>BRKX01000003.1:62685000-67685000 GCA_026008535.1 Perilla frutescens | reverse complement strand
AATTGTTCACGTCACAAGTCAGGAGGTGAAAATTAGCTCAAGTGAGAACCGTTAAAAATCGAAAAATATTGAGTACTAAATTATAATTTATAAAAAGTTGTGATATTATTAAAAAAATGTCGATAGTATGAGATAGAGAATGTTATCATTTTTTTTTTAAATTAACAAGATCATGTTATTTATAATAATTGATATTGAATATTAAAATTAAATATCTGTATGCATGATTAAAACTATTCCAAATCTTTCATACAGTGGATTTCAGTTTCAACATTGATAAAGGTCGTATGTATATTTATAATACCATATTAAATTATGTAAATGTACAGTATATAAAAATTAAAATTTTGAAAGAACAAATAATATTGGAATAATATACAATAAATGTACGATTAATTAAGGTTGACATCATATTGATACATATACAAATTTAAATATATAAAAATAGGCTAATTAATCAGCAGTTATGCAACAAATATTTAAGACATGCAATTTGTTTAGAACCAAAAAGTTTAGAACTTTGAATCGTTTGAGTTTATTCGAAAGTTATTTTGAAGTAATATATAGTTATTATATGATGTAAATTAAATAGCATAATACATTTGGTTTGAAAATTAATGGGAGCTGACCACTTTTCCAACACGTATTAATATATTTATTAGAATCAAATTATTTATCAATGATGTTAATGATATATATACCGTTACCAAATTATAGGATCCGATCCCCTGTGCCGGTTATGTTACATTCTCTGTATCGTAACTATTTTTTTAATATATCCTAATTGAAGAAGGATTAAATCATAATAAACTGAAATTAGAAAATGATCCTTAATAAAAGATTTTACAGAGGCATGTTAACATGTTATAGAGAATGATATAGGAGTCTGAGGTAATAAAATACATGAAAATATTTATTTAGACACAAATACTGAACTCCACAAAATTCAAATTACAAAGATACAACCACAAAAAGTTTAATTTATATATTAAAGACCTTCATTGTAGATTTCAATCATCGCAAATTTGCATTTTATCTTTCTTCAATTATAGAGGAACTACGATAAATATAATAAAATTTCATGTGAAAACACTATAAACGATCGAGAAAAGAGAGGAGGAGCAAGACTGCGTTTATTTTTAATAGCTAAATTTATTGACTTGAAAATTGCCTAACGTGGTCGAATTTCATTTTTGGAATATTTTTTGTAAGTTAATTTGATGTTAATATAACTTTTATGAAATCATATTATTTTAGATAAAAATCTGTAAAGTACGTATGTTTTCAGCATTTTTGACCCTCAAAATCATCCGCAATTCATATTTCAATGAATACGATATATTTCTTGGAAAGATCATTCGGTAAAAATATAAATACCGAATGATGAGTTTACAATTGAGAGATTATGTGTTTGAATTTTCACTAGGTCAAAATATCATACTCGCTTACTTACGTGAACGACTACAAATATCTACTAATACCATCTCCAACCAAGACCCATATATATATATCTCATTTTCCAGCCACATTTTCACTTCAACCAAGACCCATATTCAAACTCAAAATGAGTATTTGTTACTTTTTATGAATAGTAAAAGCTCAAATTTGAGTTTACACTATTCCGATACCCGTCTACTATTTAAGTTTTGTAAAATTATAATTTAGTCCTTTGTTTATTTGTAGATTTATAATAGTGTTTTTTAGTATTTTGTAATTATTTGTATAGTGTACATGTTTTCCTTTTTTGTATTAAATTTATTGTATATGATATTTATTAAGAGAATAATTAAAATTATAATTGTAAAAATTAGAATGACATAAAAAATAAATTTATACACATAAATTAAAAATCATAATAATGACATTAAAATAAATAATGGCTCGTCTTCTTCTTGAATCGTTCGCTGAAATTAAGGCTTAATATAAAAAAAGTTTTAGATGGTGAAAAAATAAATGGGGATAATTTTGGCTGCAATTTCTTAGATTAATTTCTAATTCTCACTTATTAGATTTTCACCTTTGTTGATTAATCTGTTTTGAGTAGCTATTTTATGATATGATTAGTCTTGATCAACACATAAATTAAAAATCATAATAATGACATTAAAATAAGGAACATATTCCAAATAATGAAAATAGGAATACATCACATACGACGAAATTATCTAACCAACATTAAAATTAAGATATCTAGTAATATTATATTTTGTAAGAAAATATTGATTAATAATTATTTATATTAGATGTTCCATGAATATACAAAAATAAAATAAAATTAAGAGGTTCAATTTGTAAATTTAATAAATAGATGGATGTTATTGAAAAAAAGATAAAAAGTGGTATGAGAAGGAATATTGAGAGAATATTCTTTTGAATTTGAAAATGAGTTTATTGGTTGAAGATGAATTACTATTTAATGGGACATTTACTGAAAAATGAGTTTGAGTTTGAGTTACTCGGTTGGAGATGGTGTAACCGTGGAGTGATGAATTTATCATTGAGAGGTGTTTAACTTTATACTAAATCGAGATATATATCATCATGTGCGTAATGTCACGCGCAAATACCAATCGGTCATAATCAACGTCAAACCAATTTGAAAGAAAAATAAAACATTTAAATATTTAATAGTAATACAACTTGTCTTCTATTTATTATGAGTCTGCCTCCTCAGATTTTTAGATCATCTTTTACAAAAGCATGTTCATCTTTTATTCATTTCATTATTATTATAGTTATTTATTTTTTTAGGAAAATATTCATCTTATTATTTTACATAATATACGATGTTGTACGTGAATATATTGTTAAGAGACTATATAATTATAGAATACAAGTTTGATGATAGCACGATCGATCACATTTAGTCAACTCGACTGGACCTCTGCACCGTTGATCCTCATATATGTTTGAGTTGTGATATACGACTTATTGATTATTTTGATTCTATTCTATAATTATAGAATAGATTAGATTGACCATGCATGTATGAGATTGAGTATTTGAAGGATTTAAATTTTAAAATGATTCAATCTATCAAAATACGTGGTACATTGAATTATATTATTTTTATTAATAATCTAATCTATCCCTCGAAGTAAACGTTACCTAAATAGCTAAATTGTCACCTCAATTGATGTTTTTCCCCCAAATAAATATCTCTAATCATTATTATATTTTAGTGTTTTTTTCACAACCAAATAATAAGATTTTTATTAAGAAACACAAGAACATGCATGAACTATATATTGAGAATACAAAAGGCGGATTCTCAATCAATAATAAGGACTTGAAAAATCTCGAGCACCCCTAGCTAAACAGTTAAACCATGTGCCACACAATTAGCACTTCGACGGACCAGATTAAGTGAAGAATTATTTGAATCATATAAAATTTGCAACAACTAGAAATAATCGAATCAAATTTAGAAATGGTCGTCGAGGAAGATTTTACACCATATTAATTCAAAAGAAATAGGTTTTTTTTTTTTAATAAGAACTCTGGATTTCATTGATCTAGTAAAAAGTTGTATATTTAGGCCTTTTCAGTAAATACCTTCAAACTTATCAACTAATTTGTCATGATTTTTGCAATTATTTATTATTTTCCCCAATTTTTGGTGTGTGTGTGTGTGTTTTTTCCGAAATCAATTTGAGATTTTGATCGAAGTTATGTGAACTACTAACTGTAAAAATATTAATGAGTAAATTAAGAGCTTGAAAACAGTAGACGATTAATATAGTAAATTGATCCAAAATAAAATTTTAATTTCTTAAACTATATATTTATAATAAGCCTATATTGTTTTCATTAAACATTTTCCTCTTATGGATTTGGCCTAGCTTCCCAAATGTTTGTCCTCCTCAATTTAGTTTATATAGCTATAGAATTAGATATATATTGTCATTAAAAAAAAAAAAAAAAAAAAAACTGGTTTTGGATCACTGATTGTTGATGAATTAGTTGTGATTGACATTTGCAAAAAGAGTGAATCTGGTTGTACAGAAGCAGATGAGAGTGCAAAGTTTGTAGTCAACAACAACGATATATATATATATATATATATATATATATATATATATATATATATATATATATATATATATATATATGGACTAACAACAAAAGGGCTTTGATCGATCCTATTGTTTGAATTTAATGCTACTAGTCTTCATCTATCATGATTCAGCAACAACAACAACGTTAATTAATTATAAGTTAGTGCGCCTCATGAAAACCTACCTACCTATATAACCAAACAACACCACCGTAATACACCATACATCATATATACTTTTATGAAAATGTTCAATAATTATGCTATTTATTAATAACTTGTCATTTTATTTTTTTTATTTTCTAACAATATGTTAATTTGTTCCAAATAGTTTATATGATTTTGATTTCTTAACGATCCACAATCAAACATGCTCGCAATCAAGTCTGTGCTACCGAACTGCTTGTGAACATGTTCGATTAAGTTCGAGTTTGAACATATTGTCAAGGAATTGAAGTTTTGTGTGAGATCATTTTTATGGTCAATACCTGTAAGATTGGTCAAAATTCAAACACTAATAAATTTCTAAACATGAACTAATATGAGTTTGAATCCAAATTTTAATCGTTATGAATTTTGATTCTTAATTAGAACATAATCTAACGTAAGTTTTTATCGTCAAAAGAATATTCCTATCTTATTAGTATTTAGTAGTCGGGCAGCATTTATAATCGGATCAATGGTCAAACCAATACGATTGATTATTGGTTAATTACATGGTTAGTGGTCTAATCAACGTTCAACCAACCTTGTATAATTAATTACCGTCCGTATTCTTATTTTATTACACGTATAACAATAATATCAATTAAATTCCCTAATATTAGAAAAAATAATAATAATTAACGCAGGAAATACTTATATTATATATCAAGGATTAAAATTTTAACTTAGCTTTAATTATTCGTTCATTGTCTCAAGGCAATGAGTCTAATGATCAGTACTGCAGTAACACTTCTATGTTTAGGTGAAGTTTTTATTCTCTACATAATTAAGGGGAAAAGGTGCAAAAACTTATAATGTTTATCTAGATGGCCAAATCCCTCCTCAACATTTTTTTAGCAAATAACACCATATAATTTATTAAAATGAACCCTAAAAATTTATTTATTTTATATAATTTACATTTTATTATATACATTATCCATATCAATAAAATTAATATTATTTTATCATATTGAATTTGTATTTCCGTGAATGGATTTTACTAAAAACTAATTTCACACCCATGCATTGCGTGATTGTATATAATAGCAGTTGAAATCTTCTATTGCACATTTGGTATTGCATTCTCAATTGCACACTCGATATTTTTAGTTTTTTTTTTCTATTTTTTTCATTGATTTCAATTTCTTATACTTTATTCTAATTTTACACTTATTATTTAGAATTCATCAAACCCAATTAGAATGCATTGTAATTTTTTTATTATTTAATTTTAAATTTTAGTTATTAATTGATTATTGGAAAAATTAAATACTAAAAAAATATATAAAACTATAATTGGATAGGATGAACCCTAAATAATAAGTGTAAAAATAAACTAAAGCATAAAAAAATTGAAATCAAAGAAAAAATTTGACAAAAAATAAAAAAAATCGAGTGTGCAATATGAAATGCAACACAAAATGTGCAATAGACG
The DNA here is from genome assembly GCA_026008535.1 of Perilla frutescens. Lineage (NCBI taxonomy): Eukaryota > Viridiplantae > Streptophyta > Magnoliopsida > Lamiales > Lamiaceae > Perilla > Perilla frutescens. The sequence goes on along the minus strand of BRKX01000003.1, from coordinate 67,679,301 downwards.
ATTTCAAATGATATAAGAGGACCTTATTTTTTGAGCAAAAGATTTAGTATCTGAAACCTTATTTGAGGAATTGTGGATTGGTCATGTGCGAGCTATTTAAACTTTTGAATTAAACTGCATAAAAATAATAGTTTATGTTTGGCAAGATAATATTTTAATCAATTGAAAATTGTAAATATATTTTATTTTATGATTTGACATTTTTGAGTCGGAATTTTTTTTCTCAAAAATTGTGCACTACTTTGTTTTTATATATAGTATAGATCTTACATGTATACTCATACAGTTTTTCAATAAATTTCATTCATAAAAGTACACAACTCTATAATGATAAGATAATATTAATTTTAAGCATGTATATATGATTTTAGCTCGATAATTAAAAAGAAATTATATTTAAAAAAAATAAAAGGAAATTATACAAATAATTTTTTAGGTATGAAAAAAATAATAAAAATAAAAGTTAATACAAGGATATTTTTCCACCTAACCCCCAATTTTTGGGGGGAGGGGAGGAGGATTTGTACATACTGGTGAATGTTACTGTAACGTCCTACTTTTTCTCTTAATAAAATTAAAACATTAATCATGCCATTTTATTTAATTAAAATATATAAATTCCAAATCATAAGAAATTTTAGAATTAAAATAATAACAACGGAAAACATAATAATAGAATTTTTTTTATTAAAAAAAATTATTTCTTCCACAAGATCATAGATCACAATCATCGCATCTTATTCGTTACGCATCATCGGAACCTCTGTCTAAAAATGAAAGTTTTGGGGAAATGGGCTCGGGGTTTGATTAATTGGAGGTTTGGGCCCAAAAAGCATGCATTGTCATTTTCTTTCTAACTTAATTGGTTAAGTAAAAATTTGGCCATTCATTAATTAATTCAAAATCATGCATGGTAAATAACTAGTTATGATATTAAGTATGCATCATGTTCGTCTCATGCATTGATATCTATGGTTATGTGGTTATGTCACCGTATGTGTGGGCCTTCGAGCTAAACACAGTAGAGCCTATGGCCTACATAGCACGGCCAATGAGCAATTTGGTTTGGTACTCACCCCAAAACTTTCTTTTTTTCGGGTGATACGTAACGGATAAGATGCGAAAATAAAAAATAGATTATTCTATTGTTATGTTTTCCGTTGTTATTATTTAAACTCTTAAATTTCTTATGGTTTGGAATTGATTTCTTTTAATTAAAGAAAATGACATGGCTAATGTTTCATTTTTATTAAGAGAAAAATTGGGTACCAAAGTATTCACTCCGTAGACCAAATCAATAATTAATTATCTCAAACTAATAAAAAATGTAATTAACATGATGTAGGTATCAATGCATGAGACGGAACACGATGCATGCTTAATATCATAAGCAGTTATTAACGTGAAAAACTATGACTTTGAATATACCTAACTTGCTAAGCAGTAGACGACATTATATAGATATATGTATCATGGAAATTAAGACAATGAAGTTGGAATTAAAGAAAAGGTGAATGAATGGTTGAATTAATTAATCCCAAAGACCCATTTTCTTATCGTTTTCACGAAAGCCATTCTCCTTCTCCTGCAGATTTATGTGCACAGCAACCATCCTGCAAATTAAACAAAAGGATTACTCCGATCCTTCCTTGCCGCCATGGAAGATCAGCTGGTTCGCCTGTAATAGGCGTATATATGTAGTATATATTGTGATCTTTGTAAATATGGTATTAACCATATATTTATCATAGATTAATAGACCTCTCTATTGTATATATAGGGATAATTGAATCATAAATAAATTAAGGAATTACCTTCTTTCATGGTATCAGTAGAATAGGGTTTCATTCTTCCGTTGCGCATCCCTCTTCCCCGTGAAATCTTCACCACCGCCTTTCTCTTCCCTCTCCGATGGCGGCTGGGAAATCGGATTTCCATCCGGCACTCGCCGTATCGAACATCCGAAATCACATTCCCATCATTCTAGAGATGGAGAATGTTCAATACGTAACATGGGCGGAATTATTCAAAATTCACGCCCGGTCTCACCGTGTGTTCAACCATATCGTCCCTTCAACGACGAATCCGCCAGCAGCTCCCCCTACCGGCGCTGAGAAGGAGTTGTGGGACAGTGTTGATGCCACTGTTTTACAGTGGATCTATGCCACAATTTCTTTCGACCTCCTCAACACCATCCTCGTTCCCGACTCGACGGCGAAGGCAGCGTAGGATCGCCTAAGGGATATCTTTCAGGACAACAAGAATTCCCGGGCAGTCACACTCGAGCATGAATTCTCCCATACCAATATGGAGAGTTTCCCCACTGCATCCGCCTACTGTCAACGCCTCAAGTCGCTTTCCGATCAGTTGGCGAACGTCGGCTCCGCGGTCACTAACGAACGCCTGGTTCTGCAGATGGTTGCCGGATTGACGGATGTCTACAGCAGCGTGGGCACCCTCCTCCGTCAGAGCGATCCCTTGCCGCAGTTCTATAAGGCCCGCTCTATGCTTGTGTTGGAAGAGGCCGGCCTTGCCAAGAGCATGGCGTCGGGGGCTGCCTTGATCGCCAACGCACCAACACCGACGACTGCCACTGTTGTGCAGCCCCCGTATCCTGCTTCCATTGGACGACGCCAGAACAAGAAGAGAGGGAATGGGAAGGGCTCCGGCCATGGGCAATCTTCGCAGCTAGGGTACGGACCATCAGGTTCTGGTGCGCCGCGACCGCACTGGTCACCGTGGCAGGCCCCGTGGCAGCCACAGTGGCAGTGGCCGTCTCCACCCTGCCCGTACCCCACAACTCAGTGGCCTCGTCCCGCGACGCAGGCTCGTTCCCCCGCTCCTCAGTTGGGTCTTCTTGGCGCTCGCCCCCAGGCGTATGCTGCTCATGAGCCTCCCTCTCAAACCGACATTGAAGCCGCGATGTATACTCTTGGCATATCTTCTTCAGACCCGAATTGGTACATGGATACCGGGGCTACGTCTCACATGACGTCCTCACAAGGTACACTCTCGTCTTATGTTAATTCGAGCATTAAAAATGACATTGTTGTTGGTAATGGGTATTCAATTCCAATTTCCGGTTATGGTCGTACTAGCTTGCCTTATTCGACTCCTCCACTTGGGCTAAACAATGTTTTGCATGCTCCTGATATTGTCAAAAATTTGGTTTCTGTGAGAAAGTTTTCTATTGATAATTGGGTGTCTGTAGAGTTTGATCCGTTTGGTTTTTCTGTGAAGGATTATCAAACGGGGATCCCACGCATGAGATGTGACAGTCGGGGGGAGTTATATCCTGTAACATCGCCTAAGTCCTCTACCTATTCAGCTCTCCTTACCACTACTCCTTCCTTATGACATGATCGTTTGGGTCACCCGGGTGCTCCAGTGTTTGAGTCTCTTCGAAGGACGAATAGTGTTGTTTGCAATAAACAATTATCTTCTTTTGTTTGTCCTTCTTGTTCTTTGGGAAAACATATTAAATTGCCGTTTGTGGCATCTAATACTCGTACTGTTTTACCATTTGATATTATACATTGTGATGTGTGGACATCTCCCATTTTGAGTTCGTTAGGGCATCGTTACTATGTACTTTTCTTGGATGATTTTTCAAATTATTTATGGACATTTCCTATTACTCATAAATCTCTTGTTTTTCCCACATTTCTCAAATTTCGAGCTTTTGTTAAAACTCAGTTTGAACGAGAAATTAAGGCATTTCAATGTGATAATGGGAAGGAATTTGATAATAAATTATTTCGTGAATTTGCATCTACTCATGGAATGGTATTTCGTTTTTCGTGTCCATACACTTCATCTCAGAATGGGAAAGCTGAACGTCAAATTTGTACTATTAATAATATGGTGCGTACCTTGCTTACACATTCCTCTGTGCCTTCTTTTTTCTGGCCTCACGCCCTTCAAATGTCTACGTATCTTCTGAATATTCTTCCAAAGAAACATTTATTATATAATACTCCTGTGTCCCTCTTGTATCATAAACGACCAACTTATGACCATCTCCGTGTTTTTGGATGTTTATGCTACCCTCTATTTCCTTCCACTTCTATCCATAAGCTTCAACCACGATCTACACCGTGTGTGTTCTTCGGGTTTCATACTGGTCATCGTGGTTATTTGTGTTATGATATCTCAACTAAGAAAATTTTTATTTCTCGTCATGTGATCTTTGATGAGTCTCGGTTTCCTTTTCATGAGGTCAAGCCGTCTTCTTCATCTTCCTATGAGTTCCTAGATGATCATCCATCACCATATGTCAGATATCATCAAACTCACTCGTCTATTCCCTCACCACCTCCTACACCCCCACCGACATCCCCAGAGGTGATTGCACCTGTCCACCCTCCCCATGTGGTTCGTCGTCCGGTTACTCGGAGTCAACATGGTATTGTCAAACCTAGAAGGTTGTTTAATCTTAACACTTGTGTTGTCCGATCACCAATTCCTAAAAATCCCGTCCATGCTCTTAAGGACCCTAATTGGAAATTGGCTATGAATGACGAGTTTAATGCTCTTATTGATAATAAGACGTGGGTGTTGGTACCTCGTCCATCTGGTGCTAATGTTATTCGTTATATGTGGATTTTTACTCATAAAGTGCGTGCTGATGGTTTTTTTGAGAGGCATAAGGCTCGTCTTGTAGGTGATGGCAGTACTCAGCAGGTGGGAATAGACTGCGGAGATACATTCAGTCCTGTTGTTAAGCCCACAACCATTCGTGTGGTACTTAGCTTGGCCCTTTCCAAGCATTGGTCGATTCATCAGTTAGACGTTAAAAATGCCTTCTTGCATGGCAATTTGGCGAAAACTGTATATATGCATCAGCCGATGGGGTTTTGAGATGCTCGACATCCTGATCATGTCTGCTTACTACAGAAGTCTTTGTATGGTTTACGCCAGGCTCCTTGGGCTTGGTACAAGCGCTTCACGGACTTTGTTTCTACCCTTGGGTTTCGCTGCAGCATCTCCGATCACTCGTTATTTGTATTTCGAGATGGGGATCGTGTGGCTTATCTTCTTCTCTATGTGGTCGACATCATTTTGACTGCCTCTTCTGCAGCCTTGCGGTGTGAGTTTATTTCTCGCCCGAGTTCTGAATTTGCGATGAAAGATTTGGGTCCGCTTCATTATTTTTTGGGCGTTGTTGTGTCATCTCATGCTGGGGGGCTGTTTTTATCTCAGAAGAAATATACAGAGGACATAATTCATAGGGCTGGTATGGAATCATGTAAACCAGCAGCTACTCTGGTTGACACGAAACCTAAGCTAGCAGCTGCTGGCAGTCCTCCTATGTCAGACCCGACTCACTACCGCAGCTTAGTTGGGGCTCTGCAGTATCTCACGTTTACTTGACCGGATGTTGCATATGCTGTTCAGCAAGTTTGTCTATTCATGCATGATCCTAGAGAGATTCATATGCTCGCTTTGAAACGTATTCTACGCTACCTTCAAGGAACTTTGGATCTCGGTCTTCATTTATCATCGTCGACGACCACGACTCTTGTCTCGTACACAGATGCGGATTGGGCTGGTTGCCCGGACACTCGCCATTCTACTTCTGGCTATTGCATCTTTCTTGGGGATAATCTTATATCATGGTTGGCAAAACGCCAACCTACGCTATCTAGATCCAGTGCAGAGGCCGAATATAGGGGGTTGCTAATGTGGTGTCTGAGTCGTGTTGGCTTCGAAATTTGTTGCTTGAGCTGCATCATCCTATCATGACAGCTACGGTGGTCTATTGTGACAACCTCAGCGCTGTATACCTCTCCGACAATCCGGTTCAACACCAACGTACTAAACACATCGAAATGGACATTCATTTTGTGCGTGAGAAGGTCGCCCGGGGGCAGGTTCGAGTTTTACATGTTCCCTCTCGCTCACAGATAGCTGATGTCTTCACTAAGGGTCTCCCACTTGTGTTGTTCGATGATTTTCGTTCCAATCTCAATGTTCGTCCTCCTCCCGTTTCGATTGAGGGGATGTAATATGCGTATATATGTAGTATATATTGTGATCTTTGTAAATATGGTATTAACCATATATTTATCATAGATTAGTGGACCTCTCTGTTGTATATATAGGGATGATTGAATCATAAATAAATTAAGGAATTACCTTCTTTCAGCCTGCAACTACACATGCATTCCTTCCGACGTCGCAGCCCTTTCCCACCCCCAAAACTATGCAATGTGATGCATGCCAAACAACAAAAACAAAACGAATCAATTAAACAAGATATCTACATACCTCGCTGCATGCAGCTCTCAAAACTAAACTTCCTATTTTGTTCTCTACGATTTTTGGTGTGGGAAAGCAATGAATAAAACTCTCTATTTATTTATACTAGTAGATTAGGGTTAGAGATCACATAGTTATCCAAACCAACACTTGATAAGGTAATTGAAAACTGATAAGTTTTCAGAGTTTGAGAATTCTCTGTTTTTTCATTTCCAATCTAATTCACGGAAAGAGAAGGAAAAGTTCCAAAAATTGAGGGCTCTAAATTATTTCAAATGAGTTAGAAATAAAACTTTGGCTATATAAAATAAATTGCAAACTCGTTTAACTCTCTAATTAAAATTCTACATGCATGATATGAAATAATCATATTCTAAAATAAATTCATGCTTAGTTATTTATTAAAATTACTTAGGCGCGACTTATTAGACATAAGCAATTAATTACACATAAAAAATAAAATATTTTTAAGAATGAAAAGAAAAATGTAACAATTTAAATATAAAGAAAATCGGGTCACTACAATTACGGTGATATTTACTCTAAAAAAATATTACGAGGATAATCACTCCTCAAAGTAAACGATACGAATGTTTTTGCATCTTTTCCCCATAACTAATATTCATATATCAACAAGAAACCATCATTTCTGAATGACTTAACCTTACATACAGTCTGCATTGTTAATATGTGAAGCTAATTGAATGACATGGTTTCAAAGGGAAATTTACTAACAGCAACAATTATTATTATTTTCGTTATGAATAAACTAATTTAGTTTTAAATAACATTAGTTTCTATCGTATATATCAGTACTCAAGCTAAACTTTGACAGTGTCAGACTGCCAGTTAATCTAAATATATATAATATTGTTACATTTCTATTCATAAATAATAATTCACAAAAATACAGTAATCAAATTAAGAGACAATTACACTTATATATATAGATAAATTATCTAAAAATATCCCTTCCATACATTGAAAATTACAGTATTAACACAAAAACTCATGATTTTTAAAAAGTAATATTTTTGTGTTTCAAAGTGTTAAACGATTTTGCTAGAGATCTAACGTAATATAAATAGGTGTCACACACATGGGGGATGTGAAATTAAAATTAAACTATAAAATTTCGATGCAATCTATGTACTTTTTGTTACTTTACTATGTACAGAAGCAACAATAGTGTGCCGGATTTATCTGTAATACAAATGTTACGCAATCCTAACTTTTTGTTAACTTGTGATTTTTCTTTCCTTTTCTTTCAAATAATTAGAAATTCGATTCAACTAATATTTGTTCGAACTCCGTTTAATGAGATTTAACGCCAGGGATTATCAATATAAATAAATGTGACAACCAACACATATATGATAGTAGTAGTAGATTGATTAATATGCTCAATCAATGATGTTATAGTGTCACCTTTTTTTATTTATTTTTCTACATTGTCTATCCACGTAAACCGTGTGTACATAAATGATATACCATATTATCACATCATCAAAGACACTTTAACAAGCCCATTTATAATGAACAAATGATCATCTCACCTGCATATTTTTTTTGGGTTAATTGCCAAAAAAAAATTCAACATCTTTGAACAATTTTACAATTTAGACACGATTTTTAAAACGTTGTAATAATAATTCTATCTTTTAATTTGTAGTAAATTCGACATTTTTAATTTTTTTTCCGACAATTGAAATTATGACGTGGTTATAATTTTTTAATGCGAACAGATTAATTTGGCTTACAGATATTTAAAATGAGAGTTTTTATTGTGCAACACTAAGGGGGTGTATTGGATTGAGATTTTGATGGATTTTGTTGGACTTTAAAATGTCCATAGATTTCTATGGATTTTATAAATCCATAGACTCCACATGGAGTCTCCCAAAACTCCACATCGAGTCTCCCAACTCCACGCAGAGTCTGACAGATTTCGTATAGATTTCGGACCGATTTTGAACGATTTCAATGCATTTCAAATCCATCTCGTCAGCGCTCGTTGGAACACAAGGATCGGTGTACACGGCAAGAAAAATTGAACCTAGTGGCCGCTGGAATCGAGCGGCCTTGATCCCAACGGCCGCTGGAGTGCCATCATCGGCAAGGCCAGCGGCTGCTGGGGTGCCCGATTTCAACTCCTCACCGGCCGTTGGGACACCGCGCTCTCCGGATTTTCCAAATCCATCGAAATCTCGTGTTTGGAGGTCGGATTTCATCCTTCATAATTTTCACGTGAAATCCAGCCGAAATCCAACGAAGTCAATGACTTTTTAAAGTCCGTGGATTGTTGAATACCTCAGAATTTTAAAGGACTTTTAAAAGTCTGGATTGAATACACCAGAATTTCATTGGACTTTTAAAAGTCTGGATTGAATACACCAGATTTTAAAATTCCAATGAAATCCATCAAAATCCACAACCAATACACCCCCTAATTTTTAAATCATCAAAATTTTATAAATGTGTCTATTTTGCTACAAATTAAAAGATTGTAATATTATTACTACGTTTTAAAACCATGTTTAAATTACAAATTCATTGAAAGTCGGTGACTTTTATTGTGATTAATTTTTTTTTTCCACAAGTGTAAATGAATTAGAGGTTTGAGAACCTTAACCAGCCCTTTAATAAATGAGATCAATGACAAAATCCTACCTATATACTAAATATTTATTTTTCTTAATATAACTATATTTAATGTTTCTTGAAATGCATCGTTCCTTTCCTTTTGAATTAAATAACGGTATATTAAGAAAAAAATATGTAATTATATATTTTTCAACTACATTTTTGTAATGGGTGGAGTATTTGGTTAGGTAAGTGATGAATTACAATTTAGTCTTCAAGTCAACTACAATCCCTAGAAAAGAAAAGAAATATTTAGTAAGGTTGAATTAATATTTAATAAATCTGGATTTGTATTAATTTATTTGGCATAATTTATGGAGAAACAAGAAAAAGGTTCCTTTAACTGGCATTTTCATCTTCATTTACTTTTGGGGTCAAACCCTAAAAACACAAATCTCATTTTCCCCAAATCAGCATTCATTCACACTGCACTTTGCTCAATTCCACTCCCTATACATATAGATACATACACCTATACAAATATACATACACTTATATATACACGTACATGTATACACCACATGCAAACACGTTCAGCCATTATTAATTCAAGAGTCGTGAGGATCTGGTGGAGAACTGAATTTCACGCTAAGAGTCCCTCTCATTCCGTTACAGAGTTCGAAAGGGGTAATTTTGATTTTATTTTGCTGAATTTTGTTATATATGGTTATTTCTGTAAGTAATGCGTACTTGGATTTTGCTTCGATTTTCAGTTGAATTTGATGATTCTGTGTGGTTAGATCTGTAGTTTGGCGGTGATTGAAGTGGATTTGGGGAATTGAATGCGATCTGGGAAAATTTAGGTGTTTTGGGACTTTAGATCTGATGGTGGTGGGATTTTGACTGATTTTTAATTGCGGAAAATTGATGTTGTTTTGTGATTTATATGTCAATCTTGGGATCTGTGCTGAAGTTCAGAATGGACATTCTTCTTGATTTTCTAATTGATTTAGGATAGTGCTATTAATTTGGAATGTTAGATGATGATGGATTTGGTGATCTGATTTATTTGACAAATGCCTATCATCACTAAAGATAGGAATATGTAGATTTTTTAAAATACTGTTCCATTTTTGTTTTTTGAAAGCATTGAACGGCACAGTATGGAATTTCTGGCTGTCATATACAAGTGTCACTATTTTTTTGTCAATATCAATTTTATCATAGTTAGTTGTTTTCCCGGAGCAGAATGATTAGCTATCTGAGATGTCTTTATGCGGAAATGCTTTAGTGTACTACAATTTTGATTTCAAGGTAATTCTATATATGAAATATTTACTTAAGCTTAAACCTTCTGATTGAAATGGTCTCTATGCAGTAGATTTTTGGTGGAAAAATCTTGGGTTGGATGCGGTGGTTTTATTGCTGCTTTTTGGTCCTATCAGGGCAAATATTCACCCCTTACAACAAGAATAAGGAAAAAGAAAAAGATGCCATCAACAAGCAAAGCTGATAAGAAGGCTGCAGTCGATGCGGCGGCGTGGACGTTCAATGTAGTCACTTCAGTTGGGATCATTATTGTCAATAAGGCACTGATGGCTACTTATGGCTTCAGCTTTGGTAATTTATTGTCATTTTTGAAGAGCAATACTTTCTAATGTACACGATTTGGACTTAACATGCACATTCATGGTCAAAATTGGACTATTTCTTGCGACATGCATATTATAAATATTTGTTGCAAAATTATGCAGCTTTTAGTCTTAAAGATAAGGATATATGACTGTATGCCGGAAAGAATATCACTTATAGGCTTCTGTGAACTCTTTGGGTGTGAAAAGGAGGAATGCTTCTTCTTGATACTAAATTTGAACAATGAATTCTTGCTTCAAAGCCTAATCTTGTCTCTAGTCTAGAAGCTATAGGCACTGTTCTACAATTCAATAATTACTATATATATATAGTAATACTCTTTATAATCAGCAATTGAAACAAGGAGGTAGCTGAATTAAAACAATGACAATCCTTTTTCTGATTTTTATAGTGGATTTCATGGCAAATACTTTGATTTTTCAATTTTATTTATTGTGCTTCCATTATAATGCAAGGTTTCTTAACTAGTTCTATATTGTGCAGCTACAACCTTAACTGGTTTGCACTTTGCTACCACAACCTTGATGACGGTTGTTCTAAGGTGGTTGGGTTACATTCAACCTTCTCATCTACCATTCACGGAGCTTCTTAAATTTATCTTATTTGCAAATTTCTCAATTGTTGGGATGAATGTCAGCTTAATGTGGAATTCAGTGGGATTCTACCAGGTAAGTTTTAATGCAATTCATCCACAGGTGTGGATATTGGTTGGTTAGAACATATCAGGCAACTTTAATTACTACATCACTGATGGTGACATTATGTCTTGCATACTTTCAGATCGCAAAACTGACTATGATTCCCGTCTCCTGTTTGTTGGAAGTTGTGTTTGACAAGATCCGATATTCAAGAGACACAAAGCTTAGTATCTTAGTTGTTCTCCTTGGTGTTGCGGTCTGCACTGTTACTGATGTGAGTGTTAATACCAAAGGGTTTGCTGCTGCATTTATTGCAGTCTGGAGTACATCACTGCAGCAGTATGTAAGTTCCAATTGATATTTTGACTATTATAATATGATACTTCTTTGTAGTATTATATTAAAGAACTGCAACTAGATCTATGAATTTTTGAGCAAATAATATTATATTGAAGAATTTCTTTGAGTGTTGTAATTTCCTTCCAGTTCAACGGAATGTCTATCTCTGGTTGTGCCAATAATTATTTTCTGCTCTTTTGTGTATGTATATTTGCAAACAATTATATGAGTGGGGGTTTGCATTTGCAGTATGTTCATTACCTCCAAAGGAAGTATTCTCTTACTTCCTTCAATCTACTGGGACACACTGCACCGGCCCAAGCTGCGTCACTATTGTTGATAGGCCCGTTTCTGGACTATTGGTTGACAAACAAGAGAATCGATGAGTTTCAATTTCATTTACCATCTTTAGTAAGTGTTCCCACATCCGTGCCCATTTGTGTTTTTTTGATTGTTGTCTTGTCTTTGATCATTATAATAATTTATTAATATTACTTATCCATCCGTTCATAGCTTTCTTTCACTTTGCATGTCATAACAAATTCTAGTTTTACGTAGACTGCTATTTCTTTCATGCATTATCTTATAGGGTTTATAATTGATTTCAGTCACAACGTTACTGATCAATGTTACATAACCTTTTGCAAATACGATATTATTGTGCATCTGAATCTCTTTGCCTCGTGGTGGAACTGTAAATGCTGCCGAACTGGGGTCACAAATATTAACCTTATCTTTGACTCGTCAGGTGTTCATGATCCTGTCATGTACTATTGCTGTGGGAACAAATCTCAGCCAGTTCATCTGCATAGGCAGATTTACTGCGGTTTCATTCCAAGTCCTTGGCCACATGAAGACTATCCTTGTATTGATCCTCGGGTTCTTATTCTTTGGAAAAGAGGGTCTTAATATACAAGTTGTCGTTGGCATGATCATTGCCGTTATTGGGATGATCTGGTATGGGAATGCCTCGTCAAAACCTGGTGGCAAAGAACGACGTAGTCATTCAATGTCCAGAAACAGTCAGCAAAAGCATGGAGGATCAGAATCTTCTGAAGCTGATGAAAAGGTATAGGAGTTTCTACAATTGAAGTTTTAGCACACAAAAGGTTAGCTCATACCGCGATTCTTTAATGGTCTGACTCTAGATACAGTGAATTGCCAGATTGGTTATTAGTAGAGTCCATGCATACAAAAGCAACCGAGACTAAGCAAAGGAAATTTTGTATTCCTCATACATATTCTTCTCTACCCAACTCGTGTCTAAATCGCTCTTATTCATCGGGGTTAGCCCCTTGATCATAATTTATAGTGACATTAATGATGCTTGGTTGCCTCTTGCTCATAATTTATAGTTTCGTTTATATCTCTTTTAGAGAGGGAGGGGGGATTTCTGATAATGTGTGAGATTTAAGAGTGATTTCGACCATTGGTGTTGTGCATTATGTTAAAGTAGTGTGTGTTTTACGTTGTAATGTGTTCAAACCAAGAGAGAGATTTCGTTGTTGTACTTTGATAACTCGACTATTTTTAAGTATGTTCATCGTTTGAGCTTATTACGCACGTGTCGGTGCCGCCAACGATAACTCGATAACAAAAGCCCACTTTTGTCGCACAAAAATATGACTGACTACTTTTTTTAAGCGATAAAGATAATTGGGTACCTATTTGTTAAGAATTATGTCTACATCGATACCCAGTAAACTATAAAGAATATTTTGTGATGCGCTTGAATGTACAACTGTTTTGAAAATGCGAAAGATATGTGTAGTATATAATTCATTATGTGGTAAGCTTTTTGGTGCATTTGGATTGTGAATGATTTTCTTGAAGGTATGTATAAATTCATAAAAAAAAACCTCTATTAATATCTCTCATAACCATAATTGTGTACACTAACAAGATTAATCGCAAAACTCCTTTGAAAATTAGTATGTACATTTGAGCATGAAAACAGTTCATTAAAATTTTGTGAGCTATGAAAACAATTATGAAAATGATTTAAAATCAAACACCATAACGAATTACATATGGTTTGTAAATTACATTTGTGCTCATAATTAATCATATTGTTTGTAATTTACATCTTATGAAGAAATTAATGAAAAAAAAATGTGCACAAAATACTTTATGCCCGACTTAATATTGATGAATACCCAACTTCAATTTTTTTTAATTTATTTTTTTTATTTTTATGAGAAATATAATGAAATAGACTCAATAGTTTGGCCTATTCTATTTGTTCAATAATAACTATGATAAAATTATGATTCTATTCACAACCCTCTCATTTTTTCTCAGAAAACAACCCTCACTATCTAAAACCTAGAAAATGGATTCGATGATTGTGGATCTTGGAGCTCTGTGATAGTGATCAAGTTAGAATGTTGTTTGATTTTGAAGCATGCGGTGTTGCCCTTAGTTGGATGATTGAGCAAACAAATTTGATGAATGAATTGTCACCTTTTTTTCAATATATATACATAGCTGCTTATCTGGTGGGGAATACGTTTCTTTTATTCATGTGCCCAAGTTTTGATTTATAAAAAAGGTAAAAACTTCCATGCACCAATGGTAAATAAGCTTATTTAAGACGGGTAGGGTCAACCCGCGTTGACCTCAACTCGCAAAAAAAGAAAATGGTAAAATAGGTGATATTTTTTAAGAATACAGATGATACTTTTTGAATTTTGAGTGATACTTTTTAGTGTTATGATTGATACTGATTTTGACAGTTTTTATTTATTTATTTATTTTGACCGATACTTTTTAAGTATACAGGTGATATTTTGGACTTTTGACTGATACTTTTTAGTATTACTGTTGATACTAATCTTAAAAGTTTTTCTTTTTTGGAGTTGACCGGGTCAACACGTTGACTGGTCAACACGCGTTAACCCAGTCAATAAGCCTGATGGTGCACCTAGTGCACACAAGTGCTTCTCTATAAAAAAATAAAGTTTGATATTTAGCTTTGTTGTTTCACAATTCAAGAAGTGATATCATTTGCCGATTGGCATAACTTTAAGACTTTGTTTTGTTAATTGTCAATCCCACGAATAGTCGATTTCTGCTACAGTCGAATCGATTGATTCATTTTGCACTGAGGATTATTTATTAGATAATTAAAATTTAGGATGCTCCTATCATGAGGTTGCTTATTTCTTGATTTTGTTGTGAGAGATTGTATTAAAGATGATAATTGGTTTCTGCGTGAATTTGGAGAATCCTTTAATTTTTCTTGTGTTGTTATAACTGTCCAAAGTCCTCTTCCTTCTTTGTCTGAGTTTATGATTTTATAAGAGAACTCGTTGGTTTGATTATGGAGAGATTTGATTCAATATTTGTTTCAATTTTCATTTATTTTTCTTTTTCTTAATTATGAGAGGGTGTGGGGTTTATTGCAATAGGGTTTTTATTTTTAATTTTTTCAAACATTTTATAGTGGGAGATGTCAAGGTAAAATAATAATAATAATAATAATAATGATGATGATGATGATGATGATGATGATGATGATGATTTTTAATTCTTATCAAACTAATAAAAATAATTTCGGAGATCAATGTCAACTTAATAAAAATTGGCCATCAATGCTAACTTATTATTAAAGAACAATAAAAAACGGCAATCAATGAATCAATGTGAACTTATTATGGGATAAAAAAAAGGGTAATCAAGAATCATCATTAACAATATAACAAAATTAAGCTAATATTCATTACTAATTATATTTTAGGTAAATACAGTCATGACTAATTTTAGGTAAAGTAAATCCACATGTTGTGCTAATATACTGCAACGTATATTAATTTGTGTTAATTTATATGCAGAATCTCGATTATCAAAATTTCATCATTGATAATTCTAGAGGGTGATAATCTTTATATATAGATAGATATATTTGTAAAGGTTATCTCATTGCACAATAATGATCGCATTTTTCCACATGTTTTGAAAGTAAGTTTTCATATTTACATTTACATTACTTGACCATATTTTTTCTTTCAAATTTGTGTGTGCTGGTGCATAAAAATTGTGTATGTGTATTAATAAATTTGTAAAAATTGGTGGTGATTGAATTGGAAAAGAACATGATTGACCATTTCTATAATTAAACCATTTCAAATTTGGAGAAATGAGCAGTAGTATTCCAAATTTTAACGCATGATTAATATCAGTAATGTAACGTTACATCCATTACATTATGTTACAATTATTTTTAACTCAAAAAAAGAATAATGCTACCCAGCCAAATTCTGGCTAGCCAGAATCTAATTTTTTGATGATTAATAAAACTGCATTATTAATAAATTAATTATGTTAATTATTAAATGTTATGTTTTTACTATATTATCCTTCTATTATGAAATTAGTGATTTGTAATTAATTATTAAAATCACTCCAGAAGCGGATCGGAAGAAAGGGGCGCAACTTCATCTTCTTTCTTTTCTTCACTTCTTTATTTTTTTTTCCATCTTCAATTTCTTCTGAATTGAAGCGCATATAGAGTTGCCCTAATTATTATGGAGGGCATCAATGTAAATTTATTGAATAATTAGTGTTTTATTAATTAAATTAATTAATTATTAAAAATAATAAAAGATTCTGGCTAGCCAGAATTTGGCTGAAAATCACTACTCTTTTAAAAATTAATTATAACATCCCAAATTTACCATGTCATATTCATCTATAAATATGCGCATATATCAAGTCCTGCATCTATCGCATCTCATTCCAAAGTCATTAAATGTGTTCGAGATTGTAGTGTTTAGGCGGCTTTTGATTTTATTTATTTTTAATTGATTGTCGTAGTGTTTTTTATTATTTGATTTTACTAATTTGTATTTTATTTATTTCAATCAATCACATTGTAAATTAAGCAATAAATTAGTTAGATTAGTAATTGTATCAAAATTATAGAAGTAAAAGAAAGTCTCGGTAATCACAATTTTTATAAATTAATTTATTACTTTCCAGGTTGTTTAATATTTAATATTCTTTAGGTTGAGTTTAATTTATTTTTTTGTAATTGTATAGATGTCGTGATGCCGTTAATTTATTTTTGGTGATTAATGAGATTAATTTTTCACCGTTTCCTATTTCTTCATCGGATATCCATACTCTTGACTTTTCAAAGGCTCTCTTCAAAGCACATTAATCAAATTTGTTTTTCTACATATAATAAAAGATATGTTGAAGGGGATAAAGATGTAAGTCTAAATATTGCTTGAATATACATATTTGTCCTTTCAACATCCATTATTTAAATTTCTTTTAAAAAATCGCTATACCCACACGTTTCATTTATTAAAAAGTTATAAATAATTAAAAATATATACTATATTATTAAATAATATATATGATTATTTCGGAGGGAGTCAAATTTATCTTTGAAATTTTTATGTATTCAGAATAGGAGCTAATTTTTGTTTTATTTCAATTTATAGTAAAAAAATTGGGTAGATGGATGAAATATATTGTTGTGGCATACTGACATGGACGAAATGATAATTTATGGGTATAATATATTTTTTTGTTACAAGTTGCCAACCAGAAAAAAGAACTTTGTAGTATATTTGTGGGAGTATGTTGTAGCATAGAATGACTAAGGTAACAATTTGAAATTCTTTGTAGTCATATGATTTTTTGGAGCCTAAAAGACAAAAAACGTATATATATAATTTGTCAATTCATACAAATGCTATGAATATGATTCAAGGTCCAACCAATTTTCTGTTTCAAATTTTTAAATGCAGATAGTTTTCAAAATATTGTTACCTTCCATCAAGTAACGTGCATACTTTTTTTAATTATTTTTAGAAGAATAGCATAGAATTGGATAAAGACATAATTAAAATATAAAAAAAAAATATATTTTTGTGGATCAACTATGGATATATTTAAATGCATATCTATTAATATTTTGTTGGACATTCTTAGTTTTTAACAATAAGTTTTATATTCATTATATTTAAGTTAAATTAGTTTTCTTTTAAAATGTTTATCGTGAGACTTTTAAATATATATTTTCAATACAATTTATATTGATCCTTGATTTGTCGAATAATTTGTGTGCAACAATATAATACTAATCCAAAATTTATGCTTAAAGTATGTTCTTTATAAGATTGAAGATAGACTGAAAAGTCAAGTTGTAATTAACATAGTAGTGTTAGTTGCAAATCGTCAAGAAAAATTTAGGATGAAAAAATTCACAAAGAAGACTAAATCGGTGGGTGGCGAAAATGGGAGAGGAAACTCGAGGAATGACAAACTCTAAAACGTATAGAAGATATTTTTTGGGTTGATTTTTTTATATTAGGATGTAATATCATTATTGTATTAAATTTTTTAATATTTTTAAAAATTTATTAGGAACATTCAAATTTATTTTAATGAATTTAGTGCATTTCACAATTGAAATAAATATATTTTTGTGTAATTGTGTTAAAGGTAAGTTCCATTGAACAAGTAAAATTTTTTCACGTATTTCATTAGTGAAGTTATTGTGATTGAGTTTATGTTCGTATAGAAAGTAATTAATTATTTTTCTTATGTTTTTTTATTGATTTTAATGTTACCATATAACAATGATTCATTTCAGATAAATGGTTTCACTTATTGATATTGTTTCGTGACGTGATTTATGATTCTCTATCCTGATTGAGTTTAACTTATAAGCGAGAGTTAGAGCTTAAATTTTTGAATTTTTAATTGTTGGATAGTCAAATTATACTAAATTATGTCGACAATTAATATTTTTTTTAGTTAGTGGGTTTATATTGTAATCAGCTTTAAATATGCGAGATCGAGCACGTATTTGAATCTTTCCATGCTACTTTATTTTGATCTAATAAGTTATTTATACAATACATTTCAAATTCTTGAATGTTTTTCTTCAAAAATTAGGTATCATATGTATATTTTACATATTATGCACAAAAATGACCAATGTTTAATTTCACACTACATATAAACCAATTCCATACAATAATATAATTTAATACATTCATAGTCAAGTGTGTGGAGGCGTAAAATGATATAATCGATGTCCAAGATAAAATTTTACAAAAAAAGAGATGATAACGAAACATTATCAAATTGTGGAAGTGTTGCTCAAGTTATGACAACTTTCCCTCGATTATGTCATATATATCAACATCACATAGTCTAGAGGGATAACGATGATGTATATAAAATAATTTTCTTAAACATGTTTTATTAAGCCGTGTCATTTTCTTATTAATTGTTCTCATTGTACATACCTAAAATTATAAAGAGTATCAATTATGTTTGTAATGAATTTCATGTCAACCATTTATATTATTTGTTATATTTGGCACAATGAATGTAAAGTTAAATTTATTCATCGATATGGATTGTCTATAGATAAAATAGCAAATAAATTTGAATATATATATATATATATAACATTATATTCTTTATGTATTTTATAATTATTTTACTGTAATTTAATTATTTTATTTGTATAAATTATTTATATATCTCTCGCATCGTGCATTGCACGGGATGTAATACTAGTTTTGTTGAGAGAGATTGTATTAAAGATGATAAATGGCTTCCGTGTGAATTCGGAGAATCCTTTAATTTTTCTTGTGTTGTTATAACTGTCCAAAGTCTTCTTTCTTTGTCTGAGTTTATGATTTTATAAGAGAACTCATTGGATTGATTGTGGAGAGATTTGATTCAATATTCGTTTCAATTTTCTTTTTTTTTTTTTACTTTTTCTTAATTATGAGAGAGTGTGGGGTTTATTGCATTAGAATTTTTATTTTTAATTTTTTCAAACATTTTATAGTGGAAGATGTCAAGGCATAATAATAATAATAATAATAATAATAATAATAATAATAATAATAATAATAATAATAATAATAATAATAATAATAATTGATAAACATGGGGTTTTTACGCATTTCGTGGTTAATTAGATATTTATTTTGTGCGATTGCACAACTCTTTGTGACGTTTATTGTTGATTTATATAAATATTTTTGATTAAAACATAAAATGGCAATGATGAGGGGTGATGATTACAAGTTGACCGTGGATGGTGGTCGAGGGAAAATTATATGCTCCCCTCCGGGCACTACCCAGGCCCTGTCAGGATGTCGACACGTGGACACTTTTTAAGAAATACTTTAACTTTATTTTTGATGCGTATATTACCGTATTTCTTAGGAAAAGAGGTGACTTAGCTATTAGGACACTTCTGCTGTGAACAGTAACCTATGGGACCCGCACTCGTATCGGCAGTGTCGACAGAAGGATTGATGTTGACGCCGGAAGGTTTTCCGGCGAACTTCGAACATCGGCACCGGTACGGATACGCAGTGGAATTAATTCCCGTTCTCGTGGACAAGGTTTCAGAATTTTTTGAAGAAATCCCGACGCTAAGTTTGGTTATTTACGGATTCCGATG
This sequence comes from Perilla frutescens, assembly GCA_026008535.1. NCBI lineage: Eukaryota > Viridiplantae > Streptophyta > Magnoliopsida > Lamiales > Lamiaceae > Perilla > Perilla frutescens. The sequence goes on along the minus strand of BRKX01000003.1, from coordinate 67,659,381 downwards.
AGTGAACAGTGTTGCTGAATATTGGCGGATTTATGAAAATTGGCAGAAATTTTGAATTTGGTTAATATTTTAATTATATTCTCTTCTCCAGTGCGCCATTTCCTCCAATTCTGAAATTCGATTTTACAGCATCTTGTGCGGGGGTCACCGATTTTGCGTTCATCTTGCCTCGTCGGAGCTATTCTGAGAATTGGGTTGCCTTGAGGTATGCAAAGTTTCAGTTTTTTGGGTTCCCTTACGGTAGGGTTTTTTTTATTGATTCATTGTTAGGGTTCTATTTATGTTTTCAATTGAAGGGTTTTTCTTACGGGTTTTAACTGTCAATGTTTCAACGTGTCGGTTGTAGTGTATGGGCACCCACATTGTTGTATTGATTTAGGGTGATTGATTTTGTGAATTCATTATGGATTTCGACTGCTCCCCCCTGTTTTGATCATGAAGCTTGTTGGCTAGTTAGACGGTTAGAATTTCAGGGTTTCCTAAAAAAATCATGGTTCTATTTTGACACGCCCTAGTTGAGGAAGCGTTTATATTGACTGGTAATTTGCGTGGGTTTGATGGCCATAGTTGAATTTATTCTTTCAGTTATCAATGAATATGTTGGTGTGGAACTCTAAACTTTTTGCAATTGTCCCTAACGAGGTAAAATTCTAGTATGACTTGATTATCTTTGCTGATTACAATTATTGTCTATAGATTTTTAGCGAAGATGAATATTGACTTGAATGTTCCGATCGAGAATGAGGCATCTTCTGAGGGTAGCACTCATGACAGAAAGGATGGAGAAGGTGCTGGTAATGATGCAGAAGCAGGATGTTTGCTTGCTACAATGTTGATAGAATTAGAGAATCGTTTAGAAATTGGGAATGTTGTGGATAGTGTAGAGCAAGCATATTTATTATATTGTGAGTACGGCAGGTGCCGGGGGTTTAGTGTGAGGAAGGGTGACCAATACTATTTCTCTGGGATGAATGAGCTTCGATGGAAAGAATTTGAATGCTCGTGTGAAGGTCGGCCTGATGATAAACGATCGAAAGGGAGAGTAGCATCATATAGGAAATAGATAACTAGGAGCAACTGTAAAGCCAAATTACGGATTGGGAAGGAGAAGAATTTACAATGGACCGTTCATAAATTTGTGAAGGAGCATAATCACGAAATGCTCGGCACGCATCAAGCCTATCTGTTACGTTCCACTCGGTAATTGAGCCATGCAAAACAGTCACTCGTTGAGGCCCTTAAATCTGCGGGTATCGGAGTTAGTCGGGCATGTCGGGTTATGGAAAATGAAGCCGGGGGGCCGCAAAATATCGGTTTCACGAGGAGGGATGCCTATAATCATTTGAATCGGGTTAGGTAGTCAACAAGAGTGGGGAATGTCGACGCTAATGCTCTGGTGAATTTATTTGCCAAGAAATCGAACATTGAGCCTTTCTTTTATTGGAACGTGCAGCTAGATGATGAGGGTCGGTTGATGAACTTTTTTTTCCGAGACTCTCGTGCTCTTATTGATTATGAGTGCTTTTGAGACGTGTTATCAATCGACATCACGTACAAGACAAATCGGTATGGCCTGGTATGTGCACCATTTGTCGGCATCAACCATCATAGGAGAAATGTGATGCTAGGTTTGGGCTTCTTGTCGAACGAGACAACGGCTTCCTTTGAATGGCTGTTTGCCACGTTTTTAGAGTCCATGCATGGGAAGGAGCCACAAGTGATCTTCTCTAATCAAAGTCAAGCGCTAATGAATGGGATTGATGCCACTTTCAAATCAGCGAGTCATCAGCTTTGTCAGTGGCATATCAGCCAGAACGCCCCGTCTCATTTTGGAAAATTAAACGGAAACAGTGAATTCAAGTGGCAGTGGTATCACTGGATGCGTGGGGTGGAGACGGAGGATGAGTTCGAGGAGTGTTGGGGTTCCATGATCACTAACTATGCCCTCGATGATCATAGTTGGTTCTCCAATATGTACAGGTTGAAGAAGAGGTGGGCGTCGGTGTTCACGAACACCTCCTTCAGCGCGGGTCTTCTTGCGACCTCGCGTAGTGAGGTTACGAACAAGGTATTGAAGGATCTATGCTCGTCGAGTTCCACTTTGACGGAATTTGTCAATAAGTACGAGCAGGTCCTGCATGATTGGTGTACAAAGGAGACTGCCGACGATGCTCTCAACTTCGGTACACCGGGGCAGTTCGTGAACAACAGCCTATTGCTGGCTCAAGCAGCATAAGTCTACACACGAAACGTGTACAAGGCATTCGAGTCGCAATTTGCCCTTGCCGTTAGCGTGGTAATAATCGAAAAACCAGCCATAGATGTCAGCAGTGTCGATATGCAGTTTAAAGTCGCCTCTCAACCCCTCATGTTGAGGATTCGAGTTGTCCAATACAACAGTGAATCGAAACGGGCACTCTGTAGCTGCCATATGTATGAGACTGAAGGAGTTCTATGTCGGCACATACTTAGAATTTATTTTCACTTTGATGTGACTAGGCTGCCGGCATGCTACATCATGAGTCGATGGTGCAAATCTGCGAGGCAGCGACACTTAAACGAAATTGGAGACTATTCCATTGCGGACGGTAACGAGGCCGTTGATGAAATGGCCTTTGTGAACTACGTGATAAGGATCACTCTTGAGGTGGCGCACGATGTGAAAAACCACCAAGGCAGGAGGACATGTTTAGATCGAATACGTGCATTGAAGGGTGATGTGCATGCGATGGTTAACGAGGGCATACCACATAAAAGGCAAAAAGCCCGGGACCTGTCGGGTGCGAGAGCTGATCGGGTCAATATTCGGGATCCTTCCTTAGCCAAACGTCGGGGCAAGACACCAATTACTTCGCACTGGAAGTGAAGGAAACCGAATCCCAATCCCCCACCCTCTGTTCCAAAGTGGCCGGGTACCAGAATATCGATTGTGGTTACTTTCATGCCAAGAATGTCATTTGATAATTATAACTGTCGTTGTCGCTTTTGCAGATGTCGAGCCTTCTGTTCAGAACGATATAAATACCGAGCGATCTAACGAGGGGGATGAGACTAACTCTGTTTCAAGGCAGCCGACGTCACATGATTACGTCCCTACTACGTCATTTGAAGTATGTTTTCTTCACACTAACATAATTTTTTCCTTTGAGACTATGAATTAAATGGATTTTCCGTTTTATCTTGTTACGTAAAAATAAACGTAATTATGTTAAATTTAATTATGTTTAAATTAATTAGATGAAATGTGCATAAATAAGGCGTTTGAAAAATAATTTCGGAGTTTGAAAAATAATTTTTTCGTATCGGCACAGATGTCGACAATTATGCTTTACTTATTTTTATGAAATATTCCGCATCGATAAATTTTTTATTGTTCTTAAAAAAGTATGTTATGGGAGAAAATGCCATCGATTATGATTTATTTTAATTTGAAATATTTTTTACATTTTTATTCCTTTGAGACTATGAATTAAATGGATTTCCCGTTTTATCTCGTTACGTAAAAATAAACGTAATTATGTTAAATTTAATTATGTTTAAATTAATTAGATGAAATGTGCATAAATAAGGCGTTTGAAAAATAATTTCGGAGTTTGAAAAATAATTTTTCCGTATCGGCACAGACGTCGACAATTATGTTTTACTTATTTTTATAAAATATTCCGCATCGACAAATTTTTTATTGTTCTTACAAAAGTATGTTATGGGAGAAAATGCCATCGATTATGATTTATTTTAATTTGAAATATTTTTTACATTTTTATTCCTTTGAGAAAATTCCAATTCTCCGTATCCGGCTCCGAATATAGACTAATAATTTAACTGCACCTCTCTACCCCGAAAATTCAGGACGAAGATGCAAGTTTGAGTCAGTACTCTCAAGATGTTAATCTCGACGAGCCGCTAGATGTGTCGTTACTATTTCAAGTACGTGCTCAGCTATAAATGACACCAACGCTGTTCATATTATTTTCCGTGTCCCTTTTATTTACGTGGATGTTGAGAAGTTTTTGAATTTTTCCTTGCTCAACTCAAGTCACTAGCTGGACATTCGACCAGTGAAGCTAGGGCGGGGCCCAGTAGATCTTGGTGGGTGTAGGCTATGCTAAGATTGAGCAATTCCATATCGGCAGTGCCCTCCAGCTCATGCATCGTGGAGGTAAGGCTACTTTCACGTGATTCTGCAATGTCTTTATCTGGCAAATCAGGTCCTGCCGATGCATGTAGCGTTTGACCAAGTGACCTGGCTGCCGATGCTCCATTTCTCGCCCGGATTGGATTCTGATTTAGACATTTCACAAATGTGGCATGTGCTACAGTTTAAGAATCTCAACTGTTGTACATGCACGACACCCCATACATCAGTTATTAACAGTTTAAATGCACCTTCTATTTATGGTCATAACCCACGTAACCCTAATTCTCATCTTAGATATCTACGGCTGTAAATGGCACCAAGAGCGATATCACAAGATGACGTTTTCTTTGTAGAGCCATGGACCAGGTATGCCGAGCAGGTTGCCCTGCTCGAGCTGGAGCATCAGTATTTGATTGAAAATTGGATCCCGGGTGAGGATGCAGCTAATCTTCGTGTCATTCACGTCGTCCGCGGACTTGTCGACCAACAATTGGAGATTGCACTTTCCAATGAAGAATTTGAGCTTAAGGTGGCTCAGTGGGCCGAGAGATATGAGATGTTTTCATGGCTGCTGAACTTTGGACACCCTCGCTGCTACGACGAAGTCACCAACTTTGTCGACTTTCCCGATAGCATGTGGAGAAGGGTGAAGCAGGTATATTCACCTTGCATGTACACACATCGAGATTATATTACATGAACTATAAGTTGTTATGTTATAAGGTACGCCCCGCGGCATTGGTGTACAAGAACGAAGGGGAAGAGTTTTGGTCAATCTTGAAGGAGTTGTTTGAGGTAGATGATCCTTCGAGTGGATCAAGCCTCGCTTTGTCCGCGGCTGCCCCAGGTGTCGACGAAATTGATGCAGACGATATGGAAGAGGGTGCGTTTGCTCTGGATAGCATTGCCGATGTGGATGCCAACGATGCTGTCAACGAGGCTGCCGACATATAAGAAAACCCTAGAGCTCGAGAGCTCTTTTGATTTTCTTTAATTTTATGTATGAATATCTATTATGTATGCATTTTGTATTGTACCACTGACACATGTTACTTTGGTGACTCTATCATGCATGTGATCTTCTATTGTCGGCATTTGTTATTTTTGTCCTGTTATTTGTTTGTCCTAATCGTTTTTATCGTTATCTTAGCATGAGTATGTGTTAGTTACTATCTACATTTTTCTATAAATTCACTCGCCATTGAAGCCCTGAATTACCAAAATATAACAGCAACTTAGGAGACCTAAAGAACTACAAATGGCTTTACCCGTGCCGCTTTCACAAGATGATGTATTTTACAACAATGAGCCATGGAGCAGAACATTGGAGTCCTTCTGCATGGGCGAGCTATATTTCTTTGCGCACAAAGGCTTCTGGATCCCGACTGACACCACGACTCACCAGACTTGCCTCGTGTATCTACAGCGAGAGATACGCCAGCAATGTGAACTTGAAATAACAATAGGGCAACTTCAAACACGGCTTGAGCATTGGAGGGAAATGTACGAACTATTTGGTTGGTTACTAAAAATTGTAGGGCCGATTCGGATGAACCCCATGAGTAAGTGGCTAGATCTTGACATGGCCGAGTGGCAGCGGATTGCCGAGGTATTAATTTAGTCAACCGTTTCTCTTATATAGATAATGTCAAATGTTGGATTATCTGAACTTGTCGTCTCATATACAGATGCGCCCGAACGCACTTGTCTATATGAATGAGGGAGAGAGTTGCTGGAATTTTTTCAAGGTGATGTTCGATGTTGAGGGTTATCCAGATGTTATAGGTGACGACCAGCACAAGGATGACGTCGGCCCGTCACCAATCGACTCTGACAACGACGACGAGTAAAACATGTGTCCTCTAACGAATGTCGGCAGATATTAGGTGATTGTCAATATGTATAAGACTTATTTGACTTGTTGAGTTGCATTAAAACATCTATTACTGTGATCTTGGATCTATTTACTTCATTATTTGACTCTCGCTCTATTTTTTATATCTCCACTCTCCTCCATCTTCTAAATCGATAATGGAATTCCTAATTAAAATATTTCCTTGCTCAAGTCACTAACTGGACAGTCTACACCCGAAGCTAGGGCGGGGCCCAGCAGATCTTGGTAGGTATAGGCCAGAGAGCCTACGATTGAGCAATTCCATATCGGCAGTGCCCTCCAGCTCATTCATCATGGAGGTCAGGCCTCTTTCACGTGATTGTGCATTGTTAAAGACTGCCAATTTAGGTCCTGCTAATACACGTTGCGTTTGACCAAGACAGCTGCCGATGCTTTATTTCTCGGCCGGCTTTGATTTGATTCTGATTTAGACATTTCACAATTGTGAAACGTGCTACATTTTAGGAAACTCGACTGTTGGAAATGCACGTTACCCCATGCATCAGTAGTTAACAGTTTAAATTCACCTTCTATTAATGGTGCCAACCGTCCTAACCCTAATTCTCATCTCAGAAAAATTGGCTACAAATGGCACTAAGAGCGATATCACAAGATGACGTTTTCTTTGTAGAGCCATGGACCAGGTTTACCGAGCAGGTAGCCCTGTACGAGCTGGAGCATCAACATTAGCATGGAAATTGGATCCCGGGTGACGATGCGGGTAATATTTGAGTCATTCACACCCTGAGGGGAACTGTCGAACGACAATGTGAGATTGACCTTTCCAATGAACAATTCGAGCAGAAGGTGGCTCAGTGGGCCGAGAGATATGAGATGTTTTCATGGCTGCTGGACTATGGACATCCTCGCTGCTACGACAAAGTCACCAACTTTGTCGACTTGCCCGATAGCATGTGGAGAAGGATTAAGCAGGTATATTCACCTCGTCTGTACACACGTCGACATTATATTATATGAACTGTATGGTTGTTATTTTATTAGGTACGCCCCGCGGCATTAGTGTACAAGAACGAGGGAGAGGAGTTCTGGGCAACCTTGAAGAAGTTGTTTGAGGTGAATGATCCTTCGAGCAGATCTAGCCCCGCTTCATCCACTGCTGGGCCATGTGTCGACAAGCTTGATGCAGACGATATGGAAGATGAAGATGGAGAGGCTGCCTTTGCTCTGGATAGCACTGCCGATGTGGATGCCGACGACACTGTCGACGAGGCTGCCGACGACACTGTCGCCACTGTCGACGAGGCTGCCGATGTGTTCTTTTGATTTTATTTACCAGTGACACGACACGTGTTATTTTCATGTAGACTTATCGTGCATGTGAAGATCACTGCCTTTTGTTATATTTGTCGTGTTATGATGTTTGTCTTAATCATTTGTATCTACCCTCCTTGTTAGTCATTATCTGCGTTTTCTATAAATTCACTCGCTACTGAAGCACTAAATCACCAGCATATAAATTCTCTGAATCGATAATGGAATTCCTAATTAAAATATTTCATAATCGACGTGTGAATTTCGGGCTTCGTGCTTTGATGTGGAAGACGATGACTAGACTAGACTCCCGACCTTGTCGGTAAAGATGCATGCACACCTATTTCCAAAGCTAAATTTGGAATGCAGAGAATATATTCTATTTGTATAGTAATTTTGTCCATATACTTGAGCTCATGTCGGCACGTTCTCTATTAAAGCTACAACGCCATTCTCAGATGCATCCACAAACTCCCTTCCCTTCTCATATTCGCTCTCCACAAACGCATAACCCCTATGACGATCCTTCCCAAAATGGTGCCACCTCAAGAAGTATTTTTCTACGACGACCATTGGACGGAGAGGCTTGAATCCCGTGTCGTGAACCAGCTACTCGAGCAGAAAGAGGAAGGAGTGTGGACTGTTGGGTGTGAGGACAACAGTACGACCATCAACAATGTTCGAGCAAAGATCAATGAGGAATTTTCGAAGGACTACAGTGTCGACTTCTTCCAAGCTCATGTCGACATGCTAGCGACACGCTACGAGACTTTGAAGCTGTTGTGGGACTACACACCGGCCATGTTCAAATGGAATCACAGGAGCAATAAGTTCTATACCCCGGACGAGACATGGACATATTTTGAAGAGGTATCCTACTTATTATTACACATTCTGCCGACACAGTAGGAAAGTTAGATTGGCTAACTGCACAAAAAAATCATTTATTTATCTCGCAGCTGAATCCGTTGATGATGGTCTATCGAAGCAACGGCGAGCCGCACTACCGCTCCTTGATGAACTTATTTGAGACCGGCGAGTCTTTTATCGTGAGGGACGATGACTACTACCCGTTTCAGTCAAGCGAGAGCGAACTGATTGAAGCGATGAATTTAACTGCAGTTTGAATGTTTTCTCCTTTTCTCTTGTCTCTCTAGAACTTGGATTATGATGTCCTTTCCTAGTGTAATCCCTAGTTATGTCGTCAATAGTGTTGTATTTAGTTATTCAGTGTGAATGCCAACTATCAATTATGTGTGAACTGCAAATTCAAATACACCACTACTTAATCTTTCAGTTTAGGGCAAAATACCACATATCCGGTGTCGGCACAAGGTCATCCCCCTAATCAACACATATACAAAAACACCCTAGGGTGATATTGTCATATTGTCCAACTCCTAATATGTCGACATTTCTAATATTAACATATGCGCCCATAAAATACTTAACCATATAAATACCTAACCCCCTAGATATTTGAAACCCAACTACACTTATCTGTTTGGATGGACCAACAGCTACATAAATACATACAGAGACATCTTCTAAATTTTTAAATATGACGGCTACGGGCGAAGAGTTCAGCGCAAAATGCCTTTCTGTATAACGGCCCCTTCTATGGCACAATATCTTCGAACATCTGACTGGTTATCATGCACTCCAATATCTTCAAGCAGAACACGCCGCAGTCCGAGTTTCCTATTTGCTGCGGAGGGTGTTCAAACCTCATCAGCTTCCATACTTCGCTTGGAGGACCATCAAGGGGCCTGTTCCTGTACACATCGCCGTATTGACAAAGTAATGGCACATTCCGCTGGACATGCTGAAAGGCGGCCTTGATATCGGACCAGTCTTTGCAACGTTTTGAGATAGGATCGAAAACAACGATTGACTCACTTGCAAAGTGCAGTATGTACAGGACCCAATGGTTATCAGAGACATGACCGATGCCATAAACCTGATCATTGTGTCGGCAACATGGCAATATATGTCGGCAATATTGTCGGCAGCGGAGTAATGCGTCTCGACCCCATCATCGGCTACCCTTTCATCTTTGTCGGCATTCCTGCCCCTCTCCTTGCTCCCATCCGCCGCTGCAAACGTGTTGGCCATTACACTGTCGGCAGGTCACGATAACGCATCGGCAGTATCGGCAACATTGCCATGAATGTCGGCATGGGGCATTTTCTTTATTTCCTCCTCCGCCACCTCTGCAGACGTATTGGCCACCCTGTTGGCAGGCACCGATAGCTTGTCGGCAGTATCGCCATGCGCGTCGGCAACATTACCATGCATGTCGGCATGGGGCATTTTCTGTATGTTCTCCTCCGCGACCTCTGCAGACCTGTTGGCCATTACCCTGTCGGCAGGACCCGATAACATATCGGCAGTATATCCTATTATGTCGGCAACATTGCCATGCATATCGGCATGGGGCATTTCTTGTCTGTTCTCCGCCACTCCGGCAAACGTGTCGGCCATTACCCTGTCGGTAGCATGGTTCCCCGTTTCTTGGCTCAATTGGTTCCGACCACTTTTGTAGACTTCGCCATAATCTTCACCATCATGTAGAAGTTTCAGTCCTTTGTAGAGTACATCGACCTTATGCTCCACGCGCTTGATGGCTTTATCTAAACCCTCCATCCTAGCCATCACCAACGCATTCGAGTCCTGTCGACAAGCACGAAAGCTGAATGACCAATTAACCAAGCGCAGGTTACTCAAAGTAATTATTGCATAAATTCCTTACAACTATCAATCGGGAGATGGCGGCTAAGGTCGCCGGTGCTCCAGCATCACCTGTCGATTTCTTCTTAGATGGCTCAGAGCTCCTATCGTGGGGCCGTGAATTGGACCTCGAAGAACTCGCGCTGCCGACGTGTTTTCTCGGGGATCGGCGCACCTCCAGCGACCGAGCCGCCCGCGATCCTACGACCTCAACCTCAGGCTCGTTCTCAGTGATGTCATCCTCATCGATTAGACTCAAATGTCGCGCCACTGGTGGTGGGGATGACTCGTCGTGGGTCAAACCCACGTTTTCCAACCGCGCAATCTCAGCACTTGTCAACACAAAGGGCACCTGTTAAGAAAGAGCCTCATTCTGATGAAATACCTTGCATGAATTTGAGTGCTTACTACATACCATTGAGGACCAAGTAAGTAAGAACTGTACCGTAGAATCTGGCGCGTTGTCATTGAAGTACGGTGCTAGAGCAGAAGCTTTAAAGAATTGATCGGCGGTCCAGTGCATGAATCGAGGGAACAACGTCTCTGGAATTCTGTGTGCGCAACGGGATGCTAGCCTTGGCATCACCTCAAATGCAAAGATCTGCAGAACAAAAGAGAATCCACAAATGTCCGTAGAAGGCCTGGACGATGAGTTCTTCTGCGCCCGGGCAATGTTCCCTCGGGCTGCATGCGTCGATTTTACAAAGAATTGATAAGCAACCTTCCCCCAAGAAAAGTTGTTGAAAGTTTTGTAGTCATCGATAAGGTGAAGATACTCAAGCTCGATCGATTTCGACAATTGATCTCTGTTCAAAAGTAGACCGAAGACGATATGCAGCATGGCAAGTTTCAAAACCAAGCTGCTGGCACCACGATGCACGTCGCTATAAGTTTTGAATGTTTTGTCAATGTTATGAGCTTTCATGAAAGGCTTGCTCAGGAAAATGTCTCTATGCATGTCTGACGACGCCGACGGTTCAGGCGCTTCGTTGAACCGCAACCCGCTCAGGCAATAGAATTCCTGAGGCCCTAATTGAACCCGGCGTCCGTTGATCGAAAAACATAACCGGTTTTGGACCTCAGAATCCGGCTCCAAGTGAGTCAGCATAAAGTAAACGAGTTGCCCTTGCATTTGAATGTCGGGCATATCTATGAGATGGCCAAAGCATGTCCCCCGAAATGCATCTACATTAGCCCGATTGAGCCGGCCACGCACTTGACTTATGACCTCGCCGAAATTTCCCCGCACTGATATTTGGGCACCTGCAAATTCACGCAATTTGTTATCATAGGGTTTTCCTACCCCCCTCCCCTTGCTTCATAGCAGTCTGAGACCGGAAAAACGTCTAAGAACATTCACTTTCAACCAAACAACGAATAGACGTGCACTATGGCAGAGTAATGGAAGGAGCAAGTTAATAACATGTCAACAATGAACCCCATAACATTGTGAAGCACATCATTATGAAGCCATTGAACAGAGAATTGCTACTACACATTCAAAGAATTTGCATACCACTCTGAAATATGTATAAATATCTAGACCCTGTACCAAAGGCAGACCCTTTAAGCCAAAATCACGTCAACGGCAAAACAATGAAAGTGCAAAAACGTAGCATAAGTAAACGAGTTCCACACCTCAAGTTCATCATCAAACGTCTTTGTAATGAAAACCGTCTTTGTAATGAAAACCCTAACCGTGCGCAAACGATGGAAATCGTAAACCCAAACTAAATTAGATGAAAATAGGGCACCTTTGCACACATACGACTGAAATTTCGTAGATATATAACCTTGAAAATCTTAAACAGAGACTTACCCCTGGTAGTGTTTCTTGTGCCCGCTCTTCCTCCACGCGACGTCGGCATCTCCTCCTCCGGCAATCGGCTTCCACGACGGTGCGACATTATCCAACACTTGATTTTCAAATAATGGAGACGACTTGCAGTGAAAATTTTAAAGGGTTTTTCAAAAAAAATCAAAAATGCAAGCAAACGGTCAAATGTTGCGAAAACAGAGTACACATGCTTTATAGGCACATACCTCCTTCTCTCGCGAGCGACGCGACTATTCGAAGACACCCCAACTTCCGGTCGGCAGTTGTAACCCCTCCGGTGAAGATTTTTGAAAAAAAAAATGGCGTCCGTTCGCTACGAAATTTTCATTTTGAGATATTTACCCGCGCAGGATTGTCGATGCACTTTAAGAGTGACTCTGTTTTTCGGAATGTATTTTTTAATTGAATTTCGTACGCTCCAAATTCGAACTCATACTAAAATTTTAAAACCCGATTTTTAAACATAATCTACTCTGCCGACGTCAATTTTGCCAATAACATTACTAGAGAAACCCTAAAAAAGGTTTGCCGATGCAGCAAAATACCCCTAATTATATATATTCACGTTGCCGACACATATCTCGACACATTACATTAATTGTTGTTCAGAGGGTGCCATTAAGTGGCATTCTTGGAAATTTAGAGTTTTCCACTAGGTTTTAAACGAATTAACCCGCAGAAACAGTATTTCATTTTTTGAGACGACGTTAATAAAAAATATTTAATAATGACACATTCAAACTTCTATTTTGAACTGCCTATGTCAGTTAAACCTTTCAAAAATAATGATAAAAATATTATTATCTTTGCCGACATCAAATAAGGCTTATTGTACAAGAAATAAATAGTGCCGATATAAGTGCCGACACTCAAAATTACGTATTCCAGCGCATTTCTGGATTAATTACAAGTTACACATCTTTTTCCACATGTCTTCTTATGCTCTCAGAATTTCAGTAACACAACAGGTCAATTGTTCATACATACCGTTCAGATTACCATATCTTAAATTAAAATTTAGAACATAATTTTAATTAACTATAATAATGGAGCCCAAAATGACAAAAAAGCAAAAATAAGGTGAAGAAAAACTGTTCATAAAAAGGTTATACATTGGTAAGGTAAAAAGTTCTTCTCGAATGCTGTGCAGCCAATGATAGAGCCAAAGTGTCCTAATAGCTAAAGGGGGCGTATTTGAGCAAAAAGGCACCGTATTTCTCAATAATTAACTCATTTATTTTAATTGGGTGTATTTTTCCCCCCCGGGCCACGTGTCGGCATCGCAACGGACTCGGGCAGTGCCTTTGGGGTATCATAAAATTTTCCGTGGTCGAGGCGTAATTGCTTGGAAATGATCAAGCACGGCCGGTGCTTCTACCTGCACAACCGTGCGAATTCGATGATTCAATCCAGAGACTTTTCAATTTAATTGCACCGACCATGCTATATTTCGGTGGAAAATTATTTCCCTTTTCGAGCATGGTTTTCTTCCATTCTTGAGCTTGAACTTTCCCACCTATTTAAGGACAGATTTTGGGTGAAAATTCCACCGCTTCCATAATGTAGAACACAATAGAAAACCCTCAAGAACACAGAGAGAGACGGCAGAGAGAAGACGGAGATGGAATATTCAAAACTTTGGCATAAGTTTTTGCTTATGATTTCTTTTGTCGGGACTATCATGCTAGCTTCCATTATTTATTTTATTTCTATGGATTTGAAATACGATATGAGTAGCTAATTTATTAGAGATTTTAGGGTTTTATTTGGATATGGATTTTTATATTTTTTTATTAATATGATTGTTCATTTCCTTTATTCACTTATGCTTCCTTGAATTATTTGTCTTGTGAATTTTTTTGTCCATCAAATGCACATGTATAGTTAATTGGTTATCACTGGAGAAAGGTTAATTAGTTGACGGATTAGGAATGCATAACACGATCTTGCTAGATCGAGAGATTAGTAGGTTATCATGAGGAGAATAAATCTGAGGTGCTAATTGGAGTTAGATTATAATTTGAGATCGAGATATAAGAATTAGAATCTAATCTACGTCTAGAACTTACTCGAGAGAGAGGGTTTAGATAATTTAGTGATTCTCCTACAAATTTAGGAATTAAATTTGGTTTTATATATTAATTGAATTCATAGGATCCATAGACGTATAATTTCCTATAATCCACTTTCTCTGTGAAGTTTTACCGTTCTTGTTGTTATATTTATTTTATTTATTTCATTTCAATTTAGTTTAATTAAATTTCAAAATCTTTAATTCAGTCCTCTAGATAAAGTAGAACAATTTAATTAGGTACTTAGTCGGGTTACATAGCCAATTTCTGTGGATACGACCTTGCTCACCATAGTTTTGCTACATTTACCTCGTACACTTGCGAGTAGTATTTTTTGTGAAATAAAATACCGAACAATAATAATAATAATAATAATAATGATGATGATGATGATGATGATGATGATGATGATGATGATGATGATGATGATTTTTTAATTAATATAGGGGGTTCACTACAAGAAAATACAGTTTTAGCGGCGGAAATAGCAACGGAATACATTCCGTCAACACGGGCGATGGAATGGCGACGGACCCACCGTCACCAAATAAGGCGACGGATATATTCCGTCGCTTTCTGCATTTTTTATTTTTTTATTTATTTTTAATTCCGAGAAAATGAGGCGACGGAATCGTTCCGTCGCCTCATTCTATTTTTATATTTTTTTAATCGATTAATAAGGTGACGGAAATACTCCGTCGCCTTTTTTTTTTAAATATAATAAAGAAATCGGGCAACAGAACTATTTCGTCGCTATGTCTGTCGCCCCGTTTTGTAATATACGGGAACAGAGACCTTCTTCCCCATTTCCCTTCGCCCCCAAATCAACCCAACCCTAAAATCCTCTCGCCGCCGACCGCCGCCCCCACACCACCGTGCTCCCTTTCCCTCTCCCCCTCCACCTCTCTCCCTCTCTCTCTCTCCCTCTCATTCTTCCGTGCCGCATCTGCCGCCGAGCCCAGCCGGCGTCCGCCGCCGAAGGTAAGTTGGTTATTTCCCTTTTTTTTTAAATTTTAGTTTTTATTATGATTTTAATTTCTTAGTATTTTAAATTTCAGTTTTTGAATTTGCAGCCATTTTGATTTTGATTTTAAGACCGGAAACCAAAGACTACCTATGTAATTTGATTAGGTATTAGATTTTAATTATGATCCAAGCTTTTATATAATTTGTGCATTAATAGATGTATTACATAAAAAATAATGAATTAAAGCATTACATTAACAGAATTAAAGCACATATTATAAGATGAAAAGGTCATAAAAAAAATTTTAGTCATACGCTTGCATTAATGAGGAACTGTGTCGTACGTGAGTCTTTAATCATAATTAATCCCCTATTTTGTTTTAAAATTTGAGATGAAATATCATTTTAAAACACAAATATGCCTTTGTGACCTTTTGATATATATATATATATATATATATATATAATCATAAGAGTAGTTAGTTTACATCTCATGTGTCATGTATATATATACTTCCCGTGTGTATCTCGAATTCTCGATCCATATACAAGTGGTTAGTGTATGGATTATTCTTTATATAATCAATAATAATAATAATAATAATAATAATAATTATTATTATTATTATTATTATTATTATTATTATTATTATTATTATTGGTGGTAGGAAAATAAAATTATAATCATAGCTTATTTTTATGGAATTGATTAAAAATGAGATGACATAGATTAATTCTATTATGAAAAAACCAATAAATAAGAAAGTAAGTAATTATTAATTGCCTAAGGATATTTAAGCATGTTAATTTATGTATTTATTTAATCATGTTAATTTGTTGAATTTATTTAAGCATGTTAGTTAAATGGAATGAGGGCCCTTGGATCCCTCTATATTAATTGTATGTATTTATAATGGGACGAGGGCCCCTGGATCCCTCTGGTGTTTGGTTTTTGCTAGTTAAGTTAAGTTACGTCGATGACTTGGTCAAAATATAGGTTTCACGTCGTTATGTTGCCGAATTTTTACCTTTTTTGAATTTTATGTTTTTTGTTTAATTAAGATCATGTGTATAGATATCTATAGAGTTGTTTTTGTCAGATGACTAGAGGAGGTGGATCTCACAGGGCTAGGTCACGAGCTCTATCATCTATGGGATCCGTTGGTGGTCCCATTGATGATAGTGTCGGTCAGGATGGGACCGATGTTCAGGGAGAGGAGTCCCGCACAGTTGACTCGAGACAGGAGATCAAGCTCAAGACTGTGGGCAGGGAGAAGTATTTTGATCTAAATATCAATATATTTAATTAATTTACTTTATATATATTATAATTGAATCTAATTTGCATTTTCAGAGTCATGAGGCCGTTCGAGGGCAATTACAGCTATATTCAAGAAGTTTATGCATCCTAAGGGCTTCGCTTGGAAGAAGGTGCCCATGGAGAGGAGGATGCTATATTGGAGTGAGTTCAAGGTAAAAAAATTGATATATATGTATTTTGTGTTGTCTAATATTATTACTAACGTCGTTGGTTATTGATGTGTTAATACAGAAGGAGTTTAGATGGTCATTCCCTGATGAGGAGATCATTCCGCTCTTCTGGAAGAAGTGCCAGGATCGGTATAGGGACATGGTGTACCACATGAAGAAGGATGACTACCAGGCAGGCAATAGACCCGATTTTGTGCGCCTGGAGGACTGGCCTGCCTGGATAGCATATTGGCAGGCTGAGGAGACTCAGGAAAAGGCTCGCCTGGCCAAGAGGAACCGCAACACCAAGTTCGATGGATCAGGATCATCCAGCCAGACTCACCACGGAGGCGTCAGATGTGTCGTTGATAATATGCGCGATCTTATACGATTTATATTAATTATTCAAGTTTATAGTATATTAAATTAACACTTTAATTTCTAATAGATTTCATTTTATTTTGTTTAATCAGGCTAGAGAGCAGCATTTGTCTGACTGAGAGGTGCGCTACCAGACCTACCTCAAGCTTCACTACCCGGACGGCCTTTGGACCACATCCAAGGCGAGGGAGAACAAGGTAAATTTTTACAAATATTTTAATATATATTTATATATATATATACGTATATATAAATAATTTATATTGAATAATGAATTATATTTATCCTGATAAATACAGGATAAATGTGACGCCTTGGCCACGGAGTGGAGGGCAGAGGGCTAGACATGGGCGAGATTTTCCGCCAGGTGGTGATGCCCAACAGGAAGGGGCACGCTATCGGGCTGGGGAACATGGCCCCTGCCATTCGTCACCCTTCCACTGCACCTGGGGGGTCCTCATCGTCATCGAGCTTGGGCTCCAGGTCACTGTACACCCAGGCTGAGCTCGATGCGAGGCTGGGTGAGGTGCAGGCACAGATGGATGCCCAGCGTGAGTCTATGCAGCGGGTTGACGCGCGGTCATTTCGCGCTCAAAAATAATTTATAACTCTTGTGCCCACAGTGAGCGTAGCCAGCTAATGAGTACGGGTCGATCCCACAGAGAGATGTTGTAATTCGACCTTCAGGTAATCAATCATAAAAAGGGGGTTTGGTTTTGTTGTCACTACTGTAAATTAAATCTGCAAAAGAAAGTAAAAAAAATATCAAATAGCAAATGTTCTGGCATTTGAACTTGAATTTGGTTTAAATATATATCAACTCGCTCATAGGCACAACGATTTTCATACATGATAAATCACCTAGTTATGGAGACCGGATTCCTCTCTGCGTCTCCTCATTCATCCTTTCATTATAGACTTAAAAGCGATTCCTCGTCAATTAAATCCCTAATCAGTCACCCACCCCCCGGTTCCCCAAAGAGATATAAGCGAACAGACAGTAGTGTACCCTAGACGAACCCAGATCTGTTGTGTTTACTGATTCCTCGTATGCCCACAACAACCCATTGATTCTCTTATTACTACATGAACCAACACACAGTCATGATTCGC
Organism: Perilla frutescens; assembly: GCA_026008535.1. Taxonomy (NCBI): domain Eukaryota; kingdom Viridiplantae; phylum Streptophyta; class Magnoliopsida; order Lamiales; family Lamiaceae; genus Perilla; species Perilla frutescens. Next base: position 67,641,508 of record BRKX01000003.1, on the reverse strand, counting down.
CAATTTAATTAATAGTGGTGTGCCCTCTTTACCTAACTAGTGATTAGCCACATTGGGCATTTCAGACACACACTCACATGGAACAAGGCACAAGAATCAACAGAAACCTATCATGCATTACTATGCCCATTTTGGCCTCACGAGTCCATATTTATATTCAAACCATTTTCGTTATTCAAACACCAGAATAAGGTGTCTAGCCAAGCATGCTAGACATAATTAAAATTGCAGAAATGGAAGACATAATTGTAAAGGAAACTTACTGAATTTAATACGAAAAAATACTCAACATAATCGTTGAGTTTGGAAACATAATCCTAAGTCCCAACGGCTTACGGCCGATGGATTGTTTTCTGCTGCAAAGCAGCGTACGAAAATGAAAGTGCAAGAAAGTAAAATTGTAGCAATGTTTCTGACTGTCAAAGCTTGTGTTTCCGGAAATTAAAACAGCTTAAATAGTTACATTTCCGAATTAGAGATCTCCCAACAAGCTGGGGTCTTCACTGGATTTCCGGAACTGGCGTGCCCTCTCTGATCTGGCTGGATAAGCATAAGTTGACCAAATCCCTATTTTTTAGGGATTGGGCTTATCTCTTCTTTGCAACGCCTCTAAGAGTCCAGTCCACCTCCAACTCTTCTTTGGATAATGTAGCTATCTGTCTCATCTATCTCCTTCAACTAAATCCGGGTTTCTCGCAATCGCCTTAGCCCAACCCATTGTTGTCAAGTCTGTACGAGCAAAGTGGGCACGGAATCAACAGTCAGCCTCATCCATCTCTGATATGCCCATTCCGCCACCCGAATGTAGGATGAGTGCTGCAAGAAGTCCCATGTGCCTCTGACTGAATATTTAGCTTAGATTTTGCTTGAATAATTGGGCATAAAATGCCCTTTTCACCAGACTTGACCTCCGCAATGCCCTATGACCTTATCCTGATTCTTTTTTGACTCAAAACACACTAAAAATGACATTTATAACGAACAAAATGCCCATAAAAACACAAAATAAATGGACTTATCACAGGTGCTGGAGAAGCAGGCGATGATGCAGTCCCTGCTCAAGCGCTTTCTTAGTCAGCAGCCGGGTAGTGCTGGTGACGGATCCGGAAGGCCCGGTAGCGGTTCCGGAAGGCCGGATGATGAGGAGAGCTAGTAGTTGTATCATATTTGTATTTTTTATACAATTTTGATATTTATTTATTTATATTATACATTTTGTATTATATTATGTACAATTATATATATATATATATTATTTTTATAATTTTTTAGTATATTTGGGTACAAATAAATAGGTAAAAAGAAAAAGGAATTAAAAAACTGAATTTATATTAAAAAAATTAAAAAAATAAGAATGGTGACGGAAATATTCCGTCGCCTGATTTTTTTATCTGTCGCCTTAGTTAGACGACCATTTACGACGACACTTTAAGGCGACAGACCGTTCCATCGCTTATACCGTCGCCAAATGGAGGTGATGGAAATGTCCACCGCCTTATTTTTTTAGCGACTAAATTTACGAGACGGACAATTTCCATCGCCATTCCGTCACCCATTAAATTAGCGACGGAAATTGGCTAGTTTGCTATTTTCTTGTAGTGGTTGTGAAGAGAAAAAATGGATTGTGAATAGAATCTGCCATTGTTGTGAATATAACATTTACAACCAAATACTTTGAAGTATGAGATAGAAGGCTTACGACCCTTATACAATTCATAAGGGGTTTTGTCATGTGAATTGATGATAGCACTCCGGTTTTGAGTGTGGCAAGCTGTGTTGACTACTTCAGCCAAGTAGTTCTCAGCTATGTTGGCATCAGCTACCATTGCTCGAGCTGCTTTCTTGAGTATTCAGTTTCATTGTTCAGCTACGCCGTTCTGTTGAGGAGTTCTTGCAGCTGAGTGTTCATGGGTTATTCCCAGTTCACTGAGGAAACTGATCATTTGCTGGTTTACGAATTCAGTTCCATTGTCGGACTGAATTCTTTGGACTGAACTTCCATTTTCAGTTTGCAGCTTTCTGATCAGTATTGATAGTGTGGCGTATGTTTCATCTTTGCTCATCAGAAATTCCACCAAGTGTATCTTGAGAAGTCATCAACTACTACAAGTGTGAATCTTTTGCCCTTTAGACTCTGCGGTTTGACTGGTCCAAATAGATCCATGTGTAGCAGTTGAAGGCATGCAGTTGTTCCTGGGGGATGACTTCTATTCTTGAAGGATGATTTCACTTGCTTTCCTTTCTGACATGGTCCACAAACACTAGTTTTCTTGTAGATCTCATTGGGAAGCCCCTCAACTAAGCCTTTCTTGGCCAAGTAGTTGATGCTTTTGAAGTTAAGATGATTCGGTCATCGATGCCATAGCCAACTTGTTTCAGTTGATCCTTTTGAGAGAAAACAAGCCTCTGAGTAGTCGGTTGACCAGTCAACAACATACATATTGCCTTTTCTCACACAAGTTAGAAGAATTGCTCAAGTTGACTTGTCTCTGATGTCACAAGAGCTTTTTTTGAAGTCAACTGAATAGTTATTGTTGCACAGCTGGCTGATGCTTAGCAGTTTATGCTTCAGTCCGTCCACGTGGGAGACTTCATTGACTACGACCTTTTCCTTGACCATGAACCATTCTCCAATGGTTCGGCTCTTGGAATTGTCTCCAAATATGACAAGTGGACCTTTGATTTCTTTATAACCATCGAGATCTTCTCTGTCTCCAGTCATGTTCTTGGAGCACCCGCTATGTAGATACCAAATATCTTTAGTTTTCTTCATAGATAGGATGCTCTTATCCTGCAAAAACAAGGATCAGCATTCAGGTACCCATTTGATATCAGGTCCTTATTGATTGATCAAATTCTTTGCAATCCAGATTTGCCAAACTTTTAGCTTTTCATCAGTCAGTGATTCATCAGATTTGGATCGTTTGATCATTTTTGACCTTTTGTCAACTCTTCTTCTTTGAGTTGAATCAGTTGAACGGTACTTGCGATAAGAGTTAGTAGGATAAAATAGCTCAACTACTACTTTTTAATTTTGAGACCTTTGAGCTCTTCGATCAGGCCAAGTTTTTGTATACTTCCAGATTATAAGGTTGTACCTTCCTGGATCATTCATGTAATCTAGGTACTCATCATACTAGTTTCTGGGTTCAAATGAGCTTTTTGGTTTTCTCTTATAGGTATCTTGGTTAAACCTTTGAGGAGGGTAGATTTGAGATTTGGAGTAAATATCTCTTCTGGAATAAAATGGTTTCTCAGTTCGGTTTACAGGCGGCCTTTGTTGAACCTGTAGCTTGTAAGCTGATGGTCTCAGTTGAACTGATGACCTTGAATGATAAGGTGGTCTTGAATGAACTGATGGGTTCGAATAAACTGGTGGCCTTGAATGAACTGATGGCCTTGGCTGGAAGGTCGATTTCAGTTAAGCTGGTGATCTTGGCTGAGAGGGATGACTGAACTATCTTGGTTGAGCTTGAGGGGTTTTAAGAATGTCTTTTTCTTTGTCAATTGGCTGCGGCATACTGGACTTAGTGAACCCCTTTAGGATACCTGTATCAATGTTTTTCACAACTGATTTTCCTTTTTCTGCAACAGTGAACTTACTATATCCTAATCATGTGCTTCCAGCATCACTTCTTTAATGGCTTAGAATCTCATTCAAAGTTTGAGATCCCTTTTTTGAATTTGAGAGATACTTCTTCCCTTTCATGAATTTCCTTTTTCAGCCTTTGGTTCTCAGTTTCTAGATCAACAGTTTTTAATTTCAACTTTTCAAATTCTACTAACTGAGGTTCAAGTTAGATCATTCTTTCATGATCAATACTCAGTTTCCTGACCTTATTTCTAAGTTCATCATTCTCATCTTTCAGTTCAACATGCAAACTGGATATTGAAGCTGATTGATTTTCTAGCAGTTTTAGTTTCTCATCAAGTTCATTGCTAGAAATAGATACTTCATTGATGCGGTAAAAAGAGGTTTGAGAATCAGCTATACTAACCTCTTCTTCATTGTCGGCCATGAGCCAGAATAGGGCTTCATCATCTGAACTGTAGCCATCAGAGTAAATTCCAGATGGATAGTCTGAATCGTCTAGCACGGTATTCTCGGAGTTTGCAATCATTGCTTTTCTTTTGAAGAAGCTTCTTCTCACTTTGGCTTTCTTGTCTTTAGGGAGTTCAGGACATTCATATCTGTAATGTCCTTATTTTTGGTAGTGAAAGCATCTCCCATGTTGCGGTTGCCACCCCTGGCTTGTTCAGCTGATCGTTCAGCTTGTTGTTGATTTCTTTCAGCTTTTGGGATTCATCAGTTTGAGGCGAAACTGATTGTTTTTCCCTAACTTTCTTCAATATTTCTAGCAGCTTCGTTACTAACTGAATTTGTTCATTTATATCTTCAGTTAGGTTTTCTTTCTTCTCGGTTGCATTTCTTCTACGGTCGGATGAGGATCCGCCTTGATTTTCTCTGGCTGGTGAGCTTCTAGGTCGGAAGTTGTTCCTTCCTCGGTGGTCTCTGAACCGGTTTCTCTCACCATAGAAAGCTGCATCTTGGAATGAAGAAGTTGATTCCTCCTTTTTCCAGTTGAGGCTGTATTCGTGTGATTTGAGAGAACCGAATAGTTCTCTAGGGGTGATGCTGTTTAGATTTCTCGACTCTTTTGTCACGATCACCTTCATATCCCATTCCTCGGTGAGATTATCCAAAATTTTAGAGTACATCTCAGAATTAGGATAACTTCTTCCAAGATTTGTCATCTCACTTATTATGCCTAGAAACCTTGTTTCAAAGCTTGAGATGGATTCTTCAGGCTGCATCTTAAAGGACTTATACTTGTCTACTGCCAGCTGGAGCTTGTTTCCTCATATGGCTTTAGACTCCTGGCATAGATCTGCTAGCAAGTCTCAGATCTCCTTGGCAGTTTTGCAGTTCTTTATGTCTTTCATTCAATCTTCATTTAGAGTTTGAAATAATGATGTTTGAGCAACAAACTCTAGATTCTTCAACTTCTTCTCTTCACTGGTGAGAAGATGAGTTGGCTTCAGGATCCATGCTGGTTGATTTATATCAACGATGTGGGCTTCATTGTCCATCATAATAGTGATTGGACCATCTTCAATAACCTCCCACATATTCTCATGAATTGAGCAGAGATGTGTCTTCATTCTCCTGCTCCAATTATCATAGTTTTCAACTGAAAATAAAGGTAGATTATGGTTTTCTATAGCTTGAACTGTTAGCACAGATAAGTAGATCTGATTCAGTTGATCCACAGAAACGGCTGATACTTAGAATCAACCGCTCTAATACCACTTGTTGGTCCTGGGCAAATTGGTATCAGTTTAGAGGGGGGGGATAAATAAACTGATTCAAAACTTTGAACTCAAGTGTGGAATATAATAAGGGCCCTTTGACTCGCTTCAAAACTTATCAATGCACTTAATCAATTCGGTGATTTTCAGTTGACTTGTGAGTGCAACTTGTGTGATCTTTGTGTACAGTTTTAGAGATATTCAAGTATGAGTAAAACAGTACAACACACAGACGATTTATAGAGGTTCAAAGTCTCAAACTTTTATGTCCTCTCTTCCTTCCACAGAAGGACAAATCCACTATATAACTTGAGTTTCTTTACAAATTATATAATGAATAACAAGTTTGTTGAACCTAGTAACAGTGAGTTTCTTTACACGGTTACCTCAGTGGGGTTGATGGCTCACACTTGCAGTCCCTAGCAGCTAGCTATTGTGGCGGCAGTTTCTTTAGCGGCAGCTCATACTTAGCTGGAGAGTTAGGTGCTATTGTCATCTTTACATGGTTTTAGATCTCTTTCGATCTTCAAGAGATTTAGTCTTGAAAGAAATATCAACTGATGTTGCTCCTTGAGTTGAGCTGAGTAGTTGATCGTTGTAATGCTTGAACTGAGAAGACTTCTCTGGCTGGGCTTTCAACAACTAGGTGATTGCTTGTGGCTTTTAGCTTTTCTTCTTAATCGATACTTTCGTAGTTGAAACAGTGCTTTGAACTTGAGCTGTGGGAGAGAGAAAGAAAGCTCAGTTGTGAGTATATGTGAAAGTTTAAATAGCAGAGAGTTATTTCTCGAGAAGTGAAAATGTTGAAAAGTATTTGAAATTCAGATTCACTTGTCTTTTATAGAGGAGTGATTTTGTGACCCTTGGGTTTCATTGATCGATGGTCTGTTGATTCATCAATGGTATGTTGATTTTTATAGCCGTTGAAGCTTGTTGATATAGCCGTTACTCAACCAATCGATCTTCATTGAGCATTAACTTTGTGATCTCTATTGAGCATTAACTCTATTGATTCTCCAGTTGGTAGTTCTAGATTTTAGCTTAGCTACTCAGTTTAGCTGTCGCTTCAGTTGGCTATATTTCTGAACTTTTCTTGCCAGTTCGACTGATCACAAACCATTAACTGGTTTGTCAGTTTGACTGGTCTTATTCTCAGCTTGGTCAGCGGTTGACTTATCTTGAGCTTCAGTTAGCTGACTTCAACTCTGGCCTTCAGCGATTGATTTGTCTTTGTGCTTCAGTTCGGCTGATATTAATTCTGGCCATCAGTTGGGTGCTTTCAGTCTTCAGTTTAACTGACTTGCTGTGAGTTTCATCAGCTAGGTTGACTTGGCTTCTCCAGTTCAACTAACCTTGCAGTCAGTTTGGTAGTAACTGGTTTGACTTATGTAGAGCTTAACCCTCAGTTGGGTTATTTCCTGACTGGTTGACACATCCTTCCAGCTGGGTTGACCATGCTCCAGTTCGGTTGTCTTTTGTTTCAGTTGAAATTTTTCGGAGCCTCAATTTGGTCAGCTTAGTTCTCTTTCAATTTTTCAAGAATTGTTTGATACATTTTGACATCTCATCAAAACCACATCTTAGGGTTTTACTTGATAGTTTTTCCTAACTGATTTGATAATAAAACATTATAACCATCCCAATAAGAAAAAAAAAAAATAATTAAAAACATACACATTAATATAAAATTTATTTATTAGTAACATACATACCAATAACTATCTAAAAGATGAAGATGGTGTTGGATATCATTTGGTATGTTCAGATCACCGACATAGTTCACAAATAATTTTTTCAATTATGATCTAAGAAAGGAAAATCATGTTTTCTTATTTATGGTGAAATCTCAACATATGTCAACTGATGAAACTTCAATTCACCTTAAAAAACTATACGATCGGTGGTGAAGTCTAGACTTTACAAAAAAAATTATGCTTATGCAGGTGAGAAATAAACTTCATCATACTAACATGTTAATATGAAAAAGGCGAGCTCCAGCCACATCTCAATTTAATTTACATCCCCATAAATTTCATACAAAAACATACTCCGTACAAAAAATATCTTACATACCGGTTTTTCACTCTTCGCCGGACAGTGAATCCCGCCGGAACCACTCTCTGTCTCTCTCTCTCTCATACACATACACACACATACATACCGGACAGTGAATCCCTGATAGCTGTGTATTTTACACAACTTTTGAATATGAATTGATGTTCTTTATTATATAAAGTTGTGTATTTTATATAGTTTTAGTGCTTATTTTGTGATCATTTGGAGTTTTTTATGTGTTCGCTAGTTTTGCAGCAATAGTTATGTTTTGACTGCATATTTGGAGCAAAATGAGCAAATATGGTCGAGAGGAGCTAAAGAGGTGTTTAATTGGGCTCTTGAGCTTAATTGGATACTAATTTGGAGTTAATGGACTGGATTAAATGATTGAAGCCGGAAGAAATCCAAAGCCCAGTGAGAAAAAAGACCCGGTCGATCCGGAAAGTGTCGGTTGACCGGTCCCAGTGCAATTTGCAAAGAGGTGGGTCGACTCGACCTTTGTCACCTAGGTCATCCCTAAGTAAAAAAAGCCTCAGGGTCGATCTACTGAGCTCGGTCGACCTAAGCGAGCGGGTCCACGGGATTTAATTTTAAATATAAAAGTCTCACTTGATACACACGAGATACAAATTGATATCTTCAAAATACAACTGAGAAAATCATCAATATCTCTGAAAAAAAAAAGCTGACTTCTTCGAAATATATCTGGAGAGAACGAAACACATCAGAGAAGAAGAATAAGACGCACTAGACCACGATTGAGTCGATGAGGTTGATAAAGATGGAGTGTCATTGTAGTGAAGACAAGACTACTGGATTACTCTACGTTTTTCAATTTTTCTATCTTTATTGTCATGAACACTTGTACTCTAGATTCGTTTATTTATTTTATCATGTCTAGCTAAATTTCTAGCTAGGTTTTAGGGTGTGGAATATTATGGATTTTAATATATGACTCGATTGTTTTTCTTCCTTCTATCTATCGGGATTTGATTTCTATGATTTATTTAATACCTTGTATGGATGCTTAATCACTATTTATGTATGCCAGTCATTAATCTGAAGTACTGACCAGAGAAAGATTAATGATAGAAAGATAAAAATCATTTATGTGTGCTTGGAAGGGCCGACCAAGTGAACAAGTATTGCATTGGGTTGAATAGATCTTCGTGTGCTAGATCAGGAGTAGCAACATGTGTGAAGAACTGACCGCAGTGAAGCATGTGCTTGTTATATCTGTGTCATGGTATGTGTCGTTAAAAGAATTCTGATAACAACCTAGTGATCCCTCATCATTGATAGATTAAAGACAAGAAGTCGGGTTGAAAGAGTCAATGATTATATTAATTGAAGTAATAAATCCAGTATCCCTAAAACCTAGGTTTTTCCAATTATTTGTTTATCTGTTTATTTTCGATATTTGTTGTTTATTTTCTGTTATTTATTTTCGCATTTCTTTTATGATTATTAGTGTTTAGATATTAAGTGAGTACCTGTGTAAGAGTTAGTTGATATGGTCTCTGTGGGATACGATACTCTTGCTCACCTAGGTATTATAATAGCATTGTGCACTTGTGGAACGTGTTATTTTGTTAATAAATAACGTGTCAATCCCAGTGCAATTTCTGTTAGTATTCCTCTTCATTTTATTTTATGGATCAGTTTCTGCATACTACCTGTTTGATCATTTGTTTTTGTTTTTGTTTTCAATCGTATTTAATTTTTGAATTTTTGGGCGATTGAGATTGTTTAATTTCTGGGTGTCTTCTTAGTATAGATTGTTCTATTGAATCGATTGGATTATTGTTGAAATTATTAGAACTATTTGGAACAAAAGACTAGCAAGCACAACAACTCGTAAGTTCCATTCATCCCATAGTCTTCTCGCCTTATCCGAAATGTCCAAGGACATTTTCTTCTTCTCTAACTCTCTACCTCCCTATTCCAAAAAAAAATTGTTGCTATTTTTAAGCATGTAGATCTAGGTCTATCTTATTGGAAGGTCTAAAGCATCATCTATTGCTAGTCTTTAACAAAATTAGTTAATTATATTGTTAGATTTACAATGTCGAAAATTAAGTTATAATTTTAGATCTGAGAAATGAAATGAATGATTTCTTGTGCTTGTATATACTAAGGCCATTTTTATAATGCAAATAAGCTAAAGAATTCAATCCAAATTGTTGTCAACACTATAGACCCTAGAAAGACAACAAAGAACTACCTCACTCTTGTCCTGAGTCTTCATTTGAAATTTACTAAGAATGTTTTATGCATGTACTAATGAAGCTTCACACAAATTTTTAACTTTTACTATAGATGCTATCATCTAATTTTGAATTTGTGCTTTAGGGCAGAAATCGGAAAAAACATCGGGCAAATTGTTTCATGTTTAATTTCTAGGTTTGTTCTTAGTATAGACTGTTCTTAGTAAGAATGTTTAATTTCTAGTATAGATTGTTCTATTGAATCTGTAACACCCTAAATTCTATAATTTAAAATGTTACTCTTTCTATATTTTTTTAAAGTAGAAAATGATTAGCAATGATAATAGTTCGAGTATATTTTTTTTCTAAAATAATTATGCTAGAAATCCGAAGTAGAAAAATATAGCACAATATATACTTTTTAGAAATATGTATACTTAGGTCAAAATATCTACATTTCATAAACTTCAATATACTCCAGTTCATTTCAAAATGTAACTCATAAATTTTAAAATATAAATTTGATACCCAAAATATTGATAAAACTATAATATTCAACTACTAGTTTAAGTTAGTCCAAAAATACTAAACGAACACAAAATATCAAGTTTAAAATAATTTATTTTAAGCAGCAAGTCTAAAACTTCAGATTAAGTAACCAAAACGTCAACCCCCATTTCCTTCACGCCGCTCCAAGCTCAATGACCTAAAAATATTTAGAAATGTAGGGTGAGTACTCTTAAAACGTACTCAGCGGTGGGGAAATGTGGGTATGTCTTTTTGTTTATCCAACTGAAAATAAATCGCAGGAATAATGGATTTAGGGTACTCTTCTTCTGATTCTAGAATACATCTTGAACTGTGCACATGACATATTCTGGTGCGTACAAAATGCTATTTTGATGCATACGAAATGTTATTCTGATTTGATGCGTATAAAATGCTATCCACATTCCATCCACGATAATTCAAGTTGGATTAAAAACATTTCTCTCAAAAATCATATACCATATACTTTTATTTCAAAGATAATAATTTTGCCCACCTGACAATAGAGAGTACGTAAAATCGAGTAGAGAATCACACAGTGGACAAAGATCCTAATTGCGCCGCACCTAGTATTAAAATAATATCAAAATGATTTGTGTCAAATTATGATCTATTAAATATGAAATTTATAGATTTTAGGACTAAATAAATTCTAAATTGTGTGCTTGCTCAAGGGTATCTAATTCTAATACGCCATCATTCAATACATAGATTACTAAATCAATCCGTAAGAATAAAAATGGAATAAAATAGTTTTCCTTGTTTATAAGTTTATTTAGCTAACTGTAAACTCAAACTCATATCATCAATTATTTAAGTATCATTAGTTCAACCCAACCCAATTATTAATTAAGGTTAGAAATTATGTAACATAACCATAAGTATTCATGTATATATTTCAATCCTCAAATATTTCAAAGCTTTACTTAGTAAATTAAATAAATCATGATGGAGTACACTAAGGAAATTACCTTACGATAACATGAGTCGAAAAGTATGTCCTAATTAATTTGTATTATAAAAGGAGAACCATAAATAATAACTAAGGTACTGAGATTTATGATTTGCTATACAAGTTCTGAAATAATTTGGAATTTGTGATTCAAATACACAAACTATATTATTATTATTTACATCAAAGATCAAATTACCACCATAAAATCTATAAGATTAAAATTAAACTGGATTTAGAAACTAACCTTCTATTTGTTCTATCTCTAGCTCATCAACGCGTATGACTCTTTTACTTCCTAGCTTCCTTATATAGAATTTGTATAAGTGAATGAATTGGTTGATATTTTGCAATCACTGTCTCACCTCTATTAGCTATTTTCTTTCTTCTTATGCGTCAAGATGGATGAATAGATGTATGTATATTTAAAACCACCACCGCCTCATTTCTTCATCATCTTATCAAACTATATTATATTGCATTTTAAGAAATAAAATAAATAGTGAGGCGGTTTAACTATCCAATTTGATACATTAGAAGTATCTAGAGAAAAATATGATTATCCTCTCATGACCGACCTTACTAGTTATTATATATCCCAAAATTATGTTAAAATCTAATGGACACACACACATATAGTGATAATAAATTTATTACACCTCATTACATTTCTTTTTACCAATAATATTACCTAAAACCAAGTGTCTCTTACGTCTTACGTGGAGGCATGACAAGTTGGCTACATTACGATTAATAACATTTCCAAATATATTAACTTGTTCCCTTATCTTAATTAAGGTAAGTGTGTGTATGTATATAATACACCAATTACGTACAATCCACCTCAAGAGCCATAATTATGACATGTATTCATAATCTTTATCACTATTTATTAATATTGTAATTATCTTTTTAAAGTATTTTTATTTTATATTATTAAATCTCACACCTAATATAGTTGTAATCTTTATCATTTATTTTTCTTCTTTGTCTTTATTATTATTATTCAATGAATTTATCTAATGTTTAAATATATATATATATATATATTCTCAACCCCTTACCTATGGGTATATTATATATAATATTTATTTATATAACGTATCATACACACTACTTAACATATATAATTAATCATAAGTGATTTATATAATCAAAATAAAGTTATATTCTTAACTTAACTTTTATCTAAATAAATAAGACTAAAAAAATATTATGAGGCTCAAAACTAAACTTTTAAAACCCAAATATCAATTACAAATATTCTTGATACTAGGGGCACAACTCCGAACTTCCTCAAGTCCAACTAATTCTACTGAGAATTATTAAATAAATAAAAACTCAATTTAAAAGCAATCAAATAATTTTAATAATTTAAATCACGTAGAAGTGGGATGTTACTGAACCAATTGGATTATGAGTTTTTTTTTTTCAAATTTATTCACAAAGGTTGTGCAAATAGCTTAGCCTGCATTGAAAATTTACTAAGAATGTTTTAAGCTTTACACAAATTTTTAACAGTTATTTTAGATGTCATCATCTATACTCAATCACCTTCTTAGTTTCTTTTTTTTTTTTTTGCTTCAAATCAGGTATTGACTGGTTGATTGATTTTAGATATGAATTCTGAATTTGAAATTTGAGAGATGAATTCTGAATTTGGTTAAGTGATGACAAATAGTTACTGTAGTTGTGACTGATCTCTGTGTAGTGATTTTCTTGTCTCTGTTACTGACATGCTGAATGTTTATCGACATATTGGCTCTTATATTAACTCTTTGTGTTCTGCTTATCAGGTTGTCCATTTTAGAAATGACAATTGCATCGGTGGACTACATACAATTCATAACTTATATAACAGCCTCGATGATGAGTTTAAGGAACTGTTAGATTAAGATAATAGAGTTGCATCTTTTTTCGAGCTAATAAAGCTCCCTCAAGCAAACATTATGACTACAATCATTGAATACGTGTTGGATTACTACAGCACTGATGAAAATTATTTTCAATTTGGTGCTCACAAACTGAGCATTACATTAGAAGATGTGTTATACATTACCGGATTTCCCATTACCGGTTAGCCAGTGGTATGCAATGCAGGATATGATGAAGGGATATTTCCTAGATTTTTCTCGAGTTTGATGGTTGCAGATATAAAATGGATTCGGATTTCAATGAAGCAACTGAAAAATATTGCTAAAAACCCGAATAATACTATAGAATAAAGGAAGCGAGCTGTGATACTCACAGTTCTACACTGTGTGATCACTCCTAATTCTGACGGGCATGGTCTTGCACCGAATTGTGCAGTATTTTTGGAGGATGTGCGTATATTTGACATGTTCACATAGGAGATGCGTTGCTTGCATTCTTGTTCTCTGTGCTGTATAATCGGGAAAGGCTAAAAAAGTGCGATGGAAATCTCTGGATTGTGATCGTAAGTTTAGTTTTTATTTATATTTGTTTCAATTCTAATTTTTTTATTGATATTTTTGTTATTTAATAGGCTTTTTTCTTGATATGAATTCTTGAGCTGCGGGATATTTTAGGAGTTAAGTTGGCATTAACTGACTACAAGGGGCTGCTATTGCATCATATTTTGGATAGAGTACGACTGATATCTTTTGATCACAAAACAAACCTCAGAGACCAAGTGAGATCACTTCTTGATTATCTGGCCAATGAGGATAGTTGTATGTCTGATTATGTAAGTTAATATGGAGCATTCTTGTTAAGCTTGTTTGCAGTTGTACACATTACAATTCTATTTAATCTATATTTCAATTGGTTGTAGGAATCTAGGATTCTGTGGAAGCCATATAATCCATAAATGTTGTCTGCTTGCCTTGAGGGGCAAGAATTTTCGACAAGTTTTCCGCAATTGATGTGGAAATGCGTCAAATACAACAGGTGATTCAAAACCTCTATTCTCAATTCTCTCTGTTAGATGTGTAGTTAAATGCCCACAACAAATTACTGTTTGAAATTTTTAGATAAGATCTGTCATTAGCATCACGGTTTTTGCCATAAAAACTTAGAACATCACCAATAGAAGAACTCTTCTTCTAGTCAACCTCTATACATATGGTAGAATTTTCATTTATCAATAGTAATGATCTAGCATAATTAAATTTATATTACATATGGTAGAATTTTCATTTGTCAATAGTAGAGTTGTCAAAATAGGCCGGAGGGGCGGGGCAGGTGGCAGGCTCGGAAAGCCCGCCTTTTGGCGGGGCGGGACGGGGAAGCCCGCCAGAGGAGCGGGCCCGAAAAAACAGGATCCTACCCGTCCCCGCCTAAGCTCGCGGGTTGGCGGGCCGGCCCGCGGGCTTTCCGATTTTTTTTACTTTCTCTTATTTTATTTATTTATTTATGTAAAAATTCAGAAAATATTTTTTATTTATAATTAAGTGTTTAACTTATGTATGAAACTCTCAGAAAGTATTTAATTTATGTTAATTATCATCTCTTTTTTCTTTATAACTAATCACTTGAATTTCCAAATGCATTACATGAATTGTTGAAGAAATTAATTGGCATAGCCATTAATACAACATGGAAAAAGGGAAAAAAAAAGAGAACACACATACAATTAATCATTAATCATATATATCATAATGTAAAGGCGTATATACCGAATCCAAGAAATGTGAGAAGCAGCATAGCAACAGTGATCATGATGAGAGCCAACCTCCTGCAATTAATTAATATAATGAATATATTGGAGAAGATAAGCGGCCAACTTAATTGATTAATTAGCATATGTATGTATATGTTACAGTGAATGTAGAAGTTTTATGACAGAAAGAAAATTACATATTCAAATGATTAAAGTCACATTCAAATTAGAAGTCTTTGTGCGAGATGAATTGATGTTGTTTTGTTTAATTAGGGATTTAGATTTTAGGATAATCCAATATCAATTATTAAGTCATAAAAATATAAAAAAATAATAATAATTGCGGGCCCGACGGGCTACCCATCCCGCCGCGGGCTTTACCCGCCAAAGCCCGCCCCGCCACGAGCTTACCCGTCTGGGCCCGCCAGAAAAACGAGCCTCAAAACGAAAGTCCTACCCGCCTAAAAAATTGGCTGGGATGAACCGGCCCGGCGAGCCCAGCCCGTTTTGACAACTCTAGTCAATAGTAATGATCTAGCATAATTAAATTTATATTATAACTATTTTTTTATGATCTTGTATAATTAAATTTATATTATAACTATTGTTTTTATTTAAATTAATATTCTACCGGATGACTTTGGGCATTCACCATCCAATTGCAGATTTTGACATTGACCAATGGTTGCAATTATCTTTCTCCCAGATGCTCTATCACAGTTTGTTTTCATCTCGAATGATCATATATAGTAGTCGAGCAAATAACAACATTCGTCTACAAGATTTGAGTAATTAAGTAATTCTAATTTGTAAATGGAACTTATTTTATTAAATTTATATTATAACTATTGTTTTTATTTAAATTAATATTCTACCGGATGACTTTAGGTATTCCTCATCCGATTCAGATTTTAACATTGACCAACGATTGTATTAAAAATTATCTTTCTACCGGATGCTCCACCATAGTGTGTTTAATTCTCAAATGATCAAATATAGTAGTCAAGCAAACAACAGTATTAGGCTACAAAATTTGAGTATTTAAGTAATTCTAATTTGTAGATGGAACTTATTTTATAATTTAAACCTAGCGTATCTTGCAGCGCCGACATTTCTTCAACCCTAGTGTGAGAGCATTGGTATTGCTGTCTTCCTCTTTTATCTTTTGGATTAACCTGAGATAAATTATTTCTTATTTATTTTTAAACTTTATTTACCTCTCTAAAACTGTAATTTTAATATTATTTTGTTTTTAACTTTTCTTTAATATAAAAGATTGATGAAGAAGTCAGTGCGTGTGTGAGACACAACCACAAAGGATATCGCTGGACCTTAACGAATTCGGGTATCCCAATTTCTTTAGTATCTTCTTCAGATGTTAATTTTCATTCTCAAAATATCTCTATGGGCATTATTCATCCAAATATTTTACCGTGTCTTTTTATTAACCATGAGATCGCTAAGAGTGAGCGTTTCTCAAAATATCTCTATGGGCATTATTCATCGAAATATTTTACCATGTCTTTTTATTAACCATGAGAGCGCTAAGAGTGAGGGTAAGGGTGGGGGTGAGAGTGAGGGTAGCACTTTGATGAAAGTCGAAGTCAAGAGTAAGGAGATTGAGAGTGGCAGGAGTATTTATCATGGATTCCACACAACGTTTAACAAACATATTGTATCATTTAAAATGTCTGGAAAAAAAATATTTTGTTAGTATATATTTGGTCCCTTCCAATAGTGTAATACCCCGTAAAATAATTACTGCTTAATTATAGTTAATTGTTGAAATTACTATTTAGTATAGTAATTTTCAGTTAGATTAGGGTCGAAAGTATCCGTTAAGTTCCATGAATTTCAAGGTCAATTAATCCCCGTAGGTGGGTTAATTTTTCCAGTTAGGGTTTAAATTCCCTTTTCAGTTATGGAAAGCCGGAATTGGAATTTCAGATAAATTCAATTCATATTCTTTTAAATTTGCGGTGTGTGGTTATCGTGAATTAGATATTCCGATGAATATTTACAGGACTGGGAGAATCAGAGATTCTCTAGTCATTAGTGTTTAAATTCAGATAATTTAAACAGGGTGATTTAAAATCCAAAAGAATTAGATATTCTCTAGTTCGGATGTTTTAATGGTCGAAAAAATTAAAACCAATATTTTAAAGTGGTGTTTTAAAAATTAATAATTTTAAATAAACTATTGTTTTTAAGTAAGTGAATTATTTTAACAATGTTGGATAAGTTCGGGATTTTTCCGAAGACGAAAAATATCACGATAATCGAACAATCGGTATTTTAAACCGGATATTTTTTTGGTCAATTCCCAAAGCATGGGAGGCCATACCTCTCCCATGCCTCCACCATGCCACCTCACGTCTCTTACCCCCCCCAAGTCAACCAAGCATGGGTGAGGCCATGTCTCACGTGAGTTTTGTCCCCTTTCCTTTATCCCCAAATTAGTAAGTGGATAAATATGTTTTGATTAGCTCTTATCCATATTAGGAATAAAATAATTGAGATATGCATGGTTTTATATATATATATATATATATATATATATATATATATATATATATATATATATATGTTGTCAAGAGAGAGAGAGAGAGAGAGATTGGCATTTCATCTCCTTCACCACCCTCATCTTCTCCATTTCTTCTTCTTCTTCTTCATCACCTTCCATTTATTTTTATTTTTATTTTCTTTAAAACTATCGAGAGAGAGAGAGAGAGGAACGGCAGCTGCATCATCTTCTTCTTCTTCATCCCATCTTCATCCTTGGAAGGTTTTAGAAGGGGAGCTTCCATTGTTGTGTGAAGGTATCTTCGAAATTATATATATATATATATATATATATATATATATATATATATATGTGCTCTTCCAATTTCAAGCTTGGATAAGAAGTTTATATGTGTATTTTGGTGTTTTAAAAGATGTTAGAAAATTATAAGTTGATAAATGCATGATTGATGCATGCTTCCAGTTTGGCGTCAATATATATATATATGGTTTGTGTTTTTAATTGTGTTTCAAAGCATATTAGATGATATTGAATGGATTAATGCATAGGCAAGTTGGGATAAGATTTAATGTGTTAAAATTTCATGATTTCAAAGATGAAGTTTGGCTTGAGTTCGCGTATTTCGCGCGAGCGGGTCGGCAGATTTGCCACCCTTCGGTAAAATAAGCATAACTCCCTCGTTTTAGGTCGGATTGAGACACCGTAAATTTTGCCAAAAACTAGACTTAATTGGCTTTCTAATGGTATAGGTCTCAATCTCTAATTCATCCTGAGTCGGTTTTGATAAATCGACGAAGTTGGGTCATGTTTCTGTTTTCAGGAAGTCATGGCAGTTTGGCCACCTTTCAGTAAAACGGGTATATCCGTTTCATTTGTTATCATCTTAAGCCACTGTAATTTTTAAAATTTATAGACTTCCGTGTCTTTCTAATGGTATATAGCCCAGTCCGTAACTATTCCTGAATCGATCGTGAAAAATCTTCAAAGTCGGGTCACGAGTTTATTTTCGGAAATTCTGGCAATTCTGCCACCTTTTAGTAAAATGATCATAAATTTTTCGTTATTTATCATCTTGAGTCACCGTAAATTTAGCCGTAAACTAGACTCCCGTGGCTTTCCATTGGTGGATGGCACAATCCCTACACCTTAGTGATTCAAATCAGAGAATTTTTCAAAGATAGACGTTGTGTGGAACATTGTTTAGTCAACGAACTTCGTGATGACTTTGTTCCTAGAATCTATTTGTGATTATGTTAAGGTATTTTTGATACCTTAAAAGATGATGATGTATGCCTTAAGATGTTTAATAGCTAGGGTTGAGATTAGCCCTTAAGCTAAGAGAATTTTAGAACGGATACTAGACCCTAATAGGCCTTCAATTTCATGTTGAGTTCAAACAACGTATTTGGTTCAACGTACTCAAAATTTATGTTAACTCTATGAAGGCGAGCTGTCCAGTACAAGATAAAGTGTGAGGAGGAACTTTTGCTGCAGTTCAAGTGTTAAAATCTCGGTGAAAGGTGGGCTTTCTTTTTAACGGACTCTTAGTCCAAATAATGATTTGAGTTTTTACTCACCTGCAGTTAATAAATTCTGATGCAAATAAATTATTGTCATGCATAGAATGTTTTGTTTTATATGATATCCTTATCTGCATTTAGTTAGCTCGCAAGGGGCATTCTAACTCTTAAATCGATCGGGCCTCATGCTAACTTAGCGTGTTAACCGAGGTTAGTGTACACTTGAGTCGGTGATATTAGGAAGAGAGAAAGGCTGAGCGGAGCTATTCCTGACTAAGACATAGACGATGCTAAATGTGCGTGGAAAAGGCTGAGGGGAGCTATTCTTCGGCATTTAGTTATGTTAAGCGTTCGTGGGAAAAGGCTGAGTGGAGCTATTCCCCGACATTTGTGAAAAAGGCTGAGCGGAGCTATTCCTCGACTTTCAGTGGGATATGGATGATCATATAACAGAAAAGAGCGCTCAATGACATAAAATGATTTAGTAAAACATAGGGCCTTTTTAGATAAAACCCCTGTGTGTTTACTCAGATGCATGATAAGAAAATGAGTTTCAGTTCAGAAATATTTTTGGCAATGTGTTCACTGAGTACCCTTATACTCAGCCCTACATGTTTGTTTTTAAATGTGCAGGTTGAGCTGGTGTGGAAGGGAGAAGTGCTGAGAGTGGAGTTCTTTTTGGTACAAGGCTCAGATGACCTTGTATTACTATTATTATTATTATTATTATTATTATTATTATTATTATTATTATTATTATTATTATTATTATTGTCTCTCTTTTGCTTCCGCAACTCAGTTATATCACAAGTTCAACATTTCAACTTTTGTTCTGGACGAGTTCCATAACTCGATAATCAATTAAGTACCGTTATTATTCTATCTCTTGTGAGTGCTTAAAGTTAGTTCAGAATTCGAGCTCACAGCAATTATCGTTCTTGGAATACAATAGTTCCTTATTTTATTTAATTATTTCCAGTTCGCACCTTGATCCATCCTTTATTGGGATCGAGTCATGCCAGTCACACTTCATATTAATCAGATATTAATTTGGGGTCGTGACAGAGTGGTATCAGAGCGTTTTTGCTCTGAGCTCTAAGTTCTTTCAGTTAAGTCTAAGATTGTTCCTTAGACTGTTCAGTGATTAGTTAACAACTCTCAGCACTCCCTCACATCATGCTCGACCAAAGAAAGGTATGTAATTGTCAAATTACAGTATTCAAGCAGGCCATTCAGATAATGGCAAGATTTTGAAAATGTTTCAGTTCAGGCCATTCAGATAATGGCAAGATTTTGAAAATCTTTCAATTCAGGCCATTCAGATAATGGTGAGATTTGAAAATCTTTCAGTTCAGGCCATTCAGATAATGGCGAGATTTTGAAAATCTTTCAGTTCAGGCTATTCAGATAATAGCAATGTTATAAAAATTTTCAGTTAAGCCATTTAGTTAAATGGTGAGATTTTTATAAAAGTATTCAGATCAGGCCATCCAGATGTTGGCAAAATTTTCAGTAAGACCATTCAGATAATGGCATGGTAAGACCAATCAGATATTGGCAAAAGTTTTGCATCAGAAAAAGTTTTTGAAAGCCCTTTATGTTTAAAAAAGTTTCAGTTATTTTTGTTTCATTGAGGTAAGCTCACGATGTAACAGTTAAGTAGGCACCCAAGGTTGCCAGATTGCAGCAGTGCAGTTTAGATAATTGCAAAGTTCCATTAAGTCAGACTTTAGATAAGTCGGGATTTTTCACGATCAGACTTCAGATAAGTTAGGTTGCTTCATGAATTTAAGCCTCAGAGAACATAGAGGAATTTAGAGGAATCTAGATTGTCTTAGTTCCCTTTAAGTTGGCTTTCATTTAAGTAAAGACTCAGTCAGTGGAACCTGATGAAGAAATTCAGCAAGTTCAAGAAAAAGACAAGTTTCAGAATCAGATCCAGTTTCAGGAGGCATGATGATCAGGGATTCCAGTTCTAGTAGCTGATGCATCAAGTCCTTGTTTCGGTAAGGTTTGCGAATTAGCGTTTCGAAACCTCGAGCCGAATTTATTTTGAGTCAGCGTCTCAAAATAAATTGGTCCAGAAACCTTCAAGATAGAATCTTGAAAATTTTAGTTCGAGTCAGCGTCTCGAACTAGATCCTTCAGAAATTTTACTTTTCGAGTCAGCGTCTCGAAAAGGGTAACCTCAAAATTTCTATCTCGAGTTAGCATCTCGAGGTAAAACTCCAGTATTTGAGTCAGCATCTCAAATAGTGAGTTCAGAGTTTTCAAGTCAGAAACTTGAAAAGTAGCCAGGAGATTTCTATTTCAAGTTAGCGTCTTGAAATAGAGTTTAAGAGTTCAAGATTTTCCAGCAGAAGTTTCGAAAGTCGATCGGGGATGTTTAAAGGAGTTAAGAATAATCGAGTCAGCGTCTCGAAATTGGACTTAGAAATGTTCTAAGTCAAGGAGTTTGTCAGTAAGAACTCATTTCAGTGCGAAGTTGACTGTGGAAATTTTTCTTTTATTCTTTTCCTTTCGGTTAGGGAGTCATAGTGTCGTTGTATGTGTGTGTTTAGATGTGTCTATATAAAAGAGTTTCTCATGAGAATCCTTCTTTATATTTCAGATGGCAGGCATGAGATGCGGCACGGAAGAGTGTACCCCATACTATATCTGTAGCATAGTACATCATATGGTTCAGGACCTGTGAGCCAGAGAGCGGGGAGACCTTAGCAGGGTTCTTGTCACGCTACCATGAGCTATGGTTGCATGCGAGGCTCAGTGATGTGGAGGGTATCCATCGTCTGCTTAGAGTGCTTCCACTGTTGTGGCGTGGATGGGCGTCAGAGGCTTCATACTATTACATATGCCAGCACTCACAGACTTTTGAGCTGATGGCGAATTTGCCTGAGTTTATCGCCCTACTCATGCACCAGTACCTTACTCAGCGTGTACCTCCTCCAGGCCCATATGCTCAGATGCACAGCTATCTTCTCAGGGATGAGCCACCCAGGGGAGTTTACGACCGTCTTATTCCTCCTCTTTTTAAGCCACAGGCAGTACCACCTCCAGAGCCAGCAGTACGGCTGGACACTGATCTCCTGCCCCATCAGGGATACAGCCATGATCAGGAAGCGAGACCGTCACGAGTGAGGCGACCAGCCTCAGGAGACGCAGATGACGAGCTTCCTCCCAAGAAGCGTCAGGCGGTGGCAGATTCTCCAGAGAGGACCATAGAGGTTGTGTATGAGGTACCCTGCCAGAGAGCTGAGGAGGGAGGTGTAGCAGCTGCAGACGGTCTAGTACTGGTGATAGGAGAGGAGTCAGAGGAGGAAGAGTCAGAGGAGGAGGAGCCCTCGGAGGCTTCACAGGCAGGGGAGGGAGATGGCTCTCAGAGGATCCAGGATGGTCGATCGGCCAGTAGCTCGTCCGACTAGTTTAGCTTTTGTACTATGTTGGCGTATTTTGTATCAGGATAATCTATTTTGATATGTACATTACAGTAGTTGAATGTGTCCCTAGAGGACCATTCTTGGGACTTAGGCATCCCCACTTTTGAGACAGAAATGCGTTAGCTTGTAAGCATTCTGTCATCCAGGCATGGTTGGTTTTTGTAGCACCCATGCAGTAGAAATGTACTGGTAAGACCTCATTGGAGGCGATTTTCCTGATGTATATATATTTAAGCCCAGAAAGGCTGTTGATCTATGCTTTAAAGTTCTAAAAGTGTTCTACATGCTCAAGATATGTTAAGAATCGATTAAAGCATGAGTTATTTATATATTAGTAGGCAGTGACTTAGTTATTAATTATAATTTGAAATTATAAATTGCAGAATGGTACCACCCAGAGCAGCACGATGAAGAAATACGAATGTGAATCCCATAAGACAAAATAGGCCTAGAGGGAGACCTCCAAGGCAAGGAAGGCAGGAAAGAGTGGAGGAAGAACAACAAGAAGAAAACGAGGAATAAAGAGAGCAGACACCTCCCCTACCTCCACAGTGCAGAATTGAGGAGCTTTTTCTGTGACAGAACCCTCCATCATTTGATGGAGCAGGAACCCCAGCCGATGCTGAGGCGTGGATCCAAGCGATGGAGCGGATTTTTAATTTCCTCCGCTGTGATAACCAGGAGCGACTCTCCTGTGTAGCATTCCAGTTAACCAGATCTGCAGATTTCTGGTGGGAGTCTAGAAGGAGGACTATGACTCCGGAGCAGTTTGATGTTTACACATGGGAACAGTTCAAAACTGGATTTTATGACAAATACATTCCTAAGACGTTCAGAGTCAAGAAGGAAGCAGAGTTTCATACTCTGAAACAAGGGAAGATGTCCGTCACAGAGTACGAGCGAGTATTCTGTGAGTTATCACGGTATGCACCTCTTCAGGTAGATACTGATGAGAAGATGGCATCTAAGTTCAGATCAGGACTGAGGCATGAGATTTCCATGTCTTTGGCAAGTCGGGAAGACCTAACCTATGCCGAGTCGTTGAATAGGGCATTGGACATCGAGGCAGTAATGCCTGAAGAAAGAAAGGCCCCAGCATCAGCTCCAGTACCTACTTCAGCACCAACACCAGCCAGAACTCCATCACAGAGTTTCTAAGGGAAGAGAAAGTGGAATGATGGAGGTAACCAGAACAAGAACCAAGGCTACAGAAAGCCTTGGCAGGGAAATAGGCAGCAGGGCCAGCAGGGTGCCCCTGCTCAGGGAAGAACTGCACCATCACAACCCAACATTCCTCTATGCCCAAGGTGCAACAAAAGCCACCAGGGCATGTGTCAGGCCGGCAACACGGGTTGCTATAACTGTGGCCAGGAGGGTCACTATGCAAGGAATTGCCCGAAGGCACAACAAAGACGGAACCCTCAGCAACTTAAGGCCTTGCAGGCATCGGGGCAACAAAGTCAGCAACCCCAGCAACAACAATATCAGCAGCAGCAGCAGAGGCAGATGCAACCAGGAAATCCCAGGTCTTATGCAATGAACCCCAGTTCCTCCGGGAAAGGGAAGCAGAAAGGTAATCTTGCAGGTATGGGCAAACTTCATGGCATGCCTTTAGTTGTTTTATTTGATACTGGAGCATCGCACTCCTTTATTTCATCAGCATGCTGTGATAAGTTAGAGCTTAAAACTGAACGAGCTAGTCATAAGAAAAAGATTTTAACACCAACTGGCGGAACCATGACTACGACTCATGTTTGCTCGAACATAGAAATAGACTTGGGAACAACTAGGATTAAGGCTGATAATCTTAGTGTCCTACCGATGTGGGATACCGACGTAATCCTAGGAATGGATTGGTTGTCAGAAAATCATGCCACGATCCTATGCAGCGAAAGGAAGATATCATTCCAAGTTCCAGGAGAAAAGCCAACAAGTTTTCACGGCATAGAAATGGGAAAGTTCACTCCAATGATTTCAGTACTGCAGGCCAAGAAGATGGTCAATAGAGGAAATCAAGCTTTCCTGGTTTATCTAAACAAGATAGATGATATAGAGAGGGCAATGGAAAATGTTCCAGTTGTGCAAGAGTTTGCAGATGTTTTTCCAGAAGAATTGCCAGGATTGCCTCCGAACCGGCAGGTCGAGTTTGTAATAGATTTGGAACCAGGAGCAGCTCCGATTTCAAAAGCTCCGTACAGGATGGCCCCAAAAGAGTTGCAAGAGCTCAAGATTCAGCTTCAGGAATTATTGGACCTAGGTTTCATCCGACCTAGTGCGTCACCATGGGGAGCACCGGTCCTATTTGTGAAGAAGAAGGATGGCACATTGAGGATGTGTATAGATTACCGTGAGCTGAATAAGCTGACGTTGAAGAACAAGTATCCTTTGCCTAGGATAGATGATCTGTTTGATCAGCTCAAAGGAGCGAGCATGTTCTCAAAGATTGACCTAAGGTCTGGGTATCATCAGTTAAAGATAAAGTCAGAAGATATACCCAAGATAGCTTTTCGAACCTGGTATGGTCATTACGAGTTTACGGTAATGCCGTTCGGATTGACAAATGCCCCAGCAGTATTCATGGATCTCATGAATAGGGTGTTTCATCCATTTTTAGATAAGTTTGTCCTTGTGTTCATAGATGATATTCTTATCTATTCCAAGAATGAATCGGATCATGCGGAGCATCTGAGGACAGTGTTAGAAACACTAAGAAAAGAAAGGCTTTATGCCAAATTCAGTAAGTGCGAATTTTGGCTGAAGGAAGTAATATTCCTTGGGCACATTGTGTCAGCAGAAGGAATCAAAGTGGACCCCTCTAAAGTAGAGGCAGTACAAGAATGGAAGTCTCCAACTACTCCTAACGAAATCAAAAGTTTCTTGGGATTAGCTGGATACTATAGGAGATTCATAGAAGGATTCTCCAAGATAGCTAGGCCAATGACACCATTGTTAAGAAAGGGAATCAAATACCAGTGGTCAGAAGAATGTGAAGCCAGTTTCCAAGAGCTTAAGAAAAGATTAACCACTACTCCAGTGTTAGCTATTCCAGTCAATGATAAAGAATTTGTGATTTACACGGATGCTTCAAAGAATGGATTAGGTTGTGTCCTAATGCAAGAAGGCAGAGTCATAGCGTATGCGTCCAGACATTTAAAAATTCATGAGTTGAATTATCCTACGCATGACTTAGAGCTAGCAGCAATAGTTTATGCCTTGAAAATCTGGAGACATCACCTATACGGAGTTAGGTGTGAGATTTTCACAGATCACAAGAGTCTAAAGTACTTTTTCGAGCAGAAGGATTTAAATATGAGACAGCGCAGATGGCTTGAATTGGTAAAAGACTACGATTGTGGAATCAGTTACCACCCAGGCAAGGCTAATGTGGTAGCAGATGCCTTGAGTCGTAAAGCAAGCAAGTTGGGCTTTCTCCTTACTCAGGAGGAGAAACTCATCAGGGATTTTGAAAGGTTACAGCTATAGGTGGTTTACCCACTTGAGACGATTGTATGTCGTGTGGCAACATTAGAGGCTGTACCCGATCTCCGAGAAAAGATAATTGAGGCACAGAGAAAAGATCAAACCATGGAAGAGATGCGCTTGAAGATCAGATCGGGAAAAACAGAAAGCTTCAAGATAAAGTGCGAGGAGGAACTTTTGCTGCAGTTCAAGTGTTAAAATCTCGGTGAAAGGTGGGCTTTCTTTTTAACGGACTCTTAGTCCAAATAATGATTTGAGTTTTTACTCACCTGCAGTTAATAAATTCTGATGCAAATAAATTATTGTCATGCATAAAATGTTTTGTTTTGTATGATATCCTTATCTGCATTTAGTTAGCTTGCAAGGGGCTTTCTAACTTTTAAATCGATCGGGCCTCGTGCTAACTTAGCGTGTTAACCGAGGTTAGTGTATACTTGAGTCGGTGATATTAGGAAGAGGGAAAGGCTGAGCGGAGCTATTCCTGACTAAGACATCGACGATGCTAAATGTGCGTGGAAAAGGTTGAGCGGAGCTATTCTTCGGCATTTAGTTATGTTAAGCGTTCGTGGGAAAAGGCTGAGCGGAGCTATTCCCCGACATTTGTGGAAAAGGCTGAGCGGAGCTATTCCTCGACTTTCAGTGGGATATGGATGATCATATAACAGAAAAGAGCGCTCAATGACATAAAATGATTTAGTAAAATATAGGGCCTTTTTAGATAAAACCCCTGTGTGTTTACTCAGATGCATGACAAGAAAATGAGTTTCAGTTCAGAAATATTTTTGGCAATGTGTTCACTGAGTACCCTTGTACTCAGCCCTGCATGTTTGTTTTTAAATGTGCAGGTTGAGCTAGTGTGGAAGGGAGAAGTGCTGAGAGTGGAGTTCTTTTTGGTACAAGGCTCAGATGACCTTGTATTATTATTATTATTATTATTATTATTATTATTATTATTATTATTATTATTGTCTCTCTTTTGCTTCCGCAACTCAGTTATATCACAAGTTCAACATTTCAGCTTTTGTTCTGGACGAGTTCCATAACTCGATAATCAATTAAGTACCGTTATTATTCTATCTCTTGTGAGTGCTTAAAGTTAGTTCAGAATTCGAGCTCACAGCAATTATCGTTCCTAGAATACAGTAGTTCCTTATTTTATTTAATTATTTCCGGTTCGCGCCTTGATCCATCCTTTATTGGGATCGAGTCGTGCCAGTCACACTTCATATTAATCAGATATTAATTTGGGGTCGTGACAAATAGAATCGCGACTTGTTTTGATTTGTGGATGAAATAATTGATCTAGACGATTGGTGGTGTCAAATGGTCATATATAATAGTCAAGCAAATAACAACATTCGGCTACAAGATTTGAGTATTTAAGTAATTCTAATTTGTGAATGGAACTTATTTTATTAAATTTATATTATAACTATTATTTTTATTTAAATTAATATTCCACCGGATAGTTATCTGCCTGATATTTACAGAGTTTTGATTAGGAGTATGGTCAAGTTTATTTATCTTCTACATAAGTGTGGATTTTTTTTGGAAGCTCTTGACTTCAACAAAAATTGTGTCATTCGTGAGAATGAATTGAAGTTTCATCGTTTAAGATATATTCAAGCATCACCAGAAATAAAAAAAAAAAAGAAAGATTTTTCTTTACTTGGATCAGAATTGAAAAAATTATTTAGGAAATATGTCGGTGGTCTGAAGACACTAAACGATATCGAGCACCTGCTTGATCTGATGGATGATTATGGGTATGTAAGTTACTGTTAAATATGTTAATAATAAATATATTTTATATTAATGTGTTTGTTTTTAATTATTATGATGATTATTATTATTTATTATTTAAATGTGTTATATATAATATTATTTTCATTTTGTAGTGATGAGGACGATATTTTATTGTCACGCCATCTATCACTGTTATCTGCTACTGAGCGGATAATTATGATTAGAAATTAATTTATGTGAGAAGTCTTCCTATCTTAATGCTCATGAGTATGCATCGTCTTCCACATCCGTGGATAATATGAATTGGGATCAAAATTAGGCCAATAAATTTGATGAATCGAATGCACAATATGGACCAATCAATGATTGTTTTAATTACATGAAGATGAAGAAGATGAAGAATTCTTCGACTGGTGACGGTGATGGCCAAAGTTCTTATGGAGAGAGCGATCCAGAAGGTCAAGAAACTCAAACTCCGAATAGTAGATTGTTATGGTTCTGTAGGCACTTTGCCACACATTTGAGAGAGAAAATTATGAGGGTATGACTTTTATTTATTTATTTTAGTTACAATTATAGTTTATTGTTGTTTATTATTTAATCTGAAATCAATATTTTTGGTTTACACATTTATGCAGAATCTTCAGCCTAAGAAGCAGGTTCAGATTCTACATAAGCCTAGTAACAAAGATAAAGAAGTTGTTATTGTTAATCCTACTAAAGAGGATGTGGTCTTGACTATCATGGCGGTTTTTGGTCGAGAGCTATTGGATTTTCAGTTGCAGTTATCTATTAGAAGTATAATACATAAGTTTATTTAGATGGATTTAATGGGCCTTTTAGACATTTATTCTCTTTTGTATTGGTATTTGGTAATATACTCTCGACTCTCTCTTTTATCGATATTAGTATGGAGACTCTCTTTTTATCAATATTAGTATGGAGTACATTTTTGTATGAAATTTTTAGGTATGTAAAAACTACACTGCAAGATTCATGGGTTTGGGATCTAAAGTAGCATAAAATATCATGTCTTACTTTTGTCAGAATTTGAATATTTAGTAAATGCTTAAAAGTGTTTCTTGAAAATGTTATGTTGGCATATTTTCTTTATCAAAATCAGTATGAATTAGTGTGGGTATTGTTATGCTGCTGAACACTTGTAGTTGATTCGAACACCTCCACCTTCAGGCTTCGGCAATAAATGTTTATAAAAAATATCTTGCATTTAAGAATTCACCTCATACCAGTTCATCAAAGTGGATGATGATAATCAACCTTGTTAAAAAAACATCTATTTCTGAAAAGAACCTTAATTTTTCACAAAATGACGAAGAATTGAATAACTTCATCAAGTTCCTAAGAGCTTCTGCCAGGTCAAAAAAATGTAGTTTGCATAAGTTACAGCATTTTCTAATTGCAACTTAATTTATTTTAGTTCATACATTGAAAAAAAAACTTCAAAATATTATCATACAATTTTAGTGGAAGAACGCCGACAAAAAATTTGATGAATATGTTGCATATCTTATTATTTATATCTTTTTTGATTATGGAAACATGGAGGCACTATGAGTTACGTGACTTACGTCTAGCTCTATTCTTTTTTTTAGTTATTAATTTTTATAGAAAAAAGTGAACTATGTAGAGAGCTATGATTTATGTCTCGTTGTTTATCATCTTTTAGTTATGGAAAAAAAGATTGGGCTATATTGTGTAGGGGCTATGATAAAGTTTTAAGTGTTGGGTGCTAAGGGGTAAATTTGTCTTATCATGTTAATATTTAAATTTTTAAAATAATGGGGGTTGTAAATAGTAAAATGGGGGTTGTATTTAGAATTTTCCTATATTGATTTAATATATAAAAACTTGGTGTGCCTCACAGCAGAATTTGTATTCTTCCAATTCAAGCATCAAGTCATCAAAGCTTCTGACTCAAAGAAAACTGGGAAATTTGAGTCCAAGGTAGGACTTGTTCTAAGGATGAGCAAGCTGCTTGAAGATATGTTGAACCTGACAAATGATAATGCATTACTAGTTCTTATTTCTGACTGGATTCCCAAGAAAGGAAGTGCTCATCTTCAGTCGCTCAAGAAGAAAAGAAGATCCAAGGCAAAGTCAAATGACACGACCTCTGTTAGTTTTGTAAACTAGAAGACTTGTCTTTGTATACTTTTCTGATGATATGATGATATGAAATGAAAGTTATTGCAGTCACTGTTTGCATTTAGATTATGTTCTATAATTGTTTTATGCAATGTTCCATATACTTACATTGTAGATGATATGGTGTGGGGAGTCACACGGTAAGATCATATCATTAGAACCTTGTAATGTATTAAAGAGCTCACGGCTTAGATGGTCCTGAACACACCATCGGTACACCGTAGAATAATCGGATAAGTTAGTTTATCTTGACTAACTGATTATTCTAGTACACTAGTTAGTGTATTGAGGAGGATCACGATAGGATACTATTCTCTGTCTCTGACCCACTTACTGAGAGAATAAAGATCCACAGAGTTCAGGTTCTGAACTCATGTGATATTGGCGAGCATATGTGTGTGTTGTTTATTACTTTGATTTATCAATGGGTGAGATCTTTTCGTAGATCGAATTCGATATCTTGGGTAATAACAATGTATACATGATGTCTCAAGCAGTATGCATGAGCACTGTGTCCTGGTGCGCCAGGTTGATGATGTTCTCTTGAGGAAGCACAAGTTCATGTTGAAACCCTGCAGGTGGAATTTATTCCGTACATGAATAAAGCTTGTGTGGTACTACTCAAGGTTTTAAGATGTTAATTAATTATAACTGTCAGAAGCTTACATAATTAATTAATGAACATTATATCTTAAACACGGGGAATGGCTGGACTAAAGGAGAAAGCATATTCGTAAACATGTATTAAATTGGTAGGTCAGTTTTACTTCTTTAGTGGAATAAAAGTAAAACTTAATTTATTTAATTATATCCTAGGTTTATTGGATATTGGATAATAAATAAATTAGTGGGCCAATTTAATATTCTTCTAGATCCCTGTTGTAGCCCAATTGACTGATAGTGGACTGGATATTGAACTTGAGATAGAGGCCCAAATCCAGTAGGGTTTGGAGATCTAATTTTCGCCCCCCTCCCTATAAATAGGGGAAGGGGGGGCGAAATTTACATACTATTATTCAGCCCCTCTTTGTCTCTCAAAGTTATCCACAGATTTCACAACTCTATCTAGTAGATTTCAGCCCACTCTGAATCTGGATACAGTCTGGGAATACAACAGAAGATCTTGGAGTAGAATTTGTGGTGGTCGAAATTTTGAGCTAGGTGGCGCCTGTTGCAGTATTCATTCAACAGCAACATTAGATCTTTAATCTTGTCCACAGACCGTCTATTGATTTGTAAGTAGATTCGTTTATATGTCTTCCGCTTTATTAGATTCGAATCTGCTTTGCATGCTTTTTGTTTAGACTGTGATAAACATGCATGTTACATAAAATTATGATTTGCATGAACACGGATTAATGAACAACCAAATGGTCCTGCGGTGGTTTAATTCGAAAAAACCCCAACAATTGGTATCAGAGAGGGTTTTGGCACTGTTCTAGGATTAATCCAAGTATAAAATTTGAACTACATATTAAATTTGATGATAAATTTATGGTGTTTAAATTTTCAGATTTAATTTTTATGTGTTTTGATTTTTATGGTGTTCAAACTTGGATGAATTTTTGATAACATTCGAAAATTCTAGTTTTGATGTATATGAATTTTCGATTTTGATGAGATATAGATTTGGAATGATATTTGAAGTCTTCAAATTTCTAGATTTAAATCTCATAATTTTCGAAAATTTGAGGTTCAAAATTTTCGAATTTTGATGTATTAAATTCCCTAATTTTTTGTCTAAATTTTCGGTCACTATAATTAAAGTTTGGATGATGTTTTGATCAAGATCAAATTTCCAGATTTAATTTGGATGTGGTTCGAAAATTTAGAGTGATTAGAATTGGATTTGGTGATTTTTGATGTATATCAAAAGTTACAAAATTCTAATCTAGATATGTTTGAAATTAGAATTTTAAATTTGGTAATTTTTGAAGTGGATCAAAATTTCCAGATTTTAATTCTAGAAAATTTCGAAACCTAGGTATTTTATTTGGAATAGTTTTTTTTTATTAATGTCAAAATTTCCAAATATGTTTATTTATATTATTTTCGAATTTAATAAATTAATTTGGAAGGATTTTGATGAAAATCAAATTTCCAGATTTATTTTTTAATGAGGATCGAAAATAATGGTTGTTGGATTTAGATTTGATGTTATTTGATGTATATCTTATTTTACCTAATTTTAATCTAAATGGATTTGAAAATAGAATTTTAAATTTAGAAGAATTTGAAGTGGATCAAATTTTCAGATTTATTAATCTAGTAATTTTCGAAATCTATAGGTTAAAAATTGGATAAGGTGATTTTAGATATATATAAATAATTATCAAAATTCAATTGTGATAAGAATTTGATTTTGGATAGGTTTTGGAAGATTTTGGATAGGAATCAAATCTTCAAACCTTATCCTATAAGATTTAGATTCTTATGAATAATATTTGGATTAGATTCTTGATTTATATCAATATATCCAATTATTATTTAATTAGGGTGGCTTGAAAATATTAAATAAATTTGGTGGATAATTATTAATAATTTCCAGATTTATTTTGTAATTATTTTCGAAATATACAAGTTTAAAATTGGTGGATAATTATTTTAATTTCCAATTTTTATCTTGTGGATAATATCGAATTAATTAATTTATTTAATTGTAAAATTCGATTATTATTTAATATTCATGCATAGATATCATATGTTATTTTATGTGGATCATATAATAAATGATTATTGGATTTGTAGACTGTGTTTGTTTGTAGGTTTACCAACTATCATGGCTCCTTTATTTTATGTGATGTATGTTTATGTTGAATGAATGTTTGGCTGTATGCCGGTTTGGCTACGTGATTTTAATCCATGAGAAAATCCATGGATTAGGTCTAGGTTTTATTTTACGTTGTTTTAATGTAATAGATATAAAACTGTTAGATCAAGTTTTTGAGTTGTAATTTTTATTCTAGCAATATTAGATGTTTCCTTTTGGAATAGATAGTCTGTATTGAATAAAGATCGGAGATCAACTCAAAAGAAGGAAAGTGGTTCAGCACCAAAAAGGAAGGTTCACCGGTTCACGTCCCGAAACCCTAAATAGGTTAAAGGTTTAACCTATTTAAAAATGAATTTTATAAATGTCCACACTATCGTGGCTTATGAAAGACATTTTTAAAGTGTCGGTGGAAAAGTATATAATTTTTATGAGGCTTTCGATTATATACTGTTTATCCTAAACGTGTTTTGTGACTGCACTGCATGTTTAATTTCAGTTATTTCATATCATCAATGGCACTCTCCAATCTGTCCTCAATCCTCAAAGAAAACAAACTTGTCGGTGAAAACTATAATGACTGGATTCGTAACTTTAACTTAGTTCTTGTTGTTGAGGGACACAAGTTTGTGCTTGAAGAGGTTTGTCCTCAGACGCCAGATGAGGATTCTGACGAAGCCCAAAAGGTTGCATATGATAAGTGGCTTAGGTCTAATGAGATAGCGAGCTGTTACATTTTGGCATCTATGTCAAGTGTGTTGCAACATCAGCATGAGCCTATGAAAACCGCTTATGATATCATGTACAACCTTAGGCAGCTATTCGGTCATCAGAACCGCTCGGCACGCCATTTGGCAATGAAAAAGCTAATGGATGCGAGAATGTCTGACTCCACACCTGTTAGAGATCACGTTCTCATGATGATGGGGTATTTATCTGAGATCGAGACCTTGGGTGGAGAGCTAGATGGCGATTCTCAAATCGACATTGTTCTTCATAGCTTGTCTTCGAAGTTTGAGCAGTTCAGGCTGAATTTTAACATGATTAAAAGGGATGTCAGCCTGACTGAACTGCTCATAGAACTTCAGGCGGCTGAATTGCTCCAAAAGAGCAATCCTGAGGCCCACATAGCTAAAAAAGGAGCGTCTTCTTCTGGTGGAAAAAGGAAGAAGAGAAATGCACCTAAGAAGGCTGCAGATGAGGCGCCTAAGGTGAAGAAGCCAAAGGTAAAGATTCCTCCCGAGGAATTCAAGTCGAAGACTAAGTGCTTCAAGTGCGGCCAACCAGGTCACTGGAAGGCGGCGTGTCCTAACAAAAAGAAGAGAGGTACATCTCAAACTTTGGTTGTGGAAACATGTTTAGCAACTTGTTCTACCCAGTCATGGGTAGTAGATACTGGAGCTACTGATCATGTTTGCATGTCTTTACAGGGGTTCCTGGTAAAAAGATAGCTGAGTGAGGACGAGATCACCGTCTACATGGGCAATGCTATGAGAGTGGCGACTGTTGCAGTGGGAGACATTGTTTTACCTTTCAGTAGTGATAGAACTTTGGTTTTGAAAGATTGTCTTTATGTGCCTGGTTTTAGGCGAAACTTGATTTAAGTTTCTAAATTGATTATGGATGGATATTCTGTTTCTTTTGATAACAAAGTAGTTATCTTTAGTGGTAAGAATTTTATCTGTTCTGGCACATTGGATGGACACTTATACTTTCTTAAACCAACTGAAAACACTACGCAAAGACAACTGTTGAATACATCGATCATAAACCCTAACAAGAGAAAAGAACCTTCAGAATTGAATCAAACCTATCTTTAGCATCTAAGGCTAGGTCACATTAACCTTAAGAGGATATAAAGGCTTGTAAACGATGGACCATTGTCTTCTTTGGTACTGGAATCGTTTCCTTTGTGTGAATCCTGTTTGGAAAGTAAAATGACCAAGCGTCCTTTCCAGTCAAAAGGAAATAGATCCGAAGAGCTATTAGATTTGATTCACTCTGACCTATGCGGCCCTATGTCAGTTCAAGCTCGAGGAGGGTTCGAGTATTTCATCACTCTCATTGATGATTACTCTAGATATAGTTATATCTACCTGTTACGTCGCAAGTCTGAATGCTTTGAGAAATTCAAAGAGTTTAAGGCGGAAGCGGAGAAACGAACAGGCAGAAGTATCAAGTCACTACGTTCTGATCGTGGTGGCGAGTACCTCTCAAGTGAATTTAGGGATTACATGGCAGAGAGTGGGATTACATCCCAGTTGACTGCGCCTGGAACACCACAGCAGAATGGCGTGGCGGAAAGAAGGAATCGTACATTGTTAGAGATGGTTAGATCGATGATGAGTTATTCTGAGTTGCCTATTTCGTTCTGGGGATATGCCCTGGAAACGGCAGCTTATATTCTTAACTTGGTTCCATCGAAATCAGTTCCTGCTACACCCACAGAACTATGGACTGGACGAAAGCCCAGTTTGAACCATATTCGGATATGGGGTAGCCCAGCACACGTGTTGGACAAAGAAGCTGATAAGCTGGCTCCTCGTACTAATGTAAGGCTGTTCGTTGGATATCCTAGAGGAACGAAAGGTGGTTTGTTTTATAGTCCTAAGGATCAGAAGATCATTGTTAGCACCAATGCTCGATTCTTAGAGGAAGACTATGTCATAAACCACAAATCAAGGAGTCACATCATCCTTGAAGAGTTAAGGGGAGGATCGAATCCTACACCAATTGTATAAGAAGAGGAACCACCAAACACTGCACAACGTGTCACAGAAGTACAGGAACTGTCTCGTCGCAGTGGGAGGGTTGTACGCCAACCTGATAGATTCATTGCTCTGGGAGAGGCTTCAGATTTCCCAGAGGGTCTCAATGAATTGGATCACAGGACCTATGACGAGGCAATTCGAGATAAAGATGCAGATTCTTGGAAAACTGCAATGGAGTCTGAGATTAGATCTATGGATCACAATCAAGTCTGGGAACTTGTAGAACCACTAGATGGGGTAAAACCCATTGGCTGTAAGTGGGTCTATAAGCGCAAGAGAGGATCTGATGGGAAGGTTGAAACCTTCAAAGCTAGATTGGTGGCAAAAGGGTATACTCAGAAAGAAGGGATCGATTATGAGAAAACCTTTTCACCGGTAGCCATGCTTAAGTCAATCCGGATTCTCTTGTCTATTACCGCTCATTTGGATTATGAGATCTGGCAGATGGATGTCAAGACAGCTTTTCTAAACGGAAGTCTTGAGGAAAACATTCACATGAAACAACCAGAGGGATTCATTGCTAAGGGACAAGAGCACTTGGTGTGTAAGCTTAAAAGATCCATTTATGGACTTAAGCAGGCATCGAGGTCTTGAAACATCCGATTCGACGAGATTATCCAGTCATATGGATTCGTGCAAAGTCCGGATGAGAGCTGTGTGTACAAGAAATGTGACGGAAACGTGGTAGCATTCCTCGTACTTTATGTTGATGACATCTTGCTTATTGGAAACAGTAAGAAGGCGTTGTCAAACATTAGGGTGTGGTTGTCCGAGCAGTTCGATATGAAGGATCTGGGTGAAGCCGGACATGTCCTTGGCATCAAGATCATTCGTGATCGCCAGAAAAGGATGTTATGTCTGTCCTAGGTGACTTATATCGATACAGTGCTAGCTAGATTTGGCATGCAAGATTCCAAGAAAGGTTTTATACCTTACAGGCATGGAATTCATCTATCCAAGGAAATGTGTCCCCAAACACAGTCTGAGATAGAGGAAATGAAGAAAGTACCATATGCTTCGGCTGTGGGAAGTTTGATGTATGCTATGCTATGCACTAGGCCTGATATATGCTATGTCGTTGGCATGGTAAGCAGATATCAGTCTAACCCTGGACAAGGTCACTGGACTGCGGTCAAAAAACATTCTCAAGTACCTTAAACGGACTCGAGACTACATGTTGGTTTTCCGCTCTGATAGTCTAGTACCTTTGGGTTACACGGACTCAGATTTTCAATCCGACAAAGATCAGAGTAAGTCTACCTCGGGCTATGTGTTTACATTAGGAGGTGGAGCCATCGCATGGAGGAGCATTAAGCAGAAATGCATTGCGGATTCCACCATGGAAGTTGAATATGTAGCTGCCTCTGAGGCTGCAAAAGAGTCTTGTCCAAGAGCTACATCACTCCCCTACTCAAATCTAGCTCAAAAGCAGCTCAAATGACTATCTCTCAAGTTCAGTTCAGTTCACCTCATAACAAGAGAGGAATCCCATATTCTCTTAATCTGAAACTGAGAAATCAGTCAGTTGCTCTTCAGCAACTCCACCAAACTGTGAGTAAAGCAAAGCTTGAACTGAAGATATCCACTCCTGGATCAGCGTCGAAGAGGAAGCGATCAAACCGCTCAAAAGGAAGCAGTGACCTGAGTCCAGTTCAACCATTCAAAAAGAGAAAACTAACAAAAGGGAGCACAACCTAGCGGAGCGCCGACATTTCTTCAACAGAGCGACATTGCTGTTTTCATCCCTGAGGTAAGTTATTTTTTGTTATTTTTTATTTATTTTTAAACTTTCTTTACCTCTCTAAAATCATAATTTTATTATTATTTTTTTTAACTATTTTTTTTCTAATATAAAAGATGGATGAAAATGTTAGTACGCGTGTGAGATATAGCTATAAAGGATATCATGGGACTTTAACGGTTTCGGGTATCCCAATTTCTTTATTATCTTCTTCAGATGTTAACTTTCATTCTCAAAATATCTCAATGGACATTACTCATCCAAATGTTTATTGTGTCTTTTTATTGATGATGAGAGCACTAAGAATGAGGGCAAGTGTGAAGATGAGGTGGGAGCACTAAGAATGAGGGTAAGGGTGAAGGTGAGGATGAGGGTAGCACTATGATGGAAGTTGAAGTCAAGGATAAGGAGATTAAGAGCGGCATGATATTTATCATGAATTCGACTCAGCGCTTAACAAACATATTGTATCATTAAAAATGTGTGGAAAAAATATTTTGTAGTTAAATATTTGGTCTCTTCCAATAGATGCAAGTTGAATGAACAACTACAGTATAGTTATCTGTCTGATGTTTACAGAGTTTTGATTAGGAGTATGGTCAAGTTTATTTGGCACCTATATAAGTGTGGATTTTCGTTTGAAGCTCTTGACTTCCACAAAAATTGTGCCATTCGTGAGAATGAATTGAAGTTTCATCGTTTAAGATATATTCAAGCCAAACCAGAAATAAAAAAGAAAGATTTTTCCTTGCTTAGATCAGAATTGAAAAAATTATTTAGGAAATATGTTGGTGGCCTGAAGACACTAAATGATATCGAGCACCTGCTTGATCTGATGGATGATTATGGGTATGTAAGTTACTGTTAAATATGTTAATAATAAATATATTTTATATTATGTGTTTGTTTTTAATTATTATGATTATTATTATTTTTATTTATTATTTAAATATGTTAGATATAATAAGTTTTCATTTTGTAGTGATGAGGACGATATTTTATTGTCAAGCCATCTATCACTGTTATCTACGGCTGAGCGGATAATTATGATTAGAAATTAATTTATGTGAGAAGTCTTCCTATCTTAACGCTCATGAGTATGCATGGTATTCCACATCCGTGGATAATATGAATTGGGATCAAAATTGGGCCAATAAATTTGATGGATCGAATGCACAATATGGACCAATCAATGATTGTTTTAATTACATGAAGATAAAGAAGATGAAGAATTCTTCGACTGGTGACGGTGATGGTCAAAGTTCTTATGGCGAGAGCGATCCAGAAGGTCAAGAAACTCAAACTCCGAATAGTAGATTGTTACGGTTTTGTAGGCACTTGGCCACACATTTGAGAGAGAAAATTAGGAGGGTATGATTTTTATTTATTTTTTTAGTTACAATTATAGTTGATTGTTGTTTATTATTTAATCTGAAATCAATGTTTTTGGTTTACACATTTGTGCAGCATCTTCAGCCTAAGAAGCCGGTTCAGATTCTACATAAGCCTAGTAACAAAGATAAAGAAGTTGTTATTGTTATCCTACTGAAGAGGATGTGGCCTTGACTATCATGGCGGTTTTTGGTCGAGAGCTGTTAGATTTTCAGTTGCAGTTATCTATTAGAAGTATAATACATAAGTTTATTTAGATGGATTTAATTGCCCTTTTAGACATTTATTTTGGTTTTTGGTAATATAACTCTCGACTCTCTTTTTTATCGATATTAGTACGGAGACTCTCTTTTTATCAATATTAGTATGGAGTACGTTTTTGTACGGAATTTGTGGGTATGTAAAAACTACACTGCAAGATTCATGGGTTTAGGATCTAAAGTAGCATAAAATATCATGTCTTGCTTTTGTGAGAATTTGAATATTTAGTAAATGCTTAGAAGTGTTTCTTGAAAATGTTATGTTGGCATCTTTTCGTTGTCAAAATCTGTTGAGATACAGATACCTGAATGTAAGTTTAACTCTCTAAAAATTTTGAAGAATGTTGATATGAATCTTCAATATGAAGTGGATCACGGTTAGAGTTATCAACTGGGTCGGGCTAGCCTAGTCTAGGCCCGGGTGGGCTTTGAGATAAAATGGCCCAACCCAGCCTAGGCCCACTAGTGGAACAGACTGGGCTGGGCTGGGTTTTCTTAAATATATATGAGCACAGCCCAACCCATACACTGGGCTTAACGTGGGCCTGGGCCGAGCTTAACGTGGGTTTTGAATTTTAAATGATGACATTAATTAATATAATTGTACTTAATGAATTTATTTTTCATTTATATGACAAAATACAATTAGTAATATGATTTTATGGTATTAAATTTTGAAATTGTAGTATGTTGAAATATTTTTTATGTATGGTCAAATAAATTAATAAATTAAACTAAGATGGGCCTAAAATAGGCTTAAGGCGGGCTTCGGCTGGGCTTAAACTGGGCCTTTTGTGGGCCTGGGCTGGGTTGGGCTGGGTTTCGAAAAAGGGCCCACGTGAGCCCATTTCATCAAGGCAAACCCAGCCCACTTAGCCCGTGATTTTCATGGGCTGGGCTGGGTCGGCCCATAGCGGGCTTGGACCGAGCTGGGTTAGGTCAGCCCGGCCCATTTGACAACTCTAATCAGTAATGACGGTTGTTTTAGTGATTTTTGGAAACCAGCAACAGTAATTACTCTTGTTTTCAGTGAATCTTGTTGTTTGGATTTTATCCATTAGACAATTAAGCTACTCGCAGACAGGGCCGCTCCTTGCCTGAGGCAAGTGAGTCGATCACCTCTGACCCCAAAAATTACGAAAAAATTAGGGGCCCCAAATTTTGTCATAATATTATATGTAAATATATAGTTGCAAATTTTTTTTAAGTGTTATGTTTGCCTAGCGGTTAGAGCGTGTATAATAACTGCAGGGGCAAGGGATCAAATCTCGTGCCAGTTTTTGTTTTTACCATTTTTTTTTTAAATCCAGTTTTTCATTTTACCAGTTTTTTTTCTTCTTTCTATATTTTATATCTAAATTTTGTTAATGTATGCCTAAAGTTGGCCCAGTTTCTCTTTTTGCCATTTTCTTTTCTTTTTTCGTCCGGTTTTTATTTTTACCATGTTTTTTTCTTCTTTTTTATATTCTAAATCTAAATTTTGTTATGCATGCCTAAATCCCCCGAAACAACATCATCCATTTTTTTATTTTTTTATTTTCTAAAAATTTTGTAATCTCGAATTTAAATTTATTATAAATATAAAAAATAGCACTTTTTTTCCTTATAATCCTAAATTCAAATATATTATAAGATGGAAATTAGGATCTCATTTTTCACCTCAATTCAAGAATCTAAATTTTTTTTATGCCAAAAAGCCCCCGCAAACAACACCGTCCATTTTTTTCTTGTTTTTTTTTTTAATTTGTAATCATGGATCTAAATATATTATTAGACGAAAAAATAGTCTTTTTTATTTGTAATCCTAAATCTAATATTTAAGATAAAAATTAGGATCTCATTTTTCACCTCGACTCAGGCCCCTAAATAAATCATCAGGATCACCACACAATCACAAAATCCATCTGGCATTCCTTCTATAATCAAATAAACCCCAAAAACATACGCATCTCAAAAAATACACACACTACCAACTTTGTGTGTATTATTAATTATTCCTTGAAGACTGTAACGAAGTTGAAAAAACAAATAAACGAAGTTACAATTAATGTGAAGAATCTAAGAAATAAAATATTAGACGTCTTAGTGCATGATCTCAAATAAGGATGTGTTGACACTTGATAATTTATATTGCAAGCTTTATTTAAGTGCAAGAAAGTTGAGATTGTTTGCTATTGGGTTGTCTTTGAACAGTACACCAAGGAAATCGCAAGAGGTCAAGATCTGCAGATTATATTTAGAATAGGAAGACTTTGTTAATATTTATATTTTTATTTTTTTAGAATAGGACTTTGTTATTTTAATATCTATTTTGCATGCTTAGTTATTACTTTATGATTTTATTAGCTGTTAATTAATCTTTGAACGTTGTTACCGAAGCGT
The DNA here is from genome assembly GCA_026008535.1 of Perilla frutescens. Taxonomy (NCBI): domain Eukaryota; kingdom Viridiplantae; phylum Streptophyta; class Magnoliopsida; order Lamiales; family Lamiaceae; genus Perilla; species Perilla frutescens. Next base: position 67,600,624 of record BRKX01000003.1, on the reverse strand, counting down.
AGAGATATTAGGGGTTTGTTAGACAAGGTTGTTTTTATGAATTTTAATCAATCAATAATATTTATAATTCAATAAACTACAATCTTGTAGTAGGATTAATGCAATACGAATTCAATGTCGTGATCTAAATTATAATTAACCCGTTTATTTATTTATTTATATTTACCAAAGTAACATCACCATAATATATCGTCTTCCGACAAAGCCAACACCGGATATTAATTATATACTAGAGTATCTCCCGTGCGATGCACGAATGTGATAGGTATAATTTCATTTGTTAGAAATTATAATTATAAAAAAAAATCTTATTATTCTTTTTTTTTTGTTAATTATAACGTATTGTAAATTTGTGATTAATGGTTATTATATTAAGCTTTTTTTTTACTCACACAACCGACTTGTGGTATTGAGGAGATTCAAATCCGTAACATTTGGTCTCCAAGCAAACTCATTCCACCACTAGGCCATCCCCATCGATCGGGACAATCATTATATTAAGCTCAAACAAAAAATTGATGATTTAGATTGTTACACTGCAACAATTTTTGTTTCCAAATAAAGCATGTTAATCTTTGTTTTTTTGGATTAAAGCATGTGAATCTTTTGTCAAAGTGATTCACAATTAATAATAAAATATTATTTAATTGATTGATTTAATAATGAAAATAATACTTTCTAAAATTAGCAATGATTTTTGACGGAAAAATATTTTACGCAACATTCATGTTATTAAATAGATAAAGATTAGTAAAAATTATGCGGTAGTGGATGATAATCATTAACTGATTTATAGGTTCGAATCTTTGTTTTGCTAAAATTAATTAATTGATGTAGATCGGTCCAAGATCACAAGCAAGCACGTGATGAGCACAGAGAAGGCGAGTTCATGTACTACTTTCTTCCGCGTCAAAATATATGTTGTTTTAAGAGTTTTAGCTGGATCTAAAGATTAATTTTTTGTGAGTTCATTATATTTTTTGTGAGTTCATTATAATTTTTGTCGATAAAAATATGATCCAAACACTTTTAATCTCAAAATGAACAATATTGGTCCCAAATTTAATTTTTTCAATATATTTTTATTTTATTTTTTGTCTCAAATCATACATTTTGACTTTTTGGCCACAAAAGTGTCCCACTCAGTTAGGAAAGGTATGGAAAATATTTAATAGAATAGAAGCCATTGTTTTTTGTTTTTTATTAAATTATATAATTATGAAAATGCCCCTATTTAAACAAAAAATAGTATGTTTCTAGAGAGAGATAGAGAGAATATACTATGAATAAATCTTATAGTGAATTTATAAATTCAATAAATAACTTTAAAAAAATGATGAGTATTGAAAAGGATTAATATTATTTTTTTTTAATTTGAAAAAAAAATCTCATAATTTTTCAAATAATTTATATTTTTTTTAGTCTAATGAAACTAGTAAAAATAAAAAAGATCAGAGATTGGCATATTCCTATGCTTCACAAGTCTCTTGGAGGAAAAATACAATTCCAACATCAGCCAATAAATGCATACGTATACCATCAGGATTTCTCATTTCATGTCTCTACTTTGTCAGGTTTTAGTAGCTAGAAACTGAAAACATAAAAAAAAAATGCATAATCCTTCGATGCGTCTAAACCATTCTACACACACATACTAATACAGTGAGAGAGAGAGAGAGAGAGAGAGAGAGAGAGAGAGAGAGAGAGAGAGAGAATGGTTAATGAGTAATCCAAACAATATAAGAAGAATTGTTATGGATACACGGGGAGTAGTCTAGAAAATTATTACAAGAAGAGTAGTGAGTAGCAAATATCTATTTTCAAGCTGAGTCAGAGTTTTCTTTAAAGCTTAAACAAACATTAATACCTGATTGCAAACGATAATGGAACTGATGAGGAGAGAGCTGAGCATCATCAGCAGCCCCTCACCAGCTTTGGGCATTACATGAATTCCGTCTTCACCACGAATAGCCATAGCTTTTTTCTCGTGCAGCAGCGACCAGTGACTAGCGACGTACAATCTGATGAAATCACGAAAGTTAGGCTTGTTTCAGACAGATATAGCACAGCCTAGCTCCTTTGCAGCAGAATCAACAAACTGTATGGGTAGACCCGTTGCAAGCCGGCTGTGTGCTTCCCACGTCAAACATTTCTCGATGTCAGCTTGCCAATCGGAGGTGCCTATGTTATTCAAGTACTGCTGATATCGTGGATTGTGAATCTCATTGACGTCTGATAGTTTGCTCTTCGGTCTAAGTGAGCCAGCGTGTAGAATTGCACGAAGCACTGAGGTGCTAAGAGCCCGGACATGAGCACTCGGATGAGAAACACAACGAACTGTAGCTGAGAGCCGACACTGCACGTGCCAAAGCAAATAGCAAATTATGTTATTCGTTTTCCAAAAATCAGAAACAACCGCAGAAATACCTTCTACTTGTGTCTTTTTTCTATCAAATTGCTTTATGCATGTGGACAATTTCCTTTTCCGAATTCTATGGATTGAAATCACAAAACATGTTGAAGAGCTTTAGTACCTTCAACAGGTTTGAAAGGCCATCTGCAACTGCCAATCCCGATTCTCCCCATTCAAGCACCGGTTGAACTGCTCTGGCCGTTACTTCCAAAAGCTGTCCGATATTTGCGGAACAAGCAAGTGAATAAACAATAGACATTACTTAGAAATAGGATTCCACTAATTCCTACCTTTGAGAAAATATATCTAATCAAATTATGGAGCAAGGTTGAGTTGGCCAAAAAAAAAGTCATGGTAAAGAAATGGTGGAAATAGGAAAAAAATTCAAGACAGCTCAAAATATGTTACCTCCAGCTGCGGTAAAGTGCATGCTTCTCCATCAACAAGCATCCCGTCTGTGGCACGGAGGAGGACATCTGATGCGCTAGACAGAATTACCAGTGACTCTGGGGCCTCGTGATTTCTCATCAACTCGACAATTACTTTCACAATCCTCTGGTTCACTCTCCACATCTTTTGCCCAAGATCGTCATCTTTAGCAATCCAAGGTTTCAATTCCCGTTCCGCCTGACATACAAAGAACATCCAGAAAAGTGACTAAACAGATGGTAAAATTGATAAAACAAGTACAATAGACATGGCGACTCAATGCAGTCATGGGCATATCCAGCTTTGTTTGGGAAAACTGAGTTTGCAAAAAATTGAGAGCGAAAATTCAAGCAAAACAAAATCGGGACCTGAAGGACAACAGCTGTTGCTGCTTTCGCTGGTGATGCTGATACTACATTGCAGAGTGCAGCCACCACCTGTAATGTTTTTTAATGGAAAGAAATCAACTCCATATTAGTTTAGCCTACAAAAGCATGATTTCATGTGATGTATCACAAAAACCCAATTACAAAAAGGGCTAGCATACCTGTCTCCATCCTTGCTGGGCAGACGTGCTTTCGGCACTTGGTTGTGTCTCAGGTGATACAATCAATTTGTGCCAAAGCAGTGAAACAACAGAAAAACACAATTCTTGTTTTTCAACAAGGACAGATCTCAGAAGAACATGCCCACTGCGATTAAATCCGATATGTCTATCCATCGTCAAAAAATTGGCCAAATCTGAAGCATCTACCGGGAAACTTGCAATTCCTTTGCCCATTGTACTTCTTTCAACTTGACCAGAATCAGTCTTTCTATAATTGACCAAATCTTCAGAACGGGGCAAGTTTTCACACGGTAAAGAAGATGGATGGTCTGGTTCTAAATGGCGACAGCTAGCACAATTTTTAAGTTTTTTCCCATGAAAACATGAAGAGATTTCCTTCAATGATGGTGCATGGAGTAGGTGAGCCTCCAATGGCTCTGCTTTGTTGACTATGGACGCGACAACTTTACTGTGAATATCAATCAGATTGAAAAGGGAAGACGCCCTAGAATGTATTTCATTGTCCCACTTGCATCTTACCAGGGTGGAAAGAGCACGCATGCATGCCTTTGAACGTCTAAACAAATCAGAAACATGAGCTGCAACCATAGCAGCAGCCACTATTTCATTTGAACTGTAACTCCAGGATGTGCCAATTGAAGATGGTTTCAAAGAAAAAAGGGCCTCTAGAATTGCTAATATTCTGCGAGTGTGATGAACAGCTGAATCAATACCACTCTGGAACTCACTGGACAGATCATTCACTTTCGTAGGCTTAACACTGTCAGGAATATTTCTGGCATCTACAAAGCTAATTCCTTTCGAGATCAAAGGGAAGAGCTGGAGTTCACATGACAAGGCACAGACAGCAGCAATAACATAAGAATCAAATGCTGCTACAGGCCCCTGTTTCTTACCCTGTTTATTTTCTGATTCTCTTTGCCTCCCATTGTCTCTATGTACATCTTCGCCTACTTCAGAATAAGATTTTTCACCTTTGGGGCGCTTGCTGCCGTTGGGCTGTGCTTCATGGCTAACACAGACAGTTAACACCACAAAAAGAAGACGCGAGGCAAGCTCTACAGAGGCACATGACTCTAAGAATAGTGAGTGGACCATTGTGCGGAGCTCGGCCACAGCAATATTTTTGGATGCAGACCCAAAAGTGTATCTAGTTTTTCTAGTTTGTTCTCTAGAGGACTCGGGTGGGAATGTCCTCTGTAGAATTGCTTCTACAGTAGCAACAAATATCTTCATAAGACAGGTTTCAGATGGGCTTCCACGAGGAAGATACTCAAGTACTTTAAGAAGAGGAATGTACAAGTTCCATGATAGTATTGGAGGCTGCAGTGGTGTTGCGACTATGATTTCTGGAAGATCAACAGCAGAAGAACTTAAAGGTATCAAACCATAAGCAGCTTCCCATATTGTGCATATTCTCCATTCTACCTCTGGACCATGTGCACAAAGCATAGATGCAATTCCTTGGGCAGTAGCTTCTACTGTAGCTTCTGCTGCAGGCAGTTCTCGTTGCTGGAAAAAACAAATACACAGGTGCTGGTTAAAATGCACGGATGATTCGAGAAATGAAATTATATTGAGAATGAGGCATTCTGAGCCTGTGATAGATGAAGTACCTGCTTTCGTTCAGATGAAATATAACCACCTAGAGGTTCATACTGAACTTCAATACCATCAACTTGCCTCAGTGGAGGAAAAAGTAAAGCTGGTTGAGAGAGTATTCGGAAAAGTAAGGCAGCTGCAGAATCTGCAGCAATTCCAGCTCGCATAGACATTGCAATCCCAATTGCACGCAGGAAATGCAAGTGCATCCAATTTCTTGGGAGCTAGATCATAAAAGCAAAAAATCAGAATTTTCATTCAAGCCCTAGATATTTTTCAATTAATTAATGGATTATTAAGGAAAGTAGAATATACCCTCATGCCTGTGGCATAGTCTTCTGCTGCTCGAAGGAGTTCCACTAGTTGTACAGCAGCATCAAGAGCATCTGGAGCCCAGGAGGGTGGAGCTTCTAACAGTCCAAGAAGCAGCCTTTGGGTGGCACTCGGACTAGCAATTGCATAATATCTAAAAGCAGAAAGGAAAATTAATAATTAGATAGAATCATTGTATCTTCTGAAACACAACTACAAAAACTAACCTGTGAAAAAGACGTGCATAGGGCTCAAGTGCTGGTAGACCAGCCACTAGATGTTCATCCATAGGTGTTGTTGGAGGTGGAAGCAGAAGTGCAGGGACAGCAGCTGCAGTCAAGGTAGCCGTTTCATAACGAGCTACTTCCTCATCACATACACTAAGTATAACTCCAGCGCCATTTGCAACAGCCCACCTTGGAGTTGATGGCATAAGCTGGGGATGCTTCCCAGATCCACGAGAAGTAGCTGAAATTATTGATAGTATAAGTGGCAATCATTATTGTCCGAAAAATTACCACGCACTAATATAGAATGTTCATTGTAGACTTGTTAGAAACTCGACTGACCAGTTAAAGGCGGTTTCAGCTCTCCGGCAGCATATTTTCCCATAACACCTCCACACCTACAACATATGTTGAAAAAGGTCAAGCATGTAGTTACCTTGGATAAAAACTGTTTTAATTCAATGAAAGATGCATAATGAAACAAGTTACATAACTATGCATGCAAAATTTGCACATTGGGAATGAATGAAACTGTAAATTTTCAAAAAATTAAAGGTTAGGCAATGATGACGAATAAACTTACAAACTCTGATTTCCAAGGAACGACCAGTCACTGACAACATCAATGAATTTAAGATGTACAAATTAATACTTTCATTTTAGAAGAGATGTACAAACTAATACTGGATGACATAGAAGTGGTTTGAGCCTGCATGATAAGAATTTGATAAGTTTTGAATATTTGGTAACTGAAACCAACTTATAGCTGGAAACGGAGTTTGGTAGAAAAACATCATTCTTGATCCATGCAATCAGCCTTATTTTCTGATATTCTTTCATTTGTTCATTTTTTTCCTTTCTTTTGGTGAATAAATTCAAGAGGTGCCACCAACACCACCTCCCTTCGACACAATATGAATTACAGCCAGGAGTTTCCATCTAGCCAACACCCCAATCTGCTTTCCACGCTATAATTTTATTTCTTCTCTGATAGGTGATTTGTACATTTCATTTCATGGACACCAAGGTGTTGCCCCCGTAAGACCATAAGGTACCAGAGAGTTATACATGTGTATCTATTGTTACGATTGGCATAAGAAAATTAAACCTACCAGAAAAGCATTACATGGTCCAAAAAGAGAATGAATACAAAACCTTTTCTTCGAGGTAAGAATCCCTACCCCCTTCAAACAGTGTGTCATAATTCTTGAACTTGAATAATTATGAAATCAACTCTGGCATGCAACAGTGTATACGTGTCACTACTTACCATCGAAAATAATCACTTCTTATACCAAGAGGTGCGGCAAGTAATATATCAGTTATCCAGGGAGACAGTGGCCTCAGAGGTTTCCTCTCTGACTGTGAGGGAGGCAAAGGAAGTTCTCCATCTATTGACTTGCTAGTTGAAGCATGGTCTCCACTGCTACTTCTATCGGGCTCATTTTCCTGGCGTTCTAACTTGTAAATCGGCCTATTATAATGAGTCAAAATTCTTAGAATCTCACCACATGCAAGGGCCCACTGCTCCGAGTACTCATTCTGCAATTAAAGATCATATAACCACTGTCAGGGGTCTTTTTGAGTAACAAAAGGCAATTCAAATATTAAAAGGAAATCAATTCCTTTTAGGGTACAATCACAAAAGAAATAGCTGATAGTGGAGAAAAAGTGCACCAAATACAATGGTAAATTGGTAGTCTCTTAGTACCTCGTTGTTTGGGCAAAACAGGGAAATGAAAGAAGCAAATGGTGGACCACTTCTGTCATATTCAAGTGTGCTATCAATAATACATGAAATAATGGGGAGTAGAACAGCATGGCCATGCTCTGGATGGTGAAGAACAAAAGTTGCTGGAAAGAAGGAAAAATACAAGTCAAAGTTGATCACAAAGTAGCCAGAACTTCATAAAACAATATAACCATGGTATAATATAAGTACCCAAAACATCATCAAAAAGTCTGTTCTCCTTGGATGGATACCGGCTTCGAATTAGCTGCAAAACAAGCATTAAAATTAAAAACAAAGTTATAACCATTTCCTTTAGTTGACAGTCTGATAGAATCTCAAGCATACGAACAAAGTGCAAGAAAAAGATAAAAAGTACCCTCCCCTTGATTGATCGTATTAAGATAACGGTAGTTCAGATGTCATAGGGAACAAAAATACCTCTGCTATATCATCAGGAAATTGTTCTGAGGTGAATTGGCCAAAATATTCAACATAAGCAGTAGTTTGAGCCTACAATGAAGTGCAATATTCGTTTAGGATGTTAGTATCTGAATGGGGAAAATTTAAAAAAAAAAAGAAGAAAAACAAACAAAAAAACTTTAGGAATTAATATTACATGCATAAAAGACCAAGATATAAATATATGGTAACAAATATAAGAATGGAATTCGAAAGATAGTAAACAGTGAAAAATATATGTTACCAAAAAGACTAGTTCGCTCCATGCACTATTCAAAACCCAAGAAAAGAGAAGTAAAATGAGAGACTGACACTAAGATAAGACAAACATCTCTTGTCGAAAGCATCTAGAGAAACACTTATTAATCTGAAATCAGACCTTTCGTTGTTCTGCGTCTTGTGGAGGCCGCCAAAACAATGAGGAGAACTGCAAGCTGTCGATCCACTTTTCGTTTGAAGTTGCCATAAACCTATCTATTTAAGCAAGGTGCAAGCAGTGAGTAAAGCTACTATTTCCATAACAGCTTCTACCAATCCAGGATCAAGAGACTATAATTAAGCATTCTATGAACCCAAATTAAAAATAATATCTCCTCCAGATATTGACTATGGATGCAACAGAGCTCCAAGTTTAGAGTCAAATACTGGAAGAAATTTACAGCATGCAAGCAGCGCACACGAAATAATCTGAGTGTATAGAGTGCCCTGCAAGACCGCAAAATCATGGAAGTTCAAATTAAACACTTTATGTCGGGGTCAAACGACTCTCACCAGCTAGATGCCAGTATTAACTGAATTATGTCGAAAAGATAACTTAATCCAACATAATGATAAACTCAAAAATAAATGTATAAAAGAACCAAACTTTGGCATAAAAACCGAGAAAAATTAAGCATGGTGAAAAAGAACCAAACTATGGCACAAAAAATGAGAAATTAAGCACTTGAATCTTAGATTTTGGTCGGGATAAAACAAAAAACAAAAATTGTATGGTTCATAAAAAGAACATCGTATCAATTATGAATTATACAAAAACTACAACTCAAAAATTAACCATTCAGAAGCCACCAGTGGTTATCATACAAATATTAAAACCACAAATAAGTTAAATTATGATGAGGATCCACGCATAAATCCTCCCGTTGTATTTTCCCCCTGATTTAGAAGCCAATATTCTTAAAAACTAAATCAAATTTCAAGCAACTAAATACAGACTCTGTTCAAGCAGAGATAAATCATTTTCTCAATCCTCCAAAACTCGATTACTGCATTTTCCACATCTGAGTATAACTCCTTAGTTTAATTTATTTATTTTTCTTTAAGAATAAATTATTATTCTTAAAAGTAAATCTCAGTCAATCAAATTTTGAAACAATCAAAATACAAACTCTGTTTGTGCAGAGTTTCATAATTTTCTCAATCATCCAAAACGGAATCCTCTCAGCAAACCTAAAATTAGTGCATTTTCTACAGCTAAATCTACCAAAAAGAAATTAAAAATCATTAACCATTCAAATTAACAAATAATATTGATTATACATAAATAATTAAAGCAGAGCCCAAAAAAATCGTACCTTTGTTGAGTTTTATGGAGGATTCCAACGAAACAAGGGAAATAATTCTTGTATTCTGAGACCTGGTTGCAGCTCCAGAGTAGTTGAGATGAAAATATTTTCGAGGGTAAGATTTTGGGTGGAGAGAGATTAGAGAGAGAAAGGAAGAGAGGAGGAGATCTTTAGCTGGAATCTCCTATATGCAAACGTGGCGATGATATTTTCCTCATGCCTCGCTTAGCCATGTGGCATACCATATGTTAATGTTAATGATGTGAATCATCATGCATCTCATTCATCATCACATGCCATCACTTCAACTTATGTCTCATTTTCATCATGACTTCCGCTTTTCAATTTATTTATAAATCACCCACACGATGCACGAACATAAATAATAATCGGGGTAAATTTGAGAAGACCTTTGTTGTCACTGCCCGTTTCTACTATAATTTTTGATCACGTGATGTAATTAAGATACATACAAGATGTAGGTAAGAAGTACGTGATGTATAATGTGTTGCTAACTAAAAAATAATTATGAGTAAAGTTCTACACCTTGTTTATATATACCTACAAAGTGTCTAAGATTTTTATTTTTTTATTATTATCATCCCGTATCAATCTTTCATCCATGTATGCATTGTCTGCTTAAGGTTATTTCGGGTTTATTACCCTATATATCATACGTCACATGAGATAATTCACTGAACAGGCTGTAATCTATTTGACAATAAGTTTGTAATTTTTTTTAAAATAGCATACATTGCCATATCCTTAAAGCATATTGTAATCACACTTATAGTGTTTTATTGTGGTGTTTGAACTCAATTTTATCTTTTAAATATAGTACTTTGTATTAATTGATATATGACATAATGACACGTGTAAATACATAATGAAACAAATTGATGCATGCTATGAAACATGATTGATAGGCATAGTTATAGCATTTTTAAGATGTTTATTTTTTCCAATAGTTAAATAGTACATGACGTCTATAAAAATTAATTAATTAGCAATATATATGTTAGATATAAAAGTATTAAGTATATATGAACTATTTTACAAATTAAGATGTACAATACATATTAAGTAGTGTGGAATATAGACACGACATATTTATAGTTAGTAGATATGATATAACAATATAATATTAGTTAATGGAGATAATTAATGAAAATAATATATAGTAATAGTGTCAATAGTATAATATTATAGTGCAGTTGGTGGGATAATAATATATTATTATTAATTTTTTTATTAGCACCAGTAAATATGTATATACATTAATACATGTATGTGTGTATATCATCTGTGTTAGAATTTATAGTATTGAAGAAATAACTAATTATTGAGAGTGTATTTGCATTAAAAAAGTTCAATATGATCATTCTTTTACAAAATATAAAGTGAAAATATATAAAACTACCCACGTTTGTTAACTAAAAATCCTCTTTACCCACTTCCTTACCCACATCCAACAATTACTCAACTTTAGTATGAAGTCCTTAAAATACCATAAAAAAAAGTGTTACTTACACATCTCTTACACAAGTGTACTTGATTGTGCTAAAAACCAAGGTAAATGTACTTAGAAATGTTACAGAGACATGTGACAATGAAGACTTCTCATTGGCTGAAAAATCATTGCACAGATCCCGAATGAAAAATATTTTTGTCGGTATTCCAGCGGTATAACATCATACCATCGGTATACGGGCGGTATTGGAGATACCGACCGGTATGCGAGCGGTATATTTGATACCGCTGGATTACAGGATCAATACCGGCCGGTATTTCAGTGGTATCACATAATACCGACCGGTATGCGAGCGGTATATTTGATACCGCTGGATTACAGGATCAATACCGGCCGGTATTCTAGTGGTATTACATAATACCGGCCGGTATTCAAGCGGTATTACATAATACCGGCCGGTATTACATAATACGCGAGCGGTATCAATGTAGCCCGGGGGTATGTGAGCGGTATTCGTACGGTCTTCGATTTTCCACACTTTTGAAGATTGTCTTGTTAGCATGTCTTGTTTTTATCTGTTTTCTTACACGCATATACTTTGATTTATAACAAAATAATTGAAGAAGTACATGGATGTAAAAGGGGTAGGTGAGATTGAAGACATGTCATATTTACACCATAGGATATCAATAAAATCCAGCGGTATTCGACCAGTATCACATGGTAGACTGAATAGTTTGTACATTGAAAGCGACATATCATATTGCCTTATACTTTTACACACATGCTGGTTGTAAGAGAACGGTGAGATTGAAAACTTTTTCGTTGGATGATTTCATATTCAAGCATTAATATACAGGATATACTACACACATCAATTTCAAACAAACACAAAACACAACACAACACAACAATATCTAGCAAAAAGAAAAACAATCCTCGTGCAGTCTAACACAAATTCATCAAGTATATTTTGAATCTTTCATGCAGAATATATACCGCTCGAATACCGTTCAGAACCCTATCTAAAAGGTATTCGAGCGGTAATAGCGCTACCGAGTGGTATCGTCATTGTAATAGCAGTAACGAGCGGTATCTTAAGTGACTAATGTTTTCATTGACATTATATTTTGTTGGGTCTACGGATGGATCATTGGCAAAGTGTCATTGTACAATATGGTGGGCGATGGCAAAATTCCAACTACGAAGGCGGTGATGAGCAACTTGTACACATTCCTGCTCAACCTATATCTTTGGGCGAGTTAATCCAGCACATCAATTACATCATGCGATCCAATTCACTGGGTGCAGATTATCTTCTCTATTATTTATCGCGTACTCGAAATGGTAGATTATTGAGGTCTCTCTTGAATACTGATCAAGATCTGCAGGGGTTGTGCATTCGAGAAGGTGAACCGACAGTGTATGTTGTTCACAATATACAAAATGACATCAGGACAAGCCATCAGCAAGATCCATATGTACCATTAGTAGATTACTCAAGTCCTTTGTTTGATAATTATGGCACACAATATTCACAGTTTGATAATTGTGGCACACAATATTCACAATTTGATTGGTTTAGTGATCCGCATTGTAGTGTTAGCCGCAGTATGCCAACTACCACATCAAATCATGAACCAGTAGGCTCACATGAGTACGCGGGTGATTTTGAAGGCAATGGTGAGGAAGATGACGCTGGAGGCAACCCCTCACAGAATATACATGGTGATGGGAGAGGCAATGGTGAGGACGATAATGATGATGATGAAGATAAAGACGAATATGAGACTGAGGCTGAGCGACCGGAAGATGGTGATGATGATGATGATGCAGATGAAAATTATGATGAATATGAGGATGAGGATGATGAGGAAGATGAAGAAGCTGATTTTGCCAATAGGTTTGCACAGTCTACATTTGTAGAATTTGCTGCATGGATTCATAGAGAGGGTGGCATAAACAAATTGTTGTCTATGTTAGGGATTAGCAACCATTCACCAATACCCGAAGAGTCAAACCCAACTGAAGAGCTAAATGAAAATTGGTTAATACCGATGATTCCCATTGATGTTTCAGATTCACTTCTGATATCTGATTTGGAGGGGGTACCAGACGACCAACTCTGTAAAGGGTCCACCTTTTGGACCAAAGATGCTCTGTCAATCGCGGTGGGATTATGGAATATTCATCATCGTGCTGAATATAAAGTGGCTCGTTCAGATTCAAAGCGTCTGATTATTGTATGCAAACACGAAAGACGGAAATGAGCAGTGCTTTCCGTTAGCAATTGGTATTGGTGCAATCGAAAATGATCGGTCATGGACTTGGTTTCTGAGTAGGGTGAGACTAGCATTTGGATGCAATCCCGAGACATTAATTGTCTCTGATGCTCACATCAGTATAAGTAATGCCGTTCAAGAAGTGTTTCCAGGCACACCCCACAGACTTTGCTACTATCACTTGTTAAACAAGTTCACGCGGTATGGCAAAGGCGTTACAAGTATGTTCTACAAGGCTGCATACAGTTATCGCCGAACAGCATATGACAAGGCAATGGCGGCTATACATGCTCTAAGCCCAAATGGAGCTTATACAAAGTTGATGGACATTGGACCAGAGCGATGGGCACGATCAAAATGTCCAGTTCGCCGTTATGGTTTTCTTACGTCTAATGCAGCGGAAGTTTTGAATGCACGTTTGTTATGGGCAAGACGTCTTCCAATATGCTCATTAATTGAGTGCATCAGGCATGTGATCGAGCAGTGGTTTGATTCTAGATGAGCATGTGCAAATGCACGTGATAATGCTTTGACTGAAGAAGCCTTAAAAAAACTGCGTGAGGAAGTGGAAAAATCTCGGGTCTATAACGTTGTCCCAACCTCAAATTCAACATTCAAAGTTCATGACGGCAGACAAACATTCATTGTTGATCTTCATCAGAAGTCATGCAAATGTCGCAAGTTTCAACTAGACTTGATGCCATGCTCTCATGCAGTTGCTGCTATTATGTACAGATTATATATTATGCACTAGTACATCGAATATTTACGTGGGCGGCTGTTTAATTTTTTATTAATATTTATGCAGGAAAAATGGTGAATCAATCCTTGACTATATCTCTTCATACTACACGACGGATAATTGGCGTGAGACATACGAAGGGTCAGTAAGGTCCCTGTCTCATCGAGACGACTGGGTGGTACCAGCTCACATTGCACAGCAAAAGGTGATGTCACTGATAGTGACCCGTCAAGTTGGCCGTCCCTCAGGACGTCGCCATCCATCTGGGGCGGAAGCAGCTAATCACAGACGTCGAGGACCGAGAAAGTGCAGCATATGTCGTGATCCAAATCACAGCAGAAATAATTTCCCTAATAGAGATAGATGAACCATATGTCGTATTTATTTCTTGAAAAAATGGTAGATATCAATTAGTTAATTTGGTAATCAGTTGTATGGCAAGTATTAATTACTGTTTACATTTTATTCAAATTTAATTTTTGTTTAGCAAATATTTATTGATTTTCTAAATAAATAAATATCACAAAAGAAATAGTCAAAATGGAAGTGAAAATAAATTGCAAGTTATATGTAATAACTAAAGAAATAGTCAAAATGGATCCACACGACCGTTACACATCTCGAATATCAATTGTGCAATGTACCGCCTATATAGGGTTAGATTTTGGAGCACATTCCCCCAAGATATAGCTGGTCTACCACTGAGTAGGCGTTCAACGTACATACACGAATAGGAGCCACAACTATGTTCATCGACCTACCAAAACTGCTCTGAATCATTTACCATCTAAATTTCCAACATTTTCCGAGGTCGCTGAAACCCCCAATGGTTGAGATCCCAATATAGACTCACATCCAGAAGCCGTTCCAGCAATCGAAGTAATGGCATCAATTGAGCCTTCCTTGTCTTGAGAGCCGACTGCTCCAGTGTATGTGCAAGTGAGTCATACACTACCACACGCCACTCACTCAAAATAATTTGCACCGTAACAAAATACCGAGTAATAAGGCACACGGTCATAACCTAAATAAAATAAAATAGTTATTAGAACAAATGGAAAAAACCAAATTGGACAGTACCGGGCGGTATCCGAGAGTCACCGGGCGGTATCTAATAGGTACCGGGTGGTTTCCGAGCGGTACCCAAGCGGTACCGGGCGGTATCTAATATTTTCAATCACATTTTCCGAATCACGCAAACTAAACATAAATAAAAATATAGTGTTGAAAAACCTTACATTAGTTGCACCCCACCAAGGTTGTGAGGTAGGCAACTCGGATCCTTGGATAACTTGCACCAGCGATTCCGTCGGACTCCATTCTGCAATTTTTAATTTGCCGGTTCTCGGATCTTTAACTTTGCGTATCCATTCAGATTCTAAACTAGTCTGTAATTTGAATTTGAATTCTAGTTATATACGTATTCATCAAAGAGAGATTTAGACAAAAAAAAAATATTCTAGTGCCTTATAAAGAATGTTGGGCTAACGATAACTGTGTTAGTGGCATTCACATTAGGCAAGATATGGTCTCCATTAACCAATTTCTTCTTCATCACCTCCATCATGATGCCAACCGTCTGTATAGATAATTTTTTAGAAAAATTAGATGAGAAAAATATTTGTTTGAGATTTGAAAAAAACTTACATCTAACTCCATATCGGTGTTATAGTCTTCCAACCGGGCGAAAAACACTTATCTTAGTGGATGACCACTGTATGCAAGATTGATCGACACTCTTGCTCCAAGTTTACGGAACTCATTATATGCAATCCGGCGTTCGATAAGGAGCATCGGAGGCGCGATATTAGCGAAAGGGATCGTTGGGATAGCATAATCAAATGGAGTCGGATCAACCACTTTTTGTTTTTCTTTATCTCTCTCCTTTTTTACCTTAGTCCGACGTGTGAAGCGTGGTGGAGGGCTATTTTCCTCCACCTCAATAATCTCAATATCCTGAAACAATGATATAAATTAAATTAAAAATTATAAAATCCAGACGGTACCCGGGCGGTATCGGAACGGTATACCGCTGGAATACCGTTCATGATACCGGTCGGTATTCTTGCGGTATTATATTATACCGGTCGGTATTCTTACGGTATTCTATGATACCAGTCGGTATCCTAACGGTATTATATTATACCGGCGGTATTAGTTAATTAAATTACTAATTATACCTTATGAGGTTCCTCTACCTCAATTACTGTGTGAGGTGCATGATCCATCTCCTGTACAGGACCAAATACTACATCCTGACACAATTATATAAATTAAAATAAGAAATTGCATAATTGAATTAATTAAATGGGAATGAAATTAGAATTTATACCTTATGATCATGATCTTGTATATCTATAGAGAATGTATCAACACCAAGCTCGTATTGCCCCTCGAGGTCTGGACAGAATAGTACCTGCAACGGCTGTGCAGTCGTCAGAAACTCATCTATATCCATAGGTGTCGACGTTTCTTCAATCTGTAGAGACCTCCTCCCAGGGATATCTTGCCCTGGAGATTGGCGGCTAGAAACATATGATGAGGCACGTGCGGGGATGTGGACGGGGGGAGATCGAGCTCTCGGGGATATGCAGTGAGTATGATAACTGTGATGCGACTTTGATCGTCTCGAACCAGGCCAGACAGCTCGGATCATGTGCTTCATCTCTTCCTTTATAAAGTCCTTCAAGTCGAGTAAAAACTTGTTCTTAACTTTTGAGATGAAACGAGTCTCGCGTTTCTCCCATCTGTGTGAAGACGAGGATGTTTTCTCTTGATGGCGATTTTCATTATCCTCTCTTCTCTTGCGTCGAACTTTGACATTTTCCGCAAAATAATGAGGATCATTTTTTTTGTTTTTTTCCTGCATGCACTATAGTCGCCATCTTCCTGGATCGAATCACTGGGGGCTCGAAACGAACACCAAGTGCGTTTGGGCTCTGAATGCTGATCCAGTAGTCAATTTGCTCTTCATTGGGTTCTACCTGTAATGTTTGCTGACACGGATGTGCGAACTGTAATGATAGGAAAAAGAACTCAGTAATGATACGTATAAAAAAATTGAATTTTTAAAAGTAGAGAATGTTTTTACCCCGGCCTTGAAAAATACATCAAAGTCATCAATGAAAGACTGCACTAGAAACCATCTCAAACACTTAGGTAAAGCATGTGGGTAAACGCATTGTGCAATCTGACCGGCAAGATCTGGAATGGCCTCGCAGGCCCAAATCTACAGAATATATGAGAAAATTGTAAGTAATATTGTTATTATTTACTTTGCGATTTAAAATCACTAAATAATTGTAAAATACCTGTAGAGCCCACACTGGTCCAAAAAAATGATATTTCGAGTCACACTCTAATCTGGTGTTCGGCAATAAAGACATATAATTAAGCAAAGTGGGGTATATGTAGGCACCCCAAGGGAATCTGTCCCACTCTCGTAGGTTGTCGACCAAAACCCAAACAAAGCTCTCAACTTGTCGGTGAGTGTCATATCCCAAAGCAAACATATATAAGGCCAACACATTAGCAACTTTCAAATAATCATCTTCTGTTGCATTAGCCACATCGCTTTCAAATTTTTTCAATAAATCTTTAACTCTTATTGACTTTCCACCACAAAATCTCATAAAAACCCCGATATTAGAACAGTCGTGGTAAGCGTTTGGATCAAAATTAGATGTCCCAAATCTAAATCCAGATACGAGCGCAAACTCGGGGTATGAAAATCTAATATTATTCCCATTAATACGGAACCACACCTCATACTTCGGAGCATCTCCAAGATTTATTTCCCGCAAAATCAAAGCATGTAGTACTTTGCCACAACTCCGACTATCCGTCCATCTCATAAGATGGCCAAAACAACCTTCCTCATACCTTCGTAGTAGGTCCGAACAACCAACATTTAATAATCGTGTGCTTATTTTGTTCAAAATCTTTCCTTTGCGGTAAAGATTAATGACGGGATCCATTAATTGCGTTCCAAATCTCTTCCATGTCCAAGAAAGCTACAAAACAAGCGAAAAATGAAAAATAAATAGAAAAATCGGAAGAAATAAAACATACCGCTTGGTACCGCCTGGCGGTATTCAACGGTATCGTCGACAACATACGGCAGTTTCCGAATGGCGTCAGTTAGTACCGCGCATTACCGCCGGCGGTATCCGATAAATCACAAAAAACAAAATTCATAAAAAGAATTCTAATTCAAAGATTACCTCTACAGAATCATCTCCACTACTTGTACTCCCGCCGCACGACATTGCCGCTTGGTAAAAATCGAAGAGGTAGTCAAAGAAATTACCATTTTGGAGTGGGATTCGAAAAAATGGGAATTTTTTGGGTTTGAAGGAGGGAGTTGAAGAGAGTGTGATTTTTTTTGGGTTTGAAAAGGACCCTAATATTCTCGCGAGGGACCCACATGTCAAATCTTTGAACGCGATAAAAAAAATAAGACTATGATTGGACAATTAAATACCGCTATTAGGGGTGAATCACGCTTGAATACCGTCCGGCGGTATCCCGGGTGGTATCTGAGCGTTACTGCGCCTCCTCAGCGGTATCAGGAATTCAAAAGCCAATTAGGGGTGTGTTGGATTCAATTATTCATCATATATGACTTGAGTGTCAAATTACAATGTATTCTCTCAACATATCATGGATTTCGCACTTGTGAGGACCAAGCACCATACACTTGAGGCATTAGCACTACACTCTAGGGACATTAGTGTAGTATTGCAAGTGATCATTGGCAATGTAATTGAATGCTTGAATTGTAAATTTTTGTTAAAATTATGCGAAAAGAGGTAGAGAATGATTAATTGCTTTGTAAATTACATACTCCCTCATTTTCAAGTGTTCATTGGACTGAATTTACACTATAACTATGATTGGACAATTGAAATACCGCTACAAGCTCGAATCACGCTTGAATACCGTCCGGCGGTATCTCGGGCGGTACTGCGCCTCCTTAGCGGTATTAGGAATTCAAAAGCCAATTAGGGGTGTGTTGGATTCAATTATTCATCATATATGACTTGAGTGTCAAATTACAATGTATTCTCTCAACATATCATGGATTTAGCACTTGTGAGGACCAAGCACCATACACTTGAGACATTAGCACTACACTCTAGAGACATTAGTGTAGTATTGCAAGTGATCATTGACAATGTAATTGAATGCTTGAATTGTAAATTTTTGTTATAATTATGCGAAAAGAGGTAGAGAATGATTAATTGCTTTGTAAATTACATACTCCTTCATTTTCAAGTGTTCCTTGGACTGAATTTACACTAAAACTATGATTGGACAATTAAATACCGCTATTAGGGGTGAATCACGCTTGAATACCGTCCGGCGGTATCCCGGGCGGTACTGCGCCTCCTCAGCGGTATTAGGAATTCAAAAGCCAATTAGGGGTGTGTTGGATTCAATTATTCATCATATATGACTTGAGTGTCAAATTACAATGTATTCTCTCAACATATCATGGATTTCGCACTTGTGAGGACCAAGCACCATATACTTGAGGCATTAGCACTACACTCTAGAGACCTTAGTGTAGTATTGCAAGTGATCATTGGCAATGTAATTTAATGCTTGAATTGTAAATTTTTGTTATAATTATGCGAAAAGAGGTAGAGAATGATTAATTGCTTTGTAAATTACATACTCCTTCATTTTCAAGTGTTCCTTGGACTGAATTTATACTAGAACTATGATTGGACAATTAAAATACCTCTACAAGCCCCGAATCACGCTTGAATACTGTCCGGCGGTATCCCGGGCGGTATCCAGGCGGTACTGAATTTACACTACTTTTATAATAAAATATAGAAAGGAGAGGGAAAAATGAGGTTGGGAAATGATCTTCTCCAGGCATATGCCTGGTCTCTCCTACACCTTATTTTCGGAATCTGCTCGTTGCTTCTCACTTGTACAACAAGCCAGGTTTCCGGAGAGAGAGATCCGGTGTGCAGGGCTGAATCCGTGCGGTATATGGGCGGTATCCGCCAACTTCTTCTCCAATTTTCTCTACCCCGAAAAACTTCTTCTCCAATTTCTTTACCCCGAAAGCTTGACACAATCAATAAACCTTGACATTCATCAGCTTTAGGGATAAAGAAAATTGGAGAAGATGTTTACCAAACTCGGAATAAGGTTTACAATACATATTGTGAAGAAATTTGTGCACTTGAAGCGGAGTTCGTAAACTTCTTCACCAATTTCTTAACATCGAAAGCTTGATCAATAAACCTTGACGTTCATCCGCTTTCGGTATTAAGAATATTGGTGAAGATGTTTACTAAGCTCAAAATAAGGTTTACGATATAAGGACTCTTATTTATATTGTCGAAGTAATATTCCATTCCATTATTTTTGAATGTGGACAACACATATGAGGACAAATAGTAAACTATTTAAGATTCCACACTATTAGTCACATAAGAAAATAAAACTATATCAGTTATCATTGGAAATGACAATTCAATGTAGATTCCCCGTTCAATGTATAAAGTACATATGAATACCGTTCGGTACACCGAATCACGCTCGGATACCGCCCGGCGGTATCGTGCTTCCTCGTCGGTATTGAATTGTGATTGGAAATGACAATTCAATGTAAATCCCCCATTCAATTTACAAATTAAATATGAATACCGTTCGGTGCCCCGAATCACGCTTGGATACCTCTAGTCGAATTCCCGGATGGTATACGGGCGGTAGTGTGTTAAACATTTTGATAAAACAAGTTTTTTATATAAATTAAAAGTATAGATGGATTTATTAATGGCACCATGCACTTTTTCGGATTCCACTCTTTATGTCACATAAAAAAAACAAACTATATGAATTGTGATTGGACATGACATTTCAATAGTGAAATCACTATATCGCACATCTTTATATGTAGTCTCGTAAGAAAACAAGTTGTTGAAGAGACAATTCAATGTATAAAGTCACTATGAATACTATTCAATGTGTAAAGTCATTATGAATACTATTTGCATATTTAATTCTACACGATTGGGCCGGTACCGAGCGGTATTAAGAGGTACCCCGCGGTATTGATAGTTATCGCGTGATATTGATCGGTACCGCTCCGTATTGACCGGTACCGCGCGGTACCGAGCAGATTCCGCTATATGAAAAATACAAAATTTAATTTAAATATTTATGGACATATATAGTCATATATTTGGAATATAATAATATTCAATAAATTGAAGAATGAGAACGGAAATTAGTTTGATTATAACAAAAAGGGTCTCAAAGTATGTTTCTATTCATAACACAAATCAAATATTCTAACTGTCATCTGAAAACGATAATCTCTTATGTTAGCAGTTTTGTTCCCCCATTTAAGCATTGGCGAACCTGTGATTAGTCTATCAACATACATGCATGCGTAGGGCCCGCAACTAACATCATCTTTCTACTTGAAATTGTTGGTCATGATCCGGCAGGGCAAGGAAGGTGATGGTGGTCTCCGAATCTCATGAACATTCTGGACAAACCAACCAGCATAGTGCAAGACTTGCTTCATCAACTTTGTCAATGGCCTCAGTTGAATTTCTCGAAGTTTGTTTTCTTCTGGCGCTAACCTATGAAACACGGAGTCATATACGTCTACTCTCTATTCAATCAAGTCAAGCAACACGGTGAGCCAATGTTCATTCACGCAACACACGAAGATTACCTACATTGAAAAAAAAATACATAATATATCAAAATAAGTTGGGAGATTGAAAATCACAAGGTTATGGCAAAACATAAAAATATAGGGGAATGACGCTTATATACAGCTCGAAAATCTCGAGCGGTATCAACGGTATCAATCGGTAGTCGAGCGGTATTTACCTGTTTAGCATCCCACCACAGTCGAGCCCCTGGAGCATCTCGCCCTTGAACCATTTGAACCATACTGGGAAAAGGCTCCCACCAATAAATATCTGTATTTTCACCTCTCCAATGTGCAGAGTCAGGTTGGTCGACAGTCTTCCGCCATTCTTTTTCTAACTGAAGCTGTTGAATACTTGGAAATTAGATTAATAACATTATACTAGATACCGTTGAATACCGCTGCTTTTTCGAGTGGTATTCAACGGTATAAATAAATATCGTTTAATACCGCTCGAGCGGTATTCAACGGTATAAATAAATACCGTTGAATACTGCTCGAGCGGTATTAAATGGTATTTATTTATACAATTGAATACCGCTCGAGCGGTATTATTATTTGTACCGATGGTATTGTTAGTTGTAAAAATAAAATTAGATACTCACAAAGAATAAAGGTCCCACGATGCGTGTACTCCCTGCATCTACTCCATCTAATAGTTGTTTGCCCCTCTCCAATTTTGCAACCATAGCTTCACAGAAGAGATCAATTATCTGTAACGTTATGGTTGATTAAAAAAATATTTCAGTTAGATAAAGTTTCCATATTTGGTACGGAAAATAATTATAAAAAATATATAAAGATTTATCATGGCATCCATGGCGGACTTCATGTTCTCCACTCGATCAAAAAATGCATGATCCAACTCAAAATGAGTCGCGAGGGTTCGTACAAATGGAGTTGGTCTTTTCTTTCGCCAATTTATGTAAGCATTACGAGCTGCGGCTTTGATTAGAGTCGGCATCGTGTTTATATATGGCATGCGAAGCACAGTGGATTGCTTTTTCACTCGACATGGAGGATTAATGGATTATCGAATTCTGCAATTTGTTTTCCTTTATCCGCACGCTTGAAACGGAGTGGACTACCCTCCTCCGAGTCAACACCTTCCTCTTGAGCGGGAACATCGATATGAATGTCCTAATGCAAATAAAAATTAAACCAAAAATAAGAATAAAAATTAATGTTGACACTAATTTAATAATTAATAACAATAATAAACAAATTAAATTATAATTTTTAAAAAAATTTAATACTTTACCTGGTTTTCCTGGTACGGAAAAGCAGAGACGGTAGGATACTCAGTAGTAGATATCCCCACCATAGACCTCCAAAATGATTCCTTATCAATTAGCTCTCGGGGGTCTATCTGCATCTGTAGTGATCTCCGAGTATGTCCTCCGTCTACAGATGTGCGGTCTGCCTCTGGCATGTAAGATGAGGCACGATGACCAGTGTAATGATAGTTCTGATCGAACTGATCACACTGATACGAATGATGGGACTGATATGAAGAATGATGGTCCGGCTCTGGATGATAAGAGTGGTGAGACTGATGGGGATGATGAGAATGATGGGACGGCTCTGGTTGATGAGACTGATGAGGATGATGAGTCTGATGGGATGGTCTCGCAGAATGATGTGATGATGCCGGATGGTGAGATGGATGGGGCTGATGGGAATGATGATTGTGCCCTGAGCGTGATCGACGGTCTCCATAGTAAAGTGATTGCATCCAACTCTTCAGATCAGGAAGCAACTCATGCCTCATGTAATCTTTCAAATCTGGCAATATTGTTTCCCTCAACTTTGAAATTAGACCGCATTCACGTCTCTCCCAAACATGACTCCCTGAAAAAGACGAGCTCGATTCCCTACCCCATTTTCCGGAAGTTGGTGGAGGAGTATGCTTCTTCCTTGTCTCACGCACATCACTATCAGTCTCAGTCTCCGGCGCTGATTCTGGCGGAGCAGCCTGCTTCTGCTTTTTCCGGGGCTGTCGTTTTGGTGCACTTGCTGAAACTGAAGCTGCAGAGCGACATGATATATTTCGCACCCGTGCTGCAGTCCTCACGACGCGCTGCACGACATCATCGCCACCGCGTTGTGCCTTCACAGGGTTTACCAGTGCACGGTAAACAACACCCAGTGCATCGGGGACTAAAACACTGATCCAATAGTCACGTACTTCTTCATCCGCGCCAGCATAGAGCATTTCTTGACACTCACCCTACAAAATAATCGGTGAAATATTAATTATTAAATTAAGCGGTACCGGGTGGTATAGGGTTAACCGGGCGGTATAGGGTCTTAACCGAGCGGTAACAAGCGATATTACATACTTATTTAATTAAAATAGAAAAGTAATATTTTTATCGTGCAAAATACATTACCGCATCATTCAGTAGTGTATGAAAATCTTGCATATTTGAAGGAGTAAAAATCTACTTCAAGTAACGAGGCAACGCCACTGGTTCAGCAACATCCGCAACCTCTCTTCCAAGGGCCGGTATAGCTTCATATGCCCAAATCTGTAAAAGTGATATTAAAATCAACCTAATCAGTATAATTAATACTAGTACTATTTTTTTTTAAAAAATCATCAAATTATACATACTTGTAGAGCCCACACAGGGCCATAGAAATGATACTTTCTAGGTGTCGACCTCGGCAATCGAGCAATGTAATGGAGTAAAATATGATAGGTGTAACACCCCATGGAAATCTGTTCCACGCTTCAAGGTTATCGACCAACACCCACGCAAAACTATCGACCTTTCTTGGAGTGTCGTACCCACAAGCAAAAAAATACAGGGCTAAAATGTTAGCCACTTTCAAATAATCATCTGGCGTAAACTTCTTCGAGGGTCTGCGATCTTTTCCGCAAAAAATATTCCACAGCTCCAGAATGCTGAGATCCTTGCCACCACAGAATCTCCTAAACACTCCCACGTTGGAATGATCCTGTTCGGCATTTGGATCAAAAGTCGATGATCCGAATCGAAACCCGGTCACCAGAGCGTACTCGAGGAATGAAAATCTGATATGGCTCTCATTAATACGGAACCATACCTCATGAGCCGGAGCACCGGAAATAGTGATCTCACGAGAGATCAAAGCATGCAAGGCTCTACCGTTGCTCAACTTGCTTTTCCATCGTATGAGGTGACCGAAGGACCCCTCCTCGAATCTACCCAGTAGTTCTTGCCCACCAACTCTCAACAGTGTTGTCCCTATCGACGTTAATACCGTCGGCCTGTAGTAGAGATTCACAAT
Source organism: Perilla frutescens (assembly GCA_026008535.1). NCBI lineage: Eukaryota > Viridiplantae > Streptophyta > Magnoliopsida > Lamiales > Lamiaceae > Perilla > Perilla frutescens. Next base: position 67,575,856 of record BRKX01000003.1, on the reverse strand, counting down.
TTGGAAATAATTTTGCATATCTACTCTCTTCCAACTCCAAGGCGCCTGGGAAGAAGATAAATAATTAATATTTAGATAATGCAAAGAAATGCAATTCAAAAATTTTGAATACCTCCTGTTGTTGATGGACGGTATTCATTTGTTAAAAAAATTGAATACCGCTCGTTATTTGTTCAAACCCGCGTAATTCAATGTTTTATACCAATTAAGCAATAAAAATAGCGAGAAAAATAATCAAATGAGGCCAATACCGTAAATTGAGTACAATACCGATCGCGTACCGCTCGGCTTTATTAAGCGGTATACGACGGTATTTGCCATAGCCGACGGTATTCAATGTTTTTATCCAACTAATCATAATATCCAAGTCCAAAAATTAAATTAAAATTTGAACAAGTAAATTATAACATCATAATTGAAAACCCTAATAGAAAACACAAAATATCGTCGCAAGGGGTAATACCGCTCGTATACCGCCCGATAGAGACGGGCGGTATACGTTCGGTATTTACTAAGCATCACGGTATTTGCTAAACATAACAGGATTTTCTGTAAAAATAATATTGGATATCGCCCATCTCTATCGGGAGGTATACGAACGGTATTTTCTACATAAAATAGTATTAAATCTACGATATTCCTACTTAATCCCGACAGTATTCCAATTAAGCAAGAACCAAAATATAAGCAATGCTGAAAAGCTTAAACATTCTATAGCCAAACAAGTTTCATAAAAAATTATGAATACCGTTGGCAAACAAAAAATTATACCGTCCGACTTGGTCATTCGGCGGTATTCATGTATTGTTTGAGAGAAATGAAATGACTAACCTGGGCATTATCAGAATGATGAGATCTACTACCCTTGCGCGCCTCCATTGATGTTCGAAGTTAGACCGCAAAGAATTTTTAATTTTTGGTTTGATTTTAAGGTTTGGTATTTGGGGATACAATTTGATTTTTTTTGATATATGGGATGGTATTTGGGGATGCCCGCTTAAACATGGTGGGGATATTAATTTCAAATTTATGGAAATAACTGCTAACATGGGTCCCATATCTGAAAGCTGATACCGTTCGGTAATACGATTTAAAATGGATACCGTCTGTAAGCGGTATTCAACTTAAAGCTGATACCGCCTGAATGCATTTTTTCAACGGTAGTGAAATATTTTTACTATAGTCTGGATCCCTACCAATATCGAGTTAATACCGTCCGTAATTAAATGATAATATTTGAGCGGTATTCATTTTTATGGTGATATCGGCCGAATGTATAATGTGGGCGGTATTGAAATATTTCAATTATACCTTGCAATATCGTTTGAATACCGCCTGTAATAGAAGACGGTATTTGACCGATATTCAAATTTATTATGATACCGCCGATTGTATGTGATACCGCTCGAATACCGACCGGTATAATGTGATACCGTTCGCATTCCGGCCGGTATAATGTGATACCGCTCGCATTCCGTCCGGTATTTCATTTTCCGAGGTTTGAGCACACACGTGAGGAATCACTTTACATATTTATTAGACTGATTTGAGCTGAAAAATGAGTACTTTTTCTTACAATTTCTGAAAAGTGAGAGGGCCCATGTTTGAATGCATTGGAAAATGAAAAAGTAGGGATATATTAGACATAGTAGGTATTTCTTGAATGTGTTTAAGAAAGTGGGTAAAAGGGGTTTTTAGTTAAGAGATATGAGTATTTAAATTTTTCTCTCAAATATAAACGTGATCATTAAAATTGATATATTTGGTCGTGAAAGTAAAATTTGGATGTGAATATGTTTCTCCCAAATAGTGTGTGTGTGAGAGAGAGAGAGAAAATAAAAAAATGGAAGATTCTCAATTTATCATGTACATCCAATGTACATAAGGCTTATATCTTATAAGGTATCACTTATAATACTAAAAAATATCATTTATAATACTAAAAAGTATCACTTTTAATATTGAAAAATATCACGTTTATTTTACTAGAAGTTACTGCTAAAAACAATTAGAGGTGATTGATATGATAAAATGGAATTAGGTATGGATGGAATGAACTTAGAATGAAATAATAGTCTGAATATAATGATAATTTTTATAATTGGTATGTCTACGAAATAAAATATCATATTTTTTTATCTAATATAATGAATATTACATATACTTTCAAATTTTCTTATAATTGAATAAAGTGTATGTAGTAGCTAATAAATATCAACACATCCCTTTTTTTATATTTCTAAACATCATTTTTCATTTTTAGTATGTGGTTTTTTTCTAATTTTTTTAGCAAATCATAATTAATTTATTTTATTGAAAAACTTTATTCTAAAGTATTTCATTACTTAATATATAATAATTTGTATAACTTAATAAAAATATTTTTACTTCATAGAAAAATAGTTTATCATTTCAATTTTTCATTTGAATATATTAAATTATATCAAATACATGATTATTTTATTTTGTATTATAATAGATTTTTATGTTATATTTATTTTGGAGTCACTTTTATTTTTCTTCATCAAAACTATAAAAACTATCAAAATTCGATTTTAACATATATTTTTAAATTATTTTTTTGAAAATAAATAATTAATATAAAAATAATTATGAAATAATAATAATAAATTATTTAATCTGATTTTCGACTTATTTTTCTAAATATGATAAAATAATATTATAAGACATAATTATGCATAAATATATCATATATTAATTTTTGGGATAATGAGAATAGCTAAACCCATAGAGGGTGGTCGGATTGACTATTCCCCTTCCTTTGGGAATATGACTTCATTCGGGAATAGCGATTCTCGATTTTAAATCATACCAATCATCAGAATGGGAATGAACATAAGAATTGTCATTTTATTTCATTCAATTACACCATACCAATTAAAAAGAAAAAAGGCACTGACATTTTTTTAAGTATTACTATATTTTTTATATTAAAAAAAAAATAATTTCTAACAATGAAAAATATCATGTATCTGCAATTCAAAAATATGTGACATATGTGTTTTTATATAATTGGTACACGCAAGACCAACTCACAAAAAATATACATACAACTTATGATATTGCAGTTAACATCGGAACATGGACAAATAACAAAAGTAGTATAAAGATGAGGAATATGAGTATATATCTTGACTGCAGTTGATGTGCTATATGTTTTCCTTGTAAAATATTTTAACATGTTCTAGACCAGACAAATATGTTTCCGAGTTTTTTCAATTAAAAAATAAAAATTAAAAAAAGCACTGCCGAGTATTTAAAAAATAATATTTCGAAATGGGCTCAATTAAAATGAATTTAATGAAAAATCACGGCAAAATACATGTATAGCTCTTTTAAATCAATTTTATTTCTTTTTAAGTCCTTGAACTTTTTAATTATTTTATTAAGCATCTAAACTTCCATTTTTTGTATATCTAATGACTTTGTGGCCTATATATTATATAAATGAATGATGGTGTACTTGGTTCGTGTATATCGTCTATGCATTATTCTAAGGGTAAATTATACTTTAATATTTATATTTGTTGCTCTTTCTAAAAAAATGTTCCGCTTTTTTAAAATTAATAAAACAGTTTTCATTCTTTTCAAAAAATTACAAATTTAACATTTGATCAAAAAATCATAACTAATTGATTGTATTTTAATATTTCTTAATTATGAGATTTTTTTAACGGGGTTCAGGAAATATAAATCTTATAATACAATTAATTACGCACGATTTTCGAACTGGAAATTGATCAAATGTTAGCTAGATTTGCAATTTTTTTGAAAAAGTTAATACCATTTTATTAGTTTTGAAAAAAATGACTATTTTTAGAGGAAAAGGTAGAAAATGTAGATATCAAAATGTAATTTACTCTTACTTTAACATCCCTCAAAAATATAATACATATGAATTTCCATGCATCTGAACAATGAACTTAACAAATCTCTATAGATATTGTTATTCGGCACTAAAATGATTTCAATTTGAACATTACTAAGTAATCACACGTAAATTATTAAATAAATGTAAAAAAAATTAAATATGTGATTGATGTTACATAATAAAAACCTACAAATACGACGCTCAAAACTAAATTAATTTGTGGACATGGAAAAAATATTATCATACATAATTCTGATTGTCTGAAAAATAGGAATATTGAATTTGATATAAATTATAAGGTTAGATTATTACTTCAATATTATAAAAGTTGTGTTTAAATTATAAATTTATTTATTTTTTGACAATTAATCCTTAAAAATACTGCATTCAGCATTTGAAGTGTGAAGACCCTTTGACTAGTTGACTGAATGACAATTCTACAGTTGTAAAGTTCTTTACTTTTTTTAAAAGACTTCCTTTTCCTCCCCTCGAGAAAATAAATAACTTTCTCCAAAATATATATATATATATATAGGATTTGGTTCAAATGAGAACATTGCTTCGTGTGAGACCGTGAGAACAGTGCTTATTTACTATGAATTTATAGCTTACTTTATTATATTTTAATGCTAATTTTTTAAAAAAATATTTATAGCTTATCTTGTTATATTTTAGTGCTAGTGTTAATAGCACTAAAATACGAAAAGGTAAGCTATAAAATCATAGTAGATAAGCACTGTTCTCACGGTCTCACGCGAAGCACAGTCCTCATTATAACCCACCCCTATATATATATATATATATATATATATATAAACGAATAAATAAAATAAAAAACTAGGGTATGGGGCCAAACTGTAGGGTCCACTAAGGTTTAAATATTTGCATTTGGAGGCGGTAGGTCAATAAATAATTAGTTTATGCCTAGATATTTTTTGCCAAATATTTTGATAAATGATAGTGCGAAATGCCCAAGTATGAAACCCAAACAAGTCGTTCTTTGGGGATTTTTCTTCGATAGAGTGATATAGCTTGAAATTGAAAGATTTTGAATTTAAAATTTATCAATATTATTAGATATAAGTTTGTTACACTTGATTTTTTAAGTGTAATTTTTTTTACTGTATGATTTGCAATATATTTTATTGGAGTGAAATTTAGTCAGTGCACATATTTGATTATGCCCGACTGTGGATTACCCTCGATATAAAAAAAATAAAAAATAAATCAATCAAGTTGATGTGGCTAATGGTCCTACCCTTTTCTTAATCACATTAATCATAGCATTTTATAAATCCTAAGTTTGGTTGTTATTCGTTAATTAGGTAAATTTGGCAAGTTGCTACCCCCTTTAGATCCACGCCTTTTTAACTTCTCAAAACCTTGCTTTTTTTTAATGATACAATTAAGTTGGAGCAAAATGTGGATTTCGTAGAAATTTATGCACCTTCTTTTAATATTTGAAGGATTTTGCAACCCTAAAAGTATTTTTTTACAAAAAAATAGAAAAAGATAAATAAATTAAAAATCGCCTGGGCCACCAAAATCATAAATAAAAGCAAAAAAAAGAACTCAAACTAATATTCAATTTTGTTTAACTCTTAAAATCTCGTATATTTCTGTTTGAGTTTGATATTTAGTTAACTTTAGGGTATAGAACCATATTGAGCCTTAAAAAAGTGTATGCTATAGATAATGCCGTAGTTTTATCAAATTTTTGACATTTTATTAACAAATTTAGTATTTTTTTTATTTTTTATTTTTGAAAATTTAGTTCACAAATATCCAAATTCTACCCAAAATATAAAAGATAGACTGTAAATAGACTGTAGTCTGAAATCAAATAATATAATGCCTTTCAAATTGTGGGGGAAAAAAGTAAATATTATTTCATTACTATATGAAGACCGTTGTTATGTTTGTGTGTGTGTGTGTAGGGGAGCATTAGCATGTAAACATAGACTTTGTGTGTAATTTGTTGATAAATCATATTCATTATTTTGTTGAAATCAATGGTCATTATTAATTTAGAGGGAATTAAAAAAATGTTATATTTCATTGTAGATGCACTTAAGATCAAATATATTAACTCAACAATTTTATTTTCTATGAGCATCTTCAATGTGAAAAAAAAAAACATTAAGAAATAACAAATTACGCATTTTGAAATATAAAAATAGCATAATAATATATTATGTTATTCTTCTCTCCAAATTAAATTACAACCATCATAGTTGTGAAAAAAAAGCATTACAAAATAGCAATTTAAAAATTCTAAAACGTAAAAGTAACGTAAATAAAATAACTATAAAAGAGACATTAAAATAAAATTAAGCATAACCATCTATTTACCAATGAATATAATTTATCCACAAATTGCAAACTAGACTAATGTTCAATTCAGACATGAATGATTCCATATATATTAATTAGAAGTAACAATCACTTAATTACTTATTGTTAGACGCATTCTTATATCAAGTAATGATGTAGTAGCACCACATGTTCAATTGTGGTCACTATGTGCGGATAGCACCACATCTGTGTGTGTGTGTATATTAAGATATTAAGTACAATAAATTGTAAATGAATTAGTTAATATTTGTCACATGACATTGCCGCTAGGTTCTCTAAAAAACAACATTGGCATATCCACCATCGGATATATAAGTGGTTGCTTCTAAAAGACTAAAATATATCATAAAACATGTTGGCTTAATTATATATACTTTATTCTTAAAACAATCATTTTGTCAATTTTATTTGAAAATTGAATAAAGTATTTCTACGTATAGGAAGTGAAAGTCAATACACTGCACATGTGACCTTAAACAATGAATCTATTTGCCTCAAAAAAATAAAACAATGAATCTGTCTTACAATATCTATATATATTTAGAATTAATTATACTTCAGTACTCAATGTTTGTCTATTTTTTCACTTTTGTCCTAAAATTTTAAAAGTCACTTCAATACCAATTGTTTGATAAATTAACACTTATAACACTAATGTAATTTTTCAGTGTCCCAAAGGAATGCCATAAATCTAACGAGGGGGTGTGAATGAGGAAGTATGAAAGCATTTGAAGGTGATGACAACATTTCACATCAATATTTTTGACACCGAACAATTATATCAGTATTGTAAGTATTAATTTGTCAAACATTGAATATTAAAATATAACTTCTAAAATTTCGGGATAAAAAATAATAAAATGAACAAACATTGACTGCTAAAATGTAATTAACCCTATATATATAAATATATATCGATGGCAACTTGGCAAGTGGACACCAAAAGAGCCAAACTCACTTTTTTGTAACAAGATAGCTTGAAAATGTCGGCCTAGCATTTCTACTTTAGGAATCATATTATGCATTAAGACGAGAGCATATTCCTCCTATAATTTGAATTTTTTAAATGGGTCAAAATATAGTGTCCACTTAATAATGAGTCTAGCAATTTTTTTTTATTTAATTACCTTAATATTGTGTCTATTGTTTGAGTGTACACAGATATTTCAATATTTTCCATACCATTTTTAATATTCTATTATTCTTAATAGTTGTTTTGTTATATCCACTTATGTGTAGCCTTGTATACAATTTTTTCCATTCAGATTTATTGAATTTGAATATTGTATCGTTGTGAAATTAACAAGATTAATGAGTAATGAAGTATAACTTCTTGATTGATATATAAAATCGGAATGTGGCATTTTACAACTAAGGTATAATATGTATACACATCTCGAAAGTGTGTAATATGAAAGTAGAAAATAAATGCTATTTTATACGAAAAGTAGAAAATATACATATATATATATATATTATATGAATTGTAAAACACACACACACACATATATATGTTGACAGACTTTTATATATTAATATATAATTTTTGCAACTATCCTCTTCTAGTGCTCTTCCATTGACTAAAAAACCACTAATGTAAGATTTATATTTTAATATAAGGGGGAAAATAGAAAAAAAAAAAAGGACTATAATTAATTTCCAAAATGGAATTACACTCAATTTAAATATTTAATTAGTCAGAGAGCACTTACTGGAGAACGTCAACTGGTGCAATTACACATCGCTATGACAAGTTCAACTTTCCATTTGACTTTCGTTTTGTATTTAAGAATTTGTTAATTTTTTATTGTATTTTTTATGCAGACGGAAGCGTAACACAAATACAATTTTAATTGATTCTAGCCAGAATATCAAAATTAAACATAAATTTCATTTATTATTTTATAAAAACTTTAAACACCTAAAATATGAGTTTCAACTTTCAACTCTCTTAAATAATGAATTAATTATACTTTCGTGCACAACATTTTAGCAATTTTACACTTTTATCCAAAATTTCAAAAATTAAATATTAATACCCAACGTTAATTTGCATAAATTGACAAGTATACCACTAGAATAATTTTCTAATCTTCCAAATATTAACGTGGCCTACCGAAAAAAGGGAAAAAAATAATACTAATAGTTCACATCCTCCCATAAAATGCCACAATATTTGTATTTTTAGCAGTCCACGTTGATATTTCTGAGATCGAAAAATTGTTCTAGAGCTATATATATATATATAATGTTAATTTATGTAAACATGGGGTATTATGATCAATTTGTGAAACTTTAAGATAAAAATGTAAGAACATCTAAATGTTGAATACTAAGATATAATTGACCCTTAAATAATACTTGATCCGTTTCTGAATAAGTGTTATTCTAACATTTTAGTTGTGTTTCAAAAAAATTGTCATTCTATAAATTCGAGACAGAAAATTCATATTTTTCTCATATTTACCCCATTTAATACATTTAAATATCTATATTTAACTTATTTAATGTATTTACATAAGAGTATATTAGATAATTTAATTAATTTATTAATTTATGTATATTCATTCAAAATGACATTTAAATAGAAATGGAGAGAACCGTGAAATACGTAGAACTCTCACTCACGAGAATCCTAATGATCGTAGCTCCCTTACTAAAATAATAAAAATATCATTAAAGATATGCACTGGGAAATTAACTAAAATAAAATGTGTCAGGATAAAGATGGAAACGGCCGACAATAACACGAAATTACTCAATATTATTTAATTAAATAAAATGCACCCACTGATGTTTATTTTTATTTTTTAGTACTTTATAAGTTACATAAAAAATAGTCATAGTCTTATTTTTTAAGGAAAATAAAAAACATAATTAATGTATCTGTTAAAGTAAAATGTATTCACAAATTTTATACTAATTCCCTTATACTTTTTAAAAATAAAATATTGTTAATTTTAAAGATCAGTAAGCAAAGTTTAATAAAAAAAAAACACACTCACAAGAATTCGTATATTTTTTTTCTAGATTTCCCCATCTCAAAAAAATAATATACTAAAAAAACTATTTTTATTTTTAAAGTGAAAAAAAAATAAAAATAAAAATAAAAAAAGAGCGCGTACAATTGCAATGGAATAGTCTGTCCAAGTTGGTGTCCGTGTCTGAAAACCTAGACATCGGCTAAAATGGGCAGCGGTTGCCCGTTACCGGCTGCCCGGGTTATAAAGCCCCAATAAGCGAATCAAATTCGGTGGCTGTGAATTAACGGGCAGATAAAATATCTGGTGCGACGGCGCGCCACCACCCCCTAGATATTTTGGGTAGTTGCATCCAATAGGAAAGAGGCATTTGATCTAAACGAATCTCTCTCTCTTTCTCTCTCTTACCTGTTTTATTAATATTTAAATAAATAATAATGAGTGGTAAATTAGGCAGACGTGGCTCAACCAAATTCTAGTTATATATCTTCGTTCCAATCGTGATCTGATTTTCTCCAACTTGCCCATGACTGTGGGCCCCTCTTTCATTGGGCATGTGTTGTGTTTACGCCATACATCATACATGTATGCCTTTCTCTCATCATGTCGATGCATCCACGCATGCCATGGATCATCATGTACTAGGGTCACATCGTTTCATGTGTAAAAAATTATACTCATATTTGAATTTATTTTGTACTCACATACAATTGTGTGTATGAATAAATACTATCTGGGTACGAGGATCATCTGATTGTAGACTGTCAGACATTCTGATAGGAAATTACCCCTTAATTTTTTTTTTTGAAGTTTTATTTTTGATCGTCTAATCCGTCATACTCAAATTCAAACTATTAGAATAATACAGTATTATTATTTGATTTTATTGTTGAGAGTAGTTTGGTCTTTTCAATTTTATCCTGGTATTTTCTTTATCCCTTGTTTGTGGCTTGTTCGAACACCACTTTTTGCTTCTCACTTTGTAAGCTTTCTAGTAAACCTTCTGTTGAATACATTTCTTCTCTTCTTCCTCTCTCATTTTCCATGGTCTGCTTTATGATTATTGTGTTCGTTTACGACATACATCAATAAAATTACAATTATACCGTTGAATATGAATTTGAGTTTAAAATTTTTGTATTTATTTTAAACATCAATATGGCATAACCGGGATTTGCTTAATCATTTGAAATTTATAGTAATCTACTTATCTAGAGCGAGTTAAACTTGTGACATCGCATATTATGTTGCCATGTAATTTACGGGAACAATGGATGAATGGTTGTTACTTTATATTTATTTATGTACATACTATTTAATGGACCGCTATATAATTTTTTAGGTGCGAGAAAAGAGATACAATGATAGTTTTGAGTAGTTTTTTAACAGTTCAGATAATAAAATGTTTACTTCCAATAACTTGCTTGAGATTAAATTACTAGCAATAGTACGAGATATTATAGTCTATTCACTTTTTTAAAAATTAAGCTCATGTACTTTAAATTGTAGACATTCAGTCCTTGTACTTTCTCGCGAAATGCAAACAACCTCAAGTCTGAGGACTATCGCGTAGCCCGTGTTTCGAGTGGATTTAACTATGCCCGCCCCGCGCCCATCCCACTTTTTAGACATGTTTCTCTACCGTACATTGGCCCATATATTTACCATTCTCATCGTGGGCCGATGGGCTTGCGTCATCTCGAATGACTATAATTGACAGCTCTACCTAAGAATGAAGTGAAAAAAGTGAATTAATATGCCTATATGACCTCATTAATTAGAATGTCATGCCGGTTATTGGTGAAATATAGTAACTTTTGAATGAATGTTTTAAGTTCAAATTTCACCCCTAAAAAAAATAAAAATGCATATATGTTTGTGTACGCATAATTTATGGTATAATTTATACAGTATTTCACTTAAACCCCCAACTAGGACAATGAGAAAAACTGAAAATGTGGAAATAACAACAAAATTGTATGTATTCAGTTTTCAAGGCTATTTTGTACTTTAATTTTTTGTGAGAAAACCAAAGAATGTGAAACATGCGTATATGAATTATGACACTATCTTCCTCCGTTTCAATTATATAGTCTTTATTTCTATTTTGAGGTGTCCCGATTAAGTCTCATTACTATAAGTAGTATTATTTATAATAGAAATGTACAATTATATCCTTGTTAGGTTTTGGAAATTAAAAAAAAATAAACATTTAAGTTTTTGAAAGTTATAAATCTTAAATGTTATTTTTTCAAAAAAAAGGAGAAATATTAATTAAAATTGACTAACTTAATTTGCATATAAATTGAATTTGATCAATTTCTATTGATATTCATTGTATTAAAAAAAAAAACTCTTTTTATTTCGTCTTCCATGCATGTATGGTGTTTTTTTGTTTTTTTTGTTTTTTTTTTTTTGGGAGGGAATGCATGAATTTTTTTTGTCTTCCATCCATACATGAAAATTTTGGTGCAAAGTTTATAAAAAATTAAAATTGAATCTCATAGAAATTTTGTAGGATGTGAGTGACCGTGTGATTTTTAGAGAAAAAACTTTGCAGCTTCAATATTATAAAATCTTTTAGACGTCTAGATATTAGTTTTGATTTATATCATTAATTGTATATTTTGTTTGTTTAAAAAAAATCTTAAAGTTGAGCTAAAATATAAGTTTTATTAATTTTCATTAAATAAGGGTAAAATTGGAAGTTTAGTTATTATTTCTTGTTTTCATAAATATTTTTAATCTATGTATGAGTAGAAAATGGACCATATGATCGGGACGGAATGAGTATTAATTATGATACTTGGCATTGTTTCATGTTATAAACTCAATTTCGGTCTAATCTTTTTCTTAGCCGAAAAATAATTAACATGGACACTCAAATTGAACAATTTAGTAGTAGAAGATCATTAATTCAAGTGAAATCATATTTAAAAAAAGGTAAAATTTCAAACCTTATCCGAAAATTTATACTAGGAATAAGTTTGAAAGCACCATGCGAAAAAGAAAAAAGAGAAAAGAAAAAAAAGGAAACATGGCCCTTTTCTTGTTGTTTTATCCTTCAATTCTTTTGTGGTTTGGTACGTAAATATACACAAGGCCTCCTGCACATTAAAATGTACATAAGCTTTATACATATTGGGGTGTGTGCCCAGCGTATAATATTTTTCAGATATTTTCATTATTATAAATAATATTTTTTAAATAAAAATAAAAATAATTATAAAAATGACACCTTTTCCCCCTTATTTTTAGTAGTACTTTACCCTGAAATAAATATAATATTTTTCAATATTAGAAGTGATACTTTTATTTTTATCTTGATTGGATTAGGTGACTCGGGTCTAGGATTTTGTACCCACCTGTCTAATATAAGGCTTGTGTAAATTGAATGTACAAGAAAAAAATGTCACAAATATAATATTATATATATACACATATATACAAAGGAAGTGAACATTACACTTTTCGAAAAAAAATTTGGCATCAATTTTTAAAATTCAACAGTCTACACTGCAAAGTGCATTATGTCTTCATCACAAAAACTTATATGAAATGTTCTTACGAGTCAAAATTCCTAAGATGGATAAAGATTCGGATCCAAATCCATATACAATGGTATATTTATACCATTTTTCACTATGACGGTAGGAAACATAACCTAATAATCCTTATAAAATAAATACCAAACTATACAAATGTGGATCAAATTAAGGTCTTAATCACATTATCGTCTATTATTGATCATGAATTTGAAATTTCTTTTTCATTCTAACATTTTATCTCTTAATCTATTATTTACTAGATATCATTTCATATTTACATCAATTGCATTTACGAATATTGAACATCAATTGTTCCTTCATCATCAATCAAGTTTGTACGTATAAATCAAGTCTTATAAAACTCCCCAAAAGAAAACTTAAAAACAAAATAAAAAAATTAACGTGATATTCTTGATTATCAAAACTTAATTAATTGCGATATTATATCTTAGTAAAAATACATATGAGATGTTGGTGTTTGTAAAGAAGAAATTAAGATACCTCTCGAATTAATTCATGATGACAAGTAATTTAACATTTCTTTATCCAATTTAACATTTATTTTTTCTATTTTCCCTGGACAATAATTTAAAAAGTTACGCTGTATATATAGTTATTTAATCTGGTTAGTATGTCCCATGTCAATTAATCTATTTTGTCCGATGTAGGATATCTTTGTCAATAGAGTTTCCAGAAGTTTCCACAAAGTGTTTTGAGCACCGCCCACTGATATCATTGGATATGATCACCCTACTAACTTGACGTGTAATTTGTCGCTAACATTTTATTATTTAGCCAATATATATTGAAAATTCATTCAATGTTCAATGAAATATGACGGGTTACGGTAGATTGTTAGAATGATTCAATTATATATAGAGTTATCCACGACTCGAAAAATTATGCTTCCTCTGTTTTCAAATAGAAATGTCATTCTGAATAAGTGCGCACGTTCAATATTATTTAAGTAATAAAATTATTTAATACATCATAATGTGTATATATACATTAATGAGAATAAATTAAAGAAAAATGTGAATGTCCCACCTCGATTGTGCATAATGATATTATTTGTGATACGAATAGAATATAGTATTCTTTTTTAGTTGGGTTGAAGAATTGGGGATCAAATGTACCCAGCACATGTACAGGGATGATAAATACTACTAAATTTATTACTGTTTATTGATCCTATTGAGCATTTAATGATTGTGTTCATAGTTATTTTATGCTTGCATTTTACTCATCAAACTAAAGTTTGAATAAATGTCAATTTAACTTTTATTGAACATAGAAATTAAATATATTTAAACTTTTAACGGACTGTTCAATTTGTAAGCCCGCAAAATTTAGATATTCATAACTGTTCTAGCCTTTAGGGAGCTATCGAATTTCGAATTTAAAATGAATAAATAATAATATAAAAATACCGGGATAATTGTAATTATAAAAATAAATTGATTACCATGCACATATATTTTTACAACAAATATTTTTTTAAGATATCCACAACTATCATCCATAAAAATATACAAAGTATTTCAACTTACGTTATTTTATCCAATTTATAATCTTTCACTCATGAAATCGTGGCTCCTGCGACTAAAACGGGGTGTGGTGCACTTTACACTTTACAACAAGTGTTAACATCGGTAACCTTGTAAAAGAATCACATGCCAAACTTTTGGAACAATCTAGAGTGAATTATGGGGGACGGAATAAAGTGTCATTTACAATTTTCCATATTAAATATGTCAACTACATAAAAATAAAAAAAACAAAAGGATAGTTGTAAATCAAGGGTAGAAATGTCAATGGACGGCACGAATTAGCCAACAGTAGAAATGCAGAATAAAATATATTGAATAATTACTAAAGGAAGTCAATTGCGATTGATAATTACCGAGCAACATAAAAACATAATTTATTACAAAAATAAAAATAACAAAAATGGGACCGTCGATGAACAACGTGGCTAACCAAGAGCCGTCGATGTCATTTTCTTAGTCGGAGCTGTTGTGGGGCCCCATTTAAAATTTATTGCACTAATGCTGAGGTAGTGGACAATATTTGGACGGTTTGAAATTTGAAACTTGATAATATTCTCTTTGGATGATGTGATTTAGCACTAAACTATACTAATTATATATATATATATATTTTTTTTATTTTTTTTGTTTCTTGTTTTTTTAGTTGGTGAATGAGAATTGAGATTCATGCTTTCATCTTTCAATTTACAAAGGGAAGGAATATTACTAAGGTACATGCTTGATATTAAATATATAATTAAATATAGAGTTTTGGATGATAGAGTAGTGTTGTATTTAGGACTATAAATTAGAACTACTCATTTATTGAAGCTCGTTAATATTTATGAGTTGAACTTGAGCTTGATACTATTGGACCCATTACATCGTGAGTAAGTTCGTTAATAAAACGGTAAGCTAGATTGAAAATATAATAGTCTTAATTTAATACTTAATTTATATTTTATATATTTAATTAATGATGAGTGTATTTATTAATATAATTATTCTTATTTGTTATGATACACATAATAAACAATCACATTAATATTTTTTATGAGAGGGAGTCGGCAAAAAATATTTTGATGGAATAATGTTATGTTGAATTGTTTACATGCGATGGATGTTAGATTGATTGCTTTTCTAATGCTCTTTTTAAATCAAATTGAGGGTTAGGGTTATTTTTGTCTTTTTCTTGGTTTGCCTTTTTCATATTTTGTTTGATCTAATTTTCAAGGTTTTCTAATCAATTATGTTAAAAATGATTAAAAACTAAGTTGAATCGCTAATAAAAAAAAACCTGTACAAAATCTTTTTATTTTACAATTTCTAAAGAAGGATTTCAATATTCATCTTTAAAGAACAATAACCTTGTTTGATATGCTTAATAGCTTACGAGTTACGATTGAGATTATAACTATTTATTTAGACTCTAATAATTGGAAGTAGTGTTTATGCTTGAAAATATTGTAGTATTTGATAGAATTATCATATATTACCTTATATATAATAACTTATCGTAGTGGGAAATGGGAATGGTTTTAAGAATTTAAAATCACTTCATTTTGTGGCTGAAATATATTTCTCAAAATGCTAAAGTAAATTACCATGTACAAACAATAAGAATCTTAGTTTTGTTTCAGAAAGAAGTCTTAGTTTCCTTTTTGAAATAAGATTTATTGTTTAAAAATAAGAATCTTTGACAAAATTCTATAAAAAAGTGACTATTCATATAATATAAGAAAAAAAAATGAAATTTTCGTCATATTCGGATGTTTTTCACAAAAATATCACAACCTTTAATTATTTACAATTTGATTTTTGACCTTTGAAAACTTTAATAATTATGTCCCAGAGTTCTTTTTATGGTATCTGAAAACTGATATGGATACTTCAGATTTCGATAGGCCACACTGATTTTCAGGTCGAGCTCCGAAATATAATTATTAAAAATTTCAAAGTCGAGAATAATGTTATTAATATTTGAATGCCATTTTCGTTAAATTGCCCAAGATCAAGACATTAAAATTAATTTTTTCTATGAATATAAAATACAAGTAATTAAACTCTAATTTGCCCCCCCCTCCACAGTGGTGTTGGTAGTGTGAATCGAACTTGAGACCTTTGACCTCAAGATAACATCACTCCATCACTAGGCTATTCCCAAGAAAACTAATTTGTCCCCTCTTGATCATATTATGGAGAACTCTGTATGAAATAGAGATGTCTCGGGTTCGAGACCTTCAGCTCCCTTTCCCCCAACTTAAGAAAGGCTTTAATTTATGGTTCCTCATAACATAAATGATTGGGAGAAGTATAGGGTTTCCAATAACCTAGTTTTTTTGGATGGGCCTAATAAATTTTAGGTTTGTTGTAGGCCCAATATGATTGAATTTGATACAATAAGGCCCTTTTGAAATTATGCCACCAAAAGAAGCCTCAGTCCATTTTGAGGATAATTTTTTGTATTTTTCGTATATTATAATTATTATAATATAATATTGATATATTTCTTCTAAGAATAATATTAATTAGAGTAGTGATTTTCAGCCAGATTCTGGCTAGCCAGAATCTTTTATTATTTTTAATAATTAATTAATTTAATTAATAAAACACTAATTATTCAATAAATTTACATTGATGCCCTCCATAATAATTAGGGCAACTCTATATGCGCTTCAATTCAGAAAAAAATCGAAGATCGAAAAAAAATAAAGAAGTGAAGAAAAGAAAGAAGATGAAGCTGCACCCTTTTCTTCCGATCCGCTTCTAGAGTGATTTTAATAATTAATTATAAATCACTAATTTCATGACAGAAGGATAATATAGTAAAAACACAACATTTAATAATTAACATAATTAATTTATTAATAATACAGTTTTATTAATCATCAAAAAATCAGATTCTGGCTAGCTAGAATCTGGCTGACTAGCATTATTCTATTAATAAATAGCGTACGAGAATTATGAGGTAATCTTACTTTAAAATCTTATGATACCGTAATATGTATTTAGATTTTCTAAGATTATCTTTATTTATCATAATTACCTTTTAAAATTAATATCTTCCATTTTTAAAAAATATATTATATTGTGACATGATTTAAAGAAAAATTCCTATATTTTTATGCTCTACTATATGCGTGGATTGTTAGTCTAACTTATGTACTAGTTCCACTTCGTCCTATTTTTATCCAATTATTATATATGGTTGTTTACTAGTTAGACTTCATCATATTTTAATCAAATTATTATATATGGTTCTAATTATATGAAAAATATTGGACAATATTCTATAAATTAATGGCTCGACAGCTCGTCACAGTTCGTAAGAACAAAATATAACTTTTTCCAGGTGCAACTTTTATCTTATGATTCATATACAGTATGTTACCTAATTGCAACAATATAGTTAGATTTGTTTTTTTTTTTTTTTATTATTTAATACATTAATAAATGAAATTGATAAAATATTATAATATCGAAAATTAATAATTAATACACGAATTGGTCAATAAAAGTTGGTGCACGCGCACAACTTGCTCACACCACACTTGGTAATAAATTAAAGATTTTTTTTTAGTGGTAATATATAAAACTAGCTGGTCAAACTTTAAAAAAATTTATTTTAACCACTAACTTTTAAACATATTTGTTTTAGCCAGAATGACATTTTTACCCCCGCGTGTTGCGCGCATTGCCAGTGCGCAACCAGCGCGCATGCGCGCAACCCTAGAGCGCAGTGTTTTGCGCGCAATGCCAGCGCGCAGAGGGACATTTTCTTCCAAAGTGGCTAAAATAAATATGTTTTAAAGTTAGTGGCTAAAATAAATCTTTTAAAAGTTCAAGTGGCTAAAATAGTTATTGCCTCTTTTTTTTATTTAAAAACATATACTTAATGCTCCCTCTAAAAATTGTTATTTATATAATTTCGTCATAAAATTATAGTTTAATTTCGCACATATGTGATCAATTAGTTGTTTTTTCCCCTGAATATACCATGGTTAATGTTCTTTGAAATAAAATTTATTTTCAATAGAAAAATAGGAGTGTAGTAGGAAAATTATAAGGGTGTAGCGCTCCAAACTACTCCGTTTGGCCACGTCACTTAACATACAATTTACTTACTTATAATTGTGTTTCTTATATTTAATTGAGCGGAAGCTAAAGTCAATTAGCATGATAAGGCACAATATCATAATTCTCCATGTAAATTTTTTTCGCAATTATAACATACAACCTGATGTGTGAAATTTTAGTTTTAAAACTCGAATCAACTTGCAAGTGAACAAGAAAATGTAGCACAGGGTGAAACGAGGTCGAATCCACAGGGAAAAAGAAAATTAAATAAGCACGTACTATGACATCGGCTCCTATTTGTTATCTAGACGACGAAATGAATAATTGCTTGATTTAAAACTAACTAAACAATAAAGCAAAGTAAATAATTACAATTAACAAATAAATTGGGCAATTAAGGAAAGGAACACTCTCGGGGTTGGTTTTATTGGATTAATTAACACAAAATCTAATTATAATGGATGCTCAATTTCCAATTCAAGATTACCAAGTCGATCTCAAATTTATTCTATATCTCCTCTCGAAGCATATAGAATATGGGACACATGCATAGGATTATTGTCTCCAATTAATACCTAAGTGTGCTTACCAAGAGCACCAATGATCTATGCCTCCACAACTATCTCAAACCTCTCGATTTTGTTGATAATTGCTCTTTGAATTCTAAGATCCTATGTTGAAGCTCATCTCTCGAATTTTGAATCAACATACATAATCATGCTAATTAATTATCAATTAGTTCTCACCAATCAACAATACATAACACCCATACGAGAAGTCTACCATATGCTTGTAATGTGTCTATTCTCTCCACCACCTATGTGTGCTTTCAAACAAGAATCATTAAGGGCTTTTGCAAGGTTGTAATGAAGGCTTTTTGGTAAGGTGGGGATTGTTTGGCTAAGTGACTCAATTAAGAATTAATCCTCAATAATCCAAATTTCCATACTAACCAAGTAGAACTACACAAACACTCTTTCACCTTCCAAGCTTTCACAAAATTTCAAAGTCTAGAAATTTTGTCATGATAAACAATATTACCCCCCTTTCTTGCGTTTTCTTTTCAATGATAAAAAATGTGAACACATCATTTTTTTTTTCTTTTTTTTTCAACTTTTCTCTCTCTTTTTTTTTCAAGGTGTTCATTTCAATTTTTTTTTTCTCATGAGAGCTCAGAAGGGTTATTTGACATTTTCGTCTCCAAATACTCTAAAATGCAATTTTTATTTTAAGCACTCCAAACTTCACACAAATATCAATATTCATCACTACTCATTCTCAACCCAAGGCAAAATAATAAATGCAGTCTCATGGCTCAAAGGGGCTAACAAGGGATTATAGTGTGGAAGTGGTAAGATTTGGATAAAGTAGGCTAGACAAAAGATGGCCTTAAATCCGTTTCGAGTAATCAAACACACTATTGCAATCTCGAGTTAGACACAATGCAAGTTCTAGAGACAATTTAAGTATGCATGATTACCACACAAACAAGGAAAAGATTGTAAAAATAAAGCAATCTTTGGCTCAAAATCTCACGTGGGCTCAACCAAGATCAAAAGGTAATACATTTAATAATTTATCAAGGCAAATATCAACAAATCATAACATGCTTTCATGTCATTTTTTCAAATAAAACCATCTCATCATAAGCAACATAACAACCCAATCCATACTTCAACCATTTTCAACCACAAGACTCCACAAGATCAAAAACCAAATCAAAACCACCGGTTATTGAAAGCAAGTAAACGTGAAAACAAACTAGAAAATTTAAAATTTCACCAAAATTTTAATGCAAACTACATGCAATGCAAAATAAAAAACAAATAAAAAGGAGTCCAAAATAATCACACTTCTCCCTCCCCCAAACTTATTCGGAACAAAGTACCAATAAGTTTGAAAAAGAAGAAGTGGTTTATTTTGGACGGACTTACAACCGTCAAGGCGGGTTTGGTGGCACTTGACACTACCTTAGAACTCCTTTTTTCTTTCTTTGAGGTTTAGAAGTCAAATCCGGATCAAAGATCCTATAATACTCTTTGGGTATCTCCTCTTCTTTCCTCGCTTTCATGTTCTCAATTAGTGGCTTTTTCTCTTGGACCATCTTGAATTCTTCAATGCTCTTAAACTCATCATCGTTTATGGCTTCTCTCCTCATGGAAATGGGAAACACAGCTCTTGACTCATGCACTCGAAGGATAAGCTCACCTTTCTCCATATCTATCAATGCTCTCCCGGTGCTAAAAAAGGCCTCCCCAATATAAGAGGCACATTTGTGTCCTCTTCTATATCAAGTACCAAGAAATCAATTGGGAAGATAAATTTATCCACCTTTACTAGCACATCTTCTAAGATTTCTTTTGGATAGGTAAAAGTGCGATCCGCCATTTGTAAGCAAATACTCGTTGGCTTGAGCTTCCCAATGTTGAGTTTCTTGAAGAAAGAAAGGGGCATGAGATTAATACTTGCACCAAGATCACACAAGGCATTCCCAAAGAACTTCTCCCCAATACCACAAGGGACAATGAAACTCCCCGAATCCTTGAGCTTTGGTGGCAACTTCTTTTTAATAATTGCACTAAATTTCTCCGTGAGGCTCACAATCTCATGATCCTTTAACTTCTTCTTATTTGATAGCATTTCTTTGAAAAACTTGGCATAATTTGGCATCCTTTCCAAGACTTCCACAAGTGGAGTATTGATGTGAATTTTTCGAAACACCTCCAAAAATTTGGTAAATTGTTCCATCATGGTATCTTTCTTTAATCTTTGAGGGTAAGGTATGACAATAGGAACGGGAGCTAGGAGTGCCGATGGCGGCTTACTTGAAGCATCCTTAACCATTTTCTTTGCTTCTCCTTTTTCATCATCTTTTTCACTTTGGGAATTTTCACATTCAACTTCCAAAAATTCATCACATGGCGTTTTTAACCCATAGAAAATTTTCAAACTCATCACGGATATAGCTTTGCATTGCTCCGGGCTTTGTTGTGGCCGTTTCCCCACTACAACCTCCAATCTATCCATTCTCTTCTCAATCACATTTATTCTTGTTCCAATGGTATCCACTCGTGCTCCAATCATGTCCATCTTACTTTCAAGCTTCTCAAAGCGAACTTGGGACTCTCCCATATATGTTTCCATTTTATCTATGAATACTATCAAAAGATTATCCATCTTGGGATTATTTTCATCATCAACCATGAAATTAGTTATGACAAAGTTGGGTGGAGATTGACAAGAACCATTAGGATTACCATAAGGAATATTTGAATAATGTTGTCGGACTCCTTGATTGTAATGATTTTCTCCTTGAAAACTTTGGTTTGGGCGGCCATTGTTGCTCCATTGCTCAACATATTTCATCGCTTCAACTCCTTGAATTTGTTCATTCTTTGAGCTCAATGAAGAATGGGTGATGGCTTCAATCTTTTTATTGAGAATTATCATTTGGGCTGCCAAGATTGACAAAGGTTCGACTTCGGATATAGGAGTCACCTTTTTCAAGTATTGCACTTGTTGTCTCTCCCCGGGCCATTGATAGGAATTTATGGCCATGTCCTCGATAACTTTCATGGCATCATCGGGCCCTTTTCCTAACAATGAGCCACCCGATGCGGCATCTAATAGTCTCTGCATGTCTTGATTGGTTCCATTGTAAAATATGCACACTTGGTGATCGATATCAAACCCATAAGTAGGGCACTTCCTCAACATTTCATGAAACCGTTCCCATGCATCATTAAAACTCTCATCATCCCATTGGCGAAATTGTGTGATCTTACCTTTCAACTTCAACATCAAACTTGGAGGGAAGAATTTATGTAGAAATTTTGAAATCAACTCAGCCCATGTTTCAATAGATCCGACTCTCAAACCTTGATACCATGTTCGTGCTTTTTCTTTAAGAGAAAATCGAAAAAGTTGAAAGCGTATTGTGTCATCCGGAACTCTATTGAACTTCACGGTCCCACACACGTGTAGAAATTGATCAATGTGCTCATTTGGATCTTCATCGACTCCTCCACCAAATTGGTTTTGTTGTATCATTGAGATTAATTCGGGCTTCAATTCAAAGTTATCGGCTTCAATTCTTGGCCCATTCATCACTCTTTCATTTATAGTGGGTTGGAGCATGTTTCTAATGGGTGGTTGTTCCACTTGAACCCGAACATCTCGTTGCTCAATCAACCTTTGTTGCATCTCCTCAAATTGTCGTTGTAAACGACGAACAATACCTTCATTTTCATCTCCCATAACTATTTCTCTTTTCTCAATCTTCATTTATCAACGAGAAATAATAACTTCACGTTCAAGAGGTGCTCTCATAAACGGTGTGATCATGCATCACCTTCAAATCACCAATAACAAAAAGTGAAAAAATAAAAATAAAGCAAATAATGCCTAGATTAACAATAACAACCTTATCACAATAGCACAAATTTAAAACACTAATTCCCCGGCAACAGTGCCAAAAACTTGATGTGTGAAATTTTAGTTTTAAAACTCGAATCAACTTGCAAGTGAACAAGAAAATGTAGCACAGGGTGAAACGAGGTCGAATCCACAGGAAAAAAGAAAATTAAATATGCACGTACTATGACATCGGCTCCTATTTGTTATCTAGACGACGAAATGGATAATTGCTTGATTTAAAACTAACTAAACAATAAAGCAAAGTAAATAATTACAATTAACAAATAAATTGGGCAATTAAGGAAAGGAACACTCTCGGGGTTGGTTTTATTGGATTAATTAACACAAAATCTAATTATAATGGATGCTCAATTTCCAATTCAAGATTACCAAGGCGATCTCAAATTTATTCTATATCTCCTCTCGAAGCATATAGAATATGGGGCACATGCATATGATTATTATCTCCAATTAATACCTAAGTGTGCTTACCAAGAGCACCAATGATCTATGCCTCCACAACTATCTCAAACCTCTCGATTTTATTGATAATTGCTCTTTGAATTCTAAGATCCTATGTTGAAGCTCATCTCTTGAATTTTGAATCAACATACATAATCATGCTAATTAATTATCAATTAGTTCTCACCAATCAACAATACATAATACCCATACATAACAAGAATCCAAAGAATAATCAAGAACCATTAAACATCCAAAATAAATATCATTTATATCTTATAATCCAAATAAAACCAACACCCAAGAGTATCAAAGATTTAGCTTCTCATAATTACATGGGTAACCAAAGTCTCTACAAGAAGGAACATGGTTTTAACAAAACTAAAGAACAAAAGAACCCGGATGGATGTTTTGGCCTTCAAATCTTGCTTCAACTTTGTTCTTCTTGCCCAATCTTCAATTCCCCTTCTTCTCTCTTCTTCTCCAAGTATTTCTCTCTCTAAAAGTGGCTAAGGATGGAATGGAATGCCCTAATTTCGAATTGGGTTTGATTTATATAGTGGAGGAATAAAAGAATTAAAAGAAAATCAAAAATGGGGAAAAAAGATGAAAAAATCAGAAATTTAGTGCACGGGGCGCGACCTCGCGCCTCCTTCTTCTGGCGCGGGTCGCGTCCCGTAATTGACTTTTAGTGCCTCTGTGTCGATGTCCACTCGCGTCGCTACTATGCACGGGTCGCGCCGCGCGTTGAACTGGTCGGGTCGCGCCAAACGGCGCGAGTGAGCACTCGGGTCGCGCCGTTTGGCGCGAGTGAGCTGCTCGGGTCGCGCCTCCGTCCCTGCTCCGACACCTCTCACGATTTTGCTTCGTTCTCTCTCGTTTCTTGTCCGATTGAGGTGATTCAATTTGCAGCGTGCTCCTAATTCGATCCTCTATCTTCCCATGGTCTTGCATCCCTCAAAATGTCTTTTATTTATCCTCTATTTTCTGTAAAACTCAAACAAGAAACAAAACTTCCAAGTCGGGAGGTTAAAAGTGCAATTTGGGTTAAAACACATGTAAAACTATTCAATTAACTTCATTTAAACCTCAAAATATTATGTCAAAACACCACTCATCAAAACCTATCAGATCTACATTGTCACACAACATATTATCAAACGGAAGTATTGCATAAGCCCATCCACATCAACCATACAATCGTCTAACCTGTCGGGCTCATAGGTTTACACAACCCGCCCGTTTAGCACCCTAAATTAACAAACATAATATAGGGTTCAACAACATACTTAACACATAGAAGGCTCCAAGGTTGAACGACCTGCCTTTAAAAAGGTATACATAATCTATCAAGTTAACATAGCGTACCTACAAAAGATCGGGCTATTCCCATCCCCAATATTCATCGATCATATACAAAAGAGAGTGATCAATGAATTAATAATAATGTGAGTAAATCAAAAGAAGAGCATGCAAAAATAAACACAAGCTTGTGGGGGTTCTCTTGTGTTCACAACGCTCCTACTCAGGCCTCAACTCCTCAACCTGAAATTCATTGAATGAATAGGGTGAGTATTTAACAACATACTCAGTGGGGAACACTGCAAACAGTTATAGTCAATTGCACAAGTGAAAATATAACATATGGATACTTTTTTTACTTTTGTGGAGACTAGCCTCAACCCCGTAGGGCCCAAACATCATGATGCCACCGTTAATGAACGTCTTTATCCCAGTAGGGATGCCCACAGGCTTATTATCCCCCAGGGAGGACATTAACGAGTCTATTATCGATCCAAAATGACCTCTTTGTCGACCTCGAAGGATCTCTTTATCGATCCCGAAGGATCTCTTTATCGACCCTGAAGGATCTTGTAACGCCCCGATCCCGGGAGAATTAATGACAAGGGATCGGTGCGCTACTGGGGGAAGGGGGAAGGGATTGTTGCATAAAGATAATTATAGAAATAGGGTTAGTGCCCCAAATATTTGGGCAACATAACCTTTGTAACTGAAATAGAATCACCCACGAGAGTGTTCAGAAGTAATAAGGTTAGTGCCCCAAACATTTGGGCAGCATAACCTCTGAAACTGGAATTAAACCACGCTCTAAGGCGTTTAGAAAGAACCTGAATAGATTACCAATCATCAAAGGGAACTTATCCCACCAAATAACTGTAAAGGAACATCATAGCATAATGCTGAAATCATAACATGCTTCAAACAATTGAAGACAAGCTGTATCAGAGTGAACGGAACAAGCGCGAAGCATAATTCAAGTAAAATTTGTTTGCAAGCACTTATTTGATATAAAATATCTAAGATTTCTGAACAACAAAAAAAGAGCAAGCATATAACAACAAGTAAGCCCTCGCCCCAGCTCCGTCATCTTCCGGCCTGCCTCTCAACCTGAAAATATTTAGAAAAGATTTGGGCTGAGTACTAGCGTACCCAGTGGGCAGGTTTTGATAAACAGTTCACAAACATTTTATAAATATGAATATCGTATCCACACAAGTATAACAATGGAAAGGTTTCAAATCTCAAAATCATTCCATGTATACAAAGCTTCTTTTAACCTTACTTGCATGCTCTATCTCAACTGTCCCTTCCTACAGTGTCTTAACTTATATACACGTCCTCCAGCCCAGCTGTCTAATAAAGGATAGTGTATACGGTCCCAAAGCTTTAAGGATCCGAACTCGAGTCTAGTTAAGCACTCAATGTTTTCGTAGGATTCTGGCGAACGTGAACAGTGAGCTAAACCATTTTGATACAGATATTCATGCATTACAGTTGATAAATAGTTGAGCTTAATATCTGAACATAATTTGAGGAAAAATATAGCCCACCTGGATGACGAGCACATGACGGCACAATAACTTCAAAAATGGTTTCATTAATCCTAGCAGGCTCTGCAGGTCCTACAAGGGTCGATCTTCGACTTAGAATAATCGCTATATTTTCAGGAATTAATCTACTGTAATCCGAGCTATCATTAAATTTTATTTTTTTCAAAAATATATCAGACGTCTCTAGAGACCTCGTGTACATTTAACGCAGAAGGAAATAAATTCTAAAATATTATTCTTGATTTACTGGGACCAACCAATTTGACAGAGGTCTCTTTTTATAATTTGCCAATATAATCGATTTTTATCATATTTGTGCCACGACACTTTTTAACCGTTCAAAAATTACGAAAATATTCAAGGACCATCCTATATATGCCAAAACTATATTTTGAGAGTTTTAGAATTTTTCAATAACACATGCTCCCGGTACAAATATAACTGTTTAAATTAAATAATCGAGATTTTTCAAAACTCATCCAAAAATTATGAAATTCGACGGGTATATAGGAAATATTATTTCGAGCAACTTTCGAGAAGAAACGTTTTTGATTTGACGACCAGAAACGGGTCAAAATGGAAAAAAACGTGACTGATCGGCGTTTTTATTAAATTTCAGTTTTTCTGGCGATTTCGCCGGTTTACGGCCGTCGGACGGGAACGCGTTCAACATACGAAACGTAGAACACATTTAAATACACGACATATTAAAATTTGGGCTAAAAAGGACGAGAAATGGACTGATACGATAGCCGCGCGATGTGGAAACAACGTTGCCACTTTCCGGCGACATGATAGCAACTCTGGCGACTTTGGCGGCGCTCCGACTACCACGGCGACGGCGGTAGGTGGTGGTGGTGGTGGCAGCTATAGCTGAAGTCCTCCCTCTCTCTCTCGGCTCACATCTCTCCCTCCACTCTCTTCTTTCTTTCTCTTTCTTCTTTTTTTTTCTTCCTTTATCCCTCACCCTCTCGACTCTATCTCTCTCTAATATAATATGAAATGGGAATGATGATAAGGATAAGGGGGGGAAATTATAAATATTTTATTAGATATTGAAGAAATGTTTTTTTTTAACACAATTAAAAGTTGCTTTATTTTACCTGGAGTTCAATTAATCTCGCATTATAAATCTAAAAATACCGGGAGGTTCATTGGATTATTTCCTATTAAATCAATTCAAAATAATATGCCGAAAATATCATTTAATAATAAAACGAGAAAAGATTCATTTTTAAATTGAATAAAAATTACTATTTATTTTACCAAAAATATTGTCGGGAGTTCGTTTGACCTCTAATTAAAATTTTAAAATTATCATTGAAATTCTCCGGTCGTTCTATTTCCACAAAAATTATTATTGACCACACATAAAAAAAAAAATATTCCAACTATTTTTTTTTAATCTTAAATAGTACCTAAAGTCGCGTCTTTTATCTATTTTACTTTATTTTAGCTCCAATAATTTTTTTGTAACCTTCTAAATAAATTTAGAAAACTTTTAACTATAATCCAAAAATACGGGGTGTTACAGATCTCTTTCATTTCACCTGTCCGAAGACCCTTCATACTTATACAATCAAAGCACAACAATAATTATAACTTTACACGTGTTCACAGTTTAGAGTTACCCCACCTTATGAGACGCTTTCAAATCTTTTCAACCCTTGAGGTACTTCTTAGCCGTGCACAAGTCGTCCACCTCGAACCCCAATACGTCACCAAGCACCTTTAAATTTCCTTTCTCATTTTAGATGTCGAGTTATTCAATTAAATCATAATTTGACCAAACACATGCTATACTTTACTTTAAGGTCTTCATACATATCCATACATACAATCATGGATATACAAACTCATAACATGATTTTGGACTCGTAATACACATTAAAACTCTTTGAAACATTTAATCGAGCACATTACATGCATCCATTTAAACCACAAGAACATGACTCAATTTAAATCCTTTAAACCTAACATTTCAAATACAAACACTTTCATCCTAGGGCTCTAACATACATGAAAATCAACTTCATACAACCATCACAACACCTCCAACCAACATCAACAAAACAAGGGAAAATTAGGGTAAAAATTCCAACTCTAGCAACAATGAACCATAGGAATTCGATATAATTTCACATATAGCTTCAAGGAGGTAAATAAACCATATGTTCAAGATATCTAGGCAAGAGGATCAATAAAAGTGAAAACCCTAATTTTTGGGTATGAACCCTAGATTCAAATCAACATGAAATTGGTGTTTAATCACCAAGATGAAGAGGTATGAAGTTACCTTATTTGATGGATGATGATGGTAGAATACACTCCAAAAGTTGAAGAATTTGTAGAGAGAAATGGAGGAAAAATCGCCCAACAAGAGGGTAGAAATGAAGATGAAATGAATAAGTGTGGTATTTAAAGATAGAAATTCGGACAAAAA
This sequence comes from Perilla frutescens, assembly GCA_026008535.1. Lineage (NCBI taxonomy): Eukaryota > Viridiplantae > Streptophyta > Magnoliopsida > Lamiales > Lamiaceae > Perilla > Perilla frutescens. Next base: position 67,547,301 of record BRKX01000003.1, on the reverse strand, counting down.
AGTCGTCCAGCCCGCGGGACCGCGCAGCCCCCGCGACCGCACATGAGTGCTCTCGGCCAAACACTCCCCGCGACCGCGCAGCCCTGCGGGCGCCCAGCCTCCCCGCGGGCGCGCACCACCCCGTGGGCGCGCGGCGTGCCCAAATAAACTCATTTATCTATCTCGACTCCCGGACATTTCCAACTCCATTTAACTTTTAAATTTTTTTCAAAGCACTTTTAATACACACCGAAAAAGCAGGGGGCGTTGCCCCCTAGCCCCCATCGGGGCGCTTCGCCCCTGAACCCCTGACTAGACCCCCGATCAACTCAGCGTTAGAGTGTTTAAGATATAGCAAACATAAAATCGATCAAACGCAATTACATTCATTCATTATCATATAACTCGACACTTTAGTATTAAAATTCAAACTGTATTATACACTCAGTATAACATCTCTGTGTGCTATGACGTATCGGCTCGAGTGGAACAACCTGCAATAAATCAACGGTATAATACAAACATACTCACATGATTAATATCCAAACAATATTAATTCAAAATCATTTATTAAAATTATAATTTATAATTTAGCAAAAAGGGTTGGGTATCACAAAGGGGGAAAACACTATATTTGTAGAACGATAGAGTAGAATCGTGTGTCAATTATATATTTAAATTATCTTGAATGAACAAATGAGGGTGTAGTATTGTGCATCAATTTTACCATTTTCACTTATTTATTTATTGATCTAGTGGAAGGGGGAATGTCATGGGGTCTCAGATTCGAGATGTCTTCATTTTACACAGGAGTCTCTACCATGTAAAATTTCGTATATGATGTGAGGGACTAAAATCCTAGCATTTTTATGTTCTAATTTTTCTGGATCAAATTTTTTATTGTTTTTTATGAAAAAAGAAACAAATAAACAAAACTAAAAGCAATTTTACGTTTAGTTTTTCTAGATCAAAATACTCTATTCATCCTATTTATATAATTTGTTTGAATTTTTCACCAGGATTAAGAAAATTATTGGAAAAGACAATTAATCAAGTAAAGTACTTCACAATATGCCCATATTTATTTCTTTGATAATGAATTAATATTTAATGTAAATGGTATATATCACTGAATGAACTATATATATGTAGAAATTGACCTATATATTGGACATTCAAAAAAGAAAAAACAAGATTAATAGGAAATAAATAAATTTGTCATTAATATTGATATTTTTTTTGTACTCACGTATCTGACATGGTGGTATTAAGTAGATTAGAATCCGTGATCTTTGTCCTCCAATCAACCTCACTCCACCACTAGACCATCTCCACCGAAACTCAACGAACTAAGTTTTATTATCGTTTGAAAAATAAATAAATTTGTCATTTGAAAATGATATAGGTGTTAATATTTTTGAAGTAACGTCTGAGATCTTAAAATAGAAGACGATGTGATAGTTTTTATTTAATTCTATTTGGGTTGTACATGCTCAGAATTTAATTCCTATATAACCTCTATTTGAATCATGGACGAAGCCATTAGTATATTCAAACCACATGTGTAATAATTAATTCAAAGCACTTAATGAATTCAAAAGTCCAATAGGGAATGTAACACATGGAGCAGTTGTATTACATTAATTAATCACTACTTTACGCCTTTATCTATGAGAGAACTAGGCCAATTCGACTTCTTTCCAACCCTAGTTTTATTACAAATTTGAAGGTGGGAAAATTAAACGTACATATATAGTATATATAGTTTGTGATTTGCATCTACTCCGTAAGTAGTAGATGAGTTAATCGACGCAGAAGTAAGTCGAAATCGTCTTGTCTCCTAATAAGGCTGAGACGAACGTAATGATCGTCGGAGCCGAACAATCTCCCCTCGCGCCCTATAATCTTGGCAGCGTCCAGAACCGCCGTGCAGTTCGAGTCTTCTTCTCTCACACATTTCACCCATGCATACGCTGCCATGCATTCATTCATACCAATTAAATAATTAAAACGTCCACTAGGCACTAGCTAGCTCATCAGAACTCACTCAACTCAGGTCTCAGAACTCAGAAGAGAGAGATCTAGAGAGAGAGAGAGAGAGAGGTTTATATATACGTACATATATATAAATAATTACTTACCTGGAGATGGTCCACGGATTTGATCGAAGAAGCTGCAGAATTGATTTGGGATTTCTTGGATTTGAAAACGGTTGGATGATGACAAGATTTGGTTGAGTTTATCCCAACGTTGTCGCATAGAATTGTAAGCAAAATTGAAGATTTCTTTGCCATCATTTTTTCCACGAATAATTGTTCGGAGAAGTTGAAGGGTTCTGAGTTGAGTTTCTCTTGAGGTTCCAAGTTCTGCAAAGCTTATGTAGTTAAGCATGTTTTCGTACACCGTCCTGTCCCTCACTATAGCCCATCTGTCCAACAATTAAAATATATATGCATGGATCAATTCACTTGAAACATTGCTCCAACACAAAAACTTGTGTAATGCCAATCCGTCAGACGAATCAAGATTTGAATCCAAACTCATATCATCAATTAAGTGTCATATATTTGTACTTTTATTGGTGATTGGACTCAGATTTGACCCTTCTTATGTATTTTGACCTATAAGATCGATGTTTTCACACACTTAAATTGACAGAGAAATAGACTATAATTTTGAGAAGTATACCGGAAAAAAAAGGATTGTTTTTGCAGGTCAAATGTTGTATTTTTCAACATAATATTGTGACATGCAATTAAATGCTAGGTAGAAGACACACTTCATCATGAAAATGTATAATCATCACTTAAATTTTCCATCTTTATAATGAAACACAAAAAGGAGACACGAATTACCAACCAAGAATTTAATCTGTTTCCCTTATATAATATATATTCACGCCTTGAGTTTGACGTGTTGGTGATAAGTATGTGTGTACTAAGAAAAAAAAAACATTTGTTGAGTAGTGGGTGATCCCGTGATCAATTTTATGCTAATTCAATTATTTCTAATGTCAAATTGATTTTTTTTAAAAAATTAATAATAGTGAGTATGAAATGAAATTTACCCAAATCTACTTCCAGCATGACCAGTGATTTTTGACAATGTAAATATCATCAAATCTTCATCAGCAGGGGCCGGAATTGCTGAAAAATGAGGCCAATAATAAGCATGATCATAAATAGTCTTCACATTAGGGCCTTCAAAAACAGATGTTCTCAAATTTCCATCTGGATTATTTGGTGAAGCCACGAACTCTATCACTTCATCACTAGTATTTGTCACCAAAAATGTATTGTCGAACCTAAATCGGGCTGTCTCGAAGTAGTCGGTTTGCGACCTATAAACCTGCACGTAGTATACGTTATATTGTGACGGAGTCAGAAATTTCAATTTAATTTGGATTATTTGATTGTACATATATATATATATATGTTTAATTAGAATTATATATAGTTATAAATAAATGGTTAACGAATAACAAATAAAAATAAAAAGTTATATATGATGAATAATGGATGGGAGGTAGACTATATATATGATATATGCGTACTGGATAGTAAGGGGGTTTGGCGACAACTGGTGCTGGTGAGGAACGATTGATGGAGAGTGCAAAAACAGCAGCTGTAAGGAGCTGTGTGGATCCAGTTCCATAAACTATATATTTCCCTTCTGTGATTGCATTCTTGGCTATTGAATGAAGGGTGCGTATGTGTTTTTCGAGCTGTTGTGAGATGTATGATTGGTCTGCAAATGAGTAGCTCATTCTATGCCATCCTGATACAACAACTGCACTTCTAGCTGCATGCTCCATCCAGAAGGGCTCCAAGAATGTCGGATCCCCACTGCATATATGTATACAATTAATAATATAGTAATATATATGCATGAGAGAGAGAGAGAGAGAGAGAGAGAGAGAGAGAGAGAGATCTAGCTAGAGAGAGAGATACCTATTCGCATCAGCAGAACAATCATGTTGGAAGTTGGAGCAATCAGAGCCTCCATAGCACGTGTTACACTCACAAACAGGCTTACCGTCAACGATCAATCCATCCAAATAAGCTCTTCCATGGCCAGAGCAATCAATGGATGCAACAGCTTCTGCTTCTGCAGCAGCGTATCTGCTCCAACTTAGCTTCTGCTTCTTCAACTCTTCCCCGTCGGCTATATTCAGACTAATCCAACCCAAAATAATGCACGCAACACAGTACAACCACATTCTGCTTCTACCGCCCATTTTCTAATTAATTATTTTTCTCCTTTTCTTTTAATTTTATTTTATTAATTCTATATATAACTAGTTAAAGCATGGATCGAGAACTTGTATGCATATTTATACACATACACACACACACACATGTTGAATTGTATATACATAATTTATTTCATGAATTTTCATTCTCAGACTTTTCTTTTTGATTCGCGATCGACTTTGCGTGATAAATTATAGAACCTAGCTGTCTTGTCCATTTCATTTATTTATTAAAAAAAATATTTATAAGTTCTAATTAAGTTGTAGCATCTTGATATTCGTTTAGCTGCTTTAAATGAAGATTAATATATATATATATGTATTAAATAAATATGAATATCGTTTCTCATGTACTATTCAAATTCAAGAATATACTTGAAATAACAAACAAGGAACGCCTACATATATACTGTACTAAACAGTTTAAAATAAAGTTTTTTTTTTCTTTTTTCTTTTCAAATAATAGTTCAAACTCCAAATGAAAGAAACAGTTTTGTTATTTTCTTCGGAAAATTCCCGTTTAAAAGATGATTTTTCAAATGCATTTATTTGTTGTGGACCAATTTAGGGATGAAAATCTAGGTAGAAAATTTATTGGACTAGGGATTGCCACCTCATGATATGCGAGAAGGTGATATATCCTCTCCCATCCTATCCTACTGCATCGTGAAATAGTGACTATAAAAAGAAAAAGAGAGAAATTTTTAAATAGACATTATTACTTAGTCTTTAATGTAAATAGCCATTTTTTAAAAAAGTAATGTTTCTAGTCATTATTATAAAAAAGTACTATAATACCCTTAATTTATTATTAAGAATTATTATTTATGTATATCTATATATTCATATATCAATACTATTAGGAAAAATATCTAATTTTCTCTCCCTTCCCTCTGCAAACGCGGTTCTCTCGCCTTTCTCATTTTTCAATCTTTGTTTTATTAATTGAAATAAAACTACCATTGGTGAAGATCATCAAGCTATGATTTTTGGAGATTATCACGATTCTTCCTCTCTCTAATCCTGTTTCAACAATAAATTATCTGTTGCAATATCGAAAATTAGAGATTGTTTGCGAATTTGAGATTTTTTTAAAGTTTTGTTGACATTATGTGTGTTGTTTTTTGAGGCAATAAGGTATATGATATTTACGGATCTGCACTCTTTTTATTGATATAGATATTTAAGTTTTTTGAATCTTTCTTTGGAATGGGTGGAAAAAAATTGAATATTTTTTGGTGCATGAATAATTTTCTTACTGTACACGAGTATTGAAGTTTATTCGTGCAACAATTTATTTGTGAATTCGTGCAATATCTCATTTTTAATTGTTGCACGATGGCACGAATTAGAAAATAAATGCACTCGTGTATCTATATATGTTTTAACTAGTGCACGAGTACACGAATAGACATACTCATGCAGTCGTGTATCAGTTTAATGATCAACTGCTACACGTATACACGAACGATCCTAATCGTGTTTTCGTGTATAAGTCATTTTTGAACTGTCATATTGAGCTAATCGTGTACTCGTGTATTAAATCATTATTGAACTTATGCACGAGAACACGATTTAGACTACTCGTGTTGTTGCACTCGTGTATTCATTACGAGGATGAGATTGTTCGAAATCATCATCCATAATTGTTCAGCGATGGGGGCGTTTGAACATTGGCAGAGACGGTCGTTGAATCTTGTAATTTTCGTCTCCAGCAACATCAGTGACAGAAGACGGCAACAACAGCAAGACAACAACTACAACAACAGAAGACGACAACAAAAATCTGGCGGTATGACTTCTGAGACTTTGACGTAGAACAATGGTAAAAGATATATTTTTTTAGGGTGTGTAAGATAGATTCTGAAATCATTGTCCATAATTTTTTTTGTTAATATATTAATATATTTTTATGATAGGAAATAATTAATGTTAAAAATTATTTATAAAAATTCATAGCTTGATGATCTTTACCAATGGTAGTTTTGTTTCAATTAATAAAACAGAGATTGAAAAATGAGAGAGACGAGAAAACGACATTTGCAGAGCGAAGAGAGAGAAAATCAAATCTTTTTCCTAATACTATTGATATATGAATATATAAATATACATAAATAATAATTGTTAATAATAAATATGGAATTAAGGGTATTATAGTACTCTTTTTATGATAATGGCTAGAAACATTATTTTTTTAAAAAGCGGTTATTTACATTATTTACCAAGTAATAATGACTATTTTTTCATATTAACACAAAAGAAAATAGAAGTTTTCCCGTCCAAAATATATTTTTAAATATAAAAATATTTAATAAAAAATTAGACTAAATTATTAGTAAAATAATTTATAATATACATAAATAACATATAATCAATTAATTATTTCCGTAACTCCATAAAATATTCAATTAATTATAGAAATATTCAATCGGCAACTTTACATCTAATTATGGTACTTATCCATGGAATTGATTTTCATTGTCCACCTGTTTGCTAGGATTATATTTAATTTAATTATGGTAATGATCATCCATATCAATTTAGAATATAAAAAATATTTAATTATTATAATAGATGATTTAATCGGGCCATCAATACCATTTTATTTAAATGTATGTGTTAATAGAATGCATAAATTGAGATTTAATTGGTGCATTTGAATATATTAAAAAATTATATGTTTTAAATATTTAATTTAATTGGTGCATTTGAATACATTAAAAAAATTATTTATAGTTATTGATGTCATTTTTTGAAAATTTAAAAACCGTTGTAATTACCATTGATATTTGATTAACCTTTTTGATTTTTGGAGGTAAATCAAAACTAATGAACCGATAATTAATATTATGATAGTTTTCTTAAAAAAATTGTTTCAACTAAATTATGTTTAATTAAATAAAATTAAAAAATATGAGTATATATATGAAATAAATATGAATATAATATATTAAAATGTCACTCCAGTTTTTTTTAATTTAACTAAATTGTAATATGTTATTTATTTAATAAAAAACTATATTATAATTTTTTTTAATCAAGAATAATCTTGAAATGACATAGTTTTATCCATTCTTTTAGTTTGTATATCTATTTGATTCAAATGATTTTTTTATAATTGCTATATATATATATATATGATTTTTCTTGGGTGCGAGATTAATTATTTGTAAATAATGAGTTATTTTTAGTCATGTACGCATTATATTTATGATTTATTATTTGTAATTTCAATAATTTTATTTTATAATATTGTGCAATCATTTTTTTTTCAAAAAATACTACACTACAATTTTTTTTAAAAAAATATATAGATTCAATCAATTGAGTAACTTTCGATCAAATGACCCCAACAAAAAAATAAAGCGTATTCAATTACTTTTAAAAAAGTTGATCTATGCATGTATGTTTATGCATATATATCATAAAAATAAAATTGTGACTATCATTCAAATTTACCTCTCTTTTAGTTGCATTTAATGATTTTATATACCGTATATTTATTATGTATTTTAAAAAAATATTTAACAGTTTAATATTATTGCTACATGAAAATATTCAATTTTTAAATTACTCATTCATATAGTATATTATTTGAATGATATATTGGATGTTTGTGTTAAACATAAATATATCACTATAACCTAAATAATGAACAGTAAAAATTGGCCACAAACTTATTTTTAGAACCGGTACTTCAAAGATTTTTCAATCGGTAGAAATACTATCATATTCATAAAATATGAATTTTTTGGTCAACGATTTGAAAACATAATCTACTTTGTATTACAAATAAATTGTGATAAAATTGTGAAATTTATTTTTGATTAAACATCACATTTTAGGTTTTTAGGAGACCGGATGATTTTGGGATTGAACCCGATGTCTTACCATTAATACTACTAATTAACTAAGTTATAAAGCTCGTGATATGAAAGTTATTTTAAAATCATGAGTTTTTTTTTTATTATTGCAATTTAATTTTATGAGTGAATATCATGTTTAATTTCACATTTTTCTTATATTTTGTGAGTGTAATTCTTTTGATATTGTGATGAATAATTTTAATTATGACGTTTTAATAAAATGTTAAATATACGTATGTTATCCGTGCATCGCATGGGAGATATATTAATTTATATATATATATATATATATAGATGAGATCAAGTGAGAACTAGACCCCCTGTGAGAACAGAGAACCAATATGAGCCATAGATCTGGTATATTTGGACGGCCAAGATATGCTACATACTTAAAAAAAATGCAGTGGCAATATTGTAATATTATCAACTTTTTAATGAACCGAGGTTATTTCTGTAATTTAGCAATTCTATTATTTTTGGAATGAAATATCTTTCCCTCATAATTCGTGTTGATCGTAAATTAAACTGACGCTACGTTCACCGCTGGGGAACTTCATGGATGAGAGAGACGCCGCCATCAGAGAGAAGCTGAACAGCGTGAAGGACACCTCGGGGGAGGTGAAGCAGCTGGAGGAGCAGGCCGCCACCATGATGAAGGCGGCAATGGCGGAGATATCGGCGGCGTTGAACAAGATGAAGAAGGAGACGCAGGTGGAGGTGGAGGAGAAGCTGGCAGAGGGGAGGAAGAAGATCGAGGCGGAGCTGTAGGAGGCGCTGGCCAGTCTCGAAAAGCAGAAAGAGGAGACTGTCAAGGCCCTCGATTCGCAGATTGCCGCTCTCAGTCAGGCGATTGTCAACAAAGTTCTCTCTGTTTAAAAACATTCAATCTTAATTTCAATTTCCATTTTTACTTTTATGTATCTTGCTTTCTCTCATAAATGCTACATGATCTTGAACAAACTAGCATCTATTCAATATATGTAATTACTGATTGAGCTGTGGAATAGTGTTCAACTCTATTTTTGAACAATTCCTTTTTTGAATGTTGATCGGATATCTCTCTAACGGCGGCGTCTCTCTCATCCATGAAGTTTCCCAGCGGTGAATAGTAATGCTAAACAATTGTCATGCTAAACAAGGGTCATGTTAGTGCTAAAATAAGTCATGACAGTGCTAAAATAAGTCATGACAATGTTAATGCTAAAATAAGTCATGACAGTGCTAAAATAAATAATGACAGTGCTAAAATAAGGAATGACAATGCTAAAACCCTAAATTGAAAAATATACACATAAATCACATATACAATACTAAACTCTAAACTACAGTACTAAAAACGGAAGATCATGAAGCATAAAAAGATGCCAAACAAAGCTTAATTAATCGATCTCAATAACCCTAATAAGTGGTGGACGCAAATTAAACATGAAATAACGAAATTAACCGGATAATGTCCACCAATGGAGATAGATGTGATGAATGATCATATGGTCTGTACAGACTGTTCGACAATTAATAATCTAATCTCTCTCTTTCTCTCTCTATCTCTACATATGCACCATGTCATTAATATTAATAGGAATGACTATATATGTATATATTGATAAGAATATTCATCAATCAGTGAAGTTATTTGGAAGATGGTTGGGTTCTGTGGCCTGCCAAAGCAAGCATAGAAAATGCGGTGTTGTACTTTAGCACTACTGTGATCTATTTTTGCACTGTTGTAACCTATTTTAGCACTACTGTGAATTATTTTAGCATTGCCATGTACTTTAGCACTACTGTGATCTATTTTAGCACCATTGTAACCTATTTTAGCACTACTGTGAACTATTTTAGCACTTAGGTTGATAAAGCTGATTAAGTTGTTATCTTGAATTTTTCACTATCAGTACTTTAGCACTACTGTGAATTATTTTAGCACTGTTGTAATCTAGTTTAGCGCTACTGTGAACTGTTTTAGCACTGTTGGACTTGAACAAAAATCAAATGGATTGAAGAAGAAATTGTGCAAGAGAAGGAGCACGCATTGATTAAGAATTTGTATAATTGTGGCTATTATTAGTGGAAGTGACCAATTGAAAATGGAACAAGAGGCAAGTAATATATATAAATATATTAAAATAACCAAAACACAATGAACTCATATATACTAAAAGTTGACTTCATTGAGTTTGTTGTGACTTTTCGCAAAAGAAAGAAAGAAAAAAAAGTATTGTTAAGAGATGATGTTGACTTTAAATTGTGGAAGCAGAAGATAGCAAATGAAGTGAGAAAAAATGGTGGAATTTCATTTTTCTGAATATGTTAGTAAGATTGGTTTATTGGTTAGTATAGGATTCTAAACAATTGTCATGCTAAACAAGAGTCATGTTAGTGCTAAAATAAGTCATGACAGTGCTAAAATAGGAAATGACAATGTTATTATCAGGAAATAGCATTGATGCCTACAATCCTGTGCTTTCTCTCCGCCCCCTCCCCTGCCATCGCGTTCCTTATCACAGGAACGAGGAGGCTCGACTCAACAATTCCTCTCTCAGCAACATTACTCCTCAAACAATCTTCCAAATTGTCAAAAAGGGCACCACAGTAAAGAAGAGCTTCAACAAAGCGATCCACAAAAATCGGGGAGTTAACATTTGTTGCAGCATCAATTGTGATCATCACACGAGGGCTAATCCTTGTGATCACCCTCATCAAGGCCTCCAACTCGTTCGGGCTTGAAACTAGCTTCTCCAAGGCGTGTAATCCGTAGACTAGAACTGCTTCCTCGTCATCCAAATCTAGCATGCTTAGCTGGAGCTTGACAAAGTCCTCTAAGGTGATCACATGGAAAGGGAAGCTAATGTTCAAGGAACCAGCCAAGCTTCTTAGCCTAACACCGGCCTCTTCAATCACGCACCTCGTCCCAGTTGCAACAGCAGTTATCTTGAAATGATCAGTGCTGCATTCATATTCAGATTTTGCTGCTAGTGCTAAAATAAGTCATGACAGTGCTAAAATAAGTCATGACAGTGCATGACAGTGCTAAAATAAGTCATGACAGTGCTAAAATAGGGAATGATAATGCTAAAACCTTAAATTGATGAAAAATATACGCGTGAATCACATGTACATTGAAATTTCTGATTTTACCCTTACTAAGATTCAGGGACAGCGAAGTTGGACGTTATTACAATTATACCACCGCGTTTTTTTTTTAATTTTGGAACAGATCTTGGTCGTCCAAATAGATGAGATCTGTGGCTGAGATTGGTTCTCGGTTCTCACGTGGGTATGATTCCTTCTAGAACCCAACCCTATATATATATATAAAGAAACCACACGAAATAAAACTTGCAAAAGCTGACTTAAAATAAATTTTACAGATAAATTGTAAGAAATTTGAAAAGTCTTAGATCATATATATTTTGAAATTTGAAACTACTTGCAAACGTGTGTGCCTACATAATCTAATCAAGTTCTAAGTTGAACTATCTAAAACAAACGCATACACAAGTACAAGTAGCTAATTAAACAAATATTAATCCAAACAATTAAACTCTAATATTAAAGTTAATTTGTGAAAATAAATATTGAAATTATCAATTTTTTTTCCAACATCAACTTTCAGTTTTCAGTATTTCCACTTTAATTTATGAGGTGCATGTATTGGTTTTTGAAAAAAATGTACCCATCCATCTCATTTATATAGGTTGATGGAATATTTCACTAGAATTAAAAAAATTATTAGAAAAAATAATTAAACGAGTAACTTACTAATATGCTTATGTTTATTTTATTTGACAATAAATTAATGTTTAATGTAAACATAATGGATATGCCTATATTAGTGTGAATAATGAGTTCCATTGTAATGATTTATATAATTATATGATTGAACAGATTATGTAGGATTGGAAATAGTGAAAATTGAAATTGAAAATAGATAAAATAAATGTGTTTTCGATGTTTTGAATAGGAAATTAAAAACAAAGAACCCTTAAATTTATCTCTTTTACACATGAATTTCCACCGCTAAATTAATGTTCCAAAATCACAAAAGTTCTACAAATTTTAAAACAATAAACCATAATTTTTCTTATTTTTTAAAAAATGACTTATAAGATATATTACTGTATACAGAACTTAAAATCAACTTTTTTTTTCTTTCATTTTGTAAAAAAAATAATATTATATAGATCCTTTTTAAAAGGGGAATTTTTTTTTATTAGATCATGTAAAACATACATCTCGAAGTTTATTTAAAGCGCACTCATAAATATGAGCATCGATCAATTTTATTTTTTCCCATTTAATTAACTAAGTCATTTTATAAGGCCCCTGCAGAAATTAAATTTGAATCGAGCATTTGGTTTTGTATTTGCTTAATTTCAACGAGTGGAATCTGGACTTTTCATTTTTGTGACTTTTTAATCAAAATCAGATTCAAAGGCCAGGTGTAGAATATTATTCACGTGGCAGAAGCTTTCTAAAGAGAAAGATAAAGTGGATAAATTATTGAGAAAATTACATATATAACTACTTTGATAAGTCGCATAAGATGATAAGATTATCCAATAAAATTAAGTATTAAAAGTTGGTTACTTGATTTTTGAAGAATATAATACATAAATTTGAAGAGATTGAAAATATATAATATGCTACGTACGATGCAAGACTTTATTTATTTTTAGAACCATATAGATGCATGCCATGACTTTGTTACGAAAGAGAGAGACTTTTAACATATATCCTACTTTTATAAGGAAATACTTGTCAAGAAAACTAAAGTCAAATGAAAACAATTAAATATAATAAAATAATTAATCTAAAAAGATCGTTTATCCGCATGAAGTTTTGTATTGTACTCCCTCCGTCCCATAATTATAGTCCACTTTCCATTTTCACACAGATTAAGAAATCACATTTAATATGCATTGGAAATATACAATTTACAATAATTATCCTATATTGCCCTTATTTTTTACTATATTAATTGCATTAATACTATATTAAATATGGTTATATTTGTAAAAGAATATTTAAATACAATCCCAATTTAGAATAGGACTATAATTTTAGGACATCCCAAAAAGGAATAATGGACTATAATTATGGGACGGAGGGAGTACCTTTTGTGTTGACTTCCTTATTGCACACTCGATTTTATGAACCTTCAATAACAAGTATAAAACTAAATTAAATCACAAGACATTGAATTGAAAACAAAAAAGAAATTAAAAAAACGAGTGTGCAATATAGAATGTATTATAAAAAGTGCAATAGTGGATCTTGGTCAAATATGCATCTATAATAATTATATTTATACTTAATTATCTATATGTGAAATGAAAAGTCGTGGCTTACTACGTACATGAATAAATAACTTTAAAACATTCAATAATTTATCTAATTAATTTTGAGTTGAATCTTCTATTGTATGTGTAGTTAATTTTATGCGTACACGCACGATTGATTTTCGATATATAATAATTATATTTGAATATATTATTCAATGTGACCAGCAAAAGTTAGCCGACGACTGGAATTCTCTTTAATTTATTATTTATTTTGTTTTTAATCTTATATTTCTGTTAATAGAATTTATATATGTTGGCAATAATGATGAGGGGGGTTACGAGTTAGTTAGATATTATGGGATATATAATTATTTAATTAAATACATATACATGACTTTACGGTTTGAAAATGAGATGTGATTAACATCAGATAGGAGAGGAAATTGTATTTTTGGTCATAGAGGATATCACTTCGTTGGAAATTGTCCCAATATTCATTTTTTTTATCCGAAATTGTATTTTTGTTCTTACAGAACACCCATTCATTTGGAAATGGTCCCAATATTCACACTTTTGATCCAAAATGAATTTTTGATTTAAAAAATGGTCCCACCATCACATTTTCAGTAAAATTGAGATGCATTTTTGGTCTCATAGAACATTGCATTTTTGGTCCCAATAGTTTGTTCCTACCTATTTCCATCCACATCTTCTTGTTCATCAAGATACACTACCTCCCCCTTCAATCTCTTCTCCATTTATACGAATTATTGATTTTGTCGTCACTAAATATATTGTAAATTATCTGATTTTCTCGACCCTTAATATTAACATTCAAGTATCGTGCTCACAAATAACATGCTTCAATTTATCATTCTCATCATTCACTTAAAACTTATTGGACATAAACCCTCCAGGTACTTCGTCCATGACCACTTAACAAAATCAAAAGCACTTATTGTTCCCTCTAAATACTCAATTTTACCCAAATCATCAATAATCATACCCCATGCTTAAGCTTTGTGTACCAATTATCAAACCCACCTAACAAACAAAACAATAATAACAACAATAAATTAAAGCCCAATAAATAATTGTAAATACAAGTCTTGCACATCCATTTTATGGATGCCTAAAAATGAAAAGCAAGACTGGTCACTTAATAACAGCTGAACATGGCAACCAAATTCATAAATTTCGAAAACTGAATCCTAAACAAAATCTGTTTTCTTCAATTTGACCGATGTAAACCATGTTTTCTATTGAAAATTCATCGTATCAGCAATGAAATCAATGGTGAAGACTGAAGAGTGGCCTTCACCATATCACACACAAGCACACATGGAAAATAATGCACCAATGCATTCAAGGCGGCTGAAGGTTTAATTTTATTAGTCAACTGATTTGGATAGCGACATGCGCCTCATGTGCAAGACTCTCGTTACTATTTGATGGGCCTGTTAAAATATTGGGACTAAAATTGCAAAATATAGTCCTATGGGGTCACTTCTATATGATTTTTTCAATTTTGGTCAAAAGTGAGAATATTGAGATCATTGTCAAACGAGGGATGCCCTATGAGACAAAAATGCAATTTTCTAGGAAAATGAAAATTAGACTAAACGTGACATTATTATGTGACAATCAACTTGAAATTAATCATCACCAGTATATAGCTTCACACATATACTAGTTCTTTGAGGCAATAAAACGGTAAATTGAAGTTCGAAAAGGTCACTAGCATGCTAGGGCAAAACCTCTTCATCGACATCTATACTAAGCTTTACATTATTACATAATGTATAATTAATCAAATCAACTCGTGATTGATCGTTAAAAGCTTGAAACGGCCTTTGCCTTTGCCCCGTCTTCCTGATCGACTAGTTTTTTGAGATGATTCAACAATAAATCGAAGTCGTCGTCGCCCTTGAGCAGGCTGAGACGAACATAACGGTCAGAGACGCTGAATTTCTTCCCTGCCCGCCCAATGATGTTTGCTGCCCGGAGGACTTCATTGCAATTTGCATCTTCTTCCTTTTCACATTTCACCCATGCATAACCTGCCATTACTAATCTATATATATCATCTAAAATAAAAGTAAATATCTTTATGCATATATATTCAAGATTGGTTGAGAATTTTCACTCAAAAAAAAAAAAGAAAAAGAAAAAGAAAAAGATTGATTGAGAATGATCACCTGGAGATGGTCCCCTGACTTTCTCAAAGAAGTTGCAGAACAGTGGTGGAATTTCTTGAAGGGAGAAACGCTCGGATGAGGAAAAAATCTGGCTTAGTTTTCCCCAACGATCGCTCATTTTATTGAATGCATAATCGAAAATCTCCTTGCCGTTTCCATGAAGAACTGTTTTCATAAGCTGCAGAGCTCTCAGTTGAGTCTCTCTTGAGATTCCCATTTCCGCTACTGATATGTACAACTGCATGTTTCTGTATACTTCCTTATCTTTCACGATAGCCCATCTGTCGTTTGAAATCGAGAAATCAGTGGTCTCGTATACTTTCTTGCACGATGCATTCTTGAAAGAGATCCATAAACTTGTCGTGTAATAAGGCAATGCGGTGAAACAGAGGAAACAGGGGAGATTGCAGCCATGAATGTGTAATTATTGAATGATGCATTCTTATATATTTTGGTGTATGGATGATTTCATGAAGAACTGTAAAATGAAGATATTGTAATAAAGGGATCGGAGATTACCCGAATCTGCTTCCAGCGTGACCGGTGAGCTTAGAAATGGTAAAAATCATGACATCTTCATCAGCAGGAGCTGGGATTGCTGAAAAATGAGGCCAATAATAAGCATGATCATAAATAGTCTTCACATTAGGTCCTTGGCAGACAGCCTCCCTCAGATTCCCATCTGGATTGTTGGGGGAAGTCACGAACTCAATCACATTCGTGTTTGCATACGAGGAATTCATCATCAGTGACGCGTCCCCTTCAAACTCATAGTTCTTGTTTTGGAAGAAATCTGTCTGTGTTTCATAAAGCTACAAAAAAAGATGCAAGATATTGAGGCTATTGATTGATTGTGGAAGGCGAAGATGAGGTAGATGATGGGGAACGAACCGGGTAGGAAGGGACGGCTGCAACGACACTTGCTGGCGAGGAGAGGTTCATGGAGAGAGCATAGACAGCTGCATTGAGGAGTTGTGTGGATCCACCTCCGAAGACTATGTATTTTCCATCAGTGATGGCATTTGTAGCTATGGTGTGGACTCGTCGGATGTGGTTATCGAGTTCTCGAGAGATGGAGGTTTGATCAGGGAATGAGTAGCTCATTCTGTGCCATCCTGCAACAACAACTGCACTGCTGGATGCATGCTGCATCCAAAATGGCTCCAAGAATAATGGATCACCACTGCGATTTCACAAAGTTTGATGAGTTGTGATCAGCCTTGTATTGTGATGTTGAGGGGTGTTTGATCCATGAACTTCTTTTAATTATGGCGATGCTATGAAACGTAAATTCTATAGAAATATGACTTAAAAGGTTGGACGGTTTTCACCAATGAAATTCTCATGTATATCTAATTTTGTTTTGCTCAAAAAAAAAAAAAAGTATATCTAATTTTGTGTACCACTATCAAAACTAAATAGTTTCATTTTATCTTAAATTTTTTTTTTTTTTATGATCTATGCATGTATAGTGTATACCCTATTTGCTTCCTCAACCCTACAAAGAAAAGAAGTTTCAATTTCACATAGAATTCAAAGAATTGAAGCAAACTACAAATATTTCCAATTCCTTAAAGTTTATGGTGAATCCAAACATGATATTAATATTATCCCAAGGTTGAAAGTGCTCAATTCACTCAAATTCCTATCTCAACACAGAAGAGCAAGAACAAGAAAAGATGAGAGAGAGAGAGAGAGAGAGAGAGAGAGAGAGAGAGAGAGAGAGAGAGAGAGAGAGAGAGAGAGAGAGAGAGAGAGAGAGAGAGAGAGAGAACCTGTCAGCATCAGCAGCACAATCAGATGAAAAAATAGAGCAGTGAGAACCGGCATAGCAAGTGTTGCACTCACAAACAGGGTTACCATCAACAATCAATCCATCCAAATAAGCTCTTCCATGGCCAGAGCAATCAATTGATGCAACAACTTCTGCTTTTGCAGCAGCTTCTTCACTCCAACTCAGCTTCTCATTTTTCTCAAAATAATATTTACTACTGAAAAAGTAGAGATTAAGCAAAGCAGAAGCCAGTAAGCAGAAGCTTAAACAGGAATAACTGCTCTCCTTTCTAGCCATGGGGAATTTCTTTTTTTCTTTTCTGGATTATGGGGAGATATTTCATCTGTATATATATTATTTTAGCCTTTTTAGATGGATTAGAAAGGATTTTTGATGGACTAAATATAATATTACCCCACCTAAATTGAATTTCGTAAACATCAATGCCCCCGCTAGATGTTTATCTGTGATTTTGTATGCATCATAAAATATTGTGGCAGTTGATGTCAACTCATGTTTTAAGTCTTTCCCCAAAACAAAATGAAGGAAAAAAAAACAGTAATGCCAATAATATTTTAAAGTTATAAACGGGTCCATTTATTGGAGAAAAAAAAAGTAATTTATGACTTTGAAATTGAGTGTTAATGTGCTGTATATGAAGGGTCGGCCAATTTGATCAGTGCCGATTTTGTATTTTATATCATGATTTTTTTAGAATAATACTTTCTATATATATGTATATAAAATTAAGTAAATCATATCACTCTTATGATAAATACAAATGTAATATTCATCAAAACACATTTCATAATAATATCACGTTTTCTACACTTTTTTTTTCATATTCTGTTAAACTTTCTTCACATTTAAATTTAATTAGATTGATCGAGTGTTTTGAACTAATTGTGGTCAAAATGGAAAAAAAATGGAATTTTTTACGAATCTAAATGTGTGAGCATTAAACCAGCAATTTCTCACATTTTTCAATAACATATTTCATTTCACGTAATATCTTTATTTTCCCCTGATCTCCAAAAACTTCTTAATTAGACTCTACAAAGACATATATAATTAATGCTAACACGAAGCACTTACTAGAATATTATGGGGAAAAAATCCAAACCATAAAATAAGCGATATATATATATATATATATATAAAAATATATAAATTCAAAGAAAATAAAAATTAGTTTTAATTCAAACAAATAGTTCAAAGAAAATAAAAATTAGTATTATTAAACTTCAGCTAAAGCGATATCAAATATCAACTTAGTATATAAAGTGTTAATTACAAAAAGAAGCAAATATTTGATGAAGAAAATATAAAAGTGAAATGGTTATTAAAATGTGGAACATCGTAAATCAAGGGAAAGAATATTCATTAGGATATGGATTAGTACGCCATTACCAAAATGTCATTTTTCACATATTAAAAATAAAATATACATTAAGAAACAATTAATCATAACCATTCATGTATTAAGATCTAATGTATTTGATGAATTTCCTAAATTACACGCTAAGATAATGTTTATATTTGATATCCTTCTCACTCTCTATATAGATAGTGGTTGAAAGCAAGTGAAATCTTTCATATATTGAACAAATCGTAATAAGAATCTAAAAATAAAAATAAAAAATCTAAGTTACTTTCACATGATTGGGACTATTGAGTATATAGTGCGTGTGTGTGTGTATGTATATATATATACACATACATCTTTGCATATTTTTCATTGAAAACTTATTACTTCTAAAGATTTGCTCATTGCACCGAATTTTATCCCGTATATTTAAATTGTAAAAAAATAAAATAAAATAATTAGTTTATGTTGTATTGTTGTAATCGTTAAAATTGAAAAGTGATAATAGAGACAATTAATCCTACATAATATCCACTTTCAAAAAAATAAAAAAAAAAATCCTAAATAATATCCACTGACAACATTTTCATTAATTAATTACTCAAAAATAATTCGGTCCCTTCTACTCTCTCTCTCTCTCTCTCTCTCTCACACACACACACACACACACACACAATGAGGCTTATAAGGATCTCTGAAGGTTCGAAGTTGCAGTGTTTTATACAAGTCGAAACAAGCGCAGAATAAATGCCTTATAGATCCACATGCAACGAGTGATTAAGCTATGCAGGAAAACACCACGACGACTGACGTCGAAAAAAATCCATAATTGCCATTAAAACACGTAGCTGGTTAACGCATTTCCTGCAGTCTTCAGATTGATATGATTTGAAGTCTTCCCATTTCTGAATTCAATCTTCAACAGTATCGTCGAGCTTCCTTTCATGCCACCTTCAGACTATCCCGATTCCCTTCACGAGCTCGCCTATGGGCAAGCACCTGCTTCGTCTTCTCAAGAACTCCGAAGAATATAGAGCCACCGATGCCTATCCACAGCACTCTAGGCCCGAGTCCCTGCATGCAGCACGAAAGTTGAAATATGGCTCGTACATAACACAAGTAATTACTATCGTTCAATGAAATGTATATATGGAGCTTATATAAATATGGAGTGGAAGGTCACACACACCCTGAAAAATGCAGAGCTCCCTTCTTCTCGTATAATTGTATTCACGCAGTGAAATATACCGTCGTACTGCTTTGCTGATCCCTGCAAGTTTCGTCATGAAATCTTGATGGATTTTACAAGGTGAGACTGATGTTTATCAATGGACTGGAAGGCAAATGCACCTGTATCATTAATCTGGTTTTCACCACATCAAGCGGAGTTGTGATAGCGCCAGTAATTGCACCTGTGAAATTGAATATTACTTGCAGAAGACCCAAGATAAACCTCGAACTACAGGTTCAAAGTTTGTAAGATTCGGCTAAAACATTTTAGAACTGCAAACATCGAACCAGAGAAAAAAAAACGTGCAGATCCCTCCCCAACCCATGTACTTATATCTTACTTAATTAAGCCGCTCAATGCTTATATAAACCCGTGTTTAGCATGGCTGGTGGCATCATTGATCAGTAATAATCGATAGAAGGTTATCTAACCACTAAATCTGAGCATCAGCCACTGCTAGAATGGAACAATGTATTGAAAATGAGAATTGTGCGTAAAGTTGAGGCATCAATCGTTTACCTGCAAAGGCACCAATGATTGCATTTTCAGGATCATTCAGATCCCTTCTTGCCTGCAGCATAAGCAATTATAGAAGCTTCAGACGATAAAAAGATATGGAAAAAATAAATAAATTTAGAGTGAAGGTAATACAGAAATATGATTTCAGAATTTTAACCTTTGCAACTTACAGCCAATTTATACCCAATTCGAAGCTGCTCGTAAATGCAGAACTGGACTGCATCAAAAGGCAGGTCACGCAATAAAAAGGACCCATATCCCTACAAAGAACAGATAATGAAACTCGTGCTTGAATCGGGCCTGAATAGGTAATGCATGGAAAAGCATTAGCTATTAAAAGTTCTGAAATTATGCAAAGTAATGGCTATCGTTGTTAAAAGGTTTAGTAGCAAAAAATCAAAATCTTAGGATGTTTAGAGACAACACAGTAGATGTTGCAGGGCAACATAGTTATTGTCAAGTAAAAGGCATCATATAAGATCATGGGGGAAATTAAAAAGCGAAAAAATACGGGCACTACTGTAAGAAAGGCAAGACATTTCCAAGGAATGGTACATAAATAATGAGGACGTTTTAGAAGAAAACAAAACCGTTGATAGACCTGCTACTGTATATTGTAACACATACCGCATAAAGGCCTCTAAAACCCTCCTTAGCAACTATAAGACGAACAGCCTCTGGTGCTGAAGCAAATTGACCAGTCTGAATTCTCTGCTTAATAACCTGGTGAAGATTTACGTCATAAGCCAATAAAATTTAGATATCTGTTTTACACGTGTAAGAACTTATCCCAGTGAGTGTGCGCGCGCGCATGTGTGTGTATCAGTGAACGACATTCATAGACAGACTTGCCTCAGTAGGAACTCTAACAATAGAAGAAGCAGCTCCTCCAATAGCACCTGCAGCCTGAATGAATTATAAAATAGAGACATTTTAAGATTATTTTGCAAAGAACAGAGTTGCAAGAAATACTTCCTCCATGATGCCTGTAAGCTATTATTACCAGGTGTGCTACGGCAGATAAGTTTTGAGGAAAAATATCGAGCAACTTCTGCTTTGTAGGTTCATATACACCAATGAATAATGCCGATGCCCTGTTAAAGATTGTGGTCCATGTACAGTTAGTGAGGTCCTTAATTCATAATCAGTGACTCAAAGTAATAGGAAACTTCTAAGCATATCCATCAGAGAGAACGACAAACACAATAACCAAAATGAAACTTTTAATGGGAAATTGTTAGGAATATAATATAGAAAGCCCTAACTTAACCCAAAACCATGGTCAAAGGTAAAGGGTTGACCCCCACTTATCTACCCTTCCACACTTTCATGTGGAATTGATATGGGATATCGTAACAGAAATGAAGGAATATATGGAGGCAAAAAGTCAGGAGTGTATAAAGAATCATAAAGGCATCAACCCCCCTCTCTCAAGGTAACTTTTGACATCCTGAGGTAGAAACGAAAAGGGTACTCCTATTTTCTACATATTGCAACTTGTAGATAATTTTGTTAGGGAACTTAATATTAGGAGCAAGTATCTTTTAGTTGATAATTTAATTCATTTAAATGTTATAAGTTCTACAGAGATGCTCTAGATGATCCCTATTATTGGAATACCTGCACTGAAATGCATGGCATTTTTTAAAATGATATAGCTGAAAAGATCAAGTATCAAGAACTTTTGGCTTTTCATTGGTCAGCATGAAGAATATGAGTCAACCATAGAGGCCTTTTTATTTAGCATCGCTGGTGCCAATTAGCTTTTGAATATCTGCTCGACAGCACACAAAAGGAATTCAACGCAGGACATTCTGATAAGAGCAGCAGAAGAAAAGGAACAAATTACAGTTCAAATCTTGGTGCTCAAGTTCTGGAAGAATATTTTATATTCTCAACTTACGGTATGACACCAACAAGATTTCCAGCCAATCCCGAGTAGAGGCCCTTCAAAATAATTTCACCCCCACCACGAACTGCCTAAATAGGAGCCACACATGTGTTCCAATTAGCAATTTAATTCTAAAAAAATATAATTGCAGAAGTGAATACACATATACATGCTTCCAATAGTCTTTTACAGATTGAAAAAATTCAAGCAAAAGTTTCCTTCAACAGAACTTATGTAGCAACACATTAAGATTTTCAAGGATTCAGAAAGCTGTACTCTTAACATAGAGAAAACATTTTCATGGTTTTTGAAGCAAAATGAACTTGGGCACATATATGAGAACAAACATATATGACTTTTTACAAAATACACACACAATCTGAATGAAACAACCTGCTTGCAATCGAGTTTTTATTGTATCAATTGGATACAAAACAGTTTCAACCACAGCACCAGCAGCAGCTCCTGCAACAGCACTCTCTGCAATCCCAAAAAGAAAATATTGAAAATTCAGAAAGTACTAGAGCATAAATGTTTCTACCTCCACATTAGATGATTCATACAGATTTTTCTCAAAGGTAAAAAATCCATAAAAAGCATCTCAAAAAAGGCATAATACACTAATTCAGAGATGACAAAACATCGAAATAACTGGAACAAACATTTAAAACTTCAAACTCACGACGCAAATTCAACCATGAAAGCAAACTGACCACATACCACATAGCATGCCTAAAAAATCAAATGATTTTTTCTGTATGCTGCCAACTGCAACATGCTTACATTCCTTATCTTGAGAACTGGTAACTGTTGAACTCAAAGCAATTCCTGCAAGATTCAGTTCATTAAAACGAAAACGAATATCCATAGATAAAGATTTTCTGAAGAAAAGAATGAACCTTAAATCAATTATATCAATATTAGCAGGAAAAGCTAGCAACATTGAAAAGTACTGCATTCATGCAGCACAAACTTCCTCAACATTGTTTCTCCTAACAAATTATGAGCCCATAAATACTAAACACAATAAAGCAATAAACTTTTAGCTAAAAAATGGTCCAAAAACATCGAAGTAATGTGGTGAGATAGCCAATCTTTGAAATTTCTAAAAATCCATCTCTAAAAAGAATTTACAAGCGATTACGCTGTATCCACATACTGGAGTAATCACAACATTCAATTGGGTATCAATATTTCCCTCAATTAAGCCAAATAAAATAAAAATTAACTCAAAATATTCTTCACCCAAACTGCATTACCTAGTGATTCAGTATTCGCATTCCTAGGCATTTCTTTAGCTGCATAAAAATTCAAAGATGAGATGATAAAAAAACCACACTTATATGAAGAAGATACTACAATAGCTTCGAATCATTAGATCGGGAAAAAAATGACAAATTTCATATTGTTGGGTTCTTCCAAAAAATCAAAAAATTCCATTGTATTTAATAAATAATGTAAAAACTCAATTTGTTATGTAGTAGTGTAATCCAATAAAAACCTTTTTTTTTGTAGAAAGTGAATTACACTTTGTAAGAAAGATAATAAGATTTATTTATTTATTACAATTTTTATTATAGATAAACATATTTTATATCATTTAAAAATTATAATATTTAGTTATACTACTTTTTTTAACTATTTTTTATAATTTCCTAAGTTGCATATTTTTTTACATATAAATATATTTTATATTATTTAAACATTGTAGTATTTGGTCAAAATACTATTTTAAAAAATTGATTATATTTAAAAAATAATACAAAAATTATAAGAATAAGAATCATATATTCTTTTTAGCAAGTATAATTCACTCTTTCAAAAAAAACTTTTTTAATGAATTATACATAATAGAGGAGGGTTTTAGACTATTTATTTAACATATGAAATTTTTAATTTAATGAAAAATACTGGAGAATAATATGAATTTTGTCCTAAAATGATGGGAGAAGCAAAATAGTTACTTTAGATTCCTTTTCGCTGGAAAAAAAAATAAAGAAAAAGAAAGCACGTTGGATTAAATTGCCATTTTCATAATAATAGTAATAGATTAAAATTCGCGTATTTCGTTCAGGAAAAATATAATATTAATAATGAATTATATATATATATATATATGAATATAGCAAAGATAAATTATTATATACTACCTCCGTTTCATAATGTTTGTTGTTTAAGGTTTTTTTTTAGTTTCAAAATGTTTGTTGTTTAAGGTTTTTTTTTTAGTTTCAAAATGTTTGTTGTTTTATATAATTTGACATCCTCTCTCCCAATTTTAACCCTTTCAGATCCTACAAGATTTTTTGATTCTAACTTACCTATAATATATGAAGAGAGAAAAATATATGGAGAGAGAAAATATTGTTATTTTTTAGGAAAATATAGATGAATTAGATGTTATGGCATATATAAGGGATGAGTATATTTGTCCACAAAATTAATTCTTAATTCCAGATTAAAAAAACAAAACAACAAATATTATGAAACGGAGGTAGTATATCTTTAAAATAAACTATTAATTGTTTCTGTTTGACAAAGTTCTCCCACCAAAAAAAAAAAAAACTGCCATTTTGGATTTGGTCCCTATAGCAAAGATTAATTATTATATATCCTTAAAATAAACTATTAATTGTTTCTTTTTGACAAACTCTGTTTATACTTAGTAAACTCAAACCCAAAATCAACACAGAATGCCCCAAATGACTTGCGACCTCGCTTGCGACCCAGTCACTTGCAGCTCGAGTCGTGAGTCCACGTGGCATGATGTAGCACCATTATCCGCAGGTTATTCTGATACCCGCAACCGTGATCGCTGGTTTTCTTCTTCGGACCTCCTTCTCTGTTGCAAACTCACGGTCGGCCACTCTTTTGACGACCCGCGACTTGACCCGCGATTGGACTCGCGGGTGCTGCTCGCGAGTCCTCTTCTATGATGTTTTCGTCCTATTCTCGACTCGATTTCTTCAACACATATTTCTGGGACATCATCAACTATCTCCTGTCCAAATTACAGCAAAATACGGGATAAAACCTACAAATATCACAACACATACCAAACTCTAAAATGAGTGGATTCCAATCAAACAGGGATAAAAGCACGAGTAAACCAAATAGAATGCACACTTAAATAGTACGAAAATTAGTGCAAAATCCTAGTTTATCATGGTGCATTGAGTAATTTTAGTGGCATAAACAGGTAATAAAAAAATATTGAAGTAATTTTACAATTATTTTATTTTTTCTTTATTTCTTTTGTGGTACAAATAGTCGTTCCCATAACCTATTCAATTATATATATCGTTATAGTGGAATCCATTATTTAAATATTTATTAATTCATTATAACCACACAAATATTTATCTTTTCATCTTAACCATAAATTTCAAATTGAAAATATAATCAAACAAACTTATTTTTATTTTTCAAACCTATAACTCTAAACATTAAATCATTCATCATAATAAAATCATTACATTTTTTAAAAAATCAATACACCTCGTAAATTGAATTGGAAATGCTAAAAACTAGAAATTGATGTTGGAAATAAAAATAAACAAGGTTAAAGTATGTTGGGTTAAATTGCCATTTTCATAATAATAGTAATATATTAAAATTCACGTATTTTGTTCAGAAAAATATAATATTAATAATGAATTATATATATATATATATATATATGTGTGAATATAGCAAATATTAGTTATTAAACATATCCTTAAAATAAACTATTAATTGCTTCTGTTTGACAAAGTTCTGAGTTCTTCCACACACACAAACAAAGACTGCAATTTTGGATTTGGTCCCAAAAATAATGTTTCATATTCATAAATCATAATTGTGTTCTGAAAACTTTGTTTTTGTCGTTCTATCGGGTTACCGTCAGTTACTTTGTTAAGTTTAACGGACGGAACCGTTAGTTGTGAAATTTATATATTTGTGTATACTTTATTTTGTAATAAAAGTAAAAATAATACAATAAGTTATAGATGGTTTGTGAAAATTTCAAAATTCATGAAAAACACAACTAATTTTCAATAATCTATAAAGACATAAAAAGTTGGTCATATTATTTAGTTTCATTCTCTAGTTTGCCCGTAATTACTTTAATCACCTAGTTGAGACTTGAGAGTCTAATTGTAGCAAACTGAACTAATAAAGCTTTGGATTGTAACAAAATTTCAGCCAGTTTCAAAATCAAAATATCACATACGCCCCTTTCGTCATGTAATCAATCATTCTTAATGGTTCGAACATCAATCAGATCGTATGACAAAATTAATTCAATGATCGTATGTAATCATGAATGAAAATTACAAAAAAAAAAAAAAAAGAAAAAGAAAAAAAAAGAAAAATGATATCTAGTTTTGGACTAAGTGAGTTTTCGCCATATCCCCCCTTTGGAAGAAGCTTGCAGACACTTCACTCTAGAGAAAACGAAACCTCTCTTGGGAGGCTTACCATCAACAAGAGAATTTTCGTATATTTCTTTACACTCCTGAATAACCTGTATCACAAAGTAGCCAAAATTGACTGTCACGAGCTCATTCGAGCTTTGTTCGATGAATATAAGTTCGAGGGGGTTTTACCTCTTTAGCATCCTTTCGTGGTATACCTTCTCGTAAGCTCACCAATTTTTCAACCACTTCTGGCTGCATCAACAAAAGAATTCGTGCAATGAACAATCCCATTTTGCAATGAATTTCGCACAAGAAAATGAATAAGAAACAAGAATATTACTGCAAAGCAGCACTTACAGGGCAGTCTGGTTGGTGTTCGAGTATATTTGTGTATACAAGTGTGAAGGTATCCGGGCTTTCTGCTGAAGCAAGTTCTCTTAATTCAGCAAGTACCCTTACCCGATTTTCGACTTTCTGCAACACAAGTGAAAAAGTTCAAATGAACCAAATATACATTCATAACGTTCATATTGCATGCATATTGAGAAGATAATGAACTAAGAATCTACATGTGAGAGCACGAGCTCTATAATCCCCACCCGAAAGGATGTTGATTTAAATAAAATAAAAAAGCACGAGCTATAATGTGAGTTTTGGTTTACTGAATCTTGTGAGGGAAAAAGGGATAGTTGCTAAGTGCAATAGTGCTTACAGTATTAGTCATATTCTCCAAGAAAAATTCCATGATAACATCTTCATCCAGCTTCATTCGTTCCACTGTATCTTCTTTGATATAATTTTTCTACAGAGAAGACACAACAGAATCAAGGAAATTCGCGTGATGATAGGATCAAGTGGTTGCGAGTCAACTAATAAATGATTGGAACCTGAATAAGCAGACGATCAACATAGACAAGGATAGTTTCTTCAAGGCAGGCCTCAAGAAATCGCCTAAATGATCTTTCTTCAATGTACCTTATATGTGAACACACACGGAATGAATGAATAAATCTGAGTCATCTGAGAAAAGATAAGTCAACTATCCCGAGTAAATAACTTACATCTTGACATCAGTAAAGTAATCACGAAATGTTGCGATTAGATATTCAGTTACCTGTCCTTCCATCCAATCTGTAAATTGAAACAGAGAGAGAGAGAGAGAGAGAGAGAGAGAGAGTAAAATTTGCAATTTTCATGACTCGCCCACAGCAGAAAATACACTCATTCATGTATTAGTTTTCTGTGTCATACCTTTATGATACAGCTTTACAAGTAGTTCCTGAACTCCTGGATCTTCAAAAATGACAGTAACCGTTTGGCGTACAGCTTCCTATTAATTATACACTACTATCACTTCATATGTGATAATTAAATAAAATCCTCCTTATTATTCACGCATACAATAGTGGATCAAATGACTATCGAAGAAGACAGTCCAAGCATAGACAATTGGACATATTCAACTGTGATAGACCAGCGAATTACTGAAAAAAAACACATGATACAAAATAAAGAAGGGTGCCCTAGACCTGGAGAGCAATAGTATTCTCGATTTATCTTCATTGTCAAACAGAAGGGAATTAAGAAACATAAAGTCTACATAAGTGCAAGTGACCAAAAAATTTTGTAAATGTTGATGCTATACAGATGCTAGAAAGACCTGAAGGTAGTCTTGAAGTAAGAAAATTAAAAAATTCACCAACATACCTTTGCAATCTCCAGGAAACCTTTGCAAGATTCATCAAAATTTACCTGCACAAGTGATCAAGAATCAGTTCAAGAAACATCAAGACTCTTTGTCAAGCATACTAAGATCATGCATCTGCAGATAGACACATAATGTTTTGTTCTCCTAAATATTGGTTAATTTCGAATAAGAAAGAAGCAGAAGAGATGTTGTAGAGAAGCAAATATAAATAGTGATTTTTAAACTTAAATATATATGAGTAGAAGGAAACTATCCCTTTTCTCATTCATTCACATTGCATTGTTTTCTTAATTCGTACTTATAGAGTTAGTTGCAATATAATTTGATAACTAAACTAGTCTAGTTATCTCAACCAAGACATTTTTTATGAAATCGAGACAAGTTTATCCAGAACGAGCTTCTTATTAGAAAAATTATGATGTGAAACAGTTCATGCTAGACTCAGATGACCTGCATGACTTAACTAAATAGATATTAAGGAAGAAATAGATGTAGTCCATCCACCTAATTCTGATTAAGACTTTATAATGCTTGAATCACACCTTTAAAACTAAGAGAGAAAAAAATTGTGCAAGTTGTGCAAGTTTTAAAAGGCTTAGATAGTAAACTTTGAATTTCGCAGCAATTCTGTAGTTGAGTTCTGGCCTTCAGAATACGATATTGAAGGAAAAAAGTTATTTATCACATATTCACCTGGTCGGCATAATTCTCTGGGAGAGCTTCAAGTGTGGAAGAACTTAGCTCCAAGGCAAGATCATAGCAGCGGAGATTGTTATTTATCTGTCATAAAACATAGGGCACAAAATGCTCAAATAATTGTTTGATGTAGCTACCACATATTATGCGTTTGCATAATTCACATACCATTGCACACAAGACTTCTAGCCCAACTTCGGAAGGAGGTTCCTCCAAGCTCTTCATTTCAGCTGCTTGAAAATCAATCATTACCTGAAAGGAGATGAAAAAACAGAAATGTTGACATGTTCCAATTTATTTGATGTTCTGAAGTACCTCTTCAGTTCTTTCATTTATTTCTTTTTTAATAATTATGATTTCTATTTGTGTTGTTAGAGCAATGTATGTTTGCCTTTTATGAGGACAGTCAATCTTTCGATTAAACAATCTTGAAAATACAAACTTAAGGTGGAATTTTACCTCTAAAATATTCAAAAGCAAAAGATTGTGAAGATATCAGATTTTTCAGAGGAATATGTCAAATCAGAGTTGCTGGCCTTTAATGGTAGATTCATATCCGAAAAGACTACATATTTAAAAAAAAATAAAAATTCTTTTACTTGCTAGCAATACCATTTTATTTTATCGAGAGAACAGTTTTTCTTTTATAGTAACGTAAGTGAATAACAAATGCATTAATTGGAGAAGATTGATCACACGTTTTTCATTCAAATAATTTCCCAATTCTTATCTTGAAACCATTGTTTTAGGAATCATAACTTAGAAAATCAGTATTGCCAGTGCAAGCAAATTATTAGCATAGTGCCAGTGCAAACAAATTATCAGCATTGTCAAGGTCCATAAACTACTCAAGTTGAACCTACCTGGATGATGGATAAAGCAATTCTGTATAACATGAGAGTAGTGCTATTTTCTCGTACTATCTGTACTTGTTCTCCAAGGATACGAAACAAATCAACAGCAGCTGGGGTGTACAGCTTTCCACTCTCTGTCTTTTTTGGTGCT
Organism: Perilla frutescens; assembly: GCA_026008535.1. Taxonomy (NCBI): domain Eukaryota; kingdom Viridiplantae; phylum Streptophyta; class Magnoliopsida; order Lamiales; family Lamiaceae; genus Perilla; species Perilla frutescens. The sequence goes on along the minus strand of BRKX01000003.1, from coordinate 67,517,134 downwards.
TGTACCTTGTCAGCCTCTAGTATGTTCAGGTACCATTTCTACAAAACACATGAGACCCTGCAATTGATTAGCTTGCCCAGATAAGCGTGATTCGATATGATAGAAAGCAACAGAAATGCTCTCCCATCTAGTACCTTTGTTGTGGCTTGCATTCGTTCAACATAAGCATTCATAAGGGGGTCCATTGCACCACTCTCAGAACAAACTTGTGCAAAAGTCTCGTCAACACCAAGTTCAACTAGATTATTTTGGTACCGCACTATCCAGCCAGTTACCTTACATGAGTATACATTGAAAGTAGAGAACAAATTATGAAATTATATATATGAAATAATTCAAGATATAAAATTCTCATATTAAGTACCAATACTTTTGGATGCAGATGAAATACCTTTAATATTTCTATATTTGTCAGATCATTAGCTCTGTCACTAAGTAGCCTCAGCCACTGAACAAACCTCTCAGTATAAAGGTTTACAGCGAGATGGAAGATCTCAAATCTGAAGGAATGGAAATTTGAATAACTAAGCAACATCTCGCCGAGAAGAAATAAAAGAATTAGCCAAAAAAAGTCCCTTCGGGGGGCTGACCTAACAATCCCATATAAACAAAGTCATTTTACAGATAAAATTAGCAAACCTAGGAGGAAAGCAAGGGGCAGCATGATCATATATATCTCCAAGTTCATCACCAATCTGACATTAATTAAAACAGTTCATGGTATCAGAAACAAAAAAACACTAAGCTTGTAAATAAAATGAAGCAAATGCTCGTGAAAATAAGAATTGCATCTAACTTGAGCACACCATCAGTAATGTAGTTCACACAATCTATATATTGACTGGTTTCATAACCTGATAAATCATGGCTACATTTTGACCGTACAGATAAACAATGGAGTGCCATGAACATGTGAAGGTCATTACTAGTGAACTTTTGTTCTAGCATAAAAATGAGCTATTTAGGTAAATTCTGAATCACACTACAGAAAATAGAAGTTTGGTTTGATTATGTTCAGTTGGCGATTTAGAGGTTATTCTTGTGCCACTTGAAGTATCGAGCAGCATGCTATAAACAAGATATCCATAAAGATGCTAATGAAATAACAATTGTAGAAACACAACAATGTATTCAAATTTTAGAAATTTAAATATTCACCACTCAGGAAATAGCTATTAGATTTCACTTAACCTAGTTAATTAACATTACCTTAACATTACCAGTGATACACAAACTGCCATGACTAAAACACATTTAATCAATCTCTACAAGTGGTCAAGAATATACAGTACGAGGAAACTTGTTGCTGAGATGTGCAAAATTGTGTGAATTATTAAATAATATGCACTGATAAAGAAAGAAAGTTGAAGCTATTTGATGAAAGGTATATGAATAAAACTTCAAGAACTTCAGCAAAAGAATGATTATAAAAAATAAAATAAAATGAAAAAAGGAGGAAGAGGAGAAGATGAAGAGGTTAGTTAGCCACAAACGCCAGAAAAAATATGATATAGAATTTCAACACAAATAAGTGGATCTCAACTCAGAAATGTTGCTGGTAAATAAACTCATTTTAGTTAAAGGAAACAATAGTAATTGAATCAGGACAGTCAACCACCTTTGTACTTTTTATTAATTATTATTATTATTATTATTATTATTATTATTAATTGGGTCACTAATTTTTTCTTTTCCATTTTGGTTGTTTACATTCAATTTAGTTTGCACCTTGGTCATTTGCGACAAAATTATGATCAACTAGTGTTTAAGTGTCAAAAGATATTCATACAAAATGATTTTCCTACCTATAAACTTTTTTATTTGGTAATTAATTTTTAATTTTTTCTTTCCATTTCGATCATTTTCCTTGCTATTGACCAAGAAGATAGTACAACACACATAAAAGACTCATTGGATGAACTAGAAACACATTAACAAAACCTTTAGTTGTAAGTGCTCTGAAAGCTAAATGACCATAAAAAAGGGAAAAAAAAAAGCTAATGGCCATAATAAAGAAAACATCAGTGCATAGGTCGAATGGTAGATGACTATTTGTATCAATATCCCAATTGAGTCCCATTAACTATCAAGACAAATAATAAAAAGAAGTAAATAGGTACCGTCTTAGCCTCCTCTATAGCTCCTTTGACATCCTCAAATAAAAGCTGAAAGTCATGTTATTGTCAGTACATGATAAATAATACATAGATTCTAGACTAGTAGAAGCAAAGAAAAAAATGAACCTCAGAGAGCAATCGGTCAAAACGTGATTCAATAGACTTCCTTACTTCCTCATAACATTTATCCTTGTAGCCTTTACCTTGAACCTTCTGAGTAAGATTTTTTGAAGATGCTGATTTCCTACATAAAAGAAAATGCAGGTTTCCAGATTTTAATTAATAAAGGAAAAAAAGATTAATAAATTGTGTTGTTTTTAACCATTAACATGCACAATATTCGAGTTAAAAATAAATTATAAGACCAAAAGCTAAATACATGGTATTTCTTATAGACTCCATTCCACCATCTCCTTCAGCCTCAGCTGCTTCAGTAGCTAGTTCTTCATCCAAGATTTCTTGCGTTTCCACTACCCTTTTCATTTTAAGCATTATGAAAAGAGATGCATTAATACGTAGATGATCCCCGAAAAGTTCTTGTGGAAATTGTTTCATTAGATCAGACGTACCTCAATGCTCGAACCAGTGTTTTTGGGCTGCAAATCAAAATAACTCTAGTGATGAGCAGCATAAAGATAAGCACAGGAAAATTGCTAAACCCAAGCGAAAGACGTGAAACGGTATGTGAACTATAATGGCTCATTTTTTGAAGTCTTACAGTATGAAATGATCAATCAAATAAAAATGTCTTACTACCCTAAATTTTCTAAATCATTTTGGTCAGATTGAATGTTTGATGAATAATCCATAATGTGTGTGTAAAGGGGAGAGTTCCACCTCTTTATATCAAATAAGCATACATAATTTCACAACATTTACCGATAAGTGATGAGTTCTGTTTTTCAATTCAATTTCTGAGAGTTAAATAAGAAATTCACTATCTCAAACCTGCACATTAAAAGAAGAATTCCTTTCAATTTTCAAAGTATGTGGAAATCCAATAAGAAACATGAAAATCATGATACTCGTTTTCCTGTTTAATTACCTAGCACCTCTATACAGGAAATTAGTTGAAATAATACGTCCAAGATATCACGAATTAATTTCTAGGCTATTCTATATACAGCATGCTGTTCCCTCCACTCCATATACCTCTTCCCCAAGTTTAAACTCACGTTTCTATTTCTTGTCATCCTTAGAAAGATAGTTAGAATATTCACAAAAGAAAACAAATACAACAAGGAGCAAATGAAAACCAAGTGGCATGTACATGGAGTGTCACAACTTATAAGATGTCTATTATTCTCATAATATTATAAGTCAAGTAGAATTCTATTGACATCTTGCAACAAATGCCAAAGTTAAGAAACAATAAAATTACTCCTCCGAAGTCACCCAGTGCAGGTTAGTTGATTTTTTTGAACAGGCTTGATATTTGTTCAGTATAAAGCTTCTCCTTCTTCTTCTTTTTTGGTAAAATGGCAACCTAAATCTTAGAGAAGCAAGAAAGTTTTGGTTTTAATGTCTTGAATGGGTGTCATGTACAAATTGAAGTCCTCCTGAGGCAATTCTTTGAAAACATGTGAGAGCAGGTTTTGTGGAAGTTTGCTGCAATTTCTCACCCAGACCTATAGACATCAAGAAAAGGGTGTTCTAATTACAGCAAAATACAGGCCAGCATACCTTTCTTTGGCTAGATTAATGAAGTTCGAAATATGGCCCCATAATGTCTTCTCGAATGTCTCCCATGTGCGATCTATATCTTCAAAGTATTCTCTGTTGAATTTTTTAACAAGTCCATCATACCGAAGTAAAAGTACACATTTTACAAGTATAAAGAAAATCATTAAAGCATAAAAAAACACATGTGAGTGAACTTTCCTGTTATATTCAAATTCTTTTTTTCAGGATAAGGCGATAGATGAACTCGTTCTATCTTTTGAGTCTTACAATTACGTTGTTATTAAGGTTTTGTCTTTTCATTCCATAAAAGATAAGACAGTACTCTCAACTCAAGGGCTGTGATAGAAATTCGAAAATATTTAATGCAGTATCAACACCATTCTATTGAGTCTAAATAATAACATCCTTATTAAGATGAAGGTTACAAGGCTAATTTCTGACGTAAAGATACACGGATCGCCAATTAGTCCTTTTAATGCTTGACTAATCATAATTATATTGATAGAAATATATTCAGTTATGATAGTCAGAGCATTAACTTTTTGCACAAAAAAATTGTAATATAAATTCAAGTAATGCAATCTGACCTGAGTCGACCAACCTCTTCCTCATGAGAAGATACAGCTGCTAATGCAAACCTTCGTTTCCCATCCAGTTTAGTTAACCTCTATAGTTGTGCACAAGTACAGTAGCTTAGCTTTTGATATTTGACTAATTAGCAAATTATCCAACCACACAGAAATATCAACCTCATAGGTGTTGATAAGTTCTTTATTATCATTCAAAGAACTGCGTGCCGCAGCAGCCTCAACAGATATTGACATCATACCCTCCACATCCTGCAAAAGCACAATGAAATAATGCAGCATCTTAAGAGACAGTTTAAACTCAAACAGAGACAAATATAAGCATATGAAAGTACCAAGAAAGAAGTTCTTTAGACCATCAGGTGTAGTGCAATCCCAATATTGGGAAGATATAAGTGCAAATGCTCACATATATAAAGATAATACCACATAAAGTCACATAATTTATCGCTCACCTTCAAAGTTGTGTTTAGGTTGTTCCTCACATTACTAAGGATCTTTATTTGGTCATGATTTTCGATCAATGTTTGACATTCTTGGCATAACCTGGTATAAAGATGATTTCACATCAGCCTTAAAATTTAATAATCCAAGTCATTGAATGCACTCACTAGTGAGGAATGAGAGAGAATTATATAAAATGTTCAATCATCTTCATACTTTTCAATGTTAGAAAAATTTTCTCTGAGTTGATCTATTGTCTTTTGGGACCAGTTCAGTGATTTTAGACCTGCTTGCGCCTGCTCAACCTGAATAAAGGCAATACCAAAGGAAAGTTAGTATTTCAAAGACACACTCGATCATTCTTTACAGGTCATTATACAGAAAGCTAAAATGCAAGAAGTTAGATTTTCATCGTAGTGATTCAACATGCAAGTAAGAATGTTTATAGGTATGGAGTTCATCTACACCTGTTCAGCAACCGTTGTACTGAGTTGTGCATCATTTGCCTGAAACCAAACATAGTGAAAACATTCAATTATATATACTTTTCATTGTAATATCAGCAAAAATTCAACACTATCAAAACATCATACTTCTATATGTCCAACAAAGCTATAGGCAAAAGACATGAGCTCTACAAAGTACGGATTATGTTAATAACCTTCAATTTATGTTCTCACATATCATTGATCTCTTAATCTAGAATTTAAAAATAAAAAGTTGACTAACATAGTATGGGTTCCACTTATTGTAACCTAAAAGATATACTTGTATGCGCCAAAACTACACATCTGGCACAGAGATCTTATTTCTAATCCTTACGAAAAATGTGCTACTTATTTTTTTCTCCCTCGGAGGGAAGCAAAAATTCCTAATTATGAAATCTAAGCAACTACCAATAAAACCTTTCAAGAAGTTGGTTTCTGTCAAAAATTATTCTTACAGGAATAATGCCACCAAGAGAGAGATTTAGTAAGACATAATAACAGCTGAGAAATACAATATTTATTCTACAATGAACAGAATTTCAAATATATCAGTGTTACTTTCCGGAATTTTACAGCGCAGGGTAACCCTACAGCTTTTATAATGAACTGGCTCCACTAGTGACCTTGAATTCAGCATTCGTAAAGCAAAATTACCCATCACGTAAGCGATTTTTAAAAACACGCGAAATTGCCAGCAAGAAGGAATACAATTGCATTAAAAAAACTGCAAAATCCATCAGCTAATAGCTGAAAAAAACCTGTTGGCGGGCAATGTAATCAGCTTTAATCGCAGTGATGGACTGTAAGAGCTCCGGCAGCGGCAGAAGCTTCGCCACCTCTCTGACGGACGCCTCCTTCGCTTCCACCCCTAAATCCTCCGCCATCATCTTGCTATATCCTTCTCTCTACACAACCAATATTCCTCAAATTAATCAAATGTCATGAAAATGTGTAGACAAATGAGTGAATTGAGAGAATTCAAACTCACAGTTTCGATCTCGACTGACTCTGATAGGAAAGAGAGAAACGCAGAGTCCTGTCGAACTACACTCGACTAAGTTTTGGGTTTAGGTTTTCAATTTGGGGGTGTACGGGATTTATGGAATTCATTCGAAATTCTGTCAGTTCAACACCACCATGGAAACATTTGTCCATGAATTCGAAAAATGATTCAACTGAGAGAGAGAGATTTGAGAGGGAGAAGAAACGAAAAGAGAATGATCGGATACAGTTTCAATCAATTGACAGTTATAACGGTCGAACGATTAATTCGATTATTTTATTTTGAGATAACTCCATCCCTTTCAAGTTTTCGCGACATTCGGATCAAATTATCAAATGAATTTTAAAAAATTGTAAATATTGCGACTGTCAGTCAGTCACCAATAATAATAATAGAGTTGGTATTCCACGCAGCGCTGTCGCAAATAGTGTTATTTCCCACGTGCCCCTTTTTTTTTTGCTTTGACATTTTTTTTAACTTTTTTTTCCTTTTTTTAATCCGATTTTACCTTAAAAACACAAAATAAATTCCTAAAAACACCTCCAAAAAATCCTAAAAAACACAAAATAAACCCCTAACCCCCCCCCCCCCCCAAATCCTAAAAAACACAAAATAAACCCCTAAAAACACCCCCAAAAAACCCTAAAAAAACAAAATAAACCCCTAACCCCCCCCCCCAAAACCCTAAAAAACACAAAATAAATCCCTAAAAACACCCCCAAAAAACCCTAAAAAACACAAAATAAACCCCTAAAATAACCCCCCAAAAAACTCTAAAAAACACCAAAAATACCCTAAAAAAAACTTGGTCAAAGGACGGGTTTGACCGCGTTTACCGGGTCAAAGGACGAGTTGACCCGACCCATCTTAAATAACACTATTTACAACAGGTGCATGGAAGTGTTTGCCTTAATAATAATAATAATAATAATAATAATAATAATAATAATAATAATAATAATAGTAATAGTAGCTCGACTTGCGTACAATCGGTTAATGGACAAGGTCCATCGGACGGCCCAACACAATTTTTTTTTTTTATTTAAAAGAACTCCAGAGATGCGTGTGCATACAGCATATACCAACAATATTTTCTTTATTCATTTTTTTTTTATTTTTCAGTTTTTTTTTTCAAAAACCTTTTATTTCATCTCCACATGCTAGCAACTATTTTTTTTCATTTTATTTTTATTTTTTCAAATACATTGTATTTCATCTCAATTAGGGTGTATATTTAATTCGAAAAAATTAATTATCAAACGTAGTACACGAGTCCACACGCTAGGATCAAATGAGTGTACTACGCGGGCTGCCAAATAAAAAAAATTGATTAACTCACTTTAAGTTTAGGATTCATTAGTTCAATTTTAAGCTATATATTCATTTTAAAAATTAATTAACGAACGCGGAGCACGAGCCACCGCGATTTAATTTTAAGATTTAATAATTTCATTGTGGGGTATATATTTTTGAGAAAAAAAAACAAAAAAAAAGATCTCACAGGAGACTAGCTATTTATTTTGCATTTTGTTGACAATTTAAGTCTTTTAGAGACTTGAATAACGTTCAAATTAAGATTGTTATCTTAATTGTTTATTCTTAAAGTTTGTGTTGAATTTGTGATTATACCTATAATTCATAAGTTTGAAGGCAATTAATTATATTTAAAAACTAATACTTCTCATTGTCAATAATAGTATTATTATTCGGTGTAATTACTTATATTTTACAATTAATGGAACATTAGTGATGATTTCTTTTTCTAATTCTCGTGAGGTGTGTATTAATTATATGTTGTTGTTCCTCTCGTGAGAAATATGATGATACATATAATATCTTCATCGTTGATTTAAACAAGGGATATGGTTCAAATTGACCACTAAACTTATTTGGGGCTCAATTGGGTCATTCTAAATTTTTTGGGCTCAATTAGGCTACCGCAGTGTTAAAATTGGCTCAATTGAGCCACCGCGTGACGGAGCCCGTTAGGGCCGTTAAGTGTTGCAAAAACGACGTCGTTTTGATCTTTTTTTTTACCCGACCCAATACCCCGACCCACTCTCAATCCAAAAACCCGACCCAAGCTTCAAAAATCAATTTTCTTTCCATTTTCTTTTAATTTTCTGTTTTTTCCTTTAATTTTTCTTTTATTTTATTTTCTATTCTTGGTCTGTTCTTTGTAATCCAGCCTCCAGCCATGTTTTGGGTCTGATTCCAAAAATCTTTTGTTATGGGGCGTAAAAAACAGCAAGAAAAAAATCTGCAAAAGTAGCAAGAAAAAAATCTCAGAAGAAATTGGCCAAAAATTGCCTTCAAATCTGGACAACAATCTGCAAAAATTCCAAGATCCAAAAATTCCACAAACCCCCAAATCCAATCCCCAAATCATTCAAACCCTCCGCCATGGACCACCACCGCAATCCGCCACCTCCGTCACACCACGACCTCACAAATCCTTCGGCGGACCTCTCCTGCCTCAATTTCTCTGCCTCCTCCCACCGCCACTCGACCCTTCCTCCACCTCTCGCGCATTGGAACCCTCGACGACGACTTCTTTTCTAGGGATTCCGATTTCGATCGCTCTCTCTTTCATCTCTCCTCCATGGACGTCGTTTTTTGAAGCTTGATTAGGAAATTGATTTTTGAAATGGAAAGGAAACTGAAGGAAAAAACAGAAAATTAAAAGAAAAATGGAAAGGAAATTGATTTTTGAAGCTTAAGTCGGGTTTTTGGATTGAGAGTGGGTCGGGGTATTGGGTCGGGTAAAAAAGATCAAAATGACGTCGTTTTTGCAACACTTAACGGAGCCCTAACGGGCTCCGTCACGCGGTGGCCCAATTGAGCCAATTTTAACACTGCGATGGCCCAATTGAGCCCAAAAAAGTTGTAGTGACCCAATTGAGCCCCCAAATAAGTTTAGTGGCCAATTTGGACCTTATCCCTTTAAACAATATGGGATTAACATAATCGATTTTGAGTTGTTTGATCAGAATACTAAATTGTGAACCAGACTTCTTCCATTATTGTGAACCAGACTTCCTCCAAATTTGATTACTTTTATTTTCGTGATCATCATGGTTCATGGAATAAAACTATTACTTCCGATGAATATGATGACTTGTACAAAAATACCTACCTATCGAGTTTTGATCATTTCTTTTCGATTGCAAGGCGCACCTTCATCAACAAGAACACATTTCTTATTAGAATCGATCTTGGTGCTTTCTTCACTCTCAATATTGAGTCATTCGGTAAATGATGGCAACACTTCAGGGGCTGGATCAAACCTAATTGGTTTCAGTTTCTTGGCGTCGAGGATCAATTATTGTAATGCCCTGTTATTTTATTTATTTAATTATGTCATTTTAAAAATATTATTTTAAAGCATGCTATTAATTATTTAAGTCCTATTATAAGTCATACGTAGTGTAAATTTAATGTAGGTAAAACATGCTTATAAATGCATTACATGTATAGCATTTTAATGGAATTATTAAAATGATATTTTATTTATTTTTAAAATCCCGAAATATCTCACATTTAATTGTATGTCCCTAGTATATTTTTCTTTTTAGCCCAAAGCAAGAGCCCAAGAGGATTAAGGTACCATTTCTGTGTCCTTCGCCCAAAGAAAGGGAATGGTTGACCTTGAGATTTGTTACTAAGATTTATCTCACTATTTTCATCCATAATTTTAAATTTATAAAAATGGATCATTCTAGAGATTTATTCACGCCCATGATGAGGCCTATAAACCATAATTCTAGTAGTATAAATAGATATTATTATTCACCATTTTTCTCACACCAAAATAAAGAAAAATATTTGAGAAGAAAATTTCTCTCCTCAAGCAACCAGTTTTCAGAGATATGAGATTCTTGCTTGAGTCAGTTCTTCTTCTTTTTTTCGAAGCTCTACAACTCCATTTTTTTTCCTGGCTACTTCTATTTCTTTTTTCCCGCAGAGTGGAGATATAAATATATGAAGTTCCATATTGATTTCATTTGTTGTGTTATAAAAAAAAAAAAAAGAGAGAAGAGATAAATGGAATTTCAAAAATAAATAACAAAATTGACTAGTTTTGTGGTGGGACCAAGGAAAAATGATTTGATGACATGCATATTTGGGTTGTTCCACTTAGAGCATCTCCAATGCCCAAGTAACATTCATAAATGACACTAAATATTACCCGACTACCATATAACATTTGCATCGTAAAAATCAAGTAACATTCATGTAAATTGTATCGGGTAGCTTTATTGCTACATGGTAGCAATTGAAAATATTATAAAATAGCACACTCTCAGAACTGGTAATACACGGTAGAAGAAAGAACTCCAGCGTGCAGTCCACTCACATGGAAAAAAAGTGGGTGATACGGCCCCACACCTGCTGCTTTCTGATCCTCTCCTTCCCTCCCATTTCCTTTTTCTTTCTCTCTCCTTTTTTGTTTTCTCTCATTTTTCACTTTTATTGTGTCTTTTCTCTTCCATTTCTTGTTTTTTCTTTTACTATCCTCGTCTGTTGATTTTCTTATTCTATTATTTAGATAAATAAATTATTTCTTCTTCTTTTTCTTTTATGATTTGCATAAATAAATTAACATATGATTATAATACAATTAACACACACACACACATATATATTATTTTTTTATGATTACATAATTATTGAATGGTTTACACATTACATTCCATAGGCATGTAATGTGTGTGTATATATATGTGTGTGTGTGTGTGTGTGTTAATGTACATATGAATATATGTATTGGTCACTTGTGCTTTACTTTCTTACATGTGGGGCCATGAATTACTTTAAGTTTTTAATTAATGGGGTTTGCCGTTGTTAAGGGTGGAAACATTGTTGTATTATAATTCCCCAAACAAACCCTCTAGATATGTACATATGTATGATTATATATATAGATACATATTTACATTATTTAACTTGTAATAAACAAATGGCTTTGCATGATACCTAAAAGAACAACATGTTTTATTTTATAATATTGCATGGTTTTAATCGTAAAAACAATTGTCATACATTAATTGCTATATTAATAGCATGTTATGGTTAGTCGCGTACATGGTAGTGTATTTAATTAATCATGCACCATTTTTCACTTTTAAATATATCACACAACATGTTATCCTTTTTATTAGTTAAAGATAATTAATTCATATGCAAGGCGTGTCGGGACAAGCAATTAATCTTAAGTCAGGTCAAGGTAGAGTTTTTACGTTGAAATAATATATTATTATCCTCTATATATATTTGTATATGAATTATGTAAAGTTTCAGTACAAAGTCTTTAGACTATAAAGTACTGGGCCTAATGGTTGATTCAAAAGTAAAGGTTACATAAATTAAATCTTTTCGCATATTTTTCTGCTAAATTTATAGTTTGGATAACAAACATGCCCACACTGAGTTTAAGGAACTCACTTCAATATTTTGTTTCAAAAGCTCAGGTGGTGTGTGAGTGGACAAGATGTGGTGATAGTGGTCAGGTGGTCAAGTATGATTAAAAGATTTGTTTTATTTTTAACTTCATTTTCTATAATAGATGTCAATTTATGATTTTAAATATGGGTGTGCAAATGGTTGGTCCGATCTTAGACCGAACTGAAATAGAAAGACCGAACCGACCAATTCATGTGTTTTTTTTTGCCCTGCCCAAACCGAAATAAAATTAGGACTGAACCAAGGCCGACCGAATTCCTCGGTCGATCTATTCAGTTCAACAGATTATTTTCATGTTTGTTCCAATTTTTGTTCCATGTTCAACTGTTCTAATTTCCAATATGATCAATTTGATAAACCATCCATTTTGAACAAAAAAATTACAAACCTAAAACGATTACAAATATATAAATCATTCCAATTCCAAAAATAAAAAAATCCAAAAATCAAAAGTAATCGTGTGCAAGTTCGACAATCATTATTCAAGAAAAGAACCTGCAAGTCAAAAAAAATATTACAAGTCATAAGTCACCAATTCATTCAAATCAACATTTTGTCATTGCGGTTTCATTAGAAAAACTTGCTTTAATATCTTTGATACCTACAAAAAGATATACATATAATATGACATTTACTATAGATGTCACAATAATAAAATATAAGTAAATAAAATAAACACCTTCTTTATATTGTAGAATACTCTCTAAATCTTTTTCAATTGACTTGGGTTGGTTTAAGCCCCTCAACCAATCTTGAGCACATAAAAGAGTTTTATAATTTTAGGAGTTAAAGAACTCATAAAGGGATCAAGAACCCTACTTCCAGCACTGAAAGCGGATTCAGATGCAACTGTAGATATGTGCATTGATAAAACATTTCAAATAATAAGTGAAAGAACATGAAACCTCATGTGGTTAAGCTTCCACCACTTCAAAATGTCGAATTCATTTGTTTCCACATCAAGAGGATTTTCTTTGAGATAGACATCAATCTCATTTTTTCATGCATCTCCACTTCCATATCTTATCCTCTTGAACATATTGCCCATAGTGCACACATTGTATAGAGGTTTCCTTTCAGGAGATTGACCTTAGCTTGATGATTCATTATCTGTACCACCACTTTGAGGTTGACGTAGTGCTCTATACTCATCGAATAATTCATCCATGTCAAACCTCAAATCAATTGCTAGTTTTTTACCCTCTTAAAATCCGTACTCTTTTTACAAAACAAACTCAATGAAATCAAGCTTATATCTTGGATTAAGAACAACAACCATAAAAATAAGCTTGTTCATCTCTTTAAAATTTTCCCAATATTATCATACTCGAACCTTATTTTTTGCCCCATTGATTTCACACTTTTATCATTACTTCGAACTCAATCCTCCAACAACAATCTCATTATGCTAATCTTATGATAAAACACATTAGATGTGACATGCAAATGAGCAAAAACTCTAAGTGTGATATCATAAAATACTGGTAAAATCTCAGTCATCCTCTTAGCAATTTTCCAATCCACAAACGTAGGCACACCATCAACTAGATCAATAAGTGAGGATCTTTAATATCATATAACTCAAATGCCTTTTCAAACTTAAGTGCAACACTCAACATTAGATATGTAGAGTTCCACCTAGTACACACGTCAAGGCACAACATACTATTGCAATCAATGATTTCCTCTTCACAACATAATTTAAATCTAGCCATTCTTGTAGAGGAGTGCCCCACATACCTAACAACTTCACAAACTTTCTTGATTGCTGAATTTCTTTCTTTTAAACCATCACCAACAATTAAATTCACAACATGAGCAACACACCTCATATAAAGATAACTCCCCTTCATCATAGTACAATCCCTAGAAATCAATCGCTCATTCAAATAGTTAAGACAAATATCATTTGACTTTGCATTATCTATTGTGATTGCAAACACTTTTGCAATCCCCCATTCACGCAAGTAACTATTAATCACTCTACCTATTTCCCCACCCTTATGACTACCAACAGTGCAGAAATTGAAAATTTTTATGTTCACACTCCAATCTTGATCAATGTAATAGGCAGTTATACACATATAGTTAAGATTTTGAATTGATGCCCATATATCAATAGTAATGCAAACAGTTTATCTAGATTTCTTGAAAAACTCACGTAACTTCACCTTTTCATCCAGGTATAATTGATAACAATTTCTAGAAACAAAACAACGTAAAGGCATCTTAAACTGATGTTGTAAAGCTGCAACAAAGCTAATAAATCATTCTCCATGCACAAGTCTGAATGAAAGTTCATCCTTAATCCCTATTTCAGTTAATTTCAATCTACATATATCTTGATCAAATTTCTAAGTAGTAAGACTACCCATGGTTTCTATCCCATCACCTATAGGTAGCAGTGATAAATAAGATTGCTTAGGGTTTTTATTATTTGGATTAAATTTGCAATTTGTCATGTGACGCTTCAAACAAGTTGTCTCATTCTTAATTGAATCACAACAATAAGAGTTAGGACAATAATTGTACTTGCATTTTTCTTTCATAGTGATTTTAGTGAAGTGATCCCACACTTTAGACCTTGGCTTTATTGGTGTCTTAGCACTAGAAATTGATCATCACTTGTTGCTGCTAGTGTTGTGTTCTCATTCATATTTGATAGGGCTTCCTATTCACTCATATAATCATTACAATCCAAATCTTCACGTTCTTGATTTTGTTGCGACATTCTAATTCCTATAATAAGTAGCAAAGAGGAAAATAATAATTAGAATCTAGAAATCTAGTAAAATCTGAATCAACAAATGAATTTATTGAAATCTAAATTAATTAAATCAAAAGCTGAATTAAAATCTCAAATCTGAATTAATTAAATCAGAAGTTGGTGATACAGTTTCAGACTTTCAGAGCTTCAACTTTCCGACCTAGCAACCCTCATTAAACTGTCATGTTTTATGCTCTAAAATCTGCTGGATTTTGAATATATCAGTCCATGAATCTGATAAATGTGCTTTACACCATATGCACTTGAGCCAGATAATTATGTTGCCGAAAATGCTTATAGTTTGTATTTGCGTCACTGTAATCCATATATGACATGCCAAAAAATTTCCCCAATTTTCCTCTTTCTCAAAGCTCTAGGCTTCTTAATTCTCATAGTTGTTTTATGATTTTATTTATAAATTGGGAAGATTCAGAAAGAAAGATAAATTTTATCTTATCTAAACTAAAAAAAATTATAGTCTAATAGATTGTGATTAATCAATCATTATATAGAGAGTTATCTTTATTGTATTGGATATTGATTCCTTAATCAACTAAGTGTTGAGGCTTACCAGTGGCGTTGATCGACTGCGATGATGAGAAGGGTTTTCAGTTGCAGTAGTGGCGTCACGGCTGTAGATAGCGATCGATGTGCATCTTTTGTCGAGGTAAACTAGTGATGAAGCATTGCCGGAGAAATGATGTGTCCGGAGTAAGGAGCTCTCCACTCTCGTCTCTTGAGTCTCAACTTTCTACGTTATGGCGAACTGGCGAGCAGCGGCGGATGGTATCGTGGGCTCGTGGTGATAACTCAATTGTCAATTGTAGAACTAGGATTCAGACTTCAGAGTTTAGAGTTCAGTGGTTCACAACTTCATGATTATTTCATTTAGTCTATAAATCTGATTATTTGGCTATTAGCCATTAGATAAAGAAAAATAGGAAATAAATAAATATAATATAAAAATATCAAATATTATATATATATATATATATATATATATAACATGATACACAAATACAAATATATTGATATACATATGCTATGCTCGTTCATTCGGTCCATTCAACCACATTTTCTCAAAGACCGAGACCGACCGATCTAATAGTTCGGTCCTCTTAGTTAAGACCGAGACTGAACTTTGTTGTGTAATTATCAACCGAAATGAGCTTTTTGGGTCGGTCTATCCGGTTGGTCCGATTTTTGCACAATCCTAATTTTAAATTTCTGTTGAATTTCAATAAAGTATTTTATTAAACGAAAAATATGGATAATGTATTTTTTTTTATTAAAAGTGAAATTAGGGCGTTACAATTGTTAACTTTCTTCACGGTTACCAATGGAAATAGGGTCATCATGCGCATAGCACTTTGGATGATCATATGATGAGAATCATACATTCTTTCTCTTACAACATAATTCTTGTCGATTATGTTAAAAATCAAGAGTGCAATGTGTGCATTTTGACTACTACCATAGATTATTTGAAGGCGTACCCATTTTGATGAGAAATCTTTTCAAAGTTAATCACCACTAAATGTGAAACAACTTCCAATAGGCCCCACTCGAAGGTCAGAACCATTAAACTTCTTTGTCTAGTCTTTATTGTTCACTATTTTCTAACCATGTCATATGTGGCAGTCTCATAGACATCTTGCTAACGAGGATCTAGTAATAATTTTTTTTAGAAACCAAATTCTCTATATGTACAAGTTGATTTCTAGTTGACAAATGATTTTTTAGCAGGATGTCTAAATAAAATAATAACATCAAAATAAATAAGTTAAGATGAATAAATAAATAGTATGAGGTAAAAAATGTGTGGCAGTACATGAACTTTTTCAACTGGGTAAGGAGATGATTCAACGGAGCTCATTCATGTTCTTAAATTATTTTAGTTATAACACTTGCAATGAGTCAAAATCTTGCTTTACAGATTCTGAATCTCTCTTCATTAAGCCTACTAAACATCAGCTACATATCTAGAAAAAAAAGGTTGTTTTCCATGTCTAATCCAAATAGTGATTTTTCACGATCATATAAGTAGCACATGAAATTCATCATGCTACCAATCAAACACCAGTAGAACTTATGAAGATAGATATGGGTTAGCTTATCTTATATTTCATTTCAATCTGTATCCCCAGTGGCAACGTATAAGTTTATATACTTGGCCCACAATTTTCTTCAACGTATTTGCATCAAGTCTTGAATTGAATTTTGATAAAACATAATTCTCTCACTCTGTTTTGCATCCACATTATCACCAACCACTTTACTACTAGCCATGTCATCAACCACTACCACTATTTTACTACCAGACACATCCTCTTTACTACTAGGCACATCACCAACAACCAATTTACTATTGTTATCTACAGTCACATCATCACCCAATACTTTACTATTACTATGTGCAACCACTTTTCTAGTTTCTTTCATATTCTCAAAAATGTTAATTACACATCAATACCTAACATTTCTTCTTCTTTTTTATACTTTTGTCCTAAAGTTTCAAAAGTTAGCATCCAACGTTTGCAAATATCACTTTTCGCATTAGTGAAATTTACGCCAGTGCAAATAATGAAGTGTACTACCGGAAACTTACGTGGATTTTTTGTCCTATTTTTTTAAATGACGATGAAATTCATTTTAATCTCATTAAACTACACGACATCATTTAACACAAAATTTAAAAAAAAGGCAAATATCCACGACGTTTTTTCAGCAGTACACTTTATTATTTGGACTGTTGTAAAATTTCACTGATGCTAAAAGTGTTAATTATGCAAAACGTTGGGTACTGATATGTTACTTTTGAAACTTCGAGACAAAAGTGTAAAAAAATCGAAACGTTGGGTATTGATGTATAATTAACCCTTTAGAAAATAACAAAATAAGAAATTAACATGATTGATCGTCATAGAAAAATAAACATAATCCATACTCGAATGTTATTGATCGACTATAATTTTGACACCATCATTAATTATATATGGTCCAGGCCTCGTTTTCGAAATTAAACATCCATCATTAATTATATATAGTCCAGAAAGGTCTTATAATGAGACCTTAACCACTATACTAAATGATTTTATGTAACATAAAACAAACTGCTAGACCCATAATCACAATTAGAACACTTAACCACTGGCTAAGCCTCATTTTTAAAATTAAACATCCATCATTAATTATATATTAAATATACATCATTAATTATATATAGTCCATAAAATCATTAATTATATATAGTCCAGATCAATCATTAATTATATATTAAACATCCATCATTAATCATATATAGTCCAGAAAGGATCATTAATTATATATAGTCCAAATCCATCATTAATTATACATTAAACATCCATCATTATTCATATATAGTCCATAAAGGTCTTATGATTAAAAAGGAATAAACATTACTTCAACATGATTCGAACTATAGACCTCTCAAGTAAGAATTTGAACACCAACCATTAAATTATATAAGGTTCAAAATCACTTTAGATAAAAACGAGTTATAGATTTTGAACACCAACCATTAAATTATATAAGGTTCAACAACCAATCACATAAGATAAGACCTTTCAACCAACCTATCATTTTAAAATCACACATTTCAAACCACCAATTAAAACATGTTCAACCTTGACTAGTCCAAAAATCCAATATTCAACATTCAAATTATGTCAGCAAGACCACGACGATCACGCGTGTCCATAAATATTTAAATAATCCATAAACATACAGCGGAAGCATATATACTCATATTTGTTGACCACAACTAAAACAAAGTCAAAATTTCAAAAACTAAAATCTGGTCAACCATACAAGATGTCCCGATTAGTCCACGTCTGCCACCTGCCATCATCAATTACATGAAAATATTTTTAAATAGTGGGGCTGAGTGCCAGAAAACACTCCGTGGGAATACTCATACATTCGTCCAATAATTTTCAATAATAGTATCAATAAATTTATATTTGATATGTCGTAAATCATACGCTTAATAAACATAGTGGAGACCGACCCTAATGTGATCATATATAAACTATAACATATTCATAACATGAACATATTCATACGTAATTGCACCGGAGTGCCATATTCGAAAATCCTCATATGAGTCGTATCAATCCACATTGAGCAACATAAGCATAAATCATTTTTCATAGCGGGCGAAAGTTTAAATATAATTTCGAAAGCATTTTGGTAAGTAAACCCACCTTATAGCTAGATTAGCTGAAGCTTTATTCATGATTTCACATCCGAAGCCAGTTGTCGGATTAGGACCTTAATTATGCTTAAATATAGGTATAACCTTAATCATCTGTTGCTCGTCCTAATCGTGTCTCGAGTTAGGACCTATACATAAGAACTGTGACTTAGTAACATAATAATGTTCTAACATATACTATAACATAAATAAGGTTCTAGGGATCGAGTCTCTAAAGTAAGAGCGTAACCTGACGTCACTTAAATGTCGAATGAGATCCTAACTTAAAATATATCGGAGTCCTCGATCATACAAATAAATGTCTTAAATACATAAAGGAAAAATATAATATTTAATATATGATTTAAATGATCATTTTAAATCATAGAAGAATATGGAAATATTAATTCAATATATCATATACTTAATTTCGAATTTAATCTAAATTAAGCAAAATAAACTAAATAAAAAATAAGGATAAAATATAACATAATTTTGTAGTCAAGAGGGCTTGAACACATAACCAAAAATATAAATGAAATAATAAGCACTTAACCACTAGGCTAAAAGAATTTATACAATATTAGTTAAACTGTTTTAATTAAATACACTCATAAATGTTTGAGTAAAAAGAGATTTATAAAATGCATAAAAGTGGATTGAACCTTAGACCTCTAGCATAAAATCTAAACTCTCACCATTAGACTAAACACCATTTTCAAAAATTATTTAGTGGGTTTAATTAAATAAAGTTCATAATTATCTTGGAATAAAAATAAATAAAATGCATTCTAAAGGTTTTGAACATTTGACCTATCATAATAAAATACAAAATATAACTATTGAGCCAAAGGCCATTTTTGAAAATCATAAAAATTTTTTATTTAAATATAGTGCAGAATTATATTGGAATAAAATGCATAAATTAAATGTTCAAAAAGGGTTTTGAACCCTGGACCTCTCAAACAACAATCTGGACTCCACCCATTCAGTTAAATACCAATTTCAAAAATTATAAGATGTAATTAATTTTATAAGGTTCAAAATCATCTTAGATAAAATAAAGGTAAAACGAGTTAAAATATATACCAAGATTTATAATTAATATGTGTAAAAAATATATGCCTCAATAAAAAAAATGTTACCAACAAAGATTAATCTATAGCCCTTGTAATTTAATTGATAGAGATTTGATCATTGGATTCCAACAAAGATAGGGTTCCATCATAATATAGGGTTCCACAACATAATTCGCACATAGAAGGCTCCAAGGTCAAACAACCCGCCTTTAAAATGTTTTGCATAATATCAAGTTAAATACATCATAACTACAAAATAGGGCTAGTCTCATCCCAATAATCATTGATCATAAAGGCAAAAGGAGAATGATCAATGTAATATGAATAATGTGAGATTTGATAGGACATATTCTACTTGCTTTTATTGTTATCTTTTGGTGTCATTTCTCCTAATTAATTGCCCTATACTTGTGTATTTTGGAAGAATGATGTGTTTGTTGAGTTGTGTAGGGATGTAGTACAAAGTTGGAGAAAATGTCATGCTTTTGGTGCAAAAAGAATCTAAGTGAAGAAAGAGCAAAATTCGAGTCTGAGTAGATCCGGCTGTAAGGGCTTGCAGCTGGAAAACTGGAGCGAGTTTCTGGAAGTTGGACCTGAGTACGCGTTTTGGGCTTACAAAATCTGATTCTCGGCCTAAGCCACAACCTGGACGCGGGATTCAGAGTCCCACTGCCTCTAAAAGTCTTTGTTTTGGCAATTACCTAGTGGAGATAGACTAGGATTTTATTTCCTTATCTAATGTTTTAATTAAGGATATTATATATAGATTAGGACTTATTTCTATTTATTATCGATTCCATTATTCACGCAAAACACGCAGCAGCAGAAAAACGCTTGGAGCAGATTTTATATTTCATCTTCTTCATTAATTTATGGTGCTCGATTCTTCAATATTTGTGCTATTCAATATTATTATGCAATCAAGCTAAGTTCTTCTTATTCCGATGACCACTAACGAAGCCCTGGCCTAGCTAAACTGTGAGATCTATTTGTGCTTTTATCATTCAATTAATTTGCATGCATTTGTTATTCTTTGTATTTCAAGTCGTTAATTGTTTCAATATTGCTAGATAGGTGCACATATTTAGTAATTCGGAATTAATTAGTAGCCAATTAAATCGGCCATCCGTAATTGTGGTTTAAGTTTAATTAGTGGCGAAACGGTTCTTCAGAACCAGGGAGAATGGCAATCTTAATTCACAGTCCTGCGTCAGAGTCTGTTAATTATGAATTGGGTTCCTCTAGACTTTAAGGCTGTCGACTCATTAAACCTATAGAGCGTCTCTTACGGTTGTCAGTCGATTAGGGAAATAATTGGTGAAGCGTCTTCCTGATTATCGAGAAACTACGGAGGAATTAGGCTGCGTCAGTAAGCGTCTTCAGTAGCTATAACTGATTGGTATGTGTTAATTGAATCAATCTTTGCGTTGAGGATCAGTTTAGGTAAGTTAGGGTGGAGTTAATTGGAATCCAGAATATTTCTTCTCATATTTTAAATCCGTTCGTTTTGTTAAATCGTGCATTTATTTTCTATTTATTTATTAATTTCGTTCAGTTTATTATAAGTACACAAAACCCTCTGGAAAGTTTAGTTATGCAGATTGGAAATATAGAGTAATTCTCGCCGGTCCCTTGGGAGGCGATCTCGCTCATCGCTGTACTCTGCAGTAAGGGCTTACCGACGGAAGTCGGGACATTTATTTTTGGTGAAAAACGACGCACCAATTTCAAAAGAAGAGCATGCAAAAATAAACACAAGCTTGTGGGGGTTCTCTTGTGTTCACAACGCTCCTACTCAGGCCTCAACTCCTCAACCTGAAATTCATTAAATGAATGGGGTGAGTATTTAACAACATACTCAGTGGGAACACTGCAAACAGTTATAGCCAATTGCACAAGTGAAAATATAACATATGGAAATTTCTTTACTTTGTGGAGACTAGCCTCAACCTCGTAGGGTCCAAACATCATGATGTCCCTGTTAATGAACATCTTTAGCCCTGTAGGGATGCCCGTGGGCTTATTATCCCCTAGGAAGGACATTAACAAGTCTATATCGATCCCGTAGGACCTCTTTATCGACCCTGAAGGATCACTTTGTCGACCCTGAAGGATCTCATTCATATCACCGGTCCGAAGACCCTTCATACTTATACAATCAAAGCACAACAATAACTATAACCTTACACGTGTTCACAGTTTAGAGTTACCCCACCTTATAAGACGCTTTCAATTCCTTTCAACCTTGAAATACTCCTTTTCCGTGCCCAAGTTGTCCACCTCGAATCCCAATACGTTGCCTAGCACCTTTAAATGATGTCGAGTTATACAATTATTCTATAATTTTGACCAAACACACTCTAAACATTGCTTTAAGGTTCTCATACATATCACATGCACAACCATGGATATACAAGCTTATACTATAATTTTGGACTCAAAATACACATCAAAACTCTTTGAGACATTTAATCGAACATGTTACGAGTACCCGTTTAAATCACAAGAACAAGACTCAATTTAAATCCTTTGAACTCATAATTTCCAATACATGAGCCTCTATCCTAGGGCTCTAACATACATGAAAATCAACTTCATACAACCATCAAAACACCTCCAACCAAACACCAACATATGAAGGGGAAATTAGGGCAAAAATCCAAACCCTAGAAATAATGAACCATAGGAATTTCAATTTAACACCACATATAGCTTCAAGGATGTAAATAAACTATATGTTCAAGATATGAAAGTAATGGGATCAATGAAATCGAAAAATCCTAAATTTTGTGTATAAACCCTAGATTCAAATCAACATGGAAATGGTGATTAATCACCAAGAAGAAGAGGGTATGAAGTTACCTTGGTTGATGGAGGATGATGAGATAATCCACTCCCAAAACTTGAAGGATTGATTGAGAGGATTGGGAGGAAAATCGTCCAAGTTGAAAGAAGAAAATGAAGAGAAATGAGTGAAGTGTAGTATTTAAAGGATGAAATTTCCGAAGCGAGGCGCGACCTAAGGGGGTCGCGTTCAGGGGTCGCATGTAAATAACACAGTGAGGCACGACTCAAAGAGGTCGCGTCTAAGGGTCGCGTTTCAGCCGAAGCAAAATGGTTCCCTGAAGCCGTTGATACGCGACTCAAATGTCGCGTTTTTTCTCGCGTTACAGAGCTTCTCAGCACGCGACTTTGAGGGGTCGCATTTCACGGTCGCATTTCGGCTTCACTGCGAGATGCGACTCGGAGAACTCGCACTTGAGGGTCGCGCTTCAGACTCGATTTGTTATTTCGAATACAGTCCGACTCTCGGACACTTCCAACTCTATTTAACCTTAATTTAACATAACTTAGATTTTCAAAACACTTTTAATATATACCGAAAAAGCAGCGAGACCCCCGTTCAACTCAGCGTTAGGGTGTTCAAGGTATGGCAAACATAACATTAAATGTAATCACATTCATTATCATATAACTCGGCCTCTTAGTTTTATAATCAACTGTATTATACAGTCAGTATAATATCACCATGCTATGACGTATCGGCTCGAGTGGGACAACCTGAATTAAAACAACGACATAATATACAAATATACGATCATAATTAATATTCAAACAATATTAATTCAACATCATTTTCCAAAATTATAATTTATAATTGATCAAAAAGGGTCGGGGTATCACAATACTACTATCGCAGTTGGTTTTAATTTGACCATATGATGTTTCTTTCACTTGCTTAATCCTTGCAAAGAGGATACCTATAATTCAAACGGTACATGTCTTATATAATATCATTTCAATCGCTCCTTGGTAGTTATTTCTAAAAGCTATTTCTATCGTTAGTAAACATTCCTTCCAGTCTTCACCTTGATCTATAATGTAATTTTTAACATACACTCACGCGTGCATGCTATCATTTTTTATTAATCGTGCGAGAGTGGAAAATCATACTAAGATCGATTCCTTATCCATAAAATCTCATAACTTTTTTCTTGAACGTATGTGGGACTCGTAGCAGGGTATACTGGTAAATAATATAAATTTATAATAATCTTACAATCTCTTCGATATGGGCCTCGTAAATGTGTGTTGACTCATTCAGTTTATCCATAATTATCCGTACTGCATGCGTGATCTACAAAGATCATCTTGGGTAATCCAATAATAAAGCTCATCAAAATGTGTTCTTATTTCAACTTTAGAATTCATGAAGTCTTCTAAGCATCTTATGGTTGAGCCTTTATGATTCGACTTCGTAAACTAGCTCTCATATTTCTCATCATTCTTACTTTCATTTTGCATGATGCTACTACCACTTCGATCTTCAATCCCATAATATCCTTGAGCAGTTATCCTTATTAGGTTATTATGCAATTAGACATTTCTTGGGTCTTTCGACTTTAAGCGTTTGCTACAATATCCATCTTTATTACGTGGCATATGATAATGTGATCGTAGTCCTCACTAACTCGAATTATTCTCATGCATCATGTAGAACTCCTTCAAATAAAAATATTTAAACTATTCGATCAGCGTAGATCTTGTGCATCTTGTCGTGGAGATTAAGCATCTGAATTCTTAATGCGTAAACTATGACATCAAACTCTTCATCATATTTCAGATGTTCTCATGTGATCTCGATTGTCGGGATGTAGTTCCAATCACTTATCATTTTCACTAATACTGACACGAACGCATATCAAAATCTTATTTTTGAAGCATTACTATAGATGACTATTCATTTGTATCCTTCTAACAAAGTCCACATTCAGGTGGTGACTAATCTCTTCTTGAACTCTTAAACAATCTCCTCACACCTTTTATCCAGTGAAATATTTACTGATCTTTAACGGCTAAATCATGGTTACTAAAATTTTGGAGAATCCTTTAATGAGCCCTATGTATAACACGTATAAACTTAAAACACTAATCATCTCATTCGAGTTGGTTATTTACTCCATATCACCTTATATTTTTCCACCATAGAAGAATCCATCTTGATTCATTAAGTTATTACTATATGACTCTAAAATCTATTCCGTTAAGGTAAATCTCTCACTTGTCAACTTATCATATAGTCTCTTCCTTCAAAAAGTCTCCAACATTGTCCTTAGATGTTTTTTAAGTTGTTGGTTGTTTCTAACATAATCTATAACATCATCCATAAATACAGGGACAAAATTGTCCTACAAGTGCTAAACTATTGGTCCATGAATACAACGGGAGTGTTGCTCAAATCAAAATACATAACTACAAACTCATAGTGGCCATAACAAGTTTGAAAATGGTCTTGTGCATATCTTTCTCACGAATATAACTGCTAGCATCTGGATCTCAAGATAATCTTGGATAAAAACACTCACCTCTTTTCAATTAGTCATGTAGATCACCAATCCTAGATAGTCGATATTTGTCTTTACTTGTTAAGATGCTCAACTCTTGGCCATCAATAATATTCAGAATAATCTAGCAGTTTTCATAACATACAATATCGATGCAGCTTCGGTAACATACTTGACCTTATAAATCTTTGGCCTAAGAATTTGTACAGTCGTATTTCTATTCTTTCGATCACTTTAATGTCACACTTTATAGTGCCTTTAATCACGAACGTGATTGTCGGTGTAAGATCTATAGTGCAATCTACTATTCAATTCAGGGCATTCTAGAGAGGTCTTCAGAATTATATCATTAAACTTGCTTACGACGGTACATTATTTATCATACATTAACGGTCTTCCTTCTTTCTAAGCCCACTAAGAATACTTAGCATTCTTTCTTCATAGTCATCTCCAAAGTCTTCTCGGTTGTTCATACTCACATTGTTGCACTTGTCTTTTACTTCATGAAGTGTAGCTCTTATTCTCCTAGATTTAGAAACCTCATATTTTTACCATATCACTTAATCATTGGATGGATAACTCTATCTAGGTTGTTCCACAAATAAGATTGAAATCCTTCTTTTACAACATATGTAAGATCTTCTTGCTATGAAAGCCAAGATCTAGCATAAGGTAACTTATATCGTTCACTAGTAGTTTTCTCGAATATGAACTTATTTGCAACGTTTTTCATTCCAACTCATCATTATTCTTTGTGAATGAAATATATTTTTTCTTATTTGTATTTTTCGGATACAAAACCTTCAATATTTTTCCTATTTTTATTCGTATTAGCCATTGTCATATTCTTTTTCTTTTGATGAACAAAATGGTTTGCGAGCTCGCGGAAAAATATTCATTTGTCGATGTGAACTCCCCATAATCTCTATAATATTGATTGATTCACCCTTATTGTTCCATTGTAATACTACTTCGATGATTAACTCTTCCATCCGTCATGTCGCCTGTCAAAGTTGCTATCAAAACCTGACATTCTTTCTTCTTAATCGACTTCATTGCCTTCATAGATAATATATTGAGTACCATAGCACTTATTTTGATTCATAAAAAGTGAAATCTCCTTCCTTCGGTGTTTGGAGCATTTCATTCTCGCAACATCATATTGTTTCACGATTATCTTCAAGTCAATCCATTCTTAAGGTAACATCAAAAAGTTTAATTAATTCTATCATATGCACATTCGCCTTAAGATAACTATCATCAAAAATTAAATATATTCCAACACATCGTACTACGTACTTCTCAATGGCACATCTTCTTCTTCTTCAGGTTCACCATGGTTGTGGAAGATTAACAGTCGTATCGTTGAAATTGTTTGTTGATTTAACTTATAATATCTCGTTAGGTGTTCAATTCATATTAAGTAGAAGGAAGTCTGCTGACATATCATTTGAGCTAATAGTTATTTAACGTAGTTCTTAGCACCTGACGTAGATCATGAAGTATTGAATTCATCAAGATCGATTCTGATCAGCTTCATGTAGAGTTGAACTCGAACTTCTTTATTTGCGCCTGGAGAGAATAACTATTTCGTATTTCATAAGAATTAACTACCATGAAATTTTCTATCTGAGTCGTTTCTAAATTTGATCTGGGATACTTTGTAGGTAACTACATTATGCGCATTTCATAACCAAATATAACTAGTCCGTAAAACATAGTGAAACTACGTATAGTTCTCAATCAGTACCTCATAAAGAGAAATTTCATAATCTTAAGAAATTGCATTGCAACTTATGTGCAACTGTTCGTATATCGCACGCGGCATCATCATAGTTGTCCATATATCAAGTGTCGCATACTAGGTCAATACTTATCATTAGGAGTTGCATAGTTCATCTAATTTACAACGCACTTGGATCTAATCAAAGTACTCATACCATGTAATTAACTATTGATATAATAGAGTAAGGTCGTCTGTAGCTCAAGTTGAACTTTTCGTCATGTAGGAGAATCTTTATCGGAGTCGTTCTTTAGCTCGTCGAATTATCTCGATCGCATAAATATAGTAAAGGTTACCCAATTCTTAGGCAGAGCTATAGTCTTTAAAATATATCGTGTACCGCATAAATAGTCCAACATAGTTCACTAAGCAAGTGAAAACTTAAAGGTAATTTAAGTATACCCAAGTCCATCTAGGTTCATCCTATGGTGGGATCATATCATAAGCATTTGGATAAAACATTTTCGTAATAAGGCAAACCAATAAATTTCCAATAACTTAAGCTTGAAATACATTGTAATCAAGCATTTTCTTTATCATAATTTCTCAAACATATTATATTTTTGCCTAAAATATACTTTGCTCAACAAAGATTTATTCTCATAAAATTTGTACTTGATTGAGCGAGGCGTGGCGTGGACATGGACCACAAAGAAGTAACCATTTCTTGTAAACAATATTTCGAAAACATTTCAAAAATCACTCCACAGGCCTACAGATTCGTAGACCCGCTCTGATACAATATGTAACGCCCCGAACTCGGAGGACCAGTGTGCTAACGGGAACACACACGATGAAAGAAAATCACAATAAAATCTTCACAAACTAACATAAATCATTTTCTCGAATTATAAAAATTCGGGCAGCACTTCGTTTAAAATATTAATAAATTCCACGCTCATAGGCATTTACCATTCAACAGCCAATCACATAAGATAAGACCTTTCAACCAACCTATTATTTTAAAATCACACATTTCGAACCACCAATTAAAACATGTTCAACCTTGACTAGTCCAAAAATCCAGTATTCAACATTCAAATTATGCCAGCAAGACCACGACAATCACGCGCATCCATAAAATATTTAAATAATCCATAAACATACAGCGGAAGCATATATACTCATATTTGTTGACCACAACTAAAACAAAGTCAAAATTTCAAAAACTAAAATCTGGTCAACCATACAAGATGTCCCCATCAGTCCACGTCTGCCACCTGCCATCATCAATTACCTGAAAATATTTTTAAATAGTGGGGCTGAGTGTCAGAAAACACTCCGTGGGAATACTCATACATTCATCCAATAATTTGTAATAATAGTATCAATAAATTCATATTTGATATGTCGTAAATCATACGCTCAATAAACATAGTGGAGACCGACCCTAATGTGATCACATATAAACTATAATATATTCATAACATGAACATATTAATACGTAATTGCACCGGAGTGCCATATTCGGAAATTCTCATATGAGTCATATCAATCCACATTGAGCAACATAAGTATAAATCATTTTTCATAGCGGACGAAAGTTTAAATATAATATCGAAAGCATTTTGGTAAATAAACTCACCTTATAGCTAGATTAGCTGAAGCTTTATTCATGATTTCACGTCCGATGCCAATGGTCGAATTAGGACCTTATGCTTAAATATAGGTATAACCTTAATCATCTGTTGCTCGTCCTAATCATGTCTCGAGTTAGGACCTATACATAAGAACTATGACTTAATAACATAATAATGTTCTAACATATACTATAATATAAATAAGGTTCTAGGGATCAAGTCCCTAAAGTAAGAGCGTAACCTGACGTCGCTTAAATATCGAATGAGATCCTAACTTAAAATATATCGGAGTCCTCGATCATGCAAATAAATGTCTTAAATACATAAAGGAAAAATATAATATTTAATATATGATTTAAATGATCATTTTAAATCATAGAAGAATATGGAAATATTAATTCAATATATCATATACTTAATTTCGAATTTAATCTAAATTAAGCAAAATAAACTAAATAAAAAATAAGGATAAAATATAACATAATTTTGTAGTCAAGAGGGCTTGAACACATAACCAAAAATATAAAGGATCATTTTAAATCATAGAAGAATATGGAAATATTAATTCAATATATCATATACTTAATTTCGAATTTAATCTAAATTAAGCAAAATAAACTAAATAAAAAATAAGGATAAAATATAACATAATTTTGTAGTCAAGAGGCTTGAACACATAAACAAAAATATAAATGAAATAATAAGCACTTAACCACTAGGCTAAAAGAATTTATGCAATGTTAGTTAATCTGCTTTAATTAAATATACTCATAAATGTTTGAGTAAAAAGAGATTTATAAAATGCATAAAAGTGGATTGAACCTTAGACCTCTAGCATAAAATCTAAACTCTCACCATTAGACTAAACACCATTTTCGAAAATTGTTTAGTGGGTTTAATTAAATAAAGTTCATAATTATCTTGGAATAAAAATAAATAAAATGCATTCTAAAGGTTTTGAACCTTTGACTTATTATAATAAAATACAAAATATAACCATTGAGCCAAAGGCCATTTTTTAAAATTATAACAGATTTTTATTTAAATATAGTGCAGAATTATATTGGAATAAAATGCATAAATTAAATGTTCAAAAAGGGTTTTGAACCCTGGACCTCTCAAATAACAATCTGGACTCCACCCATTCAGCTAAATACCAATTTCAAAAATTATAAGATGTAATTAATTATATAAGGTTCAAAATCATTTTAGATAAAATAAAGGTAAAAATGAGTTAAAAATTGTAGTTAAGCAATTTTCGAACCCTTGACCTATACTTAAGGAAACAAGATTTCGACCATTAAGCCATAGCTAATTTTTAAAATTTAAAGTATGTTTTTAATTAAATAAGGTTGTATAACATTAGAAACGGGTCTTAAAAATCTATTTCATAAGATTCGAACATTAGACCTATCATTATTAAATCAAGACTCCAACCATTAAGCAAGATATCATTTTCAAAAATTACATCATGTTTTAAATTTAATAACTTAGAAAATACATGAATTAATTAAAATAATAAACTACTTCAAGCATATTTGAACCTTAGACATTTGCACATAAAATTAAATGATTATCCATTAGGCTATAATTGAATCTTTAAAATATATACCAAGATTTATAATTACTATGTGTCAAAAATATATGCCTCAATAAAAAAAATGTTACCAACAAAGATTAATCCATAGCCCTTATAATTTAATTGATAGAGATTTGATCATTGGATTAAGATCAATTTTTGATGAACATTTCCAATCTTTTTAATTATATAGATCAACCACTATATAGTATATATAAGTAAAATATAAAAGAAAAGAAAAAAAAAAGAAAAAGACAACATAACTCACACACACACACCCCACAAATTGGACTCACACACACATACACACTAAACACACACAAAACATCAAAGCAAACATATCTTCATTCCTTCATCAACACATTCAACTTGTCAAGTGTTCAAGAACATCAAGAACACTAAATATTAAGATAAAAATAATATTTAAAAATATGTAATCAAAACAGCCCGTAAATCCACTATGAAGTACATAAAATCGAAAATAAAATGCAATAAGATAGAAATAAATTAGATTTTTCAAGGCTAGGATTTAACCATTTCTTAGATCCAAAAATAGGAAACCTAAATCTCTTAAAAATAATCATACAAAATGAAAGAGGAAAGAAAGGGGAATCTAAAAATGGTATTGCATGTTAAAAATTCCGCCAGAAAATTCTTCCGGCGTTGGTGGTCAGCGGCGGAGGTGGTGGTGGCGAGGAGAGGAGTAGAGAGAGAAGGGAGAGGGGGCTGATCCCCTTTGAGTGAAGTGAACTGAGCTAGGAGGCTTAAGTGGTAATGAGGGGTATTTATATCCCTCCATAACTTAACCATAAAATCCAATTAAATCAATAATTAAATCATAACTTGATCAATTGATGTCTGACAAAGATGAAATCAAGTTCTATGGATTCGTATCGACGAGCACTATCGTCTAATATATTCGTTCATCTCATTTCATTAATAATTAGGCCGTAAATAATTAAAATTGTAATTGGGCTAGAAAGTCCATCATTTGGGCCTTTTATTAAAAATGGAATACAACTTAAACATTTGGGCTCTATAAAATTCATTGGGCCTCTATTATTGGATTTGGGGTGTTACACTTTTAGTTAACAAATTTGAACATATTCATTAAGCTAATACAATTTTCGAAATTTATAATATGATTTTAATTAATTATAGTTGAAACATAAGGATATTAATTGCAATAAAAAGATATCTATCTGAACATATCCATTAAGCTAGATACATTTTTTGAAATTTATAATATGATTTTAATTAATTATAGTTGGAACATAAGGATATTAATTGCAATAAAAAGAGATCTTAAAATGCATGCAACGTGATTTGAAGCTTAAACCTCTTTAATATTAAACATTAATCCCCAACCATTAAAATGACAGCTCCCAAATAAATTCGAACCTTAAACCTTTGTGTATAAAAACTAAAGATTAACCATTGGGCTAAAGATTTAATTTTAAACTATAAGCTTAACTTTTTAATTAAATAACTTAATAATATCTTTTATTAAAAAAAACTAAGACACACACACAAATGCCGCCGAAAACACACACCCACACACATCAATTTACACACACACTCACGGCATCAAACATACATACATAATTTCATTTTCATTTTTTTCCCTTTTTCTGTTTATTTCAACAATCAACCATTTAATTCTCTAAATGAAGTTTTCAAGAACACTAAAAACACTATAAATAAAATTAAGAATATATTTTTAAGAAATAATTCAAAATAGCCTGTAAATCACAATATACATACTAAAATAAAAAACAAAGTTGAAAAATAAAGAACGAAATGAAGTATTGGTAGGTTAGGGTTTAACCCATTCTTAGATCCAAAAATCGGAAGCCTAAACCTCAAAATCTCTTAGAAATAATCAAAGAAAAAGAAAGAGGAGAAGAAGAGGAGTCCGAACATGTAATTGCATGTTAAAAATAAAGTCGCCGGAAAAAATTCCGACAGGCAGTGAAGGCGGTGCCGGTGCTGGCGCCGGAGGAGAGGGGAGGCGAGAGGGAGAGAGAAGGGGGGAAAGGGGCTGACCTATTTTGGATCCCCAACAAATAAACTAAAAAATGAAATAAGGGGTATTTATACCACATCCTAAAATAAACTCTAAATCTAATTAAAATAAGAATTAATTCATAACTTGGTCAAATGAAGTCCATCTAAGGTGAAATCAAGTTCTATGGTTTCGTTACTTTCGTATCGATGAGAAATACCATCTAATGTATTCGTTAGTCTCGTTCCGATAACTATAGGTCTCGGAAAAAATTAAAACGTGAAAAAGCTAAAAAGCCCATAAATTGGGTCTCAATATTAAAATGCTTACACTTAGGTATTTGGGTCATATGCAAAACAAAAAAAAATAGTGTTAGGCACATTCTAACTATTATATTTATATTTCTAAATAAATTTAGATAATAAAAATTTGTGGTGTTACATAATCAAATTTGAGCCTTTGATTTTTTATGATTGTATGTGTGTCTGTTTATATATATTGATGCAACTTTTGTTGGGTCATGTCCATGATTCTAAACCATAGAAATTACAAAATATTGTAGTCCTTTGATAGTGATTAACAAATAATGATGATGCTCCAACAACACCGTACCCAGCTACTTTGGAATCTCCTCCTTTCTTTAGTCATATAATAATCAATTACAATATTTAGTTCAACACTATTGTAGTAAAAGCCAATAATTTGCATCTTATAATGATTACTCTTTTTTTTTTAATAACTAACAAAAATCTAACTTTCAAGTTTTTTATGCAATCATCATCATCATCATCAGTTAGGAGAATTAATATAAAGAATAATGCTAATTTTTTATGCAATCATCATCATCATCATCAGTTAGGAGAATTAATATAAAGAATAATGCTAACCAGCCAGATTCTGGCTAGTCAAAATCTAATTTTTTGATGATTAATAAAACTGTATTATTAATAAATTAATTATGTTAATTATTAAATGTTATGTTTTTACTATATTATCCTTCTGTCATGAAATTAGTGATTTGTAATTAATTATTAAAACCACTGCAGAAGCGGATCGGAAGAAAGGGGCGCAGCTTCATCTTCTTTCTTTTCTTCACTTCTTTATTTTTTTTCCATCTTCGATTTCTTCTGAATTAAAGCGCATATAGAGTTGCCCTAATTATTATGGAGGGCATCAATGTAAATTTATTGAATAATTAGTGTTTTATTAATTAAATTAATTAATTATTAAAAATAATAAAAGATTCTGACTGGCCAGAATCTGGCTGAAAATCACTACTCTAATATAAATTATAATCATAGAGATTGAAAATGATTGATAAACAAATCATATGCGAATCAGAATAATCCAAAGGGAGATCCTATTCGCACTACCAAATTTACTCTTTGCATCACAAAATAAATTAATTTACTAATAATTAATTATAAAATTATTTAAATATCCTTATTATATATAAAATAAAAATAACTAATAAATAAATTTAAAAAATTAAAAAGATAAAAGAAAAAGGGAAAAGTAAAAGAAAAAAAGTGTCTCGCTTTCTTCTCCGGCGGACTGCCGCACATCTTCTTCTCCGGCCTTCTTTTCCGGCCATGCCTACTGCCCGTCATCAACGACCATCGTCCATCCCGAGTTGATGCGACGACAACCACTACAAGATTGAACAACACCATCACCATAAAATGAAATCAAGAACACCACCACCACCAAAAAATGAAACAACCACCGCAAAAAATCGAACTTACAGGCCCATTCGAACTGGATTGTTCGTACACGAATGTACATGTTCAATTTGCAGTGAGGTGGTCATCGATGACCTGCTCTCCAATTTGCAGGTTGCAGTGAGGGAAATGAGATAGGAAGAATGTTCTCCAATTTGCAGAAATGGGGATGGAGATGAGAGAGAAAGTGTGGTGAGGAAGAAAGAAGGAGGCTATGGGTGATTGTCGTCACTTTGAGTCGGGATGGACGGTGGTCGTCGATGAAGGGCAGTAGGCATAGCCGGAGAAGAAGACGCAAGTTGCAGCTTTCCGCCAGAGAAGAAAGGTAGTGATTCTTTTTTTTTTCTTTTTCTTTTTTAATTTAATTCTTGAATTTTATATTTTAGTTTTTACTAAAATAAATATTTTTAATTAAAAGGCATTAATGCAAATGTGTGTGGTGCAAAAAGTAAAATTAGTGGTATATTGAGTAACCGAAATGCAAAAAATAGAATCAGTGGTGCAAATAGAAATTCTCTAATCCAAATTAAAATTAGATTAAACAGATCATACACTAGTTTTAATGCCACGATTTTAATGGACGTTGAAAGCATTATTTGCTGATGCATTTCAAGAAAAAGTATGAAAATACATTGAATAAAGTGTTATGCAATGCCCGATCGTTATTATAAGAGGTAATTTTATTTTTATAAGATTGCATTTGAAAAAGGGAAATTTCAATTGTGGCTATTTTCGTCAACTTGTGGTTTGTATAAGTGTCTCGATCTATATGGAGACGTGTTGGTGGTGACGATTTAATAAATAAAATTTGTTACTCTTTCATGTAATATTTTGGCATTTTAGTACTTTATCACTCGATCGCGTTAGTTTTTATTTTACCTGTACATTTTATTTTCTCTTCCCCAGAAGTAAAAAACCGTCAAATATATAAGACTTATTTTTCTCTTGACGAGAGTATGTAGTTTTATTTGAGGAGAAAATGTCACTTCACCCAAATTAATTTTAATATTTTGTCATTTTAGTACTCTATTCCTCGAATATATATATATGTATGTATGTATTTGTCTAGCATTTAATTTTTCACTCCCATCCTCCAGTAGTCAAACAGACGACTTTCAGATTATTATTTTTTTCAATAAAAGGATAAATCTATACTAGTCGTGCATTTCGACGATGGTCTCCAATTTTCGAGGAAGAGGTGCAAATTCAATTTCTTTAACGAAAATTATATTATATGTTTTTGTTTTATGATTTGAGGTCTATGAGTCTATCAGCGCATGATGATAATGATGGCTTCAAATTTTTGATGAAGCGAATGTGCATGTTGCTCTACGACAAATAAACTCTAAGCCAGCAACATATTCGATCTATATAAAAAGAATTAATTGGTGTGTTTCAAAATTATTATTTCTACTAATTAAGTGTCAGATTTGCTCTCCCTCTACCTAGGGCTCTAAATGAGTCAAGCTGAGCTCGAACATACATATGTTCAAATTTGTTTAAAATGATATCGAGCTTTAAAATTTACATTTTTGAGCTTGTTTAATTTGATTACCTATTGAGTCAGACTCAAACGAGCTTTAATTGAGTCGAGCTCGAGTAGTTTGATATTTTTATGCATGTTTCCTTAATTTTTACTTATCGAGCTCGAACTCGAACCTTATATCTTATTGAACACAAAATTATGTTCAAGATTGTGATACGCCTTACGTCGACGGCGAATCGAGAT
Source organism: Perilla frutescens (assembly GCA_026008535.1). Lineage (NCBI taxonomy): Eukaryota > Viridiplantae > Streptophyta > Magnoliopsida > Lamiales > Lamiaceae > Perilla > Perilla frutescens. Next base: position 67,481,545 of record BRKX01000003.1, on the reverse strand, counting down.
TGCACTTTTGAGTGTGCAAGAACTCCAACTATTAGAGAAAAGAAAAGGAAGAACAATAGAAGCAAGAGCAAGAGATGATTTTAGAGACAGAAGCCGAGAGAAACGAGAAAGCAATTTTATTAATCTTCTTCTACAACAAATAAAAAAATTAAATCAACATATATAGAGAGAATATCTAGCAGTCCTTGTAAACTCTAGCTAGGTGTCTCCGAAAGGAAAAGAAAATATAACTACCAAACTTAGCAAGAGGAAACCTATTCTAGAAAGGTAATTGACTAATTAAAATAAGTAAGAAACTTGTATGAAAAGAAAGAGAAAAAAGATTGGCATAAGGAGCCGTGATGATGAGAGAAGGTTATATCATTTATTTGATATGCTTATCGAATTGAGCTCAAACAAGCTTCTAATGAACGAACATGAGTTAAGTATATATCACGAGGTATTTGGTTTGATTTTCAGCCCTATGACCCTATCCCTACCAACCAACTCGGTCTCATTCCACGATCATAAATTTTAAATATTTGACTGCTTAATAGTACTATCAATAGCGAATTAGGAATGAAAACAATAACACTTTTGCCGCAGATAGTATCCATTTACAACCACCCAAATTTTCTAAATTAAATTACACGCCCAAAATATGAAATGTCTATTTGAATACCAGTTAAGTTATTTATTCATAAAAATTGAAAAGTCGATTAAATTGAATCAAGAAATAGCTATCGGCGTGATCTTTTAAGGGCCGGGCCATTATATTGGTGATGCACTGATGCTCTTAACCGTTTATTTTGAAATTATTGATACATATATTAAGAGTATAATATATGCATGTCATCATACTAGTACTTTCTATATGTATGTATGTATATACACACACACACACACATATAATGACTGAGTAATCACTATATATATGGTGGTGGTCCAAATTTTTACTTTAGAATCATGGAGTTTTAATTTGGGTTTGTATAGTATTCTAAATCACACACACATCAAAATTGTATAAGTAATGTAACGTATATTAATAAAACTATACTAAAAAAACAAGTATGGAATCGTCATTGTATTTCTGGTTTGTAGTTTCTAGTTAAGAAAGAATTTATAAATTAAAGTTTCTTTAATTATAAGAAAGTCAATTTATTCTACCAACTAAAAGCAAGTAATTTGAAAGTTTGCATCTTATATGGTTATATATTTATTTTTTTCCATATTTGGACTCAATCTCAATCTCTAAAGTAATGTTGAATTGGTCAATCAAATCGAACTCGAAAATGAATTTCAAATGACCCAAATATCAGTCATCAATTTTTTTTATGAGTAGTGATTTTCAGCGATTCAGCCAGAATCTTTTATTATTTTTAATAATTAATTAATTTAATTAATAAAACACTAATTATTTAATAAATTTACATTGATGTCCTCCATAATAATTAGGGCAACTCTATATGCGCTTCAATTCAGAAGAAATCGAAGATGGAAAAAAAATAAAGAAGTGAAAAAAAGAAAGAAGATGAAGTTGCGCCCCTTTCTTCCGATCCGCTTCTGGAGTGATTTTAATAATTAATTATAAATCACTAATTTCATGACAGAAGGATAATATAGTAAAAACATAATATTTAATAATTAACATAATTAATTTATTAATAATATAATTTTATTAATCATTAAAAAATTCTAGCCAGAATCTGGTTGGCTAGCATTATTCTTTTTGTATATATAATTTGATTTAAACATTTTAATTTTCTAATCTCGAAATTACGCATATTCGATCCAAAACGAGGAATATATATTAATTGAATGCAATTGTCGAATCAATCTAAAAGATTTCGAATATATATCTAAATGTAGTCTCAAATTATTGAAGAATGTAATATCGAATTATTGATACAATAGTTATAAAGATTCTAGAAATTTAACTTACGTCACAAGCTATGCACTGAATACTATCTACAATTATGTATATATGATATTGATATCTATTTCAGCCTTTCAGTAACAGACTATTTAATCAACAAAATTCATAAGTCAATCACGTACCAATCAATTAATTAAGATGGTCCTTCCATAATTTACTTTTGAATCATGATTTAATTTTCTGTATCTGTATCATTTTTTTAAGAGTGGGAAGAGGAGCGGTAAATCTCGAACTCGAAACATCTCTTTTTTACATATGATTTTTCCATTTGGATATATCCAAGAATACTTTTATTTGTAATTGTTTCACATTCTAACATCATAAACAAAAATTTATGCGTATATATTGTTTTAACCCTAATAAAGATAATTTATGTGCCATTATTAGTACACGAGCAATATATATTAATAAAAAATCTAGAAATTAAATTACAAATATAGGATTGCTTTTATAGTCAATAAACAGTCTATATATTATTCAATCTTACTTTACCAGAAAATCAACTCATCATTTGAAACAAGTAATTTGCTAATTTGCACAAAAAAACATTAGCATGCGAGTGTTTTAAATTCCCCCCCAGATCCTTCTTTATGTTTAAATAATTATGTTATCAATCAAATCAAACTTTAAATGAATTGAATTAGCTGACCTAAAGTACCGGTCAAACTCGAGTAGTTCAATTTAAATATATATGTTTTTATCAAATCAATCTCCATTAAATTTTAATAACCTATTTTAAAGCGGGTCTAGAATAAGTATATATCAAATTTACAATTCCACTATTCGACTAACATTTATACTAGTATTACATTCAATATTACTTTTCATTTTATCTATAAATATCATTTATCCATTTATAATGTCATTTCGACAGTATCTTAACAATATTAAAGCAGGACCAAAAATACCAAAATATAACGGGAATCTCATCTTGATTCTCCAAATAGTTTGTGATTTTGCCCTTTTTAAAATAAATAAATAACAACACACGATTCAAAAAAATTATACAAAACAACAAAATTCCCTAAAATCTAAACATACCAAGGAAACTAAACTGACACGTGGCAAGAATCAACGGTGGGTTGACTTTGACTTAAATATTCAGTTTCCGTACCGTGGTTAGTTTGAGGCGGTTAACCATATAGATGCTTCATTTTTTGCCGGCAACTGCTCTTCTCGTCACGTGTCGCAATCCCATTGGTGGTCACCATTCCGGTACGCGTTTCTATGCGTGTGATTAGCGTATCTCCGCTGATAGATACCAATAATATAAACGTTTGACCGTTTTTTAGATATTCAAATTTTATTTATCATTTTAAAAAAAAGAGTTCAGTGAAAAAAGCAAACTATAGCAATTTCCCTCAAAAAAAAAAAAAAAAGAAGAAGAAGAAGAAGAAGAAGTTCGTTGCAAGATCAAAAGCTGATTTTTGGGTGTGTATATGATTTGATTCTTTCTTTATTCTTAAAATAATATTTCCCCATATTTTCAACGTTTTTCTCTCTCTATATATACACTGGTTTCTCTCCCTGCATATACAGAAAAACATTATTCTCTCAGTTTTAAGCTCCAATTGTTTTTTTTTGGTTGCTCAAATCGAGTTCGTGGGGAAGTTTCTGTATTGGTGAGTGATTCATCGCCTTAGTGCTTGATCAAAGTTTTGTGGGATTTCTCAAATGTTGAATCTTGAGTGAGATTCTTGATTTGATTTTGTGGGATGGCTTTGATTCTTGAATGTTTTTGTGGGCTGTGATTGATTTGGAATCTTTGATTTTCATTTGGATTGAAATGGAGATCTAACTAGAACTGAATTTGACTGTTTGTTAAGGTTTTTTGAAGAAAGTTTTGATGGCGGTGAAGAAGGGATTTCTTGAAGGCATTCTGCCGGAGGAGTTGATGAAGTTGCTATTGTCACTGGCTTCGGATTGGGGCGATGTGATTGAATATGGAGGTTTGAAGGTAGATCATTTGAGTGGTGCAATGACTAATGAGGTGTATCGAATTAGTTGGCCGAGTAAGATGGAAAATGCAAGAAATGTTTTGGTTCGGATTTATGGTGATGGAGTTGAGCTCTTCTTCAATCGGGATGAGGAGATTAGGACGTTTGAATGCTTATCGGAGCACGGTTATGGGCCTAAGCTTTTGGGACATTTCAAAGGAGGCAGAGTTGAGGAGTTCATCTATGCAAGGGTATGTATTTTGTCTCACATTTTTTGTAACTGATTCTTGATTTCGATTTCATTTTCGGTTTTGACCCTTTGAGAAGTAGTAGGATAAGTTGAAGATGTGAGATGTTGAATAAGCACTAGTGTTGAGATTGAATACGTTCTTGATTGTGGAGTTCATAGTTTTTGAAGTGATTCTTGATTCTTATTCGAATCTTTGCTTTTGATTTCGTATTTTGTTTGACCTTTTGACAAGTAGTGGGATGAGTTGAGGATGCAAAATGTTGTTCAAAATAGAGCTGAGATTGCGTATGTACTCGTGATTCTTGCTTCTTGTTCACCTCTTCTGCTTTTAATTTCTTTTTTCGGCTTTTTAACCATGTTGAGATTAAATGTAGTTTAATCGTATGCTTGTAGTTTTTAATCCTCAAATAATCGTATGCCTGTAGTTTAATCCTCAAATGATTATCCCCTGTTTAGCGAGTTAGCTACCGATGTTCAACCCTCGATTTTGGATCCTCATAGATGATGATCAGCTCGAGTTTCTCCTGTTGTTGATTATCAGTTGTAATTGTTTATATGATAACTCATGTTCTTGACTCTAAAATATGAACTATTGCAGACTCTATCAGCTGCTGATCTTCGCGATCCTGAGACGGCCGCGCTCATAGCAGCGAAGATGAGGGAGTTTCACAATCTTGAAATGCCAGGTCCAAAAGAATCCATTCTGTGGAACAGATTGAGGTATTATATATCTCACAACCTCTTGCCCTCAAAAAAATTCTCAGTAATATGTAAAGATTGAATCCGTTTTGATTACTCTTTCGACTTCTGCAGAAATTGGCTCTCTGAGGCGAAGAAGCTGTGCTCTCCAGATCATGCCAAAGCATATCACTTGGACACCTTAGAGCAAGAAATCACCTTCCTGGAGAAAGCACTATCAATGGACCACCAAGAGATCGGTTTCTGCCACAATGATATGCAGTATGGGAACATAATGATCGATGACAACGACAGATCCATCACTATAATTGTACGTTTTCCTTCGCTTATGAGCATAGAACAGAAGATCTCGTGCTAGAGCTTCAAGAACTAGCACATCTGCAGCGGATGATTCTTCTGTTTTTCGACCTTTTTTTTTTGGGTTAAAAATCGGGTTTTGAGGCTTGATTTTTTGCTTTCTGGGATTGCAGGATTATGAATATGCAAGCTATAATCCAGTGGCTTATGATATTGCAAACCACTTCTGCGAGATGGCTGCAAATTATCACACTGATACACCTCACATCTTGGACTACAGCAAATATCCTGGTCAGTAAATTCTTGATAATTTTTCCACTTTTTTGTGTAAATTAAGGTAAAGCATGATAGATCTTCTTGCAATATCGATTATTTATTTTAGCTCTTTGCTCAACTTGTATACAGATTTAGAGGAGCGCAAAAGATTTATACAGAACTACCACATCTCTTCAGGTCGGTATTCTTAGTCTGAATGCTGTAATTATGATGCTAAGGGGTCTTGTGGATGCTGCACCTAATGAATGTCTATTGAGCACAATCACACCGTACACGTGTGCTCGTGTATGGTGAGACTGCACTCGATGGACGTACACGAGTGTAGCTAGAATAGATTTCTTGTTCCATTAGAATAAGGATAAATTGAAAGTCTCAGTAGGTATCAGTCCCTTTTAAATTGGAATTGGTCAGTTTCACAGTCTTCCCAATAATTCAAACTTATTTTGGCGTGTGAGAACTGCCATATGAAAAGTTGACTTGAATAAATATCAAGCTATATAAATTTAATTAATTTCTATATTCAAACAACTTCATTCTTATCCATTTAAGCAACATTATGCAATCGAAAATGACACTAAAAGTTGAGACATGCAACAAAAATTTAATTGAATTTGATGGATTTACACAGGCAATAATGAACCAAGTGAGGCAGCAGTAAATAAGCTGGCAGATGATGTAGAGAAATACACTCTAGCAAACCACATCTTCTGGGGACTATGGGGACTGATCTCGGTAAAAACATGCATCCTGAATTCTTTTTATGTCGATTTTCGAAGCATCGTCTACAAGTTAGTACGGGTAACATCCTAATGTGGTGAAATATTTTCATATAACTGCAGGCATATGTGAACCACATAGACTTTGACTACAAGGAGTATGCAAGGCAGAGGTTCGAGCAGTACTGGTTGAGAAAGGCAGAGATCTTGAATGTGCAAGGCAACGGCGACTCGACTAATGTGTAGGAAAAGAGATAAAGAAAGTGTTCATTCTTGAACCCCTTTTCACAAATTTGTGCATATAGTCAGATGGTTATGTGTAACAGTATATAGTGTGATCAGCATGTAGTAATCTTGATCAGCAACTTGTTAGTAATCAGTTTGATGATTTTTGCAAAGCAGATTTTTCTAAGTGGGGTATCAAATATCATTGATTCTGTCATGTTTTTTGCTGTGGTTAATAGAGATACTACAAATTCCCTCTCTCTCTCTCTCTCTACATATGTATTACAACAGGTTCATGGAAAGAAAGTTCATTTTTTTCCAGTAGTCATGACTATAGGTTGGACATAGTGCGGAGTTTACCTACAATGGAGTCTATAGCAGAATGTGTGCCTTTTGTAGCTGCAAATGGCAGGTGCTTAGATGCTTCTGCCCGGTCAAAATAAAACTCTCCAGAAACAAGCTTTTCTTTCGGTTGTAAAGCCAGCCAGAGTACTGTATCAGCACCTTCCTCACTTGTTCTAAGGTTGCCTGGTAACCTGCGAACATGAGCTCGATTTTACTAGATTACTAGCCTCGAGACCTAGAAGTAGGTCAACCAATATGGCTCCAGTGACATCAAACAACCTAAATAGAATAAGAGCCTTACGATTTTGATAAGCCAGGCAAACTCTTGGCAACTCCTGGCGTCTCTGCCCACCCCGGGTGCATTGAGTAGAATCCGATGCCTTTCTCCTTGTATGTATCTGCCCATTTTTCTGTCAATGCCACCTGAGAGAGGAGATAAATCTAAGCTTATACCGTCTTATTCTAAGTCGCGATCTTCCCCATACATACATTAAGAAAGAGAGGATTGCATTTTCAAGTCCTAGATATGAGTTACCTGCACTCGTTTGTTCCTGGCATATTGTTCGATCCCATCAAATTCTTTGCTGCTGAACTGTTATGATAATGATAATCCAGTATAACAAGTCAGACATCATTTTTGTAAACAATGTAAGAGCACAGAAAGATTAGTACAAATTACCTGCAGATCTTCCATCAAGGGAGCAGTATACATTCCACCCGATGCAACTGTAATGACACGAGCATCAGGCGCAGCCTTCTCCAGCAACGGCAACAAAAGCTCGGTCATGGTGTAAGTGCCGAGCACATTTACAGCAAAATTCATCTCATATCTGGTGGTATCTATCCATTTTAGTAACTAGAGGAGCATTATACTACTACCACTTCACACAAACGTGAAAACAGACAGAGACGGCTTACCCTTCTGGGGTGATAAGACGATTACGCTCAAGCAAACCAGCATTGTTCACCTTAAAAGCATCAATCATCAATATCGAAATATTATGAACTAAAAATTAGACGATACTGCTAGCCAAGATTGATCAATTCTCCAATATTTGCAGATTAAGAAAGTAAAAAGTAAATTTACCAGAATATGAATAGGCTCATCCTTTGCACAAAATCGAGACGCAAAAGACTTGACATCACTGATGGAAGAAATGTCACAGACCTGCCAAGAAAGCCAAAAAAACCCACCAGTAAGTCCAAATTGAAGCCAGCAAACGACATGGGAGAGGATAACGAAACAAATACCTCCAAGTGAACATTTTTATTTCCTGTTGCTGAATGAATCATTGAAAGTGCAGCCTCGCCTCTCTCCTTGTTCCGACATACCATATACACTGTTGCTCCACTGCAGAAACACAAAAACCAGCCACATAAAATTTGTAGAATATGAACTTGAATACGATCCTCATCCAACCAATATGCTAATGCAACGAAAGATCTAGACGACGTTTAATAAGTAACTCGCACCGTGCAGCTAGGCCCTCTGCAGTTGCATAACCAATACCGGAATTCGCCCCAGTGACAATGCAGTTCTTCCCTTCAATTTGGGGTTGCATATCTTCTGATCTAAAACTCTTTGAATGCTCCCTAACATAATATATATATATATATGTATATAGAAAGAGAGAGAGAGAGATTCATACATCAAGGAACACAGTCACAAGGACATATACACACACACATGAAGCTGAACAACAATACTTCTAAGCGGTGATCATATTAATTCATTCACTAAAAAGAGCAAAGTTGATTAATTTCGACATAACAAAGCTCAATTTCAGAAAATGAATACTGCTAAGCAGTCAACTTTGTCTCCATAAGGCAAATCAAGATTTGACTAAGAAATAAAAGCAACTAAAAACACACTTGAAATTTCAGAGCAGAACACATCACAGAAAGAAACAGAAAGAAAAGAAGAAGAAAAAAGATCAGAATTTTAACAAAATGGTGACAGGAATTAACGAAATGGGACTCACACAAAACCATTTTTGGTGAAATTCTTGAATCCATATATCCCAAATGCTACTGATCTCCATGTCTGCAATCAAAGCAACAAAACGACACCGTAAATGAAACAGGATAACGCTAAACGAAGCAAAAAAAAAATACACACAAAAAAATAAAGGGATACTAAAAGTTTCGAATTTTTTTTAATTTTTTATTTTTACCTTAAGAAGAAACATGGCGAGTGATGAAATTGATATACGAATTTGAAAGTGAAATAAAAATTCGGATTTTCCCATGAATTAGGAGCTGACGAAGGAGAGTGGGTAATGCTAACGTGCTTTACTGTAGCATGGGGCTCTGTGCTATTGGCTACTATGCTTCCACGTAAACAGACCTCGTATCATTCTTATGACTAGTTTAATTAAAACATAATTTAAAAATAATAAAACTTGAAATAGAAACAAAATCCTGATAAATTTGTTACCCCAAACCTATAATTAAAACAATGCTTAATTTTTTATTTTCTTTTTGATGATTAGAATAATCCGTTAATCTATATGATGTCCGATTGAGCTAAACCCAAATATGATGAAATAAGCCGATTTTGGCCCATTTGATAACTGATAAGGATTTTTCTTTTTTGGTGATTCTATTCACGACTCTCATTTATCTCCCTAGTCCATACCATCTTCAAATTAATTAAAATGCAAATATTAATTTTTAGACTTTTTTTTTTACCATTGTAAGTTATAACTTATAACCTCCAACTAATTTAAAATAATAGAAAAAAAAATCAACCCCGATTGTATAACTTCCACTACTTAAATCTATGATAAAACAAAATACAACCTCATTATATAGTCCCTTATTAAAAGTATTACGTTATTATTCTTACACTTTCGACAAGTGTTACGTTATTATTCTTACACTTTAGAGTCGAAATCATTTGTTTATGTTAATCTATTTCACCAACACCTTATGTATAGTTAGCAACGTGTTCTGCATGATAAAAAAAATTATAATCTATTCCACCAACAACCTGTGTATGGTTAGTTGACCGAAAATAAAGGAGTTTTTTTTTTTTTAATCATGGAGAAAATTTATTTTTTAATTATTTTTTTTCTTTTGTTGTTGTTGAAAACTAAACTATGTGATTTTCCAATGATATAAGACTTGGACCATAATTCATTTTCAAAGAAAACAATTCAATTCCTTAATTTAACTAAAATTTCACTAAATTTTTTGAATTTGCGTGTAGAAGCATTATCCCGATCGAGATACGTTAATATAATAATCATAATTTTCTGTGATTTTTTTTTTAAAACTAAATTCTCGAGTAGAATCATTTTTTTTATGGAATACATCGTATATTGTTTTTTTTACTCACACATCCGATCTGTGATATTGAGGAGATTCGATCTCATGACCTTTGGTCTTCAAGCAACCTCACTCCACCACTAGGTCATCCCAACGGAACTGGAATACATTGTATATTCATTATGAGAAATAAGATATAAATTATATATGGTGTGACATGTTGTTTATTTTAAGCTTTGTCTTCAAATTTTTTTCTTTTGTATTATTTAAGATGGAGATTGTATTTTAGTTTGTTAGAGTTTTAAAATAGTAGAGGTTGTGAGGGCAAAAAATATCTAAAACAATTAATATTCGTAAATATTTTAATTATTTTGAGAGTTGTAAGAAGAAAAATGGAGATTATGAATAGAATTGCCCCTTTTTTTTTAAAAAACCAACTAATAAGGATATTTTAAAGTTGGGTATTAATTTTTGAGCCGGAAATTAAAATACCCATTATTATCATGAAAAAACCTCTTTTACCCACTATAAGAAAAGCATTCAATAAATACCCAATTTTACTCTTATAGCCTTGCTTTTTCATTTTCCAATGTGAAAGGACATGGACCTCATATGTGTAAAAATTTTAGAAGGCTTTTTTGCAGGTTTTCAAGGGAGTTAAAAGCATTTAATTTCAAAAGTAATATCCCAACAATCCCTACACACGTGCATTAAAGTCGATCGTGATTTTCGGGTTTTATATATCGGGTTTCTTGGTTTCCTATCATAATTTCGATTGTTAACCGATCGGATTTTCTATTGGGTTTTAAATATCGGATTTTCTGAAATCCTATCTTAATTTCGATTGTTAAAAGATGGAATTTTCCATCGGGTTTTATACTGATTGCTACTCTCATTAACATACTAACATAGTATTGTTAACTCAAAAAAAGTTAGAGTTAGTATTTTATATTTGTTTAAAATATGTAGTCATACTATACCATAATCACGATAGATAGATATAGATATAGATATAGATATAGATATAAACAGAATAATGGGGTATTTTAAATAATTCACATTTTAATTCATTTTCTAAGGAAAAATATTATGATTAGCGGCCCTTTTTTCTGTACATCTACATAAAAATCATATATGATTATTGAAATGGAAGTGCCAGTAGTTTTTTGAACCAAAAACAAACCACCCCAACCTTCCATTGATCACATTGGCTATAAATTCTTCACCACTTTTTCCGATGGCACTACAGTCAAAGCTTATAAAGAACATATACACATAAAGTTTTACAATTAAGACAATCACAATGACCGCTCGTTTCACGATCCTGCGCAGGATTCAAGAAATTTGGATTGAATCAAACGGGATCCCGATGTGATGACCGCTCGCTTCACAATCGGAATTCCAATCGGTTACACGATCGGGATCCCGATCAAGTTTGCTTTTTATACCCATATTTTTTATTTTTTATATTTTTACATTCTAATATTCAATGTTTTATACGTATTTCTCACAAAAAAAAAAGTTTAAATCTATTTACTTAGCGCAAGAGTTGGATTTGATTTGATGATTAAGTAATTAGATTGATGTTGGACCTATTTGCACAATCCCTATTCATAATACCTTCATATATTGTTCAAGAGCGGATATTCATTCTAGTTTGGAGATATTTTCGTTTGTATTGATTTAAATTGGGCACTTGGATGGTTATTTATATTTTTTCTAGTGTTAATAAGATGTGCAAGTTGAGCAAGTTACTAATTAAAGGTTGGAAAACTAATATATTCTTAATTTGTGCAATTTTTTTGATCTTTCCAATTGGGATCCCGATGTGCCGACCGATCATTTCACGATCGAAATTATGTATCCCGATGATATCACGATCAATTTCGATAATACTATATTGATCGGCATAACGATCGAAGCCCGATGCTGATTCCGATCGGTTTAAACATGACTGTGGAATTTATCCCGATAACATCACGATCGAATTCAATGAAACTCGATATATATATATATATATATATATAGAATGTAAAAAATTTAGATAACAGTCGTATTCAGTGAAATCGCGATCGGAATTTGAATTTTTTTCAGTTACTCGTGATTTGTCAGTCATACACACAGACTTTATTGTAAGGGACAAAAAATGTCACATTGTTAGTACAATCACATGTTTGTTTGTGTAAAATAAGTACATTTATGTAAGAGTGGTGTAAGAGATGTGTAAGAGATCACTTTTTGAGGGTATTTTAGACAAATTGGGTATTTATTGAATGATTTTCATAAGGTGGGTAAAAGAGGTTTTTTTGAATAAGAAATGGGTACTTTTAGAGCCGGAAATTAAAATACCCATTTTTATCATGAAAAAAATCTCTTTTACCCACTATAAGGAAAGCATTTAATAAATACCCAATTTTACTCTTATAACTTTACTTTTTCATTTTTCAATATGAAAGGACATGGACCCCATATATGTAAGAATTTTAGAAGGCTTTTTGCAGGTTTTAAAAGGAGTTAGAAGCATTTAATTTCAAAAGTAATATCCCCACCAACTCCCCACACGTGCAATAAATTATCACGATCGTCGTAACAACGTCGGGATATGAATATTGGGTTTTCAGGAAGCATATTATCATTTTGATTGTGATCCGATCGTGATTTATATGATCTAAATTTTATGATCGTGATTTTTTATTTAACAGGCAAAGACTATAGGGTTTACTGAAACCTATTGTAATTTCAATCGTGATTTATATGCTAAAGAATATCGGGTTTTCTATATTCCGATCATGATTTATTAATCGTACTCAAAATCCGATGGGGTAAAATTCCGATGGGATAATTCCGATCATAATCCCGATGGGGGTAATTCTGATGGGATGAAAACCCGATGGGGTAATTCTGATGGGATCAAACCCGATGGGGTATCCCGATCATAATCCCGATTGGGTCTATAGGATCAAAAACCCGATGGGGTAATCCCGATCATAATCTCCTTTGGGTAATTCTGATGGGATCAAATCTGATGGGGTATCCCGGTCATAATCCCGATTGGGTCTATGGGGATCAGAACCCGATGGGGTAATCCCGATCATAATCCCGATGGGGTAATTCTGATGGGATCAAACCCGCTGGGATATCCCGATCATAATCCCGATTGGGTCTATGTGATCAGAAACCCAATGGCGTAATCCCGATCAGGATCCCGATGTGACGACCGATCGTTTTACGATCGAAATTCCGATCGGAAATTCGATCGGTTACACGATCGGGATCCCCGATCAAGTTTGCCTTTTATTCTAGTTTGGAGATATTTTCGTTTGTATTATTTAAATTGGGCACTTGGATGGTTATTTATATTTTTTCCAGTGTTAATGAGATGTGCAAGTTGAGCAGGTTACTAATTAAAAGTTGGAAAACTAATATATTCTTAATTTGTGCAATTTTTTTTATCTTTCCAATTGGGTTCCGATCGTGAAACGATCGGTCGACACATCGGGATCCCGATCAAGTTTGCTTTTTATCCCCACATTTTTTATTTTTTTTATTTTTACATTTTAATATTCAATGTTTTATATGTATTTCTTACAAACAAATGTTTAAATCTATTTACTTAGCGCAAGGGTTGGATTTGATTTGATGATTAAGTAATTAGATTGATGTTGGATCTATTGCACCATCCCTATTCATAATACCTTCATATATTGTTCAAGAGCGGATATTCATTCTAGTTTAGAGATATTTTCGTTTGTATTGATTTAAATTGGGCACTTGGATGGTTATTTATATTTTTTCCAGTGTTAATGAAATGTGCAAGTTGAGCAAGTTACTAATTAAAGGTTGGAAAACTAATATATTCTCAATTTGTACAATTTTTTTGATCTTTCCAATTGGGATCCCGATGTGACGACCGATCGTTTCACGATCGGAATTCCGATAAAAAATTAGATCGGTTACACGATCGGAATCCCGATCAAGTTTGCTTTTTATCCCCATATTTTTTGTTTTTTATATTTTTACATTCTAATTTTCAATGTTTTATATGTATTTCTCACAAACAAATGTTTAAATCTATTTACTTAGCGCAAGATGGATTTGATTTGATGATTAAGTAATTAGATTGATGTTGGACCTATTGCACTATCCCTACTCATAATACCTTCATATATTGTTCAAGAGCGGATATTCATTCTAGTTTGGAGATATTTTCATTTGTATTGATTTAAATTGGGCACTTGGATGGTTATTTATATTTTTTCCAGTGTTAATGAGATGTGCAAGTTGAGCAAGTTTACTAATTAAAGGTTTGAAAACTAATATATTTTTAATTTGTGCAATTTTTTTGATCTTTCCAATTGGGATCCCGATGTGCCGACCGATCGGAAATTTGATCGGTTACACGATCGGGATCCCGATCAAGTTTTCTTTTTATCCCTATATTTTTTGTTCTTATATTTTTATATTCTAATATTCAATGTTTTATATGTACTTCTCACAAACAAATGCTTAAATCTATTTACTTAGCGCAAGAGTTGGATTTGATTTGATGATTAAGTAATTAGATTGATGTTGGATTGATATTCAATGATTTGATGATTAAGTAATTAGATTGATATCATGATCAATTCACGATCAATCCCGATAATACTAGATTGATCGGCATAACGATCGAAGCTCGATGCTGATTCTGATCGGTCTAAACATGACTATGGAATTTATCCCGATAACATCACGATCGTATTCAGTGAAACCCGATATATATATATATATATATATATATATAATGTGAAAAATTTAGATAACGGTCGTATTCAGTGAAATCCCGATCGGAATTTGAATTTTTTTCAGTTACTCGTGATTTGTCAGTCGTACACACAGACTTTATTGTAAGGGACAAAAAATGTCACATTGTTAGTACAATCACGTGTTTGTTTGTGTAAAATAAGTACATTTGTGTAAGGATGGTGTAAGAGATGTGTAAGAGATCACTTTTTTAAGGTATTTTAGACAAATTGGGTATTTATTGAATGTTTTTCATAAGATGGGTAAAAGAGGTTTTTTTAAATAAGAAATGGGTACTTTTATGTGTTTTTCCGTACTTTTATGTGTTTTCCGTTAATTTTTATTGGTTATGAGTTCAAACTCGGCCAAAATCTTTTAAATCGAGTTTTTCCAAGCCTAAGCCGAGTAGCAATATGGGAGTCGAAAAAAGGCACCAAATTTCAAATCTTGTATTAGGGAAGATTCGTGTTACAGCAATGAAATGAAGGAGAAGCCCTGTTATGAATCTGAAAACTACACAAAGCCAAACAGGAAGAAAGAGAGAGGCCATTGTCATTGGCTCTAAACCATTTTGCCTCCAATGATCTAATTTCTCTACACCTCATCTCGTGAAAAAAAAAAAAAAAAACAAACAAAACTCAACTGCACAAAACATATATATATGTACAAAGCAAAGCCAGACAAACCACGCTATGAAACTTCAACATCTGGAGAATAAAGAATCAAAAGAATGGATGTGTAACAGCGCCTCTTTGACACTTTTTTCACACGAGTAGATGAGCCGGACCTATGAGGCGTTTTCCATGAGCTAATGCTCCCAGTACGTCTCATCCTGAATATAAACGAGAGTATCTTAATCAGAAATGCTGTTGTATCCAGTGATCTCACATGTTTCTAAATGATCATTGGAAAAAAAAAACACACATAGAAACCCTAATATGAAACTTAAGGATCATATGGCACAAGTGATAAATAAAGTGAATGCAGCTTTCCATTGTTTCCAGTAGAATATACGAAGGCGAGCTTATGTTGTGAAAAGATGGGCCCTGATCATTTATGATGATGAGGTATGATCTAGAGTTCATAATCACCAAATGAAGAAAAGAGGACAGAACAGACAATTGGCTAGCTAACACGTGAGCTAAACTTAGTTGCATAAGGTTTTTTCTCTAAGGTCAAATGGATAGTCTTGTCACGCATCTGAACTTGATGTCAACTGTGTAGAAAGTGAAAGTGAAACCCGGTCATACCCGTAATATCTTAAAACTATTCCAACAATGTATATTTTTATAAAAATGATAGGGGCTCCAGACTTTTTAACACTATCTTGGTAAGCTACTCACCTCTCCCAATGGTAACTGGCCTATTCCACCACCGAGTCCCATTTCTGTTACAAAGTCATGTTGTTCAATTTCTGCATCAGTGAAAGTAAGTGCTCGCTGCAACTTTCGAGGTGAAAATACTTCAACTTCCACCATGTAAGAGGCTGTCACAGGGCGATGGTCAGATAGCTTTAGTTCAGATCTCCTATAGCTTAGCAACTTCATTCCTGTCCCATGTGACAGAATGCGATCACACCTGCATGAATATGACGAAGTTTGAGAAATGCAAAATGTACAATTTCAACATACATATATACATACTACGAGTGGAGGAGTATTTTGAAGAGCATAGTGCATACCATGCCGGGGTTCGCCTCCCAGCCTTTGGATCATCACCACTGTAAAAATCGGAGTTGAATTCGTATTTGTATGTTGGAGCAAAGCTCAAAGTACCTTCAGACCATCCATCAAATGCACGGCCTTTTTTTAGCTCTTTTGTAAGCTGCAAAAGGTAGTTGAGTGTATCAGACAAAACATATTCACCAACTTCACTTGCTGCAACTATAAGTTAACAACAAAGCTAAAAATGTAAAATTGTAGAGTTTACACTCTTACTAATGTAATACACCATCTTTCCCCAAAAACAATGTATTACATTTGATTTCACACGTGATTTTCAGATGAGATTTAAAAGGCTAAAGATTTCAGTATCATTACAATATTTCTGTCAAAATTAATGGGCAAGATTTAATGATGTCAAATAAATAAGATTGAGTGAGAGAAAATTGGGGGGATCAATGTTTTCATCCTAAAAAATATTGAAGCAATCAATTAGGGACAGCATAAAAGGGTATATGAAAAAAAAAAAAAAAAAAAAATCCTTTTATAAGGATCAGCTTGTAGTGTTTTAACCAAATTTAGGAGAAGAAAGAGTAAGAAAATGAAATCACCTGATCCCGCTCGACTAAGTTGCGCCAGTCCTTTTTGGAAATAAGTTCTCTAGTCCGCTCATAGGGCAAATTAATTCGATAATTAAGGTCACCCAGCCAGATTATTTTCCTACAGCCAGTAACATTTTCTATCACATGTTTGCATTTCAAATTATACAAAGATACTTTTAGAGATAGCAAGAAGGCAAGATTGATTTTAAAAAAAAATCTATTTTTACATAAATGTAATTATGGGGATCAACTAACAAGAAGCAGAGTAAATTAATAAAGACCCTTCACATCAATAGATTCACATTTAGAACTTAAATGCATAGTAATATCGTTAGGTTCCCATATTAAGAAATATTGAAAATAAGGATCTTAAATCAGGTTCTTGATAAGGAACTTTAAGTAGCCAGACAGTGATGGCCAAGCCACGATCTCCCATCACTGTGATCCAAACTTAAAGATATTACGTGTTTCTGTTATATGTGATGGGGTAAAACAGCATGAGCAAACAACAGGAAGAGATCCCTCTCTCCCAAGCTTGTCAATTTATGAGTTCAAACACCACAAAAATCCCCCAATATAAAACATGAAATTGACACTAATAAGATCACACATGAGCAGATATATGAGTATAATATATATTATGCAGTTACAAGTGATGTTTAATTAGAAAACAGAGAACTTCTTAAAGGAAGCAGAAGGGCCATAGAAAAAGAGAAAAAGAAAAAAAAAGCCATTCAACACATTTTAAGAAAAAGAAATGCAATGATTGAAGATCTATTTTTCCCATTGATTACTGGAGCATTCCCATTGTATTTTCTTCTGATACTTGTGAGAAGAAACAACCAGCATTCATGTAATAAAGTAACATTTCGAATTAAAGACACACTGAGAAAGGAAATTCAGAAGAGCTTCACATCTACTTTGGACGATTCCGGGTAATGATGCAAGGTTCTTCCACATCATTTTTTATGACCATTTCAATTTTCCCTCATCATTTCATAATGAGAAGAATGAGAAAAAGGACAGTCGTACTTACTCATGATCATAGATGCTTTTGGGAAGCCCCATACCAGCAAATGAATTGAAGTGTGTCCGTCGATGAATTTCATGCACATCAGCATTCCTTTTGTTAGCATCCCCCTCTTTCTCGCCTGATGTTAGATGAGTACAAATAAAACAGAAGAATGTCTGATGAACAGACATGCTCACTGATATAGATCCCTGAGAGAGAGAGAGAGAGAGAGTCGTGATACTTGAAGTTAAATGACATATATCACCATAAGGCAAAAAAGAACAAAGTAAAGGATCTAAGCATGATCCACACATCCTGAAGAAGAGAATTATATTACAGAAATGGCCAGAGAAAATTCATAAAACAGTATAATCTGAAAACGATGAAGAATATAGAGAAGAATGCATACAGATTAATTTCATGATTGTCATTCAAACAGAAAGTGAGCAAAAGCACGAAAAAAAAATGGAAGTATGAGCTAGGATCTACTGCAAGAATAGAAGATATTTTCACTTTCATTTTGAATATAGAAACTGCCAAAATACAGCCAGATGCATTAACCAAAATGCCAGATAAATTCCAAAAGAACAAACCTTGTTGCCAATGTAGCCCATAATACCAACACCAACGGTAGATACGTTCAAGTTTTGTATATGCTTTCGCAAGCTCCTACGAACCCATATGGTAACAAAGATGCCAACCATTTGCTTGCTCACAATCCTAACATATGCTGGCCTTCTCTTTCGGTTAATTAGAGATTCAAGGTCAAGTTCTGCAAGTGAAGCTAAGCTTGATAGTATTCTATTCTCATTGATTGTGTTTGATTTAAAAGAACTATATGTCCTGAAAGATTCGGAAACCATGAAAGACTTAGAGGGTTTCAAGGAATTAGTTCTTTCAAAAACTTGCTGAGGTAAGAGATGAAGCGGTGGCTCTGGCCAGCTTAAGCCTATCCTTTCGGTCCCACTGAGTGTTTTGGTTAATTTTTTGGTATACTGGATATTTGGTACTTCTGCATTTTCTTCGGAATCTCCTGTCCTGAAGCAATTTAATCTGTCCAGCTGTTTTGGAGAAAATTGCCGCTGCAAATCTTTTACTGCCGAATTCCTTAAGTTGTTATAGTCATTGGAAACAGATGGATCAGCACAAATAAAATTTTCTCCTTTGACCTTTCCATCCTTGACTTCCTCAAAAAAGTTAGACTCTTCATTTATAGGGTAGATTTCCTCCTCAACGTCACTGTCAGATTCAAGTACAATTTCTTCTGCAATGTCGGGGGCATCCTCAGAGGGCTTATATTTTGACGGAGAAGGAGGATCACTGTAGCTCTTAAATTTAGTCACTGGCGGAACTTGATTCAGAGTTTCACGTATTAAGTTTTCCCATTTTGACACTGGACGGCTATCTTCAGCTCCAAATATATTACCAGCATTTAATGGGATTATCTCCTGAAGGCTAGAGATGCATAACAAGGCAGGAGTCAAAATGAAGTAAACATGATTAAGGATTTGATTCATTTAGAGTTATTAGAATTGACATAAAACCAAAAAAATGAAATCTCAATATAATTTTGAAACCTCACATCTGTGCAACAGATGATGACAAGGAGAAAAAGAAATATAGACTATGGAACCAGATCAAGATGGTCATAGCTACATAAATTATACAATGAAAATTAGGTTATAAAAAAAAAGGCGTGTGTAGGAAAGCATAAATAACTCACCCAATTACATAAATATCAGCAGGATCATCAATATCCAACCAACCATCAAGATCTAGGTCATCATGAGGAACTCTGCCTCCGACATTCCATGTAGCAGCACATATTCTAATAAAGCCAAAGAAAATATAATGGAAATCAAAATGTCACCATTTGCTAACTAAAATTTATGATGAACAGATGATTGCTACATCATTATAAGCTGTTTTCACCAACAAAATGCAAAAAATGACATACCTGATTTCCTTTGCATTTATATACTGAGCTCTAAAAGTCTCTGATTTTCGTCTTCTTAACCTGGGAAGAACATCTGAGGTCGAGAAAATGAGACACAGACAGAAACTGTAAATGAGTCAAAGTTTAAATCCCCGAGTCAAAACAGAATAAATGGCATGAGGTGAAAAAAAAAACAGCCATGAAGAAGCAAAAATGCACCAATCACTGAAGGCAGTCTAGAAGAGTATGTACTTATCAAGTTAGTAAAAGCATATTAACTAGAAATGTGTGTGGTAGACTCAGAGCATCTCAAAGTGTAATTAATGACGGCACTCAGCTTAGAAAGCATACATTTTCAACACATATGGTGGGATGTTGATATGTTTTTATTTATTTATTTATGATTTATATGCTAAATTCTCATAGTATCACGGATATTTTATCTCAGCACAATCTTTTATTGTAAGATGACAGAACTACAAAAAGTTCATCATTGCTAGATCAAGTGTCAAAACAAACATAGCTTCTCAGGGTGTTGTTTATCTGAAAAAAGCAACCCTCTTACTATATTTTCAGGCATTAAAATAGAGTTACTCATTCAAGAATGAAATAATCTTGTAATGAACAGTAATAAATATGTAGTATTTTCCTTCCATGCAGCAATTTTTCAAAGAATGATTAGGAATATAATAAAGTAACTGTAGGGGAATAACGCAATTATTAATTCCAAAGACTGATTTTTATGCCTAAATAGGTGATGCCTGTAGATTAATAGGTAAGCATAAAATTAGTAATAAATCAAATTAGACGGCAACAAACTGTTCATTCGATAAGAATTACATGCCTAACTCTGATATTTATTACTATGGCTTGTAAACTCTATCAATCCTACCTGAATGTATGAAACTACTATACATGTTACTCCTAAAGGTGACCCCTTCACCCTTCCTCACTCTAGAATAAAATGAATATGTACAGAAAATTCTACGAACAGAAAAATACAGAGATATTTCCAGTGAAATGTCTAATAAAATAGAAAATCCAGAACAATAACACTTTGACATAAAGAAGCACAGTGCACTAAAATCCAATTAATTTTGCGCACAACTTTATGATTCAACCAAATTCTTAACACACAGGTTATAAATAAAATAATAAACTACCTATTTCCGTAAGATATATAAATTGATAAAAACGATAGTCTACCTCACGATGTGGATAAGCATAATATAATTCTTGTTCAAAACCTCACGAAGGAATACATTGCAGCATTGACCAAATTAAAATAAAAGGCTAAAAATCAACATTTCGAGAAATGAAAATCACAACAATAATCGGAAGCACGTTACCAGCAGCATCAACCTGAAGTCCAATAGGTTTTTCATTCTTGAACCGCGACACGCCGCCGCAATCACGAATTTCTGCACACAGAAAAAAAAAACGAAGAGTTGAGAAAAGAGGCGCGGAAAGCAAGCAGAGGAAAACGACGACGGATTGGATGACGAACCTTCTTCCGAATCGGAGTCGGATTCGGAATCTGCAGAGTAATCCGAGTTGCTGGTGGGGATGTTGAGCCACTTCCGCACCACCACGCGCTTCCACGAGAGCTGTAGGCACGCGCAACCGAAACACAATATTTCAGCCCAATTTCTCTGCAATTCTCCATAGGTCATCCCAAAAACCACCACAAAAAAGTACTAGAAAGTTCGCATTCTACCTAGAGAGAGAGAGAGTACCTCGTTTTGCTGCTGGTGATTTCTGGAGTTGAGCTTCTTCATAATGAAAAAGAAAGAAGAAAAAAAACGTAGATTGCAGATGGAATTGAGGTAGAAACTGAAATGAGGAAATTTGTGGAATGAGCTGCGGATTCTTCAGGTGGGGGTGATGGCGGTTGGCAAATAACTACCGTGTAAATGCGTTCAAACAGCTAAGCAGATTTTATAGAAACTGAATTAAAATATTTACTGGGATTGTTTGACTCAATCCATAACACTCTACAGTTGGCACCACTCAACAATCAACAATAACCAAATATTCTTATATTCTCTTCTACTACTCTCTCAAATCTCAATTATATACACGATTTCTCACTAAATTCATTACCATTCATTTTTATTTTCTATTATTACTGATATATATATATATATATATATAAAAACTTATATTACTTTCATTCTATTAAAATGGAGTAAGATGTAAATAAGTTCGTGGTTTTTTAATAATACATAAAACTTCCCATGTTTAAACAATATTCTAAACAAAATATTTTTATTATAATTATAAGTTTCATAATATCTTGACTTTTTTTTTTTGTTGGGAGATTGGTATTTGTAGCCAAGTATATATCTCACCGTTATAACTGGGAGAATTCCCAACTGGTACAATATCTTATCAACTGGATATAATTTACAAATTTGTAGAGGTATTTTAATAATCTAATGGTTTAATTTTATTTATATAGTTAAAATATTTTGCAAAATTTATTAGGTCGTAGGAAAAAAAATGCTGAAACTTTTCAATTTTCACAACACAACACTTGCTGATAATTTTGATGTGTTGGGGTGTCTTTGCATTACTTAATTTATATTAACACGGGGGAATTTTCAGTTTATATTTTTAATTTTGGAAAAATACAGAGGATATATTCGCAAATTACCGATCAAAATATCGCCTTTGGATAAATTTTGTTACACAATAACTTAATCATTAGATATATTAGCTTCATTGAATAGTAATAAATCTTAGAAACTCGCATTTTATAGTTTCAAAGATATTACTAATTAATTATGGTGAAAATATTTATTGCTTGTGCAATTTTATTGAGACGAAATGAGTAATAGATTTAAATTTTAGAGTCACAACGCACTTGATCTTCACCAAAAATAAAAAGGGAAAAATAAAGAGAAAAAAACAACAACAAAATTGAAATATATGCATGCATTAAGGGCTCGAATTGAAGCATATGTTGCATATATTTAGTGATATATAATTAAAGTAACAAATGGAATACTAGTATATCTATTGTAATTAGTGGGTTAGTTGTGTTCTAATATCGTGTGATTAATATAATTAGGGATAAATTAAGGTTTAAATTAAGATGGTTCTAGTGTTATGACCTAAGGTTTATTGAGGGACCCAACAATTATAGCACAAACAAATAGTTAATGACGAATTGTCAAAGCAATTAGCAAATAATGCTTACAATGTAGTAGTGGGAGGGACGTAATTACCATACTTTTCCATTTTTTTTTATCCCAAAAGTTATAGATATGCATTTTTTTATCGTGACATTTAATTCACGTTGGCTATAAAGTAATTTATTGTGCATTTAGAAAATATATGTGTGTGTGTGGCTATGAATAAATTAGAAGCAAAATCGAAAATTAATACATTAATCGAGTATATTATTTCACATGCTTAGATCAAATTTACATTAAAGGAAAGGACGAAGGAAAAGAAGAAAAGAGAGATCCATATACATTAATTTTATGATCCAAATGGCCCAAATTCCACTTTAATTAGTTTTTAGGACAATGCATATTTCAATTTTTTTAGACTTGTGACGCACTCTATAAATTTGAGCATTATATTTTTCATTATAAAAATTCGAGTATGACACACTACACTTAGATATAAAATGAATATATTTATCTATAACTAATGTCAGTGGAAAAGTAGGTTTTTTATTATTATTATTAGTACTACTTGTGGTTGTGAGATTTTGTTAAAAAGTTGGAGTCCTTTTATATAGTGCTCATCATTCTCCAAGTGGGGCACTTTTCCATGTATTATTAACTTATTGTATAGTTTATTATTATTATTATTGTTATTATTATTATTATTATTATTATTATTATTATTATTATTATTATATAGTTTGTTGCTAAAGATCGTAGTCGGTGCTTTGTAGTTACAATCAACGTAGTTTTATTATATTATTTAATTGCAGTTTAATTCTCAATATTGTGAAGTTTTAACATAAATAAATCAACTTTTTAATAATTACAATTTAATTTTCAACATTTTGTCATTTTAACAAAAATCACGCAATATTTAAATAATTACAAAGGGTTAATTACCTTATAATCTCAAACTTTGAGCATAGTTACAAATCTAATATAAACTTAAAAGTTGACAATTAAAATGCCAACTTTTAACTTGAGTGTTATTCAATATCTCTGATTTTTTTGTAGAACAAAATGACTTATAATTCAGCTGCCAACTTGCTCGTTCTTTCAAATCCATTGTGGCTTGATTACCAATTTTCAAAAAAATACATTGATGTTGCCATGCGAATTTAATAACCCTTAACATTATTTGTTGTTGCGATTGTAAAATTCGACCGCTATGATTTTCTTTTTTCAAAAATTGACGATCGAGCCCCGATAGGCTTGAAGAGACTATCAAATTGACAGTTGAATTGAAAGTTAATTTATTTAATAAAAACAATTAAGAATGTTGAATAACACCCAAGTTATAATTTTGTGTTTTAATTATTTGCTTTTTAAATATTCATATTCAATTTACAATTATGTCCAAAGTTCATGATTTTAAATAGAATTAACCCTAATTAAAAAATAGTTCATACCGTTTCCCTTTTCAACAAAAATGTCCTTTAGTCGATTCTCCGGCAATCCAACATCAAACATTATGAGTTAATTAAATTCTACTTATTAATTAAGACGTTGGATCATTTATTTTAAACCTGAACTTGATAAATTAATTGTAACTAACCCTATGATGAACTAGCAACTACTTGCCAAATTGTAAGTTGTGGTTGATTTTAACACACAATAGCAGGTTTTATTTTGTCTTTTAAATCTTAAATTGGTAAAAACTCGGGATCCGTTTTACAAATGTCATACGAATCTTATGTAATAATAACTTGCATTCTATTATCAAGAAAAAAAAACAATGTAAGAATCCATTTATTTGAAATTGACCAATCAATGAGCTAGCTCATATCATTAAGCATATTGCATGTGGTGGGTTCGTGTCGTGACCTAAAATAATTTTCTCTTTAATTTGTTTTCTACTTCAATTTTCTTCTAAAATGCCGACGATATTCCTTTGACTTCTTAATTAAGGTGTGGTTACAATTTTCCTCAAAATAAATATAAATAAACAAATCAAAACAAAACAATAAAATAAAAACAATATGGAAACGCGGAATCCTTGTTCGGCTAAAGACAAAGTCCACCGACGCGGAAAAGTTCAATCCAAATTAAATCGAGAGTTGTATTTTTAAAATATTCAAGAGTTGTCACACCTTTGATTAATTATTTAGTCGTGTATTTTCTAAGATTATGTAGCAGCCACATAATAATGTGTAATTTAATTTAATTCGACAAAATCTAATTTCTAGGCGCTTAGATTACAACGAAGCAAAAATATGTCCCAACATCGGACTACAATCTAAATAGCCCAATTAATAATTTAAGAATTTCTGTATTCTCCAAATTGGGTCCCATATAAATTCGAAAATTCCTTTTCGGGGCCTATAAATGGCACGAATATATCACTGTGTAAATATGCAATAGCAATACCGTTGCTTTTTCCATGTCTTGTCTGCACTTTATTAAGCAAAATAAAATGTTCACCAATAGTGAAAACTCGAAATGTATACTAGCTATATAATTTTGTTAATATAGACATTTTGATTAAATAATTAAAGTTAGAAAAATACAATGTAAATTATATTTTGATACTTACATTTTATTTTATATTAAATAATTGATTTTTTTTAAATTAATAAAATAGTA
Organism: Perilla frutescens; assembly: GCA_026008535.1. NCBI lineage: Eukaryota > Viridiplantae > Streptophyta > Magnoliopsida > Lamiales > Lamiaceae > Perilla > Perilla frutescens. The sequence continues at coordinate 67,455,860 of BRKX01000003.1, read as the reverse complement.
CCAACTTCTAAAAAAATGTAGCAAATCTATCATTTATGATCAATTTTATGGCATGAAAATCAATGGTAGTTGATTGTATTTTCATATTTTTATTTCACTAGTCTCATAACAAAAAAATCCTCCAATCAAGAAAACCTTAAAATATAATCAATTACATGCATAAAATTGATCAAATGTTAGATTTGAAAAAACAAGTAATGTTTGTTATAGTTTTCAAAAAATGAACTATATTTGAAAAAGAATCCAAAATATAATGTAGGTATTAAAGTGTATTTTGGTGTGCAATTTACAAAACATGTTTAAGAATACCTATCAATACTTGCAAAATTCACATTTCAAAATTCCCATGTCATATATGCTAGTTTTTATAAATTGATAAATGAAACCACTTTTTCTACTATTATTTTGATGGGGGTTGAATATCCTTCACTATGACAATTATATTTGTGTTTTCCAGATTTAAGTTTTACAGTAGTGGTGACCCTTTCAGACAAATTCACAAACCTGAAATTAGCAATTTAATACATTATATACATATCACACACACACGCACACGCACACGCACATATATCATGTATACTCTATATGTGTATATAATATATATATATATATATCTTAATTTCATTAATGTATAGCCGTGATATGTATTGATTAAAACAAAAAATGACATATCTAGTCTAGATATATATATAAAAACTTTCAGGAGAGAGAGAGAGAGAGAGAGAGAGAGAGAGAGAGTCTTATTTTAATGGCCAGACGCAGACTTAAAAACTTATGAATATATAATCTATTTTCATATCCATGAAAAAGATGATAAAGATCGTAAAAAAGGCAGCCCAGAAACAAATTTAAAGCGAAGATCTAATCCACAGAAATACACTGATTAATGCCATATCAAAAAAAGCTCAAGCTTTAGCCATCAACTATAAATATTCTAAATAGCACAGCTAATTAATTAATTAATAATTCAATAACTAGCTATGCTAAAACAACTTATATTTAGTTGCAAAATGAAAATATTAAAAAAATATATAGGATTAAGAACGTACCTTAAACTAATTAATTATCTGGAACTGGGCTTCTAGATTTTCTGTGCCAGTTTTGGAAAAAAGTTGGAAGAAAGAGAGCTTTTTTCTTTTGGTTTTTAGTGGTTGGAGAAATGAGGGAGTGTTGCATGATGAATTTATAGACTGTCTTATCCAACGAGGTGTTGACACGTGGCTCCAAACATTTTATCGTATTTTCTGCATTACTTTTTTTTCAATTTTTATTTCATGTAATTGAACAACATGAGACGACTGGAGAATAATAGTCAAGAGGCAATCCCATGTGGAGTCTTTGGTAATAATTAGGTTAATTTAAATTTTTTTTTGATTGATTAATTAGATTCCTCTTTTCTTTCTTAAGGAATTAGATTCGTAATTAATTCTTGGGGTTTAAAATTCATCTCATACGAAAATACATAGTGAAATTTTTAACATTATATATGTTATAATCTCTCAATCATGTGATCGTCACTCTACCAATTCACCTACTCAAGAAGGAGTTTAATAAATTATACTCCCTCCGTCCCGTTTGCAAGGTCCACTTTCTATTAAAATAGAGAGAGTGAATAATAAAAAGGTGGACTTTGCTATTGAGACGGAGGGAGTATATAGGTTAAGGTTCATAATTGATTTTAATGAATCAAGTGAATTTATGATTAATTTTTTTTAGGTTTTCTTAAATAGAATGGGATAATTAAAATTTTGAAAGACCCTTTTATTCAATTTTTTTTCATTAACATGTAGTCTACTTCACATATATTATATTTATTTTTCACGTTGATTAGTCTATCCTTTGTGGAATTAATTAAAAAAATAGAAAGGAAAAATAAAAAGGGAAAAGGAAAGTTGATAAAACCTAATTAATTTAAAATGTTGACTGTTGAGTTTTGAACACTAGATTGGTCGATTCTGTTGTTTCCATATATATTATGTTACGTTTTATAATTAAATTGAACTTGCTAATAGTTCACAAATTAATAACTCTTACTATGGAGAAATTCCATTTCAACTGTTTCATAGAATTATGACCATTGATTTATCTTTTAGATATAACTATATATATTCTACAAGTCCGCTTGGCCAGTTTTGGTGGCTTCATGTGACAATGACGGCTTTATGATTTAAAGTTATCAATCAAAATTCTTTGTTATTGATGCCGGTAGAAGCGTATATAATCCGTTGATTCTGAGAATATCCGGAGTAACACAAGAGAACAATATCGTTGATTCTCACAACAATATCGAATTGCATTTAAATATCACACTTTTTATTAAACTTCAACTCTCTTAATAATAATCTAAATCTACCTATTTATAATATGCGAGAAACTTGGAAGACAAAAAATATAAAACCTAATTTAGATAAAATTCATAATTAATAATGTAATCTAAATAGATATCAAATATAAAATATAATCTAAATATGATATCAAGATCTAATCTTGATATCCCCATTATTCACCCGAGATTTGACACGATTCGCCATCGAATTGGAAGTCAGAAGAGCATGCCAAAAAGATCTGCAACAGCATTCTCAGAACATGCATAATTGAGATAATACATTGATATATGACTCCTCAAATAATCTACATATTTCTTATTTGAAAACACAAACATGAAACCTCTATATATATATATTGACACTCACGAATAACTGTGAAAGATGATCATGCACCCGAGAAAGTTGTATTGACGGTGGCACATCCACTCCTGGTGCAACCAGGGTAGAGTCATAGATTATCAACACAACATTGTTACAGGGCACAAACAACTTCTTATCACCAAAGATCAGAAGATCATCGTAGTCGCCACCCATGGACCTCAAATCATCAAGAAGATGGATTTCGTCAGAAAAGATATCCACATCTTCATCAAAAATTGGTTGACCATCGTAACCATCGTCGACAACATTGTTTGAAAATGAAAAGTTGACAGAAAACAAACCATGGAAGATATTGACAGCCATGAAATTTTCAACTACATGAATCGGCATGAAAGGATCAAGGAACGGAGCGTAGACTGACTCTGAATACCAACTGATGCAGGTAGAAGCATGTATAATCTGTTGATTCTAAGAATACCCGGAAGAACACAAAAGAACAATATCGTTGATTTTCACAAGAATACTAAATTGAAAACTTAAATATCACTTTTTTTTTATTAAACTTCAACTCCTCTGATAACAACTAGATCTATCTATTTATAATCCGCGAGAAACTTGACAGCCATTGAACCTTCAACTACATGAATCGGTAAGGCAGGATCAACGAACGGAGCGTAGACTGACTTTGGATTGCGTTTATAATCCGTTGATTCTAAGAATACCCAGAAGAACAAGAATATCCAGAAGAACACAAGAGAACCATATCATTGATTCTCGCAAAAGTACCGAATTGCACTTAAATATCACACTTTTTTATTAAACTTCAACTCCTCTCATAACAATCTAAATCTATTTATTTATAATATGTGAAAAACTTGAAAGACAAGAAATATAAAACTTAATTTAGATAAAATTCATAATTAATAACGTAATGTAAATAGATAATAAAATATAATCTAAAATTAATAATTTATTTATGATTATTTATGGTCCAAAATATTGTGCAGGGGAGATAATAAAGTAATGGAGAATTGAAAAAATAATAATGATAATAAAATAACCCGCGTGCTCTAAACAATCTTATTTTTTGCAATAATCCTCGAATCATACAATAGATTTAAACTACTAAATAAGCTCTATTAGAATTGGATACAGAAAAAAATTTGAAAACACATTAAAATTGAAATTTAAGAAGTAAACTAATTTTAATTAAGTTAAAAAAAAGGGATACTTAATTAAAATCGACAGCAATAGAAACAGCATAGTCACCCATATCACGCCATCACAGTTTGATATCTCTTTCACAAAGGGAATAGTGAGACATAAATTCCCCAAAAAAAAAACAATAAACAAATCTTTAATTTAAAGATTTTGTCACCCACTTAGTGATCAAATAACCCAACTAACACATGCAGACTCTGAGCAGAACAAAATGATTAAAAAATTGTGAGAGACTCTGTCGGGTCGAAATTTATCAAATAAGTTTTTTAACGCAGACAATATAAAAATGTGGTCAATTTTTCATAATTATTTGATTCGAAAAAAGTATTATTTTTAATACTTACAATTATCATTTATATTAATATTGAAAAATATCATTATTTCTTTTTTATTTTGCATAAAAAAAATGTGGCAATTTTGTAATTATTTGAATCAGTAAAAATGGTTTGTACATGTTTGTAATTATTAGGACATGAAAATTAATGTATCATTTTTATTATTAAAAAATATCATTTTTTTAGATCAAAATCAGATGGAAGAATCCGTATGATGAATTAATCCCGTCAGATATATTGCAATTTCTACTCTTTTGCAATATTTTATTGTAAGATATCCATCTATCAAATAGTTCACAAACCTTGAGATTTTGCCAAGATTTACCAAAAGTTGAAGGTGTCTCTTTCGTGGAAAGCATTTTATTAATGATTTATGTCATTTTTTAACAATACACAATTTATACATTCTAGAATGAACTCTAGCGTTAGATTAAAATAAAACGCGAACGTGATTGGGTTAAAATTATTTTTATTATTATTTTGATTTTTTTTTTATGAGGGAAACTTGTAGACTTGTAATTATTGTTGGGTAAGTTTAATTCTTGTGTAATATAATAGTTAATGAAATATAAACATAAAAAGTAAATTGTACTGACAAAATACTATGCATACATTAGTCTAGAAGTCTTTGGTGTATCCTTAAAATTTAAATCGTCCAATTATATTATATAGTTCCAAATACTTTATTGTGTGCCACTACTCAAAAAAGAAAAGGATAACTACCACAATTTTCCTTTTTTTTTTTTCTGTTTTTTGACCGCTCATTTTTCCTATTTTGAATTGCAAGGCACTTTAAATAGAAAACTTACAACACTTTCCCTATTTTGAATTGCGCGCAATCTCTAGTACAACCTAAATTTATTAAAGTCATATCAAAATAGAAAAAAATTTAAGAATACTATGATCTTCCTATTTTGAATTTTGCATGCCGCGTTTTAGTACGATTTATAAAAAGCCACACGTTTAAGAGACCTTTTTTTTTCCTTCTATTTTCTCCTTTTTTTTTCTTTTAAGTTGAAAAGGGTTTGAGTTAAATTAATCTATCAAATTAATTAAACCGATCAATATCAGTGATCAATGATGATAGAAGCATAACTTAATTTGTTTGTAATTTTATATAATTATGAATATACACACATTTTAGGAGATGTGTCATTTTGTTTCAAATGTGTTGTGCATGATTTTATGACTGTTTCTTATTTATTATTATTATTATTATTATTATTATTATTATTATTATTATTATTATTATATTGTGTTAGAAATTTGGTTCTTTCATTTCTTGTTATTGTTCTTTGCATTCCGGGACAAAAAAAAATTTCTTTAAGTTTAGTTCACCGTAAAGTCAATTTTGTGGTACATCGTTTTGCTCGGGCTACTCGTGGTTTTCAATGTTTTTATTGTTGGGTTGAGTCTTCTCTTTTTATGGATGTCTTGACCTTATTTTATGAATTGAAGTGACACATTAAATTTATTTTTTAATTGGGAATGAGAAAATTGGGAATTGAACTTCAATCTTTCAGCCTAATATGAGTAAGGAATACCACTAAACTACATCTACATGTATGCTGTCAAAAAATAAAATAAAATTTGATTATGTATGGAGCGACGGCCAATCATATCGAAAAAAAGTGGTGGCCAGTAAATCGTCATTTCATTTAAAATTTGTCAAAAATCGTGATTAATTAGTGATGCAAACGTGATCTTATAAAACACAACCTACCCGATTTGACTCGCAATCATTCTAGAATTAATTTAATATTTCCGATTTTCCTCATGCCATTATTAAGTATGATAATTAAGTTTTTTTTTTACAACAATTATGATAAGTTTTTCAAGAGTACTCAAAATGAAAATTATACCTACTTTTTTTAACATAACATTAATTCTAATATAGTTCGACCCGGAAGAAATCCTCGAGTCCAAATTGTATGTCTCATCCGTATGCCAATATTAAACTTGTGTAGTTTTAATATTTTTTCATAAAAATAAAATTTATTATATTATAACTAATCCTTGTTAAAAATTAAAATTCTAAAATATATATCTTAAGTTTGAAATAATCAATCTTAAAAATCAATTATATTAACTAAAAAAATAATTACATGCCCTAATTGGGTGAAATAAACTCTAAATAATAATGTAAAATTATATTATACCAAAAAGAAATTTAAATTGAAGAAAAAATGGAAGAAAAACTAATAATTTTAATATTTGATACACAATCGTTGGTACACATAACTTTGGACTAGAGGATCTAATGTGAGTTTGACCACTACAATTTCTGATAGTCGGAGAACTTATAATATCTATACTTTCACATAAAAAATATAAAGAAAACGATTTTAAAAAGGAGAAGGAATTTAATGATCGTAGATGCAAAAATGGCGCCTTATTAATTGTTTGCAAGTATGATAATTATGATAGTTCATAAATCCAACTACTTAAGTAGATTTATATTATGGGTTCAACTCCAAGCTCTCAATAAATCAAACATATATATCTCGATTCATAATTAGTTTACAATAAGCTGTCATTAACATAATAGCATTCAATATAAATGAAGTTTTTTTTTTTGGAATATATTTCTTATAACAAAATGATTCTCAATTAATCATTTTGGTTAATGTTATCATGGATGATTGACTATGATATGATGCGATGATATATATGATGCGATGATATATATGATGCTCAAACGTAACAATTACGATTCTTTCAGCATCAACAATATTCCAAAAGAAAATTAAAAAAATATATTCCAAAAGATATTTAATAACTATTTCTATTTATTTATTTTTTTAGAGGACTATTTTTTTATTTTTAGCTACCCATGCCACCTCCATTATTCATGTTTGCTCATTGTGTGGAAGTATCTTATCTTATGTATCTTTAGGTTTTTCTGCGAATGTGATGCAACACATGAACAATAATATCGTAGATTAACACAAAAATGTCAAATTACATGTAAATATCACAATTTTATTAAACTTAAACTACAACTGATATATGCATGGAAGCGTAGCATTATGAACGAATTTGATTTCTATGACTACCGCAAGAATACAAATCCGTTGATTCCTAAAAATACCCAAAAAATGAACACAAAGTAGTAAACATATCCACCCATTTATACTACTAAAACTCTAAAATATCATACTGCAAAAAATGGCCCAAGTCCACAATATAATTAAACTAACTTAAGGAAAATAAATAAAATATTAATATATATATATATATATATATATATATCTCCATCACAATGAGTTGCAAACTTGCAATACCCAAAACCTTCTTAATGTAGTCTACTAAAAGACAAAAAAAAAAAAAAAAAGATTTCAAGATCCCACCTAGGCACCTATGCCTTATTAGTCGACTCCATTGAACGTTATTTTGTGTGATTTACTTTTCTCGTGTGGTATATTGAATATTAAAATAAATAAAATTTTGAATATCGATTTTCTACGGGATTCTATCCTCATAAAAAAAAGTTTCGAGATTTTGTTGAAATATTTACATAAAAACTTTGAAGGGAAAACTATTTTTCTAGGCAAAATTATAGTGAAAATTGTGGTAGATAGGTCAAATTTAAAACTAGGTAGTTTTCTAGGCAATCTGTACCACTTTACACAATATCCTATTTGATGGGGCCCAGAATTATAGTAAGTCTTATATATATAAAGATTATATGTAGATAAATTGTATTAATTGTGCAATAATTCTTTTTAATAATAAAATTTCTGTCATTTTTTATCATATATAATATTTTATATTTTATATTCTATATAATAAGTGCATACATAATATATATATATATATATCCGTGTACATCATAATACGTATAATATAATATAATATAATATAATAGTTACCATCTATATTAAATATAATATATGTATAATATACATATATAATAATAAAAATAATAATAACCTTATAATATAATATAGTAATCACTTATTTTTGTCCAATTTTAATTTATTGGAACCCATTTTGGTGGATCGACTTTAATTGATTAATTTTTGTCCATTAATTAATATTAAAATTTTTCATATCAAATATCTATATTTTCCGTTTACATCCGAAATAATTGCATGAAACTTAAATAATTGCAAAATACATGCAATTTTCGAACAATTACACGAAGCTGAAATAATTACTAGCACAAAACATGGCTAAATAATGAAACGATTGAGTAAGAGATATCTACGATTAATTTTAAAAGCGCAACGATTATTTAAAAAAAAAACATGGTAATTACTCTTAAACATTGTAATCGGCTACGATTTTAATATATATAATTAAAATATTAATTACATATATACATTGTAATATTACATGCATTCAAATAATTAATTTTAAATGGCTACGATTACGAATGGTTAAGAATGGCTACGAATAATAAAGAATGTTACGAATAATTTACTTAATGTGCTACGATTAATTTTTTAAACATGCTATGATTAATAAAAAATGGTACGACTATGTTAAAAAATTGTACGAACCAAAAAAATTGTACGAACCATTTAAGAGGCTAAGAATAATACATACAATTGTTAAAAATGCTACGATTAATTCAAATAGTGGTACGAAAAATTATTAAATTTGCTACGATTAAGTACAAAAATGCTACGATTAATTTAAAATATAGTCCGAACAATTTAAAAAATGCTACGATTAATTCATTTTCTATACTACGATTAACACAAAATATGCTACGATTAATTTTAAAAAAATGTCCGACCAATTTAAAAAATGCTACGATTAATTCATAACTATGCTACGATTGTTTTTTTTTAATACATGGAAATCATATGCTACCACTAACTAAAGGAAATTCGATGTTCAATTCAAAAAATGCCACAATCAAGTAAATCATGCATACGATTAATTGAAAGACGACTACGATTAATTCAATTGAAATATATGCTTAATTAAATAAAAATGCACCTTTGAAAAATATGGAGAATGCTTTGCACGAAATTGTCTTGATGATTCCTCCCGCACACTTCTTGCTCAACTTTTTGTTCTCGGCCTATTGCTCTTGCTTATTTGCTAAAATTTTGTGGTGTGTATCATGCAACCCTATCGGTCTCTATTTATTTACAAAAATTACCTACCGTTCTTACACAGCAATAAAAACCTGCAGTAAATTTGGTCAATTCATATCTACCCACTGATGCTTATTTAATGAAGCTAGTAGGGTTCAGGGGTTTCTGATTCTTACACAAGACTTCATTAAATTCAAACAATCGTAGCATTTTTATCCGTAGCATGTTTAATTTCTAATCGTAGCATGTTTAATTTCTAATTGTAGCATTATTTAATTAATCGTAGCATTTTTATAAGTTAATCTTAGCATGTTGAAGTAATCGTAGCATTTTTAGTTATAATCATAGCATTTTTTAATTAATCGTAGCATTTTTATAAGTTAATCGTAGCATGTTGAATTAATCGTAGCATTTTTTAATTAATCGTAGCATTTTTATAAGTTAATCGGAGCATGCTGGATTAATCGTAGCATTTTTAGTAATAATCGTAGCATTTGAGCAGTGGCATTTTTCAACATAATAATCATCGTATTTGATAGAAATAATCGTTGCATTTGATTGACTTGACTTCATAAAAATAATCGTATCACTTCTTTAACTTTACAAAAAAAATCATAGCACATTATTAACTATATAAAATAATCGTAGTAACAATTTCGTAGTCGTACCATTATTATTAAACAATTGTATGCGATAAATAACAAATCCGATATACATACATATAGGGAAAGATATAGAGTTGACGTTTACTTAATATAAAATTGCAAAAGGTACACTGTCCACCTGATTAAGGCTAGGGAGTAGCTGTGCACTAGTACAAATTGCCTAAAAAACTACCTACTTTTAAAACTTGCCGTTTTTTCCCATCTTCTATTTACTTTTGTCGAGTTTTATACATTTCCACAACTTTGAATATGATAAAGACGTCCATCAATTGTAAAAAAGTTGCTGGAAGCCTCACATTTCTAGATCGAAATTAATAATATTAGGGCAAAATGACTTAAATTTCGCAAAAGTTTTTGAAAATATCTTCACCACTTCATTAATTACGTGACTAAAATATTGGCCATTTGGCCTTATAATTGCGGAGCTAAAATTGCATTTTACTCTAATATAATTAATTTGAAGGAAATATTGAAAATAGATATCGATGGTTGAAGGTAATTAATTTGCTGGTTGAAAATATATTGCAATTGAACTTTAGTTGATCTATTATCTATCTTATTATTTGTAGAGGGCAAATTTCTACAATTATTTTTGTAATAGGTTCGGGGCTTCGGCGACCAATAAGATTTTATAAGGTCAAAGAATAAGTTGAATTTTATTGAAATCGAAGAAGGAATGACCGAATATATCAGAATTCCTTGTTTAGTTGAAGCTTACTTAGTAATTTCGATATTGCTTAATTCCCTTGTTTTCCACCCCTTTCCGATTTATATAGGATGAAGCCGCAACTCCTTTCCGATTTTTAAGGGATTCTCCGATATTTCGGGGATAGCCTCTTATCCCCTTAAGGGTTTTTGACTGAGTCATACTTATCTTCCAACGTCCCTTTTGACCTGGTCTCATTTGTTCGAACTCTGCCTAAGCTCGCCCTTTATTATATATCCTCGCCCTCGTCAAATCCGAACTCTAGATTTCGGCACTTATCTTGCTAGGCCTCGAGACCTTTGGACGGATATGGGCCTTACTATTGGGCTTTAACGAAAATAGATCTCTACATTATTGAAAAATAAAATATCAGACAGAAGACATAAATGGGGTTAAAATTTCATCACGTGGTGTTAATTTCATATACTCCTATGAGATATTAAAAATAAAAGTTTACTATAAGTATCACTTCATTCTAATTTTTATTAAAAATAAAAATAAAAGACTAAAACCATAAAAATTAAAATGAGTGGTAAAACGAAACGCCAAGTCGTATTCAATGAAAGTTTGAATGAAAAATATCATTACACACAAATTGACTATATAAATACATGGTGTTGCGCTAAATAATGAGCCTCTCTAACAGCATATAGTAAACATTAAAAAAGAAAAATAAAACAAATTAATGGGGAAAATCATCTTCAACATCTCAAGAATATCGTAGGACATCAATTCTTCACCATTCATGTCTCCCATTAAACTACGAAGTGATTGATTGTTGATATGTGAATATACTACTTTTTTTATATTTTGTTTTTTTTTTCTAAATAGAAAAGGAAAAGAAAAAAAAATGAAAAAATGACGACACATAATCCATAATTAACTGACTCAGTTTAAGATATGATTTAATATAAGTGGGCCCTTCTATATTTTGTTTCCTAATGGATTTTAAATATATATTGGCCTATGAATTCTCGATCACATATTTAATATTTTAATGTCCCTTTCTTTTATTATAAATAAATAAATATGAGAAAAATATAATATATAAAAGTATTACAGTAATGAAAATATAATGAAAATTTAATTGGGCCTTGGAGCCAAGCTGGACCCAATGAGATCTTTCCATCGAGCCCGGCCCATGTTTCGGGCTGAAAAATTAGTCACGTGCTACTTGTCTAAGATATTGGGCCTAGGCCCATTGATCCATCAATAACTGCCAAGCCCACATATGTATGCAGTGAATGGGATGTTTAGTTTTATTTTCATATTTTAAGTATTTCCAATTCAATATACATCATATTGGTTTTTTGAAAAATATAATAGTTTTGTAATGATGAATGAGTTGATATTTTTAATTTATAGGTTTGGAAATTGAAAAAATACTTGTTTGATTTTTTATTTTATTTTTCAATTTGAATTCACAATTGATATGAAAAGATAAATATGTATGTGTTATCTAGTGAGGCATGGATGGGTTGATGAATATTTATTTAAACGTGGTGAGTTCTATTGTAATGATATATATGATTGAATAGATGATGAATGACGGAAAAAAGTGCAAATAAAAATAAAAGATGAATAAAAGCAAACGTGTTTTTAGTGCTCTCTAATTTTTTAACACTTAATTCAACATCTTGTGTAATAACTAAATCTTAAGAAATTAAAATCTAAAAAATAAAATGAAAGAAAAATAAATAAATAAATTTAATAGGGGATAGAGAGAAATGGGACTATAGCTATACATAGTACATTGCGACGACTTGCTATAATTGGCTAATATCTTATCTCCATCTATTTTCACTTAAATTTATTGATTGACAATTTTCGTACGAATGCACATCACATGAATATATATGTCAGCTGGCCATACTATTTTCATGTTGAAATATTATTATTGTTACCAAAGTGTTATATCCTTAAATATATACATTACTCATAGTAGTATCAAAATATAAAATATCACCATTTAATATAAAAAAAAAAGGCTAAATACTTTTTGTTAGAACATTAAATGTATATGTGTAATTGATGACGAAGAGAGATGGGAAATAAATTCGATAACTAGGTAGCAGCTAGCAATATATATGTGCCCATACACTAGCTAGTAGCTAGTTGCATTTTAATACTTAATTAGTTACCAACCATTATCTATATACACGTTTTCACGATTCTCCCATTATAAGAAAATAATTTCTCTTTTGTTAAGAATGTATACACAAGTAGTATATAATATTATATGAATGACAAATTTGCTCAATATTATATATATATATATATATATACGTACATATGGCTTATACAATTAAACTCTCACGTGTCAATGTTTTAATAAAAACAATCAGCATTTTAATAATTATAATTTAATTATCAGCATTCTGGCGTTTTAACATAAATAACTCAATGTTTTAATAGTTAGACAATTTCCAATGTTATGATGTTTTAACGTAAATGACTGAATGTTTTCGAGAAAATGTCATCCGGGTTGATGAATTTTTTCAGAAATGTAATTCATTTATATAAGTTGTATAGCTCACCGAGGCTAGAGATGTCTGAAAGCGATTGGAAAATCATTCTCATCGAAAATGTTGGGCTATTAATTTATGTTAAAATGTCTAAATGTTTGGAATTAAATTGTATACATAAGCAATTAATTTGTTACATTGCCAAAAGGAAAACTTTTATGGACGTTAATTATCAAAAGGCTAAACCATCATTTATATCTCAAACTATTTCAATTTTTCTCAAATGTATCTCAAACTAACATTTTTATGAATTAAATACCTAAACTATTAAAAATTAATCAAATCTATCCCCCGAATACATTTTTAGGCAAAAATCAGATCTTAAAAAAAAAAAAAAAAAAATTAGAATAAAAATTTTATGTCATAGATATGGTCGATTTGGCTACAACATAAGAAGAAGACCCAAATATTTAGCTGAAGCGTTAGGTAATTTTTTGCCTAAAAATGTATCGGAGATAGATTTGATTAGTTTTTTAATAGTTAGGTATTTAATTGATAGAAATGTTAGTTTGTGATAGATTTGAGAAAATTGAAATAGTTTGGGATATAAATAATGGTGTTTAAAAAATATCTCAGGATTTATGAAATTGTGGGAGTGTAAAAATAAATGTTATTTATGATTATAATAAATTTTATCTATCTATCTATCTATACATGTATTAAAGCAAAATCGCAGGGGTAAAATCGTAAATAAAAATTATTAGCAAAAGAAAGGTTAAAATTAAATATCTCGCCAAAAATTGTAAAGCTTGTATTTAGTTTAGTGGTTGTGCTTTGTATATAAGTCACGCAAGTTCTAATTGATCCAGGTTCGAACCCTGAAAACTCGTGTAGTCTTTTCTTTTTTCTTTTACTCAATGTTTTTCTTTTATTTTTCTTTTAATGTTTAAGTTATTAATTTTTATTAAAGAAGTAATCATTGTATTTATTTTTAGTATCAAAGATATGACAAAGTATTTGTTCTTTTGTTTTTTCTTTTTGTTCTTTTTCTTCATTTTGTTCATTTTTTTCCTCCGTTTAATTGTTAACTTTTTTTCTTCATTTAATTTTTTTTATTTACATTTTTATTTTATTTCATTTTAACATTTAGTTCATAATTTTTATTTAATAAATAATATTTGTATTAAAGATTTAACAAAAACATGTGCTTAAAAAAACGACGCTTTCCAATAATTTCAAATATGAAATATTTAATTTGATCTTTCAACTCAATATTTAATCTTTATCGATAATGGAATAAGACTAACCAGGAGTTCCATAATATTAAATAGGTAAATGTTCAAATCCAACAATGATTATATAAATTGTCATATCGTAGATGAATATTCATAGTTAGAGTTGTTGGGGGAGAAACAAATAATAGTATGATTTATCACATTAGATATATATATATATATATATATATCATTAGACTGGAGTTTTTTTTTTATTCTATTTCTCTAAGCAAATTTATTTGCTCACACATTTTCTTTTAACAATCGTTGGAATATATGACTCTAATTTTTCGTATGGTTGAACAAATTGAGGATTGAAACTCTATTTAGTTTTTGCCCGTGTTTTAGGAATAAAGACATGACCTGGATGAGGCACTAATGTTCCATAGTTTGGTCAAATTTTATTTGCTAATAAACTTAATTGGGGTGTAGAGTTTAACCTAATTTACATTGTCATGCAATTAAATATTTATATCGTAGATCATTGATGTTTCAAGATCACATATTTTATTTAAATTTATTTTCATATAATTAATATATCTTATTTAGCATATCATAGTGACAAAGTGTTTGCTAACAATAATTACAATATTGATGTTAAAGCTTGAATAATTTTTGTAACAAAATTATATCCAATAATTTGAAACTATTGACACTACAGAATTTTGAATTTACTATTTAAAAGTAATGAAATTTGAAATGTCTATAAAAAATAATATAAGTTCTTCGTAACTATTGTGAAATTATGAGTTTGCAAAACTTTGGAGCTTAATTTATAAAAACTATAATAAATGCATGGTGAATATATTTATCGATCCTAAAAATGCAATAACATAAATCGAGTTCAAAATTTATTGCCACATCATTATTTATTGTTACAAATAAAATACACTAATCATCTTACTGTAATTTTATATATGTTTTTTCTATGCCTTTTTACGAAAATAAAAATTGCCATAAAGACTCCAATAGTTATATGTACGTGTATATCTCTCTAATGTTGTTCATTTACAAAAATGATGAAATGTGTTACTATGTTGATTTTTTTATATAGAAAATTTCAAATTTTAGCTTTGTGTTTTTTTATGAGGCACAAATCACTATATATAAAAATAATATTAAGTAATGGCGACGACGTTGATAATATTTATACTAAAAATATCATATAAAGAAGCATTATAAAATTTATAACGAAAATTACTTTCATATATAATTTGACTATTTTTATATGACATTCATAAAATTTAAAAGTATAGTTGTTTAGTTAGTATTATCTACACATACAATAAAGTATATTCGTACATTGTACGGGAGATATACTAGTTTATATAAAAAGTGGTGAAGTGGCTGCCATATAGATGGTGCTCACAAAGGTATGTAGGCGAACAAGACTCTCTCTCTCTCTCTCTCTCTATATATATATATATATATATATATATATAATTATTTTTTAGAATTTAATTAATTATTTTTTATTATCCTATACACCTTTGTGATCACCGCCAATGTTGAATCCACGCCATTATTTTTTATTATTTTTCTTGATTTAGTTTGATTATACAATTATTAATTATGGTTCATTCCAACCAATTAGCGTACACAATTTAATTATCATATTTTTTGTTAATAATTAATTTTTAGGTTTAATCATTCCATAATTAGGGTATATCATTTTCAAAAATTTTCATTTTTAGCAAATGCATTTGCATGTTGCCACAACTTGTAACATATATAACAAGCAATATTATATATATATATACATATATATAATAGGTTCAAATTGGTACTAGTGTTTTGTGTGAGAACTAGGAACTATACTTATTTAATACAATTTTATAACTCACTTTATTGTATTTTAGTACTGATGTTAAAAGACATTAAAATACAATAAGATAGGTTATAAAATTATATTAAATAAATATTATTTCTAATTATCACACAAAATACTAGTACCCATTATAACCAATTATATATATATATATATATGCGCGCGCATATTTATAATTGCAACATTATAACTTCCCACAATTGATTTCCAACACTACAAGAAAAGCGGAGTTAAACGACGGATATTAGCGACAGATTTTTATCCGTCTCTATTACCGATGGACTAACGACGGTTTGTCCGTCGTTAACTTTTGAGCCGGAAAATTTGTCGGGGCCGGTTCGCGGGTAAATTTTACAACGAAATTATTGTCATTAACGTTAATGACGGATTAGATCCGTCGTTATTTTTTTATTTTTTTAATTAATTAATAACTCTAACAACGGATTTAGTCCGTCGTTAAATTTTTTATTTTATCTTTAATTTAATTAGTTAGCGATGGAATTAATCAATCATTAGTTATTTAATTTATTTTTTTTATTTTTTTATTTTAACGACGGACGGTGTATGCCGTCGTTAGTTATTTTTAATATTTCAGATTTAATTTTAAATTTTAATGACGAAATATTTTCGTCACTAGTTCGTCGCTAAAGACGATTATACAGACAAAACCAGACGCTCATCTTTCATTCGATCCGAGTCCTAATTCTCCAAATTCACCCTCAATCCCGCATCTAACCATCCGATGGAGGCAGCGGCGGTGAAAGGTACGTCTCTCCCTCCATCTCCCTCTCTCTCTCATTCTGCATCTCGCCCTCTCTCTGTCTCTCATCTCTCTCCCTTTCTCGGCTCTCTCACTTTGCCTCTCTCTTTGCCCTCTCCCCCCTCTCTGGCCTCTCTCCCTCTCTCTGCCATCTCTCTCCTCTCTACCCCTCGTCCTCTCTCCCTCTCTGCCCCTTTCTCTCTCTTCCTGCCCCGTCTCTCTCCCTTTCGGTTCTTCTTCTTCTTGATGTCTTTTTCTTCTTCTTCAGTTAAGTGTGTGTGTTTTTTTTGCAGCAGTTAAGTGTGAGTGTGTTTAATTGTTGTTTAATTATTTATTTTTTTGTTCATGTACCTTTGTTTAGTGATTATTGCAGTAGTTAAGTATTTTTTTGCTAAATTGGTAGAAGCCACAAAAGATTTAAGAGGTTAGTTTCATTTGAAAGATTGATGATTTTACGGTTTTAATAAGCATGTTGATTAGAATATAATGTTAAATTTATTAAATTGAAATAGATGTATGATATAATTTATGATTTATAGGTATGTTGTATTATAAGTATTAATAAGCATGTTCTCCAATTTATGAAATTGAAATTAAGTTAATTAAGTATGATGTTATTTATGCTATGTGTGTTGTGTTATAATAATTTATTGTAAGCATGTTGCTCAATTTATTAAATTCAAGTCTATGTTAGATATGATGTGATTTATGATGTGTGTTGTTATAATTATTTATAAGCATGTTGTTCAATTTATTAAACTGAAATTCAAATTATGCTATTGTGAATGAGATGAGGGCTTTTGGATCCCTCTTTATGAATTGTTTAATTTGAATGAGATGAGGGCCCCTAGATCCCTGTTTATGAATTATTGGTGTTGTTGATATATTATATATGTTGGTTTTGTTGGTATTGATTAAGTAGTTATTAATAGAACATAGATCAATTAGCGTAGAGTCGAGAATTTGAGATTATGATTTTCAAATAGATGCTGTCGAAATTTTGATGAATTTTTTTAATCAAGTATTGATTGAATTGTTGGCATTTGTTGGTTTTGTTGTTGGTATTGATTGATTAACTAGATGAAAATAGATCAATTAGTGTAGAGTCGAGAACTTGGGACTAGAATTTTCACATAGGTACCGCCGAAATTTTAATTTTATTCGAAACTCGATTAATTAGATAAGTTTTCGACCAGCTTCTCGTCTAACAATGAGTGCTAGTCGTGATTGAATGTACAAACGATATGGGGCTAGGTGTTTAAATCTGAATTTCTTGAATGGACTTGAAAGCTTTATCGTATTTGCTGCTAGTCGACCTGCGTTCATGGATGGAGATAGAATTAAGTGTCCATGTCGTAGATGTGATAACATTCTCTTTCAAAATCAATACACGGTTCGGTTGCACATTGGGAAAAATGGGTTTATAAAAAATTATCACGTCTGGAGGTATCAAGGAGAAACAGCAGAGACTGCGATTACGGCTACAAATTTTGGGCGGGAGACTGTATCATACCATTAAATGATCTTTGATGTTGGTGGTCCAGATCTTCACATGAATGATAGTGTAGTCAGTCAAATTTGGAGAAAGCTCCTAACCCAGAAACACAGAAATTATATGACGTATTGAATGCTGCAGATAAAGAGTTGTGGCCTAACTCTTTATCAAGGTAATTAATATTCAAAATTTAATGATATTAATACCCACTTTAAAGAAAATTAGACAATATTGTCATTAATACATATTGTTGAAGTGGACGTGTCCATTATGGCTTATAGTTGGATAATTAAGGTTTAGCCTATCAATTTCAACAAAATTTTTATCAAATTAAAAGATAATTTATATATCGATCATCAGACGATGAGAATTGAGTAGACAACACTACCATGCATGATGCATGATAATCAATGAACACAATATAATTAATTAGTTTGCATAGGCAAATATGTGTGTGTGTGTGCATATTCATTTAATTAGTTTGCCTGCCAATAAGCGATAGAATTTGTTGTAACAAACTGACGACCCAGCTATTTAAATACTCCTTCCTATAAATGTGAGAACACTAATTTAACTACAACTAATTAATCAAGTCAACTTCGACTAGTCAAAATTTATTTGGAGTCAAATAATTATATTCATTAGAGAGTATTAACGTAACGACAAGTTTTTTCAAAATAAAACCATAATATATAGCTTTCTCAAAATTTAATGAAATTTTCCAATATTCTACTTACCATTCGATCTGTAGTGTGAAACAAAACTTTAGTGGTATATAATTAATCTTCTAACTGATAAATTAATTAATGCCACACGCTATTGAATTTTCCAAATCTTCATTCTGAATTTTCTATTTTAACAAACAATTAAATTATACCCCCTACGTTTTCAAATAGTTGATGCTTTAGTCTTTTCTACAAAAATTAAGAAACAAAAAATGTGATAAATGATCTTTTCCTCTCTCTCTCCACCTATATTAAATTCAGTTAGTTATATTTTCCTAATATATAATGTTATGTTAAGTTAATGTAGGAGATTTTATAGTGTTTTAATATATAAGATATAAAATTGGGAGAAAATTAGTGATAAATCTAAAATATCAAATAATTTGGCATAAGATTAAAAGTCTAAAACATTAAAAGTAATCTAAATACAAACGGGGGAAGTATAATACATATATGAAATTGAAGTAATATATATATATATATATATATATTATATATCTGTCAAAATTTGACATGTATCCAATTTACAAACTTCCGACAAAGCACAACGCATAATCGCTCTGTCAAATTTCACCTAAATAATAAATTTTGAATTCGAATTTTGTTGTTGAAGCTCAAGTGAGACACAAATACAATGAGTCGACTGTCACTTCATATCTTACTTCAATTGCTCATTCATTAATTATTTCCTCAGCTCACAATTTTATTTTTGTTTTGCTTTCAGTACACTGATCTGTATATATAAAATATCAAGCCGTAAATTTCAATACCAACTATAGTTTCTTAGCTTTCAATGCCCACCCACCCCACAATATATAACATGTATATATATTATATTAGGCCATCTCCAACAGTCTGCATTATAATACAGTCTCACTGTCACTAAAAAGCAGCAGATTCTCAATTTCATTTCCAACCGTTTGCACTATAATTCTACACTAAAAGAGAATATTCCAGAATATTCCTTTCATTTCATTTACAATTATTATTTTATAATTGATAACATATAATGATTTATGAAATTTCATTTAATGGATATCTATATTTTTTAGAAGAAATATATTTGAATTAATATAAAATAAAAATACGATTCATTAAAATATTCGGAAAATTAGAATATTCCTCCCACAAATTATTAATTAATGCATTTCGAAGCAAGAATTGTGCTTCTACATCTTGAATTATCTATTTTAGTATTTTCATATAGTTTTATTGTTGGTGTAATCTTATTTATTTTAGTATTTTTTATTATTGGTCTAATTTTTATCTAATTTAATTTTATGTATCAACATTTGTATTTAATTAAATTTATCATATATAATAAATTTTAAATATTAATTACAAAATATTATTTAAAATATAATACAAATAACATACACAAAATACAAAACAAAACAATAAATAAAATATAACATAAAAAGAAAAAAAAATAAAAAATGTTTGCCGTTGAGGAGAGAGGGACGGTAAATATACCGCCCCTCTCTCCTCTCCCTCAAAATGCAGCCGCATTTGCCGTCCTTGTTGGAGCAGAATTATGCACTATTTTAGTGAAATGCAGCATCCCTTGGAGATGCCCTTATATAAAATCATGTCTTAATTCTGTCAAATGATACACATATTCGAATTTAAGCTCAAAACGTACATAAATCATCGGCAATAATCATATAAATGTAAAATTGAATTTGAGGCAAAAATATAAGTTTTGATAATGTAAATTATTCATTTAATTTATTTTATAAAAAATATTAATATTAATAATGAAAAGTATCATACTCAGTACTCACACTAAAAAAATAAATACGAGAATGATTTGACTGGCCAAGACCGTAACCTCTCATTGCCCATCCTTTTATATATATATATATACACACATACATATATACACATATATATATATATAACTACTTCTTCCTGTTCTTCACTAACTACAAGAGAAAAAAAAATCTCATTATTGAATATCGAAACATGATGAAGCCACAGGTGAACATCCAAAGCCTCCAAATCTCATTCCTAACTCTTCTATTCTTCACCTTCCTCCTCTCCTCCGCCCCCTTCGCCGCCACCCTCCGCCTCTTCTCCGCCAACCTCCGCCTCTTCCTTTCCTGCTCCGCCTTCGCCCTCCTCCCCGTCTTCCACCACTTCTTCACCCGCCCCCGCCCAGTTCTCCTCCTCAACTACGCATGCTACAAGCCACCTCCGCACCGGAAGTGCTCCTTTGCGGTGGCGGAGTCCTTCGTGCGCCGTAACCTCGAGTTCGCGCCGGAATCCCTCGAATTCATGCGAAATATTTACCACAAATCTGGGCTGGGCGAGGAAACCTACGCACCCCCGTTCATCTTCGAGGAAGAAGGGTCCCCCATGCTAAAGTGCGCCGTCCAAGAAGCTGAGGAGGGTATCTTTTCCGCCATTGATGCGCTTCTTGCTAAAACCCTAATCGCCCCTCTCGATATCGACGTTGTTGTTGTTACATGTGGGAGCTTCTCCCCCTCTCCTTCTCTCTCCTCTCTCATCGTAAACCGCTACAACCTTAAATCTGACGTCAAAACGTACAATCTCAGCGGAATGGGGTGCAGCTCCGGCGTCATCGCCGTCGACTTCGCCGCTAGGGTTTTACGCGGCGGCCGGAAGGTCCAGAATGCACTCGTCGTCATCACGGAGAGCATCACATTGAACTGGTACAACGGAGACAGCCGCCCCATGCTCGTGACCAACTGCATCTTCCGCGTCGGCTGCGCCGCCGCGCTGATCACCAACGACCCGAGTCGCCGCGGAGTGGCGAAGATGGAACTCGTCGACTCGCTCCGGACTCACCACGGCGCCGAAGACGGAGCCTACAGGGCGGCGTTTCAGGAGGAGGACGAGAAGGGCAATACGGGCATATCACTCACTAAAGATTTGATAAGGGTGGCTGGGGTTAACCTGAGGCAGCACATCAAGATTCTTGCCCCGAGGGTTTTGCCACTGAGTCAACTCGTCCAGTACGCCTACTCGGTGGTGGCCGCCGCGGTCTCACACGGCGAGGCATTGTCGAAGCCCGCCGTGCCCGACTTCACGAAAGCATTTGAGCACATCTGCATACACACCGGAGGCAAGGCAGTGATAGAGAGCGTGGCACGTGTGTTGAAACTGAGCAACGAGGTGACTGAGCCGGCTCGGATGAGTTTGAACCGATTCGGGAACACCTCGAGTAGCCTTGTGTTTTACGAGTTGGCATATTTTGAAGCAAAGAAAAGAAGTAAAAAAGGTGACAAAATGTGGATGTTAGCATTTGGGACAGGTTTCAAAGTTGGTAGCTTAATATGGAAATGGCTTCAAGATTCCAACCAAGATCTTGATAATCCATGGCTCGATTGCATCCATAATTACCCTTTCAAGGCTTAATTGCTCAATTTACTCAATTTCATTCTTCTCACTCCTCCATAATCTCCGATACTTTATAACTCTATTTATGTTTATTTAATTTGGACGACATTTATTTGAATTGTTGTAATTTGTCTATTTCTGAGAAATAATTAAGAGCAATTGGTATTTTGTGAATTGTTCTGATTTTTTGGACTTGTATACGTTGCAAAAGCGCGTGATTTCTTTTTTTGGTTTGTTTTTCTAAATGGGTTAATTCTTTTGGAATTTTTTAGTTAATTTTACGCGCAATTATCAATCTTGTCATTAATAATATGGATGTAGTAGGAAATAAACTGACCAACTCAGAGAAAGTGTGCGCTTCATTAATTGAAAGAAATTCCTAACATCGATTTATTCATTTTAATGATAATTAATATATGTACTTGATTATACAATCATGATCTTTTACTTCAATTCATCTTTTTTTAATTTAGCATATGCAATAAAATTTCCTCCATCTCATTCATACAGGCAATTCAAATTTTTTTTTCTAGAATTAAGAAAATTATTAAAAAAAAAAACAATTAAACAAACAAACATCCTAGTATGCTGTATTTTTATTTTTTGATAATTAATTAATCATTAATGTAAATATATTAACTATGGGTATATATTATTAAATAAGTTAAATAATACAAATCAATCTATATACAGTATTGAGATATCTAAAACGAGAAAAAAAAAACCTATATGAAATATGAATTGAACGGATGTGGGGAGTAATATTTAAGACTTTCTATAATTTTTAACCGTAATTAATTTATTTAATTGAGATATTAATTAAAAATGGTCCACTATGCCCAGTGCCCACCAATGGCGTAATAATTAATGCCGCGTGTGCTACCACGTGTGTATAAATGTAGAATTAATACATCCTAAATAAGAAATTCAACCTTAGTTATATGACATTAATTTTATATGTATGGAAATATTATAAAATGTGCCAATGAGCAAAAGATATAGATATATATATATATATAGATGATACAAGTAGAGATCCTCTAGTTCCAATTTATGTGTGTCAATATTAAAATTGTATATTATTAATAATGTTTTTTATAAAAATAAAATTTATTATATTATAACTAATCATAATTAATATTTATTGCTAAAAGTTGAATTTTTTTTAAAAAAAATTATATACCCTAAGTTTGGAATAATCAACCCCAAAAACCAATTATATTAACGAAAAAATAAAAATTTAATATTAACAAATAATTATAAACACCCTAATTGGGTGAAATAAACCCTAAATAATAATGTAAAATTGTAATAAATCAAATTAAATTAAAATTAAAGAAAAAAATGAAAGAAAAAGTAATAATTTTGAGATTTGGTACACGGTTAACACACACAAGTTGAGACTAGAGGATCTCAAGTGAAATGATACCACTAACAATCTAGCATATGGCTTAGTTGGTATTCGGTATTCCTCTCATTTCTAAATGTGAGAGATTTAGGTACGAATCTCAATCCCCCACCACAACCCGGAAAAAAAAATGCACAAGATAGATGATTAATGAAATTGTATTTTAGATCATTTAATTTCGCGTAATTTTTTTATTTTTTATTTTGGCAATCATCCTATCATTACTTTATGACAAAGACTTGCATTAGACGGACTTATTGTCAGACACCTTGTCCTTTATAAGGTGGATTTATTTATTGTTTTCAAACATCATAAATTTCAATATTTCATTTTAATTAGTAAGTTTTCATCCCAATTAAAATTTATTATATCTTAATTATGGTTTATGAATTATAATTAAGATTAATTAGTCACACTTAAGATTAATTAATCACAACTGGAATTTATTGATATCAATTAATATTTATATTTAATTCAAAAAAATTATCGAACGAAGTTCACGAGTCCGTTAATCACAACTGGAATTTATTCATATCAAATTAATATTTATATTTAATTTAAAAAAATTAATCACAACTGAAATTTATTGATATCGAATTAAAAGTGCCTATATTAAATGTTTCATATCGTGTTGTTTTTGTTTTACTTGTAAATGATCAATAATAAGACTTTTTAAATTTAATAATAATAATTAAATTAAATATTTGGATAATGAATTGAAGACGTTGGCAAATTTGTTGTAGATGCCATTGTTGTATACAATCAATTTGTATAACCGTCCAGTCAATCAGGGACAAAAATGTTATTTTAGGGATTGATAGATATCAAAAGATATCAATGAATGTATAGTCACAATCAGAGCGTTTCAAACATTTTGAAAGTCCTGTGCAATTATATAAATTCGACCCTTCTAATAGTAAAATACAATTAATATTACTTTTAATGACAAATATAATATAATCGTTATATATTAATAAAATGATAAATTAACCTTCGAAATTCAATCAGTGACATTTAAACAAACATTAACTTTCTATCTAAAAAGTGTTATTCTTCTAACACTCTTCGAAGCGAATTCATCCACCAAGTCTTCATATTTTATTTTTTCTAAAATATCATTTTCAATGGCCATCAACCCTAAATCATTAAGCCTTTCTTGTCCCATTGTCGACCGTTGATATGACTTTAACAACTTCAGTTTTGAAAAACTCCTTTCTGCAGATGTAACATTAACAGGAATAGTCAACAAAATTCTTTATGCAATTATTGCATTAGGAAAACAATCCAAGCCTTTCAAAAATTTCAAAATATCAAGAGGTCCCAATTTTTCTTTAGGCATGACATCTCTAAGTAACTTTAAAAAAGAAATGTTAAAACAAATCACTAATTCACTATCTCAATTAAAATAAGGAAAACAAACTTCAATTATCATACTAAATATTTCGTCAATTGATCACAATTATAAAATGTTAAAACCTGAAACTGGTTTGAGATGTGAATGAATTTTCTGATAATTAATCACGAGACCAATAGTGTGATGATATCATACTATTGGAATCGGCCAAATACGAAAACCAAAATCCAAGATTGCAAATATTATTTTCACGTTTTTTTGAAGACAGTCTCTTATAGAACAAGAATCATTTAACATGTTAAAATTCATCAGAATAATTTTCACCCTCGAATTTGGAATCAAAATTCGTATTCAGTATACACTGACCAATCACTAATTCACTATCTCAATTAAAATTACTCAATCGAGAGCAACAACAACATCAATTGAATGTGAATCGATCGAAGATAATCGAGAGCACCAGCAATAGCAAATTAATCAAAATTCATATTCAGTAATCAGTATACACTAATATTAAATTCGAAATTACCTGAAAATTCGAGAGCAACAACAATAGCAACGATTGAAACCACGAGATTAATTGTTGAATGTGAATCGATCAAAGATATATAATTTTTTTGTAAACTTTTTAAGAGCAGAACATCAGATATGAATTTGGGAAGTAGATGATAAATATTAAAAGATATAATAAATTGAGAATTGCAGAGATGAGAAGTGAGAACTATAGGACAGAACTTGAGATATGCAGAGAATTCCATGGAAAGGGATAAATATAGGTATTGAGACTCTCACAATCTCACTATAGAAGATCAAAAGTTGCAAAATTGAAGATTGAGATTTTGATTTTAGTTTCTGCCGATGGTTAATGGAAGCCACCCATGTTTAATGGAAGAGAGAGAGATCAACTTTTTTTTTTTTTTTTGAGAAAAGAGATACCAGCTTTAAAATAAAGAGGAGAGAAGCGAAACGCTGAAACAAGTATATCGCATTTCATATAATTTTTCTTTGGGCTCTAAATTTTTTATTTTTTTCTGGGCCCTGTGCGGTTGCTCACTATGCACAGCCCAATAACCGGGCCTGGTGACAATTATAACATTTAGGGCTTGTTTACTTCAAGGATTTACAATTGAGTGGATAGATAGTTTAGAGGATGAGATGATGGATAAATCATATCCCACCTCATTAGGTGGGATACATATCCCATAAATAGGTACACAAAACTCATTTATCATGGGCATTGGGTTATCCACCATTTTAATATCATGCAAAGTAAATATAGGATAACTTATTAATCCACCCTTATCCATCAAAATAAACAAGGCCTTAATGAATAAAATTAATAAAAA
Source organism: Perilla frutescens (assembly GCA_026008535.1). Taxonomy (NCBI): domain Eukaryota; kingdom Viridiplantae; phylum Streptophyta; class Magnoliopsida; order Lamiales; family Lamiaceae; genus Perilla; species Perilla frutescens. The sequence continues at coordinate 67,429,216 of BRKX01000003.1, read as the reverse complement.
AAACAATTAAATCAAACTGGACCAGATAATCCATCTAACATAATTAACGTATAAGATCAATCCTTAATTTATACACTAGGGACCTATTTATAAATTATCAATCCTCTCTTTCTCTATATATATAACACAATACATGAAAACAAGATATATTCACTTATCTCTTATACTCATGACAAAATGAATTGCAAATGATGAATAGTTGAAAAGTTTTTGGTGTGTTGAAACAATTGCAATGAGACCCATTTTATACTTGTTGGGGTTTTTTCGAATTGAACCACCGCAGGATCTAATTGGATGTTCATTAAATCTAATGTCATGTAGATCATAAATTCATGCATCTCATATGTTTTAATTAACCGAGTTCAATTAACATGCAAATCCGGTTTTCGATTCTACTAAAGCGGAAACATAGAATACCGAAAAACGACTTACAAATTAAACGACGGGTTGAGGACAAGATTAAAGGTCTAATCTTGATGTTGTATGAATAATAATAGGCTCCCCTTGATGCTATTCCACTCCTTGATCTTCTGTTGTATTCCCGGACTGAATCTAGTTTCAGGGTGGGCTGAAATCTACTAGATCGGTATGGAATCTGTGGAGATCAAGAGAACAAGAGAGGGTTGATATATATGACATAAATTTCATGCCTCCACCCTCTTATTTATAAGGGGGTGGACGAAATTGGTGTCCCAGTTGGACTGGAATTTTATCTCTATCTCTTATTCTATCTCCAATTCAATCTAGTCTCTTTTTGGGCTACAATAGGGATCTAGAAGAATATTAAATTGGCCCATTAATTTATTTAATATCCAATATCCAATAAACTTAGGATATAATTAAATAAATTAAGTATTATTTTTATTCCACTAAATAAATAATACTGACCTACCAATTTAATACATATTTCTGAATATGCTTTCTCCTTTAGTCCAGCCATTCCCCATGTTTAAGATATAATGCCCATTAATTAATTATGTAAGCTTCTGACAACTATAATTAATTAATATCTTTTCCTTGAGTAGTACCATACAAGCTTTACTCATGCACGGAATAAATTCCACCTGCAGGGTTTCAGCATGAACTTGCATTTCCTCAAGGGGACACCATCAACCTGGCGCACCAGGACACGGTGCCCCTACATATTGCACGACCCATCATAAGTGTAAATGTCACAACCCAAGATATCGAGATTATTGATCCTATGAAAGAATCTCACCCTTTGATAAATCAAATCTACAAACACTACACGTATATGTCCGCCAACATATAGGGTTAAGAACCCGAACTCTGTGGATTCTTATACTCTCATTTAAGGTCAGAATAGAGAATAGAATCCTAAGTAGATCCTCCTCAATACACTCGTCCGTGTATTAGAATAATCAGTTAGTCAAGACAAACTAACTATCAGATTATTCTACGGCGTACCGATAGCAGGTTCAGTGCCATTTAGACCGTGAGCCTTTTAATACATTACAAAGAACCGATGATATGATCTAACCGTGTGTTTACCCACACCATGTCATCTACAATGTAAGTATATTGAGCATGCATGTAAATATAACAATTTAAATGCAAACAGTGACTCCAATTGTATTCATTCTATATCATCATAAAACCATCATCAATAATGTATACAAAAGACAGGTCTTCTAGTATACAAAACCAACAATACTAATATTTTTGGTGCGCAAAATGGAAACTTATTGATTTGGGGTGATTGATTTAATTAAAATGATTTCATGCAATTTGGCCGAAAATTAATGGCATTATTTGAAAGAAAAAAAATCCGCCTCGATCATTCATGTGAAGTAAACGAATTTCTGGATTGAAATATTGGCTTCAAAGTAGTGTGGATCATAAAAATATTATTGGGCCATTAAATAATATCTTTTGCAAAATGAAATAATAATCATTAACCTTTTCTGTACAGAAAATTTAATCATAACATGTAATAAATTTAATGTGCATATTTTTATAATAGATAAGGCGTAACTTATAAGGATCATACCATTTTAAATAACTAGTTCGAATCAACATTGTTAGTAAATGGTAACGACCAGTTTAAAACGATTTTGGGTCGTTACATTAGCAGAGGTTAACTCACCCATTTTCGATATCGCAAAATCACTCATATTTAGCATAATTGTGGAACATGCGTGTTCATTCATTTCAGCACATTTTGCAGGAGTGTTAGTATCATCATAAGCACTAGAAATGGCTTTCACAACACGTTGTTAAACCAAAACATACTTAATTTTTTGTTTCCAAATATTAAAGTCATTCTTCCCGTTGAAATGAGCATAATTATATACCATAAACATTAGCAACCATTTTTTGCACAACAAGAAAATTACACACTGTAGTTGGTCGATTTCTACAATTAACTTGATATTATGTTCGAGCTCTGACAACCAAACAGATTCCTCGAGGCCGAAGAAAGAAATTGAAATGAGATTTAGCACGTATATGGGGATTCAAGTATAGTACTAGCCTGATTGTTGAATATTCGAATGAGTCCCTGCTTTACTCCTTAGCTATACTTATATAGATGGAATTATAACCTCTTTTCCGATAAATAAGGGATTCTCCCTTATTTCCGGGGATAAACACTTATCTCTACAAGGGTTTTGACCGAGTCTCGTCTATCTTTAATCGTCCCCTTTTTGACTTGGTCTCTTAGCTTCGAGCTCTACAACGGATTGCTCTTTATCTCTTCCTCGTCATCAACCCTCTCGACCTCTGATCGTTGGGTCTCGACGCGCATTTATTAGGCCCTAAGACCCTTGAATGAGCATGGGCCTTGTTTATTGGGCTTTGATAAAATAGACCTCTACAATTAGCCCCTCATTACTTGATGCTCGAGGTTCGAGGATCATGTAATGAATATCTTCATAACACGAAGGGATGATCGTAATATATTCCTGATGACTATTAAAGCCTCAAGCTTGACGTTTTAAATGATCACGAGATCGAAGAAGGGTCTTTTAAAAACAGACTTCGTAAGGCTTCAGACCTGAATGAAGGTCCTGGGGAGCTAAAAAAGGATCGTGAGAGCAGACCCCGTTAGGCTCCAGACCTGAATAAAGGTCCTGGGGAGCTAAAAAGGGTCGTGAGAGCAGACCTCGTTAGGCTCCAGACTTGAATAAAGGTCCTGGGGAGCTAAAAAGGGTCGTGAGAGCAGACCTCGTTAGGCTCCAGACCTAAATAAAGGTCCTGGGGGGCTAAAAAGGGTCGTGAGAGCAGACCTCGCTAGGCCGAGGGTAAAATAGTCTTTTAAAACTCCTTTTGCCGACTTTCCAACTCCCTTTCAATCTCAACCGCCCGTTATGCGGGATGTACAGCTCAAATTAGTTTTATGGGTTTAAAAATTGAAATTTGCCCAACTTATTCCCTCATTTCTCTCATTTAAACACGCAAAAATTATAATTTTCCTTGAAGACTTTGCTCGAATTCTCTCTGATTATTGTGCGCCTCCATCTTCCCGACGCTCAAGATTCCTCAGTTTATTACCGGATTCCAAATTTCCAGGTTACTCCTCAATCCCCTTTCCGTTTTCTTGAGGAATTTCCAGACTAGGGTTTTTCTTTTAGTAGCTTAAAGAAGTAGGAGATTTTAGGCTTGGATTTACGTGGATTTTGCGTGAATAGACTTGGTGGTGGTTTTTGGAATCGTTGTGGATTGTTGATAATTTTTAATTTCTGTCGATGAAGTTGGGTTAAAAGACAGGGGATAGGTTCTTTGGTGTTTCTGGGTATCAATCCTTGATTCTTGATAGGTCTTTTATTCTTAGTATATTCTTATATATTTGCATTCCCATTAGGACCATGAGTATGTTGGGTAGTGATGATTCTGGTGAGAGGACCCGAAGCTGGGGCGGCGGAGCTAGGTCAGCCGAGTCAGAGCAATCTTCCGGCTCGGTCTCTGAATCTACGGGACTTGTTATCCTTCCGTCCCAACCTACTGTTATTCCTCGTATCGGGGGAGGATCAGTGGTGAGCCGTCTCAAGGCTTCAAAGGTGGCCACCAAGAAACACGTGGGTAAATCGAAGAAGCGAAAAGCCGAAGCTACGGGCTCTCCTTCTTCGAACGCAGACTTCAAAGCTGCCGAGGTCGCCCCTCAAGTAGGAGACGACCTAATTAGAAAAATTACTTCTCCAGAATATTTAGGGTCGGGTAGAGGTCCATGTCCCTAGGCCTTCAGATAAAGCTAGCAAACCCCCTCCCGATTTCACTGCTTTTTATACCATAATCATCGACAAGGGTATAAGACTTCCTCTTCACCCTTTTTTTACCAAGATCTCGCACTTCTATGGAATAGCCCCTACCCAAATATCGCCAATAAGGTGGTATCATATGTTGGGTATGTATTACCTCTGCGAAAACTTAGGATTTCTCGAACCCAGTGTCGGGGAGTGGCACTCCTCGTACCGGATTGTGGCCACCCCAAATCAGAAAGGCTTTTATTACTTTACCAAGTGGGTCAGGGAACGAGCCCCTCTAATAAACACTCTTCCATCTTCGTCGGGGGACTGGAAGCCAAAATTCATTTTTGTTCCGGCGGAGACTTCGAGCGATAGGATCTTGCCATCGTCGTTTGCTGAAGCCCATGGGTCCTCGAAGCCTGTCTCCCTTTCTTTCTACTTCTTCTCCTTTTTTGCTATACATGTCAGTGTTATCTCTAAATTTTACGCTTTGCGCCTCTTCGCAGGCTTCCACAAGTGAAAAGACGTATCAGGTACTGAGGCGGAATGAGTCGAAGCAGCCTTTTCTCTCTCCGAAGAAGACCGTCAGTTTGAAGTTGTACGTCGCGGTCGTACTCTCTTTGACATGGGAAAACTGAAGATTCGTCCTTCTGACGACAAGGTTAAAGCCTTAGTCGCCTCTAAGGTGTTAAGCCCCTCGTCTTCTGGCGTCAAAAGGATTGACGGGGCCACACCCTCAACCTCGCCGCCTTCAAAGAAGCGGAAAGAACAGTCCGGCCTCGAGGCTTCCAATCCTTCGACAGTGTCCCCATCTATGATTGACGTCGAAGCCTTGGTTCCGAAAGAGGCTTCGAAGGGATCGAGCAGCCTAAAGGTGCCTCTGAGGTCTTTCCTTCTAGACGTACAGTCTGCCATCGTAGACGGCTGTTCTCCTCTAGAGTTTGAAAGGGAAGGTCTGGAGGAGCAGACTCGTCTTGTCTTCCAAATGTTGTCGAAGGTTTGCTTATCTCTTTTCATCCATATCTTCTTTGTATGTTTCATACTTTGTGTTCAAATGAATATTTGACTTAGAACGGTCTACTATGTTATAGGCCCTCTTCTGCCAATATCAGTTCTGGAGTCGGGTCTCGGGGTATACCGAGGGCCTTGAGAAGAGGGTGATGGAGCTCTCTGAGGAGTAAGAGAGGATCGCCGAGGAGAGGTGTGACTTTGCTGCTGAGAAGTCAGCCTTGCTCGTGGAGCGGGACTCGGCTCGTGAGTTGGCCGCTGGGGCTCAGACGCAACTTGACCGAGCTTTGGATCACCAAGCCCGGCTCGAGATCTTGAAGGCCTCCCTAGAATCGAAGCTGGCTGCTGCTGAGGCACGAATAGGGGAGCTCGAAGCCCGTCATGCGACCCTGGATTTCTCCTCGCTGGTTGATTCTGCCGAGTTCGAACCTTATAAGGAACTCTTTTACCAGGAGGGGGGTTCTGCTGTGGTCGAGGCCATCAAGGAGAAGATGCCTGATCTCGACCTTTTCTTCCTTGAGGCTGATGACGAGGCGGAGACTGATGCTGTCAAGGATTCTACAGACGGGGCTGACGGAGAGAAGATGGTCAAGGCCGGGAAGGATGCTGCGAAGACGGCTGCTTCAGAGGTCGAGAAATAAGTAGAGGACCATTTGTAGACTTCTTATTTTTTCTGTAAAAGTTTTAAGGACAAGTTTCAAACATTAATTGACGCTTTTGTATATCTCTTTTTTGAATGGGAACTTCATATGACGTCTGTATCTGTTTGCTCTTGTGATGTTGTGATGGGGTTGCAAATAATTTCGGTTTTCTTCTAAAGATTCTACCTCTGGACTTCGGGTTTCTTCATTCGTGGTATAATATTGTTCTAGTAAAATTAACTTTTGCAAAATAAAAAAAAACATATTATTATATCATATCACACGTTTATCATAAAATAACAAAAAAAATCAGAAAAATTAAATAAATAGAGCAATATAAAAAAATAATGTTCACTAATCTTATTATGTTTATACATTTTAAGTTGTTCACGTCACTCCTTCGTACCATCAAACTCATAATTGATTCAACATAAAAAAAAGTAACTTATTTGAATTAGTTAAAAAAAACCATTAATCATAAATGAGATAAAAAAATTATTATTTTTTATTTAAATAAATTATCTAAGTGGTAAATGGACGATAGCCACCACCAGCCCCCCGCCCCATCTCTGGATCTAAGCATGCATTGCCTAGAATTAAAACACATGACCACATATCTAAAGAATAAATATAAAAGCACGTAGCAGAATCCAAGCCTATAGACCTACCCGCCACTAGGAATGTGAAAAAATGGAGAGAATCCAATTAATTTACTAGAACGGTGCTCTAAAAGAGAAAAACACCGTGTTATCTTTACTGTCTGTATTGAGAAACAAATTTAATATTTAGTCGTAAAAGATATTATCAATCTCTTATTAGTTCATCGTAAATTCAAACTTGTTTGAGAGGAAAATATAATATCGAACGAGACCAAAATTTGCATTTGTAAGTCAAGATAAATGATGAATTTAAATACAAATGAAATGAATAAAGTAGATATATCTTAAGGTTTTCGACTAGTATATATTAATGAATATAATCTATTGATTATAAAAATGTTTTATTTTTATTTTTTTACATTTTCAGAGATTTTTGAGTAGGGCCCATCTCCGCCAAGTAAATTTTGTGTGCGCAATGCACCCACGGCGCACGAATTTATGTCCCTACAAACAGATAAAAAGAAGCGGCAACGAAATCCACCGTAGACGAGGTGCGTAGGATAAGCAGCGATGCCAATCCTCATTCACCGCAGCTGTTGTAGTAAGTCATCTCTCTTCAATTCATCTCCGTCCTTCTCCAACCCTACTCCCTCCGCCATTTTCCCACGCTCCTCGTTTTCATACTCAAATCCTTGCAGAGATTTTTGTTTTTCTGTCAAACTACCTAAATTTAGACGGACCCATGTTTCGTTATGCACTAAAAATGGAGTCTTTGAGGAATTTAAGGATACCCTTTTGTCCAAAAGGGGTGAAAACGATGAAGAATTTGAAGGGCTTGAGTTGCGGAACAAGCCTTTACCTAAGCAAGTGAGCAGTGAGGAGGTTGAGGGTGTAGAGGAGGAAGAAGTGAAAAAAGTGGATAACGATGAAATCTTGAGGCCGTTTTATAAGTTGTTTAGGCCATTTGAGGAAGAAATGAATCAGAGTGAGACTTCAATTGATGAGGAGGAAAATGAGAAGGTCAGTGTGGAGTATTATGACCCGAAAGCAGGGGATTTTGTGGTGGGAGTGGTGGTTTCGGGCAACGAGAATAAGCTTGATGTGAATGTTGGTGCAGATATGTTGGGGACAATGCTGACAAAGGAGGTATTGCCTTTGTATGATAAGGAGTTGGAGCATTTGTTGTGTGATGTGGATAAGGATGCTGAGGAGTTTTTGGTGCGGGGGAAGGTGGGAATTGTGAGGAATGATGAAGCTATAGGCGGTGTACCATTGCCGGGAAAGCCTGTTGTGGAGCCTGGAACTATTCTGTTTGCTGAGGTTCTTGGAAGGACTCTTGGTGGCAGGCCATTGCTGTCAACTAGAAAGCTGTTCAGACGAATCTCCTGGCACCGAGTGAGGCAGGTTTTTTTCTTTCTTTTCTGTTCACTAGCATGGAGATTCTTCATTCTTATATTGCATTTTGTTTCTATTTACTTCAACATTTGTACAGTAGCTATATCTGCTTGATGCTATATAATCTGTATTATGTATCAGAAGGTTAGAGAGGTAAAACATCAATGCCAATGCAGTTGCAGTAGGATAATGAATTTAATGGTTTGTTTGGAAGAAGAATTGACATTTGTTGTTAAGACCATGTGTTTTCAGATTAATTAATATCGGACTAAACCTTGGGGTTTATCTTACATAATATTGGCAATGGAATTTTTGATACGGTTGAGCAAGGCGTTGATACCATGTTTAGATCACTTAGAGGGTAGAGCATTGAGAGCCAAATGTCTCGAGGGTATTTCCATTGGACACACTAGTTCTTGTAGTTAAATGGTTTTGTTCTTGTGAGTTTCACCATGGTAGGAAATTATACCCAGAGAAAAGGTGTACACAGTGTCCCTGACCAAAGAAAAGTACCTTATCATTCTTTAATATAATTGAATCACGGTAGTCACATAAATAATCATATGTGTAGATTTATCTCCTTTATTAATGATCATCCACAAATTCACCTCATAATGTGACCAAACACATCCACTTCCATCTGTCTAAAATACGAAATCCCTTAGAACTACAGAAGCTAGTTTGATTAGATAAACTTTCAATGCAAAATCACTGTTATTGGATTATTTGGTTTGGTTAATTGTGGTGAATCTTCTATGAGAAATGCCAATTTCTCACCCACTTCAGTCTTAATCTGCAATTCAACTACTGCATTGTTGAGATTTCAAATTCTGTAAAATCACAACCTTTCTCCATTCTTGTAGCTTATGTTGGTGTATACAAAGTATTATATAGGTCTATCTTGGCAGGTTATGCAACTAAATGAGCCGATTCTGGTTAAAATCACAGAGTGGAATACCGGAGGTCTTCTTACAAGAATAGAGGTGAGTGCTTTCTCCTTATCTCAGATGCATGCTTAGCTAAAAATCGCATATCTAAATTAGCAGTTCTATGGGATTTTTGTTCTGCAGGGGCTGAGGGCTTTTCTTCCAAAAGCTGAATTGATGAATAGAGTAAACAATTTCACTGAGCTTAAAGAGAATGTACGACCAATTGCCAGTTCACAAGTTTTGCCTCTTTTTCTTCACTCCATTTGCTTTCCAATTGCAATGTGCTTGTAAGTTGGTATAGGAGTTTAATTATATAAAAATACTTGTCCGTGCTAGTAGAAACAAAATGTCTACAGTCAAGAAGTGAAGGCTTAAAGCTATATAATTATTAGTAATTGTTGATATTCAAGATTTTGAGTGATTTATATAATCCATTGAACAGCTATAGTGTGTAATATGTTTTGGCTCATTCTATTCTATGTGTTATGCATGCTTTCTATTGAGCTGTTCGATCAATCATAATTTATATTTTGATGCCTGCAGGTTGGACGGAGGATCTGTGTGCAAATTACTAGAATAAATGAAAATACGAATGACTTAATACTCAGTGAGAAGGAGGCTTGGGTTCGTATTTTCCACTTTAATGTTTGCCTCCAATCATTTTATCTTGTTTCTTGGTTTCTTGCTGGGTTATTTTATTTTATTTTTTTTACATGTCTCTCTGCAAATACTCTTTCCCTGATACTATCTTTCTTCGCTTTCAATCTCATAGACGATGATGCATCTTCAAGAGGGAACACTTCTTGACGGAACAGTCAAGAAAATATTTCCATATGGTGCACAGATAAGGATAGGTGATACTAATAGGAGGTGAATACTTAATTACTGGATTAGATATTTCTTGAATACATCTCGACATTTTTTTTCCCACGATATTGGAGTAAATAAATGCCAACCTTTTCTGTGCTTGGCAGTGGATTGCTGCATATTTCGAAAATAACTCGAGGGCATGTTGCTTCTGTTAGTGACCATCTGGCAGTTGATGAAGAGGTTAAAGTTCTCGTTTTGAAGTCAATGTTTCCTGAAAAAATTTCTCTGAGGTATGCTTATTTTTAATATTCTTGTGAGATATGCTGACTTTGTTACTTCAGTTTTACAATTTATTGTAGTCTTCTTGTTGCATGTGATGTGGGAAACGTCATAGCTTCACTAGATTCTATGATTGATCCATCTCTAGATATCAACGGACTGGCTTAAATCATCACTAATAATCTGTCAATAATAACATTTAGTTGAAAGAAAAAAAATGAAACAAAAAGAAGCATCTTCATATGCAAATTCATAAATTTGTAATAAATGGATGCCAGTTGTGGGCTAACCCATTGAGTATGCTGCATTTACCAACTGTAGCCTATGAAGAATGTTTGAATTGGACTTCCACGCTTATAGATCAACGAAGAGACACCTTAACATTGAGGCAGATTGTGATCAAATATACACTCTCAGCTTTCCTTTTGTTTTCTATATATTTGGTAGCATTTTTATGTTATGAAATCATCGAAGTGCGTGGCTTTTTACATGTCAGTCATATTTCTTCCTCTTCTGAGTTTGAATTTTACAAATTTGGTTATACAATAGTCAATAGGAGATTTCTATGTTTGAATCTTTCTTTGTGCTGATGCTACTAAGCTTCTCTTACATCCTGTTATATTGAATCTTTTTCATGCAGTATTGTTGACCTTGAAAGCGAGCCTGGTCTATTTTTGTCGAACAAGGAGGTAAAGAATATAAGTTCAGTCGCCTGTTCTATCATCCAAATATCGTAAAATATATTATAAAAAACTAAAAACTTCAGTTATGACCGTTAGTTGACCATGTTTTCCTTTTCATGCAGAAAGTGTTTTCCGAAGCAGAAGAGATGGCAAAGAAGTACAGACAAAAGATTTCAGCTGTTTCCGCCACACAAAACATAGAAGCCCTTCCCATGGAGGATTTGCCATTTGAAGATGAAGAAAAGTTCTACGCCAACTGGCAATGGTTTAAATTCGAGAGAGACTGATATAAATCTGTGACATTAGAAATTCAGGTGGAACGAGAACCATCAGAGAAAACGGATGGAGGGCCTTTTAACCAGATTCCTCTCCTTCCTTTCCCGACATGGCTGAGGAGTTGTTCATCAAGATGACTGTCACCATTATCCAAATAATTCGGCTGTTGGCACATTCTCCATTTTGGATTCATCCCGTAAAAAGATCTGGAGGGAGTGGCAACTGCAGAGTCATTATGGTACCAAAAAACCCTTCTGCAATTCTTGTAAGTTGAGGTTCGTTTACCTTCTGATTTCCAAATTTACATCAGCCGTGCCTTTTAATTCCGAATTTGCACAAAATGTGATAGCTTATAAGCATGCAGGTTTGTATCTGTAAACTGCTAGAACTTGTACTGAATAGTTATATGCAAAAGCAAAAAAAAATAGGTTTAGAGCAATCCCCCCCCCCCCCCCCCCGTTGTAAGTCACTCTTGTATACTTCACAGTTTTCTTCCCTCAGAGCAAGTCTTTGGACGTTATGTTCATGCTGTCCATTTAACTTCCATTTACGCGCTATGTTCATGCTTTCTGGGATTAAGGGATCTCGTCTGTGACAGACGAGGAAGGGTGTTGTCGTTGCCCCCGATAGTAGTTTATTCGAGTAGTAAGTGGTGCTCCATGTTTCCTTGAAGATAGGAGCTGTGAAATTGCTTTGAATACAAATCTTGATTTGATTGCATATGATTTGGTTGATGATAAATTGATGATCATAAGCATCATTGCTTTGTTTATGTTTGAATTCATGTTTCATTTGTTTGGTGTATACGCTTATGCTGGCGTGGATTGTGGAATCCACAGTTGACTTTTTTTTTTTTTTCCTTCACACTTTTTATCATCTTTAATTTTTTTTGTTGAAACTTGGATCTTACTGCATCTGAATATGACAATTGAATCTCTTGGCTCAAAGCAGAATCCCGTATACACTATATACTAAATAAAAAGAAAAGAAGAATATGGAGGTTTACTGCATGATTCGTATTATGCTAGATTAAAGTATACTGAAATTTGACTTAAACGACAGTCATAAAAGCTCAAATATAATGTTTAATGCTCAATCAAGATTCAATCACATTTGAATTACTTTGTGTTTGGTGTGTAAGTCCTAAACTTAGTGTTCGACTGACGTGATTGTAATTTTTTTAGGTAGAGAGAAAATATCTTTCGAGAAGTGCACTTTGGGTAAACATGTTACACATTAGAAATAAATTGCACTATAAAGATTTTATAAGGCTTGTTCGATTTAGACAATGTTTGGTATACTGGTACGATATACCCACATTAATAAAATCTGGATTGCTTTGAAAGATAATTGCGTATTAGCTATTTTAATTGTGTGTTTGGTTATTAAGATAAATATACTAAGATTGTTTCACACATATGTTTAGTACATTGTTTTATTTGGTAGACTAAGTTATGGAATGAGTAAATTAGTTTAGGAAATGTTTGGTAGCCTAGATAAAGACATATATACTAAGATTGCTACGCCAGAAACTGTATCCGAGGGGGCGTCGGATACATTATCCAGCCGAATCAGTAAATTACACCCCGGGCCTCGCGTTAGGACCGGGTCTCGCGTGAACGAATAATGGCTACCAAACACACGGTTCTTGCTGGATACCTATACTAATATGCCTTTATCCAGGCTACCAAACATTGAGAGTGTTAATGAAATTCCAATTCGTGACCAAATAAATACACATCAAGAACATACTATACATTGTGATACTTTTTAATATTAGAATTGATATTTTTTTTTCAATAAAAATATAATAATAACTACAAAATATCACCCATTACTTTTTAGTGTTAGATATAATATTTTTTCCGCTTGATACAATGCATATATTAAATGGTGTCGCAAGAGCAACCCTATGTCCCTATCTCATGAGACTATAAATGACAGCAATCACCACAATCACTTCTCTTTTCCATATCATCAATATTCATTCAACCCAACTACATCTATTTTGTATATTTTATTCATGATCACACAACCACAACATTATATATAATTATTTTATTTTATTTTAAGATTAAAATATTACTTGTAATAAAAATAATATAAAAAATGATAATTATAATAAGAAAATAAAAATATTCCAAAAAGGAAAATTGAGCAATAAATAGAAATAAATAGTCAATGGCAAAAATATTACAAACTAAATTAATAACACAAATTACAACATGCTTCACAACAATTAAACTACATTTCCTAAAATTACAAAAAATAAAATCACACCAACTAAAAGACATTTCCTAAAATTACATAAAAAAATCACACTCATTAAACCACATTTTCTAAAATTACAACCATCTCAACTTAGATCATCATGGGAATAATTCTGCCATAAGACGATTTTTCAGAGATTCTTCTTGAAGAGACAAGTTGTTTTTACTCAGCAAAGTGTTAAGCAACCTAATATTTCCCATCTTGTTAATTGCCTTCACTTCCTTCTCACATGTGATCTTCATCGTCTGAAGTTTTGCAATGTATTCATCAGGAATAACCGACTGTTGTGACATAGTGGCCTTCATCATCATACTCTACACTTGGATCCATTGAAAAATTGAGAAAGATGGAATTTTAGTTATGAAAATGGATGAAATAAGAAATAAAAATGGGATTTTTTTGTGTGTACAAAAATATAACAAATGAAATCTCTATTTATAGAGGAAAAAAACTAAGAATTTATTGACATGGATTGTGTTTTTGACGAATGACTAAGATTTATTGCTTTTGTGATGAATAGTGGAGATCAAATTTACATGGATTGTGTTTTTGACGAAAGATTGAGATTTATTATTTTCATGATAAATGGTGGAGATCAAATTAACATGTGTGTTTTTGACGAATGTCTGAGATTTATTACTTTTATAGTGAATGATGAAGATCAAATTGACATGGATTGTGTTATTTATACATGACTGAGATTTATTGTTTGGATACATGGACAACTAGAGAAAAAATAGATAAAGTAGTCAATACCAAAAATATTACAAACTAAAATTACAAAAAATAAAATCACACCAATTAAACATTTCTTAAAATTACATAAAATAAAATCACACTTATTGAACGACATTTCTTAAAATTACATAAAATAAAAATTTATTATTTTTTTTTAACTAAAGAGTGAATATTATTACCCAACAAAGAAACAAAAGTAAAGATACAAAAACATTACAAACTCATCAACCCAATGAGGATCAAAAAGCCTAAAAAATAAAGGCAACACCAGACAAAACAGAGAAAATAATAAAATGGAATCTAGTCTTTTATGACAAAGCCTGAAATAACCACAACCAAAAACACCAAGGAATTAACATACGCTCCTTATTAAATATCGTGACCACAAAAGTTGAGTCCACCTCTAATCAAATATAATTCATGCATCTGCTGATGGCATATTCTAGAGCAAGGATCGCCCCCCATAATTCAGCTTCATAGGCAAATCCCACGCCCAACTTCTCATTAAAACACCAAGACTGGTCCCATGTGATTTCTAATAATACCACCGCAAGCCAAAGAACCCAGAGCACCCATCGCCGACCCATCTGAGTTGATCTTCACCCAACCGCGAGGAGGAGGAGACCAAATCACATTTTTAATAACTTTCGGGCCCTGGACACGATCTTGGACACCAGCTGCCCTAAGAATGTTGAGATCCTCCATATTGTTTTGCATGAAAACCATTTTAGATTTAATACATTCTGTTTCCCACATGGCAGTTTTAGCCAAAGTAATCAAACCAAAATATGATGGTTTGAAATCGTCGTAAGTCACCCTATTTCTCATATGCTAAATGCTCCAAACGAGAGAAATAACACCAATTCGTCAAATAATCGACACTTGAGAGGTGAATTCGCATTTGACACAAAACGAAATCAACTTCTTAAAAGGAATAAAATTCCCGTATCTCAATTCGGATCTAAAAAAGCAAACAACCAATGCCACGCCTGTTTAACAACCGAGCAGACGTTGAACATATGATCAAATGTCTCCTCATCCTTGCTACATAAATTGCAGAATAAAGGACCAATAAAACCAAGGCGTCGAGTTTTCTCCATGGTGGGAAGTTTGCTAAGTATAGCTCTCCAACAAGTAATCGAGTGACGAATATGAATGGCACGATGCCATAACCATGTCTCCTACTTAACCGAAGCAAAGTGCGATCTATTGCAAAGCTTAGCAACCTTAGTCGTGACCATGCCATGAACCGATCTTTTCCAAACCCGCTCATTCTCTCCTTGCGTAATCGGCATCTGCAAAATATTCCAGATCACATCCGGAAAGGACGAAACGAAATCTATCGTGAAAATCCAGAATCCGTAAAGAAAATCTGCAACCAAGTCATGCAAATAATTGTGCACCGAAGGTGGTATATGGAGTTTATCAACAAGTCTATATCCCAACAAATTATCTAACCAAAAAAGAGTAGAACTTCTGCTCCCAATAATGCAATGAGATCCTTCAACCAAGTCTGCCATCTCTCTTCTAATATTGTGCCAAATAGATGATCCCGATTTCTTCTTAATAACATGGCACGATAAAAAAAAATGTCCTTTGCCAACTGTGCTCAACACATTACAATCGGCCACAATGTGGATTCTCACCACTCTTTTTATAAAAAGTAATTTTAAAAACTGCATTGAAAAAGAGTAGAATGTCCGCTTCCAATAATGCAATGAGATCCTAAAAATAAATATAGTAATTGGAGATACGGGTTATCAAAAAAATTTTGTAAGTAATAACTAGCTAGCTAGGCATTGCAATCCGAAATAGCTTTGTTCGGAGAAATAGAAGGAACATACATCATCAATGTAAAAAATGTTTATTGTGTGAAAAACTGCATTCAGTAATAATGAATTTGTGTGCAAGAAAAAAAAAATACGTAGTATATGAAAAAGTAATTTAAAATTTAAATTCATAAAACTAAATTAAATTTAAATTTAATTTATTGTTTGAATATAGAAACTAAAGAAAAAAAAAAGATAATTTTAAAATGTGATGAAATATAGCAAAATTGATGTATATTTATAGAGAATAAAAAATATAAATTTTGGTATTTTTTATTTATTTTGATTATATTATATAAAAGATATATCAATTTTATCTATATATTGACCAATAGGATTGAGATAAGTGTCTCCTTCCCATTGGCCAAAGGGATGGTTGCATTGAGACCATGAGAGGTCACACATGAACCATGGTCCACCGTCCCTTTTTCAATTTCACCATTTTTTTTTGTTGATGTGGGATCGATCACTCCTATATGTGGTGTCATTATTGACAGTCTAAAGGGCACTGAATCCCTCTGAATTTTTTTTAAAAAATATTAATTTAATAGTAATATGGGATTTAATATTTTTTTAAAAAAACTATTTTCTACCCCCAAACCCCGACATCCCACCAATTTTTTATTAAAATTTTATTAGTTTTAAATTTATTTGTATTGTTCTATTTATGAATTTTTATAATATAAATTGGACTCTGGAAAAATATTCATGACTCCGTCACCATCGGTATCAAATATAACATCTCTGAATGGGGAGGGATTAAGGTGGGCAACACTCACCTTGTTACCTAAATTTTGTCGTTGTCATGTCTCCTTATACTAGATAATAAAAATTTTGGAGTTGGTATTCGGTGCATCAGCGCCGCAAATAACACCATTTGAGACGGCACGTGGGGCCACGCCATGCGTCCGTCTATTTTTTTTTTTTTTTTTTGTGGCAGTTTTTTTTACTTTTTTTAATCCGATTTCACCAAAAAAAAAAACCCTAAAAAACACAAAATAAACCCCTAAAAAACCCCCCAAAAAACCCTAAAAAACATAAAATAAACCCCTAAACCCCCCCCCCACCTCCAAACCCTAAAAAATACAAAATAAACCCCCAAAAAACCCTAAAAAACACAAAATAAACCCCTAAAAACACCCCCCAAAAAACCCTAAAAAACACAAAATAAACCCCTAAACGGCTAAACACCCCCCCCCCCCCCCCAAAAAAAAACCTAAAAAACACAAAATAAACCCCTAAACCCCCTCCCCCCCAAAAAAAAAACCCTAAAAAACACAAAATAAACTCCTAAAAACACCCCTTCAAAAAACCCTAAAAAACACAAAATAAACCCCTAAAAACACCCCCCAAAAAACCCTAAAAAACACAAAATAAACCCCTAAAAACACCCCCCAAAAAACCCTAAAAAACACAAAATAAACCCCTAAAAAACACCCCCAAAAAACCCTAAAAAACACAAAATAAACCCCTAAAAAGACCCCCAAAAAATCCTAAAAAACACAAAATAAACTCCTAAACCCCCTCCCCCCCCAAAAAAAAAACCCTAAAAAACACAAAATAAACTCCTAAAAACACCCCTTCAAAAAACCCTAAAAATCACAAAATAAACCCCTAAAAAAACCCTCCCAAAAAACTCTAAAAAACACCATAAAAAAACTTGGTCAAAGGGCGGGTTTGACTACAATGACCGGGTCAAAGAGCGGGTTTGACCGCGTTGACCGGGTCAAAATACGGGTTGATCTGATCCGTCTTAAATAGTACTATTTACAACCGGTGCATGAAAGTGTTTGCCAAAATTTTATAATTGTTTTATTTAGAAAGTTAGCTTATATATATATAGCAACTATATATAGGCCTAAATCAAGTAGGTTGGGGGCTCCATGAATCAAAAAAACCAAATAAAATAGGACACAAAAGCTAAGTTTAAGTCATGCCAAAAAGTTACGCCTCAAATAATTTTTGGTCTCTAGTCTATTTCGTATTTATTTAATTTTTTCTTGCGGCTGCTAATATGACTTTCTGCAAAAGTTGTTTTTTTCCATATATTTTAATATATGACCACTTATTGAAATTTCCTTTTTTCATGGTATTGTTGAATGTTTCCTTGATCATTTTTTTCAAAGTATTTATCTTATTAATTTTGGGGCCTTACTTTAATTTTGGAAAGAGTTCTTAAATTGAACTTTGTTTTTAGTTGAGATAATGTAAAAGAGTTAAATAGTACGGAATACTCAACATAATTATAATATTGTAGTTAAAATAATATAGAAAAATATGATAAAATAAATTGCTTAAATGCAACTCAATTTATCAAGTTGTTTTATGATTTCTTGAGATTGAATTTTGAATTGTGCGCGACACTGGAAAAGAGTAAACTAAAACAAAGAGTAAGATAATAAAACTAAGTGTTAATTATGCTCAATACCCATATGTTTACAGTTTATTACAATTATATCATACTCTATATTTAATAGTAATTCTACTTTTAACGTTTTATTTACTCCACAATTCTATCATCTGTTAAAATTACCGACGTTTGAAAGCTGATTTGGAGAATAAAAAAAAATTGTTAGGAATTCGGAAGGAGATCATTTGCAAAGTCAACTCTTAGTCACTGAAAAATTTGACATAGCTCCTACAGGAGTGTCCAATTGTTTTCTTTCGTAAATATTGTTCATGGTACAACTTTTTTTTTTCTCATGGTTTTTTACTAATTAAAAAAAATGACGTAGGGTGTCATTGTGAAAAAATAAAATGTTGGGTGTAAAATTATTATTAAGTATAGATTGAGATTAACTATTATAAATTGCAAGTGTCCGGGTACTAAATATAATCAACCCTAAAACTAAATGCATTCTACAATATTGCAATTGATGATGCAAACTAAAGTTTTCTAGCACTCTCTTTTTTTTTCATGAAGATGGTAACCCGCAATTATTGTTTGAGAGTGTGTATTTTGTAAACTTCATTTATGTACAGTAGACTATAAACTACACATAAGATATAAACCACACTTTGAGAATCAAGTATAACAAGCCCACACTTAAATATATTGGTGGGATTTGAACTCGCAACATTCTGTCTTAGACTGTTTTATTAATACAATTTGTCATTTCCATAGCGCATAGTATTTTTTAAAATTAATAACCAAATTATTAATTTTATTCATAATGCAAAAAATGGACTATTAGTCTATTGATCATCATACAATCATTTATAAACTACAAGATTTTTAGGTGGAGTATTATGTACTTTAGAACATACTTTACATATGGTGGTGTGGGTTTTTGTTTGAACTATACTCATCTAATGATTTTAATATAATATGATATACATTTGAGCAAGGTTGGCATAATGCAGGAAATAAAAATTAATATTTAATATTAGAATAATGTTAGCCAACCAGATTATTAATAAATTAATTATGTTAATTATTAAATGTTATGTTTTTACTATATTATCCTTCTGTCATGAAATTAGTGATTTGTAATTAATTATTAAAATCACTCCAGAAGCGGATCGGAAGAAAGGGGCACAACTTCATCTTCTTTCTTTTCTTCACTTCTTTATTTTTTTTCCATCTTCGATTTTTTCTGAGTTGAAGCACATATAGAGTTGCCCTAATTATTATGGAGGGCATCAATGTAAATTTATTGAATAATTAGTGTTTTATTAATTAAATTAATTAATTATTAAAAATAATAAAAAATTCTGGCTGAAAATCACTACTCTTAATATTATTATCAACCGATGCACACTATATTCCTAGATACGATCTCCAATTTATTTACTTCTATATCAAGGAACAAGTTATCTTCAAGAATAAAAAATAAAAATAAAAATATCGTCAAATGAAATTTTACTGATTTATGAGATTTCTCATTGTTGTAGTTTGAGTGAGATCGACACTCATGTCTATTAAAGAATTTAATGCCATTAATTACATAGCTTTAATTTAACGCACCAATTAGTATTTCTAGTCAGATTGTTAGATATATATGACCAAAATATTCATACAAATTATATAACATCATAATTGATAATGTGCCGATCTCGTCATTCAACAAAAAATATGTATTTAATTTCCAACAAAATCTTTTAAATCGGAATATGTTATGCACAATTAAAAGTTGATCCATATATATTCAAAGGAAACATTGGACACCTTTTTCTTTTTTAATTTACAAATCATAATCGATATTGACTTGATTATTAACAAATTTAAACTTAAATAAGTATTCTCATTGAAGAATAATTAAATCGAACTCAAAATATTAATCATTGATCAAATTAATTGATTACAACCCAGGGTTTAAAGTCTAGCTCGATACAAAAATGTCTACCAAATACAAATACATTTTTCTAGCTGGGGAGGAGGAACATTATTTCTTGAATTCAAAATCTCTTATTTTTATGGCTTAATTATCTTAAAAATCATGAATTTTGAGTTTAACTGCAAATTTAACATGAGCTTTAGAAGTATACAATGAAAACACCAACTTTGAATTTGTGTGTTATTCAATATTATCAAATTTTTATAAAACAAATTGACCTCCAATCCAACTTACAATTTGCTCGTCTTTTCAAGCCCATCATGATTTGACCTCAATTTTTGAAAATGACGTCAAAGTGGCTACACTTGTATGTTGGATTGAAGGTCCATTTATTTTACAAAAATTTGAGGATGTTGAATAACATACAAATTCAAAATTAGTGTTTTAATTACCTACTTTTAAAGCTTGTGTTAACTTTGCAACTAAACTCAAAGTTTATAATTTTTAAGGCAATTAACTCATTTTTATTCACGAATATCCATTATTTGGGTATCCTTAAATGCACAATTTCACCAAATATTGAATAATATGTACAATTCCCTCAAGATAATCATTAACAACAAGAGAAAATACAACTCGATCACAACATCTCGATTGAAGGAAGGAAAATTAATAAACTAACACAAAATCTTAGTACTTTAAATTTATATTTAATTTCTCATGAGGATTTTTCTTTCTTTCAGTTTTTTGGTACACTGATTAATTATTGAAGAGAACTTTTTGAGAAGCTGAAAATTTCAAACGAAAAGAAATGTCATAACTCAAACCCTATCTTGTGATTTGTGAAACCCTCATATTTTCTTTGTCGCTATAATTAAACCATATTAAATGTTACGTTTAGTGAATTTTATTAGTTTATATCATGCATTCTATTATACAAAAACAAAAATATAATTTAAATTAGTACTATACTTGATGCATTTCGTTCATTTTTTCCAATCGAAAATCTTCAATCCTTAATGTAGGAGTCAAAGAAATATTAATTTGATAAAACCTTAATTCTACTACATTAAGATAAAATATTTATATATATATATATGTGAATATACGTATATTTATACGTACATATGCTTTCCCAGTCATGTGAGCCTCTAATTTTTTACTGAGCCCTACTCCCAAAACGCACCCACTACTTATTCCTCGATAACCAAAAATAACCCTATCTCACTCATTTTCACCACAGACACAGTAAATAAATTCAATGAGCTAGGGCAGTGAAAAAAAAAAAGAAGAGAAATCATACTTTCAACTTTAATTTAACAAAAAGAGACAATCTAATCACTTGGTGTTAGATTGTGTAAATTTGAGAATACTTTGTACTCGAATTCCACCAATATTTTTTGAACGAATTTAATTATCATGAAAATTTACGTCAATTTACCTCTTATGATCAATCTATGAGTTATTATTATACAAAACCTTGATTTAATTTAATTACTCAAAACTCAAAAACAATCATCTTGGCTTCCTCCTTGTGTTATGAGAAGAAAAACAAAAGAGACAATCTAATTAAGTTTTTTCCTCTTTATCCACGCCCACACTTAGACTCAGTCATTTAATTTTTTTGTGACAGGTCATTTTAAGACCCACATAATTTATTTTAATGAATTGTCTAAATAAGTAGACATTAGAAAGAAAAAGACATGGGAATTGGTTGCTTAATCCAACCCTTTCTTTCGCCTTTCACAATCCCCTAAGCTGCCCCCCCCCCCCCCCCCTCTCTCTCTCCTGTATTATCATCAAAATCTCCTCTTCCCAAGGCATTTTTACCCACCCCCAATCACCCCACCCACCCATGGTAAATTCCCAATTGAGGACATAAATTACTTGGAAATTGTAATCATTTTTTTTTATAAAAAAAATGGGCTAATAGTAAAATTTGATTTTGCATAAGAATTAACGAACTTGTTAACCTAAGAAAGGAACCTTCGTAATTGCATAAAATTTATTAGATTCATAAACTAATGCGTGCAATAATTATGTCTTTATTGACCAAAATCTGCTCTTCGCAAAGTGATTTTTTACCCCCAATTAAGCAAATATTAAATGTGACTATGCATGAATTATATATTAGTTTTACTTACATATATATACATGAATTTGAGTGTGACAATGTACACATAAATGATAGACACTACTTAAATGACAGAATGTTTTAGAATCAACGTCCAAATGTAGCATAAATTATACTCTCAATCCCATCATAAATTTATAGACGAACACAAAAGTTTATATATATAGTTCAAAAACTATAAGTGAAATTTTAATTTGTATAGGGAAGAAATTGTTTATCTAAAAGGGTATTTTGTTATTCAAAAAAAAAACTAGCATATTATGACATCTATACACATACACTAAAAAAAATATTTGACATAAACTAATGTGGGTAATTTTTATCTTGATACACTAACATGTTATAACTTGTCACAGAACAAAAGGTGCATATATTTATGTTCTAATATGAATGCAAATAGTATCAAAAGACAATAAATTTTCGTTTTTCCTAAGATCCAATGTTCTTTTACAAAAGTGCCCTAAAAATAGGAATAAAATTTCAAGAAATTGGAGAAAAAAAGCAATTTAACTTCTACTTTTCTTCTGACCAAATCTAAACAAAACATAAGGGCAATACGGGAATTCCAACTGTTTTTTTTTAAGACCAATTGAACAGGCGCCATGAAGCAAGAGCCATTAATAATCATTTGTACCCTAATCTCCATATTAAATAAATAATCCTAAAACCTTACAAATTAAATAAATCATTTGCTCTTTGAGAAACTCAAGGAGAAATAAAATAAAATAAATGTTGCACAAAGATAAAGGAACTTACAACTCAAATCTCTCCATCCCTCCACAACAACAAAAAACAAGTCACGTTCAACAAAATGGCCGCCATTAATGAACTACAATGACCTCCAAACCTCTCTTTCATTTCATCCCATTTCTCTCTCAAGAATCCCACCGCGCACACGGCGGAGCAAAGAAGAAGAAGATTAGGAGTAGTAGCTAGGAAGAAGCTCAACACAACTTTTTGTTCACATGCAAGCTTGCTAGCATTCCCACCACCACAAAAATCTCTTCCCACATGCATGTTGTCTCCCTAGAGTGGACTTCCACCACCTCCGACCACCGCCGCCGCCACCTCCACCACCATTCTTGACCTTCCTGAAGCATCATATCAATGGAGATTAAACCAACTCATTTCCCACCTCTCTTCCTCATGCTCTTCCTCTTCCTCCAAGCTCAGTCTCTCTCTTCTGACGGCCAAGCCCTTCTCTCTCTCCTCTCCACCGCCGACCCCTACTACAAACAATCATCCCCCATTCTCTCCTCTTGGAACCCTGCAACCCCAACTCCATGTTCATGGCAGGGAATAACATGCTCGCCGCAAGAAAGAGTCATCTCTCTCTCTCTCCCCAACACATTCCTCAATCTCTCCTACCTCCCTCCCTCTCTCTCCTCTCTCTCCTCTCTCCAGCTCCTCAACCTCTCATCCACCAACATCTCCGGCTCCATCCCCACCTCCTTCGGCTCTCTCTCTCATCTCCGCCTCCTAGACTTATCATCGAACTCTCTCTCCGGCGCCATTCCATCGGAGCTAGGCAACCTCACAGACCTCCAATTCCTTTTCTTGAACTCAAACAGATTAACCGGTTCAATCCCACCACAGCTATCCAATCTCTCCTCCCTCCAAGTCCTCTGCATTCAAGATAATCTCCTAAACGGATCAATTCCATCTCAGCTCGGCTCATTACGTTCACTGCAGCAGCTCAGAATCGGCGGCAATCCGTTTCTCACCGGAGAAATCCCAACTCAGTTAGGCCTACTCACCAATCTCACAACATTTGGCGCTGCCGCAACTGCACTCTCCGGCGTCATCCCCCCCACATTCGGCAACCTCATCAATCTGCAAACTTTAGCTCTCTACGACACCGAGATTTTCGGCTCAATACCGCCGGAATTAGGCTCATGTTCGGAGCTGAGAAACCTTTACTTGCATATGAATAAGCTAACTGGCTCCATACCATCTCAGCTAGGCAAGCTGCAGAAGCTTACCAGCATGCTTCTATGGGGGAACTCGTTGTCTGGCGCTATCCCAACTAATCTATCTAACTGCACATCTCTCGTAGTGCTTGATGTCTCTGCAAATGAGATCTCCGGTGAAATCCCGGGTGATTTAGGGAAGCTGGATGTGTTGGAGCAGCTGCATTTGTCTGATAATGCCTTAACTGGCTCCATCCCGCCCGAACTGAGCAATTGCACAAGCTTGATCGCGCTGCAGCTCGATAAGAACCAGCTGTCAGGGCCTATTCCATGGCAAATTGGTGAGCTCAAGAATCTGCAGAGCTTTTTCCTATGGGGGAATTCGGTCTCTGGAACTATTCCTGCAGCATTTGGGAACTCTACTGAGCTTTATGCTCTTGATCTCTCGCGTAATAGGCTGACTGGATCGATTCCTGAGGAGATATTCGGGTTGAGGAAGCTGAACAAGCTGCTGCTGCTGGGGAACTCATTGACTGGCTCATTGCCACCGAGCGTGGCAATGTGCCAGTCCCTCGTGAGGCTGAGGCTCGGGGAGAATCAGCTCTCAGGTCAGATTCCTAAAGAGATTGGGCAGTTGCAAAATCTTGTGTTTCTTGATTTGTATATGAATCATTTTGAGGGTAGTTTGCCTCCTGAAATCGCCAATGTCACGGTTTTGGAGCTGTTGGATGTGCATAATAACTATATAACCGGTGGTATACCGCCTCAGTTAGGAGCTCTTGTTAACTTGGAGCAGCTTGATCTTAGTAGGAATAGTTTCAGTGGTGAAATTCCTACTAGTTTTGGCAATTTCAGTTACTTGAATAAGCTAATCTTGAATAATAATATGTTGACTGGGGAAATCCCTAGCTCCATTAGGAATTTGGAGAAGATTACTCTACTTGATTTGAGTTCAAATAGTTTTTCTGGTCCAATCCCACCTGAAATCGGGTATTTAGTGAGTTTGACGAGTAGTTTGGACTTGAGTAGTAATAGATTCATTGGTGAGATTCCTGAGACAATGTCGGGTTTGAGACAGCTTCAATCACTTGATCTTTCGTGTAACATGTTGTCTGGAAAGATTGCTGTTCTAAGTTCTCTTACTAGTCTCGCTAGCTTGAATGTTTCACACAATAACTTCACCGGGCCAATTCCTGTTACACCCTTTTTCCGGACTCTAACTGTGAGTTCTTTCCTCGAGAATCCTCACCTTTGTGAATCTGTTGATGGGATTACTTGTTCGTCACATTTTAGGATTACTAACGGGTTGAGGTCGGCTAAGACCATAGCTTTGGTAGCAGTGATTCTGATATCTGTTTTGATGGCTGTTGTTGCTGTTTGGATAATTGTTGCAAGGAACCATAAGTATGTGATCGAGAAGTCCAGCATGTCGAGCTCCTCTAGGGAAGAGGACTTCTCGTATCCATGGACCTTCATCCCGTTTCAGAAGCTCAACTTCTCGATTGATAACATCTTGAACTGTTTGAGAGATGAGAATGTGTTAGGGAAAGGGTGTTCGGGGGTTGTGTACAAGGCCGAACTGCCTAATGGCGAGGTGATTGCAGTTAAGAAGCTCTGGAAAACAAAGAAAGATGAAGAACCTATAGACTCTTTTGCTGCTGAGATCCAAATTCTCGGACACATTAGGCATAGGAACATAGTGAAGCTACTCGGGTATTGCTCGAACAAGAGCGTCAAGCTCCTTCTCTATAACTACATATCGAATGGAAACCTCCAACAGCTTCTGCAGAACAACAGGAACTTGGATTGGGAAACTAGGTACAAGATCGCGGTTGGAACAGCTCAAGGCCTCGCGTATCTCCACCAAGATTGCTTACCGGCTATTCTTCACAGGGACGTGAAATGCAACAACATACTCCTAGATTCCAAGTATGAGGCTTACTTGGCCGATTTTGGACTCGCGAAGTTGATGAACTCTCCTAATTATCATCAAGCTATGTCTAGAGTCGCTGGCTCCTACGGGTATATTGCACCAGGCAAGTCCTTTTACGGCGTTTTATACACTTATTTCTTTAGCTTTTATGTCTATATCTTACAATGTTTGGCAATCTCTCTAGTTTATAGTTCAATGTTTATTATCACTTTGGTTCTTGGAGATCATTGTTGACAAACAGGGCCGGATTACCCTCTTGACAATTGAGGTAGTCGTCTCAAGCCTTCGAAAAAATTAAAATCTATATATGATATGTCTTATTTTACATAAAAACTCATGTTAGACTGTATCCGGATCCAATCCTGGAACTGGTGGTATATTTGTAATTTTATTGGCGTTTGTTTTGTTTGGATCCGGATATGGGTTCAATTTGACATATCTTGACCCGTAAAACAATCAGACAAAAGACTAACCCCTTATTTTATATGACTGATTAGTGTTCAAATCCAACGTTTACCAAAGATGGCCTAAAATTTGGTGATCATGAGTTCTTGATTTGTCCCTTATTCATTAAGCATGCATTTCTTATGCAGAGTATGGATACACAGTAAACATAACAGAAAAGAGCGACGTCTACAGTTATGGAGTGGTGTTACTCGAGATACTAAGTGGCCGCAGCGCAGTTGAACCTCAGATAGGCGACGGCCTCCACATTGTGGAGTGGGTAAAGAAGAAGATGGGGAGCTTCGAGCCAGCAGTTTCAATACTCGACTTGAAGCTCCAAGGCTTGCCTGATCAGATGGTGCAGGAGATGCTGCAGACGCTCGGCATTGCCATGTTCTGTGTAAACTCGTCGCCGGCTGAGAGGCCGACGATGAAGGAGGTGGTGGCGCTTCTACTGGAAGTGAAGAGTCAGCCAGAGGAAACAGGGAAAACATCTCAGCCTTTAATAAAACAGGCCTCAAATCATAGCTGATTGATCTTTTTTATTTTATTTATTTATTTTCTTTTTCTTTTTTGTATTTTTTGACACTTTTTTGGTGTTAGGGAATTAGTGATTGATTTTCTTTCTAGAGGAATTTCTGTTTCTTGAATTTGGACCTGCATTGTGCAACTAGTTTCCCTGTACAGTTTTAGTAACATTAGATTTTTCAAATTGGCCCTTGTGCTCTTGTTGCATTTTATCATGTTTGTTTTGTCTATTTGTCTCCCTTTAGCTATCTTTTAGACATTTTGAAAATGGGAAATTGATCAGCTAAATATAAATCGAAAGAATATTGTAGGGTTTTATTTTTAATTTCTCAATTGTTGGCTATTGAAAATTAAATGAACAGAATCAAATCCTTACTAGAAAATTTCGCAAGGATAATTTTGCGTTTTCTCCTCTCTAAACATCCATAAATACCAAAGCTTCACAAATTGTTTTGGACAAACCCTAATTCTAATATTTATGAAAGGGGAGCATTCCTTTGACTAACAATCCTACAATGTTTATGTATACAGATATGCTAATAATCAGACATAAATTTGGTACTTTTCAAGATTTTGTGTGTGTGTGTGTGTGTGTTGTGTTTTTTGGATGTGATGTGATTGATAATAGTGTGTATGGCCATTTTTTATATGACAAAGCAGACACATTAGATCACATTCATCCAAAACATTCTTGTTGGTTCTTGCACTCTTCACTTTCACATTAAATTTTGCAATTTCTTACAAGGAGACACGATCGTGTTAGTACGCATTTTACACTTTCTATAATTTAACGGACCTTGGATTTGAGTTGTTTATAACAGATTATACTCTCCTAAAACGATACATTAATTTTAATTTATTATAAACCATTATAACTAAAAAAATGATATAAAATTATAACCGGTTAATTGCTTTGAAAATTATGAGCTTTAAATATAGTTGCAAGGGGCAGACTTGGGTGAGACCGTCTCATACATGAGACGGGTCAATACTCACATGCGGGGATCATTATTTATGGGTGAAGTATCATTAACTCACATGTGAGTATCATTATTTATACCCGCATGTGAGTATCATTATTTATGAGTGAAGTATCATTAACTCACATGTATCATTATTTATGGGTGAAATATCATTAACTCACATGTATTGATCCGTCTCATGTATGAGACCATCTCATACAAGCTTTTGTCTAGTTGCAAACTCTAACATACTTTAAAGAAGGCAATCAAAACACCAACTTTTAATTTGGGTGTCATTCAACATCCTCAATTTTTTGTAAAACAAATGGAGTTCCAATTCAACCGTCAACTTGCTCATCTTTTCAAACTTTTCATGACTTGATCATCAATTTCTGAAAAAATATGTCAGTGCGGCCAAATTTAACGATCCCCATTTTTTCCGTTGATGAGATTGTAAAATTCAGCCATAATGACTTCTTTTTTTGAAAATGATAGTTGAGACGATTAAGTCGGCAGCTGAATTGGAGGTCAATTTATTTAAAAAAAAAATTGAAAATACTGATAATAATATTCAAGCTAAAAATTAATGTTTTAAGTACATACTTTAAATATTCATATTAAATTTATAATTATATTAAAAGTTTATAATTTTTAAGACAATCAATTCAATTATAAAATAGGAGATGAAACAATACATTAATCGAACGAGGCCATAGACAAGGCAATAAAGTGGGGACAGAAAAGCAACAACCCAATTGGCCATTACTTATCTTGGATTTCTGACATGGCTTAGACAACATTCAAATATATATACATTCTCCATGTCATGGATTCTCAGGCGATTTGCATCATAACATTCATTGCACTTATCTATATATTGCGGCAATGTGACTGCTTTTTTTTTTTCTTTCTAAATAAAGATAGTAGTAGTTCCTAATTTTATTGACCCATTTAATTGGACCAATAAGCTCCAAAGTCCGTTGAGCTTGTAGTTAGTGAAAACAAGCTCATAAAGATCTCTCTCGGTGATAATATTAGATAAGTCTTTTCGGAATACTTGAATTATGAAAATTCCTGTGTAAAAATGAAACGTCGATTATTTGAGATTTATCGCTATTTTTTCCCCAACTCAAAAAATGATATTGTAGATGAATTTATAATTAATAATGGGAGGAAAGGGTTGAGAAAGTGAAGTTTTGGTTGAGAATTTTAGAGAATTACTAGTTCTTGAATTAAAGTCGTTAAAATTAGTATTTTTAAAGAAAATTGTCAATGTTGCAATTTAATCGGAAAAGTGATATTTGTTTTGAGAGAATTACTTTTCAAGTTCTCAAACAAATAATAATTTAGAATTGGTGTACTTAAAAAATAAATGGTCAAACAAACACGGGTAATGTACTTTAAACATCTATATATATATATATATATATATATATATATATATATATATATTAAAGCAAAATTGTATGAGCAAAATTGTAATTAAAATTATTAAGTCAAAACTTCATTTAAAAATATTGTTTGGCCGAATATTTTTGAGATCCGGTCATTGGTGTAGTGGTTTCAAGTTGGCATGGAAGTAGGAATGTTAATTTAGCTCAAAATTGATGGGTTAACCCGAATAAATCGAGAAAAATATAGGGTTAGGGCCGAAAAATTCCAATCCGAAAAAAAAAAAATTAACTGAACAAGCGGGACCGATATGGCTGGTTGGCCAAACAGGCTGGCCCGGTCGGGCCGCGAGTTGGCCGTCGGGCTGGACCTAGCAGCCTCCGTTGTTTTGGTCATAATTTTTTCTAGAAAAATCTAATTCACGAACGGTCGAAGGTCTTGGAAAGCTAACTCAATTATCTTTCTATCCATATATTAAGAATTTATAGATTCCAAGTATGATAAAAATTATGATTTTTTAAAGTTACAAGTAATAGTAATGAATATCATTCAATGATGTAATTTTTCATTAAATATTATATTTTCATTTATGACATACATTATTGCATTTATCAATGTTACAACAAATGTAAGAATGGACTGTTGAATATTGTGAAGAACAATAACTACAATATCCAATATTTGAACAAATGGAATAAGCTAAACACTGGGTTTGAAAGATTTTCAGCAATCTAAGTCAATATTTGCGAGATTGAAAAATTGATATAGTTCTATAAGTGTTCATATGTGCAAACATTAAGTGTTAATATGTAATTTTTTAAAATTTTAGAATAAAAATGTAGAAATGTCCATCGTTCGTGTACTGAAGTGTAACGAACACTAAAGACTATACTTTCTAAAAAATAATATAATAGACTATATAAACTTATAAATATTAATCTTTGTTTGATTTAGTTATTCATTTAATTAGAATGTTAAATTGTTAATTATTTCATGTTTAATATAATTTAAAAAGTATTATAAATGTTATATCTACATATAATAAAGTATGCTACCGATTATGATATTTTACCGGATAATTCACTTGATTTTTTTATTTAATAAATTTAATATATGTTGGTAATTATTTGACACAATGAAATCTACTAAACGTTATCAATTACTTCTTAATATGCAAAAACTTACATATTTATTCATTCGTACAAATATATTTTGAATGTTATATATATAACGAAATACGTTATTGAATATAGTGCAAATTAATTATATAATAAAAAAAAACATGTGTAAATGTGTGTGTTTGAGAGAGAGAATTGAAGATGGTGAGATATTAAAAAAATAAAAAAATATTACTGTAGATGATTTGATATTTTTGGGAAGGAATTTTTTTTTGGAGGAACTCCATTTTATAGTATAGATTTTATTTTTGTTGAGAAAATTATCTTTTACTCGTTATCCATCTATTATTATATATAATTGAAGTTTTAAAATATTAGAATTATATTATTTATCATGTTTTCAATAATTTAATTATATAAACATTCTAATGTTATCATTTGTTTAATATATGAGAAAGAATACAAAGATATACGTAATTTGAAGCATCAAATGTCTTTATAGGAGAAAAATAATGTAATTCTAATATTTGTGTCGATGATTGAGCATAGTTATTGTGATTTAATTTGAAATTATTATTTTTGAAAAAATAAACTAAGGTTGAACATTATTATCATGAAATGTACTTAATTTTGGTTTTTCTTTATTACTTGGATACTCTTAGTGTGTGATGTTAATTATATTAGTTTTACCCTTTTTATTTTCTCATATATATTTTTACTAGCTAGCTATTATTTATCATGTTTTAAATTATTTAATTGTATAATATTATAATGTTTTTATTTTTTTAATAAATAATGAAGACTTTAAAAATGAAATCTGAACATGAAGCTTCAAATATTATCGTTGAAGTAGAAGAAAATTGTACTTCAAATAAGATCGAAGATTGAACTATAACTAGATTTATGATATAGTTTGAAATTGTTGTTTTTTGAAAGAACAAATTATGATTGAAGATTATTATTATTATTATCATTTATCATTTCATGTACTGTTGATTTCTTTATTTGATGCACTTTGATGTTAATAAAATTATATATTCGTCATATTTTTTTTATCTTATTTTTCGTGTATTTATTTATTTCAAGAATAAGAGATAATGATCATTTTTTAGAATTATCAAGATATATTTTATATGTGCGAAAAAAATTCGTTAACATGTCAGCCCGGCGAGCTAGTCCAAACCGAAGGGTTATGGTTAGGACTAAGAATTTCCAGCCCGAAAATAAATTTAATCAAATAGGCCCGAACCGAATAAACTACAAACCAAATAGGATTGCCCCGATTGACATCCCTACATGGAAGTCATGTTTGTGCCCCCAAGGCCTGTGTTCGATTCCTGCTGTTCAAAAAAATTCACATTTCCCCCATTGTGCTGTTTTTTTTTTTTCCACTTTTGTTCTTTTTTTTTCTTTGTTCAATTTTCTTTTTAACTATTTTTTTTTTCTTTTGTGTAAGTTTTTTCTTTTATTTCATTTTAATGTGTTAGGTTATTATTTTTTCTTTAAGCGATAACATTGCGTTTTTTTTCTTTCTTTACACTTTTTTTCCCCTTTTGTTTTGCCCCATTTGATTCTATTTTTTCTTTCGATCAATTTTTTCCTTTTATTATTTTTTCATTTATTTCTTTTGTTCTTTTTTTTTTCCTTTAATGTTTAGATTGTTAATTTTTATTCAAGCAATAGTCATTATATATTTTTCCTTTTGTTCTGTTCTTTTTTCCCCTTTTATTCAATTTTATCTTTAATTTCATTTTAACTTTTTTTTCCTTTTGTTATCAATTGCTTATATTTTATTTTAATGTTTAGGTCATTAAATTTTATCTAAGCTTTAATCATTGAATTTATTTTTTGTATTAAAGGTCCGACAAAAACTTACACTAAAATTTGTTTTGTCTATTTGTTCTTTTTTTCCTTTGTTTAATTTAATTTTTTTTCTTTTATTTCATTTTTATCCCCTGTATTTTTTTTTGTGCAGAAAAGAAAAAAATTGAAGCGATTTTTTCATGCCTTTTATTCTTTTTTCCATCTGATCTTTTTCCACCTTTTCTTCAAATTTTTTCCTTTTATTCAATTTTTTCTTTTATTTTATTTTAACATTTAGGTTATTAATTAATTTATATCTAAACAATAACAAATGCATTTAATTTTTGTAACAAAGGTCTGACAAAAGTTTTTGCGCTTAAAGAAAGAAAGCCACACTTTGCAACAATTTCAAATACAAAAACATTTAATTTGACTTTTCAACTCTAATATTGAAAGTTTTCATTAGAGCTTATTCTATATCTTTGAGCAAATTTATTTGTTCGTGTATTTTATGTTAACAATCATTAGAAAATGACTATTTTTTTGATTGGTTGGAAAAATTGAGTATTGAAATTCTATTTGTTCCTTACTTGCAAAATTATGAGTTTGCAAGACTTTCAAATTTTATACAAATAATATAAAAAATACGCAATGAAAATAGATAAGATAAATATTTTATTCCATACATAACCGCAATGTATATTTATAACCCCTAAAAATGTAATAATAATATACATTTGGTTAAAAATAAGTTGGCACATCTTTATTTATTATTACATATAAAATATATTAATCATTTTACTATAAGTAATAGTGATGAAGTTGATAAACACTTTTACTAAAAATGTTGTACATAAAGAAGTATTACAAGATTTATATGAAATTTGACGATTGTGTTTTTCTTTTTGCAATTTCCTTTCATATATAATTTGACTATTATTATATGAGACTGATTAAATTTATCTACAAATACACAAATAATAAAACATCTATACATATATAGATAATAAAAGCGTCTCCGTACATCGTATGGGAGATACACTAGTTAAGCATCAAGTGAGGATCGGAGAATGCACTTAATTAGGAAAATCTATATTAAAAATTTATTTAACATTAATTCATTAATATATGAGTGTAATCATAAGTGTCTATTTGTACTATGAATGCTATTCGAAATAACTAATTCATCGCTATGTATTATTCTAACAATATGCTACATTGCTACTATAAGATTATATCAAAGAATTCGTGTGTGTGAGAATTTTAATTCCTTATAAAGGGATTTTGTGAATAATTTCATACGAAAATAAGACAAATCAAACTAAAATATATTTATTTCCATTTATAAAAGTGAGTATAACCGTACGTATGTGTCTCTATTTCTATTTTGAAATTCAATTGTCTATTTTTACTTGATTAATTAATGGAAGTGTAAGCAAAGTGTTCGATAATGCTACAATATAATTTAAAATTGCTTAAAATATACGATTGTCATGTTCAGGGCCCGTCCTGAGATTTCGAAGGCCCTGTGCGAACATTAAAAATGGTACCCCTAGTTTATTAAAATTAAAATTTAAAAAATAGATATAAAATGCACCTAAAAATATTTGTTTTCATGTTTAAATCATTAAAAGTTTGCATTCTTGAAAACTTTAAAATCATGTGATTCGTCCGCGCTCACTGATATTTAAACAAACCTGCAACAAAAGAAAAATATTTTAAATAATATCATGTACGAGGCACAAACTACAAAATATTATTTAAAGATACTTCTCCTAATATTTTTTTTAAGCTAACTCATTTATAAATTTTTCAAAATCATTATTTTCTAGCAATTATAGTTCAATGGATATCAAAGCAACTCCATTCAATTTTTCTTGTGATATGGTCGATCGCAAGTAAGATTTTAATAGTTTCAATTTTGAAAAACTGATCTCTACAGATGCAACTATAACATGTATGGTCAATAAAATTTTATAAATAATGTATGCATTTGACAACTATTAAATCTCTTCATGTAAGCTAATATATCTAAAGTTTTATGTTAATTTGGTAAAAGATACCGCAAAGTTTTTAATTATTGAAACAACTATTTACCATGAAACTTATTAAGTTCTTATCACTTTAGAATATTCTCAAGATTTTTATAAATATTGATTAGGCTAGACCTCGTATTATTTATAAAATATTGGGTCAAATATTGGCCTAGTCTTTCGTATTAATTTTTTAAAAGGCACGAATGAATTTTTATAAACTAAAAGACTAATTTTATTTTTATTTTTTATGAACTAACATATGTTAATATAACTACTAGTACTAAAAAATTATAAAAATGATATCCCTAAATTTTTGAGGCCCTTGTGGGACGCACGCCCTTAGGGCCGCCACTGGTCATATCTAATTACTTAATTATATGCAACATATTATGGTTCATAAATTTCAATTATACACATCGTGTGGTTTTTTTTTTTAAAAACCAGTCTTCAAATAACATTAAAAAGAACGATCACAAAAAATGTCAAGAAAATCATCCACAAAGCATGAAAACTCAACCCAACAATCAAGGCTACAAAATCAAGAGTAGTCATAGCATGACGGCTCGACCAAAAGATAAATCAACACATTGACATTATGCCGAACATGACGCACTCTAAATAACCTTAGAGCCAAAAATAGCAGCTTACTGCACGGAACAACACAATCAAACTCCGGCCTATCAATAGCATCTTAATGCAAAACAATGAAAACAATTGAACTTAAAAATTAATTCTATCAAAACCTATATTTTAAACCCAAGAAAGGATTTCATGCAAACCCATCATCATCTCATCATCTTCCTCAATTCGAACTCTGCCCGACTTGAAACACAATCTTGCAGCAACTTACACTCAAGAGGCCAATTATATATAAATTTGAATAATATACTATGTATCTTTAGTTAATAGGGCCTTTTGGTCTTTTCTCAGTAACCCCATTACCCTAGTTCCCCTCTTTTATTTTGCTTGTAATAGTTTAAACACTTACTTTTGCAATTGAGTCTTCGCGAGCTTCTGGAATACATTCGTCTTCCTAAATCTAAACTTTTTTCTCCTTCAATTCTTTTATCTATAATGGATAGTCTTGTAAATCTTGTGTTAGTTTTACAATACCTACACTATAAATTTCAATTCATATACACACACATGTACATTAGATCACAGAGGTGCCACAATTTAGTTAAGAAATCCAGACAATCGAATACATTTATATACACCGCTTTGACATGTTTGATCGAATAATATTTAATCCACATGTCTTTTAAGAAAATATTTAATCCACATTCAAGTATCGCAATTATAAAATCCAATCACAAAAATACTTCTTATTAATACAAAATGTATTAATAATGGAAAACCTATTAGAAACGTCGCTTACTTGGCGGAATATATATTTATATATATTATTATTGATTATTCTAAACAGATCATCAAATTAAAAAAGAAAAAGAAAAAGTCACACGTGTGCGTGTCATCAAAGAATTAACCGAATGCCACGTCACCATCCCCCAAACCACACGTGCCGCTTCAAAAACGTCGCTTTCTTACTTTGAACCAGTTCGCGACAATCATCGTATCCCAACTGTAATAATCCCCCGCTACTACAAACTCTTCTACTCCCAATAAAACAGTAGTACCTTGAGATATGCAGCCCAATTCAGTTCCACGTAGTCAACAGTCAATTCTAAGGTACAACAATCTCAGCATCGCAACTCAACACAGACTCCCGCAGACGATCTCCTACACCTCCGCCATATAAAACACCAACAGCCACCTACTTTCGCCTCCTGCATTTCTCCCCTTAAAATTTGTTTCCTTTTAGAGAGAGAGAGAGAAAATAATTTATGTGTATTATTATATTAAGATTATAACGATTGTACGTACGTACAGAACTGTACGTGATTCCTACATTCTCACTCCATTTCCGTCGATCGTAAAATTCTCGATTAGAGTTAGATTTAGGCATGGCGGCGACGGCGATTCCGCCACCGGTGATGCAGGCACAGCCGGCGGTGATGGCGGCAAGTGTGGTGACCGCCACTCCGCCGGCGACCCCGGGCGCGCTGTTTCCTAACTCGTCGCTCTATGTCGGCGATCTGGATGCGGCAGTGGACGAGAGCAAACTGTACGATCTGTTCAGTCAGGTGGCGCCGGTCGCCTCCGTGAGAATTTGCCGGGATCTCACGCGCCGCTCCTCGCTCGGTTACGCTTACGTCAATTTCAACTCTCCTATCGATGGTGATCGCATTTGATCCTACTCTGTTTTGATTTTTTTTTTTGTTCATTTTGTTTATATTTGCTAGCATGCATGTGAAATTGCATGTTGATTTTTGAATTTTGTATGATTTTAATTTTGGATTTGGAGTGATGATGTTTATATGATTTTATTATCCTGATTCCCAGTCTGAATAATGTGTACCAAAAATCTTGTTTCATTGATTACATTTCTAAGAAAAATGAAG
Organism: Perilla frutescens; assembly: GCA_026008535.1. Lineage (NCBI taxonomy): Eukaryota > Viridiplantae > Streptophyta > Magnoliopsida > Lamiales > Lamiaceae > Perilla > Perilla frutescens. Next base: position 67,392,554 of record BRKX01000003.1, on the reverse strand, counting down.
AGACTAATAAGTTTAATTTACCAATTTAGTCTTTATCAGAATTTATGTTTCTAAGTTTTGAAGTAGCTTCTGATTTCGACTTATATATGGCTATATATATTCACTCTGTTTTTTGTTGTTTCAGTAATTTAAATTTGTGATTTCTAGCTATGTAGTGCAGCATTGACAGAAGTTTGCATTTTTTTTTCTTTCAATTAATGGTATTTTTACGTTAATTTTATCAATGGTATGATTTCAATAATGCAGCTTCTAATGCACGAGATGCTCTGAATTTTACTTATGTGAATGGAAAGCCTATTAGGATTATGTTTTCTCATAGAGATCCTAGCCTCCGGAAAAGTGGATATGCTAATCTGTTCATCAAGAATTTGGATCTAGCAATCGACACAAAGGCGCTGCACGAGACCTTTTCCGCGTTTGGAACTGTGCTTTCTTGCAAAGTAGCTGTTGATCACAATGAGAAATCGAAGGGCTATGGCTTCGTGCAGTTTGATAAGGAGGAAGCTGCACAGAATGCAATCAAACGGTTGAATGGCATGCTGATAAACGATAAGAAGGTTTATGTGGGCACTTTTGTCCGTCGGCAGGAAAGAAATCGAGGGAAAGGATCACCAAAATTTACGAATGTTTATGTGAAGAACTTGTCTGAAAGTGCTACGGATGAGACCCTCATGAAAATGTTCGAGAAGTTTGGAACCATCACTAGTGCAATTGTTATGAAAGATGGAAATGGGAAATCCAGATGCTTTGGCTTTGTTAACTTTGAATGCCCTGATGCTGCAGCTGCTGCAGTCGAGAACTTGAATGGTTCGACACTGGATGACAAGGTGTTGTATGTTGGGAGGGCTGAGAAGAAATCTGAAAGGGAGGCAGAATTGAAGTCCCAATTTGAACAGGAGAGAAATAGTAGATTTGAGAAATTGAAGGGGGCTAACCTTTACTTGAAGAATCTTGATGATACCATAAATGAGGAGAAGCTCAAGGAAATATTTGCAGAGTATGGGAGCATTACATCATGCAAGGTACGTATCTGACTCTCTAGAATCTTTAGTTTCTATTTAATTGCATTGTTTCCATATTAAGTTTCTTATTAATTTGCTTTCTTCAGCTCATGCGCGATCCAAATGGAATGAGCAAGGGTTCGGGTTTTGTGGCGTTTTCCAGTTCTGAAGAAGCCACAAAAGCTGTATGATATCTTCCTTCCTTCCTTCTTTCAGACCCCCCCCCCCCCCCCACAGAGTGCCTTAGTAATTTATTAGAAGTTTTTAATATGTTTCAGTTGAATGAAATGAATGGGAAGATGATAGGAAGAAAACCTTTATACGTTGCTGTGGCTCAACGAAAAGAAGAAAGGAAAACTTGGCTGCAGGTAAGCTCGGATATTGGGCAATTTTGTTACTTTATGATGTATGATATGGTTAGGATGTATATCAGAATAAATCTTTGCAAATATATATATTAGAAAGTAGTAGGGGCTTCCAATTGTGCTGATTCTTCTTAATTTTGTGTTTCAGGCACATTTTGCTCAGACTCGGTCGAGTGGTACCATGTCTCCACTAATGCCAGGATATCACAATGGCTCACCTAGGCTTGCTGCTCATCAGCAGGTTTATTTTGGTCAAGTAGGTCCCGGGCTCATTCCTCAGGCACCCGGATATGGATTCCAGCAGCAGCACATGCCGGGGCTACAGCCCGGGGTTCCATCCAACTTCGTCATGCCATTCCAACTTCAGCAACAAACTCAGCCTGGGCAGCGTTTAGGTCCCAGGAGAGGTGGGAACTCTCCCCAACCACAGCAGCAGGTTTTGTTATGCTCATTCTCTCTCTCTCTCTCTCTCTCTCTCTCTCTCTCGTATACATGATGGTGTCTTCATATATACGCGTATGCAGGTGTATTCAAATCAAGGTTTCAGCAGATATGTGACGAATGGACGAAATGGTGTGAATCCATCAATGGTTCCTCAAGGTCTAATGGGACCAATTATGCCATTGCCTCTTGATTCATCCTCTGCAGTGCCGGGAGCCTCTTTGGAAATCCCGCTCTCACCGCCATTGTCACGTTCGACACTTGCTTCAGCACTAGCTTCTGCTTCTCCAGATAATCAGCGCCTGGTTAGCACAACAACACTTGACACTACTGATAAATAATAATCACAATCTCTAAACATTCTAAACTCTGCAGATGCTCGGTGAACAACTCTACCCTCTCGTGGAGCGCCTCGAGTGCACCCATGCAGGAAAGGTCACCGGTATGCTGTTGGAGATGGATCAGACTGAGGTGCTTCACCTGATAGAGTCGCCTGACGCTCTTAAGAAGAAGGTTGTCGAGGCCATGAACGTGCTCCGTTTAGCATCATCAGGTTCCGACATTTGCGATCAGCTTGGTTCGTTGTCTTGAATCAATAAGCAATCCTCTCTAGGATATATGGATGATCAATTTTTTTGCTACAGCTAGCTTCACAAGTTAATCTTAATCTTATCTCTCTCTAGAATAGATAATATTTTTGCTGATGGCTTTGTCGAGTGTAAGTTTCTTGAATGTATTTTGTAGTTCAAAAACATTTAAAATAAACAAATAATGGAAGCACTGAAGAGTGTGAGCTTTTACATTGAATGTCTGAATTTCAGAGGAAATCAGGGTCGATATCTTCCTCTACTCTCTCATCATTCATCGACAACTCTAGTAGATGATCATCATCTCTCCTCTTCCAATTCTCCAAGTCGTCGCCGTCGCTTTCTTCTTCAGTTATGAAGCTACTCCACTTTGAAACTTTCTTGCCTGCTATCTTTTGATGCTCCCCATTGCTGTAATTTTCATCCTTAGCTGAACTGCAGTTGCCTCGAATTTGTGCCATGAAACTGTTCCATTTCGAAGCTTGGGAGCAATCGTCTTCAGCTCGTTTAGTGTAATTTCTATTGGAATCTCTTTCCAAACATGTTATAACTGCAATTTCATCAAAAACACTATTGTAATCTATCTATAAACATGCTGTATCTATATAAATTGCAGATTTCGCCCAATTTATTATACCTTGAGAATGAAGACTATGATGAGTTTTGCCTTCCCTTCTGTTGGGGAAGGATAGCTTCAGGAGATTTCCTGTGCCGTAACGTTTGGAAGAATAGTCCTTCACTTTCGGCTTCACGAACATTACCTCGGGCATCTCCGTCACGACAATGGGCTCGAACTCAACACCTCCATCCCCTGCTCATCCAAGATCAACATATGAAGAAGAAAAAAACCATTAAGAAGAGCAAATTTCAAATAGATGATCAATATCTCTTTTACACATTTTGTTGAACACCTGGTGCGAAATTCCTCTCTTCCTCGAATTTTCTGCAGTATTCCTCCTGATCATCATCGATGTACTCGGTCCAATCGTTTCTTTTCCTCTTCTGTTGTTCGACTTTAGGAGATTCAACGATTTGTTGTGAGTCGTGGTTGTAGAGCGACTGTTTGTGATCGGATAATTGACGAGACATGTTGAAATTCTGGACGAATTTGCGGACGTCCTTGGCCATGAAGGATCGGGCAAACACATTTCGCACAGATTGCTTCTGATTGCACACCACGCAGCTCCATTTATTGCTGCTCTTCTTCTGCTGCTTCACCTGCATCCACATTTCAATAACATTTTCACACACACGCGCACACACACACACATAGATATATATATATATATATATATATATAGAGAGAGAGAGAGAGAGAGAGAGAGAGAGAGAGAGAGAGAAATTGCCTGCATGGTGGAGCATTCGAAGCATTGAACGGCGATAAAGGATGTCGGCATATCTGCTCCGGCGATTGCCTCTGTGTGTGTGAGAGAGAGTCGAAGAGAGAGAAGCTCTGCAATTTAGCAAATTTCGAAGTGGTTTTATAGAGCGCGCTTTTTTGTTGTCGTTTTGATTTGGGTCGGGTTTGGTTTTGATCATAACCCGAAATCTGTGGGCTACATGCATAGTAGATTAGGGCCCAAAATAGGAGTCAAATTTTACTCGGCTTCTATTGCTAACCGTAGTAATTTATTTGGAGGTGTAAAATATGGTGAAACTCCTTGTGTTGTCCAAATATTGTATGAAATTTATTCTTATTTCTAAAGTTGTATTAAATCTGAAAATTTCTCTGTGTTCTAAAAAGTACTCCCATTCTTAAATTTTGGGCCAACATGTCCCTTGATCATGAGACACCCGATCTAATGGTATTAAGGAGATTCGAACTCGTGACCTTTGATCTTCAAGCAACCTCACTCCACCACTAAGTCATTCTCACTGGTACTTGATCATAAGCACTTTAATTTTACTTGAGAAAAAATTATTTGAATAAAACAAAATTAAAAAGAATGTCGTGCATATTTTTTAAAACACACAAATGAATTGATACAAAATTTTGATACACATATTTCATGTGTTTCTTCGCAGCCAAACTTGCCTGAGTGGGGTTCACAACATTATCCCCTTCAATTTTTGGATCGAAATTGGGAAATTTTTTCCTCAAAAATTTGACATATTCCCACGAAATTAGCCCTATATTCTCTTATTCCCATTTAACAAGTACTTACCCGACTGCCTCACACCCTCTGGATACGGTTCTGGAGCTCAGAACAACTAGAGGTTTGATTTGAAAGAGCTCTTTCGGCGAGACGTCAGGTAGTTTCGGTAAGGCCACGATCCCTTCTTGAATTTTCTCTTTGAGTAGTGATACATGGAACACAGGGTGGACTCGGGAACCCTCCGACAACTCCAATTTGTATGCTACATTCCCAATCCGCTCTGGGATTTTATAGGGGCCGTAGAACTTAGAAGTTAGCTTCAGATTCTTTCTAAGTTGGACTGAATTCTGGCGATAGGGCTGCAGCTTAAGATATACAAATTCTCCAACATCGTAGAGCTTCTTTTCTCTCAATTTATCAGCATAAGTTTTCATTCAATTATGGGTTGCCTTTAAGTTCTCCTTTAGGTGCTGCATCATTAATTTTCTTTTCTATATGGTGTCTTTGACCCCAGAGCAAGGAGTGTCTAGGTAGGGCCCTGTGGCCAAGTAGGGTGGTGGATACCCGTAGAGTGCTTGGAAGGGTGTTAGCTTCAAGGCAGTGTGAAAATTGGTGTTGTACCAATGCTCTGCTAAAGCCAACCATTTAAACCACTGCTTAGGGTTACTAGATCTCATACACCTTAGATAAGATTCCAAGCACTGATTAAGTCTCTATGTTTGTCCATATGTCTGGGGGTGGTAAGCAGAGGAGAAGTTCAGTATAACCCCCCATATTCTTGAATCACTCTTTCCAAAATTAACTGGTGAATATCTTGTCCCTGTCAGTGACAATGCTGACGGGCAGACTATGTACCTTGTAGATGTGATCCAGGAATAATCTTGCAACAATATGAGCTGTGAAGGGATGTGATAAGGCAATAAAGTGCCCATACTTAGTTAACCTGTCAATGGCTACTAGAATCACTTCCTTTCTACCAGATTTTGGCAAGCCTTCAATGAAGTCCATTATGATGTGATTCCATGGTTGGTCTGGGATAGAGAGGGGATGTAAAAGCCCTAGTGTAGCTCTTAGTTGAGATTTGTTGAGTTTACAGATATATCACAGGACTTAACCAGATCTGCTACATGTGCCTTCATTCCTGGTCAATAGAAAGAAGCTTTCAGCCTCATATATGTCTCTTGGAACCCTGAGTGTCCACCATATGTTGAATTGTGCATAGCAGATATGATCTTAGCCCTCTTCTCTTGCCCAGCACCTACTACTACTCTTCCTTTGTACCTGACCAACCCTTGAGTTTGAGTGAAACTTACATCAGAATTTGAGCTTGTAGAAAGAGTGTCCATAAGCTTAGTAATGTATGAATCCCCCTCATAACTATTAAGCACCTCTTGTGTCCACAATGGGGTAACTGTAGTGAGGGCCTAACAACTTTTCTCTCCTCCTTATACCCTAGACAGGGCATCAACTACCCTGTTCTCTGTACCTTTCTTATATTGAATGTCATAGTCAAGGCCTAGTAGCTTGGTAGTCCACATATGTTGTAGTGGAGTCACCATCTTTTGGTCGAACATGTACTTGAGTGCTTGCTGGTCAGTTTTGATAGTGAATTTGTTGCTTTATAGGCAGTACTTCCATTTCTGAATAGCCATGAGGACTACCAGGAATTCTCTTTCATAAATGGAGAGTGATTGTTTCCTGAGGCAAACTGTTTTGTTGAGGAATGCAATAAGTCTGCTCATTTGCATGAGCACAGCCCCTATCCCTGTGCCACTTGCATCCGTTTCTAGGGTAAAAGATTGGGTGAAATAAGGGAAAGCCAAGATTGGAGCTTGTGTCATTGCTCTTTTGAGTTTTGTGAAAGCCAAGTTTGCCTTTGGTCCCCAAGAAAAATTATTCTTCTTCAGTAGAGAGATTAATGGTCTGTTGATAGTTCCATACCCCTTGATGAACTTTCTATAATAGCCTATTAACCCCCAGAAACCCCCTAAGTTATTTGACTGATTTGGGTGTGGGCCAGTTGACTATACACTCAATCTTATGTGGAACAGTTGCTACCCCATTAGCACTGATAATGTGCCCTAAATACTCAACCTGTTGTTGCCCAAAATGACACTTATATTTTTTAGCAAATAGGGTGTGTGCCCTGAGAGTAGTTAAGACATTCCTTAGATATGTGAGATGGGATTCCCAAGTCTTGTTGTATACAAGTATGTCATAAAAAAACACTAGTGTGTGTTTCCTCAGATAGGACCTGAAAATCTGATTCATGAGAGATTGAAAAGTTACAGGGGCATTACACAACCCAAAAGGCATGACCATGAACTTATAATGACCACTGTGAGTCCTGAATGCTGTCAAATTCCTATGGGTTAGTTCCATGAGGATCTGAAAGTAGCCAGATCTCAAATCAAGCTTAGAGAAAAACTTAGAACTATTTAACTCATCAAGTAATTTATCTATGACTAGGATAGGATAGTCATATTTGATGGTTAAGCTATTCAGGTACCTGTAGTCCACACACATCCTCCAAGTACCATCTTTCTTCTTTACTAATAGGACAGGAGATGAGAAGGCACTCCCCCTTAGAGCTGTCAAAATGGGCGCCTGGCCCGTTGGGCCGAACCGAACCCACCTAAAAAAATGACGGGTTGGGCTGCGGTTTACGAGGCCCAAAAAATGGCGGGCCCAGATGGGCTGACCCGTTTGGGTCGCGGGTTTGGCGGGGCAGGCTGGCTCGTTGTTTTTTAGTTAATTTCTTAAATAAAAAAATAGGAAAATGAGGATAAAATAAATTACAAATACTAAATTAATTAAATTAACTAAACCTAGCACACATTCTGATTCTATTCTCTCTTCTCAGTCACAGCCGCCCACTCCAATTTCTTTCTCATTTTTTACTCTCAGTCTCTCACTGGTATTTCTCGTCGCCGATTCTCACTCTCTCCAAAACCAAAATTCATTGATTTATTCGCCGTCTCATCTCTTGGCCTCTGCCCTCTGGCTCTCTCTGTTCTCATTTTCTCTGTAATCGACCAATCGTGGCTATCTCTGTGCTCATTTCTCTATGTAGCTCTTGACAAATTATCCCAAAAATCTGTAATTTTCTGGTGCACAAGTGAACTTTTACTCTAAATTTTCAGATATTTCATCTAGCATTGTGAAAAATAGATACTGAAGAGTGAAGACAAAACCTGCAAATCTTGGAAGAAGGTGGTCGATTGCCTACTCAAAAGTGAAACCTTAATTACTAGGTACATATACTATATAATATTTTATATTTGGCTTACCTTAATTACTAGGTACATATATTATATAATATTTTATATTTGGCGTAGGTTAATGTCTGTTGTTCAAAGATTAAGATTGATAGTTTCTGTGTTGTTTGAAAATGCAATGAATTGGAACTTTTAAGTTTTGACTTTGCTTGTTGTCGTCTCTACTTTTCGAATGCCAAATGCCACCAATATTTGTTACATTAATTTTCTGATTACAAATTTACAAGTTTCAAAGCAAACCTCATTTGTTTAATGTGTAGAAAATATAAGTAATTTTGTTGGATTGCATCAGTAGCATATTCGAATATATTTATTAAATTACAACAGCTTTTTCTTTGTGAATACTTGAATGTGTAGAAAAATTAATAGTTATTTAGTTTCTATTTATGATTACAGGATTAATGGAATCTATGGAGTCTAAGTCTACCCCTAGCCCTATGACCCCTATCCCTATGAATTTAGATGGAGATAAAATAACTAAAGAAGATGCTTCAAAGAACAAAGAATTTTCTGAGGTTTGGAATTTTTTTGAAAAGAAAAGGAAGGTTGCAGATGGTGTTGAAAGAGCTGAATGCAAAGAATGTAATAATACATATAAATGTGGGGGGAAAGCTTATGGAACTTCAACATTGAGGCGCCATGTGGAAAAATGTAAGAAAATTAAGTATGGGAATGTAGGGCAAATGATTTTTGATAGTGAAGGGAAGTTACGATCTAGGAAAATTGATCAAAAGATTGCCCGTGGTTTGCGAGCTGCTGCAGTTATTAAACATGATTTGCCATTCTCTTTTGTCGAGTATGATGGGATTAAAAGTTTGATGAAATATTTAAATCCTGAAGTTTGTTGTATTTCTAGAAATACTTTGGTTTCTGATATTGCAAAAATGTACATGGATGAGAAAAAAAACTCAAGCAATTATTAACCAATGTTTGTAGTAGGGTTTGCTTGACTTCATATTGTTGGACTGCATGCACTAGTGAAGGGTATATTTGTTTGACTGCACACTTTATTGATGATAATTGGAAACTTCATAGTAAGATACTTAATTTTGCTCACATGCCACTTCCACATTCGGGTGTAGAATTGGCTGCAAAATTATTTGGATTTTTAAAAGATTGGGGAATTGAGAAAAATGTTTTTTCATTGACATTGGATAAATGCTACTAGTAATGACAACATGCAATTTATTCTAAAAGAACAACTTTCTTTGCATGACAGTTTGTTGTGTGGTGGTGAGTTTTTCCATATTCGTTGTTCTGCCCATATATTGAATATCATTGTTGGTGAAGGTTTGAAAGTTGCTACTAGTGCTTTATCTAAAATTAGAGATTCTGTGAAGTATGTGAAAGGATCCGAAAGTAGGGTGAAAAGTTTCAAGAATGTGTGGTAAAGGTTGGTAATATTGACACAAGTATTGATTTGAGGTTGGATGTGGCCACACGATGGAATTCAACATACTTGATGTTGGACACTGCCATCAAATACAAAAAGGTTTTTGCTTATCTTCAATTGAATGATAGAAATTATAAATATTGTCCTTCAGCTTTAGAGTGGAATAGAACAGAGAAAATTTGTGAGTTCCTTGAACCATTTTATGATACAACCAACTTGATGTCTGGTTCAACTTATCCCACATCCAACTTGTATTTTATGCAAGTTTGGAAAATTCAACGTTTGTTGCAAAAGTATTTGTTGGATGAATATTTGGTGATGAAGGATATGTGTGTTGGCATGATGGAGAAATTTGATAAATATTGGAGTGAGTATAGCTTAATACTTGCATTTGGTGCTGTTCTTGATCCACGGATAAAAATTTCCTTGTTGGAGTACTTTTACTCCAAAGTGGAAGTAGATGAGGCTAAATGTAAAGAGAAGTCTTCACTAGTGAAGACAAATCTATATAAGCTTTTTGAGAATTATGATGTTTCTAAAAATCAAAGATCTTCACACAACATATCTTCTTCCAAATTTGCATCGACACAAAGTGAAGGAGTATCCAAAAGTGGTGGCAAAAGAATGTTTGAGATGAGTATTTAAACAATATTTCTTTCCTTTCTTGCATTTTATTGTTCATTATTATTTTTATCTTATACTATACCTCAATTGATGTAGGAAATCGTATCTTATGAAAGTCAAACTGTTACAAAAGCTGGAAAATCTGAATTGGATCTCTATTTGGAGGAGTCTAAACTTGAATTTGCATTTCATAAGGACTTGAATGTTTTGGAGTATTGGAAGAATAATCAAAATCGTTTCCCATCTCTTGCTTTGATGGCTGCTGATGTGTTATCCATTCCTATAATACCCCAAATCTTTTGAATTTAATTTTTTTATAATTTTGCAAATTAAATTACTTAGTTTGAGATATTTATTGTGTAACACCCCAGATTTTCGATTAAGGTTTGGAGGATTCTTAATGATAATTAAGAAGTTAAGGAATAAAATTAATTAAGGTTAATTGAGGTCAGATGTCAGTCACGACTTTAAGGGTCAGTTTTCGTGAAAATCATCTTTTCGGAAAATTTGATCTAAATTCTTTTATGATCATTCATGGTCTCGTTAGAAAGGTTTTAACTCAAGGAGTATGCCGGTGTTTTCAGATTTTAATTCTGAAGTCAATTGAGTTCCCGGTGATGAAAAACGTATTTAAAGGATGAATGAATAGTAACTTTTGCGTGCGTTCGTGTTTTGAGAAATTTACGAAATCCTCCTCATTGATCCGAGTCTAGTTCTGTCAGGCCCCTCTTATGGGAAATGACCCAAGGATTCCGTTGGCGTTCACGGATTACCATTCTGAGGTCAATCGAACGCTCGGGAGCAAAATCTGTCAGTCTGAGTGAATAGTAAAAAGTAATTCCAAAAAGGGAATCTTTGCTCGTCTTTCTTCAGAAGACCCCGTCTTTTTCACAAATCAAGTTAGTTCACTAGTATTCGAGCCAACGAGTCTCTCGGTATTTTTAGATTTCGTGTTTGAGGTCATTTGGACCTCGACATCGAATAAAGCAGCTTTTAACCGAACCCGGGGTAACTTTTGCAGTATTCTTGCACTGAAGTGGCTTCCCTTGGAAGCCAAAGCTTTTCCTATAAATAAAGCATCACCCCTTTCACTTTTTCCACACCAGTTTCACCAATTCCTCATTTCTAGAGACTGGAAAAGCTTGTGAGAGCCGAGAAAGTTCTGTCGAAGTAAAAAGCGTTCTTCGTGAGTGTTCTGCAAGACGACGAGCGGAGTGGCGTGGAAGGGATGCGGTGAGGGAAGGTGCTAGGGGCGCCGTTGGGTTGTAGCGGGCGGCTCTGCCGCCGTTGCAACTCGACGAGACACCGAGCTAGCCACCTTCCTTCGACGCACCTAACCCCGTCCATTCTTGTTCGTCGGTCTCGATCTCCATTTCTTTTTCCGTCTTTAAATTTCCGCATTTACTTTCCGTTCTTCGCGATTTTCATTATTGCTCGTTTACCTTCCGTCTAAGTTATATTTCAGTTTTTATTGAAGTTCCAAGTTAATAACGTTTACGTTATATTTCTCTCTTTATTCCTGTCGTTAATATTCTTGAAATTAACCCCGTTTATTCCGTTTAAATTCCGTTCAAGCTATATTTAGAGATTTCATCGTTATTCTAAATATTTAAAGCAGATTATCATGTTTACATCGTTATAATGCCAAAATTTCTTTTAAAGTTAAAGCATGTTGTTGCATGTTAATTTCAAGTATGTCGGTTTTTAAGAAAATTCGGGTTGATTGTTCTTCGTGTTCTTCGTGTTCGTCGAAGAATCAACGAACACGAAGAACTCAGTTGAAGAACACAGTTGAAGAAACCCAGTAGAAGAGAGAGAGAGAGAGAGAAAAGGAGCCCCGCGGAGGGGGGGTGCACCGCCGCGCCACACCCCCCTCGGCCGCGCCTAGCCTGCCGGGGGCGGGGACCCTGCCAGGGCAAGGCAGTCCCGCGGCGGCAGGGAGCCCGCCGGCGTCCATGTGCGCTGCGGCGGCCCCCCCTTCTCCGTGTTGTTTTTCCACCGTTTCTTTTCGGCTATTTTCGTACCCTCTTCCCGAGCTTTTCAAGCTTTTCAAGTCGTGTTATTTCCAAGTTAAATTTTAGAGAAGCAATCAAGATATTCTCAATTTATTTCGAGTAATCTATTCAAGTTATTCTTTGTCTAAAAATTGGGAAATCAAGTTGAGATGTTCTTTAAATAAATTCTTTTCGAAATTTATAAAGTCGTAAAGTCGTGCAATCTGTAAATAAGTCTTAGATTTTAGTCTTCGAGTAAAATGTCATTATTTCTCGATTTAGATAGTTAACTTCTTCGAAGAAGGTCGCTAAGTCGATGATTCGACTTTTGTAGGAGGAAGTGAGCCTCGTAGGAATTCGGAAAAGGATCATCAACTCGTTGCTTCATCTTCTGTCAAGTAATCGAGGTGGGTAAATCTATACTCATCTAAAGTTTGAGCTAATAAGCTCTAGAAGCATATAGGGCAAATGAAATATCTAATAAAGCATTTTTGCTCTGCCTGATCGATCTCTGTACAAGGAAGGAAGGAAAGAAAGATATTATATTCTAATTAAGCTCTTGAGCATGTTTAGAAATGCTAGAAATATTAAAGTATTGTTATTCTTAGCATGTGATGTTTAGAATAGTCTTTAGTTGAAATTCGTATTCATTTACGTTCATCTCCTTGTATTGAATGTTTATATTGTGTTAAGGCTCGTAAGTTAAGAATTAAGGATTTGCCTTGTTAGGGTAGCATTAAATCCCTTATAGGCCAAGATTATGCCTTATTAAAAGACTAGCCCTTAGACGTTGCTCTAAGATTGGTTTTGCTAGCAAGATGAAGGAAGAAAGGAACTTAGCATTTCGCTTAAGCAGAAATTGAGCTCACAACTTTTAGAGGGAGTCACTGCTGGGTTAATTCCCTCGCAAACTTGTTTGGATATTTGAGGTAAACCCCTCTTCTATCTCATGACATGCCTAAGGGTACAGTTGACATCAGATTTGAGCCAAGGTTGGGCCCAAAAGTAAAGAAAAAGTTTTGCGGATATGGAGAGGGCTTTTGCGTTTTGCTCTCCATATACCGCCAGTTCATTGTTGGATGTTTCTCAAGTTATTAAAGAAGCTTTCATTAAAAACCCACTGAGTACATTAGTGCTCACGCCCTCTTTTTCAAATGTTTTCAGGTTGAGATGCCGAGGATGATGGTGGCTGTGGATGTGGGTTGGCGGCCAAGATTGTTTTGCTATTATATAAGTTTCTTTGAAATCCCATTATGTGTTCTGCTACTCTGATTAACTCTTTCTAAATTCCGTTCAAGGTTCTATTATGATTATTCGAGATTCTAAGAATATTCCTAGACGATTACATATATATAAGATGCATATTAAGTTTATTTCCGCTTTCCGAGTATGATTTCCTTTCACCTATAAAAGAGCCTATGCTTGTTGGTATCTGATTAGTTAGCCGTTTTATTCTGCTAAAGCATGTGTCCTTCTTAATCAAGTAAACCCGAGTATCATCAACTATCTTCAAAGCGTACCTTTATTCTTAAACTTCTTCATTAATCTTCTGAATTTACTCGTTAAATCCCTTAATAACACCCCTTCCCCATTCGTTAATCCCTATCTCGGGATCGGGCTGTTACATATTGTTCTTGACTTAAATTTTTACAGGTTGTCCGATTCGGAGCAACGATGCGCCCCTAATGAAGAATAAATGAAAGAAAAATTATGCAATATAGAGAAATAAATTTTAAAACTTTGAAAAGATCGAGTATCAGGCCAGATGAATAAAATTTCATAGTTTAAATCATAAGTATTCAAGAGTTGAGATTTAATAATGTCATATAAGAATAGTAATGATAATAACAATGGTGATATAAACTAAGATAAATGAGGAAATGGAATGAGAGGGTAGATAAATAAAATATTAATTTTGATAAAAAGAAAAAAGAAAAGTGAACATGTCATAGATATTTTTATCATAAATTGAAAATAATAGATATTGCATATTATATATATCTCTCTCCTTCTCCATTATTCTAGAAAACTCTCTCTCTCTCTCTCTCATAGAAAATAGAAATAAAAAAGAGGATAAATCACTTCTCTTTCATTCTCTCTCTCTCTTCGATTTCTCTAGCTCTCATTTTCTTCTCAATTCTACAAAGTAAGAACATTAACTCTTCTCTATTTCATTCTCTACTTCTCTCCCTAATTATTGAAAGAAGATTTCACACACACTAGCTATATATCTTTCTCGTCCATTTTCTCCCAAGCAAGGTAATTCTTCTTTCTTTCTTTCTTTCTTTCTTTCTTTCTTTTCCTTTCTTGTTCCTTGGATATTGGGTGGTGATTATTGAATGATTAAGGAAGTTTCGTTGTTTTGGTGGTAGGGGTAATGAGAGTTTCATAGAAGTAGCAATTGATGGAGGAATTAGTGTTCTTAATTAGGTTGTTCTAGAATACCAAGATTTTTCTCCTTTAATTTCTTGAAAGTATGAAAATGGGTTAATTATAAGTTGTATCATTTTGTGACTTGGGGGTTCTGATAGCTATCATGTATAAGTGTTGGCTATGGGAAAACATGACGATTTAATTGTATAAATCAAAGGGAAAACATACAATCCAGATCTGTTTTCGTGCAGCACAGATACCACTACTTCAATTGAAATTCTGACTTTTTCAAGTTGTTTTTGGACATCTAAACCACATCATAGTTGTAGGTTATCATCTTAGATTTCATTTGAAACTTGAATCAGATTATTACGAATTTTGTAGACGAAGTTACAACCTTTTTACCAAAACCTGTCAGTTTTCCGAACAGGTTGATCTCGTTAATTTAATTCGACTTTTTATCTCTTTTAAGGTCCGAATCTGGGAATGTCTATTTCAGGAACAATTTTAGATATACCTCTTAGGATTCTACAGAGCTTGGAATTACTTGATTTGTATTTTTAGTTGATGAGATATGGGCGATTTACTAAAACTGGTACATGAGATGAAAAACAGGGGAGATGCTTTCAAGTGCTTAAATTGGGGTTTGAAATATTCATGTTGATTTTTGGTCGATTTTAAGGATTTTGACATTGCATAATCACAATTTATATGATCTTGAATCATCCTAAATTGCTATCATGTCCTACATTTTAATTAATTGTGCTATGATCTCAAGAAATTCATAAAATATTTGAAGCCCATAATTTGGGAAATAATTAAAGTTAAGCTTAAAATTTCATATGAATGAGCATATGACTTTAAGTTTTTCCTTAGAAGGTGTGTGCTATGTTACTACACTTAAATTCATAAATATATCAAATGCTTCTAATGAGTTCAAGATTATCTTAAATTATGTTTATTGTTGAATTTAGATTCTTAATTTTATTTAAAGGGCCTTGAAATATCCAAATGATATAAGATGATTTATAGTTCGTAAAATATGATAAACTTACGCAAATAATTATCTTAAGGGCCCAGTAACTAAAGAAGGACTTTTAAAGTGCTAGGAGTGGCGCAATCGGAGCTCGAAGACGGACAACGATTGGAAGCTTTAAGAGGTTCACGTTGATCTTCATTCGAGGTGGGGTTTACTTCTATCTGTAAGCGTAGTTGTTACATGGTTATAATCATTGTTGTGTTATGTATCATGCCTATGAACTAATGTGGCCCACAAGGGGTTCATGATCCACAAGGGATCGACGAAGTTGATTGCCCACAAGGGGTAGGCCCACAAGGGGTCAGGTCCACAAGGGACCGAGGCTAGTCTCACTGTATCAACTAAGTTTATGTGTTCATTTGTATGATGCATTACACAATTGGTTATAGCTGCTTGCAGTGTATACCCCACTGAGTATGGTTTACATGCTCACGCCCTATATATTTTAATGTTTTTCAGGCTAAGGAGTCGAGAGGCGAAACAGGCAGAGAAGTGACCATCATGTTCTCCTAATTACACATGTTTATAAATTTTGCTCTTACTAACTCATCTCGATCATATTTTGGATTATTTGACAAACGTTGATTATTATGGTGATTTATGACCTGATCTTTTGAACTTTGATATATGATTTTGATGAAGGCTAAGACCGAAATTTGGTATTGTGGGCCGTGACCCAAGTTTTATACTTTTGCTTACTTTATGTTGTGACAGGTTATTACCCATCTAGGATGTATATATTTCATTTTGAAAAATTAGCGAAGGACTATGAATTACTATATTAATTCTAATTTTTCAAAATTGCTCTTAATTTATATGACATCTATTAGGCAGGTTGTCTTCCACTCAATTATGACATATAAATATAGATAGATATTTTTATTTTATTTTTAATTTTAAGTTATTTTTTATTACTTTCTAGCTTCCGCATTATATTTTAAAATATTTGATATGAAGAAATAGAATTTTAGTAGCATTCTTATTCACTAGGAATTGGGGCGTTACAATTCCTATTACTACTGTTGTCTCGGAGTCGGCATTTTCAATTGGTTCTCGTGTTCTTACCAAGTATAGGAGTTGTACTCTTCCTGATAAAGTGCAAGCTCTTGTTTGCACTCGCAATTGGCTACATGATTATTCTTGTGGTAAGTTTATTGAGTTATAATAATACGATTTAGTTTATATTGAATATAAATTTAATGTTTGTCATTTGTGTTTACTTTTTAGATGTCGAAGAAGATACTATGATGAATAAAACATTGGGATTGAATGTTAAGAATATGCCAGCTATTGTTGAACTTGAGGATGATGAGGAGAATGAAGATAATCAACAAGACGATGAAGATGTTTTAGCCATTTGAATTGTTCACTTGCTGCTGCCTTGTGAAATGTTTTTGCTGCTGCCTTATTGAATTGTTTTTGCTACCTTGAATGTATTTTTAACTTAATTTATGTTGTTGATGTTCACTAGCTGCCTTGTTGAACTTATGACTTATTGACTTTATTGACATATGTTTATTTAAACATTAGCAGCTGCCAAGTGCTATATTTATGAATTATGATTAAATGTGTCAATTAGACAACATGTCAGTATTACTAGAAATTTTGTGAATCTCGTTATTTTATTAATTATAAAGCAGATTAATAAATTAAAAAAAATCTGTGGGCCGACCTGTCAACCCATGGCCTGCAGTAGGGGATGGGTTGGGCCGGGCATTTTGAGGCTCGCCTCATTTTTTGCCCGCTCCGCCCCGTCTAGAGGCGGGCTTTTGAGACCCGCAACCTGTCCCGCCCCGTAGGCCCGTTTTGACAGCTCTACTCCTGCTATAGATTGTATGGCCCCTGACTCCAATAGTTCCCTTATAATCTTTTCTATCTCATCCTTGTGGTGATGTGAAGTTCTGTAGAGGTACAACTGCTTAGGTTGACTGCCAGGTTTGAGTAGAATCCGGTGCTCAATGCTTCTTGCTGGTGGTAACCCCTCTAGTTCTTTAAAGACATCATTAAATTCAGTTAGTAGGCTCTCTGTGGGTTCTCAGAACAACTTGGGGCCTGCATAGTAACCAGGAACATCTCTTCAACCTCTTTCAAGCACTTAGTGTGTAACATTTTATATAGAGTGTGGTGTGAAATGGGTTGACAATCATACGCAGTCCTATTAGCAAACATCTTGATCTTCTTACCTTCTCATCTGATAGTGACTGCCATTTTTCATAGTCTAGCTCTATTGGTGTACATGCTTTTAGCCAATCATCCCCTAAGATTATGTCACACCCTTCATGTTGCAACAACCTGAGTGAGTGAGTGAGTGAGCCGGTGCCCTTGGATCTCCCAGCCAAATCCCTTAGCTTGAGAGGAGCTGATCAATCTCTGTCCATTTGCCACTCTGATTAGTAAAGGAGCGGCTAAAGCAGTCCCAAACCCTAGAGAGTGTGCAGTAGATTCCTTGATGAAACTCAAGGTGTTGTATGTGTTTATAAGGATTTGCAAGAGTTACCCATGACTTGAGCCAGTGAATCTTAAAGTGGTGGCACCTTCTTAACCCTTTAGAGAGTTGAGGGTAACATGGACCTCTTCTGTAGCTGCATCCTGCAATAAGTGTTGATTAGTGAACTGTGCAGAATGGAGCTAAGACAACTTTTCCTCTTCTTCCTCTATCATAATCATATAATTAATCCTACTCTTACACTTGTGCCCCACTGTGTACTTTTCATCACAATTATAGACCTTGAGCTCTCCTTTTTGCCATCTGTTCTGATGTGAGGTATTTTACAGGTGCTTTTGGAGTTAAATTTCCTCTGGCAATTATAGCAATAGAAGGAATAGGACCTGGTGGATGGTACCTGGTAATACTTCATGGATGAGGCATGTTCCCCTACCTTGATTTTCCTGGTAAGTGCTTTAATTGAAATCAATTGATTTCGTCCCAACTCTATTGCTTGTTCAAGAGTGGTTGGGTTGAACATCTTGACTGCAGCTCTAAGTTCTTCACTTAGCCCACTTAGAAGCTAGCCATGTAGTATGTCTCATAATAGGCATTGTTGTCAAATAATGCCATGCATTCCTTCAATTCTTCAAACTTTGCAACATAATCCGCATAACTGCCAGTATGTCTTAATTTGTTGAACTCTACTACAATATTTGTTTTCCTTAGGTCTTCAAACCTAGCAACTACCACCTCAACAAATTACTTCCAAGTGAGATTAAATAACTTAGTGTTGTATGAATGGTACCACAAAGCTGTTTTTTCTTTAAAGTTTATAGTAGTCAATGCGATCCTCTGATCATCTGGGATATTAGGAACCATTTTGAAATAACTGTTGCATCTCAATATCCAAACCCTTGGCCGGAAACCATCAAATCTAGGAAATTCGATTTTGGGTAAAGGGGTTATAGCCTACATAGGATGAAGATCACCCAATTGTCTATTACTTATAGTAGTTTGAGTTCTAAAGTAAGAACCCTCATCTACATAGTTTCTGGGGGATTTTCCAAGGATAGACCCACCTTCTACCAACCCGTTTCCTTTAGCTTGAGTCTGCAATGAATTAAATTGTTCAGATAGGTGATCTAACTTACCCAGCATACCCTCTTGCATTTTAATAACCGATTGGATTAGTTCTTTGAGTCTTGATTCAGCTGCGTCATTTTTTAAACTCTCTGCTTGCCAGGTCTAATCCAGCTTCCTTTGTGTCTCTTGCAGCTCTTTCAACCTCATGTTCTCAGCCATGGCCAAGGCTCGGTGGCTCTGGATACCAAGTGTAATGTTCTCTGATGTTTCCCTTGAAGCTTTAGACTTTTTTCTACCAATCTTTACGATCTTGTTGTAAATAACAATATTTATAGTGGATCTCTAATAAAGATGTAATCTTGATGGAATTTTGGTAACATAAATGAGAGAGATATTTAGAAGACATGGGAGAAGAAAAGTAGAAGAACGTAATGGAGGAAAACTGATATATTTCTCATTACTTGCTACTAGGGCAACTTCATATTTAAGCATTACAGATAGAGGGGACCACAAAACAAAATACCCTAACACACAGCTTGGACTAACGTCCTTCTTCTTAATTAACTAAAATGATAAAGGCCCAAGTAACAGCTTAGCCCATAATTTTTCATCCTCCAGCATTGACCCGTATAGGCCCATTAGAGGATTGACTTCCCCTTTGCGTTGAAATCACCCATTCATTCCCAATTTTCCCAATTTGGAGATTAGTCTCTTCGAACCCTAAAAACGATACCTTTCCCTCTGTAAACTCCCCATTCTTCTCGCCACCAATCTCATCCATTTTCATGTATTTCCTCACAGACAAACTCGCCTAAGTGTGGTTCACAACTGAATTCAACCGAAATTCATATGCATGATTGACATTCGATTCAAATTAAATCTTCATAATAATCTTTTGATACACCAAAAATTATTATTGACGGTTTCTTTATCTATTTGTTTTATCATTATTATTTTGATAATATTTTAGATGGGTGATTCTAAATACACCACTGAATTTTCTTTACACACCACCAATAAATTTAATTCAAAAATTAAATGATTATTAATTTACTTAAATATCCTTTTTAATTAAAAAAACTTTATTTAAAAATAAATTTAAAAAAACAATAAAAATGAAAAAGAAAAAAGAACAGTCTTCTTCTTCAGTCCAGCCCTGCCGCCCGCCGACTCCAGTCGCCGCTGCTTTCTCCCGATTCCAGCCGCCGCCCCGAGCCTTCTTTCTCCATCTCACAATCATTTCTCTCTCTCTTTCTTCCTCTATATTTACAAACCCACAACCATGAACCATTCATCCAACATAAAAATCAAAGGAAAAAAAAGGCAGATTTGAGTTGCATAAATTCCGGCGACCATGGCGAGATTCACCTCCCTCAACCCTCGTTCGAAATTTACAGTTCGAGCTCCCTTCTACAGGTTCGAAAAACATTTTTCGAATCTCCTCATTCGGGTTCGGAAAATATTTTCCAAACCTCTTAATACGTGTTCGATTTGGATATGATTTCGAACCACCTTCCTTAGATACGAAAAGTAATTTTCGAACCCAAAGATGGAGGTTCGAACTGTATATTTTGAAGTATAATCTGCCATTTTTTTTTCATGTTGTCGGAGAAGATAGGTAGAATATGGTGGTGGTGGGTGTAAGAATCAATAATTATGGTGAAGGAGGAAGGAAAAGTGAGAAGCAATGAGAAGAAGGGTGGCTGGTGATGAAGGAGGAAAGAGGGAGAATGGTTGTTGATGCTGTGTCGGAGGAGGATGGCGGCAACGGCAGTTTTCTGCCTTTCTCTTTCTTCTTCTTCTTCTTCTTCTTCTTCTTTTTTTCATTTTCTTTTTAAATTATTCATATTAAAATTATTGTTTTTTGGGTTTTTTTAAATTGAAGGATAAAATAGTATTTTGATGTGGTGTGCAAAGAAAAAATGAAAAAAAAAATTACAATTTTTTTTGGTGTGTAAAGAAATTGTGGTGTGAAAAGAAAAATTGGTGGTGTAAATAGAATCACCCATTTTAGATATATCGGTGCACTCCACATTCTAATAAATTATACATGCCATTGATGTTATATGTTTGTTTCTCAAGTTTGAATATTCTAACTACATTTTTTTTTTCAATCCACTATTGTAACGCCCCAATTTCACTTTAATAGAAAAAGGCACGTTATCCATGCTTTTCATTAATAAAAATATTTTACTTGAAATACAGCAGAAGTTTCAAAGCATAGTTCGACATTTAATACATAAAATAAAGTAAAAATAAAAAAAATAAATCATTAATCATGCTTGACCACTTGACCACCATCATCACATCTTGCCCGCTACGCATCACCCGAGACAATACCTGAAAAGATAAGTAGATTTTGGGGTGAGTACTACTGACTCAGTGGGGAGTGTCCAATTATCCAAGCTATATATCAAATAGAATAATATACGAATAGTAAAGGTGTTCAGTCCGTAGACCAAACCATGTAGCCCGAAGGCTCTGCGTGTATAGCTCGAAAGCTCTCATGATAGCCCGTAGGCTCTGCGTGATAGCCCGTAGGCTCTTGCGTGTATAGCTCGAAAGCTATGCGTGATAACCCGTAGGCTCTTGTTATGCTGTGACATCACATATATTCGGTAAAACATATAGAGAGGATAACACAGACAAAATCAACATAAAACCCCACCTTGACCTTGACCTTGATATTAACTGATTAAGTTCTGCGCGCCTTGCCTATAAATTAATTATCTTAAATTAACACAATGCATAATATAATGTAATAAAACTATGCATGAGATTAATCTATGATGCATGCTTAATACATAACTAATTATTTAACTAAGTGATTAAGCGAAATAAAGCCATAAATTTATAGATAACCTATGCATGCATGGCCAATTATTAATTATTTACGAGAGAAATGCATGAGTTTAATTAATTAATGTATGGCCAAATTTCCTAATTAAACTTACTAATTACTCTACGTAAATATAAATATAGTCTATTATATATGTCAAACCAAAAAGATATGACTATGCAACAAGTCTTAGCCCATCATCTTCTCGGCCCACAACAAACTTATTTAAAACCGAAGCCCACTACCCTAAACCCAAATCTTTCCAACCCAACCAATCAATCTACCAAACTCCATTTCTCTCTCTCTCTTAACTCATATACCAACCCTACCCAACTATGCAATGCAATGTGATGCATGAGACATGAAAAATAAAACATACTAGGAGAGATCTCCATACCTTGAACAAAACTAGAAACTTTGAAGAAATGAACTCAACTATTCTTTTTGCTTGCTTCGATTTTGGTATGAGAAAGTAGAGATAGAAAGGTCACCTATTTATACTAGTTTTGTAGGGCTTTAAACGTGGGATTGGGAAGAGATCTCATAGTTATCTCAAAAATCACTTGATAAGGACGAAAAGTGATATGCTTTAATGGTATATGTATATCATATTATCTGCTAAAAATAGGCTGTGGAGGTCGAAGAAGGTTGAAGAATAAAAGATCTTGACTTTTATGTTATTTGGGCTTGAAAACTTGGGCTCAAAATATTATTTTAATTGGGCTAGAGTAACTTGGCTAGAAAAATACAAATTTCTTATAAGTGACTCTCAAATAAATAAAATTCTACATGCATGCATGCTCATGACATGGAAATAACTATATCCTAAAATGAATTCGTGCTTAGAAAATTTATATAAATTACTTAGGCGCGACTTATTAGATTTAAGCAATTAATATCACACATAAATAAATAAAACGAATAAAATATTTTTACGAAAAAAAATGTAGCAATTTAAATATAAAGAAAACCGGGTCGCTACAACTATTGACGAGAAGATTCAATGATTTGCAATGAAAGAGAAATTAAAGAAGAAAAAAAATAAAAAACTTGTACAAAAGGGCACACTACGTATAAGCAAGGATTGAAATATCGTAGATATATCATGGATATTGACATTGCGATACGGATATTGGGGAGAATATCTTTTTTCCCGAGTATCGGCGAAATATCGCAATATATCACAAATTATCTCAAAATATCGCAATATATCGCGATTTTTTTTATATTTCTATAATATATTTTGATTTTTATTTAATACTATATATTTTTGTGGTCTTTTTTAGGTATTTAATGTAATTATTTGAGTTGCAATATTCTTTGCTTTATAAAGACACTCACTTTGCAAAAATTATAAGAGAAAGAAGACCGGGAAACTAACGGATGTCTTAGATTGAAAAGTGAGATGCACCGGCTTTATTTTTTCATTTTTTCAGTTAGGGGACATGATGGACAAATCACTAAAGTTTTTCTCCCATATATCATATGAAATTGAAATGTAAGAAATCAAGAAACATATCTAGCACATGTGCATAATTATATCCATAATTACTATAATGTGATGAGTTGGTACCAATATTGTTTAGAACAAGATGACATTCCATTTACTATATTTGAACCTCATAGATCCTCATTTTGGTATTAATTGTACTTTATAATGTTTATTTAGTTATTGTATGTTGTATTATGTATTATTTTATCAAATGTATTATCTCAGACGGTATTTATATAATGTATTATTCATATGTTTGCTTTCAAAATACAATTCTATCAAAAATTTTAGTGGAATATGTGCATAATAATATGTCATAATAATTCCTAAAATTTCTTGCTAAATTTTCAAGATTTAAATATGATTTCCATCATTTTTTTCAATTTTCTGCGATATCGATATATCCGACGATATATCCATAAATTAAAGTTGCGATACATGTTGCGATAGCGATATTTTCATCCTTGCATGTAAGCATCGTGATTTTCAGAAAGATAACAATATCACATGTGATAATTATAGGAATCTCGCCAATATTTATCAATAAAAAATGTTGGAAATTTATGGTAATCTAGAGAGAATATTTTGTAATCTTTAAATAAACTACGATTCAACCAAATATTTAAGTGTTTGATTATTTAGTTTCAAATAAATATATTCGGAAATGTGATCATGTTCCAATTACTAATTAATTAATTGAATACTTTCATAATTAATCATATTTATTGTTGTACATTATTTTTAATATTCATTATTTTAAAATTTGATAATATTGAGCGAGAACAAGATTTTACAAAATATTATTCAAACCAGATATTGAGTTCATTTATTTTGTTAACATAATACTTGCGGACTAATCCAAGCCTATATTCGGTGATTTATATTTAAATGTTTTATCAATGTTAAATTTGTACACATCTACTTGTATTCGAGTGTACTATATGTCATATTGGGAAACATATATTTATTATGGTGCATTATATGTCATATTGGTATTTAATACAAAATATCTGGATTTTGTTGCACTTTGAGCATTTAATATTTATTCTATATATTCCAAAAAAAAAAAATTGGAGTTTGAAAATATTTTGACCCGTCACTTTCCCAAAATTTGCTAACTTAATACCGAAAATTTTATATAATAACTAGATTCTCCTGCTTCAAATATTAATTCACGCAACTATTTTGGTAAAAAAAAAAAAAGACAGAGAGAATTAAAAAAATATTAATTCATATTAACATAAAAAAAACTAAAATAAAAGAGAATTAAAAAAAATAATCAAAATACGAGTAAAAAGGCAAAGTCAAAAATTTGATAATTCTCCCACAGACAAAACGAGCCAATCATAATCTGCCACGTCATCCATCATCTCATCAAAAGTGAAAGAAAAGCACAGATACAGTAACGCCGTTATGTCTCCCATCCCTTTTTCTTTCTTTTTTTTTTTTAACTTTAATTTTTATTTTATTTTTTAAAACAAAAAGGAGAAAAAAGAAAAGAAAAAGAAAAGCAGTTTTAGCAAACACTACAATCAATCAAAAAGAAAAAAAGAGAGCAGATTACAGATTAGATCTAGCCATTGCTTTTCCCTTTCCCTTTCATACGCACCTTCTACAGTCTACACACACACGCGCAGTATTTCTTCATTAGCTGATAATCAGTGAGCTTCTTCAGATCTCATCAATGGAAATGTAGGCTATTTTTTCAGCTCAGGTAGTGTAGTTCTCGGTTGATTTTTCCTTTTTGGTAGTTTTAATTTGATGGGCCTTGCTATTTTCTTGTTGTTTTTATGGGGTTTTCGTCTTTTTTCAGTTTTGGTTGAAGCATGTAGTTTAAATGTTTGATACATTGACTGTGTGTGAGTGTGTGTGTTCTTGTTGATGTGTTTAGTTTGGATAATGATGTGATGTTGGAAAGAATTTGTTGGAGGTAGGTAAGCATTTTCTTCCTTGAAAACTCTTGCTATGTGGGTGGCAATGAGAATTTTATTCTTTTTTTTATAGTGGGGTCACTTTCAGTTTATTTGTAACAAAAATTATGCATATATTTGGGTCCAAAATTGGAATGGAATTATTTGATCTTAGAACTGACAAAAACACAATGACAAGTTCCAATACCTGGATGGGCTAGAATTGGAAGTATTTGAGCTTCTAAAGTGGGACTTAAAATGGTGTAAACTATAAAAAATAAAAATAAAAATAGGTTCTTTGGAACTTACTGTGTGACCCATTCTTTAAATCAGGTCAATGATGCTCGAAAAGAAAATAAGATTAATTTTTGTCGAAATCTGTTGGGTGATTTACATGAATTACATTTAAAGGTTATCTTTCTGTAATAGGCTCGGTGAAATTCGTATGCTCGTTAGTTTTTTCTGGGACTTTTTAGATGATGGGTGCTTCATTCTATTATTGGTTGCTTGTATGTGTACTTAGTACACTTACAGTTGAAATATTTGAATGACAGAAAGGAGATAAAGAGTTGCAAAGTGTCCTTTTACGATTATAAGGAGGTGGATACTATTGTGATTATAAGTTAAGACTAAGAAGTTTGGTTGCCTTGTGCCCTCAAAACCAACTTGCCCATGGCGTCGGAGCAGATTAGATTTCTGCAGCCACAGCAAGCCCCAACATCCCGGGTATATTGCATTATGAACCTAAGCATTTCTGCATTCTCCAGTAAATGATTGCATGCTTGGGGCAGAAAATTGTAAAATATATGGTACCATTTTGGTCTAAAGTTTATGTGATCACGTGCGCTAGCAGATTATAACTTAGAAGCTTTGTGGAGTGGCATAAACATTCTTTTCTTTCTTGATGTTATCAAGCTACTGGTATGGTGTTGTATTATTCTAGATACTACAGAACTTCCCGTGACCTAACTGTTTACTTATGGGATGGTTTCTCTTTTTTCTTCATTTAATGATATACTCAGTACTTACTTGACCTAGTGAAGAATGCATACTATAAGGAGTGATAAAGATCCAGAAGATGGAATCGTTACAGGCTTACAGCTAACAAATCATATTACATATTATACATTGAAAGGCTATTAAATTCATGAAGAGACAAAAAACAGAAAATATTTTATCTCCCTCTGATTTGGAAAGTCCTGAACTCCTGATTTGGTTTAATTGAATAATTAAAGGATAATTATGTCATGCACACCTTTAGAAATAGCTGTTTTGACTTTACCCCTTGGCACAATGTGCAGCTGGTGTTTCAATGATTTGGCTGGAATAGATGGATATATCAATCGCCATTGTAATTCGTATGGCGGACACATTTCTTTTCAACTCAATCAGTTAATTTGGTTTCTGTTGGTTACAGTAAATAGTCAATAATATTATTGTTACTTGCTTCCCCTGTGTCCCATGTGTTAATTTGTTTTGAGTCCAAGTCCTGGTGATTTAAATGGCTATGCTACCTTAACATGATGTCCCATTAACGAAAACAATAAATATTATAGATTCAAAAGGAGTGGAACCTGAAGAAACATAATTTCATTTACCACCTTACCATGGGGTTTCGTTGGCTTCCGTTCGTTCTTCCTTTATGATAAATTTATTTTGAGGGTTGTGGAGGAGCCATTCTTGATTACTATTTACCTTATTTATTACAAAGTTAAAACATCATTTCAATTTCAAATTACAAAATATGATAATTATATAGGGAATGAAGGTAAAAAATCAATCTACATCCTCAGAAGTTCATATGATCTGTGCCTCAGAAGACACCTACTTTCTGTGGTTTCTGTTCAATTTGTTTGCTTTGATTCTTTTATTTATTTTAGAATCTGATTTCTGCATATTGTGATTTTGACTTGTTCCCATTTAAAGCATTTATTTGTTATGACATTGCGGCTAATTATTTACTTTATTTGTAGCGAAAGAGGTGGGGAGGTTGCTGGAGTGGACTGTCTTGCTTTGGTAAACAAAATGGTGGAAAACGGATTGTGCCCGCATCAAGAATGCCTGAAGGAAACTCTGCATCAAATCAGCCAAATGGACATCAAGCTGTTGGACTGCCTAATCAGACAACTGGAATTGCTCCATCTCTTTATGCTCCGCCATCTTCCCCTGCATCATTCTCCAATTCTGCACTCCCATCTACAGCGCAGTCGCCCAGCTGTTTCCTGTCCGCCAATTCACCTGGCGGTCCTTCATCTACTATGTACGTCACAGGTCCATATGCCCATGAGACGCAATTGGTATCTCCTCCTGTATTTTCGACTTTCACAACTGAGCCATCTACAGCTCCTTTGACACCTCCACCGGAGTTGGCACATTTGACTACTCCATCGTCCCCTGATGTGCCTTACGCTCATTTCCTTTCATCTTCTGCCAACATGAAAAACACTGATAAGAACGGTTACTTTGCTGCAAATGATCTTCACTCAACGTATTTGCTCTACCCTGGAAGCCCAGCAAGTACTCTCAGATCACCTGTTTCTAGAACGCCTGAGAAGGAATTTCCCTCTCATTGGAGCCCTATCCCTTCACAAGAGCCCGCATACTCGAAATCTGGGTCAGGACGGTTTATCGGGCTTGAGGCAAGTGGTAACAGCAAGTCGCGCCAAGACTCCAATTTCTTCTGCCCTGAGACATTTGCACAATTCTACCTGGACCAGTCGTCGCTTTCTCATTCTGGTGGTAGATTAAGTATTTCCAGAGAATCGGATGCTTACTCAAATGGGCATCAAAACAGGCAGACAAAAGTTTCTAAACCTGATCCTGAAGAACTGGAAGCATACAGGGCATCTTTTGGTTTCAGTGCTGATGAAATCGTCACGACAACACATTATGTTGAGATATCAAATGTGTCGGATGACTCATTTAGCATGGCACCACTTACACCGAACAAGTCTGCACGGGAGGAAAATATTTTAAATGCACCATCAAAAGAGGGGATAGAAACAGGTAAAAGGCAAGAAGGTCGTGCTCAGGGGAATCATTCTGGAGTTCATGATTCGTATGACAATCTTGAAGGTAAACTATTGCTATCCCAGTCATATCATCAAATTTTCACCCAAGTCTATATGAAGTCACTATTATGATTGAATTAATAGCCTTCTGATATTTAAAGAAGTAGAAAATGATACACCTATGTTTCCCCTTATTGCATGCTGCTTGGTTCCAACAATTTTATAATCTGAGATGAAATCTGTTGGATCACACACAATTCTGTCATGTTTTATTCTCTTGATGGAGTCCTGTGAACAAGAACACCATCTTTGGTTTATTTGTACACTCTGCATAACATCAGTCATTTATGTATCTCAGATCAAGTCCCACAAAAACGTATTTCTGGGCGAACCTTGCCAAGTAGCCACATCCTAAGTGATGATGAGGACATATACTCTAAGATGGGGGCACCTAGAAATGGTCGAAAATATCAGTTTGGTTCATCTAATTCTGATGCGGAGATTGAGTACAGGAGAGGTCGAAGCCTGAGAGAAGAACGAAGCTGGAGGCAAAGCTAAAGCGACTGAGCCTGTGTATGTATTTGCAGCCGTTTCTGTTTAGGTGTTGGAGAGGGGGGTTCGACCTACCTTGCTTTCGTGTTCCCGTCGTTAGAGACAATTAATTTCTAAAGAGTGTCTCTTATATATAGTATTGGTTGAAGAATTCTGCATGTGGAATATATGGAACTTTTGGCATAGTTGAGCTGGAGAAAGAGTAGAAAGTGCAACTTTTTTTTGTATGTAAATTCTAATATATGCATGAGTTTCAAATTTGCCTATGATATTGAGCAACGTGGTGATCATTTCAATGGGTTACCCTTATTTATGAAATATGTTCATTGGTAGACTTGTTTTTCTTTGTTGACGAGGAAAATCTGCAACCGTCACTTGATAATGTGTTCACTTAACAAACCAGCATATGCGACAGGTTAATTGCATTCCCACCCCATGACCCCATCAATAAGCCACCTCCAATACATACATTTTATGGTAAATACATCGAAATATCTCATCGTTTATATTATTTAACCGAAATAACTAGGGTTGTAAATGAACCGAATCGAGTCAAACATTCTGATGCTCGAGTTCGGTTCGTTAAGGAATATTCAAGTTCGAGTTTTTTTCCTCTTGTTCAAGTTCGGCTCGATAAATATTTGTCATGTTCGAATTCGATTCGAGCTCGGTTCGTGAAATGCTCGAAAATTTACTAAATGAGTCTGAGCTCGAATGCTCGAAAAAAAGCTCGTTTAATTTACATATTCGAGCTCGAGTTTGAAAAAAATAGCTTATTTTATTTACCCATTTGAATTATTTATAATATTCATGAACATGTTCGATTAAAGCTCGAGCTCGAACATGTTCACGAGCTGGCCGAGCCGAATACTAATATGTTCGAGCTCGGCTCGAAAATTTTATCGAGCTCGATTCGAGGCTCGAGCTCGACTCGTTTAAAAAACGAACGAACTTCGAACGAGTTTTTTTCGAGCCGAACTCTGAGTAACTTGCGAGCGGCTCTGTTCATTTACAGCCCTAGAAATAACATACAACGTTCTTAATTATTGTAAACACTATCGTTTCAATTCATTAACAAAATTCGGCCACTGAAGTATAAATAATGGGCTTTCAAACACTAGGCCCAATCTATCGATGACTCGAGCCCAACAGCCTATTTACGAAAAACAAAAAACAGAGAAACTCATAAATTGAATTCTGTCTTGATTTTTCTCTGATTCTCTTCATCTCCAATTCTTGCTTAAAATCTACGGAGTTGTTCCCCCAAAAAAATCCACGAAAAATGCTTCGACGTTCATCCGTTTCTCTCTTTAAATCACTTTCCAGATACCCTATAGGAAGATCTCCGCGCCCTAAATTCCCATTTCCAGTAAAAACCCTCACAATTCTCTCAAATCAATGCTCTTCACTCAACAATCGCAACCAAATCCATCAATCTCCTCGTCGAACGAGCATGAATTCAGCTGTCCCTTTCAAAATTGCCAGTAATTTCAGACAATTCAGCGGCGAAATCGACAGGGAAGTCGACACAATAAACCTGAAATTTGCGGAAGCTCGCGAGGAGATAGAATCGGC
Source organism: Perilla frutescens (assembly GCA_026008535.1). Taxonomy (NCBI): domain Eukaryota; kingdom Viridiplantae; phylum Streptophyta; class Magnoliopsida; order Lamiales; family Lamiaceae; genus Perilla; species Perilla frutescens. The sequence goes on along the minus strand of BRKX01000003.1, from coordinate 67,362,473 downwards.
GATGGAATCGAAAGAAACTGTGTATTTCAACGAAGAGGCCGAGTGCGCGCGCGGAGCCGTCGGCGAGGTGCTTGAATTGTACGAAGGGCTGCTGCGGAAGCTGCCGGAGAAGGAAAGGGCAGGGATACAACGGGCTATGGGGCTCAAGATTGAGCAGTTGAAGGCGGAGCTAGGGCAATTGAATGAGTAATGAGTTCAAGAATCTATTTTTTTCCCCTAATTTTTTTCAGTTTTGTCTACGGCGATTAGTGACTTTGTTTGGTTATTAAGGGCTCCGTATTTGCTTCTTTGGATTATCGACGTTTATTTTATTTTATGGTGTTAAACTAATTCATTTGATGTGGTCATAACGGGTAATTGTTCATGATCATCATAGTTTTTTTACATATTATGATAATTGTAGTTGTTATCGAATTATTGGTGACTATTATTATTATTTTAGTGTTTATTTGTGATGGTCATGGATGGTTTAGTAAACTTGCTTTAAATACAGTTATGAAATGGAAAATTTGCAGTTTTTGAAATAATTGGTAGAGGCAGAAACAGGAAACCTATTCGATTCCACTTACTCCCTAAGTTAAGACAACTATCATAAATAACTCAAAAGAGGAAAATAGTGTGTAAGAAGAAGATATACTCATATAAATTAGTTACTAATTGGAAGTGTAAAATGTGATAGAAATGTTGCACCTGTTTTTAAAATGTATGCATAATTTCTAATTTTTTATATTTTGGATCAAAATAGTCTTATGTTTTGATCCATCTGCACTTCAATATTAGTGGCTGATTGTATTTTGGATAAAAAATTTTAAAAATAAAAGTTGTGTATATCTTTTAAAAACACAAGCGGATTTGGTTCAAACCGGTCAGTTACAAGCTCTTTCTTCTTCATGAACAAACATGGTCCCATATAGGTCATAGCTATAATATATGGGATTTAGTTAGCAAACCAGGTTTGAGCAGTATTTTAGAGTGTTGCTTCTTTAATTTGAATCGATAATCGTTTATCATTTTTCAGAAGCTGTCCAAGAATTAAAGGGGCTACGATTATATGATTTTTTTATAATAATGTTTCTCGTTGTTTTGATTATATGAAAAGGATTATAGCTTTTATCATTGTTTTAGTTATGAAAATGGATGGGCTATAAAGTGTAGAGGCTATAATATGATTTTAAATTTTGAGGGGTCAAAATGGATGGGCTATAAAGTGTAGATGTCTTATCATATTTATTTTATGTTTTATAAATTAATAGGGATTGTGACGAATTAAAATGAGTATCGTGTTTTGAACTTTCCAAATTAGAATATATAATAAAAAATAGAAAAGGAGGATAAAAATGGAGCTTGCAAATTTGAAGAATAATAGTCGGATCAAATCATCACCTTACAAATATTCATAAGGATTAATTTATCGAAAATTAAATTTTGTATCACAACTATTTGTTATATTTAATTGGAAAAAGCACAAACAAGAAGTAAAAAAACGTTTAAGAACAATACAAACACACGTATTATCAAGATAAATCGTATTCGACTCCTATATGATTCTTTTTACGTTTATAATTTGTCCATACATCTAAAATTCACACATGATCCACATCATTATTTTTGGGTCCTTTGTCAAAACTCAAAAAATCAGAAAAAAAAAAAACTCGTATAAGCTACCCACAAGGTGCGTTCTAAGCAGCTCGACCTAAGATTAACATCAACGGCCCGAGAAAATGTTCCCTCTCGTATGAGCTTATGGATTCATCTTAAACCTATATCTTGTTCGAAAATTCTCATTCACCTAACAAGCTTTGTATGTTTTTCCGTCTGTAAAGTTCCTTCATAGCCGTTTACTGCCCTAACATCATCAAGAAACGATCTGTTGAATGCTCAGAAAAAAAAGTTTTGAATCATGTAAATTACATCTGCAGAATAAGCATAAAACGAACCGAGGATATATAACAGACTGATCCTGAGATCAGAACTCTAGACGCGTATTATGAACTTGCCTGCTGTCACTGCTGAAGAGAACAAGGTAGACAGGATCTTGAGGCGCGAGATGGAAGAGTCGTAGGGCAATGTAGGTGCACGTGCTTATACTGAAACAAACATCTTGTGTTAGAACCGGACATTTGAAATTGAACGAGCCACTTTGATCTACGTTGAGATAAAGGGAAATAAATCAACAGGAATACCTTCCTAGGCATATCAACAAGATGATCCAGATTGCTGCCCTTATCCAAGTTCTTTCTTTATACGCCACCCAAACCTGATATATAACGCGCAAAGATCAGCAGTATTCGTGAAACTGACTTTCTAGAACAATGTAAACTTGAAGATTTGGACACATGATGGACACAATGGCATTGATCAGTTGAATGAATACAGATTTCATAGCTCTTGAGTGTGGTGACATATTCGGTTTGCTCAAATTAGACTATGGAAAAGTTTATGTTGGGCTATCTAGAAGCTTAGACTGCATATGGCCGGACTGATATTTAGTCGCGTCTAAAATGCCAAGAGGTGATAGGAAATGAAACTGCATCTTGAAGACTTCTGCATTGAGGCTTACCGATAAAGCAATGACATTTACGTAGAAATCAATGAGTGTTGCTGACAGCCACCTGCAGACATAGTAACTTCTTGAAGATATTGAAAAAATAGGAAAAAAAATCAAACATAAACTGAAACAATGCCTGGACTTAGAGATATTACAGTGGGGTGCAGTTATGAAATGGATTTTAAAATACACGAGTAAAGACAGAACAGGAAAGACTTACGGAGTCAAAATGCCTTGGCGAAAGGGAGATCCATCAGTGGCAATAGTATAAGCCAAAGTAGCTAGCATAAGACAACCCAAAACACTGAAAAGAAACTTTGCACTTGTAACAGATAGTATACTCTTCGATTCCACTTCATCCCTAAAAGTCAAACGACGACTGTCAGAAAAAACTAAAAAAGAGCAAAATAACATGTAAGAAGAAGATACACATCAGTTTCGAAGTGGAACAACAATCAAGGTAAAACAGCGTAGTTCTACATTTGGAGGAAACAAGGTGGAGAATGGTCGTTAAACAATTGAACTGAAAACATTTCTGTAACTTAAATGGTGGCTTCCATGTGAACTTTAACAGAGTCGCACTCAAATGTAATAACCTTTTTTTTTGGCACACGAGGTTATATATTCAACCTCAAACTGAATAGAGAAACCGAAAAAAAAATTCTATTGATGAAGAAAATGTAATAAATAGCTAGTTTCCTCCTCCACAGAGTTCCTGTCTAACTTGTAAGTGATGCTTTATGTAAAATTCATTATAGGACCTATCATACAAACAGAGGTAATTGCTGTCTCACCTTTTCCGATTTCTCAGCAAAACAAAATAAATGGGATCGAGCAGTGATTCTTGAGGAGTCAGCTTTAGAAACTGCACAACGATGTATGCACATGTGGTGATGCTGCAAAATAGAAAACAAAGCTTAATAACCACCATCTCAAGGAATCTTATAACACGAAAAAATATGGTTGAATCCATGAGTGGTATCAAACACATGACAGCAAGGAAAATTATTCAGCAAATGATTCAAGAAACCTAAATGCGTTCTATTTCCTGGTGACTTGTCTAGAGACATACTTCAACTCCTTTATTCGTCTGATAATTGCAACAATCATATTAGTCATTAACTAACAAAACCTACATCTTTTCCCCTTCTTCTCCTTTCGATAAGTTGTGAAAAATATGAACTCTTGACTCTGAAATGGCAGCTCATTTACTCTTCATGAAATTTCAGATCACGAAACACATAGTGCCATTTTCTATCTATAACATTCATAAGAAGCCGAACATAATTATACAATAACATATCTTAGACAATATTCATGGAATCTGAAAGAACAAGATGGACCTTACCTTCCTAAACATATAAGCAAAACTATCCAGATCACTGACCAAATCCAGTTAGATTCCTTGTATACAATCCACGCCTGATATCATAATATGAGATATTGCATGCTTAAGTATACACATTTGTGAAAGAACCATAATTGGAGTTTATGCTACATAGATTCCAAACTGTGCCGGAATTTGAGAGTTAATGAATAAACCAGCTAGAAGGATATGCATCGTAAAAATGTCCAAAGATTTACTGCAGAAGCTATAAATCTGTCACATTCCCTGCATCATCTAGTCTAGGGTGCCAAAACTTCGAGGAGAATGGAACATAGTTTGCACATACATAAACGACAGTTATATTCCTTCTTTAAACTCATTCCAACATCATACGCATTAAAACATATATAGTCAAAATATAATTATATATATATATATATATATATAATTATATACAATGTATTAAGCAGGAGTGTGATGAGAACATGACATACCCCTATGGCTAGGATATTGATATAGAAATCAACCAAAGTTGCTACCATCCACCTGCATTACAAATTAACAAGCAAATTAAGAGCATCAAGATGATTACCAACGATTTGCCGCTTAATTTCCAAATACAAAATAGTAAAACAAAAGATTGTCCAAAAAACATATCAGCCATACTAGATTAGGCTCCTTAATCTATCCACACGAACAATAGGCTAGCATATGTATGCCAAACTAGCTCATGGTACAGAAATCATAGTTTTCAATTAAGTGGGGGAATCTAAGAAATTAGTTTGTTATTGGATTTTGGTTTTGAAATTTGATTCTACACTTCCACATCTTCAACACCACAAACTAATGTCATAGATACTAACAGTGGAAAGGAATGACTTTTACTCTCAATTCTTGATCAAACATCTAGAGAGAGAGAGCTACTACTATGTGAAGCAAAGATGAGAGAGGTACGTACGGGGTGAGGAGTTCTTTGCGAAACGGGAGCCCATCTGTGGCAATAGTGTAAATAACAGTGGCAGTGCTCACACATCCCACCACCGCGAACGCCGTTCTCAGCCCGATAGCAAGTGATGCCGCCATTGATTACAACTTTTGAAGCTCCGAATTTCAGGTGTAAAATGGAGGGGGGAGAGATAGAGAGAGAGAGTTTTGAGCATTGAGTTGGAGAAAAAATGTGGGAATGCCATGAATCCACGTCTTCACGGTGGACCACCCGCTGCCCAATTTCATTTGATAATTGTATTTTCTGCCCTTTCATTTCATTGTTTTTGTCATTTAATTTTACAATTGTATATTAATTCACCCAATTAATTATGACTTATAATTATTTTTCATATTTAATTTTAATTTTTAATTAATAATTTGTTATTATGGGAGATTATTTCATATTTATAAATTTTAATTCATTTTTTTATTGATAGATATTGATTATGATTATTTATATTATGATTAATTTTTATTTTATAATAAATTTAATAGTGAAACACGAAACAGTATGTACCGTGTAAGAGGAGATTTGATCCGTTTCATTCAAGATATGTCCGAAAATAATATTCTCATGAACTAATCGAGATACAAACATAATTATGAATATATTACCTTGGGTGAGTGGGTGGAGGCGGGGAAAATTCCACTATGGACACTCATCTATTGGACACCCCTTTTAGGATCTTGACACGTGTAAAGTAGAAGTCTTTAAAAAATGGATTTTTGAATTTTGTTGAAATTAAATTTCACAACCATGGTTGGTTTAAACTAACCACCTCCTCGAAAATGATCATTTTTTGGAAGCATTCATTGAATAAAATATCAATAAATTGTAGCAGCTGAAATGGGCCCACTTGTCATCGGTCGGAATCGTCTTTCTTAACGGCGTTGAGACCTTTGTCATCTATAGTTTCCGATGGCGTCAATCTATTCCTTTGTGTTGTTTGATCTATGATTTCGCAGTGACGTCATTGAAGGTCTGTAATTTTTAACGAAAGTTGTGTAATTTAAGAATAAGAAAATATCAATAGTAATTTGTATTGTCTATAATTTCTGGATTATTGAATTGTAAATTGATTGGGAAGCTATTATAGTCAGGGTTTTTGAAAAGATTGTCGAGCGGGTTGGTGGCTGGATCCAGTTGAAGGTAGAGGTTGTTACTTGAGAGCATTTCAGGCGGAGAAATTGATCCGTGAGTTATTCTAGCAAATGTTGTTAATTTTTTATTCAATTTTCAGCAACTTTGAATCATGAATTTTTATTCCCAATTTTACATTTTAATCTGCCGTCCCCAATTTAATTTTGAGGAGTGTTGATACATTAATTGAATTAGATGCATAGTTATTGCTCTGTTTAAGACTACATTAGTAGGACGTAGAGATAGATTTTGATTTAAATGTGAGTCCTGGATTTTCTGGACTTGATGATTTGAGCGAGGGGAATGCAGGTTCCGAAAAATCTCGTCTCTCTACTGAAGACGTGGAAGGAACTGATAATGAAGATGGGCAGATTCCAACAAATAATCAGACGCGAAATCCAGTTAGGTTGGGCAAGGATTGCGTTGACGAGAAGTTGCCGAAAAGTATTCGATTTGCCCATGTGAAGAATGAATTCGATTCTAATGGCTCTGAAGCAAGGGAATACATCAGAAATTTGGAAGATGATTCAGAGTCCCCAAAAGGTGATGGTCCGAGTAATGAAACCCAACCGGAAAAAGCGGAAGCGAGCAAGAAGGATGATGTTCCTGAGAACGATGTTGAACAATCCCCTGATGGAATGAGAAGGGATTCCAGAAGGTGTTCGAATAGTTTGTCAGATAATGAAGAAATGTTTGAGCAAGTTTGTAATGAGATCGAGGCGAAATTAAGTATCGGTTCCATTGTTATTGATCTTGAGCAAGCCTTTCTACTCTACTGTGAGTATGGACGTTGCAAAGGATTTAGTGTGAGGAGAGGAGCCCAGCGCTACATTAGCAAGAGCAATGAAATACGTTGGAGAGAATTCAATTATTCATGTAATGGCCTTCAAGATCCGAAAAGCTTTATTCCAGTCTATGAAAAATAAGTAACTCGAACCGATTGTCGCGCTAAAATACGGGTGTCGCGTGCTTATGGCGGTCTCTGGAAAGTGATTTATTTTGAAAAAAAGCATAACCATGAATTGGTACCTCCTGACCAGAGCTACCTATTAAGAGCATCGCAGAAACTGTCAATGGCCAAAAAATCCGTCTTAGAAGCTAGGCACGCAGCCGACATTGGCGTGAGTCATGCTTGTAACTTCATGGAAGAAGAATGTGGCGGTCCTGAAAATGTTGGATTTATTAGGAGAGATGCATATGCCCACATTGCTAACCTGAAAAAGAAGTCGAAGCTTGAGAATGCTGATGTGACGGAACTGCTTGAGTATTTCATTAAGAAGAGTAATGCTGAACCCTTCTTCTACTGGGATGTCGAGACGGATGATGATGGGAGACTCATGAATTTCTTTTTTAGGGATTCAAGATGTGCAGTAGACTATGAGTGTTTTGGTAACGTTATTTCCATGGACACCACTTTCAAGACTAACAAATATGATCTCATATGCGCTCCGTTTGTTGGTATTAATCACCATACAAACAATGTAATGTTTGCCATGGGTTTCTTGTCCAATGAGATGACCAGCTCTTTTGAGTGGTTGTTCAAGACCTTTCTTCAGTCAATGAATGGTAGAGAGCCGCAAGTGATATTCACAGACCAATGTCAGGCGATGATGAATGCCATTGACATTGTTTTTGTGAAAGCTGCCCACCGTTTGTGTCAGTGGCACATAAACCAGAATGCGCCATCGCATTTTGGAAGTTTGAATGGCAACGCGACCTTTAAGAGATTATGGCATAAATTGATGAATCATGTGGAATCAGAGGCCGAGTGGGGGGAGCTATGGAATGAGATGATTTTTACTTATCAACTTGGTGAGCATAGATGGTTCCGTGCAATGTACAAGCTTCGCAGAAGATGGGCAAGTGTTTTCACTCAAGAACTCTTCACTGGTGGCCTATAGGCAACATCGAGGAGTGAGTGTACTAACAAAGTTCTGAAGGATATGTGCAGGCATAGTAGTTCTTTATGTGAGTTTGTTTTGTATTATGAAAAAATTCAGAAGACTTGGCGCACGAAGGAGAATGCGGAGGATACTCACTATATTTGGATGCCCGACCACTTTTCGCTAACTAACTGTTTGCTAACGCATGCTGCAAGTGTATACACACGTAATGTGTACAAATCTGTTGAGTTTGAGGTGACAAACTCTTTTAACGTAATTTTAGATGAGGCACCGGTTGAAAGTGGTGAGGCTGAATTAATTTTCAAAACTTTAGCACAATTTGTTGGGTCACATTCGAGGGCTGTGTGGTTTGATAAGCATACACATAGGGTAAGGTGCTCCTGCCGAATGTGAGAAAGAGAGGGGATCTTCTGTCGACATATTATTAAGGTGTATTATGTGAAGAATGTGATGAGTATTCCTGCTGATTTGATTTTGCACCGATGGACAATAAAGGCAAAGTCCATAACGTATGTTGACCCGTAGATAAACATTGAGTCTTCTAGAAATGCAATCCTTCCTTACTTGACATTTTTGAACACAATGTTAAGACACGTCCATGAAATGTGCGCATCTGCAATTGAAAATACTTCCGGGCAGAGATTGATTATCGATCGGATTGATGGACTTCGGAATGAGTTGTTAGATATTGTTGCAGCTCCCTTACACAGACAAGGTGATCTCCATGAGATGCATAATAATTACCGTTTGTTTCGTGACCCTGCTATTCGACGCTATAAGTGTGAACCTTCAAGAAGATTCATTTGGCACAGGGAAGGTTCTAAGAAGCAGGGCGCTAAAAGGCCAAACAACAGAGGTCAATCAAACCACGGTATGCGAAGTTAAAGGAAATTTTGAGCTATTCTATTTTGCACAGCTGCATGGATCGAACGCACATCAATTTTAAACATTTTTTATGCAGTAATAAAATTTAATTTTTTGCCAGGGGCACAACATACTCTGAAGAAGCGCGTCCATTCACGGTTTGTTTCAGAGAGAAGTCCTATTCAATCATCTAATTCTAACTTTGATGACTTGCACAGCTTGTCGACCCCTGATCTTTCAGTAAGATATGTAGTGGCAATTTTTAAGTTTGAACATTTTCATTAAGCTTTCCTTTCTCACTATGTTGCTCTGATTATTGTAGGTTGATGCTTCATTACATATGTGACTATGTGAGGGCATTGTGAGTGCTTAGATTTGGGCTTCAAGGCAATCCATCATCACTAGTGCTTAGATTTGGGCTTCAAGGCAAGCCATCCTCACTTGGGAAAATTTGGACAAAAAAGATCGCTGGAAGGCCCTATTGGAAATACCATTTTAGATAATATTTCACCATGTATTTGTAATAGATTAGACTAAAAACTGTTATTTTGTACTTTTAGATTTTTTGAGATTCCAATTTTTCTCGAGTAATGAAATTTTACAGATGGTTAATAAAAGAAATAGTTAGTCTTAAATTCCATACTTCATGAAATTTTACTGCACTATGTAATCATCAACATCATATGCACATTTATATATGTAGAGGGCAACAAATACAATCAACTTCTTTACACTAGTATCATCTTTGGAATAGAAAGAAATCGAATCAAGTAAATTTTCAAACAACTAAAGGCCCTTGAATCCTCTATTTAACCGATTCCATACAACAAATTTTAAGAACTAATCCACATATCATATTGTAAGAACTTAGATCAAACTAAAATTTCAGACAACAAAAGGTCCTTGAACCACAATTACAATTAACCCCACTCAGTATTTTCAATTACAATTACAATAACCCCACTCATTATTTACAAAATCAAAGGAAAGTAGACAGCGGTGATGAGAGAAATATATATGAGACCTTTTAACAAACAGATTGTGGGCACCTTAGCTACCTCCGTGCGATGTCACCTTCGGCAGATAATAATCACGTCACCACTCGCTTCTACAACAACAGATAAGGCAGAAAAAAAGAATTAGATAATCGTCTAAACAAAATAAATAGAAGAGAAGTGCAATAGTTGAAGATTACCTAATGAATTCGAAAATTTAGGTCGACTGAATAGTCTTCTTCAGAATATATACAATTAGGTCAAATGACCTGTTCAAATGGGGTTTGAGCGGCAAAAATATTTGAGACAGCGGGAATCGTGGAATCGCAAGGGGGGAAACGGGAAAATATAACTTCCAGCATTTAGTAACCAACTTTTCTTTCTGATCGTAGGTCTCCCAGGAGAGGAGGTTCAATCTTTTCATTCCCCTCATATTCTTAATTTTGAATTATTAAAAGTGCTTTCCCAAAGTTTATCAACAGATTTGAATTGATTATTATCAATTTATATTATAATTTTCACATTATGACTTATGAGGGAGACCGAAATGTGTGGTTATTAAATAAAACATTACTTTTTGTTGGGCATCTTGTACTTTAATAAAATTAATTACTATTTATGATTTATTTTTAAAATTATACTTTATTTTATGTTATTCATAAAAATATTAAAATAATCAATTGTATATGAAAACAGATTGAGGGCTTTTTGTAAAACGAAGCAACATTGTACGTTTGCGTGGACAAGTTCAAAACTATGTGGAGAGATTTTGGTATAGGTTAATACATTTTGTTTGCCCTCGGGGTTTGGGGGATAGGGTTTAGGGTACAGGGTTTAGAATGGTATGATGTGTGGGGGTTTCAGGGGTTCGAGTGGTCCGATCCGTTGAGGAATTTGAGAAATGGAAGCAATATTGTACATTTGCGTGGACAAGTTCAATACCATATGGAGAGATTTCAGTATAGGATAATACGTTTAATTTACCCTCGGGGTTTGGGGGACAGGGTTTAGGGTATAAGGTTTAGAATGGTATGATGTGTGGGGAGTTTCAGGGGTTCGAGTGGTCCGATCCGTTGAGGAATTCGGGAAATCAAAGCAACGTTGTACGTTTGCGTGGACAGGTTCAAAACCATGTGGAGGGATTTCGGTATAGGATAATATGTTTGATTTGCCCTCGGAGTTTGGGGGAGAAGGTTTGGGGGACAAGGTTTAGGGTACAGGCTTTAGAAGGGTACGATGTGTGGGGGTTTCAGGGGTTCGAGTGGTCCGATCCGTTGAGGAATTCAGGAAATTGAAGCAACGTTGTATGTTTGCATGGACAAGTTCAATACCATGTGGAGAGATTTCGATATAGGATAATACGTTTGATTTGCCCTCGGGGTTTGGGGGACAAGGTTTAGGGTACAGGGTTTAGAATGGTATGATTTGTGGGGGGTTTCAGGGGTTCGAGTGGTCCGATCCGTTGAGGAATTCGGGAAATCAAAGCAACGCTGTATGTTTGCGTGGACAAGTTCAAAACCATGTGGAGGGATTTCGGTATAGGATAATACGTTTGATTTACCCTCGGGGTTTGGGGGACAGGGTTTAGGGTTAGAGTTTAGAATGATATGATGTGTGGGGGTTTCAGGGGTTCGAGTGGTCCGATCCGTTGAGGAATTCGGGAAATCAAAGCAACGTTATACATTTGCGTGGACGAGTTCAAAACCATGTGGAGGGATTTAGGTATATGATAATACATTTGATATGCCCTCGGGGTTTGGGGACAGGGTTTAGGGTACATGGTTTAGAATGGTATGATTTGTGGGGGGTTCAGGGGTTCGAGTGGTCCGATCCATTGAGGAATTCAGGAAATCAAAGCTACGTTGTACGTTTGCGTGGACAAGTTCAAAACCATGTGGAGGGATTTCGATATATGATAATACATTTGATTTTCTCTTAGGGTTTGGGGGACAGGGTTTAGGGTACAGGGTTTAGAATGGTATAATTTGTGGGGGGGTTCAGGGGTTCGAGTGGTCCAATCCGTTGAGGAATTCGAGAAATCGAAGCAACGTTGTACGTTTGCGTGGACAAGTTCAAAACCATGTGGAGGGATTTCAGTATAGGATAATATGTTTGATTTGCCCTCGGGATTTAAGGGACAGGGTTTAGGGTACAGGGTTTAGAATGGTATGATGTGTGGGGGTTTCAGGGGTTCGAGTGGTCCGATCAGTTGAGGAATTTGGGAAATCAATGCAACGTTGTACGTTTGCATGGACAAGTTCAAAACCATATGGAGGGATTTCGGTATAGGATAATACGTTTGATTTGCCTTCAGGGTTTGAGGGACAGGGTTTAGGGTACAGGGTTTAGACTAGTATGATTTGTGGGGGGTTCAGGGGTTCGAGTGGTCCGATCCATTGAGGAATTCGGGAAATCAAAGCAACGTTGTACGTTTGCGTTGTTAGGGCCAAGTTCACGTGGAGAGACTTCATTTTCAATCCATCGACAAGTTCTTTCACGATTTCGATTTAATAATATGTTTATGCTTTTCAAATAATTAAAATGGCACCATTTTAATTTAATGTCCATGTTGTTTATCCATCAAATTGATAAATTATGTCTCACAATTAAATTTATACATATGTTCTATTTAATCCTACTTTATTTTATACATAAATACATTTATATTTATTATTAAATAAATGCGGGTTGTCCGAATGCATAATAATGGGCTGTCGGACCTAGTGGCTGCATTGTATGTATTATGCGATGCTTATTGGGCTAGACCATTGCAAAAGTAAATATGCATCTCTGGAAGGCCCAATGCAATATATGATAAAACTGAGCCCATTAAGGGTTGACATTAAAATTACTCACATATTATTGATCAATATTTTTTTTTCAAAAATTTCAGGATCATGATTAATCATTGCTAGTATTATATTGCTAAATTTTTTTTGTCATAACTTATGCCAATACTCGACAAATATACTTATTTTCTGAAATATTGAAAATTGGAAAATAGGTATTAAACTCTTGGGATAGTTGAATATATAAGTTATGAATCACTATTCATGCTAACCCTAACCGAATTCACTTGAAAGCCCCCCTGCTTTCTCTCACCCCCATCAGTCAACTTTGTTTTTGGAAGTGTCTCTCGTTCTCTTTTCCCCATTCTCTGATCTTTCCATCGATCTCTCTAACCCAAACCCAGACAAACTGTTCCAGAAGCGTGATGAGACACCGCCATTTGCCCTTCGATCGTGAGCATGAAGTCACATATTTTAAGGCCGTCGCAAAGACGACAGAGTTCCAGAACCGCTTGGTAAGCCGTAGATCTATCATTTCAGAATTGTGTGATTATTTATGACATTATTTCCCTAATTTTTCCCTACATTTTCCACAATTTTGTTTACTGTTTGTTTTCAATTTTTTTACCAAGAACCTGCCGGCGTCTATGGTTGACTGGTGCGATCACCATGACCGCGTGGTGACCCTTCTTGTGGGTCTGCATAGGGTATCTTTTCGAGTGGGGTACAAGTACAGGAAAATCGTTGACAAGAAGACGAATAGGGTATCGACTTTGACCCGTCTGGATATGGGTTGGCCAGACGTTGTGGAGTATATGGACCTGTACCAAGGGAAAACTGTTGAGCTGTGGACTTGTGTATGTGATCCTCGTACATTCTATGTTGCTAAAGAGCTCCATTCGGATAGGGATGGCAATCGGGTACGGCGGGCACGGATAGTGGCTATCCATGCCCGTACCCGCGAGCGAAGGTCGTACCCGCAACCCGCGACGGGTACCTTCCGCCACCCACACCCGCCACCCACGGATACCCGTCAACCCGCCACCCGCGGACCATAATTTAAATCTAAATTAATGACAAATTTAACACAAATAAAAAATTCACCACAAATCACATTGTTCAAATCCACATATTTCATCAAAGTTCAAAACCATAAATCACAATTACAAAGTTCAAATCCACAGTTAATATCCAAATTCATCAACTAAAATTCAAAGTTCAAATTTAAAATCTAATAAAGTTATATCATTCCAAGTCCACGGTTGAAATAGAATAATTTTCCTTCAATTTAATACACTATATTAAATTGGGCCCATTTATTTATGGGCCTTTAATTTTTTATGGCTCGATTATTATAACTGTAATTGAACTATACGGGTAGTTGGGTATTTCGCGGGTATTTTTCACGGGTAAACGGGTTTCACGGGTACGGATAGTAACTATCCAAACCCATACCCGCGAACTAAATGGATAGTGAATTCTAACCACGAAGCTACCCGTGGATACCAAATGCCCCTCAAACCCGTACCTATTAGGGTCGGGTACCCGCGGGTATCTGTTACCCGCGGGTAAATTGCCATCCATACATCCGGAGCTCATCGAAGTGAAGCCTGACATACTCGTATTTTAGTCCTAATCCGAGCATTATTTCTTGTGTTTCTTTCATATTTTAGTTTGTTAATTCGTTGTTTAGGGTAATATTAGCTTCTTTTTATAATAAGTGTTGCTAACACAGTTAATTTAGAAAACAGAGTCGAAAAATGAGCAATCCAAGGCCCGAGAGTTGAAGTGCGTTTCGGAAAGGACTGAAGCGCCGAGCCGGACATGCGAGAGAGCACGGAGACAGAATCGGAGCCAGGACACCGGGCACAGCCTGCAACGGGGCGCGACCGGCTGGCCCTGCGTCCGCGGTGGAAAAACAGGCGCCTACGACGCGGCCCAACCCAGACCCGGGGCCGCCCGGGTCACGCCTCATCCCATCCGGCGCGAGCTACGGGGCGCGACCGGCCCCGTGTCGTGCCCCTGTGTCACATTTTTGAGATTTCCGGATTTTGCTTTATTTTTCACCCCAATTTTCCCCACTTTGTATAAATACCAACCTTAGTTCGAAATTGGGGTATTGCAATTGATATTTTTCCAATTTTAGAGAGATAAATGATGTTTATGATTTGGAGCTTTGGATATTGAAGAACAAGGAGTTTCTTGAAGAATTTTAGTACAAGTTTTTGGGTTTTTTCTCCTTCCCTCTTATGTTTTTCTTTTATGTGATGTATTTCTCTATTTTGGTTATGGATAGCAAAATTTCTAGGCATTTAGGGTTTTGAGATTTGGTGTTGGATATGAGAATCTAATAGGGGTTTGTGCTTGATTTACCAATTTTCTATCATAAATCAATGTTATGCTTGAATCTATGCTTAGATTAGCCATCCTAGGATAGAAATTTGTGTATGATTAGGTTTGAGAAAACTAATTTTGCATAGGTGTTTGGTTTATGATCCCAATTTGACATGAGATTGAGAAATTAGTGTTAAATTGGTGTTAATCAACTTGAATGAGCTTAATTTAGATTAAATTACAATTGAGCCCTAGAGATAGGGGAGTTGTGTTTAATTTAAAAATGTCTTGGTTGCTTGAGAAAGGACTAGGGCTATATTTGTGATCAAGGGTTGTTCAATTGGAAAATTGATGCATGATCCCCATATTTGATGATTGTATCCTTGCCAAAGATCAATTCCCTAGATCAATGATTGTATCCTTGCCAATGATTGAGAAAGGACTAGGGCTATATTTGATGATTGTATCCTTGCCAAAGATCAATTCCCTAGAGCCGTTTTCTTTTAAGTGAATTTTACTTCAATTTAATTCCCGTCTATCTCTTGTGTTGCTAATTTTGTTTAATCTTTGCAAAATTTCACTATTCTAGTTAAAAATCCAATCCAAATTTTAAATGGTTTGACTAGTGAAAATGTTCAATGTGATGGTACTTGTAGGCTCGTTTATGCAATTAATTCCTCGTGTTCGATCCGGTCTCCTATGCTCCGTATGTTTACTTGCATAATTGAGATTTGGTAAATTAAAGCTTGTGTTGATAATCGTTGTGAAAGAAAAATCTCATTAAGTTTTTGGCGCCGTTGCCGGGGAATTATTTGTTTATTTGAGTATATGCAATATCGTTTCAAGAATCATTTTGCTAGATTAAACATGTTGTTTACTTTTAAACTTCAAACTTACTCTAAGTTGTTCACAGGTGGTGTATGCATACAAGGGCACGTGGTGACCCATTGCTCGAGTTAGATATCGAGATTGAAGCCACGAGTCGTCATAACAACGCTCGAAGAAGACGTAGACATAGAATGGCGGATAATCCACCACCCCGCCTCCCATCCAAGATCTATTGATTCTTCAAATGCAAAGACAGCTTGAGGAGATGAGAGGACAACTTCGGGCCCAAGAGGAAGCTAGGGCTCAAGTTGAGGAAGCCTCGATTAGAAACTTGTTTCAACCAATGCTTAATGAGGGGGTTGTCAATAGGCCGGCTATACAAGCCAACAACTTTAAATTGAAGCCGGCATTGATGGCTATGGTGTCCCAAAACCAGTTTGGTGGAACGACACTTGAGGATCCGCACGAACATGTCCATCAATTTTTGGAGATTGCTCGAACGGTCAAGATTAATGGGGTGCCCGAGGATGCAATCTGTTTGAAGTTATTCTATTTCTCGCTGCGGGATAAAGCACGAACATGGTGGTTGAACCAACCACCCGGTTCATTCACATCATGGAACGACTTGCTTTCTAAATTCCTTCGGAAGTTCTTTCCTCCTGGAAAGACATTAAAGTTAAAGAGAGAGATAACTCAGCTCAAGCAAAGGGATGAAGAGTCCTTATGTGAATCTTGGGAGCGGTTTAGAGAGATGCTTCGCAAATGTCCGGGCCACGGTTTTGGCACGGATCATCAAGTGTGCATTTTTTATGGCGGTTGCAAGTCCAGTGTTAGAAGTATTCTTGATGCGTCGGCCAGAGGATCGTTACTAAATTGAGGACCCAAAGAAGTAGTCACAATCATCGAGGAGATGGCCTCCAACGCCTATCAATGGCCGGGGGAGCGGGAAAATGTACAAATCTTGAAAAAGGTGGAAACTACAAACAATGATGCCATAGTCCTTTTAACCGCTCAGATGACTACTATGAACTCGAAAATAGAGGCTATGGCATCACCAAGATTGGAGCCTTCGATCATGCCTAACTTGGAGGAAGCGAGCTTTGTTGGTCAAGGAAACTATGGGGGTTACCAAAGGCCCTTCAATCAAGGTTTTAAGCCTCACTTTGGAGGACCACAAGGGCAAGGTGGAAACCAATACCATCCTAGGCCACCACATCCGAATCTCTCTTACTCAAACCCGAACAATCACCTCCAACCACCTCCTAGATTTTCGGTTACAAATGGGGTCATCGATGACGAAAAGAAACTAAAAATGGAAGAACTTCTCATGACTCTATTGAACAAGACCGACAAGTATATGGGTGAATCCCAAACAAGATTTGAGAAGCTTGAGAGCAACCAAGCGACGGTAAATACCCAATTGAAAAATGCTTGAGAAATAAATGGGGCAACTAGCTACCGCCGTAGGAGGTCAACATCAACCGGGACACTTTTCCGCCAATACAACGGTAAACCCAAAGGATTGCAAAGCCATTACCTTACGGAGTGGAACCATATATAAGGGCCCCGAAATGCCAACACAAGATGATGAGGCAACCACTGACGAGGGGAAAGAAGAAGAAGTGGTAGGAGAGGAAATGAATGCCAAGAAAGATGAATCCATTGAAGAAAAGGCAAAACCTCAACCAAAGAAGGTAGATGGATCACACGCAAACATACCTTACCCTCAAAGACTTCAAAAGTCCAAAAATGAGGAGCAATTCTCCAAATTTCTTGACATATTCCGAAGGATTCAAATCAACCTCCCTCTCGTGGAGGCCCTTCAACAAATGATAAGCTATGCCAAGTTTCTCAAAGACGTAGTGATGAGAAAGAGGAAATTGGGCAACTTTGAAACCGTGAGTTTAACGGAAAATTGTAGTGCCTTGATTCAAAAGAAACTTCTCGCCAAGATGAAGGATCCTGGGAGTTTCAACATTACCGTCACCATTGGAGATTTCCATGAGAAGAAAGCCCTTTGTGATTTGGGTGCAAGTATAAATCTTATGCCGTTGTCGTTCTTCTTGAAGCTTAATGTTGGAGAAATCAAGCCGACAATGATATGTTTGCAAATGGCGGATAGGTCCTTGACTTATCCAAGAGGAGTTGTGGAGGATGTCCTTGTGAAGGTGAATGACTTCATTTTTCCCGTGGATTTTGTGTCTTAGATAAGGAGAAGGATAAGAATGTGCCACTTATTTTGGGAAGGCCGTTCTTGGCAACGGGTAAGGCACTAATTGATGTGTCAAAAGGGGAGCTCACGCTCCACTTGAATAATGAAAGTAGCACATTTTCAATTTATAATGCTATGAAGTTTCATGATAATAATGAAGAATCCATGAGAATGGAAGATTGTAAAGTGATGAAGATTGTAGAAGAATGTGTTGAAGAAACAATGATGGAGCGTTACATCTCTCAAGATCCCATGGAAACCATCTTGTTTGCATCCCTATACTCCTCTTCCTCTTTTGATGATTTTGATGATAATACCGACATTTTGGATTGTGCATTTGCTCTTGATTCCCTACAGAAAATCCCAAGATGAGGAAATCATTTTTTACCATTAAGGGATGGAAAAGAGAAGGCATTGAAAAAGGAAGGAGGTGAAGAGAAAGACAAGAAGGAAGAATTGAAACCACTCCCGAGCCATTTGAAGTATGCTTACTTGGGTCCAAATGAAACATATCCCGTAATTATGTCATCCTATTTATCTTCATGTGAGCTTGATAAGTTACTAAGAGTTTTGAGGAACCATAAATCCGCGTTAGGGTGGTCCATTGAGGATTTGAAGGGGATTAGTCCCACAATTTGCATGCATAGAATTTTGTTAGAAGAAGATTACCAACCTCGTGTCCAACCCCAACGTCGATTGAATCCCATAATGCAAGAAGTGGTTAGGAAGGAAGTTCTTAAATGGCTTGATGCGGGTATAGTCTATGCTATTTCCGATAGTGAGTGGGTGAGTCCCACTCAAGTGGTAGCCAAAAAGGGAGAAATGACCGTAATAAAGGATGAAAGCAATGAATTGATAGCTACTAGTCTTGTGAATGGTTGGCGAGTGTGTATTGATTACCGTGCATTAAATGCGGCCACTAGAAAGGATCACTTTCCATTACCTTTCATTGACCAAATGCTTGATAGGTTAGCCGGGTATGAGTTTTATTGTTTTTTAGATGGTTATTCCGGATATAACCAAATTTTAATTGCACCCGAGGACCAACATAAATCCACTTTCACATGCCCTTATGGAATTTTTGCTTTTAGAAGAATGTCCTTTGGATTGTGTAATGCGCCGGCTACTTTCCAAAGGTGCATGATGTCAATTTTTCATGATTTGATTGAAAAGATAATGGAAGTCTTCATGGATGATTTTTCGATTTTTGGAAACTCTTTTGATGATTGCTTGAACAACCTAACCCGAGTTTTGCAGCGTTGTGAAGATACTAACCTTGTTTTGAACTGGGAGAAATGCCATTTCATGGTAAGAGACGGAGTAGTCCTTGGCCACAAGGTGTCCGCTGCAGGGTTGGAGGTGGATCGAGCCAAAATAGTAGCCATTGAGAAGCTACCACCCCCCACCAATGAAAAGGGTGTCCGGAGTTTCCTTGGTCATGCCGGGTTCTATCGGCGTTTTATTAAGGATTTTTCAAAGATCTCTAAACCTTTGTGTAAATTGCTTGAAAAATCTAATGATTTTGTTTTTGATGGCGAATGTGTGCAGACGTTTGAGACGCTGAAGAAGGCCCTAATGACGGCCCCGGTACTTATTGCCCCGGATTGGAGTGAACCCTTTAAGCTCATATGTGATGCGAGTGAGGTAGCCGTGGGAGCCGCTTTAGGGCAAAGGAGAGAGAAGTTGTTCCGGGTGATCTACTATGGAAGCAAAACTTTGGACCTGGCACAAATCAATTACACAACCACCGAAAGGGAGTTGTTGGCGGTCGTATACGCTTTTGACAAGTTCCGGCCCTATCTTATTGGGGCCCGAGCAATTGTCCACACGGATCACGCCGCGTTGAGGTATCTCTTTGCCAAGAAGGATGCCAAGCCCCGACTTATAAGGTGGATTCTTCTCCTACAAGAATTCGATGTGGAAATTAGAGATCGAAAGGGGTGCGAGAATGTGGTGGCCGACCACCTATCTCGTTTGGAGCATACCAAAGAAAATCAAGATGATAAAATGGAGATCGATGATTGCTTCCCAGATGAAAGGATCTTAGTTATGGGAACGATGAAGGTGCCATGGTTCGCGGATATAGTGAATTACTTGGTGGCGGGAATTGCACCTAAAGAGTTAGAAGGATATCAAAAGAAGAAATTCTTCCATGATCTGAGATTCTTTATGTGGGATGAACCGTTTTTATTTAGAAGATGTGCTGATCTAGTTTTGAGGAGGTGTGTGCCCGAAGAGGAATGGGGACACATTCTAGAAGCATGCCATGCGGGATTGAGTGGGGGACATTTTGGAGCCAATCGGACGGCTAGAAAGATTTACCAAAGTGGATTTTATTGGCCAAATATTTTCAAGGATGCAAGAGAGTTTGTTAAGAGTTGTGATAAATGCCAACGTATGGGATCTATATCTAAGAATGATGAAATACCCATGAAGAATACCATTGAAGTTGAGCTTTTCGATGTGTGGGGAATAGACTTCATGGGACCGTTTGTTACATCAGAAGGAAATATGTACATCTTGCTAGCTGTAGACTATGTGTCACGATGGATTGAAGCCACTCCAACAAAGACAAATGATGCAAAAGTTGTTCTCAAATTTCTCAAAAAGAATGTCTTGACAAGGTATGGAGCCCCTAGAGCTATTGTGAGCGATGGTGGCTTACACTTTTGCAACAAATGGATGGAAGCATTGCTTGCTAGACATGGAGTTAAGCATAAGGTAACGACACCCTATCATCGTCAAGCCAACGGACAAGCCGAGTTGGCAAACCGGGAAGTAAAGCAAATCCTTCAAAAGGTAGTCCGCACAAATGGAAAAGATTGGTCTTTACTTTTGGATGAAGCACTATGGGCTTATCGCACGGCTTACAAGACCCCGCTAGGAATGTCTCCCTATCAACTCGTGTTCGGAAAATCTTGTTATTTGCCCGTTGAGCTTTCGCATAAAGCGTTTTGGGCCACCAAGAAGTTGAACCTTGATCCCGTGTCATCCGTTGGAGAGCGAATCTTCAAATTGAATGAATTAGAGGAATTCCTGATGGAGGCTTTTGAAAATTTGGCTATTTACAAGATGAGAGCTAAAGTTTACCATGACAAGCTCTTGAGACAAAAAGATCTCACACCGGGAGATGAAGTTCTTTTGTTCAATTTGAGATTCAAGCTATTTCCCGGAAAACTTAAGACCAAATGGAGTGGTCCATTTACCATAGCCCGAATTTTTGATGGTGGGGCAATCGAGCTCAAAGGCAAGGATGGGAGCTTGTTCGTGGTGAATAGGCACCGGGTTAAGAAGTTCTACAAGCCTGAGCAGAAAGAAGAGGTGTTTGTTTGCTACCTCAACGACGCCTAGATATTTTGATACTTCGTCGAGCTAGCGACGTTAAACTTAGCGCTTATTGGGAGGCACCCCAATACTTTTTATTTAATTTTCTTATCTTGTTTGTTTTTCTTTGATTATTTCTTTCTCGTTGATTATCTTTCGTTCATTGTAAATTGTAGTTGTGGTTTTGTGTGCTCTTTTGTAGCCTTGTTCTCTTGGTTTTGGTGTTCTTAAGCAGGGGAATTTCATCTGTAAAATGGTTGAGTATGAGCATATGAGTAGTTTAGGTGAGAGTGACCTGTCGACAAAGGCGGATTGAGCCGAAATGCCGAGAGGGCCTGCAACGCGGCGCGACCCGGAGCCGGAGGCGCGACCGGCTGGCCTTGCGTCCGCGGCGGAAAAACAGGCGCCTGCGGCGCGGCCCGACCCATAGGACCCAGCTCGGGTCGTGGTGAATAGGCGCGACCCGACCTGGCGCTCGTGTGGCCCGGGTCGCGCCAACCTGCTGCGGATTTAAACCCCTTTCTCTCCTCTTTTCACTTCACTTCTCACACCTCTCACTCACCTCTCCACACTCACATACTCATACACGTTCTCTAGTGTGTCTCTACTCTATTTCAAGGCCCAATCTCCTCAAGGTATGAATCTTCTTCTCATCTTCTTTCCCCTCTTCATGGTAACAAGTTCATGGTTTTTCAAACTCTCTAATGGGATATTCATGGTATCTTGGTTGTGTATGGTTTGTTTTCAATTTTATTGCTTCCATTATGAAATTCTTAGCTTAAGAACCTTGGGTGTGCTTTCAATTTATATATCTATGGATGTGTTGTTGAGATTTCTCATTCTTGCTTAGATCTAGGGTTCTAAAGTAGAAATTTGGGAAAAATCTTGTAGATGAGAAATTCTTACTTTATAATCTTCGATCTATGCAATTCCATGCCCCTTAACTTGTTTTATGTGACTTATTGGGTAAAATGGGTTTGTTATGGGAATTGTGTAATCATTTAAAGAAATGCTCTTTACTTAAGCAAAAATTTCTTGTTCTATTTTATTTGATATAGCAATTTATGGTTGAATAAGAGATGTGTGACAATGATGTTCTCGATTGAGCTTGGTCATGGAGATGTTGCTATGTTTTTTTTTGTGTTGTGGCTTCGCTCATGAATATTCTTGTTTTATTGCCCCATTCATGGATTTTTGTCTAGCACGAGCCAACCTTTGTTTTGCAATAGGGTTCTCATGAGCATTACACAAAATCTTACAAGAAGTCGTGTTTACATGGTTCTTTTTGCCCAATGGTGTGTTTGCCTAGGACATGAAAGTTTAAACATTGTGCTTTAATCCGGTTGAAATATCCTAGCAAAACACTACCTTGTACTTCTTACCTTTGTTATGAAGTTTTGATGCCCTTTTATCTTGTAAGGTACTTAATCCAAAAGCTCCTCCCACAACAATGGTGCAAACTAGGCAAGGTCGACAAGCGGGAGGAGCCCGAAGATGGCTCATTGATGAAGAGGAATTCCAAGAAGAAGAGATTCTCAAATTATCGGAAGATGAAGAACAAGAGAAGGAACAATCGGAAGATGAAGAACAAGAAGAAGAAGAAGAAGACCAAGAAGATGAGGGGCCAAACAACAATCATGCACTCTTGCCTCCTCTCAACATGGGGGCCAATGACCCTGCGATGGTGAACATTTACTTAGAGGACTATGATCACAAGAAGAAGTGGTTGAAGCTAGCCAAAAGTTTCCAAATTGCGGCTACTAGGTTCATGGACGTTAATACTACCAGAAAGTTAGGCATTCATGAGAGTGTGATGGGACTCCTACGACACATTGGGTGGACACATGTCCTAGGTGGAAATGATTGGAAGACATACCCTTTGCTAGTTCGTGAGTTTCTAGCCACTTTGAAGGTGAAGTCTGCTTCATCAAAGGAGCCTATTTCTTGCACATTCTGGCTTGGAAACCGTGATTGGAGGCTCAATGTAGACCATCTCAATGCAATGTTTCAAACTCTGGCTAATGGGACCTATCATTCTCATCCTTCTTTCCGCTTCAATGCCTTTCATGATCGTGTCGTGGAGGCGAATCCAAATATGCTACAGTATGACTCCAGCAAGAGCAAGGCCTCTCATTTGCCAAACCCTGTCTTCCGGTATTTGCAAAAGCTCATCTCCTCCACCGTTTTAGCACGACATGAAAATAATGGCCTCAGGACACAGAAGCTTTACATGATGTGGTGCATGTTAAATGCTATCCCGGTGAACTTTGCTACTCACTTCCTTCTTCAGTGCCAAAGGCAAACAGTATCTCGGACGGGCACTATTTGCATTGAGGTCCTGATCACCCCAATTGCCGTAATGTTGGACATTGACTTGTCCAACTACCAATGCGTGCCCGGCCCTCGATCTCTTAATATGGAGCATCTCCGAAATGCAAAGTTTGTCAACTCCGCCTCTGCACCATTTGACTTCATAATGACAAACAAACGTCAATTCCCTCTTTCTAATCCGGCTTTGACTAATGTGACTACTTTTGATGAGAGTGAGAATTGGTTGATGGACACCCCAGCTCATCTTGCCTTGATTACCACGTCTGAAGGCACACCAAGGAGGACACCTAGGGCAGACGATGCTGGGGGCTCCACATCACAAGCGCAACCGAGAGAAAGCCGACAAAATAGGGAGGATGTTCAGGAGGACCGCTTTGGCACTTTGGAGAACTTGATGAATGACATGGCGACTAATATGGAAAATATGCGAGTGGACATGAATTCCCAATTTGAAGAATGGCGGTCCGAGGTTGATACTCGTTTGACAGGGATGCATGAGAGCTTTGATGCTAGCTTTACAGGTTTGGAGGAGGATATCGGGACCCGTTTTATGGGTATTAGTGCTGAGATTCAGGGCCTGCAGGGAAGCTTCAATACCTTCCAGTCGAGCATGGAGAACATGATGGGCCAGTGGATCAGACAGGGAGCACCACATCAGCGACCACCACAGATGCTGATAACATCATATTTTACATGTATTTTGAAGTACATTTAAGTGGTATTTGATGGGCATTTCATGCATGAAGTGTTGAGTTTTGCATAGTTTTCTATGTTTTGTGCAATGTCACGTGTTTGTTCATTGTGAAGGGAATTAATGCCATTTTTTGTGTGGACTTCAAATGAACTTGGGAAGGTCCTAGAAAGATAGGAAATCAAATTAGGAACACATTGCAAAAAGAATCGGGTCAATCGGACGAGAAATGAGTGAAAACGAAGAAAAACAGTGAAAGGCTGCCGGACTGCCACGTGGACCCGCGACCAGGGAGATTATTCACGATCGGGGTCGCGAATTTTGCTCTTCGGACCCCCCTCCCAGTCGCGAGTATGCAGGAAAATGCCATGTGGACTCGCGACCACACCCGCGACCGACCCGGTCGCGAGCGAGGTCGCGAGCGAAGCCCTGGGAGTCCGATTTTTGGCCTATTTTGGCCCGTTTTCTTTCCTTTTTCGACTGGGATACTTCCTACAATATATATACCTCCTCAAACATGAAAATTGGCATATCAAAAACCCTACCATAACTCCAAAAACCACAAGAACACACACCATATTCCTCTCTTAAACACAGAGATAGAGAGTTGCAGAGAAGAACACGGAGAGCAAGACCAAGAGATTCAAGCCAAGCAAGAATAGAGACAGAATAATTACTTCCGGGTTTTATTTTTCTTTATTTATCTTGGACATGGTTTCTTGTTGGATTTTAGTTTTCTATATTTATATGGATAGCTAAACCCTAGTTTTCTAGGGTTGGATGATGAATTATTTATGAAGTTTATTTTATTGGTTTTATCATATTTCCTATGACTTTATCTTGATCTTTGATTACTCTTATTTTTATCTGTATTGTTTAACTGATCACTAAATGATACAATTTGATGTGTTAATTTATAAATCGAGAGAGGAGTTTTAACACGTGATTTGGAGTAATTAACTCATTAATCAATAGCACTCGAGAGGGTTGAGGTTAATTGAGAGAAAAATAGACCCTGTGAGCCATTAGGAGTTGCATGATAGGCATTGAATGAAGACGTTAATACTAGTTGTGCGATCCACGCTTTAGGCACTTCGAGAGAAGGTTTAAGGTATAATTGTGGTTGTTCTAGCTAGATTTAAGTCCATACATAGGTGTATGATGAAACAATTAAATAAATGGATTAGATAAGGATTCTCCAACTCTAGAATTCGTCTTTCTCCGTTGTTTCTTCTTTACTCTTTCTTCTCTGTGTTTCCATTTATATTATATGTTTAAGTATTTTAATTAGTTCAAAACTCTTTAATCGATTGTCTAGATAGCATTTAGGAGTTAAGTTCTAGTACTTAGTTAGTTAAATATTAAATCTCTGTGGATACGATACTCTTGTTCACCACTACACTATAAACCTCACTGTGCACTTGCAGTTAGGTTAAATAAATACCGAACAGATGCCACCATATCAGCACTACCCTCCATACCCCTACCCTCCGTACCCATATCCGCCGTATCAGCCACCATCAGACTCCACTCCACGCCACCCTCCTGCTGATGAGTGAAAGAGTCTGCCCCTCGATTTCAGTCCCACTATCTTTCCACTCAAACTTGTCCTTTCTTT
This sequence comes from Perilla frutescens, assembly GCA_026008535.1. Lineage (NCBI taxonomy): Eukaryota > Viridiplantae > Streptophyta > Magnoliopsida > Lamiales > Lamiaceae > Perilla > Perilla frutescens. The sequence continues at coordinate 67,336,580 of BRKX01000003.1, read as the reverse complement.
GGAATGGAACAAGTTTGGGGGACGGGGTATGAAGTGGTGACCGGTAATCTCCCTCTATCTATCTTTATTTTAATTTATTTGGATATTTGGGATGACTGTTACTAGGATTTGATAGTTGAATTTAGTGTTATGTTGGTTTGTATGGATTTATTTGATCTCTAGGATAATTTCTATTCTATGTATTTGGGTCTGTAATAGTAAATGCTTGGATTAGGCTTAAATCGTGTGTGGTAATTTGTTTCCCTGCTTGAGCTTATGTTGTTTTGAATGATTTGGTAAAAGAAACAGGGGATGATAGATATAGGAAATCATGCCGAGCCTATGATGATTTATTTTGTGTTTATGTGAAAATTTTGAAAAATTCATGCATAAGAAGAGTGATAAGCCAAAGTATCATTCGAGTCAAAAATCGTGGAAATTTTGCTTGATTTCTAGCCACTTGTGAGATTTGGGCCTATTTTGTTCTTTCATGTGTGATTCGTTAATGATATTTGCATCTTTAGAACTTGCTTCATGACTTTCATGTATTCTATATGTGCTTAGAATTTGAAGATGACCTAAGGCGGTTTTTGTCGAAAATTGTGATCCTTATTTATTCTTTCCTTTGAAATTTATCATTGTTAGCCCCGTTGAGCCTTTGGTGATTGATTTTTGTTGAATAATCCGGGGTAGAGGGAATTTAAGGAATGAAGGAATTGTTATTTCAAAAATCATGGGTAGCAAAATTCAGATATATAAAAAAAATAAAATTGTGAAACATGTTTTAAAGCCTAGAAATGTGAAGTTCAAAGCCTTCCCCTTGAAATGAAAAAATAGGAATCATTAGAGTCGTGCTATTGAATTAAATTGAAAAAAATGAGTTTAATGCCGACTTTAGTTCCTTGTGGAAGAATGTGTGAACCAATATCTTAGGGAGAATGAATTAGAAGAAAAAGAAGAGGCTAAGGATCATCCGTCTTTTGTTTAAGCTTGCTCATTTTGTGTGACATGGGTGGAAGAAAACTTTTAGTTTTACTAGGTTTGGAATGCTAGTAGGATGTGGGAAAGGACTTGGAGTCACTCTTACCTAAAAATCTCCCTACCCGTCCAAAGAGCCAAACGCTACAACCCTAAAGACCTATGGGATTCTTGTTTAGAGCACATTGGTGAATCATATTGAGTTATTGTGCAAGCCTATGGTGGTATGCTTTTATTACTTGATGAGGAGTGAAAATATGTCTCTTATCTCCATGTGTGAGGATCGGTATGATAAGAATTGCCATTAAAGAGAGTGATCATTTTTCTCATGATTTTGCTCTTATGATATGAAGCTTTGATCTCGTTCTTTGCATGAGGATTGTTGATTAAAGAAGCTGAGGCATTAGTGGCCATGTTTTTTTCTTTTTGTCTTGATCTTCTCTTGTTCTTTCCAAATGCTTGTTTGAGGATAAACAAGAGTTCAAGTTTGGGGGAGTTGACATACTCGTATTTTAGTCCTAATCCGAGCATTATTTCTTGTGTTTCTTTCATATTTTAGTTTGTTAATTCGTTGTTTAGGGTAATATTAGCTTCTTTTTATAATAAGTGTTGCTAACACAGTTAATTTAGAAAACAAAGTCGAAAAATGAGCAATCCAAGGCCCGAGAGTTGAAGTGCATTTCGAAAAGGACTGAAGAGCCGAGCCGGACATGCGAGAGAGCACAGAGACAGAATCGGAGCCGGGACGCCAGGCACAGCCTGCAACGCGGTGCGACCCGGAGCCGGAGGCGCGACCGGCTGGCCCTACGTCATCGGCGGAAAAACAGGCGCCTGCGGCGCGGCCCGACCCAGACCCGGGGCCGTCCGGGTCGCGCCTCATCCCACCCGGCGCGAGCCACGGGGCGCGACTGGCCCCGTGTCGCGCCCCTGTGTCACATTTTTGAGATTTTCAGATTTTGCTTTATTTTTCACCCCAATTTTCCCCACTTTGTATAAATACCAACCTTAGTTCGAAATTGGGGTATTGCAATTGATATTTTTCCAATTTTAGAGAGAGAAATGATGTTTATGCTTTGGAGCTTTGGATATTGAAGAACAAGGAGTTTCTTGAAGAATTTTAGTACAAGTTTTTAGGTTTTTTCTCCTCATCTCTTATGTTTTTCTTTTATGTGATGTATTTCTCTATTTTGGGTATGGATAGCTAAATTTCTAGGCATCTAGGGTTTTGAGATTTGGTGTTGGATATGAGAATCTAATAGGGGTTTGTGCTTGATTTACCAATTTTCTATCATAAATCAATGTTATGCTTGAATCTATGCTTGGATTGGCTATCCTAGGATAGAAATTTGTGTATGATTAGGTTTGAGAAAACTAATTGTGCATGAGTGTTTGGTTTATGATCCCAATTTGACATGAGATTGAGAAATTAGTGTTAAATTGGTGTTAATCAACTTGAATGAGCTTAATTTAGATTAAATTGCAATTGAGCCCTAGAGATAGGGGAGTTGTGTTTAATTTAAAAATGTCTTGGTTGCTTGAGAAAGGACTAGGGCTATGATAAACTGAGATTTTACACTGATTTCGATACACTTTTGTGTCGAGTTTGAATTGGTTATGGTGTGTTTTATCTCAGTTTATGTGTGTTTTCATGCATTTGGAAGTTTGGTATTACTTGTGCGAATTTTGCAGGAATTGTACTTGGAAAGATGGTGATTGAACGAAGTATGGAAGTCCTGGAAAATACGTGGAAAAATGGCCGAGAACCGAGGTCCACGTGGCAGCTCGCGGGTGAAAACCTCAGCCATTAACTGTCGAATCGCGATAGAGGCTGGGGTGCTAAGAGAAAAAGTCGCGAGTCGCGAATGAGACCGCGAATCACCGAGGGCCATTCACTGTATGATCGTGACAGAGTCAGGGGTCATCTTTGAGAAATTCACGACCCGGTCGCGAATATCAGTAGAGGTCACGAATATTTTGACAGCTGGATGCCACGTGGAGTCACGACCCGAGTCGCGACTGACATGATCGGGAGCGAGATCGTGAATCTTCAAGGTGGTACAGCTGTGGTTTTCTACTTTGGATCAAATTCGTACTTAGTATTTAAGGATGAAAATACACGAAAATCAGACACAGAAAACCCTACCATAAGTTTTGGAGAGAGAAAAATAACAAAAGGAAGCTATCGTGAAGAACAAGCTTTGGGGATTCGAGGAGTACAAGATTAGAGGCAAATTTAACTTTTCGGGTTTTATTTATTTTTATTCTTGTATTTCTATGGATTGCTGGATTGGATGTTTATTTATCGGTTTGATTATGGATAACTAAACCCTGGTATTCTAGGGTTGTTTATGACTCAATTATGAAACCAGTTAATTAATGGAATCTTCTTGTCTATGATTCTTTTCATGCTTTAATTATTCTTATTTTGGATGCTGTATTGATTAATTGGCCATTAGTTGATGCAATCAGTGGTGTTAATTCATAATTCAAAAGATGAGTTTTAGCACGAGATTCGGAATAATTAACTTGATAATTGATAGTACTCGAGAGAGTTGAGATTATTTAAGAGAGCGTTTAACGTGTTGATCATTTTGGAGTTGCATATTGGATAGTCAATGGAGACATTATTATTTAATCTGTAATCAACATTTACATTATTCTGAGAAGGGAATGTATATAATTGTGTGGTTGCTCTAGTGTGATTTGAATCTGATTATAGACTTGAAATTGTGTTAGTTAAATAGGTGGAGTAGTTGATGATTAAACAATCCTAGAATGCGCTTTTTCTCCTGATAATTTTACTTGTTCTTTTCTTCTGTTTTATGCTCGTGGTGATTTTATTCATTTTATTTGGGTAGCCTAGTTAATTTCATACTCATCATTTTGTTAGTTTAGATAACAGCCGTAGAATAAATAGGATAACTAGTGATTGGATATTGAGTCTCTGTGGATACGACCTTGTTCACCGCTATACTAGAAGCCTCACTGTACACTTGCAGTTTAGGTGAAAATAAATACCGAACAAGTTTTTGCCAAAGCATTAACTTTGTAATGATGCTAGGACATGCGAAGATTACTTGGTGAAGCAATTTGTTTTCTCTTTAAAAGACAATGCGTTTGATTGGTATGCCAATTTAGAACCAAATTCGATTTATAATTGGGGGCAACTGGAGAAAGAATTCCCCAACTGCTTCTACAGCGCTAGAAGGAAAGTTAGCTTGGTTGAATTCACAAATACATATCAACAAAAAGAAAAGCGTCATCAACTACATCAACTGCTACAGAAACTTGAGCCTAAATTGCAAAGATCGGTTGTCAGAAACTTTAGCAATTGAGATGTACATCCAAGGCATGAATTGAGGTCTTCAATATATTTTGAAAGGGATTCAACTGAAGACCTTCGAGGAATTGGCTACTAAAGCTCACAACATGGAGTTGAGCATCGTTGTAAATGGAATTGAAGGACTACCAATGCAAGAGCCCAACAACTTTGAAGATGAGCATGAAACAAATGATGGGGGAAAACTTTTTGAGGAATCTCCAAGTGAAGAAGAAGAAGAAGAAGAAGAAGAAGAAGAAGAAGAAGATGATGATGATGATGATGATGATGAAATGGCTACAAATCTCACCATGAGTCTATTCAAGTCTTTCAATACATGTCACAATCTATAAAAGAAAAAAGGCAATGCTTGAGCCTAAACTATCTTCCAAAGCTCCTTGATAAGAGCCAAAATTAACTAAACTTTCCAAGAAATACCAAGACTCCTTGACATGAGTATAAAATGTTTACAAAGTCTAATTCAAATCCAGTACTCATTGACACGAGTATAAAAGGTCTACAATTTCAAATTCAAGACTCCTTAACACGAGTATAAAATATTTAACAAATTCAAATCCAAGACTCCTTGACACGAGTATAAAATGTCTCCAAATCTAAATTCAAATCCAAGTACTCACATACACGAGTATAAAGGTCTACAAAGTCCAAATTCAAATTGAAAGCTCCTCGATATGAGCATAAACTATCTAAGTTTAAGAAAACTCCTCGATATGAGTATAAACTATCCAAGTTCAAGAAAGCTCTCTGATACGAGCATAAATTATCTAAGTTAAAATATTGAAGGCTTCCCGATATGAGCATAAACTATCTAATTTAAATCCCAAAGAGAGCTTCTTGATATGAGTATAAACTATCTAATAAATTCAAATTGAAGAACTCTTGAATATGAATATAAACTATTCACAAGTTGAAATTCAAGAACTCATTAATACGAGTATAAACTATCTAATAAATTCAAGTTCAAGACTCCTTGATACGAGTTTAAACTATCTAATCAGTTTTCAAAACTCATTTATTTCAAACGACAAGTCATCCATGCACAAGTTTTGAGGGGACATTTGTAGGCAGTTAAAATTTAGAAAATATATATATATATATAATATTTTTATTAATTTTTATATATTTATTTAGTTTTGGAATCATATATAAATCCAAAATTAGATAAAATATTTAAATAATAAATATATTATTATATGATAAACATCAAGAGTCTTTGGGAACAAGTAAATAACTTTGCAGAGACATATATCTATATTAAAGAGCTAATGAGATCATGCCATGTCAGCCCCGAATACTACTACCTACAACTATAAATACGGGTCTCCATATTGGTTGAAAAACACACTAGAAGTTATTTGAAGAATTCAAGAATTTGAGAAGAGATTGTATAAGTGAAATTCTCTGAAATATTCAAGGTGTTCTTGCGGCAGTGAAAGATGTTCTTCACCAAATTCATCTTAAGGACGACGTTTGATCCATAAGCAAGACAGTTAAATGCATTCTTTATCAAATTCATCCCGAAGTCAGTGTTTGATTCGAAAATAAGGCGATGACCTTCTGGATTACATTATCAAGTCCAAATACCAAGTCAAAGAAGACCGAGGATACAAATCTTCCCCAAAAAATTCAAAGAGCAAATTCAAACAACAAATCCGAGAAAATTAAAGAGACAAATTTACTCTGAAGATTTCAAAGATCATTTAAAGATTAAGTTTTGAAGAGAAGAATCAGAGAAAAAATAGAGATTGGATCTGTATGAATATGTTTTGATTCATAAATCATTTTTATTTGTACACATTTAGTGTTTTATCAAATTAAATACAAAAAATTGTGTTATAATCACATCTGGAAGTATCAAAGGGAAACAACAAAGACTGCGACTATGGCTTCAAATTTTGTATGGGAGATTGTATCAAATGCGTACCGTGCGATGGTCTTTAATGTTGGTGGTCTAAATTTTTACATAGATGACAGTGCAGACCGCCAGATTCCGGAGGAGTCTCCTAACCCAGAAGCACAAAAATTATATGACATGTTGAATGCTTACAGATAAAGATTTGTGACCTGACTATCATATGCATTCACAATTCTCACTCATGGCTCATCTTACGATCTTGAAGTCTGAGAACAACAAGTCGTAGAAGTGCTTCGATCAGATTACAGAATTGATAAAAGAGATAGCGTCTGAGAATAACTTAGTCATAGACAATTTTTATAGCATGAAGAAATTATTGCACGGTATGGGATTACCAGTAGAGAAGATTGAGTACTTCAAAAATTGCATGATCTATTAGGCGGGAGACAGTGTATTCATCATGCGATGTATGCAACTTGGTCAGATAAGGTGGCTGATTACTCACATGAAGGGGTTTGGTAATTTACTCATTTTATCTCTAATTTTTCGGAGGTGGCGTTGGATATTCTTAGGATTCCTCTCATTGTGGATACTGATGAGTAGGTTTGGGTAAAATCGGCTCATGGGACAGTCTCAACTTGCCTTATCAGTCTTGATAAACGTGAGAAATTTCCAACAGTGAAGTGGGGTTCTAGAATTTGGGGTAGACATATTCCTATTCACAGATCTTTAGTTTGTTGGCGTTTTGTTGGGTATCTACCTACCGGGGGGTTCACCTTCTTGCTTCCCAACCCCTTCGGTTCACCCTCACTATTGCTCAGGCAACTAGGGTTCACCAATCGATGTATCAGCCTCAAGGAGTCTCAAAGATGGTGTCTTCTTCATAGACTCTTGGCTTGCTTCTTCAAGTGTTAATATCTGCAACACAGAAGAGTTAGAATGGAGTAGAGAAGCCAACAAAACTAGAGCAGAAGCCAAGAAGTACAAAGAACACAACAATATGTAAAAAAGGTAAAAGACAGAGAGTTGAAGATGTGTTTCTTGGACACTAGGCTCAGATCTTTCCCGTCGAGGGCACTGCAACTTCCGGCAACACAGACTCAGGCCACAAAAGGGATTAGAAGTGGGATCGGTGGCTTGAAGCCCTCTAAATCACTCTCACAGGTAAGGGCTCACACTTGCTCTCAACACACAACCAATCAGGGATCCAAAGGTCAGGATTCTGTCCAAAGAACGGAGAGGAAAACTTTACAGAGCTCAGAGTTTGTAGAGATCAGAGATAGGGCTTCTGGGAAGAGGAAACAGCGCGAGAGATTAATAGAGAGATGGAGTAATCAGATTAGGTAAATTAGGGTTAGGCAAATCATATATAGGAAATTAGGTTTATGGGGTAATGGGCTTGCAACTGGGCCAAATAAAAAATAAAGGGATTTGAGCCTGGACAGAAATAAAGAGCATGGGCCAATCACCACATATCCACCTTTGGCCCATTGGTCTTTATGTCACCAAGGAAGTGCTTGCCATCACTGGAGTTGATCATCACAGCCTTTTTACTCCTACCTATCATAAAGATAAGGTAAGAGAAGGAGAGAGAAATACTATGCATATTAATCTCTGTCTCAACACTAGAGACCAACCCAACAATTCATCTCCTGCCATTTTAATAGTTTTCCTTGATTGAATTGTGCCTAGCACAGTACCAACAGGGTAAGTAATAACCAAGTGCCCTTGAAGGCAGGTTAGTTATCCAGGCACTGAGCCTGGAGTACCATTAAATCCACACAGTTGAGTTGAACCCAAATCCATATTCAAGGATCTCTTGCAGGCCATCAGCTTTGCAACTGGAAGACACTTAGTGCCCATATCTGCAGGGTTGAACTCTGAAGGGATTTTATCCAGCAGCACATCACCCTTTTCCACAATGTCTCTGATGAAGTGGAATCTCACTGTAGGTGACAAAATTTTATAATATTATAAATAATATTTTTATGGATTTTTATACATTTATTTAGTTTTGCAATCTTATGAAATCTAAAATTAAATAAAATATTTAAATAATAAAGATATTATTATATGATAAACATTAAAAGTCTTTGGCAACAAGTATATATCTTTCAAAAAGATATATATCAATTTCCAATAGCCAATGAGATAGTGCCACATCAGCTCTAGATCTCTCTCCCTACAACTATAAATAGGGGCCTCCATATCAGTTGAAAAACACACCAGAAGTCATTTGAAGAGTTCAAGAATTTGAGAACTTCCATAAGTGAAATTTTCTCAGATATTCAAGGCGTTCTTCACCAAATTCATCCCGAAGATGACGTTTGATCCATAAGCAAGGCAGTCAAAGGCGTTCTTCATCAAATTTATTCCGAAATTAGCTTTTGATCTGGAAACAAGGCGTCGGCCCTCCGAGTTAACCTTATCAAGACTAAAGATCAAGCCAAAGAAGATCAATGATACAAATCTTCCCTGAAAACTTCAAAGGCCAAGTTCAAACAACAAGTTCGAGAAAATCAAAGAGACAAATTTACTCTGAAGATTTCAAAGACCGTTTGAAAATTAAGTTTTGAAAAGAAGAATCAGAGGAAAAATAGATATTGGATCCGTGAAATTACATTTTGATCCAAAAATCATCTGAATTGTACACGTTTTGTGTTTTACCAAATTAAATACAAAAATTTATGTTTACAAATTTTGGCACACCCGGTGTGACCATCTCTACCTCTCATCTCTTCTCTTCACCAATTTTCTCAAGCATCAAGATATCTACAATTCTAGAAGAGCAAATCGCAAATTTGACGAAGCTTGCCGAAGGACTTGCCAAGCGGATACAAAACGGGATGCTCAAATCTTGAAGCTGAACAAAGAATGGGTTGTTGATTTTGGTGGCGAGCAAGCGAATGAAGATACTGAAACTGAGATATCTACAAAGCTACATGCTAACAAAAGTGAAAAATCTAAGCCAAAGAAATTGAAATCTTGTCCGATATACAAGTTGATCAACTTAAAGATTTCATACTGGAGACAATCAAAGACAAGTCTGGAGAGAGCCATAAATCACTCTGGACTTACAACAAGCCATATATTCCAAGAATTGACAACTTAAAGATGCCAGATGGCTACCAGCCGCCAAAGTTTCAACAATTTGATGGCAAAGGAAATCCAAGAAAACATGTGGCTCACTTTGTAGAGACCTGTAATGATGCTGGGACATACGAAGATCACTTGGTGAAACAATTCATTCGTTCTTTAAAAGACAACGCATTTGATTGGTATACCGATTTGGAGCCAAATTCAATTGATAGTTGGGGGTAACTGGAGAAAGAATTCATTAACCGCTTCTATAGTACTCGGATGACAGTTAGCTTGGTTAAACTCATAAATACAAACCAACAAAAAGAAGAGTCCGTCATCGACTACATCAACCGTTGGAGAAACTTGAGCCTGAATTGCAAAGATCAATTATCAGAAACTTCAGCAATTGAAATGTGCATCTAAGGCATGTGTTGGGGTCTTCGATATATTTTAAAAGGGATTCAACCAAAGACCTTCGAGAAATTGGCCATTAGAGCTTATGACATGGAGTTAAGCATGGCCGCAAATGAAGTTCAAGAACTGTCAATGCAAAAACATCACAACTTTGAAGAAGAGCCAGAAATAAATGATGGAGGCAAACCTTTCGAGGAATCTCCAAGTGAAGAAGAAGAAGAAGAAGAAGAAAAAGAAGAAGAAGAAGAAGAAGAAGAAATCGCTATAAATCTCACCACGTGCTTATTCAAGTCTTTCAATACATGTCACAATCTATGAAAAGAAAAAAAAAATCAATGCTCCTTGATAAGAGCCTAAACTATCTTCCAAAGCTCCTTGATAAGAGCAAAAACTATCTAAAATAGAAACGCTCCTCGATAAGAGCCTAAACTATCTTCCAAAGCTCCTTGATAAGAGCAAAAACTATCTAAAATAGAAACGCTCCTCGACAAGACCCTAAACTATCTTCCAAAGCTCCTTCATAAGAGCCAAAACTATCTAAAGTATTCAAAATGTTAATGCTCCTTGATAAGAGCCAAAACTATCTTCCAACGCTCCTTGATAAGAGCCTAAACTATCTTCCAAAGCTCCTAGATAAGAGTCAAAACTATCTAAACTCTTTAAGAAATACCAAGACTCCTTGATACAAGCATAAAATGTGTACAAAGTCAAATTCAAATCCAAGACTCGTTGACACGAGTATAAAAGGTCTACAACTTCAAGTTCAAGACTCCTTGATACGAGTTTAAACTATCTAATCAATTTTTGAGACTCGTTCATTTCAAATGACAAGTCGTCCATGAACAAGTCTCGAGGGGGCATTTGTAGGTGATGAAATTTTATAATATTATAAATAATATTTTTATGGATTTTTATATATTTATTTAGTTTTGGAATCTTATGAAATCCAAAATTAAATAAAATATATAAATAATAAATATATTATTATATGATAAACATTAAAAGTCTTTGGCAACAAGTATATATCTTTCAAAAAGATATATATCAATTTCCAACAACCAATGAGATAGTGCCACATCAGCTCTAGATCTCTCTCCCTACAACTATAAATAGGGGCCTCCATATCAGTTGAAAAACACACCAGAAGTCATTTGAAGAGTTCAAGAATTTGAGAACTTTCATAAGTGAAATTCTCTCAGATATTCAAGGCGTTCTTGTGACATTCAAAGGCGTTTTTCACCAAATTCATCCCGAAGACGACGTTTGATCCATAAGCAAGGCAGTCAATGGCGTTCTTCATCGAATTCATTCTGAAATTAGTGTTTGATCTGGAAATAAGGCGTCAGCCCTCCGAGTTAACCTTATCAAGACTAAAGATCAAGTCAAAGAAGATCGAGGATACAAATCTTCCCTGAAAACTTCAAAGGCCAAGTTCAAAAAACAAGTCCGAGAAAATCAAAGAGACAAATTTACTCTGAAGATTTCAAAGACCGTTTGAAAATCAAGTTTTGAAGAGAAAAATCAGAGGAAAAATAGAGATTAGATCCGTGAAATTACATTTTGATCCGAAAATCATCTGAATTGTACACATTTTGTGTTTTACCATATTAAATATAAAAATTTTTGTTTACACTCACATCTATGTGTTTTGTCCTATCATGAAACACTGGATTCTTGCATAATTGTATAGTAGATTGACTGTCAGAGTAAATCAATGGTTTATCATCAATAAATTTTATTTCAGACAGAACACCATTGAGCCAAATTGGTTCTTTCACAGCCTCAGTTGCAGCAATATATTCAGACTCAGTGGAGGATAATGCCACAATACTCTGTAACTGTGATTTCTAACTAATGCAAGAACATAAAGTAAACACATAAGAGGTGGTTGACTTTCTTTGATCTTTGTCATTTGCATAATTACAGTCAACATATCCCACACATTTCACACCATCAGCAGACTTAGAAAAACTTAAACCACTAGACATAATGGATTTCAAATATCTCAGTAGCCATTTCAAAGTTTCCCAGTGAGATAACCCAGGATTAGCGATATATCTACTCAAGAAAGAGACAACATAAGCAATGTCAGGTCTAGTGCTAATCATTAAATACATCACAGACCCAATGGTATTAGCATAAGAGACATCTTGCATGTCATTTATCTCAGATTCATTTTTAGGGAATTGGTCTTTACTCAGCACAAAATGAGATGCAAGAGGTACAGAGACAGGTTTACAATTCTCCATGTTAAATTTTTTCATAACTTGATCCACATAGGCAGTTTGATGTAACACAAGAGTATGTTTCTTCCTATTTCTGTCAATATTCATGCCAAGGATCTTTCTTGCATCACCAAGGTCTTTCATATCAAAATTAGCACATAGACAACTCTGCACATGCTTAACAGTTTTTAAACAGGGGCTAATCAAGAGCATATCATCCACATAGAGCAGGAGAAACATAGGTACTTCAAATTACGTGTAATACAAGCAGTGATCAAATTTGCTTCTGGTAAAATTCATGATTTGCATACATTTGTCAAATTTTATATTCCACTGCCTAGGGGATTATTTCAGATCATACAAAGATTTCTTAAGCAAATAGACATGATTTGGAAATTCTTTATCAATGAACCCTCTGGCTGATGCATGTAAATATTGTTTTCAAGTTCACCATGTAAGAAAGCAGTAGTCACATCCATTTTCTTAAGTTCCCAGTCAAAATGAGCAACCAAGGCAAGCATTATTCTCACAGTTGTAAATTTGACCATAGGAGCAAATATTTCATTGTAGTCTATGCCTTCTTTCTGTATAAATCCCTTTTCAACAAGTCTGGCTTTGTATCTTACATTATCAATCTCTTGCTTGATTTTAAACAACCACTTGCATTCAACAACAGAATAATTATCAGGTTTTTCAACAAGTATCCAGCTGTTGTTATCATGCAGAGATTTTATTTCACAATTCATAGCAGCAAGTCATTTATCAGACTCAGGGGAGTTCACAGCTTCTAGAAGGTTTTGGGTTCAAGTTTATCAACATTACTGAACACATTAAAGGCATACATGGACAAGTTGTAATCATCATATCTTGAGGCATCTCACATTTCTTCTTAGCCTATCTCTAGCAAGCTGATAATTATTCAAGTTCTCATGTTCAGTTACAGTCATATTCTCAGGCTCATTTTCAGAATTAGAACTTGTCTCAGAGTCTGACACAATCATGTTATTTGAAGGTTCATTTTTTGATTCATTATTAGACACAGAATCATTCATATCAATATTACCAGACACAGGTTCATTCATGTTTTCAACATCATTATTCAGCACATCAGGTTCAGGCAGCACAAGGGTGGTTTCATCCACCTTACTAGGAGCATCAGGAGAATACATGAAATCAAAGAATTCCTGATTATGCAATTTCTCCACCTCACTTGGAGTAGCAGAAGGTGAGGATTCAGGCAAGCATGGAAAATCTAATTCATTAAACAACAAATCTCTGCTTATGCATGATTTAAACCCAGACACACTTTTATCCCAAAGTCTATAGCCTTTAACCCTTTCAGGATATCCAAGGAAAACATATTTTCTTGCCCTAGGTTCAAGTTTACTTAACTTCTAATGTACATAAGCAGCACAACCAAAAATCCTCAAATTGTTCAAGCAAACAAGTTTGCTTAAGAACACAGATTCAGGAAATTTACCATGCAAGGGAACAGAGGGAGATCTATTAATCAGATAACATGCAAATATGAGAGCTTCACCCCAAAATTGCTTTCCTAATCCAGATGAAATAAGCAAGCTCCTAACTCTCTCAAGGAGAGTTCTATTCATTCTTTCAACCACTCCATTCTGTTGAGTGCAGGGAACCGATTTATGTCTTTTTATACCTCTTACAGAGCACCAATTATCCATAGCATGATTGCAAAATTCTAAGCCATTATCAGTTCTGAGACATTTGATTTTCTTTTTAGTCTGATTCTAAATTTCAACAGCCCATTTAGAGAATTTAAAGAACACATCAGACTTATTTTTCATAAGAAATACCCATGTTTTTCTGGAGAAATCATCAATAACATACAGGAAGTACACATTTCCACCATGGGTGGGCTCCTTAGCAGGGCCCCAGACATCAGCATGCAAATATTCCAAAATCTCAGAACTAATATGCTTCCTAGGATAAGGCACAGAAACAGGAAGAGGCACTTTATGATGTTTACCCATGACACAAGGCTCATAGAAATACATGCTTGTTATTTTATCATTACCAAAAGCACCAGATTTATGTAAGATTTCAATCCCTTTATTACTCATATGCCTTAGTCTAGCATGCCACCGATCAGTTTTATCTTCTTGCACAGCATTAGCAACAGGCAAGGGTACAGACTCAGCTTGTACAACATATAAGTCACCTTTTCTAGGAGCATTGAAATACAATATGGAATCTTTTTCAAATTTAAATCTTAGGTAATTTACAGATCCATCAAGCATGTTAGCAGCAATCTTAGACACAGATAGTAGACTGAATTTCAATTGAGGCACATATCTGACATCACTTAGAGTGAACATGCTTCCATTTTCAAACTTTAAACATATATCACCCCTGCCAAGTATTTCACAATTTTGTCCATCAGCTAATGCAATATGTCTAGAATTCATATAGTGCAAATTGTGAAACATGTGTTTGAAAGGTGTGACATGCAAAGTGCAGCCAGAATCAATAAGCCACTCATTACTGTGTACATTCTTGGAGACAGCATTGGCATAATTTATGAATTGAAAATCATAAGCATCATCAACCATGTAAATACCATCATCATCATACACATTGTTTGCATGTTGTTTGGGCTCATAACTTCTGCTTCTTTTATGCTGCTTGTATTTGTTAGAGAAATGACCAGGTTTGCCACAATTCCAGCATGTTTTCCTAGGCTTCTTGTCAAAATTATGATTCTCAGCATGATTATGATTTTAAGCATAATTCTGATTCTGATGTTGGTTTTGCTCTCTCCTATGTCTTTCAGCAGCAAGCACACTTGGATTCTCAGGATTCAGAGGTTTATTAAAACCAGGATGAGGATTTCTATTATTATTTCTATTAACATACATAATTTCATTATGGAAAGGATGGGATTTCATTTTCCTCATTTCACTTTCTTTTACTTTTAGACCAGTGACAATCATATCACAATTCACCTTAGAACCACCATATTTAAGAGCAGATTTTACTTCAGTAAAAGATTCAGGAATAGATCCAAGCAACACTTGAGGAGCATACTTTTCAAGGGAATCATCACCAGCCAGTTTCAGATCTTGCAACAATTTATAAAATTCATCCATATTGGCATCAATATCCTTAGAAGCATCCATTTGAAAAGACATAAATTGATTTTGCAAAGACCACACAGATTCTTCAGAAGCAGCAGTATATAAAGATATCAAATTATCCCACAGATCTTTGGCACATTTATGATGGGACACTTTTCTAACCACAGTACTACACAGATTTAACAAAATAGTGGCCCTATCACTATCATTCATTTCATGTAGTTTCTCATCTTCCACAGAAGCATCAATTTTAGTAGAAATGGCTTTATTAATATTTTCTTTTGTCAAGATACATTCAATTTTAGTTTTTCAGTCCTGGAAATCATCTCTTCCATTAAAAGGCACCATATGTAGATTATTCATGATGAATGCAAGCATAGAGGAAACAGAAAACCAAATATTCCGCCATAGATAACAGGAAACACAGCAGAAAGCCCACAGAAGTGCCCAAAAGGCCCAAAAACACAATAGAGCACTCACAGAACCAAGAGATAAACCTGCAAAACACTGAAACAAGTACACCCGGGGAATATAGTGCTGAGACTAGCCTAGTTCTCAGCACAGATTTATCTGTGGAGGAAGGGGTTACTCAGGACAATCCCAACACTTGTTTCAGTCACCAACTAACTCAATTTTCAGAGTCAGTTCCTCAGAAACTCACCAAACACAGAGTTTCACCCAGATTCCTCACAACACAGAGAAAACACAACAACAGAGGATCAAATAGACAGAGCACAACAGAAAGTAGGCAGCAAACAACCACAGGACTCTGAGACACCCAGAGAACTCTTAACTAGACCCTGTTATCCAGGCTACTCATACGAGAAGACCCAAAGGGGAATCCAGACGAACTGGACTGTAAGATAGGGCTAGTTTTGGCGTTGAATACCAAGGATTCACAAGAGAAGACTCAAGTCCACACAGAGATCACAACAGAAGATAGATAACACGGAAGCAGAAGGCTGGGATCGCAAGATACCACAAGCAAAGGTTAGGTTTTTAGAGTTTATACCAGAGCCAACTTTTCCAGGCAGGGGATAGGCTGGACTTACCAGATTCTTGCCCGTCGGGGGTGATTCGGCGCGGCCCTTACCAGCGGCAGGGTAAGGTGAATAAGGGTTGAAGGGTGCCCCCTGGCTAGGTCCTCGTGGCTCTGATACCACTGTTGGGTATCTGTCTACCGGAGAGTTTACTTTCTTGCTTCCCAACTCCTTCGGTTCACCCTCACTTTTGCTCAGGCAACTAGGGTTTACAAATCAATGTATCAACCTCAAAGAGTCTAAGAAATGGTCTCTTCTTCACATATTCTTGGCTTGCTTCTTCAAGTGTTAAGATCTGCAACACAGAAGAGTTAGAATGGAGTAGAGAAGCCAGCAAAACTAGAGCAGAAGCCAAGAAGTACAAAGAACACAAAAATATATAAAAAAGGTGAAAGACAGAGAGTTGATGATGTGTCTCTTAAACACTAGGCTCAGATCTTTCCCGTCGGGGGCATTGCAACTTTTGGCTACACAGACTCAGGCCACAAAAGGGATTAGAAGTGGGATCGGTGGCTTGAAGCACTCTAAATCACTCTCACAGGTAAGGGCTCATACTTGCTCTCAACATATAGCCAATCAGAGATCCAAAGGTCAGGATTCCGGCCAAAGAACAGAGAGGAAGGCTTTACAGAGCATAGAGCTTGTAGAGATCAGAGGTAGGGCTTCTGGGGAGAGGAAACGGCGTGAGAGATTAATAGAGAGATGGAGTAATCAGATTAGGTAAATTAGGGTTAGGCAAATCATATATAGGAAATTAGGTTTTAAGGGGTAATGGGCTTGCAACTAGGCCAAATAAAAAATAAAGGGATTTGGGCCTGTACAGAAATAAAGAGCATGGGCCAATCACCACACGTTTAATGTTATATCGGATTCCGACAATAGACTTCCTATGACATCATAGGTTTATAGGTCCTTATTTATGCTTAATGCGTAAGGGAGAATCAGAAAGTATGGATCATTTATTTTGGTTTCATTCTATGGTGTAGATTGTGTAGAGATGGGTATTTTCTTTTTTGGTGTTACTTCTATATCGGCTGGTTCCATCCATGAGGCTTTTATCTATTTTATGAAAGTGGATCTTAGTTCCATATTTGTTATCTTTGGCGTGCGGCGGTGATTACAGTTATTTGGACTATGTGGACATTTCGGAATAAGGCAGTGTATGATGGATTATCTATTACTCCATATCTACTTATCTTGTCTGTCAGATTGGCTGTGATGGAGGTTTCTTCTTTGGGTGGTAATCAAGGTTACATGAAGAATGTGGTGTCAGATTTGATGACTCTGAGAATTTTCAAAGTGAAGACTCGGTCTGCTCCGTCACGTATTGTTGAGGTGATTTGGCGTCCCCCTCCTCCTAGCTGGATGAAGATTCATACTGACAGTTCGGTTGTGGGTACGCCTCTAATGGGTCGGTGCTTTGTTGTTTTAATATAGATAGATAGATAGATAGATAGCTTATTTGCTCGACAGTATAACGGTGTGATAGATACGTAACCTAATGTTGTGTTTGCTAGCAATATCAAAGCCCTAGAAAAAATAATCACCCGACATAATTTAACCAATTCTTATGTATTACACATCACACGTTGGAGGTAGGACGTGAAATCCCAAAACTAATTATAAAAAATATTAGACTAAACTAATCTCCTCCCTATTAATTAAAACCCTAGTAGAAACACTATTCTTGATCTCTTCTCTCACTCTCTCATTCCCACCGGTGCTCCTTCCATGTTCTCTTGCTCGCGCCATTTTCTTCAAATGCAGGTTTGTTTCTTTTATTTAATACATATAAGTTGTTGATAGTTTAATACATCAAAACAAACATAATATTGATATTTTTTATTGTAAAATACATACTAGATTCCTAGTCATACGTATGAAGTCTTATCCCATGCTAGCAAACTAACCCTGTATAGATATATAGATACATAGATGTATATATTTGAATTAAAAATTTGAAAATTAACTTCATATAAACTGATAATGGGCGGCACTTGTCAATTATATTTGTTATTTTTTGTAGCTAATTCATTAATTGTTTCATTAATGTATTTTGTGTATGAATGTTAACTTTCCATTTGATACATGAATTCAAGAGGAAGAACATGAATTATAGAGAAGTAAAGAAATATAGATAGAATAAAAAATCAATGGAGAAAGAGAGAAACCTTATCAACTGCCTCTTCCCGCAACAATATACCATTTATGTGAATCAAGATAGTGATAGCTTGCAGACCTCTAAAATGATGACATATTGCTCGATCTTCTAGTGGAACATCGTCATTTGTTATCCCATTCTTGATAAAAATGCATCAGCCATGAACAATTTCTTATTCGCTAGCATGTTACTCTGATGACATTACGCCCTCTTGAAAAGTCATGTCCCCAAGACTTATATATTAAAAGTGTGGCTATGAATCTTGTGGAGGGCTAAATGTTTGTCACATTTCTTCCTTGAGTTACTCTTTATTTAAGGTAATGTGAGCATACTTTGATAGTGTCGAGAACATCTAGATTTATCCCTTCAAAAGAATATTGTCCCAGCCACATATACTTCAAAAGCACCAATTAGAAATACTTTAAAATGAAAACATTGACATTCTAGACAATTTCCAATCATTTCACTGCTCTTCCCAACCAGATGAAGCCAAGTCTCCACTTCTTGTTACTTGTTAGTTATTTTGTTTTTAAATATTATGTGGACTTATGTCTTCATTTTTCGTTCCTAAAAAACCCTCTCAACTTTCTAGTTTTGATTTTAATAAACATATGGGTGACCATCAAGTTGGACAATACTGCATTTGTGAGGTACAACTGTTAATCCCACGAGTCTATCGAATACTTACTTGATTGAATACTCGAATTCGGATAGTCACTTGTGAAAACGCTGACATAATTTTCAAAACATTTCTCCAAGAACAATTCACGAAAAATCATTTACCATGTCTTTTCATAGACCAGAATTATTTTTGCACTAAGAGTGGTGTTCAAGTGTATAGGGGTACAATATATATCACATTTTTTATTCAACCCTATTAGCTTTGATAAAAAAATGAACCCGAGCGTTGTTTTTTTTTTAATCTACACTGTCCCTATTCATATGATATCTTTGAGTGATTGTGTATAATATAAATATACTTTTGAGAGTCCCAAATATTGAGTTTATATTAGAAAAATAGTTTAATTTATTTGAAATCGATATAAGCACACCATGTCATTGAGGACACCATGACATTGAGGACATGACATCATAAGAACTTTTATTGTTCTAGGAAGCAAACTAAAAGTTTGTTGTCTGAAATTTATTATTAATTATATATTGAACTTAAAGAAGGTATAGAATAGCCGAATTCTTTGTAATGTTAAGTCCCCAATGACATGTACTGTTTATGTAGATGAAAAATAAATTTGATCATTCTTCTAATAAAAAATCACGTTTTGGCACTCACAAAAGTAGAGGACGCTCAATTACATAAAGACACCCCATAAGCAGGACATTGTAGATTCCAAAACACAGCTTGATCTGGTTCATTTTTTTATATATGTTAATAGGATTGAATCATAAGCGTGATTCCCCTACCCTTAACACCACTCCGAGTGCAAATATAATTACGGTCTATGAACATGCATGATAAATAATTTTCGAGAATGGTTTTGTGAAATGTTTTGAGAATTAATGTCAATGTTTTCACCACTGAATAAGTGAATTCAGGTATTGCAATTAAGTAAGTGTTAGTATCATCATTATGCACTAAAGGTTGTTTTGACGAGATATGTTCGACAATGTGTGCTTGGGTATGTCCCTGAAGATAAATGATCCGATGTGCAAATAATGAAGAACAGTTGGTGAACTGTTTGCTCTGATGTTCCCGACATACCGAGGAATAGTTTAATTATGGCAGTTTCCATATTTGAAAGATCTTGCGCCAATCTAGTTTGGGAGGTCAAGATAAGTTCATTTGACTGCCTTGTGATGTAGATACCGTGTTGAAAATAACCCTACTTCTCAAGGAAAGAATTTACACACATTTGGGAAGATCACAAACCATTATTCACTTACCATATTGCTGGTTATTAAAGATTGACGTCAAACTAAGGAGTGAAGCTATAAGAATACCGATTCATTGAAGCAATTTGTGCCCACTTGATTAGATTCTCTTAACATATTATTTGAGAGTCATTTTGGTTTGTGATTTATGTAATGGCTAGAAGTTGTTCCCTAAATTGTTCAACGTGATAGTCTAGCTTTTGAGTGTTTTGAGTGAAACACGTGAGGGGTTTTATTAATCCATTTTGTACGCAATCTCGGGAGAGATTGTAAGTTGAAGTTGTGGGTAGCTAGAGGGAGTCTAGTGTCACGGTTGTGAGGGGATCTCACAACTTTCGTTTAGTGAAAGAGTTCTTGAAGAAGAATGGGCGACATAAGAAGGGAGTCCTATATGTGTAAGTTCCTAAATACATTTCATGAAGGAGTAGTGAATGAATCTTCAAGTTTGGGTGAAGTTCCTCTAGAGTAGGTTAATTAACCGAACTGGGTTACCAATCTCGTGCATTCTTTACTGCATTTCTCTTACTGTTCTTACGTCTGTTCCCAACATATTGAAGAACACTTATATGCAGTACACATAAAACACACCTCGCACAGATTATAATTTTTCAATTAGCACCAGAGCGGGTCACCAATTATATAGGTGTGATCTTAGGTTTATTAATCCATGATTTTGTGTGTATTTTGCTGAGATGGACACAATGAAAGAAGGAGCGTCGACAGTGCAACCCATGCTTCTTGATGGAAATAATTATGCCTACTGGAAGGCTAGAATGACTACGTTCATTCACTCAATAGATAAGCGTGCTTGGAAGATGGTGACTGATCGCTGAAAATCTCCCACAAAGACAGATGAGAAAGGGAAAACTGTTATGAAGCTGGAAGATGAGTGGGATAATGATGACTACCAGATTATGGGGCTGAATGCGGTGGCTTTGGTCATTACCAAGCTGAGTATGGTAACACTCTTAAAAGGAAGAACAAGTCTTACAGTTCTACTTTAAGTGAGAGCGATGACCCTGATAATAGTGGAAGTGATGAAGAATGTTTAAGCAATCATATTGCTTTCATGGGACATTCTATCAAGGAGTTTGTACCTGCGTCTGTTCCTGACAACGAGGCTGAAAAGACTTTCCGAATGTAGTGACGATGAAGAATTCACTGAGGAATCCAACTATGGAGGCTTACAAAAAGCTGCATTCCAGCTGGATCATGGTAGTTTAAGTCAATGAAGACCTACTTAAAGAGAACGCCGACCTCACTAAAAAGATAGATGATCTCTTCATCAGATTAAATAAGCTGGAAGGTGAACTATCATAGTCCAAGAATAGTACTCAAGCACAGAATGGTGAACTTCAGTACCTGAAGAAGCCTGTTACAATGATGAACTCTGGATCATCTCAACTGGATGAAATTCTCTCCAAAGGAAAGAGCCCTCAGGATCATACCGGTCTTGGTTATAATGGTGGTCTGACCTATGACAGATTCTGTGACGGACAAACATTTGGAACAAAAGATTCAACAGTTCCAGAATCAAATGTTGAATCAAAGAACAAGTAGTATCGAAAGAAGTCACCTCATAGGACACATATTGTGTGTCATTACTGTGAAAAACCCGGTCACATTTGATTGCATTGCAGAAACTATATCAACGATCTTAGAAGAATGAGAAGAAGAGGGGTGTCTTAATCTGATCAGTTCTCTAGAGGAAACAACAGCAGGAACAGATCAATGAACAACCACATAAACTATGTGGTTCATACTGCTCTCAACATTTATGCAAAGAGCAGTTGGTATTTCGACAGCGGATGTTTGCGTCACATAACCGGAGATGCAAACATGTTGAACAATATTCAAAAGGATTGTCCATATCAATTTGTCACCTTTGGAGACGGTGTCAAAGGAAAAGTGCTTGGACGTGGTCAGTTGAACGTTCATGGAATGCCCAACTTGGAAGATGTGCTGCTTGTGGAGGGACAAAAAGTTAATCTAATTAGCATTAGTCAGTTGTGCGACCAAGGTCTCTTTGTATACTTTACAAGAGATAAGTGTTTGGTCAAGGATAAAGAAAGTGTTCTCCTAATGGACGGGAACAGATCATGAGATAATTGTTACCTTCTCAACATAAAAAAACCTGCTTCAGATCTCAACTTAGTGAAGCAAATCTATGGCATGAAAAGTTCGGCCATATCAGTTATCAAAAACTTGTTCGGTATTTATTTTCACCTAAACTGCAAGTGTACAGTGAGGCTTCTAGTATAGCAATGAACAAGGTCGTATCCACAGAGACTCAATATCTAATCACTAGTTATCCTATTTATTCTACGGCTGTTATCTAAACTAACAAAATGATGAGTATGAAATTAACTAGGCTACCCAAATAAAATGAATAAAATCACCACAAGCATAAAACAGAAGAAAAGAACAAGTAAAATTATCAGGAGAAAAAACGCATTCTAGGATTGTTTAATCATCAACTACTCCACCTATTTAACTAACACAATTTCAAGTCTATAATCAGATTCAAATCACACTAGAGCAACCACACAATTATATACATTCCCTTCTCAGAATAATGTAAATGTTGATTACATATTAAATAATAATGTCTCCATTGACTATCCAATATGCAACTCCAAAATGATCAACAGGTTAAACGCTCTCTTAAATAATCTCAACTCTCTCGAGTTCTATCAATTATCAAGTTAATTATTCTGAATCTCATGCTACAACTCATCTTTCGAATTATGAATTAACACCACTGATTGCATCAACTAATGGCTAATTAATCGATACAGCATCCAAAACAAGAATAATTAAAGCATGAAAAGAATCATAGACAAGAAAATTCCATTAATTAACTGGTTTCATAATTGAGTCATAAACAACCCTAGAATACCAGGGTTTAGTTATCCATAATCAAACCGATAAATAAACATCCAATCCAGCAATCCATAGAAATACAAGAATAAAAATAAATAAAACCCGAAAAGTTAAATCTGCCTCTAATCTTGTACTCCTCGAATCCCCAAAGCTTGTTCTTCACGATAGCTTCCTTTTGTTATTTTTCTCTCTCCAAAACTTATGGTAGGGTTTTTTGTGTCTGATTTTCGTGTATTTCCATCCTTAAATACTAAGTATGAATTTGATCCAGAGTAGGAAATCACAGTTGTACCGCCTTGAAGATTCGCGATCTCACTCCCGATCATGTCGGTCGCGACTCGGGTCGCGACTCCACGTGGTATCCAGCTGTCAAAATATTCACGACCTCTACTGAAATTTCTCAAAGATGACCCCTGCCTCTGTCGCGATCATACAGTGAATGGCCCTCGGTGATTCGCGGTCTCATTCGTGACTCGCGACTTTTCCTCTTAGCACCCCAGCCTCTGTCACGATTCGACAGTTAATGGCTGAGGTCTTCACCCGCGAGCTGCCACGTGGACCGCGGTTCTCGGCCATTTTTCCACGTATTTTCCAGGACTTCCATACTTCATTCAATCACCATCTTTCCAAGTACAATTCCTGTAAAATTCGCACAAGTAATACCAAACTTCCAAATGCATGAAAACACACATAAACTGAGATAAAACACACCATAACCAATTCAAACTCGACACAAAAGTGTATCAAAATCAGTGTAAAATCTCAGTTTATCAACTCCCCCAAACTTAGAAGTTTGTTTGTCCTCAAACAAAGAACAAGACTCAACTCAAGGATCAATACAAATCATGCTTACAACTCACAATCTAGCAATGATGAAATCAAGAGGTAAGAAAAACGCAAGCTTAAAATCCATAAGCCCTTCAAATCACCCACATGCACATTCGAAACCCAACACACATGTATCAAAACCAATGCTCTTCTCAAGTGTGTGTGTGTATCACTAAAGACTCTCACAAAATATATATCGAGGTAACCACTCATCGAACGTCAGACATATGAAAACATCAACCATAAGCTTGCACTTCTTCCCCACTCTCTTCAAACAAAATCATGCCGTAATTAAAGATCAAATAGGTCTTTTAAATGGGTTGTAATGTAGGCTTTGGGTTAGGGTTTGAATTATATGGCTAAAGTGACTCAAAAACCCTGCAAAAATCACTGAAATTCACAGCTTTATCAACTCAACTCTACCAATCAATCTAATCACCACCCCCTTTTTTTCTTTAACAAAGGCACATGTTAGACTTTGTCTAACTCACTTCTTCTACACAACTACGTTCCTCAGACTCTTTGAGTCTGTTATTTTCTTCTTTCAGCTATGTTGTTGGCATCCTTTTTATTCAAAGTTTTCTTCCATTTCATTTCTCTTTTTTTTTGTGGAGTGCCAACAACACTCATCACCTCACAACCATTAACACTCACAGTGTTCTATCACTCCCAATTACAATCCTTCCATTTTTCTCTGATCCTACTGTCCACACGTTTTACCATTCATACCCCAACGGGATTCTAAAAAAAACAATGATCAAGCTCAACGGGGTTCACAAAGGAAGTAAGTATATTTAGGGACCGTGTTTAGGCAGATGGCTGTAAGAAAAAAAATGGCCTAAAATCATTTCTTTAATCCTAAGCATAGTCAATTTGCGAGTGAGAAATCATGAAAGTTCTAGTGACATCAACACATGCTGACCAACACACATCAAGAAAAATACGGGTTCATCACCCTTAGGCACAAAAGCTCACGATTAACCATTAGTTTTAAACATGCTTATTAAGCTCAAATGTACACATGTGATCAAAGCAGAACTCACAAACTCCAAGTCATGCATATCCTCACTTCCATCAAATATCATCACCAAAACATGAATTCAACACATAACTCGATCAAGTTCCTCAAAACCACAAGATTAAAGCAGACAAAGTTCAAAATTTTCCAGGTTTTTTTTAAAAAAAAAATGAGAAAAGGAAACAACTAACTAAGAATGCAGGTAAAAGAAACAAACTTGGTCGAGACATCGTAAGCGCACATCCCCCCAAACTTATTCAACATAAAGAGGAAGAATAAGTTTGAAGAAAGACGAAACGGTGTCTCAACCACTTACAGCGGCTCAGGATGACGGGGGCGGTCGATATGACGGGTATCCGTATGGCATGTACGGATACATGTGTGGTGGCATCTGCCTCTGCTGAGACTGAGACTAGAAGCGGCCGGAAGATGTGGGCTCTTGGTACGGGGATGGACCAGACGGGCCGGCACCAAAGAATGGGTGAGGATAGTAGCCGGGTGCCGACTGCAAGCCCCTAACCGCATCTCTAATCTCATGCACCTCCTCTCTCATAGTGTGCACATCCGTCTGCAACGTCTGGAAGGCACCATTCATAGCACCGCAGTTTGTGGTTAAGGTGCCAACGGCGTTGTTCATCAAACCAATGGTCGTGTTCATGTTGGCCATCATTTGGGTGAGAGAGTCTCATTGATCTTCGCTCCTCTCATCCCTAGTCCATGTGTGGCCCCGACGCTCGGCTTGAGCAGACGACTCTCCCATATGAACATGCCCTTGAGCCTCAAAGACTTCAAAGTTAGTGCGGCCCTCATTCGCAACTCCAGCAATTGTTTGCTGATGGGCCGGTGTATCCATCAACCAGTTTCGAGTATTCGTAAGATCCGACACTGTAGTGAGTGGCCTATTGGGCAATGGAAAACAGTGAAAACCGCGCAGGTGCAACAGGAACCGATCCGTGCGAGTGGTCAGCATCCGAGAATTTCTCAAGGTGGTCAGATCAATGAGGCGAGTCTCAGGGAGGGGCCCATAGCGGTTCAGCGAAATGCCAAAATGTGCGACAATGGGCATAATCATCCCACCAATATCAATTGCATCGGTGGCCTGAGTGGATTGTCTCTTGAGCTGCTGCATCAAGAATGCGGCAAAGTTGAGGTTGTGGGCACTCAACATGCAGTAGAGAAACAAGACTTTGGGTGAGCGCATGCCGGATGTCTCATGGCGTGCCAAGACTGTCGATCCGAAAATCTTCTGAAGATACCTGAAGACTGGGTTCGGCATCATAGATGCTTTGACTCTCTTGTGATCAAAGCGAGTCATCTCTGTTTGGAGCTGTCGCCAAAACGCCTCAGCTGTAATCGGAAAACCATTGAAAATGCCACCAGGCGGCACATTGAAGATGTTGTTGACTTCTGCAGCTGTGAGGATGCGCGAGACCCCGCCTAACTGAAATGTCATCGTGTGTGGGCCACGCATTGTGGACGCATGTACCTCCAAGGTACTCAAGAACTCATACACAAGGATGGGATATATCGACCATCCACTGGCTAAGGCGTGATTCCACCCGATTCTATTGATGAGGCCCCAGACATCGTCATGGATTCCCAAGGCCATAGTTGTCGCAGCACAAGGATATCTGGTAGGATAAATATTCATCACGGCCAGACGGGCCCAGGCGCGCTGCTGCTCCTTCGTTTGTAGGCGGATCACATACCTATGTGGATGGTATAGGGGTTCCATCCCTTCTTCATCATCATCAGCTAACTCGGGCTCTAATTCCTCAACAACATCATCCTCCTCAGACCCTGGTTCATAGTCCTCATCCTCAGCACTGTTGTAGTCATCCTCTTGCTCATTCGACTGGTCGTCCTCTTCAGACTGGGACCCGGCCTCGGACTCCTCTTCTGAATGGTACTCATCGTCCTCTGGATTTTCTTCATAATCGCGTCCTTCATCTTCAAAAGACGAAGAGGAACTAATGACCCATTTGTGACGTTCGTGAGCCATTGTGATATCTGCAAAAGATGTTCCAATCAAAACCATACTATGAAAACTAACACCACAAGATGAGCATGGCTCCCCCGAACTTGCATACAATCAAGTTGCCAATGAAACTATCCCCCAATTTCATCAATCCAAACTAGCATGGAACATCAACCACATTTCAGCAGTCACCACACAACATCACAAAATTTTGAAAAATGAAGCACATGATAGACGACATTTCGAGTATGAACACAAATCAACACCACCACAACAATTGGCATATTAAGAACAAAGCAAAACAAGGATTTATCTCCAAAAAATCTCCATGTTCTTAACATACAATTAACACATACTATGAATAGCATCGAATGCAATCAAATCCTCATGTGTACATGCTTGGGAAACAATGTAGGGGTGAATTGGGTCATTAATTGGAATATTTAGCCAAGAAACACAAGAAAATCCCAAATTTGAACTTGCAAAACCTAAAACATGGGTATGCCAATTTATCCAGAGATTTTGCCTAAAACTCATGAAATCCATACCTACGTATGATGGGTAATCGAAAAACATGAGTTTAATGTGTAGAAAACATACCTGGAATGTTGAATTTGGAGAAGAAAATTGAATGTGTGCGTGTGTGAGTGAGGTGAGAGTGAGGTGTGGGTGAGAAATGGGAGATAAAACCAATTTCCACGTCGCCACGTCAGCATAAAATTCGCGACCTCGCTCGCGACCGCTACTGAGGTCACGAATTTCCTTAAGTTCACCTTGGAAAATTCGCAACCTAGTCAACATCTGGTGGACACGTGGATTCGTGACCGGGATCCATATTCGTGACCCAGTCACGAATTTTGCCTTAGCGATCCCCCTCTCTGTCGCGATTTGACAGAAAACGGCCCACTGATCATTCGCGACCTCGCTCGCGAGTCCGGACTCGTGAATTTTGGTCGCAAAAATTCTTCAGTGCTGTTGACGAACTGAACGGCCTCCGATCCGTCGCTGTTCCTCGAAAATTGAGATGGGATATGATCGAATGTACGAGAAAAGATCCCAAGTAAAGGTACAACTGACCCCAATCGCAACTTTCTTTGCGCATGCCCAATACGTGGAACCCACGTCTTGAAGGTTACTTGGGACACTTTTATCATCATTCAATCACTTCCTCAGAAATCACCTGCAAAACTCAACAAAAAGACAACAACACAGGAAACAAAACAAAGAAAAAAAAATAAAAAGACTATAAAAAGAAAAAAACCAGTGGGTTGCCTCCCAATAAGCGCTGCATTTAACGTCGACAGCCAGACGATCGGGCAACTTACAGCTCCAACAACTTGATGTGGGACACCTCGTGTCTTTCCTCCGGGCTGTAGTATTTCTTGACCCTATGGCCATTGACAGTAAATAGTTCCTCCGTATGGGAAAAGAGTTGGACCGCACCACTGGGTAATACCTTTTTTATCACAAAAGGACCCGACCACTTGGACCTTAACTTTCCTGGAAATAATTTCAAACGAGAGTTAAATAATAAAACGTTATCATCAGGTAGTAACTCCCTTTGAACAATCATCCGATCGTGAAACGCCTTGGTGCGCAGTTTGTAAAGCAACAAGTTTTCAAAGGCTTCCGTGCGGAATTCATCAAGCTCATTGAGCTGAAGCACCCTCTTAGTCCCCGCTGTCTTGAAATCAAGGTTTAGCTGCTTCACCGCCCAATAGGATTTGTGCTCTAACTCAACCGGCAAATGACAGGACTTTCCAAAGAGTAGCTGGTATGGAGACATTCCTAACGGCATCTTGTATGCAGTCCGATACGCCCAAAGTGCATCATCAAGCAACCCGGTCCAATCCTTTCTATTGGTATTCACCGTCTTGTCCAGAATTTGCCTTATCTCCCGATTAGCTAGCTCGGCCTGCCCATTTGCTTGCGGGTGATATGGTGTAGTGACCTTGTGCTTGATCCCATACTTGGCCAACAATGACTCCAAGGGCTTGTTGCAGAAGTGTGTTCCCCCATCACTTAGAAAAGCTCTTGGTGTTCCAAAACGAGAGAACAGCTTCTTTAGAAAGCTGATGACGACCCGGACATCATTGGTGACTGTTGGAATCGCTTTGACCCACCTCGAGACATAGTCCATAGCTAGCAAAATGTATTGAAAACCGCTTGAAGAGACTGGAAAGGGGCCCATGAATTTGATGCCCCACACATCAAATAACTCAACTTCTACAATGTTTGTGAGTGGCATTTCATTTCTCTTGGAGAGCCTCCCCATTCTTTGGCATTTGTCACACTTCCGGGTGAACTCATGGCAATCCTTAAACAAAGATGGCCAATAGAAACCACTTTGCAAGATCTTGAAAGCGGTACGATTGGCTGAGAAATGGCCACCACTCGGTGAAGCATGGCACTGCAAATAGATTGGTCGCCATTCTTCTTGAGGCACACAACGGTGGATGATAGTGTCCGAGCAACGTCGGAACAGATACGGATCATCCCATATGTAAAACTTCACATCATGGAAAAATTTCTTTTTCTGATGTGAAGACAAATCCGGTGGCGGCACATTTGCAGCAAGGAACTTGACAAAGTCAGCAAACCACGGAGCTTGAGGTTGTACCATGAAGAGTTGCTCATCAGGAAACTTCTCGTTGATTGGCACGTGAGCCTCCTCGCCATCCACAGGGTGCTCTAATTGAGACAAGTGGTCCGCAACCACATTCTCGCACCCTTTCTGATCTTGAATTTCGAGATCAAATTCCTGCAATAATAAAATCCAGCAAATTAAACGAGGCTTAGCATCCTTCTTATCAAACAAGTATCGCAACGCAGCATGATCAGTATAAACAATTGTTTTAGCACCAATAAGATAAGCACGAAATTTATCAACAGAATAAACAACTGCTAATAACTCCTTCTCGGTGGTCGTGTAATTTACTTGTGCCGAGTCTAAAGTACGACTGGCATAGTAGATTACATGAAATAGCTTGTCTCGTTTTTGTCCTAAAGCTGCGCCCACAGCAACATCACTGGCATCGCATATAATTTCGAACGGCTGCGACCAGTCGGGAGTGATCAGTATAGGTGCACTCACCAAAGCCTTCTTTAACGTCTCAAAGGCCTGCACACACTCATCAGAGAAGTCAAATGCAACAGATTTTTCTAATAAATGACTAAGAGGCTTAGCTATTTTTGAAAAATCCCGAATGAAGCGCCTATAAAATCCGGTATGGCCAAGAAAACTTCTCACTGACTTCTCATTGGTAGAAGGTGGCAACTTCTCGATGGCGACAATCTTGGCACGATCAACCTCCAGACCTGCAGAAGACACTTTATGTCCCAACACTATACCATCCCGTACCATAAAATGGCACTTTTTCCAATTAAGGACGAGGTTGGTATCCTCGCATCTCTGCAAAACTTGAGTTAAATTGGCTAAACAATTATCAAAGGAATTTCCATAGACAGAAAAATCATCCATAAAAACTTTCATGATATTTTCAATCAACCCATGAAAAATAGTCATCATGCATCTCTGAAAAGTAGCTGGGGCATTACATAGACCAAAAGACATATAACGATAAGTAAAAATACCATAAGGGCATGTAAACGCAATCTTTTCTTGATCCTCAGGAGCAATCATAATCTGATTATAACCAGAATAGCCATCTAGAAAATAGTAATACTCATATCCAACTAATTTGTCTAACATCTGATCAATAAAGGGAAGAGGGAAATGATTTTTTCTAGTGGCAGCATTTAACATGTGATAATCAATACACACACGCCAACCAGTAACAACTCTAGTAGCGATCATCTCTTTCCCTTCACCCTTTACAACAGTCATGCCTCCCTTTTTAGCCACAACTTGAGTGGGACTAACCCACTCACTATCAGAAATAGCAAAAATGATCCCAGCGTCAAGTAATTTCAACACCTCTTTCCGCACTACCTCTTGCATTATGGGATTTAACCTACGTTGATTTTGCACACGGGGTTTATAATCATCCTCAAGTAAAATCCTATGCATGCATATTAACGGGCTAATCCCTTTCAAGTCAGAAATAGACCAACCTATAACACTTTGATACTTCCTCAATACACGCAAAAGGCTATCCAACTGAGATTCAGAAAGGTAGGCAGAAACGATTACCGGTTTAGTGTCATTTTCGCCTAGAAAGGCATACTTGAGATGGGCAGGCAACGGCTTCAACTCCAGCTTTTTAGACACAGTTGGCTCATCCTCCTTGGCCTTTTCACCCTCGTCCCTTAATGGGAGAAACTTGGACCCTCGCCTTGGGATTTCCTGCAAAGAATTCAACTCAGCAATTATATCAGTTAAATCCAAATCATTAAAAATAACTTCATTTTTATGAAAATAAGACTGGATCAAAGCTTGCTCCAAAGACCCCCTTGGTGCCATGAAATCGTTCATGTCAATGCATGAATCCACCACTTGAAGCACTTTGCACTCCTCGATTTGCTGGGCATCTTCCTTATCGTGGAACTGCATGGCTTTAAATAAAGAGAAAGTAATACTCTCTTCATTAACACGAAGTGTTAATTCCCCCTTAGCTACGTCGATCAAAGCTTTGCCCGTATTGAGAAACGGCCGTCCCAAAATGAGTGGGACCTCAGAGTCTGCTTCCATATCTAGTACCACAAAGTCAACGGGAAAAATGAACTCGTTGACTTTCACTAGGACATCTTCGACTATCCCCCGCGGATGAGTCACGGATCGATTGGCCATCTGAAGACAAATGGTAGTGGGCTTTATCTTTCCGATGTTCAGCTTCTGAAAGAACGATAAGGGCATGAGATTTATGCTGGCTCCTAAGTCACAGAGAGCCTTTCCAGTATGATCTCCTCCAATGGTGATAGAAATAGTGAAACTTCCAGGATCCTTAAGCTTAGCTGGAAGCTTCTTCTGAATGAGAGCGCTGCAATTCTCCGAGAGATTCACAGTAGCATAATCTCCCAACTTCCTCTTCTTCGAAATGACATCCTTGAGGAACTTGGCATAGCTCGGCATCTGCTGTAGAGCCTCCACCAAAGGTATATTAATTTGCACATTTCGAAAAATCTCCAAAAATTTGGAGAATTGTTCATCATTCTTCTTCTTTTGAAATCTCTGAGGATAAGGAATGGGAACAGAAGATGATGTAGGGGCAGGGGCCCGCGGAGGAGAAGATGGCAGCGGCACTGTAGGTTCATCAGTGCTCGGAACTGGATGTTCCAAATCCTTCTCTATCTTTTCATTCTCGTCTTCAGGAGTGGATGTATGCTCAGGGTTCTTCGGCCCTTCATAAGAAGTTCCACTTCGCAATTGTATGGCCTTGCACTGCTCCTTTGGATTCACTGTTGTATTACTGGGAAACTGGCCCGGCTGATGCTGATTTCCCACAACTGTAGCCAATTGGCCCATCTGCTTCTCGAACATCTTCATTTGAGTGCCCATAGCTCCAACGGCATTCTCTAGCTTCTCAACTCGAGTTTGAGACTCGCCCATATATTTCTCTGTCTTGCCTATAAAAGCCATCAGAAGTTCATCCAGCTTCGGCTTCTTTTCTTCATCAATCACCCCATTAGTCACTGAAAATCCAGGTGGGGGCTGCAATACGGCATTAGGATTTCCATAAGAAAGGTTGGAACGATTTCCTTGGTAGAATTGATTTCCACCTCGGTAATTACGATTGTTGGTCCCATAGCCACGCTGATTTACGTAATTCATGTCTTCCATTGCATTTCCTACAGGATTCTCTGCACCCGTGCGTGTCATGGCATCAAATCGACTGTTGATGGTAGCATTCAATGTCGAAAGCTAGGCGGCCAGCTTGGAAATAGGATCAGTGTCCTCTACTACAGCAGCTTTCCTCATGATCTTCACTTGTCGATCGTTGGTCCACTGGTAACTATTGTGGCCATGTCTTCTATGATAGATACAGCCTAATCATGTCCCTTGTTAAGTAGTGAGCCACCTGCCGCGGCATCCAGAAGCCTCTTCACTTCCGTGTCACATCCGTTGTAGAAGATGCACACCTGATGGTCTATTCCAAATCCATGGTTAGGACATTTCCTAAGTAGCTCTCGAAACCTCTCCCAGGCTTCGTACAGATTCTCATCATCATATTGGTGAAACTGGGTGATCTCGCCTTTCAGTTTCAAAGTCAAACCAAGAGGGAAGAACTTATGAAGAAATTTATGCGCCAAAGCCTCCCAGGTATCTACTGTGCTAAGATCCAGGGAATAGTACCAATCCTTAGCGGCATCCCTCAGCGAGAATGAGAATAGGCGAAGCCGGATAGTGTCATCCGACACCCCATTCATCTTTATGGTGCTGCAAACCTCCAGGAATTATTGAAGGTGCGCATTCAGATTCTCCATCTTGTGCCCCCCATACTGGTGTTGTTGGACCATTCCTACCAACCCCCGACTTCAATTCAAAATTGTTTGCATTAATCCCGGGGCCAGGAACTTGACCATGATTCAGCACTGGCGTAAACAATTGATTAATAGGCACCGGGGCAGCTGCTCTGGCAGCTTCTCTAGCTTCCTCTTGCTCTCGGAACCTCTGTTATATTTCCGCGAGCTGTTGTTGCATCTGACGCATCTGCTCAGCAGTGATATGTGTTGTTTGCTGATCCGCCATGTTTTCTCTTCTTCTCCTTGCGTTCTGGTGACAAGCAGTAGCTTCAATCTCAGGATCAAAAGGTTGAAGTGGTCCCTCTTCTGAGCGTGTGCTCATACACCACCTACGAATTTGCAGAGAAAAAGAGAAAAATTAATAAAAACAAAAACAATGTCTAGAGTAACAATATATAATAAAATTGAATAATAGCAATAAAAGAATTTGAGTCCCCGGCAACGGCGCCAAAAACTTGTTCGGTATTTATTTTCACCTAAACTGCAAGTGTACAGTGAGGCTTCTGGTATAGCGGTGAACAAGGTCGTATCCACAGAGACTCAATATCCAATCACTAGTTATCCTATTTATTCTACGGTTGTTATCTAAACTAACAAAATGATGAGTATGAAATTAACTAGGCTACCCAAATAAAATGAATAAAATCACCATAAGCATAAAACAGAAGAAAAGAACAAGTAAAATTATCAGGAGAAAAAGCGCATTCTAGGATTGTTTAATCATCAACTACTCCACCTATTTAACTAACACAATTTCAAGTCTATAATCAGATTCAAATCACACTAGAGCAACCACACAATTATATACATTCCCTTCTCAGAATAATGTAAATGTTGATTACAGATTAAATAATAATGTCTCCATTGACTATCCAATATGTAACTCCAAAATGATCAACAGGTTAAACGCTCTCTTAAATAATCTCAACTCTCTCGAGTACTATCAATTATCAAGTTAATTATTCCGAATCTCGTGCTAAAATTCATCTTTCGAATTATGAATTAACACCGCTGATTGCATCAACTAATGGCCAATTAATCGATACAGCATCCAAAACAAGAATAATTAAAGCATGAAAAGAATCATAGACAAGAAAATTCCATTAATTAACTGGTTTCATAATTGAGTCATAAACAACCCTAGAATACCAGGGTTTAGTTATCCATAATCAAACCGATAAATAAACATCCAATCCAGCAATCCATAGAAATACAAGAATAAAAATAAATAAAACCCGGAAAGTTAAATCTGCCTCTAATCTTGTACTCCTCGAATCCCCAAAGCTTGTTCTTCACGATAGCTTCCTTTTGTTATTTTTCTCTCTCCAAAACTTATGGTAGGGTTTTCTGTGTCTGATTTTTGTGTATTTTCATCCTTAAATACTAAGTACGAATTTGATCCAAAGTAGGAAACCACAGCTGTACCGCCTTGAAGATTCGCAATCTTGCACCCGATCATGTCGGTCGCGACTCGGGTCGCGACTCCACGTGGCATCCAGCTGTCAAAATATTCACGACCTCTACTGATATTTGTGACCGGGTCGTGAATTTCTCAAAGATGACCCCTGTCTCTGTCGCGATCATACAGTGAATGGCCCTCGGTGATTCACGGTCTCATTCGTGACTCGCGACTTTTCCTCTTAGCACCTCAGCCTCTGTCGCGATTCGACAGTTAATGGCTGAGGTCTTCACCCGCGAGCTGCTACGTGGACCGCGGTTCTCGGCCATTTTTCCACGTATTTTCCAGGACTTCCGTAATTCGTTCAATCACCATCTTTCCAAGTACAATTCCTGCAAAATTCGCACAAGTAATACCAAACTTCCAAATGCATGAAAACACACATAAACTGAGATAAAACACACCATAACCAATTCAAACTCGACACAAAAGTGTATCAAAATCAGTGTAAAATCTCAGTTTATCAGGCTATATTTGTGATCAAGGGTTGTTCAATTGGAAAATTGATGCATGATCCCCCTATTTGATGATTGTATCCTTGCCAAAGATCAATTCCCTAGAGCCGTTTTCTTTTAAGTGAATTTTACTTCAATTTAATTCCCGTCTATCTCTTGTGTTGCTAATTTTGTTTAATCTTTGCAAAATTTCACTATTCTAGTTAAAAATCCAATCCAAATTTTAAATGGTTTGACTAGTGAAAATGTTCGATGTGATGGTACTTATAGGCTCGTTTATGCAATTAATTCCCCGTGTTCGATCCGGTCTCCTATGCTCTGTATGTTCACTTGCATAATTGAGATTTGGTAAATTAAAGCTTGTGTTGATAATCGTTGTGAAAGAAAAATCTCATCAAAGCCCGAAGAAGTTGAGGATGTTAATTTCGATATAGATGAGTAGGGATGTTTTTTGGGATTATGACTCATAATTTATGTTTTTTATATTGGTACTTATTTTAGATTTCATTAGATGTTTTATGTGCATAATAATTTGGAAGTGTTTGTCATCATCTTCCAGATTATTATGGTGCTTTGTTAATTAAGAAACTAGCAGACTTTGTGAATGTTTGTTAAGAATGAATCAGCTTTTCAACGTACGAAAATTTATCCATTTGATTTCACGTTTTCAAAATAAACAATGGATTGTAAGAGTAAAGTGTTCGAATCATAATTTCATCACCTTAATATTTTTGACAAGTTTTTAAGATAAATTGGTACCAATTTCAATTTTCAAATGAACCACATAGAAACATATATATTTTTTCAAAATTCAAAAAATGGAGAAGGAAATGACTTTCATTATTGAAAGTAACTTTATGTTTTTGTTTTAGATGCATCGAGCCAAACAAAATCGAAAATGGGATCAATTAAGCCTTAATTCACTTGAGGGGGTTGAAATTTTAACCAATCAAATTAATGGAGACCTTGAGTACTGTAACAAATTATTTGTACTCTAACACCATCAATTTATTATCACCTTGATTCAATTATATCGTTTACCCTATAAGATCTTCCAAACAATTAATATATACCTTAAGTGGTACAAAATCCAAACATGTGCTTAATAGAGAGTCAAATTAAACTTTCCAGACTAAATTAAAAAGCAATGAAATTACATCAAATGTTGTTGAATGCCTAAAAAGATTATCCCAAATAAATAAGAGAACTTATGCTAATAAATTATAATTTATTGTAATGTTGGAACAAACCTAAATTTGTTCAAATTTTCAAATTAAAACAACTGGACTTCTTGACTTCTTGGGTAGATTGTCATAGCATTTATGTGCAACAATGATGGTTGAGTCTACAATGTAACTTAATAAATATTCACTTGATTAATTTTTAGGTGGTTGTTTTCTTTACATTAATAAATTGGTATTAGTGGATTTAGGTTTCATTGCATTAATGAGGAAGAATGATGGTTGTCGATTGTAAGGGAAAATGAACAAAATTAAAAACTTTAACCATCTGCACAGTTACCAATATTCCATACTCTATATAGTTTTATTGTGGAGAGATGTATGTATGTAGATATAATCAGTCAATATATGTGCCATTACTTAAAAAATAATGTTTGAGAGCTAACTTAGCTTTAAAAAGAAATCTCCACAAATTTCCAGGCTAAAACATAAATGTGATGTGGTTTGGTTACTTGTCTTGTCATTCCTTTAATGAAGAAATTGCTTTTATATAATAGTGGACGTAATTGTATGTTGAGGCTTTGAGCAGAAAAGACACAAGTCAAATTTCTTATCAAGGGTATTGCTTTGAACCCTAGTTCAGGATGTCTTGGTCCAAATCCGATGAGGCCGTATTTGTTAGTTTTCTATGTCTCAGGATCAGCTACGTCGATCTTTCACATACAACGAGCACTGCAGAGACATTGAACTTACTTGCGAGGTTGTTGTCTGGTGCACGATATCGTGAGTTTAGGACTATCAAACTGGTGTCTAAGTTGAAGGAATTGAAGGAGCTCTTTTATCAATTCGAAGAATTCAGATGGATTATGGGTATCAACTACGATGAAGAGAGTAACTGTGTCATGGCCACTGACGCCTATTTTCATCGTTTCACCAGTATTATCCATGCAAGTAAGCAGCACCCATTCATTATATTTATTCATATTAAATTGTCATTAATTTGGCTATATTTTCACCATAGGAGAGCGAGGAGCACTTCCAGTTTCGACTTAATGGAATGCCGGAGTACCGTGAAATTCATGACATTGTTGTGGTTGGAGGAGTTATGAAGCTTGATTTTGAGAGGTTGATCACTAGGTTTGCTTAATAATATATATTTGCTGTTATAGTGTCCTCTTAAATTTCATAGCATCAACTAGTTTTTAAGTTCTTTTTTTTATTGAACCTTTGTACTCAATTAGTGTGATGAAAATTAACCTTTGTTGTTTATATTCTATGTTTGGCTGTACATGTATGCGATCATTAATATGGATCCAATATTTTTTTTATTAAAATTAATCATATTCGATGAAATAATGCATGAATAAACCATAACCAGTCAATTAATTTGTTCAAATACAATGTAAAATGAAAAAAAAATAAAAAAGAAGGGAAATATTAAATGGTGAAACATCAAACCCTAGATAGTAAGATGTGATGTATTGGGAGTTGAAGAGCATTAAATTTCAGTGATGAACATAGAGTGTCTCCGGAATAATGATATGATTCGATATATAACTAGATAACTAAAAAGAAAATATAAGCACTTACTGCATTTTGTTTAATAAATTACAAGGATGACAACCAAAAGACAATAGAAAAAAATTCAAAACATAATAATCATAATCTCATCGTTTTGAATTCATCCTTCAAGTTTAACGTGTGATTTCCGCGTCATTAATTCTTAACCACTGCTTCAATGCTCCAACCATCAATCCTCCTTAATTTGCAGTACCTGACAAAACAAAAAAAAAAGGAAAAAAGGAAAAAGCAAAACGCAACAACAAGCACAACAACTGCAGAACTATCACGATAAATAACAACAACCATAATTAATAGAGAGTAGTAGTTCATGGAGTCCCCAAGTGCAGTCTGTCTAGTTAATTATATTACATGCCAAAAGAAAAAGGGGTTGCACAAAACCCGAGCAAATTAAAAACATCAAATTTTTTACCCTAAAAACACATAAAATAGATCTATCCATAATAAACGTCAAGCCACATAATTCGACAGCCACTCGAAGTTGACACCGCTGAAACCACAAATGTTGAAAATCTCACGAAGAGCTCCAAGATCGGGCACTCCCTCCACCGCAGACACTCCTAGCATGAGAAAATGGGATAAATAAAAAATACTGGCTGGGTAAAATATTTGAATAAATATTGCTACTTACATTCTTCCCCATCCGGTCGAAGTACTCGTCCAACGCATTGACTCAATTGGCAGTTTCATCGTACTCAATACTTGGCTGCATCTTGAAGAACTCAAAACTCACCCACTTCTCCCTTAACTCGCTCAACTTCATGACCAGTTCAATGATTCGAACCTTTCGAGGAAGAACCCTCGACATCGTAAACGCAATCTCCTCAAGTGCATCATCAACCTCATAATTGTCAGATACATCGACCGCTCCAACTTGCAAAGGTAGCAGATCAAGATAAAAGTGCTCGTTGGCTCGTGACCAATACATTTTTTTTCTGTAATAGTGAAACTGTATCTGTTTAGAAGAAAAAGAAGAGATATATGTTGAAAAAAATTGAAGTAGATGAGTGCTCTATATAGAGGGATTCTTAGGTGGTGTGGTTGTATACATTAATACATATATTTATTAAGATGAAGCCGAGTAAGTTTAATCATTTAATATTCCAATGCAGGCTTCTAAGGTTTGCATGCATTGATGACATAGATTTTTCTTCATTTATGTTTTCGAGGTTTATCTCAAATTTATGTCACATACGTAAATTTGGACGGATTTCATTTTGCGGTATAGATCTGTCATTAATGAGAAGGGGTTACAAATAGGGTTTCATACGCGTCCAAATCTTATGTAGTCAATATAATTTTTTCTTTTTTTCCTTAAGTAATGCTAGTTGGCCACATGTGTCATTGGCAGGTTAACTGTATTCCAGTAGAAAAATTTCATAAATAGATGAATTTTGTATGTAAATATAATAGTTGCAACTAATATAATAAATTGTGGGTTATGCCTTACAAGTCCTAATTTACTTACATATTTTTAACTGTGAAACAAAAAATTCTTACATAACCTAATTATTTCTTAAATAAATATAGAAATAAATATGTGAAATATACTTGTATGTAATTTCACTACACTATAAAATAAATAATAACAAAACATAGACGTATATCATAAAATATATTAACACAAAGTCTATATGCATCCGAATATCATAAAATATATTAACACAAAGTCTATATATATGCATCCGAATATGTTTATATATGAATTCTCCTCCCGTCCAATTTTTTTTAATTGCTCATGAAATTGACACAAAGTATTTTCATTGAAACAATATAGTCGTGTAATTGTCAATTTATATCTCAGTAATTGTTTCATATAACACATATACAGTAGCCACTTTCAATTACAATTAAAATTACAGGATAAATACGAACAGACACGTCTGAATATAAAATTACTTGGATTTGCAACGTTTTTGTTTTCCCTCTTTCTCGAAGTTCACTCAACCGTCTTAGGAGAGTTAAGACGTGAAATAAATCTCGAACAGTATTAATTTATTGTATTTATTCTCTCTAGTATATTCAGATCATTCTGGAATAAATTAACTTCAATTCATTTTATATTGCCAAACGTCTCACACCATTTCGTATCCCAGCTGCCATATTTATTAACCTACCCTTCATCAATCCATCATCCGAAACCCTAATTTTGAATAGTTCTTGCAGTCGTCTTGCAGCCTTTGAACTCAACCTTAAGGCGATCAATTTTAGAGCTAAGCCTCAAATGGAAAGCCGACCGTCGTTCTTGGAGATCGAGGTGGCGGAGCTGAGGAATCAACTGATTAAGGCGACGCACCGGGCCGATCTATCAGACACATACGATGGGGTAC
The DNA here is from genome assembly GCA_026008535.1 of Perilla frutescens. NCBI lineage: Eukaryota > Viridiplantae > Streptophyta > Magnoliopsida > Lamiales > Lamiaceae > Perilla > Perilla frutescens. The sequence goes on along the minus strand of BRKX01000003.1, from coordinate 67,296,377 downwards.
TTCGTGAATGGGACCGCCAAAAGCATGAGCCAGACGTTCTCTAGGGCGATCAGCGGTGAGGATGTGGTGGGAGAGATACTAAAACTCAAAAACCATCTATCTAGGTTCTGCGAGTTCGTGAAACTTAGAAGTGTAAAACACGACGAGGGAGATAATAGCTGGTTCGTACTGGACGATTATTTCGAGCAAAACTCAGAGACGCCGGAGATGAGGAATTGGTGGAAAAACGGTGAACCTTTGTATCCAGAGCTTCGCCAGATCTTCATTGAGGGAGGGGCCGACCGCGCGGACTTCGAATGGTTCGGGAAGAGTTTTCAGGTTTAATTTTTTTTTGTTTAAATGATATTTCACCAGCGAAATATTTGTCTACTTTTTTCCTGTCGGGATTTCTAAACTACATTGCAGACGTCGGCAGGGGTGTGGTTGTCGGAGACCGGTGAGCTGCCGGATAAAAAGAGGAGAATCGGGGCTGGCCCATCACGATTTAGGGATAACGATTATAAATATAAGTAATTATTAAAACATCTTATATTATTGTGTATTTGTATTTATGATAACCCTAATATATATGTTGTTAAATATTAAATTAGATCTACTTTTTGTGTGATTGTGCTATTTTTTGTAGAACAGTTCATATTTTATTTGGTCATTTAATATCTTTATTGTTTTGATTATCTTCCATGCATGATTTAATTTATATTTTAATTTTATCGTTGTCAAACTTACATTTGTTGATCTTGTGATCGACAAATATATTAACATACATGTATTTTTATTTTTGAATGGAATGTCTTTTAAAAGGGAGTATCATTATTGCAAAATTCGCATTTTTTGGTTGAGAATGAAGATTGGAGGTTGTTCACAATAAATGCAGTAGTGATTCACAATTAAATGTTGAAAAGTCAATAAGTGTATATATATTCATTCTTTACATTATTCCCATTGTATGTGAGTGATAGAATAAGATTCCCATTGCATGTGAATAGGTTATCATATTGTATGTCTTATAATTTAATGGATCTAGTACAAATTTGGCACCTGCACACTCAAATTATCTAGAAAAAGATCTGTCAGGTACCCAGGTTTGCAAAACAATTCGTTTTGTTGAATAATAGTGTTGCCCTCAATAAATGCTGAGTAACTCACACATAAATGTGAAATGTCACAGATTGAACATTCATTCATTAATGTGTATTGTCTTTGATGAACGCATACCATATCCAAATAGGGTTTTTTTTTGGGTAAAAAAAATAACTTTTTATTTTTTTTAATGGCAACTGAGCACAAAAGAACAAAATTTTAATGTAAATGCAATAAATGTCTCTTTAGACTAATCTATCTAAATATACAAATGAATACATCTGGATATGAATGTATATCTGATTACATACACATATACACCTAGTAAACTTATATGAATATATTTTTGATTACATACACACATACACCTCTTACAAAAATACCTGATTAAGAAAATCTTTACCACAATAATCGTTCTTAATTATATACAATTTCACTGGTTGTAACACGTACCCTAAATTCTTAAGCAAAAAAATGTTATGTTTTTTATTCTCGATAGCGGAAAAATAATTAACAATTATAATAATTCAAGTAATTTTTTATTTGCCTATTTTCATACTAGAAAGTTATATATGAATGATAATGCAGAAATTTTTAATAATGAATAAGTGATCCGGTTCAATCACTATTGGATGACCAAGACTTTCCAAAACCTAACATTGATTACATGAAGAGATGTTGCACACTCCAAATTAAAAACTTTAATTTTGCAACAAATTTGCTTCCTGAATCTGGAACAATAAATACGGGTCCTTTCTTCATCTACCCCGTATTAATTTCTAACTACACTTAAAAAATCAAATATATGCATCAAAGCTAAATTCTACTTGTTCACCATAACCTATACAGCAACCACAATGGCAAGTTAGAGAGAATGGAGCGCAGATGAGAAAGACTCGCTTGTTCAGTTGCTGGTGAGAGCCAATTTTCAGCATGATTTCACGAACACGATCCAGATAGACTACATCATTCTAGGTATCACGAAGGAACTCACACGTGTGCATGGGACTCCATTCACCCCACATGAGGTCATCTATGAAATTCTGGCTTTGAATGGGCGCTTCGCTTGGGTGTCTTGGTTCATTGGTCTTAAGGCGGTCCACTACGATGTTGCCACCAACCAGTTTTGGGTTTCGAACAAATATAACCGTCGACCTCAGAGGGTATGTCAAACAAAAAGTTTCTTACAAAAAATCTCCAACTTGTTTCTAGAATATAATTTCTTAATTGCACTTTTCTCATATAGTCGTATGACGTTGTGGGTAGGAAACTACAAAGATGCACAACTTCAGGGAGAATGGTGAACCGAGATTCAAGGATCTCCATGTGATCTTTGTAGTTGGAAAGGTAAATGTGCCTGATTATGATTGGCTTTTGAAGAATATTGCTGATGATGAACGCCTTTGCGCTAGGCTGATACTCGAAGGAAACGGAGCTCCGGTTTATTTTTCCGGTGAGAAGACATCTGCGGGTGGTGGCTCGAGTGAGGGTACATCAGCGGGTGGTGGCTTAGTCAAGGTAACGTTCACTTGAACACTGATGAGGTATTGGACGAAGTAGTATTTATATTAAGTAATGTTCGTCTGCGTAGGTATATATGGTTGCTTTAATTTATGTCTAAAAAAAAGACTACTTGTTATTTTAATGGGAAGGCCCCTCATTTTGAATCCAGATATTGGGTTGAAGAAAAACTTAAAATTAATTATAAATTTTAAAGTCTATGAGTATAAATCTAACAGTGAATTATTCATTGAAAGAATGAACACTACAAACTAAATTGCTCAAACTTGTCAACATTATAAAGTTCTAATATTTATCCTGAAAATTAGAATAAATTATTTAATTCATAAATAGGCTTTGTTATTTCTCAATATTCAAGGATTATAATAAATTATTTAATTCATAAATAGGCTTTGTTATTTATCGATTAAAATGGTTTTTAATTCTAAATGTTGATAATAAAATGAAAACACCACCCTAAAACATTACATTCAATTTTTCTTTATACAGAAACTTAGTTGAATTGAGGTGAATATGGTGTGATTTAATGATTCTTTGAATGTGATGAAAACTTCCAAACACCGATTAACGTATTAATTAGATCTAACTTTGTCTATATTTAAATAAAACTAGGGTTGAGAGGTGGGAGAGGGGGGAAACTTTTGATATTTAATTTGGTGATCTCCACAAAAATCAGTTTCTTGTTCCATAACATCTACAAGATCAATGATTTCAATAATTTGATTATATGAGATAGGAATATCGAGAGCCACCAATACACAAGCAAATAAAAAATTAAGATGGATTTGAGTAACTTTTACTACTTTTCAAGAGTGTTGATTCTATTCAGGAATTCAAGCAGCTTTATGTGATTGCGATCTAGGGTGAGCATTATAGGGATTTATTGCAGTCATTAGCAACTTATCCTTCTTAATATGCAAATACAAATTGTGGAGATAAATAATCCATTCGCATAGGCAGGAGACAAAAGTAGTTGAACAAACTAGTCTAGATAGTGTTGTCATGCAACCCTGAATCACCAAAAAAAAGAGCAATCCTATGGCAAAGATCTCCAATTAAGCTGCTCAAAACAGACCACAAATCTAATTAGGCTCTCCCTCATTTCCGCTTCTGCTAGCCAGGCCACCGACAACTTCGCTACAATGAAATAATTCAGCACATGATCTCTCATGAATTATCGGTCCATTCCGAGGTTTGATCATACACATCGGTGTGTTAGACACCAAACACTCAATGTAGGTCAATGCCATTACGCCACAGTCATGGCAATTTGCCTGTTGAGGTGAGTTTTGGCAAGAAATCACGTCTCACTCAGTCTTGGACGAAGCCGTGAAGACCCCATTGGTTTTGCAAAGCCAAGGAAGAAACCTGCTCATATTTTCAAAATATTTCTTCATAGGATTCCACTCATACCCACGGGACAATGAGTCATAAACCGTGATGGTTTCATCATCAAGATTTATTTCATAGGCAACCCAATGTGACTTCAAAATGTGGGCAACGCCATAGATGTTGTCAACTTCCTTCCAAGCCACCCCTCGTTCCCTAGGTAGTTGATCGTGTACGTACTTTTGCAAAACAATTGCATTAGCGTCGAAGTCGCTCTTCGCCATTGTCCACTGCACCATTAATTAATTCAAGATTAACACTAGGGTACAGAAGAAGCAACGTCACACAATTCAGCTACTAAAAATATGAATCGTACCTAGCAGTGCATGTCCATCGACGTCCAACGTCGACGGAAGAGATGAGGTTTATGCTTTGTTTTAACGAGTAGGAAGTTCAACATCACATCAATATTCTGCCAAAAAAAAGTCCCAATAATTGTCAACCACATCACTCTTAACAAAATTAAAATGGTAAATTATTGATTTTGGTATACGTTACGAGACTACCTCATCTGTGAGCCAGCCCCTCAGCTTCATGATGGTGTCGAACCATTCATAGCTCACACACTATTTAACGTACATGGGTAAACGTAAGATGCATGGCCGGCACAAGTTTTGCATGGCACATGAAGCTCATTGTTAGTTTCATATGCTGTCTCCATAATATATGCTTTTCAAAAATCTATTAACCCTACAAATTGACACTCACATTTCGTTCTTCGCAGCCTTGGTCCTCCAAGATTTGATGTTAGCTACATTCTCCGTTGAGTAAAGCCGCATGGGATCATATGATTCACCCAACAACGAACTAATTTTCCTGGCCAAATCCGAAATCACCATCCCCCAGGTACTGGACTTACTGGGCTCAGAGACTTCAGAAGATATCATCACACAATCTGACGGACTTTTGCCCATTTCTCGATATGGTCTAGCCACCGTCGAAGGTCGGGGAAGACCACAAGATTCAGACTCGTCTAATGCAATGAATTCTTTGGGCTCATCCCGAATGTTGATTCCCACAGTCGGTTCACCTCCTTCACCATCGATGCAAGCATCATTTTTGTCCATATCCATATCACCCGTCATCTTCGCGCTCTTTGGTGTACAGTATGCATCAACATTTGTCTTCATCCTTGGAGATACAACCTCCGCAAAATTATCACCATCACCATTTGCTTGCGGCTTGTTCCCACAACTACAACGACTACAAATGGTTGCTCTCAAAGATTCGATCATTGCTTCATACTTGTCAAATTGTCGCTTTACTTCTTCCGTTGAATCAGAAATTGTCTGCGCCAAAAAACAAAAAACAATGCACCAATGATTTCATAACTTGAGATGACAGCGATCAATACACAAGTCACCTTCAATAGTGTGGCTATTGAATCTGTGTCTCCCGTCTTCCTCATTGTGAATGAGGATTCCTTGCATCTATCACCCGTAAATTTGTGATGGAATTCAGAATTGCCAATTTCCAATGACGATACATCTAAACTAGATGGAGATTTGGAGAAAGCTTCCCCGGTAGACCTCAATCCATATCGCTTCTTCGCAAGCTTTCTCTCATCTACAGCACTGTAGGTTATCCTTCATTTAACTGATAGACGGTTCGCTTTCAATGGTGTGTCCTCCACTGTTTGTTCCAACTCTAAAAAAGCATTGTTATCTTCCACAAGTCTCTTCTCCTCGTCCAACATTATCATATCAATCTATATAATATTGAAATTAAGTCATTAATAATTGATCTAAGAGGCTAAACATTTGATTAATTCATGATTTATTTTAACAAAATCCAGACCCAATTCAAGGAATGCTCGGGCGTGAAAAACTTCTTGAGATCATAAAATTGAAAGAAATTTGGAGTTGACCAACGCAACATGCATGGGACAGCTTCTTCAAAAGAAGGTACTTGCTCCCCACAATAAGCACCAAGTTCCCTTGATATCTCAAAAGCCAAGAGCTGGAACACAAATGTGAAGCCATATATGTCGAAATTCGGTTTCATCTTCTTCTTCAACATATTTTTCAAACGTGCTCGGGCATCTAATATACTGTCCACCATGAACTTGTAAGAGATCGAACCCCATGGATATTTCTCAAATTTTGATAAATCATTCACGAGATGTACATATTGGACATCAATCATTTTGCCATGTGTATCGCGGCACAATAGCAAAGCATACAATACCAACAAATGAGCCAGCTTCAACACTAACTGCCCGCCGCCATTACTAGCCAAACAAGCAATTTCAAATGCCTTCTCGATGTCTTGCAGTTTCATGAGTACCTTACTATCAAATATGTTCTTGTAGATCATAGATTCCGTTGGCAATGCCTCAGCGGCACCAAATTTAAGCCCAGTAATGAGGAAATACTCTTTCGGTCCAAACACAAAGACACGATCATTAATTTTGAATCTTAAAAATCCATTCGAATTAGCGCGATCCTCCATGTACAACAGTAGGTGGTACACAAGTTGCCCCTGGAACTTCATCTCCTTCGTGTTCAAAAAATGGCCGAAACATGACTTGCTAAACAATTCATAATTCTCCGTATTCAAACTATCGCTTAATGTTTTCACCGTGCACCGCAGATAAGAACGACACGATACTAAAGCTCCTAAAAATCGAGGCGGATATATATTCAAGAACCAGCAAGAATCGCCAATTAGATGGATTGTTCAAATATTGGGGCAACATGAATACATTTAAATAATACATTGAATATTATAAAATAAATATTAAATAAGAGGAATTAAGAAAATTGGAAGTAACGAAAACCCTAACTATATATTTGCATATATCCACTATCCAGTCACATTTAGTTCTATCTATGAAGACAAAACGGAAAGCAACACTTTTAATAAAACAATTGATTTCTCCGATAATGAAGGAATCTCTTGTGCTAAAATACAAGATTCGTATCAAGGATCAAAAGATAAAAAAAATTCATTAAAATATACCCACATTTCTTTATTTGAACTTCTATTATATCGAGCAATGTCCGATATAATAAACACACCAACAATTACAAAAATAATAATAAAAAAAATAACGATTACCCTCATTCAAACCGTAACCCCTCAAAAAAGAAAAAAAAAGAAAAAAATAGCGATTACCCTCATTCGACACGTCCTTCACTTTCTTCTTCCCACCCATGCTTCAACGTCGTGAAGAGGCTCCGTTGCGTTGAAGAACACGTACAGATACGAAACCTTAACGGAACGATGGCAAGAAAAGATTGAAGCCTTGGACAAACTCCCACTGCATCATGAACACGAAGCTCACTGTAGATCTCGGGATTTTCATCTTTACCGACGAGTGAACGGCCAGATTTTGAGAGACAGAGATGAAAGAGAAGAGGAATCGATTTTACCTTTCGTTTTTTAATTTCAATTAAATGTATATTTAGAACATTTTCCCCCTAATTCAAAAACTATCATATTTCTGCTCTGGTGCTGCATAGGTTGAATAACAAATATTTAGGTCATAAATGCTGATGTGACATGATAATAAATATCCTTATATTTAAATCTATACTTCAAATAAACTACATAAACTAAAACACCACAAATAATGAATGGCCGATTGTATTACATGACTTTAGACTATGCTTGTAATCATATAAATGTATATCCAATAAAAAAAATTGTATGATAATTATGAAAAGTATTAACCATTAATTTCGGCCGATATATGCATAAAGATCTACAATATCTACCTAGGGATATTAAATGCAGAATACATAACCATGGTTAACTTTTGCCATTTTCTTTTTCCTTTTTCTTAAAACGCCTACTTTACACGTGTCACGATCCTGGAGGGGGTGTCCAATGGAGGGGTGTCCATAGTGTAATCACCCGTGGAGGCGGCCACATCGAAGCAATTGGTGTTGCAGCTTTTTTATAATTTTTTTTTTCATTTTTAACTTTCGCGCGTGCACTCCATCCGCCAATTTTTACATTTGATAAAAAATTTATATTAGACCGTTTAATGGTCTCTTATGTTAGACGGATCAAATAGGACTCAAATTCATCCTAAAAAACAGATCAAATAGGACTCAAATTCACCAAAAAAATCCGCAAAAATAGTCAAGCGTGTGATAGAAACTCAATCCAAATGCCCTAACTCTACCACAAAAGCTAGCTTAAGGGTGGATGGTTGACCCTCAACTTAAGTATCCATCCACAATTGCTTATGGATCCGATGTGGGATCGTATCATTCCACCTACCTTGACAAGCCAGGCGTCCTCAAACAGGTCACACTCTAGACCGCTTCGATGCTAGATAACTCTTTCTCGAGCCGGATGGCTCACACTCTGAACCGCTTCAGCACCAGGTAGCCCTTTTTCAAGCCAGACGGCTCTCACTCTGGGTAGCTTTCACTCCAGACCCCTTCAACACTAGGGAGCCCTCTCTTAAGTAGCCCTTTTTCAGGATGAACCGGCTCTCAATGAAAGCACCAATGATAAAGTAAAGTCTTACTATGTATGTCGCAAAATATCACTAATTATATGTCAAAATATCACATAATATAAATTGAAGTATCATCAATTATGAAGTATTTTCACATGCTAAGAAGAAAATAAATAAATTATTATTTTCATAAATCATAATATGGGATTTTAATTTAGTTGATTCATTTATCTTTTTTTTGGATATGTTTGTTGATTCTCCAAACATCACGTATCATGATGTACAAAGTAAAGTATTACTAACTATGTGTCGAATTATCACTTAATATGAATTGAAGTATAATCAACTCTGAAGTGTTTTCACATGATAAGAAAAAAATATGAATTATTTTCTGCATAAATCATAATGTGGACTGTTTAATTTAGTTGTTTCATTTATCATTTTTTGAATATTTTTGTTGATGCTCCAGACAACAACTACCACTATGTGGAAGTAAAGTATCACTAGCTGTGGAGGTTGGCCCAGTTGCTCTTTATCTATTTCTCTTTTTTCCTGGCCCTATTCCTTTTATTTTTACCCGGCCCATCTGTAAGCCCATTTTCCCTAAAACCTACTTTACTATATATAATATCCCTAAACCTAAATTACCATTTTTTATCTCTCCCTCTCCTATTAAACCCTCGCGTCGTTTCATCTCCTCTTCAAGCCTTATCTCTGATCTTCAGCCATGTGTTGAGCTCTGTAAATCCCTTCTCTCTGTTTCTTTGGCTGGAATCCTGACCAACGGATCCCTGAGTGGTTGTGAGTTGAGAGAGAGTGTGAGCCCTAACCTGTGAGAGAGAGAGAGTGTGAGAGCTTCGAGCCCTGAACACCACCTAAAATCCCCTTTGTGGTCTGAGTTTGTTGTCACCGGAAGTTGCAGTGCCCCCGACAGAAAAGATCTGAGCCTAAGTGTCCTAGAGACACATCTTTCCTATTTCTCAAATCTCTACTTCTTTTTCTTTTGATACTTGTTTCTGGTCCTTCAAGTTTCTAAGTTTCCCTACTTTATTTTGCTGCTCGTTCTAACTCTTATACTTTGCAGATCTGTCCCTAAAGAAGTCTGTGAAGATATAATCATCTGAGACTATCTACAGGCCTAATCAAGCAAGGTTGAAAACCCTAGTTGCTTGAGCAACAGTGGGGGTGAACTGCAAGGGTCGGGAACTAAGAAGGTGAACCCCTCGGATAGGCACGATACCCAACACTAGCAATGAAGAGAAATATCATTACATATAAAGCATTTGACAGTCGCTTTTTTTTCGATATTTTTTTATTTTTATATTATTTTTTATTTTTTCATTTTATTTTATTTTTTTAATTCTTTTTTTAAATTTTCATTTTATATCAAACCCAATGCATAAGTCCACGTGTTAGCGTTGGGCGAATGCATTGAGCGAGACGCCGAATATAAAAATTAAATTAATTCAATTCAGTTTTATGGTTATCTAATTTCATTTTGAGGTATATATTTATTTCAAAAAAATAAATATGTATTTATAAAAAACTAAAAAAAATAAAAAGTGAAAAAAAAAACAAAAAGAAAAAGGAAAAATAGATGGAAAGGAAAAGGGGACTACTAAAAAGAAAAAAAAATACTCCTAATGGGTTAAATATAGATCCGTCTAACGTAAGAGATCTGTTAAACAATTTCACACAATTGTGCTTCTTTATTTTATTTTATTTTTTATTTTTATTTTCAATTTTTTACCAAAAGTATAAATCTTAAAATTGAATTATTTAACCTTACAATGAAAATCAAGATAAAATAATTTAATTATTTTCGTCGGACGCTAACGTGTGGGCTCGTTCACCGCGTTTGACAATTATTTTTTTCGAAATAAAATATACCCTAAAAGTGAATCATAAAATTAAAGTGAATTAAATTATTTTTTTTATCCAACGAGATGCGTAGTGCACTCGTCCGACCCTAACACGTGGGCCCGTGCACTATGCTAGATAATTAATCTTTTTGAATTAAATATAAATCATATTGATATTAATAAACAATAATTGTGATGAATAAATCTTAAAATGGATGAAATAAATCAATAATACTCATATAAAGTAAGTAGCAAATTAATACTTTTTAATACTCAATAATAACATGCTCTAACGTAATAAGTGATACTTTCTATGGGTAATTTTTTTTTTACCGAAACAGATCGCGGGTCAGATCTGGGTGCGGGTTCCGGCGAATTAGCCCGTTTTACCGAAAGGCAGGTGCACCCAAATTTTTGTCTTGCCTCGTAACATTCTACACAAATAAGAAATTATCGGTTATGGATGCACTCACCTCGCTGAAATAAGAGTCGAATGCGATAATTGCAATAAGTTAAGAATTCACAATATTATTTCAAAAATTAAAAAGATTTTGCATTATTCATAAAATCGTTAAACTTAGTGATTTTCCCTACAACAAACCCTTATTGTCGATCTTTTAGGCATCTTCAATAAAATTTATTAATTATCTGAAATTACTTTTTGAATTTCATGTGTGTGTGGGGGGCGGGGGGATACCTTTTCAAATTATATAGATCAATCAAAGATCAAATTTATCATTAATTTATGTTCAGAGAAATGTGCTTAAGGTCGAAATTATAATATTTCCTACATGAAATTATAAAATCGTTAAACTTAGGGGGTGTATTCAATTGAGATTTTATTAGACTTTAAAGCATTTTAAAAAGTTCATGGATTTATAAAATCCATAGACTCCACATGGAATCTCCCAACTCCACATGGAGTCTCCGTGACTTGGGTATGAATTTCGGATCGATTTCGGACGATTTTAATGAATTTAAAATCCTTCTTGTCAGCGCTCGCTGGAACACAGCGACCGCTGTATGTGTAAACCAGTGCCCGCTGGAAACCAGCGGAGGACAAAATTGAACCCAGCGACCGCTGGGAATGAGTAAAAGTGTACCAAAACAACGTCAAACAGTAATTCTAGAAAATCCTGCATAATTTTTTTCTTCATGCAAGAAACTTAAAAAAGCAAAGCCAAATCCAATCAATAATGAGCATACGTGTTCAAAAACAACGAGAAATAGTAGTGTAGAGAGTACCTTTGTGAGAAGAATATATTGGAGTTGAGTTGAGCAATTAATGTTTCTCCTTAGAGCAAATTGAAAAAGAATTGTAGAAGAATGAAAAAAAATCGCGTGAATGGGGTTATTTAAAGATACGACTGACTTAAGCCCAACGCCCGCTGGGCCTCAGCGGTCGCTGGGAACTGACCGACTTATTCCCAGCGGCCGCTGGGGTCAACCGCGCGCTGGGATGCCCGAATTCAACTACTCAACGGCCGCTGGAGTACACCGCGCATTGGGTTTTACAAATCTATGAAAATCTCGTGTGCAGGGTTGGATTTCATACTTTGTATTTTTAACGTGATTTTGAGGTGAAATCCAATAGAATCAATACTTTTTAAAATCCATAGATTTTTACATACCTCTGAATTTTTAAAGACTTTTTAAAATTTTGATTGAATACACCCGGATTTTTAAAAGACTGAATTGAATACACCCGAATTTTAAAAGTCCAACAAAATCCTACAGAATCTCAATTGAATACACCCCCTTAGTGATTTCCCCTACAACGAACCCTTGTTTTGACTTTCTAATTTGGCTATTAATGATAGAAGGTTGAAATTATAATATTTCCTATATGATTTACAACAGAAAACACTTTTAATTTGGTACCACCCAAATAGCAGATCTTTTAGTTTTACATTCATAACGATAAACAATAATTTGAAATCTACATTTGTTGTGTTAACTAAAGAATTACATCACAGACGTTCGATCAATTAATTGAAAAAATAAATTGTAAGAATATCATGGATTTATGATTTCTCAATGAATTCTAGAATATTCATAATTCTTTAGCATATGTATGTACCATTTTGAGAATCTGTGTAAAATTTGAGATGTTACAAAATGGGGAGGAGAAATATAATTTATTTTATTAACACCTTACTCTATCAAACACATTTTATTTTCTAATTATTAAAGTCAAAATAATAAATCTCCAATGCCATACATAAATTGAAACACTATCTATTAATCTATATGCGAGTGGCACGTAAATATTTTTCCAATTCAACCACTGTTTTAACAATATACTCTTCCATAAACCCACATTTAAAAAAAATCGAAAAAATGAGAAATTCGAGCTGAAAAAAAAAAAAAAATATATATATATATATATTAATCAATGGGATGTTTGTCAGCCTGGCGGGAAGTGTAATGAGCAGAGAGCAAAACCAGAGAGAGAAAAGCACTGGCTGCAAAGATGGCATCAAACCAACGATGGTAGAAGTCGAATTGAATGTCCCCTCCCAACACATCTGTTATAATCATCCTGCAACACAGCAACACCATTCAGACATCATATCAACGAAAAACGGGAAGCTCGAAAATCAGGGCTGAAGAGCCAAAGTATATTCTGCTTCTGTAAATGTCAATGAAGTAGCAGTCGAGTTGAACTTTAAACAGTGTCTAGTTCCCTATAGGAAGATTTATTTGTCATAGACAATCCTAAGTCGGGCGACAACATTCAGAACAGCCAGCTCGATTGATGTAGAAAGGCCGGTTTATGAAATTCCAGCATCAATCAAACGGCCAGTTACAGTATAACTGCAACTTAGGATAAGGTAAACTTGTTTGAATGCCAACTTGTTAATACTAGGATAAACAACAGAATTCTTAGCCGTCAAACTCAATAGTGGAAACTTCTAAGCAAAGGGTTTCTTAAATGTAGGCAAACACAAGCTTAATAGAATGTAGGCAGAGGGTTTCATAACATATGGCATGGAAGCTAACTTATCTGAGATTTTGCGGAAGCTAACTCAGAAATCAGGATTATCAAGTTCCACATTTCTTAACTCGGATTATATATTTCTATATTGTAGCATTTTAAAGTTGCTTGACAACACAATGAGAGCAAATGCATTCAAGCATATAAAAAGCCACGTTGATCAGGCAAAAATAAGCGAAGAAGAAACAGCAAACACGTTGATCAGATTATTAATGGAAAACACAGATAATCGTAGGAGCATAGCTTTCAAATAGGAGAGAAAAACAAAGAGCAATTTATTGGTCGAAACTTCTAGAAAAAGTGTATATTCAATTCAGATTTTTTATGCAACGATCAACACTGAAATGCTCACATGCTCACACATACACGCCCTTAACAGAAAAAGCAGTCATACCTGTATTCGGTGGCCAAGCTTTTCCTAATTAATAATATGGAAGAAACAAAATACATTCCCATTATTTCAGAGAGGAAAAGGACAAGATTGCTTGAAGATCCACTCCCCACTCTGGAAATAGCAAAAAAGAACTGTACAATTGCCAGAGAGTTAGCTCACAGCAATATAAGTTAATATGATCAGTCAACTAAAAGTCTTAATTTTGAAAACTTGATTGAAGGCATAATTATTTAAATAAAAAAGTATTCTTCAATAAAGTTGATTAGGAGTGAATTCCCATCATGTTCTACTTATACAAACTGACAAGTATCACGATTCACGACCTTCTCAAGAGCATAAAATAGTTCATATTGGAATTACAGTGTATTATGTGAACACAGGTGCAACACAAATTTGATAAGCGGATGAGTAAAGCTTACCTTCATCAAGTTGGATAAGAATCCCCGGACAGACATGACTATCATCATCCCGATGAATAAAAGGGAAACATACTGCATAGCAGGAGGTAAAACATTATAAAGCGACGGGTGCTAATGTAGTTTGGAGGTAGAAGATAGCATACAGTTCACTGAACATTATCTATGGATATCCTAAGATAATTAGGCTGTTATTGAGGGAAACTAATCTTTATAACTTGCATATTAAGTCAGGGAACATCTGTTCTTGTAAAACTATTTTAAGGCTTTTACTAATCACATGCTGGGGAATCCCCTCCGTGTTTAATAGACAGTTTTCAGTCCCCCCATAAAAAACACACATCACAAAGTAAAAATCTTTCTGCTGCAGTTTGACAAAAGAGCTAAATATAATCTATGATTTGGCACTTAGAGTTAAATGCTCAACAAACATGTACACTGAAACATTTGAGATATAAGATATCTAGGCATTGCATGCTACAAAAAACAGGAGGAAGTAGTCCAAGCAATGCCAAGGAAAAACTAACCTGTGATAATAAAGTTACGTTGATGCCTATGTCAAAAAACTGCAGAAAGATGCTGATTGTCCTTGTAACAGGATCAACAGAACCAGCCTGAGACAAGTGTTCACATTATATCAGAACATTTTTAACTCTGGAATAGCAAAATTTGAGGCCGGCATTATAAGGCTAAATATAACAATTAGGAGATAAATGAAACAAAGTCATGATATTACCTCCTTGAATACAACACTTTGCAAAGACTGCACAATAAAATAAACAAATATAAGTCAACGGTCAGTACTTGAGAGTGTCCAGGATGTTAGTCTTGATAAATAACATTGCGAGTTTACAGAAATCTAATGTACAAATGTTAATTATGCTTCACTCATTGTAGGATTTGAAATGAAATAAAAATTGAACTAGAAGAAATCATATCACATGAGAGACAATTACCTTTAACATTTTATATACACAATATATTGAACAAACATAGCCTAAAAGATTCTGCAAGTGACCCTTCCATGTTCGAGAGTATGCTGCAGCTTCCTGAATTAGAGAGGCAAAAGATAACATGATTTCACAAGAAAGATAAAGGTGAGTCGACAATTGCTTTTGATCTTAATCTTTCAGAATGTTCAACTTGCAACATACAGGAAAATGACACAAGCACTTAGCATACCTTAGCTTGGCGAAGCTCATAGATTTCCAGAAAAAGTTGCTTTGAAAGTTCCTCCAAAGCTTGTACCTCTGCTTCCATGGTTCTGATATCTACACGAAGAAAGATCAACAACAAGAAAAGGAAGAAATCAAAACACAAAAAGCTAACAACCAGGTGCTGCAATACGTGTGCAACAATTACTAACCTTGCTCCTTTTGGTCATCCTGTACAGATCGAACAACCGTCCCGACTATTCGCTTTAGGAAGGACCTATTGTTTAATTTCTGTCACATTAAAATTTATCTGGTATTATACTCAAAGGCCATGGATAAGATCTTAAGAAACATATTTCATATTTTCTAGAATGCATTAAAATTGTTATTATCTTCTGTTATCAAAATGCCTCAAGAAGTTGTAGGGTAAGGAACATAAGAAACTATGATAAAGGACAAACCATAGCATTCTCCATAAAACTAAACAAATGTTTTGGGCAAACAATGTTATATTGAAACTTTTTAGCATTTTACCACTGTCATTTTCTATGTTGAATTGTTGACACTTAACTGTTTAAATCAGTAACTACTCCTTAGGACAAATTTGCACAAGACACTCTTACAGTCTTACATTATCATTAAAAAAACGAAAACTGAAAAATCTCCTAAAAATGGTCAAACTGGACCCTCTGTATTATATGGCCTTTGTTTTTTAATTAATTTTCTTAATTACCAGAAAACTTTTCTGCAGACACCAAATTGAAGATTTACAAAGTCTACCAAACTTGGTGGTAATTAGTGTGTAACAGTTCTGCTGAATATAAAATAAAATAACAACATATTCAGTATGTAGCAAGGTGAGTGAACCTCTTCCGACCCTTGTTTTCGCTCTATCTCCATTTGACAGAGAATTATCTTCTTTTTCTTGGAAATGCAAGTCTCTATTGACTGCATCAGCTGCCTCTCAATTCCCTTAATTTCTGTTTCCTCAATTTCTCTTCAATTGGGGGGAAAAAGGAAATACATTAAACCAGGATATTACCGTGTTGAGAATCATAGAATAAAGAAGAAAGCATAAACTTCTAAAGCAAACCTAACTTTCTGAAAAAGAGCTGTAGAGCAGCACTCTAATGTGTATGTAAATACAGAAATTTCATTACTCCTATCAGCTTAGAAGTCTGTCAAACATTAAGACTTCCAGAGATGAATTCCTAATTGAATCAATTATTAGCACTACACAATAAAATTTTGTTCCTCAGAGATGTTCAGGGTGCTCAATATAGAACAAACTATTCATAAACCAAATATCCGGAGTTGTTCTACGGCTGTCAACTAGAACCTTTTAACAGGTTAACACTACCAAGTTAATCTAGAATAATAAGAACCATGAAGTAGTAAACACAAAAATACCAAAAAGAAAAGGAAAAGGTCAAGTATGTTCCGCTCACAGACTTCCAATTTTTTTATTTGGGTACCACAAAGGACATTCAGATTTTCCATTATTCTAGAGTAATTCAAGCCATATACCCAACGAATTCTTACCGAATAAAGAGAGATAGGTAACTGTAAGGCAAATTCACTGCTCCAAAACCAGAAAGTACAGCCATGACAGTCACACCAATGACCCCAATTCTGCTCACCAACTGAGGCATGGTGAAGAATCCTGACAAGAAAAATCATATGAACAAAGAGTTCTCAACAATAAAATTAAAAAAAAAATGCGCACGCGCACGCACTCACATACACACACATATATATTGTGACATCACTGACATGTCACTCTATGTTTTCAGACCACATGATATGCGGTGAAAGTGCAAATAGTGGTAAATATGAAGTAGCTACATGTGAAGGAGAACAATAGTTGACCATATTAAACCACATGAAGAAGTGGTTGAGCCAAACACAGAGGTTTACACAAAAAAAAGGAGAAAATCTGAAGCAGTGCTTAGTGATTGTGATCATATACTTTAAAGTCCATTGGCAACATCTAACCTTTATCTGGGGAAGGCATTGGAAAATGAATACCCAATCGCCAGAAGCCATAAAGGAAAACCAACAAGAATAAAACAGCACCAAGCGAGGCCCGTTCCTTTCTAACACCTGAAAAAAAAGTAGACAATAGAATGATAGCGGGAAGCCTCCATATGTACGTACAAAAAAGTGAGGAATAAAAGGCATGATTTCATATTTGGTAAGTTCATTCACCAAAGACACTTTTGTAAAAATTATACAATTTTAAAACCCAAAATACTTCAGGAATATTTGGACAATATGTAAATGCTTTCGCCGATGACATCCATTAACAGAGACAGCAATCAAACATGTTCATGCTACAACAAATAACTGTAGAAACTATATTACTCTGAAACTTGATTGGCATCCCATCTCATGCACACATTACCATCCGCCCACCCTCACCAAAAGTATGAAAGAAAATCATTAAAATGGAAATAAAAGAAATTCTTGAATTTAATGCAGAGGATGCCAAACTTACCACTGTTAGAAAGCATGAGATAGCAATGATAGTATGGCAACATGAACACGAGCAACATTATTAAACAAAACAAATCCACCTTCCAATTCATCCACCTAGCCCTGCAGCCAATAGCAATTGAGACAATCCCAGATCAGATTGAACTCCTCAAAAGCCTTCGTGAAATGGGGCACCAAGTACATAACATTAATGCAAACTAAACCTAAGTTCTTCATTAAGTAAAACCCCCCGCACTAATTTAGCAAATGTATGTGATCTGAATATTGGAATCCTAGTTAAACACCCTAGCAACTAAGCGATCCAAGATCAAGAATCCACAGGAATGTGCAATATCCAAACGCTCATCGAAAGCACTTATATAGCAACTCCTCTTCACGGCCAAACTCTAATAATGCCCCTTTCAGCTTCAAATATACTCTTAAGGTAGGTAATAGGGACCAACTAAAACTACTCCAGCATAAACATGGCAACGAATACGAAGCATTCCACCATCAGAAATTTCCCAATAAACTACAACGAGTGCAAATCAGATATGCTAGAATATATAGAATGAACACACTCTAAAACCAAAATTAAGTTAATACAACAACGAACTGCTTACTCTTTTGAAAGAATGGGAATGATCTCGAACAGGACAAGTTCGAAGAGATTGCAAGAAAACGCAAAAACAACGCTAAATATGATCTGAACCAACACCCGCTTCTCCTCGTACTCCTTGTAAAGCCGTCGGTTCAAAAACCACAAGCCGCCCCATCCCAGCAGCAGCAGCGACCCCACCACCACCACCCCCTCGTACACCGCTCTACCCCACCCCATCTCCCTCCCTCTCTTTCTCTCTCAGAAAATTTGTTCTTCAATCCACCGCCACTAAGATTTCGCGGTGGTCATCAATCGGTGTAGTTGAAGCTTTCTGAACAATGAGATTTGCAGGAATTAACAGAAACCCTAATTGACTTGGAGGAGAAAGGTGAATCGAGATGGATCAAGCATGAATTTTGAGATGCAAATAGTGATATCTACAACAAGAATTTTGCGTGGAATAGTATATATGAATATTATATATTTACAAACTGAAGAATTGCTGTTAGCTCAGATACTCATGATTTGAATTCCCATTTCGTTTCTACTGAGGGTTTTTCAATTTTTCTGTCACCATCTTAAGAGTATTTTTGGAAAAACTTTAAAATAAAAAGAGTATTTTTGGAAAATAAAATAAACTCTTGAATTTATTTTTTCTGGAGACAAAATATATATTTTTAATTTTTTTAATTTTAGGTGATTCATTTAGGGATACTTAAGGTGATGTTGTACGATTTTTCAAAAAAACAAAAAAAAAAGGTTTAAGATAATAATAATAATAATAATAATAATAATAATAATAATAATAATGTTGATTCATGATCTGAAAAATGGGTAATTTGTCAATTTAGTATCTGAAAAGTGAAAAACTTTCAATTCCGGACCTGAAAGATGAAAATATTCTCAATCTAGGACCTCAAAAATCATGAATTTTGAAGTCGTCGATTCAAGTTCCTCCGCGAACCACTGGTTTGGACCAATGCACCCGTTCGGTTGAAGGTTAGCAATGGTTTCAATGTGAACCTAGGTCTCGAATCAATGCATCTATTCGGATAAGGCTTGGAGGTGGTTCCTAATGTGAACCAATGACTCCAACCAAGACATTAGTTCGGCCACGATGCTTCAATCAAATATTGATGTCTTGAACTAGTGCATCCATTCGATCACAACTGTTGGATCATGTGGCTTGATCAACCAATACTATCCAATGGTCCAATTTGATTCAAATCAAGTATCGCCATCTATTCACCAAGACACCACAACTCTTCATTGTTTATAAATGGGCCACTGGATTTCATTCACAATCCATCCGAATCCAAAGCTTGTCTTACAAGTCTTCGAATTCTCCTTTCTTCTTCATTTCTTAAAAGAAGTATTGATTATCGTTTGTTTGTTGGAAATAAAGTGCAACAAAACCTTGTTCGAAGGTCATATCTTGGAGACGATTGTCATTCCTTAAAAGAAGTCTCGATTATCGTTTGTTCGTTGGAAATAAAGTTTTGGAAGTGCAACAAAATCTTGTTTGACAGTCGATGTATCTTGGAGACGATTGTCATAACCTGTTGTGCATTATTTTGTGGGGCAATTTCATCTTGCGAAAGAGAGTCCAACTTCTATCTCGACTTTACTAAAGTTGTCGTTATTATGTACGACAAATTCCTCACAAATAATCCATAATTTGATAAAAAGTCGCAAAATGAAATTTTGATTATTTTATGAAGATGGCTAGTCCAGTTGCACGTGTTCATGGCGAAAGGCCAATGAAGATCTTAAAACATGGCAGCAAAAGATGTTGTTATACCTCACTACCCTCGGCCTCATTCATTTCTTCAAAGAAGATGCTCCAATTGTTGAGGAAACTAATAATGATACTCAAGGACGAACTGCACTCGATGTATGACACCATAATACGTAAATTTCTATGTCTTAATTATATTTTAAATGCTTTAGACGACTCTCTCTACTCCATCTATTCTAAATGTAGTAGTGCAAAGACACTGTGGAAATCACTTGACAAAAAGTACAAGATAGAAGAAGACAAAATGGTTGGTCGATTCTTGAACTTTAAAATGATAGATTCTCTGATAGTTCTAGATCAAGTCCATGAACTACAGTTGATCCTGCATGACATTCACACCGAGGGAATGCAACTAAGTGAATATTTCTAAGTGGCTGCATTTATTGAAAAGTTACCACCGTTGTGGAAAGAATTCAAGAACTCTCTCAAGCACAAACGAAAAGAGATGGGACTCGAAGATCTCATTGTGATATTAAAGATTAAGCAAGATAACCAAAAATCCGATGTTAAGACCAATAAACATACCTTCGAGGCAAAAGCAAATCTTACCGAACCATACACTAGCAAGAAACGAAAATTTATTAGCAAGAAGCCAAATGAAGGGAAGGTGAATCCCGCTAAGAGATTCAAAGGCAACTACTTCAATTGTGATTCCATAAAAAGACATCATGATCCCCTGTGGAAAAAAACTGATTTACTGAGACGGAATAAAAGATATCAAATTTCTACCAAGAAAACTGGAAGTTCCAACCAACAAGAATCCTAATGAACCTAAAAAACGATAAGGGCCGAGCAAAAATTACTTAATTTTTCAAGACCCTGTTATAAGTTCTATCCATATATGTTCTGATTACAATCGGAATCATACCCGTATTTTTCTTACTTAACCTTAGGTTGATTTAAAGATGAATTTCATTTTATAAAGGGAGAGAAAGTTGCCTGAACCTATACTATTTTATTTAAGTTTAAGTTTAATTAAGTTTGACAAAAATAATACTCTACGATTAGCAATTCGTTTATATTCAAACCGACCCATTTACTATCTATTATTTGATTAACTAGTCCTTTATCTTGGACTGGGTGAAGAGTCAGATGGTTTAGCACTTCCGCTTGAGGGGAAGAGTCGAAAGAATTTTTTTTGAATCAGAGTTCTGGATTTTTGTTCATCATTCGCCATAATAATATCTCGGGGTTTGTGCAGTTGACAATTTAATCCGATTTTGACCGTTATTTTCATATCCGTAATAGCGCGAAAAGAAGATCCCGCTCTAACTTGTTCAAGAATAATGGCATTGAGTCTCTCGACCCTTTGACTTAGGATTAGTCGTAACTATTTTTAGATGGGAGCATGGAAGGAATATAACTCAGCGGTAGTGTCACCTAGATGTGGTGGAAGTCATCAGTTCGAGCCTGATTATCCTTAAACCCAATGTGAGTTTTTCTATTTGGATTTGTCCCTCGCCGTGATTTAATGAGAATGGATAAGAGGCTCGTGGGGTTGAAAAACATTATCGAGCTCTAAAGAATAAAAGAAAGAGAAATAATGTTCTGATAGATATGTCTGAGCTGGACTTATCTGCCATTCTGTTTGAGGCAAACATGATGGATAGATACTGGAGCTACTCGCCACATATGCTCGAAAAAGAACATTATTCATGGGCAACTCTGCAACTTCTAATATCATTGAGATGAGAAAGATTGTGCTAAAGATGATGTTAGGCAAAGAATTAACTCTTGTTGATGTGTTGCATGTCCCGGACATCAACAAGAACTTGATATCCAGCTCTCTACTCAGCAATGTTGGACTTGGATTAGACTTTGAATTCGACAAGTTTATAATGACCAAATGTGGTCACTTTATTGGAAATTGGTACCTAATAGGGGACTCTTTAAATTAAATATAATGAATATCTACTGTGACATTAAACTGGCTAATAACAATAGAAATTCTACTTACTTGCTTGAGTGTTCAAATCTATGGCATGCTAAAGTAGGACACGTAAATTTAAATTCTCTACAATGACTAGTTAATTTAAATTTACTTCCAAAGATTGATTTTAATTCACAAAGTAAATGTGAAATATGTGTTGAAACAAAAATGGCTAATGCATCTTTTCATTCAGTGGAAAGAAGTTCAACATGTCTATAATTAATACATATTAATTTATGTAATTTTAAAATTGTGTAAACTAGAGATGGAAAAAATTACTTCATCATATTCATTGATGATTGCACAAGATACTGTTATGTTTATCTTTTGAAAAGTAAAGACGAAACTTTAGATGTTTTTAAAATATATAAAAATGAAGTTGAAATTTAACTTAACTCAAGAATCAAAATGATTAGAAGTGATCGAGGTGGCGAATATGTATCAACGTTTGAACAATTCTGTTCTGAAAATGGAATAATTCATCAAACAATTACGCCATATTCACCTTAATCAAATGGTATCACATAATGCAAGAATAAAACTCTTAAGTGAATGATGAATGCCATGATAATAAGCTCCGGTTTACCTCAAAACTTATTGGGGGGAACTATTTTATCAAGTAATCATATTCTAAATAAATTACCCTACAAGAAACAAAATAAAACTTCATATGATATGGAGAGGAAGAAAACATTCCTACAACTACACCAAAGTGTGGTGTTAAGCAAAGGTTAAATTACCTAAACCTAAGCAAATAAATATAGGCTCTAAATCTATAGATTACATTTTTATTGGATATGCAAACAATAGTAATGCATACCGATTCTTTGTGTACAGATTAGAGATACTTGATGTAAGTGAGTGAACAACAATAGAATCAAGAAATATTGTATTTTTTGAATTTGTATTCTCTAAAAAATAAATAATTGAAATAAATTCTATAAGAAACCTTACGAGGTTATTAATAATTCACCTCATATTGAGGAAAACCCAAGACATAGCAAAATGACTAAAGTGACAAAATCATCTGGGCCATATTTTCTAATTATATGTTAGATAATGAATCTAGGACAATACAAGAAGCATAGTCCCGAAGTTCCTTCATGGAAAGAAGCTATCAACAGTGAAATTGAATCCATCATGCAAAAGAATACTTAGGAAATTGTTGTCCTTCCATCTGGTTGCTAAACTTTAGGATACAAATGGATCCTAAAAAGAAAGTAGAAAGCTGATGGATCAATTGATAACTTAAGGGTTCAAACAAAAAGAAGGGTATAACTATTTCAATACTCACTCTCCTATCACAAGGAATTATATCTATTAGAGTACTCATTGATATTGATATTTTGCATAACTTTGAGATACATCAAATGGATGTAAAGACGACATTCCTAAATGATGAATTGGAAGAAGAAATATATATGGAACAACCTGAAGTGTTTGTTGCCAAAAGACAAGAACGAAATGTTTGTAAACTTGTCAAGTCACTCTATAGACTTAAACAAGCACTAAAGCAATGACATGTGAAATTTGATAAAACTGCTATCACATAGCTTTAAGATTAATGGGTGTGATAAATGTGTATATATTAAAGGCACACTTTGGACTTGTATGGAGTAAATTTATAATGTGCAATTTATACAAATACCCGATTAATTTAATAATAAATTGATTAAAAAAATTAAACATTAGTGGGGGAAATTGATTTACTAATTCCAATTATATTTTAATTTATGTCATTTTAGAGTATAATAAATTAATAAAAATGATAATGTCTCTATTTCTTAAGTGATATATAGTGTTGACAAACAACTTCTTTAATATATATATATATATATTAATTTAAAAAAATTACTTCCTCTATTGCTTCTATGAGATAAGAAAATAAAAATATATATATAATAAAATAAGATTATTAAAAGCTTAACATAACAATGTATTAATCCCTACTCACTAATTTAAACAATACAATTCATTGAATTATTTTAATTATTAAAAAAATTAATACTAAAATAACTTACATAATTTATTATTGGGACAACTTTTTAAGTTTAGCATTTAGATATGTTAGTATTTTGGTTAATATGAGTGATGTGTTGCTTAATGTGTTCATCCGATAATTGGTGTATGATATCTCTCTTTTTTTTTAATTATCAATCTCACTTAAAATACTAAATTATTAAATATGAACATCATCTAATATTTATAACATCAACATAAATAGAACATAAAGTGATTTCTTTAAATAGAAAAAATAGATGGTAAAGTTGTGCAGTAATACAAAAGAATTAAATAACATATCACACTTACTTAAATTGATGTTTGCTTATATTACCAAATTGTATTAAATTTGATGCTTGAAAATTATTTGAAACCTGATTTTTTTTTAAAATTTGATTGCGGCACTAAAATTAAAATATTGGTCTATATATTTATATGCCATTTATATATATATATATACAAGTATATGTATATATACTCCATCCGTTTCATTTTGATTGTTGTTTTATTTTTTTTTATTTTATGTCAAAATATTTATATATTTTCACACTCTTTCCTTGAAAGAGTAGCACCCGTCGCACCAATTAAATTGGTCATTTATACTCTTTTTATTATTTATTATAAATAAATTATTAATGGATTATATTATATTGAGACATTTTATTTATCTTATGTGTTGATTATATATGCATGTGATAAAATTCCTAGATCTTAATAAGTCACGGAACATGATCATGCATATGATGATGATTATAGAATATGTTTCTTGTACTTAGATCTTAAATTTGTTTCGAGTTATATAACTGATCAAGATGGGATATTGACCAGTTTAACTCGCACGTATAATATACACTCATAAGATGAGAATGTTAAGTCTCATTGACATTAGCGTGGTGACGTCAATATATATACGTGGGTGCTTGTTGAAGAACAAGTTCACGTTGGTGCTTGTTGGAGAACAAGTTCACTGAACAAACTCATTAGAAATTTTTAAGTGAAATTTATTGAAAATACGAATTTCTAAATTACAATAGTACACGGTTAGTCCTTTGACTTAAGACACCATAATAATCTTGTATTGATTATATCTCAATTTGATATAGTCTCTGATTGTATGACAATCATAAAAAGATTATGTTGGATGTTATATTAATTAATATGGAGATTAATGGAGTGGTCAATAAAGGACTTATTACTAGATTGTCGAGAGAATCTTCTAATTAATTTTCATGATTCATGATTCAGAAGACATTGGCCAAGGCATGATGAATATTGATTCATTAATGAATTGATTGAATGGAAATGAAAATGTAAGAATTGGATTAATTGAGTTTTTTGTATTATTCCATAACTCAATATCTAATCGGAAGATTAGATAATAGAAGGATCGTGCGTGTATAACGATTTGTAATTAAATAGGTTTACTCGCTATTTTACCTAGTGCTAGGTGATCATGCTACTTGCTAGATATTCACATGATTTGTAGGTTATCGAAATTAAAGAGTTAATTTCGAGCATATTAATTTATCCTAAGAGTGTTACACAAATAGATTGGAATTATATTGATCGAATTGATTCAATTGTTGAATCCAATTAATTAATGATATTAATTAATTGAGACTATTTTTTATTTAATTAGTTGCATCAAATAATCAATTAAAATGTTTAATTAGAATTAAATGGATTAAAAGTCTAATTCAAAATATGAATTAAATTAATTGGATTAATTTAATTTAATAGATATATAAATTTAATTGGATTAATTTATATTGTGTAAAATGTTAATTCTATTTTGTGGAATTAATATTTAATGGAGAATCTCTACAATCAAAAGATTGAAGATGTCTTTACTATGATTAAAGAAGCCATTAATGTGATTAAATGGAAAAATCAATTACCATCGAATTGGTTTTTGAGGATATGGCTGAATGTATGAAATAATATGTTATAATGTGATCATTCATATTATTCCATTCATTTTCATATGATTCTCTAGTTCTCAATTTTTCACTTAGTATATTTTTCTTCGTGTATCGATTACTAGCGAAATCGAGATACATGTTAAATCCAATTGTGTGGACTTGATAGAGGAGATACGTTTGGATCTCTACAAATAGACGGGCAATTGATTGCTACACACCCATCATCAATCGGATTGTGAAAAGGTGTGTATATAGTTTTATACATATATATAAAATGATTAGATCGTTTTATATTACATTCTATTAACGTGAATCCGATGATACGTGTATTGTGAAATAATTGATATTTCATATTTTATAAATTTTTATTTAACACTGTGTTTACGTATCCAATCCCAACACTCCTTCCATTTTAACCATGTCCCAAATCCTAAAAATATATGAAGAAAGAAAATAATGTCTTATTTTTAAGAAAATATAAGTGAATAAGATTTTATGTTATATATAAGGGATGTGTATATTAGTCCATAAAATTAATTGTTAATTTAGATAAAAATAAATAAAATGACAATCAAAATGAAACGGATAGAGTATTTATTTATGGAGTTATAATCTATTGACAGTTAATGAACACCCCATGAAAAACTTTTCAAATTTTGCATATGTTTTCAACATATAGAACAACAAATTAGAAGCAACACATGGAAGTATATAATGCATAAGTAAATGAAAGTCAAACATTATATAAATTAATGTAAGTTATCAATCATCTAAAAAATAGGAAAAAAGTAGAATTGAACATGATAGATTTTGATACAAAATTACCTAGAAAATGGAAGAAGCTTTCAATTGTCATTGTACATGATCAAGATATACATTTGTCTTTCCTCAATAAAAAATAATTAAAATAAAATGGATCTAACCTACCTTTGATAACAGAAAACACCCCGATGACTTTTCAAAAAATTCCAATGTAGATTGTTTACCAACGCAAAGTCTATTTCCTCACAAAAAATGTAGCAGGAGATTGTTTAACAACGCAACATTGAATGGTTAATGAAGATTAAAGCAATCTTTGTGTTAATGAATTTATAATTGAAATCTTACATTATATATATACATATATATATATATTAGTCGAATTTATACATATAGAGATAAAGTTAATTAGTGTAAGTTTCCATATATACATAAATCGTTGAATTATGTTTACCTATATTACAAATTTTGAATCAATATATATATATATATATAATACATATATTTTGCCTAAAAACCAATAATACATATATTCCATATACAAAAATTCATATTTATTTCATAAAATAATTTATCCGACAGTATACTATATATATAACAATATGTCATTCATGTATAAAATTAAACAAAGATTAACTAAAAATAATTATTGTGTAATTCATTATTCATATATATGATATATGATTTTAATTAAAGCCAAAATATAGAATGATATTAACTATGAATTATATAAGACATTCACTAAAATCGAAAGGTGTATTTTGGCAGAAAAATGAGTGAATTACTATTTTGAGGACCATTCCGCTTTTAAATATATAAAGATATAAACACACACACACACACGTGTGTGTCTTATGCACAAACTATATATTAAAATTATTAATATTTTTAATTTAACAATTAATGTAATTAGCTTACTTATATAGCAATATGTTTATTACAAATAGAAATATCTTCAAGCATTGAATTTTTTTTTTTTTTGAAATTTGAATTTAAAATGTTATACCCAAAACATAAATTTGCAATTACACTCAATCTAGGTTTTTGTGTAACATAGTTGTTACATTATAAGTAAATTTAATAACAAAATTGTCATTATTATTTTTGTTTAAGATTACATGAAGTTAATAATAATGAAAATATTCATATTGAAGTTTTATTGATTCAATGCTATTATTTTACATAATTGGGAAAGCAACAAATGCAATATTATTAAAGTAAATAAAATCCGAAAGTTTAATTCTGCCTCTAATCTTGACAAATCTTGAATTCTTCAGTCTCATTCTTTGCATCCTCTTTTCTCTACTGTTTTCTCTCTATTGGCAACTTTAGGGTATGATGGAATATGTCTAATTTTCACCAAAAATCCCTATTTATAATTAGTAAGAAAAAGCTCAAAACTAGCTCAAAACTGGACAAGCCCAGACAACCCGCGACCTCGCTCGCCTCCTAGCCACCCTCGGCTGGGGTCGCGGGTCCACGTAGCACGACGTGGCACTATTATCCGCAGGTTCCTCCAATACCCGCAACCACGCTCACGGGTTTTATTCTTTCATACCCCCTCTCTATCACGAACTTACAGAAACTCGGCCCTTTGGTGATCCGCGACTGGACTCACGGCTACTGCTTGCAAGTTCTCTTCTGCAGCGTTTTCATCATGTTCTTAACTCGATTTCTTCAACACACGATCCCTTGACATCATCAATTATTCTCTTCTCCAAAATACAACAAAACTTGGGACAAAACCTACAAAAATCACAACACATGCCAATCTCCAAGAACGGGTGAAATCCAATTAAATTGGGATTAAAACACGGGTAAATCAATTAAAATGCACAATTAAATAGCATTAAAACTAGTGTAAAATCTCAGTTTATCATTTGTGGAAAAAAAAATCATAACCTGAAAATTGGGTGCATGAATTTCCGTAAGCATTTATACATGTATATATTAGGAAAATATAAACTGAGTTAGTCATCCATTTTTCTGTGAGAATGATATGTTTTGAAATTTATTGAAATACATGAAAAAATGATAACATACAAAAATAATCATAGAAGAAAATTTAAAAAAAAATTTCCATGTACAACTACTCATAACACAAACTTTGAAGAACCATTCAAGAGCTCATAAAGTATTATTCATTACTCTTCAAATGCAATTATACTTGTTGTATCAACAAATCAAAGGAAAAATATAAGAAAATCGGCACATTAACACTCATAACAAATCAAAGGAAAAATATAAGAAAATCGGCACATTAACACTCATAATAACAAATTTATTTGATTTGAAAGAAACAAATAGCACATCAGATGCAAGTATAGACACACAAACAAAGCAATCTCAAAAGTGCAAGGAAAATATTATGTAAATAAAGATGCACAAAGTAAGCAATCTCAACAGTTTAAGGAAAATTATGACTATCTATAATAAACATAATACAATTAATGGCTTCGAGTTCTTAAATTTGAAATTTGAAATTCAAAGTGGGTTTTGAATCATGAACCTTAGTATAAAAATATATTTAATCTGATGTGAATAGTGGTTGAATTCAATTTACAATTGCATGTGATTAAAAAATTAATTTAAGCATGCGATTGAATGAGTCAGAATATGGGGATGAGGTTTTGCATGCATGAGATTTGGTTTAGGCGGGATATTTGGACGTGCTATATGACATGAATAGTGCAAAATTTTGTTGTTATAGTATATTAAATAGATATGTTAAGTGAATTTTGAAAATTCTCTTATATAAATATGTTAAGTGAATTCTGAAAATGTTATTTAGGAGTTTCAAACATTTGAATGTTGAGGAGGCAAATCATGAGTTTAATTAGTAATCAATAAATTGTTTAGTAAAAAAAAGTAATTGATTAATTGTTGGTAAGCTCACTTGAATTACTACATTTTCCTCTATTTAAGATTTCTCATGATTTATTTTGGTGGGAATTCATATTATTTGGATTAATAATCTTTTGCTCTATCTAAATTTTATTAATATATCTGATTTGATCTTATTGTTGGTTAAAATATGACTAAGATTAATGGAATAAGAATAAAGAACTTGTTGCGATGTTGACAAGTCACGACCTTAAAAGCTATATCCGCATTCCAATGGTGCAATACATATACACCGGTTTAATTAGTGAAAGAAAAAAAAATTAATGTAAGTTGATTTGGTTCGTGTTTAATTTGTAATTTATTATTATTATTATTTGAGCGAATATGAACAACAAAATTTTTGTAAAAGTTTGTTTCTTACTAAGACAATTGATTGGGATGCTTATTAGTTAATTAGTCAAGATTGCTACACCTTTTTTTTTGTGGTACTTTTAATAAGTTGTGGGTGTTTTGAAAAATTTCCTTTGTGTTCCTTGATATTTATATGGAATTTTCAGTATTATCTATCATATTTTTACTAATGTAAAAGTAAACGACCTTCCATAAATGAAGTTTTCTCATGTACTAAAATGCAAGATTACTACTAAGGTGGTCAACATAATTGGAAATGCATGGAAGATGTTCGGTTTTTTACACATTAATTTCATTATTTTTTTATAAATGATTTATTAGTGTTCATAATTAATTTTATTTGTACATCTTTTCTAAATTGTTGAAATATCGACTATTCAATATGTTTATTTATCACTATCTCAATTGTGACTTTTTATAAAAAAAAATTATTTGCAGTTATAGTCAACTTTATGTTAATATTTCCACGGCCAAAAGATGTAGTGGTATGAAAATTTTAATATGTGAAAAAATATAATAACAATCCATGTACAACTACACGTGTAAGAAATTATTTTAATTTATTTTATTAGTAATATATATCTTTATTTATCTATATACAATTTGAAATCAAAATTTAATTTAATCTAATTAATTTTCAATAAATATTTTTTTATCAATATAATTATTTTTTATTTTTATAATCAATAATTTATGATAAGATTTGATTAGTTAAGATAGGACTTTTTCTGTTTCAATAAATCCCTATTTATTAGGGAACGTTTGTCATTGATTTGTTAGAACTTAGTCTCACCACAATGTTTGTGGGTTGCTTTTATTTTGTATTTTCTGTTTTGTAATGGCTATTTAAGCCAAGCTCTTTTATTCAATGAAGTAAGCCATTCCCAGAATACACAGAATATTTTTGGTTCTTAACATTTTGGTATCAGAGCCCCCACTACACAGAATATTTTTGGTTCTTAACATTTTGGTATCAGAGCCCCCACTGGGCCTATACAAAAAAAGAGAGAAATACCGCAGTTGTTTTTTGAGTGATTTCGTGAGAATGAGTGAAGACAAGAATTTCATGCAGCCTGCAGTTCTACGTTTCGATGGTCACTATGACCATTGGAGCATGCTCATGAAAAATCTCTTGCAATCTAAAGGATATTGGCATTTGATTGAAACTGGTTATACAGAACCAGTGGAAGGATCGAAATTTACTGAAGCAGAGCAGAAAGAACTCGATGATTTGAAGATGAAGGATCTCAAAGCCAAGAATTACCTGTTTCAATCTATTGACAGGGTAACTCTTGAGCAAATCTTGAACAAACGCAGAGCTAAGATGATTTGGGATTCAATGAAAACAAAGTTTGAAGGCAATGCTTGGGTGAAACGCTCGACTCTTCAAGCCTTGAGGAGAGATTTCGATATTCTGGAGATGAAAAGTGATGAATCCATTACCGAATATTTTGCTCGTGTCATGAGTATTGCAAACAAAATGAGAAGCAATGGAGAGCAGATGACGGATGTCACCATTGTAGAAAAAATTCTTCGAACACTAACTGAGAGATTCAACTATGTAGTTGTCTCAATCGAAGAATCAAAGGATAGTGATGTGCTCACAATTGATGAACTACAAAGTTCACTCCTTGTGCATGAACAGAAGTTTCGAAAGCACAACGATGAGGAGCAGGCCTTAAAAGTGACTATGGAGGATCGTTATGGAGGTCGTGGTCAAGGTAGAGGAGGCAGAGGTTGAGGTCAAGGACGAGGACGGCACATCATCAATAAGGCTACGATTGAATGATATAAATGCCACAAACTTGGTCATTTTCAATCAGAGTGCCCTAGTTGGGAGGTGGCCAACTACGTAGAATCAAATAACCATGAAGAGATGTTGCTGATGTCCTATGTTGATGAACACCAAGAGTTGTATGACAATACATGGTTTCTTGATTCAGGCTGCTCAAATCATATGATTGGAAACAAAGCTGCATTCACTGAGTTAAATGAAGCCTTTCAAGAAACCGTAAAATTGGGAAACAAAACCAAACTTAGTGTTGTTGGAAAAGGGATGGTGAAACTGCACATCAACGGATGCAATCAAGTCATGATCAGTGATGTCTTTTATGTACCAGAACTGAAGAATAACCTCTTGAGTATTGGACAACTTCAAGAGCGTGGGATTTCAATTCTAATTCAATCAGGAAAGTGCAACATATATCATCCTGACAGAGGACTGATCCTTCAATGTGAGATGACATCAAATCGAATGTTCATCTTAAAGGCTAACCCTCCGTCTGGAAAGGAGAAAGGAACATGTTTTCAGACGACTACAACCACTTCGGATTTAGCTCACCTGTGGTCATTTAAGCCATAAAGGATTGCGAACTCTACAAACAAAGAAAATGGTGCATGGCCTTCCATTACTCCATACATCAGAAATAACTTGTACCGATTGTATGGTGGGGAAGCAACATAGAGATCCAATTCCCAAAAATAGCACATGGAGAGCCACGGAAAAGCTACAGCTGATCCACGCAGACATTTGTGGTCCAATCACTCCGATGTCAAACAGCAAAAAAATGTACTCACTTTGCTTCATTGATGATTTCAGTAGGAAAGCGAGGATATATTTCTTAAGTGAGAAGTCTGAGGCGTTCGACAAGTTTAAATCTTTCAAGAAACTTGTTGAAAATGAAGTTGATTCATCCATAAAATGCTTCCGTACTAATAGAGGTGGAGAGTTCAACTCTAAGGACTTTAATGAGTTTTGTGAGGAGCATGGTATTAAGAGGCAACTGACTGCAGCGTATACTCCGCAACAAAATGGAGTGGCTGAATGGAAAAATCGAACGGTGATGAATTTGGTGAGAAATATGCTATCCGGGAAGAAGATGCCAAAAATCTTTTGGCCTGAAGCTGTTAATTGGGCTATCTACGTTCTAAACAGAAGCCCTACATTAACAGTAAGAGATGTAACACCACAAGAAGCTTGGAGTGGAGTAAAGCCTACTGTGAGATATTTCAGAGTGTTTGGATGTGTCTCACATGTTTATATCCCTGATGAAAGAAGGACGGAATTGGAAAGTAAGAGTCTCTCCTGCATTCTTTTAGGTGTCAGTGAAGAATCAAAAGCTTATCGACTCTATGATCCCATCTCAAAGAGAATCATAGTCAGTCGAGATGTCATCTTTGAAGAAAACAAACAATGGGATTGGGATAAGGTGTTTGATGATCAAATCTTAGTCGATTTAGAATGGGAAGATGACGAGAATTGTACTGCTGTAGACAATAGTGAAGGTTCTTGTGATGACGACGTTGGTGGTACGTCAGATTCAACCTCCACAGAAACTAGTTCGGATGAAGGAGTAAGGACTCGACGAGCTCCAGCCTACTTAAGGGATTATGTCATTAGTGAGGGTTTTTCAGATGAAGAATTGGAAGCTAACATGGCCCAAATCATGTTTACTGATCCAACAAGCTATGAAGAGGCCAAAGAGAGTGAAAAATGGAGGCTTGCGATGGATGCTGAGATAGAAGCAATCGAGAGGAATGAAACTTGGAATCTAACTGAGTTGCCTGCAAATGCGAAGAAAATTGGGGTGAAATGGATTTATAAGACAAAACTCAATGAGCTTGGTGAGGTTGACAAATACAAGGCAATGTTAGTAGCTAAAGGCTATTCACAGCAAGAAGGAGTTGATTATATTGAAGTCTATGTACCAGTGGCCAGGATGGATTGTTTCTTTGGCTGCTCAAAGAAAATGAAAAATTTTCCAACTTGATGTGAAGTCCGCATTTCTTCATGGAAAGCTAAGTGAAGATGTATACGTGGAGCAACCATTGGGATATGAACAAAAGGGGAGTGAGCACAAAGTGTACAAGTTGCATAAGGCGTTATACGGACTAAAACAAGCTCCTCGAGCTTGGTTTGGTCGTCTTGAGGCACACTTTGAAAAGGAAGAATTTCAGAGATGTCACAGTGAGCAGACCTTGTTCATTAAAAGCGGTATTGGAGGTAAGATTTTGATTATAAGTGTGTATGTAGATGATTTAATATACACTGGAAATGATGAAGTGAGGATGAATGAATTCAAATTATCTATGCTAAGAGAATTTGATATGTCTGATTTGGGAGGCATGAGGTATTTTCTTGGAATTGAGGTGTTGCAGAGTGTTGATGGTGTGTATGTTTGTCAAAGAAAATATGCCTTGAATGTTCTGAAACGATTCAACATGGAAGATTGCAATATTGTTGGCAGTCCTATTGTTCCAGGTTCGAAGTTACATAGAGATGAAGATGGTGTCAAAATAGATGAGACATATTTCAAGCAAATAGTTGGCAGTCTCATGTACATCACTACCACTAGGCCAGATATGATGTTTGTTGTGAGCTTAATTAGTCGTTTCAT
Source organism: Perilla frutescens (assembly GCA_026008535.1). Classification (NCBI taxonomy): domain Eukaryota; kingdom Viridiplantae; phylum Streptophyta; class Magnoliopsida; order Lamiales; family Lamiaceae; genus Perilla; species Perilla frutescens. The sequence goes on along the minus strand of BRKX01000003.1, from coordinate 67,262,011 downwards.
GTCTAAGCCTACTGAATTATATCTGCAAGCTGCCAAAAGAGCTCTCCAATACTTGAAGGGGACTGTGAACTATAGGATTTTTTATAAAACAAGTGAAGCTAAAGAAATCCTTGCATTTACTGATAGTGATTATGCTGGGGATATTGATGATCGCAGAAGTACGTCTGGATATGTTTTCTTGATGAATTCAGGAGTTGTTTCATGGTCCTCAAAGAAACAACCTTTGGTTACTTTATCAACGACGGAGGCAAAATTTGTGGCAGCTTGTGCTTGTGCTTGTCAAGCTATGTGGATGAGAAGAATTCTTGAAAAGCTGGACCATGAGCAGAAAGAAAGCACTACCATCTGGTGTGACAGTAGTTCAGCCATTAAACTCTCCAAGAACCCAGTCATGCATGGTAGAACCAAGCACATCGACGTGAGATTTCATTTTCTGAGGGATCTAGTCAGAGATGGTGTGATCAAGATGGATTTCTGCGGCACAAAAGATCAAGTTGCTGATGTGATGACTAAGCCTTTGAAGTTAGAAGATTTCATAAGGTTGCGGAAGATGTTAGGAGTGTGTGAAGTACCAGAAAAACTAAATACTTGAAAGTGTTTAGTTTAAGGGAGGGAATGATAAGATTTGATTAGTCAAGATAGGATTTTTTTCTGTTTCAATAAATCCCTATTTATTAGGGAACGTTTGTCATTGATTTGTTAGGACTTAGTCTCACCACAATGTTTGTGGGTTGCTTTTATTTCGTATTTTCTGTTTTGTAATGGCTATTTAAGCCAAGCTCTTTTATTCAATGAAGTAAGTCATTCCCAGAATACATAAAATATTTTTGGTTCTTAACAATTTATATTATATACATCATGACAATCAAATACAATATTTAGAGATACATGGGTGATATGCTAGTTTTAATTTAATCTTAATTAGCCGCAAACTCCTAACTAATACGGTTAATTACTAAAATAACTACCCCATTTAATTCTGACACAAAGTTACAAATTGAACACACCCTTTAAGCGCGTACAAATATTAATTAAGACACTAAATTTTATTTTATTTTTGTATGTTATTCAATATCCCAAATTTTTAAGTGTTGCAAGTTTTAATTTCATAAGCCTAGCATGTAAAGCAAGGGCGCAATTCAGTGAGCTTTTTGGTCCAACAACGTATATTTAATTACTCAGTCCAAAATTGGAGACTTCTTTGCCATATATATGAAAGCTTTGCAGAGACAACATGGAGCTACAAAAAGAAGCGGCTAAATGATATGACTATGATGCTAAAACTTATCCTACATTCTGTAAGCTAGTTGGTGAGCTAATCACATTTACAGATTCAATGGTGCAGCAACAGAAAAGCTCAAGTAAAACCCCTCAGACCATACTCATATGTAGATCAAATTTGCATTTTTCTCACAATTGCACGAGCCCATAGACCGACCGGGTGGATCTGGGTACGAGGACGTCTTAATGGATTTTGACCTGTCAGATAGTATTACAAGAGACTACCCCGTGCAACAAATATATGCAACCAGAATATTCTAATCCCCTTCACTCTCTGTTACTAACTGGTGATCGTCACTGCAAAGGTCTTCAGGAAGATCGAAAACAATCATGTCGGGAAAGAGGTCGAGAAAGTCATCCTTCACTTTCTCCCTCAGTTCAGGGTATGCGATTAGCCCCTTTAATATGACGCGAAAAGGCAAAGATAGTGGGGGCTCGGGCGAACCTCTCATTTCATCATATATCCGCATTGCTTCGTCTGGCAATCCGTTGTCCAGAAAGGCTCTTATAAGGTCTCCAAAGGTATGCTGATCAAAATGGACTCCCTCTCCCTTCAGATCATTCCAAACCATCCTTGCTTCATCAACCTTCTTGTTTCTGGCAAGCATCATGAGCATATCACGATAGAAAAACATATCAGGCCGATACCAAGTCTCTTTCCTCACCACATCATACAACTATTGCAGAAAAAATGAAGCGCGTCAGTAATGTCTCTAGAAATTTGAATGAAATTCAAGAAAATCAACACAGAAGTGCTAAGATATTATATATCATAGAATGTCAACAAAAAATTTGGCCATGCATGACTCTTTGAAATCCAATAATCTCCAAATCACAAATGCCATCTTTCTTGCCATAAACAACTAAACTAAATTTCTTTATTAGATGGAATCAATCTGCAGCCATTATAAATTTCATAAGAACCAGAGTTACCAAACAACATTCAATATCCATAGAAGTATTGAACATCATATCTAGCATTCATTGTTCCAGATAATTGCAAGAAACTGTTCGCACATAATATTAATCATACTACAGTGCCTAGTTCATGCAAGAGACGTCCAGAAACAGAGTCCTAGTGATGCTCATTCCTCTAAGATAAAAAAAAGTACATCAACAATCAAACACACCAGTCAGACGAAAAAATATTGTTCGGCCATAGTTCTCAGTAGACCACAAATTATGCAGCACGATCACAACTCACAACCCTTTTCTCTTCTGTTCTATGTGCAACCAAATCACATTACACGAACACCCCTCCCAATATTATAATTCCACATTAATAGCACAAATGAGATCCTATCCATAGCAAAATGCACCATAGAAACCACAACAAGCAATCAATGGGTGAAAATGAACTTAGGAAATCATTTCAACCACAAATTAATTATAGACTACTCCTCTCTTCTTAGAGATGATGTCAAATGATAAACAAAGCAACCATAAACCAATAACTAATTGCAGACTACTACTCTCTACTAATCTAAGAGGTTATGTCAAATGAAAAACAACGCAACCAAAAAAGAGGGATTTAATCAGCATCTAATTCCACAAATTAAGTCAAAATGACGAGCAAATACAGAAAACATTATGAAAGAAACCTTAATTGAGAGAGAAACGAGGTTTTGGCGCTGAAACTCAACAAGCACCGCAACGAGGTCGGATTTAAGAAGGCGGGAAACGTGAGCCTTCATGAAGCGCTCGAACCGCACGGGGTGGCAGTGGAGGCGCTTGAGCTCTTTCGCCACCATCAAACCCTCCTTCCCCATCTCCTTCTTCCGCCGCCATATTGATAAGCTCGGGCTCGAAGCCGGCCCGCTCCATGCGTACCTTGCGCCGGCAGTGCGACGCAGCAAATTCCGGCATTGACGCCACATTTTATAACTATATCTAATAATATATAAAAACAGAAAAATCAAACATCTCCAGCTGATAATCAGTAATCAGTTATTTAGCAGTAGTAATATTTGAAAATTTAAATATCAGAAATAAGGTATTTCATGTAAAAATTACGGCACATATTTGAAAAAACAACCATTTTGAAACTCTTAACATTCTTCCATACATCCATTCTAAAATTAAAAAAAATGCATTGAAATAGAAATGTTACCTTGGTAGATTCGGAGAGTGGAAATTCAGTCCAGATAAACCCTTGCTGATTTGAAATGGTTGAGATTCCAAAAATCAATACGAAGAAGCAGATTATCCTTAATAAGATTATTTTGGAGATGAGTTTATCTGTGTTGAAAGGAATTGGTGAAGATTGGGGATGGTGAGGAATTGAATTGAAGATGAATGAAGCAGTTGAGTTTGATCGATCTCGGACAAGACGATGCAGAGGCGAATCGGAATTCGTTAATTGGGTTGGACTGCAATACTTAGATCTTAACAACAACGGCTGTAATTGTAAAATGGTGAGGAGCAGTAATTTGTACCAATTTTTTTAGTTTTGTTTTTGTTTTTTTTTTTTTGTTTTTTTTTTATGTGCTGTATCTCTCTTTTAGGGGTTGCTAAACATATTACATGTTTTTTTTATACACTACGCATTTTTATTTTTAATTTACATTTTTACTTTCCACAATATAGATTTTTACATTTTTACACTTCACCCTAAAAATCGATTTTAACAATATTATTGATTTAAAATAACAAACAATATTACAATAGAAAATCAAAAAAATGCTAAATACATCTATCTAGCTCGACACATAAAATCAAGAAACATATCAAAAAATATTTGCTAGACACATCTGCTAGGGTTTTTGAGAGGTGTGTGCCGGAGTCGGAGAATTTCTTTGAAGTGAGCATTCTTTGACCCAACTCAAATCGAAATTCATGCAGGATATTCGTAAGTTTGATTTTTTAATTGTTGATTTTTTGAGTTTTTGATTTTATTGCTGATGTTCAGAAGTAGATTTTTTGAAGGGGGAATGTTTGATTTTTTTTTATTTTATTGTTAAGTGATAATGTTTAATAATGTAATTATTTGTTTCTTTGTTTCTTCGTTCTTTGAGAAAAATAGTATTCGTTCTTCGTTCTTGTTCTTCGATCTTTGTTTATGGAAAATGTCGTCAAACTGGATTTTATTGATGGGGTGATGCTTTAGTCGAAAAATATTTTCTGATATGCTTACTTGTGATACGTTGATCTGCTGTTTATGTTTCAAAAAATATTTTCTGATATTGCCCATTTAATTCGATTACTGTTTTCTGATATGCGCTTTTGATTTCGAAAATTATTTTCTGATATGATACACTACAATTCATTGAATTTGAATATTGTTCTCTGATATGCGATCAAAAAATATTTTTCTATACGCTCTATTTCATTTTGAAAAAATATTTTCTTATATGATATTCTTAATATTAAAAAACATTTTCGGAATCAATGTTATCCTTTATAATTATGTTCACTTATTTTAGGCCTAGATGTAAATTTTATCTAGGGGGGTATTCAATATTTTTTTTATATGTTTTCCTAATGTGTTTTATTTCTATTTGTTTGTCTTATAGGTTGTGTGGGATCTACATTCAATCTTTTGGGGTGAATTCATCCTTGAGTACAGAATCCAACAAGTATTAGAACATTGAAGTTATTCGAGAACATCATGGTGACCATACATAAGTTATTCGAACTGCATTAGATTATCTCCATCATGTAGTGTCTCGTTGGAGAGTTAAAGATTTTTCTCCTGAGTTTGCATTGAGGCAGATTGAAGTCTTATGAGGCGCTAAAGGCGAGTCTGCCTTCCTATCAGGAGGACGAGTCATATAGCCGACTTAGATTATTTATAGTATTATTTATATTTTGTAGTGGATTTTCCTTTACTTGGAAATTTCTACTTGTTTTGATGTGAATGTATGATATTTTATTGGATGTTTTGACGTATTGATATGACTACATATTATGTTAGGTATTTTGAGGTGTTCAATAATTATTTGCCATCTTGGAGATGTCAAGAATACAATTTTTGATCTGGTAATGATTTCGTTCACATGTTAATTCTAAATGAGAAAGTCTTTTTTTTTCATCTCTGAAGATTTAACAACGATGACAATCCCAAGTGGAAAAGCTCTCTCACGAACCTAATTGATCAAGTTTTCTCAAGACTAAACCACTCCATAGAATACTGTAGATAGCGAAAAATCAAATATTATATATAATATATTTATTGATTTTTATATATTTATTTAGTTTTAGAATCATATCAAATCCAAAATTAAATAAAATATTTAAATAATAAAGATATTATTATATGATAAACATCAAGAGTCTTTGGCAACAAGTAAATATCTTTTAAAAGATATGTATCAATTTCCAACAGCCAATGAGATAGTTCCACATCAACTCTAGATCTCTCTCCCTACAACTATAAATAAGGGCCTCCATATCAGTTGAAAAACACACCAGAAGTCATTTGAACAGTTCAAGAATTTGAGAAGAAATTCCATAAGTGAAATTCTCTCAAATATTCAAGGCGTTCTTCACCAAATTCATTCCGAAGACGGTGTTTGATCCATAAGCAAGGCAGTCAAAGGCGTTCTTCATCAAATTCAATCCAAAGTTGGTGTTTGATCTGAAAACAAGGCATCGGCACTCCGAATTAACGTTGTCAAGTTCAAATACCAAGTCAAAGAAGATCGAGGACACAAATCATCTCCGAAAACTTCGAAGACCAAGTTCAAACAACAAGTCTGAGAAGATCGAAGAGACAAATATACTCTGAAGATTTCAAAGACCGTTTGAAGATCAAGTTCAAAGACCATTTGAAAATCAAGTTTTGAAGAGAAGAATCAGAGGAAAAATAGAGATTGGATCTGTATAAATATTTTTGATCCGAAATCATATTATTTGTACACATTTTGTGTTTTACCAAATTAAATACAAAAATTGTGTTACAAATACATCTCGATAATCAGGAGCTAACTCATACATTAGGCCAGCAACACTACTCTGTTACCTATAAAATCGGTGACAAACTGTTAGATTCTGAAATATTTGAACATATTGGGTCGGAAATAGATTTTTGAACCTTCCTAGTTAACATTGAAAAACAATTTATGATATGCATCTATGATTTCAGAAAATAATGTTTGACCCGTTGTATGTTTTTCGCAAACTGTTTTTTCAAAGAGCCTTCTTATTTCAGAAATATATTTTTGACCCATTATCATATGGTCAAAAATATATTTTCGACGCCCTGTGATGAGTTTCAGACTGTGTTTTTCGACTTCTCTGCGATGAAAATAGCTCTCTAATCGGAAAAACTGCCAAAAATAATCGAAAAAAATATAGAGCAAATGACTTACATTGTCTGTTTCTTCACTCTTTGCGTGCTCCATTATTGATTTCACCAAAAACCTCAATCTAAATGGATTTCGGAAACTTTTGAGAATGATTAATGTTTGTGCTCCATTTCTGCTTCGTTTTTCAATTCTTCCGATTTTTGCTCCATTTTCAATTAATTTATGATAAATTATGTATTGTTTTCTTTTACTTTATGATTATTAGTTTTTTTTAATTTATTGTTATTAATTTATTAGATTACTTAGTAAGGGTATTTAAGTAAAATAAAAAATAATTACTTTTCAATTAATTTGGTGTGTAGTGTGTAAAGAGAAACTTGCAGTGTGTTCAACAATACTCCTCTTTTATTGTCGACGTTGTTTTTAATGGGCTTTTGATAATTTTATCATTTATGTGTTATTTATGTATTCAAAAATAAATCACAAATGAAAATTTAATATATTATCACGTATGTATCTATTAAAGAAACCAACTCAAAGCTTATAATTCCATTTCATCTCTCTATATAAGTCTACTGATGAAGATCATAATTTTTGTTATCATTTATAATCAAGCTCCTAAATTATCGAGTTACTTAAATTTATTCAATACTATAGACTATATAACCATCTTCCATGTGACGGCACAATACTAGATTTATATCGAAGCACATGGACTCAATTTTACTTAATAAAAGTGCATAAAATCAATTAATTAGAAGTAGAAAGCTAAATAAACATTCTTTTTCCCTTCAAAAAAGAAGGGAAATAGCATTGACTTTACCAAAAGAGGAAACCTGATCTTAATTACATTCTCACAATAATCAATCAGAGTTACAACCTCCACACGAGGCGAATACGACGCCGTCTCCACATTTTATCAAGAACTTGAGGAAATGTAGGGACGTCGAGCAATGTCACATTATTAATCTACCTTGCTGCAGCTCTTGCACTCATTGATGTATGGTAATTGGTGCTTCTCTGTTTCCTGTAAGAAGAGTAAACGTCGTCGTATTGACTTGGCTCGTTTGGATCTGCTGTTGCTCCAAGTCCCAACCTTCCAGAGCTACTTGAACCGGGCTTTCTCTCCACGCTTCCATCGGGAAGAGTCCCTGTATCTGGGTCGACATTTAAGCTGCGGGGTGGGGGGATGCAAGCTCCTCCCTTACGGACAGGAGATCTTCTCTCGTATTCATAATCATCATCGTCATCACCCCTCGACTCCGATGCCTTCATGGGTCCTTCAGAAGGGTTGACCTCTCCAATCTCTCTAAAGAACTTTGAAACTCTCTCAAGAACTTCGGATTGTGATATATTCGAAGGTGGAATCACGGTGGGTATATCCAGAGGGCTCATTGGGGAGTAAGGTACCCCACTGCCTATCTGCATCTTTCTGACCATACCAGGAATGAGACCAGGTGGGAACAAAGGATACGGGGGCAGCTTCTCACCAACTTTTCCGGAAGCAGGTGCTGTTTGTTGATTTGTCGGCTGAACAGAAGATGGCACAGGCATTGATCCAGTGAACCCACCAGAAGGAACTGAAGGGAGATGGAATTGCTGGCCTGGTAAAGATGGTACGGGAGGGACTAGTTTATCTGTATATTCTTGATTGGGTATGTTCGAAATGGAGCTCTGCTTGTCCGGCTGCCACTGCATATGGTTGGGCAGCTGGTTCATCCCTGCAACAGAAAGAGGAGTTAAAAGATGCAGCATGACCAGATATTTACTAAAACTAGTCAATGCAACCATATAGGCGCGTTATAGGTCCCACCAACTTTTAACAGATTCGTATTTGCTGATTTTCTATAAGAGGAAAAGACAGGTAATAGGTACCTGAGGCAGCAGAACGATCTCCTGATACGTCAGGGTGAGCACCTGGAAAAGAATTCGGTGGCAACCCACTCATCATCTCATTTTCAAGCCCATAGATTGTATCCTGGTCATATACTTCTTTGGAGGCCCAAAATTGCAAGATTTTCTGAAGACGTGCCTGGTTTTCCTCCTTGTTATGCAGGTTGTGGTATATCCTCGCAAGCATAGAACCCAAGACTGGCTTAAATGCAAGTGCCTCGTTATCAAGCTCCTGAGGGTTGGCCCGCCTCTGCAAGCTGTATATTTCAAAAGGCATGACATAAATATATGATAGTAAGAAATTGTACCCAATCTGCCATAGTTGATTCTACAGTTAGCAATGGTGGCTCGTAAATTTCAAGTTGTTATTTATTAATATAATTTTTCAAATAAATACACAAAGTAACATATATAATATATTAGTAGAGAGCGGATGAAATTATATTAATATGTTTTAAAAATGCAATAAGGAAATAATGCTGAGAAAATGAAAATTTGAAGTAATTAAAACCAACCTATCAAAGAGGATATCATTGGCAAGATAAACTATATGCAACTGTCTCTCAGAATCATCCAAGGAGAGCACCCTATCTCGGAGTGCCTCAGCAAGGCCAGGAGCAAAAGGGGACCTCTGCATAAACCAAGTCTTGGCACCTTTTATAGACTCCTTTGTACCAGTGAGATTGTTCATAACACCATTCAGCTCCATATCAACATCGGATGGAAGAGGTCGAGATAGGCCTTTGAAAGGTCGGAAAGGTTGATCAAATTCAGGACGACTATGACCCACCATCGGCTGAGAGTGATGAGGGTGCTGCTGCTCATAGAATGGAGAGAAAGGAGGCTGTTGCAGGTGAGCAGAACCAGCAGCATTTGGAGCATTAATGGATGCTGGACTTAGCATGGGGTTGGGAGGATGCAACCCTGGCATAGAAGCAGGGAATGGAGGGTTAAAAGGACCCATAAGTGGTCTTGTCGCCATCCAAAGCTTATAGCGGTAGTAATTATGGCCTTCACCACCAAAAAGAAAACTATAAGCAGGATTATCTTGCTCTCTTTCCCGGACCACAGCTTCAAACTCCGGACCATTCTTCACAGCATACTCAACCAATTTGTCGATACGCTTTTGAAGTTCAGGATCAGATGGTGCTGGAGCAGGGGGTGGTGGTGCAGCCTCATAAGGCCCAGGGTAAGGTGATGGAACAAGATGGGGAGGCACGTGCGGAGGGAAAGAAGGCGGTGTTTGTTGATAAGGGTGGGGAGGTAAATGAGGATAGATTCCGGTTTGTTGCATTGGACGGGGATAAGGAAACTGTTGTACAGGAGGATGAGGGGGCATAAAAGGAGGACCATGAACAGACGGAGGAAACTGTTGGTGCTGTGGATGAAAACCATATTGTTGCTGCTGTTGCGCATTACTCGCTTGCTGCTGTCCATATGACATAGGAGCACCGTAATCATGGGGCGCTCGATCCATCACCAATTCACAAGAATCACTAATTCACTATCTCACTGGGCTGACCCAAGAAGATCCTCTATGGCAGAAAAAACTCACCATTACTCAAAAAAAAAAAAAGTAAAAACTTCATAATAAAGGGAGAGAATAATAATCACTTATCAGGGGGAAGCAATTCAGCATAAACTAATTCACTGTCAAGTCAAAAATCCACTTGTGTATATTACACGAGGTTAATACTTCACTTAGAATAGCACTTGGCACATGTAGAGTAATGTTCAATATGCTTCAGAAACTTGTAAACAAACCACTAATATATATTGCAATTGCAGCTTTTGTAAAATTAAGGCAGACCTCTGATACTCGGACTTTCCGATTTGGGCGCCACACCCGTGCCGACACGACACGGACACGGACACGCACTAGATCCGACCAAAAAAATTCCGACACGGCAGGTTCTCGTCGGAGCGTAGCAGTTACGATTTTCAAGCTTTTTTCCAGTGCGAACTCCGAAATTTGAGTGGCGACTGTAAACTCCGTCAAGAAGAGAAGTCGAAAAGTAGAAAAATCGAAGATCTAGACGGAGAGAGAAGAAGGATTCATTCTTGCGCAGGAGAGAGAATCTATTATTTGATTTAGGGTTAAAGAATGTGGGCTGGGCTAGATATATTCATTGTAACGGGTCATATATTTAATTTAGGGTTACAAATTTTCCTGGGCTGGACTTTATATCAAATATTCATTTCATTCTACTGTACGCTTTTCAAATTTTACACCAATTTTATATCAAATAATAATTACAAATTTTAAGATATTTATTTTTTGGTTGATGTTATTTATTAATATTTTTATCTTTAAGGAGTGTGGTTATATTTAATTATATAAAAATATTGTCTTATCCTCGTATCAGTGTCTAAATTTCAGAGGTTAAGAGGTCGGATTCGTGTGTTTGTGTGTTGTGTGTGTATTTGTGCGCGTATTTGTGTGTGTATGTGTGTGTTTCTTAGTGTGTATGTAATTTCAAATTGTGTGTTTTTTAATTATTTGTTTGTTGTTATGGATTTTTGTTTAGGGTTTGTTCAAAGTAGTTTGCTCAATTCGATAGAAGTAAATCAGAAGAATTAAGTTAAAGGTGAGTTCCATTTGCCAAATTAATTATGATGTGAAATTGAAATTGAAATTGAAAAGCATGTGAAATTGAAATTGGAATTAAGCATGTTAAGTATGATGTGATATATTATAATAATTTATTATAAGCATGTTGTTCAGTTTATTAAATTGAAATTTATGTTAAGTATGATGTGATATATGTCATGTGTGTTTTTATAATTATTTATAAGCATGTTGTTCAATTTATTACATACAATTAAATTCAAATTATGCTATTGTGAATGGGATGAGTACCCGGATCCCTCTTTATGAATTGTTTCATTTGAATGGGGTGAGTGCCCCTGGATCCCTATTTATGAATTGTTGGTGTTCTTGATATATTATATATGTTAGTGTTTGTTGGTATTGATGAAGTAGCAATTATTAGTTGAACATAGATCAATTAGCGTAGAGTCGAGAACTTGGGACTAGGATTTTCACATAGGTGCTGCCGAAATTTTGATTTTTTTGTTAATCAATTATTGATTGAATTGTTGGCATTTGTTGATTTTGTTGTTGGTAGTGATTGATTAACTAGATGAACATAGATCAATTAGCGTAGAGTCGAGAACTTGGGACTAGGATTTTCACATAGGTGCTGTCGAAATTTTAATTTTTTTTAATTTTATTCGAACTCAATTAATTAGATAAGTTTTCGACCAGCTTCTCATCTAACAATGAGCGCTAATCGTGATTGGATGTACAAACGATATGTGGTTAATGGGTGTTTAAATTCGGATTTCCTGAATGGACTTGAAAGCTTCATCGAATTTGCTGCTAGTCTGTCTGCTTTCATGGATGAAGATAAAATTAAGTGTCCGTGTTGTAGACGTGATAACATTCCCTTTCAACGTCAATACACGGTTCAGTTGGCACATTGAGAAGAATAGGTTTGTGAAAAATTATCATGTTTGGAGGTATCAAAGAGAAACATCAGAGATTGCGACTACGGTTACGAATTTTGGGCGGGAGACTGTATCAAATGTGTACCATCAAATGGTCTTTAATGTTGGTGGTCCAGATCTTCACATGGATGACAGTGTAGCCAATCAGATTCCGGAGGAGCCTCCTAACCCAGAAGCACAAAAATTATATGACATGTTGAATGTTGCAGATAAAGAGTTGTGGCCTGGCAATCAGACGCATTCACAATTGTCACTCGTGGCTCGTCTCATGACCTTGAAGTCTGAGAACTACATGTCACAGAAGTGCTTCGATCAGATTACAGAACTGATGAAAAAGATAGTGCCTAAGAATAACTTCGTCACAGATAATTTCTATACCACAAAGAAGTTATTGCGCGGTATGAGATTTCCAGTAGAGAAGATTGACTGCTGATTCAGAAATTGCATGATCTTTTGGGCAGGGGACAGTGGATTGTTGAAATGTAAGTTCTGTGGCCATCCTCGATACAAGAGTCGAGATAGAAGTGAATCAATAATGCTTTCCAAATCATCGATCATATCTATATTATATCTAAAAGTAAGATAGTCCATATAAATGGAAATTATAAAATTTTCCCGCCTAAACTATATCCCATAAATAAAAAATATATTATTTAATTAAAAATTTATAATTTACATCAATTAAACGGATATTATTAGTGTAGATTATTTAAGAAAAACGGTTTCTCAAAATATATAGCTACACTAATAACCGCAATTTAAATTATTCCTTAGTTACAATCCACTTATATATCTGTATGGAATTATATTTATTACTTGGCCTAAAATTCAATTAATTTATTTAAGAAAATAATAGGAATATTTAACTTAATTATAGATATATCATCAATTAGCTCAATTAAGTAAATCGCGTGACTAAATATAGATATAGATTGCATATATTATTATTTATTATTATTATTATAATAATAATATATACATTGTATATAAATTAACTATATATTTGAGCTTATAATGCACGCATAGATTATATATATTTACCTTGTATAAAAGATTAGTATGTACATTATTAATAATGCGTGTATCATTGACTAATTATATTTTCGAAGAAATTATATGTATATAGAAACAAATTATTTCATGATACTGATTGGACTAAGTATTTAATAATATTGCTCTGATATATCCATTATTAATGAATATAATAGAGTAATATCCGAAAATACAACGATTTGCATTAATAAACATATATTGATTGAAATTTACGTCTATTTAAGAATCTCAATTAACTCCCAAACAATACATTTTCAAATTTTTAGAACAACAATTGTTGAACTTCCAAAAGGAAACTATCCAATTTGTGTAGAAAATCACCCATTATAAAAAGTAGGGATTTATTGGAGCTTGCCTCAGCCGATTTCTTTTTGTGAGTTTACATTCATGATTGAAATTTGTTCATTTCTCCATTGTAATTTTGCTTTAAGTCTAATATTTATTCGTTTTTTATATTTGCAAGATTGAATGGATTTTAAATGTTATTGTCAATAGCTTTCATGTTCCTATTTTGAATATTTATTATCATGTAATTTTATAAGATGTTCATATTTATTTTTTTATTACTTTGAATAATGCATATGGCTGGAGTTGCAACTGAGTAGACCAGAATTAGAAGATCATTTGAAGTGGTTGTTGATGACGACGGAAGCGTGCAATTTTCCTATTTTAGATTACATGACTTTTTGAATTCACGATCTTGGCTATTGATACATTGTAAATGCATGATATTGTTGACACATTGTGAAGTCCCTTTCATAAGGTTTGCCTAATGTTAGAGGATCTCCTTAGTTATTTATTAATTTATTTTTTTAATTTTTTTTTATGAGTTGATCGCCATGATCTCTTAGAATTCAAGGTGTGGAATAATTGATTTCATAATTCTGATTCCATTTGGATCTCACCTTGAATTTATGTTTTTTGCAATATTAATTATTAGTTGTTTATAAATATTGTTTATTTTGTTCCGACGTTGAATTAAGTCAACTTTCAATTGAGGTAGATTTCGTTGCAAGTCCAGAATTTTATTGTTTATTTGTTTCGATACTATTCCTTCTTTTGGTGATTTTGTAGTTTTTTGTTTATGCTTTTTATTATTTAAGGTTCAAATTCACAATTCATGGTATTAGTTATTTATGAACACATCATCGTTATTTTAGTTGATTGAAAAATGTTACATCTAAATCCATGCATAGTCAAACCTTATCAAATGGGAAGCCATTATGAAAGTTTTAAAGCATACTAGAATAACCTGCCGTGCGATGCACGAGTTTCACATTTTTAAATTTGATAATAATATTTTTTTAATGTTTAAAGCACTCAACGTATTAATTGAACAAAATACACAACTTCCTTAATACGTGTAATAGATAATAATTATTTTGCACAATATTTTAATGAATGCTTTAAACATACTCAAAAAAAAATTAAAAATTACACTTCTTTGAAAATAAAATATGTGTAATAGATAATAAAATTTTCGTACAATATTTTAATGAATGCGTAGAAATATTTTAGGGGCAGACTTGGGTGAGACCGTCTAACGGGTCGCTTACGTTAGACGGATCTCCCCTGATCCGACCCGACCCGTTCATATATATATATATATATATATATATATATATATATATATTAAAAAAAACAGATTTTTATCCCCCCCCGCTTGCGGCTTCTCCCCCCAGCTCATGACCTAGGTTTTTTACGCCTTCAGCTCGCCGCGCAATCTCCTCCCACCTCGTGATTTTCGACCATTCAACACTGCAAATTCCATCTTAAACCTAGCTAATCGAGATTAAAACCACCGGCGATTCACCCTCTGGCAATTTGTGAATGATTCAATGGATAATTTGGAAAAAATAAGTAAGGTTCCTTCCGGTGGAATTCCGGTCAATTTCGGCGAAGAAACAATAGCAACGACTGGTATGTGTTCTTATTTTAGAATATTTGTAATTTTGTTTCAATTTTTAACCAATTATTAGGTATATCAAATTTTGTATTCAAATTGTTCGATAATATGCTAATGGAAGAATACTCCTTTGTGATTAGAAGGAATGGGAAATTTTATGTCTTTTTTTTTAATTGAATAATTGGTTGTCTAATACAGCATTCTGTTCATATCTTGTACACTATGAGATGCAATCTGTAGAGTTTGAGAATTTTTCTTGATGCACACCTAATCTAATGATATATATTAGCCAAAAAAATTGAAAGTGCGAGAAACATGAAAACAAAATACCTAATCAAGTAAATGATGACTGCTTTGGATCTCATATATTATGTTAGGACAGTTTCTACAAGATTGTATGAAATTATACTTGATCTTGTCTATTGTTATAATCTAAGTTCTATTCAATTTCGTTTATATGCTCCTTGCTCAGTTGCTCCACGGTTAAATTCAAGTAGGAGCAATTGAATATTATTTTTTATAGTTCACGAGCATATTATGACTGCTTTGCTACAAGAATATTTAGTTATTCAGAGATAGGACCAGAGAGAATTTAATTTCACAACACCCGAGTTCTATAACATGTACATTATTTAAACACTTTACATCTGTGTGGGTGCTGGTTTGATTTTATGTGCAATTGTTTGCATGTTGATAATATTGGATTTAGTAATCTATTAGTGTTATAGTAATTCTAAAAGTGATTTAAATTTTATAAATTTCAGATATTGTTATACTTCATAATGAAGACAATGTTGAAGATGTAGAAACAACATTTATCAACAAGGATGAATCTGTTATGTTGCAAATTGAGAGTAAGTACTACTTTACTTCGATTCTTTATTTTTGTAAATTAGTGATACTTCTATGATATTTAGTGATACTTTCTCTAATGATTGTAATCCTTCGCTTAAAACGAAATTAATATTCTTTATTACATTGAAATCGTGTTGTTTTCACATGATTGGGAAATCCATGTTGTTTCCGATCAATTTAAAATTTATTTTTGGTGAGAATGATAGTGATTGTAAGGAATTTTTGGTGTTGTTCATGATAGTAGCATGAAACTGTTCGACGAAATGCTGCAACTAGATAATAGTCTTATTTTAGTTCATGTGGATATGTGATTGTCTTTTGAATTTGATAAGATCTGTAGTTTGAAGTTATGAATTTCTAATGTTATTTTCCCACTACATATATTAATGGCAGTCCGCGGTGAAATTGAGGGACTTGGAGAAAGGTTTCGAGCTGATGAATGAATGAAGAAATGTGGGATTATGGCGAATGAGTTTGTGTACAATGTTTTGATCCGTGGATTGTGTAAGGAGGGGAGAGTGGCGGATGCCCAGAAGCTGTTCGATGAAATGTCAAACAGAAATGTAGCTCCAAATAGAGTGACGTACAATAGTCTAATTGATGGGTGTTGAAGATTTTTAGTGATACTTTTATTTATAATTAGTGTTACTTACTCTTGTAATTAGTGATACTTTATTTTGTAATCAAAAATATTTTTCTCTATGATAATGAAATAATTTTTTTTACTCAAGAATGAATTTTTATTGTATTCATAGACCCGATTCTCAATTTGAGATTATGTTTTAAATTGACACTTTCTTTCTAATTAGTGATACTTTCTTTTGTAATTAGTGATACTTTTTCTGCAATTAGTGATACTTTTTCTGCAATTAGTGATACTTTTCTTTCTAATTAGTGATACTTTTTTTCTAATTAGTGATATTTTCTTCTGCAATTGGTGATACTTTTCTTTCTTATTAGTGATACTTTCTTTTGCAATTAGTGATACTTTTCATCTAATTAGTGATACTTTCTTCCATAATTAGTGATACTTTCTTCCGCAATTAGTGATATTTTTCTTCAATTAGTGATACTTTCTTATACAATTAGTGATACTTTTTTCCATAGTAATGAGACTCCACTTCACAGGCAATGATACTTCACCCCATAAATAATGATATTTATATGTGAGTTAATGATACTTCACCTCATAAATAATGATACTTGAGTTAATGATATACTCCACTCATAGTTAATGATATTTATCTATTCTTGATTTGATAATTAATGTTTAATCATCAATAATGTCATATTATACTCCACTTCCGAGTTAATGATAATTCATCCCTAATTAATGATACTTCACACACAGTTAATGATACTTCACCAGTTATATATGTAATGATACTTCACTTAATAGTTAATGATATTTTGCCAAATTTATATCTAATGACACTTAACTTCATAGTTAATGATACTTCATTTCATAGCTAATGTTACTGATACATGATGATTAATATTTAATCATGGATAATATTGCATGATACTTCACACATGAGTTAATGATACTTCACTCCATACTTCGTCTCATAGATAATAACAATATCATTTACTATATATAAAAATATCCCAAAATTATATACAAGAAAAAAATTGACTCAAAGAGCAAGAGATCTTTTATTATCAATTGATTCGAGTTATGATCTTCTGAGAGTGATCCTCGTGGTAAACAACCCACAAAAAAGATAGAATACAGTTGTACATAAAACATAAAAAAATGAGAACATAAAAAACTACATAGAATATTTTCATCTCCATTATTGTATGCATCACACTAATAAGTTGGAAACAAATCCCCTGTACATCAATCATTATTCTACTAAACTCTACAAATTACAACATCAAGAACTCCAATAATTAATAACTAGTAATCTCACCCATTGTTTGACTTCATGTTCCGAGCAAGAATCTTCAGCATTCTTATGATCACTCTCATCAGATTGCTCATCATCATGTTCACTGCAATATGAAAAGTAACAATAAGTAAAATAGTATCACTAAGTAACAATAAGGTATTACTAATTAACATCAAAGTATCACTATTTAAAAAATAAGAATCCCTACTTATAAAAGTCAGGAATCAGTAAGTCATAAGTAAAGATAAACCTGAAGAATGTAAAAGTATCACTAAATAAACATAAAGTATCACAAACTAATGTAAGTATCACTAATTAACTAACATAAAAGTATCACTAAAAACCTGTCAAGTATCACTATTTCAAAAATACAGTATTACTATCCAATGAATGTAAAAATAAGTAATAAGTAAAATAGTATCACTAAGTAACAACAAAGTATTATTAATTAACATCAAAGTATCATTATTAAAAAAATAGGCATCCCTACTTATAAAAGTCAGGAATTAGTAAGTCATAAGTAAAGATAAACCTGAAGAATGTAAAAGTATCACTAAATAAACATAAAGTATCACTAGGTAAGAATAAGTATCACAAACTGATGTAAGTATCACTAACTAACATAAAAGTATCACTAAAAACCTATAAAGTATCACTATTTCAAATAGATAAGGTCAAGATCTGTACTTCAAATATTGTGAAGAACTACAATGCAGGTAAAACAGACATTTATTTGTGGAATAAATAAATAAATCACCACCCCAGCCAGAAAACGAGCAAAAATCAAGAACATATCATCACTATGATCCAAACAAAACCAATTACTATTAATGTCTCAAACAAAACAACACAAATGAAACTGGAAATCAATCATTCATCATCATAAACCTGGAAAGGAATTAATGTGTGTATATACATTAATAAAGCTGAGCATTCACATATTACAGACCTTTATTTATTACACAAAATAAAACCCAATCACACAAGGATAACTAGAAACTGTAAAGCATGCATTTTAGAACTTTACATAGGTACAGACCAACTAATGTATGGTGATGGTTATTTTGCATTTTATAAATGTAGACATACCTGATGGAAAGTATAAATGTCATTTTATGTTCAATTTTAAGTTGAATTTATTGATCTGATAGTCATAGTTACCAGAAACAAATCTGAATTCTACCTCATCAAATGGACAACCCTGTACATAGTTTCACGGGTATTAAATAAAGGCTAAGAGGCTGTAATATGTGCATGCTTAGCTTTGTCAAACACACGAGTAGCTGTCAAATTTATGAAGAGTTTTCCACTTCAACATCAAATATCAGTAGATAAGGTCAAGATTTGTACTTCAAACATTGTGAAGAATTACTTTACAAATAATAAAATAAATAAATCCTCAACAAATATAATACATCTTATCAAAATTTTATTATTGACAGCTAAAACGATGAACATGAAATGGATAATTGAACCCCCCCAACTCTTTCAAATTTTAACATCATTCTTCTATTAAACTGCCCTTGCTCAGAAACCATAAACGGTAAATCAAAACTAACAGTTAATTAAATACTCAAAAAATCAAATTGACAACCCCAAAGAGCTTAAACCTAATTATGCTCGTATTCATTCACACATTAAACAAAAACCCCTAAATCTCAAAAGCTAAACAAAAGCGTAGCTAATTAACAACGAATGCAGATCAAGAACAATAAAGAAACCGAACAACTTTATTTACAAGGCCTCGTAAACCTATCCAATGGCCCCGACATCGCCAACTCTCGATCACCAGCAACAAATCCTCTATGACCGCACAATTATCGATCGATCAATCAAGCATCACCACACTGATGAACAACCTTCAATCAGCTAGCTAAAAACGCACCCACAAAAAAAATCAAGAAATAAGAAAACCCTATTGTTCCTCTCAGATCGAATATCCAACAGTTTGTTCAGGACGAAAAAAAAAACTAAAAAAAAAAAGAAAAATCGAGAAAGTACACAGACAACACAAGGTCAGAGAGAGACTGACGACAATTAAAAAAAAGATTGATAGAAGCCATTCCGGAACTTCCAATTGAAGGAAAAAAATCAAATCCCTAAATTAGAAAAAAGCCCTAAATAAACTTACACTATCAAATGCGAGTCGGCGCTAGAGATGTTAACATTGCAGAACCGGTTTAGGTTGTGAATGGAACGCCGGTGGTCGGAAAGTTGTGAGAATCGCCGGTTAGAATGTAGATTCGCCGGTGGTTAGGGTTGGAGAGAATCGTGAGAGAGTGGGGAGCGAGGGAGAGTGAGCGGAGGGTTTCAATTCTAAATTGGTTTTGTTTTTTTTTTAATATATATATGGCGGGTCGGGTCGGAACAGGATCAGGTCAGGGAAGATCCGTCTAACGTAAGCGACCCGTTAAACGGTCTCATACAAGTTTTTGTCAATATTTTATTTTTATGTAATATTTTAATAACCGTGCGATATGCTAGTTAATGCAAAGAACAACAGATTCATCTAATTGTCTAGTACTTTCACAATTAAAAACAAAAACTCCGCAAAACAAGACGACCAAAAAAAAAAGAAGAAACCCAATATGCAGGGTCCGGTTGTAGTGTGCGTGCCTGCTTTTTTTTTTCCTAACGAGAAAAATCCACAACCACTGCCCGTAGGTGCACTCAGGCGTTTTTCTTTCAATACAGAGATGATAGAGAATGAATCAACATTCTGATTGAATCAAATATGCAGAAAAGAGCACATTGAATTGTGCAGCAATTCTGTTCAAACAATGGTTTAATGCATTTATAACAAATCAGAGAGCAAATATTCATTTTACACTGAAACAAGCCTAGAGTTTCAAAGGGAGCCTATCTTTCACATCATTATGAATCCAAGCATGAGTAATAAGATAGACAAAACACTGTATGGTACTGCTGCTGGTGCCAGGAAACATAACAAACACAGTCCAATATTTCAAGAATGTCTCGTATTCAGCAATCAGGAAGTCTGGTTAAAACGATTTCAGAAGGTGGTCGCAGCGTACAGACCATCTCTTTCGTCTTCCCAAAATAGACCTGGAAATGAAAAAAAAAAAAATTGTTTCACCCATTCCTCGGTCTTCATAAAAATGCATGGAAGCACGCAAAGATATTAGTTAAAAAATGATGACTGATTGCCCAGTTACAGTAAGATATCTGATTATTCACGTAGTAGAGCGATAGAAATAATAACCTGATCCAATGAGTTCCTCAGCTTGCTCTCCATTTCTTCTATCATCCTTCCCATATTACATAAATGACCCTCTGCAATAGGAAGCTCCAAATTCATCTGTACGGAGAAAAAGGACCAAAATGAGACTAGAAAAAATGCAAATTAGAGTTGGTGAACAATACAAAAGTAGAAGTAACACTGCCAGATTCATAGTCCATGTGAGAATACCTGTCTTCTAATTGATCCTGACAAGTTGAAGGAGCCTGACGACTCATCATTTGTGGTCAATGAAAGCATCACAGAGCTAGTCAAACAGTAACGAGCAGTTTCTTCCTGTACAGGACCCACCTATAGATACAAAAACAAGCGGGCATATTTATGAAGTTAAGACGAACATCATTTCCTTCGATTCCTAGACTTCACTCCCTCCCATTTAGTGAGACAGGTGACGTACCTCAATGACATGTATTGCTTCCCAAGACCCTTCTTCTAAATAACCTCTTTTACCATCTGCAGTCCTTGAACCATCTTCAACAGGGAAAACCATTGCATAATTAGAGGAAGAAAAGCAATATTGACCATAAAAATAGAGAAAAATCATCACCTTTTTTAATTAAAAAGCAACCAATAAATCCTTCATCTTCATTCTCCCAGATATACACTGATGAAGTGCCACCTTCATAGTACCTATTGATTGATTGGTCAACTAAGCTGCTGGAAGCCAAATTGCAAAAACTAATAATAACAATAAAATTATACATAAATATATATCCTACGAACAAAGGCAACACCACCATCATAATTTTCATAATAAAACTTAAAGCAGGTAGGAAGAAGTTTTTTTTTTTTGGGCAAACAACTTGTATATAGTTAGAGAAAGTACGAGGTAAGTAAAAGACCTCACTGGTCACAATAGACAGCAAAGACATCATTGGCTTCAATCTCAAGATTCCTCAACTCCAGAGATGGATAAAGTCCGTCATTTAATGGGGGGTGGTATTTGTTTGACCAGGGTGACCTTCAGGAGCAAAAACAACAAAAAATTAATAAATTATAATCTCTCATTAATGGCATAAAAGAAAAAAATAGAAGAAATATTTGCTTTTAAATGCATGCAAAAATAAACCAAGAGCACAAGAAACACTTGTGGAGTTGATCAATTGTTGCTAATGTTAATCCTGAAACTCAGCAGACTCCGGTGATATTTTTATTTTCACGGCCTAAGCTCCAGCTTATTTATGGAAAAATGTTCACTGTCATCGTAATGAATCATTGTCCTCGCCCCTTAATGATGTTATTTCACAAGAATTAATAGAGACATGCAATATAATGTGTACCTATAAGAATCTGCATCTCGGTTATACTCGCATAAGATGAACTCCTTCCCACTATCCACATCACATAAAACCTGAGGAGCAGCATTATGTTCAGAAACTAGTTAATAACCATGTTTGCAGTTAGCAAAATTGAATACACAAACTTCGAAGAGCTAAATATCATTCCCAACATTACAACCAGCTAAAAAATGGGAATATCATTCAGGAAACTTCAACTGAATAAACTGCTTCAAGTTACTTCTAGCATGTAGAAAGATCTATAATCTCAAATTCAGTTCATTTTGAACAACCAAACACAACACCCATAGCCACACGCCACAAACAGAATGCAACGAGGAAAATGGAATAAAAATCTCGGTTAGTGATGGAAAACCATTATATAAATAGCAACAGAAATCCATAACACAGATCAAAACCATAACAAAAATCAAGAATCCAATAACCTAGAAAAAAGAAGCAAATCCACCCACATTATATTACGTCAGCCCCAAAAGAAACCCACCAACACCACCATCATTTTCCCCAAAAATTCATACAAAAACCTAAAACTAAGGGAAAATCAACATCACTTCAAAATTCAAATCCCATTTTCAATAAAAATCTCACTTTAACTAATTTCAAACATATATACATGTAACTGGATCGATTTCACCCTATAAATAGAAATCGAATCAAGCAACAAATTCACCTGAAGAGGCTGGTCGACTTGAGAGAGAAGATCGGCGGAGTGGTGCGGCAAAAGGCTCAACAATGCAGATAGCGCCGCTTCCGAGTGCTTCGGCGGAATTCTTCGCATCAATCCCATTGCCGCCTCCATTGTTTCCTTCGAGCTTTGTTTTTTTCTTTTTCCGGATCAATTTTTCTTTCCTTAATTCTTAAAAAATGTGAGGTATTCATTTCAGGTGAATTACAAGAGATCACTCAACTTTTCCTATAATTGCGTAAAAGCCCCTAGACATTTGGATATAGCCCTTTCACCCAATAAAAGTAATCAAATATTTTTTTTTTTACTCACACACCCGACCTGTGGTATTGAAGAGATTCGAACCCATAACTTTTGGTCACCAAGTAACCTCACTCCACCACTAACCAAACATTTTTAGTTTTCAACTTATGTTTTATTTTGTAGTCTGAACTCTAAACGGACATGGTGGTATAATAGAGCTTTGTTTGTGTAACACAAATTCCGAGTATTTAAATTAATAAACACCGGAAAATCGTACAAATAAAAGATTTCGGATTGAAATTACAATTTATGGTTCAATTCTCTATCTAAGTCTTCTGATTCTTCTCTTCAAAAATTGTTCATCGTCGTTCTTCAAGATCTTCAAGTTGTTCTTGCTTTTCGATCTTCAGGAACCCGATGCTTGGAGGTTTATAACGTCAATTCGAAGGATTTTCATCTTGATTCCGAATCAAACGTCGTTTTTGGGATGATTTGTTGAAGAACGCTTTGAATCTTTGAGTTGTTCTTGAGGATTTGAGGTTGATAACGCCGATTGGAGGGCCGAGCACCTTGGATCCGGATCGAACGTCGAGTTTGGGATGATTTCTGGGGAAAAACGCGAAGAACGCCTTGAATCTCCAACTTGAATGCCTTGAAGATTGAAGAGAGCTTTCTCCGATGAATCCTTCTCCAAACTTGAGCTCTTGAACTTGTTTTTATTTCCCTTAGCCAAGCCCTCTATTTATAGGCAAATGAGGGTGCATTTAGGGCTTAGGTGGCGACGTCTCATTGGTCCATTTGTTAGGGCTTATGTGGCATAATTTTATTGGTGCCTTGTACCCTTTGTAATTCTCTACAACAACATGGCCATTTCTTGTATGAGCTCGTTTATGTGTCATATTTCTATTGGTCGAGATTTTTCCACATATTGAATACCAATTTATTTATTTAATTTAGGAATTAAAATTTCCAAAATATAAATAAATAATATAATTTGGATATTTCAATTGTTTAATTTCCACGTGACGCCATTTGATTGGTGATGACAATTTAATTGATTACAAATGCCCCCATGAGACGAGTTCATGAGCAAGTTGCCTTGAAGGTGGAGGAGTCTCATATTTTGAATTTTTTTTGTTAGATAGTTTTAACTCATATCTAGGAGTTCTTCATTTCGATTTAAAATTTATTAGATAGTTTATACTCATATCTAGGAGTTCTTCATTTCAATTTAAAATTTATTAGATAGTTTATACTCGTATCTAGGAGTTCTTCATTTCGATTTAAAATTTATTAGATAGTTTATACTCGTATCTAGGAGTTCTTGATTTTGAAAATAAATTAAAAGCCCGATCATAATTTATTTAGACATTTAGGAAATGCTTAATGGGCTTTTAAGGATTTATTGATAATTAAGCCTTCAATTGCCCGAACTTTATTTATTTGAATAGGTTTATTTTAAATTTCTCTTGGTGGCATAATTTTATTTTAGATTTTTTTTTGGATCATAAGAGAAATTGGGCCACCAATTAAATCAAAGCCCAACAAAGCAGCCCACTTCCCTTTTGCTCGAAATTTGTTGCTGTTTCTTTTATTTTTTTGAAACCAACTTTGTTTTGTTCTGAGAGCACCTGCAGTCTGCATATTTTGTTTGTTGCTCCTGTTCTGATTTTTTTGTTTTTTTGCATGGCTTCATTTATTGAATGCAGATGGGGGGCTGGAGGTGTAGGATTGAGATTGGTGGAGGCCCTGCCTTGAAGGAGTACAACTATACCATTTGCTGCATTTTTTTCAGAATCCGTTTGTTGCTCCCCATTTTGAGCAACATATACAGTGAGGTACAAGCCATGGATTGGTTTGGGAGCACCTAGTACCTCCTTTGGTTGTATGCACAGCTAGCAGGCCTCCATACTCATCCATTTATAGGCTTTTGATCCTATAAATACCTTAGCATGGTGGACATGACCTCTATATTTCTTCAAGCTCTTCATTTTTTTTTTCTTTTTTATCAGACCAAGCCAGTACCCACGAACAACATTTTCGAGCCTATACTGAATATTCATACAGCCACCTTCTGATATCCTTCTCTCTTCTCTTTTGATAACTGAAATACCTGGAAAGGGAGAAACCTTTCAAGACAAGCTATATTTCACCGGGGTTCAAGGTGACGGCCATCAGGATTCCCAACAATGGCGGGTTATGTTTCAAAACAGCTGCACTAGCTCCAGCAACAGCATCAACTGCAGGCACAACGTCCAGACTGTGAGTTTTTCTTTTCTTTTGCTATTTCTTCCTTTTTAACATGCTGTTTTCCTACTGCTTTTTTATCCATAAATAAGGCCTTTTAATCTCTGCTCAAAGTCTCTGCTATCGTATGCCCTACCTCATAGTTACTTTTGTGCACATCTTCCCTTTTTTCTTTTTTCTTTTTTTTGTGTGTTTCCCAAGCCCATTTTTTGTATTTGATGCTCGAGTGCCCCTGTAACTGTATTTCTTATTTTGGTGATAATTTTGCTGGGAGGATTTGAACTCTCTTGAACTTATATTGAACTCCAAGTTTCCTTGCTGTTTCTTTCCTTGTCTTATCGTTTTTGTCATTGAAGTTGGCCTTAATAGCTTCTAGGATTTTGCCGAATTCCATCTTGTCCTCAGAGGTTAAGTATAGAAACGATGCTTCTAGCTTTGCCCTTAACAATGCAGTAGGGGATCTCCACTTTTCTGTAGGAAGCCTAGACAACCAGCTTGATAGAATCAACATCGCGGGCGATCACTTCTTTCTACAGACTACACTCTATTTCACATACAAGCCTCTTTCACGAGGCACAAGTATGGGTGCTTTCCTCATTAGACCACTTGAAATCTACCCGGCATCCGCTGTCGCCACCACGGGTGATGCATTCGTCGACCTCCCTGTCTCAGATTCAGATGACGATGGGCTCTCCATTCGCAGAACTTGTTCGAGAAGAAATGACGGATTCCACAAGCAATCAACCCAGTCCCTGACGGCTCTCAGCTCCCACTGCTCCATCACAGAAGTGAAACCCTCTCGCTCCGCGCCGTGAATGCGAAACCCTCTCGCTCCGTGCCGTGAATGAAAATAGAAGGCACCCCTTTAGTGATTCCCACACATTCTTCGACCGATCTCTGCATTTGAACTGCATATCAGCAACATACGCAGAGCCAATAGGTGACTCACCGAAATTATTAGCAACAACGTCATGCGTGGAAGCTAATCTAGGAGAGTAAACGAGCAGCTTCCGAAACGAGAAGTCGACAGAGCATTCATGTATGAATTTACACGAAGAATGTCATCGTTAGCAGTACTTCTCAGTTTCTGAATGCGAGAGAAAAACAGACACCGGAGGATCATCGGGGATTTTTAACGCGTTGTTCGTCTTCAAAAACTGCGCCAATTCATCTTCCAAAATTTGGGTAGAGTCTCTCAGCTTTGATCTTTGCATTCCTAGCGGCGGGGCTGCCGGCATTGCAGCTCTCCAGCCGAGAAGCGGTGAAATTATGCATAAAGTTATCGTACTCCTTCTCATCGTCGACAACTTCCTTTGGCTCGTCATCGGAGTTCGAGTCGGCGCTGCGGACACTGTTGCTCTCCAAGTCATCGCCCGAGGTCAGTGGGCCGTGGTCAGAGCTGTTAAATAGGAGCCCGAATAAGTGGATTTGGGAAGTTTGGGGCGGCGGCGGAGTGAGAAGGATGGCTAAGGTCTTGATTTCAGTTTTGGGGGAGATTCAAATTTTGAGAAGAAGATTTCATCTCGCGCTGTAGGAGAGAGATGCTATTATTTGACCTAGGGCTAAATAACTTGGGCCATGAAATTAAAAAAAATTAGGCTTCCTCTTTTCTTTTGTTTATTTGGGCTTTTCTTTTTGTTCCCTTTTTATTTGGGCTTCTTTCTCCCTTTTTTTTGGGCTTTAACCTCTCATTTCCTTCTTTTGCAGGAATTTGTATTTGAAATTGCTCGTGAGTTAGATCGAGACGCTCCAAACTTGAGACAAAGGATTTTGAGAATTTTTTTTTAATTCGGAGGTAGAGCCCCCTTTTTTGAGCGTATTCCATACTTCCTTTTTTTTTTTTTAGCATATTTCATACGTTATTCATTTTTTCCTTTTTTTCTTGTGTTTCTAGGTATGGTTCATTTCCAGGATACGATCATCTCCGGAAAACATTACTTAGTGATCACAGATGATGATCAGCAGCCCGTGAAGAGAGGTACTCATCTTCGAGCTCGTGATCCACTTATCGGGAAATATGCTTGTGAGTGGCCTAAGCTTACAGATCCATTTCACAAGCCTCATTGGTGTTATGAGGTTTCCTTAATGAAAATGACGAAGGCATGGGCTCTGCAATCAGCTCATCATCAACAGGGTGACGGGGCTGATTTCCTCCCGTTTCTAAGATGCCAAATAGTAGAAGGCAAGGCAAGGTGGCATGACAAAGTCGAGTTTCTTGGCGAATCTCATCACTTCGACGGATATTGGGAGTGGACCGAGGACGTACTCAGTCGTTACAGTGATAAGCTTCATGGTGCGGGTATCTACGACCCTGTCTACGCTTCTCTGTTTACGTACGATCGAAACACGGAGGTGGTCAAAGCCTTTTGAGAAGCGTGGTGCCCCTCGACGAATACCTTGCTGACCTCCTCCGGCGAATTGTCTATATCATTATGGGACTTGCACGTAATGGCCGGTCTTCCTTTAACCGGGCTTCTTTGTGATGAGATGGTGCCTCGGACGGAGGAGCTTACTGAAGTCAACAAAAGAGGCAAGCTATTCGTCCCTGCGAGTTGCAAGTACTTATTCCATGCTTACCACCTCCTTGGAAGGGAAGATGACAAAGCTTCACATCGCTCCGTGTCGATTGAGAAGTGGACTAAATTCTGGTCAAGGAGGAAATCAAGATACCGACCACTTCCACTTCGTAAGGAGAAGAAAGGTCAGCGTCCCAAATTAACGCACAACCCTTCTGGAGAAGTTGAGGATCACAAAGAGTGGACTTCTTCTGAAAGGGCTCCACTTACCGAGCTCGGAGTTAAGGAAAATCATCAAAATGAGACGTACTTAGCCGCCCATCTCGCTTGTTGGCTTTGCAGTTTTGTGCTCCCCGAGGGTGATGGTAGTTTGATCCGGCCCAGTGTCTTCAAGATAGCCAGTATCATGGCAAGTGGTGAGAGGGTGTCTCTTACCGTCCCGATATTGGTAAGCATTTACCAAGGTTTGAACAAGATCTCAAGCCTTGCCAAACCTCCTCAGGGTCATTCAGTCTTTCCTATCCATTTTGTTTATGGATGGATGGCGTGCTATCTTTGGACTCATTTCGATCTTGAAGGAAAGAGAAAAGCTCCCAGGATGGTTCATTATTCGGGCGAAGGCGGTGCTAGATTCTATGGTCCTGCTGAGGCTCGCAAGAGGGTGCATAGAGCTGAACTAGTTTCTTGGCATTGCATCATGCCTTCTAGAGCTGAGGATTTCGTGTTTATTGATGATGAAAATGAAAGCGACCTAGATTGTGGACTCTTCATGGCTATCCGATCCAACTTCTTGGCTAAGAGGATAGATGACCATTTCATTATCGAGCCTTATAGCCCACACCGCTTCAGCCAGCAATTTGGCTACCAACAGATGGTTCCAGGGGTCCTTACCAAAGACATCCGTGAGGCTTCTTTGGCTGATGGCCTTAGATATTGGCATATTTGCTTGATACGCAGATCTATGGCGAAAGCATGTTTTCCCTTCCTGAATTTGAAGAAGTTCCCTAATGCCGAATACAAGAAGTGGTGGAATCGAGTCTTCGACAACTTCTTGGAGAGGAATGTTGAGCTTTTAGTTCAACCTAAACCAAGTGGCCTACTACCAAGTTGAGAGGAAGTAGGAGAGGCTAACCCTTCTAGCAAGGGAAAGAGAAAGGTCGATCCGGAGGCCTCTGTAAGCAGTAACGCGGATCGTCACTAGAAGAGGGAAATAACCAATCACAAATCCTCCCTTCCTCTTGAGGGACATGGTGGGAACAACCCTAGTCATGTGGGTGCTTCTACGGAAAAGGTTTCTCGTATCTTCGTCCCTTTTTATTTCCCTTTTCTTGTTTTGTTTTATTTTGTCTCCTATTAACCAATATACTTTTTGCATTTCAGTTGGTGAAGGAGTTGTTTGGCTCTGATGATCAAGAGGACTCTGATGCACCGACCGAAGCTTGCCACTCTGATGGAGATGCGGATAGTGAGCATATCCTACCAGCTAGAGCTGTTACTGAGTTCGATGGCAAGGCGGTGTTCGATGATCGTTGCAAATCGTTCCTCAAGATGTATTGGGGTGACCTCCGTGACAAATTGATGAGGATGTCTGTCGATTCTCTCTCGTCATTTCGGGAGACGGCATTTGAGGGACTTTTACTTATAAAGAGCACTCCTCACAGTTTTGACCTTTCTTATCTAACGAAGAGTTTGGAGATACTTTTCGCGAGTACTACAGCTTATGATGAGGCAAGGTCGGCGTCCTCTGAGCTCGATGAAGTTTCTGCGCAGCGTTGTAAGGAAGTCAACGATCGCATTTGTGCTGCTAAAGCCAAGGAGGATGAAAAGACTCGTGAGATTGATCTTATTCGAGAAGAGCTTGCTATCTTAGAGGAGCGGAAGAAGGATTTGACTATGTCCTTGAAAGGGCATGTGGGGTCTCGCCTAGCTCTCCGGAACGAAATTCATGGTCATGAAGAAGAGCTCTCCAAGATCAGAGGCTCTTCCGATGGTAGGGTGAAGAAGAAGCTGAAGAGTTCAAAGTCTTCATTGGAGCATGCCAAGAAGGCTTTGGAGGATCAAGACCCCTTTATCTAGAGCTTCATTCAGACTAGCTTGTTATGGCTCATTTTAGTTGTCATTTGTGCTTCAGCTGTTCTTTATAACAAACATCTCTATCTTTATGCTTTCTTTTGAGACATGTTTGGATTTGTGCATTTTTTGTTTTATCTTCCATTTTTGGTGCTATATCCTTTTTTGTTATAATTATATAACGTAAAAGATATAACACAGATCGTGGAACATGACTGAACTTAGAAAATATCTAAGCTGCCTACGTACCCATAAAAGGGATCAAGTCAAAACGTAGTTCAAATGATTTTTTTTTGAAAGGGGGGTGTTGTACACAGTTTATACTCATGTTGGCCAGGAGCGACTATTTATTTAACCACTATATAGACAAAGTGGAGTAATCAACAGTTTAACCACATAAATTTTACCATTTTGGTGGGATAAATAACAGTTTAGCCACATAAATTTAACTTTTGGTGGTTACCGTACACAGTTTATACTCATGCGGGTTAGGAGTAACATACAGTTTAGGCTCATGCGTCATGGAGCATTTTCTTTCTCTTTTTTTTTTCATTTTTTTTTGTACACTTTTTTGCCCTTTTTTTTGTTGTACAATTTTTTTTTGTTTCATTTCTCTTTTAGGGATAGTAACGCTTCAAGAATTTTCCATTTATCGGGCCAACCCTCACACGGTCTTCAGAGATCAATTTATAAGCACCATTCGTGTACACTTCTGTAACCATATATGGACCGTCCCATCTAGGAATGAACTTGTTTCCAACACGGTGAGTGGTGACGATTGGCCTTCTTATTGCCAGCACCAGATCCCCAACTTGGAAGGAACGTGGCTGTATTTTTTGTTAAAGGTTCTTGAAAGGTGAGCTTGATAACACTCGAGCCTTTGTTGTGCTTCCAGCCTCTTCTCATCTAAAGCTTCCAGTTCTTCAAGACGCAATCGTGCATTTTCTTCTTCAGTCAAACCTTCTTGGATTGCGATCCTCAAAGATGGGATTTGTTGTTCGAGGGGAATGATAGCTTCTACACCATATACCAACGAATACGGAGTTGCTTGAGTAGGAGTCCGATGAGTGGTCCTGTATGCCCACAATGTTTCTCCGATTCTTTCATGCCAATCGCGCTTCGACTTTCCGACCACCTTTTTGAGCAAATTGCACAAGGTCTTGTTGAATGCTTCAGCGAGTCCGTTGGCAGCGGCATTGTACATTGATGATTTTCTTTGTTTAAATCCAAACTTCTCACACAACTTATCTATCAAGGCATTGTTGAACGGCTTTCCATTATCAGTGATGATGTACCGAGGGATCCCATAGCGGTAGATTATATTGCCTTTGATGAAATCAGCAACATTTTCTTTCTTTACCTCTCTCAAAGGAACAGCCTCGGCCCACTTGGAAAAGTAGTCAGTTGCTGCCAGGATATATAAATGCCCCCCTGAAGACTTGGTCATCGGTCCGACAACATCCATACCTCAGACATCAAATGGCCATGAAGCAACAGTAGGATGCAAGGGCTCCGGTGGTTGATGGATGAGATTTGCATGAAATTGGCATGGTTGGCACCTTTTTGCATAGTCCATGCAATCTTTTACCATTGTCGGCCAGTAGTAGCCCATTCTTTTGATACGAAAGTGTAGCTTCGGGCCAGATTGATGGGCCCCATAAACACCGGAATGTGCTTCCTCAATGGCTTGTGCTGCTTCTTCATCGCTTAAGCATCTTAAGAAGACCCCATCGAATGAACGTCTGTAAAGTGTTCCTTTGAAGTAGATAAAGCGAGTGGCACGACGGTGAACATCAATTCTTCGACGCGGATCATCTGGTAATCTTTCATACTTCAAGTAATCAACAAATACCTATCTCCAGTCTTCTTGTTCAATTTCAAACACTTCCACGACATTACTTTCATTTTCTATACCATCTTCGTCTCCGAAGACAGGCGGTATAACCCAACCCTTACAAACGGGTACGAGAACCTTGCCATCAGCCATAGCTATTGTGGATGCAAGCTTAGCCAATGCGTCTGCTTGTTTGTTTTCTTTTCTTGGAACATGTTCAATTTCCACATCTCCGAGCCATCCAATCATTCGTTGGGCGTACTCGACATACGGTAGCAATTCGGGCTTTTTCACTTCATATTCCCCGTTGATTTGATTGATCACCAACTTGGAATCTCCATACACTTTCATGTGCAACCTTTTTGTATCTACTGCCATTTCCAATCCGAGGACAAGCGCTTGATACTCAGCTACATTATTGGAGCAATTCTTTGTCAGAGTAAAGGAATAAGGCAATACTTCTCTTTCAGGCGTTACGAACACCACTCCGGCACCAGCTCCTTCCTTATGTGCCGCACCATCAAAGTACATTAACCAGAGAGGAGAGATCTCAACTGCAAGTGCATCTTCATCTGGGAGGTCGTCGGTGAGTTCCCATTCAGCGGGGATTGGATGATCAGCCGGAAAATCTGCCAGAACTTGTCCCTTCACAGCTTTTTGGGGGACGTATATGATCTCAAACTATTGTAGTTGGAGATACCACCGTGCGAGCCTGTCTAATAGAATGGGTCTTGACATTACATACTTCAAGGGATTCGCCTTAGAGATGAGACGGACTGTGTGAGCTTGGAAGTAATGCTTTAATTTCTGAATGGAGAATATCAAAGCTAAACATAACTTCTCAATTGGAGAGTACTTCAACTCGTTCGGTGTCATCATTCTACTGAGGTAGTATAGAACACTCTCTTTGCCGTTCTCATTTTCTTGGGCAAGTAATGCCCCATTGATCTTTCTTGAGCAGCGATATATAAAATCAACGGGCGACCTGCCACTGGTGCCACTAACACAGGAGATTTCATAAGATAGCCTTTAATGCTTTTGAAAGCATTACTACATGACTCGTCCCATTCAAAAGGCACACCCTTTTTTTATGATCCGGCTGAATGGTTGACACCGACCAGCTAGATTTGAGATAAACCTTCGAAGATATGCTAACTTTCCTTGTAGGCTTTTTAACTCGTGAAGGTTACGAGGCTTAGACATCTTCATTATCGCATCAATCTTGGCTTTTTCAATTTCTATTCCTTAGTGGTGGATAATAAATCCAAGGAATTTTCCAGACTTCACTCCAAATGCACACTTCAGAGGATTCATCTTAAGCTGATATTTTCTGAGTCGCTCGAAGATCATCCTCAAGTCTTCCACATGATCACTTCATCGTCTTGACTTTACCACCACACCATCCACATAACATTCAATGTTTTTGTGGAGTATATCATCGAATATTTTCTGCATAGCCCGTTGATATGTAGCACCAACATTCTTCAACCCAAATGGCATGACTGTGTAGCAATATATCCCTTTAGGGGTACGGAATACCGTTAGCTCTTCATTTTCTGGAGACATACGAATCTGGTTATAACCAGAAGATCCATCCATGAAAGACAGTGCTTCATGTCCTGTAGTAGCATCGATCATCAATTCGGCGATCGGCAGTGGGAAGTCATCTTTTGGGCATACTTCATTTAAATCTCTGAAGTCAACACAAACTCGAATTTGCCCATTTTTCTTTCTCACATGGACGATGCTGGATATCCAAGTTGGATATTTGAATTCTCTAATGAACCCTACTTCAATAAGTTTGTTTACTTCAGCTTCGATGAGTGGGATCAAGTCTGGATGAAATCGCCTTTGAGCTTGCTTGACAGACCGTATCCCCTTTTTCACTGCCAAATGATGAACAGCTATCTTTGGATTTAATCCAGGCATTTCTTTGTATGACCAAGCGAATACATCTTTGAACTCTTTTAGCAGTTCAATGTACAAGTTTTCCTCATCAGCAGTCAAAAGTGCACTTATGTAGGTGGGTCTTGGGTCATTTTCATCGCCTAAATTGATTTCTTTCAACTCATCGACAATAGACTTGATACCTTCTTCAAACGGAGGAGGGGCTATCTCTGCATCTTCCTCTTCGACAGTCACTTCTTCACTTAAGGTAATGTGATGTGATGAGTCAACTTCTTCATTCATTCCTTCCGGACTTTTGAAATCTATGCATTTTCTCATTGTTCCATCCCTTCGTCTTACCCAAACTATGTGTGCCACATTATTTGTTTTGATCACACCCTTTCTAACCAGACGGGAAATATCTCGCTGAAACTGATCTTGAACATCACGAGAGATCGCGCTTTGAACACCAGTGGCAACATAGTAAGATGAAGCTACGCTTTCTCTGGCGTTTTCGTCTTCAATGTGTTGTGTAAAGATGACAGTGTTCATCTTGGCTTTCAGTTCTCTTCCACATGACACAGTTAATATAGTTCATCTCTTCATACGGGAAGGGATTAAACTCTTCAACTTTTGAGTTGCCCAAGATTTATTGAATCCATTTGAACTTTCAACTTGTGTGATCTTGCCACCACATTTTCTACCAAGCCTCTTAAAGACAGACACCCTCAGAGTTTTACCAAGTCTCTTGAAGACAGATGTTCTTGGAGTTTCCCTTTTGTATTTGTTAACTGCACCTTCTGTTGGCGAAAATTCTCCTTCAAAGATATGGTTTGTTGTAGCCCTTTTGATGGTGATACAGACTGGACTTTGTGGGACAAATCTCAAACCTGCCTTAGTGCTTGGGACAGCATGGCCGTTCTTTTTCAACATTTTTTGTGTGGCATTAAGTCCTTAGTTCTGTTGATCTGCAACTTTTGAATGAGACTCCATCACAGGGCTTTCTTGTGGACTATATCCAGCTTTAACGAGAAGTTTAAATGCTTTTAGACCAAAATGCTGAGCGGCATCACCATTCATACTTTTTCCATGTTCAGTAGCACCGCTTTGTGTTGGTAGAACGAACCCTTTGAGTGGTGGTGGGATTGACTTCTTTGCATCAATTTTGGTTAGAGCCAAAGTGAGTCCTTTCAGTGATTCTATTCCAGATGCTTCTTTCTTGATCTTTTGGCTGTTTTCAGGTTCCTTTTTTATGGATGACTGCCTCTTTTGCTGCCTTTGTGTTAGGTAGATAGTATTTTGAATCGGCAAAGTATGATTCAGCTTCTGTGAAGGGCTTGCGGTCGCCAACTACCGTTTTTACAACTCCATCCCGACAATACTTGAAGCATTGATGCCATGTTGAGGGGACAACTCCATTCTCATGTAGCCATGGTCGTCCAAGAAGCATGTTATACGAAGTCTTGACGTCAATCACATGAAACATTGCGGTTGATTTCATATCATCCATTAGCAAAATCCAACCTTACGGCGCCAAGAGCTCTTTGCCCTTCATGATTGAATCCTTGAATCATCAACCGACTACCTGAAAGATCTTCCGTAGGAATTTCCAATTTTTTCAATGTTCTTAAAGGCAAGATATTCACCGCAGATCCTCCATCAACAAGTATTCTATTAACTCATTTTTCACATGCATAGCCACTCATGAATAAAGGCCTATTGTGAGGATCAGATCCAAGCTGCAAATCTTCATCGGTGAATGTTATTGTAGATATGCAATCATTATCAGTCACATAAGTCTCTTTTTCGACTCGCTCGTCATCTTCTTCATCATTCACAACATTACTAGACTCAGTGATGACAATATTTGTGGTGGCATCATCTTCTTCAAGTGATATTTTCCCTTGACGGGCCAGTTGCATGATTTTGTCTTTCAATATGAAGCAGTCATGAATGGCATGCCCAACCAATCGATGGTATTTGCAGTATTTAGGGTCATCAGTTCTTCCTGCTTCATTAGGACGCTTCATTTCTGGCAACTCAATAAGTCCTTCCTTTAGTAGGTCATCAAAAATCCCTGAGACATCTGAATCCAGGAAATGATATTGTTTTTGTTGCATCTCTTTCAGGGTCATCCTCTTTTCTGGCTGAACATTCTGTTTTGTATCTTTGTCGGCATCCTTTCTGATGAACTTGACAGGTGTTGCCTTCATTGCCATAGACTCTTTCTTTGGTGCTTTGTCGACAGGCTTGACATTCCTCTTGAAATCTTGTCTTTCTTTGAATTTGCGAGGTTCTTACATTGGTGGTCCATCAATTCCGCTTGCTGCCATACTCAGCTCCATATCATGAGCTCTGGTGGCTAATTCTTCAAAAGTTCTTGGTTGAATTCCTCGCAAGATGTATTGAAGACCCCAATGCATTTCTTGGATGCACATTTCTATGACAGACGCTTCAGACAGACGGTCTTTGTAGTTGAGACAAAGATTTCTCCACCGATTGATATAATCAATCACAGACTCTTCTTTCCATTGGCGAGAACTTGTGAGTTCCACCATACTGACGGTTCTTCTGGTACCGTAAAAGTGATTGAGAAACTCATGCTCGAGCTGCTCCCAACTATCGATTGAGATAGGCTCCAAGTCTGTGTACCAGTCGAATGCATTTCCCTTCAGAGAGCGAACAAACTGCTTGACCAAATGGTCTCCATAGGTTCCCGCATTGTTGCATGTTTCAACAAAATGGGCTACATGCTGTCTTGGATTGCCTTTTCCATCGAACTGTTGAAACTTTGGGGGTTGATAACCTACATGCATCTTCAAGTTATCGATCATTCGAGTGTAAGGCTTAAAATAAACTGCCATTGACTTGGAACTTTCACCGAACTTATCTTTTATGGTTCCTTCAATGAACTCCTTGAGTTGGTTGATTGGAATAGAGCCATCAACTGAAACATTCAACTCTTTAGCAAATGATTTTGCATCATCATTCATTTCCGGCCTCTCAGGTGTTTGGTCGTCATTATTTTCACCATTTTCTTCATGATTCTCATCATTTGCACGACTTGCTTCACCCCTTTCTCTCTTGAGCTTTGAGATCTCATCGTCTTGGTGCTGCATGCATTTGTGAAGTCCCTCGATGAGTTTAGTTATATTTGCGAGCTGATCCTCTATAGTAGAGTCGTTTGCCATCATGACGGCTGCTTCAAGCGAGCCACTTGCTTGTGGCGGGAGATTGCTTTCCATTCCTTCATTGATTTCCACAAAATGAGGCTCTTCTTCCTCAACAGTAGTCATCTTCAATGCTTGCTTAGCCATGTTTCTCGTAGTCACTCTGACACCTTTCGTAGCGGACTCCGAAGTATTTGAGATGTTAGACATCTTCAAATTTGAGACTCGATGAAGAGAAGAGATGAGAAGTAGAGACGTCCCACTGGGCGTGCCAGAATTTGTAGCACAAATTCCGAGTATTTAAATTAATAAACACCGGAAAATCGTACAAATAAAAGATTTCGGATTGAAATTACAATTTGTGGTTCGATTCTCTATCTAAGTCTTCTGATTCTTCTCTTCAAAAATTGTTCATCGTCGTTCTTCAAGATCTTCAAGTTGTTCTTGCTTTTCGATCTTCAGGAACCCGATGCTTGGAGGTTTATAACGTCAATTCGAAGGATTTTCATCTTGATTCCGAATCAAACGTCGTTTTTGGGATGATTTGTTGAAGAACGCTTTGAATCTTCGAGTTGTTCTTGAGGATTTGAGGTTGATAACGCCGATTGGAGGGCTGAACACCTTGGATCCGGATCGAACGTCGAGTTTGGGATGATTTCTGGGGAAAAACGCGAAGAACGCCTTGAATCTCCAACTTGAATGCCTTGAAGATTGAAGAGAGCTTTCTCCGATGAATCCTTCTCCAAACTTGAGCTCTTGAACTTGTTTTTATTTCCCTTAGCCAAGCCCTCTATTTATAGGCAAATGAGGGTGCATTTAGGGCTTAGGTGGCGACGTCTCATTGGTCCATTTGTTAGGGCTTATGTGGCATAATTTTATTGGTGCCTTGTACCCTTTGTAATTCTCTACAACAACATGACCATTTCTTGTATGAGCTCGTTTATGTGTCGCATTTCTATTGGTCGGGATTTTTCCACATATTGAATACCAATTTATTTATTTAATTTAGGAATTAAAATTTCCAAAATATAAATAAATAATATAATTTGGATATTTCAATTGTTTAATTTCCAAGTGGCGCCATTTGATTGGTGATGACAATTTAATTGATTACAGTTTGAAATAGAGAAATTTAATATGAAAATATAATACATTACAAAATTATTTTAAGGTGGAAAAAAGTTATAGCTTTAAAGTGTAATACTTTCAAATTTAATTTTTGAATTAGAAGATGAATTATACTTAATACTCCGACGTCTGTACTTTTTCATAATATTTTATTAAAATTACGTTTGGTTTATAAGATAGGCCTGGATGGATAGCAACCCGGCTCAATCCAACGTTTGATTTTCAAGATTAAAGTCTAGGATTTATGTTGCATCCTACTCTAATACTATGTTCAATTTATTGGTAATCAGCCCACCCCTCTGAAAATGTTGAGAGACGAGAGTTCCTCACCTTCAATTTTTTTTTTCTTTTTTCTTTTTGTCTCTTCATGCCCTCCATTCACTTCATATCTTTACGTGTATAATATGGTAGAGTTTTCACATGCATGCAATATTAATTCCATAAATTTATAGCAAAATTTAATTTGACAAATCATTTTTTTATTTGAAAATAGATTTTCTATTCAATCTATATACATGGAAGGACAATTTAAGTGTTCTGCTAAATTTTAATCATAATATAATCATTTAATCCAAATGAAATATTAAACAATTTATCATACACTACTAAAATCGCAATCAATCAATCCTAACAAAAAAAAAAAAACAATTTAAACAATAATTATGCTCAATCAAAGCAATCTTACCCCCCCCCCCCCCCAAAAAAAAACATAAACAACAATCTTATGTAACGCGATGAAGTTATTTTGATTTTCCTTAAAAAAAAAAAATACAATCGTGTAATTTAAATATGAGTTCATCTACGTTATAGTTGGACAGAAATCCAGAAAATTAAAAGGAGGCCCTGATTTCCATTATAATTCTAGAATTGCCCCAAATGTAGCAATTCAATCGCTCGACTCTTCCACGAGTTGGTTCGCCCCGCTGCTCTCTCTTCTTCAACAATCAAACGCCCCCAAATCCCAATTTTCCCTCCAAAACTATTGCTGTTCTGTTCTCGCCTGCTTCAACAATGGAAGGAACGCAAAATCTCGACGGAAAATTGGGCACAATTTCAGAAGAGCAAGCTGTTGAGGAAAGCGCGCAAAACAGCGGCCTTTTTCTTGAACTGAAACATTACTGCGTGCAGCTGCTGGACCTCCTTCAGAATCCCAACAAAAATCACTTCTTTTTCTCTCAACTCCTTCGCCTCCTCCAGCGATCTTCCTCGCTCTCTCTCCAGCCGTTATTCGAGTATGCATTAGCTTTTCAAATTCGTTTCTTGATTGCTTGTTGGTTGCTGGTTGATGATGTTGTATTTGTTGTCAAATGAAATTTGTGATCTTTTTTTTTTTGTGGGGCTGGAGCTTTAACTGGAGGGACTAGAATATTAATATGTACAATTTTCTGATTTTTTTTTTTTTTGGTTGAAAATATTGTAATCTTTTGCTAAAGCATGACGGAAATGAATAGGGAAGGTTAATTCTTTCTCGAAACCCTCTTATTTTTGCTTATTGAATGTTTAACATGCAGATGCTTATTGATTTTTATTTTTTTTCCAGCTTTACTTTGTTCCCTTTGCTTCTTCTGTTCGACGCATCAGTAAATTGTAGATCATCAATGAAGACAGACTCCGAAGATAAGTCTCTAGCATCTAGCAACTTAGTGATGGAACATAAAGTGAGTGACTCTGTGGCCGAAGGCGTAGTTCTCTGCTTGGAGGAAGTCTTGAAGAAGTGCCATTTAGGGTCTGTTGACCAGGTACTGAAAGCTAAAAGTGCCATTTTGTTTGACATCTATGCTTTCACTGTTACAGATTTACACACAATATTTGTGTATCTTGTTAGCTCTTAGCTTGACATTGGGCAGAGTTTTCAACTTTTGCCATGACAGAGAGAGCTAATTACACAACTATTGCTGGGCAAATTTGACATTCAGTTCATTTTGTTGTTCTCTCATGTCGTATACTGTTAGGGAAATTTGTTTGTGCTGTACATATAAGTTGTTTTATATTGTTATTTATACCGTGTAGATGGTTATTATACTGAAGAAATTGACGCTTGGAGCTATGCTTTCTCCACTGGAAGCTTCAGAAGAATTTCGTGAAGGAGTAATAAGGTGTTTCAGGGCAGTGTTGCTTAATTTGAGTCCTTGTTCTGATGATTCCTGTCCATGCAAACAAATAAGTAATAGGCCTATTCTTTCTGCTGAAAAGGAGTTGCAGTTTCCTGTTTATATAGAACCAGGTTGTGATTCAGTCCTAAAAGAATGTCCATTAGCATTTCTTCAGTCTCAACCTGCTTCTGCAGCGATCGGGCATTGGCTGTCTCTTATACTCAAGGCATGTATATGTCCTCCCTGGTGATTTCTATAAGAGACATTATGATTAAGCAAGTTGTTATTTTGTTTATGTGGCAAGATTTCTTCATAATGTCTAACTGAATGTCTACTTGAAGGCTGCAGATACTGAGGTCGCACGAGGTCACCGGGGAAGTTCAAGTCTTCGAGTTGAGGCCTTGATAACACTTCGAGTGCTTGTTGCAAAGGTATTCTTATTATTTTTTTCTTTAAGGAACTGTGTTATCTATGCAATTCTATGGAACTAGGCTTTTGAATGAAAATGAACTTTGATTCTTTTGTTTGCTTGGCCTTCTTTCTATACGAGCTCAGTAATCTTTACTTAAAATTGCACAATAGGCCGTGATTAATGCAAATGCTTCGATCTATTTATTTAAGCACATTTACGAAGCATAGTCATGATTTATTTTCATGCGGTCCACACCTTCAAAGAAAAAAAAATGATCCCCTTTTATATGTCATCTCTTCCTATTCCTGGAAAAGTCTAGTAGATTTTTAGATCTGGTCATTATTGAATCTTAAGCATCAATCTGATAGGAAGAAACTCCATTATTTATTTTCTGTAACCAACATTGGACCAGATATCTGTGTGTTCTATGTTGTGGTTATGTGGTGAAATGGTGGAGTATATTGTTATTTTTTCCAGTATCACAGGACTCTTTGTGTACAACTTATGCAAAGATGGAAAAAGAATAAAAATATTAGCCCACTAAATCAAGGTGAATCAATGGTCCTAGTTAAGATCCATGATGCAAGGGATTGGCATATATACAACCTATCTAAAAAACCAGTGACTTAAATTTATAAAGCTTCACACATGTTCACTGGTTCAGATGCTTATCAGAAAATATGTAAGCTGGTAGTTCACAATTTTGTGTGGACCTTGCAGGTTGGAACTGCAGATGCTTTGGCTTTTTATTTACCAGGTGTTGTAAGTCAACTGGGGAAAGTGTTGCATACATCAAGAACTATGATTAGCGGCGCAGCTGCAAGTACAAAAGCCTTAGATCAGGCAGTTAGAGTGTTGGCTGAATATCTCGTTGTGGTTCTTGAAGATGGTGTCTCCACACCAATTCATGGTGCCCCAGTGGCGGACATTTCTGGCTTCTGCTTAAGTAAAGAGAAACCTCTTGCATCATTTGTAGAGGAACTCCGTCACCTACCTGCTAAAAAGATAACACAGAATGAAATCAAAGATGCTGCTGAATCTGTAGAGAAAAGCAGTATAATTTCCGGAGGAGATAATATTGCAGGTGGTGCTGACTTTAATGTTCGGTTGCTGCATGTAAACCGTTCGGTGGAGTGGTTAGCAAATACTGCTGCTCATGTTAATAAACTATTGTCTGCAACATTTCCTCATGTAAGTTTAACATGGCTATCACTGGGCATAGTTTGGACTATTTTATGTTGCATGTTCCTATGTTAATTTGGAACTCTGTTCCTTCCTTTGTTCTTGCAGCTCTGTGTTCATCCAAGCAAAAACGTGAGACTAGGACTTCTGGCTTCTCTAGAGGCACTTTTATGTAAATGCAGCTACACATTGAAAGAAAGCAGACTAACACTTCTGGTGAGCTGGAATCCAGAATGCTAATGTATCACATTTTTTCGGTTCCTTGTAGTCTTTGTTCTAAGCTTTTTAAGATATCAAATAAACTGTCAGAAAGTGGTGAAGTGTACTGCTCTTCTTGAGCCATATAGACCTAGCAATGCCCATAATGGAGTATCTTTTTTAAATTTTACAATCACGGGAGACTTGAAAAGATAGATTTTATTCCCAATTCGTCCACTCTTAATTCATCTTGTTTCCATACCAGTTCTTTCTCAGTGACTTAGAAATAGATTGAGGCGGCAGATCTATGATCTAGTCTATGAGATGTCTTTAGATGCGATTATGTATGATTGATTGATTGCCCTCTCGATGAATCATCTTCAACAGAATCTAAATTCGCAAATTCTCCCTTTCTTTGTTAGCAGCTTTGGCATAAAAAACGTACGCTGGTTTCTAATGCAGGAATGCTTGTGTGTGTTGGTCTGTGATGATTTTGGAGATGTGTCTTCAGATGCCCGAGCACTTTTTGGACTTCTGGTTTCATCTAAAGGAAAGCATCAAATAGAACATGACATTGCTGAACTTTTTAGCAGGTAAACCTTTTTCTTCGCATTATGTTAGCTTTGTCTTGACACCTTGAAGTGACCATAACTTTGTTAACACACACACACACACACACACGCATACAGGTTGGTTGAAAAGCTTCCTCAAGTGGTACTGGGTAATGAGGATTCACTTGCATTATCACATGCCCGAAAGTTGCTAGCAGTTACATATTTCGGTGGTCCCAAACTTGTTGCAGACTACCTTCTTCTTTCTCCTGTAAGATTACAATTTTAGATTCTTGTCTAGCTTTCTAAACAGCACTTGAGACCTAGATGTCCCAGTGCTCAAAGTCTCATCCTCTTTTGGTAGGCTTATATTAGTTGACTTCTTCTAGGTGACAGCTGCTCGTTTCTTGGATGTGCTTGCACTCTGTCTAAGTCAAAACTCTGTTTTTGCTGGTTCACTCAACAAGCTTGCAGCAACAAGACCAACATCATCTGGCTTTATGCATTCGATATCTGAGATCCAGGCTATTACCAGTGCTGAGAGTTCTCAGATATTAGGTTTTCAGAACAGGAACAGGAAAAGTTTGAATATAAATGAACATGTAAAGAATGAATATAGGCTGCCTAGCATGCCACCTTGGTTTGTTAATGCGGATAGTCAGAAGTTGTACCAGACTCTTTCAGGAACACTGAGGCTAGTCAGTCTATACATGTTCACAGGTCGGTTTCTTTTACGTGTTTTTGCAAGTAAGCTTTGTGTTCATGTTATTTACAAGGTTATTTTATTTCAGACCCTCGAAGTCAGGGTTCGTACTCTGGTTTAATTGATATTCTCCTTGGGCACATCCGGAAACTGATATCTGAGTTGCGAATGAAAGAACTTCATAAGGAAAGCTGGCAGTCATGGTATAAAAGAACAGCATCAGGGCATTTGGTGAGGCAGGCTAGTACTGCTGCATGTATTCTGAATGAAATGATTTTTGGGCTGTCTGACCAGGCCATTACATCTTTAAACGGAATGTTCCGTCATAGTCTACACCATGAAACTAATGGCATTGATGAAAATGGTAAATCTTGTGGGCATGAAGATGCTTTGCTAGAAGATTGGGTTCAGAAGAAGTTTCAGAATAGTGGTGCAAGGGCTCACTTGATTGATTGCATTGGTAGTATCCTACATGAATATTTATCTCCTGAAGTCTGGGATCTCCCACTTGGACTCTCAGCTTCTCCCGGACGATCTGGAGAAGGAGACATAAGCTTGCATTTCTTCAGTGACAATGCAATGCTGCATCAGGTTTCTTTGACTTTAAATCTGCTTATTTTCATTAATATTCATAGTGTGTATGTGCAATGAAGATTTGTGCAACATGTAACACTGATCTTATAATTTTTTTCCTTAACAGGTCATTATTGAAGGAATAGGCATATTTAATATTTGCCTGGGCAAAGAATTTTCTTCATGTGGATTTCTTCACTCCTCTCTCTATTTGTTGCTTGAAAATATTATTTGCTCAAATTTTCAAGTCAGAAGGGCTGCTGATTCTGTCCTACATGCTATCTCTGATACGCAGAACTGTCCAACTGTGAGTATTCATAGTGCAGTTCTTTTAGTGTGAGCATTTGGATTAACGATATTTATTGCATAATATTGATTTCAGGTGGGTCACTTGGTCATAGACAATTCAGATTATGTGATTGATTCAGTATGTAGGCAACTGCGGCATTTAGATTGTAATCCTCATGTGCCTAATGTGCTTTCCGCCATGCTCTCTTTCGTTGGAATAGCTGACAAAATACTGCCACTGTTGGAGGAGCCGGTATAGTTTATTGTTTTCTGAATGTTACTTTTTCAATATTGTTGACAACTCTGGTAACCTGATGCTGTTGACTTGTACAGATGCGTGCAGTCTCTATGGAGCTTGAAATTCTTGGGAGGCATCATCACCCTAATTTAACTCTCCCCTTTTTAAAGGTTACTTGCACTTTTTTTGTTAATGTTGATTTCATCGCTCTGACTCATTATTTTTATA
This sequence comes from Perilla frutescens, assembly GCA_026008535.1. NCBI lineage: Eukaryota > Viridiplantae > Streptophyta > Magnoliopsida > Lamiales > Lamiaceae > Perilla > Perilla frutescens. The sequence goes on along the minus strand of BRKX01000003.1, from coordinate 67,217,569 downwards.
AAAAAAAAATCACCCAATGATAATGAGGGAAGTCTATTCCTTCAGTTTTTTTAGTTGGAATTTGTAATATTACTTTTCTTATGGGGACCAACTTATGAAATTGATGCAGTATCATGTCAATAAGTAAATTTTGTGCATTGGAAAATGAACTGATATAATATAAGCATTGTTTTATTATAATAATTATCCTTATCAGTATGCAGAGACCTTTAATCAATAGTCTTAGGTACCTATTTTTCTTTGTTTAGGCAGTAGCAGAAATAGCGAAAGCCTCCAAACGGGAGGCTGGCGAGCTTCCCGATCAAGCAGAGTTGTACAAGATGGATGTCAAATTAAAAATATTGAATTTAGAGGAAAGAACAGGAAATAATGTTGGCCATTCTACATCACTTGATAATAATACCATCAACATGGAGAATATTGACTCTGGTGAGTACTTCTGATGTGTTTTGTGCTTTTGAGATTATATATAGATGTAAATTGCTATATGTAGTATTATTTTGATTGTCTAGAATCTAGATATACCCAAAAACATATGACGCTTTAACATTTTCTTAAGTTTTAGCAGTGATATTATTCCTTGAGTTGTATGAATCAATTGACAAAACGTGAGGCCTAGAAGGCCACATTTGACTTGATTTTGGCTTTCCTTGCCTTTAGTTATTCTATACGGGTTTCCACCTGCACCGCGAGCGACTGCAAATATAAAGTTGAAATTAAAAGAAAGCAGAAAAAAACTGACCTCTAACTCTAAATACAGGACCAGCAAGCAGTCTGACTACTTTTCTGTTAGATTACAAATGCAATCCTTAAGAGCTATAACTCAGTTGTTTCTGAACTCACCGAAACAGATGATATTCCGAATTTACTTTTGCAGTTATCTGGACTCCCATGAATACAACAGCACACTGACCTTTGTCTAATTTTATTCCAGAAACAGATGAGGAAACTTGCACTATTGAGGCTAACAATCAAGAGGAGGAATGGGAGTCTGTCATATTCAAGTTTAATGATTCCAAAAGATATCGGCGTATAGTTGGATCTATTGCAGGGTCATGTCTTACTGCTGTAACTCCATTAATTGCTTCAGCTGATGCAGCAGCATGCTTGACAGCACTGGCTATAGTTGAGGTATCCAGTTTAATTTCCACATTTTACTAAGTTGTGCCCGATATTTTTTTCCCTGCAAGTCTGAGTCCATTGCGTCGGATCATAGGTTTTTATAATTTAATTATTTCAACCGAAATTGATTCTTAAATAATTATCCAAATCTAAAACTGAATCTTTCTGTGAGCTTTTCCTGAATTTTGCTTGCTTGCTCATGGTCCATGAGATTTTATGCTAGAAACATCGGTCCTTTGTATGTTGAAGATTCAAATTTTTTTTCCAAATATATGAACAGAAGAAAATGAAATAGCCACAGAAATAGACATGAGTTTATACATAAATATATATAGACCCAATATTTACTGAAATTGTGTTTGGTAACTAAGCTATCTGATCTAAGATTCAATGTTTTGCTTAATGATGGTGAAAGTTTGGACCTTTCCATTGTTCATACCTTGATTTTCATTTAGGATGGTATTACGGCACTTGCCAAAGTGGAAGAAGCATACAAGCACGAGGGTGAGACTAAAGAGGCAATTGAACAAACCATTCAGTCGTGTTCGTTCTACAATCTTCTCGACACTCTGGGTGCTGCCGAGGATGAAACTGTCGAGAACAGATCACTTCCTGCAATGAACAAAATTTGGCCTTACTTGATTACATGTTTCCGGAATAAGAATCTAGTGGTGAGTAGTAGTCTTCCTTTCTTAAAAAAGATCAATAGTTCTGCTGTGCCAGAAATGTTCCCTTCATTACGTCTCCGTCTGCTCCACAGGCCATCCAAAAATGCTGCCACACGGTCAGCAGTGTCGTGCAAATTTGTGGCGGAGAGTTCTTCTCCCGTCGTTTCCATTCCGACGGCATCCACATCTGGAGACTTCTAAGCACCTCGCCGTTTCAAAAGAAGCCTTGTGCCAAGGAAGAACGAACCGCCCTTCAACTTCCCTACAGGAGGAGTCTCACATCTTCTGAAGATTCACCTGCTGAGATATCAATCCTGAAAGTCCAGGCAGCAATACTCAGCATGATTTCAGACTTAGCTCGGAACAAGAGAAGCGTGTCAGCATTGGATACTGTCTTCAAAAAGGTCAGTGGCATCGCGGTAGGGATGGCATGCAGCGGTGTCAAAGGCCTGCAAGACGCTTGTGTAAATGCCCTCGTGGCGCTAGCATCCGTCGACCCTGATCTGATATGGCTGCTTCTTGCTGATGTCTACTACTCGAGAGCGAAAAACCCACCTTCGCCGCCGTCGGCCGACTTCCCAGAAATCACTGCGGTATTGCCTCCACCAGCATCGTCGAAAGAATACCTCTACTTGTTATATGCAGGTCAGAGCTGTGGATTCGACGTTGATTTTGCGGCTGTGAAAACTGTCTTAGATAAATTATACGCCACTGCTTTTACATCACAAATGTACAAATAATTATTTCGAGTAGATTCATAGTTGTCTTGTCTATCATTGGCTTTTTAGGCTATTTTCAAATATTAGTTGCATTACTTCTAATCGTTGCCTAGTTTTTATTTTCCGAATATAAAGGTATAGAGTTAATAGGCTTTAATATTCCATATTGATGAAATTGCAATTATATTTTATATATTCAAAATGATATTTTAATACCCGAATTATTGAAAATTAATCAAAACTAATATCAGAACTACTTTTAGGCACCTGAAAAGGTTTGTGTTCTGATAGCCATCAAAATGGTTTGGTTCACTTCATAAATTTAATAACATTTCATTTCAAAATAGTTATACCATCAATAAATCCACAAAAGAATTCGCGGTGTCATTATTCTGGTGTCAGAAAATAACCTGAATGTAAGAATGTTAGATTTTATTAGTTTTTTAATAGTTTGTGTATTAAAATGTATAGTATAGAATAATATATAATAGTATTACAATTTTAGTAATTGTATAAGATATTAAAGCCTATTTACTCAATATATAAACTGTCATTCATATATATGAAGCTGTTTTGTTGCCTTCAAAAAAAAAAAGAAAAAAGAAAATATAAATGTTGAAAAAGCTCAAAGTTTGGACAATAAAGCGGTGTTAGCCTAAAGAGATGCACTTACGTGTAGAAGCTCATAGGTCCGGCTATTTCAGACGGGCGCGTGACCCACACTCGCAAGCCCATGCGCGATGCGTATAAGCCACACGCCTGTCTATTTTTTTATTAATTTTTTTTTCTGGACATATTTTTCGATTTTTTTTCAATTTTCTGTTTTTTTAAGTTTTTTTCCAAAAATTATATACCCTAAAATTAAAGTAAATTGATTTAATTTGTTTGAAATAAATATAAATTTATACCCTAAAACGGTTAATAAACCCTAAAATAAAAACAAAATAAACTCCTAAGAAAATCCTAAAAGAACACAAAATAAATTCCGTGTACCGGTGGGGACAACCTAGCTAGTGGTGGAGTGAGATTGCTTGAAAATCAAAAATCACGAATTCGAATCTCCTCAATATCATCAGATCAGATTTGTGAATAAATAAAAAAATATAAAAAAAACTTCTAAAAAACCCTAAAAAACGAATACAAAAAAAATTCCTAAACTTCTAAACTCTAAACATTAATTGGAAAGGAAAAAATCACAATTTGAACTAATTAAATAAACTAGTATAAGATAGCTAGTAGACGACTTACTTTTTAATGATACAGGTCATACTTTTCGAATTTTGAGTGATACTGTTCTACTGATTTTGTCGGAATTTTCTTTGATCACCCGTGAATTTGATCCGTCCATCTAAAATAAGGTATATATACACTTTGTGCATGCAAGTATTTAGGTAGGCTAAAATATTAAATTAGTCTCAAGTTCGATTAGACTCACAAGTCATGTCTATGATTGAAATGTAAGGAGGCTGGAGTCACGTACCCTCTTACGTAACACTGAAGAATATTCAAACAGCAAAATCTAAAATGAAACTCTCCACCAATCAAACAATGACCAATATTATATATATGGATATAAGGCTAACAGACACACACTAGCTAGTCCTAATTACATTTGATAATTTGACATTTCAACAACCAGTTGTGATTTGTGAATCAAAGATGGAATCGGCGCCGATCAAATTCGGAATCCTGGGGTGCGCCCGGATAGCCCGAAAGCTATCCAGAGCCATAACCCTCTCCGGGAACGCCACCCTCGCGGCCATCGGCAGCCGATCACTCGAGAAAGCCGCTGAGTTCGCGAGGGAAAACGGCTTCCCGGAGTCGGCCAAGGCCTACGGCTCCTACGACGCCGTTTTGGACGATCCGGACGTCGACGCCGTGTATCTTCCGCTGCCGACGAGCCTGCACGTAAAGTGGGCCGTGCTCGCGGCCCGAAAGCATAAGCACGTGTTGCTAGAGAAGCCCGTTGCGCTCGACGTCAGGGAGCTCGACGCCATTCTAGCAGAGTGCGAATCCAATGGGGTGCAGTTCATGGACGCTACCATGTGGATGCACCATCCTAGGACCCAGAAGATGAAGGAGTTTCTGTCGGATTCTTCCTCTTTTGGTCAACTCAAATCTGTACGTATATATATGTATTTGCTTTTCACAATTTGTTCCCACATTATGCATCATTTTATTCTCTCTCTCTATATATATATATATATTTTTATTTTTTTTTTAAATTTCGAGTTGAGTTTTGAGTTAATTAATTAAGTGAAGTGGTCCAAAAAGATCTTTCTTAATCTAAAAGGGATATGTAAATATAATGACATTGTGGCTATAACTTATGAAGAACCTTTGTAATTAAATTGATTTCGGGAGAAGTTAATTTTAAAATTTTGCTGTATCTGGTTAGTTTTACTATTTTGGATCCTATGCATTTAACTTGTTTTAGTTATAACTTATAGAGAACCTTGTGAATTGATGTCCGGAGAAATTAATTTTAGAAATTTGATATATCTAGTTAGATTCTATGTATTTCACTTAATTATTTTATCTGTGACCAATATAATGATCTACAATAGACAAGTTGTAATTTGTAATGTTTCTTGATTTTATCGAGGTTTTCTCGGCTGTATTAGGTGTAAATTGAAAATAAATTAAAATCGTTGAAGATGAGATCGACTACTATTTTTGATGTCAGGGTTATAATATTTGTTGTTATAAATGTTGAAATTGCTGACTTACCAACATTATAAAAGGGTCGAACAACCATATTGAGTAATTAATTTGATTCTGAAACTGTGACTATCTTGAAGGAGTATACGTACGTTTTGATTTCGTGTAAAATCATTCATGTTTATTTTTATTTCTTTGAAAGATATCAATTAGCTACAAGGCTCCTCGTAAACGAGTGACCATTTAAATTATTTTTAAATTTTGGATTACTATTGAAATTGCCTTGATTAATTATCCTCGAGTCCACTCATTATATCATTTTACGAATTTCTAATATAAATTTATTGTATTTTCAATATATCTGTAGGTGAATAGCAACTTCACCTTCCCCGCAGGCAAGACTTTCTTAGAAAACGACATTCGCGTGAAGCCCGATCTTGATGCTCTAGGCGCTCTTGGTGATGCAGGATGGTACTGCATTAGATCAATCTTGTGGGCTGCCGATTTCGAGCTGCCTAACTCCGTGGTGGCCTCGTCCGACGCGGTTTTCAACAATGCCGGTGTCATCTCGTCATGCAGTGCTTCACTGCAATGGCAAGATGGCAAGGCGGGGACCTTCCACTGTTCGTTCTTGGCCGACTTGACCCAGAACATAACAATAGTCGGAACGAACGCAACATTGTCGGTTCACGACTATGTAGGCCCGTGGGAGGAAAAAAAGGCTACTTTTTCCACACTAACAAATAAGTCAGGATCAGAATCGGAAGGTCATGGTGAGCATAGTATTACTATCACGACGGACCTCCCTCAAGAAGCTCTTATGGTGAGGGAGTTTTGTAGGTTGGTAGGGAACATCAAATTTGGTGGAGACAAACCGGAGAAGAAGTGGCCAACTCTTAGTAGGAACACACAAGTTGTGGTGGATGCAGTCAAACTGTCTATTGATAGAGGTTATCAGAATGTTGAGCTTATGACCTAGACTCACTACTTAGTCTCGATTGTATTTCATATTTCTTTTCTTTTTATCAAGTATTATGAATAAAGTGATACCATTATATGTTCGATTATATTTAATTAGCATACACTTTCAACATTATTTCGCGTGCTAAGTTATTTATGTTAGATTTAGATTTATTATAAGTATTAAAATTCAGGTACTAAAATATAATTATTTAAAGAGAAGGACTTCCACGCAACAGGCGCGCGTTAGTTTGTTTGTTTTTTTTATCCGATTTTTTATTTGTTCCTTTTGTTTTAATTTGTTCTCCAAAATTTTATACCCTAAAATAACATTAGTGAACCCTAAAATTAAAATAAATTAATTTAATTTGTTTGAAATGAATATAAATTTATATCCTAAAATGGAATTAATAAACCCTAAAAAACATAAAATAAACCCCTAAAAACCCTCCTAAAAACACAAAATAATTAAGCCCTAAACCCCCCCACCCCCCAAAAAAATCCTAAAAAACACAAAATAAACCCCTAAATCCACTCTTCAAAAAACCCTAAAAAAATAAAATTAACCCCTAAAAAAATCGTTGAACCTTAAAAATCATGAACCCCCAAAAAGACCCTGAATTCCTAAATTTGAACATTACTTGGAATAGAAAAAATCACAATTTGAACTGAATAAACTAGTATAAGATAACTACCATGACGCCTCACTTTTAATGATGCAGATATTGATACTTTTCAAATTTTTAATGATACTTTTTAGTGTTGATGTTGATACAGATTCTGCCGATTTTTTTTTTGCGAGTTGACCCGCGATTTGACCCTATCCGTCTCAAATAAACCTTATTTGCACCTGGTGCATGGAAGTTTTTACCTTATTTAAAATTCATGATATATTTTTTTTAAAATTAAGTTAGTTAACCCTTTGTTGAGATGGCAAAGGACTACCTTTCTTCGTTTAAGGAAGCTCGACAAGGCCTATGGTGGCCAACTCCTTGGGAGTGAAGGTGTGGGACAAGAAATAATGCAGTCCACCGAAAAAGAATTAAAACCAATAATATCATTCCCAATTCCCAAATATCTCAATAACGAACAATATCATTATCATATAAATGAATTATTACAATTGATTTCCCAATAATAATTAATGAATGTTTCTATTTACACCATAATCTTTTCTTTTGACATCATTTTTTTTTCATTTTTCTTTACACACCACACTAAAAGACTATTATACCCTTCAATTCAAAAAATTAAAATCAAGAAATGAACACAATGAAGGTCATTCAGAAATAAATTTCTGAACGCAATGAAGGCAGTTTAGAAATAAGTTTCTGAACCCATAATGATGTGTTCATAATGTTTTCGAACCTAGTATTATAGGGCCGGAAATAAATTTTCGAACCGCCTTCCTGGTGCTCAAATTGTAATTTTCGAACCCCTTTCGACTATTTAAATGTGCAAACTCAATATAACTCTTGAAAAAAAAAAAATCGGTTCAAACAATAGGAAATCACTTATGTTATTTGTTTTTTCGTACTTTTCACCGTTCATGGTTGATTTAAACACAATGTCCTTGAATTCAAAGTTTGAGAAATTAGGGTGTGGTGTAGAAAATATATACGAACTCTGTTGTGAAATTGAGAAGATGGATGTAGCTAATATTTTATTTTTTTCTTTTTTATTTATACTTATTATATATATTAATTTTTTTTTTTTGTGGTGTGGAAAGAAAAACTCGTAGTATGTTGAAAAAAAATAATATTTTAGTAATGTAAAAAAAATACTCCTTCCACCCCGATTATATAGTCCCTAATCCCTATTACTATTCTGGGATGTCCCAATTATATATTCTCATTACTATAAGTAGCATTAATTTTCATGATAATGTACAAATTCACCCTTATTAATTATTGAAAATTAAAAAACTTACAAATTGAATTTTGAAAAGCATAAATATTAAATGAGAATATCATTGAAAGTTTAGCTTTAATCATGGCCGTCTCTAGGATTTATGAGGCCCTAACAACTATATGTCTATCTAATACAAATATTTTACTATATACTTATAATTGGTATTAAATAAAAATTATTAAACACTAGTGGACAATGAAAAAATAAAATATAATAAAAACCACGTACACCAATTCATCGACAAATAATATTTTTGAAAAATAAATACAAACTAAGTTCACACTCTTCGCGCTTTTTGTTGTGCAAAAGTATTAATCAAAGCACTGTATTCAAGCTTAACTACCATTGTTTTCTCAATAGATAACATGGTCAAACCCTTCAATCTATCTTGTGACATATATAGTTGATCGAAGGTAATTCTTTATCAACTTTAGCTTGGAGAAATTTCTTTCAGCAGATACTACAGTCACTGGTATAGTTAATAATATTCTATAAGCTACCCAAAGGAAATCCATGACGCAAATTTTTTATGTACTCCAAAATTTCAATTGGCCGAGTTAATCTGCTTGGAAACGTTTTTCTCAACAACTGTAGTTCTGAAAATAAGTCATGCGCACAAATATCATAATTATCCTCATCCATTCCGATCACTTCTTGACTATCAATTAAATGAATATTATCCCTCAAATCATCTCTTTCAACTTCAATTATATATTCGATAGGTTCTTCAACTATGGGTGCAATAGATACTTCGATAATAGGAATCGTAGTAGATTTTACGTACCTATCCATGGATCCGGCTAGGGATTTCGTAATGGCCTCTTGTCTTTCTTTTTGAACTTCCCGATTCGAATTTTCTTTTGTCCGCCATAATTCACCACGTGAATCTAAAAATAATAATATAAATACATCAATATACACGTCAAAACCCACAAAATTTACTAGAATAGAACTATAGAAGAGTAGAAAAAAATCATACCTTAAGAGTGCCGATAGAATAGTTATGTGGAGTACACATCTTAGTCTTCTCTGTTATAGCTTCTGATCAGCTTTCTTTTTCTTCTGATATATCTGTCGTTTTTTTTTTCTTTCTTGTGTATAAAGCTTTGACTTACTTTATTTTTAATTTAGATATACTTATACTTATTTTAATATATAATTAATAATTTTTTTAAAAAAGCCCTAATTGTGGGGAGACCCTAGGCCCATGTCTAGATGGCGTCCTTTGGAGACGTCTCTGACTTTAATATCTTGTTTTCATAAATATTTTTAATCTATGTATCAGAAAAATGAAACTATATAATGGGGCCGAAAGGGAGTAATTTGTTTTGCATTATTATTTTTTCGTGGTGCGAGAAAAACGGCATGAATAAATTTGTCCTGTACATCTTTAACACTAACAAACAATATACAAAATCAGTGACGTTTCCTTTTCATCACCAGTATTTGTCCCAAACTTCATCATCCTCCACCACCACAAAAGCGCGCCGCGGCCGCCGCCGCTTCAAAGCAAATGGCCACCGATCCTCCGCCGTCTCCGGTGCGCTTTGGGATCGTGGGCTGCGCCAACATAGCGCGGAAGGTGTCCCGAGCCATCCTCCTTTCCCCCAACTCCACCATCGTCGCCGTGGGCAGCCGCTCAGCCGCGAAGGCCGCCGCCTTCGCCGAGGAGAACGGCTTCCCCGCCGCAGCCAAGGCGTACGGATCCTACGATGCCGTACTGGACGACCCGGACGTCGACGCCGTGTACATACCTCTCCCGACTAGCCTGCACCGCCGCTGGGCCGTGGCGGCAGCAATGAAGAAGAAGCACGTGCTGCTGGAGAAACCGGTGGCGCTGAACGCCGCCGAGCTGGATGAGATTCTGGCAGCGTGCGACTCCAGCGGGGTGCAGTACATGGATGCTACCATGTGGATGCACCACCCGCGCACGGCGGAGATGAAGGCGTTTCTCGCCGATGATCGGCGGTTTGGCCGTCTCAAATCGGTAAGCTTTTTCGAGCAGTGATCACTCAATTTGGTGATGTTTGAGATTACATCAGTGTTTTTTTACTTTCTAAATTGGATAATTAATTAAATTAAGTATATATATATATATATATATATATATATTGGGAAAGTAGGATGACATGCTTGCTATAAATAATTAATATATAATGTATCCTTGGATTTTTAATAATTCTGCTGATTTGGTAAAATTTGATGAAAACGAATTAAGAAGGATTAATAATCATGTTCATTTTATTAAATTGTTTGTTCATATTTTATGGAAAAGTCTATACCCTTTTGAGGTTGATGTAACATCTTGTCTTACTGCTGATGAAATTCTAACCTATATTTTGTACAACACGTTGGTACTACACAATTAAGTTTGTTAATTTTTTTTCATTTAATTTTAACTTATTGTGATTTATTTTAATTTTAAACTTATTATTTAGGATGTATCATACCCAATTTAGTGTATATAATTATTTTTTTACGAAATAATTAATTATTAATTAGAAAATGCAATTTAATATTGAAAAATTATATATATATATATATATATAGTCTAATTGGGTAGGATGAAACCTAAATAATAAGTGTAAAATTAAATTAAAATAAAATAAATTGAAATTGAATGAAAAAATTGAAGAAAAATTAATAAACTTAATTGTGTATCACCAATTATTGCAAAAATGTAATTCACCGGGTACGTGGTGCTAGTCTGCTAGCTAGATAAGTTGTCACGCACATCAGTCTACTCACTAGATTTCACTTTTTTTATTCATATATTATAATTCATTTTCTCATTTAAAATTCATTATATCTGTGCGCGTACCCAGTTGACACTATCATATCAGTAGTCACAAACGACTCATTTTAATTTGTTAAAACTAGGTAATTGCAATTGGGAGACCGAGTGAAATTCAAAGATTAAAGGATTTAATTTTATCTTAATGTAGCTTGTACTTAGTGTAAAAGAATCAATTTTAATCACATTTCGTGTTTCACCTTACCAATGTTCGTCACACATTTTTTTATAATCAATTAATGTCTCATTATTGTGAAAACTGGTCTGTTGGACGTGGTACCCTTTCTGCATTGATTGATGCGCTTCAATCTCTCCATTCATTTAATTGTGAGTTATATGTTCCAAGTGATGTTGTTGCATAGAGAAACACGTATACACCTTTTTTTTTTTTTCTTCTTGAATTCGATTTACATCTTAGTACTACGACGATGATGTGCTGAGAGATCCCATGCTGCCCCGCCTTGAATAGATACACAGCATTTTCTCATACAATAGTGGCGAAGAATTCCTGAAAAACGACATCCGTGTGAAGCCAGATCTTGACTCGTTAGGCGCCCTAGGTGACGCTGGCTGGTACTGCATCAGGGCGATTCTTTGGGCGGCCGACTACAGCCTCCCAAAGACCGCCACTGCCTTGAGAGATGTTGAGTTCAATGAAGCAGGGGTGATCCTATCTTGTGGGGCCTCCCTACATTTTCCGGCTGGTGGAGTGGCGACCTTATACTGCTCGTTCCTCAGCAATTTGACAATGGAGATAAGCATTCTTGGTGCCAATGGATTCTTGCGCGTCCATGACTTTGTTATACCTTTCAAGGAGAATGTTGGACCTTTCTATGTGAATGCCAACACCAAATTTGCTCGATTGTCGGTAGGGATCGAGCCCGAGCCAACGGAGTGTGTTGCTCGAACGGATCTACCTCAGGAAGCCCTCATGGTGAAGGAGTTTGCTTCTCTGGTGATCGAGATTAGAGAGAATGGCGCGGAGGCGGAAAAGAAGTGGCCTACTATAAGTAGGAAGACTCAGATCGTCGTCGACGCCATTAAGGCGTCGATCGACAAGGGCTTCGTGCCTGTTGAGATTGTGGAATAGTTTTTGTATCTTGTTACATATTGAACTACAATATAATATGCGTATGTATGTATTTGTTTATTGTTTTGAATAAAATGGTTTGTTTGCAGCTAATGTAGTTGTCTGGTATATATGTGGGACTTATATATATATATATATATATATATATATATATATATATATATATATATAGGGATAGACTATAATGAGTACCCATCTTCCTGTGAGAACTAGGAATAAATCCTAGTCTTTCAATTTTTAGTAATAGATGGTTGAGATTAAATTTGTGAAATATGGCATAATTTTAATATTAGAGATAAATCCTAAATATAAGGATATTACTATAATTTCGTGCATATCGTGATATGGAAAGATAGATATAGTTTTGGAAATTAAATAGATACATATCTAAAAAAAATTAATATTATGCCTAGAATAAAAAAAAATATTAAAAACTTACTAGAAGATTTATGATGCATTAAACCATATTCTAAAAAAACATATGAATTGAAGAATAAAAAGAGGCGGCTACTACACATTGATTGTTGCTCAATTTGTTTTTATTTAGAAATTGATAATAGGTGTAATAAGTGGTGCTTGAATTTTTGTAGTTAATTTATGTTTTCAATTTTATAATTGTTTCGAGTTTGTTTTTGCTCACGATGTTTGAGTAAGATGCTTTTTGTTGAACTAGAGCGCAGTTATTTGTTCTACCAAATCTTAAATCAATTTATATATTATTAAAATACATAGTCATTGATAATTGTTTATTTTTTATGTTGCTTGTTATTTATAAATTGGATGCTTTATATGAACTTTTTAGGTGCTTAATACTAATAAATAAAGGGAAAAAATTGTAAATAATTAACGTTCATGTTGTTTTTATTCATTATCTTAATTAATTGGGCAATTAATTGCTTAGGAAGTTTTCTTGTGTTGCTTATATAACTTGATTTTGTTGCTTGTTAGTATCTTTTTTGGCAATCTAGATTGATTTTTTTTACATAGAGGGCGAGCCGCACGACCGTTAACGAGATGTGAAATTTTACCTTGATTATCATGGTTTAATGATGCATTGTCATTTTGCATATTAGGTGAAAATGATATGGAGAGAACACGTGGTGTATTTTGGTTTTACTAATTATACCATTGCTATGTAGGAAAAAAAAAATTCTTGTAGCTAGTTAATTTGATTGCTTCAAATCCAGTGCATTTTGTTTGTTGCTTAGTATATTTATTTTTGTTGCTCATAAGATTTGATAGTTAGTCATTGATGCTTGAAATATGACGCATCTTGTTTGTTGCTCATGATGTTGGGGTTTGTTGCTTATAAAGGTTTACATTTGTTGCTAGTTTGGTTATGTTATTTGTATTATGATGCATCTTGTTTGTTGCTCATGATGTTGAGATTTGTTGCTTATAAGGTTTACATTTCTTGCTAGTTTGGTTGTGTTATCTGTATTATGATGCACCTTGTTTGTTTCTTAAGATCTTTTAGTTAATTTAGTTACTTGAAATCAATTGCATTAAGTTTGTTGCTTATAATTCTTGATTTTATTGCTTATAGGGTTTAGTTTTGTTGTTATCCTGAATTTGTTGTTTGTATCATGATATGTACTGTTTTCGTTGCTTAAGATGATTAGTTTTTCTTAACCAATTTTTTAATTGTTTGTATGTAGTTAGATTAATTATCAGATTTAGGAATTCCCTTGTTGTGAATCACAATAAAGACAGTGAAAAGCTTAAATAAAATAAATTTTTGATTTACTGACTAGTTATTTGATGATTTGTTTCGATGCTTGTTTAATAGAAATGTATAGCTTGGTCTGTAATGTGTTACGATGCTTATTTTGTTTCATGACTTTATTACTTTGGATTTTTTATTAATTTGCTACAACTCGTTAAAATGCAAATGTACGTCATCTTACTAGAATGAATGCACAAATGAATTTTTTTATGAGTGAATTTGGTATTTGATTACCGTGGATTCATCGCTTATTACGAATTATTATAATAATTTTGGTGCTTAGTAGAAAGAAGGCACATGTGCTTATTATGAGTCAATTTAGTGCTTAAGTAGTAGGGATTCATAGTTTATTGAAAATGTTTAAAATGATTTTAGGGCTTAGTAGAAAGAACACATAAATGTTTATTATGTGTGAATTTGATGTTTGATTAGTAGGAATTCATAACATATTTAAAATGCTTATAATGATTTTGATGCTTAGTGGAAAGAACACAAATGCTTGTAATGATTTCCGATAAATGCTGCATTTTTGTGTTAATTTTTAATGGAACATGCTACATTTGCAAATTTCTCATGGAGAAAAACTTTATGAATTTGTTTCTACTTACGTCTCTATTTCATCTTTTTTATATTTATCATCTACCATTAGGCAGATCACATTTATTTAGTTCATCATTTTATTTTACTCTTTTTTTTTTTAAATTATGGCTTCGCAAATAACATATAAGAATTAATTGTGATAGATGTTTTTTAAAGGTTAATGAACCTTAAACTACCTATCGTAACTTCACAACTAAGCAAAATTATAATATTTGATTATATAACCATGAAGAGAGAGAAAAGGTTGCATTGAGAGAAAATAGGAAAATGTGTGTAGTGAGGGAGAAGATATGGAAAGAGAAATCTGAAAGACCTATTATTATGGGATAAATTAACAAAATACTATCATATCCATATATAATAAAAAAATATTAAATTTCAATCTAAATCTGGACCTTTAAATTTGATAAATCCAATGGCTATAAATAGTTCCTAATTCTCACCCGAAGATGAGTACTCATTTGAACCAAATCCTATATATATATATATATATATATATATATATATATATATATATATATGTAGGGGTGGGTTAAAATGAGAACCACCCCCTAGTGTAAGAAATAGGAACAAATAATAACCACTGATCCAGCAATTTTAATGGTCAAGATTAGATGGATATCTAGGGACCTAAATGCAATACTTTTTGTATATTATTTTTAATTTAGATTTGATAGGGTTAAAACAGTAAAAAATAGATCCCCATAATTATACATGCCTAATATCTAGGAGTAGCAGTTTATCAACATGGAAACTCTTGCACATCAACCCAAAAACACGGCACAATCAAATAATTCAATTTATTTCTCTTCACAAAGCAAAAAAAATAAAGATTCGAGCAAATATTTTCGAGAGAAACTCAAGGCAGACGAACCGCCAAGACAATCCGCCGCAACCCATCTCACCGGCAACGTCCTCTCTCTATCTTCACGGGAGTGTCTGTCCGGCGGCGTCGTTTCTCCGTCTTCCCGCAAGTGTCTCGAGTCGATTTCGACATACATTCCAATGGCTGGCGGGAGTAAAAGAACACGTGCGAAAGGTATGTGGTTTGATATTTTGCGATATGGGTTTATGATTTTGACATATATCAAGCTTCCATTTGATTTCAAATTGATGTTTGATGAAAACGAAACTAGGGTTCCATGTGTTTTGGGAATTGAGTTTTTGGGGAAAAAATTGAACTGTATGAATGCGGCTAGATCTATGTTCGAAATTTACCGCCTATGAATTTAGATTTGTGATTGTTGAAAAAATCGCTCAATTTAGTAATAATTTGTGTGTATTTTGCAAATTTCTATATGAATATTAGCAAATTTTCAGCAACATTTTAATGTGATATGCGAAGCAAATATGTATGTAATTTTTTATAAATTTATTATTAGTAATTAGAAAATACTATGGGTATTGAGTTTTCTTGTTGATTAATGAACCTAGGGTTTCATGGATTTTGGGAATTATGTTTTTTTTGCAACTAATAAATTAAACTGTAATAAAGCGAATTTGTGTGTATTCAGCAAATTTCTGTATGAGTATTAGCAAATTTTCCAGCAACATATTAATGTGATATGCGAAGCAAATATGTATGTAATTTTTAGCAAATATATGTTAATTAATTAACAAATATTGTGGGTATTGAGTTTTCTTGTTGATTAATGAACCTAGGGTTCCATGGATTTTGGAAATTATGTTTTTTTTTTGCAACCAATAAATTAAACTGTAATAAAGCGAATTTATGTGTATTCAGCAAATTTCTGTATGAGTATTAGCAAATTTTCCAGCAATATATTAATGTGATATGCGAAGCAAATATGTATGTAATTTTTTGCAAATATATGTTAATAAATTAGCAAATATTGTGGGTATTGAGTTTTCTTGTTGATTAATGAACCTAGGGTTCCATGGATTTTGGAAATTATGTTTTTTTTGCAACCAATAAATTAAACTGTGATAAAGCGAATTTGTGTGTATTCGGCAAATTTCTGTATGAGTATTAGCAAATTTTCCAGCAACATATTAATGTGATATGCGAAGCAAATATGTATGTAATTTTTTGCAAATATATGTTAATAAATTAGCAAATATTGTGGGTATTGAGTTTTCTTGTTGATTAATGAACCTAGGGTTCCATGGATTTTGGAAATTATGTTTTTTTTTCAACCAATAAATTAAACTGTAATAAAGTGAATTTGTGTGTATTCGGCAAATTTCTGTATGAGTATTAGCAAATTTTCCAGCAACATTAATGTGATATGCGAAGCAAATATGTATGTAGATTTTTTGCAAATATATGTTTAATGATTAGCAAATATTATGGGTATTGAGTTTTATTGTTGAGTAACGAACCTAGGGTTCCATGGATTTGGGGAATTGTGTTTTTTTTTTTTTTTGCAACCAACACATTAAACTGTAATAATGCGAATTTATGTGTATTTAACAAATTTCTGTATGAATGTTAGCAAATTATCCAGTAACGTTCTAATGTGATATGCGAAGCAAATTTGTATGAAATTGTTTGCGAATATATGTTTAGTAGTTAGCAAATATTGTGGGTATTTAGTTTGTGAAAGAATTAATCTGTTAGAAGCCATCTAATATTGTATGCGGGTTGACAATTTTTCCAGCAACATATGTGTCTGATTTTTTAGCAAATATGTTTGTAATTGTTAGGGAAAAATGGTTGTATAATTTACAAATATTTTGGGTATTGATGTGTGGAAAAATTTAAATCTTGAGAACGCATATAATTTTATTCATAAAATTTGGCCCCTATGAATTCAGCTTTGTAATCTTTATATGAATATCCAAATTAGCAAATATTTGTGTGAATTTAGCAAATTATTGTATGCGTGTTGGCAAATTTTTACATCAACAAATATATATGTGATTGTGTAGCAAATCTTCATGTAATATTTAGCAAATATATAATTAATAATTAGCAGATATTGAATGAATAAATAATATATTAGCTGATATTTATTTATGTATATTATCAAATTTTTGAGTTTTTTTAGCAAAATGTTTGATGCGTGTTAGCTAGTATTAATGCAAAATGATTATGTAGGTATTTTGCAACTATGTATGTGATTATTAGCAAATATATGTTTGAAAAGTAGCTATTATTTACACATCAATAAATATATATGATTGTTTAGGAAACATCTATATAAATTTTAGGAAATGTATGTTTAATAATTACAATATATTGAATGTTTGAGTGTTTTTTGCAAATGTTTGAGTGTTTTTTGCAAACAATGTTCGATGCGTGTGAATCTTTATGTATTTAGCAAATATGTATGTGATTGGTAGCAAGTATATGTTTGAAGAGTAGCAACTTTTTAAATTGTAATCAAGCATATGTAGTAGTGTTAGAGCATGTTTCTGTGATATTTTAATGCTTCCTATCATGGTGAATCTGACTGATGTTATCCGGTCGAATGCCTAGTAGTTCTCACTTGTTTTAACATTATTTTCAGATTTAGGGCACGAGGTTCGAGCAAATCCAAGACATGGTGTAAATGATGCTGAGGATCGTATAATTGCGCAATCAAGCTTCCATTACAGAATGTCGTGTGGAGACGGACCACTAAATATTGACGCAATTATTATGAAAAGCTCCAACACTAAATGATGCATAATTTTTTTTTAATTTTTTTTCATCCAACAATTTTCTGATTATTTAACATTTAAAGTGATTCTTGAACAATTTTCACATTTAACAAATTTACTTTCATTCATATAGTTTAATATGATAAATAAGACTTTTTTGCTATGTTTACAATATAATATTGCTGATTTGTGTAATATTATTTGCTAACTCGTAAACAAATATTTTGTTAACAAGTTGTACAACTATTTGCTAACACGTTTATAACAATCTCATGATACACATACCTAATAGCTAAAATCTATACAATATTTTGCTATTAAGTATACAAAAATATGCTACATTTGATACAGGAACTATAAAAAAATCCTACACAAATTATCTGCTAATACTAAAATATATGTTTGCTAACCGTCAGACAAATATATGCTAATATACCTACTTGTGAAAATATTTGCTGACCTCTCACATATATGTATATATATATTTCGCACATGAATATTACGTAATCATATATAATACATTCACTAATATTGAAAAGTCACTGAAATTTTTATTAATTAACAGTTGTAAATGATCAGTATAATTAAATGAGTTAATTGTTATCAAATACATGTTTAGTAATTATTAGTAAATTTTTAGCAAATATATAGTTAATTAAATAGCTACGTCGTTTCTGCTTTTTACCATCATCGTTGACGTTATCTGGAAGTAAATTTTTATGTCCCTCACAACTACATACCAGATACTTCCAAATGATAACACCATCGTCATGCTTTCTTTCCGACCCAAGATGAACATCAAAACAAACTGCTTCCCCATACACTCTGTAAAAAATAATTGCTTCGTCTATAGATTTAAACTTCTGGCCAACAAATGGTTTTAAAGTGGAATTACATTCTGGAATATGAGAACCAATAGCTCCAGTTACTGTATCACCGTTAATTACTGAGATCAACAAAAAAAAACCTTACAGATAACCATAATCATATAAACATCGCTAACATGTTTATATATATTTGCTATCATACTGTAAAATATATGCTAACTCAAATTTGTGTAAAATGAGGCAATCAACTACACCAAACATTTATTTTACGTATAATAAGAAATAAGAATTATTCAAAAGTAATGATAAAGTGAGATGGGGTCTGTGATAACAATAAATATTTAGTTATTAATATTAACAAATATTTGCATGTAGTTAGCAAAATATTGTATGCATCTTAGCTAATATTCCAGCAAATATAGAACTAGTATATATAAACCATCAAATCAATTCATGTATGTTGTCAAATTTTATATTGCACGTTAGAGTAATGTATAATAGTTAGCAGCAAAACGAACATGTTTCCTGCAAACAAACTGACCATTCATAATTATGAGCTATTTATACAATCTGATGCACACAACATAAATTATTACTTGTGCATGATAGTTAGCAAAATATTGTATGCGTCTTAGTTAATTTTTCAGCAAATATAGAACTGATATATATAATCCATCATATCAAGTCATGTATGTTGTCAAATTTTATATTGCACATTAACATAATGTATAATAGTTAACAACAAATAGAACATGTTTCCTACAAGCAAACTGATCATTCATAATTATCAATTATTTATACACTCTGATGCACACAACAATATAAATAATTACTTGTGCATACCATTCAATTTATAAAAAAAAAATTATTTCAAAACCGGTTACAAATAACACTAATTTATCTTCCATAATAATCAACCAACTTATCACTTGTGCATAACATCTGATTTATAAAATAATTGTTTAAAAGTGTTATAATAATAAACCAGCAAGGTTACATGCTAGCAAATAACATATGACATACTAGCAAATAATATAGTATAACATAGTCATCCGAATATTCTTTTCTGAACGAAAAATTAACACTCATAATTAAAAATACTTAATACCATATGAACTGTAAGATCAAAACAACTATAACAAATATATACGAAATATTTTCGAAATAAAAACCTGTATTCTCCATATGCGGCGGCAGAAACTGATTGAATGATTTTGTGCAGATATCTTATTGATTCGAAATTATACCGATGCTCCGATTATTAAACAACCAACTTAAAAAACTAACTGAATGATTAAACTTGATTAAGCGAACAACTTGAAGAAACGCCGAACACTGGTATGGAATAATATCAGTCCAAATTATATGGAACGCCGAACACAGTGAAGAAACAATTGAAAAAAAACGGAAGAAATAATATGAAAATAATTGTCCAAATATAACTGCATAACTTAACATATATCTAATCCCACGATTTATGGTAACTGATATGGAATATAAATCAAATTACATTTTTGACCCCATTTTTCCAAATCAATCTCGGCCTTCCAAAATAATTGAATCAACGATCCAGATCCGTTCCTATTTCCTACATATGAATCTTGTTCTCATTTGATCTCTATACTATATATATATATATATATATATAGGATATGGATCATATGAGAATACTTTGTTGGTGTGAGAAATGATAATACATCTTACACCATCCAATTTAATGATCCAATGGTTGATATTAAGGTGGCAATTTCGTAAATAATAGGGCAAAAAATAAAGGAAGGAGGGCTATCCAAATCCATTAAAATGATGATGTCAGCAATTAAAAAAAATCTTAAAAACTTTAATCGACCATAACTTCCTCGTTTTTAATCAAATGCACACAAAAAATATATCAAATTAAAGCTCTCTTCATGCTCTTTCATTTAAGATGTCGAAAGACTATGTTTGGATGAAAAAATATGAACGAAAAATAAAAAAGAAATTTTTTTACGCATGCCCAGATTGTAAATGCTTTCGTTAGCATATAATAATTCTTCGTCAGCATTATGATAACATATGAACGTATGCTAATGAAGCATTTATCATATGCTAACATAATATATTCGATGTGCTAACAAAGAATTATCATAATGCTTACATAGTATAAATTTATTAGGGTTTATTAAATCTCAATTATGGTTTATTTAATCTCGATTATGGTTTATTCCATCTAATTATCATTATTCTTTTGAAATTTAATTTTTTGTTTATAGTTCTTAATTGATTATTATGGTTTATCCTATCCAATTATAATTTATAACTTATGTTGATATAGTATTGTCATATGCTAACATAGTGTATTCGCAATGCTGACGAACCAAAACTATAATGCTAACGTAGTACAAATATATTATTATTATGATTTCTTTCAACTCATTTAGAGATATATGATTTTTGGGAAAAAAAACAAACACAAAGAAAAAAGAAGAAAAATGAAATTAAATCGATGGCGGGGGGACGGGCGCTTAGCAGGTTTGACAAAAGGCCAACCCTTATTAAAATTAATGATGTATGTAGCCGGATGGGATTCTCTATTCCAAGTTTGGTGTTCCAACTAGTGTTCCACGATCAAATTTATGATATTTTCTTCTGTATTTTTCGTGAATTTTAATTTATTATGTTTTAGTTTAATTTTATGATTGTTTTTAGAGTTCACCCCACCCAATTAGGGTTTATAATTATTTTTTAGTATTTAATTTTCAAATAAATGATTATTATGGTTGATTATTTTAGAAATATGATTTATAATTTTTAAAATTTCAATCTTTTGTTGATAGATTTGACTAGATTGATTGTGTTATAATTAATTTTTATTTTTGTAATATTTATTATTAAACTTCTGAATTTAATCTTGAAATACAGATTGAAACACCAAATTTAAAATAGAGGATCTCATCCCGTACGTAGCATGAATAAAATGTTAGTATTGTTGTATTGCGGGATTTCATAAAATAAATTGAGGTATAATGAGATTATATATGTGAAATTGAGAAATTAGATCATTATATTTTGAGAATTGAGATATGGCATTATCATTATTAAAATTGTCGTTTTTCGTCATCATCATCCGAGGGAACCCGGACGGGATCCTCTATTCCAATATGATATTTCATCTTGTATTACAACTATTGGATTTATGCCATGTGTATTTAATTTTTTTAGTGGATAATTGTTTAATTTTTTAAATACACAATACACATGTCATAAATCCAATGACTGGAATACAAGATGAAACATCATATTGGAATAGAGGATCTCATCCGGAGAACCCCAATTCAATGTAATATGACTATACCCCCCCCCCCCCCCCATGCTTGTTTAATAAACTATTCGCATTAATTTCTATGAAATTTGTTTTTTGTCAAAAAAAAAAAAAAAAAAACAATACTATAGTCGCATAAACAAATTTTAGAAATGGCATAAATTTATTCAACAATTTTTAGGATTCTGATTTAATCTATTTGGATGACTTTGAAACCCAGTAAAATTAAGAAGCCCAATAACTATAAAATATTGGCCCATCATCCACTGTCAATAGTTTTGTGACGAGGTTGACCTCAAAGATCCCTTTAATTAATTAATACTTCCTCGTCTCATATAGTCCCCATTATTATTTAGAGGTATTCCAATTATATAGTTTCATAACTATAAATAGTATTAATTTTTATATTAATACACAAATATATCCTTGTTAGGTTTTGAAAATTAAAAAAAATCAACCACTTAATTTTTTTGAACTCATAAATTTTAAATAAGAGTATTATTGAAAGTTAACTTTTAATATCTTATTTTCATAAATATTTTTAATTTACGTGCGATCATAAAGTGGACTATATAATTGAGACGGGGAGTAACAATATTAAAGTACTAAAACTTAAATAAGAATGGGCTATGCTATAAATCATAACCTTGAATAATGAATCGATTCGTGTCTGAGTTCATCTGCACCCATGACCCATGCCTAAACGTTGTGGCCTTGTAGGTATTTTTCAGTTAGAGTCATATCGTTGGAAATCTCGATTTAGTGTTTTTTTTTATTAAATTATATTTTCAATTTAAAATTTATTTTGATAATTTTTATAATTAATATTTAAATATTAAGTAATAAATTACAATTTCTTAAAAACTAATTAAGTAGCATTTTAACAAACTCTTACAAATTTTTATTTAATTTATTATCTGATTTCTGGCATATCAATTGGAAATTCTTAACTACATGTTGGGGTAGTGGGTCACAATAAACACATAAAATTATCACAATAACCTATTGTGACAGTTGGATTACTACCCCAACATGTGGTCAAGAATTTCCCGCATATCAACCAACTACCCGTGCCTATTTGTATAGCTGGAAAAAAGGTGAAGTATAAAATTAAAATTAAAATTAAAAGAAAAATAATATGTACAATCCACATAAATAATAATTCACTTGCAAAAATTAAGCTTTACTTTATCCTGAACTAATTAAACATCTAACACCAAAAAGTAGTAGTAAAGCTCAAGTAATTTTTTTCTAGGGTCAATCACCCATTCATGTGCAAAAGGACCTTGAAATTTCGAGACCCTTTTTAGTTGTAATTAAGTAAGTGATTTAGATTAGTGTGCTTGGCAAAAATGTCAACGATTTACATGCCCAAATAAATCTTAATCATCCCAAGAAAACAAACATTCATATTTGGATATTAAATAATCAAGTTTGCATTGTAGATTTTAATTTAATTTGGATGTAACTTAAATAATCGTGCACGAATAGAACCATAAAGGAAGGCATCCACACGTGACCCATTCTTCTGTTTGTATTTTATTATCAGACGAAGAGAAATCTGTACAATCGCTATACGTGGATGCTTTCATAATTAATCTGCAAAATATACATGATATATCACATTTCATACATTTATTTTTTTGTGCAATGAATTTGGCTTAGATGGTTTTGGTGTGGCTCAAACCCACATGGTATTAAAATGAGTCCGAGTTGAGTATTGAAAAAAAAAAAAAACTAAAAAATGACTCATATGAATCTAAACAAGTTTTATCCAGCTTAAAACTTGAATTTTTAATGACGGATCTACGACGGATATTTTGTCGGGAACTATTAACGACGGACATAATCCGTCGTTAGATATTTAATTTATTTTTTTATTTTTTTTTAATTTTAACGACGGATTGAGTCCGTCGTTAGTTATTTTATAATATTTTGGATTTATTTTTTAATATTAACGACGGACATAATCTGTCGTTAGCGTTTTTTATATTTTTGGATTTAATTTTTAATAATAACGACGGACATAATCCGTCGTTAGTTTTATTTTTTATTTTTTTCGGATTTAATTTTTAATATTAGTCCGTCGTTAAGTTTTCGATTTTATTTTTCCTTTTTTTAATAACTAACGACGGATTTAGTCTGTTGTTAATTAATTATTTTAATAACTATTTTTTTAGTAATTAAATTTTAATTTTGATGTAATTTAATATATTTGAATTTGAATATTTAATATATTATATTTTTAATATTATTATTATTTCATTTATAATATTACATTTTTTATTAATTTGAGGAATTAAAAAAAAACTAACGACGGATCGTAGTTCGTCGCTACTAGCGCGGACTTACGACGGATCGTTAGCCGGGGAAGCTAACGACGGATCGTAGTCCATCGCTAGTAGCGACAGACTTACGACGGACCGTTAGTCGGAAACTTAACGACGGATTCATTTCCATCGCTAGTAGTGACGGCCCCACTCGTCGCCAGTCTGTCGGTAAAGCATCACCCCCCGCCGCCCAACTAGCCGGTCATGACACATAACGGCGACGGACGGGCCGTCGGTAGTCCGTCGTTAAACTAACGACAGACACCAAATCCGTCGTTAGTCCGAATTAACGACGACATTATCGGCGACGACCGATGTCCGTCGTTAGCATTTTTTAGCGACGGAATTCCATGATATAGCGACGGAAAAATCCATCGCTAAAGTTCACTTTTTTTGTAGTGATAGAAGCGGAGCTGATTCATTTGTCCAGTTTGCACCATCAGGCAGTAGCTGCGGGTTATTCTCAACATAAAAAAATTACTTAATAAATATATATCATTGTGAATTATTGGTCTTATTTAATTTTTCCACGCAGAAATTGCCAATTGGTGATTAGTGGCCAATTAACAATTGTTAATCTTGGAATTGTCAATTGGTGCACAATTGAGATTTGTGCATTGTGCGTGAAAATTTTGCTTTCAATTTTATGCATTAGGAAGAGTTACCATTTTTAGAAATTAATATTTGGGAATTGGGTTCTTATAATGTTAATTTGGATGCAAGCTATAGTGTTTCCTTTCATTTAATTAATTTGAATCGTATAATCACTTGAATAGTTGGAATAATATGAACGTATCTATTATTATTGACCAAATTGGCAATTGACAAGTACCAACACTTTTTGTATATATACTTTTTTCGGAAAATAAATATATTGAAAAAAAGAAGAAGCAAATTGCGTACAATTTAGCCCACTAATGCCACTTTATTCGGGTATTGCACAAAAGAGGGTATAATTTCATTATTTTTCATTTTTTAATTTGTTGATGAGGTAAGTCGGCAGAGTCGATGCTATTATCCGATCGAGTATTTTTTTAAATACATACAATTCAATATGTTCAAATGATATTTCATGTATAGTCAATGTAGAGAATTAAAAAAATATTGATGATGATATAATTATTCCTTTATGTCTGCAAATGTACTGGCTCGTGATACTATTATTTTTTTCATTTGATGTATGCAAATTTCATATAATTATTGTATGGGCACATTGAAAATAATATCACCACATATAATTTTTTTATATCATCACGTCAATTAGACATAAAATCACTTGAAAACAATAAAATTATACCGTTTTTTATTTTTAAAATAAAAAACTCGATTAGTACCCCACGCATGGCATCGAAGCTGCCCTAATATTTGAGACATAAAAGGCTACCTAAACTTTCATGCTTGATTGAGTGCTATTCCCCCACGTACCTTCGTAGGCGCATTGGGAAACATTATTATTATTATTACCTGCATATGTAGCCATGCACTACATACATATATTAGTATATTACAACTTTATCAAGATTTTTCTCGTTGTATGAAATTGCCTCGTTACTATCCATTACGAAATTTAACTTTATTGGGTTTTGAACTTCTCAATAATAGAGATGTCAACTTTATAGTCTCTTCTTCCACTCAAAAAACAACCCCCAGAAAAAAAAAAAAAAAAAAAAAAAAAAACACAACTACATATTATGAAGAAGAATTTGCAATGCGAATAAGATCGAGAGACAAACCACATATCATTTAAGGTTTATTTGAACAAAGAAGCTAGGTTAATTTGGATCGAACTTAAACGCGTTTCCGTCTAATTACATGTACGAACATATTCTGTCAACTAGGATATCCAAAAAAATTAAATACGTGCATTACTACAGTATGTACATGAAATTGTAGACTTGTAGTCTCGTAGATGATGATTCATATATAATATAATTTTTTAAATAAAGAATACATAAAACAAGATTTTATAAATTATGGTTATTGCAAAAGGCATACTGTAGGATGTGAACGTTTCGATGTTTTTCCACGATACCTAAAAAGTGTAGTTAAATGTCAAAATTTATAAGACGGGTCAAGAAATCCAAATACAATCAAGCATTCACAAAATTACAAATATGTCACTAGCGAGGTTGGCTTTTTTTGGATTTGAATATCTGTCCGTAAAACAATACTCTAACACAAGTTTTTGTGATAATATGTATATATGTTGTAAATACAATTGAAAACTACATGAATAATAAATATGGTTATGCATATATTATTAGTTGTATTGAAATATAAGATAAATGTTCTAATTAATGATACAGTTGATCAGTTGAAGTAGCTATTATCTGTAACCATCTAAATTAACCAACAAAATTACAATGACATTTTTAATTTATATTTTATTCTATGTTTTTACATTTATGTAAGTAAGAACTTACCATTGGCTAGGGCTAACTTGGTATGTGATCCAATTCCTACGTGACCAAATCAAAGCCGCATTAATTAATTTTTTCTTCTAATTTTTCCCAAGAAAAATGTGCTCCCCTTTTCAAGAATTTCCACCTATTTAAACACCATTCTTCTTACCTCCCTATCACCTCTCTCTCTCTCTCTCACACACACACACACAATCATGGACTTCACCAGCACTTATGATGACACAAACTGGTTTGTTGCTTACCTGCCAGCCATTATTAAAATCCAGAAATGTAGTAACATCAATTTGTTGCTATTCTATGTTTTTGTCGTGTTTCTGATTTGTGGGCTCACTAATTGGGCCTTTTCTTCTGGTGGGCCTGCATGGAAAAACGGCCGCCACCAAATGGGCCGAATTCCAATCTCCGGTCCCAATGGGCTTCCCATCTTCGGTAGCTTATTCAGCTTGAGCCACGGCTTAGCTCATCGTAAACTAGCGCGCATGGCTTCAAGCCACGCTGCAAGGAAGCTCATGGCTTTCAGCTTGGGCTCGACTCCTGTCGTCATGACTTCTGACACGTGCATTGCACGTGAAATCTTAACGAACCCGCATTTCGGCAACCGTCCAATCAAGGAGTCGGCTAAGCAGCTCATGTTCAGCCAAGCCATCGGGTTTGCCCCCAATGGCTCCCACTGGCGAATGTTGAGAAAAATTGCCTCAACTCACCTCTTTGCACCAAAACGCATCCTAGCCCACGAAGAGGCTCGTCAGCTAGAGTGCTCAGCTATGTTGAGCTCTATAGCTGAAGAGCAATCCCTCAAGGGCTACGTACAACTCAGAAAGCACCTCCAAGCTGCTTCTTTGAGCACCATAATGGAAATTGTGTTTGGAAAAAAGTACAACACAATGAAGCACGACGATGAAGCTCAAGAGTTGAATGAGCTAGTGAGGGAAGGGTTTGAGCTCTTGGGAGCTTTCAATTGGTCCGATCATCTACCGTGGCTCAAATATTTTTATGACCCTTTTCGTGTACATGAACGATGTGAAGCTTTGGTGCCTCGAGTGAAGAAACTTGTTAAGAAAATTATACAGGAACATCGAGATAGAGATGATAATAAGTCATGTGACGACTATGATTTTGTTGACGTTTTGCTCTCTCTCAATGGCGAAGAGAAACTTGATGAGGATGACATGGTGGCTGTCTTGTGGGTTAGTAGTAGTACTCTCTCTCTCTCTCTCAACACGTACCGACAACTTTTTTCACATCCTATGCATTATCGTGGAACACATATAAAAACTTGTAACGGTAAAATAAAAGTGCATGCATATATGCACTAATTAAAGTAACTATATGTATTGTGTCGTGCTTGTAATCAACAAACATGCAATATATGTTGTCGCAAAATTATTAATAATGATCTTGCATGAACTAATATTTTATATTCACTTAAACAAATTATTTTTCAGCTATATAAGCTATTTATTTGCTTAGTGTGCTTTTCATCTTGTGTATGTATTATTGTAGGCATGCATAAGAGCATAAATAAGAAGCCAATTTATTAGTTTTATTTGACAATTACTAACTATGGTTGATTCTTTGGTTTATAGCTATTAATTTATAACTTTTTTTAGTTTAAATGGCAATTATTAAAATTTAATAATTATTTTTTTATGTTGATAACCACGACTAAAATATTAAATATACAATACATTTAATGGTGGTATAACATAATCAATTATGCGTTACACCAAAATTCATCCTAAACGTATTTAGGTACGACCAAACATAATTAAAATTTATAATCATTCAGTTTTCCTCCTTTAATTGAATATGCAGGAAATGATATTCCGAGGCACCGACACAACGGCTCTTCTAACAGAATGGATTATGGCAGAACTAATCCTAAACCCTAAAATCCAAGCAAATCTACACAACCAACTCCATAACCTAGTACAAACAAATTCAACCGACGATATTGCCAGGTCGTCAGCCTACTTGGAGGCGGTGGTGAAGGAGGCCCTCCGGCGCCACCCTCCGGGGCCACTCCTGTCGTGGGCCCGCCTCGCGAAGTCCGACGTCCACCTCAGCAACGGCATGCTAATACCGGCCAACACGACCGCAATGGTGAACATGTGGGCCATAACTCATGATCCAAGAATTTGGAATGATCCATACATCTTTAGGCCGGAGAGGTTTCTGCCGTATGCCGGTGGTGAAAATGTCGACGTGAGGGGATGTGATATGAGGCTGGCCCCATTCGGGGCAGGCCGTCGGGTTTGCCCCGGACGGAGCCTAGGGTTGGCCAGTGTGTGTCTGTGTGTGGCAAAGTTGGTGCATGAGTTTGAATGGATTGAAGATAAGTGTAGGGCAGTTGATTTGAGTGAGGAGTTGAAGCTTTCTTGTCAGATGAAGATGCCCCTCTCAGCTATTGTGATTCCAAGGGTTAATTGAGGGTTTCTTTATATATATATATATATATATATATATATATATATATATATATATGCATGGTGTATACAGAGAATAAAGGTTGATTGGAACAATTATGTATGTTTCTACATATATATATATATCATATTATTCTATGATTGTATAATAGGTCTCCATCAACAAATCACCTATGTATGTTTTTAATTTGTGTACTCATGAAAGTTTATGGAAGTGTCAAGTGTGAAATATTATTGTGTTGTCATATATATAATATATATTTATATATACACACACGCGCGCATATATCAGATGAAATATTTAATTTACTTTATTTTATGCATCACTCCTTGCTACACGCAATTAAAATTATTATTTTTTCTTTAATTTAAATTTATTGTCCTTAAGTTCAATTTTACAACTATCCATTGGGGTTGATTATAACAAATTAAGATCTTAGAATTTTAGAACTAACACGAAAATGTAATAGATAATTTTAACTATGTAAGTCTTTTTAAAGCTCTTAAGGCCCAATCATCTGGGTTCAAATTTCCTGTTACATTTCTATATGTTTCACTTCGTGTTTCACTATAAGATTTATGATTTTAACAATATTTATTATAAAATAAAAAATCAATTATATTCTAACATAAGTAATCATAGTCAGCATTTATCAACAAAAAAATTAATTTAAAAGTTATAAAATTTAATTTTGAATTAATCAACCATAATAATGAATTATTAATTAAAAATTGAAAATTAAATACTAAAAAATAATTATAAACCCAAATTGGGTGGGGTGAACCCTAAAAAATAATCTTAAAATTAAATTAAATCACAAAAAAAAAATATAATTGAAAAAAAAATATATAAAAAACACATAATTTGAAAGTGTAACATAGAGTGTAACACATAAAGTGTAATAGGAAATCTCAAGTGCAACCGTCTAGCCGCCCCAACTCAATATTATTTGATTGGTTCGATCGTATATATGTTTATTTAAATTTGGGTAAAAATATCCTAAAATAACTCATATATATTTATCAATCTATTGATAATTATTGTAAAATACCAATCGTTTCATCTGTTTTTAACCAATCTACCCAACATCCGAAAATTCGACAACTGAAATATGTTTGGACTCGCGCGTCAGAATCCTACGTGGATATTTGAAAAAAAAAATGACATATCACAAATTACTTGAACCTAACGAATTTAAATTCAAGATTCAGTTCTACGTACTGGCTTCAATTCTGGTTTCTTAAAATGATTTTCTTCTTCAGTATACATATACGTAGGAAATTATATTATCTATTTTTTGTTGCATATGGTGTTTTCATTATATAAATAGATACCGTGTAATATAATGCGGAAGTAATAAGATAATATACATGTATATATTATATGAGGCACACTTGTGTGAGACCGTTTAACGGGTCTCTTACGTTAGACGGATCACCATCCGACCCGACTCGACCCAGCAATATATATTAAAAAAAACATTTTTTTTCTTCTCCCAATTAGAGTCGCTGTAGGTTTTCTTCCCGTGCGCCGTTCTTCTCTCAACTAGCGTCGCCATAGGTTTTCTTCCAGATCGCGGCGCACGTTATCTTCCAGATCGCGATTCAACCACCATAATTTCCACCGTCGCCCCGCCGCCCGACTCCTCCACAGTGATGGCAGCGTTTCGATCCCGATTCAACCATTCAGTGAGCATATTGTTGTATATTTCGTTATTATGTGTTGTTATTTTGGAAAATTTGTAATTTTGTTTCAAATTTTCACCAATTATTAGGTATATCAAATTTTGCATTCAAACTGTTCGATAATATGCTACTAAGAACTGATTCAAGTAACTATTTATTTAGTAATCTATTAGTGTTATAGTAGTTCTAAAAGTGATTTAAATTTTGTAAATTTTAGATATTGTTATACTTGATAATGAAGACAATGTTGAAGATGTAGAAACAACATCTATCAACGAGGACGAATTTGTTATGTTGCAAATTGAGAGTAAGCACTACTTTACTTCTATTCTTTGATTTTGTAACCCATCAACTGCAAAATGTATTTTGTAAATTAGTGATACTTCTACAGTATTTAGTGATACTTTATCTCGTGATAGTAATCATTTGCTTAAAACGTAACTACGATTCGCTGCATAGTAATGATACTTGAACAGTAGTTATTTCTGCCTGAATAAATCAAGAAAAGTGTGTATCACAAGCATATATTGACTTTTGAACACTAATAATACTTCTATGGTATTTAATGATACGTTTCACACATTTATTTACAATATTTTTTTTCTGCCTCAATAAATCAAGAAAAGTGCATATCACACGTTATATTATATTATATACAGTAGTGATACTTCTATGGTATTTAGTGATACTTGCTCTCATGATAGTAATCCTTCGCTAGGTATTATTGATATGTTGCAACTGTTTCACTTAAAAAA
Organism: Perilla frutescens; assembly: GCA_026008535.1. Taxonomy (NCBI): domain Eukaryota; kingdom Viridiplantae; phylum Streptophyta; class Magnoliopsida; order Lamiales; family Lamiaceae; genus Perilla; species Perilla frutescens. The sequence continues at coordinate 67,185,964 of BRKX01000003.1, read as the reverse complement.
TAATTATGATTCACTCAATAGTAATGATACATCAACAGTATTTTTTAATATTCCACTAGTACTTATTGACACTATTTTATTTGTTACTGATATGTTGTAGGTGATTCTTTTGATGTAAGAGGTTACATTCTTGGTTTGAAAAGGAAGAACATCAATGATATATATGTCTTATATTGCAGTGATTCTTCTGTGGGGGATACGGATGTTTCATGCTGTTTTATTCAAATATTGGATCCTGCACGTTCAACCACAAAGGGTAGGGGAAAAAGAATCAAAGGGCACCTTCAAAAAACCAAGAAGAAGAATACAAGTGTCACTTCAATTTCAAAGGAGTTTGGTTCCAAAACCCCTAATCCCAGATTGTTTTGAGACTGTATTCAGAATCTTATAATATTATTTGAGACACTGTATACTCATGTACTAAGTTTCTTGTTTCATTATAATTGATATCAAATAGTGTTACTTCACGGTCTGCTTAGTGATACTTTATTCATCAGTAATGATACTGTAATTTTCTTCATCATAAAACTTGTGATTTTCTTATTATTTTATTGTTAAATCACATAACATGTTACATTATTATTGTAACATGTTACTTAAAAAAAAGAAATAAAATGCTATGTGTTAATTTATTTGTGCAACATATAGTGTTACTTAATGGTATGCGTAATGATACTTTCTTCATCACTAATGATACCGTACATATAATTTATCAATTTCTTACTTTTGATACTTGTTACATTATTATTTATATCAAAATATGAAAAAAAAAAATACTTGACACGCACTCACTCAGAACCAGCAGCTACTAACTGCGTATAAATGAAGAGTTGTACCCAAGAGAATGATGAAGCTGATCATAAACATTCAAGCATTGCTGTCTAAATCTTGACAACTTATCGCGTAAATTAAAGGATGACTAAGTAAATGTAAAAGTATCACTAAGTAAAAATACAGTATCACTATCCAATGAATGTAAAAATAAGTATCACTAAGTAACATAAAAGTATCACTAAAAACCTATCAAATATCACTATTTAAAAAATAAGCATCCCTACGTATAAAAGTCAAGAATCACTAAGTCATAAAGTAGAGATAAACCTGAAGAATGTAAAAGTATCACTAAATAAACATAAAGTATCACTAGTTAAAAATAAGTATAACAAATTGATGTATCACTAACTAACATAAAAGTATCACTAAAAACCTGTCAAGTATCACTATTTAAAAAATACAGTATCACTAACAAATAAATGTAAAAATAAGTATCACTAAGTAAAATAGTATCACTAAGTATTACTAATTAATAATCCAGCTTGTCGGCCCAGCTCAATCTGGAAACTCAGTCCAAAGCACTACGGCAGCAACCTGCTCGACTTCTATGAACTCCAAGTGATCACCCGACAGCTTAACTGGGCTATCAGTGCCTCAAACAGCCCGTCAACCCCTCGTTCATTTCACCTAAAATCCGCTTTCTACCTGCACCAAAAGATCCAATTAACAAGGAAAAAAGATTGAATTATATTATAACAATGCACATGAACAACAAACATGTTTCAAAATAACATCATTTCAAGTAGGTTGCAAGGGCTTCAGTTGAATCTGTAGTCATATTGTTTTTATCAAATAAGTCCTTCGCACTCTCAAATTCATTTTCTAATTTCAAGTAGCCACTGATCATGGTGTTCCAAGATACTAAATTCTTCATCTCTGAAGGCATTATATCAAACAGTTCCCACGCTAAACTCACCATCCCACACTTCACATATCCATCAATCATCAATTTATACGAAAAAGAATCCTTTCTAGGCATCCTATCGAAAACCAACCTCCCAGATTGAACAATCCCGCACTGTACATACAAGCAAATCAAAAAATTCTTCAAAAAAAAATCCGACATACTTGAAACAGAGTTGTTCCTAGACTCAATACTTGCTTTGTGTATTCAAGCATTATATCTCTGCACAAATCCACATACATTTATTCAACATAATGAAAAATGTGTATTTGTTGGTGAATATGTAACTTGTGACTCCAATCTTTTGGTTTCTACTAAAAAGCCCTTTTTCGTATTCCCAATAATCAAATCAAAGAAAATACAGTGGCACTGATATACATACACACTTTAATTTCCTATACATTTTCTCCCTAATTAATACGTCGAGTATTCTGCTATATTTATTTCAAATTCCCCTTCAAAACACCAAATATAACAATTAAACATACAGTCGTCATATCAAAAGATCATTCATCAAGAACAAGAGTTAAATTCAGGCTAGAAAATAAAACTAAATTCATCATCAAAGCAATGGATCCATAAAATCCTAGATACACTTACAAATACTCGGTTGAAATTCTTCACCGGAGATGATGATATAGCGCCGATTTCTGAGACGACTGTGGCGCTGGTGGTCACGATAGTTGCTGGTGGTGGTCGCACTACTTGCTGCGGCAAACACACTATTTGGTGCGGTGGCAGTGGAGGAGATGGTGGAAACAGCGGTTGTGGGAAGAATTATGGGAAGAAGCAGCGAAAGATGCGGAAGATGGCGTCGTGAGAGAGAAATCGAGAAATCGCGGTGGTAGAAGAAAGGGGCGGAGAAACTGAGAAGCGGCGATGAGTTTTGTGTGTGTATGTGTGTGCGTTTTTTTTAATATATACAGGCGGGTCGGGTTACTCCGGGTCGGGTCGGATGGAGATCCGTCTAACGTAAGAGACCCGTTAGACGGTCTCATACAAGTTTTTGTCATATTATATATGTGTGCTTTTTTAAATATAATAATAATTTCATTTATTTAATTATACTAGCTAGATGTCCGATCTTCCCACACTGAGTGAAATAAAAATAATTTTAGGGGGCAGATTTGTATGAGACCGTCTAACGGGTCTCTTACGTTAGACGGATCTCTACCCGTCCCGCCCCGGATCCGACCCGACCCAATAATATATATAATAAAAAAAATCTGATTTCTTCCAACTCAACGTAGGGTTTTATTTTCCAGCTCCAACGCACAGCGCGATTTCTTCCATCTCGACTATGATTCAATCTCGTGATTTTCGCCACACACACGACGCGCGATTCAACCGCGTGATTCAACCTCATGATCCAGAGTTGAACCTTAGCTGCTCGCGATTCAACCATCGACGATTCAACATTCGGCGACTCAATCTCGTAATTTGTGTACAATTCAATTGATAATTTGGGAAAAGCGAGTAATGTTCTCTCCGGTGGAATTTCGGTCAATTCCGGCAAAGAAACATAGCAACAACAGGTATGTGTTCTTAGTTAAGGAGATTGTAATTTTGTTTTCCAGTTGTACGACAATAATTAGGTATATCAAATTATGCACTCCAACTGTTCGACAATATGTTCCTAAAACTAATTCATTGAAATTTTGATGGGAGCATTTCTTCAGTAATGCACGATTTGAAGGTAGATGAGCAGCTGATGAGTCTCTGGATAAATTTGATTGATGCAAATAAAACTTTATTTCTTAGAGCTCACTCATAACTCATTAGGTTGAATTTAACATGATACTAGTTTTACACTCTTTTTATTTTTTTCAGAGGATTTTCGAGAGGGGCAACATCATCCAATATTTTTTTCTGCCTCAGTAAATCAAGAAAAATGCATATCACACGTTATATTATATTACATACAGTAGTGGTACTGCTATGGTATTTAGTGATACTTTCTCTCATGATAGTAATCCTTAGATATATTTTGGGTTGAGTTCGTAACAGATGTGTTGTCACATGTGCATTTTGGATGTCATTGTTGGTCTTATAAGGTGGAAGATCGAGACGGTGTTGAAGATTTTTAGTGATACTTTTATTTGTAATTAGTGTTACTTTCTTTTGTCATTAGTGATATTTTATTTTGTAATCAATAATATTTTTCTGTATGATAATGAAATAATTTTCTTTACTCAAGAATGAGTTTTTATTGTATTCATAGACTCGATTCTCAATTTGAGCTTATGTTTTAAACTGCCACTTTTCTTTATAATTAATGATACTTTCTTTTATAATTAGTGATACTTTCTTTTGTAATTAGTGATACTTTTTCCATAGTAATGAGACTCCACTCCAATTAGTGATACTTTTCTTTCTAATTAGTTACTTTCTTCTGAAATTAGTGATACTTTTCTTTCTGATTAGTGATACTTTCTTCTGCAATTAGTGATACTTTTCTTTCTAATTAGTGATACTTTCTTCTGCAATTAGTGATATTTTTCTTCTCATTAGTGATACTTTTCTTCTAATTAGTGATACTTTTTTGTACAATTAGTGATACTTTTCTTCTATTTAGTGATACTTTCTTCTGCAATTAGTGATATTTTTCTTTTTAATTAGTGATATTACTGTTGTTGATGCTTTTTTTATGATTTGTGTGTGTGTCACTCTATTTTTTTATTACTTGTATTACACTAATTAAATAGTGTTACTTCACAACACACATGGCGATACTTTTCTGCATAAATAATGATACATATTGATCTTTTATGCTATGAAATTATTCACAAAATAAATAATGTTACTTCACGATACAAATAGTGATACTTTGTTATATTAGTATTGATACTATAGTTTAAAATTATGATACTAAACGATTACTAATAATACATGAAATTATTTGATATATTGAGAACATCATTGATGTTGTTGATTTTTTTTTTATGATTAGTGTGCGTGTGTAGCGCCCCGATCCTGAAAGACCGTGGAAATGGACGCCACATGGGTGGGAATTAAGAAGCGGGAAAGAAAGGGGTAATCTGATTAATGTGAACTTAACAGACGACTCAGAACGACCAAACATACCTTATAATACAACATATATGTATCCATAACACTAAGACTAGAGATCTTAGCGTTTAACAAAAGAATATTACAAGTGTGGAAGTTCTATTATCAACAGGATACTTAAGAGAAAAAAAAAGACAGTGGAAAGTAGGTAATTAACAAAAGCCCATGTCTCAGCATCGTCACATCCACGCGCCAGCCTACTGACCTGAAAAATATTTGAAAAAATATTTGGGCTGAGTACTAGCGCACTCAGTGGGCGAGTTTTCACAATTCAAGTTATGCAAATCATTTTATTAAAGTAATCTATCTGTGTTCATGCAGGTAGTGAAGCTTAGGAGGTTTTTAAAATTGAAAGCACCCTAAGTTCACCAAAACATTTTATCGTGAAGCGCTTAAGAGTATAACCCGTCACTGCCCGCAACCTAAACTACATCACCAGCGCATAACGTTGAGTATGGCCATAGTATACCCAAAGAGTATAACCAATAAGTGTTTCATTTTAGTCTCACCGACAAGGAGTAGGGCAGGACAAATAATGCATGCATACTGTAGCTACTCACATTGACACAGCGCTGGTATATGAGACTCCGACAACATACAGTAGCACGTAAATATTTAACACAGATAGTCACATATGCAATTTTAACAAAGCAGAGTTTAATAACTCAAAAAATACAATTTGCAAAGATATAATATAGCTCACCTGGATAGAAGATAAACTCTCAAATTTCAAGGTGGCTTTGCTCAAATTCTGTTACCTCTTCTAGCCCTACAACAATCAATCTGGGCTTAGTTAACACTTAACTAAATGATCCCTATTGAAACACAATCTCTAAGTTCTCACCTTTTTTTTTAATTTAAATTTCTATTTTTTTTTTTTTTGGGTTTTAAACTCTGTACCAATTGAGATATACTACTTATAAAAACATATAAATAATATTATATACATCTACTAAGCAATTTTTAATTAATGAAATAGCAATTTAAATTTACAGACCCAAATATAAGCTATGTCAATAATATTAATACAAATTCAATAAAATTTTACTTAATACAGGAAAGTGACACTTAAGCTTCTCGATAAACATTACGAAAGGACTAATAAATCCAAATCTACCAAACTAAAATTTCTTTATATTAAATTACTAATATTAAAATCCCCCCATCCAAATACTAACTAGATATTATACACACACATGCGAAACTAGATCTAAATACTAACCTTATATTAGCCACCAACTTTTCTCAATTGATTATGATTTATGGTTGTGGGGTAGTGAATTTCTCTTAGTTGATTATGGAAGTCAATTTACGAAAACATCTCACTTCATCAAGCTATTTATATCTAAAATCTTAAATATTTAATATTCTTATTATTGTACTACACGTGTACATCTAAACTATCATACACTTATCATGTGCTAGGACACGTATATTAATATATCATTAGTACAATCCTCATCATCCTCTTACATATATTAAACTATTTTTTTTCCTTTTTATATATCTAAATGGTACACATCATAATATAGCTATCCTATAACAACCTTTTTTTCTCGTAAGTATACATATATACATATATAATTTAATTATTTTTCGAATAAAATAATAATATATTTGGATAGAATTTGAATATAATATTTTTTTATTTAGATAGTCATTAAATAGAATTATATTTATCTAGATAAATAATTGTTTGGATCAGGTATAATTATATCCTAAAATCATGTTTTTATACCCGGAGTGATAATAACAAGCTCATTTTAGGTTTAGAATAATATTCGGAGTTCATAATAAAAATACAACAATTTCTCGAGCCTCCCTAACCTGCTCAACGACACATTTCACCTGAGAAATGAGATCTACAACGGTTTATTTTCTTTCCTAACTTAATTAAATTTAGATAATAAATTTTTGGGGTATTACACTCCTCCACCCTTAAAAGAATTTCGTCCCGAAATTCACGTACCTTCGAATAACTTAGGGTATTGTTGTTTCACTTTGCCTTCTAGTTGCCGCGTTGCTTCAGTTCAATCAAGATGATTCCATTGCACAAGCACCAATGGAATTTGCTTGTTTCTTAGGACTTGAACTTTTCTATCAAGAATTTCGTGAGGTTTTTCCTTTTATGTTATATCAGAATGTAGAACTAACTCACTTTCCTTGACAACGTGTTCTGGGTCAAAAACGTATTTCCTAAGCATTGAAACGTGATATACATCGTGAACTTGTGACAGGTCCGGTGGTATAGCTAATCGGTAAGCAACCTCACCAATTCTTTCTAGTATCTCGAATGGCCCAATATTTTCCTTTCTCCGACTGCGTCCCAGTACAGGGGTTATCTGCCTTTGGGGCCATATAAGGCTTCATATGATGTCATTTTTATAGTTGATTGATAACTATTATTATATGCAAACTCTACTAATAATAAAACGTCTTCTCACCTGGTATTTTCGTCCAACACAACTTCATAGAGCATATCTTCCAAAATTTGTATTGTTCTTTCTAATTGGCCATCTGTTTACAAATGGAAAGTGATATTGAAGCTTAGATTTGTTCCATTTGCTTCCTGAAAACTCCTCTAGAACCTTGATGTAAAACGATTATCACGATCCAACGTGATAGTAACTGGAATTCAATGCAAGCGAACAATTTCTTTTACATAATTTTGTGCTAATTTGCTTAACTCTGTTGTTGTTTTGATCGGCATGAAGTTTGCTGATTTAGTTAATTGATCTACGATGACCCACACTATTGAGTTCCCTTTCACTGATCTTGTGATGCCTACCACAAAATCCATCATTTTATGCTTTCATTACTACTCTAGAATTTCCAACGGCTACAATAAACTTGAAGGTCGATGATATATGAATTTCACTTGATGACATGTTACACAACTCTATACAAACGCTACTATCTCTCTTTCTATATTATCCTACCATAAATATGTTTTCAAGTCCTACAAGGGTCAATCCTTGATTCAGGATCAATATAACCACTCTCGGAATTAATCTAATATTTACTTCAATTTAATGGGACCTTTATTCATTTTACTTCAACTAGAAATGCAGAATACTCGTGTTTAAAACCCAACATGACTCGATAGTAGGTTCTTAAAATATTTTTCAATTAACTTGAAACATTTCTAACAAAATAAATGGAACAACTTAAAACAGGACATCAACTTCGAAAAATCATAGAAAATTCAAATTAAATCTGATTGAGACACAATCAGCGGACACGTGTTTGCTACAAAAGGACCTAAAATCGGTCAGAAGGAGTCGGAGATAAATTTCGATCACCTTGGCCTGAAATCGGCTAAAAAGACAACTGTAACTGTTCACCCGAACGGATTAATCAACAAAAAAGTTGGGTCTTGATCAAGATCGATACTTAACGAATTTTCAATTAAAAGTACAGTTTTTCATAGTATGGAAAATATGGGATTTAATGAAACAAATGGGTCAATAATAAAATGGCTACAATGACTGGAAATGAGCAAGAAACACAATATCTTCAACATAGATAGAATCTGCCAGAAAAGAGTATGGTTTTTGAGAAAAATTACAGGTCAGATACAGAGGATCAAATGATATCTGATCTTAGATCGGACACAAGAGATTGGAAGACTACAAGGAAGAGTTGCTATAGACCAAATATCAAATTCATACATTGGAGGAAACAACGGAAAACAACCTCTGAAGTCACAACACAAAGATTTTTGTGGTAGATTTTGACGAGTCAATTCATGATGTGTCTTTGATAGACCAAATGATATCAAATTGATGATTCGAGACTTGTTATGAAAACTATGAAGTGCTAGGTTTACAATAACATAAACCTCGAGGAAAGAAAATATATGGATCAATAGGAAAAGATGTCGCAATGGGACTGCGACACAACTTGGCTAGCAACACCACTGAGGTTCTTAGGCCCATTTCCCCAACTTTTTGGGCGCCAAATGGAAACAACATCAAAATGAATTTTGTTCTACAATGACAAAGAAATGTGTATATAAAGTTTAGAATTTTTCTCAACTGGTTCATTCCCAACAGATTGAAAGAAAAATGGCTTCTTGGGGAGGAGAGGGCCGAGATGATAAAGAGAGAAGATAAATGAGTGATGCTTCATTATGTTTGCTCATTATTTTCATGGTTGAGGATGTTCAGCTGCCCCCACCCTTAACATGTGTGGTGACATATAGAGTAAGATAAAATTGAGTGGTGGCAATCAACTTGTGATATATTTTAATATATGGTATTGGGTTGCAATAGAGAATGAATAAAATTATGTTGGAAGGTCAAGCGAACTTCATTTTTAATGAAATCAGTGACCGCATGATAATGAAAAGATTTAAGACTCCTAGTCAAAGATGAAATCAACTTCAAAATTTAAAATAAAATGAGAGAATTTTTAAGGATGAAAAGATGGTCTTTCAATAATTAGGACACACAAGATTCAATAAACATCCAAATGACGAATGGAAAAGATTCATGGAAATGTCTCATCACGAGAAACAAGATATATGATCGAGAAAGATTTAGAAGACGACATGAATTTAAGAGCAGAATTGAGTCTATATCAAGAGTCATTGCCAAATTCTTCTTACACTCTTGAAAACTCTATTTACTAGCTTATGTACACTTAAAGACTACGTCTTCGTAAATAGTGTATCATAAGAAATGCTATCTTTGAGAATTCTTCAACAAATCTATGATAGTCTCCTGTAAGGTCGAGAAAACTATGTACTTCTAAAGGATTTATTGGTTCACACCAATTATTAATGGTTTCGACTTTGCTTGGTGTAATGATCTGATCCCGAAAAGTAGGCAATAAATGAGGGATAGGGTGTTAATTAAAAAGAAAAATGAATTCGGGGACATAAATCAATGGAAAGGCATCAAGAATAGTATGATAGAAAGTCTATAGATCCAAGAGTAGGTTATGCTTTTTGGAAAATCAAGCAGCATAAATTTTGTAGCTAGAGCAAATCTCCATCTAATAATGGCTTATAAGAAGGAAATAAAACCTAGACTGAATCAAGATGCTCATTCATAGACAAAGAAAGAAGTACACTGATATCAACAAGTGAATAGACCTCTTCATAGGCCAAAAGAAAATCAACTAAGTCCATTTCATAGAACAAAACAAACAAATAACAACTAAACCCCTTCATAGATCGAGACCTAAGGCAATGGGAAATAACTCAAAAGAAGCGAGGATTTATCCTCTTAACTAATATAGAAACAAAAATCAATCAAAATACTTGATCAAAGTGTGCAGGGACGCACAAAATCTAGGTAAACAAGTAAAAATAATACACTTAGAGCACCTATCAGAATGACTTATATTGTGAAAGTCTTATGTCAACTCATAACATCAAGACATCATCACACCTTGTTTCCAAGTTGTTATGTTGCTTGATCTTGACGGTTCTATCTAGCGAGGCTCCTATCGTATGCTATATGTACACACAAGATCAACTTGTCGTTCTTGAGCATATGGTCCGGGACAAACACATGCTTCATTTGGATCGATACTTTTAACACATCATGCATCCTTTATTTTCACTGCGCTTTTCTCATTGTCTATAGATAATTGTAGAACATTTTCCAGCTTGTGTTCTCATCTAAGATGACTCCTTGAAGCCCGTATCTCTTATTTTGTATCACTCATTTGATTTAGCTATTTGTTTACGTGTGTAGCTCAATTTCGTATCCATAGTTTTCTGACTGAATGTTGATGTGAATCAGGTTTCTCGATCCATCGTGATCGAGATAAGTATTCAACATAGATGCACCATAACTCGCATGTATAGCTAAGCTAGCTTGTTTGACTCCATCTCTATCTTGATTGGTATTATATATCAGCCGACAAAAATCTCTTGTTCCACTATAAAAGTATTCGAGTATTTCTTGCCTTTTTTCTATTCATAGCACATGCTATCTCCTTAGCTCCCTAGGGTGGTAGATTCCGATCTCTTCTTGCACGTGACATTAGAATAAACATATCAAGAGAAGACAACAATCCACATCTACAAAAGGTGCCAAGTTGATCTAACAACAAATTGCCAAACTTGACCTGACTGCATCGCACAATCGTCTTTGGCCATCATACGTTTAGTCATCAAAATGAAAGGTTTCCTCAGTCAAACTATGTTTTTAACTATCTCATAAGTGTTTACAAATCCAGCCTAAGTTTAGCAACTAGGCTAATAATCTTACGTTATCAAGCTCCCAAGTTCTCGTTTTCATTCTAGAGTATATATAACAAACACTTTTCGTCTATCACAGCTCAATACTATGTATTCTGCATATTTCCAACATCACAAGTATGCACAAGGCATAGATAAACAAATTCTATACAATAGAATCAGCATGGTTTAACACAAAATCCTGTACGCCCACAGGCATATTTCATTCTCAAAATCAATAAGTAATCAGTGTAATACTTAATCTTTCAAAGCATTCCCGCCAACATGGAAAATCACAATCTTTAATTTCCAAACAAACTTAACATTTCACCAATTGATGTAAACTTTTGAAATCTAAAAATCGCATAAAAACATGCGTACCTTTTAGCTGTTGCGTGAGTGACGAGCTGAGGACTTTTATAATATCACATGAGAATTTAATGAAAAATAAAAATAAAATAAGTTGACCCAACAGGTTTGCAGAGTTGCAAAACCTCGCTCTGATACCACTTTGTAGCGCCCCGATCCTGAAAGACCGTGGAAATGGACGCCACATGGGTGGGAATTAAGAAGCGGGAAAGAAAGGGGTAATCTGATTAATGTGAACTTAACAGACGACTCAGAACGACCAAACATACCTTATAATACAACATATATGTATCCATAACACTAAGACTAGAGATCTTAGCGTTTAACAAAAGAATATTACAAGTGTGGAAGTTCTATTATCAACAGGATACTTAAGAGAAAAAAAAAGACAGTGGAAAGTAGGTAATTAACAAAAGCCCATGTCTCAGCATCGTCACATCCACGCGCCAGCCTACTGACCTGAAAAATATTTGAAAAAATATTTGGGCTGAGTACTAGCGCACTCAGTGGGCGAGTTTTCACAATTCAAGTTATGCAAATCATTTTATTAAAGTAATCTATCTGTGTTCATGCAGGTAGTGAAGCTTAGGAGGTTTTTAAAATTGAAAGCACCCTAAGTTCACCAAAACATTTTATCGTGAAGCGCTTAAGAGTATAACCCGTCACTGCCCGCAACCTAAACTACATCACCAGCGCATAACGTTGAGTATGGCCATAGTATACCCAAAGAGTATAACCAATAAGTGTTTCATTTTAGTCTCACCGACAAGGAGTAGGGCAGGACAAATAATGCATGCATACTGTAGCTACTCACATTGACACAGCGCTGGTATATGAGACTCCGACAACATACAGTAGCACGTAAATATTTAACACAGATAGTCACATATGCAATTTTAACAAAGCAGAGTTTAATAACTCAAAAAATACAATTTGCAAAGATATAATATAGCTCACCTGGATAGAAGATAAACTCTCAAATTTCAAGGTGGCTTTGCTCAAATTCTGTTACCTCTTCTAGCCCTACAACAATCAATCTGGGCTTAGTTAACACTTAACTAAATGATCCCTATTGAAACACAATCTCTAAGTTCTCACCTTTTTTTTTAATTTAAATTTCTATTTATTTTTTTTTTGGGTTTTAAACTCTGTACCAATTGAGATATACTACTTATAAAAACATATAAATAATATTATATACATCTACTAAGCAATTTTTAATTAATGAAATAGCAATTTAAATTTACAGACCCAAATATAAGCTATGTCAATAATATTAATACAAATTCAATAAAATTTTACTTAATACAGGAAAGTGACACTTAAGCTTCTCGATAAACATTACGAAAGGACTAATAAATCCAAATCTACCAAACTAAAATTTCTTTATATTAAATTACTAATATTAAAATCCCCCCATCCAAATACTAACTAGATATTATACACACACATGCGAAACTAGATCTAAATACTAACCTTATATTAGCCACCAACTTTTCTCAATTGATTATGATTTATGGTTGTGGGGTAGTGAATTTCTCTTAGTTGATTATGGAAGTCAATTTACGAAAACATCTCACTTCATCAAGCTATTTATATCTAAAATCTTAAATATTTAATATTCTTATTATTGTACTACACGTGTACATCTAAACTATCATACACTTATCATGTGCTAGGACACGTATATTAATATATCATTAGTACAATCCTCATCATCCTCTTACATATATTAAACTATTTTTTTTCCTTTTTATATATCTAAATGGTACACATCATAATATAGCTATCCTATAACAACCTTTTTTTCTCGTAAGTATACATATATACATATATAATTTAATTATTTTTCGAATAAAATAATAATATATTTGGATAGAATTTGAATATAATATTTTTTTATTTAGATAGTCATTAAATAGAATTATATTTATCTAGATAAATAATTGTTTGGATCAGGTATAATTATATCCTAAAATCATGTTTTTATACCCGGAGTGATAATAACAAGCTCATTTTAGGTTTAGAATAATATTCGGAGTTCATAATAAAAATACAACAATTTCTCGAGCCTCCCTAACCTGCTCAACGACACATTTCACCTGAGAAATGAGATCTACAACGGTTTATTTTCTTTCCTAACTTAATTAAATTTAGATAATAAATTTTTGGGGTATTACAGCGTGTGTCTCTTTTTATATTTTTTATCACTGGTAATACACGAAATAAATAGTGTTGCTTCACTACACACACTTGCATATGCTAACATTTATAAGTAAAACAAATATCTTCTCCGAATATTACACAAAATCAATGAAGCCTAAGCTAGTATGTTTAGTGACATTTTTTGTAAATTAATTCGTCTATATGAAGCTTTTGGGCTTAATTCATGAGCAAATATTGATTTCAAATGGAATATTAAAAAAAACACTGCAATAATGCGGAAGAGAGGATCTATAAGTTAAAACATCATATGAAGCCCAAGATAGTATGTTTAGTGACATTTTTTATAAATTAATTCGTCTATATGAAGCTCTTGGTCTTAATTCTTTGTATTATCTTTCCTCTTTGCTCTCTTAGCTTCATGTTTAACTTCATGTTCAGAGCAAGAATCTTCAGCATTCTTATCATCACTCTCATCAGATTCCTCATCATCATGTTCACTGCAATATGAAAAGTAAATTAAAACATTGAAATATTACTAATAATCCATCTGAGCATCATTATCTATACAGTAAGTATCACTAATCACGAACAAGGGATCACTAAGTAAAACAACCACTAAGAAAAGATAAAGTATAACATAATTAAAAAAAATCACTAAATTATACAGTTAAGCATCACTAAGTAAACAAAATAGTATCACTATTTAAAAAATAAAGTATCACTATTTATTAAACTTAAGAATCACTAAGTCAAAATTAAAGGATGATCAAGTAAATGTAAAAGTATCCCTAAGTAAAAATAAGTGTCACTATCCAATGAATGTAAAAATAAGTAACAATAAGTAAAATAGTATCACTAAGTAACAAAAAAATATTACTAATTAACATAAAAGTATCACTATTTAAAAAATAAGCATCCCTACTTATAAAAGTCAGGAATCACTAAGTCATAAGTAAAGATAAACCTGAAGAATGTAAAAGTATCACTAAATAAACATAAAGTATCACTAGGTAAAAATAAGTATAACAAACTGATGTAAGTATCACAAACTAACATAAAAGTATCACTAAAAACCTGTCAGGTATCACTATTTAAAAAATACAGTATCTGCATATATATACTACCTAACTACAACATCTTTATCCTTCTGTTCCTTAACAGATGGTTTACGCCTCTTATATGTCCGTACAATGTCAATATCTGTTTCTGTATGCTCACTGCAATAAAAAATGACATGATTTAGAAAAATTAACACTACTAACATAAATAATTTGTAACATAAAAAATACAACAGACTCATTAAAAAACTAATAACATGATAATTTGAAACACCAAAATTCATACCTGGTAGCATCATATTTCTTCTCCTCAGATACTGACTTACTAGGTCACAGCAACCTCTTTTTAATTCTTTCCATCAATAAAATATTTGTTAAAAAATCCAATTGCAAAGCATAAAATAAAAGCATCACTGTCAGCAACTAAAATCAAACACTATCAAAGAATAATGCACTGCATCTCAACACATTCCAACAAATAATCCATCTATACAGACTACAATGTAGGTAAAACGAACATTTATTTGTGGACTAAAGAAATAAATCACCACTCCGGCCAGAAAACGAGCAAAAACCAAGAAGATATCATCACTATGATCCAAACAAAACCAATTACTAATAATGTCTCAAACAAAACAATACAAATAAGATTGGAAATCAACCATTGATCACCATAAACCTGGAAAGGAATACGAAAAGCCCAAGTCGAAAAGCTAATCAATTAATACAATGTTTGGCAACAACAAGTAAAGACTTAGAGCAATACAATGATAAATGAGACTTAAAATGTAACATAAATGATCTGAAAATAAATCTAAGCATGCACATATTATATAATATATACACTAGTTTCAGACTGTGCAACATAAATGCATCCAATACTCCTATGGATGATTCAACAATCATCAATCAGAAAAACATTAACAAATTAACAATCATGAATCATGCCTCCAATAAAATTCATATTTCAATCAATAATGTGAAGTATATGGATACAACTTATCATTTACAACCTAATCGAAATAAGCTCTACTAAAGTCCAGTATCTATTGTAGATTTGCATCAAATCCCTAAAACGACTAATGGAACAGAACATTCTCCAAACTACTACACTAATGAAACAATTTTTTTTTCCAAACTATTACAATTAGAAGGAGCTAAGTTAATAGGTGCAGGAGCTGCAACAATCACTTTAGCTGGAGCTGCAGTTGGAATTGGAAACATATTCAGTTCTTTGATTCATTCGGTAGCTCGAAATCCATCATTAGCTAAACAATTGTTTGGTTATGCCATCTTGGGATTTGCTCTTACCGAAGCAATTGCCTTGTTTGCATTAATGATGGCCTTTTTGATCTCATTCGTATTCTGATCGGGTTATAACATTTGAATTTTTCGGAACCTTTTTACAAAAAAGTGACTAAAATCAAATCCCTAAATTACAAATCTGAACTCACAACATTAACATGCTCGTATTTTAGTCCTAATCCGAGCATTATTTCGTATGTTTTTATCTTGTTTTAGTATGTTTAGTAATCAATTAGGGTAATATTAGTCGTTATTTAGAATAAGTGTTGCTAACACCGTTAATTTAGAAAACAGGTTTAAAATGAGCAACCCGGGACTCGAGGATCGAAGTGCGCATCAGAAGGGACCCGAAAGCTGGATCGGACGGGCGAGAGAGCACGAAGACCGAGTCGAAGCCGGGAGGCCGGGTACGGCCTGCAACGCGGCGCGACCCGGGGCTTGGGGCGCGACCCGTGGCTCGACGTCCGCAGTATGTTTTCAATGGCCTGCAACGCGGCGCGACCCGGGGCTTGGGGCGCGACCCGTGGCTCGACGTCCGCAGCATGTTTTCAATGGCCTGCAACGCAGCGCGACCCAGGAACGGGCCAGATCGGGTCGCGCCTCACTCCACGCGGCGCGAGCCATGGGGCGCGATCGGCCCCGTGTCGCGCCCCTGTGTCTTGTTTTCGGGAATATCCGGATTTTTGCCCCATTTTTGCCATCATAGTATAAAAGTCATCCTTAGTTCAAAAAACTAGGGTAGACTTTGATATTTTGCCAATTTTAGAGTAAGAAAGAGTTGTGAGAGCTTGGAGTTTGGTGTATGGAAGATTCAAGAAGTTTTTGAAGAACTATATTCAAATTTTTGGGTTTTTTCTCCTCCTCTCTTATGTTTTTCTTTTATGTGATGTTTTTCTTTATTGTGATTATGGATAGCTAAATTTCTAGGCATCTAGGTTGTTGTGATTTGGTGTTAAATTTGTGAATTAAACATGGGTTATTGCTTAATCTTCCCCTTCTTTATCATAAATCATGGTTTAATTGCTTCTATTCTTTGATTGGCCATCTTAGGATAGAATTTGGTGTATAATCGAGTTCGAGAGAATCAATTGTGCATGGGTAAATGATTTATGGCTTCAATTTTGCATTAGATCGAGAGATTAATGTTTAATTGATGTTTGTTGATTGATTGTGCTTGATTAGATTAAATTGCAATTTAGCCCTAGAGATAGGGGAATTGAGTTTAATTGAAAGGTCTTAGTTGCTCGAGAGAGGGCTTCGACTAAATTTGGTATCAATTGTTTAATGAACAAGTTTTCACTAATGAACAATGCCCTAGAGCCATTTTTCCTCATTGTGATTTTTATTAGGTTTTTATTCTCTTTTATTCCTCTTGTGTTGCTATCTTTGTTTATTATTGTGAAACTTGTTTTTCTAGTTAATTCTCCAACCAAATTTCGAATGGTTTGACTAGTGAAAATGTTCGATGTGATGGTACTTGTAGACTCATTTATGCAATTAATTCCCCGTGTTCGACCCGGTCTCCTATGCTCCGTATGTTCACTTGCATAATTGAGATTTGGTTAATTAAAGCTTGTGTTGGTTAAATCGTTGTGAAAGAAAAATCTCATCAAACATATCTTTACCCATTATTTAAACTTCAACCAACTTCTAATTCAAGGAAAAAAATCAAATCCCTAAATTAGAAAAAGCCCTAAATAAACTTACACTATCAACTTCGAGTCGGCGCCGGAGATGCTGACCTCGCAGATCCGATTTAGGTTGTGAATGGAACGCCGGTGGTCAGAACGTTTGTTGACGATGGTGGTGATGGTTGGAGAGTCGCCGGTGGTTAGGGGCTGAAAAGAATCGCGGGAGAGTGGGGAGCGAGAGAGGGTGAGCTGGAGCATTCAAAGCTGAATTTTTTTTTTTTAATATATATGGCGGATCAGGTCGGGACCGGTTCGGGTCAGGGGAGTTCCGTCTAACGTAAGCGACCCGTTAGACGGTCTCATACAAGTTTTTGTCTAATTTTAGTGTTAAAATAATTTTTCAAGCTAATAATGTACTGTTTGATTACGTAAAATTTATTCATATGAGCATATTAATAATGCTTTTATTGTCACTCAAAATGTTTAATATCCTATTTCTGATGCTTTTTTAAGTTACATATGATTTTTATGTTTTTTTTAACTATTACAAAATGCATTGACCGCCGAAATTAATATTTTTATAACTTAAAAAAATGCATATTTTTTCTACTCACACATCAGACCTGCATTACAAGAAAACGTCAATATAGCGACAAAAATGGTGACGGAATGTATTCAGTCAACTCGGATGACGGAAATAGCGACAGAACAACGACGTTTTAAATTAGCGACGGGAATGGCAAACCGGACGTCCTTCACTAACTTAACGACGGAATAATCCTTCGTTACACGTCATAAATTAATTTTAGAATTTTAATTTTTAAATTTAACGACAGAAATCACGACGGAAGTTAGCGACGGAAAAATCCGTCATTAAATATTTTTTTTATCTTTTTATTTAGCGACGTAATTATTCCGTAGCTAAGATTTAATTTGTTTATTTTTCATTTTTTTTATTTTTTAAATGTTTTAAATTTTTTTATTATACAATAACTATTAATTATGAATTTGAAATTAATCTTTTTAATATTTTAATTTATTTTATTCTTTATATTTTTTTATTTTTTTAATATTTTGTATTATTTTTAAATTATTTTTTAATTTTGTAACTTTTATTTTTTTTATTTTTCAATTACTACTAATTATGAATTTGGAATTAATATTTTTAATATTTTATCTTATATTTTTATAATTTTTTTTATTTTTAAATATTTTATATTGTTTTTTTATTTTAATTTTTTAATTTATTTTATTATTTCTATTTTTTTTCATTTTATTTTTGTATATGTTATGAATACATAATATTTGAGAAAATTAATTAAAATAATTACATATTAAATCGAGATTCATTAAAAAATAAATAATAGATAGAAAATAATATTTGTATTCATTTAATTATTATTATTATTATTATTATTATTATTATTATTATTATTATTATTATATAGAAAATAGATAGCATAATAACATTATTTTATAATAATTTATATTTTTTTATTTTTCAACTAGTAATTAATTACAAATTTGATGGTAATCTTTTCAATATATTACTTTTTTATTTGTTTTACATTTTCGATTTTTTTTATTTTCTTTAATTTTTTAATATTTTATACTATTTTTAATATTTTTTATTTTCAATTACTAATTAATTAAGAATTTAAAATTGATTTTTTTATATTTTATTTATTTTAGTTTTTCTTATTTATTTAACTTTATATTTTTTTTTATAATATTTTATATTATTTTTAATATTTTTTATTTTTTCTTATTTTTAAATTACTAATTAAATTATAAATATATAATATTAAAAATTATAATAAATATTTAAATAAATAAAGAATATTATAATTATTTCTTATGATTTAACATTTTTTTAGTTACTAATTGATTATTATTATATATATATATATATATATATTTTCATCAAATTAGAATATATTAATTAGGGTTTTTTTATCCATTTATGGTTTATACCTCATGCTAACAGTGAATTGTTATATGCTAATATAGTTTATCTGCAGTGCTGATAAAACAATATCATAATGCAAACGTTGTATATTTATATTGATATTATGGTTTATTCCATCCAATTATATATGGTTTATAATTATTTTCTAGAATTTAATTAAATTTTTGAGATCATTGGAGTATCTGAATTATGGTTTATTTCATCCAATTATGATTTATAATTACTTTTTAGAATTTATTTTTTCGTTAATAATATGAGAAAACTTTCATTAGCATTACGATAATGTTTTGTAAGCATGACATTAATGCTTCGTTGACAAACGGGATTTTCACCCGTATTTCCAAGCATAACTTGTGTGTTTTTAGTACATTTCTTGCTTATTTTGTTGTTTTAAGTGTTGTGTTTTCATTTTATTGTGTAATAAGTGTTTTTAAACAATGTTGTGCACTTTCAGGGCAAAAATGATCGGGTCGGGACTCTAAGGCACGAAGCCGGCGCGACCCGGGTACAGACACGGCGCGAGTGCGCTTCCATATAGAGACCCCGAAAATGCATGTCGAGGCGCGACCCGACTCAAGCCAAGGAGGCACCCGGCGCGACCCGAGCCAGGCCCGGCGTGGGTTCAGAGAGTGCGCGACCGGGCGTCCATGCAGAGGCCCTGAAAGCACGGCACCCGGCGCGGCCCGAGCCCTGATGGTCCGGCGCGACCAGCTCAGTCGCGCCCCCTGGCGCGGCCCGATCGGTGCGCGACCGAGCCCGTGTCGCGCCCCCCTGTTCCGTTCTGATTTTCAGCATTTTTATTTCATTTTCATTTTATTTTTATTGTGCGGATTTGTGGGGGTATAAATACCCACCTTTGTTCAAACTAGGGCAACATTCAATTTCTAGCCCCCAAATTTAGAACTTAGACTTGGAGAGAAAATTTTGCAATACAAGTTTGAAGGTTGTGAAGATTTTGGAAGAAAAAGTGAAGTTTGAAGATTGTTTCATCCCTTTTCGGGTTTACTCTTATCTATGATTATGATTTTCTTCTTCTTTGTCTACTTTTGTTTTACTTTATTCTTAAGCATGTCTAGCTAAATTTTGTAATCCTAGGGTGATATGATTTGACATTAAATGATTGGGTGGATGGATGAAAAAACATGTTAATCCTCTCTCTTTGTATTTTTCATGAATCAATGGTTTGATTTTATCTAACTGGGGTTGGCCTCCTCGAGTTGGATTTTATGTTGATTATGTTTTGAGAAAAACTAATTAGCATTAGGAGTTGATTTATGGGACCTATTAGGTATTAAATGAGGATTTATGTCTAGTTGGATTTTTGGTTGATTAATTGTGCTTGAATTTGAGGAAATTGGAGTTTAGTCCTAGAGATAGGAGAATTCCCTTTTGTTCAATTAAATCTTAGAAACTCGAGAGAGTCTAGAATTATTTTTGGAATTAATCTTGAGCGGAATTAATTTGATTACTAATCTTGAAACCCATCGTTTGTGTTGATGAATATTACCCTAGGATCTTTCCCTTTCATTTGTTACCTCTTTTAGTACATTTGTGATTGTGTGAGTTTATTCTAGTTTATTTCAACAACTTGTTAATTTCCACACTAGAGTAAAAGAAAAACCAAATTCAACCCATGATTTTGTGATGCTTGACTTGTAGAATGACATGAATATGGTGTTTGCATGCCTTGGATTATCTAAATTCCCTGTGGATTCGACCCCGATTTTCCTTGTACTACAATCTACTTGTATACTTGCAAGTTAAATTTGGGTATTAAAACTCTAAGTAGGAAAAATTATCCATCAAGTTTTTGGCACCGTTGCCGGGGAATTTTAGTTTTATTCAAGTCTTTTTATGCAACATTATTATAAGTGTTGTTTGCTAGATCAAGTGGTTCTATTTTATTTTATTTAAGTATCAAACTTACTTTTAGTTATTCACAGGTGATGTATGCGTACTAGGGCACGTGGTGTATGTGTGAGACTATTTTATGAATTTTTTTTTTTTGATGGGAAAGATCTTGTATTAATCAATTAACGCCCTCAACCAGTGAGGAAAATCAACATTCCAAGTACACATTTCCGCACAATCCGCCCCAAATTGGGCAAGAGTGTGTGCAACATAATTAGCTTCTCTATACATATGATAGAAGTTGCTAATAAAACCCGAAGATACAACCTCCGCAAGAGCAGGGAGCTCCGTTTCGATGTACCGTTCATCTTCATGTTCTCTTTCAAGCAGTCTAACTGCCAATAGAGAATCCGAGTAGACCTCGACGGGAACACAACCTTCTTGTAAGCAGAGACCAACTCCATAGAGAATCGCATTAAGCTCACCATCTAAAACAGTTCTAGGGCGTTGAATAGGCTTCACCAACGCTGCTTTCAAATTCCTTTGCCAGTCCCTAATCACAGCTCCCACACCAAAAGCATTAGTTTCTTCATTAAAAGCTGCATCAACATCGAGCCGAAACACCCTTTCCTTCGGTGGTGTCCACACCTTTTCCCCAGTTTGAACGCCAATAGACATAACAGTTTGGATAGATTCCTTAGCAGCATGAAACACCTCCTACATATACTCAGAAACCCCAATCCCCACTTCACATCTAGTACCATCAGGATCATGCTTGAGTTTGCATAAATAGCTCCAAACTCCCGCTGCAGTAATAGCCCAGACCTCATACTCTTTCTTTGAGCAGCAGCATCTAATTTCTCTTGTAATCTCTTTCATAGCACATAACTTTCGAGGCTTTAAAATCGGCCAAAATCTGCTCTCTTTCCAGAACCCTTTAGTTTTCTCATAAAAAAACAATTCATCCACTGTGGAACCGCAATCTTTTTTACAAAACTCGCAGATGCCGAGCACAGAAACATGATGGAGTTTGAGGTTCATTGGCAGCGCAATATAATCTCTAAGAGCTCGCCATAAGAAAACTTTAGTCTTCGGAGGAATATCAATTTTCTAGACCAACATGTTCCAGTCCTCAGAAAAAAATTCAGAAGTATTGTTGGGTTGTTCATAATAGCCAATCTCTGCCAGATAGCCTGACTTCACAGAATATCACCCTTTCTCATCAAATTTCCAAAAGCATCTGTCATTTCCTATAGGGAGGATTGACGTATGAGCAATATTAGCAACAACTTGAGGCCAAAAAACCCCAGCCAGAGCAGTTTCATCCCATTCCCCATTATCTGTCAAAAATTCAGCAACCTTCAAACAATGATAAAATTGATCCCGAGTTGTAGGAATACCACTAGAGATATCAGGTACAAAAACATCTTGCAAGATCTTGATATTCTGCCCATTAGCAACCTTCCATCTCAATCCTCTGCCAAGCAAGCATCTGTTACCACAAAGTGACCTCCAAACAAAAGAGGCATTCGAACCAACCTTTGCTTCAAGAAGTGAGCCATCTTGGAAATATTTTGATCGGAGAACTCTTGCCAAAAGTGACTCTGGAGTCTTGAGGATTTTCCAAACTTGTTTAGCTAGGAGGGCTTTATTAAAACTTTTTAGATCCCTAAACCCCAGACCACCTCGATCCTTAGGTTTGCATAAACCTTGCCATTTAGCCCAGTGCATCTTCATTTTCTCAGTCGTGTCACCCCACCAGAAACGAGCACACACTCTATCAATATCCTTACAAATCATATCAGGGATACAGAAACACATCATCGCGTATGTAGGAATGGCCTGGACAACAGATTTGAGGAGCACTTCTTTACCTCCTGCCGACAAAAGTTTATTTTTCCAACTCATAACTTTGCGGACAACTCTATCTCGAATATAACCAAATTGTAGCCTTTTGTCTCGGAGTGAAACTGTCGGAAGCCCCAGATATAAGGATTAGGTATCCCCAACTGAAATTCCAAGAATGCTCCTAGCCTGATTAACCATTTGAGGCTGAGTTGAGTGGCTAAAAGTCATTGATGATTTATCAAAGTTAATGAGTTGCCCTGATGCCCTCTCGTACGTCAGAAACCACTGCTTAAGTGCCCTACATGAATTGGCATCAACCTTAAAAAAGAGTAGACTGTCATTAGCAAAAAATAGGTAGGAAATCCTTGGCCCCGTCGCATGGAATTGAATAGCCTGTAGGGTTCCCTCGTGGCACAATCCATGCAGCACAGATGATAGGCCTTGTGCACAAATAATAAACAGAAGCGGTGATAGAGGGTCTCCTTGTTTGAGCCCTCTAGTAGATTTGATCTCTCCAAAAACACTTTCATTCACAACAAAAGAATAGGAGACAGTAGCAATACATTCCATAATGAGCCGCACAAATTTACTTGGGAAGTTCAGTCTCTGTAGCAAAGCTTCAACAAATCGCCATTCCACTCTATCATAAGCCTTGCTCATATCCAATTTAAGAGCAGCAAAATTAGCTTTGTGACTTCTATTCTGTAATCAGTGCATACACTCAAAACCAATGATGATATTATCAGTAATTTGTCTTCCTGAGATGAACGCACTCTGGTTCTCATCAATAACCTCATGAAGCACCCCCTCATAGTCTATTCACAACAACTTTAGCCACAATTTTGTAAGATGTATTGCATAGACTGATTGGTCTAAACTCTTTAACAGTAGTTGGTTTAGTAACTTTGGGAATTAACACTATTAGAGTTTTATTCCATTTTTCCAACGAGTCTCCATTATTTAAAACTCCTAGAACTGCCTCCGTCACTTCATGGCCAATTGCAAGCCAAAATTTTTGAAAAAATCGCCCGGAGAGGCCATCAGGTCCTGGTGACTTAGCAGGGTGCATCTCCTTTAGTGCTTTCTCCACCTCCTTCTTAGAGTAAGGCCTTAATAAATATTCATTGATCTGCTCACTAATTCTGCCCTCAACTGAGTCCAAAATAGCAGAAATATCCCTTTCACATGGTCGTGTAGTCATGAACAAGGTCTTAAAATAGTTAGAGACTAGTGCAGCAATCTCAGTAGCTTCAAAAGCCCAGGTACCATCTCCCCAATCCAAGCCCTCAATTGTATTTTTTCTTTTTCTATCAGAGGCATAAGCGTGGAATGTCGGGGTATTCCGATCCTCTTGAGTCAGCCAATTGGTTCTTGCTCGAGCCTTCCAATGATGTTCTTCCAGTTCCAAGGCATGTTCAATCTCTTTATTTAACGACTCTAGCCGACGAGTAACATTCCCTCGCACCAGGTTATTAAGAAGTCTGGTACGTGCTGTCCTCAGCCTTTTAATTTTTTTCCCTAATCCATCGAAACGTTTCCCAGCCCATTGCCTGAAGAAGGACTGGCATTTACTTAAGCGATCCGGGAGAGAGTTTTCCGCATGTAGCTTGTCCCATTCTAGGAGAAAATCAGGCACAAAAGAAGGTTCCAAAAACCACTTATCTTCAAAATGGAACCGTTTATTAGCTGTTGACTTGTTTCTTTGTTTATGTTGAGCGAATTGCAATAGTATCGGCCGGTGATCAGATCCATAGAAATCCAAGGCCTGTATCTGAAACGTCGAAAATAAGCTTTTTCATGCCCCATTAGCAACAAATTGATCAAGGAGTTCCCAAACTATTTCATGTCCAGCTCTCTTATTCGACCAAGTGAAATGTTGCTCTCCTTCAACAGTATCAAGCAGATTACAATCCTCTAGGGCCTCCCTAAACCCTTCTATTAACATATTGGATCGTAAACGACCACCACTCTTTTCTCCTACCACCAGGATTTCATTAAAATCTCCACCCATAAGCCAAGCAGTTTGCCCCAGAGGATTCTCTGGGGCAACCATATCTCCTATCACAGGGCCTGAAGCCGAAACAACAATGGCACCAATCCCATCATCCACTCCCGCAATCCTTCCTTTTACCTTTTCTTTCAGACCCTTTCCTGCCGCTTCTGGGGGTTTAGTAGCAAGAGTAGTGTCTATTTGGCAATCTTCCAATTCTTTCCCCTCCTCACCACTACTGGTGCCATCAGCATCAAGTACTTTTCCTCCTAATTTATTATCTCTTTCTTTCAAACCAGTAGTCAGACCACCACGTTGCCGACGAACATCGACCACCCTACTCGCCTTCCGCTAGGGCCCAAATGCCAATTTAACCTTGTCTGTGTGGTCATCTGAGCAATGCCGGAGTACGTGCCCCACTCTTCCACAAGCATGACAGAAGTCAGGTAGTCTCTCGTATAAAATAAGAATAATCCGGAAATCTCCCTCATCTGCATTAGAGATTCGAACACACCTTTGGAGGGGTTTATTAATAAGCCTACAAACCCTAACCCTAGCAAATTGCCCAACACAACTTCCACCATCTTCTATGTCAACTTCTTTCACTCGGCCAACTTCTTCGCCTATTCTGCGTACATCTATTGGGTTCATGCAAGCCAAAGGTAAGTTATGAAGTTGGATCCACACCGAGAAAACATCAAAACATATATCCATCGGACTTTGTAGCTCAATAGGGGCCTTGAAAACCATAAGGCTGTTGAAAAAATGCCAAGGACCATCTTTAAGAGCATCCCTAAGGTCATCGTCTGAACCAAAGGTAGCTACGAACACATTGTCCCCTACTATCTCAATATCAACCGATCATTTAAAATAAAGAATTCTGGGAACCTGGGTTTTTAATGTATCCATGTTCACCACACGTATTGAGAATATTTTTCCAACTAACAGTCGCCGTTTGTCCGACTTCAAATTCGTCAACCCTGAGGCCCCCACATGGACCATTGTTTTTGTTGCATCATTATAGATCTTAAGTTCATCCACTAACCGAGCCACTTCTTCAGGATCCATCAAGCACCACTACTCTCGCGACACACGCGAGGAAAACGACACCCAAAGATCAGGCGGAAGCGACACTCAACTAAAAATCCTAGAGCAGCCGCCAAGGGTTTAGAGGAAGAGAGAGAGGGTATATGTGGCGTCCAAAAAAGAAGTGGTCTTAAATCATGGTAATGCCCTTGGATGACGGCGCATACATTTCAAAGAAAGTCTATATCCCGCACTCAATGTACATACACTTTTCCCAGATCTGCTCACACCTAGCACTATGAATTAAAATAATAAAAAAATAAAAATATGGTGGCGTATTCCTGGAGATACGATTTTACTGTATTTCAATCTTCTCCCAATCTATTGTGTCACTCATCTAATGATGGGAAAATTTTATGGCGCACCCACATATAGTGTGTTCTCTGTCACAATAAATTTAATGTGATATTTTTATTATTATAATAAATTTATTGTGA
Source organism: Perilla frutescens (assembly GCA_026008535.1). NCBI lineage: Eukaryota > Viridiplantae > Streptophyta > Magnoliopsida > Lamiales > Lamiaceae > Perilla > Perilla frutescens. The sequence goes on along the minus strand of BRKX01000003.1, from coordinate 67,159,254 downwards.
CATATGAAACTGGTACACTAAATTTATTGTGACAGAGTACACATAAAATCGAGTAAAGAATTATACAATGGACAAAGGTCTTAATTGTGCCGAATCTAGTATCAAAATAATATCAAGTAAATAATTTATGCTAATTTTAATTTTTAATCAATCTAAAAATTAGAAATGCACGGGCTTCTTTAACTAATTTATGAAATTCTGGATCAAAATTTTAAGTTCTGAAAAGATTTTAGGCAGATTTAGAATTTTGAAATAGAATTAAATCTGGAGTTCATAAAATTTATGAGGTTCTTTTCTAATTTATTTACAACTAAAACCCTCCATCATGACAAGGAACAGACTAGAGATCATAAACTAATTCTACCAGACTCCGGCGAGCTTGCCGCTGAGCTCAGCCAACTCGAACAGGGCTCGACGCGAACCGGACCCAACACCAACTGAATGACAACACGACGCGAGTTCAGCCGCAACAGTGATTCACCGACGAAACACAGACCTCAGCCACGACTCAGAGCTGCCCGACACCTGCCTCGACGCAGCCGACTCGACAAACACTCTAGTTGAACCAAACTGAACCCGATACGATGCAGACATCTCCAGCTCCCCCAGCCGAGACCAACGCCGAAGACTACCAACATGGACGACTCCGACCAGAGAAGCTAATACCAGACCAGAATCTGAACAGCACTCAACGACTTCTTCCCCTCTTCTCTTCTATTTTTTTTAATTTCTTAATTTCTAAATATCTTTCTGAAATCTTTTAATTTAATTTCTAAATGCTCTTGAAATGCAGAATCGTGTGTGTGTGTGTGTGTGTGTGTGTGGAATTGAGTTATGACTTATAAGGCATGTTTTGCTACTCTGTTCTGTTGAAATATGATGTGGAAATGGGAAGGAGCAGTATGATAGGTAAGTGCGTCAATAGGTTGAAAGAGCCGTATCTACAGACTACAGTCCGTCCGCGTATTAGCGAGCAGTAAATAGCCGAATTAAAACACCAAACTCAATTATATAAATATTCCACTAAATATAAATTTGGATCCAAATTTGATCTCTTTACAAATTTGATTCGTGAAATGATCTTATTCAAATTTTTGTGCTTTCAAAATACAACCGGTTAGTGTTGGTGTGGCTCGAAATTGGCCCAAATATAGGGAAAAATGTACGCTCTGTCCCATATAGCCTAGGGGTCGCGCTTTTCAGCCCGAACAAGTAGTTTTAAAGTAAACAAAAAATTAAATTCTTTGGGCTAGTTCGTAATTCGCATATCCCCCTCAGCAGAAATAAATTAGTATATTTGCTGTGTAAAGTGAAAAAATAAAATTCTAAATTTTTAGTTTACCTCAGAACAAGAAGTAATCATGAAACAAAATATTTATTTTAAACTTAATACACACCACAATGATAATACATCATCAACAAATTTAAAAAAAAATTACATCCTCAACAATTTATTTTTCCAACAAACAAGGGGGGAAATGCGCCTCTATAACAATATGTTGAGACAACAAAAATACATAAGATTTATGTTGCCCACTTATATATGATATGATCTCAGGTAACCCCCAATGTGTATATATTCTAGAAGTTACTAATCAAATTTAATTCGTAAACACTTTAGAACAAAACAAATATTTAAAAAACATTTCACTATAATATCGAAACAATCATAATTTCCTTCCATATATGTACTACCAACCTCCTAAATCATGCATATATATATATATATATATATATATATATATATATAATAATATTGAGAGAATATTGAATAATGGCGATGAATTTTGTTCTTAGCACATAGGAAAATCCGACGGTGGAGGAAGCATCGTAGCATTGGGGCCCTTCCCATTTGTAGTAATAAATACCATCTCCATTCCCCAACTTATATGCCGCTCGAAATGGCAATGCATTAGCCAAACCCCTATCAAAATCAAACAAACAATTAATTAAATGAATTCACCTAGCTATAATATCATATCATATCATTTTATGGTATATTAATTAATTAATTACCTGGATTATTGGCGAGAAACCTAATTGCCGTCCAGCCACTTCTGGGCACCGCGATGGTGTTCTGAAGCGGCGGGTCGACAAGATTATAGTTGAGAGGGTCCCTAGTACGGTTGAAGTTTCCGAAACCCCAACCGACAACGTAGAAACTGTGTCCGTGCAAATGCATAGGATGATCGATGGGGGCATTGAGGGTATTAGTCCCTTGGAAAACCAGCTCCACCGTCGAATTATACTCCAGAACTCTCACCCTCGTCCCGTTACGTGACTCCCATAGAATTTGCGGCACGGAGTCCGCCGTGTAGTTGAAAGGAAACGGCGGGTTGCTCGGAAAATTACTACTGTAAACGCCGTTGATCTGCTCGTAATAAGCATGAAGAATGGCGGTTCTCGGCGACCGAAATGTGATGTTGTTCACACTTGCGGCAAACCGATTCCCCAACGGCCCGGCGCAGTCGGAGTTCGGGCAGGTTTGGGTATTGATTGAGAGCACGAACAGTAGATTCGTCGTCACGTTCAACGGCACGTCAATCGGGTGGTTTTTGTAGGCGAGGCTTCGGAATCTGGCAGTGAAGTTCACCGACGCCAGAGTGTCCGTGAAATTGGGTAGGACTGGAAGCGCTGGAGACGACGGTAGAGTGTAGTATCCGCTGTACTCGACTCGGGCGGTGGTTGTGGTGTTGTCGAAATCGCCAGCGACGGCGTAGGCGCTTGAGGCCATGTAGTAGTGGCTAGGGCTTTGGTTGGCGAGTAATAAGAAGTCAATGGTTTGACCGGGGGAGATGGTGATGTAGTCGGAAGTGAACGGTTTTAGGTACGCGCCATCGGAGCCGACGATGGTGACGTTGTGCTCGGCGATTTTGAAGAACATGATGGTGTTCAACACCGCGTTAACCATTCGGATCAGGTATGTCTTGCCGTAGTCCACGCTCAGCGTGAACGTATCTGCATGGATTTCAAAATCAATTTAAAGTTTGACTCAAACTTGATATATTTGATTAAAAATTTGAGAGCTTCTAAATACATAACATATGTATACTTAATTATAATGTCATCCAATATGTTCCATACTTTCATGATACATCCCACTTTATTCAGTAAATTAAAGGTCTTTCTGTGAGTAACTTTACATATCATATATTCGTCGGATGAAAATAGAAATTGAAGCCTTAACTCAAAAGTATATTTAATTTGTCTTCATATTATAATCTACCCTAAAATTAAGGAAGACTATATCTTTATAATTAATTATATTATCCCAAGCATCCTATCGATATATAAATTATTAGACTTATAACTAAAATACTATAGACACGTGTATACCACATAATCATTGTAATATATCACTCGTGGCTTCATCTCGACCTTTCTAAAATGGAGAATATCTTAACGATTTGAAAAAAAATCTTTGACTTTACTAAAAAAAAATGGAAAAATCTGTCTTTTGCCATTCTTTTTCAAGATGTCCACACGCAACGTAACTATAAATGTAGTTTCATAATTTTTTTTTTTCTTCTAATTATACGAGATATTACAGGCTCCCTTATGTCCCACCAACTAGTGGAATGCATATTATCATCGAAGAATATTCTAGTTGCAAATAAATTAATTTAAAAAAGCAACATCACTTTTCAACGTCACATTAATTAATCTGTGCGTACAACTTTACAACAAATCAATTTCACGAAATAGACATTTCAATATCAAACATTTTCAGAAACGTACATGGTCCGTTCTATAAAATTGATTGAAATATATATATTCAATAAATCAAACTTCTATTCATATACGACACAGTCCATTTGGCATGGATTTGCAAGAAACTAACAAAAAATAGACCATGATCTAAAAAAAAAAAAAACATGCACTACACATTCTCGCGACGTCAATTTTGAATTGGTAAAATAATTTTCCACCTAATTAAGACATCACTTGTCACATTTCAAGTCGATATCTATTTACTAATTAATGTGAAACAATATTATATTATTCTCAAATTTCAGCTAAGTATTGAAATATTTTCCATCGTAAATTAACCATCTCGGCACATGTGATCAACTTCTAGTGAAATTATCGATTTTTACAAATCAAGTGCAATATATATATATATATATATATATTACCTAATAAAATGTGATATATATATATATATAGAATAAAATTAAGAAGAGCTCTAATTACCTTGGCTTGAGCATGGGTATAAATCACCAGGTTGTCCATTTATAAGAAAGGCATCAGAAACATTAGGGTCTCCTCCACTTTGAATAAATTCATTCAAAACAGCCTGAACATCACTTTTCCACCACTCTCCTACATAAATATAAATTAATTAATAATTAAGCTCAAATCTCTCGCTGGCTATATTTTGAATTACGTACCTAATACGATTGGAATTTCTGCATCAGGCAGCGGAAAAGGATAGTCATTTTCCTGGCGCGGGTAAACTATGAGGGCACCATGTACCGTAGCACGAGACCAATCACTGTGGGCGTGCCACCACAAAGTTCCGATCTCATCTGAGAGCACAATCTTCTGGCTGAAGTTACTCCCGGGTTGGATTGGACATTGCGTTATGTATTCCGGCCCGTCAGACCACGGATATCTGGGTTGCTTCACTCCGTGCCTAATTCCACAAAACATACATTTTCAACACAAAATATATGTGTCACAAATATTAATACTTTCACAAAAATCACTTCAATTAAGATCAATTACATCATAATATCCCAACTATTGACAAATTAATAAATTTAATTGTCCAAGTAATCAAAATTTATCGACTGAATTAAACCGGCTAGGATATTTTCAGCAACCAATGAGGTGGACACCTCAGCAACCGATGAATACTCATGTCAGCTTTCAGTAGGCCAGAATTTGATATCGGGACAAATTTGTTCGACTAGGATATTTTTATAAAATCTTTAATATTAATTTGGGAGGTGGGGTGTAATTTTTTCTCGAATATATATATATATATATATATATATAGAGAGAGAGAGAGAGAGAGAGAGAGAGAGAGAGAGATCTACCAATGAATTGTTACATTTTCCCTTGCCCTGTTGACAACAACAATTTGAATGGTATCTCCCTCAGTAACACGTATAATTGGTCCTGGAAATTTCCCATTTACAGTCAATATGCTCTTGTTGCTGCACAACCTACTATATGGGGTATCAGCCACCTGCAATTCAAACAAATAATGTTTACATCTCTCTCTCTCTCTCTCTCTCTCTCTCTCTCTCTAGAAAATTAAAGCTTATAATTTCTTGTCCTTTGATGCCATTATGAAAAGACAGCCTTGCATGTGAATATGTGATAAGATTTAACCACCACCACCACCACTAAAAAGTGCTCCATAAAAAACTACGTGCGTGAGGAATATTTTTCACCCTTTTAACTTCAAATCAAATAATATATATTGATCAATCAAAATATCTAAGAATAACTGTTAAATTCTTTTTAAAAAGGACATAGATTTTATTTTTCTTTAAAGAGTGGTAGTTACGTAACATTGAATTAAAATTAAATGCCTAGTACGAGCAGCCACTTCCTTAGATTTTCATTTTGGAAACGTTTTTTTTTGAAAGAACAATGAACATGATCGCATGCCTTCTTCGCCCCCTCCGCCCTACCCCTCTTCTTCTCCGTCGGTGGCCCGACGATGATGCGGGGGTTGTGGCCCCCGCCTCCGCCTACTAGGGACGGCATGCACTTTTAGTGTGTGTGTGTGTGTATAATATTAGAAGAGATACGTACTTAATTACTCTTACAGATGATTGTGTTCATAAAATCGAATGGCGAAAAATAAATTGCAAGTGAAAATGAATAAGTGAAGAAATTAAACTCACCACAAATGTTTGATGATGAACTTTTGCATGGCTAAAAATCACTCCATTTAAGAGAAAAACTGCAAGAAAGTGTAAGATTATCGTCTGCGTAGCTCCCATCTTCATCTTCATGAGCAAGAAATTAATATTGTCCCTAGAAAAATTTTCTTGAATAAAGCTAGTAAGACATGTATATATATATATAGATACTATAATTTCTTGAATAAGTCGTAGTTGTGAGTGTATGAAGTTTGGAGTAGCTAAATCTTATTAAATCACGTCTCTTCCACGACGATCTCAATTCTTTATCCTCATACGTACCAAACATTAACTAATTATTTGAGACAGGCATTATTCGCTTCAGTTTTATTTTTCAAAAAGCAAGGAAATATTGACTCTTCAATATATTGTGGCTGAATTTTCTTCTTTGAGAGCGATTGAAGGAGATTAATTTACATGACTTATTAGACTTGGACAATAGCTTTAATTGATCATCTATTAAATATTGATTTTGTAAATTTTAAAAGATGTAGTGTTTGCATTAAAAATCACAACTTTTAGACATTTTGCAATTTCACGACCTTGTGATTGTTGGGCATAAAACACCACCTTTAATGATTTTAATTTGCAATTACAGCACGTCTATTTTTCCGAACAATTCAATCTAATGTGTCTGGCCAAATTTACAGGTAAAAATAACCGAACATACTTGATATAGATTTAATTACAAAAGTCATATACGAAAGTTGGAGTTTGATTTACAACAATTAAAAAATTGTGATGTGTATTTACAAAATGGTATAAATGTGATTTTTATTACAAAGAAATCAATTTAATTAAAAGTATGAAATTAAGTGTAGTTGTTGCTACGAAGCTATATGGGTTAAATTTAATATTGGCAGTCCATATTTGATCATGTATTTTGCTCCGTGGTAGCTAGTAGCAGTAGTAATCAAACACGTCTTTAATGGTGCCAGCATTTTCACTCTGTTTTGGATTCCTTTTTTTTTTTTTTTTTTTGAAAGATATTTGAATATTATTATTATAATAATTATGTATGTCGGTATTCGGTTGGTTGTGCTCTTTTTGTTTTTTCTTTTAATGTTTTTTCCCTCTTCACGTTGATTTGTTATTTAAACTGTGAAGCAATGAATATATGGCGTGTGTTTCTTGATCCACTATTAACATTTTTATTGAATTGTTTGCGACATATATATCCCTGTCAAGTCGTTTGCTTGAATTTCCATACCAGCCCAAATAAGTTATTTCCTAACTCTTTTTTATATGTTTTATATATTTTCAAAAGTCAATATTGTAAATTTACTAATTTTAATTTACATGTTCCACCGTCCATGGAAAAAGCTAACCTTCTATTGCTTCTTCTTTTCTTAAACATTCTCTCTCTCTCTCTCTCTCTCTCTCTCTCTCTCTCTCTCTCTCTCTCAATTAAAATTACACCTTAATTACACTATATTTTGTGTGCTAATTAAGATAATTATATATGGAGATATATCCGATAATATATATGTGTGTGTGTGGATTGATAAGCGTACGAAGTTAGAATTACTCTTAGAAAGTGAATGGAAGCACGGCCGCTACTTGCATGAGGCAAGTGAATCAGTCGTCTTAGATCCCGAAAAATACAATAAAATTAAGGATTTTAAATTTTTTGATAGTATTACAAAAATATGATATATATATATATAGTTGTAAAAATATTTTAAATTTAGAGTTAGCCTAGTGGTAACAATTTTTAAGGTAGCTAGGCATAGAGAACAAGGGATCGCTGCAAACACAATCGCTTATTTTTTTTTTTAATTTGTAATCCTAAATCTAAATCTATATGAATTCTAAACCTAAATTTATCCAAATCAACATGTTCAAATATCACGACAATATGTAATTTATATTGTATTTTGTATTTGTGATGGAAAGAAATATTAAAACCATAACTCCTAAATCTCAATTTTGTTCATTTGATTAATAATATTATATATTATTTTCTTAGAATCATGAATCACAAGCATGAGTCCGAATATCAAAAAAGAAAATGAAAATTAAAAGAAGAAAGAATTGATCAAAAATCCAAGTAGATGATATAAACATACACTTTAACTCCGACAAAAAAGAAAGAAGCCTAGAGTGTGCAACCAAAATTGAAAAATGAGTAATCGAATTTATTTTTCATTTTAACTCAGACCAAGAAATAATTATATACGATGGGCCTTGAATGGATGTTGCTATCTATGTTGGCAAAAATACTCAATTGGGTTCGGTAGAAATCCATTTTTAGAATGTGATTAAAACTTAAAAACATGGCTTAATTTTATTAGAGGTATTAATTAATCATATATCGTCCTGTTTCAATCAACTTAAGTAATTATGTTTTTTACCTATCTTTATAGAGCGAGAGAGAGACAATACTAGTGATATTCGAAATGATTAAACAAAAATAATAAAAGAGACGTATTAAATAAACGTATTACGTGTAAAGATCGAGCAAACACTATTATATATTTTGTGTGGGGGTCGTCTTCAATTCTACAACATTCCATTCTAAACTGGGTATATCTATATTACTAGCTAGCTATTAGATCATGCATTCCATTTTCAAGATTCACTTTTATAAGTGTGTGACTATCATCATTAATTCGTACCTTAACATATATCTTTCACAATTAAAGATAATAAGTTTAACATATTTATGTACAAAGTTTAATTATTTTACCACTTCACATCAATGTTTTTAAAATCGAACCAAATATCAAACTGGACTATTTAACTGGTCTCGTGCAGTGGCGGATCCAGAAAATTTTATTTGGGAGGGCGAAATGCAACTGTTCATACTTCCTATTTATTCGTGCTGCTAAGATGGAACATTAAAAATGAGACGATTGTGAATAATTATGCATTTAATTATTTTTTGTCATAGGTATGTTTGTGAAATGGCGTCATTTTCATTTGTTCATTATTTTTTCTATTGAAACGATGTTATTTTATGATTAGTTTACACATCTGTCTTTCTTTCCTTTCCCCAAATTAAATAGAAAATTAGAATGTATTTTTCATTAAAATAAATAACTAAAAATAATAACATGAATAAATAAAATTTGAATTGATTCTTTTCTAATATAAACTAATTCATTAATTGAAATTTAATTGGTTATGGCCGACAATAAATTTGGAATAATAATTCATTCATACTAATCATTTGAGATAGAAATTTTAATTCAGATAGTGAATTAATAAAATGATAAATTCACGATATAAAATTTATAAAATAAAATACGTGAATAACATAGATCAATAATTTCAAATAAATAATGCAATCCAATCATGATTCATTATTAAATTAAAATTGATATCAATTTAATAAATATGTAATATAATTCATAAAAGTCGAATTGTTAATTCAACCCTAATTTGTTTAATTTGTTTTGATTTGTGTGTATTTAATTTTATTTCAATATTTATTTATATATTTGAGTGAGGCCCAATTTCCCAAGTTCAATTATATATAAACTAATATCATATATTTTTTTAAAATATATCAAATCTAACAACAAAAACCTTAAAAAAAATAAAAAATTGTGTGTGGGGGTGGGGTGGGGGCAAGTGTTCCCCCTAGACCCCCCTTCCATCCGCCCCTGGTCCCGTGTACGTACATAGTCTCTTGAATTTGCCATTTTGCCGGTTTTTAATCGGTTCCGTAGGGTTTGAATTGTGTTGGGTTATTTATACAATTAAGTCAGAAAGCTCAAATTAAATGAACCGGTCATGAAGCGGTTTAACCCGGTTCGATCCGATTCTGAAAACATTAGGTCAAAAAACAAAAGAACATGCATAAACATCATTCCCTAATTAGGTTTTTTGGTCGTGATTAGTTTGAATCTCACGTCTCTTGATTTTCTCCCTCCCTGGTATAGCAGTGGTATATGTATATATGATTAGCCTATCTTACCAAATTATTATACATTGTAAAAGGATAGAGTATCATACGAAATTGCCTAAACATTGTAGGTCTATATATGTTAAGATTGATTTTCAACGTTAAAATGGAAAATTCTACCCAACATCACTACAAACATCGTGCCACCTAAGTAACCTTTAAAAAAATAATTAAGTTTCATAATTAATATGTTTGGTTCCTCAAAAGAAAATAAAATTGTTTCTCTCTCTCTCTTTTTTCCTTTTCTATTTTATGTTTATATTTATCTTTTCGGGTTTATAATTTAACGGATGAAATCATCTGTTCTCGATCAAACCGTGTTTCATCCTATGTGTTTTAAATTTATGGCTTTAATAGTACTTATTATAAAAATAATTAATAACTAATTATCAATCCTAACATGTATTATAAAAAATTACAAATCCTAATTGTCAAATAAATTAATGATTCATTCTTATTAACTATAGCTAAAAATTTAATATTAAAATATAATTATAAATCCAGACCGGGTAGAATCAATCCTAATTAATAATTATCAAATTAAACTAAAGTAGAAGAAATTGAAATTGAAGAAAAACTAATGAATTTAGTGGTGGAACAAGTGATAAAATTAAACGTGGTTTGGGAACATATATAAGATTGCATACCATAATAATCGTAGTGTTCTTCTTATTCATAGTCTGAGAAGTGTTTCTAACTTCGGAAATTAATAAGATATGGTTAACTTATTTTGCAGTAGTTCTGTGTTAGATCGTTTTAAGATAACATACGTAAGACGAGTCAGTACCTGAATTCGAACACAATTAAACACCAATAAAATTACAAAAATGTCATTAAATATGACTTTGAATTATTTGAATATTTACCAGTCTTATAAATTTTGACCCATGAAATGAAATTATATTTCGCATTTAATTTTGCTTTGGAGATATATAATTGCAGCATCATATTTTCCCCTATGAAATGTAAAAATAATTTTATTTTATTTTTTTTTGGGGGGAGGGGTTGTATGAGACCGTCTTAAGAGTTAAAATTATTTAAATATTTACCAGTCTTATAAATTTTGACCCATGAAATGAAATTATATTTCGCATTTAATTTTGCTTTGGATATATATATAATTGCAGCATCATATTTTCCCCTATGAAATGTAAAAATAAATTTGGGGGGGAGGATTGTATGAGACCGTCTTAAGAGTTAAAATTCTTAAGGTGCATCAAAATTTGAATCCAAACACATTAATTAAACATATACCAATAAAATTATAAATGTGTTATTTCACATGAATTTATATGTGAATCTTAACTCGTCTTGCGGGTGAAGATCTTTGACCCATAAGATGAGCTGAGACACATTTTTATGCACAAATTATTTTATATGTATAATGGAAAGATGAAATTATATTTCGCATTTTTAACTTTGCTTTGAATATATATAATTTATAGCATCATCTTTTCCCTATGAAATGTAAAAATAAATAAGGGGTTTTGTGTGAGATCGTCTTAAAGGTTAAAATTATTAAGGTCGGTGTGTCAAAATTCGGATCCAAATACATAAATCAAACATATATATACTAATAAAATTACAAATATTTTATTTAACATGAATTTATATGTGAATCTTAACTTGTCTTACGGGTAAAGATTTTGACCCATAAGATGAGCTGAAACACATTTTTAAGCACAAATTATTTTATATATATAATGGAAAGATGAAAGATATAGACAAGTCGGATTTGTATTTGTTAGAGACTTAGAGCATATACGAGAGCCAATTAAAGTCGTTCAGCTTAATCCAATAATAATAAATGCAAACTCATACAGTCATATATACCATAAAATTAGTATTTCTCCCGTGCGATGCACGGAGATCATTTTATGCATTTAGTCTCATTTAGATTTGAATAATATAAATTATTTATGAATACAAATAAATAATTTTTACAAAACTGAAGTATAAAAAATATTGAAATTGTATAAGTGATTTTTGGATATAAGTAGGGGAGTGCAAAATCGAATCAAAACCAAAAACCGAATCAAACCAAGTTATTTAGTTCGGTTAGTTTTGGTCATTTTTTCTTTAATTTTGGTTTGATTTTGAATATTAAAACCAAAATATAGTTTGGTTCGGTTTCGATTTAAGTAAAAAATATTTTGATTAAAACCAACCCAACCAAAAAATATATATATGCACACTATATTTATAATTTATGATTTATAATTTTAATATTAATTATATCTAAATTAATAAATTTAAAAAGTATTTATACCTAAATAATATTAGTAATTCTAATATTTAGTTCAATTTTCTAGTTATAGAAATTTTAAATTATTTACTTATTTAATATATGGTTTGTCATCTATTGAGTACATTTTTTCTCTTTAGATATAATTATTTCGGAAAAATAAAAATAATTACTAAAAAATTCGGTTAAACCGAAAACCAAACCAAACTAACCAAAAAATTATGGTTTGGTTTGGTTTGGTTCGGTTATCTATATTATTTTTGTTGGTTTGATTTGAATTTTTTAAAAAATGTTGTATTTGGTTTTGTTAGTTTAGCTTTTCAGTAGTTAAAGTGAAAAGTGTTGTTTTCTTAGTAAAAGTGTTTCTCTTGAAACAACACTTTTTCCTTAGTAAAAATAAATTTTAAAAAAATCACTAAAAGTGTAATTTGAAATTCAAAAAAAAAAAAATCTCACATTTTTCCACTCTTCTAAATTTCTCAAACGTACAATATTAATTTTTATCACAATTATTATTTTCATTTTGATTTTATTTTATCTTGCTATTGCTATATTTAATATAATTAATTATGGTAAGACTTTCAATAGATAATTGAATTCCCATTTTCATAATAATTAAAATTATATATTTTCATAAATAAATTTTGAAATGGGAGGAAAAAAAATGGGTTAGAAGTGTGTTATTATATATATATATATATATATATATATATAGATATATACAAATTCAACCAAATGATGTGTTAATGCGTCCAATACAAGCTCTTCATGAGTAGCTTCCTATATATAGTGTATTAATATTATTTAAAGGGCATGAAGATAATGTCAATTTAATTATGTGACAGAACGGTGAATTAAATATTAATAATAAGGACAATAAATTTATAATTAATGTTGCGTATAAAAGACTCGTGGAAATTAAAGGATATTAGACGACTTTGAATTCTGATCGAGACTACTCTTTCCAATATATATAGTTGTCTAATTGTCGTATGTGATATGATAATATGTTAATTAGAACTTCTACAAATATATTTTTCTACTTAATTAAGATGATATTAAAGTTACTAATTAAGAGACCGAGCTGTTAGTTTGTTAATATATTGTAAATTAACATTTTGAGAAATTAACAATAATTGCATCCTCTACTTTCAGCATTTTCTTCTTTATTTTTTTTATAACATTTTCCTTGAAGTATTATTCTATTTACCAATAAAATCACACATTACCTCACCATCGATATTTTCAATATTAATATTTTTTTCCCATACCTCTGTCAGTATTAATTTCGCTAAATCAACTAATAAGTAATAACCACTAACCACATATATGAACATGAATATGTTATATATGTACGTATAACTAAGAAGTTCTAAATAGTTAAGATTTTAGAAGCTCAATAGAAATAATTATATATATATATATATGAAGGCATTAATATAATTAAATAGCTTCCACATCTCTAGAATTCCTTTTAATTTCCAGCTACCATGCTGTCCGTAAGGGTCCTTGAGGTGTAATCGATCGAGTCCAGTATTATCGAGCTCAACTAATTAGTTTATTATTAAATCAATTATTTTCAATTGATATTTATTTTATAAATATTAAGGATATATTGTAATTTCATTTTATATTAGAATTCTGTGTGATCAGTACGTACTTCTTTCCTTTTTTCCTATTTTCTATTTTATTTTATTTTTTGTAAAAAGAGGGGTCATATATATACTCGTATACTTGGAAAATCTGAATTCTTATACTTCTATTTTTATTTTTGTAAGAAGAAGGGTCATATATATACTCTTATATTTGGAAAATCTGATCGAATTCTTATACTTTCATTTGTATTAAAACGTCATATTTAAATCTAAACACAGTCTATTAATGATGGATCCATTTTCCACATAAATAAAAATGGCATAACATGTCCTCTTGGGGATGGCCTAGTGGTGGAGTGGTATTTCTTGAGGCCAAAGGTCTCAAGTTCGACCCACCACCAACACCACTAGGTGTGAGCCTGTCACACCTGGCTTGCCAAGTGTGGTTTACCTCCCCTGTGTAGGTTTGCAGGCTATTACACAGGGGCGGGGTTTACCCAGTGCGCACCACGGTAGCGGTTGCGGGTTACCCTCGACATCCAAAAAAAAATGGCATAACATTGTCCCCTTAGGGATGGCCTAGTGGTGGAGTGGTAATATCTTGAGGCCAAAGGTCTCAAGTTCGAATCCCACCAACACCACTAGGTGTGAACCTGTCACACCTGGCTTGCCAAGTGTGGTTTACCTCCCCTGTGTGGTTTGCAGGCTATTACACAGGGACGGGGTTTACTCAGTGCGCACCTTGGTAGCGGCTGCGGATTACCTTCGACAACAAAAAAAATAAAATGGCATAACACTGTTTTGAGTACCTCTATTTTATTTGGTTAAAATGAACTTCTTGTACTACCAATTTTATCAAAATCAAATTTATGTGACATAATGTTTTGTTTTTAACCAAATTAACATTATAGGGACCTCCATTCAAAAGAAAAAAAAAAAAAAAAAAAAAAGGATTTAAAAAAATGTTGTTCGCATTTTTTTAATTTAAAAATTTTAATTGAAAAAATAAATATATAAATTAAACTATAAAGATTTTTATTTTATTTTAAAAAAAATAATTAAAACAAGGTTGAACAATATTTTTTTAAATCAATTTTTATTTAATTGATTTTTTCTATTTTTATTTATTTATAAAAAATATTTTTAAATTTTTTCGAATTGAGTCCCTGTACTTTATTTAGTTAACATCAAGTCTCCATACTATCAATTTGGTTAAATTGAAGTCTCTTCTTTACTAAAACTTTAATGCAAAGTAACATATAATGACTTGGTTTTAACTAAATTGATAGTACATGGACCTGATTTTTTTACCAAATGAAGTATATGAATCTAATTCAGAAAAAAAAAAATGTAAGTGTAGGGACCCAAAACAGTGTTATATGCCAATAAAAATATAAAAATTCAATTTTAAAATGTATTTAGTTAAAAATACGAAATAAAATTACTATATATCAGACTAATATAAAATACAATATATATATATATATATATGAAAGAAAATGACTCAAAAGTAGTATTAGAGAACCAAAATGATTCTAATAATAGCAGCTGATAGCTATATACATCAATGAAAACTTGAAAATGATTGAAGAAGTATAGCCGCCGTACATATTGACACATATGCCCCCGTATGTATCATCGTCATAGAAGGAAAGCAATCCCCCCAAAAATATATATAAATAAATAAAATTCGAAGGTGTGAAGTGTACCTAACCCATAGTCTCATAGACTCATACAACCTTTACAACAAGGTCACCTACCTCTTCATTGTCATGGCAAGTTTGGTCGGAAGATTAAGATTGACAATCAAAATAACCCCTATACACACAATTTTATTAGGCCAAATAATTATTTATATTATAAACTATTTCAGATTTTTCAAGATTCATCCCAAACTGACGTTTCTATCGATTAAATACTTAAAATATTTACAAATTAATTGAATATAATATCTGATGAATTTTCCGGCACCTAAAAAATGAATGGACTAGGTATTTATTGATATGGACTTGAAGATGTCGAATATACGCGCAAGTCAGTTTATTTTTGTTAAAACTAAAAATTTACATCATCAAAGAACTAGTTCAGTTATTTTTCAGGTGCCGACAAATGCATCTGATGTTATATTTGATTAGTTTTTAAATTGTTTAGATATTTAATTGATAAAATTGTTAATTTGAGACATATTTGAGAAAATGAAAATAATTTGGGATATAAATCATAGTTTACCCATTTCATTATATAAATCATAGTTCATTTTTCTATCTAATATTTATTATTTTCATCACGCTTATTGTCCACGTGACAGCTCATACAATACTCTGAACATATTAATGTATGTCATTAGTGGAAGGGAGAGCATTCCTCCATAAAAACATATTAGCTAAAATCGTATAAATAGAAAAAAATATATATATAGTAGAGAACTTGCTCTTAATTTAACAGCATAATTATATTTCGATCGGTATAACATCTACAATATTATAATACACTCAATGATTGAAATATCAGGAAATATTATGGATTTTGACATTGCGATACGGATATAGGGGAGAATATCTTTTTTCTCAAGTATCGGCAAAATATCGTAATATATCGTGATTTTTTTTATATTTCTATAATATATTTTTATTTTCATTTAATACTATATATTTTTGTGCTACCGTGGTGCGCACTAGGTAAACTCCGCCCCTGTGTAATAGCCTGCAAACCTACACAGGGGAGGTAAACCACACTTGGCAAGCCAGGTGTGACAGGCTCACACCTAGTGGTGTTGGTGGTGGGTCGAACTTGAGACCTTTGGCCTCAAGAAACACCACTCCACCACTAGGCCATCCCCAAGGGGACAGGTAAATACTTTTTTCCATTTACATGAATTGTTTGCACATTTATATTATATTCATGACCCTCTAAGTCTCTAATAATCTTTTATAAATTTTCAGTTTATTACTTGAACCACGATTCCAATATCAGCCAGGAGTTGGTGATGATCCAAAATTAATTAAAGCATTTCATGAAGTTTTTAACAAGTTGAACCCGAACTCTAATGGTGTAGCTCAATTTGAAAATGAGGTGACATAATTTTTCAATAGTAATTATCATATTTTCATTTTAAGATAAGATATCATATTAGTCGTATTAAATGTGAAGCTTATATATTTTCGTGACGAGAGAAAATGATTTGCTGATCGTGCTGCAATTGCTTCTCGATCTACTATGGTCCCATGTAAGTCTTTTACTTAATATTTTCAAATAGAGTCTGTTCAAATAATTTAAGATCATGTCTTCAATGAATAAATATGCATTGTATATTTATTGGTGTTTGGTAATGGCAGCTAAGTGGTGAGTTATGTATGGTCATTCATCACCTGCAGTTAGAGATTTGGAACAAGATAACATTCTATATATCCACTATATTTGAACCTCATAGATCCCCATTTTGGTATTAATTGTACTTTACAGTATTTATTTAGTTATTTTATATTGTATTATGTGTTATTTTGTCAAATGTATTCTTTCAGACAATATTTATATAATGTATAATTAATATGTTTGCTTTCAAAATAGAATTCTATCAAAATTTTGAATAGAATATGTGCATAATAATATGTTATAATAGTTTCTAAAATTTCTTGCTAAATTTCTAAGACTTTAATATAGTTTCCGTCTTTTTTTTCAATTTTCTGCAATATCGATATGCGATATCTATATATCCGTAAAATTGAAATTGCGATATATGATGCGATGGCCATATTTTCATCCTTGAATACACTTACTAGTTTACCATATGGAAGACTAGAGGAGGGAATTATCAATTCAATTAGGCAATCTTGTATTCTTGTTGTACCCAAAATATAATTGATTAAGTTCTTTATTTGATCAATTATGAAATAAGGAGATTTGTTAGTTATACTGGAAAGTGGAAATCTTAATTTATTTTGGACCAATGTCTTTAAAGATTGGGCTGGCCCAAAAACATAAACATGTCTAATTCAATTTTATTTCAACAAAATGATCCAACTATCAGGCTAACTATAATTTTATTTCAACAAAATGATCCAACTATCAGGCCCACTACAATTCGGAAATCCTAAAGTTATCACATATGGTATGGGGAATTCTTCTTCTTTTTGTTTTTGAAGGAAGCTTTTCTTTTTCTTTATTTAAATATGTTTTGGGATAATTATCTATACTAATAGGCTATCAGATGAAGTGAAGACGTCACCATGTTCAAGAACATGCACATGTCACTACTTATTCCATGCTACTATTATCGTTGTACAATATCGTACATGTATATTTATAATGTCATGATTTGTGAT
The DNA here is from genome assembly GCA_026008535.1 of Perilla frutescens. NCBI lineage: Eukaryota > Viridiplantae > Streptophyta > Magnoliopsida > Lamiales > Lamiaceae > Perilla > Perilla frutescens. The sequence continues at coordinate 67,141,303 of BRKX01000003.1, read as the reverse complement.
TTTCACTTCACATAATTGATAATAGTATAACTCTATAACCGTGGGTCCGGACCCCATTAATTACTCATTTGGAGGAAAAAATTCAACAAATTATATTGAGAGTAAGTATTCAGCATATTAAAATGAAACAATTCATCTATTTTTTTTTCCAAACCATCAAACTACGATCGGATCAGCATGGCGGCATATCCGGCGGCGGCGGCAGCACATGCTCCGCCGCGCCTCTTCCACTCCTCACAATGAACACCGTCTCCATCCCCCACGTCAGATGCCGCTCAAAATGGCAGTGCAAAAACCACACCCCTGTTTCAACAAAACACACACACTCACAATTAATTAGACAAACGTCGAGGGAGACGGCTTAGAATTAGTTGGACGAAGCTTGAATACCTGGATTATCGGCAGTAAACCTGACGGCAGTCCAGCCGTTTCTCGGCACAATGACCGTGTTCCGTTTTGGCGGATCAACAAGATTATAGTTCAAAGGGTCCTTAGCTTGATCAAAGTTTCCGAAACCCCAACCAACAACGAAGAAACTGAATCCATGAAGATGCATGGGGTGATCAATTCCAGCTACTTGATTCGTGCCTTGGAAAACAAGCTCGATGTTCGAGTTGAAGCTCAGAACTAAAGCTTGCGTGCCTCGTCTCGGGATGTCGAGCTCGAACGGCACGAAATCGGCCGTGTAGTTGAAAACAAACGGTGGAAAATTGGGGAAGCGTTTGCCGAAGACGCCGGAAATATGGTAGAAGTAGGCCTCGAGAATGTCGATTTTGGGTGTGACGAAGCTGATGTTGTTCATGGACGCAGCGAGGCGCGTGCCGTTGGGGCCGGCGCAGGTTTCGTAGGGGCGGCAGGGGAAGAGGTTGATGGAGATTGTTGAGACGATGCGTTTGTTGATCTTGTGAGGGACTGGCAATGGCTGCGATTTCGAAATTAGGCTTTTGATGCTGTAGGTGAAGTTTAGTGCAGCAGAGGTGTCATTGTAGTAGGGAAGATTGGGGAGATTAGAGGTGTTGGATCGGAATCCCCTGTATTCCACGATTCCGGTGGTGGTGGTGTTGTCGTAGCTGATCCCGATGCCGTTGATGTAGGGTCGGGCGGCCATGTAGTACCGATGGAGGTCTTGGTCGGCGTGGAGGAGGCAGTCCATCGTTTGGCCGGGGCCGATCGCGATGTAGTCCCGTGTGAGTGGCCTGGTGTAGCACCCGTCCGTCCCGACTACGGTCAGGGGGTGCTTCGCCACCCCGAAGAAGAGGATTTCATTCATACCCGCGTTTATTATGCGTAGGAGGTACGTCTTGCCTTGTTTTACTTTCATAGTGAATGTATCTGCGGTCACACCAGATCCTCTATTATTCAAAAAATAAATCCATAAATGTCTTTCATGGGACTATCCCATTTTTGCAGAGAGAGATCGACTTACGGGGCGACGAGCAAGGGTAGAGGTCCCCAGGCTGCCCATTTATGGTGTAAGCATCAGAGTCCCTTGGTTGGCCACCAGAAGCAACAAATTCTTCCATCACTTTCATCACATCTTCTCTCCACCACTCTCCTAATTACCCAAAAAAATCAATTTGCCCAAAATTAAGACTAAACGTGTACTTAATAACAAAATGTGGATTTATTATATATATCGATCACCTAAAATGATAGGGACTTCTGCATAGGGCTCGGTGAACGGGTACCCAGCCCCGGGTCTCGGGTACACGATGATGGCCCCGTGCACCGTGGCCCGAGACCAGTCGCTGTGCGCGTGCCACCACAGCGTCCCTTCTTCCTTGGAAAATATAACCTTTTGACTAAATTTATTGCCAGGTTTGATGGGACATTGGGTGATATATTCAGGGCCATCTGTCCATGGATTACTAGGTTGCTTCACTCCATGCCTGAAAATGATGATCGCTTTTGTGAAAAGACGGATTTGGACATGGTTTTAGGGCAAGGATCAAGAAAACCAACGTACCAATGGAGGGTAATATTGTACTTCCCTTTGTTGTGAACATCGACGACTATGGTCTCCCCTGCATGAACCTTAATAGTTGGGCCGGGAAATTCCCCATTCACTGTCAAAATCCACTTTCTCTCACATAATCTCTCGTATAAAGCTTCCCTAACCTGTTAACAAAATCGAGATGTTAGTGATCGCGGGTTTACCCTCGTTATAAATAAAAAAAATGAGGAAGAAGAAGAAGAACTCACAACAAAGCTGTAGCGTCGAATGTTGGATGCTTGAAGACAGAGGGAGTTAGCCAAGATTATGGTAAGAAAAATGTAGTGATATTTCAAAAACATGATGTTAGGGATTTTGTTTTTGTTTTGCAATTTTTGCTGGGATTTATTATTTATAGCATTGTGATTTGTGAAGGGAAAAAAAACAAAATAAAAATTGGAGTTAGAAAAGATTGAATTCTATGTATTATAAAAAGGAAGACGTTTCAAAGTGAAATTTCGCATGTGGCACAGTGATAGTGCAATATATAATCAATAGAAGCATGTTTTTTATACTTATATTTTTGGTTAAATTCTATAAATATTAGTTTTATAGATGTGACGATTAATAGTAATCTTCACAGTAATAATAAATCAAAGGTAAACTTATTTATCACATTGTCACTTTCCGTGTGGTTGCTTTATTTAATTTTACCACTGCACTGCACTTTGTTTTCAAATTTATGATATCACAATATTCTTCGAATTTTTTCATGTTTATTAATGAAATATAATAAATGGGAAGGCTAAAAGTAGGAGATTTTCATTTGAGTACTAGTAGTTGGGTGAATTTTACGTTTAGCTAGACTGATATGTGCAATTAATTAATTAATGATTTCAAACTAATTAAGCAAGACGTGTTAATTAATTCCGTACGTAACTTCTTTTAATCTGTTTTCCTTAAATCATTAAATGGCATATAACCACTTTTAATTATTTGCCACAAACTAACATACATATATATATATGCCAGTAGTTCCAACCACCATAATTTTTCATCTTTTTATATAGTGCATTAAATGTTTTCTGGTGAAATTATCGAATTAATTATTAATATTGTTGAAGACAATATATAGATATATACCAATTTGTATAATCATATCCAATCTCGTATTATATTTCACTACAACCTATATAATTTATGGATCGGAGCTGATTTAATGCATCATTATTTATGCGACGATTAAATAATAAGGTAAACAAAACAATATATGCATCAAATTTCCTGTTACACTTTTTCGTGTTACACTTCGTGTTTTATTATCAAATTTATAATTTTAATAATATTTATTATAAAATAATAATTACTTATAAAATAAATAATATAGTCAACACTTATCGATAAAAAAAATGAATTAAAAAAATTATAAAACATAATTTTGAAAAAATCAACCATAATAATGAATCATTAATTGGAAATAAAAATAATAATTATAAACCCTAATTGGGTGTGGTGAACCCTAAAAACAATCATAAAATTAAACTAAATTACAAAAAAATAAAATTGAATAAAAAACATACAAGAAAAACTCATAATTTGAAAGTGTAACACGGAGCGTAACACTGAACGTGTAACGGGAAATTCTACGTGGGAAAAGGGTAATTTTCGTGAAGTAAAACTTCCCAATATTGCTGATATAATCTACATAAATTAGCATATATTCTTTTTTTTTTTTTTTTGATGTCTCAAACTTAGCATTGTTCACTCGTATATTCTGATTTACGAAAGGAAAAAAGTAACAATGCTTTGGCCAGCTTGCATGCATAGCTGGATACAGAAATTTAATTGACTCCCAATTCCCAATTTCTTTGAGGCCTAAATTAAAATGAAGGATTGTCGGACTACTACACCTGCGATATTCATATTTGAACGTAAATACAACCAATAAAATTATACAGAATATAAATTTAGATTTAGATTTACATGAGTATTCTCTACCGAATATTGACCCGTCGTATGATTTGACACAAATTTGACTTGGGTCATTTATTATGTTTGTCACGGTTCTAAAATTGTTATCCATAATTGTCCCTTCGAGGACATTCAAACAGTAAAAATTATATGTAAAAAAGAGAGTCTTGAATTCGAGACCCACAACTCCTCATTTCCTAATTAAAAAAAAAAGAAAAGAATTGTTATCCATAACTTGATTCGTTTTGCATTTTCTCTTCCTCCTTTTCCATTATGTGGATTGACTGTAGAGGGTTTTTTTCCTAATTCTCAAAAAGTAAATTATATTTGGAGATGGTAATGCCAAAACTGTTTTATATTTCTGTATGTAGAAATTTTGAGTAGCTTTTAATAGGTGCAATCACAAAAATGGAGAATTGGTCTACCCCTAGTCTTTTTAGATGCAAAATTAATGCAATTATACTTTTGTAATCTAGATTTAACTAATAATTCAAATGATAAATTTGCTAAATCATTTCAGTAGAATATTAAGTCGTAGCTGTTTGCAAGTAATTTGTTACGATCTTTAACTATACTAGCATTACACCCGTGCGATGCACGGCATGTCATGTTTTTTATAATTCTACAAATAATTCAATATGTGAATAGTGATAGTAAAATGAGACAATACATGTTTGAAGAAAAGATTATGACAAAATAAACACAAAAATTTAGAAGGTACAAAATTAGAAATATGTCTTTATATGTGACATTTTTTATTGATTTACAATTTAAATCATCATTATCATTTGACAATTATAGAACAATTTGCAATCAACTACTGCCCCGTTTCAAAATATTTATTATTTTAGGAGTTTTGTTTTGTTTCAAAATATTTATTGTTTTAGATATTTTCACACACTCTTACAATTTTGACCCGATCCAAAATCCTATAAAATATCTTAATTCTAACTTAAGATTTAATGTCATATAGGAGGGAGGGGTACCTTAGTTAAAAAATTATTTTTTAATTCTACATAAAATTTCTAAAACAACAATCATTTTGAAATGTAAGAGTATATATATCAATAGGTTAAAAGTAAAATCAACAAAATTATCAATTGTGGTCAAATTTGTCAAGTTTCACGTATATATGAATTTCAATTCATATGTAGGAGTACTTGTTTTATCAGCCGAAAAATATTACACAAAATTAAAGTAGTAGTTTTTTTAGTAAATTAAAATATGTGAAAATGAAGAAGTATGAGTGTGACAGTACTTGACCAGTAAATGGTGGAAGAGGATCTTTTCTTGTGCATTTTGATTTTTGGCACAACACATAAAGCTATGCACTCAAAGGTCAATTTTTGTTTGATTTTCTTCTTTTTTCTATTTTTATTTCATTTTTTCTTTTATTTTTTAATGTTTGTTTCTCTTTCATGTCTAATCATTTTTAATATATTGAATATTATTTTGAAATTATTAATTTTATTAGGGTTGTATTTTCATAATTATGGCTACTTTTTTAGCTAATCATTTTTTTGGGATTAATTATATGATAATTATGATTTAAAATTAAATTTAATTTTTAAATAGAGTTTTTATTTTAGTTATTGATTTTATAGTATCTTCTGGTATTTCAAGAACAATGGGAAAAAAAAACTATATCAAAATAGCATAGTTTAGGGCTTAGATATGCACAACAGGGAGGTGATGCATGTGCAGCTGCCGAACAGAAGATCTCAATTCCTTAATGGTAGTCTTTGAGACTAAAATGAACTTGATTTCATTAATGATTCAAATAATATTTCATGCGGCATGTGATCATCAATTCCATAATTTGATGTGACGATTAACTAATAATATTTATCTAATGAATCTTAATGATTTAAACCAATCTAATACTAAAAAGAAATGTAAATTCATTGCAAAAAAAAAACCCCACAAAGGAAAATAACATGTGTTATTTAGGAATTTATTTAATTTTTGTAGGTTATAGCCTCAATAAGATCATTTACAATATTTTTTTATGTGTTTAAAAATTGATAAAAAAACCTAATATAATATAATAATTATTTTAAATTATAATTTGTTGAATATTAACTAATTCATTAAAAAATATTGATTTAGTCATACATATCAATTGAATAAAATTATAATCAACTTATTATTTAAGTCAACATCATATGACGTAACAAAACATGTGAATTTTACTCAATTAAATGTAAAAAAAAAAAAAAATCTCTAATAAGAATGAAATTGATAAATGTTGGATATATATAATTTAAAAATCAATCATATAAATACTTACATTGTAAATTTCCATCTTGAGATAAAATTGAAATTATGTCACATTATAATTTAAAAAGAATTGTATATTAACCAATAAAAAAACTAAACTTTCAATTCTATATTAATAGAAAATTGTGAATGGAAATCTAAAATTGTGTATTGCTTACAAAATCACATACTCCCTCCATTTTTGAATAAGTGTTATTCTATATATTATATAGATTATACATATTTAATATGCTGCATCCATGAAAATATTTTAATATTCCAAGACAATTTGCCTCAAAGCAACAACATACCAAAAGAAAAAGATGCAATATATAGGCATGCTTATAATTTAATTTTAATAATCAATGGTAATATATTCAATATTTTATATATAATTAATCAGAAATCACATATCTACAAATTAAAAATAGACACTTCATTAGATCCAATGATAAAAAAAAATCATACCAACCCAAAATACAATATTGCAAGAAAATGAAATAACTTACAATACGAATGTAATTACTTCCATCCAAAATTCTTCTAGCAATAAACTTAACAAAAAAAAAACACATAATGAGCGACCAAAATAATGAACCATCTAAATAAATACTGACAAAAATTAATGTAAAATTTTATATAGCTGAAAAAAATAATTCACAATTCATGAAAATGCAATTCAAGTGATACAATGATACAAAAAAAAAATATAAAACCATGCTGCTAAGTTCTGACAACTTGATGTTATCTTCCACTACAATTGATTTCTTGCCACGAGGAATGATCACTTGAACATGCCACTTGCAACTCTTTCACCGTATGCTATTTACATGACATTCTAATATCTAATCTAATATGCTATTGGTGACTATCGAAAATCATGAGACCACTGATGACTATATATACACAATTTTATGTATATAATTGGATAGTCTATCGAAAATTATGGGATCTTTATAATTAAATGATAATTACCATAGTTATATAAATATATGTGTATGTTATATAACACTACAATATTCTATATATTATTGATATATAGTGTATGTAACATTAATGAAAACTGTATAAACACATTTTTTATTTTTTATTTAAATAATGATATAGTGATCGGATAGTCTATCCAAAATCATAAGATCATTATTAACATAATTAGATGGTGAATGCCACTATTATTTACAATCTATATATGTATGATAACATTCTAAAATTATAAAATATTATAACATATTATACGCACACAATTAAATCTTCATTGGATATATATAATCCTATAAATATATATACCATTGATATAATTTATCAAAAATCATGGGATAGTGATTGGATACTTATTTTTCTTTCCAAAATCAATTAAGGATTTACCAAATAACTAATGATTCTCTAATTTATTTTATTATATGTTTTTTGCAGAAATATGTTCTAATTGACTAAATAATCAGTATAAATATTTCTACAATATATAATATCATATTTTCAGATTTGGCAAGATGAAATGAGCGGGAAAATGTAGAATTTCTATTTGCGGATGCGGTGTCGTTATTATATATTATATAGATATGAAAGAAAAACTCTTCTCTAAATATGCAGTTATAACATATATTGCAAGTATTTCCAAGATTTTACAAAGTTTTTCTCAATCTCAATCTTTCTTATATTAAAAGACTCTTAAAAAAAATCCCAATCCTTTTTATAAAGACGATTTTAGAATAAACACAAATACACTCACATATGCATATACTATATATAGGAACTTTTTTTCTCCTAAAAAACTAGGGACGATAATTAAAAAAAAAACACCGTTTTAATTAATTTTTACAATTTCGAAACAAATTTCAAAATCTTGCATTTACATCACTGCGTTTTAATTTATAGAAATTAATTGATCCCCTTTTTTCTATTCTGTGTAGTGCTGAAACAATATCGTTCTAGGGATATTTTATTGCTACAAATAAGGTATGGTAGTGTAATTACAATATTTTGACAGTCGAGTCGAATTTGTACATGTAAGATATGCTAAATGTGATATTTTTTCGGATAATCATAAAAAAAAGGAAAAAAATCATACAACCCCCTATATTTTCATGAAAAATAAAAAACCTCGTATATTAAATAAATAGTCTAAACCCTCCTCCCAGTTTATGATAAAATTCAGCAAACTCCTCTCAAATATCTTAATTAATACTATAAAGTTTAACATGACTTTCCCGCCATACCCTTTTCATATATAAAGAAATTAAATATTTTAAAAAATATAAAAACTTAGGGCCCCCCACCACAGAAAAAAAGTAGTAGTAGACTAGGGCCTTATTTACTTTGATGGATAAGGGTTGAATAATAAATTATCCTATGTTTACTATGCATGATATAAAAATGAGGGGATAACCCAATGCCCGTGATAAATGAGCATTGAGTGCTTATTTATGTGATAGGCATCCCTCTTAAAGAGGTGGGATATGATTTATTCATCAATGTATCCATTAAACTATTTATCCTTCAAATTGTATATCCTCAAAGTAAACAAGCCCTAGTAGTATGACTAAACACTATCATCTACACATATAGTATAAAAAATATATTTAAATTTAATAAAAAAATAAATTAAAAAATGTATTTTAATAGTAAAATAACATCTCTAGTCACTTTCTTGCAGGTGTGATTTACACCTAATCACATTCTATGGAAATTAACATTTTTGATGAAATTTACTCTCAAGAGAAAGAGGGGAAAAAAGAACTTTTATTGCTGGGCTAACTGAAAGCCCAAACCCGAGATCCTATCGGCCTAATACCCGGCCCGGGTCCAAATAAAGTCACTGCAGTTATTTCTTATTTCTTCTCTAACACGATCTAGTTAAGACTATTATGGACTATTCCGCTTGCTTGAAAAAATCCAACTTAAAACAAATAAATTAATGAAAAATTCCGATTAATCGGAGGGATCTGAGCTCGGCGGAGTTGTGGAAGAAGATGATGGCGGAGGATCTAGGTGTGGAAGCGAAGGAGGCGGCGGTGCGGGAGGTGATGAAGCTGCTGTCGCTGCCGGAGCACTTGCTATCCATCGCTTCGATCAAGGCTGATTACATTGCCCGTCAACAGGTTAGTTTTGGAGGCTTAGTTGATCAATTACGCAATTTATGGATGGATTCTGGCTCGGTCTGTGCTATGTCACTTCATTTGCTTAAGTTCGTTGCATATGAGTTCGTGGAGTTGAGATTGATGAATAGTGTTTGTCAATTGTGTTTTGTTTGTGTAAGTCTAGACTGTGGAATTTTGAATTGAAGTTGTGGAAGGGAAATTAAGTTTGTTTCTTTATGTTTATTGAGGGTGTAAAGCTTCTAATTTTGATGGACTAGGAAAACTTCTTTGTTTTTTATTGCCATGGCATTGTCTGATGAGTATGATCTCTCCTTTTGGGTCGTTTAGCACCGGGCTGGGCTCGTAGTCACATTTTCTTTCTATGATACCGAATTTTCTATCAGTCTTTTTAAGAAAGGATTAGGGACGGTAGATATTGAGTTCATGTTTATGACATAATGTGATTTGAGTGTTTCACTGGTCTTGTCTTATTATCCTTATTATTTACCTTTTGGGGTTAAAAGTAGTAGTTTATCGGAAAAATGAGCCATTAAAAGATTTTGGTGATTCTCTAGGTGCTTCGTGCCTTTTCAAGATATTGATGCTGATGTGTTTCGGGGATAATTAGATTACGAGTTTGACGTTTTGTGTTGCCTTTTAAACATCTTTGATCCTAGATGAAGGATTACAAATTTATTCTCGGACAATACTAGAAATTCGGGCAACGTATTTTTAATGTTAAATGTACTGTTGGAACTTGGAAGGGAGGAATTTGGGGTCCCTTTAGGTATAATGTAGTTAAGCAAGCATCAAAATTGACAAGGATCACACTTCTTTTTCTTCTTTCCTTTTTATTCTCTCTCATAACTATAGCTGTATAGAAAAACCAAATTTTCAAAGCATTCCTCATTCATTTTATGCTCACTGCTTAGGCACAATCAGATTCTGTATTGATACTTTGTGTTCCACATTCCGGTATGTTTGTGACTGTTTGAAGAATTATAAACTAATTTGATCATGAGAAATTGTTGGTCTGGTGCCTGTTGCTTTAGTTCGGAACCCCCCCCCCCCCCTCGAGGACCTCGTTTCAAAAAAATATGGCGCTTGGAGGCTTTACCAGGACTAACTAATAAAAGGCAGTCTCTGTGCATGATGAATCCTACATCACATTCACCCCTTTAATTCTCTTTCAGATGTTCTTGATTGCCCCAATGGGTAACAAAATTTTGTTTAGGACGCCGATGATGTCTGACATTCTGTACCTTGCACTCACTATATTCTTGAGTCATGCTATTGGAAATGAAGCATCGTAGTTCACATAGACATTTGGAGCTTTATTTCTGTATGCAATGGCTAATGCTTTGTCCAGCAATAGTTTCTGAGATAGCTTTTTTTTATAGAGTTTGTTTCGTGCCTTTTTTTCTAATTTTATTTGAAGTTGTGAACTTGTGATTTTTTGATAGTTGTTTTCTGTTCTTTCTCTTTTCTTTTCACAATTTCTAGTTTGCATCACAGTGAAGATTAATCCTGTATATGATGGGCATTTTCTTTATGGTTTGGTGTCAGGCAAATGATGCACACCTGAGTACAATGGTTGCCGAACAGGTATGAATTAAGCCCGAGCCTGTAAATCTTCCTTTTTGAAATTGATATGCGTAATGGAACTATAGAGTTTCAATATCTTCCACTTTTGCTTTCGGAGACATATGATTGTGGAGCCTGCATGGTCTCATTTTCCTTGGTCTATTTCTAGTCATCTAACTTCTTGCTCTGAATTTCAAATTCAGGTTGAGGAGGCACAAGCAGGTCTTGAATCATTGTCCTTGTCCCAGACCACGATAAGTCATCTCAGAGAAAATTTTGTTGAGATTGAAAAGTATGAATATGATGTATACTACTTTATGAATGAACTCCATTTCTTGGTAAATGAATGTATGGTTGTTTGTGGCTTGATGCTGGTTTAATTTGATCTTGGATTTTCCTTTATGATAGGTTATGTCGAGAATGCCAAACATTGATCGAAAATCATGATCAAATAAAGCTCCTCAGTAATGCGAGGAATAACCTAAACACAACTCTGAAGGTCAGTGCATGTGATTTTTTCATTTAACTCTTTGAATATTGATGCCACTCTTAATCCCTGTTATAATCCCATTATTGAACCATAACAACCTGGTCTGAAGTGTCTTCTGCACTTCTTAGTACTTTTAGAGTTTATGTTTATGGTTATCATGTCAAATTAATTAATTAATTAATTATGATTATGATTATACCTCTGCAATATAACTTCATTGCTCTTTTGCAGGATGTGGAGGGTATGATGTCAATCTCTGTTGAGGCTGCTGAGGCTCGTGATTCTTTGAGCGATGATAAGGAACTCATTAACACCTATGAGGTTGTGACTTTTTGTTGGCTTGATTGTTCCTGTAAATATCAAAAGCTTTGCTACTTACCTTCTTGTGTTAAATGGAATAGAGGTTAACTGCACTGGATGGAAAACGAAGATTTGCATTAGCTACTGCATCATCCCATGAAGAAGAGGTTGGTCGGCTGAGGTCAGAAAGCTTACCTGCATTTATCTTGTAGAGAAATCTTTTTTTTTGACTATCTTCCCAATATGATCAGTATTTTGATCAGTAGTCTATATGACTAGTTAGTATTACGGGACAAATTGGCAATCCTTGTATTATCATGCCATTCACTTAAGCTGCATCTTGATGGCGTTATACTCTTTTAAAATTCAATAGAATGATTTAGATGGTGTATTGATTATTTATGTTTTTTCTCTTGAGACCATATTGAGTGTCGTTTTCATTCTTGGAGGGTATACCTTTCAACCAGTATAATATGGTAACAAAAACAGATAAATTGAGTTATAACACCTTAACCTAGGAAATGTTAAAATATAAGCAGTTATCTCATATATTCTTTTTCATGCATTTATTATTTTCTCAGTACTTTTGAAGATGAGCAATTTACTTTCTTGTGATGGGAGTAGTTATAACATTTCACAGGGAATACTTTGAAGATATAGATCATACATGGGAGACCTTCGAGAATACTTTATGGGGTCATCTGTCCAACTTCTTTCATCTTGCTAAGGACAGGTAATGCTAGTCTTATGGTTTTGCTTTTGTTGGGATACCCTTTTCGGGTTCTTTTGTTTTGGTGTTCACTGTTCACATTAATGGTTGCAAAATCAACAGATTTAAATCTCAAAATTATTCTTGTGCACTTACAAAGAATTGCCTCATGCAGACTTTGGTTTGCTCATGGTATTGCTGTTAAAGATATTAAAGATTAAAGACATAAATTTAAATTAAAACTAAAAAAGAAAGCACCTGCTCTCTTCTAAGTTTCAATGGAGGTTGTCATTTAACGTAGGAGAAACATATATTTGGCTCCTTGGTCTTTCATTTGTTTCTTTTTCCCTTTTTCTTTTAACATTTGGTCGGCGTACATTTAGTTGTAAACGTTGAGTCCTTGAGCTTTTATTTACTGTAATATTAAATTTGGATCCCTGGACCTTTTATTTTTTATTTTATTTTTTTGTATGGATGAGTCCTCATACTTCTATTTATCAAAGTCTAAGTCCTTGACACCTTGTTTGCCTCAAAATTGAGCTGAATTTTTAGCATATGGACTTATTATTTATTAATAAAAATATGGGGACCCAATTAGAGAAGACGTGAGGTTGCAACTTGCGAGGACCCAAAGATGCCTTTTCTTTAATATATGAAAATAAAATCTTTTTGCATAGTCACATAGATAAATATTGAAACTGTGCCCATAGAGACAAGTGTAAAATGTGTCACTTGGATTTTGTTGCTTGACAATGAAACCCCATCATCTGTCACATTTTGTAAAAATTTATTCAACTCTTAAAGTTTACATTCCATTTTCACGTATTTCACTTTTGTATGTCTTTCGAAGCTATCCCATGTGTCTCTGAGCTGCTCATTTATTACAGTTATTTTCTTTTGTAGCCCACAAACACTTGTTCGTGCATTGAGGTATGTCTGAGTGGAGCATGTTTCCATAAGAGATTTTTTTACTGGGATTATCTAGGTACTGATGCATCATTTTCCATTATTCGTAAAACAAAAAGGGTTGTTGAAATGCAAGAAACCTTGGACCAACAACTAGCTACAGAAGCAGCTGAGGCTGAAGGAGATGGTGCAATGGAGGTTATAGCAAATCCTCGCAGAAATGCCAAGTAATTGCCTGATCAAACTGATTCATTTGCTCTTTGCATCATTATTTAGTTTCCCTCTCGTTTTGGGCATATTAGGGCCGTGAAGGAATTTTGCATGATTTTATTGATGTTTGTGTTTTCTTTTTATTTTTGTATTACAAATGTAAAACTACAATGTCATCTTCTAGGAATCTTGGGCAAAAGAAGTTGAAGGTTCAAGGTAAAGGTTACAAGGATAAATGTTACGAGGAAATAAGAAAGTCTGTTGAATCACGTTTCAACCAATTGCTCTCTGAGGTTGACATTTTATTTTGCTTCTGTTAAAAAACAGTAATCTAGAATTTACTAAGTTCCGTATCAATTCTCATTTACTGATAGTGATATTTTATTCAGTTCGCAACTCAGGACCTAAAAGGAGCTTTAGAGGAGGCTAAAAAGGTATTCATTTACCTCTTGTCATGGTGTATCTGGGAATCTGGAAATTATCAATAGTTTTTTGCTTTCTTAAACTGAATCACAAATGAAGAATTTCAGTAGTTGAGATTCTCTTTTGCTGTAAAAACTGTAGGATATCATGTTTATTAAATTTGAAATAGCGTATATATTCTTTATTGGATCAGTTGACTAAATAACTCAAGCTTTCTGGTGAATTATTGTTGCTGGTAGCTTTCTTCATCTACCTTTTAATAAGTAGCTTCAAATTTGCTTTCTTCATAACTGTGTAATTTTAAAGTCAATACAATGGTTCATCTCTACCCTTTTTTCTCATTTATGTAACGCTTGTTTCGAGCACTTGGAGATATCTATGATATATGATTCACTCTTCCCCAGATATATCTCACTGCATACATTCAAGCCAATAAGCGAACCAAATAACATTGGATGCTTATTCCATTTGTAATCCTGACACTAAATAGTGCAGTTTCTTTATTGGAATACTTCTTTCTCTTGTTCGCTTTATAGTTCAATTGGATCTTTGACAACCTCATGTTTGTATTACATTGTTCAAGACTCAAGTTGCATAAGTATAATATTAAAATCATTGAGCCAAACAAATTTGAACCAAGCTTATATATCTAGTACAGCTCAGAATTCCTACATATCCCCAGTGTAAAGCTATACCAAAAAATATTGACACAAGCTTTTCAAAATCATGCCTGAAAATTTGCTATCTACACATTCAAAATGTACATGTTACAGCTAACTGATTAAACTAGTAAGTATTATAGAATTTATGAACTATGTAATCAATTTTTTGTTGAATTTTTATGTTTGTCACTTCTCACTTTTACCTTTGTCTGCACGTCTTACACTCTTACTAAAATTCTGAAAACTAATTTGTTTTGGATTATCTGATATTTTGGTGATTGCTCCTGATTAATGTCAGATTGGTGAAGAGCTTGGAGATATTTATGACTATGTTGCTCCCTGCTTTCCTCCAAGGTTTGCCATTTATGTTTGTTGACATGACCAGTGTTTATTAATTGAGATAATTGCTGTTGTCCTGAAGGGATTTTTCTGGGCTGTCTTTTCTGTGTTTTTTGAGGTAATGATGCTTCTTAATTCAAATTTCATTTCTTTCAGATATGAAATATTCCAGCTCATGGTAAATCTATACACTGAGCGGTTTATTCACTGGCTGCGACTACTCAGTGACAGAGCTAATGATCTGTCAACTATGGATATATTGAAGGCATGTCATCTGAATCTGCAGTTCTAAATATTGAAATGGATGCCATATCTTGGATCACTTTTGTTTAACTAATTCTTGAAGTTGTGCTCTGCCACATGTCATAGCTTACTTGTGCGTATTTCATGCAAATAGCAAATTATAAGCCAAGTTATCAACCTTTTTTTATGCTAATCAACTTTTGAAGTTTATTGCTTTGGCTTGAACTGCTTTTTCTCTGAGTTGGTAACCAAATAGACATAAAAAAAAATTGTCCATGCATATATGCAAAGGAGTGGAAAATGGAAGATTGAGCTTTAGTTTTGGGATCTGTAGCTTTCACTGAAAGTATGAAGTGCATTTACATACACGTGCAATGCAACACGGAATTTGATACTTTGGTTCTCCTAATTATATATTATTCATCCCAAGCTGCTCCTTTCTTATCCTGAAGCTTTTACATTATGCTTTGACATTGTAATTAAGAAAACACTTGGAAATGTTTTTTTCCTTTCTTTTTTAGAAAAAAAATTGGGAAACACTAGTAGTTTGCCTGTGTAATTTATACTTTTGGGAGACATTTATTAGTCAGTCTATTTTATTTTTTTCTTACAATGAACATATAGATAGTTGTGACCTGTGAAATATATATATTTTCTCAGGAAAGAGTTATTAATTCAATGTCTGGATATTTGACTTTCTTTTTCATCCCCTATGCTAAATCCTAGATCCAACTTTACTAGAGCTAGAGTTCGTCATGGGTACAATGATTGGTTAGGTAACTGCTGTTTCCGACAACCAGAATATAATCATGATTACATGGTTTTATATTTACTTTATTGTTACTTAGATAGATCATTGTTACTCCTTGCTGGTTGTAGTTCCAATTTCTTGCTTCTGATTAATTAACTTTTGGTCTTTTTTTTTGGGGGGGGGGGGGGGGGGGGGTTGTGGGTGTTTGATTGGTAATTTGCTTAGTTGTTGTTAACTTGTGAATATCTTCTTCTAATATCAGGTAACTGGATGGGTAGTTGAGTACCAAGATAATCTGATTGGACTTGGTGTTGACGACTCTCTTGCTCAAGTTTGTTCTGAAAGTGGTGCAATGGATCCCCTTATGAATGCTTATGTTGAACGAATGCAAGCTACAACAAGGGTAACTAGACTAGAGAGCATTTCCATTGCTTTCAATGACATTGATTCACCTTTCTGGTCAAATAATCAACTAAAGGCATCCTACTCTGTAGAAATGGTACTTGAATATACTTGATGCTGATAAGGTCCAGCCACCAAAGAAAACAGATGATGGGAAGCTTTACACACCGGCTGCTGTTGATTTCTTTCGCATTCTTGGAGAGCAAGTACAAATTGTTCGAGATAATAGCACAGATGTCATGTTATACAGAATTGCTTTGGCCATCATTCAGGTAGGCGAAACTTAGTTCACAACCTATACTATATTGCAGCCTCTTCTCCTATTAAATTTAAAATATCTATTTTAATTTGTCTGTGACTACAGTTTCCGCAATCTCTAATCTGCTTGCATGATCATTTTGGTTATATGGTATAATCTCATCTCTGTACCTATGCCTCAGAAAGTGGAAAATTTATGCCTGCAAATATTGTTTCGGTTGTCATGCCCAAGGTTATTTCCTGTATATATTGTTAATTATATTGGTTCCAAATCCTCTTTGGTTTTCCCATCTAGGTATTCTGACCTCATCTTTTATTCTTATGCTTCGTGCTCTAGTTATAAAACAGGAAAAGGAGGAAAAGAACAATAATAATAAATAACATTCTTTATTGCTTAAAAATAAGTAACTGAATGAATGAATGAAAATCTTGTTGAGTCCCCAACCCAATTTCAGGTTATGATTGATTTTCAAGGAGCTGAAAGGCAGAGATTGGAGGAAGCTGCTTCCGAAATTGGTCTAGAAGCTTTATGTGCAATGGTACGTATATAGTACCAGCTCATGATATATGATATATATGCATTAAATAATTATCCAAGTCATCTTTATATCCTGCTAATGAATCACTTTGACAGATTAATAACAATCTTCGCTGCTATGATCTTGCCATGGAGCTGAGTTCAAGCACCCTTGAAGCTCTCCCTCAGAATTATGCAGAGCAGGTGTCCATATTTAGAACTTCTGTTCCTTCCACTCTTCTACATCATAGTGCCTTTAAAACTAATATGAGTCTCTTATTTGTTTTGGAGGTGTATTTCAAGCATATTCTTGAGTGAGCTAAATTATGTCCCTTGCACTCATATCAGATTTTCCTTGGTATCTGCACAATTCATTTATTCAGTAACCACTGTCCAGCATCCATGAGTTTGTAAAAGTCAGTTTCACTAGTAAATAGCTGGTTCTAGACAAATTTAGTCTGAGTCCCAAAGAAATGGCTTGGTCCACATAAATATGCAAATTTTCTTTATCAAATCATCTTGTGATTTGCTTATAATTTGAAAATACGAAATCAGGGAAAGAATCCATACGTGGGTAAAAGAGGTGAGAACAACATGCAGCAAATACATGTTCAATCAATGTATGAAATACATCATGTTTACTGTTGCTTCTCTAAACTGCTCTTCTACTTCAGTTTTCTCATGTTCAGATTTTTTTTTGCCTTTCAGTCTTCTCCAGTGTGGTTTTGGTTTTGTTATTTATTTATTCCTGAGATTTGTAACCCTTTAAAGTATTTCCATGTGACTAATATTACTGCCCCCCCCCCCCCCCTCCAAAAAAAAAAATCCATAAAAAAGGGACAAATTACCTCTGGTTAAATTGTAATTGTTGCATTTTAGAATTAAGTGGAACATTTTTTTTTCTTCTGCCAACTATATTTATTTCATGTCTGAGGAAGAATGTTGATCTTTTGAAATTGCGTCTTGATCACTTCTACAGGTTAATTTTGAGGACACTTGCAAAGGCTTTTTGGAGGTTGCAAAGGTATGTTGATGATCCCTTCTTCACTTCAAATTATATGTTCTCACTATAATTTTTATTGGTTCATTGTTATATACTGCGCTTGCATCATCACTTGTTCAGGATTTTAGTGCAGCCATCATCCTTTTCTTTTGTTCCTTCCATTGGATTATGAGAGTTAAATTTGAACACTAATGTTCTCATGGCCCTATTTGTCCTTTGTGTTGTTAATAATCATTGCGGCTATGTCACTCTAAACCTGTGTATAGGTCAATGCTGTCTTCTATTACAGTCATTTGTTCCTATTCTAATCTGCAATTTCAATATTTTCTAGTCATGATATTACAATTTTTAATTTTCTTTAGGAAGCTGTTCATCAAACCGTCAGTGTCATTTTTGAAGATCCGGGAGTTCAGGAGTTGCTTATAAAGCTGTATCATAAAGGTAATCAGTTTTACTGCTGCCGACCTTCTTGCTGAGAATATCATATTGCTTTCCATTATGATATTTCTGTTCACTTGATTGTTGTTTATATTTCAGATTGGCTGGAAGGACAGGTAACTGAGTACCTAGTTGCAACATTTGGTGATTACTTTACAGATGTCAAGATGTAAGTCAGTCAACAACTAATTAAATGGGCCTGAATACCAGCAAATCAGTATTTCACTTATTTTCTCAACAATGCGATCATTTTGTCTCGATGTCTGTGTATATGAAGGTACATTGAAGAAAGATCATTTAGGCGATTTGTTGAGGCCTGTGTGGAAGAAACTATCGTTGTCTATGTCGACCATATGCTTATACAGGTTACTACTATAGCAATATTTCATATAGAGATCACTGTTCACGAATTGGTTTTATCATTCTGTAGATTTGATCCCAACGTGTCTTCTCTGCAGAAAAATTACATCAAAGAGGAGACAATTGAAAGGATGAAACTAGATGAAGAGGTTCTCATGGACTTCTTTCGGGAGTATATAAGCATATCCGTAAGCTTCACTGCACTTTAATGAACTTGGATCCTCAATTCAGTAACCTGTTCTATTTTAAAGGATTAAATGCATAAACTTACTCATTTGTCGATAACGCTTATATTCCTTTATTATCACTTACAGTTTACTATTGAAGTTGCATTCGGCTCTTTATCTACACTAAAAATGAATTTACACATGCACCAAATCATCCCCCTCCCCCCCCCCCCCACCCCACACACACATATCATGTAGTAAGTAGAATCGACATTCGAAAAAGGATTAAACTGGGCCTCTGAACTGTATGTAGATTAAAAACGCAATTCAATGATCTTAGATTACTATCACCGGCATTTCAGTTCACGATCTCATTTACATATTCAGTGCTATGAATCTTTATTTAGCTCAATATCTACCCAATATTGTGTAATAAGAAAGTCTTACATGATTATTGGATTTACGGATTTTCCTGTGTTGCAGAAAGTCGAAAATAGAGTACGGGTACTTGTTGACTTGAGAGAACTTGCTTCAGCAGAGAGCCCAGATTCTTTCACACTTGTGTACACAAATATTCTCGAACATCAACCAGACTGTCCTGTAAGTGCTCTTTACCTATGCTATGCTTGCAGCGTATGCTCGCTTCCAATTCATTTTCGTCTCATGGAATTGATCCCAGAATACAATTACTGCTCGTAGTCTGTACTCTTATATTAATGCTTTTGCCACTGCAGCCAGAAGTGGTCGAAAAGTTGGTGAGCTTACGAGAAGGCATACCAAGGAAAGATGCTAAAGAGGTAAAATCTTATAATCATCATCCTTTTGCTTTTGCACGTTTGAGCTCATTTAGTTTTCAACCACGAACCCAGCTGAAACGACCTTTTTTTGATCATTTCAAGATTGAGTCATCGGGTTTAGTTTGTACTTGGTTGATGGTGCTTATTTTATGGAACAGGTCGTTCAGGAGTGCAAAGAAATCTACGAAAACTCTCTCATTGATGGCAATCCTCCGAAGGCGGGTTTCGTTTTCCCTAAAGTGAAGGCTCTTTCATCTTCCAGAGGTCGACTATGGCGAAAACTCACCTAGTAGTTCAAATATCAGTGTTTTTCTCAATGTCACGAGCAGCAATTCTACCTGTTGTATATGAGTGTATCTCTTGATTTATTGTATTTTTTCTGGCAATGCATGTAGTAACAGATATCCGATTTTATAAAATTATTATTCGTTTAAGTTGGCTGCTTTTCGATCTGATTTTTGAATAGTTGATGAAATCTTGTTTATATCATTGTATGACATTTATTTTCTAGATTTGTGATGAATTCGGCGATGTCCGGTATGGCAATAGAGAATAATTTATTTTGTGAAAAAAAAAATATTGTATTTATAAGGAATAACGTAAATAAAGTTTTTCCTTAACGTTTGCGTATATAGTAATTGTATATTTATGTAAATAGTGATAATTTTTTCCCACGTAGCATTTTCGAAATGCATAA
The DNA here is from genome assembly GCA_026008535.1 of Perilla frutescens. Taxonomy (NCBI): domain Eukaryota; kingdom Viridiplantae; phylum Streptophyta; class Magnoliopsida; order Lamiales; family Lamiaceae; genus Perilla; species Perilla frutescens. Next base: position 67,120,807 of record BRKX01000003.1, on the reverse strand, counting down.
ATAATTCTTAAGTGTTTGTCAAATAAAATCTAAATTAATTGCCGCGAGGAGGTTGATAAAGTGTACACTAAATAAAGTGTACGTATTGCCTTTGAGGTATGAACATGGACATCAATTTCATAAAAATAAAAATAGAAAACCTAAATAATTATAAGCAAAACATAATAAAACAAACTAAAAAAAATTATGTGGTCGGGCCTACCCCTTAAGGCTAGATTGTACCTAGAGGGAAATTTTACCCTACATGTTGAGGTACTACCCTAACATGTAAGACACTATTTTAAAATTATTAAAATTATGTGTGATAAGTAATTACTAAATATTAAAGTGTATTAATTGTTGGGATAATTATTATTAAATTGTGTTGGGACATGTAGAGTAGAATTTCCCCTACCTATTAGGCTAGGGTGCTACTAAAAAAATATGATCTCTTTTTTTAGCCCTAAAATTATGTTTTCATGGCCAAATATATATTTATGTTTTGAAGTGTAATCTGTTTTATAAAAATATCATGAATTTCAAATACGATATACCTAAAATTTAATCACATTTTTTGTAAAAATATTATATAATTCAATTTTCAGGATACTGACAAAGCACATCGGAATCCAAGTGTAAAATGTTATAGACAAACACATTTAATCTTAACATAGAATATAATTTTTCATGTCATTTTAAATGCTCGACGCAGGCGGACTTTGTTCGTAATCCAACACTAAAAATTAAATTCGATGATATTTTTGCAAAAATCTAGAGGGAGAATGTATTTTTTAAAATTCATGACAAACGAGCTAAAATGCGGGACATAAATATATATTTGACTTATTTGCATTCATATTTATTATATCGAAGTGTAATGAGACGTCATTTAACCATATAATTGATTCAAACTACGAGGCTGAATACTAAACAAATAAATGTTAGTGAAGGGGAAACAAAAATCAAGCAAATTAACATTAATCATTCACAAATTCCTCAAGGCCTTCAATCAAACATATATACACAATTTATGGAATGAAACAAAAAGAATAAACTAAGGAATAAAACTTGAAAAACACTAAACAGATGACAAAAACCTAGACACCATGACCAAATTTCTTCAAGAAAACTGCAACACACAAAATCATGCAAACAAACCAGGAAAATAAAACAATTCACAAAATGAAACCAAAAAAAAAAAACTGTAGTGGAATGAAACTTAACCACAAGGGAAATATGATAGAGATGATCGTCTTCCACCACCTCCATAAGGACAGGGCATCCATTACTCGATGTTATGATCGTTATGCAGTTCAGGAGCACCTTTTTTTTTTTCTCTGGTGCTTACGCTCAGATCGAGGCTCACGACCATCCGTAGATCATCTTGCATCCTCAGTTAGCATCAACTTATATTTGTGCTAGCTAGATGTCTGCATTTTTTCGAAGTTTGATTCGGTTAAAAATGACTTCTACTTCTACTTTTATGTCTCAAGAAGCACAAAAGAAGAAGGGTTGCATGCTAAAAAAATCACCACATTTTCACGAAGTTTCAAATTCAACACGACCTTTAAACATAGGCTAAGCTTAGGCGATTAAGATATCAATTATTAATTTGGATACTATTCAACAACTCCCAATTTTTTCAATGATGCAAGTTTGAAATGCAATGGTTGTGTAAGTAGGGTCACAACGGGCTTGAAGAGATGCACAAGGTAGCAGCTTGAATTTAGACACCATCACTAAAAAATTTGGAGAATGTTGAATAACATCTAAATAAATTAAAAATTGGTGTTTTATTGCCTGCGTTTGAAGGTTGCGATGAATTTGTAACTTTGTGATAATGAGATTTTTAAAATTTAACAAAGATTGTGAAAATGTGGTGATTTTTAACAAAGATTAAGCAAACACGTAAAGAATTCAACGTGCACAAATGTAAGAAAATGTTGGGGAAGGTACCTTTCATTGAAGCTTTAGCGTGCCTATCTTTCCTTTCAAAATCACCATCTCCCAATTCATCCTTCCCGTCGTTTCCTGCATCACTTTCACTAGCTGTTTCCCATTCAGAATCGTCCGTCTCTTGGCCACAGGGATCACCAGCATCACCTTCACACTGGACGCCTCCATGTTTGATAGAAGCCTCTCTAAACAACCAAGCAGCTCTCATCTGTTTCTTGACTAAACGTTCAGCATAATCGGGGACTTTGTTTTGCCTCAAGGACAGATCAGGATCAGTCGACTGGGAGAATTCGTTTATGAACAAAATAGCATCTAATAGGCTCTCTTTGGCTAACCCAAGCATGTCGTAGGCCTGTGCTCGTCTCCACAGGCTTCTAGCATGACGGTTGACAGGGTTATGTAGACAAAGTGCACGAGTGGCATCGCTTATGGCAGCCAAGGGTTGTTGCAGTAAGAGATGGCATTGAGCTCGATTACTGTACAACACCACCCTTTCTTTCTTCGACCTCATTGGGCACAAAGACAATGCTTCTGAATATTTTGAAGCAGCGCCAGAAATATCCCCGGACGAGAACAGGGAGTTTCCTTCAAGTTTAACTACTAATGCAGCTGCATGTTTGATATGAAGATCCTCCTTCGGCATACTTTTTTCCCATTTTAGTCTTTGTCGAGAAGCGAGGAGTTCCTCAATCTCTTCTTTTACATGGCTGCTCATTGAGTTTCTACCTGTTCCAGATGACTGCATACATTCTTCAAGAACACTGACAATGGAATCCCCGAGTTTCTTATGATCCCCTAATGTCGTTATTTCTGCAAGGTCAATTAGCGTAGGTACCACTTTGTCACTAACCTGCACAGTTTGAGTCAATAAGATATGAATCACAGTGTAAATGCAGGCAGGCAGAAATAATCAAATAGAAGCAAATTACCTTATGACAGGTGCTCGGGTCTTGGAGCAACCAAAGAAGACAGTCCACCGCCATATATTGCCAGTCGTCTGATGATCGTGCTATGTTGCACAATGCATCTATAACTCCAGGACAGCTTGCAATTGGGCCTCTACCAAGTTTATGATGACAAATAGTTCGTAATAATCCAATGCCAGCTGGTGAATTCTCATTTACGAGTCCTCCCCACATGCCGGGAAGCTTTACTAGAAATTCTGGTTTGCATATAGTCAGAAGGAATTCGTGTTTGAAAGCAAAGCAATTGATGAGCTGAAGGGACCAGCACTGCAACTGACTAGCCCATTCCTCTGCCTTCCTCGACTCCATTTCAACACCACCCATACCACGTGTGAGAAGATCACAGTGATAACTAAGCCTCCTGTCAACATACTGGTAAAAGTGAGTGTAAATGATCTCAAGAGAGCTCACTGCCAGCTGCATCGAGAGCTCCAAGATCTCTCCATGGCTTGCTACAGCAGGAAAAGTAGCAGCATAAGTAGCTAGGTGACCTAAAGCTCGGACTGCCACTCTCTGTTCGACCCAAGTTAGCCTCCCTCTCAGAAGTTCAACCAAAGCCGGGATAACTCCAGCATGCACCGCCATTTCAGCAAACTCTTCCATGTTCATAGTGTACGATCCAATTATATGTGCTGCGTAGTAAGGGATATAAATGTTTTGATCATGTGATAACCACCTTCGGTTCTTTAAGCCCTTCCAAATGAGTGCTGCCATGCATTCGAAAATCCCCAGTTCAATGAATTCAGGGTCATTAGGATGTGCCATGGCAGTATTCCAAAGGCCACTAATAGGAAGGACCTGACCGTCATCATCCTGCGACGGAAGTTCTCTAAAGAATTTTAATAAACTTGATCTGCGCTTGCTTGGATTCCCTTCTTTCATAACACAGAAGAAGCATCCAGGGTATGGACAATCGGGGGATCCTTTATCCATGCTCGACTTCACCTTCACACACGTGGTAACTAGTTCCTCAAAAAGCAGCTACCTAAGACAAATATGCAAAGTACTTCATGGAATGATTATTCCTGAACTGAAAAATCGAAGGAACTCCAATTCTTTCACATAATAGCAAATACACAAAATATCCAATACCGTTAGTACAAATAACATGAGATGCATTCAATAGCACTAAATTCATACATGTAAATTCATCAAATTATATACACATGAAATATTATCATTTTCCAGGCGAACAGTCAAGTCAAGCACGTCCGTTTACTGGTTGTGTGATAGCATTTTATGCAATCAGCACATATAACCAAAATGTGATTAAAAAAAACAAATATCATGAAACTCAACTTTAAAGATTATAATCTTAATTGATCTGTTTTCAACTCTAAGCCTCCATTAAATTTAGCAATACCATCAGACGGTCATCCTTCATCCTCATCAAGCATCAAAAAAACCGAACCTTTTCTGGACATTTAAACTCCATTACTCATCCTAATAATCTAATAATCACTTGTTTCAGTAATATACTAAAATGCAGCATGATATGGAAAATTGCTTGAAAGCCCTTTTCAATAAGATACTGCTCGATTTGGAGATAAAACTCTCAAGCCACAGAGATAAAGAGTTGATCCTAATGCAGCAAGATGGTTGAACATTTAACTCGCAACAGCATGACAAATTTACAACCCAATAAAATATGATAATCATTCCCCATCTTTTTGTTAAGAAATCAACCAATTTCAGGGGGGGGGGGGGGGGAGTAAAAGACAAAATAAAGTTTCTAGGAAAAGCTGACAAAACAAGGCTGGTAAAAGAGTGGGCTTTTCTAAAATAAATGATAACTCCTAGCGCCCATGGAGTTGTATCGAAGCATCTAACTATCAGAATCTAATTTTTCTAAATCAAAGTAAGATGGTCTTACCATAATCCAGAAATTGTAATTAAAAAAAAAACTATAGTTAATCTAACTAATTTGAATCCACCATCACAAATTGGACTTCCAGCAACAAATTCAGAAAAAAAAATAGCAACAAATTTCTCACAATGAACTATTCCATTTTCTTGATGGATCTACTCAAGAACAATCAGCATCATTAACAAACAGTAAAGGCAAAATCTTTAAGCAAATCTCAATTCCCAAATGTTCAGCAGCCTCAAAACACTCAAAATTTTCAAAACTAACATTCAATGAGAAAAAAAAAATCACTTCAGTTCTTACATCAATAGTCATAATTGAAACAAAAAATCAAATCTCGGAAGTAGAAAAGGAGAAAGTAGATTAAAGGGTACCTGAAAGATTTGTTAGACACTGAATCTTGCACAAGAAAACAATGAACACAATTATATTTTGTTCTATTTGATGTGGGGTGTTGAAAAGCAATTTGCTTTATAAACATAACCATAAATGCGGGCTTTTCTTTCTTTTTCAAACAAGAAAATGGGGGGTTTTGCAGCAGAGATTGAGATGTAGTGGATAAAAGATGGCCCTTTCTTTTTTTCTTTTTTTGGTATGAACTTAATCTGCTCGACAGCAAAGAAGATCTTGTAATGAAAAAATTTCCTTTTTCTTTCTAGAAAGAAGCTGAAATTCCCAACTACAATATTTTTGTATGATAAATTTGATCTGAAATATAATGATGGAAATTTAAATTTCGATCACAAACTCAGTCATCCAGCAGCTAAATTACTCTAATAGAGCAGTATTTAATGTTTATTTTTTTTTCTTAATTAATCTTACGACTAAAAAATTCGTATGGATTTGAGAAAATTAATGGTGGGACATTGGCATTATTACCTGCAGAATTATTGCGGATTGCAATTTGGATTAATTATCATCCACTTTTTTGGGTCCCATTTTCCATTTTCTTACAAAGATCTACGTACCGTTGTAGCCCAGTATGTACTACTTTCAATTTCAACTTCAAGTTTCGACTTTTTTGAAATACAGATGGTAATATATTAATGGTCACACACACATATTGAATTTTCATCCAATTTACAAAAATATTATCTACTAATTTTCTGTTTATGATTGCTAATAACAAGGTATGCTAAAGATGAAGGACAATGCTAAATGGCACAAATTGTATCGGAACAAATGTAGAATTTAATAAAATTTCGATATAAAATGACATTATCACCTTTATACAATTTTGATTAAAATTTATTCCTCATTTTCTACACAATTTCTCAATATTTAATTTGAATGCATGAATGATCAATAATGCATGAGATTCATCCCACATTTTCTACACCAATTCCCAAGTACAATGAATTTATCTTAAAATAAAGTAGAAATTAAACCACTCAAATTAATATTTGTACTTGAACATGAATATGATATTTATACAGTATATTTTGGTTTAAAAAATATAAGGAATGCAATTTATATAGTATATTTTGATTTAAAAAAGAACTCATCTATGATTTTTATTCGATCATCAGGAATACAAGTTAAGTTACAATTTGAGCACTAATGAAGAGACTTGAGAGAAGAGGAGAGGAAGAGGCGAGAGGGTAGAGGTTTAATAAGAGAAGTCTGTTAATCTGGCAGAGGTTTTTGAGAAGTCTCTTAATCTGGCGGTTTTTTTTTTTAATTTGACAGATGTTTTGTTGTATAATAATGATGATGATGATGATGATGATGATAATGATAATAATAATAATAATAATAATAATATTATTATTATTATTATTATTATTATTATTATTATTATTTTTATTTCACATAATTTTTTTTACTAAGATATACACACAATTAAATATATTTATTGTATATTTAACTATATATATTAATTGATGTTTAAACACTTGTATAAACAAAAGTCATTTGTGTATTATATAAGTATCTGTAACGAAAGTAATTCAATAACATCAATTGAAAATCTTATAGATGTCTCAAACCCCACCTTCATCATCCAAGCGAAAGAAACATGAGTGGAAAGTGCCTCCCTCGCCAGTCTCATTAGAGTCAGTATACAACTCATTGAGGGAACAGTTTGAGGATCTTAAGAATAACATTAAGGATTTTTATTTTTTTTTGAAATCGAATGACATTAAAGAGTTGCTAACATGGGAAGTGAAGATTTTTGGAGCTGACGAGCCATGATGATTTTTACTGGATGAGTCTCCGTTGTCTAACTTGTACGAGCTATATCTTGAGGTGGTTTAAAAAATAAAGGATGAAGAAACTAAAAATATTTCGGTGATTGATATTACCGACACCACCGACGATTCTACTTCTAATATATATAAGTGTCATACAACAATTATGCTATTATTTCTGTATAATGAAAATGCAAATGAAAAAATTGGCTTAAACATTTAAACATGCTATGAATGAATTATATATTATTAAATATAATTTATCATATTTTCTCATATGTTATCTTTGTTTAATTTTCACATAATGTGCAATCAATAATTTTTTAAATGTTTTTAATCAAATAATCTTAAATTGAGTAAACCTTTGATTAATTGAAGAATTGAAGTTCAAAGTTTATTTATTATCTATGAACTTTTTCGATATATAATAAAATTGAATTCACTGTCATATTATGAATTGAATAAAATCATAAAGTTAATTATCTTATAAGACACTTTTGTTTATTAATCAAATAATCATAATTAAGTTGAGCTAATAAGTTATTAATTAAAAAGTTGAAGAGTTTAATTATTAAATAGTGAGAGAGATATCGACATAAATTAATGGAAAGAGAGAAATTTATAATTTTGAATTCTTTTAAAATAAATAATCTAATAAGGATAATTTAGTCATTTAACATAATTATTTACAATTTGTGCCAAATAGAATTATCCAAAGATTTTTATATGATTTTCTACGTCATTTTATACATTATACTCCAATTTGCCTTGGCAGCAATCTAATATTGAAAATTGAATCATATAACAATTTTTTTTACAAAACTGAGGAAATGTTGGTTTTTTTTCTGCATATTTTGAAGTTTTGAACATTTTTACAAATTATACTAAAATTCAAAATATAAATATATATTTGGTCTATGCACTCGAGGGCCCATCTTCGTCTGCCCGAGAAAACCTTTGCGCGTTCGTTACCTTTTGGGAGGTCTGCACCCCATAGAAACTGTCTACCCGAGACTATCCCTTGGCTCGAATCAAGATAGTACTTCGTTGTGACATTTTAGTTGGTGGAATAACGATTTCTTAACTTTGAGTCATGTTTTTCATCTCACTACTCACTAGTGTCGTTAAAGTCGATTTATCTTATGTTCATCCATGATCATGGAAAAAAAATAGTGACTTTCTGAATTCAAATTTTGATTTTATTATTAGAAGTTTTTCGTAGTTACAACTTACAAGCTCCTTTTATTGTTTAAGTTATATTCATTCCTAACTTCTCTTTGAAAATAATATAAAAGAGGGAAAATTATATGCTACTCCCAGGGTATTACCTTAAATGACACTTTCAAGTGTCACAATAGACCTATTGTGATACTACAAAATACCTATTATGACATTTTGGGTAATACCCTGGGGTAGCATATAATTTTCAATAAAAGAGCTGTAACGAAAAAACATTTTAAGACAGAATATTGAAGCTGGCAATTAAGTGTTTAATTTGGCAAGCAAATTTCGAATATGACCAAACTCAGTTTAGATCTATCACTAATCACTAATAAGAAATATCAATAGCTTAACTTCACAACCCTCTATTAAAAAAGTTTCATATTTCTTCTATAATGATATCAATACGCGTTACGTATATATTTATGATATCATAAAATACACGTGGTGATGGTGTGTATGGATAATATAAACAATGAAATACAGCTTGGAATAAAGAATTCCGTGTGCTAGTAGAATGATTATTTTCTTGATTTTTTTTATTATTTGTTTTTTTCTTCTTGGTTTTGATTTTGAACAATTATAGTAATATTTATATGATGGAATGGAATATCTTTAGAGCTCATATTTAACTCATCGCACTATGCATGTATTGGGCTAAATAAATAAAAAAGAGGCCCATGAATAAAATATTTGGGCCATTAGTCTTAAAATTGCTTTTGCTAGTCACATCTATATCTGCACTTCTTCCCAATTTACACGTTCAAATTCCATGTTGCATTTTTTTTTTATTTCACTCTATATTTTATTATTAAATTTATAATTTTAAAATTAATATTTATAAAAATAAAATATGATTACAACATAGTTAATCATAGTCATCATTTATTAACAAAAAAATGAATTAAAATTTTTAATTATGAAATAAACAACCATACTAATGAATTATTATTAATTGAAAACTAAAATTATATACAAAATAATAAATAATTATAAATTCTAATTGAGTGGAATAAACCTTAATTAAAAATTATAAAATTAAACTAAACACAAGAGATTGAAATTGAAGAATGAAATGAAAGAAAAAAATCATACTTTGATAGTGAAACATAAAGAATGTACAAGGATATCTAGTGTGGAATTTGTGTGTGAGTGTGTGTGTGTGTTTATTAGATTCCAATTATTGAAAACTGAAACAAATGTGAATAGATAATAATTAATGTTCAATATTGCAACTATTATTTAAGTAGGACGTAATTATTTTCATAATATTGTAAGGTCTTTTTTTTTTTAACTCACATACCCGACCTGTGGTATTGAGGAGATTCGAAACAGGGAACACAGATACCATATCTCATTAATTATATATCATGAAAATTGAAATATTAGATATATATTAAGGTATTTGATATATATATATATATGTATATATATATAAAGCAATTATAAGATTCCACTTTGACAAGGAGTCGCTCCAATTAGTCTATTTAATTATTCTGGTTCGATATCGACTATTGAGTTATTTTGCACCCTCATATTATAAAGTACATGCCATGTATATATAATTCAAGTGTATACTAACCATGAATTTTTAAAGAATAATATAAAGTAAAATATATAAATAGACAGAAAATTCACAAACGTAGATTAATTAACTTTAGAAGAATTAATATCCTAATAGAAACGAGAAGAAAATATGATGCGTGCTCTATATTTTTCTACTAGATGGAGGACACAATTATTTATAATTTGCAAACTAGTACATAATACGGTAAATTATCTTGAATGCGTCTTTGATTAAGATTGCAAATTTCTCATTGTTACAAAACAAAATGTATATAGGAACATTCTCTTTCTTTATGTATAAGGTGAATGAATTTACAATTTAGACAAGATTTTTAAAACATTGCAATAATAACTCAATCTTTTGATTTGCAGTCATTTCCACAATTTGATCAGATTAATAGGTCATTAATAAAACTTAATTAATTTGATCAGAAAAAAAAAGTTGTATATATATAAATAGTGAATATATATATATATATATATTGCAGATTTGCAGCTGGCATATTCATTCATGAATACATTCATTCAAGTTTCAAGTCATGACAACTATTTCATGTCAGGTAATATTGAATGCTGCATTTATTCAACAAAATCACTGATGAAAAAGAATGGAGTATATATTAATTCGATCAATAAATATATATATATATATATATATATATATATATATATATGAATACTCACCACCAATCATAAATCATAAAATTAAATTAATTTATAGGCAGGAAAGCGCAGTTCATCATCGCATGTGATTAATTAATCACGTGAACAAGGTATAGCTAGCATAATCAAGCAGCTTAATTCACAACATATATAATTCAACACATATAATTATTATATATATCTTACATTACATGGTGACATGAAGAATCTTCACACATACACATATATACATATATTAAAGAACAAACAGAGAAAACAAATATCAACTTCCAAACCCCACTCTAGAACACTGTGTATGATGATTGATGAGAGAGAGAGAGAGAGAGAGAGAGAGGCCCTAAACATGACCACAGTCAGCTCAATTAATTATAACATAAAAGAAAACTACAAGAAATTGCATAACATCACCTAAAGAGATTAATTAATTAGTCTGAGGGTCTCTGCCACCGCTTATGGGGGGGCGCGGTGGCGCCCTAGGTGGTGCTACCCGCAACTCCACCGCCACAGGTGGATCAGCCGGAGGGTCGGCGGCGGAGGAAGGCGGATCCGCTGGGATTTGGCCACTACTTATTCCGTCGCCGTCGTCGTCGACGTTTGAAGGAGAATTTGGAGGCTCGGAATTGAACCCTAGACAGTTGAGCACAGCCCTCATGAATTCTTGAAAATAATTGCATGGATTTTGAACAAAAAGCTGGTCTTCATCAAAAATCTTCTCGGATTTCGCCTCCATTTTTGTGTGATATTATGTTTTCTCTCTGAAATTTATGGCTCGGTAGGTGCTAAAATTTAATGCAGTTGTGTCTACTACTTAGTAATAGTAGTTATTATATATATAAAGGAGGAGACACACACACACATGTATATATATGTGTGTATCTATATTTTTAATTAATATTTAAGTCATTCTCAAGTTTATCTCATTAATGTTTTCAATATGTTATTGCGGATGAAATTCTCTAATATACTTTTGTCTATCAATTCATGCTACACGATCAATTTATTATTATTATTATTATTATTATTATTATTATTATTATTATCATTTTTATTTTTATTTTTATTTTTTGTACTTTATTATAATTTTATGCTTGGTAGTTAGGATTCATTCTACTCAATTAGAGTATATATATAATTAATTAGAAATAGAATTAAATACTAAAAAATAATCATATAATCTAATTGGGTATAATTAGCCCTAATTAATTAATAATTGTAAAATAAACTTAAGCACAAAAAATGAAATTGAAGAAAAATTAAAAATTCCAAGTGTGTAGCATGATGACGCACAAAATGTAGCCGATAATTTCATCTGTTATTATGCCCTAAATTGACGTGGGCAAGTGCGTGGTGGCTTACCAATTTTTTTAGTGACCAAAATACCCTTCTTAATTGAGAGTAAGTGCAATATCTTTCCGTCTCAAAATTATAGTTTGTTTTTGAAAAAATCGAACTCTCGGTTTTAACAGAGTTGTGATCAAAGTTGGCTCCAAAGTTGAGACAACTTTGCATACGCAGCGGAAATTTAGAAATAGAACAACGGATTGAAATTTTCACGAGATTATATTTCTATAATCTCATAAAATGCCTCAGGGCGAAATCTTCACTATATAGAATATGTGAATTACAAAAACACTACTAGAAAAACACTAACTAAAATATTAAGACACTTTATCTCTTCCTTCACAGAAAGTTGAGACTAAAGTTGTCTTAACCAAATCTAGTAGAAAATCTGCAGAATATAAAAACTTGATCTCTAATCTGAATGTATATCTCTAAGACTCCATAAAAACTATACACATCTGGATCCTATATTTATACAAAACAATATACTTGCCCTCTACTCATATAACTTGCACAAACCGTACTCCTAACAACTTTCCTTGACTTTAGCCACAAACAAACAACATTTCCATAGATATAGGAACAAACATATCTTGGACTTTATCTCTAAGACTTGGTCAAATCACATGTCCATCCATATATTAATTCTACCTGCAAAAATAATTAAAAGAAAGACAAAAAAAAACTATATCCAAAATAATAAACCATACGATTTCAACAATCTCCCCCTTTTTTTGTCTTTTTTCTCAAAACCAACCAAACGAGCAACACAGCAATAAAAACAAATTTTGCTCTCCCTAAAACACATACTCAGAAACCCAAAGTTCAGAGCACAGTTGCTCCCCCTGTCAAGCAAACTCCCCCTTTCACAGAAACTTCATCTTCATTAACTCTGCTACTTCCAACCGCACCATCTCTTTGTTTGCTGCTGCTAGTGACATCAATGTTAACACCACCACCATCATCTCCCCCTTTTTGGGAAGAAAGCAAGCGTTGAAACTTCAGAGTAATACTGAACTTGTTTAAACAAAGACAAGTTATATGTATAACATAAGGAAATCGGTTTTCCTATGAATTAGGAACCAAATCATTAAAGATAAAGTCAAGAAAAATATTAAAAATCGAGTAAGATATGTTCCGGATATTTACCAACTGATTTTTTTTTAAAAAATTGCTACACCTGTTGTCAATCCAATGAAATCATTTAATCAGAACACAACTTCTGAAAACATCATAGAAAATTATAAGATGAAGGAGACAGATGGTGAATAAATGAATAACCAAAAGAATCTTGTAATCACCACTTATCTAAGATCTTTGATCTAGTTATATGGCTTTCTAAGAACAATCATGGTTTCACCTTAAAAAGGTTTTTACATTCTCAAATATGTCCACCTTCAAAAATCGTCTATAATATGACAGAAATATGACAACAGACGTGACAACTTTACTTTAAACAGAACATAAGCCGAGAGATTTTCTCAATATTGAGAATCTCTCATAGCTCAAGTCCTTAGTAAACATATCAGCCAGTTGGTTTTCCGTACTAATATACTCTAATTTTAATATATTCTTTTCAACCAAATCTCTAATAAAATGGTACCTCAAATGGATGTGTTTGGACTTGGAATGATGGACAGAGTTCTTGGCACGGTTGATAGCACTTGTGTTGTCACAGAGCATCACCAAAGGATTACTTTCTAGCCCATAATCATCTAGCATTGATTTTAACCACACCAATTGTGTTGAACAGCTACCGGCAGCTACATATTCAAATTCAGCTGTAGACAACGAGATACAATTTTGCTTTTTACTATGCCACAAGATAAGATTGTTACCAAGATAGCAACATCCACCACTTGTACTCCGTCTATCATCTATCTCTCCAGCCCAGTCAGCATCACTGTACTTTACAAGATCTGTAGTTGTGTCCCTTTTGAACCATAGACCCAATTCACATGTGCCGGCAACATACCGAATGATCCTCTTTACAGCTTTAAGGTGCTCCTCCTTAGGACAGGACTGAAACCGAGCACATGCACACACATTGTACATGATATCTGGCCGGCTAGCAGTCAAGTAGATGAGACTTCCGATCATTGATCTGTATAAAGTTGAATCAACTTCAGGTCCAACTGCGTCCTTCGATAGCTTTTCAGTCGTACTCATGGGAGTCCTCATGTGTTTTGCATTCTCCAAGCCGAACTTCTTTACAAGATTCTTGGCATATTTTGTCTGGGAGACAAACACACCATTTTCTTTTTGCTTGACTTGAAGTCCAAAGAAATTGCTAAGCTCACCCACCATGCTCATCTCAAATGATGTGGACATTGCCTCCACAAATTCCTTCAAAGCCGTCTCGCTTGTTGATCCAACTACTATGTCATCGACATATATTTGAGCAATTGTGAGAAAGTCTTTTTCTTTCTTGAGGAAAAGTGTCCTATCGGCATGACCCCTGAAAAGACCAAATTCAAGCAAGAACTCTGTTAACCGACTATACCAAGCTATAGGATCTTGCTTAAGTCCGTACAAAGCTTTGTATAATTTATACACATGATCAAGTTTTATCGGGTCTTCAAAGCCTTTAGGTTGTTCCACATATGCTTCATTCACGTTTTTAGGTTCAACCGTGGATAAGAAGACATCAGTACCAACTTTATTGATTATACATGATAGGCACACCATCCTTACCATTTCCTTGTAGTTGACAGGAGTTTTACCTCTAGTTCTGACCCCTTTACGAACATCTCCAATGACTTGATCAATTGGATGATCTTTTCGAATCTTGCTCGGTGGATCTCTTCTATTGCTTCCCTGAACTACTTCTGGAATTTCTGAATCATTTGAGTGGTGATTCGATATAGATCCTTCTGTACATGCATCCTCATCAGTCTCTGAAGTGGACTCGACTTCATGATTGACTCTCCCTTCTTCCTCAACAGTTCTTTCTTTTATCACTTTTGGGGTCAAATTTGAACAAGTAATCCCTGAGGTGTCCAGCTCGCTGTCGCTAAGAGATAAGAATGTGATGGGCTTTCCAAGCTTTCTAAATGTGTTGGCATATTCATTTGCAAAGTGCCCATAGCCTTTGCACTCATAGCATTGAATAGTGGAGAAATCTTTCACCTCCTTTGGTCTAAAGTGATCTGATGCAGCACGCTTTATGATCCTAGATTCCTTACCAGGTGTATTCATTTTTTCATAGATAACCAAAGACCCGGATGAGTCATATCGAGGCTTGCGTTGTTCAGCACCTCCCTTTAGTTGTTTTTCTCTGTTTGCCCTGATGAGAGTGTTTAGTCTTCTGGTTAGAAGAGCAAAATCAGGATTCTTTTCAGTGATTTCTTCAAGATCTTCATCCTCTTCTTCGTCATAAGCTGTAACAAACTGATGTATTTTGATTTTGTAAATTATCTGGGTTGTAATAAGCTGGGGTTATTCAGATTGTATTTGTATATACTAACAACTGTGTCGCTAAGATGAACAGAAATGGGGGAAATTGTTAGAGAAAGGTGGGGGGAATTAGAGAAGTTTTGAGGAAGAAAAAGATACTTTCATTACTTGCTGATTACAACCAAGAAATGGGAATTTATAGTACCGCATAAAGTAGAAGTTGAAACCCTAAAGCATATGCTAAACTGAAATATGAAATAAAATAACTGGGCCTGTACTTGGGCCTTTTAATTAAAATAACAAAGCCAAGCCTTCAATTTCTGCCTACGGCCCATCACTCCTGATCCGCTGCTTGCCCCGACCCGGACGCCTCTTTACTCACGAATTCAACCTTAGCATTCCCCAGATTACCCAATTCAAGATTCAACCTTTCATCCCCTTCACGAACCCTAGCCACCATTTCTCCGAATCCGATTGAGTCCATGACATTTCCCCCTCCATTCAAGGATCCTTGTCCGCAAGGATCAGTCTTTCCATAGAACTGGGCCATGAATGTGGAATCCTCCTAGGTAATCGCGCCCGCTTCTGAATCGTCCCAAAGAATCGATTTTTGCTTGATTTTTGCTGATCCCCTCTGTATGGTTCTTTCTGCGAGGATGGCTACCGGCTGGATGAGAAAGGTTCCTTCGTCGTTGTGTGCAGGAAGAGTTTTAATGGGTTGGATGGTCTGTCCCAGCACCTTCTTAAGCAGCGATACATGGAAAACCGGGTGGATCTTCACCCCTTCAGGTAGTTCCAGGCGGTAAGCCACCTTTCCGACCCTTTCTGTTATGCGATAGGGGCCGTAGTACTTGGCTGATAATTTAAGGTTTTTTCGAAGAGCTACAGAACTTTGCTTATAGGGTTGTAGCTTGAGGAAGACATAGTCATCCACTTCGAATTCCCTTTCAGTACGCTTCTGGTCTGCATAGACCTTCATTCTGTTTTGGGCAGCCTGTAGGTTAGCCTTCAACTCAGATAGGAATTTTTGCCTTTCCACCAGAACCTCTTTGACCTCTGTGTTGGGTGTTGTAAAGTATGCCTGTAGGGAGTGCTGGGGAGGAGGATAGCTATAGAGTGCTTCAAAAGGGGTAGACTTTAAGCTGGTATGATAATTAGTGTTATACCAAAATCCAGCTAGAGACAGCCACCTTGACCATTGTTTAGGGTGTAGATGAACCATACACCTTAGGTAGGTCTCAAGGCATTGGTTAACCTGCTCAGTTTGTCCATCAGACTGTGGGTGGTAGGAAGATGTCATATCCAAACTGGTGCCCATGAGTTTGAATAACTCCTTCCAAAAAGAACTTGTGAAAACCTTGTCTCTGTCTGTCACTATACTGATTGGCTGCCCATGTAACCTGTAAACTGTGTCTAGGTAGACTTTAGCAACTGTCTGGGCAGTGTATGGATGTGAGATGGGAATAAAGTGCCCATATTTGGTGAGCTGATCAACCACCACCAAAATCACATCTTTCTTATAAGACATAGGCAATCCTTCAATGAAATCCATAGAGATATGGGTCCATGCCTGACTAGGAATCTGTAAGGGCTGTAGTAATCCAGGGTAGAGACCTGCTGTAGGTTTGCTGATAGCACAGGTGGGACATTTGTTCACCCACTGAGTTACATCTCTCTTTAAGTGTGGCCAGTAGAAGAGTCTTTTCAACCTCACATAGGTCCCATAAATACTAGAGTGGCCCCCATACGGTGAGTTATGCATCTCTTGTAGGAGCTGCATCCTGATGTCAGTACCATTGCCAACTACAATTCTACCCTTGTACTTTAGTAACCTTCCTAGGAGTTCATAGTCTGGGTAGGTAGTGTTGTCCTGCACCTTTGATTGTATCACCTGGGAATATAGTGAATCCTCCTTGTAGCTATCTATGATCTGCTGCATCCAGGTGGGAACTGCAGTGGAGATAGAACTGCACTCTTCTGCAGTGTGTGGTCTTCTGGAAAGGGCATCTGCAGTCTTATTCTCAGTGCCCTTTTTGTACTGAATTTCATAGTTTAGTCCCAGAAGTTTTGGTATCCATTTTTGCTGTATTGGAGTCATTATCTTCTGATCTAGGAGGTGTTTGAGGGCTTGCTGATCAGTCTTAATAATAAATTTATGCCCTTGTAGATAGTGCCTCCATTTCTGAATGGCCATTAGGACTGCCAGGAACTCCTTCTCATAGATGGAGAGGGATTGATTCTTGGAGTTTAAGGCCCTGCTCATGTAAGATAGAGGCCTCCCTTTCTGCATTAACACAGCTCCCAGACCTCTGCCACTTGCATCTGCCTCTATAATGAAGAGCAGTGTAAAGTCTGGCAAAGCTAGAACAGGAGTGGATACCATGGCTGACTTGAGAGCTTCAAAAGCTATGGTAGCCTCCTCAGTCCATTTGAAAGCCCCTTTCTTCAACAGTGTAGTCAGAGGCCTACTCAGGACCCCATAATCCTTGACAAATTTTCGATAATACCCAGTAAGCCCAAGAAATCCCCTGAGTTGCTTAAGGGTGGTAGGCACTGGCCAGCTTAGCATGCCCTCTATCTTTGTAGGATCTGTAGTAACTCCTTCAGCAGAGATGATGTGTCCCAGATACTCAATCCTTTCCTGCCCAAAGTGGCACTTACTTTCCTTTGCATAGAGTTGGTGTTGCCTCAGTATAGATAGGACCTCCTTCAAATGATCCATGTGTTTCTCCCATGTAGGGCTATACACCAGTATGTCATCAAAGAACACAAGTACTGTCTTTCTGAGTTGTTGTCTGAAAACTTTATTCATCAGTGACTGGAAGGTTGCTGGAGCATTACTGAGTCCAAATGGCATAACTAAGAATTCATAGTGGCCATTGTAGGTGCTGAACGCAGTGAGATACCTGTGCTCAGGCTTCATTAAGATCTGGAAGTATCCAGACCTTAAATCAATTTTTGAGAAAAATCTAGCCCCATGTAGCTCATCTAAGAGTTCATCAATGATGGGTATAGGATAGTCATGCTTAACAGTTAAACTGTTAAGATACCTATAATCCACACACATCCTCCATGTCCCATCCTTTTTCCTTACCAACAGCACAGGTGAGGCAAATGGATTTCTACTATCTTGAATGAGGCCACTCCCCAATAATTCCCCTACAATCCTTTCAATCTCAGCCTTCTGGTCATGTGACACCCTGTAGGGGTATCTGTGCTTGGGTATGCTCCCAGGCTTGAGTAATATTTGGTGCTCCACCCCTCTGCCAGGTGGCAGGTCCCTGGGCTCTTCAAAGACATCCTTGTAACCCTCCAGTAGACCTTTTAGTTATGTGTGTTGTTCATGATGGTCTTCTTTAACCTTAATCATATATACCTCTCCAATCTGCTCAGGCTGGTGGCACAACTTGTATAAGGTGTGGCCCGAGATCAGGTGACACTCCCCAATTTGTGTTATAGCTTGTATCCTGATCCTCTTTCCTAGCCAACTCACTGTGAATATCATCTTGTCATAATCTAATTCTATTGGTGTACAGGCTTTAAGCCAATTACCACCTAGAATTAAATCACAACCTTCTGCTGCCAAAGTTCTGGGTGAATAGGTGAAGTGGTGACCTTGCATATTCCACTGGAACCCATTAACCCTTGTGGAGCTGACCATCCTATTACCATTAACAACCTTGACCAACAGAGGTCTTGTAGGTTCCAACTGACATCCCAACTCCTTAGCAGTAGCTTCTCTGATGAAGCTAAGGGTACTACCAGAGTCTATTAATATGTGTAGCTTGTGATTGCCAACCTAACCATACACCCTCATGGTAGTAAATCCACCTTCACCAGATATAATATTTAAGGCCATTTGTACTTCTTCCATGTCTGCTTCAGGACTAGTGTTGATTGGAGCCTCTTCACTGATGGATATAGACTGCAAATAATTCATCTCCTCTTCTTCACTCATTATCATATAAGAAATTCTAGCCTTACATCTGTGTCCTGCTGAGAATGTTTCATCACAATTATAACACAGTCCTTTCTCCCTCCTAGCAGCCATCTCAGCTGCAGTGAGTAGTTTGAAGGGGGGCTTAGCTGAAACAGTGGGGGTCTTTTGGCTGTAGGAATTGGTGGGCATTTCCCTCCTTGCTCCAATGGAATTGGGCTTAATACTGCTCTTAAACTTCTTTGCCATAGCCTCCAAATTTAATATCTGTTGCTGCCCCAACTCAATAGGATGTTTAAGTGTTGTAGGTTTAAACATATGGATCAGTGGCTGAATTTCTTCACCCAACCCACTGATGAAGCTTGCTATAAAATATTCCTCAGAAAATTGACCCTTGTTTAGCATTAACATACAAGCCCTAAGCTCTTCAAACTTATCCACATATTCAGTGTAGGAACCCACATGCTTAAGTTTGTTGAATTCAGCAATGATTTTAACATCACTTATCTCCTCAAATCTGGCTGAAACCACATCTAAAAACTGTTCCCATGATATATCAGTGTCAGTGAAAGTTAGGTTCTGAAACCATTGGGAAGCCCTTCCATCAAAATGCATAGTGGCAAGAGTCACTTTTTGGTCATCAGGCACATTAGGGATCATCCTAAAATAACTTTGACACTTTAAAATCCAAGCCCTAGGTTGATCCCCATCAAATCTGGGAAAATCTAGTTTTGGGAAGTGGGAGGAGGAGTGTTTACCTGAATCAGCCCATTCCCTATTAGCAACGACCTGTTGAGGTTTAGGCTGCCCAGTGTCACTTTGGATACTTGAATAGGGGCTGCCAAGGATGGAATTTCCAGTAGCTGTGCTTTTACCTTTGTCCAAGTTTGATAGCTGTAGCTGAATAGACCCCAGGGTATTAGCCAAATTGTCAAATTTGCTGTTAACCCCTTGCACAAACCCTTTCAGCTCTTCATTAGACTTGGAGATTTGTTCCTGCATTTTTAACTCTGCAGACTCCCTCTTTAATGCTTCAGCCTTTAATACTCGATCTAACTCCTTTTGGTGTTCTTGCAGCTCACGTAATCTAGTTCCATCGGCCATGACAAGATCGTGGCTCTGAGATACCAAATGTAACAAACTGATGTATTTTGATTTTGTAAATTATCTGGGTTGTAATAAGCTGGGGTTATTCAGATTGTATTTGTATATACTAACAACTGTGCCGCTAAGATGAACAGAAATGGGGGAAATTGTTAGAGAAAGGTGGGGGGAATTAGAGAAGTTTTGAGGGAGAAAAAGATACTTTCATTACTTGCTGATTACAACCAAGAAATGGGAATTTATAGTACCACATAAAGTAGAAGTTGAAACCCTAAAGCATATGGCTAAACTGAAATATGAAATAAAATAACTGGGCCTGTACTTGGGCCTTTTAATTAAAATAACAAAGCCAAGCCTTCAATTTCTGCCTACGGCCCATCACTCATGATCCGCTGCTTGCCCCGACCCGGACGCCTCTTTACTCACGGATTCAACCTTAGCATTCCCCAGATTACCCAATTCAAGATTCAACCTTTCATCCCCTTCACGAACCCTAGCCACCATTTCTCCGAATCCGATTGAGTCCATAACACTGAAGTGGACTTTGAAGTTGTCCCGACAGTCAAGGCAATTCTCTTCTTCTTATGTCCACCTTTTTCATTCAATTCCATCTCGAAGGTGTTCAAGTCATTCATCAGTTTAGTAAAGTCCAGGCATCCAGTATTTGAAGCCGTATCAATTGCAACTACTTTCATGTCAAAGCGAGATGTTAGAGTCCTTAAAGCTTTTGAGACTAACCTTTTATTAGTGATTGGATCACCCAAGTCATTACACTCATTAGCAATCTCAAGTAGCTTATTGCGGTACTCTCCAACGGTTTCATCCTCCTCCATCTTCAGGTTTTCAAACTTCGTGGTGAGAATCCGATGCCTTGATTCTTTAATTCCAATATCACCTTCGCAATGCTGCTGGAGTATATCCCATGCTTCCTTGGCCGTCTCACAATTCCTTATGAGTTTGAACATTTGAACATCCAAGGAGGATTGAATCGCATTAAGCGCTTTGTCGTTGAACGTGGCTTCTTCATTTTGTTCTCTGGTACATTCAGATTGAGGAGTGCGACATACATCACCTTCAGCATCCAAAAGGAATAGTTCATGCCATCTAACACTGGAGGTTTGTTGAACAACAGGTTCGTGCAATCCATTGTGCTTACGAAAATAGGATCACCACTTAGTGTATCAAGTGTCTGCTCTGATACCAATTGAAAAAACTGAACTCTCGGTTTTAACAGAGTTGTGATCAAAGTTGGCTCCAAAGTTGAGACAACTTTGCATACGCAGCGGAAATTTAGAAATAGAACAACGGATTGAAATTTTCACGAGATTATATTTCTATAATCTCATGAAATGCCTCAGGGTGAAATCTTCACTATATAGAATATGTGAATTACAAAAACACTACTAGAAAAATACTAACTAAAATATTAAGACACTTTATCTCTTCCTTCACAGAAAGTTGAGACTAAAGTTGTCTTAACCAAATCTAGTAGAAAATCTGCAGAATATAAAAACTTGATCTCTAATCTGAATGTATATCTCTAAGACTCCGTAAAAACTATACATCTGGATCCTATATTTATACAAAACAATATACCATTTACTCATATAACTTGCACAAACCGTACTCCTAACAACTTTCCTTGACTTTAGCCACAAGCAAACAACTTTTCCATAGATATAGGAACAAACATATCTTGGACTTTATCTCTAAGACTTGGTCAAATCACATGTCCATCCATATATTAATTCTACCTGCAAAAATAATTAAAAGAAAGACAAAAACAAAACAAAAAAAAACTATATCCAAAATAATAAACCATACGGTTTCAACAGTTTTTTTTGTCCATCCAAAAATTATAATCCATTTCACTTAATTATTAAAAGTGTAGTAAATTTTTATTTTCTTAATATACCCCCGGCCTGTAGATCCGGAAACCTACAATTAATCGTATTAGTCCAGAGCAACGGTCAATCTGTGAAACAAAATCAGAAAAAACGTAAGAGCCAAAGACCGTCGGAGGGTGACGATCGTTGAGCCTCCGACGCTCAAGTTAGGAAAAGAAAAGGAGTAGAAAGCGATAAGATATGAAATAATTGAATAATTAAAAGACGAATAACGTAATCTCTAACCAGTATGTGGCTAGAAATCAAGGGAACATTATTCAATCCTGGAAAAAACGTAGGGAAGAAGCCCGAATATTAAATTGCCTGAGTGGAATTAATTCAGAAAATCGTGAACTCAGTGCTCTTAGGGTATTATGTGAAGCTTGTCGGTATTTCAGCGTAGTCGTCAAATGAAGAGGGGGGTCTCCTTTTGTAGACAGAGGCAGCGGCTAGGGTTCACGCAAATTGCGGTAGCGGTTGAGGAATGATCTCATTCGTTTGATCACGTCAACCCTTCCAGGTAATGCGGATGTCTCATTCAAAATAATTCAAATTACCCGATATTTATGAAGTTGCTCGGCTAAACGACAACGTTTAACCTTCATGGACCAGCGTAGTGGACTGACGAAAAATGGCCATTACACGGCCCTATTTAATGTTTTTTTAAATTAATAAACTTTTTTCTATTAAATGATTAATAAATAATGGTATAACTAGTAAATTTTCATGTCATTATATTTTATTTTTCAATAACATTAAATATATATTTTTAATATGTATGAAAAGAGAAATTGAAACTACATTTGTAGAGCTGAGTGAGTATTTAGATACTAGAAAATTATTTTCGTACCATATACACTATTACTATACTATAACACTACAACAAAAATGATCTTTAAAGACAATATTATTATAGACTATAAATGTCATCACTTATAATATACTTAAGTAACAATATGTCTCTAATTACCACATGTCATCTCTAATGACATTTTTGTGACGACATCGTTGCCTCTTAAAATGATGCTTAATTTATTTGGGACGATACTTTTAGGAACACTATATTTGAGATGACATGATGTTGTCTCAAAAAATATTTTTAAATGACCATAATGTTGTTACAAAAATGTCATTAGAGACGATATATGGTAATTAAATCGAGACGACATGTCATTACTTTAAATCTATTATAAATAACAACATTTATCATCTCTAAAATATTGTTGTAACACAAATTTTTGTATTTAATTTAATAAAACACAAAACAGTGTACAAATAATTTGATTTCGGATCAAATTTATATATTTTTAGATCCAATCTCTATTTCTCCTCTGATTAATCACTCTAAGAACGAGCTTTAAATGGTCTTCGAAGTTTTCGGGGAAGATTTGTATCCTCGATCTTCTTTGATTTGGTCTTTGGTCTTTGAAAACGTTGATTTGGAGGGCCAACGCCTTGTTTCCGGATCAAACGTTGATTTTGGGTTGAACTTGACGAAGAACGCTTTTGACTGCCTTGCTTGTGGATCAAACGCCGTCTTCGGGATGAATTTGGTGAATAACGCCTTTGAATATCTTAAAAACGCCTTGAATATTTTTGAGAATTTCACTTATGGAAGTTCTCAAATTCTTGAACTCTTCAAATGACTTCTGGTCTGATTTTCATTCTCCATATGACCTCTATTTATAGGTGTAAAGAGAGAGAAATTCAGAGAATTAGGGCTGAGGTGGCGCGATTTGATTGGCTCCTCAATATTTGGGACTTATCTTTATCAAATCCTTGATTTCTGCACAGATTTGACACGTGTCGACTCCTGATTGGCCGAGATTATCCACATATTTAAATATCAACATTTATTTATTTAATTTAGGAATTAATTCATGTAAATCCCTAAAATATAAATAAATGATATATTTTGATATTTAAATCTTTATCTCCAAATATTAAATATCAATATCTTTTTATTTAATTCAGGAATTAATTTAATTAAATTCCTAAAATATAAATAAATAATATAATTTGATATTTAATTATTTGCATGGCATAATTTAATTTAGCCATTAAAATTTATCCGTCTACAAATGCCCCCTTGAGACTTGTTCATAGACAATTTGCCTTGGAAATGAATTAGTCTCAAGATTTGAGATTTATTAGATAGTTTTAACTCGTATCAAGGAGCCTTCATTTTGAGATCTGAATTTATAGACATTTTATACTCATGTCCATGAGTTTAGAGAAATAAATAACTTCTTAATTTCTCATCAAGAGTAAAGGAAATTGGACTTCCAAATTTGTCTTAATCCAATTATCAACCCAAAGCTCACGAGGGCAGCAAATGGGCCATGTCCCATTATTTAATTTGTTTTGTAATAAGGACCCATCAAAAGGAATTTTTTTTTTCTCAACCATTTCTCTGGCCCAGCGTGAATTCCTTTAGTACAAGGAAACTGACGCCAATATCATGATTGTGAATTAAATTTGCCAACAGAATTTCATTAAAATAATATAAATTCGAAGCTTCTAAAATCTTGATAAGCGACGTGAGTCTTCTGGTAGACTTAGGATTTATCTCTTGATACAAAATGGAATTTATTTTACCGTGCCGCAAACCATAAAACTCCTCTTCGCAGGCATTATTCCAATATGCATCAGATATTCAAGCTTATCAAAATCTTATGCGATAATTTCAGATATCGTCTTCTTTGTTGATTAGAACACTTAATCAAGGCCTATAAATACTCATTCCTTCGGTTCTTTGTTCACAACACAAATTCGCGACTGAGTGCGGTAGTCCGAGAGTACAGCTCGAGCATTGCCTCTAGAGTCTTAACAATCTTCCGCTAACTTCAGTATTGCAGCCGATTTAGAAAAGGTAAAGACATGAATTCTCTCTTCTGCCAACGTTCTTCTCAGATTTTCATACAGTCAACTTGCAAATAATTGAAGGATTTTCTTTTTAATCATAGGATCAACGACGTCATCTCATCATATTGAAATAGGCATCAGCGCACTTCTTTCCACAGTAGAAGATTTTCAGAAATTCAAATTCTCCTGGTACGTCACCGCCATGTGCTTGATAAAATATCCAAAAGAGAATTTTGTTTTTACTTTATCAAAGCCCATGAGCTTC
Source organism: Perilla frutescens (assembly GCA_026008535.1). Taxonomy (NCBI): domain Eukaryota; kingdom Viridiplantae; phylum Streptophyta; class Magnoliopsida; order Lamiales; family Lamiaceae; genus Perilla; species Perilla frutescens. The sequence continues at coordinate 67,095,607 of BRKX01000003.1, read as the reverse complement.
CTTGTCGTATTCTGCTTTATTATTTTTTCCAAAAAATGCAAATTTTTTTTTTTGCATAATTCTTTGGAATTTTATTTTGACTGAAGTGCCTCAATTTCAACTTGCGCCAACGATATTCAAGGACGCTCACGGCTCAAGGGATTTTCACCTTGAGTCCTAAGATTTAAGGGATTTTCACCTTAAGTTCTTAGTCTCGGAGTTCCAGTAGCAGCTCACGGCTCAAGGGATTTTCGCCTTGAGTCCTAAGACTTAAGGGATTTTCGCCTTAAGTTCTTAAATTCCGGAGTTCCAGCAGCAGTTCATGGCTCAAGGGATTTTCACCTTGAGTCCTTAAGACTTAAGGGATTTTCACCTTAAGTTCTTAAGTTCCAGAGTTCCAGCAGCAACGTTCACGGCTCAAGGGATTTTCGCCTTGAGTCCTTAAGACTTAAGGGATTTTCGCCTTAAGTTCTTAAGTTCCGGAGTCCCAGCAGCAGTTCACGGCTCAAGGGATTTTCGCCTTGAGTCCTAAGACTTGAGGGATTTTCACTTTAAGTTCTTAAATTCCGGAGTTCCAGCAGTAGTTCACGGCTCAAGGGATTTTTGCCTTGAGTCCTAAGACTTAAGGGATTTTCGCCTTAAGTTCTTAAGTTCCGGAGTCCCAGTAGCAGTTCACGACTCAAGGGATTTTCGCCTTGAGTCCTAAGACTTGAGGGATTTTCGCCTTAAGTTCTTAAATTCCGGAGTTCCAGCAGTAGTTCACGGCTCAAGGGATTTTCACCTTGAGTCCTAAGACTTAAGGGATTTTCGCCTTAAGTTCTTAAGTTCCGGAGTTCCAGCAGCAGTTCACGGTGGAATTTTCGCCTTGGGTCCTTAAGACTTAAGAGATTTTCACCTTAAGTTCTTAAGTCTCGACATGGTTTGGTTCAGAGATGTTACTGATTCTGGGAACACCTACTTGATGATTATAGATTACGAGCGGCAGCCTGTAGAGAAAGGGACGCGTTTAAGAGTGCATAGAGCTCTCATTGGCTCATTTGCTCCTAACTGGCCCCAGTTCACGAATCACTTGCGTAGGACAACTTGGACTCGGGAGGTTCCTCTTGTCAAAGCATCTTCAGCATGGGTTCTGGAGTCATCACATCATCGCCCAACTAGTCAACCTAGTTTATTGCCGACACTGGGACGTAGAATTGTTGAAGAAGGGGCCACATAGGGAGATAATGTGGATTTTGTTGGAGAATTTCACTACTTCTATGGATATTGGGAATGGACTGAAGATATCCTTAGCCGATGTGAAAGTGAACTTCACCGAGCAGGTATCTTTGATTCTGTGTATGCTTCTCTTTTTACCTATGATCGGAATACAGAGATCATGAAAGCTTTTTGTGAGGCTTGGTGTGCTTCGACAAATACCTTGTTGACTTTATCTGGTGAGTTGTCGATTTCTTTGTGGGACTTGCACTTTTTGTCCGGGCTTCCGGTATACGGAGCATTTTATGATGAGGTAGTGCCTTGCACAGAAGAACTTAAGGGTACAAATCGAGAAGGTGACTTACATATTCCCGCATCCTGTAGTTTTTTGATTCATGCATACCACATTGTTCGTGCTGAAGCTGGTTTAGTTACCATTGAGAACTGGATCAAATTTTGGTCAAAAAATCAACCAGTGTATCAAAGGCCTCCCCCACGTAAGGAAAGCAAGATGGTACCTCAGTCAACTCATAATCCAATTGGTGATTTGAAGGCTTATAAACCTTGGACCGGCATAGAAACGGTCCCTTTTGTGCGTCTTGGTATTAAAGAGAAACGATGGAAAGAAGCATATTTGGCTGCCTACATTGCTTGTTGGCTATGCTGTTTTGTTCTTCCTGATGGTGATGGGAACTTGATTCGGCCAGATACTTTTAAGATGGCAAGTATGATGGCGAATGGAAAAAAAGTCTCTCTTACTATCCCAGTTTTGACTAGCATCTATAGAGGTTTGAATAATATCTCAAACTCTTTAGATCTTTCAACAGCATTCCCAATTCATTTTGTCTATAGTTGGGTGGCACATTATTTTAAAACGCATTTCCTCTTTGAGCGAAAGACGCACACCTCTAGAATGATTCAGTATTCAGGTAAAGGAGGCGCGAGGCAATATGACTTTTCCAAGGCCCGCAAGCGAATCTTCCAAGGAGATATTTCTTGGAATTGCACAATGTTTACTGGGGAAGATTATGTCAAATCTTTTGTTGATGATGATGCTGCGAGTGAGACTGAACAGTGTTTCTTTATGGCCATTCGTTCTAACTATCTCATCAGAAGGCTGAGTAAATGCTTTGTTGTTAAGCCATATAGTCCGCATCGCTTTAGTCGTCAGTTCGGGTTTTATCAAATCATACCCGGTGTTCTTGCCCAAGATATTCGTGAAGCTCCTTTAGATGACGGGTTCAAATACTGACGTATATGCATGAGACGCCATTCTAAATTGAAGGTCTATTTTCCCAACTTGATTGTGAGTGCAAAGAGATTCTTATCACCTGGGTATAAGAGTTGGTGGGATCAAACATACAGAAGCTTCTTGGAAGAGAAAATTATGACTTTGATTCTTCACAAGACCGATGAGGCACCTAAGAGTAAAAAGAAAAATATCAGTCCTCCCAAGAACAACACCCCTGAAGGCAAGAAGAAAGCTGAAGCAGTGAATCCTCCTAAGGACAACACTCCTGAAGGCAACAAGAAAGCTGAAGAAGTGAATCCTTCCAAGGACAAGCGAAAGATGGCTTTGTGTCTTCTAGACGATTCTACCAGCAGCAATGGCGAACATCATTTTAAGAGACAAAGGAAACATGTGGCATCTGCTAAAGATCATGCCGAGAGCAGTCGTCATCATACATCCACACTTGAGGTTTTTTTTTTTACCTTTCTTTTTTTCATTCCATTTCTTCATTTGAATCATTTTCTTTCCTCTTTTTTTTTAGCTGGAGAGAGAGATATTTGGGGATGATTTAGAAGACTTGCGGAACAATCATGAGATAGTGGATTTTGATAGGTTGCTTGAACCTCAATCTGATGAACTAATCAAGGCCAAGCCAGTTCCTCCTCTTGAAGCCATTTCTGAATTCAATGTCAAAGCTCTTTTTGACAAACATCGCAAGTCGTACCTTCAAAATTGCTGGAGTGAACTTCATAACAAAGTATTGAGGACCCCACCTGAATTCATGTGATCTATTCAAGAAGAAGTACTTGGTGGATTCTCACAAATGAAGGCTTTCTCTGGAGACTTTGAGATGTCATTTCTAGAGAGGAGTTTGGGTGAGCTTTTCACCACAGCTGCTGCTTATGATGAAGTGAGATCATCATCTTTTAAGTCTGAAGGGCTTTTTACCCAATGTCTTGAGGAGATTAGATGTTGCATCCGTGATGCTGAGACTAGAAGCAATGAAGAGATTGGCCAGATACAGTCCATTGAGAAAGAACTTGCTGATTTGGAGGAGCGGCATACAGACTTGTGCATATCTTTGAAAGAATATCAAATCTCTCATGATGATACTCAAAAGAAGATCAAAGGATTTGAAGAAGAACTTGCCAAGCTGAAGAATGTCTCCGAAAAACAGGCAACCGAGAAGGTAGAAAGCACAAAATCTCTTTTGGAGTCAGCCCAGAAAGCTTTGGAAGATCAAGATCCTTTTGCTTAGATCTTTATTTAGCTTGCTTTTTTTTTTCTCTTTTTTTTTGAACATTTGGGCAATGCCCATAGTTGATATGAATTCTTTTGTGGTTTTATTAAATCAAATGCATTGATTCTTTTCCACTTTGAGCCTTCAAATTCTTCAACTATGATCATTCAACTGAAATGGTAAAACACAAATCATGACCGAACTTAGAAATTATCTAAGCTGCCTACGTACCCTTTTGAAAGGGATCAAGTCAATACGTAGTTCAAACGATTGATTTGTATTTTGTTTTGGGGGGGTGCCGTACACAGTTTATACTCATACGGGCCAGGAGTGAATATTCTTTAACCACTATAAACAAAGTGGGTGTTTTATATTTTAACCACATAGAACACATTTGGTGGGATAAATAACAGTTTAACCACATAAATTTAACTTTTGGTGGGAAAGTTAGCAGTTTAGCCACGTGCACATTCTTTGGTGGTTACCATACGCAGTTTATACTCATGTGGGCCAGGAGTTTTCTTCATATCTTTTTCCTTCAAGGATAGTAACACTTCAAGAACTTTCCATTTATCGGGCCAATTCTTACGTTATCTTCAGAGATCAATTTGTAGGCACCATTTGTGTAGACTTCTTTAACAACATATGGACCATCCCATCTTGACATAAATTTGTTTCCGACACGATGAGTGGTGATAATTGGTCTTCTCACAGCAAGGACCAGATCTCCAACTTGGAAAGAACGTGAGCGCACTTTTTTATTGAAAGCTTTTGAGAGCCGAGCTTGATAGCATTCCAACCTTTGTTGTGCCTCCAATCGCTTTTCATCCAAAGCTTCCAACTCTTGAAGACGTAAGTGTGCATTTTCTTCATCAGTTAATCCTTCTTGGATAGCAATTCTGAGAGATGGAATTTGTTGCTCAAGCGGGATGACGGCTTCCACTCCATACACTAGTGAATAGGGAGTTGCTTGTGTGGGCGTTCTGTGAGTTGTTCTGTACGCCCATAATGCTTCACCAATTCGTTCATGCCAATCACGCTTTGATTTTGCAACTACCTTCTTCAATAAGTTACACAACGTCTTGTTAAAAGCTTCAGCTAGTCCATTTGCAGCTGCATTATACATGGATGACTTTCTTTGCTTGAAGTTGAATTTCTCACAGAGTTTATCTATCAATGCATTACTAAAGGGCTTCCCATTATCAATGATATGTATCGAGGGACCCCGTAGCGATAGATAATATTGGACTTGATGAAGTCGGCCACATTCTCCTTCTTCACTTCTTTCAAAGGTACTGCTTCAGCCCATTTTGAGAAGTAATCTGTTGCAGCCAAGATGTATAAGTGCCCTCCAGAAGATTTTGTCATGGGCCCCACAACGTCCATGCCCCAAGCATCAAAAGACCAAGAAGCGACTGTAGGATGCAATGGCTCAGGTGGTTGATGGATGAGATTTGCATGGAATTGACAAGGTTTCCATCTCTGCGCATAATCCAAGCAATCTTTTACCATGGTTGGCCAGTAGTAACCCATTCTCTTAATTCGGAAGTGAAGTTTTGGGCCGGATTGGTGAGCACCACAAACACCAGAGTGTGCTTCTTCCATAGCTTTTGCGGCTTCTTCATCACTTAAACATCTCAAAAAGACACCATCAAAAGACCGTTTATACAGTGTGCCTTTGAAGTATATGAAGCGAGCAGCACGACGGCGAACATCAATTCTTCGACGTGGATCATCTGGTAACCTTTCATACTTCAAGTAATCAACAAACACTTGTCTCCAGTCTTCTTGTTCAATTTCAAACACTTCCACGACATTATTCTCATCTTCTTCACAATCTTCATCTTCAAAGACAGGTGGTATAACCCAATTTTTACAAACGGGTATGAGAACTTTGCCATCGGCCATGGCTATTGTGGATGCAAGCTTAGCCAATGCGTCTGCTTGTTTATTTTCTTTTCTTGGTACATGTTCAATTTCCACATTTCCAAGCCATCCAATCATTCGTTGGGCATACTTGATGTATGGTAGTAACTCGGGCTTTTTGACTTCATATTGCTCATTTATTTGATTGACGACCAACTTAGAGTCTCCGTAGACCTTCATGTGCAATCTTTTTGTATCTACTGCCATCTCCAATCCGAGGATAAGCGCTTGATACTCAGCTACATTATTGGAGCAATTTTTTGTCAGGGTAAAAGAGTATGGCAGTACTTCTCCTTCAGGTGTCACAAACACAACTCCGGCACCGGCTCCTTCTCTATGGGCTGCACCATCAAAATACATAAGCCAAGGAGGAGTGATTTCGACTGCAAGTGCGTCTTCGTCTAGGAGATCGTCAGTGAGTTCCCATTCAGCGAGGATTGGATGATCAGCCAGAAAATCTGCCAGAACTTGTCCCTTTACAGCCTTTTGGGGAACGTATATGATCTCAAACTGTTGCAGTTGGAGATACCACCGTGCCAGCCTATCTGACAAAACGGGTCTTGACATTACATACTTCAAGGGATTTGCTTTGGAGATGAGACGGACTGTATGAGCTTGGAAGTAATGCTTTAATTTTTGAATGGAGAATATCAAAGCTAAACATAACTTCTCAATTGGAGAGTACTTCAACTCGTTGGGCGTCATCATTCTACTGAGATAGTATAGAGCACTCTCTTTATCATTCTCATTTTCTTGGGCGAGTAATGCCCCCATAGACCTTTCTTGAGCAGCAATGTATAAAATTAACGGGCGACCTGCCACCGGTGCCACTAACACAGGAGATTTTATAAGATAGTCTTTAATGCTTTGAAAAGCATTACTGCACGACTCATCCCATTCGAATGGCACACCATTTTTCATGATCCGGCTGAATGGTTGACACCGACCAACTAGATTTGAGATAAACCTCCGGAGATATGCTAACTTTCCTTGTAGGCTCTTTAACTCGTGAAGATTACAAGGTGCAGACATCTTCATTATTGCATCAATTTTGGCTTTTTCAATTTCTATTCCCTGGTGGCAAACAATGAATCCAAGGAATTTTCCAGACTTCACTCCAAATGCGCACTTCAGAGGATTCATCTTTAGTTGATATTTTCTGAGTCGCTCAAAAATCATCCTCAAGTCTTCTAAATGGTCAATTCGCCGTTTTGACTTTACTACCACATCATCAACATAACATTCAATGTTTTTGTGGAGTATATCATCAAATATCTTCTGCATAGCCCTTTGATATGTAGCACCAGCATTCTTTAGTCCGAATGGCATCACTGTGTACCAATATATCCCTTTAGGGGTACAAAATGCCGTCAGCTCTTCATCTTCTGGAGACATCCGAATTTGGTTATAACCGGAAGATCCATCCATGAAAGACAGTGCTTTATGTCTAGTGGTAGCATCGATCATCAGTTCAGCAATCGGCAGTGGAAAGTCGTCTTTTGGGCATGCTTCATTTAAATCTCTGAAATCAACACAAACTCGAATTTGCCCATTTTTCTTTCTCACAAGGACGATGCTGGATATCCAAGTAGGATATTTAACTTCTCTGATGAATTCAACTTCAATAAGTTTGTTTACTTCAGCTTCAATGAGTGGGATCAAGTCTGGATGAAATCGCCGTTGAGCTTGCTTGACAGGCCGTATCTCCTTCTTTACTGCTAGATGATGTACAACTATCTTTGGATTTAATCCAGGCATCTCTTTGTATGACCAAGTGAATACATCTTTGAACTCTTTTAGCAGTTCAATATATGAGTGTTCTTCATCGGTAGTTAAAAGTGCACTTATGTAGGTGGGTCTTGGGTTATTTTCATCGCCCAAATTGATTTCTTTCAATTCATCGACAGTGGACTTGACACCTTCTTCGAACTGAGGAGGGGCTATCTCTGCATCTTCCTCTTCGACAGTCACTTCTTCACTTAAGGTAATGTGATGTGATGAGGCAATCTCTTCATTCATTTCTTCAGGACTTTTGAACTCTATGCATTTTCTCATTGTTCCGTCGCTTCGTCTCACCCAAATTATGTGTGCCACATTATTTATCTTGATCACACCTCTTCTAACCAGGCGGGAGATGTCTCGATGCAACTGGTTTTGAACATCACGAGTAATTGTGTTTTGAACACCACTGGCAGCATAGTAAGATGAAGCTACACTTTCTCTATCGGCTTCATCTTAAACGTGTTGCGTAAAGATGATAGTCTTCAACTTGGCTTTTAGTTCTCTTCCACATGACATAGTCAATGTAGTGCGTCTCTTCATACGGGAAGGGATCAAACTCTTCACCTTTTGAGTTACTCGCGGTTTATCACATCCATTTGACCTTTCAACTTTTGTGATCTCGCCACCACATTTTCTACCAAGCCTCTCAAAGACAGACACCCTCGGAGTCTCACCAAGTCTCTTGAAAATAGATGTTCTTGGAGTTTCTTTTTTGTATTTGCCAACTGCATCTTCTGTTGATGAAAATTCTCCTTTAAAGACATGGTTTGTTGTAGCCCTTTTGATGGTGATGCGGACTGGACTTTGTGGGACAAATCCCAAACCTGCCTTAGTGCTTGGGACAGCATGGCCATTCTTCTTCAACATTTTTTGTGTGGCATTAAGTCCATAGTTCTGTTGATCTACAACTTTTGAATGGGACTCCGTCACAGGGCTTTCTTGTGGACTATATCCAGCTTTAACGAGAAGTTTGAATGCTTTTGGACCAAAATGCTGAGTGGCATCACTATTCACACTTTCTCCATGTTCAGTAGCACCGCCTTGTGTTGGTCGAACGAACCCTTTGAGTGGTGGTGGGATTGGCTTCTTTGCATCAATTTTGGTTAGAGGCAAAGTGAGTCCTTCCAGTGATTCTGTTCCAGATGCTTCTTTCTTGATCTTTTGGCCATTTTCAGGTTCTTTTTGATGGATTGCTACCCCTTTTCCTGCATTTGTGTTAGGTAGGTAGTATTTTGAATCGGCAAAGTATGATTCAGCTTCTGTGAAGGGCTTGTGGTCACCGACTACCGTTTTTACAACTCCATCTCGATAATACTTGAGGCATTGGTGCCATGTTGAGGGGATAACTCCATTCTCATGTAGCCATGGTCGTCCAAGAAGCATGTTATATGAAGTCTTGGCGTCAATCACGTGAAACATTGCGGTTGATTTCATATCATCTATTAGTAAATCCAACCTTGTGGCGCCAAGAGCTCTTTGTCCTTCATGGTTGAATCCTTGAATCATCAACCGGCTACCAGAAAGATCATCCGTAGGAATTTCCAATTCTTTCAATGTTCTTAGAGGTAAGATATTTACTGCAGACCCTCCATCAATAAGTATTCTATTGACCCATTTTTCACATGCATAGCCACTCATGAATAAAGGCCTATTGTGAGGATCAGACCCAAGCTGCAAATCTTCATCAGTGAATGTTATTGCAGATATGAAATCATTATCAGCCACATGAGCCTCTTTTTCAACTCCTTTTTCATCTTCTTCATCATTCACCACATTACTGGACTCAGTGATGATAATATTCGCAGTGGCATCATCTTCTTCAAGAGATATTTTCCCTTTGACGAGCCAGTTGCATGATCTTGTCTTTCAATATGAAGCATTCATGAATGGCATGCCCAACCAATCGATGGTATTTGCAATATTTAGGGTCATCAATTCTCCCTGCTTCGTTAGGACGCTTCATTTCTGGCAATTCAATGAGTCCTTCTTTGAGTAGGTCATCAAAAATCCCCGAGACATCTGAATCCAGGAAAGGATATTGTTTTTGTTGCATCTCTTTCAGGGTCATCCTCTTTTCTGGCTGAATATTCTGCATTGCATCCTTTTCAGCATCCTTTCTGATGAACTTGACAGGTGTTGCTTTCGTTGCCATAGACTCTTTCTTTGGTGCTTTGTCGTAGGACTTGGCACTCCTCTTGAAATCTTGCCTTTCTTTGAACTTGCGAGGTTCTTGCATTGGTGGTCCATCAATTCTGCTTGCAGCCATACTTAGCTCCATATCATGAGCTCTGGTAGCTAGTTCTTCAAAAGTTCTTGGTTGAATTCCTCGTAAGATGTATTGAAGACCCCAATGCATTCCTTGGATGCACATTTCTATGGCAGATGCTTCAGACAAACGATCTTTGCAGTTAAGACAAAGATTTCTCCACCGATTGATATAATCAATCACAGGCTCTTTTTTCCATTGGCGAGAACTTGTGAGTTCCACCATACTGACTGTTCTTCTGGTACTGTAAAAGCGATTGAGAAACTCATGCTCGAGCTGCTCCCAATTATCAATTGAGTTAGGCTCCAAGTTCGTATACCAGTCGAATGCATTTCCTTTCAGAGAGCGAACAAACTGCTTGACCAAATAATCTCCATAGGTTCCAGCATTATTGCACGTTTCAACAAAATGGGCTACATGCTGTCTTGGATTACCCTTTCCATCGAACTGTTGAAACTTTGGGAATTGATAACCTACAGACATCTTCAAGTTATCGATCCTTCGAGTGTAAGACTTAGAATAAACCGCCATTGACTTGGAACTTTCACCGAACCTATCTTTTATGGTTCCTTCAATGAACTCCTTGAGTTGGTTGATTGGAATAGAACCATCAACTGAAACATTCAACTCTTTAGCAGATGATTTTGCATCATCATTCATTTCCGGCTTCTCAGGTATTTCGTTGCCATTATTTTCACCATTTTCTTCATGATTCTCTTGACTTACGACTTCTTTCTCTTTCAAGAGCCTCGCAATTTGGTTGTCTTGACTTTTTATATGGGCATACATTTGCTCCATCATTTTTGTCAAATTTGCAATTTGTTCATCAGTAATCGATCCATCTGCCATCATGACAGACTCCTCAAGTGGGTAACTTGCAGATGAATGAGTGTTCGATGGTGCAGCACCAGTCTCCACTTCATCACTTTTGTTGTTCTTGTCAGCCAGTTGTAGTTCCGTTTCTGCAGGATTAATTGACTGAGAAGTCTCTCTTGCTTGTTTGGCCATCCTCCGTGTAATGACACCGACACTCTTTAAAGAGCTATCTGGAGCAGCTGTGGATGAAATTTTTGTTTTCATCACACTTTTTTCAGTAGTTGAGGTTTTTGAAGTAGGTGCAGTTGAAGATTTTGTTTTCATTGCACTACTCTGAGCAGACATCGTTCATGAATTTGGTAGAGTGAAAAGATGAGAGGTAGAGATTGTCCCACTGGGCGTGCCAAAATTTGTAACACAAATTTTTGTATTTAATTTAATAAAACACAAAACAGTGTACAAATAATTTGATTGCGGATCAAATTTATATATTTTTGGATCCAATCTCTATTTCTCCTCTGATTAATCACTCTAAGAACGAGCTTTAAATGGTCTTCGAAGTTTTCGGGGAAGATTTGTATCCTCGATCTTCTTTGATTTGGTCTTTGGTCTTTGAAAACGTTGATTCGGAGGGCCAACGCCTTGTTTCCGGATCAAACGTTGATTTTGGGTTGAACTTGACGAAGAACGCTTTTGACTGCCTTGCTTGTGGATCAAACGCCGTCTTCGGGATGAATTTGGTGAATAACGCCTTTGAATATCTTAAGAACGCCTTGAATATTTTTGAGAATTTCACTTATGGAAGTTCTCAAATTCTTGAACTCTTCAAATGACTTCTGGTCTGATTTTCATTCTCCATATGACCTCTATTTATAGGTGTAAAGAGAGAGAAATTCGGAGAATTAGGGCTGAGGTGGTGCGATTTGATTGGCTCCTCAATATTTGGGACTTATCTTTATCAAATCCTTGATTTCTGCACAGATTTGACACGTGTCGACTCCTGATTGGCCGAGATTATCCACATATTTAAATATCAACATTTATTTATTTAATTTAGGAATTAATTCATGTAAATCCCTAAAATATAAATAAATGATATATTTTGATATTTAAATCTTTATCTCCAAATATTAAATATCAATATCTTTTTATTTAATTCAGAAATTAATTTAATTAAATTCCTAAAATATAAATAAATGATATAATTTGATATTTAATTTAGCCATTAAAATTTATCCGTCTACAATTGTTTTTAAAAGTCATTTTTGTAGTAGTGCAATCCTAAGAGGTGGATGCACATAGATGTGATAACAGCAAAAAATCGATTGAATGATTAAATTACACTTACATATTTGTCATCCAAATTAAATTATTACACATGATGACATGAGATTGGCAGTGATAAGATATATGCATTGGAATATTGGATATACATAAAATTATGCACACACATGCATGTAATATATATACATATGTCTTATGTCTAGCTCTGGACATAAATTAAGGAACATACCGAGAAAACAAATATGCGAGGATGCATGAGTATGAGAGAGAGAGAGAGAGAGAGAATTTAAGTGGGGTTGGCGTTACAGACTTATAGTCCGAGCTTGGCCTGCAGACTTATATATGGGCGGACGGAGCGGCGGCGGGAGTGGCATCCGTTATCTGCGGCGGAGGATAGCGGTTCTGCAGCGCTATCATGCACCACCACCTTTGACATCTCTTGAGGCTCTAACGTCAAACCTAGCTAAATGCATGCAAAATAATTATAAAAAAATATCACAACACATAAATTTTTCGCAGTTTAATTGGAAAAAAATAACGAGAAACCAAAAAAAAAGTATTATAATTGAAATTTAACTTTGATTTCCTTCTATGTGTGTTGATTCGGTGCATTTGCCAATTGCCATTGAAATAACTATTGAATTGCTCCAAAAAAAAAAAAAAACTATTGAATGATGAAAATGGTGATGGAGGATGAAGACAAATCTTTTAGAGTTACACTAAAACTCACGTTTGTAAATAGAAACAACTTGAATTGAGGGATTTAATGATTTAATAAGATTTGCCATTGTTTTTAGTTGACAAATATGACATTTTGTAAATAAAATAATAAAAGACATTAATTAAAATGAAACAGATCTTGATCTTTCATCTAAAAAACTCAATGGATATAATTTGTCCACAAATTACACACAAGCCTAGTGTTCACAATTGAATAATTCCCTATATATATATATATAAGGTCAAATTAATTTTTTTTATCTAGGAACATTTGATCCGAAAAAAAATAAAAATTACCTAGACCTATCATAAGCGTAAAGATTAAAATAAAATAAAATATGATGTGAGCCACGAATATTAAAATGATTTGGCCTTGTGATAGATGGGATGTGAGATTACAGGTAGCAACTCTTTTGTTCTGACTACTTTGTCCTCATTACACCTAATCGATCACCTACTCTCTTAATTAATAAATTATCTTCAACTAAGATCCTCATACTTTTTTTTTCTTTTATTACAGAGAGAGGCACCTTACTACCAATATATGTCGTGTATCAGTGTATGTACGTATCGATCAATGATGTAATTAAATATGTAAGTATATATGAAAATTCGTGTGCATATTAATAATGTAAACAAATACTAAATGAATATAAAAATTAATACACATGACATACATTTATATATGACAGTGGAATAGAAGATATAATAGAAAACCTGATAACCTTTAATTTATTTGCTGTTGTTGGAGTTCCAATTTAAATCTACTTCATGTGCAAGCACAAATTCCGCCCACAAAAGCTTTGCTGAGTTTCGAAAGCATAAGCGGTCAATTCCAATATACTGTGTATATATATATCGGGGTCGGTTATAATGGGTATTAGGTGTTCCTGTACTAAATAATCATGATTCCTAGTTCTCACGTGAATACCTAATGCTCATTTGAACCTATTCCTAGTGTCCATGTGAGAACTAGGAACTAATCATACTCTTTCATTTTGTGATTATGGATGGTGCAGATTAAATTAGTAGAATATAAAAATATGGTAATATTTTAAATGGAAGGATATTGATATAATTTGGATGTATATCTTATATAAACATACAATAAGAATCATAAGAAGATAAGTATCTCATATTCCATATCGCAATTAATAAACCCTATAATCACCAAATCGGCGTCTGTGGGGAGAGAGCGAGTCGATGCTGTCAAAACACCGTCCCTTGGCAAGAGTACATCGCCGACCCCCAAGTGACATCATCCCAATGGCTTCAACACAACGTCGGCAAGCCACCCACAGAATTTCACTGCCGTGTTGGCCAACCACGATGACCCATCCATCAAACTGGACCGTCGTGATGTGTGACGACTACCACACTTAATGTTGCAACACTCCGTCTAAGTAAAAACGGCGTTAATGCTGAGAAATATTTATTGATTTGTTTTTAATAAGTTAATGCATACAACTATTTTGGACAAAATTTGATGCATTGTTGTATTTTCAGTTTTAATTGCTTAATTTATTATTAACTATTGCTTTGTATGTTTGTGTTTATTGTTTTGTTAACTCCCTCAAATTAATTAATGTTTGTTTAACGATTCTTTAACTGAGGCCAATTTATCATTTTTGTAATGCTTTGATTTTATACATTTGTTACTTGGTTTGTTCAAAGTGATTTCTCTAGTTACAATTGTAAGATTTTGGTTTCCAAAAAAATCATGCTTAATGCTTATTTGTTGGTAGGTTATTGCATACTAACTAATAATTAATAGCTTGACGTAACTAAGTGAAAAGTATGTTAACATCAAGAGAGCGCATATGGAGAGGCCGAGAATGCCGTGGAGGGATACAAAAAACACACGTGACTTATGGCCATGAAGACGTACATGGGATGATGGGAAGAGATTACTTTTTTTAAAATAAAACATTTTCTAGAGATGTTAAACACATGATATTGTATAATTTAATATGTGTAACCAATGCCGATTTTATTCAAGTATTGAAAGTAGTTGAAGTTTTGAACAATTTATTTCATTCATTTATCATAATTAGTTGAAGTTTTGAACATTTTATTCAATATATTATTGGAATTAGTTGAAGTTTTGAAATGGAATCATGCGTATCAAGTTATATTCAATGCTTATATAGGTGTAAATTGATGCTTTAACCTTTTTAAAAAATGTTTATGTAAGTGTAAAAAATTACTTTGAAGTTATCGTTTTTATAGGTATAAAGAATAGCTTATAAAGATATAAACTACTGCTTATAACTTTTAAAAACATAGATAACATTCTAAAATATGTTAATTTAATAAGTCGTATTCATCACTTATATGTGTATAAATTATTATTGTAACTTTTTAAAAAATAGTTTCTGTAGTTTAAAAAATTAGACTTGAGTTTATCGCTTTTATAGTTATAAATAATAGCTTATAAATATATAAATTACCGCTTGTAACTTTTTAAAACATAGATAGCATTCTAAAATATGTTAATTTAATAAGCTGCATTCATCATGTATAGGGATTGGTTATAATGAGTACTGGTGTTTTGTATGAGAACTAGAAACAATGCTTAATTAATACGATTTTATAGCTTATCTTATTATATTTTAGTGCTTTTTAACACTAGCATTAAAATACAACAAGATAAGCTACAATTTTTTTTAAAACAATTAGCACTGAAATATAATAAAGCTATAAAATCGTACTAAATAAGCATAGTTCCTAGTTCTCATACGAAGCACTAGTACTTGTATAAATTAATGTTATAACTTAAAAAAATAGCTTATAGAGATATAAGAAATAACATTAAATCTATTGCTTTTATAAGTATAAATAATAGCTTGTAAATATACAAATCAATACTTTTAACCTTTTTAAAACATAGATAACATTCTAAAATATGTTGATTTAATAAGTCGTATTCATCACTTATATATGTAAAAATTACTAATGTAACTTAAAAAAGAAAATCTTATATTGGTATAAAAAAATAGCTTCACCTCTCAGTATAAAATAAAAGAATTGCTTTTAAAGATAAAAACACTGTTGCATTCAACCTTTAAAAAAATCGATAAATTAATCTAGAATATGTTTATGCCTTTATCTGAGCAAAATAATACATTGTAATATATAAATCATTGCTTTAAAGCAAGTTATAAAAAAAACTCTTATATATTTAAAGAATGTGAACTTATGGAAATATTAATTCAGTGATCTAAATGAATAAAACATATATAGCATTATTATTTTAAAAACATTGCTTAGATAAGAAAAAAAAAATTAAAAACTCTAATGATGAGAGTGAGAAGTGGAGGAGAAACTAACTAAAAACCGTGTGTTTAGAGAAATTAAAAAATGACTACACAAAAATTAAAACATTAAAAATCGATAAGGGAAATATTTGCACAAAAAAAAGATAATAAACTATGTGATTAAAAAATTGAATAAGGAAAAATCGTGTATGGTGTGAGAGAAAAATAAGGAAGTAAAATATATATTTTGATATGGTAAGCTCTGTTATTGTGGGATTGATTTTGCAAAATACTAAATTAATAATAACTAACTAAAAAGAACGTTATAAATTAAAAAAAAAAACTTAAATCTCAATTTCAATCACAACCCTTAAATTTATTAGATCTAATGGATGTAAATAGTTCATAATTCTCCCCCGAAGATGAGTGCTCATTTGAACCAAATCCTATATATATATATATATATAGAGAGAGAGAGAGAGAGAGGATGGATCAAATGATAACTTAAATCCCATGTGGGAACTAGGAACTCATCTCATCCATCCATTGTTTTGATTTAGATGGTTAAGATTTGGTCAATTTTTGGTCAAAGGCAGGGTGGCAAACTTGTAATATTTGAGCATAATTTTCGAAAATTATATAGACAACACTTTAAAATCGTTGTCTATTCTTATAAATTTAGTTATGCTAAAATGATAGTACTATCATGCTATTATAAATATATATACATGCTAATATGAATATATATGCATGTTAGTATGAATAAATAATGTTCTACTATTAACGAACACTACTACTACTATTATGAGTAAAATTTATGTGTTTTATGAATATTTTTTCATGCTATTATGTGTATACTTCCATGTTATCGTGAATATTTTGTCATGTTATTATGAGTTTAATATCACGCTATTATGGACGAAAAATATATTTTCGAATAAACATATGAACAATGGATCTTAAATGAAAGAGCACGAAAAGAGCTTTAATTTGATATATAATTTGCGTTAATCTAATGAAAAATGAGCAAGTTATGGATGTTTAAAGTTTAAATAAATTTTGTGTAAAAATGTTGATATCAGCTTTGACCATGGATGAGTTTGACTTCCTCATATTTATCATTATGCCACTGTCTTTTTATTTAAATCTGGACCATATATATATATAGGGGTGGGTTCAAATAGGAACCAACCCCCCTGAAGGAACCTAGGAACCAATCAAATTCAAGGATTTTGATGACGTGGCGGATAAAAAAGCGGTGGCATAGTTGTAAATATGTAAAATTCGAATTATAAGGGGTAAATCCAGATTTTTTTGATAAAGTGATGACATCATCTTTTAAAAAAATTCCTAAAAACTTTAAATAATCATAACTTATTCATTTTTTATCCAATTTACGCAAAAAATATATCAAATTAAAGATTTTTTTCATGCTCTTTCATTTAAGATCCATAATGCAGATGTTTATTTGAGCAAAAATTGATGAAAAATACAAAAAACTATTTTTCACGTATATTCAACTCGTAACTGTCAGATATTTGCTAATATGATATCACAATATTGCTCATATCTTGTGTTTATATTGCTAACATGAAATTTTTTATGCACGACTTTGAATTTTAAGTTGCTTTCATGAGAAAATAGTTAAAGTATGAGCTATATATAGTTAAGTTCATAAACAATTATAACTTTATCAATGCTTAATATTATTTTGAAAACTTGTAATATTTGAGAATTTAAGTCATGCTAGCATATCATTATTCACATATTAGCAATGTGTTACTAACATATTAGCAAATTAATAGTCACATATTAGCAGTGTGTATATTCTCTAACATATTAGCAATATGTTGTATGTATGAATGATGCTACACAATATTATTTTAAATGTGGTCCAATGTTATATGTGTGGTGTTTAATACGTGTCAATTTAATATTATGATCTCGTCAAGTTAACAATATGAGTCTATCTCATGATAGCAACAAAATCTGTTGATGTTAGCAATATACATCTTTCATGTTAGCATGTTAATACAACGCCAGAAAAGACAACGGTTTTAAAGTGTTGTCTATTTAATTCCGGAAATTAGGCCCAAAATCCGAAAAAACATAACAGAATTTCTAAATTACGAAAATAACCCCGCTTTCATTAAGTTCTCAAATATTACAAGTTTGCCACCTTACTTTGACTAAAACTTTAACTAAATTATGGTCATTAGATCTAATCAAATCTAAGGCTAGGATTGGTTCCTAGGTTCCTTCAGGGGGAATTGGTTCCTATTTGATCATTCCCCTATATATATATATATATAGGGTTGGGTTCCAGAAGGAACCACACCCTAGGTGAGAACTGAGAACCAATCTCAACCACATATTGCTTTGACTTGTACAACCCGATCTGCTCCAAAATTAAAAAAAAAAAGCGGTGGCATAATTGTAATATCTCGGAAGTTCGCTGCCCCTGAAACTTAGTAAGGGTAAAATCGAAAATTTCAATATATATGTGATTCACGCGTGTATTTTTCAATTTAGGGTTTTAGCATTGTCATTCCCTATTTTAGCACTGTCATGATTTATTTTAGCACTGTCATGAATTATTTTAGCACTAACATGACCATTATTTAGCATGACAAGAAACTCACAAATCAATTTTCTTTTTGCACTATCATTAACTGCATCAGAATATATACAATCAGAATATCCATCTTCTCTTCTCAATGCCAACATCCTTTTCTTGTGCAGGTGAAATGGCATAGTTAGAGAAACTCGAGCGAATAAGTCTGTGGAGTGCTGCTGTGAGCCTCGATTAGTAAATGCAAATCTCAAATGTGAAAGGAAAACGTGATTTGGGAAAGAAGACGACATGAAAAATATGAAAAACTAAGCAATACTGTTTCTCTCTAAGGCATACCGCTTCTTTCTGATTGCTTTCTCATTCATATTCATTTCATTGGTTTATGTACACTTGTAATACACAAATTTCATTCGACTGTTTTGGAAACTTTACTGGAAATCTTTATCTTTTCTTCTACTTATTATTTAAATAAACCAACTATATATAGTTCTACAGACTAAAAATTATATATCAACTATAATTTGGTGAAATAAGTGTCTAAGCAAATTGTATTAGTTTGGTATTATGTTTTTAGTTTTCTGAGTGATTGTTAGCCTTCTTCTGTCATTCTTGCTTTTGCAAAAAATAGTTACTGACTTATTGCATAAGTGGATACAATATTTGTGTTTTGATAGTATATAGTATAAGTGGATGAATATTTTGTGTTTTCATAGTATATAGTATAAGTGGATGAATATTTCTGTATTAATGATACAAGATTTGTGTTTTGATAGTATATAGTATAAGTGGATGAATATTTTGTAGTAACTGATACAATTTTTTTATTCTTGTCAATATTTTAGTATAAGTACTAGTAATTGAGGTTTTAACACCTGCATTTTCTTTTTTAGCACTAGTTGCATAATCATTTTAAATTTCGAGTTTCAGCTATTTTAGCACTTACAAATCCTTTTTTAGCACTTGTCATTTCTTTTTTAGCGCTAGTATTTGAATTATAGATTTGAAATTCTACTTTAGCACTAATGGTTCATACTTTAGCACTTATATTTCCTTATTTAGCACTGCACGTTTCGTTGTATTAATGTATATGTCACATTTCTCCGGACATATATATTCAAAAGTTGAAATGATGGATCTAAACTATTTGTGGGAAAAAAATACCAACAATAATAAAACAAAATAAAAAGAAGTTTGAATGATTTTGGATCTAAACTCTATGAAATATATGGCACAATATATGGTATTAAATCTTTTAGCACTTACAAATCATTTTTTAGCACTTGACATTAAATTTTTAGCACTAGTATTTGAATCCTATATTTTAAATTCTACTTTAGCACTGAAAGTTTGAATTTTAGCACTGATGGTTTGTTCTTTAGCACTTACATTTTCTTGTTTAGCACTCATGTTACACACCTGCTAGAAAATATTAAAACCTTTATTAGCAATTCAAAAAATGAAACACCATCTATACCTATTTAGCTTGCCTTATTTTTTTACTCGAAAATCAAATCAATTATTTGCATTGTGAAAACATCAACTTTTTAGAAAGAAAAAAACAAATCTTTATTTGTGCACAAGAAGCACAAAGCAAGTTTTTTCAATTCGATTTATGCTAAAAGGCTGTTCAACGGGTTGATTGGCGAATATTTTATAGAATATTTTTCTTTGTTTCTCTGTGTATTTATTATTTAAATTTGCATAAAGAATTCGATCGTATGAAATAGCATTATAAAGATTATATATGGAACATGTCATTTGTCTATTGCAAGTGTTGCACGCCCAACACATTAATTCATACATAGAATAAGCTTTTTTGATATGTTACGTCTCCCCCTTCTATTAAATGCAGAAATAAATCAGTACAGCTTACTTGGATTAAAGTTGTAAATTCTCAAGTGCTAAAATAGTTCACAATAGAGCTAAAATAGGTTACAACAGTGCTAAAATAGATCACAGTAGTGCTAAAGTACATGGCAGTGCAGAAATAAATCAGTACAGCTTACTTGGATTAAAGTTGTAAATTCTCAAGTGCTAAAATAGTTCACAGTAGAGCTAAAATAGGTTACAACAGTGCTAAAATAGATCACAGTAGTGCTAAAGTACATGGCAGTGCTAAAATAGTTCACAATAGTGCTAACATAGATTACAACAGTGCTAAAATAGATCACAGTAGTGTTAAAGTACATGTTAACAAAATATTTTTTATAATACTCATTTGTTAATGCAAATGATGCATTTATCGTGCAAAATACTCTATTACCGAGATATTCTTATTATACTTAATCATTTTTACAATGCTAACAACTAAAACAAGAAATAAATTTAAAATTAAAAACGATAATAATCCAATAATCATAGCAATATAGCATTAATACGATTACCATTGTCATTCCCTATTTTAGCATTGTCATGACTTATTTTAGCACGGTCATGACTTATTTTAGCATTCCGATAATGTTTTTAGCATTTTTATTTTCATTTACTTAATGAAAGCCATAAAAAATAAAAATTTGTTATTAAGAATTACAGATATAAGGGCGAGCAGCTACACGGTTTAACATCGCAATATGTACGGCTAAAAAAATACTCAAGAATTGTGCAGCAAGAACACATTGCAAGCCAAAGTGCAACAATTGGATAGAGCTGGGTTTCTTTCTCAAAACCTAAAAAAAATAAAAAAAATTAGAGGTTAGAGATGGCGGCAACGGCTTATGCAGCTGCAGTTTCAATCTTGAATACAATGGATAATATCAAGATTCATTCTCTGCTTTCCACTTATTTCAACAAATACTCGATCGAGTCTCTCCGCGAAAAAGGTTGATTTCTTAGTGGATTTTGTGGAGAAGTATTCAGATGCAGAGAGCGAAGAAGCAGAAAATTTGTTGAGGCGAATTACAGATGTAACTCATGAAGCTGAAGAAATCATCAATGTCGAAGCAGCTTCAGAGAGAGAAAAAAGTGATGCAACTCATTATAATAGATTTCATAAATTACGAAAATACCCCCAGTTCATTAAAAAGTCACTATAATTACAGTAATGCCACCGCGTTTTTTAATCTTGGAGTGTATCTTGGCCGTTCAAATAGGCGAGATCTGTGACTGAAATTAGTTCTCAGTTCTCACAAGGGGGTGTGGTTCTCACATGATCCCATCTATATATATATATATATATTATATATATATATATATAGCAAATGTTATATTAGGATTAGGTGTGGATGGTTTTATTTATTTGTTTATTTTATTTTTCCTGTTCTTTGAGATCAATTGTTGAAGGCATTCACTTGGGCTCGATATATAATAAATACAAATTAATTTGATAATATTGCTTTTTAATCAATTTGATTCCATTAAGCGGGATTATCACTGTACGAAAGAATTTAGGCCCCAACAAATTTTGCAACAACACATTATCATGCCTCTTGTGCCTCCCTTCAAATTCATGTGAAATATTCTATTTTACGTACGGGCAAGTGAAACCCACCATAATTAATAAGTATAAAATTAAACTAAAATACAAGATATTGAAATCAAAGAATGAAATAGAAGAAAAATTAATAAATTTAATTAAACTAAAAACACGATACACTGAAAAATGTAGAAAACACATGCAAAGAGAGATTTGTGCGCAAAGAAAGACACAAAAATGATCTGCTTACATATTTTTTTGTCTGTCTACGTGTCTACAATTTTACATGTATTTAGGCAGACTGAAAAATATATTCGCAAAATATTTTTATTTATTTTGTGTTTTTGTAGTGCATAATTTTAATATAATGTACCAAACAATCTATCTTTAAAGATAACTAGTATTTCTTCGATGCACAAATAATTATTATTTTTTTAGATTTATAATATTATGATTATTTTAAAAATTTAATAAAATGATATGCGCATGCATTAATTAATTAGATAAGGATAAAGACTTATGTTAGACCGTCTAACGGGTTATAAATTGTTAGACGGATCTTACTCGATCCAATTAACTTTATATCGAGTGACACTTCACTTCATAATTGGTGATACGTCGCTTACTATCGGGTAACACTTCTTTATTTTTTTGCTTCAATAATTCGATGTGGTTTTTTTTTAGTTTTTATTTATGAACATGTATGAACTTTGTAATAAATATTTCTCATATATTAAAAATATAAATTTAATATTTAAGTTTTTATTATAGTTTTATTAAATATATAATTAATATTTAATCTGTTAATTTATACTGTTTCATATCGGGTGATGCTTCACTCCATAACGAGTGATATCCCGCTTCATATCTGATGATACATCGCTTAACATCGTGTGACACCTTTTTATTTTTTCGCTTCAATAATTCAATGTGATAGTTTTTCTTATTTTTTTTTATTTCTTAACATTTTTATCGAATTTAAAAATTATTGTAGACTTTGTAATAAGTAAGTCTCATATTTTAAAAATACAAATTTAATGTTTAATTTTTTATTATAGCTTTATTAAATATATAATTAATGTCTGCTAATCTGTTAAATTATACTGCTTCATATATATCTGGTGGTACTTCACTTCATATCAGGTGACATTTCACTTCATAATTGGTGATACATCGCTTCATATCTGGTGATACCTTATTTAATATCGGGTGACAGTTATTTGCTTCGATAATTCAATGTGATATATTTTTTTTTATTCATGAACATTTATGAACTTTGTAATAAATAACTTTCGTATATTAAAAATATAAATTTAATATTTAAGTTTTTATTATAGTTTTATTAAATATATAACTAATGTCTAATTCATATCGGGTGATACTTCACTTCATAGTTGGTGATATCTCGCTTCATATCCGGTGATACCTTGATTAATATCGGCTGTCACTTTTTTATTTTTTCGCTTCAATAAGTCAATGTGATAGTTTTTCTTAGTTTTTTATTTATGAACATTTTTATCAAATTTAAAAATTATTTATATAAACTTTGTAATTATAAGTAAGTCTCATATTTTAAAAATACAAATGTAATATTTAAGTCTTTATTATAGTTTTATTAAATATATAATTAATGTATAATATGTTAACTTATACTGATTATATTTGGTGACTCTGCACTTTATATCGGGTGATACATCGATTCATAATTGGTGATATCTTGCTTCATATCTGGTGATACCTTGCTTCATATTTGATGAGGTGAAGTGTCACCAACTATGAAGAGAAGTGTTACCGAATATGATATGAAGTGTCACCAGATATGAAGCAATATAAATCAACAAATTTTAATATTTTTCAATAATATATTTAACTATTATGTGAAGCTCCATTAATTGTAATGTGAAGTATCTATGTACAATACACTATCACATTGACTTATTGAAGCAAAAATAAAGAAGCGTCACCCCGATATTAAGCGAGGTGTCACCAAATATAAAGTGAAGTGTCACTTAACTGAATAGATTCACGATCTTAGACGAAACCAGTTTCTCCATGTTCATCATTTGAATCATCAATTACAATTACATCTAAAAATTATAAAATTGAAATATCTTGTCACAATCCACTAACAACAAAATACTACAAGAATCAATATTTTGGTACGTGAATCATTGAATTATAGCATTCCTTCAGAGGCATTTTGTCGAACAAAAGACACATATATATAGAACATGTTTATAGTAACACGGAATTTGAAGTCAGGACTTACGCACTCACAAATTTTACCAAACTAAATTACAATATCATCAAAGAAAACACACGATTTGTTTCGGGAAAGTCTTCACCAGAGATGAGTTGAAATTGGGGCGGCGATTTTGATGGATGATTCTCGTCAAGCTTGGAATTTCCGAATTGGGGTTGCAAATCCGACAAGCCAATATGTTGCAATTTATCTATCATGAATTCATCATGGTGAGAAAATAGGGCAGATGTTGGAGAGAAAATCGCGTGGGGAAAAGCGATGAGATGAGGAGGAGATACGTTGATTGCGCTAGAAGAGGGATTGCTTCATGTCCGCCGTGTTTTTTTTATATCTGTATTGGCAGGTCAGATTATAGGATTTATCTAATGGATCACGACTCGTTAGACGGTCTCACATGAGACATCTCCTTAGATAAGAATAATTGTGTGTAGTTTTGATAAACAAAAAGAAAATTAAATTTTAGAAACTAAAATGAAAATCCATGCTAAAATGATTGAATCGGAATATTTCAAACGACACATTATAAAATGATTTTATAAATAGCATTGCATAATTGTCCATAATTAAAAAAAAACTTTTGATTAATATTACAAATGTAAAGAATATAATTATTTATTTATTTTAAATGATGAAATTGAAATACAAAAATAATAAATTGTTGCAAATTATTATTATTATTATTATTATAGTGCAACACAAATGAATTTTTTTTAGGCAACAAATATAGGGTACTGCAAATCCTCCACCCGTGCAAAAAAATAAAAATAAAAATAAAATATGTTACAAATCTCAAATTTCCAAGTAAAAAAATAATATATAAGATTGCAAAATTTTGTTAAAAGACAATGACTGTAATCTAAACCGTTGTGAAAAATGCAAAAAAAAAAATAGAAAGTTTACGACAACAAATGTCAAAACTATTGTCTATTAACTCAAAATTATTGTCTATTATACAAAAATTGTTGTCTAAAATATAATTATTAAATTGTATGATAAACAACGGTCTAGGTATAGACCGTTGTCTATCACACGGTAAATAGATAGATAGATAGATAGATGTCCCGGAGATATCATGAATAATGCTTTGAATGCAAAGTATTGCCCCTTTTAATATA
This sequence comes from Perilla frutescens, assembly GCA_026008535.1. Lineage (NCBI taxonomy): Eukaryota > Viridiplantae > Streptophyta > Magnoliopsida > Lamiales > Lamiaceae > Perilla > Perilla frutescens. The sequence goes on along the minus strand of BRKX01000003.1, from coordinate 67,070,547 downwards.
TTTTCAGTTTTTGTGGATTAGTTCCTTTATTCCAGATTTGGTGTTCCAACTCGTATTTCATGATCAAATTTATAAAATTTTCTTCCATTTTTTTCGTCAATTTTAATTTATTATGTTTTAGTTTAATTTTATGATTTTTTTAGGGTTCACCCTACCCAATTAGGGTTTATAATCATTTTTTAGTATTTAATTTTCAAAGAAATGATTATTATGGTTGATTATTTTAAAAATATGATTTATAATTTTTAAAATTTCAATCTTTTGTTGATAGATGTGATTAGGTCGATTATGTTATAATTAATTTTTATTTTTATAATATTTATTATTAAACTTATTAAATAGATCGTGGAATACGGATTGAAGCACCAAATCTGGAATAGAGGATCTCGTCCCCCTTTTTTATTGCACATCAAATGATTTTGCGCTGAATAAGTACATATAAGTCAGATATATTTGTTTCTTGATGTATGGATGTCACATCCTATGAGGTACGGTAATTAGTTCTATATTATTCCAAAATAAATATTTCAAATATTGTATTAATCGTTCATTTACTATATTTACGCCCACCTAGACCTAAGTGGGTTGATGGAAATTAATAACTATCTATTTACAGAGCAATTTCAGTAATATTTCAAAAAAAAAAAATATACAGCTTCACGCGTTCTAAATTAATTTTTCCTAGGCAGATACTAAGCTCGTGCCGTAGTTGAAATATTAATGGGCCTCATATGAGTAAGTGAACAGGCCCAATTCACTTGGGCCGTGTAATCATGATGATGATCATCATCATAATAATAAATAATATAAGGTCTAGAAGTAAAATTATTATAAAATTTTAAGAGAGAGTGATAATTTGGACGATCTAAAAGTTCTTGATGAGTTGCTTTTTTTTTTTTACTTTTCACGTTGACCTAATTTAGCTACGGTAAGTAATCTATCTATCTATCTATTATCTATATCTATAAAATAAAATAAAGTTTCTCCAAAAACTTTTCCATCTCAAAAATATCAAATCACATATAATTTTTTGGAAATAATAAAGATGATGATAGTATAACAAATATTACTACAAACGTTACATACAAATAAGTGTTGCATAGTTTATAATATTATGATTGTAATAGTTTATTAATTATTTGAAATATATTATATTATAATATAATATATATGTATATGTGTGCAATCAAGCAATTATTTCTTTTAAAGATTGACAACTTAATTTTTTTTAGATTTGAAATAAAAATTGTTCGATAAAAAATAGATAACCGGACAATTAAAAAATGGTATTAACTTATCAACTAAAATATTAATTATATTTAAAATACAAAGATGTGCATCGCACGAGCGGAAATCTAGTAAATCAAGGAAAAAAAAGTTTGTGTTTCAAAAAAAATATATAAATAAATAAATCAAGAAATTTGAAATGAGATTAAATAAAATTAATGCACCCTTAACTCAAAGTCCATCAAATTCATAAATATTTATAAATATATTCACCAGAAAGATCAAGGTGTCACAAGAATTAATTAAGATGCATATATATCATGTCATAAAGTTTTATTGGTCACCGTAATTCTCAAATTAACTTAACATATGTTGAAATATTAAAAGATCTAATTTCATGGTTCCATCTTCAAGACATGAAATCTAAATTTATTTACTTCGAGATTATAAAGTTATAAGTCGACATGTTACATGGTTGTGGATTTACATATATAGGGATCTGAGGGGTATATATATATAGTTGCACAAACCCCCCTCATATTTTTATTATTTGAGAATTGTCAATTTAGAAATTGAAATATGGGTATATGATTAATAACAATCACCCTCTTTTCATAAATTTACAAATTTGACACGACCTTTAAATGTAGATAATTAAGACCTTTAAATGTAGATAATTAAGATATCGATTTTTAATTTGGATGTTATTTAGTTGTCCTCAATTTTTCATTGTTGTGTGCCTGAAATTTGAGCTGCCACCTTGTTCAATTTTCAACCCCATCATGATCCAACCATCAATTTTTGAAAAAAATAAAATGACAACACAACATCGGAGTATTAGACTTGCACCATTGTCAAATTTAGGGATATTGAATAACATTAAAATTAAAATTTAGTGTCTTAATTGTATTCATTTAAAAGTCGTGTCGAATTTGTAACTTTGTGAAAAATGTTGTGATTTTTTTTATAAATCAACCATTTAGTATATGTAATTATGTATGTGTGTGTGCGTGTGACACAACTCACACAAGTAATAATATCATTTGAAGAAGATTCAAAAGTTGTTTGTTTATGATCTTCAATCAAATTAGATTCAAAATTTCAAAGGAGAGAGGAAATTAAAGATGGAGGAGTCAACCATTTCTTTATCATCATTTTGAACATGCCTAGTCATTTCTTATGGATTTCTAATCATTTTGATCAAGAAAAAAGAGGTGTTATCATCAAGATATTTTCCCTAATATGTTCTACTATTATCCTATCATTAAGTTTGAAAAACTTTTAAAAGCAGTCAACAATTGTTTCTCTTTGATTATTACACCTAAAACCAACAATCTACCTCAAAAATAGTTGAACACTGTGTAGATTGGGCTTCTGAACAAAATCCAATAGTTTTTTACTTTGTTATTTAGGGTTTTGATCCATATAGTTTATTAGGAAAAATTACGGGTAGTATGCCCGAATTGTCCTTTTTATTTTTTCAAATTATTTTTAAAATATTTTTGCACAAAAAGAAATTGGGATATAAATGACGATATTAATAGATGTTAATTATGTTTGTCACGGTTTTTTTTTTTCTACTTGCTATTATGCAAACGACATAAGTGTGTATTTTTACGATATCTTTTTAAAAAAATTCACAACATTGTCGCTACATAGTAGGAGGCGAAATTAAAAATCGAGACGGACATAATTAATATCTACTTAAGAAATAAGAGATATCCCAAAACAATTGTAAAAATATTTTAAAAATAATTTTAAAAAATAAAAAGGAAATCCGGGCATGCTACTCTTACAGTAGCATTGAATTTTTCCTGGTTTATTATATAGGATTATTTGTATTTGAAATCACAACTTTTAGCCCATTTTGTAAATATGACATGATCTTCTATTTGTGCAAATTAAAAATTAAACACCACCTACAGTTACTTTTGCAATTTCAGCGAGCCCAAATTTTTTCGACCAATCCAGTCCAACGTGTCTTACCAAATTTATACGTGTACATTACATATTACACGTGTGCAACCATATTACCAAGAACACGAACATGCCCCATATGTATTTGGATTAGGGTATTGAATTGGTAAAAAAAAAATGAACGTGTTGTAATTACAAAAGTCATTAAAGGTGATATTTTATTTGTGACAATCAGAGTGTCATGTTGTAATTGCAAAACAGGCTAAAGGTTGTGATTTTAAATATAAACATATTTGATTTGATCAAGATATGTGCATTAGGATGTTATATTTTGCAGGGTTAGTAGATCCTAATATCACAACCTTAATTTTCACATTTTTTATTTTTTCACACAACGTTTCAATTTTTGTAATAATGCCAAAACTTTATCTTTTTGTTGCAATTAAGCCATAAGATGAAAATTAATTTGACGTGGCCTAAATTTTCAATCTTTATCGTGCAATACACGAATGTGATATGTAAAATTTTATTTGTTAGAAATTATAATTAATAAAATTATTACAACAAAATAAAATTAATTTATAACCTTTTGAATTATAGAAATTTTCATATTATTCATTTTTTTGTTAATTATAACATACATTTGTGTGCACTATTAATTTGATGTGACATAAATTAAACTAGAAAATCTCCCATACGATGCATAAATGTGATATGTATAATTTTATTTGTTAAAAATTATAAATTTTGATTTAAAAAAATTATTATAACAAAATAATATCATGCCACATCAGATTAAGAGTACGGATGTGTGCCTTAGATTAATTTTCATCCCATAGCTTAATTGCTACAAAAAAATAATGTTTTGGAATTATTATAAAAATTGAAACGTTGTGTGAAAATCCAAAAAGTGGAAATGTTGTGATATCATATCTTATTAACCCTATTTTATATTATATCATGTTGATTATGTTAATTACTAAAATAGACTTAAATTGGACAAGAATGGGGATTAGTTTTTTATTTTATTTTTTTTCCCGCAAAATTCTATAATATGTGCAGGGATATTACCTCTTGCAGTACATCAGGAAAGCATTTTTTATTTGAAATAAGAGTGTTAATATCACGTGATCCTTATTATGAGAGATAGTACTTCTACATCGGTTATATAATTTCTCTATATGTAAATGATAAAAGTAATGATTAAAATCAATCACCTCTCCACGGGAAAAAAAGAAAAAAAAAAGAAACAAAGATAAGAACATACATATGTTCCTATTTTCTACCATAACCAACTCATTTTTTTTTTTTTTTCATATAGTTGTGTGTATTTATGCAAATTTATGATTACCGCAGCGAATGTATAACATAGTGGATTAAAGAATGTATGAGTCTATACTCTATAGTCCACCAAATATAATATTTAGGAGACCACTTATATCAATGTGTACAAATATAATTCATTCTAAAATAAAATAAAATTAAACGAGGACAAGTATAATTTATAGATTCCAATCACAAATAAACCACCCCTGTATTTCATATTATAGTTAAACAAAAATTATATGAAATGATATAACATGTCATAATTCGTTAGACGGGTCAAAATCGACCCAAAATTCACCCAAAACAGCTCAAACTCACCCAAGAGCAACAAGCTTATGGGCACTCGAGCTAGTCCTTTTTTTGCCTTTTCCAGTTTTTTTATTTTTTTTTTCAAAAATCTTTTATTTCATCCCAATTAATTATCGAGCGTAGTGCATGAGCCCACATATTAGTGTTGGGTGAGTGCACTGTGTGAATCGCCGAATAACAAAATTAAGCTAATTCAATTTATTTTTAGAATTCACTAATTCATTTTAAGGTATATATTTATTTCAAAAAAAATAATTAATTATCGATGCGCGAACTCGTGTACCGCGCGAAACGCTGGATAAAAAAATTAAATTAGTTCACTTTAATTTTAGGGTTTACTAATTCTATTTTAGGGTATATATTTATTTTAAATATTAATTATCAAGCGCAGTGCACAAGTCATATGTTAGTTTCGAGCGAGTGCACTGTGCGAGACACTAGTTAAATAAATTAAATTTATTCGCTTTAATTTTAGAATATATATTTATTTCAGAAAAATTAATTATCAAGCGTAGTGCACGAGCCATGCATTAGTATCAGGCAAGTGCAATGCAAGAAACACTGAATAAAAAAAAATTAAAATAATTCAAAATTTTAATATGTACATGTACAAAAACAAAAAAGTTGAAAAAGAAAAATTGAAAAGGAAAGGAAAAAAAAAAAACACAATAGAAAAGAAAATGAAAAAAAGGATCACCGGGTCAAATATAAGACCCGTCTAACGAATTAATAGTCCCACAGGAAAATGTCTCTTCTAGTTATATTCTCGTTTAAGTTCAAATTCAAGATAACATATATAAACCTTAAAAGTTGAAGTTTTTCTGATTAGAAAAATTTACTACTCAATCTTAAAATGGTGTTGGTTTTACTTTTGGGCTAGATCCAACTTTAAAAAAACTGAGATCAACGATACATATTTTAGGAAAATACACTAAAGGTGCACATATAATATTTCGATTTTGGTTGAATTCGAACAAAGATAAAAACTAATAAAAAAGAATAATAATATCAAATTTCACTATACTCTAAAATAATATAAAACATTATCCTCTTTTTTTTTTCCAATAATAATAAACGACAACAACCAAACTACATTTGTTTTTTTGGATTAGAAAAAAAAAAGTGTCCCACAATTAATATCTACGAAAAAGAATATTGAAAGGTGCAGGTCTTTGAACGGGGTTATGATTCTAGTGTCCCGTCACTTTCCCGGACTTATATTTGATTATGAAATTGTAAATTTCATAAATGTTAAAAGCCCACTTTCCATAAGAGTGGAGAATTTTCGGAAATTATATTAATTTTTTCGAATATTTCTCCCCATGATTTATATTGTGCCTTCTAATATATTCCCAAAAAAATTATGCGGGATGGGGATGGAATCTTTCCTAAAACTTAATAAATTTATATATCTAGATCCATTTTTTTAATTTTTTTATATGTATAACTATACCTTACAAGGAATGAATTTTTGAAACCATAAACTAACATAAACATATAATTTATTAATAAGAAATGAATGTTTGTATGCCCTTTGCCCTTTTGTATTTTTTTTTTTAATTCGAGCTGTTCATTTTACACATGATACTTGTTTTGGATTCCTTCAAAAGGAGAAAAAATAGTGATATTAGTTTTGTATTAATGGGATTGCATGCTATAAAATTTAAAAGGATGTTTTATTTAACTTTGGGAGAAATTTCATGCATTTATTACAACGATTTAATTAATTAATAATAAAGTCATTTGATTGATAAAAAAAGCACAAAAAAATGTAGGTTTGACAGTCACAGTTATGAGCGCGAAGCCGTTCAAGGCTATGGAAATGGGCAGGAGGGGCAGCCCACCCCCCCGGTTCGGGCAGCTCTCGAACACTGCACAGTTCACACACAAACACACGCCCAAAAAGAAAAAACGATAATTATCCCACACACCACACTCTCTCACCTCCACACTTCTCACTGCAGGGAGAGAAAGAGAGAGAAGTGATTTCTATTCGCTAGAGAGAGAAAGGAAAAAAGCAAAGTACAGAGGTAAAAAAGTTTGCAGAGAGCTATTAAAAGTGTTGGGGAAAGTATAATACTACTAACAGAAGTTCCCCAAAGTACACATTTTTTATACACATTCGAGAAAATAGCTGAAGTCCCATTTCGATTTTTGGGGTTTCAAGTGTAGGCTGTGTGATGGGATCGGTTTCTTGATGAGAATTTTGAATTTTTTGGGCTGAATGAGGGATAAAGTCGTCTGGGTTTTGTGGGTTTTCTGTGAATGCTGTGAATTTCTTCATTTGGATCTGAGGTGTCATGTGCTGAGCTGGTGAATTTGTGTGCCTGTTATAGCTATAGATACGCTTTATGTATGTATATATGGGGATGATGAAGGTGATGGAAAGACAGAGCATGGCTTCTCTGGTGGTTTGGTTGATCTTGGTGGTGCATCACCTCAGGTGTATTTATGCTAATATGGAAGGTTTGTATTCTTTGATGTAGATATTTACCTAATCTTTTTTTTTTAAGATTCTTTTTTGCCTTTGCCTTTGCTTTTTGGTTTTTTCTTTCATTTTTGGGTGGATTCTGGTTTTTTCATTTGAATGTAATTTTCTTTTTCTGGTTTAGAAATCTGTGATTTTTAGTTCGAAATTGTAGCTTGTGTGCAATGTGAGATGGAAAAGTAAAATAGTTTTGGTATGTACGTTAAGGTGTAGATTACAGCAATATTCGAAATGTGAATGGTAAATGCTGTTATGGGATTCCCGATGGGAACATTATAATGCTTTTTTCTTCCATGGTTTTGTGATTTTGTTCCTTCTTGTTGCAAGTAATTTGAGATTATTGTTGCAGACTGAAACTTGTTGAACTTTTTTTTTTTTTTTTTGTCATTTACCCTTTGATTCTTGTCAAATCTATTCTTTCTCATTAAAAATTAGTTAGCTGCAAAGCTATTTTGCAATGTTGCTGGACATTTACAATAAAGCGGTTGTTATCATGGAATGGAAGCCTTCAAATTGAGTTAGGAATGCTTACATCCATATTTTTTTATAGTTTTTACCACTACATTTATGTTTGAGTGCACCTTTCTGCATACTGTATCGCAGATACATGTCCTGAGAAGTCGGGTTCAGGCCTTGACTGGTCTTTGTTCTTGCGGCAGCATTTTACTTACATCATCTAATTCTGGTCATGGCACGTTTGGATAGGTGATGCTTTGCATAGCCTTAGGACAAACTTACAAGATCCTAACACTGTGCTACAAAGCTGGGATCCTACCCTTGTCAACCCTTGCACATGGTTCCATGTCACCTGCAACAATGATAACAGTGTAATAAGAGTGTAAGAATCCCCCCTCTTTTCATGCTTAATGTCACTTCTTTAGTCGAGTCACGCTCTAATAATGTGCTATTTGGAGTGTTTGTCTAATCTGTTTGCATCAACTTTTGTTTTCAGTGATCTAGGGAATGCTGCTTTGTCAGGTCAATTGGTCCCACAACTTGGTCTTTTGAAGAATTTGCAGTATCTGTAAGTCTTTTTTGTGCCTTGCTTATACTTGCACTTCATGTTTGCTTCTGTCTCCACATTTTCCTTTTTACGGTTATGTTTCAACTATTGATTTGGAAGGTTAGTCATCTTGGATTGATTTTAGAGAATGATTAGTCATCTTGGATTGATTTTAGAGAATGAATTAGAGAAATGTAGAAGTATTATGATGGAGTTTTGATGCCGTGGTATGGCAATAATTTTCTGGATACCCATAAGCAAATTGGCTTTGAATTTTTTTTTTAAAATCGTATTTGTGACCATTTGTTCGATGTTCGTTGTTAGTACTTGGGAAATGCTCACCAAAGATAACATTTTAAATGCACATGAATTTTGAGAGAGGGCATAATTGAATGCGGTATCGGTTGAATCCAGTATCAGAATTCCTTTTTCAGCCTGGTTGTTTGTACATAATAATAATAATAATAATAATAATAATAATAATAATAATAATAATAATAATTTATGTACTTTGTTGGGTATGATATTCAGATTTGGGATGTCAGAAGACTGCTGGTGGGGGTGAACAGCCCTCAGTAACATAATAGGAAGCAGCCTTATAATTGGTTATAATATGTGCGTGATACTTGATTTTAAGTATCACTTCATAGACAGGTTTACTTGCCTTTATAGTCTCGCTAATCACATCATGCAATTTTCTGGGAAGGATGCTGCTCAAGTAGGTTACTTAGTAGCTTAGCACTATAGTGACACGCGTATTGGTTGAATGATTTATGATTTATCATAAAGATTATATCCTATTTGCACTTACGATGTCTCTGTTGATTTATATGATGTGGCAGGGAGTTGTACAGTAATAACATTAGTGGGCCGATTCCCAGTGATCTTGGAAATCTGACTAATTTGGTGAGCCTGGACCTGTATTTAAACAGTTTTACAGGTCCCATTCCTCAATCGTTGGGGAAGCTGTCGAAATTGCGGTTCCTGTGAGTAAAATTTTCCCAGTCTGGCAACTAGGACATGCATTTTATTTTATGGTTATTGTGTATATTTGCATCTATCTATATTTTGTTTAGCTGCTACCGAGTGGCTGGGGATAGATATGTCAGTTCAGCAACCTCATCAGGCATCATGAATCTTATTGTTTGCTGTTATGTTTTTGTAAGGATAGCCGGCTTAACAACAACAGCTTGACGGGTCCTATCCCTATGTCATTGACCAATATTTCATCCCTACAAGTGCTGTGAGTGTCCTTAGTTGGTCTCATGGTCTCAAATACTTCCTTTTGGTCTGGCATGCATTTCAGAAATGGGGTAGTAATTATCGCATATCACAAATTCCTACAGGGATTTGTCCAACAACCAGCTTTCAGGTGCAGTTCCAGATAATGGCTCCTTCTCTCTGTTCACGCCTATCAGGTATTTTGATCATGCATCTATTAGCATTTAGCACTAATTTGAAATGACACTTTCTACCCCCCCCCCCCCCCTCATCTGTATTTGACATAGATGATATGCCTTCGCAGTTTTGCAAATAACTTGAACCTATGCGGCCCAGTCACTGGACGACCTTGCCCTGGATCGCCTCCATTTTCTCCACCCCCTCCATTTGTTCCGCCACCCCCTACTCCGTTACCAGGTTTTCCTATTTTGACTTTGTAGCTTAATTTAGTGCTTCAGAATCAGGTCTAGTGTATGTATGCTGTTTATAGGTGGAGTTTCTTGCCATCAAAAGTGGTAGTCAACAAAGCTTGTTTCGTCGTATATATATTTTCTTAAGTTTCGCAAAGTTTGAAATTGATCAATATCCAAATGCATTGATATTTGGCTGTTTGGTTGGATTCAAGGAATGTTTTGATAAATTATTGAAAACTGAGTCTTCTCTACTATATTCTGCCCTCGGACAGCTTAAAGTATGTTATGCTTTGCCAAAATTTTGAAGAAATAGTTTGAGATACAAATTTTATGCAACATAATTTTCTGTGGTGTAAATTGTAATATTCACTTAATTTTCTGTGGTGTAAATGTAACATTTGCTTGAATTATATTGTACTGTGCATCCTGAATACCTGGCTTGTTTAGGACTTTTCATGGAAGAACATCCCGATAAAATTGAATTGCCTTTTATTTCTACTTTATGTAAATGCAGGAGGAAATGGTGTCACGGGAGCCATTGCTGGTGGAGTTGCTGCAGGCGCTGCTTTGCTATTTGCTGCTCCTGCTATCGCCTTTGCATGGTGGCGTCGGAGAAAGCCACAGGAATATTTCTTCGATGTACCAGGTTGGTAATTTGAAAATGTAATTTTGTGTAATAAACAATAATCTTCCGGCGCTTCTGAGCAAGTTATCTGATAACGTTGCAGCCGAGGAGGACCCCGAAGTACATCTCGGACAGCTTAAAAGGTTCTCTCTCCGAGAGTTGCAAGTTGCAACTGATAGTTTCAGCAATAAAAATATTTTAGGGAGAGGTGGCTTTGGAAAGGTATATAAAGGACGCCTTGCAGATGGCACACTTGTTGCTGTTAAAAGACTTAAAGAGGAGAGGACGCCTGGTGGAGAGCTTCAATTTCAAACGGAGGTCGAGATGATCAGTATGGCGGTGCACCGTAATCTTCTTAGACTTCGTGGCTTTTGTATGACTCCGACAGAACGGTTGCTCGTGTATCCATATATGGCTAATGGGAGTGTTGCATCATGTTTAAGAGGTGATGATCTTTCAAAAATGCAGCTAGTTTTGACTTTCCTTTTTACGTTTTGTTAGTTATTATTACATCGATTTTAAACCTTGGAAAAGCTGAAGTAATTCAACATTCAGCATATAGAGCTAAAACAATCAGTTACATTGCAGAACGTCCACCTAATGAACCACCACTTGATTGGCCAACGAGGAAGCGCATCGCTCTTGGATCTGCGAGGGGCTTATCGTATTTGCACGATCACTGTGATCCAAAGATTATTCATCGTGACGTCAAGGCTGCAAATATATTGCTAGATGAAGAGTTTGAGGCCGTTGTTGGAGATTTTGGTTTGGCTAAACTTATGGATTATAAGGATACCCATGTGACTACTGCTGTTCGTGGAACTATTGGACACATAGCTCCAGAGTACCTATCCACTGGAAAATCATCTGAGAAAACCGATGTTTTTGGATATGGGATTATGCTTCTCGAGCTGATAACTGGGCAGAGGGCATTTGATCTTGCTCGCCTTGCAAATGACGACGATGTCATGTTGCTTGATTGGGTACGTAATCCCCTCTATTTTAGTTAAACTGGCACTGCTCCAAACAATAATTTCATTATATGAAAATGTTATGTTTCGGATGGTAGGGAACTTCACTAGACAGCCCCCTAGTCTGACTGTAGAGCAGTAGAGGAATGAAGTAATAATGTCAATTAAATAATCATGAGTAGTTGGCTTAAATAATAGTCAAATGATTAATTCATTGATGATTAAAAATATTTAAAGCTGGCTGAATTTTATGAGCGTATTATTGAACTAGTTAAAACTACTGTACGGTAAGTATGAGCTATGTTTTGACCTAGGAGAAACTTAGAAGAAATAAATACTTAATACCTAGTTATGACTCTCTCTCTCTAGATTAGCTAGAAGAAAAGTATACTTTTAAGATCTATTTGTAACTTTTCCATTTACCGTTTGCTTACTCCTATTTTATTATTTTTCTTTTTCATTTTTTCTTTTATTTCATTTTCCTGGTTAAAACATCCTCACTCTATATATGTGCATATACATATGTTATAAATACCTATACTCGCCTTCTCCATTAGAGAGCAGGTCTGGGGTTGAAATCCTACCGTGCCCCTACTTTCCATTAGTTGTAGCATTTGAACTTGTTAACATGTAAAATCGATAAGAGTGGGTAGAAAAGAAAGCTGTAAAAGTTCGAGTGTCCATGCAACAGTTCCTTGTTTAAGTAAAGGCCAATCCAGCTGTAAACATGGCAAACAAAAAGATTCTTGGTTGATTGCAGTTGACAACAATAATCTTTCTTCTTTAGCTGTCAAAATCTTGTTTTTTTATTCTTGACAAAATTTTCAAATGGCGTGGCTTCTTTTTGGTATAGGATCAACTTAGTTAATTATTGCAATTGCTTTACGTCTACATCGAAAATCATATATTCCTTATTCTATAGTTGCCTCTCCTGTTGCAAAATCATAGCCACTATTTAACCAGTCATCTTCAACTAATTAAGTAGCTAGTGCTACACCATTTCATTGCAAGTTTATTTGTCTCTGGGATTTGAGGTTTTATCTCCGAGTTTACTATTGAAACACGAAAAAAAACCCTGTTAGGATCTTAGATCAAAGCACTATGTATAGATTGTATGAACTGCCCAAACAAGAATTCTTGAACAATGAACAGCCAGTTCAGATATTACCCCTAGTTTTAGCTCTAATTTTACATGGCGTGTTCGTTTTCAGGTCAAGGGACTTCTTAAAGAAAAGAAACTGGAAATGCTGGTTGATCCCGATCTGCAGAACAACTATGTCGAGGCAGAAGTCGAGCAGCTGATCCAGGTTGCACTCCTTTGCACGCAGAGTTCGCCAAATGACCGGCCCAAGATGTCGGAAGTGGTGAGAATGCTAGAAGGCGATGGCTTGGCTGAGAAATGGGATGAATGGCAGAAGGTGGAAGTTCTCCGGCAGGAGGTGGAGCTTGCTCCGCATCCTACTTCCGATTGGATCGTCGATTCAACGGAAAATTTACACGCCGTCGAATTGTCTGGTCCGAGGTGACCTTCATGGCTCAAATAAAAGAAGAAATTGGTAGGCTCTTTTTTTTTTCTTCTTTTTTTTTTTTGTTTTATTTATTAGGATTGAGGAATTAACAAAATTCAATTTCTGCTAGGGTGCTATTGTGAACTTGTGTTGTCACATTTGTGCATAGATTGTCAAGCCTTTTGTAATCCATGGCCCTCATTTGCCTATACAAAAAAAAAAAAAATCTCAAAAGTTGGTTAACAAGTTGACAGTTTTTCACCGTCGTCTGAAACTGTACTCTGCTCATGTAAGAAGAAAAATTAACTATGTATTCTCTAATTTGCTAAGTAGCTCTAGCTTGCTTTTATTTTGGTATTATTTTATTTTATTATAATGTTATTGCGTGAAAGATATATTGAACGAACGAAGTATGAGATTAAAATATCATTTTGCGACGAATAATAACAATATTTACTACGGGTATGGTTTCGCTTAATTTGAGGGCACATCTAAATGCACATAAATTAAATGATTCTCCAAACTTACCAAGAATGTGTTTATCTTCATTCACTCACTTACTACTTCACATCTTATAATATTGATAATACACATTTAGATTCAAGTGAAGAACATCAAATTCACAATTGGAAAGAAATTAACAATCACCAAAAAAAAAAAAGGAAGAAGAAAAAACTCTAATTAATGAATTAATTAATGGCACTACAGATCCTCCTTATAATCCCATTTTGAGCCGTAAGAACATCAATCTCTCCCATTTTGACCATTGCTTCTGCAAAATCAGACATGAATCTCTGCGGATTCCTGCTATATTCCGACACGATCTCGTCCGTGGATCCTCCGCTAAACAACACTTGATCAGTATGAAGCAATCCCTTTCTCTGCATCAAATTCTTGAAGTAGTTGTTGTCGAAGGAATTCGGCGTCACCAAATCGAGCGGGGCCAAGTTGCCGTCGCCGCCTAATTCTGAGGGGCACTGCCGCCTTCTCGTGCTCGCAAAACCGGCATCAATGTCTGTAGCGTTGCTGTATATTCTACCTCGGAAAAACTGGCATTGGGACTGCCCTATCGTGTGGGACCCTGCATGCCAACACGAGTCTTTTTATGGTCACGAGTTATATTTAAGATTTGCACACGTAATATACAAGTGACTATATATATATCATATATGCGTCGTGTACAAGTGATTGAGTAAATATGTGCAGTCGTTACCCGATAGTGCGACCATGTCTCGTGCAGTCAGTCTCTTTTTGTCGAAGGCGGAAATGAGCTCGTTCAGACCGATGAAAGGACTAGGAAGATCGTTGCTTGCCTGAGAAAAGCTTGTTGTAGTAGAATCTCTTCTTCCTAGCTTCACACTCCACGAAGGGCCTCCAACCTTTATTTGATCCATTCATTTAAGTTTAGTACATATAACATGAAATAAATAAATAAATAAATGTGGTGATCATGATTTTGTATGCATAATTTATAAACTCACAGCAACTGATGCATCTCTGGCTGCGAGCGTCAGTATGTCGGAACATGACACGACTCCGGGGCATATCCTCTCCACGTCACGTTTGGCGGCTTCCACAACTTCGTACCCTCGGACGGATAGGTTAGGGCGCGCAGTTTTTTCACTTTGTATGGTGGGGGTTTGGTCGAGCAAGATTGATGCGTCGCAGCCCTGAGCGAAGCAGTCGTGGAAGTGGAGGCGGAGGAGTGCACCCGCCATCCGCCTGTCTCGAGAGACTGCTTGGCGGATGGTGGTGCGGACTGTGGTGAGTGCGTTAGGGCACGTGGTGTCGTAGAAGGCCGGGGAGAGTTGGGCGTCGCATGATATCAAGAGCAAGGTTGATAATAAACTGGTTACTACTAAAGTAGTAGTACTACTAGGAGAAAAAAATGAAAACATTGTTGAATTCGATCTCCTATATAATATATATGTTGTGCTTTAATTTGTTGATTGGGTTTGGGAGATTTTCAGATTTTTGTTATAAGTGAATGTTGTAATGTGATTGATGGAAGAAAGAGGAGTTTTGGAAATTAATTTATAGGAAAATTTTGAGTTTGATTTGGAAATTGTCATGGTCTCTATAGGCTGCTGTTACGCAGATTGGTTTTGGCATTAATTGGAGCATGACATTTTCTTGCATGAGTTGAAAACTTGTTCAACTTTTGGTGGACTAATGAAGTAATGAGTGTTTGTTTCTCTCTCATACAATATTGGATAGGGCTTATTACCTTGAAATTTCATGTTCAAATGCGGAAAGTTCTCGATGGTCAATCTTACTTACATTTTGGTAGTCCCGCTTGCAAGTTGCAATAACATACATAACATGCGGATGTAAAGCTCTACTACATTTGGTACTGTTACATAATTAAATTTATTCATTTTTTTTAATTTTTTAATTGAATTTCTATTTATTATAATTTAGTTTAATTTTACACTTATTAATTATGGTTCATTCTACCCAATTAGGATATATAATTATTTTTTTATTAAATAATCAATTATTAATTAATTCAAAAATGAAATTTAATATTGAAAAATTAATTATATACCCTAATTGGGTAGGATGAACCCTAAACAATAACTGTAAAATCAAAATAGATGAACCCTAAACAATAACTGTAAAATCAAAATAAAGCATAATAAATTGAAATTGAATTAAAAAAATTCAAGAAAAATTAATAAATTTAATTATGTAGCATCAAGTGTTACGCACAATGTCACAGAGAATTTCATCCGCATAATATGGTATCAAATATTTCTATTACTTAAGGACTCCTAGCCGTAGACTGGATGAAATCCACAATTATATACTCCTTCTTTTTCTATATAAATGTTATTCTAACCTTTTAATTTTATTTTAAAAAAATGTCATTTTACAAATTTGAGACATAAAATTCACATTTTTCTCATATTTACCCTCATTTAAACCATTCAAACATCTATATTTAACTCATTTAGTGTATTTACACAAGGGTGTGTTAAGCAATTCAATTAATTTATTAATTTGTGTGCATTCATCGAAAATGACATTTAAATGGAAACGGAGGGAGTATATACTTGGTGAAACGGTCAATGCTTACAAAATTAAAATTAGAATGTTTTTATTTTTCACTATAAAAATTATTCTTTGCACCGTAAAATAAAATAATTAAAAATAATTATTTATTAATTTACTCAAATATCTTTTTTAATTATAAAAAATATTTCCACTACAAGAAATGCGGAGTTTACTGACGGACTCTAGCGACGGATTCAAATCCGTCGGTATTAACGACGAACTAACGACGGATCCTCCGTCGTTCAATTCTGAGCCGGAAAATTTTGGCGGGATCGGTTCGCAGTTAAAAGTTACGATGGAGTTACGACGGATTTGTTGTCGGCAACTATAACGACGGACGTCATCCGTCGTTAGTTTTTTTTTAAATTAATTAATAAACTTAATGACGGATTTTTTTCGTCGTTAGTTTTTTAATAATATATCCGATTTAATTTAATTTCGAATTTAATTTTTATATTTAACAACGGACTCAGTCCGTCATTAGTTATTTAATTTAATTTCAGATTTAATTTTTATACCTAACGACGGACTCGTCGTTAGTTATTTAATTTAATTTTTTTTATTTTTTAAATGATATCGACGGACAGTGTCCGTCGTTAGTCCGTCGGTAAAAAAGGATATACAGACAGAGCAGCGTCTTTTCTCTCATTCACATTTGCCCTAATTCCTCCCCAAATCCCCCCAACCCCCCATTCCCATCCCGCGGCGGAGCACGGCGGCGTCGAACGGCGACAGCCGGAGGTGAGCTCTCTCTCCCTCTCCCTCTCTCTCAGTCTCTCTCTCCCCCTCTCTCTCCATCTCTCTGTCTCTCTCCATATGTGTGTGTGTGTGTGTGTGTTTGTATGATGTGTGTGTGTTTCTCTCCCCCCACCCACTCTCGGTCTCTCTCCCCTCCCCCCTCTCGGTCTCTTTCCCCTCTCTCTCGGTCTCTCCCCCCGCTGCTCTCTGTGCGTGTGTGTGTGTTTTTTAATTTTTTTTTTGCAGATTATTATTATTATTATTATTATTATTATGTAGGTTTTAAATTATTATGTAGATTTTGTAAAGTATATTATGCTTATTATTATTATTATTATTATTATTATTATTATTATTATTATTATATTTTGTAATTTTTTTTATTATGCAGATTTTATAGTGTATAATTTTACATTTTGATAATTTGTAGTTTATGTTAGATTAGGTTATACTATATGTTAATTGTTAGTTTAGGTTAGATTAGGTGTTAATTGTTAGTTTACGTTAGATTAGGTTAAGTTATGTATTAATTATTAGTTTAGGTTAGATTATGTTTTTATATGATAATTTGGATTAATTATGCGTTAGTTTAGTTTATGTTTGTGTTTGATTATTTGTGTGTTAATGGAGATGTGTGTGTGTGTGTGTGTGTTAGTGAATTTGATTTTTTTTTTTTAATTTTTCCTGTAATTATGTTGTAGTTAGAAGAGCTATATTGAGGTTCAAACATCAAGTTGAGGAATTTGTCAATCTAATTCATATATATACTCTCACATAGACAAAGGTAAGTAATTAATTTATGATTTTAATATGCACGTTAAATATGATGTTAATTTTTATTTATGAATTAATGAATTTAGGATTTTAATATGCATGTTAAATATGATGTTAATTTTTATTTATGAATTAATAATTTTATGATTTTAATATGCATGTTAAATATGATGTTAATTTTTATTTATGAATTAATAATTTTATGATTTTAATATGCATGTTAAATATGATGTTAGTAAGTATGTGAAAATGAAATTAAGATTGAACATGTTATAATTTTTTACAAGCATATTGTTCAATTTATTAGATACAATTAAATTGAAATTATGGTATTGTGAATGGGATGAGGGCCCCTGGATCCCTCTTGATAAATTATTTATTGTGAATGGGATGAGGCCCCTGGATCCCTCTTTATAAATTGTTGGTGTTGTTGATATATTATATATGTTGGTTTTGTTATTGGTTTTGATTGATTAACTAGATGAACATAGATCAATTAGCGTAGAGTCGAAAACTTGGACTAGGATTTTCACATAGGTGTTGCCGAAATTTTGAATTTTTTTTTAATCAAGTATTGATTCAATTGTTGGCATTTGTTGGTTTTGTTGTTGATATTGATTGATTAACTAGAGGAACATAGATCAATTAGCGTAGAGTCGAGAACTTGGGACTAGGATTTTCACATAGATCAATTCAAGTCTATTACTGCTCATATCCGAGTTTATCTCGTGCAAAAAGTGATTGGTGGGCCGTGTGTAAGATTAAAGCTAGATCCAATGTTGAAGTCCCACTTATTGAAGATGGTACGGCTTTTCAGGAGGATGAATTACATAAGGATCGACCTCCACTTATTGAGATTGATGATTCTGTTTTAATTCATCCGAATGGAGGTGATATCGACATTGAGGACAGTGGAGATGCAGTGGAAGAGGACGAAGAAGAAGAGATATTCACTGATGAAGATGACGATAGTGATAGTATAGACGATGATTAGTTGTGACATATATACGTGAGCTTTAATTTTGTTTGTGCTATCTTACATTAATTTTATTTGTGTTGAAACATCCTTTTTTAGATGCAGATGCCGATGGGTGGGTTCTCTGGCTACAGAGGTGGTGCCAGCGATTCTGGCACCACTGGATCTGGTTCCAGAGGCGGTGCCAGCAGATCATCTTCTTCATCCGGAGGCCTCCATGCCTCTGTAGGGGACCTGCACATCGGGGAGCAGCCATCCTTCGATGAGTCAGCAATGATAGCACGTCGTGATGTGCTGACTGTGGTCAGAGTATGGGGGCGGTACGTTTTGTATCATTAATTGTATTTTAGTTCCTTTAAAAAGTTGTAGATTGATTATGTTGTTATTTGTAGGACTTTGACCCCAGCACACGAGATAGCAGCAGCCACGACTCAGATCTTTAAGACGCAGCTCGATCCAGCTGGCTTTGCTTGGAGGTTTGTGCCAGCGGAGTTGAAGGAGGTTTATTTTGAGGATTTCAGGGTAAAATATATTAACTTTTGAAATTAAGTATTTAGTTAAAAAATCAATAGAATTACTAATGTTATTTAATGCAGAAATTATTCACATGGGACCCTAGTTTAGATGAGGTGGTACGTCGTCTCTGGCTCCTGAAAGCGGCCGATAAATATCGAGACATGATCTGCACCGTTAAGAAGAACAGGAACAGGAAGAGGCCGGTATGAATTCCTCTAGAGGTGTGACCTTCTTAGCTGGCCTATTGGAAGTCAGAGGAGACACAAAAGAGGGCTCGTATTGCCTCTCAGAACATGAGGTCTGAGCCTGATGGACCGGGGACGGGCATTATCACACACAAGGGAGGGTCCAAATGTGTTGTGGAGCATGGAGATGATCTCGTGGTTCCTAATTTTTTATATCCAGTTATTTAAATTTATGCAATTCATTTAAATGTGTTTAACCATTTTTGTTTACGTTGTTTGATTAGTCGCAGGCACAGAAGATCCCAGATGAGTAGGTTGGGTGGGAGCTATTTTTGAGACTCCATCATGATAAGGATGGACACTTCACTGATCAGAAGAGCGAGCGACTTGCTGTAAGTATTTAATTTATAAATAATATATATATATATATATATAAGTGTGCTAACGACTTGTTGCTATTAGGCCGAGGTCCTCGCACGGGCGGAGGAGTTGAGCCAGCCAGTTCCAGACTCTTATGAGGTCTCTCAAGTGGATATGATCGCCCTCTATCTAGAGGCGCTCGAATGGATGAGCAAGAAGAAGCGCGTCTTCGGCACTGGATCTCGGTCGCACTTCTACAGTGGCGACAGCAGCAGCAGCACCAGTGTCCTTTCAGGCGCCACCTCACAGCCCGCATTTACAGAGGAAGCCTTCACTCAGCGTATAGATGAGATGAGGGCCCAGATTCGGGACGAGGTCAGGACCGAGCTGCGGGAGGAGGTCAGGACCGAGATGCAGCAGATGCAGGCCCAGATACAGGCCATGATGCAGGCCCAGATGGAGGCTCAGTGGGCCCAGATGTTTGCCAGATTTGGCCAGCCTCCGCAGTTCCCACCGCCCCTACCCCCTCAGATTACCAGTGACAGTACTATTATTTTTTAGAATAATTAAATTTTAATTTTGATGTAATTTAATATATTTGAATTTGAATATTTAATATATTATATTTTTAATATTATTATTATTTCATTTATAATATTATATTTTTATTAATTTGAGGAATTAAAAATAAAATCAAAAAAATTAAAAAAAAAGAACTAACGACGGATCGAAGTCCGTCGCTACTAGCGACGAACTTACGACGGATCGTAGTCCGTTGCTAGTAGCGACGGACTTACGACGGACCGTTAGTGATCGGCAACTTAACGACGGATTTGTTTCCGTCGCTAGTAGCGACAGCCCTACTCATTGCCAGTCTGTCAGTAAAGCATCGCCCCTCACCGACCGACCAGCCGGCGACGGACAGGCCATCGGTAGTCCGTCATTAAACTAATGATGGACACAGAATCCGTTGTTAGTCCGAATTAATGATGAGATTATCGGCGACAGCCGGTGTCCGTAGTTAGTCCGTCGTTAGCGGTGTTTAGCGACGGAATTCCATGATATAGCGACGGAAAAATCCGTCGCTAAAGTCCGCTTTTTTGTAGTGTTCATTTACTTAAAAAAGATTGAAAAAATAATAAAAAAAACAAATTCGGTCGTAGCGGTGAAATGAGATCATCTGTTGCAAATCCTATTGCATTCCCTATTGCAACTCTTCAATATTTTTTTAAAAAAATTAATTTTTTATTTTTTAATTTATTATGATTTATTTTAATTTAAATTTTCTATTTAGTGTTCATCCATCCCAATTAGGGTATATTAAAAAAAATTAATTATGCAACACCAAATGTAATACAAAATACAATAGATGATCTGCTCTACGTAGCCGTCTCACACTCTCACTTCATCTCTCCTCTCCTTCCATCTTTGCAACCTACACCATCCTAGTCCATTCTTTTTCTTCCCCACACCACTTAATTTCTGTATGCTCGCGAGCACTTCTATTAAGCACCTCAAGTTGAGCAATTCCACTTTGGATCTGGAAAAGTCGAACCGAATTGGAATTTTTGACTAAAATCCCATATTCAGAAAATAATTTTCCAACTTAAATCCTATTTTTGAAAATATTTTTTTGAATCGTAGTCCAATTTTCAAACTCGTGTTAATATTCGCTCTATTATTTCACACAAAAATGACTCGCAAGTGCACGGGGTAAATTGTAGTAAAATATGGTGAGAAAAGATATTGTATTCACGAATACTAGCCTTGTAATTTAACTAAGTACTCAATTTTAATTATTCTACTTTATCTAGATAACCGGAACAAAGTTTTTATGTTTCAACTAATAAAATAAAATAAAGCAATAGAAAAATAAGAACGCAAATTGAGATCGAGAGATGAAATTTGGTATTTAATCTACGTCTAGAACTTACTCGAGAGAGGGAGACTAAATATATTTGTGATTTTTCTGCAGATTTACGAGAATATTTTGCTCATGGTATGTTTGATTTTGATTTTTGATTTGTGTGGTGCCTGAAGCATTGAAACAACCAAGTATGTTTTCTAAATCCAGCTTCTTCCCTTCATTTATAACCCCAATGGTTGTAGAGAAATCGAGAGGTGGTTGTTGGAAATTATTGGGGTTGGCATAACTTAGCTTATCCTGATTCTCGTACTAATTTCCATCTCGATTATGTCCATATCTATTATGGTAGCCTTGTCCCTGCATAAAATTTATATCTTCAACTTCGTCTTGGATTGCTGCTACACTCCCCGGTGCATTATCCAGTGAGGCCAAGCTATTCTTCGTTAGTAAAGTAATCGTCTTGGTCATGTTTGACATCTGAGCTGTTAATTCCTTCAAATCGTTAGAAGAAGATAAGATCTCTACTACTCTTCCAACTGAATTCATCTGAGAAGGCCACTGAGCACTGTTTGCAGCCATTCTCTCTAATAACTCCATGGCTTCATTTGCAGACAACTCTAATAATGCTCCTCCTGTTGCTGCATCGAACCATTGTAAAAATAGCAAAGCTGCCGGTCTGCTCCAAATCCATGTTGTAGGCACTTTCTGATAAGGTCTCTGAACCGTTCCCAAGCTTCAGACAGAGGTTCTTGATCGAACTGCCTGAACTGTGTAATCTCATTCTTCATCCTCAGTGTTTTTCTTGGAGGGCAATACTTAGCCAGAAACTTCTTACACAATTCTAACCATTTTTGGACTGAGTATGCATCCAAGGACAAATACCATAACTTTGCCTTGTCCCGCAGAGAAAATGAGAAAAGGCGAAACCTTATGTGATCAGCTCCAACTCCATTCATCTTGATGGTACCATATATCTCAAGAAATTGATCCAGATGCGCATTTGGGTCATCGAGCGCGCCTCCACTGAACTGACTCTGCTGAACCATCGAAACCAGTCCTGACTTCAACTCAAAATTGTTGGCATCAATAGCTGATAACTCCACTCCACCCAAATTTTCAGTCACTGGAGGCTCTATAGCTTCTTGAATTGGTGGTTGAGCCGCTGGTGGCTCAGGTGCTCGTTGCTGCTGCTGAATCAAGGCTTGCAACACCTCCATTTCTCTGCGCATGGCTGCCATCTCTTCTTCTCGGGTAGCTGCCATCTTTTCAGCTCTGTTTCTGTCTGCGTTCCGGTGTCGGACAAAGGCTTCGATCTCAGGATCAAAGGGGACTAAGTTGGTGATACCCTTAGACCTCAAGTTTATAAACTACTTGTAGGGCTGTAAACGAGCCGAGTCGAGCCGAATACCTTCAAGCTCGAGTTCGGCTCGTTTAAGATATACTCGGCTCGAGCTCGACTCGAGCTTTGAGTTTGAGTTCGAGTTCGGCTCGACTAAAAAAATTCATAATCGGGTTCGATTCAAGCTCAGCTCGAGTTCGACTCGATAAGGATATGTTCAAGTTCGATTAAAAACTTGAAAAAAAGCTCAATTAAAGCTCGATAATAATAAAATTCGTGATCGAGTTCTTTTATTTTCTTTTCCAGATTTTCTTTAATTATGTTTATTTTTATTTTATTTTCTTTATATTAATTACTTAATTATGTAATTGTACTAATGCTTGTTACTCATTTTATTATTTTTCATTATTAATATAGGATATTCAAATTTTAATATATATTTACCTTAATTTGAATTAAAATTTCAAAATATTTTTTCGAATATAATTTATAAATCATAATTTACTCATATCTCATTTTATTTTATTTTATCGATCATTCATTTTTACTTTTTATTTAAAATTTGTATTCATTAGTTGATTAGCAGTTTGTCTCACTATCCATGATAGCTTATTATTTTTCTTTCAAACTTCAACATATAAATATTTTACAATCATCTTAATTCAAATTCAAATTTCAAAGTGTTTTTTATTATGCAATTTATAAATCATAATTCAAACATTTCTCATTTTCTTAATATTATATCGATTATTCGTTTTCATTTTCATATAAATTGTAATCATATTAGTTGATTGATGTTATAGTTCATTATTCTTGTTAGTTTATTATTTCTTATTACACATTCACACATGTTCCAATTAATAAATAAATATTTATAATAATCTTAATTCGAATACGAATTTCAAAGTTTTTTTATAATATGATGTATAAATCATAATTTATTTTTATTGTTATGTCTCAATTTTCTTTTCTTTTATTGGTATATAAATTAAATATTTCAATGAGGCACGCTAAAGTATACATAACATTTATATATTTTATAATAATTGAGTAAATTGATATTATATACATATATATATTGTCGAATCCAATGAACTAAGTAATTATCAGACATTAGTAATTATTTGATATTGATTTTGATGAATAATTGTGATTTAATTCAATGTAATGATGTTTGTTTGATAACATAGGTTTAATCAAATTCATTTGTGTTTGTTTCATTATCAAATCTCAATTCTTAATTATAACTATAAACTGTAATTTTATTTACCTCATAATTAGATAGTTTTTTTTATTAAACTACTTTAAAATTCAAGTATACTATCGTAGTGAATAGAAATATTTATAATGCCTTAGTGTATTGATGTTGGGATTTACTGTAAATTTTGTATATAATGGTATAAACTTGGTACAAGAAATGGGAGAAAATATTAGAGAAATAGGGGGGTGAGGAAGAGAGAAGCTTGAGGGAGAATTTAGATGCTTTTCATTACCTGCCTATTACGGCTATTACATTGATATTTATAGTACTCCATAAAGTGGAATTATAACCCTAAAGTATATAGTAAAGTGGAACATAAAATAAAGATAACTGGGCCATCAAAACAGTTGGGCTGCTTAATTAAAATAAAACTATCAATTGCGCTGTTCCGGCCCACTACTCACGATCCAATTCTTGACCCGACCCAGCCACCTCCTCCTTACCAGCAATTTCAGTAACATTCTTCGCCAAAATTCCCAAATCAAGATTCAACCTTTCGTTGCCATTTCGAACCCTAGCTCCCAACTTGCTGAATCCAACCTGGTCCATAACATTACCCCTTTCTTTCAAGGATCCTTGTCCGCAAGGATCAGTCTTTCCAAATGCTCGAGCCAGAAATTTCGAATCTTCCCAGGTAATCATGTCCAGTTTCAATTTACCCCAAAGAATCATATTTAACATGCATATTAAAATCATAAATTCATTAATTCATAAATAAAAATTAACATCATATTTAACGTGCATATTAAAATCATAAATTAATTACTTACCTTTGTCTATGTGAGAGTATATATATGAATTAGATTGACAAATTCCTCAACTTGATGTTTGAACCTCAATATAGCTCTTCTAACTACAACATAATTACAGGAAAAATAAAAAAAAAATCAAATTCACTAACACACACACACACACATATCTCCATTAACACACAAATAATCAAACACAAACATAAACTAAACTAACGCATAATTAATCCAAATTATCATATAAAAACATAATCTAACCTAAACTAACAATTAATACATAACCTAATCTAACCTAAACTAACAATTAACACCTAATCTAACCTAAACTAACAATTAACATATAGTCTAACCTAATCTAACCTAAACTACAAATTATCAAAATGTAAAATTATACACTATAAAATCTGCATAATAAAAAAAATTACAAAATAAAATAATAATAATAATAAGCATAATATACTTTACAAAATCTACATAATAATTTAAAACCTACATAATAATAATAATAATAATAATAATAATAATAATAATAATAATCTGCAAAAAAAAAAAAATTAAAAAACACACACACACGCACAGAGAGCAGCGGGGGGAGAGACCGAGAGAGAGGGGAAAGAGACCGAGAGGGGGGAGGGGAGAGAGACCGAGAGTGGGTGGGGGGAGAGAAACACACACACATCATACAAACACACACACACACACACACACACACACACACACACATATGGAGAGAGACAGAGAGATGGAGAGAGAGTGGGAGAGAGAGACTGAGAGAGAGGGAGAGGGAGAGGGAGAGAGAGCTCACCTCCGTCTGTCGCCGTTCGACGCCGCCGTGCTCCGCCGCGGGATGGGAATGGGGGGTTGGGGGGATTTGGGGAGGAATTAGGGTAAATGTGAATGAGAGAAAAGACGCTGCTCTGTCTGTATATCCTTTTTTACCGACGGACTAACGACGGACACTGTCCGTCGATATCATTTAAAAAATAAAAAAATTAAATTAAATAACTAACGACGGACTAAGTCCGTCGTTAAGTATAAAAATTAAATCTGAAATTAAATTAAATAACTAATGACGGACTGAGTCCGTTGTTAAATATAAAAATTAAATTCGAAATTAAATTAAATCGGATATATTATTAAAAAACTAACGACGAAAAAAATCCGTCATTAAGTTTATTAATTAATTTAAAAAAAAACTAACGACGGATGACGTCCGTCGTTATAGTTGCCGACAACAAATCCGTCGTAACTCCATCGTAACTTTTAACTGCGAACCGATCCCGCCAAAATTTTCCGGCTCAGAATTGAACGACGGAGGATCCGTCGTTAGTTCGTCGTTAATACCGACGGATTTGAATCCGTCGCTAGAGTCCGTCAGTAAACTCCGCATTTCTTGTAGTGGAAATATTTTTTATAATTAAAAAAGATATTTGAGTAAATTAATAAATAATTATTTTTAATTATTTTATTTTACGGTGCAAAGAATAATTTTTATAGTGAAAAATAAAAACATTCTAATTTTAATTTTGTAAGCATTGACCGTTTCACCAAGTATATACTCCCTCCGTTTCCATTTAAATGTCATTTTCGATGAATGCACACAAATTAATAAATTAATTGAATTGCTTAACACACCCTTGTGTAAATACACTAAATGAGTTAAATATAGATGTTTGAATGGTTTAAATGAGGGTAAATATGAGAAAAATGTGAATTTTATGTCTCAAATTTGTAAAATGACATTTTTTTAAAATAAAATTAAAAGGTTAGAATAACATTTATATAGAAAAAGAAGGAGTATATAATTGTGGATTTCATCCAGTCTATGGCTAGGAGTCCTTAAGTAATAGAAATATTTGATACCATATTATGCGGATGAAATTCTCTGTGACATTGTGCGTAACACTTGATGCTACATAATTAAATTTATTAATTTTTCTTGAATTTTTTTAATTCAATTTCAATTTATTATGCTTTATTTTGATTTTACAGTTATTGTTTAGGGTTCATCTATTTTGATTTTACAGTTATTGTTTAGGGTTCATCCTACCCAATTAGGGTATATAATTAATTTTTCAATATTAAATTTCATTTTTGAATTAATTAATAATTGATTATTTAATAAAAAAATAATTATATATCCTAATTGGGTAGAATGAACCATAATTAATAAGTGTAAAATTAAACTAAATTATAATAAATAGAAATTCAATTAAAAAATTAAAAAAAATGAATAAATTTAATTATGTAACAGTACCAAATGTAGTAGAGCTTTACATCCGCATGTTATGTATGTTATTGCAACTTGCAAGCGGGACTACCAAAATGTAAGTAAGATTGACCATCGAGAACTTTCCGCATTTGAACATGAAATTTCAAGGTAATAAGCCCTATCCAATATTGTATGAGAGAGAAACAAACACTCATTACTTCATTAGTCCACCAAAAGTTGAACAAGTTTTCAACTCATGCAAGAAAATGTCATGCTCCAATTAATGCCAAAACCAATCTGCGTAACAGCAGCCTATAGAGACCATGACAATTTCCAAATCAAACTCAAAATTTTCCTATAAATTAATTTCCAAAACTCCTCTTTCTTCCATCAATCACATTACAACATTCACTTATAACAAAAATCTGAAAATCTCCCAAACCCAATCAACAAATTAAAGCACAACATATATATTATATAGGAGATCGAATTCAACAATGTTTTCATTTTTTTCTCCTAGTAGTACTACTACTTTAGTAGTAACCAGTTTATTATCAACCTTGCTCTTGATATCATGCGACGCCCAACTCTCCCCGGCCTTCTACGACACCACGTGCCCTAACGCACTCACCACAGTCCGCACCACCATCCGCCAAGCAGTCTCTCGAGACAGGCGGATGGCGGGTGCACTCCTCCGCCTCCACTTCCACGACTGCTTCGCTCAGGGCTGCGACGCATCAATCTTGCTCGACCAAACCCCCACCATACAAAGTGAAAAAACTGCGCGCCCTAACCTATCCGTCCGAGGGTACGAAGTTGTGGAAGCCGCCAAACGTGACGTGGAGAGGATATGCCCCGGAGTCGTGTCATGTTCCGACATACTGACGCTCGCAGCCAGAGATGCATCAGTTGCTGTGAGTTTATAAATTA
This sequence comes from Perilla frutescens, assembly GCA_026008535.1. Classification (NCBI taxonomy): domain Eukaryota; kingdom Viridiplantae; phylum Streptophyta; class Magnoliopsida; order Lamiales; family Lamiaceae; genus Perilla; species Perilla frutescens. The sequence continues at coordinate 67,042,575 of BRKX01000003.1, read as the reverse complement.
TGCATACAAAATCATGATCACCACATTTATTTATTTATTTATTTCATGTTATATGTACTAAACTTAAATGAATGGATCAAATAAAGGTTGGAGGCCCTTCGTGGAGTGTGAAGCTAGGAAGAAGAGATTCTACTACAACAAGCTTTTCTCAGGCAAGCAACGATCTTCCTAGTCCTTTCATCGGTCTGAACGAGCTCATTTCCGCCTTCGACAAAAAGAGACTGACTGCACGAGACATGGTCGCACTATCGGGTAACGACTGCACATATTTACTCAATCACTTGTACACGACGCATATATGATATATATATAGTCACTTGTATATTACGTGTGCAAATCTTAAATATAACTCGTGACCATAAAAAGACTCGTGTTGGCATGCAGGGTCCCACACGATAGGGCAGTCCCAATGCCAGTTTTTCCGAGGTAGAATATACAGCAACGCTACAGACATTGATGCCGGTTTTGCGAGCACGAGAAGGCGGCAGTGCCCCTCAGAATTAGGCGGCGACGGCAACTTGGCCCCGCTCGATTTGGTGACGCCGAATTCCTTCGACAACAACTACTTCAAGAATTTGATGCAGAGAAAGGGATTGCTTCATACTGATCAAGTGTTGTTTAGCGGAGGATCCACGGACGAGATCGTGTCGGAATATAGCAGGAATCCGCAGAGATTCATGTCTGATTTTGCAGAAGCAATGGTCAAAATGGGAGAGATTGATGTTCTTACGGCTCAAAATGGGATTATAAGGAGGATCTGTAGTGCCATTAATTAATTCATTAATTAGAGTTTTTTCTTCTTCCTTTTTTTTTTTTGGTGATTGTTAATTTCTTTCCAATTGTGAATTTGATGTTCTTCACTTGAATCTAAATGTGTATTATCAATATTATAAGATGTGAAGTAGTAAGTGAGTGAATGAAGATAAACACATTCTTGGTAAGTTTGGAGAATCATTTAATTTATGTGCATTTAGATGTGCCCTCAAATTAAGCGAAACCATACCCGTAGTAAATATTGTTATTATTCGTCGCAAAATGATATTTTAATCTCATACTTCGTTCGTTCAATATATCTTTCACGCAATAACATTATAATAAAATAAAATAATACCAAAATAAAAGCAAGCTAGAGCTACTTAGCAAATTAGAGAATACATAGTTAATTTTTCTTCTTACATGAGCAGAGTACAGTTTCAGACGACGGTGAAAAACTGTCAACTTGTTAACCAACTTTTGAGATTTTTTTTTTTTTTGTATAGGCAAATGAGGGCCATGGATTACAAAAGGCTTGACAATCTATGCACAAATGTGACAACACAAGTTCACAATAGCACCCTAGCAGAAATTGAATTTTGTTAATTCCTCAATCCTAATAAATAAAACAAAAAAAAAAAAAGAAGAAAAAAAAAAGAGCCTACCAATTTCTTCTTTTATTTGAGCCATGAAGGTCACCTCGGACCAGACAATTCGACGGCGTGTAAATTTTCCGTTGAATCGACGATCCAATCGGAAGTAGGATGCGGAGCAAGCTCCACCTCCTGCCGGAGAACTTCCACCTTCTGCCATTCATCCCATTTCTCAGCCAAGCCATCGCCTTCTAGCATTCTCACCACTTCCGACATCTTGGGCCGGTCATTTGGCGAACTCTGCGTGCAAAGGAGTGCAACCTGGATCAGCTGCTCGACTTCTGCCTCGACATAGTTGTTCTGCAGATCGGGATCAACCAGCATTTCCAGTTTCTTTTCTTTAAGAAGTCCCTTGACCTGAAAACGAACACGCCATGTAAAATTAGAGCTAAAACTAGGGGTAATATCTGAACTGGCTGTTCAATGTTCAAGAATTCTTGTTTGGGCAGTTCATACAATCTATACATAGTGCTTTGATCTAAGATCCTAACAGGGTTTTTTTTCGTGTTTCAATAGTAAACTCGGAGATAAAATCTCAAATCCCAGAGACAAATAAACTTGCAATGAAATGGTGTAGCACTAGCTACTTAATTAGTTGAAGATGCCTGGTTAAATAGTGGCTATGATTTTGCAACAGGAGAGGCAACTATAGAATAAGGAATATATGATTTTGATTAAATAAACTAGTATATGATAACTATCAGACGCCTTACTTTTTAATGTTGCAGATGATACTTTTCAAATTTTGAGTGATACTTTTTAGTTTTGCAGTTAATACTAATTTTACCGGTTTTTTTTTACGCGTTGACCCGGGTCCTAGCGGGTTGACCCACGGTTTGACCCTATCCGTCTCAAATAAGCCTTATTTATACTTGGTGCATGGAAGTTTTTGCCTATCTTTTATTATTGCTAATTATATTCTTATAAGCTCTTAAACATCTTTGAAAGTCCAACTCAATTCGTAAAATAGTCTAATTATATCATAAATGTACATATACGGCAACACATATAAGAAATAAACTACTACTAATAATTTTGAAATTAATTAGTTGTCAAGTAATTAGTCAGTGATATATATATATATATTGTTGTACAGACCCGACTGGGGCTTACATTACTTGATTTCCGACCTCTTGCGGTCTCTCTCACTTGCTACTCAAATAGCAAGAACCATAGCTTTCTATTACAAGAGATTACAGAGAGTCAGAACTATTTTCAGATGGAATGAGCCCTTGAATCTTCAAGGTAGGAAGGTCTTTAACGACGATAGCCTCAGAAAGTGTAGATCAGCAGGATCTACTTGTGTTCTTCACCGGCTAGGCTCCAAACTCAGTCAAGTCTGCACAAATGAGAATACAGAAAGTTAGATCAGAGAGTTATAATAAAGTAATAAGGGGCAGGAGAGATATGGAGCCAATAGAGATGAAATCAGGGGGACAGTGGTGGGAAAAGTGCCCAGGGGACACGGTGGCTCAGATTTTCCCATAGGCGGCGGCGATGACGACTCCGGCGACAGCAAAAGACCCAGACCAAAGGAATGAGATTGTTTAGTGTCTAATTGTGTCATTTTAATTTATTTATTTTATTATGTTTAGTAATTATTTTGTTGAATTTTATTTTATTATGTGTTGAATTTTATGTGTTTAATTGTGTTTATTGCTCTAATGGTGGATTGTGTCAAGTGTTGCAAAACTTGAGCTTTTAATTACAAAAGCACGCTTTTACGGCAATTTGGTGGCAAGTGGAAAGTCGAATAAATGAGGTTGATTGGTTAATTGGAGGTTTGAAGATTTTGAAGAAAGAAATGAGAAAAAGCACCGCGCGGGCGGGCATTTGAAATGCCGTGACACCCACAGCGCCGCGGCGCCTCTCTGGCCACAAACAAACCAGCGCCGCGGTGCAACACGCCCCCGCGGCGCCCCTCACCGCCACCCCGCCGGCGCACTCCCTTTTCCTCGGTCCAGCTTTCACCACATCTTCAATCTCAACCCCACTAAACTCCACTCTTCCTCTGGAAGCTATCATCCCAAAAATCCCCAAAAATCTTTTATATATAATAAGGAGGAGAGAACGACGTAGGGGGATCATTCATCACCATTCATTCTACACACACTCTACACCACTTCATCTTCTCCAACACCCCTCTTTTATTTTCTCTACGCCATCACTACCATTTCTCACCATCTTCACCATCTTCACCTTCACCGAAGAGAAGAGGAGAAAAGGAAGAAGAAGGGAAACAAGCCAAGCAAGAAGAAGAGAAGACGAGAATGAATCGATGTCGAGCCATCCGCGGAAGCTACGCTCGAAGAAGGTTTTCCTTTGTATTTTCTTTGTATTTCTTGGATATTTTGTGGAGATTTGTTCGAAACTCTTGAAGGATATATAATATTATAGAAGTTATTGTTATTTGCATTTGATTTATGAGATGACAATCCTCTATAGTATTTGTGTTGTTTTAAGCATGTTTAATGGCTAATCTCTCTATTAAGGGGTAGATGATCGATGTGGTTTTGATCTATGCTTATTCTTGTTGGTTGTTGTTGTTGGAATTGTGCCTTTTCATGTGAGAGTACTTGATCACTACTTGAGCATTGTTAGGATTTAGAGGAATCTTGATTGTGATTCTAAATCCTGAAATTGGTTCCTTCAATGTTAGATAGATGGGGTTCCTAAGCCTAATATGTTAGTCTTGCTTGTATGATATAGCTAAAAGAGGTTTAATGGACAGACGGTGACAGTAATTGAAGTTAAACCAATTGAGAGGGTCTATTGTATTTGTGAGATTAACATTATCAACTTGAGCAAAGCATAGTGATAAAACCATTGAGAGAATCTACACCCTAATACCTTTATCTATCTTATTTCCTCAAATCTTGTTTAATTTGTGTTGCTTTTATTGTCTTGTTTAATTGTCTATTTTAATTCTTAGCATAAATCATCATCAACCTCATGTTTAGAATGTTTAGAGTTTATTTTAGTTGTTCTATTGTGACGCATGCATAGCCTATTGACAATTTCTTCTAACTAAGTCTTCCTTGAGAGATCGACTCGGGTTAAGCTTATCATGTCTATGATTGACCATGTCCAATGCGGGTGCGGTTCTAAGTAGTTATCTTGTTGAGCATAAACCGGAATTATAAGTAGTAAATTTGGATCGCGAAACAAATTTTGGCGCCGTTGCCAGGGAAGACTTTAGGTTTATTGTCTTTTTGGTGCTATAATTGCTTTTGTTTATTTTGTGATCGTGAAATCTCTCTTGTTTAAGTATTGTGTTTATGTTGCTTGTATAAATTTGTTTTTGTTTTTATTTTCTTGTATTTGGCTTTTCATATCTCTTTCCACAAGTTACATGTGATCTCCGTTTGTTTTTGGTTGTGTATGCTAGGGAGACGAAGTCTCAATCGGAGATTAGCCCCTGTGTTTGACAACATCCATCGACCAAGGAGATTCGACGTGTTCGAGTGGGAAAGAGAGATGGACGCTAACCCCCTCAACAACCCTGATATTGCAAATGCCAATGTGGCTAGGAATATGAGAGACTTTGCTCGTCCCGTGATTGGGGTGTCGACTTCTTGCATAGTTCTTGGTGAAGCCGCAAGGAACTATGAGTTGAAGAACATTCATTTTAGCCAACTTCCCTCATTCTATGGGATGCCGGCCGAAGATGCTTTGAACTTCATTCGGGAGTTCTATGCCGTTGTTCAAACCTTTCCTCTACAAGGTTTGAACGAAGATCAATTAAAGATGAGGTGTTTTCCTTACACCTTGAAGGATCGAGCCAAGACATGGTTCATATCTCTTCCGGCCAATTCATTGGCCAATTGGAATGCTGTCTACGAGAAGTTCATGGCCAAGTACTATTCCAATCAGAAGACCCAAGACTTGAGAGCTCAAATTGTTACTTTTACCCAATCTCAGGGTGAATCGTTTCATGAAGCTTGGGATCGATTTAGAGGTCTCCAACAACAATGCCCGCACCACCATCTCGCACCCGAGTTGCTCAATCAATTCTTCTACGACGGGATTTCTCAAAATTTTCAATACATGATGGATAATGCTTTGGGAGGAGACATTGGAGGCTGGACCGCCGAAGAAGTCTCAAATATCTATGAGACAATGGCCACGACTTCTTAACAAAAGAGCGCTAGGGGGAAGAGAGCTTCCGTCAATGAAGCCAACCCTAGTTATGATGTGACGAAACAACTTACCGAGTTGACAAGGCAAGTAGAGATGCTTCGAACCTCTGAGAGACCACCCCAACAAGCGATGACCGTTGAGACTTGTGGGATTTGTGGAGAGTATGGCCATGGGACCAACTTGTGCCAAAGGTCGATCGAGCCGGAGTTAAGTGAAGAGACTCATTTCCATGCTCTTCAAGAGCAAGTACATGCCCTTCAAGGATTCCAACCACGCCAACGTTACAACCCATACTCTCAATCATACAATCCGGGGTGGAGAAACCATCCAAATTTCTCTTGGAGACAACCTCAACAACCACCTCAACCGCCACAACAACCGCCTCCACCTCAACAAGCTGGAGGTGGCCAAGCTCCACCTTATCCTAGGCCGCAACAATATCCGGCCCAACCGAACCAACCGCCTAGGCCAACATTGCAAGATACCTTGCAATCGTTTATTTAAGCCACCCAACAAAGATTCGAATCCGTTGAAGCTTCCATGAAGAGGATTGAAACCCAAGTGGGACAAATAGCCAGGACCGTTGGAGAGTTGGCCAAGCAAGCCAAGTCGGGCAAGTTGCCAAGCCAACCGGAGCAAGCTCAAGCCATTACCGTGCTCAGAGGAGGCAAGGTGATCGACAACAAGGTTGGAGATTCAAGCCCAACCGAAGAAGTTGAAAAAGAAGAGAAGGCTCCTCAACAACAACAAAAGGAGTCCGAAAAGAAAAGTGAAGAAGTGAAGAAGCCCACACTCCACAAGGCTACCAATCCCTACAATCCTCCAATCCCATTTCTAAGCCGGTTGAGGAATGAGAAGCAAGACACCCAATTTCAAGAGTTCTATAAGCTCCTTTCAAAGGTGAATGTCAACCTTCCACTCCTTGATGTTATTCGAAATGTGCCGGCCTATGTCAAGTTCTTCAAGGAACTTGCTTCCAAGAAGAGGAAGTTTGTGGAGGATGAGAAGATCGAAGTGTCCGAAGTGGCAAGTGCAATCCTACAACATCAACTCCCACCAAAGCTCCACGATCCATGTAGTTTTACTCTTAAAATTACCTTGAGAAATGGTAAAGAAGCATGTGGTATGCTAGATCTAGGAGCTGAAATTAATTTGATGCCTTACTCTATTTATAAACAATTAGAGTTAGGTGAATTGAAACCAACTAGAATGTGCCTACAACTGGCGGATAGGTCCGTAAGATATCCTAGAGGAATAATTGAAGACATTCTAGTTAAAGTTGGTGGTTTGATTATCCCGGTGGATTTTATTATTTTAGATGTGGGTGATGTAAAAGAAACGGATAAAGAGCACACACTTCTCCTAGGTAGACCTTTTATAGCTACAACAAACACCTTGATTGATGTTAAAAATGGAACTTTAAAAATGTCGGTGTTAGGAGAAACTGTGTCATTTTCCATCCATAAAAATAAGGCTATTCCCGTTTCCTCATTTGAGGAAAATTGTTCTTACATAGATGCTATTGATGCCTTGGACGAGGAGATTTTCTTGCAGGAAATAGGCTCCTATTAGAGGAGTGAAGCCTTGTTCGAGGAACTTGCTATGGAAGAAGATTACCTCAAGTGTGGGGGAGACGAGTTGAATGTCGAAGAGATGGAGATTTTGCTAGGAGAATGAATGAGCTTAATGGAAGTCATGGCCTCAACTGAAGAGGAAGTGAAGCCTACTCCCGAGCTTGAGCTCAAGGAGCTCCCATCTCACCTCAAATACGTCTATCTCGATGAAGAAGAAAAGAAGCCCATAATCATCTTTTCCGGACTAGAAAAAGATGAAGAAGACCTCTTAGTAGCCGTGCTAAAGAGAAACAAGCAAGCCATTGGGTGGAATCTTTTCGATATCAAAGGCATTAGCCCCTTAACATGCATGCATCGCATCATCCTTGAGGAAGGGGCTAAATTGGTTCGTGAAGGACAAAGGAGGCTCAACCCCGTGTTGATGGAAGTCGTGAAAAAGGAGATTCTCAAGCTCCTAGCGGAAGGGATCATTTATCCCATAGCCAATAGTGAATGGGTGAGTCCGGTCCATGTGGTGCCAAAGAAAGGAGGAATTACGGTCGTGGAGAACGACAAAGGAGAGCATGTGGCTACTCGAACCACCACCGGGTGGAGAATGTACATTGACTATCGAAAGCTCAATGCCGTTACTAAAAAAGACCACTTTTCCCTTCCTTTTATTGATCAAATACTTGATAAACTAGCTGGTCATAGTTTCTATTGCTTTCTTGACGGTTTATCGGGTTATTTTCAGGTTGCCATTGCACCCGAGGATCAAGCCAAGACCGCCTTCATATGCCCCTTTGGCATGTTTGCTTGTAGAAGGATGCTGTTCGGACTATGCAATGCACTGGGCACATTTCAAAGGTGTATGTTCTTTATCTTCTCCGAAATGATTGGAGACTTCATCGAGGTATTCATGGATGACTTTTCGGTCTTTGGATCTTCATTTTCCGATTGACTTATTGTATAAAAAAAGAGTTGATTGTGATACATTTCCATATGAGCATGCTCTTGAGCTTAATTCCTCTCCTTGGTATGCCGACATTGTCAATTATCTTGTTTGTGACAAATGAGACATAACCTCTCCTTTCAAGAAAGGAAAAGATTTTTGGCAATGTGTAGGTACTACTTTTGGGATGATCCATACCTTTTCCATTTGGGAAAAGACGAGGTGATTCGAAAATGTGTCCCGGAGGAGGAATAAACCGATGTTCTAGCCTTTTGTCATTCTTCTCATTGTGGTGGCCACTTTGGAGGGTAAAAGATGGCTAGAAAGATCTTGCAATCCGGTTTGTATTGGCCTTCCATTTTTAAAGATGCTCATACCTATTCCATTTCATGTGATAAATGCCAAAGGCTTGGTAATATTGGGAGAAGAAATGAAATACCTCTAAATATCAATCTTGTTGTTGAAATTTTTGATGTTTGGGGGTATTGATTTTATGGGACCATTTCCTACCTCATTCGGTTTTGAATATATCCTATTAGCCGTTGATTACATGTCTAAGTGGGTTGAGGCTATCCCCACTTGGTCTTGTGATGCTAATGTGGTTATTAAGTTTGTGCAGGAGCACATTTTGAGTATGTTTGGATTCCCTCGAGCAATCATAAGCGATGGTGGAACGCACTTCATCAACAAGCTCTTTGAGAGATTGATGAGAAAGAATGGAGTGACTCACAAGGTGGCGACTCCATATCACCCTCAAACTTCCAGTCAAGTTGAGACGAGCAACAAATAAATTCAAAACATCTTGAAGAAGACCGTGAATGTGACGAGGAAGGATTGGTCGACAAGGCTAACGGATGCTCTTTGGGCATACCGGACGGCTTACAAGACTATCCTAGGAATGAGCCCATACTGCCTAGTCTATGGAAAAGCATGCCATCTTCTTGTTGAGATTGAGCACAAGGCCTATTGGGCTATTAAAGCGGTAAATTTTGATCTAACGAGTGCAGAAAAGGAACGAGCCTTACAATTATCCGAGCTTGATGAGTTGAGGAATGAAGCCTACGACAATGCCAAGATCTACAAGGACAAAGTGAAGAGGCTTCACGATAGGTGCATTGTCAAGAAGGAGCTCACTCCGGGCATGAAGGTTCTCCTCTTCAACACACGTTTGCGGCTCTTCCCCGGAAAACTCAAGTCACGATGGAGTGGACCGTTCATCATTGAAGAAGTGTTCCTCTACGGAGTTGTCACTTTGAAAAATTCAGGAACTAACATCACATTTCAAGTGAATGGTCACCGAGTTAAGCCATACTTTGAAGGATTTTCTCAAGAAGCCGATGTGGAGGAATTAAAGCTCGTCAATTCCAATTAATTCTCCAAAGACTTCGTCTAGCTCGAGACATTAAAACGAGCGCTGCATGGGAGGCAACCAATTATTTTTACTGTCTTATTTTCTTTTCATTAATCTTGTTTCGATTTATTTAATGTATTTTTAGAATTGTAAAAATTTTAATTGTATGATTTTGAAGGCGTGTGAAAACAGAGCAAAAATTGGAGAAAAATTAACAAGTGTGAAGAAAATTGACTGCGCGGGCGGGCTTCAAAAGGCCGAGACCCTCGAAGCGCCACCGCACTACCCTGCCCCGCGGCACTCCTTTCGCGCTCAACACTGCGCCACCTTGCACCTAGCAGCCCCACAGTGCTCCCTTCGCCAGCAACACCCACAGCGCCACGGCGCTAGTCGTCCCCGCGACGCTCGTCCTGATCGAGCCAACCCCTCAACCGCGGCGCCCCTTGTTCATTTTCACCCCACTATAAATTGACCCAGTTTTCCCAAATCCCTAATTATCCTCCAGCGCCGCTACTTCCCCCAATTCCTAAATTTTACAATTCAATTTCTGATAAATTTCACAGCAAATTTACCCAAGTGAAATCTCCCAACCTTTTACTCCTCAAAACAGCGCCGCCGCGCCCAGCTCCGCCACCGCCGTACCATTGCCAACGCCGCCGCGCATATCCTCTCCCCCGCCACCAACTTCACTTTTTGCTGCAAAATCTCATCTCCTAGCTACCTCCCCTCTTGCTGCACATCTCCAACCTCCTCACAATGGCCCCAGAAATGAAATTGCCCAAAATCCTTGGAGGAAAAGACAAAGATAAAAGCAAAGACATGAGCAAGGATAAAGACAAGGGGAAGGCGTCTGTGAGCTCGCCAAGAGAGCTGTCGGACCTCTCTCAACAGTTTGGAGCTCCATTCCTCATCACCGCACCCAAAGAAGGTAATCGTTACCTCACACTCCGTAACCTTGATATTTCTTGTCCTCGCAGTATTGATTGGAAATTGATGAGGGATTTGAATATGGAAGAACAAATAATGGAGTACCTTAAGGTGTTGAATTTGGAAACCTTTGCTAGAATGCAATATTATACTTATGATAATGTCGTGCTTGAGTTCTTGGTGTCTTTTGAACATAATGAGGAAGAGGGGAAGAATTGTGCTTTTCGGATGTTCGGGGAAATATATGAGGTCACCTTGGCTGACTTGAGGGATTACTTTGATTTCCCAACTGTGGGGATCAAAAGCATGCCGTCCGATTTTAATGTTGCGGGTGCATGGCATGAAATTTCGGGATTCCAGAATTGGGTGACAAAGGGCATACCGAACAAATATATTGAGGACCCGGCCTTGTCAATTGTCCGCAAGTTCTTAGCCTACAACATTTCTGGGAAGGAGCAAGCGAACAAGGTGAACTCTACAGAGGTCTATCTCCTTTGGTGTGCAAAGCAAGGCAGGAAGGTTTGCCCGTCTACCTTCATTTGGAGCGCTATCAATGAAGCAAACAAGCGAAAAACGCAACATCCCTCCTTCTGTGCATTCATCTCCGCCCTTTGTGTCAAAATTGGAGTGCTTAATGAGGATGCCCCGGCTCCTAGTGGCTACAAGAGGCTTGACACCTACATAATTGACAAAAGTGAGCTCAAACGAGCCGAAGTGATCTATAATGAAAGAGAGGTGCGCCCTCATGCCAAAAGGACTTGCGTCGGTACCTTGAAGAGGATCCAAAACAACACCATGGAGCTCACTGGAGGGTCCTCGGCAGCACCACAAAAGCCCACTGAAGCAGACCATGAGAAAGCACATGAAGCTGGAGGGCAGCAATGAGGACATGTAGGCCCTCAAGGGTACCATATGCTTGTCAATGACTGGGGCTCATTTCAAGGATACATGGACACTCGACTGGATCAATTCCAGCACTCCATTGCCAACTCCATGGGCACATTCAGGGATTCCATGACGTCCTATTGGCAAGAACAAAATGCCCGAATGTTGCAACAACAGGAGCGTTGGGATACCTCTTTTGGATTGATCCATGAGGCGATTGGGGACATGCACCAAGATGTTCGGAGCATCAACACTCACCTCGACACGCATGATGAGAAAATTCGAGCCCTACAGACGAGCTGGGACACTTGGACGCTTGCTTCATCCTTTCCACCACCACCACCTCCGGAGCAGTAAATCTTTTGTTTTGTGTTTTTCTATATATATATTGTCGTGTTTTGTGTGCGTTGTTTATTATGCTAGATATCGCCTATTTTTCTTTGTGTATTTTTTTCTAGTGTTTCTTTGTAGGTGTCCGCGCTCATTGCTGATTTTCTACAATCTTGTGACGTACTCTACTCTCTTTTATTTTTATCTTGCATTCATTTTTCATACATTGAGGACAATGCATGATTTCAGTGTGGGGGAGTTATGAGCTTGTTATGTTTTGTTATGATTTTAGTTATGTATTGTTGGACTAAGTTTTTAGTTGTTGGTTTTTGTTATATGTTGCATTTGTTGGGATTTTATTGTTTTCATTTTATTGTATTGTTCATGTTTTGTAAATCCCCTCGCTTAGCATGGCGTTTTTTCCAATTGTCAAAAATTGAAAATTGGAATATGAATCTTCAAGGAATTATGTTCGAATCAATCATGAAAAATGAAATCGTGGTTTCACTTGTAAGCTTGAATTGTCTTTGAAGGCGTTCATAATTGATAAATTTTGTTGAGAGTCTTGGCCTCGAAGGATTATGAAGCATTGTTAGCCTTGTTCTTAATAATTATCCCCATATCTTCTTTCCTCATGTATATTTATTTGTATATATATGATTAAAAAATAAAAAAAAAAGAGAAAAGAAAAGAAAAGGGAGAAATTAGGATCTCTACTCCTCTAGTTGATTTATTCAACTATGAGTATGGGAAACCACACAAGGACACTAGGGATTTCTTCCCTATGATTTTCACCTTGTGAATTTTGATCCACGCCCCAAAAATTTGTATAAATAATTAGAATTGCATTCCGGACTCTACTCCTCTCGTGTGTGTCAAATACTCTTCGTATTTTGCATGATGAGTATGGAAAATCACATTAAGAAGCTCGATTAATTTTGATGATTAAACCTAGTGAACCTTGTCCTAAGATTGCAATCCCTTGTTTTGTTGAAAAAAAAAATTATTTTTTTGTGAATAAATTTGGAAATGATTTGTGGGGAGATAATTGGAAAGAATGAAGTCTAACATGATCATCTTAATCTTGAAAGGACGGACATCTCACTTGCTTGGATTTGTGCTCATTTTCTTGGATGATTAATGCTTTTGTGGGAACCATGCGACTTGATCAAAATATATGATTGCTTTGCAAGTTCTTCCTTCTTGATTAATGTTTTTAATTTCTTGTTTGCTTGAGGACAAGCAAAAAGCTAAGTGTGGGGGAGTTGTTTAGTGTCTAATTGTGTCATTTTAATTTATTTATTTTATTGTGTTTAGTAATTATTTTGTTGAATTTTATTTTGTTATGTGTTGAATTTTATGTGTTTAATTGTGTTTATTGCTCTAATGGTGGATTGTGTCAAGTGTTGCAAAACTTGAGCTTTTAATTACAAAAGCACGCTTTTACGGTAATTTGGTGACAAGTGGAAAGTCGAATAAATGAGGTTGATTGGCTAATTGGAGGTTTGAAGATTTTGAAGAAAGAAATGAGAAAAAGCACCGCGCGGGCGGGCTAGGGAGCGCTGGCGGGCATCTGAAATGCCGTGACACCCACAGCGCCGCGGCGCCCGGCGCCCCTCTGGGCCCAAACACACCAGCGCTGCGGTGCACGCCTAGCACCGCGGCGCCCCTTCCCGCGGCGCGCCCCGAAGCCCCACGGCGCAACACGCCCCCGCGGTGCCCCTCACCGCCACCCCGCCGACGCGCTCCCTCTTCCTCGGTCCAGGTTTTACCACGTCTTCAATCTCAACCCCACAAAACTCCACTCTTCCTCTGGAAACTATCATCCCAAAAATCCCCAAAAATCTTTTATATATAAGAAGGAGGAGAGAATGATGTGGGGGGGGGATCATTCATCACCATTCATTCTACACACACTCCACACCACTTCATCTTCTCCAACACCCCTCTTTCATTTTCTCTACGCCATCACTACCATTTCTCACCATCTTCACCATCTTCACCTTCATGGAAGAGGAGAGGAGAAAAGGAAGAAGAAGGGAAACAAGCCAAGCAAGAAGAAGAGAAGAAAAGAAGGAATCGACGTCGAGCCATCCGCAAAAGCTACGCTTGAAGGAGGTTGCCATTTGTATTTTATTTGTATTTCTTGGATGTTTTGTGGAGATTTGTTCCAAACTCTTGAAGGATATATAATATTATAGAAGTTATTGTTATTTGCATTTGATTTATGAGATGACAAGCATGTTTAGTGGCTAATCTCTCTATTAGGGGGTAGAGGATCGATGTGGTTTTGATCTATGCTTATTCTTGTTGGTTGTTGTTGTTGGAATCGTGCCTTTTCATGTGAGAGTACTTGATCACTACTTGAGCATTGTTAGGATTTAGAGGAGTCTTGATTGTGATTCTAAATCCCGAAATTGGTTCCTTCGATGTTAGGTGGATGGGGTTCCTAAGCCTAATATGTTAATCTTGCTTGTATGATATAGCTAAAAGAGGTTTAATGGACAGACGGTGACAATAATTGAAGTTAAACCAATTGAGAGGGTCTATTGTATTTGTGAGATTAATATTATCAACTTGAGCAAAGCATAGTAATAAAACTATTGAGAGAATCTACACCCTAATACCTTTATCTATCTTATTTCCTCAAATCTTGTTTAATTTGTGTTGCTTTTATTATCTTGTTTAATTGTCTATTTTAATTCTTAGTATAAATCATCATCAACCTCATGTTTAGAATGTTTAGAGTTTATTTTAGTTGTTCTATTGTGACGCATGCATAGCTTATTGATAATTTCTTCTAACTAAGTCTTTCTTGAGAGATTGACTCGGGTTAAGCTTATCATGTCTACGATTGACTCCGTCCAATTGCGAGTGCGGTTCTAAGTAGTTGTCTTGTTGAGCATAAACCAGAATTATAAGTAGTAAATTTGGTTCAGAGAACAGCCTGGCCGTCTACACTCATAGGCCAACATGAATCACGGTCAGATTCCGGCTAGAGAAACTAAGAACGGCGGCAGAAAACACACAGAGAGAGAGAGAGAGAGAGAGCTTTTCAGATTAGGGTTGATGAACAGTGTGAGGCTTGAAAGAGAAGAGAAGTCTCTCGAATGTTATAGAGGGTGAAATAGCTTTGGAAATGAAAAACAGATTAAGTGTGGATTAATGAGGGAGGTGAAGAGTCGTTTAGGTTTAAGGGTTTTGGGCTTCGGGTTTGGGCCACAACAATTAAGAAAGCTCTTGGGCCAACAAAGAGCAATTGGGCCAACCCTCAACATATCCACCTTTGGCCCAAATAGTCTTTTTAGTCACCATGGAGTCACCTGCCAAAATAACATAAGAGATTATCATCATTGCTAATTATTTTTACTCTAAGTTCATCACAAAGACAGAACTAGAGAGGGAGGAATAAATACTATGCGTATTCAATCCAGTCTCAACATCAGAGACCAACCCAAAATTTTGTAACCAGTCTCTGATCAGAAAACATGACCTTCATTGAACAAGTTACACTTAGCAACAGTACCAAGGAAATAACCAGATGGACTCACTGCCCTTAGAGGCAGAGCAGAGCATTCAAGATCACCAGTCCAGGGAATTCTCTTCATTCCCCCCTTGTTCAACCCAAATCCATGTTCAAGGATTTCTTGCAGGCTACCAGCTTTGCAACTGGGAGGCACTTGGTGCCCATGTCTGTTGGGTTGTACTCAGAGGGAATTTTATCAAGTAAGACTTCTCCCTTTTCCACAATGTCTCTTATGAAGTGGTATCTGGCATCTATGTGTTTAGTTCTATCATGGAAAACTGGGTTTTTACAAAGTTGTATTGCAGATTGACTATCTGAGAAAAGCAAATGTTTATCTTCAATAAAATTTATTTCAGATAAGACTCCATTTAACCATATAGCTTCTTTCACAGCTTCAGTAGCAGCTATGTACTCAGACTCAGTAGAAGATAATGCAACAATGCTCTGCAACTGAGACTTCCAACTAATGCAAGACCCACAAAGAGTAAACACATAAGATGTAGTTGATTTTCTGTGATCCTTATCATTTGTATAATTGAAATCAACATAACCAACACACTTCACACCATCTGGGGATTTAGAAAAAATTAAACCATGGTGAGCAGTAGATTTTAGGTATCTTAATAACCACTTCAGAGCCTCCCAATGAGGCAGCCCAGGGTTAGCCATGTACCTACTCAGACATGAGACAACATAGGCTATGTCAGGCCTAGTGCTGATCATTAGGTACATAACTAACCCTATGGCATTAGCATAAGGGACACCAGTCATGTCATTCAGGTCAGATTCACTCCTGGGACACTGATCCTTACTCAATTGGAAATGAGATGCAAGGGGAACAGATACAGGCTTACAGAGTCTCATATTAAATTTCTTTAGTTATTGCTCAACATAAGGAGACTGGTGTAAAACAAGAGTGTGATTGCTTCTATCTCTATCAATATTCATACCTAGAATCTTTCTGGCATCTCCCAAGTCTTTCATGTTGAAGTTAGCACTTAGACAGGATTGGACATGCTTCACAGTTTTCAGACAAGGACTTATCAGCAACATATCATCCACATAAAGAAGAAAAAACATAGGCACATTGGATTACTTGAAGTACAAACAATGATCAAACTTGCTTCTAGAGAAGTTCAGGCTTTTCATGCAATTATCAAACTTGATGTTCCACTGCCTAGGTGATTGTTTCAAACCATAGAGGGATTTCTTTAACAAACACACATGATTAAGATGAGTTTCATCTATAAATCCTTCAGGTTGCTGCATATAAATGTTATTTTCAAGTTCACCATGCAGAAAAGCAGTAGTCACATCCATTTGTTTAAGTTCCTAGTCAAAGTGTGTAGTTAAGGCAAGCATGATTCTGACAGTAGTGAATTTAACTACAGGAGCAAAGATTTCAGTGTAGTCTATCCCTTCTTTTTGTGTGAATCCCTTAACAACAAGTCTTGCTTTATATCTCACATTATTGAGTTCTTGTTTTACTTTGAACAACCATTTATATTCAATAAGTGAGCATTCAGCAGGTTTTTCAACAAGAGTCCAAGTACCATTATCATGCAGGGATTTCATCTCACGTTTCATAGCTTCAATCCACTTATCAGAATCATCACAAGTCACAACGTCTTTGTATGTTTTTGGTTCAGATTTATCAACATTGTTAAACACATTGAAAGAATACAAGGACAAGTTGCAACCATCATATCTAGAAGGAGCCCTGATAACTCTTCTAGGCCTATCCCTAAAGAGTTGCTAATTATCCAAATTAACATGCTCAGATTCATGCTCAGAAGTTTGTTTATGCTCAGACTCAGAAGTATCAGATTCAGACACATTCATATGGGCAGACATATCATTATCAGATTCTTGATTAGAAGCAGAATCATTAGCATTGATATTATCATGTGCATTTAAGTTTTCATCAAGATTAGGCACATTAATCTCAGATAGGTTAGGTGGAGGAGGGTCCACCTTAGACACAACAGGGATATACATGCAATCAGATACTTTCTCCACCTCACAAGGAGCATCAGAAGGTGAGGGTTTTTGTAGACAAGGGAAATCATTTTCATTGAAAGACACATCTCTGCTAATGCATGTTTTGAAACCAGGCAAAGTCCTATCCCATAGCCTGTAACCTTTAACCCCTTCAGGGTACCAAAGAAAAATGCACTTTCTAGACCAAGGTTCAATTTTACTAAGTTTCTGGTGAACATATGCACTGCAACCAAAGATTCTCAGATTTAAGAAACATACATGTTTATTCCAGAAGACACATTCAGGTTGTTTTCCCAATAAGGGAACAGAGGGGGATCTATTTATTAAATAACAAGAAGTCATTAAGGCTTTTCCCAGAATTGTTTGTCAAGGCCTGAGCCTGCAAGCAAGCTTCTGACTCTCTCAAGGAGGGTTCTGTTCATCCTTTCTGCAACCCCATTTTGCTAGGGGTTGTAAGGCACAGACTTGTGTCTTTTAATTCCCATTTCAGAACATAGGTTATCCATTGCATGGATACAGAATTCCAAACCATTATCAGTTCTTAAGCACTTTATGTTTTTCTTTGATTGGTTTTGAATTTCAACAGACCACTTAGAAAATTTCTCAAAAACTTCAGATTTGTTTTTCATTAAGAAAACCCAGGTTTTTCTTGAATAGTCATCAATGATGGATAAGAAATAGACATTTCCACCATGTGTAGGAACCTTTGCAGGTCCCCACACATCTGCATGCAAATACTCAAGTATTTCAGTGCTCCTATGAGCTTTAGGATAAAGCACAGAAGTAGGGAAGGGCAATTTGTGTTGCTTTCCCATTAGGCATGGCTCACAGAAAGGAATGCTTGACACTTTATCATGTTTGAATGCACCAGATTTATTCAAGATATCAATACCCTTATTGCTCATATGACCTAACCTAGCATGCCATAAGGCTGTTTTATCATGATGCACAATGTTTGTAGTTTGGATAGGCATAGAGCAAGCAAGTACAACATAGAGGTCTCCTTTTCTTGGAGCATCAAAGTAACACACATAATCTCTTTCAAATTTGAAGCTTTTGTTGTTAACAGAACCATATAGCATTTGATCAGCCAGTTTTGACACAGATAGAAGGTTGAATTTCAATTTAGGGACATATCTGACATCATGTAGTGTTATCATGCTATCATTTTCAAATTTTAAGCACACATCCCCTTTACCAACAATTTCACAGTGTTGGCCATCAGCTAAAGCAACAGATCCAGACTTTAAGAACTGCAGATTATGAAACATGTGCTTGTGTGGAGTGACATGAAAAGTGCACCCATAGTCAATCAACCACTCAGATTCATGCATGATTTTTGACACAACATTGGAATAGTTTATGAATTGGAAATCACATGTAGTATGGACCATGTAGACACCACCATCTTCATGATAATCATAATCTTCATCTTTGTAAACATGATTAGCAGGTTGATCAAAGAACATTACATTATTGGCATGATTGTTCCCAAACCCTCTGTCCCTTTTAGGCTGCTTGCATCTATTGGAGAAATGCCCAGGTTTTCCACAATTCCAACAGGTCTTTTTGGGCTTTATATCAGGGTTTTGATGTTGGGAAGGGAAATTTTAGTTTCTGAAGTGATGATGAGAGGAACTTTGACCAGAATTTTGGTTTTGATTTTGATTTCTGGGGTTTTGGGAATGAATCTCAACAAGATTATGGGTTCTAGTATGATTGGGGAGATTGTGGGCAATGTTCATTTCCCTCATATGTCTTTCTGCTGCTAGGACACTGGGATTTTCAGGATTGAATCCATTGAAAAGCTTCCTATTGTTGTTCCTATTGACATAGAGGATTTCATTCTGTAAAGGCTTGGATTGAATCTTTTTCATTTCATTTTCTTTAGCCTTTAAACCAGTCACAATCATATCACATGTAACTTTTGATCCTCCATACTTTAATGCAGATTTTACTTCAGAAAACATTTCAGGGATAGCACCAAGAAGGATTTGAGGGGCATATTTTTCCAGGGTGTCATCCCCAGCAAGTTTCAAATCTTTTAAAAGTTTATTAAAATCATGCATATTAGAGTCAACATCCTTTGAATGATCCATTTGAAAGGTCATGATTTGATTTTGAAGGGAATAAGCAGATTCTTCAGAATTAGCAACAAATAAGGAAGTCAATGCATCCCATAAGTCTTTTGCACACTTATGATGAGAAACTTGTCTTACCACAGCACTACTCAGATTTAACAAGATAGTAGCCCTAGCACCAGCATTCATCTTTAAAATGTTTTTATCTGTTTCAAACTCATCAATTCTTTCAAAAATTGCATCTTGCAAATTTTCTTTTGTTAAAATACATTCAACCCTTGTTTGCTAATCACCAAAATCATCCTTTCCATTGAAAGAAACTCCACTCAGATTATTCATTTTCACAAGAATTCACACAAAAAATTCCATAAATTTACAGATTTCACAATCACAGCAGACAGAGCATAGAGACACACAATTTCAACCAGAAACAGGAGGAAGCACCTCCACAGGCCCTAAAATGGGTGCACCAGGAGAATCTAGAGCTGAGGCTAGCCCAGTTCTCAGCACAGATTTATCTGTGGAGCAAGGATTCACTCAGGTCAATCCCAAAACCCAATTTTAGCCAATGAACATACTTAGATTACTGAGTCAAACACAGAAACTCTTCCAGCAAAGAGTTTTAACACAGATCCCAACCAAAAATAGGAATCACACAGCCAGAAGACCACAATAATTAGATAACCCCCAAAAACAAACATACAACAGTAGGTTATCAACAGCAAATAGACAACCCCAATACTCTCCTCCCAACTGTAACACCTTACTCAAATTTGCTATCTGGGCAACCCGCTTTGAGGAAACCCACAGGGGAGTCCAGACGGTCCCGACCGTAAGCAAGATTTGAGGGAAAAGCTTTGAATACCAAGGTATTCACAGAGACAAGAGCGGAAGCAAAAAGACACAGGATCGACAGATACCACAGATGAGTTTTAGGGTTTTAGAGTATACCAGAGCCGACCCTCCCAGGCAGGGGAGGGGTCGGTCTTACCTTTTTGGAGCTCGATGGGGGCGAGTATGATGCGGCCCTTACCGGCGGCGGGGTGAGAGAGATGGAGGCAGGAGAGTGCCCCCGGCCAGGTCAAACCGTGGCTCTGATACCACTGTTGTGGTAAAGCCCCAGCCGGGTCTGTACCACAACAATATATATAGGGTAGGGTTCACATGAGAACCAATCCCCATGTGGGAACTAAGAACTAATCTCAACCACACATTACTTTGATCTCAATGGTCCAGATTTAAATAAAAAGGCGGTGGCATAGTGGTAAATATGAGGAAGTTAAACTTACCCCTGGTCAAAGCTGACATCAGCATTCTTACACAAAATTTATTTAAACTTTAAACATCCATAACTTTCTCATGTTTCATTAGATTAACGCAAATTATATATCAAATTAAAGCTCTTTTCGTGCTCTTTCATTTAAGATCCATTGTTAATATGTTTATTGGAAAATATATTTTTTCGTCCATAATAGCGTGATGTTAAACTCAGAATAGCATGACAAAATATTCACGATAACATGGAAGTATACGCATAATAGCATGAAAAAATATTCATAACACCATGAAAAAATATTCATAAAACACATAAATTTTACTCATAATAGCAGTAGTAGTGTTCGTTAATAGGACATTATCTGTTCATACTAGCATGCATATATATTCATATTAGCATGTATATATGTTCATAATAGCATGATAGTACTCTCATTTTAGCATAACGAAATTTATAAGAATAGACAACGGTCTTAAAGTGTTGTCTATATGATTTCCGAAAATTATGCTCAAATATTACAAGTTTGCCACTCCGCCTTTGACCAAATCTTAGCCATCTAAATCAAAACAATGAATGGATGAGATGAGTTCCTAATTCTCACATGGGGTTTAGGTATATATATATATATATATATATATATATATATATATATATATATATATATATATAGGGGTGGGTTCAAATAGGAACCAACCCCCCTGAAGGAACCTAGGAACCAATCAAATTCAAGGATTTTGATGACATGACGGATAAAAAAGCGGTGACATAGTTGTAAATATATAAAATTCGAATTATAAGAGGTAATTCCAGATTTTTTTTAATAAAGTGATGACATCATCTTTTAAAAAATTCCTAAAAACTTTAAATAATCATAACTTATTCATTTTTATCCAATTTACGCAAAAAATCTATCAAATTAAAGATTTTTTCATGCTCTTTCATTTAAGATCCATAATGCATATGTTTATTTGAGCAAAAATTGATGAAAAATACAAAAAACTATTTTTCACGTATATTCAACCCATAACTGTCAGATATTTGCTAATATGATATCACAATATTGCTCATATCCTGTGTTTATGTTGCTAACATGAAATTTTTTATGCACGACTTTGAATTTTAAGTTGCTTTCATGAGAAAATAGTTAAAGTATGAGCTATATATAGCTAAGTTCATAAACAATTATAACTTTATCAATGCTTAGTATTATTTTGAAAACTTGTAATATTTGAGAATTTAAGTCATGCTAGCATATCATTATTCACATATTAGCAATGTGTTACTAACATATTAGCAAATTAATAGTCACATATTAGCAGTGTGTATATTCTCTAACATATTAGCAATATCTTGTATGTATGAATGATGTTACACATGTTACACAGTATTATTTTAAATGTGGTCCAATGTTATATGTGTGGTGTTTAATACGTGTCAATTTAATATTATGATCTCGTCAAGTTAGCAATATGAGTCTATCTCATGATAGCAACAAAATCTGTTGATGTTAGCAATATACATCTTTCATGTTAGCATATTAATACAACGCTAGAAAAGACAACGGTTTTAAAGTGTTGTCTATTTAATTCCAGAAATTGGGCCCAAAATCCGAAAAAACATAACAGAATTTCTAAATTACGAAAATAACCCCGCTTTCATTAAGTTCTCAAATATTACAAGTTTGCCACGTTACTTTGACTAAAACTTTGACTAAATTATGGTCATTAGATTTAATCAAATCTAAGGCTAGGATTTGTTCCTAGGTTCCTTCAAGGGGAATTGATTCCTATTTGATCCTTCCTCTATATATATATATATATATATATATATATATATATATATATATATATATATATATATATATATATATATATATATATATATATATCACTGAATATTATTGATGATCCGCCACTACCAGTTGATTTAATGATTTTTGATCTACGGTGCATATTTAGTCAAATCAAATTTTGACCAGCCAAAATTGCAATGTTTTTTTTTTTTTAAAATTCGGTTAAAACTAATGGAAAAAATTGTCGAAATTATAATAAAAAACTTGGAACTGATTTAACAAGTTATAATTCCGTTGAGAATTAATAATAAAATAAAATAAAACTATATTTCGGATCATGACTTAAAATATAAATCCCCCGAGAATTTATAATGGAAAATTGATGCTCTTACATGAAAACAAATCTTGAAAAGGTAAGTATATATTGATTCCAAAAATATTTGGAAATTCATCCTTAATTAAGGGAATAATCTAAAATCTCACTAGATACATCTTACAATCTTATAATATTAATTAGATCTCGATCTTGATGGTGTGAGCCATATATAGATTGTGATTATATTATTATAATATGTAACCGATAAACTAAAATAGGATAATCTACATCTGTAAACTAATAGAGTTTTATTCCAAAGAAAAGTGCTCTTAAGCCCCTATATATATAAATTAATACTCGTTACAATATTATTAATGTAGGCAACATACAACATAATCATACGTACGTGCAATATACGTACGTGCAATATGTTTTTCTGTCCCCCTTCGTCCACCAAGAAAACAATATATTACAACTTCTTTCCTACCAAGGAAGAAGAAGAGAGAGAGGGTGGGAGGTCGGAGGCCGGAGAAGTTGAGCCGGAACGAGCCGGTGACCGCGTGGTGGTGGAGATACGGGACATTTACCCGCCTCCGGTGGTGGATCTTAACAACCCTTGGGTGATAAAGAAAACCCTAACACAGAACGAGATCGATTCAGGAAAGCTTGTTTTGACATGGCATGACACGTTTGAGCACGTTCTTCGGTACTGGTCGGTAAGCTACGCCAACTCCGTCGCCGCCGAAGGGATAAAAGTAGGTGTAACTGTATGGGATGTGACACAAGAAAATTGCCCTAGGAAATATGATGAGATGGATGATGCTCACATGCACATAGGTGAAAGATATGATTTTTATGTTTTGTGCAGGCCGTTGATGAAGGACAGATATTTGAAGGTTTATGATGAAATTGGATTGTATTGGGACTGTAGTAAATCTTGTTTCATGTTTAGATTATTCTTGAACGCAACTTAATTATTACAAAAAAATATATATATCTTTCAGTTTCATAGATTGCGAGTTGGATTTATCTCTTTTCGTACTGCTCAGCAAAGTATGTATAAATTATACTGTATACAATTAGTGCAGTGATCCAATTATGCAATATATGTTACATCAAATGTATGCCAATATAGTTCACTTTTCGTCGAAGAAAAAATAAAATCAATCTTCACCAAAACTTACATGGAAACACAGAATACAACATTATCTAGGTAAAAAGTTAAAACTACTCAGATATCTCACTGTTACTTTGGAGAAATCAGCAAAGGAGTCAATGTCACAGTAAAATCCAAATCCCAGGTTTTACTTAGGATATCTCGTCAGAGATCTTGAAAATGATAAAAATGGTGGAAAAAACAAAGCTAATTCTTCAACTAGAGGAGGTCAAAACCGCGTTCGAATCACAACCAGACAATCCTGGCACTATCTGCCTAGCTTAAATCCAGAAACTGCGTTTATCACTACATAAATATGCACACCGATCATGATCAGTATTAACCTAGCCAGCAACTGCAACCTCACTATGATGAGTGTATCAACTAGTCATCTAGCTTTCTGCTATCAAAAAAATATACGGAAGCAGCAAAAATTCAGAACTATTTCGTGTATGGCTAGCAATGAGTTCAGGAAGGAGATATCTGCTCTAAATTCAAAGAGTGCTGATATAGATCAGTTGAAGAAAGCATACCGGAAACTGGCTCTTCGTTATCATCCAGACGTGTGTGATCCATCCGTGAGGGAAGAATCCACTCGCATGTTTATTGAGCTGCAGAAGACGTATGTGAACCTGCTGGATCAAGAATCTCAGAAAACGGTTAGTTCAGAAACGAGCAAAGCAAGAAATAAGTGGGAAAGCCAGATTTCAGAACTGAAGAGACGATCACATAGTAGACAGGAGCAAAAAGACGGGAGCTGGGGATGTAGGATGAGGGCAAAACAACACGGCCCGTGAAATCACAGTTCTCTGATATTCTTTATGTCTGTCGTGTTTTTGTTGACAGCAATTCATTCATTATTTGAATTCTTTTCTTACACAATAATATGATAAAAGCAGATTTTGTTCTCGTTCGATTCACTAATCACACTATCGTAATGAAGAATATGTAATGATCTCGGTGGTTTCCCTACTATTTTTAGACTTCTTTTTGCCAATTTTGTTGTAGCAGAGAGGTAGAAGAGATTTTCTATTTCAAATCTGTAATAAAGTTTTGATCTTGATAATTAATGTAACTGGTAGAAGGCTTGGGGTTTAAGAAATGAGGACGAGAGGGAAGAAAGAGAGAGAGAAAACATAAGGAGGGGGGGAACTTGATAATTTACTGTTTGCCTCATTTAGGGCTAGAGAGGGTATTTATACCATACATTAGGGTGGGACTGTTAGCAAGGAAAGTCAAGGATCCACTCCTTAAATCCTACAAAGGCAAATCACAAAGATTAGGATCGTGTTTAGAATTTATTGCTTTCCAAAGTTAATATATTCTCTAGCTATATGTACTAGCTCTTGATGTAAATTGAATACAACAACATATCAATATACAGAACGATTCTCAAGCATTATTCATTGCATCATCTCTTATTCATATATATCTTCTTCATCATGATTAAACCTAAGTTTGACATGGTATCAGAGCAGTGACGATCCTAGAGGATCATCATTGTTCTGCTTCATCATATACCAAATAATGTCAGAAGACGGCACGTCGGGCGCCTGATTGGTCCTAAATCCTCTATGTTTTAAGGGTGATTTTTAGTGTATATTGTGCTAGACTAACTACCAATTGGATATATTTTGTGGATAGATTTGTTCCTTGAGTTTGTGCAGGTAGTTAGTCTCAATTAAAGGAAAAGAGGTGCATTTTGCAAAGTTATGGATCGGTGGTAAGGGCATACTACAGGAAGGACCATGCCGTATGGGCATACTGCAGGAGTTAACAAAGTCTGGGCGCAGTTCGTGGGCTTTAACAAATTCGGGCTGGGCCGATTGATGAGTTTTTGATATTTCCAGAAGGCCTAGACGTGAATTACAATCTGGAAACTAATTGGAGTCGGCTACAGGGAATTATACAGCCTTAAGGACTCTTTTGGTCAACTTACCTTGTGTGGATATGTTTAGATTTTTATTTCCTAGTTTAGATAGACTCTATTTTGGATATTAGCTATATCAAGATCTGTTTTGTTATAATTAACTACGGATCGACGTGAACAGTAGACGCAAGGCAGCAGGATCGGAATTCTATTCAGTTTTTATCTTTTTCTCCAAATCATCGTGTTCCCAGATTCTGTATGTTTTTACGCTCAAGCTTAATTATGCAATCCGGCTAAGGTTCGAGCATATCTCGGACGCGAATCAACGAAACTCTAGCGACTAACTGTGAGATCGAACTGCTCCATAATTCTTTTGAATGCATGTGTCTGCTATATCTCGTTTTTATTGTTGTTAATTGTTTCGTGTTTTCTAAGTAGTTGCAAATATTTAGGAACGCGAGATTAATTAGTAGCCAATTAAACCGACCATAAGTAAACGTGGTTTAAGTTTAATCTGTGGTAAAACGGTTCTTGAAACCAGGGGATTAGCAGTCTAATTTTATCCTTCCTGTGTCAGAGTTGGGTAGATTAGAATCGGGTTTCTCTCGATCACAAGGCTGTCGACTCATTAAAACCATAAGAGTGTCTCTTTACGTTTGTCAGTCGATTAGGGAATTAATCGGTGAAGTGTCTTCCTGGTTAACGATAAAATACCGAGAAATAAGGACGTGTCAGTAAGTGTCTTCGGCGTTCATAACTGGTTGCATGATTTATTTGAATTCATCTCTGCATCTGTGATCGGTTTGTTAGCTAGAGTGGAGTTATTTGCAGTCCGGGATATTGTCTTCATAATTATCAATTTCGTTTATTGCCTAATTATTTTACTTAATCTAGTTCTTTTTATTTTGCCGTTCAAGTCAGTTCATAAAATTCGAATTTCCCTTGTTAAAGTTGGTTATACAGATTGGAAAATAAAAGTGAAACTCGCCGGTCCTTTGGGAGACGATCCTGCTCGCCGCTGTACTCTGCAGTAAGGGCATACCGACAGACCAGTCGGAACATTTTATTTTTGGTGTAAAACGACGCACCAAATTTTGGCGCCGTTGCCGGGGATCAGTTTCAAGCAGTGCTTATTTTTAATTTCCAATTTGTTATTTTACTTTTTTATTTTTCTTTCTTGTTTTTCTTTGGTGCATGACCCGTTCTTCTGCAGAAAAGGATTTTGGATATTATTCGGAGCCGGAGCGGACTTTGCACAAATTGAAGAAAGCTGCAAAGAAGCCTAAGAAGCTGTTTAAATCTGAACAGCAGGGTTCGAGTTCTCAGCAGCGACCCGAAATGGCTGACAACATGGAAGGTCGTGACAACCCGAACAATCGGAATAATGAAGACCCACCCGCAGCTCAAGGGCAGAATCGTGCTCTAGCCAATGTACCAGCAGAGGCACCCGCACCGTTGATTCGAGAGCTTGGTCGCCATCGAAACAATCGACCTATCTGTGTGGTGCTGCCAACCATTGCTCGAAATGCAGAGATCAGGCCGGCTTTTATCCAAGTTCTTCCTAAGTTCAGTGATGCACCAGGAGAGAGTGCACACACACACTTGGCCGAGTTTGATTGGGTCTGCTCCACTCTGCGGCCCCAAGGCTTTACTGATGACAATCTGCGCTTGCTTACATTCTCTCATACATTGCATGGCCGAGCCAGAGAATGGTTATTTGATCTTCCCCCAGCTTCGATTTCCACCTGGGACGAGATGGAAGAGCAATTTCTTCGGAAATTTTTCCCAGAGACTCGAGCAGCAAACCTTCGCATGGCGATATCTAGTATCAAGCAGAAGCAAAACGAGAGTTTGGGAGAATATTGGTCGAGATTTCAACAATTGTGCCGAAAGTGTCCAGATCATGGATTCACAGAGTTTCAATTATTCATCAGTTATTTCTATCGAGGCATGTCCACTTTCGATAGGAAAATTGTTGACGCTGCCAGTGGAGGTTCGCTTACAAATAAAACTCTTGCCGATGCCAAGCAGCTGATAATGGACATGGTATCTGGAGGGCAACAATATGATGATGAGGATGAAGGTCGCTACCGACCTGTGAAAAACATTGAGAGAGCCGAGTCATCCGATGTGAATGAGAAAATTGAGGCTCTAACTTCTCTCGTTTGTGGATTGGCTGTAGCCCAGACAAAAGGATCTCGTTGTGGTATTTGCACTGAGGTTGGACATTTTACTGATGCATGTCCAATGACGCAAGAGCCCCCACCTGAACAAGCTTGCTATGGATCGGGAGATGCGCAACAAGATGCACAAAGGGGAATTTATTATGATAGTTTGGGACGAGGAGATAATTTCCGGAGGAAAAGGAATTATGATCCTTTTTCTAACAGCTATAATCCGGGTTGGAGGGATCATCCCAATTTTCGATGGAAACAGCCTGGAGACCCACCTGCCCAAGGGGATTTTCCCCCGAAGCCTGCGAGAGATGGTCAGTATGCCCATACTGACAAGCCTGTTCCCAGTATGAGCGAAATTATGAAGTGCCTAGAGCAAAGCAGTACTTTGGTGAATAATTTAGCACAGAGTCAGAAAGCGTTCCAGCAAGAGACTCAAGCGGCTTTAGGTAGCATGGGAACACAAATTACTCAACTTGCTACACAGATGAATAAGATGCAAGGCAACCCAGGGAAGCTCCCATCTCAGACGGAGCAGAATCCTAGAGGAAACGTCAGTGCAGTAACACTCCGGAGTGGCAAAGAACTTGCAGAAATTGTGCCAAAGAAGACAACCCCGCAGGAAGGGCATACTGCGGAGAAAGCAGAAAGGGCCGATGATGAAACTGAGCAGCCTGTTGCTCCAAAAGCCCAAACTGAGGTAAAATGTGATCTTAAGGTTTCTAACCCCATTACTGCAGCTCCCTTTCCTTCCAGGTTGATTAAGCACAAGAAAGACGATGAGGAGAAGGAGATTTTTGAATTGTTCAAGAAGGTGGAGATCAATCTTCCACTGATTGATGCAATCAAGCAGGTGCCTAGATACGCCAAGTTTTTGAAGGAATTGTGCTCTCAGAAGATCAGGTATGGGAAAGATGCTAGGATCAAAGTTGGTGAAAATGTGTCTGCAGTCATTCAACGCAAATTACCTCAAAAGTGCCGTGACCCAGGTATGTTCACCATTCCTTGCATCATTGGAAGTAAGAAGGTGGAAAAGGTAATGCTTGATTTAGGTACCTCTATAAATGTTATGCCTCTTTCCATGTATAAAGACTTACAGTTAGGCCCCATGAAGGAAACCCGAGTTGTGATACAGTTAGCCGACAGGTCTAATACTTATCCACAAGGTGTTGTAGAGGATGTTCTTGTCAAGGTCAATGATTTAATTTTTCCTGTGGATTTTTATATTGTTGACATGAACGATTCATACTCTGCTCACCGATCTTTGATTCTTTTAGGTCGGCCGTTCATGAAAACTGCACGAACTAAAATTGATGTAGATAAAGGCATGTTGAGTTTTGAGTTTGATGGTGACATAGTTACTTTTAATATCTTTGAAGCAATGAAACATGTTGAGGATCCAGAGGCTATCTATATGGTTGATATTATTGATACTGTAGTTGATGAGTTTTTTGAGCGTAATTTCAGGGAAGATAAGCTTGAGCAGGTACTGTTTGGAGGAATGACTGGAGCAACTGCAGATTCTGAAGAAGAAGAAGCAATTCGAGAAATTATCCAGCAGCTGTATGCCACCGAGGAGTTCCAGCCGAGAAACATGTCAGGCCGTATGCCCTTACCAGTGGATACAGAGCCGATATTGCCTTCCCACGTGAAAGCCCCAGTTCTGGAATTGAATGTTCTACCTGAACATCTCAAGTATGCGTACTTGGGAGAGGAGAACACGCTGCCGGTCATCATAAGCAAGGACCTCACAGCCGATCAAGAGCTCCGATTGGTCACCATCTTGAAAAAGCACCAAGGAGCTATCGGTTGGACTTTGGCGGACATAAAGGGAATTAGTCCAGACATTTGCATGCACCGCATTCTGCTTGAGCCTGACCATAAACCATCAAGAGATCCACAACGGAAGCTCAATCCAGCCATGAAAGAGGTTGTTTTAAAGGAGATTCTGAAGCTGTTGAAATTGGGAATCATTTACCCAATTTCTGATAGTGTATGGGTGAGCCCAGTACACGTCGTCCCCAAGAAGTCAGGGTTCCAGTTGGTTAAGAATGACAACAATGAGTTGATTCTGATGAGGCTACAGACCGGTTGGCGCATGTGCATCGACTTTCGCAAGTTGAACGATGCTACACGCAAGGACCACTTCCCCTTGCCATTTATCGATGAGATGCTCGAGAGACTAGCTGGGAAATCATACTTCTGCTTCCTGGACGGGTACTCTGGCTACTTTCAGATTTATGTAGCCCAAGAAGACCAAGAAAAGACGACTTTTACCTGTCCCTTTGGAACGTTTGCCTGTCGCAAGATGCCATTCGGATTGTGTAATGCTCCCGGCACCTTCCAACGGTGCATGATGAGCATTTTTTCCGACTTGATCGAGAGCTGCATCGAGATTTTTATGGATGATTTTACAGTTCATGGAGATTCTTTCGAGCAATGCATCGAGCACCTGGATAAGGTCCTTCACAGGTGTGTCAAGACTGATTTGGTGTTGAACTTCGAGAAATGTCATTTTATGGTGCAACAAGGCATCGTGCTTGGCCATGTCATTTCTGCAAAGGGAATCGAAGTCGATCGAGCAAAAGTTGATTTAATCGTGAAGCTTTCTTACCCTTCTAATGAGAAAGAGATACGTGCTTTTCTAGGGCACGCCGGATTCTACCGGTGCTTCATTCAAGACTTCTCCAAAATCGCCCAGCCGATGACCAAGTTGTTACAAAAGGATGCCCCGTTCCTGTTTGATGATAAATGCAAGGAGGCGTTTGATCTGCTCAAGCACTCACTCACTTCTGCCCCAGTGATTCAACCACCAAAGTGGGGTCTCCCTTTTGAGATCATGTGTGATGCAAGCGACTATGCTGTTGGAGCTGTTCTCGGCCAAAAAGTGGAGAAGCTTAGTCACGTCATTTACTATGCTTCGAAGACACTTAACCCCGCTCAATGTAACTACACTACAACTGAGAAGGAGTTACTCGCTGTGGTTTTTGCTTGTGAAAAGTTTCGATCTTATCTCGTTGCATCGAAGGTTGTAGTGTATACGGACCATGCTGCTTTGAAATATCTACTTTTCAAGAAGGAGTCCAAGCCTCGCCTAATTCGCTGGATACTGCTACTACAAGAATTTGATCTGGAAATTAAAGATAAGAAAGGCGCTGAAAACAATGTTGCTGATCATCTGAGCAGACTGCTGATACCATCCGACGGTATGCCCATACCGGACGATTTCCCAGACGAGCTCTTACTGGCTGCAGCCAGTACTGTTCCTTGGTATGCGGATTTTGTTAATTTTCTCACCACTGGAATGTTCCCCAAGGGAACCGAGACAGCCAAGAAGAATAAACTGAAGAGCCAAGCTAAGTACTTCATTTGGGACGATCCTTATTTGTGGAAGACTTGCTCTGACCAAGTCATTCGACGTTGTATTCCGAATGAAGAGATTCCGCCCGTTTTGGAATTTTGTCATGCTCATGCTTGTGGGGGACACTTCGGTCCTCGGAGAACAGCTCGCAAGGTTCTCGACTGTGGCTTCTATTGGGAAACACTTTTCAAAGATGCCTATTCTTTTTGCAAGAATTGTGATCGATGCCAACGACTTGGCAATATTTCTGCTCGAGATGAAATGCCTCAGATGCCGATTTTGGTGTGTGAAATCTTCGATGTGTGGGGTATGGATTTTATGGGGCCGTTTCCAAGCTCGTTTGGAAATTCATATATTCTTCTTGCTGTGGATTACGTCTCTAAATGGGTTGAAGTGAAGGCTACACCGGCAAATGACTCCAAGGTCGTCACAAAGTTTCTGAAAACACAAATCTTCCAACGATTTGGTATTCCTCGAGCTATAATCAGTGACCAAGGTACACACTTCTGCAATCGAACCTTGGACGCCCTTTTCAAGAAGTATGGAGTTCATCATCGTGTTTCAACAGCCTACCATCCTCAGTCCAACGGCCAGGCCGAAGTCTCTAACCGAGAGATCAAGACTATTCTGGAGAAGACTGTGAGTCCCAACCGGAAAGACTGGAGTCTGCGCCTGGACGACGCAGTATGGGCATACCGCACAGCATACAAGTCGCCTATTGGTATGTCACCATACAGATTAATTTTTGGCAAGCAGTGCCATCTTCCTGTGGAGCTCAAACATCGAGCTTTCTGGGCTGTTAAGCAATGTTGCATGGATCCGAAGTTAGCTGGGCTCGAAAGGAAGTATCAATTGCAAGAATTGGAAGAAATTCGATTGGAAGCTTATGATTCTGCTCGTTCTTACAAAGAGCGCACTAAATTCTTACATGATAAGCACATTCGGAGAAAAAGTTTTGAAGTTGGCCAGCAAGTCCTGTTGTTTAATGCTCGTCTCCGACTCATGCCGGGCAAGTTGAAGTCCCGTTGGACAGGCCCATATGAAGTTGTTCGAGTAAGCCCTCACGGTGCAGTGGAAATTCGCAGTTTGTCTACGGATAAACTTCTCACAGTCAATGGACAGCTGTTAAAGCCATTTCTTACTGGACTGGATTCACAGCCATTTGATGGGGTCGACCTGGCTACCCCGGAAATTACTTCATGATCACTTCCTCCTGTCGAGCCTACGACATTAACCAACGGCGCTTCTCGGGAGGCAACCCGATTTCCTTTCCCTTTCTATTCCATTTATTTACTGTTTTCAATTAAGTCTTTTTATTGTTTTAGTACCTTTTAGTTCGTTTCTATGCAAAAAAAAAAAAAAAACCTTTTGATGAGGTGTGTGCTGGGGTCGAATTTCCCTAAGTATAGTGACCTCTTGCTGCTTTAAGGGTTTTGTATTCAGCTTGAAGAACAGAGGCCCTAAATTTAATTTGGGGATTTCCTTTTACCCTTAGCCCTAAATTTATTTTACTCTAATCCTCACTTTATGTTTCTTACTCTTTTTTTTTTCAAGTTTTTACAGCCCTTTCGCCTCCCGCGCAAAACTCCGGCGCAGCCTGGCGGATATTGATACACGGATTGCGGCCCTGGAGCAGGCGGTCCGGAACCTGGAGCCCCGCCCTTGAGATTGGAGATTTTGGTCCACTCTTCTACCCCTACTTTGTTTTTTTTGTTGTGTGCTTGATTTTCAGTTTATGTCTGCTTTCAT
The DNA here is from genome assembly GCA_026008535.1 of Perilla frutescens. Taxonomy (NCBI): domain Eukaryota; kingdom Viridiplantae; phylum Streptophyta; class Magnoliopsida; order Lamiales; family Lamiaceae; genus Perilla; species Perilla frutescens. Next base: position 67,009,729 of record BRKX01000003.1, on the reverse strand, counting down.
TTCTTTTTGTTTTTCTTCTGTGTTTTGACCTGTGAGGACACGGTCACCTTCTAAGTGTGGGGTGGGGAAACCCAGGAATCCCCATCCTTGGTTTATGATTGTGTAGTGTTTTCATGATTTTGCTGTGTGTGTATGTTTGTTTTTGAAATTTGTTGCAAATATGACTGTTTGACACTAGAGATAGAAGGAGTATGGGTTGTTATGAGGATTGATGGATTGGTTGTGTTGTTGTTTTGTGGAATACTATATGCTGTATGTGCATGATTTCGAGGATGATGGAATGTGCAGTTTGATCACATCTTCTATGCCACATATATGCGAGTTTTGAGCCTGAGCAATAACATTTTACCTTATGAAAGCTCATTTTCTTTGTTTGAGAGTGTCAGATTGTGGTGTTGGATATTTTGAATTGCTTAATTGCCACGGTTGCCTATCTTTGAATTATGTTTGAAATATGATAAAGGCATTTAGGTTTAACCTCTGTTTTTTTTTCCCTAAATTAACCCACCTGTGCAATTTCCCCTAGTGAACCCATTTGAGCCATTCTACCTTCATTTCTTTTTGTGCAAACCAAGAAACACTCAACCAAACTCTTTTCATTCTACAAACCAGTTTTGCACACCCAAGGGAAACATGTAAGTGTTATCTGTTGAAGCTGTACGAAGCATTTGTTCAGTGCATGAAGGAAAAAATTAAAACCTCTGTCCTATTTCCAAAAAAAGAAACAAAAAGGGAAGAAAAACGAAGCAAAGCTTCAGAAGAAAAAAAAAATAAAGAAAAGAATTTGTAGGACAGGAGGGAGAAGAAAGAAAAGGAGAAACAAGCAGATTGTTGATGAAACCTGAGCACCGGTTTTTGAACAGTTTTTAACAATTGCAGCTAGCTATGAAGCGAAAGCACTTGCATGATTTCCCTCATTTTGCCTACTTAAGCCATAATTATCCTACCTTTCACCCTAGCCCCGTTACAACCCTGAATAAAAGACCTTTTGATTCACACATGGTTTAAATGATAAATGCAACTGTGACAAGAAAGTCAATTCTATGATTGAAAGCGCACCATCTTGACTGAGAGAATTCTTCCTATTCCCATTTGTTTTCGAGTGAATTTGAGTGATCTCCAGTGAGGCTGGATTGAAATGCATTTTCTTAACTCGAATGATGAATACATGCATGATTATGAAGCAAAATGGGTTGTGATCTGTGGAATGGAACATGACAGCCTTTACTCACTTTTATGCTCGAAATTGAACAGTCGATATTTGCAAGTTTTTGTGTTTTCGAAAGTTGTGTTTTTGAGTTGTTTTTGCATGTGCTCGAGGACGAGCAACGTTCAAGTGTGGGGTAGTTTGATTGGTCCTAAATCCTCTATGTTTTAAGGGTGATTTTTAGTGTATATTGTGCTAGACTAACTACCAATTGGATATATTTTGTGGATAGATTTGTTCCTTGAGTTTGTGCAGGTAGTTAGTCTCAATTAAAGGAAAAGAGGTGCATTTTGCAAAGTTATGGATCGGTGGTAAGGGCATACTACAGGAAGGACCATGCCGTATGGGCATACTGCAGGAGTTAACAAAGTCTGGGCGCAGTTCGTGGGCTTTAACAAATTCGGGCTGGGCCGATTGATGAGTTTTTGATATTTCCAGAAGGCCTAGACGTGAATTACAATCTGGAAACTAATTGGAGTCGGCTACAGGGAATTATACAGCCTTAAGGACTCTTTTGGTCAACTTACCTTGTGTGGATATGTTTAGATTTTTATTTCCTAGTTTAGATAGACTCTATTTTGGATATTAGCTATATCAAGATCTGTTTTGTTATAATTAACTACGGATCGACGTGAACAGTAGACGCAAGGCAGCAGGATCGGAATTCTATTCAGTTTTTATCTTTTTCTCCAAATCATCGTGTTCCCAGATTCTGTATGTTTTTACGCTCAAGCTTAATTATGCAATCCGGCTAAGGTTCGAGCATATCTCGGACGCGAATCAACGAAACTCTAGCGACTAACTGTGAGATCGAACTGCTCCATAATTCTTTTGAATGCATGTGTCTGCTATATCTCATTTTTATTGTTGTTAATTGTTTCGTGTTTTCTAAGTAGTTGCAAATATTTAGGAACGCGAGATTAATTAGTAGCCAATTAAACCGACCATAAGTAAACGTGGTTTAAGTTTAATCTGTGGTAAAACGGTTCTTGAAACCAGGGGATTAGCAGTCTAATTTTATCCTTCCTGTGTCAGAGTTGGGTAGATTAGAATCGGGTTTCTCTCGATCACAAGGCTGTCGACTCATTAAAACCATAAGAGTGTCTCTTTACGTTTGTCAGTCGATTAGGGAATTAATCGGTGAAGTGTCTTCCTGGTTAACGATAAAATACGGAGAAATAAGGACGTGTCAGTAAGTGTCTTCGGCGTTCATAACTGGTTGCATGATTTATTTGAATTCATCTCTGCATCTGTGATCGGTTCGTTAGCTAGAGTGGAGTTATTTGTAGTCCGGGATATTGTCTTCATAATTATCAATTTCGTTTATTGCCTAATTATTTTACTTAATCTAGTTCTTTTTATTTTGCCGTTCAAGTCAGTTCATAAAATTCGAATTTCCCTTGTTAAAGTTGGTTATACAGATTGGAAAATAAAAGTGAAACTCGCCGGTCCTTTGGGAGACGATCCTGCTCGCCGCTGTACTCTGCAGTAAGGGCATACCGACAGACCAGTCGGAACATTTTATTTTTGGTGTAAAACGACGCACCAGCGCCCAACCTTCTCTGCTTGGGGCAGAGTTGCTGGCACAACTTGCTCAACTTCTCAGACAATTCAGCCCACAAACAACTACAGAACCAAAAACCTCAGAATCCAATCAGAACCAAACGGTTACAGTAAGCATCAAACTAAATGAATTCAATTACTCCTTGTGGTCACGGATGATGCACCTAGCAATTGGAGGGAGAGGGTGCCTCAACCACATCACGTGCCACCCTTCTCCCCCCGAACCCACAGATCCAGCCTACCATAAATGGTACGGCCTGCCACATCTACTAGGGTCATGTCTTTTAAATTGCTGGGTAGAAGTTTGTCTATATCTGCTGACGATTTAAACATGCTGTTGGGCATCATGACATACTTGGGCCTCCAGGATGAGGAGTATGTCAATGCTATAACTGTGGTGCCCGACTCTGCAGAAGGAGTCGATGCAAAATGGGGTGAAATTGGGGATGGATCCGTTTATAGAAGCGGATCCACAAAGGGGCATTGCCTTAATAACGATGCTTTGAGATTTTGCCATAGGGCATTGGCCTATAACTTTTTTGGCCGAAAGGATAGCTCTAATTCAATCACTAATCAAGAGCTATTTATTTTGTGGTGTATGGTGCATAAAATTAGAATTAATTTCGGCTCTGTGGCCATCGCACATTTCCGGGAGATTAAAACACACCCTAGGCATCGTATTTCGTGTGCCCAATTGATCACCCAAATTGCTGTCAGAAATAAGCTCCTTGATTTGCATGCTACTGATTTAACCCCCCTTCCTCGTGAATATTTTGATCTTAATTGTTTGAGGAGGATGCAAGATGTGGTCGACTATAAGGATGAAAAACCTGTTTTCTTTGTGCCGGGGGAAGACCCCTCGAGCATGCTTTTAGCAATGGCAGGTTCATCGAGGAAACCACCAGCAGGGAAGGCACAGCAGAGGGAGCACCCATTCGCAGTGATTATGAGAAGGCTCGAGTTGATCGAGAATGCCCAGTTTTAGACCAATGAAAAACTAACCCGAATCGAAGCAGCCTTGAAGGCCTATTTCAAATATGTTGGGTTCTCTCACCCAACGCCTGCAACCGACTAACCTGGTTCTTTCTGTTCTTGTAGATTAGGTTTTGTTTTGTTTTTATTTTGTTTTTTTCTGTTTTCTTTGTTGATTAAGTTGTTTGAGTCTGTTTCCACACTTTGCAAGTTGCAAAGTATGTAGGTGGGTAGTTGAGTCAAAGCATGTTATTCTGTGAGTCTGTGTGGGTATTTCACTTGATAATTCAACCTTAATTACTTTACAGAAAAATCAGCATGTCCACTTAAGATAGGGATGACGAAAGAGTTTAGCATGCCCTGTGAGAATTGAGCTTTAATGCTGTATGCCTCATTTTATAGCTTTCTTTCATTCATGAGTGTGAATCATTCTGTGCTTATGAGTTCTAGAATTTGCCTCTGTTCTGCGTTTAACTCGGGGAGCTGTTGATGCACATGTAGATGAGATAGGCCATTTTTTGCTAAGCCACGAAAATAAAATACTCCCACCAATGACACAGCCATTGCAGCCCATTGAGCCTATAAAATGCCTTGGTCATTTCTTTGTTTTGGGATGGTTTTTATTCAGCCAGGGCATTATAAAACCAGAAAAGAAAAATGGGAAAGCAGAGCTGTTGTTGGGAAAGCATATATATGAATGGCCAGAAAAGAAAAAGGGAATAATTAATATATATATATATATATATAAAAGAAAAAAAGAGAAAAAAAAGAGTCTGAATAAAAATCCCCCAAGTCTTAAGTGTTCAGAATGCCCAAAATAAGAAAAATTCTGTGCCTGAACAGGGCACAGTAGGGTAGTGAATAAAAAGGAGCTGAGGAGGGGTCTGTACAATCAATAAAAACCCCTCTCACTTAAAATGCTCACTGTAGCCTAAAAATCCCTATTGATACTAATGCATCATGGTTTCTGGAGAATAAACAGCAGAACTTTGGCAAACTTATGGGATGAATTTGTACGAAATTAAGGCCGAATTGAGTGTATACACTGAGTGAAGGGAGTCTGTGAGGAACACCAAGCTAAACTCATTTTTGACTTATTTTTTTGGTATGCTGAAACTTTGCAATATTGTTGGATTATTTCTGATGTGCCCACGCTGAATAACAGTTTGCATGCTTGTGTCTTGTGTCTGTTTCTTTTCTCTTTTCTTTTCTTTTGTTTTTCTGGATGCGTTGCACTCCATGCTTGAGGACAATCATGCTTAAAGTGTGTGGGTGTGAAAAGTCCATTTATTTCGTGTTTTTATAGGCATTTTATCCCCTATAAATGTCCTTTTTAGTTTGTTTTGAGTCAAAAAGAACCAGGTTGCGGTCAAAAGGGCATTCCAAGAGTCGAGTCTGGCGGAAGGGGCATTTTATGCCCAGTTATTCACGTTTATCTCACACATATGTTCCTCAGAGGCACATGGGACTTTTTTAGTATCGATCCCACATTCGGTCGGTGAAATGGGCATATCAGATACGGATGGAGCTGACAGATGATGTCGTGCCCACAGTACTCGCACAGACTCGACCACAGGTCAGAATGGGCATTCCCGTGAAACCCGGAAATCAGTTGGAGGAGAGATGGTGGAAGATAGCTACATATCCGAAGGAGAGTTGGGACTAAGATGGACTCCTAGAAGGCGGTGCAACAAAAAGATAAGCACAATCCCTAAAAAATAGGGATTTGATAAAGTTGAAGCTTATCCAAACAGATCAGAGAGGGCACGCCGTTCCGGAATTGCAGCTGAAGGCCCCCGCCTGTGGGGGGAAACTCCACTCGGAAATGTAACTATTTAAGCAAGTTTAATCACTCGGAAAATCATCTTTAGACAATCTGAAACATTTCTACATTTTATATTTCTGCATTTCATTTTCAGTACACTGCTTAGGCAGCCAAAAATAATCCGAAAGCTCTCAAACCTTCGGGACTTAGGTTATGTTTATGCTTCTCAACATTGGAGTTGAGATTTTGCTTAATTAATTCAGTAAGTTCTTGTTTATTTTATATCGTTAATTTCTGCAATTTCAATTATGTCTAGCCTTCTCGGCTAGATCTTTAATTCTGGCATTTGAACAATGAAATTGGTTTGAGCATGAATCTGGACTCGTGAGGCCAAAATGGGCATAATAATGCATGATAAGTTTCTGTTAATTCTTGAGCCTTATTCCACATGAGTGTGTGTCTGAAGTGCCCAATGTGGCTGATCACTCGTTAGGTAAAGAGGGCACACCACTATTAATTGAATCGGCGAATCGTGACTGTGTGTCAGTTCATATAGTAATAAGGGAATTAATGGGGTGTTGTGAGCACAAGAGGAATTAGTTGAACACAACAGATCTGGGTCCGTCTAGGGGCACACTGCTGCTTGTTTGCTTACATCTCTTAGAGAAATCGAGAGGTGGGTAACTGGTTAGGGGTTTAATAGAAGAGGAATCACTTTTAAACCTAAAATGAAAGGATGGATGAGGAGACGCAGAGAGGAATCCGGTCACCATAACTAGATGATCTATCATGTATAAAGATCGGTGTGCCCATGATCGAGTTATTTTATGTTTAAACCAAATTCTAATTCAAATGCCAGAACCTTTTGTTGTTTGATATTTTCTTTAGTTCCTATTGCAGATTTAAATTCAGTTTAGTGACAATACCAAACCCCCCCTTTGTGATTGGTTACTTGAAGATAGAATCGCAACATCTCTCTGTGGGATCGACTCGTACTCATTGGCTAGCTACGCTCGCTAGGGGCATCACTGAACTTGGGTAGTACTTGTATGAAACCCGGTCGGATCTCCGCATTATGGGTGATGGTGGGCAGAACTATGCAGATAGGGCGATTGTTTCGATGATGACCAAGCTCTCTAATCAAGGGAGCTGGCTCCGCCACATCAGCCCTTACTAAGGCTCGGTTTTCTTCATGATTGGCAGGTGGCTCCTGATTGTTACGTGGATTTGTAATGTCTGCCATGTTGAATAGCTGTTGAAGACCGAGGTCTCTTTCAGATTCGAAAGCCTCCCTAGCTTTTCGAGCAGCCTTTCTCAAACGGTGTAACTTTCTTTCTGGTTCTGGATCGTACACCAACTCTTCTTCCTGAGAGGAACGGGTCATGTACCAGAAAAATCACAAATAAACAAAGTAAAAGCATAAACTGAAAAACAAGAGTAATCGCTGCTTAGAACCAGTCCCCGGCAACGGCGCCAAAATTTGGTGGGTCGTTTTTCACCAAAAATAAATATCCCGACTAACCAGTCGGTAAGCCCTCACTGTAGAGTACAGCGACGAGCAAGATCGTCTCCTAAGGGACTGGCGAGAATTACTCCTTATTTCCAATCTGTATAACCAAACTTCGAATGGGGGTTTTGAGATTTTTAAACTAAATTTAACGAAAGCAATAACAAATTTAAATTAAATAAACAAATACGCAGAGCACAAATTCTATCAATGATTAAAGAAATATCCCGGATTCCAACTAACTCCACTCTAGCTCAATTAACCGATCCTTGATGCAAAGATTAATTTAATCAACTCATGCAAACCAGTTATAGTCGCCGAAGACACTTACTGACACGATCTAATTTCTCCATAATTTCTCGATAACCAGGAAGACACTTCACCAATTATTTCCCTAATCGACTAACAACCGTAAGAGACACTCTATAGGTTTAATGAGCCGACATCATTTAAGTCTAGAGAAACCCGATTCAAACTCAACCGACTCTGACACAGGATAATCGAGACTTGACTATTATTCCCCTGGCTCTGAAGAACCGTTTTACCACTAATTAAACTTAAATCACAATTACGGATGGCCGGTTTAATTAGCTACTAATTAATTTCGTATTACTAAATATTTGCAACTACCTAGCAACACCGAAACAATTAAACGACATGAAAATTAAGAACAACAGATACATGCATTCGATTAAATGATAACACAATTAGATCTCATGATTTAATTGGCTAGAGCTTCGTTAAGTTGTCACCCGAGATATGATAGAACTTAGCTAGGATTCATAACGCAACTTGATCGCATAAAAGTATCGAACTGGGAACATGATGAATTGGAAAAGAAAAAAATATAAAAACTGAATAGAATTGCATCTCTGCGGTCTCGCGTGCGTCCGTTCTCTGGATTCGTCTCTATTCTTAATTAAAAGTAAAATAGATCCTAATATATCTAATATCTATAAGAGAGTTTGTCTTAACTAGGAAATAAAAATCTATATATATCTAAACAAGGTAAGTTGACCAAAAAGACTCCTTAGGGCTGTGGACTTCTTTTTAGCCGCCTCCAAGCAATTTCCAGGCTGTAATTCACGTCTGGGCCCACTGGAAGTCTCGAAAGAGCATGGATCGGCCCAGTTCTAATTGCTAAAGCCCACGACCTGCGCCCAGAATTCTTTAGCTCCTGCAGTATGCCCTTACTGACTGCGGCTTCAAATCTCCTTACATCAAAATGCGCAGCTTTAGTCTAGAATCTCGGCTTTTCTTCACTATGGAGTCAACTCAAAAGACACTTCTTCCCACAAAATAGAGCAATTGGGTAATTTCATGGCAATAATACACATCAAACATACCCCAAAACTTAGGAAAATATGGTCCAATCACGCATCTGCAAACTTTGTGGCCTTAACCTCAAAATGCTTCGACATTTTCAACCATTTCACTCTTTTCTCATGCTTGAGCAAATGAACTCCCACTTGACTCGAATGATCCCCGGTCCAATTTAAGGGAGAGAACGAGCCTCATCCTCTTCGATCTCATCATTATCGACATCATCTTACTCATCTTCTTCTTCCTCTTCGGCCTCATCATCTCCGGCCTCTTCATTGTCACTTTCTTCATTGTCCTCTTCTTCTTCCTCGGACTCCTATTAGTAGTCCCGAGCCTCTTCCTCATCACTCTCGAACTTGACTACCCTCCTTTGACGTGTCTTTCTACCCCGTCTTGCCATACCTTGCATAAGTCATACAAATTCTCATCAAGAACACATCATAAAAGGTGTAGTACAAAACGGGCGTAGGCACCACTTTAAACCACGAGGAGCCGGGACTTAAGCAAAAGACAACTTATATAATTTCAAACCCTTCAACAACTCACAACACCCAAGTAACATTCAATTCGATTTTACACAACTCCATATATCAAATTTTCATCAAAAACTTAGCAAAAGGGCAACATGCTCAATCAAACATCACGGGGCATAAATTTGCACAAATTAAGCTCAACAAAAGAACAAAAATTCCATATAACACATACAATCACCTACAATCTCCATAACCCCTATTCATGCTTCATCAAACTATCATGCTTCCCTTTTGAGTTTTCAACAACAAAACACAACAATTTGGCACATATTTGGCTTAAAGCTCATGAAGTTGCATATGGATTCAAATCACATAGCATTTTCCCCAAACTATCAAGAACCCTAATTCATAAAAATTAAAAATTTGCACAAATAAGCCATGATTCAAACAAAATTCTACATGCTTAGGATCTATGGGTGAAATAAGCTCCAATTGTCCCAAGAAGAACATGATGAATATCAAAATTCAAATTTCCACAAATTTCTTAGAACCCTAGGTTTTGGGAATTCTAAAATTTCACCATAAACACCTAAATTTGTCACAAAATCCACTAAAGGTCATGGGTAGGAACAAAATTCATCCAATAACAAACATATACAACAACATAAATCATGATTTTCCCAAAAAATTTGAAATAGAGAATTTGAACCAACAATAATGGAGAAGAAGAGATTAGAGATGTCATACCTTGAATTTGAGTGTCCTAGTGTGTGTTGAGGTGAAGATTGGAGGAATTCTTGGTGCTTTCGTGTGTGGGTGTGAGAGGATTTGAGAGAGATTGAAAAATGAAAGTAAATAGAAATGAAGGGGGAGTAGGGGTTTTAAAACCCGTTTACGGGGCGTGACTGGGTGGGCGTGACCGGTGTTGTCACTTGGGCCGCACCTCAGGTATGACTCATCTAGTCACGCCAGGTGCTCGCGTCAGTCGGGCCGCACCTCGGGTGCGACTGAGCTGCTCGCACCTCCTCGGTCTGTGCTCGGGTCGCGCCGTGCAATGTGGTTTTACCCCTTCTGTATGCAAGCGCACTCACACAGAATCTGGCACCGGGTTGCATCAGGGTATGCTCGAGGCTCCATACTTGGTGAATTTGTGGTCCTTATCCCCTGCACTTTGCACCAAACTTACTAAACTATGAGAAAAATCAAGATAGAAAAACTAAAAAAAAGCAAGAAACACAAAACTACATGAAAGCTAAGAAATATAAAAGAGATTGAAGAAAACGAAATAAAAATTAGGTTGCCATCCAATAAGCGCTAAGTTTAACGTCGTTAGCTCGACGGGGTTACCAAGCACTAGACGTCATGGAGGTAGCATATGGTAGGCTCGAGCTTGTCTTCCGGTTTGTAGAATTTCTTGACCCGATGCCCATTTACTACAAAAAGGCATCCGTCCTTTCCTTTGAGCTCAACCACGCCTCCATAAAAAATTCTCTTTATTGTGAACGGGCCACTCCATTTTGTCTTCAACTTTCCAGGGAAGAGCTTGAGTCTTGAGTTAAAAAGAAGCACTTCGTCTTCCGGGGCCAACTCTTTGTTCCTTATGAGCTTGTCATGGTAAAACTTTGCCCGGAGCTTGTAGATAGTGGAATTTTCGAATGCTTCCATCCTAAACTCATCAAGTTTATTCAATTGAAAATTCCTTTCTCCCCTTGATGCCGTAGGGCCGAAGTTAAGTTTCTTCGTTGCCCAAAAAGCTTTGTGAGATAACTCGACTGGTAGGTGGCAAGATTTCCCAAAGACTAGTTGGTATGGTGACATTCTCAACAGCGTCTTATATGCGGTCCGGTACGCCCATTAGTCCTGACCACTTTCTGCAGGATTTGCTTGACTTCCCTGTTTGCTAGCTCTGCTTGACCATTTGCTTGGGGGTGATAGGGTGTGGTGATTTTATGCTTCATCCCATGCCTAGCAAGTAGCATCGACATCCATTTATTACAGAAGTGGGAGCCACCATCACTAATGAGAGCTCTCAGGGCACCAAAACGTGTGAGTATGTTCCTCTTCAAGAACTTGAGTACCACCTTAGAGTCGTTTGTCTTCGTGGGCACCGCTTCTATCCAATCGGACACATAATCAACGGTCAAAAATATATACACATTTTCTTCAGAAGCTACAAACGGACCCATAAAATCTATACCCCATACATCGAAGAGCTCCACCTCAATTATGTTTCTCATAGGTATCTCATCTCTCTTGGAAATTGAACCCATCCGCTAACATTGTCCACAACTCTTCACAAATCCTCCTGCATTCCTAAACAATGTAGGCCAATAGAAGCCACTTTGAAGGACTTTTCTAGCGGTCCAATTTGCACCAAAATGGCCACCACTTGGCCCGGTGTGGCTAAAATCTCTCCCCATTGGTCTTTAGACACACATCTTCTTAAAACTAATTCGGCACAGTGTCTGAAGAGTTATGGTTCATCCTAAATGAAGAACTTCACCTCATGGAAGAATTTCTTTCATTTGTAACTCTCAAGCTCTACGGACTTGACCCCAACTACCAAATAGTTCACAAAGTCTGCAAACCAAGGTGTAGTAGCTTGTACGGCTAGTATCCTCTCATCTGGGAAATCATCATTGATAGGATTTTTGTCCTCTAACTCATCCGAGGTATACTCTAAATGTGAGAGGTGGTCCGCTACCACATTCTCACACCCTCTCCGGTCTCTTATCTCAATATTGAACTCTTACAACAACAAGATCCATCTTATCAATCTGGGCTTGGCATCTTTCTTTATGAATAGATGTCTCAGGACAGCATGAGCCGTGTGTACTATAGTCGGGGCCCCAATGAGGTAGGGCCGGAACTTATCAAAAGTATACACCACGGCTAGGAGTTCACGCTCTGTAGTTGTATAATTTACTTGGGCTAGATCGAGTGTCTTGCTCCCATAGTAAATTACACAGAACATCTTTTCCCTTTTCTGGCCTAATGAGGCCCCTACCGCCACCTCACTTGCATCGCACATCAACTCAAAATGCTCGTTCCAATACAGAGTGATGAGTACTGGGGCAGTCATTAAGGCCTTCTTGAGCGTCTTGAATTTCTGCAAACAAGCATCATCAAAAATAAATTCATTTTCTTTTTCAAGAAGTCAACACGGGGGTTTAGAAATTTTTGAGAAATTCTTGATAAAACGGTGGTAAAACCCGGTATGGCCTAAGAAACTTCGAACCCCTTTCTCATTTGCTGGGGGTGGGAGCTTCTCGATGGCAATGATCTTAGCCTGGTCTACCTCCAACCCTGCAGCAGAAACCCTATGCCCAAGGACAATTCCGTCTCTAACCATAAAATGACACTTTTTCCTGCAGCACGAGGTTATTTTCTTCGCATCTCTGCAAAACTTGGGTTAGGTTTTCCAAACAGTGATCAAACGAATTCCCAAAGACAGAAAAGTCATCCATAAAAACCTCCATAATATTTTCAATCAAGTCATGGAAAATTACCATCATGCATCTTTAGAATGTAGCAGGCGCATTGCAAAGACCAAAATGCATCATGCAAAAAGTAAAAATTCCATAGGGACAAGTGAATGATGTCTTATGTTGGTCTTCAGGGGCTATTAGAATTTGATTGTAACCAGAATAGTCGTCTAGAAAATAATAGAACTCATACCCAGCTAATCTATCAAGCATTTGATCGATAAATGGCAAGGGAAAATGGTCCTTCATAGTGGCAGCATTTAGAGCACGATAATCTATACAAACCCTCCAACCTATGACAACTCTAGTAGCTATCAATTCACTACCCTTATTTTCAACAAATGTCATGCCTCTCTTTTTAGCTACAACCTGAATAGGGCTCACCCACTCGCTATCAGATATAACATAAATAATACCCGCATCAAGCCATTTTAGAACTTATTTTCTTACAATCTCTTGCATAATAGGATTTAGCCTATGTTGTGGTTGTACATGAGGTTTATACTCATCCTCAAGCAAGATTCTATGCATGCATACAGACGGGCTAATCCCTTTTAAATCAGCAATAGACCAACCTAGAGTGGACTTATACTTTCTCAAGACTCTTAACAACTTGTCAAGTTCACAAGCAGACAAATAAGCCGACATAATCACGGGGTAGGTTTCATTTTCACCCAAGAAAGCATACCTCAAGTGCCTCGGAAGGGGGCTTCAACTCCTCCTTTTTGTCCTTTTTCTCTTCTCCTTCCTTCTTCAATGCTTCCTCCTTTTCATCCCTCAAAGGTAGGAATCGATTTCCTCTCCTTGGAATTTCCTGTGAAGAGTCAAGAGCATAAAACATAATCCAACATATCGGGGTTATTATCAAATAATTCAAATGAAGAAGAAGAGTAAAGAGATGCAAACAAGCTTGTCTCCAAAGCGTCTTGAGAGGTGTAGTGCTCCATTATCTTCTCTTCCACACATGCTTCCACAAGCTTCATCACCTTGCATTCTTCCACCCTCATAGACTCCTCATCATCATCGTGATATCTTATCGCATTATAGATGGAGAATGTGCTACTCTCATCATCGAGTCAGAGTGTTAGCTCCCATTTGGACACATCTATGAGCGTCTTTCCCGTTGCTAAAAATGGCCTTCCTAAAATGAGGGACACATTTTTGTCCTCTTCCATATCTAGGACAATAAAATCCAGGGAAAAGATAAAATCATTCACCTTGATAAGAACGTCTTCTACGACTCCTTTTGGATAGGTTAATGACCTATCGGCCATTTGCAAGCAAATTGTTGTAGGTTTTATCTCTCCAACATTTAGCCTCAAAAAGAACAACAACAACATGAGGTTTATACTTGCTCCCAAGTCACAAAGGGCCTTCCTCTCATGGTTATCTCCAATAGTCACGGAGATATTGAAACTCCCGAGGTCCTTCATTTTAGCGGGCAACTTTTGTTGGATCAATGGACTACAATTCTCCGTTAGATTCACGGTCTCAAAATTGCCCAACCTTCTTTTCTTTGTGATGACTTCCTTGAGGAATTTAGCATATGTTTATTTGGACCCTTCTAAAAATGTCCAAAAATTTGGAAAATTGCTCCTCATGCTTGATTTTTCGGAGCCTTTAAGGGTAAGGAACATTCACCCTTGACTCGATTTCTCTTTTTTCTTTAGGAGCTACTTTTTCTTCTTTTGGTGCATCTTTCTTCTCACTTTCAAAGTCTCTTTTTTCTTCTACACTTGGTTCAACTTCATTCATAGTTTCTTTCTCTTGATCCGGCATTTTGGGCTCCTTGTAGGATGTGCCACTTTGAAGAGTTATAGTCTTACAATTCTCTTTGGGGTTAATGGTGGTATTTGAAGGGAATTGTCCCGGATAGTGTTGACCTCCCAAAGCCGAGGTAAGTTGTCCCATTTACTTTTCAAGCATCTTCAATTGAGTATTCACAGCAGCTTGGTTGCTTTCTATCTTCTTAAAGCGTGTTTGAGAATCCTCCATATACTTGTCGGTCTTGTTCATGAAAGCCATAAGGAGCTCATCTATTTTGGGCTTCTTTTCCTCATCTATAACTCCATTAGTGATGGAAAATCCAGGAGTCGGTTGAATGTGACTATTCGGATTTAAGTAGGATAGATTCGGGTGAGGTGGCCTTGGATGGTATTGATTACCGCCTTATCCTTGTGGTTCTCCATAATTGGGTTTGAAGCCTTGATTAAAAGGTCTTTGATAACCTCCATAGCCCCCTTGACCAACAAAGTTTGCTTCTTCTAAGTTAGGCATCATAAGCATCATCGATGACTCCGGTCTTGTGGATGCCATAGCCTCTATCTTCGAATTCATTGTCAACACTTGGGCGGCTAAGAGAGCTAAGGCATCGTTGCTTGTATTATCCACTTTCTTCAAGATTTGTACGTTTTCCCGCTCCTCTGTCCATTGACAGGCGCGGGAAGTCATTTTCTCAATGATTGTGATGGCCTCCTCGGGGCCTCGAGCTAGTAACGATCCTTCAGCTGATGCATCTAGAATACTTCTCACATTCGACTTACACCCGCCATAAAATACGCAAACTTGATGATCCGTGCCAAACCCATGGCCCGGATACTTCCAAAGTATTTTCCAAAATCGCTCCCAAGCTTCACACATAGACTCTTCATCTCTCTGCCTAAACTGAGTGATCTCTCCCTTTATCTTTAAGGTCTTCCTAAGGGGAAAAAATTTTGAAGAAATTTGGAGAGCATTTCATTCCATGATGAGAATGTACCGGGTGGTTGGTTCGACCACCACGCTCGAGCTTTATCCCTTAGTAAAAAATAGAAGAGCCTCAAGCGAATGGTGTCCTTGGGGACCCCATTAATTTTAACCGTCTGAGTGATCTCCAAGAATTGGTTGACATGTTCATGTGGATCTTCAAGAGCCGTCCCCCCGAATTGATTTTGGGAAACCATTGCCATCAATGCCGGCTTAAACTCAAAGTTATTGGCTTGTATAGCCAGCCTATTGACAACTCCCTCATTAAGCATCGGTTGGAATAAGTTCTGGATCGGGGCTTCTTTGACTCGAGCCCTAGCTTTCTCTTGGGCCCGTAGTTGTCCTCTCATCTCTTTGAGTTGTCTTTGCATTTGGAGGATTAACAGGTCCTAGATGGGAGGTGGTGGTGGTGGATTGTCCGCCATTCTACGTCTTCTTCTTCGAGCGTTGTTATGACGGCTCGTGGCTTTTATCTCGGTATCCAACTCAAGCAACGGGTCACCCTGTGCCCTAGTGCGCATACACCACCCGTGAACAACTACAAGTAAGTTTGGTATTTAAAGAAAACAAAATAGAAATACTTGATCTAGCAAATAGCACTTATGTTGATATTGCATTAAAAAAAACTTGAATTAAAACTAAACTCTCCAGCAACGGCGCTGAAAACTTGATGCGTAAATTTTTCTTTTAAGTTTTAAACTCCAGTCAAACTTGCAAGTGGACAAGCAAATTGTAGTACAAGGCGAAACAAGGTCGAATTCACGGGGAGTTAAGATGATTCAAGACATGCAAGCATCACACTCGTGTCATTTTACAAGTCAAGCAACACGAAAACACGGATTTTGTGAGGTTTTTACTCTAGACATAGAATTTGACAATTTCTTGAAATAAACAAAAATAAGACAATATAATCACGAATACAATAAAAGAGGGTAAACTAATAGAGAAAGGGTCCTAGGGCAATGCTCATCAACACGGATATCAGATTTCGGGATTCAAATTCATATTAACACTACTCATGATTGATACAAAAGCAATCATAGACTCTCTCGAGCTTCTAAGATTTAATTGAACAAAATGAGAATTTTCCTATCTCTAGGATTAAATTTCAATTTTCTCAAATTAAGCACAACCAATCATCCAAAACCAACTAGGCATAAAATTCTCATTCGATACCCAATTGGACTCATAAATCAATTTCACATGCTAAATAGCTCTTCTTAAAGCATATTCATCACATAATCTAACTTAAGGTGGCCAACCCTAGCTAGATGCAATCAAACCATTGATTCATGAGAAATAAGAAAAGGGGATATTAGCATGCTTTTTTCATCAAAGATCCAACATCCAATGCTAAATCACATTACCTTAGGATTAAAATGATTTAGCTAATCATGCTTGGAACAAAATAAAAACAAAAATAAACAAGAGAAAGAAAAAGCATAAATCTGGATAAGAGTAAACCCGAAAATGTAATGAATAATTTTCAAACTTCAAATTACCTTCAAAATTTCTTCAAAATCTTCAAGAATCCACTACAAAATTTTCTCTCTCAACTCTCTTTTCTATTTTGGGGGCTAAGTGTGAATGTTGCCCTAGTTTTCAAACAAACATGGGTATTTTATACTACAAAATTTTCATCATATAAAAATAATTCGGAAATAGGTAGAAAATGAGAAATCCGGGAGAGGACAGGGGGGGCGCGACACGGGCTCGTTCGCGCTTCGGTCAGGTTGCGTCGGGTGGCGCGACTAAGCTGGTCGCGCCGAACCCTCCTGTGCTCGGGCCGCATCAGGTGCTAGGCTTTCGGGGCCTCTGCGTGGATGCACAGTCGCGCCTGCTCTGACCCCGCGCCGGGCCATGCTCACGGCGCGACCGAGCTGGTCACGTCTGGCTCGTCAGAGTCGGGCCGTGCCGGGTGCTAGGTTTTTAGGGCCTCTACATGGACGCGCACTCGCACCCACTCTAACCCCAGGTCGTACCATCTATGTGCCTCGGAGTCCCGACCGGCTCGAGTTGCCCTGAAAATACACAACTGTGTGTAAAACACTTATTACACAACTAAATGGAAAAGCAATACTAAAACAACAAAATAAAGGAAAAGATCATTTAAAATGAACGAATTATGCTTGGATATATGGGCGAAAATCCCGTTTGTCAACCACATATCCTTAATAAAATATGATTGTGAATATGCATGTGCTATGATATCTCTGAGGTGCAACCTGTCATATTTGGATACCATTCGGCAGAAGTTGGGTAATGAACATATCGGCCATGAAGACGTCCTATTTTGGTCATCTATTTTCAATTCCGGATTTAAAGTTTCAAGGACAACTCCACAACATGTTGCTGAGGAGATTGATTAATAGTTCCTTGAATCATCAACTTTTGTCCTTCAATATCAATGGTCGTAACCTAGATTTCAGTCCCTTTGACTTTGGTATCATTACTGGGCTGAAATTTGGTCCTGCTTTTATTCTCCCCATTGAGTCTGAACTTCATAGACGTGTGTTTAGTTCCAAATGTTCTATCACAGTCGATGATATTGAAAAGGCTTTCAAAGCGGAATGTCATGCAAGTGCAGGGTGTTCAGAACTCTCGTTAAAGCTTGCATTCCTATTAATTCTTTTTGGTATTTTGCTCGTTCGTGGAAGCAGCAACAAGAATATTGATATGACCTATATATATCTTGACAATGATATTCAACAGTTCCAATTGTTTTCCTAGGGTAAAGTGGCATATGATTTGCTTGTGAGGTAAACTCATCGTGCCAAAGTTACACTTGACAAGCTTCTTCGGACTAACAAAAAAATACAGCTTGACTATAATGGATTCTCGCTCGCAGTATAGTTTTGGGCCTATGAGATTATCCCGGTTGTTGCTCGCAATTGTGCACAGAAAATTGAGTGCTTGGTGAATCGTTTTCCTCGAATTTTGAGGTGGATAGCTACCAAGCCAATAAAATTTGACATTGTGCATACATAATTTCACAATGTGAAGCCTGAACATTTGGTAAGTTGTTGATCATGAAAGTTATTCATTTTTTTGACTGTCTTCCTTTTTATCCATACGAACATTTTATTTTTATGTTTTTGAACTTAAGTAGATGTCAATATGTCCTACGGATTTTGAGAAGCAATTGCTTCTTGTCCTTGGTGTCCATGAAATTCCCTCTCCGCTTTTGAAGAATAATCAGCAAGCCCAATCAGTGGAATGTGGTGGTTCACAACCACTAGCAACCGATGCGGTTGAAGATTCAGTCACTGGAATAATGTCAAGGATATCGAAACCAAACAAAACCTTGACAATATGAATGGCAATTAAGGAATTTCCTACAATTTTACTCCTAATCATCCAAACCAAACAAAACCTTGACAATCTATCATAAATCATCAAAATTGTAATCAAGCAATCCAAACACAAGGTTATTTTGATCCAGACAGTGCAATCATACTTTAACCTATCAATCTTATATATCCAATCAGCCAAACCAAACGGGGCCTTAGTGTCTAATGATTTTTTAGTAATTTTTCTTAAAAATATTTTATTCACATACATTTCTGTTAGTTTAGTTATTCTTACCAATTATTATATAGGGTTTATGTAACCTAATTAGAATTTAATATTTTTTGCAAAAAATTAATATTATAATTGTTAATTATGGATAATTATTCCATAATTAGAGCATATAACTTTTCAAATTAGGTCCTTACAAGTAAATGTTAATTATGATGGGTTATACAATAATATATATATTTTTATAAAATACATTATTAATATAATAAATTTGTTAGTGAAACACAAGAATATAATAGAGAAAATAGAGGCCCCAGAGCATGAAACTGTTTAAAACAATACAAAAAACTCCTCACATTAATAATATTGAAATAATCACAAAAAAATACTAGATGGATGTGTTCTTCATAAGAGGTGAGCTAATGCCAACAAAATACAATATTTAACAATACAATTAATGATTAATAAGGAAAAAAAATCAACATATTATTGTTATTATTATTATGATTACTAATTGTTTATTTATTGGGAAAAGAACACAAGAATATAATATGGAACTACATTCCACAACATCCAATTGTTAAGCTTGGGTTCGAACACTAGGGCGACCATCTCTTCCATTTTCTGCACAATTTAATTTTTTTTTTCCTTTTTTTAATTATCTCCAAGACTTCTCCCTGAAGTCACATTAAAAGAACGATCACATGAATTGTAAATTAAATTAAGAAATAATGTTGCCTCATGAAAGTGGCTTTCAGGTGAATTCAAGCATGGCGCGGGTTGTATCAATATTTTTGAAAAAATTTAGGTAATTATCTCCGCGGTTATAGCTTCGACAGGTGAGGCCCAATTAAAACAGAACAAACTCGGAATCGAAACTCGGCAATAAAACAAGAAGTCACTGAAGGAGAGAACCTTTTAGCTGAAGATAGTACATGAAAGACTATTTTGGGTAAATGATTTATCTTGATTTAATGGAGTGCCTCATTCTCTTACATAAGCTGATTACAGTAGCTTGTTTGATATATTTCGAGAATATGTGTGTTTGTAGTTGAATTCATATTTTCAATCAATGCCAATGTTGTCATTTTACAAGCAAGGAGCCTTCTATGTAATCCAAGATCATGAATTAAACCCTAAGTCAGAGTTAGAAGGATTTAATTATTCACGGGATAATTAATTTGGGATATTGGTGGGTAAACTAGCTCTTTGCCGGCACACCTACTCGTTCTGTGAGATGAGTTTCATAGATGTCAAGTGGAAAATGTAAAAATAAATGTTGCATGATGAATGTCCCTAGCAAAGTGTGGTAGTTGATTCCTAATTATTCATTCATATAATTTAATTATGCATAGATTGATGCAGTCTGCAGAACTTGTGCCTAATTAAGTGCTATCTTCCTCTTCCTATTCAGTCCACGCTCTCACTCTGTGTGGCATCACACCACATTGAGAAGCATGACATCTACTGGATCAAGTAGCTATAAATCATTTTTGCTTGACAACAGTGGATTATGCAGAACACGCCCTAATCGTAAGCTTTTCTACGTACATTTCATATAAGCCGAAGGGCACAACACCAAGCCTCTCAATTGTTATGTCTGTTTCAAATTGATCATGCAGTTATTATCGTCTTACATATCCTACATAGAGAACGATTCCGACAATATTGTGAAGCTGACAGACAGGTATGGAAGATGCTGGGATGTCATGGTGCAGAAGTTGAACAGCAGAGAGTTCATCACAGATGGTTGGTCTATATTTGCAGGAGATATCCGATTGAAATCATGCGAATGCACGGTCTTCACTGAAGTCAGCATGTCCACGTTGCTTGTTCAGATTTATGATTCACAGTTGATCGAGAGAAATGTGGTGACCAACTCATCATGTGGGTATCCGGAGCATAAAAACACACATATATCATTCTACAAGTCTCTTTCGGAGAAATATCACACAGATTGCCAAGTATATCCCCACATTAACATTGTGTAGATGCCATTAATTATTGACTTATTCTGAATACATGTTAATGGTGGATGGCTATACAGCCTTAACATAATTTGTGCTTACAATGTGCTTTTGCAGATGATTCCGCAAGCATTTGTTTCCAAAAATGTCCTCGTTACCTATTTAAGAGGGGTGCGATTTGAGTCCGTAGCTCGTACTCATGTATGGGAGGTGAAGATACAATAGATTGATGGAAACTACTACATGACTGATGGCTGGAACAAATTCAAGATAGATAACTGGCTGTCAAAATTTGACATCCTCAAGTTTGAAATGCAAGCTGACATGGACAGATGGGAGGTTTGGGCATACAATGCATTTGGCAACGAAAAATTTGGATGCCCTGGTGAGCTGGGTATGTGAATATCTGGTGTTTTCCATGACCACAGTTTCTATTTATGGGTCCTAACATGCATGGAATTCTATCATGTGCATTCGGCATAAGTGAATTGATGCACGAATGGAGAATAAACCACAAATTCTTCATGAAATGCCAGTTTGTAAGGGAGATGACGCATAACACTATAATCGAAAAATTGGTAATTTATAGTGGCTTCCAACAATTTAGTTAATGTGCAGAAATTGGTGAAAAATTCCGCACGTCCACATCCATCTAATATTCATGGTCTAATTATCAAAAAACTGATAACAAGAGATACCAAAGAAGTTTGCACAAACAACCGGGATAAATGCAAAAAGCTATGTAGAGATATGAAATGCCAATGGAAACATCAAGTTGGAGAATTGAAGATACCAGGTTAAATGCCGCAAAAATAGAAGATTAGTCATGTACTTGGGATGGCAGAAATTTATCAGAAGTAACAACGTAAGAAGCAGAGATGCTCTATTGTTCACGTATATACTGGATTCTAATAATGTGATAGAAGTTCATATTTTGGATGAAATGGAAGGAAGAAATATGATCGGGAGAGCAGAAAATGGTGGGTGGCTCTCGTTCCATTAGCGTATTATTGTAGAAGAAATGGATTAAAAAATGTAATGTAAATGTTATGTACATTACTTTACATTCATGAAGAGTTGCATTAATATTAATTGTCAAGTGCCAATTCATACAGATGAGGCAGATCACTATCCACTCATTGCAGGCTCACAGCAAGAAGAAACAAAACAAAACAGACACATGACAAGATCATAATCAGCATGAAAATGGTCATAATGGATGAAAAATGCACATTGCTATCTTATGCAGAAATGTACCCAGAATATATTATGCAGACACAAATTTGAAAACAGAAACATGGTCTCATAACATTATAAACCTCAGCAAACAGCATCAGAGCATACAAGTAAGCTGTGGGTTAGCAGAATTTTTTTACATTCCTAGCAGAATCATATTCAGAGACCAAGTCAAAATATAGAGATATATACATGTAGTTGCAAAAATAATTAAGTTGTCTGTCAAACATTTAAACCCCTCCCATCTCTCAGCAAATTCATCCCAAACTTGTAGAGTGCAGAACAATAGCTCAGTCACCGAGCATCACATGCATTGGGATCCACAGTATTAATGTCCTCTTTGTTCGTGAGGCATGTGAGGTACTTCAAAGCCATGATGGCGCAATCCTGCTTCGACTTTTGCTGGGGAGTGTTGTAAAATCTAGTAATCTCCCACTTCGGGCAGTGAGGGAGGACTTTTCTATCATGATGGAAAACAATCTTTGCATCATGAAGTAGCTTGGGAATATGACAGCTCATACACTCAAAAACAGGAATGTAATCATCGAATTTGAGCATGAATGACTTCGGATCATATAATGATGATCCGATGTGCCAGGAAGTTCACCTCATATAGCTATCAATTGTTGGAAGTCACGTGTCCCACTCCGTACACGGACTCAAATGCCCCCCCACATACCGCCAACTGTAGCTGGGCAGTCATCGAGAACATATGACGTGACCAGCTCATGTACATACTCGTAGTTGGGCTGGATCAATGCTTGCTACACAAAAAGAAATGAACATAAGTTAAGGACAGTTCAATAGGATTACGTACCCTAACATTAACCCACTTTGTACAACAAAATGATTTACAAGAAACACATACCCAACATACCATGTCCATTATAGTCCATTTTTACAACCAAACACCGTGTCTCTTACGTTCAATTATGAACAAATGGAGAATTGAATCAATGTGCTACAAGGTTGACATCAGTCAATTTTCACACATCTAGGAGATATCATTCTTAAATTAGCAAATGATGCTAATTCAAATATTAACAGTTACCTGATCAGATATAAGCTCATGGCGGTCCAGAATAGACCGAAACCAATCTCTCACCACCCCTTGTACTTCCATGGTGGGAACAGGTATCCTCATGACCCTTAATTGACCCACAATTCAAATAAGTAATTCTGGTGTTCAATTTCACAATTACAGAAATTCATAAGGATTATGACAGTCAATGGAGACAGACTTCGATACTCACTTCTTTAAGGGGTTAGGGCTGCTGTACCAATCCTCAAATGCATGTTCGTCTGCTGACTCCATGGGAGAGCAGATTCTTATCCTCTGCACTTTTCACTTGGAACCACGGGTTGCTCTCTATAGACCTTCTTAAACTCTCCAGTTCAGCCTTTAGTTGGATAACTCGAACTTGCAAGGCTTGGTTGATAACCTTCTGTGAGAATGTGAAATACAATAATAAGATGAAGTTTGATAAAATATGAATTATTATTCCACAACAAAAAATAGCAAACCATATTGAATGATGGCTCCTCTAGTGTGTGAGATGATGCCCCGGGGATATTGGTTGTTGGCTGGCTACGGATCATGTCTCGGGAAGGGTAGAGATTTCTTGGGAAGAACAACTTAGGAGCATCATGGGAACCTGCACAGCTATCCTTCACTTCATCACTCCTTCCAACAAGGTCCACAGCCTCAGTAGGCTTTGTCAGATCATCCAGTGGCTGGGTTATAGTTTCATCTATGAGATGTCGAGAGATCCTCTTCATCGATGGCCCAGGAATGCTGCATCCGATCTCCATCAGAGGGCCGCTCAAGTAGGGATTAGGATCAAAATCTAACTTGCGCTTAAGACGTCTGTCTACATTCATCTGCTCAACAGGGGCCCTAATGAAAGGACTCCAAGCTGCAAATTTTTAGGTACAACGAAGCATAATTTAATAACTCACATAAAGAAAAAGGAACGGTAGATATACAATCCAGCCAGAGATGTAGAAAACCCTAACTCAATAATCCAAACACACAATACATACTCAAGACATTAAACATATGAATCCTTACCATAACAAAGAGAATTGACAGCTTCACAACACTTCCTAAACTTATAAAATAGGATAACGAAAGAGAGAGTTCACTCAGAACAAGGAAACGTGAAACAGAGACATCACAAATTACACGCTAATTCACTCAGAATGGCAAAGAAGATGAAAACAATTCAAAGGCATCAAGATAAAAAAGTCTGTAAAAATTGAAACAAATGAGCGATAACGAAACACAAATACTGCCAGAATAGATGAAATAAGTTAAACAATGAGGCGAAGCAGATAAAGACAGCATAAATCAAAAATTAGAATGGCAAAGAATAGGCAAAAAATTTAAAGGCATCAAGGTAAAAAAGTTTGTAAAAATTGAAACAAATGAGCGATAACGAAACACAAATATTGCTAGAATAGATGAAATAAGTTAAACAATGAGGCAGAGGAGATAAACATAGCATAAATCAGAAATTGGTTGGGATCCCATATTTTCCCCCTTTCAAATAAGAACTGCATGCACCACATTATCATAAAATCGCAAAATCACAGAACAAATTTCAGAGACTGAATATTTAACATTTGGCTTCGCCAAAAAGACAAGGGACTGCTTACCTTCGCTCTTGACACTCGAGTTCATCTCGGTTCTTGAGAAATTACGGGCAGAGAGATTTATCAATCTGTTGTTTTCTTGGAGAAGATATAGAATGAAAGGAAGATTTGATAAACTTCAGCAATGTGTTGCAGAAATGAAGCATACGAAAACAAAACATCTATCTAAATAAATTACAGTTGTAAAGGGTCAAATCATTTCTTTTACTCCAGAAAAATAATAAAAAAAAATATAATAATTCATACAATGGACCGAAAATATAGGTCGAATTTTCAAATTATACAACTCAAACTATGATATATCTAGAAAAAATTTACAAAAAAAATCAGTACATATCAATAGCATATTTTTGGGTAGATAAATCCGTCGAGCGTTTATGAAAACTCCCTAAGCCTACACATCTGCCTGACAGTGCATTAAATGGATCTGACAACTACATCAATCATATTATGAGTTAACTCGGACGCTCACCGAGTTAACTCAGTAACTCAGTAACATAATCAATTTTTTGGAGCACTGTTGAATGTTATCGGGATGGTGACACGTGGCGGAAAACTGGTGGTGGTGCGCAGTGCGTTGAACTTAGCATCGATTTTGCCCTATCTATGTGTTTCAATTTAGGAGAATTGTCAATTCTGTACCTGAAAGATGCGTAATCTATCAATTCGGGATCCGAAAGATAGAAACCATCAATTCAGGATCTCAAAGATGATAATTGTCAATATAGGACTTAAAAAAATCATGTATTTGAATTTTTTTTATCTTTTAATAATTTATTTACTATATTTAATAAATAATTAATAAATGAATTTCTGTAGAAAATTTAATAAAAAAATTTAAAAAAAAAAATTCATGATTTTTCAGGTCCTAAATTAACAATTATCATCTTTTAGGTTCTCGACTGATAATTTTTATCTTTCGAGTCCTAAATTGATAGATTATCCATGTTTCAGGTCCCGAATTGAAAATTATTCATTAATATACCACAAATAACACATATGGTGAACTAGAATCATCGTACCTTTATTAATGATAACATAAATTGGTTAAATTTACATTAATTAGTTAAAGACTTAGAACGGAAACAGAAATGTTAAATTCAAAAAATTAAATGTATTTAAGTTTGTAATTTTAAATAAATTAAATATATTTTAAATAATGAACTTCATATATTTTAAATTCTCAAACTAAAGTTATCCCAAGTGGAAAAATCCTAGTAAATATTTTTTAAATTAAACAAATTATAAAATGTGATGTCCAAGCACTAGAATCGTGGCACCTTTATCAGCCATTCAATTGAGATTCTAACATTTGATTTTATTACTTTAATATTAAATATATTAAAATTTCAAATATTTGAACATTTAAATTTCTATTTAAATATATATTAAATATATTTTCAACAAAGAATACTTACGTATTTTAATTTGTTAAACTAAATCTATACCACATTAAATAACCAACAAATATTATTTTGAATGAACAAACTATAAATTATGAGGTCAACAAAGGAACCCTCAGAACTTTCTCAATCTTTCAACTAAGATAAAGTAATGACTATCAGATTTTATCAGTTTAATATATTAGTCGAGATAATATCATTTTTGGTCATATTAGAATAAAGTTAAAAACTTTTAGATCCATGTATGGCTTTTTGGTCCCAAGATTTATTTACTTGACATTTTTTGTCCCAAAATGTATTTTTTAACCTTTTTTTTATCCCAAAACTAACAACTTGCCTAACACCTATTTTGGTATATTAATTTTGGAACGAAAAAGTCAAAAAATAAAATTTGGGACCACAAAATTAGAGAAAATAAAACTTAGGATCAAAAATATAGAGATTGGGATCGAAAAACATGAAGAGAATGAAAATATGATTAGATTTTTTGTTGGAAAAATAAAATCAACATGTCATATTTATATTATATTAATGTTCTTGAATTTTGTAGTCTCAAATTTTATTTTTCATCTTTTTTATTCCAAAATTAACATCTCCTAATAGTTGTGAGGTAAGTTCTTAGTTTTGGAACCAAAAAGTTGAAAAAATAAAATTTGAGTCCAAAAATATCTTGCGATTAACATTGGAATTAAAAAAGTCAGGTGTGGGATTAAAAATGTTTTGATCTTTATTTTAATAGGACCAAAAGTGATATTATACCATATTAATATATTTTTAATATTATAAATTTTAATTAATTATATTAAAAATTCAAACCATGAGTATTCAAATTCAAAGATTTAAATATATTTAAGTTTTCAATTTTAATTTTTTAAAATATATTCTAAGCAAATATATTGTTGTTAGGCAAAATTAGAGTTGAATAAGGAGATGTGATGGATTTGCATGAAGCCATTTCTTGGATTAAACACTTGGGCTTTGTTAAAGTTATTTTTTAAGTTGATTTTAAGATTTTTTAGTGCTTTACACTATGATGTTATTCATAAGCCGGTCTGAGTTTAATAGTATTGTTGTGTACGTACTACAAAAGATATTATTGGCTATTAGGTATTTTTACAGTGTGTCATGTTCGTTGTAATGCTAATGTTTTGGCTCGTCGTCTTGCTAGGGCTGTTTTTTAGCTTTCTAGCCATCATTGTTGGGTTGAGACTTCAAGTTTTGTGGATGATCTTCTTGACACTTTCTGTGACGATTTTTCTTAATGGTATTCCTTATTTTGGTTAAAAAAATTCAAAACAATTAAAACTTATATATTTAATTCTTTAAATTAAATAATTTATCTCACGTCGAAGAACCAACAAACGTTGTTTTGCAATATTAACAAACTATCTTATTTTGAAAATTTACTTTCATTAAATATATTAAAATTTTTAAATAAATATAGTAAAATCTTTAAATAAATATATTTAAATTAAAAATTAACATATTCAAGTTTGCAATTTTAAATATTCATAATATATTGTAACCAATAATATATTATATATTTTAATTTTTTATTTATCATACATCGAAGAACCATTTAAATATTATTTTGCATGAACTGACTATTAATTGTAAGGCCATGTGATGAAATTGTCGCTCATTTCTCGATCTTTCAACTGAGATCAAGTGTGAGCATTTTGTTATATTTCTTTAATATTAAATTAAAATTTGAAGGCAAATCAGATTGCATTTAGGGGAAATGCAACTTGAAGCACGTAATCTAGCATGAATCATTATCAAACCAAGTCATCATCTCCGAAAATCTTATTCAAATATTTTGAATTTTTTATTTAAATATATTAAAAAATTCAAATAAATTTATTTGAATTTAAAATTCTATATATATATATATATTCAAATTTTTAAATTTAAATATATTAATATTATTAAATAATTAAATCATATATATTTATTTTTCAAATTGAATATACCTTATATCAAAGAGTCAATGAGTAATTTTTTTCTGGAAAACACCAAACATATATTAATAATCGAACTTGGTTAAAAGAGTTGGACAATGTACAAAATAATCGGACTTCACTAAATAAATATCAATTGCATTTTTTTTATTCGTCAAACAATGTACATGTTCTTCCAACAAAACTTCACAAAATTCGAAAAGTTGATGGTGGAATTTGAAGGCGCTCTCAGCAGAATATAATCTGTTAATGAATTCAAATCTTTAAAGATAATGTACTTCACTTTTTTATTAAAAAGTGATAAATTACACTTTTACATATCATACAACAAATTTCAAATTCTTTAATGATGTTCTTTAATAATAAGATATAATACGTATGCTTTACATATCATACATAAAAAAATGGCCAATGTTTAATTTCATACTATACGTATAGACCAAATAATATAATTTAATTCATTCATACCCGTGTGTAAGGAGACGTAAAATGATATAATGTTGAAGATGGAGTTGGAGGTGTTCTCTACAAATAAAAGAGATGGTGGTGAAATATTAATCAAATTGTGGCGCTTCTCAAGCCGTGACAACTCTCTCTCGATGATGTCTTATATATATATATATATATATAATGATTTTCTTGAATATGTTTTAATGTGTTGTGTCATTATCTTCTTAATTTTTCTTATTTTACCTAAAATTATAAAGAATTTTAATTATGTTTGGAATGGATTTCAGATGAACCAATTATATTATTTATTTTACTAGGTACAATAAATGAAAACTGTAAATTTATTCATATACATGGATTGTTTGCCAATATAATAGGGAATGAACTTGAATATTTTTATCCTTTTTATATTTATTTTTTATTAATTATTTAAATATAGTTTAATTATTTTATTTATACAAATTATTTATTATAAATTATTTATATATTTTTCATCATGCATCGTACGGGATATATATATATATATATATATATATATATTACTTCGACTTTTAAATTAAACCTCCACTTTTCTTTAATTTCATCAAGTTTACTTAAAAGATGGTACGTATAGGAAAATTGATTTTAGTGGCGGAGTCACTTTTTAATTCAGAAGATAAAATTATAATGTTATAATAAAAAAATTATTACTAAAGGCAAAATTAGAAAACAATATAACAAGTAAAACCGACAATTGTGTTAGTTCCATTCTCAGCACTTAGCTTGTTTGTTTGTTTTTGTTTTTGTTTTTATTTTATTTTTATTAACTCACACGCGCGATATGTAATATTGAAGAAATTCGAATCCGTGACTTTTGATCTTCTCAGGACTTGTTTGTTTTGACAATTTATGTTCGATAAAGTGTTCAAGAATTTTATTCATGATGCGGTGTGTTGATTCCGTTGTGCGAGTAAAAGAAACAAATTGTGATTGTTCCCTCTCTGATGTTACAAGATTTGTCCCCGAACATATTATATATGATAGTTTCCTTGTAAAAGAGATCATGAGCGGATTGTTTTGGAATGCAAGGATTGATTGTTTTACTGCATTATGTAGTAGATGATGTGCTGATTTGAACCATCACCAATAATCTACACTAACATGGAAATAATCACAAACCTTAGATCAACTTCCAAGTAAACGAATATTGAAGACAAGTTAGCATAGATCATTGCATTATATGAATGCCGATTTCTTTCACAGTCCATGTGCGAAATGTTATCGAATCACTGATTATATTATTTGTGAATCGTGGGTTTGTGAGTTTATATTATAACTACAAGTTATTGTTAAATATCT
This sequence comes from Perilla frutescens, assembly GCA_026008535.1. Taxonomy (NCBI): domain Eukaryota; kingdom Viridiplantae; phylum Streptophyta; class Magnoliopsida; order Lamiales; family Lamiaceae; genus Perilla; species Perilla frutescens. Next base: position 66,980,160 of record BRKX01000003.1, on the reverse strand, counting down.
TAATTGGTTGGAGAAATTAAAGTGGCATGTGCCACTTATTAATGTGAGGACAGCTCTTCCCTTACAAGTCGGTTTTGTGAGGGTGAGTTAGATCCGATATCATTTCTAATATGGTATCAGAGTTAATCTCAGCTTCAATGTTAGGCTCCCAATATCGAGTTCTCAACGATTTGTGGCATAGTTTCACGCTGCGCGTGAGGGGGCATGTTAAATATATTCCATATTGGTTGGAGAAAGTGGCATGTGCCACTTATTAATGTGAGGGCAACCCCCCCCTTCAAGCTGGTTCTGTGAGGGTGGGTTATGTCCAATATCATTTCTAATAGTTATTCTATAATCTGTTCAATGTGAGAGTCTAGCACAGCCGTGTTTTTGAGAGAGAGACACTTGAGAGTCTTTAGATCAATTTTATTTGAGGATGAGTTAGGTCCAATATCATTTCTAATAGTTATTCTATAATCTGTTCAATGTGTGGGAGTCTAGCACAATTGTGTTTTCGAGAGATAGACACTTGAGGGTCTTTAGATCAATTTTCTTCACAATCTCAAAAGAGATTGCAAGTGAAGTCATGGTTAGGTAGGCTAGCTTATACAATTGTGAGAGGATCTCACGACTTTCGTTCACAAAAGAATTCGTGTCGTAAGAAATGGTGATATAATGAGAGATTTCTATATGTATAAGTATCCTGAATAGTCGATCTTCACGAAAGAGTAGCGAACAGATCTTCAATTTGGGTGACGTCCTCCCAAACGTAGGTTGATTAACCGAACTGGGTTACCAATCTCGTGCGTTCTTTACTGCTTTCTGTTATTTTGTTCTTGTTTCTGTTCCCAACTTCCCGTATATGTCAAGAGCACTTCTGTGCAGTAAACTGAAAACACAAATGCCACGGATAAGTAATTTTTTAATTGGTATCAGAGTAGGTCACCAGTTATACAAGTGTGATCTTGGGTTCATTAATATGTGTTTTGTGTTTGGTTTGGCGAGATGGATGCTATGAAGGAAGATGTTTCGACTGTTCGACCACCGTTGCTCAATGGTGAAAATTACCCCTATTGGAAAGTCAGGGTAATGGAGTTTCTTCGCTCGATTGATGAAAGAGCATGGAGGATTGTGTTGATCGGATGTACTCCTTCAACAAAGAAAGATAATTAAGGTGTGATTACACCTAAACTTGAAGCTGAATGGGACAATGATGATTTCTCCATCTCTGGTCGTCCTGCCAAAGCCATTAATTGAGTGAAAGCACACGACACGGTTCCAATTAATTATTTCATGTTTACACTTATCGTATGTCACTATTATTTTTCTTATTATATAATAGTGATTATTATATATAGAAAAAAAACTAATTATAACAAAATGAAGAGACGAGCTCACGGGCCTGTTTCGGAAATGAGAGTGCGCAGAGGGAGATGAAGAGGAAGAATACACGGCCGTCGGCGATGTTGGTGGGAGGCGATGTATGGAGGGTAGGCGGCACCGCTACACGACGGTGCTTTTCAACACACACACACACGTGCTTTTGTAATGGATTTCAATTTAAGTTTGGTATTTCGATTTTGCATGCATGTTCAACTGTCTACGTACGTTAGTTTTGGCCTCATTCTTTGAGGTATATGTAAATGAATCCAACAAAACCCTAGTTTCTCTTCCTTTCTTACACATCTCTTGGAATTGGACCCAGGAGGGAAGCAAATTAATTTTCCCATTTATTTTTAATTTGAAATATTTTCAAAAGTTATTCATATGAGCAGAAAGGTACCCACTAATTTCGGGGACTTCAAAACTATAAAGATCCAATGTGTAAAAGGAAGATGTGATGGATGCGACTCTAAAGTATATATGCATGGGTAGTTTCTATTTAATTTGTATTAGTTGAAAAGTATACCGAAATGAAGTATAGTAGGTGATAATAATAAGCGTATAAACCGGTAGAAAAAAGCTATATATTAACATATTTAAAATCGTTGTCTTCAATTGTTGGAATAGAAATTAGTATTGAAAATAACCGTCGTTTGTTAATTAATAAAAGAATGTGTTCCCATAATTGTATCTTCTTTTTTAACAAAAAAAAAATATTGGAAAGAAAAAGACTCCGCCAAGTGGTCAATTATTACTTGATATTTTCTTTTTGTAAACAAAGTAGGTGATAATTAATAATTAAAGTACCAACATCGATCCATTCATCTCTGAACTCCCACGGAATCAATTTCGATCCATTAATATTTTCTTTTTGTTTTTTGCATTAAATTATTAATGTTATATGCATTTTATAATTTCCTAAATTGTCCAATAATGAAAAATGACCGACAAAAATCAGGAAAGTTGTTTAAAATATATATGGGATATATAATTCCATGAATGAAATTAGGAAATGAAGCAATGGTTAATGGAATAGAGGGCGACATTGACACGTATATATATAGTCATACAATGTTATAATTTGGTGATATGTGGGTTTTTTGTATTTAAGTTGGGATTCATTGAATTTCTTTCGACACATACTAAATTTACATGCATTAAAACATATATAGTCGCATTAGATTTCAGCCAAAATGCATATATAGCTAGCTGATGTAATTTAAATTGTAAAGTCCTCATATTTTTTAAATAAAAAAATTCTGAACATCAATGGTGAGATCGATAAAATAATATCATGTCTCTCGTGCGATTTAAGAGAGAATTTAATTTATTTTAAAATCGACAAGATAGGTTAAAATTAATGTGACAATACGTGCGATCAAACTCTCATTAATTGTTGCCAAAACACAATGATATACGTACGCGTCATTTGAGTATCGATTCATGAATTAAAATCATATTGAAAAAAAATTGAGTATATATATCTTTACGACTACATATGTTATGTTATTACTTTGTCTGAAAACGAGATGAGTGAGATTATGGAGCATGTTCCACAACAAAATTAAGTTTATTAAAGTTACATATCTAATAACCAACTACATTCTCATTTTCTTGCTTGTAGCGAATTAATGGCATATGATAATGTTTTGATAAACTCCATCCAACGAGCATGCTACTTGTTCAGTTTATACCACTCCTTCAGATGCTTTGAAGGGGTCCAAGGGGACCGGAATGAGACGTCCCTCAATTTATAATTTATGTTTATTGTCTATTTATATATATATATATATATATATATATATATATATATATATATATATATATATATTACTCACACACCCGCCATGTGGTATTGAGGAGGTTTGAACCCGTGACCTTTAGCCTCTGAGCAACCTCACTCCACCACTTATATTTTGTTTTATTCAGTTTAGGTAGCTTACATTGTTATGATTGTTTCCTTGTTTAGATTATATATTAGGGTTTCTAGCTTATAAATTGTCCTAGAATTTATGTATTTGGTGTTCAATGAATAATATAATCATCTTTTAATTGCTTGGCAAAATTTGGAGTTTTCGTGCACTTGAAGCGCTATTTCAATACATTTTGAAGCAAGTCGTGTCGTTCGATACTATCCTGAAACGAGATCATATCAATATGCGTCTACAAAGACTAAACTTTATCAAGAAAATCATCAAATAAAATTATGAGTCGTGTCTCGTAAAATGGAACCGTGCAACATTACATGCTGTCATCATTCCGTTTAGCACACAATTAAGTACGACCCAAATTAATTACCAAAGTAAAATATCGCACGGAGATTTGTAACTTTTAATTTGTCATGTAATTTTATAGTTGTAGTAAATTAAAAGCGGTCCTTTTTTTTTCCTAAACAAAATTGGCACGTTTTTCATATGATATTCATATTATTGTTGTTTGTGGCTTTAAAATTGAAGGCGCGCCAGTTGGTTATAACTTAGAAGTGATGCGTGTAATTGTATTAAAAAAGGGACTATTTTTTTAATTAAAAAAATTGGATTACATTATATACGCACGTGCTATATAGGGCACAAACCCTAAGACTGAATCTTGTGCATATATGCTTCAATGGTTAGTTACATCATTTCACCTAAGGCTATCCCCATTATGAATTTTTTTTTTTTTCATGTGTAATTTTCGAAATCCCCATTATGAATTGAACCATGCATGCACCATCAGCAGCGGCGAGTTTGGATTTTTTTTTTTTAATAACTATGTCGAATATTTTGTAGTGATTAATTAATATAAATCACAAACATTTATAATGCTAAATTAATTAAGCAACATTAACAATGCTATTTAATCATATCTAAATAAAAAATGCGCGATACTAAAATACAGCAGACAAGTGCAATGTTAATTAATATATAATATATATACACACACATTGTTATTTATATATCGTATATTTGTACATAAAAAACGAAGATCTTATTCAATCATATAATTAATTCAAACAGTTCAGATTGTTATGTGGGTGTGTTGTATGAGAATTCAAAATTTAAGTTTGCTAGCTATTTCGATTTTGTATGTATGTCGAACTGTCTACCTACATTTTGGCCTCATTCTCTTAGTTGTTTTGCTAGGTGGATATGTTTATGTAAATGAATCCAAGAATCTATTAACACTTGTTTTTCTTCTCTCTCACATTTATTGGAATTGAACCTAGGAGGGAAACAAATTTACTCACTCTTTTGTATTTGAATTTTTCTAGTTTTAATATTTTTTAAAAAATTAGTCATGAGAAAAAAAAAAGGTACCCCAAATTTTGGAAACAAAAACGTTCTTTGTGCGGTGAGGGTTACACTACTTTAAACGCATGACTTTTTTTTTTATGTCGAGGGTAACCCGCAGCCGCTATCGAGATGCGCACTGTGTAAATTATGCTCCTGTGTAATAGCCTGTAAACCACACAGGGGAGGTAAACCACACTTGACAAATCCCGTCCCTGTGTATGGGAGGTAAGCCACACTTGGCAGGTTATGTGTGACAGGTTCACATCTAGTGGTATTGGTGGTGGGATTCGAACTTGAAACTTTTAGGTCATCCCCAAAAGGTGCAGAACCTTTTTTTTTTTTTAGATGTCCAGGGTAACCCGCAGTCATTACCGTGGTGCGCACTAAATAAACTCCGTCCTTGTATAATAACCTAAATGCAGGACTTTTGGTATTATGATATGTTGACGCACGTTATATTAATTAACAGTAATCTAGAAAAATAGAATTTCACTCAATTATGTTTATTGACGCTCAAAACAAATTACGTTAATGAATGCACAACCTCATTAGCACTACGAAATATATCAATATTTGTAGATACTTGTCGGATTAAAAAATTTAAGAGCGTAGAAGTTAATTTTTTTCTCTTTTTAAAAAAATAAAAATAAAATTGGGTTTTCTGCTACGTAGCTGCACACATGGAATTGGAAAGTTCTGCCATAAATTGCTCAGTTTCTATATATGTTAATCATCTCCTGTCAAACTGCTAGCTTGAATTAATTAATCAAACATTAATGCTAAGAAAAACGGCCTCATTAAATAGTGCCACGTCATCTAAATGTATATCCAACCAATTAATAGTTTTATTTTTTAGATTTTAATTTGGGGATATCCGGACAATTTGGCACAAAATAAAATAACTATTAGTATTATAAAAATATATGTAATAATTTTGTAGTTAAGCACATTTCGAGATAGTTGAAATATGTAAAACTAGTAATTAATTAAGAACATTTTTTATTAAAAAAAAAAAGAAACTAAGAAGATACATTTTCATATCTTCTCACCCGATATTTAAAAGAATTAATATATGAAAATTATTAAAAGAATATAAATCTAAAAATACATTAATAAGGATAGAGAAAAAATGATAAAAAAAAGAACATAGAATAAATGAATACAATAAAATTTGTATTTTTTTATGAAGTGATTAATTAAGTGTGTACCGGCGGCGTCAATCCGGCCATCGCCACCCCAAAACCGCCGCAAGGCTCTGCTCCGATATAAACCTCTTCAGCCGCCGGCGGATCAACAATTCTCTTATCTCCGCCGTCGATATCCTCTTGGGAAGCCGCCACATTCCCCGGGAAACCGAGCTTCTCCTCTCCCTCTCCTGCTCGGAGCTCTTCGCCGCCCTCCTCGTCGTCGTCGTTCACTGGAATCAGATTAAGCACGAGGCGGCCGTTGGAGCGGTGCACCTGAAAGTACTCGCGGCGCGACGCTCTCTCCTCCGTGATCACCAACCTGCCGTCGCTTGTGCGGTGTTTCTTCATCACCCACGGCATTTGTGACGGCAAGTTCTCGGCGCGCACCAGCAGTGGGATCGGCGGTGGGTATTCCGTCACCGCCGCCTCGCTCCGCCTGCTATGGCGGGCTCGGCTCTTCGCAGCGCCGCCGCGTGAGACGATTTCCGCTACTTCGGGCCTAAAATCGGTGCAGCTTTCCATGCCAATGTAATCATCAAGTTCTTCACTATGCATGGAGCTAGATTAATATTGAAGAATGGAAATGGAAAATATCAATAAATTGTTATTATTTTATTTTTATTTTGGGGGTTTTGGCTCTTGTTGTTTGAAGCTAGTGCAGTGGGTTTTTATGAAGGTTCTTGCATGGGGTGGGGGTGAGGGTGGGGATGGAAAAAGAGTGGGAGTGACAGCTATTCATACATTGTCGAGTGATACACGTAGATGCTACTCTAGATGAATTATAATATTTATAGACAAATTTGTATATAAGTATATTGAAAGCTTTAAATGTTTACGCGCTTTATCTTAAATATATCTAACTGTAAATCCATTACAAAGATGCATATATATATACATGTATATTAGCATGTATATAAATATGATTGAGGGGTCACTTAGCTCTTTTTTGGTAAATATATATATAAGTTTGAATTATATATTCATATATATTAATAGAATAAATGATTTTTTTTTGGAGATGTTTTTTTCCCCTAAAAAATATCCTTGGGTTAAAAAGGTTAGTGTTGCTTGCGCCGATGCCATTTCCATTCGTTTCAGACGGGGTTGCGACGTTGGTTGGGGAGGGGAAGTTGGTTAGATTTTTCTTTTTTTTTTTAATTTTTTTTAAACTAAGTGTATATTGTTATAAAAATATTAATTTATTAATTATTAATGACAATGATTTTAATATTTCTATAAAACAAAATATATTGAAATGCGAGAAAGCATAAGTTTTAAAAAAATAAGATGATAAATTTTACTTAGTTGTTCTTGTTAATTCTTCAAAAATTAAAATAGATAGAATAAATCTTGGTAAAAACTAATTTTGGAGTGGAAATAATAGGGAGATGACATAGATGTTATGACCCCGGATATAATCAGCTCCTCTTTTTTTATGAATAAGGTTATGATCTCCTCAAAAAAATAAAAATAAAAAAATAAATAAATGAAGAAAGTTATGATATTTGTTTGGGCTTCTTTTCGGATCCAGGTGGACCAAAACTGGGCGTATCTCTATCCGGAAAAAAAAGAATAAATCTTCTAATTTTAAAAAAATAAAAAGGCTCTACAAGAAAATCACGTAATAGCGACGGAAATTTCCGTCGCCCCGTACCAATTTTCCGTCGCCCCGTACCAATTTTCTGTGGCCAAATTAACGGGGGACGGAATGTGTCTATCTCCTAAATCTAGTCGCTAAAAAAAGAAAGCGGCGGAATTGGCGACGGAACATAAATTGTCGTGTAAAATGGTCGTCAATTTAAGGTGACAGAAACGGTCCGTCGTCTTCCTTGGCGACGGACAAGAGGACGGACAAATTCCGTCGTCAAATTAAAAATAATTTAATTAATAAAATAAAAAATACGGGCGACGGAACATTTCCGACGCATTTTTTTTAATTTTTTTTTTTTATAATTCTGTTTTTAGATTTTTTTTAATTCGGTTTTTTTAATTCCTTTTTCTTTTTAAATATTTATTGGTACCCAAATATAATAAAATATCATAAAACTATAATATATATATAATTGTACATAATTTAATACAAATGTATAATACATGTACATAAATACAAAAAACTAAGAGTCTGACCCGCCAGCATGCCCTCCGGACCCGCTACCAGACCCTCCGGACCCGTCACCAGTACCACCCGACTGCTGACTGAGAAGGCGCTCAAGCAGGGACTCCATCCTGGCATGTTTCTCCAGCACCTGCTGGGTATCCATCTATGTCTGCATCTCAGCCAGTCTCGCATCGAGCTCTGCCTAGGTGTACAGCATCCCGGAGCCCTGGCTCGATAACGATGAGGATCCTCCAACTGCAGCAGGGTGACGGATGACAAGGGCCATGTTCCCCAGCCCGATGGCGCGCCCCTTCCTGTCAGGCGTCAGCACCTGATGGAAGATCTCATCCATATCTGGTTCCTGCCCTCAACTATCCACTCTGCAACCAAGGCGTCACACTTATCCTGTATTTATCAGAATAAATGTAATTCATTTTTCAATATATATAAATTATTTATAGATACGTATATATATTAAAATATTAGTACGCAATAACTTACCTTGTTCTCCCTCGCTTTGGCTGTGGTCCAATGACGGTCGTCCGGACAGTGAAGCCTGAGATAGGTTTGGTAGTGCGCCTCCCACTCTGACAGATGTTGCTCTCCAGCCTGATTAAAAAAATAAAATGAAATCCATTAGAAAGTGTTAATTTATAAAGCTATAAACTTGAATAATTATTATAACTCGTACTAGATCGCGCATATGATCCACGGCACATCTGGCGCCTCCGTGGTGGATCCTGGGCCATCGGGGCGGTCAGGCGGTTCCTCTTGGCCAGGCGAGCCTTCTCCTGAGTCTCCTCCGCCTGCCAGTATGCTATCCATGCAGGCCAGTCCTCCTGTCGCACAAAATCGGGCTTCTTGCCCGCCAGATAGTCATCCTTCTTCATGTGGTACACCATGTCCCTATACCGGTCCTGGCACTTCTTCCAGAAGAGCGGAAGCACCTCCTCATCAGGATAAGACCACCTAAACTCATTTTGTATTAACACATAAATAAACAACGGCGTTAGTAATAATATTAGATAACAGAAATACATATAAATCAATTTTTTACCTTGAACTCTGCCCAATACAGCATCTTCCTATCCATGGGCACCTTCTTCCAAACGAAGCCCGTAAGATGCATATACCTTTGAAGATAGCTGTAATTGCCCTCGAACAGGCGTTCGAGGGCACCATGACTCTGAAAATGCAAATTAGATTCAATTACAATATACATAAAGTAAATTAATTGAATATATATATCAATATTTATATCTCAACATACCTCTCCCTGTCCACGGTCTCGAGTTCACTGTACGGGACTTATCTCCCGTAGCATCGGTCTCATCCTGACCGATGCTATCATCAATAGTACCGCTAGCTGATCCCATAGATGACATCATCGCTCGGGACCTAGCCCTGTGAGATCCACCACCTCTAGTTTTCTAACAAAAATAACTCATAAAGATACGTATGCACATGATCTTAGAGAAAAACATAAAATTCAACAAGACAAAGTCATGAAACTTATAAAAACGATCAATTCTTCAATACTAAACAATTAATTATTTTGTACATCAAACATAATTAACACTATCAAATATCATCATCTAGCTCTTAATCACTAAGTTCTTCATCATCAGATGCAGATTCATCAAGATTGGTTTCTTCAATATCTACCAAACCACCCGTTGGGTGAATGAGTAATGGATCGTTATCAATGTCTATAACGGGAGCTCGTAACTCCAAATGTTCATCATCTTGAAATGGTGGAGATATACTTGATGGTGGTGCATTGGAGGGAACATCTACGTTCGATCTGGTATTCATCTTACAAATGTGCATTCGGACCTCAAATGGATTTCAATGAGGCCGATTTTTACACTTTGCACATGGACACTTCATATTTTCCTCATCTAAAAACACAGGATGGCTAGTGGCAAAGTCTATAAAACTTTCGATCTTATTTGTAAATTCTAACAAATCGGATCCATCGTGACTCCATTGATACATCCAAACTCGACTAGGAACTCGATTCATATTTGCCTAATTATAAAATAAATTAGAAAAAAAATTTGACAACATAACGACGTGAATAGATGGATTCTGTGATTAACTAGCAAAAACCAAATACCAGAGGGATCCAGAGGCTCTCGTCCCAATATAAATACGTAGAATTAAAATAGATGGATTCAGAGGCCCTCGTCCCAATCTAACTATAAACAATTAATATAGAGGGATCCAGGGGCCCTCGTCCCATTTAACTAACATGATTTAATAAATTGAACTAATATGCTTTCATAAATTCAACTAATTAACATGCTTTAATAAATTGAACTAACATGCTTTCATAAATTCAACTAATACACATGTTTTAATAAATTCAACAAATTAACATGCTTAAATAAATTCAACAAACATGCTTTCATAAATTCATAGAAGAATATTTGATGTTATTTTGTGTGGTTAATTTACTTTATTGAATTTGGTATTTTAAAGTTATTAAAATAACTTTATTAAATTTGAGTTTAGAGAAAGTGTAAGTGTTATGAATTCTAAAGTGGTATAAATAAATAAATTGAACTTTAAGATAATGAAACGGTAGTCTCGTGTGAGACCATCTTTAGTCAAAATTTAACATAATATTCTTTAAAGTAAATTTATTTATTTTGTTTTGAGTTTGATCAAAGATTAGTGAACTAGATTGTTTAATTTCGACTGCTTATTCAGTTTATATTAATTACGACATGTAGTTTGAAAGAAGAAAGATCATTAGAGTTTTGAGCCTTCATTGTTTGTTTGCTTCTTTTTTTTTCCATTTCTTAATCAAGTTTCAATTCTTGTTTTCTAATGGTTTTGGGGGGAAAATTAGAGCAAGCAATTAATATTAACCCCTCATGTAAATTTTGGGGGGAAAATAATTGATTACTTTTTTAAATAAATATATATATATATATATATATATATATATTTTATTGTAATTTTATTTTTTTGTTATGAAAGTAATTTTGTGTTCTAAGAAGTGTGCTCCTGATTAAATTATATCCATTCTCAAATATAATTTCTATAGAATTAAAGTCAAATACATGCTTAAATTCTTAAACTATTAAATTTTGCTTGATATATACATTGCACATATGAACATAATTAACTCAACAAATTACTTTCCATGAAGATATCATAACTGAATCATCAAACTTAAATTACATATATCATATTTAAATTAAAAAAAACATTATATCATATTAAATAAAAAAATGCACAGATTGTATGGGGAGGGGACTTAACGGCGGGCTCAGATGTATGCGGTCAACAGTAAACGGGTAGGCGGGCGGCGGCAAGCTCTGCTTGGGGTGGGGGGCTGCAGTGGGGCGGCTCACGGCGGGGGCGACATCGTCCTTGGCGGTACCCGGTTAGAGAGGGATAGAGAGAAAGAGAGAGTGGGGACTTTTATGCGGGGGGCTCGGCGGTCGGCATGGGTGGGGTCTCGGCGGTCGGTAGGCAGCGACGCAGCGGTCGTGGCGGAGGGGATTAAGGTTTATTTGCGATTTGGGGAAATGGGGAAGAAGAAGGCAAGTCCCGCCTATTTAAAGACTGGACGACAGAATTGGCGAAGGATTGTTTCGTCGCCTTATTTTTGTATCATTAAAAATAATAAAAAAATAAAATAAAAAATGGAAGGCGACGGAAATTGTCCATCGCCCCATTTGGCGACGGCCGGTCCGTTGCCGTTTCGTCGCCCGTGTTGACGGAATACATTCCGTCGCCTTAAACTGATTTTCTTGTAGTGAGGATAGTTCCTTCATTATTTTATTTTAAAGTATTAATCTTTCATATTAAAAATATTATAATTTCATATCTTAATAACTTCAGTATATATACACACATATATATATGTATGTATTGTAATTAGGGGTGTAATATCGCGTTTTAGTGATGAAAAAATATGTTGCTAAATAGTAAAAATTTGTCGTTAGACTATTTTAGCGACGGATCAAATTCGTCGTTAAAAATTTGAAATCATAAAAAATAAATTTGAAATTCGTAATTAATTAGTAATTGAAAAATATAAAATACAGAATAGTAATAAGTAATATAAAAAATTAAAATAAATCCGAAAATGCAAAATAAATAAAAAATTAAAACGATTAATTTCAAATTCATAATTAATTAGTAATTGAAAAATAAAAAAAATAAAATAACATAGAATATTAAAAAATTAAAATAAATCCAAAAAAATAATATAAATAAAAATATAAAAAGACAAAAAAAAAAAAACAATTTCTTGGATAAATATAAATAAAAATATCACCAGATTATAACACTTGTACATGTGTTTCTGCATTATAATATTTTTTTTACCCATCAACAAAAAATTCATGATGATCGATTACTTATCCAACAATTCAAAAAATTATTTAAAGAATATATCCAATCAAATTACCAAATATGATAATCCTTACAAATTATACACCAACATTTTTTCCTAATTTTTTCTCTTTTATAATTTGTATATTGGTATAATATAATGATAAAGACTAAAATTTGTATGAGACCGACTAACAGGTTTCTTGCAACGGGTCAAATAGGATCCAAATCCATCCAAATAATCCTTCCAAATCTGTCCAAACCCGCAAAAACACTCAATCGCATGGGCTCCACACGTCTGCCCACGCGCGGCCACTCGGGTATCACTAGGTGTAAAGTAAAGTATCACTAACTGTGAAGTGAAGTATCATTAACTATGATGTGAAGTATTATTAGATATAAATTTGGCGAAATATCATTAATTATTAACTGAAATATCATTAGATATATATCTGGTAAAGTATCATTAACTCTGAAATGAAGTATCATTAAATAAAAATTTGGCGAAATATCATTCACTATTAAGTGAAGTATCATTAGATATATATTTGGTCAAGTATCATTAACTCTTATGTGAAGTATCATTAGTTGTGAAATAAAGTATCATTAACTATGAAATGAATTATCATTACATATAAATGTGGCAAAATATCATTAATTAGTGAAGTATCATTAGATATATATCTGGTGAAGTATCATTAACTGTCATGTGAAGTATCATTAACTCGGAAGTGGAGTATAATATGACACTTCACTTCGCAGTTAGTGATACTTTACTTTATACCTAGTGATACCCGAATCATTTTATTTTTTAATTATATATTTTATTCAACTTGTATCCGCAGATCCGGGTTGAGATCCATCTAACCTAAGAGACCCGTTAAACTATCTCACACAAGTGTACCCCAATGATAAAAATTTGTATGAGACCGCCTAACTGGTCTCTTAGTTAGACAGGTCAAATAAAGCTCAAACCTACCTAAAAACTTGCCCATCCGCCAATTCCCACGTCAACGCGCTTGGAGCGTTTTTTTTTTAAATTGCTTCTGGCGATTGTGTTGCTTTCTTTTTCTCTTCTTTTTTTTTCTTCTTTTTAATAGTTAATCATATTTCACCAAATTTATATCTAATGATACTTCACTTCAGAGTTAACGATACTTTACGAGATATATATCTAATGATACTTCACTTAATAGTTAATGATATTTTGTCAAATTTATAGCTAATGATACTTCACTTCACAGTTAGTGATACTTCACACATAGTGATACTTTACTTTATGTCTAGTGATACCCGAGTGGCCGCACGTGGGCGGGCTCGTGGAGCCCACATGCCTGACTATTTTTGCGGGTTTGGACGGGTTTTAAAGAATTTTTTGGGAGGATTTGGATCCTATTTGACCCGTCTAACGCAAGAGATCCATTAAACGGCCTCATATAAATTTTTATCTTTTATTATAATTTTGCTATACGATTTTATTTTAATATATTTATAGATAGATAGGTAGTTAGATAGACAAGTAAGTGATTGATTGGGCTTTATTAAATTTGGGCATCTCCCAAATATATAAATATTGATGGTTGATGAGTTTACTAAATAATTGTTTTTTAGCAAATAATTGTTGAATCAAAATCAAACTTCTTTTCTCTCATCTGTTACTTCTCGGAGCTGAGATAGGTTTCTCTCTCTCTTTCTCTCTCTCTCTCTCTTTTGCTTTGTTTTTATTTCTTTCAATTTCTTAATTTTTATTTAATAATATTAATAGTTTTTTTTTATTTAAATTGTGATTCAATGTCATTATTTTTATCAATTTATTCATATTTTTTAATATAGAATATGGTGATGTTTTTTTAAAAAATTAGTAGAGGTGCATCTTCCTCATCTTCTCGTGTACATATTGTTAATGAATCAGTGGAAAAACGATATCGGATACAAGTAGAATTAAATCCAATTGATAATGTTAGTGATCTGGGGTTATAACGATTTCAATCTATGAATACACATAGATTTCAGCTGTCACCACTTCCTCAAACAAGCACAACTACAACCATACAAGTGTCAATTTTTAGATGATTTTGAATGTACAAAATATTTATACATTTTTATCTCATGTAAATTTATGATTTCATTATGATAATATATTCTTAATATTTGTTTATTTAATGGTGTAAATTTTTTTATCCACAACAAAATTGACGCCCCCAAGATTTGTTTCTGGATCTGCCACTACCTTGTTGTAGTATCATTCCTAAACATATATATATATATATGTATATGTAGGTAAGTTTCCCCAGATCGTGTTTGCATGGGTGCGGACGGACATGAAGGGACACAATGAGTTTCCTCACTTGTTTCTGGATGCAATCGCCTGTGAACGCAGATCATCAACTAATATCCATGGAGTGCGGACGTCGTTTCACTTTCTTTTCAAGATCAAGTTCCTCATCCACCATCTACGTACCCTCTTGCATTTTAGACGATTTATTTTAGTTTAATGTACTTTTTTATTCAATTCTCAACTTTGCTTGCGTTGTGCTCATGTTTAAGCTTACTAGAATTTAATTAATTAATATACATGCAACAGCAATAAGTCTTGTTTAATTATTTTCTTTTTTTCGCTGAATTAATAAAATTATTTTAAGTTTTTCATCTTCAAATCATATATATATATATATATATATAGAGAGAGAGAGAGAGAGAGAGCTGAGAGTAGTGTTAGTTTTGAGAAATGAATTTCTTTCAGGTGATTCATAGATTATTACGTATCTATTACGACCATTAAAAAAATACGAATCATTCATGGATAAATACTCAAATCACTCTTGTTGAGAGTATACTTATAAATGGAAGAATACAACTTAAAAGCAACAAGAAATATTATAACATTATATTCCTAGTGTATATAAGGATCAAACAATCGTAACATTAAAAATTGGCAGCATTATCGTTGTCGTTCCCACTCCATCAACGGGCTTTTTTTATTGGTAAGGTTGGGCTTTTTTTGTTGGTGAGGTTGGGCTTCGTTTCAATAAACCCTTTCGTTTGGATCCGTGATAGCTAGCCGAACAGCGCGTAGAACATGTAAAATGAATAAACAATACAATCATAAACTAATTACATCATCAAATATAAACAGAGTTAATGTAATAAAGCAACAAATGCATGAAAGGAAAAACAAAGAGAATAAACTAGTATCACTAATTTTAGGAAGTCTGAAGATATTTATTATTTATAGTACTCTCACACCAAACAAATGAGATCATATAATCTTGGAAAGTGAATTAAAGGGTCTCATCTCTCTTTCAAAATTATTAAGTCTAGAAAATGTTATTTTGAAAAAAAGATCAGAAAATGTGAAACAAACGAACAAACCACATTGTAAAGATAGTAACTAAATGTTACACGAGGCCATGAATGTCAAATCAATATTCATGACGGTAAAATCAATTGTATCATGTTCCTCATAAGCTAATATATTAAAACTAACATTACACAATATAATAATTTATCTTACAACTAAATGCAAAACTTAATTTTGAAAACATATAGTTATAGAGCGTCGTTCCCTTATTTCTACCAAAGTTTATCAAGAGATTCCATTTGAAATCAAACCACCAATAGCAAAATATGATAGTATTCCTTAATATTGTAAAGAATTAAACACAATCTTGAATTAGCATTTCTATTTAATTTTCCAATCAACCTTTTAATATAACCCATATATATATGAAATGTCCCTCAAGATGAAATAGTCTCTGATAAAAAAATTATTATAAGAATAATTAACTCCAAAAAAAAAAGAATTGACAAATGATTCTCATCGATAGTTTGTATCTATAAACATCTCAAAAACCATTTAAATAAGATAAAGAAATAAAAAAGAAAGAAGTAGTCCATATAATTAAGCTACTGTTAAATCGTAGTAGTTGTATATACACAAATTGTAAAGATCGTCTTCGAAATCTTCTAAAATCACAATCTTTCTAGACACAAACATTAATATATTACATCTGTCATAAGTCTAAAGTCTCCACTTTCATGTTCCCGATCACAATAACAAATTGAAGTCCAAATATTTGATTCATAGTTTCTTACTACTAAGTTTCTATCCAAATTAAAACTCACCAAACATTTTGTATGTTTATTACATGACAAATAAAGATATTATTCTTTTGACCTCTCAAATTAGAAACAAAAATACTTGTTTCTAGTTTGATATTCAAAGGAATGATGGTCTTCATTCATCATATAACAACCATAAAATATGTTGGCAAATCTCAAATTGAATACATTTTAATAGTAAGAAATTTAATCAAAATGATGTGAACTTCAAATGTGTCGTTGCTACCACGAAAATATGAAAACGAGTATTTTATACTCATTCTAGATGCAATACATAAGTTGTCGGTGTATACAAATATTGAATTCTAAAAGAAGTAGAAGATCACTTTCCAATCTGTGTACAATACACTAACGATAGAAAGTAGATGATACCTTAATTATAACCTTTAATTCCTTCTTCTTTTTCAAACTTTATCAAACTTTAAAGGTCTTGAAGAAGTTTACAGTCTATCTAAATCATTTGGAATTCTCTCTTAATGGAGAATTGTCCTTATAAAAAAATTGATCAGTGGCTATAACTGAACTTTTAAGACACTTTCATATATATATTGGTCATACAAAAAATTACATTGAAAAGATCAATAGAAATTATAATCGAGTTCGTACTTAATAATTTACACATGAAAGAATATTATCATAAGGTGATGCTCTTGATGATAATTAAGATTTCAAATGAAAATTTGATAAAATTTGGAAGAAACATAGGCACGCACCACTAGAACTATATGTTGACGTATTAATTTTTGTGTTAGTTAAAGTATAAACTAAATTACATTGTGGTGTTAGTTTTAATGTTATTAACTTATGTGATGCAACACACAACAAATTATTCTGTCATGAATCTTGATAGGACCATTATAGGGACGTGCAACAATTTAGCAACTACTTTCGAATATAGTTTGGTCGATTATTAAATTTTTCTGTCCTTACTCTTAGTATATCTTTTTTTTATGTGAGAAGGTCTAAATATCTCTTATTTTTTCGGTTGTGAATTAGATTTTGACCATGTAAAAATGCAGCCATGAAGTTAAAATGCACCAAGCTAAAATGCAGACTCGACTTGACCACTCTAAATGAGTAACTATTACATTTTACTACACATGCTTCATCTCTAACTATCTAACTAACTAAATAGATCCAAAAATTTCATGAAGATCAGCAGCATTGAATAAAGTTTGGGTGTTTATAGGTTAAGAAAGATGCTTTGAAATAGTTGTGGTTGATTAAGTAACTTGGTAAAATTCCCTTAATAATGAAAAGGAACACATTACCGTTGTACAGTCACTGCACACCGAGCTCAGTCCACAACTGCCACCATTTGATGAGCAACAAGGAGGCTGAAAAACATTTTAATTTTTTTGGAAAATAAGTTTTCAGTACAGCGAAGATATAAACAATGCGAGAGAGAGGGAGAGAGAGAATGTAAACACAACAGAATATATGGCATACCTGATCATCAGGAGGACAATAGCTTGCATTTGTGAATTTCCTACAACACCCAAAAGCTTCAGGAGATAACCAAACAAGATAATCGTCAAGCCATGAAGCTGCTGGTTTAGCTATGTAACTTGATTCTGGCACTAACGAAGCTCTAGATATCTGCATGACTCAGGAAGTACATAGATTTAGAATAGCAATTTCAGAATGAAATTCAATCTATGCAGAATAATTGTAACTTATTCTACGAATATTAATTTTCATATATACTCAAGAAAAATCGGAATTAGATTCAGTAGATATAGCACTCGTGCATTGAAGGGCCTAAGTTTTTTATGAACTTAATGAAAAGAACCCAAAATATCACCTCAGAATGACTTAGTAACATTGCATCCCTGGGATTAATAAGTCAGGAAAGAATAAGCAGTAAAATTACATTAGTTGGAACAAGTTAAGCTAGGCTCTCACGAGCCACTATCTTTTCAAGATTTCTACTCAACATGAAAAGCCAATTCCCATAAAATATCAACTAGAGATATCTATAACTATCTGGTAATGGTATTGCATGCTTTTATAGTAGTCTTCTAGTAATAGAATTGTTTTACCTCATTTAGAAGAGAATTAGAATCACACTGGCTGATCGAACACAGTTGGTTCGTCTGTCTCGATTCTGAACTGAGGAAATGAAAAAACACGAGCGTGATAAGAAATTCATTATGTTGATGAGATGTGAGCCTTTAAATAAAGTAATATGAAGTTATAGCAGTAAGTAATAGTTTCATACACAACAACTGCAGTTTTTACATGTTACACAGTTCATAGTTGCATCTGCTACGCACAGAAAATGCTAAATCATTCATTATTTCTCTAGCAGTCAAAATTCCTTCACAAAATCTAACAATATTTTAACATGCAAGGATATTGAAATTGAACATTTTTTTCTCTCTTTTGCAAACTTTATAATTCCAGTCTAAGGATGTTTGGTAAGCTGGATGTTGCATTGCACGTATGAGTTATGTATGCTATCAAACTTTAGAGCAAAAAATTCCATGAAGAGGAAGAAAATTAAGTTGCAATAAACAGATCAATTTTGGGGGTGAACGGAAACAAGAGTACAACCAAGCTACCTGTAATTGTAGTCTTTCACTACAAAGTAGAGTGGAGGACCAATTCTGAGATATTCTGTGACATTATTAAAGTAACCCTGCAGTAAAAAAATATAGATTTCCAAGTTTGAGAAGGATGGCAAAAGGGCATGCAACTGTATAACAGAAATGTTAATTTCAAAGACCTGAAGATATGAATCTCAAGGAAGAACAATTTGCTGTTCTAAACCAGGTTGAATTCTTGAGCATAAGGCCTTCATGGAACAATAAAGGAAATTTTTGCTTTAGGAGACAAGTGAAATAACTGCTAAAATATATGAAATGTATCATTGAAAGATAGGGAAGATCTGTAGCTTAACAACTTACTATGCTTGCCAATGTAAATGCGCCAAAAGCACAGACAACCAGTAGTTTAACACCCCAAATGTTAAGAATAGGAGCATGAATTTCCTAGACAAGAAATCAAAAGTTATTCAAAGACAAAATAAAATAAATGAAGTTCACATAATAATCACAAGCCAGAAGCAAAAGATAGGATTTTATATATTATCTATGTATTAACATTTAACAGTAACCAGATTTCAATATTACTGTTTTGTAGTTCTCCTTAAAGGCAGCTGAAATCCATAATACATATAGAAAGAGAAAAGAAGACAAATCGTCATTTTATTCGAGCCAGGGAGATGTGTTCAGACTGTAGGACCTCCTTTAATCAGGAGAAAACAAATATACTATATTCATCGAAAATTAGGAACTCTAAGACAATCTCTTGCACATCCTGATCAGAAAACAACCAAGAAATCTGATAAAAATAATTTACTGAAGCTTTGATATCCAAACCAGTGGAGTTCACGAAACAATTACAGACATCAGGGAAAAAAAGGTCTTTCATTTTATTAGACAAGAACAGTAAATTTCTATCTTACCTTCATATATCTCACCAGCAGTCCAGGTTTCTATTGACTGTTGCCTACAATTTCAGAGGTACTTCATTTTAGCTGTGTGCTTTTATACAAAATAGGCATGGAATAAGAGAGCATAATAGCTGAAAGAAGAAGCACGTTGCCAGATGGAAGTACGAAATGATACCTTTCTCCAGCTCTGCATTTGAACCAGATGTCTTGATACAGGGAAAACAGTCAATCCTGTTATCCTCAGCTCTCAGGAAGTCAAAAACAATTAAGGCAACAAATGCAGTAACTTGAAGAAGGAAATCCAAAAGAACAGCCAGTGCTGCAAATAGAATATGCACATAAGTTCAACGATCACATGTTTTCTCAAACAGCGTAAAGGATGCAAAATCAATCTTTAAATAGTGGAGTTCTTACCTGCAAACATTGAAAAGACACGGCAAGCCGGCATTGGAATGAAACTTCCAACTGCAAAGGCCAAGACCTCAGACAGGCTAGCTAGTGTTATAGATGGCCCTACTTCTACTAGTGCATTGCTAATTCGTCCCTCTATCGGCAATTCTACTTACTGTCTCTTTACAGCATGAACCAGTATGCACATGTTGTCCACCCCAACCTGACCACCATGGAAAAACTCATCAAATCATCGAGAGTAGAAAATAATACAGTAACAAACAAGATATTAAATGTCATTACTGTAGATGCGTTTAATGAACATTATGGTCAAACTATGTCTAGGAAAGTTAATCATGATTGCAGGCTCAACTTAGTTCCCTATGGTGAACCATAAGTCAAATGTTAGAACATGGTACAGGCATATTTGAAGATTACCGAAGAATTGTAATGTGCGGAAGTGTGTATTTGAGCGTTGAAAGAACAATTGTATTCAATAATTTCTATGTATTTTACACAATAAGTTACATCGAGATAAATAGACTATACAACGTATCACCTATGGAAACAAATCAATCTAAAGATATGGTCTAAACAAAACTCCCTTGATCCTTTCCTTGATTCTCGATTATTTCTGTTTCTAACACTCCCCCTCAAGCTGAATAGTAGGATCGCCAATGTTCAGCTTGTCAAGTATCATCGTGAAGTTTCTTGCACTAACCGCTTTAGTAAGAATATCCGCTAACTGATCTTCTGATCGAACAAACGGTAGCTCAACAATCCCAGCCTCAATTTTCTCTTTGATGAAGTGTCTATCTACTTCAACATGTTTTGTTCGATCATGCTGAACAGGGTTCTCGGAAATACTGATTGCGGCTTTATTATCACAGAAGAGCCGACATACTCGAGACGAAAGGAGATCCATTTCCTTGAGCAGTTTCCTTAACCACAAGATTTCTGTCAACCCGCTTTTGATCCCTCTGAACTCTGCTTCTGCACTCGAGAGAGATACCACCTTTTGTTTCTTACTCCTCCAAGTGACGAGATTACCACCAACAAAGGTAAAGTATCCGCCTGTTGATCGTCTGTCCACAGGATTGCCTGCCCAATCAGCATCAGTATACCCATGTATGTCAAAGTTCCCATGTTTCGCAAATAGCACACCATGGCCATAAGTCCCTTTCAGATATCGAACGATTCTTAGAGCTGCATCCATATGATCAACTTGAGGTCTGTGCATAAACTGACTTACTACACCGACAGCATACGCGATATCTGGTCTTGTATGGGAGAGGTAGATTAATTTACCAACTAGGCGTTGATACCTGTCTCTGTCAGTGAATTTGGCTCCTTCTTCAACTTGTAGTTTGTGATTCACGACAATCGGTGTATCAGCTGGTTTGCAATCCATCATTCCTGTCTCTGCAAGAAGATCTAAGGTGTACTTCTTTTGGCAAATGAAGATGCCTCTTTCTGATCGAAGCACTTCAATCCCGAGGAAGTACTTCAGCTTCCCTAAGTCTTTCATTTCGAACTCTGTGAACAAAGCTCGTCTTAGGTTTTCCATCTCCTCTGTATCGCTGCCGGTAATGATCATGTCATCAACATAGATAATCAGGCATGTGATAAGACCCTTCTGTTTCTTCAAAAAGAGTGTATGATCTGAATTACTTTGTTGATACCCATAACTCCTCATAGCAGTGGTGAATCGGCCAAACCAAGCTCTTGGAGACTGTTTTAAACCATATAATGTTTTCCTCAACTTGCAGACTTCTCTTCTTCCGAATTGTTCTTCAAAACCCGGTGGTCTTTCCATATAGACCTCTTTACTTAGTTCTCCATGCAGGAAGGCATTGGTGACATCAAACTGGTGGAGCGGCCAATCTTGATTTGCTGCAATAGAGAGTAAGACACGAACTGTGTCCATTTTTGCAACTGGGGAGAATGTCTCAGAATAGTCCACTCCATAGGTTTGAGTATATCCTTTTGCGACGAGGCGTGCCTTGTATCTGTCTATCCTTCCATCAGGTTTCCGTTTTATAGTGAACACCCATCTGCATCCAACTGGGTGTTTGCCTTCAGGAAGTTGGCATTTCTCCCAAGTATTGTTTCTAGCCAATGCTTGCATCTCTGTATCCATAGCGTCCTTCCAATGCTTGGATTGAAGAGCTTCCTCTACTGATTTTGGAATTTCCACTTCTCCATACATGGCTGCCTCAAAGGCCAAGGCCATTTCTGTCAAGTTTCTTTGGGCTGTATTAGCCACCGGATGTTTAGATACTCGTGGCTTGTACTCCGGAGAGTACTTCTTCGGTGGCACGCCTCTATTGATTCTTGGTGGCAACACACGCCGTTGAGGCTCTTCAAATTGATTCTGATTCTCCCCCTGAACTTGTTCCTGCTCATCTTGTACACTACTCAACTCATTGTTAGTCTCATGACTATCTCTCTCAATATATCCAATATTACCAATATCAGAGGAAATACCAGTAGAAATATCAGGAGAGACGTGTACCTCAGGAGTATTCTCAGCAGGAGACAATTGGACAGGTGACACAGGAGCTTCGAGTTGTACTGTGGTGGGTGATGGTGTCTCGGTGGTGATGCGCGCAAGTTCTTGTGGGACCTCAGTGTTCGACATCCCTGCTGGAGACAAAACCGGTTGACACAACCAACTCAAGGAATCTCGTACACTCTCCCCCTGATTCTGGAGTTGGGATGAATAAAAAAACTCGGACTCAACAAATTGACAGTCAAGAGTGGTATAGAGACGGCGAGTAGGAGGATGATAGCAGCGATATCCTTTTTGGTGTGGTGCATACCCCACAAACACACATTTTAGAGCACAGGGGTCGAGTTTACTGCGAGAAGCTTTGGGAATGTGAACAAACACAGTGGAGCCAAAGATACGAGGAGGTAGGGTGAGGGATACAGGAACACTGGTGTGGGTAGCGAGGCTTTGGAGAGGCGTATGATGATTGAGGATTTTGGTAGGGAGACGGTTAAGTAGATAGGCTGAGGTAGCTACTGCTTCGGGCCAAAAAAGTTGGGGTACGTGGGACTCGATCATGAGAGCACGGGTCATTTCAAGTAGGACCCGGTTTTTTCGTTCGGCAACACCGTTCTGTTGGGGGGTGTTTGGACAGGTGGTTTGATGGATAATACCATGGTGGTGGAAAAATTTCTGAAGATCAGTGTTGAGGTACTCGCCGCCGTTATCAGACCGGAGGATTTGGATTTTTTTGTGGTATTGAGTATGCACCATATGATAAAAATTAATAAAGCGATCAGTAACATCAGACTTGTTTTTCAAAACATAAAGCCAAGTCATACGCGTGCAATCATCAATAAACAGAACAAAGTACCGAAAAATAGATTCGGTAGAATCCGGGGCTGGACCCCACACATCAGAATGTATCAATGAAAAAACAGTATCAACCCTAGTGTTGGTAGGACGAAAAGTAGTACGATGACTTTTAGCCAAAATACACGTTTCACAAGACAAACTAGGATTACTCGAAAATAACGATGGAAATAAATGTTTGAGATATCCGACAGATGGATGTCCTAACCGGCGATGCCACAGCCAAAGTTGTCGATCTGATGTTCCGTGAGCAAGCCTAGCAACACCCTGTTGAGACACCTCATCTACCACATACAACCCATTGCTCTCAGTGCCACGCCCAATAATCGTCTGTGTAAGAATATCCTGCAAAATACAAAATGTGGGATACATGAGAACCCGACAATTAAGTTCGCGTGTCACTTGACTGACAGAGAGAAGTTTGCAAGCTAATGAAGGCACAAAAAGACACGGCAATTTAATATTGGGTGACACTCTTGCGTCACCGGCCCCCTCAACACGAGCAAAGCCCCCATTTGCTGTGTAAATGTTTTGTTTAGTAGTGGGCAAAATATTTGTGAGATCACTGGGATCATAAGTCATAGTATCTGTTGCTCCGCAGTCGAAAATCCACTTGGAGTCTTTAGATACAAGAGCAAGAGAGATATTAGAATCATTAAAACTTGGGGAGGGGTTGATTTGCAATTTTGGAAGTGAGGAGGGTGAGGGTGTTAAAACCCTATTTCCCTTTGTACCTTCTGCGCCTCCCCCCTCTCTGTTTTCTTCACCTCTGCCCTCGTTGTCACCATAGCCCGCAGCGACTGCTGCGAATCCCGGCCGCTCGCCGCCCTGCTCGAGTGCCTGGTGACCGTCGCCGACGCCGGTGGCCGTCGAGCTACCCGCGGCGATGGCCGCCTTGCCGCTGTTGGATTTTCCGGGTTTGTGTCCATCCTCCCACCATTCTGGATATCCCACAAGTTTGAAGCATGTTTCCTTGGTGTGTTTGTTCATGCCACAGTGAGTACAATGAAGCTTAGATTTGTCGACGGTGGGTTTACCGGGTCGATTTTCCGACCGTCGTTGACCGCGGCCATGGGCAGGGGTTTTTGAGAGAAGACCGACACCTAACTCTCCCGAGGATGACGAGTCAACACCTTCAGAGGCTGCCGATCTCAATATGCGGATCCGGGCGGCCTCCTTGCGGACAGTAGCATACGCCGCCTCGACTGAGGGAAGGGGGTCAAGCCGTAAGATTTCCCGGCGAGCTGCATCATATCGGCGGTCGAGTCCGCCGAGGAAGTCGAAAAGCCGGTGTTCTTGTACAATTCGGTTATAGGCTGTGATGTCCTCGTCATACTTCATAGGATTTGGGCGTCTCCGATCGATCGCGAGCCATAACCCTTGCATCGTGTTCCAATATTGTTCTAGAGTCTGTGTGTCTTGAGTTTGTCGGCTTGCTTGATTGTGCAGGTCATAGACTTGGAGAGCATCACCGCCGCTACCGTAAGTCACGGCCAAGGCGTCCCAGAGGGCTTTGGCTGTCTGATATTCTGCTACATTATTCACCAAATTAGGTTCGATATTGTGAAGGATCCAGGAAAATACTCCTAGATCCGCTTGTTCCCATCGGAGAATGGCTGTGTCATCGGTAGCCGGAGGTTGGGTCGCTCCGGTGATGTGTCCCGTTCTGCCTCGAACTCCAATTTCGACTCGCATGAGTCGAGCCCAGAGGGGATAGTTGTCTCCATTTAATTTGATGCTGAGATTGATTCTGTCTGACTGTGTTGTTTGATTTGGTATTGAATTGATTCCGGTTTTGAGGATGTTTGCAATTTGCAGGGCTAACTCATCGGAGATCTTGTTGCCGGCTGATGTTGCGGTGAGTTCAGACATCTTCTATTGAAGATGGTTTGATCGAAGGTTGAACGATGACGAAAATAAAATCTGAGTTCACAAAGTTTCTGCTGTGTCGATTTCTTGGATCAGAGAACCTGCTCTGATACCATGTTAGAACATGGTACAGGCATATTTGAAGATTACCGAAGAATTGTAATGTGCGGAAGTGTGTATTTGAGCGTTGAAAGAACAATTGTATTCAATAATTTCTATGTATTTTACACAATAAGTTACATCGAGATAAATAGACTATACAACGTATCACCTATGGAAACAAATCAATCTAAAGATATGGTCTAAACAAAACTCCCTTGATCCTTTCCTTGATTCTCGATTATTTCTGTTTCTAACATCAAATACTGGCCTGCTTATTTTCTAAATCAAGTACTGGTGGCAATTTGGGTTTATTTGGTAGGGCTCAAGTTTGGTTCTGGATTGATTTTGAGTTGTGCCAAAATGCATCAGAACACATGTAAAAATTGAGATAATTATATTTCGAAAGAAATTGGTGATATCGTGTGAAATTAAGGTAAATGACACATATGAGAGCTCAGAATCTCTCTAACCTACCACTACTCGGTTTATAGTTTTTAACTTTAAAATATGCTTGATAAGAAAAAAAGGCATGATTTTTATACAATATCACAAGGGTGCATTTATATAGCTACAGAAACAGAACACTTACAGCTAAAACAAGAAAAGGGATAACTTCCATTATTATCAGGGTAGATTATACTCCAAGAGCACTGAAAAAACCAACTGATCCAGCACAGAAAGAATGACGAGCAGAACTCCTGATAGACCAAGTAATACCTGTAAAGGCATTATACATTATAAACTGAAAAGATACAATTTATAGGTATTAACTTTAAGAATGTACATGCAATAAATGCAGCCATGAAGTTAAAATGCACCAAGCTAAAATGCAGACTCGACTCGACCACTCTAAATGAGTAACTATTACACTTTACTACACATGCTTCATCTCTAACTATCTAACTAACTAAATAGATCCAAAAATTTCATGAAGATCAGCAGCATTGAATAAAGTAAAAATGGTAAAATATCAACGTTTTTTTCAGAAAATGAAAGTTAAAACAATAATTGAAAGAATGTTCACCATTAGTTTTTTCCATTCTCGAACAGCAATTCTACGCCCAAATCACAAATTCCTGCGACAGAAAAGAAAAACCACAAACAGAACAGAGAAAGGCTGAGAAAAAAATGCACGCAAGTATTGAGAGATTGAGCATAACGACGTATACCGAACTTGGTTCAGAAACAGAGTTGAATTCGGCATCGGCAGTCACCTCCGCCGCGCCTCCATGAGAGCTGCAGCCTCACTCCAAATTTCTTCTTGAGAAGGCCGATCGAGAGAGAGATGGGGGAGGGGATGCACCGATTTTACTGGTAAACAGCTTGAGAGAGAGAGAGAGAGAGAGAGAGAGAGAGAGAGAGAGAGAGAGAGAGAGGGGTAACTGAGAGGGCACTGATTTTGGCTGATAGAGAGAGAGAGTGGGTAA
This sequence comes from Perilla frutescens, assembly GCA_026008535.1. Lineage (NCBI taxonomy): Eukaryota > Viridiplantae > Streptophyta > Magnoliopsida > Lamiales > Lamiaceae > Perilla > Perilla frutescens. The sequence continues at coordinate 66,953,151 of BRKX01000003.1, read as the reverse complement.
GTGAAGAAATGAGCGCAGAAAATTGGTAAGAATCGGAAGATTTAATAGAAGGAAAGTTGGCAGGTAAGCCGGTAATTTATTACTATTATTTATTATCCAACCAATCTAAAATCCAAATATGGAAGCTAATTCATTTTTCCCCATATTTCACTTTTTCATAACTGGAATGTTGAGTTTGCATTTCAGCCGTTTAAATTTGTTTTTTCCCTTCATAAATGTTCTGAAATATGGTTGATTCCAATTTATCCATTGGCCAACTTAGAAAATAAAGGGAAAAATAAAAAATTAAGTTGAATATAAATAAACAGTTATGTATGTGTTGAACCTTTCTGAGTTGAGCATCTAAAATTGTAAAAATGGACAAATGCCTACTACTCTAAACGAACATAGCATTAATTGTGTGAAGACTATTGAGGAAGTAGGTTTCTGCAAAGCATTAATGCAACTTTTCACCTTATATTTGTTTGAAAATGAAACACTCTCTTGTAAATTACTCCCTCCGTCCCAATTATATAGTCTCATTTCTCCTCGCACGTAGATTAAAAATATTTATGAAAACAAGACATTAAAGCTAAATTTCCAATAATACCCTCATTATATATTTATGACTTTCAATATTGAGTTGATATTTTTTAATTTTCAAGATTCAACAAGGGTTTATTTGTACATTACTATGAAAATTAATGATATTTATAGTAATGAGACTATATAATTGGGACACCTCAAAATAGTAAAAGGGACTATATAATCGGGACGGAGGGAGTATAAAAAATGCCCTTTATTAAGTGAATAAAAAGATAATCATTACTCTAATTCTCACCAAGTATAGGAGTATACCACCCGTGACTCCTGACAGCAGCGCTAGATATATATCTGCAAATTTTCCATATAATATAGTTACATTGTTGTATGTGTGGTTTATGATATTTTCAAATTGAATTGTGAAGTGCAGGTAAAGTAATGAACAGTTAAAAATTATGATTTCTGAACTGAAAGTGTATGGTTCATTGTAATTTTGGCGGTTTGAATTGATTTATTTTTAAAAATTAATAATAATATTGTGCAAAAAAAAATATTAACATAAATAATCTTCAAAGGATTAGGATACACACAGCAATATATTTTCTTTTTTAGGAAAACAAAACAATATATCTTTTATATTAGTTATATTGTAATTGGTTATTTACCTTTAATTACTGAAATTTGGAATTTATTATCGTTATCTTGGGCTTACTATACGTAAGCTTATCTTATAACAATATTTCGTGACTCAAGAAATATTCTATATAGCAATCTTCTTTATGATTTGTACATGCATAATTGATTAAATGACATAAATAAAACTAATTATTTTGTTTCTATGTTAATCACTTACACGCTTTAACTTGTAATTCATGTATTAGTAAAGCGATGGGGTGATGTAGTAAAGGGTGTAAGTAAGTCAAGTCTACTCGTGTGTTTCGGGATCAATTCGACCAAGATTTAAAATTGACTCGAGGTTGGTCGAGTCAAGTTTAAGTTTGAGTTACTCGAGTAGCTACTGAATTTGAGTTTGAGCTCAATAATACTAAGCTCGACAGGCTCTCGAACCTAACCAAATTTGAAGGTAATTACAATTTTACCTTTAATAATTAATTATTTATATGTATAATCTTAATAATTAAATTATTTTTATTTTAAATTAAATAAATATAATTTATATCTATCTATACATACATATATTAGGGGTAAAATTGTTATAGAAATATTCAGTGAAAATTTGATTTTAAAAATAATTACGTTGAAAGTTTTATAAAGATTGGTTGAGTGCAGTGGGCCAACAACGGGTGCGTCGATGCTACACCCCTACCCAATAAAGTATGCCCTACAGATTGCGCCAGCTGTAAAGTTCTTTAGGGAAGCAATGCAGATGGAAGAGTTGGCCGGTTCGGGATTATGAACCGGAATCAGTGTGAGGATGTGGATGGAGTTGGGACGGCATTGGATGAGGATCCTCTGCAGTGCAAGAGGGCAGAGCACCCCTTGCTGTGCACTTTTTCTTCACACAACTCTATTTTGGGCATAACTTTGTTCATCTATGTTTTATTTAAAATACTTAAAATTAATCATATAATTCTAATTAAAAAAAATTAAATCAAATACAAAATTTAAATTAATAATAAATTCTAATCGTAAAATAATTGATCCTAATTATACAATTTGAACCCTAATAAACCCTAATTATGAAAAATTAGCCCTAATAAAAGAGATTAACTAAAAATTTAAAAATATATATATATAAACCCTAATTTTAAATAATTAATCATAATTAATAATTATAAACTAAATATAAAAAGAAAATTATAAATCCTAATTGTGAAATAATCAACCATATTTAATAACTAAAACTAAATTAAGAACAGTTATAACTCTAATTATAAAATAATCAACATTTACAAATTCAACATCTAACTATTAAAACATTTGAAAAAAATATAGTTAGGCATAGTTAATTATTATAACTAGAAGAAAAAAAGAAGAAGAACAAAAATATGCAAAATGATGCATTTTTATGAAGAAAAAAGTGCACAGAGCAAGGGGTGCTTCACCAATCGCTATCCATTTTTTCCAACCCAAATTCCGAGCCACATTAAATGGGGGATAGTGCACACCTTTCAAATTGTAATGGGATTCCAAAATTTTTAATATTGTGTGTATATGAAGAGTCTACTATGCACTGAGTACAAATGCACTTTGGCTTAATCTGCTGACATGTGTCTTTTATAATTATAATTAAAAATAAATAAAAATATGGTGCTATTATCAATCATATATGATTTTACTGTGAATTTATATCCCCCACTTGTTGTGGCACTTATCTACTGAATTAAATGTGCATTACTTTTCTTGGAAATTGTTATTTGAATAGTGATGCCTGGGGAACTAGTAATTGAATAGCGGATCGGTCCTATTAGTAATTTTATTAACATTGATCATATTATTTGATATTATTTATTTATGTGTAGAAAAATAATATATTAGAACTAATTTCAAACATAAATTAATAATTTGGATCTCCATATTATCTGTACGTATAATAAAAATAATTTATTAATTTAGAGGTACATAATTGGAAAATAAGTTTAAAAAATAAAATTAATACATTTTAAAATAAAAGAGAAACAAACTTTTTTCTTATATATATTTTTTTATCAGACGGAAGCGTTGATTATTATTTAAATGGGCGATTAGTAAACATTTGCATTATTTTATTTTATTGGCAAATCATTTTTCTTGTTACAAATATAATTATGACAATAAAAAAATGTTGGCATATATTAAAACTATTAATTTATTATATGTTTGAGAATATAATCATGATCGAAGTCATTAGTATATGAAATAAAATAAATGTACATTAACTTGGTATTCATTTTTTTATCGATAAATTATTCTAATGTTACAAAATTTAAAAACATATTGTTATGCAATTGTTGACCAATATTAAAATGATTATGTTTTTATATGTATCATAAAATAATAATTTCGTTGATTTATTATTTCGTCATTTTCCATTAAAATAATAAAAAATAGTTTTATTATTTTATTCTTAAAAATAGTAATATAATAAATATATAATGAGAAATTCATCTGCCAATATGTTTAAAATATTCCAATTATTTACAAAAATATAGAATGATGAATGTCAATAAAAACTACTGCTTACATTTTAGAATATTTGGGAAATTTCAATTACACATCCATGTCCATCCGATAATAAAAAAAAATCTTTTAAATAATTTAAATTGTTCCATATATAAATTCAAGTATAAACATATAAATTTACATGGTCTATATTACTGGAACAAAATATATATGATATATGATATAATATGTTGTCGCAACTCAACTTTATGAATTAATATTGAATTATAATTATATATGTTATCATATTAAATTATACAATACAACACTATGTAGTATGGTACCACAACATAATATTATTAATTCGTGCAATTTATAATTTAATTGTCAATGTTTATGTGTTTTCAACAAAAACACAAAAATGTTTAAATAACTACAAATTAATTCTCAATCTATATCTTTTTTTAAAAAAACACACATGATTGATTTTTCAGGAATTGACATGTCGATAATTTGATGAATACATTACACATATTTCTTCATAAGTGCATCCGACATTGAAACAAAAAGGCCAACAAGTAGTCCAATTTCTTTTCGGAATAATTATAATTCTATTTAATATTTGTCAATGCATGTATACAATTGTAAATTAATCTAGTAGTACTAAATTAATTTGCTGATACAAAATGTGAAGAAAAATAGTTGAGTAATGGACTATTCAAATAACTACCGACATTTCTGTCCACTAAAAAAATACCAAAATAATCAAATTTTATTTATACTTCGATTATTTCAAAATTTAAAGGTGTTTACTGTTGTTCTTGGATTTTGAAAAAGAAGCACATTAAAAAACAACAATTTTTGTGTTATATTAACGAAAAAAGTGAAATACATGAAACATAAATATTTTAATATTTGTCAACATTTGTATAACATGATAGATTAATTGTGTAACATTAGGATAATTTACCGATATAAAAATGCATATCATTATTGACTAATAATTCATTCAAGTAACAATCAACGCTTCTGTCCGATACTAAAAAATAAAGAAAAAAAATGGATATTAAAGACAAGTAAATTATATTTTATCAAACATATATATCAACAAAACTATCATATTTTATTAAAAATAAAGGTAATTTGAAGATATAAATAATTAATTGAAAATTCCAATTCAATAATAATTGAAAAACAAATGCAATTCAATATTAAATGAAGTAATATAATTGAATAGAAGTAATTAATTAGTTGTCACGCACTAGTTCAATTCCCAAGATGAACTGTTGATATAATTAGCTGTCACGCACCAGTTCAATTCCCAAGTGCCACAATAAGTAAAAAGTGATGTATGTATAGTAAATAAAACTGAATACATGCGTATTTTGATTATTTTTTTTTAAATTTAAAAGTGAGAGGGGCACGTGTAGGGTGTAGGGTGGATCTGTCTCAAGTGCTAATGCACTGAGGACGTGATTGGTATGGTGGAATAGAATGGAATAGAATGATCATTCCTATGCTCATTCCCATTCCACCGATTGGTATGGTTTAAAATCGGAAATCACCATTCCCGATGGAGTCGCTATTCCCAAAGGAAGGGGAACAACCATTCCACCCACCCCTATGGGTTTAACTATTCTCAATGACCAAAAAATTAATAAATGATATATTTATACATAATCATATTTTATGATATTATTTTATTATATTTAGAAAAATAAATCAAATTACATAATTTATTATTATTATTATTTAATTATTTTTATATTATTTATTTATTTTCAAAATATAATTTAAAAATATATATGTTAAAATCAAATTTTGATAGCTTTTATAACTTTGTTGAAGAAAAATGAAAGTGACGCCGAAATAAATATACCATAAAAGTATGTTATAATACAATATAAAATATTTATATATTTGATATAATTTAATATATTCATATGAAAAATTGAAATGTTCAAGTATTTTTCTATGAAGTAAAAAATATTTTTATTAACTTCTACAAATTATTATATATTGATTAATTAAATATTTTAGAATAAATTTTTTCAATAAAATAAATAAATTATAATTTGCTAAAAAAATAAGAAAAAATCATATATTAAAAAAGAAAAATTACATTTAGAAATATAAAAGATAAATTAACCCATGTGATGATATTTATTAACTATTACGCACACTTTATTCATTTATAAGAAAAATTTTAAAGCACATAAAATATTCATTATATAATATTAAAAAAATGATACTTCATTCCGTTCTTTATTCTGTAGACATACTAATCATAAGAATAGTCATTCCATTCAGATACTCATTCCATTCCTAAGTTCATTCCATTCATACCTAATTTCATTCTATCATACCAATCACCTCTTAAGTGCACAATAGACTTTTCCGTGTGTATAAATTTAATACATTATGGAGAAGAGCTTGTATTCTTTGGTACTCAAAGGAGTGAGTTTGTTATTTTTGGAATTGAACCGGCAAGGAATCTACTCCTAGTGTTTTAACCTAAAATTTTAATTGAGCCAATATTAATGTACACTGTATGTATAATGAAGTTTTTGTTGGCAGTGAAGTACTTTGAGTCCCCTACTTAATATGGACTTAAATTCGCTAGTTTTCATTCCAAGTTTCACTACTGCCTTCGATTATTAAAATTAAAATTTTAATAATATTTGTTCCATTTTTTTTTTGGTTAAATTTTCATTACCCTGATGTTTGAATACGCAACCCTACTTATGACTGCTATTAATTGTAAATTGAAGAATTAACTTATTAATTGAAAATGTTAAACAAATGAGAATAATGATGAAGTGGGGTGTAGGTTGTAATTTGCGTTGTTTCATCCTTGAAATGAATTGATTCCACGTATGAAGGCATTAATTTGAAAGAGTAGAAGGCCTAATTAAACATGTAGTATTATAAAATATGGAAAAACCGAAAAAATATCTAACGATTTCATAAGCCTATAGATTCGGTAATTTAGCAACAATTAAAATGAATAGAATTGTAAAATAAATACAAAATAATTGACAATTTTGGAGCATTTTTTAATCAATTAATTTTTTCAAATAAATATATAATTTGATAAAAAAAATAGAATTGCTATGTATTTTATTTTATTAATAGCAGAACGATTAAACACATCCTTAAGCTTTAAATGAAATTCTACTTTTATGTTATATTATTTTATTAACCGTTTCTATAAAATTTGATTATTATTATTATTCGACACTTATTATAGTTTTATTCGGTACGTTTAGGGATGTTGATGAATTGCTAAGAATATGTTTTCTCCTTTTTACAAAATAAAAAATAAAAAATTGTTTGCTTTTAGTTAATTAGTACTTATTAATTTTGTAAAATTTTAGGCGATAGTTATGAAGTAATATTGATTATTGCATTATTTTTATATTTTAGTTATATATTTTTTATATAGTTGTTGATCACAATTAATTTCTTTAATTTTAGTTCATTGCATGTATTTTTATGCAAAATAAAAATTATTAAGAAATATTTTTAGTAGATCCTATTGTCCAAGAGCCACATTATGTTTCTATTAAATGACAATATGATCACAGTTAAAATATTAAATAATAATTATTTAATGATTTAATTATATATTTAGGGCTTTTAAGAGAAAAAAGGCCCAATTTTTGGCTTTTTAAAATGTCGATTGATTTATTTCTATGAAGTTGAATTTTTTTTTATATAAAAATAGCACTGAATAAAAATATATAAACTGAGTTTTAGATAGTTAAACTATATATATAGTAATTTCTTTACAAATATTATTAGTATACATCGTTTATATAATCCCAACTGTTTATAAATATGTTGTTTTCTTTCTCAACTAAATCTTCATATATTATTATACCTCATTTTGTAATTTTTCATTAACTAAATTATGTCTTCTTAACACAAATACGAAAAATGTATTGAAGTTATATACATATTTTTTAAATATAGTTTGAAAATTTACAAATATAATGTTGTGTATATTAAGTATCATTTGAGGTTATTACTACTACTATTACAGTTGATGTGTGACCACTGACCGCTACCATTATATTGTTTTCCCCCAAGAATAGTAACACCTAATTTTTTAACATTGCGGGAGTTTAGTTTGAAGTTCACAGTATGTATGGAAGAAACCATTTGTTTTCACAAACCAATTCAACTTGGCGGCCGAAGAAATAAATTTTCAGAGGAGCGTAGAAATCTACAATATCCATTTCTTTCTTTTAAGAAACAATTATTAATTTGATGTGTTGTTTTCTTTTAATTTTCGGTTGAATTTGATGTGTTATTTTCTTTTACTAAACGATTAATAATATGTTATTTTTATGGATCCACCAATCTTTGTAATGTTAGGGTGAACAACTGATATTTTAGAAAAAATAGATTTGGTCTAGCCTAATTTATCAGTTGTCAGGTCGTTAAAGTTTTATTTACTTTCATATTATTGTTGTAATTTTTTTTTGAATTTGTTTGTAGTCAAATTCCTTACAATCTATTTGATTTGATTAATGCTCCCATCAATCTAATAAATATGGAAATAAATGCTATGAGTTTCCAAATGCTACTTCAAAACACTAAAACATTAAATATTTGGCCAAAAAAAATGTTAGGAAAGTGTGTTGTTCTCTCTGTGTGTGTGTGTGTAGGGAAATGATCAAATGAGAACCCTTCCCCTAGGTGGGAACTAGGAACCAATCCTAGCCCTTGTTTGACTCAATCTGGACAGTCCAGATAAAATCAGATTTAAGTGGATGGGCGGTGGCATTCCTGTAATTTTCGGCAACTTTCTGGACGGAGGGGTAATATAGTAATTTAATAATTCTTCCCTTTTGTTCTGAGGCTAAAATGAGAATCGCATGAGGCTAAAATGAGAATCGCATAATGCTAAAATTATCGAAGTAGGAGGCTAAAATTGATGTGACATTTTCCACTAGAGTTCACCGTTCCCAATTAGGGTTTATTAAGTTTCTGATCCCAACTAGTAATTATGAGATTCCCATTAGGGTTCACTGTCCCCAAATAGGGTGTATTGCATTTCATTCCAATGAAATCATCGTTTCATTTTTGTTTATCAACACATGCTAAAATGAGAAATGCATGAGGCTAAAATGTGCGAAGTCGGATGCTAAAATTGAATATGGGCAATTTCTAAGTTCAGTTCCGATTTTACCCTTAATGAGACGCGCGAATTGAAGATTTTCGCGATAATTATAAAAATGCCACCAAAAATCTGGATGGATCTGGGGCGTCGATTTTGCAGGATGGACGGATGGGATCGGTTCCCAGTTCTCACCTAGCGACCGGTTCTCACCAGATCTCATCCCTATATATGTATATATATATATATATTGAGTTTCATGATATATTTTTATTCTTTTTTCAAGTCCTGAAATTAATATCATTAATCAAATTAATTGAGATTTATTATGAGGCTGCAGTTATTCATAGCCTTTCTAAATTTTTTTAATTGCTTATTTTAAGTCATGCACTTAATAATTTGTAGTGTTTGTTTTATCAAATGTTATATGCAACTTTTCATTTTTTTCTTAATAAGCAGTAAAAATTTAGAATAATTAGCATTCATTATTTGGGTGTTGGTATAGCTACATTTTGCTGAGGCGGTTGTAAAAATAAATGTGGGCTATTTGTCCGGGTTCGAATTAAAAATTTCAAACATCACACCTCCAATGAAAAATGTCATTGAGGCTGGGCGGTTCAACCCTACAACTATCATAATCAATTATGAGTTGAATTCAATCATTATCTTTCCCTTTTCTTTTATTTATAATTGAAGTAGCTATAAATTATTTGTAAAATTTAGACATTTTCACACTCAAATATTTCAAAAAGGTAATTTAATTCATTGTTAATAATGCATTTAAATAAGATATTTGAAGTGAATTTTGTGAATCGGAAAACTATCTATTCACCTCGAGCTATTGATTTATACTCAGTATAGTGTAGCTAAGGGATATAGGGATTTATATGTAGTATATTCACCTCTTTTGGAGAAATCTTCCAAATGCAAAAATGGTTGGTACTTCAAGATGAAAATATGTTGATTATTTTATAGCAATTCCCGAACTCCATTACAAGTTATGGATTTTTGTGTGTGGACACTTGATAAAGAAGACGAAAATTGAAATGAAGAGAAATAGTGTGAAAAATAAGAAGGCACCGTAAAAATTTATGTTTTTGCTTGCTTTGGTATGGAAATTTGAATTGTGGGTTGTGGCATTACTTTGACGAGCCCAAGATTGTGAAGTTAAATGGGTTGATTATTTGGGTTTTGTCATTATTTTTATGTGTTAGCAATTAAATTTAATTTTTCATTGCAAATTTTGACTATGCAACTACAAACTATATATTTGTATTGCAAATATATATCTAATAGTCACAATTGAATTCTGCTTTGTTTTTCAATTATTATAAAATAAAATAATTATGAGAATCGCACGAGAGATATACAAGTTTAAAATTAATACATAATCAAATTTGAGTCAAGCTCAAACTTGTCGAGTTTGCTATTTAGTTGGGCTCAAGCTCGAAAAATCAAAGCTCAACTGAGCTCGAGTCAAGCTTCGAGTTTTCTCATCGAGCTCAAGCTTGAACTCAATAATGCTACTAATCGACTCGATTCGGTTAAACCCTTGGGTGATGGTTTCAACTTAGGGTTGTACAATTTTTACATTACTTTCTAAATTGTGTATTTATTGTGGTTTACATATCACTGAGTCAAGAAATAAGGCAACATTACAATTCTTGCAGCATGATGTGAAACACATCAAAAGCAGAAGGAAAGAACCCCAATGAAATTGTCCACACAATCTCTCTCTCTCTCTCTCTCTCTCTCTCTCTCTCTCTCTCTCTCTCACACACACACACACACACACACAGACACACACCATCCCCCCAGCCCAGCAGAGCAGTATGTGCATTCAGCCATTGAATTTTCCAGTAATCACACCAACATACACAACTCAATTGAAGTTGAATATTGTACTACGCAGATATGATTGGCCTGCTAACAGATCAATTTATTCATAAAAATCTGAAAGAAAAGAATGGGTTCGAGCAGATGAAATTGTTACATCAGAGGAGCCCCAATCACTTTAAACAACCACATTGAAAAGCTACAAGCAAGAACATAAACATGAACACGGACACGAACCCTATACTTATATTAGACAAAGATTAACAGATAAAAACTAAGACCTCTTCTGCATCGAACTTCAAAAACATTAGCCACACACAAATTCTGCTCCCCGACAGTTTCTTGCATATCATAATCAAGTTCTTAAACACAAATGCACAATAAACGTGGCACATATTAGGGATGTAAATTCAACAACACGAGCAAATTAACACAATGGTCTAGTAAACAATAGTTCATTCATATTCATATATAAACAAACAACTAACAAGGCTAAACCTAAACAAGAATCCAACTTTTGTCAATGAATCATGTTAAGCTGTTTTCCCACTCCACAACTCACCAACATCATCCAAATAAGGGGCAACAAATTTCTCAAAGAAGCTTGCATTACTCGCACACAGCAATGTTGAAAGACTAGGCCAATCCCCAATCAAATCCTTCTCTTCCAACACTCTCAACACTTTCATCCTCGGCCTAATCCTTCTTTCAATGCTGAATTGAAATACAAGCGGGGTGCACGCAATGCACCGCGTATCATACTTCCCGGTCTTGAGCAAAACCTCTGCAACTCTCTTCATCTTCTCCCCCGAGGAAGAAAACACCTTAGGCGAGTTCTTGAACGCTCTCCTCACATCGTCTTCTGAAAATCCAATCTCGAGCAATGTCTTCACCTTCATCCCCCAAGTCTCACCTGTCATTGAACTAACTACTCGAACAGCATGAATAAAGCTCCCCGACCTCCTATCCGACCCCATTTCATCAGCCTTATCGACAAACTTCCTCATATCTTCGGGCTTATACAAGAAAAATCGAGGGCAACCACAAATCAGCCTAATGATCTGCTCCATGGGCACGCCGCAGCTGTTCAACAATGCAACATTGGGCAGCAGAGTCCTCTCCATGTCACTCGTGAACGATCCATACGATTTCAGAAACTTAGCAGCTGCAGCTGTGGATCCGAGCAAGCTCTTCAAAGCAGAGATTGAAGAGGAAATTCTAGGCGCGCTGTAATGCAAAACCTTCGATTGCCTCGATACAATCTCCACTATTTCGTCGGAGGTGAAGCCCAGATCTTGGAAAATGGTGAATTTGCGCTTGATGTTGGTCTCCAGATTTGCGGAGAGGAGATGAGGCGATGCTTTCGCGATCTTTTCCAATTGGGAATTCGAGAAACCGTTGTCTTTGAGGAATGAGAAAACTGAATCGGCGTTTTCTTGGGTTTTTAGAGGAGTTAGATGAGAGGCAATCTGCGAAGCTGCATCGGGAGAGAAATGGTGGTGGTTGATCAAGAATTGAGAAAGTGTGGGTGTGTCTAATGGAGGTTTTGCGCACTCGGTAGAGAAATAGAGAGAGAAAGAGAAATGGGATTTGCGCACAATGCGAGAATTGTTGTCAGAGAAGAAGCGGATTAGAGCCCTGCGTAGAATTGGAGCCGCCATTTTGAAAAAGATTGAAGCTTTAGCATGAGCTATTAATTGTCTCCAAAATCTCCATTGAAGTAGGATTTAGGGTTCTTTGATTTTATTTTGTTGGTTTTTTTTTGGAGGAGGGTTCTTTCATTTTAAATAGTACGGTATTATTTTAGCTACTTTTATTTAATTATAAATATTTTTTAGCCATTTATTGGAATTTTATTTTCTTTTTTTAAAGGGGATTTATTTTCTTTGAAAAGAGCTATTTGTTGGGTTTATAATTTGATGTTTAATTTTTTAATCTTTTTAAATTTATAATGTATTAATTTTTTTTACTTCATTTTTTTCTTACTCTATGATGTTCCTCTTTCAAGAAACATCAAATGGGTCTGTCAAAAGAAAAAAGAAAAAAAAAATCAAATCAAATGGTAGAGCAAGTGACGCTTAACGTTTATATTTTAGACTCTGCGAACAAATTGATCGAGTTAGAAGGGTATCGTAAACAAATTAAATGCGAAGAATTTTACCATTATTTATCTTTTTGATATTTTGATCACTTTGGTAGAAAAATATATATACCAATAGAAAAAGAAATAATACTTTTTGCCAGAGAATAGAGTTTAAGAGAATGGATAAATAATTTCTACCTATACGGGGAAATATATATATATATATATATATATATTAATGAGATAACCAAGAGGTTCTCTAATTATAGGAAATAGTGAATCTATACAATTTATAACTATAAAAATTAGTCTTCCTAAAAAGTTTAGATGAAAGTTGAAACATAGAAATAATGTGACCGGAAAATCCTACACAAATTACTTTTCATATAATTTAATATGTATAATTGGATATGCATATGCTGAATAAAGTTTGGTATATTTTAGACGACGGACAAACTACAGAGCGAGAAGAATTTTAATATTAATAATTCAAGATATTCATATAAGTTAAATACTGTGTATATCTTTAGCATGATGGTTAAATTTTGAGAAATAACATAGGCTTGTAAATGAAGAATAAATATATACATACACATGTATATATACCCAATATCAACAGTAGAAATGGAATGTATGCGACTGAAATGCGGAATACAACACAACCAAAGAAAAGGATTTTCAAATTCAACAAAATTAAAAGTTCACTAAACTAGTTAAGAGGTATAATGGCTAATGCAATGCAATAAGTTGAAAAATTAAGCAAAAATGTTGACAGAGATCCAATGGATAGAACTCGATCGAAAGATCGAATCATCTATAAATAGTTCTAAAACAAGATGGCCAAGTTAACCAAACTCGGTCCAAATTTAAAAAAAAAAAAACAGAATATGTAAGCAAGCCCTCAATCTAACAAGAACATGGTTCAATTTTTTCCGTTGCATTACTAGTTTACTACTACTACTACTACATCCATTTGATCAATCTCTCCAAACAAAGATTGATTACATCGTCAATCTGCAACACAATTTGGGTGCATTATAATTTATAAACTAAACAAACTGCAGCAAGCAAAACTAGATTGACCATTTTGAAGCATGAGAAATCGAAACACTTGAGACAGACGTAGATCGACCATGTTGATGCAAGAGAAATCGAAACACTTGGGAAAGACAGATTGACTGTCCCTAAATCAGATCAGAGGCACAATCAGAGCATATATAGTTTAGAGTTTAGACACAAATCAAATGAATGAGCAATTTGAAGTTTTGTTTGTATGGAGTCAAAACATTTGAGCAAACTAATTCAGAGAAGAATATATATCAATCAATTCCTAATATGAGAGAGATCAGCATTGTCATGACTACTGCAAATTATAACATGGAAAAGAATATCAATATATGCTACAATCAATCAATCAATTGATACAAATGTGATTCGATTCAACAAACACTACCCCATTAGTAGTTTACAGCCAATAAACATAACTTTTGCAAATTACATGTGTAACAACAGATCTAAACCGATGGATTAGTAAAAACAGCACCAATAATCACAAAAGTTAAGTATTTATTTCAATCAATATTCAACCATATATACTAAAAAAAGACTTTAATTTGTCCAATCATATATCTTAGAAACAGCTCAGTTATATACCTTTCAAATTTCCAAAAGCCATAAAATTCTTTTAGCATCATATTTTCCACAAATTGCCTCATGATTTCATGAGACTAATGATCAAGATCTGATCCATTGGTATGCAGCAGCTCTTCAAGAATTCAACATTGACCACCAAATTCTTTTCCAAATCTCCACCATAAAAATCACAGCTTTTAGCTTTTGAGATTTATTGATTTCCCAGAAATCAGAAAATGTGAAGTTGAATTCTTGAAGAGCTGTGGCATACCTATGGAGCGTATCCTTTCAATTTGGGGAAAACAGAAAGCTGCGCACCAATCTAAACCCTAATGTCCGACCTATTTCAAGTAAAATTGGAATATATATATATATATATACACAAACGCGTGTAGGTGGATACAAACCGGATCCGCGAAAAATATTCTCACATCAAAATTATTAATTTATTGAGTATTAATTTTTTAAAAAATATATCTATTGTAATTGGTGTCGTTTATAATTTACACAAAAATAACTTAGATAAATTTATTAATTTTATATTATTAAATGAATCAAGATCCGGTGGCTTAAAGGATCGGAATCGAAGCCGCAGTAGTTAAGGTTCGATTACAATTCCAAGTTTAGAGGAATAAAAAACCAGTGGTTCTAACTTTTTTTTCCTTTAATTATCATGTTTATTTGTGTACTTCCCAACTTTCATAAAAATTGATGGCCTCTTAATTTTGTTACAAATTATTTGATGTTTTATATTTTTTTAACACTCTTCCATCCAATTTTATCCCTATTAAATCTCATACAATGAGAAAATTATGATATATTATAAAAATATAACTTAATAGAGAGAGGGGGTATATTTGTCATATTTTTTTTTAGTTTTAACTTTTGTTGTAAAATCTAAAACATTAACTCTTATGAAATTGACTAATTGAGGGAGTAATTTGTAAAGTTATAAGATCTAATTTGTAAGATTTTATGTTTGTAACTCTACAAATTGTAGTGTATAATTTCAATTGTATATCAAAGTTATAGTATCCTTATATATTATTTTCCAAAAAATTTAGTTCAAGATTTCCATCCATTAGTTTCTACCTTAATATCCTTAAATAATACATTAAAAATTATTATAGCTATATATAAATCCATAAATTAATAAAGATGGAAAAAAAAAAGTTAGCACTGCCGGAACTTTATCCCAAGTGGAAATTGATTTTAAATTTAGATCAAATCGAACAATCAAATTTGACTTTAAAATTGAAGATTGTGAGTAGTATTGCCCAATATATAAGAACATGAGAAATATTAACCTTTGTGCAAAAAAGATTGGACGTGACGTATATAATATTGAGCGTGGTTGGACACTTGGACATGACATAGTTTTTTTTTTCTAATCTGTTTTGTTCTACATATATCTTATTTTATTTACATATATTACCATAAATAATTGTATAATTTCAATACAAGCATGATACTAAAAATTAATTTTATATCAAGTTGGATTTTGAAAAGCTAATAATATCATGCATAACACGGTTTGAACTGGTGAGTAGACTCTCATTCTCATCTAGCAATTACGCATCATCCCTTTGTGAGAAGGGATTTGATTCGAGAGAAAGTTCTTCTCTTTTTCAGAGTTGGGGAAAGGAGGAGCAATGAATTTCGAACTTGAGACGTCTCCCTTTTACATAGGGACCTCCATCGTTTGGGTATCCGTGATCGGTACAACAATCAACATTAACAAGATCAAATTAAGGTAATTGTATATGAATTGTAAGTCTCAAGTCTTAACCATGATAAATAATGTAAACACCGAAGCCAGACCCTAACTAATACCACAACTTTCAAATGCCTCTGCACATGGTAACCTAGTTCCAATCTAAAAAAATGAAGGTCGCCTCAAAATCTCGAAACGAGCTGCTCCTAGATTGATAATGTCGTCTGAACATTATGTTAAGACATGCACACACACACACACAAAACAGAGAATTGAATACAAAAACTTATATAGTGTTACATGGCATATGATGCAAGCAAACCAAAGCATATTGAGGCATCAAATGAATCAGCAACGGACCGTACTACAGTACCTTAATTAGAAGACGACAGTCTTTTAGGTCGTAGGAGCGGCCAACAGGGGGTGGCAATCTCACGAACTCGGAACCACATCAATAGACTTAATCAAGAAAGTACACTAGTATAGAGCTCCTGTGTATACTTATATCAAATGCAATTTACATCAAGAAAGGAACCCCAAAACACATTAACCCAACATTCAAAGCTACTAGCAAGAAATCACATAATACATGGTAAACTTCCTGGAGAATATACAGTTATATCTATCGAAATTCACTAACCTATTACTCTTATTGAAAAGAATAACCATCTTTGAATTTCTTGCAGCAACATCCAAAGAAATTGATCATAGGAAATTGCTCTTGATCCAAGCTACATAATTTAATTTACCCGAATATTATGATATCCTATTCCTATTAATGCAAATAGTGTAAAGAAGACTCTAAACTAAATCAACAAGTAGTGGTGGAAGATAAGGAAATGGAAAAGACTCTCCCTTGGTCATTTACTAAATAAAGGGAAGACAAATCATTTCTACTGAGAATACTTATGCTACCAATCAATCAATTGAAATTAATTATATGCATGTATAATACAGGGTGATAAAACATTTAAAGAAAGAATTATGAGAACACTATATATGGAGTAGGATAGAAATGCAAGAAAGCTACTCCTCTACGGTTATCTAACAGTCTCAACAACTGGGTCCTGATGGCTTAATCATACACTTGACCAGCAAATGTCTCAAAGAACCTTGCTTGCATCAGAGTAGAAGTTAAATGCTCCAAGACTCGGCCATCTCTGAATCAAATCCTTCTTCTCCAAAATGCTTAGAACTTGGATCGAATCAACCCCTGCAATGAAGAGATCAGCCTATTGGAGCTACATACAAAAATCAATGCCTGCTTCGACAAAATCAGCGGAAAATCTTGATTTTGGGGTGAAAGCTTCACCGTCCTCTCCAATTGGGAGTTCCAGAAATGGTGCTTCTTCACAGAGTTTAGAAGGGTTTAGTGGACGTTTCCCGCTATCGATCGGTAGAGAAGTAGAGAGAGAAACCAACGTGGGATTTGGGTAGGAAAGGAGAACAATTCTTAAAAATCAAACGGGCTAGAGTTTTTCTGGCAATTGCAGCCGCCATTCAGTAAAGATCATACCTTTTAACAAACGGGTATCATTTCTTCTCAATAACTCTTCAGATTGCCCAGATTATGCTTCAATTTGGTACATTTCAAATTTGAAATGTAATAAAATCTGAAAAAACATTTTTTTTCGATAGATTAAAATCTGGAAAACTTAATGAGGGGTGTTGTATATATGAACCTGGAACAATTAAGATTCTTTTGCATAATATAATTTTGTTTAAGAAAAATTAATTCGAATTAAAATGAACATTATCAAAAAAAAAAAGAAAACTCCATATAAGATATAAATTAGCACAAATTACCAATTTATTCACAATAAAATTACAATATTTCATCGATTTTTTTTTTCTTATGTATATCATTAATCATTTAATATGATATATATTACTTTACGCGTGAATTATCTTTAGTTTCTTCAACTAATTATTTTTTGCTATTCTCCGCCACCTCAACTATGATCGTCTTTCAATTAGTCACTTCCAACTTTCTTTTTTTTTACCCCATTTTTCTAACTAAAACACTTTTTTTTACCATCCTTTTCCCCTCGAGTAGACATGGCAAAGGCAACACTAAAATGAGTGTGAGTATGGCGTTCCTCCATCCTATGCGGTACAATTTATTTTTTGTATTTTATTACTTAAAATATTGTAATATATTTGCATTTTAATTAATTTTTAGGTTCATGTATTTTCATGTTTTGTTGCGATAGCTCCCTATATAATCTTTTTTTTTTTATTTAGTAGGTTCTTCTACTTTCCTAATACATTTTCTTAAGTCATTGTAATTTTTTGTTTTGTTTTGAGAGATTTTTGTACAGTTTTTTTTATTTTAATAGATCCTTCTATGTCTACATTTGATATTATTAAATCCTTATTTAATGGAACTAACACAATAGTTAAGTTTTTGTTATTTAACCTAACCAATTTATTAAAAAAAAAAAAACTAATGAATCTTTGATGGAATAATTAAAAAATATATTGAAATCTAAAATAGAATACATGATCATCTAAAAAAACACACGTAACATATATTACGACAGAAAAAGTATTAAAACTAGTTTTGAGAAATTTGAAGAAATAAAGAGACGAAAAATATAAATTATTTTTAGTTAGCTTTGTATTTTTTAATCGATACTGCATGTTTAAATTCAAGGAAATATTAAATATTTTTTAATTCATTGAATACAAAGCATTTTATTGGTACGTAATGCATGTTTAAATTAATTGAAAGCTTCTATTTTTTATTTAACAATGCATTAACTCCAAAATTCCAAAAGTTGAGAAATATTCTTGATGCAACAAATATTTCATTTGTGTAAACTTTGATTATATGCAAGTTTTGATCATAATAACTTTATTTTAAATATATCACTACATCAACTCAAATATTATACATTTATATATCTATATATATATATATAAATGCATAAATAAATAGTATAAATAAATATTTAAAGAACTAAACATTATCTAAAATAATGAAAAAGTTAATAACTTTGTTATTTCCATTGAATAAGGACTTAGTGATATCGAATATAAAAGTAGAAGGACTTATTAAAAAAAAATTGTACAAGGATCTATCAAAATAAAATATAAAAGTACATGAGCTTGAGAAAATGAATTATCAAAGTAGACAGACCTACTAAAATAAATAAAAATAGTACAAGGACCTATGAAAATAGAACATAAAAGTATAGGAACCTTAGAATGTGTTTTGCCTTTAATTTTTTGTATTTTATTACTTAACATATTGTAATATATTTGCATTTTAATTAATTTGTTATAAATTAGTATTAAAGTTTGGTATATTTGATAAATTTAATTAAATACAAATCTTCAAACACAAAATTAAATTAGATAAAATTACACCGACAATAAAAACTACATAAAAATATTAAAATAAATAAAAGTACATGAAATAAAAAAATAAATATACACTTAAATAACAAAAAAAAGATATAAAATTTTCGTGTTCGGTTTAAAAAAAATCCGAAATAGAAGCACATTTCTCGTTTCGAAATGCATTAATTGATTATTTTTTGGAGGAATATTCTAATTTTCTATATTATCGTGTAACTTTAAAAAAAAAATTGTTCTAATAAACCCCAAAATATATATATTGAGCAAAAGAAAAATCAATAATAAATTTTATAAACCAAAAAAATAAAATAAAAAAATTCTTGACCGAAACAACAATCAATAATTATGATCAAAATAGATAAAAATGAAACCTTTGGAATTCCTGAGAGTCTTGAGAACAATCTTGTAACCAAGAGTGAATTTTCCACTCTTCATCACAAGAGCCAGCTTGTTGTTCATGCTTTCATGGGTCTTCTTCTGCATTTTTTTTTTCATTTTTGAACGAATCAATTTCACATCATAAATTTAAACATGATAATAATTCAACATAGATAACGGGTAAATTTATACATATATAAAAAAATATATAACATTGAACAGACGCAAACACGTGTGGAGATGGAGAGTGAAAAACCTACCGTCTTCTTTCCGGAGGCCACCATGGTGGAGATTGGAGAGAGTGGCGGCGATGGGAGGAGAGGGAAATAATTAGATGGAAGTTGATTTTTATCGTTAGAGTTTATGGAGTGGATGCTCGAATTTTAATTTGTATCTTAATGGACCTTTTTGCTTGATCATCTGGGCATGTTCAGTAATTGGATGTGAAGATGTGGATTTGGAGTAAATTATAATCTTAACATCTCAAAACTCAAATTGTAATTAAAATAATCGACTATCTTAAATTTTTTTTGCCCAAGTTCTATGACTATTCATCCAAATAGGAAACTTTAAAAAGGTTTGCATCTAAAACACTATGATTAATTTCAAGAATTGTCAATCAAATTTTTTCAAGCAAAATATCAAAGGGAAAATTGCTATTTTGAAACTTCTCTTGATGTGAAGTGCAATTTCTCAGGCGTTATTTTTACAGTAACTAATTAGTATGCTTTTCTATGATGAGGAAAATCGCAGCTACTTTCATGATGCGATCGACAGTCTCACAAGTGCTGATTAATTTATTGATTAAAGATACGGGGTTTCATATGGTACGTGATGCTAAGGTGAATTATTATGAGTTCAATTTTATTGTGTTGAGATGTGAACGATTTTAGTTGTTAGTTAATCTTTTATGGTCAGACATATTTGTCGTAATGTCAATGTTACGGTACATCAATTTATTAGGTGTTATTAACAATGTAGTTGAAAAGGTGTTGTAGAAATATAAAATATAATAAAAAGTAGATAGCCATAAAACGAGATAACCAGTTATCAACAATATAGTGGTTGTTCAAGAAGAGTCAAACTCTTTGTTCCGATTATTAACAATGTAGTGGCTGCTCAAGAAGAGTCGAACTCTTTCTCAATTTGAGACGGATGATCGTATCTAATCAAGAAGATTCTACATAAAATATGTAAGATGAAATTACCGCATGGCTTCATTTCATTTGGCCAACGACGGTGATTCATTTGGGTGATGGATCTGAACTACAGTTGCTCGTCCGTACGTGGGACGGGTCGCCAACGGCCACGTCATGTGGTTGGGGTTAATCAAAACACTACAAAGACATGTCATAATGAGCACACTTAATTTATCCTTTTTACTTAAAAACATATATAAAGTGCTCAACATTTTTATCTTTTTCTAATGTTGGATATCACTCTTGTATTCGCCACGCTCAATATTCTACATTTTATAGTTAACTTTGCACATCTATTACTCATTCATCTAAATTAGATCAAGGTAAATAACTAAAATATAATCATCTATTTGAAATGTAGATTCCAAATCTCCAATTTATTTAAAAAAAATCAAACACTAATCATAAATATGATTTTATTTAAGCACATCACAACTTCCTTTTCCAAAATTAGGAATATTATGGATTTTTCTAACTTTTGGGTAGTCTCCTAACTCAATGGATGACCATCGATCTCACTTCGTTTCACTCTAGTTCTTCACAATTTGCATTAATATTATTTTTTCTTTTCACTTTGTAGGATTACAATTCCAAGTTTTTTTTTTCCCATCTGGTTTAATGTTTAATTTTCTTGATTCCTTCACTTTCTTTTACCCCGATGTAGTGATGTACCTCAGCATGTAATATTATTTCACTCAATATTATTTTTCATGAAAATATTATGATTGCATTTCCATTTAATTTTAACTGCTTTCTTTAGTTATGTTAATCTGTATGAGTAAATCTACCCTGAATTATTTGATGATAAACGACAAATTAAATATCAGCATCAACGACAAATTATGAATGAATATGAATTATGAAATTTTAGTTGGTGTAGCATCCAAATAAGGATTCCAAAAAGTGATAAAGTGAATGGAAGAAAAAGGGTGGAATGTGAAAGATCTGTGAGAAATGATTAAGGTCAACATTAGTGGTAAAGAAAGCAGAAATATTATTGTAGTAACATGCAACTTCTTCTTGAAAAATGACAATTATTCCCACCAAACTCTATCTACCTTCTTCAATTCTACCACGACTAGATTGATATTGCTGCTTAAATTTAGGTTTCAAATTTGCCTTTCCACTTTATCAAATTTATTATTTTAATAATATTTATTATAAAATAAAAAGTAATTATAACATAAATGATCATAGTCAAAATTTATAAAACATTATAAAATTTAATTTTAAAATAATCAAACTTAATAATAAATTATTAATTGAAAACTAGAAATTAAATACCAAGAGCAACTCTTGTTAAATGTCAAATTTAGAGCAAAAAGTGAAAAAAAAAATTCACCTCCAAGAGTTGCGCTATTTGTTGCAACGTTGTAGACTTGTAGCACAACTCTATCACTATTCACAATTTTTTTATTTTTTTATTTTGTATTTCATCTTCTTTTCTATTTCCTCTTTTATTATTTATTCCTTTTTATTTGAGATGTTGAGCTAAAAAATTGTACATCAAATTAAATGTTGAAATTAAAATGTCATTCAATAAAATTACATAATAAAATCACTAAACATAAAACACTTTAAAATACAAATAAAGTCTTTGTAATATTATTATGTTTTTTCTATGTTGCCATATTAGTAAGTTTATAAAAAAAATTTAATGTCATTTTTCCAAAATTAAGATTAAATAAATACATAAAAAAATGAATATTATGGAATATTCATTTTTAGTGCATGATTTAGAGCCGACTGTTGGAGATGAAATGTAATTATGATATATAATAGAGCTGAAGTTGCTGTAAAATGAAACAAATGGTCTAAAAAATAAACCATAATTGGATGGGGTGTACCCTAATAAACAATCGTAAAATTAAACTAAGTCATAAAAAAAATAAAATTGAAGAAAAAAATACAATAAAAACTCGTAATTTGAAAGTGTAACAAAGAGAATTGAACAAAAAATCTCATGTGCTTAAATTGGTACTCGAGAGGCCATGAGATTTTTCTGATGCGCACTTTATGTTACATTTTGTATTACATTTTTAAATCACAAGTTATTCTGACATTTTTTATTATTATTAATTTCTTTTACTTTAGTTTAATATTACAATTGTTTATTAGGGCTCGTCTCACCCAATATGGTTGAATTTAGTTTTCAGTTTTAAATTAATATTGCATTCTTATTGTTGATTATTTCATAATTTAAAATTATAATTTTTTAATTTGTTTTTTAATGATAAAAGTTGACTATGATTATTTATGTTATAATTAAATTTTATTTATAGTAAATATTAATAAAATCATAGTTTTGATATTGAAATACGAGGAAGTGCAACATAAAAAATAAATCGCTAGGAGATCACTTTACATCTGGCTCAAATTTTTGGTGCACTTCTTTCTGTTTCAATATTAAAATTATGTTTTTAATAATATTTATTGTAAAATAAAAATCAATTATAACATATATATTCATAATCAACATTTATCAACAAATAAATAAATTTAAAAAACTATAAAATTTAATTGCGAATTAAGCAACCATAATAGTGAATTATTAGTTGAAAATTAAATAGTACGATTTAATTATAAACCCTCGTTGGGTGGGACAAACTCTAATAAACAATTGCAAAATTAAATTAAATAAAAAAATACAAGAAAAACTTGTAATTTTAAAGTGCAACACGAAGCGAAACACAAAGAGTTAAATATTTTAACATACATAACATAACGTTTTAATAATTATAATTTAATTCTAAAGATTTTAATGTTTTAACATAAATAACTCAATATTTTGCCACCATAGTTTAATTGTCAACATTTGAATATTTTAACATAAATGAACCTGTGTTTTTGGCCAAAATATTATTTTGATTGATTTCAGGCAACTTTACTTTCAAATAAGTTAGATAACCCAACTTATATACTGTAATGGTATTTTTGCCAAAAAATTAATCAAATTGACATTTTTTTTGTAAAAAATGTTAGAGTCGTTTATGTTTTTTCTTTACAACCAAAATGATACTTTATTAAGAACCACAAGAACAAGAAGTATCGAGAAGGCCTCCTACAAAAGACGGATGCTTAATCCAACAAAAGGGCTTGGAAAATCAGAAATGATCGAGAAATTAAAGAAGATTTCACTGCATCAACCACCACTTTGAAATCAACTTCGAAAATAACACATTGGATACCAATAGACTTAATCCATGAAATAACCATTTATGTTAAAAACTTAACAAGTCTAAACATTTGTAAGATTAAAACATTGGATTATTTATGCTAAAACATCCAAATAATGGAAGTTAAATTATAATTATTAAAACATGGAGTTATTTTTTAAAAATGTTCAAATATTGATAATTAAATTATAAGTAAACCTATAAAGTATGCTAAACTCGTAATATAATCCACTCTTTGTAAATTGTAATGCATAATAATACATCTACAATTTAAAGTAAGTTTTTTTTTTCTCTCTTAGGAAAAGCGGAAAACGCTCCGCGTGACACGCCACCTCGAAAATCTCACCCTTAATTTGAATTGGATAATAATAATTAAATGGTGCTAATCAAATCTAGTTATCTAAACCTACGCCACGTAGCCACAATCACGAGACTCTTTTCACCGACCTCAGCGCAACGCGCAATGTCCATCGCGGCGCACGCTATCAACCTCTGGACTCTCTCTCTCTCTCTCATCTTTATAATTTTATTTTTATCTTTGCTTAAATTTGATCTATTGTTCTCAATTATTATTTTTTTATCCATTTGCAATTAGCATGATCCGAACACGAGCTTTACGTTCGTGGAAATAAAAAGATGCCAGTCATATTTGGCTTGGTATATATATCTCAAACAAATAATTGAATCTCAAGCAATCTATTCTCAAATAGAAAAGTTAATTATTTTTATAGACTACAAATATCAAATGGCTTTATACATAAGTTCGTTAAAAATAAATAAAAGAAGAGCAGGTCATTTATTCATGAGTCAGTGTAATTAAATGTATTATCATTAACTAAACAATTTATGTTGTCACAGAAGTGACAATTTAAGACGTAAACTTCATAATATCAATATGCAAATATTTATTTATTTGTCAATGAATTAATAAACATATTAAATTAATAAACATATTGGATAAGAGTATAATAATTGATGTTTTAAATTTTAAAATAATAATTAAGAAGTAAAAAAAAGAGAGACAAATATAACATCTTCTCTTTCCATCAATCTTTATCAAATTTTAAGGTAAATTAATACTTATGAGTTTTATAGTGTTTAATAGGGATAGAATTGAAAAAAAAAGAGTGAAAATATCTAAAATATCAAATAATTTGAAACAAAAATAAAAGGTGAAAACATCAATTATTATAAAATTGAGGTAGTATGAAATAAACTATATATATACAGAAAAACTAGCCTGCAAATTGAGATATGCAAAAATGAAAATAAGTCTATATGAATGAGACGAAACGAGTACTAAATAATGGAAAAAATATCAATTAAAATAGAGCTACAGATTTTATGAAAGGCATCTCAGCTGTTTTGGTATTGTAATTAATTTGCATTAATCTTATTTTCTTTTAAAAGAAAATATATATATATTCAAAGTAAGTGATAAAACGAATAACATGAAGGGTAAATTAGGAACTAAAAAAGAAATTGGAAAAGGTTGGCACTTGGCAGTTTTATGTAATAAAAAAATAAAATAAAAAGATTATATGTATTTGTTTAGTCCAAGAAAAGAAAGAACTCTCCACACTACTGAAACTCTCATGTAAGCACATTTATGCACATCAATCCAAACTCCTCCTGCTCTACCTCTACCCAACTACTTTACCTTTTACCATTTCCCCCAAGAAACTCTGCTACAACAAAAAGAGGGAATTCCCACCTGCATTCTTCCCTCTCCTGTTTTCGGACAATTTTCCATGGGAAAAACCAGCTTTATTGGTGCAATTTTGGTCATGATTCTCGCCGTTGATGCGTATGCGGCGACGCCCACGCCCATCTACTCTTCGCGGCTGATTCACAGGTTTTCCGACGAGGCCCGGAGTTTGTGGGGCTCGGCCGCAAAGAATCTTGGCGGTGAGGAAACGACGTCTTGGCCGGAGAAGAAGAGCTTCGGACACATGAGGGTGCTGTTGGAGAATGATTTGAAGCGGCAAAGATTGAAACTTGGCTCTCAGAATCAGCTCTTCGTTGCTTCACAAGGCGGAGATACCATAAATTATGGCAATGACATGGGTTGGTATGTGTTATTTCACCTTTTTGTGTGTGTGGCATGTGTTTGGAGATTTTTTAACAATGTGGGTTGTGCTTGTTGTTTCTACTTATGGGGGCAACGAGGACTAAGAGAATTTTAGTATTTTGTTGTGGGATTTTATTTGATCTTTCGAACTTATTGCTGAGTTAGTGATGTGTAGCATTTTTATGTTCTACTTTCTGTGTGTTTTTGTCTGGTGGGTGGGGGTGAGGTGGGAATGGGGCTTTTCTTTCTTTCTTTCCTTTTTTTTTTGTATTTTTTTTAAACATTGTGGCTGTAATAGTCTTTCGATGCTTTTTTCGAGATTATATCTTAAATCTAAGATTGAAGTTTTTTTTTTTTTTTAATTCAATTTTTGTGTGTAAGAATGTCTTCATAATTGAGGCTGTTTTTCTAATAGTGGTTGTAGAATGAGATTTAGAAGTTTAATGAACTGCTTCTTACTCTATTGTTTCTCTGGAAACTAAAAAGAGTTTCATAGAATTGGAGAGTGAAGCAGTTTCTGATTTGTTTGGTTGCATGCTATCTAAGTAAAGGAAGAAAAAGAAAAAGTGAGAAGTGATTGCAATTTTAAAAAGTATGATATAGTACTGTTATGCCCTACATGCTCCAAAGACATTTGTACCTTTTGATTTTTCTTTGATTCACTTGCGGCGGTGGTAGCATCTTGAATCCCTTTGGTTAGAAAGGCTCAAACTAATCCGAAATGATGTAACCTTACATGTGAGTACACAAGGATATGTTTGAAAAGAAAGATCATTGTAATAGGATTGCTGTGTTGGGTTCTTATTCGTTTCGCATGTTCCATGTTTATCATACCTGCACTGTAACTTCCTAATTCATTAGGGCGCTTTCTGAAAAGGAAAAGAACAAGGTTTACGTACAGCAAAAAAGAGAATCTTTGTCGTTTATTGGATTTGACGATAGCTGTATAAAAAGATTTGGAAAAGTAAAGGATTACGGATGACTTTCTGTCCGTTATCAATAAATTGTGTTCGCTGCCCTGTTTCGTAGCTTGTTAATGAACTAGGGGAAATTGGATGCTGTCAGTGCCTTCTACAACATGATGCATGTTTATCATACCTGCACTCTAACTTCTCCCTAATTTTATTAGGGTGCTTCTCTGAAAAGGAAAAAAATAAGATTTATGTAAGGCAAAAAGAGAATCTTTGTCGTTTATTGGATATGACGATAGCTGTATAAAAAGATTTGGAAAAGTAAAGGATTACGTCTGTTATCAATAAATTGTGTTTGCTGTCCTGTTTCATCGCTTGTTAATGAACTAGGGGAAATGAGATGATGTCACTGCCTTCTACAACATGATGCATCCTGTAGTGGAATAAATTACAAAGATACTCATGACATAGTCCTCTTTATTGCTAATGTTTTATACGATTGTTCTCCATAATCCGGAGCTATTACCACGTGCTTGTTTACAGCACCTTGGTTTATTCCATATTTTGAAATATGATGCCAATTATTGATATTTATTTTTCCGTTAGTAAGCACCTGACAATTGACTTATTTAAGAATCAAAAGATATCTTCTATATTTTGTATGGAGTACTTACCAATTAATTTTACATTGTTTTAATCTCATTCCAACTGATGACATTAAAACTGCTAGAAGTGCCATTTATTTTTTAAAGTTCGCTATTTTAACAAATTATAGAAATATCTGCCCTCTCTAAAAACGATAGCCGGAAAGATTGTTACGAAAGATCAATGGAAATAAAGACGAGATCAGGTGCTTTCACTCTAATATTCTTTGATGCATTTTTTAAAAAAGAATCACATAACATGAAGTGGAGAGCATACCGAATGTCAAATATACCTTTTGGTTTTGCTTGAATGAAATTAAATCGTTTGTGCAATATATAGAAAAATGTGAATCTCATTGCTGAAGATACTTATAGATTCTGTCTGGTGAAATGAAAATGTTTGTGGTAAATGGGGCTGCAAGAAAATTTTGATTTGTTGTCAAACAAGCACATTAGAGTGATCAATATAGCATCTAACCAATGCTCAAAGGAACTTCTTGAGATGGTTTGGCGAAATTCGTTGAAACTATACGTTGCAGTTATGAAATTGATCGTCCTTGTGTTGGTGCTAGCCCTAGAAGAAGATTTTATCCTAGAATGAAGTGATTACATATTAGTGGACTCTATGTTGTTGAAATTGTATATCAGCAACACTTGATCATGCAGGACAGTAGAGCATCTAGGACTACAGTTGGACCTACACAAGAACTGGCTAAGCCTGTATGGGTTGAGTGAAGTTGTCTCTTTGTGTACACATTATCTACCCAACCCTTTTTTTCCACGTGCCTGTGGAACTGCATGAGGGAAAAAAAAAAGAAGCATGATGAATCTAGACCACTGTAACATTGGTTAATAATCTTCCGAACAACATATTCACTTATCTATTGTATGACCCTTCTAATATCCTTAAACTTTAGAGTTTAATGTTTGATACCTCATAATATTTGGTTTCAGGTTGCACTATACATGGATTGATATTGGGACTCCGAACAATTCTTTCCTTGTTGCTTTGGATACTGGAAGTGATATGCTTTGGGTTCCTTGCGATTGTATAGAGTGTGCTCCACTGTCTTTAAGTTACTACAACCGGCTGGTATGATATCAGTTTTCCGCATCATTTTCTAAAGTGTACTATACTAAATATTGAAGTTTTAGTTCTTTGTGGTTCGGAGTTGAATTATATGTAAATGCGGTCTACAATTGGAGCAGATGATGAAGTTAGAGAATTTGAAAGAAAATTAACCGATGTTTTAGATTGTAACATGTTTTAGTTCTTTATTTTTCCAAATGTTACTGATGTGAGACACCTGACTCAGGTTTTAGATGTCAGTGCTTTGAACTGTGAAATACGAGTCTGCGACTAATAACTGATAGCAGGTTTAGCAGTTAATGCTTCAGTAATTGATTGGCAGGTGCTCCCTTGTGTTTGGGGCATCTATTATGCAGGATAAGGAACTAGGGGAGTACAACCCATCACATTCAAACAGCAGTAAGAACATACCTTGCAGCCATGAACTCTGTGACATGGGGCCTAACTGTGAATCTCCAAAGGGGCATTGCCCTTACTCTGTCCAATACTTGTCTGATGATACATCGAGTTCAGGACTTCTTTTTGAGGATCAGTTGCATCTCGCCTCAGTTGAAGGAAATAAACAGCAAAGCTCCATTCAGGCTGCCGTAATTGTGGGGTATGATTGATTAATTGATGTTCAATATCTCCAAGGTTCTCTCTCACCATTCTCAGATAAAGACTTCATCACATTATCTCTTCCCTTGATTGCAGCTGTGGCAGCAAACAAACTGGTGCGTATTTGGATGGAATTGCTCCGGATGGTCTTATGGGATTAGGACCAGGAGATATATCTGTTCTGAGTTCGCTCGCAAAATCCGGGCTTGTTCCTCATTCATTCTCGTTTTGCTACGACAAGAGTTACTCCGGTAGACTCTACTTTGGGGACCAAGGGCCTGCATCTCAAAGATCTACTTCTTTTGTTCAGTTAAAAGGAGATCGGTATGTATACCATTTGATTTCGGGAAAAAAAACTGTTTACTTTCAACTATATGCCTATAGAAAGCATTTCTCTTTGCTAACGATTTGGATATATGTTTTAGCGATGCTTACTTTGTTGAAGTAGAAGACTATTGTGTTGGGAGTTCCTGTCTAAAGCTAACTGGATACAAAGCGCAAGTGGATACTGGGTCATCATTCACATATCTTCCAAGTGAGAGTTATGAACAAGTTGTTTCTGAGGTTCTCTCTCTCTCTCTCTCTCTCTCCCTTTTATATTTTTCCTTCAAAATATCAGTTATGGTTCTCTTGGGTTTTTAAATAGATTCTTGATGTGCAGTTTCACAGACAAGTTAATGCAACGAGGATCACCGTACAAGATTTTGAAAACTGTTATAAGGCTCGGTAAAGCTGCAAGTTTTTAGTAAATTGGACATATTTCTGTATTTTTGCAACTACTTCATTAACTTGCTATTTCTCTAGAGCTGATTGATTCCTTTATTTTTGATACAGTTCGCTCAGCCTATCAAACTTCCCCCTTATGAAGCTTGTTTTTCCTATGAACCAGAGCTTTGAAATCGACAACCCCCTTTTCCAAATAGCTGATGAACAGGTGCATATTCATATCTTCTATTATACATTCATGTTAAACAACACCACACAGTAAAATTCTTGAATGCTAATTTAATCATTGTAAGTACTTATGCTCAGATTTTGAGCTTGGTGGCTATTAAAATTAGTTCTTTTGCTAGAAATAGTTATTTCAATTAGATTTATTAACTGGAAATGTCTATGCAGGGAGGCTTCTATTGTTTGGGTATACAACGGTCTGATGGAGATATCGGTATCATTGGACGTGAGTACTCTACTTCTCTTTCATCCTACATATTCTAAGTCTTAACTGCTCATCTACGCCTCTACGACATATACTGTATTACTGTTGCTGTGGTATCATAAAAAGCACTGTTGCGAACATCTTATCGCATGCATATGCTATAATCTACAGAAAAAAACTTTCGTTCATTTGTGCCTTTATTTTCCTTGCAGAAAATCTTCTGATGGGTTACCGCATGGTTTTTGATTGGGAGAAAATGAAGTTGGGTTGGTCTGTCTCCGATTGTAAGCAATCTTGCTTATTTAATTTTGCTCCTTTTTTTTTCATCTTCGAAACTTAAGATTCTATGATTAAAAAGGAAAAAATTAGCTCATTCTCGAATTTTGTCTAGCAGAGACTTGTAGTGTAATTATCTTGAATTATCAAAGCTGGGATGACTTAAGATCATTAAATTTGTTACCGAAGGAAGACATTATCTGGGCCAGCTATCCCGTGCTAGTTATTTTATAAGAAGTCACGATAGAATTTAGCACATACCCGGTGCTTTTTGTAAATCGTGTGTGTTTTTTTTACTAGGTCATGATATCGAAGCAAATGGTGATGAAGTTCATCAACCACCGTCTCCAAGTGATGTGTTGCCAAATCCTTTACCAACAAACCAGCAACAGCAGAGCCCGAATGGACATGCCGTTGCACCTGCTGTTGCTGGTCGAGCTCCTGTAAATCCTTCTGCAGCTTCTCCTCCTCCTGCTATCCATCGGTATCAGTTTTGTACAACGAGTTTGTTACTGTTTCTGTGTATTGCATATGTAACTTACATAATTTGAGAATCTGCAGTTGGTATATCTATCTGTAAATCTGTTTCTAATTTATGCAATCTTAGTCATCATAGTTAAAATCACAGTTTTTTACATTAGTCTGAATTTTGAAAAGGCCATTATTCCATTTCATCATTTCATTTCATTTCACCACTACTTGGCATCTGCTATATTATACGTCGCTCTGTGTTATCAAACGTGGCCGGGGGGGTTCGTCTTTTGTTGATTGTTGATGCAGGGACGAATCTCGTCGGTTTGAACTTTGAGGGGGGGGGGGGTAATTGATCAGATGCAGAGCCTTGAAACTTTTCAAGTTGTGGCTGGCTTTGTTTCTTTTTCATAAAAGGGAATGGAATTTGATTCCCATACCTAATATTCTATAGCAAGGCAGTGTAATGCCTGCATATTGACTCAAATTATTATTGTTTGGATCATTTTTGTTAACGCACTTTTGTTGGAAATTTTGGGATTCTTAAGAATCTTACCTTCTTTAACTATTACACAAGTTTGGATGTGAATGAATAACACCCCGTTTTGGGACGAAACCGAAACGGGGTGATCGAGGGATTGGTCCCAAAACGGGGTGATCGAGGGATGTTTTCTTTTCCGTTTAGATTGGCTGGTGAGGGTAGAGGTTTATGCATCGATAAGGGATGTATGGATT
The DNA here is from genome assembly GCA_026008535.1 of Perilla frutescens. Classification (NCBI taxonomy): domain Eukaryota; kingdom Viridiplantae; phylum Streptophyta; class Magnoliopsida; order Lamiales; family Lamiaceae; genus Perilla; species Perilla frutescens. Next base: position 66,921,070 of record BRKX01000003.1, on the reverse strand, counting down.
CTCGAGAAGAGAGGAGTCTGTAAATACTCGAGATTGTTCTAGGATTTGAAGGCGTCGTATATTCAACGAAGATAAAGAAATAAAAAGAAAATGGAAACAGAGAATGGAATTACAAAAGGCAGAGTAAGTTGGACCTTTAAAAAATTACTATATTATAAAAATATGGCCGAAAGTGGTGAAACTATTAGGCCCGGCCCGGCCCCATGAGTTTTGTTTTGGTGCTTGATCAAATCGTCACGGAATATCCTGTGTCGATTTTCCTCAATTCACTTTTCAATTAAAAACCCCCTTTTCATAATAAATTATTATCGAACATATTTATTTTTTGTTAATAATTTATTTTTATATTCTTCCCTAAATTTATCTTTTGTTGAATTTTGTATGGCTAAGCAGATTTTTTTCTTTAAGTTGGGGAAGGGGAGCAGTAGGTTTCAAACTCAAGATCTCTCTATTTTATGTGGGGATTAGGAGTCTTCGAAAAGACTAGCTAGATAATTTGATGAGCCAATAATTTGTTTGTTTTTTCAACGGCCTCTAATATCCTTACTCTTATTTCAATATTTTGTATGTCAAGGCAGATATATTTGACATGTCTAGCATATTTTGGCTAGGGATGTCAATTTAGCCCGAAACCGATGGGTTGGTCCGAATAGACCGAGAAAAATATAGGGTTATGGCCGAATTTTTCGGCCCAAAAAAAAAATTAACCGAACGGGCCAAACCGGTCGGGCTGGCGGGCCAAACGGGCTGGCCCGGTCGGACCGCGGGTTGGCCCGTCGGGCTGGCCTGGCAGCCTTCGTTGTTTTCGTCATAACTTTTTCTAGAAAACTCCAATTCACGAACGGTGGGAAGCGTTGGAAAGCTAACTCAAATATCTTTCCATCCATATATTATGCATTTATATATTCCAAATATGCTAAAAGTTATGAATTTTTAAAGTTACAACTAATAATAAATGAGTTTTATTCAATGATGCAATTTTTCATTAAATGTGATATTTTCATTTATGACATACATTATTGCATTTATCAATGTTATAACTTATAAGTGCTTAGTATGATGTATAAAACATGTTGTTTATTCGTTTGTTGCTTTTTGAATGTCAAAACCTTTCACTTTAATTTTTTTTATTATTTTATTTTATTTTTGTTAAGAAAATTATCTTTCACTCGTTATCCATCTATTATTATATAGTATTGATGTTTTAAAGTATTAAAATTATATTATTTATCATGTTTTCAATAATTTAATTTTATATACATTCTAATGTTATCATTTGTTTATTGTATGAGAAAGAATACAAAAATAAATGAAATAAATAATGAAGACTTTAAAAATGAAATATGAACATGAAGTTGAAAGATCTTCAAATATTATTGTTGAAATAGAAGAAGATTGTATTTCCAATTAGTTTGGAGATTGAACTATAATTAGATTTATGATTTAGTTTAAAATTATTATTTTTGAAAGAACAAATAATGATTGAAAATTATTGTAATTTATCATTTCATGTATCATTGATTTCTTTATTTGATGCACTATGATGTTAATGAAATTTTATATTCGCCATATTTTTTTTCATTTTATGTTATTTTTCGTGTATTTATTTATTTCAAGAGTAAGAGATGGTGACTATTTTTTAGAATTATCAAAATATAATTTATACATGTGAAAAAAATTCGTTAGCATGTTGGCCCGACGGGCTAGCCCGAAAACCGAAGGGTTAGGGTTAGGGCCAAGAATTTTTGGCCCGAAATTTTTTTTAACCGATTTGGCCCGAACCGAATTGGCCCGAAACCGAAATAGGTTGGCCCGATTGACATCCCTAATTTTGGCACATCGAATTTCAAATTAAAGTCCGTTACGGATTAGATGGAATTTGAATTTGAGCTCTTTCAAATGTTGACTCAACTTTTATATTGTATGTATTCGCAAATTATAAAAATTTATGTGGAAACGTTTTACGAGTTAAAATTTATAGGATGGGTCAAAATTCGGATCTAAAACTCATATTCAATAATAGGTTCGTAAGTTTATAATGTTTGGATTCTAGTTGTGTTTGGATCCACTTGAGTTGATTGCAATTTGCAATCTATCTTGGGACATTCATGTTGCCCTTGAGCAAGGCCTCTTCAACACTATACAAATAATGGTTATATCAAGATATTTATATCCTATTAGAAATTATTAAATGAATGAGGGGTATAAACAGTTGATATCCTCTATTACACATTTGATGTTGCATTTTCTATTGTAAACTCGATTATTTTAATTTTTTTTTCAATTTTTTTCTTCGCTTCAATTTCTTATGTTTTAGTTTCATTTTACACTTATTATTTATGATTTATCATACCCAATTAGAATGCATTGTAATTTTTTTTTTTGTATTTAGTTTTCAATTTTTAGTTATTAATTGATTATTTAAAAAATTAAATACTAAAAAATTATATTAAACCTTAATTGGGTAGGATAAACTCTAAATAATAAGTGTAAAATTAAACCAAATCATAGTAAATTGAAATCAAAGAAAAAAAATTAAAAAAAACTATGTGTGTAATAGGGAATGCAACACCAAATGTGCAATAAACGATTTCTTATGGGTACAAAGTATTACATTCATTGAATTAGCTAGGTACATTAGAAATATAGAACAAAAATAATATTAAATTGGAACAAAATTTCAAAATATTGTTCACAAAGCATTTAATTTTATGGGGGATATATATCTTTTGTATATCTTCTCTCTCTCTCCCTCTCTCTCTCAGAATTCCACCGCCCTTTCTTAAACCGGCAGTCGCAAGTAAACATCAAACATACTTCGAACTTCTACATAGATCATTCTTATTTCTTAACCGTCGGATTGTCCTTCACCTCCACGTGGCAGATCGGAATATACGATCGAGAACATCCTACTTTTTATTTGTTTTGTTTCCTTTTTTGATGGTGAAGTAAAACCAATTTATATTCCATCCACCCCCAATACTTCGTGGCTAAGGGAGTTGAGGTCCTTTAGATTCTACCTTTCTTTTTATTTTATCGAATTTGTGTATATAAATAAATATACGTATGTATATTCCACATGCCATAATTAAAATAGATAGATAACATCGAATCAAACGATCGAGAGATAATTCCCCACACGAAAAAAACTCTTGTTTTTTATTTCCCTTACCGTATAATAATTTTATATCCGCATATACGTACTATCTCAAAATATCATGCACTTAAAATTGAACATTATGAAGCACACTCGACCTCAAAAATATCAGTAAAATTTGAATTTATAATCTTGAGTGCAAAGGTGAACTCAAACATTTCACCAACTAGCTAGGCACTGCAAGGGTGACATTATTATATATGTATCATATATATGTGTACGCAAGTGAGAATGTAAAATGTTTGTTCACAGGCTAGCCATCTCAATGAAAAATAAATTTTGGTTTAATTTTTGCAACATGCATTCTCATGACACACACGAGCTTGATTTAATTTGATGTTACACTTTCGTATTACATTTCATGTTTTATTATCATAAATGCATGCCATGTGCTTGGATGACACTAAAAATAATTAAATATACACATAACGTACAATGATAAAATAAAACACGAGATACATTTAACATAAAAATCGAACGGACAAATCGCATCGAAGAAGAAATTTACATCTTAATAGGTGCACCACACGGCATTTCCACTACATACATAACATTACTCATAACATTTGAAATCGTCTATTGCACATTTCGTGTTGCATTCCGTATTGCACACTCGATTTTCTTAGTTTTTTTTCAAATTTTTTTCTCAAATTTCAATTTCTTATGCTTTAGTTTAATTTTACACTTATTATTTAGGGTTCATCCTACCCAATTAGGGTTTTATATATATTTTTAGTCTTTAATTTTTCAAAGAATCAATTAATAATTCAAAAATAATAAACAATTACAATGCATCCTAATTGGGTTTGATGAATTCTAAATAATAAGTGTAAAATTAAACTAAATCATAAGAAATTGAAATCAAGGAAAAAAATTGAAAAAAAACTAAGAAAATCGAGTGTGCAATACGGAATGCAACACAAAATGTGCAATAGAAGATTTCCACTGTACTTATAAAAGATAACACATAAAAGATAACACGAGATTACACGGATTAAATATGATAAGAAATAGAGAATCCCGTTCATGACTCGGGACTTGGCTAGGCCAAATGTCCAACTTTCGAATTAAAAGAAAAAAAAAGTCATAAAGGCCAAATATATCTCAAATATATAAAGGCATGCAGGCAACTCTATTCTCATCAACAGAAAGCACACTCAAGACAACAGAAATCTGCAACTGTTTTACCCAGACGAGAGCCAACCTAGCAAGAAATCCGTTCAAGTTTGTTACGTACCTCGATCCATCGATCTCGAAAACTAGTTACGTGTAAGATATATAGTGTTTGTAAGAGAAGAAGAAGAAGAAATAAATAGAAAATGGGAGTTGAAGGAACAATTGATTACTTGGCTGATTTGATCAGCAGCACAAAGAGGAAGAAGAGGAAGCAGCTCAACACCGTTGATCTCAAAGTCAGAATGGATTGTGAAGGCTGTGGAGAGAGAATCAAGAACACCCTCTCTTCCATGAAAGGTACGTACGTAATTTCATTCTTTTTCAATTGATCACATGAATTGCCAAAATAGTTGTTATAATTGTATATGATGATGATTATTATTAGGAGCAAAATCAGTGGATGTGGACTGGAAACAGCAGAAGGCAACGGTGTATGGATTTGTGGACGCTAAAAAGGTGTTGAAGAAAGCTAAGTCGACGGGGAAGAAGGCGGAGCCATGGCCGTACGTACCCTACGAGCTCATCGCTCATCCCTACGCCAGCGGCGTTTACGACAAGAAGGCGCCACCCAATTACGTGCGCGGCACCGATGAGCCCGGCGTCGCCACCCTCAACCCGGTGGAGCAGCAGTACTCTCTCATGTTCAGTGATGACAACCCGCACGCTTGCTCCATCATGTAGAATTTCATTTCCAAACTACTCCTATACTATATATATATGTATGTATGTTTGTAAGACTCACCGGCACTGAGATTTTGAGTGCCATGTTTCTATCCTAATATTATGTAATTGTGTATTAAAATACACTTATATATTTATACACGGATTGGATGTATTAAAATATAAATTACTTTAGTTTTTTTTTTTTCATTTTTAACTGAAATTCAAGAACATTACTATAAGACTTGGCCAATATTTTACTCTCGATCTCTTCCCTTCTTTTTTTTTTTCAACACCAATTAAGTGTTTCACGTCAAATTTATTGGGGATTTTTTTTTTCAATTTCTTGTACTTCAATTAAATTTCTCAGTTGTTAGTAGGGAATAATTATATCAAATTAGGGTGTATAATTATTTTCAAATTTTTATTTTAATATTTAATTATTATAATTGATTATTTTAAATTGTATTATAATTAATTTTTAGTTTATAGAACTATTATTAAAATAATAAATTTGGAAGCATAACACAAAAATTGTTGAAAGTATCTCATCTCGTTTTTCTAGATATCTTAATTATGCATATTAAACTCTACGGAATGGGAAAAAAAATAGCTAAACAGTAATTTATATTTTAACGTGCATGCATCACCATATATAATTTTAGCCAAATATGTTGGAGTAACCATTTAATTTTCCCCCTTTTTTGCGGTACAATCTCATAGTCGTTGAATCAAAATTAATTCAAGAACTAGAAAAAAATTAATTAGATTCTTAAATGAAAAATTAAATTGTCTTTTGGACGTTTAAACATTGTAATTGATTAATTCCCCAAGAATCCAAAACATTCAAGATTCAGCACTTTTGCAATTTAAACTCAATTTTTTTAGCTTCACCAAATTCATCCAACAGCTTTTTGGTTGTTGGAAAACAATATATAACCTTTTTTTTTTCGAGGAAAAAAACAATATATAATTTAGTATCCGACCAATTAGCTTAATGAACGTGACCTCTAAACAATATTGCATCTACATTGTTAGTGGCCGTGGATTACCGAGTCAAGCTTGAGCTTGTATGATAACGCAACCAATCTTAACTAAAAACCCAATCTGAATAATAAAAATAATAAAAAAATCAAATCTTTTAACCTTTTCTGACTGAATTAGTTATATAATACATAACATAACATGTGATAATTCAACAACCTTGGACTACTAACATATTGCTGTATGTTACAGTTATATTAAAGCAGACAAACATCCATACATCGCTCGGCTTCAAATTCAATCACAAAACACTATTAACTATTTCCTGCTCCATTTTCTCCATTACACAAAACCTGCACAAGTGTATTGATAATAAATGAGAAAATTGCAACTGCAAACAAATACAAACAATCTTCTTCAAGATAAAGGGAAACAAAAAACATTGAAAGAGGAGGAAAAGAGCAAAACAAAGCTAATTTGACTAAATCGACGTCTCTAATCTAAATCTCAGTTGGTAATTGATATAGTAATCGCCTGCAACTTCCAATAGAGAATGGATGTGGCAACCTTTGCAATCGCCAAGTGAACTCCAAGAAACAAAATAACGGAATGTATCGGATGAAAAGGGGCTCTCCCACAGACGGCGAGAAAAAACTTCCACTCGAGAAGAGGGAAGACAACTAATAATAGCAACAGAAAAGGATAGTAGAAAGGAACGAAAATAAAAATAAAAATAAAAATAAAAATAACACAAACTACATAAAGACTAGCACTTGGAGGAAGAGGGAGAGCATTCTTGCTTAGGTCTTTTAGTGTAGAGAGAGTTGCAATTTCATGAGACATCGATTTAAATAAAGGATTGGGTATTTCATATTTGAAAACATGTGTTATTGTTTTTGGTTGATGAGAAATACTAACAAACATAAAATACTATATTCGGAAACTTTCACTATTTCAATGCCGGTGAAAACGATACTACATTGAGAAAATGTGTGTAATCATGAAACTAACCTTAGTAATGAGTATTATCAAAAACCCATGGCTCACGCTCAAATAGTTCACGACCATTCATTTGAACCACTCCTGCTGCTATATCCTCCTCACGCTTCCTTGCAGCTGCATCTTTTCTGGCAGAGGCATCAGCATCCTGTACAAAACAATATGCCTGATATAAGGTCTCCAAATCATACAAGAGAAAGATTCAGGTTTGCTATAGGCTACAACCCCTGTATAACATACTTGTTGACCCTCAAAGGCTTCATAACTAGCACTCCGCATGGCAAAGATGCTTCTCCATCAACAAACTACTTATACATATTAATCTATGAATCTTATTTCGTTTTAGTTAGTTGTTGCTCTTTCCATTACCTAATATTTTGTCATGCATTCTGCATCAGGAACACAAAAAATAAGTGAAATTAATCAATAGCGCCATTTATGCCCAGACAAAAATCAGAAAACTCGACCAATTATAATGACTAAAACACCAACTTACAACATTTTAGTCAGTTTTGGCCCAAATAATTTTGTTACTATCCAATGCCACTACCACTCAAAAGCATGATCTTCTCTTTTGCAGTCTTTTTTTTGACACATTCTAGGGTTCCATTTTTGCGATACATCACATTAAACTGAATCTTTCTTTCCACTAACAATATCACGACAACTAAGGTCAGAGGAAAAAGATTTTGAATGGACAATATCATCCTTATTCCAGCAACCACAACATGACTAGAGACTAAATGGAATAAAATGGTATACTACGTTACGAGATGTATTCGTGCAACATTAAATGTCCATTTTTTTGTTTCTTTAATTACTTCTCTCTTTATTTCATACAATCAAAGCATACAGCACAAACTTCAAACAGTAATTTGGCAAATAAACGGGAAAATACAACATCTAGCACAAGTATAACAGAACTACTTACCGATTCTTATGCAAACTGGTGACAATGCACCTTCCAAAAAAGGATCATATTTCCTTCATTTTTCGATAACAAACTATGACTAACACCTCCTTCCAAGCCGACAACATACCCCAATCAAGATGAAACTTTTAGCAACTAAAACAATGAAGAGATGATTACCTATCACCCAGGGTCTATGAGATCAAATATAAATCCAAAACCCTAAAGACCCAATATATCAATTACATTATACAAAGTCCTCCATCATGACATAGAAATCAATATGTCCACCAAATAATCTCCAGCATTAATTAGACAAATTATCAATTCTTTCACAAGAAAAGGAACATTCAATCACTAAATGCCCAGCAAAAACCTCCAATTTCCTTTTTTTTTTTTTCAAACTTATCACTCACAATCATGTACCAATATCAATTATCACAGAACTATAGATAAAAAAATTAATAATAAGTGGCTATACATATACAAAGCAGAGATACACAAAATACTACAACAGGAAACCGGAAAGAGAAACCGTCAACATAAGAAAGTTAGAGATAGGACCTTTCGACGTTTCCAGGCGGCGAATTGAGTTTCTGTGATGGAATTAGGGCTTGGATTTTTAGTAGGTTTTGCTAGCTCTTGATTTTTCTCGGCCTCCTCACCCATTTTTACTCCGACGGCGGTTGAGACGGTAGAGTGCCGGCTGTTCTGGTTGGAAAGGGTGGCGGTTTGTAATGCCGGTTAATTAAGAGAGAACGGATGGCGGATTGTATTTGTGTGTTATGTTTATGTACGTATTTGTATTTATACTTGTATATTTTGTAAATATTTCTAATATTAAAATTAAAATTAGTATTTCCCCGTGCATACATCTAGGACTTTGCAAAATCGAACCGACCGGTTCAATTTGCTGATTCAGGATTTCGGTTCGACTTCAGTTTTTAAATGAAGAACCGATGGGACTTCGATTCAGTTTCAGTTTGAGATTTAAAAATCCGAAAATAATCGAACAGAATCGATAATATTATAATAATTTAAAAAAAAAATCCAGTAAGCCCAAGCTCATCACACAATACAGTGACTGATTAAATATTAATTGATGGCAAATTGGCAACCCATGAGTAGCCCAGTCTCTTTGCATCTAACAAATCACAGAGTGCATACACTGCACACAATTTATGTGTGAATATATGTTTCTAACCAAATTTAACTTGTAAAATTCTTTTCTAACTAAACATTTCAAATCATTCTTTTCTAACCAAATAAATTTTCGGTTCCCATATTACCCTTAATAACATGTGGGTCCGATCTGTCTTGAATTGAACACGGGCTACTAGAATTGTACACGACCAATAATTCTAAAAAATAACCTAAAATTTGCTCCCAAAAATTTTGCTGTTAAACATTCAACACGGCTCTTTGCTCTAGAATTGTACACGGCACTTTGCTCTTAAACATTCAACACGGTACTTCGCTGAGAAAATTGTACACGGCTCTTATACATTCAACACGGCAACTTGCTGAGAAAATTGTACACGGCGGCTCACCGTGCGACGACGACCACTACGATGGAGAGGCCACGAACGTCGCCGCTCACCGTCGCCACTCACCGTGCTGACACCACCGCTGCCGCCGACGCAGAGGAGACGCCACCGTGACACCACCGACTCACTTGACGAGCAGATCGGCCGCTGTCGCCCCTATCCTTTAGTTGGTCGAAACAAATGGATACTCAACCTGTAAGTTTTCAATTCGTGTTTTTCTTGTTAATTAGAATAATTTGTTCAATGAATTAGTTAATTGATGTATGGGTACTTGTATTTTGATTGTGAATTGAATTGATTTTTGGTTGCTTGTGTATTTTGAGTATGATTGTATTGAATTTTGCTGTGTATTTTGTTCAATCGGCTGTTGATCGGCCAAAATTTAGCACAACCCGCAAGAGGACGGGGCTGTGTAGACAGTGGTGAGCAAGTGTCGTATCCACAGAGACTAAATTAGATTTTAATTGTGTGTACTATGACATCGGATCTCAATCATTATCTAGACGACGAATAAAAAGGGAAATTAATTAATCTAAACTAGGGAAAGCAATAAATAGACGGGAAAAAATAAATGGAGAAGAAAATATGAAGGCAGAGGTACTCTCGGGATTTATTTCTTTGGGTACTTAGCACTAATGAGACTATCGAATATCTATTTTGGTGTCAAATTTCACTAGGGCAATCTCTAATGCATCCTAAACTCTCTCACGAGACACTCAAGTTGTAGGGTACACGCTAGGTTCGCCGTCTCCGATCGAATCCTACACATGTACTTACCAAAAACTCCAATGATTTCTAACCCTTACACTAAGTCTCAATTCTCTCGAATTTATTGACAAAGGTGTCTTGTGCCTAGGGTTCGTCTATTGAGACTCATCTCTCGATTTATGAATCAATAGATAAAATCATGTCAATTAGTGATCAATTAACCAACACCCATACATAGCATAAGCACAAGAAATGAAATAGGGCCATAAACAATTAATAGAAAAATAAATGCATAAATACCAAAATATTCTCAATCCCAAAATACAAGACAATCTAGCCTAACATCATACAAATCCAAGGACTAAATTATCTCAAAGAAAATCAAAATAAAAACAAGGAAAAGAACTTGAAACAACCCGGAAGTTGGGTCTCGACTCCTCCTTGGTTCGACTCTTCTCCTCTTTGCTCCATCTTCAAGATCTAGCTCCTTATTCACCCTAGCTAGGTGGAAATCCTAGCTAGGGTGAGGGATTTGATGGGTGATATGTGAAAATAGGAGAGGGAAGAAGGGTTTTGGTATTAGGAAAATTTGGGGGAAAATGGAGGCTTGAGTTGTGAGGGTTCTCTCTTTGGGTGCTAGGGTTCTCTCTTTCAATTTCGTCCATGGGGGGTTTATATAGAGTGGAGGGATAAATGAAATTAAAGAAAATCAAAAATGGGTGAAAAAGGATAAAAAATCGGGAAAAAAACATGCACGGACGCGACCACGGAGGTCGCGCCTCCTTCTTTTGGCGCGGGTCGCGCCCCGAAACTGACTTTTAGGGCCTCTGTATCGGCGTCCACTCGCGCCGCCCCTGTGCACGGGTCGCGCCACTCATCGGGTTGATCGGGCTGCGCCTCGGGCGCGAGTAAGCAGCTCGCGCCAATGGACGCGACTTGGGTCGCGCCTGCGGGCGCGAGTGAGCAGATCGCGCCTCTGGGCGCGACTGGGGTCGTGCCTCCAACCCTGCTCCGACACCTCTCACGGTTTTGCTTTGTTCTCTCTCGTTTCTTGTCCGATTGAGGTGATTCAACTTGCAGCGTGCTCCCAATTCGATCCTCTATCTTCCCATGTCATTGAATCACTCAAAAAATTCATTTATTCATCCAAAATTTCCTATAAAACTCAAACAAGAAATAAAACTTCCAAACCGGGAGGTTAAAAGGTAAAAGGGGATGAAAACACACATTTAATCCATCAAAATACATCATGTGAAGCTCAATAAATGATGCAAAAACTACACTCATCAATTGTGTAATTCGAAAAGAGGAAAAAATGGCCAGAACCGTGTAGTACACGGTCGACCACCGTGTACACGGTGGTCGACCGTGTACTACACGGTTCTGGCCTTTTTTTTTGTAACTCTATTGTAACGTTTTGAAAATTTGTGGTATGTATTTATTATCTCGTTGATGTATTTAGAATTTATTTTGTTATGATTTGCATAAGAGAATTTAAAAATTTTAATGAAACATTTTATCTCAACGTCCCACACGCTAAGCTTGAATTCCTAAGAAATATTAAGTATTAATTGAAAATTATTTGAAAAATTAAATATGAAAGTTAATTAAAAAACATATCTAATTCGAGAAATAACCAATTACTAATTAATTCCAAATAATTTGAAATTACTAATTAAAAAAACGGAGAAACTTTGTAACATTTTATCTTCAATCACTTTGAATTTAATCGAAAAACATATCTAATTCGAAAAATAACCAATTCCGTATTTTAAAAAATATCTACACGTTGAAGAATTCATTTTTCCTCTTCTCAAATAAAATAAAAATAATTTATAAAAAAACACAACATGAATGATTACGTTAGGAATTAAAAAACTAGTTAAAACAAATTTCTATAGCCATTAAAAACTAATTAAATCCTAATTGAAGATCATATTAAATTAAATTTAAATATCGATTAATTAATAATTGAATTTAGGTAATTAAGTTAATGTATTACTTTTATTTATTTATTATTTATTAAATTTTCATTTGCAAATATTAGCATCATTGGGTGTGGAAGAGAGAGGCTATGCAGGACGTATCATGCTCAATTAATTTATACTGGAAGAATTACAGGTCTATCATTGTAGACATACTACAGACTGTAGCGCCTACTAGTGTTGATATGGTTCGAGAGTTTAGGGATGGACCTTTTGGTCTACTAATGAACTTTGTTGGAGGAACTAGTTGCAATACAGCGTTACACGCAGTCATGCACGGGAGATTGCACTAGATGGTGCTGTAGAGCATGAGGTTTGGTTCTATATTGGAGGAACCAACATTATATTTTCCCCCATTGAGTATGCACTAGTGACGGGGTTGATGTTCGGTGGATCTGATTTTGATCCATATGTAGAGCACCGCATTCCTCGAGATAGCTTTTATAGGCGGGTGTTGAGTTGTGTACCTATCTCGATACATGATTTGCATCATAGGTTTACACACTATATGCTGGGAGATGATGCTTCTGATTATTTGAAGGTGGCCAATGTGTTGTTCTTGTACGGTATGGTGCTCGGATATGACCCGCCGTGCTGCATAGACGATTGGGTGTGGGTTTTGGTGGAGAATACACAGCGATGAAAGTTTTTCCCATGGGGTTCCTATTCATTCAGGGCATTATTGCATTATATTAGTCTCATTCTAGTTGAATTGACGGCGAAGAGGAAGACTTACCATTTCTACGGGCCTGTCTGGGCATTGCAGGTACTGTCTTAAGAGTGCTTCTAAATTAGACTTTCTAAGTATTTCATACTGAACTAACAAACATGATATTTTATAGATATGGGCTTATGAGGCTATACCTCGTGTGGGACGGCACTGTGCCATTCTAGTGTCCGATGTTGCAATACCGAGGTGTTTGAAGTGGAGGTTCAAAGATAAAGCGGTTCGTCTAGGCGCATTATTCACCGAGGGAGAGGTATGCATGATTATTTAATTCAACTTGAAATCAAATATTTTTTTTTTTGCTTTAGTATTAACTAACCCTATAATATTTTGGCAGCTTCTTTGTCATACATTTTTACAACCGACCGAGAATGAGGATGATTTGCCCTATTTCAGAAGCACGCAACTTGAGAATTCCGTGGGCGTGTCTTATGTGGTGAAATTATAGGTGCCAAAGTGACCACGTAAGGTTACACAGTCTAGAGCAGTGACTCTTCCTAGAGTGCTCAGCCCTCCTAGAGTAGTGACTCCTCCTAGAGGGGTCAACCCGTCTAGAGCATTGACTCTTCCCAGAGCACCTATCCCTCCTATAGGACCGACTCCTGCTACATCTGCTGCTCGGTCTACATCGAGGAGGTTCGCATGTTGCTTATCCCGTACTTGTGGAGAGACTGGTGCAGTGGATACTGCCACGGGCCCTACTAGTGGCCGGCATCGTGGAAAACAGATCAGGGCATCCACATCATCATCTAGTATGAGTGAGGGACATGTTTGTTGTCGCCACGTGGATAGGTATCGAGAGATAGCTCGGGAGGCAGCACAGGAGGCTGCACGTGAGACGTCCAGTCGCTTCATAGTTGAGCTAGAAAAGAGAACAACCAAGTCGAATGAACGCGATGACACACTATTCAATAAATTTAAAGACTTCATAACAGGGATGATCGAGAAGTTTGATATGATGTCTAGGCGACATAATCGGAGGAATCGCAGCCACAGTCGCAGCTGCAGATCGGAGCTGAGCCCCAAGCAGATGGTGTGTATCTTTAATTATTAGTTTATTAATTTCAAAATATTTTGTGTCATTGACTGAGTGAATTTTTCTTAGGTTGAGAAGAGTCACAACCGATCTTACGAGATAGAGTTACATGCTAATCTATTTCTAACATCTTACAATAAAAAAAATGTAATTTCAAACCTAATCATTTAAGAGATTCAACTTCTTCCAATACGAAATATAAGTTGCGAATTATCACATTTCAACGGATAATATGATTCTTTATAATATTTTCCCCATAAATAATAAAATTTAAACAATTTAAACATAAAAACAAAAAAAATACAAAAAATGGAACATACCTTGTAATGTTTTTTGCCTTTTCGAATTTTCTCGTCCCTACCTTTTCAATCAAAAATCGTTCCAAACTTTTCAACCAAAGAGTAGAATAGATTTGAAGTGCTAATTTTTCCTAAGTCAACAACTGTTATACTCGTTTGGTTTATTTGGTGTGTGACATTTAATACAGCTCATTTAAAATCTAATTACACACGACTGTGAGCATTGAATTGAAAATATGAAATAAATTAAAAAAATTACACTTTCATTGTAATCCAACTACCAAGAAATGAATTAAAAATATGAAATAAATTAAAAAAAAATTTATACGGCCGTGTACAAATGACCGTGTAATATATCTATTAAATTACACGGCCGTGTACAAATTTGGCCGAGTATAAATTTCATGGATATAGTACATGGCCGTGTACAATTTTTATCTGTGTACAAATTTCATGGATATAGTCCCACCGCAATGATCACACCTTAACTTCCTCTTTTCTTCCTTTGTAAGCCTTTTCTTGTAACGATCTCCCTTATAGGCCCCTTTCTGTGAGCTGTACAAAGCATTATGCTCTATTCCAACTTCTACAAGTTGATTAGTCACTTTAATTTGTTCCTCAACTTGCAGAATCATAGAATAGGCTTGGCTAAGATTAGACAAAGGTTCATGATAAGTACTTGCTGTCTTATTGCCTCATAACAATCATCTAGCCCCATTAGAAACTGCATTAGATGTTCTTCCTCAATATCAGCTTTGATATCTTCTTGTGCAGCACAAATACATGCTCTAGTATTCTTAAGCAATGCAAGATCATCCCACAGAGATGTCAAATTATTAAAATAAAGCATTACACTTTGATTATGTTGACTGTATGTAGCCAATTCCTTTCTCAATTGATATATACGCGGCCCATTTCTTTTACCAAACCTTTTCTGCAGTTCCTCCCATAGTTGCTGTGAGGTTTCTAAGTTTTGAAAACCCCTGGCTACTTCTTTTATCATTGAATTACTTATCCAGTTGAAAACTATGTAATCGACTCGAAGCCATTGCTTATAATCCACTGAGTCCTTTCTAGGTTCAGATAGAGTACCTACAACTCCTAATTTGTTCCTAGATAGAAGTCCTCTCTTGATAGCCCTAGACCAATTATGAAAATTATGGCCATCAAATAAATCTGCGGTAAGTGACATACTAGGGTGCTCATTTGGAGCAAGGTAGAGCTCGTCATTAGCCAAGGATCTGTTGTTTGTCTGATCCTGCTTAGTGTACCCAATCTGCAACCCTTCAGTGTGTTCTCGATTGTGTGGAAGATTGATCTGTGGAGTGGAATCAACCTCTGAGTTGCCTGCATTTCTGCGCAAATCACCAACTCCGCTCTGCTCTCCTCGTTCGAGATGAGTATTTGTGGTGAAACCAACCTCCTCATCACGAGCTTGCATCCATGAAAAATGATTATTCTTCTTAGTCATGATTGTTCAATCAATAATCGAAGTTGGAAGAAATCAATTGGTGAATATAGAGTTGAAGATGAATGAAATCGAAATTAGATCTGAAATCCACGGAATATCACGGCTCTGGATACCATGTTCGATCAATTGTAATTCATTGAAAGAGTAGAAAAATATCAGAAATATCGCAGTTCATGTTCAGTTACAAAGGTTCAATACAATTGAAGAGGAGGTGTGCTTATTGTATTTATACACAGCTAGGAAAGTAATTAAGAGATCTAATCTACGGTGCACATGCACGATCCTTGTCTCAACTAATCAACGGATGTGATGAAGATAAAAGTGGTCCATGCTCTCTTGCATGGACACGTGGACGTTCACTTCTGTGCATGCATGCAAAGTATGTATGAAGCTGCTGGGAAACAGAAGCTGCAACTCAAGCCTGCCTTCCTGCGTTGAGATCTTGCTGTCAACAAAGAGGACTCTTCTGTTGATTCGCCGCCAGCTTCTTCAGAGATTAAATCTGTTTATATATACGAACGCTGAAGATTAGTCAGCCTCCATTACTTAATTGCTAAATAAATACATTAATTTTTTTTAGTTTGGAAACAAAATGAATAGGCGAAAAAATATTTATGAATTTCAATCTTGTTGCAGTCTCGCCTAGATTATAAATGAATCGGTATCTATATACCAGGTGCTTTTTAATTGCTCTTGGACGTAAATAAACGGGGTCAGGTCATATATATAAATATATATATTTTTATACACGTGCAAGTCGATCTTATATGTTGTATATATGCGCATTGATTTAGTTTTATAAAGTATGAACGACACAAAATTTCTTATTTTCTCTTACCAGAAAATTTCAATTCTTATATGTATATATGTATACATCCATGTGTTGTAAATTCTTGAAATAAAAAATTATTTTGAGTAACATTTGGATTAATCTTTTAAAATAATTTTGACTATATATATATATAAATATACTGGTATAATACAATATTCAGTTTGGTATATCATTAAATATTGGCAATATATTGTTATATTTTTTTATTTTTTATTTTTTAAATCAGTGAGCTAGGATGCCACTCTTCAATCTGCAAAAAATTCTTTCAAACCAAATGTTTTGCAACCAACGTAGGCAAAACCCTCTCTCCCCCCCCCCCCCCCCCCCCCCTCTCATTTTCTCTTGAGCAACCTATATAGATAAACCAGGGTCGTCTCAATCATTTTGTAGGCTCCGTGCAAATAATAAAAATTAGGCCCTAAATTTTTTTAAAAAATATTATAATTTTTATAATTATAGAAATATTGTTAGAAGGACTAAAAATTCAAAATATTATATTTATACTGTTATAATATTCTCAATACAACATGAAATAAATATGAATATTCTACGATTTTACATAAAAAGTGATACTTTCTAGCACTTTTTGAAGTAAATTCATCAATCAAATCTTCATATTCAATCTTTTCCAAAATATCATTTTCTATGGCTATCAACGCCTATTCATTAAGTTTTTCTTGTGACATCGTCGAACGTAAATATGACTTCAACAACTTCAATTTTGAAAAACTTATTTATGCAGATGCAACAGTCACATGAATAGTCAATAAAATTCTATATGTGACTATTATATTAGGAAAACAATCTAAACCTTTCAAAAACTTCAAAATATCAAAGGGTCCTACAAAATATGAAGGGGTCCTATATTCGTTCAAAGAATCTGAATTAGAATCAAGGAATGAACTAATTCGTTCATGTAGATAATATAATTCTCTATCAATTCGCTCAAGCAGATAATTAAATTTAAATTTTCTGAATTATTGAAACAAAAAAAATCGAAAAAAAAGAAGAATAGAGTTTAAGAAAAATACTCACTAGGGATTTGGCCTTTGGGGGAATCGTTTAATGATAGAAAAACTTTGTAATTGTAGATGCAGTGACAATAGACTTGGAAGCGTGATTTGTGAATGAATATTGGAGTTGTATATGAGTATTTCATGAAAAAGATGAGAAGCTATTATTATATAAAAAAAATCTAACGATAATTAGAAGAATAATCATTAAAGAAGATGGAAAGTTGCAAAATTGAAGAGGAAATAATGTATGTGTTGGAAGTTAGAACTTGAAATTCGAGATGTTTGTATTAGCTATTATCGCAAAGAGAATAGAATGGAGAGAATTTAATTTATTAAAAAACTATATAAGGTATATTAAATAGACAGAAAAAATTTGAGGCCCTAAAAATTATGAGGCTCTGTGCAAAGGCTCACCTTGCATGCCCTGTTAGACGGCCCTGACATAAACACACTCACACACTGATGTCACAAGTTATTTTATTGCAATAGTTCACACGCGATTCATCATTAAGAAACCCCCATCACACTTGGGATTCGTTAATATTAAATAAATCGAGAATTTAATTAACAACTATACAATCCACTCATTTTAAGACGAAGAGATGCCTCCACAGCATCAGCTACACACAGGAAAATCCATCCTGCCCCAATTTTTTCTATAAATTTTGCTGCCTTCATTTTGGCAATCACTTGCCATCTTGGATTTGCCATTGCCAACTACACAATTCAATATATATAAGTAAATAAGAACACACTTCACACACAGACATATATAGATATACGCACATATAACAAATTTGAGCTATCGATCGCTACCTGAAAAATAAAAGCTATACATTTAAGATCTAAATAATTGAAACAAAATAATTCATGTGTTTTTATTCTTTCTTATTTTAAGTTTATTTATAATAATTTATTAAGTTTTAGTAGACCCTTCATGTAGTAATCCCACTGAACATTAAATCTTTTTATTATTATTATTATTTGATCAGTTTTAAATTGATAATTTGAATCATTCCGAACTTAAATTGATATATATATATATATATATATATATAGTTTATATTTTATAAGTCTTAAATTGATAGATAACCAATTTTTGAGATGGTAACGCCAACACATGTACAATGTTTTAGTATCACGTCAGCTAGCATTTAAAACTTACAATGATATATAAGTGCTGACATAATGAGTTAATTTTTTCCCCTTTTTAATTGCAAGAAAAGTTGACTTACTTCTATCCCTCTAGAAATGAGTTTCTTGTGCAGTTCCTCCATAGCATGAATTCCGGTGGTATCGATGTTCATCACATCTGTCACAATACCATATTAAACATCAAATTAATTACTTTCATTTTTTTAAATAAATGGATATTAAAATAATTTGATTCATAACTTTGAGTTTGTAAACAAGGGATATGATATATAATTGATTCATCTATATAAAATAATCGAATTTGTGCCTTCAAATTATGAATATCAAATAATTGGCCATAGCTCGATCGGTTAGAATTTTTTTGCCTATCTTGTAAAAAATATAATACTAGATCAAATTATTATCAAATCCAAACTAACAAAAATAATCATAAACAAATAAACTTACTAGTCATGTCGAGGACAATGACACGAATCCCTGGTTTAGCACTTTCTTTCATCTCATTTTCATCGGACAACCACTTCAAAATCCTATAGAAATCAGATATAAATTTAAATATTCTGTTAACTATATAAGATCATTAAATGAAACCCAAAAATAAAATAAGAATAATAATAATAAGATTTACCTTTCTCGGATGAAACTAGCATTTGCAAAGCATAGTGTTCCAGAATTAATTCGAATTATCATGATGCCTGGGATTTTGGTGGCGACAGAAAATTGATTAACGTCGCAGAAAATCTCTGTTCCTGGAAGTCTACCTAATACTTCTGTACTAGGTTTGATGGACAGCAGAATTATCTTGGCAAATGAAATTGCCACCTGCATGCATTCAAATTCATCAATTATAAGTGTAATAACTCGTAAATCATATACACAAGAGTAAGAGTATCAATTGGGCCAGCCTGTTCGATTTCGGCTCAACTTTATCGGGTTTTCGCCTTAACCCTAACCCTAATCTTCAGTTTTCGAACTAGCCCGTCGGGCCAATAAGTTTACAGAAAAATATTTAATATTTATAAAATTGTCAATTGATATCACCTAAACTTCTAGTTTAACACTAAACATAACATAACTTATGATTAATTATTAAATAAAGTATTTAAGTTTTAACAATTATATTTTTTGTGTTTAAATTAAACTATACCCACACATGGAATTTCCAATATTTTCCCAAAAATATAAAGATAAATAATAAAAGAAATTCGGGCTATTCGGATCAACCACTTAATTTTGGCCGGGCTAGCCCAATTGGAATGTCGGGCTATTCGATTTGCCTCAATTTCAGGTAGATTCCTCTAAGGCTATAATTCTAATCCCAACCTCTTTTTTTCTTTTTTTTTTTATCGAACTGTTCGGGGTCACCCCATCAATTTTAAGTTGGCTTGACATTCCTACACAAAAGAGATACACAATACATTACAATAGACAAGTTCCGTCTAGTCTAGAAGATGTTGATGAAATTAGAATTAATAGTCTTTCAGTCATACACATACACTCCACCAATTCGACACACGAGGTTAGACTCTCGGTCAAACATATCACTACACGATTCTTAAGTTGAAGTTATGAATTCGTGATAATTATTGACTTGGAATTTATTATGCTAATTAGAATAAAATAAAGTGGCCTTTTCCATTAAAAGCAAACGAGAAAACGAAAGCTCATTCGGCAAGAATGATGTTTGTCGACAAAATATCACTCCATTTTAAAATATGTGTCACTTAATGAAATGTCATTTTCGCTGCCAAAAAAAAAATTAAGAATAATAATTAACAACTTGTATGTTTGTGATGTCACATAAGTCTCATGTAATAGACTCGATCTAAGTGTATATCGCAAATTCTCCCGTACATAAGATGTATATCAAATGGTCAAAGCGTTGACCAAAAAAATCATCAAAATATGTGATATTTTTTAGGGATTCAAGTGATTTTTTTTTTTAAATTTTGAGTGATACTTTTTAGTGTTACAATTAATACTGATTTTGACAGTTTTTTTCTTTATTTTCTTATGTCCGATATTTTTTAATGATACAAGTAATATTTTTTGACTTTTAAAAGATACTTTTTAATGTTATGAATGATACTGATTTTAACAATTTTTTTGATCAATGCATGTTGACTGAGTTAGCATTTTGACTATCTGATATGCACCTAGTGCAAATAAAACATGTCTGCCTGGTGCATATATATAAGGAGTTAGAGTAATTGAGACCCCAATTTCAAGCACTCAACGCCCAATTGGAAGGACAATACTTTTTAGTTTTTGAGGAAATAAAATAATTTTTTTTAATTTTGTCTATATAAATATACTCAATATTGTGAAAGTATTATTTAATTTAAATATAAAAAAGTGTTAAGAAATGTATCAGGATATCAAGTAGGCCACAAAATTTAACTTAAAGGTAAAGGGGTGATCCTCAAAGTATCCATTTATAATTATTTATGGATTTGACGTGGGATG
The DNA here is from genome assembly GCA_026008535.1 of Perilla frutescens. Classification (NCBI taxonomy): domain Eukaryota; kingdom Viridiplantae; phylum Streptophyta; class Magnoliopsida; order Lamiales; family Lamiaceae; genus Perilla; species Perilla frutescens. The sequence goes on along the minus strand of BRKX01000003.1, from coordinate 66,899,942 downwards.
ATTCCATGATACTTTTTAGCGTTGAAAGTGATATTTTTTAAAATTATAAGTAATATGTTTTCAATTCAAAATATAGTAAAAATTGTAAGAATATCACTGTTTTTTTCTTCTTCTTTTAAATAGTTTTTTAGCAGTTTTTGATAAAATAAACTTGATATTTTTTAATATTAAAGTGAAAGTATTTTTTTTTTTTCTTGGATCGAACTTAATCTTTTGCGGAGTCGGCTCGGGTCTAAAATAATATCTGCCCGTCAAATATAAAGCTTATGTAGGTATGACGGACAACATAATCTTGGCGAAATGTTGGTGAAAATTTCTACCCGAATTACCCATTTTACCCACTGCCGAAAAGTTACTTTCTTTTCTTTAGTTACTTTTCCTCGACGAATATTTGAAGCAAAAACAAAGATTCTTAGTTACATTGAACCTGGACATGATTTATAAATGCTTCTTTTTTTTTTGCCCTTTTTTCTTCAAAATCTACCGACTGCAGTCATTACTTAACACACATATATATCACATAAAACAAATAAACTACAAAGAAAAAAAATCTTTTTTTTTTTCGTTCTTACCATTTGTAGTTTCCTTCTATATTAATATCTTTTTCTCATAATTATTATCTCAATCGAAGTATTGGTTTGCTAAGTTTTCAAAATCGTACTAGTGGAACACTTGTAATTTTATTCGTGTTTTGATAGTGTTATGATTCGCATTTTGACCAATGGCATGGCACAAGATTTTCTCTAATTCATATTGATTTTTTTAAAAAAAATAATATGCTTAATTCCTATTAGTAATGTACTCTTTAATTATATATAATTTACTTCTTCTTGCCTAAAATCATGATATCAAGGTAGGACTCGTTTAAAGTTGCCTATAATCATGATATCATAAGAAATTTAGGTAAGACTCATTAAAACATGCCTAAAAGAGTTTTAGGTTCATTGAACCTGGACATTTGAAATGTTTATGATTCCAATTAAGCTAGTATATAATCATTATCGCATGAGAAATTTAGGTAGGACTCATTAAAACATGCCATCTATTAAATTGTTAATTCTACAAAATGTTACTCTATAAAATTATAAACTTGCTTAAAAGACCCTACCAATTAACTTCTAATATCAATTCAAAACTCAGAGCGAATATTAAAGATATGCACAGAATAATCTTATTTTCACACAATAATAATTCGTAAATTATACGGAAAAGATAAAAGGTCAGAAAACAAGTCTAAATCTTGCCATAACTGACAAGACTATATATATATATATATATATATATATAATACCAATAAATCGTTGATGGAAATATATAGTTAGTGGGTGGTATTTTCGCTTATAGTGGTGGTCACAAATTAATCAAAAATCGAAACTCACTACTCAACAAGTTGGTCACACACGACATTGACGTGAGTCAACTATTGTGGACCTTTAATTATTATTTTGGTTGCATTTATTTGGGTCACATCTAATATTATAGAATATATGATGTGCCCAACCAATAAACAATTACACTTTTCAACTTTATTTTGGATTTCTCAAGACATATATATTCTTAATCAAAACCCAATTATTGGTCCAATGATTTAACCTGCAAAATGATCGACATGTGAAACTTTAATTATCCTCACCTTTAACTCCTATTATATCCTTTTATACATAACAGTAAGTCATAAAATTATATTTATTAATTTAGGACATAGCAAATATACATCTTTATTATGTTATACAATAAATGGTACGGTAATGTTTAATTTGAACTTAGCTAGACCTAAAATAAAATTCGTTGTAAATCCCCCTTTTTTTTCTTTTCTTTTTTCAAATATGACCAAATTAATCTCGAACTAGATATATAGCATCAAAATTGTAGTTTTAGATCGAGATATTGGAGAATCCATTTACACACAATCTAACTCGATCATAGGCATAATGTATAGCACTATTTCAAGGTCAAAAGGCCCTCAACCTTTGAGGTCTATAGTGTCACATTGCACGGTTTTGATTATTTTGGGTCAATTAGATAACTACACCCACAGTGAATTGTCACTTTCCATATTTGGTCTTGGTCAACTTGCGTATTACTAATACAATATGTTACTTCATCTTAACACTTTTCTACTATTTACCACACAAATTCATGCATTTTATCAAACCTAACATAACATATATGTACAAAAATTTATAAATAGAGGTCGAAATTAAAGTAGGTAAAAGTAGAAAAATTACCGCGACGAGTAGGCCGATTTCGACGGAGCCGAACAAGACGCCGAAGAAGGCGCCAAGGCAAACAAGAAAATCGAGCTTGTCCACCTTCCATATGCTATAAGCTTCGTTTATGTCGATAAGTCCAGGCAACGCAGACAATATTATTGAGGCCAGTATTGCAAGTGGAGTGTAGTACAAAAACCTCGTGAATAACAACAATGATATCAACACTGTGATTGACATCACAATGTTTGACACTACGGTCTCGCACCCAGCACTGAAGTTCACTGCAGTTCGAGAAAATGAACCTGCAGTGACAGAGCCAGAATTTTTTCATTGTAATACTTTATAAAGTGAAATATTGTACGTGCACACTTGATCACATGTAATAGTAAAAAATTATATATAGATGCCTTAAAATTCACAACCGGAATAAAAACAATATAATTAAAAAGAAAAAGTAAAATTCTCACCAGTAGCTGTATAACAAGAAGTGCAAGATCCAACAATGTTCATAAATCCCATTGCTACCATCTCTTTGTTACCATCTAAATGGTACCCTTTAATTGAAGCAAAAGATCTCCCAACAGCAATGGCTTCCTGATACATCAATCATCAATTCAACACAATATCAATATCAAGAGAGGAGAGAGAGAGAGAGAGAGAGAGATTAATTAAGGTACCAGAAGAGATATATCATATATAGACTTACAGTGAGAGCTATGAGTGAGCAAATCAATCCAATTTTTGCTGCTTCACCAACATGCTGAGCTCCAAATTCGAGCTGATGAACTGAGATGGGATTCAGACCACCTTTGAGATGTTTCACGATCTTTACGCCGTGTTTATCGGCCTTCGTTAAGTAAACGATTAAGGTGGATAATATGACTGAGAAGAGCGGCGCCATTGCCGGTAGCCAGAATAGCTTCTTGTTTCTTCTTCCCTGAAGTTTTATTTAACACCAAATTTCTCAGTTGAAACCAAACATTAAACTAGTCTAAAATGGCTGTTTTTGGTTGATTATAACTTACGATGAATCGCGTGGCTAGAATGAAGATGAAAAACGAGCAGCCAAGGACGAAATTCAATGGATACCACTGTTGTAAACAAAAACAAAATATAAACTTGTTTGAAACTAATCTTGATAATTAAATTATTAATTCAGAAAATACTAGCTAGATCATCGTATTAATTACTTGCTGATGAAGGGCTTCAATGACAGCTCCAAAAACAGAAATCACATCTGTTTTAGAGGTGAAGTGATTGATTCCGAGCAATCCCTTCAGCTGCTGGAGACCTATAACAATGGCCGCGCCTCCCATGAATCCGACAATCGCGGCATGAGAGAGAAAATCGATGAGAAATCCCAACCTGCAGGTATGAACATTCAAGAAACAAAGCAACGTACATATATGTGAAGAGTAGTTCGTAGGGTTTAATTTGATGAGAGAGAAAATCCAAGTTCTGCAAGAAGCTAGCTGAAATGGTCCACCTGAACAGACCGAACAGCGCTTGGAAGGCGCCGGTGAAGAAGGTGACGGTGAAGATGATTCGCCGGTATAATGCTGGATCGACGGCGGGGTCTACGATCTTCGACACCATGGCGGAGAGAAGGAGCGAGACGACGGCGACCGGGCCGATGGCGATCTCTCTTGAACTCCCCATCAAGGCATAGATCAAAGGTGGCACCACGCTTGTGTCTGAATTTTTCGTGCAAATTAATTAAATCGTCAGTTCGAGGAAAACTATGTTAATTTAAGGTAAGAAATTAGAAACATGTTTGATTAATTTGATATCTTTACTTACATAGTCCATATTGAGGATCAAGCTTGGCCAGATTAGCATATCCAATACTCTGCAAAATAATTTTCCATTAATTTAACGTGCTGAAAATTCTCTATTCTTGTCCCATCCACTTGTATAAAATGATATCATTAATATAAACCTGCGGAATGCAGAGGCTGGCGAGAGTTAGGCCCGCCATGAGATCATTCTTGAACTTGGTAGCTTTGTAGTTTCTTCCCCATTTAAGGATTGGAAACAGGCCTTGTAGGAAGACTACGGGCCTGTGAGTACGAGGTTTTTGCCCGGATTTGGGTCCGGGCAAAACGGCCTCCTTAACGGAGGCGTAGAGTTGCTTCCATGGGGCTGGCGGGTCGGGAGAGGTGAGCAGCCACTTGGCCCTCTCCGAACCGGCATCGTCGACGACGACGTCCATCTGCTGTAACTCCATGGTGAAGTTTTGAGCAGGGATGGTGCCCATGAATAGTACTTAAGTTTGAAGTGTTTGGGTGAACCCAAGGACAGAGAGAGAGTGAGAAGATTCTGATAGTGCACTTTAAATACCAGCCCTCCATGCCTTGAGGGGCCTTCAAAGTGACACGAAATTTTTTCATTGTCACATTAAGCAATGTGCATGTAGATTTAGAAGCATGTTTTTTTTTTTTTTTTTTTTAATATTTACTGTATTTGACTCACAAAAGGTCCAATTCAAGCTATTATTATAAAAATATATGTTAATCGCTTTGTATATTATAAAATATTATACACACACATATATACACATGCACGCGCACTCACACACAAGCTATATGCTGCACAACATGTGAAAAGTGAACTTTGGCCTAGGGATGTGCAAAAAATGGAAAAAACTGAAAATCCAACCGAATCGAACAAATTCAGTTCATTTGGTCCGGTTCTTTCAAATTTTTGGTCCGGTTTGATTTTTTTTTAAAAAAAATAATTGGTCCTTGGTTCGGTCCGGTCCTGCAGACAACGGACCAAATAGACCGAGCCTTTTTATTTATTATTTTTTTAATTATTATTTGTTGGATACTTCGAATATTTGTATTGTTATTTATTGGTTTAGTTTTTTATATTAGTTATAAATGTTTATTTATGATGTTAGTTATAGATTTGTGATATTTGTTTATTATTTAGGCTATTATTTCCACAGTTAGTCAAGCTATTCAAAATATTAAAAAAAAAGAAAAAAAATTAGACTGGACCGAACCGAACAAATTCAATTCGGTCCAGTTCGGTCCTCCCCTTAATTCGGTTCGGTTCGGTCCTAAATATTTCTCAATTCGGTCTATTCGGTTTTATGTTTTTTGGACCGAAATAGACTGAATGTTCACCCCTACTTTGGCCTAGTAATCTCGGATGTGATCTTCTATTCCACATTTGGTATTTCAATCCGTATTCTACGATTGAATTTACAAGTTTAATAAAAGATATTACAAAAATACAAATTAATTATAATATAATCGACCTGGTCATATCTATGGGTGGGGTAAACCTTAAAAATAACCATAAAATTAAATTAAAACATAATAAATTAAAATTGACAAAAAAATTGAAAAAAATTCATATATTTGATCGTGTAATACGAATTGGAATAGTAAATGTGGAATAGAGGATCACATCCGAAATAATATAGGAAAAATTCGACCCTAGGTTACACGCAGTGTGGACACCCACCGAATGCGCGACACGTGGCGGATTTCACTGACGTCTAAGCCAAGCCATCCCGAACCTATTTTTTCCAAACATGAACTTGACGCAACTGACGTGGCATACATCGCGACATCCAACGAAAATAACTTTTGGTCATTCCAAATTTAATGTGCCGTAGAGTTTTCCGGAGAAGGTTGGGGTTTATATATGTATCGAGGAGGTGATCTTGATTTCCTTTAACTAAGTAATTCATTATGATTATCATCCAAAAAAATACGACAAGGTTAGTTTGATTGCGAACTATTTCTTTTTTAAATAGTTCGCAACAAAACTCAATATTAGATTATGTGATTTGATTAATTAAAGTTTGTAATTAGTAAGTATTAAAATTTATTTGAGTGGAAATTTGTTTATAAAATTCCTATATTTTCGTATTTAAAACGGTACATATTGATCTGCATATATTTAGAAGTTAGTGAAGCAAGGTTTAAAATTTTTCCCTTCTAATTGAGTGTGGGATAGATCAGTGAATCTAGAGAGAACTGTCCCCCGACCATGTCTTCATCATCAGACCACGATGCATGAAGCCAGGTTCAACATGACACACATATTTGTCAATCATTCCAGTTCTAATTTGCAACGTATCACCATTTCATATATCTTGTTGAGGTTTCGAACATCCATCTCCCCTTTGTTAAATGTTGAATTTTTCCATTTCTGTGTATAAATAATTACACAAAAACTTCCCTGCAGCGGATGTAAATAACACTATTTCAGACGGGTCGGATCCGGGTTTTATCCGACCCGATGTATATAAAAAAAATTCGTTCCTTCCACCATTCTCATTTACTCCTAACCCTAGTTTCACGCTGAGCCAGAGAGAATCACCGTCCTTTCGTTTTTTCTCCCTTTCCCTTCACGATCAAAAACCTTAGTTTCAAGCGAAGAGGCACCGTCATTCGTTCAATCGAATTTTCCGACAACCGTGATCCCTGGTTTGAAGTGAAGCAGCGATGTTGTGATTTCGATCGAGTTTTCTGGAGATTTTCTTCAATTCGATTTCATTCCAGGTTAGTTTCTTCGCATTTTTAGGTTATTTAATCTCTTTTTAATTTATAATTTTCTGTGATTTCTTTTAATGTAGCACCTAATCGTGTATCTGAACCAAAAATAAAGATGAGTAGTTTGTGTTTGATCCATTTTCGTTGCGGTTTTTTTCCCCTCTCGTATTTTTTTGTTCATGTTCTTTGTTTGATTTATAGATACATTATGTTTGTTAACATTCTCAGATTTCCTATTAAGATATCATATGTTTATGAATGGGGTCAGATTTGATATATGTATACAATATATTGTTGCTTCAAACTCGATTTCTGGAGTGATTGGTAGATATTTGATATACATGTTTGTTATTTGCTGTTCTGGTTTTCTTTGTATGTGTTAATCACAATTCCGAGTGAGTTTATTATAATCAAACCATATCACAGTATCAGTGTTTACACAGTTAAGTATCATTCTATTCACATATATGTAGCAGTTGCATACGTATCTGTCTTATATACATACAATCAGCAGACTGAGTTTTGTAACTTGAAAAATGATGCCTGGATTAATTGAATATAACTTATTTTCATCTCTATTAGTTGTTGTTGTGGTTTGTGGTTTTCTCTGAATGTTTTCTTTTGTTAGAGTTTAGTATCACTTTTTACCCATTATAGTATCATGCTATTCATATATAAGTATCACATGAGTATGTCTCTGTCTTATACACATACAGTTAATGGAGTCATTTTTTGTAACTTGAAAAATGATGTCTGGATTAATTGAATATAACTTATTTTCATCTCTGTTAGTTGCTGTTGTGGGTTTCTCTGAATGTTTTATTTTGTTAGAGTTTAGTATCAGTTTTTACCCATTTAAGTATCATGCTATTCACATATAAGTATCACATGAGTATGTATCTATCTTATACACATACAATTAATGGAGTCATTTTTTGTAACTTGATATTTGAGGTGTGTTGTTTATGTTGCAGGTTTCTAATGTTATCATTTGATTTTATATTTCGAATGGCAGAAGAATTCTGGTGGCTTCGACTGTGGAGTGTTTGTGATGAATCACATGGAGAATTTTGATGGCGAAGTTTACTCATGCCCTGATTTGATGAATGTGAGTTTTTGTTATATATTATTTTTGCTTTATTTTATTTTTTTGACCTGTTATTCTATTTTTTTTCAGTCGTGCGATCGAAGAAAACTACGAGCACTATATTGTGCTCGTATTGTTCTTGCGGGTACCAATGATCTCAGATTTGAAGTTCACAAATCAGTTCTTGCATTTTTGAAGAGAAAGAAGAAATGATTCTGATGAAGTTTTTCTGGATGTGTTTACATCATGATCACAGTGATCTAATTGTTGGATTGTGTGTTTTTTTGTGTACGGGAAAAAATATTGTTGATTATGATTTGTACGTATGCGTATGTTTCTTGGGAGAATACTCTTTTATGATTTTGCTTTTTTTTGTTGTTAATGATGAATAGATGTATGTTTCTGAATGTATTAACAATGGTTTTATGAAGTATTTTGTTTATCATTTTTATGATTATAAAATGGTATTTTGGATGTGCAAAAGTTTGTTGTAGGTTTTACTGAAAATATGCCAATTATATAAAAAGTATCAGTTAATATTAAATGAAGTATCACTTAATTTGCAATTTTGATACATTGCAAGTTTAATAAATAGTGAGTGTGTATGAATATTCATAGCTCAATATGCTTCAAATGTAGCTGTAAATTTGTTCCTTCATCATTATTCGTAACTTGAATTTTAAAAAATTAAATCTTTTTTAGACATAATAATAGTATCATGTATGAAGTATAATAGTATTCGAAGGGATAAAAAACAGTACCATAATGCAGATTGAATCAAGTGTACTAAAGATATTAGCAATCGTTGTTTTAATGAATAAAAAAATGATTTGTCATAATTGAACCTTTAATAAATGAAATTACATGATAAAATCTCAAAGTAGCAAAAATCTAATCAGTGTTTTTCCAATATAACTGTAAGATAAAAAGTACCATGCTGTAAGCAAAAAGGTATCAATTCTAATGAAGACATGTATCAACCTGATATAAATTTAAAACACTCGAGGATTGAGAGTTTTTTATCCAAACTCATTCAACTGAGTTGAACTTGCTGCATTATTTGTCTTTTTTTTTGTCCTTCTCAAGTTGTCCTTTAATCATCTTTTTCCTTCCATTTGTTGTTGTTCTTTGAGGATCAAGTACACTTATGTCTTGACTCCATTCCTTCCTGGAAAGCTCGTGGTTATGTTCTTGAACATGTTCAATGACTTCAAGCAATCCATCTTGGCCTCTCCTTACCCTCAATGATGCTTTACAATTTGTACGTGTAATATTTCTTCTCTGTGTCCACTTTTTTTTTTCTTGATTTCTCAGAGGAACAATTTTTGTAATATTTTTAACCCCCTCACTTGAACAAACATAATATTTCTCTGTCACGGCACCAGTACTATTGCGCCTTTGAGTATTTTTCCTGACACTAAATCCAACTTCCTGAGCATGTAGACAATATAATTGATACATCTCTTCAAAACTCTCTTTCTTGAAACCAATTAGAGAACCACTGACATCAAACGTATTCACTGTATAATAAAAAAGTAACAATGACTATAAAATAAAGTAGCACAGTATGTAAAAGTCTTGAAATACATAAGATTAGATATATGACCCGCTTCAATCAATGTAATGTTGTCTTCATTTTCATCAGTATATTCATGATGCTCATCCCCAGATTTGTCAAGAATAACTATATATAATTCATTATCTGCCAAAATAGCCTGTTCATCCATTTTTTTTATTCTAACAGTATATCCAAAAATAAAAATAAAAAATCAGAATTTCAACTCAAATTCTATAAAAGTACATCCAATGATGTTGTCATAGTTGATTTTACCTCAATTTGGATGAATCCAGATCCAATTCAGATTTGCAGTTGAAATTTTGATCGACTTTAGCTTCGAGATTCCTTAATGGTGGCGTCGATTCACTCTTTGCGGTGGTCGCAAACCCTAATCGGTGGAAACGACGTGATATTTGAACTCGGTATGAAGGTTGATGGCGGCGATGATACCAAGGTTCACGGCGGCGATTCTTACCTCTGCGATCACGAGAGATGCTAGCCGATGTTGAGCTTCGGTTATGATTTTTTCTTTTGGGTTTGAGTTGCATTTTTTTTAGATTAGGGCTGGGTCTGCATTCTATTGGGCTGAATTCGAATTGTATTGGGCCGGCCCGTCTGATATAGTGGTATTTCCATCTGGTGCAGGGAAGTCCAGCTCAAATAATTATATGTATTCATTGATTATATATGAGGGTTATGTTTGATTCTCTATGTGTGGGATTTGTTCCTTTAGATGACTATATATGTGCCCTATTTGGTTTTGAATTATTTTGTGTTACAGATTTTTTACACATATTATGTTGATTTCAGTTGATTGTTTTTAGGGAATGTGTTGAATGTAGTTATTCAGTAAATATTTTTGCCATGTTGATGGGGTTAAATTTGAAAGCATCACTAACTCTGTTTTTGGTAATGTTCATCAATTTCCCAAGGACTAAAATATAGTTATTGGTATCCCCAATCGCCTCACCCAAATATTTTCTTAAATGTTAGGTATTGTCTCGCAATGGAACCCCGATGATCTTATATCTCCCATCCAACCGGAGTCAACATCGAAGTCCATCAAGAGGAAGTTGTCGTTTGATGAATCCCCATCAATGTACCACGACCGACCCCACAAAGTTGGTTGTAGTCTGCCACGTAAAGTTGAGAAGGAGACTTCTATCGAAAGGCCGAAACATGGTTATAGCCTTTGTTTGAAGCATTCAATTAATATCTTGATCTATGCGATGATGTCAATCCCACACGCCCTGAAGTTGCGAAGGACAAATGGCCCCGATCTTTTATCCACACAATACTCGCGTTCCACTTAGTTTTCTGCAGAGGGGCCCCGGAAGTATGACGTCAGTGTATGCTTCAGAGTCCCAGGGTGAAAGCAGCAGACGAGTTCTGCAGGAATTGAGTGATAATAATGTGTTTTATTTTACGTCTATTTTTTTTGAAAAGGTCTTATTTTATATGTAGGTCCGTCACATTTTTTGCAACTCGAGAACAAGGTTGGAAATTTGTTGAGAGATGCAACAAGTCATCTTGCTCGCGGCGGGCCAAGCCAGTGACCTTCATCATCATTGATTGGTACAGATCCCGCCAATGCGGACGAGGCGTTCGAAGATGAATTTGAATTCTTTAATTGGTATAATACCCCAAAGCTTTTGCTTTGGTAAAGTGGACAATTATACCCTAAATAATTCTTTAATTGTGGATAATTATATATTGTTATTTATTCATCATATCAAATGTGATATTCCATATCAATCTTTCTACCAGGGATTTTCATTTAGATTCGAATGCATATTATTTTTATTTATCATAACTACACAAAATTGCTCGTGTTATCTTAATGCCTGATGCGTCTGCATATCTTTTTCTTCTTTTTCAAAAATTGAACACAAAATATAGAATCTAAACATAATCATACTATTGCAAATCCAAAGAAATAATAATTATTTGTGCATCAAACAGATAAAAACTAGTTAATTGCACTTATTTCTAAATTCGCAAATTTTTGTTTTGCCAGTAAAACGAAGATTTTCTATTTACATATACGGTGTTGTTATTATATATTACATATATTATCGAATCATTATTTATTTATAAATGTTCTTTGATCACATATAACTTGATTGTATTAATACTTGATATGATTTTGAAAGCTTATTTATATGTGAAAGTTTAAATTCACATGTGATTTATCTTATGACCGTGTTATATAAATTCTACTTTTTACATTGTTACCTAACGAGTGATAATTTTATGGGAATATAAACTTCATGAGCAATCATAGCATTGACCCATTTTGTTGTCATTTATTCAATCTAGAAACACAAAAATTGATGACCATAAAAAAAACATTAACAAATGCTACACAAATTTTTTCAAGGTGGTACTCTCGACATATGCCCTCAAGCAAAATAAATTGACTAATTTTTTTTTAATTGGGCCAAAATAATTCAATTGCCTAAATTTATTGGTGAGGCCCATTCCAATACATTTTCAAGGCCTGCCGGCACTCCAATGTGTCTACAAAAACTAGAATATAGTTCACTGATAAATTACATTCATACAGAGAAGTGCGTGAGAAGCCTCGCAGTACCTCCCACCGATCGAATTTAGGTTTCACAATAGTTGACGGATCCATAAAGTGTAAACTCGATTTGTGACTTTCCAAACACAGGAAGTACTTCTCAGGCACCTCTAATGTTAATCTACATTTTATTAATAATGATGTCCATAGCTAATTTTGTAAAAGTAGTTCACAACACAATGATAAAATGCATTCAAATCATGTCACTTAATCGAGTTCAAAATGGTTTTTATTAATAAGCACCTGTGAAATTTAAGCTTCGAATAAAATGAAAATATATACATTTTATACAAAAAGTACATAAAGATCGACAAATTAGCGGAAGCCATTCCATACAATAATTTCTGCCATTACATCAAGATCCAAAAATTACTAACTTGCTACACAATTTATTGAGTCCTCTTCTTTTCATCTGGAAACACATTTTTTTGAGTTCTCTTCTTTGCAACCGGAAGAATGTTTGCTGTATCCAAATGCGCAATGAGCTTTTATTTTTGGATTTTCTTTCTTTCATACATCCAATGCTACATTAAACAAATGAAAACACATCAAATAACAATGAGGAAAGAATTAAAAAAATTACAAACTCATTCATCTTGACATATATTTTATGTTGGGGAAGTGTTTCCATCTAGAAATACAATTTTTCAAGTCCTTTTCTTTCCTTTTGGAAGAATGTTTTCTCCATCCACTCGTGCAATAAGCTGTGTATTTTAGGATTTCTTTTTATTCATGCATCCAATGCTACATTGAACAAACGAAAAAAGATCAAATAGCAATATGAAAAAAAATTAAAAAATTGCAAACTCATTCATCTTGACATAAATTTTATGTCGGGAAAAAACAGCGGGCTCCTTCAGGGTTCTTGGTGGAATAGTACCAGATACACCAATTGAATTTGTATATTTGTGTATGTGATTCATTTTTTATTTGTTGTACTCCATTTTCTTTACGAAAGCAAACAATCTTCTTCAAAACGCCATTCGGTATCCATCCTGTCAAATGAGCAATCACACAATCATATAAGAAAGCTCAATGCAGAACCACTGTAGTTCACAACACAATGATAAAATGGATTCCAATCCTGTCACACATAATAAATGAAATAAGTCTATAAAGAAATACCAACACAAACACATAGACTCGATATTGAAGACCATAACTAAAGTTATAATGTTTCAACCCACGATATGATACAACTAACAGCCTCTCAGTACCCAACAAAAAAAATGAAAGGAAAAAGGGTCACGTAGGCCCCTAAACTTTTTGACGGGGACCTTGCGGGCCCCTGTACTTTTTTTTGGCTCAATTGAGCCCCTGAACTTTTTTTTTGTTCTATTGGGCCCCTCCGTCAAGCCCCTGTAGATGGGGCCGTTAGTTCGACATAAAACGATGTTGTTTTAGGTTCTATTAGAATAAAAAAAATTCTAAATTCAATTTAATATTGCACCCGACCCATTTTAAAAAAAAATTGACCCGATTTCAAATAAACCCGACCCATTTAGATAAAATTGGGTCTTGCAGCTTGCGTGTTAAAATTGGGGAAACAGTCTTGCGGCTTTAAGGTTAGTTCATTCGGGAATTCCAGAATTCTAGAATTTCTTCACTAACTTCATGGATTAATCTAAGTTTATGAGGTTAGGAAACAATTTTTAGTAAATTAACAAAAAGTGGTAGTCCAACTCAGAGATTCGAGAAGATTTTCGAAGTTAGAATTTGTGGTCCAAGTTCTTAGGTAACCCCACCACATGCGACGCACCAAGGCAACAAAAAAGGTAAGAATACATTAAACAATTATTGTTTTTGTTTTTTAGCAGAATATTTTAGTGTATAGGGCTTTTTTTTGTTTTTGTTTTTTAGCAAAAGATTTACTGATTTATGTTGTTTGTGTGTGTGTGTTTTTTTTTCTTTTTTTTTTGTAGAGACATGGCTTGTTACCTTATCAAGTTAGCATATCATATGGGAGGTAATTGGGTGCGTACAGATTCCTTAGAATACATAGGGGGTAAAAAAAACTTGAAGATGGAGATATTGATTTTCTATCTTTTACGCATATGATTAAGAAATACAGAGAAGAGTTTGATATGCCAAATGTTAGTAAACTATGCTATTTGAAACCAGGAAAAAGTTTGCTTGATGATGGTGTGCTAGTGTTGGAGAATGATGATGGGATTAATGACATAGTGGCCTCTGTTTTTGAACTGAATTTCAATTGCTGCATTCATATTTATCCATTTGATGAACTAGTTATCAAGGAGCATCATCTAGGTACACAATGTAGTGCAAATGTGGTTATGGATATGAATTCTGGACTAGCTTTAGGGGATTCGGGATTGGTTAATGAGAAAAAATAATGCTAAATTGGATGAGAAAGGTAAATGTCTAGAACAATAGAACGAGGTTGAAAAGGTTGCAGAATGTGAATCTGATTGGGAGGGTGAATCTGATGGGGATTCAGACAGCTCTAGTTCAAAGGATGATAGTGATAATGATTGCAGTACTGATGAAGATGTGGAGATGAGCTTAATTGAACAAAGTATGAGAGCTATTAAGTACGATGTAAATGATGACAACCCACATTTCTTGTTAGGGATGACTTTTCCAGATGCTAAGACTACTAGAGATGCTATTGCTAAGTACAGTATAGCTAAACGTACCCCTTTGAAGTTAAACCCTAATGAGAAGCATAGAATTAGGGCTAAATGTAAGGCTGTTGGCTGTCCTTTTGTTTTATTTATGTCACAATCTGGAAAGACACCAAACCTTGTTGTGAAGAAGTTCATTCATGAGCATGATTGATTAAAAGACTCCAGAAATAGGTTTGCCACTTCTAGATTTCTAGCTAATGAGTTAAAGAGATACATCAATGACAAACTTACTATCACCACTAACGAGTTAATGAAAATAATAGAGAAGGAGTTGCACTTGTATGTATCAAGATCTACATGTAAGAGGGCAAAAAAATTGTTAAAATTGAGTTAGATGGTAGTTATATCCATCAGTTTTGATATATAGGTTCTTATGTAGACATGCTGAAGAGAACAAATCCTGGTTCAACAATACAGTTAGAGCTGTGTGATAAAGCTTTGCAATCTGGAAGATTAGTATTTAAGAGGCTATATTTATGCTTCGATGCTCTTAAGAGGGGTTGGAAGATGGGTTGTAGACCTATTTTGGGGATAGATGGGTGTCACTTGAAGGGAATTGTGAAAGGGCAGATTCTTGCAGCTGTTGGGAAGGGTGCCTCAGAACAAATGTTCCCTGTTGCTTGGGCAGTCATAGACAAAGAGAACACCAATAACTGGAGGTAGTTTCTGGAGCAGCTTGTGAGTGATCTGGAAATTACTGATGGAGGAAAAACTCTAACCATTATCTCAGATATGCAGAAGGCATTTATCTTATAATTATCACATCTACACACTTGATTGCTACTATTTAATTATTAGTGTTTGATTTTAATCAATGCAGGGTTTAGTAAACGCAGTTCATGATGTATTACCACTAGTTGAGCACAGATATTGTGCTAGATATGTTCATGCCAACTGGAGCAAAATGTGGCATAGTGGAGAGCTGAGAAAGTGGTTCTGGATTTGTGCTTGGAGCACATTCAAGGAGGAGTTTGATGATAACCTGAAGGCTTTAGGGGCAATTAGCAAACAAGTAGCTAAAGATTTTGTATCTTATAACCCTCAGGTATTTTGTAGAGTATTTTTCAGCACAAGATGCAAATCTGACAAAGTAGATAATAATTTTTGTGAAGCATTCAATGCAAGTATCAGAAATGCTAGATTTAAACAAGTGATTTCAATGTTGGATGACATTAGAGAAGATACAATGGCAAGGTTAGCATCACATAAGGGCTATCATGAAAAATGATCAAGTAAATGGAGTCCTTCGTGTATTGATGTGTATCAAGATAACCTAGAGAGAGCATTTGGTTGTAAGGTAGTGTTCAATGGTGAGAATGGGTATGAGGTAGGGGATGGAGATGATAGACATGTGGTGAGGATGGATCTTTTGATGTGTACTTATAGAAGCTGGGATGTGATTGGAATACCTTGCCCCCATGCTATTTGCGCTATAAATCATGCAAAGAAAGATCCCAAATCGTATATCTCTCCCTGGTATGAGAAGTCAGCCTACATTGCAACTTATCAAATTGCAATGATGTCTATCCCAAGTTATAAGGTCATGAATATTGATGCTTTTGAGAAATGTGAGCCTCCTCCAGTTGTGAAGTTGTCAGGAAGACCAAAGAAAAAAAGAATAAGAAGTGCTAAAGAACCAAAGAAGGGCCAACAGTCAGGGACACTCGGGAGAAAGGGTGTGATTATGACTTGTTCCATATGCCATGTGGAAGGTCACAATAAAGCAAAATGTCCTCAGAACACCAAGGATAAGGTAAGTTAAATATATATATATATATATATTGATTACTGCTTAATTCGTATAATTATATTGATCTTTTGATATGAACATAGAGCTCTAAAGAGAAAACAATAGAGAAGAGCAGAGATGGAGGAAATGAAACAGAGAAGAGCAAAGAGAAAGGGAAAGAGAAAGTGATGAGCTCTGAGAAAGGGAAGAAGACTGAAAAGAGAAAGACAATAGATGATCTTCCTGACAACTGCATCAGGAGAAGTAGAAGAGTTGTTGGAATGGGGCTATATATTGATTATACATCTGGAAATGTCACTTTTAATGTGAGTTTAACATGTTCAACTTGTTTTATATTATGCATACTTGTATGATTTCTCAATTTAACTCAATTTGCAGCCTGGGATGAGCTCTGAGACACTTATCACCCAGAGAGATCCAATAGCAAGTGAAGAATTAATTTCAAATCCAGATCCTCAAATCAAATATCCAATTCCAAATGAGCGAGTGATAATACAAGAGCAATGATCCTCTGTTCTTTCTAGGAGTAGTGCATCAAGAAAGATAGCATTTGCAACCACTGGAAATCAGTCCATCTTACCTACAAATCTGCCATTTAAGCCACCTGGGCCAACATGGAAAGGCCAGCCATGCACAACTAGGAGCCAGTTGGAGAAGCAGAGGGACAAGAAGAAGTACAAGAAACCGTGAATACCAATGACTCAATATTTTTTGTGAAGGGAAATATGATGTATTATCTGAGTTGTGACTCAATAATTTTTGCAAATCAACATGTCTCTTTTGTAAATGAACATGTCCCTGAGCTTTTGTAATTGAACATGTCTTTTTTTATCCCGGGGGTTTTATAAATGAACATGTCACTATCTAATTTAGATAACTATTGAGAAGTGGACTCAATAGTGTTTATTCTCATTGTTTCTCTTGTGTTTACTTCATTGTGTTAAATCTCATTGTGAATCTTCTATTTACTTGCAACGTATTAAGCAATGATAATAATTATGCATACTTGTAGTTGAACCTCAAGCTCAACTAGAATAACTATAGAGTTAGAATAACAAAGTATTAAGCAAAGTATTAAGTAACTTTTTTTTTTGAATAACAGAGTCAGGCAAAGTACCTCAAGCTCAATCTTCTATTTACTTGCAAAGTATTAAACAATTTTTTTTTGCTTGCACTAATCTTTGAATAACAGAGTCAGGCAGAGAAGATGAGATAAACAAGGTAAATTATGATATTTAGTGTCCTAAATTCATTGATCGTATTCTCCAATCCTTCTGCAAAATTGGACAAAACCAAATAAAAGGTTGATGAAGCTCACTGATATCAGTAAACATGTCCATAGCTAGTTCATCAGTTAAAGCAATATGATAAAGCAATATAAGTATATAATAGCATCATGATGCAAACCTCTCTATAAAAATGATTATTTTTTAATTGAAAAGTCAATTTATTCACAATACATTCTTATGCAGCAGAGCTACACTCGGAGCCAAAGGCCTAAAAGATAGAAACTTCACTAGTTCTTGAAATGATAAATTTGAACGTTTTCTTCTACATCCAGCTTCTTGAAATTAATGCGCTTTCTGTTTGACAAAAACTTCTCCCAGCTATAAGCTTTGTACTTTACAGGATTTTGCTTATCCACCAGCTCCTCCAATGGCTCCACCATAGCATCGTGAGCAAGATTCATGAAATATGGAGTCGAAAATATTTTTCTCTCCTTGTGGCGGCCTACTCCTAGAGATAGATAGAAATCGGGCATGGCGGATAATGATTTAGCTTGATGAAGGTTGTAAAATTGGGCATGGTGGATAATGAGGAAGAAATTAGAGGAAGAAATTCTGGAATTGATCCACAAAGTTAGCGGAAGAAATTCTGGAATTGAGACTTTTGAAGGATTTCTCGATTGAACTAACCCTAGCGCAAGACCCTTTTCACTGTTAACCTAATTAAATGGGTCGGGTTTATTTGAAATCGGGTCGGTTTATTTTTGAAATGGGTCGGGTGCAATATTAAATTGAATTAATTTTTTTTTATTCGAATAAAACCTAAAACGACATCGTTTTATGTCGAACTAATGGCCCTGTCTACAGGGGCTTGACGGAGGGGCCCAATAGAACCAAAAAAAAAAGTTCAAGGGCTTAATTGAGCCAAAAAAAGTACAGGGGCCTGCGAGGTTGATGGGTGTCGAAACCAACAAAAATAAACCTGCTTTTCAATATCCAAATAAACTGCAATAGTAGTAAGCAGGGTCGAACCACAGAGACTGGTAAATTAAATATTAATCTTTTTATCTAAATCCTAAAACTAAATGGGGGGTTTTGAATACTGGAATTAAAATAATGCAACGAAATCAATTAAATGGCAAAGAAATAAAATGACAAATGAAGATCAAATAAGAGAAATATCTAGCTCAAGAATAATCTCGACAACGGACTACACAATTTGATCACAGATGCACAGATATAATTCACTTCTCTCTCTAAATTGGCTATGGCTATTGGTACGACCTAACAACCTCGTTTCTCCTTAATTATTCGGTAGCCAAGGTACGACCGTTAACTACTTCTCTAATTAATAGACAATCCTAGGTACGACTATAGAATTAAATCTACTAACAGCATTAAGAATCAGAGAAACACCAATTCAAACCCACGAAAATCATACGATGACCCGTTCAGATAAGATTATAAATCCCCAAAGTGTCGAAAGCGGGACTGTTTACCCCCAATCTATCCAATTGCGCTACTTAGGCAAATAATCTAGACAATTACGGATCTAGATAATTCACTAGCAAGAAATCATTCCAACAATCATACAACGTGCACTTTGCATAATCATTAAAATAATAACAGAAATCACAAACGGAAGATTTATAAATAAAGAGAGAAATAAATTATAATAAAACCAATTCGATCTCACAAATATGTAGAATCCGAGTCTCGATTATCCTCTCGCTAGAAAAGTGTTTAGAACATCATCATGGAATCAAGCAAAATCTGGAAAAATATGAAAACAGATGAAGAATGGCGTGAATCTGTGTTTCTGGCGTGAATGGAGTTTCGTCTGGAGAGAGAAAATTAATTCCGGATATATATGTATCTTCTAGATATTCTATTATCTCTCCTCTCTCCCAATGGTAAGTCTTCTACTCCTTCTTGGACTCTAAGGCTCTTTCCTTGTGAAAAATCGCAGATTAGAAAGAAGAATTTCGTCCATGTATATCTCTGCTGGGCCCACTTGTGATTTTATGAATTAAATCCCGCCAGCAGACTAAGGCGTGGCCACGCCTTATCTGCCAGAAGCTCCTGGACTCTTCCTACTCGAAATTCTTCAATTCTTTTGCTTCTAAAATGATCATTTTAGCCTCCTTTCCTACAAAACACCTTTATTCCCTTGCAAAACTCAAAAGATCCTCAAATCCCAATAAACGCACAACAAAGCTTAGTAAAACAAGGAAAAAATCACCTAAAAATAGGTGCAAATATACAACTTATCAAACCCCCTCACACTTAAGCTTTGCTTGTCCTCAAGCAAGAAAATAAAACCAAATCAAAAACAACTTCAATGCCCTTTCACAACTCAAACCATAATGCTCCAAATAAATGAACCAATACACAAATTAAGCACCAACAGTGAGAAGAATGAATTTTCACTACTAACACCAATAATCAAATACTTCCATGATTTCTCAAAATCCAAGTGTAGTGGAATTCAATACCCTCACCAAGCTTCACTCAAAATCGCTCAAATGAGTTTAAGGCTCCAAATATCTGGACTCTCAAGTCAAAACATAGAAGACCCTTCCATAAGCTTGCAAATATATCAAGTTGGCACCAAACAGTGAGTAAAAATGGAAAATTAGAGACTTCAATTTTGGTTGTAACGGGGTTTCAGGTTGGGGTGGATAAATAAGGATATTTAGGCTCCAAAATTGAAGGAATGGCATCCATTTTTCAAAAGACATCAAAACGGCACAAATTTCCCATCCTTCTTACTTTTTCACACAAGAAGGCTCTAATCAACAAAAAATTTTCTTCCTTTCAACCTTCTCCAAGTCTTTCATTCCCTCTTTTTTTTTTCACAATCTTTTTTTTTTCGATTTTTCGTCATATTTTTTTTTCAATTCCCAACCATAGCTCTAAACTTCATTTTTCTTCAAAAATCAGGCCCAAGCACTTCAATTTCTATTCCCCCAAACTTAAATCATCCACAATACCAATCTAAATGAACAATTATATGCATTCCTTCAATTAAAAGGGATCAAATCATGGCAATCAAAACAAAGAAGGATAAACATGGCTAATAATGCGGTTAAAATTCAATAAAAACAGGCTAAGGCGCTAACTGGCTATCTAGGGATTTTTCTTCAAAGGTAAGCTCAAATAGAAGGCTAAAATTGGCTTTTCCTAATTGCCCTTTTTCACATTCCACATCACTGAGGTAATCCAACATGTATAACAATGCAAGTTCTAGAAGGTAATCAACTTTGCATGACATTCACACAATGAAGGAAAGAGCATTTAAATTCAATGATGCTCAAGCTCAAAAACTCACCAAAAATAAGGTCATTGGCATATCATTTCACACATTCTTCATTCGATTTATCATCAAAAGCAAAAGACCAAGGTGCAGAGAATGTAAAATTCATCCAAATCATGCCAATACTCAACTGTACATCAATTCATCTCAATGAAGCACCATGATTTAAATCATAACATGGAGTAAAACTATCAATCTGAGCACAGAGAGATTTTCTTATCTTTTCCTTATTTTTTTTTCATATAAAACAAAAACAAAAAGGCAAACCAAAAGCAAAACAAAAACCAAAAGCAAAACAAAAAAAAACATAAAATGGCACTAACAAGCAACAAAAGACATGACAAACGTCAATAAATTTCCAAACCAACCCCCTCACACTTAAGCAAAACATTGTCCTCAATGTAAAAGCAAAAGAATAGAGAGGACTGCCCTGAAATTGACTACTGCGGAGGCGGTGGAGGATGAAACCCATTCTGAATGGTGCGGCTTGGAGTACCTGTGGCATCCTTGAAGTTACTTTCTTAGGTCCCATAGATAAAAAAAATCGACCCCCCCTCACACTGAGCAAAGACGAGTGCTGTATGGCTGTGAGGGAAATATGAGGACGGTGAGAATTTGGCATCTGGGAATGGCGGTGAAACGCCGACGATGAGGCAGAGAGGCAACGGTGTTGGAAGGGGTGAACGGCGGAGAGATGGTAGCTGTGCGGCGGACATTCGGCGATGGCGGCTGCTTCCGGCAGAGAGGCGGATGGCGACGGGAGTAACTGGTAGTGAAGAGTCGAGCGGCAGTGGTGAAGGGATGGAGATGATGAATAGGCGTGGTGGTCGTCGGCGGCTCTATGAGAGAGCGGCGATGCTCGTGAATGGAGGCGGCGGTGGGTTCTCAAATTGGGGATTGTTGAAGGTTTGACTTTGGGAAGAAAGAATTGACCCACTCTATATAATAAAAGAAGAAATTTCCAAAAAACTAAACACGTTTTTGCCTATTCCAGAATTATTTATTGTTTTTATTTATTTATTTATTTATTTTTTAAATAGATACAAATAAAAATAAAAAAAAAATTCCCAAGGCAAAATACACCATAATTCGCTTCTCTTCACAAAATCAAACAGGAGCGTCCGCGAAGTAAGGCATGGCCATGCCTTATTAGCAGCTTCCTCAGCACGAAATTCCTCCAAAAAAATGGGTACCTATGTGTACTCAAAACAACCACAAAGATTATAATCCTCACTTGTTAGCTTGTTAGTGCCTCAAAAACAACCAAGAAAAGAAAATAAACAAAACCAAAACTAAAAACAAAGAAAACCAAGGTGGGTTGCCTCCCCCCAAGCGCATTTGGTTATCGTCGTTATGCCCGACGTTCCCTACTCTTCAAGGTGAGTAATGAGGCTCTTGTAGCCTAGTGCAATCAATGCTTTGTGCTTGAAATCTTTCATAGAACGGCTTCAAACGATGCCCATTCACCTTGAATATTTTTCCCGAATCTAAGCTCTTAATCTCAACTACACCATGTGAAAACATGTTAGTGACAACAAAGGGTCCTAACCATTTAGAGCGCAATTTTCCAGGAAACAATTTCAGCTTGGAATGGTAAAGCAAAACTTTTTGACCAACAGTGAAAGTCTTTCTAGTGAGAACTTGGTCATGAAAGCGATTTGTCTTTTCTTTATAGATCTTGGAGCTTTCATATGCATCATTTCGGATTTCCTCCAACTCTTGCAACTGCAATTTCCTATGAGTTCCAGCTTCATCCACATTCATGTTGAGTTGCTTAACGGCCTAGAAAGCCTTATGCTCAAGCTCAACGGGTAAGTGACATGGTTTACCAAAAAGTAACCGAAAAGGAGACATACCTATAGGGGTTTTGAAAGCCGTTCTGTACGCCCAAAGCGCATCATTAAGCTTCAAACTCCAATCCTTTCGATCAGGTCTCACAGTATTTTCAAGAATTGCTTTCACCTCTCTATTAGAAACCTCGGCTTGGCCGCTTGTCTGTGGGTGGTAAGCAGTAGAGGTCCGGTGGATTATGTTGTACTTCTTGAATAATGCGCCGACCACTTTGTTGCAGAAGTGAGTACAACGATCGCTGATAATGGCTTGAGGTGTGCCATATCTATCAAAGATATGGGACTTGACAAACTTAACAACGGTATTAGCATCATCAGTACGAGTAGCCTGCGTTTCAACCCACTTAGAAACATAGTCAACCGCAAGAATGATGTAGACATAGTTATTAGACTTGGGAAAAGGTCCCATAAAATCAATGCACCAAATATCGAAAATTTCACAAACAAGGATAGGATTAAGGGGCATTTGATCTCTATGGCCTATACTTCCAGTCTTTTGACACCTTTCACAAGATTTGCAAAACAAATATGAATCACGAAAGATATTAGGCCAAAACAACCCACTTTCCAAGACTTTCCTAGCAGTTCTTTTAGGGCCAAAGTGTCCACCACATGCATAGGAGTGACAAAACATCAAGATGGAAGGAACTTCATGCTCATCAATACATCTCCTAATGATTTGGTCAGAACAAAACTTCCACAAGTAAGGCTCATCCCAGACATAATATTTGGCATCACTTTTGATTTTATCTCTTTGAGCTCTCGACAAATCACTTGGTAAAGCCTTAGTTACAAGATAGTTAACTAAATCGGCGTACCAGAGTGTAAAAGTCTGCACAGAGTAGAGATACTCATCTGGGAATGCATCTTGCAACGGTCGCGGTGCTTCACTTGTGGGCAACCGGCTAAGATGGTCAGCAACTAGATTTTCAGAGCCCTTCTTGTCCTTTATCTCAATGTCAAATTCTTGAAGCAAAAGAATCCAACGAATGAGTCTCGGTTTAGCATCCTTTTTGGTGAATAAGAATCTGAGAGCAGAATGGTCAGAAAAGATAATGACTTTTGTACCAAGCAAATAAGACCGGAACTTTTCTAGAGCAAAAACAACAGCTAAAAGTTCCTTTTCAGTGGTGGAATAATTTGCTTGTGCAGGATCAAGAGTCCTAGAGGCATAATAAATAACATGATGGGCTTGACCAACCTTTTGGCCTAAAACAACACCAACTGCATAATTACTCGCATCACACATAATTTCAAAAGGAAGTTCCCAATTAGGTGATTGAATAATAGGTACAGAAATGAGCATATTTTTCAACAAATCAAAGGCATGCTTGCAAGCATCATCAAAATTAAATTCTACCTCTTTTTGCAACAACTTACTCAAAGGTTGAGCAATTTTGGAGAAATTCTTGACGAAACGTCTATAGAAACCTGCATGTCCAAGAAAAGAACGGACTTCCCTAACAGAGGTAGGGTAAGGCAATGATTTAATGACATCAATCTTAGCCTTATCGACTTCTATGCCTCTAGACGACACTATATGCCCTAAAATCATTCCTTGATCAACCATAAAGTGGCATTTCTCATAATTTAAAACCAAATTAGTTTCAACACATCTTTGCAACACTTTAGTGAGGTTAATCAAGCATGCATCAAATGAATCCCCGTATACAGTAAAATCATCCATAAATACTTCAATAATGTTCTCAACAAAATCCGAAAAAATGCTAACCATACACCTTTGGAACGTTGCAGGAGCGTTGCACAATCCAAAGGGCATCCTCCTGCAAGCAAAAATACCAAAAGGACAGGTAAAGGCAGTTTTCTCTTGATCCTCCAGAGCAATCGGGATTTGATGAAAACCCGAATATCCGTCTAGACAGAAAAATAGTGGGAACGACCTGCCAAGCGCTCAAGCATTTGGTCAATAAAAGGCAGAGGAAAATGGTATTTTCTTGTTACTGCATTTAATTTTCTATAATCAGAACACATTCTCCAACCATTTTGCACTCGGGTTGGTACTAACTCACGCTCTGCATTTTCAACCACAGTAAAACCAGATTTCTTCGAAACGACTTGAACTGGACTTACCCATTTAGAGTCAGAGATCGGGAAGATAATACCT
The DNA here is from genome assembly GCA_026008535.1 of Perilla frutescens. Taxonomy (NCBI): domain Eukaryota; kingdom Viridiplantae; phylum Streptophyta; class Magnoliopsida; order Lamiales; family Lamiaceae; genus Perilla; species Perilla frutescens. Next base: position 66,875,074 of record BRKX01000003.1, on the reverse strand, counting down.
GCATCGAGGAGCTTTAGTATTTCTTTCTTTACCACTTCAGTCATCGCTGGATTGAGTCTCCGTTGAGGATCACGACATGGCTTGCTATCTTCCTCCAACAAGATTCGGTGCATGCAAGTCGAAGGGCTCAGTCCCTTGATGTCTGCTATGGTCCAGCCAATAGCTTCTTTGTACTCCCGTAGCACTCGAATCAATCTTTCTTCCTCCACTGGTTGAAGCTTGCTCGAGATTATGACTGGAAGAGTGTCATTATCTCCTAAAAATGCATATTTGAGATGCACAGGAAGTGGCTTCAAATCCAGCTTGGGTGCCTGCACAATTGAAGGTAGAAATTTCACATGAGAAACAGGCAACTCTAATTTATAAACAGGCTGGACTACAGGCTTTAAAGCTTCCAATTCTTGAACAGCGTCGTGTAAATGTTCGTCCACGCCAAACATGCTGTCTAGAATCTGTAATTCTTTCAGATCAAAGGCATTAGTCAAAGCTGTCTTCAGAAAATCAGAGTCAGAGACCTCAAACACTTTCTCTACCAAAGGATCTATCACATCAAGCATAAAGACACCAGAAACCTCATTAGGATATTTCATAGCCTCAAAAATATTGAACCTAATCAGATTTCCATCAAACTCCATAGAAAGGGTACCATCATGCACATCAATCTTAGTTCTAGAAGTCTTAAGAAATGGTCTTCCTAACAAAATAGATGCGGAGTTAGAATATCCTTCTTCAGCCATGTTCAACACATAAAAATCAGCAGAAAAAACTAACTCATTCACTTGTACCAACACATCTTCTAACACGCCCTCAGGATACACATTAGACCTATTAGCAAGTTGAATAATTACACCAGTTTCTTTCAGAGGTCCAGCATTTAAAGCAGAATAGACAGAAAGAGACATGACATTAATTGAAGCCCCTAGATCTAGCATAGCTCTCTCAATCCTCAGATTACCCACTTTACAGGGGATAGTATGTTGGTTTTGTATACTGGAAGACTTGTCTTTGTATACTTTTCTGATGATATGATGATATGAAATGAAAGTTATTGCAGTCACTGTTTGCATTTAGATTATGTTCTATAATTGTTCTATGCAATGTTCCATATACTTACATTGTAGATGATATGGTGTGGGGAGTCACACGGTAAAGATCATATCATTAGAACCTTGTAATGTATTAAAGAGCTCACGGCTTAGATAGTCCTGAACATACCATCGGTACACCGTAGAATAATCTGATAAGTTAGTTTATCTTGGCTAACTGATTATTCTAGTACACTGGTTAGTGTATTGAGGAGGATCACGATAGGATACTATTCTCTGTCTCTGACCCAGTTACTGAGAGAATAAAGATCCACAGAGTTCGGGTTCTGAACTCATGTGATATTGGCGAGCATATGTGTGTGTTGTTTATTACTTTGATTTATCAATGAATGAGATCTTTTCGTAGATCGAATTCGATATCTTGGGTAATAACAATGTATACATGATGTCTCGAGCAGTATGCATGAGCACCGTGTCCTGGTGCGCCAGCTTGATGATGTTCTCTTGAGGAAGCACAAGTTCATGTTGAAACCCTGCAGGTGGAATTTATTCCGTACATGAATAAAGCTTGTGTGGTACTACTCAAGATTTTAGATGTTAATTAATTATAGCTGTCAGAGGCTTACATAATTAATTAATGAACATTATATCTTAAACACGGGGAATGGCTGGACTAAAGGAGAAAACATATTCGTAAATATCTATTAAATTGGTAGGTCAGTTCTACTTCTTTAGTGGAATAAAAGTAAAACTTAATTTATTTAATTATATCCTAGGTTTATTGGATATTGGATATTAAATAAATTAGTAGGCCAATTTAATATTCTTCTAGATCCCTGTTGTAGCCCAATTGACTGATAGTGGACTGGATATTGAACTTGACATAGAGGCCCAAGCCCATTAGGGCTGGAACATGAAATTTCGCCCCTCCCTATATATAAGGGGAAGGGGGGCACGAAATTTTTATGATGTTATTCATAGGAAATCAGCCCCTCTTTGTCTCTCAAAGTTATCCACAGATTTCACAATTCTATCTAGTAGATTTCAGCCCACTCTGAATCTAGATACAGTCCGAGAATACAACAGAAGATCTTGGAGTAGAATACTGTGGTGGTTGAAATTTTGAGTGCTAGGTGGCGCCAACTACAGTTCATTCAACAGCAAGATTAGATCTTTAATCTTGTCCACAGACCGTCTATCGATTTGTAAGTAGATTCATTTCTATGTCTTCCGCTTTATTAGATTCGAATCTGCTTTGCATGCTTTTTGATTAGACTGTGATAAACATGCATGTCACATAAAATTATGATTTGCATGAACACGGATTAATGAACATCCAAATGATCCTGCAGTGGTTTAATTCGAAAAAACCCCAACAACTGGTATCAGAGCGGGTTTTGGCACTGTTCTAGGATTAATCCAAGTATAAAATTTGAACTACATATTAAATTTGATGATAAATTTATGGTGTTTAAATTTTCAGATTTAATTGTCATGTGTTTCGATTTTATGGTATTCAAAACTTGGAAGAATTTGAGATGTAAAAATCAAGAATTCTAGTTTTGATGACACTAGAATTTTCGGTCACTATGGATTAAATTTGGGATGATATTTGATGTTCTTCAAATTTCCAGATTTAATTCTCATAGGGGTCGAAAATTTGGAGATCAAATTTTCGAATTTGATGTGTTAAAAATTCCCTAATTTGTGTGTTAAAATTTTCGATACCTAGGAAATAAATTTGGATAGATTTTTGATCAAGATAAAAATTTTCAGATTTGTTTGTGGTGTGGTTCGAATTTTTTGTTGATTAGAATTGGATTTGGTGATTTTTTGATGTATATCAAAGATTGCCTAATTCTAATCTAGATAGGTTTGAAATTAGAATTTTAAATTTGGTAATTTTGGAATGGATCAAAATTTCCAGATTTTTATTCTTGAAAATTTCGAAACCTATAGCTATATTATTTGGAATAGTTATTTGATTAATGTCAAAATTTCCAAATGTGAAATATAGTGTAATTTTCGATTTTAATAAATTAATTTGGAGAAGATTTTGATGAAAATCAAATTTCCAGATTTATTAATTAATGTGGATCGAAAATTTGGAAGTGTTGGATTTAGATTTGATATTATTTGATGTATATCTTAATTTACCTAATTTTAATCTAGATAGATTTGAAAATAGAATTTTAAATTTGGAAGAATTTGAAGTGGATCAAATTTTCAGATTTATTATTCTTGTGATTTTCAAAATTTATGGATTAAAATTGGATAAGGTATTTTTTGGATATATACAAATAATTATCAAAATCCAATTGTGATAAGATTTTAAATTTGGATAAGTTTTGGAAGATTTTGGATTGGAATCAAATCTCCAAACTTTATCTTTAAAGATTTAGATTCTTATGGATAATATTTGGATTAGATTTTTGATTTATATCAATATATCCAATTATTATTTAATTAGGGTGGTTAGAAAATATTAAATAAATTTGGTGGATAATTATTAATAATTTCCAGATTTATTTTAAGGATATTTTCGAAATATACAAGATTTAAATTGGTGGATAATTATTTTAATTTCCAATTTTTATCTTGTGGATAATATCGAATTAATTAATTTAATTAATTGTAAAATTCGATTATTATTTAATATTCATGCATATATATCATATGTTATTTTATGTGGATCATATAATACATGATTGTTGGTTTTGTAGACTGTGTTTGTTTGCAGGTTTACTAACTATCATGGCTCCTTTATTTTATGTGATGTATGTTTATGTTGAATGGATGTTGGTCGTATGCCGGTTTGGCTACGTGATTTTAATCCATGAGAAAATCCATGGATTAGGTCTAGGTTTTATTTTACGTTGTTTTAATGTAATAGATATAAAGCTGTTAGACGAGTTTTTGAGTTGTAATTTTTATTCTAGCAATATTAGATTTTTCCTTTTGGAATAGATAGTCTGTATTGAATAAAGATCGGAGATCAACTCAAAAGAAGGAAAGTGGTTCAGCACCAAAAAGGAAGGTTCACCAGTTCACGTCCCGAAACCCTAAATGGAGCTAGGATTTTCGGCGAGGCGCGGTGAAGGGGCGGCGGTTCCTAGCCTGTTCCGGAGCTGACTTTCCAGTTTTATCTCATCAATCAACATGAGATATAAGCCATGATAGTTGGAATATTACTGTTGCTTATTATGTTGAAGCATGCAATGGATGTTTATCATTTTATGTGATGTTTGCATGTTCGATAATGGGATAAAATGAAACCTCAAATATAAATAACTAAGTGGGAGAGATTCATACCAAAGTATGTAGAAATCTCATACGGTCTCCATTAAAATCTGGTTTAATTGAGAAGTGATGGGCATGCGCGTTGACATCGGTCTTCCTCCATATCGGATGTGTCATATCACAGATTTCTCTAGAAATTAAATCTCCTAAAAGGATAGTTGTAGAACACTATTAGAACTAACTGACTCCTCCATCTGGAGCGGTTAAATTCGAGTAGTGATCTTGGTGCGAAGATAATGGTGTGCACACTTAGATGTAATTTATTGATAAATGTCCACACGATCGTGGCTTATCAGTTAGACGATTACATGACCGTGTTAATTATCCGGCTATTAATTTGCTTGTTGTAAGGAAACTCAACTGGAGGCAAATTAAAGGTTTAACCTATTTAAAGATGTTTTTTATAAACGTCCACACTATCGTGGCTTATAAAAGATGTTTTTAAAGTGTCGGTGGAAAAGTATATAATTTTTATGAGGCTTTCGATTATATACTGTTTATCTTAAACTTGTTATGTGACTGTACTGCATGTTTAATTTCAGTTATTTCATATCATCAATGGCACTCTCCAATCTGTCCTCAATCCTCAAAGAAAACAAACTTGTCGGTGAAAACTACAATGACTGGATTCATAACCTTAACTTAGTTCTTGTTGCTGAGGGACACAAGTTTGTACTTGAAGAGGTATGTCCTGACAAGCCAGATGAGGGTTCTGACGAAGCCCAAAGGGCTGTGTATGACAAGTGGGTCAAGTCTGATAAGATAGCGCGCTGCTACATTCTGGCTTCCATGTCGAATGTGTTGCAACATCAGCATCAGACTATGAAGACTGCTTATGATGTCATGCTTAACCTTAAGGAACTCTTCGGTTATCAGAACCGCTCGGCTCGCCACTTAGCAATGAAGAAGAGAGGTACATCTCACACTCTGGTTGTGGAAACATGTTTAGCAACTTGTTCTACCCAGTCATGGGTAGTAGATACTGGAGCTACTGATCATGTTTGCATGTCTTTACAAGGGTTCCTGGTAAAAAGACAGCTGAGTGAGGACGAGATCACCGTCTACATGGGCAATGCTACGAGAGTGGCGGCCGTTGCAATGGGAGACGTTGTTTTACCTTTCAGTAGTGATAGAACTTTGGTTTTGAAAGATTGTCTTTATGTGCCTGGTTTTAGGCGAAACTTGATTTCAGTTTCTAAATTGATTATGGATGGATATTCTGTTTCTTTTGATAACAAAGTAGTTATCTTTAGTGGTAAACATTTTATCTGTTCTGGCACATTGGATGGACACTTATACTTTCTTAAACCAACTGAAAACACTACGCAAAGACAACTGTTGAATACATCGATCACAAACCCTAACAAGAGAAAAGAACCTTCAGAATTGAATCAAACCTATCTTTGGCATCTAAGGCTAGGTCATATTAACCTTAAGAGGATACAAAGGCTTGTAAATGATGGACCATTGTCTTCTTTGGTACTGAAATCGTTTCCTTTGTGTGAATCCTGTTTGGAAGGTAAAATGACCAAGCGTCCTTTCCAGTCAAAAGGAAATAGATCTGAAGGGCTATTAGATTTGATTCACTCTGACCTATGCGGCCCTATGTTAGTTCAAGCTCGAGGAGGGTTCGAGTATTTCATCACTCTCATTGATGATTACTCTAGATACGGTTATATCTACCTGTTACGTCGCAAGTCTGAATGCTTTGAGAAATTCAAAGAGTTTAAGGCGGAAGCGGAGAAACGAACATGCAGAAGTATCAAGTCACTACGCTCTGATCATGGTGGCGAGTACCTCTCAAGTGAATTTAGGGATTACATGGCAGAGAGTGGGATTACATCCCAGTTGACTGCGCCTGGAACACCACAGCAGAATGGCGTGGCGGAAAGAATGAATCGTACATTGTTAGAGATGGTTAGATCGATGATGAGTTATTCTGAGTTGCCTATTTCGTTCTGGGGATATGCCCTGGAAACAGCAGCTTATATTCTTAACTTGGTTCCATCGAAATCAGTTCCTGCTACACCTACAGAACTATGGACTGGACGAAAGCCCAGTTTGAACCATATCGGATTTGGGGTAGCCCAGCACACGTGTTGGACAAGGAAGCTGATAAGCTGGCTCCTCGTACTGATGTAAGGTTGTTCGTTGGATATCCTAGAGAAACGAAAGGTGGTTTGTTTTATAGTCCTAAGGATCAGAAGATCATTGTTAGCACCAATGCTCGATTCTTAGAGGAAGAATATGTCATAAACCACAAATCAAGGAGTCACATCATCCTTGAGGAGTTAAGGGGTGGATCGAATCCTACACTGGTTGTACAAGAAGAGGAACCACCAAACACTGCACAACGTGTCACAGAAGTATAGGAACTGCCTCGTCGCAGTGGGAGGGTTGTACGCCAACCTGATAGATTCATTGGTCTGGGAGAGGCTTCAGATTTCCCAGAGGGTCTCAATGAATTGGATCCCAGGACCTATGACGAGGCAATTCAAGATAAAGATGCAGATTCTTGGAAAACTGCAATGGAGTCTGAGATTGGATCTATGGATCACAATCAAGTCTGGGAACTTGTAGAACCACTAGATGGGGTAAAACCCATTGACTGTAAGTGGGTCTACAAGCGCAAGAGAGGATCTGATGGGAAGGTTGAAACCTTCAAAGCTAGATTGGTGGTAAAAGGGTATACTCAGAAAGAAGGGATCGATTATGAGGAAACCTTTTCGCCGGTAGCCATGCTTAAGTCAATCCGGATTCTCTTGTCTATTGCCGCTCATTTGGATTATGAGATCTGGCAGATGGATGTCAAGACAGCTTTCCTAAACGGAAGTCTTGAGGAAAACATTCACATGAAACAACCAGAGGGATTCATTGCTAAGGGTCAAGAGCACTTGGTGTGTAAGCTTAAGAGATCCATTTATGGACTTAAGCAGGCATCGAGATCTTGGAACATCCGATTTGACGAGGTTATCCAGTCATATGGATTCGTGCAAAGTCCGGATGAGAGCTGTGTGTACAAGAAATATGACGGAAACGTGGTGGCATTCCTCGTACTTTATGTTGATGACATCTTGCTTATTGGAAACAGTAAGAAGGCGTTGTCAAACATTAGGGTGTGGTTGTCCGAGCAGTTCGATATGAAGGATCTGGGTGAAACCGGACATGTCCTTGGCATCAAGATCATTCGTGATCGCCAGAAAAGGATGTTGTGTTTGTCCCAGGCGACTTATATCGATACAGTGCTAGCTAGATTTGGCATGCACGATTCCAAGAAAGGTTTTATACCTTACAGGCATGGAATTCATCTATCCAAGGAAATGTGTCCCCAAACACAGTCTGAGATAGAGGAAATGAAGAAAGTACCATATGCTTCGGCTGTGGGAAGTTTGATGTATGCTATGCTATGCACTAGGCCTGATATATGCTATGCCGTTGGCATGGTAAGCAGATATCAGTCTAACCCTGGACAAGGTCACTGGACTGCGATCAAAAATATTCTCAAGTACCTTAAAAGGACTCGAGATTATATGTTGGTTTTCCGCTCTGATAATCTAGTACCTTTGGGTTACACGGACTCAGATTTTCAATCTGACAAAGATCAGAGTAAGTCTACCTCGGGCTATGTGTTTACATTAGGAGGTGGAGCCATCGCATGGAGCAGCATTAAGCAGAAATGCATTGCGGATTCCACCATGGAAGCTGAGTATGTAGCTGCCTCTGAGGCTGCAAAAGAGGTTGTCTGGCTCCGCGGGTTCCTAGTGGGCTTGGGCGTGGTTCCTGATTTGCCTAAGACTATCACGATATACTGTGATAATTCTGGTGCAGTGGCAAATTCGAAGGAACCCAGAGCTCACAAAGTAAGTAAACACATAGAGAGAAAGTACCATCTTATACGAGAAATCGTTAAAAGAGGAGACGTGGCGGTGGTCAAGATTGCATCTGAGGACAACCTGGCTGATCCATTCACGAAGAGCCTGGCGGCTAAGACCTTTGATGGTCACGTGGAGAAAATGGGAGTGAGATGCAGACCTGGTAGCGCAGTTTGAGTTGATAGTTTTAGATTGGAGAGTTTACCAGTTAGTTATTATGCTTAAAAGACATGCTTCAAGTATAAGTGGGAGATTGTTGGTTTTGTATACTGGAAGACTTGTCTTTGTATACTTTTCTGATGATATGATGATATGAAATGAAAGTTATTGCAGTCACTGTTTGCATTTAGATTATGTTCTATAATTGTTCTATGCAATGTTCCATATACTTACATTGTAGATGATATGGTGTGGGGAGTCACACGGTAAAGATCATATCATTAGAACCTTGTAATGTATTAAAGAGCTCACGGCTTAGATGGTCCTGAACATACCATCGGTACACCGTAGAATAATCTGATAAGTTAGTTTATCTTGGCTAACTGATTATTCTAGTACACTGGTTAGTGTATTGAGGAGGATCACGATAGGATACTATTCTCTGTCTCTGACCCAGTTACTGAGAGAATAAAGATCCACAGAGTTCGGGTTCTGAACCCATGTGATATTGGCGAGCATATGTGTGTGTTGTTTATTACTTTGATTTATCAATGAATGAGATCTTTTCATAGATCGAATTCGATATCTTGGGTAATAACAATGTATACATGATGTCTCGAGCAGTATGCATGAGCACCGTGTCCTGGTGCGCCAGCTTGATGATGTTCTCTTGAGGAAGCACAAGTTCATGTTGAAACCTTGCAGGTGGAATTTATTCCGTACATGAATAAAGCTTGTGTGGTACTACTCAAGGTTTTAGATGTTAATTAATTATAGCTGTCAGAGGCTTACATAATTAATTAATGAACATTATATCTTAAACACGGGGAATGGCTGGACTAAAGGAGAAAGCATATTCGTAAATATCTATTAAATTGGTAGGTCAGTTTTACTTCTTTAGTGGAATAAAAGTAAAACTTAATTTATTTAATTATATCCTAGGTTTATTGGATATTGGATATTAAATAAATTAGTGGGCCAATTTAATATTCTTCTAGATCCCTGTTGTAGCCCAATTGACTGATAGTGGACTGGATATTGAACTTGAGATAGAGGCCCAAGCCCATTAGGGCTGGAACATGAAATTTCGCCCCTCCCTATATATAAATGGAAGGGGGGGCACGAAATTTTTATGATGTTATTCATAGGAAATCAGCCCCTCTTTGTCTCTCAAAGTTATCCACAAATTTCACAATTCTATCTAGTAGATTTCAGCCCACTCTGAATCTAGATACAGTCCGGGAATACAACAGAAGATCTTGGAGTAGAATACTGTGGTGGTAGAAGATCTTTAATCTTGTCCACAGACCGTCTATCGATTTGTAAGTAGATTCGTTTCTATGTCTTCCGCTTTATTAGATTCGAATCTGCTTTGCATGCTTTTTGATTAGACTGTGATAAACATGCATGTCACATAAAATTATGATTTGCATGAACACGGATTAATGAACATCCAAATGATCCTGCGGTGGTTTAATTCGAAAAAACCCCAACATAGTAAACATACCTGGATCTTTGCATTTGGGTGGCAATTTCTTTTGAATGACTGCAGAAATATTCTCACACATGTTTACCTTTTCATTGCCTTTCAACTTCCTCTTGTTCGTGCACAGGTCCTTTAGGAATTTTGCATATCGAGGTACCTGTTTGATGGCATCGATCAAGGGAATGTTCACCTCCACCTTTCGAAAGGTCTCGAGTATCTCTTTCTCAGCTTCTTCCTTCTTTGATTTGTTAAGCCGAGATGGGAATGGTGGCTTTACTACATAGGCCTCAGACTGCCTATCTTTCTCTGGTGCACTCTGCTCTCCATCTTGTGGAGCAATCTCAGCTTCTTTCTCAACTTCTCTTCTAGCTGTCTTCTTCTTTTCTCTAGCTGGCTCGGCCAATTCTTTCCCACTCCGTAAAGTGATTGCACTCGCATTCTGCCTGGGATTAACTATAGTTTGAGAAGGTAGTTTCCCTTGAGACTCCAATTGGCTCATCGACGAAGCCATTCGAGACATTTGATCACGTAGTTCCTGAATACTCGCCTCAGTTTTGGAATTAACAGCATCTTGCTTTACTATAAATTGCTGAACAAGTGATCCAAGCGTCTTAATGGAGTTGTCGGCGGAACTGCCCTCTGGGGGAGCTGTCTGCTTCGGCTGATACTGCTGGGATTATGGATTGCCATATCTGAGATTCGGGTGATCTCGCCATCCAGGATTATAGGTATTTGAATATGGATCGTAATTCCTACGTGGTGGGCCTGGAAAACCTCCTGCAGCATTCACCTGTTCACCCGCATCTTCCTGAAGAGTAGGACACGCATCAGTGGGGTGATTTGGTGCAAGGCAAATTCCACATGCTCTAGCCTGTGACAGATCTCTCGTAGCTAGTTGTTTCACTAGAGATGTCAGCTCAGATAGCTAACTTTCGATAGTAGAAGAGCCAACTTCATTCACTCTTCGGATGGGAGTCTCTTGTCTGCGGCCATATTGTTGTGATGCTTCAGCCATATCAGAGATGATCTTTCTAATCTGTGTAGGCGTCTTCTCACTAATTGTGCCTCCACACGATGCATCTATCCACTTCCTCTCAGCAGACAACAGTCCTTCGTACAAGTAATTGACTAATAATAACTCAGAAATCCCGTGTTGCGGACAGCTGGCGCACAACCTCTTGAATCTTTCCCAATACTCGTGGAGAGTCTCCGAATCCTTCTATCTGACCCCGGTAATCTCTTTTCTGAGTGAGGTAGCTCTGGTGGTTGGAAAGAATCTCTCCAAAAACATCCTCCCCATCTCTTCCCAAGTTGTTACTGTGTTAGAAGGTAGATACAGTAACCAATCTTTGGCTTTATCTTCCAAAGAAAACGGGAAAGCTCTCAACTTGATTTGGTCCTCTGTGACTCCTTTTGGCTTCATTTTGCTACACACCACATGAAATTCCTTCAGATATTTGTGCGGATCTTCATTCTCAAGACCATGAAACTTCGGGAGTAAGTGAATAAGACCAGACTTCAGCTCAAAATCGACCTCCATCTCCGGATACTCAATGCACAGTGGAGGTTGATTCACATCTTGAACGGCTAACTCACGAAGAGTTCTTTCTCGGTTGTTCGCCATTAGGTCTATTTCAACTTCCTCAGCACTAGACTGTTCTGACAACTCGTCCTCCGAGCTCGAACTCGACGGCGATTTGGGAGGCTGCTGCTTTCTCAATTTAGTTTCTTTCCTCAGCCTCCTAGCGGTCTTCTCAATTTCTGGATCAAATAGCAATTGACCTGTTGGGACAATTGACATAAATTAGACAAAAAGAATAAATTTAACTTGACACCAGTTCCCCGGCAACGGCGCCAAAATTTGATGGGTGTCGAAACCAACAAAAATAAACCTACTTTTCAATATCCAAATAAACTGCAATAGTAGTAAGCAGGGTCGAACCACAGAGACTGGTAAATTAAATATTAATCTTTTTATCTAAATCCTAAAACTAAATGGGGGGTTTTGAATACTGGAATTAAAATAATGCAACGAAATCAATTAAATGGCAAAGAAATAAAATGACAAACGAAGATCAAATAAGAGAAATATCTAGCTCAAGAATAATCTCGACAACGGACTACACAATTTGATCACAGATGCATAGATATAATTCACTTCTCTCTCTAAATTGGCTATGGCTATTGGTACGACCTAACAACCTCGTTTCTCCTTAATTATTCGGTAGCCAAGGTACGACCGTTAACTACTTCTCTAATTAATAGACAATCTTAGGTACGACCATCGAATTAAATCTACTAACAGCATTAAGAATCAGAGAAACACCAATTCAAACCCATGAAAATCATACGATGACCCGTTTAGATAAGATTATAAATCCCCAAAGTGTCGAAAGCGGGACTGTTTACCCCCAATCTATCCAATTGCGCTACTTAGGCAAATAATCTAGACAATTACAGATCTAGATAATTCACTAGTAAGAAATCATTCCAACAATCATACAACGTGCACTTTGCATAATCATTAAAACAATAACAGAAATCACAAACGGAAGATTTATAAATAAAGAGAGAAATAAATTATAATAAAACCAATTCGATCTCACAAATATGTAGAATCCGAGTCTCGATTATCCTCTCACTAGAAAAGTGTTTAGAACATCATCATGGAATCAAGCAAAATCTGGAAAAATATGAAAACAGATGAAGAATGGCGTGAATCTGTGTTTCTGGCGTGAATGGAGTTTCGTCTGGAGAGAGAAAATTAATTCCGGATATATATGTATCTTCTAGATATTCTATTCTCTCTCCTCTCTCCCAATGGTAAGTCTTCTACTCCTTCTTAGACTCTAAGGCTCTTTCCTTGTGAAAAATCGCAGATTAGAAAGAAGAATTTCGTCCATGTATATCTCTGCTGGGCCCACTTGTGATTTTATGAATTAAATCCCGCCAGCAGACTAAGGCGTGGCCACGCCTTATCTGCCAGAAGCTCCTGGACTCTTCCTACTCGAAATTCTTCAATTCTTTTGCTTCTAAAATGATCATTTTAGCCTCCTTTCCTACAAAACACCTTTATTCTCTTGCAAAACTCAAAAGATCCTCAAATCCCAATAAACGCACAACAAAGCTTAGTAAAACAAGGGAAAAATCACCTAAAAATAGGTGCAAATATACAACTTATCAGAGGTCCCCGCTAAAAAGTTTAGGGGCCTACGTGACCCTTTTCCTAAAATGAAATACAATACAATGCTTTTGTAATTTTTTTATGGTCAACAACATTCTTGGTTGTATGAAATACAGTACAATGCTTTTGCAATTTTTTTTACGGTCAACAACATTGTTGGTTGTAGGCAAGACACATTTTTTAATACGGTAGAGGAAAACAATAGACAAAAATAGAATTAAAAAGAACACGAAGCCATTACTTCAAACCAGCATGATTCAACATACTTGTATGGCCAAAACAAGGAAGTATAGAACATAATGATATGCCCCCAAGATGATAGACTTTATATCAAGACATGTGTAAAGCATAACCACAAATCCAACGATGCATAGTATAAAAAATTATTTGCCTCGATGACAACATGATCTGAGGTGCCCCATTGCTCAATGAATTGCAACAAGTATATACCACAGTCAGACCTATTACATGAACAATTTATCATATATCAGTAGGAGGAAAATTTATTAGATGAATACTATGGTATGCATGCGTACCCATTTTGTTGTTGTTGTTGTAAATTTCATATAGTAAGCTCTATAATATTCGAAACATCATTAGCCCTAAGATGTGATGACGCTTTCAGCACATGTTTCTAGGAAAATCAATCAACTCACATTAGTTCATACAAAAATTCGTTAGTTAGAACAATGATATCCGAAGGTTATACCATGTTTTTAAAGAACTTATTGAACACTTCAACGCTCAAATATTTCTGTAAGGAATCCAGTATAGAAGTTGTCATCTTTGATAAATCAACAGTAATTCCAATCCATTGAATGTTGCATCATAATGGAAAGATGAGCTGAAAAACAAAAACTACACAACACTTTTAGCAATAGTAATTAACTCAAAGATAGTAATCAAAGAAGTAAATATCATCAAGTCAACAAATACTGCTCAGACGGTAAGATTTTTGAAATATTATCTTGAGAACTTGTTCCATCCTCTAGCTCCAAGTTATACATCTTACACTAAAACAAAGAAAATATGTTAATACTACAATTTTCTTTAAATATAAATCAAATAAAAAAAGTTTTGCAGCTTTACCGAAGTATGTGGACTAACAAAATGCTTTTTAACTTTCCCCTTCTACTCAGAGTTGAACACTTGGCAACCAACATCAAAAGACTGCTCTCAAAAGAATAATTATAATCTAAACATGTTTTTATTATAATTATAATTCCAACCACGATGAGCATGATTTGTTCTTTATGCTTGCGTAAGTCCAACCGACCACCCTAACACTGAATCACTGAAAAGTTGGGTCACAAATATTGGTTAATAATGCTACACTAATAATTCCAAACAATAATTATTAAAGAATTAAAAGAAAAGACATACTCATTTTCAAGTTTGTTGATGGCCTCAACCAGTTCATTGTCGGACAAAAAGTAGAAATTTACAATTTTCTTTCTCCTCATGTACCTTTTAATATCTTTCTCAATACCCCCATTACTATCACCAACAACAATGGAGTTAGTATCCATCTCGTTGTCATCAATTGTGTCCAATGCCTCAGTCCGCTCGTAAATTATGTCCAATGCCTCAGTCTACTCGTAAGTTATGTCCAACGCCTTATCTCGCTCATAATTATGTCCAAGATATTCCTTTTCATCAAGGTTGAGATTCTCACGATGAGTTATAAAACTTAAAAAAGAAAAAAAAACACACATGAAACTTAACACTTATCTTTTCTTTCTCGCATAACATGCAAGATTAGGTCGTCTGAGGTGGTTGACAAGGGCATTAACTCACAGTCAGAATAAATCTAAAGAGAGACTTATTCGTATATCTACTGCAGGCGTAGCTAGCAAATATTAGTAAGGGTCGATCACACGAGGAGCTATGAATCCTATCTTCCAATGTCACCAATTCCAAAAGTTGAGGGTTGTGTGCTCTTCGTATTTTGAATGTAAACACTGTAAAGTAAAATAAAACAAAACAAAGAAAAAAGGAAAATATTTATAGTAAAGTATTCTGGATTTGAAAGTCAATTTGAACTTAACAAACATGAAACTGATCATGGGTACACTGATTACTTATGTGAATTTAATTATCCAGTTAAAGGCACCGAATTTCTCTATGCGTCTAATCTATCCTTTCAATTTAGACTAGAGGTGATTTCTCATCTCTTAACCCCTAACTTGTTGCCCAACCTCAATTTCTCAATTCATTGTAAACAACAATGAAACTTTATACCCCAAACAAACCCAGATTTACTTCAGATACTGATTTCTCAATTTGCCCACAGTACATGTGATGTATCACATCCCTTTATGATCAACACACAGTTATGATTCATTGACCATGCATAGAGGTATGAACATAATTCTAATTAACGAGTGATCAGCCGCGATTAACTAGCTTAGCCCACTTTAATGCAACAAAAAATGATTACAAGATGGAGAACCAATTTCACATAGTTTTAATGCCCACAAGCCTCACGGTTCCTTATATGTTCATTAAGTTCTCATCTTTGTTCAATTTGAAATAACGAGTCTATCTGCCCATGCTAGACTTAGAACAATAATGAAAATAAATAAAATAACACATAATTGAAATGAAAAACTTACATATGTTCCAACACCAATATTGGATTTAAGAACATAAAAAGTGAACCTAAAATCTCGCGGGCTTAATGCTCGAGATTGTTTTGAACGGAAATGTAAAATGCAGAAAATGTAAAGGTACAAATGTATCAAATTGTTTAAGTGCAGAATGTGTGTTTGGCCTATGCCATGAACTAATTCATATATGAGTACAAAACACAAGTCAACGGGGGATCTTCAGATCGATCTGCAAATCGATGTGCCCACAACTTTTCATATCTAGAAGATTCTTCCTTTATTTAGAAGATCCGATCCACAGAATCTGTACTCGGCGTGCCCTAGATCACCAAGATCTACCTTTCCTTAGATAAGTGATCCACCTCCTAAATTCAGGGGATGCGACCAGACTTGCCATAAATAGCTCTACTTTTCCTCGGCAACTCGGGTGCACTGTTCTTGCCTCAACTGGTAATATTGATCTTGTGCATGTTCTTCTTTCTCTTTTCTGCAATCACCCTAGGTTTGGTGTGGGCACGATCACTGACTTCCTCTTCAGCACTACTGGAATGGTGGGCATTTCTCTCAGGCTCGAAAGAGAGCTTTTCTTTGAGGAGTCATTATCCATCGTGGTATCATTAGTATCAAAATGCCCTCCAGGTGTGATTCAGCTCCCTCATGCCCCTCTTATGCCCAAACTGACTTTTTTCGGCTCAAAAAAGAGAAAAAAAAATAAATGATAAAAGAACGAAAAAGAGACACAAAACACTCGAGAATTTGGATTTGTCACTAACTGGGGGTAAATGAGTGAAGTTGAAGGTCCTAGTTCGCTTCTGCAACTACCAACACTCGAGTTCTTTCGTGTAATGTAGTGAAATTTTTTTCTCATATTGCCCTCTAGACTCCTTCGTTTTAATTTTCATCTTTTTCTCCTTCATTTTGGAAACATCAATGTTTGAAAAGACAACAAACTTTTTTATAACAACATATGGTTCATGATGTGCCACAATGCCATGGCAAAAAAGTGGGGCTAGAAGAATCCCAAATTCTTCTTGCCCTTCAAGGTGAGCGACAACATTTGTGGCTGATATGGTTTCGACAAAATTCTCAATTCCTATAACCAATTCAACTTTAGATTAAATGAAATTATAAGAAAAAAATAATTAAAGTAACTAACTTACATAGTCAGACACATTATTATCCATGTTGGCCACATCACTAAGAAGTGTTATCACTTAGTCTTTGAGGTTTACTTTATGATTGAAAGATATTTTTGTACGATATCCAAAATATGATGCAAAAGCGACCCCTTGTAAACAATTAATACCAACTTAGCTAAAAAATATTTCGCAGGTCATGGATTCATATTAAGAAAAAAAATCTGTCAAACAATAGAATATATCAATATAAAAAAAAGAATTAGAATTGAAACAAACATAAATAAAAATTCAACTACAATCACAACATAGAGATTTTCATCGTACTTTTTTAATCTATCATTTTTTCGATTGTCCAGCCCCAAGTATAAGAATGATAGCAACGCAACTTCCCGTGCATAACTATCAACCATACCCACATCTTCTAAAAGCTGGACAGAATTGGGTGTAAGACCATGCCCGTCAGAAAAAGGAGCGATTACATAATGTAGCACAATAAGTATCACAACTCTTCCTTTATCTGCTCTTTTAGCAATCTTCTTCAATTGTTTCATGGAAATTCAATTCCGTATTATGTCTTTTTTCCTCAAACGTGTGAATAGCCTAGGAAATATCCCTGCATCATAGAATGTAGTACATATCACTGGATTGCTGGAAATGGGCAATCCAGTAATATATAACACATCTTCTAATGTAATAGTGAGTTTGTGATCACTCAATTGAAAATACTTTTCATTTGTGTTGTAGTATTCTAGCACGCAGTCAACAATTGTTGGTAAAAGCTTTGTTTGAGATAACTTTATTAGCTCGAACATAGAAGCAACTTCATTATCTTACTCTAACTAATTCTTAAAGTCATCATCGAGATTATTCTATAATTCCTGAAATATATGTAGTCCACTTAGTGTCTTTGTCATTCCTAAAAGCGACAACCTGGTAAAGAGAATGAACAGGGCTAATGATCTTCCTCTCAACAGTGTTTTTCGAGGCCTCCTTGAACCTAAATAAGTAAGGCTCCGTTAGCCTAGACGAGGATGGGATTAAGAGTAAGAAACACGTGTTTTTTCTACGTTGTTGATCTTAGTTACCGGGGGGTTTCTGGGAAGAGCTATGTAGTGCACCTCTTGGGTATGGGTGCTCGCGTAATCTCGTTTCACAGCACACGACTTTGATAGTTGATAAATTGGAATTTTGTACTAGTTTTTGTGCTATTTAATTGTGCATTTTATTTTGTTTATTTGTATTTTAATTCCAATTTAATTAGATTTCACTCGTTCTTGGAGTTTGGTATGTATTGTGATTTTTGTAGGATTTGTCCCCATTTATGCTGTATTTTCAAGAAGAGACTGGTTGATGATGTTTCGGGATTGTGTGTTGAAGAAATCGAGTCGAGAAAGAGGCGTAAATGATACAGAAGGAAATTCACGAGTTGAGTCGCGAGTGCATCTGCGAATATGGTCGCAAATGGCATCCCGACCTAAACAATGTGAGCTCGTTACTGCGAGGGGTGCAGAAGAAGAGAATTCGCGAGCTCAGTTGTAATTTCAGAGCGCCCGCGAATATCTTTGCCATGTCGGTGACACATGGACTCGTGACCCAAGTCACGAGTGAGGTCGCGAATGGCATGGGTTTGTCCGATTTTTATCTGATTTTGGACTTTTATTTCCTAAATATAATATGTTTTTTGTGCGAAAATTAGACACAATTGATGATACCCTAAAATTGCCAGCAGAGAAAAACAACGGAGAAGAACGTGGAGAACAAATAATTCAAAGAGTTCAAGATTAGAGACGGATTAAATCTTCAAGGTTTTATTTACTTCTGTATTGAATTATAATGTTTTCTTCTGGATATATTTTGAATATTTATTTTATGATGAATATCTAAAAACCCTAGTATTCTAGGGTTGGATTATGATTTATTTATGAAGTTCTTTTGATTTATTTTATTTGGAATCTATGATTTAATCATGTTTTGATTATTCCCGTGTTTATCTATATTGTTTACCTGATCACTAAATAATACAATTTGATTCATAAATTGAGAGGGGAGTTTTAACACAAGATACAGAATAATTAAATGGTTAATTAATATCACTCGATAGAGTTGTGATTAATTTAGAGAACAATAAAACTTACGAGCTGTTAGGAGTTATACGATTGGTATTGAATTGACACATTAATATTTATTGTGTAATCTACAATCTAGGCAGTTCGAGAGACGGTTTTGTAACACCCTAAATTTAATAATTAAAAAATGCTACTCTTTCTTTTTTATTTAATGCAGAATATAATAATTTCATCAATAATATCTCAAACATATTTTTTTAAAAATAACAAAAATACAAAATAATAAAAATCTTAATTCAATAATTAAATCTCATAAATAAATCCTCAAAACACATCCACCAAAGTCTTGCAATAATTAACCCAATCAAGACCAAAAAAAAAAAACCAAAGGTTATCATGTCTAGAGGTTTTAATTAAAAGTAATAAAGTCTAACTATTATTTTTGACAATTTAAAATAATTAGTCACAACCACCACATTTCCTCCTCGCAGCTCCAAGCTCACTGATCTGAAAAATATTTTAATAACATGGGGTGAGCACTAATAAATCATACTCAGTGAGAGGAATACACGAGATATGATCCAAAATTCTTGTTTTTCTTTTCCTTGTCCAACAATAAATTAAATCGCAGAATTGTGATATAACTAATCCATAATTCCACATTACGAAGGAAGAATTACAGATAATAACATTCCACATCATGAAGGAGGAATATCAATCATATTATTCCACATCACACAAGAAGAATAATAGACTCATACATTGACTGTGCACATGACATATTTTATCACATAGTTATTCCACCACAATTCACGAACGACAAATTAAGTTGGACAATAAAAATATTTCCAAACATATCCTACAACATTCAAGGATAATGATTTATCAATTTCAAACACAACTTTATAAGCATTAACTTTAAATAAATTACCTAATCACAAATATAACTTTAAAATGATTACCCACTTAGAGGCATAATTTAAAAACATTTACCCACTCAGAAACGTAACTTTAAATTGTTTACCCACATACAACTTCAAAGTAGATATTTACCCACATACATATATAACTTTAAAATTATTACCCACCTCAATAAGTAGAGCGAGTAAAATAATCACGAAATATCACACGATGAACGAGGATCCAAATTGCGGTGCACCTAGATATCAAAGTAATCTCAAATAAAACTTACATACCAAATCTAACTTTACAAACTATTAATTGTGCACCAAAAAGAATTTGAATAGTTATGGCATAACTAAATTTATTTAAGATCGCCAACACTTACATCTACTTTAATAAAATTCAGTATCAAATGAAAATTCCTTCCAATCATTAGTAGTTCACATGAAATCTTAAACTCATAATCCAATTTTTTTTTTAATTAAAAGATTATTAATCATAGAGCCACTGTATAATCTTCATTATCCAATTACCAACTAAACTACAATATATATATATATATATATATATATATTATTTAAGAAACTGAAATGAACCATTACATTTTTCCTAACTTGACAGACGATCTGTGTTCATTAATAAGATTACCATTAATCTCATGCTTTATTATCTACACTTTATAATCCAGTTATCAACTAATATTCTGAAATTATAGTTAATAAAATAATTCCCATCTAGTTCTAAGATTTTGGATCAAAATAAAACCCGAAATTAGAAAATTAGCTAACGCTATAAGCCATGTATATGTGAAATGAATAAATATATTCATTATTAAATGTTAAATAGGAGATTGAAATAAGAGCATCTTAAATCCATTAATTAATTTATAATTTTCAATTAAAATTGCTTCTTACAACATTAATCTAATCCTCTCGATCAATTCCCTTCTACTTTGATCTTGTAAAAAAAAAACATCAATAGCACCGATTAACTAAACTTCATTGACTTGTTTTCATAATCTATTTAATCAAAAGTTAAAGTTATTACAAAATTTGATCCATTACACCCAATATTATTAAGACTCGCATAAGAGTGATTATAAAAGTTCATGATCTAGTTTTTAAATGCTAAATGAAAATATATGTATTATATATATAAGAAATGGCCGACAAATATGAGCAGCACACATAAGCATTATTTTTCTTTTAACTTCATCATCCTTGCTTATGAACTGAACATATGAAATCATAAAACTATGAAATTCAAGAATTTGCAAAGCTTTACCTCTTGTTTGAAATCAAACGTGAACTTTGAGATTAGGAGTTTCTTAACTTTTTAAAAGCACGTTAATCCATTCGTTAGTCCCTAAACTAATTTCCATTAACATCCGTCATTAGCGACGTTAATTTAAGGGTAAAAGTCCAATTTGATCTTACAACTATATCCGAAATCTCAGTTTGATCCCGAAATAAAATTTTGGCCCAAATTGAACCTTCTTCCCTACTTTAAAACAAATTATTGTAAATCGATCTCTGAACTCTTATTTTAGGTTAAAAAAATCCTTTGAAAAAAATAAATCCCCAAATTGAAAAAAAATCCCCAACTTCAATTTCGCAATTCCACCCCACCAAAATGTTCTTCAATATGGAAGCATTGTCAAATGAAATAATTTCCAATTGTGATTTGAGAAAGAAATGATTCAAATATCTTATCTAGTATACCACGAAATTAACCGGTGATTACAATAATTACATAAATCCATATACTCTTGTAACATTCTAATTTTTATTATATTATTATTATTCACAATTAAATTGGTATTGAATATGTGTACGCATTTGATAATATGGTATGAGATTTTCTGAAGGTATATGATTCACAGTTAAATTATAAAATTTTCTTCCGTTTTTGTTATGTAATTTTGATCTCGTACACTTTAGTTCAATTTTGTAATTATTATTTGTGATTCATTATTACCAAGTGAGGTAATAAATTAATGAGTTAATTTCACTTATAGTCATATTAGAATAGGGTCAAACACTTTTAGTCCCAACTATAACTTTTTTGGTCTCAAGTTTAATTTTTGCAATATTTTTGGCCCCAAATGATAAGTTTTGACATTTTTTGTCCCAACACAAAATGGATACTTAACGCCAGTTAAATCTGGGACAAAAATGTTGGAAATATTTAAACTTGGGACTAAAAATGTTAAAACAGGGACAAAAAATGAACATATCAATTTTTGTAGTTTATTTTTTATTTTTTTATTTGATTTGAATTTCTTGTACTTTAATTTAATTTTATAACTGTTATTTAAGGTTCATTCTACCCAATTCGAATTTATTATACTTTTTTAGAATTTGTTTTTAAAGTATTCAATTTTTTGTTGTTTTCTTTATTTTTATTTTTTTCTAAATATTCCAAATAAAATATTTAAAATAAAAATTTAGGGGTATTTTAGTAAATCCAGCTAAAATAATTTGTTTGATAATAGTAATAAAATGTGTATAAAATTTTAATTAAATTACTTGAGTTTAATAATAATAATAATAATAATAATAATAATAATAATAATAATAATAATAATAATAATAATAATAATAAGGGTTAATTTACTTAAAATACACAAACTTTAGGTGTTTTTGGTTTTTCACACATTTTTAAAAATGTAGTTTTAATAAAATATATAAACGCAGCTCTTGTTTGGTTTTCACATGATTTCCAAATTTCATCCAATTGAATCTGACGTGGCAGCCGATCAATTCGGACCTGAATAAAAAA
Organism: Perilla frutescens; assembly: GCA_026008535.1. NCBI lineage: Eukaryota > Viridiplantae > Streptophyta > Magnoliopsida > Lamiales > Lamiaceae > Perilla > Perilla frutescens. The sequence continues at coordinate 66,852,529 of BRKX01000003.1, read as the reverse complement.
GGAGGATTCTCTATCCTAATATTTTTAGTTTAATGAAATCGTCTAATGCATTTATCCATTGCACTATTTTTTTATTTTTCTTTATATTTTTTCTTCAATTTTAATATCCAGTGTTTTAGTTTAGTTTTACAATTGTTATATTAGCATTTACCCTAACAAATTAGGATTTGTTATAATGTTTTAATTATTAATTGATGATTTGAAAAATTATTTTAGTCACTCTACTAAAATATCCCTCAATTTCTATTTTTAAATATTTTATTTGGTATATTTTGAAAAATCAATTGATTATTTGTAAAATAAATAATTAAAAATTATAATAAATTATAATTGGGTAGAATAAATCATAAATGACATGTATAAATTAAAATAAGTACAGAAAATTGAAATCAAAGAAAAAAAATGAAATATACATTTTTGGTTCCAACCATAAGTTTTTATGTCCCAAGTTCAATTTTTACGACGTTTTTGTCACAAATGATACGTTTTCACAATTTTAGTCCCAAAATTTAACAACCGTTATGTGTCCTATTAGTTTTGGGATCAAAATGTCGAGACATATCATATGGGATAAAAAATATTAGAATAAATTCTCTTGTGACAAAAAAATTCACAATTGAGACAAAGTGTTTTCACCTTATTCTAAAATGGGACCAAAAGTGCAATTTACTCTAAATTGATTATATAAGTGGCAAAGATGTATATCTTATCTTATATATACATCTATGCACATTGACGTGATTTGAGGTGTTTGATTACATTAATTCCGATCATTCGTTTAGGGAATTACATTTAAATTGATTTTGAGGATAATGTAGTTCTAATTAATTACTTATTAATATATATTTTTAAAATTATTAGGGTATATATGTAGTTTGAGTGCGTATTTGTGCATTATTAATTACAGTATAAATTAATATTTAATTAATTAATTACACACTAATAGTTTCGATGCTTAGTTGGCGTGTTTGATTACATATGGATAGACGTACGTGTTTGATTATATGTTAAATTAAAATTTTATATTACATGAGAGAAATAAAATAAATAATAAAAACTATAATTATCAAGTAGATTATTTTTTTTCCCTTCATTATTAGGTTGCTTGGATACCAGAGGTCACGAGTTCGAATCTTCTCAATACCACCAGTTGAGTGTGAGTAAAAAAAATTAAAAAAAACATCAATAATTTCAATAGATCTAACAATATACTAAATAAAATAGCGAAACACAACAAAAATGTATGGACTACACTACATATTGCACTAAAAAAATTAAAAAATGGATACAAAAAACATCCTAATATTTAATTATCTCTATAAGCACGAAAATCAAAATATTACACTACATGAGAGAACGAAAATAAACATCTTAATGTTATCAAAATCAAAATGAGACGCGGATGACCAATCTTATACATGGGAGAGAAAAACAAATATAATATTAGATGAAATTACAAATTAAGTCATATATTTAATATAATTGAGTTATTATGTGATAGCATTAAATATAGTAGTCTTCTATGTGAGATTTTACATACAATATATATATATATATATATATAAAATAGTATTAAATGTATTAAATATTGGTTGTATAATCAATTAACTAAAACCGGAAGGTTCATTTAATCGAAAAAAATGAAAATATTTCTATTAATAGAGACCATTCAACTTTTATATCTTGTATTAAATGTTTCTTTTATTGATTGTCAACTTAACTATTTTTAACTAGATTGAGAATAATAATTGTCTGATATATATAAAAAAAAAGATAATTGGACAAATGAAAAATGCTATGACCTTATTCAGTAAAATATTAATTATCTATAAAATATGAAAATGTGCCACTACATTAACTATATAATAATTGAGTTTGAGATCATGAACTCGTGCATCATATGAGTGAAAATCTAGTTAATGTTGATATATATATCTATACTATGTATAAAAAACAAGCAATGCATAATTTTCGAGAAGAAATTTCCCGGTCAAAAATATCAAATCATAAAATAAAGTAAAAAATATTTGTACTTTTCAATTGATTAAAATATTAACTTGAGAAAAATATAAAATATTATTTTTATGTAATTTAATTGGAAAGTTTAAATAGCTCGCACATGAGCATTCCACAATTTCTCAAATAAAATTTCAGATACTAAATATTATTGCTCAAAAAATAAGATCATCTTATACCGCCACACAACGAGTGGATGTGTGTGTGTGTTTATTTTTTTTGCTCATATATCCAACATGTGATAATGAGGAGATTCGAAACAACCTATTTCATCACTAAGTCATTCTCAGCGTGGATAAGGGGAATGCGGTTAATCTCCACTATTCGCGATAATCTACTACTTTATTTCATATATTATCTGGACATTGACATGCCCACGTTCACGCCTTTTTAATTGGGATGAACAAGTGTTCTCAAATAATTTATTTATTTTAATTGTACGATGGTTTATCTCATGAAAATGTAAAATATCATATCAAGAATCATAAATATGAATATGATAGAGATTTGCTCTGTTAATTTTTTTTATTTTTTATTTTTTTTTACTCACACATTCGATCTGGTGGTACTGAGGAGATCTGAACCCGTGAGATTTGCTCTGTTAATTAATGTTAGATATTTCCGATTTCGGTTGGGAAGGAATCTTATCTTGGAAAATAATCTAATTCCTTATTTTTAAATTTTTGTATTTGATTTAATTTTTGATAATTTTAAAAAATAATCATAATCTTCAAAATAAGGAAACTAATACAAATTTCCTGGATTCTGAATATCTATTTGAAATAGATATTATGATAACTTGTTTTTAGAAATCTTATGTTAGACACTTAGACCATTTCATTAATCGCTTTTTTCATCATTTATTTTTATTAAATTTATAAATTAATTTTTCAATAAAAATAATTGACAAATTTCAAAATATTTTTTATCTTAATTTTATTTTTTTGTGGAGTATTGTTATTTTTTTATTATAAAGTTTTGACTTTCAACAAAAAAAAAATTAGAAAAATAAAAATCCTATTAAAATTCGATTATCATAGTATTTTTTTTTTTTGGCAATTGATAGTAGAGAAATGAAAAACTCAAACAACGAGCAACTCGACTTTAGAATCAAGAACATAATTGACATATGTAACAATTTGTCTTCGATTGATGTATGTAGATTTACTTTTATAAATTAATGCATTTTTCTTATAATTATTTTTTGCGTATGTTTATATTTATACAATTTTTGCTTATATATACACACATTTTTAATTATTAATTTATATTTATTTATTTATAGACTCTCTTAATTGTTAATTTATTTACTTTTTTTTTTGAATGAGGGGAGGAGAATGATGATCGAACGAACTCCGGTCTTTCATCATAAAATGGGTGAAGATATAGTCTACAAGTCTACAATATTATTAATTTATCTTAATAAATCTTTGATTAATTTGAATAAAAAATACTAAAATGAGAATATTGACAATTTTCTTCTTATTTTCCAAACACATAATAAATAATTTATAACATTTATTTTTCTCAGAATCAACATTCTTAGAAATCATATTCTCATATAACTTTACTTTATTGCCAACCAAACGAGCTCTAATTGCTTTTCGCTTGTTGTCGAGCTTGCTAAATGACTTTTGTTTAAATACCCCCGTCCCATAATTATAGGCCCCTTTCAATTTTTTACACATATACTGAAAATGTATTTATTATACGTGGAAACATGAAAATTATATGAGATTTTCCTACTTCAGATAATGTTAAATACTGAAAAATTTACACAAATAAAATTTTACGAAATTTTACCCATAATAAAAAATGTATTGATTCAAAATAAAATAATTGTTGATTTCAAAGAATGTTGAATAAGTGTGCATTAAGAAAAATGAAATTTTAATCTACATCAAATAAAAAAGGTGGACTATAATTTTGAGTTGATCAAAAAATGAATAAGAGATTACATTATAGTATGGAGGGAATATTATTTTAATACTTTTGAAAGTAGTGAAAGATGATGAAATCCCTCTTTCGTGAGAGCAATCGACCATAATAAAATGGCACAAATTAACATTCACTATAAAATGAGCATGTATAAAAGAAAAAAATAATAATCTGCAAACGTTGCCTTAGCCCTACAAATAAAACCTAACAAACATATCATATCCATCTATCAATTCAAGAAATTTCCCCCAACTCTCCATTAGGGTTTCCACCACAGATCGCAAATCGTCATTCAATATATATATTTTTATTTGTTAATTCCTTATTCTCTTGCATGACAATGTATCAAATATAAATTTCGCACAAATAATATTAGCACATGATATATATATATATATATATATATATATATATATATATATATATATATTTCATGTAATAATTAAAACGCGGATAGAATCATCTACTACCTTATGTGCAACAATCTATGCCACACACTTAAAATTATTGATTTTTTATATTTTTTTTTCTTAAATTTCAATTGATTGTCCTTTAGTTTAATTTTATATTTGTTAATTAGGGTTCACTTTTCTCAATTATGAAGTATAATGATCTTTTTATGAAATAATTAATTATTAATTAAAAATAAAATTAAATATTGAAAAATAATTATATATCCTAATTGGGAAAAGTGAACCCTAATTGACAAGTATAAAATTAAACTAAAGCGCAATCAATTGAAATCGAAGAAAAAATAGAATAAAAATTAATAATTTTAAGTATGTAGTATAGAGTATTGCACAAAATTAATGTAACAAATGATTTCATCTGATACGACAAACTAATAATTACCTAAAAGCATGTATAATTTGATTGCCTCGTGAATTGAAACACTTTTTTTTTTTTTTTTGAGGAAAAGGAAATTTTATAAAAACTCAAGAGTCTCGTTCAACGCCCGGAATGAAATCCCAAACTACATCCGGTAAAATACCGGTATAATAACTGAAAGCAGAATTACTAGATGCTAGACTTGCCAGAGCATGGGCCATGTGATTAGCAGTTCTCCTCGCCCAACTAAAGATCACATTCTCTAATAAACAGACTTCCATTCGGATTGACTCACAGACCCCTCCTATATATGTGAAATTTTCATCTTCAGCTTTCAAGAGCAAATGGATTATTTTACAGTCGGTTTCCAAAATGATTTTGGAGCAGCCATATTCCTTAGCCAACATAATCCCTTCTTGACAAGCTAAACCCTCCGCAACCTCTGGAGTGAGTACCTCGCATTTTAATTGAACTACACAAGAATTGTTATTTGGCAGAATTAGTTGACCCATCAAATCATCAGTGTAGCCCATGTCATGATTGGCGAAAAATACCTTAATTATACTAGAATACCGTTTATATCGCACCGAAAAAATATTAAAATGTCAAAATTTACGATATGCTAATTTTTCGATAAGGTACGATACCATACTGGATTGTACGGTAAGATAACGGTATGAATTTTCAAAAATTAAGGTATACCGACATATATACCAAAAATTCAATATACTATAATGATTCGGTAAATACCATACCACGGTATGTACCGAAGTGAAAGTATATACCGTCATACCGGTACATACCGCCATACTGATATATACTGTCATACCGGTACATACACCATACTTTGATACATACCAAATTTAAATATATTTCTTTTATTTATTTATTTATTTATTGCACATTCATAATAGAATGCAATAATACTATATTTAGTAAGTTTATCATAAAATTTTAGCAAAAAATTGATATTTAATTTAATACCTAAATTATAACTAAAAATGAAGAATTTGAAATTAAACATAATAAATAATAATCTTCTATCTTTCTTTAATCAATAAAGTTAAAATTTAAAATCAATAATCAATAAAAATTAAAATAAAATTACATATACGTAAAGTATAAGATATTAAATTATTTCAATACAATAAAAGATAAATTAAATTTATAATACATAATAATCTTGTATTATTCTTCAATTTTTAAAACTAAAAGTTAATAAGAATTATAAAAAAGATTAAAAAAATAGATATATTATACAATAATAATATGATACTTCATTTGTTTATCGTAAAAGTTCAAAAAAATATAATATTTAATATAATATAATAATTAAATTACAACTAAAAATAAAAAAATTGGGTATCAAATGTCATAATAATAATTATATTTTTCTTCAATCTTTAAATTAAAGATTGTGATGGATGATCTATAAAATTAAAAAAAAAGATATACTATACAATAATATAATGTTTAGACCTTAGTATGTTTTATCTTTTTTTTTTAAATTATTAAATTTCATATAATTTATAAATATTTAAATTATAACTACAAATTGATCAATTTGAGATCAAATGTACGTTATTAATAATCTTTTATTCTTCTTTATTCTTTAGACTAAAAGTTATGATGAATATAAAAGAAATTATAATAAAATGAGATATGATATACAATAGTTTAATACTTAGTATGTTCATTATAAAATTTAAGAAAATATTATATTTCATATGATTTAATACAAAACTCATAACTAAAAATTGAACAATTAAAATCAAATATAATAAATAATAATCTTATATTCTTCTTTAATCTCTAGACTAAAAGTTATGATAAATTATCGAGAAAATTAAAATAAAATGAGATGTGACATACAACACTATAATCGTTAGTATGTTCATCATAAATATTTAGGAAAATATCATATTTCATACAATACTATAATATTTAATATGTTCATCATAAACGTTTATTGAGATGTTGGAGATTTGGAGTTTCAAGAATTGTATTAGATTTTAAAATGTTGGAATTGTATGTTTATGTTTTTAATATTTGTTGGGACTTGAGATTATGATTCTAATAATCGTGTATTTAATATTTATCAGGATTTTAAGATAATTACATTTTTTTAAAATTTTTATTGCGTTTGAGTTTTATTGTTGATTTGTTGTATTGTTATTTGATTGTTATTAGAGATATGACATTACTATTATTATTTATGCATGATTTTTTTTACTAAATAATTTTTAGTACATCAAAAAAATTTAGTATACCATGAAATGTCAGTACAGTATGGTATACTGAAATATCGGTACGATAAGGTATATCTCAAGAAGTTATGGTAAATATATACATTATGTATCATATGAAATTAATTAAGGTATACAAGAAGATAAAATATGACAATGGTATGATTTTTATCATAGCGTAAATTAAAATAAAATATAAGATATGATGAAAAAAAGTAAGATATACTTTACCTTTAACATCCCTACGCCTATCATGCATCAACTATGGAATACTCATATATAGAATTAATTTGGAGCATTGCCAAACATCCAATTCAAAGTTCAAACCAAACACTTGTTGCAAAAATATGTGGAGGGATTTTTAATTTTATTTTTTTACGAAGAATCATGATTTCGAATTATTAATTAAATCGAGGACTATGTAGGACAGTAGGAAGTATATTTACTTTAAATAATTAATGAATTGAATGGAAGACTGTTCTCTCGCGAGAACGATACACACACGTACGTACATACATATATAATGCAGAACTTAATTAGGCAATGTTTGGTAGCCTGGATAAAGGCATATTAGTATTGGTATCTAGCAAGAATCGTTTATTTGGTAGCCATTATTCGTTCACGCGAGGCCCGGGGTGTAATTTACTGATTCGGCTGGATAATGTATCCGACGCCCCACTCGGATACAGTTTCTGGCGTAGCAATCTTAGTATATATGCCTTTATCTAGGCTACCAAACATTGCCTAAACTAATTTACTCATTTCAGAACTTAGTCTACCAAATAAAATAATGTACCAAACAGATGTGCGAAACAATCTTAGTATATTTATCTTAATAACCAAACACAAAATTAAAATAGCTAATACTCAATTATCTTTCAAAGCAATCCAGCTTTTATTAAGACTGGCATTAACGGCGACCACTTCCCCTGTGGTCGCCTGCCACATCACTAAAAAAAAAAAAAAAAAAAGGAAAAATGGTTGTTGCCCCATTAATGTAGGTCGACCAGCACCCCCTTTTCAACCACTTGGTCTCCTCCCAACCCTTTGCTTCGGCCAATAGGATGGAGACATTTGTCTTCATCCTATTGGCCAATTAATTTTGTAGTAAAATATATATAAAATTGATATATTTTTTATATAAAATATAATAAAAATAAATAAAAATATACCAAAATTCATATTTTTTTATTCTTTACAAATAGACATTAATTTTGCTATATTTCAACACATTTTAAAATTATCTATTTTTTTCTCTAGTTTTCTATATATCCAAATAATAAAAAAAAAATCATGTAATTTTGGGAAATACATTTTAATGAGTGCGATTTTTTTTAATTTTATAAAATGTTGTTTAATTAGTTTGTAATATTTTTGGAATTGACTATTTTATCCGAACATTATTATTTTTATTGCAAGTAATATTTTAATTTAAAAAAATACAAAATAAAATAAAATAATTATATATAATGGTGTGGTTGGGTGGTTGGGTGGTCATTGATAAAATATGTAAAATGGATGTGGTTGGGTTAGATGAATATTGATGATGTGGAAGAGAGAGAAATTAATTAAATATTGAAGTGGTTGGGTGGTTGGGTGGTCGGAGTGGTTGCTGATAACAGTAGTCTAATGTGGGTATATCTGTACCAGTATACCAAACATTGCCTTAGAAAATTATCACAATAACAAAAAAAAGTAACTAGCTAGTGGTTAGACCAAATACTATAATTTTTAAATAATATAAAATGTATTTATATTTAATAAAGATGTTTAAATTGTCTTTTTGTACAAGAAAAATGATAAAAAAAAAAAACTACTCTTTTTTTTTTAAATGTGATTCACTCTCCCTTTATTGGACTTTTATGACGAATTTTATCATAACAGAGAGACTTTAATTTTTTAAATTATTTAGCATGAGGAGTTTTTTATTTTTTAAGAAAACACGTGAGAGTTATATTAATTTCACCCTTTTCCCTTTTTAATAAGATAATATTAGATCGAAATAAGTTTAACCTTTTATCGTGAATATACGTGTTTAGTGGTGGAATACAAAGGGCGCCCAATAATATTGGACATTATTTATATATCTCATGGTACAGTACATTTCCATCTACCAATATATATATGTTGACAAAAACTTGTATGAGACCGTCTAACGGGTAGCTTATGTTAGACGGATCTCCCCTGACCGACCCGGTTCCGACCCGACCCGCCATATATATAGTAAAAAAAAAAAAACAATTCAGAATTGAAACCCCCCGCTCACCCTCCCTCGCTTCCCACTCTCCCGCGATTCTCTCCAGCCCTAACCACCGGCGATTCTCACAACTTTCCGACCACCGGCTTTCCATTCACAACCTAAACCGATTCTGCGATGTTAATATCTCCGGCGCCGACTCGCATTTGATAGTGTAAGTTTATTTTGGGCTTTTTTCTAATTTAGGGATTTGATTTTTTTTCCTTGAATTGGAAGTTCTATCAATCTTGTCTGAGAAGTTTTTCAATGCCTGCATAGTTCAAATCTTGTTTGGATTGTTTCGACGGAATTTGCCCTCATTGCATACAGCCTAAATTGAAGGACGCTGCACTGAAGATTAGTTCTATCGTGGTAAAGTTCCCCTAGCTACTCTATTTAAAAGTATTTTGATATTTTGGTTGTGTGTCATGTGTCATATGGCTTCCTTATGACTTCCAAGCGTTGTTCAGATTAGTTGACATTGTTATGATTGTTGAGAAAATAATATTAATATGGCTTGCATGCTTGTCAGTGTTTAGACGAGGTTCAATCATATATCATTGTCAAAAGATCACTGGAATGCCATAATGCAACAGCCAATGATTTACATCCGGATATTATAAATTTGGTTAGTAGATCTCCCTCCTTTTGTTAAACTGTGCAGCCTGCTTGACTATATGCAACTAGTATAGCTCTTGAATGAAAAATTAGAAACATGTAACAGTAGCTTCAGTTACCTGTTCTCACTTTGTGAACCCAACTAGAGTAAGGCATATAGATGAATTATTGAGAAACATTGGCAGAAACACTTGAGGTTTTGAAATGCAAATCATATTTGTCAGTCATCTCATAACTTTATCCTGAAATCCTACAGGTATATGCAATTCTCTCTCTAAATTAATTAAGTCTAAACAAACATGAAGCATCCCTCTTCCGCCCCCTTCAACTTCAATTCATTTGTTTTTGTTTTATTCTGTTTTGTTTTGTTTTGTTGGTAAGCCTCTCAAACCTTGGATTCAACCTTTTGCTACCACCCTACATGGATTTTAACATTTGATTTCTCTTTTGCTAACTTTCTCTTAACTTTACATTTGAACTGTTTATGTTCCCTTTTTCAACTTACTGTGTGAGAATGGGATGGCCGATCTTCTAGAGGGAAGCAAGAATTGAATATTTTTATGTTCTGTTTCTTTGAATTTGAGATTGGCATTCGATTTTGTTTACTATAGATGCTTTGTTGGTTGCTTCATTTGTTGGGGTTTAGGAGTTATCAATCGAGTTGCTATTTTACTTAAAAAATCTAGAATTAGTAAAAAGTTTCGTGGTTTAATTAGTTTTGAGTTATAGATCATTGTATGTTTAGTTGCTGATTAGGTTGTTGGTTGCATTTGCATGTGCTTTAGGAGTCCCGCTTCGTGCTTCGCAGATCAAAAGTGTAAAGTAAGTTTTTGCTATTTTGTTCTTGTTATTTTTAGTATTTGCTAAAGAGCGGAATCCTAGATTAAATTAGTTTTTAGTTCTTTTTCCGTGGCACCATCAATTGGCTATTTTAAACTGGCCAGGCAATTGGTATTAGAATGTTGTAGTTACTGCTTGGATGATTTGATGGATTTCATCTAAAAGATAATTGATTTAGCGATGATAACTCAATTCAACTATTAACTCGACATGCCTGTGAAACTATGACTATTTTTCAAATAGTGATACTTTTATGTTAATTAGTAATACTTTTCTGTTACTTAGCTATACTATTTTACTTATTGTTACTTATTTTTACATTCATTGGATAGTGATATTTATTTTTACATTCATTGAATAGGGATACTGTATTTTTAAATAGTGATACTTGACATATTTTTAGTGATACTTTTATGTTATTTAGTAATACTTTTACATTTTTTAGGTTTATCTTTACTTATGACTTAGTGTTTCCTGACTTTTATAAGTAGGGATGCTTATTTTTTAAATAGTGATACTTTTATGTTAATTAATAATACTTTTATGTTGGTGTAAATTGGCATATAGTAGTTTCTACATATTGGTTCTTTGCTTTTTAGGTAGTGATACTTTGTGTTTAGTTATTGGTACTGAAAGTTCTACATAGTGATACTTTGTTTTTTTAGGTAATGATGTGGTAATTAAACGCTGTGTTTCATTTAAATGATGCAGTTGGATTTTTGAACAAATATTATACTAATGGAAAGAATAAAAAAGAGGTTGCAGCGACCTGGTAAATCATTAGCTGAGGAGAATAAAGATGATGCTACAAGGTATGAATTTTGGTGTTTCGAATTATTATTTTAGTACTTTAATCAGTTTGTTCCATATTTTGTTGTTTCAAATTATTATGTTAATTTTTCTAAATCATCTCTTTTTTATTGCAGTGAGCATGCAGAAGCAGATGTCCGGACATATAAGAGGCATAAACCATCTTCTAAAGAACATAAGGATAAAGCTGTGTTAGTGAGGTATTATATATATATGTATGCAGTCAACATTCTTACTGATTCTTGACTTTTTTATAAGTAGTGATGCTTTGTTTTTTAAATAGTGATACTTTTATGTTAATTAGTAATACTTTTCCGTTACTTAGTGATACTATTTTACTTATTGTTACTTATTTTTACGTAGTGATAATTTTACATTTACTTGGTCATTTTTTAGTTTTGACTTAGTGATTCCTGACTTTTGTAAGTAGGGATGCTTATTTTTTAAATAGTGATACTTTTATGTTAATTAGTAATACTTTATCTTTTCCTAGTGGTTGTGTTTACTTAGTGTTGTTTCTAATTAATGGTACTTACTGGATAATTTATTAGTTATACTTCAATGTTTTAATTTATTTTTCATATTGCAGTGAACATGATGAGAGTGATGATAACAATGGTGAAGATTCTTCCTCTAAACATCAAGTCAAACATGAATCTAAGAGAACAAAGAGGACAAAAAGATCTGGTGAAGTGCAAAAAAAAAATTAGTCATTACTATTCAGAAGAAACTAATAAAAAAGACTGATGAGGAAAAGGAAGAGTGTGATGGCAGGTAATTCATTTTTATTAGTATTGTTACGCTACAGCCAGAAAATTTGTAATTACTAATGTCTTGTATTTTTCATTACAGTGGTAGGACTTTTTTGACCAAATGTAGGCCTGCTGGGCTATCTTCACTTGCTCCAAAACTGAATGATTATCAAAGAAGGGCTGTAGAGGAGATTGGATTTTCTGGTATGCTTCAATTGAGAGGTTTTGGGAGGATGTCTTGGCAGAGGATATCGTGGTTTGTGGAGAACTTCAATGGAGCAAGCCGTGTTTTGTCATTCGAAGGTAATAGAAACTTAGTTATTACCTCAGATGACATTCACGATTTATTTATGTTGTCTAGAAATGAGGGGGTTTCTGTATTGAGGAACGATGATGGGACTAAGGATTTTCTTACTGATTTTAAGAACAGAAATAGAATCGAGGATAACTTGCCTGTGTCTTCTGTGCAGAAGATGTTACTTGAGATGAGAGATGGGGGGGATGATTTTAAGAGGTTGTTTGTTTTGTACTGTTTGTCAACTTTTCTTGCTCCTACTGCCAATCAATTAGTTGACTTGAATGTGATGAGATCTCTAATGTCTGTTGAGAGGATCTCTTCATTTGACTGGTGTGGGTATGTTTTGGAAAAAATGTGCTATGTGATTCGTATGTTTCATAGTTCTAGGAATCTTAGGCACTTGAATTGTTGTCTTCTTGTGCTGCCACTATTTTACTTTCATAGATTTAAGTGGCAAGGTCGTGTGTCACCTACGACACTCCCTCTAATCCAACACTGGGACAAAGAGTCCATTAGAGCTAGATTGCGTGCTGAGTTGAATGCAGGTGGCTTTGGTCGTGGTAAATGGGTAGAAGGAGTCTACCCTATTACGAAGGGTGCTCCAAGGTTGGAGGGGGATTTAGGTGGGGTAGATGATAGGGTAGTTGATGAAGGTGATATGCCTGTTCAAGGTCCAAGCTTAGAGCCAAGAGCTGGGGCAAGTCGAGAGGTGCCTGCTTCATATGTTGTAGATGGGAGATCTATAACATTTCAACTCCCAGCTACTGAGCAAGACAATGAAGAGATTTCTAGGATTGCTAAAGATGTAAGTTCATGATTTATATTTTATCTTATTTAGTGATGTATTACTGTTTATTAGTGATACTTGACTTGTATTTTTTATTTTTTTCCCAGCCTTTGGAGGAAGCTTTGCTGCTGATGAAGAGAGATTTGAACATGGTTACTCATGTTCATCTGGAGAGGCTAGGAAAGATGAGGGATTTGCATGTTCATATGGGGACAGAAGAATCACCTTCGTTATCTCCCGACTCGATGTTTTTCTCAAGCTCGAAGCTGCATGAGTACATTGATGAAGTTGTGGACAACTTTTGGAAGATGAAGGCTGAGAAGGGGGAGAAAGTTTCAGAAGATGTCGAGGTTGAGTTGAAGCCAGAGCGTGCACAGAAGGACCCTGAAAAAGAAGAAGATTTTGAATGCCCAAAGTTTGATTTGCTAACACCTACACCGCCCGAGGATGTAAATAAGATTATCGACGATGTAGTGTCTGGTATTATTTTCTATTTTTTGTACTAAATATGATTTTTATATGTGTGTTACTTTTTTTATATGTTTTAATGTTAATACTTGTACTTTATTCATTCATATCTGCAGAATGTGGATGGGGAAAATGATAAAGGCATTGAGCTCATTCAAACTCCTCCTTCAAGACGTCCATGCACGGAAAATCTACAGCAGAATATTGATGAGCAAGCTGGAGGAGAAGGTACTTCAGAGAGGAGAGAACCGTGGCCTGTTCCTGATGGCTTTCCGTTCAGGTGCCGTTTTCTATTGAGCTATGCTAAGCTACTGTCTAGTATGACGAGGGAGGAGAAGGATATTGTCGACTACTGCCTCATTGATGCGTTTGGTCATCGGTAAGTGATATTTTAATTTTTTGTTAATATTATATTAGTTATGCTTCAATTATTGTAAATGATACATTTTTGGATGTGTACAGTAAAAGTGGACAAGTTTTTGAGTATCATGGAGAAATTTTTGTAAACTTTGATGCGATCAGAACGATCAACGATACAAAGATGATAAATATTACTATTGTTGACGCGTGGGCTTTGTTGATGATTAAGTCAGAAAGGGTTTTTAAGATGAATAAAAGCTTCTGTTTCAATGCCCAACATTCTGTAAGGACTTATAACTCTTTTGTGTAGATGCATAAGTGTTCATTTATTTCTTATAGTCACATATGCATATTACTGATTTTTTTTTTGTAGGTATACCTTGCAGGTGTTCTTGAAGGCAAGGAGCATGAAGAAAATATTCGAGAAGTTTGGGATTTCTGGGTGTCAAGAACTGAATTTCAGTTGTCAGATTTGTACAATGTTGATAGGGTAATATATTTGCATATTAAAAAAATTATAATAGTTATTTTGGAATTCTAACCTCTTGTGTTTATAATTGCAGATTTTTATCCCAATCTGCCATTCTTATCATTTTGTTGCTGTTGTGATAAACTTTCTTGAAAAAAAAATTCAATATCTGGATAATCAAATTACCCAAATCGATCGAGATGATGTGATGTTCAAGCTTGCTGAGATAGCTGTAAGTATCAATTCTTTAGTAGTACATTTTTCTGAAATAGTGATACTTGACACTTATGTAGTGATACTCTATCTGTTACTGAGTGATACTTTATTTTTGCTTAGTGATACTTGGTGATTATTGGATCTGTGTATAAACAGTGATACTTTATTTTATAGTAATACTTTTTATGTTACTTACATTGTGTGGTGATAGTTATTAGTGATACTTTATAATTATTTAGTGATACCTTATACTTATTTAGTGATACTTTTACATTCACTAGGTTTATCTTAGTTATTCCATATTTTGCACATAGTGATACATTGGTTTTAGTTAGTTGTACTCTTAGTTTTGCTTAGTGATACTTGACTGCATAAATTGCTGAAATATTTTATCTTGTGCAGTGTGAACAGATGGGGGTTTTCCTGAATCAGATCAATCATCCAAAATGTGCTGATTTCGAGTCATATGGTGTTGAATTCCCAGCTTTCAATTGGAATAGAACTGGTCGAAACATCGATTGTGCAATTTATATCATGCACCAAATGGAAAACTTCCTTGGTGCTCCTTATGAGAGTTTGGAGTTGTCTAAGGTATATATGGAATTTAAATGCAGTTTTAATATTTTTTGTGGTAATGTGACACATTTTTTCCTATTGTAGCTTGATGGAAGAAGGAGATTGAGAGCCCAATATGCTGCAAGGATTTTGCTTTCACCTCTAAATGGTTTGAGAAAAAAGATTCAACATGATGCTCTTGAAATCATTAAGAATAACAAGAAATATAAACAATTAGAAGCTGCTGGTGGTGTTGGTGTATGAATGTAGCTGATTGCTGGAGATAGGATGTGTGGATACTCTAACATGCTAGGTTAATCTTTTGGATGTTTGGTTAGTTTTTGTAATAAATATGTGTTGGTTTTTGGATTTGAAATATTGAAATGTTGGGGGTGGGAATTTAACATGTGTTAGATTGAACAGCTAGTATGAACAATGGTTGAGGTTGAATCTAAAGGATCTACTGCTGGATAGATGCCTGAGGGGAAGAGTTGAGAGAATTTTGAATCAGAGTTCTGGATAAGTGTTTGGTTAGTTTTTAATATTTGCCCTCGAAACTGGCTTGATGTTTAGTTATTTTCCTTTGCATGACTAGTTATTCTTCACATTGTTTGCAGCTATGATTTCCTTTCCGATGAAGTATGTTTTTGTTTCGAGGAATGAATATTTTTTGTGCGCATTTTACCAAAGTTGATTGTGGCACTGGCAGAGAACATTGCATTTAATTATTTCAATGATTTCTCCTTCAATTATATTATTCAATTATAAAAAATAAGAAATTGATAAATTATATGTGATCTATAATTAGTGATTCAAGAAAGTATCACTATGAATACCATTAAGTAAAAATCACATTATCAATACTGATGAATAAAGTATCACTAAGCACCCGTGAAGTAACACTATTTGATAATCACAGTTTCAATAATATAATCTGGGGTACATTTCTGAAAACAAGCTGAATAAATTATCAAAACAATCTGGGATTACGGGCTTTGGACCTAAAATCAGAAGTTATATGATGAAGAAAATCACAGTATCAATACTGATGAATAAAGTATCACTAAGCACCCGTGAAGTAACACTATTTGATAATCACAGTTTAAATAATATAATCTGGGGTACATTTCTGAAATAAAGCTGAATAAATTATCAAAACAATCTGGGATTACGGGCTTTGGACCCAAAATCACAAGTTATATGATGAAGAAAATCACAGTATCAATACTGATGAATAAAGTATCACTAAGCATCCATGAAGTAACACTATTTTATAATCACAGTTTCAATAATATAATCTGGGGTACATTTCTCAAAACAATCTGAATAAATTCTCAAAACAATCTGGCATTAGGGGTTTTGGACCCAAAATCACAAGTTATATGATGAGAAAATCACGGTATCAATACTTATGAATAAAGTATCACTAAGCATCCATGAAGTAACACTATTTTATAATCACAGTTTCAATAATATAATCTGGGGTATATTTCTCAAAACAATCTAAATAAATTCTCAAAACAATCTGGCATTAGGGGTTTTGGACCCAAAATCACAAGTTATATGATGAAAAAAATCACAGTATCAATACTGATGAATAAAGTATCATTAAGGATCCGTGAAGTAACACTATTCGAAAATCACAGTTTCAATAATATAATCTGGGATACATTTCTCAAAACAATCTGAATGCATTCTCAAAAAAATCTGGGATTAGGGGTTTTGGATCCAAACTCTTTTGAAATTGAAGTGCCACCTGTATTCTTCTTTTTTTTTCAAGGTGCCCTTTGATTCTTTTTCTCCTACCCTTTGTGGTTGAACGTGCAGGATCCAATATTGCAATAAAAGAGCTTGAAACATCCGTATCCGCCACGGAAGGTACTGTACTCAGCAGGTCTTCAACATATGCTACAACCTTGTTATGCTCTTCTTCAAGTATCTTTCTTCCCTCTTCATTATCTTTGACTTTCATAACAGTAGCATAGTACTTTCTCATCATATGATTTCTCCAAGAAATAGAATCTATATTCTGGTCAGGTTGCTCACTTCCACTTCCAAATGTATCCCACAAATGAGCTTTCACCATTTTTGTCCATCTTTTATTAATATAAAGCTCAGGTATCTCAACTATTGAATGCATATGAAGTATTCTGAGGATATGACAACATAACAACCCACAAGCTTCAAATCTTTTACACGAGCAGACTATGAATTTATCAACATCACTAAAACTGACATTATGAACTGTAACGCCCCTGTCATCCTTAACATTATAGAATCGCAGTCTTTCATCAGAGTGAATGACTTCACAATTCAAGGATATACATCTCAAGAATTCAGCTTCAAAATCAGTAAAAAGAGTCAGTGTATATACCTCTGAAGCATGCTTAAGAAGTCCAGTCAACGGCATAAATGATGTAGGTTGTGCTCTTGAGCATTGGAATTCGTCAGATGCTTCATTCCTCCTCCAAGATTGGACTGTTCTTTTGAAAATGTCATAAAATTCTGTCAAGCTTGTTGACTTCCTTGCATTGAATCCAATGGCACTATTTGTGCTTTCACTTCTTTGGGATGATAAAATTCCAGCAGAGAAAAAGTCATTGTTCAAGCCAGTGCACCACTTCTCCTTGAGCAAATAGAGTCTGGAAAACCACGAGTTGTCCTCCAAATGATATGTTGATATCATAGAGCTCCAGCAATGTTCGAATTCCTCTCTATTTGTGCATCCGGACAAGCATTTTTGAAATTCATTAATGAAGGACTTGTTCGCTTTCAAATTTCCAAACCGGCTTATTGCATTTTGGTACAAATGCCACAAGCATAACCGGTGTCTTGTATCAGGAAAACTCTGCATTGAATAAAAAAAAATTAACTGAAAAATTTATATACAGTAAAGGATCACTAGATGTGATGTAAGTACTATTAACTATTGATGAAGTATCATTATCATATAAACATGTACCAGCAGATGACATCTCAAATAAAAGATTCATTTAAGTGAATTATGATAAAATAGAGAAATATACATGTTCTATTGCAGTGCCAATAGCTAGGTCTTGATCGGTAAATATTGATACAGGAGATTTCTCCTCCATTGATTTCTTAAAAACTTCAAAGAGCCAAATAAATGATTCAATCCTCTCATCTGATATGAATGCACATCCAAACATCACATTTTTCCAATGATTATTGATCCCTATAAATGGTGCACAAATGAGGTTATACTTGTTAGTACGGTATGTTGTGTCGAAGACAACAACATCACCGTATATCATATAATCCTCTTTCATCATGGCATCCCTCCAAAAAACATTTGACAATCTTCCCTCATCATCTAACTTTACTCTAAAGAAAAAATCTTTATTTTCAACACCCTGTGCATGCATTTCATCTATAAGTGTTTGTGCATCTCCTCCTTCAATAATGCTCATCTTCAATCGGTTGACATAGTTTAAGTGATCTTTTAATGTGTGACCAACACAATCCTCCCCTCCTGCGTCATGCGCCATGTATCGGAAAGAGTCTGTAGCTCTTATACCTGATGTGAGCATGCCCTCAATTACATCACCCTTCTCACAGTTTATCGATCTATGCGAACGGTGCATATGGCTCCATTTTCTTCTTGTGAGTGTGTGATTGTGCATGAGATTATGCTCAATAATTTCATATAAACCATCACTATTTATCTTTGCTCTTAAATACGCCTTACAACCTGTGCGTGTGACTTTCACCTTTCTTGAGCTAGAAGTGTTTTCTTTTTTGGCTCCCTCACAAGAACACAAGAAGTACTTTTCAACTACACATCCATTTTCAGTTCTTGTTGTCGATTTCCTAACACTAAACCCATTTTCAAGAGCATGACTACAATATAAGTCATATATATCATCAATTTTCTTCCTTTTCAAACCAAGAAGGCAACCTTTTACATCAAAAGAATCACCTACAACAATTTTTAGTTTATATCAAAAATTACATTTTATTGATTTATTGCATCAGAAGCAAAAGTGATTCATAATTGTTAATAATTGAAATAATGTGCAAGATATCACTAAGTAATAAAATAATTTCAGTAAGTGCTGGTGTAGTATCACAAAATACTATTGAAGTATTACTAAATACCACAGAAGTATCACTACTGTATATAAATATAAAATAATACCATAGAAGTATCACTATTGTACAAAATTCAATATATGCATCTGATATGTACTTTTGTTGATCTATTCACTCAGAAATAAGTATCACTATATATCATAGAAGTATTATTAGTATCAAGTGAGTTATAATTATGTTTTCAAGTGAAACAGTTATAAAGTATGAATAATAGCTAGAGAAGGATTACTATCATCATAGCAAGTATTACTAAATACCATAGAAGTATTACTACTGTATATAAATATAATATACAGTAGTGTACAAAAATGTTGATTTCATGAGGCATAAAAAAAATATTGTCAATAAATTTGTGGAATGTATCATTAATTACCATAGAAGTGAGCACTAGTGTTCAAAATTCAATATATGCATTCGATTTACACTTTTGTTGATCTATTCAGGCAGAATCTTAATTACGTCTTAAGGGAAGGATTACTATCACACTAAAAAGTATCACTATATATAATAGAAGTATAATTACTATCGAGTGAGTTATAATTATGTTTTCAAGTGAAATAGTTGCAAAATATGAATAATAGCTATAGAAGTATTAATACTGTATACAATATATGCATGCGATTTACATTTTTGTTGATGTATTCAGGCATAATCATAATTACGTTTTAAGTGAAGGATTACTATCACGCTATAAAGTATCATTATATATCATAGAAGTATCACTAATTTACAAAGTACATTTTGCAGTTGATATTTTAAAAAATAAAAGAACAGAAGTAAAGTACTACTTACTCTGAATTTGCAACATAACAGATTCATTCTCGTTGATAGATGTTGTCTCTACATCTTCAATATTGTCTTCATTATCAAGTATAACAATATCTGAAATTTACAAAATTTAAATCACTTTTAGGATTACAGTAATCCTAATAGATTACTAAACTAAAAGTTCAATGAATCACTTCATACTAGCATATTATCAAACAGTTTGAATGCAAAAATTGATATACCTAATAATTGATGAAAAATTGAATCAAAATTACAAATCTTATAAAATAAGAACACATACTGGTCGTTTGTATTGTTTCGTCGCCGGAATTAATCGGAATTCCATCAATAGGAAGATTACATAATTTTCTGAAATTATCCATTGAATTCGCTGGAGGGGGAAATTATTTGCACCGCCGCGAGCTCGACGGGAAAGCTAGGTGGCGCGGCGATCTGGATGGGGGAAACGTGGTTGCGGCGGCGAGCTGGACGGAAAAAACGTATTGCCGCCGTGAGATGATGGAGAAAACCTAGATCAGCTGGGAGAGAGCGAGCGAGCGATCGAGCTTTTGAGAGAAAAAATTCTGATTTTTTTTTTTAATATATATATGACTGGGTCGGGTCGGACCCGGGTCGGGTCAGGGGAGATCCGTCTAACGTAAGAGACCCGTTAGACGGTCTCACACAAGTCTCCCCCATATATGTTATATTAAAACCCTATTAATTAATACAAGTAATTAAAATGTCCTAATTTTGTGGAGCGGGTGGTGATCGATCGAGTCATCGAGTTCTTGACCAAGATGTATAATTAATTCAAATATTCATATGGATTGCTTTGAAAGATAATTGTGTATTAGCTATTTTAATTGTGTGTTTGGTTATTAAGATAAATATACTAAGATTGTTTCACGCATCTGTTTGGTACATTGTTTTATTTGGTAGATTAACTTCTGGAATGAGTAAATTAGTTTAGGCAATGTTTGGTAGCCTAGATAAAGGCATATATACTAAGATTGCTACGCCAGAAACTGTAACCAAGGGGTCGTTGAATACATTGTCCAGCCGAATCAGTAAATTACACCTCGGGCCTCGTGTTAGGACAGGGCCTCGCGTGAACGAGCAATGACTACCAAATACACGGTTCTTGCTGGATACATTTACTAATTTTGTGGTATGCATTTCAATCTCTTATCGGAAAAAAAGAAAAAGAAAAGAAGCCTCGGCCGCAAGCACTAATTGTGTATCAATTATTTGCAAGTAAACGCAAATATATGCAATTTGATTTTATTTTTATTTTTATTTTTATTTTTACTCACACACCCGACTTGGTGATATTGAGAAAATTTGAACCCATGATCATTTGTTCTCTATGGCATATATTATATTGTTCTTATTCTGTCTTGTATCATACGTTATTCAATAATGATCCTTTGATCTAGTGCGAAGTTGAAGAAGAATTAAGATTTCACTATTATTTGTATATACATATACTATATTTAATTATTCCGTAAGTATTTGTGCAAATTTGATATAACCGTTACTGTGATACATAGTATATGTCGATCCAAATTAAGTACTCCCTTCATTTCTGTTTAAGTGTCATTTTGGATGAATGCACATAAATTAATAAACTGATTAACTTACCTACTATACCCTTATGTGAATACATTAATTAAATGAGTTAAACATATATGTTTGAATGCATTAAATGAGGGCAAATGTGAGAAAATTATTGATTTTCTGTCTCGAATTTCTAGAATGACACCTTTTGTGAAACAAAATTAAAATGCTAGAATGACAATTATTCAGAAACGGGGGAGTATAAAATAAAGATTACTTTTCAATTAAATATGCACACAGATATGCATATTCGAAATTTCGAGTTAATATATATTTGCATGCATTTGGTGCAAAATGGGTATATGTAAATATTATAATACTTTGCATGCATTCGATACACTGATATAACTAATTAATTAATTGCAGTGACATACCAATAATTTTATTAAAATATTTCTATAATATTATTTAAAAAACAAAATTAAATATTGTTGGTCTCGGTGCGAGCCTTTGTCAGTTTAGAGGGGGTGAATAAACTGACTTCAAAAACTTTAAAACAGATGCAGAATAGATAGGGCCCTCACTCACTTTTGAGATTTATCTGTGCTGACTGATCAGTTGAGAGAAGCTGACAGAGGCTTAGCTGGTGAGCTGATCAGTTTTCAACTGATAGCTAGAAGACGTGGCTGAAGCTTGTCAGTTCAGTCTGTGTGTGTGAATGTGTGCAGTTAAAGAACTTGCAAGACTGAAAAACAGTAAGAACAACACACAGAGCTTTATAGAGATTCGAAGCTTCCTACTTCTACGTCCTCTCTTCCTTCCGCAGAAGGGCAATCCACTATGCAAGTGTAAAGTTTCTTTATTGCAATTACACAGTGAAGAATTCCTGTTGGACCTGAAAACGGCACCCTTCAACCCGAGCGCGACCTTCTTTCCAACTATTGTTGTCCCGGAAGAACGGACCCGTCGGTACACGCTCCTCCTCAACCGGTTTCTAGGTCGACATCTCACACTTACCGGTCTCAACTGCTCGCTGAGACTTTAGGTGCTATTGTCCGTCTTTACACGATTTTAGATCTCGCTCGATCTTCAAGAAGACAGTCTTGAATCTGTTATCAACCTGGAGTGCTCCTTTCTCTTGAGCTGAGTGGTTGATCTTTGAGGGACTATACTGAGAAGCTTTGCTCTTGTTGGAATTCTGCATCAACTTAGCAGCTTGCTTTGAACTTGAAGCACGCCTTCTCAGTTTAAGACTTTTCGCACTTTGAGAGTATTGAGCTTTGAGCTGTAGGGAGAGAGAAAGAAATAGCTCGTTATGCAAAATAGCAAAGTTAGATTGGCGAAAGTCTTGGCCAAAATTGATTTCACGCTCTTTAAATAGATGAGTGAATTTTGACCGTTATGATTGGTGATGTTTAGAAATCACCGGTGGCATTTTGATGCTTGTAGCCGTTTGAAGCTCTTTTAATGAACTAGCCGTTTTGACTTTAATATTCTCTGCTCTAAGATCATCAGGACCTTCTAAATATTTCCTGTTAAGATCTTCATTAACTGCTTGTCAGTAGGAGCAGGTGATTCGTCTATCATTTCTTAGACATTCAGCTGACGGGCTCTCAGCTATCTCGTCTTTCAGCTCTGAGATTGTCCAGTTAGCAGATCTTCAGCTGCCTTGAGCTTCTATCATGATATAGTCTAGTTCACCTGACTCATCGGCTAAGCTTAAAAGCTTACATTTCTAGACTTATCAGTTGGCTACCTGATTGAGATTTTACCTTTTCTCTCTGAACTGATGTATGGTCAGTTAAGTGGAGGCTCAATGTATTTAGAGCTGTTTTACCAGTAAATTGATCAGTTTAGGATTAGCTCTGACTGATCTCTGATCAGATCAGTTTCAGCTTTCAAGCTGATTCTGTTCATCAGTCTATCTTGGCTTTTTGCTAAGATTGATGATTAACTCATCTGTGGATGCCTACCAGTCTCCAAAGTTCTCTTCCCCCTTTACAACTTATCTCAAGCTTTGAAGAGTTTACTCTGACTGGTCTGATCAAGGCAACCTGTAAACTGGTTGACCATGCTTCTGAATAGCTGTCTCTCATCTCAGCTTGAAGTCTTATTCGGTCATTATCCCTGATTTCCAGCTTTTCATAACCTGACATTTCATCAAAACCATCATTTGGAATTTTCCCAACAATTTTCTTAACAAATATCTTGTGTTTTTAAGACATGCCGATAAAGGCTCTTCTTATTTAATGGTCCTAATTCTTATGTTTCAAATCAAGGCATGCAACATTAATTAATTCCATGGAGCAATTAATCTTCAATAATACTAGCATGACCCACTGGGCGTTGCACAGATAAGATATGTAAAATTTTAAGATAAATTTTTATTAGTTCTTCGGACACATAAGGAATGAATACCCGTGTGTAAAAGAAAGAGGTCTCGTTTGAAGACCACAATGACACCCAAATGGTGGAGATCCATGTGTAAAAAGGAGACGTCTGGAATGGGCCTTCATGTGTAAAAGATGGATGCCTTGCATTCAAAACCTATCATTCCTCTTTTCTCCAACCTATTATCTATCTATATTATAAATTTAATATAAAAATAGATATGTTTTTTTAAAAAAAAAATAGATATTGAACCATCAAGTTCTTTGGGAATAAAGAAATATGATACTTACATTGTGTAAGCCACCCAACTAAATTTACATTAATTAATCATTATTTTAACATGTAATTTAATAGTTAAAAACTTATTTTAATATAACATATAAAATAATTAAAATATTGTGGCATATTGCAAATATACATTAGTTAGATAGAGAAAATTTTTAAATAAAAAAATAAATATTTTAAAAAGCAACCTAATAAATGACAATTTGATCATATATCATAAATTCTCAGAAAATATATGTTTGGATATCCGTGAGTCAATTAAAAAATACGAATTTTACTACATATGAAATAAAAAAAATCCAATTCTTTCCACAATTTTTCCTAAATCAACTATAATAAACTCCATTATATTACAAAATTATTTACTCAATCAAATCAAATATATTTATATATATATATTTGATTATATAAATATATTATACTTAATGATATGATGTCCAATAAAATAAATATATAAAGTGTGGTGGAATATTGTGTAAAAATAGATTTTCTAAATCATCGGAACATGGAAGCTTAATAAAAATAATATTAGTTAATAAAATAAATACATAATATTTAAACGTCATATTTTTAAATAATTGATACCGTTAATCATAATGCACAACCATTTTTTCAAAATAAAAAATTAAGAACTATCACCAATTCTACAAACCCTGATTTAATAAAATTGTACAATAATATAGCAAATACTTTAACAAAATTTTGTACAATAATTTTTAACATTAGATAAAAAGGAAAAATTATGATTAAAACTATCAAAATAATTAAAACTACAACCAATTTTACATTTACAATCGGAATAAACATGAACCTAAATAAAAATAAAATATAAGAGTGGAATACAAAATGATTATTTCGGACCAATTTAAGAATCGTGGATAACAAATTACAAAGACCAATTCTAACAATATTATATTTTAAAATAATAAAATATTGGTCATCTTATATATGTAAGATCACATTAGCATTTCTTTCTCTTCTAGTCTCGAATGTGTTTTCCAATGTCTATTGCCAAAAGAGAAAGGAAGAAAATGGTTTTCCATTCAAAGGTATACACATATAGTATTTGATCTTCATACATGAACTAATCATCTTCATTTGATTCTTATTCATGCAATTCTCACTCCAAGATACTCGTTTTCAAGACAATATTTAAATAATATAGAACATTATATTTAAATGAATGTTTTGATTTTATTAAGGCAATTTAATTACATGTAGCACACTATTTTCTTTGGGTTTTGCAATTTGATTAAACACAATATTCTCAACAACTGTATTAGACCCCCAAGATGTTCCTACTGCGGCTCCCAAAGTGATCTGTCACTGGTATACAAATAATTCAATTAGAATAAAAAAAAAAATGTAATAATGTACAAAACAATTAATGTACATAATTGAGACAAAATAAAATAAAATAATAAATAGATACTTCACTATGAAGAAGGAATTTCCAGTTGTTAGGTTATTATATTAATATACTCATCATAGTTTAATATTGCATGCTACTATTAACAAAATAGAGAACAATGCAAAATAAATAAATTCAGTACAATAAACATAAAAAATATCCAAAATCAATAAATATCGAAACATAAAACATATAGATAGATTGAAATACAGTCAAATTTTGCCAAAATTTTACCATATATATAACGTAATTAATATAATAATAGAAATAACAATTGTTCATCATGTAATATGAGCATTGATCCGGAAATCAATATATTAATATTAATTAGAAGCATATTTACATTAATTATGTTTCTTTTATTCATGGAAAAAATATATTGTTGGATTTGTAATATATTAATATTCATAATTTTACATAAAAATAAACAATTAAATAAATATAAGATTACATTTCTTTTTCGGAAGATGGAAATGAGTGAAAAAACACAAAATTTCTATTTACGATCACGGTATTGTTATTATATACTCTCTGTTTTGTTTTGTTTATTGTTTTATATTTTTTTTTGTCAAAATGTTTGTTGTTTTATATACTTTGACACCCTCCCTCTCTCAAATTTAACCTTATGAATACATGGAGAGAGAAAAAAATTTCAACTTTTTAAAAAAATATAAGTGAATAAGATTTTATATAATATAAAAGGGAGAGATATATTAATCTAAAAAATTAATTATTAATTTTAAATTAAAATTCTAAAATAACCAACAAAACGTAACGAAACGAATGTAATTATTCATAGACGTGGCTTTTGGTTCTTGCTTTATTTAGTGCTCTACCCTTTTCTGAATGATCAAATCCACTAAACTTCGAAGCATACGGAACTTCCATTCATTTTTGTGTTCTGGTTCTGATTAGGAGATGCAACATTTTTTCAATTTTTAATTGATAGTGATGTCATGTCAAATTAAATCACTTTTAGTAATTATTATTAATTTAAGTACATATATATATATATATATATATATATATATATATAAAATAAAAAACGTGTAGAAACTAATTATTAAAATTCAGGGAATTAATTTGTGCCCGTTAAATTTGGAATTGGATCACTTGCTGTGTAGCATTTTCTTGTTTCTGGTTAGGTTTTTAATTTTCAATTCAATTTTAACTTTTGTAAATTTTGGATGAATTGTTTTATAGTACATGTTGAATATTTCATAATTAGAGTGATAAATCTTTTTAATATAGTATAGATTATTAATTAAGGTCGATTTTTTAAAATTAGCTAGGGCTTATAATTATTACTTAATTAAGATTAACACTTCGAAATTAAGGTTTATGTATAGTTTTAATTTTTTTAGTAAGTCTATTTTATTAGGGTTTGATTTTTTATATTAGAATTTAATTATTAATATATTTACTTTTTTACTTTTTCGTTTATGATTTATTCTTTCATAATTAGGGTCCATATATCTATTAAATTCGTCCTCTCGTGATTTTGGCCCTAAAGTTCCTATTATTTCCCCTTATTTTCCACATCGATTTTTTAACAGATAATTAACTTGCTATATAGCATTTAACGGGGAAAAAAAATTAAATTAAAAAATGTTTAGGATTAAAAATCAGAAGCTTGAAAAGTGAGGGCCAGAACTGAAAGAGGGCAAACTTAGCGGACCAAATTAAAAGAGCAAATTTCCTAAAATGTGACTTGCTTACAGAAAACGACAGTGCCTTTTTCTCATGGATAATCATAAGGAACAATATTTCATTATTTTGTGTTTGATTTTTTTTTTTTATACCAAATTGGTAGCTGCTATCTCTAAAGACACTTTATTAATTAAACTCCCCTCTTATAAAATAACGATCTTTCAAACTTTTAAGTTTTAAAATACATATACTGTACATATATAGTATGTATTAATAAATTAGGTTATTATCATATGACATTTTTTTTAACTACACAGTTGTAAATATTACATCAATCGGTCACCATGTTGTCTATGCATATTTAAGACAAGATACGTGCACATATGCATATATTTAACAAGAACACGACATTATTAATTAATTTCTTTTTGAATTGAAAAAGTGAGCGGTGGGCTTCGATCCCGAAATCATTTCCTCATAAGAATAATCTCTACTGTTTAAGTGTTTGTGTGAGCACGAGATGAACGAACGTTGACTCGCTAAATGAAATATACACATATATACAGCACTCGCTAAAAAGTGAGGTAGTTATCATTTTTTATTTGACTATTGTGTACATGCAACTGGGGAGAGATCGATCATGATCGATGCATCTATAGGTAGGTGCAATTCATATATTTTTCCTGCATGTGTTTAAATGAAATTGACTTTAAAAGTGGAAAAATGAAACTGACGTTTGATATATCAACTAGCTATAAAAGTTTTAGTTCGGTATCATCAATATTGTACTATAATATAATTATTATGAGCTGTGTGTTTTTTAGTTAACTTTACATAGTATTTATATATTCAGTGCTCTAGTGTTACAAAGTATCTTATATATCTTCATTTAATTTATTTATTT
This sequence comes from Perilla frutescens, assembly GCA_026008535.1. Lineage (NCBI taxonomy): Eukaryota > Viridiplantae > Streptophyta > Magnoliopsida > Lamiales > Lamiaceae > Perilla > Perilla frutescens. Next base: position 66,824,010 of record BRKX01000003.1, on the reverse strand, counting down.
TACCTATCTATCTATATATATATATATATATATATATATTTGACTCAATCTTATCCTACCCAGCTCCATATCTATCCCATATTCCACTCGGGAAAAAAATGTAGGCTATCACGTGAAAATGTAGTTTAAATTATTGGGTGTGGAAAATGAAAATATCTTAATCTTAATTTGAGTATGTGCGAGTTCACCTAACTTGACCTCTCCTAATTAATTTGAGTTTAGGTAGCTAGTTACCGTTGAACATTCCTTTCTTTTCGGTTATCGAGGTTGTTCACCGATGGAGTGAGAGTGCTTAACGAGGTGGTTCACAATAAGTTTTGTCCTAAAAGTGTTTTCTAGGGAGAATTCTACCTCCCGGTAAGGGTAGTGCCCTAACCCTTTTAAAATTTGACACGTGGCTGTGGCCCATTATATTCTTTTCAATTTTTTATTCTGTGATGATCTAATATTTAATTAAATATTTTTGGGAGGAGATAGACTTAACAAATTATTCAATTGAAATAATTTCTGTAACAGCCCGGTCCCTTAGGCGGTCATTTTTAATGGGGACGGGATGTTAGGCATAAAAGTAGAAAGATTAATCGGAAATCTAGAGGGGTGTTCCTAGAATTAAACTAAGTTAGCGCCTCAAAAACTTGGGCAACTTAACTTCATGACTTAGAAGAACTATCGTTTTCAATGAATCAAATAAGTCAAAGGGTTCAATCAAGTTGAAGGAATGCCATATCATAGGCCAATCGAGATTTAAACAGAATCCAAAGACAAGTAGATAGGAATTCGACTCTTTAAATAAACAAGACCCCTTCGTGGGTCACAAAGACAAGGACTCATTAACAAGTCGGAGTCAAATAAATCATATTGTCCCATTCATGGAACGAAACAAAAAGATAACTTAAGATAAACTGGAAACAAGCGGAATCATGCTTGAAAGAAAAAGCCTCTTCGTAGGCGAACATCAATAACAAGTATGCAAGATTCATTCACAAGTCAACTGAGAATGAATAGATACCGAAATGATCAACAAGTATGACTACTCAAATAACTCGGAATCAATAAAGGCATAAACAGGTATGTCAAAAGAACATGCTTCAACTTCTCAAGACCTTAATACTATTTAGGAATCATAGCATTTAAGACATACTATTATCAAGAATTAAGTTACATGTATCAAGACTAAATACCAGATTTTAGAGTAATTAGCAGAAACATAGCGGAAGAAAATCATGTAACCATAAAGCAACAACTTTGGAAACTTAAACAACTCGAGCAACCCCACCAACAACACATCACCGACCTCAGCATCTCAACCTGAAAATATTTTGAAAAAGAGGGCGTGAGCACTAATGTACTCAGTGGAGTTTTACGAGAAAACTCTTTATTAAACTTTGAAATATCCAATTATAAACTAGCGGCATATGGAGAGCAAAACGCAAAAGGCCTATCCATATTCGCAAAACCTTTTACTTCCTTTTCTGGCGCCTTTCCTGGCTCAAACCTAATGTCTACTGCACCCTTAGATATGCCTTTAGGATAAGAGAGGGGTTACCTCAAATACCCTACTGAGTATGCGAGAGAATTGCCCAGCAGTGACTCCTTTACTTATCAAATAATACAACATTAGTGACACGAATGTCACAACATGATAGTGCAATAAAATTGTTCTTTGAGCTCGATAACTTGCTTAACAATAATTGAATCATAATATTCAATATCAAATCCTTAACCTTAAATCCTTAATCCTCAATCCTCAAAATTGAATTCTCACATTCAAACCTTAATATCAAAGCATCAATGCTAAATTATACTAGCATAAAACATAACCTAGATTAAAACATCTAGATTGCATTTCTTAATAAAGGCTATAACCTTAATGCTACAAGGGAATAATATAATCAACCTACAAGGCTTTAGTTACTTAAACAACATTCATCAATCGTAATATCAACAATAACTTAACTTATGATCATGATCGTCTATACTTTAAATAAATCAACTATAAGATATTACAACATATCAAAACATACATCCTTTACTTAATCAAGAGCTCAAATAACAATTAACATAATCATGCTATAACTTTCGTCCTTTCTTTCATTTCCTTTCCTTTCCTTGTACAGAGACTAATCAGGCATAGCATAAAATATTTTAATTGGATATTCATCTTGCCCTATCATGCTTCTAGATCTTAATAACTCAAACCTTATAATTGGTTTAGAACTACCCACCTCGATGATGAGAACCTCGATAATGAGCACGTGGATGAAGCAACGAGCCGAAAATCCTTCCTTGGTTCTCCTCGGGGCTCACATCTTCCTATAAAAGTTGAATATCGACTTAACGGCCTTCCTTCGAAGATTTCTAACATCTAACGAGAAATCAAACAACACCTAGCCTTTCCTCCTTTAACTAGGACTTAAACATACATTGCACGACTTTAGAACCTTTATAAAACACGAGGGTTTGAAAGACTCGAGTTTAGAACAAGCTTGAAGCAAAAACATAGCTGCAGAAGCCTTGAACGGGCCGTGCTAGGCCTTAAGGTGAAGCAAAACACGACCAACTTTCCGACACGGTCTGTGCTAAGCTAGCACGGTCCGTGCAGACCCTAACACAGACCGTGCTATCTGCCGAGAAATTTTGGGATTTCATTGAGAGCTCTGCACGGGCCGTGCTATGCCTTGCACAGTCCGAGCTATCTCATGACCTTCAAAAACTCTCGATCGAGGTGTTGGTCGAGGCGTTACTCGATCGTCTCTCCCTTTCTTTGATGTTTTGAACATAAAACAAGGCTTAACACTTAGCCAAAATTTAAAAATGAGCATACTTTAAACTTGAAAAGAAATCGACATAATAACAGCATAAACACGACTATCTCTTAAACTTGACAAAACTTTAAATACGGAACTTTAAATACGGGATTTAAATACGGAATTTAAATGAAACTTTGAACTAAATAACGAGAATAACAACAATAATAATAACAGGAGCAGAATAATAAGCTTACGAAAATGAAAAACAGAAAAGAAACGCGAAAATGAAATAAGAAGGAACTTGGATCCGACGTCGATGAAAAAGAATGAACGGAGTCGAGTGCGTCGAAGGAAGGTGTTCGGTGTCTTGTCGAGTTGCAACAATGGCAGAGCCGCTTGCTTCAACCCGACGGTGCCCCTAGCACCTTCCCTCACCGCATCTCTTCCATGCCACTCCGCTCGTCGACTCAGGGATGAACTCACGAAGAGACTCTCCACTACTTTCGACTTTCCTCTCAACCTTTCCTCTCTCAAGAAATGGAGATGTAAGAAGTGAAAATGAGCAAATGGGAGTGAATGGGTGCTCCCCTATTTATAGAAGTGGATTTGGCTTCTCCAAGAAGCTTCTGCAGTGCAAGGATACTGCAAAAGTTACTCCGGGTTTGGTTAAAGCTGCTTTATTCGATGTCGAGGTCCAAATGACCTCAGACACGAAATCTGAAAATTTTGGGAGACTCGTTGGCTCGAGTACTATTGAACCAACTTAACTAAGGATGAAGAACAAGTCGTCAGAAGAAAGACGAGCAAAGATTCCTTTTTTGGAATTACTTTTACTATTCACTCAGACTGACAGATTTTGCTCTCGAGCGTTCGATTGACCTCAGAATTAAAATCCGTGAACGCCAACGAATTTCTTGAGTCATTTCCCATAAGAAAGACCTAACAGAACAAGACTCGGATTAACAAAAAGGATTTCCTAAATTTTCCAAATCATGAACGCACGCAAAAGTTACTATTCATAAATCCTTTAAATACATTTTTCACCACCGGGACCTCAAACGACCTCAGATTTAAAATCCGAAAACACCAGCATACCCCTTAAGTTAAAACCTTTCTAAAAAGATCAAAATCGGCCATAACAGAGTTAAGATCAAAATTTTGAAAATACGATTTCACGAAAATTGACCCCTAAAGTTGTGACTGACAACTGACTTCACTTAAACCTTATAAAAATCTCTTCCTTAACTTCTTAATTACGCTTAAGGATTCTCTAAACCCTATTCAAAAATCTGGGGCGTTACAATTTCATTCACGTCAAATTCAAATTTTCATTTCGCCCAATTTCAATTTGTGAGTGAATTTCGAATTGAAAATTTGTTCTTAATATTCATATTGAATCACTATTCATGGGGGAGAAATAAAATTATTTTATTTTCATTGTAAAAAGCTGATCTTTCCATTGAATATTTCATCCCAACTTTGATGGTTGACTTCCATTGCAGATCGTGTTTCCATGAGGCAAGGAAAGAAGTTGGAAGTCTTTTATGGCAATTTCAAGTATCAATGTATTTTGTTTCTCGATAAATTACATTGGGTGTTGAAAGATTTTTCTATAGGCATATGCATAACAACTGTTTGTCAAAAGTTCTCAATGGATGTCTACTTAAAACAAGTCTATGGTTCTGGAATATATTTTGCATAAATGTATTTTTGTATTTTTGTATTTTTGAACTACTTTTTAAAATTGAAAATATGGGTATATTATATGTTTGTGAACTTCAACAGATTCATTGTTTTATTTGAATTACCATTTTGAAAATGTTACCTGGTGCAACAAAGAAATTGCTACACTTAACGTTTTTTTTTCCAAAAAAATGATCATAAAAGAGAAAAAGAATAGAAAATTCCTCTTTCAAGACATAAGAACAATGCTTGAACAATCTAGATGAAGATAATTTAAACTATTCATTATAATCCATTGTTCGAACAAAACTTCTCCACAAAGACTATATATATCCTTCATAGTCTACATTAATTTTAATACAAAAACCGTGTACAAAAATATATGTAAAGGTACTATCAGCAAAAACTATCTCCTTGACTAGTAAGATCAAAATATGTGAAGGAGACATACAAAAACTCTTATCCCCAATGGTAAGATCAAAATATGTGAATGACTATACAAAAAATTATCTCATTGACTAGTAAGATCATCATTGTTGATAAGGATTCTCAAATGGATGTGATAATACTCCAACTTGAATGTTTCCACCACCTTGCATAAGATATTGATAGTATGGATGTGCTTGACTGATCTCAAACTGGGCAGAAAACGGTAAAATTTGAGACAGGGTAGTATGATTTGTTTCTTGTGAATGTTGAATATGAGTAGTTTCTTTTGAGCATGGTCTCTTTCTTTTGATGGTTTTCACATCTACAATTTAAAATAAATGTTAGTATATTTTAGAAAAAAACTACTCAACAAATTAAAAATCGTAAAACTTACTTGAACAGTGAACTTTTCCTTTTCTTTTTCCTCTTTTGCTCTTGTCCCAGTGGCGTACAATGCGAGAATTACTAATTCCTCTTGTCTTGGCACATCGAGGATTCTTTATATGCACATCATCTTCAACAATCAAAGAATCAGACACATTGTGATTGAATTGATCAACTTTAGCATTTTTCAATAAAGCATCCAATTGGTGTCTTCCAGCTTCAAGAATTCCACTCAAAATATCTTTAGCCTCTTTATTTCCTTTGCATTTCATGGTAAGATCGTACATTGATCTCATTGTTTGATTCACAAAGACCATGTCAAATGTATCAGTGTTTGTACACAAAATTTCACCAACCTCATTCAGTACCCCGTTCTTCGCATTTTTCATCCACCTTCTCTTTATGTAAGGTTCTGGTATCACATTCACATCAAAATAATTCATCACTTTCAACGCATGCCTACATAAAATTCCGTAGTCTCAAACTTGTGACAATTACACTTTATTGCACAATTCCATTTATCAAACACCACTTGCTTAACTGTTGAGCTGTCATCAAAAGATTTCACTTTGAATTCAATCAACATCATAAGAAAATAGCTCCCCAACAAATGTTGTGGTCATGCATTTGATCATCTCTAACTCAAAAATGTTGAAAATGTTCAATGTATATATATCAACAACTTGAGAAATTAATGGATTATCTTTTAGAACTGATGAAGATCTCTCTTGCTGACAATGGTTATCCTCAAAAGACTCATTTGTATGCCAACAGTTTAGAGTTTTCTCAAAATTTAGGACAAAATCATGCAATGTAATATAACTGGTGCCGACTTTCTTCAAAGCTGAATTTGTACTCTCACTTCTAGATGTAGCTAATAAACCAGCACTAAACTTGTAATTACTAAAAATAGTAGCCCACTTACACCGTATTTTATACATGTTGTTTAACCATTTATGATCACTCAAATCAAATTTATCAATCATCAATTTCTAGGTAGTCTCAAACTCTTCTACATAATCACACCTACTCATACACTGATGCCACAATTGTTTAAACATTCTATCACCATTTAAATTTTCTAAGTGTGAAGGAGCATTCTGATTGATATGCCATTGACATAGATGATGATGACCTTTTGGAAACACTATTTCGATGGCATTTATCATCGCTTGACATTGATCACTAAAGATTGTTTCAGGTTGTTTCCCGTTCATAGCATCAAAAAATGTACTAAATAACCATTTAAATGAAGACTTTGTTTCATCAGACATGAAAGCCAAACCAAACATCACATTCTGCTTTGTGGTGATTTATCCCAACAAAAGGTGCACAAACTAGATTGTACTTATTTGTTCTATATGTAGTATCAACTGATATAACATCACCAAAATACTCATAATCAACCAAACATTTGTGATCTCTAAAAAAGAAATTCATAACCATGTCATCATTATCCACTTGAACATTCCAATAAAAGTGTGGTTCTTTATTCGACTTATTTATAAAAAAAATGAATCAATGCAGAAGCATCACCATTTTCAACTTCTATATGTCTTTACAAATGATCAAGATAATTATATGCATCTTTTCTCGTAAATCTCAAATATTGTGGCCCTTGTGCTTTATTTTCCATGTATGAAACGACATTGACCACACCTATTCCAGCATTCACCATAGCTTTCAATGTCAAACTTTTAGCACATGAAATATTGCGTGATGATCTCAATAGATGTGTGTGATCAGACCTAACCATTTCATGATTATGCTCTTTGATAAACCTACTGACCTTTCAGGGCCCCCCTCTTTCTCTTTTAATCTTGAACCTTGCTTTGCAATTTGTTCTAGTTGATAGCTTCTGATATTTTGGAATTTTATCTTTTGATTCCTTCTCATCTGTTTTCCCTTCACAAGAACACTCAAACTCTTTTGACTGCAGTTCACTAGTTTGAGAAAAATAACGTTGATCGCCTTTTCTAACGCTAAAGCCTTTAGCATGAGCATAAGAGCAATATAATAAATATGCATCATCCACACTTGTCACAATTTCCCCAACTGCTAACTTACTCTCCAATTGATCAGCAAGTGATAGATCAGTTAGTACATCGTTCTTGTCAAGTTGGATCAATGCCAATTCTTCCACTCTGCATTTCTCATTTGACATCTTTGTCGTATCACCATAGTTTTCATTATCTACAATGAATAATTTCATCTATTAGGAACAATTTAATAAAATGTTACAATCTGTTCAATAAATATACAAAACAAAATACAAACCTGCACTTTCAAATAAGTTTCCTGAGTGTAATACATTTTGGGATGTGTTTTCTTCCATAATATTTCATAAATGCCCTCTAGAAAACAGAGAAAGTTCTGATTAATATTTATGGACTGATATTGACATTAGTTAATCACGATTTCATAACCCATTTGCCAAAAAGATATTTGTGAAGTGTTAAAAACTACAAAATAAAAGAATAGCAGACCTGATCTTCGGCGGCGTCAAAGAATGAGTTCTAGATTATCGATGTAGTAAAACCAAATCTACAAGAATTTTTTGTGTCTCTGATTTTCGAGTAACTTTTTCTTTGATATGGGGATTTTCAAGTCTAGAATGTGGTGGGAATTGTGGGAATAGAATGTTCTGTACATGTGTACAGGGGCGGGAGAATTTTTCACTCCTTTCACTTTTCCCCTTTTCACTTCCCCCTTTCACTTTTTGTGTATTTCACAGAATAAAAAATTGAAAAGAATATAATTGACCACAGCCACGTGTCAAATTTTGAAAGGGTTAGGGCACTACCCTTACAGGGAGGGTGGAATTCTCCGTTTTCTAGTGTGATCTACCTTTTAGTATGATTACCAGACTATTGCGACACATAAATAAGATTTACTATAAGTGTCAGTATCTATGATGCAGGACCAATTACCTCGTTTAATAGAGTTTGACTTGCACATTTTATAACTTCGAGTTTGTACTTATTATATAAGGCTAATTGATTAGTTATTCGTAAATAAGAATGAGACATAAAATAAATGACAAATCATTACACTAATTTTGTATCAGGGGCAAAGTCTTACTTTCGTGATCTCAAATTGTACAAATACATAATTAAATGACACCCCAAGATATATACTCCCTTTGTTTCTGAATAAGTGTCATTCTAGTATTTTATTTTTGTTTAAAAAAAATGTCATTCTACAAATTTGAAACAAAAAATTTACATTTTCACACATTTGTCCTTATTTAATGCATTTATACATCCATATTTAACTCATTTAATGTATTTAGACAAAGGTGTATTAGGTAACTAAATTAATTTTTTAATTTGTATACATTCATCCAAAATGACACTTAATTGGAAACGATGAGAATATAAAATATAATTAAACACTAGCAAAAGTATAAATATATTATTGGATATTGTAATCCTCCAATTTCACTTTTAATAGAAAAATGCATGTTATCCATGCTTTTTATTAATAAAATACTTTACTTGAAATACAGCGGAAGTTTCAAATCATAATTTGACATTTATTACAGAAAAATAAAGTCAAAATAAATAAAATAAAATTTCATTTAATCATGCTTGACCACTTGATCATCATCATCACATCTTGCCCGCTACGCATCATCCGAGACAACACCTGAAAAGATAAGTAGTTTCAGGGGTGAGTACTACTAACTCAGTGGAGAGTGTCCAATTATCCAAACTATATATCAAACAGAATAATATGCAAATAATAAACTTGTGTTCAGTCCGTAGACCAAACCATGTAGCCCGGAGGCTCTGCGTGATAGCTCGAAAGCTCTGCGTGATAGCCCGTAGGCTCTGCGTGTAGCCCGAAGGCTCTGCGTGATAGCCTATAAGCTCTGTGTGATAGCCCGAAGGCTCTTCCTATGCTATGACATCACATACATTCAATAAAACATATAGAGAGGATAACATGGACAAATTCAACGTAAAACCCCACCTTGACATTGACCTTGATATTAACCGATTAAGTCCTGCGCGTCCTATAATTAATTATCTAGAATTAATAAAATGAATAACACAATAAAATTAATGCATGAGACTAAACTATTAAAGCATGCTTAATACATAATCATACGTACGTGACATAATTCTATAATCCCATTGATTTATTTAAACAACAAACATAAAATAATACATACATACACATAAATATATATACACACACATACACACGTTACATATATAAATATACCAAAAGAAATCATGCACCAAATCTTTATCACTACACACAATCACATGCATATACTATTTACATATATACGTATAGACAGACATATATATATATATATACACATTACAACTCTTATAACACACACACACACATATATATATATTATATACGCACATATATATTACATATATATACATCAATCACATATTATATATATACATACATATATATATATATATTCAATCACACACACAAGCCAAACCATGCATACATCTATATAAACAAAAGAAGATAGTCTCCGGTAGATAATAAATAACACGGTCCCACTCAACTCTTTTACTAAAAGCTTTCTACCAACAAAAGATTTTAATATAGAATCATTGCTCTCTCTCTCTGCTACAAAATTCATGAAAACTCCAAGTCAAGACATGCTACTGCAGAGAAGGAAAGAGACAGAAGGAAATCCATACCTCTAGCTGGACAAAAACTCTTTAAAGGGAAAGAACTTTCGAACTCTTTTATTTTGGGGTGAGAAAAGTGAAAGGTTGAGACGAAAAATTCTATGCTACCCTCTGGGCATTACCCAAAGTGTCACAATAGATATTTTGTAGTGTCACAATAGACCTATTGTGACACTTAAGGTAATACCCAGGGGGTAGCATAGAATTTTCCAAAGTTGAGACCCCTATTTATACTAGTATGGTTAGGATTTCATAGAGGATTTTGATAGAACAAGGATTCTCTCATGGTTATCTTCTACTTGGAGGAGAAGATAAGAAATAAATAAAAAGGAAAAAAAATATAATAAAGATTTGGGCTTGAAAAAGACTTGGACTTCAATCATCATAAAATGGGATAGAAAAATAAACTTTGGACAAAATAAATAAAATACAACAATTTAGGCACTCTAATTAAAAAAAGAATTAAATGCAAGCTCATACTATGAAATTACTATATACTAAAATGAATTCATGCTTAGAAAAAAAAAATATAAATTACTTAGACGCGACTTATTAGATTTAATCAATTAATATCACACATAATAAAATGAATAAAAATATTTTTAGAAAAGAATGTAGCAAATTTAAATATGAAGAAAACGGGTCGCTACATCCCTCCCTACTTAAAAAAATTTCATCCTCGAAATTACTTACTTACACCTCAAACTGCAAAATCTATACCTAACACCCATTCTCATTTCCTCATTAGTTGTATCTTGTTGGTATCTAGACCTAACACTATCCTCATATACTTCTATACTTCCTCATCATCGACACGCTTACTCTAAAAAAATCTTTTATACTTCTTATATTTCCTAATACGTAAATCTCCTAACTATAGCTTAGGTATTCTCTACCAATCTCATTTTGTATAGAGTTCTAACTTTATAACTTTATAATAATAATAATAATAATAATAATAAATATTTTATTAATCAAAAGTTGAATTACAAGATCGTAAATTCTAGAAGATATATAACTTAACTTACTCTATCATTTCTAAATATTACTAGCTTCACCTCCTCCGTCTCTTATTTGAAGAGGTCTCATTACTTGGTCCTCTCTTCGAATCCCTTAGTTCTCTTCCAAAGACCTTGCCTCTCTATTCATCCATAAGGCGGAGCACGAACTTTTCAAAATTTATTATTTTTCTAAACCCTGGAGTATATTCCAACATTTCTTTAGCAATCTCATTGGCGAAGGGCTTCAATAACTTAGGTATAGCTACACCGACTATTTCAGTAGCTATCATAAGGTCGAATTCTATCTCCTCTTTCTTAATTTTCCTCCAAATCTTGTAGATTCTCATCAACTGTCTTTCTACTCCTATTGTTTCATCCCACTGAAATTCCCATAAATCATCAATAAGTCTAGCTTTGCGGGTTCTAATACGTACTTCTACCGACAAAGCTGGTTGGTGACCTTCTATCACGATCTTTTGGTCTTTGCAAGTTCTAGTCATCTGGAAAAATTATAATCTTAAAGTAAATCTCGAGGACTGTTAAAAACATTTTCATAGGAAAATACTTTCATAAACTTTCACAAGACACAAAACTTTAACCTTTACCTCTTCTCGGCGCGATGCGGCGGATATGATGACGACCATTACTTACTTACATGCATTTTTTAAGTATGCAGGAAAGTAGACGTGTCTCTGATACCACTCTGTAACGGCCCAATTTCACTTTTAATAGAAAAATGTACGTTATCCATACTTTTTATTAATAAAATACTTTACTTAAAATACAGCGGAATTTTCAAATCATAATTTGACATTTATTATAGAAAAATAAAGTCAAAATAAATAAAATAAAATCTCATTTAATCATGCTTGACCACTTAACCGCCATCATCACATCTTGCCCGCTACGCATCACCCGAGACAACACCTAAAAAGATAAGTAATTTCAGGGGTGAGTACTACTAACTCAGTGGGGAGTGTCCAATTATCCAAACTATATATCAAACAAAATAATATGCAAATAATAAACTTGTGTTCAGTCCGTAGACCAAACTATGTAGCTCGAAGGCTCTGCGTGATAGCTCGAAAGCTCTGCGTGCAACCCGAAGGCTCTGCGTGATAGCCCATAAGCTCTGCGTGATAGCCTGAAGGCTTTTGCTATGCTGTGACATCACATACATTCAATAAAACATATAGAGAGGATAACATGGACAAATTCAACGTAAAACCCCACCTTAACCTTGACTTTGATATTAACCGATTAAGTCCTGCGCGCCCTATAATTAATTATCTAGAATTAATAAAATGAATAACACGATAAAATCAATGCATGAGACTAAACCATTAACTCATGCTTAATACATAATCATACGTACATGACACAATTCTATAATCCCATTGATTTATTTAAACAACTAACATAAAACAATATATACATACATATATAAATATATATATACACACACGTTACATATATAAATGTACCAAAAGAAATCATGCACCAAATCTTTATCACTACACACAATCACATGCATATACTATTTACATATATACGTATAGACAGACATATATATATATATATATATATACATACATTACAACTCTTATAACACACACACACATATATATATATATATATATATATTATATACGCACATATATATTACATATATATACATCAATCACATATTATATATATATATATATTCAATCACACACACACAAGCCAAACCATGCATACATCTATATAAACAAAAGAAGAGAGTCTCTGGTAGATAATAAATGACACGGTCCCACTCAACTCCTTTACTAAAAGCTCTCTGCCAACAAAAGATTTTAATACAGAATCATTCCTCTCTCTGTGCTACAAAATTCACGAAAACTCCAAGTCAAGACATGCTAATGCAGAGAAGGAAAGAGACATAAGAAAATTCATACCTTTAGCTGGACAGAAACTCTTTAAAGGGAAAGAACTTTCGAACTCTTTTATTTTGGGGTGAGAAAAGTGAAAGGTTGAGACCCCTATTTATACTAGTATGGTTGAGATTTCATAGAGGAGTTTGATAGAACAAGGATTATTTCGTGGTTATCTTCTACTTGGAGGAGAAGATAAGAAATAAATAAAAAGGGAAAAAAAATATAATAAAAATTTGGGCTTGAAAAAGACTCGGGCTTCAATCATCATAAAATGGGCTAGAAAAATAAACTTTGGACAAAATAAATAAAATACAACAATTTATGCACTCTAATTAAAAAAAGAATTAAATGCATGCTTATGCTATGAAATTACTATATACTAGAATGACTTCATGCTTAGAAAAAAAAAAAATATATATATATATATATATATAAATTACTTAAGCATAACTTATTAGACTTAATCAATTAATATCACACATAATAAAATGAATAAAAATATTTTTAGAAAAGAACGTAGCAAATTTAAAAATGAAGAAAACGGGTCGCTACAGATATGAATCGCGATTCTTCTTATAGGTCAAAATCCGTATAAGATGATCTCAAAGAAGTTTTTGTGGTTTTAAACTATCGACATATTCTTGTCGTACCTTCATCTTGATGGGCTGAAGCCCAAAATATGATTTAATGTTTTGCATGGCCCAACACATATGACTTATTACAAATTGGTATTTCTAGAAGACCCAAAAGCCCACGTAACTGAAATTCTGCATGATTTGGAAAGTTTTATATCACGAATCACGATCCCTATGTATTAATTTGTTCATTAAAATATAGGCAATAATTCACACGGAATTAAGTAACCAAAATTTAATGTAAATAAGCCCAATTATCCAATGTTTAGTAAAACAACAATATACAGACACAACTTATAAATTTCTACGAATAAAATTAATATGAACTAATTCAACAAGAAATAATAAAAAAAATGTACCTAAATATGTTTTTTTAGTTATTCAACATGCATAAGTTCTAGGCTTCTAGCATGTATATATGACTACTGATTACTTATTTGACATATACATTATGAGAAATATATATAGATTTGCTTCTGCAATTAAAAGCGATCATATTAATCATTTTTTAATGATTATAAAACAAAAAATAATTATACGAGATTTAATTTCATCAGTCGTATTGGAAAGTTGAAAAAAGGGTAATATTTAATCGTTCAGTTGCATTTAGTCATAATTATTACTGTATTTTTGTAACATCCATTTATGTAATTATTTGATTGTTTTATTTCGATTTCGATAAATCCTGTATATCACACGAAGATTGACTTAGTGCAAAAACAAATTACGTAGTTTACCTAAATTTTATCTAAGTATATCATATAAGATTCCATCCTCATGCATTTTAGATGTAGATATACACGAAATCAAGAACCGAAGCATTTCAAATCATAATTTTGCAGCGTTTTCCATCTACATACAATTAAATATTCAAGCAATATAAATTAATTGCTGTTGATCCCATAATACGTTAGATGCCTACAATAGGCATTCCTTAAACCTCGGATACCGTAATAAATTTCAGTTGAACGATTTCCTCACTCCTTTCAACGTTTGACACAAAATATTGCTGCTTTCCAACACTATTTTCCCCCAAAAACCTTGAATTTCCCTTGCACTTTTTTATTTAAAATTAAAGCCAAAGATTTGGATACATTTGATCGTGAAACCATGAGGGTTGTTGCATTGCATGGATTTTTTATCTTTTCTTCGTTTAAATTATTAAAAGAAGCCATAAAGATTTGATCTTTAAAGCATATATTTTTAAGTTTTCAAATTATCTCTCCAAATGATTGTGGCCAGAAAATTTTCTTCTTCGTGACTATTCAGGAGCATTAATTCTTGATTAATTGCCTTTTAGGGCTTTGTTTATCAGTTTATACTCTAAAAGCACTATTGCGGGTGAGAGTTGAAAGCCAGAAAAAAGCAAGGTGGCTGCTAATTTCTAGTGTTTCTTGGAAATTTATGTTACAGAATGGCCCTTTAAAAATGGAATATTTATTTAGTGGCCCTTTTTCCTCCTCTGTGAATTCTAGCTTGTTTGTGGTTTGAGCAGTACTATCCACTTTGACTGGTGTTTGAAGATTTTCTAGGTGAGAATTTTGGGATTACTTTGTTTGTATAAATTAAGATTTTGGTGTACAATGTACAGTGAAAACATGGGATTAGTTGTTGATTAATGAAATTTCATGTTGACAAGATGTGTAAACTTTTATGATTTTCCCTTAATTTGATCATTGTTGATGTACATTCTTCTCTGTGTCCCATCATTACATGTTGAAATAAGTTTTTTGGAGTTGCCTGTTGAAACGTGGCGATGTAGAAGATTTTTCTGGTTATTATTTATCACTTGATTTGTATATTAATTTGTGTGGTTTATTGTGGTTCGACTGTTTTGGGTTATGAAAGAGGATTTCGACCTATAATTATTGGATTCACAGTGAAAATTCTTGCAGTGGAAGATCAGTGGGGGTTTATGTCATAGGATGTAGCCTTAAACCTCTTACAGATAAGATGAATCACACATAATGTAATGATTTGTGGCTTTCAGGTGTAATATTTTAATTAGAGTCCAATATAGAACCAACAAAATGCAGCCATGCATGAGAGCTAACAGAAGTTACTAGTACATGAAAAGAAGGTGCAAAAATGTACAAAATCTTCCTATGCTTATTTGCTTTTAATTTAGAATTGGATATGAATTTCAATTCAAAATATTACGAGATCAAAGAAAATTGCATAAGATTATTGAACAAGTAGAGATTGACTGAAAAACTAGGCTTCTGAGCTATGAGCTATCGAAATGGGGCAGGTTTTCTTGATTGTTTCTTTGTCATTGCATTTATTGACGTGTGATTCTTATTTATCTTGTATTTTCCTTCCTGGGATCAAGATTGATTCAGACTTACAAATCAGCATGCTGAAAAGAAACTGTAGGAGCATCAAGCATAAATTTAATAGGTCCGAATACGACGATTTTCTCCACCTGGTACTGATGCTTGTGACTCAAGTTATGTGCTAATAACAGTAATGTTTCAAGTTTTGCATATCTGAATTTGGACGGATTTCAAAACTTTGTTCGTGCAGCACGTCGTATTCAAGTTATCTTTGACTCGTTATAGTCATTCATGGTACTGACATGATTATCAGTTTGAAAATGTGCATATGTAGTCAAACTCTTTCTTTTAGCTACAAGAAGGAATGTTTTATGCTTCATAATCTAAAAAGTAATAGAAAACTATTTAATCTTCTGTGGAAAGGTCAATGCCTCTAATGCAATTAATCTAAACCTATGTTTGTGGAAGGATATCGTTGCTCAAACATCAACATTGTAGTAACATTTATTTTTTGTTCTATAAGTAGTCAAGATTGTAGTGTCGATTCTCAACTTGCATTTGCTTGAATACAATCAGTCTCAGTCATTTTAACTTTGCTTCAATCCATTGTTTCTTAAATGGTGAATCTTTGCTATGCATATGCATATGTTGCAGCATTGTAATAGGCCATGAATTACGCTGATGGTCTTATATCAATTTATGTCTGTTTTGTAGTCCACAATCTTGATGGAAGATCATGCTGAAGATCTAGAAGGAACGAAGGCTATGGAGTCGAGAAGCTTAACATCATCGCACCATCCTGCTCTGCCATACAAGGTTGGAGTTCCTCCAAAGCAGAAGTTATGGAAGGAATTCTCTGCAACATTGAAGGAGACATTCTTCTCTGATGACCCTCTTCGTTCGTTTAAGGATCAATCTAGATCGCGCAAGTTCATCCTAGGAGTACAGGCTGTTTTCCCAATCCTGTCATGGGGCAGAAGCTACAATCTGTCTAAATTCAAAGGTGACTTAATTGCAGGACTCACCATTGCCAGCCTCTGCATTCCACAGGTTTGTACGCGTATAATGCAACATAGATTTGCTGATGCTGTGTCATTTTAAGTCATGCTTTTGTTGCTGACCATGTAACAGGACATTGGCTATGCCAAGCTTGCAAATCTGGCTCCCCAGTATGGTTTATGTGAGTGACATTAGTAGTAGTAATTGCGATTTTTAGTAGCATTTTTTATTCAAGATTACAGGACTAACTTCCACTGCATTACCATGTGATAAATCTAAGCTAAGATTCAAGCTTTGTTCCACCTTTGATCTACGCGTTGATGGGAAGCTCAAGAGACATAGCCATTGGGCCGGTTGCTGTTGTGTCGCTTCTGCTGGGGACTCTTCTGCAAGATGAGGTTGATCCTGTCAAGAATCCTGTTGAGTATCGAAGACTGGCTTTCACAGCAACTTTTTTTGCTGGCATAACACAAGCTACTCTTGGCATTCTTAGGTAACTGATTGTAATTAATTTCAACTCAAATTTGATGATGCATATATTTGAAAAAAATTGAAATATTGCAGCCTAATCTTGTATTTTCGCCTGTGACAGATTGGGATTCTTGATAGATTTCTTATCCCATGCTGCAATTGTTGGATTCATGGGTGGTGCTGCAATAACAATTGCACTCCAACAGCTGAAAGGGTTCTTAGGCATCAAGAAATTCACTAAGAACACAGATATCATTTCTGTTATGCAGTCTATCTTTAGCTCAGCTCATCATGGAGTGAGTCTCTCTCTACCCCCCCCCCCCCTCTCACTAGAGTACAATGCTTATGTTTGATGTGTTTGCAGTGGAACTTGCCTACTATTTCCATTGGAGCAAGTTTTCTTGTGTTTCTTCTAGCAGCCAAGTACATTGTAAGATCTACAATCACTTCTTACCTATGTTCTCTCTCTCTCTCAAGAAGCTATCAACTGTGTTAGTGATTCTATACGATGTGTATGCAGGGAAAGAAGCACAAGAAGTTCTTCTGGATAGCTGCAATTGCACCACTGATCTCCGTCATCCTCTCCACCTTCATCGTCTACATTAGCCATGCAGATGAGAAAGGAGTGCAGATTGTAAGGCCTCTTTCCATTGCACTTCAATTCTGTTGTGTCTCGAAATTCTTTTAGAGCTGCGTTGTGTTGTGAAAACCAGGTGAAACATATAGAAAAAGGGATTAATCGGCCATCTGTTAATGAAATATACTTCACAAAGGATTATCTCTTGAAAGGTGTCAGGATTGGGATTGTGGCTGGCATGGTTGCTTTGACAGTAAGTGGTATTTTCGAACACTTGGAAGAGTTGAATGATCAAGAATTTTAAGACCCTCCTTAATTTCTTGAGTTTTTATTAGGAAGCTGTTGCGATTGGAAGAACTTTTGCTGCCATGAAAGACTATCAGTTAGATGGGAACAAAGAAATGGTTGCTCTTGGAGCAATGAACATAGCTGGTTCAATGACTTCTTGCTATGTTGCTACAGGTAGCAGCCAACTGTTTCTACTGATGGAATAAAATAAGAGACTTGTAGTATGTTCGTGATCACTAAACATTATTTTCATCTGCTTGCAGGTTCCTTCTCTCGATCTGCAGTGAACTTCATGGCCGGATGCCAAACTGCAGTGTCGAACATAGTAATGTCCATTGTCGTGCTTCTAACACTACTCTTCCTCACCCCTCTCTTTGAGTACACACCAAATGCAATCCTTGCTTCCATCATTATCTCTGCTGTCATTGGCCTAATTGACTATGATGCTGCCATTTTGATCTGGAAAATCGACAAATTTGATTTCGTTGCTTGCATGGGAGCATTTCTTGGTGTTGTTTTCTTCTCCGTGGAGATTGGCCTCTTGATCGCGGTAAGGAACTGGAAATTTTGCCATTTGTGGCCAAAATGTCTCAAGTTCAACATCGAGTAAACCTTGTATGCTCTCTTGATAGGTGTCGATTTCTTTTGCAAAGTTGCTGTTGCAAGTAACTAGACCAAGAACAGCCCTTCTTGGAAAAATCCCACGCACAAATGTTTATAGGAATACTCAACAGTATCCAGAGGCAACTAAGGTTCCAGGAGTTTTGATAATAAGAGTTGATTCTGCAATCTACTTCTCAAATTCCAACTACATAAGGGAAAGGTAAATCTCTCGTCTTTTATTTCATCAGTGCATTGGAAATTTGGAATACGAACTATGTAGTTTATAAATTAACTGCATGCTTTCAATACTCTGTCGCGTATTATCAATGAAACGAATGCTATGCTACTTCTCAAATTCCAACTATAAAAGGGAAAAGTAAATATGAAACAAAATTTGTTCATTAGTACATTGGACTAAAAACTTGCTGATCTGAACTGCTTACAATACTCTGTAGCGTATTTTCCACTTCTGCAGGCTACTTAGGTGGCTAACAGATGAAGACGAGCAACTAAAAGCTAACGGTCTTCCCCAAATCCAGTTCTTGATTGTAGAAATGTCGCGTAAGCAAAATCTTTACCTTTTCTTGAGCATCACACCGTTGATTCTGCTGATAGATTTAGTTTGGTTGGGCGTTGATGCAGCTGTTACTGACATCGACACGAGTGGGATCCACGCCCTCGAAGACCTCTACAGAAGTCTGCAGAAGAGATCAGTTCAGGTAATGAGCTATATATCTATCAACTTCATGAAGCATATGTACAAGCTAAGGCCTATTTTTGAGAAGCAAATTAAATCATGTCACATTGAACTATCTAACAATATTTGTGATGTGTGAACAGCTTGTTCCAGCTAATCCCGGTCCAGTGGTGATGGACAAGTTACATGCATCCAACGTCGCGAATTTGATAGGAGAGGACAAGATTTTTCTGACTGTAGCTGATGCAGTTTACACATGTTCCTCCAAGTTTAGTGAGGAGGTTTGAGTTTGATCAAGATTTGAGGTTATTGTAATAATCTTGTACCGGGAGCTTTCACAATGTATAATGTTAGCAGCTATTGCCAGAGAGAGAGAGAGAGAGATTGTGCAGATATAAATAATCTGATATATCTATAATCTATAATCTATTAATGTTAAGACAAAGACTTGTGTTAGACCGTCTAACGGGTCATAAACTGTTAGACGGATATTAAGATCCGACCCGGATCCGGGTCACAATGAAGTGTCACCAGATATGAAGCTAAGTATCACCAATCATAAACGGAAGTGTCACATACTATGAACTGAAGTGTCACCGGATATGAAGCAGCATAAGTCTTAATAAATTTTAATATTTTTTTAGTAATATGTTTAACTATTATGTAAAGTCCTATCAATTGTAACGTGAAGTATCACTAACATAACAAGCATGTACAACGAACTATCACGTTGAATTATTAAAGCAAATAACAATGAAGTGTCACCGAATATGAAGCTAGGTATCACCAATCATGAACTGAAGTGTCACATATTATAAACTGAAAGTGTCACCAGATATGAAATACTTTTTAGTAATATCTTTAACTATTTTGTGAAACCCAGTGTCACGAGAGATGAAGCTAAGTATCACCAATCATAAACTGAAGTGTCACATACTATGAATTGAAGTGTCACTAGATATGAAGCTAGGATAACGGGTCGGGTTATGACCCATCTAACGAAAATGACCCGTTAGACCGTCTCACAGGAGACCACCCCTAATGTTAATACTTCTTGAGTGAATGAGTGTGATATATTTCTGCTTCCAAGCAACTTGTTTTGGCTTTTGTTGAAGGCAACTCAAATACGCAACAAAGGAATTACTTTTTTTTTTTTTTTTTTTTTGAGGAGAAACTTGCGGCCGCTAAAATTGTTAAAAACCAAAATTGTATGATTAACGATTATAAGGCATATATATTATAATTATAAAATATTAAATTTAGAATAAAATTATACTAAGTATATTAAAATATATTATATTATATAATAACGAATGATAAGTAATCCATCTTTTTCTATTAAATTTGATGTTGAATTCTCTATTTTACTAAGTACAAATTCTTAATATGTGAAATATAATTTAAATTTGCATAAAGCGAAAAGGAAAAATTTAAATTGATTTTCAATAATTCGGTCTTGATTAAAATAAATTAATTAGATTGTTATCTTGATTTAATGATTTCCAATTTTATAATTTATTTTTTTTTAACTAAGATAATCATGAGTTTAAAGGTCGAGCTTTTAATATATGATTTTTCATAAGCACATTTTACATTTCCTTTCATTTTTATCAGATATTTATTATTTTTTACATTTATAAACAATCAAACACAATTTTTTTCTAAACTCCATCCACATTTGATTTAAGAAATTACATGCTAAAAATATAAATAATAATTAAAGTATTTAAATGTACAAAATACATTTGGTTTGTTTTGTACTTATCTTCCAAAAAGTATAATAAATTAAATGCCCATGTTTTAATTGAATTAGTATCTTTGTCACTATAAGATTAGTAGTATTTGACTATCATAAAATTAATAAATTCAACATAATTTTCTAAATTTTATCATGAGAATTTTGTAATTTTCTCATATAAATTATGGCACAAATGTTTATCATATGTATGGTTGAAAAACATTGTTCAACTTGAAATGTGATTCTAATATTAACATTTGAAAATAAGAAAATTTATTAACATGTTCAATTTCAAAAAAAAACTAGAATATGAATTATGCCCGCCAGAAATTTTAACAGAGTTTTTACTTGCCATATATTGTGTTAGAATATGGCCCATTTGACATTGGACTTCTAATTATTCCAGCATTGGGCCCAGACTACCCAACCCACCGAGATGGCCCATTCCCCTGACCCTAAGCCACCGACCTATTTATATGGTAACTCACTCTGATTCTCACACAGTTCTCATTTGAGTGTGTGAACGGCTAGAGTTTGCTTGAGAGAGAGAAAAGAACTAAGACGGTTTCTGTGCTCAGCTTCGTGTGTTTCTTCTTCCTTCTCTTCTGTAATCTTCTTTCTGAGTGGTGAGATTCATTCTTTGTAAGTGAGGGAGTTCAGGAAGTGGTGCAACTCGTGTGTGGTTCGCTGGTGGTCTGAGGTCTATGCCACCGTGGTTAACTCTGTGGTGTTCCTAGCTTGTTGGAGGAGATCGCTTGGTTTGAGTTCTGAGCCATTGTCGGCTTCGATCTAGTTTAGTGATTCTCTGTAAATTCTAGTATATTGCTGGAAGGTTGTAATAGTTGTTAGCGATTAAAGTTGTACAGATCCATAACAGTGGTAGCAGTAGACGTCAGGGTTCTTTTAGTACGCCGCCGGTCGTCGCTGCTGACTGTGAACCATCTTCTTCGTACCGATGGCAAAGGTAAAACGGAGTTCCCCTTTTCTAGGGCACCGCTCGGGTAAATTGACTGATCCTCTCTGTAATTTTTCATTTCTTAGTGGCGTAAGGGCTTATAGGCTTGGTATCTGCTATTTGCCTCTGTGTTTTCTTAGATCTAGCCTTTGTGGCTTCTATCTAGGGTTTGTTGTCGATCTTAGTTATTCTTTCGTTGTTCTTTGTGTTCTTTTGGTTCTCTGTTCACAGATCTGTGATCTGTTGGAGTTCGTTTGGACTCATGTGATAATCTCTTAGAAGAGATTTGTTACTGATTCTCGATTATTTTGCTTAATTGTGCCTTTAGATTTTGAGTGACCCCCTACGCCCCCGTTCAAACGGGTGATTGTGAACTGGGCTCTCACCTTACTCCGTTAAGGGCTTGTGTCAAGTGAATGTTCTGTGTCTGAGTTTCTGTTGGATTCTTGTATGTTCTTGCTATTCTTGGTCTGTTTTTTGTTACTTATCTTCTGTGTGTGCGCAAAATGGCTGCAAATGTGTATGGTATGCTTCATTTTAATGGGAAAAATGACTTCAACATTTGGAAATAAAAAATCAAATGTGTTTTGATTCAGCAACGTGTGGTCAAAGCCATTTCTGGTGCCTATGATGAGTCTGACAATCCTGTTAAACGTGTTGAAATGAATAAATTAGCTTGTTCTACTATTATGCTTAATCTGAGTGATTCTGTGATTAGGAAAATGGGTGAGTTAACTTCTGTCAAGGATATATGGGAAAAACTTGAAACCACTTACACTGAAGCTTTTTTTGCTAACCACATGTATCTTCTTGAAAATTTGTTTAAGTTCAAGCTAGATATGTCTAAGGATATTGATGAAAATATTGACATGTTCTCTAAACTGGTGCAAGACATTAAGCTTTCTGGGGACAAAACAATTGATAACTATACCAATATTGCTCTGTTAAATGCCATTCCTGATTCTTTTTCTGATGTTAAGGCTGCCATTAAGTATGGCAGGGATAATGCCTCTGTTGATCTTATCATTAGCTCTCTTAAGTCTAAGGAATTGGAGGTGTTGGAATCAGGGGGGAGGTCAGGGTAATAAGGCTATGCGCGTTAGGGGGAGGGAGAAAAATAAGTCTCATAATAACTCTGAAAATGGCAACAAGAAAAAAATGGTAGGTCCAGGTCTAAATCAAGGTCAAAGCATGCTAGAAAATGTTATAACTGTGGTGAAACTGATCATTACATTAAAGATTGTCCTTTTCCTAAGAAAAATAAGAAAAAAAGGCAAACCTGATAATGATCATGGTAATGTTGCTACTGGTGATAATCTTGGTGATTGCTACATGATTATACATTTTTCTCATGCTGTTGTTCATTTTACCTCTTCTTCTATGTGTGAGTCTGAATAGTTTATTGATTCTGGTTGTACCTTCCACATTTCTCCTTTTAAGAATGTTTTATCTTCTTTCAAGGAAATTGAAAATGGATTTGTGTCCATGGCTAATGAGAAAAAGTGTAAAATCATGGGAATAGGCACTGTATGTTTGAAGTTTAGGTCTGGCACTGAAATTACTTTGAAAAATATGAGATATGTCCCTGATTTATGCTATAATTTGTTATCTTGTGCTGCTCTGGAAGATGATGGTTTTGAGGGCAGATGGGGTAATGGTCAAATGAAAGTCCTTAAGGGCTCTTTAGTAGTGTTGAAAGCGCTTAAGCAAAACAACTTGTATATCTGTCACACTGAATGTGTTCCTTCTGTGCATGCTGTGAAACAAGATCACACTCTATTATGGCATAACAGACTTGGTCACATGAGTAATAAAGGCCTTCAAATTCTTAAAAATGCTGGCATGTTTGGTTCTGATGTTGTGCAGTCTCTGTCTTTCTGTGATGTCTGTATTTTTGGAAAATAACATAAAGTGCAATTTCCTATTTCTGCTACCCCAAATGTAACTAAATGTACTGAGATTCTTGAATACATTCATGCTGATGTTTGGGGTCCTACCACTGAGGCAACTCATGGTGGAAATAGATTGTTTCTGTCCATAATTGATGATTTCTCTAGAAAAGTTTAGGTTTTTCCGATGAAGCATAAATCTCATGTGTTTGAAAAATTCAAAACTTGGAAAATCTATGATTGAAAATCAAACTAGCAAGCATGTTAAAATTCTTAGAACTAATAATGGCATTGAATTCTGTAATATTCAACTTGACTCTTTGTGTGATCAATCTGGTATTAAAAGGCACAAAATTATTCCTTATACTCCTCAACAAAATGGTATTGCAGAACGCATGAATAGAACTTTATTAGAAAGGGTGAAGAGTATGAGACAATTATCTGGGCTTTCTAAAAAGTTTTGGGGTGAAGCTTTGTGCACTACTACTTATTTGATTAATAGATCCCCATCTGTCCCTTTGAAGGGACAATGCCCTGAATCTGTCTTTACTGGAAAAATTGTTGATATTTCTAAGTTGAAAGTGTTTGGTTGTGCTGCATATATGCATTTAAAGGGTGATAAACTTGAACCTAGGTCTAAAAAGTGTGTCTTCCTAAATTACCCTGAAGGAGTTAAATGCTATAGATTGTGGGTTAGGGAAGAACCTGGTTTTAAAACTATTGTCAATAGGGATGTTGTGTTTAATGAAACTGATTTTCCTTGTTTGCATGACAACTTGTCTGCATCTGATCCTTCTTCTTCTTATATTATTCCTTTTGAGGTGGAGCCCTAACCTATTTTGTTTCCCCCTATTCCTTTGAATGTCACTAATGATACTGCTAATACTCCTGATGATATGCATGATGTATCTACTAGTGATCATTCCTCTTCTTAACAAGGTGTTATGTCTGAAACTGTGTCTAAAACTGAATCTGAATTTGAATCTGAAATAGAATTTGATCATCAATCCTCTGATCATGGTAACTTGCAAACTATCAACTTGCTAGGGACAGAGTTAAAAGACATGTTGTAAGACCTATAAGATATGTTGATTGCAACTTATTTAAGTTTGCTTACAATTTGTATGAGTCCCTAGATAGCAATGAACCTAACTCTTATAAACAAGCAATGAAATGTGCTGAGTCTGGTAAGTGTCTTGCTACTATGGAATAAGAAATGAGATCTTTGCAGGTGAATAAAACTTGGGAGCTTGTTCCTAAGCCTACTCATTGTTCAGTTGTGGATTGTAGGTGGCTCTACAAGGTAAAACCTGAACCGAATTCAGTTAGATTTAAGGCCAAGTTGGTAGCTAAATGTTTCACTCAAAGGGAGTGAGTGGACTATATTGAAATTTTTGCTCCTGTTGTTAAGTTTAGTGCACATTATGCTTGCTCTAGTTGCTCAATATAATTGGGAATTAAAACAAATGGATGTTACTGCAGCATTTCTGCATGGTGATTTAGATAAACCTATCTACATGAATCAACCTGAAGGTTTTGTTGACTGTTCTAAACCTGACTATGTGTGTTTGTTAAGAAAGTCCTTGAATGGTTTAAAGCAGTCCCCTAGGCAGTGGAATATTAAATTTGATAATTGTATGAAATCTTTAAAGTTCTCTAAAAGTGCATATGACCATTACCTGTACTTTAAGGATATTAATATTGTGCCTATGTTTCTATTGATATATGTAGATGATATGCTGTTAGTAAGTCCACGTAATGAAACTATAAAACATGTTCAAAAATGTCTTAGTGATAACTTTGAGATGAAAGATTTAGGGGATGCCAAGAAGATTCTTGGCATGAGTATAATAAGGGATAGGAAGAATAACAAACTTATTTTGAGTCAGTCAAGTTATGTTGAAAAGATATTGGAAAGATATTGGCTAAATTTGCTATGTTTGATGCTAAATCTGTCTCTGTTCCCCTTGCTTCCCATTTTGTCTTAAGTAAGGATCAGTCTCCCAAAATTGATTCTGAAATAAATGCTATGAGAAAGGTGCCTTACTCCAATGCCATAGGATCAGTGATGTACCTTATGGTAAGTACCAGGTTAGATATAGCTTATGCAGTCAACTGTCTTAGCAGGTATATGTCTAACCCCGGTATGTCCCATTGGGAAGCTTTTAAATGGTTAATGAGGTACTTGAAATATTCTGCTAATGTGGGGATTTGTTTCTCTAAGCATGTTAAAGGGGAAATTCTGTCTAGTTATGTTGATTCCAACTATGCCAATGATAGGGATAATAGGAAGTCTACAACATCCTATGTGTTTACCCTATGTGGATCTTGCATAAGTTGGAAGTCTCAGTTACAACACATTGTTGCCTTATCTACTACTGAGTCTGAATATGTTGATATCACTGAATGCATGAAAGAGGCTATATGGCTTAAAGGTGTGATGTCTGAAATAGGTTTCTTAAAGGGTAAAGTTACTGTTTATTCAGATAGTCAGTCTGCTATTCAGTTGTGCAAAAATCCTGTCTTCCATGACAAAACCAAACATATTGATGTAAGATTTCATTTTAGGGAGTTTCTATTTGCACAACTAAATTTTCTCTTTGCATTGCATCTACTCTATGCACTACTATTTTTACTCTTTGCACCACTAATATTGACAATAATATCATTTCATCTAAAATATATTTTTTACTTAAAAAAAAAACTTAAAATCAGAAAAACATGAAACAAATAAGAAAACCATAGAAAAAAAAAACCATTTTCTCAACAAAAATAAAATAAAAAAACGTAAATAACAAATGAAAATGAAAAAAAAAGAGAACACGTTTGTCATTTCTCTTTCTTTTCCGGTGAGGCTACCGGCACTTCTCTTTCTTCTGTGACGAGTCTAGCCACCACGCTGTAGTCGTATCTCTCTATTTCTTTTCCCTTCCCTTCTCTTAAAATCGCATTCTCCATATTTCTGAGATGTGAAAGTCTTCGAGATAACAACTCCACCATTGAGAAGATGAATATTCAAATCCAGAAAATATATAGTTCGAACAATTCAGTCCGATCTCATTAAACATTTTTATAATCAAGAACTCTTACTACGTCGATTATATATAACTATATATACACAGAGAGATATGGAGAGACATATATATATATATATATGTGTGTTATACATATATTACTCTGGGGTTTGAGATATTCTGTGTGCAGTGTTATGAGATGAAGTGGAAGAGAGAGGTAGAGGTTGTGGCGTCAGATATCAGGTCCGCCATTGAGGAGGCTTCCCTGCTGGCGGTCAACCTCAAAACTGGTGTCGCTGCCGCTGATGCTGTTCCTATTCCTATTCCTCCTATTCAGACTAGTGTCCATATTCCCATCAAGCCCTTTCTCTCTCTCTGCAAATTTCTCATTCAAGTTCTCGGTCTCTCTCTCTCTCTCACACACACACACAAATAGGTGATGATTGTTCATGTTTTGATTCTGTGGTGTTACGAATTGTTTTGCAGATAAGATAGGGCCAACAATGGCTATGATGAGACAAGTCATTCATCAGAACATCCCAGATAGGGCCAACAATGGCTGGGATGTACTTAAATTTTTTTGAGATTCTGGTTGGAATTATTCTTTGAGGTGTTATCACCGGGTTGATGAGGCGGACGATGTATCTAGTGGGGGTAGCTTGTCGGTGGCGATGGCCAGTGAAAATATATATCTTGCCGGAGAAGAAGGTAGAAGCAGATTGGAGATCCGGTGAGCCGCTGCTGCATGTGTTGTTTTTCTTAATGCTTTAATTTAAAAAAATTATAATATCTTTTCATTTTTTAATTTGTAGTGCAAAGAGTATTTTATGTAGTGTAAAAAAGTAACTTTAAGGACATTTAAGTACATTCAAAATTATTTTATTTGTATTTTTTTTCATTTGTGATGCAAAGAGTAGATTCTGTGGTACAAATAGAATCACCCTTCATTTTATAAGAGATGTTGTAGATAAGTAACTTGTGTGTCTTGAAAAGATCCATATTGATTTAAATCCTGCTGATATGGGTCTAAGTGTCTTCCTCTTGAAAAGCATGTTTCCAGCATGAAAATTATTAATTTTGATCCTGGTCAGTTTGTTTTTGCAGGGTAGTCATTCTCTAATATGGCAGATGGGCTTCAATAATAATCTGAGATCTCTGACCTACTTTGTATGAGTCTTGAGGTTGAAATTTGTTATATGCACAGCCAGTTATGAGGAAGAGAAAGAGCTACCGGTCGGAGGAGAAGAAATCGGCGAAGAGAAAAGGGGAAGGAAAGATTACTTTTTTATGAAATTGGCCTAAATTGATGTTTGCCCTAATTTGATTAAATCAGCGTTGAAAGAAAGGGGCGAGCGGGTCAACATTATAATGGTACCGAGTTGTCTGAAGATCTGTGCCAGTTGGGCCTTTTCTCATTTTATATTAGTTATATTTTCAAAAGTGGCCCAATATTGTATTTACTAGGCCCTTAGGGTTAAATTCCCTTGTTTGGATAGTATAAATAGTCTTAATGTAAATTCATGCAGCAAGTAATGAAATATCTATGAATTTCCCCCTACGTTTTCCTTTCTATCTCTTCTTTAATTCTCTCTGCCTCTTCTTCTATTTCTTTACCAAGATCCAAACTTTATAATATAATTCTATCCAAAATACTAGCTAATACAGATCCACATATATATTACACAAAATAGGTCAAAAAAGACAAAAAACGCCCGTGATATTACTGAAACTATAACAGCTGGTATTCAGAGCAGTCGGTCCTTGGAGATGGCTGAAAACACCAGGCTTAAGGAGCTGCAGGAAGGGCAAAGAAGATTAGAAGATGATAATATCAAACGTGATGAGGCAGATTTAAAACTAATGGAATAGATCACAAACATGGCTAATATGCAAGAAGGAATGATGGGTAAGTTGGAACATCTTTCTAATCTCTTAGCTTATATACATATTCAGTCATCTAAAGAAGACAAGGGCAAAGATAATACAGATAGCACCTCAATTCTGGGCAGTCCATCCCAAAATTTTGTTGAAGGAGGTTCTCAATCTAGAACCCCCTCATATATTAGGGACAGACAGGTGGGAGATCATCATGGGTTAAATGTTTTTGCACCAATCCCTAAGGTTGAATTTCCAAAGTTTGATGGTTCTTATCCTAGAGTTTGGATGCTAAAATGTAAGGGATACTGCAAAATGGTCCCTAACATTCCAGATGAGCAGAAAATAGCCTTAGCCACAATAAATTTTGAAGATAAGACTGCAGTCTGGTTTCAGTCTTATAGTTCTAGACACTCCAGTTTAAGTTGGCCCCAATTTCTGGATGTAGTCTCCACCAGGTTTGAGGACCTAAGGGAGGACAACATTGTGGTGGAATTCAACAAGTTAAGGCACATTGGGAGTTACCCTGATTATGTGGAAAAATTTGAGGAACTCAAGGAATGCATGCAGTTATTTGATAACAAGGCATATTTTGAGAACAACTTCATTGCAAGCTTCCTAAGTGGGCTAAGTGGAGAGTTAAGGTCAGCAGTCAAGATGTTTAACCCTACTATTCTAGACCAAGCTGTGGAGTTGGGTAGGCATCAGCTAGTTACCATTGAGGCCTTGACTAAGAAACTGAAGAATGGTAGCAGAGGTTACAACCAAGGCAGCTGGACCAGCCACCCTGCCAGGGCTATAGCACCACCCCCACCACTCCAAGCTCAGCCACTAACCTCTAACTCCACCACACCTCCAAAAGGCCCTGTGAAATTTCTTACCTCTGCTCAGATGTCTGAGAGGAAAAACCAAGGCCTATGCTATAACTATGATAAGAGATATACTCCAGGGCACAGATGCAAGACTAGAGTCAACTACATGATAATGACAGAAGAAGGGGAGGAACTCAGCTATATTGAAACCAAGAAGGCCACAGAAGAAGCTACAGACTTGGAAATTCCTACTGAGGAAGTTCTAGTTTCCCTTAATGCTATCAAGGGGGACACTAGCATCACCACACTCAGGTTCACTGGGCACTGCCAAGGCCATCAACTACACATTCTGTTGGACACAGGTAGTACCCTAAGTTTCATCAAGGACTCTACTGCTGGTGTGTCATTTTACATTAAAAATAAATTTTCCGACAGCAGTCGGTATGCCCATACTGCACAGTACAGTGATGAGCGAGATCGTCTCCCAAGGGACTGGCGAGAATTACTCTAAACCTTCAATCTGCAGAACTAAACTTTCCAAACGATTTTTGTGGTTGTAAAATAAATATGAAAATAAACAAATAAACAGAGATTAACGAATAACAGATTATAAAGAGTATTCCGGTTTCCAATTAACTCCACCCTAGCTTAATTATACTGATTCTCGATGCAAAGATAATTCCAATTAACACATGCAAACAAGTTATAGCCACCGAAGACACTTACTGACGCAGCTTAATTTCTCCTTAGTTTCTCGATAATCAGGAAGACACTTCACCAATTGTTTCCCTAATCGACTGACAACCGTAAGAGACACTCTATAGATTTAATGAGCCGACAGCATTAAGAACTAGAGAAACCCGATTTAAAACCAACAGACTCTGACACATGACCGTTGAATTAAGACTGTTATTCCCCTAGTTCTAAAGAACCGTTTTACCACTAATTAAACTTAAACCAAAATTACAGATGGCCGGTTTAATTGGCTACTAACTAATTCCGATCTACTAAATATGTGCACCTATCTAGCAATATCGAAATAATTAACAACTTGAATTACCGAGAACAACAGATACATGCAATTAATCAAAATAAAAATAACAATTAGATCTCACAGTATAATTACGCTAGGGCTTCGTTAATCTTCACCGGAATAAGAACGAGTCTAGCTCGAATGAAAATAATCTGCTCTACCGTCTCTCTGCTGCTACATATCGAATGGAATATTAATTCTAATCCTCTATATATCCTTAAATATAATTGTTTAATTAAGGAAATAGAATCCTAGATCTAATCAAACTAGGAAAGATATAAAATAAAGAGTCCAATAGCTGTAAAACTCTAATAACTCACGTCCAGGCCCAAAGGCTCAATAAATCCGCGCTCCAGCCCAATTCTCACACGCACAGCAGCCCAGCAGGTAATTTCTTGGCACCTCACCCAGGCAGTATGCCCATACGGTCTGGCTTCTAGACTCTCCAGATTTACTTCACTTTTCTCGACTGCAAACTCTCCACAATCTTGGCCAATTCCTTCATATATGTGTTAATCACCTGAAATCATTCCCAAAATACATTTTCTTCCACAAAACATGATCGTGAAGCAATTAACATATCAAAACAATACCAAAAATGGCCCAAAATATGTATGTAAATATAGCCCAATCAACTGCCCATAAATTAGGCTGTGTGATTGAAGAGGCACAACCCCTTTGTATCAAGGTGGCCAATGGCCAAAGGCTCACAAGCTCATCACAAGCTAGCAAGTTTGAGTGGGATCTACAGGGGCACAACCTTCAACATTCCCTAAGGTTGCTACAGTTGGAGGGCTGTGACATCATCTTGGGGGGGAGATTGGCTTAAGGCCTGCTCCCCAATTGAACTGGACTATGAGAAAATGACTATGGCCATACACTACCAGGGTAAGAAGGTCAAGTTTAAAGCTAATTGCTCTATGGCTGACTACCAAATGATATCACATAACATTCTATACAAGATGTTGCACTCTAAGGCTCAACATGATATTGAAGAGGTATATGTGGTATCTATCGCTCAACCTGATCATAAGAAGAACATGAAGCTTCAAGGTTTACTAGATGAGTATGCCACCATCTTTCAGGAGCCAGAAAGTCTGCCACCCCCTAGAGGAGTGGAACATCAGATAATCCTTAAGCCAGAAGGTACACCTAAACACTAATACCCATACAAATCATCTCACAGGCATAAAGATGAGATAGAGAAAATAATCAAGGAACTTCTTGACACTGGGGTTATTCAACATAGCAAAAGCCCTTTTGCTTCCCCAGTCTTGTTGGTCAAGAAAAAAGATGGGTCCTGGAGGTTATGTGTAGACTACAGGTACCTCAACTCTTTGACTGTTAAGCATGAGTTTCTCATTCCCATTATTGATGAGATATTGGATGAACTACATGGCTCCAGATTTTTCTCAAAGATAGACTTGTGATCTGGTTATTTTCAAATCCTAATGCAGCCTGAGCATAGGTATCTCACTGCCTTTAGTACACATCAAGGTCACTATGAATTCCTAGTGATGCCATTTGGCTTGTGTAATGCTCCTGCAACCTTCCAATCACTCATGAATCAAGTGTTTGGCAAGTATTTGAGGAAGTTTGTCTTAGTCTTTTTTGATGATATACTAATTTACAGTAAGAATTGGGAGGATCATCTTGAGCATCTCAAGCAAGTTTTCACCCTGCTCAGGGAGCACACTCTATATGCTAAGAGATCTAAGTGTGTATTTGGCCAAATAAGTATTGAATACTTGGGACACATTGTCAGTCAAGAAGGGGTATCCACAGATCTTGCTAAAATCGAGTGTATGCTGAGTTGGCCTACTTCTAAGAATGTCAAGCAACTCAGAGGGTTCTTAGGTTTGACAGGATACTACAGGAAGTTTATTAAAGGGTATGAAATCATCAGCAAACCTCTGACTCTGCTATTGAAGAAAAACAACTTCAAATGGAATCCAGAAGCTGAAAAGGCTTTCTCAGACCTTAAGGTGGCTATGACTCAAGCTCCTGTCCAGCACTACCAGATTTCACCTAGCCTTTTGTCTTAGAAACAGATGCTAGTGGGATTGGTATAGGAGCAGTCCTTATGCAAAGGAGTAGGCCTATTGCCTTTCTAAGCAAAGCCCTATGCCTCAAGAACCAGGCTCTATCCATATATGAAAGGAAGTTCCTAGCAGTACTAATGGCCATACAGAAGTGGAGGCACTACTTGTATGGCAACAAATTCATCATCAAAACTGATCAACAATCTCTAAAACACTTACTTGATCAGAGGGTCACAAACCCTATGCAGCAGAAATGGATCACTAAACTCCTTGGGTTTGACTATGAAATCCACTACAAAAGGGGAACAGAAAACAAGGCTGCAGATGCTCTCTCTAGGAGACAAGATGATCAAGCTAACTGTCTATCAGTTAGCACCCTATCCCCTAACTGGGCTAAAGAAGTGACAGACAGCTATGTTGGGGATGATTTTTTCTCACCCCTACAGAGTTCCCTTTCAACAGGGTCCACTGCCAACAATCACTTCTCCCTAGCAGGGGGTATCATCAGGTATAAGAGCAGAGTTGCAGTGGGGCAAATAGGAGATATCAGGCAAAAACTATTGGGAGTCATGCATAAATCAGCTTATGGGGGTCATTCTGGAGTTAATGGCACCTACATGCGGCTAAAAAGGAGCTTCTATTGGCCTAACATGAAACAAGATATTTTACAATTGGTTAGAGGGTGTGACACTTGTTCCCTCAACAAACCTAACCAGGGGGGAGTACAGGGACTACTGCAGCCCCTACCTATCTCAGAACAACCTTGGAGCCACATCTCCATGGATTTTGTAGAAGGGCTCCCAAAGTCAGCTGGGAAAGATGTTGTATTGGTTGTAATTGACAGGATGACCAAATTTGGCCATTTCATTGCTCTGTCTCATCCCTGTACTTCTCAAGGAGTAGCCAAACTATTTCTAGACCATGTTTACAAACTCCATGGCCTACCAGTGAGCATTGTCTCAGACAGAGACAAGGTCTTCACCAGTAATTTTTGGAATGAGCTTTTCAAGGTGCTAGGAGTTATACTGAATTTCTCCTCATCCTATCACTCTCAATCTGATGGGCAGACTGAGAGACTAAACCAGTGCCTAGAGACCTATCTGAGGTGCATGACTTCAGATTGCCCGAGGCTGTGGGATAAATGGTTGGCCCTGGCTGAGCATTGGTATAATACAAATTATCATACTGCTATTAAAACTACTCCTTTCCAAGCTCTCTACGGCTATGCACCCCCTACCTGGCTATGGGGCCATATCTTGACACCACTCAGGAGGAGGTTAAGGACAATGTCAAGGAACGCAAGCTCATGCTTCAACAGTTAAAGGTGAATTTGCAATTCGCCCAAAACAGGATGAAGACTTATGCTGATAAGCACCGCATAGACAAGACCTTTGAAGTGGGAGACTCGGTATACTTAAAGCTACAGCCCTACAGACAGAATTCAGTCTCCCTACGGAAGAACTTGAAACTAGCTTCTCCGTACTATGGCCCTTACACTATACTGCAGAAGATAGGTGCAGTTACCTATAAGCTAGACCTTCCTGCCGAGTCCAGGGTTCATCCGGTTTTTCACATGTCGCTACTCAAGAAAAAGGTCGGAGAAGATACAAAGGTTTTGCAGAACTTACCAGCAGTCACGGACGACGGTACTTTCCACATCTTTCCTTGCGCCGTCAAGAACTCTCGCACTATAACCAGGGGATGTGACTCTGTGGTTCAGCTGCTAATTCAGTGGGAGGATGATTATGATTCTGGGTTGCTTTCTTGGGAAGATGAGAAATTCATCAAGAAAAAATTCCCCTCTTTTGATCCTCGAGGACAAGGATCTTTCGATGGGGGGAGAAATGTTGTATGCACGGCCAGTTGTGAGGAAGTGAAAGAGCTACCAGTCGGAGGGGAAGAAATCGGCGAAGAGAAATGGAGAAGGAAAGATTGTTTTTTTTATAAAATTGGCCTAAATTGATGTTTTCCCTAATTTGATTAAATCAGCATTGAAAGAAAGGGGCGAGCGGGTCAACATTACAATGGTACCGGGTTGTCTGAAGATCTGGGCCAGTTGGGCCTTTTCTTATTTTATATTAGTTATATTTCCAAAAGTGGCCCAATATTGTATTTACTAGGCCCTTAGGGTTAAATTCCCTTGTTTGCATAGTATAAATAGTCTTAATGTAAATTCATGCAGCAAGTAATAAAATATCTATGAATTTCCCCCTACGCTCTCCTTTCTTTCTCTTCTTTAATTCTCTCTGCCTCTCCTTGCATTTCTTTACCAATATCCAAACTTTATAATATAATTCCATCCAAAATACTAGCTAATACAGATCCACATATATATTACACAAAATAGGTAAAAAAAAGACCAAAAACGCCTGTGATATTACTGAAACCATAACAAAATTATTATTGAAGTTCCATCTACTGTATTAGACAAGGAAGAATGTTACTTCTTTGATAGTGATAAGGCATTGCTTACTTTGTGTAAGTCTTGTGATTATTGATATGAAGTAATGAGAACAAAGGTGATTACCCGGTTATTTCTTTGGTTAACTTACACCTACTTTAACTTTGTGTTAAAGCAAGACCAAGACTTGGTGTCTGGTCTACCCCAATTGTAGTTATCTTTGTGATCTCGACATGGGGGTAATGACGATGATGACAAATGAACAAGACTCCTCCATTGGTGAATGATCACAAATGTGCCAAGGTGGAGAATGTTAGAATATGGCCCATTTGACATTGGGCTTCTAATTATTCCAGCATTGGGCCCGGACTATCCAGCCCACCGAGATAGCCCATTCCTCTGACCCTAAGCCACCGACCTATTTATATGGTAACTCACTCCGATTCTCACACAGTCCTCATTTGAGTGTGTGAACGGCTAGGGTTTGCTTGAGAGAGAGAAAAGAACTAAGATGGGCGCTCAACTTCGTGTGTTTCTTCTTTCTTATCTTCTGTAATCTTCCTTCTGAGTGGTGAGCTTCATTCTTTGTGAGTGAAGGGGTTCAGAAAGTGGTGCAACTCGTGTGTGGTTCGCTGGTGGTCTGAGGTATGTGCCGCCATGGTCAACTCTGTGGTGTTCCCGTCTTGTTGGGGGAGATTGCTTAGTTCGGATTCTGAGCCAATGTCGGCTTCGATCTAGTTCAGTGATTCTCTGTAAATTCCAGTATCTTGCTGGAAGATTGTAATAGTTGGTAGCGATTAAAGCTGTACAGATCCCTAACATATTGTAGATGCATTTTGATCTTATTACCATTTCGCACACAAACACACACTTTTACACACATATGAATTAAACACTTTATGTTATTCTTTTTCTTCATTTTTCTTTTTCTTTTCTTTTTTTATTTTGTTCCTCAATCTTGATCATATTATTGTAAGCTTAATTTCAATAAATTTCACCATCTAAGATACTCTGAAATGAATACAAAGTAAGCTTGCATAATATATTGCAGATAAAATATGAAGCCTGTTAAAATACAATAAGTTTCATGTTACACACACACACGCACAAAACATACCATTCTTATTTTTAATTTTAGAGATCAATATTTCAATATTACAGTTTAATGCATGTAAGTGTTTTTGTGTGTGTGTGTATTAACTTTATTAAATATTCAAGCTAGTTAATATATTATCTTATAAGCAGTATCTGAATAATGGTTTTCTTGTCAATCTAAAATAGTGAAGTTAAAAATAAGTGATCATGATAAATAATTTTTAAGTAGATTAGTATTTTTTTAAATAAAATTTGTCCTAGTATGTAGTTGGAATAGTAAGTAAAAAATTTATAGTTTCTAATATGAATAATTGTATACATGTTTGTGATATATATATGTTGAAAATTTTGTATAAAAACTTAATTTATATCAAGACTTAATGTGTCTTTCTAATGTTAATTATTGAAAATAATAGAGTTTAGAGATATATTCATTTTATGTATCTACAACTCCTATATTCACGTTATAAAATGTATACCTATTATATATAGCTATATATTATTTTCTTGATTACAATGATGGAAAATAATTCTATATTACGGCTAAATAACTCATCAACAAATTAAGTTTACACATTTACGCGTGTAAATATGTCATTAATTGCATAGATGACATATAGTAATTAATCAAAACATAAAATTAAATGAATTCAAATTGTACTGTAATAAATAATTTGGTTTAACAATTGTGGACTCGAATAAATATTTATAAACCTACTTAGTTAGGTATAATTTAATCAATTAAGTATTCCATTATGTATCATATAATTCTACGTACTATAAATCTACAATCATTCTCCTAGCTATAAAAAAAAAGTATATTATTTTATACAATATTCATCAAGTTTTTTTTTTAAATCAACCGACTAATATTCATAAGCTATAACTATTACTAATTATGATTAGCCATTTTGACTCGTTACATAGGCACGTGGAAATTTTGTTTTTATTTAAATCATAATAGATTACAATTATGGCTGTTTCACTTGAACAAATTGTGTGTGTGTGTCTTCCAATTATGTCCATTGTTGTTTGCTTATAGTTGATCATTTTTAAATCTGGAGTGAAAAAATATGTAAAGAGTCTGTCACAATTATAAAAATATAAGCACTAATGTATAATTTTTTATGTATGTCGATCTTGTTTGTCAAATAACCTAAAAATTCAATAAAAATTAATTAGAATCTTAATAATATTATAATAACATATTATTCTCATATATTAGTTAGGAATATAATAGTAATATAATAATATATTAGATTGTGTAGATTAATTAGAATTGTAATAGTATATAATAATATATATTAGATGATTACATTATTGTCCTTAAATAAAATAAAAATATAGGGTATAATATGTAAATTCAAAATTGTGAATAAGTCACTTTTTATATTATAGTATATAGATAAGTTTATTTGAACATTAAGAATGGCTGTAAAAAAAATGAAAAATAACTTATCAATGGATATGAAACCAATTTCCAATTTATTTGTAATTTATTTTTTCTCAAGAAAAACAAATTGATTTTCAAAGTTACAATTTATTTTAAATATTAAGGACCACTTTATTAATTGTTACAATTTATTTTAAATTGATTTTTGAAAGTTACAATTTATTTTAATTTATCTGTACAGCTTATATGAAACTATTAATTGTGTGTCGCGCCTCGCGCCTCTTAAATTATTTTTTGAGATTAATATATACAGTGCACTAAATTGTTTGATTCTTATGGACACGAATTACAAAAACTATAAATATTTAAATCGATGATCATAAATTAACAGATAATTATTATCTATTAAAATGTTTGCAATTACGTATAAATTATGATTATGACCGCTTTATATATATTAATATTACTCTATAGAGAGAGAGAGAGCGTGGAAGGTAACAGAATCAATGGCTATGCAATCTTCATTTCGCTGCCTTCTTTCTCAACTGCACCGCTGCGCTTCTCCCGCTCTCCAGCGTTCAACCTTGCCCAAATTTTCGGCCCCATTTCACCGAAATCTCTCTCTTCTTTTCTCCACCTCTCAGAAACCCGTCGCTCTTCCGCCACTCGCCGCCGCTAAAGCACCTAAAGGTAAGTGTCAGCACCTATCAATAGCTCCTTTGTGCTAACAGCACACGCACTTCACCTTTTGATGATGTATATTGGATTGAAGGGAGGGAAAAGATTGAATCTTTAACATTCCAACTCCGATTTACTGACAACTAAAAGGTTTATTTTTGCATTATGTCCGATTATTGAAAAACCCCGCTAAGAAGATTGTCTGTTTCGTTTTTTTGTGGGAGTTTAGATGTTGTGTACTTGATTGAATAGAGTGAAAAAATTGAGTCTTTAAATGCCACATCGGAGTTATTGGCATGTAAGAGGTTGATTTTTCATCATGTCTAATTCTTGACAAAAACCACTAAGGAAGTTGTATGTTTGTGTTAGTGGGGTTTTTTTTTTTATTGCAGAATACTAGAGGTAAAGTAAGTTGAAGCTTTGTCAATGGAATTTGATGAGGAGAAACATAAATTAATAGATAGCCTATCTGTAATTTCTGGTGAAGAAATTAAGTTTCATGATTTATGTTTGGGAGCTCTGGATATGTTATTTTCTTGCTGAAAACTTTTGTGTGGTGAAAGTAATAAAAAATGAAAGCCTGCCTTCAAACAAATATGTGATTTATTAATGATAATATGTTGGTATATGCCTCATCTGTGAACTCTCAGAAATAAGAGATGCCATAACAAAAATCTAAAACAATTTGTTAATGTTGGTTCTAAAGTTGTGGTCTTTTGTTTTTAATCATAGAGAACACATTAGTACTGAATAAAGATGAGAGGTTGGGGGATGGACAAGTGAGCTGTGTAGAGCCAGTTCGGAGTTCAAGCACAATTGCTGCAATTGTGACTTCATTGGGCGGGCCACCTGGTGCGGTGGGGATTGTCCGGTTGTCTGGTCCTTCGGCTGTGTCTATAACTGGGAAAGTTTTTAGACCAAAGTCAAGAAAGAGGAGAAAAGTTACTCAGTGGTGGCCTAATAGCCATGTTGTTGAGTATGGTGTGGTTTTGGATTCACATGGAAATGTCATTGATGAGGTATTGCTTGTGTTCTTCTATCTTTATTAGTTGATTATTTTTATTATTTGTTTTAGGGTGTGTTGGTGGGGAGTTGGTTCACTTAGCATATATGACTATGTTAATGTAATTGAACTTTATGTAATCAATAAAGGGTTGTGTCTTCACTTTTGTGTGGACTATGCATCCCTTTGTAATGACTTAACTCTTCCTTTTCTTTATAATTTTTTGTTGTTTCTTATGCATAGGTGCTTTTCATCTAATTTAATAGCATGTCATGACTGAGATACTATCTGAGGGGATAATAAATTGTTTTATATTATAGTGCTTATCATGTTCTAGAAACTAGTTGTAGAGAGTCAGATCAAAAGAAGGGAAACTTCAATCTTGGTTATCCTTCTGATAGATTTTGGTTGTTTGTTTGTTTATGTTTTGATAGCACATGTAGATGATTATTTAAATTCACAAAATGAAACTAATTTTATCAAGTTTATATTTTGAAGCAATAACAAGTAAGATACTAGGGCCAGTAAAAGATGTTTTTGCATGCAATTGCAGTTGTTGGCTTGTTTCTGATTAGGGCTTTGACGTCGAACCCTTTCTTTGTAATGATATGATTTTTTACTTTTTTCACTAGGTTTTGGTAGTTCCCATGTTGGCCCCAAAATCTTACACTCGGGAGGACGTAATTGAGCTTCAATGTCATGGTAGTGAAGTGTGTCTACGCCGAGTGTTAAGGGCTTGTCTAGATGCTGGTGCGAGGCTTGCAGAACCAGGTCATTTCTTTCTTCATTTTATCTTAAATTTTGCTTGGAGTAATATAATCCAACACTATCTCCTTGATGGTTGACTGGTTTGGTTCTGTCACTTATTTGGGGGGCAGACTAACACACGGGACACGAAAGCTCTGAACTTCCCTCCTTATAAAGTCATGGATTGATGTGAATGACTGTTGGTGAAAACAATCCTCCTAGATTTTTGAACTATTTCAAACTGTTAAGTAGAATAATATGAAACATATTTTGGAGAATAGAAGTATGGTTATTTCAGTATATTACAAATAGAGAGACTCCCACATATATATAGGGAGTAGAGAACTAGGGTTACAACATAAATAAGGAAAACCTAGATATACAAAATATTCTATATAACACTCCCCCTCAAGCTGGAGCATATATATCAATCATATCCAGCTTGGTGCAAAGTTCTGAGAAACGTTTCCCGCCCAACGGTTTAGTGAAAATATCCGCAATCAGGTTGGACGAAGAAGTAAACGGAGTAGCAATAGTCTGATTCAACACACACTCGCGAATGAAATGGCAGTCAACCTCAATATGTTTAGTCCTCTCATGAAACACTGTGTTATTTGCAATGTAGATAGCTGCTTGGTTATCACAATGCATAGGTAGTGGTTCATTGAAGGTGAATCCTAATTCCCCTAGCAGATTCTTTACTCCAATCATCTCAGTAGCAGTGTGAGCCATAGTTCTATACTCAGCCTCGGCTGAAGATCTAGCAACAGGTTGTTTCTTACTCCGCCAAGTTACCAAGTTTCCACCCAAATAAGTGCAGTATCCCGAAGTAGACTTTCTGTCAGTCTTAGAGCCAGCATAATCAACATCAGAATACCCTTCAATCTTCAGATGACCATTCTTCTTAAATAACAATCCTTTTCC
Organism: Perilla frutescens; assembly: GCA_026008535.1. NCBI lineage: Eukaryota > Viridiplantae > Streptophyta > Magnoliopsida > Lamiales > Lamiaceae > Perilla > Perilla frutescens. The sequence continues at coordinate 66,783,032 of BRKX01000003.1, read as the reverse complement.
AGGAGATTTCTTGATATATCGAAGAATTCGAATAGCAGCATCCCAATGAACTTGTTTAGGCGTATCCAAAAAAGGGCTGACCAACCGAAATGCAAAAGAAATGTCAAGCCGTGTTACTGTCAAGTAGATAAGTTTCCCAACAAGTCGTCTGTACTTAGCTTTGTCCTCCAAGAAGTCTTCCCTGTCATCCCAAACACTTGGATCAACTGGCTTCGTTCCAAGCAATCCAGTTTCTCTGAGTAAAGCTGTAGCATACTTCTGCTGAGACAGAGAAATTCCCAACTTGCTGTGAGCAATTTCAATCCCTAAAAAATATTTGGGACGACCCATATCCTTAATAACAAATTGTTCTTGCAAGTATTTCTTCGTGTCATCAATCCCTTGTATATCACTGCCAGATATAAGTATGTCATCAACATATACAATGAGAATGACAATCCCAGACATTTGATGTCGCACAAAGACAGAGTGATTTGACTTGCATTGCTTAAACCTAATATTTCCAAGAACATTGCTGAACTTATCAAACCAAGCCTTCGGACTCTGTTTAAGACCATAAATTGCCTTCTTAAGACAACAAACCTTCGTAGCATCCTCCCCCAGAGCAACATACCCCGGAGGTTGCTCTATATACACAGTCGGCGATAAATCACCATAAAGAAAAGCATTCTTCACATCAAGTTGATACAGTGGCCAAGAAAGATTGACAGCTAAGGAGAACAAGATTCGAATCGAATTCAAACGAGTAGTGGGAGAGAATGTCTCAAAGTAGTCAACACCATAAGTCTGGGTGTACCCTTTGGCCACAAGTCGAGCTTTGTATCGATCAATGGTACCAACAGCAAGAAACTTTATAGTGAACACCCAACGACAAGCGACAATAACTGTCGAAGGTGCAGAGACCAGTTCCCAAGTACCACGGGATAAGAGAGCACGCATCTCCTCATCCATAGCAGCCCGCGAAAGAGGGTGTTTAAGTGCCTCAAGGTAAGAAGTGGGAATAACTGTAGACAAAATTCAAAGAGCAAAAGCACGAAAGGGCAGACTCAAACGAGTAAAAGAAACATAATTAGATATGGGATGTTTAGTGGTGCAAGTACGTTTACCTTTGCGTAGAGCTATAGGTAAATTATCAGTGGAGGCAGACGGAGGATCTTCAGAAGCTGCAGGAGAAGATGACTCAGGTGGCGAACATGAGGTCGGTTCAGTAGGTTCTGGGACAGGTTCACGCCTAGGACGGCGTGTATACACTTGTATCGGTTGTGCAGGAGGACTGGGAGACACTAACGCCGGGATAGGCAACGGAGTAGAGCCTAACATATCGGGTGATTTAGTAGGAGAAAAATAAGGTTGAGACTCAAAGAAAGTAACGTCAGCACAAACATAATGACGCTTGGTAAGTGGGTCAAGACATCGGTATCCTTTTTGTGTTTGAGAATAACCAAGAAAAACACACTTAATAGAACGAGGGGACAACTTATCCAACCCAGGAGTAAGATCATCTACAAAGCAGACACACCCAAAGATGCGGGGAGAAACAGGATAAAGGGGTTTATCTGGATGAAGACACAAAAAAGGAGTATTCCCATGTAGCACACTAGAGGGCATTCTATTAATAAGGAAGCATGCAGTAAGAACAGCATCAGGAACATGCATATGACACATAAGGGTATGAGCCACATCCAAAATTTGACCTTGTTTGTGTTCTGCAACCCCATTTTGTTGGGAAGTATGAGAGCATGAAGTTTGATGAATTATGCCATGGGAATCACAAAAAGATGATATAGACTTTTGCGTAAACTCAAGAGCATTATCAGTGCGAAGAATACGCAAAGCAACAGAATATTGAGTTTTTATTTCATGATAAAATGAGTTTAGTACAGCGGGGACCTCAGTTCGCTGTTTTAGCAAATACAACCAAGTCATGCGCGAATAATCAACCAATATCAGAAAGTACTTGAAACCCCCTCTAGTCTCAACCCGACTCGGACCCCAAACATCACAATGAACTAATTCAAAGGCAAAAGAACTACGTTTATTGACTCGAGAAGGAAGAGACGTGCGATGGTGCTTGCCCAACTCACAAGACTCACATTGAAAATCAACAGACGCAATAGGAACTAAATTTCGAAGACCGGCAGAAGACGGATGACCAAGACGACAATGCCACTGATATGGAGACACAATGGCGGAAAGTGCACACGAAGATATAGGTGTAACAGAATCCAAGTAGTATAAACCGTCACGCTCATGTCCTCCACCAATCATCCTCTTCGTCTGCAAGTCCTGTAATCGTCCTCTTCGTCTGCAAGTCCTGAAAGATACAATAGGAAGGAAAAAAGGTGACAGAGCAATTGTGAGTTTTGGTGAGTTGACTAATAGATAATAAACTAACAGGAAAGTTAGAAGCGAACATGACATCTTCAAGAGTAATATGAGGAGTGGGTTAGACAACACCAGTTCCCGTTACCGGAGAAAAAGTGCCAGCAAGACGAACAGAAGGTAAAGACGATGAGGAAAAAGACGTCAGGAGAGATTTTGTACCGGTGATATGGACAGAGGCACCGGAGTCCAATAACCAAGACATACCATGAGACACGGCAAACGCACCTGTGGTGGAGGCAACACTAGTAGCGGGAGTAGCAGTAGTAGAGGCAGCAGTGGACGATGAAGTGATGGACTGAATCATATTATCATATTGAGCGTGTGGGACTGAGACCATATCATCATAGGAGGAAGAACTCGAATCAGGAAATACCGTGTTAGCCCAATCAGGTTTGCCAAATTTCATCCAGCAATTCTCAAAAGTATGATTCGTACGCTCACAATGTTCACAATGGCGTTCATCAGGGCCACGGCCTCGGCCACGACCATGGCTACTCCGTCCATGGCCATGTCCACGTCCACCATGAAAATTCTGACTGCGAGCAGCCATGGCGGAGGCATTAGAAGAACCAACATCATCACCACGACCTGTTGCGACACAAAGCACATGAGATAGGGCATTGGATAACGTAGGAATGTTATTGCTAGACAGCAAACTATCACGAATGGGTCGGAGATCAGCATCCAATCCGGATAAGAATTTAGCAACCATGAATTCTTCCCACTGAGTGGCTCTCGTGGCAGCAGTACAAGATAGTGGATGATAAACGAGAACTTCATCAGCGAGACCTTTGAGAGTAGAAAAGTAGTCATTCACCAATTGGCCAGACTGCGTGTGAGAAAAAAGTTTCTCATACAACTCAAACACCCGAGAAACATTCTTGTCATTGGAATACATCTCTTGCAAGGTATCCCACATGGCTTTGGCCGTTTCCAAGAACATAATGTTCTTACTGATTGAATCCTCCATGCTATTGACAAACCACATCATAACAGCACAATCATCGGCACACCAAGTCTCATACTTGGGGTCCGTAGAAGCAAGGGGAGCAGACAGAACATGCGTTTTCTTTTTCTGGGATCCTAAGAACAATAGAAAGGCACGAGACCATAGCAGATAGTTGGAGCCATTCAATTTTATGGTGGTTCCTAAGGCAGCAGATTTAGAGTCAGACATGACAAAGCAAGGGTCAGAGAATCAAACCCTAGGTAGAACAGTAGTAGTGGCTGGAGAAGAATCAGTACAGCGGCGGCGGCGGCGCGAAAAAAAATAAAAAATAGGATAAAGTGTATCAAGATCAGAGAAGGATTCGTACCGCTCTGATACCGTGTTAAGTAGAATAATATGAAACATATTTTGGAGAATAGAAGTATGGTTATTTCAGTATATTACAAATAGAGAGACTCCCACATATATATAGGGAGTAGAGAACTAGGGTTACAACATAAATAAGGAAAACCTAGATATACAAAATATTCTATATTCTATAACACAAACAATTAGTGTCATTTTTATTTCTTGTTATTAAGTTTATAGTTCAGTTTCATGCTCTGGAATGATATATGATCTCTAGAGCTACTTCCTCACTACTGAAATTAATTATTTTAAGGAACTCTGGGAGGATTTGCAATTTGAAAGTAGAATAAGAAATATATTGCTTAAAATATATTTTACATCTTACTGCCACGCCTACAGGTACTTGTTCCTTGTTTGAATGAGTGCCTAAATTCAAAATTAGTTTGTTGAGCTATGAATAATATGATAAGTTTTTAGAGGTCAGTATATTATTCACTTTCTAGCAGTCTGTGAATTCATAGATCCGGTGATTATGGATTATTACCTGTGGAAGCTGAATGGTGTCCCCTTCAATATCTCAGGAGAATTCACTCTACGGGCTTTTCTAAATGGCCGTCTAGATCTTTCCCAAGCTGAGAATGTGGGAAAACTTATAACATCTAAGTCAATGGCCGCAGCAGATGCTGCATTGGCAGGATTACAGGTGACATTTTAAATTTCATTGGATCCCTTGTGTTGTCTGCATTCTAATAATGCTTGTCACTGCTGGCATCATGTGGTCATCCTTGAATTTTCTTTCCCTGTTACAGGGAGGCTTCTCTTTAATGGTGAGATCATTAAGAGCTCAGTGCATTGAGTTACTTACAGAGATTGAAGCCCGTCTAGATTTTGATGATGAGATGCCGCCCCTTGACATCAACCTAGTTACAGATAAGATACATAAGATGTTGCAAGAAGTGGATAGTGCCTTGGAAACTGCCAATTATGACAAACTTCTGCAGTCTGGAGTGCAGGTATTTTATGGAAATAATACTCCGGATTATTTTTTGTTTTACCTGTATAATGACCTTTTCTTTTTCTTTTTTAATTATATATCCCTAGGAATTATTGATTATCAAATTATATTAAAGTTTTCTTCTATGCCATCAATCTCTTGTATTTGCTTCATACTTTTTATCCTCCTGACTTTGTGATGTAACCTCACCGATCTCTGTTCAGATTGCTATTGTTGGTCGACCAAATGTTGGAAAATCAAGCCTTCTTAATGCATGGAGTAAGGTATGATTCAGATGCCTATTTCCTAGCGTTGAATCTTTGTCAGTGTTGTTTTTACCTTCCTGCTACTGGTTTTTCCATATTGTGGTAGTGGCATCTCCGTAATCATAAAAACTCTATATTCTTTACCTTGATAGAAACAATCAGTGCTCTAGATTTCACAAGGTGTTCTAGTTTCTACCTGTATTCTGTATTCGAGAAATCATGGGAATTTTCAGCCAAGCAACTTGTAATGATTTAGTGGGTCGATTTGGTCCCCCATTATCTTCACATTAATATGAACTCGAGGAAGAGATCAAACCTCTTAGGTTCATCTTAAAGGCTCTTGCTTGTTAGATTGTTATTCTTGGATTTAGGTTTATCTCATAAATTAAGTTCAATAAATATGTTAATAGGCTCTATACATGTTTTTAGTATGACTGCGGAAATATTTATCTACCTTTGTATTTTAAAATATAGGATTTTTATTTTTCTGATTGTGACTGCAAATATTTTCTCCATTTGTAAGTTATTCTTTTATGTCTCACTGCTCTACTATGCCTAATTATGTAATGGTACATACATTTTAGCGTACAGAGTGAGCGAGCAATTGTTACCAATATTGCGGGTACAACACGTGATGTAGTGGAAGCCAGTGTTACTGTTGGTGGAATTCCTGTCACACTTCTCGATACAGCTGGTATCAGGGACACTGATGATGTAGTGGAAAAAATTGGTAAGTCCTCCCGGGACAGATTTCAACCGACAAAAGTTGCCTAAGATCAATTGAAACTTGCTATATATTTCACTTGTATACCTTTTACGTTAAGGATGGTAAAAAGTTGTATGGTATCTTTTTAAAATTTGATTTACCATAATAAATTGGTTGAATTTTCCCATACAACACAAACTAAAGTAAATCCACAATTGATTGTTAGTGCTCTCCCATTCAATATCTTCAGACAACCTAATAGATTCATTTCTTCTGGACTCTATTCTTTGAAGGTGTTGAAAGGTCTGAAGCAGTTGCTATGGGTGCTGATGTCATTGTTATGACCGTAAGTGCAGCTGAGGGATGGACTTCAGAGGATGACAGACTTCTCGAGAGAATTCATAGCAATAAGGTGTTGTGAACTTTCTCCTTTAGGTGCTTAAAGTCCTATAATAATGTTTACTTGTCAAATCAGAGCTGATGTGGTGCGAGTTCTCTCCTGATGCTCCTCTAAGGCCATTGAAAATGTGTGCTGCTCATGATGTGTCACCAGTGTCCTTTGAAGGAGCATCGGAGATAGATTACAAAGTGCTTTTCATTCTCTCTTTTCTGACTTCCCATGTTACATTCCGTTCCTCTGAAGTGTTTCTTTTTCCCTCGTAAGTACAGATTGCAACTTCATCGACTTCTCCAGTTGTTCTTGTGGTCAACAAAATCGACTGTGCTTCATCTTGTGAATGGGTTGATACACTGTCAAGATCTTTCAACAAGCATGTTTTCACCTGTGCTGTGACTGGTAATGGCATCTCAGATTTGGAATCTGCAATAGTCGAGCTAGTGGGCCTGAATAAGATCCCTGCTGGGGGTCGCAAATGGACCGTAAACCAGGTTAGTATTCTTTGATAAATCCATTTTCATGCTTTGTTTTTATTTAAAAAAAAAAAGTTTCTGGATGATTTACTTGGACTTAGTCATTACTAAAATGGAAGATAAAGAACTACTAGGGCCAATATGACCTAGTTTTACTCTGTGTTATAGTTGATTCTTTATGATTCTTTATTGTTCTTTATCCTTATTATCGCTAATTTTCTGGTCATCATCAGAGGCAATGTGAGCAGCTCATTCGGGCCAGGGAGGCTTTCCTAAGGTTGCAGTCGTCAATTGATGAAGAGATGCCTCTAGATTTTTGGACAATTGATCTGAGAGAAGCTGCTTTGGCTCTCGGACAGATAAGTGGAGAAGACATTTCCGAAGAAGTTTTGTCAAACATTTTTGGCAAATTCTGCATCGGGAAATAGTTGATAGTTTAACTGGAAAAGAAAAAAAAAAGAATAGCATGTCTTACTCTGTTATGGACCCAGAGTTAGGATGGCTTGATGTTGGGGAAAAGGCGACGGCAGGGCGAGGCTCGGGCGATTTTGGCAGAGAATTGGGGGAAGAAGACGGTGGTGTGCTAAAGATTGCTCTTTTAGGTTCCCGGCTATTGGAGGGAATTGGGGAAATTGGAGCGCGCGGGTCGGGTATGGACCCAAATCGGTGGGCTGAAGGAAGAGTGTTGCAGTTGGGCCTGTTCTGTTGGGCTTTGCATTTAGAATTAATTAAGGACTTTGGTTCATCTTTAGCTAGTTATCTTATTTTGTATTAAGAGGTCCCACCCTAATGTATGGTATAAATACCATCTCTAGCCCTAAATGAGGTAAACAGTAAATTATCAAGTTCCCCCCCTTATGTTTTCTCTCTCTCTTTCTTCTCTCTCGTCCTCATTTCTTAAACCCCAAGCCTTCTACCAGTTACATTAATTATCAAGATCAAAACTTTATTACAAATTTGAAATAGAAAATCTCTTCTAACTCTCTGCTACAACAAAATTGGTAAAAAGAAGTCTAAAAATAGTAGGGAAACCACCGAGATCATTATACTTGGTATCTAGAGCCAAGGTTCCTTGGACATGGTCGAGAACACAAGGATGAAAGAGTTGCAAGAAACATAAAGAAAGCTGGATCAGAATCTACAGGCCGAGTGTTTAAAAAGAGATGTTGTCGAGGCAATACTTAAAGAGCAGTTGCAGAATATGTCAAAAACACAAGAATCCATGACAAAAACACAAGAAGGTGTGCTAGAAAAGTTGGATCATTTTGCAGAACTTATCTCATCTATGCAGATTCAAGCTAAAGGAAAAGGGTCGGTTGAAGGGGATTCTATCTTGGGCAGACCCCCTAGCAACCTATTTGAGGAAGGATCTTACACTAGGGCTCACTATTCTTCCGGGAACAAGCAGCTGGGAGATCCCCAACCTCTGCAGGCCATCACACCATTACCAAAAATTGATTTCCTAAGGTTTGATGGAATGCAACCTAGGGTTTGGATTCTGAGATGCAATAGCTACTTCAAAATGATACCTAACATACCTGATGACTAGAGAATAGCTTCAGCTACCATGAACTTTGAAGAGAAATCAGCTTTATGGTACCAGTCCTACAGCACCAAACTGACAAACCTCACCTGGAAGCAGTTTGTGGATGTAGTAGCTGCCAGATTTGAGGACCTGCGGGAGAGTAATATAGTGGTTGAGTTCAACAAATTAAGGCACACTGGAAGCTATGCCGACTATGTTGAAAGATTTGAGGAATTGAAAGAGTGTATGTATCTCTATGACAACAACCATCACTCTGAAACATATTTTGTGGCAAGTTTCTTGAGTGGCCTTAGTGAGGAATCAAGAGCTGCAGTGAAGATGTTTAACCCCACTACACTAGAATAAGCCATTGAGCTGGGGCAAAACCAGCTGATTTCTATGAAAGCTATGACCAAGAGTCTTAAGACAGGTAATAGACCACCTGTTAACACTGCCATATATTTTTCTCAGGGACCTACTGCCCTACCCCCAAAGGAAATCCACCCCAGAAGGCCCCTACCAGGCTACTTACTGCAGATCAGATGAGGGACAGGAGGGCTCAAGGGTTTTGCTACAACTGTGATGAAAATACTTCATAGGTCATAGGTGTAAGAACGAGATTAGCTACACGATTATGACTGAAGAAAAAGAAGTGAAGTTGTCACACCTATGTCCTACCCCTGCCCCTGATGAAGAGATACCTCCAACTGAAGTCTTTGAGGAAGCACCCATTATCCTTAATTCATTAAAAGGGGAAGAGAGCACCACCACCCTGAGATTTTCAGGGACCAGGCAGGGGCATGTGCTACAAATACTCATTGATACAAGTAGCACACTGAGTTTTATTAAGGAGTCTATTGCATGGCTAATGGGGTGTGGTACAGTTGCAGCAACACCTTTGTTAATCAAGGTTGCTAATGGTCAAAGGTTAATCAGTTCATCTCAAGCTGAAGGGTTTGGCTAGGAGATGCAAGGGCACCAGTTAACACACATTAAGGCTTCTACAACATGAGGGGTGTGATATCATACTGGGAGGGGACTGGCTCAAGGCATGCACTCCTATTGAGCTAGATTATGCCAAAATGACAGTCACCATCAGATCTGGGGGCAAAAAGATTAAGTTGTTTACGAACCATTCCACAGGGGAATGCAAACTTATCTCACATCACTCCTTATACAAAATGGTGCACTCTAAAGCTAGGGAGGAAGTGGAGGAAATCTATATATTGACTGAACAGAGCCCTAACTATCCTGAAACCCCTCAATTGGAAAACTTGCCGGATGATTTCAGCGATGTCTTCAGGGAACCTGAAGGACTCCCACCCACTAGGGGCATAGAACACCAAATTCTGCTCAAACCAGGCAGTCAGCCCAAGCAACTACCCCTACAGGACCTCTTATAGTCAAAAAGAGAAAATTGAAAAGATAGTGGCAGAGCTCTTAGCTTCAGGTGTTATCCAACCCAGCAAGAGTGCTTTCTCATCTCCTGCTCTATTGGTCAAGAAAAAAGATGGCTCCTAGAGAATGTGTGTAGATTACAGGCACCTGAATGGGATGACAATCAAGCATGACTTTCCCATTCTTGTAATTGAAGAGCTACTGGATGAGTTGAATGGCTCTAGATTTTTCTCTAAATTGGATCTAAGGTCAGGTTACTTCCAAATACTTATGGATCCAGAGCACAGGCATATGACAACTTTTAGGACTCACAGTGGTCACTATGAGTTCCTAGTCATGCCTTTTGGCTTGTGCAATGCACCTGCCACCTTCCAATCCCTAATGAACCAAATCTTTAGACCTAGCCTCAGAAAGCATACCCTATTTTTCTTTGATGATATTCTGGTTCACAGCAAAACTTGGGAAGAGCATCTGATACACCTAAAGGAGGTTTTCACTAATCTGAGGGAGCACAAGTTATTCGCTAAAAGGTCTAAGTGCCACTTTGGGCAGCAGCAGATAGAGTATCTGGGGCACATTATCAATGAGGAGGGGGTCTCAACAGACCCCCAAAAAATTGAATGTATGGTCAATTGGCTCATACCACACACTGTCAAGCAGCTCAGAGGGTTCCTAGGGCTAACTAGGTACTACAGGAGGTTTATTAAAGGATATGGAGCTATTAGCAAGCCCCTCACTACTCTCCTAAGGAATAACAACTTTTCATGGAGCCCAGAGGCTGATCTGGCCTTTGCTCAGTTAAAGGAAGCCATGACCCAGGCTCCTGTTCTAGCACTACCATATTTCACTCTCCCATTCACCATAGAGACTGATGCAAGTGGTAGTGGAATTGGTGAAGTCCTTATGCAAAAGGGGAGGCCTATTGCTTTTCTGAGCAAATTCTTGTGCCCCAAGAATCAATCTTTATCTATTTATGAGAGGGAATTCTTAGTTGTGCTCCTTTCTATGCAAAAATGGAGGCACTACCTTCAAGGACACAAATTCACTATGAAAACAGACCAACAAGCTCTCAAGCACTTCCTTGATCAGAAGGTGATTAACCCCCTGCAGCAAAAGTGGATCACCAAGTTGCTGGGCTTGGATTATGACATACAATACAAGAAGGGCTTAGAGAATAGGGCATCTGATGCCCTATCCAGGCTATAAGGAGGAGAGGAAGATTGTAACGCTCTTACTACAGTTACCCCACTGTGGGTTCAGGAGGTCCTTAACAGTTATGAGGGGATCCTTTCATCTCTCAGATAAGAGAATCCATCACTACTGGTCCCATTACCGGTACTAAGTTCACTATGGTTCAAGGTCTGATCAGGTATAAGGGGAGAGTGGTACTTGGAACAGGGCAAGACATAAGGACCAAAATACTTTCTACTTTAGACAACTCACCATATGGGGGGCCACTTTGGAATTCAAGACACCTATATGAGGCTAAAAGCTTCTTTTTACTGGCCTGGAATGAAGACACATGTCACAGATCTAGTGAAAGCTTGTGACATTTGCAGCCTTAACAAATCCTCACATGGAGCCACACCAGGGCTCCTTCAACCCTTGCCCATCCCTGACCAACCATGGAGCCATATCACTATGGATTTCATAGAAGGTCTGCTCAAGTCGGGTCGAAAAGATGTGATCTTAGTATTGGTTGACAGGTTAACTAAGTTGGGCCATTTCCTTACCCTATTACATCCATTCTCTGGCCAGACAGTTGCCAAGCTATTCTTGGACCACATCTACAAATTACATGGAATGCCTATCAGCATTGTCACTGACAGGGACAAAGTCTTTACTAGTCAATTTTGGAAGGAACTCTTCAAATTGATGGGGGTCACCCTAAGCTTCTCATCTGCTTACAATCCCCAGACAGATAGGCAATCAGAGAGGTTAAATCAATGTTTAGAGACACACCTAAGTTGCATGACTTCCCAACACCCCAAGCAATGGCTGAAGTGGTTATCACTAGCAGAGCACTGGTATAACACAAATTACCACACAGCTCTGAAACTGAAACCATTCCAAGCCTTATATGGCCATTCACCTGCCTATCTAGCCACAGCTCCCTACTGTGATACCCCCTGCCCAGAAGCCAAGGATACCATCCTAGAGAGGAAGTTCATGCTTCAACAACTAAAGAAGAACTTATACTCAGCCCAAAACCGCATGAAGTTTTATGCTGACAAGAAGAGGGAGGAAAAACAGTTCGCAGTGGGTGATATAGTCTACCTTAAGCTACAGCCCTATCGACAAAATACTGTGCAGCTAAGGAAAAACCTCAAACTATCCTCCCGCTACTATGGACCCTATAAGGTTCTAGAGAAGATTGGCGCAGTGGCCTACAAACTCGAATTGCCGGAGGGATCCCGTGTACACCCTGTGTTCCACGTCTCTCTCCTCAAAAAACAAATCAATCAAGGGGTGGTAGCATTACAGAAGTTACCTGAAGTTTCCCCGGACGGCATCTTTAAGATTGAACCTGTGGAGGTTCTAGGCTCCCGAACTGTTCAGAGGGGCCGAGAGAAGGTACATCAGGTGCTAATTCTGTGGGAAGAAGGAGATGCAGGACTGAGCTCTTGGGAAGATACCAAGTTCATATAGCGAAAATTCCCAAGCTTTGATCATTGTGGTCAAGGATCGAAAAATGGCCGGGGTGATGTTATGGACCCAGAGTTAGGATGGCTTGATGTTGGGGAAAAGGCGAAGGCAGGGCGAGGCTCAGGCGATTTTGGCAGAGAATTGGGGAAAGAAGACGGTGGTGTGCTAAAGATTTCTCTTTTAGGATTCCCGGCTATTGAAGAGGGAATTGGAGAAATTGGAGCACACGGGTCGGGTTTGGAGATTGAATCGGGTGCCGAAGCTGGACCTAAATCGGTGGGCTGAAGGAAGAGTGTTGCAGTTGGGCCTGTTCTGCTGGGCTTTGCATTTATAATTAATTAAGGACTTTGGTCCATCTTTAGCTAGTTATCTTATTTTGTATTAAGAGGTCCCTGTCAAACTTAGGTTTAATCATGATGAAGAAGATATGCATGAATAAGAGATGATGCAATGAATAATGCTTGAGAATCGTTCTGTTTATTGATATGTTGTTGTATTCAATTTACATCAAGAGCTAGTACATATAGCTAGAGAATATATTAACTTTGGAAAGAAATAAATTCTAAACACAGTCCTAATTTTTGTGATTTGCCTTTGCAGGATTTAAGGAGTGGATCCTTAACTTTCCTTGCTGACACTCCCCCTCAAGTTGAGTAGTGGGGTCTCCAATATTAAACTTGACTAGAACACTCGAGAAATTCTTTGAGTTTACTGCTTTTGTTAGAATATCTGCAAGTTGATCTTTGGATCGAACAAATGGTAGTTCAACGATTCTAGCCTCTATCTTTTCTTTGATGAAATGTCGATCTACTTCCACATGTTTTGTTCGATCATGTTGAACAGGGTTTTTTGATATGCTGTGTAACAGCCCGGTCCCGAGAATAGGGACGGGGTTGTTGGGCGTAAAAGCCGAAGAAAATAGGTAGATTAATCAGAAATCCAGGGGGTATTTTTAGAATTAAACTAAGTTAGCGCCTCACAACTTAGGCAACTTAACTTCATGACTTGGAAGGACTATCATCTTTAACGAATCAAAGGGGTCAAAGGATTCAATCGAGTCAAAGGAATGTCAAATCATAGGCCAACCGAAATTTAAACAGAATCCAAAGACAAACATATAGGAATTTGACTTTATAACTAAACAAAACTTCCTCAAAAGCCACAATGGCTAAGACCCATAAAAAGGTTGGAGTCAAATAAATCATACTGTCCCATTCATAGGACCAAACAAGAAACTACCTCAAAACTTAACTTGAACGAACAGAATCATGCTTGAAAGGAAAAGCCTCTTCGTAGGCGAACAATAATAACAAGCATGAAAGACTTATTCACAAGTCAACTGAAGATGAATAGATACCAGAATGCTCAATAGGTATGACTATTCAAATAACTCGGAATCATTAAAGGAACAACTGATATATCAAAGAACATGCTTCAAAGACTTTATTGATAACTAGGATTCATAGCATTTAAAACATGCTACTATCAAGAATCTAGTTACACATATCAAGACTAAATACTAACATCAGAGTACTTAGCAGAAACTTAGCGGAAGAAAACATGTAACCATACAGAGCAACAAACTTGAAACCTCAGACAACTCAGACAACCCCACCAGCAACACATCACCGGCCTCAGCATCTCAACCTGAAAATATTTGAAAAAGAGGGGGTGAGCACTAATGTACTCAGTGGGGTTTTATGAGAAAACTCTTTAATAAACTTTGGAATATCCAATTAATAACTGGCGGCATATGGAGAGCAAAACACAAAAGCCCTCTCCATACCCGCAAAACCTTTTACTTTCTTTTCTGGTGCCTTTCCTAGCTCAAACCTGCTGTCTACTGCACCCTTATGCCTTAGGATGAGAGAGGGGTTACCTCAAGTATCCTCTGAGTATGCGAGGGAATTACCCAGCAGTGACTCCCTTTACTTTCAAATGTTCAACTTTAGTGACACGAAGGTCACATCATGATAATGCAAATAAACTGTTCTTTGAGCTAGACAACCTGCTTACAACAGAGTCTATATCCTTCCTTAACCTCCTTCCTTACTTAACCTTAACCTTCCTCACTTAATCTTAACCTTCTTTACTTACTTGACTTAGCTAGCAATACCAAACCTAGAGCAATCATCTAAGGCTAATTCTTAAATTGAGCATGATCTCGGCCTATAAGGGATTTAACACTACACTAACAAGGCAATCCTTAATCCTTAACTATACGAGCTTTTAACAAAGCATAAACATTCAAATACGATGAAATGAACACGAAAAAACATCGATTGCAAATAAAGCAATTCTAAACACCTCACGCTAGCATAAATTGTATATAAACAATTCTAGCATATCTAAACATACTTGAGAGCTCACTTAACTTATACTAACTTCCTTTACTTTATCTAACTCAAATAACAATTCAACATAATCATGCATATAACTTCCTTTATTCCTTTCCTTTCCTTGTACAGAGACTAAACAGGCAGAGCATAAAATATTTTAATTGGATATTTCCCTTGCCTTAACATGATTCTAGAGCTTAATAGCTCAAAACTTATACTTGGTTTAGAACCACCCACCTCGATGATGAGCACGTCGATAACAAGCACGTAGAAGAAGCAACGAGCTGAAAATCCTTCCTCGGGCCTCCTCGGGGTTCACCTCTTCTTTACGAAAGTTGATCAACGACTTGAAACCTTATTAGAGCTCCTAATAAGACATCGAAACTATATCTAAATCCTTGACCCTTAACTATAACTTAAAACACGAGAATTTAAAAGATTAAGGTATCCGAAATTACCACAAAAGGGGACAGAAAATCCGATACGAACAATCGAGATTCCGGATGATCGGCCACTGCTACCTCGTAGATCATCGAAAGAGCTTCGATTTGAGTACTCATGGGCCTCGTAACTCCAACTGAGGCGAAAGTTATGGCCTTCGCACGAAAACGTGCCGGAGCTGCCGCAGCAGCCCCGCGCCCGCGCACCGCCCTGGCCGAGAGGGCACTCCCGCGACCGCGGGATCCTCTGCGACCGCGCTACCTGGGCGATTTCCGGCGGTGAAAACTCCTCCTCCACTCCTCCACGCTCGACTCGCCGAACAAAAACCACTCGTCTCGGAGGTGCGCTCACGAAGAGCGCTCCTCGCTCGACTTTAGAAATGGAGGTGAAAGAAGTGAGAAATGAGCAAATGGAATGAAGGGGGGCTCCTCTATTTATAGGGGAAAACCAAGCTTCTCCGAGAAGCTTCTTCAGTGCAACAACACTACTTTAAAAATATCGGGTTCGGTTAAAAGACGCTTTATTCGATGTCGAGATCCAAATGACCTCAGACACGAAATCCAAAAATACCGGGAGGTTTGTTGGCTTGAGTACTATTGAACCAACTTGACCCGGGATACAAAACGAGTCATCTTGAAGGAAAACGAGAAAAGATCCTCTTTTCAAAAAATAAAGTTACTATTCCACACAAGGGACAAATAAAATTCCTGAGCGTTCAATTGACCTCGGAATGAAAATCCGGGAACGCCAACGGATTCCTTGAGAAATTTCCTATAGGATAGGCTAGAAAAATCAAGGCTCGGGTCAACACACGAGATTTCACAAATTTCTAACAAACGCGCTCCTACGGAAAAACACTATTCATATTTTATTTAAACGCGTTTTAAATCACCGGAAACTCAAACAACTTCCGATTCAAAATCCGAAAGCACTGGCATGCTCCTTGGGTCAACACCTTTCAAACGTGACCAAAATTAGCTATAATTGAGCTCGGATCAAAATTCTCAAAAAGACGATTTTACGAAAAATAAATCCTAAAATCGCGGCTTAGAACCGAAACATCTTAATTATGCTCAAAATTCCTTTTAATATTTCCTAATTAAAATTAGGAATTACTTAATCATATTCTGAAAATTCGGGTTGTTACATGCTGATAGCTGCTTTATTATCACAAAATAACTGGCACGGCTGATCTGAATCAAAACCAATCTCTGCTAGCAATTTCCGGAGCCACAGAACTTCTGTTAAACCACTCTTAATACCTCTGAACTCGGCTTCAGCACTGGACAAAGCTACTACTTTCTGTTTCTTACTTCTTCAAGTGACAAGATTTCCTCCCACAAAGGTAAAGTATCCTGCAGTGGATCTCCTATCCATAAGATTACCTGCCCAATCAGCATCTGTATATCCGTGTATTTTAGAATGCCCGTGTTTTCCAAACAACAATCCATACCCAAAAGTACCCTTAAGATACCTCACGATTCTGAGTGCAGCCTCCATATGATCAACTTGTGGTCTGTGCATGAACTGGCTAACCACTCCCACAACATACGCAATATCGGGTGTAGTGTGAGCCAAGTAGATAAGCTTCCCTACTAGACGTTGATATTGTCCTTGATCAGTCAGCTCGGCATCCTTAGTGAGCTGCAACCGGTGGTTAACAGCAATAGGAGTATCACTCGACTTGCAATCTAACATTCCAGCCTCTGCAAGAAGATCTAGGGTATATTTTTTCTGGCATATGAAAATCCCTTTAGTTGACCTCAAAACTTCAATCCCGAGAAAGTATTTGAGGGCACCCAGATTCTTCATTTCAAACTCACGAAACAAGCTCCTTTTAAGCTCTTCAATTTCTTCTGTATCACTTCCAGTGATAATCATGCCATCAACATAGATAATCATGCAGGTAATGAGTTTTCCTTGTTTCTTCAAAAAAAGCGTGTGATCAGAGTTGCTTTGCCGGAAGCCATAACTTTTCATAGCACTGGTGAACCTTCCAAACCAGGCCCTAGGAGACTATTTGAGCCCCTACAGAGTTTTCTTCAATCTGCACACTTCTCCGTTTCGAAATTTGAACTCAAATCCAGGTGGTGCCTCCATATACACTCCCTTTTTTAACTCACCATGTAGAAAGGCATTGGTCACGTCAAACTGATGAAGTGGCCACTCTTGATCAGTAGTAATCGATAGTAACACTCAAACTGTATTCATCTTGGTTACTGGTGAAAAGGTTTCTGAATAGTGAACTCCGTAAGTTTGGGTGTAACCTTTCGCAACCAACCGAGCCTTATATCGCTCGATAGACCCGTCTAGTTTTCATTTAATGGTGAAGACCCATCGACACCCAACTGGCCTTTTCTCTTGGGGTAGTCTGCAGATTCCGCATGTGCTGTTCCGTTCCAAGGCATCCATTTCTTTCTTCATGGCTTCCGTCCAGTTTATACAGAAAGGCTTCTTGGGCTGTTCTTGGGAGGTTTTCATCTTCATATAGAGCAGCCTGGAAGGCAATGGCGTGATCTGCAAGATTTCCCTGAGCAATGTCCCCAATCGAGTATCTGGATTTCTTGTTGATTCTTTCTGGGGAATATCGCTTTGGGGGCACACCCCTATTACTCCGTGGAGGTAACACATATCTGCCAGTAACCTGTTCTGCCACCTCTATTTCCATATTGTTATGTTCTGTTACATCCGGTATCATATCTGTATGATGTTGTTATAAGGATTCTAGGGGTTCACGGTTAGTGAATTCATAATTAATAGATATAAGGGGCTCAGTGATTTCTCTTACCTTAGATATCGAGTCAAGGGAAGTACCATTGTCTGGTTCACTTAGACCATTGATTGTGACGGAGTTTCAGAGATCGACTCAGTGGTATGATTAACTGTCTCTGTTGGAACTGCTCCTTGTGGGCTACTTGGACTTGACACCGACACAGACTCAAGCCAACTTAGTGGGTCAAGTTTAGAACTCTCCCCCTGACCACTAAGATGGTGATGATAAAAATACTCCGTCTCAAGGAAATCACAGTTCATGGTAGTATATAGGTGACGAGATTTAGGATCATAACATCGATAGCCTTTCTGGTGAATTCCATATCCCACAAAAACGCATTTAACAGCACATGGATCCAATTTTATACGCGAATTTTTGGGTATATGAACAAACACCGAGAAGCCAAAGATGCGAGGCTTGAGGGTAAGAGGAACAGGGATTTGAGCAAGTTTAGACAGGCACTGAAGAGGAGTTTGGAGAGCAAGACTTTTAGTGGGTAAACGATTCAAGAGATATACAGCAGTAGAGATAGCTTCAGGCCAAAAAGAAGGGGGCACACGAGACTCAATGAGTAAGGCTCAAGTGACCTCAAGAAGAATCTGATTCTTCCATTCGGCCACCCCATTTTATTCAGGTGTGTGTGGGCAAGTAGTTTGGTGAATTAATCCGGTATTGGTGAAGAATTTAGTCATAGAAGAATTCACAAATTCTCCTCCGTTATCGGATCTTAAAATTTTGATTTTGGTATGAAACTGGTGATGGATCATGTTGTAAAATTGGACGAATTTAGAGAAAACATCAGATTTGTGACGCAAAAAATTAACCCAAGTCATACGAGTGTGATCATCAATAAATAATAGAAAATATCAGAAACCCTGTCCCCCAACAACAGGTGCAGGACCCCAAATATCAGAATGAACTAAAGCAAACATAGAATTCACACGAGTATTGTTGGGCTTAAAAGTCTGTCTATGGCTTTTAGCCAAACCACAAGTCTGACAATACATATCTGAAGACAAAGGTAACTGAGGAAATAAAAGTTTAAGATAACAAACAGACGGGTGCCCGAGTCTACGGTGCCAAAGCCAAGCAGTTTGTGGTGCAGTTCCGGTAGCCAGCATCACCGTACCTTTATGAGCAATCTCGTCCACATAGTACAATCCACGACGTTCAGTGCCACGTCCAATGATCTCCCCCGTCCTGATATCCTGTAAGATACAAAAAGTAGGATGCATCAAAACAGTGCAATTTAGCTCTTTGGTGACGTGGCTAATAGACAACAGTTTATGAGACAAAGCCGGGGCATATAAACAATTGGATATTTTCAGTGTAGGTGAAATAGAGATGGTGCCGACTCCATTAACTGGAGTAATTTCCCCACTAGCCGTAAGGACATGTGTTTTCGTAGGCTGAGAGGGGGTACAAATATCTGAGGCTTTAAAGGTCATGGTGTCTGTAGCACTGCAGTAAAAAATCCAAGCATTATTTTTATGTTCTCGGTCATGCATCATATTCACATAAGCCATTTCATTTAAAGAAGTGGAATTGGCACAAATATTAAATAGTGAGGAGCTGGGTGGGTCGCGTGTAGAAATACCCGACCCGGTACCTTCATAATTAAAGCTGTTGCTCCCATTTACCATATCCGCTCCACTTGAAACCCTAGCCGCCATAGCCATCCTCCCTGCTCCTTCACTGCCGTCGCATGTACCGTTATTGCGGCCTCCGCCGTTGCCGCCGTGTTGATGGGCGGTGACCTCTGAGTTGCCGACGGCAGCGGCAGCTCTGCCATGAGTCTCCTTCTCCTTGGGTGGTTTATGATTGTCTTCCCACCATTCTGGGTATCCGACGAGCCGGAAGCACGTCTCCTTGGTGTGCTTCGTCATACCACAGTGAGAACACTTCAATTTGATCTTGTCGACTTTATCTCGGGATGATGAGCCATTCCCCTTGAGGGGGCCTGACCGATTCGCCGGTCGGAATCCTTTCGCTGCTAGCCCCATGCCGTCGCCGCCGTGATGAGGGCCATGGGTGACTAATCCACTACTGATTTCTTTGTCGGTAGTGCTATCCAATTCAAAGCCCCAAATTCCTCATCGAGCAGCCCCTCGCCAGAGTAGGGCATACGCCGCCTCCACATTTGGTAACAGATCTATTTTTAAGATATCTCGGCGCTCTGGTTCAAACTTCTTACTGACACCGGCGAGCAATTGAAACAATCTGGTTTCAGATTGAATCCGGCGATAAGTGCCGATGTCTTTTTCACATTCCATAGGGTTTGGGTGTCTTTCATCTATCTTGGCCCAGATTCGCTGCAATGTGCTATAAAAGTTTTCAATAGTTCCTTGCCCTTGCTTGATGCTATTTGCTTGTACTGTCAACTCGAATATTTGTGCAGAGTCCCTTTTCACACTATACGTGATTGCTAATCCTTTCCATAAACTCACTGCAGATTTGTATTGAACGTAGTTGTTTGCCAAAGTTGGCTCCATGTTCTGTATTATCCACGATATTACGGTAAGATCGTTTAAATCTTGAACAAATTCATGGGACAGAGAAGCAAATATCACACATTCCATATCCAGAAAACACACCCAACCAATTGCAGCAAACAAGTTCCTTACCTCCTGCTCTATACCAAGAACTGCGAACGACTCACGGTGGACTCCCTTAGAGTTTATAATGCCCCTAACTAGTGGCGGGCCACTGCTGGGCTTGCTTGGTGTGGGGCTCCCCACACCTCTGCCCCTTTTGGGCGCAGAGGCTGAAATGCCCTCTTCAGCCTTTCTCTTGCGCGAGGAGGCCTCTCCAGCCAGCTTGGCTCCGGCTTTCATGCTCACAGTTTTCCCCACCTTTCACCTAGGTGAGGAGTCCTCCGAGGGCTCTTTAGTGCCTGCCTGAGTTTGGGAGGGCGCACTGGTCTCTTGCTGCTCCTGCTCTTCTTCGGTATCCCCTTGCTGGGATACTTCTGGCTGCTCGGTTGGCTTTGGAGTGGGCTCGCCAACCTTCCTTTTTTCCTTGGCTTTCTCCAGTGCCCGCTTCTTGATATCAGCGGGTGCCTCGTCTTCTTCTTGCTGTTCAAAAATCGATACCTTCTCCGGTTGTGGCTCAGTCTCTATTTCTTCAATTTCTTCCAAATAATTGTCCAAATCAGTATCTCTATATCCTTCTTCTTCACCCTCTTCTCTGCCTTTGACTTCCTCTGGTTCTTCGTCATCACCCAAGTCCTCGATCTCCACTGATGGCATAGGGGTCGGAGCCCTAGTTGGCTTTTTAGCCTTCTTCTTCTCAGCCACCTTTTTAGGCTTAGGTCTAGGCTCTTCAGTACCCTCTTCCTCCTGCATGCCCTCTGCAGTGGCCTCATCATCTTGCTGCTCCGTTTGAGTCAGAGTGGCAGAACTTTTCTCCGTCGCCTCAACCTCAGGCGCAGGCTCCTTTTTCGGCGGAGTCTCCTTGAGAAGTTTGTTTGAAGTGGCTGCTTCAGACGCAGCTTTCTCCTTGGGCTTGGTAGAAGGTTTCTTTATGACCTTGGCTGGAGCGGGCTCCTCAGAAGCAGTAGGAGTCTCAAAATCCAAGTGTGCCTTTGGTCCAGCCTTGGGTGTGACCTTCTTTCCTCTAGTTTTCGCCATTGTTGAGCTTTAGATTTTGCAAAAGTTAGGGCTGCAGAAGAATAAGCGAGAGAGAGAATTCCGATTTTGAAAAAGGCGAGTGAAAGTGATAGTGGGGATTTTGTGAGGTAAGGCTTTTATATAAAATAATTCACTATTCATGATTTGACTTGAGACTCTTCAGATTCCTTAAGAGTCTTCCAGATCAGTATGCCCTATACTAATGGATAAGCCTTATCCCCTGAAAAATCAGAACAAACTTTATCTCTTCAGAGTGCCTCACTTCAGAATCCCAATTTCCAAGGGATTATTTTTATCTTTGTATTTCTCTCTCATTATCTAAACCTGCAAGCACCATACTTATCCAAAACAAGCGTAAAATTGCTCCCTAAACTAGTTTAATTAACTGGAAAACTTATTTAAAATAAATAAAAATGAATTGAGACAAATAAACACCTGGGCTGCCTCCTAGTAGCGCCTCAGTTATTGTCGTGGGCACGACATCACCCCAGATCAGACGTAAGTGGGCTCTACGAGCCAGATCACTGTGACATCTTCATCAGAGTGCCCAAGGTAAGCTTTCACCCGGTGACCATTCACTTTGAAACGCCCTCTAGTATCGGGATTTATCAGCTCAATTGCCCCATTTGGGCATTCTGCGTATACCTCAAATGGACCAACCCATTTGGTCCTCAATCCTCCTCCCATAAGTTTGAACCTTGAGTGGTACAAAAGCACTTTCTGTCTTGGGATGAATCTCTTCCTGCGAATTACTTGATCATGGAGCCTTTTCATTTTTTCCTTGTACAGCACCGAATTATCATAGGCCTCTATTCTCATTTCTTTCAGCTCTTGAATTTGAAATTTCCTAAAATGCCCAGCGACATCAGGATCCATATTCAGCTTCTGAAGTGCCCATCGTGCTTTGTGTTCTAACTCGACTGGCAGATGGCAACACTTTCCAAATAACATCCTGTATGGGGACATCCCAATTGGAGTCTTGAATGCAGTTCGGTATGCCCACAGGGCATCTTCCAGATGAACACTCCAATCTTTTCAGTTCGAAGCCACAACCTTTTCAAGAATGGCTTTAATTTCTCGATTTGAGATTTCAGCTTGGCCATTTCCTTGGGGATGGTAAGGTGTGGTGACCCTATGCTGAACCCCATACTTCTTCAACAATCTCTCCAGCGTTTGGTTGCAAAAATGGGTCCCTTGATCACTGATGATGGACTTGGGCACACCAAACTGACTAAAAATGTGGGATTTCAGAAATGCGGCTACCACCCTTGCATCATTGGTAGGAGTGGCCTTTACTTCTACCCATTTAGACACGTAATCAACTTCCAGGATAATGTATTGGTTCCCCCTTGAATTTGGAAATGGTCCCATAAAATCTATTCCCCAAATATCCAAAATCTCCACTGGCATGATTGGCGTCATGGGCATTTCGTTTCTTCTTGTAATGTTCCCTACCCTCTGGCACTGGTCACACCTTCTGCAGATCCATCCTTGAATATTGTGGGCATAAAGAACCCATAATCCAAAATTCTCCTCGCTGTTCGGTTTGGTCCGAAATGCCCTCCGCAAGCATAACTGTGACAATGCTTTAGAATTTCATCTATCTCCTCATCAGGGACACATCTTCTGATAATTTGATCAGCACATCTTCTCCATAGAATAGGGTAATCCCATGCATAGAACCTGCTCTCATACCTCAGTTTATTTTTCTAGTACCTTGAGTTCCTAATAGGCATTTCTCCAAACTCGAGGTAGTTCACTATATCCGCATACCAGGGTGCTAGTGTGCCCTTTGCTAAATATAAATGCTCATCAGGAAAATGATCAGCAATGGGCATTTCATCACCTTTTTCATTCAGCACCCGGCTCAGATGGTCAGCCACCAAGTTCTGTGCCCCACTCTTATCTTTTATTTCGACATCAAACTCTTGTAAAAGCAGGATCCACCTAACCAGTCTTAGTTTTGTGTCCTTCTTGGCCATCAAGTGCCTCAGGGCACCATGATCTGTATAGACAATGCTCTTTTCTCCCTAGAGATAAGATCGAAATTTCTCAAATGCAAACACTACTACCAATAGCTCTTTTTTAGTAGTGGTGTAATTACACTGTGCCCCATTCAGAGTCTTGGAGGCGTAGTAAATTACATGGCTTTCTTTTCCTCTCTTCTGACCCAGTACCGCGCCTACAGCGTAGCCACTGGCATCACACATAATCTCAAAGGGCATTCCCCAATCTAGTGGTTGAATGACTGGTGCCGTGACCAGTTGCTTCTTCAGAAAATTGAATGCCTTCTTACACTCTTCATCGAATTCAAAGGGAACTTCTTGCTGCAATAAGTGAGTAATAGGCTGGGCAATTTTTGCAAAGTCCTTAATGAACCTCCTGTAAAATCCAGCGTGCCCCAGAAATTCTCTCACTTGCTTCACAGAAGTGGGATATGGCAATTTTTCTATTATATCCACTTTAGTTTTATCAACCTCAATGCCCCTCTCAGAAATCACATGTCCCAGTACAATGTCCTCTCTGACAATGAAATGACATTTTTCATAGTTCAGCACTAGGCATTTGTCCTCACAACGCTGCAACACCTTCTCCAAATTATCTAAACATTGATCAAAACAACTCCCGTATACTGTGAAGTCATCCATGAATACTTCAATGCAGCTCTCGAGCAAATCAGAGAATATGCTCATCATACATGGCTGAAATGTGCCAGGAGCATTGCAAAGGATAAAGGGCATTCTGCGATAGGCAAATGTGCCGAATGGGCACGTGAATGTTGTTTTCTCCTGGTCATCTTGACTTACTGCAATCTGCATGTATCCTGAGTATCCATCCAAGAAACAAAAGAACTTGTTTCCTGCGAGTCTTTCCAACATCTGGTCAATAAATGGAAGTAGGAAATGATCCTTCCGCGTGACCGTGTTCAGCTTTCGGTAGTTGATGCAAACTCTCCAGCCAGTTTGCAGTCGTATGGGAACAAGCTCTCCTTTCTCATTTTTTACAACTTGAATGCCCGACTTCTTGGGCACAACATGGATTGGACTGACCCACTTACTGTCTGAAATTGGGTATATAATGTCCTGGTCCAGTAGCTTAATTATCTCTTTTAGCACTACATCCTTTATCACTGGATTTAGCTTTCTTTGTGGATCATGAACGGGTTTTGCATCATCTTCCAACAATATTTTGTGCATGCAAACCGTTGGGCTAATGCCTTTTATATCTGCCAAAGTCCATCCGAGTGCCTCCTTGTACAGTCTCAACAATCTCAAAAGACGGTCCTCATCAGCTTGATTCAACTCCGCACTTATGATTACATGGAGAGTCTCATTATTTCTTAAATAGGCATATTTCAGATGCCTTGGTAATGTCTTCAACTCCAGCATGGGCGCTTTAATAATAGAAGGTATCAGCTTATCATCATTTCTCCGAATGGGCACACCATAGTCCACACATCCGTATGGCATTTCTTCCAATGAGTACAGCATCATAATTCCATCCCTTATGTCATCATCCTCGTCCAGGGCATCCTGGTCATTCAGTTCATCCCACAATGCCCACTCCAGTGGTTCTCTGTTGCTTACCATGGATAAAGTAGAATGGCTTGGGGAATGAAATGTGTTCACAAAATTGCAATTTTCTGTATCCGGGGGGTGCTTTATGGCTTCAAAAATGTTAAACGTCACCTTCTCCCCATCAAACTCACATGTCAGTGTGCCCTTGTCCACATCAATCTTGGTTCGAGTTGTCTTCATGAAAGGTCTTCCCAGCAACAAAACTGAAGATTTTAAAGTTGCTGTGCTCATGTCAAGCACATAAAAATCTGCTAGAAAAATAAGGTCGTCCACTTTAACCAATACATCTTCAATGAGGCCTTTTGGATACACATTCAATCGGTCAGCTAGCTGAATGACCACACGGGTCTCCTTCAAAGGTCCAATCTTCAATTCTTTGAACACCGATAGGGGCATTACATTGATTGATGCCCCAAATCCAGCATGGCCTTTTCGACTTTTCTGTCTCCAATAATGCAAGGGATCATGAACATCCATGGATCGTCACATTTCTTGGGTAATTTTTTCTGTATCACAGCCGATACATTCTCCCTAACTAGGAACCTTGCATCGTCATTAAATCGCACCTTTCTTGTACAAAGCTCCTTTAGAAACCGGGCATACCGCGGTACTTGCTTGATTGCTTCGATCAGTGGGATGTTGATCTCCACCATGCTGAATACTTTTAGCATCTCCCTGGTTTCTTCTTCTTTTCTATTTTGTGACAATCTCCCTGGAAATGGAGGTTTCCGTCTCTCTGGAATGGGCACCTTAGCAGGCTGCTTCACTTCCGGGATGGGCACAGTATTAGTCTGCTCAGCTTCTTGTGTCTTGTCTTCTGTGGAAATTTTTTCCACTTCTTCCTTCAAGGGCACATCATCCTTCTCTTCTCTTGGCCTGACCATCTCCGGAAGCTCCTTTCCACTCCTCAATGCTACTGCATTCACTTGTTCTCTTGGATTCTCGACCTGGGAGTGTAACTTTCTATTTTTCTCCTCCATCTTGTGCATGGCTTGAGCCAACTGATTGATTTGCTTGCTCATATGCGAGAGATCAGCTCGAGTCTCTTGCTTAAACTTCTCATTCTCCTCAGCCATAGCAAACACAAGATCTTCTAGCCTTTGCTTCCTTTTTTCCTCTGGTGATGGCAATGGGCGTGCAGGATGTCCATCCTCTGGCCTTCTCCATCTAAAATTCTCATGGTCTCTCCAGCCAGGATTATAAGTCTGGGAATCGGGATCATATCTTCTGGAATGCCCATTCTGGCCCCCTATAGCATTCCCTTCTTCCATTTCGTCTTGTAGAGTAGGGCATTCATCAGTGAAATGAGATATGCTTTTGCATACCCCACAAGGTCTGGGCTTCCTCACCATGCTTGCACCGGACAAGATTTTTTCGATCTTGTCGCACAATCTATCAATCCTGCTGTCCTGGTCCGGTGCCCTTTCTGATTCACTTACAACCCGAATGCCCTCTCCACCGAAGTCTCAGTTGTCTTCAGCCATTTCTGTGAGAATTCTGAATGCTTCGACAGACTATTTGTTAAAAATGGATCCTCCACATGAGGCATTCACGATCGTCCTCTCAATTTTGACGCACGGTCATTTCGCGCTCAAGAAGATATTTGTAAACTCATGTGCCCACAGCGAGCGTAGCTAGCCAATGAATACGGGTCGATCCCACAGAGAGCTGTTGTGATTCTATCTTCAAGTAATCAATCACAAATGGGGGGTTTGGTGTTGTCACTAAACTGAATTTAAATCTGCAATAAGAACTAAAGAAAATATCAAATAACAAAAGGTTCTGGCATTTGAATTAGAATTTGGTTTAAACATAAAACAACTCGATCATGGGCACACCGATTTTTATACATGATAGATCATCTAGTTATGGTGACCGGATTCCTCTCTGCGTCTCCTCATCCATCCTTTCATTTTAGGTTTAAAAGTGATTCCTCTACTATAAAACCCCTAACCAGTTACCCACCTCCCGATTCCTCTAAGAGATGTAAGCAAACAAGCAGCAGTGTGCCCCTAGACGGACCCAGATCTATTGTGTTCAACTGATTCCTCTTGTGCCCACAACACCCCATTAATTCCCTTATTACTATATGAACCGACACACAGTCACGATTTGCCAATTCAATTAATAGTGGTGTGCTCTCTTTACCTAACGAGTGATCAGCCACATTGGGCACTTCAGACACACACTCACGTGGAACAAGGCTAAAGAATTAACAGAAACTTATCATGCATTATTATGCCCATTTTGGCCTCACGAGTTCAGATTTATGCTCAAACCAATTTCATTATTCAAATGCCAGAATTAAAGATCTAGCCGAGAAGGCTAGACATAATTGAAATTGTAGAAATTAACGACATAAAATAAACAAGAACTTACTGAATTAATTAAGAAAAATCTCAACTCCAACGTTGAGAAGCATAAACATAACCTAAGTCCCGAAGGTTTAAGACCTTTCGGATTGTTTTTGGCTGCCTAAGCAGCGTACTGAAAATGAAATGCAGAAATATAAAATGTAGAAATGTTTCAGATTGTCTAAAGATGATTTTCCGAGTGATTAAACTTGCTTAAATAGTTACATTTCCGAGTGGAGTTTCCTCCCACAGGCGGGGGTCTTCTGCTGCAATTCCAGAACGGCGTGCCCTCTCTGATCTGTTTGGATAAGCTTCAGCTTTATCAAATCCCTATTTTTTAGGGATTGCGCTTATCTTTTTGTTGCACCGCCTTCTAGGAGTCCAGCTTAGTCCCAACTCTCCTTCGGATATGTAGCTATCTTCCACCATCTCTCCTCCAACTGCTTTCCGGATTTCACGGGAATGCCCATTTTGACCTGTGGTCGAGTCTGTGCGAGTACTATGGGCACGACATCATCTGTCAGCTCCATCCATATCTGATATGCCCACTTCACCGACCAAATGTAGGATGGATACTGAAGAAGTCCCATGTGCCTCTGAGGAACATATGTGTGAGATAAACGTGAAGAACTGGGCATAAAATGCCCCTTCCGCCAGACTCGACTCTTGGAATGCCCTTTTGACCGCAACCTGGTTCTTTTCGACTCAAAACACACTAAAAATGACATTTATATGGGATAAAATGCCCATAAAAACACGAAATAAATGGACTTATCAATCATCTTAACTCCCCATGAATTCGACCTCATTTCACCTTGTACTACAATTTACTTGTCCACTTGCAAGTTTGACTCGAGTTTAAAACTTAAAAGAAAAATTTACGCATCAGTGGTACGACCAGGTACGAGTAAAGCAAGGAGGATCATACAAAATGGATTGCACAAAAACTGTTAATTAAACAAGCTCATGATTTTATTACAATTTCACTACAGAGAACTGCCAACAAATTTCAGGAGAACATTTAAATACCTAGAAAGAGATTGGAGAGAGAGGTTTCAAAATGCACAAACATGAAACAAAACGCAATCCATAAACTTTGTAAAATGACATGAATAGAAGAAAACAGTAATTAAACATTATTCAGCCAAGATATGTACAATTTCACTAGTAAATCATTGTATCTAAATGCCAGCGCTCAGCAACAAAAAAATAACAACATCATCTCATCATGTATAAAAGATCAAAAGATTTAAAAAAACAACACATGGATTCAATGGCTAGATGCAGAGTAAGTTAACGCGCTAAGCGGAAGCTAAAACGCGAATGATCAATTACAAAAAATACAACTCCCTATTTCTTGCTTCTTTTGACCAAACATGATCCTTATTGCATAGAAGGAGAGTAACAACGGTTTTATCTTCAAAAATGGTGACCCTAAACGATACTCAAACATATTCAGCTTAAGTAATTCAATGGACATATAAACTGAAAAATAACAAACAGGTAAATCGTGACAATGTCTCTACCCAACTGCAACATCACCGAAATTTGTATTCGATTGAAGAATTAAAAATAAAAATGCAAAACCCCAAATAAAATACAAAGCTCTAAATAGCGAGAGTAGGAGCTGAAAATTAGGGTTACTGCGGCCAGAGCTTCTGTATGTCCTCCGACTCATGGTGCGCAGGCGACAAATTGATGACGTCCTAGAAAGTTTTCATTTCAAATGCCCGTTCGAAAGTTCAGCATTCAACTGATTCTGGACTCCACGCTTCATCGGGTAGCAGTGAGGAATGGACCGGCGGCGGTGGTGAAAAAACAACCAAACTCCAGCCCTGCTGTGGGGAGGTCTCACCTTTCTTCCTGCAATTTTGGACAGCTACTGCATAAATGGAAAAAAAATGGAGAAAATATTGTAAAAGTTGCATTCAATATAATCAAACAGCAAAAAAAAAAACATTACAACCTGGTAATTAGTCAAATCTTAACATAAACATACATTTCCTACAATATAAATGAAATCGGAAACAAGCAGCATTCCAAAAAAAAAAGGACGATAATTCAGAAAATGCAAAAAAAGGGAATTCTGCACTCATTTTTCAGATCGGATAGAAGTATAATTTTTAGCTGAGAAAATTAAGACGATAATCCTGTCGATGCAAAAGGGGGAACCCTAAATTCTGAGGTGCAACTCCTTAGAAAAGCTGACAGAACAGTATTGATGTTGACAGGGAAAAATAGCCCTTAACCGAGTCCGACTGAGTCGACACAGTGGGAGGACCGAGTTGTGAATCGAGTCAGACGCTGTTCATTCTTATCGGGACGCTGCCACATGGCGGAAAACTGGTGGTGATGTGCAGTGAGTGGAGCCTAGCATCGACTTAGCCCATAGATAGCCTTCATTTTCCACAAATGAAATGATGTAGTTCACTTTCTATATAACACTTTGTGTCTAATGAATTTTGTGAATTTTTTCCATTTTTATTCAATGTCAAGTTCATTTGGTTTAGTTTAGTTTTATACTTATTATTTGGGGTTTATGATTATTTTTAAATATTTAATTCTCATTTTTCTATTATAATGGTTTATCATGGGTAATTATTCCATAAATAAAGTATAAACCTTTTTAATATATCATTCTTACAAATAAATGTTAATTATGATGGGTTATACAATAATATATTTTATTTTTATAATAAATATTATTAACATTATAAATTTGATAGTAGAACACAAGAATATAATAGATAAAATGAAAAGCTAAAAATATGAAAAAGTTTAAAGCACTATGAAAATATCATCTCAGGCTCTCACTAATGATGAATTAATCACAAAAATCTGATCTTTATAAGTGATGAACTAATCCCAACAAAATACAATACTACTTAATACAACCATACAATCAATGATCAATAAGAAAAAAATAATTTATTATCATTTATTAATTTTTTGGAAAAGAACATAAAAATGTAATATGAATCTACACTATGAGCTAATGTATTATAAATAGACAAAAAATATGTCTATCTATAGTTGTAACAAATGACATGCATATATGATTGAAGGCTACTAAAATAATATTTTTTCCTACTAAATACACGATTTCATTTTTTATGAAAAAGAAAATAATAGAATATTATGTATGTTAGTAGAAGTTATAAAACTGTCATCATTAAATAAACTATAGTATTTCAATATTTATTTCTCTGAAATAATAACAAATTATTATAATTTCAAAGAAAAGACTAATGAATCCACCAAAAAAATCATTGAATCGGCGCTAAAAATAAATAATTACTTCAAATATTATTTTATAATAAATATAAATAAAATAACGCATTTTATATGATTGTAAACAATAAATTAAATAATATTATATATATATATATATATATATTAGTAGTAGTAGGAAAATGGTGGTTGAAATACCGTAATCTGTGCACTTATGTGTTTATGGTTACTACATGCAAGTGTTCTTGAATATGGCAGGAACATAGGCAAGAACAATAAATAAAAGCAGTAAAAGAACTCACGAGATTGATAACCTAGTTTGGTTAACCAACCTACTCTGGGGGACTTCGCCCAAACTTGAAGATTCGTCCACTACTCCTTCATGAAGACTATTAAGGTACTTATACATACATAACTCCCTCCTTATGCCGCCCGTTCTTCTTCACAAACTCTTTGATGAACGAAAGTTATGAGATCCCTTCACAACCGTGACACTAGACTCCCTCTAGCTACCCACGACTTTAACTTACAACCTCTCCTGAGATTGCGTATAAAAAGGATAAACAAAATCCCTCACGTGTTTCACTCAAAAATACCCAATACTAGACTATTACGTTGAATAGTTTAGGAAATAACTTCTAGCTATTATA
This sequence comes from Perilla frutescens, assembly GCA_026008535.1. NCBI lineage: Eukaryota > Viridiplantae > Streptophyta > Magnoliopsida > Lamiales > Lamiaceae > Perilla > Perilla frutescens. The sequence continues at coordinate 66,751,950 of BRKX01000003.1, read as the reverse complement.
ATAAATCACAAACCAACGACTCTCAAACACTTAATTTAGAGAATCAAATATTGTTGGGGGTGAACCACCGATTGTTGAATGAATTGGCCTTCTTATACTTCATGTTTTCTTTGGTGACTTGATCTTCAATCTTCATCAACGAGATAAGTGATTTAGGGTTTGTGATTCTTTCCATCTTGGTGTAGATGTCTTCCATGATATTGAGGGTCTAAATCAGCACGTCATCTACTCCAAAAAGAAAGTCAAACGATCAGATCTTGGCTTCCCAAACTTATCCACACAAGATCAACTTAACATGGAAACTGCCATAAATATCACTATTTGAGAATGTGTTTGGAACATCAGAGGGAACACTTTACCAACTGTTTGTTAATTTGCATAGCGGAATCAGCATATAACTTCAATCACATCTCCTCGAACACTTCGTCGAACATAAATTGTCAAAATAAACTTAGTGCTACAAAATGGCACTAACAGTGGTGATAGTGTTATATTTCTTGGAAAAAAATAAAAACAAAATTGAATTCAAACAAAAATTAAGCAAACACATTTAGGTGTTCAATCGTAATTTAGTTTGAATATTTGGATAACACCAATTGCAATTAAAATATGTATGTTTGTTTGTCAGTTTAATATATCATGTAATTAATGGAGTTCATTTTTTTAATTGAGTTTATAATAAATACATTTTGATATTAAAGAAAAATGCACTAAGATATTTATGTATGTGTGTGTGTGTGTATTAATACATACACAATTAAATACATATATAATCGTATGGATATAACATGATAGAACTGAAATTTTGTTGATAATTTCAAATTTTATGAATTTAAATTAGAAATCAAGATGAATGATATGCAAGTTATATATAAAGAGAAATGAAGTATGCCACTACGTTACAATTAATATATATATATATATATATGTTTTTTAAAGCAAAAGGTTTTCAATAAAGCATAAATAGGAAATTCCATAATGTGATTCTATATTTGATGACCAAACTAAAAAGCCCATATTTATAGTGATGGAATATTTGATGACCAAACTAAAAAATAAGAATTGTATGTGGACAAAATATCATTCTAATCTTACGATATCTTCTAATCTCCCAAATATAATTGATGAACTCGTTAGGTTTCTCATACACATTCATGAATAACGAAATTAAAATCAATTAACAATTTCATTTCCTTCCTTCTGATATTCAAGAACATTGTATGCAGCGACTAAAGTACATTCATCATCAATTCAGCAAATATATATGTTTCATATTTTTCTGCTAACAAGAAAACAAAAAATATTAGTGAATACAAATACATCATAGCACACAAATCATATTACAAAAATAAAATCAAAAAAATACTCAAATTGAAATAGAGAACAAATACATAGTTGCAAACTCAATGGTAATTACATTATGTATGCACAATTCCTCTTAGTGTTATATATATACACACACGGATGTGCAACAAAAACGAAACAATACGTAAAATTCTTATTTTGCATTTGTCATATAAATTTGGACATATGATAATAAACACCAAGTTAAATGAGATGATTGTAAACATTAATGATTAAAAAATATTGCAAATATTTGAATTGCAATGCGCAAAAACATACACGACGACAATTCATAAGAATAAAATGAGATATGTTTTAAAATTGATACTTCAAAAACAAATAAATATATATGTACTACTTATGAAAGCACGAATCTCGTTGCTATGTAAAACACGTTGAAAGCTAAATAGATATGTCATGTTCTCATATGGCCATCTGCAGCACAATGAAAGCTTTTTGGGCAACTTATACAAGCACTTTGTGTAATCCCTCGAAAATGGAGATTTTACTTTATGATTATTCTTATTTTATTTAGTCATCTTACTATTTTAAGATAATTTTAGGCGGAAAAACTAAATTTTTTATAAACGACATACTGTTTTACTTTTATATATATTAAGATCAAGATATGTTCCAGCCTATTTCAACATTACAAAATCGATTTGGTAATTCCATAAAAAAATATGCCACGTCAACTATATATGCAAAAAATCTAATCCAAGAAGTTGCCCTCTCGTAGTAATCCAGCTAAAAACGTGTTTTATTGATTCTTGCGTTTAACGTGTCTGGAGAAATGTATTAGGCGCGTTTATATTCAAAGATATATATTACAAATTAGCTCCCCTACTATTCATCGTTTTCTATTTGTGTTTTACTAGCTGCTTTTTAATTATTATTTATATTCATGCATTACATGAGTGTAACTCTAGTTTTTACATATTAAAGTGCAATGAATAATTAAACAAGAAAATCAATCGAAAGACCACATATTTGTTTTTAGGCCAGAAAATATTATTATATTAAGATTTTCAACTAGAAGATGCAAGAAACAGTTTTGTTTCTGCCTTCTTGGCACATATTCTTCTTCTTATTATTATTTTGGAAAGGTTTAATGATATTATTTTTTTTAACTATTTTTAACATTTTAATTCTTAACAAAACAAGATGACAAGTCTTATTAAAATTTACTTTAAAGTTTGAACTCACAATGTTCATCATCTCTAGTATAACATTTTATATAGTAACTACCAACTTTTATTTTTTATTGTTAAAACATAACTACCAACTTTTGATTGATCTAAGAAGGGTAAAATATAACTTATTTGATTATTTATATAGCGTCTTCCACGAATTTCCTAAAACATCTCTATTTTTATTTCGAAAAAATTCTTACAAAATTGCAGTGTCTTTACAATAATCATAACGTGACATCCATTTGTGACCAAGTCCAATTTTTGTAAGTTTTAATTAACACTTATGTTCGTATCATTATATGACGACTTTTTTAAGGATTATAATATTTTTTTTTAATTAATTGATTGCGTCCAAAGAGAGATATGATGACTAGGTAGGACTCCAGCTAGTCCTTTGAATATTATATTTCTAGATGGTTAAATATTTAAAATAAAATTGGCAATAAAATAATAGTTATAAGTTTTAACCATGCTAGCTTGTTGAGTTCGTGAAGAAATTAATGAGACGGCCGACTGCCCACGTCTAGTGAAAAGTTTTTTGTAGGGTATTTCGAAAAATAAGAATGAAAATAACAAATGTTGTTATTTAGGTAATCAATAGAAGAAATAGAAAAACAAATTCATTGAACTTGATTAATTATACACAATGCAATTAATAAATAGTTCATATTAAGATTACCTGCAAATGATTTAACTGAAATTATTAGATTTATTTATTTGACTAATATTATCCTAATATGTTTTTTCTAAGTCAACAAGATTTCAAAGACAAATTTAGTTCGTAATCTCCTTTAATACCCCTTAATTTTTCTCTAATAATAATAACATTCCAAAGATGGGACAAGTTGAAATGATGGGGTCAAGCATAATTACACTAAAAGGCAAGGGTGCCATTGCAAATTTCCTAGTCAAAATTCTCCAGCTCCATTGTTCCTACCACAGTAAACATGTCTCGATCAAAATGATTAAATTTTTGCAGATAGATTCAGTCAGGTAAAAGAATCTCACTTGGACCTCTTCTATATCAGCACCATTTTGTGAAGTAATGATTTCTTTATATATTTCTATATCAAACAAAAGAAGTTTCTCCTCCTTTCATCTAATCATTTATTGATATCCATAAATCGCCAATCCTTTAACCGAATCTCCAACTCCAAAACCCCCCCTTTTATCATCAAGAAACCTGTTCAGAGATTAGTTGTACAATATTCTCAGACAAAAGTAGTTGCTGTCCAGCGTAAATCTTGCCAGTTTCGATCTGTGTTCTTGGAGAATGTTCTGTCCATTTTGATTTTGCAAGTTGGTTGTTTGTGTTTCTTTGATTTCTGCTGTGTTCAAAGGCTGGATTTTTTTAGTTCTGATCTGGGATGTTTGTTATGGTCTTGTTTTCTTGAATTTTGAGGTTTTTGTTTTGTTGGGCTGTAATAAAGTTGGTGACTTTGGAGGTTTGTTGTGGTTCTGGAGTTTGATTTTGATTTGTGGGTTGTAAGAATTTGAGGTTGTGATTGTTCTTAGATTTGTTTGATGGCTGCGGATGAATTGGTAGAACTCAAATTTAGGCTTGCTGATGGTAGTGACATTGGACCTAGCAAGTATAATTCTAGTGCAACTGTCACCTCTCTCAAGGAAAAGATTATTGCTCAATGGCCTAAAGGTTATGATTCGTGTTCTGTATCATATATTACTTATAATTTTGATGTTTAGAATTGCGTAATTTCTTTTGTTTTAATGTTCTTGTGTTATGTATCTGCTTAAATTGTAGTTTTTTTTGTTCATGTTGATAATGTCTTGATTTGTGCAGAAGATGTTTTTATTTGTTTACAATATTTTTTGGCATGTTCAGTAGAGAAATAGGGGCAGAGATTTTGTGTCCTAGGATGGTTGTATTGTATACAAGCTCGTCATGGAAACAGCTCTTCCTGTTTCCTTTGATGTTCAAATGAAAGATTTTGGGAGATTTATGCGTTGTTTCTTAGTTCTCAATGTTGGGTAACATATCATATGGGATCACTGAGTTCTTTTGCAAAATCTAAGTACTTGAAAAGTAATGTGTATCTAGTAATCAAGCTATGATTCCACTACTAATTGTATGCTCACTCGGGTAGGAGTAATAGCTACAGTAATTCGTGACCGTGTTGTTTTTATTGTATTTAATGCACACGTGAAATAACTGTACAACTATGAGAAATGCACCTGATTAAAGTGACTTTGGATGATCTTACATTAGCTCTAATATAACAGACACGGTTATGCTCAAACACATTGAGGATTGTTCGCCACATAAATTTTTTTAACTTAACAACATTATATCATTATTTTGTCACATGTAGCTCTGCCTTTATAAAATGAAGACTTAGAACTTAGAAGATAAGTTTTATGTTGACTACTCTTGATTTATTTGTCATTCCAACTCCCATATTTGAATATCTAGAGGCTTAGAGCAGGTAGTGACTATTATCAATACAGAAGGAGAACATGAACATTATATTTTAAATCATGAAAAAATGTGTTGCCTTATACTTGTGGGTTTATCACTTGAAAAAAAATTAAGGTATAACATCCACTAAGAAACAGTTTGACCAGGTTGACTGTCTGAGTTATATATTGGAGTTCAAATAAATTGTACACACTGATATGATATGTGGTTCAAACAGTTTTTGTTTGTTCTTACTTTTTTTGTTCCTTTGCCTTAAAGAGAATTATATCAATCATCCGAAGTTATCATAATATTTCAATGGAGAGTTTTCTGTGTGCCCTTCAGATGCAAAGAAAAGTTATTCTTGGATTGTAATACTCATCAACCTAGGAACTGCTTTCGTGGACTAAATTATTCTAGAGGATCTTAGGAATTATTATTCTTGCCTTTCTTCAGGATTTCTTTGTGGGGACAGGTGTTTGAGTTTTGGTTAAGTTTAATTGTGATATTCGTTTTTTTGGATCAAGAAAATAAAATGTGGCTGAAAATCTGGGAATGAAGTGCTGTGTTTCATCAGAGATTAATGTAGTGTCATGTAAAATGTTGCGTCATTGATTATTTATTATTTGTAGACAATGCTCTGTTGGTTGATTTCTCTTTTCAAATGTGTAGTATCATGTATATTATTGCTTGATGATCACCTTGTATCCTCATGAAGACCTCTATTGTGCAGAGAAAGATAACGGGCCTAAATCCATCAACGATATAAAGCTTATTAATGCAGGAAGGATTCTTGAAAATAACAGAACCCTTGCTGAATCTCGACTTCCTCTCAGTGAAGTTCCCGGAGGCGTCATCACAATGCACGTTGTTGTTCGTCCCCCCATTCCAGACAAAAATAGTGGTAATATTCTTATTTCAACATGGTCTGCTGCATGCTGATCTGTTGTCATTTTAACTTAGGCTGATATTGCAGTAATTTTAATTATTAATTCTGATCCTTGGAATATGCTTTTGCTTAAGTTGTGGAAAGACTAGGCAAACTGACACATAGATGTGAAAACCTCGTTTGCATACCTATAAACATTCATTGCTTCTTTGCCCGTTCAATCCTGAGAACGTTTCTCATATCCCACACTTTTTCTGTGTACTTGCATAATTGCGAACCATTCACCGAAGATAAATGAGACATACTGCCTAAGAAACAATGGACCGACACAGAACTCTCAGAACTCAAACTATGTGAATTACTATGTTTTCTTCATTGATGATTCGTGCATTGTATGCTTAACGAACACACAAGCCCGTTATTTGTTCTGATTTCTGAACATGCTACTGCAACAGATAAATTGCAGGAAAAATCCCAGAAGAAAGGAGGGTGCCTTTGCACCATATTGTAACGTATAGAGCTGCTTCAGAGTGCATCATCATAAGTTTGTATTACAGGTTCTTGATTGCATTTACAACATTACACATGTTAATAGATTCAAAAATATCATCACATCATGGGATTGCCATCATAGTTGTTGGTCTCAGTTCTTTATTCTTGTGCTCGACAAAGGAAGAAAGATCGTAAACAGACGTTGCAGGAGAGCATACAGAAAATGACGATCTGATACCAAGTCGAGTTTCAGAAAAGTTCTCTGAAAAATCGATTTGAGAAAGGAGCAACGAACATATAGTTGAACACACTGCAAAGCAAGTCTTGTTTGTGGTTGAATTGTACGAAACTTGAAATTGTATTGTGTATGTATAATGAAATTTGCTTAACTTTGTCCACATTCAGTTGGAAATGGAGTAGGCTTAAATCAAACCTAAGTCAAATAAGGCAACCTAGTATTTGTTGAGTTTGAGTTGGGTTTTAGATCTTATTAAACGATGAAATGTGATCAATTTTTTTTTTAAAAAATTTGTACATCAAACAAAAATTTAGACATGCTTTAATGGTTGATATAGGTGTATATTGAGTAGTAAAACGAGAGTGAGAAATAAAAGAACAATTAGCGATCCCATGAATGAAAGATTTGAGTTATAATTGCGCGACAAGGGTCTAGTTAGCCTATGCACAGCTGTAGATATCTCAAAAATGAAAATGAAATCAAGAATGGAAAAGGTTAAATATGGATTAGTCATTTTCTATACATAGTTAATTACAACACAAAAGGGAAAAAGATTTGAAATCATATAAATTATGATACTACAAATATCTATGATTGAGTCATTTTGCCAGTTGAAAATATGGCCACTGCAATAATTATTTACATTGCGCTGCAACCAACAGCATCGGGGCATCAACTTCTAGAACTTCATAAGCACTGACAGCGCAAGGGATGCACGAAAAACAGCGCGAAAATTGAAGCAAAACTTCACATCTATGAAGGATGGTCCATCACATTGTCAGATGATGACCAATTCAATGGTACTAACCTCTTGGATGCCCGGACGTTCTTCAGCGTCATCTTGAGCTTCTGCCGCTCGCCTTCGACCTCAGCAAACTGGAGGCTCAGTTGAGAGTATCTGTCGTGCATCTCGCGCAGTTCAGACTCCACAGCAGAGTGTCTTCCCTTGAGCTCCAACATTTCTTTGATCAGTTCATTGATGTCTCTGAAGCTCTTGAAAACTGCTTCCTCGTCGCTATGCTGTTTCAAGAAAGAACTGAGGCAGTAAACAGAGAAATGTGTTAAGCTCCGACTTTGCTGCAGCAGACATGTAGATAACTGCTTCTCTAGCTATGGAGTTGGTTTCAGTTTAAAACATCCTAGTATATGATCATTATTATCATAATATATATAAGTTGCTTCGTCAACAGATACAAAATATCTTAGAAGTTATAGGCGATTTACCTCTGGAATTGGAGTTTTGATTTATTCTTCACCTTCAAGGCTTCAGCAAGTTCCATTTCTAGTGCAAGAACCCTGTCTAATGCATTCCCACCACTTGAAATTTCATCAAACAGGGGAAACATGCTTCTGAGCTCTTCATTTGCCTTCGAAAGGACAAAAAGGAAACAGCCGTTAGATACTTATTAGCAGTACAGAATACAAGTGTACGAAACACTCAGTAGGCTCACTTTATGTAGTTGCGTGATTTCTCTCTGTGTAACTTGAAAATCGGGATCCACATCATGTTCTATGTTGAAGACTGTGTTTTCATTCTTCATCTTTTCCAGCTGCAGAGAGAAAGATGAGAGATATTCATTTGTAAAAATCATTGATGATATCTCATTTTAACCTATTATTAGAAGCATTTTTTGATTTCATCACATAAAACACGAAACGTATAAAACCTTGCACTTTTCAGGAGAACAATTACCTCCTCATGCAAATGCTCAATGCTAGATCTCAATTTCTGTGTTCCCAAATGTTCGTTGTTAACATCTGAAGTTTTTCCATTGCTTTGCAGGTATGGGGCAGTATCCTGCAAAATTGAAGCACCACTTCAGGTCAATTCTTTTACCAAGAGAATGAAATGACTCGAAATGCACATCTTGCATGATTAATTTAAATATAACACAATTTTAAACCACATAGTTCTAACAATAGAATGGTTCTATGAATCAGTTGATTGATACGCTTAACAAATTTGACACAACTGTCCAAGTAAGATGTAAAACAGTCGGCGGAAATGTTACCTGATCTGCACTTTCATCATCAGGGGTCAACAAAGGTTCAATTGGAACTGCATTTTCCTTGTCAAGAATTGATACAGAGATATCTCTTTGAATACCATATGATGAATCATCCTGCTTCAAGGAAACAGGGGAAGCATCTACAGTCGACCCATTCTGGGCACGTTCTACTTCAGGCTCAGAACAATATTCATCCTTCTCTATATTTGTCAAAGATTTCAAATCCTCCAGTTGTCCCTTCACCGAGGTAAGTTCATCAGCCAGATGAGATTTTTCAGCCTCAAATACTAGCAAAGAAGCCCCGAGCTTTTCCTTTTCCTCCTTGCAGCATTCCAGGCTTAGTAGTGCACATTCCAGTTCAGCCTTTGTTCTGTCATAAGCATTGCTTTTTTCACGCTTTTCTGAAATCACTAACAGCAGTTCTGCTTCCAGTGCTGAGAGTCTAGTTGAGAGCTCTCCGTTCTTCTTCAAGCTCACAGCCTCAGACTTCTTCCTGTTTTCAATTTCATCAATTGAATCTTGAAGCTTCATAAGCATCTCTTCCCCATGCTTTTTGGATACAGCAAGCTTTTGCTTTAATTCTTGGACCGTTGTTTCATACTGTTCTTTAATGAACGCAATTCTTAAGGAGTCTTGCACTGTAGCTGACGGAACTTCATTTTCTCTTTTTTCACGGACTGCAACACATTCAGCTTCAGCATTGTCTTTGAGCTCCTTCAAATGGACAGACAAGTTCTTAAATTCTTCCGTCTTCAGAGTCTGTTCAGCTAGCTTCTTTGAAAGTTCACTGAACTGGGAGCGAAGTATCATCACTTCCTCTTTGTAGCCCTCCAGCAAAGTAATATGAGCAGTTTGTTCATGAACTTTGCTTTTGAGTACAATAGCTAAAACTTCCAATTCATCTCTTGAAAGAATCAAATTACTCATTTCCTCCTCCACGTCTGTAATCATGTTTTGCAATCGTAATACCTCAGAAGCTTGTCGGCTGCTATCCATGGAAAAGTGGGATTCCATCATTGTCAGCTTCCCCTTGCTCTCCTCGAGTTGATCCCTCATCTCATCTTTTGATTCAGAAAGAAGCTTATTTTGAGCTTCAGAGCCTTCTAAATCAGATCTTGAGCTTTCTAGACTTGCCAACAAGCTATCTTTTTCTTGTCTCCAGTTAGCTTCACCTGCAAAACTGTGTTTCAACATAGACTCGGTATCATGATACCTTTTCTGAAGATCCCTCAGGCACACCTCCGAGGATGCAAGTTTCTGCAGAAGTTCATGGAGTAGCGTTTCATAATGGTTTGAAACATAAATAAGTTTAACATCTGCAACAAGCGAGTAATCATGCATGTCTGACAACTGACTTTCAAAAGTAGCTCGATCTGAACTATTTTTCTTAAGTTCTTCCATCAATTCATTTTGCTGATTCAAAAGATGAGCAAGTCTTGATTTCTCCAATTCAAGATGTGATGCAAGCTCCTTAATGTGCACCAGTTCAGCTTTTTGCTGCTCAAACTCCAGCAGTTTGTCCTGATCCTTGCTCAAACAAAGAGTAAGATCTCGAACTTTTCGATCCAGTTCATCTCTTGAGGCATTCTCATCATTCAACTCATCACGTAAAGTTTTCAAATTCTCTTTCAGAGAATTGACCTCACATGAAAGTTTCATTGATTCCTCATTTTTATCCAACAAGCACAGAGTAAGTTTTTGCTTATTTTTCTCAAGCTCTTCCATTAATTCAGTTTTCTGATTCAACAGATCAGTAAGTCTTGATTTCTCCAATTCAAGATGTGATGCTAGCTCCCTAACGTGCGCGAGTTCAGCATTTTGCTGCTTAAGCTCCAGCAGTTTGTCCTGATCATTGCTCAAACAAAGAGTAAGATCTTGAACTTTTCGCTCCAGTTCATCTCTTGAGGTACTCTCATCATTCAACTCGTCACGTAATGTATTCAAATTTTCTTTCAAATAATTGACCTCACATGAAAGCTTCATTGATTCCTCGCTTTTATCCATTAAGCACAGAGTAAGTTCTTGCTTATCATGCATCAGCTCAGCAATCTCTAGCTTACTCCTCCCAAGTTCTTCTGCTAGGGAGTCCAAGTTTGAAATCTCTTGAGCAAGGTGACCATTTCTGCATGTCAGTTTTTGCATCTGTTCTTCCAAAAGAGCAAAATCGGCTAAAAGTACCTCGTTCTGCTCAGTAAATTTCTCTTCAATTTCAGAACTTAAGTGGAGCTTGTTAGCCACTGATTCAATTCCAGCTTGAAGTTTGTCCACAAGGGCATTGGACACATCTAGCTTCGTCACCATATCCTGTATGCCACTTTTGAATTTCTGCTTCAGCGACAGAATTTCTGATCTGACAGAGCTCAAGGACACATCAACAGAGGCTTTCTTGCCTTTAAGATTCTGGTTCTCTTCCATCAATTGACAATTTCTCATAGACACGCTATGCTGGATTTCTTCTAGCTGCAGCACAGCATCTTGAATATCCGCACACTCCAAATCAAGAATCTGAGAACCAGCCAAGATACCAAATTGCTTATTGTACGAGTACAACAGATGGGCCAACTTATCCTGCGCAAATTTGATGTTTTCCTCAAGATTCCTTTTGGAAGAAACCAATTCATCTGATTCAGCTTTAAGAACCTCCAATTCCTCCTTTAAATGAGACATCTCACTCACGAGTTTCTCATTTTCAAATTCTTCCTGTTTTAATTGAATTGATAGCTCTGCATTCTCAGCCAAACAAGCTGCATATTTACTTTGGCAAGTTCTAAGTTCCGACAAAGTGCTTTCCCATTCAATCAGCTTCTCAGCAAGAAGATAATTTTCCTTTGACACACTCACCAATTTATCTTCTAAAATCTGATTTTGCAGAGCCATTTCACTACACTGGAAAATGCTGCTAGATTTATACTCATTAAGTGTGTGTATCTCATCAGTAGCCTTCTGCAAGCTTAACATCAAATGATTTTGAGAAGCCGTTGAAATTTCCAACTCCTCTACCAGTTCACTCGTCTTCCCATTCATGGTTTTAAGTTCAGCATTGGCTTCACACAGGGATTGTTCCAATGCTTTTGAGTATATATCCAAGTTCAAGTTTATCGAATACATTTCGATAAGTTCTTCTTCAACCTTCCGATAAAGATCTTCCTGCATGCAGACGGATCTCTTCAAGTCTTCTAAGAGAACATCCCCTCCTGCAGATCTTTTCTTCAAACCCACATTTTGGTTCTGAAATTGAGCTAATTTAGTAGCATCGTCATCTTCTGGATTCTGCACTAACTTTACGCCCACTTGTGAATCTGTTTGGGAAGGTAAAGCCTGCTTAATAATGTTTTCATTTGCCTCAAACATGGATGTAACCTGTGAAGAAAGCAGCTCAAGGTCCTTCTGTAATTTGTCCACTGCGATTGAGTAATTTAAGCGTGCTCTTCTAAGTGCAGCTTCTGAAGTTGAAGCTCTTGTCTCAAGCTCCTCGTTAATGGCTTCCAAATCACGCCTCTCCTCCACAAATCGCAGCATCTGCTGATCCATCTCTTCACGCAGTGATTCCACATCAGTTTTGCTGACAGATAACGCATACAAGCAAGTAGAGTGCTCATTTCTCAGGAGCTGCAACTCTCCCACCAAGCGTTTCTGGTTTTCCTCTAGCTCGTGAATAAGGGCTTCATAATAACATTCCATTTGATCCATTTTTCTGGTTAGAGCTTCCTTCTCGACTTTGGCCTCATCCAACTCTCTTACAAGATCAAAAATTTGACCTTTCATTGCATCAATAGCACCAAGAGGGTTAACTACATCAGACACTGGAGGGTTCGGACTGAGATGCTGAAGAACACTCTCCGGTGGACACAAATCCAATCCAAACCCATTTCCAGAGTCAAACTGGCCTATTTCTCTGATCTCCTTCAGATCTGCTCTTTCTGATGAAAGGGCATTCAGCAATGTCATCACCTCACCATTTCCAAGTTTAAAATCCAGCAGAAAATTGAGCAGTGCCTCCAGCTCTAGGTGAATAAATTTAGTGTCTCCATCATGAGGGTTAGCATATGTCTTCTTATGAAGTTCTCTTATCTTGCCTTCAACTACAGAAATCCCATCTGAGAACTGAAGCTGCATGTTCCGAACTAAGTGATCCACCTGATTGTCACTGGCTTCTATAGGAGGAAGTCGAGGGCTTAACTTGAGATCTTTCAGCCTGATTATATCATCCTTGAACTTCAGGCATTCTAATTTCATGGAAGAGACCTCTTTTGCCAATTCTTCAGCTGAAGATATCTCAGCAGAAAGCTCATTCGAAAGCTTTTGTGTTTCCGCACCCAATTCCTCAGACACACCCTGCAAAGAGCTAAATTCCAGCTTAAGGTTGAACAGAGATGATTCAGCCAGTTCCAAGCTTCCTCGAAGTCGACTGTTCTCCTCACAAGCCATTGCAAACTCATTATCCATGGAATTGCTTGAACCCCACCCATGAGCAGAACCAGTACTCCCTTGGGCAACGTTTTGATGATCAGATAGATCTTTCGCTGCACTTGGACTTTGAAAATGAGAAAGCCCATATGGATCGCCAGACATTGTACATTTGACATTATCAAGCTCCTGTGTGGAAGAAGTATCATGCTTCTCTGCATACAAACTTCCGGAAGTATTTGACGAGCCATCAAATCCAGTTGCCGAGTCTGCATATTCTTCATTCGTGTTCACCTCGTCTTCAAGAGACGAAAGCACTGTAGCATCTGCTTTCAATTTTAACCTTGCACTGACCTGGAAAAGATGGGAATCAGAAAAGTTACAATTAGATGAAAGGAAACTCAGATTGATGCAGGTACACCAAAATATGTCTAATATAACTCATAGAAAGTACAAAATGAGACGATAGAAATAGCATACTGCCCAGCAGGTTCTTTTATTCTAGGGAGTGGAATGGAAATATTCAGACGGGTACAGAAGCAGGTAAATAATAAAACCTTATTGGTCTGATCATTGATGACTCCCTCTGAAGATGGCATTCTGCCAGATGCACTATCACCATGGCTATCAACACCTGATTGTAATCCTTTTTCTCTGAGTTCTCTCTGCTGCTCGAATTCCCTGGACGGACAAGATTATGATTTAGATGATTGCATGAGAAATGAAGCTTAGAGTTCGACATAATGGTTCAGTACCTAAAGCCCGTCTTTGAGGTCAGGAGCTGGACAGTAATCTGAAAGATAAGAATGCAGTTAATTACGATACTAAAGAAAAAAAGCTCATATACAATAACCCTAAGTCCAATGGCTTATATAAAACACAATGAAGGAAAATTATAGTATAAGTTATTGTTGAAGGGTGCCAAAAGGCAATGAAATACAAAAGGTAGACCAAAAGAAAATTAATGAGAACATGCTTTTAATGGCTACCACATGCATTTATTTGTTGGATATTCTATCTTCAAATTTTTCCAGGGCCACAACTGATAAACCCGAGCTGTGCTAGACTAGGACCACTGAAGAAGAGCCAACAGTTTATTCCAGATATTTTGGTTCCAGTTCCCATCATCACCTACTTTAACCTACTAATTATCTAGAGTGAGTAACCCTGAGATATCTAGCATAAAGCCTTCACTCTTATCTTTCAGAATGAGCGCTCAATATCCTACGATCATGGTATTGATGCATTGGTTTCTTGTAGAAAATGCAATCTCTCAAATCACAAAAGAGGCGAGTATTGAGAAGCTTCTTTCCAAATCTCTCTCAATAGCAATTTAACTGAAATTAAAAGAAATGACCTCCTCTATACAAAACCAAATATATATGATTTAGAATCGAGAGAACCCATATTATGAGCAGGACTTACATCAAGGTCTTGGAACTAGTCTCAAGAAGACACAATAGAAACCTAAATTTTAATCATTCATCATGTGATTGAGTCCCCTATTAATGATTCTACCATGATCCATCCACAACTACACTTAATGTGCCACAATAAGACCCTTCTGTTTCCACATTGCACAATGCTAATGAGAGAGCACGTGGAGGGATGTATCATCTTATTTCATTATTTGTAGTGAAGCCAGCATACAAGAACAGGAGCCTTCGTTGCTTGTAAAACAAGTTGATGAATGCTTGGACAAGAAGTTGTAGAAACTAAAAAATCAAAGGCCCTGAAAGCATTGATCAATTTGCTGTAAATTATGCTAAGCAGTGTGTATATTTTCTTACATGTAATACAGTCCCAAAGTTGCACCCATGAAGAGGAAATGTTGAAATGGTAGGCTTTGATGCATCAACATAATCAGCAAGGTTGATAGTAGCCTCACCAAGGATGCTAGCCCGTGAAGATCCCTGCAAATGTGAATTGAATTTAATAGCTCATATTATGCATTTTGAAATGGATTGAATAGTATCAAGTGACTATATTATAAATGCTAGAAACATCCATAAATCATGATATAATATTAACACTGTCTACATAGTTTCAAATGATATCATGCTTCAAATCATCAACACTATTTAAACTGAAACTTCACATTTTAGCTTAGCAATGGAAACTGAGATCTCCTGAAATTGTGAATGAATAACTAGAACTCTTTCACAAACAAATAGCTCTTCTCGACTAGAATAAAAAAGCCTATTCCCACCACCCGTCTTCTCAATTATTTATATACTTGATACTTGACAGAAATGTGAATATGTCAAGAATCAATCACTACTAAAATCTTCCAAGGTACTTGAGAAGTTCCAGATATATGGATGCATAGCTGGATGTTCCAAATTGTTGACCAATGTCATATCTTGTTCTGAAACTTGGTATATGCAGACCTTCAAATTGTTTAAGAAAGACTTATATAGTATATTTTAAGTGAAGAGATTAGTAACCAGAGTTTTACAGATGTCGATATGGATTAACATTTCTTAAACTTACACGATTTGAAAGCATAAGTGCAAGAAGTCTTCTTTTATGGTTTCTATTTATGTTGATCAGAGATCAATAATAGAAGTTGAAACAATTGCAAAGGTTAAATCTAAATATAAGGACAGAGATAGAAACAGTACCATCGCAACAACGAGTTTGTAGAGCTTTTCATCGTATTGTTTGCTTTTAGAATCTTGAAGAAGCCTTGTAGTTTCATAAATAGGATCACCCCATTTACAACTTCCATTTCTTACATTTGCTTTGGTTGTCTTAGCTGTTGGCTTCCCTGTGTCAGCAGGGATGAATGATATAAACAACTTATCCCATCCAGTCTGTGGAATCTGCAACATCAAGGACAAAGTATCATGTTACAGCAAAACTAGCATGGTGTAGATAACAAAATTTAATATATCAGAGTACTGGCACTTACTCCAAATGCTTCACAAACACACATACACACACAGAAATTTCCACATCAAAAGATTATTTGACCAGCATTCAAGGTAAGTTTGACACGCACGAACTTTATGATTGCCACTATTTTATGTGACATGGACATTGTATCATCCAATCAAAACCCCTTCTTTCCATTAATATAAAAGGTGATAAAATTTATCAAAACTAATGAGTACAGGCTAAAACAAACCTAGTTCAAATTTAGAGTACTTTACAAGTTACAACTTCCCCCAATAACAGGACATTTGAATGCAGCTCAAAGTCCAGAACCACAATTTTGACAAGAAGGTGGCATTTGGGACGAAGAAATGAATCAAAGTTCGACGACAGTGGACTTGATGAACATAATGGATTCAATTAAGGCTAATCTAATTATTGGTGCAACTAAGAAATAACAAAGAGCATAAAATACAAGTTCACATTTTTCATGCTTGGTAGATGCAAACACAATATTGAAAAACAATCAAAATAATAACCACATTGAAAGATACATACAGGCAAATCCATGATTGGGAGTAGGGCTGCTAATACGGATTCCGGGTATACGGGTAACCCGATGCCGACCCGGAACCCGGCGGGTAATCGGGTACCCAATACCCGAAATTAATGGGGTTGGTACGGGTGATGGATTTTTTTTTAAAGCTATCCGGGTACCGGGTATACCCGTACCGTCCCGATTTATCCGTCGAACTACCCGATTTTTAAATTTTTAAATTATATATATATATATATAATATTATATTTTTAATAGTTAAATATTAAAGAAAATAATCTCTCTTTGTCACACTCACGCAAGCAACTTAAACCCTAAACTCTCGTGCGTGTGTGTGTGTGTGTGTGTGTGTGTATACACTTATTTATGTTCATTTTTCTTAAATTCTTAATTTATTTCTTTCTATGTCAACAGTGTTAAGCAAAGTGATGGCAACGGGTACTGAAAATGCTTAGAGACGAATTGGAACTAGTGGTGGCCTTTATTTTTTTAAAGGGGATTATACGGGTACCCATTTTCCCGACCCGTATACCTGGCTCGGGTATTTGGATACCCGGTTAGCTTGGGTGGGACGGGATTGGGTATCATTTTAGGCAGATTTCCGAGACCGGGTACCCGGTAAAACCGGGTAGGGTACCCGAACCCGTCCGTATTAGCAGCCCTAATTGGGAGAACTAGGATTTTACAGTCTAAATATCAAATTGAAACCTCTAAATCAACTAGCAATAGTCTGGACTCTGGAGCATCATCATATGTTTTCCTTACTCAAAACTCTAGTTTATGCTTAACCTTGGGTTGAGTAAATAAATATAGAAGGAAAAACGCAAAGGGCTACATAATTTAGTTGTAATTACAACAAAATAAAGAAAATAAATGCAGATGCAGCACAGATCACATGAAATTTGTGTTGAACAAAGTACGATTAACTTTATTTTGTTATACTGATATCTACATGACAGTTGGATAATCCACTACAAGACTCAAAAGTACTGAACTTGCAATATGCCAAATTAGAAAATGGAATTGAAGTGGTATAAATGTATAATATGCTGAAAAAGGCATCATCCCTATTATAATCACACAACAGTATCAACATTCTAGTTATAGATTTAAATTACCTGAAGCCCTCAAATAAATTGTTAACTGTTATGTATGCTACAGCTAGATATATATGTTATCTTCGGAACAAAAATAGAGAATATCCAGCTACGCTTCATTGGAATGCATCATCATAGAATTCCTGGAGATCTATGAGGTATACCAAAGCATTATATACAAATTCTGCTGAATAGGCTGCGAAATGAAATGAGCACATTCACAATTTACTTGGTTCTCAGTAAAACTATAGGGCAAGAAGACATCTATATTCTATGGAACATAATGGAGAGTTCTATTTGAATCCATAGTCCATTGTAATTCTGGCAAAGGGGAAATGACCCTTGATTTGCGACTCATTCATAGGACACATGACCAACACAAAGGAACATTCCCTATCCAGTTCTGAGCATATTAGCCTTCGTAGATCCCATGAACTGAGCCAAAGTAGGATCCAATAGACAAACAAAAATGTGCAAGAAAAACCATTAATCAGAAAAAAAATTGTAGGACTTTTTGCAAAATCTAATAAAAGAATTGGTGTACAAGTAAAGTTGATACATACAAACAACGAGTCTAAGAAAATAGCAGCCATGTATCAAAAGTTCAAAAAACTTAGAAGGGATCATACATGTGTGGCATGAAATTGGAGGCGAAAGACCACTTTCACTTTAGTCTTCTCAAGCTTCCACTTCGATATCCTTGACATTATTCCACGCCTGGACTAAACATCACCTGCCGACACTGACAAAGCACATACTTCAACATAACACCAAAACTGAAACTATCCATGCAATGCATACAGTGGAAAATCTGGAAGGAAAACTAACTGCTAAAGTTTTAAGAAGATCAATGGAATAAATGAATAAATTAATAGTTGAGGAACATTCGGTTAGATTATGTTAAAAGTCGAGAACAAACAACAATTTCCTTACAGCACAAGAACCAATCTAAATCGGGAGATAATTGAATTTGGAATGGGATGATATTAGTATCAGCATGGGGATCCTGCTAGCTTATTGTCATCAATTATTCATCAGCATCGAATGCGAGCTGCAGTACATTTTCAGGAAGGAAAAATTGGATAGTGAACAGGGAAACGCACAGATCTTTCGAAAATGTGCCATAGAAATCCAAATCATTAAAAAGAAACATCATTTAGGCATACATTCAGTTAAAAGTAGCAAAACGCCTTTTTATGGGACATAATGAATCTTCCTAATTACTTCTTAAATCCATTTTCTAACATTAAAGGATGTAACTTTAAACAAAGTCGCCCGAAAATTGAAACTTCGAACCCCACAAGAACTCCAAAATATTCTTGCGCGCAGGAGAAAGATTCAATCATAAACCCAAAAAACACTTACTTGAAACTTAAAGGCAGAATGTTCAAAATGGGATTCTCAGAAACTGATAAATGCTTAATAAATTCAGCATGAGAAACTTTAATTGCTCCCAAAAAAGTCCAACAGAAGAAGAAAATCTAGCAAACAAATAATTAAAAAGAGAAAACAAACAGTAGCAATAATGCCCATTTTCCATTTATTTCCACAAATAATATAAATTTTTACCTACTTATACAGATATAACCACAAAATAAGTCACCTACTGCTCATACAATACGAAGATGTCAGTAACATTTCACACTTAAAATAGCTAGCAAATCATTTTCTCCGCCATTTATAATCATGAAAACAATAAGACTTAACGCACATTCTATGATGCTGAATTGTCTACCTAATCATGGATCTGAGGTGGGCAGCTTCAAATGCAAGTAAAAATGAAAGAGGGAACCCCAAAAAAGAAAATTTGAAAAAAAAATGGAATCTTTGAGGAGAAGTGATGTTTTGAACAGTGAGTGGCGGTGGGCTAAAAATTGAATCCTGAAATATTAGTTCGAAATGCAGGAACTTCTTGTGGGTAAAAATTTCATCGTTATATTAATTTTTTTTCCTTTCAAAATTTTTGATTAATTGAGGTGAAAAGTAGAGATTGTGTATGAAAAGGAGGGAAAAATCCTGCCAAAAGTATGCGACGAAGTAATTAATTTTGGGATTTTTCTAAGATTTTTGGTGGTTTACAGCTTTTCCGTTTTTAAACTTTGGTTGGAAATATGTGGTTTTACAAGATAGCCCCTTGAAGAGTGAGCTTTGTAAAATTCTTCTTAAGGGTAGTTTAGTAATTAAAAGAGTACCAGGTGTTGACTAAATATGCCAGATCTACCAAGACTAACTTTTTCCTTTCTCTTTTTCATTTTATTACAGCGAAGATATTGTTAAAAATGTCGCATATACATATAAATAAGGGTTACTCAAAAAATAAAATTACACGACTTAAATGACTTATATTTAATGTTTTTAATAGATTAATTCCTTTTTTTTGTCAAATTATGATATTCTTTTAATAGTTTACAGTTTGATACAAACGATTTCTCGTAAATTCCAAGGGTTTAGGTGTTATATATCTCTATTTATAAAAATTAAAAAGGTTGTACTGCGTTAAAAACTTAAAAATTATTTTGGTCGAATTTAGCTAGACTAGACGGATTGCTAATTTTGTGGCTCACTAGTTGGCTCATCTGGCTATTAGTTTTCCTTGTTACTCTAATTTTATTGGATCACTCTCAAATTCTATTCATCTTCCTGTTTTTTTATGTTTAAGTTGAATCTAATTTAAAACAAATTTAATTAACCCACTCGAATAAAACTAAAAGATATAATATACTATTATTTTGTATATAATTTTACTTATTGAACTGATATGGACGAAGCTATCTGTCTCTTATCTAACGAGATATATAGAAGCTTGGTTGATCATTTTAACGAATCAAAGTCAACAACAAATTAAATCAATTTTAAGGAATTTTGTTTCCCTTTTAAGCAAGTCTATATATGAATATAGATATATCATATATGTAGGCATTGACGTGGAGAAGTGAAAATTGTTTCAGAAAAAATTATTAGTGCAAATCTAATTTCCCCAATTAATTAATAAGGTCTTAAATTTGTTATCTATATGCAGGTTTAATATTTTGAGTTGAGTGAGTTTTGATTTGAATTGTCGGTTTTGGTTCACATTAGTTAAAATTTACCATATTTCTTAGCTATGCGTACACTTTATGATGAGATAGTTATCTTCCTATTCCGACATTATTATAAATCAATTAACATCAAATATAATTTAAAAATAAACACAATATAAGATGTAGAGTTAATTCTTCATTTGGAACACCTAGGCGGTGTGGAGATCTGTTTGTAAAAGAGAGACGTCTTGAATTCGAGACACTCCGTCCACCATTTCTCAACTAAAAAATAACAATATACAAGATCAGTTCCATTAAATAACACAATATTTATCATAATCCGTAATTGCAACATAATTTATAAAATGAATCGTCTATAACACCACTTTTTACTTTATTATGTATTACAAGTTACAACGTTCCTATTTTTTCCACTAGATGTGGTCCGATGTGTACTGTAGAAACAGCATTGTTTTTACTGCTAAAAATTTGGGAATATTGTAAATTGCAATAAATTAAAATGTTGTGCTGCAATTGTGACAATTGAAAAGTCACGTTGAGCTTGCAAATTATGATGATAATTATAGTTAATGAAATTACACTAAATATATCAACATTCTAAAATGTATATTTAATTTAAGGGTGTTGCTATTTGCAACACTATTTTTTCAATGTACACTATATTTTTTACATACATTATTACTCTTCTAATTTTTTCAATATTTTTTCGTTATACACTACACTTTTTTCTCCTTTTACCCTTTGGTTTAAAAATTAGTTTAAATCAATTTGTTTAAAAAAAAGATAATTATGAATTGAGAAACGAATCTTGTTCGTTAAAGCAGTGGGAGAGAAGATAGAATTTCTTTTGCGAAATTGAGAGGAGTGAGACGAAAAATCAAGGAGATAAGTGTTCTTCTACCCAACACAAATTCACCAATTCGAACTTCATCGATTCCATTCATAAGTTTTTATTTTTCGATCAATAGCATCAGACATCAGTTCAAACTCATTAAAACTTCCGAAATTATTGCAAAGGAAAAAAATAGAACAATTAACTTACATGATTGTTGTTTTCCTATGTAATTAATTTGTAGTCAAACCATCTTCAATAGTTTAGAGAATGGTTTTGTGAAAAACTAGCATACGATATTTTAATGAATTCGTGAATTGTGTTGTTATATTTTTTTATT
Organism: Perilla frutescens; assembly: GCA_026008535.1. Taxonomy (NCBI): domain Eukaryota; kingdom Viridiplantae; phylum Streptophyta; class Magnoliopsida; order Lamiales; family Lamiaceae; genus Perilla; species Perilla frutescens. The sequence goes on along the minus strand of BRKX01000003.1, from coordinate 66,730,219 downwards.
GGGATGTTGTTTTTTATTTCTTAGCTTTTTATTAGGAATTTGTTATTTTTCAAGTAAAATGATATTTAAGCAAATTAATAATTATTTATTTTTAAATTAAATTTAAAAGTAGTGTATATTGAAAAAAAATATAGTGATGTATAGAGAAACACCCTTAATCTTAATTTAATAGTAGTTATATTATGTAGTAAATTTAATTCCCTTGTAAGATATACATATGTAACAATGGTGCAGAAAAATGGAGCTAAATTGTCCCCCTAGCACGTGCAAATGACAGGAAATTATTAACATAAGGGCAGGTCATAATTATGATCGTATTTTCGGTCCACCCCACTACACCCATTTCATCGTTTATTTGTCCACTTCTCTCTGTCTCTCTCGATTTATAAGATTTTTTTTTAGGGAACGATTTCTAAGATATATATGATTTAAATTCGAGTTTTTTTTTTTTTTTTTGCTACAATCTCATTCTAGCCAATATGTCACCACTAGGGATTTATTAGGTGCAATTGATCCATGACACTAGCACTTGTAGATTATTGGTATATATTGGAGATACCCACGTATGTTGCCCGTTGTCACTTGGTATATATACGCGGGTTATTGATATCATTTTTATTATGTTTAAACTATGCTATATATTCGAAACAATACATTATAAGGTTTTAACAAAAATATCTTGAATTGTGAGTAATTACCCTTTATACTTCAAACTATTGATAATTGACAAATAAATCTAGTATGTGTAATCTCATTCTCAATCATAAATGCATACTTCTTCACGTATTTGAGCTTGATCATATTTTTTCAAGAAATTATTGGGAGTCGCGCATTGGTTTCAATTGGCCGAATTTAACTCTCAAGATAAATTTATTAATTTATCAATGAGGCATATGGTAATCAATCATAGTTCATGTTGTTCTCTATTGGAAACACTATAGATCGCGACATATAATGTTACACACACACACGCAGGGGAGGGGTTAGATTGAAACCAATCATAGTGTAGGAACTAGGACCACATCTCACACCATAAAATTTCGAAAAATTAAAGGCTCAAATTTGATTAAAAAGTCGGCGACACATATCTAACATTTGAAAATTAAAAATAAAAATTGGGCGGGGGTATTAACGTAATTTGGCAATTCTTATAAAAATGCGGAGTGTTTGATAACATGATCATCATGCTGATGAAGCATTATCGTGATGCTAATTAAATTTTTGTAATATTGTTAGAGAAAAAATATAGTCTAAAAAATAATTATAAACGTATTTTGATTTAATAAAATCCTAATGGATGGGAGAAATCCTAATTGGGTGAAATAAACCTAATTTGATTAAATAACCGTTAATTGGAATATTATTGGATGTGATAAACCATAAATGAGTCGAAACAAATCATAATAATAATATATATGTAATATGTTAGCATTATGATCTTGTTTCGTCAACACTATGAATACATTATATTAGCATATGACAATACTCTGATAACATACACTATAAATCATAATTGGATTAAATAAACAGTGATAATCAATTAGGAACTTAAAAAGGAAAAAATAAATTAAAATTAGTAATTATTAATCATAATTGAGATGGAATAAACCATAATTGAGATGAAATAAATATAATTGAGATTGAATAAACCCTAATAAATATGTACTTCGTTAGGATTATGATAATTATTCGTTAGTACGGTGAATACAACATGTTAGCATATGACAAATGCTTCATTAGCATTCGTTATCATATTGTCGATGAAGCATTATTATAAGCTAAAGAAAGTATTTACAATCTGGCTATGCATAAAAATTTATCTTTTGTATTTTTGTTGGGAGAAATATTTATTTGGGCAAAAATATAGTAAAATTGAGGTAGGCAAACAAGATTTAAAACCTAATAGTTATTTGGGCAATTTGTACTAACTTTACACACAAACCATTTTCATGGCCCCACCAAATCTGAAAAAGCTTACAATTCCTTACATTTTTTGTACTTACACAATTCAACATGCAGAGGAATATTAATTACTAGGGTTACAAATTTAAACCCGCAGGTACCACTCTCCCTCTCTTTAGTCTCTATCTCATCCACTCTCTATTCATTCTTAAAAAAAAAAAAAATTGTTCTCTCTCCTTCCTCCCCTCTAGTCGGAACACATATAACTGCTCCCTCTATAGACCATTGTTTTTTTAATTTTAGAGATTTAATTTTCATGTATGATTTATTCAATAATTTCACAAAATCACAAGATATGGTGGATTTTTGTTTAAAAATAAGTTGTTGTTGGAGTATGAAACTTATATAATAAATCGTAGACATGTAATTATTAATCATATCCGATTATGTCATAATCATATCCATGTAATTATTAATTGTAGACATTTAAATATTAATCATGGTTAGTTAAATCATAATCGTATAAATTTAAATGTAAATCGTAGCTAGTAAAATATTAATCGTAGATCCGAAAATCAATCGTAGCTCATAAATATCAAGCGTAGCTCTTATAATAATAATTGTATCTCTTTAAAAATTAATCATAGATTTTGAAATATTAATCGTAGCTCATATAATATTAATCATATCTCCTATAATATTAATCGTAGCTCTTTAAAAATTAATCATAGATTTTGAAATATTAATCGTAACTCATATTATATTAATTGTATCTCCCATAATATTAATCATAGCTCATTTAATATTAATCGTAGCTCATTATTAATTAATTGTATCTCCTTTAATATTAATCGTAGCTCATTATTAATTAATCGTAGCCCTTATTAGAATTAATTGTAGCTCTTAAAATATCAATCGTACACATTATAACATAATTGTAGACTTTTAAAATATTAATCGTAGACCTTTAAATCATAATCGTAGCCCTATAACTGTTAATAGTAGACCTTTATGTAATAATCGTATCCCATTTTATATTAATCGTAGCCCCATTTTATTAAAAATATTTATTTTAAATTATTAAAAGTATTTATTTTAAATTAAAGTATTTAAAAGTATGAATTTATTTTATTTTAATATTATATCTTAATATTTGTTGCAAATGTTGTTAGATTGATTAGCTTAGACAGTCGTTGCAGCGCCTGAGGCTGACGGTCATAGTCTATGCCAAGTCGGAGATAGTTGAGAAGATCAAAGCCACATTACATGCGATAGGTGGTGATGATGTCGAGCAATTGTTTAGATCCGAATGCTTTGGATATTTTCTGGACTACAGAGGTGGTGATGTCCAGAAAAAGGTGATTCATTATTTGATGAGTCATGAGGTGCACGTGTTGGATCGTGCATTGGATGGACAGGAGGCATGATTTCAGATTTATCAATCCTAGTTGTGCTTCGGTCCAAGTGAGTATAACTTGGTGTCAGGGTTATGATTCGGCACCTCGATATTCGACCCGAATGGCGTGCGCATTGTTTCATCGAGAGCCATCGACTATCGATTATTTCAAGGGAAGCACATGACCGTCTGTGAGATGGAGGATAGGTTCACAGATCTTAGGATGACCAGAGATGTTCTAGATTATATGAAGGTTGGGAACATATAGTTCGTATACCGGATGATTTTCAACCTGAATCAGAATCGATACATAGATCCATGGGTGCGGGCTCTGGTGGAGGATGTGGACAAATGGGATTTTTTTTCATTGGGGGCATATTCTTTCAAGATACTGATGCACTTCATTAGCCTCCTCCCCATGACTCAACAGGCTATAAGCGGGAAAGGTCACGGGACGTTGCATTTTTATGGGCCGATCTGGGCACTCCGGGTAATTAATTTTAATTTTGTTGTTCTAAATTAGTGATGCATAGTTAAATCACGCTAAAACTTTAACTGTTCTATTAATTTATTTTACAAATATAGGTTTGTGAGTTGCCCCGTGAAATTGTGTGCTTAGTGAACAACTTATTATGCCTTGATGTTTGAGGTGGACATTCAGACGCCCCACCAGTGATATATCCATCTTATTACAGAGATCGGTACACTGTTAGGTTTCTTTCTCTATTTAGAATATTATATCTATATTTGTTAATTAATCTTAATGATATTATTAATTTCATGCCATTACAGATGGTTTTGATGGTACCATCGCCAGATAAGACGGTGATTCCGTATTACCAGAGCTTGCAGCTAAAGGGCGGTGCTCAGAGCGTGAGATTTGTTTTGTACAATGCATTTTCGACCATGAATAATTTCAAAAGTAATTTTCCCGAATTCCTAAGCCAAGACTCCATTCAATATTTTGTGATTGTGATGGGTTTTGTGTTAGATGAATGCACGTTCTTCTATTGTGTGGTCATCTTTCTTTTTTCCAATTAGGTAACTTTTTATTCTTGGCTTGTTTGTTTTAAAAATATTTTATACCTCTTTTTACTTATTAAAGCTCGAAGGACTTTCTGATTGTTTAATTATGATGAAATCTTGTGCATATTTATCCTATTAAACCACTTAATTTTACACATTGTTTCGTTAGTACCTTAAATTAAAATTTATGAACTACATTTATTTAACTCAACATAATTATCACGTATCTTAGTATTTTATTGCTTAATGCAAGCTTAATTATTGAATGTCTTGAATGTAGTTTTTCTGAATGCTAAGAAGCCTAATTTATCAACATCAACGGAGATGTGTTGATTCATAATGTTTGATTTATAGGTTATCGCTGCTTGTATATTTGTGGTGTCGATTAAGTAGTTTACATGTTTAGAATTTTTTTAATAGGATTACTAAATTTACTCTTTGCACTACACCTACTTAATGCACCACTATTTTTACTCTTTGCACAACACCTAATGCACATAATGTATTTTTTATTCTCTGCACTTAATGCACTACACCAAATTTACTCTTTGCACTACTTAATACACTACACCAAATTTACTCTTTGCACTACACCTACATAATGCACCACTATTTTTACTCTTTGCACCATGTAAATTTACTGTAATGCCCTTCAATCTAAATTTATTTGATTACTTAAAAAAAACTAAATTTTACCAAGATATTAAAAAAAATGACAAACAGACAGTGCCCTCCGTCTTCTTCCCTCTTCTCCGCCTGTCCTCACCTAGTCCTAGCCAAAAGCTGTCAGCCTCTTCATCTTCTGCAATTCTCATCTACTCTCTCTTCCACCCTTGCAACTGTCAGCAGCCAATATTGGGAAAGTAATTTTCTTCCCTCATTTTCCCTTCAAATAATGGAACTTCTCGAAATCGCGGTTGAACTGAACTTCTCGAACAAATATACTAATGTTTGAAGAATTATTTTTCAACCCAACGATTTTCAATTTTGGTGGATGCGTCGAACAATGATTTTCAAACAGTCAAATAAAGTTCGAAATATGATTTTTGAACGATGTTAGAATGTTCGAAAAATTATTATCGAACAGGTTCGATGTCTGCGTCTGGCTAAGTTGTGGTCAATCATCAGAGGAGTCCGCGAGATGAGTTGAGCAGTCAGTGTTGAAATGAGTTAGGGATTTGGGTTGTGGTTGGAATCGGAGGGGTTGGGGGTTGTCGTGTTTATCAAAGTCAGGTAGGGGCAAGGCGCGACAGATAAGTCTGGTTCACATTTTTGCAGGTCATCTTCTTCACGTTGGTCGGCGGCTAGATATGTTTTTGGCTAACTAACCCGCGGTGGATAACTGGAGAAGATGAAGTCACTGTTCACATATTTTTTATTTATTTTGTTTTTTTTATTTATCAAATTTTTTAGTAAGGATATCCAAGTGATTTTATAATTGATTATTTTTAAATTAATTTATTTTGTGGTGCAAAAAGTAATTTATGTAGTGCAAATGGTATCTCTCTTACTAAAATTTGATTACTAAGTTAATATTTTCTTGTTTGTTTGTGATGTGTGTGTATATATATATATATTGTTTGATACGAGAATTCTGGCATATGCAACTCGTTTTCCATATTAATGATACATATTTTCAAGATTTATCATCTAAACTATTTGTATTAATTGTTACTATTCTTGTTTTTCTATATTCTTTCCTTATGCCAATAAACATAATTCTATATTGTAAAATACGAGTTAAAGCAAACAAACTCCGGTAAATATATTCAATGGACAGTTTAATTCATGAGTAGTCGTCATCATCAGTTGACGCATTTTCATCACAAAAATATCATCATGATAACAAAATTTAAACTACATATAGACAGTGACCATTCTATTTTATACAAATAAACAATGAATTTGATTGCTCTGGCTGATGAAATTACGACAGATATCATTAACATTATAAGGTAATGGTAGTGTGTTAGGGCAGTTTGTATGCAAACAAATGTGTAATCAGTGCTCCAATGTGTATAAAGTAATAGCATCAGTGTCAGAAATATTGTTCTTCGCACATGAAAGAAAATTAGAATGCAAAAAATGTAAATACTTAATTATTATCGGGTGTGTCTTCATCGCATATATCCAAAGAATTATCCTCATGTTATTTTTTTTTAATTGCTCATATGCTTTTATCCTCGAGATACTAATAATAAACATATTTAATAGTTTGAATATTTTACATTTTCTATTCATCAGTTATCTTATATAACTATAAAGTTGCCATAATACAAAGATACACCTTTTTTAGTACTTATTTAATTCAGATAATGAGTTAAGTATATTTAATTTAGATATGAGTTAAGTATCCCTTGAAAACGTCCGCTTGCATCATGGACAAATGTATAGGAAATTGGGTTGACACATTGTAAGTATGGTGTGAAGGAGTCAAAAAGTGGCCCCAGCTCCTTGCTATGAATGAAATCTGTGAGAGGACTTTGGTATCTTTGATATACCACTTTATCAGCATCATAACCAAACACTGGCAGAAATGCCTGATGTACCAACCTCATAGAATTTTGACTGGAGAATTTATCCAAACCAGTATCAACATAAATTGGGACCTTTGAAACTCCAAGAAATCCAAAGTGAGTGATTTCATTATACTTAAATGAACCATCCAACATCCAATTTTAACTTTAAACATCTTAATGTATTAAGATAAAAATTAACATTAAGAAAAGAAAGAATGATAGGTGTTTCTTTAAAATGGACCAAAAAATGAATATGTTAACTGCATAAAATTAAGTGTTAAACATTGGATTCTACACTAATAGACAATGGTTGAGAACTAAAAGATTAAAATAAATACGTACTCTCTTCCTTGGTTTTCCAAAGTATCCTCCTCAGATTCTTTAGTTTTTAGCGTCATTGTGTCTTGATAAGGGAGATCTCTGTAATAAAGATATATTCATCAGTTAACTATTCTGAATTTTTTTATAGACGTCCCCAAAGTATCATTGTACCTGGCGTCATTTTCATCATCATTTGTCATCATTGTTACTCGAGGAGAGAGCTCTCTACAAGAAAGATACACACAGTTAACTATTATATGCAAATAATTATAATTGTAAGTTCATATATTTTTTTTTACAAAAAGTATTTAATTAACTATTTTTACGTAAATAAATGATGATTGTGAGTTATTACACTAATAGAAGAAGGTTGGTTAAGGTCTAATAAAGGAAAGATGTACCTATTTTCTTAGTCTCCCAAAGTAATATCATCATTTTGTCACCTTTATTGTATAATGATGTATCCAACTGTAGACGTCCACCATTTGTTTTTCGGAAAGAGAAAAACATGCTAACAAGGTGAGTCATAGTGAAGATTAACTAACCATTGTACACTAATAGAGATAGGTAAATACTGGTTGAATTCAAAAAATATTATAAAAGGAATACATACTCTTTCGATTCACAATCTATTTCATTAATTCGTGTTTTCATTTCATCGCTGAAATGTAACCAAGCTTGATTGATGACAGCTTTTCTAATTTGATTTAGACCTTGTTTGAGCTTTTTAGCCCAAAGTTGAGTGTAGTTCTTCTTTCCCGTACCTAATCGATTGAAAAAATTGAATTTAATTCAAATGAGAAAAACGCACTTGTACAAAAGGATAATTAAAACACATCGAGTCACTTCTAGAAAAAGACTTAAGTATTGTATTACCTTGGGTTCCTTTCAAACGGTAATAACTGAAACCTATGTGATTTTCTACGAACCAGGCTTTCATTTAGTTCACTATCTCATTTAGGAGGTTGAATTGTCGTGGAGCTACCTATGGTGTGTGGACCAAACCGATATCATTCTTGAAAATTGGGAAAATTGCCAAAGATATTTCCAGCTGACTACTGAAATTATCTGGTACATTTTCCAAATTATGATAAGGATGTCGGTTGATATTATCATGCGTTCATAAAAAATGTGCAATTTAACATGATTTTATATTTTATTAAATGCAAATAATTCCAAAAGGTACTAGGCCAACTTACAGTACTACAAGTATATATTATGACGCTAATATCCTCAAGCTTGGGATTCTTGCTGTTACTTCTAAGAACATTGCATGCCGCACTTGACCAATCCTCTATCAATGGCCATTTTGTTGAATGAAAATTTTCATCGATTCCAAATGACAGCCTTAGAGGTTTGATGTGGAGTAGTGCAAAGATCTAAAAGAAATAAAAATAAATATTAGTAAACAAATAAAACAAACACAAAACATGATAATTGACACCAACAAAATTGAAACAACTTACAATTAAAGTAAACATTGATCCGTCCATTCCTCATTTAGGTGTTTTTATGTATTTATGTAGGGCTTCATGAATTGCCACCAGCATAAGTTCTCCCCAAGCATACGTCTTAATTCTATTGATATCTTCAAGAAAGACTCCATAATGTGCTTTCACATACACTGAAGTCCCATCAGGGACAACCACACTTCCTAAGATATATAAAACGACCATCCTTACTTTATCCTCTAGTGTATTTTCAATATTTGTTGCAATATCTCTAAGTTCACTCAACTTAAAGCCTTTAGTTTCAGTAAAAACATGGTGATTTGGAAACAATCGCTCACTAATTTCACGACCATGATATTCATCCCCAACAATCTGTCGGCCAACAATTGGCATTCCCCAAATATTAAAAATATTTATTAAGCTAATATACAATTTAAAACCACTAGGAAAATCAAAGCAATTAAATTCAGTGTTATATTGTTGAGCCATATAGTTGACTAAACACGTGCTCGTGTTGAATTTGTTTATCCTTGCTAAACTTGGCATGTTCTCAAAGCCACTGCCTTGAAGAATTTGGAGTACATTTGGAGCCACATTGAAATCATGTAAGTTCCAAAGATGCTCATAGGGTATTTTAAACACCATTTTAATGTATTTGCAAAATTGAAGAAAGATATACTCTTTAAATTTAAAAATTTGAATGCCCAGTATCCTAATAACTTACAGAATAATTTACGTTACAAACTAAATGATATAATTGGGTCGTTTAGTACACTAGTTAAACAGTGATAGACCTTTTGTTTTTAACTCAACATAATTCTCATGTATCTTAGTATTTTATTGCTTAATGCAAGCTTAATTATTGAATGTCTTGAATGTAGTTTTTATGAATGCTAAGAAGCCTAATTTATCAACATCAACGGAGATGTGTTGATTCATAATGTTTGATTTATAGGTTATCGCTGCTTGTATGTTTGTGGTGTCGATTAAGTAATTTACATGTTTAGAATTTTTTAATAGGATTACTAAAATTTGATTACTAGGTTAATATTTTCTTATTTGTTTGTGGTATATATACATATATATATATATTATTTGAATGTGTTATAAGTATTTACAAGAATTCTAACATTTGCAACTTGTTTTCCATTACATATTTTCAAGATTTATCATCCAAACTATTTATATTAATTGTTACTATTCTTGTTCTTTTTTCTATATTCTTTCCTTATGCCACCAAACATGATTCTATATTGTAAAATATGAGTTAAAGTGATCAAACAAACTCCGTTAAAAAATTCAATAGACAGTTTAATTCATGAGTAGTCATCATCATCAGTTGATGCATGTTCATCACAAAAATATCATCATGATAACAAAATTAAAACTACATGTAGATAGTGACCATTCTATTTTGTACAAATAAACAATGAATTGGATTGCTCCGGTTGATGAAATTACAACATATATCATTAACATTATAGGGTAATGGTAGTGTGTTAGGGCAGTTTGTATGCAAACAAATGTGTCATCAGTACCCCAATGTGTATAAAGTAATAGCATCGGTGTCAGAAATATTGTTTTTCGCACATGAAAGAAAATTAGAATACAAAAAATGTAAATACTTAATTATTACCGGGTGTGTCTTCACCGCATACATCCAAAGAATTATCCTCACATGTTATTTTTTTTAATTGCTCATATGCTTTTATCCTCGAGATACTAATAATAAACATATTTAATAGTTTGAATATTTTACATTTTCTATTCGTCAGTTATCTTATATAACTATAAAGTTGTCCTAATACAAAAATACACTTTTTTTAGTACGTATTTAATTCAGATAATGAGTTTTTTTTTAGAGAAAAACTTATTTCATAAGAGAGCATAGATTCATACAGAGGATTGTTTCAAAATGAATCAATCATTTTTTCTTGATAAGCATCTTACAACAGCAATGCATTTAATTAGTAGCTCATACTCTTCTTTAATATAAAAAGCACGTCCAATTGAAGTCTAAGTGTACCAAACACAAACATATCAACTATCTAGGAATGATCCTGCGAGCATTTAGCGGAACTAAATTCGAAGGATCACCTACAACAATCGACCTCACACTTCCTTCCGGAATCTTCAATTTCTTGTTGCTCATGTGATTTCGACGGTTGTACTATTGTCTGCTGCAAACTCTAGCGTTCTTCGTGCAACCCGAGCCGTCAATGCTTCTAGTATTCTGAATTTTGGATAGGAGTTCAAGCAAGAAACTTTTCTGGTGCTCTTAAGTTTTATATCAGGAACAATTCCATTCATTTCTGCATTGGCTAAAGACAAGTTGCTCAACTCTTGAATAGATATCGACGCATTGCACCTAAATGGCGGACCTCGTCTCAACTTTCGAAATAACAGCAACGTGGCATGGAAATACTGTTGTACAGACAAACCAGAAAGACTACCGTGCTTGTTGTACTCTCTAGTCCAAAACTCTATAGCTTTATCAATGTTGTTAGGTTGTTGTAGATTTGGCCAAAATCGCAACATTATGCGTCTCAATCTGGGAGTCAGTTTTTCCCCGACACGTTTTTAATGGGTTAAGTATATTTAATTTAGATATGAGTTAAGTGTCCCTTGAAAACATTCGCTTGCATCAGGGACAAATGTATAGGAAATTAGGTTGGCACATTGTAAGTTTGGTGTGAAAGAGTCAAAAAGTGGCCCCAACTCCTTGCTATGAATGAAATCCATGAGATTACTTTGGTATCTTTGATATACCACTTTATCAGAATTTTGAATTTTGAAGTTTACCGGGAATGATTGAGCAGAATTGAAGGGCATGAAAACGTGTTTCTGAAACAGCAATTTACCTGCGCTTACAACCGCGCTAAAAACGTTTTGATTTAAGATTAAAGCATATAAATTATTCTGTAATAATTAATAACCGTCAGTTATTAGGATACTGGGCATTCAAATTGTTTAATTTAATAAAATATAAAGTAATATAATTTTTTAAATTTGATTTAACAATAATCTATATCTATATACATATAAAAGCAGAAGAAATTGGAGGGAAAATTGCCTCAATTTGGCAATAATTCTGATTTGGAGGGTATTTTAGTAAATTTATACTAAATGATATTTTCCAATAAATTAATTTATTAACTAATGATATATCAAGTGAAATAATTGAATACGGTTACCAAGTATCCAAAGGATGAATCACCTACTAATCCATTATGTAAAAATAAAAAAAATTAATAACTCTTTAATGATATTTTAAGCTTAATTATTTATTATGCTTCACAATGTAATTCGATTAGTTTATCACAAAAATTGATGTCAAGATTAATTTATCAATAATAACTTACCAATATTTTAAAACAAATGGTTAGCAAATGCTAATCACGTTAGCAGTTTATCTCCACTAAACTAATTCACCCACTATGCCATTACATTTGGGGTGTATTGGATTGAGATTTTATTAGATTTTGAAGGACTTTAAAAAGTGAATGGATTTATAGAATTCATAGACTCCACATGGAGTCTCCCTGACTTGGGTATGAATTTCGGACGGATTTCGGACGATTTTAATGGATTTGAAATCTTTCTTCCCAGCGCTCGTTTAAAGTCCATGGAGGTTTGAATACAATTGGATTTTGATAGATATTTTAAAATCTGTGTTGAATACCTTTGGATTTTTAAAGACTTTTAAAAGTCTGGATTGAATACTCTGAATTTTAAAAGTCCAATAAAATCCTACAGAATCTCAATCCAATACACCCCCAAAATAGTTTGGAAATCGATGGAAATTGAGATTCGTACCCGGTGTCTCATTCTTGTGCCACGAGAAGGAATATATCAATGATATATGTACGTGAATGTTTGTAATTATAATTGTTAATATTAAATATCATCATGATAACAAAATTAAAACTACATGTAGATAGTGACCATTCTATTTTGTACAAACAAACAATGAATTGGATTGTTCCGGCTGATGAAATTACAGCATATATCATTAACATTATAGGGTAATAGTAGTGTGTTAGGGCAGTTTGTATGCAAACAAATGTGTCATCAATACCCCAATGTGTATAAAGTAATAGCATCGGTGTCAGAAATATTGTTTTTCGCACATAAAAGAAAATTAGAATACAAAAAATGTAAATACTTAATTATTACCGGGTGTGTCTTCACCACATACATCCAAAGAATTATCCTCACGTGTTATTTTTTTTAATTGCTCATATGTTTTTATCCTCGAGATACTAATAATAAACATATTTAATAGTTTGAATATTTTACATTTTCTATTCGTCAGTTATCTTATATAACTATAAAGTTGTCCTAATACAAAAATACACTTTTTTTAGTACGTATTTAATTCAGATAATGAGTTTTATTTTTTAGAGAAAAACTTATTTCATAAGAGAGCATAGATTCATACAGAGGATTGTTTCAAAATGAATCAATCATTTTTTCTTGATAAGCATCTTACAACAGCAATGCATTTAATTAGTAGCTCATACTCTTCTTTAATATAAAAAGCACGTCCAATTGAAGTCTAAGTGTACCAAACACAAACATATCAACTATCTAGGAATGATCCTGCGAGCATTTAGCGGAACTAAATTCGAAGGATCACCTACAACAATCGACCTCACACTTCCTTCCGGAATCTTCAATTTCTTGTTGCTCATGTGATTTCGACGGTTGTACTATTGTCTGCTGCAAACTCTAGCGTTCTTCGTGCAACCCGAGCCGTCAATGCTTCTAGTATTCTGAATTTTGGATAGGAGTTCAAGCAAGAAACTTTTCTGGTGCTCTTAAGTTTTATATCAGGAACAATTCCATTCATTTCTGCATTGGCTAAAGACAAGTTGCTCAACTCTTGAATAGATATCGACGCATTGCACCTAAATGGCGGACCTCGTCTCAACTTTCGAAATAACAGCAACGTGGCATGGAAATACTGTTGTACAGACAAACCAGAAAGACTACCGTGCTTGTTGTACTCTCTAGTCCAAAACTCTATAGCTTTATCAATGTTGTTAGGTTGTTGTAGATTTGGCCAAAATCGCAACATTATGCGTCTCAATCTGGGAGTCAGTTTTTCCCCGACACGTTTTTAATGGGTTAAGTATATTTAATTTAGATATGAGTTAAGTGTCCCTTGAAAACATTCGCTTGCATCAGGGACAAATGTATAGGAAATTAGGTTGGCACATTGTAAGTTTGGTGTGAAAGAGTCAAAAAGTGGCCCCAACTCCTTGCTATGAATGAAATCCATGAGATTACTTTGGTATCTTTGATATACCACTTTATCAGAATTTTGAATTTTGAAGTTTACCGGGAATGATTGAGCAGAATTGAAGGGCATGAAAACGTGTTTCTGAAACAGCAATTTACCTGCGCTTACAACCGCGCTAAAAACGTTTTGATTTAAGATTAAAGCATATAAATTATTCTGTAATAATTAATAACCGTCAGTTATTAGGATACTGGGCATTCAAATTGTTTAATTTAATAAAATATAAAGTAATATAATTTTTTAAATTTGATTTAACAATAATCTATATCTATATACATATAAAAGCAGAAGAAATTGGAGGGAAAATTGCCTCAATTTGGCAATAATTCTGATTTGGAGGGTATTTTAGTAAATTTATACTAAATGATATTTTCCAATAAATTAATTTATTAACTAATGATATATCAAGTGAAATAATTGAATACGGTTACCAAGTATCCAAAGGATGAATCACCTACTAATCCATTATGTAAAAATAAAAAAAATTAATAACTCTTTAATGATATTTTAAGCTTAATTATTTATTATGCTTCACAATGTAATTCGATTAGTTTATCACAAAAATTGATGTCAAGATTAATTTATCAATAATAACTTACCAATATTTTAAAACAAATGGTTAGCAAATGCTAATCACGTTAGCAGTTTATCTCCACTAAACTAATTCACCCACTATGCCATTACATTTGGGGTGTATTGGATTGAGATTTTATTAGATTTTGAAGGACTTTAAAAAGTGAATGGATTTATAGAATTCATAGACTCCACATGGAGTCTCCCTGACTTGGGTATGAATTTCGGACGGATTTCGGACGATTTTAATGGATTTGAAATCTTTCTTCCCAGCGCTCGTTTAAAGTCCATGGAGGTTTGAATACAATTGGATTTTGATAGATATTTTAAAATCTGTGTTGAATACCTTTGGATTTTTAAAGACTTTTAAAAGTCTGGATTGAATACTCTGAATTTTAAAAGTCCAATAAAATCCTACAGAATCTCAATCCAATACACCCCCAAAATAGTTTGGAAATCGATGGAAATTGAGATTCGTACCCGGTGTCTCATTCTTGTGCCACGAGAAGGAATATATCAATGATATATGTACGTGAATGTTTGTAATTATAATTGTTAATATTAAATATCATCATGATAACAAAATTAAAACTACATGTAGATAGTGACCATTCTATTTTGTACAAACAAGCAATGAATTGGATTGTTCCGGCTGATGAAATTACAGCATATATCATTAACATTATAGGGTAATAGTAGTGTGTTAGGGCAGTTTGTATGCAAACAAATGTGTCATCAATACCCCAATGTGTATAAAGTAATAGCATCGGTGTCAGAAATATTGTTTTTCGCACATAAAAGAAAATTAGAATACAAAAAATGTAAATACTTAATTATTACCGGGTGTGTCTTCACCACATACATCCAAAGAATTATCCTCACGTGTTATTTTTTTTAATTGCTCATATGTTTTTATCCTCGAGATACTAATAATAAACATATTTAATAGTTTGAATATTTTACATTTTCTATTCGTCAGTTATCTTATATAACTATAAAGTTGTCCTAATACAAAAATACACTTTTTTTAGTACGTATTTAATTCAGATAATGAGTTTTATTTTTTAGAGAAAAACTTATTTCATAAGAGAGCATAGATTCATACAGAGGATTGTTTCAAAATGAATCAATCATTTTTTCTTGATAAGCATCTTACAACAGCAATGCATTTAATTAGTAGCTCATACTCTTCTTTAATATAAAAAGCACGTCCAATTGAAGTCTAAGTGTACCAAACACAAACATATCAACTATCTAGGAATGATCATGCGAGCATTTAGCGGAACTAAATTCGAAGGATCACCTACAACAATCGACCTCACACTTCCTTCCGGAATCTTCAATTTCTTGTTGCTCATGTGATTTCGACGGTTGTACTATTGTCTGCTGCAAACTCTAGCGTTCTTCGTGCAACCCGAGCCGTCAATGCTTCTAGTATTCTGAATTTTGGATAGGAGTTCAAGCAAGAAACTTTTCTGGTGCTCTTAAGTTTTATATCAGGAACAATTCCATTCATTTCTGCATTGGCTAAAGACAAGTTGCTCAACTCTTGAATAGATATCGACGCATTGCACCTAAATGGCGGACCTCGTCTCAACTTTCGAAATAACAGCAACGTGGCATGGAAATACTGTTGTACAGACAAACCAGAAAGACTACCGTGCTTGTTGTACTCTCTAGTCCAAAACTCTATAGCTTTATCAATGTTGTTAGGTTGTTGTAGATTTGGCCAAAATCGCAACATTATGCGTCTCAATCTGGGAGTCAGTTTTTCCCCGACACGTTTTTAATGGGTTAAGTATATTTAATTTAGATATGAGTTAAGTGTCCCTTGAAAACATTCGCTTGCATCAGGGACAAATGTATAGGAAATTAGGTTGGCACATTGTAAGTTTGGTGTGAAAGAGTCAAAAAGTGGCCCCAACTCCTTGCTATGAATGAAATCCATGAGATTACTTTGGTATCTTTGATATACCACTTTATCAGAATTTTGAATTTTGAAGTTTACCGGGAATGATTGAGCAGAATTGAAGGGCATGAAAACGTGTTTCTGAAACAGCAATTTACCTGCGCTTACAACCGCGCTAAAAACGTTTTGATTTAAGATTAAAGCATATAAATTATTCTGTAATAATTAATAACCGTCAGTTATTAGGATACTGGGCATTCAAATTGTTTAATTTAATAAAATATAAAGTAATATAATTTTTTAAATTTGATTTAACAATAATCTATATCTATATACATATAAAAGCAGAAGAAATTGGAGGGAAAATTGCCTCAATTTGGCAATAATTCTGATTTGGAGGGTATTTTAGTAAATTTATACTAAATGATATTTTCCAATAAATTAATTTATTAACTAATGATATATCAAGTGAAATAATTGAATACGGTTACCAAGTATCCAAAGGATGAATCACCTACTAATCCATTATGTAAAAATAAAAAAAATTAATAACTCTTTAATGATATTTTAAGCTTAATTATTTATTATGCTTCACAATGTAATTCGATTAGTTTATCACAAAAATTGATGTCAAGATTAATTTATCAATAATAACTTACCAATATTTTAAAACAAATGGTTAGCAAATGCTAATCACGTTAGCAGTTTATCTCCACTAAACTAATTCACCCACTATGCCATTACATTTGGGGTGTATTGGATTGAGATTTTATTAGATTTTGAAGGACTTTAAAAAGTGAATGGATTTATAGAATTCATAGACTCCACATGGAGTCTCCCTGACTTGGGTATGAATTTCGGACGGATTTCGGACGATTTTAATGGATTTGAAATCTTTCTTCCCAGCGCTCGTTTAAAGTCCATGGAGGTTTGAATACAATTGGATTTTGATAGATATTTTAAAATCTGTGTTGAATACCTTTGGATTTTTAAAGACTTTTAAAAGTCTGGATTGAATACTCTGAATTTTAAAAGTCCAATAAAATCCTACAGAATCTCAATCCAATACACCCCCAAAATAGTTTGGAAATCGATGGAAATTGAGATTCGTACCCGGTGTCTCATTCTTGTGCCACGAGAAGGAATATATCAATGATATATGTACGTGAATGTTTGTAATTATAATTGTTAATATTAAATATCATCATGATAACAAAATTAAAACTACATGTAGATAGTGACCATTCTATTTTGTACAAACAAACAATGAATTGGATTGTTCCGGCTGATGAAATTACAGCATATATCATTAACATTATAGGGTAATAGTAGTGTGTTAGGGCAGTTTGTATGCAAACAAATGTGTCATCAATACCCCAATGTGTATAAAGTAATAGCATCGGTGTCAGAAATATTGTTTTTCGCACATAAAAGAAAATTAGAATACAAAAAATGTAAATACTTAATTATTACCGGGTGTGTCTTCACCACATACATCCAAAGAATTATCCTCACGTGTTATTTTTTTTAATTGCTCATATGTTTTTATCCTCGAGATACTAATAATAAACATATTTAATAGTTTGAATATTTTACATTTTCTATTCGTCAGTTATCTTATATAACTATAAAGTTGTCCTAATACAAAAATACACTTTTTTTAGTACGTATTTAATTCAGATAATGAGTTTTATTTTTTAGAGAAAAACTTATTTCATAAGAGAGCATAGATTCATACAGAGGATTGTTTCAAAATGAATCAATCATTTTTTCTTGATAAGCATCTTACAACAGCAATGCATTTAATTAGTAGCTCATACTCTTCTTTAATATAAAAAGCACGTCCAATTGAAGTCTAAGTGTACCAAACACAAACATATCAACTATCTAGGAATGATCATGCGAGCATTTAGCGGAACTAAATTCGAAGGATCACCTACAACAATCGACCTCACACTTCCTTCCGGAATCTTCAATTTCTTGTTGCTCATGTGATTTCGACGGTTGTACTATTGTCTGCTGCAAACTCTAGCGTTCTTCGTGCAACCCGAGCCGTCAATGCTTCTAGTATTCTGAATTTTGGATAGGAGTTCAAGCAAGAAACTTTTCTGGTGCTCTTAAGTTTTATATCAGGAACAATTCCATTCATTTCTGCATTGGCTAAAGACAAGTTGCTCAACTCTTGAATAGATATCGACGCATTGCACCTAAATGGCGGACCTCGTCTCAACTTTCGAAATAACAGCAACGTGGCATGGAAATACTGTTGTACAGACAAACCAGAAAGACTACCGTGCTTGTTGTACTCTCTAGTCCAAAACTCTATAGCTTTATCAATGTTGTTAGGTTGTTGTAGATTTGGCCAAAATCGCAACATTATGCGTCTCAATCTGGGAGTCAGTTTTTCCCCGACACGTTTTTAATGGGTTAAGTATATTTAATTTAGATATGAGTTAAGTGTCCCTTGAAAACATTCGCTTGCATCAGGGACAAATGTATAGGAAATTAGGTTGGCACATTGTAAGTTTGGTGTGAAAGAGTCAAAAAGTGGCCCCAACTCCTTGCTATGAATGAAATCCATGAGATTACTTTGGTATCTTTGATATACCACTTTATCAGAATTTTGAATTTTGAAGTTTACCGGGAATGATTGAGCAGAATTGAAGGGCATGAAAACGTGTTTCTGAAACAGCAATTTACCTGCGCTTACAACCGCGCTAAAAACGTTTTGATTTAAGATTAAAGCATATAAATTATTCTGTAATAATTAATAACCGTCAGTTATTAGGATACTGGGCATTCAAATTGTTTAATTTAATAAAATATAAAGTAATATAATTTTTTAAATTTGATTTAACAATAATCTATATCTATATACATATAAAAGCAGAAGAAATTGGAGGGAAAATTGCCTCAATTTGGCAATAATTCTGATTTGGAGGGTATTTTAGTAAATTTATACTAAATGATATTTTCCAATAAATTAATTTATTAACTAATGATATATCAAGTGAAATAATTGAATACGGTTACCAAGTATCCAAAGGATGAATCACCTACTAATCCATTATGTAAAAATAAAAAAAATTAATAACTCTTTAATGATATTTTAAGCTTAATTATTTATTATGCTTCACAATGTAATTCGATTAGTTTATCACAAAAATTGATGTCAAGATTAATTTATCAATAATAACTTACCAATATTTTAAAACAAATGGTTAGCAAATGCTAATCACGTTAGCAGTTTATCTCCACTAAACTAATTCACCCACTATGCCATTACATTTGGGGTGTATTGGATTGAGATTTTATTAGATTTTGAAGGACTTTAAAAAGTGAATGGATTTATAGAATTCATAGACTCCACATGGAGTCTCCCTGACTTGGGTATGAATTTCGGACGGATTTCGGACGATTTTAATGGATTTGAAATCTTTCTTCCCAGCGCTTGTTTAAAGTCCATGGAGGTTTGAATACAATTGGATTTTGATAGATATTTTAAAATCTGTGTTGAATACCTTTGGATTTTTAAAGACTTTTAAAAGTCTGGATTGAATACTCTGAATTTTAAAAGTCCAATAAAATCCTACAGAATCTCAATCCAATACACCCCCAAAATAGTTTGGAAATCGATGGAAATTGAGATTCGTACCCGGTGTCTCATTCTTGTGCCACGAGAAGGAATATATCAATGATATATGTACGTGAATGTTTGTAATTATAATTGTTAATATTAAATATCATCATGATAACAAAATTAAAACTACATGTAGATAGTGACCATTCTATTTTGTACAAACAAACAATGAATTGGATTGTTCCGGCTGATGAAATTACAGCATATATCATTAACATTATAGGGTAATAGTAGTGTGTTAGGGCAGTTTGTATGCAAACAAATGTGTCATCAATACCCCAATGTGTATAAAGTAATAGCATCGGTGTCAGAAATATTGTTTTTCGCACATAAAAGAAAATTAGAATACAAAAAATGTAAATACTTAATTATTACCGGGTGTGTCTTCACCACATACATCCAAAGAATTATCCTCACGTGTTATTTTTTTTAATTGCTCATATGTTTTTATCCTCGAGATACTAATAATAAACATATTTAATAGTTTGAATATTTTACATTTTCTATTCGTCAGTTATCTTATATAACTATAAAGTTGTCCTAATACAAAAATACACTTTTTTTAGTACGTATTTAATTCAGATAATGAGTTTTTTTTTTAGAGAAAAACTTATTTCATAAGAGAGCATAGATTCATACAGAGGATTGTTTCAAAATGAATCAATCATTTTTTCTTGATAAGCATCTTACAACAGCAATGCATTTAATTAGTAGCTCATACTCTTCTTTAATATAAAAAGCACGTCCAATTGAAGTCTAAGTGTACCAAACACAAACATATCAACTATCTAGGAATGATCCTGCGAGCATTTAGCGGAACTAAATTCGAAGGATCACCTACAACAATCGACCTCACACTTCCTTCCGGAATCTTCAATTTCTTGTTGCTCATGTGATTTCGACGGTTGTACTATTGTCTGCTGCAAACTCTAGCGTTCTTCGTGCAACCCGAGCCGTCAATGCTTCTAGTATTCTGAATTTTGGATAGGAGTTCAAGCAAGAAACTTTTCTGGTGCTCTTAAGTTTTATATCAGGAACAATTCCATTCATTTCTGCATTGGCTAAAGACAAGTTGCTCAACTCTTGAATAGATATCGACGCATTGCACCTAAATGGCGGACCTCGTCTCAACTTTCGAAATAACAGCAACGTGGCATGGAAATACTGTTGTACAGACAAACCAGAAAGACTACCGTGCTTGTTGTACTCTCTAGTCCAAAACTCTATAGCTTTATCAATGTTGTTAGGTTGTTGTAGATTTGGCCAAAATCGCAACATTATGCGTCTCAATCTGGGAGTCAGTTTTTCCCCGACACGTTTTTAATGGGTTAAGTATATTTAATTTAGATATGAGTTAAGTGTCCCTTGAAAACATTCGCTTGCATCAGGGACAAATGTATAGGAAATTAGGTTGGCACATTGTAAGTTTGGTGTGAAAGAGTCAAAAAGTGGCCCCAACTCCTTGCTATGAATGAAATCCATGAGATTACTTTGGTATCTTTGATATACCACTTTATCAGAATTTTGAATTTTGAAGTTTACCGGGAATGATTGAGCAGAATTGAAGGGCATGAAAACGTGTTTCTGAAACAGCAATTTACCTGCGCTTACAACCGCGCTAAAAACGTTTTGATTTAAGATTAAAGCATATAAATTATTCTGTAATAATTAATAACCGTCAGTTATTAGGATACTGGGCATTCAAATTGTTTAATTTAATAAAATATAAAGTAATATAATTTTTTAAATTTGATTTAACAATAATCTATATCTATATACATATAAAAGCAGAAGAAATTGGAGGGAAAATTGCCTCAATTTGGCAATAATTCTGATTTGGAGGGTATTTTAGTAAATTTATACTAAATGATATTTTCCAATAAATTAATTTATTAACTAATGATATATCAAGTGAAATAATTGAATACGGTTACCAAGTATCCAAAGGATGAATCACCTACTAATCCATTATGTAAAAATAAAAAAAATTAATAACTCTTTAATGATATTTTAAGCTTAATTATTTATTATGCTTCACAATGTAATTCGATTAGTTTATCACAAAAATTGATGTCAAGATTAATTTATCAATAATAACTTACCAATATTTTAAAACAAATGGTTAGCAAATGCTAATCACGTTAGCAGTTTATCTCCACTAAACTAATTCACCCACTATGCCATTACATTTGGGGTGTATTGGATTGAGATTTTATTAGATTTTGAAGGACTTTAAAAAGTGAATGGATTTATAGAATTCATAGACTCCACATGGAGTCTCCCTGACTTGGGTATGAATTTCGGACGGATTTCGGACGATTTTAATGGATTTGAAATCTTTCTTCCCAGCGCTCGTTTAAAGTCCATGGAGGTTTGAATACAATTGGATTTTGATAGATATTTTAAAATCTGTGTTGAATACCTTTGGATTTTTAAAGACTTTTAAAAGTCTGGATTGAATACTCTGAATTTTAAAAGTCCAATAAAATCCCAGAATCTCAATCCAATACACCCCCAAAATAGTTTGGAAATCGATGGAAATTGAGATTCGTACCCGGTGTCTCATTCTTGTGCCACGAGAAGGAATATATCAATGATATATGTACGTGAATGTTTGTAATTATAATTGTTAATATTAACGCCTATACAATTTTAATATAAATAAAATTAACTAATCTCGTAAGATTGTTTAGGAAGGTCAACTTCGACATGATGCATTGGTAAAAATAATTTATTTTAAAATGAAATGGTGATATATTGGGACTCAATCTATCTATTTATTTATACATATATTAAAGTAAAATCGTGTATTAAGGTAAAATTATGTGATAGACAACAATTTTAATATAAACCGTTGATTATTACACAAGTTAACAAAATATATTTTAGACAACATATTTTTCAAAATAGACAACAATTTTGAGTTAATAAGCAACAATAGTGATATTTACTGTCTTAAATTTTCTTCTTCTTCTTTTTTTGCTTTTTTCACGAAAATTTAAATTACAGCCATTGTCTTTTAACAAATTCTTGCAATATTAGTTATTATTTTTTATTTGAAAATTTGAGATCTATAAAATTTTTTACTTTATTTTTTTAAGTACAGATTTGTAATACTTTACATCTGTGACATAAAAAATACTTTTCATTTGTATAATAATAATAATAATAATAATAATAACACAATGTGCAACAATGTATTACTATTTCACTATTTCAATTTCATCATTTAAAATAATTAAATAACTATATTTTTTATACATGTCATATATTCATATAAATCAAATGTTCTTTAATCGTGAACAAATATTACTATTTATAAAATCATGTCATTTGAGTTTCAGTTAGTTTTTAAAATTTAATTTAATTTTTGTTTGTCATAAATACACAAAATTAATCTTCTTATCTAATTAATTAATGTATGTGCATATCATTTTATTAATTTTTAAAAATTGAATATACCATATAGAATTCAAAAAAATCATACACAACATATAAAATTAAAAAATAATCATAATATTATAAAATTTAAAAATAATAATTATTTGTGTATTAGAATTGAGAAATATTAATTTAGAATTATGTCCGAACGCATTTGGACATCCAAATTATATAAGGTTGATTTTAAATAGCGTGACTTTTTTAGAGCATCTTTAGCGGTGAAGAGTTTGGAGAGAGATCCGAAAATATATGTTGATGTGGAGGAGAGAGGGGGAAAGTAGGGGGAGAGAAATGGAGAGAGAAATAGCAAAAGTGCTCTCTCAAATAGTGGGTCCCACTGAGAGTGGGATTGGGCAGGAGGTGAGATACACTCTCCGATCTAAGGGCTGATAGAGGCGTGTGTGACACACTCTCCAGATGAGTGAGTGAGATAATGGGGCCCACGTGATAGTTGTTGTCCCCACCATTTCTTCTATTTTTAAATATAAAATTGTATAATATATGTATATATGTATTTGAGATAAATGTTGTATTTTTAACAATTTGTATTTGTTAACAATGTGTTATGTTTTTTAATGTTGTTTTTAGTTGTATTTTTTTTTTCTTTATTTCACTTTTAATTGTGTTGTATTTTTAATCGTTTCATAATTCCATAATACGTGCTATTAATTATTGTTCATTTTTTTCTTAGACGTTTTTATAAAATCCGATATATATTCATATTATTCAAATAAAATATATTAATTAAATTATTATTAAAAATATATTACAACAAATTTTGTAAGTTAAATGAATAATATAGAGGATAAATGAGAGTGATATGATGGTGGGACCCATGAATAGTTATTTTGAGATAGTATTGTTGGAGAAAAATATATTTTGAGAAAGTAAAAGAGAGAAATGTTGATGTGACAATGATGTGACACGAATATTCTTGAAAGTGGGATAGCACCACTGTGGATGCTCTTATACTGTAATTTATTGCGTTAATGTAAGGAAGGGATGACATACGATCTCACTTTTTTTGATCTGTCGACAACCAAATTGTATCATTTTCTCTGTCCGATCATCAAAGGGAAAAAAATGAGAAAAACAACAACAAATTAAATAAAAAAATTGAGTAGATATATTTCTTATCTATTTAATTGAGAATATCCATGATCCTGTCCATCTATGTTTTATTTTATTTATTATTCCAAACTATCTTAAAAAATATATAATAAATAATAAAATATTCAGCTAATACATTAGAGTTAGGAACTCATTTACTAATAAATATAGTATTAAATGGCGTGTACCATATGCTAACTAGTAAATTAAGTCCTAATAGTTAAATTAAGATGGGATATTATACAATAGAGATTTGTGAAATTAATACAATTATTTCCCATTTGCAGAAGCCTCGTTTTTTACTTGAAAAATCCCTTCTTCGCTCTCCCACTCCCAAATCTGAACCTAGCAAAATATCTGCTGCGTCGATGGCGAACGTCGAAGCAGAGGCCGTCGATTTTGAGCCGGAGGACGACGATCTCATGGACGAGGACATAGGTGACGGCTCCCCCAACCGAGCCGCTGTCCCTCGCCTGAAGTCCGCCATCACCGGCGGCGGCTCCTCCTCCGCTTCCAAGAAGACCAAGGGCCGCGGCTTCCGCGACGAGGCCACTGCTGAAGCTGACCGCAATGCTCGCATGTCCGCCCGCTTCGATTCGCTCGACTCCGAAGGCGGCCCTGGCCCCGAACGATGTCAGTATCCAAAACCCTAATATGTTTTTGAGTTCTCTCTCTCCTTTCCTAGCCGTTCCGTTTATATCTTTCTACTCATATTGTTAAATTATTGTTATGCTGATAAATTGAAAGGCCTGTTAATTGGTTTTGGATACATTTTCTATAGGTCTCTTTCCAAAAATTAGTTAGGCAATTTGAGAATGAGTAGTGATAGCTGTTGCTGAACGTTTGATATAGTAAAATTGAGCTCTCTATTTGTTGTCTTTCCCCTGTACTTGTAGTGTGGGGATAGGTGGGCTCTAGAAGTACTGCTAATTGAGTTTGTCTAGGTGTTTGACAATGTTGTCCCTTTACAAATTCGAAGTGGTGTAGGCATGTTGGACTAGACGGCACCATTTGTGTCCAGTTTTTAAAAACTTTTTTTAGTGCATATCGGGATTGAAGTCGAGTTGTAATTGTGGTTGCACTTTTGTAGCTATTGAAGGATGGATTATTCTGGTTACTGGAGTTCATGAAGAGGCTCAAGAGGATGATCTACAAAATACATTTGGTGATTTTGGGGAGATTAAAAATTTACGCTTGAATCTCGATCGTCGTACGGGATATGTCAAGGTATACACACACACACACACATATTGATTGTTTTATTGCTGTTATGAAAGTAGCCTGTTGTTTTATAATTTTGTTAAAATGTGGAAGGAGCATATGCATTTATGTTATGCAAATCTTCCTTTTCATGTTATCCACATGTAGACAAAGTAAACCTTTTGTGGGTTAGTGTTATGATCTGAAAATAAACCTTTCACTGCACAATATTACTCTTTCCGTGTCCTGTTTAGATGACTTTATAACAAGGCTTCTCTGTATCAGCAGTTAATTCAGATAATCTTTCATAATGGTTTAGCGTTTTAGTATTGCTGAACATTTTGAACCTCAGAACTACCTATTGAGTAGGTGGACTGAAAGAAAAGGTCATTTATTCACTATTAGGTGCCTAAACAGCATATTTGTTCTGTGGAGCTCTCTATGCTTACAAATAAATAAATGGCTAAGTTTCTTTTTCTGCCTGACGCGCTCATTTTTCTTGAGAAGAATCTAGTTATCTTTCCCCTGTACTATCTTGCTCATATTCCATCCACTGCTCATACAATTTTTCTAGGGCTATGCTCTGATTGAATTTGAGAAGTTTGAAGAGGCACAGAGAGCTATAAGCGAAATGGATGGAACTGAATTCCTAACCCAGGGCATAAATGTTGACTGGGCATTCAGCAAAGGTCCAATCAGAAGAAGGAACGTGAGAAGGAGGTACACGTTTTCATACTCTATAGACTCGCCCCTTCGCAAATGTCAAACTCAAATTCTAGGTTCTTATTAGTTATTTCCATTGCTCATAGCAGAATATATGACTAGAAAATAGCAGTATTGAACACTACTGGTTCCCATACACTGTTGGCACAAGAGATAATGTGCAGAGCTTAGAAAAAAAAACATATTGGAAAAGGAAATTGAAGATGAAATGTCAAGGGGACATACTGAATAATTGTGGGTGATATCAGCACGGGTTTGTAATGATTCAGACAAGGCAAATCAATGTTATGATACCCAACCTAAAAAAATCTTTCTGCTTTTGTGATCTGTTAAGATGGCACTCTCATGTATTCCAAATCCATTTATCAATGCCCTCTATGATATCTTTCATGATCTTATAAAGGAATATAAGAAATACCCAATATTAGCTTGGTAGTGATTTTTATTTTTCTTGATGGACTGGAAGTTGGAAGGGTTAAATAGAAAAACAATAACAAAATTTGGACTGTTTTTCAATTATAACATAAAACTTTTATTTTTAACAATTGCATACATGAACTTTCAATCTGTTACAATTCAATCCACTGACGGAGATCCATTGGAATTTTGATGTGGTGGACGCCGGAGTACTGCTTTGTGGTTGTGGGAAGCTCTTGCCATGCCACGCCCTGTGTAAAAAAACAAAAGAGTGAGGAAGCTAGACTCACGAGAGGTAGACAGACATGGGAGAACGTACAGTGGCGACGGTGTGACCCGTTAGCTTTAGCGGGGGGGGGGGGGGGGGGGGGGGCAGCTCAGTCGATGCCCGCCTATATTATTGATATGACATGTCGAGAATTGATGAAATTTGAAAATTCTCATATAATATTGATACAATTTAAAGCTTATGTTGCAATTGGAAAAGGTTAGAATTGACCCAAGTTGGAAAGACCGCATGATCACAATGACCTGTAATTGAGGACTAAAGAGTAACAACGCTAGCTCTCTCTACTCTTACTGTTTTTTGTGATTTATCTGTTTCTGAAACTCTTTTGCAGATCTCCTCGTCGTTCCAGGAGTCCAAGAAGGAGGTTCTGATTGTGGTGGCATGTGAGAGCTACTTTGGCGTTGATTTAGAATGAAGATGCTAATGTGAATCTTTTAACTTTTAGCAATATGTAGGATTGCTGTTTTTCTTGATAATTTTCTTTCATCATTTTTTTTTATTTGTATTAACATTTGTGAGGCTTCTTTGGATTTCTGTTTATCTAGTTTAGCATACTCGAGTTGAAGATGTTCCAATGTTGTGTTTTCACTTTTCAGTTACTCCCATCAAGGTTCTCATTTTCTTTTGGCTGGTAACTTTGTATGAAACTTTGTACTTGTTTGATACAAACAATTTCTAGTAAATTCCTAGTGTTCATGTGTCAACTTTTAAAAAAAATTGCCACAATTTAGTCATATATATCTCTATTTATATAAAAATTAAGAAAGTTGTATACGGTATCATAAAACTTAAAAATTATAATTCAACCTACGCATATACTAAATACACAATAAATACAATTAACCTGATGAGCAACCTATGTCCTGTCACCTATGTGAGTTTAGGGAGAATTTTTTTTATATGAAGTTGAATCTAATTTAATCCAATTTTAACCCAATCGAATAAAACTAAAACATATATATATATATATTGTTTTGTAGTATAAATTTGTACTTATTGAACTGATCTGGACGAAGTTTTGTCTCTTATCCAATAAGATAATATAAACTTGGTTGATCATTTTAAGTTCTAACCAATCAAAGTCAACAATAAATCAATTTTAACGATTTTTGTTTCCCTTTTAAACCAACACATATATGATGAATATATATATATATATATTATATATATAAATGTAGACATTGACGTGGAGAAGTGAAAATTGTTTCAGAAAAATTTATTCGTGCAAATCTAATTGCCCCGAATAATAAATTCTGAAACCTATTTTCTATATACAGATTTAATATTTTGAGTTGAGTGAGTTTTGATTTGAATTATCAGTCTTGGTCCTATTTACTTAAAGCTTACCATATTTCTCAGCTACATGTATACTTTATGATGAACAGATAGTTATCTTCCTAGCCCCTCGTAACCCATAAGTCATAACCATACATCACATAGGCAAATTATTCTGTACAACATGTGTTTATGAGTCTTATAACAAACATATATTTTCTAATGTTAAAGATGATGTTTTTTAATATTATAATTTATAAGTATGTTCTTTCAATTCAAAAAATATAGTAATAATTATAAAAATGTCACGTCCTTTTTTTTTAACAGTACTTTTCAGTAAAATAAATGTGATATTTTCTAATATTAGAAGTGATACCTTTTTCGTATGATATAAGACTTGTATACAATTGGTATACATAAGATCAACCCAATCAAATAACATAAAATATAATTTAGAAATGCACACAAAATAAAATATAGGGTTAATTGTTCTTTTGGGGACACCTAAGTGGTAGAGACCTATATATGTATAAAAATTGCTCATCCTTCCTCAACTCAAAAAATAAAATAAAATAATATATATATATGATTAATTACTTCAAATATTACAATATTTATCATAATTTAATATTTCTATTTTTTCCACCGAAGCTTGTCCAACGTGAACGGTAGACACGAGTCACACGATATTGTTTTTACGGTTGA
The DNA here is from genome assembly GCA_026008535.1 of Perilla frutescens. Classification (NCBI taxonomy): domain Eukaryota; kingdom Viridiplantae; phylum Streptophyta; class Magnoliopsida; order Lamiales; family Lamiaceae; genus Perilla; species Perilla frutescens. The sequence continues at coordinate 66,701,017 of BRKX01000003.1, read as the reverse complement.
AAAAAATTAGAATATCATAAAATGCAATAAATTAAAATGTTGTACTGCAATTGCGACATTTCAAAAGTCACGTCGTGGGGATAAAATCATCTAGTCCATATTACATGTTTCATTATTGTGTCCCACTATGAAATTTAATATTCTAAAAATGTTCATTACAAAAGTAAATTTTATTATAGTATTACAAATCATAATCAACATTTATTGCTAAAAATTGATTTTTTTAAAATTACATACCCTACCTTTGGAATAATTGACCATATTAATCAATTATATTAACTAAAAAATAATAAATAAATATTAAAAAATAAATATAAACCCTAATTGGGTGGGATGAACCCTAAATAATAATTATAAAATTAAACTAAGCCATAATAAATTGAAATTGAAGAAAAAATTGATGAAAATTGAATAAAAATTAAAATGAAACATCAAATGGGATAGAGAAAAGTGTAATAGATGATTTCAAAAGTCACATCATGAGTGCAAATTACGGTGAAAATTGTGATAGTTAAGGCAATTACCCTAAGCTATATCAAGATTCTAAAATTTATATTTAATTTAATATAGTAGTTATAGCATGTAGTAAATTTAATTCCCTCGTAAGATATACATATATAAAACAATGGTGCAGAAAAATGGAACTAAATTGTCCCCCTAGGACGTGCAAATGACAGAAAATTATTAACATAATATTAAAAATTATTATGCAATGGGGCAGCTTATAATTATGATCTTATTTTTGGTCCACCCCACTAGCTAGAGCAGTGCTGTACTTTCTCTTCCACTTCTTTCTCTACAAATCCATAGCCCTTTTTGGAAAATGTTAGTAAGGAGAGATTCCATTTATAAGATGTTGGTGTGATTTAAACTCGACTTTTTTTTTTCTCCGCAAATATCTAATTCCATCAATATTTCATAAATCGATCCATTGCATTAATCGATCCATGCACTAGCTAGCACTCAAGCACTTTTGATGCTACGATTTTTATTGAAGGGGATGCACACAAATGCTATCGGTTGTCACTTGGTATTTTTATGTATGTGGAATTTTTCATTTTAAAAATTGATATCGAAATTCAAACTCTATGATTTCTCAGTTGGATTATTGGTACTCTTATGATTTTAATTTAGGTGCGTATGTTAATTACTTATTTGTGTAAGTATTTAATCAAAAAGAGGAATTATATCTTGTAGTATTTGAATTTTCATATATGTGAAAAATAGGTTTAATCATAGTGAAATATTAGATTGTTTAGAGAAAAGTTGTGATTGGAAATAGAACGATGATTTGAGGCGGAAGTTTTCTGTATTGATTTTGTTGTGTATGTTACACAATACATTTAGAGATATATATAACACGAGTTTGATGAATATTAGGAAACAAATCTATCTAAATAGAGTCCTAATCTCTTGTGATTCAATCTTCAGGATTTTCGGAACTAATTCTTGACTTTCCTTGCTGACACTCCCCCTCAAGTTGAGTAGTGGGATCTCCAATATTCAACTTGACCAAGTTTCTTGAAAAATCTTTTGAGTTTACAGCTTTAGTTAAGATATCTGCAAGTTGGTCCTCAGATCGAACAAATGGAAACTCAACGATTCCGACTTCAATTTTCTCCTTAATGAAATGTCGATCTACCTCCACATGCTTTGTTCGATCATGCTGTACTGGATTCTCGGATATGCTAATAGCGGCCTTGTTATCACAAAATAACTGGCACGACTGTTTTGAATTAAATCCAATCTCGGCGAGCAACTTCCGGAGCCATAAAACTTCAGTCAAACCACTTTTAATGCCTCTGAACTCGGCTTCTGCACTAGACAAGGCTACCACTTTCTGCTTTTTGCTTCTCCAAGTAACAAGGTTTCCTCCCACAAATGTAAAGTATCCACCAGTCGACCTTCTATCCACAGGATTACCTGCCCAATCTGCATCTGTATATCCGTGTACCTTGGAATGTCCGTGTTTTCCAAATAGTAGCCCATAACCGAAGGTACCCTTGAGATACCTCACAATTCTGAGCGCAGCCTCCATATGATCTGTTTGTGGTCTATGCATAAACTGGCTAACAACTCCCGCAGCATAAGCTATATCGGGTTTGGTGTGAGCCAAATATATAAGCTTCCCTACTAACCGCTGATGTCGTCCTTGATCGGCCAATTCTGCACCCTCCGTAAGTAGCAAACGATGGTTGACAGCAATAGGAGTATCAACTGGTTTGCAATCCAACATTCCTACCTCGGCTAACAGATCAAGTGTATATTTTTTCTGGCATATGAAGATTCCCCTTGTTGACCTTAAAACTTCAATCCCAAGGAAGTACTTGAGAGCACCTAAGTCTTTCATCTCAAATTCTTGGAACAGGCCTTTTTTCAATTCTTCAATTTCTTCCAAATCATTTCCAGTGATGATCATGTCGTCAACGTAGATGATTAGACAAGTGACGAGACTTCCTCATTTTTTCAGGAAGAGTGTGTGATCGGAATTGCTTTGTCGGTATCCGTAGCTCTTCATAGCACTGGTAACTCTGCCAAACCAGACCCTTGGAGACTGTTTGAGCCCATATAAAGTCTTCCGCAATCTACACACTTCGTTGTTCTGAAATTTTGCCTCAAAACCAGGAGGAACCTCCATATACACTTCTCGTTGTAACTCGCCATGAAGGAAGACGTTAGTAACATCAAACTGGTGGAAAGGCCAGTCTTGATCTGCTGCAATCGACAGAAGAACCCGAACGGTATTCATTTTTGCCACTGGTGAGAAGGTGTCCGAATAATCCACACCATAAGTCTGGGTGTATCCTTTTGCAACCAATCTCGCCTTATATATCTCAATAGACCCATCTGGTTTTCTTTTGATAGTAAACACCCATCTACATCCCACAGGTTTCTTACCTCGAGGTAAGCTGCATGCTTCCCATGTACCGTTTCTTTCCAAGACATTCATTTCTTTTGCCATAGCATCTGTCCAATGCTTATATTGAAAAGCTTCTTGAGCTGTTCTCGGAAGGTGTTCATCTTCATATAAGGCATCCTGAAAAGTAATGGCACGTTGTGCGAGATTTCCCTGAGCAATATTCTCAACTGCATATCTGGATTTTTTTGTGATCCTTTCTGGGGAATACCGCTTTGGAGGAACACCTCTGTTACTTCGTGGCGGTAGTACATATCTGCCAGTAATCGGTTCTGTAACCTCTGTTTCAGTGCTGTTAGTAACCTCTGGTACTGTATCATTCTGGAGTAACTCTGTATTTTCTGGCACTTCATGGTTAGTAACAAAGGAATCAACAGAAATAAGAGGCTCGTCATTTACCGAGGATATCAAGTTAAGGATAGTACCATTGTTCGGTTTACTGAGTGTCGGTGATTGTGACGATGCTTCCAAGATTGGCTCGGTGGTTTGGTTAACTGTCCCTGTTGGAACTGTTCCTGAGCTGTTGAGATTTGGCACCGACACTGGCTCAAGCTAACTTAGTGGGTCAAGTTTAGAACTCTCCCCCTGACCACTAAGGTGGTGATGGTAAAAATATTCTGTCTCAAGAAAATCACAATTCATGGTAGTGTATAAACGATGAGATTTGGGATCGTAACATCGATAGCCTTTCTGTTGAATGCCATATCCCACAAAAACACATTTAACAGCACAAGGATTCAACTTAGTGCGTGCCTGTTTAGGTATATGAACAAACACAGAACAACCAAAGATGCGAGGTTTGAGGGTAAGAGGAACGGGGATTTTAGCAAGGTTAGACAGACACTGAAGAGGAGGTTGGAGTGAGAGGCTTTTTGTGGGTAACCGATTTAGGAGATACACAGCAGTAGAGATAGCTTCAGGCCAAAAATGGGGAGGCACTCGAGACTCAACAAGTAAGGTTTGAGTAACCTCAAGGAGAATCCAATTCTTTCGTTCAGCCACCCCATTTTGTTCAGGTGTATGAGGACGAGTGGTTTGGTGGATTAATCCGTTATCAGTGAAGAATTTGGTCATCGAAAGATTCACAAACTCTCCCCCATTATCGGATCGCAAAATTTTGATTTTGGTTTGAAATTGGTGGTGAATCATGTTATAGAATTGGACAAATTTGGAAAAAAACATCAGATTTATGACGCAAAAAATACACCCAAGTCATACGAGTGTGATCATCAATAAATAATAAAAAATACTGAAAACCTTGTCCACCTACAACAGGTGCTGGACCCCAAATATCCGAATGAACTAAAGAAAACATAGTATCCACACGAGTGTTTGTTGGTTTAAAAGAATGTCTATGGCTCTTGGCCAAAACACAAGTCTGACAATACATATCGGCAGGAAAAGATAATTGAGGAAATAAGAGTTTGAGATAACTAACGGACGGGTGTCCAAGACGCCGGTGCCATAACCAAGCAGCTTGGGATTTAGTTCCGGTGGCCAGCATCACCGTACCTTTATGAGCAATCTTATCGACATAGTATAATCCCCGACGCTCAGTGCCACGTCCATGATCTCCCCCGTCCGGATATCCTGTAGAATGCAGAAGGAAGGATGCATCAGAACAGTACAATTTAGCTCATTTGTAACATGACTGATAGATAACAGTTTGTGAGATAAATCTGGAACATAGAGACAATTGGACAACTTTAATGTAGGAGAAATAGAGATAGTGCCAGCTCCATGGACAGGGGTAATTTCCCCGCTAGCCGTGAAAACGTGCGTTTTCGAGGGCCGAGACTGAGTGCATAGATCTGAAGCATCAAAGGTCATTGTGTCCGTTGCACCACAGTAAAAAATCCAAGCAGTATTTTTTGTTTCACGAGTATTAACAACATTCACACTACCCACATTAATTAATGCATTTGATTTGTCATCACATGAGGCGGCACTATTAAAACAATCTGCACTACTATCAAAAAAGAGGGGGGGTCGGGTATAGAGGGACCTGACCCGGTACCTTCATGGTTAAATGAGCTCTCCCCATTGAAGTCGTTGCCACTTGAAACCCTAGCCGCTGTAGCCATTTGTGCCCCACCTTCACCGCTGCTGCTCCGACCATCGTCGTGACCAGCGCTGCCGCCCATCCTGTGGCTGGTGGCCTCTGAGTCGCTGATGGCGGCGGCGACGCGGCCTCGAGTCTCCTTCTCCTTTAGGGGCTTATGGTTGTCCTCCCACCATTTTGGGTAACCGACGAGTCGAAAGCACGTTTCCTTGGTTTGCTTTGACATCCCACAGTGAGAGCACTTCAACTTGCTCTTGTCGATCTTTTCACGATTCACGGAACCAGACCCTCTCGAGGGTCCTGTGTTTGGGTGAATTCCCGGCCTATATCCTTTCGCTGCTAGTCCAATGGCGTCACTGGCGCTTTGTGTAATTAACCCACTGCCAATGTCTCGGTCAGAGGTTCCGTCCGCCGCCTCTGAGGTCCAGATTCCTCTTCGAGCGGCTCCTTGTCGGAGTAAGGCATAGGCGGCCTCGAAATTCGGTAGGGGATCCATTTTAAGGATATCACAGCGCTCCGGTTCAAATTTGTCACTCACTCCGGCGAGAAGCTGGAATAATCTGATTTCAGATTGAATTCGGCGATATGTGCCGATATCCTTTTCACACTCCATGGGGTTTGGATGACTTTTGTCGATTTCTGCCCAGATACGCTGCAGTGTGCTGTAAAAATGTTCAATCGTTCCCTGTCCTTGCTTGATACTGTTTGCTTGGACTGTTAATTCGAATATTTGTGCAGAATCCCTCTTTAAGCTATATGTGGTTGCTAACCCTTTCCATAATCCTTCTGCAGACTTGTACTGGACGTAATTGTTGGCCAGGGTCGGCTCCATGTTCTGTATCAACCATGATATAACCGTGAGATCGTTCTGGTACCATTGATGGTAGGCGGGTTCAGTGGGTTTTGGGGACGGAGGGTAGCCGGTGATGTGATTGAGGCACCCTCGTCCCCCAATGGCTAGATGCATCATCATAGACCACAAGGAGTAATTGAATTCATTCAATTTGATGCTTATTGTCACTGTCTGGTTTTGATTTGATTCTGAGTTTCTGGTTTCTGCTGTTGTTGGTGGGTTGAGTTGTTTGAGGAGTGAGGCTAGTTGTTGTGCCAGCAACTCTGCCCCAGGCAGAGATGGCTGGGCGCTCGGCGTGCCATCCTCGTTTTCGGCCATGGATCTGGTATATGATGAAGCAGAGACAATGATGATCCGTTAGGATCGATCACTGCTCTGATACCATGTGAAAAATAGGTTTAATCATAGTGAAAGATTAGATTGTTTAGAGAAAAGTTGTGATTGGAAATAGAACGATGATTTGAGGCAGAAGTTTTCTGTATTGATTTTGTTGTGTATGTTACACAATACATTTAGAGATATATATAACACGAGTTTGATGAATATTAGGAAACAAATCTATCTAAATAGAGTCCTAATCTCTTGTGATTCAATCTTCAGGATTTTCGGAACTAATTCTTGACTTTCCTTGCTGACAATATAAAGGAAATTAAATATTTTTATTGTTTGTAGCGAATGATATTTGTGGAAGATAAATATTTTTATAAACATATTTTGATCATTGATGGGGATGCATGAACTTGGCCACTACTCAAAGGGGCCACATTTCTTTTTGGGCACGGCCTTGTTATTGTGAAATTTAGGATCGAATTATAAATCGTTTAATATATTATTAAAAATCCACATAGTAAATTAAGTCTGATTGATCGTACAAATCAAACGGCACGTGATTAATTGACTAAAAATAATTGGAATGTAAGAACACTGGGGGATTTTTATGAAAAGAAAAAAAGAAAAAGAAAAAAACAATATAATGCTTGCTATGACTCTGACTCTTTGAGTAACAACCTAAAAATGCCGACAAGATGAGTGGGGGTCATTTTTATTTTAACTCGTCTCCAACTATTAAGGTTCTAACAAAAAATATCTTGAACTATGACTAATTACACTTTATATCTCAAACTATTGATAAAATTTCCTAATTAAGAGCCAAATTTTGGCGAATTTACCGTTTTCATTAGTTAAACCTCGTCGTCATAAAGTCCTTTCAACCGCTAATCACGTTAGAATCAGAACACAAATTAAATGATAAAATGGTGGAAAAGAATTTCGAACTAAATTTGGTTTTTGGAGACTTAGTCGATTGCAAACCTATTTAATTTGAACTATAATGATATGTTATATCCGATTTTCATTTGAATTCATCATTTGTGGCGTATCAAAATTTATCATTCAATTTTTATTAGAAATGTTGAGATCCTTTTATAATTAAATTAGATTTAACTTTTCCATTGTATATATCCATAACTTTCCTTGATGATGAAGTAGCAAATTTGTCCTAGTCACTTATATAATTGGCCTCGTGAGGTCACTATATATGTCACGAATTTTACATTTTATGCAAACATATATACAAACTCTTCTCGAGATATGACGAGATCAATTACATATAAAAACTAGAAAACCACTATTTGCTAGCTCTGTATATAATATAGTTTTCTACTTTTCTTCATATTTATATTGTATACTACTCCCCCCATTTCATAATATTTGTTGTGTTTAAGATTTTAATCTAGAATTAACAATTAATTTTTTAGACTAATATATCCCTTCCTTTCATATCAAATAAAATCTTATTCCCTTATATTTTCTTAAAAAGTTGGCAAAATTTTCTCTCTCCATATATTTGTAGGGTTAACATTAGGAGAAAAAGTGTGAAATTATCCAAAATAACAAACATTTTGACACAAAATAAAATTCTAAAACAACAATCTAGACGAAACGAAAGGAGTAATAGATACATACACTCATAGACATGCTGACATGCATATGGTATTTCTTCACTAATAAGTTATAATTAATATATTTTTGTTTTTGTTTTTTTAAATTTGGGGATTGATGGGAGATTGAGATTCATACGTACCCGGTCTCACTCTTGCAAAAAAAAAAAAAAGAATACCGCCAATACACACACACACTTACAGGCTTGTAATTATAATTGTTAATATTAATGCCTATACAATTTCAAAATAAAATTTATCTCGTAACACTGTTTAGGAAGGTCATCTTGGACATGATATATCGGTAAAAATATAATTTACTTATGAAATAAAATTGTGATACTAGGAACGATTGAACATTTTTACTGTTTAGAATTATGTCTGAACACATCTCGGCAGCCAAATTATATGAGGTTGTATGATTTTAATTAAATATGACTTTTTTATATTGTAGATTATTGCATTAATATGCGGTATGAAATTGATGACGTACGATCTCACTTTACAAGATATGCCGACAACCAAAAATTGCATCATTTTCTCTGCCCGACCATCAAATTAAAGGGCAAACCGATTAAAAAACAAATAAATTTTTTGAGTAGATGGCTGTCCATGCCATTTAATTGATAATATTCCATATACATATTATTGATCCATCTAGAATTCAATATGAGCATGGCAGCTCTTTTCATGAATAGCTATTTTACATTCAAACCATGAAACTAATTAATTACTTTAAATTTTCATTTTCTTAATTAGGCATCGATCTCCCTATAGAAATAATATAATGTATAGAGTGTATTGCAAATGAATTGAGACGATCCCAAAATAATATATAACCAAGCACAAATTAATTAAAATTGCACGTACGTATCACAGAATAATAGATACAAATCAACATGATAACTGTTACATGGAGGAGCTATTATATTCACGCCTGAAATCCCATCTAGAATTCAAGAATACATAATTTCGTGAATCTATAAAACAAATCAAAAGAAATTAAAATGGGATCACATTTCTGATAATTAATAATCAGAAATATTCGAAATCAGTAGATTCTAAAAAATTGAATTAATTAAGTTGAAGAAGCTGCAGAAGCATTAATGTTTGGATGAATTTTGTTGAAGTTGAACAAAGAAAAACAGCCAGCGTCAGCTTTCTTCCCTTGACGATTATAATGATTATTACAGCTCTGATGATCTTGAATTTCTTCATCTGATTTGGAAACCAATTCCATTTTCTTCATCTTCTCCTTATGAAGCTTCTTCAACACGTAAGCTTCGGCGAGGCTGAAATTAGCTGTGGACATGTCGACAATATTAATTAGCTAGTGTATGAATTATGATGAACTCGATCGAATTATTGATTGATATAATTAATTAAGTTGAGGAGAAATTGATTAATTAGGTGAAGGTGGAAGAGGTATTTATAGATTTATGTGGGATTGGAGAGCAAGCAATTCAATTTCAGTCGTAATTCATGACTGGCTAGCTCATTTTAGGAGTTGTATTTTGACTTGGATTCTATTGTAATAAGTCCTTGGATTTGGGCTTCCCGTTTTATTTGGGCTTCACGAAATGTGAGGTCAACACTGACGTCCTGGTGATAAAGTGCTTTAGAGAGAGAGAGAGAGAGAGAGAGAGAGAGAGAGAGAGAGAGAGAGAGGATGGATACTTTCATTCTTGAATATTTTTTATCGTTGGGATTCTATAGGTTCAATAATGGGTGAATATCAGAACTTGTGTGACTTCTTGTAAATTTTTAAAAAAATGCCATCACTTTCAAAAGTTGATGTTCTTAGGAAATATGCGCTCCATAAAAAAATCAGGTACCGAAATGATGAGGTGGTCATCTTGGATTCACATGTGAAAATATCAATTTTATTAGTACATGATACAAATTTTGGAAAAAAAAATATCACAAAGAATAATACAAATTTGTAATTAAAATTGTGAAATGCTAAAGATTATGATATTTTTGCCATTTTTCAAAACTCGAGACATTTTATTAATTGTCCCGTTGTTGCACAATCATGCTTTGGAATAAAATTTAATGTGGTTTTCAGCATGATAAGTTTGCCGCATGTATTCCTACCACACTAGTGTTGTCCGTTTGCCGAAACACACTTAAGGCGAGTATCGTAGAGTGTATTTTGAAATGTCATATCTTGCGAGTACCATAAATTTGAATGATCACATTTTGTCTTTTTTGGAGTTGCATTGTCATGTTAACATAAAGTTGAATTGTCATAGCTCGTAAGTACCATAGAGATGAATGGTCACATTTTATCTTTTTTAAAATTGCATTTCATGTTAACATAAAGTTGAATTGTCATGTCTTGCGAGTACCATAAAGTTGAATGGTCACATTGTCTTTTTTAAAGTTGCATTGTCATGTTAACATAAAGTTGAATTGTCATGTCTTGTAAGTATCATAAAGTTGGATGATCATATTTTTTCTTTTTCTAAAACTGCATTGTCATGTTAACATAAAGTTGAATTATAATGTCTTATCCCTTTTAAAGTTGGATTATCATGTGTTGCGAGCACAATAAAATTTAAATGACATCTCTCACATGATTTATAAAGAGAAATCTTATAGGACGAGAATCCAACCGTGATAAAATAATCATTATTAATATGAATCATTGATCGAGTCTTGAAACTCATTTTACAATTTGATGATGCTTATATACAAACACATATATACTATATATACACATACATTTAAAGTGCATTGATAAAACGCTCCTTTTCAATAAGATCACAACTAGGGTTGTATTAGAATGCAAGATCTTTGCTCAAAACATGGTGTTTTTCATCGCCTAAACAATGATCGATCCAAGAATCACCCCAAAAATAGAGTAGGATTTATATGGTCACACCTTTTTGCAAAATAAAACTGATATACACCGTTACCGATTTATAGACAAATATCATTCAACAGACAACTCATTCTAACCAACTTTCTACATATATTTCATCAACCGAGGCCAGATTCCTCATATGAGCAGAAAGCAAGCCTCTGCTTCTTCTTCTTCCCTCAACTTCAACCGTGGAACAGAAAACCAGCACAAAGTATAATCGCATGGCGGCGAAAATCTTGAGCTTCAGACATGCATTCTTGGTATCTCATCACCAGAGAAATGGTGTTCTAAACAATAACTCCACAATTCCTTGAGATATGTACTGCTAAAAGTGTAATTCAATTGTGTATGATCTTCAAGTCTGCAAACAGTGCTCTGACGACGGCTTTCCCTCCCACTTGAAATCACCACAGGCAGTAAGAACAGTTGAGAGGATGTAATCATCCACCTCAATGCACTCAGCTTGCATTCGATACATGAGCTTCAGAGCCTCACCACAACGCCCGTTTTTCGCATAAGCTACGATCATTGCCTTCCACGAAACCAAGTTCCTCTCGGGCATGCTGTCGAAGACTTGAGCTGCATCTGAAAGAAGTCCACATTTAGAATACATTTGAACCAAAGCACTCCCGACAAACACGTTGGACAATGATGGTGTCTTGTTTATGGAGGAATGAATAAGTTTCCCTTCCCTTACGCTCTCTAGTTTTGCACATGCTTTCAGAGCTGACGAATATGTGAAAGGGTTGGGTTCCACACCTTCACCCAACATCTCCTTTAAGTACTCGAGGGCTTCTTGCTCATGACCTAGGCGAGCGCAGCCTGAAATCATTGCAGTCCATGAAACTACATCTTTATCAGGCAGGTTTTGGAGAACCTTAGATGCAGAAGCATAATCCCCACATTTACAATAAAGCCACACAAGTGTACTCCCTACGAAGATATTGCTTGGTTCAAAATTCTTGAAAATTTGTGCGTGTGCTTCTTTACCTGGCGATAATGCCCTGAGTAAGCCACAAGCCTTAAGGATGCTGACCATGGTTGAGTTGTTAGAAGACACTCGTAATCTTTTCATCATACGGAAGAGTCCTATGGCCCCGTCCCCAAGGTTATTACGAGCATATCCAGCTATCATAGAATTCCAAGTGATGGCATTTTTTCTTTTCATTCTATCAAAAATTGTTCTCGACTTCTCAATAATCCCACACTTTGCATACAAATCCACCAGTGCAGTACCCACGTAAACATCCACATCATACGCCTTCTTAATAATGATGGCATGTAGTTGCTCACCAAATCTTAGTTCTTTCTCTTCACCACAAACATTTAATACACTACAGATGGTAAACTCATTAGGGTCGAGTCCCTCAGATAACATTTGCGACAACAATGCTAAAGCCTCATGTCCCCGTCTGTGCTGTGAACACGCTGTGATCATTGTCGTCCAAGCAACCAAATCCCGGTTTTGCATTCGGTCAAAGACTTCAAAAGAACTATCCAAATCATCACACCGAGCATAAAAATGCAAAATAGTACAATCTAAAATGTAATTACTCACTTGATTCTTTACCGCTGAAGCATGTAACTGTCTTCCAAGCTCATGATTATACGTCCTGCCACACAAATTCAGCACACAAACATATGTCTGTGCATTCCCACGGAATCCACAGTTAATAAACTCAAGGAACAACATGACTGCTTCATCGCCTAAACCATGTCTCTGATAGCCATTAAGCATCGCAGTCCAAGAAACGACATTTCTATCCAACATACTATCAAATACCCGACGAGCCGCCACAACCTCTCCAAATTCAGCATATATACTGATCAAGTTATTGTTAACATAAGCTACTGGATCTTTCATCCTCCTAATAACAACAGCATGCATTTTCTTAACCTCTTGAACATTAGAACAAGATTGAACCCAACGGCCTATTGTAGTTGAGTTTATCTGTTGATTGCTGGGATTAGTCTTGTCCAAGATTACATTGTTGCTACCATCCATATATGCAGGAGATGTGGACAGAGACTGAGACTTTGTCAGAAAAGGCAAGACCTTGGAGACTGGGAAGTTTAGGTCGTCAATGTTGCTGATCCTGCTGCAGTATTTAGTTTTCCAAGAGTGCCGCTTGCCATTGGGAATATTCGATGTTTGAGCATCAACTATGTAAGGTGGTTGGGCTTGATATAAAAATAAACATGAACCTGTACATGACGGAGAGAACATTGGAATATTTCTATAGTTTGATTTCCCCAATTTGATATGCTATATGCTCTACTGCACCTTCCTGTACAAAAAATGTAAAACCTCCATCAAAATCTAGTAAATGATTTTTTTTTTTTTTAAATCAAGGCTGAATTGAAGCTGCATCATTGGAAAAAATGAACCAAAAAATTCCGACTATAGTAATCCAAATCAGGCAAGAACGAATTCAAAAAGGTAAATTCTCAAATAAATTGTAAGCCTTCCCATGAAAGCATTTGATTCCTCCGGTGTATGTGTATAATTTCAAAATTATACACAAGTCCAAAATTAAATCGATTTGCCAAAAGGCTATCAACACATTTTCTGATTTTTCCAAATAATCCCAAAGCAAACAAACTCAAAACTGAAAACATCCCCATTGGCATTTAAAAAACATCAATCCAGTCCCCAAAATTCGAAAAGAGAGGCTGATGGCTCATATCCACACTCATAAGTATTTAAACTACCCATACTCATAATTAATTTCCAAAGCTAACAAATATCATCAAAATAGTTTCAATAGCTTATTAGAATCATTTTTTATAAAAAGAAACACAGCAGCTAAATACTGACGGTTACACACACACGCACAATGCAAATGATTTTTTACATTTTGACCATTATTGACACCAATTCCAGAATAATATTAACAAAAAAGCATTTAAGATCACTAACAAAACCAAATTCATGAACATAAGAAGCTGATATTAATAGAGGAGAAAAGAAGCTTACTACAAGAGCTTCAATTTGATGATGAAGTTTGACGGAGAGAATTGAGAGAGAGAGAGAGAGAGAGAGAGTGGGATAAGTAAAGGTCTGAGGTGGATGTATGAAAATAAAACCCAATTCCTGTAATTTGATGGCAGACTTGAGTAGAGGAGCTGATGGAACAAAAAATGAAGTAAATGGGCTTCAATAAGGCCCAATTTGACTGGGTCTATGTCTTTTTTTTTTTAGAGGGACTGGGTCTATGTCTATTATATAGGGAACCCCATATTTTGTATGTTTGAACTATCCAATGTTCCCAATAAATTCCTACTCATTTAATTAAAATATGGACTTAAATTCTCATTTTGGTGCTGGAGACCTTTTATCTAGTGGAAATATATAAAACTAGCCGGTCAAATTTTAAAAAAATTTAATTTAGCCACTAACTTTAAAACATACTTATTTTAGCCACAATGACTATTTTACCCCTGCGTGTTGCGCGCAGTGTCCAGCGCGCAACCCTTGCGCGCACAGGGGTATTTTCGTCCAAAGTGACTAAAATAAGTATGTTTTAAAGTTAAAGTGGCTAAAATAGTTTTTGCCTCTTTTATCTATTGTGATTGTGACACACCCATAATTCTTGACCCGTAAAATATAAAGGTAGGATTTAGATCTTTCTTCAATGTCCTTCATTACAACCAATGAATATGTAAATAATTATTTTAGGTAGATAAAAAGTATTCTACCAATAATACACGAGTTTATTTTTGTGTTAAAACTTAAAACTCATCATTTTCTGGTCACCACATGTTTGCTTAGAAGGGTAAAATAAGATTTATGAGCAATAATTTCTCTCGAATATATATGAGTGGATCGGCCGCTTGGCTTAAACCGCACAAATTAGTGTGTTATGATTTTTTAATCTTAAAAAAACATTGCTTAGTTATTAGAAATGAAGCATTGGTTTTTTATTTTTTTTATTTTTTGTTTAGGGAAATGAACATTTTTTTTGTTAACATTGTTGTTGGCTTTTGAGGCAGGAAACTGCCAGAACTCACGTTGCTTGTATTTATCACTCATGTTTTTCAAATACTCTTTTATCTCACAATTGCTAATTCATTTCTTTAATTGTTTTTTCTTTTTTGAGTGGTTAGTGGTTAGAGCATTCACAACAAAATTTAGTAATATAAATATAAAGTTTTAACCACTTTTTCTGTTCGGGTGCGGGTGCCTTGTTTTTTTCCCGGCGAGTGCGCGCCTTGTATGCTTCACAAGTTTAACCCCATCCCACATTTCATTGAGAGCATTTTGGAAAATAAAAATAAAAAAGAGTTTTCTACAGGACATTTTAATACACTATCGCTTTTTCTTTAACATAATTCAAAATTAATTATTTATAGAATTACTTAAATATCATTCCTAAATAAAAAATGAAAACAATTTTAAAAAATTACAGTGTAAGAGTCTAAGAGAGGTGGCTTGGACGGTGGAGGAGGAAGAAGAGACGGCCAAGGGTGGGGGGGACGGTTTCACTTCTCTTGCTTTTTTATCTTTTTAAGTACAAGTGTAAAAATGATATTTATTTGGTGTATAAAGAAAAAGTAAGAAAAAATTATAATAAAATGTGGTGTATAAAGAAAAAGTAAGAAAAATTATAATGAAGTGTAGTGTATAAAATAAAAGTGGTATACTGTATATATAAAAAATAGTGGTGTATTTAGAAACATCATTTTCAATATTCTTTTGTTAGAATAGATATTTACAAGTTCATCTTGATTACCCATCTTTTATGTTTGGGATAAATGATTCTCTTAAAAATAACTAATTTCAGGTTATTTCACAATCAAACAATTCACACCATAGCGCTTATAAACTTTTATTAATAAAAATACATTATTTATTTATTTATTTGCCAATATCAACACTGAATAGTTTTCTAATTTGTCGAGTGGTTGTAACTTTTTCACCATCTATGATAGACTTGCTCTACACTTAATTTTTAAAAAACAAATCAGGACACCGACGGAACACTTGAACTTGCATCTTCCATATTCTAACAAAGTATATAAAAACTAGACTAGATTATTTTCATCAAAAAAAAAAAAAAAAAGTAATGGTTATGTGATGGTGAAGTCTCAAAACCACAAGGAGGCAATGATATAAGTATCTGGAGAGGGGTAATATTTACATGTAGGCCAAGAAAACAGGAATGAGAGGGCGGCTAGTTATTTAGTCCCCAGTCATAAGTCTGGTAGATCACTTTGAGCTGAATATTCGAAAGCAAATCCAGCAAAGCTTGAGAGTCAGAAGGCTCCATGTAGTTTACAGCATGCTTCAGCACTTCCACCTCATTCTTCCCGAAATCTATGCTATACCTAAATACACGACGAGGAACATCATTGATTAGAATGGCTGAGTTTCATAACACAGAAGCAAGTCACTCTGGATAAGAAATTGAAAAATGGAGATTAAGCTTGTGAGTTTACCATTTCAGTATTTTGCTAGGGTATGCAACGTTGGTGATCAAATCGACATATAGCCCTCCATTTCTGAGGAAACTACAAGCAGCATCCATCAACTCTTTGTCGATGCTTCCTGGGGAGTAGCATCGAAGGTCAGGCCCAGATTGGGTGCCAGAAACCAGTGCAAAATGAACGAGCGGCTCCACATACGGAAGTGCCACCTGAGAGAGAGATTGTAAAGATAAATTGTGTTAATTACCAAGTGTGAGGGCTGCTACCAATATGTGGAATGAAAGGCATGATAGTTGAAAGCTCAGAAGCCATATTAATCAAGGATAACTATTGATATTAAAGGCCAAGTAGCATTGAAAAATAAAGTAAAAATGCCTACCTGGTGAAATTTACTATATAATATATTGCATATTAGCTAACTAAAATCCAAGTAATCAGCTTCCATTCATCAGTAAACAAAATAAATGATCAATTCATTGTCGTTTAGGAAGCAATCTGACCTTTAATCGTTTATCTTTCACTCCAAACGGTTTAGTGAGATTGTATGGTGGTCTTTGGTTACCCCTCAAAACGCCATTGTAAATAGCTGAAAGAGAATATGGTGATCCACCAATAACGTATTTGAATTCTCCAAGAAATTTTCTCCTGTCCAGTGCTCCAGAAGGAGGGCCCAATACCAGTATTGCGTGAATGGCCATCATATTGTAAAGATTGATGAAGAAGGATAGCTTCTCCTCTCTAGGCATTTCGTACAACTCTGCACGCTGAAGCTCCTCAGCAATCCTCAAGTACCTACAGATGCATTCGGCAGTCAATCCTGAGAGAAAAATGGATAATAGCTAATACAGCTCAGAAATCTGGTGCGCGTGTGTATCCAGCAAATTCTTCTTTTCGTATCTAACTTAGAATGACAATCATGTTATACACCATTGACATAGAATCTCTTTACACATAATCTATGTTTCATAAGAATATAATACGTGAATTCAGAAATCTATGTTCCGAGAACTTAGCTAATACGCTGCAAACATGGAGACTCCCCCCCCCCCCATTTTTCTCATAGTAGAGCTTTAATATTTTCAACAAACCTGGCAAACTCTTCACTCTCATGGATGCTCATGTAATCAACGCGCTTTCCATCCTCGGAAGTATAAGCTTCTAATATTGCAGATAACAAAAACCTGAGCCTGGAGGAAATATTTGTGATGGGTTTTGGTTTTACTTCAATAATGCCTCTTGGGATATTTTGGCATCGAGAGATGACAGGATCGTCATCCAAGAAACGATACAAGTGATTTCCATCTTCAAATATATTCTCACTGAGCACACCATCACAAGAAAATATCTAGTCAGGAGCAGATTAAGCAACATTGCACTTATGAAAGCAACCGCATAAGCTATCTTTTACAAAGAAAGAAAGCAGAAAATACCTAACAAACAAAAGAAATGTTATAGAAAACTCACAGAGCAACATGCTGGAAGAAGAGTTTGTCCGCAAGCTTACGGCCAAATTCAACAGCCTATTTCAAGCAGTTAAAAATAATCAAAACAAATAAAAATTTGAACATAATAAAGCTGTAAAAAAACAGATGTTTGCACTAAGCAAATAGACCAGTACGATTTAAACTTCAAGAAGACTGGAAAATATAAGGAGCCACAAACTCCTTACCCATCTACAAAAAGTCAGAAAATGCTGTTGAGGAAAAAAAATAAAAGATATGTTTCACCCGAAAGTGAAAACAAGATGCTGCTTACGTCTTCCCTTTCCAAATACTGATCTTCTGACAAGAAGTCCACAGCATCTTTACCTTGGAAACAGTCAGTGTACCTGCGCATTTTATAAAATCGATCTTTTATGGATATTGATCCTTTCATTTTCTGAACAATAAGAGCTAGCTCATCAATAACTCCACCACTTGACAGGTCATCTTCACCAGATAGAGGTGGCAACGGAGCTTCATATGATGGTTCTTCAGAAACAACATACTCAATCTTCTCTCCAAGTTTACCAGAATCCTCTAATTTTTTCAGCTCACTCAACCCACCAATTAAGATTTCATTAAAGAAAACTCTAGGAACAGTTGATGATCCAGCAATCTTTTCCAGCTCTAGTTTTCTTGATGGGTAGACATCAATATTGATCTCAACATACTTGAGCCCTTTTCTCTGCAGATACCTTCTTGCCTCAGTGCAGTCCTGGCATCCTAACCTAGTGTACAAGATAATTCTTCCTTTCATGGCTATAGGGTGCGGATGCGTTAAATCTTTTAAAGAATCCTCTTGTTCAGACTTGTTTTCTCTGCCAGCATCATGTGAAATGCCAATGAGGCTAAGAGGGTTCCACCCAGATCTCTCGGTTGATTTGGAAACCTTTTGACCTACACTTTCCGGCAACAAATCTTTATCCCCCTTACTAAGATCGTCATTTACAAATTCTTTATCCCTATCAGCAACATCTAGCCCATCATCACTTTTCCCAGAAAGACGACGGAAAACAGTAGACATTGCACCTAAACTCTTTTGCTTTACATAGTGTGATAGAGCAACAGCTTTATCAGGCCAAGCAGACCCCTGTGTTTCAGAATCATTATCCGAGGACCTTGAAGATAAGCTCCTGTTACCTTCCATTCCAGGAACCTCAGTCCCATCAAACACAGGTTCCTCTTCCTCCTCGTATAGAACTTCCTCTGGGCTCTTGTTTGGTACCTCTGAATGATCAGCAATGCCTCCTTCCTCCAAGTAATCTGATATTTTCTCTCCCACTGTTTGACCACTTTTTTCTCTTACATCCTCTGAATTCACTGTACTTAGTAATTCAGATTGCACTTTTTCCTGAGCACCAACTGTCTCTTCCTCCTCTTCTGCAACATGTATATCATCCAACTTCTTTTCCTCTTGATTTTTTCCCTTTTCCTGTGCATAATTCCAAGCCTTGTGAGTATCTACATCAAGCATGTCAGATAAAGACTACAAAACTTTTTTCTCAGAAATACTCACTTTACCCAAGTCTCGTGCTTGAATATCAGATACATCTTCCTTCACTGAAGCATCTGGATTCTTCACATTCACAGATTGCTCTATATCCTGGTTTCCCTTTCCACAATTTGACGTATCCTCTTTGTGAGAAACTGAAGGGATGGTGCTTTTCTTCTCATCAGAGCTTACTTTCTCCATGGTGCAAGAAATACTGCAGAAACATAGTTTTTGGGCAGAATTAAATATCACAATTAAGGGGAAATACACCGAAAACGTCCTAACAGCATTTTCCTGGACAAAAGTTTAGCTTGTGGGAGGTGAATAGTTATAACAGCTCGGGCATCTTTCAACTGTTAAGAATGTTTTGGTATTATCTCAAACTAGAAGAAAAAGCTTTTTGATGTGCAACAAGTCTCACCATATATGTCAGCAAGTTATTAAATCTAATTACTCATTTATTCCATAGGAATCACACATCCAGAGTGATAAATGTATCATATATGATACACCTTTGACACATGAAATAACAATTAGCATTTGTCATCATGGATGAAGAACAGCGAATGCGTATGTACATATATAGGGAGACTTGCATCTAGGAAGATCAAGCCCAATGATTCAGCATAATTGAACATATTGTATAAGAGGTAGAGGATTAGAACAGACAAATATAAACTCATCTCCGGTGGCATCCGAAAGATGATGTAACGACAGTCGACCCCCCTCCCCCCACACCCATCACATGACTCCATGGTAGCAATCGTGGCCTACTCCCTAAATCCACCTGATCTTTATTAAGACAACAGATCTATTCTCTGTATTATCAATAGCCTAAAAACTTGTGTGGTGTGGCATGAGTCTAATAAGCTGTTGTAAAGGAGTCTAATCCAATTCCTACCACCATTAATATCAACACAAGAACAACAAAAAAGCATAATCATTCAGATATCAACTCAACAAAGAAGACAAGAAAAACAGTTATTGCACAACACATCAATCTAAGAAGTAAGCCATAACATCAAGAAATAGAACAAAGCAAAAAATAAAAATAAAAAAGCAATGGCAAAAACCCACCAAATTTCACAATCAACAAATACAAATATTTCATGAAAAGATCAACAGAACCGTGGATTTTCTCTCGGAAAATGATAGAAAAAAGGAGTGACTTACCGATCTCCCGGATGTAAATTAACAATAAATGAAAGATTAATCACTAATTCCGGACGTTATATTGCAAAAAGATGAAATCTTGACGGGTAGACCAGTGGTAAAATTTATGTGAGTTCGAAGAAAAAGATGAAGTCTTTGAAGTTGAAACCGCCTGCCGTTTTGGCAAGAATGGAAAATCAGACCACTCACGGGAGAAGCGGGAAGTCCTCTTCTGCTGCAAGTTTCTTTTGCAAATCAGTCCTCCAAATTAGAGCCAATGTCACTTATCAACCCTGATTCATTTATGTATTTTGTGGGGACATTGTTTTCCGTTTCTTCGAACTCAAAAAGATTGTTTTTCTATTCATCAATGTTTATATTAGTCTCCATCCCACAAAATATGTAGTCATTTATTTCTTAATTGATTCAATTTATTCGATTTGTTTCTCGAAAACCAACAAATAATTTATTTGATTGTCAATTATATCTTATAATTCTAATGTAATTCTATATATATATATATCTTATATTATTTATTTTTATTTAAATAATCATGTGTTCCGACAATAATGTGTACGGATCTCACATTGAGTGTTTGATTAATTGATCATGTCCTATATATGGAAAAGTGTAGCAAGGTGAAAATATTATATATGTTTGGTAAATAGGGATTTGATTATTTACCATTTAATTTATTTGGTGGATCTTGGCCACTTAATTTGCCTCTACATTCTCACATGGACAACACTTTACATTTTTTGTAATGATATAGGAGTATATATTAGTCACGTGTTTTTGTCCACATCTAATATTTCACAACTATCATTATGAGTAGATATAAGTGTATTCAATATTATGTAACTGATATCATAAATAAACATATATCGTGCATTAATTAATAATGTAAAAAATATATTATGTAACGGAAAAATTGAACTAATTTTTGGTTTGTTTGAAGTTGAATATTGAACATATGCATTCTTCCAAATGAAAATGGTCTTCCTCATTCTATTTATTCTTTAAAATAAAATTTACACGTGTAGAGAGTACTCAAATTTAATTTGTTTATTTTACAAAACAAGAACCAATGGATTTTCACCATTGTAAGTCGTTTAATGTTTTCATCTTCAAATAATTACAACTAGACCCCATAACTATCGATTAATAATGTTATACGTCTAGATGCCTGACTGCCTGCCTAGTCCAGTAATAGTCAACGAACATTACGTCAAACACTTACTACTTTTGACTTTAAAGACTCGAAAATCACAATTAGATTAGCATCATTTCTTATTTATTTATTTATTTTCTTATGGTCAATGAAAATGTGGGTATAAATAGACCATAATATTCAGTATAAACTGTAACACGATTTATATTGAATTTGATTCAACTTGATTCGTTTTACCAAACGATCGAACATAAATTTTTCATTTTAAGTTTATTTACTTATATAGAATAGACGGGAGCTCTCGTGGCTCCATCAAAATCTTCCAAGCCTTACATGCCACTAGTCATATCTACTTACATGAAATTTCAAGTAAAATCAATATAACTATATGTTAATATTACAAACTTGTTTTTTGTATTCTGTTCTCTAGTTCATGATAGTCATTTCTTAACTAATGTTCAGATATAATAGTTAAATTTATTTTAAAATTGGATCATTTTGTTCTTCAAATGTTACTTTGTTCGAGATGGAACTTCATATATAACTAGGGACGGATGGAAGGGGGGTCTAGAATGCCCCCTTCCCCCAACAATTTTTTTCTTCTAAATAGGGTTATTTAATAAAATAATATTTTGCCCCTAATTTTTTTTATTTTTTATTTGAGATTCTTGTTGTTATTGGACTTGATATATTTTTAAAAATGTATGAGAGCAATTCAAATAAGAGACAGAAGAAGCAAAGCTAGTGATACATAGAAGTGATAGAGCAAGCTAGATTATATATTTTCTAGAATTCACATTTTTGTAATTCAACTTTTGATTAATAAAATTTATTATTATTATTATTATTATTATTATTATAAAGTTATAAAGTTAGAACTCCATATATATAAGATTGGTAGAGAATTCTTAAGCTAAAATAAGGAGATTTACGTATTCATAGAGTAAGCATATCGATGATAAGGTATCATAGAGGCATAGGAAGATAGTGTTAGGTCAAGATACCAGCAAGCTAAAACTAGTGATGAAACAAGAATTGGTATTATGCATAGATTGAGGTTTAGGTAACTAATTTCGAGGACGATTTTTTTTTAGTAAGGAAGAATGTAGCAACCCGTTTTTCTAATATTTAAATCGCTACATTTTTCATAAAATTATTTCAAAGTCATGGAATTATTCACACAAATACTAGATTAAATAATTTGTAGTAATTAAGCATGCATTGATGGTTTAGTCCCATGCATCAATTTGTATAACATGATATTCATTTTATTAATCCAAGATAATACGGCCCAAAAACTACTTATCTTTCATGTAAGGGCCCGGCTACCACAAACCAACACAATGTAAGGGCCCGGCTACCACAAACCAACACAAGTCTTTTCAGTGTGCGTGTTTTTCTCAGGGGGGTCACCCATCCCACCATTGCCCCAGGTCAAGCACGCTTAACTTTGGAGTTCTGGTGAAACGAGCGCCAGAAAAGAAGATGCACCTTGTGGTATGAGTAGCACCAATCAAATTCTTTTAAGCTCTTCTCAACTATACAGTCTCATTCCTGTATAGCTTCAGAATCCCTATCTTTCGGGTGGATTCGGTTCATTCATGTGCCCCTTCGCTTGGAAGTCTTATAGGAGCCGCTCTTTGTCTGTGCCTTGCATTGGCGGTCACTCCACACTTCGGTCCCGAACGTCATAGATATTAATGTATATAAAACTAGGCTTGGTCAATTGGGCTTCACTCAAATATATAAATAAATATTGAACTAAATAAAATACACACAAATCAAAACGAATTAAATAAATTCTCTCCAATCTCTCTCTAATCAAAACAAATTAGGGTTGAATTAGCAATTCGACTTTTATGAGTTAGATTATGCATTTATTATTTTCAGTTATTTATTTGAATGACAACAACCTTCCTTTTCTATTTAACTTCGGAAAGGGAAAGAAAGACGGAAGCGTAAAATGATCCTAAAATGATATCATTTCACTAGAGAAATAATGAACAAATGAAAATAGCGTTATTTCACAAACACACCTATGAAAAAAAGTAATTAAATACATAAATATTGACAATCATCTCATTTTCAATGTTCTTTCTTAACGACATGAACAGATAGGATGTACGAACAGTTGCTGCTTTGCCCCCAAAGAAATTTTTTTGGATCCGCCATTGTATATAACCTTTATTTTTTAAATGATGGGAAGGGGAGCGGCATGTCTTGAACCCAGGATGTCTGCCTTGATTTTATCATATACATTATTCCCTTTGCTTCTTGTTCATCATCCTTTTTCTCAATAAAAAAGTGTCTGTATGAGCCGTTTGGTCGAGATGAAATCTGGTCTGGGTAGAGTAATCTGATTCTTTATTTTTAAATTTTTGTATTTGGTTTAATTGTAATTTGTAATGAAATCTGGGAAAGTAATCAAATTCCTCAAAAATAAGGAAAATAATGCAACTTTCTTGCATTCTGATTACCTAACCGAGAAAGATATTTTGATTACTTAACTATGGGATCTTATGTATGACAATTTTATTTTTAAATTTCTTTAGCAATTATATTTGATTTATATATATATATATATTATTATTAAAATTCATAATTTTTCAACAAAATTTATGAAAAAAATAATTTTGATTTTTTTATTTTCATTATTTTATTTTTTACGATTTATTATTAATTTTGGATTGATAATTTTCAACTTGAAAAATGAAAAATCAAAATTTATGAAAAGTTCACAAAAAAATAATTTTTTTTGTCGATGAGATCCCAACTAAAATTTGACCATGCTACAAACTATTTTTTTAGAATTGATGGTAGGGGAATGACGGGCTCAAGATATTGAGCAACTCTATTATATAATTGACAATAATTTTTTTTTTGTATAAACCTAATAAAATAATCATTTTGATTATTTAATATTTTGGTACTCATATAATTTATTTTGATTTAAATTTAAATAATATATTGTCTTCAAATTACTTTACAATATATATATATATATATATAATTATTTTTGTACGTAGAATTATAAACTATATTGTTCATATCTTAAAAATTACTATAAAAAATAGTGGTAATACGAAAATGATAAGAGATATTTTAAGTATTTTGGTTCCTACTTGTTTAATTTGATCAAATACTAAAATGATAATCATGATAATTTTTTGTTATGTTCCAAACATGTGATAATGATGAATTTGCTATAATTCATTTTTCTCATAATAACATTTGTAGAAATCTGTTGTGATCCCAGATATTTTAGCCATTTTTGAGTTATAATCTTATGAAATTTGGTGGTAGAAATGAGGGAGGAATTGAGAAGAATCAGTGAGAGAGGAAAAAGAACGAAGGGGAGAAAATTGGTTAAATTTCTGCTTAGCTTTTCATTTTATCAGCTTCAGTATTTAAATCATACATTTGGGGATCACAAACTAGACACAAAAATACCCTAATAACATTAGACTGGGCCTCACTAATTTAATTGGGCCACTTTGAAAATTAATGGAACAAGCTAATAACTAAAATAGCCCCAACATTAATTTGGTATGGTAATTGACCCCCTCTGCCAACTTGATTCATAGGTTTTGGTTAACTGCTCTCATTCTTCATCTATGACCTCCAGGTATACAACATTTCTGCCCCCATTTTTAGATCCTTGTCCCAAGGATCAATATTGGGAAATTTAATGGTTATAAATTCCTGAGCTTTTAGAATCCACAACACACGAAGCTCCTTTTTCCCATATGATCCATAGATTCCAAGATAATGATGCCATTGCTCAAGCTTCGCATAATCATACAAAACTGAAACCATGTCTAGTTTCCCTGTTTTTGTCGACATCTGGTTCAGTGTCTGCTCTCTTGTGTCATTTTCTCTATCCGTATATTTTCCTCTGAGACACCCGACATCATCAATTTCATCAAGAAACACCATGCATGCTACAATTTCTTTTGCCTTCCCGAAAATGTCAGGGACTCGGGAAACACAAACACCAAAAAACATCTCAACAGTCTTGGAACCTGAAATAGAAAAAGAAAGAACACATTTTTCACCAACATCAATGGACGTTTCCCGCCTTGTTAGCATATGTTGAAGAGCATGGCCAAATTCATGGAGGACGGTCTCAACCTCACGAAATGTCATAAGGCTTGGCTTGTCTCCTACGGGAGGCAGTTGGTGCATAACAACCATAAAACTTGGGGCATCCAAAGTAATTATCCAAGGCCCATTATCTGCAATAGCATTTTCATGTTCCTTAGACACTGCTGTTTGTGCAGCCAGTCCAAGAGCAGTGGCCGGCAAACTTTCAATTTTGTCTATTATTAACTTTTCAAACTTCTTTGTCGAATCCAAAACATTCTCCCCAAATTTTTGTGAGAGTTTTGCCAATTCCTGCTCAATCTTGTTGAATTCCTCTCTTTTATCATCTTCAAAGGCAATACCATTCAAAACAACCTCCTTTATTTGTGCTTCGACTATCCGTTTACGAGTATCACTTAGCTTCTCCCAATCAGGGGATTCCCTAATAGCTTTGAAGGCATTATAGATAGGCTTACTCTGACCCAACTTAAGCTCAAATGCCACCTTTTCTGGCTGAGTTTCTTCAATGGCGGAATGGAGGTCAGCATTATCTTTGATGGCCTTGAGATGTGAAACAACGTCCCAAACCTTAGGATCTATATCAGGGTCTCCTTCTGAATCCAATACACATCCTTTAATCTTCTCCAACAAATCCTGTCTATCCTTCAAATTATCAAGAATGGCACCATACGCTAGCCAGACATTATTGCTGAAGGTATGGAAGATCAAGAAGTGATCGCGGCCGCTCTCATCGGACAGCCACGTCGCGAGCTCATCGGTGAGCTTCCGCACCCTCTCCTCTAGCTTCTTCCCCAAATCAAATGACAAAACATCCATAACAGAAGCAATGAACGTAACGGCGTGAATTCTCTTTGCGTTGTACAACTCAATGTACCACTTCAGGTGCTTGGGCTTCGCCCCCAGCCATTTAGACACTTGCAAGGCCATGATGAACATTTTTCGTTTCCTAAGATGAAGCATGACAAATATTATTTCTATTTGGGTCACTTCATTTCCTGTCTCAACCCAACTATCCAAAACCCTGCTCTTTAGTAGTGACACAACAATAAATAGGTCTTTAGTCATTGCTGAAACAACTTCAGTTTTGGGTGGTCTGTTCTCCACAACGTTAATGTCAAAATTTAAGCTCTCCAATTCAATTTGTATATCACCAACAACACTCTTATCCACATAGAGATCTAACTCAGAGATCAATTCATCATTCACCCCATCTCTAGAAGCAGTTTTATGCACCACACCATTTATGTCAAGCTCAAGTTCTTCCAAGGTGTCACCATTAGCCCTGCTGCTCCCCTTAGCAGCAACAGTGTGCTCCATCTCATCCAAAATTTTCCAAGAAACTTGTGATTGGATAATCATCGACTTAATTTTTTCAATTTTTGAGAACACAACTGAGTTTTTCTTTATCTTCACGGTGTCGAGCAGAACTCTGAATCGATGTAGGATTTTTAGAGCGGGATTAGTTTGCTCTTTCCCAAAAGACCCTCCACTTTCAAATGAATCCAACTGAAATGATGATTTCGGTGGCTCTCGATATGATTTTCTTTCTTTGTGGATGATCCTTCCTATAGGAAAAATATAAGAAAGCACGAGAGTCGTGTTCTGATGGACTAACAATGATGACTGATGCTTGTTCATTCGAACTTTTTGGAAGATAGTGCGAAGGGTTTTGATTAGGAAAGTAATATGTGGTTGTGGTGGAGGTGGTTCGGGCGACAGGCGAGACAATGATTTCTTGACGAACAAATGATTAATTGTGAGAATATCACATGGGATCTCGCCAAAATCGTCCAAGCATTTCATCTTTCTAGCATGGTCTAAGGAGTCACGATCATCATCATTCCAGAATCTCACTTTCTCTTTCAGTCATTTCGTCGAACACCTTCTCTATTTGACGAGTCCAAATCTCGTTGGTAGAAATATCCGTGGAGTCCTTCTCCGCAGCAACTTCATTCGTCTCTGCACCCAACAGTTTCATGTCTTTGGGAAACAGTTGAACCTTTTTTATAAATCTCTCATTTTCATCAACCACTATTGCTCTATTTTCCCCAATCAAGCGATTAAATAATGCTGATTTACCAACATTTGGCCTTCCGACTATTTCAACCTTTGGAAGAAGACGATCAGGAATCTGCAGAAAAAAATTGCTAGTTGAATTTGTGCACCTCTTCTGCTTTCCTCGAGTTCCCTTTTGATTGGAAACTCCATCCTCAATTTTGAGTTGTCGAGCTAAGGAATCGGAGAACTCCTTCACGGCCTATCTAGCCTCGAGCCCAAGTTCTTGAGCGTCGAAATCCTCCGCCTCCTCATCCTCCTCGTCAAACCCTACGACCTCACTACCAAAATCAAACCTAGGTGGTGGGTCTCCGAGTATCGACTTATCCTCTGCTATTACTTTGCTCTCGCTGTTACTAATTAACTGAAGCTGCAAGGCATCAAAGATGTTGGAAAGGCGTTCGAGATTCGCACACATACTTGTTTGGATCTCGTCTAATTGTTCTTGAAATTTCAACGTAGTTGCGTCCCTCTTCATGATTTCAATCTGCAACATCTGATATAATTTTTCTTGGCCCTCTTCCAGTTCCTTAAGCTGAGCATCATCTATCGTGTCCGAGGAAGGCTGGCTCTGAATACCAACTGTTGTGATCCCAGATATTTTAGCCATTTTTGAGTTATAATCTTATGAAATTTGGTGGTAGAAATGAGGGAGGAATTGAGAAGAATCAACGAGAGAGGAAAAAGAACGAAGGGGAGAAAATTGGTTAAATTTCTGCTTAGCTTTTCATTTCACCAGCTTCAGTATTTAAACCATACATTTGGGGATCACAAACTAGACACAAAAATACCCTAATAACATTGGACTGGGCCTCACTAATTTAATTGGGCCACTTTGGAAATTAATGGAACAAGCTAATAACTAAAACAACCCCAACATTAATTTGGTATGGTAATTGACCCCCTATGCCAACTTGATTCATAGGTTTTGGTTAACTGCTCCCATTCTTCATCTATGACCTCCAGGTACACAACAAAATCATATTCTCAAATAATTTTACTTTCTTAGTTCTTACCAACTAAACGAGGAGTGGTTGATATATAGCATGCCATTAAACTGTGGATGGAATCATCTATTGCATTTCCACATTATATTCCCTATTGTACAATTTTATTTTTTCAATTTCAAGTTGTTATGCTCTAGTATAATTTTACACTTATTATTTCCTATTCAATTAGAGTTTATTATAATATTTAGTATTTAATTTTCAATTTCAGTTATTAATCGATTATTTGGAAAATTATTATAAATCATAATTGTGTAGGATGAACCTTAAATAACAAGTATAGAATTAAATTAAAAAATAAGAAATTAAAGTCAAAGAAAAAATGAAAAAAAAGTAAAAAAAATAATAATTGTGCAGTAGGTAATACAATACGGAAATGTAATAGAGGATTTCATATATTAAAAGTGATGGTGGAATCTTGAATGGGTGAGTTGTAACTCAAAAGGTCACGCGTTCCATTTAGTTCCAACTATCTTTTGATCAAGATTCAAGTCCTTGCAGGATGAGTGTTTAATGCGGTTTACATCTCTTATTTAATTTAAAGATTATTGTAGAAATATAATTTTACTATGTACATATATATATTGAATTGGGACATCGTATTGAAAAAATGAAATCTTACCCAAGACGCACTCACGAATTAAGGCAATGTTTGGTAGACTGGATAAAGACATATTAATATAGGTATCCAGTAAAAACCGTGTGTTTGATAGCCATTGCTTGTTCACGCGAGGCCCGGGGTATAGTTTACTGATTCTGCTGAACAATGTATCCGACGCCCCCTCGGTTACAGTTTCTAGACAAGGTATCTGACGCCCCCTCAGTCTACCAAATAAAACAATGTACCAAACAGATGTGTGAAGCAATCTAGTATATTTATCTTAATAACCAAACATACAATTAAAATAGCTAATACGCAATTATCTTTCAAAACAATTCAGATTTTATTAATGTGGGTATATCCGTACCAGTATACCAAACATTGCCTGAGTGTTGTGGATTTCTTATCATAAAATTTTACAACAAATGGTTTAAATTTTTAAGGTTAATTATCTCTAAAATCAGACTTTCACCCCATTTTTGTTTTTAATACCATTTTTAATTTTTGAAATTTTAACACAAACTGAAACTTTTTTATTTTTTTTTTATAAATTAGACATGTGCGCTATATTTGATTGAATTAAAACTAACGTGACGATGAAATTAGGCATCGGATGTCATAGTGACAAATGAACTACGCCACAATATATGATTGTAACATAAATATAACCTATAATTTCAATTCAACTATAGTGTTAATTCAACCAAAAATAAATGAGATATTTAATTTAATTTTTTTTTTCAATTTATATTAAAATTACAGAAATAAAAAAAGTGATATTCATAACAAAAAAAATCAGGTAAAGGTTGTTATTTTAGAGACGGTTAATCCGAATTTTTATCATTAATCCAAACGAGGTTTTAATTTTATATTTATACTCGAAGCTCAATCATTTCATTTCATCATTTGTGATATATTGATGTTGTTTGTTGTTTTTTCACGTTTAGTGTAAACTTGTTTTCTATATGATCTAGTCACAACATATATATGATAAAACTCAAGAACAATAAAAAAAATATATTCGAACTTGCTTATATTGCTAAATGTATTAGTAACAAGAACTTGGATAAAAAGTTTAATGGTTTCCAACTTATCCATAAGCAAGATATTTATCATATTTTCAAAATAATAACTACTTATAAGGAATTAAATTAGAGTTCAGATGGATTGAGATACCATCATACCAATAAAACATGACTCATTGCTTTATCCAAAACAAGATTAAATAATGCGACTTCGATTTGCCTCGTAGTTTTTATATATTTTCAAACACTGCTTTATTTTTTTTCCAAATCCCAAACTCGTCCTTAAATTAAAAGCCCTAATCACATCTCAACGAATTCTGTTACTCGAAGCCGAAAGATGATAGCTTTTGCCACTATAGCCAAATCGTTGAAGAATCCTAACATTCAGAACACTACTACTACGCATCTCTTCAGATTCCAGAATGTTCGAACGCTCTTGCTGCAGTCAGCTTCGGAGTCCGTCAAATTGCAGAAACTCACCGATTCTAATTCTGGTAAATGTTTCTACTCTATGCTGTTGAGTAGTTTCAGTTTCTTTCTTTTTTTTTTTGTATGTCTGAAATTCGGCATTCTAGGTTCCTTTTCGACGAAACATTTATTGATTGTTTAGGAAATTTGGTTTGTGTTATGTTGGATTGGATTTTGATAGAACAACTAAGTGTGGCGCCTTTTTCAGT
Source organism: Perilla frutescens (assembly GCA_026008535.1). NCBI lineage: Eukaryota > Viridiplantae > Streptophyta > Magnoliopsida > Lamiales > Lamiaceae > Perilla > Perilla frutescens. Next base: position 66,670,184 of record BRKX01000003.1, on the reverse strand, counting down.
GAAGTGTGTTATGCTTAGGGGTTTTATTAACATGGTGAATCAGTAGAAATTCGCGTTTGAACTTGATTTGGATATTATTAGCGGATTAAGTATACTAACTAGGTTCGATCAAAGCAATAGGTTTTGTTGGTGCATTTCATTGACATAATTCATTAGCAAGCCATGCTTAGTTTGAGATAGTGATCATATGCTTGAGATAATGTCTTTCTTCGATGAATTTAAAGAATTTTAAACCAGCGTTTTGCAATGATCAATGTTTGTGAAATTGTGATTCTAAGTATTCATTTTCTTTTTTGATTTGTATTGTTAAAAGTCTCTCTGACTGTCTGGCTGAAAGTTTTTTGTTTTTGTTTTTCATTTTTTTTACACAGAAATATACATGCATTGAGGGTGGAATAGAGGCTGGGGTGTTTGTAAAGAATTGGATGAATTATACTGAATTAATATGTTTGGTGGTGTTTTGTGTGTATAGGACAATGTGTTGGGGAGACGTGTTGGAGAAGGGTGTTAGAGATGATAATTTTCTTAGTTTGTTCTTTTAAGGAACATAATTTCTACAATAGATTTCTTCTCAGTCAGTTTTCGGTTCCGGTGGTTGCATCATGTTAAGTTTCCTTGTGATATATTATCATTAAATTAAGATGAAGAGTGGAAGATGTAATGTGTTGGATTAACGTACTAATTTGAAAATGCTAATAAATATATTTTATCTATTGATAAAATGACTTGACATGTGTAAAGGATGTACGAGTAAAATGATTCTTAAGCATTTAGTGATTCTTTCTAAAGTGTATTGGGACAAGAAGGATGCTCCTTCAGTTTTAAATGTTTGGTACACTCCGGAAAAGATGTGTTTCCACTTCTCCAAAATAAAAGAAACTTAAGCTAAGGATTCTTGGTTGTTAAGTTACAGATTTTTTGAGCTTGGACATTTTTGCTTTAGCTATTGTTCAGATACTATTTAACTCTGTATTACCTACAGGGATTTTGGAGGTTAACTTGGAAAGGCCTAGTACGAAAAATGCTATTGGAAGAGATATGCTGAGGGGGTTGCAGTATACACTTGAATCTGTTAACAGAGATCAGACATCAAAAGTTTTAATGATCTGCAGTTCGATCCCCAAAGTATTTTGTGCAGGTGCTGATTTGAAGGTAGAGTACTAACTCTGGACCCATATATTGTGATGTCAGGAATTTTACGAGATATAACTAGTAAAATTAATAATAGGTGAACTTAGATAAAATTGAAGTAGACTCGAGTGGTTACTATACCTTTTCTTGCCTTAATTTATTTTTTAAGAGACTGAACTTTTAGTTATGAATGACCTTAATGTTCTATATAACTTTGACTGTGCTCTTTTCTGTTGTCATATTTCTAGTTTATTTGCTTGGTAATTCACTTTCTTTGAAACGTGTATTTATAGGAGAGGAAGACAATGACTCCATCTGAAATTCAGGATTTTGTGCACTCGCTACGTTCCACTTTCTCCTATTTGGAGGTGATACTTATCCTTCCATGTTCTTTCATGGAAAGTTATGTTAATAATATGATGGATCACTTTTTAGTCATTTTTGTAACTCTCAAAGCCATTGGTAAACCTAAAAATATATGCTTAGATTTCATCAAGTGCTTATTTGTGTAGGAGTTTCTATTGATTTCAGTCACCATCTTTTATCATGACTTAACTTGAGTGATTTCAGGCACTTTGTATTCCTACAATAGCTGTCATTGAAGGCGTTGCATTGGGGGGTGGGCTTGAAATGGCTCTATCTTGTGATCTCCGGATATGTGGTCTGTTCATATCTTTGCTTCCAAACATAAACTGGTAAATTGCTGCAATATCTTGATACTTACGTATTGAACGAAACAGGGGAAGATGCTTTGCTAGGATTACCAGAAACTGGACTGGCAATCATACCTGGGTACGACTTGTATACACCTTCTGTGCTGATGTGTCATTATGCTCATATAAGTATGATTTAGACTTGAGGCTTGCAAGATTTATAAACCTTTCTATAAATATAGTGCATGAATAGTATTGCAGTCTCATTTGTTTGATTAACCATGGGTGGGTGGGTTTGTGTGTGTGCCACACATTTTTGGCTGTTCGCATTTAAAGTATTTTCAGTGAACAATACTTTGAGCATTATCTTAAATGTGAAGAGAAACCTCTTTTAGGGCTGGGGGAACACAAAGGCTTCCTAGATTGGTTGGAAAATCAACAGCAAAGGAACTTATATTTACTGGTCGAAAAGTTGATGGTAGAGAGGCTCTATCCATGGGTAAGTTCATTTAGAATTCCTGCATTCTGGGTTCATATTCAAATGTGAAATATGAGTTGAGGTTTCTACAGCATGCAACTCCCTAAACGAGGCATACTAAAGTTGGATTTCATTGCAGGTCTTGTGAATTACTGTGTCCCTGCTGGTGAGGCTCGCTCAAAAGCTCTGGAAATTGCTCGGGATATAAATCAGAAGGTAAGAAAAACTGCTACTAGAATGTATTATATAAAGAACGCAAAGCTTCCATTCGTCATATTCATCACAATAGAAGAATTAGATGCTCATACCGACTTACGTCTCTAAGTACTGCCCTCGGTCTATGAATACCAACCTCCATGCTATATTACGATAACATTACTGAGGTCTGTGGAGCAGTTTGCGGCTTCTCAGCTTATGATCGTTTTCTCGTTGCAGGGACCGGTGGCAATACGAATGGCAAAACGAGCGATTGATGGGGGATTGGAGGTGGATATGGCTTCAGGTTTGGCGTTGGAGGAAGACTGCTATGAAAAGATCCTGCACACCAAGGATCGTTTGGAAGGCTTGGCTGCATTTGCTGAGAGAAGAAAACCTAATTATGCAGGTCAATGAATAGCGCTGCAAGTTGTGCTACTCCTAAATAAATTAATACAAAATAAATAAATTATCAAGTTGTATAAATATGCAAAAATGTACACCTGGCCTTTCCGTAAAACGGTCCATTCACGGGTCAACCCATGCCCAAATCCGACCCGTGACCTGCTGGCAAAAAAAAAAAAAGAAAAAAAAATCACCTACCACACTAAAAAGTATCATTTATAGCCTAAAAGTATCAATTTGTTACTTGTAAGATTTATTGTCAAGCGCAGTGTACGAGTTCACACATTAGCATCAAGCGAGTGCACTGCGCGAATCGTCGGATCAAAAAAATTAATTTAGTTCACTTTAATTTTAGAATTCACTAATTCTATTTAAGGTATATATTTAATTTAAAAAAATTAATTGTCGAGCTTAGTGCATGAGTTCACTTTTTAGTGTTGGGTGAGTGCATGGAAATAATTAAATTTTAATTTTAAAATTTATATTTTTGATAACAAAGAAAAAGAAAAAGAAAAATGGCGCGTGCACGGCTCCCACCGAAAAAACGAAAAAAATAATAATAATGAAAATAGGCTTATGATGCACTGCACTCCGCACCCAAGTCTTTCTCGTACAAATATTATATATTATGGCTAATTGTAAAATAAAAGTCGATCATTTAATCGAATGTTTCAGACCTAATTTAGACTGGTAAGTCTGATCAGTTGAATGGCTTTGAAATTTTTGGCTTGAATTTGGAGTAATTTGTGTAAAGTATTTGAAAGGGTTAGATGATTTTTATTTTTATTTTTGAAAATGAAAGGAGAAATTCTCATTCAACCATCTCTCTTAACCAATGAGGAAAAGAAGAGTTCCAAATTATAAAATCATTACAAGTTGCTCCAAAGCTTGCTAATTTATGTGCCATGAAATTGGCTTCTCGGTACATACGTCGAAACTCAAGCACAAACCCATTCTTAATAACTTCCTCCAACACTGGTAACTCATGCTGCACAAAATTCTCATCAATATCGCCGCCACACAGGAGACGCATCGCGAGAATGGAATCTGAATAGACAACAAACGGAATCAAACCTTCCTACAAACATAGTCCCACGCCATACACAAAATACAAAGGGTTAGATGTTTTTAAAATCATGAATTTGACTTGAGTTTTGATTTTTAATATGAATTTTAAATTATTATATAAAAAATACAAACTTAACACATATTGTAAATTTAATATCGATTCCATTTTCAGTGAAATTGAAACTATCGTAGATGTCAGAAAATACGTGTAGACGGGTTGTCTCGTCACTAAAAATAATATTGTTTCAAAAGGCTTCTATTGAAGTCTAACATCATCGTTTCCAATAAACAAACATCAATTCCAACTTTGCCGAAATTGAAATCGATGTTAAATCTACATAATGTGTTAAGTTTGTGTTTTTATCGTAACAATTTAAAATCCATATTAAAAAAAAACCATGTAAAGTTCATAATTTTGAAAACATTTAAACCAATTTGAAATCCCCAAGTTTCAAATTGTTTGGCAAAATTTGATATAACATTTGAGATCTTATTTCACAAAAATCCCAAAATATAACCACGAAAAATACAAATTCCATTAATCCTTCAATACAACCTTGATACAATTGGGGATAACGATGACCTACTTGTCGATGAATATGTTAACGTGACGGTGCTACATGAGTCGTCACATATATACAATACTTAAATATAAAAATATATATCCCCTAACTATTACTATTTTGAGGTGTCCCAATTATATAATTTTATAATTATAAATAGTATTAATTTTCATAGTAATATACAAACATACCCTTGTTAGGTCTTGAAAATTAAAAATCAACCACTTCAATTTTTTAAAGTCATAAATTTTAAATAAGGGTAATGTTGGAAGTTATGCTTTAATATCTTGTTTCATAAATATTTTTAGTGACAATATGGCAAAGTAGCCACTTAGAAAAATAAAAAACTTTTTTTAGCCACTTTTTTTAAAATATTATTATTTTGTCCAATTTTACCAAAATACCCTTGCGCGCGCACCTGCGCTCTGAGTCCAGAACGCGCGCAGATGCGGGGCTTTCGACGCGCGCGCGCACCTGCGCTCTGAGTCCAGAGCACAGTGCCAGAACGCGCGCAGGTGCGAGACTGCCGACGCGCGCGCGCACGTGCGCTCTGAGTCTAGAGCGCAGTGCCAGAGTGCGCGCAGGTGCGGGGCTGCCGACGCGCGCGCGCACCTGCGCTCTGAGTCCAGCGCGCAGTGTCAGAGCGAGCGTGCAGGTGCGGGCTCCAGGGCGCAGGGCCAGCGCGCAATGCCAGACAGCACGCAGGTGCGGGGATACTGACGCACGCGTGAACCTGCGCTCTGAGTCCAGTGCGCAGTGCCAGAGCGCGCGCAGGTGCGGGGCTGGCGACGCGCGCGCCCTGCGCTCTGAGTCCAGAGCGTAGGGCCAGCGCGTAGGTGCGGGTGCGGGGCTGCCGACGCGCGCGCGCCCTGCGCTCTGAGTCCAGAGCGCGCGCATAGGTGCGGGGCTGCCGACGCGCGCGCACCTGCGCGCTGAGTCCAGAGCGCACACGTGGGTGCGAGGGTATTTTTGTCCAAAGTGACTAAAATTTATATGTTTAAAAATAAGTGACTAAAATAAGTTTTTTAAAGTTCTAAGTGGCTAAAAAAAATTGGCTCATATTTTTAATATACGTGCGAGGATAAAGTGGATTATATATATAACTAGTATTTCTCCCGTGCGATGCACGGAACCAATGTACCTATTTAAGTTTAAATATAATATGAATAAAAAAAATTTTAAACTTTATGAATTTTATTAAATAATAACAAAAAATATACATTGAATTATAATTTCATTTCTGCATACATGGCTAAATTATAAGTATATTTGTATGTATTTTTAAAATAGTATCAAACACAAAAATATAATTTTTTTTAATGCACAAAATATATTTTTAAAATGTTTTTATTAATTAATAGTTTATTTTATTAAGGTTTATTCTATGCATAAAAATTTTCCTTATACAAAATTTTCTTTCATCATTTGTACAATACAAATAACCATTCTTATCAAAATTTAAAGAACTGTTATTTTCCAACAAACATATTGTCCTAAAATGACTATATAGAACTAACTTTTCATGTATATTATATATATAAGAAATTATAAATCAATACTAATGTACACCACCATTACTATTATATATATATATATATTAGCTATTAGATGGATTGAATAAACGCATATATAAATTTCTAAAATTTGATAAATATTAAATATTTAAAAATTCACCCAATGTACATATTAAAAATACTAAAATTTCTCTTTTTAATTATTAACACTCGCTTTACTCTAGTGTGATGCACGAATATAATATCTATAATTTTGTAAAATAGAAACCAACATCATACTAAAAACTCAAACATAGCAAAATTATATTAAAAACCTGAGATAATATATAATTTATCATTTGTCCAATTTTTTTCTATGATTCTAAAAATCAGTTGCTTCCCACTATACTCCCTAAACATTTCTAAAAAAAAAAACGTAAATCATTGGAGTCTGTATGAGCTTGAAGAACATATTGTAGAAATTATATACATAGTTGAAGAACTATATTATTATCGTGTAGAAATAAATAACAAACTTTTATTGAATTGAGCTCCTAAAAAATTCACATATAATTCATATCAATATATCTCGTGCAAAGCTGCAAAATGAAGCGATAAATTAATTAATTATATTCACTATATAATAATAAAAGGGAAAACAAAATAAGAGACAAATTAACACAATCTTTGACGTTTATTCAAAATAAGAATAGAATGGATAAATAATTACAAACCTTACACACCATTCAAAGATTTTCATTGAGTTCTCACAAACATATTGTATTTATAAGCACAATATTTTGATATTTATTTTTGGGAACAATATGATTAGCTGAGTTTCTGGATGCAATTATGATAAATTGCTTGCTAGATTGATGAAAATGAATTTACCTTAAATAAAATATAATAAAATGCTTTGATATCTATATTGTAAAGTAACCAAAAATTTAATTAGCCAACATATAAACTATATAATATGATTGTGAATTATATATGTTATATACGCATACATGAATTGCATATATAACTTATGGCTACAATATTATATAACTGAAGTACTTTGAAGGTTAATATTGATAGAATAGTATTCCATATTTATAATGTGAAGAACTGAAGGTATTATACCTTAACATAATTGTAAGATTTTATTATAGAATATAATATATTGATTGAAATTATGATATGGCTAATTATTATGTTAATTATAGAAAGATTTAATTTTCTTTATGATATAAACGTTAATTGTAGAAATATTATTATAGAAATGATGCCATTATATTATCTAATAACTTACGAGAAAATTTCAATTTTGGTCCCACAGGACATGGGGTATTCCGTTTCTGGTCCCGACGGTTTCACTTTTGGTCATTTTTCAAAAAAATTATCCAAAACTAGTCCCATAGGTTTATCAGTATCGATTTTAGTCCTACAAATTAGACGGCTGATTTAACGATGGACGGAAATATCACGCACGAATCACGTGCGTGTCATTTTAGAGGGAAAATTTGACCCAATTAGACCTAAATCCCTAATTCAACATAAAATAGAACTCATTCACAACCCGTAAAAAAATCCCCAAATTCGTTCCACAGCAAATTCGCAAAAAATTCCAAATTTTCACAGCAATATTGGGACGTGATGATACGAAGGAAGGTTTTTTTGGAAATGCCACACCCAAACTACCGTAAGTTTCAAATCATTTCTCAAATGTTTTGTCCAATTTATCCAGTAAATTTCGTTCGATTTCTGAAAGTTTAATTGTTGCTCAAATTGTTTTTGTTAGTTCGGTCTTGATTTTGGTACACTCTGAAGCTAAAGCATGGAGGAATGGCAATTTCTGATGCGGGTAAGCTTGAGTATTTAGAAGGCACAATGAGTGTATTTGATTTTATAGACAGTTGTAAGTGTTGCTTGAAGTATTTAGAACAATTATGTGAACAGTTAGGGTATATGGGTAGTAAGAGATTTTATGGGCTTGTTGAAAATGACATGTTGAAGCTGATTGATTGTGAGGCTGACACTTGGATGTTGATAAATGAGGCTGAGAAGAGCAGAGAGTTCACCATATATCTGGAGGGTGAAAGAATTTGTACAACTTCTGTTGCGGAAATGGTTAAAGGAGAGGTGGAGTATTTGGATGATGAACAAGAGGTTGATGTTGAGCAGGAAGTTGAGCTTCAGAATATGCTTAAAAGGAGATATATGTTAACCTATCTGCAGAGTGTTGAAAAATCATCTGAAGGTCCTGTTTCAGATGCAGATGGTCTAGATGATGATGCTGGGAAGGGAAAATCCCTGATAGAAGAGGGTGTAGGTGCTGGGAAGGGAAAGACATTGAGTAATGCAGAGGGTTTAGTTGCTGGGAAGGGAAAGGGCCTGAGTAATGCAGAGAGTTTAGTTGGTGGGAAGGGAAATGACTTGAGTACCATAATGGAAGATGATGCAGAGGGTATGGAAGATGATGCAGAGGGTCTAGATGTTGGGAATAAGGGAAAGAATATAATGGAAGATGACTTAGGAGCAAAAGGGAAAGGAAAGGCACTGATGGAAGACTGTTTAGAGACTGCTGGTGAAAGTGATGATGAGGATTTCACAGGTGATGAGGACAGCTGTGATGATCTGCTGGATGACATTATCTACAATGAGAATGTAGATAATGATGTGGAGTGGATAGGTCCTAAAGAAGCTGATATAGATGTTGCTCAGTCAGAGAGTACTAGTGACTCAGATTATGGGAATGAGATGAGTGAGCCTGAGAGTCTACCATCTGAGAATGAAGAGGGGTCCAGTAATGTGGGGGCTGAAATAGTATCAAGACCACAAAATGCTACATTTTACCTGGGGCAATTGTTCAGTACCAAGCTAGAATTCAAGGAGGCTGTCAATAGCCACTCAGTTGAGATAGGAAGAACCACCAAGTTTATTAAAAATGATAGCAGAATGATCTATGCAAGGTGCAAAAAGGCAGATGAAGGGTATGCATGGCATATAAATGCACTTAAGGTGAAAGATGAAGAATCATTTCAGATTAGAGAGCTGAGTTTGGTACACTCCTGTGCAAGATAATTTCATGGTTCTAATGCTAAGTCAGGTTGGTTGGCAAAGAGGTTTGAAAGGTCTTTCAGATGTGATCCAAAGAAGAGTATAAAGAGCTTTAGAAAACATGCAATATCTGAGCTTGGAGTGTATGTGTCACATCAACAAGCCATTAGAGCAAGACAGAAGGTACTGAAACTGATTGAAGGGTCTAACATTGACCATACTCTAGGCTGTGGGACTATGCAGAATGTTTGAGAGCAAGGAATCGAGGTTCCATTGTGATTCTACAGTGTGATGTCACATGTACTACCAACAAATTTAAGAGGTTCTATGTGTGTCTTGGTGCTTTAAAGAATGGCTTCAGAGCATGATGTAGGCCATGGATTGGTGTAGATAGTTGCCACTTAAGTGGGCTTAATTCAGGTGTGCTACTGATAGCAGTGTGTATGGATCCTAATAATGATCCATACCCTCTAGCATATGCAGTAGTTTCAGTGGAGAACAAGGAATCCTGGGAGTGGTTCTTGCTGCTTTTGAAGGAGGACCTACTGATAGAGAGGGAAGATGTATATACATTTATGTCAAACAAGCAAAAAGGTCTGATTGGAGCTTTTGAGAAGGTGCTGCCATATGTGGAGAACAGATTCTGTGTTAGGCATTTACATGGGAACATGAAGAGGGCTGGATTCAAGGGGAAGAACTTCAAAACACTACTATGGAAAGCAGCCAATGCAACTACTATTCCTGCATTTAACAATGCAATGCTTGAGATAGGGAAGCTGGATCAGAAGTGCCTGGAGTGGCTACAAGCTAAGCCACCATCAGAATGGTCAAAGTCACACTTTTCCACTTTTGGAAAGTGTGACACTTTGGTGAATAATATGTGTGGGCAATTTAATGCCTTCTTAGTGGATGCTAGGGACAGACCAATTCTAACTATGCTAGAATGGATCAGAGAGTATATGATGTCTAGGCTCCAGAGATATAGAGAAAAGAGTGAGCTTAAGTGGGAAGGCAGGAAGCTTTGTGGCAAGATTAAGGGGATTGTCAGTAAGAATATGGAAGAATCTGGTGACTGTATTCCCATAAAATGTAGTGAAAAGACATATGAGGTCTCAAGCTATGATGACTCAAGATATGTTGTGCACTTAGATCATCATACTTGTGATTGTAGGAGGTGGGAGTTGTCTGGCATTCCCTGTAAGCATGCTGTGAGTGCAATTTGTGCAGAAGGGGGAGATCCAGAGGATTTTGTTGCTGCCTGTTATTCTGTTGAAACATATGATGCAGTTTATAGCCATGCTATAAACCCAATGAATGGTGAAGAACTGTGGCAGAAAACAGGCTACATACCACCTTTACCACCTACAATGCTGAAAAGGAAAAAGGGTAAACCTGGAAAGGCAAGGAAACTTGGGCAGAGTGAGACTCCAAAGAAGAAGCAGAGAAAGGGGGATGCAAGTGAGGTGCAGAAAATGAGAAAACAGAGCTTTAAGGTCACCTGTCACACATGTGGGGGAAAAGGTCACAACAGCCTTGGATGTGCAGTAAGAAAGGTTAACTTTTCATATTATGTTGAATTTATGGTTTCATAATGTTATGCAGAACACTAACTATAATTTGTTCTATGTATATATGTTCATTAGGCTGCTGCAAACACTGAACAACCCACTCCAGAAGCTGATGTGCAGGACATGACACAACCTGACTACCCCTTGACACAAGAAGATGAAGAAGATGCAGACTTGGATGCTTTTATAGATCACTATACACACAAAAGCACCGGACCAACTACTGTGCAGAGGAGAAATGAGCTTGTGAGTTGTTGTTGTTAATTTACTTGACTTACCATCTATATTTAATTATCATCTAAATTTGAATTACTATCTGAATTTTAGGCTAAAAAAAGAGCTGTACTTGCTGGAAGTTCCCAACCAAGGCAGAGTGGTGTGCATCAAGAGGCTTATACCATATCACAAGCTGTCAATGCTCTACAACCAACAACAATGGGTGTTCAGATCAGGGCTCCTGCTCCAATGAGATTCCATCCAAATGAGGTCATTGGTGGACCTTCTACTGCTGCAAAGAGGGGTTTAGAAGGCATGAAGGTGTTCACTGAAGGAGGTAAAAAGTATGTCACTTTATCTAACTTAAGAGATTCAACAAAGAAAGCAAGCTCTGCTAAACAAGCTTAATGTAATCCTCTTGGTGTCTGCTACTGGGGATTTTTTGATAATAACATGTGCATAAGATGTAGATAAATGCTACTGCTTTTTTGTGTTTTATGTTCCACAGTAGTTTAGCACTAACTGTTGGGCTATTTTTGCCATATTTTTTGAATCATGATGGTTTTTGAATCATGATATGTATGCAGTAGCAGTCAGTGAAACTGTTATCTTTTGGTGGCCTTAATGATTAAGTAGAAGGTTTCTACAATTTTTTGAGTTTGCTAAATTATGTTCAATGTGCAAATATGTGAAATTCTTCTACAATATGTTCAGTTTGCATTCATTACATTACATCTGAAATTCTGCATTCTAAAAATCTGCATTCATTACATTCTAAAAAATCTGCATTCATTACATTCTAAAAATCTGCATTCATTACATCTGAAATTATGCATACAATACAGGGGGAAAATGTTGCATACATTACATCATTTGAATAATTAGTGCATAAAACTTAAAGTAGTGCATAAAACTGAAATTAGTGCATACATTACATCATTTGAATAATTTAATTACCAAGGAAAACAGGAGCACTAGTAATATCATTTTCCCTAGCTTCTTTATTTCTGCAACATTTTCAGACATTTTCTTCAACTCTTTAGCCATTTTCTTCAATTGTTCTCTGTCAAGAGAGTTTTCCTCAACTCCAGTTCCATCTTCATCAGCCCAAAGAAAGAAACCACACCCCCCATTTTGAGAATCTGGACATGTATGAAATGTCCTACCTTTGCTTGTCGGCTTCTTTGAAACATATGTACGTGCAGCTTTTCCACAATGACACACCAAGTAAGCTTTGTCCAAATTTTTGTTTGAGGATGTTGCAGACATAACTTTTTTTTTGGTATTTTTTCTCGTGCTTTGGTAGCTTGGTAATTGTGTTGTGTATGATATTTATTTTGTTTGGTGAGTTGGTATATATAGTGTCAATGATGGTGGGAATTTTCCCTCCAAAAAGATGTGAAAATTCCCTCCAAAATCATAGCAATAACAGGTGAAATTTACCTCCAAAAACATTGATGATATTCTGGAAATTTTAACGTTTGGGACCAAAATTGATATTAAAATGGGACCAAAATTGATACAAATTTTAACAGAAACCGTGACGGCGTGACTAAAAATGATACTTCGTATCCTATAGGACCAAAAGTGAAACCGTCGGGACCAGAAACGGAATACCCCATGTCTTGTGGGACCAAAATCGAAATTTTCTCAATAACTTACTATTAAATTATTGAATGCAAAAATGACTAAAATACCCTTAGGAGTGAGCGGGAAAAATGATGCTGTAAAAATGTGTTATTATATATATATAGATATAGATATATATTGAGATGGAGAGAGTATATAATATTTAATTAAATATCAAAATAAACTCTACATGAAAAGATGTCTTATTTTCCTTGACCAATATAGTAAAAACGCTGAGCATAAGTTAGTTTGCGCGCAGTTCGGACATAATTAAATTTTCTTTATAATGAAAAAGAAATGTAACAAAATCACACCCATCCTACCTTTAAACCAAATAGATAAGAAAAGGTAAAAATATTACAACGCGGTCACTTTCACCAAAAAAAATTATGTTAGTAAAACAATATTAAAAGATTCATGAGCTTTGTAGCTTAGTGATATTATTTTTCAACTTTACATAGTGATTGATTGAGTTCGATCATTAATTCCCACCCCAGCTAATGAAAGATTGTTACAATAAGATGCTCAATTACTATCATAGCTTAATTAGTGTTTTTTTAGGGAAACTTAATTAGTGTTACATCATGAGCAGTCTTTCATTCTTCGTTTCACCCTCACATCTACTATTATTTTTTTTTTTTTTTCTCTTTTTTCTCCAATTTCAATTTTATTGTGCTTAAGTTTAATTTTATACCAACTAGCTAGGGTTTATAATTAATTTTAATTTGATCAATCTCATGACTGAAGTCTAAAAAGAATGCCGAAAGCACGCGAGAAAAGATAATGAGGAGTGATGTAATCTACCATGCATGCATATTTTAAATTAGAGTTAGATCTAATTTAAAAATAATAAATTAAGCGGTGATTAAAAAAAAAAAATTGAAAGTGGCATGGAATTAACACATGCAGGCATATGCAGCAGATTGATTTTGATATGAAGAAGTAAATTTGCATAGGCACCCATTTATTTAATTAATGCACACCATTTAAACGGTCAACATTCAACTCAAGGCTGCTAGTAAGATATAACTGCGTCAAATTAAACATGGTACGTACACATCATCTCATCTGCAGATTGGTAATTTATAGAGAGAATGAATTCGAAATTGGAATTATTAATTGAATCTCGTCAAAGATCGATTATTCATATCATACCATAAGTCCCAATCCATGTCATCAATCCTAACATTAATGTTGTTTGGGTGGCCATGCCCACATAATTGAAAAGTCACCACTAATAATTCTAATATATATATATATATATATATATATATATATATATTGAGAAGTCCTTTTTTTTTTTTTTTTGTTGTCGAAGGTAACCCGCAGCCGCTACCGAGGTGCGCACTGGGTAAACCCCGCCCCTGTGTAATAGCCTGCAAACCACACAGGGGAGGTAAACCACACTTGACAAGCCAGGTGTAACAGGCTCACACCTAGTGGTGTTGGTGGGATTCGAACTTGAGACTTTTGGCCTCAAGATATCACCACTCCACCACTAGGCCATCCCCAAGGGGACAAGAGAAGTTTCCTTGCCTATATGTAGTAAGGTCTTACCTATTACACTTAATTATTTGCATATTATCAACTTAATTAATATGGTATATATCCATCTCGTGTGATGGGTGTTTTCAAGTATATGTGAGTTGTAAACTTGTAATTAGCTAGTACGAGGGGTGTGCAAACGGTGATTTAATTTCATTTTAAATCGAGACGAGATGACGTAATTAATTAATTTGGTTTTGAAAATTTGAAATCCAACTAAGTAGCTAGTTGTTTTAAAAGAGTATTCAATTGGAATTGGTTGGATTAAAACTCCAATCCATAACCAAACTAATAGGAAACACCCTTAAAAAATGGAAGCCCAAAACAACGCGTTCAAATATCCTGTTACACTTTTATGCGTTTCATTTCGTGTTTTACTGTAAAATTTATGATTTTAATAATATTTATTATAAAATAAACATCAATTCTAACATAAATAATCATACTCAACATTTATCAACAAAAGAATGAATTTAAAAAGTTATAAAATCTAATTTTAAATTAATCAACCACAATAATGAATTATTAATTGAAAATTGAAAATTAAATACTAAAAAATAATTATAAACCTTAATTGGGTGAGGTAAACCTTAAAAAAAAATCTTAAAATTAAACTAAATCACAAAAAAATATAATAGAAGAAAATAATATATATAAAAAAAACACATCATTTGAAAGTGTAACACAGAAAGTGTAATAAGAAATGTCACTTCAAGTGACTCCCTTCCCTTTCCACCAAATATTGGAATTAGCAAGTCAATACCCTTTCAAGTTTCAACGGGCAGCTGGTATACTAACAACCTTGCACCTACTTTTTTCCCTCACAAAATTCCATAGGAAAAATAAAAAAACCACACAACATTAATTAATCTAACCAAAAATCACCCAAACAGTGGAGGAAACCATGTGTAAAATTAAGTGAGATGTTTCGAATTTGACACCAACCCCATAATTCCCTTTCCCCTAACTCAAAAATAAAATAAAATTAATCCGATCCAAATAGCTTAATTATCAAATTGACACAAACCCAGAAATTTCTTCTTACAAAGTCAAGTGATCCTAGCTAGCTATATAGCTACTTCTCCCCCATATATTAATCATCCTATTAATTAATTTAATTCAAATATCACCATCAAAATAAATGGTGGCCTCAATATATATTCATAGTCTCATATTTAGGAGGGACAAATCAAACTTGCCTGCTTTCACATGTTTATAATAAGTTCCTTTATTAAAAAAAAAAACACGTACACACACATATATTACATATATATATATATATGTATGTATGTATTTATACAGTCCTAATAAACCATAATTTCTTCGTGGTAGAATAGTGAATACATCATGGGAGCTATAGCAAAACTGCTGTCGTATCCCGACAAAATTTTTTCGCTTTTTTTCCTCAGAATTCTGCCGGAGCTGCTCCATCTAGCCATACTAGCGGCGTGCATTTTCTGGAAATACTATCAAATTCTTGCGAAGAAGCGCAACTACACGGCGGCGATCAACAGCGGCAGCTCGACATTCAAGTACAGGAAGAAGTTGAGGCCGGATTCCGGCGAGTGCAGCGTGTGCTTGTCGGATTACGCAGAGGGGGAGGAGTGCTGTCGGGTGGTCGCGTGCGGCCATGCATTCCACCGGCGTTGCTTGGAGAGGTGGCTGAAAGGGTACGCGCCGACGTGCCCGATGTGCCGAGCCGCGGTGGTGCCGGAGGAGGTGGCGGCGGAGTATCGGCGGCTGCAGATGGAGGAGGAGGATGATTGGATTGAGAAGGAGTTTGCTCTCATCTTGTTGAATGCATTGGATGGTGGGAGATCATGTAATGGTTTCTTTTGATTTAATTTAATTTTTAGGTTTTGGTTTGGATTAATTGATGTTGAAGAAATTTGTTTGCACATATTGAAAATTTGAAATAGAGTTGGATTGGTTAGAAATTAGAACTACAAGTTTAGTCTACTCCCGTATAGTTTACATATATTAATTAATAGCACCGCAAATATGCAGGGGGGGTACTGAGATATATAATTAATTTTGAATTAGAAGATATTAACATCTTTATAGAATTGGGTTGCAACGTACTCATCTTATTGCTGAGGATATAATTAATTAAGTTATTCGTTTGTATTAATTAATCGAGAAACATGCATATATTAATTAAACTCTGTTTTGTTAATAGCATAAATTATGAAAAGATTGGGATGATATTGTATTATATATAAATATGTCTTTTCTTTTCAGTACTAATGTTTAGATTATTTATTATTATTATTATTATTATTATTATTATTATTATTATTATTATTATTATTATTTATCGTAGGCATGCATGCAATGGGGGCACACTAAGGTCGACCTGTCACGATCGGAAATTTGTGGTTGGCTGCTCGCAGTTGACGACTTAGATTTTCGGATCACTGGCTAGAGAAACTAGTCTCCAAAAAACTAGAGAAAATAAAAACATGTTTTTTTAAAGGAAATAATTAAAAGGGATAAAAACATGTTTATTTTAATTTAGCTATACGTGTTTTTGACAGTTCAAAGTTACCTGTTAGATTTTGTTTTCTTCTTACAATTCCGTACACTAATTTGAACTTCTAAGTGCTCGTTTGGTTTCATATGAAAAATTATTATTTTAATCAATAGACATCATTATCATATTATTGTTATTACGGATGAAATTATCCGCTATATTTTCTGCAACACTTGGTGCTACATAATTATATTTATTATTATTTTTATTTTTTTTATTTTATTTCAATTTATTATACTTTATTTTCATTTTACACTTATTATTTAGGGTTCATCCTACTCATTTAGGGTCTACAATTATTTTTTCAATATTAAATTTTATTTTGTAAAAAAATAATTAAATCCTAATTGGGTGGGATGAATCCTAATTAGTAAGTATAAAATTAAACTAAAGTACAATAAATTGAAATTGAATAAAAAAATCAAAGAAAAATTAATAAATTTACTTGTGCTGTACCAAATGTTGCACAAATTAAAGTGTATTATAAGATTTAATGATCCACTGTAGGGGTACTTGATATTAAGTTTTGTAAGTAACTAAAAGGTGAATTAATGCACCGTACGTACACGTGTCCTGAATTATTGATAAATTAATAAATTTATTTTGAGAACAAATTTTGGCAACTAAAAATCGATATGAATGTCAATAATTAAGTGAATAAGTAATACCTGAAGACGAGTACATTTATGATTGAGAATGCGAGGACATGAGGTTTTGATTCTCAATTTAGTCGTTGAAATTCGACTCTTGAAATAAATTTATTAATTGATCAATAGTTTAATTGATACATAGAGATAGGGTGTAATTAATTATATTTCGAGTTATTTTTGTGAAAAATCTTACTTAATAGTTTGGAATTGAAACTATAGTGTAATTTACCCCCCTAACTAAAATATTAATTAATCAAGAAATTTTATATACGACCCACCTAATTAGTGGAGTGACAATCCATGAGAGAGAGAGAGAGAGAGAGAGAGAGAGAGAGAGAGAGAGAGAGAGAGAGAGAGAGAGAGAGGCCATTGTTATTATTTTATTGTTATCGATGGATTTACGATTCTTGGATGAATTGTTGCAAAGCAAATTTGTGAATATGGGAGGGTTGGAATCATGTGATGAATAAGAAGATGATGAAGCTGTAATTAATATTCAAATGATCAATTTTATGAAATTAATTGGATTTAATTTAGGGGGTTTCTATTTGCACCACTTAGTTTACTCTTTGCACCATTAAATTACATAAGTAAAAAATAAATAATTATAAAATTACATAAATATCCTTACTAAATAAAAATAAAATAAAATCAATAAATAAAATAAAATATTAAAAGAAAAAAAAAACATCTCTCCTCTGGCCTTCTGCCGTTCCCCCTCAAAAACTTCCCACCTTTCGTCCTTAATTTCACTCTGTACCGCTGCGGACGTTGTCGAAGATGGTGATGGAGGGGCCGACGCTGTGGACGGAGGTGCAACCCATGTAGTCCTCAGCGCCGATTGTCTGCTGCATATGATCAGAGTCGTCGATCACGGTGTCCTCGAACACCGTGACCAGAGACGTCCATGTTAGTTTTGTATACTGGAAGACTCGTCTTTGTATACTTTTCTGATGATATGATGATATGAAATGAAAGTTATTGCAGTCACTGTTTGCATTTAGATTATGTTCTATAATTATTTTATGCAATGTTCCATATACTTACATTGTAGATGATATGGTGTGGGGAGTCACACGGTAAGATCATATCATTCGAACCTTGTAATGTATTAAAGAGCTCACGGCTTAGATGGTCCTGAACACACCATCGGTACACCGTAGAATAATCTGATAAGTTAGTTTATCTTGACTAACTGATTATTCTAGTACACTAGTTAGTGTATTGAGGAGGATCACGATAGGATACTATTCTCTGTCTCTGACCCAGTTACTGAGAGAATAAAGATCCACAGAGTTCGGGTTCTGAACTCATGTGATATTGACGAGCATATGTGTGTGTTGTTTATTACTTTGATTTATCAATGGGTGAGATCTTTTCGTAGATCGAATTCGATATCTTGGGTAATAACAATGTATACATGATGTCTCGAGCAGTATGCATGAGCACTGTGTCCTGGTGCGCCAGATTGATGATGTTCTCTTGAGGAAGCACAAGTTCATGTTTAAACCCTGCAGGTGGAATTTATTCCGTACATGAATAAAACTTGTGTGGTACTACTCAAGGTTTTAGATGTTGATTAATTATAGCTGTCAGAGGCTTACATAATTAATTAATGAACATTATATCTTAAACACGGGGAATGGCTGGACTAAAGGAGAAAGCATATTCGTAAATATATATTAAATTGGTAGGTCAGTTTTACTTCTTTAGTGGAATAAAAGTAAAACTTAATTTATTTAATTATATCCTAAGTTTATTGGATATTGGATATTAAATAAATTAGTGGGCCAATTTAATAAACATGCATGTTACATAAAATTATGATTTGCATGAACACGGATTAATGAACAACCAAATTGATCCTGCGGTGGTTTAATTCAAAAAAACCCCAACAACTGGTATCAGAGCGGATTTTGGCACTGTTCTAGGATTAATCCGGGCATAATTTCGAATTGCATATTAAATTTGATGATAAATTTATGGTGTTTAAATTTTCAGATTTAATTATCATGTGTTTCGATTTTATGGTATTCAAAACTTGGAAGAATTTTTGATGAAAAATTCAAAAATTCTAGTTTTGAGTGGTTAAGAATTTTCGGTCATTATGGATATAGATTTGGAATGATATTTGATGTTCTTCAAATTTTCAGATTTGTATCTCATAATTTTCGAAAATTTGGAGGTCAAAATTTTTGAATTTTGATGTGTTTAAATTCCCTAATTTTGTGTTCTATATTTTCGATACCTAGAATTAAATTTGGATGGATTTTTGATCAAGATCAAAATTTCCAGATTTATTTTGGTAGAGGTTCGAAAATTTAGTTGATTAGAATTAGGATAAGTAATTTTTGGTGTATATCAAAAATTATCTAATTCTAATCTAGATAGGTTTGAAATTAGAATTTTAAATTTGGTAATTTTTGAAGTGGATCAAAATTTCCAGATTTATTATTTGGTAAATTTCGAAACCTATGGTATTTATTTGGAATAGTTTTTTGATTAATGTCAAAATATCCAAATGTGTTAACTTTATGTAATTTTTGAAATTAATAAAATGATTTGGAGAAGATTTTGATAAAAATCAAATTTCCAGATTTGTTTATTCATGTGGATCGAAAATTACATGTGTTGGATTAAGATTTGATATTATTTGATGTATATCTTAATTTACCTAATTTTAATCTCGATAGATTTGAAAGTAGAATTTTAAATTTGAAAAAATTTGAAGTGGATCAAATTTTCAGATTTATTATTTGGATATTTTCGAAATCTATGTATTAAAAATTGAATAAGGTGATTTTGGATATATACAAATAATTATCAAAATCCAATTGTGATAAGAATTTAATTTTGGATAGGTTTTGGAAGATTTTGGATTGGAATCAAATCTCCAAACTTTATCCTTGAAGATTTAGATTCTTATGGATAATATTTGGATTAGATTCTTGATTTATATCAAGATATCCAATTATTATTTAATTAGGGTGGCTTGAAAATATTAAATAAATTTGGTGGATAATTATAATTAATTTCCATATTTATTTAAGTGATATTTTCGAAAATATACAAGATTAAAATTGGTGGATAATTATTTTAATTTCTAATTTTTATCTTGTGGATAATATCGAATCAATTAATTTAATTAATTGTAAAATTCGAATATTATTTTAATATTCATGCATAGATATCATATGTTATTTTATGTGGATCATATAATACATGATTGTTGGTTTTTGTAGACTGTGTTTGTTTGCAGGTTTACCAACTATCATGGCTCCTTTATTTTATGTGATGTATGTTTGTGTTGAATGAATGTTTGGCCGTATGCCGGTTTGGCTACGTGATTTTAATTCATGAGAAAATCCATGGATTAGGTCTAGGTTTTATTTTACGTTGTTTTAATGTAATAGATATAAAGCTGTTAGACGAGTTTTTGAGTTGTAATTTTTATTCTAGCAATATTAGATTTTTCCTTTCGGAATAGATAGTCTGTATTGAATAAAGATCGGAGATCAACTCAAAAGAAGGAAAGTGGTTCAGCACCAAAAAGGAAGGTTCACCGGTTCATGTCCGGAAACCCTAAATGGAGCTAGGATTTTCGGCGAGGCGTGGTGAAGGGGGCGGCGGTTCTTAGCCTGTTCCGGAGCTGACTTTCCAGTTTTATCTCATCAATCAACATGAGATATAAGCCATGATAGTTGGAATATTACTATTGCTTATTATGTTGAAGCATGCAATGGATATTTATCTTTTTATGTGATGTTTGCATGTTCGATAATGGGATAAAATGAAACCTCAAACATAAATAACTAAGTGGGAGAGATTCATACCAAAGTAGGTAGAAATCTCATTCGGTCTCCATTAAAATCTGGTTTAATTGAGAAGTGATGGGCATGCGCGTTGACATCGGTCTTCCTCCATATCGGATGTGTCATATCACAGATTTCTCTAGAAATTAAATCTCCTAAATGGATAGCTGTAGAACACTATTAGGACTAACTGACTCCTCCATCTGGAGCGGTTAAATTCGAATAGTGCTCTTGGTGCGAAGATAATGGTGTGCACACTTAGATGTAATTTATTGATAAACGTCCACACGATCGTGGCTTATCAGTTAGACGATTACATGATCGTGTTTAATCCGGCTATTAATTTGCTTGTTGTAAGGAAACTCAACTGGAGGCAAATTAAAGGTTTAACCTATTTAAGAATGGATTTTATAAACGTCCACACTATCGTGGCTTATAAAAGACGTTTTTAAAGTGTCGGTGGAAAAGTATATAATTTTTATGAGGCTTTCGATTATATACTGTTTATCCTAAACGTGTTATGTGACTGTACTGCATGTTTAATTTCAGTTATTTCATATCATCAATGGCACTCTCCAATCTGTCCTCAATCCTCAAAGAAAACAAACTTGTCGGTGAAAACTACAATAACTGGATTCGTAACCTTAACTTAGTTCTTGTTGCTGAGGGACACAAGTTTGTACTTGAAGAGGTTTGTCCTCAGACGCTAGATAAGGATTCTGACGAAGCCCAAAAGGTTGCATATGATAAATGGGTTAGGTCTAATGAGATAACGCGATGTTACATCTTAGCATCTATGTCAAGTGTGTTGCAACATCAGCATGAGCCTATGAAAACCACTTATGATATCATGTACAACCTTAGGCAGCTATTCGGTCATCAGAACCGCTCGGCACGCCATTTGGCAATGAAGAAACTAATGGATGCGAGAATGTCTGACTCCACACCTGTTAGGGATCACGTTCTCATGATGATGGGGTATTTATCTGAGATCGAGACCTTGGGTGGAGAGCTAGATAGCGATTCTCAAATCGACATTGTTCTTCATAACTTGTCCTCGAAGTTTGAGCAGTTCAGGCTGAATTTTAACATGATTAAAAGGGATGTCGGCCTGACTGAACTGCTCATAGATCTTCAGGCGGCTGAATTGCTCCAAAAGAGAAATCCTGAGGCCCACATAGCTGAAAAAGGAGCGTCTTCTTCTGGTGGAAAAAAGAAGAAAAGAAACGCACCTAAGAAGGCTGCAGATGAGGCGCCTAGGGTGAAGAAGCCAAAGGCAAAGATTCCTCCTGAGGAGTTCAAGTCGAAGACTAAGTGCTTCAAGTACGGCCAACCAGGTCACTGGAAGGCGGCATGTCCTAACAAGAAGAAGAAGAGAGGTACATCTCACACTCTGGTTGTGGAAACATGTTTAGCAACTTGTTCTACCCAGTCATGGGTAGTAGATACTGGAGCTACTGATCATGTTTGCATGTCTTTACAGGGGTTCCTGGTAAAAAGACAGCTGAGTGAGGACGAGATCACCGTCTACATGGGCAATGCTACGAGAGTGGCGGCTGTTGCAGTGGGAGACGTTGTTTTACCTTTCAGTAGTGATAGAACTTTGGTTTTGAAAGATTGTCTTTATGTGCCTGATTTTAGGCGAAACTTGATTTCAGTTTCTAAATTGATTATGGATGGATATTCTGTTTCTTTTGATAACAAAGTAGTTATCTTTAGTGGTAAACATTTTATCTATTCTGGCACATTGGATGGACACTTATACTTTCTTAAACCAAATGAAAACACTATGCATAGACAACTGTTGAATACATCGATCATAAACCCTAACAAGAGAAAAGAACCTTCGGGATTGAGTCAAACCTATATTTGGCATCTAAAGCTAGGACATATTAACCTTAAGAGGATACAAAGGCTTGTAAACAATGGACCATTGTCTTCTTTGGTACTGGAATCGTTTCCTTTGTGTGAATCCTGTTTGGAAGGTAAAATGACCAAGCTTCCTTTCCAGTCAAAAGGAAATAGATCCGAAGGGCTATTAGATTTGATTCACTCTGACCTATGCGGCCCTATGTCAGTTCAAGCTCGAGGAGGGTTCGAGTATTTCATCACTCTCATTGATGATTACTCTAGATACGGTTATATCTACCTGTTACATCGCAAGTCTGAATGCTTTGAGAAATTCAAAGAGTTTAAGGCGGAAGCGGAGAAATGAACAGGCAGAAGTATCAAGTTACTACGTTCTGATCATGGTGGCGAGTACCTCTCAAGCGAATTTAGGGATGACATGGCAGAGAGTGGGATTACATCCCAGTTGACTGCGCCTGGAACGCCACAGCAGAATGACGTGGCGGAAAGAAGGAATCGTACATTGTTAGAGATGGTTAGATCGATGATGAGTTATTCTGAGTTGCCTATTTCATTCTGGGGATATGCCCTGGAAACGGCAGCTTATATTCTTAACTTGGTTCTATCGAAATCAGTTCCTGCTACACCCACAGAACTATGGACTGGACGAAAGCCCAGTTTGAACCATATTCGGATTTGGGGTAGCCCAGCACACGTGTTGGACAAGGAAGCTGATAAGCTGGCTCCTCGTACTGATGTAAGGCTGTTCGTTGGATATCCTAGAGGAACGAAAGGTGGTTTGTTTTATAGTCCTAAGGATCAGAAGATCATTGTTAGCACCAATGCTCAATTCTTAGAGGAAGACTATGTCATAAACCACAAACCAAAGAGTCACATTATCCTTGAGGAGTTAAGGGGTAGATCGAATCCTACACCAGTTGTACAAGAAGAGGAACCACCAAACACTGCACAACGTGTCACAGAAGTACAGGAACTGCCTCGTTGCAGTGGGAGGGTTGTACGCCAACCTGATAGATTCATTGGTCTGGGAGAGGCTTCAGATTTCCCAGAGGGTCTCAATGAATTGGATCCCAGGACCTATGACGAGGCAATTCGAGATAAAGATGCAGATTTTTGGAAAACTGCAATGGAGTCTGAGATTGGATCTATGGATCACAATCAAGTCTGGGAACTTGTAGAACCACTAGATGGGGTAAAACTCATTGGCTGTAAGTGGGTCTACAAGCGCAAGAGAGGATCTGATGGGAAGGTTGAAACCTTCAAAGCTAGATTGGTGGCAAAAGGGTATACTCAGAAAGAAGGGATCGATTATGAGGAAACCTTTTCGCCGGTAGCCATGCTTAAGTCAATCCGGATTCTCTTGTCTATTGCCGCTCATTTGGATTATGAGATCTGGCAGATGGATGTCAAGACGGCTTTCTTAAATGGAAGTCTTGAGGAAAATATTCACATGAAACAACCAGAGGGATTCATTGCTAAGGGCCAAGAGCACTTGGTGTGTAAGCTTAAGAGATCCATTTATGGACTTAAGCAGGCATCGAGGTCTTGGAACATCCGATTTGACGAGGTTATCCAGTCATATGGATTCGTGCAAAGTCCGGATGAGAGCTGTGTGTACAAGAAATGTGATGGAAACGTGGTGGCATTCCTCGTACTTTATGTTGATGACATCTTGCTTATTGAAAACAGTAAGAAGGCATTGTCAAACATTAGGGTGTGGTTGTCCGAGCAGTTCGATATGAAGGATCTGGATGAAGCCGGACATGTCCTTGGCATGAAGATCATTCGTGATCGTCAGAAAATGATGTTATGTCTGTCCCAGGCGACTTATATCGATACAGTGCTAGCTAGATTTGGTATGCAAGATTCCAAGAAAGGTTTTATACCTTACAGGCATGGAATTCATCTATCCAAGGAAATGTGTCCCCAAACACAGTCTGAGATAGAGGAAATGAAGAAAGTACCATATGCTTCGACTGTGGGAAGTTTGATGTATGGTATGCTGTGCACTAGGCCTGATATATGCTATGCCGTTGGCATGGTAAGCAGATATCAGTCTAACCCTGGACAAGGTCACTGGACTGCGGTCAAAAATATTCTCAAGTACCTTAAACGGACTCGAGACTACATGTTGGTTTTCCGCTCTGATAGTCTAGTACCTTTGGGTTACATGGACTCAGATTTTCAATCCGACAAAGATCAGAGTAAGTCTACCTCGGGCTATGTGTTTACACTAGGAGGTGGAGCCATCGCATGGAGGAGCATTAAGCAGAAATGCATTGCGGATTCCACCATGGAAGCTGAGTATGTAGCTGCCTCTGAGGCTGCAAAAGAGGCTGTCTGGCTCCGCGGGTTCCCAGTGGGCTTGGGCGTGGTTTCTGATTTGCCTAAGACTATCACGATATACTGTGATAACTCTGGTGCAGTGGCAAATTCGAAGGAACCCAGAGCCCACAAGGTAAGTAGACACATAGAGAGAAAGTACCATCTTATACGAGAAATCGTTAAGAGAGGAGACGTGGCGGTGGTCAAGATTGCATCTGAGGACAACCTGGCTGATCCATTCACAAGAGCCTGGCGGCTAAGACCTTTGATGGTCACGTGGAGAAAATGGGAGTGAGATGCAGACCCGGTAGCACAGTTTGAGTTGATAGTTTTAGATTGGAGAGTTTGCCAGTTAGTTATTATGCTTGAAAGACATGCTTGAAGTATAAGTGGGAGATTGTTAGTTTTGTATACTGGAAGACTCGTCTTTGTATACTTTTCTGATGATATGATGATATGAAATGAAAGTTATTGCAGTCACTGTTTGCATTTAGATTATGTTCTATAATTATTTTATGCAATGTTCCATATACTTACATTGTAGATGATATGGTGTGGGGAGTCACACGGTAAGATCATATCATTCGAACCTTGTAATGTATTAAAGAGCTCACGGCTTAGATGGTCCTGAACACACCATCGGTACACCGTAGAATAATCTGATAAGTTAGTTTATCTTGACTAACTGATTATTCTAGTACACTAGTTAGTGTATTGAGGAGGATCACGATAGGATACTATTCTCTGTCTCTGACCCAGTTACTGAGAGAATAAAGATCCACAGAGTTCGGGTTCTGAACTCATGTGATATTGGTGAGCATATGTGTGTGTTGTTTATTACTTTGATTTATCAATGAGTGAGATCTTTTCATAGATCGAATTCGATATCTTGGGTAATAACAATGTATACATGATGTCTCGAGCAGTATGCATGAGCACTGTGTCCTGGTGCGCTAGGTTGATGATGTTCTCTTGAGGAAACACAAGTTCATGTTGAAACCCTGCAGGTGGAATTTATTCCGTACATGAATAAAGCTTGTGTGGTACTACTCAAGGTTTTAGATGTTGATTAATTATAGCTGTCAGAGGCTTACATAATTAATTAATGAACATTATATCTTAAACACGGGGAATGGCTGGACTAAAGGAGAAAGCATATTCGTAAATATATATTAAATTGGTAGGTCAGTTTTACTTCTTTAGTGGAATAAAAGTAAAACTTAATTTATTTAATTATATCCTAAGTTTATTGGATATTGGATATTAAATAAATTAGTGGGCCAATTTAATATTCTTCTAGATCCCTGTTGTAGCCCAATTGACTGATAGTGGACTGGATATTGAACTTGAGATAGAGGCCCAGCCCAATAGGGCTGGAACATGAAATTTCGCCCCTCCCTATATATAAGGGGAGAGGGGGCATGAAATTTGATGAAAATCATAGGAAATCAGCCCCTCTTAGTCTCTCAAAGTTATCCACAGATTTCACAACTCTATCTAGTAGATTTCAGCCCACTCCGAATCTAGATACAGTCCGGGAATACAACAGAAGATCTTGTTGTAGAATACTGTGGTGGTCGAAATTTTGAGTGCTAGGTGGCGCCAACTACAGTTCATTCAACAGCAAGATTAGATCTTTAATCTTGTCCACAGACCGTCTATCGATTTGTAAGTAGATTCGTTTCTATGTCTTCCTCTTTATTAGATTCGAATCTGCTTTGCATACTTTTTGATTAGACTGTGATAAACATGCATGTTACATAAAATTATGATTTGCATGAACACGGATTAATGAACAACCAAATTGATCCTGCGGTGGTTTAATTCGGAAAAACCCCAACAGTCCAGAGCGACGACGAAGCGGTGAGGCTGGGGTTCTCAATCGCTTTTGACATCAGGAAGTTGAGATCGGCCATGTCCGAAAATTGTTTGTTGTATTTCTTGTGGTCGGCGAAGTCTGTGTAGCATTTCTTGGCTAAATCCCACATTTTTTCTGCTCCTTTTACTCTTTGTATGTTGAGGATTGCAGAGTTGTAGAATCTTATTCATTATTCGTGTGGATTGCTGGCGACGAGCTCGACGGACCATCTCGCCTTCCTTGACGCACCGTCGTGGCTTTGCCGGATGGTTTCTTGGTCATCGTCAGCCACTAGGTACTTATCGAGGTGGCTTTTGAGCCTCACGGCTTTCTCATTGTTGAAGAACTCCATGAAATCACCAAATTTTATGGGATGATTTTAATTTGGGAAATCTAATGTTTGTGTGTTAGTATCTGGGAAGAAGAAGATTTCTTTTTTTTTTTAATAAAGTTAAATTATTACTTTTAATTTTTTTTTTGTAAAAAACATATATTAAATGGGAGGGTATTATTGTTAATGTTGGTGGTATAAAGAGTAAAAATTGTAGTACAGGAAGTAAATGTAGTACAAAGAGTAAAAATAGTGGTGCAAATAGAAACTCCCTTTAATTTAATCATGACATTTTTTTAATATTCATATGACATGCAACTGCAAGGATGCATCAAGAAAATCAACAAGATTTAATTTCCCCCTTGGATCATCTCAACCAACCAAATATATATTCCTTAAAAAACCGGAAGGAACGACCCTGATCCTGATCCTTCACTGGCAAGCATTCCTTGTAAGCTCGTCGCATATATAGAACTTGCCTTTGCAGTGAACTATATACTACCCAACTCCATCAACTTTTTCTTGGCATCGAAACCTCTTTAATTTATACCACAAAACATTCTAGTTTACCACGCTGGGGAATTTTAGAAAAATGTACAGGGCATTATATATACTAATTTCCTCTTTTAATATTGATTTAAAAAAAAAACTATTTTTCTCCCTTTCAATTACAAGCAGCATAGATGGCGGGTCCTCCCTGGATGGGATCCTATAATGAGATCCTCTATTCTACATTTATTGTTCCAACCCGTGTTCTACGATCAAATTTATTAATTTTTCTTCCATTTTTCGTCAAATAATTTATTATGTTTTAGTTAATTTTATGATTTTTTTAGGATTCACCCCACCCAATTAGGGTTTATAATTATTTTTTAGTATTTAATTTTTAAAAAAATGATTAGAATTGTAATATAAACCAGCTATAATTTCATTTGAGATGTGATGACATTTGGTAGAAATGTAGTCTATTTTAATGTAACAACAGATGTTGTGTAAATAAAGATAATCTATAATTACAGTTTCGGTATTGTTGGATTAGATTGTGAATAATGACAATAAAAAATGTCATCAAAAGCATTTATTATGACATCAACTAATCTGCATGTAAGGAAATTATGTTACATTCAATTTATCGTGTAATATCTCTCTCCATATTTAATTAATTATAATATTACGAAATTATTTTTCATATTTAATTAATTATAATATTTATATTATTTTTTACAATAACGCTTTTATTTGCAATTTCTTGTAATTTCAGCAATACCATGTCAATTAAAATATATAAAAGTTGAAGCACAAATATTATAGAACAAAATATATACTTGTCCATCCTCAAAGTCTAACATATTCAATGATAGTTACAAAAAATACAACAAGTTGATAACAGTTTGTCCACCTTTTTTTACTGCGCAAAACACCTACTGAAAATTAGAAATTGAATGTGTATTTAAGTTTTGAATCAATGAGTGCCACACTGAAAACAAGCATTGTCGTTGATGTGAGTAAGAGATCACCCATATGCTTCCATGAAAATAGCTGCTAATCGGTCGTGCGTACCATTTGCGATGCAAATTGAGCATTAACTAACTAGTGTTAATATGCTAAATGAAAATGAAAAATGCCTAATTCTTACCAAAGACAAAGCTAGATATAAAGATGAAGAAAATAAAACTTACTTGTTCATCTTATATATGTAGTCTAGGAATTGATCAATGCAGAAATTTCTCTAACTCCTGCATAATATTGTGGAAATAGAACTTCAGTGTCATAACATAAGAAAAGATCAATTTTGCATTGCAAGCACATATAATATACTTGGAGCTAATAAATCTCTGTCCCTTTTAGACTCCCTAAAGGTATGCTTGGAGCACTAATAGTCATTAAAAGAATTAAAAACAACTTCTACAACATAATAAAGTTTTGGTTTAACAATCTAACCAAGTTCTTCCACGGAAAAATAAAGGAAATGTTCACTACATTAGAGTGATTGCATATCCCTTCAAAATTCATAAATTGAAAGCACAACAATGACTCCACAAAATAGCACTCAAAACAACTAAGATCAACAGCAATACCTCAATTGCTACTCTCAACCTTAAGATCAAGTTTAAAAATGTTGCTGACAAATAAAACAATGTATCCTTGTTTTTTTTAAACGGTTACCCGAAGTCAAAATGAAAGTTTGCAAACTTATACGATTGTGCTATAACTGTAATGATCAATATCTAGCAAACTAAAGATGCCAAAAATTAATTTGGCTAGAAATTGATGGTTGCAACACCTCATGATATAAATTAACATCAATAATATCCAACAAAGAGAAGCTGACGTGTGTGCATTTGAGAGAGAGAGAGAGAGAGACTTATTGCATACTATATTATTAGATGTGAATGTGTGATGCTCAGAAAAATGGAGAAACATACTCCCGTAGCAAACAAGTTAGGTTAACATATCATCAGAGCAATTTTTCACGCGTTCATTTCTTTAGCTTATTCTCATAAACAACGGATACCAATTTGCATGTAATACAACTAGCAAAGATGATAGAGAAACATACTAAACAAGTTAGCCAAGATAATCGACGTGTTTCCTTTGTTTAGTGGCATTCGTAACTCAGACCTTCTTCATTAGAATAAACAACCTCCGGTCGAGCTCAAATCTAGCAACAATGGAAAGATCCCCCTTGAGCATCATCAAAATGGATACTTTTATATCTAGGTTTAAAATCCTGAATTGGGGATGAAAAATCACATTCCCATGGAACCGAGCACATGGGTCGACCCAGAGGCCTGTTTTTGCACAGGATCGACCCAACCCTTTGTAAATTGTACTGGTTTAGGTCGACCGACACTTTCCGGATCGGCCCAAATGTATCTCGTACTGAGCTTCAGATTTCTTCGGATTTTGATCATTAATCCAGTTTATTAGGCTTTATTTAAGTATTTAATTAAGCCCAAGAGCCTAATTAAATCCTCCTTCAACTCTTCATGCTTGTATTTAACTGTTTTGATTCACATATGCAATAAAAGCACAACTATTACTACAAAACTAGCAAACATATCAGAAACTTCAAATGATAACAATATAAGCACAAAAGATATATAAAATACACAACTTAATATAATAAAGATCATCAATTCATATCCAAAATTGTGTAAAATACCCAGCTATTAAAAAGCATATTCTGGAGATGTGTAATTTTTGTTTAATGCTCCATCAATAAATGATTTGACGTACTTCTAGGGGTTTCACCCTATACATCTGTCGGGAAAACTCCTTGGCCCATCATTCTCACGTGACCAGACACGTTTTTACCCATATTTTGGGCAAATACATCATTTGGCCCAATTGCATCATCGGAACTTTTAAAGAGTTGATTGATATGCTCTTGCATTGCCGTCTGTTCATAAAATTATGTCAACTTACTACAAACATAAAAAGTAAAAGGTAAAAATAACTTGCATAACACATATTAGTATGTTAAAGATATGTGGTACTTACACATTTACTTAAGATAACATCACCTGGATCTCCATTTGAAGGAACAAAACAAGAATTGAATAGTTTAGCATGAGTTGGGAAACATCCTTTTTTCTTTGTCTAGGAATAGTTATATTATTGATTATATTACTAAAATAATATAAGAACATGATTAAAATAGAATGAAAAATACAACAAATTTTACCATTTTGGCCTTACTTTAAGTAAATAATCTCTTTCTAGTCCTCCGATTCATGATTGTTTTCCTTCTAGCATCCACATTTTTTCACTTATTTTCTAAAATCAAAATTAAAAAAAGATAATTAAATACAAAGATGCAATGAATAAAATGTTTATTAATTACTTATAAATAAAATTAAAACAAACATTGGATTTCTCTGTTTTCCAATAAATAAGAAATTTGACCCACTGATCATCAAAAACTCTTTCATCCATCCCTTCTATCAAATGGACAACAGACTCCAATATTTTGTTTTCAAGTAATGTTTCCACTTCTCAGCAATTACAGGAACATGAAAACATAACTACATCACACATAACATCGATATTGGAATGTTATGATCACATAAAAAAAATGAATGTAAAACTGTAGTAAAGCTCGAAGAATTTTTTGAGAATAATTCAAAAACAAAATTGAAGAGAAAAGAAAATAAAAGAGATAAAGCAAGATAATGGAAAAATCTTTAGTTCTTGTATTAAAGAATATAAATAATTACCTTAATAACATCCAAAATATCAGTTTTTTTGGTGATTGGCATAACATGCCAATTCTTTATATCTGTTGGACAATTGTTTAGTGTGTGTGTTTCCGTTGTTTTTGCGTTATTTTTATGTTGTTATCTTCACTTTTGCTCTTTTTGGTGAGCTATGCCAGATTTGACCAAACTCCACATTTTTGTCCCAAAAACAGTGATTTTATGGCATAATAGGTGGAAAACCAGAAGTCCAACTGAAACTAAACCAGAGGCACATGCAAGCTGATACCCAACTGGAGCCCCAACTGATGAACTAAGGTGAAACTCCCAATAGATGGCAGACTCCAGGTGAATTGGGAACCAGCTGGAGAGGCCAGCTGGGAGTCCATCTGGAGAACCAGCTAGAGAGTCAAACTAAAGACCACAACTAAGGACACAGCCAAACTGAAGCTCCAAACTGATGGCCAACTGGTACCGAACTGGTGGCCAAGATGCCAAACTGATGGCCAAGATGTCAAACTGATGGCCAACTGATGGCCAAACTAACGCCAAACCGATGGCCAAACTGATCCCAAATTGATGCCCAACTGATGGCAAAACTGATCCAAACTGATGGCCCAACTGATGCCAAACTGATGGCTCAAATTGAAGGCCCAAACTGAAGGCTCAAATTGATGGCTCAAATTGAGACCCAAACTGAAGGGTCAAGCTGAACTGAGCATCAGTTGAACTAATCACCAGTTGAACTGACACCAGCTGAACTGATCACAAACTGAGCTGAACTGAGCACAAGCTGAAGCATCAAACTAAAGGAAGCACGGACCAGGCCAGCCGCCGCTGGGCATGCCTCTCGATGAGGAGGGCCCAACGGGCACTGGCCTCCCAGTCTGTAACGACCCGTTTATGAAAGATATTTTTTTCATATAATTTATTTAATTATAGTATTTTGATCTTGTTGTTATTATTGTCTTAAATAAAATATTTTATATTTTAGTCATGTCGCCTGCAGAGAAAATTTAAAGATAATATTAAGAATTTATAATGTGAATAAAAAGTATTAAAATACCATAATTTGTAATCATAATTCTTTAATTAATCAAAAATCCAGAAATAATAATAATAATAATAATAATAATAATAATAATAATAATAATTTAATTCATAAAATGGTTAATTCCTCCATCAGTTTTCCCTAATCCCACGATTAAAATCAACTGCAGAACTGCTACAGTTTTCTTTCCTCCAAATCGCAAATCAAAACCTACTCTTCTGTTAATCAACGTCCAAAGAAAACCCTTCAACCATGAACAATCCAAAATTATCTTATGCATAGAATAGGAGTTCTTTGTTTGCACAAATCGAATATGTTATCGTTGAGTTTATTTGAAGTCTGCTCATAATTCACGGCTAGAAATTGCGGCAACCGATCTGCAGCGATAAATCTTGCGATCATCAATACTAGGAGTATAATTCGAAGTTTAGTCAGGTAATTTCGTTTCTAATAAAAAACAAATCTTAATTCATGTATAGCAATAGTCTAAATCATTGGCTATTTTCGTAGATTCTTCATTGATAGCCTTATGCAAATGATAGATTATAAGAAAAATAAACATTTTAAAATGGGGTTAGTCAAGAAATGATAAAATCTGGAACTGTAATTATTATCTTGAATTAATCCAGTGCCTTTGTTGAAATTTGCTGCTGTTAAAAGCTTTGTCGAACCTTTCTTCTGATATTTCCTCTTTTAATAGACAGTATATATTTTTCCAGTTTTTATTATTTTTTTTATCTAATCTAGTTCCCTTTCCAAATTGCTAAGTTATAATTAAGTGAATGATGATGGTTTGTTTATGTGTTTGACGGAGAGTAGTTCTTGGAACTATAAATGAATTAAGAATGAACTTGACTCAACAAAGTTAGGAAATAATATATTATGTTATTTAATAATTATAATGTGATAAGTCCATTTATTTCGTATTTTTATGGGCATTTTATCCTCTATAAATGTCATTTTTAATGTGTTTTTAATGTAGTTATTTAAACAAGTTTAGTTCCTAGAAAAAGAAGCTTTAGACACTCGAAAACATTTCTACAGTTTATATTTTCTGCATTTTAATTTCAGTACGCTGCTTAGGCAGCCAAACAATCCGAAAGGTCTTAAACCTTCGGGACTTAGGTTATGTTCGTATTTCTCAACGTTGGAGTTGAGTTTTTGCTTAATTAATTCAATAAGTTTTCATTTATTTTTGTCTTTAAATTCTGCAAGTTTAATTATGTCTAGCCTTCTCGGCTAGATCTTTAATTCTGGCGTTTGAATGATGAAATTGGCTTAAGCATAAACCTTGACTCGTGATGCCAAAGTGGGCATAGTAATGCATGATTAGTTTCCGTTAATTCTTGTGCCTTGTTCCACGTGAGTGTGTGTCTGAAGTGCCCAATGTGGCTGATCACTCGTTAGGTAAAGAGGGCACACCACTATTAATTGAATTGGCGAATCGTGACTGTGTGTCGGTTCATATAGTAATAAGGGAATTAATGGGGTGTTGTGGGCACAAGAGGAATCAGTTGAACACAACAGATCTGGGTCCGTCTAGGGCACACTGCTGCTTGCTTGCTTACATCTCTTAGAGGAATCGGGAGGTGGGTAACTGGTTAGGGGTTTAATCGAAGATGAATCACTTTTAAACCTAAAATGAAAGGATGGATGAGGAGACGCAGAGAGGAATCCGGTCACCATAACTAGATGACGTATCATGCATGAAAATCGGTGTGCCCATGATCGAGTTGTTTTATGTTTAAACCAAGTTCTAATTCAAATGCCAGAACCTTTTGTTATTTGATATTTTCTTTAGTTTCTTTTGCAGATTTACATTCAGTTTAGTGACAACACCAAAACCCCCTTTGTGATTGGTTACTTGGAGATAGAATTGCAACAGCTCTCTGTGGGATCGACCCGTACTCATTGGCTAGCTACGCTCGCTGTGGGCACAGGAGTCTATAAATATATTTTTAAGCGCGAAACGACCGCGCGTCATAATGCTAATTGGTTTAATCTTTGCAAATATACTTATCTGTATAATAAATATAACCATACAAACACACTAATTCGATGCAAAATATTCATAAAACTTGTTAAGTATTAATCTGACCGAGAAAATTTAAAATTAAAGAAAAGTATAATTCAAATTAATGTTGATTTCGAAAGAATTAATATATAAGTTTTATAATTTATAAATCTTATAAACTGTTGAGTTACTAAAAATACTTTAATGATTATCTCCGCTAGGCGAATGCGACTTAGTTCCTGCAAGTCTTTAGCATTTTACAATTAAAAGTCGAGTCAAAGGTCTTCAAAATAAGGTGGGGAATTTTTATACGCACGTGGTTATTTATTATCCATTATATATTGATCTTGTAATTTATTGTTCGACTGAGTGTTTATGTAAAAGTTAAAGTTAAAATATGCCAGGGACCGTTCATAGGTCCGGGACCGTAAAAGTTGTCCTTGGGTCGCCCACCGTGCATGTGTATATGCATATACTTGTTCAGAGACCGTTTATAGGTCTGAGGCCGTGATAAGTTGCCTTTAGACTGACTCCCCACTGTTCAAAATAATTATTATTATGTGACATGGTATGAATGTCTGAATATGAGTTACTCGTTTAATATGTTTTGGATAATTCGTATTTCTCCACTGAGTGTATTCGTTATACTCATCCCATTATTATAACATTTCAGATGGAGGAGTTCGGTGATGGTGATGTGGAGATGGATGTGAACTAAGTTTCTATTTAAGTATTTAAGTTATTAGACTTGTTTAATTCCTAAACTTTTAGTTGATGTTATGTTTTGTTAGATTGTGGATTTCTAACTTTAAAATATTTAGGAGTTTGAATTATTTAAAATCGCTTCCGCTCTATGTTATTTGAATTATTATGATATTATGGTATTTTCTTAAATAGAAGTTTATTTATGCATTTCTAGAATTAGTTTTATTACATTTTTGAGAAAATATTTAAATTCTCTTTCATGCGTTATTTTACATATTTTTTTTTTTATAAAATAAATAGTATTCTAGATTTATAAAATTAGGGTGTTACATAATGGTATCAGAGCAGGTTTACGTTTCTGTAGACTTGTAAAATTATAAATTTTATTTAGATTTTTATAGACTTAAAATTATAAATTATTTATTTATTTGGAAAATAAAATTTTTTCAGTTAAATATTTGAGTTAAGTTTATGAAATTTGCATTAAATGTAAAATATTTGAATGAAACATCCTCTCTGCCACGCCTCGCCGACTCCAAGGTAAAAAGTATTTTTATATTTTATTATTGAAAGTTGAAAGTTTAATTATGAATACTTTGAATAATGTTTTAACTGCATCTATATGAAGTTTATTGAATTATTATAAAGTTTAAGTTCATGATTATGTAAAGTATATGTTGATGCAGTTATACATTATAAATGGTATTCTTGTACAGTGCACAGTTTATTTACTTAAAGTATATGTATTGATGCTATTATTAGAGTAACGTTTTTTTAAAAAAAAAACAATAGTTCTCGAAATTAGATGCTTGCTTAGAATCCCTTTACTAAGTAGAAGAAATTATTTATTGCCTTAGGATAAGATGATTCGTGGACGTGGACATCGAGGAAGACCAGTAAGGAATGTCAATCAAAGAGGTGACTTGAACACCGAAGTTGAGGATAATGTCAGTCGGAATGTGTTCACTGACGACAATACTGGGCATAATACCAATGCATCTGCAACTCAAGAACAACGTAATGAGGCGCCTAATCAGAATATGAATGCGCAGTTGTTTCAAGATTTTATGAATTTTCTTCAGACGGCAGCTGCTTAAAACCGTCCAAATCAGAATAACAATATCAGTATGGCAGTTGAGCAGTTTCATCATTATCGACCACCAACACTAAAAGGTCGAGAAGGACCCTTGGCTACTGAAGAATGGTTAAGGGAACTTGAGAGAATTTTTGTGCATATCCAGTGCACAGATGTGCAAAGAGTATCGTGCGCTGTATTTCAACTTGTTGAAGATGCTGGACATTGGTGAGAGTCTATCTCACGTAGTATGACTAAAGAGGAGTTTAACAGCTTGACTTGGGAACAGTTTAAGGAGATGATAATAGAGCAGTACTTTCCACAGTCATTTCGGGATGAGAAGGAAAATGAGTTCCTTAACTTAAAGCAAGGAACTATGACTGTTGTGGACTATGAAAGAAAATTCAATCAGCTCTCTCGATATGCAACTCACTTGATTAACACTGAAGTGAAGAAAGCAAGAAGGTTTGAAATGGGACTACGCTCAGAAATCAGTGGAATACTAGCTGGTACTGACATTACTACTTATGGTAATGTGGTTCGACGTGCTCTAGCTATATCATCCCGTTTGAATTTGGGAAACTCAACACAGAAGACTGTTGACACTTCAAACAAGAGAAAGTGGGAACCGCCGAATAGGCCAACTGGACAGCTTCAGCTTAAGAAAGGAGAAAATGAAGGAAATGGCAGCTCTAGTGTACCGCAAAGGAAGCCACATTGTAAGATTTTTGGAAAATTTCACTTCAAGGAATGCTTACTGGGAAAAGGAGTATGCTTCACTTGTGAAAAACCGGGACATGAAGTAAATGATTGCCCAACCCGTAAGAAAAGAGAGACTGAAAGGAAAGGAAATGCACGTTTCTTTGCGATGATTGAGAAGAATGATGAAGAGAACCTTGAGGCTATGACAGGTATGGTGAACATCTTTGATGTACCTGCATATGTTCTTTTTGATTCTGGTGCTACACATTCATTCATATCTGCAAAATTTTATTCAAGAATTGGTGTTGTTTGTGATAGAATAGATGATGCACTAGAGATTAGTATTCCCTCAGGAAAGACACTTAGAACTAATCGTATGGCTACGAATGTAAAGCTGGACATTAGTGGAAAGAACATAGATGCTGATTTGTATCTCCTAGAGATGAAAGACTTTGATATAATTCTAGGAATGGACTGGCTTAGTAAGAATTATGCTATGATTAAGTGTCGAGAAAGAGAAGTGATTTTCCAAAGACCTGGAGAAGAGCCATTTTCATTTTACGGAGCAAGGATAAGATCAATGCCTCGAGTTGTATCTGCTATGAAGGCGATGAGAATGTTGAAGAAAGGAAATTGCGAAGGCTATTTAGTTAGCTTGATAAACACTCCACCAGCTGAGTCGAAAATTGATGATGTGCCAATTGTACAAGAGTTTCCTGATGTATTTCCAGATGATTTGCCTGGGATTGCACCAGATCGACAAGTGGAATTCACGATAGATTTGTTACCTGGATCAGCTCCGATATCTAAGGCATCATATAGAATGGCACCAAAAGAACTTCAAGAATTGAAGGTGCAATTGCAAGAACTTTTAGATAAAGGTTTTATTCAACCAAGTGTCTCACCTTGGGGAACACCGGTTCTTTTTGTGAAAAAGAAAGATGGGACCATGAGAATGTGCATAGATTATCGGGAATTGAACCAATTGACGATCAAGAACAAGTATCCACTTCCAAGAATAGAAGACTTGTTTGATCAATTGAAAGGCGCAAGTGTGTTCTCAAAGATCGATTTAAGGTCGGGCTATCATCAATTGAAGGTTAAGGAAGGGGATAGATCGAAAACTGCATTCAGAACTCGTTATGGACATTATGAGTTCATAGTGATGCCTTTTGGGTTATCAAATGCGCCAACAGTTTTTATGGATTTGATGAATCGCGTGTTTCATCCATACTTAGATCAATTTGTTATTGTCTTCATTGATGATATTTTGATCTATTCAAAAGACAAGAAGCAACATGAAGAACATTTGAGAATTGTCTTGGAAACACTTAGAAAAGAGAAACTCTATGCAAAGTTCAAGAAATGTGAGTTTTGGATGGATCGAGTTGTCTTCTTGGGACACGTAGTTACTGCACAAGGGATAGAAGTGGATCCTGCTAAAGTTGAAGCAGTAACAAACTGGAGTAGACCGGTGAATGTGAGTGAAGTAAGAAGTTTTTTGGGATTAGCCGGTTATTATCGAAGGTTTATTGAAGGCTTCTCAAAGATTTCTGGACCAATGACACAATTGACTCGAAAAGGAGTGAAGTTTGAATGGTCTGATAAGTGCGAAAACAACTTTCAAGAATTGAAGCATCGATTAATTTCAGCACCAGTTCTAGCTGTTCCTGATGGTTCGGAAGATTTTGTTGTCTACAGTGATGCATCGAAACTTGGACTTGGTTGTGTTTTGATGCAACATGGTAAGGTGATTGCCTATGCCTCTCGGTAATTGAAGATACATCAGCTGAACTATCCTACACATGACTTGGAGTTAGCAGCTGTAGTTCATGCTCTGAAGATATGGAGACACTACCTTTATGGTGGTAAGTGTGATATTTATACTGACCATAAGAGCTTAAAGTACTTGTTCACCCAGAAGGAGTTGAATATGAGGCAAAGAAGATGGTTAGAATTGGTAAAAGACTATGATTGTACCATTCATTACCATTCGGGAAAGGCAAATATCGTTGCAGACGCTTTGAGTCAGAAGAGTAATGGTCAGTTAGCAGCCTTACCCACAAATCAAGATCAATTAATTGAAGATTTGGCTAAACTAAGGATTGAAATAGTGGTTCCACCAAGTAGCACAACAGCGGTGTTGGCAACATTAGTGGTCAAACCTACTTTGAGAGAAAGGATAAAGCAAACTCAAATGAGTGATAAGTTCTTGGAAAAGATGAGGAGTAGAGTTCTTGCTGGAGATATCAAAGGGTTTGCTTTAATTGATGATGGTACCTTAGTGTTTGAAGGAAGATTATGTGTGCCAAAAGATGAAAATTTGAGATGAGAAATTCTTGATGAAGCTCATTGTACACCTTACACTGTACATCCGGGAAGTACAAAGATGTACCAAGATCTGCGAAAAATATATTGGTGGAGAAATATGAAAGGATCTGTTATAAGTTTTGTGGAAAGGTGTATAACTTGTCAACAAATTAAGGCGGAACACCAACGTCCATCTGGATTACTTAACCCATTGGAAATACCGAAATGGAAGTGGGAAAAGATAACAATGGATTTTGTATATGGACTTCCAAGATCACGTAGAGGAAATGATGGAATCTGGGTTATAGTTGATCGTTTGACAAAAAGTGCTCATTTCTTACCTGTTAAGAGAACTACTACACTGGAGCAACACGCACAACTTTATATCAAGGAGATAGTACGGCTGCATGGAGTTCCTGTGTCAATTGTATCTGACAGAGATTCTAAGTTCACATCGAACTTTTGGAGGAGCTTACAATCAGCTATGGGTACAAGATTAAACTTCAGCACTGCCTATCATCCTCAGTCTGATGGTCAGTTAGAGAGAACGATCCAAACACTAGAAGACATGTTGAGATCTTGTGTTTTGGATTTTGAAGGAAATTGGGAAAGATACCTACCTTTGGCTGAGTTCGCTTATAATAACAGTTTCCACTCTACCATTGGTATGGCGCCATATGAAGCTCTCTATGGACGAAAGTGTAGGTCCCATGTGCATTGGGATGAAGTTGGTGAAAGAAAAATATTGGGACCAGAACTTGTTGAACAAACTGTTGGAGTCATAGAAAAGATCAGAGAAAGAATGAAGATAGCACAAGACCGTCAAAAGTCTTCTGCTGACAAAAGAAGGAAAGATCTACACTTTGAAATTGGTGATAAAGTTTTCTTGAAAATTGCACCTATGAAAGGTGTAGTTAGATTTGGAAAGAGAGGAAAGTTGAGGCCAAGATTTATTGAACCATTTGAGATACTTGAGAAGATTGGTAATGCAGCCTATAGATTAGCCTTGCCGCCAGAATTGGCAGACGTGCATAATGTATTCCATATTTCAATGATGAGGAAGTAGATTCACGATCCAAGTCATGTAGTCAATTATAAGACTATGGATGTTAATCAAAATCTCTCGTACGAGGAAGTTCCTGTAGCTGTGCTTGGAAGAAAGGTCCATACTCTAAGAAATCGAATGATTCCTCTCATCAAAGTTCAATGGAGTAGACATGGAAGAGACGAAGCAACTTGGGAAAGAGAAGATGAATTACTCGCAAAGTATCCCGACTTTTCTAGTCAAGTAAGTTAATTTCGAGGACGAAATTTATTTAAGTGGGGGAGTTTTGTAACGACCCGTTTATAAAAGATATTTTTTTTCATATAATTTATTTAATTATAGTATTTTGATCTTGTTGTTATTATTGTCTTAAATAAAATATTTTATATTTTAGTCATGTCGCCTGCAGAGAAAATTTAAAGATAATATTAAGAATTTATAATGTGAATAAAAAGTATTAAAATACCATAATTTGTAATCATAATTCTTTAATTAATCAAAAATCCAGAAATAATAATAATAATAATTTAATTCATAAAATGGTTAATTCCTCCATCAGTTTTCCCTAATCCCACGATTAAAATCAACTGCAGAACTACTGCAGTTTTCTTTCCTCCAAATCGCAAATCAAAACCTACTCTTCTGTTAATCAACGTCCAAAGAAAACCCTTCAACCATGAACAATCCAAAATTATCTTATGCATAGAATAGGAGTTCTTTGTTTGCACAAATCGAATATGTTATCGTCGAGTTTATTTGAAGTCTGCTCATAATTCACGGCCAGAAATTGCGGCAACCGATCTGCAGCGATAAATCTTGCGATCATCAATACTAGGAGTATAATTCGAAGTTTAGTCAGGTAATTTCGTTTCTAATAAAAAACAAATCTTAATTCATGTATAGCAATAGTCTAAATCATTGGCTATTTTCGTAGATTCTTCATTGATAGCCTTATGCAAATGATAGATTATAAGAAAAATAAACATTTTAAAATGGGGTTAGTCAAGAAATGATAAAATCTGGAACTGTAATTATTATCTTGAATTAATCCAGTGCCTTTGTTGAAATTCACTGCTGTTAAAAGCTTTGTCGAACCTTTCTTCTGATATTTCCTCTTTTAATAGACAGTATATATTTTTCCAGTTTTTATTATTATTTTTTATCTAATCTAGTTCCCTTTCCAAATTGCTAAGTTATAATTAAGTGAATGATGATGGTTTGTTTATGTGTTTGACAGAGAGTAGTTCTTGGAACTATAAATGAATTAAGAATGAACTTGAGTCAACAAAGTTAGGAAATAATATATTATGTTATTTAATAATTATAATGCTAATTGGTTTAATCTTTGCAAATATACTTGTCTGTATAATAAATATAACCATACAAACACACTAATTCGATGCAAAATATTCATAAAACTTGTTAAGTATTAATCTGACCGAGAAAATTTAAAATTAAAGAAAAGTATAATTCAAATTAATGTTGATTTCGAAAGAATTAATATATAAGTTTTATAATTTATAAATCTTATAAACTGCTGAGTTACTAAAAATACTTTAATGATTATCTCTGCTAGGCGAAGACGACTTAGTTCCTGCAAGTCTTTAGCATTTTACAATTAAAAGTCGAGTCAAAGGTCTTCAAAATAAGGTGGGGAATTTTTATATGCACGTGGTTATTTATTATCCATTATATATTGATCTTGTGATTTATTGTTCGACTGAGTGTTTATGTAAAAGTTAAAGTTAAAGTATGCCAGGGACCGTTCATAGGTCCGGGACCGTAAAAGTTGTCCTTGGGTCGCCCACCGTGCATGTGTATATGCATATACTTGTTCAGAGACCGTTTATAGGTCTGAGGCCGTGATAAGTTGCCTTTGGGCTGACTCCCCACTGTTCAAAATAATTATTATTATGTGACATGGCATGAATGTCTGAATATGAGTTACTCGTTTAATATGTTTTGGATAATTCGTATTTCTCCACTGAGTGTATTCGTTATACTCATCCCATTATTATAACATTTCAGATGGAGGAGTTCGGTGATG
This sequence comes from Perilla frutescens, assembly GCA_026008535.1. NCBI lineage: Eukaryota > Viridiplantae > Streptophyta > Magnoliopsida > Lamiales > Lamiaceae > Perilla > Perilla frutescens. The sequence continues at coordinate 66,627,672 of BRKX01000003.1, read as the reverse complement.
GTGATGTGGAGATGGATGTGAACTAAGTTTCTATTTAAGTATTTAAGTTATTAGACTTGTTTAATTCCTAAACTTTTACTTGATGTTATGTTTTGTTAGATTGTGGATTTCTAACTTTAAAATATTTAGGAGTTTGAATTATTTAAAATCGCTTCCGCTCTGCTATTTGAATTATTATGATATTATGGTATTTTCTTAAATAGAAGTTTATTTATGCATTTTTATGCATTTCTAGAATTAGTTTTATTACATTTTTGAGAAAATATTTAAATTCTCTTTCATGCGTTATTTTACATATTTTTTTTTATAAAATAAATAGTATTCTAGATTTATAAAATTACGGTGTTACACAGTCGGCCCAAGGTGCCCAAACCGACGCTGGGTGAAGTTTTTGTCATGCTTCCAAGGGTATTTTTGGCATTTCTTGACGGATCACTATTGTATGTTGGCAGGTTTCTTTTGGTATTTGGTTCTTAACTCCTCATCAACTCTCAACCACCATCTATCCACATTCAATTCACGCGGAAAAAGAGGGAGAAAATATCTCCCTATAAATGGAGCAGAGAAAAGAAAAACAAAGAAAGCTCCCAGAGGGGAGAACCTCCCAACTAGTTTGAGGGGGTGAGACCCTCAGACCAGTTTGGGAGGGTCCGTTCCATTCACTCCATCATCTTCACCACATAGAAATGGAGAGAGTTGATCAGTTAGGGAGACGTGACACCCTTAAACTAATCAGTTGAGAGAAGAAGAAGTTGGCAACCAGTTGAGGACCAAAGAGAGAAAGGGACGATCAGTTTGAGGGACGTGACACCCTCAAACTGATCAGCTTGGAGTTTTGGAGAAGCTGGAGCAGAGAAGGAGAAAGAGAGGAAGAGATCTGAAGCTCAAGCCGAGGCTAGTTTGCTAGACTTGCTCGAAGATCTCCAACTCTTTTGCGTTTCTTTTCAGTTTCAGTTTCTTTTGAGGATTTGTCCCAAGACTTGTAGAGACAAACAATACTATGTAAGTTTGTATTTTATTTATCTTTCGATTTATGAGATGAAGAACTTATATAATTCTTGTTTGGTATCTTGCATGATGAGGGGCTAGTTCCATACATTAGGGGGTAGATAATCGATTTGGTCTCGATCCATGCTTGTGATTGTTGATTTTCCGGTTGATTGAATTGAATTTGTTTATGTTCAGTGCTTGATCAATACTCAACATTTCTAGGTAATAGATGAGATCGATAGGAGATTCTATTGCCTGAATAAGGTTCTTTCAACATTAGGTGGACTGAGTTAATAAGCCTAATTGTTAATCTTGTTTGTATAATCTAGCCGGTGGTAGTTTAATGGATTGACGATGACAGTAAATGAAGTTAAATCTCTTAATGGAGTTTATTATACGTTTAAGGTTAACGAAATCAACTTGAATCGAGCTAGGAGAGAAACCAAGGAGAGGATCTATGCCCTAATGTCCGTATACATTAGTTTAGTTCATTTTATTTGTTTGCTTGTTTACTTTCTTGTCTTTCTCTCTCTTTGGCTTAGTAGATTTTAGTTTAATCTCCTCAAGCCCTATTTAGAATGTTTAGGATTGTATTTATTTTCATGTGTGTAACAAGAGAAAGACAAATTGACCTGTTAAGCTTTTCTCGAGAGACACGACTCGGGTTAACTCACCGCCCTACAATTGACCCCCTCCTCTTACGGGTTCGGTTCGTAGTTCTCTTGCGTGTGTAGTCGAAACCGGAACACAAACAACACTATTTACCATTTCTTACAACTGAACTTAGATAATGACAAAGCTTACTATTCTCACCTCCTATAGGTTGGCCGAACTCATTATACTCAACATGAAGAATCGGTAGGTTTGGAACACGTCCCCAAATATTTTGCATATATGTGGGGCCTCAAGTTTCTTTTACCATAATTTTATATTCATTTGTACTACCTTTAAAGCACAAAAATAAAAATATGATTAGTTTATCATTCATAATTTTATGCAAACTAGCCATTTACCTTCCTCTTCTTTTCAAAAATACCATTCATAAACCCATTCCCAACTCTAAGATTCTCTCTAAGCCGATAATGATTGGGCTAATTTTCCATTGTATTCTTTTGCTTCAAGCAACCATTCATAAACTCGTTCTCAATTCTAGGATCCTCTCCGTGTTGATGGTTAGACAGATTTTCCATTGAATTCCTTTGAGTCAAGCCTAAAAGTAAAGTTTATACAAAATAAAAAAATACACATAAATTATTAGAATCAAATGAAAAAATAGTATTATAATATATAAGCTCCTTTAGAAAGCTTTCTATTTTTCTTATCTCATGCATACTTGCATTAGATATTCTTTTACCCACTTGAGTCCTATCTGTGAAGCCTACAAATAATTAAAAAAATCAGTTAACAATAATAATAAATATAGCAAATCAAATTTCTATTGGCTAAAAATACAATTATGAATTTAATTACAATGATATAGCCAATCAATACGGCTTAAATAAGAAGGGGAAACAAGATGTCTACTGACTTGTATGAAGTAAAAAAATTCATACACAATATTAATACTTATATTCGCACAATTTCTCAAGAAAGTTTCAGCATGCACAATATGAGGATGATCTTCAGTTGTCGTCATCCTTGGCCGGAACATAACTTGCTCATCTAGAAGATTCAAATTATTTTTTTGCTGCTTTCAGACTTTATTAGCCATAACTGCGTATGTTAGAGTACTAATTAAAATCACATATGTAAATCAAAATGATAGAATGATGAAGCTATTATTTATTTATAAGGAAGATCAATATGTAAGTGTCAGCCAAGTTTTATTTTATTACTTCCCCATCAAACAATCCATCACAGACTATAGTTATGCAGCAAGGTGTTTGCAAAAGATATATATATTTGAGTTTGCCAGGGAAAAAATTGTGGGAAGAAATATTTTTACATTAACATGAACAAAAAATGAAATAATGATTTTTTTTTCAATGTTTTGTTGAAAATTTTAGTGAACTTATGTTTTTAGCAAAATAAGTGAACTACTATATTGACACAAATTATAAGTCTTAAATGAAAAGAAACATGGTAACACTTTCAAACATAACAAAATCCCCAATTATCATGAATATGTAGTTTTCCATACAGATATGCATCGAATTATACATATTTAAATGTATACATATGCTCAACTAACCAACTAAAATATTGTAAACCCTTATTGAATTAAAAAGTAAGAACCAAATTCAAACTAATATTTTCATTCCTCGCAATTAGAAATGCTAACATTGGAAGTAAATTTGGGAATTCTCAGTTTTGAAGAAGGGAATCTCTCCTTGGTCGCCGATTGTGTACGATGACAAAGATGCGTTAATAAATTTCTCCCCTTTCTTGTCTCTTCGTCAGGTGTGGAAGAAAACAATGATCGAATTGATTTTAATAATTCTTGTTTTGATTTTGATAAATGAAAAAGTTGCAGAATGAAGATAGAAAATGAATTTGCTTTTGTTTGTTCGTCAAGTGGGAGGAGTGGGCACTCGGTAGTTTCTATTCCTAATATCTCGTAATTATTTTTTTTCATTTTTTAATTACGCTAATCCCAAGGGTTGGAGGGAAATATTCATGCTAAATTCTAAATTAATAATCAAGTGATTCTTTAGGATTCGTAGAATATAGATCGTCTGAATTTTGTGGGATAAAATTGTACATAGGAAAGGTATAGAATTTATGTGACATTTTAAATTAAATGTCACTTGTGTCATTACATTTATTTCTCAGTGTCATATCAGTTTTTTAATAAAATACAGTATAACGAGCATGTATCAATAGAATATTTCTGATGACATTTGCTTTAAAGTGTGGTAAGTTAGAGTAGTCATAGGCCATTTTTTAGTAGTGGTAGTAGCTCTCATATAAAATTTAATTATGTTTTATGTTGATTTTTTTTACTATTAAGAATTGCTTCTTTTTAACTATAGTTGTCAATTATACTTGATTTTTATCATGTAAATTATTATATCATATTTGTTAATATATGGTTTGATCAAACATTTGTAGGTTTTTTTATGATTGTTAGCTTAAATAATTATTTGTTTGTGATTGTAATATATTTTTTTCGTGAATAAATGTTTTGTTTTCACTATATTAAATTATCGTTTATCATTTAATTTTTTTAGTATGCATATGTTAGGATGTAGTACAAAAATATATCGATGGTAAGTATACAGTTCAAAAACTTAATTTTTTCATATCTTCTTCGACAAATATTTCAATTTCTTTCCTACACTACTACAAATTAGTTAATAGACAACGGATTTCCACCGTTGTGCATTAGGTTTTCAGACCGTTGTGTATAGTCGTGTTGTCTTTTGTGCTATCAATTGACAACGGTTCAAAACCGTTGTGTTTTTTCAATTAACAACGGTGAAAAACCGATGTACTTATCTTTGATACCGTTGTAAAGTTTCATAAGGGACAACGGTTCTTGTAAAAATTGTTATCCATTAGCTTGATAATCTAGAGAAAGGACATCAGTTTATGGATAAACCGTTGTGTATTGGACATAAAGACAACTGCTCTAAACATTTACCGTTGTCTTCTACTGTTTCTTTATACATAAAACCGTTGTAATTGTTATTTTTTTTTTGCTTACAAAGACAACGGTTTTATTTGCATAATTGTTTTAATTGTTGTGAAATTGAAAAAATGCACAATATTTGTAGTCAACCTGTAATATATATGTAGTACAGAACTACCAATAAATTCCAATAACAATATTTTATAAATTAACAAATAATGTAAAAAATACAACTTTCTGTTTAAATTTCACCATCCTCAAACACACTAAATTAAATGTATAAAAAAGAAAAGATTAAAAAATATAAAAAACATATCTGCAGGTAGCTCCCACTAAGTGCATATCTTCAATATACAGGGAGAATCTTATCTAAGTCGTCAAATTTCAAAAGCTAGCAACTTGTAGAGGAGCATCAAATTCATTCTACCGTTCCATGAAGCCACCTGCATTAATTAACAAAATAACTAAGTTGATGACAGATAAACAAATGAAATGCCAAAACTAACATTCAATATGTGAGATCTAAATTAAAAACCAAAACAGGATTTGATTAGTTAACCAACCAAATATTATAGTAGTGAAAGTAAACATTAACCTTCTTATTAAAAATTATCTTCATACCTGCTACCTAATAGAAATGTGCTTCACGTGAAAACAAAATATGATTAGCTTGACTTCAAAACTAAATGCCTTGACCTTATAAAACTTTGAGGAATTACTTGGTACACAATGATTTGCTAACAATATCAAATAGGATGTGTGTGTGAGAGAGATAGGGATTATATCAAATAGAATAATTTTGTTGGATAGTTGATAGTTGGTGCAATGCACTAAAATAAGTTCTCAGTTAAGCACTAGATTAACTAAAAAATAAAACAAGGGATCTTAGCTTTTACCTTATGCAACAGCAAGTCGCACTAAGTCAACCATGCCAATGCTTTGATTATTTTATAATCCTTAGTGGAAACAATATCTACAAAGCCAAAATACACATTTCTGAAAACATAACAGCTATAATCATAAGATTCACACTCATATTATTCAGGGATAGTAAAAGATGCAAATATATATAGATCACTAGAAGTTTATAAATTCCTTCCAAAACTCATTGTACAATATCTTACATAAATACATGCATTTAGACAAAATTCTAACTTATAAAGATTGGATGATCTGCTACCAAATATGTTTATCTTTTCTCAATACACATGTACTTCTAAAAATTTTGCTAATCGAGGAAGGATTAATTAAAGAACTTTGTCCGCTTTTTTATGCCCAATTAGGAAGAATTGACACAAATACATTCAAGGTTAACGTATTTTAATAATTGGAAGCAACTAAAACCAATAAATTAAATACCAAAAAAAAGAGAAAAAACATAACAATCTCAGATACTACATAAAATAAATGTCAAGTTCACAACAATTAGAATCTAAACAAAATTCTAACATAATTAGCACCAAAATGTAAGAATCGTCAATTTCGTCACAACATAATCTTGCAAAACATGCCATACGCATAGCACCTATATCTACAAAAACTAGAGAACATTATCTGAGAACTTCAAGTCCTCTACCAACTAGAATATAATTGAAGTTTTGCAAATTCCTAAAAGAGCTTGTGACTCACTAAATTAAAATCAAGAAACATATTGGTAAGAGATCCTTAGGGTACTGAAAAGTGGCAGTGCTTATGGGAATTCCTAAAAGAAACTTATTCTCCATCCATGAAACAGCATCACAACCTATAATGCGTTTCCTTCTACCACAAATCAAGCTATGAAGCAATTTCGATTCTAAAAATCAACTACATTGCCTAATTTGGAGTCAGACGAAATTCATATATAAACACACGAAGTCATCTTTCACAACACGCATCTGCTTTCAACTTTAATATAATCATCAAGAGGTTCCGTTTAATTTCTTCCGCGAATCATAGAAAAAATTCCTAAACCTAGCAGTTGTTAATTAATGTCTAAACTACTAAAGCACATACAATATATTCTTTATCTAATCTAGTATACCCAAATTCCAATTTCATTATAGTCAAAGGGTTTATGGATTACTAACCCAGTTCCAGAAGAGACAACCGCGTAAAGTAAACAAGCAGACGGCACAATCGGTCGAGTTAATGGAGAACGAACGGCGGTGCAGGTTGAATCAGCGGTGGCAAGCGAGGGTTCAATTACTGACGACTAGTTTTTCTTTGAGGGGGGACGAGAGAAGGGTTTTTTTGTAGCTAAGGGTTTGGAACTTGGAAGAGTGCGAGTTTTAAGAGAGTTCATTCAGTTTTTTTTTTATATAAATAATTTAGCAAATTAAATTAACCATATAATTCTAAAAATAATAAAAAATAAATAAATGAACAATAAACCACAATAATTTATTGTTTTCTAATTTGGCAACTCACCGTTGTTTTTTTGTTTAAAATATTTTACAGAATACACAACGGTCACAATAATAACATGTTGTCTACGCAGCTACAAATAATCACAACGGTTTATATGACAGATGTCTATAGTAGATAAAATTAATTTACAAGTGTTCTATGACTGTTGTCTATTACACGTTGTGTATAGACATAATAACAACACAAATCAACAACGGTTTTCTTCAAACCGTTATCTATGAAATACAAGGATCCAAACTAGACAACGGCTTTACTAAGAACCGTTGTGAATTCGAAAAGCACAACGATTGTTGAACAAAACCGTTGTCTATTAGGAAATTTGTAGTAGTGCTAGTAACATAAATTTCTATTTAATTTTTCTACATGTTGTTACAACATGTTCATAGTAATTTGACTGTAGAATATTAAGCTTGCATAATTATTATTGTAAATTTTACTCATTTATTTACTATTTAATTATGAATTTTAATAGAAAAATATCCCCTATTGTGAACGTGCAAGTAATAATAATGTTAGAATATAATTAAGATAGTCATATGAATTTAATAAAAGTGTTATCAATTTCTAATTTTATGTTAATTTTTTTCACACACACACATATATACATGTATATGTATATAATGTAAGTACAAATATGGGAAAATACCCACTTAAAGTTTTTTTTCTAAAAAAACATTAGCCACCAACTTTTAAACTACTTATTTAATCCACTTTCCAAAATACCATTATATTAATATTTTTTAAATTAAAAAAAAAAAGATTTACCGTCTCCCCACCCACACATGAGCAAAATTAAATTTTTAGCACAACCATGAATCTCCACCCTTGTCGACCTTTATGAATTAAAGAGAGAAAATAAAAATCACTACAAAAAAAATGCAAATTTTAGCGATGGATTATTCCGTCACTAAATCAAGAATTTTCGTCACTAAAAAAAATTAGTGATAGATCTTCTCCGTCATTGTTTGGCTAATCGTAAAGTGGAGTAAGGATAAAATTGCTTTCCGTTGTTAATGTTAGCGACGGATCCACGACAGATATGTTCATCACTACTATGTCGTCACAGGCCCCGATGATCGGACAACCGATGATGAATTAATGATGGAATAGCGATTGGTATGTTTGTCGCTATTAACGATGGATTATAATCCATCGTTAATGTCCGATGATAAATATGTCGTGAGTATGTCGCTACTACGTACTGTAATCCGTCATTAGGTCTATCATATCGTCGTCCAATCTATCGCAAGTCTGTCGCTATTTGTGTAATTTTTATTTAATAATTGAAATTAAAATATTATAAATAATTAAATTTTAATATTATAAATATAATACTAATAAAGAAGATTCATTATATTCAAATATAGATTCATAAATAATAGTAAAAATTAAAATATAAATTCATCAATAATACTGAATATCCAAACAAATCAGTCATCAAAGGGAGGTGGGGAATGGAGATGGCCAAAACGAGCATACATTTGGGCCCACTGGGCCCGTATCTAGGTCGTCATCTACTGGATCTCATCCCGAATCTTAGACCTCACCTCATCCCGGATCTAGGCCCGCATCTCTACTGGAATTCACTTCATAAAGGCTAGGTTGAATGTACTGGAATTCATTTGATAAAAGCTTTGTATTTTAGAATAGTACTTTTATGGTCATAAATTTGTGAATGTCTACATAAATGATGTAAAATATTTATTTTGATGTAGTTGTCATAAATCAAGTTTTGATCATCAAATTTTCTTGTAGCATTTTTTGAGTTCCACATTGTGCATTCACAACCATGATAAGAAATATGTGAAATATGTCTGTTTGTCATAAATTTTTATGAATATATATCTTGATTAGTTGCTTCAACATTTCCTTTTGAATTTATTTTCCCTTGAAAAGTTTGGCATGTTTTTCTGAAATAGATTTAAGAGTGATTTCCATTCTTTCCAATTGAATAGCGGATGTTTTTTCCCCCTTATCAATCCAATTTCATCTTTATGCATCCTTATGTTGCATTCTAGTATCGAGTGTTTTCTCAAGTAATTGTGTAATGTGTTGAACCTGAATTGGATGTGCAAATTATTTTCTCATTGTGTTGAACCTGAATGAATTGAATGTTTAAATAATTCCCGTTGTGTTGAACCTGAATTTGTTGACGCAACTTTTCTTTTTTCGTATTTTCTCTTTAGACAAAGGTTTGAATTTGAAAAACATTCTATGCAAAAAGATCGAATCTTTATTCATTTAATAATTACTAGGTATTGTCCAACGTTCCAGTGAATCATTGTTGTAAATATTTTTTTACATCCCCTCTCTCTCTAGTGTTAAGAAGAAGAGATCTGGTCTGCATACATTTCAGATGGACTGAATATTTTCTTTAGTGTGACATTGAGCAATCAATATTCACTTAGACATGATTTGGCTTGGTTCAAGAGGAAATCAATTATCTTAGAATAACTTGAAGTTTTATTCCGAATGAATACTTTAGTTTTGAAGATCTAGTCAGTTTAGTAAGGTGACAAAGTGATTAATATGTTCAAGAAATTTAAACTCCAAATATTTTTCTTTACTTTCTAAGGGTGGCACTAGTTTATAAATGTGTTGTGAATTTTTATGTTTCCTACTTCTATCAAAAATATTTAATAATTAATATTGTATATGGAATCTGTCAGCCCCATTTGGATGGACAGATATAGGATCATCGATCTCTATAAGTGAAGGACGATCATTATGTAATTCATCATCTTGAAAAGCTAGGATCACAATCGAGATTGACGTTTCTTGTGGGATTTCTACGTTCAACCTAGCTCTAATTTTACAAACGGCTCACCAATCACTTTTTGCTCAAGATAAACTTGTATATAAACAGTAATAAACTTGACTAGTCTGTTTTGTGAGGACAAATGACCCATAGTTATTATACCTATGCTAATTATTTATTGAAATTGATTTATAATTCGGATGAATCATCGTCCCCATTGTTGTTGCGTCAAACCACTCACACTTGAACAATATTGTCCTTTCAATAGATGGATCAAAATACTCAAGCCCAAACACTTCTTCAAGTCGGTCGTAATAATCATTCTCGTTCATACCATAATTGGTACCTTTTATGCTGACTCCACTGTTAATTGTCGAATGCTTTTTTTCTCAAACGAAATGGATGATCGATAGGTAATAATTTTCTATGATTGTCAAATCACGATTGCTTCCCACTACAAGCTAGTGTGAAAACATTTGAATTTGTCATACGATACGAACAAGTGCTCCAACCAGACAATATAGAGTGGGCGGGAAAACCACTAATCGTCCATATTAGAGCCGATCACATCTTAAAATTATGCTTCAAAGACATGTCATATTTATTGACACCCATGTCCCATAAATTCATCAATTCTCATATTAGTGGTTGTAATAATACATCAAGTTTTTCTTTTGGATTGCGCAACCATGGCACCATAAGGAACATATATTGTCTTTCATGCACATCCAAAGTGGAAGATTATATGGCATCATAATAATAGGCCATGATGAATATTGCCGCTCTCATTGATCTAAATATTAAAAACCATATGTAGAAAGACTCAACATGATGTTGCGAATTTCTGCTGCAAAATCAGAAAATTTCTAGTTCAAATGTTTCCAAGCTGAAGAGTCTACTAGATGACGCATCACCCCATCTTCAACTGATGATGTATGCTAATGAATTTTACTCGGTGTGGCATTAGATACATTTTCTTATGAGATATTTTCTTATTCCCTTTCTCATTATCTTGACTCTTGTACCGAGGGTGGCCACATAAGTTACATTCTAACTGTCCACTATCTTATGCCCAATAGCTCATGCAATTTCTGAAGCAACAATCAATCTTATCTACAGATCATCCCATACCACACAACAATTTCTTCATGCTATAGAAATTATATGTGATCAAGTTATTCTCAGGCATTATCTCTTTCCTTAATTATGTGGTCTGATCGAAACACTTCTCTAATATGTTGTTCTCAGACTTCAAGCTCATAAGACGAGCCACAAATAATGATTGTGAATGTGTCTATCAACCAAAGCACAAATCTTTATTTGAAACATTCAACATGTCATATAATTTTTGTGCTTTTGGATTAGGAAGCTCTTTTGGAATCTGGTGGTCTTCATTGTTATCCATATTAAATTCAGAACCAGCAACATCAAATACCATTGCACAGTACGTATTTGATTCGATCTCCTAACCAAAATTTGAAGTTGTAGTATAGTCTCGGTTGTTTTCCCTTAATATCTTCAAATATGATAATTTTTCATAAACACATAAATCTTAATGTGCAACTGAACCATGTATTAATTATGAAAAGTTATATTATCACATCACGACACATACACTTAATTTTTTCTCCATCAATGAAAGCAAGCCGACTAGAAGCAAACTGAATGAAACTTTTAAGTCCATTTAGGAAATTTGAACTTAAACACCCATTAGCCCCATATCACTTATACATCTAATCACGATTTACACTCATTGTTGCACAAGCAGCTAATAAAAAATTATTTTATTAAATGAGTTTTGAAAAAAAATTAAATTAATTTATTAAAAAATTCCGTAGTACCTATGTGAAAATTCTAGGGGCCCTCATCCTATTCCAATTAAACAAATGTCTAACTTCTCCAAATCATCCAAAATAGGCAACTAATTAAAATGTCTATCTCCTCATAATTAAAATATCTAACTTAGTATAAATTAAATATGATACTTGCCATGCTTTTCAAATTTAACATACATAACATAAATTTATCAGTGGTTCTTTCAAAAATAATCATTAATATAGATAAAGATGCTTAAGCAATTCATATGATATAAAAATTCTTATCAAATTTTTATTAACAAAAAATTAACATGCTTATCGACATATTTTTTTTTGTTATAAAAGTGTAGTATCCTTTATTTATTGATCTAAAAATCAAAACAAGAAGCTCAACAAGTTACTCTCACCTAATCTACACATAAATAAATAAAAAATTATAAACAAACAAATTAATTATCAAAAAATCATAAAAAATGTACACACACAGAACACACACACATCAAACCTTGTTTGTCCAAATAGCTAGATAGTCGCACACTCGTTTTACAAGACTTCTTCAGCGTTTGGTTGCATACACAACAACACACACATTAACACATATAAACACACACAATAAGAAAGCGAAAGTGATTCAGATAGAAAGAAAAAAAGAGGTGAGGGGTTAGCGATGGCACTAGGTAGGGGTCTGCAGTGGCGGCGCTAGGCAGTGGAGACCGGGTTTGTATTGGTGCAATGTTGGGCGAGGGTCTGCATGAGGAGAGAGAGAGGGCAGAGGTCTGCGATGGGAGAAGAGGAAGATGAGAGAGAGGTAGAGGGAGAGTGAGAAGGAGAGGGCGACGGGTGACACAGTCTGCAGTGGGCGGTGACTGTACCGTGCGCGGGTGGAGGAAAGAGATAGATATCCTACAACTAATTATTTTACCGATAGATTTATGACGGAATAATTCGTCGATAGTCTTAACGATGGAATAATCTATCGTAAATGTTAAAAATTAACAAAAAAAAGTTAATGACAAATTCAAATCCGTCGTTAAAATGTAATGATAAATTCCTCATCATAAGACCGTTGTAAATATTTAATGACGGATTAAATCCGTCAATAACTATTTAAATTAATAAATAATTAAAATAAAAATTAATAATGATGGAATAATTCTGTTGTTAAACCTAGCGACAAGCTAACCGTCTGTAACGAACCGAAATCATTTTAGACTGGTCGTAACCATGTTTCTAAGAATGTTGATTCAAACGAGTTATTTAAATTATTTCATCCTATAAGTCGCGCTTTAGTTATTATTAAAACATGCATATTGAATCATTTCATGTTAGGAACATTATTAGTTAAATTAGAATTTATTTCTTGTTATTTATTTTAGCCAAAAATTATAATTTAGTAATGAGGACCAAACAAGTTTAAAATTTGTTCTTTTAAAATTCAACTATTTTAAAGGACATATTTTCTTCCAAAATTGATTCTTCTTGACGTGAAGAATCAATGCAGATTTTCTAAAAACATTTCACCAGTTTTCCAATCATTAATCTATTTCATAAAATTTGGGATTTGATTCAAATCAATCCCCTATAATTATCTTGCTTCCTTTTTACTTAAACCAAAAATCTAAGATAAATAGGAACATTTTCATACTCCAAGAACACACCAAAAGCATTCAAAGCAAGTTCTTTATTTTTCTCTAGTTTTCAAAAATCTAGGAACTCCTTTTATGATTTTTTTTAATTTCACTAGCTTTTAATGACCACACACACACACACATGCATATATATATATATTCTCAAATTATGTTATTTTTTAGCATTAAAGTATTATGTTAATTAATTATTATTATTTAGTTAGGCGGCGCGCGTGGATAAAATTTATACAATACTTTACCGAGGTTCAAGTTAAGGTGGGGATTTTCTTGGAGAATAAATACAAACTCTTATCCTTATTATGCTTGTATATGCAGTGTGCATGTAACGCCCCGATCCCGGAAGAGTAGTGACAAGGGACCGGTGCGCTACTGGAAAAAAAAGAAAAGCAGTTGTGGCATAAAAATAATCAAAGAAATAGGATTAGTGCCCCAAACACTTGGGCAACATAACCACTATAACTGGAATTTAACCACGTTGTAAGGCGTCTTAGAAGGAACTCGAATCAATGGTCAATCATCAAAGGGAACTTATCTCGCAAATTATAAATGAACATTGTAGCATACTGTCAAGATCATAGCATATTTCAAACAATTGAAGACAAGCTATATCAGAGTGAACGGAACAAGCGCAGAGCATTTTATTCAACTCAAGTAAATTGTTTGCAAGCACTTAATTGATTTAGAGTATCTAAGATCTCTAAACAACACAAAAGAGCAAGTATATAACAAAAACCCAGCCCTTGCCTCAGCTCCGTCATCTTCCAGCCTACCTCTCAACCTGAAAATATTTAGAAAAGATTTGGGTTGAATACTAGTGCACTCAGTGGGCAAATTTTGATAAACAATTCACAACCATTTTATAAATATGAATATCGTATCCACACAAGTATAACAATGGAAAGGTTTCAAATCTAAAAGCATTCCATGTATACAAAGCTTCTTTTAACCTTACTTGCACGCTCTGTCTCAACTGTCCCTTCCTACAGTGTCTTAACTTATATACACGTCCTCCAGCCCAGCTGTCTAATAAAGGATAGTGTATACGGTCCCAAAGCTTTAAGGATCCGAACTCGAGTCTAGTTAAGCACTCAATGTTTTCATAGGATACTAGCGAACGCGAACAGTGAGTTAAAATATTTTGATACAGATATTCATGCTTCAAAGTTGATAAACAGTTGAGCTTATTGGCTGAACATAAATTTGAGAAAAATATAGCCCACCTGGATGACAAATCCGCAACACCAAAAAGCTTTCAAATTCTGGATTGGTCCTGCTCAGATTCTGTTACTTTTTCCAAACCTACAGTAATCAGTCTCTACTTAGTTTAACTAAATGACTCCTATTAAAACCCAAACCCTAAGATTTCCTCTTAATATTTATTTAATAGTTCCAATATTAAAAGCTTAATATGTTAATATTTACGAGCTCTTATAAAACCTTTATTTATGTTATTAATTCTAATCTATTAAAATTTATTTGATATAGTAAAGTGATATTTAAGTTGTTTAGTCATGTATAAACAATTAAAAGATCATAATAAGCATCACGAAGGCCAATCAATTCAAATCTATCAATCCAAGTCTATTTTTATTAAATTATTAACATCAAAATCAAACTCCATTAATACTAACTCATATATTATGTACACAGATTTATATAAGAATATATTTGATATAGTGATTCTATCTCAATTAATTTTGTGAAACACACAATCTGATTCTATACATCGATTAACCATATAATTAGGAATATAATTGTTCTCACTTTTAATCAATATTTATATATTGTTATTAATAATTTAATATAAGGACATATAATCTTTTTTTTCATTATAACAACAACAATAATATGGGGAATTTTCTATTCTACTAGGTTTGTATTAAAAAAAAAACGCCACCATCAATAGATAATATATTAAAATTTTGATTCTCCATATTTGTTCCAAAATAATATCAAAGCTTCTACATTAAATCTAAATTTTCCACATTAATATCTATAACATACAATTAAAATAAATTTAGAAGCTTACCTTATTTTTTTGCTCTATCTTTATTTCACCAACATGCTTTACACGTACTACCTAGTTGCTTTATTTAAGTTTATAGTGATGAAGAAATTGATAGTTTAATAGTTACCGCCTCATCTATAATGATTTATTTTTATTTTTATTTATTATTATTATTATTATTATTATTATTATTATTATTATTATTTTATTAACAATTAAAATTTTACATACTAATCTTATCTTATATATTTGCAAAGTGGCAACTCCAAAATCTGACAAGTTTCACTACGTGACAGCATGACATCTATGTATATATTTATATGTATTTTATTTAATTATCCAAATAGAGTTATAGTTTAATATTATCATTCTTGATTGTTATTAAGAATTCTTATTTTTACTATATGCGTGTGTGTGTATATATATATACACATATCTTTTGGCATGAATTACATAAATAATATATATATATATATATATATATATCAACGGTCGAGGTGATAACAACAAATATATATATATATATATATTCCTTTTTTATTATTTTTTTTATTATTATCTTTCTTTTTTTAGGTTTTAAACTACACTGGAGTCTCATTATAAAAATATAAGAATGTTCCAGGTATCGCTAACCCATCCAACGACACACTTTATCTAAGATAAAAATTTGAAGGGTCTATTTTCTTCTCTAGCTTACCCCTAAGGTGATCATAGGGCTATTTTTTAAATATTAAAAAGTTTGGGATATTACAGTGCAGGTAGACCTATGAGTCATATAGGCCTTCGAGCTATTGCTATGGGCCTATAGGCTATTATTATGTTTAACCTACGAGTTATATGCTATGTTGCTATATTGGCCTAAGGGCTCTATGATACGATATGCTATGTTATGGTCTGTTTCTTACTGTTATATTTGTATAATTTGGATAATCGAGTTACCCCATTGAGTTAATAGCACTCACCCCAAAGCTATTATTTATTTCAGGTTTATGAAGCTCGAGCAGTGACGTGGAGATGGAACGATGGAAGTTTTAAGCATTTTATTTTTATTTCCGCTGTAATAAACTCTAAATTTATGTTTTGGACAAATTTTAAAGTATTATATAATATTTCTACCATTTTATTTCTTAAATATATATATGAAATTCTGGACGTCACACCATCGTTAGTTCGTCATTAATTCTACGCACGAAACACTCCTATCATAGATTATCCGTGAAAACATTAACGACAACAATTCTGTTGTGAGTCCGTCATTAGTAGCGACAAACTAGAATCCGGCGCTAAAGTTCGTCGCTATACCACATTTTTCTTATAATGAAATTCTCCCCAAACCCAGCCAACCTCTCTGCAAATCCTGCCGACCACTGCAAACTAAAATTTTATCCTCGATCAAATCTTGTCAAACATACAAGAAAAATAGGTTAATGTTAATGTTAAATTCGACATCAAAATGTTGAATTAAAATATTTCTTAACCATAAAAATAAATAAATTTGAGTAAAAAAATTGTCCTAAATTATGTTTGATATAAATATGGAAAATCTGAAATAAAACGATAAAGGTTCATCCATGTGCGCCATTCTCAGTGCTTAGGTCTCGACGTACACATTGTCCTTGAGCGCAGGGCTTGACGCATGCACTGTCCCTGGGCTTGCACTAGCCACAACGTGTAGATGGTTCATCCCTGTGCGCCAGTCTCAGTGCGCAAGCCTCGACGCACGCGTTGTCCTTGAGTGCAGGGCCGATACGTGCATTGTCCCCGAGCTTGCGCTAGCCACATTGTGCAACGTCGAGTGCGCAGGCCCCAACACGTACGCTATCCTTGGGCTCGTGTAGCCCCAATGCTAGTGTTGTCCTCAGGCACGTAAGGCCCGGTACGTCAGGCCCCCTAGTGCACAGGCCTTGTCGGGCAAAGTATTCTTACATGCGTACTAGACCTACATGCCGAGTTCAATGCGCAGGTAAGAATACCAATTTTTTTTCACCAAAACAGACAAAGAAAGATAAAAGAATGACAACACATCACCGAAGCCGATGGTGCTCAAGTCGTGGAGATTTTTGTTTTTTGGAAGGAAGGGAGAGAGATGGATGCTTTTTTATTTTTATTTATGTTCTTTTTTTTATAGTTATGAGTATTTTAGTCCAAAGTGGGTAAAATAAATAATTTTAAAACATAATTAGTGGTTAAAATAAATTTTTTGAATGTTGAAGTGGCTAAAAGAAGTTGATTGATTATTAATTGGGTCTCCCTAAACATAATTCATTAATTATAAGGCCTAAGGTAGGCCTATTCGGGCTGAGAATTCTGCTCAGCTGCAGTTGCGGGCCAAGATTATTGAATTAGTTCAAAAAAATTGTGGGAGGTGGATGGGTTCAGGCTGTCGTGTTGAATTTCAGAAGGCACCACTATTTTGAGGTGTCGGGATATCATACACGTTCGCCTAGGAAGACCCGTCTATGTGGGTCCATGTACACTACAAAAAAAGTCCATTCTAGCGACGGAAACTAGCGACAGGGCCGACACGGGTCGCCACTAGCGACGGGAATAGCGACGGAAAATCTTGCGACGGGGCTAGCGACGGATTTCCTCGTAGCTAATTCTAGCGATGGGAAATCTCGTAGCTAGATTTTAAAATTTTAATATATAATTATTTTTATAAATCTAACGACGGGGGTTTCCGTCGCTATAAGTTAGCGACGGGGCTAATGATGGGAACCCCTGTAGCTATTTTTTTTAATTTTTAATTTATTTATTTATTTTTTAAATTTTTTTTAATTATTTTTAAAATAATTAAACATGATTTCAATCTATTCTAATACAAATATTCTCCCTATTAAAATCATTTTATATTTTTATTCATTTATTTTAATTTTTAAAAAAATAATATCGTAACTATACACATTTATTAATATCACATCTTTAAATTTGTATTATTTCCTTATTAAATACAAATCTATACAAATTAGCTTTATTACTATTCTTATAAATAAATTAATTAGTATATTATTATATATTTAAAAAAATGTATTAAGTTTAACATAATACTTATTATAGTTACTACTACAAGATTAATCAATTATACATTAACAAACTAAAATATACTATGAAAATATATACATAATATAGTATATAATGGATTTTAATTTTTAAATATAAACTATAGTTATTTATTATGTAAGTAAAAATAATTTATTTCATCATGATATTTAGTATGAAACACAAAGTAAGACTATTTAACCACATTTTCACCATGATATATATATATATATATATAATTTTTAAAATACTTTAATTAAAAACTTCTATAATCTTTCTCCATATTAAATTTATATTAGAGATATAATTTTTGTATGCATGGATACTTAATAAGAATCACTTTAAATTATAGTTCTTATATACAGATATATTATACAATATAATATCAATATTATATATATATATATATATATTTGTGCACAAATAGATATAAATATATTAATAATAATATAACACTTTTAATTTATAGAGATAAAGAAAAATAAATTATGAAAAAATCGTATAAGTATATATATATATTATTTAAACTATCAATATAATATCAATTGAACTTGCCCCAATGGATAAGTGTTTGGCCTTACTTCTAGGAGGTCACAGGTTCGAATCCTTTTAGGTGCATATTATACACAATTATTCTCGGCGGGCTTGGGCGCGGGTCTTTCATTGGGTCGGGTCAAGGGCTCGTTCACGGGCCTGGCTCCCGGGTCGGGGCTCATTCGCGGGCCGGGCCAATCAATAATTTCAAAATTTTAAATTATAATTTTAGCGACAGATCGCCCGTCGCTAAAGGATTTAGCGACGGGGTCGTACCATTATAGTGACGAAAAACTCCGTCGCTAGATCGAGATTTTTTTGTAGTGGTATATATATACATATACATACATACATACACACACACACACACACACACACACACACATATATATATATATATATATATATATATATATATTCTCTTTCTCCCTGTTTCAAAAGATAAACGACATAACATTCTTTCTTTCTATATTAGTTTGAGATTGTATTTGGATTATTAACAATATCAATGAAGTATTTTTAATTTTTTTTGTGTCAAGCTCAAAATATAAATGTAATATACTAATATTTAAAAATTTATTACTAAAATAAAAATTAAATATTTTTATAAGTAATAGGATCAGAGACGGACTGAGGGGGTAGCTGGTGGGGCCAGCCGCCCCCCTCAAATTTTGATTTTTTTTACTATATATGTATATAATTATTATATAAATATAATATTTTTGCTCATCTTCCCAAGTATTAATATTTTTAGACATTAGATATATTAATATCTAAGTATGACCCATGTGGAGTTTAGTTGATGTAGCGAGAGGATCAAAAACTAAAATAATACAAAATAAATAATTTTATTTAAAATTTTAAAAATATAATAATTTCGTTTATATTCTAGCTTTACAACTTGTATAAGTTCATTTTATTGTTACATTTCCCCCTCTTTATTTTTATTAATATTTTAAGTTTATTTTAATATATATTTAAGGTATTTTTTATATATTGATGGATTTGAGAATAAATGTTTCAAGACTTTAATTAATGGTATGATTTTATTTATATTTTATGTTGTCACAATTTACCTATAATATAATAGTGTGTCATTATGCTCAAACTTTGCATTTAAGTCTATTTTTATTAATTTTTGTTGGAGTTTTGCAATAAGTTTAAGTTATGGTTTTACATTCTCCCAATGTACATTGAGAAAGAAATTGTCAAGACTTTTTTGATGCCGACTGAATCATAGATGAATATAAAATTATGAAGAATCATCGAGTACAACTTATTACAATGCCAGAATTTTAAATAAATATAGCTTTATTTTAATTTAGAAAAGTAGTTGTACGTGTGTGTGTGTGTTCGCCCCCACAAATTAAAACTTCTGCATCCGTCCCTGAATAGGGTCCCAATTTTTAGAATTAGTACAAAGACCCATAAATATAAGATAACCCTGCGTCTACAAAATTAAATGATTCTTGTGACGATCAAGTGGTGTCAGTTGGATTAGGGTTCTTGGATGAATCGTCGGTGATGACGGGGTAAAGTCGAGGTCGTTGAATGGTGTTGCCATTGCAGCATCGTGTTGTTGTTGGTAGCCATGATTTAATGGCGATGCCTGCAGCGTTGCTGCGGTTGTTAAGCACTTAAGCCACAAGTTTGTTTCAAGATTAATGCGTGGATTAGTCTCATCGTACGTCGACGGCCTCTTTTGTGATAGATGATAATCTTGCCCTGTATTTTTTGGCTGCCTTTGTTGCAAGTGACTAGCAAATTAAATTTGTGAATACATATGAGGGCGATGACGATGATGATTGTTAATTTACTTGTATTATAGGTTGCTGGCCTTGGTTCCCAAGTTTGATCTATTTTTAAAATAAAATGTCGCAAGTGTGTGTGTGTATTAATTCAATTTTAGGTTAAGTCAATTCACTTGAATTTTAGGATTAATTAACTTTATTTTAGGATATAAATTTTTGGTGAAAAAACAAAAAGAAAAAATCGAAAATCGAAAAAAAATTGAAATAAATGAAAAATAAGCCCAACAAAAACAAAAAAAGAAAGAAAAAAAAAAGACGGCGACAACTGACCATAAAATAGGGTGCACAAGGTCTGATAAGAGACCAACCCAATAAAATTGTTGTTATGTTCCGCCAAATGCGCACCATAGTTAGTACGCTTTTTCTTTGGAGCCGTGCAATGTTTGGACATGTGCCCCGACTTATCACAATTGAAGCAATTGCCGTTGAACTTCGTCATTGGCTTCTTCCCTTTGTTAACTTGACCCGGGCGCTTCCTTTTGTTGCTATTTGATGGTCCACCACGTTCCATCAAATTAGCCTTGGCCTCGATCGGGACTCGTGGTCTCGGATCCGCCTTTCGGTTATCGGCTTCAATTCGAAGCTTAACCACAAGGTCTTCAAGAGTCATCTCCTTTCGTTTGTGTTTAAGATAGCTCTTGAAGTCCTTCCAATACGGTGGCAACTTTTCAATCACCGCAACAACGGTGAAAGAGTCGGGAAGGACCATCCCTTCAGCATGAACATCGTGTTGGTTTTGTATACTAGAAGACTTGTCTTTTGTATACTTTATTGATAATGGTTTTATGATGATATAGAATGAATACTATTGCAGTCACTGTTTGCATTTAAATTGTTATATTTATATGCATGCTCACTATACTTACATTGTAGATGATATGGTGTGGGTAAACACATGGTTAGATCATATCATCGGTTCCTTGTAATGTATTAAAAGGCTCACGGTTTAGATGACACTGAACCTGCTATCGGTACGCCGTAGAATAATCAGATAGTTAGTTTGTCTTGACTAACTGATTATTCTAATACACGGTCAAGTGTATTGAGGAGGATGTACTTAGGATTCTATTCTCTATTCTGACCTTAAATGAGAGAATAAGAATCCACAGAGTTCGGGTTCTTAACCCCTATATGTTGGCGGACAAATACGTGTAGTGATTGCAGCTTTGATTTATCAAAGGGTGAAATCCTTTCATAGGATCAATAATCTCGATATCTTGGGTTGTGACATTTACACTTATGATGGGTCGTGCAATATGTAGAGGCACCGTGTCCTGGTGCGCCAGGTTGATGGTGTCCCCTTGAGGAAATGCAAGTTCATGCTGAAACCCTGCAGGTGGAATTTATTC
Source organism: Perilla frutescens (assembly GCA_026008535.1). Classification (NCBI taxonomy): domain Eukaryota; kingdom Viridiplantae; phylum Streptophyta; class Magnoliopsida; order Lamiales; family Lamiaceae; genus Perilla; species Perilla frutescens. The sequence goes on along the minus strand of BRKX01000003.1, from coordinate 66,605,737 downwards.
CGTGCATGAGTAAAGCTTGTGTGGTACTACTCAAGGATAAGATATTAGTTAATTATAGTTGTCAGAAGCTTACATAATTAATTAATGGGCATTATATCTTAAACGCGGGGAATGGCTGGACTAAAGGAGAAAGCATATTCAGAAATATGTATTAAATTGGTAGGTCAGTATTATTTCTTTAGTGGAATAAAATAATACTTAATTTATTTAATAATATCCTAAGTTTATTGGATATTGGAAATTAAATAAATTAGCAGGCCAATTTAATATTCTTCTAGATCCCTGTTGTAGCCCAATATGACTTTAATGGACTGGAGATAGAAAAATAGATAGAGGCCCAAACCCAGTAGGGTTGGGACACTGAAATTTCGCCCACCCCCTTATATATAAGAGGGTGGGGGACGAAATTTTAAAAAAAATAGATTAGCTCCTCTTGTGTTCTCTTTATCTCTACAAATTCCATACCGATCTAGTAGATTTCAGCCCACCCTGAAACTAGATTCAGTCCGGGAATACAACAGAAGATCAAGGAGTGGAATATCACAGTGTGCGCCGATCATCATCATACACAACAACAAGGTTAGACTTTTAATCTTGTCCTCCACCCGTCGTTTGATTTGTAAGTCGTTTTTCGATTCTATGTTTCCGCTTTAGTAGAATCGTTTAAACCGGATTTGCATGTTAATTAAACTCGGTTAATTAAAACATATGAGATGCATGAATTTATGATCTACATGACATTAGGATTAATGAATATCCAATTAGATCCTGCAGTGGTTCAATTCAAAAAAACCCCAACAACTGGTATCAGAGCGGGTTTTGGCACTGTTCTAGATTTAATCCTAGGATTAATTCGAAAAATATGTTTAAATTTGATGAAATTTTTAAGTTGCTTAAATTTTCAGATTTATATGCTCATATATTCGAATTGGTTGTGTTCAAAACTTGGATGAATTTTTGATCTTGATCGAAAATTTTAGTTTTGAGGATTTGTGTAATTTTCGGTTCTATCAAAATTAGATTTGGAATAGGTTTTTGATGATATCAAATTTTCAGATTTAATTTGATAGGTGTTCGAAAATTATGGTACCAAAGTTTTCGAAACTTTGGTGTTTAAAATTCCCTAATTTGTTGTTTTAATTTTCGGCCACTGTGATTCAATTTGGATGGATTTTTGATCAAGATCAAAATTTTCAGATTTAATTAGGGATAGGGTCGAAAATTATGTGGATTAGAAAAAGATTAGGTAATCTTTGATGTATATCTTAAGTTACCTATTTCTAATCTGGATAAGTTTGAAAATAGAATTTTAAATTTGGTAATTTTTGAAGTGGATCAAAATTTCCAGATTTATTGTTCTTATTATTTTCGAAACTTGTGTATTTTATTTGGAATAGTTTTTTGATTAATGTCAAAATTTCCAAATATGTTATTTTATGTAATTTTCAATTTTATTAAATTAAATTTGGAGGAAATTTTAATGAAAATTAAATTTACAGATTTATTTAATGAATTGGTTCGAAAATTATGTGCATGGGATTAAGATTTGATATTATTTGATGTATATCTTAATTTACCTAATTTTAATCTAGATAGATTTGAAAATAGAATTTTAAATTTGGAAGAATTTGAAATGGATCAAATTTCCAGATTTATTATTTGATTATTTTCAAAAATCTTGTATTAAAATTAGATAAGGTGATTTTGGATATATACAAATAAATTATCAAAATCCAATTGTGATAAGATTTTAAATTTGGATAAGTTTTGGAAGATTTTGGATTGGAATCAAATCTCCAAACTTTATCCTTGAAGATTTATATTCTTATGGATAATATTTGGATTAGATTTTTGATTTATATCAATATATCCAATTATTATTTAATTAGGGTGGCTAGAAAATATTAAATAAATTTGGTGGATAATTTTAAATAATTTCCAGATTTATTTTAGTAATATTTTCGAAAAAATACAAGTTATAAATTGGTAGATAATTATTTTAATTTCCAATTTTTATCTTGTGGATAATATCGAATTAATTAATTTTTATTAATTGAAAAATTCGAATATTATTTAATATGTCATGTTTGGATATCATATGTTATTTTATGCTAATCATGTAATTGTGATTGTTGGTTTTGTAGACTGACTTATTTGCAGGGTTACCAACTATCATGGCTCCTTAATTATGTGATGTATGTTTTAATTTATGTTGGATGTATGATGGGCCGTATGCCGGTTTGGCTACGTGATTTTAATCCATGAGAAAATCCATGGATTATGTCTAGGTTTTATTTTATGTTGTTTTAATGTAATAGAAATAAAACTGTTAGACCAAGTCATTGAGTTGTAATTTTATTCTAGATATATTAGTTTTTTCCTTTAAGGAATAGAAATTCTATATTGAATAAAGTTTGAAGATCAACTCAAAGAAGGAGAGTAGTACAACTCAAGAAAGGAAGTATCACTGATTCACGTCCCGAAATCCTAATTGGAGCTAGGATTTTCGGCGAGGCGCAGTGATGAGGGCGGCGGCCATGCCCGAGGTTCCGGAGCTGACTTTCCAGTTTTATCTCATTCAGCAACATGAGATATAAGCCATGATAGTTGATTTTTCTTATTATTGCTTATTATGTTGTTTGAAGCATGCAATGGTATTTTATCCTTTTATGTGATGTTTGCATGTTTTACAATGGGATAAAATGAAACTTCAATCTTAAATAACTAAGTGGGAGAGATTCATACCAAAGTATGTAGAAATCTCAAACGGTCTCCATTAATCTGGTTTAATTGAGATGTGATTGACATGCGAGTTGACAATAGGTCTTTCTCCATAACGGATGTGTCATATCACTGTTATCTCTAGAAATTAAACTTCTTTATCAAGATAGCTGTAGAACACTACTAGAACAAACTGGCTCCTCCAACTGGAGCAAGGAGTTCGAAATAGTGGACTTGGTGCTAAGATGATGGTGTTCACACTTATGTGTAATTTATTAATAAACGTCCACACTAACGTGGCTTATTAATTTGAAGGTTACACGACCGTGGTTATTTCCGACTATTAATTTACTTGTCATAAGGAAATTTGACTGGAGGTAAATTTAAAGTGGTTTTACCTGTTTAAGGATGAATTTTATAAACGTCCACACTAACGTGGCTTATAAGAAACATTTTTAAAATGTCGGTGGATTACATATAATTTTTTGAGGTATACGATTATATGTGAGTATCCTAAAGTTTGTGACTGTACTGCATGTTACTTTTTAGTTGTTCTATATCATCATGGCACTCTCCAACCTATCCACTATTCTCAAAGAAAACAAGTTAATCGGTGAAAATTACAATGATTGGATTCGAAACCTTAATCTTGTTCTCACTGCGGAAGGACACAAATTCGTACTTGAAGAAGTATGTCCTCAGAAGCCAGATGAGGGTTCTGACGAAGCCCAAAAGGTTGCATATGATAAGTGGGTTAGGTCCAATGAGATAGCACGCTGTTACATTCTGGCATCTATGTCGAATGTGTTGCAACATCAGCATGAACCTATGAAAACCGCTTATGATATCATGTACAACCTTAGGCAGCTCTTCGGTCATCAGAACCGCTCGGCACGCCATTTGGCAATGAAGAAGCTAATGGATGCGAGAATGTCTGACTCCACACCTGTTAGGGATCACGTTCTCACGATGATAGGGTATCTGGCTGAGATCGAGACCTTAGGTGGAGAGCTGGATGGCGATTCTCAAATCGACATTGTTCTTCATAGCCTGTCCTCGAGGTTTGAGCAGTTCAGGCTGAACTTTAACATGATTAAAAGGGATGTCAGCCTGACTGAACTGCTCATGGATTTTCAGGCGGCTGAGTTACTTCAAAAAGGAAATCCGGAGGCACACCTAGCTGAAAATAGGGCGTCTTCTTCCGGTACTAAAAGGAAGAAGAAGAACGCACCCAAGAAAGCTGCAGAGGGGGCGCCAAAAGTGAAGAAGTCTAAGACTAAGATTCCTCCCGAGGAATTTAAGTCAAAGACAAAGTGTTTCAAGTGCGGCCAGCCAGGTCACTGGAAGGCGGATTGTCCTAACAAGAAAAAGAAAAAGGGTACGTCTCAATCTCTCGTCGTTGAAACATGTTTAGCTACTTGTTCTACTCAGTCATGGGTAGTAGATACTGGAGCTACTGATCATGTTTGCATGTCTTTACAGGGGTTCCTGGCAAAAAGACAGCTGAGTGATGGAGAGATTTCAGTCTACATGGGCAATGTTATGAAAGTGGCGGCAGTTGCAGTGGGAGACGTAACCTTATCTTTTAGCAGTGATAGGATATTAGTTTTAAAGGATTGTCTTTATGTGCCTGGTTTTAGGCGAAACTTGATTTCAGTTTCTAAACTTTTTATGGATGGATATTCTGTTTCTTTTGATAACAAATTTGTTATCTTTAGTGATAAACGTTTTATCTGTTCTGGCACATTGGATGGACATCTTTATTTACTTAATCCTATGCAAAACACTACGCAAATGCATTTACTGAATACATCGTCATAAACCCTAACAAACGAAAAGAACCTTCGGAAATGAATCAAACCTATCTTTGGCATCTTAGGCTCGGCCATATTAACCTTAAACGGATACAAAGACTAGTAAATGATAGGCCCTTGTCTTCATTGGTCCTAGAATCGTTCCCTTTGTGTGAATCCTGTTTGGAAGGTAAAATGACCAAGCGACCCTTTAAGGATAAAGGGAATAGATCTGAAGAGGTACTAGATTTGATTCACTCTGACTTATGTGGCCCTATGTCATTTCAGGCTCGAGGAGGGTACGAGTATTTCATCACGTTCATTGATGATCACTCAAGGTATGAATACTTATACCTGTTACGCCGCAAGTCAGAATCCTTTGAGACTTTCAAAGAATTCAGAGCAGAAGTGGAAAAACGTACAGGTAAAAGTATCAAATCACTACGGTCTGATCATGGTGGTGAGTACCTTTTGAATGAATTTAGGGACTACTTAGCAGAGAATGGGATTACATCCCAGTTGACTGCGCCGGGAACGCCACAGCAGAATGGCGTGGCGGAGAGAAGGAACAGAACATTGTTAGAGATGGTTAGATCGATGATGAGCTATTCAGATCTGCCTATTCAGATATGCCCTGGAAACGGCAGCCTATATTCTTAATGTAGTTCCATCAAAATCAGTCCCATCTACGCCTACAGAACTTTGGACTGGACGAAAGCCCAATCTTGGACATTTTCAGATTTGGGGTAGTCCAGCACATGTACTGGATAAGGAAGCTGATAAGCTGGCACCACGTATGGATGTTAGACTGTTTGTTGGATATCCCAAAGGAACGAAAGGTGGTTTATTTTATAGTCCTAAGGATCAGAAGATCATTGTGAGTACCAATGCTCGATTCTTAGAGGAAGACTATGTAATAAATCACAAGCCAAGAAGTGAGATAGTACTTGAGGAACTTCGAGGGGAAAATTCGAATCTGACACCAACAGTACAAGAAGAGGAACCACAATTTACTGCACAACGTGTCACAGAAGTACAGGAACTGCCTCGTCGCAGTGGGAGGGTTGTACGCCAACCTGACAGATTCATTGGTTTGGGAGAATCTTTGGATTTCCCTGTAGGACTAAATGAATTGGATCCCAGGACCTACAAAGAAGCGATCCAAGACAAAGATGCAAACTCTTGGAAAATTGCAATGGAGTCTGAGATTGAATCTATGGATCACAATCAAGTTTGGGAGCTTGTAGAACCACAGGATGGGGTAAAACCCATTGGGTGTAAGTGGGTTTACAAATGCAAGAGAGGAGCTGACGGGAAGGTTGAAACCTTCAAGGCAAGATTGGTGGCGAAAGGGTATACTCAGAAAGAAGGGATCGATTATGAGGAAACTTTTTCACCGGTAGCCATGCTTAAGTCAATCCAGATTCTCTTGTCTATTGCCGCTCATTTGGATTATGAGATTTGGCAGATGGATGTCAAGACAGCTTTCCTGAATGGAAGTCTTGAGGAAAACATCCACATGAAGCAACCAGAGGGTTTCATTGCTAAAGGCCAAGAGCACTTAGTGTGTAAGCTTAAGAGATCCATTTATGGACTTAAGCAGGCGTCAAGGTCTTGGAACATCCAGTTTGACGAGGTTATCCAGTCATATGGATTCGTGCAATGTCCGGATGAGAGCTGTGTGTACAAGAAGAGTGACGGAAATGTTGTGGCTTTCCTCATGCTATATGTTGATGATATCTTACTTATTGGAAACAGTAAGAAAGTATTATCTAACATAAGGGTGTGGTTGTCCAAGCAGTTCGATATGAAAGATCTAGGAGAAGTCGGACACGTCCTTGGCATCAAGATAATTCGAGATCGCCAGAAAAGGATGTTGTGCTTATCCCAGGCGACATATATCGACACAGTGCTAGCTAGGTTTAACATGCAGGATTCCAAAAAAGGTTTTATATCTTTTAGGCATGGAATTCATCTATCCAAGGATATGTGTCCCCACACACAGGCTGAGATAGATGAGATGAAGGGCGTTCCATATGCTTCGGCTGTGGGAAATCTTATGTATGCTATGCTATGCACTAGACCTGATATATGCTATGCAGTCGGCATGGTAAGCAGATATCAGTCTAACCCTGGACAAGGTCACTGGACTGCGGTTAAGAATATACTCAAGTACCTAAAAAGGACTCAAGATTATATGTTGGTATACCGCTCTGATAGTCTAGTGCCTTTGGGTTACACGGACTCAGATTTTCAATCCGATAAAGATCAGAGTAAATCTACCTCAGGCTATGTGTTTAACTTGGGAGGCGGAGCCATTGCATGGAGGAGCATAAAGCAGAAATGCATTGCGGATTCCACCATGGAGGCTGAATATGTAGCTGCCTCTGAGGCTGCAAAAGAGGCCGTCTGGCTCAAGAGCTTCTTGTTGGACTTAAGCGTGGTTCCTGATTTGCCTAAGAGTATCACGGTATATTGTGATAACTCGGGTGCAATGGCAAATTCGAAGGAACCCAGAGCCCATAAGGCAAGTAAACACATAGAGAGAAAGTACCATCTTATACGAGAAATCGTTAAGAGAGAAGATGTGGCAGTGGTCAAGATTGCATCTGAGGACAATTTAGCTGATCCATTCACGAAGAGCCTTCAAGCTAAGACCTTCTACGGTCACGTGGAGAAAATGGGAATGAGATGCAGACCCGGGGTTGTTGTTTGAGATTTTAGTTAGAGTTGGAGAGTTTGCCAGTTTGTTTTATATTTGAAAGACATGCTTCAAGTATAAGTGGGAGATTGTTGGTTTTGTATACTAGAAGACTTGTCTTTTGTATACTTTATTGATAATGGTTTTATGATGATATAGAATGAATACTATTGCAGTCACTGTTTGCATTTAAATTGTTATATTTATATACATGTTCACTATGCTTACATTGTAGATAATATGGTGTGGGTAAACACATGGTTAGATCATATCATCGGTTCCTTGTAATGTATTAAAAGGCTCACGGTTTAGATGGCACTGAACCTGCTATCGGTACGCCGTAGAATAATCTGATAGTTAGTTTGTCTTGACTAACTGATTATTCTAATACACGGTCAAGTGTATTGAGGAGGATGTACTTAGGATTCTATTCTCTATTCTGACCTTAAATGAGAGAATAAGAATCCACAGAGTTCGGGTTCTTAACCCCTGTATGTTGGCGGACATATACGTGTAGTGATTGCAGCTTTGATTTATCAAAGGGTGAGATCCTTTCATAAGATCAATAATCTCGATATCTTGGGTTGTGACATTTACACTTATGATGGGTCGTGCAATATGTAGGGGCACCGTGTCCTGGTGCGCCAGGTTGATGGTGTCCCCTTGAGGAAATGCAAGTTCATGCTGAAACCCTGCAGGTGGAATTTATTCCGTGCATGAGTAAAGCTTGTGTGGTACTACTCAAGGATAAGATATTAATTAATTATAGCTGTCAGAAGCTTACATAATTAATTAATGGGCATTATATCTTAAACGCGGGGAATGGCTGGACTAAAGGAGAAAGCATATTCAGAAATATGTATTAAATTGGTAGGTCAGTATTATTTCTTTAGTGGAATAAAAATAATACTTAATTTATTTAATAATATCCTAAGTTTATTGGATATTGGAAATTAAATAAATTAGCAGGCCAATTTAATATTCTTCTAGATCCCTGTTGTAGCCCAATATGACTTTAATGGACTGGAGATAGAAAAATAGATAGAGGCCCAAACCCAATAGGGTTGGGACACTGAAATTTCGCCCATCCCCTTATATATAAGAGGGTGGGGGATGAAATTTTAAAAAAAATAGATTAGCTCCTCTTATGTTCTCTTTATCTCTACAGATCCCATACTGATCTAGTAGATTTCAGTCCACCCTGAAACTAGATTCAGTCCGGGAATACAACAGAAGATCAAGGAGTGGAATATCACAGTGGGCGCCGATCATCATCATACACAACAACAAGATAAGACTTTTAATCTTGTCCTCCACCCGTCGTTTGATTTGTAAGTCGCTTTTCGATTCTATGTTTCCGCTTTAGTAGAATCGTTTAAACCGGATTTGCATGTTAATTAAACTCGGTTAATTAAAACATATGAGATGCATGAATTTATGATCTACATGACATTAGGATTAATGAATATCCAATTAGATCATGCAGTGGTTCAATTCGAAAAAACCCCAACACATCGTGCACAATGAGCTAAAGCTCTTGCACTTGATCCATCACTGACCGGGTGTTCACCATTTTAAAATCGAGGAACTTTGCCACCACGAACTTCTTAGTTCCGGCATCCTTAGTTTTGTACTTCTTTTCTAGAGCATCCCACAATTCCCTAGCGCTAGTTACATTCCCATAAACAGAATAAAGACTATCTACTAAACCATTCAGAATGTAATTTTTACAAAGAAAATCGTCGTTGATCCACTGGTCATACGCCGTTCGTTTATTGACGTCCGGCTCATTTTTCTCGACCACAGGAGCATTCTCTTTGATGTATCCAGCAACTCCCAACGTGGTTAGGTTTAGCATCTTCTGTTGCCACCTCTTGAAGTCCAATCCGGAGAACTTCTCCGACTTCTCAGCTTGGCCATGGGGAATGGTCCTTGGAGCAACGGTGTTTGATGATGACTGAAGTACAGAAAAGAAGGTGTAGAAAATAGAGCAATTACAATATAAACTGGAAATGAACAAAGCAAATAAAAGCTGGAACCGATATGGCGGATTCCAGCAAGCCGAGTCGAGGAGTCTTCTCTCCGCAAGATAAATACGCCTCGGCTAGTGCTCACGGTTTGGCGGTTGTCTTTCAAAGATGAAATGGCTTCGTCCTTCCGGCAGTAGCACCACAGGTCCGGCGAACTAGATAATGTCGAGAACTGCCCGCTAACTCTACCAGCTCCAGATGGCAACTCCACCAGCTCCAGATGGCAATTACTTGAAGGCTTCACCAGCTCCAGGTGGTGGGAGTTACACCCTTCAAGCTGGACAAGCACCATGTGCACCCACGACCCGGTCCACAACCGTTATAGACCCGGATAAGGCACAGGCGGGCGGGCGCGTGTGGGCTCATGGCCCACATCCTTGTGCACTTAATTACTTCACTTAAGTGTTAATACACCTAAATACACTTCTTAACTTGATTAAGAAATCAATGTGGGATTATTTAATGTGTCTTAAACACATTATCCCACACACAATAAATGCTCAATCGTGTGACCAACTTGAACCATTTATTTCTCACTCACCGAAAATTGGATTTGAGCAAATAAAAATACTATAATTATCTACTCACAACATAGAACATTTGTACGGTATTTAATTCCTCCAAAATTAAATATCTCGGTCACAAAAAATCGGATAAAATGAGTCAAAACTCAATTTATTAAATCCTATTTTCTAACAAAAAATTGGTCTAAGTAGGATGATTGAGAGGGTTGAGCCGGTTGACCTACTCCTATTTACCTACATCACAACATCAATAGTGAACACTGAACATCTTAATTTTTGGGTTTGTAGATTGCAACATCAATAGATAACAGCGGACACCTTAATTTTGGATTTGTAGACGAAGGTTTATTTTTAGGGCATTTTCAAATTTCAATGATAAGAGGTGATGAGAAAATTGGTCATATGGAATGAGGAGGCACAAAAAGTTTTTCGAATTCTTGGAACGGAACCAAAGAAGGTTGGGTCGAACACCATTGAGAGAAAAAGGTGGAAATAGAAAGTTAAAGTACGTTCTCTAAAATCAGGTCCGCCGTGAGTAGAGATTAAGGAAGTGTGATCCACTCTTCTTCCTTTTTAACTAAAAATACAATAAAAAACAATTCAAAAAAGTAACTTTAATTTAAAAAACTAAACAACTAATTATAATAATAAACCATATATAATTGTGAAAAATCTGAAAAAAAGCTAAAGATAATAATAAATCATAAATAAGGTTGACTATTCAAAATTAGAGTTTATAGTTATTTCATGAGTGTTTAGTTTATTATTTTTAATTGATTATTTTATTATCAGAATTTATAAGTTCTTCAATTATTAGTTTTTAGTTTATAAATGGGCTTGATTTTTCATAATTATGGTTCATTATTATATTCAGTTTTATTTTTTAGATAATTTATTAGTTAGGGTTCATTATTTAATCAGGGATTATAATCACATTTAGTTTTCTTAGTTAAGTTTTTTTAATTAAAGTTGCATTTTTAGAATTGAATTTTATTATATCTTTAGTTTTCTTAAAAAATAGAAAAAAAAAAGATAAAGAAAACTATATCGTTTGTATGGCAAAAAAGGCCACCGCAAGAGGTGTTGTCCAAGGGTGCACAACAGGGGATCCATATCTGAATAAATGATAGAGCAGAACATGATATATAAGATAATGAGATTCATAAATAGTTAATTTTGATAAAGTATATTTGGAGTTAATATGTTTTGAGGAGGTAGAGCAGAATGATGATGATGTGGAGTGACATGGTAAAGATATTACAGGAGTATATGGAAAGAGATCTATGAAAAGGCCTCTCTCTCCTATTATTCCAATTTGACCACACTATTTTGATTTTTCGCACTACTATGCTTGCCATTGTCCGATTGCAAAATAATGAGACGTTTATGACCCAAAATAATGAGACGTTTATGATGAGCAGACGTTTATTTCAATTTATTATGTTTTAGTTTAATTTTACACTTATTATTTAGGGTTCATTCTAACCAATTGAGGTTTAATATAATTTTTTAGTATTTAATTTTTTAAATAATCAATCGATAACTAAAAATTACAAATTAAATACTAAAAATAATATTAAACTCTAATTGTGTATGATGATCCTAAATAATAAGTAAAAAATTAAATTAAAGCATAAGAAATTGAAATTAAAAAAAAAAAAACCCCTGAGAAATTGAGTGTGCAATAGAGAATGCAACACCAAAACTCTAAAAGTGCAATAGCTAAATGATTTCGGCTGCAACGTTTTAGTCATCATTGCTTTTTCTTTGTAATTTACTCTCCAGTAACATAGTAATTAAACATTCATTTCCAAACTGGTTATTTTTAATTGGGTCAACTTTTTTTTTTAACCACTTAGAACTTTAAAAAACTTATTTTAGCCACCTATTTTTAAATATTATTATTTTAGCCACTTTGGACTAAAATACCCTTTCCCTCCATTTAAAAAAAAAAATCATTTCTCTCTTCTCTTCCATGCGCATTTGAAAAATGAAAAAAAATTGAAAAAATAATTTCGTGAAAAAAAAAAAATCAGTGTTCTTTCCTGCGCATTTGATATGCGCGCCGAGTTCGGCGCGCAGGTGCGTGCGCTAGGGCCTGCGCTCCCAACAGCACGCGCGCCGAGCTAGTGCGCCCGGGCGACACCGCGCGGCGGGGCCTGCGCGTCCGGGGACGCCGCGTGCCGGGGCCTGCGCGCCCGGGGGATGCCGCGCGACGGGGCCTGCGCTCCCGGGGACCGCACGCGCCGAGGACCCCGCGCGCGCCGGGGCCAGCGCGCCTGGGGGACGCCGCGCAACGGGGCTTGTGCTCCTGGGGACCGCGCGCGCCGGGACCAGCGCGCCCGGGGACCGCGCGCACCGGGGCCAGAGCGCTCGGGGGACGCCGCGCGATGGGGCCTGCGCTCCCGAGGACCGCGCGCACCCCGGGAGACGCCGCGCGCTGGGCCTGCGCACCCGGAGCAGTGCGTTGAGCTCAGTGCGTAGGTAAGAACACATTTCCAGATTTTTTATGCAGAAGTCCAAAAATTTGCAGAACCATAAAAATAAAAAACGTGCATTGGATTTTCTTCATAATGTTTTTCTTCATTTGCTATTTCTTTTCCAAACCAAAATTCAAACTCAAATTACAAAATCAACATTATTCATAAGCAATACAAATTTACAAAGTTTAGATATGAATGCGAGGGGGAGGGGCGACGGCGACGCCGGCGACTGCGACAGAGAGGGGAGGTGCTTCTGGTGGCGGCGAAGGCATCGGCGAGAGCGTCGGAGGTAGCGATGGCAAATGCAGATTTTTTTTTTTTTGTTTAAGAAAATACATATTTGTGAAGAGGAGAAATAAGCCCTATTGTCATTAATTAATTAAACCGAGAGGGGAGAGAGCGACGGCGGTTGTATTTGTCGTGGTGGTGGTGGTGGTGAGTTTTGCAATTTGCAGATTTAAAAATGGGAGGGGGTGATCGGTGCAAAGTTCCAGTTTCTGTGCAGAATAGCAGAGAGGGGAGATAGAGTGTTTTTGGAGAGAGAAACTAATTTGAATTTCTTTTACCTTTTTTTTAAAATGAGGGTATTGTAGTAATTTTGGCTAAAAAAATAATGTTTAAAGTTTGGTGGCTAAAAAAAATTTCTTAAACTTTGAAGTGGCTGCCCTATTGTCACTTTTTAATTATATTTCAATATTGCTTGGTGAGGGGTGAATGAAATACGCACATACCACCCAATTTCTGATGAATGATCTCCCACCCAATATAACAGCTAACTAGGTAGCTTCTTCCCTTGAATTGAAGTAGTCCTTCAATTCATGAATTCCAACAAACAATTAAAGAAGACGACGACAAATTTCCACCCCTATCAAGATATACATAATACACTGGTCAATATTTTATACTGGCCTGGTCCAATTAATTTTCTAATAGAAGTGCAGGCGAAATGCAGCAAGTTTTCATATCATGCACCCACCAACTATTATTATGAGTGAAATACACACAATCATCCCTACTCCCAAATTCTGCAGAATCCACCCAAATGCAGCTCTCCTTCAAGAACATCGTCTTCCCTCGAAGCCTCTCAACCTTAATCCAACTCAGCTTAGCAAAATTGAGGCGAAAAACCTCAACACGATCCACGACTGCAAGAGATTTATGATGGATCAAGAAAACCAACATGATCTCCCCCTTCACCTCAACCAAATATTCCTCAAAAAACCTCCAACTCAGGGAAGGAACGGCCCTGATCGCGCTGATGCCCGTGATCACAAGTCGAGCAATATCGTTCATTTGCATCACTGCGAGCGTTCCCTGTAAGCTCATCGCATAGAACTTGCCTCCACACTCAACTAAGCTCGTGAATTCCATCTTCTTCTTCTTGGCATCGAACGGGTCAGCTGTCGTGCATTCGTGCATCACCGAAACATAGTCGTACCACCAAAATGTCTTGCGGCCCTCAGTTTTGCGAGAAACTGCGTAGTTGACTTCAAGGCCCGAGCTAGGTCGACCATTCGGGCCGTAAACTCTCGGCTGCAGTGGCGGGCTGAATTCAGTCGGACGACGATGCAGATAGAATTGGGCCAGCACCATCGGGGTGGATTGACTCGGAGGAGGATCGATTCGGTTCGCTTTTAAATTTGTGTTGGATTTCAAAGGGCACCAATGAGAGGCGTAAGGCATTAGAAGCGCGGCTTCAACAATGCTGGAATCATCGCTTAGAAAATGATTAATGCGAGGACGATCAAAATCAAATGTGGTGGTCGTTGGAGATGAATCGCCATGGGTGATGACGTGGTAAAGTTGAGGCTGTTGATGGTTACATCGTGATGTTGTTGGTAGCCGTGATTTGGTGATGGCTGCGGCGCTGGTGCGGCTGTGAAGCCACATGTAATATGCTTGGAGAATATGTGGATTGGTCGGAGGAAGCTCCGACCAAGGCCAGTACTCTCCACGTAATTTGCAATTGTTGGTGGAGGATTTTCTTCTGCAGCCCGACATTGTAGCAGATATATGTGATGATTGATGGCGATGATGATATTTGTGATTGGGTTGTAAACTGTAATTGTATATATAGGTAGCCAGCCTTGGTCACCAAGATTGATCAACTTTAAAAAATGTTTAGTTGCAAGTGTACATGTGCATGTATAGTTGGTGGAGATTAAATAAAAAAATAAACTATATATGAAACTTGGGCGACACTTTAAAATCTTGTAAAGTTGTATTTATATACCTATATATATATATATACATATATGGCACTTTTATTTTAATAAGATAACATATTCTTCATTACAACTTACAAGTTGTGTTTTATTTTTATGGGATACATAGTACTTGATTATACATTTTTCCTAGAGTGAGAATTAGGATCACATTTCCACCGTTTAATTTAATGATTTAATGGTTGACATTTAATATAAAAGATAGTGGCAATTTCATAAATAATAAGCCAAAAAATAAAGAAATTGGCTATTTTCATCCAAACCTATTAAAATTGATAATATCAGCAATTTTAAAAAAAAAAAACTTAAAACCTTTAAACGGTCATAACTTGCTCGTTTAATTAATCCAATGCACGCAAAAAATATATCAAATTAAAGATCTCTTCGTGCTCTTTCATTTAAGATATCAGAAGGACATGTTTAGATGATAAAATATTGATGAAAAATACAAAATATAAATTTTTACGCATACTCAGATTGTAAATGATTTCAATATTAGCTTATAATAATGCTTCGTCATCATTATGATTATGTATACTAATGTATGCTAATGAAACATTTGTCATATGCGAACATAATGTATTCACGGTGCTAATGAAGAATTATCATAATGCTAGCGTAGTACAAATTTATTAAGGTTTATTTAATCTCAATTATGATTTATTTAATCTTAATTAGGACTTATTCCATCTCAATTATGGTTTATTCTATCTAATTATAATTAATAATTACTTTTTTTGAATTTATTTTTCTTTTTTTTAGTTCCTAATTGATTATTAGGGTTTATTTCATCCAATTATGGTTTATAACATATGTTAGCAGAGTATTGACTAAGAAACCGTTTATGCTCGCTTGTGCAAGCTGTCACCAACGACCTTGGAATTTTTAACTTGAAATTCCTAGTTTCAAATCCAAAAATTTTCGGTGGGGTCCAAAATTTTTCGGTGGGGCATGAGAGAAGGAGGGTGGTGAGAGGTCGAGAGGAGAGGGTGGCCAGTTGTGGTGGTGGTCGACGTCTATTCGAATGTTAGAAATTGTGGAGAGAAAATTTCGCTTTTGGTCCACAGGACATGTCTGAGTCCGATTTTGAACTCAATACTATCACTTTTAGTCTTATAGGACATGGACTATCATTTTTAGTCCTGCCGTTACAGTTTCCGTTAAAATATTATCGATTTTGGTCCATTTTAGTATCGATTTTGGTCCCAAGAAAAAAAATTCCAAAACATTTTCATAAGTTGATGGAGGCAAAATTGAAATAATTTGGATGGAAATTTAACATTTCGAGCCAAAATTCCTACCAACATACATGTATATATATCTACTCACCAAATCATCAAAACACAATTATCAAACCATCAACTCCCATAAATAACACCGAGAGAATTATTTACAATAGATCTGAAAAATGAAAACGTTCTAAATGATGAGCAACGGAAATGTTTCCCGTCTCAACTCCCATAAATAATACCAAGAGAATTTCAATAGCTCTCAACCACTGCTGCTGATCTTCCTACCGAATACACGGCTCGACCAGTTTGGCTTTGAAATGCCTCGTTTCAACACCAGCATTCCCATCGGATTGTGCTTGTTCTATGTGCAATGCCACAAGATCACTACTCGAAAAATCAAGATTAAACATAGCATGAGCTAATGAATTGTAGATAAGTTACCATTAGCTAGGCAAGTTCTGGCCTTAAGATCACAGATGGGGTAGTCGTGTGGGCAGCAGCTTTCTTTGTCATCGCAGCAGGTAGCAGACTCCAAGGGACAGCAACCTCAGCCACAAGGCCCACAACAGAACTTGCCATACTGGTACACACAACAGCAGGTGCTTAGTACCATATCCAACAACAACGACACCATGGTCTAAATCGGTTCCACAATGACCCGTAAAGACACCCTAATGTGCAACTGTGCAAGCATATCGAAGGTTGAAGAACTCGCTAGGCGCTAGTCGGGCGGTCGGGGGCCTAGCGCCTAGACGGTCTAGGCGGAATCTAGGCGGTTTATTTTATATAATTTATTTATTTATTTTTAACCTAACAACTTTGAAATACTTATAAGTGCATAAATAAAAACATTTCTAACAATATATTTAAGAAAGCAATAGTGGATGTTTTCACCCCAATAGTTGATAGTCAAATTGAGATAAGTTTCACAACACATGCCAACAACATAGGTGTATAATATAAGAAATGCTAGTGCTTGACATGAAAAGTGTTCCATATTTATAAATTTTTATCCGTACATCGCATGGGTAAAATACTAATTTATTATAAGTGATCAAATATAACTATTACTGATGAATACTTTGATGTAATTTTACTTTAGTATTCAAAACAATTTTATTTACTATATATATATAGTTTTGAAGAATATATTGTTTTATTTAATATATTATCAATTCATTATATTATATTTGTAGACTAAACTAAAAAAAGGTTAAGGGTCACATAGTCCCCTCGACTATTCTACAAGAGTCACATTGCCCCCTCTTTGACTATTTGGTCTATTTAACCCCCTCGACTCTCTAAAATGGCTCACATTGACCCTTCTATAGATGGAAAAGTTAACACCATTAACAAACACACACTAACACACATTTTTCTCACACACTAAGATTTTTCACATACTTTTACACATAATTTTACAATTAACCAAAAGTGCTACAAATTAATAAATTATGGTTAGCAGATAATAAAATAATAAATACCATGAAATTTATTAATAATTTAACACTTAATAATAATAATAATAATAATAATAATAATAATATAGTATGAAAAATTCAATATTTATAATATATCTATATATATTGAGATAATTCATAAAATGATTTAAATCTAAAAATCATCATCTGCATATTTCAAATTTGCAATTAAGTGTTCGACTTTATTTTCAATGGCAAAATGGACCCACAAATCAATTAATTTCACTACTTAATATGACTTTTGAAGATGAAAAATCTAAAGCAAATCTGAAATTCATAAATCATACTCCTTTTCCAAAACATTAAATCATCACAAACGAAGACTCAATATATCTATTGTAGAATTCATCATTGAATCATCGAATTTTAAAATTCAAAATAATTTTATAAATAAACTCAATATATATATATATATATGTATATTGAATTTTTCATACTATATTACTGTTATTATGTTTTAGTTAATTTATTAATCAATTTATTGGTATTTATTATTTCAGTTATTATTAACCATAATTTATTAATTTGTAATAATTTTGATTAATTGTAAAATTGTGTGTAAAAATATTTGAAAAAATCTTAATGTGTAAGTAAAATGTGTGTTAGTGTGTGTTTGTTCATGGTGTTAACTTTTTCATCCATAAAAGAGACAATGTGAGCCATTTTAAAAAGTTGAGAGACTAAATGGATCAAATAGTAAAAAAGGAGCAATGTGACCGATGTAGAAATGTAGAATAGACGAGGGGTTTAGGCCTTAACCCAACTAAAAAAAAACGCAAAATCCGTATTCCCTCCGCTCGTCTTCTTGAATTAATTTTACTATTTTTTTTTTTTCTTTTTCCTCTTTGTTGGTTTGTTTAGGTAACGATTTAGCTCGAATTTTTTATTTCCTGAAACCGGAAAAATGGAGATGGCTTCTATTCCTCTCAGCTCGTACTATGCCGTTGCACCATGCACGATCCCCCACCGCCGCTTCCAGAAGCTTCTCTCCGTCGCTACCAGTTTCCAGGGCTACCGTACCAAATATTTCTTCATCTTTTTTCGTTTCTCAATCCAAAGGTATTCACGGCGCACTTGTGCATTTCTTTTCTGTTTTCCGGTAGTAATTTTGACAAGTTTTTTTGTGCACTGAATTGTATTTCATTTTTGGGGTTGATGAGGTTGGTAGTTGGTTAGAACATGATAGTGGTGTAGAGTTGGAGTTGATGATTACGTATGGATTGGATTGTATATTTGTATGGTAGAATTGCTGATACTTGAATTATAATTTATATAGTTAGTGAGAGTACGTAGAAGAATACTTAGTTGGAAATACATGAGTAGAATTATGAAATTGGATATTATCTTGTTTAACTAGTGACTAGACTGAATGTTTTGTTGTGTTTAGAAGCAGGAAACTCGGATATTGGAGATTGATTTAGAGGTCAGGAAATTGGGTCTTTGGCAATTGAATATGAGGTTCTGAAGATTGATGTAGAGGGGAGGAAAATTAGTCGGTTCATTTGTTGTCGACAGGATGTTGAAGTTGTTTTCCTAATGAACAAGTTAGGATATGGGTTACATATATTGCCCAACTGAGGGAAGGAAACTTTTAATCTTTGCAGCCATTCTTCAGCCTCAGTCGGTTCACCCTGACCATTAAAGGTCGGAGGTTGGTATGTTTAAAACTGAGCGATAACACGTGCCATATATTCTTGTGGACGATTTTATGCATGATTATTTTGATGTCATGACGGTATCTTATATATACTTCATATGTCAAATTCTATGATCGTCAACTACACTTGAAGAAGTCTAAGGCCATGATACAATGTAATTAGATTCACATGGATCATAGAATTTCAGTGAGCTAAAGGAGCTCTAAAGTCATACAGTATACTTATGCTCAGTGCCTCTATGTTCAAATCCAGCTAAGTTTTGATCTAAAACTAGCTTAAATGATGTTTATGCATCAAATGGATTTGACATGAAAACACTTTTAAGCATGCTTTGTAAAATATATCTTTCACAATGCTATAAAATCATACTTTTCACCATGATTTAAATTACACATTGAGATCACTTGCATTTGTATATCTTGCATACAATTATATATGCACATATACTTTTCCATAAGGCACTAAAGAAATTTAAAACATGAACTTTAGTACCTTCCCGGAGTAAGCTCGGCGTAGACGATAGCTGTTGGGTTATGGGTAACCATTTTAATAACACAGTACTCAAAATATTTACATTTTGAAAACATCACAGGCCTACAATCACGTAGACCTGCTCTGATACCACCTGTAACGCCCTAGTCCCACTAGGACCAAAACGTCACCAAAAACATACTTACATGCTTATTTGATAAATACTTTTCAAAAATAAGATTTAAGTTTATAAATAATTTATAAATGTGCAGCACCTTAATTTAAAAATGTTCAAACCACCACTCAAGCGTTCTCAAAGTCAACTTTCAACAAGATTTTCAAAATCACTAACACACACATAACCAAATTATGACCTGGCAATATACATAGCCAATCAGGTCACACGTTTAAAAGTTCAGCGGTCAACCCTTCTATACATTCAAATATTTGTATACAATCAAAAACTGACCACTGAGGTCAATAACTTTCAAACTTAAAAGTTTTGCAGAGTATTGGTAGAAGCATTTAATATTTAAATACTAACGAGGGTTTAAAGATGGTTTTAGCAAAAACCACACAATGATCAACCTTCAAACCCACTCCAGCACCTCGCCATCAACCAGCTCGATCTCCAGGACCTGAAACATATTTGAAAATATTTGGGTTGAGTGCCAGAAAACACTCAGTGGGTATTAATATTCGTCCAATACATACTTTTATGCTTTAAAATCAATCATAAACATACTTTATAATATAGTTTACTCTTCTTCTTTGGATGAGAGACTCAATGTGATCACATGAATACTTTACGGTTACTTATCTAGACATTTATTCACAAAGTAAATTGTCTTGCTTGTAAGTTGGAATTTCTCTATGCATGAAGTCTCAACACATCCAATCATTGCGTAAACAATGCTATTAAAAACATTTAACATACTTTTCATGGACGAATTTAAAACATAGTTGTGGGTTATAGAAAAACCCACCTGGATGATCTCAATAAATAGTGCAATTTATGCGTGAGATGGTACTGTGCTTTCAGCTCGTCTCGACCTACATAATTAGAATTCTAACTTAGAATCCTAATATAGGCCAATAAAATAATAACTTAGGTCATAAATAGCTTAAATAAGAATTTCCTATAATTTGGGATCGTTTGTAATAGAAATGGATTCAAACGGGCGAATAATGCGCATTTAACGGAATAGATCAACTGAGTGACCCTAATTAAAAAATTTATCGGACTTCCTAGACCAAAATGAACGGATAAAGATGAATCGAACTGAATTCAATGGCTATTAAGTTTGATTTAACATTTAGGAGGAAATTATAATATTTAGAATTTCTTTTGAAACAAAATATAAAATTTGGAAATTATAGAATTTAATAGCATTTTCTGAAAATCCTAATTTAATTCCCAAGTACGAAATTATAATTAATATAAATAAATTTGAAACCATAAGAATAAAGCCTTTAATTAGAGATTTAGAATAACCTAGAGATTATAAGATTTGAAAGGCTAAATCGATCGAATATCACATGAAAGAAAGCTATTGCGACTAAAAATGATGATGGAATCTTACCTCTATATTAGCCCTTCTGCCTCTTTCTTTTATTTCTCCATTTTTGTTTAGTTACTTTTTAGTTTGATTTTCTTTTTCTTTAACTTCTATGCCACACAACCTAAAGTTACATATATACACCAAAATATAGATATGCACGTGTACTCTTAAAGTACAAGTGCTTGATCAATTGGCCCCCAAATGGAAAGAGTTGATTAGTTATATTATTTTATTATTATTATTATTTTCAATTATCCTTGCTACTTTTTTTTTAATCACAACTACTATCAATTACTTTTATGTAAATATATATATATATATATATATTTTTATAATATGATTTCTAATATTAATTAGAAGCTCAATTAAGGTTGAAACTTTTCTTAGTCTTATTACGTCTCTAAGCCCATAATTAACTAGCCAAAATAAATTGGGTTCTAATTTCGTGAAATTTCTAGCTATTAAATAAATTTTAAATACTTTATTTTTCTGGGGTGTTACATCCTTCCCTCTTTAAAAAAATTTCGTCCTCGAAATTGAATATGCCTGCTATGACGAGGGTTGGATATTTGCTAAGATCTACTCTTCAAGTTCCCATGTAGCTTCCTCTTGTCCATGTCTGCTCCATTGAACTTTCACAAGCATTAGCTCTTTATTTCGCAGCTTTTGGACCTTTCTATCGAGAATAGCTATAGGAACTCATCGTATGTTAGATCTAAATTTACTTCTATTCCTTCTTAGTTTACGACGTGGTGTGGGTCAAAAATAAATTTTCGAATCATTGCAACATGGAACACGTCATAAATTCCTCCTAACTTTGGCAGTAACGCCAACTTGTAAGCAACTACTCCAATTCATTCAAGAAGTTCGTACGGTCTAATATATCTAGGCCGTAACTTTTCTTTCTTTCTGAATCGCACAATGCCTCTTGTAGGAGATATTTTTAGGAATACTTTATTTCCTACTTGAAATTACAAATATTTTCTTCTTTTATCTGCATACATTTTCTGTCAATCTTGGGCCTCTTTCATTCTTTGTCTTACTTTATCAATAACCTTAACAGTTTTCTATATAATTTCCGGGCCCAAAAATTTTTCTTTCACCCACTTCATCCCAGTAAAGTGGTGATCTGCACTTTCGACCATATAGAGCCTCATAAGGTGCCATTCTAATGGACGCTTGGAAACTGTTGTTGTAAGCAAATTCAACTAAATGTAAATATTTTTCCCAGCTTCCTCCTTGGTCCATAACTACAGTCCTGAGCATATCCTCTAGGGTTTGTATTGTTCTTTCAGACTGTCCACCAGTCTGTGGGTGAAAAGTTGTGTTGAAATTTAATTTTGTGCCAATTGCATTTTGTAATCTTTACCAAAATTTAGACGTGAACAGTGTATCACGATCTGATGTCACTGACATAGGTGCACCATCAAGTTTTACAATTTCTTTTGTTAGTGCCATCGGCACTAAAGTGTTCAAGATTATCATGATCTATATGACAACATCAAAGAACACAAAGGTTTTGGTTGAGTTCAAGCTATGAGTTCAATCAAAGAAGGAGAATCTACAATCTGACCACCATTGCTTGAAGGCAACAACTATCCTTATTGGAAAGCAAGGATGAGGGCGTTTCTGAGATCAATAGATGAGCTTGCATGGAAAAGCATCAATGAAGGATAGGAAAAGCCAACTGTTGCCAAGGAAGAAAAGCAGGTGAATATTGAAGAAGGAGAGTGGACTATGCCGCAAAAGAACTGATACAATGTCAACTCTAAAACTCTCAATGCTATATTCTTTGCAGTTGATCTTGAAACATCAGTCTAATCTCAACTTGTGAGACTGCTAACGTTGTATGGGATATTCTGGAAACCACCTTTGAAGGGACTAGTTTAGTAAGGTTGTCAAGGCTTCAAAACCTTACTTCTAAGTTTGAAACCCTCAGAATGGAGGATACTGAGTCCTTAGGTGAGTTTAATGCCAGACTAAGAAGCATATCCAATGAGAGTTTTGCTCTTGGTGAGCCTATTAACAATGAGAAGCTTGTAAGAAAGGTTCTCAGATCTCTTCCAAAGAAGTTTGTATACAAAGTTGCTGCAATTGAAGAAGCTAAGGATATCAAGAGTATGAGGCTTGATGAGCTGATGGGGTCGTTAAGAACATTTAAGATGAACTTAGAAGATGAAGATAGCAGCTCAAGGAAGAGAGATATTGCTCTTAAAACTGAAGTCTCAGAAGATGTACCGGAATATGTGCAGAAGCAAAAAATTATACTTGATTCAGATACAATGAATAATATGGTCCTGATCATCAAGAACTTCAGTCGTATAATAAAAATAGTCAATAAACAGTCTTCTAGAAGGGCCAACAACAAAAGACAACCACA
Source organism: Perilla frutescens (assembly GCA_026008535.1). Lineage (NCBI taxonomy): Eukaryota > Viridiplantae > Streptophyta > Magnoliopsida > Lamiales > Lamiaceae > Perilla > Perilla frutescens. Next base: position 66,582,476 of record BRKX01000003.1, on the reverse strand, counting down.
TGGTAATTCTCAGCAATATAGAAACTCAAGTAGTGAGCAGAAATAGTTTCAAACTTCAAATTTCAGAAGAGGAATTCGGTGGAGAGAATGTGATAGATTTGGGCACATTCAAGTTGAGTGTGCAAACACACTAAAAAGAAACAAAAAGAATTACAATGCTTCTCTCAGTGACAATGACCCTGAAAAAGGCAGCAGTGATTCAAATGAAAAAACTATTGTCTTTACAGCAAAAATCTCAAAAATCAAGGATCTTTTCAACAATGCAGAAGAGGATGAGTCAGACAATGAAGTCTTCAACTAAGAAGAACTTGTTAAGAAATACAAAGAGATGTATGAAAGATGGCTGGAAGTAGTGGAGATCAACAAGACTCTTCAATCTCATAACAAAGATCTTCTCAATGAGAAAGAGAAGCTGATCAAATCTAATGTTGAACAAAAGAATACTATTCAGCAGCAAAAGAAGAAGGAGATTGGTGAATTCTTTGCAGAGCTCAAATCCATAAAAAAAATGTCAACATGCTGAACAATAGTACAAAGAATCTTCATAAGATTCTCATAACTTAAGGACATTCAGAAAAGAGTCATCCAGGTCTTGGATACAGTGGTGGATAGTCCAAGACAGTGTTTGTCAAAGAAAGTACAAGCAAACCAATGCATGTACAAGAGAATGTTCGGCATATCCAGAAGAACATTACTGACAAGAAGATGAATGCTTATAATAGCAACAAACAGAGAATCATCTACCATTATTGTGAGGAGAAAGGTCACATTCGACTACATTGTGAGAAGTACCTTTATGATCTCAAAAGAATGAGAAGGAGATACATGGCTCAGCATTCCAGCAACAAGAACAGAAAGCCAGTCATTCAGCAAAATCCTACACAAAAGAAACAATGGGTTGTCGAGTAGACCAACCACAAAATCCATAGTAATATGCTCTCCATGGTGAGACACCGGGTTGAATGTAGCCCTTGTCTAAGAGTTCCTGTAGCTGAGTTTTTAACTCCTCTAACTCCTTTGGTGCCATACGATACGGCACTCTTGATACTGAAGCAGCTCCTGGAAGCAAGTCTATCGTAAACTAAACCTATCTGTCTAGAGACAAGCCTGGCAAGTCCTCTAGAAACACGTCTTTATAGTCCCGCACCACAGGTACATCATCAATTGTCACCTTCTCTGACTTGTTCATTATCAAGCTCACTAAAAATGATTCACATCATTATCAAGCATCTTCATTGCTTTCATTGCGGAAATAACTCTTACTCTAGTTCCTAACTTTGATCCATTGAAAGTGAATTCTAGTTCTTTCGATTTTGGGAAGATTAGCTCCTTTTCAAGACACTTAATTGTGGCAAAGTTTAAATCCATGTTTTTGCATACTTGATCAACAATTAAGATCTTTCCCGAAGGTATACTAACTTCTAATGCCTCACTATGTTTTTCCTTAGTCAGTTTTAGCTTAGAGCATAGTGCGGTAGATATAAATGAATACGAAGCTCCAGTGTTAAATAATGCAAGTACAGGAATATTTGATATACTAATCATACCTGCCATATTTCCAGGCTCCCGTGCAGCATCTTGCCGATTAAGAGCAAATGCTTGAGCATTTCTTGCTGGAGGTTGACCTGGCCTAGCTAATTCTTTTCCTTTATTTATTGAACAATTATATGCCATATGTCCTGGTAGCCAGCACCTATAACAAACATTTCTTCCCTTTATACATTCACCATTGTGCTTCTTTCCACAAGTTTGACATAATGGTTTTTCTTGTTGTGCTTTAGGATTCAATCATCATCTCATCCTAGCCTTTTTATCGAAACCGCGACCCTTATTCTTTATATCATCCCATTTTATTTTCCTATTCGGCTCATCAACCTTGTTCTCATTCTTGCGAAGTGATGATTCCACATCTTAAGCTCGTTCAAGAGTTTCAGCATACGTGGCCATGCCGCGCCCCGCTATGATATTGCTAATTTCAGTTCGTAAACCTCTTTTGAATTTATAACCTTTTTCTCATCAGTGTCTGTCAGGTGTAGAGCATACCTAGATATAGCTGATTGAACTTTCATTCATAATCGTTCACTATCATATTTCCCTGAGTTAAATGTAAGAACTCAGTTTTCTTCTGATCCCGATAACACATGGGAACAAACTTTCGCATAACAGCTTGTCTGAACTCCTCCCAAGTCATATTCGCAAATTGTTCAGGCGTCATCGACTTCCTATGCATTTTCCACCAATGATCAACATCACCAGTGAGCTGGAAGATTGTTCATGCGATACGCTGATAATCGGTACACACCACATATGCGAATGTGCGTTCCATCATTCGCAGCTATTCTTCAGCCTCAGTCGGTTCACCCTGACCATTAAAGGTCGAAGGTTGGTATGTTCAAAACTGAGCGATAACACGTGCCATATATTCTTGTGGAGGATTTTATGCTTGATTATTTTGATGTCATGACGGTATCTTATATATATATACTTCATATGTCAAATTCTATGATCGTCAACTACACTTGAAGAAGTATAAGGCGATGATACAATGTAATTAGATTCACATGGATCATAGAATTTCAGTGAGCTAAAGGAGCTCTAAAGTCATAATGTGTACTTATGCTCAGTGCCTCTATGTTCAAATCCAGCTAAGTTCTGATCTAAAACTAGCTCAAATGATGTTTATGCATCAAATGGATTTGACATGAAAACACTTTTAAGCATGCTTTGTAAAATATATCTTTCACAATGCTATAAAATCATACTTTTCACCATGCTTTAAATTACACATTGAGATCACTTGCATTTGTATATCTTGCATACAATTATACACATATACTTTTCCATAAGGCACTAAAGAAATTTAAAACATGAACTTTAGTACCTTCCCGAAGTAAGCTCGGCGTAGACGATAGCTGTTGGGTTATGGGTAACCATTTCAATAACACAATACTCAAAATATTTACATTTTGAAAACATCACAAGCCTACAATCACGTAGACCTGCTCTGATACCACCTGTAATGCCCTAGTCCCACTAGGACCAAAACGTCACCAAAAACATACTTACATGCTTATGTGATAAATACTTTTCAAAAATAAGATTTAAGGTTAATTTGTAAATGTGCAGCACCTCAACTTAAAAATGTTCAAACCACCACTCAAGTGTTCTCAAAGTCAACTTTCAACAAGATTTTCAAAATCACTAACACACACATAACCAAATTATGACCTGGCAATATACATAGCCAATCAGGTCACACATTTAAAAGTTCAGCGGTCAACCCTTCTATACATTCAAATATTTGTATACAATCAAAAACTGACCACTGAGGTCAATAACTTTCAAACTTAAAAGTTTTGCTGAGTATTGGCAGAAGCATTTAATATTTAAATACTAACGAGGGTTTAAAGATGGTTTTAGCAAAAACCACACAAGGATCAACCTTCAAACCCACTCCAGCACCTCATCATCAACCAGCTCGATCTCCAGGACCTGAAACATATTTGAAAATATTTGGGTTGAGTGCTAGAAAACACTCAGTGGGTATTAATATTTGTCCAATACATACTTTCATGCTTTAAAATCAATTATAAACATACTTTATAATATAGTTTACTCTTCTTCATTGGATGAGAGACCCAATGTGATCACATGAATACTTTACGGTTACTTATCTAGACATTTAGTCACAAAGTAAATCGTCTTGCTTGTAAGTCGGAATTCCTCTATGCATGAAGTCTCAACACATCCAATCATTGCGTAAACAATGCTATCAAAAACATTTAACATACTTTTCATGGATGAATTTAAAACATAGTTGTGAGTTATAGATAGGGCTGTAAATGAACCAAATAGTTCATGATACACTCGGCAATCGATTCGAAAAAAGCTCGATCGAAACTCGATTATTTAATAAACGAATCGAACTCGAACTTTTTTTCGAGCTCAACAAAATAAATGAGCCGAACTCGAACCTAAGGGTATTCGGCTCGCTATGTTCGCGAATAGTTTGAATTCGTCTATAATCGAGCCCGTTCGCGAACACGTTCACGAACTTCTATTAACGAATATGTTCACGAACCCTTAATCGATCCGAATCACGAACATGTTCGTGAACATGATCACAAATCAATTCACGAACCTATAATCGAACCCTAATCGAGCTTGTATTAAAAAAGCTATAAAATATTGATTTTTTGTTGTTATCAAGGATGGAACCCTGGTCAAAATAAATACACAAATAACTAACATCACCCTTAACCACTAGGCTATATCACAATTTCATAAATTTAAAATCTTTTTTTATAAACTCGATCAATATACATTTATCATTATTTAAGCATAATATATTAATATATATTCTCAACATATTATATATATATATACACCTAGTATCACTCGATACTCGATAAAAATAATAAATTGTGTTTAATAACTTTGTTAGCTCATTTAATATGTTTACTATTATTACCTTATTATTCATGATTCATCAAGTGCAAAAGATTACATTTTCTATTAATATGATTCATATTTACCGAAATTTAGTTAGACTTATGATTAAATTTTCTATTATGAAAAAATTTACTAATTTGAATATCAATATATAATCTCAACAAAAAATTATATAAATCAAAGTACAAAACATAATATAAATATATATTCTCAACACAATATATATACACACACATATACACATCTAATCTAATATCACTTGATAATTGATAAAACTAAATAAATAATAGTTTGTAACTATGATATAGTTGTTAGTCAAAGAAAATTAAACAACATACCAATATTAACTTTATTAACTCTGTTAATATGTTTACTACTTATTAGTTATTACTAGTTTATTAGTTATTGATTCGTGAATTACTATAATTCGACCAAGAATAATGGAATATGCAAACTTTAAAAAAATTAAGATTGTCATAAATAAATAAATTATATTTACCAAGATTGAGTTTGACTTATGATTAAATTAACTAATTTGTATATTAATATATATTCTCAATAAAAAAATTATATAAATCAAAGTACAAAACATAATATAAATATATATTAATAAATATTCTCAACACATTATATATATACACACATCTAATCTAATATCACTTGATAATTGATAAAACTAAATAAATGATAGTTTGTAACTATGATATAGTTGTTAGTCAAAGAAAATTAAACAACATACCAATATTAACTTTATTAACTCTGTTAATATGTTTACTACTTATTAGTTATTACTAGTTTATTAGTTATTGATTCGTGAATTACTATAATTCGACCAAGAATAATGGAATATACAAACTTTACAAAAATTAAGATTATCATAAATAAATAAATTATATTTACCAAGATTGAGTTTGACTTATGATTAAATTAACTAATTTGTATATTAATATATATCTTTTTATATTTTTTTTATTATTTATAAAATTTTGTATTTATGTGTTTTTATTTTAAAGGATAAAGAGAGCGACATCAAGAAGGTTAATGTTACTTAGGATGTTATCAACTATCGAGATCATGGGTAGATGTTTATTTATATTAATTACGTTATTTTAAGTCACATTTTCCTCTAATTTGGATGTTTTGATTAACTTTTGTAGGGTGCTTGGAAATGAAGAACATAGATCAATTTTGGTGGAATGCACCTCGTACTCTTCTTTTGAACTATTAATTATCAAACTTTTACCGAACTTATTGTGAACTTTTATCGAACTATTTATGTAACGAACTCTCGAGCTTTTAGCGAACTGTTTGTCGAACTTTTATCGAATTCTTTATCGAACTTTACTCGAACTCTTTATCGAGCCGAACTCGAATCGAACTCGAATAATTTGTTTTTAATCGAATCGAATTCGAACAGGAAATCAAAGCTCGAGTCGAATTCGAATTCGAACTCGATCCCAATATAAATAAACGAATCTGAATTCAAACTTCAAGATATTCGACTCGATTCGGTTCGTTTACAGCCCTAGTTATAGAAAAACTCACCTGGATGATCTCAATAAATAGTGCAATTTATGCGTGAGATGGTACTATGCTTTCAGCTCGTCTCGACCTACATAATTAGAATTCTAACTTAGAATCCTAATATAGGCCAATAAAATAATAACTTAGGTCATAAATAGCTTAAATAAGAATTTCCTATAACTTGGGATCGTTTGTAATAGAAATGGATTCAAACGGGCGAATAATGCGCATTTGACGGAATAGATCAACTGAGTGACCCTAATTGAAAATTTTATCGGACTTCCTAGACCAAAATGAACAGATAAAGATGAATCGGACTGAATTCAATGGCTATTAAGTTTGATTTAACATTTAGGAGGAAATTATAATATTTAGAATTTCTTTTGAAACAAAATATAAAATTTGGAAATTATAGAATTTAATAGCATTTTCTGAAAATCCTAATTTAATTCCCAAGTACGAAATTATAATTAATATAAATAAATTTGAAACCATAAGAATAAAGCCTTTAATTAGAGATTTAGAATAACCTAAAGATTATAAGATTTGAAAGGCTAGATCGATCGAATATCACATGAAAGAAAGCTATTGCGACTAAAAATGATGATGGAATCTTACCTCTATACTAACCCTTCTACCTCTTTCTTTTTTTTTCTCCATTTTTGTTTAGTTACTTTTTAGTTTGATTTTCTTTTTCTTTAACTTCTATGCCACACAACCTAAAGTTACATATATACACCAAAATATAGATATGCACGTGTACTCTTAAAGTACAAGTGCTTGATCAATTGGCCCCCAAATGGAAAGAGTTGATTAGTTATATTATTTTATTATTATTATTATTTTCAATTATCCTTGCTACTTTTTTTTTTTAATCACAACTACTATCAATTACTTTTATGTAAATATATATATATATATATATATATATATATTCTCGTAACTCCACGTATATATATAATCCACTAATCACTCTCATATGAGTTCAAAATTGACAAATTGGATTAGCCGACCTTTCAAACTCATCCAAATAAAATTAAATCAATTAGTATAAATTTATTCTCTCCTAGATAGGTCCATCAATATACATATCATATATATATTTTGATTATAAAATGGTTGGAAAAGGGTGGGCCGAAAGGGAGTAATTAATTGGGCTTGGTAGAATAACTTGATTTCAAAATGTTTAATGAAATAAATTTCATTGGAAGATCAAATGAAGTCCGAATTGGATGTTATTGGTACCAAAACGATCTCATTAATATCTATTTTTATAATATGATTTCTAATATTAATTAGAAGCTTGATTAAGGTTGAAACTTTTCTTAGTCTTATTACGTCTCTAAGCCCATAATTAACTAGCCAAAATAAATTGGGTTCTAATTTCATGAAATTTCTAGCTATAAAATAAATTTTAAATACTATATTTCTCTGGGGTGTTACACTTTGAGATATGGTCTGTTGAATTATTTTAAGTTCATGTTGGGAATTAACCCAAATACTTCCATCTAGGTTGACGAAGATATCCAAAGGCATAATGAGCTTCTTGGTGCAATTAGAAAGTCACCATCTGAGGTTGGTGAGATTGTAGCTAGGCGCCGTAAAGACTTCACCAAAGAATTCTTTGTTCATCTTCACACTGTGGCAGAATCGTACTATGCCAATCCAACAGAACAAAATGGTGAGACTTTTTATTATTCCGTGCGAAGAATTTAGCTACCTTAAATTATTTATCGACTATTTCCTTGTATTGTGAATGATACTTGTTAAATGCAAAGAATCACATTGAATCCGCAGTCCAAGATATTAATCATATTTCTATTGCTCTCCTTTCTGGTTACCATTCATTGTTTTATTATTCGATCTATTGTTTGAATGACTGAGCCTTGGCCAACTACTCTTGCCTATGATATCATCCCACGATTGAATTTGACATGCTGAGGTGTATTTTGGATTTTACCATGCATGTTGCACTTTTCCTACCTCAAAAGTAAATGTTTTGGTCCTTTCCTTCCTCAAATAAAATAAAATTCTAGGTCAAAAATTTAAATGGCATTCAAAGATCCTGCTAATATCTTTGTACCGAGTTTTTTTTTTTACAAAGATGAAAAATTTAACCTGCGATCAATTTCTGAGTTTCATGTCACTCAGCCATATAGTACGACATGCTGATTGTAGTGGTGATTGTACAAGAAGTTGATGAAAGTTATTTTCACTACTCAAGTAATACTAGAAGTGTGACAAAATTGATAACTGCTTCCCCAATGTCTACATTGATACAACTAGCAATAGCAGGCTGGATAATGTTTAATTTCCTGGATAAATCATGTGGTTAACATTTCTCTCTTTTGGGATGGTTAGCTGTGGCAAAGCTTGGGAATACATGCATAGCTGCTGTAGAAGCGTATGATACTGCAACTGAGAGCATAGAAGAGTTGAAATTTCAAGACATTATTAATTCTCCTTCTGTGGATGCTGCTTGCCAGAAAATTGATAATTTGGCTGCCAAAAAATGAACTTGATTCAGCACTTGTCCTCATGATTACAAAAGCTTGGTCCGCTGCCAAAGAGTCAAACATGATGAAAGATGAGGTATCTTGTTCACATATTAGATGCATCATTTTGCAACTTTTATTGAACCTACATATTAAGATAGCTAATATAGAGAAATTCCTAATATAAGAGAGAAAAGAGTAGTCCGTGATTATCATCATTTTGATCTTAAACAGAGACAGTCGTAGAATTATTTGGCTTGCATATCATTACTTGTCTTTTGGTAAGGCACATTGTAGTTATTTCAACATGACAACAAGGCAGTTCTCAATGTTAAAAGTAGCATATTGAAATAAGATTCTTACCTACAATATCAACCATCTCTTGTCCTCATGGCTCCGTACTATACTCCTTTCTATTGCCAATCACAGTTCTTGCCATTAATGATAGGACTTTCTCTTGACACGTTGTTTTTTAATGTAATGTCAACCATTTTCAGTTAAGATATGGCTTCAATTTTGCTGAAGTGCCAGCGAGCCAGAGATAACTTTCACTCACTATTTTTTCCTTCTTCCAGGTGAAAGATGTATTGTATCATTTATACAAAACATCCAGGGGTAATCTCCAGAGGCTTATGCCTACAGAAATCAGGATACTTAAGTATCTGTTAACAATCGAAGACCCTGAAGAGCGCATGAGTGCATTAAAAGATGCTTTCACGCCTGGAGAAGAACTTCAAGGAATGGATGTTGACTGCCTTTGCACGTATGTATTTTGACCGCAAACCTGCTGCTCTTTTTTCTTTTATGTGTTCTTTCTCCAGTGCGTGGACACAAGACAAACGATTCTGATGTAGTAATTCTACGGCTCTTTGGTTGTTGCACTAGTGTTTCTAATTTAGAAAAAAAAAACTGTGATTTTGACAGGACCCCGGAGCAGCTGCATACGTGGATTGGGACCGTGATTGATGCATATAAATTCAGCCGAGAGGGCACCCTCATAAGAGAAGCCAGGGACATGATGAGCCCAAAGGTAATCCAGAAACTGGAAGAGTTAAAGAAGACCATCCAAGATAATTTCATGTGACCTCGTATGCTTTTCGAGTTCCCTGATCATCACAATCTAGCATCACATTCCAGGACCACACAGAAAGTGGCCTCAAGTATGAATGATAATAATCGGGTACTGAGAGCACGAACACGAGCACAAGCACTGTGTATTAGAGCTATAAAAGACTCAATGATTGAGAGGAAAGAATAATTCTCATTGACAATACGTATACATATTTATACATGAATGAGGAAAATTCTAGAAACTAATGTAAGGATTACAAGGAATAATACACCATAAATAAAACAGACTAAGTAAGTTAACTTCCAGATTTTGTATGATCTTATGGAGGATGCGGATCCTTAATACGCCCCCGCAAAATGGACATGCCGTCAGCCACGGAGATTTTGGAACGAAGGGATTCGAAACGTGGGCGAGGTAGAGGTTTGGTGAGCAAGTCGGCGAGCTGGTCCAAAGTGTTGACATAGTGAACCGAAAGTAATCCCTTAGAAGCAAGGTCTCGCACAAAATGGACGTCAACGGCAATATGTTTCATGCGAGAGTGCTGGATCGGATGCAATGCGAGTCGGGTTGCACTCATGTTGTCGCAAAGCAGCCTAGGTGTGGTTAATAGAGGGATGCAAAGTTCGCGGAATAAGTGTGTTAGCCAACCGAGCTCGGAGGCTGCAGCCGCAAGGGATCTATATTCCGCCTCGGTCGACGAACGGGCCACACCTGCTTGCTTTCTTGAACGCCAGGAGATGGGGTTAGGACCCAAGAATACAATATAAGCAAAAGTGGATTTACAATCTCGAGTGTCGCCAGCAAAGTCGGAGTCAGAGTAAGCGGTGAGACGAAGATGAGCAGGTCGTCGTAGGAGGAGACCATGATGTAGAGTACCCTTAATATATCGAAACAACCGCTTAACTTCACACCAATCGGCACCAGAAGGTGAGGACATTCGCTGGGCTAGGCGATTCACGGTAAAGGAGATGTCTGGCCGTGTAAACGCGAGATATTGAAGTCCTCCGATTGCACTGCGATACTCTGTGGGATCGACGTGCGTGGGCGGATTGGGTGACGTCAGATTGCTCGGAGTGCGGAGTGGTTTAGCACCGTCCATGTGGTGACGACGTAAGAGATCAACCATGTACTTATGCTGGGAAAGAAATAGGCCTTCTTGGCAGCGGGCAACCTCAATGCCAAGAAAGAAAGAGAGGGAGCCGAGATCTTTCACACTAAACCGAGATTCCAAGTGATCAAGAAGTCGTTGAATAAGAGCTGAATTCGACCCAGTGACAAGAAGATCATCGACGTACACAAGAACGAGGAGGCGAACGCCATTGCAATCATAGATAAAGAGGGATGTGTCGGCTTTAGACTGTGTGAAACCAAAAGCCTTAAGACAAAACCCCAAGGCAAGATACCATTCCCGTGAAGCTTGGCGCAGTCCATAAAGTGATTTCTTGAGGAGACAAACATGGGAGGGTCGAGCAGCATCAATGAAACCTTGTGGTTGAGACATGTAGACAGAAGTGGAAAGAGTCCCATGCAAAAAGGCATTACTAACGTCCAGTTGGCGAAGAGGCCAATCAGCTGCAAGAGCTAAAGAGAGAACAGTCCGGATTGTTGCAGGTTTAACAACAGGGCTGAAAGTTTCCTTAAAGTCGATGCCGTGTCATTGATGAAATCCCTTGGCGACGAGGCGCGCCTTATACCGCTCAACTGTTCCATCTGGCTTGCGTTTGATCCGAAAGACCCATTTGCAGCCAACTATGTTTGCCTTATGTGGAGGAAAAACCAAGTCCCATGTGCCGTGTTTCTGAAGAGCAGTGAACTCTTCGGCTATAGCAGCACGCCAAGGAGCCGAGGACAGAGCCTGAGAAGCTGTGGTAGGCTCGGTGTCAGCGGGCAGCGGATGTTTTGTTGCAGCAAAAATTTTCTTGGGCCGAAATATATTGTTCTGGGCCCAAGTTGTCATGTTGTGGGACCGAACAGGTGGGGCTCGATGTGGCGGCTGGACTGAGGGAGGAGCAGCTGGTGGTGGAGTTGGAGATGACGACGACTCAGATGACGATGATTCAGAAGATGATGACAAAGGAGTAGGAGAGAAGCCTTGTGGAGTTTGTGACGGAAGGTCTGAAGATGGAATTGGTGACGGAGGGTCTGACGGTGCAGTAGTAGCAGCGGGAGGATGTAATAAGTGAAGGAATTTGTCGTTATCGGAGTCATGAAGAGCAGTATTGTCAAAATTTCAGAAGGTAAACTCTGAGAATTTAACATGGCGAGAAACGTAGATTCGACCCGAGGTAGGATCAAGGCACCGATAAGCACTCTGACTGGTGGAGTATCCAATAAATATGCACGGTTTAGAAGGGAATTCCAATTTGCCAATGTTGTAGGGACGGAGCCAGGGAAAACAAATGCAACCAAAAGTCCTTAATTTCAGATAATTAGGAGGGCGATGAAAGAGTTTCTCAAAAGGACTCACAAAATTAGTGACAGAAGAGGGAGTGCGGTTGATCAGATAGGCTGCTGTCTGAACGGCAAAGGCCCAAAATGTGGAGGGAAGATGAGCATGATGTAGTAATGCTCGAGATATTTCCAACAAATGCCGATTGCGACGTTCAGAAATACCATTCTGTTGCGGAGTGTGTGGAGCAGTAGTTAACCAAGAAATCCCATTAGTAGCCAAATATGATTTTAATGCCAAAAATTCGCCACCATTATCAGTATAAAAATTCCGAATATGGGTATTGAATTGTTTTTCCACTAATGCCTGAAAATGTGGAAAAATATCCGCAACCTGTGATTTAGCATGCATAGTATAAACCCAACAATAGCGACTGTATAAGTCAACAAAGAGAAGAAAATAACGACATCCATCAAAAGCAGTGACGGAAGAAGGGCCCCAAACATCGGCATATAAATAATCCAAAGGACATCTTGCAATAAAAGAGGAATCCATAAACGGAAGTCGATGAGCCTTGCTCACATTACAAGAGACACAATCATCAGATAAAGTATTGTGTTTAAGAGAAACAGGTAAATCATAAGTAGATAAAATGCCGAAACTTGTCCGACTGGATGGATGGCCAAGACGGGCATGCCAATGCTGAGGAGAAGTCCGAACGCCAAGAGCAGCTGATTTGGGCAAGGAACTGGTGATGGGTGGCGCGGACAGATTATATGTGCCATCAAGGAACCGCCATTTGGTCAAAGGCACCCCCGTATGCGGATCCTTAATAAAAAATGCCATGGAAAGAATTCCAAAGATACATTATTAGCTTTAGTGAACTGGTGAACAGAGATCAGATCCCGAGCAGCAGTAGGAACTCTCAAAATATCAGATAAAATGTATGAACGAGCAGGAGTACGTATAATAGAAGAACCAGTGTGTGTAATAGGCATACCAGTTCCATTTGCGGTTTGAATTTCATCAGTACTGCCATACTCTGAATGGATGGATAGGTTACCTAGATCATTGGTAACGTGATGAGAAGCGCCCGTGTCAACGACCCAAGGATTTGGTTGAGAAGAGTACTGCTGCTGCCAAGGAATCGGTTGAGAGATTTGATGACTAGGTGACTGCGCCATGTTAGCATATGGAGGAGGGCGACGACATGAAGGTGCCGTGTGCCCATGATAGCCACAAAGCTGACAGATGACCGAGGTGCGATTGTTGCCGCCACTGTTGTTGTTCCAATGGCCACCACGATGATTACCTCGGCCTCGATTACGGCCTCCACCACGACCGCGATTGTTGGAGTTGGTGCGGCCACCATGGTAGTTAGAGTTGCTGCTGCGCTGAGAAAGTTGAGACGGTGAGGTTGAGTGAGCAAGATTGGCAGTGGCGACCAAGGTAGAAGAGTCGGACTCAATTTGCTTGAGATAGAGCTCGTGTTCAATGAGCCTATCGCGCAGCTCTTCAAAACGAAATGGTGACTCTCGCGTGCGAACTGTACTCACCAAATCACGATATGCTGGGCCAAGGTCGTTGACAATATAGAGAGTCAGATCGTCGTTGGAGATCGGCGTGTCAATGAGGCCAAGTTCATCGGACAAGGCCTTCACGTGATTCACATATTCAGAAATAGTGCGAGACCCCATAGAAGCCCGAGAGAGAGAGGTCTTCAACTGCATGACATGAGCACGAGAGGTACTAGCAAAAGCGCGGGTAAGGATTGACCACGCAGCTGCTGCTGTTGTCGCTGAGGACAGGAGCGGCTGGATATCCGACGACACTGACCCGATGATGGCGGCGAGGAGAAGTTTATCTTGGCGGAACCAGAGACTGGAACCAGCGGGATCAGTTGCAGCGTCGGGTTGCTTGCGGGTGCCGTCGATGTAGCCGTCGAGTTCAAAACCTTGCAGAACGGCGGTGAGGTGTGTGCGCCATGAGGGATAATTCGTGGATGTGAGAGTGATGGGCAGATTTTGGTGGGCTGTGATCGGAACGATCGTCGGCGGAGTGGTGGCAGGCGTGGTTGGGACTATGGGTTGGTCTGTAGTGTTGGTGAGTTTGGTGGTATTCTCGCCGTCAGCCATAGGGAAGAGAAGAGAATTAGGTTTTTTTTTTTTCTCAAAAAAAAAATATATATAATGAGAGAGATCGGTATTGAGATCTCGTTAGAGAGTTGCTCGTGATACCATATTAGAGCTATAAAAGACTCAATGATTGAGAGGAAAGAATAATTCTCATTGACAATACGTATACATATTTATACATGAATGAGGAAAATTCTAGAAACTAATGTAGGGATTACAAGGAATAATACACCATAAATAAAACAGACTAAGTAAGTTAACTTCCAGATTTTGTATGATCTTGTGGAGGATGCGGATCCTTAATACTGTGATCTTATGATAAACCAGTTTCTTTGCTTGCAATGCTTGGTTGATATCAGTGGCGGAGCCACTTGGTAACAAGGGGGTACAGCTGTACCCCAAAAAAAAAAAAATTAGTAGTTCTATATATAAAAAAAAAAATAGTAGATACATATATACATTTAAATAAAATTGTACCCCCAAATTTTTATTGTAATATTTTTAGTAGATATAAATATATTTAGGAGTTCTATAAATATCTATTTTGTTATTGGAAAAGTCCTAAAGTCATGGATAAAGAGAATAAAGTGGTGACTTTCAATCTTCCTCCTCAATAATATCAATCTAACATTAATTTGTGACTCTTCATCTTACTTCTCTTTAAGTCTCCTATATCTATAAATATATGAACAAATACATGTACATTGTACAACTATTCAAGTCTTCAAAATACTCTCATAACAAATCTAAAAATTACATCAAGATTTTTAATTGAGAAGTGCCCAAGCACCACCATTATCAATCGAGTTATCGAGGTTATTTTTCTTTTCGTTCTTATTTTTTGTATATTATTAATTAGATTTATTATTTATGTTTAGTGTTGTTTAGTATGTTGTTTATTATTCTAAATCCCTCGAGTAGTGTTGTTTAGATTTATTTTAAGTGCAAATTACTGTGTTATTTATATTATTCATTTAGCTAATGTATATCAATTATTCACAATGTTAATATTGAATGTGATCATTAAAATAGTGTGATAGTACAGTACAATTTATTTATTGCAGTACAAATTAATTAATTCGTACCGGAAATTATCAGAAGTTTTTTTTTCAGTTGTTAGGGTGTTTGACTGTTTGTGTACGATATATATGATCAATTTGAATGAAAAATATGAATTTTACAGTAAAATTCATATTTTTTTTCAGTTGTTAGGGTGTTTGACTAAAATTTTTACTTTTAGTTGATGTAACACAATGACAATTTAAATTTGTAATTAGTTAATATAAATTAATCTTGAATAATATTATAATATATATTGATTTCCCTCATTATATAATCTAATATAATTTTGACAGTGAATATACCTAGTATGCGTATTACAAATTCGGGAACATCATTTTGAGAAATTCTTAATATACAGAAATTTGTAGTATTGTTGAGGGATTTATTATATTTTGTCAATCTTTTATTTATTTTATTTCACTTTTGCTATTGTTATATAGGGTTGTATTTTAATTAAATTTTCTAATTCAATTAGGAAATGACGGATGATACATCTAAATCAAAGAAAAACAAGGCAACGACAAAGCAAGTCGATCTTCGAGAATTTTTGTTTAAGAAAGCGAAATTTCACGGGACGTCTTGTTCTTCACCAATTCCAAAAGACAATGATGTCTCTTCCAACAACAGTGAGTCTTTTTTATCTCCATCATTTAATTCTTCTCATGCTCAAGAAAATAAAATAGGATTGAATGGCTCTAGTGTTAGTAGTGTACCACTAGAGAAGGAAGAATTCTTATATGATGTCGAACTTCTTCCGCATGATCCGGGGAAAAGAATAAATATAATGGATTATCCTCCAAATCAACGAAATGCGGTGAGGAGAGCATATATTCTTAAAAAGTCTTGTCAACCAAAAACACATGACTTCCCTCAAAGAGACCTTGGAGGTATGCGTCGGTTTAGTGTTTCTTGGTTCAAAAAATATGATTGGCTTGAATATAGTATTGAAAAAGATGCGACATTTTGTTTTGTTTGCTACTTGTTCAAAAATGAAGTTGAGATTAATGCGGGTGGAGATGCATTTGTTAATGATGGATTCAGAGTATGGAATAAACCTAGTAGGTTTGAGAAACATGTGGGTGGAGTTAGAAGTGCACATAATATTGCTTATGAGAAATATGTGAATTTGAGAGACTCGAGAAAAAATTCTATTGTGCATATTTTTGATAATGCAAGTGATGAGATTCAAAGTGAATATAAAATTCGCTTGAAAGCTTCACTTTCTTGTTTGAGATTTCTTTTGGGTCAAGGGTTGGCATTTCGTGGGCATGATGAAAGTGAGAAATCAAATAATCGAGGAAATTTTCTTGAGCTTTTAAAATGGCTAGCTGGACATAATGAGAATGTTAGAAAAGTCAGCTTTGAAAATGCTCCAAGAAATAATCAAATGACATCCCCGCCAATTCAAAAAGATCTCATCAATTGTTGTGCTAAAGAAACAAGCAAACACATTATAGAAGATCTTGGTGATGACTACTTTAGTATATTGGCTGATGAATCAAGTGATGTGTCCCAGAAAGAACAGTTAGCTCTTTGCTTACGTTATGTTGATGGTAAAATAGGAAGGGTGGTAGAACGATTTCTTGGACTTGTACATGTTGGTGATACCACTGCTTTGTCACTTAAAAGTGCAATTATGTCTTTGCTTGTGGAACATTCACTCAGTCCCTCTAAGATTCGAGGACAAGGTTATGATGGGGCTAGCAACATGAAGGGTGAGATAAATGGCCTTAAGACTTTGATTATGAAGGATACTCCATGTGCCTACTACGTGACAAACATTCATCATTTTCACTTTGACTTATTTGTAGAAGTGATTGATTTACAAGTTCAAGAACTCAACGAGCGATTTGACGAGGCTAATACGGAGTTACTTATGTGCATGGCTTGCTTAAGTCCTAAAGATGGTTTCTCTTCTTTTGACAAGGAAAAAGTACTTACACTTGCCACATATTATCCTTCTGAGTTTTCGAGTATTGATTTAATGGCTCTAGAGTGTCAACTTGATATATTCATTCAAGATATGCAAAAAGATGATAGATTTCAGAATTTGCATGATTTTGGTGCACTTTTGATGATGCTTGTTGAAACAAGGAAGAATGTGACTTATCCAAAAATTTATTTGCTTATCAAGTTGATGTTGATTCTCCCTGTTGCGACTGCAAGTGTTGAAAGAGTGTTCTCCGGAATGACTTATGTCAAAAATAAGTTGCGAAATAGCATGGGCGATCAATTATTAAATGATTGTTTGGTCACTTTCATTGAGAAGGATGTTTTTCTACAAGTTCGTGATGATGATATTATAGACCGCTTCCAAAAAATGAAGACTCGTCGGACCCAATTGAAGTTATAGTTTTTATTTGAATATCGTGTATTTTGTCAGACCCAATTGAAGTTGTAATTTTCATTTGATTGATGTTTATTTTCTTTCTTAATTTCGTATTTTTATTGTTGAATTACTAGAGTTTTAAACAATGAAGAGTATTTATTTATGCATATTTTATAATTATATATCGTAACCCCAATTTTGAAATTCTGGATCCGCCACTGGTTGATATCGAGGCAGAATGCTGTAAAAAACTGCACTGAGGTGTGTTGTTCAGGTATTTAATGTAAAGTAGAAACACAATTGTAGACTCGTTTGGATATTGTGTATAGAACTCAACAACCCTTTGATTTAATAAATATAATTGGCAAAACACTGTTTTGAGTCCCTACACTTTTAAATTTTTTCGAATTGAGTCTCTCTACTTTATTTGGTTAAAATGAGGTCCTTGTACTGTCAATTTGGTCAAAATGAGGTCTTTGGGAACTTGATTTTATCAAAATTGATAGTACATGGACTTGATTTTAACCAAATTAATAGTACATAGACCCGATTCGAATTTTTTAAGTAAAAAAATTTATTCAAAAAAATAAATATATATATATATATATATATATATATATATTTTAAAAGCACTATCATTTTATTTTTTTGATTTTGATTTATTATTTTTTGAAAAAATTGAAACAAAAGTTTTAAAATTTTGATTTGATTTTATTTAGCTATTGTTTGATTTTTTTCATAAAAATAAAAAATAAAATTAAAGTGGATTCAAAAAATTTAGTTAAAGTTATATTTTATTTTTTACTTAAAAAATTCAATTTGTATTTATTTTTATTTAATTATATTTTCAATTTTTATTTGTTTATTTTTAAAAAAATATTTTTATTTTCGAATTGGGTCCATATACTATTAATTTGGTTAAAATAAAGTGCATCTATTATCAATTTGGATAAAATTAAGTACTCCAGGGACTTGATTTTTTTTTAAATTGATAGTACAAAGTATTCATTTTAAGTAGATTGATAGCACAGGGACTTCATTTTAACCAAATAAAATAAAGGGACAAAATTTAGAAAAATTTAAAAGTACATGGACCCAAAACAGTGTTTTACCTATATAATTTGATAAAAGCAATGATGATTGATCAAATGTAATTTTCCTAAATATAATGGTGCCCATTCATCTTTCTTGAATTATACATTTCATTTCACCAGTTTAGATGAACATATGAGAATAATTTTTGAAAACATGCTAACAAAGTTGACAGTGACACAGAAAGTTTAGTTGAAGCAGAAAACGGTGCAGTTCACCAAGACTGAGTAATAGAGCAACATAAAGATTAATACAAATGTTATATATAATGGATGAATTGAGTAATGCCTAATGCCTAAAGTGTACTCTACGCTGTGCAGGTCTGTCAGCGATTGTTTCCAGTGTCTGGACTACCTCTTGCATTGACGGTCTGTTTCTAGGGTCAACTTTAAGACAGTTGAAGGCAAGCTGAGCTAATTGTGCTGCAGATTTAGCAGGATATGTTCCCACTAGACGATTATCAATGATGTGCTGCAACTTCTTCTTCTTAGATAGAAGTGGCCTCAACCAATCAACCAGATTGTCTTGTCCAGCTGGACGATTCCTGTCAAGTGCTCGCAACCCTGTAAGCATTTCCACTAACACCACACCGAAGCCATATACATCACTCTTAACATACAAGTGCCCTGGAATATTAACCAACACATTGATTAGAATGTGTGTGGGTGTGTGTTAGGTATATTACCATAATAATAGAGTTACCTGTGGCCACATACTCCGGAGCAGCATACCCGATTGTCCCCATAACCCGTGTTGTCACGTGGGAATGACCATCTGCTGGACCCTTCTTTGCTAGGCCAAAGTCAGATAGCTTGGCATGGTATGACTGAGGATAAAACTCAAGGTTAAAAATATACAAAATGAGATGGTTGATAGTTGAACAGCACTAGAGCCTACTTCATCAAGCAATATGTTTGAGGGCTTGAAGTCTCTATAGATAACTTGTCCTTCTGATGTGTGCAAGAATGCCATACCACGAGCTGCTCCAATCAATATCTTAAGCCTAATATCCCATGGAAGCGGCTGAAAAGATGCGCCCGCGCCCCCTAACCAAGAAAACTCATTAAGCCATCCAGCACTACATTGCAGGAAAAAATGTCTCTGTCCAACGTGAAATAACATATAATAAATTAGTTGATGAAAATTAGTCCCTTACTTCGAAACAGATGATTCTCTAAGCTGCCTTTAGGCATGAATTCGTAGACAAGAATTAGCTCTTTTTGCTCCCAACAGTAGCCTAATAGCTTCACCAGATTGGGATGAGAAATTCTTCCAAGGAACTCCATCTCAGACTGCATGGGCACACAACATTATGCTATTAATCATTGTGATGCATAAATGATAAAACCAACCACTCAAAGCTAATGCAAAGTGATATGCAACGGAAAAACTAGATTTCAGGGAGAATAATTAAACCTTTTTTGACCAAATTTATAACAAATCGAAAGCTAACGCAAAGTGATATGCAAAAGAAAAACTCTCGATAAAATAGTCATAATAAAGTTTCATCTTGAGTCCAATCAGTCACCTGTAATTAAAAAAAAAATGAATTACCTGCCACTCTTTAAATCCCTGCATGCTTTCAGAGTTCAACTTTTTAACAGCAATGGGAGTTTCACTTCCATCTTTTCCAGAGCATTTTTCATTGATCCAGCCCTTATAAACCGTGCCAAAACCTCCTACCCCCAGAATAGCTTCACTTCTGAAATTCCTGGTAGCAGCCTTGAGTTCTGAAAAGGTGAAACTCCTTACACTGGGTTGGGGTAACATCTGCCCTCCCAGACTGGGGCTTACAATATCGGCAACATTTATTTTCTCACTTGCTACCATAAAATTAATCTTCTCCTGAGATTTATCAGTAGGTGAAAGAACTTCCCTAACACTTGTTCTCTCGTTCGGTGGCAAAGATTCTGCCTTCTCCTGCTGCTGAAGTGCAAGCTCAAGTTTTGTTATAACGTGTGCTGTTGATGGCCGTTTCTTTGGTTCATCATGCAGGCATGTTTCTGCAACCTTCACAAATGTCTTCAGGCTTTCTGGTGATATTTCCCCTCTCAGACTTGGAGCTACAATATCATCAACTTGTCCTCTACTTATGTTATCTATAGCCCACGTAGTCAGACTGCACTTATCTTCATCATTCCACGGCTCCACTGCTTGCCTTCCACACAATACTTCCAACAACACCACACCAAAAGAATAAGTGTCACTTTTTAGTGTTGGTTTACGAGTTTTTAAGTAATTCGGGTCAGTACATCCAAATGTGCCTATAAGATTTGTGCTATCTTGGCTTTGCGACTCACTACCACTTCCATTTACAGCTAAGCTAAAATCTGAAAGTTTAGCTCCAAACTTTTCATCAAGAACAATATTTGAAGCCTTCACATTTAGATGTATGATCCCATGGCCTGTGTGAAGATAATCAAGTGCTCGACCAACTCCAATGCAGATCTTAAGTCGTTGCCTCCAAGAGAGAGGGTAAAAATCATTGCTTTTCCTGGCTAGTTCGTAGAGATGGTCAGCCAATGTCCCGCAGGGCATGCACTCATAAACAAGAAACAGCACTTCATCTTCCCATCCATATCCCAACAACTTCACCAGATTAGGATGAGAGAGTCGTCCAAGGAAGTTCACCTCAGACTGCAAATATAATTTGACACGATCAAATTAACACATTAAATAACAGATCTGAACAGGATCTATAGGCAAGGGAAAGAACAATGAAAAATATTATGGCATGTGTATGCTCTACTTATCTAGTGTCAACTTATATGGAATATAATCACTTGAATAGGGAGTTTCTTTTTTTTTTTCTTTTTCTGAACAATATGCCAAAAGAAGGATAGAAGTGAATTATAAGATGGGAGAAAATTGTGGGGCTAGATAATCTTCCTGTTTACTCAAAAAACATCTTAATTTGGATAGAGCCATTTTGATAGGAAAAATAGAAAATTAAAAAGATCTCCAATGTTAATGCAAAGCTAAAAGAGAAGAATAGCATTGATTCAGAAAACTGCTTGCACAGAATGATGCATAATTACCTGCCACTGTTTAAACTCCTGCGTGCTTTCATGATTCAACTTCTTAATAGAAACTACGGATCCACTTCTCTTTTTGGAACTGGAATTCTCATGTATCCATCCTTTGTAAAGTTTTCCAAAACCACCTTCTTTGAGAACTGAATCCTCACTGAAATTTCTTGTGGCAGTATTTACTTCCTCAAAAGAAAAAATCCTTAAAGTTGGAGTCAAAATCATCCCATCGGTTCTCTTATCAGAAATAGTGCTGCCACTCAATGCAATGTTGCTGGTCCTATGTGATACCGGTGCTGCAAAAGATATAGTCAAGCAAGTTCAAGAATGTTGGGAGAAAAATGGTAACTGATCCAGTTACATCAATGAACAAGCCCATCTTTTCACATTCTTATACAGTTATAAATATGACCGGTATAACTGGAACCGAAACATGATCAATCAAATTACAAAAACATGAATTCATCCATTAATTACATATTACTTAAGTCTAACAATAATGTTGAAGCTATGTTGGCTATATTGAAAATACATAATGATCATAGATAAAAGGGAAATCACACAAATAATCATCACAGCAGTCATAGGTAGGACAGGAGTCTTCGTGTCAGATTCCTGATCTGATGAAGTGAGTTAGATACAGTTTCCCTCGTTTAATCGTGTCTACTCTAAATATTGGTAGGATGCTTTTTATGTGGTATATTAACTTAGTATTAAATCCATATCAAGGTTCAGCCATCATAGTTACTTGTTTAGTTTGCAGCTGCTATGCTAGCTCAACATAGAATTGGTAATGGTATGGCTAAGACTAACTTAAAATAAGACAAATGTTTCTTATTGTATCCAAATACATACCTGATACTGCAATGCCAACCACATCCGTTTTGTTTGAGGGTTTCTTGTTCTTCCATGGCCAAATAATTTGTGATATCCTAAGCATCATGGATTTTCTCACATCTTTTCTTCCTGAAATGATCATTGTGTTGGTACTTTGTTCTCTAAGCATAGACATGTCAGTTTGCATATTACAGGAAGACATCATTGATCTTGGGTTAACTGATAACTTAGTTTTATCATCAGTACATGGCATGGCATCAGTAACATTTCTTATCACATTGAGTGCCAAAGATCTTGCATTGTCCATCTGAGGCATGGCATCAGCAGCATTTATTTTCTCATTTGGTACCATGAAACTCATGTTCTCTTTCTTAGAATTATCAGAAGATGAAATGAAATCCTCACCACCAGTCCTCTCTTTTGTATCCAGAGATTCTGCCTTTTCCTGTTGCTGAAGTGCAAGCTCAAGTTTTATTAAAACGTGTGCTATTGCTGGCCGTTTTTTTGGTTCATCGTGCAGGCATCTTTCTGCAACCTTCACAAATGTCTTCAGGCTATCTGGTGATATTTCCCCTCTCAGACTTGGAGCTACAATATCAGCAACTTGGCCTTTACTTATATTGTCTATAGCCCACGTCTTTAAAATTCTCTTATCCTCTTCATGCCATTTCTCCACTGCTTTCCTCCCACATAATACTTCCAACAACACCACACCAAAAGAATATGTGTCACTTTTCTTTGTTAGTTTACAAGTTCTATGATAATTTGGGTCAATATATCCAGGAGTGCCTTTAAGATTTGTGCTATATTCACTTTGTGACTGACTGCCACCACTTCCAGTTTTAGCTAAGCCAAAATCTGAGACTTTAGCCACAAGCTTATGATCGAGCAGAATGTTTGAAGACTTCACATCTCGATGTATGATCCCATGGCCCGTGTGAAGATAATCCAGTGCTCGACCAGCTCCAATGCAGATCTTAAGCCGCTGCTTCCAAGAGAGAGGATGAAAAGCATTGCCTTTCCGGGCAAGTTTGTAGAGATGGTCAGCCAATGTCCCACAGGGCATGAACTCATAAACAAGAATCATTTCCTGTTGCTCTCTGCAGTATCCAATGAGGGAAACTAGATTAACATGTCGAAGCTCAGAGAGTGTGTCAACCTCTGCCCAAAACTGATGCTCCCCGTGCTTAAAGTCTAGTTTTGATCGTTTTATGGCTACAATCTCTCTCCGATTATCTATGAACCCTTTGTAGACTTTACCAAAGCCACCCTTTCCAAGGACAGATGCTTCGTGGAAGTAATCTGTGGCTGATTGGATCTCAGCTAGTGAAAAGGGACGGCAGAGTTGCTTTCCCCTGGCTGATGGCATGTTTTCCTCCTCGGTAAAGTTAGTTCCCCACATTTTGTGAAGTAGATGGACAATGATGTTTACCAGACAAATCATAGTAAAGACAACAGTTGCAACAGCATTTCTACGACCAAGAAGAGAGTGTAGTAGAGTTTGGATAGTCTGCGGTGGTGAATCTCCATCTCCATCTCCAGTAGGATTGGGACTGGCAAGAGTCCGGTCATGGTTGCTTAGCTTGAACACTTCAAATCCTTCAAGGGGGCCGCGTTGAGAATTCAGAGAGATGGAGATTGAACGCTTACCCTCTCGTTTGTGGCCTTCCACCATCACCATATAGTTAAACCAAAGGATGCTTTGATTCCCCCCTTGTTGGAGAATATCAGCACTAGTCAAGGCAATCATGTCATCAATCAGAAGCACAAAATCATCCATTTTGAGTCCTAGCTCACACAAGTGAATCCTGACCAGATACCTGAATCCCACATCCACACACACTCTCCAGCTCAGATTACTAGCCTTCTTTGCATTTCCTTTAAGATTTGATGCCCACATCCCAAAATCATCCAAAACAGAACCCCACTTCATATTGTGATGATAAACCCTCTCCAGTGCACTAGTGTTGTCAACATAGATCACAGACTTTTGCCCGAGCACATGAATCCCACTATTTCCACCATGGCAGTAAGCAACAGTGGAAGGCACTGATATAATCTCAATCCCATTGATGAAAGCATAGTTATGTTTGGACTGGCTAGTTTCAGGAGAGAAAACTATGTTGAGGGTTTGATTTGCTTGAGTTATTAAACAGAACTCTTTGACAAGAATATTGAGAGCAAGAGCACGAGCAGTTAAGGAAGCACTGAAATTAGCTAGTAGCGTGAAGGGACCAGCTTCGACGGTGAACAAATCGTTGAAGCCTTCAAAAGCATGGTAGGGTACGGGATTGAAGTGAAGGCGGATAAATTTCTGACCTGGATTGAGGTGAAAAGAGTAGGAAAATTGGGAGCGTGAGATTCGTGCAGTCTTGTAGGGGACTGGATCGACGGCTGTGATCACTTCTCCTCCCGTCACAGTTGATGATTGCCCACCTTTTGGTGCAGCCGCAGCAGTGTAGACGTCTCCGTGCCATCTTCCACCGCTGAGTGCAGCTCCTCCGCCGCAGTCGATGGAGATGTGATCGGGATCATCAGCAGCGCCTGCAAAACTGAAGATGAAGCAGAGAACTATGAGAATGAGACGGTGCATTTTGCACGCAAAAATTCATGGATTGGGAAAAATAATATATCGGAGTTGAAATTGAAATTGAGGGTCATCGCAGTAAACAGTTTTTCTATGTATCACGCGCCAACTACTATGAATTTCGAGGAAAGCTCCGCTCGCGCGCTATCACTTCCACGACCTTTCGCATATATAGTTATACACGGTGGATTTTGATACGAACTTGCACCATTTCAAGTGAGTGACTTCGTACGCAACAGAAGAGTTTGATACGAACTTGGAAGCGTACAGACGTAGCTCCATTTCAAGTGAGTGCAAACTTAAAAAAGAGTTTTAAGATAATGTACAAGAATGGAATCAACAAACAAGACAGAAAACTAGAGATTCAATTCATGAGCGGGAAATATAATATTCTTATTGAGCTTTTTTTTTTTTTTTTTGGTCACCCCAACTTTTAAAAAATTTATTTTAAGCACCGATTTTTAAACATATTATGTTAGCCACTCTGATAGAAATACTCTTTAGACATTAAATTAAAAAAAAAAGTATCCCACTTACCCCACCTACTCCTTTCACATCTCAAATCTCCTTTTCGTCAGACTTCATTTTCAATTTTCATCGGCAGACATCTTCATCGTTAATTTCAACAGACTATTTATCTTCAATCTTCATCGTCAATTTTCTTGGACTATAATTCTCATCATAGTTCGACAATGCCGAGCTAATAAGGTGAGCATAAAAGTTCAATTTTTACCAAAAAAAAAAATGATTTTATTCTTAACTGCGCGCTGAATTATTCTTAACTGCGCTCAAGATCTGGCACACACAAGATGTACGCGCGTGCAACAACAAACATCGGCATAACACCGACTGACAATTGCCTAACATCGACAGAATATCAGCTGACAATTTGATCTCGGGTGCGCGCACAAAGCTTTCGCACACAAGGCATGCACGCAATTTTGTTCTTAATTGCGCGCTAAATTGTTCTTAACTGCGCTTAAGACCCAGCGCGCGCACGTGCAATAAACATCGGCAGAACATCTGTATAACATCGGAAAAATATGGACTAATAATTTGACCTCAGGTGCACGCGTATGGACACAAAGCGTGTGCACACAAAGCATGTGTGCGATTTTGTTCTTAATTGCGCTCAAGATTCGACACGTACATGCAATAACAAACATTTATAAAACATCGACAGACATTGACATAATATCGGCTAACAATTGTCAAACATTGGCTGATAATTTTACGCGCACACAAGGCATGCGCGCAAGCGCATATGGCTACGCGTGCAGCAACAAAAATCAGCAGAACATCAGTCGACAATTTGATATCGGGTGCGAGCATGCGCATAAGATGGCTTCGCACACAACAACAAACAATGACTGTCAATTTGACTTCGAGTGCGCGCGTGCACGCACAAGGCATGCGCACAACAACAAATTTCGGCAGAACATTGACAGACATCGGTGCAGGCACATCGACTGTGCACTGGTAACTGCACGCTAGACTCAGCGCACAGGTTCCAGTGTGCAGTTAAGAACTTCACTTTTCCAGATTTTTTTTTAAGATTACAGAAATATTTAAATTTTTTTCCCAATTTTCATAAATGAACTATATTATGGATGATTTTTAAATATCTCTAATGTCAAATCATATCTACTATGTCTAAAAAAAATTTCACTCATTTTTTCCCCAAATCAATCTTCAAAACCAAATAACACCACACAATCTAAAAATATTAATAATTAGATCTGAAATCACATAAGGAGAGCTTTTGCCAAAATTTGTGAAAATCTTCCAGAATGGTTGACGGGTTGTGAAAGGATTTTATATTTCTTCTCTTAAATTTTCGAAGGTTGACGGTGGCTTGGTTGGTGAATAAATTTGGATTTATTCTCTTCAATTTGTGTAGATCGATGACACGGGAAGAATTCTTGACAAATTCCCTATTGCTGCAGATTGTGTTAGATTGTGTTGTGAAGACGATGGGATTGTAAAAGAGAGATAAAATTTTCAAAATATGATTTAAAAAATGTAATATGGGCGGCTGGTTGGGAGATAAAGTATGGTTTCTTTTTAAAAATGAATATAAAAGTATTTGATACTTCTGACTAAAAAAATATATTTAAAAATTAATGAATAAAATAAGTTTTTTAAAAATTTAAGTGGCTATTTGGCCTATTTCCACATTCTTCTTATTTCATGCATAAAATATTTAGATGAACGTACATATGCATATAGTTTTATAAGAAACATAACAACAAAAAAGAGACCGGCTTGTAAATATTTACTAGTTTAGATATATAAAATCACCTTTTTTTAAAAAAAAATATGAGTAATTGTGGAATGAACAAATGTGAATTATGTAAACTTTCTAAATAAATAAAGGTAGCTATAATTTGATGTTTAGAAAGATATTGATTTAATTTTTCTGTGATTGTAGCTACCTTTATTTATTTATTTATGTATTTTATTGTCGTATTTTTAAAAATACAAAAATAATGGTAGGTAATATATAGACTTTTCGAATGTTTAAAAACTTTTAAAAAAAAACTTCAAAGAATTACACTCTAATACCTACATTTTGAACACTTTTGCATAATGGTGTTTTTATTACACCACAAAAAAAATGTAAACATAAATATTTTTTAGATTACTGAAATAACATTTTTAACTTCAACATATATAGTACGGAATTTTATTTCCACACCACAAACATTAAATGATATAAGAAATTTAAAAAAAATGATTTCCTTCTTGCATTTCAACCTTAAAAAACAGACATTGCATAAATTGATAAATATAAGTGAGTACATTGAGTTTAGGTCAACTATAAAAGATGTAAATGACGGATAAACGAGTAATATAAGTGATTTTCTGTTGTTTGAACTGAATTTTTTTAGATTTTTGAGAGTTTTATCGTGCTTGCACATTTAAATCATCTAAAGCGGTTCGAAAATTACAGTATGAACATCATGAAGACGGGTCAGACAATTGTTTCCGACCCTATAATACTAGATTCGAAAATAAGTTTCTGAACACACTATTATGGATTCAGAAACTTATTTCGGAACGACCTTCATTGCATTTAGAAAACTTGTTTCTGAATAATCTTCATTGTTTTTATCTCTTAATTTTTATTTTTATTTTTAAGTTGGAGGGTATAACAGTCTTTTAGTGTGGTGTGTAAAGAAAAATAAAAAAGAAAATAATTTTTTATGGTGTGTAAAGTAATTGTGACGTGAAAAGAAAAAATTGTGGTGTAAATAGAAACAACCTTGACGAATGTAGTCCACTTTTTCAAAATTCATGAAACAGTACCCACTTTTTTTTTTTTTTTGCAAAACGTAACATTTGATCAATTTTACCGCTCGAAAATCATACACAATTCATTGTATTTTAAGATTTATTGGTTGTAGTTTTTTTTACGCGCAGCTGGAAAAATAGAAATATTAAAATACAATCAATTACATAAGATTTTCAAGTCGGAAAATTGATAAAATGTATATTTGTAAAAAAATTAAAAAAAAGATACTATTTTCGATAATTTTTAAAAAGTGTTTTATTTTTGGAAAATTATTCAAAGTATAAATATTAAAGTATAATTTACCCAACTTCAAATGTACCAAAATCGATGTAACAGAAAAATGAAGGACCAAAATATAATTACCATGTATTGAACCACTCGTAACTCTTTAGACTATCCACATAAGTGACATCCATCCAACCCAACCTTCAAATAAAATATTAATTTCTCTCTCATCCACATCCACAACTCTCAATATTTTAAAATTTACACTCCATCAGTGACACTCATCTAATCCGACATTCAATTAAAATATTAATTTCTCTTTCTTCCAATCTACATAAAATATTTATCATTTTATTTTTTAAATAACATATTATTAATAATAATTTTTTTCTATATTTAAAAAATCATAATTAATTTATTAAATATATTTTTTAAATTCATAATTAAAAAAATACCCACACAATTATAAATTCAAAATTTTAATGAAAAAATTATACTATTTTTTTTTCATTTTCTGATGTTATTCCAACTTTTGATAGTTTTAAAAAATTAAAATAATTATGAAATGTAATTAAAAATATACCAATATTAGACTGTATTTATAAAAAAATAATTATAAATATTGATATATTTTTTATTTTTGATTATTATATAAATTATTTAAATTTCAAATTAATATATATATATAATTAAGTGTCATCTAATCAGATGATACCACGTGTGCAATAATTGAAGACAACCTCAAGGTTGGATGCCAATCGGATTGGCTAAATACCATGACTTTTTCTTTTCTTTTTTTAAAAAAGTTGTTTGTCTTTTATGGTGACACCCAAGTGGGTGTCACCGATGAGAGTGGTCTTAGAGAAGTATATAAACGAAAGGTTCAAATTTCAAAAAATAATTTAGGAGTTTCTATTTGCACCACTCTTATTCAATGCATCACTATTTTTACTCTTTGCACCACATAAATTTACATTAATACTCTTTTACTAAAAAAATATAGATTTCAGTAAAAAAAAAAAAAGCCATCCTAAACAGAACACAGAATTCGCGTCGATCTTTGGAGGAGCCCTAACTATTCAAATTCGAAGACCACAAATCAGTTCGATTTTTCTCCATTTCTCCAGTACATTGGACTGATATCTTAGAAATAAGTGGGTGTTTGTTTAATTCAACTTTTCTACTAGTTCAGCATGCTAGGATAGATTATTTGAATGATTAGATGCTAATGTGGCTTGATTGTGTGAAAAAAACTGAGATTGAGATGAGTTTTACGTTGTTTTTTTTCCTTCGCGGTGTGTTCGATCTGGAGAAGTCGAGCACAACAGTTTTGTTCTAAGTAGCTAGTTCGAACATAAATGTTTTGCTAGAACTTACAAGCTCAACATGATTTCCATATGTTGCCTGGTAGTTTTGGTTCTAACTCTGAAGTTAGAACAAATTGATTATGTTCTAACTTTGGAGTTAGAACAAATGTGGATGTCTTGCTGATTTTTTGGTAGTGTTTGTTCGATGTCTATAGTTCGCTTCAGTTAATTTTGGTTCTAGCTCTGAAGTTAGAACAAAATGATTATGTTCTAACTTTGGAGTTAGAACAAATGTGGATGCCTTGCTGATTTCTGAAAAGTCTTTTAAGTTCGGTTCTAACTCTGAAATTAGAACGAAATGAATATGTTCTAATTTTGGATTTAGAATGGATTTCTGAAAATTGACTTAGTGTTGGTTGAATATCAAAGGGTATTTCAGTTAATTCGTAATTATTTTATTTTTATTTTTTTTTCTTTTTATGGTGCAAAGAGTAAATTTTGTGGTGCAAATTTCCAATGATTTATTATGCGAATTTCTTTTGAAAATATAAAGCAATACGAGGGCGCAAGTCTAATCGACTAGTCACTCGGAATTTTTTTTTTTTTTTTGAAAATATAAAGCAATACGAGGGCGCAAGTCTAATCGACTAGTCACTCGGAAAATCCAAAACCTTCACCATAAACTTACACACAAGCAATCTCCATAACCCTAATTCTTGTTCAAATCAATCGATTTTAAGCTCATAAAGGAAGAATTCCAACCAAAAAGTCCAATAATAAGCTGGACTTCTCTGTTCGCGGATGATGACGACGGCGACGACGAGAAAAACGAGTTGTTGCGGCATATGCGAGAGCTCTAATCTCGCTTCAATTTGTCCCGTTTGTGTTAATTACAGGTAAGTTTTCGTAATTTTAGTTTGAGTTATTGTGAAGTAAGCATTGCATTGTTCCTCTTACAGTTTTTAGAAATAGAGTTTATTGTATATTAGCTGAAATTGATGTTTATGTTGGTGCGGTTTTTGGGCAGATTGAATGAGTACAATTGTAATTTGAGATTATTGAAGAGTAGGAGGGATGCGCTGTACTCGAAGCTGACTCAAGGTCTGGTTTCGAAGGTATATGTGGTGTAGTTTTGAAATTGATTTTGCTATTAATATTGTAATCTGGCTAATAATTGTTATGAATGATTTAATGCTGTAGTATTTTGATATTTTTTTCTGTGGCTTAAGCGATCAACAAAAGTTTGCGGAACTTGTGATAGAGTTATCTGTAAGTGTATTACAACAATCGTATTGAGCTTCATGGTTCGGTGAGATACTAAAGTTTTGGAGAAGTGAACCAAAGTCGTTGTCATACTCATATCTATTTCATTTGACCATAGTGCTATTTTATCGTGGAGTTGGTTGCCTGGCTGGAACCATTTGGAAATATCTGTTGGTATCTATTTCACACTTAAACTTATCAATTGCTTATTTTATTATTCTAGGGTAAGGCTGATGATCAACACAGTTGGAGGGTGCTTCAAAATGAGAAATTAGCAAGGTTGAGGGATAAGCTCAGGCTTCGCAGAGAGCAGGTTTCACAAGGTTTGTGGCTTTAGGTTTGATTGCTTACCATTTTGGTTGCATATGATCTCCAATTTGGTTTAATTACTGTTCCAATAATTGATTATTTTCAGGAAAGGCTAAGGTTGAGAAGATGTCTCATGATCTAAAAGACAAATACGAATTGCTTGAGTCAGCAATGAATTTGGTAATGCAGAACGAGAATGAAGTTTTTATTTGGTCCCCTGTTACTAATTAATGAAGTTTTTTTTGTTTGATATGAAACTGCAGTTGGAAAAGAATCGTGCTGAACAAATTGAGAAATATTATCCTAATCTTATCTGCACACAGAGTTTGGGACATGTAAGAAATGTGCTTAATTATTTACTTTTTTATTTGTGCTTTGTATCTTAAAACCTCTTATCATTAGTTGTTGTTGTTGACTTGTTGTTGGTTATTTAAATTTTAAACTTTAATCATCATTTTGGTTCTCAGCTAAGATTAATGCTCCTGAAATCTGATTTCAGATGGCAATTACCTCTGAACGCCTTCATAAACAATCTGTCATTATAAAGCAGATATGCAAGTTATTTCCCCAGCGTCGGGTACTTCCTGAAATCTTTTCCTTTTCTAATTAAATATCACACTCTTTATGTCTTGATATTGCAGTTAATATGACATGTTGGCATTTCATGTATTTCTCTTATGCGTGCCATCTCAAAAAGAGATTCACTCCTGACTTCATTAAACTATGGATTTATATTTTATTTATGATGAGCTCCTAAAATTCATGCATACATAAGGGAAACTTCTTTCTTAATGTTGGCAGGTTTCTTCAATTTAAATTTCAATTATGGGTTGTCAGTTCATTTTTTCAATTCTCACTGATCATTTCACAGAGAAAATTATTTAGAAGTTTATCTTGGACTTCTTTGTCCCCATCATTGATATCTGAATGCAGAATGCTTGTTGATATGTTCTGCACGATTTTCTCAAGCAATTATAATGCACGTTTTTCTTGGTTGAGCCGTAGAGGTGGCGCTTTTAACAGTTTTTTGCTATTATTAATTAATTGCAGGTGTGTATTGATGGGGAGAGAAAAGATGGGTATAGTGGTCCATATGATACAATTTGCAATGCACGCTTGCCAAGAGGCTTAGATCCCCACTCAGTTCCATCTGATGAACTTGCCGCCTCATTGGGGTATATTTCCATCTATAAGATGTTTGCTAATCTTTCTTGATGAAACATATTATAGGAAATATAGGATCCTATTTCTTTCCGCTTTAGTTGGTCTTATATACATAGTCCTGAAAGCCGAAATTCACCAGGCTCACACCCTTGCGCCTGGAGAAAAAAAGTTGGGAGCAGTACCAATGGTGCTCTTATTTATTTTAAATGTAATTTTTTTTAAGTTTTCGGTTTTCCTAGTTTTTACCTTGGGATTGAACGGCATGCCTTGCACCTTAGGCCCCAAGAGCCTCTTTAATATCCATGCCTTTCATATTTGCACCTCTGAGCTTGACCTCCCCATCCACTTCATGATATTAAATCCATTTAAAAAACAATTAACCGAAAGTTAAGAATGATATCATGTAGCTGTTCTCTGTAGGATGCTCTGGATATGTTTGTTGGTACTTCACAATGTATCACGATTTACTTACTCTTCATGTTCAATGACTGAAAGCAGGTACATGGTGCAACTTCTAAATCTAGTAGTGCATGCTGTGTGTGCTCCTGCTCTGCATAACTCTGGGTTTGCGGTATGTCCAAAAGTACCTTCTCTCTGCCTATGAGATATCTGTGGGTTTCTCTGGTTGACTGCATTGTAGACGCTAAATGTATTGAAAGAGCTTATACCGGGTATTTAAGATCATACTTGAGTAACCAAATATCAATAACATGTGGAAAGGTGTGATAATGGTGGAGGGAACATGTGCAATAGTCTGTTGCTTAATAATTGCATTGAGGTCAAGGAAACAACCCTAAATTTGTGAACACGTCAGTCACTAATTGTTGGTTCAGATATAATTGTAGACGCTAAATGTATTGAAAGAGCTTATACCGGGTATTTAAGATCATACTTTAGTAACCAAATATCAATAACATGTAGGAAAGGTGTGATAATGGTGGAGGGAACATGTGCAATAGTCTGTTGCTTAATAATTGCATTGAGGTCAAGGAAACAACCCTAAATTTGTGAACACGTCAGTCACTAATTGTTGGTTCAGATATAATTGAGGCGCTCAAATCCTACTGAAATTTGTAGCTATATCCCTTTTTTGAATTTTATGTTGATTTGATTGTTCTTTTGCTGCTTATGGTTATTTTGTTGCTTTTCATTTTCCTGATTCTGTTTAGGAAGTTCCTTTACTTGCGTGCTTCTACAAAAGTAAGTGGTTCTCATTTCTTCATGTATATCAGGGTTCCTGTTCTCGGATATGGCAGCGGGAGTCATATTGGGATGCTCGTCCATCATCCAGAAGGTAATCTACTGGATAGAGATGTAGGGGCGTGGGCATTTGGTTTAACCTTACCATACCAAGCAGAAAGTTTAGTAAACCGAAAAAGTTGATACAATTGGTTCAATATTCTGATACCAAATACTGACCCATTTAATTTGGTTCTGAAATTTTAACTTCTGTTTTTTCCACTAGTTCTGCTAGATGATCAAATTATTCTGGGAATGAAAATCTAATGATGAATCAACACCAGTACTCACCAAAGTTTTGATTTCCATACAGTTTGGCTAGTATACTAAACTGGTGCTCTAGCCCTATGTAATTGGCTCAACTTGATGATCAAGATGTCTACTATTCTACTGAACTTATTTTCTACTCTTCAACAGTGAATATCCACTTTTTATCCCTCGCCAAAACTTTTGCACAACTGGTGGTGAAACTTCATGGTCTGAGAGAAGCTCAAGTAATTTCGGTGTAGCTTCAATGGAGTCTGAGAGGAAGCCTCGTTTAGATTCCTCCGGTAGTTTCAATTATTCTTCTGGTTCTGCACACTCAATTGAATTACACAAGGATTTGCAGAAGGGCATATCACTCCTCAAGAAAAGTGTGGCATGCATAACTGCATATTGCTATAACTCTATGTGTTTGGAAGTTCCCTCAGAAGCCTCTACGTTTGAGGCTTTTGCGAGATTGTTGGCTACACTATCTTCTTCTAAGGAAGTTCGAAGCGTTTTATCTTTAAGAATGGTATCATCAAGGTATAAGCATCCTCCATTCATCTTATTTTTTCCATTATGTACTCAATGCATGCAAGTTGAAGTAAACTCCAAGTTAAAAATCATTTGTCTAAATTGTTCTGGAAGAATATTTACTTTCACAAAATTTTATGAATGCTTATAGGCAATTGACTTCAGTTTTACTATTTGAATTGGATAGGATCATTGCAATAACAACTTTACTTGCCCTAGATGAGCATATCTCATTGTGATTATTCCAGTCGTAGTGCCACCTTTTTAAATTATCTTGATTAGTATTGGGTATGAATTTGCAGGTCCAAGCCTTGCCAACAACTGAACACGTCTGTATGGAATGTGGAGTCGGCTGTTTCATCAAGCACTTTGATGGAGAGTGCACATGCACTACCTATGATGGTATAAGTTGTAATTACTAATTGATCTTGTGTGAAAGATTTGTATATATTTGAACAAATTAAAGGAGATAATTGATCGTTCAGGGAGTTTTGCTTTCTAGTTTATTTCTTTGCCTTTTTCTTCTCTGCCTTTCTCTACCTGTCAAAAACTCTTTTCCCTCGGCATAATTATCAAATCAAAAGTTACTTATTCTGCATTGACTCTACCTAAATCTGAAAGTCGGAAGTGGCATAAATTATTCATAGCTTCAGTCTTTACTATCCATTTTCAGATTTTGTTTTATTAGTTGTCTTCTTAACTGTTGATCTTTTCTCTTGTTCAGAATCCTTTTTTTTTTCTGGTGTAACCCAAGTAGCAGTTTTGTAGAGGGAAAAAACAATGTGGATTCCACACTTGCTGAAATTGCTAATACAACCCTTCCCCCCCCCCCCCCCCCCCCAACCATTACCAGTGAATGCTAGCTTTTTAAGCTATATTTCCTACAAGTGAGCATAACTAGATCATATATATTCCTTTTCCAACTAATGAATTTCTTATTGGATATATAGCACTATCTTGGTGCTAAAATTGAAACAAAATTTGCTCTATTTTAATTTTCTAAGCCTGTCTTCCAAACTAGTTTTCATAAGAACATGAAACTGTTTTGCTGGTAAATGTGGAGAATGATGTGGTCTCCTTGCTATCATTATTGTTGATATAGTTGAATCTCTAATTCCACATCTCTCCTGAATATGAAAAAGCACAGTGCAAGAACATTTCATTCACTCACTGATATTTTTGTTCTGCAGAGAAATACTTTTGATAATTATATCCCAAGCTTTGCTGGTAGCTATCTTTATGCCAATGAGTTTTCTGATTCTGGAAAGAATGAAAATTTAATTGAAGGATGGGATTTGGTAGAACATCCTACTTTTCCTCCTCCTCCATCACAAATCGAAGATGTGGAGCATTGGACTCGAGCTATGTTTATTGATGCAACAAAGAAATGATTTGAATTTCTACCTCCTAATTTGGTAAGCATCATCTTCGCTTACAGAGTTTCATAAACACTGTTTGGTTTTGATTCATGGTCTTAACATGGTTTCCTTGCTCTTGTCACTATCCTGTGTCTTGAAATGTTTTGGTGCTATGCAATTTGTATGTGCGAAGAATGATGGCTGAGAATTTGCTTTCCCTGAAGAGTGAAATTAGTAGTATGAGTCGGTTGCTTTGATATAAATTTTGATGCATATGCTGAGGCAAGCATAATTGACGCAATAAAAATCTTAAGCTTAGATGCTTTTAATTATTATTGTCTTCTATGCTACTATAAATGTGATAAAATCAACTGTGGACTTGCGCTTGATTTTTAAAATAAAAATTCTTTCAGGGTGATTATTACAAGAATATCCATTGAAAGGTGTAACGGAGCAGGAGTTTGAAAAGCTTCTCAACTGACTTGACATTCATTTTGTGTAAATACACGATTTCAAGTAAGTGTGGAAGTTGAGGTAAAATTCCCAACTTCACTGTGATATATATATATATATATATATATATATATATATATGCATACTGATGCTGTGGTGTAGTTAATATGTATATTAATAGTTCTGTACAGAACTAATGACAAATGACATTTAGTAGATTATAAGATTCAATAGAAGCTATCTGTATCATTTTTGTTCATTTTTACGAGAGAGAGAGAGAGAGAGAGAGAGAGAGAGAGAGAGCTTAAATGTTAGTTTACTCTAAAAAAGATTGGAATTGCACCACAAGTAGTAGTTAGACTGCGTATTTTCAACTATAACATATAGCTTAAGGTAAAACTAAAAAATAGAATAACGGGTTGAAATAGCGAACCCAGAAACGAAATATAGAAGCTACAATAGCGAAATCAAGTGAATTTATGAAAATAAGTTTTCCAAGAGATATTGCTGGCTCAAATATTATCAGAGTAGGCTATGAATCTAAAACATGCAAAATAAACTGCAGTAGAATTATCCTGCGCCAGTACTTTCCGTAGTGAGATAAGATAGATTAGGTCTCTACTCAAGGTGAGCGTTAGAAAAAAGGTACTCGACCAAACTTCTGGTGTCAGCAGCTTCACTTCTTTCTCTTCTTCGGAGGCTGAAGTTCCTCTTCTTCGTCTTCTTCCTCCTCATCGTCATCTGGCTCATCATCCTCATCTTCCGCTACATCTGGGTCGTCTCCATCTTCATTTTCATCGTCCTCATCATCTTCATCATCCTCATCGTCATTCCCATTGGCAGCATCATTTTCATCATCATCCTCCTCCCCGTTCTCTTCCCCAGCTCCCCCGTCTCCTCCCGGTCCCTTCTTGGTGTTGCCATTGCTGTTGGCCTCATTCCCACGGTCACCTTCCTCAGAATACTCGCCTTCACCATCTTCATCTCCGTAGCCACCAACTGCACCGTCACCGTCACTCTCGTCTCCATCTCCGCCCTCGGCATCAACAGCTTCCAGTTGGTCCTTGGTTGGATTCATCATCAATAATTTTGAAAAGTTCTGCAACTGTTGTATTTAGTATATGAGAAGTTCCAAAAAGGTTGTAATATCACGAACACATGCTCACACTGCTTATGACATTCAATCTAAAATAATACGGTCTAATTCTAATTGTGTAATACTAGTTTAATTAATTTTTATTATTCAGTCAAATCGTTTTTTTTATATCCAAGCCTTTCCAACGGCTAGAACTAGAAGAAGGTCCAAGAATTAGACCCCGACCCGTTACCCAATTCACAAACGCATAAAAATTTCGACCCGTGCGACAGTGCGCGCCTCGAAATATATATCCCCAAGGAATATCCGAATATCTTATCACCAATCCATTCACATAAATACCATTTCTTTCATAAACTAATAATCCGGTTTGTGTGGGGCCCCACGACACACCCATTAAGACATGTTAATAAGAGGGATGAGATCTTCTACACTGCTTTAGTAATTTAATCTATATTCCATGAGTAAATTTATAAACTTAATAATAAATATTATAAAAATAAAATATAAAATAATTGATATATTCATATTTATTAACAAAATATTAAATTTAAAAAATTATAAAATATTGTAAGCAATTATTAACTAAAAATTAAATATAAAGTCTAATTGGGTAGAATTAACCTTAATTAACAATTGTAAAATTGAACTAAATACAAGAAACTGAAATTTACAAAAAAAAAATTATAAGTTTGATCGTAAAACACGAGTTGAAATGTCAATTGTGGAATAGAGAATCATTCGGTTATTTCGACCAAGAATTTTGAAAACATTTGATAATTTATTTTTTTTATATGATACTCGATCCGTATCAAATTAATTACTATTTTAGACTTTTTAACTTGTAACAAATTAAATATTTTCGTGCACTCTAATGATTGTTAACCCTGCATTTATTAGGAGAGAGAATGAGATTCATTTATTAGAAAAATATATTTTTATATAATTTGATCCAAGATAAGAGAAAGGGTGTATATTTGTCAAAATTATTAAAACTTAGTAATTGTGAAAATTTTAAAATAATAATTAATTTGTTACGGGTACATATTAAGGTTTATGTGCTTCTTTCAAAATAAATTAATTGTAGTTATTACACCTGATCAATAAATATTGGGTTCCATAGCTACAATCTAGTCGGTCGTACATGAAAAGGAACAAGCAAATATAAAATGCTTTAATTATTTAGCTACAAACTAGATAAGAAAAGGCCATATCGTGATTCAAAATTTTATCCCTTTGGTCTATTTATTATGTTTATGGGAATTTATTTCGTTAATATTTGTAAGAGCAGAGAGAAAGAGAGGGTTGTTTAATGATATTATTAAAGTGTGTTAACTTTATCATGTAGTTGCAATAAATAAAGAGGAGTAAACTAGGCTAGGTTTGTGGACCCATATTATGGTGGTAGGGTAGGCCCCCCACCCTCAACCAACCCGGAACTCAAAATCGAATATAACCCAAATTCTATGTTACCTTTGGGTTCCGTGACGAGGAAATCAGAACTCTCACATATTCTCACACTCGGCGCACGTTAGCAACCATGAAGTCACTAATTTTATCAATTTTATCCTAATATTTACAATAATTATATATACGTATTCATTCTCATTCGCACTCACGTAATCATAATATTGGAATTAAAATCTAAGCCGATTGGTCTACTTTTGTGTTCAAATTTTGACTAATTTATTACATACAAATTGCTTGAATAATTAACACCCTAGATAAAACTGTGAAATAATTTAGTTGGTTTAAAATAAGATTTAGTTCAAGAAAAATCATTAAATATATATAATATTAAACAAATTAAACAAAAGTGTTAAAAAAATAATGAGTTTTAAAATAATTTTTACTTAAAATTGTGAAGTTTAGAACCTGTGCAGTGTAGAGCAGGTGAGCTTTGACCAAGAGGAGGAGGAGAGACAGCGGCCCCGCCGCGCACGTTAGCGAAGCCCGGTTAACTGTAACCTCCATTTGCAAAAACCTGCGCCGGAAACGTCTTTCAGTAACAACTTTCACCTGCACAAAAAATTCACCCCCCATAAAATAAAAATTAAATAGTATATCAACCACAAAAGTACAAAATGTTCCTGCGCTGTTTTTCTTTTCTTTTCTTTTGTAAATTCATATTTTCTTCGATGAGAAGATAGTTTTCAGGTTTGAAAGAAACTTAACATGGAAAAATTCAATATGTAAGAGATGAAAATGTTGAAATCATACATAAAAACCGTATAAATTAAATCTGGAATCAGCGAGTCGCCGTCTCATGCAGAAGAATCAACTACACAAGGCTGTGTGCGCAATTAGTTTTATTCACACACACAGTATATATATATATGTATATTACCACACACAGAATGAAGAAAAGTTGAAAAGGAAATAGGAAAAAAAAAGCTTTTTCGAGAAAGTGAGAAGGAAAGTGAATATGAGCTCACCACTTAGTGTGGAAAACGAGACACAGATGAAGAAAACCGTAGAGAGCTTCAAAATGCTTTAAAATGCCCACAGAAGTGTTTCAGAGCCTCTTTTCATATCACTGTCTGTGGTTGTGTGTGTGTGTGTGAGAGAGAGAGAGAGAGAGAGAGAGAGAGCTGACCGTAAGCAATTCTCAGAGTGAAGTCCACGGAAGGGCAGAATGGGCAAGGGTATTCTACGTTGTGAAGAGGTGAAGAGAAAATGAGCCTGTGCACCGTGTGCGTATTTGTGTGTGTGTGTGTGAGAGAGAGAGAGAGAGAGTCTATTTGTGTGTCTATTGTGTACGTGTTAGTTGAAACTTGAAAGAGAAGGGTAGTGTGTGTAGGAGTAGTTGAGGGCGTGAGAGGTTGGTTTGTTTGTTTGTAAATTGAATGAATGATGAATTGTGTATTTTGTAAAGTTAAATTTGGAGAATAGAATCTAATGCTTTGTTCCCAGGGTAGTAGTAAAGCTACGTGGCCCCACTTTGAGAATCATTATCTTTTTACAATTTTTTTACCAACTTATCTTTGTTTTTCTCTTTTCTTTTTTAACTATGGTTAGAGACTTATGCTACCAAGCCTTGCTTAGGTTACTCACTTTACTTTTTCCATCTGTTTCAATACTTGGGTTCTTATATTATTATATTTCCCGTTTCATTTCGTATTTTATTTTAATATTCTTCTATATTAATTATAACGTTGTAACTACTCATGAGTCATGGGCATTCAATACTTGTGTTATAACTTTATTTTATTTGACTATATAAATGTATTTCTTAATCTTATAGTATTTTAGTATAAATAAAAAAAAATTAGATTTATATTGTTTTCAGTTTCTCTCCTTATTTTTATGTATTAATGTAATCATATTTTTCTTCATTATACATAGTAATTAACAAATAATGAGTTAAAAACACGAATTCTTTTTTTTTTTTTTGGTGGTACACTACCATTTTTTTCGGCTTCTTTTAATATAATTAATATATTTTGAGGGAGATAATTAAGAAGATATACGTTTTGTACATCAGATAAGCTTGTTTCATGAGATTTGGCCCAAAATAAGGTAATCTGGACCCAACAAGAATTTATAACAAATTTGGTAAATATAAGCATTTATCTCAAGTCTACTTAGAAGAATCAAATTTAATGAATTTTATTTTTTGAGCAGTTTTTCTAACTACCATTCAATTATTGTGTTCAATTGAAAATAAGCAGTATTTAAAAAAAGTGATTATTTAGTGTTCAATACAGGTCCCAGGGCCGCTCCTTGCATGAGGCAAGTGAGTCGGTCGCCTCAGGCCCCAAAAATTACGAGAAAATTGGGGGCCCCAAATTTTTTCATAATATTATATATAAATATATAGTTATAATCTCACATCTAATGTGTATTTTGCCCAGCGGTTAGAGCTATTCGTAATAGTTAAAAAAAGGGTAAGTGATCGAATCCCATCCGTGTTTTTCTTTTTGTTTTTTTTTTTTTTCATCTCTTTCTTTTTTCTGTCTCTTCATAAGCTTCACCAAATTAACTATTTTTTTTTTTTAAATCCTTAACATTGAATCTAAATTTTTACAAGCTTTTTTTTCCTTTTTACTACTAGTTTTTTTTTTCTTTCAGATCCTAAATCCAAAATTTTTACCAATGTTTTTTAATCTTAAAGCTAAATCTATATTAAAAGGGCCGTATTTTTATCAATTTTTTATTTCTAAACTGTAAATTTAGATTGTTTCCCCAATTTTTTTTAAATCCTAAATCTAAATTATTTTACCTGGATTTTTTTTTAAATCCTAAATCTAAATCTATATTAAAAGGGCCGCTACGTACATGCCACAAAAAGAATCATCCTTTTGTTTAATTGTAATCCTATATCTAAATATATTATAAGATGAAAAAAATAGTTTTTTTAAATTTATAATCTTAAATTCAAATGTATTATAAGATGAAAAATAGGGCCTCATTTTTCAACCCGACTCAAGCCACTGAATCATTAGGATCGGCCCTGACAGGTCCCCATCCCTCATTATATTGATCTTCTTCACCTTAGTACGTTTTAAATGTACTCTAATAATTTTGGGATAAAAGGAACTCTCCACAAGAAGTGTGACAATAAATTATTATTGTGTTTTATTTTTGGATTAGAGAAATGAGAACCGGTGGGTTTTAAACTTGAGACGTAATTCGAACTCCTAACAAAACGGATTGCCTCACTCTCTAGAGACTAATCTCGAGTTTAATTTCTTTTTAGCAGATTTTCAAAATGCTTTGTTGAATATTTCTTTAAAACTTAAATTGTTATACACAAACTCCAAATACAACATAGGAATTAAAATCATGTGAGTCCAATCAAATTGCAACAATAAACATCCTCTATAGTTTAAATTAAAAATAAATAAAAAAGTAAAATATGGATAATTGTATTCCCCCCAATAAAAAAAACGTGACAGATAGAACTTTGTCTTTCATTTACAATCTTGTGGTGAGATCCAAAAATAAAATTTGTGAAATGTTCAGAAAAAATAAAGATTAATAAAATTTTAATATATTAAATAAAAAAATACTTTGATGCACGTCGCTAAATAGGAGATGAACTGGTTCGTCTGAGTTGGACTCTTGGTGCAGACGATATTGAAGTTGAATCCAAAATAATATTCGCTTCCTATGTAAAATCAGAAAAAATATGATAATGTAAATAAGATAAATTCGAAAATTGGTTGTTAATTTAATTTACACAATATGTTTGAATATTTTCGTTTCAATTTGCAATTTAGTTTATCATAAATATGAAATGTGAGAGCGTGTAGTAATGTCATTGCCGCGACTTAAAATAAGAGTAACATAACATAAAAAAAATAGTTATGTAAGTCATTTTAACGATATTCTAACTTATAAGACATTTATTTACTTTTTTTTCCTTCTAAATATTCAACGCGTAATAATGTATCTTTAAATAAAGAAAATAGTTATGCAAAGTGATGCTACTTATTCTTTTATTTCTCTAGGACTCTACTAATTATAGGGCTAAACACGTGATTAATTTCGTTATAAAATGCTTTGGGCCCAAAACCCTTTTAGGCCCAATTTTAGCAGGCTTAGATTTTAATATACACCAATCGAAATATATGAGGGAATAGAATACATTGTAAAAATAGAAAGATTAGATAATCGGGACTGACTTTGGCATGCATGAAATTCTAGTTTAAATAAAGATAACATGAGCCAATTCACTACTTATAAATAAATAAATAAATATATATATATATATATATATATTGTATCGGAGAATGTGAGTCTCGAACTCAAGATGTCTACTTTTTATTTAGGAATTTTCATTATTTTAATGTTCCGAAAAATCACTTATAAATATTAAGTGCTCTAGAGTCCAACTATCACGTGGTTTTTTTTTTTTTGTCTCTGCCAAATGCAAACACTTATGTTATTTGAATATTGCTAATGTGATATTTTCCTGATAATTAAATTACGGAAGTCAATGATGGATAATATTGTATATATATGTTAATTGGTTGGTATGATATATAGATTTCTAATTTTCTAGAATAGTTTGGTTCAAATACTCCACAAAATTAATCAACGATGGATAATATTGTATAGGTTAATTGGTTGGTATGATATATAGATTTCTAATTTTCTAGAATAGTTTGATTCAAATACTCCACAAAATTAATTTGGGAGTACAAACTAGAAATAGTTGCTAGTTGAGTCTAGTATCTGAAATGAAATTCCATTTTTAGGCCTCCACCTCAAGGGATAGTTTGTGGTTCGATGTAACGGCTTTGACGATGCTATTGTTATGGATGTCCAAGTAAAGTAATTATTGAGCTATTTGTATGGAAAATTATATATATATATATATATGTATGTATGTGTGTGTGTGTGTGTGAAAACATGCATGGTAATTCGATGTGATGATTGATGATTATGATGTTCGTTTCAAATTTTTTTTAGTTGGTATCAATTTCAAATGTAAAAGCCTTAAATGACAATAAAATCTTTCCTCAAAAAAAAAAAATGACAATAAAAACATATATAGCATTTGGAAACGTAAATATATAGCTCAATTAAGTATTCCCATAAAATGTTTCCATCTTAGAACATTTCATAACAAAAAATCTCCAATTAATTCAACAAATTGACGATTAAAAAAAAGACCACTAAAACCGTATATATATAATGGTATTCTAGTGACATTAATGACAAAACTCGATTGAATAATAATAATAATAATAATAATAATAATAATAATAATAATAATAATAATAATAATAATAATAATAATAATAATTTGTTTACAAAAAGGACTAATGGGTAATTAGTACCTTTCGCTTTCTAAGCGAGTTGTTTGATGTCTGAAGTTGCAGCACATTGCTCTGCAATTGGTCTATGTAAGCCTACAATACAAATAAACATTCAATCAAATAATTCAAAAAATATAGTATAATTTTTGTAAATCAAATTAAAGAGAGTGCATGGCCAAGGTACATACATATTTTAAAAGAGAAAAAATAATCATTTCAACCAAGGTTTCATCTTACTTAAATAGTGTGCATAATTAAAACGAATATTCATGTGCTACCGATTCCCCTCGTCATAAAAAATATAAAAAAATCGAAGGAGCTCAGCTCATTATTTACAGCCAAACATATGTAATTCATGATCAGTGATGATGTTTTTCATACAATATATACTGCAACCTCAATTTGTCAATTTAATTAAATAGAAAATCTCGTACCAAAATCAAACACACAACATTAATAAAAAAAAATAACATATTAATGCAAAAAATTAAAAACCTAAATAACAAAAACAAACCTGTTTCCTAGCCCTTGATCTTGCAGCTGACTCCCTGTTCTTGATCATCCTTTTCTGCCTCCTTTCGACACTTTTTGCCATCAATTCATCGCTTGAACCATGAATTTTCTCAGTTTCAATGTGTGAATCTTCA
Organism: Perilla frutescens; assembly: GCA_026008535.1. Classification (NCBI taxonomy): domain Eukaryota; kingdom Viridiplantae; phylum Streptophyta; class Magnoliopsida; order Lamiales; family Lamiaceae; genus Perilla; species Perilla frutescens. The sequence continues at coordinate 66,537,570 of BRKX01000003.1, read as the reverse complement.
GAATTTTCCACAACTTGTGTTGTTGTGACACTCATTTTATCCAAATTTCCAAGATCCATCACCTTATTTTGATCAAAACCCTGAAAATTTGACTCCACAACTGTTTGATGATGAACCAGCTGCATTGAATCAACCATTTCTTGCTGCTGCCAATTAATGTATTCTTGATCTATCTTTGTCATCAATGGAGCTGGATTCTGCAGAAAATCTTCTCCAATATTTCTTAAAGTGAACAATTCTGCTGAGGAACTCATTTCTGCTGCAGGAGGGAGAAAAGGGTTTTTCATTTGATCATTGCAAACACCATCTATGGTGTTGATGGCCGATTTTGTGTTTGGGTTTTCATGGATGATGATTGGAGGCGTAGACGACGAAGAACAAGAAGAAGAAGAGTAAGATGATGAAGGGTTTTGGTTTTGCATCATCTTACTTTCTTGTGAGATGATCAAATCATTCTTGATCAATGGCTCATGATCTAGGTTTAAATTCATAGGTTTGCCTATCATGAATTCATCAAGGTTGAGGCTAACTAAATATGGATAGTGATCAAATTCATTTGGTGACCCCATCATTTTTTTATACAAATATCAATGAAAAAATTTCTATGTTTCTTTAAAGAGAATGCAATAGAAAGATACTTTTTTTGTAAAGGATGTTTAAGAGATAATATCATAATAAAGTTCAAAGAAATCAAAATATAGGGAAAGTATAGATTTACATAAATATAATCATATTTAAAGAGATATCATCAAAACTATATATGTATAAATATAATATTTGTAGTAAATTCGACTTTGCTCGTTCTAGATCGGAATAGGTACTTGTGCTCACCTCAAAGGGAAAATGCATGTACCTCAAGAAACAAAATAGTTTTGTTTCATTTATTTGTCTAATAATCTCCTTTCTATTTTTTTCCCACCCAAAGAAGGTATGTGAAGAGAAAGGAATGAAAACAAGAGCTAAGAATGCAATTGATAAGTTTCGCAATTCTTCAAAATCCCATAAATGTAGCATGGGATAAAGGATTTACTGTTGAGAAAGGCCGAATTGTAGACCTAATTAGTGCGAATTGAAACATCTTCCTATATATAAAGATCCGTGATTATCTCATTTTCATTTAGTAATACATATATTATTTTTATTTAAAATACATATGCATAACTAAGTTACTAATTAACACCGATCATATTACAATTGTGGAAAAGATCACATTTGATAATAATCGCTATCCTTGTTAAGTAAATATTGGTTTATCTTTATCTAATTGCAATAGAAAATTACTAAATTAATTAATTATATGGAGTACAATTAAAATTAGGAAAATTATTATAATATGTATTAGAGCAATATTGTGCATATTTCGAAGATGGAAGTTGGATATCACTATAAAATTATCAAACTTATAAAAAATTACTTAAGGAATTAAATAATTGAATTATATATGAATGAAATGAACTTAGGATGGTGGTGGTCTGAAAGAAAACTATACAATGATAATTTTTATGATTAGTATGCTTATGAAATTAAGAACGAAATTGAATATCAAATTATTTTTCGTCTTGTAAAATAAATATTTTTTCTATTAACATTTTTTTTTTCTCTAAATAAAGCTGCAGTAGCTAATATTATGACTATGACGTAATTTTTTATTACCTTTTAAAAATGTATTTTTCTTTTTTAGTATGTTATTTTTTTAGTCAATTATAATTTATTTTATTTTATTGAAATTTTTTATTCATTAATATTCAGTTAATAAATATATAAATAATTTATACAACTTAAAAAATTATCAGAATGATAGATTATCATTTAGATTTTTCATTTGAATATGTTAAATTATATTAAATATATAATTATTTTATTTTTTATCAGAATATATATATATATATTATATTTATAAGATAATTCGTAATTATAGAGCTGTCAAATAGGTCAGGTCAAGCCGGCCCGACCCGAGCCCATGGGCCAAATTCAATATGATGGCTCAGCCCGACCCGAGCCAAAGTGTTTCAGGCCTAAATATTCATAGCCCAGCCCAGCCTAAAATTCAGGCCGCCCATGGGTCGATGGCTATTTTTTCAAATTTTCGTTGTGCCAGCCTGGCCCATTCGGGCTAATATTTTTTGGGTCTGAGCTAGCCCCAGCCTAAATTTCGGGCCTTCAAAATCATGGTCCGAAATCAGACGGGATCGGATCGAGTTAATTTTGACACCTCTAGTCATGAGGCTGTAAAGGAATCCTTTAGGCTAGGGTTTTTATTTTAAATATTAGTATTCAATTATATATATATATATATATATATATATATATATCATTGGACGACTGGCGGTCCTAAAATCTCAAGCTCCACTCACCAAAATAGAGGATGTGGATGGGTTGGCCCGACGGGCTTCGTTGGTTTTGATAGTTCTGTCTCTGATGAATAATCACTTTACGTTAAATAATATTATATAATATATAGTTAATTGTCAAATAAATCAATACGTTTTCCATTATTTTGAAAATTAGACATTACATTTAAAATTAGTCAATTATAACATCATATTTTAATTTGCATGAGGTTAAACATCCCCAATTTTTTCAACGAAGTATGACATTTTTGGTTGATAAACCACGTTGCCACGTTGGCAGCCAGGTGAGCACACACGTGTAACAAACGACGCCAGTTTTATCAGTTTTCTCAATATCTAGTCTATTTTAGAAATAAAAAAATTAAAAATATTTTTCTCAACAAAAAATAAGAGAAAATAACAAAATAGTGTGGTTTGTTCAAGGATGAAAATATCGCGGATATATCGCGGATATTGACATTGCGATACGGATATTGGGAGAATATCTTTTTTCCCGAGTATCGACGAGAAATCGCAATATATCGCAATATATCTCAAGATACCGCAAGATATCGCAATATATCACGATTTTTTTAATATTTTTATAATATACTTTGATTTTTATTTAATACTATATATTTTTGTGATCTTTTTTAGGCCTTCAATGTAATTATTTGAGTTGCAATATTCTTTGCTTTATAAAGACATTCACTTTGCAAAAAAATATAAGAGAAAGAAGACCGGGAAATCAACGGATGTCTTAGAAAGAAAAGTGAGATGCACATGCACCGATTTTATTTTTTCAGTTAGAGGACATGATGGACAAATCACTAAAATTTTTCTCCCCATATATCACACGAAATTGAAATCTAAGATTAAATATAAATTATTTGCCAAATCTTGATTCTATGAATATGGGTGGCACTGATCATACTGATATGTCCCAAGATTCATATGCTTCTTACATATATGGGAGTTCACAAATTGATTGGACTACTCAAAATGTGTATCAATAAAATAATTGGGTCAGTAGACATTATCCAATTCATGGTGAAGCTGTTGGAAGAAATCAAGAAACATATCAAGCGCATGTGCATAATTATATCCATAATTACTCGAACGTGATAAGTTGGTACCAATATTTTTTAGAACAAGATGACATTCCATCTATTATATTTGAACCTCATAGATCCTCATTTTGGTATTAATTGTACTTTATAATGTTTATTTAGTCATTTTATGTTGTATTATGTATTATTTTGTCAAATGTATTGTCTCAGACGGTATTTATATAATGTATTATTTATATATTTGCTTTCAAAATACAATTCTATCAAAAAAATTAGTGGAATATGTGCATAATAATATGTCATAATAGTTCCTAAAATTTCATGCTAAATTTTCAAGATTTTAATATGATTTCCGTCATTTTTTTCAATTTTCTGCGATATCGATATGCGATATCGATATATCCGTAAAATTAAAGTTGCGATATATGTTGCGATAGCGATATTTTCATCCTTGGGTTTGTTACACGTGTGTGTTGACATGGTTTGCCAACATAGTTTATAAACCATACACGCCATCCTTAATTCATTGAAAAAGTTGGAGATATTTAATCTCATATAAATTAAACACACGGTGGTTTAATTGATAAGATTTAAATATAACTAGTATTTATCATGTGCGATGCACAAATAATTATTACTATTTTTTATCTGTAATATTGTTATTATTTTTTAATTCTACATGTTGTGATCAGATTTTAAAAATTAATAAAATGATATGCACATGAGTTAATTAATCATATAAGAATATCAATTTTGTGTAGTTACGACAAATAAAAAGAAAATTAACGTTTAGGAACTAAATAAAAATCCATATTAGAAAGATCGGATTGGAATATTCTAAACAACCTGATTTTATAAATAACAATGTATAATTGTCCGCGATTAAAGAACATTTGATTTCTTTGAATATATCCCATGTATAAAAAAATATTTAATTATTTTAAATGATGAAATTGAAATAGAAAAATAATAAATTATTGCAAATTATGTTATTATTATTATGATTATTATTATTATTATTATAGTGCAACACGAATGAAAACTATTTTTTAGGAGACAAAATAGAGTACTATAAATCTTCCACTTGCAAAAAAAAATGTTACAAATCTCAAAATTTCAAGTAAAAAAAATAATAAATAAGATTGCAAAAATTTGTTAAAATACAACGGTTGTAATCTAAACCGCAGTGGAGAATTAAACCGCAGTGGAGAATGCAAAGAAGAAGAGAATTTACAATAATAAATATTACTACTGTTGCTTATTAACTCAAAAATGTTATCTAAATATAATTATTAAATCGTTTAATAGACAACGATTTTTATTAAAATCGTTATCTATTATACAATTTTACCTTAAATATATGTATGTATAGAATATAGATAGATATCTAATTTATAAATAGGTGCAGTCGGAGTGGTTTATTTAACGATTAACCCTATAACAATACAATTGTGATTGTAACTCACTAATTTGTTTTCTCTCACTAACTTGTAAGAAAACAAAGGAAAAAATAACAGTAGAAATACTATATTTAATTTTTGTTTTATTTTATTCTATTTTTAATGAAGAACAGTAAACTGTAAATCAAGAGTTGAATCATCCAAAACCCTAGACAGAAACCCTTCACCATGAGAGGAGCTCTGCTCAGAAATCTCTCTCTCTACACTCGCAATCACCATTTCTCTCTCAAACTCAAACCTACGCCTCTCCTTGCTAATGCCTGCACCAATTTTCATCGTAAGATTGATACCGCCGTCGACAATGCGCAAATGCCCAATTTTTTTCCATCAAGAATACGATTTTACTCTTCCGAAAATGGAACCCAGGATCCGGACCCGAATCCAGAATCCGCATCTGGCGTCGTCCTACCCGAGGAGGAGACGGCCGCGGCGGCTGAGGTAGAAGACGTAGATAATAAAGGTGGTTTTTGCTAAAATTTGAATTCAGTTAAATTTCTAGATATCGATCTTCCATTTTTGTGAGAAGTATCAATTTCTTGATTTTCTTAAGCTTAATTTTATGAAGGGGAAATTGGGTATTGTTGGAGACAATGCATGTGAAGAGTTTGTGTCTAGATTCTTGCTGCCCTGTTTTTCTAATTTGGTTTTTTAAAAGAACTTTATTTATTTAATTTTTGCATAAGCGTGTAGTGAATAATGTGACGGGATCAAAAAAATATTATCTAGATCGAATCGAGAAAATATCTGTATATGTTGATTGTATACGATTCTGACTCCGATTGCAATGTGATTAGTGATGTTAAATGTTAGTGTTAGTGTTGGTTCCTCATACAGTTATACTAATAGTATGCTACTTCATTCGCTGTTAATTGTATGCAGAACTGAAAACGCAGATCGAGGAATATTTGAGTAACGGTAATGAGGAGGCACTCCCGACAGTCTTCGAGTCTGTTCTAAAGAGAAAGCTTTTAGAGAAGCATGAAGAGACAGATGATGAATTAATGGATGAGCTTCAACTAAAGCCATTAGAAGATGTAAACGATGAAGATTTTGAATCAGATTTCGAGGATGCTCTTGAAACTGATGAAGAAATTGAAGATTTATACAATGCTAGGGATATCGTGATGAAGAGAATGTCATCTGACCCATATTTTAACATGAATGACAAGAAATGGGATGAGATGATTAAGGAGGCTACTGAGCATGGTTATCTTCAGGATATGAGGGAATGTGAAGACATACTAGAGGATATGGTTAACTGGGACAAGCTTCTACCAGGTACTATGGTATAATTTGCTCGATTTCCTGGCTAATTCACATGATTTATTTTATATTATGGCTTTATACATGCTATTTTTACTGGCCCGATGAAGTTGTTTTGGGGTATGATGGTTATTCATCATCTGGTTGAATTAGATCTCGGATGGATAAACCACTTAATTTGAATGTAGAAGCTCCTTTGATGCTCTTTGGTCTCGATAGCTTTTTAAACTGCCAACTTTAGAATCCTGAATGCTTGTTATTCTTGTGAAAGGATATGAATAATGTATGACTTGAAATGCCAGAATCAACTGTGATAATTATCATCTCTAAAATTCTTTGCATGAAAGATCACACCTTGCAAGAAGCTAAATTGCACTTGTAAATTACATGAGTATGGTTCTTGGAATATGCATGAATAACTTCATACAAAATATCAATATAGTTTGTGAACTTGGGCATGGTAATGAATATGTGTGCATTACTTTTGTTCCTTGATAGAGTAACTCTAGGGTGTACCCAGATGCTACCTTTTAACACTTGGGAACTTAAACTCTAAACAGGGGTTGAGAAAATATTAATACTTGAAAATACAAAATGCACATATCCTAAAATTGTAATATATTACTGTATGCTTGGTCTAGTTTTTTTTTCCTTCATTTTTTTACCCTGTGGCCTATGGGAAAGGTACATCGAAAGGACAGTAGAAATCAGTGATCCAGATTGTTTGATCCCATGGGTTATTTCAATCCAGATCACTTGGTGTCTTAGTTTAAAAAAGCTCAAGGCGCACCGAGGCGCAAAACCCGCCCCGGAGCCTAGGCGCAAAAGCGCAGGCGGGGAGCGGGCTTTTCGTAGGCGAGGTGCACCAAAACTAAAAGAAAATCTAATATATTTACCTAGACTATGTTCTCTATAGCTCTACTCAAAATATCATATCACTTATAAATTAACAAAAAATCACACAAATGCAACAATTAATCATGCAAAATATGAAAGTCTTAAAATTCACACAATAGAATAAATCCAAAGTCTTAATGTACGAGCAGAGGGCGGCGCGGCAGATGGGGGTCGCGGCGGAGCTCGGCGCGGTGGATGATGGGTTGTGGAGGAGGGAGGGTGTGGAGCGATTAAGCCGTGACTCCTGAGGAGAGGAGAATAGAATCCGTTTCTATCTATTTTTTTAATTTAACACTCTTAAAATTATTTAAAAAAAAAAAAACTAGGGTTTGCGCCTGGCTGCGCTTCTGCGCCTCCTGCGCTTCCGCACGCTTAAGCGCGCCTGCGCGGGCTTCTTGTAGGAGCCGCGCCTGGTAGTAAAAAAAGCCCCAAAGTGGCGCTTTGCTTTTTTTGTGCGCCTAGGCGCTTTTTAAACCAAGCTTGGTGTACAAATCATAAAAAAATGTCTAGGGAATGCGAAAGGCAATTTCTAGTTGCTGATTTGTGGACAGTGGCTATTCATGGTCAATACACTAAATACTTCATTTCTTCAGCCTGCTCAATTTCTATGTAATTTAATTGACTTTCTAAGATAATATTGAGACTTGAGATTTTGTAAAATTATTTTAGATTGTCATTTGAAAGGTATGCACTACTCAAAACATAACACACATTATTTTTCTCGAATCAACATTAAAATTTTAGTGCTCAATTCCCTAATATAGACCCAAATTCACTTTTCAACTGTACGCCCAATCCAAAATTTTGTGCCAACTAAGCTTACCCGGTCCTAACTTTGTATCAGCCAAATTACTGTTCCGTGACCCAGTACCCATCCTTTAACCCAGAGCATACCATGATCCAGGTAACTATATCCTTGTGTACTAAGCAATGTGAGGCTACTAATGGACATATCACAATATTTTGGAGCCCCTGACTTGTGTTTTAAGTATTTTTTTACTTGTGCTGTTTGGTGATTTAAATTATTAAATACCAATTCAGGATTTGACTTTTCAAATCTTCTGGCTAGGTTGTATTCCAACTTACATGACTTGATTGGAACTGTGTGCTCACTCCTTTTTCAGTCATTTTCAGTCATCAAGTAGTGATTGTTTGTTTTTGCATTTTGATATATTCTAGTTAAGATTCTAATTTTGAAAATGGCCCATTTCAGATGAGATAAAAAAGAAGGTGGAGGAGAAGTTTAATGAGATAGGTGATAGGATTGAAAAAGGGGAGCTCGATGTTGAAGAAGGTTTTGAACTTTTTAAGGAGTTTGAAGACCAGATGGTCTTGGAATGTGGCAAATTAATGGAGGCAGAAGGACCCCCTCAGTTTGACAAGGACGATACAACTAGCAAAAATGTGGAACCAGATGACCCACCAGGTGAGGGGCCAATTCTTAGGTGGCAAACTCGGGTGGTCTTTGCTCCTGGTGGTGATGCATGGCACCCGAAAAATAGAAAAGTAAAGCTGTCTGTTACTGTGAAGGAGCTTGGCCTAACCAAGCATCAATTTGTTCGGCTGAGAGAATTGGCTGGAAAGCGATACACTCCTGGGAAAGATGAGCTTACCATAACTAGTGAAAGGTATGGCCATTTACTTGTCTAATACACATTTCTTCGAAATTCCGTGGTATCTGAATGTCGTTCACCTTTCTCTCCAACTGAAGTGAATTTTAATGAATTGGCTAATTCTATATTTGATTGATTTGCAAATGCTTTACATCAGATGAATAACTTTTGGCTGTGATGTCACTCTGCCGAATCTTTTCACTGGCATATTATCTTCTTCACATTTTTTACTTAGGTTCGAACATCGGGAAGAGAATAGGAAAGATTGCCTCAGAACTCTACTTGCTTTGATTGAGGAGGCTGGAAAAGCTCGAATGATGGTGCATGAAGCTCGAGTTTCAGACGTTAAAGACAGACTTAAAGCTAACCCGAACTTCATGCAGAGATTGCAGAGCAAGAAAAAGGCACCAGCCACAGATCCAGCAACTACATCATAGGAACTAGGTTGTCGAGACGATCTCACCAAAAAAGGGCGTCGGAGCAACGAATGATTATGTACCCTTTTGAAATATTTCTCTCATTTCTGCAGAGAACGAGGAATCTGCGTACAAGGGATGAAGCCACATTTTGATATGATATTTCTTGAAATATTTGTCTAATTTCTGCAGAGATCTGCGTAGATAAAGTCCAAATTTCATGACATTTATGTCGCTTGTTGTAGCTGTTCAGAGAATGGGAAAAAAAGGTGGAAATTGTTCTTACACTTGGTCTTTCCTGGTTCACAGAAAAAATAATGCTGAGATCATTTTATCGAATTTCTCAAATCTAAGAAATTTCGAAGCAATTCTGTTTGGTCGTTTAAACTGATACATATTTGTGTTCAACGTAATCGTGGTTCTAATAATTTTATTGAATTGCTTTATAGAATGTTTTCGTTATGTTTTAAAAAATTAGCATAGTATTTTTTTTTTCCATGTTTGAGGGGTGTTAGTTGTTTTTATAATGATAGTTTTTTATTGATATTTGTTTGGGAATTTATACATTTCTATTTTATTGATTTCTATTTTATTTTATTTTTAAACATTTCTGTTTTCTTAAATATTCTAAAATTAGGTCTCTAGGGTGTAAATTAGGAATTAATCTTATTCAATAGTTTTGTTAGATGGATAGTTAGATCTATTTAAATTTAAATATATTTTTTTTAATATTTATTTATGTAGAAAAAGTCATAGTTGTCATGAAAAGTTCATTCAGATATTTTAATATCATTGAATCCCTTAATTACAATTTTTTTCCCGTCTTGCAGTAATCGGTTATTCAAATTTTCACTCTAAATGGTTTTCTTTTTTTCATTCAACATTCTATAAGTTCTTTTACTTCAATTTATTATCAAATAGTCACTTCAATACCGTACACACGTAACACACCAAATAAAAACGCAGAGAATGGATGTTTAATTAAAATTTTTAGTATTCACTTTTTATTGGCAAAATTAAGGTTCGAACATATATATTTTTTCTGATTTTAGATGAATCATCAAATGGTCAGATTTTGTTCGGTATTCAATCATCATTTTATTTCATCTCTTATTGAGAATCTCTACTACATGTCTACACACTTTTCTGGATATAAAAAATAACGTATATCTTGCTACTATAATCTGGGACTGCACGGATAGTCGATAGCCTCTCCACACAGTAAAATTATTATTTTTTTGTTCATGATTTAAAATTGTTGCAAGTTATTGTATTTGCTCATATTTTAGCATGGACGTGCTCGAAAGTTGTGTATTTTTTTGTTAAGCACCATTGTTTTATTTGTATGTTGTGGTTTGAATGATTCCGTTTTATATGATATTGTTGAATTTCCTAATGCTTAAATTAATGAGTTATTATTAATGCTTGTTTTATATATTATTAAATGTTGCGTATGTAATTTGTATAATTTTACTAAAAAATATTCTACTTTGAAAAATTAAAACTTTTTTTTAAAGGGTAAACTTATAAGTTATGAGGTTTGTTATAATTAGAAAATATTTGTTGAATACATAATAAGTTAGAATAATAATATATTAATAATATTAATATATATCCTTTTATATAAAAATGAATAATAAGTAATCCATCATTGTGTTAAATATCATGTTGAATATTTTACATATCTTTTGAAGTTCAAATTCATCATATGTGAAATATAATTCAAATTTGCATAAAAAGAGAAAAAAAAACTTCAAAATTTAAAAAAAGAATATTGATTCGGTGATGATCATGATTTAATAATTTCAAATAGTGTGATTTTTTTTATTATAATAATTGAAATAAGATAATCATTTGCATAAAGAAATGTTAGGGTTTTACCAAATAAATCTTAATATGTATATTTTACATTTCATTTTATTTTTATCATAATGTTTATTATTTTCAACAATTCTTAATCAAATGTTGAATTTTTTTTTTTATATTTATCTTCCGAAAATAAAACAAATATCTACTTTTTAGTTGGATAAATATGTATATGTTGTTAGAAAATTAGTATTCGACTCTTGTAAATAAATAAATTCTATATAATTTTCTAATGATCATTTTTACGATAATTATGCAATTGTTTAATGAAATGCTCTACTATATTAATGCATTATATCTAATACGTACTAAATGAGAATTAGGCGAAGTAACTATAGAAAGATAATTAAAGATATATCTTCTTTCACACACGGCTTGAGTGTTGCTTTGGGGACAAGTGATTAATATTTAATAATATTACAACTATTAATTTATTTTGAACATTCATCTTCTAATAATTCGTCCGAACCAATGGATATATAGCTATATTATATTGTTCCAAAAGAAATCATTTTTTTTAAATATGAAGCTTCCATCATATTACATTAACTAATCATTAACATAAAATTTTAAAGTAGATTAAAAATAATATATATGTATAGATAAAATTTGACTTATATACTATATATAAAATAAGGATCCTACTAAAGTACCTAAAATTTATATGTTATATATACACACATTAAACATAAAATTCCTTTTAAATGCTATCCATCATTTCAGTTCAGCGTGTGTGTATGCATATTAGCTTTGATAAATATTCAAGTTAATATATTATCTAATGATTTTCTCATTAATCAAGTGAAATAAAAAGAAGATTATAATAAATAATTTTAAAGTGAATTAGTAATTAAGTTCTTTTATTTTTAGTCGATTGTTGGGTAATTTATAAAAAATTTGACACGTGATTATTAATGTGTACAAAATAAAGAATGAATAAAATATTAGAGCACTATTAATTAATTTTGTAGTTATCTTTTAAAAATAGTTAATTGACTTAAAAATCATGAACTTTGGACATAATTGTAAATTTAACATGAAATTTAAAGGTAGACATGCAATTAAAACACCTAAGTTTTAACTTGGGTGTTATTCAACATACCTAATCTTTTGTAAAATAAAATGACTTCCGATTCAACCACTAACTTGCTTGTCACTTCAATTCAAATATTTCGTGGCTCGAATATCAATTTTCAAAAAAGATGTTGGTTTAGCCAAATTTAACAATTCTCAATTTTTTTCTTGATGCGAGTGTGAAACCCTTTAAAAAATATAATAAAGGTAATTGTAAAAATAAAACTATTATATGTCTAAATTTGGGTAACTACATTTTAATTGTATCTTTTTATACATGGTTTATACAATTATTAATAGAATCTAACACAATATTCTATAAACTAAATTCCCTGATAGCTGGTTAAAATATTAAAAAAGTAGTTTCTAATACGAATTATTGTATACAAGCTTGTGATACATATGTTGAAAATTTTTAAATTTAAAAATTAATGTACGTACAACATTTTATATGTTTTTTCTAATGTTAATTATTGAAAATAATAAAGTTTAGTGATATATTCATATGTTCAGTCGCTACTAATGACGGTTCAACCGTCACTAACGTTTTCAGGCGTAAAATTTGGCCGGAGTGGTTCACGCTTGTTGGGTACCCGTTCACCAACTAGTGGGCCTCGAGTTCACCTTTCCCCCACATTAGTACGATATTGTCCGCTTTGGGCCAAGCCCACACGGTTTTCACTTTGGGCATCTCCCAAAAGGCCTCATACTAATGGGATAGGTGAACCCCCTTATATCCAAGCCAACTCTTGGATATATTTCCGATGTGGGACTTGGATTGCTATCCCAACAACGCTTAAACGTTGTGACGGATCTACGATTGAAAGTTAACGACAGACATAATCTGTCGTTATTTTTTTTTTAATTTTTTTAATTAATTTTTAATAGCAATGATGGATACGTCGTTAGTATTTTATTTATTTATTATTATTTAATTTTTAAATCTAATGACGGATTACTGTCTGTCGTAAAAGTATGACAAAATAATCCGTCTGTAAAAAAAATAATAGGGATATCAGTTTCTCCTTTCTTTAGTGTCCTAATTTCCGCACCGCTGCGATCCCCCACCTCCCGCCGCGATCCTCGCCCCCTATCACCTTTCCCAACCGTCCCCGACCTCCCCCTCGCCCCCCGCTAGTCTCTCTCCCTCCCCCCCCCTCTCTCTCTCATGTTCACTCTTTTCCCCCTCTACCTCTTCCTCTGCCTTCACCGCTGCTGCGTTGCCCGGCAGTCACCTCCCCTCTCTCCCTCTTTCTCTTCTTTCCATCTCTCTCCCGTTTCTTCTCTGTCTCATAGCCTCCTGCTCCCGCCATCGCACAGCCTTTTGCTGTCGTCGGGTAAGTTTATTTTTGTATATTATTTTTAAATAAATTATGTTTGAATGCATGCTGTAATTTGATTTGGAATAGGGAACATTAATTTTTTCAATAAATTAATTCTGCGAGGTACTCCCTCCGTTTCATTTTGTTTGTTGTTTTAAGTTTTTTCTTTTGTTTTAAAATGTTTTTTGTTTTATATATTTTGACACCCTCTCTCTCAAATTTAACCTTACAAATATATGGAGAGAGAAAAAAATTTCAAATTTTTAGGAAAATATAAGTGAATAGGATTTTATATAATATAAAAGGGAGGGATATATTAGTCCGAAAAATTAATTGTTAATTCTATATTAAAATTCTAAAACAACAAACAAAATGAAACGGAGGGAGTAAAATAAAAGGTTAGTATGTTTCAGTTTCAAGGTAGAAAAATGAGTAAGAAATTCTATTCAAGGTATATTTCAGTAATTAAATGACAATTCACATCAAGAAAAGAGAAAAAGAAAAAGGAAGAAACGAGGAAATACAAAATAAATTCTTAACAGACATAATTTAATTACAAAGTGATTATTATAAAAGAGCAGAATTCAGTTAATATGGTGTTTGTATGTGAAATTTGGAATTTTTTAGGGGTGGCTCCGTACTAATTAAGATAATTTATTAATTATCATTGTATTGGACCACTTTTAGAACATGAATTATTAAGTAATATGTATTTTATTTTATTTTTATTAATATGTGTTATAATTTCATGTGTATTTACGTCTAGTGTGGTGATTGGCCCATTGCCCTTTTATCTCTCACGGCCCATTTCCCTTTATTTCTCTTGACCCAGTTGCTGGCCCGTTTACCTTTAAATCTAATTTACTATATATCACACCCTAACCCTAAATTACCTTATCTGATCTCTCCCTTTCTCTATTAATCTCTCGCACCGTTTCATCTCTCACTAAGCCCTATTTCTGATCTCTACACTCTTTGAGCTCTGTAAAGCTTTCTTCTCCGTTCTTTGGCCGGAATCCTGCATCTTGGATCCTTGAGTGGCTGTGTTGTGAGAACAAGTGTGAGCCCTACCCTGTGAGAGTGATTTAGAGGGCTTCAAAGCCACAAATCCCACTGTTTAACCCCTTTGTGGCCTGAGTCTGTGTCGCCGGAAGTTGCAGTGCCCCCGACGGGAAAGATCTGAGCCTACGTGTCCTAGAGACACATCTTTCCCAACTCTTCAACTCCCTGTTTATCATTTTCATTTTTCTTGATGTTCCCTGTTCTGACTGGATTTTTTGTTCTTGTTTACTTGTTCCGCTGCTTGAGTTTAACTCTACTGTTTTGCAGATTGTCTCACTTGAAGGATCTAGCCACGAGTCTGTGAAGAATACACTAACTCTGAGACTCCGTGAAGGCTATTCATCCAGCTTTGATCTTAGGTTGCTTGAGCAACCGTGAGTACGAACCAAAGGGGTTGGGAACCAAGTGGTGAACCCCCGGCTAGGCTTGATACCCAACAGTGGTATCAGAGCCACGAGAACCTAGCCAGGGGCACCCTCCAACCTCCATTCACCTCACCCCACCGCCGGTAAGGGCCGCGCCAATTCACCCCCGACGGGAAAGGCTATTTAAGGTGAGTCCGGCCTCTCCCATGCCTGGGAGAGTCGGCTCTGGTATATCTCTGAAACCCTAACTCCTCAGTGTGGTATCTAGCGATCCTGCTATCTGTTTCCGCATGTTTCTGGTACTTGTGTACTCTCTAGTGACCTCTTGGCATTCCACGCCATTTCCTAACACCAGCTTACGGTTCAGATCATCTGGATTTCCCTTTGGGTCTCCTCATGTGAGTTGCCTGGATAGCTGGGTTAGATAAGGGGTCATAGAGGGATTCCTGGGTGTTTTCTGTGCTTCTAGGTGGTTCATTGATTTTGTGATTTGTTGGCCTGGTGTTAGTTATTTTCTTTCTTTGCTCTGTGAGTTTTTTGGTGGTGAAATCCTGTTGAAACTTCCTGTTGGTAAAGTTTCTGAGGAATTGACTCTGTAACTTGAGTCAGTTATTAACTGAAACAAGTGTTGGGATTGTCCTGAGTGACCCCTTGCTCCACAGATAAATCTGTGCTGAGAACTGGGCTAGCCTTCTTAGCACTATATTCCCCGGAGTACTTGTTTCAGTGTTTTGGAGTTTTTTTATCTCCTGGTTTGTGAGTGTTCTATTGTGTTTATTGGCCTTTTGAGCACTCCTGTGGGCTTTCTGCTGTGTGTTTCTGGTATCTATGGTGGAATTTTTTGGTTTCTGTTGCCAGGCCCTTGTGCTTGCATTCATCATGAATAATTTGAATATGGTGCCTTTTAATGAAAGAGATGATTTTTCAGGACTGGAAAACCAAAATTGAATGCATTTTGACAAAAGAAAAGATTAATAAAGCCCTCTACTAAAATTGATGCTTCTGTGGAAGATGAAAAACTACATGAAATGAATGATAGTGCTAGGGCCACTATTTTGTTAAATCTATGTAGCACTATGGTCAGAAAAGTGTCCCATCATAAATGTGCCAAAGAGTTGTGGGATAATTTGATTTCCTTATATACTGCTGCCTTTGAAGAATCTGTGTGGTCTCTGCAAAATCAATTTATGTCCTTTCAGATGGATGCTTCTAAAGATATTGATTCTAATATGGATGAGTTTTATAAATTGTTGCAAGACCTGAAATTAGATGGTGATGATTTCCTTGAAAAGTATGCTCCTCAAGTGTTGCTTAGTTCTATTCCTGAATCTTTTGCTGAAGTAAAATCTGCTCTTAAATATGGTGGTTCTAAGGTGAACTGTAATATGATTGTTATCGGTCTACAAGCAAAAGAAAGTGAAATGAAAAAATTGAAATCCCAGCCTTTGCATAATGAAATTATGTATGTGAATAGAAATTATAATAGAAATCATCATCCTGATTTTAACAAACCCCTGAATCCTGAGAATCCAAGTGTGATTGCTGATGAAAGACATAGGAGAGAGCAAAACCAACATCAGATTCAGAATTATGCTCAAAATAATCATAATCATGCTCAGAATCATGCTCAAAACCATAATTTTGATAAAAAACCTAGAAAAACATGCTGAAATTGTTGTAAACCTAGTCACTTCTCTAATAGATGCAGGATGCCTAAAAGAAACAAAAGTTATGAGCCCAAACAACATACAAACAATGTGTATGATGATGATGGTATTTACATGGTTCATGATGCTAATGACTTCCAATTCATCAATTATACTAATGTTGTATCTTAGAATATGCAAAATAATGCGTGGCTGATTGATTCTGATTGCACTTTTCATGTTACACCATTCAAACACATGTTTCAAAACCCGCACTATATAACTTCTGGGCATGTTGCATTGGCTGATGGTCAAAATTGTGAAATCCTTGGAAGAGGTAATATATGTCTAAAATTTGAAAATGGAAGCATGTTAACTCTCAATGATGTCAGATATGTGCCTCAATTGAAATTTAGTCTGCTCTCTGTGTCTAAGATTGCTGATAACATGCTTGATGGATCTGTGAATTACCTGAGATTTAAATTTGAAAAAGATTACATGCTCTATTTCAATGCTCCTAGAAAAGGAGACTTATATGTTGTTCAAGCTGAGTCTGTGCCCCTGTCTGTTGTTAATGTTGTTCAAGAAGATAAAACTAAACTATGGCATGCTAAACTAGGGCATATGAATAATAAAGGGCTTGAAATCCTGCATAAATCTGGTGCTTTTAGCAATGATAAAATAACAAGCATATCTTTCTGTGAGTCTTATGTTATGGGTAAACATCACAAAGTGCCTTTTCCTGTCTCTGTGCCTTATCCTAGAAAGCATGTTAGCTCTGAGATTTTAGAATATTTACATGCTGATGTTTGGGGCCCTGCTAAGGAGTCCACCCATGGTGGAAATATGTACTTTCTGTCTGTAATTGATGATTTCTCCAGAAAAATATGGGTATTTCTTATGAAAAATAAGTCTGATGTGTTCACTAAATTCTCTAAATGGGCTGTTGAAATTCAAAATCAGACTAAAAAGAAAATCAAATGTCTCAGAACTGATAATGGCTTAGAATTTTGTAATCTTGTGATGAATAACTGGTGCTTTATAAGAGGCATAAAAAGACATAAATATGTGCCCCACACTCCTCAACAGAATGGAGTGGCTGAAAGAATGAATAGAACTCTCCTTGAGAGAGTTAGAAGCTTGCTTATTTCATCTGGATTAGGAAAGCAATTCTGGGGTGAAGCTCTAATGAATGCATGCTATCTGATTAATAGATCCCCCTCTGTTCCCTTGCATGGTGAATTTCCTGAATCTGTGTTCTTGAACAAACCTGTATGCTTGAACAATTTGAGAATATTTGGCTGTCCTGCTTATGTGCATCAGAAGTTAAGTAAACTTGAACCTAAGGCTAGAAAATGTGTTTTCCTTGATTATCCTGAAGGTGTTAAAGGCTATAGACTTTGGGATAAAAGTGTGCCTGGGTTTAAATCTTGCATAAGCAGAGATGTGTTGTTCAATGAACTTGATTTTCCATGCTTTCTTGAATCCTCACCTTCTGCTCCTCCAAGTGAGGTGGAGAGATTAAGTAATCTGAATTACTATGATTTTCTGATTTCACCTGATGTTCCTAGCAAGGTGGATGATCCCACCCCTGTGCTTTCTGAGCTTGACATGCAGAATAATGATATTTAAAACATACATGAACCTATGATTGATGACATTGGTGTGAATGATTCTGTGTCAAATAATGAATCTGGAAATGAACCTGCTGATAATATGATTATGTTAGATACTGAGACCAGTTCTAATTCTGATAATGAGCCTGAGAATGTTTCTGAACCTGTTCCTGAACCTGAGAACTTGAGTAATTATCAACTTGTAAGGGATAGACCTAGAAGAAATGTGAGATTGCCTGCAAGATATGATGATTATAACTTGTCTCTGTATGCTTTCAATGTGTTCAGTAATGTTGATAAATTTGAACCCAAAACCTTCTCTGAAGCTGTGAACTCTCATGAGTCTGATAAATGGCTTGCTGAAATGAATTGTGAGATCAAATCTCTGCATGATAACAACACCTGGATCCTTGTTGAAAAACCTGAAAACTGTTCTGTTGTTGAGTGTAAATGGTTGTTTAAAATTAAGCAAGAGATTGATAATGTAAGATATAAAGCCAGACTTGTTGCCAAGGGTTTTACACAGAAAGAAGGAATTGATTACAATGAAACATTTGCTCTTGTGGTCAAATTTACAACTGTCAAAATTATGCTTGCTCTGGTTGCTCACTTTGATTGGGAACTTAAGCAGATAGATGTGACTACAACTTTTTTGCATGGTGAACTTGAAAACAATATATACATGCATCAGCCTGAGGGCTTTATTGATAAATCATTTCCAAATCATGTCTGTTTGCTTAAGAAATCTTTGTATGGCCTGAAGCAATCCCCTAGATAGTGGAACATTAAATTTGACAAGTGTATGCAAAGCATGAACTTCACTAGAAGCAAATTTGATCACTGCCTGTATTACATGCAATCTAAAATGCCTATGTTTCTCCTACTCTATGTGGATGATATGCTCTTGATTAGTCCATGTTTGAAAACTGTTAAGCATGTTCAGATTTGTTTATGTGTCAATTTTGATATGAAAGACCTTGGTGATGCTAGAAAGATCCTTGGTATGAATATTGACAGAGATAGGAAGAATCACACCCTTGTGCTACATCCAACTGCATATGTTGATCAAGTGCTAAAGAAATTTAACATGGAAAATTGTAAACCTGTCTCTGTGCCTCTTGCATCTCATTTTGTGCTAAGTAAAGACCGATCCCCTAAGAATGAGTCTGAGATAAGTGATATGCAAGATGTTCCTTATGCTAATGCCATTTGTTCTGTGATGTATTTAATGATTAGCACAAGACCTGATATTGCTTATGTTTTCTCTTGTTTGAGTAGATACATGGCTAATCCTGGGATGCTTCATTGGAAAGCTTTGAAATGGCTTCTAAGATATTTGAAATCCACTATGACTAGTGGTTTAACTTTTTCTAAATCTGCTGATGGTGTGAAATGTGTGGGATATGTTGACTCTAACTATACAAATGACAGGGACCAAAGAAAGTCAACAACCTCTTATGTGTTTATATTGTGTGATTTTTGCATTAGTTGGAAATCTCAATTACAAAGCATTGTTGCATTATCCTCCACCGAGTTTGAATATATTGTTGTAACTAAGGCTATGAAAGAAGCCATTTGGCTCAATGGTGTTCTGTCTGAAATAAAATTTATTGATGATAAACCATTGCTTTACTCTGACAGTCAATCTGCTATACAATTGTGCAAGAACCATGTGTTTCATGACAGGACAAAACACATAGATGTGAGATTCCACTTCATCAGCGGTATTGTGGAGAAGAGTGAAGTGCTGATGGACAAAATCCCTTCAGAATTCAACCCTGTAGATATGGGCACTAAGTGCCATCTAGTTGCGAACCTGGAGGCCTGCAAGAGATCCCTGAAAATGGATCAGGGTTGAAGTCTGCAATAAGGAAACGATGGTATTCCAGGTTTTTTGTACCTGGATACCTGACCTGCCCTCAAGAGCATCTGGGATCCTTGGTTTTTATTTACCCTGTTGGTACTGTGCTAGGTACAATCTAATCAAGGAAAGCCATGGAATGGCTGGAGATGGATTGTTTGGGTTGGTCTCTAGTGTTGAGAGTGAGATAAATACGCATAGTATTTATCTCCCCCTCTCATACTTTGTCTTTGTGATAAGTATGAGTAAAAAGGCTGTGATGATCAACTCCAATGATGGAAAAATACTTCCTTGGTGACACAAAAGACCAATGGGCTAAAGGTGGATATGTGGTGATTGGCCCATTGCCCTTTTATCTCTCACGGTCCATTTTCCTTTATTTCTCTTGGCCCAGTTGCTGGCCCGTTTACCTTTAAACCTAATTTACTATATATCACACCCTAACCCTAAATTACCTTATCTGATCTCTCCCTCTCTCTATTAATCTCTCGTGCCGTTTCATCTCTCACTAATCCCTACCTCTGATCTCTACACTCCTCGAGCTCTGTAAAGCTTTCTTCTCTGTGCTTTGGCTGGAATCCTGCATCTTGGATCCCTGAGTGGCTGTGTTGTGAGAACAAGTGTGAGCCCTACCCTGTGAGAGTGATTTAGAGGGCTTCAAAGCCACCAATCCCACTGTTTAACCCCTTTGTGGCCTGAGTCTGTGTCGCCGGAAGTTACAGTGCCCCCGACGGGAAAGATCTAAACCCACGTGTCCTAGAGACACATCTTTCCCAACTCTTCAACTCTCTGTTTTATCATTTTCATTTTTCTTGCTGTTTCTTGTTCTTACTGGGTTTTATGTTCTTGTTTACTTGTTCCGCTGTTTGAGTTTAACTCTACTGTTTTGCAGATTGTCTCACTTGAAGGATCTAGCCATGAGTCTGTGAAGAAGACACTAACTCTGAGACTCCGTGAAGGCTATTTATCCAGCTTTGATCTCAGGTTGCTTGAGCAACTGTGAGTGCAAACCGAAGGGGTTGGGAACTAAGTGGTGAACCCCCGGCTATGCTTGATACCCAACACCTAGATTTGGTGATTATTCAACGAGCTATTTTGAGGAGCAAATATTAGATAGAGAACAAATTTGTTAAATTAAAGGTAAGTTCAGATCTCAATTTGATAGCATGTTATTTATTAATTGTATGCTAAGTATAAAAATTATACTAAGTAGAAGATCGATTACTATGTTAAGTATGATAGGAAAATATATGTTAAGATGAAAATTATGTTAGAAGTTCAAAATTATGTTGATTATGCTGAATTTCTAAAAATGTGTTAATTACGAATGTTGTTTAATTTAATATATATTTTGCCTCTTGTGCTCATATATTATTGATTTCAATGAGATGAGGGGCCCTAATCTCTCTTTATCTTGTTTAATTTGAATGGGATGAGGGACTCCGGATCCCTCTTTATATTGTTGGTGTTGTTGATTGTTTTGGTATTGATTACTTACTAAGTAGTTGAATATAGATCAATTAGCGTAGAGTCGAGAACTTGAGACTAGGATTTTCACATAAGTGCTGCCGAAATTTTGAAAAATTTATTTATTTTTTTATCAATTATTGATTGAATTGTTGGTGTTTGTTGTTGGCATTGATTGACTAACTAGATGAACATAGATCAATTACTATACAGTCGAGAACTTGGGACTATGATTTTCACATAGGTGTTGCTGAAAATTTGAAAAATTTATTCAATTTTTTTTATCAATTTTCGACCAGCTTCAAGTCGTACTGTGTACAACAATGAGTATAAATCGTGATTGAATGTACAAATAATATGGGGCTAATGGATGTTTAAATCCGGATGAGAATGATTATTACAGTCGGCTTGAAGAAGCGTTTGAGCTTGAATAACCCGATCTGCCAATTAAAAGGACAATATTGTTCAAATATATGTGGTTTAACACAGCATCATAGGGGACATAGGTTCATCCAAACTACAAATTGGTTTCAATAAATCATAAGCGTAGCTACAATAAGCACGAGTCGTTTGTCCTAATAAAATAAGTAATTCGAGTCTATTACTGTTCCTATCCGAGTTTATCTCTAGAAAAAAGCGATTGGTGGCCCATGTATAAGATTAAAGCTAGGTCCAATGTTGAAGTCTCACAAGAAACATCAATCTCAAATGTGATCCCAACTTTTCAAGAGGATGAATTACATAATGATAGGCTTTCGCTTATAGAGATTGATGATTCTATTTTAGTTCATCCGAATGGGGGTGACATAGAAGAAGAAGAAGAAGAAGAATAAGAAGAAGAAGAAAAAGAGATCTTCACTGATACAAACGATGATAGTGATAGTATAGACGATGATTAGTTGTGCTTTAAGTGAGTGATTATTTGTTACAATATTTATTTACATTACATTAATTGTAATTCAACTAACATTTTTGAATAGATGCAGATTCCTAGAGGTGGACTGTTTGGCAGGAGAGGTAGTGGTGATATTAGTGGATCTGGCACCAGAGGCGGTACTAGTGGACCATCATCTTCATCCAGAGGCATTAATGCCTCCGTAGAAGACCTACACATCGGTGAGCAGTTGTCGTTTGATGAGTCAACAAAGATAGCACGTCGTGATGGTTTCACCATGGTGACTGTACGGGGTTGGTACATTTCATAATATTATTTTATAATTAATTGTATTTAATTATAAAAAATTGGATAATTTATTATGTTTTGTTATTTGTAGGACTTTGATGCCATCTCATGAGGTATCAATGGGCATGGCTCAAATATTTAAGAAGTATATAGATCCAGCTGACATTTCTTGGAAGTTGGTGCCTGCTACAAATGAACAGTATTTTGAGGACTTTAGGGTATAATTTATTTGTCAATTTAAGCACTTAGTTAAAAAATAAGTTGAATTACTAATGATGCTTGTTTCTTATGCAGAAATTGTTAACATGGGAGCCCTGTTTGGACAAAGTGGTACGCCATCTGTGGTTCTTGAATGCGACCGAGAGATACGTTGATATGATTCACACCATCAAGAAAAATAGGAACATGAAGAGATTAGGATTCATCCTTTTAGAGGTGTGGCCTATTTTGATGGCCTACTGGGAGACTGAGGAGTCGAAGAAGAAGTCTCACATTTATTCAGAGAACAGAAAGTATGAGCCTGATGGACCAGGGACAGGGCATGATCACGCATAAGGGAGGGTCCAGATGTGCAGTGTAGTACGGGGATGATTTTGTAATTATTTTTATATATCCAATTATTTTAATTTATGCAATTCATTTAAATATATTCAACCATTTCCACTATGTTAATTGAGCAGTCGTAGGCTGAGGGACTCTCAGACGAGCATGTTGGGTGAGAATTATTTTTGAGACTTTACCGTGATAAAAATGGAGTTTTCACTGATAAGAAGAGTGATCGTCTTGCTGTAAGTATTTAATTTATAAATAATCTTTAGTATAACAAATATTGTATATTTATTTAATTAATTCATATATATATATATATGTTAACTTATTGTTGTGTTTAGGAGGAGGTGTGCCGACAGGGTGCAGAGTTGAGTCAGCCTCTTTCAGGCACTGATGAGGTGCCTGAAGTGGATATGACCGCCCTCTATCTAGACGTGCTCGGAGGCATGAATAAGAAGAAGTGCGTCTTCAGCACTAGATCTCTATCACACATCTATAGTGGTGACAACAGCGGCAGTAATATTCGTTCGGGAGCCACCTCGTAGCCCATGTTTACGGAGAAGGCCTTCACTCAGCGTGTTGATAAGATATGGGCCCAGATTCGGGATGAGGTGGGGTCCGAGATCCGGGATGAGGTGAGGTCCGAGATCCAGTAGTTTTAGTCACAGATGCAGGCCCAGTGGGCCCAAATGTATGCTCGATTCAACTACCCCTACCCCCACCACGCTCTGATGACTAAGTCATTTGTATTTGAATTATTACATTTTATTTGTGAATTTCTGATTGCATACTATGTATTTTTATTATTAATATTTGATTTATAATATCTATTTTGATTTATTTATTTATATAATATTTAATTTTTTTGAATTAAAGAAAAACAATCCAGCGAAGAACTAGTGGTGAAAAAAAATTATGTGAGTTAACGACGGACCATAGTCCGTCATTAAAAGAATCCGTGTATTAACGACGGACTACGGTTCGTCGTTAGTAGTGACGGACTATTCCGTGGCTAGTACGTCGTTATACCATCGCTAGTCGTCAGGCCGACGACGACACGGTGGCGGCGGAACAATCTGTCGCCAAGTCATCGCTATATTAATGACGGATCTAACTGTAACGAAGAGAGATTCAGCAACGGACTTCAGAAATTTACTGTTTAGCGACGGAATATTCCATCGCTAAAACCCGCGTTTTTTGTAATGTTTTTATATTTAAAACTCACTTATTCATGTTATACAAGGTATGCTCATTATATATATATATATGTATAAATATATATTTCTACATTTAATTCATTCTAAATTATAATGATAAAACTTTATCGATTATTTATAAATATTATTCATATAATTAAACTACTCAATTTGAAATGTTCCATACATCCAAAACAATATGAACATTTTGATAGACTTATAATTTAAATTAAATTGATATCAGCAAATACATTATTATTTAGAGATATTAATGTTTTGTTGGCTGTCACATAGAGTAAAAGACACCATAAAAATATATAATCTTGATTTACATATGAAATATTTTGACATAAATGCATTAAACTTAATACGCACTAAATGATAATGACACCAAGGTTGATCGACAAAAAAATGAAAAGTATCAAATTTGACCAATCAAGTAACTGTAGAAAGGTAACTAAAGATATGTCTTGTTTTACACATACCCATAGCTCTTCAGCGCTTGGTATTGTTCCCCAAGCATAGATTTAATAATAATACAACTATGAATTTTTTTTAAGCATTCATCTTTGAATAAGTCATCTAAATGAAGCATATATGTAATGTCCCTGAAGAAATCAAAGATTTTTTTTCTTATATAATTCTCATGCATCTTAATACAAGTCTATTTTCATCTTTCTACGTAACCAATCTTCTCATTTATGATCAACATCTTCTAGAGTTATTTTTGAACGAATCAATTTCAATATAAACATAAAACGTCTTGTCAACGTCTTTACTAAGGATTTTCAAGCACGCCAATGATTGATTGAGAAACCCTCGAATGCATTATATTAAGTATCAAAGAAAATTCATTTTGACATCAAAAGGTACATCTCTTCAAAATTAAAAATCGAAGAAAATAGAGGAAATATATAATTTACAGTTGAAATTTGCATTATATTATATTATATTATATTATATTATATTATATTATATTAAGGATCCCGTTAAAATACTGAAAACCTTTTATATTATATATACACACACTAACAACCTAAATATAATTCTTTTTTAAATTTTAGAGATTATTTAACATTAACTTTTTTTTGAGCAAATTATTTAACATTAACTTTATCAAATGTTAAATTAATATATTATATTTTAAGTAATAGCTGAATAACGATTTTCCCATCAATCTATAGTGAAATAAAAAGAAGGCTCTAATAAATAATTTTTAAGTAGATTAGTAAGTACTTTTATTTTTAATCGAGAGTTGGGTAATCTCTAAGAAAATACTTACATGTGATAATTAATGAGTATAAAAATTAAAATAAATAATGAATAAAATATTAGATCACTTGTAATTTATTTTGTATTTATCTTTTAAAAACTACAATAAAGCTAATTAATATAAAAAATAAACTATTATACGTCCAAATTTGGTAACAAATCATGTATCATTTTGTATAATGGTATTATGAAATTATTACTCGACTCTAACACAATATTCTAAATTAAATCTTCCCCTAAAATATATGTAGTTAATATAGTAAAAAAAAGAAGTAATTTCTAATATAAATTATTATATACATGCTTATGATACATATGTTGAAAAACTTGGAAAAACTTAATTCATACATACTTTATGTGTTCTCTCTAATATTAATTATTGAAAATAATAAATTTTAAAGTGATAGATTCATTTTTTATAATTAAAGCTCCTTTCTTCACGTTATAATTAATTACTCCCATTATATATATTGCTATATTTTTTTTTGAATTATAATGATAGAATATATATTTTCTTATAAATAATATCTAAATAAGTTGAAAGATTCAAACTGAATGCACATGATTCGATTACCATGCTCTTGTTCTTCTCGTATTCAAGATAAGTATTCATATGTAAAATATG
This sequence comes from Perilla frutescens, assembly GCA_026008535.1. NCBI lineage: Eukaryota > Viridiplantae > Streptophyta > Magnoliopsida > Lamiales > Lamiaceae > Perilla > Perilla frutescens. Next base: position 66,511,417 of record BRKX01000003.1, on the reverse strand, counting down.
TTGTCAATGCATACAAGAGATTATTATTAACGAGCGTCCTTACAAGTTTATCATAATAAGAATTCCAATTAGTTTAAAATCTATCAGATAGTATAATCATTACAATAAGTAATTTACATTAAAATAAATGATTAATATTCATAATTATATTACATTACATTATTATCCTTATATATAGTGTATAATAAGGATATAATAGGTAAACTCAAAATTGTAAGATAACACACTTTTTATATTATTACTAGTAGAGATAACGTGCGTTGCACATGTTCTCAATATTTTTCCTTATGCGGAGCACGAGATATAGTTAGATATTGACTAATATACTACGCCCTTGTTATAATTAAGGGTGTTTTTAAATACACCACTAAAATTTCTTTACGTACCACATTTACTTTACACACCACTAACTTTATAAAAAAAAATCACTTAAGACTATTTTACCCTTTCATTTAAAAAATAAAATTTTGATTAATTAAATCATGGAAAAAAAATAAAAAAATCATCCCCTTCTCTAGCCGCACCGTCGACCACCACCAGCACTAGGTCATCTTCTCCACCGACCCCCACCATTTTCTACCGGCCACCACTTGACCACCACCATCTTCTGGCGACGACCACCGTATTTTTCCCCAACAAAAAAGAAACCATCATCTCCTTCCCTACACCAAAAAACCAGACGAACAAGAATCCGGTGAAGAACGGGAACCTGGTGAAGAACGAAAATCTGGTGAAGAGAATGGTGAGGTTCGAAAACTAATTTTCAAAGGAAACATTGTGGAATCGAAAATTGATTTTCGTACCCAGTCATGGGAATTCGAAAACATATTGTCAAAACATTATTCGAAAAGAGATCTTCGAATCATATATTGTCCATTCGAAAAATAATTTTTGAATCTATGTAAAATGGTTCAAACTGAAGTTTTCGAACCTAATTTTCAGTGATGGAGGTTTTCGAAGAGAGGAGTCAAATTTTAGTCCTCGAATTTTCGGTGAGTTCGAATTAGTACTCAGCAAACGAGGTATTGAAAGTGAGAGTGGGGAAGAAAGAATTGGTAGTCGTTGTTGGCGTCGCTGACGCCGGAAATTTGCCGGAAAGAGGGAGGGGAGGTTGGGGAAGATCATGCAGAATTCTGTTTTATTTTTCAATTTTTTATTTATATTTATTATACTATTTATTTAATTTAGTGTTTGAAAGTAGGAGTAATGGTATTTTTGTAATTTCAAAAGTAATTATTTTCAAATTATTTTAATTTGTGGTGTGTAAAGAAAATTTTGTGGTGCTTTTAGAAACACCCTATAATTAATAATTGAGTTTTAAAATTTATAAATATTCTTACATATAATATCTTGATTATCATCTTTAGCATTGAAAAAAAAAATATAAGTATGTATTTCTAGATATATTACAAATCAAGGACCCTGGTCTTCTCTTGTGGAGAGAGACACATCAAACCCTGTTGTAGTCTTGTGTCTAAAATTCTTACTCTGCCTTTTAAAATAAACAGTTTTGGCACAATTTTTTTTTTATTTTTTATATTTTGCAAAAAATTAAAATATTACAAAATCTAATAATGAAATAATTAATTTTAATTAATGAATAATTGGAATTTTAATTAAAACTTATAAAAACCTAATTATGGAAAAAATATAGATTAGATATACAAAATATATATTATTTTTTTCTTTTTTTATATGAATAATTTCATATTCTAATTTATTTTTAGTATCAATTAGTAAATTTTGAATTTTCATACCGAAGATGTTGAATATAATAAATAAAAAATAGTGATATTATTGAAATATTTTAAAAATCGTGTCAAATTGTAAAATTGATTAAATATAGTAATTTGCTTAGAAATTATGCTTAAAACTCATTCAATATATTTGAAACATAACTTCTATCAATACAATACTAATTCACATTATTTGATATTAATAATGCGAATATTGACAACTGAAAATAGATATTAAAAAATAGCTAAATGTTAATACATTATGAATTACGAATAGTAATGATTTCATTTGCAAATCAACAATCTTGTAATTTAGTCAATTAATTTTGTAATTTTTCTTGTAGTTTAAACGTATATTATTTTATGTGTGAAAATATATCTTGTTCATTAACACTTATATATCAATGTTGTCGTTCTTCTATGCATCATAATTAGGTAATAGGACTCTCCAAATTCAAACACATTGATTAAGATTAATTTATATTAATGACAAGTGAGATTCCTTAAAATTTCATTTTGTTTTTTTTTGCTTAAGTGTATGAGTTGTCCACTTGTAAAAAGTACAAAATAGTGAGCTAATATTTTTTATGATATGGACAACAAATCAAAACAAGTCATACTTAAATCTATAATCAATGATAAGATCATAATTAGTAGTTCTATTTAGTAAAATTCTTTTGGAACTCATGGGATGTATAATATTTTAGTAGATTTCAAGTTTTCTCTTAGTGCCCATATAAGATTTAGATAAATAATTCTATCTAAATAGCCATGAGAGACACTATTTTCTTCAACTTTCAATTTCAAAATAAAATATTTTCTTTTGAATATGATCTAGTTTGGTATGAAATTAATTAATATATGATTTAATAATTAAAAAGGTATATTGATATCAAAAAAATTTTGCGAGAGAATAGTGACAATTATATTATTATAACAATGCCTTATGAATTCAAGTTCGACATTTGCAAACTTATCGATTTCATCGATCTATATTGTATTTGTTAGAAAAAATGATTATGTTTTAAATGATATCAAGAGGGCATAATTATCTTAAGTACAGAAAAAATTGATCGAGTCATGTAATTCTCATGTATAGAAGCGAGTCATATAAAATAGAGACAAAACTAAAGACATGAAGCTAATTGATAACGAGACAAAGGAAGTTGACTGAAGTTGAAGCAGTTAATTGAGAGAAAAAACCAACCTGTGACTATCAATTGAGATGAAGAAAGCCAATTGATGAAGCTGAAGCAGTTAGTCGAGAAGGAAGCCAACTGATGACAATCAGTTGAGATGAATAAATCTGACTTAAAGTCAATCGAAATAGAAGTCAACTGGAGCAGTTTAGTTAAGACATGAAAGACAACTGAACTGACAAAAATAGCTGATATGAAAAAGCTGCAAAGTTACCAGAAATGGAAAGAAGTTGTCAAATCAATATTCAAGTCCATGCAAAAGAAATGGACAATCTCAACGAACATGTTGATGAAGGGTTTAGATTGTGCTATTACGTGAAGATTCAAATCCAAGGAGTTACAACTACTTTAGAGCGAAGGCATTATAAAATGCGATACCCATGCAAAAGAATGAGAGCTTTTGGAATCATCATTTCAGAGACATTTGAAAAGCTTATGAAAGTGCACACACCGTGTGAGTGGTATCTGTCTACAAACGTTCACAACAAAGTTCACGAACGTTGTAGGATAAAGTCACAATAATGTTCATGAACGTTATAATGAAGTTAATGTAAATTACGGAATGTAAAGCACACAACAGATTGGTAACCCTATTCCATCAACTGATCTAGATTAAGGGGACTTGTCAAGTCTATGAGAAACAATCCACTGCTCCGATGTATCATTTACTTGGGATCTTACATGCAGCTGACCTCATGTCAGTCAAAACCCTTTCTACTCGAACACCATCTTTCGATGGATTGAACTATGAGCTCCAATCACAACCTAGATTTAAACATATCTAGTTCCCACATGTATTCTCTCCCGAGAATCCTTTGACAGTGTATGAAAAGTGTTTCAATACACAATGACTAGAACACTAAATTCTAGTCTAAACTCATGACCACATTAGAGCTCTTGAAATATTCAGTGCAATTTTTATCTATTCGGTGTGTCTTCCTAACAGATCTGAATCATAGGCTATCTATAGATGAAGAACATAGCCTTAACAAGGGAACATAAGTCCTAATCCTAATCTAAAATGAATAAGGAAACTTTTTTTATTGAAACCGAAACCTAGGACTATCCATGTTAAGATATCTTTCATCTTTAGAACTTTGTCTTGACTTCAATCACGTGTTTTTCAAGCTAAATAAGACATCTTCTAGAATGATCTTTGAATCTCCTCTTGGTTGGAAAACTTCAAACAACTTCAATGATCTTGGAAGAACAATCTGGACAAAGGATGTTCATGCAAACGTTCACGAACGTTGCAGTGAACATTGTTGATCTTGAACCTTTACTTCAGGTAGCACAATGGAATGTCTTATATATTCACAAACTGACTTCTAGCTATCACTTAAGCTAGCTGACAGTACTCAGCATGTTGAACAATCTTAGTTGTGGTACGATGCACAACCATCTTCATCTTCAACTCAATCTAAACTCCTTGCTTGAGCTGTCTTCAGGAAGTTCAGATCACATTCATGAATATCTTTATGAATGTTGTCTAGAACAATAATCATGTACTTGGAAAAACCAAATACTTAGTGATTATTCAATGTCGTATGATGAATAGAAATTAATCATGTAACAAGTGCAAAGTAGAGCACTTGATAAATAAACTTAGTGCACAACATGACACTAGCAATCTACCTTGACTGTGTATCTTTATTTAGTATCAAGCACATCACTAACATCTAATAGAGAGTTTGTCGAGATACATAAAAGAACTTGAAGATTCAAAACTCAATTTAAGTTCTGAGATAATTGTTGTTGTTTTAAAAGGCACGCTATAACACTATTCAATTGTCCGATATTGGGAGATCTAAAACACCCAACCCCTGTAGTAATAGTATCTAAGAATTCAATGGGAAACTGTGAATTGAAGAGTCAACCTCCAACAATAACAATGAACGATGAGCGTGATAGGTGTGATCTGCCTTACAACATTAGCACCTAATTAAGGATTCAATGGGGAACTATGAGTTGTTCAGTATGTTCAACAATTGCAATGAAAAATGAATATTGTAAGTATGAGCTACCATTTACGATAGCATCGAAGCCCTCAATTGGTAAGGCCTTTGATACATTGTCATACGTGAAAGAGAGTTGGATCTCAATAAATGGAGAGTTGTAATTGTGAGGAGCTGATCTAGTTGTGCGATCCGAGTTATAAATGATAGGCTCCGATAACATAATGACCACTTTCCAATTTTTGGAAGAAGAGATGACGTAGAATCAATTCAAGACTGGAACCTCTATAAACTATGTCTTTTTCACAACTTTCTTTAACTATTTTATTATTATGTTATCTATTGTATGCGATTGCTCATATTTGTCTAAGTGTTCCATTAGTTTGTATTTTTTTTTTGATAACTAAGCAAAATCGGGTGAATCAAAACTCTGCTGAGAGTTAGTCTGAAGCTGTTAGCTTAGTTGAGAAAGTGTTTTTACACTTCCACAAAACTTCGATAACTCGTTAAGAGTGATTTGGATGAGATTATTCACTAATCTCTAATCACTTATTTAGCTCTTATGGGACCAACAATATTTATTTTTTTACTTGGACTTAAAAATTATCAGCAAATGTATATATCGCAAAATCTTTTATGAAATTCAATTAGAGGAATATATATGTATAACTATAACTCCAAATAACTATAACTCCAAATATCTCATTTTAAATAATTAATCATTGAAGTCTTACAAATTTTCTCAAATTTTTTTATTCGGACTTAAAAATTATCAGCAAATGTATATATTGCAAACTTCTTTTATGAAATTAAATTACATGAACATGTGTAGTTATAACTCCAAATATCTCCTTTTAAAAAATTAATCTTTGAAGTCTTGCAAATTTTCCTAAAATATTGTAATGAACATGTTGACAATCTTATGTTGTGGGAACACGTGAATTTTTCTTATATTTTCTTCCACTTTGGGTTGTAAGTCGTCGTAATAAATAGATAACTGACATTATGTATTAATGTCAATGCATCAAGATATCTATGTTGCATATCTCTTGTAACAAATATGTTGTTCTCTACATATACATTCTTATCACTTTGTTTTGTCACACATGTAAAGAACTCAATTATAGAAAACATTGAAAAATATAAATATATAAGATATTTATTCATATGTATTAATATATAAAATAAATTATCAATTTATTAATAAAATACAAAGATTATTAAAATTTTCAATAATAAATTACTTGGTATATTTATGTAATTTTAAGAAGAATTTAGAAAAGTTGGCAAACAATTATTCTATTTCTCTCATCTGAAAGAACAGAGACTACAATATCGAACATTGACTACAATATCTTGTTCCAATGGTATCTTCTCTTTATTCTCAATGACCTATATAGCCACAACTTTAGTGATTTGTGCAAGTCATTAAACATTTTATCATTACTTATGTTACTTTAATAGTGTTGTGTAACATTCAAGTAAAAGATAATATTTCCTCAAAAAAAAATTCTTAGGTATGTAATATTTAGTTCCAACATGAAAAAGAAAAGAATTAATAAACAATGGTGACATCTACAATATCACAATCAGTGACAGAGTCAGAAATTCTATCGAGGGGGCTCAACTAATTATGATATACAAATATATAGAAAGTGAAAAATTAAAGTAGAAGTTGATAAAATATATTACAATCACAAATAAATAGTTGTTTAAAGCTAACAATCATTTAAAAAACTATAAATGTTTAATCAAATTATTAGGAAATACGATATAATAATTCACGAAATTATAAAAACCAATTAATAATGGACAAATACAAATGAAAAGAAAGTAAAGGAAGCAATCCATAATAATAATAAAAAAATCAACATAAAAAGTAAATTTTACGAGTGGATAAAATAATTTATCCTTAAGAGAATAATTTTTTTTTATACGAGAGCTACTATCATAATTTTATATTCAATAATGGAGGAAAGAACATATACTCTCAACTTAATGGTGGAGATCTAGAGTTAAGGGAAAAGATTTAAAAATCATATCAATAATTTTGAACTTAATATAAACATATTTGGTGAATTTTGACAAATAAGAAGAATAATGAAAGTAAATAAAATGAAGGACTTCTCTCTTTGTCATTGTTGTTTATACTGCAGGGAAATGGAGAAAATAAAAACCATTTTTTTTATAAATAAAACATGAAGTTACTAAAATACTCTTTAAAAAAAAAAATTCAGGGAGGCCCACTGTCCCTATTGGGCAAGTGTGGCTCCGCATCAGGCCATAATCAAGGATTAAAATTTCATGTTACACTATTTCGTGTTTCACCCTATGTTTCATTAATAAATTTATGATTTTAATAATATTTATTATAAAATAAAAATTAATTCTAACATAAATAATCATAGTCAACATTTATCAACAAAAAAAAAGAATTAAAAAGATTAAAAAATGTAATTTTGAAAAACTCAACCATAATAATGAATTATTAATTAAAACTTAAAAATTAAATATTAAAAAATAATTATAGACCCTAATTGGGTGGGGTGAACCCTGAAAATAATCAAAAAATTAAACTAAATCACATAAAAATAAAATTGAAGAAAAAAAGTACAAGAAGAACTCATAATTTGAAAATGTAACACGGAGTGTAACACAAAAAGTGTAACAGGAAACTCCATGTGCATAATCAATTGTATATGCCTTTCTTTATTAATTTTTTTTTTCTCAATAGAAATTGTAATATTATTAAATATTAATTATTAACTCCAACAAAATATTTGGAAGCATTTGAAAATAATTTTAATTAATATTTGGACACACAACAACAAATACATTTTATTTATACACCAACAATGCATTGGAGATTATTGCTAAAATTTATAATTAGTATAATATATATATATATATATATATATATATAGTAGAAATCGTGAATAATATTTACTTGATACAATCATGCTAGCTACTTGCGCAATTTTGCAAGGAAATATGAATATGCTACATTTTGGGGGTAAGAGTTTCATAGTTATAATATTTAAAAGAACTAAATATATAGTGAAAAATAAGGAAATATGAATATGCTACATTTTGTGGGAAAGAGTTTTATAGTTATAATATTAAGAACTAAAGATATAGTGAAAAATACACGATATTATCTACTGTAAAAAAAATAAAAATCATTCCACATAAATTTGCAAAAAAATGTAATTAATCTATGAAAAACTAAAATACTACTATTGATGAGGATGTCTAAATTATTTAATATGTGAATCTACATTTACATTAAATCTTTCTTAATTGTAATGTTCTAAAAGTTGTGTTGTAATTGCAGAAAATATTATTTAAAATTCTTTGAAATTTGATCTAAACCTACAATTATTATATAGCTGGTATTTAAATTTATTTGACTTCATATATCAAATATAGAAGTTAACATCAAATATTTTGACAATCAATAGTGGATTGGTTGATTTAAAAATAAAAAATAAATGATTTTTTTTAGGTTTTTCATTTGAAATTAATAGATTAAAACTAATAGTACCTAAGGAATTATAATATAAATATATAGTATATTAGATTACATTACACTATATAATATTAATTATATAATATATATATTTTATTCTGATTACCATAGATTAAGTAGAATTATAATACTAATATAATAATATATTAGATTGTAGAGATTAGTAAGAATTGTAATGATATTATAACAAAATCAACTTCAATTTTTTTTAAATTTTTTTTTATCAATTATTGTTTGATTTGATGCGTATAAATTACTTTATGAATTTGTATTGATGGTTTAGTTTCTAGAGATTATTCTAGTAATGGTTATTTTTGTGTTTCTTTGAGGATTACTGTTTTTCCTATATGGTTTTTCTTGCTTCAGATTTTCCATATAGGTTTTGATGAAGCCCCCGTCCCCTGAATTATCATCTTGTGGTTTCTAGGACTTTTAGGATTCTATCACTTTTTTTTCCTTTATTTATATACATATTATCAGCGGGATTGTGCATAATTTGAATTTGAATAAGTGAAAGTGAAGATCTTAATTCCTTACATAAATATAATTGTTAGAGTTGAATTAAAGTGGAAAGTTGGAATTTATTGCCTTATATATCTCAAACAATTTGGTTGGAGCACGCATAATAAATATATAATATACATTATTACTTTAGGAAAATAGAATTATGATATTCCTCATAAATATTATATAATATATTACATTATTACCCTTAAATTTAAAATACAATAGGAATATAATAGGTAATCCAAAATTTGTAAAACATGGCTCTTTTATTATAGTATATATAGTAGATAGCAGATATAATAATAATTGTAACACCCTGAATTCTATAATTTAAAATGTTATAATTTCAATTTTTTTAAAGCGGAAAATGATTAACAATAATAATATTTCAAATATTTTTTTTCTTTTCTAAAATAATCGTGTTAGTAATTCCAAGTAGGAAAACAGAGCGCAATTTTACTTTTCAAAAATATATATACTTAAATCAAAATACTTACATTTCATAAACTACAATATACTTCAGTTTATTTCAAGGGTAACTCATAAATTATAAAATATAAAATTGATACTCGAAACAATGATAAAGCTATAATATTCAAGTACTAGTTTGAGTTAGTCCAAAAATACTAAACAAACACAAAATATCAAGTTTAAAATAATTTATTTTAAGCAGCAAATCTGAAAGTTCAAGTTAAGTAACCAAAACATCTAAAGGAAGCCAAGTCCCATTTCTTTCACGCCGCTCCAAGCTCATTGACCTGAAAATATTTAAAAATTGTGGGGTGAACACTTTTAAAACGTACTCAGTGGTGGGGATCATGGACATTTCTTTCTATTTTATCCAACTGAAATAAATCGCAGGAATAATGGATTTATGGTACTCTTCTTCTGATTCTAGAATACATCTTGAACTGTGCACATGACATATTCTGGTGCGTATAAAACGCTTCTGTGCGTATGAACCGCTATTCTGATCTGATGCGTATAAAACATTATCCATATTCCATCCACGATAATTCAAGTTGGATTAAAAACATTTATGACTGAAATATATAAATAAATAGATGATATATATGTATAACATATATTTATATGTTTTTTTTATTATGCATATGTACGTTGAAAATAAATCTATTAGATTCAACAAATAAATTTTAATTAATTAAATTAAGTTCATATATAGGGACGCAATGTCGGACTCCCTCAAATCTATCTAATTTTATCGAGTATTACCAAATAAATTAAAACTCAAATTTAAGGAAATTAAATAATAATTTAAATCACGTAAAAGTGGGATGTCACAATAATAATAATAATAATAATAATAATAGTAGTAGTAGTAGTAGTAGTAGTAGTAGTAGTAGTAGTAGTAGTAGTAGTATAGATAAACAAGTAGGATATGTTGTATGTATTACTAGTATAGATAAACAAGTAGGATATGTTGTATGTATTACTATTAAATTCGTATTTGTGTGTATCTATCAGATATATTTTTTAAAAACATCACTCACTACACGAAAATCACGGAATAGCGATGAAATTTTCCGTCGTCATATACCAAATTTTCGTCGCTAAGTTATTGGGCGAAGAGAAATGTTCATCTCGTAAATTTAATCACTAAAAAAAGAAGGCGACGGAATATTCCGTCGCCAATTATGACGACGGACGTAGCGATGGTATAGTCCGCCGCCTTAAAGTGTCGTCGTAATTTTTCGTGAAATTGGAGGCGACTAATAAGGCGACGGAACATTTCTGTCGCCTTTATTGGCGACGGTCAAGGCGACGGACCGTCCGTCGCCACATAAAAAAATAATTTAATTCAGAAAATAAAAAAAAATTGGGTGACGGAACATTTCCGTCGCCATTTTTATTTTTTTATTTTTAATTCAGTTTTTTTTATTTTTTTTAATTCGGTTTTTTAATTCCTTTTGCTTTTTAAATATTTATTTGTACCCAAATATAATAAAAAATCATAAAACTAATATATATATATATATATATATATAATTGTACATAATTTAATACAAAAATATATAATACATATAAATAAATATCAAAATTGTAGCATAAATACATATATAGTACAACTACGTGCCCTCCTCACCATTCGGCTGTCAAGAACCGCTACCAGACCCTCCGGATTCGTCACCAGCACCACCCGGTAGCTGCTGTCTGAGAAGGCGCTCAAGCAGGGACTCCATCCTGGCCTGCTTCTCCAGCACCTGCTCCATGGACGCCTGCTGGGCACTCAGCCTCTCATTCATCTCAGCATGCATCTCAGCCAGGCGCTCAAGCTCTGTCTGGATGTACAGCGACCCGGAGCCCAGGCTCGATGACGAGGAGGATCCTCCAGCTGCAGTAGACGGGTGATGAATGGCAGGGGCCATGTTCCCCAGCCTGATAGCCCACCCCTTCCTGTCAGGCGCCACCACCTGACGGAAAATCTCGCCCATGTCCGGCTCTCTGTCATCCGCTATCCACTCAGCAGCCAAGGTGTCACATTTATCCTGCATTTATCAGGATAAATGTAATTTATTTTTTTATAAAATGATATATATATATATATATACAATATATTAAAATATTAATAAAAACTTACCTTGTTCTCCCTCGCTTTGGCTATGGTCCAAAGGCCGTTCGGGCAGTGGAGCTTAAGATAGGTCTGGTAGCACGCCTTCCACTCGGACAAATGCTGCTCTGTAGCCTGATTCAACAAAATAAAATGAAATCCATTAGAAAATGTTAATTTATTATACTATAAACTTGAATAATTATTATAATTCGTACCAGATCGCGCATATGATCCACGGAAGATCTGGCGCCTCCGTGGTGAGTCTGGTTGGATGCGCCTGGTCCATCGGGCTCGGTGTTGCGGTTCCTCTTGGCCAGGCGAGCCTTCTCCTGAGTCTCCTCCGCCTGCCAGTATGCTATCCAGGCAAGCCAGTTCTCCTGGCGCACAAAATCGGACTTCTTACCCGCCTGGTAGTCATCCTTCTTCATGTGGTACACCATGTCCTTGTACCGGTCATGGCACTTCGTCCAGAAGAGCGGAAGGACCTCCTCATCAGGGAATGACCACCTAAACTCCTTCTGTATTAACACATCATTAACCAACGACGTTAGTAATAATATTAGACAACACAAAATACATATATATCAATTTTTTACCTTGAACTCAGCCCAGTAAAGCATTCTCCTATCAACGGGCACCTTCTTTCAAGCGAAGCCCATAGGATGCATATACCTCTTAAAGATAGAGGTAATTGCCCTCGAACAGACGTTCGAGGGCCTCATGACTCTGAAAATGCAAATTAGATTCAATTAATATACATAAAGTAAATTAATTGAATATATTGATATATAGATCAACATACATACCTCTCCCTACCAACGGTCTTGAGCTCGAGCTCCTGTCTCGAGTCAACGGTACGAGACTCCTCTCCCTGAGCATCGGTCCCAGCCTGACCGACACTATCATCAATGGTACCGCCAACGGATCTCATAGATGACATAACTCATGACCTAGCCCCTGAGATCCACCACCTCTAGTCATCTGACAAAAACAACTCATATAGATATCTATACACATGATCTTAATTAAACAAAAAGATAAAAATTCGACAGCACAACGACGTGAAACCTATATTTTGACCAAGTCATCGACGTAACTTAACTAGGTTCAGGGATTAACTAGCAAAAACCAAACACCAGAAAAATCCAGGGGTCCTCGTCCCATTTAACCAACATGCTTTAAGACACGTGGATATTAGGTTGCAAGAATATAATTGAACCGGCATTATTAAGTAAACACAAACTGTCTCGAAATAAATATCACAAAAAGGATTACCCAAAATTGAACATTGATAATTAATGTTGAATAATGCTAGCCAGCCAGATTCTGACTAGCCAGAATCTAATTTTTTGATGATTAATAAAACTGTATTATTAATAAATTAATTATGTTAATTATTAAATGTTATATTTTTACTATATTATCCTTCTGTCATAAAACTAGTAATTTGTAATAAATTATTAAAATCACTCCAGAAGCGGATCGGAAGAAAGGGGTGCAGCTTAATCTTCTTTCTTTTCTTCACTTCTTTATTTTTTTTTCCATCTTCGATTTCTTCTAAATTGAAGCGCATATAGAGTTGCTCTAATTATTATGAAGGACATCAATGTAAATTTATTGAATAATTAGTGTTTTATTAATTAAATTAATTAATTATTAAAAATAATAAAAAATTCTGGCTAGCCAGAATCTGGCTGAAAATCACTACTCATTAATGTTTTTGTTTATAATTTATGTTTGTTGTTTTTGTTGCGGCTCTCACAATCTTTTTGCTGTTATGAATTAATTAGTAAAAATAGATTTATTTTGATAGGTATTACTAAGTTTCTTAGGCAATTAGTAATTACTTACTTTCATTTATTAAAAAAAAAAACAGCATATAAATTAAAATTAAAATGAAAAAAAAAACATCAAACAACAACATCAAAAATTAAGCTTTTCTTTTTTGTTTTTCAGTTTTTCATTTTGCTTTACTTTTTTAACTCTATCAATTTTTAAAACTTGGCCACACTCTAATTCACCATTTTAGGTTATCGACTTGACTAAACTCTCTATCCTAGCTGGTCTAAACCTTAAAACCCCATGCATCACATCGAAGAAACTTGCATAATTCAATCCCACCTATCTCATCTTAGAGGGCAAAAGCTAGCTTGCAAAAATCATACCTAATTTTTTGTAAATTAATTAATTATAGCACTAGAAACTGAATACCATGAATAATTGAATATCCATCATTTCTATAATAAGATTGAAGAAAATATAAGAACAATTAAATTACACAAATACAAATCTTGCTACTGTAATTAAATATGGGATTAATAATTAAACCTAAATAATTGAATAAGAAATCTAGCTGCTGTAGATTTTTTTTTTTTAAAAAAAAGCAATCTAGTTGTTGTAATTAAATAAGAACAATCTAGTTGCTGTAATTATTATATATGTACGTGATTATTAATAATTGAATAAGAACAATCTAATCCAAATCTAAATAAAAACAATCTAGGCATCTAGCTACTGTAAATGATAAATATATAATTAATAGCTAAACTTAAAAAATTGAAATCTAACCTTGTTCGTAGGAGGCGGAGGAGGCAGGCGGCGTTAGCGGCGGAGGCGGGCTTCCGACGAGATAGGGAGCGCGAGAGAGAGAGGGAGCGAGAGAGAGAAGGGGGGACGGCGGCGGGGGTGGAGAGGGAGAGGGAGAGGCTGAGGGAGACAGAGAGAGAGGGAGTCGGCGACTGGGGGGAATCGTCGGTGGGGGGACTTCGCTGGGGGATGGCCGGTGGGGGGGAGTTCGATTAGGGTTAGGATGGGAGAAAAATGGGGAAGAAGGGCTCTGTGCCCGAATATTAAAAGACGTGGCGACGGACCATTCCGTCGCCCGTTTTTATTAAATTAAATTTTAAATTAAAAACAAATAAGGCGACGGAACTATTCCGTCGCCTTATTATTTGGTATTAAAAAATAAAAATAAAATAAGACGACGAAATAGTTCAATCGCCTTATTTTTCCGTTATTAAAAAAAATAACATAAGGCGACGGAATAAGTCCGTCGCCTTATGTGGCGACGGTATATAAGTCCATCGCTAATGCCGTTGCCCACACGTGGCGACCGCTACATCCGTCGTCTTTCCTTCGCCTGTGTTGACGGAATCTATGCCGTCGTCATTTCCGTCGCTATAATGGTGGATTCTTGTAGTGACTAGTTTTGTGTGATAATCTAGATTCTAGAGTTGCACGTCATCGATCAACTGCTACTCCTTTAAAACATTTAAAATATTCAAAATACTTTATTCGTATACGATTGCATAAAAAAACACGAATTAGTTCCACAACAATATACTCCAAAAAAAAAATGCGCAGAAGTTCCATACCAATATAATTTAAAAAGTAAATGATAATATATATTCTATTTCAAGCAAAAAAGAAAGATCAATAATTGCATAAAGGTTGGGCCATAAAAGATTTTAGAGCATGTCATTAAACTATTTTTTTTTTTTTTTGGATGTCGAGGGTAACACTGGGTAAATCCCGCCCCTGTGTAATAGCTTGCAAACCTACACAGGGGAGGTAAACCACACTTGGCAAGCCAGGTGTGACAGGCTCACACCTAGTGGTGTTGGTGGTGGGTCAAACTTGAGACCTTTGGCCTCAAGAAACACCACTCCACCACTAGGCCATCCCCGAGGGGACGTCATTAAACTATTCTTCTCTAAAAGTTATGTTGCACATGCACGTATAATCGAAATAAATTATGATACCTATGGCGTTATACTATAATATATTAGTGATGGGTCGAGACCCAAATCTAAATTCATATTTAATATCATATTTATAATTTTTTTATGTTTTGATAGTGTTTTAATGTGAATTTTGATCTCGTCAATTCATCTAACACCGGACCTCCCCAAATTTGGATCGATTGATAAAATTCACAATATATTATATTTTAACCCCTAATTAAATTAAATTAGTCGTGAACATTCAGAACTTGACTACCACCTAAAGAAAACTATATGTACATTCGAAAATGACCTATGCATTTTAACCTGGTCGTGCACTTGTCCTCACTTTTTCGAGGGCCAATGCTCTTTCGACCACCATTATTCAAATATGTGTCATCATCTTTCATGATTTATAGGTGAAATTAATCGCAAATATATAATATTTTGCTACTATCAAAAGTTTCCAATCATATAAAAAGTTTGCTGCAACTTTTAACGTAACCCAATCTATATAAATACCCCCAAAAAAGGGGGAAAAGAAAAAAAAGGAAAAATTAAAAAAAAAAAAATGTGGCAAGAATTGGATCACAAATTCTACTGCTGGTTTCCTTTTGGGACACTGCTAGGCTTTTGCCACTTGTATTTCCTACTTTATAACCATTCGATTTAGGGAAAACCCAAAGTTGATTCGTGTGGCGTAGGATGTTTTCTCCTCCTCGACCGTCAGAATTGATCGATTTGCAGAAGGTCGACGAGTGTAGGATTGCAAATGAATCGAGTCGTGAACAAATTGTAAATAAGGTTTTGTTTGAGCCTACCATTAAAATATCAAGGGTTATATATAAATGAGTTTCGATTGTGATGCTCTAGTTAATAAGAACTTGTCGATAACTACACATTGGACTAGTCGGGAGATGTTTCATCTAGTTAATTTACTAATCGAACTTGAGTTCAAAAGAAAGTGAAGCTGCATCTTGCTAACCTCTTTTACACGTGCACACATGACCACCACACGAGATTTAAAGTGACAGTAATGATTATCGAACCTAGTTCAAATTAAACAAGCTTTCGGTGATCTTGAGAGTGCTTTTTCATGATCTTGAAATAATGTTTCTTTAGGACTAATCCATCAAGAAATATTCAAATTAATGAGTACAAAAGCAACAATATTTTGTCACTACTTTATTAAACTAGTAAAATAGAAAGGATCAAAACTTGAACTACTGAATATGATTGAAATTTTTAATTAGCTAAATATGGAAACTTATTAGCATGCTTTAATTAAGGTGGCACAGGCAATGTAAGAAAACTGAATTTAATTTAAGACAAGCTTCCTAAGTTTGGACAGCAACAAAAAGAATCGTTGGATTGATTCATAACGAATCTATGAACTTCAGCAGACATCATCGGCAAGAAATTCTAACACACACACGCGTGCGCACACACGCACAAAAAAAAAATCCCCCTTTTCTCACTCTTCTGCATCAAGATTCGACCAAAAATATTTAATATCAACTTGATCTTTACTCCCATTAAAGATCTTGATTGAAACCGATTAATTTCATAATGTATGAAAGTTGAACAAGACAACAAAAAGGCTGGTGAGAGAACTGAAGAAAAAAAATATATCTAAACATCACATCTCTAAAGCATTAAAGCCAAAAGCAAACACACCAAATTCCCTTTACTTCTTGTAGTGGATTTCTTTATATCTACAATCCTCAAAAAAAAAAAAAAAAAAAAAAGCTACTTATCAAGATTATGCAATGAGCTGAGGCAACAAAGTGCATGCAACTAGGTGCTGATTAATTCCTTGCAAATTAATTCAAGATATTTAATTTCCACCAAACAGAAGTCGGTTTAATTTCTTAGTTAAGTTTTGGCGTTGTGCTAAACATTATTGGATGCAACTTCTGCGGAGATAATGCAAGAAAAAAAAAATTAAAGGGGTGCTCCCACTATTCTTTAGAAATGACAACTAAACAAAGAGTTTCCTCTTTGAGGGCTTGGGTGTTTTTTGTCATCTTCACTTTTTTCCTACATCGGTTTGTGCTAATCCGATGCAGAATTTTCTTTTTCCTTTTTTTTTTAATCGTAGTTCCAATTGCAACACCCTACTGGTTGCAATACACAACTTGTTTAACACGTCGTGACAAACGAGCACAGCTCGACTGCATTATTATTATTATGCAACAAAATACAAAACAGCTCAAAAGCTTAGTCGTTAAGGCTTTTATTCATCAAGCTACTATATTCTAATTTTTTTATGCGCAAGAATCTTTACTTAGATTCAGGTTTAAAGAATATAGTAT
Organism: Perilla frutescens; assembly: GCA_026008535.1. Lineage (NCBI taxonomy): Eukaryota > Viridiplantae > Streptophyta > Magnoliopsida > Lamiales > Lamiaceae > Perilla > Perilla frutescens. Next base: position 66,493,882 of record BRKX01000003.1, on the reverse strand, counting down.
ATACTATATATATATATATATATTTTTTTTCCAACGTTCGTGAATTGTTGATGTTGATTATGAGAGAGTTTCCAACGTTTGTAGTGGCCATTGTTGTATGCTTTCTTCATTTGATTGCTTTTTTGAAAGCTTGGATAATTGGTTTAAGTAAAAGTTGAGGGCCACTGCTTTTTTATTTTTTTTATTTTTTCTTTTTTCATGGCCTTGTTGATTTGGAAAAGCCATTGCAAATTGAAAGAAAGGAATGATTTGAGACGAGTAGGCCAAGAAATCAACAGAAAATGAAATCGAAAGCATAAACGACCTTTCAGATGAATCCAAAGGTGCTTGTCTGAGTTAAGCTAAGCTACTGTTTATGATCATGGAAAAAAAAAAAAAATCTGCACATTTTTTAGTTAAGATTTATTGATATTTGGGGCGGACAATTTCTAGTTTTTTCGAAGTTTGTTAAAATGGTAAAAGGATGGTGAAATTCTTCAATGGTACATAAAAGTTGTTGAACTTTTGGTCTTGGCATAAACTTCTATCTCAACTTCAGCACAACATTGCTCTATTTTTAGTGTGAGAATGTTGAGTTTCTGTCAGCAAAAATACAATTGTATTATTCTGCAGTTTTGTGTTACTATTTACATTGCACTAATTTGATTAAGTACATTCTGTTGTTGTACGAATAATATAATAGTCAAAACCATGTATAACAGAAAGAAAGAAAAAAAGCATCACTTTTCTTTTACAATCAATCTGCTAAAAAGTGAATAGATTCATGTTAGAGGCGGTTCACACGCCTATATACTCAGCTAGCTAGCAAACATTCAACATATATATATATATATATATATATGATACGATTCAAATGAAACGAAATGAAAACAAGATTAAGCTAAAGAGGGTAACTAACTAACTTAATCGAGCTTAAAAGGAGCTTAGCACACAAAGTCTTTCTTTAAATGAGCATTAGTCCACCATTTTAGGCTAAGCATAGCACCTTAGGCCACATTACTCTTTATCAAGAATTTCTCTCTGTTTTTTCTTTTCCAAAAATTTCATGCTTTATGGCCCGCCTTTGCAACGGTGGCACATACTAATTAGCTGCTCCGAAAAGTTGGGGGAGACGCGGTGTGGACGCTCAGATCAAACCTGTCGATCATCTGTTGACTGTTACATAGCTTTGAGGTTGAAAAAAGCATATGTTATAGCCATATATAGGCTTAGTTGCTTCTGTTTTAGTACTTCGCTCTGTCAGAAAGTAAAACATAAAATGCCTGTCATGTTCACAGCCTATTTATTTATATATATATATGAGTGAATCTTTTGGTGTGACTGCGAAATTTTGGCTTTGTAAAGCTGCTTTCAGACAAAGTGAGTTTAAGCTTATCGATTGAGTTGGCGAACTTGTACTCAGTCTGCTCTTTGCTTTGAACGTTTTTCGGGTTAAAAATATTGATGCTAGAGTAGTAGTGACTGTGATCAGAGGGAAAACAGCAAAAAGAGAGATTAAAGAATCTATTGTTAGACCATTTTTTATATTCAAAAGTTGTGAGATTTTGTGGTTTGATTCTTGTTGTTAGCTGTCTTACTTTTGCCTGAATCTAGGACTTGTTTAGTAATAAAAGTTTTTGTCTGAACGTCTTCTTCAACTCTCTGAAGTGGGATATGATCATGATCGTGATTCTTTTGCTTTGGTTCATATTTCAGATTTTTGAGTTTTTTTGTTTGTGACTGATCAAGAAACGATCTTCAAGAACTCAGGCAAACCGATGCAAAGGCTAGTCTTTTTCTCTTCATTCTATTTGCTTTCTTGATTTTTGCCTTGAATTCAAGAGAACTATGTGTTTACTGTTTTCTTACATGAGCAAACTGCCTGAATTTGGCTATGTTTGATCAACTTCCATTTGTTTCAGTTTCTCTGTCTTGGATCAACTTCATTAACACACTCTCTCTCTCTCTCTTGTCTGAATCTCTCTCTGTCCATTTACAGGTTATTAGTATGACTACTCCAACGACTCAGTTCGCGCCCTCAAGCAGGTTAGGTTTATACGAACCACTGCACCAAATGAGCATGTGGGAAGACACATTTGATGATAATATAAGCCCTGGCTCCGGTGTTTGTATGATCTCGGAGGTGGACACAAAGATAGACGACAAGGTGAAGCGTTACAGATCCTTTTCGACTAATTGATTTTTTGGCTGCTGATATTCACTGATGACTGTATAACTTGGATTCCAGATTGAGTACACTTCAGATAAATCACTTGAGCTTGCTGAAGATAGTCGCACTTCTAGAAGTATTTCGGAGAAGGTTAGACCTTACCTCTGCTTCTGTTATGCAAATTGTGGGATTTGGTGAAGATTTATCTGTGATGTTATGACAGATACAGAGACGCTTAGCACAAAACCGCGAAGCTGCAAGGAAGAGTCGCCTAAGGAAGAAGGTGTGGAGATGTTGATGCTGATGACTCTTCAAGAATTGTTGATTCTTCAACTGTTTTGGTTTATTTGTCACCTCCATTTTGTAGGCATACGTTCAACAACTGGAAACAAGTAGATTGAAGCTAGCACAGCTCGAGCTAGAACTGGATAGAGCTAGACAACAGGTGTGGGAAACAAACATCCAACAACTCTTTTTTTTTTTCTTTTTCAAGCATAACTTGTTAGTTGATTCTTGATCATAGGGCATGCTTATTGCGGGTGCAAACGGGCATATGGGGTTATGTGGAACTGTAAACTCAGGTAATCAGTTTTCCTCTTCAAGATTTGGATGATGGTAATTTTGTCTAGACGAAGCAATGCACGTAGATTAGGCTTATAATGTGGTAGTGGTCCATCCATGTGCAGGAGTTGGTGCATTTGAGATTGAATACAGCCAGTGGATAGACGAGCAAGAACGGAAGCTCGCTGATCTGAGGAACGTGCTGCAGACGCCTATAAACGACGTGGAGTTAAGACAAATGGTTGAGAATGTGTTGAGCCACTACTGTGATCTCTTCCGAATGAAGAGGGATGCTGCAAGAGCTGATGCTTTCTACTTGGTCTCGGGTATGTGGAGGACCTCAGTCGAGCGATTCTTCCTGTGGATCGGAGGCTTCAAGCCATCAGAACTCATAAATGTATCGACTGTTTCATGTCTCTGTAGACCTACATTGCTCAGAATCCGACACTTTCATGTGTGGTTTGATGATCTTACATTGAGTATGTGTGTGTGTGTTTTCACAGGTGGTGATGCCTCAGCTGCAGCCTCTGACTGATCAGCAAACAGCCAACGTTGACACCTTAAAACATTCGTGTATGCAGGCCGAGGATGCTCTATCACAAGGGATGGAGAAGCTTCAGCAGACTCTAGCTCAGAGCGTTGCGTTTCTTGCTCCGGGAGCAGGTAACTACTGCTCCCAGACGGCTTTTGCTCTCGAGAACTTGGAGTCTCTCGAGAGCTTCATAAACCAGGTAAGAAAAACTTGTGCAATATGACACTATCTGACGTGCAAACTATGCACGTCAGTTGCCTGTAGGTGCGCTCTGGATAAACTGCGACTGCTTAATAAGCAGGCTTCTTCAATTCTTCAATACTAACTAATATCATAGTAGAGATAGTGATCTCATGAGTTATGGACATTAAGATTAGGACTAAATTTGATGTGCAAACTGCACAGTCAGCTATCTGAAGGTGCCCTCTGGATAAAACTGTACTGCATAATAAATTTCTTGAATGCTGATGATACACTTGACTTGGACACACAGGCTGATCATCTAAGACAGCAAACCCTGCAGCACATGTCGCGTATATTGACAACGCGACAGGCGGCAAACGGATTGGTTGCGTTTGGAGAGTATTTTCAGCGTCTGCGCACACTCAGCTCGCTCTGGTCTGCCCGTTGCCCGAACGAACCAGTATAATCTGATCTGCATCGAGGTCGGAGAAGCAGCATTAGGTACAAATTCATCCATGGATATATAGACAAGTACTGTAAATGAGATAATCTTGTAGTTTATGGTTAGATGGTATCAATTTATAATCCAAGTCTGCTATATTTTTTTGTGCTGCTTCTTGTTAAGTATGTACATATTGGTTGAGTTATAGTTATTGAGTACTTATTCTAATGTTGTTGTAGTAGTAGTATTATGATCTCTTTTTCCCGATGCACGTTTCTTCGGGGATACTCAAGTCGTGTAGTTAGCCTACGTAGGACGGTAAATCAGTCGAACTTATATGAATATCGAAAAAAGTTAAATACACCTTTTCAATATAAAATTTCTCATATCGAAAAGAAATATTAAATTCAAATACTGAAATTTATCCTGATCCAGTTCCATTGACAACAATAGATAGGCATTTGTAAATGTAACATTACTACTGCCGCAAAGAAGCCAAAAAAAGATTGGAAAGGGCTTTATATATTCCTTTCTTCTATAACAAACGTTAGCAAAGTATTATTCAATTAATCAAAATATTATTCGAGGGAAAAAGGGTTTTTCATCCAGCAGCAGCTGCAGAGGATCATTTGCCATCTCAGCTGTTTCGAATGTGAAGTTATGACTCTCAACTTAAATAAGCAGAATGCTTATCCACGATGAGTTTGATCAGCGGTTCTTCCACGTCAGCATCGGCCCGAGTTGTGTCTCGTTGGACTACGATGTTTCCACCCTTTGTGACGACTACGACCTCCTCTTTACGAGTTAGGAGCTCGTTAGCAACTACCATATCCATGTTGTATTTCTTAAGGGCCGTACCAGCCTTTTCCAGAAGAATCTTCATGTCAGTCTCTAACTGTGGAGCAGAAGCATTGTGCTGTGTTACTATATCTCCTTTTTCAAAACTATATACAGCAAACTGAACATATGATGCTACTGGAGAGGCTAACAATCAGTTTCATAATTAAATATAGATATTTGGAATTGTGAGGTTTGATAAATTGGTGAATATAGGCGTGATGATGTGATCTTTAGTCGTATTCGGTACATTTTCTTACTGCTTTTTTAAGGAAAAAACTTACCTTGAATGATATGCAGAAGGCCTTGGGAGCCCAATCTTTCCTCAGCACTGAAAGCATCTTTGGAACCTGGGCAAGTCGCATGTCCAGAGGACCCGAGCTCGATTGAATCTTATGCACTGCCTGCAACAAGTCGATCATTTTGTAAAATAACAGCAGTCGCTTGTGATGCTATTGCCAATAAAACAGGGTGAATGGTATATTACCATGCTTTCCCAAGGAACATAAAAATCGGAAACTGCTGCAGCAAGATAAAACAGGGCACTCGAACCAAGGCTACTCATCGATGATGAAATCAACTGCAAATTCTGCACAGCATACAGGAAAGGGATCTTAGGTAGATGAAGTAAATAAAACAAAATAGTTCATGAATGAAACAATAAATTCCCGATTAAGAGTAACTGAATCAATTTTTCATCGAACTGATACGAAGACCTCTCTAGTCTCTAGATAAGTCAATGTCTTTCTCCGCAGCCAAAGTAACTAGCCATTTGTTAAATCCACTTGGAACTCATTTCTAGGACTTGAGTTCCTGTTCCTCAATTAGAATACCCGTTACTTTTTATAACTCAAAACTGTAAATTTCCGGAAAATTTGTGACAATAAGACAACCTGAAGATACTCAAAAATTGTTGTGAAGGGAAGTTTCAACAAGGTGCCATTGCTAGCCGCCTGCGAAAAAGTTGAACAGTTTCAATGTTGATCAATCAAGTCACGAGCAGAGCGAAAACTTCTCAAAAAAAAAAATGAAGATCATACATACATACCACATGAGTGTTACTGATAGCTTCCTTGACTGTTTTCTCATATAGCGGGCGTGCTGAAATGTAAAACAAAGATTAATTTGTTAACCAAAGAAGTATTAGATAATTTTTACAATAAAATCAATTGAGCAAATTCACCATAAATATCAAGAGAGGCTATGCTTTTGCATACATAAAAGAAAACATATGCTTTCAGTTAAAGGAAAAGTACGTCTCACGATCCTAACGTCCTTGAACATTGTTTATGTCATAGGATGCAACTTTACTATCAAGACAAGAAATCAGAGCCATGGTTTTAGAAACTTCTGCAAAAACACACTATGGACAGTAATTGGTGTCGTAATAAAGAGATTCCTACCAACCTGTAATATTTGATTCACTCGTAACTTCAAAACATTCAAGCAATGGATTATTTGGAAGAGATCTGCAAAATGGCTGGTAGGTTCCTCTGCATACACATTCCGATGCTGTTGTCAGTGCTAACAAATCAAGTTATACGTTTTCATCAGAAAAAAAAATAAAAATGATAGTCTGTCTAAAGAAGGAATCATCAGTACTCACTCGCGATAAAGAAATACTACTGCATATCCAGCCTTCAAAAAATATCTGCAGTTTGATTGTTCAACCGCCTTGTGTCAAAAATATAAGCAGAGTGCAAAATCATTCAATAGAAGCAAATGATAATGCAGCTTACTCTGCAGAAGCAGCTCCTCTTGAGCCTGAGCTGAAATTATCAATATAACGAACACATCGCTGTTCCAAAGGAACAGTTGTCCCTCCAGAGGTCACCAATACTACCCTGGTAGATTTTTCTGAAATGTAAATGAATCCAAGTACATAATGTAAAACTTTTGCAGCTGCACTAGCGAGAGAGAGAGAGAGAGAGAGAGAGAGAGAGAGAGAGAGAGAGAGAGAGAGTAAATATGTAATTCGAAGGTAATTAAACCAACAAACTTGCCTAAAAATGACTTCTTTTGAATAAATTCTTCAAGTTTTCTTTTGATTTCTGCAGCATCCTTTAGAGGAGGGGAAGAGTCAAAGAAAGACTTAATATCATCATTAGATGTTTCTTCAAAAGATCCCAAACCATTTGATGCGGCCATCGAACAAGCTAGCTAACATAACAAACAAAACAACCAAAATTTAAAAAATCTCACAAATGAGTAATGCAGTCCTAACTCCTAAATGCAGAAATACAATACCATAACTAGAGTTTCCTCATCCAACTAGCTCATGTAAGTAATTAATTAGTTTAAAACATAAAATAACATAAATTATCTCATTCCACCAAATGCTTTCAGCAAAATTCTCATAGGCAATCCATCAAACAAGTAATGTGCATGAAATCCCAAATTGTTAGTCAACACAACCATTACCATCTCTCTCCACTCAATTTCCATCATCACAACTCCATGAAGATTCTTCCCCCTACTTCATTACCATTACATTCCCAACCCCACCACAATCATAAAATATTTTTATCAAGAAACTTAAAAATCCATTAACACAACAAAAAAATAATAATCAGAAAAACCTTAAAATTATTAAAAAAAAAACCACCAGCCCACAACTCTCATAACTCAATTCTTTAACAAATTTACAGGATTTGGCGAAAAAAAAAAAAGCAACGCTATTGATACCATGACCGATCAGCATTGATAAAGAAGAATCTTTCTAAATCACAATAAGCAAACTTCACTACCTTCTACCATTCCCATTAATACTCATATTTTTTCTTAAAAAAAAAAAGATTATTTCTTCCCCCTCAAACAAGGAAACGAAAATGGATTATTCCCACAAGAAAAATACAACTAACCTTGTGAAATAAATTCCACTCTACCAAGAGATAGGTTTGACTGAAATGCTTTGATTTAAGCAAAACTAATTCCAACCACTATAAATAGGAAAAAACAGTCCAAGAAAAACGGCAGCAGCTCAAAATTAGTGTGCGGAAATTTGTTTTTGCCAAATTCCTGTAACGACCCCTTTAGTTATGGATGATAATTAGTTAATTGCCGAGCAAATAATCTGAATATTCACTATTTAGGGGTAAATATGTAATTTAGGGACAATATAGCGGTAGAAGCGGTTGAGGGATTAGGCTGTGACAGTTGCATTCGGTAGGTGGGATTGTTCTGCCACGTGGCCTTTAATGGCCGTTAAAGCAAGGCCACGAAGAGATTCGGAATAAATTTCATTTTAACATTTTAATTTAATTTTATAAAGAATATTTTTTACATGTTCATGGTCGAAATATTATATATTTTTTTTCGATTTATTCTCATTCACTTCATTTAATATTCATATAAGGGTGTATTAGGTACTTAATTATTTTATTAAGGATTAATTATCTTAAAAGTCATGAATTTTGAGCATAACTGTGAATTTAACATGATTATTTTATTAAAATAATAACTTTGAACTTGAATATTATTCAATTTCCAAAATTTTTATAAAATAAATTGACCTTCAATTCAGTCGATAATTCGCTCGTCTTCTCAAACTTGTCGTGACTCGACCATCAATATTTTTAAAAAGAACATCAAAGTGGCTGGATTTCATACTCACATCAATAGAAAAAAAAAATTATTAAATTCAGCCGTATTGACATCTTTTTTTTAAAATTGATAGTCGAATCATGATGTATTTAAAGAGACGAGCAAGTTACTGGCTGAATCGGAGGTCAATGTGTTTAACAAATTTTTGGGGATGTTGAATAAGATCCAAGTTAAAAGTTGATGTTTTAATTATTTACTTTTAAAATTTGTATTAAATTTACAATTATGTCCAAAATTCATGATTTTTATGGAAAGCAATCCTCTTATTAATATTGTATTTCTACAAAACAACACTTATTCAAGAATGAAAAGATTATTTATTATCGATTGGAAACAATGAAAGGACATAGTCACATAGGGATTAATTATTAATACCATTTTTGTGTTTATTCGTTGGGAATAAAAGGTGGCGATTTAAATTAAATATCTACGTACTAACGTCTTTTAAGTCGACTCGTTTCTCGCACAATAGTAGAATTTATTTAAAAAAATATATCTAAACAAACCTCTCCCTCTTCAAAAATAAATAAATATAAATAACATTTCATAGTTCATTGGTTCGAATTTCCCATTACATTTTTCGTGTTTCACTTTGCATTTACTATCAAATTTATAATTTTAATAATGCATGTTTACTATAAAAATAAAAAAATAATTATAAAAAAAATGGACCATATTCAATATTTAGCAACAATAAATTCAAATTAAAAAATATAAATCATAATTATGAAATAAAGAACACGAATAATTAATTATTAATTAAAAATTAAATATAAAAAATAATTATAAATTATAATTGAATGGGATGAACCCTAATTAGTAATTATAAAATTAATATAAAACATAATACATTGAGTTTTAAAAAAATAGAAGAAAAAATAATGATTTTAATAGTGAAACACCAAATCGTACGCCAATTATGTGAAATGGATTTAACTCCATGTGATAAGCTCCTTATGTATGTACATGTAAAAGTTTACCGAATAAAGAATGTTTATGCATTTTGTGCTATTCAATAAGTTTCATTTATGTAATCAATTATTAGCATGATGAATTCCCTACTACACCAAATTGCAATTAACTTTTGCTTTAAAGATAATTGAATTGAAATAATTGGACTTTGGGGAAAGTGAGAGTTGTCATTTAAAGTCTAGACTTAATTACTGCCACTTCTAGACCCAACCAAATTAATTCACAAAACTAGATGACTGGTTTAATTTGTAATTAAAACTAGTGTTTAATTTCAACTACCACCAAATTTTGTATATGAAAATTGCATAACACATATTGTCTTACTTTCCCTCAATGCAAAGGTAAAATGTCCAAATTAGAAATTAAATCCTTTCTTATGTATATTATATATTCCCTTTATTTCCAATTAAGTGTCATTTTGGATGAATGCACACAAATTAATAAATTAATTGAGTTACCTAATACACACTTGTATGAATACATTAAATGAGTTAAATCTATATGGTTCAACGCATTAAATGGGGGTAAATGTGTGAAAATTATGAATTTTCTGTCTCCAATTTGTAGAATGACATTTTTTCTGAAGCAAAATTAAAATATTAAAAAATGACATTTATTTATAAACGAATGAATTATTGATTTTTTTCATTGTTTGTTTCATCAGTATACGGCATATATACCCATCTTCATGACATCAAATAATAGTATAGATTAATAATATCGATAAAGTGAAATTTGAAATGACCATACTAACGAGAAAAGGAAACCTTGACTATTTCACTAATTAATACAAAACTTCAACATATATATATATATATATAGAAGGCTAAATGATAGATAATGTCCAAACATTTTAAATGAACTTTTAAAAATGTCCCGACTGTCAGCAAAGGAAACTAAAGAAAGTCGAGATCCTTGTTCAGAAATAAGCCCGTAAATCCTGCAGATCCAAATCATAAGGAATTAGCACCATGTTTAGAATAATTTCCTTAAATATGTAATCTCTATCTATATGTATGAAATCCCTTGATGTAGAACATATACAGAAATCAATACAACAGAAAAAAGCTTTCGAATATCTCAATTCTTAGCCTAAGTTTTATCTTTATTTCTCATCATGTTTATACTACAAATTAATATGGTATCAGAGCAGTGGAGATCCTGAAGGATCGACATTGTTCTGCATCATCATATACCATCTACCTTACCTCTATACCATGGCGGACGACGATGGAAACCAATCGAGCTCTCAGCCATCTCTGCAGGGATCAGAGATGCTGGCACAACAATTAGCCAGTCTTTTGCGTCAATTAAACCCACCCACAGCAGAAACCACCACTCCAGAAAGCAACCAAAATCAGACAGTAACTGTGAGCATCAAACTGAATGAGTTCAACTACTTGTTATGATCCAGGATGATGCATCTAGCCATCGGAGGGAGGGGTTGCCTCAACCACATCACGGACCATCCTCCTCCCCTCGAAATGACTGATCCAAAGTACCACAAGTGGTATCAAAACGACCTCACCGTCATTTCGTGGATTATCCAGAATATGGAACCCACTCTTGCCAACAACTACGTTCAATTCAAGACTGCCAGAGGCTTATGGAAAAGCCTCTCAACTACCTACAGTGTCAAGAGAGACTCAGCCCAGATCTTCGATCTCACAATCCAGGCTAATAGTCTAAAACAGGGGCAGGGAACGATAGAACACTTCTATAGTACCCTTCAAAGATTATGGGCAGAGATAGACGAAAATCAACCAAATCCAATGGATTGTGAGAAAGATATTTGTACCTTCAACCGGATACAATCAGAGACAAGACTATTTCAACTCCTTGCCGGAGTAAGTGAGAAGTACGAACCAGAGAGACGAGATGTGTTAAAAATGGATCCTCTACCCACAGTGGAGGCTGCATATGCCCTTCTTCGCAGAGGTGCCGCTCGGAGAGGGATTTGGGGCCAAGATGTTGAGGGGTCCATAGACCGAGAAATTGGGAGTGGTCTCCTTACCCAAATAGACGATGCTCACGGCCTAGCAGCACGAGGATTCCGATCATCACCACGGTCAGGTCCACCCAAGCCCGGTGGGTCATCATCCCATGAAAAAGTGGACAAATCAAAATTGAAGTGTAGTCACTGTGGGATGACTAAACATACCAAAGAAAGCTGCTTCCGACTAGTAGGATACCCGGAATGGTGGGAAGACAACCATAAACCACCGAAGGAGAATCAGGGCAAAGTTACCGCCACTGTCGGTGACTCCGAAGTCACCAGCCATCAACACGGCGGCAACAGCGGAAGCGGCAACAGCGGCAAGGGAAGGAGTGGAGGCGGTGAAGGAACCAGTCGAACATCTATGGTGGCTAGGGTTTCGAGTGAGGGAGAAGGGTCTTTAAACAGTGGTGGGATCGATTATGAAGGTACCGGGTCGGGTGGTCTAATGCCCGACCCACTCACTTCTAACTCATTTAAATACCGAGCCTCGTCCTATTTTAATAATGTTGATAATGTGGCTTGTGCTAATAATACACATGATCGGGAAAATAAAAACACTTCTTAGATTTTTGACTGTGGAGCTACGGACACCATGACTTTTGAGGCCTCGGATATCTGTACTCCTTCCCCTCCTACCAAAACACATGTAGTTACTGCTAGTGGAGAAATCACTCCAGTTCACGGAGCCGGCACTGTATCAATTTCTCCTACGTTAAAAATCTCAAATTGTTTATATGTTCCGGCTTTATCTCATAAGTTGTTGTCTATCAGCCACGTCACCAAAGAGCTCAATTGTATTGTTCTGAAGCATCCTACCTTCTGTATTTTACAGGATATCAGGATGGGGGAGATCATTGGACGTGGCATTGAGTGCCGTGGATTGTACTATGTGGATGAGATTGCTCAAAAAGGTGCGGTGATGTTGGCTACCAGAACTGCACCCCAGGCTGCTTGGCTTTGGCATCGACGCCTCGGTTATCCTTCTGTTGGTTATCTCAAACTTTTATTTCCTAAGTTGTTTTCCTCTTCAGATATGTATTGTCAGACTTGTGTTTTGACAAAAAGCCATAGACAGCCATTTAAACCAAACAATACTCGTGTGAACACTATGTTTTCTTTAGTGCACTCTGATATTTGGGGTCCTGCTCCTGTTGTTGGGGGACAGGGTTTTCGATATTTTTTATTATTTATAGATGACCACACTCGTATGTCTTGGGTTTATTTTCTGCGTCACAAGTCTGAAGTTTTTTCTAAGTTTGTCCAATTCTATACTATGATTGATCACCAGTTTCAAACCAAAATTAAAATTTTACGGTCTGATAATGGGGGCGAATTTGTGAATTCCTCTATGACCAATTTTTTCCGCACTAATGGTTTAGTCCACCAAACCACCTACCCACATACACCTGAACAGAATGGGGTAGCCGAATGAAAAAATCGAATTCTTCTCGAGGTCACTCGAGCTCTTCTCATAGAGTCTCGTGTGCCTCCTCATTTTTGGCCTGAAGCTATTTCTACTGCTGTGTATCTCTTAAATCGGTTACCCACCAAAAGTCTTGCTCTCCAAACTCCTCTTCAGTGTCTATCTACCATTGCAAAAATTCATATCTCTCTCACCTTAAAACCACGCATCTTTGGCTGCTCTGTGTTTGTTTATATTCCCAAGCATACACGCACCAAACTAGACCCTTGTGCCATTAAATGCGTGTTTGTGGGATATGGTGTTCACCAGAAAGGCTATCGATGTTATGATCTTAAGTCACGTCGTTTGTTCACCACCATGAACTGCGATTTTCTTGAAACTGAATATTTTTATCATCACCACCTTAGTGGTCAGGGGGAGAGTTCTAGTTCTAAACTTGACACACTAAGTTGGCTCGATACGGTATCAATGTCAAATCCAAACAACTTGGGAGTAGTCCCAACAGAGACAGTTAGCCCTACCGCTGAGCTAGTTTCTGAAACTTTGTCGCAATCTCCAGCACTGAGTGAACCGGACAATGGTATTCCTCCTGAATCGATATCTAAGGTAAGAGAAAGTACTGAAACTTCTCTTAATGAGTCTACTATTTCTGAAGATCTCATTCTTGAGATCACTAACAATGAAACTCCAGAAAATACAGAACAACATGCAGGTGGGCTTTATGAGATACCAGAACAAGATACATGTGAACTGGAGACAGCAGAACAGGATGTCGGGAGGTATGTTTTACCTCCTCGAAGTAATAGGGGCATTTCTGCAAAGCGATATTTTCCTGAGAGAATAAGCAGAAAATCTAGATACTCAATTGGAAATATTGCTAGAGGGAATTTCACAGATCTCGCAGCAGCTTTCCAAACTGCTCTATATGAAGATGAGACCCTTCCGAGAACAGCTGAAGAGGCCTTCCTGTCTAAGCACTGGACAGATGCAATGAAAAAAGAAATGGATGCCTTGGCACGAAACAGCACGTGGGAAATTTGCAGATTACCTCAAGGGAAGAGACCGGTCGGATGTAGATAGGTCTTTACCATCAAGCGAAAACCCGATGGATCTATTGAGCGGTATAAAGCTCGGTTAGTTGCAAAAGGGTATACTTAGACTTATGGAGTAGACTACTCGGAAACTTTTTCACCAGTAGCTAAGATGAATACCGTACGAGTTTTATTGTCTATTGCAGCAGATCAGGAGTGGACACTTCATCAGTTTGATGTTACCAACGCCTTCCTTCACGGAGAGTTAAAAAATGAAGTCTATATGGAGGCAACACCTGGGTTTGAGTTCGAGTTTAGAAACGGGGAAGTTTGCAAATTGAAGAAGACCCTATATGGGCTTAAACACTTAAACAATCTCCAAGGGCCTGGTTTGGGAGGTTCACCAATGCTATGAAGAGTTATGGTTTCCAGCAGAGCAATTCTGATCACACGCTCTTCTTAAAGAAACGAGGAGGATTAGTTATATGCTTGATCATCTATGTTGATGACATGATTATCACCGGCAGTGACACGGAAGAAATTGAAAAGTTGAAAAGAAGTCTGTTTCGAGAGTTTGAAATGAAAGATTTGGGTGCCCTCAAGTACTTCCTCGGCATTGAAGTTTTGAGGTTTGCTAAAGGGATATTCATATGCCAAAAGAAATACACTTTAGATCTTCTTGCTGAGGTCGGGATGTTAGACTGTAAACCGATTGATACCCCTATTGCAGTAAATCACAGATTGCAGATTGTTGAAGGTGGTAAGCCAACTGACCAAGGACAATATCAACGTTTGGTAGGGAAACTTATTTATCTTTCTCACACCAGACCTGCTATTGCTTATGCAGTCAGAGTTGTAAGCCAGTTCATGCACAGACCGCAAGTTGATCATATGGAGGCTGCTCTTAGAATCGTGCGATACCTTAAGGGCACTTTTGGGTATGGATTGTTATTTCAGAAACATGGGCATTCAAAAATACATGGATATACAGATGTCGACTGGGCAGGTAACCCCATGGATAGGAGGTCTACTGCTGGGTACTTTACCTTTGTGGGGGGTAATCTCGTTACGTGGCGAAGTAAGAAATAGAAGGTGGTGGCTCTCTCTAGTGCCGAAGCCGAATTCAGAGGGATCAAGAGTGGTTTGACAGAAATTTTGTGGCTTCGAAAGTTGCTAGCAGAGATTGGCTTTGACTCAGATCAGACATGTCGGTTATTCTGTGATAACAAAGCAGCTATTAGCATATCTGAAAATCCGGTTCAACATGACATAACAAAACATGTGGAGGTAGATCGACATTTCATCAAGGAGAATATAGAGGCTGGAATCGTTGAACTACCATTTGTCCGATCTGAGGATTAGCTCGCAGATATCCTGACCAAAGCTGTGTCTTCAAAAAGTTATTCAAATGTACTAGACAAGTTGAATATTGGAGATCCCACTACTCAACTTGAGGGGGAGTGTCAGCAAAGGAAACTAAAGAAAGCCGAGATCCTTGTTCAGAAATAAGCCCATAAATCCTGCAGATCCAAATCACAAGGAATTAGCACCATGTTTAGAATAATTTCCTTAAATATGTAATCTCTATCTATATGTATGAAATCCCTTGATGTAGAACATATACAGAAATCAATACAACAGAAAAAAGCTTTCGGATATCTCAATTCTTAGCCTAAGTTTTATCTTTATTTCTCATCATGTTTATACTACAAATTAATACCGACATTTGAAAAATGTCATTTAAATACTCAATGTTTCAAACAAACTTAAAAAATGTGTCCTGCTGGGACATTATTTTTTTAAATCTCACTTAAACATTAAGACATTATCTATTATTTATCAAATATAGAATGACATCATCAATTTGAAGGGACATGAAAATATCTTCCTCTGCTCATGCAAGCGATAGACGACGGGGCACGACTCGACGGAGCACGTCGTGAAGCTAACCATGACCCTCCGACAAGGCGCGCAAGGCCCGCATGCATACGAACAATCGGGCAAGCTCGATCCCTAATTTCTTATCCTGCCATATGCATGCATGTACAATATATATTATATTGGTTAATTAATTATAGGCAAAACACATCCTTAAGTCCTTATACTTTTATTTTGTATTTCATTAAATCCTTATACAATTTCTTTGTTTTAATAAGTCCCTATATTCATGTATTTGATCTCATTAAATCCTTATTTAACGAATCTAATAAATCCGTTAACTTTTCCGTTATTTAAATTCCACATCACCTATTATTATTTAATTAAATTCCACGCCATATCATAATTAGAGACTTGCCATACGAAAAATACATTTTACACAAAAAGACTAACCCTAATATATATCTAAATCATATAAGAAATTTTCTTTCGCTTTCTTCTTCATCGATGCAAAATCAATTTGGAAATGTAAATTGGATGAACACTTTTCTTCCATCTCTCGCTTTCTTCTCACACGAGAACAAGAGTTTTTCAAAAGTCATAGCCTTGATTTCGAAAATTGGTTGGATGCAATGAATCGATCGTCTTTTTTTCCCCCTAATTTTTCTGAAATTTTACATCTATTAAGATTATTGATCTCTCATTAAACCACTTCAATTCAAGTTTAGTTATTCAACAGATCCATTGGACGATGCATATATATATATATATGAATTAAATAACTAGAATTTGCTTTGCAATTGGCAAACTAGCAGACAACTCTGAAGAAAAAAGTTTCGGTGGATAAGAACTTGAAGAAAAAAGTTTCAAGATATAGATATTCTTTAATTTCTTATTCGATTTTCTTATAAGATTATATAAGTATTTGTAGAATAGTTATATAAGCTCGCCAACTAGGATAAGATGTTAAATTTAATTGAATTGTAATGGTGATGTGTTGTTTTACTAACGGAAAAGTTAATAAATCTGATAGATATGTTAAATAAGGACTTGATAAGATCAAATGTTAAAATATAAGGACCTACTAAATAAAAAAAATTGTATAAGGACCTGATGAAAGAAAATGTGATAGTACAAGAACTTAAAGATGTATTTTGCCTTAATTATAACTAATATTGTTGGTATACATGCATGATTATAAATTAGAATTATCTGTTCTAATTTAATGGGATTAAAATTTCATGTTACTTCATATCTCACTCCGTGTTTCATTATCAAATTTATTATTTTAATAATATTTACTATAAAATCAAAATTAAGCATAACATAAATAATCATAGTCAATATTTATCAACAAAAAAATGAATTAAAAAATTATAAAACATGATTGTGAAAAGATCAACCATAATAATGAATTATTAATTAAATATCAAAAATTAAATATTAAAAAATAATCATAAACCCACATTGGATGGGGTGAACCCTAAAAACAATCATAAAATTATACGAAATCATAAAAAAATAAAATTAAAGAAAAAAATACAAGAAAAATCCGTAATTTGAAAGTGTAATGCAAAGAGTGTAATAGGAAATTCCATGTGAATTGAATGGTGAATCTATTATATTAGTTTGAAATCCTCTATTGCATATTTGGTGTTGTATTTTGACATGCTCGTATTTTAGTCCTAATCCGAGCATTATTTCGTATGTTTTTATCTTGTTTTAGTTTGTTTAGTAATCTATTAGGGTAGTATTAGTCGTTAATTAGAATAAGTGTTGCTAACACAGTTAATTTAAAAAAACAGGTTTAAAATGAGCAACCCGGGACTCGAGGATCGAAGTGCGCATCGAAAGGGACCCGAAAGCTGGATCGAACGGACGAGAAAGCACGAAGACCGAGTCGGAACCGGGAGGCAGGGCAGGGCCTGCAACGCGGCGCGACCCGGGGCCTTGGGCGCGACCCGCGGCACGACGTCCGCGGCATGATTTCACTCACCTGCAACGCGGCGCGACCCAGACCCAAGCCAGCTCGGGTCGCGCCTCACCCTACGCGGCGCGAGCCAGGGGGCGCGACCGGCCCCGTGTCGCGCCCCTGTGTCTTGTTTTCGGGAATATCCGGATTTTTGTTCCATTTTTGCTTTCATAGTATAAAAGCCATCCTTAGTTCGAAAAATGAGAGAGACTTTTGATATTTTGCCAATTTTAGAGTAAGAAAGAGTGGAGAGCTTGGTGTATGGAAGATTCAAGAAGTTCTTGAAGTTTTTGAAGATCTTTATTCAAGTTTTTGGGTTTTTTCGCCTCCTCTATTATGTTTATCTTTTATGTGATGTTTTTCTCTATTGTGATTATGGATAGCTAAATTTTTAGGCATCTAGGGTTTTGTGATTTGGTGATGGATTTGTAAATTAAACATGGGTTATTGCTTAATCTTCCCCTTCTTCCCATAAATCATGGTTTATTTGCTTCTATTCTTTGATTGGCCATCTTAGGATAGAACTTGGTGTATAATCGAGTTCGAGAGAATCAATTGTGCATGGGTAAATGATTTATGGCTTCAATTTAGCATTAGATCGAGAGATTAATGTTTAATTGATGTTTGTCAATTGATTGTGCTTGATTAGGTTAAATTACAATTTAGCCCTAGAGATAGGGGAATTGAGTTTAATTGAAAGGTCTTAGTTGCTTGAGAGAGGGCTTCGACTAAACTCGATATCAATTGTTGTTTGGAGAGATTATGCATGAATCCATTGTCTAATGAACAAATTTTCACTAATGAGCAATGCCCTAGAGCCATTATTTCTCATTGAGATTTTTATTAAGCTTTTACTCTCTTTTATTCCTTTTGTGTTGCTATTTTCTATTTAACAATGCAAATCTTATTTTTCTAGTTAATCCTCCAACAAAATTTTGAATGGTTTGACTAGTGAAAATGTTCGATGTGATGGTACTTGTAGACTCGTTTATGCATTTAGTTCCCCGTGTTCGGCCCGGTCTCCTATGCTCCGTATGTTCACTTGCATAATTGAGATTTGGTTAATTAAAGCTTGTGTTGGTTAAATCGTTGTGAAAGAAATTTCTCATCAAGTTTTTGGCGCCGTTTCCGGGGAATTATTTGTTTATTTTGAGTACATGCAATATCGTTTCAAGAATTATTTTGCTAGATTAAACGTGTTGTTTAATTTTGAACTTCAAACTTACTTTAAGTTGTTCACAGGTAGTGTATGCATACAAGGGCACGTGATGACCCGTTGCTTGAGTTAGATACCGAGATTGAAGCCACAAGCCGTCATAACAACGCTAGGAGAAGACGAAGACATAGAATGACGGATAATCCACCACCTCCACCTCCCATCCAAGATCCATTGATTTTACAAATGCAAAGACAACTTGAGGAGATGAGAGGACAACTTCGGGCTCAAGAGGAAGCTAGGGTTCGAGTTGAGGAAGCCCCGATTAGGAACTTGTTTCAACCTATGCTTAATGAGGGGGTTGTCAATGGGCCGGCTATTCAAGCCAACAACTTCGAATTGAAACCGGCACTAATGGCTATGGTGTCCCAAAATCAGTTTGGTGGAACGGCACTTGAAGATCCACACGAACATGTCCACCAATTTTTGGAGATCGCCCGAACGGTCAAGATTAATGGGATGCCCGAGGATGCAATCCGTTTGAAGCTTTTCTATTTCTCATTGCGGGATAAAGCTCGAACATGGTGGTTGAACCAACCACCTGGTTCATTCACCTCATGGAGTGACTTGCTTTCTAAATTTCTTCAGAAATTCTTTCCTCCTGGGAAGACATTGAAGTTGAAGGGAGAGATAACTCAATTCAAGCAAAGGGATGAAGAGTCATTGTGTGAAGCTTGGGAGCAGTTTAGAGAGATGCTCTGAAAATGTCCGGGGCACGGTTTTAGCACGGACTACCAAGTGTGCATTTTTTATGGCGGTTGCAAGTCCAGTGTGAGAAGTATTCTTGATGCGTCGGCCGGAGGATCGTTATTGAACCGAAGACCCGAGAAAGCAGTCACAATCATTGAGGAGATGGCCTCCAACGCTTATCAATGGCCGGGGGAACGGGAAAATGTGCAAATCTTGAAAAAAGTGGAAACCACAAACAATGATGTCATAGCCCTTTTAGCCGCTCAGATGACTACTATGAACTCAAAAATAGAGGCTATGGCATCACCAAGATTGGAATCTTCAATCATGCCTAACATGGAGGAAGCGACTTTTGTTGGTCAAGACAACTACGGGGGTTATCAAAGGCCCTTCAATCAAGGTTTTAAGCCGCACTTTGGAGGACCACAAGGGCAAGGTGGGAATCAATACCATCCTAAGCCACCACATCCGAATCTTTCTTATTCAAATCCGAACAATCACCTCCACCCACCTCCTGGATTTTCAGTTACAAATGGGGTCATCGATGATGAAAAGAAACCAAAAATGGAAGAACTTCTCATGACTCTATTGAACAAGACCGACAAGTACATGGGTGAATCACAAACAAGATTTGAGAAGCTTGAAAGCAACCAAGCGGCGGTAAATACCCAATTGAAAATGCTTGAGAAACAAATGGGGCAACTAGCTACCGCCGTGGGGGGACAACATCAACCGGGACACTTTCCCGCCAATACAACGGTGAACCCAAAGGATTGCAAAGCTATTGCCTTACGGAGTGGGACCACATATAAGGGCCCGAAAATGCCACCACAAAATGATGAGACATCCACTGACGAAGGGAAAGAAGAAGAAGTGGTAGGAGAGGAAATGAATGTCAAGAAAGATGAATCCATTGAAGGAAAGGTAAGCCTTCTACCAAAGAAGGTAGACGGATCACATGCAAACATACCTTACCCTCAAAGACTTCAAAAGTCTAAAAATGAAGAGAAATTCTCTAAATTTCTTGACATATTCCGAAGGATTCAAATCAACCTCCCACTTGTGGAGGCCCTTCAACAAATTTCAAGCTATGCCAAATTTCTCAAAGACGTAGTGACGAGAAAGAGGAAATTGGGCAACTTTGAAACTGTGAGTTTGACGGAAAATTGTAGTGCCTTGATTCAAAAGAAACTTCCCGCCAAGATGAAGGATCCCGGGAGTTTCAATATCACCGTCACCATTGGAGATTTCCATGAGAAGAAAGCTCTTTGTGATTTGGGTGCAAGCATTAATCTTATGCCGTTGTCGTTCTTCTTAAAGCTTAATGTTGGGGAAATCAAGCCGACCACGATATGCTTGCAAATGGCGGATAGGTCTTTGACTTATCCAAGAGGAGTTGTGGAGGATGTCCTTGTGAAGGTGAATGACTTCATTTTCCCCGTGGAGTTTGTTGTCTTAGATATGGAGGAGGATAAAAATGTGCCACTTATTTTGGGACGACCATTCTTAGCAATGGGGAAGGCACTAATTGATGTGTCAAAAGGGGAACTCACGCTCCGCTTGAATGATGAAAGTAGTACATTTTCAATTTATAATGCTATGAAGTTTCATGAAGATGATGAGGAGTTTGGGAGAATGGAGGATTGTAAAGTGATGACGATTGTTGAAGAATGTGTTGAAGAGACAATGATGGAGCGCTATGTCTCTCAAGATCCCATGGAAACCATTATGTTTGCATCTCTTAACTCTTCATCCTCTCTTGATGCTTTTGATGATAACATCGATATTGTGGATTGTGTGTTTGCTCTTGATTCTCTACAGGAAATCCCAAGACGAGGAAATCGTTTCTTACCACTAAGGGATGGCAAAGAGGAAGTTTTGAAAAAGGAAGGAGGTGAAGAGAAAGACAAGAAGGAAGAATTGAAACCACTCCCGAGCCACTTGAGGTATGCTTACCTGGGTCCAAATGAAACATACCCCGTAATTGTGTCTTCTTTGTTATCTTCATGTGAGCTTGATAAGTTGCTTAGAGTTTTGAGAAAGCATAAGTCCGCGTTAGGGTGGTCCATTGGGGATTTGAAGGGGATTCGTCCCACAATTTGCATGCATAGAATTCTTTTAGAAGAAAATTACCAACCTCGTGTCCAACCCCAACGTCGATTGAATCCCATAATGCAAGAAGTGGTTAGGAAGGAAGTTCTTAAATGGCTTGATGTGGGTATAGTCTATGCTATTTCCGATAGTGAGTGGGTGAGTCCCACCCAAGTGGTAGCCAAAAAGGGAGGAATGACCGTAGTGAAGGATGAAAACAATGAATTGATAGCTACTAGGCTTGTGAATGGGTGGCGGGTGTGTATTGATTACCGTGCATTGAATGCGGCCACTAGAAAGGATCACTTTCCATTACCTTTCATTGACCAAATGTTAGATAGGTTGGCCGGGTATGAGTTTTATTGTTTTTTAGATGGATATTCCGGATATAACCAAATTTTAATTGCACCCGAGGACCAACATAAATCCGCTTTCACATGCCCTTATGGAATTTTTGCTTTTAGAAGAATGTCCTTTGGATTGTGTAATGCGCCCGCTACTTTTCAAAGGTGCATGATGTCAATCTTTCATGATTTGATTGAAAAGATAATGGAGGTTTTCATGGATGATTTTTCAGTTTTTGGGAACTCTTTTGATGATTGCTTGAACAACCTAACCCGAGTTTTGCAGCGTTGTGAAGATACTAACCTTGTTTTGAACTGGGAAAAATGTCATTTCATGGTAAGAGACGGAGTAGTCCTTGGCCACAAGGTGTCTTCTGCAGGGTTAGAGGTGGACCGAGCCAAAATAATTGCCATTGAGAAGCTTCCACCCCCCACCAATGAAAAGGGTGTCCGGAGTTTCCTTGGTCATGCCGGTTTCTATCGGTGTTTTATTAAGGATTTCTCTAAGATCTCTAAACCTTTGTGTAAATTGCTTGAAAAATCTAGTGATTTTGTTTTTAATGGCGAATGTGTGCAGGCATTTGAGATGCTGAAGAAGGCCCTAATAACGGCCCCGGTCCTCATTGCCCCGGATTGGAGTGAACCCTTTGAGCTCATGTGTGACGCGAGCGAGGTAGACGTGGGAGCCGCTTTAGGGCAAAGGAGAGAGAAGTTGTTCTGGGTGATCTACTATGGAAGCAAAACTTTGGACCCGGCACAAATCAATTACACAACCACCGAAAGAGAGTTGTTGGCGGTTGTATTTGCTTTTGACAAGTTCCGGCCCTATCTTATTGGGGCCCGAACAATTGTCCACACGGATCACACCGCATTGAGGCATCTCTTTGCCAAGAAGGATGCCAAGCCCCGACTTATACGGTGGATTCTTCTCCTACAAGAATTCGATGTGGAAATTAAAGATCGAAAGGGGTGCGAGAATGTGGTGGCCGACCACCTATCTCGTTTGGAGCATACCAAAGAAAATCAAGATGACAAAATGGAGATCGATGATTGCTTTTCAGATGAAAGAATCCTCGTTGTGGGTACGATGAAGGTGGCATGGTTTGCGGATATAGTGAATTATTTGGTGGCGGGAATTGCACTGAAAGAGTTGGAAGGATATCGAAAGAATAAATTTTTCCATGATTTGAGATTCTTTGTGTGGGATGAACCGTTTTTATTTAGAAGGTGTGCGGATCTAGTTATGAGGAGGTGTTCGACATATCCGAAGAAGAGGAACCAGAGGACGATGAAGAACTTGAGGACGAGGAAGAAGAGAAATAAGAGGATGCCGAGCTTAACAACAATCGTGCCCTCATGCCCCCTCTTAATATGGGGGCCAATGACCCCGATTTGGTGAATGTTCATTTGGAGGAGTATGAACATAGGAATAGGTGGTTAAAGTTGGCTAGGGGTTTTCAAGTTGCTGCTACTCGATTTCTGGATGCCAACACAACAAGGAAATTGGGGATTCATGAGAGTGTGGTTGGGCTCTTACGACGAATTGGTTGGATGCATGTTTTGGGGGAGAATGATTGGAAAACGTACCCCGTGCTTGTCCGTGAGTTTCTCTCCGCCCTAAAGGTGAAACAAACTCCATCCCGAGGGCCTGTTTCTTGTACATTCCGACTTGGGAATCAAGACTGGAGGTTCACTGTGGAACGCCTCAACACGATGTTCCAAACTCCAACTAATGGGACCTTCCACCCTCACCCGTCCTTCCGATTTGATGATTTCCATGACAGTGTGGTGGAGGCAAACCCAAATAGTCTACATTATGATTCTAGCAAGACCAAGGCTTCCCATTTGCCCAATCCTGTCTTCCGGTATATGCAGAAGCTTCTATCTTCTACTGTGCTTGCCCGCCAAGAGAATAGTGGACTTCGGACACAAGAGCTCTATATCTTATGGTGTATGCTTAATGCTATCCCGGTGAACTTTGCTGCACATTTCCTCGTGCAATGTCAAAGACAAACAAACTCCATGACAGGTACTCTTTGTGTAGGGGGCTTGATCACCCCAATTGCAGCTTTGTTGGACATCGACTTGTCCAACTATCAATCTTGCCCCGGATCTCGAGCCCTCAACATGGAGCATCTCAGGAATGCTAAGTTTGTCAACTCTGCATCCGCTCCATTTGATTTCCTCCTGACCAACAAGCGTCAGTTCCCGCTTCCAAATCCAGCCTTGACCAATGTCTCCACTTTTGATGAAAAGGAGAATTGGATGATGGATACACCGGCCCATCTTGCATTGATTACCACATCTGGAGGCACACCACGGAGGACACCACGGACGGAAGATGCTGGAGGGTCCACGTCACATGCTCAGCCAAGAGGAAGCCGCAGAACTAGGGAAGACGTTCAGGACGACCGCTTTGGTACTCTGGAGAACCTAATGCACGACATGACGGCTAACATGGGCACTATACGGGTAGACATAAATTCCTGATTTGGAGAATGGCGGTCCGAGGTTGATACTCGTTTGACAGGGATGCAGGAGAGTTTTGATGCTCGCTTCACAGGTTTGAAGGAGGAGATCGGGACTCGTTTTACTGGTATAAGTGCTGAGATTCAAGGTCTGCGGGGAAGCTTCACTACCTTCAAGTCAAGCATGGAGAGCATGATGGGCCAGTGGATTGGACAGGGAGCATCACATCAGCGACCACCACAGATGCCCCCATATCAGCACTACCCTTCGTACCCCTACCCTCCGTACTCGTATCCATCGTATCAGCCGCCATCGGATTCCACCCCACGCCGCCCTCCTGCTGATGAGTGATAGAGTCTGCCCCTCGATTTCGGTCTCACTATCTTTCCACTCAAACTTGTCCTTCCTTTGGATTGGAACAAGTTTGGGGGAGGGGGTATGAAGTGGTGATCGGTAATTGCCCTCTATCTTTCTTTATTTCATTTATCTGAACATTTGGGATGATTGTTATTAGGATTTAGTATGTTATGTTGGTTTGTCTGGATTTATTTGATTCCTAGGATCATTTCTATTTTATATATTTGGGTCTGTAATAGTAAATGCTTGGATTAGGCTTTAATCGTGTGTGGTAATCTTTTTCCTGCTTGAGCTTGTGTTTGTCTTGCTTAATATGGTGACGGAAACAGGGAAAGATAGATATGGAAATCATGCTGAGCCTATGATGATTCTTTTCATATATGTGATTGTGCAAGAATGTTGAAAAATGCATGCATAAGAAGAGTGTTAAGCCGAAATATCATTTGAGTTAAAAATCGTGGAAATTTGGCCTAATCTCCAGCCACTTGTGAGATTTGGGCCTATTTTGTTCTTTCATGTGTGATTCGTCAATGATATTTGCATCTCTAGAACTTGCTTCATAACTTTCATGTATTCTATTTGTGCTTAAGAACTTGAAGATGACCTAAGGCGATTTTTGTTAAAAATTTTGAGCCTTATCTATTCATTCCTTTGAAATTTATCCTTGTTAGCCCCGTTGAACCTTTGGTGATTGATATTTGTTGAAAAGCCCGGGGTAGAGGGAATTTAAGGAATGAAGGGGTTGTTGTTTCAAAAATCGTGGAGAGCAAACTTCGGATAAAAAAAAATTGTGAAACAAGTTCCAAAGCCTAGAAATGTGGAATTCAAAACCTTTCCCTTGAAATGAAAAACAAAATGGAAATCTCTAGAGTCGTGATGTTGAATTGAATTGAAAAAAAATAATAATATGAATTTATTGCCGACTTTAGCTCTTTGTGGAAGAATGTGTGAATCAATATCTCAGGGGGAATGAATTAAAAGGAAAAGAAGATGCTAAGGATTATCCGTCGTTTGCTTAAGCTTGCTCATTTTGTGTGACATGGGTAGAAGAAAACTTTTAGTTTTGCTAGGTTTGGAATGCTAGTAGGATGTGGGAAAGGACTTGGAGTCATTCCTACCTAAAAATTTCCCTACCCGTCCAAAGAGCCGAATGCTACAACCCTAAAGACCTAGGTGATTCTTGTTTAAAGCACATTGATGAATCATGTTGAGTTATTTTGCAAGCTTATGGTGGTATGCTTTTATTACTTGATGTTGAGTGAAAATTTGTCCCTTATCTCCATGTGTGAGGATCGTTGTGATAAAAAAATTGCTCTTCAAGTACGAGTGGTCATTTTTCTCATGATTGTTAATCTTATGATATGAAGCTTTGATCTTGTTCGTTGCATGTGGATTGTTGATTAAAAAGCTGAGGCATTAGTGGCTATGTGTTTCCTTCTTGTCTTGATCTTTTCTTGTTCTTTCCAAATGCTTGTTTGAGGACAAACAAGAGTTCAAGTTTGGGGGAGTTGACATGCTCGTATTTTAGTCCTAATCCGAGCATTATTTCGTATGTTTTTATCTTGTTTTAGTCTGTTTAGTAATCTATTAGGGTAGTATTAGTCGTTAATTAGAATAAGTGTTGCTAACATAGTTAATTTAGAAAACAGGTTTAAAATGAGCAACCCGGGACTCGAGGATCGAAGTGCGCATCGAAAGAGACCCGAAAGCTGGATCGAACGGATGAGAAAGCACGAAGACCGAGTCGGCACCGGGAGGCAGGGCAGGGCCTGCAACGCGGCGCGACCCGGGGCCTGGGGCGCGACCCGCGGCACAACGTCCGTGGCATGATTTCACTCACCTGCAACGCGGCGCGACCCAGACCCAAGCCAACTCGGGTCGCACCTCACCCTACGCGGCGTGAGCCAGGGGGCGCGACCGGCCCCGTGTCGCGCCCCTGTGTCTTGTTTTCGGGAATATCCGGATTTTTGTTCCATTTTTGCTTGAATAGTATAAAAGCCATCCTTAGTTCGAAAAATGAGAGAGACTTTTGATATTTTGCCAATTTTAGAGTAAGAAAGAGTGGAGAGCTTGGTGTATGGAAGATTCAAGAAGTTCTTGAAGTTTTTGAAGATCTTTATTCAAGTTTTTGGGTTTTTTCGCCTCCTCTATTATGTTTATCTTTTATGTGATGTTTTTCTCTATTGTGATTATGGATAGCTAAATTTTTAGGCATCTAGGGTTTTGTGATTTGGTGATGGATTTGTAAATTAAACATGGGTTATTGCTTAATCTTCCCCTTCTTCCCATAAATCATGGTTTATTTGCTTCTATTCTTTGATTGGCCATCTTAGGATAGAACTTGTGTATAATCGAGTTCGAGAGAATCAATTGTGCATGGGTAAATGATTTATGGCTTCAATTTAGCATTAGATCGAGAGATTAATGTTTAATTGATGTTTGTCAATTGATTATGCTTGATTAGGTTAAATTACAATTTAGCCCTAGAGATAGGGGAATTGAGTTTAATTGAAAGGTCTTAGTTGCTCGAGAGAGGGCTTCGACTAAACTCGATATCAATTGTTGTTTGGGGAGATTATGCATGAATCCATTGTCTAATGAACAAATTTTCACTAATGAGCAATGCCCTAGAGCCATTATTTCTCATTGAGATTTTTATTAAGCTTTTACTCTCTTTTATTCCTTTTGTGTTGCTATTTTCTATTTAACATTGCAAATCTTGTTTTTCTAGTTAATCCTCCAACAAAATTTCGAATGATTTGACTAGTGAAAATGTTCGATGTGATGGTACTTGTAGACTCGTTTATGCATTTAGTTTCCCGTGTTCGACCCGGTCTCCTATGCTCCGTATGTTCACTTGCATAATTGAGATTTGGTTAATTAAAGCTTGTGTTGGTTAAATCGTTGTGAAAGAAATTTCTCATCATATTTCCTATTACGCATTCTATTTTTTAGTTTTTTTTCAATTTGTTTCTTTGATTTCAATTTCTTATACTTTAGTTTAATTTCACACATATTATTTAGGATTCATCCTACCCAATGAATTATAATTTTTTAGTATTTAATTTTTAATTTTTAGTTCTTAATTGATTATTTGAAAAATTAAATACGACAAAATTATATTAAACCCCTAATTGTGTAGGATGAACCCTAAATGGCAAGGGTAAAATCAAACTAAAGCATAATTTAATTCAAAGAAAAAATTGATTTCTTTTAAAAAAATTGAGTGTGTGATAAATGCAATACCAAATGTGTAATAGACAATTTCGTACGTATGCTTTTATATACCTCTCATTGATTATTAATTGCTACGTGAACTAATAGAAATATATAGTTGACAAAATTATATGTATATATATATGTATGTATATGTACATTTTATTTTTTATAATGTTTATATAGTTCGGAATGATATACCTTAATCTGCATATGGTTCCGGCTGCCTTTGAACTTTACTTTGCTTTGATGAGGAACTGAATCAGCTGCAACTAATTAAACAATATTAATTACACATTATGTGTGTGTGTATGTGTGTGTGTGTGTGTGTGTGAGAGAGAGAGAGAGAGAGAGAGAGAGAGAGAGATGAAACTGTTGGACTTACGATGAAAAGGTCTGAGAGTGTCACAAGGAGTGAGTAGGAAGAAGAGAATTAATGCATTAATTAAGAATGTCGAGAGCAAGAAAATATATATTTTTCTCATTGTCTTTGAAGAATTGAAGGTTGAAAATTTAGTGAAGAACAGAAGAAAACAATATGACCTTAGAATGAAAGTAAATTTTTGGAAGGGAATGTTGGAATATAAAACATATAAATATAGAACATCAAGAGAGGGAAATTTAATGTATTTCTGATTCAACTCACATGAAATGGGGAAATTCGATGCTACACGTATGTGTAATGCATTCCTACTTTCAGATCGTTCCACGTGTAAACTTGCCGCCGACAAATGGATGGTTTGCTACAGTTTTCGGTTGAGTAGTTGTACTCCGGTTCATTTATCAGTCGGACGGTTCATTATGAGTAACAGATGATCTCTCCGTCCCTCCATTCTGTGATCTTTTTCAGCCACGGTCAGGGCGCCCATCCGCGGGGCCCACTTTGAAATTTGGCTGAGTCCCCAAGTTGGCGTGGCCCCTACTTATTAAATAGTGCATAAGTGTAGAGTTGTGTTAGTTGAAAGCGAAGCTTTTAAATTATACTCCCTTAGTCCCATTTATATAGTCCACTTTATCCTCACACGTAGATTAAAAATATTTATGAAAATAAGATATTAAAGCTTAACTTCCATTATCACCCTTACTTAAAATTAATGACTCTAAAAAATTCTAGTAGTTGAGTTTTAATTTCCAATACATATCAAGGGCATATTTGTATATTACCATGATAATTAATACTATTTATAGTTATGAAACTATATAATTGGGACACTTCAAAATAGTAATCGGGACTATATAAATGGAACGGAGGGAGTATCATATTTGTAGAGTTAATTGTGTTTCGATTGTTAAACTTTTAGATTATTGCATATTTGTAGAGATAACTGGGTTTTAGTTGGTCCCTGTGCTATTTGATTTTCAATAATTTGACCAATTTTGATGACTCTTAGGCTACCGTTGAAACTTGAAAGTGGTTTCACATATTTGAATTATCTTCTTTAAGTTATAGTTGTTCACAGTTATATAATTCTAACAAAAATTATATACACCACTATTAAAAGCACAATCTCAAGTCCCAACAAATAATAAAAACATAAATATATAATGTGTTATTATATAAAAATAGACAAAATTATTGTGAAAAAGGGAAAAAGAGACAAGTTTTAGTGTATAGGAGAAAAATAGACAATTTGTATAAAATTGACTTTTCAACCTTGATCCATTTTGCTAAGAAGGCACTTGTTAAAGTGTCCTAATTGGTGTTTGGATGATATTTTTTTGTTATTTCTTTGATTTAATTCTATTTTGCCACTTTACATGAAAATGGTATCAGAGCCTAGGTAATTTTATTTAGGAATAATAATTTATTTATCATTAAAAGTAATATCCTAACGGAGGAGACACCCAGAAAATATGGATCCGAACAATTGTTCGAGATGTTTTTATTTCAGAAGGTACCTTCAAATTTTGAAGGAACTGGAGGAAAGTCACCAGGAGAGGCTAACCTATTGGAAAGCCCAATACGAAGAGAAATTCCTATCAGAGTCGAGTCTGGAGGAAATAGAGCAGTGTATTTCCCAACGACAAGCTCAAATGAACTTGTTAATGGTGAACAATCTGCTACAATGCGACTTAATGAACCATCAACAAAGGGCACACCAAAACCACAGTTGATGGAACAAAGAAACTACGAGATAACTCCCAGATTTAAAGAGATCATGGCAGACACATCTAAAATCTCGGAGGATTTACGAGAGATCCAGAAGACGGTACAAAATTACGGAAATCACACGTATGGAGTACCACAAGAAGTAAGGCGAATTTCTATAAAACAAGATGAAATTCTAACCATCTTGTTAGAACTTCAAAAGAAGATCCAGACACTAGAATTAAATCAGACATGTTCTAGTAGAAGGAAACCCATCAACTTTGGTAAAGTGAATTTCACAACAAAGGCCAAAGAAGAACCTAAGAAATCGAAGGACGAAAGGATTTGCCAATTGTTAAGACAAATCAAAGAATGACGTCCTCCGAAAGGATAGGTTTGGAAGATCTACAAGAATTGGCAGAGTCGTTTGCCAATATGAAGATGGTAGATCTGAAGATGAATACAGGAGATGGGGCTTTAATTCCCTGAGGATACCATCAGGTACCCCCAGAACAACAAGTACCGCAGGTGCCACCAGCCCAACAGCAACATGAAGGAGGCCCAGCACAAGACGTTCTCATGAGAGCCCGTGAGGACTTTCATGTTGGAGATCAACACAGGAGAGAGAGGCCCAATATGAACAATCTTACAGGAACTAGGGTGAGGAAACAGATCCCTAAGTTTCGAGATACGCCTCTCGGGAAAACAAGCCTTGATCCCATACATCCGTATGGACTCATGCTCAATATCGATGATATTGACTTCAAGGACATCGATATGATTATTGATGATTGGTCATCATCGATGAGAATAGCAGCAAGAACGTTGGATCTAGAAAAGGAGGGATTCATCAAGCTATTAGAGATGAGTTTGTTGGGTGTAGCCAAAACGTTATGGTCAAGAGTTGCACCAGCAGTCAAAGAAGAAACCTTGGAGCCAGCCTCATACACGGAGATCGTGGATAGAATGGCTTTCTGGTTTAAGCTCACCTTTTTGGGAGCAGACAATTTCGAAAGTGCGGATTCCGAAAAAAGGAAGAATTATTCTCAGGCTATTTTAAACCTGAGGCTGAACAACATGGAGAAGGAGTCAATTGACCAATTCTTCAAGTTATACCACATCTACCAATGGAATTCAGATGTGGATGAAAGAGTCTGTGTAGAGATTTTCTTCACGAAGTTCCCGAGTCCCTGGAAGGAAATGTTCATTAAAGAATACATTCCAGGAGATCCTGACAATGTTGGGAGGAGAATGTCTTTTGTCAAACAAAAGCTAGTTGAATGGTGCGGACAGGCCATTCTACAAAAGAATTACAAGAGATTAAAGAGGATGAATAAATATTCCCCTCTTGACTGCACAGCCAATGATCTGCCGACCATCATTGGAGGAGAATCTCAAAGGCCACGGAAGAACAAGAAACACCGAGTTCATCCTTATGCCAAAGAAGATTTCTCAAGGAAAAGGAGTTGGAAACCAAGGAGTAGATGGACCAGGCAAAAGGCCAGATTTTACAAATCTGGACAAAGAAGGGGTCCTTCCAGAGACAGGACATCATAAAGTTCATCAAGTCGAACTCCCGCGAGGAAAACTTTCAGAAGAGCCCATACGAGGGCAAATGAAAGTTTTAAAGATTGCAAATGCTGGACTTGCGGTGCAAGAGGACATATTTCGATAGATTGTCCAGAAAAGAGAGGAGTCAAAAGCTTTGAAGGTGCACCAGACATCGAGGAAGCGGTTTACTACCAAGACTTAGTACAAGTCTACCAATTCGAGGATATACCCTCAAATGAGAGTATATACGAAGAAGAAGAAGAAGTATTTAGCAATGAAAGTATTGATGGGAGATCAGACTCTGGATCAGACTGGAGCTGAGGTTTTTCATCAAGAGCAAGTGGACGAAACTGGATATTCCAGTCAAACCACTATCTCACAAAGCATGATTGACAAAATCATGAACAAGAGCCTTAATATCCAAAGATATCAAGGCTTTTTAGCAGGACAGATTGATCATTTGCTCCGCAATTTTAGTCTGAGAAACAGGAAGCACAATGTAATCTATAAGATTACTAGAAGAGAGATGTCGCTTCCTATAGAGCTTACAGGGAATCAAGTTGAGTTACAACTGATTCCATACAGTGACGTTCAAGAAGAGTTGGGAAGGATGAGGCCAGAGATAAGAGATACCATATCCTGGATCCACATCGGGGCTATCCAGATAGTGCTCAAATCCGTACTACCCGCAGGTATTGATACGCCCATTGATATTGCAATATGCGATAAGCGTATCAAAAATCACAGAGATTCCTTGTTAGGAACTATATCAGGAAATCTCTGTGCCAAGCAGATTATAGGGGTAATCTACCCAAAAATATCCTATAATCTGAAAGATAGAGATTTCAGTTGAGCCCTGACGCTGTACCAAGACTTCAAAAGAAAGGATATCAGCTACGAGGGAAATCGACCGTTTTCTTTAACATATCAGGTGTCTTATGCGCTTTCCAATTCACACCACACAGATTTATTTCTAGGAAAGCAGTTCATCGAGATACCGGATGTATTCTCAAAGGTGGCACAGACAATCCACCCAGACAGATCGGAAATGCCGCTACCAAGAGAGATAAATATTCGAGTAGGAGACAAACCATTGTTGAAATACAATGAGAGTCTCAAGTTGGAAGGCAAAAGACTGTCATTCCAAGGAGATAGGATTGTGACAGAGCCATGGACTCAGTCCTCAAGAGGAAGCTTCCAAGGAGATCTCAGGCGACCAAGGCAAGTTAAAATAAAAATTAAATGCCCAGAAGGTTGGAGAGAGATCGATACAAGGTTTGACAGTACAAGATGGGAAAATAATTTTCCTTGCGACGTCTTGTACTGTTTACAACAACCAGAAGTTGGCCACTATAAGGGAACTCTCGATATAGAAGCTATGACAATGGAAGTATGAGGAAGAGCTGGAAGAGAATCAGGAGTCCTAATCTTAGGACTTGACTTCTTAGAAAGGTTCAAGCCATGGGAGTTGAAGGAAAATGGAATGATGATCACCTTTAATGGAAAACAACTGGTGATTATATGACCAGCCCATTCTCCATATACATCTCAGTAGGGATGTTATACGAGAAATATAAGGCTGAATACTTTGCAGCCTATATCGACTCAGGAGCAGGAATTTATACTACAAAAAGAGGAATCTTCCCAGAAGAATTGGAAGAAGATTTAAATCCAATTGCAGGAAGAGATTTCTCAAAAAGAGTCTTGCTCTTATCTAAGGGAGTGAAGCAGTCGGAAATCTTGATTGGAGGAGCAGGAGATACACCATGGTATAAGGTGAAAACTCCACCAATCTATTTTCATGATACAGAGGCAGACATTTTGTTAGGAAACAATTTCCTACAAATGTTCAGAAAGTATACGCAGGACAATACCAACCGGAGACTGATCTTTACGACAATCTGTGATCATAAGATCATTGTCCAACGGCTAAAAGGGGCATTCAATCGACAAATGCCACTATAATTTCGTAGCAAGCGTGGTGATGAAGGACATCTTCGACACCCGAAAATGCAGGACAAAAGAAAATTCGGAGAAGTAGTTCTGAGTTTTCGTGGGGAAAAGGATCTTGAAGAACAAGAGATCCAAATCCTCAAGGCTTCTTTAATATCACATCAAGATATTAAGGAAGAAGCAAAGATATCCCTCGAAGATGTCAAGCGGAAAATAGCTAGAAACTATAATGAAAATCCGCTGGCTTGGTGGGGAAAGAACCAACTCAAAGCAATCTTGAAGGTTAAGGCTGGAAAAGAGTTTGAGTTCGTTAGATACAAGCCTATCCTGATGAACATCAAAGATCAAAAGGATATGCGAGCAATCATCAAAGAACACCTTGATCTCAAGCTGATTGAACCAGGGAATTCGCCATACAGCAGCCCCGGATTCTTAGTAAGGAATCATGGTGAGATTAAAAGAGGTAAACCAAGGTTAGTCATTAATTACAAAGGGATTAATGACATTCTTGAGTTTGATAGATATTTTATCCCAAGTAGAGAACATCTTATTAACTGCATACGGAATGCTAAGATATTCTCTAAGTTCGATTGCAAGTCAGGTTTCTACCAGATTCGCATGGAAGAAGAAAGCAAAAGGTTTACGGCCTTTTCAACACCACAAGGGCATTATGTTTGGAATGCAATGCCGATGGGGTTAGCTAAAGCACCCCAAATATTCCAGAGGAAGATGTATAATCTTTTTAAAGATTATTTTTCTTTTATGTTTGTCTATATTGATGACATTCTAATCGCATCAAAGAGTATAGAAGAACATCTCAAACATCTGGAGATCTTTGCATATGTTTGTCATAAAGAAGGCCTTGTGCTGTCAGAAAAGAAGGCAGTAATAGCTACCCGGAAAATGGAATTTCTGGGAATCGAGGTGGATGAATCAGGAATCATTCTGCAAAATCATATTGTAGAAAAGGTGCAGAAGTTCCCTGATGTCCTTAAAGAAAAGAAGCAACTGCAGAGTTTTCTGGGAGTTGTCAATTTTGCAGGAATCTTTATAAAAAATCTTGCAAAACACAAGAAGGTGTTCAGTAACCTTCTAAAGAAGGATACCCCATTTGTATGGACAAACGAACATCAACAAGGAATCAGGAAGCTAAAGGAGATATGCAAAAATCTGCCAAAACTGGCTATACCACAAGATGAGGATGAATTGATCCTCTATACAGATGCAAGTGATCATTGGTGGGCAGCCGTGCTTACAAAAATCACACCCAACGGAGAGGAGCCCTGTAGATATTGCAGTGGTCTCTTTTCGGATAGCGAGGCCATTCGATGGCATATCAATGAAAATGAGTTCTTTGCAGTTCGGAAAGCATTTAAAAAATGGCCTCTGTTTCTCTTAGCAAAGAAGTTTACTCTAAAAGTTGATAACACACAAGTTAAAGCTTTCTTGAAAAATAAAATTGAATCTAAACCTGAGAAAGCTAGACTAATAAGATGGCAAGCTGAATGTCAATATTACTTATTTGACATTATTGTGATAAAATCTCATGAAAATATTCTTGCAGATTTCCTAACAAGAGATGGAAGCGATTGAGGTCGATGCCATCATGATTGCGCAGAGGCACTTCACTAAAAACATGGAGTTGCTTTAGCGTGAATGGAACGAGCTGGTTCTTCATGCTGAACAAGCAGGAAGAATGCAACAAGCAGACCAGAACAAGGTCAACGAGAGAATATGAGCATGTGTAAAGACTCAGGGGCAACTCTGGTCAGCTATGCATGAACCCCTCCTCCGGGCCATCAACTTACCATTGATGAAAGGAGAGTTAGCAGTACCGACCTGTAAAACGGAAGTAAGGGATTCAAATACCCCTAACACGAGCTCTAAGCCGGTGATTTCTAAAGAAACACAGGCCCAAGAGAAAATTGAGGGTCAGGGATCACACTCTGAACCATCAAGTCAACCCAGCACCTCTGGGGTTAAAGAGGGAGAGATTAATCTTAGACCCATGACGGGTACCTCTAAGATTAATACTAACAAGTCTGAAGCTTCACCTTGGCAGGTATATCAAGCTAACTGAGAGAAGCTCTATACTAGACAGGGAATCAATCTGTCTAAAATAAAGGTTGATATCTCTGGAAAGTACCCAAGGGTGTGGATGTTACCAGGAACCAATCCACACGAAGTCAAGCAATGGTATGATTTTGGGGCATTAGCTTCAATTCAGACCATGTCACCAGGCTTCCCAGAAATCAAGTGTCTACCAAAGTGGATACAGGAAGCTGTGCAAGAGACCTGGGCTAACAATGATTTGCTTAGCCGAGGAGATGTTCTTGAGCTATACTTCATCAGTGCTGCTCCGGAACCAACAGGAAAAGGGAATCATGAGGCCTTTCACTACATAAGGCTTCAAAGGCCAGATTCCAGGAAATGGGGTGATATTAAAACCTCATCTGAAGAAATCCCACTAATCGCCTCCATTACAGAAGATCAAATATCGACTAGGCGAGCATGGGGATTATGGGTCTGTCTCACTGAGATGGACAAGGTCAAGTTCCCATTCAAGTTTTTCCACAATTCTGCGAATGGGTCATTCCTGTTAAATACCATGACAGGGAGAACAACGAGATTTGCTGAGGATCTGTTCGAGAAGAAAAGGTCCTTGATATGGGAGAACAAGCTTGCTATGAGCAAAGAAACCCATCGCAAGTACTGCAACATGGCTCATTTTGGGTAATGGGATAATCGAGTATGCTCGGATTGCCAGAACCAGAAGGAGCCAGAGTTCGGAAAAGGGTTCCGTCTAAGGATGGAACGAAAGCGAGCTGGGGAGGATAAGCATCAAATACCGAAAGCAAGGATGCCAAGAGCCCCACCAAAAAAGTAGTTTCCCGACAAGGGAGGGTGGAGACATGTGATTACAGATCATGTGACCCAAAAGAAAAGGCCACTAGCACCAAACGACAAAGGCTGAGTGGTCCAACACAAGAGGCACATGGTGCCATTAATTGTGGGTACCTCCACCCATAACCACTTTCACTTGAGGATAAAGGGAACCGGGCCAGACCACTAATTCAAAAGGAAGTGTCGGCAGAAAGGGCCACTCACGTGAATTGCAGAGCTAAATAATGGAGTTGGTGAAATAGAAGGATTCCCCTTCTATAAAACGAGAAACTGAATAAAGCATAGGGCATCGAACATTTTCCTATCTTTCTCCAAAATTGTAATAGTTATATTTTGAGTGTTCTTAGTTTATGAGCGTGGTGAGAATTCTAGCTACCATGTGTAGCTAAACAAGTCTGTCTCCTCCCAAAAGGAGATTTACTTATTTATAATAAATGTATTATTATTCCTAAATAAAATCCAGGCTTTTGCTCATCCCTTGTGTTCATCATATATATATACATACTATATACCAGAAAATTGCTATACACCCTGTGTAGGAAACGAACGTGGGTTGCGCTGTGTATTGCTGAAGGAGTTCGTCGCTGGAAACCATAGGTTGCGATCGTGTGGTTGGCGAGGCCGTAAAAATCCCGACGAAAATACCCGGCAGTATTCCGGTAAAAAAGGTATGAATCTGGTTTATAGTATTATGTATTTGATTTACGGAAGCATGATGGGCCTGATATGGTCGTAATGGACTATTTCCATTTGATTATGAAAGTGGCATATTAGAATGAATAGTAAAGAAACTAACTTAAGGGTATACTAGTCATTTATCACTCAAATTGCCTATAAAACTACTATGTTTTAAATCTTGCCCTTTTTTCCCAATCCTTATTTACTTTTGTCTATATATAAGTTTGCCCCATATATAATTTCAATATTTTAAAATAATACAATTCTTGAAACTCCAGATTTCTAATATCTCAACAAACATTTATGATGAACATACTAAATACTATAGTATTGTATGGAATATAATATCTAATAATTATTTATAATGAACATACTACGTACTATAGTATTGCATAACATATCTCATTTTATTTTAACTTAAATGATTATTTATCATTACTTTTAGTCTAAAGATTAGAGAGGAATATAAGATTATTATTTATTACATTTGATTTCTAATTGTTCAATTTTTGGTCATGAGTTTAGTTTTTAATTATATGAAATATAATATTTTCTTAAACTTTTATAATGAACATACAAAGTATTATAGTATTGTATATCATGTCTCATTTTAATATAATTTTTTATGTACCATTCATCATAACTTTAGTCTAAAGAATAACGAAGAATAGAAGATTATTAATAACATTTGATTTCAATGTGATCAATTCGTAGTTAAAATGTAAGTATTAAATTAATTATATGAAACTTAATAATTTTCAAAACTTTTATAATAAAACATACTAAGGTTTAAACATTATATTATTCTATAGTATATCTCATTCATTTTTCCGCAAAAAAATGAATGCATCATTCATCAGAACTTATAATTTAAAGATTGAAGAAAAATATAGTTATTATTAATTACATTTGATTCACAATTTATTGTAGTTATAATTTAATTATTATATTATATTAAATATATTTTCTTAACTTTTACGATACCAAATTAAGTTTTATGTTATTATTTTATAATATAACTATTTATTTTTTTAGTATTTTCTATCATTCTTCTTAACTTTTAGTCTTAAAAATTGAAGAAGAATATAAGATTGTTATGCATTATATTATTTAATGTATATTTTATTGTATTGAAATAATTTAATATCTTATCATTTACGTAGAAATAAATTTATTTTAAATTTTATTGATTAATCATTTTAACTTTTAATTTTATTGATTAAAGAAAAATAGAAGATTATTATTTCTTACATTTAATTTCAAATTCTTCTTTCTTAGTTATAATTTAGGTATTAAAAAATTACTGCTAAGATTTTATGATAAACTCATTAAATATTATATTATTGCATTGTATTATGAATGTGCAAAAAAAAATTAATAAATAAATATATTGAAATTCGGTATATATCGAAGTACGGCAAATACCTCCACTTCGATATGTATCATTATGACGGTATATACCTCCACTTCGGTACAAACTGTGGTACAACATTTATCAATTTATTAATATACCGAATTTTCGGTATACACCGGTATACCTTAATTCTTACTATATATTTAGTTCTTAAAGTAATATAATTATAAATAAAATACAAATCTCAAATTTAATGTCCAAATAATTAGTATTATTTTTAAAAATACACAATTACTATCTTTGCATCATTGGATAAATTTTGTAAAGGTAAATTAAACCTAGCAAGTAGCTTATTACGATCTCAATTTATGTTCTTCTGCTAGGTATTTTCTCGGTCGATTTTGCTTTTTTTAATTTTAATTACAGTCCATGTGGATACGATACTCGATCCACTTACTATATTGCAATGACCTGTGTTAGTTGCAGATAATTGCATAATAATTAGTGCATCACTAGTACAACTATTATGAGGTCCCATCATAAAAAATTGTAAGTAATTAATGGAAAAACTTTATAATCTTTTCACATGTTGGTTTAATTCGATTCAATAGATATAATTACTAATCAGTTAAATTGAGATAATTTCACTTTTAGTCCCACTAGAATAGGGTCAAAACACTTTTGGTCTCATATTTTTCATTTTTGGTCCCATAGTTTATTAGCTCGACACTAATTTGGTCCCAAATGTTTTTTTTTTCGACACTTTTGGTCCCCAAGTGTTTTTTTTTCTATTATGAATTTTCATGATCTACGAAAATGAAATGAATTTTGCATTAACTTTTCACATGATTAAGTTCTTCCAACATATATAAGTTTCTATCACATTTAAATTAATTTTGTCAACCTCTAACATTATTTTTAAATTTAAATTTAATTTTTTCAATAATTTTTTTTTTTCCTTCAATAACTTTTTTTTCCTTCAAGAACGTGGGTGCGTTTTGCACCCGATTTCAAGAAATCAGTTCCATTAAGATTAATGATTCACACTCGCTCTCTATAAATCTGTGCATTTGCACCATTTTTCCTAATATTTTATTACATTTAACACATACATGTTTGAAATTATAATTTAAATATGATACATTTCAACATTTTTAATATTTAAAGAAACCTAGAAAATATTATAATTTTAGCTCTCTGCCATCACCAAATAAATGATCGCACCAAACACAAATAAAATATTAAATCACCCCAAAAAATTAACCACAAAGATAATTTGTTGGAATGAAAAAGAAATGAGGGTCTTGCATTTTGAGGGGGAAAAATGGATAAAGTTCATTTTTTATTTCTACTCGAACCCATTTTCAAATTAACAAACTAATTACTAAATTGGTATGATTGTTGGATTCGATGTAAGACGACGATGTCACCCATTATGTTGTCGATAAATTATTGATCGGAAAAAATTATTACCGATAATCGTTAATAGTATTGTCGGTGACTTGCCGGTGATGATGCAGATATCGAGGTAATGGGCTCATATATCAAAGCAACTCAACAACTTTTGTCCAACTTTGACTTTTTAAAATTTGTTTAGTCAGAAATTAAGTGTAATTAAGAATATTAATTTATACTTAAAATAAGTAAAAAACTAACATTGGACACTTGGCAACATCTTAGATGAGTGTGTATTGGATGAGACTCCACGTTGAAATTAACCATATATAGCTAGGAATTAGAAATGTAATTTGTTGTTGTATATAATATTTAAAACATAGGGAGGAATTGGATGACGATGCAATTTTCTTTAACCTGGAAATGAGTGATTAATTATAATATTGAGCAACTGAATAATTCTACGAGACCCAATAGTGAAATGTTAAATGTAAGGGTCTCGCAAAAATAATAATATTAGAATGTATTGTCGTTTTTTTTAAGTCCCAGAATAATTAACCTATTTAACTATAGTGTTGAATTATATTCAAATTTTTAAACATTAGTGCCACATCCATGAATGTAATAATATGATGCCGATTAACGATTGAGTGTGATGTGTGGTCACAATTTATTATATTGTCCTATTAATTTATTCGTTCTTGTTAAATCGGTAAT
This sequence comes from Perilla frutescens, assembly GCA_026008535.1. Taxonomy (NCBI): domain Eukaryota; kingdom Viridiplantae; phylum Streptophyta; class Magnoliopsida; order Lamiales; family Lamiaceae; genus Perilla; species Perilla frutescens. The sequence goes on along the minus strand of BRKX01000003.1, from coordinate 66,453,276 downwards.
TAGTGAATTTATAAATGACAGTTGTGTATCTTACAAATTTTTGTTTATGAATTTCATAAGTTTGGTGCTTAAATAGTTCTCATACGGAATCGTTTGGTTGGCAATTGGCATGAAAGTAAAATTTTTTGGGAATATGATAATTAGTAGGATTGTGATTCTGAGTAAAATGATTGCAAACGTATTATTTATTATATATGTGTTTGGAAAAAAAATATCAGCATTCTTGTTTCATTATTAGATTGAAAATAACAAGTAGGAGATTAAATACCTAATACATATATATATATATATATATATATATATATCTTATTTCCTGGGGTTAATTCTGTTATTTTTCCCTTCTGATTATGGTATTCAAACATTCAAGTTTAGATTTGTCATGCATGATTAAGGCCATAGTCATTGTATGCTAGTTAATTAATTTGAGTCATGTCGAAGATAATTAATTAGTGGGATTAAATTGAATGATTTGATACACGTACTTGTTATCTGTAGAAGGTTTAAAATCTGTTGATCTATTGGGAGTTAACAATGAATCTAGAGACGAGAGTGATAGTTAATTTATTAATCCACGACTACCTTGAGACCTGGCAGAGATAGGTAGTAATATTTCTGATCCTCCATCAATAATGAGATTGAAATTGAGAAATGTTAAAATTGGATTAGTATATAACAGATATACTAATTATGCATTCCCTAGGATTAATTATTTAATTGATTGTTTGATTTTTCTAAGTAATTTATGTTTGTTGAATTTGTTTTCGTCTCCTTATTAATTACTTATTTTAGTTTAATTTGAATATTTGTCTATGATTAATTCAACCCAATAAATAGGTAGCCTGAATAATAAAAAATTATTTGCTTAGTACTTAGCGTGATCGACATTACAATCCCTGTGGATACGATAGTCGATCCACTTTATTGTATTGACCTGTTAGTTGCAGTAATTGCGTTTAAAAAAAAAATTGGCGCCGTTATTGGAGACTGTATTAGATTATACACTGATATTTTATTATTAACATCAATTTATTATTTGAGATAAAAAAAACAATCATAGGCATATATTCTTTTTCAAGAAAAGCTGAAGCTTAATCTGATTATATGACTACAAAAGATAACGTAAGGTAAATAATTTTGTTATGATAATATTCTAAGTTATTTTACATAATAACAATTACTTCGTCCTTAATTTTTCTAAAACTTTTAAGAATGGTAAATAATATGGAAACATTTTAAAGTGTAATTTAAATCTAAACTTGTGATTTCATTTATCTAAACAAACACGTGTAGCTTTATTTAATGCATGTAGTCTAATTTTAATTTATTTCGTATTTTTCTTAATGGATATAAATAGTATTGAAATAGATATACACATGGTCAATACTCTCATACTCAAACTTTACTTGGGGATACGCCCCATGCTATTCCAGTTTGGAAAATCCACTGTCGCCCATTTAATGTTTCCAAAACTGAGATGGCATTGTGTTGTGCGGGCTTCGTAACGACGTCAAAGTCCATCCATACCGTCACTGTGACTCGGGTTTAAAAGTCTGAACCGGCCAACTCAACAACCACCGGTCACTTCCCAAATAACTTTACACATGGCAGCATCTCGGAGCCTCACTGCATTGGAGGGGAGTGTAGGGTCGAAGCTCCCCATGAAACGTGACAACATTCTTAATGTAGTTTACCCTTATATTTTCAAGTTATATACCCCCTCCATTTTAGAATAACTATCATTTGGAACAATACACACATATAATTAATAAAATAATTAAATTATGTAATACATCTGTATTTTTATTTTGTTATCTTAACAATGAGTCAACAAATTAAAGGGGATATTTTAATACATTAAATGAGGGAAAATTTTCAGAGAAAAAAATGATTTTTTCACATCAAATGTGTAAAATGACTTTCTTTATGAAGACAAGTTAAAGTGCTAAAAAGATAATTATTCTGGGTCGGGAGGAGTATATATATAATAACTAATAAGTGATTTTTAGAATTGATTACCGGATGATTGAGATATATATATATATATATATATGAAAAATTTCAATTCTTAGATGTTAGTCAGGATTAGACGATTAGTTATGTTAAAAAAATTATATAATAAAAATTGATAAGTTGGTTGTTACATAAGTGATGCACACACACACATCACAATCTCAAATTCGAAGATCTAAATTATCATATTGTTGAATTTTTGTAAAGATAAACTCGGTATGAATTCTCTCTATATTTTCACGTTACATATCATGTTTAACTTACCAATACACACTAAATTAACACTTGCTTTACATTTTGAAAATATCATTTCCTCTCGTAGTCTCGTTTTTAGCCCAACAATAACTTTATGCCAATTTAGTACCAAATTTGCGGGGAATACCCAAATTATGAGCTTACCTTTGGAAAACCATGAAATGAATAAGTAGAGCAATTTTTATTTATTTATTTTACTTAGGGAATAGGAGCAATGGGTTTTGTAGTCTTGTTTTCAAGACTAAAACCGTCACTTCTAATTACGCGATTAAAATAACATATGACATGATCTTCAAATACATATATTAAGAGCACTGATGAATAATTAGAATCTTCCCATAAAAAGTAGAAATTTAAATGAGTATATATATAATTATTAGCTAGGAGAGACAACATATATATATATATATATATATATATGAGATCGAGAATGAAAATTAAAGACAACAATCCATAACACAATAGCAAGTGTTACTATTTAGGCACTCCCCATATCTTATGTTGTTTCTATTATATGTTTTAGCACATGAAACCATGCATTTCCCAGGGGTACATCCGTCAAATTCCATGTGTTGAGCGCAAAGAATGTTCTCACATGCCGTCACTTCTGCAAATACACCAACAAAACTATATATCAATTAATGTCAAATATAATTAATTGATCTTTTCCAAAGAAGAAGAAGTACTGTAAATTAACAAAAAAAAAAAAAAGAGTGAATAAAGAAAAAAACTTGAACAAAATATATGAATAAAGCACTTCGGATCCCCCCTATTACTCACTGTTCCACAATCAATTTTTTATTTTTTTTCTCTATTTTTTCTTTCGATTTTAAATTTTTGTATTTTAATTTAATTTTACACTTGTTAATTAGGGCTCATTATACCCAATTAGGGGTTATATTATTATTATTATTTTTATTAAATACTAAAAAAATATAATAAATTCTAATTGGATATAATGAATCCTAATTAACAAGTGTTAAATAGAACAAAATACAAGAAGTTGGAATTGAAGAAAAAAATTAATTGTGGAATGAGGAATGTAACAGGAGATCCCAATCTGTGAATGTTCTATGTAAAGAGAGTGGTTGTAAAAAAATTATTAGTTGGTGAAATGGGCTGGCTAAATCAGTAATGCAAAGTTACGAAAATTGAATTCTACCAATATTTATGAACGATTCCATCATCCATTACATGTATATCGAATTCGAATCGAAGAAGAATTTAATTAAAACAAAACTCGAAAAAAAGTTTACAATTTACAACATGTTTAATTACCTTGTGCAGCAAAAGCGAGGAGAATGAAGCATAAAATAATAAAAGGAGAAATGGATTTCATGATGTCGAATGTGTGGGGTGATGGAGTTAAAAAATAAAATTTCAAATAATATATCTCTGGTGACTTTTAATGTAAAGATTATATGTATAGACGAGTATAACTCAGAAGAAGATTCTATATTATATAGTCTCATGGGTTGGGGTGGTTGGCAACGACTTAAATTGACATAATTATAATTGAAATTTTATGACTTGAAAAATCATCAATATTATCTAAATTGACATACTTAGTAACCCACTCATAAATATGTGACAATATATTGAGTAAGCACTCATAAATAGTGGCCCATTGATATGCAGATTATGATTCGGTATAATGAAATGTAAATAGCCATAAATGAGGGTACCTTACAATTTAGGCCATTGTGAATTTGGATTCTCAAATAAAAATTCAAGATTACAAGAGATTTTCCCATCAAATGTGAAAATAAAGGAAATAATTCAAATTTGATGGTGACAAATGTGATACGGCTAATTAAAGAGTGACCACCCCAACGCCAACGGAGTGTTTTTCAAATTTAATTTCGATGTGCAGAAATTATATTCATTCCTTTTATGAATAATTATCATTCTGGATAAATGCACAAATATTAATAAAATAATTAAATTATTTAATACACCCTTATGTGAATACATCTGATGCATCAAAAAATATGTTTGAATACATTAAATAAGGGCAAATATGAGGAAAATGTGAATTTTCCACTGTAATTGTGTGAAATGACACTTTTTTTGAAACACAATTAAAGTATTAAAATGACACTTATTTAGAAATAAAAGATGTATTAAATTTAATTTACTCATTCAAATATTCAATAAAATGATTATTTGCAAAGTATCCACAATCACTATTAATATATTGACCCGGAAGGCGTTAGGCACTTAGGCCTTAGGGTCATAAGATTGTCAAACAAGCAATAATAATTATTTTTAAAATACATTATTCAGAACACTGGTATATAAAATGTGAAAATTTTGTCTTTTGGGTACACTACGTTGGATCTTAATTCAATTTTGATACTATGGGTATCAAGTCTATCGAAATGGTGGTCAGAAAATTCTATGACAACATGGGAATATCATATTAAATCTATTATGACAATACATATTATCTCACTTTCCACCCATTTATCTAGAATAATTAGTTTTTATTAGTCAACTCATAAGTCAAATGTAAGTCAACTCAGCGGGTTTAATCTAATGAACTAATTTTTACAATATAGTAATATATATTTAAAATTTGGATTCATAATAATAATTTAAGCATAATTAGAATTTAAGTATTTAATCCAATATATCAAAATGAGAAAAGGAGAATATTGTGCATTAATATAATATTCAATAAATTTATCACAAAATTTTAGCAAAAATGTGATATTTAATATGAAGAACTAATTTCTTCAATATTGTAACATAAATTTAAAATTTGGATTCATAATTACAATTCAAGTATTTGATCCAATATATAAGAATGAGAAAAGAAGAATACAATTAATGCAATAATAAAGCAAGTTTAATTGTCATAAAAAATAGCAAAAAATGATATTTAATCTAATGAACTAATTTCTACTATATTATAACATATATTTAAAATTTGGATTCACGATTACAATTCAAGTATTCAATATATCAAAATGAGAAAGAACGATACAATGCAAATATGCAATAATATACTACTATTTAGCAAGTTTATAAAAAAAAATTAACAAAATTATTATATTTTATCCAATGAACTAATTTATACAACATTGTAACATATGTTTAAAATATGAATTCATAATTACAACTCAAGTATTTGATCTTGAAAACTAAATGTTAAAATAAATAATCGAGAAAATAATTAGAGAAAATATACTGTAAATTATGTAAAATATATAATTGCCCAATGAACGTAAATTATTCAAAATGTGATGTATCAAGTTTATACTACAACTGAAATTAATATAGACAACATATTTTAATTTTGTAAACAGAAGGAGGAGAATAGATTAGATTATGTATAACGTTTATACTAAATTTGAATCAAAGATTAAGCAATTTAAAGCAAAAAGGGTAAATTGCAGAATTTAACATAACGTTTGCATCATTTTATAATTTTCGCACAATTTTTAAAATTTTACAATTCATATAATAATCTTTGATATTTTTGCAGTCGTAATATTCCCAATATTAATATGGAAGATCTATCCTGCATGTTCGATTTGTAATCCATATGTACTACTATTTCCGATTACCTAAACGACGTCATATAGAATGTGATTGAGTTATCATTGAACGACGTCATTTTAGGGTAAATTTCACCATAGATGATTTTATTTCACTCACAATCGATTTTTTAGATATGGAGATAAAACTGATGGAGAATCTTGTTGTATATAGTGAATCTATATAAGGATGTCATTTAGGTAGCCGAAAACAGCATTAAATATGGATTACAAATTGAACACGTAGGATAGACATGCTGAATTAATATTAGGGATTTTATATGATACGGATCGTTTCGAGGATGTGTCTGATCTCATTAGAGTGCCAGAAGATCCCATGACTCGATCGAGGTTCAAGAAGTCCTCAATGGATTTATTCAAGAAATCTAAAGTCAAGAATCATCAAAGAGACCAGTTGAAGGAGCTGAGTCCGAACATAGTTGGAAGCTGTTGATCTCCAGGAAATTGGTGAGTTTCAGGCGCGAGTGGAGGCGGTCGCGAGCCCGACCTTGGACAACTTTTGGAAGTCCGTTACTGAGAGAGGGTTCGTTATTGTATTTTTTGTGAGCGCGGTCATGAATTTGATAGGGATCGTGAATCTTAGTGCCAAATGAATTCGAGAGTAAATTTTCGGACGACTCGGCCGCGAGTGAGCTCTCTCGTGAACGTCACATGGTTTTGGATTTTTGTTCTCTTTTTCAAATTTTGGGCTTTGTTTATTTCTTATTTGATTTTGAACTTTATTAGGGTTTTACTTATTTTTGTCCCACCTATACAATGGTGCAAATAATTATTTTGGAGACAATTTATCTTTGAATACAAATTAAACGTGAGTTTATTTTCTCTCTAAAGAATTTATTTGATTTTCACAAGAACACTGTGGAATTCAATCTGACTTATCAAACGGAATTCACCATCACTGTTTGTGGCGTCTTCACCCATATTTCAAGTTCATATTTCCAATCGTCATTGGGTCTCGATCTCTGAATCGTGGTTCTTCATCATTGTGAAGCTAAGGTTTCTGAATTCTACATCAATTCTACCATTTGTAACATGATACTCTTGGGGTAGATTCCCATCATCACCCATATGTCGGCGAGGATCGCATCAAGTAGTATCATAATTTCACCTTTGTATCAGGTTCCAAATTTTATCTGTTCTTCTTGCTAGTTATAAAAAAAATAAACAAATTCGAAAATCAGCAATAAAAAATTGCTAATTAAGGAAAATAGAGTTTTTTGGCAGGAAATTTTTTGGCATTTTTGTTAAGTTTTATCTTGTTATTTAGGTTCTTGGAGACGTATATTTTGTCTGTGGAGAAGTCGAAAAATTTTCAATAAATTTTTTTTCCGACAATTTTGGCGTTCTTGAGATTGGTTAGATGGAGTTCATTAGTGTTGATTGTGAATTTGTGATATCATTTGTTTTCTGTGGAGGGAAAATTGAGTAGTAAAAGGTAGTGAGTGTGAGATTAATAGAGTGAAAAGAGCCGAATTGAGTGATACACAAGTGAAAACACGTGAGTTGAGAGTTAAATATTGTATAGAATTCTACTATTTTTCCAGTTTTGAATTTTATTTACTTTGTTCTATTTCTTTCAGTCTAAATTATTATCTTTAGTTTGAAAAGATTGTGTAAAAAATCATCAAAAAAAAAGAAAAAAGGACCAAAAAAATGTCTAACAAATCTGCAGGTACCAGAGACAAAGCTATGGATTCTAGTGATGAAGTGGTTAAGACCTTTGATCCTAAATACATGATAGAGGCTATACATCAACATCTGGGAATGATGTTTAAGACAGAGATGGTTGTATTGAATTAGAGACTTGATAACATAGAGGCTCCAATGCAAGAGCAATCTCAACAAGTTCCTCATGTAAACAGAGGTGAAAGAGGCGGAAGAGACAGATGAAGAGGTGTATGAGATAGGGGTAGGAACTACCATAGAACTGAAAGAGATGACTATTATGAGTTCGATTTCGAAGATTTTTGAAGATGATGATAGACATTCAGCTGCTGGAGGTAGAAGGTGTAACACCCCAGAATTTCAATTAAGGTTTAGAGGATTCTTAATGATAATTAAGAAGTTAAGGAAGAAAATTAATTAAGGTTAATTGAGGTCAGATGTCAGTCACGACTTTAAAGGTCAGTTTTCGTGAAAATCATCTTTTCGAAAAATTTGATCTTAATTCTTTTATGGTCATTCGTGGTCTCGTTAGAAAGGTTTTAACTCAAGGAGTATGCCGGTGTTTTTGAATTTTAATTCTGAAGTCAATGAAGTTCCCGGTGATGAAAAACGTATTTAAAGGATGAATGAATAGTAACTTTTGCGTGCGTTCGTGTTTTGAGAAATTTACGAAATCCTCCTCGTTGATCCAAGTCTAGTTTTGCCAGGCCCCTCTTATGGAAAATGACCCAAGGATTCCGTTGGCGTTCACGGATTACCATTCTGAGGTCAATCGAACGCTCGGGAGCAAAATCTGTCAGTCTGAGTGAATAGTAAAAAGTAATTTAAAAAAGGGAATCTTTGCTCGTCTTTCTTCAGACGACCCCGTCTTTTTCATAAATCAAGTTGGTTCACTAGTATTCGAGCCACCGAGTCTCCCGGTATTTTTAGATTTCGTGTCTGAGGTCATTTGGACCTCGACATCGAATAAAGTAGCTTTTAACCGAACCTAGGGTAACTTTTGCAGTATTCTTGCACTGAAGTGGCTTCCCTTGGAAGCCAAAGCTTTTCCTATGAATAAAGCATCACCCCTTTCACTTTTTCCACACCAATTTCACCCATTCCTCATTTCTAGAGAGTGGGAAAGCTTGTGAGAGCCGAGAAAGTTCTGTCGAAGTAAAAAGCGTTCTTCGTGAGTGTTCTGCAAGACGACGAGCGGAGTGGCGTGGAAGGGATGCGGTGAGGGAAGGTGCTAGGGGCGCCGTTGGGTTGTAGCGGGCGGCTCTGCCGCCGTTGTAACTCGACGAGACGCCGAGCTAGCCACCTTCCTTCGACGCACCTAACCCCGTCAATTCTTGTTCGTCGGTCTCGATCTCCATTTCTTTTTCCATCTTTAAATTCCGCATTTACTTTCCGTTCTTTACGTTTTTCGCGATTTTCATTATTGCTCGTTTACCTTCCGTCTAAGTTATATTTCAGTTTTTATTGAAGTTCTAAGTTAATAACGTTTACGTTATATTTCTCACTTTATTCCTGTCGTTATTATTCTTGAGATTAGCCTCGTTTATTCCGTTTAAATTCCGTTCGAGCTATATTTAAAGATTTCGTCGTTATTCTAAATATTTAAAGAAGATTATCGTGTTCATGCCGTTATAATACCAAAATTCTTTTTAAGTTAAGGCATGTTGTTGCATGATAAATTCAAGTACGTTGTTTTTAAGAAATTTCGGGTTAAGTGTTCTTCGTGTTCGTCGAAAGAATCAACAAACCCGAAGAACCCAGTTGAAGATCATCCAGAAAGAGAGAGAAACCAGACCCCGCGACCGCGCAGCATCCTCCTCGGCCTAGAATCCCGCGGGCGCGGAGGGTGCGCGGGCGCGCGGGGTGCCGCCGGCGTGCGATGCCCCCCCGTGTCATCCGACGCTGATTCTTCCATCTTTTCGATTTTTGCAAGTCATGTTATTTCCAAGTTATTTTCAAGTTAAATTTTAGAGAAGCAATCAAGATATTCTCAATTTATTTCGAGTAATCCATTCAAGTTATTCTTTGTCTAAAAATTGGGAAATCAAGTCGAGATGTTCTTTAAATAAATTCTTCTCAAAATTTATAAAGTCGTAAAGTCGTGCAATCTGTAAATAAATCTTAGATTTTAGTCTTCGAGTAAAATGCCATTATTTCTCGCTTTAGATAGTCAATTTCCTCAAAGAAGGTCGCTAAGTCGATGATTCGACTTTTGTAGGAGGAAGTGAGCCTCATAGGAAATCGGAGAAGGATCTTCAGCTTGTTGCTTCATCTTCTGTCTAGTAATCGAGGTGGGTAAAACTATACTCATCTAAAGTTTGAGCTAATAAGCTCTAGAAGCATGTTAGGGCAAATGAGATATCCAATAAAGTATTTTTGCTCAGCCTGATCGATCTCTGTACAAGGAAGGAAGGAAAGAAAGATATTATGTTCTAATTAAGCTCTTGAGCATGTTTAGAAATGCTAGAAATATTAAAGTATTGTTATGCTTAGCATGTGATGTTTAGAATAGTCTTTAGTTGGAATTCATATTCATTTATGTTCATCTCCTTGTATTGAATGTTTATACTGTGTTAAGGCTCGTAAGTTAAGAATTAAGGATTGCCTTGTTAGGGTAGCGTTAAATCCCTTATAGGCCAAGATTATGCTTTACTAAAGGACTAGCCCTTAGACGTCGCTCTAAGATTAGTTTTGCTAGCAAGATGAAGGAAGAAAGGAACTTAGCATTTCGCTTAAGCAGAAATTGAGCTCACAACTTTTAGAGGGAGTCACTGCTGGGTTAATTCCCTCGCAAACTCGTTTGGATATTTGAGGTAACCCCTCTTCTATCCCATGGCATGCCTAAGGGTACAGTTGACATCAGGTTTGAGCCAAGGTTGGGCCCAAAAGTAAAGAAAAGGTTTTGCGGATATAGAGAGGGCTTTTGCGTTTTGCTCTCCATATACCGTCGGTTCATTGTTGGATATTTCTCAAGTTATTAAAGAAGCTTTCATTAAAAACCCACTGAGTACATTAGTGCTCACGCCCTCTTTTTCAAATGTTTTCAGGTTGAGATGCCGAGGATGATTGTGGCTGTGGATGTGGGTTGGCTGCCAAGATTGTTTTGCTATTATATAAGTTTCTTTGAAATCCCATTATGTGTTCTGCTACTCTGATTAACTCTTTCTAAATTCCGTTCAAGGTTCTATTATGATTATTTGAGATTCTAAGAATATTTCCAGACGATTACATATATATAAGACGCATATTAAGTTTATTTCCGCTTTCCGAGTATGTTTTCCTTTCGCCTATAAAAGAGCCTATGCTTGTTGGTATCTAATTAGTTAGCCGTTTTATTCCGCTAAAGCATGTTTCCTTCTTAATCAAGTAAACCCGAGTATCATCATCTATCTTCAAAGCATACCTTTATTCTTAAACTTCTTCGTTAATCTTCTGACTTTACTCGTTAAATCCCTTAATAACACCCTGTCCCCATTCGTTAATCCCTATCTCAGGACCGGGCTGTTACAGAAGGTACAAGAAGTAATAAATCAAGAAGATGATGATCTTGGCAACATCAAGACGACAACATGAATGTATCGTCCTTTTAAACAAAAAATGATCCATCATTGTACCTTGAATGGAAATGAAAGATCGAGATGATGTTCGATTGTCACAATTATTCTGAGCTAAAGAAGATGAAGTTGGTGGCTATAGAGTTTTCGGGTTATGCCATAGTTTGGTGGGATCAGCTGACATCCACTAGACGACGTAATAGAGAGCCACAAATAGCGACATGGGAGGAGATGAAGGCAGTGATGAGAAAGCGATTTGTACCTAGTTACTACTATAGAGAGTTGTACAATAAGCTGCAGAATTTGAGACAGGGACTAAATAGCGTAGATGAATATTTCAAAGATATAGAAGTATCCATGATACGGGAAAATATGGAGGAAGATACAGAAACCACAATGGCTTGATTTTTGGCAGGTCTTCATAGGGAGATTCGTGAAGTGGTGGAGCTGCAGCATTATGTCGAGTTGGATGACATGGTGCAAATGGCAATCAAAGTAGAGACTCAGCTCAAAAGGAGGTGAAACAATACTCGGACGATTTCTTCTACTATTGTAAACAGAATTCGAACACTAGCACACCTTCATAAAAGTCATCGAATCAAAGAAAAAAAGATGAGAAGCAACCTTTCTACAAGCCAAAGACAGAGACGACTACTATACCTAGTCCGAGCAATACGAATTCATAGAAAACTAAAATTGACACATTAAATATTTTAAATGTCAAGGTAGGGGCCATATTGCAAATCAGTGTCCTAATAGAAAAGTGATAATTCTAAATGACAATAGTGAAATTGTGACAGAAGGTGATGATTCTGAACCAAAGATGCCGACATTGTCGGGGTCAAGTGATGAGGAGTACAACGTATCTGAGGCACTTACATTAGTTGCAATGAAATCATTGAGCTTGCATACCAAGAGTGTGGATGAGGAGCGGCGAGAGAGCATGCTTTATACCCGATGCCACATCAAGGATAAGATATGTAGTATGATAATTGATGGAAGGAGCCAACATTGCTAGGAGTTGTAATGGTGACAAAATTAGGATTGTCCGTTCTTAAGTATCCTAAACCATACAAGCTGCAATGGTCGAATGACAGTGGAGAAACCAAAGTAAACAAGTAGTTTTGAGTCCCATTTTGAATTAAGAAGTACGGGGAATGATACAAACTGGACATATCTTGTTGGGGCATCCATGGCAGTTTGATTGGCATGTGAAGCATGATGGATTCACCGACAACTCCTCATTTATACTTAACAAGAAGATAGTGACATTAGCTCCTCTAACACTATCCCAAGTGTATGAGGATCAAGTGAAACTACAGACGGAGGTCAATAAGATAAGAAAGGATGGAGATGGATGAAAGGTTGGGAAAGAGATTACTCAACACTCTTGTTTTGCAACGGCTAGTAACATCAAGTGGGCCATGCAAAATGAGCAGCCGATGTACCTGTTAATTTGCAAAGATGCATTGTTAAACACTAACCAGGTTGATCAATCTTTGCCTAGCTCTGTTTTGTCTCTTTTGCAGAATTTTGATGATGTGTTCCCTGATGAAATGCGACTAGGTTTGCTGATGCGATCCTCCCAGGAGTATCAGGTTACAACGGTGGATATGAGAGCAATCTCGAACCCTAGCCTTACAATGATGTTGAACCACGAACCAATTGATCCATAACCCGTGATCAATTGAAAACACGAACTCGAAGATGGTGGTGACGCCACAAACAGTTATGGAATGACTGTTTGATAAGTCGATGGAACTCCCACGGCGTGTGCGTGAGAAAGAGAGAATTCTCTAGAGAGAAATAACTCGTAAATAAAAATTATATTATCAATCAACCATCTTGAAAATACAATAGAACAACCCTTATATAGTTGGGTCCAAAAATAAATAATTCATAAATAAAATCCTAAGAGAAATAGGGAATAAAGCATAAAAACTCGCCAATTCGGAACACGCTCCAACTGGGCATGACACTGGCTCAGTCGTGCCCCGGGTCGCGCTGTAGGTCGCGCTTAGCCCAAAGGTAAACATGTCGTAGGCGCGATCAGGTCACTCGCGCCTCGAGTCGCGATGTGACTCGCACCAATTTTGAAGCTCAAAGCGTCGCGGGCGCGATCGGGTCCACTCACACCTCCACTCGCGCTGTAGCTCGCACCGACTGGCATGACCGGCTGCTCGCATCTTGACTCACATTGTAGCTCGTGCCAATCCGTTCTGCAGCCCGAGATCACTGTCTTCCACTTGAGCTCAGGTTCCTCTCCCTTCACGGGTTGCTTGGACGACTCTTGGCTCTAGACCTCGTGAATGAATCCATTGAGGCTCTCCTTGAACCTCTTAGCTCTGGATCTTGTCATCGGTCCCTCTGGTACCCTAATTGGGTCAAGTCTTTTCTCGACTCGGGTCGTATCATTTGCCACCAGTTCGAGGGATCAAGTACCATATCGACTTTTTCTCCAGTGCTACTTTGCTAAACCGATTAGCATGTACATGCAATTTTGAGGAGACCAAAGAGATAGAATGATAGATTCAAGAGCTGTTGGCCCATCACAAAATGAAAGAAAGCTGAAACTAGTATTGGCCCATCAAAGAAAGCCAAAAAGACTATTCGTCCCAAAGATGTACCTGAAGATATTCACTCTAAATCAAGTGAACATGAAACTGATCATCTCAAATAGATCATTCATCTACCAGACATCTCTAAACATGCTATCTTTAGATCAACAAAGCATGTAGATTTATGGGATAAGGTAAAGAAGAGATCGTTAATTGTTGAGAAAAAAGTGGACAAAAATACTTTGTTAATGCGGGATTGTTAGGAACACTGCAGTGTTAAGCTTGTATACTGGAAGACTTGTCTTTGTATACATTTTATAATATTTTATTTGACGATATAGATTGAATAATTATTACAGTCACTATGTGCATTTATTTATTATTATATTTATCTGTCAGTTTCATATACTTACATTATGGATGATATAGTGTGTGGGTATACACACGGTAAAGATTATATTATTGGATTCCTTGCAATGTATTAAAAGGCTCACGACTTAGATGGTCCTAAACCCACCATCGGTACATCGTAGAATAATCTGATAGTTAGTTTATGTTGACTAGCTGATTAATATTTTAGTACACTGGTTTGTGTATTGAGAAAGATCATGATACGATACTGTTCTCTATTCTAATCTTAAGTGAGATAATAAAGATCCACAGTTCGGGTTCTTAACTCATATATATTGACGGACATATATATGTTATGTTATTGATTCGACTTATCAATGAGTGAGATTCTCAGAAATGATCAACAACCTCGATATCTTGGGTAGTATCATTTACATATATGATGAGTCGTACAATATATATGCCCACTGTGTCCTAATGCGTCAGGTTGATAATGTCCCCTTAGGGAAGCACAAAGTTCATGTGAAACCCTACAAGTAGAAATTTATTCCGTACATGATAAATATTGTGTGGTCCTACTCAAGGAACAAGATGTTAATTAATTATAGCCATCAGAAGCATACATAATTAATTGATGGACATTATATCTTAAACATGGAGAGTGACTGGACTAAAGGAGAAAGCATATTCAAAAATATGTATTAAATTGGTAGGTCAGTATTATTTCTTTAGTGGAATAAAAATAATACTTGATTTATTTAATTATATCCTAAGTTTATTTGATAATTGGAAATTAAATAAACTAACAGGTCAATTTAATATTCTTCTAAATCTCTGTTGTAGCCCTATATGACTTTAGTGAATTGGGGATGAAACAAGAGTGAGAGGCCCAAACCCATTAGTGTTTGGAGAAGGATTTTCGTCCCCCTCCCTATTTATTAGAGAGTGGGGGGACGAAAATTATAGACTTGAAATCAGCCCCTCTTTTGTGCTCTCTTGATCCCCATAGTATTCACATTAGTTTAGTAGTATACAGTCCACTCTGTATCTAGACATAGTCTAGGAATACAGCAGAAGATCGAGAAGTAGAATTTCATCTGTGGGAGGCGCCGATTATACATACTTCAACAACAAGATTAGACCTTTAATCTGACGTCAATTTGTAAGTTTTTTTATGTTATCTATGTTCTACATTTGTAGAATTGAATATACAACTTGCATGCTAATTCACATAGTTTAATTATTTACACTAAATACATAAAATTATGATATACATGAGCTAAGATTAATGAGCAACCAAATAGATCATGTGGTGGTTCAATTCGAAAAAACCCCAACAACTGGTATCAAAGCGGGTTTTAGCACCGCTCTAGTTATAATAGTGGGTAGATTTCGAATTATGTGTTTAAATTTAATGATGAATTTATGTTGTTTAAATTTTCAAATTTAATTGTTCATAGAATTCGAAATTGATAGATTTAAATTTGGAGGTATTTTTCAATTAAGTTCAAAAAATTCAAATTTATTTCTATGTGGTTTTCAATTCATATGTAATTAGATTTGGAGTAGATTTTTGATGATATCAAAATTTTCAGATTTAATTTAATGTATGTTTCAAAAATTAGTACATCCCATGTAACTGATTTGTTCTTTAAGGAGATTGTGCGTTTGCATGGTATGTTGTTTAGTCATTTTTTGTGTCCTTTTTCTCGTGTTTATTTCATCGCGTTTGGATGCGTGTTTCTCCATTTTCATATTCATTGCTTGTTTTTTGCTACACAATTATTTTCCTTGGCGTGGTGTGCGTTCGGTACAGGATTCTGAATTCTCGATCAAAATGTGGTGCTTTTTAGAGAAAGAAGCAAAAGAGTTGAAACCCAGCTATCGATGTGTATCACCAGGTATTGGATTTCAATTCCCAGCCATGGGCACTGCAAGCCAGCCGCTGGCTCTGGGTTCCTCAACTGAAATCACCTAGCCGGCGCTTGGTTCCTTAACTGAAGACACCTAACCGGCGCTGGCGTCCAACCAACGCTGGACTGCACTCTTGGCACATCAAGGCCATCCTACACTGGGTTTCCCAAACTGAAGCAAGCCAGCCAGCGCTGGGTCCCCGTTTGTCGAACATATCCAGCCGGCATTGCCTTCCAATGACCGCTGGACGGAGTACTCTATGTTCTAAATTACGAGAACTATAAAAGGAAAATTTAGGGATCTATTTCATATGCACCACCACCGATCAGAATTCAGTTTGGCATGTAAAATAACACACGAAAATTCTTTCTACTTTCTCTCTAATACATTGTTTCTATTAGGGGTAATCTTCCCACAACATCATCAAGACAATCATTAAGATCTTGTGTAAGCCTTGAACTCTATTTATCTTTGATATTTGAGATAATGATTATGTATGATTCTGGTTGGATGCTTTGCATGATGATAGGCTAGTTTTCCATATTAGGGGTAGTTAATCGAATCAATTTCGATCCTTACTTGTGATTGTTGATTTCTCGTTGATTAAATTGAATTCCATTATATTGAATGTTTGACCAATATTTGATATTGCTAGGTAGTAGATGGGATCGATACAAGATTCTACTACTCGATTAGGGTTCTATCAATATTAGATTGACCTGGAAATGCATATCTAATTGTTAATCTTGATCACATAATTTAGCCTTAAAGGTTTAGCCGATTAAAATGAAAGCTATTGAAGTTATCCATTTTGGTGGAGTTGATTGTGTGATTAAATTAACAAAGTTAATTTGAATCGAACTTGGCAAGAAACCAAGGAGAGAATCTATACCCTAATACTGTACTCTTTTTATTACCATACTTATTTACTTTACTCTCGCATGTTTATTATTGTCTTGTTTTAATTAAGTAATTCTTAATTCAACCCTTCAAACTATTGATTTAAAATGTTTAGGATTGTATTTAATTCATGTGTGTAACACGAGAAGAATAATCGCCATATTTAGCTTTTCTTAAGAACACTGCTTGGGTCGGCTCACCGCCCTACATCGACCCCCGTCCTATTGCAGGTAGGTTCGGGACGTGTGTCTCTAGAGACCTAACATATGCCTAGGATAATTATTTCTGATAAAGATGCTAAGTGTTTGAGCTCATTTTGGAAGACATTATTGTGTAAGTTAGGTACTAAGTTGTTGTTTTCTACTACTTAGCACCCACATACTGATGGTCAAATGGAAGTAGTAAATAGGACTTTGTTTACTTTAGTACGGGCTATAATTAAAAAGAACATTAAAATGTGGGAAGATTATTATCGGCATGTGGAGTTTGCATATAATAGATATGTACATTCTGCTTCCTAGTTTTCTCATTTTGAAGTTGCATATGGATTTAATCATTTGACTCTGCTGGATTTAATTCCCTTACCTATTCAAGAATATACTAACCTTGATGGAGAAAAGAGAGCTAATTTTGTGAAATAGATACATGAGAAGGCTAAGGCAAATATTGAGAGGCGAACAGTACACCAAGAAGACTAATAAGGGCGACGGAAAGTGGTGTTTGAACCCGGTGATTAGGTTTGGCTGCATATGTGGAAATAGAGAATTCCAGCACAAAGGCGGTCCAAATTACTTCCTAGAGGATATGGTTATTTTCAAGTGTTGGAGCACATTAATGATAATGCTTACAAATTGGACTTGCCAGGTGAATACAATATTAGTACTTTATACAATGTTGTTGACTTAAGTCTGTTTGATGCAGGTGATGATCCATAGTTAAGGACAAATCATTTTCAAGAGGAAGGAATGATGCGGATCGTGCGAGGATGTGTCCGATCTCATTAGAGTACTGCCGGAAGATCCCGCAACTCGATTGAGGGATAAGAAGTTCAAATAAGTCCTCAATGGACTTATTCAAGAAGTCTGAAGTCGAGAATCATCAAAGAGACCGGTTGAAGGAGCTAAGCTCGAACACAGTTGCAAGGTGTTGATCTCCACGGGAAATTCGCGAACTTCAAGTGCGAGTGGAAGCAATCGCAAGCCTGACCTTGGACAGCTTCTGAAAGTCCACTACTGAGACGGTGTTCGTCTGTGTATTTTTCATGAGCGTGGTCTCGAATTTGACAGGGATCGCGAATTTGAGTGCCATGTCAGCGCCACGTGGATTCGCGAGCAAATTCGCGGGTGACTAGGTCGTGAGCAAGTTCGCAAACGTCACACGTTTTCGGATTTATGATCTATTTTTTGAATTTTGGGCTTTATTTGTTTCCTATTTGCTTCCGAACTTTATTAGGGCTTTACTTATTTTTGTCCCACCTATATAAAGATGCAAACAATTATTTTGGAGACAATTTATCTTTGAATACAAATTAAACGTGAGTTTATTTTCTCTCTCGAGAATTTATCTGATTTTCACACGAACACTATGGAATTCAATTTGACTTATCAAACGGAATTCACCATACCGTTTGTGGCATCTCACCTATATTCCAAGTTCGTGTATAGAAAAATGTCATCGGGTCTCAATCTCTCAATCATGGTTCTTCGTCATTGTGAAGCTAGGGTTTCAGAATTCTCCATCAATTCTACCATTTGTAACCTGATACTCCTGGGTAGATTCTCGTGGTCACCCATTTGCCGGTGAGGATTTCATCAATTGCAAAAATATTTGTGATATGAATTGCAAATTTTTGAATGTTGTGCGAAAATTGCAAAATGGTGCAGATGTTGTGGTAAATCTGCAATTAACCCAAATAAAAATATACTCCTCGGTTTCATAATAATTAATATTTTTGCCTTTCAATTTTATTTCAAATGATTTGATGTTTTAGACATTTGTACATCATTTCCCCTAATTTTACCCCTTCACTGTTTTTACCTAATCATGATTAGTCTATAATTGCCCTATCTCATTTTGCAGTGAGACAGCAGATGCTTATTGCACATAAAAATCTTGTTCTACTGAATAAACGGCCTTTCTTATAGTATTCTGTTGATTTCTACAATTTCCAGGCAAAAGGTGCTTCAATAGGCGATGTATATATTGTATCAGATTTTGCCTTCCACGACATAAGAATTCCTTGCCCTGTAAGTCCTCTATTTTCATTTTTTTTCTCTAAATTTTCACGTCTATGCAAACAATGTACATTGCTTATCATCAAAAATAAAACTTAATTAGTTCTAGTGGCTTAGCAACTAATACAAATCTGGAGCACCTGGAGCACTTATTTACTGCTTATGGCATGCTTTTATACATAGGTTGTGAAGTTGATACCAAACTGCTTCATGTTAATAATTTCATAAAGTTTATGGTGCCTCTAATCAAATATCTTTCTCAGCGTTACTAGAAGCTTGTTCAACCTAACTGATAGACTTAAATATCAATTGTTCTAGGGAAATGGTATTAATGCCTTAACATATTACAAATTTACAATTTTAGCTCTCTTGAATGAACATTTTTACGACCATATAATATGCCTTGAGTGTGATTGTGGTGACTGTAAAAAATGTTAGTAAGTTTCCCGGGTGAACTTGGTGGGGATTATAGGATGTCTGGTGTTTCTTAATAATCATTTGTGTTTGATGAAATTGGTAATGGTTGGAGGATATTTGTTGTTTTATAAATGGTGAACATAGTGAGGATTGTAGGATGTTTGCGGATTCTTACTAAAATTTGAATGATGATTGGAATTGTGGAAGATTATCAAAATATTTTTCCTTCACTCTTTATTGTATTTAGATAGCATATGTTGCTATTATTTGTTGACTCATGCAATGTTATTTTTTATATATATTGCGGAAATGTTTTAAAATGTTGAATTTGTGGAGAAACTCGAGAGTTCAGTTTGTTCATTATTTTCGCACCAAAGAACATGATGATTACTACTTTTTTATTTAAATATTGGTAATTGGATAAATTCTTCTTATTATGTATTTATTTTAGGATTTTATTGAACTAGTGTTGAATTTTCTTTTATATTTCATATTGATACTTGATAATGTCTTGCTATATAATTACTTTACGTTTTAGTGTTTAATTTGAGATATTATTTAGATTATTTATAATTTAAAATTTTAATTTTAGGGGGGTGTATTCAATTAGGATTTTGATGGATTTTGTTGGACTTTAAAATGTCTATGGATTTTTATGGATTTTATAAATCCATAGACTCCACATGGAGTCTCCCAACTCCACGCAGAGTCTGGCGGATTTCGTGTATGGATTTTGAACGATTCCAATGGATTTCAAATCCATCTCACCAACGCTCGTTGGAACACAACGATCGGTGTATCCGAAAAAAAAATTAAACCCAGCGGCCGCTAGAATCAAGCGACCTTGATCCCAGCGGTCGCTGGGTGCCAGCGGCCGCTGGTTGGAGTGCCATCATCGGCAAGACCAGCGGCCGCTGGGGTCGGGTGACGGCTGGGGTGCCCGATTTCAACTCTTCACCGGTCGCTGGGACACAGCGCTCGCCGGGTTTTCTAAATCCATCGAAATCTCGTGTCCAGAGGTCGGATTTCATCCTTCGTAATTTTCACGTGAAATCCAGCTGAAATCCAACGAAATCAATGACTTTTTAAAGTCCGTGGATTGTTGAATACCGCAGAATTTTAAAGGACTTTTAAAAGTCTTGATTGAATACACCAAGATTTCGTTGGACTTTTAAAAGTCTGGATTGAATACACCAAGATTTCGTTGGACTTTTAAAAGTCTGGATTGAATACACCAGAATTTCGTTGGACTTTTAAAAGTCTGGATTGAATACACCCAGATTTTAAAAGTCCAACGAAATCCAACGAAATCTCAATCCAATACACCCCCTTATTTTAATAAATTCTGCTCAACAGTATTATATGTAATAGTCAATCAAAAAAGCGTTACATCAATGCAAAAATACGTAACGGTTAGATACAACAATGTAATCTAAATAAGAGAATACGTAACAATGAAATACAAAACTGTTATCTATAGAAGAAAATACATAACGATTTGATATAAAAGTATTATCTAATTAAGAGAATACGTAACGGTTTAACAAAAAAAAATCATTATCTATATGAGGAAATATGTAACGATTATTGAACAAGTGTTATCTATGATATATAATATACAACAGTTTTAAAAAAAAAACGCTACGAAAGATTATAAATTATAATACACAACGCTTTATGAAGAATTTGTAACGGTTAACGTAGAAGTAAGTATACATAATGGTTAATCACTGTTATCTATAATGGGTAAAATAGATAACACCACTATATATAACGGTCTGAAAATGGCATACATAAAAGATATTCACCGTTATGTATGTGCGTTTTTTTAGTAGTGTAAATTCTTTTGATGAATGAAATTTCTTCTATAAAATTTGATAGAGGTGGAGAGAGAAGAGGATAGTTAATTTTTTGTTATAATACCTAAAATATCATTTATTATGAAATTGAGAGAGTATTACATTATTCTTATTCTGCTATTGTTTATATATTCATTAAACAAAAAAGATAAATAAATAAAATTACAATTTCATTTGAGTTCATTCGATTCTACAATGTTATAACATATATTTAAGATTTGGATTCAAATTACAACTCAAGGATTTAATCTTGAAAAATATCGTAAAACATATGAGTTATTTTACATGTTTTTTTTTCTTGTGTTGAAGTTTGATTGTTGACGTCGTTAATATTTTTATTTATGTACCAATTTACTTAATAAATAATTTATATACATGTTTTTTAAATAAATAATTTTTCTATATAACAATAATTTTTGTACGGTATGATATGATATATCAATCTATCGATATGCAATATATGTATACTGAAAATTCGATATATTGTAGTAAAGGTCAATTGAAAGTTACAATAAAGTATCAATTTGATTTTATCATACCGAAAAATTCAATAGAGTATATGATATGATGAAAAATTTAGGTACACCGCACCAAAGCATCCCTACTCGTAACATGATGTGATGAACCAATTTCTTCATCTGTTTCTAGTCGAATCCCACCTAAAACTCTTTTGTTTCTCTAAATGCATGAATTACAGACCAATATAATAGATCATATGCAATTTGCAACAGTTCTTCCAAAATTAAGGCAAAAATTTCACATCACAATCAAGATTGGGTGATCGTTGCCCATCAACAGCTGCTACACAAGTTTTTGTGAATTCAAAAAATTTATATATATACCTCTACATTTGAAAACGAACCCTCCAAGAAGAATCAAGATTTACAAAATCAATTTCTTCCCCAATTTACTCTTCGATTCAATTTAAATATCTCACCATTACAAAAATATCAAAAAATAAAATAAAAAATCATACGGCTAATTGAATGTCACCTAAATCGAGCTGCGCCGCGATCTCCTCCAGTTGCTTCTTTACGCTCATATCAATCAATTTCGACCCGGAATTACCGTATCGGATCGTGAACCCGGCAACCAAACCCGGATCGATCGCTGTCTTGATCCTAACGTTTTTTGCCCCCGTCAATTTCTGCACCCCCTTCGCGATCTGCGCTAGATGCTGCGACTCCAATTTCACCACCGACGTCACGACGGCGAGCTCCGTCGCCGTGAGATCGTTGTACACCGCCTCGAATTCCTTCACGATCTCCTTAACCAGATCGATCCGCTTCATGTCGACCAAGATGCTCAGGAAGTTCGCCACGTGCGGCTGCAGCGCCGACGACTTCGCAATCTCGTCGACGATGCCGCGCTTCACCTCGTCGACAATCGTCGGATTGGTGAAGAATCCGAGCACGGACTCGTCGGAGAAGAACTTCTCGATCTTCTCGACGTCGGCGAATGTCCGGTCGAGCGTATTGTTGCTCTTCGCCACGTCGGCGAGCGCGTTGGCGTAGCTGCTTGCGGCGGTATCGGCCATTCTGGCGCCACCGCCGCGGCGGGCTCTGCGGCGGAGGAGGGGCTTGACTGTGAGTTTGCAGGTTTTGAGGGTTGACGTGAGGGCGAGTCTGGTAGTCGGTTTGGAGTGGTGTTCGGTGGACGGCGGCGAACGGTACTGTAAAGTAATTGGAGTTTGCTGCAAGGCGGCGGCGGTGGCCATTGTTGACGGCTTCGGCAGGTGGTGGTGGTGGGGAGTGAGCTTTGAGAAGGTGTGGAATGTCGAGAGAGGGTTTTGGACGGTAATGGACGGTTATGATTAAAAGAAATGATGTAACGAACGGTCGAGATTAGAGGAGACATCTACGGTCTTCTTTTGAGGGGCAAGAAGGTCGTCTTATCTTGAGGAGATAAGGAATTGACACGTGTCTCTCAATCATTAGGTACTTAATTTTGACTGTATTGACCAAAATGCCAGGTAGGCATAGATGAGGCTAATTCGACCCTACGGCCTACACTTACAGCAGTGCTCTAAGGCATCCAAAGTGGTGTACAAAATTTTTGATACATAATTCCATTGCTTCAAAAGTTCCCTACCTATTTTCTAAATACTCAATCTCCTTCAAAACACCCTACATCACTAATGGTACATACATAATTTTTGAAAGTCCCACCATTATATCATTCATTTTTAATATATATACATATATATATATATATATTACTTGTATACATAATTAATTAATATTTACATATTAATTTTAGATATGAATATTTCAAAGTCATCATTAAAGATTTTATTTAAATTTTTTAAATTAAAATGAATCAAGTTTGTTACCAAATAATAAAAAAAAAAACCGACAATTTTATTCATACTAGAAAGACGAGTACAATAAAATTAAGACTATCCCAAAATGTCAAGTTTGATTTCAATGTTATATCCATTTCAAATTCCAAACAATCGATGAAATATAAGAAATAATTAAAGAAGGAAAAAAAAAATTGAAGTGAAGTGAAGAATATAGTGGCTAGGGAGCCCCATTTTCAGAAAAATGATGGGTAGATAGTTAAATATTTAGGTACATGTAGTGAACATATTTTTTAGTTTTGTACTATTTAAAAATTCGTCCACTATAGTTTGTACCATGTTTTGGTACATGTGAATTGTTTTGTACCACAAAATTGAGCCTATTGTGGACGTTCTAACCATTTAATTGGGTGACACGTGTTATTTGATCGATGCATTTGGACAATACCCGAACCAAGGTAAACCTGACACCCGAACCTAGTAGCCGAGCTTGATTTGTCCAAACCTACTTTCCAGATTATGTTTTTTTTATCTTCCTATTGCTTTTTAGCATTCAAATAGAATATATTTCTCTCTCCTCTCACCCCCTTCTCTTTCACGTCACCATCTTCGACTCAACACCACAACTAACGTCGCCTCAGCCCTTTCCCGTCAGCAACTTCAACTCCACACCACCACCATCGCAACCGCCGCTACCACGAACATCCTCCCTTCAAACCCCACTTCTCCAGCGGCCTGTTGGGACTTCGCTCGCTCCTGTCGTCGTCCATCTTCCTACCGCCCCTACAATAATTTCTATCAAAAAAGGGAACCGATTTCTTTCTCCTACAACGGCTCGCTCCTATTTTAAAAAGGGGATTGAATTTCGAAGATCATTCTTAGCAGCAAACGCTTTTGTGGATTTTTGGAGGATTTGGGATCAGAAATTTTCGATTTGGGAGCAGAGGTAATGTGAAGGCGAATGAGACTAATCTAGGTTATTATTATTTTTGCAATTTTGGATGAAAATTGGTTTTGAATTGATGGGATTGAAGATGGTGGGTGACTGGTATCAGACTATCAGTAATGGGGAGATGTTGCTGATAGAGGATGTGGGGCAGAGTGGTGCCTATCGTCTCGAATGGCACCGACCGAAAAATCTCCCAAATAGCAGAGGTGGAAGACGGGTAGAAGACATCCAGGGGTGAAATAATAATTTTTATTTTATCTCGAGACCGGCCGGAAAATCTCTGAAATAGCAGAGGTGGAAGAGAGGTAGAAGACATGAGGTGGAAGACGGGTAGAAGACAGACATTCGAGGAGTGAAATAATATTTTTTATTTTATTTTTAATTCTTAGTTTTTTAGTTTTTAGTTTTTTTAACTAGAGGAAATTTTATATAAATTAGGTAAAATAAATAATTTTTAAAATTAATGGGTAAAATATTTTTTTAAGAAGAGTAAAAAAATTAATTCAATATCAAATATTTCACACACCTACTTCCATCAACATTCTTATTGTTAATTCGTAGCAATGGCATATTTAAATAATATTTCGTTACATACTATGAATAAATAATAATAATAATAATAATAATAATAATAATAATAATAATAATTCATAGCTATAGTATAAATTAAATTATAATTCTTGATAATAGACCATTAAAAAAATTATAACCATATTATAAGTTCATGTTATATTTATAATGTATAAGTCCGATTTTGAATTATAACTTGAGAAACAAATTCAATTGGAAATTATAATATCATGTCATAATATAATATATAGGTTCAACTGATAATTGTAACTTACGAATCAATTTCACATTATATTATATTGTATATGTCCAATTGAGACTTCTTACTTGAAAATTGATTTCATTGATTTCATATTAAATATAGTCTAATTTATTATATACAAGTCAAATAAATTTATATAATTCAATTTATTATAATTTTTAATGGAATGAGCGTATAAAATATAACTTCTTGTAATTTTAAATGAAAATCACTTATATAATGTAAATTTGTATAGTTTCAAATGAAATGAACTTATATGATCTAATTTCTTGTAAAACGAAATGAAGTCAACCAATATATAATTTATTATAATTTCATAACAAATGAATTTATATAAATTATTTACTTGTAATTTAAAATTAAATGAATTTATATAATCTTTTATTTTTTTTAGAATTTTGTTATTTGGACTTATAATATAGCATAAGGTCAACTGAATAATATATGTACAAGGTGCATCTACACAAATATTCATATTAGTACATTTCATTTCAAATTACAATAAATTGGATTATCTAAGTTCATTTCATTTCAAATTACGATAAATTACATTATGTAAGCTCATTTAATTCGAATTATAAGAGTTCGGACTGTATAGTATATCTTCCTTTAAATCACAATAAATTGAAATATATAAGTTTATTTTATTTCAAATTGCAATAAACTGGATTATATAAATTTATTTCAAGTTACAATAAATTATATTATATAAGTTCATATTAATGGAATAATATAAGGCACTGATTATGTATTATTCAATTGAATAATATAAGGTCAATTGTACTATATATCATTCGATTGAAATTGAAATTCATTCTAAAATTATAATTCACAATTTGAACTACAATATAGTATGCTCCCTTCTTCCCATAATTATAGTCCATTATTCCTTTTTGGGATGTCCCAAAATTATAGTCTTATTCTAAATTGGGATTGTATTTAAATATTATTTTACAAATATAACTCTATTTAATATAGTATGAATGCAATTAATATAGTAAAAAATAAGGGCAATATAGGATAATTATTGTAAATTGTATATTTTCAATACATATTAAATGTGATTTCTTAATCTGTGTGAAAATGGGAAGTGGACTATAATTATGGGACGGAGGGAGTAACATGAAATTTGATTAGTGAGCATTGTAATTCACAAATTCAAATTCATTCTCAAGTTATACTTCACAAATTGAAATTGATTCTGAAGCTAGGATTCACAAATTAAAATTGATTCTCAAGTTATAATTTACAATTATACATATACATTATAGTATAACATGAAATTTATTTTCAGTTATAATTCTCAGTTATGTCTATATATATATATATATATTATAACATAATGAAATTAATTCTCAAGTAAGAATTCACAATTGGACCTACACAATATAACGTAACACAAAGTTGATTCTCAATTTTGAACATTCATTTGAACATATACATTATGATAAATATTTGTATTAGACGGTCTAACGGATTACAAGTAAATAATTAGCGTGGGCTCATGCACTGCATGAGACATCGGATAAAAAATTAAATTAATTCAAAAAATTAAATATATATTTGTCTTGTTCATTTAATTTCAAATTACAAGTAAATAATTTATATAAGTTCATTTGTTCTAAAATTATAATAAATTATATATTAGTTCACATCATTTCAATTTACAAGAAACTAGATCATATAAGTTAAATTAATTTCATTTGGTACTATACAAAAATTACATTATATAAGTGAATTTCATTTTAAATTACATGCAATTATATTTTATACGCTCATTTCAGTAAAAAATATAATAAATTGAGAGTTAGTTTGATTTGTAGGATAATAAATTAGACTATATTATAATATGAAATCAATGAAATTAATTTTCAGTAAGAAATCCACTTGGACCTATACACTATAGTATAATATGAAATTGATTCTTAAGCTACATTATCAATTGAACATGTATATCATATTATAACATGACATTATAATTCTCAAATGAATTTTTTTCTCAAGTTATAGTTCAAAACTGGACCTATACATTATAATATAACATGAACTTATAATATGGTTATGATTTTTTTAATGGTCTACTATCGAGAATTATTATTTAATTTTATACTATAGCTACGAAGAATTATTATTATTATTATTATTATTATTATTATTATTATTATTATTATTATTATTATTATTATTATTATTATAGGGATTTATCCATAGTGTTATAAATTATAATAAATTATATATTAGTTCAGTTCATTTCAATTTACAGGAAACTTGATCATATAAGTTCATTTCATTTGAAACTATACAAAATTATATTATATAAATGAATTTCATTTAAAATTACAGGCAATTATATTTTATACGCTCATTCCATTAAAAATTATAATAAATTTAGAGTTCATTTGATTTGTATGATAATAATTATACTATATTATAATATGAAATCAATGAAATTAATTTTCAAATAAAAAGTCTCAATTGGACATATACAATATAATATAATATGAAATTGATTCTTAAGTTACAATTATCAATTGAACCTATATATTATATTGTAACATGACATTATAATTCCCAATTGCATTTTTTTTATCAAGTTGTAATTCAAAATTGGACCTATACATTATAAACATAACATGAACTTATAATTTTTTTAATGGTCTATTATCAAGAATATTTATTATTTAATTTATACTATAGCTACGAATTATTATTATTATTATTATTATTATTGATTTACCCTTGCCTAGACGTAGTCAGAGGTCTGTTAAGCTGCCGTCTTATCTAGAAGATTATGTGTGCTCAGCAACAACACTTCCCACTACTTCTTCAGAAACTTCCTCTCATCATACCTTTCCTTTCTACACATCATCTGCTCCCACTCCTTCTTTTACAACATTTCTGTTGGATATTGATGCAACCCAGGAACCTTCTTCTTACCAGGAAGCTTGTAAGCATCCAGGTTGGGTTGAGGCTATGGAAAAAGAGCTGGGAGCATTAGAGGAGAACCATACCTGGGACATTGTTCCTTTACCTCCAAATAAACAAGCAATTGGAAGCAAATGGGTGTATAAGGTTAAATTGCGATCTGATGGAAGTGTTGAGCGGCTTAAGGCTCGTTTGGTAGCTAAGGGATATCACCAGGAATTTGGTGTTGATTACCACGAGGTATTTGCTCATGTTGCTAAAATGGTAATTGTTCATTTGTTTATTGCTCTAGCTACGCAACAGCGATGGTTGTTACATCAAATAGATGTGAACAACGCATTTCTCCATGGATATCTTTCAGATGAGATATATATGAAACTGCCTCAGGATAATCACAAAGGAAAATCTAGTGATGTTTGTAAGCTTGTGAAGAGTCTCTACGGGTTGAAACAAGCTTCTAGAGAATAGAACATGGAGTTTTGCAAGCTGCTATTCTCCATTGGTTTTCTGCAATCTGAGGCAGACAATTGTCTATTCACTAAAGGGTCTGCTGATACCTTTGTTGGTTTGTTAGTTTATGTCGATGACACACTGCTCTCAGGGCCTTCTCTTGCTGCCATTCGAGCTGTTAAACAAGCCCTTGATGAAGCCTCTACCATTAAAGACCTTGGCCTAGCTAAATACTTCTTAGGGATGGAGATTGCACGGTTTGACTCCGGGACCTATCTTTGCCAAAGGAAATATATCCTTGACCTCTTAGCCTCTACTGGGCTTCTTGGTTGTAAGGTTGCCTCAACTCCCTTTCCTCTGGGCCTAACTCTCACTAAGGAAGGTGATCCTTACTCTGATGTTGAATCATATAGGCGTCTGGTTGGTAAGCTTCTTTATTTGAACCTTACCAGGCCTGATCTCTCGTACTCTATTCAGCAACTAAGCCAATTTATCAACTCTCCTACCCTTTCACATTGGAATGCATCTCTGCATGTTCTGAGATACCTCAAAGGTTGTCCCTCTCTTGGGCTGCATTACACTATTTGTTCTACTTTTACACCCCGCACCTTTTGTGACGTTGATTGGGGTTCTTGCTTGGATTCACGGAAGTCACTCACAGGCTATTGTATCTTCATGGGTGACTGTCTAATCTCTTGGAAGTGCAAGAAACAGACTACGGTCTCCCTTTCATCGGCAGAGGCTGAGTACCATAGCTTAAGCTACACCGTGCGCGAGTTGCTTTGGATTTCATATGTGACGGATCTATTTCACTTGCCTTTTGCTACACCTGTGCCTCTTTACTTTGATAATCGAGCGGCCATATAGATCACCCAAAACCAGGTGTTCCACGAGTGCACAAAGCACCTTGACCTCGACTGCCATTTTGCACGGCTCCACTACAAGAATGGTTTCATACTCCTGCTACATGTCTCAACTGGTTCCCAGCTTGCCGATGTGTTTACCAAGTCCCTCTCTCGTCCTTGGTATCTTGATTTACTGTCCAAGCTTAGCCTTGGTGACCTCCACCGCGTCTAGCTTGCGGGAGTATTGAGAATACTATTTTTCTCTTTTTTGCCACAGCAGAACCATACAGTTCTTCCACACATGCACACGTGCATGATACTGCATGGGGTCATCCATAGCCTATTTCTTCTTGCTGAGGTGGCACTAGATATTTTAGTTGTTGCTTCTAGATATTTCTGTGATAGCTTAGATCCCAAGCTTTGTTTCATTTTGCAGATTTCCTAGTTTGTATATAAATAACACAGCCGCAGTCATTTGGTGCGTGATAATAAAATTTTCTGATTTTCTTCCATTATTCATTGCAATGCTCCAAATTATTTTTTGATATTTCTTCACTTTCCAACCAGAGATTGCCAATCAAATTTTAGCCATTCATCTGCCCCTCCATCGGGGTCCCGACCGCCAGATTTGGAAATTTACAAAAAATGGTATGTATATCGTGAAATTGGCCATGTGATTACGTGTAACCTATGTGATGATAGACGAGAGGTTCCGACATAAACTTTTGGAGAAACTCGGATTTGGAAATGGATTCAGAGCGTTAAAGTTGTCCCAAAAATTAGTCATTCTTGTGGAGATGTGGGAAGGGAATACTTCCGGTTGCTGCTGAGCTTAAGAAGAAGCGGATTGAGTGTGATTAATAATGCCGCAGATGTGGATTAAAAATGGAAACCGTCGAACATTGTTTGAGAGATTGCACTTGGAGTACTTTCTTCTGGCTCTGCGCATTTCTCTTGATTCCCTTGCAAGAGGCAAATCGATGGATGGAGAAGATTGCACAGATCCAAGATGAGGATGTGCATAGTCTCTTCACCATGTTATTATGGCTCAATAAGAAGAAACGTTATATGTTGGTTTATTAGAATTCTCAAACTCCTTATGGGATCTACTTTGATATGACGCTGAAGCTACATTATGAATTTAGAGAAACTGGGTTAAGGTACCTCATCGAAATAGGTTAGTCGATTAGGAGCTTGAGAAAAACTGTCGACCGGAAAGATCAATGTTGATGCAGCATTTGATGCTGAAAAAGGAATTGGAATTGGTATTGTTCTCCGTGACTGGGAAGGGAGATCGTTGGTGACAAGATGCAGACGAATTCAATCTTTTTTTAAGTTGAGATTGCAGAGGGTTTGGCATGTCAGGAAGGGCTTGTGTTGGCTCGAGAAATGGGAGGCCGAAGGGTCATACTTGAGACAGACTGCCAAGGGATTCATCACTCTCTTACCGAGGATTTCTCCTATAAGGGAGCTGTTTGCAAGTCATTTCGAGAGGAGGCACATCGATTGGAGCAGGTGACTTTTAGTTGGACATGGTGTGCAAACCAAATTGCACATTTGTTGGCAAAAATTGCTATTTGTAATCCCTATTCCAAATGTTTTAGTTTCTATGTTACTGCCTTCAGAACGGTCTAGTTTATGATTTATGCTATTCAACTATTTTCCTCAAAAAAAAAAATCTATATATTTGCCCTATTAATAATGTATAATTTCCTTGGGAACACCCTAAAAGTGGAGACTCTTGAATTAGCTTAGTAGGGTGGCTTTAGATCTTGTATCATATTTAATACTCCCTCTTATTTTGATAGACTTGCTTGCTTTTTTGGAATTTCCTGATATATTGACATGTTTCTATATATATTTAGTTAATTTACTAATACTGTGTATACTACTAATATTTAAAATGTTTACATTAAGTATTAATTCACTATCAAAGAAATAAATAGGAACATATTAGGAAGTTTCTTGATTAGTTATCTTTCCCAATTTTTTCTTAATTCCCGTGAAAAATCTCAATTAGGCTATCAAAATGGGACGAAGAGAGTAATAGTTTCTTTGCTTCTTTCTTCGGTCTCAGCTCAGACTAATAAGCCTTATTTACTGGCTCAATAAGGGTAATAGCAACAATGTGTCCCTTCAGGGTTATAAACCTTTCCTTTGTCAGCACGTCTATATATGTCACTCGAAAGCGCCTTAATGTGTAGAAAAGAAAAGTCTCGAGTTCAAGTCCTTGCTCATGAACATAGGAGAAATTAGACAGTATTTAGTGCAAGACAAATTTATTCATGCATAGCATCAACCACATGAACCAAGAAAACGACCAACTCAATTTACAACAGGTTGTTCATAACGTGCAGAAATATCAATTCTACATATAGAAAATCTCGATTCAATTCAAACCCAAATAAGTGAATTTAGAAATGTAAAAAACCTATACCAATATCAATACATCAAATTAAGCACTGGTACTCACTTGGACTCTCTAGGTGATTGCGAATGAACACTGACGTTCGAACCTTGAGTTGTGAATAAGTTCGGGTACGAAAAATACGTCTCATCGTCCATCGAAGGCAATCGCTGAGGTTGGTGATGAGCTGTGTCTGGACTGATCTCATTGCCGTGTGGTGAAGAGGAATTAAATGAGGAAGCAGGCATTGGCTGGTGAATCGAGTGATTTTCACAGCCATCAATCTGGCTTGGAGATGTCGAAGCATTGCCAGAATCACCATTCGAGTTCTGTTTATCTAAACCAGTCTTTGTGTCGTTATGCTGTTGGTCATTAGGAACTGAGAACTCGTTGCTCCGTCTCTTGGAAAGCCCACTTATCCGAAGTTGTGCAATGCTAGCAGCTGAACGGGCAGCTGCTGCAGCGCGTTCAGCTGCTTCAGCAGCTGCTCTGGCAGCAGCCAATACATCCTGCAAATCTACATCATCTTGAATCTTTGATATAACTGGAGGTGAATTGTGCTCTCTCACAGTAACCGCTTCTGATGATTGTGGTTGTGGAGGATTCATGAATGGCAAGAACTGCTTTGCTTCCACAGGACCCGATTGAATGTTCAGCGGCGCATCTTCCTTTGCAACCGATTTTTCCCGAACGAGATCCTCAGGCTCCAATCGGTTTGGTTCTTCTTGATCATTATCATCATCTGACAATGCAGATTCAGGGAAATGCAGCATCACTGGTGTTGAGACAGTGGTCTTATTTGGCTGCAATGGCTGCGTAGGAACTTCTGGAAAATCTACGATGTCAAAATCAGAATCAGAATCTGATTTTTCATGGGTAGCACTGGTGGGTTCTGATGCAGTGTATGTAGTCTCATCGTGCTTCTCTTTTGGAAGGGGCAATTTCGAACCACTGACAAACTGCGTTGGCCCATTCTGGAAAGGAAAAGGACAAACATCAGCCCAAAACATAGAGCTGCAATTATAAAGCAGCAATAAATCTTACCAGTAAGTCTTCATGTGGTTTTAACAGTTCATTTTCTGTAGCACTTGAATCCCAATCGAGCTGATACTCTTCAGCAATTTCCTTTAGTAGCTTTAGTTTTGCATCAGGGGCAGGAGCTCGAATTGATAAAAGCTCCACCAACTGCAATTTAAGAAAACGATGAAGGAACTGAACGAGGATTGAAAATAAGTAACTATATAAGATCTGGCCGAAAAACAATTCATCTAACCTGGCGATTGACACCACATTCGGGCATAAGCTCAGTTGCAGCAATTACGAATTCTTTACCATATTTACCCGCAAAGAGGATTTGCACCTGTAGTAACTCTGTCAAATCAGCACACCTTGGTGCTGCAAAGCATACGCTGGAAATAGCCTCCTTCAAGTCTAGAGGACATTCTCTGATATAAGTAAAACATGAACATGATTGTCATGAGAAGAAATATCACTCCAACGAAGAACTAAGCACTTTTTAATGAGTTGATAAAATAGGACATAACTAGGATTTTGGACAAGGAATAAGAAATTCAATAAGAATCACCATCACTACATCCAGAGAATGAAAGAAACACACACACACACACACACACACACACACATTGAGAAAATTCAGAGCTCTTATCTAGAAACTACAGAAAAAAGTTAGTGGGCTCCAGGCTGTATTCTCTAATCTAGATACTTAATCCCATAACAATACTTGTTAATTTCTAAAATCATTAGCCAACATGAACACTGTTACAATTACTTCTATCACTTATTGATTGAGGAAACTATAAACGGGACAAAGAAAAGAGTACCTTTGTGCTTCAATGATCGGAAGACGGACAGCAATGAGCTCACAAAAGAGCTCCACTATTTCTTGTGCAGCCATCATCTTCTCTTCTCTTATGATATGTTCTACCTAAACACAAAAAATTGATAAACCACAATCAATTATTCTGCCCGACAGCTAAGTTAAAATCCTTCAATTACTCCTCAATAGCCACCCAAAAGCCATACATGAAAATAAGAAAACAACCAAACATATATGGAATTACAAGAAAACACCCAATGGAGAAATATGAAACATCCATACTCGAATTCTTGCAGTGGCTTCTTGACCAGTTTCAAGTAGTTTGGCTATTTCCTTCCGCATCTGCCTCAGCTGAACCTCTCTCCTATTCCTCAGTAACTTGATCCGAGGGATTGTGAGTTTCAGCAGAGTTTTACTGTAAATTTACCGAAAGAACTACAATCAGGGTGCAAATTCCCACAACCACTAATCAACCCGGTTAAAACTCACTAAAACCAAAACACAATACTATCAAGAAGAGAAAAATAGAAATCAGATTAAACAGGATTTAGCCATTGCATCCATACGAATCAGCTTAAACTATAGCGTCAAAAATCAAATTCTCAACAGTTTCAGAAAATCAAGTCACTCGGGTACAATTCACTAAAATCACAATACAAGGTAAAAAAACCAATTCAATCATATTATCCACACAAATCAGTTCAACCATATATCATCGCAATATGATCAAGATCAAATATCTACAGTTTGCGAAAAAAGCGGAACACTGACTACTGAAATAAAACCCTAAATCATAACAAAAATCAGATATTTGCAACTAAAATCAACACAAGAATTTGGGGATCACCATTTGGCGGCGTTGAATCGCTGTTTGAAGAAGGAATCAAGCATCGACATGGCGGATTAGCTGAATTATCCGTTCAACGGCTTCTGAAGAATAGTATTTGTGGAAGATGACGATGATGATGAAGATCGATGGCTATAAATGCAAATGAAATTTGCAACTGCTCCACCATAAACCAATTGACATGAGAGCTTTTCTTAGCATATAAGGATATTTAGAGAATGTAAATTAGACTTTAATTTTGTCATTTAGATAACATTAAATTATAGATTTTTATTTATTTATTTATTTATTCTGTTTGCACCACTAATTTTACTCTCTGCAACACAAAAGAAAAAAAAATAATTTTGAAATTACTTAATTACACTTTAATAAAATTAAGTCTGAACACATTCACGATGTTCGAATGTCGAAGTTCGAACACAATAAGGATGTTAGAGCATCTCGAATACTAAGCACCTATCTGGTGCAGATTCTGCACCAAATAGATGCAATTTCAGCATCAAATTTTTTTTCCAGCTCCAATGCTCAGCATCAAATTTTACAACAAATAAGAATATTCTCTTAAAAATTCCATTTTATTTTATAATTGAAATATGAATATGCTTAATGATTTATTTATTTTTTTAAAATGATGATTATCCAAAACTAATAATTTTTAATTATATACTTTCAAAAAAACTATACTATTAAAAAATTATGTACTATTAAAAAAATTATAACATATAATGTGCTTGGAATAATAAAAGTACTTTAAATGATCATCAAACGCTTACAATTAGTGAAAATATTACAAGACTACAACACTCATGAAAATACATATATTTTGGCCTCAATACTCAGAATTAGTACATTTTTCCTACATATGTTCCAACAATGCATTTCGAAGCACAATATGAGCATCTTTGTTCTTGATTCTCTATATTGAGCAAGAAATTCGTTGAACCGAATATTATCATTTGATGGCTCCTCAATAATTGGAGTTGATATTTCATCTCGTTCCTCAAATGGTTGCAACATTGAGGGAAGAAAATGTTGTTGCAAACTTGAGGGAAGAAAATAGGATTTTATTCAAAATTTTAGATTCTATCTCTGATCCCATTACACGTGAATACATTCGTGGTGAACAAATTAGAATCGTACAAAAAAGAAACCAAGCTCGTGAATCTCAATCGTCTCCTCATCAAGGAGAATTTTCACAATTCAATCAATCCGGAGGTGAAGGACATGGGTTTGAGGACTTTTCAAACGATTTCAGTCAATATTATAATTATCTTAGAGGATATAGAAATAATTTGTAATGTATTTTTTCAAGTTGTTTTAGTCATTTTTAGTGTATTTTTAAGTTAATTTTTAGTAATTTGTAATATGTGGAACTTCATTCTATCCATTATGTTTAATTAATTGTGCTTTTATTGAAAGTATTTATTTATTTAGATAATTTATAATTTAAATTAAGTGAATAAATAATTTATAAATTAAATTAAATTTATTAAATAATATATTTAATAATAATTTTAAATAATAAAATAATTCATTAAATATTGTGGGACCCATCAGCACCAATTTGGTGCAACACCAAATTCTGTCTCAAATTTGGGGTAGGATTTGATGCTGCACCAATTTGGGGCAGCATTGGAGTGGATTTCTGCACCAAATTGGTGTTTTAGTCCAGCATTGGAGTTGGCCTTAGAACTTCAAATTTCGAACCATCTCCATATTTTTCTAAGTATAGAAGTCATTCGAATTAATATTGTCGAACAACTTGAACTTGTTCGAAATTATTTTTCCAAACAGGTTTTTTTATAGCTGTGTTCGAAAATCGAAGTTCGAACATAGTGTTCGAACTTCGACTTTCGAACCAACTTCATATTTTTCAAAGCAAGTGTTGTTCGAATTAATATTCTTGAACAAATTGGATGTGTTCGAAATTGTGTTTCTGAACATTTTTTTAGACTAAAGGATATTTGTTGGAATTTGTTACCGTAAACACTGAAATTAGACACAGAATCGTAATGTCAAACTCAATCTTACAGACAGTTAACACAACTATCTTAACACAAATATGCTGGAAATAAATATGCAATAACACGCGAAATAATTTTAAATCACACACAACATGTGTGTGATTGCCACATGGCGAAATTATGCTACTATGAGCACAAGCTGTTTTTCAAGCTTACAATGTTGGACGCGAAGGCTCTCAACACTTCGGCTACATACAAATTCTAATCTAGTTCTATAACTAAAAAAGAACTCAAACGTACAAATTAACCTTCCGCTAATTTGTACACAAACTAGTAAAGATTTCACAACCTTGCTATCTATCCTTACTTGTTCAAACTACTCTCGTGAATTGAATGAACAACAATAAACATTAAGATAGAAGAAGGAACCAAGAACAAAATCTATACTATGTTTGTGATCCAAACTTTCTTCAATCTTCACGCAGCGAAAAATGGATTGAGCTTGAATAAGTTTTCAAGTGTCGATCATATCCCTTATATGCTTCTTCACTTGAATAGACAAGCCTCAAGTCTTCTCTCTATTGATCGTGGGTTGGAGATAACCGCTCTTCATCACTACTCCATCGTGTGCGAGAAGAAAACCGTCTCCATGGCATGGTTGAAGCCATATCCCACGTTCTCACCTATTTTCCAAATATTCCAGCAATAAAAATTTGAAAAAGAAAAGAGGTTAAATAAAAGAAAACAAAAAGCCCTAAAAATAGGAGATAGAGTTTTGACTTCTTCAAACTCTATTTAAATAATATATCTAATATGTATATATCCATTTATTTGAAATATCTATTTTGTGGATATACACATATATTTTAAGATCTATAAAATTATTTTATTCATTAAATTAATAAATAAAACTAGAAAATGATTAGATTAGTTACGACTATGTCACAGACAATGTCGCAGAGAGTCTGTCTGACATTACGTGCAACATTGAACCTCAATGTCATACAGCACTCAACAATATTAATGTAAATGTGCGTGGTGCAAAGAGTAAAAATAGTAGTGTATGTGATAAGTGAAGTGCAAAGAGTAATTTTGATGATGCAAATAGAAACTCCTCTTTTTTTTAGAAGTAGATAATATTACATTACAATTTAGAATTGGAAATTTTTAGTCAAACCCGCGTCAGTTGTCAAATTTGGATTTTGATAATTTTCTTGTTAATGTTAAACACACTATAATTTTTTCTTTACACACTACATACTATTTTTTTATATGTTTTACTTTTCACACTATAAAATTTTTTATTTTTACCATTCACCTTAAAAAAACAATTTTAAAAATATTATTTGTAGAATAGTAGAGTAGTAAACATATGGAGAGAAAAGTATGTGGTAGTATTTATTCACAATAAGAGAGCTCCCTTATATACAGGGAGAGAAACTAGGATTACAGAGAATTAGGTTAAATCTATTTCTAATATAGACACACATATACAAGGAAACAT
The DNA here is from genome assembly GCA_026008535.1 of Perilla frutescens. Classification (NCBI taxonomy): domain Eukaryota; kingdom Viridiplantae; phylum Streptophyta; class Magnoliopsida; order Lamiales; family Lamiaceae; genus Perilla; species Perilla frutescens. The sequence continues at coordinate 66,415,134 of BRKX01000003.1, read as the reverse complement.
AATAATACAATAATATTCTATAACACTCTCCCCTAAAGCTGGAATATATTGACAATCATGTCCAGCTTTGTCCAAAGTTCAGAGAAACATTTTCCCCCTAAAGGTTTTTTGAAGATATCTGCAATCTGATTGGACGAAGAAGTGAATGGAGTAGCAATCATCTAGCTCATGACACAACCACGAATAAAGTGACAATCAACTTCTATATGTTTAGTCATCTCATGAAAATCTGGATTATTTGCAATGTAAATAGTTGCTTGATTATAGCAGTGCATAAGTAAAGATTCATTATAAGTGAACCCCAATTCCTCAAAAAGATCCTTCACTCCAATCATCTCAATAGCAGTATGTGTCATAGCTCTATACTCAGCCTTGGCAGAAGATCTAGCAACAACGTGTTATTTCTTACTTCGCCATGTAACTAGATTTCCACCCAGATAAGTGCAGTAGCCAGACGTAGATCGTCTATCAGTCTTTGAAACAACATAATCAGCATCAGAATATCCTTAAATCTTAAGATGATCATTCTTCTTAAACAATAATCCTTTTCCCAGAGACTTCTTGATGTATTTAAGAATTCGAATAGTAGCATCCCAATGAACCTGCCTGGGATTATCCATAAAGCGACTAACCAAACCAACTGCAAATAAGATGCCAGGCCTTATTACAGTCAAATAGATAAGTTTTCCAACAAGTCTTCTATACATAGCTTTGTCTTCAAATGATTATCCGTTGTCATCCTAATGATCAGATTAATATTCATATGAATGTCAGCCAGCTTTGTACCTAGCAATCCTACTTCTTTGAGAAGATCAGTAGCATACTTCTGCTGAAATAGAGAAATACCAGACTTGCTGTGAGCAATTTCAATCCCTAAGAAATACTCGGGACGTCCTATATCTTTCATAACGAAATGTTGTTTCATGTACTTCTTAGTCTCTTTAATCCCATGTTCATCACTGCCAGAAATTAGAATGACATCAACATACACAATTATTACAACAATCCCAATTGTGCAATGTCACACAAAGACAGAATGATCAGCCTTGCATTGCTTAAATCTAATAACGCCGAGAACATTACGGAATTTGTCAAACCATGCTTTAGGACTTTGTGAGAAAAGGACTAAATATGTGTCTGCAGTAGCGGAAGAACTCGGCCCAACAGAGTTTACCTATTCTGGTTTCCTAAACTTTGCCCAACACCTCTCAGAAACATGGTTGAAACGAACACAATGAATACAATGGCGATCACCGGGTCCACGGCTGCGGCCTCGACCACAACCTCGTCCACCATTAAAACCATGACCTTGAGCATCCATAGCAGAATTATAAGTGCGGCTAGGATCAATTTGGTCGGTGGAGACATGAAGAACACGAGAAAAAACATTAGATAAGGTGAGAATATTATCATCGGAACACGAGTCGACCGAAGATCAGCATCTAAACCTGATAAAAACTTTACCACTATGAATTCCTCCTACTGCATCACCCGTGTTGCGGTATTACATGATAGAGGATGGTAAACCACAATTTCATTAGTAATGCCTTTGAGAGTAGAGAAGTAGTCATTGATAGATTGACCAGCCTAGGTATGAGAAAATAATTTCTTATACAATTCGAACACACGAGAGACATTTTTGTCATTAGAATACATCTCACGGAGAGTATCCCACATAGCTTTAGCAGTATCCAAGAACATAATGTTCTTGCTGATAGATGGCTCCAAGTTGTTGAGTAGCCAAGTCATAACAGAACAGTCATCGGCACTCTAAGTTTCATACTTGGGGTCGGTAGTAGCAAGAGCAGGGGAAAGAATATGGAACTATTTCTTCTGAGATCCCAAGAATAGGAGAAAAGCACGAGACCAGAGAAAGTAGTTGGAACCATTCAATTTAATGGTAGTACCAATAATAGGTTTAGATTCTGCCATGGTGGAAAAACAAATGGCAAAAGGCAAAACCCTAGTTAGACGAATCTTTTTTTAAGGCAGAGTATAACTAGAGCAAGAATCGTATTGCTTTGATACCATATAAAATAGTAGAGTAATAAACATATGGTGAGAAAAGTATTTGGTAGTATTTATTCACAATAAGAGAGCTCCAATATATATAGGGAGAGAAACTAGGGTTACAGTGAATTATGTTAAATCTATTCCTAATATAGACACACATATACAAGGAAACATAATAATACAATAATATTCTATAACATTATTAATTAAAATAATAAACAAAATTAAAAGAGAAAATCAATGTACATTTTGCAAACAGATATATCGCGATGACTCCTTCCGTCTGCTAGGGTTCAATAGTTTTTTTTCGATTTAAGCAGTAGAAATCGAAATTGAAATCGAAAGGGGAAATGATCTTCGAAGAGAGCATTCTTTGACCTAACCCAACTCAAGTTCATAGAGTTTGTTCGAAATTTTGATTTTTCATTTTGATTGTGTGGAAAACAATGGAGAAATGTTGATTTTTTCAATTTTATTGTTATGTGCTAATGTTTGATAATGCTTTTCTAAATATGATGTAGTTTTGTAGTTAAAATTCTTCGGTTCTTTGTTCTTTGTTTCAATTATTTGAAAACTTTCACTTTGTGAAGAAATGGTGTTCGTTCTTCATTCTTTATTTCTAAAAAATTAAGGGCGTCAAACTAGTTTTTGTTGATTGGAGATGCTTTGGTCGAAATTCATTTTTTCTGATATGCTTACTTGCTTTCTGATATGTTCTGCTTGATCAGCTGCTGATGTTTGATTTCAAAAAAAATGTTTTCTGATATACTACACTTAATATCAAAAAATATTTTCCGGTATGCTGTGATTTATTTTGGAAAATATTTCCTGATATGCTCAACTTTGTTGTTTGATATTCTGCTTGATTTCACAAAATATTTTCTGATATTGTCCTATTGAATTCGAATAATATTTTCTGATATGCTACATTTGAATTCAAAAAATGTTCTCAGATATGCTATCAAAAAATGTTTTCTGATAGCTCTATTTGATTTCGAAAATGTTTTCTCATATGTTATGCTCACTTTGCTTGGCAGTGTGTGTTGGGTTTTTTTTTCAAATTGAACCACCACATGATCTACTCGTTAATTCTAGCTCATGTATATCATTATTTTATGTGTAATATTAATTGTAGCATATGTTAAATTAGCATGCAAAATAAAATTCCAATTCTACAAAATGCGGAACATAGAAATCTATTGAATTCGAAACTTACATTGTGTGTAAGGTTGATCACGAGATTAAAGGTCTAATCTCGTTGTTAGAGTAGTACACGATTGGCATCTCCTTCCTAGTATTCCACTTAGTATTTCACTCCTTGATCTTCTATTGTATTCCTGGACCGCGTCTAAATACAGAGTGGATTGTATACCATTAAACAGTTATTAATATTATGGGGATCAAGAGAGCACAAAAACAGGGACTGATTTTAAGTGCATGATTTTCGTCCCTACTCTCTCCAATTTATAGAGAGGGGGACGGAAATCCTTTATCCAAATCCTAATGGGTTTGGGCCTCTCACCTTTGTTCCATCCTCAATCCACTAAGGTCATATTAGGCTACAACAGAGATCTAGAAGAATATTAAATTGGCATACTAATTTATTTAATATCTAATATACACAACTTATGATATTGTTAAATAAATTAAGTATTATTTTTATTCCATTAAAGAAATAATACCGACCTACCAATTTAATACATATTTGTGATATGTTTTCTCATTTAGTTCAGTTATTCTCCATGTTTAAGATATAATATCCATTAATTAATTATGTAAGCTTCTGACATCTATAATTAATTAACATCTCATTCCTAGAGTAGTACCACACAAACTTTATCATGTATGGAAATAAATTCCACCTGTAGGGTTTCATGAGAACAAAATCACTCCATAGTGTGGAATGTATCTCAGTAATCAGGAGCTAACTCATACATTTGGCATCAACACTACTCTTTGTTACCTAGAAAATCGGTGACAAACTGTTATATTTTGAAATATTTAAACGTAATAGGGTTGAAAATAGATTTTTGAACCATTCTGGAAAATATTGAAAAAATAATTTATGACCTGAACCAATGATTTCAGAAAATAATTTCTGATCCATTATGATAATTTTTGAAAACTGTTTTTTGAAATAAACTTCTTATTTTAGAAATATATTTTTGATGCATGATTCATGAAATTTCACACCTCGTAAAAGTATTTGTTCTACAAACGTTCACAATAATGTTCTTGAACGTTGATGATAAAGTTCACAATAAAGTACACGAACGTTAATATGAACTTAATAGTAAATGCATAATGTAAAGCATACAATAAGTTGGTAGCCCTGTTCGATCAATCGATCTACATTAGGGGGACTTGTCAAGTCCATGAAAAATAATTCACTACTTTGATACAACGTTTACTTGGGATATTACACGCAGCTGACCTCCTATCATTTGATACCCATTCTACCCATAGATCTCTTTCGATGAATTGAACTGTAAGATCCCATCACAGCCTATGCTCTCTCTATCTAGTTCCTATAGGTATTCTCTCCCGAGAAACATTTGACAGTGTATGAATAGTATTTCAATACACGATGACTAGAACATTATTCTATAGTCTAACCTTGACAACCGAAACTAATGTGGCTCTTAAACAATTAGAGCTCCTAAGAATTCTATACAGAATCTATTAATTCATTGTATAAGATCTATTTCGGTGTATCTAACAAGTTTTGATCCCAAGCTATTTATAAGACAATGTTATAACCTTAACATAGTAATCATAAGTCCTAATCCTATCAGTTATCTAATAAGAAAATTTCCTTAAATAGACAAACCCTTGATACGCGGATAGCTTTGTTAGAACTCTTCCATCTTTAGATTTCCACCTTATCTTCAATCACGTGCTCTCCAAGCTGATTAAGGCATCTTCTAGCATGATCTTGAATCTCTTCTTGGTTGGCAAACTTCAAATAGCTTCAAGGGTCTTGGAAGAAATAATTTGGATAAAGAATGTTCATGCAAATGTTCACGAACGCTGCGATGAACATTGTTAATCTTGAATCTTCATATCAGGTAGCATAGCGGAATGTCTTGTATGTTCACAAACTGACTTCTGGCTATCACTTAAGCTAGCTGGTACTACTAAGTATATCGAACAATCTTAGATGTATCTCGATTCACAGCAGTCTTCATCTTCAGCTCAATCCGTTCTTCATGCTTAAGTTGTCTTCTATGAAGTTCAGATCATGTTCTCGTACATCCTTGAAAATGTTGTCCAGAACAGTGTGTGTACTTGGAAAAACCAAATACTTAGCAATGATTCTATGCCATGAAGATCAATGACAATCAATCACTACACCAAGTTCAAAGTATAGCACTTGATAAATATTCATAGTGCAAAGCATAGCACTTGATAAACATCCTTAGTGCAAAGCATAGCACTAACAATTCATATGGCTGAAAACATATTTTCAACCTCCTGTGATGAGTTTTAGACTGTATTTTTCAAATTAGATGCGATGAACACCACTCTTAAGATCGGAAAAATTGCCAAAATAATAAAAAAAAGTATACGACAAATCACTTACATTGTCTGTTTTTTCACTCTTTTCGTGCTCCATGGTTGATTTCTATCAAAAACCTCAATCTAAATGGATTTTGGAAATTTTTGAGAATGGTTAGAGTTTCATAATGGTTTGGTTGATTTCGTACTCCATTGTCAGTTTCTTCACCTCCTTTAGATATTTTTTATATATTATGTATTATTTTCTCATAATTTATGATTATTATTGGTTTATATTTTTGGAATTTATAGTTATTAATTTATTAGATTATTTAGTAAGAATATTTAAGTAAAATCATAAATAATTAGTTTTCAAATAATTTAGTGTGTAATATGTTAAGAAAAAATTATACGGTCTAAAACTAAATGAAACTAAAGCTGAATACACAATCCTCCTGAATCTGAAAAGTCAATATTTATTTAAACCACACCAGCGACTAGACTTCTGCACCCCTAGCAGATGGAATCCGTGTCGGTCCAGTGAACTCTTTCACCGTTAGCTTCCGCTCCCAACAACAGTGCAGCAGGGGAAACTGGCCAGACCTCATCCCAGGTAGACATCAGATAAGGTAATCCCAATGTTCCAATCAAAGTGAATTTTAGTGAAAATGTATTTTTTTGGTCTTGTCGAACAGCAAAGTGGGGGTGGTTTTCGCATAGGAGAATAATTAATTGGCTTCTTTTGCGCCCATTTTTTTATTGTTAAAACCTAAAGTCAGTCTCCATTCAAAGATTTATTCAATGTTTCTCTGTTTCTTTATCTTTAGCCTCTGCAATTTGCACTAATTTTTTTTAATCTATAATTTTTTGAAATATGTTCTACATTTAGTGTAAATGATTGGTTTTTGTGAGTGATACGTAGAGATTGTATATACAATAAAGTAAATGAAGCCCTATCTCTATGTGGACAAATAATGAAAATCTATATAAAAATGTTAGACGATTGATCATATTACTACACCAATAAGATTATGAATCTATATATTACTACATCAATAGGATTATGCATCTATTAAACATATTGCCGATTTACAATCACACATGGTGATTTCTTCAGTTGTTTGTTGCTCAAGATGGCAGAATAAGTTTTCCTCTTTATATGTTCTTGATTTTTCTAGTAAGAACCTAAACTTGGAGGCTTTTTTGGTTGCTTATATTTTCAAACGGTGAAAATGTGTTTTTAAATAGGAGTGGAGTGATTGTTTAGTTTCCACGGTCTTAGCATCTCAATAGTTATGATTAATGCTAAAAATATATTGGTAACAAAATGATGAAATTATTAATCATTTAACTATTTTTATGTGTAAACATTTATGTGCTACATTTTCTTTGTCATTAAGTTGCTACTATGCATTCTTGAACCTTGTAAAATGGTTCGGTTGTTACTTGAAATCTTGGTTTCATTACATTGGATTTGCAAAGATTATTTCCTCAAAATTTGTTGTCTAGTCCTCCTCAAAAGCTTAATTATTCACCCTCTCATGATGGAGCTAGTTTTCTGATTTGAGTCACTAATCCTACCTCAAAAGACTCAAATATTACCTGGCAACACTGAAATTTCTAATTCTCTATTTCTACTAATGGGACATATCTCACAAGAAAGTCAACTTGCTTAATGTCCAACACCATCTTCTTATAAAGCTTCTTCATCTTTCAAGCCTTAATAATAGAGAAACCATATATCTATCCTGCATATCTTTAATCCAATGTCTTAGCTCCAAAATAGAATCACTCCATGTTGAAAGTTTGAATTTGATCATGAAGTAAGTAATATTTATTTATATTTTTTAGACACCAAACTAAAGATCAGATTAACACTGCCGGATAAGAAAATAAGTTGTGATTAGGGGAAGGAGATGTGATGGTAGAGAAATGATCCCTCTATATATTGGAGGTATTTGTTTGTTCCTTGTGAATTGTACTACATTCTAATATAATATTTTATGGTCTCTTATTCAATTCTTTTTTATAATGAGCAGAGTTGCAGGTTTGATTACATTGGAGAGGATACTATATTTCGCCAATAATCTTTTGGTAACTTCGTATTCTTTTTAAAATTGCTCCTTAGATGCATCATGTGTTGTATTTTAATAGTGAAATTATGTGAAGGATGAAGTTTTTAGGCTGTGCATGCTTAGAAAATATGTGATGTATAAGATTTTGGTTACTTTTTATTATTTTAGGCTAGTTAGTAACACCAAAAATATGTCAACAAACTTAGCGGTCTAATATCAATAGGACGATAACTATGCTTTCCTATGCCAACTAAGCCACCCATAAAAAACCAACTTCAGTTGCAAGTAACAAAACATAAAATCAAACATTTTAAATAAAGTAAAAAGTCTCATATTCGTGAAACAACATTAAAGCAGCAATATAACCAAAGTCGACCTCATTTATTGTGTTTTATTAGAATAGAGTTTAAAATAAAAGACGTGAACCCAAAAAACTTAACGATAAAATATATGGGTTGTTAAAAAGTAAATTAAAAATGAAATACGTTCTTTCAAAACAAAATAAGGTCCTTCATATTCTTGTTTAGGTGTCCCGCTTTCACTTGAATCTTAGACTATATTTATTGGTGATCACGGTCTCCACATGGTCTATACCATGTAGGATATTAGCAAAAAAAAAGAAAGCAACCGTGAGATCAACCATGGACCAAAATCAACCCAAAGCAACCATTGTGGTTTCTTCTATTGTTTATTTAATAAATTCCACATGGCAAAAAATGATTGGCCATTAAATTTTATTTGATATATTTTTTATTAACTTTTAATATCTTTTGAATTTTATGAAAAATAAAAATAATTACACCAAAAATTTTCTTTTTTGCATGCTCTATAAATAGAGCCCATATTGGCATAATTATACATACAATAAAATTATCTCATTTCTACATTTGTGCATCAATTTTCTATTTCAAACCTCCACCTTTCTCCTATTTTTCATGGATCCCAACTAAATTTTTTACTCAAACTATCAAAATTTCTCATCCTCTCAAGATTATTATCCAAACCTTGAAAATATTCCAAATCCTGAAGAATTCGTGCAATTCAAAACTCCCAAATATCACCAAAATGTTGAAAAAACCACCTGAAGCTCAAACACTTCAACTGGTCCACAAAATTGGACAGATCAAGAAGACATAATACTAATGTCTTGTTATTGTAGAGTTAGTGAGAATCCAATCACTAGCAACAATCAACAAGGTGATAAGATGTGGCAACGCATTTTAGAAATGTATGAAAAAGTTCGGGCAGACAAACCGCATTTGGGGGCTGAAAGATCATTGGAGTCATTGAGAAATCATTGGAGACGGATCAACACAAATGTGACCAGGTGGATCGGTTGCTACAAGGAAGCTTATAAACAAAAAAGGAGTGGAATGTCAAATAAAGATCTTGAGAACGTTGCTCAAGCATTATATGGGAAAACTAAGTTCACGCACCATGAGGTTTTTGAACAAGTTATGCGTCAACAACCAAGGTGGGAACTGATCCTGGAAGGTGGAAGTTCACGTAAATATCCAGATGATAACAACGAAGAAGAAGACCAAGGTAGTTCAAAGAGATCGAGAACCGACGAAGATGGTTCAGATCCAACCGAGGTAACTCTAATAAGTCGTCCTATTGGAAGAGACAAGGCTAAAGGTAAGAGGAAAGGAAAAGCCACGACATCTTAATCTTCATCTATTTCAGATGAATTCACTGCAGAACTTCATGCAATGAGGCTCACACGTGAGCAAGAAATTGAGACAACCAAAAGAAAGATTGATGTAGTTACTTTAACTACATTGTTGAACAACCGTGACTTAAATCCTGAAGAAGATGACTTGAAATGTCATCTGTTGGTAAAATTATATCCACGTGATTGATCATATGTTATAATTTGTTGTTATAATTTATATTGTCGTATTTTTATTTTTTTGTAGTTTCAGTTATTGTAATTTCAATTTCTATATTTGTACTGTATTGTATTGCAGTATTTTTATTTCTTATACTTTCAATTATTGTAATTTCAATTCGTATGTTTTGTATTTTATTATAGCACTTTTATTTGATGTAACTTTTGTTGGCAATCATACATGCAAATTAAAACTTTGCATGTGACTTTTCAAATGCACATGTCTTTTTGTTAGATTCTTTGTAGAGTGATGGTGATCATACATGCATTTTATTTTCTTTTGCAGAGTCACATACATTGTTTTCTTTTGCTTTTCTTTTGCAGAGTCACACGCATTGTTTTCTTTTGCAAAATCACATGCATTGTTTTCTTTTGCTTTTCTTTTGCAGAGTCACATGCATTGTTTTCTTTTACTTTTATTTTGCAAAGTCACATGCATTGTTTTCTTTTGCTTTTATTTTACAGAGTCACATACATTGTTTTCTTTCATTTTTGTTTTACAGAGTCACATGCATTGTCTTTTTTTTTACTTTTCTTTTCCAGAGTCACATGCATTGTTTTTTTAAAAACTCTCGGTGCATTTGTAGAGTCACATTACTTATTTTTCTATTCCTATATATCTATCTTGAAATCCAATCAAACTTACGCACACTTCTTGCAAAATATTCTCATATCCAAATACCAAACCCACACACTTTGCAAAAATGTCATCAAGTTCCAATAATGCTCATCTTTTCATTGAATTGGATGAATGGAAAGATAAAGTTGCTGAACAAAATCACCAACTTGATCGTATCATCGAAGATGTGGTCACTCTCACTACAACTGATAAGTCCATTTATTTGAGATTTTTATGGGCATTTTTTTCGTTATAAATGTCCTTTTTCGTGTGTTTTGAGTCAAAAAGAACCAGGATAAGGTCAGGGAGCATTATGAAGGTCAAGTCTGGCGAAAGGGGCATTTTATGCCTGGTTATTCAAGAAAAATCCAAGCTTAATATTCAATCAGAGGCACTGGGTACTACTTTCAGCACTCATCCTATATTTGGGTGGCGGAATGGGCATATCAGAGATAGATGAGGCTGACTGCAAGATGTCGTGCCCACTTTGCTCGCGCAGACTTGACAACAATGGGGCTGGACTAGGTCGAATGCGAGAAACTCAGGAATCAATTTAAAGAGAGAGACGAGAATGATAGCTACATTATCCGAAGAAGAGTTGGAGGTGGACTGGACTCTTGAAGGCGTGACAACTAAAAGATAAGCATAATCCCTAAAAAATAGAGATTTGATCGAGATGTAGCTTATCCAGTCAGATCAGCGAGGGCACGCCAGTTCCGGAAATCCAGTGAAGACCCCAGCTTGTTGGGGAGTCTCTGTTTCGGAAATGTAACTATTTAATCTCCTTTTAATTCTGGAAACTGAAGCTTTTTGGCATGGAGAAACATTGCTACATTTTTACTTTCGTGCATTTTCATTTGTGTACACTGCTTAGGCAGCAACAAACAATCAATTGGCCTTAAGCCATTGAGACGTAGGATTATGTTTATGCTTCTCAATGTTAGAGTTGAGTTTTTGCTTTAGTAATTTCAGTAAGTTTCTTTTACAATTATGTCTTTTACTCCTGCAATTATAATTATGTCTAGCATGCTTAGCTAGACTTTTAATTCTGGTATTTCAACAACGAAAATGGTGCAAATATAAATCTGGACTCGTGAGGCCAAATGGGTATAGTAATGCATGATAGGTTCCTGTCGATTCTTATGCCTTGTTCCAAGTGAGTGTGTGTCTAAAATGCCAATGTGGCTGATCACAACAGCCATATTGATAGGTTGTTGTGGGCACATGAGGAATCGATAAACACAACAGATCTAGGTTCGTCTAGGGCACACTGGTGTTTGTTCGCTTATATCTCTTTGGGGAACCGGGGGGTGGGTGACTGATTAGAGATTTAATTGACGAGGAATTGCTTTTAAGTCTATACTGAAAGGATGAATGAGGAGACGCAGAGAGGAATTCGATTTCCATAACTAGATGATTTATCATGTATGAAAATCAGCGTGCCCATGATCGAGTTGATATATATTTAAATCAAATTCAAGTTCAAATGCCAGAACCTTTTGTTATTTGATATTGTCTTTTAATTTTCTTTTGCAGATTTAATTTCCAGTAGTGACAACAAACCAACCCCCTTTATGATTGGTTACTTGAAGGTGGAATCACAACAGCTCTCTATGGGATCGACCCATACTCATTAGCTGGCTACGCTCGCTGTGGGCATAAGAGTTACAAATATATTTTGAGCGCGAAACGACCGCGTGTCAAAATTGGCGCCGTTGCCAGGGAGCTAGTTTCTAGTGATTTTATCTTCCACAATTGGTGATCCTGGAAGTTGATGCCTAGGGGCTCTTCAGAGGAGACTCTATTGTACGATCCGGAGATAGAGAAGACTTCGAGAAAAAACAGGGCAGCAGCAAAGAGGGCACGCCAAGCAACAAATAGACCTCGTGAGCCCACACGACCACTAGAGGATCAAGGGCACGAAGAGGAAGGACAGTCTGAAAACGGCCACAACATCAACATGACCGCGAATGGAAATGCCGCAAATGGTAATGCGAATGATAACAGGACTTTAAGGTAGTTGGTCTTCCCAACCAACATGAATCTGCGTCCGATGGGCATTACACTCCCAACTGTGACGCAGAACTGGGATATTCATACAAACTTCATCCAGATCTTGCCGAAGTTTCACGGAATGCCCGGAGAGGATCCACAAAGGCACTTGCAAGATTTTGAGATGGTTTGGCAAACTCAACCATCCGACCATGGATGAGAAGAGTATGTGCGGTTGGTCTCGTTTCCTTTCACCCTTCAGGATGGGGCACGAGACTGGATATACACACTACCTACTGGCGCTGTGACCACATGGTGACAACTTCAGCAGAAGTTTCTGGAGAAATATTTTCCAACATCTAGAGTGCAAGAAATGAAAAGAAGGATATGGAGCCTGAAAATGGGAATTAACAAAATTTTCTATGACTATTGGGGAAGGTTCCAGACGTTGCTGGCAAAATACCCACAACACCAGATTACTAAACATGATTTGATTCAGTATTTTGTTGGAGGATTGAGACCACATGAGAGGACGATCATGAATGCCTCATGTGGAGGATCTATTTTGAACAAACAGCCTGTCAAAGCATTCAGAATTCTCACTGAAATGGCTGAAGACAACCGAGACTTTGGAGGTAAGGGCATTCGAGTTGTAGGTGAATCAGAAAGGGCACCGAACCAGGACAGCAGGATTGATAGATTGTGCGACAAGATTGAAAAAATTTTGTCTGGTGTAAGCATGGTGAAGAAACCCAGACCTTGTGGAGTATGTAAGAGCATGTCTTATTTTACTGATGAATACCCTACTCTACAAGATGAAGTGGAAGAAGTAAACGCTGTAGGTGGCCAGAATGGGCATTCCAGAAGATATGATCCCCATTCCTAGACTTATAATCCTGGCTGGAGAGACCATGAAAATTTCAGGTGGAGAAGGCCAGAAGATGGGCATCCTGCACGCCCATTACAACCACCAGAAGAAAAGAGAAAGTACAGGTTGGAGGATCTTGTGTATACAATGGCTGAGGAAAATGAGAAATTCAAGCAAGAGACTCAAGCTGGACTCTCGCACATGAGCAAGCAAATCAATCAGCTAGCTCAGGCCATGCACAAGACGGAAGAGAAGAGTGGGAAGCTGCCTTCTTAGGTGGAGAACCCAAGAGAACAAGTGAATACAGTGACTCTAAGGAGCGGAAAAGAACTTCCGGAGATGGACAGGCCAGTAGAAGAGAAGGATGATGTGCCATTTGAAAAAGAAGTGGAAAATATTCCCATGAAGGATGAGGCACAAGAAGCTGAACAGGATATACTGTGCCCATTCCAGAAGTAATACAACCTATTAAGGTGCCCACTCTAGTAAAACAGAAGCCTCCCTTTCCAGAGAGATTGGCAAAAAATAGGAAAGAAGAAGAAACCAGAGAAATGCTAAAGGTATTCAGCAAAGTGGAAATCAATATTCCACTAATTGAGGTAATCAAACAAGTTCCGCGGTATGCCCGGCTTCTGAAAGAACTTTACACCAGAAAGGTACGATTCAATGAAGACGCAAGGTTTTTAGTGGGAGAAAATGTATCGGCTGTGATACAAAGGAAGCTACCCAAGAAATGTGATGATCCAGGGATGTTCATGATTCCTTACATCATAGAGAATAAGAAAGTAGAGAAGGCCATGCTGGATTTAGGGGCATCAATCAACGTAATGCCTCTGTCAGTGTTCAAAGAATTAAAGATTGGACCTCTGAAGGAAACACGTGTGGTTATTCAGCTCACTAACAGGTCTAATGTATATCTAGAAGGCCTCATTGAAGATGTATTGGTCAAGGTGGACGAGCTTATTTTCCCAGCAGATTTTTATGTGCTTGATATGGGCACAACAACTTCAAATTCTTCAATTTTATTGCTGGGAAGGCCTTTCATGAAGACAGCTCGAACCATGATTGATGTGGACAAGGGCACACTAACGTGTGAGTTTAATGGGGAAACAGTGACGTTCAATATATTTGAAGCATTAAAGCACCCCCAGATACAGAGAATTGCAGTTTTGTGAATACCTTCCGTCACCCGAGTCGATCCACCCTATCCATGGTGAGTAATATAGATCCATTGGAATGGGCATTGTGGGATGGACTGACTGACCAAGATGCCTTGGATGAAAATGACGGCATCGAGGAAGGAATTATGATGCTGTATTCATTGGAAGAAATTTTATACGGCTGTATAGATTATGGTGTGCCCATTCGGAGAAATGATGATAAGTTGATGTCTTCTATTGTCAAAGTGCCCACGCTGGAACTAAAGGCATTACCAAGACATTTGAAGTATGCCTATTTGGGGGATAATGAGACTCTCTCTGTAATCATAAGTGCGGGGTTAAATCAAGCTGATGAGGACCGTCTTTTAAGATTGTTGAGATTGTACAAGGAGGGACTTGGATGGACTTTGGCAGATATAAAGGGCATTAGTTCAGCGGTTTGCATGCACAAGATTCTATTGGAAGATGATGCAAAGCCCGTTCGTGATCCACAAAGAAAGCTCAATCCAGTGATGAAGGATGTGGTACTGAAGGAGATAATTAAGCTATTGGACCAGGGCATTATATATCCTATTTCAGATAGAAAATGGGTCAGCCCAATCTATGTTGTTCCCAAGAAGTCGGGTATTCAAGTTGTAAAAAATGAAAAAGGAGAGCTTGTGTCCACACGACTGCAAATTGGCTGGAGAGTCTGCATCGATTACCGGAAGCTGAACACGGTCACGCGGAAGGATCATTTCCCACTTCCGTTCATTGACCAACTGCTGGAGAGACTCACGGGAAACAAGTTCTTTTGTTTCTTGGATGGATACTCAGGATACATGCAGATTGCAGTAAGTCAAGAGGACTAGGAGAAAACAACATTCACGTGCCTATTTGGTACATTTGCCTATCGCAAAATGCCCTTTGGCCTCTGCAATGCTCCTGACACGTTTCAGCGATGTATGATGAGCATATTCTCTGATTTACTTGAAAACTGCATTGAGGTGTTCATTGATGACTTCACGGTGTATGGAAGCTGTTTTGACCGGTGCTTAGATAATCTGGAGAAAGTGTTGCAGCGTTGTGTGGACAAATGCCTAGTGCTGAACTATGAAAAATGTCATTTCATGGTCAGAGAGGGCATTGTACTAGGCCATGTGATTTCTGAGAGGGGCATTGAGGTCGATAAAACCAAAGTGGACATAATAGAAAAATTGCCATATCCCACTTCTGTGAAACAAGTGAGAGGATTCCTGGGGCACGCTGGTTTTTACAGGAGGTTTATCAAAGATTTTGCAAAAATTTCCCAACCTATCACTCACTTATTGCAGCAAGATGTTCCCTTTGAATTTGATGAGGAATGTAAAGAGGCATTCAATTTTCTGAAGAAGCAACTGACCACAACACCAGTCATTCAACCACCAGATTGGGGAATGCCCTTTGAGATTATGTGTGACGCCAGTGGATACGCTGTGGGCACTGTACTGGGTCAAAAGCGAGGAAAAAAAAGCCATGTAATTTACTATGCCTCCAAAACGCTGAATGGCACACAGTGTAATTACACCACCACTGAAAAAGAGCTATTGGCAGTAGTGTTTGCATTCGAGAAGTTTCGGTCTTATCTCTTGGGAGCAAAGAGCATTGTCTATACAGATCACGGTGCCCTGAGGCACTTAATGGCAAAAAAGAAGATGAAGCCGAGACTAATTAGGTGGATCCTGCTTTTGTAGGAATTTGATGTCGAGATAAAGGATAAGAGTGGGGCACAGAAATTGGTAGCTGACCATCTAAGCCGGGTGCTGAATGATAAAGGCGACGAAATGTCCATTGCCAATCATTTTCCTGACAAGCATTTATATTCAGCAAGGAGCACACCAACACCCTGGTATGTGGATTTAGTGAACTACCTAGAGTCTGGGAAAATGTCTATTGGGTACTCATGGTACCACAAGACTAAATTGAGGCAAGAGAGCAAGTTCTACGCCTGGGATAGCCCTATTCTTTGGAGAAGGTGTGCTGATCAAATCATAAGAAGATGTGTTCCAGATCATGAAATTGAGGAGATTTTGAAGCATTGTCACAATTATTCTTGCGGATGGTACTTCGGACCAAACCGAACAACAAGAAGAGTTCTGGATTGTGGGTTCTTTTAGCCCACAATTTTCAAGGATGCCCGGGACATTTGCAAAAGGTGTGACCAGTGCCAGAGGGTTGGAAACATCACAAGAAGGAATGAAATGCCCATGACGTCCATCATGCTGATGGAAATTTTCGATATTTGGGGGATGGATTTCATGGGAACCCCTTGCAAATTCAAAGGGGAATCATTACATTATCCTAGCAGTTGATTATGTGTCGAAATGGGTAGAGGCAAAGACTACTGCTACCAATGATGCAAGAGTAGTAACCGCATTTCTGAAATCTCATATTTTTAGCCGATTTGGTGTGCCCAGGTCCATCATCAGTGATCAAGGGACCCATTTTTGCAACCAAACAATGGAGAGGCTATTAAAAAAAATATGGGGTAAACCATAGAGTCACATCAGCCTATCATCCACAAGGAAATGGCCAAGCTGAAGTCTCAAATCGAGAAATTAAAGCCATTCTTGGGAAGGTGGTGAATCCAAGTAGGAAGGACTGGAGTGCCCATCTGGATGATGCTCTGTGGGCATACCAGACCGCATTCAAGACTCCGATTGGGATGTCCCCATACAGGATGCTATTTGGAAAGTGTTGTCATCTGCCAGTCGAGCTGGAACACAAGGCACAATGGGCACTTCAGAAACTGAACATGGATAAGGATGCAGCTGGGCATTTCAGAAAATTTCAGATTCAGGAGCTGGAAGAAATGAGAATGGAAGCCTATGATAATGCTGTGCTTTACAAGGAAAAGATGAAGAGACTTCATGACCAAGTGATTAGAAGGAAGAGATTCTTCCTAGGACAGCAAGTACTTTTGTACCATTCAAGGTTCAAATTGATGGGAGGAAGTCTGAGGACCAAGTGGGTTGGTCCATTTGAAGTCTATGCAGAATGCCCCAATGGGGCAGTTGAACTCAAAAATCCTGAAACTGGAGGGTAATTCAAAGTAAATGGCCATCGTCTCAAACCATACCTAGGGCATTCTGATCGAGATGCTAGAGTGGTCTGGCTTGGGGAGCCCATTTACACCTGAGCAGGGATTTTGTTGTGCCCACGACAATAAATGAGGCGCTACTGGGAGCAGCCCAGGTTTTTAATTTCTTTATTTTGTTTTTATTTTAATTAAATAAAGTTTCCAGTTAATTAAACTAGATTAGGGGTAATTTTACGCTTATTTTTGGATAAGTATGTGATCTGCGGGTCTGGATAAGGAGAGAGAAACCAAGGATAAAGATAAATCCCGGGAAAATAGGGATTCTGAAGCGGGGCATTTTGAAGAGATAAAGTGCATTTCTATTTTCCAGGGGATAAGGCTTATCCGTTGATGTGGGCATACTGATTTAAATAAATCTGTGGAAATTCAAAGAGTCACGGTCACATCAGGAACAGTAACCCACTTTAATAAAAAGCTAACCCCACAAAATCCAAACTCTCATTTTCATTCTTTTCAGAAAAAAATTCGAAATTTCTCTTCCTCCCTCTCAAAACCCTACAGCATTTCTCTGCAAACTCTCAAGCCTCAACAATGGTATGAAGATGATGCCAAAAGCTGGAGCCAAGGGCAAGCTTGAGTTCGACACTCCAGTCACTTCTGTAGAGCCTACCCCAGCTAAGGTGGTGAAGAAAAAGGTTGTAAAGCCTAAGGAGAGAGTTGCACCAGTAACAGCTACCTCGAGCAAACCGGCAAAGGAGACTCCGCCGGAGAAAGAGTCTGTAGCTGAAGCAAGCTCTGCTACACCATCGCAAGAAGAACATGATGAGGATAACACCACTGTGGGTGGAACACAAGAAGAAGAAGTGGCCACGGAGCCCACACCAGAGCCTGCAAAAACAGCCTCTAAAAAGATAAAAAAACCGGCTAGGGTTCCGACGCCTCCACCGTCTGAAGAGGAAGAGAATGAGGAGGAAGAGGGCGATGACGAAGCCCTAGATGACTATGTGAATGAGTTGGATGAAGAGGAAACACAACCTGTAGATGAGCAAATCCAAGAAGAAGGACCTACCGAGATCAAGAAACGGGCACTTGAGAAGGCAAAGGGAAAAAAGAAGGTCGGAGAGCCCATTCTGGAACAACCAACTGAGCAGCCTGCTGATTCCCAACAAGACGAAACCGATGAGGAGGTTTCAGAACATCAAGAGCAGCAGCAGCAACAGAGTGAGCCATCCCAGGCTCAAACGCTCAAAGATGAGCCCTCAGAGGACTCGCCACCCAAGCAGAGGGTGGGGAAAGCGGTGGCCATGAAAGCAGGGGCCAAGCTAGCTGGGGAGCCCTTCTCGAAAAAGAGAAAAAGCTACAGAGGGCATCCTACACCCTGATCCTAAAAAGGGTAAGGGGGTAGGGAGCCCCACTCCGAGTAAGCCAGGGAGTGGCCCGCCACCAGTCTGGGGCATTATAAATTTGAAGGGGGTCCATGCTGAGTCGCTTGCAGCTCTTGGGATAGAGCAGGAGGTAAGGGATTTATTTGCTACAATTGGTTGGGAGTTTTTTCTAGATATGAAGTGTGTTATTTTTCCTGTTTTGTCTCGTGATTTTGTCAATAGTCTGAAGATAAAAGCTGTGAATAAGCCTGCTACGTCTACTAAGGTTATGAATTTTAAAATTTTGGGTAAGAATTTCTCTATGTCTATTGATGATCTAAACATGATGATGGGCATCGTGTCATATTTGGGCCTCCAGGAAGAGGAATATGAGGATGCAATAACTGTTGTGCCCGACTCCACAGAAGGAGTCGAGGCAAAATGGGCTGAGGTTGGTGATGGCTCCACTTACCAAAGTGGAGCCACAAAAGGCTATTGTTTGAACAATGAGCCTTTGAGATTCTGCCACAGGGTGCTTGCCTACAGTTTCTTTGGTAGGAAAGATAGTTCGAATTCCATAACTAATCAGGAGCTTTTTATTCTTTGGTGCATGGTTAAGAAAATTAAAATCAATTTTGGCTCTGTGGCCATCGCACACTTCAGAGAAATTAAAACGCACCCTAAGCATAGAATCTCGTGTGCCCAGCTTATCGCCCAAATTGCTGTTAGGTCTAGGTTGTTGGATTTAAGCACCACTGATCTAGTCTCTTTGCCCGTGGAATTCTTTGATATTGCTTGTTTAAAAATAATGCAAGATGTGGTTGATGACGAGAATGGCAAGCCTGTTTTCTATGTGCCAAGGGTAGACTCCTCGAGCCTTTTGATGATTGCAGGTATATCCAGGAAGCCACACGCAGGAAGGGCACAACAATGGGAGCATCCAGTTACTGTGATTCTGAAGAAGTTGGAGGTGTTGGAGAATGCCCAGTCCCAGACAGAAGAGAAGCTAGACCGCATTGAGACCGCTCTGAGAGCCTACTTTAAGCACATTGGGTTTTTATACCCAGCGCCCTCATCCGATTGAATCCTGGTTCTTTTCTTTTTTTTAGATTAGGTTTTGTTTTGTTTTCTTTTCTTTTTCTTGTAGTTTGTGTGTCGCCCATACTCACCCACTTTGCCTAGTGCAAAGTGTGTGAGTAGGGGCATTCCAGTTTTTGTTTTTTATGTTTATGTTTGTGTCTGTTTTAACACTTTACAAATTGCAAAGTGTATAGGTGGCTAGTTGAGTCGAGCATGCTTCCTGAAAAATCTATGTGGCCATTGCATTTGATATTTTCAACCCTAAAATGCTTATATCAAAATTCAGCATGTCCGCATAAGGTAGGGATGACGAAAGAGTTTAGCATGCCCTGGGAAGATTTAAGCCTAACGTTGTATGCCCATTTCACAGCTTTCTTTACTTCATGTGTGAACAATTATGTGCTTAGAAATTCTAGAAATGGCTATTGTTCTGTTTGATGATGCATAAGTAAATGACATAGGCCATTTTTTTTTACTGAGCCACTGAAAAGAAAATCTTACCCACCAACGATACAGCCTTTGCAGCCCTTTAAGCCTACGAAATGCCCTGGCAGAGTTTTTGTTTGGGATGGTGAAATATATAGCCAGGGCATTACAAGAGCCTAAAAAGAATAAAAAAATAGGAAATGCAGAATTGTTGGGGGATACTTATAAAAAGGCCAGAAAAGATAGGGGAATAATAAAAATGATGATAAAAGAAAAAGAAAAAAAAATAAAATAAAATTCCCCTAGTCTTAAGTGTTCAGAATGCCCAAGAGTATGTAATATTTGTTGTATGAACGGGGCACAGCCGGGTAGTGAGTTAGAAAAAAATAGGGGGGTTTGTACAGAAATAAAGCCCCACCTACATGAAATGCCCACTGTAGCCTAAAAAGCCCTATTGATACTTATGCATCTATGGTTTCTAGAGATTGATAATAGAATGTTAGCAAGCCTATGGGATGACTAAGTACATAATTGTATTAATTTGAGTGTATACACTGAGCCTAAACACTGAGTGAAGAGAATTGTGAGGATTACCACGTTAAACTCATTTTTGACCTATTTTTGATATGCTGATACCTTGCAGTTTTGTTGGAATATTGATTGTGATGTGCCCACATTGACTCAACAGTTTGCATGCTTTGTTTTGAGTCTGTTCTTTTTGCCTTTCTTTTCTTTTTTATTTTTCTAGATGCATTGCATCCCATGCTTGAGGACAATCATGTCTAAAGTGTGTGGGTGTGATAAGTCCATTTATTTGGGGTTTTTATGGGCATTTTATTCGTTATAAATGTCTTTTTTTCGTGTGTTTTGAGTCAAAAAGAACCAGGATGAGGTCATGGGGCATTGCGGAGGTCAAGTCTGGCGAAAGGGGCATTTTATGCCCGGTTATTCAAGCAAAATCCAAGCTTAATATTCAATCAGAGGTATTGGGTACTACTTTCAGCACTCATCCTATATTTGGGTGGCGGAATGGGCATATCAGAGATGGATGAGGCTGACTGCAAGATGCCGTGCCCACTTTGCTCGCGCAGACTTGACAACAATGGGGCTGGACTAGGTCGAATGTGAGAAACTCGGGAATCAGTTTGAAGAGAGAGACGAGAAGGATAGCTACATTATCCGAAGAAGAGTTGGAGGTGGACTGGACTCTTGAAGGCGTGACAACTAAAAGATAAGCATAATCCCTAAAAAATAGGGATTTGATCGAGATATAGCTTATCCAGTCAGATCAGCGAGGGCACGCCAGTTCCGGAAATTTAGTGAAGACCTCAGCTTGTTGGGGAGTCTCTGATTCGTAAATGTAACTATTTAATCTCCTTTTAATTCTGGAAATTGATGCTTTTTGGCAGGGAGAAACATTGCTACATTTTTACTTTCGTGCATTTTCATTTGTGTACGCTGCTTAGGCAGCAACAAACAATCCATTGGTCTTAAGCCATTGGGACGTAGGATTATGTTTATGCTTCTCAACGTTGGAGTTGAGTTTTTGCTTTAGTAATTTCAGTAAGTTTCTTTTAAAATTATGTCTTTTACTCCTGCAATTATAATTATGTCTAGCATGCTTGGCTAGATTTTTAATTCTGGTATTTCAACAACGAAAATGGTGCAAATATAAATCTGTACTCGTGAGGCCAAAATGGGCATAGTAATTCATGATAGGTTCCTGTCGATTCTTGTGCCTTGTTCCACGTGAGTGTGTGTCTGAAATGCCAATGTGGCTGATCACTCGTTAGGTAAAAAGGGCACACCGCTATTAATTGAATTGGCGAATCGTGACTGTGTGTTAGTTCATATAGTAATAAGGAAATCAATAGGTTGTTGTGGGCACATGAGGAATCGGTAAACACAACAGATCTAGGTTCGTCTAGGGCACACTGGTGTTTGTTCGCTTACATCTCTTTGGGGAACCGGGGGGTGGGTGACTGATTAGGGATTTAATTGACGAGGAATTGCTTTTAAGTCTATACTGAAAGGATGAATGAGGAGACGCAGAGAGGAATCCGATTTCCATAACTAGATGATTTATCATGTATGAAAATCAGTGTGCCCATGATCGAGTTGATATATATTTAAACCAAATTCAAGTTTAAATACCAGAACCTTTTGTTATTTGATATTGTCTTTTAATTTTCTTTTGCAGATTTAATTTCCAGTAGTGACAACAAACCAACCCCCTTTATGATTGGTTACTTGAAGGTGGAATCACAACAACTCTCTATGGGATCGACTCGTACTCATTAGCTGGCTATGCTCGCTGTGGGCACAAGAGTTACAAATATATTTTGAGCGCGAAACGACCGCGCGTCACAACTATGTCAGTTCAACCCACAAACTATATTGTTAGATCAAGAAGATGATATATTGAAAGGAAACGTGAAAAGGGCCAAGAAAATTTATTTGAGCAATATTTTTCAGATGATCTAATCTATCCTCTAGAAGTTTTTCGAAGAAGATTTCGTATACAAAAATCGTTGTTCAAATGGATAATGAATAAAGTTGTGGCTACTGATGAATTTTTCGAACAAAGGCGTGATGCTGCTAGTCGTCTCGGTATGTCTTCCATACAGAAATGTACTGCAGTGATGAGGGTGTTGGCCTACGGAACAACAACAAACTTACATGATGATTACCTACGAATGAGCGCACAAATCATAAGAAAATCGGTTGTGAAATTTGTTCAAGGTGTAATTTCCAACTTCGGTGCTAAGTATCTCAAAAAGCCTAATGAACAAGACATGGCATATCTTCTACAAATCAGTGAACAATGCTATTTTCTAGGTATGATAGGTAGTATTGATTGTATGCACGGGGAATGGCAAAACTGCCCTTCTGGGTTGGCAGGGCAATATGCAGAAAGAAGTGGCAAACCAACAATTGTTTTGGAAGCAGTTGCATATCAAGACTTATGGATCTGACATGCATTTTTTGGAACTCCAAGTTTGAGAAATGCTATCAATGTTCTTGACCAATCTCCCGTTTTTAATGATATCTTGGAAGGGCGAGCACCAAACGTTAGTTATACCATTAATGGCCACAAGTACAATATGAGATATTATCTCACTGATGGCATATATCCTCGGTGGACATCATTTGTCAAATCTATTAATGCTCCACAACTTCGAAAACAACAGTTGTTTGCTTAACATCAGGAAGCTGCACGTAAAGATGTTAAGCGGGCATTTGGTGTCCTACAAGCTCATTTTGCTTTTATCAAACGACCATGTCTTATTTGGGATCGTGAGATAATTGGAAAAATAATGATTGCTTATATCATCATGCACAATATGATAGTGGAAGATGAACGACACACCTACATAAACTATCACGATTCCTCAGAATTTTCGGAAGCTCGACCTACTCTGAATAGTAGATAAGATGGAGACGGAGAAGAAAATGACGATCTAAATTTGAAATTTTCCACCGAACGAATTGCAAGTCTATCTACCTATATGATGAATAGGTCATAAATTCGCAATAGAGAAGTTCAAGCTGCTCTTCAAAACGACTTGATTGAGCATATATGGTAAAAATTTAGCAATTATAATTTAGTATTTCGTACTGTTGTTATTTATGTTCTTAATTATGTATTTTTCATTTCATATTTCGATTGTTGTTATTTAAGTTCTTGGTTTGTCGTATTTTGAAATTTTATTTGTTTGTAATTTTATGAGTTTTTTCCTCATCTGTGCTATTATTTTATTTTAATTTTATTAAGTTGATATACTTCATAAAATTATATTTAAAAATAATTATATATAATATTGTGGAAATACCTATCTATACCTATAAATATAGTGTTCACTTCAAACATACCCACAAACATAATAACCATTTACTATATACCCACTTTATCTATTTTACCCTTAATTTTTCATCTTTTTTTTATAAAAATCTTACACAATTCTTACACATATCAGATCAATCATTGTGCATTTAATTCAAAAAGTAAATCAAACATAATAAGACAAATTGAATGAGACAAATAGAAAAGGGAAAGGAAAATCCAATTTCCAAGAAAAGGTGCAATGCACCATCTTTGCTCTTTTTCAGTTCACATGAGTGCACTTTAACTTTTTGAATTAAATGTAAATTTAATTCCATATGGTTCATCATCTCGGTAAAAATCAATTAAAATAGAAGGGCACCTTCTCTTGCTTTATCTTTAACTTTATCTTTTTTCATTTCCATAATCCAGGTTTGAAGGGCTCCTTCTCCTGCTTCTAGCAAAGCAGCTTGGTCTGCAGGCCCGCCCACAATAACCGGCGGCTGTAGTGGCGGAGAACTCGTATAGAAGCGCATGGGAAGCAGAAATTTTTATTCAAGTTTTTCGTTCCGATATCTGGGCATCCCACAGTCAAGTCTCATCCCATCTCACTTTTTTAATCTTTCGAGCCTTCGCTCGCTTTTCAAGCACTTAGTTTCTGCTAGCGGCGGGGCAGCAAGGCCATGTTGTTCAGTTGAAAGCTTAAGCCAAGAAGGTACGAACGAAGTGACGGGCCACTTTTGAATATAGGGGGTGACTTTCTTCACCCGGAACTACGCTCCGAGATGTTTTCATCACATTCACAAGTTAGTCTTCATTCTCAAATATCGAAAGCATGATGATTAAGTATTTATTTTCATAAAATTTAAATCTTTAATTGCTTTAATTTATAGTTTAGTTATATTTCGATTTGTTATTTACACTTAAATTATGTTGTTATTTGAAATTATTTAAGTGTTCATAAATCGACTTTATTTAAGTGTTATTTGAAATTGTTAGATTTTTTAATGATTTATTTAGCATGATTATATGGAAGTAAGATTTAGCATGATTACATTTAGCATATTTAAATATTTTAAATTAGGGTAATTTATTGAAATTTTATAACGAATTCGATATAAAACTGTTCCCGAAGAATGGTACCGGTACCTATCGATATGTACCAGTATCGATCAATGATAGGGACCGGTCCCGATCGGCGATAGGTACCTGTCCTGGTCTGCAGACGTGAAGTATTTATTTTTGTAAAATTTAGATCTTTAATTGCTTTAATTTATAGTGTAGTTATATTTCGATTTGTTATTTACACTTAAATTATGTTATTATTTGAAATTATTTAAGTGTTCATAAATCGACTTTATTTAAGTGTTATTTGAAATTATTCGAGTATTAAAGTATTTTTAGGGTTATTTGATATAATTCAACATGTTACTGTTAATTTAAACATTTTAAGAATTTATTATAACATAATTATGAAGGAAAAAAATGTACCATGACCGTGACATGCATAATAGTCTTGCCTTTAAAAACACAAATTTAGGTTATTTGAAATTAAGAATTTAAGTGTATTTGAAGTTACGAATTTAATAAAAGTGTGGTTTAAAAATAGAATTTAAGTGCTTTAAAATAAGAATTAAATTGTCTTTAAAATTATTATGATTAATTATTTAACATTAGAAAATTTTAAGTTTAAAATCGTGAATATTTTTAGATAAGATTGTTTTAGATATGAATATCTTTCATAATATTATTTGAGAGTGGTAGTAAGTAAGAATAGTTGGAACGTAGATTAAAATATTGTTTTGTAAATTAGATTTTTTTAATGATTTATTTAGCATGATTATATGGAAATAAGATTTAGCATGATTATATTTAGCATATTTGAACATTTCAAGTTAGGGTAATTTATTGAAATTTTATGAAGAATTCGATATAAAACCGCTCCCAAAGACTGGTACCGGCACCTGTCGATAGGTACCGGTATCGATCAATGATAGGGACCGGTCCCGGTCTGCGGATGTTAAGTATTTATTTTTGTAAAATTTAGATTTTTAATTGCTTTATTTAAAGTTTAGTTATATTTCGATTTATTATTTACACTTAAATTATGTTGTTATGTATAGCCTGCTTGGAAGAGATCTGAGGTTCGATTTCTCGAGCCGAAGATTAACTTATATTACGAATGGAAGGTGTTCGAAACAATTTATAAAACACTTAATGATATTGATAGGGAACCCCTCTTAGCTCATTTCAGAATAGGGTATTTTGGTCATGTTTTATCTTGGAGGTCGGGTAATAGTGCTTCTAAAGCACTTCACGTTCTATTAAGCTACGAGATTATCAATGATAATCCCGATTAGATTTGGTTTTCCGTACAAAACATTCAGTTTCGATTTTATCCCGAGCATTATGCATTGGTGTCGGGGTTGAATTTTGGATATTCTAGTTTTGTCCCGATTGAAGGGCCTCATGATCTGTCTACACTTGGAGTTTATAAGTGGGTGGCCAATGGTGAGTCAATTAGTTTGAAAGTCCTACTGTAGAAGTTCAAACAACTCACATTGTATGAGGGTTCCTGTGGATGATAATGAGAACTGTGATGATTACCTGAAAGTGGCTAATATTTTAGCCTTATATTTCTTCTTTCTTGGATTTACCGAATCGCGTAAAGTCGAGGATTGGGTCTGGATTTTAGTTGATAAGTTATCGGCTTGGAATAGATTTCTTTGGGAGGCATACACCTATGGTGCCCTGATACACTATGTTGACATTGCTCCAATGACGACATCTAAGGTCATGCCAAAGTATCATCTTTACGGTCCTATGTGGGCTCTTCAGGTAATTGATACCATACCTGCGTTGGGAGAAGTCGCCGCTAATCGCAATTTCCAGAACAATATTTCCTGCGTGCTCAGTTGGAAGTTTGGAGTTCCATCAAGTATCGATTTTGGGAGTATTTTTGGCCAAGAGGTAATATATATATATATATATATATATCTTAAAATATGTATATGTATTTTTATTTAAGACTCATTTTTTTGTTAATGTTGTCCAGTTCCTTTATCGCGAGATGATGGTTTCGGCTCACGAGGCCGAACAAGAATATTGGATGAGCACACGCAGGGGTGAAATATTTGGTGTTTGTTTTTTGATTATGGAGAATCCGTTGCATCCAAGACATATCCGATATGCTCAAAGCGGACCTCACTCATCACATGGATACTGTTGTTGCACCCAGAATAACAAAGGATGTCGTTAGTCAATTGAAGGGGTTCGTTAAATCGATGTTTTGCTCAAAGCACTCTTCTAAGAGCAAGTCAAAGTCTCGAGTAGTCGACGGGGGTTTTTCATCCCACAGAGATGTATCTTCTAGACTAGAGAGAGAGCCCTCATGGTATTCTATGTCTGGTCAGAGGATAGAGCCCTCACGGCATTCTATGTCGGCTCCTGATCGCTCAGCAGGGGTAGAGCCCTCACGGTATTCTATGTCGGTAGACCGACATGATACTGAGTACGGACCTCAGCTCGACCTTCAGCTTCACCTACAGATTGAGGCCTCTGTACATCTTTCATTCCCCCTCCAGCCTCAGTTTAGCCCAGTTGACCAGTTTTTTGGGGACTCGAATCAGTGGGCGGAGATGTATAAATCTTACGATCAACTCCAGCATGATGATGATGATGCCTGATCGGTAATTCTTACAAAATCTTCATATTAAAGTTTTATTTTTGAGACTGAAACCTATCTAATTAATTTTATTTGTAAACTTTTGCGACAATGTAGAGAGGCCCTCCGAATCTCCCCGACATCCCTCTAAAGTAGTTACGTAGAGCTCCAAGGTCGGTGGGCGGATCTCGATTATGTGTTCAAGCAGAATGAGACTTTGTATTGATATTCAATTGATACTCTTTGCTAGTTAATTTTATTATTTACAACTCTTTATAACGTCATTTAGTGTAATTTGAGATTTAGAAGAAAAGACAACTAATAGCTCGATTCAACATGATCACACCACACAAAGTACAAGTACAATAGAAAACAAATAGTGTTAGACCAATACAAATATATCTCAACTATCAAACCCAAATCATAACGGACATCTATTTTTCGTGTGTGTAGTCTCGCCACATATGCTGCATCTCTTTTTAGCACAAGACTGATTACCAGATGCTCCTGTGGAGGTTGATGCTCTTCTAGATCGAGGGATATCTGCACCAGATACAAATCGTTGTCCTCTAGGATGACCAGCGTGTCGGAGAACAATGGGCGGCAACACGATCATATCCTTAATCTCAGATGATACATTCCAGTCCTCTTCGAGAGGCAGAGGATTAACTTGAGCAGCATACAATTCTTTCCAATTCTTAGCCTTGTAGTAAACTGAAACAAAGTCATAAACGTTCATACATTGGTTTCTGCATCATGTAAAATTAAAAATTAAAGTAACTTCATATTAATAAGAATCCAAGACTTAAAATAAACAAAAAGCTTACCAAATTGCAGTAGATGCATGGAAGCAAGGCGTAAGGTCATCTTGGAACTCGTGACATTCACATGTTGTGGAATTTAGATCAACTATCCAAGATGATTTTTTATTGCTGACCTTAAATGTCATCTGTGACCTTGCTACGACCTTAAGACGATCACCTTTGTTAACTTCTAGAGCTAATTTATTATGAGCCTCCTCGGTTAGATCATCATCTCTAGCCCGAGACACTGCACGTCTTTGATCAAACCATTCTTCCATCACATGTCTGATGGCCTCAATCCTTGAGATAAATGGAAGACGTCTTGTGAATAACAAACGCGAATTGAATGACTCAACAATGTTGGATGTAGGGAAGTTGAAACGACTCACAGGGTACTGTGATCTAGCCCAACGTTCTGGTTTTGCAGCCATCAATTTGTTCCAAGCTCCAGGTCTGGATTTGCCAATTGCTTCCATTGCTTTTTTATACACCTGGGGCGGTATATATTGGCGGTAATCTCAAATAATTGAACAATGCTGGGACCATAGCTCTTCAACTTATTCTTCAAATGATAAGTACAGAGACCATGGGCAGTGTTCGGATAAACATCTTTCATAGCATTGCTAATACTAATGTGTTCGTCAGAAACGATTAATAATTCATCAGGGCACTGAAAAGCAATTCTCGGTTGAGTGAGAAACTAGGTCCACAATTCATCATTCTCAATTAGACCTATACCGAATGCCAACAGAAAAAGTTGTTCGTTGCTATCTTTTGTCATTGCAACAAATATGACACCCTTATTTCACCCTTTCAGGTGTGTGCCATCGATAACAATAACTGGACGCAGTGAAAATAAAAATGCTACGCGAGACACCCCGAGTGCAACAAAACAATGTCGAAGCCCATCAGGTCTAATATCTAGATCTATGTATATGTTGGGATTGCACGCCCTTAGCATATACAGATAACTAGGAAGCTTTTAAAATGAATTTACATGTCCACCATATATCATGGAGATTGCAGCATTACGTGCTCGCAGTGCAACTTGATAGCTTGCTCGAATCCCAAACTCGTGAAGCAGCTCTGCCATAATCTCTTGGGGTTTCATAATTCTCTCATCACGATGCATCTTACGAGCATAATAGGCCACAACTGCCTTAGCTCGAACATTTCTCGCACCGACAGAGCCCAAATCAAGATTCTACATATGCTGCATGTTGAATTTGTGAACAATCTAATAACTTCTTCTCTAAGATGCACGAAGCTCGAAAGTGCAACTAGGATTACGTTTGCAGGTGTACTCCACACGACTTCCACAAGAACGAGGCACTTTGAACTCAGCTTTGCGTTCCATATGCCAAAGTCCGACAGCAACATAGAGATCTTCTTTTGTGTAAAATACAGATCCTTTCCTCAGTGGTTCATCAATAATGTGATCCAAATCACGTACCACCAGTGAGTCAGTGCAATCAAGAGAAATAACTGGAATAATCCAATTACATACATCCTCAGCTTCTGGTTCAACTTGGTTACGAGATGAAGTAGGTTAGTTGGTTGGAACGAACATACTCTATAGTTCATTAATGCCACCCTCTTGACGAATCCACGTAGTAAAGTCGTGAAACGTACAGTTAGAAAATCTTGTTCCGAATGGCTCCTCCTCATCCTCAGACTGCACATTGAGATCAGCTTCATCATCATCGTCATTATCTGTCTCCACAACACTGTTATCGTCGGCAGTGACATCGTTATTTCGAGCATCATGAAATGGGGAACCTCTACCTGCATAATCAGTTGATGTTGCATCATAAAATGCAGTACCCTCGGCCACATCAGTATTTGGTGCTGGTTCGACCTCATATTGCGGTTCTTTACAATTCATGCTCCCCCACCAATTGTCTGACAACCAGTTTGATCTCCCAAAGTGCTCAATATCCTCATCTGTAGGGTTGAATGAAGGC
Organism: Perilla frutescens; assembly: GCA_026008535.1. Lineage (NCBI taxonomy): Eukaryota > Viridiplantae > Streptophyta > Magnoliopsida > Lamiales > Lamiaceae > Perilla > Perilla frutescens. The sequence goes on along the minus strand of BRKX01000003.1, from coordinate 66,384,836 downwards.
TGCACCGATCAATCAAATTGAGAGATGTAGGAATACGGATCGGGTTGGGTGTTTGTAGAATAGTGGGTGGACGATTCTGGATGGGTCACGACATCTTGGATAGTGAATGGTTCCGGTTTGGTGCATTCAATATTTTGATTATGCACGAGATACACAGTTGGCTCTGACAGCATTGTGAATAGACGAGCCAAATCCATATCACTGCCAATAATGGATCTCAACATCCTTCCAGATTGGGATGTCGATAAGCAGTAAATTTGATATTCTCCTCTAATAGATTCCGCCAACAATATGTAGCTAATTGCATCACCTAACGTTGTTAGGGATACATTGCTCACCGGAATATAGCCGAGTCGCTCATCTCCACCAATATAATTGGATTGATCATCAAATTGACCGTTGTAATTGACAATAACAGACCGCCAATTTTCCATCTTTTGCTAATTTTTTGGATATGAATTGAAACCTAAAGCTCTCTATTTTTTGCATGGTTATGGTTGTTGTTGTCTACTGGCGTGAGATGCATTTATAAAGAATTGAAGCATGCTTCAATTTTAACATACAGTCCGAGAATGACTAGTACTGGTCCCTATTGGTCGGGACTGGACTCTCTCATATGTACTATGGTTGTTGGAAGAATTGAAGCATGCTTCAATTTTAACACACAGTCCGAGAATGACTAGTACTGGTCCCTATTCGGTCGAGACTGGTCCATGTTGGTCGGGATGGGTCCCTGTTGGTCGGGACTGGTCCCAGTCAGTCGGGACAAACGTGTACTATGGTCGTCGGAAGAATTGAAGCATGCTTCAATTTTAACACACAGTCCGAGAATGACTAGTACTGGTCTTCATCGGTCGGGACTGGTCCATGTGGTTCAGGACTGGTCCTTGTCAATCGGTACTGGTCTCTATTGACCGATACTGGTCCATGTCGATGGGTACTAGTCCCTGTCGACCGGTATTATACACTATAATACAAAAAATGAAGAAGAAAATACATTTGTGTAAGTGAATTCCATGTTTTTTTGAAAAAGTTGATTAGATTATCACATTTGTGTAAGTGAATTACATGTTTTTTTGAAAAAGTTGATTACATCATGACATCAAATCAAACTTTTGAGGGTGATAAAGTAAAAATGGGTATATATTGAAGGTAAATTATTTGAGTGGGTATTATTGATTTTACACTATTCAAAATGGGTACAGAGTGATTGATCCCCTATAATATTGTGGTTGGATGGTTAGGTGGTCATTGATAAACTATCAAAATTAAATGTGGTTGGGTTGTGATGAGTAATAGTGACGTGGAAGAGAGAGAAATGAATTAAATATTAAGAATGTTGGATGGTTGAGTAGTTGGAGTGGTTGATGATAAACACAGTCTTAGAAAGGGCAGTACCATCAACCAAGTATTTGATTTCACGTGGAATTTCATCCAATCAGCCTAATTGTATGGAATTTTTTTAATGTATTAATGAACAACCTCTTTTCAAAATTCTTCTACTCTGTCCCTTTAGATAGCCTAATGGTGAGGTGAAGTTATCTTGAGGCCAAATGTCTGAAATTCGAATTCCACCACCAACACCACTAGGTGTGGCCTTGTGAACCTGCAACACCTGACTTGCTAAATGTGGTTAACGTTCCCCTATTACACAGGGTGTTATCCTTGACAAAAAAAATGGGTGATTCTATTTACACCACCAATTTTTCTTTTCACACCACAATTACTTTACATGCCACAAAAATTCTCATTTTTTTCATTTTTTCTTTACACACTACACTAAAAGACTTATTTACCCTTCACCTTAAAATTTATTTACCCCCTTACTTAAAAATAAAATTAATTACAAAGATAATTAAAAAAAAAGAAGAGAAAGAGGTTGCAGATAACAGTCGTCGTCTTCTTCTTCTTCAACAGCGCCGGCTGCGCCGCTACCACCCTTGCTCCACCATCCTCCAACAACGCCGCCACCCCCTTCTCCAGAAAAATAAGCGTCACCAATCCTCTTCTTTCCTCGTCTACCACCGCGAGTCGCGACCCTTCCTCTTCTTAATTTTTTCCTCGACTACTTGATGTTTGAAATTATAAATTAGGAATTCGAAAATCATTTCTCAGATGACACATTGATGAATCAAAATATGATTTTCGAAGCTGTGGATGGACGTTCGGAAATAAATTTTCGAACTGCTATTCGAAAATGAATTTTTGAATCATGCACTGTCCATTCGAAAACACATTTTTCAAATCTATGTGAAGGGATTCGAACTGAAATATTTGAACCCAATTTCCGACATAAAGGTTCTGAGGAAGATGAGAGGCTCTGCTGCTGCTGCCTGCCGGAGAAGATGGAGGCTCTGCTGCTGCCACCTGCTTGCTGGAGAAGATGAAGTTTTTTTGTGGGGAGGGGTTTCCGGAGAAGATGGAGGCTCTGCTGCTGCCGCCTGCCAGCCAGAGAGAAGATGAAGTTTTTTTACTTTTTATTTTTATTTTTATTATATTATTTTATTTTTGTGGTGTGAAAAGAAAAATAGTGTTGAAATAAGAAAAGGGCATCCTAGTAATCTCAAAAATAATTACTTTAGTATTTATTTTGTTTGTGGTGTGAAAATAAATTTCAGTGGTGTAAATAAAATAAAAAAAAAACAAAAAAAATGTAAAAATAATATTACCAATTACCGTTCTTGTTTGACTTATTTCCGATGAAGTTTTACCAAGCAATTGAAGGCATTCCTTGTTGGGAAGGAGCAAGTTCAAATGGCCGGTATCAGCCAAAACTGTGAACTTGAATCTTTGGTTTGGTAAAAGTTGTTATTTGTCTTGAAATGTTCGCGTCTGTTTTCGTCTTCGTCGTTTACGATTTTTCCTTGTTTCTGAATTTTGAAGGTCGATCTGTTTAAATTTCGTCACTTCTGATTCTGGCCTCCACCACCGTCTACCCGCCGGAGCCACCGCCACTCCTCTCATTACGGCGCCTCCTCAGCTATCCACAAGCCAATCCGAAGACGATCTGACTGTGGCTTCTCCATAACCGGTGGTTCCCGGAAAATCTCAATCCGCAAAGCCTTGCTGCCCAAATCAGGTAATTGTTCACTTGTGAATGGATTTTGATCTGATTTTCCTAAGTAATCAAATTACCTTTTCCTCCGTATGGAATTAGATCATACGTTTTTGTGGCTGTTAAGTTTATGCAGCTAATAACTATTGGGTTGTTTAAGCCATGTAAGATTTTATGCACTGATATCTGTAGTAATGTAGACATTGTCAAAAGCAGAACATAGTGCAAACTTGCCCACATTTCTGACAGAATCTCCTTCGTTATGCTGCGATAATGTAAAAGATGTATGCGGCAAGTTTTTGGTTATATGGTTGCTAATTTGGGTTTCTTCCTTTTGCCTCAGTCATACTCCTCATCCATCACAGGCTTTGAAACTTTACTGCTCTCAAGAACTTCAGTACTGCTGAACTCTGTGAGAGCATGGAATCATCTGGTGAGAACACTTTTAATCGATATTAAAGTCTGTTGGCTGACTTATTTGTCCTATGCATAACCTTTCTCTTTTATTGGTATTGTCACACACATTAGTGCACTAAGGCTGATCATTTACTGAGCTTATCTGCGCTTTTTAAGTGCCTAAGTAATATGGCATCCACTGCCATGGACTTCTTTCTTTTGTACATTTATGGCTAGAACAGTTTCAAGCATTTTCCTTCTTTTTTTTATGTTTTTCTTTTCCTTATGTGCAAGTTATTTGAACTGGTTGAAAACACTACATATAATCCCAAAGAAATTTCCGTAGTTAATGCTGTCATAATTAACATCTCAGTCTCATGTGTGCCCATCAGTGGAAATCTAGAGAAGTTTTTACTGATTTTCACTCTAATACTTTTCACTGTGAAAGAAAGTGAGTAGTGACAATTTGCTACCTAGTACTCAACATTTAATTTTCCTTCTAATTTCAAATAATAAATTGAGAGGCCATGTATGCTTGTTGCTATAGTGAAAAACTAATTTCTCACACTGGTTTACATAGGTTGCATAACTTTTGATGTTCAGTCTGATTTCAGAATATACTCATCATCTGTTGCAGCAGGTTGTCTAAGAGATACATCTGTTGTTGTTGTCACGCTGGACTCAAGTGAAGTGTATATTATTGTCAGTTTGTGTACTAGGACTGACACTCAGGTTATCTATGTTGATCCTACGACTGGGGAACTTTGTTATACTGCTCGGCAGGGTTATGACGTATTCAGATCACAAAATGAAGCATTAGATTACGTTACTACTGGTTCAAAATGGCCTTGTAAGAGTATAACACATGCACGAGCACTATTAGGCTATGCAGCCCTTGGCAGCTTTGGGGTACTGCTTGTTGCAACGAGGTTGACAGCCAACATTCCAAATTTGCCTGGCGGAGGGTGTGTGTACTCAGTAACTGAGAGCCAATGGATTAAAATTTCCCTTCAGAATCCTCAACCACAAAGTAAAACTGAAATGAAGAATATTCAAGAACTAACTGAGCTTGACATTGATGGGAAGCATTACTTCTGCGAAACTATGGACATAACTCGACCTTTTCCAAGTCGTATGTCGGTGCAGAACCCTGATGATGAATTTGTGTGGAATAAATGGTTCTCAATGCCTTTCAGGAAGATTGGGCTTCCGCAGCATTGCGTCATCCTTCTACAGGTTTTAGTTACACTCGGTATCTTCAAATTTGTACTAACTGTACATTATTGTGACTTGATTTACTTGCAAACCATGCTACCCATGCTTCTGGTATAAGCAATTTGTTTTACCTGTTTAGGATGGACTCACTTAATCTTATCTCTACTAAAAGATGCTAGAAGCAGTGTATTCAATTCCAGTATCTTTTTACCAACAAAGTCTTCATGTCATTATTTTTATTAGAGCGATACTATTGATCAGATTATTTATCTATTCTTTCTTGTTAAGTGCTGCAGAAGATTGTACTGCATGTAGCTTATACCTAGGGAGACTTCCTAAGGTGAACTTTAGCATCACTTGTCTAATATTTATGTTTTTCAGCAGATCTCTCGTTTAAACTTGATACTTATGTTCATCTTAGCCCTAAACCTGCACAGTTTTCTTGGATCACCACAACATATAATCTTGAGTCTGAAGTAGGTTTTAAGAAAAATGAGGGAATTTGAAAATTGAGTTTGAAGTTATGGAAGTGATATAATGTAAGCTGTCATTCATTATATTTTGATATTTAACGTGTGTTTCTGAATTTTATTTTTTATGCGGAATGTAAGGAGTAAGAATAGGACTTCGATCCTCGATAGTCAATCTTTTGGCACAATTTTGTTCTTCTCTCTTTTTTTTTATTTCTCTCCTTTTTTTTTCCTGAAATACTTAAAATCAATTATAACAATAATTCTAATTAAAATAATTAACTAAAATACAAAACTCAAATTAATAATAAATTCTAGTTGTGAAAAAATCGATCCTAAATATAAAAAGTTAAAATTAAATACTAAAGATAATAATAAACCCTAATTATGAAAAACTGTTATTCCTTGATACAAGTCATTATTAATCTCTGTGGCGATGTTGAACTCTGTCATTCAACTAAATTACATTGTGAAACACCTGAAAAGAGGTCCTGTGGTCCTTAAAAGAGAAAAGTATGTGGTGAAACAACTACAGGACATATGGGTATAATTGTGAAGTTAGAGAAGGAAATTAGTTAGGTACAACATCTAAAAGAGAAAATATGAATTTGACAGTGCTGGGCTGAAGAATGAACAAGAATGAAGCTAGCAGTGATGACAATTGGTTTTCGCAGCAAAAGTTGTTCTGTTCAGATGAAACTGTAGATGCAAAATTACACTCACTGATCATCTAATTAGAATTAAAATTTCTCCTTACGAAGCTGGATGAACTAAATCACTAATATTTTGTTTCATTTTCTCTCATTTCCTACAACTTTTCTCCTTTCTTGACTTTTCTGCTGTATTGAATTATCTGTCGAACTGTCATATTTCTAGCACTACTTTGTTCAGTTCCATGAAGCAGAAAAAAGCCTGGCACATAGCTGACATTTGCTATTTTGTTTTGACTATAATTCAGTCTATGGGACTTCCTCTAAAGATGTAGTTCTCCTTCTGATCTGGCTTTCATACTTTTGGATTTTTTTGAAACACTTTTTAGTATAGTTCCTGAACTCAACATGCAATTAATTGCTAAACCAACATACAGGGGTTTGCTGAATGCAAGACTTTTGGCAGCCTTGGGCAGCAGGAGGGTGTTGTTGCACTTACTGCTCGTCGTAGTAGATTGCACCCTGGAACTCGATACTTAGCCAGGGGTATCAACTCATGTCACAGCACAGGTAGTTTTTCAATGTTATCAACTATCTTTGATGCATTAGCTTTTCTTTTTGGCTGTGAAGATGCTGTTTGTTAATTTCTCGTGTATGATTTTTTTGTAGAAATTGAGATTAAATATAATCGTTCTCTTATCATTCAGAATGAATTGATAAACATATATGTAGCATTAAAAGGAATAAATCACTTCCTGATATTTTTGAGCAAAAAAGAATCAGATTATAGGATTCAGTTTACTGATACCATTCATACCAATATTTATTTTATGTAGGAAACTGATTAATGTAATTGTAAGCAACTAATACCTAGAACTCAGATTACCGATTGCTCCTTTCCATACTCCCTCTCAAGCTAGATTGCAGAAGTTAAGTAATCCTAGCTTGGAGATGAGCTCTTGAACATCTTCTGGGCATGGCTTTGCCTGTCTCTATCTTCTCTTTGATGAAGGTCTGTCAATTTCCACATGCTTTGTCTTCTCATGATAAACTGGATTCTTTGCCATACTGATTGCAGACTAATTATCACATGGCACTTTAATTGGTTCATTCATTTGAATTTTCAGCTCATTAAGTACCCTTTTGAACCTCATTTCCCTCATAGATGTCATATGCTAGCGCTCTAAACTCTGCTTCGGCTGTACTCCGTACTGTTCTTTCTTGCTTCGCCAGTTAACCAAATTTCTGCAGACATTAATGCAGTAATCTTAAGATGATAGTCTATCAACACACATATCCAGCCCAATCTGCATGGGTGAAGATCTCAATGTCCCTTTTTCTGACTATTTAAAAACAGTCCTTGTCCTGGTATCGTCTTTAAGTATCTCACAACTTCCATATGCTCTTCTGTAGGATTGCTCATGAATTGGACTACCAGACTCCCAACAAAGCCGATATCTCATTTATCAGTGAGATTATCTCCGTTTATCATGCTGTCTGCTATCGTCATTGTTGTATCAACTTGCTTGCATCCAAGCATGCCTGTTACCTTTGAGAGGTCTAACACATACTTCCGCCTGTGAGATTGAAATCTTATTTTGACCTCTCCATTTCCATGCTGAGGAAGTATTTAAGATTCCGTAAATCTTTAATCTCAAATTCTTTGGCCAATAATCCTTCTATCTTGTTTACATGATTACCAGTTAGGATAATGTCATCAACATAGACTTGAGCATTGCTAGTTTATCGCAGGATGAATATAACATTGATCATACCCAAATGCAGTTTTAGGTTGAGTTTGTGTAGACTCTTTTGCATATTTCCTTGTACTTCTCTTTATTTGATATATGGTGCTAGAGTTTCTTTTCTTCCTGACTGCTGCAACAGCATAATTTGTATCAGTGGTTTTTATCACATCAACTTTGCAACCAATCATGCTTGTTTCTAGTACCGGAATTTCCATATATTTGTTTACTTTTTTTCGTTCCTTGCCACACTTTTATTTTGTTGAATGGCCAGGCAATGAAGTTGAGTGTGAACAACTTGTTTGGATTCCCAAAAGAGCTGGTCAAAGTGTTCCTTTCAACACTTACATATGGCGTAGAGGCACCATTCCTATCTGGTGGGGTGCTGAATTAAAACTTACTGCTGCTGAAGCAGAGATATACGTATCAGATCGTGATCCTTATAAAGGAAGCTCCCAGTACTATCAGAGGTTGTCTCAAAGATATGACGCACGTAACCTGGATGTAGCTGTTGGTGGGGATCAGAAAAAGAGTGCTTTGGTTCCAATTGTGTGTGTTAACTTACTAAGGAACGGAGAAGGAAAATCCGAATCTGTCTTGGTTCAGCATTTTGAAGAATCTTTAAACTATATTCGTTCCATCGGGAAACTCCCTTATACTCGAATTCACTTGATAAATTATGATTGGCATGCTAGTGTAAAACTTAAAGGCGAACAGCAAACAATTGAAGGACTTTGGTATCTTCTTAAGGCACCTACAGTTTCTATTGGCATTTCTGAGGGGGATTATTTGCCATCTCGTGAAAGGATTAATAATTGCAAAGGTGAAATCATCTATAATGATGACTATGATGGTGCCTTTTGCATAAGATCACACCAAAATGGAGTAATACGTTTCAACTGTGCGGATTCCTTGGACAGAACAAATGCTGCTAGTTTCTTTGGTGCACTCCAGGTTTTTATGGAGCAATGTAGGCGGTTAGGCATATCACTCGATAGTGATCTTGCATATGGTTATCAGTCACCTGGTAACTATGGTGGACATGTTGCTCCATTGCCTCCCGGCTGGGAGAAGCGATCTGATGCTGTGACTGGGAAAACATATTATATTGATCACAACACTCGGACAACGACCTGGACTCATCCTTGTCCAGATAAACCTTGGAAAAGGTTTGACATGACCTTTGAGGAGTTTAAGAGATCAACAATCTTATCACCTGTTTCTCAATTAGCTGATCTTTTCTTGGTAGCTGGGGACATTCATGCAACGTTATATACGGGTTCCAAAGCCATGCACAGTCAAATACTTAGCATTTTTAATGAGGAAGCAGGCAAATTTAAACAGTTCTCTGCTGCACAGAATATGAAAATCACCCTACAGAGAAGATATAAGAACACAGTTGTAGATAGCTCCCGTCAGAAACAACTAGAGATATTTCTGGGACTAAGGCTCTTCAAGCATTTTCCTTCAGTGATTATCGATCCCGTACATGTATGTCTATTTCAGCAGCTCACTTGATTATGTAGTTTATGTCTCTCATATGCTTGTTGCATAGGCTATTCTTGTCTGTTTTTTTTTTTTGTTAACTTCCTCAATTTTATTTTATTTATAAATATTTTTTAAACTTATTTTCACTCATGATAATTGCCTTTCTCACTGAGGGCTTCTTCCAAGTCCACCGTATTCTTCTATCTGTTAAAAATTTCACATTACTTTGCTGCAGTAACTATTATTTTGTCAACTAAGTTCTTGATCTCTTTGAAAATTTAGCTCAATATGAGGATTTGAGTTTTATGAGCTGAGTCCTTTTGTATCATGTTTTTTGTACTGTACTATGAATTGATGTTGCTGAGAACCCAATTTTTAGTTTGTACTTCTGTGTGTAGAACACTTGAATCTTGAAGCTCACAAAGAGAACTTTGGATATTAACTTGCTATAAAAAAATCCTATCTAAAAAACAAATCCTGAAGATTCTACACTGAGTTCAAAAAATTAAGGAAGCTTCTTCTGTGAATAAATAGAACAGGTCACAGCAGAATGTATATATTTTAAAATAAAGTTCAGTCACTTAAGAAATAGTTCTTAAATGCGTTTATTATGATGTATGTATGAAATATGTAACCTCTGATTGATTCATGTGAGAACTGAGCAATAGCAAATATGCCGGTTGGTAACTTCTAATGTTTCAATGTGAAGTCACCCTCTCTAGTTTGTAATCTTTGGTAGATCCTGATATAATATGGCCACATTCTGTTCATACCTCAAAAGTTAGTTTAAACTTGGACTGTTTTTTAATTCTACTTTTCTCATCATGAGCTAACAATTTATTATGGTAATGTTTCTTTGGCCGTAATAAGGTTATATAATTTAAGAGAGGTTTTTGTGAACTGCTAGACTATCTTAAGATCATCAGAACTGTCGAGATGACCTTCTATCTATCTTATCCTATCAATTCCGAGCCATCACTTTAGTTGAAGGTTCTTCTGAAATCGGATTGATTTTATATCCATGCAAGCTTGTCTGTAGGATGTTAGTTGTCTTCTCTAAACTACCAGTATTTCATGATTGCTGCTGATGATCTCAGGTTCCTTCTCGGCCTTTTGGGTGCTTCTTGAAGCCAGTTCCGAGCATTTTTGCATCTTCTGATGGGGGAGCCAGTCTTCTGAGTTTTAAAAGGAAAGACCTTATATGGGTATGCAATTATATGTTGTTAACTTGTTATGAGAGACTTGATGTTGGTCATCATTTCTGAGTTCTGTATGAAGACTAGCTCATTATTATTATCTGAACCACACTCTTTATAATCTAAGTTCATTGCTTTTGTATGTACACACAGGTTTCTTCGCAGGCTGCAGATGTGGTCGAACTCTTTATCTACCTTGGCGAGCCTTGCCATGTTTGTCAGCTTCTTCTCACATTAGCACATGGTGCTGATGATACTACTTTCCCATCAACAGTTGATGTGAGAACCGGGCGCTATCTGGATGGACTCAAACTTGTTCTCGAGGTCGGGTATATCAGTATGTTGATATTCTGAACTGTGCCTTTATACCCTTTGTTATATTTTCTGTTAAAGTTTTTCTAAGTGGTTTTTAGTTGTTTCCTGACAACATAAGAATTGTTTTTTTAGTCTGGATCAGTTTCCTTTTGCCTGTTCCCTAGAAGAACCACATTTCTGCTGTATTTACAATGTTTTAATATGCCCAATCAAACTCTCCCCAATTTCTACTTTGTTTTATGTAAATTAGAAGTAATTTGATGGTTAAAAGGTGTGATTGGTGTTCATTTTTTAAGCTTTTGCATTTTGGAAGATGTTGAGTCAGACTTAAAGGTCGGTTAGTAACTTTATAGTTATGATATAAGCAGACCTCTTCTAGTTTAGAGTTCGCTATATTTACATTGCGAGTCTGATTTTGGCATCTGAGTTATCTGTATTTTTTTTCATGGTTCTCCTTGCCTGCTTACAAACTTTGTTTGTCCTTCCAAGAAACAAAATGAAGTCCATGAAATGGAAACCTAATGCCCAACTTCTTTCTTTCATTTTCATCCTTCCCCCCTGCCCCTTGTGCATCCAGTCTAATTTGATTTTTGGCTAATCTTGGCATATGTTTTTTGTATAATTCTTAGGATAAGTAGTGGTTCCTCTATCTTTTTGGCATATCTTTGCATCAGAAGGAACCAAGGTTGATAAAAAAAACTGGTTTTTCTTGTTAGAGGCAGTCTTCAGTCAGCCTTACAAATTATATTCTGGCATTATCTGTTCACAGGGAGCCTCTATACCTCAATGTGCAAATGGTACAAACATTCTGATACCATTAGCAGGACCTATCAGTGCAGAAGATATGGCTGTCACTGGGGCAGGTGCTCGTTTACATGCACATGAATCCTCTAGCCCTTCTATGTTATATGATTTTGAAGAAGTTGAAGGAGAACTGGATTTCCAAACCCGTGTTGTTGCAGTAACATTTTATCCTGCTGTGCCTGGGAGAGGCCCAATGACACTTGGTGAGGTATGAAAGAGTCAAATGCATACTTTTGGAAGAAATATGAGAAGAGGATGACATTGTTTGACTTGTTTATAAATTTATAATGCAGGTGGAGATTCTTGGAGTTTCTCTTCCATGGAGGTCAATATTTTCCCATGAGAGTGGTGCTAGTTTTATTGAACGCTTAAATGGTGTCTCGAAGGAAATGAACCCTTTTCTTACTGAAACAGATACCAAGCCTTTAGCAGCTTCCTTAACGAATCACAGAGAGGCTTCACTTCAATCAGAATCATCAGTCAACTCATTTGTGGACCTTTTGACCGGAGAAGTAGCATTTCCAGACACCATCTCTCAACCAGTTCCTGAAACTGTTGTTCATGAAGGGAATGACTTACTTGACTTTTTGGATGATAATCTCAGCCAGCCAGTTTCTCAGGAAAATATCCACTCCAAGATTGTTTCATCACAAGGACCTTCAAATAATGATTCTCAAGAGTACATCAGATTGTTCAAACTTCTCGCAGGACCTCACTGGGTATGTTTATCAATGAATTAATATTAGATTTCTAATTGTTTCCTGGTTTGCCCCTCCATCAGAAGCATTGTTCTTCTTTAAGATCTTATGACATTTAGAGAATTTCTTTTCAACATTCACCTGAGAATTCCTAATTGCTAACTTCTCTGATGTTTTGTTTCCTTTGTTATGCAATGCTGTTCATGTAAGTTGAGTATGGTCTGATGATTACCATCAGCACACCTTTATCACTCAATTTGCTTTGCAAATGTCTGTTTGAATTATGTTCATGATTGCCATGTGTTCATTGGCATGCAGACTTATGAGTACTGTCCTTTATTTAAATCAGCAAGAAAGAAGATTAGATTTCATGGAAGCTATGAAACTTGAAATAGAACGTCTTCGGCTGAATCTTTCTGCTGCTGAAAGGGATAGAGCCCTCTTATCAATAGGCATTGATCCTGCCAGCATAAATCCAAATATGATGCTCGAGGATTCATACATGGGAAGATTATGCAGGGTGGCAAGCTCCCTTACACTACTGGGGCAGGCTGCAATAGAAGACAAAAGTAATGCATCAATTGGGCTTGGAACATTTGATGACGATACTGTTGATTTCTGGAATGTTGCTGCAATTGGGGAGAGGTGTTCAGGTGGTGCATGCCAAGTTCGTGCTGAAACTGGGCCAGCTGCTGTTGCATCAGTGACATCATTGTCGTCTGCAAATACAGGGACCACTTTTGTCTGTTCTGGATGTGGAAAAAGGGTTTGTAGAGTTTGTTCTGCAGGACTAGGAGCTCTTCTGCTTGCGGCATATAAGTCAAAGGATATCTCAGGCTATAATGGCCTAACTAGCCAGGGAGGATCTGGATATTCAACTGATGCTTCTTCAAATCGCTCTGCAGCACTTGACGGGATTATCTGTAAACAATGCTGCCATGAATTTGTCCTTGATGCATTGATGTTGGACTGTGTCAGGGTCTTGGTTGGCGAAAGAAGAAAAAATAGAGCAAATGATGCTGCTAGGAATTCCTTGAACCACGTGTTCGGATTGCCATCAAGAAATTTAATTCCTGAAAGAGATCATTTTCTAAATAGTCAAGCAAATACAAAGGTCTTAGAGAAGTTAATGGATGGGAAGGAATCACTTGCAGAGTTCCCATTTGCCAGCTTTCTACATCCGGTAATTAGATGAGCGTCTTCTTATTTTCAATCTTTTATCAGTTTATGCATCTCATAGTCTCAAATGCTTTGGCTTTGGATTAGATGTCTTTATCCTCATTTTTTCTATAAAAGTTCAATATCCAAAAAGCTACGGTTGCTTTAAATAGTCGCTCAACTAAAAACCAAATTATCATATAGAGCATTTTTAACACTTTTCTTAAGTATGGCTCTCAAGTTTGTGTCTCTCTTTTCCCAATGTATGATCACCTTCTGTAAACTTGAGTCCTTTCTGCTCTCAGAGCTTCTTCTACAGTGCTTTGCTTCCCTTCATCTTTGGTACAGATGGATAATCTTATTAATGGCTGGTTTCATTTGGTAATAAACATTTCTTGACTATTTTCTGCTTTTGCTGTGTGTATTGTTGTGTTCCTGTACAAGATTAGGTAGAAAGCTTCTGTTCATGTGGTTTGTACTCGAATGAAAAAGGTAAATAAAAAAAGAAGCAGAAAGGATGACAATGTACTCAAGATTAAATCATTCTGTCAGGGAACTTTAAAATATGAAACAGACATTTCTATTTTAAAATTTCTCTGAGAAAAAGTATTCAAGATTGTGGCCTTCACCTAAAATTGGTAACACTTGTTTAATTGATTTTGGACTTTGTGCTAGCAGTGTTTTCTAGTTTTACACCACTCAATTACATACAATGATGGACCTTGTAGTAATAGTTTTTTAAACCTTAGAATATAGTCTTATGCGAGTCACTTCTAGGGTTCACTGTTCATGCCACCTTTGCACTTGAGGAAAAAAAGAAAGGAACCTTTTTCTCAATGCAATTCCATAGAGATCAAATATTTTATTTTATTTTTAAATATATACAAACATGAATATGTGTAAAGATGTCGGTATATGTTTTCTTTTCTTCCCCCATATTTATTTCCAATCAACATGTTACTAATTTGAAGTTGGCCATGACTTTATATTTTGTAGGTTGAAACAGCAGCAGGTTCAGCACCCTTGTTGTCGTTGGTTGCTCCTTTGAATTCTGGATCACAAGAGTCGTATTGGAGAGCTCCACCTAGCGCTTCGTCTGTGGAATTTGTCATTGTTCTTAATGATATTTCCGATGTCCATGGTGTTGTCCTTTTGGTTAGTCCATGTGGCTATTCAATGTCTGATGCTCCTACTGTAAGTATACTTTCTGCTAGATCCTGACAGTTAAAATACTGTTTGATTCTCATTTTATTTCAGATACCTGAAATTCCTGCCAAATGAGACACAATTGTTCATGCTACTTTTTTATTCAAATTTGTTCTTGCATACACAAATTTTTCTCTTGCTGTTGTAGATTCTTTGTCTTGCATAAATATTTCCTCTCTAGTGATATAATACTTAGTGCTGATGCAGCATGTCCTTTTTCCTATTTGCAACATCTTATTTCTGTGTTGCTATTATCACGTGAATTTGTGCAATTTGGCCATTGTTGTGCTGCATTAACATGATTAATTGATTATCCTACTCTTGAATCTGAATGGTTGGAACAACTCTTTACATGAGTGAAAATAGAATCGGAATTTAAGCAATTAAAGGTTTTACTTACCATCATATTTGGTCATCTTCCTTTAAATACAATATATTTCTATGTGCACTGGTGGTGGAGGCTTGTTCTTATCAGAAAATGATATGTGACTGGTTTTGATATTTTTCATAACTAGAATAGCACCCTTGCGATGCACACAGATAGATGATAATAGGTTTTACTTGTAAACTGTTTCTTCCTACTTATTGTACTCAAGTGAGGAAACCAGTCCTATGCATTGTAAAACTCTTTATAATTACAGTATATGGAATATATAATAATTATAATAAATATTATTTTAAATATCCAACATTAAATAAGTAATTTTATGACAAAAAAACATCAAAATTTATTGTTATATGTTTAAATCATAGAAAATGCATTCACAAGGCATTTTGAGGTGTTCAAACCCAATTTGATTTTTTTATAATATAATAAAACAATCATATATTACAAATATTAATACATGATATTTATTAAAAAATAAATATATATTAGATATAATTACTACTTTAATAATTATAAAAAGGAGAAAATGCATCATATGATTAATCATTATGAAGAAAATTGATATAAATTATTATATGCTTAAAACAAGTTTATAATAACATTTGTAATACTACTTGATATGTTGAAACCTGATTTGATTTTTCAAATATGATATTGTATATGTTATATCTTGTGGACTGTGGTTAATAGTATATAAAATTCATAAAAACTTAATTATTAATACATATTAATATAATAATATTTAGTAAATACAATATCAACATATATAGTACATGTTAGATATTGTGATATGTACACATTTAATACATTAATTATTTGAATAAAAAATGTAAAAATATACAATTAGTTAGTGGAGATAAAATAATAATATGATAATAATTAGTGTGATAATATTATAATATATTGATAGTTAGAGCCTCTAACTTAGTGGATATAATATAATAATATATTAATAGTTAACAAGTGATATTATTATTTTAATAGTTAATGGGGTAATAAAATAATAATCCTTTCCGTACATGGAAAGTGATTTTGGGTGGGAAATAAAAACTTTCCTTTTCGGAGATGGTTTTGTTATTTAATAGAATTGAATCAACTCTCGTGCGATGCACAAATGCCCATTGAGATTAAGCCCAACCAAATAAAATTATTTGTTATAAATTATAATTATGAAAAAATGAAGAAAATCATTATAACAAAATAAAATTAATTTATAACTATTGTGAATTAAAAAAAAATTATATTATTCATTTTTGGGTTAATTATAGCATAAATTTGTGATTAATGGCTATTGAGATTAAGCCCAACCAAAAAATATGGAAAAGAAAAATGATGATTTAAACTTAATTTTGAAATTCAAATTCGGTTGTAATTACGAAGAAAATGCATTGATTTCTACACTATGCAATAATCCACATGTGAAACTTTTGATAAAATGATTCACAATTAATAATAAAATATTATCTAGTGGGTTGAACTTAATAATAAGAAACTAGTTTCCAAAATTAGAAATGATTTTAGGCGAGAACTGTTTTTGGCAACGATCATGTTTAGATGCCGATACTTTCTTGACTGTGTGATTTGATCAAGCTTATGAAGCGGTGGTGGTAGTTGCCATTTTATTGTTATTGAATTTTTATATAGATTAGCTTCCCTCTCTGCGTACTTTCTTGTACCCATGATTTGCGCTCAGAAATAAAATCATCATGGACTAAGCTGTGATAGTAGCTGTCATCTTATTGCTAGTGAATTTTTATATAGGTTAGCTTCCCTCTGCATACTTCTACCCAACTGCCCATGATTTTTCTATCTGAAAAAAAATCATCATAGACTAGTCTGCTAAGGAAAGCTCTTGGACCCCTGCCACTTATGTATCTATATGTTGAAGCATTTGCTACTGCTTTCATGTGATAATGATAGTTTTGGTCGCCGAGATAATGTCTTAAAATTGCGTTCTGAAGTCAGTTTACTACCGGGCTGAAGTTTGCTCTATTTATATGTATCTTTCTGCTGTTTATACAGGTACAAATCTGGGCCAGCAATAAAATAGACAAGGAGGAAAGATTATGCACAGGGAAATGGGATATGCAGTCGCTTGTAACATCTTCATCTGAACTTTTTGGCCCTGAGAAGTCAGATTGTAAAGTTCCTAGGCACGTGAAATTTGCCTTCAAGAGCCCAGCCCAATGCCGAATCATTTGGATTACCTTGCGTCTTCCGAGACATGGATCTAATTCTGTCAATCTTGGAAGAGACTTCACTCTTCTGTCTATGGATGAAAATCCCTTTGCAGAACTGAGTAGACGTGCCTCTTTTGGTGGTGAGTCTGGTAATGATCCCTACATTCATGCAAAAAAAGTTCTGGTGGTTGGAAGAACAGTGAGAAGAGAGATAGGGGCATCACCTCAAGGTACTGACCAAATGAATGTAAGAAACTGGCTGGAGAGACCCCCACAGTTGAATCGATTCAAGGTGAAGAGACCTTCTGATACTATCTACAGAGCAGAACCTTTCTCATTTATTGCATGAGTTGGCCGGAAATATTTCTAGTTTCTCACAACTATTTTCTATGCAGAACTTTTTGCGCATTAGTTGACTGGCTTTTTCATCAATTTTTCAGGTTCCGATTGAGGTTGAAAGGTTAATTGACAATGATCTTGTTCTCGAACAATTTTTATCCCCAGCTTCACCTATGCTGGCCGGATTCCGTTTGGATGGTTTCAGTGCGATAAAGAACCGTACCAATCATTCACCTTCCACGGATTCAGATGTAGGGGGTAGGAACTGTCTTATTGAAGAGAGGCTCATATCTCCTGCTGTGTTGTATATTCAAGTGTCTGCCGTTCAGGTATCAAAGATGTTTGCTGCCATTCTGCTTAATTGTTTTCCTAAACTTAATGTTATTTAGAAATTAGACTAAGAGGTTCATTTTTGCCTTGAGATTATCTTTTTCCTAAAATTTGATTACTCCCATGGGATATGTGTCAAGGATCTTGTCACTATGTACCTTAATTTGGAATTCACATAACTTAAACCCAACTGTAGTTTTAATTCTTGGCTGAGAATTAAGAAATATGGCTGCTAAGTTACAGTAGTCTTAGTTTAAAAAAGCACGCCTAGGGAGGCGCGGCTTTAGGGCATTTTTTCTGATCAGGCGTGGTCACCTACAGAAAGCCCACCCAGGCGCGCCTAGGCTCGCGAAAGCGCGTGAGGCGCACCCGGGCGCTGCCTCTGCCGTGCCGCCCTCCGCCGCGCCGCCCCTCTGCAGCGTCGCCCTCTGGCCGAATCATGGAAGTAGGGTGCTGGTGTGAATGAAGATGAAAAAGAAAGAAGATGCGGCGCATTTGACATGAGAGAGAAAGAAGATCTTATTTAATTTAGGGTTTTAGTAATTGATTGTGGGCTGGGCTTTTTATTGAACTGTGGGCCACTAATAGTACTGTGCTCAATATAATATTACTCCAAATACAA
Source organism: Perilla frutescens (assembly GCA_026008535.1). Taxonomy (NCBI): domain Eukaryota; kingdom Viridiplantae; phylum Streptophyta; class Magnoliopsida; order Lamiales; family Lamiaceae; genus Perilla; species Perilla frutescens. Next base: position 66,366,581 of record BRKX01000003.1, on the reverse strand, counting down.
TAAAAAAATTACAAAATACACAATTACATATATAAAAATTTATATATTACCATATAAATATTGGTGCGCCTCACTTACGAAAAGCCCGCTCCTGCGCCTGCGCTTTTGCACCTAGGCTCCAGGGCAATTTGCGCCTCGGTGCGCCTTGTGCTTTTTTAAACTAAGAGTAGAGTTCAATGCTTGTAAATGTTAATATTTATCTTGAACATGCCATAGACTAACTCACCATGTTTTTTAATAGTACTAGATGTGTTAGTCATCCTCTTAATTTCTGCTGGTAAGTTTCTTATACCTTTAACCAAAAATTGTTTTCCCAAGATTATGATAACAGTGAAGCACGATATGCCTTACCTGACAGAGATGGATCACTACCAATGGTTTCACCTTTGTTTTACTGCTTACATATGCAGCAATATGACAATTCTATTGCATTCAGAATGGATACTAAAAATAATAGTTATTAATTTTAGCATATGAAATGTTAAAAGTGGACATCTTTCTTAGGCTCAAAATCCAAGCTGCTATACATCAATTTTAGCTAACATCTGATCAATTAAACATTCCCATTTAGCTTACCAAATGAGGTAATCCATATGCTTCTGTCAACTTTGAGGCCAGACCTGCTTTATAAGCTCCAACTTCACCTAGTGGCTCCATCTTGTGGCATTAGCCTCTCTCTTCTTCGGTGTTCTAAAAGCTGCTTCGGGATAGTAGGCAGTAGACCGAGCCCTAGCACTTGGAGCACCTAAGTGGACACTAGATAGGCCTGGGCAGAGTCTTAAAATAGGAGCCTTTTGATGTATGTTCATTGTAGTAACATTTTTACTTACTATTTTTTTCAGATGTTATAGCTTATATACATACATATATATATATATATATTAAAAGCCTTTATTGTATATTTTTTTGTTACAATCAAAGTTGTAAGATTGTTAAAACTATTTAAACAAAAGAGTAAGTACTCATACAGATTTTTTTGTAACAGAAATATTTTTTGTATCATTGTGTGCTAGGCATATAAGATAGGGAGCCCTAACTTAACCTAAAACCATGGTTAAAGATGAAGGGTTGACTCCCACTTATAAGCCCTTTCATACTTTCATGTGGAATCGATGTGGGATATTGTAACAATTTAGAAAGTGATACATGCAATAAGTGGAAGTCCAGAACGAGACCCTTTGATGATATATCCACAAATAAGGTAGGAGGAATTAAGGCTGCCTGGAGTGCCTAGAGGCCACTTGGGGTGTCTAGATCCCATCTAGGCATGCACACCTAGAACCTAGAATGGCAGCCTATGCCAAAAGCCGGGTGGTCAAGGGTTGCCTTGAGAACACTGCTATCTATTGTACAATTTTATAGGTATCCTTGATTGGTATGGAAGTAATGTTAAAGACTAGCTTTCAGATGCGTTCAGTGGACATGTTAGGTTACCAGAAATAAGAAATATGGCTTTGGGATGATGGTGGGGGGATCAGGATATGTTGATTGCCATGAGATAAACACTGATTCCTTCCAGGCACTGAGCATCTTAAAGTTCAGATCTGAGAGATTGTAGTCAGTTTCATCCATTTAGATGGTTTGTATACGTATGTAGGTTTATTTAGACACGTAGATGATGAAACAAGGAGTAAGGGGATCGATTCAACTAGCATGGCGATCATTCTGAAACACTTACCAGTAGAAGAGAATATGGCGTTGTTTAAATTGGAGTATAGGACTGTTGATAATTAATCCAGCACACATGTAGAGCATAATGAAGGAAGAAGTGAGAACTGAGAGCTATGAATCTGGCGTGCAAATGACTGAGGCAGGAACGTAGAGAAAAATTGTCAATATATGCTACAATAAAACCTCTATATAAGAATACTCTATAGAAGAATAACCTCCTTATAGTAATAAAAAGTTGTGGTCCCAACTCGGGACCAGTTATAAATAAGAATAACCTCTAGATTGTAATATTCCGGCATTTTTTTAGGACCATCCTTAAGAAATTTACCTCCATATAGTAATAAAGTTATATTAAATTTCATATATATTTAAATATCTATATAAAATGTCTAGAACTATTTTAACTGCATGTGTTACATTAAACTTAAGATTGTATGAAATACTTATCTAAAGTTATTTGTGACAGTACTTTAATTTTTTTTGGTTAATATCACATCCTTTAACTTGCACGTTTGAAGTAATTAGTTAACACAACCACTTTCTTGTTGAATCTAAAATATTTTCAGCTTGTCCAACATGTTAGAAACTTGCTGACACAATACTTTTTCTATTTCTACACTACCATTCTCTGGATTATCACTATGCATATCTTGCGTGATTCCTATATGATGTATTATTCGGATAGAGTATATGAATGAATCTTATATACATTTTAAATTCATGTTTTTAAATATGAAGAGATATTTCCAAGTGTTGTATAATATATATTATTTTTTAAAAAAAATAATGATTTTTATATGTAAACTCTATATAAAAATAACCTCCCTATAGTAATATTTTTCTCCGGTCCCAACGATATTACTGTATAGAGGTTTTACTGTAGTAAATTATGCAAATAATTGACAGCCTGTTGCTAAATATTAAGAAGTATAGATGTTTACTTAAAGCTGTGAATTAAAATGTTTTTATGGAGCTCTATATGTCGCTGACATGGGAAGGATCTGATTCATTAGAAACCAACATCAACTAATATTATTATGAAAAAACCCTTGGCAAAATTCAATGTGCGAGAGAGGCCTGAGGACTACCTTGTGTGTTCATCACGGTGCAGAAAATGACAGCTGTTATTGCAGGTTCCTCACTAAATCTTGTGGCAGGGGTTTGTAGATTCTATCTAAGAGACATTTATTTTTGTCCTTGATGGTTATCCTGGATAACATATATGATCAGTTTAGGCTAATACTGGGACAGCTAAGATCCAACATAGGTTGAAATTTCCTAGAGTACTGCATTTTCATACTAAGTTCATGGATTGGGAATAAAACTGAAACTTGAGATGGGAAATAAGGGTGAATATGGCATTATTTAGTTGATAAAGCCTAGCTTATCTTCTCGTTTTGATATTGTAATACGTAATCTGAGCCACCGTGTGTCTCCACAGGAATCCCACAATATGGTCACTGTTGCTGAGTATCGACTACCAGAAGTGAAGGCAGGCACAGCCATGTACTTTGATTTCCCGAGACAGATAAGCACACTCCGTGTAACATTTCGGCTGCTTGGGGATATTGCCGCTTTCTCAGATGACCCAGCAGAACAAGATGATTCAGAATACAAACCTTATCCATGGCCTACAGGGTTGTCACTGGCAAACAGAGTTAAATTGTACTATTACGCTGATCCTTACGAACTCGGAAAATGGGCCAGTCTTTCAGCAGTTTGATTAATGCATCAGTTATCAGCAAAGTGTGCATCGGAGGTGAATTCTTGCTAACTCATTTCTTCAGCATCATGTTGTCTGTTATCTAGCTCGATTCTTCAAACCAGAAGTTGATGTTTTGTAAACTAGCAATTTATGAATTTTTTTTTTTTTTTTTGTTTTTGTTTTAGATTTATGTGATTGTATAATCGATTCATTGATTTCACACTACACGGAGGAAAGTGTTAGCTCTCTCCATTTCATATCTCACTTGGTTTTCGCAGAAATATTTCACAATTTTTGGAGTTTGTCGAGTAATAATGGTCTAATATTTATTTGACAACTAGTGTTCATTTTTCTTTCATGGTTCTGCTATTATGTACCTATCCCATTTATATAAGGGTGTTTCTATTCACACGATAAGTTTTTCTTTGCACACCACAAAAATAAATAAAAAAAGAAACAATAATTATTTTGAAAATTATTAAAAAATATCATTTTTTTTACTTCAACACACTACAAGTTTTCATTTTACACCACAAAAATTAAATAATATAATAAATATACATATGAATTTGGTTCAAATGAGACCACATCTTTGGGTGAGCAACGTTATATCTATTAAATTTAATGGTGCAGATTTAGATTGAGATTTAATATTTCTTTTTAATTATAATTTTTTAATTAGATATGAGTATCATAGTATTTTGATAATTCAATCCCACAATAATAGGTCAAGCATATCTACATTTATTTTTATTTTCTTATTTCTCTCTCACTACAATGTGATTTTGTGTTCATTCTGTAGAATGTTTTTAGGGTGTTTCTAAATGCCCCACTAAAATTTCTTTACACACCACAAAAAAAAAAGTGTTGAAATAATTAATTTTGAGATTACTAAAATACTCTTTTTTTATTTCAATACACTATAATTTTTACTTTACACACCACAAAAATTAAATGATATATTAAATTAAAAAATACGAAAACAAAATGGTTTTGTTTTCATTTGAACATTGAAGCTAACCTCGACAGAAATTGTAAGGGTTTTACAAACTTTCAATTTGAGCATATTGAGATTAAATCAACCATGGAGGGTGGAAATGACGAAGAAACAAGTAATGTAAGTAATTTTCTACTGTTTACACCGATTTTTTTTGTTATTTCGTGAGTTCCATCATTTTTGGATATTGAAATCGTCGAAAGTCGTTCAAAAATAACAGTTTGAATGTTGCGAAGGAAATTCAAAAACATGTTTCTAAATCCCTGATAAAAGGTTCACAAACAAGTTTATGAACTAGCTTATTCAAGTTCAGAAACATATTTTTGAATATAAAGTAGTGGACACAAAAACATGTTTATGAACCCAGTGCTTTATGTTCAAAAACATGTTTAGGAGCCCCCTAATTTACGTTCAGAAACATTTTTATGAACCCAGTCCTTTATGTTCAGAAATATATTTAGGAAACCAGTTTCTTGAATTAAAAATAATTTCATTCACATGAGTTGTACTAATTATTATTTTGTTTATTCAATTTCAGGTTTCTCTAACTCCTGGTCACCCATTTTCCCCTATTACACTTCAGTGGAGAAACAACCGAAGTGATTGTGCAATTGGGTGGGAAAATCTTATCACAACAATTGATGAAAAAGCAATGTAGTATTTATATTTGGTACTTATATGTAGTACTTAAACAAATTCATTGCGTTGTAATTGACTATTAGTCTTTGGTTAAATTGTACTAGACTGTTTTGATAAAAAGTGACCTGCAGGTTCAAAAAACTGTTAGGATCAACAACATGTTTATGAGCAAACTTCAGGCTGATTCAAAAATATGTTGTTGTACAAACTCCTTTATGTTCAGAAAAATGTTCATGAGCCAATAAAAATAACATGCATCTGTTTTGATTACACACAACATAATAACTATAAAAACATATTAATAGTCCCATAATACTGAGTGATCAATTGGCCCTCCCAGGAATGATGCTCTAAGCAACCTATCTTGATCATCATTATCATTGGCTCCATCATCGGGATTATCATCTCGATTATCATTATCATTGGCCCCATCTCTGTCATTAAATTGTAGATTTTCCAACTCTTCTCGTACAACTCGAGATGTTTCATTACGTTCAAGGATGTTTTGTCTCCTTGCAGACGCTGTGGGCCTCCTCCGAGAATCTACATATCAAATATTTATAAGTTAAGTACAAACTCAACAAAAAACATAATAAAATTCACCAAGGCAGAAAAAGCATCATTCAAAAACATGTTTCTCAACCATCTTCTGTTAGTTCAAAAACATGTTTATGAATTGCATTTAAACACGTTTATGAATCCCATTCAACAACATTTTTATGAACCACCTAAAGCCTATTCAAAAACATGTTTTAGAATCACACTATTTCTATTCAAAAACATATTTATGATCCACCTAAAATAGCAGTATACTTACGAATCACATTCAATAACATTTTTATGAACCACCTAAAGCCGATTCAAAAACATGTTTTAGAATCACACTATTTCTATTCAAAACATGATAATGAACCTACAATTCAAACAGGACAGATCGAGAATACTATTCAAGAACAGATCGATAATACATGTTTATGAAATTTCAGGTTACGATTCAAACTAATTTATCCAAAAATTCATTATATTTCATCTTTGAAACCTAATACAGAAATTTAAATTAACGAATTGCCACAAAATTCACATAAAATAAAAAATTCATGTAAAACTCTAACAATCATCAAATGAATGAAAATACTTACAAACTTGTTGCATTGGCTCCATAGTTTACGGGCTTTGAGTATTTCGAAGATTGAAGTTCGATGCTTCTTGAGTATGCTTCAATTTTTCTCCTTGTTCTTCTCCTTCAATTTGTTGTTCGCATCCCAAAGTGAATAGAGACGAGAGATCTATTTTCTTTTTAGTGTTTGGATATCTATTTTTTTGTTTTAAATTCAAGTAAAGTATAAATTTTAATTTTTTTAAGTTGAAGGATATAATGGTCTTTTTGTGTGGTGTATAAAGCAAAAATGAAAAAAAAAAAAAATCATTTTTGTGGTGTGAAAAGTAAATGTGGTGTGTAAAGAAATTTTGGTGGGGCATTTAGAAACACCCATGTTTTTATCTGTTTTATCGGTTTTACCGGAGTTCTTCATTTTTTGGTTTCATTCTCCACAATTTTTATCATCCTCCAACACTGCTTATATAATTTTTGTTATTTTTTGTATTTTTTTGTTGTGCTAAAAATAATGTGTTATTTTTTATGTTCGAAATTAATTAATTCATTTTTCTTATTTGTTGATTGTTATGAATCATTTAGAAATTGTCATCATATATTATTTATTTTAAAATAAAAAATTACACATTGTGCAATGAAATGATATTTGAGAAGCAATAAAATGCCACAATAGAAGCAATAAACTATTTATGGTTTAAAAAAAATCATTAATCCATAGGGCTATCGATATGAATTTAGCAATAATTTAGTATTTTGCAAGCAATGTATTGATTCTACATAAATAATGATTAGATATCCCGTCATTATAATTTTTTTTAAAATTTTATGGGTAAGCAATGATTTTCTCATAAATAAGTAACAAATAACACTTAACAAAGTATCAATTCTCATCATATATACTATTTTTAAAAAAATCGAATTGTTACGCATCATGCAATGATATTTGAGAAACAATAAAATGTTACAAAATAAGCAATGAATTATTTCTGGCTGAAATTTAAGAAGTTATAATATTATAATCATTGAAATGGCAGATAGTAATAAATAGAATTGTTGATAACATGCATTGCAACATTATATAAAATGCAATCAAATTTCTTATTTCCGATCAATTTATACCATGAGTTTTTGAATGCTCTTACTAATAATGGGAAATTTATTGCTTATGATATTAAATTTTATAGCTTAAAATATTTAAATTTGGTGCTATGTCGATTTCGTAACTTAAACGGTGATCTGCAATGATTCAACAATAGTCAACGAATAGGAGAGAGAAAGAGAGAGGATGTGAGAGAGAGAGAGAGGAGGGAGAGAGACGTGTGGGAGAGATATAGAAAGAGAGAGAAAATAAGATATGTAGATTTATTTGGATATTTCCATATCATTATAGATATAAAATTACATTAATATTATTTTGTTTATAATTTATCTATTAAATTCATATTATGGCATCTTTCCTAACTTTAATCTCAACCTCATCCATACAAATTGAAAGACTAGAATTTGTTCCTAGTTCTCACACAAAAAGTAGTTCTCATTATAACCTATCCATATATATATATAAATATATATATATATATATATATATATAGGATTTGGTTCAAATGAGAACAGTGTTTCATGTAGGAACGTGAGAACGGGCTTGTTTAGTGTAATTTTAGTCCTTTTCTTACTGTATTTTGATGCAATTTTTAAATTTTTTTTAATGTTTTTCTTATTGTATTTTAGTGCTAGATGATTTAACAACAAAATAAAATAAGAAAAGCACTGAAATTACACTAAACAAGCCCGTTCTCACGTTCTCACACCAAACTTAGTTCCTATTATAACCAACCCCTATATATATATATATATAGGGGTTGGTTATAATGGGTACTAGTTATTCGTGTGAGAACTAAGAACCATGCTTATTTAATATGATTTTGTAGCCTATATTGTTGTATTTTAGTGCTTTTAACACTAGTACTAAAATATAACAAAATAAGCTATAATTTTTTCTTAAAAAAATTAGTACTAAAATACAATAAAATAAGCTAATAATATCTCACCTAATAAATAAAAATGATGTCATTTTCCGCAATCCACATTATTATTTGATCTGTCGAAAAATTTAAGTTATGCAAACATTGGATACTATTGTGTTACTTTTCAAACTTTGAGATAAAAATGAACAAATATTGAATACTAATATGCAATTAACCTTTATATAAAGCTGGTTGGTATCATGTGCACTATAAGAAACAGAAAACTGGCACTGCCAATTTTGCTTTTTTTTGTTGGCCAACGGTATAAGCCGGAGAAGCTTAGATTTAATTGAGTTTTTGTATCTTTAAGTATTATCCTATTAATTTAAGTAATTAGTTATAGAGTTATTTAAATATCCTCACTAAATAAATAATAATAAAAAAAATAAACCAAATAAAATTAATAATTATAGAAAGAAAAAGAAAGAAAAATGGAAAGAACGTCTCATCCCTTCATTGTCGTCCTTGTTAGAATATATTAGTTTGAATCTTCTTATTAGTTGTTATTTGTAAGGGTACTTTTGTCATTTACTTGATAACCCTAGTTCTCCCCCTTTCCCTTTTAGTTTGTATCTTTACCTTGGAGAAACTCACTTTTGTATTTTTAACCTTTGTAACACTTTTGGATACCTTTGCAATACATCAAGTTCTCATTTCCTTTCTTCAATGGCTTCTACTTTGAATTACTTCCTAGTTTAACATGGTATCAGAGTGGTTTAATCTTCTCAGGCTCTATTTTAATTAATTTACCCTGTTTCTCGTTCTCGATTGATGGTGGTTCTGTTTCGATTATTGGTGGTTCTGTTTGGTTTTGGCGCTGTGTTTAGTTCTGTTTGGTTTTGGTTCTGTTGGTGTCGTTAGTCCTTGTTGGGTTTTCACTATGGCCACTGAAAGGGATGATTCGCTGCAGTCTATCAGTGTGCGTTTAAATGGAAAAAATTATTCGTATTGAAACTATGTGATGAAAAAAAAAATTGAGGGGAAAGAAGATGTGGGGATATGTTAGTGGGACTCACTTCAAGCCGATTGAAATAAACAATGAGAACTATGTTGAGCAACTTGATACATGAGAGGTTAATAATTCAAAGATCATCACTTGGATTAACAACTCAGTGGAGAATTCGATTGGCATGCAATTGGCTAAGTATGACACTGCAAAGGAAGTTTGGGATCATTTGGAATACCTCTATACTCAGTCCATCTTTGCCAAACAATATCAATTAGAGATGGACATTAGATCTCTTAATCAGAAAGAGATGAGCATTCAAGAATTTTACTCTGCCATGACAGATCTCTGGGATCAGTTAACCCTTATTGAGTCTACAGAGCTGAGAGCCTTTCCCGCTTATATTTCTTAACGTGAAGATCAACGTCTAGTTCAGTTTCTAATGGCACTTTGAGATGATTTTGAGGCTTTGCGTGGGAACATCTTGCATCGGAACCCTTTGCCATCCGTTGATTCTGTTGTTAGTGAACTTCTTGCTGAAGAGATTCGACACAAGTCTAGAACTATGAAAGGAATTCTTCCATCTCCAAGTCATAGTGTTTTGGCCATCCCTTCTCACCCACAAAATAAGCCTCAAAATAAGAACTCAAAGCCTACAACCCCGAATAAATGTAATTTCTGTCATCAAACAGGGTATTGGAAGGCTCAATGCCCACAACTTTTGCAAAGATCGTATTCGTCAAATTCTCATCCACCGTCATACTCATCATCCCATTTCTACTCCCAGCAACGTTCGCCTAGGCCACCTTATTCACCTAACATTGCTACTGCCGCTTCTCCATCAAACTAACTTCCTTCTTCCCCTCCTGTAATAGATGCCATTCTTGAACAGTTTCAGAAATTTCTCAATCAACATCCTCATGCCATGTCTGCCACATCAGGTTTGCAAGCTCCGATTTCCATAGATATACCTCAATCTACTTAATCTACTTGGCTTTTAGATTCAGGAGCCTCACACCATATGTCACCCGCTATTGACTCTTTTGTTTCCATTATTCCCTTTAATTTTGTGTCGGTCATGACTGCTGATGGCACCCCCATACCATTATCCGGTGTTGGTTCTGTTGTCTTACATCATATATCTCTTCCACATGTTTACCATATTCCTCAACTTGCCCTAAATTTGGTATTTGTTGGTCAATTATGTGATTTTGGCTATCTTGTCACATTTTCCTCAATTTCTTGTTCTGTGCAGGATCCTCACACCAAGAGGCAGATTGGGACAGACCGTAGACAGGGAGGATTGTATGTCATGGATGCCCTTCAAGTACCTGAAGTTGCAGCTTCTGGTGTTGATTTATCTACCTTTCGCTTGAGTCCTTCTTCATCTGACTTTTACTTATGGCATTCCCGCCTTGGTCACGTCTCTTCCTCTTGTTTGAATTTTTTAGTTTCTACTGGGTCATTAGAAAAATTGAAAAGTCATGACATTTCGGGTTGTAGTGGTTGTAAACTTGCAAAATTCTCTGCATTACCTTTCTATAAAAGTATGTCAATTTCTACTTCGCCTTTTGATTTGATTCACTTTGATGTTTGGGGACCTTCTCCCATTGCTACAAAGGGAGGATCGCAATATTATATCTCTTTTATTGATGATCACACCCGTTATTGTTGGGTCTACCTTATGAAACATCGCTTTGAATTTTTAGGAATTTACACTGCTTCTCGTGCTCTTGTAAAAATTCAATTCTCTGCTATCATTAAGTGTTTTAGATGCGACCAGAGATGAGAGTACACCTCCAACAGCTTTCGTGAGCTTCTTGCCAAAGATGGAACCATCCAATAAACCTCTTGTACTGACACACTTGAACAAAATGGTGTCGCTGAAAGGAAACATCGACACATTGTTGAAACTACTCGATCACTTTTTCTATCTGCTTCTGTTCCTAGTGAATTATGGGGTGAAGGTGTTCTTACAGCTGTTTATTTGATAAACAGAATCCCTAGTTCTCTCACTTCCAATATGTCACCGTTTCAAAAACTTTATGGGTATGCTCCTGACTATGCTTCCCTTAAAGTTTTTTATTGCACTTGTTTTGTTCTTCGCCCACATGTTGAGAGAACTAAGTTGTCTTCTCGTTCTACCATATGTGTCTTCTTAGGTTATGGGGATGGTCAAAAAGGGTATCGTTGTTTTGATCATGTTACTCATAAACTCTATGTGTCTCGTCATGTTTTCTTCCTTGAGCATATCCCTTACTTTTTCATTCCGTCTTCCTCTCACAATATGTCCACATCTAGGGCTGTAAATGAGCCAAGCTACTCGTGAGATACTCGGAGATCGACTCGAAAAAAACTCGCTCGAATGTGACTCGGCTCATAAACAAGTCGAGCTCGAGCTCGCTAAACGAGCTCGAACTTTTTGTCGAGCCGAGCTCGAGCTTGGGGGTGCTCGGCTCGAGAAGCTCGCGAACTTACTCAGCTCGTGAAGCTCGTGAGTAATTAATCGAGTTGTCTCACGAGTAGTTAACCGAACAGTCTCACGGGTAGTTAATCGAGTAGTCTCGCGAGTAGTTAATCGAGCAGTCTCATGAGTAGTTACTTGAGTTAGTTTATGATACAACTCTCGAACTATACTCGATTTGAAACTCGAAATATATATATTTTTTATTTTTTCTAATGTTTTTAAAATAAAATTTATTTGTGTAAATATTTCCAATTAATAATAAAATGGAATCAATGGTAATTTACATTGCTGGCATTAGATTTAAAATTTCTCAATTAATTAAATAAAAACTATGAAATGAAATAATATTTCATTGACAATTTGATATGTGTGCATCGATCAAGGTGGATTAAATAATAAATATAAAATAAAATAATAGTTTTAATTAATACTATATTATCAAAAATAAATATTAATATTAACCAAATATTATGAAAAATAATACATTACATGAAATATTAATTGAAATTAATAATTTTTAATTGATATTAACAAAATCAATTAGTTGATCAAAGTCAATATAAGTTAGTAACAAACTAACAATACTATCAAAATCAATAGTAATATATCATATATACATTGTAAATAGTAATTTATATATTTATATTACTCTATTTTATATATCTGGGAATCGAGATAATATGTACTCTCTCTCTCTCTCTCTATATATATATATATATATATAATCTTTCTTAACTAGATTTTAAATTATTATATCTTCTTAAGTAATAATGAAAAAAAAAACAAAAATAAAGACTAATATTGACAAATTAATATTCTTCATTCTTCAATCCATTAAGAAATAAATATAAAATAAAATTATATTTTTAACTAATATAATGGAAACAATGACTATATTAACAAAAAAATTATACTTAATTGAAATCAATAATTGTTATTTCTTAACTAATATTTCAAAGTCAAAATTTTAAATTAATTAGCAAAATAACACTTTACAAACAAAAGATAAAATTATTGAATATATCATATATCAATATTATATATACATAGTAATTAGTAATATTATTCTATCCTATATTCGAAATAATATTTACTCTAACATTAATACACTATATATAATCTATCTTAACTAGATTTTAAATTATTATATCTTAAGTAATAATGAAAAAAAAAAAGAAAAAAAATCAAGACTAATATTGACAAATTAATATTCATCAATCCATTAAGTAATAAAAATAAATAAATCAAAATGATAATTTTATCTAATATTAAAATAATGACTAATACTAACAAAAAATATATTTTACCTGAAATATTAATTGAAAACAATAATTGTCATCTCTCAATTAATAATTTCAAAGTCAAAATTTCAAACTAAGGAGCAATAATAACACTTTTATAAACAAAAGTCAAAATTATTGAATATATATATCCTACATCCTATATCATATATACATAGTAATTACTAATTAGTAATTAGCAATTTAGCATAGTAGTATTATTCTATCCTATATTCGAGATAATATTAACACTAACATTATATATATAATCCATCTTAACTAGATTTTAAATTATATCTTAAATAATAATGAAAAAAAATAACAAAATCAAGACTAATATTGACAAATTAATATTACTTGAGATTTCTTTCATATATTTGTGAAACTTTGTCACAAACTTTTTTTTTGGATTTCGTGTTGATTTGGAGTGTATTGATTTTAATTTATCATATTCGACTTTGTCACGTATGTTGAACTTTATTTAAAATATTTTAGGAATTTTGTTAATATGCGGGATTATTATTGTCGATTTTTTTAGTTCCAGATAAACGAGTCGAGCTTAATTTCGAGTCGAACTCGAATATAATATAAACGAGTCGAGCTCGACTTGGACTCGAATATATCATTAACGAGACAAACTTAAGTCGAGTAATTGAGCTCGAGCTCGAGTCGAGTGTTCGAGCTCAAACTCGAGTCAAGTATCGAGCCCGAGCTCGAGTTAGGCTCGAATAACAGTTAAACGAGTCGAGCTCGAGTACAAATTTTTCTTCTTGAGCCGAGCTCGATCTTGAGCTTGAGCTCACGAGTAGTTAAACAAGCCGAGCTCGAGCTCAGTGATACTCGACTCGACTCGACTCGTTTACAGCCCTATCCAAATCTGATCTTGTTCATAGTGATCCTTTTGTTGGTGATATTGAGGACCCCCCTGCAGGTACACCTCATGATACACCTGATGATCATACAGCTCCTCCTACTCCACTTGTTCCATCACCGCCTCTTGTGTCTCAGGATCCTGTTCCTTGTCGTTCCACGCGTGCTCGTAAGTCCACTCAACTACCTGATTTTGTTTACTCTGCTTACTCTCCTGCTTTCACTTCTTTTCTATCATCAATCCACAAGCTTTATGCTCCCACCTCCTACTAAGAGGCCGTTCTCGATCCTTTATGGCAGCAAGCTATGGATGATGAGCTTGACGCTTTGTCCCGAACTGATACTTGGGATTTGGTACCTCTTCCACGAGGTAAACATGCCATTGGTTCTCGTTGGTTTACAAAATCAAAACAAAGGCCGATGGATCCATCGAGAGATATAAAACGAGGTTGGTTGCCAAAGGTTTTTGTCAACAATATGGTCTTGATTATGAGGAAACCTTTGCCCATGTTGCTAAGATGACCACCGTTCGTACTCTTATTACTGTTGCTGCGGTTCATCAATGGGATCTCTCTCAGATGGATGTTAAAAGTGCTTTTTTACATGGGGATCTTCTTGATGAAGTCTACATGACTTCTCCCCACTGGAGTACCCCACAAGGTTGGACATGTTTGCCTGCTCAATAAGTCTTTATATAGTCTCAAACAAGCATCTCGCTCTTGGTATAAAACATTCTCTATTGCCCTCATATCCCTTGATTTTCGTTTGAGTGATTATGATCATGCTCTCTTCATTAAGAACTCAGACTCTGGGATTATCCTTCTCTCCTTGTACGTTGATGATATGATTATTATTGGAGTGACATCGATGGGATTTTCTCCTTGAAATCTGAATTGGCAACTCGCTTTGAGATGAAAGATTTGGTCCTACTTTGCTACTTTCTTAGTATTAAGATTTGCAGGTCTCCTAAGGGATATCTTCTTTCCCAATCAAAATACATCACTGACATCCTTGAGCATGCTCATATCACTAATACCCGGACCGTTGATACTCATATGGAGGCCAATGCTCGAGATTCCACTTTTGATGGCTCGTCTTTGGAAGACCCTACATTGTATCATACCATTGTTGGGAGCCTGGTCTATCTCACTATTTCTCGTATGGACATTACCTATGCTATTCATATAGTCAGTCAGTTTGTCTCATCACCCACTACTGTTCACTGGTCAACTATTCTTCGTATCCTTCACTATCTTCGAGGTACAATGTTTCATAATCTTTTGTATTCATCTACATCATCTCTTGAGCTTCATGCTTTCTCTGATACTGATTGGGCCAGTGATCCTGTGGATCACAAATCCACCACTGGGCTATGTGTTTTTCTTGGTGACTCTCTCATCTCTTGAAAAAGTAAGAAACAAAAATTTGTTTCTCGCTCTTCCACAGAAGCTGAGTATCGAGCCATGGCCTCTACTACTATTGAGATTATTTGGTTGCATTGGTTACTTGCTGACATGGGTGTCTCCATTTCTGGTCCGACCCCGATGTACTGTGACAATAAGAGTGCCATCCAGATTGCTCACAATTCCATCTTTCATGAGCGCTCTAAGTACATTGAGATAGATTGTCATTTCACTCATCATCACCTTCAACACGACACTCTTATCTTACCCTTCATTACCTCTTCATCACAAGTTGCCGACATATTCACCAAATCTCTTCCGCTTCCACGTTTTTGTGCTTTGGTTGGCAAACTCTCGATGCTCGTCGCAGTAATATCTCGAGTTTGAGGGAGGATGTTAGAATATATTAGTTTGAATCTTCTTATTAGTTTGTTATTAGTTGTTATTTGTAAGGGTACTTTTGTCATTTACTTGATAACCCTAGTTCTCCTCATTTCTCTTTTAGTTTGTACCTTTGCCTTAGAGAAACTCACTTTTGTATTTTTAACCATTGTAACACTTTTGGATACATTTGCAATATATCAAGTTCTCCTTTCCTTTTTTCAATGGCTTCTACCTTGAATTACTTCCTAGTTTAACAGTCCTTTTCCTCTCCCTCCCCCTATTTTTTCTCTCATCGCCGCCTGGACAGAAAACGTCACCCCTGTTGCTGGTAATCGAAAATTACAGAGGTTCAAAATCTAAAAAAAATAAAAATTAATAATAATTTTCAAATGTGCAAGATAAATTCATTAAAATCAGGTAATTTAGAAATACGCTGAACAATTTGTTTTAAGTAGCCATTGTGAAAAATACATTTTAATAAAGGAATGTGGGATTTATTGAACATTAGTATTTCTTCTTGCAATGCACGGATTAGTTAAACAAATTAATTTTCAAAAATATTGCAGAAACAAAAAAAAATTAAAATGATAAACATTGCAGAAAAAAGAAGTTGAAAATTAAGAAAATTATAGAAAAAAGAAGTTGAAAAGTAAGAAAATTGTAATGTAAATAAAACATTGTTGAAAAAAAGCTGTTAAAATTAAAGAAATTATTGAAAAACAAGTTGAAAAATGAAAAGTAAGAAAATTGTGGTAAGTAAACTTGAACACGGAATATAAAAGTTTAGTTTGAAAGTAATCTGTATTTGATGTGAGCTTAGGTGGAGTGGCGATGTTCCGGTTCGAAAATTTGAGAAGTGCATGCAAAAAGTGGTTCGAGAGCAAAGGTGGTCGCGAACAGAGGGAAGGAGTTGTGCTTGCCATTTGCTAGCAGGGAGGTGATCGCGAATGGGGTCGCGAACCAAGGTCGTGTTTCGCGAGCTCGCATAGTGGGTTGTTACTGAGAGGGGGTTATCTTTAATCGAGTCGCGAGTCGTGCGCTGGTCATGAGCGTGATCGTGAATCAGAGTATATTTTCGTATTTTTATTATTTTCGAATTTTTTTAGATTAGATTTTCATATTAGGGTTTTATTTTATTTGCTTACCTATATAGACTTGTACTAAACTATGGAGGGACATATTATTATTGATATTAAATTTGAGTTTTTCTTCTCTGCTGCGGAGAATTTGTGGCGTACAATTCCAATTCATAGTTGTGTTTCCAATCATAGTAGAGTTGAAATTCTCCATAATCTTTGATTCTTCTGCGTTGTGAAGCAAGGGTTATAAATTTACATCATACTATCCCGTTGTAGCTTGATACTCCTGTGATTGATTCTCATCGTCATCAATTTGCCGGTGAGAATTTTCATCACTACCAACTTTAGTATTATGAGTTTTACATATAATTTAAGTATCTCTTTTACTTAACTTTTTTATTTAAAATTTTTACCCTCTTCAATTATGCCTTTATAATATATGTAATGTGACAAATTGTTCACCCATATAAGGATAAAAGTGCAATATGATATTCGCAAAACATATTCTCAAGTTTCTATACTTTTATATTTTATTTACATAGATTCATGTACAATTTTTTTTATAATTTTATGGTCTGCCAATCCAGAGGCGGCCATAATGGCAAGCGGAAGGTGCATGGCCCATAAATTAGAGAGGAATCATTTTTATGATTTTGTAGTACGAATAGTCTTACTATATATATTTTAGTTTAATCATATTGATCTTTAAACCAATAAAAAAATAACAAAATCACAAATATATTTAACCAAATATTTTATAGTACAATATTTGACCATATCAATGTAAGTAAAACGTAAATCTTTACTTTTGAGAAAGACTGGAAATAATATTATAAATCTTTAATTTATCACATTGTTAGCATATTTAACTGAAAATTGAGATCATGAATTTGTGACTATAACCTATCCTACTCGAGCCTATTTAATGTTGGTAAAGTCTCTTATAGTATAGGAGTAGCTCTTTGCTGTTGTAGAGAGGGTAAACAATTTGCACTCATGAATGCGTTTAAAATCACTTTAATTGATCAAAACTAGTTTAACAATGTAATAAAAAAAAACTATTCTATTTTATAAAATCAGCACAATGAAAAAAAAAAAAAAACCTAGAGGCTGGTCTTGTGTGCAAATTGCAATGGTATTATGGCAGGCTTTATGTTTGACGAGTTTAATTGAACACTTAAAAGCGTCATATTAGTTAAGACTTTATTAACACACTTCATAATGTACTATTAAACATTATACTCACACGGGAGTGGAGATAACATATACAAAAAATTTAGGTGGTTGTTAAACACACTACACCTTTTTTCTTTTTTCACTATAATGTCTTCTCACACCACACTTTTGTTTTTTCATGTTTTTAAAAATTTTCACTTTTACCCTTCATCTTATTTTCACTTTCACTTTGTGTTTTCTCTTTTTATTCCCATTCTTTTTTACTTTTTTTTTCTTGTCTTTTCTTTTTTATTTTTTTAAATCATTATTTTATATCGAACTCAATGCACGAGCCCACACGTCAGCATCAAGCGAGTGCATTGCGCAAGATAGCAGATAAAAATTTGAATTAATTCAATTTAATTTTAGGGTTTATTAATTACATTTTAAGGTATATATTTATTTTAAAAAAATTAATCATCAAGCGCGGTGCACGACCCCACGCGTTAGCGTCGGGCGAATACACTACACGAAACGGTGAATAAAAAAAATTAAATTAATTAGAAAAAGAGTAATATCATTACTTATGAGGTAAAGTGTCATTACCTATACCATGGAGTATCATTAACAATTAAATGAGGTATCATTAATTATCGAACTAACAACAAAGAAGTATCATTACTTATGAGCTAGGTAAAGTATCATCACATATTACATATAAGATGAAGTATCATTAACTATTAACTGAAATATCATTAACTATATATGTGGTGAAGTATCATTAGTTACTAGATAAACTATCATTAGCTATGGATGAAGTATTATTAACTATGAAGAGAAGTATTATTAACATATAATGTGAAGTATCACTAATTTGAAGATGGAGTTGTAGCATATAATATTATCAATAATTAAACATAGAAATTTCATTTGCTATTATATGAAACATCATTAACTTTGCGTTGAAGTATCATTAGCAATGAGGTAAAGTATCATTAACTATTAGGTTAAGTATCATTAACTCTGAAGTGAAATATTATTAACTCGAATGTGAAGTATCATATGATATAATCGATAATTAAATACTAATTATTAAACCTAGAACAATAAAACAACATTAGCTATGAGATCAAATATAATTATCTATGAGATGAAATGTTACCATTAACTTTAAGTTGAAGCATCATATGTATTATCAATGACTAGCATTAATTATTAAACCAAGAACATAGAATTATCAATAATTTTTAGGTGGAGTATCATTAATTTTGAGTTGTGTATCATTAACTCGAAAGTGAAATATCATATGATATTATTGATAATTAAATATCAACTGTGAGGTAAAGTAGCAATGAAGTGAAATTATCATTAGCTATAAAGTGGGGTATCATTAATTCTGAGATGTTATATGATATTATTGATGATTAAACATTAACAAATATCTATGATATATAATGTTTTGTTATTAATTCACAATGCAATCAACAAAGAAATAAACAATTGATTTCGATATAGTTGCTCTCCTGTCTTTTTCATTTTTCACCCATCCCCTCAAAACAACACAAAAAATCTCAAACTCAACCGCAACAAAAAAATGATCTAAGGAACAATCCATGCATGATGAAGGAAGAAATTTGGACAAATAGATGAGCTTAACAACAAAAATATTAACTCAAACAGAAAAAAGAAAATCGTAACAAGGTTTCAACAAATTATGGTCTTCAATTAGACAATAAATAAAAAACCACACACGATAGATACGACTACAACATATTCATCTGTGGGCATAAACACAGACAGATCTGAAAGGAGATGGAAAATCCCTAGACGTCATCGAGTTGATCGATGAAGGTGGAGGCTTGTGGCTGTGAGGAGTGCCAAATCACGCGGCAGAGGGAGGAGAGAGAGATACGCAAACAAATCTGAAAAGAGAAAGAGGAGTGGTGCTATTTTTACCTTTTTTTTCTTTACTGTTTTATATTTAAATTTGATCCGGGTCAGGTATAGGATCCGTTTAACGTAAGAGACCCGTTAGACGGTCTCACACAAGTGTGCCCCATAAATAAAGGATTAAGTAAGAGCTGGAGACCTCGATCTCCAAAAAGTGATCCGAACTCAAGCTAACAAGCCGCTAAGGTTGGTTAGGCCCTAGTAAAAAGGGGACCAAGTCAAAACCCCATCACCAATATCTTACCTAACTCAACCATATACAATTTGATAGTTTATCAGCAACCATCCCAAACACACAACCAAAACATTATATATAATTTTTTCTTTTCTTTTATTAATAAATATAATATAATTAATTAGAATTAAAATAAACAATTATTATTATTATTGAAAATTGTAACAACACAAAATAACAAACTTATATAAAATAGACAATATGATAAAATACAAAATAAACAAATGATAATTAAAATAGATAAAAAAATATAAATTTAGTTACGATTGTTGAATTTTTGGCATATATGCTCGATCAAGTCGTCACAAAGAATGCAGTGAGTTTCTCGATTGTGAAGTTGTGACCTAATTTTCATATAGCTCGATAAGCTTGCAATCCTCTCCGTAGAGTAAATGAGATCTTTTTTTCTTCTTGTTCTTCACTTCGTCGATTATTCTATCTAACTCGATCATTTATAAATTTCATTGGATCATGATAGTTTAGGTAAGTGTTTCTTTCATCCTCCACTATCATATTATGCATGATGATGTAAGCAATCATTATTTTTTCAATAATGTCACGATTCCAAATAATATATGGATGTTTGATAAAAGCAAAACGAGCTTGTAAAATGCTAAATGCTCGCTCAACATCTTTGTGGGCTGCCTCTTGATGTTGAACAAATAATTGGTGCTTTCGAATTTGTAGAGCAGGAATAGATTTGACAAATGTTGTCCATTGAGGATATATGTCATCAGTCAAATAATATCCCATATTTTTTTCTTTGCTATTTACAACCTAATTAACCTTTGGTGCCAAACCTTCCAAAATATCATCAAAAAGAGGAGATTGATCATGTACATTAATATCATTTTTTTTTCATTTTTTCCTGCTGCAGATCCATTTCTTTTTCACGTGTGATCCTTAGTTCATGAAGTTCTGTAGTGAAATCATCAGGGAGTATGAAAGATTGTGATGCTGCTTTTTTTCCTTTTCTTTTAGCCTTACCCTCAGCTTTGTTTCTGCCAATTGGACAAGAAAATAATGAAGCATCACTACCGGAAGTTTCTGGAGTAGAAGCTGGTGGAGGATCCCCATCTTCATCGGTTCTTGATTTTTTGGAGCTGCCGTGATTTTCGTCAACACTATCGTCATCATCTGGACGGGAACGTGTGCATCCGGTGCTGTTCAATTTCAACTCCCACTTGAGATTATCGACGCATCACTTTCTCAAACACATCATGATGAGTAAACTTGGATTTTCTGTAAAGTGTTTGAGCAACTTTCTCAATATCCTCTCTGGACTGTCCGCTCGTTCTTCGTTCATACACTTTTTTGTATACAGCAATCCACGACATCACATTTTTCTTGAGGCGTCTGAAACGTTGCCTTAATGATTCTGAGGATCGAGGGCCACCAATATCAGAATTTTCAACTCGAATTTTATAATACAAGTTTAAAATTTTTGACCAAAATGAGTCACTATTTTGGTTCCAGTAATATGATCATATTTATTAAGGCATCTGAAACATTGCCTTAATGATTCTGAGGATCAAGGGCCACCAATATTGGGATTTTCAACTCGAATTTTATCGTACAAGTTTAAAACTTTTGACCAAAATGAGTCAATATTTTGGTTCTTGCCAGTAATAGGATCATATTATTGACGAAACACCAAAACAGACATAAAGTGTTATATCTTCTTGATCTGTCCAGTTTGAAGGGTTTGTGTGTGTTTGTTGCACATTTTGGACTAAATTTTCAGAGATGTTTTGAGGGAATTGGTATTCGAGATTAGGAAAATGAGTAGGATTGTGTGAAATTGGGAGTTCATATTAGCGAACTGTGAGCATTCTTCGGAGCTTGGAAGATTTTTGAGGCTGAGAAAATAATCTTGGGAGTGATTTTCATACTGAGGTTCGTAGAAAAAATTATTTCCTCGATCCATTGGAAGATAGAGAAAAAAAAATGTTAAACATTGTAGATTGAGATATTGAAAAATTTGTGAGGTGTGTGAAAATATAGCAAAATTGGTCTCTATTCATAGGGAATGAAAAATATGAATTTTGATATTCTTTTTAATTTTTTAATGTATTATTTAAAAAAATATATGCATTATAACCCTTCCCCCAGGTAGGAACTAGGAACCAATCCTAACCCTTGTTTGACTCAATCTGGACAACCCAAATTAAATCAGATTTAAGTGGATAGGCGGTGGCATTCCTGTAATTTTTGGCAACTTTGTGGGAGGGGGGATAATATAGTAATTTAATAATTCTTCCCTTTTGTTCTGAGGCTAAAATGAGAATCGCATGAGGCTAAAATGATCGAAGTAGAAGGCTAACATTGATGTGACATTTTCCACTAGGGTTCACCGTTCCCAATTAGAGTTTATTACGTTCCGATTAGGGCTTATCTGATCCCAACTAGTAATTATAAGATTCTCATTAGGGTTCACAATCCCCAAATAGGGTGTATTGCATTTCATTCCAATGAAATCATCGTTCCATTTTTGTTTATCAAAACATGCTAAAATGAGAAATGCATGAGGCTAAAATGAGCGAAGTAGGAGGCTAAAATTGAATCTAGGTAATTTTTTCCGATTTTGCCCTTAATGAGACACGCAAATTGAAGATTTTCATTTTAATTACAAAATTACCACCGAAAATCTGGATTAATATGGATCGTTCAGATTTTGGAATAGAGGGATGTGATTGGTAATTTTTTCCGATTTTGCCCTTAATGAGACACGCAAATTGAAGATTTTCATTTTAATTACAAAATTACCACCGAAAATCTGGATTAATATGGATCGTTCAGATTTTGGAATAGAGGGATGTGATTGGTAATTTTTTCCGATTTTGCCCTTAATGAGACACGCAAATTGAAGATTTTCATTTTAATTACAAAATTACCACCGAAAATCTGGATTAATATGGATCGTTCAGATTTTGGAATAGAGGGATGTGATTGGTTCCCAGTTCCCACCTAGTGACTGGTTCTCACCAGATCCCATCCCTATCTATTTATCCAAATCAAATTTACATATCCAATAGAATAGAGACGAGTGTCCAAATAAAATTTACATATCCAATAAAATTTATATATAATAGATATATTTCTTTTTAATAATACAATAAAAAAGTTAAAAATACAAAAACAGGTTGCTTGGTCTCCCATGGTCGAATGGTTGTTTAATAAAATTTTAATTTTTTTTTTTGGTGGTCGATCAAGTCTCATAAGACCATGTTTATCGGTTGGGAATAGAACGAACGTTCGGCCGCCATGTTGGAAAAAAAATTGAAATGGTAGGTTTGGGGTGTTCGACCGAGGGAGGCCAGCCGAACGCTGGTATCTCTCTCTCTCTCTCCCATTATTTTATTATTTTTTATATTTTGTATTTTTTTATGTATTATTAAAATAAATATATCCATTATATCTAAATTTTATTGGATATGTTAATTTTATTTGGACACTTGTCTCTATTTTATTGGATATGTAGATTTTATTTGGATATGTAGATATAATGATTATTAAAAATAAATATATCCATTATATCAAAATTTTATTGGATATGTAAATTTTATTTGGCCACTTGTCTCTATTTTATTGGATATGTAAATTTTATTTGGATATCTAGATATAATGCATATATTTTTTTAATAAGTTTTTTAAAAAAAATATCAAAATTCGTATTTTTCATTCTCTATAAATAGAGACCATTTTTACTAAATTTCCACACCTCACAAATTTCTCAATATCTCAATCTATAACGTTTAGTATTTTTCTCTATATCTCCCAAAGGATCAAGAAAATAATTTTTATTACGATCCTCAGTATCAAAATCACTCCCAAGATCATCAGCAGACTTGCATGATGAATACTTACAAATGAGCGCACAACTCATTCGTAAATCGGTTATTAAATTCGTTGAAGGTGTAATTTCCAACTTTGGTGATGAGTACCTCAGAAAGCCCACTGAAGAAGACATCGCAACTCTTCTTCATGTCGGAGAACAACGTGGTTTCCCAGGTATGTTGGGAAGTATTGACTGCATGCACTGGGAATGGAAAAATTGTCCTATCTCATGGGCAGGGCAATATGCAGAAAGAAGCGGTAGACCAACAATAATTTGGGAAACAGTTGCGTCGCAAGACCTATGGATCTGACATGTATTTTTTGGAACTCCGAGTTCGAAAAAAGATATCAATATACTTGATCAATCTCCTCTATTTGATGATATTTTGGAAGGTCGGGCACCAAAGGTCAATTATGTTGTAAATGGCAAAGAAAAAAATATGGGATATGTCATATATCCTCAATGGGCAGCATTTGTGCCTGCTCCACAAATTCGGAAGCATCAATTATTTGCTCAATATCAAAAGGCAGCACGCAATGATGTTGAGCGAGCATTTGGTGTTCTACAAGCTCGTTTTGCTTTTATCAAACGTCCATGTCTTATTTGGGATTGTGACATTATTGAAAAAATAATGATTGCTTGCATCATCATGTATAATATGATAGTGGAAGATGAAAGGAGCACTTACCTATACTATCATGATCCGATCGAATTTATAGAAGATCGAGGTAGACAGAATAATCAACGAAGTGAAGATCAAGAAGAAGAAAACGATCTCGTTTATTCTAGGAAGAGGATTGCAAGCTTGTCGAGCTATATGAAAATTAGGTCACAACTTCGCAATCGAGAAGCTCACGCCATTCTTCGTGACGACTTGATCGAGCACATATGGCAAAAATTCGGCCATCAGTACTAAATTTATATTTTTTTTCATCTATTTTAATCGTCGTTTGTTTATTTCAATTCATGTTCGATTTATTATTATTTATGTTCTTGTTTTGTTTATTTTGTATTTCATCATATTGTCTATTTTATAAAAGTTTGTTATTTTATGTTATTACAATTTTCAATAATAATTATTATTTATTTTAATTATTATTAATTATATTATATTTATTAATAAAGAAAAGAAAAAATAATATATAATGTTGTGGTTGAGTGTTTGGGGTGGTTGCTGATAAACTATCAAATTGTATGCGGTTGGGTTGAATAAAATAATAATGATGTGTAAGAGAGAGAGAAATTAATTAAATATTGAGGGTGGTTGCCCGATTGGGGTGTTTGTCCGGTTGCTAATAATGGTAGTCTAAATGAGCCGGATTATCTTAGTCTTAAAGATAAGGGGAATCTAAAGAAAAAAGAAAAAACAGTTACTCGTTAAAAATAACAGTAAATCTATGGGGACACAATGTGGCCAAGCCACAAAAGGTAAAAGGGGTATTTCATTCATTAATTATATTCTTTAATCATTTACTTAATTAAGCCTATATTGTGTTTTACCATAATACCCTTTCCCTCCTAATGTAGTGAGAGAATGTTATTTTGAGTTTGAAATTCAAAATTTTTTCTCTCTCTCTCATCCTCTCAACTAATATTAATTAATTAGTTTATTATTACTTAATCCATTCATTCATTAGCCTCTTCATTTTATATTTTATTTGCCATTTTATATTTTCTTAGGGTTTATATTCATCGTCATTTTCGTTCATCTCCATTCCGATTTTTTTCCCACCACCATCTCCATTCAATTTTTCCCCACCACCATCACCAATCGACATGAAAATAAAGCAAAATAGATCGAGCAAATAAATTTTTTTTGTTGTCTTCGAAGTTGTAGAAACTGGAATGCCATTAGTTCTTGAAGGAGACAGGAGACAAGATACAAGATTTGAAGGAGGTAAATATGTTGAATCAAACAATTGAGATTTGAAGGAGACAAGAGACAAGATACAAGATTTGAAGGAGAAATAGAGTGTAATATATTTCGTTATTAGAATTTTTTTCTCGATTTGTATAGCTAAATTAGCATATTGAATGTATTTGAATATCACTTTGATGGTTTATCACATTATTCCAAAAGAATTGTTGAGTTGTTGAAGATTGATTTTTAAGGGTTTGGGGTTTCGGGTTTCATTGGACTAGGAGAGGCCATTAAGTTTGAGTGTTCATAATTTACTGTTTCATTGGCTTAATATAGTCAAATTTGAATATTGAAATATTTCATCTATTCCAAGGCATTTTGTTCATCGCATTATTTTCATATATATGTTCTTCATATATAATATTTTTTTTTTTCACGATGTGTAACACTAAATTATGATATTGAATCTATTTGAATATGACCTTGTTGGTTTATCGCATTATTCGAAAAGAATTTTTGATTCCATGAAGTTTTATTTTGTAGTGTTTGGGGTTACTGGTTTCATTAGATTAATTAAGTATGAATATTTAAGAATTGAGAGATTAATTGGATTGAGAATGTCAATTTTGATTCATAAAATATTTCAATTATTTAGTTGAGGCGGCTAACAAAGAGGAAAAATATTTTTGTACGTCAAAGATCTGATTTAATGAAAGATTTTCGTCAATTTTATTGAATGAAAAGATTAAATTAAACTGCAGAGGAGAAAGTGCTTGAGAAATAGCATTGGGCATACTTGGTTACCCCACATCGAAATAATAGGTGAAACGAAGGCAGTATATATTGAATAATCTTGCACGACCGGTTGTCCTCGTTTGGGGTCGGATCCCACTAACATCAATGCATACATTCTGAGATTTGGGCCTGCAGATCGATTTGGGCCTGCTATAGGCCTGACTATAAATTACAATTGAGGTCCAAACGCAGTTTTTTTAAAAAAAATATTATTAATTCATTTTTAATTTTTTTATTAGTGTAGAATTATTTTTGACCAAAAATAAAACCCCTAAACATTAAAATAAAGACACACTTATTATAAAATTAAACTTATTATATTCACCAAAAGTATAATTTTATGAAATTCATATTCTAATTAAGCCTATTATATCGAATTATTTTAAATGAAATACTCCTTGTATTGTATGTCTAAATACTTATTATTTGAATATTTTAATTTAGAATTAACAGCAATTATTTAGGAGTAATATATTTTTCCATTCTTTATCACATAAAATCTAATTCACTTATACTTTTATCTAAAACTTTAGTAAAATTTTCAATCTCCATATATTCGTAGGACGAGAATAACAAATTTGATTCTTGAAATATATCAAGTAATAAGTTGAGGCGGGTACAACTACACTTGGAAAAAAAATTCTTATATAAAATGTTTGATTAAATCATAGATTTTCGTCATATAATTAGTTGAGGCGGGTACTACTACACATGTAAATTTCGTAATATAATTAAATTGCAATATAAATTTGAATAATATTCGTAATATAATTAAATTGTAATATAATTTGTTAGCATTTTTTTAATTATTTAATTATTCTTAATGTCTTATTTAAGAGTAAGCTTAGGGTATAGACAAAGAAGCAACAAATGAAAGAGAAAATGCATAGATAGATTGATAATGTTTAGGGTTTTATAAACCCTAAACGCCGGCTATTGCCGGCAATACATCAAAAAAAAGGGAAAAAATAACAAAAAATCTTGAAAAAAAAACATGATAAAAACAACATCAAGGAAGATGATCAAATCTTGGTGTTGCTTTCGGAGTCTTCAATGATGATGGGGACCTGGTTAGAAGTACCCTTTTCACCTCCAAGCTTAGAAGGGCCTTCTCCACCATGACTCTTAAGCTGTAGAAAAATTTCATACAGCTTAGTTAGAGGGTGAACCTCCAAAATCGGTTCCCTCACCATGTCTTCATTTAAAGCAACCACCATGCGACGCAAGAGGTGGTCCATCTCCCCCTTGAAATTGTTGTGCTCCTCCCTCAAATTTTGATACAATATATCTAAGACTTTTTAGGGAGGGTGGCACGCTCCATTCCGACGTTAACTGCATATGTCGAATTGGAGAAAAATATTATTTTGTTGGCATCGTAGTTGGTGACGCCAATGGAAGAATGGTCGTCGGCATCTTCGTCGGAGTGTTCGTCGGCGTCTTGGTGGGGCTGCTCATCTTTTTTCTTGGAGTGGTTCTTCTTGTAGGAGTGCTTATTGTGACTTTGTGGAGCGAGTGTTTGCTCCATTTCTTGCTAGAGTTAGAGGGCTTGATCATAGATTTCATTTTTTGAATTCTTGTTTGTGTGAAGTTTAGGGTAGTGATGGTGTAATATGAAGAAGATTCATCCATGTATAAAGGTGCAAAACATGCATGAATATTTTTGCCAAAAAATTCAAAATTTTGGTGTATAAACCTTTCAAATATTTTCGGCTAGTATTTTTTTGAGAAGCACACCGCATTTATGATAAAGAAGATTATCATTACATTTTGCCTTGATATTCTAGCAATTTCAATGATTATGTTATTTTATTAAAAATGCAAGTTCAATTAATATTGAGACATGTCTTATTCATCATAAATGATGCAAAGTCAAATGTTTTAATATGAGCAAAATATTTGAACAAAATATTTGGAACAAAATATGTTTCAAGAAAAATAATCATATACTATTAATACAGTGTATATGTTAAAAAAATAAAGAAATAATTTAAAAATAAATGTTAATAATATATATATATATATAGGGAATAAATTTAATATTATAGCAATTATTTGACTATAGTAGTAATTTAAAAAAAAAAAGTAATATAGTCGAATAATGCTAAATTTCATGACTATAGTACTATAGTAGTAGTAATTATGCAATTGGAATTCCAATTAGTCATGTGATATCAATTTTGGACTATACTAGTAGTAAATTTATAATTTGAATTCCAATTAGTCATGTGATATCAATTTTGGTACTATATTAGTAGTAATTTTACAATTGGAATTCCAATTATTGATGTTAGATCAAATTTGGGACTATACTAGTAGTAATTATGCAATTGAAATTTCAATTGGTGATGTTAGATCAAATTTGGGACTATAGTAGTAGTAGTAGTAGTAGTAGTAGTAGTAGTAGTAGTAGTGGTAGTAGTGGTGGTAGTAGTGGTGGTGGTAGTGGTAGTAATAGTAGTAGTAGTAGTAGTAGTAGTAGTAGTAGTAGTAGTAGTAGTAGTCGTGGTGGTGGTGGTAGTAGTAGTGGTAGTAGTGGTGGTGGTAGTAGTGGTGGTAGTAGTAGTGGTGGTAGTGGTGGTAGTCGTAGTGGTAGTAGTGGTAGTGGTAGTCGTAGTAGTAGTAGTGGTAGTAGTCGTAATAGTAGTAGTAGTAGTAGTAGTGGTGGTGGTGGTGGTGGTGGTGGTGGTGGTGGTGGTGGTGGTAGTTGGAATTCCAATTAGTCATATTAGATCAAATTTGTGACTATAGTATGATCAATTTTGCAATTGGAATTCCAATTAGTGATGTTAGATCAAATTTGGGACTATACTAGTAGTAATTATGCAATTGGAATTCCAATTAGTGACGTTAGATCAAATGTGGGACTATACTAGTAGTAATTAAGCAATTGGAATTCCAATTAGTGATGTGATATCAATTTTGGTACTATACTAGTAGTAATTTTGTAATTGGAATTTCAAATAGTCATGTGATATCAATTTTGGTACTATAGTAGTAGTAATTATGCAATTGGAATTCCAATTAGTGATGTTAGATCAAATTTGGGACTATAATAGTAGTAATTATGCAATTAGAATTCCAATTAGTCATGTTAGATCAAATTTGTGACTATAGTAGGATCAATTTTGCAATTGGAATTCCAATTAGTGATGTTAGATCAAATTTGTGACTATAGTAGGATCAATTTTGCAATTGGAATTCTAATTAGTGATGTTAGATCAAATTTGGGACTATACTAGTAGTAATTATCCAACTTCTCTCCTTTATCTTTACACACTATTTAATGAATGTAGTTATCACAATTTTTTTAGGGATATCATCAAATTAAAGAGTCACGTCTCCTCTTTCTACTTCTACTTCTCTCTCTTCCAATACTCTCAAATTTTCTTTCGAAAATTCTGGAATGTCTTCTTCCAAAAGGCAAGCCGAAGAGGGGAGCAACTCATCCGAGAAGAGGATGAGATTGAGTGAAATGAGCACGGAAGAACTACTCGAAAAGGTTCTGTTGTTTTTTTTTTTTATTTTGCATGTATTGTTTTAGAATCGATTTTTATGTTTTGATTTGTTTTTTTGTTTACAGTATGCGAGGGAATCGGAGCGGTTTGCCCTTGCTATTGAAGCCAACAAAGAAGCACATGCAAGTGTACATCAATTGATTCTAGAGCAACTGGTATCAAGTTTTTTTTTTTTTTTATTTGTTGATTTAATTTAATATTATTTTTTGTAATATTTTTAGCGTGAGAGGGATCAATTTCACAAAGACATGCTTGAAGAGATGAGAAAACTATGAATCAAGCAAGAAATTGAGTGGAAAAAAGCCGAGATCGAGTTTCTCCAAACTAGGTTGGGGGTCCTCCGAGCTCGCTCGAACAAAAAAGATTAATTTTATGTGTTTATGTAAATTTTAAATTTTAATATTCTGAATGTAGAAATGGACAATATATTATTGTTCGGTAAATTCTTAACCTAACTGCAAGTGTACAGGAAAGCTAATAATATAGCAGTGAACAAAGTCGATCCACAGAGACTCAATATCAACCACTAGTTATTCTATTTATCCTACGGCTGTTATCTAGACTAAATAACTTAATGAGTGTGAAATTAACTAAATTAAACAATAGAATCAAATAAACCACCACAAGAAATGAAACAAGTAAATTAACAAATGAATAAATCAGAAGAACAAACGTATCCTAGGATTGATTAATCAATAGTTAATCCATCAGTTATCTAACTCAATCTCATGCCAAAATTCCGATTCAAATCATGCTAGAGCAACCACAAATATATCCACAATCTCTTCTCAAAGCAATGCAAACGTTGATCACACATTAACTAATAACGTCCCCGTTCATTACCTAACATGCGACTCCTAAATGATCACAAGGTTAAAAGCTCTCTCAAATAATCTCAACTCTCTCGAGTGTTATTAATTACTGAGTCAATTATTCCGGATCTCGTGCTAAAACTCATCTCTCGAATTATGAATTAACACATCAAGTTGCATCAATTAATGGCCAATTAATCAACACATAATAAAAGCAAGAATAATTAAAGCATCATAAAAACCATAGACACAAGGATTGAATTAAATAAAAGGGTTCATAACTGAATCATAATCAACCCTAGAATACTAGGGTTTAGTTGTTCATAATCAAATAAACAACACAAAAGCTAATCCAAAAATCCATAGTAAAACGAGAATAAAAATCTAAAAAAACCCGGAAGTCAATTCTGCCTCTAATCTCGTAAAACTCGAATCCTCAGAGCTCGTTCTTCACGATGGTCTTCGTTCATCTATTTTCCGTGCTCAAAACTTGTGGTAGGGTTCAGTCCATGCAAAAATCGTGTGCACAAACCCTTAAATACTTAGTGAGAATTTGACACAAAGTAGGAAACAAAATCTGCCACCGATTGAGTGATTCGCGAGCTCCCTCCCGAGCATGCCAGTCGCGACTCGGGTCGCGACTCCACGTGGCATCTAGCTGTCCTAATATTCGCGACCGCTACTGATATTCGTGATCGGGTCGCGAATTTTCCAAAGACGACCCCTGTCTCTATCGCGATCAAACAGTCAATGGCCCTCGGTGATTCGCGATCTAATTCGCGACTCGCGATTTTTCCTTTGAACAACCCAGCCTCTGTCGCGATTCGACAGTTTTTGCTCACTTGGCTGACTCGCAACTGCCACGTCAGCTCGCGAGTTTGGCTCCTTTTCTCCAGCTTTATTTCGTCCCGTTTTCTCGTCTATTCTCCATGTAATTCTGGGACTTCAAGCTTTGTTTCCAAATACCACCTTTTAAGGACAATTTCTGCAAAATACCAACGAGTAATACCAAACTTCCAAATACACGAAAATACAAATAAACTGAGATAAAACACATCCGAATCAACTCAAACTCAACACTAAAGTGTATGAAAATAAGTGTAAAATCTCAGTTTATCAACTCCCCCAAACTTAGAAGTTTGTTTGTCCTGAAACAAAGAGCAAGACTCAAAACCAAGGACCAAGACAACTCATGCATATAATTCACAAACTAGCAACAACAACATCAAGAAATAACGGATTGGCATGCTCAAAATACACAGGTCCTTCAACTCACTCACATACATTATTGAAACTTAAAAAACACACATAAAGCTAATGTTCTTCTCAAGTGTGTGTGTTGCACTCAAATCTCACAAAATGTGTATAAAGGTAAGCACTCATTGAACATCGAACACGTGAAAACATCAACCATAAGCTTGCACTTCTTCCCAAACTTATCAATTGAAACTATGCCGGAATCAAAGATCAAATAGGTCTTTAATTAGGTTGTAATGTAAGCTTCGGGTTAGGGTCGGATATATATGACTAAAGTGACTCAAAACTCTGTGAAAATAACCGAGATTCACAGCTTCCCGACTCAACTCTACCATCCAATCAACTCACCCCCTTTTCAACACAAAACAACAATTAGACTTTGTCTAATTCACAATTTCCCACACAACCACAATTTTTGTTAGACTCTTTGAGTCTTCTCATTTTTCATATCATTGACATCCCGTATTTATTCTCATTTTTTTTTCTTTTTTTTTTCGGGATGTCAAATTATTCATCACACTCAAACCCATTCCACCAACTGCAAAGTCAATCAATACACACCCCATTTCTCCCCTTTCCAATCCTCTCATAGAAATTTTCAATCATAACAAACGGGATTTCAACAAAAAGACAATTAGGCTCAACGGGGCTCACAAACGGATTATGTAAACTTGGGACCGTGTTTGGGTAAATGGCTCGAGAAAAGATGGTCTAAAATCATTTCTTCATTTCCAAACATATTCAAAACACAAGTAGGGAATCATGCAAGTTCTAGTGACATCAACACATGCCGACCAACACACATCAATAAAACAATAGGTATAACACCCTTGGCTCAAAGGCTCACGGCTAAACATTGGTCTCAAGCATGCTCATCAAGTTCAACAATACACATGTGATCATATCTAAACTTGAGCAAATTAAAACATACATATCCCCATCTCTATTAATCATCATCACCAAATCACAAATCATAAGCATAAATCAATCAAGTTCCTCACTCAAAACAAGACTAGAGTAGATAAAATCAAAATTTTCCAGGTTTTGACGACTCGAAACAAACTAAACAACTAAACAACTAAAAAGAAGAAACTAAGAAAGCAGGTAAGAAAAAAAACTTGGTCGAGACATCGTAAGCGCACATCCCTCCCAAACTTATTCAACACAAAGAGGAAGAATAAGTTTGAAGAAAGACGAAACGGTGTCTCAACCACTTACAGCGGCTCAGGATGACGGGGGCGGACGATATGGCGGGTATCCGTACGGCATGTACGGATACATATATGGCGGCATCTGCCTCTGCTGCGACTGAGACTGGGAGCGGCCGAAAGATGTGGGCTCATGGTGCTGGGATGGCCCAGACGGGCCAGCGCCAAAGAATGGGTTCGGGTAGTAGCCGGGTGCCGACTGCAGGCCCCTAACCGCATCTCTAATCTCATGTACCTCCCCTCTCATAGCGTGCACATCTGTCTGCAACGTCTGGAAGGCATCATTCATAGAACCGTAGTTTTTGGTCAAGGTGCCAACGGCGTTGTTCATGGAACCAATGGCCGTGTTCATGTTGGCCATCATTTGGGTGAGGGAGTCCCATTGATCTTCGCTCCTCTCATCCCTTGTCCGTGTGTGGCCCCGACGTTCAGCTTGAGCAGATGACTCTCCCCTATGAACATGCCCTTGAGCCTCAAAGACTTCAAAGTTAGTTTGGCCCTCATTTGCAACTCCAGCAATCACTTGCCGATGGGCCGGTGAATCCATCAACCAGTTTCGAGTGTCAGTAAGATCCGACACTGTAGTGAGTGGCCTATTGGGCAACAGAAAACAGTGAGAACCGCGTAAGTGCAACAGGAACCGATCCGTGTGAGTGGCCAGCATCCGAGAATTTCTCAAGGTGGTCAGATCAATGAGACGAGTCTCAGGGAGGGGTCCATAGCGGTTCAGCGGGATGCCAAAATGTGCGGCAATGGGCATAATCATCCCACCAATCTCAATTGCGTCGGTAGCCTGAGTGGATTGCCTCTTGAGCTGCTGCATCAAGAATGCGGCAAAGTTGAGGTTGTGGGCACTCAACATACAATAGAGAACACAGGACTTCGGGTGAGCGCATGCCGGATGTCTCATGGCGTGCCAAGACTGTCAATGCGAAAATCTTCTGAAGATACCTAAAGACTGGGTTTGGCATCATGGACGCTTTGACTCTCTTGTGATCAAAGCGAGTCATCTCCGTCTGGAGCTGTTGTCAAAACGCCTCAACTGTAACCGGGAAGCCATTGAAAATGCCACCTGGTGGCACGTTGAATATGTTGTTGACTTCTACAGCTGTGAGGATGTGCGAGATCTCGCCTAACTGGAATGTCATCGTGTGTGGGCCGCGTATTGTGGACGCCTGTACCTCCAAGGTACTCAAGAACTCATACACAAGGATGGGATATGTCGACCATCCACCGGCTAAGGCGTGATTCCACCCGATTCAGTTGATGAGGCCCCAGACATCGTCATGGATTCCCAGAGCCATAGTGGTCGCAGCACAAGGATATCTGGTAGGATAAATATTCATCATGGCAAGACGGGCCCAGGCTTGCTGCTGCTCCTCCGTTTGTAAGCGGATCCCATACCTATGTGGGTGGTAGAGGGGTTTCATCTCTTCTTCATCATCATCAGCTAACTCGGGCTCTAATTCCTCAACAACATCATCCTCCTCAGACCCTGGTTCATAGTCCTCGTCCTCAGCACTGTTGTAGTCGTCCTCTTGCTCATTCGACTGGTTGTCCTCCTCGGACTGGGACCCGGCCTCAGACTCCTCCTCTTCTGAGTGGTACTTCTCGTCCTCTGGATTTTCTTCATTATCGCGTCCTTTATCTTCAGAGGATGAAGATGAACTAATGACCCATTGGCGACGTTCGTGAACCATTGGGATGTCTGGAAAAGAAGTTCCAATCAAAATCATACTATACAAACAAACACCACAAGATAAGCATGGCTCCCCCAAACTTGCTTAGAAGAAAGTTTGAACTACATTATCCCCCATATTCAACTTATAAGTGTAAACCACCACCACACCAAGGCATATTATCCTTCAACACACAACAACATCACAACACAATTCAACCCATCTTATGGACAATGAAGGCATGTTGAAAGCAATTGAATCAATTCTCTCATTACCCATAATTCCACACACAGACCAACATCAAGTTAACAAGTTCAACACCACTTATGAACAAAATTGAACGAACAATGGGTGCATGCTTGTTGGATGAATTCCACAACATAAGTATAGCCCCCCAAAAAATCACAACTCAACAAGATTGAAGCTAAATATGCATTCTACTTCTTGGACTCATAAAGTTGCAGCAATGTGGGAAGCATAACATCATCAATTTCGAATTAAATCAAGGAATTCATCAAAACCCCCAAAATTTCACTCCATAACCCTAAACATGGATTTGACAATTAAACCATGGATTGTACACAAATAAGGCGAAATTCAAACCTACATAAGATGGGTAATCGAAATACACGGGTTTGAAGTGGAGAAAACGTACCTTAGATGTCGGATTTGAAGACAAAATGTGAGTGTGTGCGTGTGTGTGTGAAGAGTGTGTGAGGAGAGTGAAGAAAAAAGAGAAAAGAGGAATTAAAAACTAGAATCCGCGTCGCCACGTCAGCACGAAATTTGCGACCTCGCTCGCGACCGCTACTGGGGTCGCGAATTTCCTTCAGTCGCCTGTGGAAAATTTCAGCAAAATCATGAACAACTTTTAGAGAGTAAATATGCAGTTGTGTCTGAAGATTTGATCACGTATTTATAACTTGTGTGGAACAATATATATAATGTAAATATTTATATGGATATATATAATGAATGGAAATATAATTAAATAAAGATGGATGGATGATGACTTACATAATAAGTAGTGACAGTTCCGGCAGAGTTCCCGGGAACCAGCTTGATCTGCATGTCAATCTTAGCAAACAAGTATTCTTTCTTGGACTCGAAGCCGGAGCCGGATGTTTTATCGAGGGACAGCGTCATCCGCTCGCCTTCCTCATGCATCCGAGCCCGGCCCTCGCCCCACGACACGATGAAGTGCCGGTGAAAGGTACCATTTCCGATCACAAGAGTTGGGCTGTCAATATTGAAATGAATTAATGCATGTTAATTAGATCTAGGCATTGATGATATATATCTGTTAATTTCATGATTTATTAAGGTGGTCCATGCATATTTCCATCTTGTGGAGGTTACACTACAGTTGTGGTTTTCATCGATATATGCAAACTAGATAACGATATGAACTAAAACTTATCCCATCCCATGTGCTATATATACATAATTATTTCATTTCAATTCTTCCCTTTAATTATTCACTTTTCATTCTATATATCCATCCTTAATTCTTCTTTTCTCTCCTTTCATCTTTTACTACTACTGCTGTCTGCTAGCTGTTCAATTCCCACGGCATCCATATATATTTTTAGTTGGATTTTCCTCCGGTGCTTCGTTTAATTTCTATATAATATTTCAATGAAAAATAAGTTGCGAGAGTCACACTTATGATTTAGTGCGTCCTAGCTAGGCTATTGTTGCCATTTATTTTAGTTACATTTTCATCTTTAGGTTGGAAATTTTTGTGTGACTATGAATGCTCGACGAATATATTAAAACGGGGTAGATATGTAGTAATAATGGACTATATAAAACAAAAATAATAAAATTAAAAATATGCAATCTACCCACTTGTTTCACTACAAGAAATTCGTTGTTTAGCGACGGACATGTCCGTCGGTAAATCACGTTTTTCCGTCGTTATGATGAACTAACGATGGACCGTGTCTGTCGTTAAATACTTCGTCGGCAAAAAAACCTAACGACGGTTGTAGACGGTCGTTAACATCTAACGACGGACTGGTCCGTCGTAAATACTGTTGTCATCAATAGTAGATTTAACGACGGACCTAACGACGTAATATGTCTGTCGCTAGAAAAATCACGTTGACCGTCGTATGCTAAATAGCGAATTTCTTGAAGTATTTTATTATATTTTATATAAATACAAAAAATACTTTCAATTTATATTTTTTTCATAAAGTTGATGTATGCATGTGTTGTATATTATAAATAATCTTGTGGGTTATAAAGTTTTAGAAGTTAGAAGGGAGCAAAATAAGCAGATGATTCTTAAAATGACATTCTTTTTTCTTATCCTTTCTCCTCTGTTTTATTATTGTTATTGTTATTGTTAAATAATTGAAAATGCATATTCTAATGTGTTGCTGATAAGTTCTTATTCAAGTTATCAATAATTAAACATAGAAATTTCATTTGCTATTATATGAAACATCATTAACTTTGCGTTGAAGTATCATTAGCAATGAGGTAAAGTATCATTAACTATTAGGTTAAGTATCATTAACTCTGAAGTGAAATATTATTAACTCGAATGTGAAGTATCATATGATATAATCGATAATTAAATACTAATTATTAAACCTAGAACAATAAAACAACATTAGCTATGAGATCAAATATAATTATCTATGAGATGAAATGTTACCATTAACTTTAAGTTGAAGCATCATATGTATTATCAATGACTAGCATTAATTATTAAACCAAGAACATAGAATTATCAATAATTTTTAGGTGGAGTATCATTAATTTTGAGTTGTGTATCATTAACTCGAAAGTGAAATATCATATGATATTATTGATAATTAAATATCAACTGTGAGGTAAAGTAGCAATGAAGTGAAATTATCATTAGCTATAAAGTGGGGTATCATTAATTCTGAGATGTTATATGATATTATTGATGATTAAACATTAACAAATATCTATGATATATAATGTTTTGTTATTAATTCACAATGCAATCAACAAAGAAATAAACAATTGATTTCGATATAGTTGCTCTCCTGTCTTTTTCATTTTTCACCCATCCCCTCAAAACAACACAAAAAATCTCAAACTCAACCGCAACAAAAAAATGATCTAAGGAACAATCCATGCATGATGAAGGAAGAAATTTGGACAAATAGATGAGCTTAACAACAAAAATATTAACTCAAACAGAAAAAAGAAAATCGTAACAAGGTTTCAACAAATTATGGTCTTCAATTAGACAATAAATAAAAAACCACACACGATAGATACGACTACAACATATTCATCTGTGGGCATAAACACAGACAGATCTGAAAGGAGATGGAAAATCCCTAGACGTCATCGAGTTGATCGATGAAGGTGGAGGCTTGTGGCTGTGAGGAGTGCCAAATCACGCGGCAGAGGGAGGAGAGAGAGATACGCAAACAAATCTGAAAAGAGAAAGAGGAGTGGTGCTATTTTTACCTTTTTTTTCTTTACTGTTTTATATTTAAATTTGATCCGGGTCAGGTATAGGATCCGTTTAACGTAAGAGACCCGTTAGACGGTCTCACACAAGTGTGCCCCATAAATAAAGGATTAAGTAAGAGCTGGAGACCTCGATCTCCAAAAAGTGATCCGAACTCAAGCTAACAAGCCGCTAAGGTTGGTTAGGCCCTAGTAAAAAGGGGACCAAGTCAAAACCCCATCACCAATATCTTACCTAACTCAACCATATACAATTTGATAGTTTATCAGCAACCATCCCAAACACACAACCAAAACATTATATATAATTTTTTCTTTTCTTTTATTAATAAATATAATATAATTAATTAGAATTAAAATAAACAATTATTATTATTATTGAAAATTGTAACAACACAAAATAACAAACTTATATAAAATAGACAATATGATAAAATACAAAATAAACAAATGATAATTAAAATAGATAAAAAAATATAAATTTAGTTACGATTGTTGAATTTTTGGCATATATGCTCGATCAAGTCGTCACAAAGAATGCAGTGAGTTTCTCGATTGTGAAGTTGTGACCTAATTTTCATATAGCTCGATAAGCTT
The DNA here is from genome assembly GCA_026008535.1 of Perilla frutescens. Taxonomy (NCBI): domain Eukaryota; kingdom Viridiplantae; phylum Streptophyta; class Magnoliopsida; order Lamiales; family Lamiaceae; genus Perilla; species Perilla frutescens. The sequence continues at coordinate 66,327,635 of BRKX01000003.1, read as the reverse complement.
GCAATCCTCTCCGTAGAGTAAATGAGATCTTTTTTTCTTCTTGTTCTTCACTTCGTCGATTATTCTATCTAACTCGATCATTTATAAATTTCATTGGATCATGATAGTTTAGGTAAGTGTTTCTTTCATCCTCCACTATCATATTATGCATGATGATGTAAGCAATCATTATTTTTTCAATAATGTCACGATTCCAAATAATATATGGATGTTTGATAAAAGCAAAACGAGCTTGTAAAATGCTAAATGCTCGCTCAACATCTTTGTGGGCTGCCTCTTGATGTTGAACAAATAATTGGTGCTTTCGAATTTGTAGAGCAGGAATAGATTTGACAAATGTTGTCCATTGAGGATATATGTCATCAATCAAATAATATCCCATATTTTTTTCTTTGCTATTTACAACCTAATTAACCTTTGGTGCCAAACCTTCCAAAATATCATCAAAAAGAGGAGATTGATCATGTACATTAATATCATTTTTTTTTCATTTTTTCCTGCTGCAGATCCATTTCTTTTTCACGTGTGATCCTTAGTTCATGAAGTTCTGTAGTGAAATCATCAGGGAGTATGAAAGATTGTGATGCTGCTTTTTTTCCTTTTCTTTTAGCCTTACCCTCAGCTTTGTTTCTGCCAATTGGACAAGAAAATAATGAAGCATCACTACCGGAAGTTTCTGGAGTAGAAGCTGGTGGAGGATCCCCATCTTCATCGGTTCTTGATTTTTTGGAGCTGCCGTGATTTTCGTCAACACTATCGTCATCATCTGGACGGGAACGTGTGCATCCGGTGCTGTTCAATTTCAACTCCCACTTGAGATTATCGACGCATCACTTTCTCAAACACATCATGATGAGTAAACTTGGATTTTCTGTAAAGTGTTTGAGCAACTTTCTCAATATCCTCTCTGGACTGTCCGCTCGTTCTTCGTTCATACACTTTTTTGTATACAGCAATCCACGACATCACATTTTTCTTGAGGCGTCTGAAACGTTGCCTTAATGATTCTGAGGATCGAGGGCCACCAATATCAGAATTTTCAACTCGAATTTTATAATACAAGTTTAAAATTTTTGACCAAAATGAGTCACTATTTTGGTTCCAGTAATATGATCATATTTATTAAGGCATCTGAAACATTGCCTTAATGATTCTGAGGATCAAGGGCCACCAATATTGGGATTTTCAACTCGAATTTTATCGTACAAGTTTAAAACTTTTGACCAAAATGAGTCAATATTTTGGTTCTTGCCAGTAATAGGATCATATTATTGACGAAACACCAAAACAGACATAAAGTGTTATATCTTCTTGATCTGTCCAGTTTGAAGGGTTTGTGTGTGTTTGTTGCACATTTTGGACTAAATTTTCAGAGATGTTTTGAGGGAATTGGTATTCGAGATTAGGAAAATGAGTAGGATTGTGTGAAATTGGGAGTTCATATTAGCGAACTGTGAGCATTCTTCGGAGCTTGGAAGATTTTTGAGGCTGAGAAAATAATCTTGGGAGTGATTTTCATACTGAGGTTCGTAGAAAAAATTATTTCCTCGATCCATTGGAAGATAGAGAAAAAAAAATGTTAAACATTGTAGATTGAGATATTGAAAAATTTGTGAGGTGTGTGAAAATATAGCAAAATTGGTCTCTATTCATAGGGAATGAAAAATATGAATTTTGATATTCTTTTTAATTTTTTAATGTATTATTTAAAAAAATATATGCATTATAACCCTTCCCCCAGGTAGGAACTAGGAACCAATCCTAACCCTTGTTTGACTCAATCTGGACAACCCAAATTAAATCAGATTTAAGTGGATAGGCGGTGGCATTCCTGTAATTTTTGGCAACTTTGTGGGAGGGGGGATAATATAGTAATTTAATAATTCTTCCCTTTTGTTCTGAGGCTAAAATGAGAATCGCATGAGGCTAAAATGATCGAAGTAGAAGGCTAACATTGATGTGACATTTTCCACTAGGGTTCACCGTTCCCAATTAGAGTTTATTACGTTCCGATTAGGGCTTATCTGATCCCAACTAGTAATTATAAGATTCTCATTAGGGTTCACAATCCCCAAATAGGGTGTATTGCATTTCATTCCAATGAAATCATCGTTCCATTTTTGTTTATCAAAACATGCTAAAATGAGAAATGCATGAGGCTAAAATGAGCGAAGTAGGAGGCTAAAATTGAATCTAGGTAATTTTTTCCGATTTTGCCCTTAATGAGACACGCAAATTGAAGATTTTCATTTTAATTACAAAATTACCACCGAAAATCTGGATTAATATGGATCGTTCAGATTTTGGAATAGAGGGATGTGATTGGTAATTTTTTCCGATTTTGCCCTTAATGAGACACGCAAATTGAAGATTTTCATTTTAATTACAAAATTACCACCGAAAATCTGGATTAATATGGATCGTTCAGATTTTGGAATAGAGGGATGTGATTGGTAATTTTTTCCGATTTTGCCCTTAATGAGACACGCAAATTGAAGATTTTCATTTTAATTACAAAATTACCACCGAAAATCTGGATTAATATGGATCGTTCAGATTTTGGAATAGAGGGATGTGATTGGTTCCCAGTTCCCACCTAGTGACTGGTTCTCACCAGATCCCATCCCTATCTATTTATCCAAATCAAATTTACATATCCAATAGAATAGAGACGAGTGTCCAAATAAAATTTACATATCCAATAAAATTTATATATAATAGATATATTTCTTTTTAATAATACAATAAAAAAGTTAAAAATACAAAAACAGGTTGCTTGGTCTCCCATGGTCGAATGGTTGTTTAATAAAATTTTAATTTTTTTTTTTGGTGGTCGATCAAGTCTCATAAGACCATGTTTATCGGTTGGGAATAGAACGAACGTTCGGCCGCCATGTTGGAAAAAAAATTGAAATGGTAGGTTTGGGGTGTTCGACCGAGGGAGGCCAGCCGAACGCTGGTATCTCTCTCTCTCTCTCCCATTATTTTATTATTTTTTATATTTTGTATTTTTTTATGTATTATTAAAATAAATATATCCATTATATCTAAATTTTATTGGATATGTTAATTTTATTTGGACACTTGTCTCTATTTTATTGGATATGTAGATTTTATTTGGATATGTAGATATAATGATTATTAAAAATAAATATATCCATTATATCAAAATTTTATTGGATATGTAAATTTTATTTGGCCACTTGTCTCTATTTTATTGGATATGTAAATTTTATTTGGATATCTAGATATAATGCATATATTTTTTTAATAAGTTTTTTAAAAAAAATATCAAAATTCGTATTTTTCATTCTCTATAAATAGAGACCATTTTTACTAAATTTCCACACCTCACAAATTTCTCAATATCTCAATCTATAACGTTTAGTATTTTTCTCTATATCTCCCAAAGGATCAAGAAAATAATTTTTATTACGATCCTCAGTATCAAAATCACTCCCAAGATCATCAGCAGACTTGCATGATGAATACTTACAAATGAGCGCACAACTCATTCGTAAATCGGTTATTAAATTCGTTGAAGGTGTAATTTCCAACTTTGGTGATGAGTACCTTAGAAAGCCCACTGAAGAAGACATCGCAACTCTTCTTCATGTCGGAGAACAACGTGGTTTCCCAGGTATGTTGGGAAGTATTGACTGCATGCACTGGGAATGGAAAAATTGTCCTATCTCATGGGCAGGGCAATATGCAGAAAGAAGCGGTAGACCAACAATAATTTGGGAAACAGTTGCGTCGCAAGACCTATGGATCTGACATGTATTTTTTGGAACTCCGAGTTCGAAAAAAGATATCAATATACTTGATCAATCTCCTCTATTTGATGATATTTTGGAAGGTCGGGCACCAAAGGTCAATTATGTTGTAAATGGCAAAGAAAAAAATATGGGATATGTCATATATCCTTAATGGGCAGCATTTGTGCCTGCTCCACAAATTCGGAAGCATCAATTATTTGCTCAATATCAAAAGGCAGCACGCAATGATGTTGAGCGAGCATTTGGTGTTCTACAAGCTCGTTTTGCTTTTATCAAACGTCCATGTCTTATTTGGGATTGTGACATTATTGAAAAAATAATGATTGCTTGCATCATCATGTATAATATGATAGTGGAAGATGAAAGGAGCACTTACCTATACTATCATGATCCGATCGAATTTATAGAAGATCGAGGTAGACAGAATAATCAACGAAGTGAAGATCAAGAAGAAGAAAACGATCTCGTTTATTCTAGGAAGAGGATTGCAAGCTTGTCGAGCTATATGAAAATTAGGTCACAACTTCACAATCGAGAAGCTCACGCCATTCTTCGTGACGACTTGATCGAGCACATATGGCAAAAATTCGGCCATCAGTACTAAATTTATATTTTTTTTCATCTATTTTAATCGTCGTTTGTTTATTTCAATTCATGTTCGATTTATTATTATTTATGTTCTTGTTTTGTTTATTTTGTATTTCATCATATTGTCTATTTTATAAAAGTTTGTTATTTTATGTTATTACAATTTTCAATAATAATTATTATTTATTTTAATTATTATTAATTATATTATATTTATTAATAAAGAAAAGAAAAAATAATATATAATGTTGTGGTTGAGTGTTTGGGGTGGTTGCTGATAAACTATCAAATTGTATGCGGTTGGGTTGAATAAAATAATAATGATGTGTAAGAGAGAGAGAAATTAATTAAATATTGAGGGTGGTTGCCCGATTGGGGTGTTTGTCCGGTTGCTGATAATGGTAGTCTAAATGAGCCAGATTATCTTAGTCTTAAAGATAAGGGGAATCTAAAGAAAAAAGAAAAAACAGTTACTCGTTAAAAATAACAGTAAATCTATGGGGACACAATGTGGCCAAGCCACAAAAGGTAAAAGGGGTATTTCATTCATTAATTATATTCTTTAATCATTTACTTAATTAAGCCTATATTGTGTTTTACCATAATACCCTTTCCCTCCTAATGTAGTGAGAGAATGTTATTTTGAGTTTGAAATTCAAAATTTTTTTTCTCTCTCTCATCCTCTCAACTAATATTAATTAATTAGTTTATTATTACTTAATCCATTCATTCATTAGCCTCTTCATTTTATATTTTATTTGCCATTTTATATTTTCTTAGGGTTTATATTCATCGTCATTTTCGTTCATCTCCATTCCGATTTTTTTCCCACCACCATCTCCATTCAATTTTTCCCCACCACCATCACCAATCGACATGAAAATAAAGCAAAATAGATCGAGCAAATAAATTTTTTTTGTTGTCTTCGAAGTTGTAGAAACTGGAATGCCATTAGTTCTTGAAGGAGACAGGAGACAAGATACAAGATTTGAAGGAGGTAAATATGTTGAATCAAACAATTGAGATTTGAAGGAGACAAGAGACAAGATACAAGATTTGAAGGAGAAATAGAGTGTAATATATTTCGTTATTAGAATTTTTTTCTCGATTTGTATAGCTAAATTAGCATATTGAATGTATTTGAATATCACTTTGATGGTTTATCACATTATTCCAAAAGAATTGTTGAGTTGTTGAAGATTGATTTTTAAGGGTTTGGGGTTTCGGGTTTCATTGGACTAGGAGAGGCCATTAAGTTTGAGTGTTCATAATTTACTGTTTCATTGGCTTAATATAGTCAAATTTGAATATTGAAATATTTCATCTATTCCAAGGCATTTTGTTCATCGCATTATTTTCATATATATGTTCTTCATATATAATATTTTTTTTTTTCACGATGTGTAACACTAAATTATGATATTGAATCTATTTGAATATGACCTTGTTGGTTTATCGCATTATTCGAAAAGAATTTTTGATTCCATGAAGTTTTATTTTGTAGTGTTTGGGGTTACTGGTTTCATTAGATTAATTAAGTATGAATATTTAAGAATTGAGAGATTAATTGGATTGAGAATGTCAATTTTGATTCATAAAATATTTCAATTATTTAGTTGAGGCGGCTAACAAAGAGGAAAAATATTTTTGTACGTCAAAGATCTGATTTAATGAAAGATTTTCGTCAATTTTATTGAATGAAAAGATTAAATTAAACTGCAGAGGAGAAAGTGCTTGAGAAATAGCATTGGGCATACTTGGTTACCCCACATCGAAATAATAGGTGAAACGAAGGCAGTATATATTGAATAATCTTGCACGACCGGTTGTCCTCGTTTGGGGTCGGATCCCACTAACATCAATGCATACATTCTGAGATTTGGGCCTGCAGATCGATTTGGGCCTGCTATAGGCCTGACTATAAATTACAATTGAGGTCCAAACGCAGTTTTTTTAAAAAAAATATTATTAATTCATTTTTAATTTTTTTATTAGTGTAGAATTATTTTTGACCAAAAATAAAACCCCTAAACATTAAAATAAAGACACACTTATTATAAAATTAAACTTATTATATTCACCAAAAGTATAATTTTATGAAATTCATATTCTAATTAAGCCTATTATATCGAATTATTTTAAATGAAATACTCCTTGTATTGTATGTCTAAATACTTATTATTTGAATATTTTAATTTAGAATTAACAGCAATTATTTAGGAGTAATATATTTTTCCATTCTTTATCACATAAAATCTAATTCACTTATACTTTTATCTAAAACTTTAGTAAAATTTTCAATCTCCATATATTCGTAGGACGAGAATAACAAATTTGATTCTTGAAATATATCAAGTAATAAGTTGAGGCGGGTACAACTACACTTGGAAAAAAAATTCTTATATAAAATGTTTGATTAAATCATAGATTTTCGTCATATAATTAGTTGAGGCGGGTACTACTACACATGTAAATTTCGTAATATAATTAAATTGCAATATAAATTTGAATAATATTCGTAATATAATTAAATTGTAATATAATTTGTTAGCATTTTTTTAATTATTTAATTATTCTTAATGTCTTATTTAAGAGTAAGCTTAGGGTATAGACAAAGAAGCAACAAATGAAAGAGAAAATGCATAGATAGATTGATAATGTTTAGGGTTTTATAAACCCTAAACGCCGGCTATTGCCGGCAATACATCAAAAAAAAGGGAAAAAATAACAAAAAATCTTGAAAAAAAAACATGATAAAAACAACATCAAGGAAGATGATCAAATCTTGGTGTTGCTTTCGGAGTCTTCAATGATGATGGGGACCTGGTTAGAAGTACCCTTTTCACCTCCAAGCTTAGAAGGGCCTTCTCCACCATGACTCTTAAGCTGTAGAAAAATTTCATACAGCTTAGTTAGAGGGTGAACCTCCAAAATCGGTTCCCTCACCATGTCTTCATTTAAAGCAACCACCATGCGACGCAAGAGGTGGTCCATCTCCCCCTTGAAATTGTTGTGCTCCTCCCTCAAATTTTGATACAATATATCTAAGACTTTTTAGGGAGGGTGGCACGCTCCATTCCGACGTTAACTGCATATGTCGAATTGGAGAAAAATATTATTTTGTTGGCATCGTAGTTGGTGACGCCAATGGAAGAATGGTCGTCGGCATCTTCGTCGGAGTGTTCGTCGGCGTCTTGGTGGGGCTGCTCATCTTTTTTCTTGGAGTGGTTCTTCTTGTAGGAGTGCTTATTGTGACTTTGTGGAGCGAGTGTTTGCTCCATTTCTTGCTAGAGTTAGAGGGCTTGATCATAGATTTCATTTTTTGAATTCTTGTTTGTGTGAAGTTTAGGGTAGTGATGGTGTAATATGAAGAAGATTCATCCATGTATAAAGGTGCAAAACATGCATGAATATTTTTGCCAAAAAATTCAAAATTTTGGTGTATAAACCTTTCAAATATTTTCGGCTAGTATTTTTTTGAGAAGCACACCGCATTTATGATAAAGAAGATTATCATTACATTTTGCCTTGATATTCTAGCAATTTCAATGATTATGTTATTTTATTAAAAATGCAAGTTCAATTAATATTGAGACATGTCTTATTCATCATAAATGATGCAAAGTCAAATGTTTTAATATGAGCAAAATATTTGAACAAAATATTTGGAACAAAATATGTTTCAAGAAAAATAATCATATACTATTAATACAGTGTATATGTTAAAAAAATAAAGAAATAATTTAAAAATAAATGTTAATAATATATATATATATATATATAGGGAATAAATTTAATATTATAGCAATTATTTGACTATAGTAGTAATTTAAAAAAAAAAAGTAATATAGTCGAATAATGCTAAATTTCATGACTATAGTACTATAGTAGTAGTAATTATGCAATTGGAATTCCAATTAGTCATGTGATATCAATTTTGGACTATACTAGTAGTAAATTTATAATTTGAATTCCAATTAGTCATGTGATATCAATTTTGGTACTATATTAGTAGTAATTTTACAATTGGAATTCCAATTATTGATGTTAGATCAAATTTGGGACTATACTAGTAGTAATTATGCAATTGAAATTTCAATTGGTGATGTTAGATCAAATTTGGGACTATAGTAGTAGTAGTAGTAGTAGTAGTAGTAGTAGTAGTAGTAGTAGTAGTGGTAGTAGTGGTGGTAGTAGTGGTGGTGGTAGTGGTAGTAATAGTAGTAGTAGTAGTAGTAGTAGTAGTAGTAGTAGTAGTAGTAGTAGTAGTCGTGGTGGTGGTGGTAGTAGTAGTGGTAGTAGTGGTGGTGGTAGTAGTGGTGGTAGTAGTAGTGGTGGTAGTGGTGGTAGTCGTAGTGGTAGTAGTGGTAGTGGTAGTCGTAGTAGTAGTAGTGGTAGTAGTCGTAATAGTAGTAGTAGTAGTAGTAGTAGTGGTGGTGGTGGTGGTGGTGGTGGTGGTGGTGGTGGTGGTGGTAGTTGGAATTCCAATTAGTCATATTAGATCAAATTTGTGACTATAGTATGATCAATTTTGCAATTGGAATTCCAATTAGTGATGTTAGATCAAATTTGGGACTATACTAGTAGTAATTATGCAATTGGAATTCCAATTAGTGACGTTAGATCAAATGTGGGACTATACTAGTAGTAATTAAGCAATTGGAATTCCAATTAGTGATGTGATATCAATTTTGGTACTATACTAGTAGTAATTTTGTAATTGGAATTTCAAATAGTCATGTGATATCAATTTTGGTACTATAGTAGTAGTAATTATGCAATTGGAATTCCAATTAGTGATGTTAGATCAAATTTGGGACTATAATAGTAGTAATTATGCAATTAGAATTCCAATTAGTCATGTTAGATCAAATTTGTGACTATAGTAGGATCAATTTTGCAATTGGAATTCCAATTAGTGATGTTAGATCAAATTTGTGACTATAGTAGGATCAATTTTGCAATTGGAATTCTAATTAGTGATGTTAGATCAAATTTGGGACTATACTAGTAGTAATTATCCAACTTCTCTCCTTTATCTTTACACACTATTTAATGAATGTAGTTATCACAATTTTTTTAGGGATATCATCAAATTAAAGAGTCACGTCTCCTCTTTCTACTTCTACTTCTCTCTCTTCCAATACTCTCAAATTTTCTTTCGAAAATTCTGGAATGTCTTCTTCCAAAAGGCAAGCCGAAGAGGGGAGCAACTCATCCGAGAAGAGGATGAGATTGAGTGAAATGAGCACGGAAGAACTACTCGAAAAGGTTCTGTTGTTTTTTTTTTTATTTTGCATGTATTGTTTTAGAATCGATTTTTATGTTTTGATTTGTTTTTTTGTTTACAGTATGCGAGGGAATCGGAGCGGTTTGCCCTTGCTATTGAAGCCAACAAAGAAGCACATGCAAGTGTACATCAATTGATTCTAGAGCAACTGGTATCAAGTTTTTTTTTTTTTTTTATTTGTTGATTTAATTTAATATTATTTTTTGTAATATTTTTAGCGTGAGAGGGATCAATTTCACAAAGACATGCTTGAAGAGATGAGAAAACTATGAATCAAGCAAGAAATTGAGTGGAAAAAAGCCGAGATCGAGTTTCTCCAAACTAGGTTGGGGGTCCTCCGAGCTCGCTCGAACAAAAAAGATTAATTTTATGTGTTTATGTAAATTTTAAATTTTAATATTCTGAATGTAGAAATGGACAATATATTATTGTTCGGTAAATTCTTAACCTAACTGCAAGTGTACAGGAAAGCTAATAATATAGCAGTGAACAAAGTCGATCCACAGAGACTCAATATCAACCACTAGTTATTCTATTTATCCTACGGCTGTTATCTAGACTAAATAACTTAATGAGTGTGAAATTAACTAAATTAAACAATAGAATCAAATAAACCACCACAAGAAATGAAACAAGTAAATTAACAAATGAATAAATCAGAAGAACAAACGTATCCTAGGATTGATTAATCAATAGTTAATCCATCAGTTATCTAACTCAATCTCATGCCAAAATTCCGATTCAAATCATGCTAGAGCAACCACAAATATATCCACAATCTCTTCTCAAAGCAATGCAAACGTTGATCACACATTAACTAATAACGTCCCCGTTCATTACCTAACATGCGACTCCTAAATGATCACAAGGTTAAAAGCTCTCTCAAATAATCTCAACTCTCTCGAGTGTTATTAATTACTGAGTCAATTATTCCGGATCTCGTGCTAAAACTCATCTCTCGAATTATGAATTAACACATCAAGTTGCATCAATTAATGGCCAATTAATCAACACATAATAAAAGCAAGAATAATTAAAGCATCATAAAAACCATAGACACAAGGATTGAATTAAATAAAAGGGTTCATAACTGAATCATAATCAACCCTAGAATACTAGGGTTTAGTTGTTCATAATCAAATAAACAACACAAAAGCTAATCCAAAAATCCATAGTAAAACGAGAATAAAAATCTAAAAAAACCCGGAAGTCAATTCTGCCTCTAATCTCGTAAAACTCGAATCCTCAGAGCTCGTTCTTCACGATGGTCTTCGTTCATCTATTTTCCGTGCTCAAAACTTGTGGTAGGGTTCAGTCCATGCAAAAATCGTGTGCACAAACCCTTAAATACTTAGTGAGAATTTGACACAAAGTAGGAAACAAAATCTGCCACCGATTGAGTGATTCGCGAGCTCCCTCCCGAGCATGCCAGTCGCGACTCGGGTCGCGACTCCACGTGGCATCTAGCTGTCCTAATATTCGCGACCGCTACTGATATTCGTGATCGGGTCGCGAATTTTCCAAAGACGACCCCTGTCTCTATCGCGATCAAACAGTCAATGGCCCTCGGTGATTCGCGATCTAATTCGCGACTCGCGATTTTTCCTTTGAACAACCCAGCCTCTGTCGCGATTCGACAGTTTTTGCTCACTTGGCTGACTCGCAACTGCCACGTCAGCTCGCGAGTTTGGCTCCTTTTCTCCAGCTTTATTTCGTCCCGTTTTCTCGTCTATTCTCCATGTAATTCTGGGACTTCAAGCTTTGTTTCCAAATACCACCTTTTAAGGACAATTTCTGCAAAATACCAACGAGTAATACCAAACTTCCAAATACACGAAAATACAAATAAACTGAGATAAAACACATCCGAATCAACTCAAACTCAACACTAAAGTGTATGAAAATAAGTGTAAAATCTCAGTTTATCAACTCCCCCAAACTTAGAAGTTTGTTTGTCCTGAAACAAAGAGCAAGACTCAAAACCAAGGACCAAGACAACTCATGCATATAATTCACAAACTAGCAACAACAACATCAAGAAATAACGGATTGGCATGCTCAAAATACACAGGTCCTTCAACTCACTCACATACATTATTGAAACTTAAAAAACACACATAAAGCTAATGTTCTTCTCAAGTGTGTGTGTTGCACTCAAATCTCACAAAATGTGTATAAAGGTAAGCACTCATTGAACATCGAACACGTGAAAACATCAACCATAAGCTTGCACTTCTTCCCAAACTTATCAATTGAAACTATGCCGGAATCAAAGATCAAATAGGTCTTTAATTAGGTTGTAATGTAAGCTTCGGGTTAGGGTCGGATATATATGACTAAAGTGACTCAAAACTCTGTGAAAATAACCGAGATTCACAGCTTCCCGACTCAACTCTACCATCCAATCAACTCACCCCCTTTTCAACACAAAACAACAATTAGACTTTGTCTAATTCACAATTTCCCACACAACCACAATTTTTGTTAGACTCTTTGAGTCTTCTCATTTTTCATATCATTGACATCCCGTATTTATTCTCATTTTTTTTTCTTTTTTTTTTCGGGATGTCAAATTATTCATCACACTCAAACCCATTCCACCAACTGCAAAGTCAATCAATACACACCCCATTTCTCCCCTTTCCAATCCTCTCATAGAAATTTTCAATCATAACAAACGGGATTTCAACAAAAAGACAATTAGGCTCAACGGGGCTCACAAACGGATTATGTAAACTTGGGACCGTGTTTGGGTAAATGGCTCGAGAAAAGATGGTCTAAAATCATTTCTTCATTTCCAAACATATTCAAAACACAAGTAGGGAATCATGCAAGTTCTAGTGACATCAACACATGCCGACCAACACACATCAATAAAACAATAGGTATAACACCCTTGGCTCAAAGGCTCACGGCTAAACATTGGTCTCAAGCATGCTCATCAAGTTCAACAATACACATGTGATCATATCTAAACTTGAGCAAATTAAAACATACATATCCCCATCTCTATTAATCATCATCACCAAATCACAAATCATAAGCATAAATCAATCAAGTTCCTCACTCAAAACAAGACTAGAGTAGATAAAATCAAAATTTTCCAGGTTTTGACGACTCGAAACAAACTAAACAACTAAACAACTAAAAAGAAGAAACTAAGAAAGCAGGTAAGAAAAAAAACTTGGTCGAGACATCGTAAGCGCACATCCCTCCCAAACTTATTCAACACAAAGAGGAAGAATAAGTTTGAAGAAAGACGAAACGGTGTCTCAACCACTTACAGCGGCTCAGGATGACGGGGGCGGACGATATGGCGGGTATCCGTACGGCATGTACGGATACATATATGGCGGCATCTGCCTCTGCTGCGACTGAGACTGGGAGCGGCCGAAAGATGTGGGCTCATGGTGCTGGGATGGCCCAGACGGGCCAGCGCCAAAGAATGGGTTCGGGTAGTAGCCGGGTGCCGACTGCAGGCCCCTAACCGCATCTCTAATCTCATGTACCTCCCCTCTCATAGCGTGCACATCTGTCTGCAACGTCTGGAAGGCATCATTCATAGAACCGTAGTTTTTGGTCAAGGTGCCAACGGCGTTGTTCATGGAACCAATGGCCGTGTTCATGTTGGCCATCATTTGGGTGAGGGAGTCCCATTGATCTTCGCTCCTCTCATCCCTTGTCCGTGTGTGGCCCCGACGTTCAGCTTGAGCAGATGACTCTCCCCTATGAACATGCCCTTGAGCCTCAAAGACTTCAAAGTTAGTTCGGCCCTCATTTGCAACTCCAGCAATCACTTGCCGATGGGCCGGTGAATCCATCAACCAGTTTCGAGTGTCAGTAAGATCCGACACTGTAGTGAGTGGCCTATTGGGCAACAGAAAACAGTGAGAACCGCGTAAGTGCAACAGGAACCGATCCGTGTGAGTGGCCAGCATCCGAGAATTTCTCAAGGTGGTCAGATCAATGAGACGAGTCTCAGGGAGGGGTCCATAGCGGTTCAGCGGGATGCCAAAATGTGCGGCAATGGGCATAATCATCCCACCAATCTCAATTGCGTCGGTAGCCTGAGTGGATTGCCTCTTGAGCTGCTGCATCAAGAATGCGGCAAAGTTGAGGTTGTGGGCACTCAACATACAATAGAGAACACAGGACTTCGGGTGAGCGCATGCCGGATGTCTCATGGCGTGCCAAGACTGTCAATGCGAAAATCTTCTGAAGATACCTAAAGACTGGGTTTGGCATCATGGACGCTTTGACTCTCTTGTGATCAAAGCGAGTCATCTCCGTCTGGAGCTGTTGTCAAAACGCCTCAACTGTAACCGGGAAGCCATTGAAAATGCCACCTGGTGGCACGTTGAATATGTTGTTGACTTCTACAGCTGTGAGGATGTGCGAGATCTCGCCTAACTGGAATGTCATCGTGTGTGGGCCGCGTATTGTGGACGCCTGTACCTCCAAGGTACTCAAGAACTCATACACAAGGATGGGATATGTCGACCATCCACCGGCTAAGGCGTGATTCCACCCGATTCAGTTGATGAGGCCCCAGACATCGTCATGGATTCCCAGAGCCATAGTGGTCGCAGCACAAGGATATCTGGTAGGATAAATATTCATCACGGCAAGACGGGCCCAGGCTTGCTGCTGCTCCTCCGTTTGTAAGCGGATCCCATACCTATGTGGGTGGTAGAGGGGTTTCATCTCTTCTTCATCATCATCAGCTAACTCGGGCTCTAATTCCTCAACAACATCATCCTCCTCAGACCCTGGTTCATAGTCCTCGTCCTCAGCACTGTTGTAGTCGTCCTCTTGCTCATTCGACTGGTTGTCCTCCTCGGACTGGGACCCGGCCTCAGACTCCTCCTCTTCTGAGTGGTACTTCTCGTCCTCTGGATTTTCTTCATTATCGCGTCCTTTATCTTCAGAGGATGAAGATGAACTAATGACCCATTGGCGACGTTCGTGAACCATTGGGATGTCTGGAAAAGAAGTTCCAATCAAAATCATACTATACAAACAAACACCACAAGATAAGCATGGCTCCCCCAAACTTGCTTAGAAGAAAGTTTGAACTACATTATCCCCCATATTCAACTTATAAGTGTAAACCACCACCACACCAAGGCATATTATCCTTCAACACACAACAACATCACAACACAATTCAACCCATCTTATGGACAATGAAGGCATGTTGAAAGCAATTGAATCAATTCTCTCATTACCCATAATTCCACACACAGACCAACATCAAGTTAACAAGTTCAACACCACTTATGAACAAAATTGAACGAACAATGGGTGCATGCTTGTTGGATGAATTCCACAACATAAGTATAGCCCCCTAAAAAATCACAACTCAACAAGATTGAAGCTAAATATGCATTCTACTTCTTGGACTCATAAAGTTGCAGCAATGTGGGAAGCATAACATCATCAATTTCGAATTAAATCAAGGAATTCATCAAAACCCCCAAAATTTCACTCCATAACCCTAAACATGGATTTGACAATTAAACCATGGATTGTACACAAATAAGGCGAAATTCAAACCTACATAAGATGGGTAATCGAAATACACGGGTTTGAAGTGGAGAAAACGTACCTTAGATGTCGGATTTGAAGACAAAATGTGAGTGTGTGCGTGTGTGTGTGAAGAGTGTGTGAGGAGAGTGAAGAAAAAAGAGAAAAGAGGAATTAAAAACTAGAATCCGCATCGCCACGTCAGCACGAAATTTGCGACCTCGCTCGCGACCGCTACTGGGGTCGCGAATTTCCTTCAGTCGCCTGTGGAAAATTCGCGACCCAGTCAGCATCCAGTCAGCACTGGGCGTCCACGTGGATTCGCGAACGGGTCACAAATTTTACACTGGTGAACCCCCTCTCTGTCGCGACGTCACAAGGTCTCGGCTGGGGGTAATTCGCGACCTCGCTCGCGAGTTCCCACTCGCGACTCGGGTCGCGAGTTCCGTTTTGTGCACCCCGGCGAATTTTTCTCCTCCAACCTCGTGTTGTACTTTTTGAAGGTTTACAAACCCCAATCGCAACTTTCTTTGCGTATGCCTAACGTGTGAAAAAAATCCACACGTTAAAGGTTATTTAGGTAACTCGATTCTTTGTACACCCACTTCGTGGTTCTCACCTGCATAACTCAGCAAAAAAAACAACAACACAACAAAAACAAAGAAAAAAAACAAAACAAAAACAAAAGAAAACTGTTGGGTTGCCTCCCAACAAGCGCTGCATTTAACGTCGACAGCCAGACGACCTTTTTCAGCTCAAGGCTCCAACAATTTAATGCTGGAGATCTCATGGCGCTGCTCCGGACTGTAATATTTCTTCACTCGATGAGCATTCACAGTGAAAAGCTCCCCCGTTCTTGACAACAATTGAACTACTCCACTGGGAAGAACCTTTTTTATCACAAACGGACCCGACCACTTTGACCGCAGCTTACCTGGAAACAACTTCAAACGAGAGTTAAACAACAGAACATTATCACCAGGTAATAACTCTCTTTGAACAATCATCCGGTCGTGGAATGCCTTGGTGTGCAATTTGTAGAGCATCGAATTCTCGAAGGCCTCCATCCGAAATTCATCAAGTTCATTGAGCTGGAGCACTCGTTTATCCCCCGCAGCCTTGAAATCGAGGTTCAACTGCTTGACTGCCCAATAGGACTTATGCTCCAACTCCACCGGCAGGTGACACGACTTCCCGAAGAGCAACTGATATGGAGACATTCCTAGAGGCGTCTTGTAAGCAGTCCGATATGCCCATAATGCATCATCCAGCAATAAAGCCCAATCCTTCCTATCGGTGTTCACCGTTTTGTCAAGGATTTGCCTTATCTCCCGATTGGCCAATTCAGCTTGTCCATTTGCTTGTGGGTGATACGGCGTGGTGACCTTGTGCTTGATCCCGTATTTTGCCAACAATGATTCCAATGGCTTGTTGCAAAAATGTGTTCCCCCATCACTTAGTAGAGATCTTGGTGTCCCAAAATGAGAGAACAATTTCTTCAAAAAGCTTATGAAAACTCGAGAATCATTCGTAACTGTTGGAATGGCTTCGACCCACCTCGAGACATAATCCACGGCTAGTAGAATGTACTGAAAACCGCTAGAAGAAACAGGGAATGGGCCCATGAAGTCAATGCCCCACACATCAAAAAGTTCAACCTCAATGATGTTCGTGAGAGGCATCTCATTTCTCTTGGAAAGCCCCCCCCATTCTTTGGCATTTGTCACACTCCCGGGTGAACTCATGGCAATCTTTGAACAAAGATGGCCAATAAAAGCCACATTGCAGGATCTTGAAGGCAGTGCGGTTGGCTAAGAAATGGCCACCGTTCGGCGAATCATGGCACTGCAAATAAATGGGTCTCCACTCTTCTTGAGGCACGCAATGGCGAATAACGGTATCCGAGCATCTCCGATACAAGTATGGATCATCCCACATATAAAACTTCACATCATGGAAAAATTTCTTTTTCTGATGTGAAGACAAGTCCGGTGGCGGCATACCTGCAACAAGAAAGTTAACAAAATCGGCAAACCAAGGAGTTTGAGATTTTAGCACTAAGAGCTGCTCATCCGGGAATTTATCATTTATAGGCACATGGACATCCTCGCCATCCACGGGATGCTCTAGACGAGATAGGTGGTCCGTAACCACATTCTCGCAACCCTTCTGATCTCGAATCTCGAGATCAAATTCCTGCAGCAACAAAATCCAATGGATTAAGTGAGGTTTGGCATCCTTTTTGTCAAATAAATACCTCAGCGCAGCATGATCTGTATAGACAATTGTTTTAGCACCAATTAAATAAGCACGAAATTTATCAAAAGAATAAACAATGGCTAAAAGCTCTTTCTCGGTGGTCGTGTAATTGACTTGTACCGAGTCTAAAGTATGACTGGCATAGTAAATCACACGAAATAATTTTTCTCGTTTTTTGCCCAAAGCTGCGCCTACAGCCACATCACTCGCATCGCACATGATCTCAAACGGCTGTGACCAATCCGGAGTGATCAAAATGGGTGCACTCACCAACGCCTTCTTAAAGTCTCAAAGGCCTGTAAACACTCAGTAGAGAAGTCAAATGCAACTGATTTTTCTAATAAATGGCTAAGTGGCTTAGCTATTTTAGAAAAATCCCGGATAAAATGCCGGTAAAAACCGGTATGCCCGAGAAAACTTCTCACAGATTTCTCGTTGGTTGGAGGTGGCAGCTTTTCAATAACAACGATCTTGGCACGATCGACCTCCAAACCTGCAGCGGACACTTTGTGTCCCAACACTATACCATCTCGTACCATAAAATGGCACTTTTCCCAGTTTAAAACTAGGTTGGTATCCTCACATCGCTGCAACACTAGGGTTAGATTGGATAAATAGTTATCAAACGAATTTCCATACACAGAAAAATTGTCCATAAAGACTTCCATAATATTCTCAATCAACCCATGGAAAATAGTCATCATGCATCTCTGAAAAGTAGCAGGCGCATTACACAATCCAAAAGACATATAGCGATAAGCAAAAATACCATATGGACATGTAAATGCAGTCTTTTCTTGATCCTCAGGAGCAATCATGATTTGGTTATATCCAGAATAGCCATCAAGAAAACAATAATACTCATATCCGGCTAATCTATCTAACATCTAATCAATGAAGGGAAGAGGAAAATGGTCCTTCCTAGTGGCAGCATTCAACATGCGATAATCAATGCACACACGCCAACTAGTAACAATACGAGTAGCAATCATTTCTTTTCCTTCACCCTCAACCACAATCATGCCCCCCATTCTTAGCCACAACTTGAGTGGGACTAACCCACTCACTATCAGAGATAGCAAAAATGATACCGGCATCAAGCAATTTAAGCACCTCTTTTCTAACTACCTCTTGCATAATCGGATTCAACCTACGTTGATTTTGCACACGAGGCTTATAATCATTCTCAAGTAAAATCCTATGCATGCATATAAACGGGCTAATCCCTTTCAAATCAGAAATAGACCAACCTATAGCACTTTGATATTTTCTCAACACACATAAGAGGCTATCCAACTGAGAGTCAGAAAGATAAGCAGAAACGATTACCAGTTTAGTTTCGTTTTCACCTAGAAAAGCATACTTGAGATGGGCAGGCAACGGCTTCAATTCCAGCTTCTTTAGCACAGCCGCCTCTCCATCTTTAGCTTGCTCTTTTTCGTCCCTTAAGGGAAGGAACTTGGAGCCCCGCCTTGGAATTTCCTTCAATGAATTCAACTCGGCAATAACATCAGATAAATCCAAATCATCAAGTGTAAACTCATTTGAATCAAAATAATAATGGAACAAGGAATATTCCAAAGACTCCCTCGACTCCATGGAACTATCCATGTCAAAGCATGAATCCACCACTTGAAGCACTTTGCAATCTTCAAGTTGTTGGGCATCTGCATTTTCATGAAATTGTATGGCCTTGAAAAGAGAAAAAGTAACACTTTCGTCATTGACACGAAGTGTTAATTCTCCCTTTGCCACATCAATCAACGCCTTGCCCGTGTTCAGAAATGGGCGCCCCAAAATGAGTGGGACCTCGGAGTCGGCCTCCATATCTAGCACCACGAAGTCAACGGGAAAAATGAACTCGTTGACTTTTACCAACACATCCTCAACAATCCCCCGCGGATGTGTCACAGATCTATCGGCCATCTGAAGACATATGGTGGTGGGCTTGATCTTCCCAATGTTGAGCTTTTGGAAGAACGACAAGGGCATGAGGTTGATACTAGCTCCCAAATCACAGAGAGCCTTCTCAGTATGATCACCTCCAATGGTGACAGAGATAGTGAAACTCCCCGGATCTTTAAGCTTAGCTGGAAGCTTCTTCTGAATAAGAGCACTGCAATTTTTAGATAAATTCACAATGGCATAATCTCCAAACTTCCTCTTCTTCGAGATAACATCCTTGAGGAACTTAGCATAACTCGGCATCTGCTGTAAAGCTTCTACCAAAGGTATGTTAATGTGTACCTTTCGGAAAATCTCCAAGAACTTGGAGAATCGTTCATCAATCTTTTTCTTCTGGAATCGCTGTGGATATGGAATAGGGGATGTAGACGAAGCAGGAGCAGATACCGGATGAGGCGCAGGCGGCGCCGGTTTCGGCATCTCTGTGGGCCCATCAGTGCTCGGATCCGGCTTATCCTTTATCTATCCATCTTCATCATCATGAGTAGGTGCAAGCCTTGGATTTTTCGGTCCTTCATACGAAGTCCCACTCCGTAGTTGAATATCCTTGCACTGCTCTTTCGGATTCACAGTAGTATTGCTAGGAAACTGACCCGGCTGGTGCTGATTTCCCACCACTGTAGCCAACTGTCCCAACTGCTTCTCAAACATCTTCATTTGTGTACCCATGGCTCCAACGGCATTTTCTAGCTTTTCCACTCTATTCTGGGATTCGCCCATGTACTTCTCTGTCTTACCCATGAAAGCCATCAAAAGATCATCTAGCTTTGGCTTATTTTTCTCATCTATCACTCCATTAGTCACCGAAAATCTGGGTGGGGGTTGCAGTGCGGCGTTGGGATTTCCATAAGAAAGGTTGGAGTGATTACCTTGGTAGAATTGATTTCTACCTCGATAGTTGTTGTTCCTATAGCCACGCCGATCTACGTAATTCACATCTTCCATAGCATTACCTACATAAGGCTCGGCATCCGTACGAGTCAAGGAGTCAAATCGACTATTGATGGTAGCATTCAACGTCGATAGCTGGGCAGCCAGCTTGGCAATAGGATCAGTGTCTTCCACAGCTGCCGTTCTCTTCATGATCTTAACTTGGCGATCATTTGTCCACTGATAACTGTTTGTGGCCATATCCTCAATGATCGATACAGCCTGCTCATACCCCTTGTTAAGTATGGATCCACCTGTTGAGGCATCCAAAAGCCTCTTCATCTCCATGTCCAACCCATTGTAGAAGACGCACACCTGAGTATCGACCCTAAATCCATGGTTGGGGCATTTTCTGAGCAGCTTACGGAACCTCTCCCAAGCTTCATATAAGTTCTCATCATCATATTGGCGAAACTGAGTGATTTCACCTTTCAGCTTCAATGTCAATCCCAGAGGAAAGAACTTGTGAAGAAACTTGTGAGCTAATGTCTCCCAAGTATCAACTGTGCTCAGATCCAACGAATGGTACCAATCCTTAGCAGTATCTCGCAGAGAGAATGAGAATAAGAGAAGTCTGATAGTGTCATCAGATACACCATTCATCTTTATAGTGCTGCAGATCTCCAAGAACTGCTAGAGATGCGCGTTGGGATTCTCCGTCTTGTGGCCCCCCATACTGGTGCTGTTGGACCATTCCAATCAAGCCCGACTTCAGTTCAAAATTTTTTGCATTGATTCCTGGGCCTGGAACATGACCATGATTCAGTACCGGTGTAAACAGCTGATTGATAGGCACCGGGGCCGCTGCTCTGGCAGCTTCCTGAGCTCGCTCTTGCTCACGAAATCTCTATTGCATTTCCTCCAACTGTTGTTGCAACTGGCGCATATGTTCAGTAGTGACAGGTGCTGCTTCCCGATCTGCCATCTTTCTATTTTTCTTTCTTGCGTTCTGACGACAAGCAGTGGCTTCGATCTCAGGATCAAAAGGCTGAAGTGCTTCTCCTTTCGATCGTGTGCTCATACACCACCTACGAAGTTACAGAAAACAAGAAAAACTCAAAACAAATAAATAAAAACAATGTCTAGATTAACAATATAAAATAAAATTGAATAATAGCAATCAAATAAATTGAGCTCCCCGGCAACGGCACCAAAAACTTGTTCGGTAAATTCTTAACCTAATTGCAAGTGTACAGGAAAGCTAATAATATAACAATGAACAAGGTCGATCCAGAGAGACTCAATATTAACCACTAGTTATTCTATTTATCCTACGGCTGTTATCTAGACTAAATAACTTAATGAGTGTGAAATTAACTAAATTAAACAATAGAATCAAATAAACCACCACAAGAAATGAAACAAGTAAATTAACAAATGAATAAATCAGAAGAACAAACGTATCCTAGGATTGATTAATCAACAGTTAATCCACCAGTTATCTAACTCAATCTCATGCCAAAATTCCGATTCAAATCATGCTAGAGCAACCACAAATATATCCACAATCTCTTCTCAGAGCAATGCAAACGTTGATCACACATTAACTAATAACGTCCCCGTTCATTACCTAACATGCGACTCCTAAATGATCACAAGGTTAAAAGCTCTCTCAAATAATCTCAACTCTCTCGAGTGTTATTAATTACTGAGTCAATTATTCCGGATCTCGTGTTAAAACTCATCTCTCAAATTATGAATTAACACATCAAGTTGCATCAATTAATGGCCAATTAATCAACACATAATAAAAGCAAGAATAATTAAAGCATGATAAAAACCATAGACACAAGGATTGAATTAAATAAAAGGGTTCATAACTGAATCATAATCAACCCTAGAATACTAGGGTTTAGTTGTTCATAATAAAAAAAACAACACAAAAGCTAATCCAAAAATCCATAGTAAAACGAGAATAAAAATCTAATAAAACCCGGAAGTCAATTCTGCCTCTAATCTCGTAAAACTCGAATCCTCAGAGCTCGTTCTTCACGATGGTCTTCGTTCGTCTCTTTTCCGTGCTCAAAACTTGTGGTAGGGTTCAGTCCATGCAAAAATCGTGTGCACAAACCTTTAAATACTTAGTGAGAATTTGACACAAAGTAGGAAACAAAATCTGCCACCGACTGAGTGATTCGTGAGCTCACTCCCGAGCATGCCGGTCGCAACTCCACATGGCATCCAGCTGTCCTAATATTCGCGACCACTACTGATATTCGTGACTGGGTCGTGAATTTTCCAAAGACGACCCCTGTCTCTATCGCGATCAAACAGTCAATGGCTCTCGGTGATTCGCGATCTAATTCGCGACTCGCGATTTTTCCTCTGAACAGCCCAGCCTCTGTCGCGATTCGACAGTTTTTGCTCACTAGGCTGACTCGCAACTGCCATGTCAGCTTGCGAGTTTGGCTCCTTTTCTCCAGCTTTATTTTGTCCCGTTTTCTCGTCTATTCTCCATGTAATTTCGGGGCTTTAAGCTTTGTTTCCAAATACCACCTTTTAAGGACAATTTCTGCAAAATACCAACGAATAATACCAAACTTCCAAATACACGAAAACACAAATAAACTGAGATAAAACACATCCGAATCAACCCAAACTCAACACTAAAGTGTTTGAAAATAAGTGTAAAATCTCAGTTTATCAATTATGTTTCCTAAATTATGAATATATAATTTGTTTTATATTTTTGGTATGTTTGTCATTTACTATTATTCTTGCGGCATATATATGTTTTGATTGCTTAAATCGACGAGTAGTAATTGTACAAATTTAATTAAGGGAAAAATTATTCTGGGCAAATTAAAATGCTTAAATTATGGGAAAAAATGCATAAATTCGGCCAAAATTATTTTCTGGGCATAAGTCAGTGAAGAATAAATATGTTGGCATAAGTTTTCTATATTCACGTAATTTGAGCATTATATAAATGGAAAAAGATCAACACATATTTGTTACATATATAATGGCTAACAAAGTTAAAAAATATTTCAATTATTGAGTTGAGGTGGCTCACAAAGTTAAAAAATTGTAACAGCCCGGTCCCGAGATAGGGATTTACGAATGGGGATGGGGTGTTATTAAGGAATTAATAAATAAAGTCGGAAGATTAACAAAGGGGTTTAAGAACAATGACATGCTTTGGAAGATAGGTGGTGATGCTCGGGTTTACTTGAGTTAAAATGGAAACATGCTTAAGCGGAATAAAACGGCTAACTAATCAGATACCAACAAACATAGACCCATTCTTAGGTCAAAACGAATAACAGATATCAACGTGACTAAGCCTCTTCACAGGCGAATGGAAATCATACTCGAGAAACGGAAATAAACATAATATGCATCTTATAAATATTTAATCATGTATGGGGATATTCTTAGAGTCTTGACGATCATAGCAGAACTTAAACGGAATTAGAAAGAGTGTATCAGAGTAGCAGAAACATCATGGGATTTCAAAAGAAATTCAGATAATAGCAAAACAATCTTGGCAGCCAACCCACATCCACAGCCACCAATATCCTCAGCATCTCATTCTGAAAACATTTGAAAAGAGGGGGCATGAGCACTAATGTACTCAGTGGGTTTTAGCAAAAATACTTTAATAACTTCAAGATATCCAATAATTAACAGACGGTATATGGAGAGTAAAACGCAAAAGCCCTCTCCATATCCGTAAAACCTTTTCTTTCTTTTGGGCCCAACTTAGCTCAAACCTGATGCCAACTGCACCCTTAGGCATACCATGGGATAGAAGAGAGGTTACCTCAAATATTTGAACGAGTTTGTGAGGGAAAAACCCAGCAGTGACTCCCTTAAGAGTTCTGAATTTAAATCCTGCCTAAGTGAAATACTAAGTTCCTTCCTTCCTTAACCTTGCTATCAAACCAATCCTAGAGCACGTCTAGGTACTAATCCTTTGATATAACATGATCTCGACCTATAAGAGATTTTACACTACCTAAAAAGGAAATCATTAATCCTCAACTGTACGAGCTTTAACAAGCATAAGCATTTGTATACGAGAGATAAACATAAATAAATACAAATTGTAACTAAAGACAACTCTAAATATCTCATGCTAAGCATAGACAAACTTTAACATTTCTAGCATTTCTATTCATTCTAAACATACTAGAGAACTCAATTATAACATAATATCTTTCTTTCCTTTCTTCCTTGTACAGAGATCAATCAGGCAGAGCAAAAATGCTTTATTGGATATCTCATTTGCCCTATATGCTTCTAGAGTTTATTAGCTCAAACTTTAGATGAGTATAGATTTACCCACCTCGATCAGGGAGCAGAAGATGAGACAATGAGTTGATGATCTTTCTTTGAATTCCCACGAGGCTCACTTCCTCCTACAAAAGTCGAATTATCGACTTAGCGGCCTACTACGAGGATTTCTAGCTAAAAACATGGAATTAAATAACACCTATCTTATATATTTCTAATTAGGACTTAATCATGGATAGCACGACTTTATGACTTTATAAAGATCCGAGAAGGATTTATTTTAATTAAGGAACTTCTTGACTTGATTTCTCAATTTTTAGACGGAAAATAACTTTGAATAGCTTAATCGAATTAAATCGAGAATAACCTGAACGCTTCTCTAAAATTTAAACTTGAAAATAGCTTGGGAATAACATGATTTGAAAAGCTCAAAAACTCGGGAAGAGGGTACAAAAATAGCCGGAAAAGAAACGACGAAAAACAACACGGAGAAGGGGGGCACCGGCGGGGCATTTTAGCCCCGGCGGGCTTGTGGGGCTCTCTCTTTTCTCTCTCTTCAACCCAGTTCTGGGCGATCTTCAACTGGGTTCTTCGTGTTCGTTGATTCTTTCAACGAACACGAAGAACACTTAACCCGAAATTTCTTAAAAATAACATACTTGAAATTAACATGCAACAACATGCTTTAACTTAAAAGGAATTTTGGCATTATAACGGCATAAACACGATAATCTTCCTTAAATTAGAATAATGACGAAATCTCTTAAATATAGTTTGAACAGAATTTATCGGAATAAATGAGGCTATTCTTAAGAATAATAACGACAGAAATAAAGCGAAAAATATAACGTAAACGTTATTATCTTGGAACTTCAATAAAAATCAAAATACAATTTAGACGAGCAATAATAAAGAACGCGAAGAACGTAAAGAACGGAAAATAAATGCGGAATTTAAAAGACGGAAAAGAAGTGGAGTCGAGACCGACGAACAAGAATGGACGGGGTTAGGTGCTTCGAAAGAATGTGGCTAGCTCGGCGTCTCATCAAGTCGCAACGGCGGTAGAGCCGCTTGCTATAACCAACGACGCCCCTAGCACATTCCCTCGTCGCATTACTTCCACGCCACTCCGCTCGTTGTCTTGAAGAACACTCACGAAGAACGCTTTTTACTTCGACAGAACTTTCTCAGCTTTCAAAGCTTCTCACCCTCTCGATTTAGAAGTGAAATAGATGAATAATGAACAATAAAATGCAAAGGGGTGGCCCTCTATGGCTTCCCTTGGAAGCCATTGCAGTGCGGAAATACTGCAAAAGTTACCCCGGGTTCGGTTAAAAGCTGCTTTATTTGATGTCGAGGTTCAAATGACTTCAGACACGAAATCTAAAAATACTGGGAGACTCGTTGGCTCGAATACTAGTGAGCCAACTTGATTCGTGAAGAAGACGGAGTCGTCAGAAGAAAGACGAGCAAAGATTCCTTTTTTGGAATTACTTTTTGCTATTCACTCAAACTGACAGATTTTGCTCCCGAACGTTCGATTGACCTCAGAATGAAAATCCGTGAATGCCAACGGAATCCTTGAGTCATTTCCCATAGGAGGGGCATGACAGAATTGGTCTCAAATCAACGAGAAGGATTTCGTAAATTTCTCAAAACACGAACGCACGCAAAAGTTACTATTCATTCATCTTCTAAATACGTTTTTCATCACCGGGAACTCAAATGACTTTAGATTTAAAATCTGAAAACACCGGCATACTGCTTGAATTACAACCTTTCTAACGAGACCACGAATGGTCATAAAAGAATTAAAATTATATTTTTCGAAAAGGCAATTTTCATGAAAACTGACTCTTAAAGTCGTGACTGACATCCAACCTTAATTAACTTATTTAGATTTCTTCCTTAACCGATTGATTAACATTAACAATTATCTTAAACCTTATCCAAAAATCTGAGGTGTTACAAAAATATTTTCTTATATGAAAGATTTTATGAAATCAAAGGTTTTCGTCATTTTTAATGAATAAAAAGATTAAACCAAATTGCCCGAGAAAAACTGCTTCAGAAATACCTTTTGAGGATAAGAATTCCATCCCACATCTAAAAAATAATAGGAAAAAAGCTTGTATATAATAATAGGACATGCAGCATTTGTTGTCCACGTTTGGGGTCGGATCCCACTAACATCAATGCATACATCCTGAGATTTGGGCCTGCATATTTGGGCCTTCGAACTGACTACTATATGTTTGACTATAAATAATAAATCAAGCCAAAAAAGTGTTTTTTTTAAATAATTTATTAAACTATTAAATTAATTTTTTTTTAGTCTCTATTAGCTATATTTGTTTTTTAATTGAAGTTATCTGTATCTGTTTTTAATATTCTTAATAGTATATGTATTGTTTTTTTGACTAGTAGTAATTTGACTTAGTAAAATTTTATTTACGTAATTTAACTTATATTAGTATTGATATAGGAAATTAGTAATTTAACTTATACATCAACTAAAATTAAACCGAAACACAAAGTGATAAATACAATTAAATATGACCGAATTGAAACACATGTACAAATTTCAACTACTCTTCTTCTTCTTCTTATTCATTTTGTTCGTCGCCTTGCTCTTTTGTTTTTCCTTGATGACATCATTGATCGATTTGACTCGGTTCTTTTTTGGCCTTCCTCTACGATTAATTTGCTCCGGGTCCAAGACAGGATTATGGCTAGCTTCTTCTCCTTCTCCTTGCATAGCAACACTAGTACTATTCATCTTATCTAGTTTAGCACTACACTCTTTAAGGGTTTCCTTGATGAACTTCATTTTAGATTCATCTTGATACGACTTATCCGTGGATTCTTGAAACACCTTCTCCACGTCTTGATACCTTGAATATTCCTTGGTCATGTGAGGATAACCACCTGCAAAACAAATACTTGAGTGTTGCCTATACACATCCTTCCTCCATCTTCTCATTATATATCTCTCATTAACCGAATCAATATTCTTTTTCACCAACACCTTAAATATATGGCGGCAAAGAATACCCTTCGAATTAAACTTCTTACAATCACAATCTAGATATTTTCCTTTAGGTCTATACTTCACCGTGAATGTATATTGGTTGTGATATTTGCTCATCATACCACTATCAACCACTTCAAATATTTCAACATCTTCCACAATAATAGGCACGTTAGCAATGTCATAAACCCACATCCCCTTTATTTCATCTTGAACAAGCTGAAATATGTTGTTAGTGTAGATCTTTTGTTCTTGTTCTTCCCATTTAAAAATGGAAAAACACTTAATTACTCTTGTCTTGGAATCATAGTCGGCTCGCATCTCACTAAACACCTTATCACAAACTGCAATTTCATATTGCTCAACGAATTGTTTCAATGAGCTTCTTAAATGAATGTAGTTATCGAAGAAGGAATGCATCGACTCGCTCCTTTGGGTAGATTTACAACCGGCCCAAAAAATATAGTTCAAGTAGACGGGGATCCAACTTTCCCTTACATCCCACAAATCTGAAAGCCACCTATTTTCATGTAGGTTGTGCTTCTCAGTAAATTCATTCCACCTCGACTCCAATTCAGGGATAGTAATGCTTTCGTATATCAACTCGATGAATTCTCTCCCGGCTTCTTTAGGATCAGCCACGGCCTTGAATTTTGTTGGGACCTTCGAAAGAATATGTCAAATGCAAAGATGGTGAATGGTGTCGGGTATTACCTCTTTCAAAGCATTCTTAATACCATCACATTGATCCATCAAAATAGCCGTAGGCACTATATTTCCCATAGCTTCCAACCAATTACTCCAAAACCATTTGAAGGACTCACTGTTTTTCTTCGACAACAACGCACAACCTAGAAGAATGGATTGGTTATAATGATTGATCTCCACCACAGTTGCAAATGACATATCGTATTTGTTGACGAGGTATGTTGTGTCGAAACTTACAACCTCGTTAAATTCTTCGTATGCAACCACGCTACGAGGATGTATCCATATAATATTTCTAAGCCTTCCCTTATCGTCAATATCCATCAAATGGAAAAAATTACGATCGGTCTTTTGAAGCCTCAAGAACAAATTGTGAATGGCTTCGGCGTCGCCTACACCTAGTCTCAACCTTCTTCGTTGTTCAACAAAATTTCTACAATTTTTTTTTATCCACTCCTAAATTTTGAGGTCCACCGGCTTGCGCTTGCAAAAATCGTATGCTTTTAGAAGTGCGTAACACTGCAATATCATTATTTTCTAGATGCCTCTTCATGTTCACGGTCAAAGTTCTATGAGCAGCCATAAAAACCGAGTTCACAGGGTCAAGTTCATGGTTGTGGACATGATTAACATTAGAAATGCTCCAACTACCATTATCATTCTGTATAGCATTCAGTCTCGCTTGACAATTAATCTTTGCGAAGATTTCAAAGCTTTAGGATTTCTACCTCTATGACACGAAATCATAATATACTTACCCATTGTTCTCCGAATGGCAATGAAAAAACCCTTATGCTTGGCGTGAGATTGATACGCTGCAAAGAGGTTCTCCTTACTCCGGAACTGCATATTTTTTTCGGCCCTTCATTTAAAAATTCTTCATCCACAACTTGTTCTTCTACTTCTTCTTCGGTCTCCTCCATGCCTACTTCTACATCTTCTTCAGATTCAGATTCTGAATTTTGTGAATTTGATAGACTTGCATCTGTACCAGAATCATCTCCAAACAAATCTATAATCTTATCATGAATGTTAGTATCGATATCCATGGAGTTTGATTTTTTTTTTGAAAGATTAAGGTTTATGGCTAGCTTCTATCGAGAAGAGTAATCTTATAGATCACTACTCATTACATTACCAACGGTAACAATTATTGAAGCATGCTGAAAATTAATGGAACCTAACGGTATTGTCAAGAGTTTAATTTGAACTCAATATTCAAACGATTATCTCAAGAGTTTAATTTGAAAACTGGATCGAGAGTACAATTAACACACTAAATAAATTATTTTTTATTATTTAATATTTTAATGAATAGTATTATTTTTATTTTCCGTAATTTATTATTGCAATGATATTTTTTTAATAATTTAAAGAGACTGGTTAATAAAAATATTTGTTTGGAATTTTTTTTGTTTTGTACTACATAGTATTTGATTCTGACTAAAAAAAATTAAAATAATTAATTCTAAATATTAGATGAATGCAGCAAATATTTTCTAAAGATTTGAAAGGATATAATTCCCTTTTATCATGAGTTATAAATATTTTATTAATATTATATCGTCAGTATATTATTAATATTTTATCGTTAATATTTTTTACGTCAATATTAATATGTAACTATTAAAATTGTATCGTCCATACTTTTATGGGAATATGTTATTAATATTTTTTTCTCACTCAATATATTTTTTTACGTCAATATATTATTAATATTTTTTTTTCATATTTTTTACGTCAACATATTATTAATATTATTAATACTATACTAATAATACTGATTTCGTAATTAAATATATTATTTTTATTTTTTAATGTTTTTTCGTACCTCAATATATTAATAATATATTTTTTCGTAGTTGAATATATTTTTTTAGTCAATATATTATTAATATTGTTTTTCGTCATTAATTTATTAGTACCAATAATGTTTTGGTAAATATTATTTAAGTTGGGAGGGAAATCGAGTAGGATTGGGAAGGAAGAGAAGAGAGAATTTATTAATGGGTAGGAGGGAAAATGGTTTTGGAGGCAAAGAGTATTTTAAGTAGTCTGAAATTTTTTTTTTTAAAAAAACCGGTTTAAAGTGAAACCGGATTAGTAAATCCGGTTCACTTAATTGTGGCTTGGCCACGTTGTGGCCATATAGCACTACTCAATAAATAAATAGGAGAGATACTGAACACTAACTAGTCTCGGAAGGAACACTCGCGCTCATAACCTCACCACGAACTTTGAATGATTAACTGTTTAGATCTCTTTTTCTTCACTTTCCGTCATTTAGCAACAGCCAATTGAGGTGGCCGCGCCTCAAGCTTCCGAAAAACTTAAAATTTTGTGCATATCTACCATATGTATATATAAATTATAAATATTTTACAAATTTGGAAAATTTGATTGAAAATAAAATTTGGAATTCATTCTGAAATCTAGATCATTATTTAATCTGAAGATCCTGACCAAATTCAATTGCAATGTTTCAAACTGGACTGCTACTTAATGAATCCATAGGTTTTCATATGTTCATGAATTCGTCGTTCTACCAACTAGGTCACTGAGAGCAAGAATTTTTGTATATAAATTTGGAGACACTGATCCAAATTATAGAATCTCAAATACCCAATAGAAAGTAATACCCAATAGAAAGTAATAGAAATGATAATTACTTGCTGAAAGATGAATATAAACTACAGACAGTAACAATTACAACATTCACACTTCAATCAAATCTCTCTCT
The DNA here is from genome assembly GCA_026008535.1 of Perilla frutescens. Lineage (NCBI taxonomy): Eukaryota > Viridiplantae > Streptophyta > Magnoliopsida > Lamiales > Lamiaceae > Perilla > Perilla frutescens. The sequence continues at coordinate 66,296,580 of BRKX01000003.1, read as the reverse complement.
GTACAATCTTATTCATATAGATAGAGGAAAAAATGTTGCTGATGACATAACCAAAAAAAAATTTTTAAAAAAAAAATCTAATTTTACACATGGAGTGTGCAAAAAGATGAAGAAATGGCGCCGTAATTTACTCTCAAGATCCCAGATAAATAGTATGTTACACACGACAACACTCTCAAGATCCCTACTTATTCGATTTCGACCTCGAATTCAAAATCGGGGAGTGGGCCGGGGCAGCTTCTTTAGTTCATCTATCTTGATCAAGTACAGCTATGATTATGCAAATGAAAACATTTTCTCTAGATATGCACAGAGTTTTGTACCACGAGAATCAGTCGAGCGCCTTCCTAAGTTCGTCCTTTAGCTCGTCTCTTGTAGAAAGATCCATCTGCAGCGTGCACCATGTTTTTCTTAGTTAAACTAGAATGATGTAAACGCCAAAATGAAGTTTTGAGTTCATCGATTTTTACCTTTGCTAGCAAAGCAGCGAGAGCTTGAGGTAGTGCTCGTAGATCCTTCGTGGAGCTTTCGAGGTTGGACAGCTGAAGCAGCATCTTTTGCACGCGCAGGTTCTGTAGCTTCTCGTCATAGTTTCTGGTATCATCCTTCCATGAAAAGAAAGCTTTGTCGTCTGTCCAGGTGCTCTCCTTGCCTCCACCAATCTTGGAGTTTAAGAACCATTCCTTAATCATGTCCCTGGCAGATCGATATTGAAGCTGGTGACCGGCAGCATCCCTCAGAGTCTTGACTAGTTCGTCTTCAACTACTCTCCTGTGCAACCTCCTGTAGAAGAAAGAGCGCGACATTGGCCAGTCGACAACTTCTTTTATCACCCCCTTCGCAGCCATTCTAAGCGAAGTGTCATGCAGCTCCGCGAATTTTGTAGCTATTTGAGTGTATACTGGTAAAAGTTTCTTTTCTCGGGCTTTTATCTGACTCTGTATATCTTCGACCATTGCTGGTGTTCCTGAGTTCCTCACTTCCTGGAGTCGAGACTTTAGATTGATTAGCTCCGGGTCGAGCCTACCCATGCACTCGAGCAGTTCTCTCGTTCTAAACTTAATTTCGATAAGACCTTCGGGCTCGAGGACATTCCCTTTAGCCGTTCGTTCAGCATACATTTCAATGTGATCGGGATTGATCTTACTATCCACAACCACCCACGCCCCACCACGGAGCTCGCCCATCATAGGTATATAGATGAAAACAGGTTGTTGGTAAGTTCTAAGGTTCTCAACGATCGTTGATCCAGCCTGTAGGATACCTTCGAAGAGATCCCTTTGACCGCCCGAAAAGCCTCTCCAATTGGCAAGAATGAAGAGTGGCAACTCTTCCCTGTTGAAATCCATCAATGCTTGAGCCGTCTTCGTTGCAGAATCGGGGAACCATACCTGTCCAGCTTGTGGGACAACCCTTTCGTGAGAATCCAGCTGCCCAGGATCAGCAGGAATTACTTGCATCATAGTTTGAGTCTCGACAGCAACAATGCCTACCGGTACTCCTCCCAGTTTTGCACGTCCAGTCACGACTGTTCGTGCCCAGCCTTCCAATGTCTCGATGAAGCTATCCCGATCAAACATACCACCTAGCCATTTCCCGGTACCATCCACAGCACCACATATAGCAGCACGGGGATCACATGATGTCTCGGGTAGATATTCAACAAGCCTCTCAGGAGGATCCAATGGACTCAAAATCGGAAGCGGGCCACCAGAATATGGTGGCACGAAGCTTAACCACTTCAAAATAGCTGAAACACCCTCGAGATCATCTGACACTGTAAGATGAACAACTCCATTGGTCGCCATAATTTTAGGTCCACCAAGTTGCATGTGGGAGCTATACACCTCCCGTCCAAGAAGCTTGTTTAATGCAGAGAAACCTGTCAGGATGATTGGTTGATCAAGTCTCTGTATGCAACGCATACCAAGACGGGCAAGATAAGCACCAATCCCAACAGTTCTTCCAGTCACGTAAGTCACCGTAAATGTTTCATGATATGCCTTTGAATATGCGCTGGCAATGGCACCGCTTCCAGTCAAGTTTTCAACTCCTAACCCATCCTCCTTCCCTACAATTGTATCTATTACCCATCGAGTTTCTCCACTTGGGAGCTTAGCCTCATGTGCTATCACAGAAGTTCCCATTCGAGCATAATCCTCAGGAGTTAAGTAAACATATTGGAAACCACGCTCGGGGTTGGTTTCATCAGACCAACCAACCTTGAAGCAAGATTTAACTTCCTCAGCTACACCGATACGCGCCCCTGAATTGGCTGCAAGATAAATAAGAGGCAGTCGCTGTGCACATGCAACATCAGTCACAGCCTTAAAAAAGGCATCTTCTCTGGGACCAAATGAGCCATTTTTAAAGGTTACATCATTTGATACGATGAAAATTGTCCGTCCGGAAGGAAATTCAGGAGTGGACATTTCCATGTGCCAAGCTACCATGCCAACGTCATTAAGCCCAGATGGCCGCTCTACTGGAATAAGAGGAGTACCCCAAGTACCATTCTTATCTGCAAAAGCCAACTCCGTGACTTTAATTATTGCTTTATCATTAGGCTTGCTAACTCCAGGATGCTCAGTCCATGATTTGTTAAGAGCTGCCTCAAATGCCTGTAAAAAGACAAATCTATGAGATACAAGCATCAATTTCAAATTTGTGAAGCACAAGGTAAAACTATACCAGTGGGAAATCATAACAATAAGTTGTGCTGCTCTTCCGGGCTAGGAGACGCTTTTGGTCAAGAACTCCCAACGGTTTATTCGGTGTATTCACAGGCAGTCCATGCAATGGCCCCTGTCCTGAGGTGGAACTGTAGACTACTCTATCTGTGCTGGAATCCTCAACTTCTCTATAGATCTGATCGTTGAAATGCAACAGAGGGTCATGGACAAACAATTATAACAATTATAACAAATATTTTATGGAACACAAATACGTTAAGCCACATTTTTATAAGTTTCACAATAGGACCAAGGACTGCATAGAATTGCCTCAAAACTGTATATTTACTGCCTCGTATATATGCGGGCCTAAGTGTCATGTAATGTAAATCCAACTTACATGGACAATGCAAGTATGACCAGTCACATTAGTGACCACAACTCTCCAAGCTCCATTAGCTTCTCCATTGGATGATATCCAAAGCTTTACTTCCCACTCACAAACTCCTAAACGATGCATTTTGACACCAACTGATGCATTAACTTCATGCGCTAGCTCATCTAGGATTTTCTCAACAGCAGCTTCTTCATGGCCAACAGGTATGTCAACTCTCCTGGAAAATGATTTTGAAAACGAGGTTAAATTTTGAGTTAATGGGAATGTTCTGTGCATCAAAGAACAGAAGATGCGAATCTATAAATCTTACTTTTGATAAGGCAAAAGATCCTCTATTTGTTGCTCGCGTAAAATATAGAGGTACATATGTGCATGGTCGGGTTTGATGGCAGAGTTATGGGAATTGAGTTCGAGCTCCTCCATGGCAGACATTATGGATCTTAAAATGCTCCTTGAAGTGAAGGATAGAGTCCACAGGGACTGAGTTGCCCCTTGATCCAGTATAGTCAGACCTTCATTAGATAAGGGCTGCCTCACAAATGTTCTAAGAAACATTCTTTGGATAGGACGTGGCTTGTCTGTAACAGTATAAAGGTGCCATTGCCGATCCCGAGAAGCAGTGTAACGAATATTTTCATAATCTTTCAGTTTGTCCTGTTGATAGCAATTTTTTTAACATTGATAAGCTCAAATTTTAAAAAATGTATGTTCCTACGGAATACGAGAAGACATAGATTCACAAACCAGCTCAAGGTAGATGGATAGAGGTGGCTCCAAGTGGCGCAATAGAGGTTCCTCCTCATAGTAGTGTTTTTCATCTGACCAATGGAAGGAGTGCCTCATAGGGCCCCTACCTTCATCTCTCTGTATAATACAACTGACAACCCCGACCCCAGCTTTTCTCAGGCTGGAGCTTACTTCTTTCTCTTTCAGAGTCTTAGCCAACTTGTTGATTCTCTCCTGAGCCTGATCCTCATCCCCACTGTAAAGAGGCATAAATAATAAGGCAATGGAAACCATTCCTTTAATGGATTTATCATACCAATACACAACCACCAAGCCTAAAAAGCAATTAATTTTGATGCAGCTGCCACACTATCGGTCTACATCTTACCTCAAGTAGATGTCAAACTACGAGTTAGCATGTTAGCTAAAGAAGATAATTCTTAATTCTAATATGGAAATAGAGAGAAGCGAGCATGCTAGTTATTTGCTTATTACCTATCCTGAAGTAAACTCATTGGGTTGTTGATGCCTGCCAACGCAATGTGCATCATATTATTAGTGGCTGGATGAATAGCACCATTGGAACTTTCAGCTCCTGAATTATGTGTTGCTTCCCTCAATGCTGCAGTTATAATTGTAGGCAATAAATGAAGAGATTTAATGACAACCATCGCCCCCCACTTCCTCATGTTCTGATTTTCAGGTGATGATTCATTTGGAATCTCATCTTCAGATACAGTCTTTCTCTCAACATGCTCATCCAAGAACTCCCATGATGCAATAAGTCCAGCTCTGTGCCACTGCATCCTGACACTTCCCTTTACGAGATAGGGCTGATAGTACATATCAAGCATTAGTCGGAAATGTCCACAAGTGGATCGAAAGAACTTTCAAGACCTTGAAGAATAGTACCTGATATAATCTGCGAACATAAGTCTCGACAACCCTTCGTTGAAGTGTGTGATCACTGTGATCAAAAAGACCAACAAGCGCATCTTCAACAGCCAAAGGAGCATTGACAAGAGCTTCCATCCGTTCATTTATTGCACTTTTTCTCTTAGGAGTATCCATGTTCTCACCTTCTTCTGTGAACATTTCTAACTCCGAAAGACTTCTTGCAATACTAGAACGAAGCTCACTAAGTTTAGTCTGCTCTAACAATTGACTTGCCTTCAATGCTAACTGTATAAACACGGTGAGGATCAGAGCACATAAACCAGAAAATTAATAGTTAAAAGCTTAATAATGGTTTGAAAACCAAAGAAGATAAGACAACGTTAATTAAACTTTTATTTCAAAACTTCTTAGTGACCCAGCATCAAACATAGCACTCCTATAGAAACATTATGTGCACAAAAAAAAATGGTCTTGCGAACCTCAGAGTAGTTTGTATGGTTGAGTCTAGAGAAGCGGATTAGCTGATCACGATATGCAGCCGGATTAGGATACACGAGTTGTTCCATGAGACATAGTATAAGCTTGGTTTTACTCCTGATGCCCTAAAATATTAGTATGATTTGTAATTTTGTATAATAAGCTTTCTCAATAGAATGACCAAAAATGAGACAAGTCATGTGAACATATTAAATAGGGTATACCTGATGAGAAAGGACAATGTCCACAATTTTGAGGAGATCTTTCTTGTATTGAAGTCTTAAACGTTCAATCACATCAGCCTGAAAAGCATAAGTACGTCAACACCATTTCCAGATAAGTGCAAAACATAGATAGTGTTTTATTTCTGTGGCTTCCTGATGTTCATTACTTCAGTTTTCAGGACAGAGAAAAGAATAAGGAAGAGGAACTGCAAAATAATGAAACAATGCTTTCGCAATATGTTAGCTAGGAGATTTTTAAAAAATGCCCAATTTTACCTGTATATTATCATTGAATAATTCTTCAACAGATAAATAGTCTTCAAAGAGGCCCTGGACTATGATGCGGGCGTGACCTTCTCGGCCACGCTCATAAGACTTGACAAGACTCATCAGAGGCTCAACCAATCGTTCTTGGGCTACCTTTTCTTTCTCAGGACAGTAGATTAAATAAGCCTGAAGAATTATAGGATACAGTACATAGACAAAGTCAGTACAACAATGCAATGCTTCAATTGCGAACTAATGGAAAAAAGGGATAGAAAAACAACTAGAAGCGAGGACCAATAACCAACCTCAAGAATTCTACGTAAAACTTTCGCAGGGAAATCAACATTTTGCATATTGGAAATTCCCTCAAACTCCCTATATCTTGTTTCCAGCTGAGAGTTTGCAAGCAAAAAAAAAGAGAGAAATCATTTAACAAATTAGCATATAACCGGTATTCATTTAATATGAGTTTCTGTGTTATTACTAACCTCATTTCTAAGCTCCTTGGGTAGTCTGTTTGCCAGAACAGCAAAGCATTCTTGCCACTGCAGGAAAGGGAGCTCAGGATTGTCCAGGCAACTGAGCAAATTTTGAACTACCTGTAATGGAAAATTCAGACGTGGTTTACAAAGGCAAGCAGTATAGACTATAGCCACATCATACATCATAGATGTAACATCAACAGATCACTATAAGGAATCATAAATTATAGAGAAGCTTACTTCATCAATGTTATGCTCGTATCCAGCAAGAATCATTCGAGCTGCATTCAAGCTTGCAGCACACCGTTGGTGAACTTTTCCAGATATGGCTGTGGGAGGTCCCAGAACAGGAAAACTACCATGGAAGGGTTCTGCTTTCCTTACAGCTGAAGGGTCATCCAAGTCAAGTCTTGCTATAAGCTCCCCGGCCTAGAAAATCATTTGCTTAGTTACCGAGTGAAATGGCAGAGTAGAGTGAAGTATCCTATTTAAACTAGCTCACCTTCATTGCTTGACCTTCAGACATCTTAAAATGGATTTTTCCAGAAGCAGGAGAAAGAAGGGGCATACACATTTTCATGACCTCAACTTCTGCATAAGGTGTGTCAGCATCAACATGGCTGCCATCTGTAACCAGATACCTAAGTAGCTTGCATGGTGTCTCCGCAATCAACTTGGAGGGGTCATGATCGTTCTGGATAAGTGGTCAACCAATTAAATCTCTATCAACAGTACTCGATTGATGAATCAATGACCATGCAGTAAATGACACACCTGAAGCAAACAAGTCCTTCCATCGATAAGAAGACGGGTTCCAGCTGCTTCCTCTTCTGCATATATAACATGACTGTTTCCATCCAGCTGCAAAAATCACATTAACCAATCTCCAGGGTTACAAATGCTGAATATGATCAATTGATGGAATGCAAAAGTAATCAATCATAACATAAGAAGTATCAAAATCTTTAATGCAAAAGTTATCAAGAATTCGCAGCTTGCCTGCATTAATAGACCTCCATCTCGTAGAGTATGTATTTCTGCTTCAATGTCGGAGCCATTCATCCTTAATCTATAACTTCCAGGGCCCCCTCTTACCATATTAATCTAAATAAGAAAAAATAACAGGAAATCAATAAAAACTAAGCAAGAATAACAACCCCCAGAACACACACGGTGACAATGGCAGTCCCCATTATTTCTCAATCCTTAGAATAAAAAATAATTCCAGCAACATACAAGAAGTCGGGAGACATGACTAAATTCATTTCCGGAGTTCTACATGCTAAACTTACTATATATTTGCTTCCTTCAATATTCAGTGAAACTTGCGAATTGACCAGCGAAATATGCTGCAAGCGGGAGAATGTCAATCATTTGAATTGTTACACAAATCCAGAACTAACTCCAAATTATATGTACCATGAAGTACCTTCGGAGGAATTTGTCCTTTTTCAAGATAACCAACATACTCTGAAACTGTGGCTGCGCTACTAGCAGAAGCTTTCTGATTAAAAAAATAGGGGGTAATTATATTAATATGGTGATATAGCAATCATATGATGTTAAAAGTGCATGCTATACACTTACATAAAGAGCCCCTCCAACAACTGAAAGATACCAAGGGGGTCTCTCTGCTCTGACCCTCATTGCGATTCTGCTATCTAGCCATCCTGTATGGATTTTGTTTTCCTTGTAATCTAATGCCTGCAGAAGTGTTATAAGAACCTTTACCTCTATTGACTGAAAAATACATTAGAAAGAGACTTGAAAAAGGTTTCATGTCCGAAGATTCTTACATTTAAGAGATCAATAGAATAGTCGACATTTGTACGAATTTCTCCTCTAATTTGAATTTCTTTGAGCCCAAGAACCATATTTGAGATGGCCAGAGCTCGAGACTCTCCAAATGCAAATACGTGTCCTGTGGTGAGAAAAAAATTAATGATTGCATGAGCCACATTTTCAAAACAAACATTATTTCTTTTAAACAGATCATATATAGTGAGCTTAAACAGGTTTCTCAGACCATAAAAACTATGCTACACCTTCGATAAGTAGATCGCAGCTGAAACATGAGTATATATTCAGACCAACAAAATCAAATAAATACCATACAGCTATACAATCTAAACAATTCTCAGTTTCTCACTATATATATATATATATATATATTGATTTGTTTTTTTCCAAACCCTCAAGGTAACAACAGATTGTAAAACTAATTATATACTCCTCCCTTTCAGAGATGGCTTCAAACAAGAAGAACATATCAAAATTAAGAATCCTAGACAAGAAGGTATAGGACCGAGACAACATTGGTTACACATTAAAGCAATGTTTAGAAGCTTCTTGTAGGGAACATGCTTTCAGGAGGTATTATATGCATACACAATTCCACTAGTTCTAAGTTTTAGGCTCTCCAAGCAGCCATAAATATGCTATAACTCGTGGTGCCCGCAATTAAATTTTGATAGCTTAATAAGCAGAAGATGAATGTCTTTTACAAATTCACAGATAAAAGGGATAAGTTCTCCTTAGAAAAAATATATTAGTGATAAAACATAAATTCTGATTCTCGTAGCATCTTAAAGTGTGATAAATGTTACCAAGCAGACAAGTTATTGTACATGAGCCTGACCACACTTCAAAACTTACCAAATTGGGAATCTGAAAATTCATGAATGCCGCCTCCAGACTGTGATCATTAAAATGTTAATTAGAAGCAGGTTAATAATTTAAGAGGTTTGTAGCAAAAGAATGTTTTCTTTGTACCTTGACAGAAAAGTATGCCCACACATTTGGCTTACTTTTGAAATTCAGCTCCTGTTCAGAGTTATTTGAATCAATAAAATATCTTTAAAAGGCAATTTGTAAAACATAAACTTTTCAGTTGGTGAAATTTCCACCTGTACTCTTCCACTTGTTGGCTTAAAACCATCATCAGGATCTTCACTGGTCACACGAACTGCCACACAGTGACCTTTAGGCCTTGTTGACTCAGCCTTGTCAAAATCAAATGGAGTAGTACTAACAGACGTTCTCTTCCAGGAATCATATCCTCCACCATGTTCCATTCCATAGAATCTTCGTATCTCTGATATTAGCCAGCACAAGAAAAATCTATCAACAAATACAATGCGCTCCACAAGTCGTGAATGTGATTATACAGTTCTGAAACAGACCTGGAATTTGCCACAGAGGGATCCCCATCCCAACTACAACCTGTGCTGCAGGAAGATTTATTTCAGCTATCCACTCGGTGACAGGGTGCTCCACCTAAGTTTAGAAGATAAGGTCCTCTCAGAAGTCAGAACAGAGTTCAGTCACAAGTAACAAATACGGATTTCTAAATTGTAGAAGCATAGCTTGAATAATTTTAGCCTCGGATGTTCTTAAACATGTCTACGAAACAATTTAAACATCAGATGGATTACTATCCTCATTGACTTTAAAGTATAAGAATATAAACCTGTAGCCGTGGGTTTAGCTCCAAAAAGTAATATTCTCCTGTTTCCATACTGTACAGATACTCCACAGTTGCAGCGCCAACATAATTTACACTTTTGGCCAACCTTCTAGCAGCCTGCTCAAGTTTCTTTACTGTTTCGATGGGAGCCACTGTAATTGGGCCCTCTTCGATAATCTATTTAACATTATCAACCAAGATAGTAAGCAAGAAATTAGCACAAAGAAGGGAAGGGGAAATGTGGATTGTTCTGAAAAGAAGACTGATGAGACACTAAGTATAATTATAACAATACCCCTAGGAGGAATGGTATGACTTATGCGGAGCAAGTGTAACATAATACCAACCTCAATAAAAAAAAAAAAATCACCATGAGGACAAGCAACATAGAAGGTAACCAACCTTTTGGTGTCTCCTCTGGACACTGCAATCACGGCTATGCAAAGCTGCAACATTTCCGTGTTGATCACAAAGCAGTTGGACTTCAAGATGTCGGCTCTAAGAAACAAAACAGCTGGTATTAAGAATAAAATTTTAATTCTCTATTTCTCCAATTACATGAAAAATGTGAATTCCCTAACCTGTGCGGCAACCTTCATTATGAATATGGGGGAGCCCGGAACTTCACCCTGAACTTGCTTGAATAAAGCCTTTACTTCATCATCATTGTGGACCTGGAAAGTCCCATGAGTAGTCAATGTTGTCACATCGCCAGCAGAAACTTAAATATAAGGAGAATGCCAAATTTTATGAATAATTAAAATCAGGTTAGCCACTTAATTGACATTCGATTAAAAAAAATCAGCATAAAGCAAACATCAGAATTATAGTGAGAATTAAACCTTTCTTATGCCTTTGCCACCTCCACCCCAAGATGCCTTGATCATCGCAGGATAACCCACAACTTGACAGCTAGCAGTAGCTTCTTCCATTGAATGTACACATGCTTCTTGATAAATATCATCTGGAATTGTGACCATACAGCTCTCTTGAGGAATTTTTACCTAAAAATGGCACACACTCGTATAAATATATATATATATATTAAGAGTAAGAAAACTTAAACAAAGCAAATAGCGAGAGCTTCATGACAGGATGCACTTTACATGAGAGCCACTCCATGGAAGAGTTGGCACATCTGCAGCTTGTGCAATCAATGACGACCCAATTTTATCTCCCAATGCAGCCATGGATGCAGCTGGAGGGCCAAGAAATATGATGTCTTTTGCACCCAAAGCATCAGGTAGCTCTGGATTCTCGGATGCATGACCCCAACCAGGCCACACAGCATCAACATGTGTCATCTCTGCCATCTGGACAAAACAATTCCCATTTATCATTTTTCTGCTCAACACACCAAAACACTATGAAGTTTTAATGTTCATTCATCTGTTATACTGTCCTTATCTCTGTCTCTACTCTATATGCTGCTTTCTGCGTGTGCATGTCTATACAAGTAGATCACCACCAGTTTCCCTATTTATAATTCCTTCAGTATGATGCTCTAACGTTAATATTTAGCCACTTTTGCCTGATCATTTTGTTATTAACTTCATATTCTAATATTCCTACACAAAGCATTCCATATATTCTTCTAAATCATTTTCCCCGACAGTGCTAGTGATATCCGACGATGTGTCACACTCGCCGGTTACAAAAAATGTAGTAACAAAGATGTGAGACTTACGAACCTCAACAATGAGCTGCACATTAGCATAGTTGTTATTGTTAGTCCCACCAGGAACTTCTACAAATTGATCAGCTATCCTAATATGCTCGGCATTGATTCTCATGTCCTCAGGAGTAGCCATTGCCACCAGCAAAATTGCCTTGTCTGTACCAAATGTTTCATAAGCCCACGTTCTAATGCTTCGCATAAACTTAACAGCTGCCATTCCATTGTTGGCAATCAAAATGCTATGAATTGCCCTCTTTCCTCCAAGGGCACGACAGAACTCATCTACCTCAGGTACCACACTGGGAGACCTAGATGGAATGGCTCCATTTACATATCCGTTAGTCGGCCTGACATTGACCGTCATTGGCCTCCTCTGGGCTTCTGACATCTTGTAATTTCTGAAAAGATCAGCAGTTTCAATTCAAGGGATCCTGTATCATTTTTCATACACTTATCTCACTTAGTGTAAAATACAAGTAGCTAATGACTACTCAATAAATGATCTACCACAATTATTGGGGCCCTACGAAACCTCATCATTAAAATCAATGTTTCTGGAAATACAATAAAGATCATAATGTTAAGCTACATCCCAGAAAGCAATATATCAAAACTTGGCATTGTATGAGAAACGAGTAATTTGCTCAAAAATGGCATAAATTGCAGAATATTTCAACTGAGTCAATTTCCTTGATACAACAAGCAAAAAATACTCAAGAAAGTGACACAAACTGAAATCTCAAGTAATAAATAACTATTAAACGTATAAATACACATACGCAACTAGGCAGAGGATCACAGCCAAAGATGATGCTGATAACGATCAGACACCAAAGGAACATAGAAAAACAAATTAATTCTCTCCAAATTCAACTAAGCAAGCTCGATCAACTGAAAATATTCATTAACACAATCTTGAAGTTTCCCACCACCATTTTCAGCTGACTTCCGCCAAAACCAAATAATCAAAAATTCAATCTTTGCAACTCAAATTTCAATACAAAAACCAAAAACCCCTTTTCCAAAATAAAACAAGAGAACATAGAAATCAAATAACAAGAGCAACAAGAAATTGGAGCGGCCGTACCTAATCAGAAAAGGCCCAGGAAGCAATAAATGCTGAAAAATTCAATCTTTATTCAGCAAGACTGAATTTTTGCAAGCATCATATGATTTGAAGAAAGAATTGCAGCAAAAGGGATTAAAGAAAAGTGAGCAGAATTGAGAGAACATGCAATTCTATTACGTATTTCAATTTTTGCAGAGTGATTGATATAATATTTACTAGCAGAAGAGAAGTAGATGAGAGGGGGTGGCAACAGCACACTACATTTATTTATTTAATTTAATTTAATTCGGTTTTGCAGTTTGGGGTTTGGTTGGGAATAGTTGGGGGGCCTTATAATAAATACCATCATTATGAGGGGCCTTTCATTTAGGGTATGCACGTGGTACCTACCCATTGTCGTTGTGCCAATTCTGTTCACAATTTTTATCTACTCCCCCCTCTTCAAGAATGTTAGAAACAAAATGAAGTCAAATTTTTTCTCAAATAAATAAATAGATAAAGTCAAATTTCGTATATTATTTTAAAGATTAAAAAAATAGGTATATTATTTTAGCATCGTTGGTTGGGCTATTTCAATCATAAATTCCAACGGCTGAAAAATTATAATGCCCATCTTTCATAAGTCATAACAAACACTAATAATTTAAAAAAAAAAAAAAAAAAACACTTTTGGTATGTATATTCACAAGCAGTATAACCAATGCTATCAAAATACACTTAACGTAATCCACAATTTTGACCACTATTTAACAAATTCCAAGATAATCTATCCCATACAATTTTTTTATCATAACAACAATTTTCGAGAGTGACAATAATTTTCCAAACATGGCACCGAAATTTTCAAGTATTAAAATGCAATATCAATAATATTTTTGTCAGAAGTTTTACTCAACTGAACTGAATACAAATGTGTAAGAGATTCTTATTTTTCATTTGCCAATCATCAAGTTACTTTCCACTTACTTTTTTTGGCGATTTATGCTATGATAGTTTTGGCAAATATGTATAACAAAGTGGTTTTTTTTTTTATTTTATAAAAAGTCGGTTTATGTTATGAGAATTTTTGGCTAGCTATTAGCACAATTCGAATTCTAATAATATTTTTTAAATTATTTGGTTATGGATTCGAACTCTTCTAACAGTTTTTAACTCAAATGTTTTTGTATGTACTTCTGGATAACTGTTACAGGTACTAACCCAATATTTATTTTACTTTTTTGTGATGAGTATAAATTTTAAACTATTATTCTTTCAATAAACTATATTGTATATATAATTTGTTTGCAAACAACACATAAGAGGTAAGTTATATTAAGCATACGACAATTCAGGAGAGGTTTCTTTTTTACAATTTTTGTTTATACATTTTTGTTTTTTACGTGAGAATGGATATGGATTATTTTCTATCGAGTATCGATTTAAATTTGTTTACAATACTTTGTTTGTTAAATTCAGTTTTTTCTATGATTAGCCTCCTTCATTTTGGCCTTCAATTCGCTGCAGCATGCGCTAATTTTCATGATAATTATTAAAATCACAAATACTTCATTCATAATGGCATTGTTAGCTTTAATAGAGAGTGCTATTATTTACTATCAATTATAGTACACACACAACAAAAAGAAAAAAAGAAAAAAAAGAACAATAAGTTAGATGAAAAAGTTATGTCAACGAGAAAAGTGTGTGCAACACATTCCAACACATTCATTTGATACTAATTTTTTTTAAAGGATTTGATATTGATGTTTTGCAAGAGCTTTTGTAATAATTAAGTGTGCAAGTAATTAATTTCATAGATAATATCAACCGAGGACAAACATTATAGCATAGCTATTTTTTAATTAACCGTTGAAACAATGTGGAAAACATAATTAATTTTATGAAGCCGCGGAATATTGAACACATATCTTTTACTTTCCCTTTCTACAAGTATTTTAATTTCAAAATGTTGGTAATATAGAGTCAATAAATATTTGGAATATATATAGAGAGAGTCAATTTAGTGAATTTACTGTATAATTTGTATAGGCCAAGTATATTTATGTTCTGAAATTTTTCATCTGTTTTGGAAAAAAAGTTTCAAACTTAAAAAAATGTCAAAAAAAAAAAAATCTAAACTTTCCACGTTTTTGTATAAATGTCCTATGATCTAATTATCGATGTCAGGTTATTGATAAGACATGTCGGAATTTGCGTGTAAAATGACGTGAAAAATCATATTTAATTTCAACGTGAAATATGTATGATTTGTATAGGCCAAATATATTTATGTTCTAAACTTTCATCTGTTTTGAAAAAATGTTTCAAATTTAAAAAAATGTCAAAAAATATATCTAAACTTCCCACGTTTTAGTAAAAATGTCCCTAGATCTAATTTTCGATGTTAGATTATTAATAAGATACGTCGGAGTTTGCGTGTAAAATAACGTGAAAATCATATTTAATCTCAACGTGAAATATGATTTTTCTTCACACCATTTTAAACATTGAAATTGGACGTGATTTATCAGCAATCCGATACTAAAAATTGAATTCATGGATATTTTTGTAAAAATTTTAAACGCTTAGGATTTTTTTTTATATTTTTTAAAATTCGGGACATAAATATATACTTTAACTAATATGTTATAAAAATGATGGATACTGTCTACACTTCTATATAGTTAAGTATAAGTTTTGGGAATCATAATTTTCTTTAAGGCCATATAATTAATTGATTGATAATTGATGATTGATTTATTTAATGAATTTAGTGCATTGATGCACAAAATTGGAAGCTTTTGCGTGTGTTGACTGTGAGGTTGGTGGCGTAGTCCAACAAACTTTCTCTTATTTAAACTAAAAATTCCAAATTAGGTATTTATACAAGGAAAGGTTGTTCATCAAAATTTTGCTTTTGGAATTATTTTCATTTATGATAAAAACTTACAATATATATATACACGCACATATATGTTGTAGAATTTTAATAAGATTGTTAAGATAATAATGTTTGCAATGAGAATTCAATTTTCAATATCTTTAATTTGAAGTCAAGAAATTCTAAATACAACTCTTGTTTTATTTTTTACAGCCCCATTATTTTAAAAAAATATAAAAATAAATATGATAAATCTTTTTTACCCTTTAACCCCTCAAAATCTAAAACCCTAGTATAGTCTTTACATTCCGAGATGGGATCCTCTATTCCAAATTTAGTGTTTCAACTCATATTCTACGATCGTATTTACAAGCTAAAAAAAGCTAGAGAACAACAGAAATAATAGTCCCTACAAGTCCATAACTAAAAAAACGACAGAAAGAACAAGAAATAATCATCGATTTGCAACAATAATTTTGGTATGTATTCTTCCCAACTACTCTTTTAACACGTCAACAGTGAGAGCTCATTGTGGAGTGTTGGCCCAATTGCTCTTTCTTCTCTTTCTTTCTGTCTGGCCCAATGACTCTTATTCTCTAGCCCAAACTTTTCTAAGACCAATAGCCTAACCCTAGCCCACTACCCGGTACCTCCAAAATGCTGCACCGATTCATCTTCTCTCCCAAGCCTCACAACCCTAATCCTCTGAGTATCGAGAAGCTTCTGTTGAAACCTTGTCTCCTCTCTGTTTCTTTTGGCCAGAATCCTGTATGTGGCTGTGAGTTGATAGTGAGAGTCTCGAGCTGTGAGTGTGAGAGCTTCAGGCCTAGTTCCATCAAACCCCTTCGTGGTCTAGGGTCTTTACAGTCGCCGAAAGTGCATAGCCACCGTGTGTGGGAAAATCTGAGCCAACTTATGTCCCCGAGACACATTTTCCCACTTTTCAACTCTCTGATTTTTTTTTACTTCTCTGCTTTCACTTCATCTTTGGTTTCTATTACTTCTATTATTGCTCGTATTTACTCCTGGCTAACTGTTCTTGTGGTTCTTAGTGTAGATCTAGTCTTAATCGGTCAACCTGTGAAGAAATAACAAGAGATCCTAAAAATAATCTAAGTTCTGAGGTTGATCAGCTGCCTGAACAGCGAGTGACCGGTGACACACGGCTGGAAAACAAGTGGTGAACCCTGGCTAGGCTGATACCCAACACTCATCATTCTCATTTTCTCCTCAAATTCACTACCAACCTCTCTAGCAAAAAATGAAAATGATTAACACACATACTCAATCTTTTTATATTGTCGAATATATAAGAAAGTTTTTTTTTCATGTATGTTATCTAGATTTAATTAATTATAAAAAAGTGGGGATGATAGGGGATATAATTTTATGATTTTTAATATGTTCTCTAACGTTTTTCTTTTTTGATTGTATGAAAATGGAACAGACTATAGTATAGGGGGGCTATAATAGAGTTTTAGGTTTTTGGGGGCTAAGGGTAAAAACAATCTTATCATATTTATTTTTATATTTTATAAAATAATAGGGGTTGTGAAGAGTAAAACATGGTGTAAAACAATATTTTTGTGTTTAATTTGGTAAAACACAAAATGTGTACAAATAATATGATTTCGGATCAAAATTATTTATACGGATCCAATCTCTATTTTTCCTCTGATTCTTCTCTTCAAAATTTGATCTTCAAACGGTCTTTGAAATCTTCAGAGTAAATTTGTTTCTTTGATTTTCTCGGACTTGTTGTTTGAACTTGGTCTTCGAAGTTTTCGGGGAAGATTTGTATCCTCGATCTTCTTTGACTTGATCTTTAGTCTTGATAACGTTAACTCGGAGGGCTGACGCCTTGTTTCCGGATCAAAAGCTAATTGCGGAATGAATTTGATGAAGAACACCTTTGACTGCCTTGCTTATGGATCAAACGTCGTCTTCGGGATGAATTTGGTGAAGAACGCCTTTGAATGTCACAAGAACGCCTTGAATATCTTTGAGAATTTCACTTATGGAAGTTCTCAAATTCTTGAACTCTTCAAATGGTCTTGCTTGTGGATCAGACACCGTCTTCGGGATGAATTTGGTGAAGAACGCCTTTGAATGTCACAAGAACGCCTTGAATATCTTTGAGAATTTCGCTTATGGAAGTTCTCAAATTCTTGAACTCTTCAAATGACTTCTGGTGTGATTTTCAACTGATATGGAGGCCCCTATTTATAGTTGTGGGAAGAGAGATCTAGAGCTGATGTAACACTATCTCATTGGCTATTGAAAATTGATATTTATCTTGAAAGATATTTACTTGTTTCCAAAGAACTTGATGTTTATCATATAATAATATCTTTATTATTTAAATATTTTATCTAATTTTGGATTTGATATGATTTCAAAACTAAGTAAATATATTAAAATCAATAAAAATATTATATATAATATTTTAAAATTTCACCACCTACAAATGCCCCCTCGAGACTTGTTCATTGACGACTTGTCATTTGAAATGAATGAGTCTCGAAAATTGATTAGATAGTTTAAACTCGTATCAAGGAGTCTTGAACTTGAATTTATTAGATAGTTTATACTCGTGTCAAGGAGTTCTTGAATAGTTTATACTCATATTCAAGAGTTCTTCAATTTGAATTTATTAGATAGTTTATACTCGTATCAAGGAGCCTTCAATTTGGATTTGAATTTAGATAGTTTATGCTCGTATCAGAGAGCTTTCTTGAACTTGGATAGTTTATGCTCATATCAGGGAGCTTTTTCTTGAACTTGGATAATTTATGCTCATATCGAGGAGCCTTCAACTTGAATTTGGACTTTGTAGACCTTTTATACTCGTGTTCGTGAGTACTTGGATTTGAATTTGGATTTGTAGACATTTTATACTCGTGTCAAGGAGTCTTGAATTTGAATTTGTAGACCTTTTATACTCATGTCAGTGAGTCTTGAATTTGAATTTGTAGACCTTTTATACTCGTGTCAATGAGTCTTGAATTTGAATTTGTAGACCTTTTATACTCGTGTCAATGAGTCTTGAATTTGAATTTGACTTTTTAGACATTTTATACTCGTATCAAGGAGTCTTGGTATTTCTTGAAGAGTTTAGATAGTTTTGGCTTTTATCAAGGAGCTTTGGAAGATAGTTTAGTTACTCTTATCAAGGAGCATTGCATTTTGAAAATCTTAGATAGTTTTGACTCTTATCAAGGAGTTTTGAAGATAGTTTAGGCTCTTATCGAGGAGCTTTGACTTTTTATTTTCATTGATAGTGACATATGTTGAAAGACTTGAATTAGCCCATGGTTAGATTTGTAGCCATTTCATCATTATCATCATCATCAACATCATGATCATCATCATCATCATCATCATCATCATCATCATCATCATCATCATCATCTTCTTCTTCTTCTTCTTCTTCTTCTTCTTCTTCTTCACTTGGAGATTCCTCAAAATGTTTGCCCCCATCATTTATTTCTGGCTCTTCTTCAAAGTTGTGATGTTTTTGCACTGACAGTTCTTGAACTTCATTTGTGACCATGCTTAACTCCATATCGTAAGCTCTTGTGGCCAATTTCTCGAAAGTCTTTGGTTGAATCCCTTTTAAAATATATCGAAGACCCCAACACATGTCTTGTATGCATATCTCAATTGCTGAAGTTTCTGATAATTGATCTTTACAATTCAGGCTCAAGTTTCTCCAACGGTTGATGTAGTCGATAACGGACTCTTCTTTTTGTTGGTTTGTATTTATGAGTTCAACCAAGCTAACCGTCCTCCGAGTACTGTAGAAGCGGTTAAGGAATTCTTTCTCCAGTTGCCCCCAACTATCAATTAAATTTGGCTCCAAATGGGTATACCAATCAAACGCGTTGTCTTTTAAAGAACGAACGAATTGCTTCACCAAGTGATCTTTGTATGTCCCAGCATCATTACAGGTCTCTACAAAGTGAGCCACATGTTGTCTTGGATTTCCTTTGCCATCAAATTGTTGAAACTTTGGCGGCTGGTAGCCATCTAGCATCTTTAAGTTGTCAATTCTTGGAGTATATGGCTTGTTGTAAGTCCAGAGTGATTTATGGATCTCTCCAGACTTATCTTTGATTGTCTCCAGTATGAAATCTTTAAGTTGATCAACTTGTATTGAGCCATCAGACGATATTTCAATTTCTTTAGCTGTAGATTTTTCACTTTTGTTGGCATGTAGCTTTGCAGATATCTCAGCTTCAGTATCTTCATTCATTTGCTCGCCACCAAGATCAACAATTCTTTCTTTGTTCAGCTTCAAGATTTAAGCATCCCGTTCTTGTATCCGCTTGGCAAGTCCTTCGGCAAGCTTCGTCAAATTTACAATTTGCTCTTCCAGAATTGTAGACATCTTGATGCTTGGGAAAATTGGTGAAGAGAAGAGATGAGAAGTAGAGATGGTCCCACCAGGCGTGCCAAAATTTGTAAAATAATATTTTTGTATTTAATTTGGTAAAACACAAAATGTGTACAAATAATATGATTTCGGATCAAAATTATTTATACGGATCCAATCTCTATTTTTCCTCCGATTCTTCTCTTCAAAATTTGATCTTCAAACGGTCTTTGAAATCTTCAGAGTAAATTTGTTTCTTTGATTTTCTCGGACTTATTGTTTGAACTTGGTCTTCGAATTTTTCGGGGAAGATTTGTATCCTCGATCTTTTTTGACTTGATCTTTAGTCTTGATAACGTTAACTCGGAGGGCCGACGCCTTGTTTCCGGATCAAACGCTAATTTCGAAATGAATTTGATGAAGAATGCCTTTGACTGCCTTGCTTATGGATCAAACGTCGTCTTCGGGATGAATTTGGTGAAGAACGCCTTTGAATGTCACAAGAACGCCTTGAATATCTTTGAGAATTTCACTTATGGAAGTTCTCAAATTCTTGAACTCTTCAAATGACTTCTGGTGTGATTTTCAACTGATATGGAGGCCCCTATTTATAGTTGTGGGAAGAGAGATCTAGAGCTGATGTAACACTATCTCATTGGCTATTGGAAATTGATATTTATCTTGAAAGATATTTACTTGTTTCCAAAGATCTTGATGTTTATCATATAATAATATCTTTATTATTTAAATATTTTATCTAATTTTGGATTTGATATGATTCCAAAACTAAATAAATATATTGAAATCCATAAAAATATTATATATAATATTTTAAAATTTCACCACCTACACATGGATTACGTTTAGAATTTTCTTTTGAAGTCATCCAAATCTCTAGTCACGGTTACAGCATGAATATATAATCTTGATCAACAGAGTCGGTTCTAAGATTTCAAAAGCCCATGACAAAATGAAAAAAAGGGGCCGAAATTTTTATTTAATTTTTCAAAGCATATTGAAGTTTCTTCCATTTTGTCTTAACTATCCTAAATCTTGAAAAAAGTGCAATCAACATTAAAATCCAATTTGTGAATTTTGTAAATAAAAAACACTTTCATTAACTAAATAATCGTGAAAAAAATTGATAATATTAAAAAAAGATTTAAAATGGCAGCAAATCATTTTTTATGGTGATATTTATGTTGGGATTTCGGTAAACTCACAATTAGGGAATAAAAGTCATAAATATAGTAACTCAATTTTTTCTTTATATAATTTTGATAAAAATTAAAAATTGAGTGCTTAATGGTGTCTTTCTGGTACTGGGTCTTGGTTTAGAGCATAGATAGTGATAGGACATATTCTACTTGTTCTTGTCACTACTTTTTGGTGCCTTTTCTCCTTATTGTTTATCCTATATTTGTGCTTTGATATGTTGTTAAGTTGTGTAGAGACATGGTATAAAAATGAAGAAAAGAGGCAAGTTTTGGTGCAAGAAAAGATATAAGTAAAGAAATGGGAAAAGTTCGAGCAGATCAAGCTACAAGGGCATGCAGCTGGAGGATTGAAGCAGATTTCTGGAAGCCCGGTCCACTACACGTTTTGGGCTTGCTGATCTAAATATCGGCCCACAAGTTGACCTAGATACGGAAAAGCTCACTCCACCGCCTCTAGAAGTGTTTTGCATGGGATCTACCTAGACTAAGACATAATTTCCTAATAGAGACCTTATCTTTTATGGATTGTAAATATATATTAGGATTTTAACCTATTTTATGAGACACGGCGCTAGAGACGAGAACGCAGCAGAGAATGGTTCTAATTCAGATTTATTTTCTTTCTTTCTTCAATATCATCATCGCACAATTCCACAATTTATTGTTACTCGATTCCAGCATGCAACGTAGCTAATTTCCTCGTATTCTGGTGACGACGACGAAGCTCCGCTTATATAACTGTGAGATCTAATTGTTTGTTCATAATTAATTGATGCATGTATCTGTTATTCTTGTATTTTGAGTTGTTAATTATTCTAAGTCTATCGAATAGTTGCAAATATTTGGTAGGTTGTGATTAATTACTAAGCCAATTAAATTGGCCATACGTAATCGTGGTTTAGGTTTAATAAGTGGTAAAATGGTTGTTCAAAACTAGGGGAATCACATAGTTAATTTTACAGTCCTGCGTCAGAGTCTGTAAGTTAAGAATCGGGTCTTTCTTGTGCTAATTGCTTTCGGTTCATTAAACTTAAGGAGCGTCTCTTACAGTTGTCAACCGATTAAAGAATAATTAATGAAGCATCTTCTTAATTATCGAAACAGTATGGAGAGATTGGGTCATGTCAGAAGCGTCTTCGATGACTATAACTAATTTGCATGGTTTGATTAATTAATTCTTGCATCTGTTATCAGTATTATAAGTGGAGTGGAGTTCGTTGGAGCCGGAATACATTTTTGTCATTGATTTAAAGCCGATCTTTTGCACAATTATTTTCGATAGTTGTCTATTTAATTCCTAGATTTATTTTGCTGTACAATTCACACAAAACACCTCTCTGGAAGTTTAGTCACGCAGACTGAAACTCAAGAGTAGTTATCGTCGGTCCTTTGGGAGACGATTCTGCTCGCCACTGTACACTGCAGTGTGGGCTTGCCGATGAAAGTCGGAACATTTATTTTTGGTGAAAAACGACGCACCAAATTTTGGCGCCGTTTCCGGGGATCAGTTCTAAAAGCAGTGCTTACTCGAAATTTTCAGTTTGTTATTTACTTTGTTTTATTCTTAATTTTTCTGGTACATGACCCGTTCCTCTGCAGAGACAGATTTAGAGTTCGATCCAGAACCAGAGAGAACGTTACACTGATTGAGGAAAACTACCAGGGAGTCTACCAAGACCCTCGAATCGGAACAAGACATGGCCAACAATGATGATCCATCACCGAACCCGCAAGGCCATACCGCAGGAAGAGCCCTCATCCATGCCAACGTGGCTGATCATGGACCCGATCATGAGTCTCTCATCTGGGAAATCAGTCATTTTCGGAGTAACAGACCCATCTGTATTGTGCTGCCCCCAATTGCTAACAATGCGGAGATCCGACCTGCATTCATCCAAGTGTTACCAAAGTTTGGTGATCTACCGGGAGAGAGTGCACACAAGCATTTGTCCGAATTTGATCTCGTGTGCTCAACTTTAAGACCTACTGGTTTTACTACTAATAACCTAAGGTTACTCACTTTTTCTCACACTTTGCAGGGAAAGGCACGAGATTGGTTGTTTGATTTGCCACCGGAATCTATCACCACATGGGCGGAATTAAAAGGACAATTTCTGCGAAAGTTCTTTCCTGAAACTCGAGCTACCAATCTGAGAATGACTATTAGTAGCATCAAACAAAAGCCGAATGAAAGCTTGGCCGAATACTGGGAGAGATTTCAACAACTCTGCCGCAAGTGCCTAGACCATGGGTTCACTGATTATCAGCTTCTGACTAATTATTTTTACCGTGGCATGTCTTATTTTGATAGGAAAATCGTCGATGCTGCCAGTGGGGGATCTTTTACCAACAAAAGCCTCGGCGAGGCCAAACAGCTCATAATCGACATGGCTTTTGGAGGACAGCAATACGAAGAAGAAGACGACAGCAGACATCGACCTGTAAGGGTAATCGACCGAGCTGAAGGGTCAGAAGTGAATGAAAAGATAGATGTTCTTACCTCCCTAGTCCGAGGCTTGGCTGTGGCGCACACAAGGCCAAACCGCTGCGGAGTTTGTTCCGAGCATGGACATTTAACTAACAAGTGTCCCAATTTGCATAACTCGCCCACTGAACAAGCTTGTTACGGATCAGGCGATGCGCAGCAAGATGCTCTCAGAGGAATAAATTATGATGCCCCGCGAGGAGACAATTTTAGGAGGAAGCGGAATAATGATCCTTATTCCAATTCCTACAATCCTGGTTGGAGAGATCATCCGAATTTCCGTTGGAGACAGTCTGGAGATCCACCCGCAATAGGAGATTTGCCACTGAGACCCCCAAGGGGTGAGTCGTATGCCCACACAGACCGATCCACACCATCTATGAGTGAGATCATGAAGGGTCTGGAGCAAAGCACCAACCTCGTGAGTAGCCTAGCGCAGAGCCAAAAGGCCTTTCAGCAAGAGACGCAAGCCGTCTTGGGCAGCATGGGCACACAGATCACCCAGCTTGCCACTCAATTAAACAAGCTACAAGAACACACCGGGAAGCTACCATCTCAAGCCGAGCAAAATCCGAGAGAAAATGTCAGTGTTGTGACTCTTCGGAGTGAGAAAGAGTTAGTAGAGGATGAGAAACAAAAGCGGCACAACCACACGCTGAGTGGGCAAACTGCAGAATCTGACGACAGACCTAATGCTAAGGGCACACAACCTGCCGCACAGATTGCTCCTAATGAGGTACAGATTTTGTCTAAAACCCCTAACCCCATTAATGCAGTTCATTTTCCTTCTAGGTTGGCACGGCACAAGAAAGATGAAGACGAGAAAGAGATCTTTGATCTTTTCAAGAAAGTCGAGATCAACCTACCCCTGATCGATGCTATCAAGCAAGTCCCTAGATATGTGAAGTTCTTGAAGGAGCTGTGTGCCAAGAAGATAAGGTATGGAAGGGATGCAAAAATCAGGGTAGGAGAAAATGTCTCAGCCATAATTCAACGAAAGTTGCCTCAAAAGTTTCGAGACCCAGATATGTTCACTATCCCTTGCATCATTGGGAACAAAAAGGTAGAAAAAGTCATGTTAAACTTAGGATCATCTATTTACAAAGAGTTACAACTAGGTCCGATGAAAGATACTCGAGTCATCATTCAATTAGCTGATAGGTCCAATGCATACCCTAGAGGTGTCGTAGAGGATGTCTTAGTTAAGGTGAATGAATTGATTTTTCCTGTTGATTTCTATATCGTTGACATGGATGATGCATTGTCTGCACATAGATCCTTGATTTTACTAGGCCGTCCATTCATGAAAACTGCATGCACGAAGATTGATGTTGATAAAGGAATGCTAAGTTTTGAATTTGATGGGGATGTTGTCACATTTAATATATTCGAAGCAATGAAGCATGTGGAAGATCCAGAAGCGCTCTTTATGGTTGATATTATCGATTCCATTACTGATGATTTTGTTGAGTACAATTTCAAGGATGACAAATTAGAGCAGGTACTTTTTGGAGGGATACCCGACCACATTGCAGATTCAGAAAAGGAAAAAGAGATCAGAGAACTCATACAGTAGTTGTACGCCGCAGAAGCGTTTCCTACCAGAAATGCGTCAGGCCGTTTACCCTTGCCGACCAACACGGAACCTATGCTTCCCTCTCATGTGAAGGCCCCGACTCTGGAATTGAAGGTTCTTCCCGAGTACCTGAAGTACGCCTACCTGGGCGAAGCAGATACCCTACCTGTAATCGTGAGCAAAGACCTTACCGCAGCCCAGGAAACACAACTTATTACTCTTTTAAAGAAGCACAGAGGTGCTATCGGCTGGACTCTCGCCGACATCAAGGGGATCTGCCCCGACGTTTGCATGCACCGCATATTTCTGGAAGAGAATCATAAACCATCCCGAGATCCTCAGAGGAAGTTGAACTCAATAATGAAAGAAGTGGTATTGAAAGAGATTCTGAAGTTGCTCCAATTGGTAATCATTTACCCAATCTCTGATAGTGTTTGGGTTAGCCCAGTGCATGTCGTTCCCAAGAAGTCTGGATTCCAGCTCGTGAAGAATAAGAGCAACGAATTAATCCCAATGAGAGTGCAAACAGGATGGTGAATGTGCATCGATTTCAGGAAGTTGAATGATGCGACACGCAAAGACCACTTCCCATTACCTTTTATAGATGAGATGCTCGAAAGATTAGCTGGGAAATCTTATTTCTGCTTCCTCGATGGCTACTCCGGCTACTTCCAGATTTTTGTGGCTCAAAAAGATCAAGAAAAGACGACCTTCACTTGTCCATTTGGGACCTTTGCTTGCCAAAAGATGCCCTTTGGCTTGTGCAACGCCCCGGACACCTTCCAACAATGAATGATGAGTATCTTTTCCGACTTGATAGAGAGCTGCATCGAAATTTTTATAGATGACTTTACAGTTCATGGCGACTCTTTTGAGCAGTATATGGAGCATTTAGACAAAGTTCTTCAACGGTGTGTTGAGACTGATTTGGTTTTGAACTTCGAGAAGTGCCATTTCATGGTACAACAAGGAATTGTGCTTGGGCATGTCATACCTGCAAAGGGCATAAAAGTGGATAGAGCAAAGATCGACTTGATCACAAAGCTGTCGTACCTATCCAATGAGAAAGAAATTCGAGCCTTCTTAGGCCATGCCGGCTTCTACCGTCGCTTCATGCATGATTTTTCCAAGATAGCTCAACTAATAACTAAGTTGCTGCAGAAAGACGCCCTTTTTATCTTTGATGACAAGTGTAAAGAAGCCTTTGAATTGTTGAAAGAAAAGCTGACCTCGACGCCCATAATTCAGCCACCGCAGTGGGGACTCCCGTTTGAGCTCATGTGCGACGCAAGTGACTATGCTGTTGGAGCTATCATTGGACAAAAGATTGAGAAGCAAAGTCATGTCATTTACTATACTTCAAAAACTCTCAACCCAGCTCAATGCAACTATACAACTACAGAAAAAAAGCTTATGGTCGTGGTTTTCGCTTGTGAGAAATTTCGTTCCTATATTATTGGCTTCAAGGTTGTGGTATACACTGATCATGCTGCCCTCAAGTATCTACTGTCCAAAAAAGAGTCTAAACCGCGCCTTATTTATTGGATTCTCCTTTTACAAGAATTTGATTTGGAGATTAAAGACAAGAAGGGAGCCGAGAATCATGTCGCGGACCATTTGAGTAGAATGTTGACAGCATCCGACGGTATGCCCATACCGGATGATTTTCTAGATGAGCTTCTTCTTGCAGCTGTGGAAAGGGCACCCTGGTACGCTGACTTGGTGAATTTTCTCACCACTGGAATTTTCCCCAAAGGCTTTGAATCTGCCAGAAAGAACAAATTGAAGAGCCAAGCCAAGTATTTCATCTGGGATGAGCCATATTTGTGGAAAACTTGTGTCGATCAAGTCATTCGCCGCTGTATTCCTGAGGATGAGATTCCATCTATTTTGAGCTTCTGTCATGCTCATGCATGTAGAGGTCATTTTGGCCCAAGAAGAATAGCCCGCAAGGTCTTAGATTGTGGTTTTTATTGGGAGACAATCTTCAAAGACGTCTATTTCTTTTGCAAGAACTGTGATCGTTGCCAACGCCTTGGTAACATTTCTTCGCGGAATGAGATGCCTCAAGTCCCTATCTTGATATGCGAGATCTTTGATGTTTGGGGCATGGATTTCATGGGCCCGTTTCCAAGCTCCTTCGGCCACTCCTACATTCTATTAGCCGTCGACTACGTTTCCAAGTGGGTCGAAGTCAAAGCTACCCACACCAATGATTCTAAGGTCGTTGCCAAGTTCCTCATGGCATAAAGTTTTCAACGCTTTGGTGTTCCTCGAGCTATCACAGTGACCAAGGCACGCACTTTTGCAACCGAACCTTAGAAGCGCTTTTCAAGAAGTATGGAGTAACCCATCGAGTTGCTACGGCATACCACCCGCAGTCTAATGGCCAGGCTGAAGTGTCCAATCGTGAGATCAAAAACATCTTGGAGAAGACCGTATGCCCAAACCGCAAGGACTGGAGTCTGCGACTAGATGATGCCACATGGGCATACCGCACGGCTTTCAAAACACCTATCGGGATGTCCCCTTATCGTCTGATTTTTGGGAAACCATGCCACCTTTCTGTAGAGCTAGAACATCGAGCTTTTTGGGCTGTGAAACAATGCAATTTGGATCCTCGGCTGGCCGGTCCTGAACACCGCTATCAGTTACAAGAGCTCGAAGAAATCCGTTTGGAAGCATATGACAGTGCCAGTTACTACAAGAATCGTACCAAGCTTTTGCACGACAGATATATCCGGCGGAAAACTTTTGAGGTTGGTCAGAAAGTGTTACTTTTCAATGCCCGGTAAACTCAAGTCTCGTTGGATGGGGCCTTTTGAAGTAGTGACTGTCAGTCCACATGGTGTTGTGGAAATTCGCAGTCTTGATACTCACAAAGTGTTAAAGGTGAACGGCCAGTTGCTCAAACCATATTGTGTCGAGACCGCCTTCGCCAGTTTTGATGGGGTTGACCTTGCCACCCCAAGGATCCACGACTAGCTGCACCACGCCATCGAGCCTTCGACGTTAACTAAAGGCGCTTCTCGGGAGGTAACCCGATTTCTTATTCTTTTATTTTTTTTATTTTTTAGTTTTCACTTTATTCTTTTTCTTGCTTTAATTTTTTTATTTTTACTGTCTTTTTACTTCCGCCATCTCTTTATAATAAAAAAATACAAAAAAATTAAAGGAACCACAATATTCCAGGCCGCAAGGGCATACCGCATACAGAGGGACGGATTTTGGAAATAACCGTCAATTCAAGTGTGGGGGGGATTTAGGAAATTTGTTTTTTTTCAGGGACTTAATTTCAAATTTCCCGTATTCAATTTGGGAATTTTCTTATGAATGCCCTAATCCCCAATTCAATTTCACCCCCTGACTTAGTCAAATTTCACACCCTTTTAAATTTTTACTCTTGTTTGCAGCAGTTACATCGCCTCTTCATCTCTCGCCTTCCTCGAACCACCACCACTCTCACCGTTCGACTACCACTTGTGATGGGGAAGAATCGCTCGTCACGCTCTAGAAAGACAGCCGCCTCTGCCTCCACACCGCCATCACCACCGCCAGCACCAACTGAGGAGCCGTCGAGAGTTCAGCCGCCACCCTCGCCGGCTACCTCCATTCCGGAGCTTAATGCTCCTCCGTCCTTCCTCCGCCGTGCACTGAAGTGCCAAGCCGAGGCGAGTTTCCCCACCACCACCAAGCGGCAAAGACCCCTCACCACCGATTCACCGTTGCCAATAGTTCTCCCGCCATCCCCGCCGCCTTCTCCGGCCAATTCAACCTCACGAGTGAGCCCGCCGCCCGCTGCCTCACCACCGCGCGCCTCCACTCCTCTGCCGGAGATCGCTATCAACCCATCCCCTGTCTCAGACCCGCAGCCTCCAACTTCTGCCCCAGCCAAGCCATCGACGAAAGAGAAGAAGGGAAAAGCCCCAGTAGCTTCTTCAAGTTCCGCCCTCCCGACTTTCCTACCACCAGATGAGGTACAGCACCGCACTAACTTGAACACTCACCGTGTTCTCATCAGTGCGCGCCTTTTCGATTAGGATAATATATCTATACTTGGTGTTAACGATCGTATTAGGAATTTCTTTGTTGGTATTGGATGGAATAAGTTGCTTGATGTTTCTGTTTCTGTTTCTGTGCATCGTGCATTGGTTGTGGAATTTTTATCATCTTTTGATTTTGATGCCTCGAGGGGGCTCGAGGATAGGCATGCAGTTGTGTTTTCTCTAAGTGGTAGGAAATTGCACATGTCTGTTAAAAATTTGAACATTGTGCTTGGTTTTGAGTCCGATGAATCTGTGCTTGAAGAGGCATATCATTCCTCTCTTTGTGAAGTCCCGTCTACTTTTTCTCAAACGGCTAATGAAACCTGGGCTATGCTTTCTATAGATGAGTCTTATAGTTCTCGCTCCTCTAAGGGAGCCCACTTGAAAGATGATGCACTTAGACTCTGTCATAGGTTCTTAGCTGCTAATGTGTTTGGTCGGTTGGACATGATGAATTTGGTTACTGTGCAAGAGTTGTTTTTACTTGATTGTATGCATTCTGGGACCAAGTTGAACTTTGGGTATTGGCTTGCCAAGCGATGGCATTCCAGTGCTCATCACACCCTCTGCCGAGCCCCCTTAGGTTGTTTTGTTACTTTACTTGCTGAAAGACTTCGTATCCCTATTTCTGACCCCGATCCTTTGTCTGTCATGTTATTCCGTTTGGAGGACTTTGCTGCTATGAAACTCTTATTTGTGAATGACCAGGGCCATTATCAGCTTACCCGACCGGGCATCGAAGGCCCGCGTCGCTCTGTTTCTGCAGGTCCTGCTGCTACCTCGCTCCTCCCAGCGATTGAGAAGTTGATCACCGCTGCCACTACTCGTGTTGAGGACAGCCTTAGCCACCGGCTGGATGAGATTGATGGTCGTCTGGACGTGATGGAGCAAGTGATCCGCCATTTGGCGGATCAGAGTTAGTTCCCTCTTCTCCCCCCTTGTTAATTATTGTTTGGTTTTGTCTGTTTGCTCTTTTGGTTTTTACTTTTGGTGTTACCATGTGAGTTTACATTTTTTTTATTTTAGTATCCCTTCTCACAGTGAGGACGCTGTATTTTTCAAGTGTGGGGGGGGGAGTATATCGTGTCTCATGTTCATGTTTTTATCTATGTGAAAATAAAAATATTTGAGTCCGTTATCTTGGGTTTTTGTTTGGGATTTTGCCTAAGTGTTGATAGCTTAAATTGATGAGAGTAAGGATGTATGAGCTGTGATTGGTTTGACTGAATGAAAGGTTGATGTTTGTGATAGAAATGTGCCAAGTTTTGAATGAAATCTTGAATGATGAATCATGTTTCCAATCACTATTTTTTAAGCCTACAAATTGTGAGTTCTTGAGCCTATGAGCATGCATGAATTAAGAGCTCAATTTTTACATAATGAGTGTTGTCTGATTTGGTTTATTGGATACTTGAATTGCTTTGCTACCCTTATTGTTACCCTTATTGGCCTAAGAAAACACCACACCCATACATTGCCAAATAGTGAGCCAAGTTCAGCCTAAAAGACCCATTTTTTGCTGTCTACAGCCACTATGCATGAGCCATAGCCCTTTCTTTTGGCCTGTTTGTTGTCCTGGAAACATGCAAGTACCTGAATGAATGATGTCTAAGCTGCACAAATAAGAAATATGAGGTCTTGAGAAAAAATGTGTGAATGTTAATACTCTACTCCTCCAAAAAAATAAGAAATATGAATAAGAAGCAAAGCTTCTACCTGTATAATAAAAAAAATGAGGAGTAGAGTATGAAGAGAGTAAATGAATTCGTGTGCTCAGAATTTTGAAATCAGACCTGTGCTGGATGTTGTTGCGCCGCGCTGGAAAAGGGATATACATTCTTGTACTTGCATTGTTTATTTCACATTAGTTACTTTGGCCAAATGGATCCTACCTCGTGAACCTTAGCCCCATTACAACCAAAAGAGGAAAGACCTTGTGATTTGTGTTTGAAATTGAAGAGTGGTAACTTTGATAACAAATGAGCAATTCTATGTTGAAAAGAACTAGTCATGACCTTCGAGTGAACAGCTTCTAGACCTGATTTCTTTGAGAGTTAATGAGTGAATCTTGGTGAGGCTGGATTGATAAGCATGATTTTAACTTGATTGACAAAAATATTGGCATATTCTGGAACCAATTGGTTGGTGGTTTGTGGATTGATATATCACAGCTTATGCTCTGATTTCTCACTGATTTGGGGTGTTGATACTTGGTCATTCATCCTTGTTAAGTCTGTTTTTTTTTGTTTTTGTTGCTCGAGGACGAGCAAGGGTTAAGTG
This sequence comes from Perilla frutescens, assembly GCA_026008535.1. Classification (NCBI taxonomy): domain Eukaryota; kingdom Viridiplantae; phylum Streptophyta; class Magnoliopsida; order Lamiales; family Lamiaceae; genus Perilla; species Perilla frutescens. Next base: position 66,265,383 of record BRKX01000003.1, on the reverse strand, counting down.
TAGGGGGATTTGATAGGACATATTCTACTTGTTCTTGTCACTACTTTTTGGTGTCTTTTCTTCTTATTGTTTATCCTATATTTGTGCTTTGATATGTTGTTAAGTTGTGTAGGGACATGATATAAAAATGAAGAAAAGAGGCAGGTTTTGGTGCAAGAAAAGATATAAGTAAAGAAATGGGAGAAGTTCGAGCAGATCAAGCTGCAAGGGCATGCAGCTGGAGGATTGAAGCAGATTTTTGGAAGATCGGTCCACTACACATTTTTGGCTTGCTGATCTAAATATCGGCCCACAAGTTGACCTGGACGCGGAAAAGCTCACTCCACCGTCTCTAGAAGTGTTTTGCATGGGATCTACTTAGACTAAGACATAATTTCCTAATAGAGACCTTATCTTTTATTGATTGTAAATATATATTAGGATTTTAGCCTATTTTATGAGACACGACGCTAGAGACGAGAACGCAGCAGAGAATGGTTCTAATTCAGATTTATTTTCTTTCTTCGATATCATCATCGCACAATTCCATAATTTATTGTTACTCGATTCCAGCATGCAACGTAGCTCATTTCCTCGTATTCTGGTGACGACGACAAAGCTCCGCTTATATAACTGTGAGATCTAATTGTTTGTTCATAATTAATTGATGCATGTATCTGTTATTCTTGTATTTCGAGTTGTTAATTATTCTAAGTCTATCGAATAGTTGCAAATATTTGGTAGGTTGTGATTAATTACTAAGCCAATTAAATCAGCCATACGTAATCGTGGTTTAGGTTTAATAAGTGGTAAAACAGTTGTTAAAAACTAGGGGAATAACAGAGTTAATTTTACAGTCCTGCGTCAGAGTCTGTAAGTTAAGAATCGGGTCTTTCTTGTGCTAATTGCTTTCGGTTCATTAAACTTAAGGAGCGTCTCTTACAGTTGTCAACTGATTAGAGAATAATTAATGAAGCATCTTCTTAATTATCGAAACAGTATGGAGAGATTGGGTCATGTCAGAAGCGTCTTCGATGACTATAACTGATTTGCATGGTTTGATTAATTAATTCTTGCATCTGTGATCAGTATTATAAGTGGAATGGAGTTCGTTGGAGCCGGAATACATTTTCATCATTGATTTAAAGCCGATCTTTTGCACAATTATTTTCGATAGTTGTCTATTTAATTCCTAGATTTATTTTGCTATACAATTCACACAAAACACCTCTCTGGAAGTTTGGTCACGCAGACTGAAAGTCAAGAGTAGTTCTCGTCAGTCCTTTGGGAGACGATCCTGCTCGCCACTGTACTCTGCAGTGTGGGCTTGCCGACGAAAGTCGGAACATTTATTTTTGGTGAAAAATGACGCACCAGATAGTTTATTAATATTCCAATTACAAAAACTTGAGATTAATACAACACAACATATTAATGAATTTTTACATTTTGCTTATACATAGAAAAAACAAACAACATAACTAATCACTAAAATATATTTTACTCTGAGGTTGTCCGTATGAGAATTCAGAGTGTACTTTGGCTACATTTTTTTCTAAGACTTAATTAATTTTTTTTTTTTCGGGGGAACGGGGGTGTTGGGCGGCAACCCACCGGGCCTACTCCAAGGCCGACCCTCTTGATCACAGACTCGCAGTTATAACCGTGATCCATAATTAAGAATGAGTGACTTAGGCCATCTCCAATAGTCTGCACTATAATGCAGCATCACTATCACTAAAATGCAGCAGATTCTCAATTTCATCTCCAACAGTTTGCACTATAATTCTACACCAAAAGAGAATATTCTAGAATATTCCTTTTATTTCATTTACAATTATCATTTTATAATTGATAACATATAATGAGTTATGAAATTTATTTAATTAATATCTATATTTAAATTTAAATTTTCATAATAATTATGAAAAATATTTTTTTAACAAATATATTTGAATTAATATAAAATGAAAATACGATTCATTAAAATATTACAAAGTAAACATAAAGTTACATGATAATATATTCTAATTCTCCGGATTAGAATATTCATCCCACAAATGATCAATTAATGCATTTCGAAGCGAGAAATGTGCTTCTACATCTTGAATTTTCCTAAATCGAGCACGCAAATTTTGAAATTGAGCATTTTCATCAATAAAAAATTTAACATCTGGTGGTGGCACGTCCCTTGCTTCTTCAATTGGTGCATCAAGATCTCGTTCATCCTCGATTATCATGTTGTGTATTATGATGCACGCAGTCATAATATTGCACAAATCGCTTTTGCTCCATGAACGTGCCGGATTTGCCACAATTGCAAATTGACTTTGGAGAACGCCAAATGCACATTCGACATCTTTTCTACATGCTTCTTGCTTCTTCGCAAAATATGATTTTTAGGACCACTTGGAGATTGAATAGATTGCACAAAAGTTGCCCATTTGGGGTAGATGCCATCAGTTAGATAGTAGCCCATATTGTATTCTTTTCCACCGATGACATAATGTGCTGGAGGAGCAACTCCTCTAGCAAGTCCAGAGAACAAGGGAGATGTATCCAACACATTAATATCATTGTTGGATCCTGGAATCCCGAAATAGGCATGTCATATCCAAAGATCATAATCAGCTATAGCTTCAAGAATAATTGTTGGAGCTCCACTTCGACCAGAGTGTTGTCCTGCATAAGCTGTAGGACAATTTTTCCACCGCCAGTGCATGCAATCCAGACTGCCTAACATTCATGGGAATCCACGTTGCTTACCAATATAGAGTAGCCTAGCAACGTCATTAGCAGTAGGTGATCTTAGATATCGTTCTGCAAATATCTCTCAAACAGCACGACATAATCTATTGAGACATTCAATTGCTGTAGACTCTCCAGTTTTGATGTACTCATCAGTTGCATCCACTAGAGTAGCATATGCTAGTATGCGAAATGCAGCTGTAATTTTTTGGAAAATAGATAAACCTAGTTTCCCGGTGGCATCCCTGCGCTGCATAAAATAGCGATCGTGATTTTTTACAGCATCCAGGATCGTAGTGAGAGATCCCTCCAAACTCACATGAGAACGATCATAAAGGATTGCAAAAAATTCCTTGGTTGTCTCAAACAAGTTGAAGCTTTGAACATTAGCGGTGCAAATGAACAGATACTTGTAAGTATTTTATGTTTTTTTTTTGTATCTGATTTGTTTATCTTTTAATTCTAACATTCTTTTTTTTTACATGTAATGCAGCTAGAGCGTGCAAATGATAAAATGAGGGACAATGCTGAATATCCGAACGGTTTCAAATTTGATCATGTGTGGTCTATGATGAAAATATTTCTGCAAGTTGAAACCACGAGACATGAAGAGAGCACTCTGGGTTCCTCCAATCCATCACAATCTTCGTTTTCCACATTTTCCACAGATGATGACAATATGATCAATGAAGACTTTTTGTCCCAACGACCATATGGCGTTAAAAAGAGCAAATTAAAGAAGAAACAGAATGAAGATGCAGCTTCTTTTGAAAAGATGCTCAAAGAAGAAAGTGAGAAACTTCGAGAACTTATAGCAAAATCTCAAGCTCAACGTGCAGAAGATGCTCTCTTTAAAAAAGAAAAACACGAACTGAAAAAGACAATGAGAGAAGACAACATATTGATGCTCAAATTGGACATGATTGCCGAACCTGATCGTCATGAATACTTCCGCTCGCAACAACAACAAATTTTACAAAAACGAAAAGAAGCGGAACAAGCCAACTCTAGCAACTTTACTATGTTTGGGAATTTTTCGGATCTTGGAGGGAGCGGAAGTGGCCTTTCAGATTATTAGGAAAATATTTGTGTCTTTTTATTTTATTTTATGCGTATTTTTATGTTTTTATTTTAATGTACTTTTATGTATTATTAGGGAAATATTTGTATCGTTTTAATTTATTTTATGCGTATTTTAATGTTTTTATTTCATGTACTTTTATCTATTTTTCGTATTTTTATGTTATTTTATTGTTGGTGTAATTTTATTTATTTTAGTATTTTTTTATTATTGGCTTAATTTTTATCTAATTTAATTTTATGTATCAATATTTGTATTTAATTAAATTTATCATATATAACAAATTTTAATATTAATTATAACCCATTATTTTAAATACAATACAAATAATATACATAAAATACACACATTACAAAACCAAAACAATAAACAAAATTAAAAAAAAAAAAAAAAGAAATAGTGGATGCCATCAAGGAGAGAGGGATGGTATATATACCGTCCCTCAATCCACTCCCCTAAAATGGCGTCTTGGATGCAGCTGCGTTGGAGAGCAGATCAGCAGCAAAATGGAGAAATGGTGTGGCCCTTGGAGATGCCCTTAAGATGAAAAGAAAAATTAAAACACATTTATTATTATGTATTTTTTAGAAATGTCTGATTTTTTCATATTTAATGTGTCTATATGCAGCGGAAATCCTCTATTGCACATTTGGTAATGCATTTTCTATTGTACACTCAATTATTTTAGTTTTTTTTTTCAATTTATTTTTTTGATTTCAATTTCTTATGTTTTAGTTTCATTTTACACTTATTATTTACGATTCATCATACTCAGTTAGAATGCATTATAATTTGTCTGTATTTAATTTTCAATTTTTAATTGATTATTTAAAAAATTAAATACTAAAAAATTATATTAAACTCTAATTAGGTAGGATGAATCCTAAATAATAAGTATAAAATTAAACCAAATCATATATAATAAATTGAAAACAAAGAAAAGAATTGAATTTAAAAAAAAAAAATCAGACATGCAATAAAAAATGCAACACCAAATATATAATAGACGATTTCATATAGTCTATACGAGATATCCATTTACTTCGATATCTTCACGTGTCTATAATTGTTCACAAGTATATTCGTACAAACTTTTACTTTATTTGAGATGTAAGAGTCACTAGCAATAATACACCGAATAAGGTCTAACCACAACTAGAAAATTTGAGGTGCCGAAAATTATGAGGTTTGACCTTGATCCCGTTAGGAACTAGAGCGCCTATGTATTTGTTCGCTTCTCAATAAGTATAATTCACCAATAGATTAATAATTACATGTCATAATTTAGAAAATAAAAGGGAAAGGGAAAATGTCATCATAAGTAAATATATATATATATATGTGTGTGTGTGTGTGTGTGAATAAAATTGGGGAATTAACTTGTGTAGGTGACTAGCATAATAAATGTATCGGTGGGCACTATTAATGTTGGATGGGTGTGCAATTATGGTTGGATGTTAGGTGTATCTAATATATCTATGTTTTTTTGTTTTTTGTTTTTTTACAAAATTATTTTTTTCTCCTCTTTACTTATATATATATTATATAAACAATATACACGGATGGGTACAACGCAATATGAAACAGAGAATCAAACATTGTATTCATATCCGTTTCCATATGTTTGCAAAACCAAAAAAAAAAAAAAATTAATTTGTCATTACCTAATATATGCACGAAATTTCTTGTGCATGGCTACAAATTTTTCCATAATTTATATGCTTATGTAATTGATATGGTCCATAAAATCATTTATGTTTTATCGTACTTTATTTGGTAAGTTGGAGCGTAATTAATTAAGTTCGCGTAATTAATTGACTACGTGATTTCTTTTTCTTAAAAGGATAATGTTATTCGGTCATATTATGGAGTAGATTTTTTTAGTAGACTGCATAATGAAACCCCCAAACATTCCTTTCTCAATCCGCTGATATATATTCCCTCCATTTCATAATAAGTGTCATTCTAACATTTCAATTTTGTTTCAAAAAACATATCATTCTACATAATCGAGGTAAAAATTTCACATTTTTCTCATATTTGTCCTCATTAAATGCATTCAAACAATCATATTTAACTCATTTAATATATTCACATAAGTGTGTATAAGGCAATTTGATTATCTAATTAATATCTTTATTAATATGTGTGCATTGATCCAGAATGACACTTATTCAGAAACAGAGGGAGTATGTATTAACATATATAAATCACTCACATAATAACACACACACACACACACACATATATATATATAGGGAATTGATCAAATAGGAACTCAATCCCCCATGAGAACCTAGAAACCAATCCTAATCTTAGATTTGATTAGATCTAATGGCCACAATTTAGTCAATGTTTTAGTCAAAGTAATGTGGCAAACTTGTAATATTTGAGAACTTAATGAATGCGGGGTTATGTTGGTAATTTAGAAAATCTGTTATGTTTTTCAGATTTTAGGCCCAATTCCTTGAATTAAATAGACAACACTTTAAAACTGTTATTTTTTCTGGCATTGTATTAATATGCTAACATGAGATATGTACATTGCTAACATTGAGATATTTTGTTGCTAACATGACCTTACTAACAAATAAAATAATACATAAAATTAATAAAATAAAAATAATAAGTCGGAATAATCTGATCACCATTAATCATATTAGATCCAACATTAAATATTTATTCTCATTTCTGATCACTGCAACAAAGTATTCTCACATGAACCAAAACCTACACACACGATCTTCATATCAAATAGGAATTATCATGCCCTTTTAGAGACTTGGTTGTAGGATAAGTTTGGCTGAATATCATAAATTTGATTTTTTCAGAAATTCTTCTAAGGTTAAGTCCCAAAATTCATTTTACAGACCGATCTTGTTTACTGCGATGAGCTTTTCCTCCTCATATATATAAAACGATATAATAACTTGAATGAATAGGTATCATCATTTCATAAATTATTTTTATCATTATCACAAAAATAATAAGAATAATCAACATTTAAAGTCTAATAACAAAATAATAATTCCTAACACAATCGAATCTCGGTGTTACTAAATTTTTGAGTTTAACACGTTGTTTATATGGTCCTAGAAAAAATCTTAACAAACATTATCGTATTTTTAGGTTAAAAGTAAAGCTAATGAGTTCATCCGAGAAAAGAACAAAAAAATCTCAGGCGCGGCGTATGATGAGATGGCTGATCTGCAGCCTCACATTCTACCTAATTTTATCTTTTGTTGCAAAACCAAAAATAACCACTTTTTTGTTTTTTAATTTTATTTTTTTTTCAATCCATCAATTGCGCCGCGATTCAAATTTTTTTATACACGCATACATATTATATATAGAGAGTTTGTTGTATCGTGCATAAATTAATAAATGTTCTAATTTAAATTCGAGTTATATAATATGACAACTTCACTGAGATCTAGTAAAGGTAGAATATCTAAATATTGTATATGATAACATAACATGATATTTTCATTAATATAATAGTAGAAAGTTAGAGTGTCTTCTATCTTCTCAAATCACATCATTTATTAATTAGGTATCATATTTCAACTCTAAAATGGCATCATGCTCAGCATCTCTAAATTATATATGTGGTCCTATATAAATATTTATACACGCTACAATGTTGTGTGTTTTTCATTGGTTGACCTAAAATAATTAAGAAAACCACAATTTCAATCATATGACTAAATTATAATTAAGAAACAAAAACCAATATTATCGTTGTGCACTTAATCAACTAACTGAACAACGCATGATCAAACTTCCCAAAATACTCTAAAAATACTAAGACAACAAATGGGAAAAACTATCTAAAAATAAAATAGGAGAGCGTGAGAATTCATAGGCCTAATTAGGCAGTAATTAACAAAGAATAAGACTGAGACAATAATAAAAAGAAATTCTAAAAAGATGGCCGGAAGGGCGACGGAGCTAGAACTGGATGGTGCTGGAGCCGGTGCACTCACCCCGACGAAGTTGGCCGGTGCACTGCCCGGTGATTTTCCGATGATGGTGGCGGGAGCTGGAGCATTAGCTATTACACATGGACACAAATAGGATGCTTTAATTTGTTACTATTTGTGTACATATATATAGGTAGAGAACTTAATTTTAACTATATATATTTGTAAATAGAACACAATTACTATAAATATTAAAAATATATTGATTTATGATCTAAAATTTATTTCATATAAAATAGTCTTATATAACAAACTGAATTCGGAAACATATATTGTCGGATAAAAAATCCTTATATAATGTACCCAATATGAGTTAAATTGGGCCCAATACTCAAAATCAATATTTAACTAGAAAAACTAAAATCTAAGATAGTGGCTTATGAAATAATGATTATCAACATTTTTAATTATTATTGTGTAGTATTTTTTGTAATTAAAATTAATATTTAATTATTTAACATTTAATTATATATTTTCTCAAAATCTAGTATTTGATATTCAATATTTATTTTTATAAATATTATACTTTTAACTAATTAAGTTATGGGATAACTATCGATAAATTAATTAAACAATTTATTTATTTGCATTGATTGTTGTACTTTTTAAACTTATTTAATATATTTATTATGATACTAATTTGTATAATTTTATTGTGTATATATACATATAATATACTCCTTCCGTTTCTTTATGATTGTTGTTTTAATTTATTTTTTGGTCAAAATGTTTGTTATTTTATATATTTTCACACACTCTCTTAATTTGAACCCTATCCCAAACTCTATTTTAGGAAAATATAAGTTAGTAAGATTTTTATCATATGAGAGATGCAATGTTAGTCCATAATTAAATTAATTGTTATAAAAAAAAACTAAAATAACAATCGAAACAGTGGGAGTGGTTATTCAATTTTTTCAAAACGGTTGAACCAGTAACCCAGTAACCCAGTAAATTCATGATCGGCTCAATGTCCGGTTTAAAAAACTTGCTTTTAACACGAATGCTTTGATCTTCAATTATTTTAAATTCGATACATATCCTTTCAAAATTCTAGCAATTATATTTGAGAGTTAAATTTCCCGAACCTAAAATATGGCTTGTACAGAACTACAATCAGAGTAATTTCATGTGGAAAATAATTTCCTTATATATATAAGACATACTATACGTGATTTAATTTGAGCTTTGTAACCAAAATCGATCCTTTTACCAAAGTAACCTTTAATGAAACAAACATAACATACCTGGAGATCCATCAGCACCACCGTAGTTAGAAACTGCGAGCCAAAAAAAAACATCAAAAATCTGCTTGTCTTTAATAGAAAATAAAATATAAAGCTAGCGTGACATGAGAGAGAGGGTAGAGAGAGAAACAGACGATGGCAGGTGGTGAATTGAGGTGCGGGAAGTCGACAAAGAGAAGGCAAAGCACGAGCTCTATGAATGTCGAGATCAAGGCCTAAAGTAGGAGCTAGGGTTACGGCATAACACACGCAGTCAGCGTTGAATTCCAACAAACTCTTCAACCCCGAGCAACACGACCCCTGCGGCGTCGTTTCGCTCCCACCCACTATCAAGAACCCCATGCAGTCCATCATGCCGTATACCAGGTCCGTGCACTCCGCCGCCGTCGGTGACTGCGTCGGCGCTATCTCGGAGGCGCTGCTCACCGCCACCACGGCCCACGTACCCAACAAAATGTATCCCACTTCTGTCGATAAATTCTTCATCTTTATTGTTTTTTACTTTTTCTAGAAAGAGTTAATTAAGTAAGTGTACTACTAGCTGTTTAATTGTATATATCCTAGGAAATTTGAATGAGCTAGTTAAGATTTTGATCGTAAAATGTTGTTTTATAGTTACGTTTGTTTCGATATGGTTGTTATATATCCTAAAATTTGAAATGCTGTTAGTTTGTTAAGATATATATGACTATATGTCCTATAATATCTCTAGCGGATATATGAGATTCGGTTTTGCTACAAAGGAATATAGAGTTTTTAACGTAAATAAGAAAAACTAACTATTTTGAATTTCTTAGTTAGAAATTAATAGTTTTCACTTCATAAATTAAATTATATACAAAGAAATCTTTGTGTATGTAAGTATGTTATTTAATATCTAGTTGAAATAAAATTAATATATATATATAGATAAAATTATGTAATACCGTTTTAAATATCAAAATTTGTTAGACATGTCAAAATCTGAATTCTAAACTCATATTCAGTGATATATTTTGTAATTTTGTTTGCCTATGATTGATTGTGTTTTGGATCCAAATATATATTGACTCTTGTAATAGTGAATTCAAGCCCAACTCAAGTCGTCATTAAAAGTAAAGTGGAGGTTAGGTGACGTGACCTTAGAAGAGTTTGGGGTCGGACGATGTGACCTCACTTCCGAGATCGTAGGTGAAGGTAAGATTGAAAAGGTTTGCATTGAGGTAACCACCGTAAGAAAAAGACTGGGTCAAAACCCTCGCTCCAAGTAAAAGGAGATAGGGTCAAAAATCTCATGAATTTCAAGAAAAGGGACGAAATCCGTTGGAACTTGAACACCACTAGAAAGGGAGAAAGCATTTTATCAAAACTCTAATAAGAGAATTAGACTTCGCATTCGACCTCTAAATTTCTCTAAACTTAAGCATTATTCTTTTGTTTCTCTGCATTCTTTTCGTTTTAATCATTTTGTTCAATTCTGATTTGAGCGTTAGAGTCCTTTCGATTGTCGAACCCCTAATTTTTGGATTTACAACTCTTACGGATCCTATTTTTTTTCTTACGGACCCTAATTAATAAGTGTAAAATTAAATTAAAATATAATAAATTGAAACGAAGAAAAAAATGTAAGAAAAAGTAATAAACTACTTGATCGTGTTAAAAATGTAGAAAAATTAATAAGTTATTTGATCGTGTTGCACATGATGTAACACAATTGGTATCATATGCTATTTAATATTTCATATAAAAACTAGACATGTGAAGCCATATAATAATTAATTTCATATATATTCAGTGAATATACGCACATACACATATATAGTTGATGTTCAATGAATATATTAATAGTTAATACATACTGATGCATATAAATATAAATATATATATAGGGACATATACATATATAGTTGATGTTCAATGAATATATTAATGCATACTGATGCACATATATATATATATATATATATATATGGGTGGATTTGATGAGAACTCTTCCCTGGAACTGAAAATTTATCCAAACCATATAAATTTTAATCTTAGTGGTCCATATTTAACAAAAAAAGACGGTGACAAATTTGTAAATATTTTGAACTTTTTAAAAAAAGCGGTGGCATATTGGTAAATATATTGAACTTCAAAAGTGAGAAGTTATTTCATTTCCATTAAAATTTAGATGCTGATGTCGGCATATTTATACAAATATTGTTGAAACTTTAAACAATCACAACTTGTTCGTTTTTAATCAGATTTACGCAAATCATATATCAAATTAAAATTATTTTCATACTTTTTCATTTAAGATCCATATTGCATATGTTTATTTGAAAAAAAAATAGATGGAATATATAAAAATCAATTTTCTGGCATATTTTTCATGCAGAGCAGCCCTAGATTTATCTTAGCATGGTGTATATAATATTTTAGCACGACCTATATAGCTTTTTAACATGACCAACTATAACTCACATAATTGCGTTTATGATGTTTTAGCATGAAATTACTCGCATATTAACATGATATATATGACATTTTATCATAATCCGTAACTCATATCAACATTGTGTTCATAAAGTTCTAGCATGATACTCATAAATTAAGAAGATGATATCAACATATTTACACAAATATTGTAGAAATTTTAAACAATCGTAACTTGCCCGTTTTAATCAAATTTACGCAAATTATATATCAAATTAAAGATATATATTCTCATACTATTTCATCTAAGATCCATATTTTATATGTTTATCTAACAAAAATTATTTTATTCGCAATAGTATAAAATAATAGTTATAATAGCATGACAAAATACTCATTATAACATGAAAATATAACCATCATAACAACAAAGAAAAATATTCATAACAATATAAAAAAATCGTGAAACATGTAAATTTACTTGTAATATTGATACAAACTCAATTTCGCATATTTTCACATTCATTTTTAGTGCTTATAGTTGTATATAGAGTCTAGTTTGGGACAAAGTGTAACAGGGGAGAGAGGAACGCGTTTGATCCATTAAGGGCATAATTGTGGTGCCTACTCCCACGGAGGGCATAAAGAGGATCAATTGCTGAAGCTTTGGCAGTCTGTTGCGGATTTTGCGTGGAAGTTCAGCAGCTAATCATTTTCAACTGACGTGGGCCCATGTCAATTAAACTCAATTCTCCTATCTCTAGGGCTAAATTGCAATTTAATTAATCTAATCAAGCACAATCAATCAACAAACATCAATTAAACATTAATCTCTCGATCTAATGCAAAATTGAAACCATAAATCATTTACTCATGCATAATTGATTCTCTCGAACCCAATTATACACCAAATTCTATTCTTAGATGGCCAATCAAAGAATAGAAGCAATCAAATCATGATTTATGAGAAAGAAGGGGAAGATTAAGCAATAACCCATGTTTAATTCACAAACCCATCACCAAATCACAACACCCTAGATAGCAAGAAATTTAGCTATTCATACTCAAAATAACAATCAAAACAACACAAAATAGAAGCATAGATCAAGGTAAGATGAAACCCGAAAACTTGTATTAAAATCTCCAAAATAGCTCTTGTTCCACAAGCTCCAAAGCTCCAAATGCACAATTCTCTTTCTCTCTCTAAAAATGGAAAAATATGAAGTTGGATACCTCATTTTTTAGCTAAGGTATCTATATATATAAGGTGTGGGAAGATAGGGTGAAAAATAAAGCAAAAACCAAAAATCCCGGAAATGTGACACAGGGGCGGGGCTGGGAGGCGCGACCCGGGTGGGCTCGAGGCTGGCCTGAGCTACATTACATGTGGTGGTTTTCAGGCCGCGGACACGGAGCAGCGGTCGCAGGTCCTAGTTCCGGGTCGTGCCGGGCTGCAGTGTTGCTCGGTGTTGCGGCTTCGACCCGACCTTCGTGTTTTCTCCTCCATCGAATTCGGCTTTCCGGTCACTTTCGTCTTCTCTCGATACGCACTTCAACACTCCATTCGATCTTTCCTCGATTCTCGAGCCTTAGTTTGCTTATTTTACCTTGTTTTCTGAATTAACGGTGTTAGCAACACTTATTCGAAATATCATCTAATATTACCCTATACTATTACTAAACATACTAAAAAATGATAAAAATATACGGATTAATGTTCGATTAGGACTAAAATACGAATATGTCAACTCCCCCAAACTTGAACGCTTGTTTGTCCTCAAACAAGAATTCGGATACAACAAGAGGAAATCAAGACAAAAAGGAAAATCGTAGCCACTAATGCCTCAGCTTTTCAAAAAAAAAAAATCCACATGCAAAGAACGAGATCAAAGCCTCATATCATAAGAGCAAAATCATGGAAAAAAAGACCACTCTCTTTGAAACGCAATTCATATCACAATGATCTTCATACATGGAGATAAGGGGCACATTTTCACTCATCATCAAGTAATAGAAGCATACCACCATAAGCTTGCGAAATAACTCAACATGATTCATCAATGTGCTCTAAACAAGAATCACATAGGTCTTTAGGGTTGTAGCGTTTGGCTCTTTGGACGGGTAGGAAATTTTAGGCAAGAGTGACTCCAAGTCCTTTCTCACATCCTACTAGCATTCCAAACCTAGTAAAACTAAAAGTTTTCTTCTACCCATGTCACACAAAATGAGCAAGCTTAAGCAAAAGACGGATGATCCTTAGCCTTCTCCTTTTCTTCTAATTCATTCCCCCTAAGACATTTGATCACACATTCTTTCACAAGGAACTAGACTCGGCATTAAATTTTTTTTTTCTTCAATTTAATTCTACATCACGACTCTAATGATTCTCATTTTTTTTCATTTCAAGGGGGGACTTTGAGCTTCACAATCCAAGGCTTAAATATGTTTCACATTTTTTTTCTATCCGAATTTTACTACCAATGGTTTTTGACATGACAATTCCTTCATTTCCTAAATTCCCTCTACCCCGGGCTATTCAACAAAAATCAATCACCAAAGGCTCAACGGAGCTAACAAGGATAAATTTTAAAGGAATGAATAAATAAGGCTCAAAATTTTCGACAAAAACCGCCTTAGGTCATCTTCAAGTTCTAAGTACATATAGAATACATGAAAGTTATGAAGCAAGTTCTAGAGATGCAAATATCATTGACGAATGACACATGAAAGAACAAAATAGGCCCAAATCTCACAAGTGGCTAGAAATCAAGTCAAATTTCCACGATTTTGACTCACATGATATTTCGGCTTATCACTCTTCTCATGCATGAATTTTTCAAAATTATCACATAAACACAAAATAAATCATCATAGGCTCAGTATGATTTCCTATGTCTATCATTCTCTATTTTCGTCACCAAATTAAGCAAGACAAACACAAGCTCAAGCAGGGAAAAATTAGCACACACGATTAAAGCCTAATCCAAGCATTTATTAAAAACCCAAATATTGAAATAAAGATGATCCTAAAGATCAAATATATACATACAAACCAACATAAAATACTAAATCCAAATATCAAATCCTAATTAAATAACAGTCATCCAAATATCCAAATAAACTAAAATAAAAGTGCTCACTAAAAGCAGAAAAATGGCGATTATCGGTCACCACTTCACACCCCCTCCTCCAAACTTGTTCCATTTCAAGGAAAGGGCAAGTTTGAGTGGAAAGATAGTGGGACCGAAATCGAGGGGCAGACTCTCATTCTTGCTCCGAGGCTTCTTCCTCGGATTTCTCTTCATACATTTGTGCTTTCTCTTGCTCTTACTCAACTCTTATTCATCACGGGCTCTCCTTCAGTTTCCATGCCTCCCTCGTGCCATTGTTTTTGTAAAATTTCGAGGAGCAAACGCTCAAGTACCTTGCAAACACAATGAAGGGCGTTATTTTAACACAACCAAAAAAAGAGGCAAAAAGGGTCCATGGGCATAGGCTATTAACAAAATCACATAAGCATTGGATCTCAAGCCTTTCAACAATCCAACATCACTCTTTTTATACCTCTACACATCTCTCAAAACATCAACCAAAGGGCACTCCATTACCAAAAATCCCACATCTACCAACATCAACATTTATAAATAAAGGAGTCCCATTCAAATCACCATGAGCATGCATAAAGAGAGAAGGGTCGGCTTATATAAATCAAAATAACCAAAAAAAAAATGGGGCATGAGAAACAATGCACACTCATTAATACCACAATTTCCTTATGAAGCATAGAAATCCCCAAAAATAAAGCTCAACTTTACTCATGCTTCCAAACACTCTCCAACATGCTACTCTCAAATAAAATTTTCCAATTTAAGACACCAAAACACCTAAAACACCTAAACAGAAACAAGAAAAATATAACAAAAACCAAATAACATGAAATAAAATTGAAACACATCAAAACTAACTAAAATAAACGAAATGAAGACAAGAAATTGGGTTGCCTCCCAATGAGTGCTAATTTTAACGTCGCTAGCTCGACAGGATACCACAGGTCAATTTGTCAACCAATGAGATATGGTGGCTTCCTTCTCCACACCAAAGCTCCCTTTTGAGTTCTCCGAGGTATTTCACCCAAGTTCGGGTCGAAGATTCTAAAGTACTTATTGGGAATGTCTTTTTCACTCTTCTCTTGACAAATCCTCTTGCTTGATTTGATTTCTCGAATCACCTTACACTCCTCTAGGTCTCTGGGGCCATCTTCTTTGGGAACTTCTCTTCTCTTCTTTATATGGTACACAACCGACAACTCATGAACTCTAAGAGTGAGTTCACCCTTTTCCATATCGATTAAAGCCCTTGCGGTATTCAAGAATGGTCTTCCAAGAAGGAGAGGTGTCTCTTCATTCTCTTCCATGTCCAATACAAAAAAATCAACTGGAAAAATGAATTTACCAACTTGCACAAGAACGTTCTCAAGGATCCCTTTAGGGTGAGTAACAGTATGGTCCGCCAATTGCAAGCTAACATTTGTTGGCTTCAAATTCCCAATTTTTAGCATATGAAAGAAAGACAGGGGCATAAGGTTCACACTTGCACCCAGATCACGTAGTGCTTCTCCAATCAATTTTCCGCCGATATCCCATGGAATAACAAAACTCCCACGGTCTTGTAACTTTTGTGGCAACTTCTGTTGAAGAAAGACACTACCCTCCTCTATAAGGCTTAGTACTTCGCACTCCTCCCACTTTTTCTTCTTTGAAAATATTTCCCTAAAGACTTTTGCATAATTCAGCATTCTTTGCAATAAATTCACAAAAGAGAGGTTAATGTGGATTCTCTGAAACACCTCCAAGAATTTCTTATATTGCCAACTTGCTCATTCTTTCGCAACCTTTCAGGATATGGAATAGAAATAGAGATGGGAGGCAAGGAAACTGGTAATAACTTACTTAACATTTTATCTTTCGGTTTCTTCTCAACTCCCAAGTCACCCTCTTTGGTTTTCAATCCATCTTCAACTTCTCTTTTATTGAGATTTACACGGGGGACCTCCGAATTTTCCTTTAACCCACTCAACACGTGTATATCCTTACATTGCTCCTTTGGGTTGATGGTTGTAGTACTCGGGAATTTTCCTTGTTGGTGTTGATTCCCTATGTATGTAGCAAGCTAGCTCATTTGTTTCTCTAGTATATTCACCTGGCTACCTATGACTCCCACTTGATCTTCCAACTTCTCAAAATGAGTTTGTGACTCCCCCATGTATTTTTCCGTTTTGTTCAATAAAGTTATGAGAAGTTCTTCCATTTTCGGCTTCTTTTCCTCATCGATTACCCCATTTGTAACCGAGAAGCCCGGTGGTGGTTGAAGGGCGTTGTTTGGATTCCCATAGGATAGATTTGGATGTGGTGGTTGGTGTTGATATTGGTTGCCCGGTCCACCATGTTAACCTTGGAAATGTGGCTTGAACCCTTGATTGTATGGTTCCTATAACCACTTTGGTTGACATAATTAGCTTCCTCAAGATGAGGTAGAGTAGAAGCTTCGGTCCTTTGTATCACCATAGCTTCGATCTTGGAATTCAAAGTCGACATTTGGGCGGCTAGAAGGGCTATCAAATCTGTGCTTGCATTAGTGTTGAATTTCATCTCTTTCACTCGGCTATTAGTAGGCGTTGAAAGCCATCTCATCAATGATAGCTAATGCTTCTTTCGGCCCCCTTCCTAGTAGAGACGCACCGGCGGCGGTATCTAGGATTCTTCTCACCTCGGGTGTTGATCCGGAGTAGAAAAGGCACACTTGATGGTCCGTGCCAAAGCCATGGCCCGGGCACTTTCTCAACATCTCACGGAATCGCTCCCAAGCTTCATATATGGACTCACCTTTCCTTTGCCTAAATTTGGTGATCTCCCCTTTGAGTTTGAGTGTTTTCCCCGGTGGAAAGAAATTTTGTAGAAACTTAGAGACCATTGTGTTCCAAGACTCAAACGTCAATGGGGGTTGGTTCGACCACCATGCTCTAGCTTTGTCACGGAGGGAAAAATAGAATAGCCTAAGTCTCACGGTGTCCTCCGGTACTCCATTCATTTTCACCGTCCGGCATATTTCAAGGAATTGGTTGACGTGCTCATGAGGATCTTCAATTGCGGAGCCCCCAAATTGATTTTGGGAAATCATTGCTATCAATCCCGGCTTGAGCTCAAAGTTATTAGCATCAATTATCGGTCCATTCCTTGCTCCTTCATTGACAACGGGGTGAAACATATTCCGGATTGGAGCCTCCTCTTGGGCTCTTGCTTCCTCTTGAGCCCTCAATTGTGCCCTCAACTTCTCCATTTGTGATTGCATCTTAAGGAGTAAGGGGTCTTGAATTGGAGGATTAGGAGGTTGAATTGGGGGATTGGGAATTTGGTTGTTGTTATCCCCCATTCATCTTCATCGCCTAGCCGCGTTGAGATGACGACTTGTAGCTTCTATTTCGGGGTCGACTTCAGACAAAGGCTCTCCACGCGACCTTATTCGCATACACCACCTAACAAAAGCACAAGATAAGTTTAGAACTTAAAAGAAAACAACACGTTTAACTAGCAAAACAATTCTTGAAATGATATTGCATATACTCAAATAAACAAATTAATTCCCCGGCAACGGCGCCAAAAACTTGATGAGATTTTTCTTTTAGTACAATTTAATCAATCACAAGCTTTAATTTACCAAATCTCAATTATGCAAGTGAACATGCGGAGCATAGGAGACCGGGTCAAACACGAGGAATTAAATGCATTTTTGAGCCTACAAGTACCATAAGATCAAACTCTTTCACTAGTTAAACAACTCGAATTTTTTAGATAATTAACTAAGACAGTGGAAATTGTAATACCTAAACAATTTAAAAATAATTGGAAAATAAACGGAAATTAAATCACACAAAAACACAAGGAGCAAAAATGGCTCTAGGGCATTGTTCATTAGTTAAAACTTGTTCATTAAACAATGGATTTATGCATAATCTCCCTAAACAACAATTGATACCAAATTTAGTCGAAGCCCCTCTCTCGAGCAACTAAGACCTTTCAATTAAACTCAATTCTCCTATCTCTAGGGCTAAATTGTAATTTAATCTAATCAAGCACAATCAATCAACAAACATCAATTAAACATTAATCTCTCGATCTAATGCAAAATTGAAACCATAGATCATTTACCCATGCACAATTGATTCTCTCGAACCCAATTATACACCAAATTCTATCCTTAGATGGCCAATCAAAGAATATAAGCAATCAAATCATGATTTATGAGAAGAAGGGGAAGATTAAGCAATAACCCATGTTTAATTCACAAACCCATCACCGAATCACAACACCCTAGATACCAAGAAATTTAGCTATTCATACTCAAAATAACAAACAAAACAACACAAAATAGAAGCATAGATCAAGGTAAGATGAAACCCGAAAACTTGTATTAAAATCTCCAAAATAACTCTTGTTCCACAAGCTCCAAAGCTCCAAATGCACAATTCTCTTTCTCTCTCTAAAAATGGAAAAATATGAAGTTGGATACCTCATTTTTTAGCTAAGGTATCTATATATATAAGGTGTGGGAAGATAGGGTAAAAAATAAAGCAAAAACCAAAAATCCCGGAAATGTAACACAGGGGCGCTCGGTGCTGCGGCTTCGACCCGGCATTCGTGTTTTCTCCTCCATCCAATTCAGCTTCCCGATCACTTCCGTCTTCTCCCGATACGCACTTCAACACTCCATTCAATCTTTTCTTGATTCTCGGGCCTTGATTTGCTTATTTTACCCTGTTTTCTGAATTAAAGGTGTTAGCAACACTTATTCAAAATATCATCTAATATTACCCTATACTATTACTAAACATACTAAAAAATTATAAAAACATACGAATTAATGTTCGAATTAGGACTAAAATATAAGTATATCAGTGCACAGCAGTTCCGCAGCTTGGAGAAGTCAGCTAGAAGAGAGAGAAGACGTGGAGGAGAGAGAAGAGAAGAGAAGAGATAAAGGAGAGAGAAGAGATGGAGTAGCTCATCCCTATAATTTAGGGAACATGGTTGAAGTGGATCTCTCCAACTAAAGCATACCTCTACATGGGTTGAGCTGGGCCAAATTATGACTTTTCAAACAACTATAAATACTAATTATCTTTCATTTTCATAGGGCAATCAGAAACATACCCTTTAGAACTGCAAAATATAGTTTATATTCTATATTTACATTTTCTGGATATTCTGCACAGTCGGGGGCGATTTGCTCTCGGCTGATGCATGTATCTGCTTTTGCCCAAATCTAGAGTTGGTTCCAGATTTTAATCTAGTTTGTTTTCCTTTCATTATGTGTTGTTTATTTATTTTTGCTTTATTTATTAGCATGTTATCTGGCTAAGTATCCAATGTTCAAGTCAAATGTGAATATGTTGAGGTAGAAATTATGCATGAGGCTTAGTGTTCTTAATTTATCTCGAATTGATTCTCAACTTCATTCTGGGAAGAACGATGACATGCCAATAACAAGATTAGGTTGGTCGCTACTCTTAATTGAACTATTGTTTCTGTAAGTCAGGGTGGAAGTAAGGGCGACCGAACCCTGATGAGCCACTAAGTGATAAAGCAGGTGCCGAAGCTTGGAGATTGAAGTATAGGTGGATATGGGCACACCGACGAAGGGGTCTCATATGCCAGCGTTGGGTTCCTCCATTTCAATGTTGCTATCCTTGCAAACCCTCTGCATGACTCTCTTCATTAGGTCTTGGATAGTTAGGGATTAAGAGTCACCGACCGTATCGCTCTTAGCATACATAGTAAGAAGGAATTAGGGGGGGTACAAGGTGACCGTACCTGCTCCCTATAACCAAATGGTCTTATCGAGGTATCTATGTGTTTGTGCTCGGGATTACATGAATCTACCACAAACTGAATTCATATTTAACTTGAACATTTATTTTATATTTATTTCCGTCTTTGTTATGTAATTTTTTATTTAGTTTTGAATAATGCAGGGAAGGATTAGTGACAATAATCCATATAAATTCCCAAAAGTTACTAAAAATATAGAAATGTTAATCACTCCCCGTGGGACGATATCTGCCTTCGGGCGCTATACCAGCCTCTGAGGGTAAATTAAAGCATATGAAGGGCTTTGTCCACAGGTGTGATTTTGCACGCAAAATGATGGCGTGTCAAATACCATCTGTGGTGTTCGTTCATTTTAGCATAGTTATATGTTTATAATATGATACGGTTGAAAGTTGTATTAATTGGAATATTAATTGTCACGAGTTTAACATGATAATTCCTTGATTTTTAACATAATATTTGTATTGATTTTATCATGATATTTCCATTGAATTTAACATGATGTAATGAAACATAATTGAGAAATAATAAAGTCTAAGTAAAATGTAATAAACAATAGCTAATTTGTATAGAGTAAACATTAATTGATCTGTTAGCATGATTTAGCACGTTATTATCCTTGATTTTAGCACGATCTATTAAATCATAATTTGGACTGATAAACCCTAATTGTGATGTTAGCACGACTTTAACATAATATTTTCTAGATTTAGCATAATGCTTTTATTGATTTTAACATGCATGATATTCCATTTGACTTTAACATGATGCAATAAAAATTTATTAGGTTATAGCAAACTTTAATTTGAATGTAATCATCCTAGAGCTGTCAAAATTGGCCCGGCCCGATGGGCCGGCCCGACCTACCCGATCAATGGGCTGGGCTGGGCTCGAAAATAGAAAGCCCAAAAAAATTCGGGCCTATATGGCCCGGCCCACTGGGCCGATCGGGCCAAACGGGCCTGGGCCAAAAAAGCCCGAAAATTCGGGCCAATTCAGATGGCCCGATTTTTTTTAAATTCATTTTTTTTAATTTCTTATAATCTGTAATTCTATACACAACACAAATACACAATACAGAAAATCAGAAATTGAGAAACCGATGCGGCCACGCCGCTCACACAAACCCTAGCACACTGCCCCATCTCATCGCCACTCTTTCAGTCGCCGGCTCACCGCCATTTCCCGTCAGTCATCACCGCCTTTCTCAGCTTCGTCTTTCTGGGTTTGAAAAAAGAAACATTATTTTGATTTATATCAGTTTTGCAATCCATATTCGAAGGCAGATACTGGAAAAGAAGAACACAACCGAGAATAGGATCAAAGTTGCTTATTCGGTGAAAGATCATCTCACAAATTTGGGAAATTTTCGCCACTATCAAGAAAACGGTTTGTCTGCTTCTCCTGCTTTACATTTAAATTTTTATGATATTAAAGAATGGATTAGGTAGTTCAAATTAATTGCTAATGTGATTCTGCTTCTTGTTATGACTCCAGTAACTTGGTATATGAGTCTGACTGTTTCTGAAATTTCCGTAGCCTGGATTCTTTTGCATTTCTTCTTCTTTCTCTTATTTTATTTATTTGTTTGTGTTGGGTTTTTAAGAGCACAATAATGCCAAGTAGTCGTCTATGGTTGTTGCGTGATCTTTGAAATATTCAATTTCTTTTTATTGTGTGATGATATTCTGAACATCTTTTTCTTTTTATTTATTTTATGTGATGTTTGTTGAAATTAGGTTTTAAGGTTTAGATGCTTGGATGGAATTCGATTGGAATATTGGATGGTTTGATTGCATTGGATGGTTTGATTTTCTAGATAAACTTAAAAAGGCTAACTACTGATGTGCATATCTGGAATTAATTAGATATAGCATATAGGCAAGAAAGATTCTGTGATTAAATGGCCAGAGAGTAAGGTTGACTTTATGGCACTCGAAAATAGTGGATGATGTTAGGATAATTTATTAATTTTACAGGTTATTTTATTACCGCAAAATTTGATTTTTGTCATCCATTTTTGCATTCTAACTTCTAAGACAGGTTGTTTTATTATTCTAAAAATTTGGGAATTAATATATAATCTGCATTTTGTCTGCTAAACAGATCATTTGTGTCTATGTGAGTTTATAACTTTATTTTGAGTTTAATTTTATTCTATTGCCTATTAAAATTTTGTTTATTTTATTAATGAAGGTCAATAGTCGATATGGAGAAGGACATTGAGGATATGGATGATGAGCTGAACGATGATTTGCAAATGTTGGGATCTTTCCCTGTTTCTGAGAGTAGTAAAGGTACCAATATTAACATTGAATCTAGTAGTACTACCTTTAAAACTAAGAGTGCTAAGGGCAAGGGTAAGAGTGCTAGGGAAGTGATTGAAAATGATGATGATACAACTCCAGCTTCTAAAAAGCTTAGATCTGATATGTGGGATTTTTTTACAAGGGTTGGCATTAGAGATGGGGTAGAGAAATGTCAATGCAATCACTGTGAAAAATTCTACACTAGCAAATCTTCATCTGGCACCAACCACTTAAGACGTCATGTTGAAAAGTGCTTGAAAATTCCTAAGTTTGAGAATGTGAATGTTATGTTGGATAAGCAAGCTACATTATTGAAGAAATGGAAATTTGATGCTAAGGAGTATAGAAATGCATTGGCTAGGTGTATTATTAAACATGATCTTCCATTTAGCTATGCTGAATATGATGGGGTTAATGCTTTGAATAAACTCTTGAATCCTGAATTTAAGTCCATCAGTAGAAACACTGCAAAAAGTGATTGTATGAATGTGTTTCTAATTGAAAAGCAAAAATTGAAGAGTTTGTTAGCCACTATTCCTGGGAGAATATGTTTGACTTCTGATTGTTGGACTGCTGTGACTACTCAAGGATATATGACTGTGACTGCACATTATGTTGATGAAAATTGGAAATTGAATAATAAATTGCTTTCATTCTGTGAGTTGGATAGTCCACATTCAGGGTTTGAATTATCAGGAAAATTGCTTGGAGTGCTCAAGGATTGGGGCATAGAATCCAAGATCTTTACACTCACATTGGATAATGCTACTAATTGTGATAGCCTAATAAGAATTTTGAAAGATAGGCTTAATTTGCAACATGGGTTGTTATGTGAAGGTGAATTCTTCCATGTTAGGTGTTGTGCACATATCTTGAACTTGATTGTTCAAGAGGGTTTAAAGGTGGTGGAACATGCATTGAAAAAAATTAGATCGAGTGTTAAGTATGTGAAGGCATCGGATGGGAGGTTGAGACAATTTCAAGCATGTATTGAAGAGGTTCACTTAACTGATGTTGGTGGGTGTTTCTTGAGGTTGGATGTGTCGACTAGATGGAATTCTACGTACTTGATGCTTGAAAGTGCAATTAAGTATTGTAATGCATTCACTAGTTTGAGCTACAATGATACAAATTACAAGTATTGCCCGACTAATGAAGAGTGGGAAAGAGCAGAAAAGATGCACACTTTGTTGGAGCCATTTTATGAGATTACTAGCTTGTTATCCGGGTCATCCTATCCTACCTCAAATTTATATTTCAAGCAGATCGCAATCATAGAAACCCAGTTGATTGAACTTATGGGTTCCAAAGATGTTGTGATCAAAGATATGGCGTCAGCTATGAAACTCAAATTCGACAAATATTGGGATGATTATTGTGTTATTCTTGCATTTGGATGTGTTCTTGACCCGAGCTCAAAATTGAAAATGATGAGGTTTTTCTTTCAAGAACTTTATCCACAAGATTATGCAGAGAAGGTAGATAAGCTAAAGAGCTCTTTGTATAAGCTCTTTAGTCAATATGAAAGAGTTGATGTTGCATCAGTCACATTTCCTACTGACTTACCAAAGACAAATCCAGCACCTAAGTCCAACCCTTTTGCTGTAAGTATGATATTTCATTTTATTTATATATCTAAATATATAGTTTTCATTTTAATTTAACTTGTTTATTTTTGTTTATGTTGTGTTTGTTTAATTATAGAGGTTTCAACACCAATTGATTCAAGAGAAGTCAAATGAATCTGAGCTTAATACATACTTGGAAGAAGATTGCATTGTTGGGAGTACCATAGATATCTTAGAATATTGGAGGATAAACAAGCATCGTTTCCCTCAACTTGCAAAGATAGCTTGTGATATATTAAGTATTCCAGTCACAACAGTTGCTTCTGAATCAACATTTAGCATTGGTGGACGTATTTTGAACAAGTACAGGAATTGTTTGCTTCCTGAAACTGTGCAAGCTCTCATTTGCACTCGTAATTGGTTGCATGGTTTCAAGGAAGCTGAAACTTCAGGTAATAATATATTTTTTCCTTACAATTCAATTTTAGTTTATTTACTTCTTGTTTTATGATATTTTTTAATTTTCAAATGTAGAGCGAGAGGTGGAAGTGGAGGAGATACGATTATCGAACAAAGATTCAAATGTGGTTGACCTTGAGCTTGATGAATGATGAATTGACAAAGGCATGCAATAGAAGACTATGATTTGAATTTCGGGATTTGGGATTTATAACTTGTTATTTTTAATATTTCTGACTATTTGGGATTGTAATTTGCATATTTTTTGTTACTTTGTAATTGGTATTTTGGATTTAACCAACTGATTATGCTTAGGTCTAGTAGGATTTGGATTTATAATTATCCTCACAAAAATTCATTTCATTTCTTAAAAAAAAAAACAAAACGGGCTGGCCCGACGGCCCGATGGGCAGCCCATGGGCTGGGCTGGGCCTGGAAATCTGCAGCCCGAAATATTTTGGGCCGGCCCGGCCCGACCCGATTTTTGGTCGGTGGCCCGATGGGCTCGGGCCGGGCCGGCCCGGCCCGGCATTTTGACAGCCCTAAATCATCCCTAATTAGGATTAATAGAATCATAATTAAGTTACAATAAAACCTGATTTGGAGAATATGTAGTCATATACAGTGCTAATATAATTTCATAAAAAAATATACTGAAACGAGTGTAACATCATGCTAAAAGTGTATAAGACATGATGCTAAAAAAAATCAATCTCTACAATTCTAGAAAAAAAAAATTACTCTTATAATATCATAGTGTATATAACATCTTACCTTGACCAATAACTCATATTAGCATTGTGTTTATGACATTTAATATTAAACTACTCTCATATTAGTATGATGCATATGACATTTTAGAAAGTCTTGCGTGCACTTGAATAAAATTAAAAGTGATAATTTTCAGTATTGAAAGTGGTTTTATCATAGAAATTCTAAAATCCTAATTGGGATGAAATTAACCTTACTTGGGTTGAAATAAACCCTAAAAATGAACATTTTATATTTTTCATCCATATTTTATTCGGAGTACCAGAGTCATGCAGCATCTTAAATGGACGAAAATGACAAAAACTTTAATTTGATATATTATATGAAAAACACAATCATTATTGAATTATCATACATAATACCTAATCGGGATGTAACTAAACTTTAATTGGGTTGGAATAAACCCTACTTTGATGAATAAACACCAATTGAATGGAATAAACTCCAACTGAAATAAAATAAACCCTAAAAATTAATGTTTTGTATTTTTCATCCATACTTCTTCGGTTAAACATATGTATCCGAGATCTTAAATAAAATAGCATGAATTTTTTTTTAATTTGATATATTATTCCTTTCATTTTAGCACAACAAAATTGCATGAGAATATCATGTAAATTTATTCATAATATTAATTATATGTGTTGTTCGTTCATTTTAGCATTGTGATATGTTCATATTAGTATTATATTCATTTCATTTTAGCATGATGAAATTAAATTAGAATAACATGTCAATATACTCGTAATAACATTTGTGTTATTCGTTCATTTTAGTATAAATATATGTTCATAATAGCATGTAAATATGTTTATATTAACATCATATTGCTTTCATTTGACGAAATTGCATGAGAATAAGAAAACACATAAATTATGAAATAAACCGTAATTGGGTTGAATGAATCCTAACTAGAATAAAATAAGCCCTAAAAATGATATTTTATATTTTTCATTCATATTTTTTTGGATAAACGAAGACATGTGAGATCTTAAATGAAATAATATGAAAAGGTTATAATTTGACATATTAAATGAAAAAAAGTATTGTGTTTATGAAATTTTAACATTAAAATATTCTCATATTAGCATAATAAATAAGACATTTTAGCGTTATCAATATTACGTTTAAATGTGGATGGAGTTATGGTTGTTTAATTGAAGACTTTCAGGTTATTGTAAAATTTATCCAATATGTAACTCATACCAACACCGTTTATCACACATATCAGAAACAAATTTTAATGATATTATCAATATCAACATAATTCATACGTCATTTTAGCATGAACTATAAATCATTCCAGCATTATGTATATGTTATTTTAGTATAAATTATAACTAATAACAAAATCATCGACGAAAAAAAAATGAATACCTAAATCAGAACTGAATACAATGTACAAGATAATTAAAAAAAATGAATACGTGAATCAACAACATTATATCAAGAAGATGAAATAATGTAAAAATTTAATTAGGATGATTTACACAAAGAATAACATTTAATCCAAAAAGAATAATGATGTCCACAAACAAATCAAGAAACCCTAAAAATTCAAAATTCACACACGAACGTCAAAAAAAAATTCATCAAAAACTTAAAGTCATGTGTGAACCAGCAACATCGATTTTGATTTTGCGAATAAAAAACATTCTTAACCTTATATATTTATAGGTATAATATTTTATTATTTTAATAAATTATTAATACATAATTTTTCTAATTTATAAGTGATTAATGGTTTACAAAAGAAACACACACACACAGAGCAAAGAGAAAAAAAGAGAAATGGATGTATGAGAGAAATAAATAGAGAGATGAGAGAGAGAGAATCATGTTTCAAAACATAAGAATTATTGAATTACCATAATACTCTCTTTTACTTAAAGATGTAATAATTATAAATATGACACCTTCATTTGACTGTGAGTTCTTAATTCCTACATGGGGGAAGGGTTCAATTCTCATTTGAACCCTTCCACACACACACACACACTCCCAATTCCACACTAATATATTGAGTATTTTTTTTATTGGAGGAACATCATCTTAACCAATTCCATGCTAATATATTGAGTATATTTTTTTATTGGAGGAACATCATCTTAATCAATATAAGTAACGTGCTTCTAATAATTTTCATGTCAATAGAGTGTTTGCTTATTAATTAACGATCGAGTAGACGTGAAAAATAGTTGATACGTAGGCGAATTTGTAAAAATGGTAATAGTTAAAATTTAAAAAAAAAATTGTAAGAGTGTTGCTATTTGCACTTCAAAATTTCCTCTTTCTGCTATAAATTAAAATTATTCAAAATTAATAAATTATAATTTTATTAAAATATTCTTACTAAAAATTTAAAAGAAAAAGGAAAAGAAAAAAATAGAAATTGGAACATAATGTGTTCTACTTCTTCGACATCTTCTCCAACTGACGGTTGCCGATACATCGAAAAGTTGGCATGATGAAGGTGAAGATGAAGTCCACCATAATTTAGGAGGGTCGAATGCTTGGAATTTCCCAAGGAAGACCAAGAGGTGAGATAAGGAGGCCATCCTGTTATGCTTAACTGTGCAATATCTTATATATTGTTATTTTTAATATTTGGTTATTGGATATTTAAGCTGCTTTTTTTAATGATTGGGCTGGTTTATAAAGCCCATATCACTACAAGGCTGGGACAGGCTCTATATATTCTTATGATAGGAAAAAAAATTATAAATCAAATCCCTAGTTGGCTTCTTTGCGTGATCCTAAGGAAGGGAGCTTCACGCACTCAATTGTGTAATAGTAATACGAAGCGTATTAACTGTCCTCTCCACTTCTTATTCTTCAGCATCTTCTCTGGTTGCCCTCTCCACCCGCCACTGCAACCAATGGTGGACCAAAGATATTTATTCAAGGGGCCCAACTTACAACAACATGCACCTTAAAAATAATTAATTGTTAATAATTTTTTAGTTATATTTCAAGGTTAAGAAATCAATTGGTTAATAAAATTTTGATAAAAGTGAATATATTTTTTAATTATATTTCAACGTTTAGAAATCAATTGGTTAACAAAATTATATCATCGTATATCATTTTTTTAGTAACTTTCAATTGGTTACTTACCCAAATAAAAAAAATTATCATTTAAATTTGGTTCTGTGTAATCATAACGTTCTTATAGTTAGAACATATAACTAAACATATTTAATAAAAAAAACTATTCATAAAGGCAACAAAAATTAACTTTAAAAGACCCAAATTGAGAATTAGAATAAAATATAAATAAAAAACACACAAGCATAGAACTAAACAAAATATGAAGAAACCAATTATGTTTGAATTTAAAATGAGTATATGTAATTTTTAAGTAAATCTCAATTAATTTTTAAATTCATATGATAAAGTTAATAATAAAGAATAAGAATGAAAAATATATAGGAACACTTAGTAGTATATAAATGAAGCATGAAGTTTAAAATTTATTAAACTTATTAAAATTTTAAATTAAATATTTAATCTACCATATTAAATCTAATTTTTTAAAATAATTGAAGGGGGATTTGGCCCCTACATACGTCCGCCAACCAAGTTTGTCACTTTTGAAAGGAATCAAATTCCATTTATCAATCCACAAAAAGAAAATCAATTTGAAAAATTCAGTTCGAATCTAGTTACAGAGGTTTAAAAATGGGTCTTCAAATGTATATGAAATGTTTAGAAATATTTTCCGATTTTTTGAATCACAAACTTAAATTCTCAGGCGAGTCTGTGAGTGGTGTTGGATTAGGGCTATAAACGAATCGAATCGAGTCGAATATCTTCAAATTCGAATTTGAGTTCGTTTATTCATATTGGGATCGAATTCAAGTTCGAATTCGACTTAAGCTTTGGTATCCCATTCGAATTCGATTCGAATAAAAAAAAACTATGATCGATTTCGATTCGAGTTCATCCGAGATCGACTTGATAAAGAGTTTGATTAAAGTTCGATATTCAGTTCGAGAAAGAATTTGATAAAAATCCGACAAACAGTTCGTTAAAAGCTCGAGAGTTTGTTACACAAATAGTTCGATAAAAGTTCGCTACAAGTTTGGTAAAAACTTGATAATTAAAAGTTCGAAACAAGAATATGAAATTGATAGCCAAAACTTCCTGGTACAACTTCAATTCAACAAATGTTGCATTCCACCCAATTGATCTATGTTCTTCATTTCCAAGCACCCTACAAAAGTTAATAAAAATATCCAAATTAGAGGAAAATGTGACTTAAAATAACGTAGTTAATATAAATAAACATTTACCCATGATCTCGATAACATCCTAAATAACATTAACCGCTTTGATACCTCTCTCTTTATCCTTTAGAATAAAAACACATAAATACAAAATTTTTGAAATAAACTAGTAATAAGTAGTAAAAATATTAAATGTGTTAACAAAGTTATTACACATAATTTATTGTTTAATATTGGTACATTGTTTAATTTTTCTTTGATTATCAACTATATCATAGCTATAAAATATTATTTTTATAAACTATCAAGTCATATTATGTGTATATATGTATATATATTGTGTTGAGAATATATATTTATATTATGTTTTGTACTTTGATTTATATAATTTTTTGTTGAGATTATATATTGATATTCAAATTAGTAAATTTTTTTATAATAGAAAATTTAATCACGGGTCTAACTAAATCTCGGTAAATATGAATCATATTAATAGAAAATTTAATCCTGCTCAAATAATTGCACTTCATGAATGATGAATAATAAGCTAAAAATAGTAAACATATTAAATGAGCTAATAAAGTTATTAAACACAATTTATTATTGTTATCAATTATCGAGTGATACTAGGTGTGTGTATATATATATATATATATAATATATTGAGAATATATATTAATATATTATGATTAAATAATTATAAATGTATATTGATCGAGATTATAAAATAAAAAAAGATTCTAAACTTATAAAATTGTGATCTAGCCTAGTTGTTAAGAGTTATGTGGGTGATTTTTGAATTTATTTTGATCAGAGTTCCATCCTTGATAACAATAAAAAAATTAATATTTTTAGCTTCTTTTTAACATAAGCTCAATTAGGATTCGATTATAGGTTCGTGAATTGTTTCATGATCATGTTCGCGAACAGGTTCGTGATCCTGGTCGATTAGGGGTTCGCGAACATATTCATTAATAGAAGTTCGCGAACATGTTCGTGAGCAAGTTCGCGAACGAGTTAGTTTATATTCGAATTCAAACTATTCGTGAACTTAGCAAGCTGAACACAGTTAGATTCGAGTTCGGTTCGTTTATTTTGTCGAGCTCGAAAAAAAAGTTTGAGTTCCGTTCGTTTATTAAATAATCGAATTTCGATCGAACTTTTTTCGAATCAATACCCAAGTGTATCACGAACTATTTCGTTCATTTATAGCCTTAGTTGGATCTCCATATTTGCAAGAGATAAGAGGGCAGGTTGCGGCAGCCTCGGCAAATGGGCAACCAGAATGGGTGTAATTGGCGACAGTGGCGGCAACTTGGAGAGAGAGAGAAGATGAAGTTGATGAACTAGACATCTTTCTCAATTACTCTTTTACTTTCAGGAAAAAGGGTAAGTAATCGTGTGTAATGCATATAGTAAAATGTAAAGTGCACAAAGTAAGTGGAATGAAAAGAATAATATTCATGATGCAAATAGCATCCGACAAAATAAAGATATTTTTAAATCATCAAATGGTGAATTACGAAAATAGTCCATTTAATTTGGAGTGTTGAATATAATTCATGTAATTACTAAACTCTATGACGATAATCCGAGAATCTACAGAAGCGGAAGCACTAACCTGTAGCCATGATTGAAATCTTGTTTGAAGGTTTGATCTTCCAGAGAAACACGGTATTCTTTTTTTTGTTGTCAACTCTGATGGGAACGAGAAAACTGAAAACTTACCGTTCTCTGGGGACCAAACCAATTAATATAACTATTAAGTTATACATATTTATTATTTGGTCCCTCAACAAATAATAAATATAACATTTAACATATATATAATATAATACTACCTCCGTTTCATAATGTTTGTTGTTTTGTTTTTTTTATCTGGAATTAAGAATTAATTTCGTGGACAAATATACTCATCTCTTATATATGCCATAAAATCTAATTCATCTATATTTTCCTAAAAAATAACAATATTTTCTCTCTCCACATATTTTTCTCTCTTCATATATTATAGGTAAGTTAGAATAAAAAAATCTTGTAGGATTTGAGAGGGTTAAAATTGAGAGAGAGGATGTCAAATTATATAAAACAACAAACATTTTGAAACTAAAAAAAAAAACTTTAAACAACAAACATTATGAAACGGAGGTAGTAGCATTTATTTATTTTCATTAATTAATTAAATATATTTGCCCACAATTAGAATTAATCCAACATGGAGAACGCAACTAAATGTACGCTTTGGGTAATTTTGTCCTGAGCTCTCTTTTTTTTTTTCTTTGTATCCCCAAATAAATTGAAATATAAAAATAAAAATAAAAATAGACGCTTTAAACAATAATTAACTTTCATTGATGACTTGCGCAATCTGCAAATCACTAACAGTAGATGAGACGATCTTCACTTTGTGAGGATTACAACTTTTTATTTAAAAAATGCTTCTTTTTCCAATTGACGATAAGAGGATCGACAATTGAAATCAAAATCTCGATAATTTCTAGCAAAGTAAAAGAGCTCGTGGCCATTCATTTTATTTTCTATTTTTTTGTTGTTTAATTATGAGGATGTGAGGGGCTATTTATGGGCTTTATTTTATTTTATAAGTTTTTTTTAAATAACGAAGGTTATTAGTATAAAATTGTCCCAAAAATATATTAATTATATTTTAAATAATTTTGGGCTATGAAAAAAAAAAGAAAGGTTGTGTTTACCATTTGTAGACTTGTAGTACACTTTATGTATATTTATTAAATATTAACACTTAACTTGGACTACTCTAGGCCCAAAAAGTAACTGTCAATTGGGCTAGGCCTAATTTAATAGTTGTGTGCAATTTCTGTCCCTTCAATACACTACAATAAAATATTTAAACTAAATATATATATATATATATATTAGGCCAACTCCAATGTTGGACCAAATCACCAATTTGGTGCAGAAATCCACTCCGATGCAACACCAAATCTTGCCCCAAATTGGTGCAGCACCAAATCCTACCCCAAATTTGAGGCAGAATTTGGTGCTGCACCAAATTGGTGTTGATGGGTCCCACATCATTTAATGAATTATTTTATTATTTAAAATTATTATTAAATAGGTTATTTAATAAATTTAATTTATAAATTATATATTCACTTAATTTAAATTATAAATCATCTAAATAAATAAATAATTTCAATAAAAGCACAATTAATTAAACATAATGGATAGAATGAAGTCCCACATATTACAAATTACTACAAATTAACTTAAAAAAAACACTACAATTAACTAAAACTACTTGAAAAAACACATTACAAATCATTTCTAGATCATCTAAGAAAATTATAATATTGACCGAAATCGATTGTAGAATCTTCAAACTCATGTCCTTCACCTCCGGATTGATTGAATTGTGAAAATTCTCCTTGATAAGGAGACGGTTGAGATTCACGAGCTTGGTTTCTTTTTTGTATGATTCTAAGTTATTCACCACGAATGAATTCACTTGTAGTCGGATCGAAGATGGAATCCAAATTTTTGAATAAAATCCTATTTTCTTTCCTCAAGTTTGCAACAACATTTCCTTCCCTCGATGTTGCAACCAATTCGTCATTCAATTGAATAAGTTTCGACATTTGCTCATCATTATTTCTCTCGCTTTTGCTTTCTTCACTCCCATAGGCCGTTTACTTGAAGTAGCACCACTATTCTCACTTGTGATATTAAGATCAAATTCAATTTTGACTGGTTTAGATAAAGTACTTTTATTATTCCAAGCACATTATATGTTATAAATTTTTTAATAGTACATAATTTTTTAATAGCATATATACTTTTTAAATATATATAATTAAAAGTTATTAGTTTTGGATAATCATCATTTTTTAAAAAAATTAAGCATATTCATATTTCAATTATAAAATATAATGGAATCTTTAAGAGAATATTCTTATTTGGTGTAAAATTTGATGCTAAGCATTAGAGCTGCAAAAAAATTTGGTGCTGAAACTGCACCTATTTGGTGTAGAATCTGCACCAAATAGGTGCTTAGCATTGGAGATGCTCTTAGGACTCGTTTGCTAAACAGTATGTTATAAGATTGGATATGTTTGATTCAAATGTCTTTTACCATATAAAATATTAATATTATGTTTGTGTTTGGTGTATTAAAATATATATATATATATATATATATATATTAATAATATGTTGTTTGATTAGATGTATTAAAATTCTCTATAAAAATTCAATATCTAAAATATCATTTAATTAGTTTCCATATATTCTGTAAATATTCTATGATAATATTTTAATTAATATTTGTAAGATTATTTTATTCTGAAATTTTTAACAATTATATATAGTATTACATATCACATCTCTAGGATTCAATATTGAATACTATATATATGATTAATACACGTCGGATGTTTTACTTAATCATTAGCTTTGATTTTACTAGCAAATATAATATTATGGTGTCACGGATACTTATCACCCTATTATACTACTTAGAATATAAGCTCATAATGTAGCATGAAAATATATAATAATATAAGATAATTTTAGGTAATAAAAAAAGAGAAAAAAAAAAGATAAACCATAATGGCAAGTTCAAAATTTGAAATTTAAATATCCCAAATACCCAATACATATGCGAAGATAATTTCGAATTTCGAAATTCTTCTATGTATATACATATACATTCACATAATATCCATATTCTATAAAATAAAAATTGGGTTAATAGCAATCTTAATCACCACCTTTGATTAAATTTGCAACTTCGACACAAATTTTGAAATGTTGCGAGAATAATTTTACCTTTCAATTTGTAATAGTTTCAATAATCCAATTTCTTTTTTTTTTATTCGTACACCCTAATAACCCAATTTCTTCAGTGGTCGAAAATTCGACAATATGACTCAAATAGGACAAGTTCCATTTTTCAACAGTCATAAAAAATAAGAGTGTTAAAATAACTACAAATAAAAAAAGTATCCTTATTGTATATATATTTTAAAAGTGATGTCGAAATTATAAATTAGATTAAAAATGGTGATTCAGAACATAACTAGTTGAGCTCGTGTACATGAAGTAATTGAATTATAAATGGGGTGTTTCTATATACACCACTAATTTTTTTTTATACACCACTATTATATTTAATTAAAAAATAAATAATTATTAATTTACCTGAATGCCCTTTCAAATTAGAAAAAGTTTTTTTGCAAGGCGTGCTTCTTTGTCTCTCATTCCCTCCCCCTTCCCCACATTAACATTCTCCTTCTCCAACATTATTGCAGCACTGCTAATTACAAGAAATTAATTTAACCAACTAGCTGCACATTTTTTATTTCCTTAGATTTCTTCTAGACTCTTGATTTTAATTTGAGAAAGTAAGTTTTTAATGTGCTAATGGTTTGAAAAATAATTTTTAAAACTGGAAATCCGGTTTGAAATTGTATTTTCGATCATGGCTAATCTGGTTCGAACTTCCTCTTTTCGAATGTTTGGTCCGAGTTTTCATCTTTGAAGGTTGGAATGTGATTCAAACAAAGTTTTACAACCATGGCTACTGCAGTTTAAAAATTATTTTTTGATCTAGAGAACCTTCAAAAAATTTAATTCAAACATACTCTTTTCCACTTCTCTCCAAACACTATGAACTACATCAACCCTCCTTCCTACTCCAACATGGATCTCGACACTAAATCAACAAAGTTGCATAATAGCCAAATTCGATCGCCCTCGACTTCTACTCGTTCAGAAATTGATGGGTAATCAAACCCTAGCATTGATGAACTTGGTTCGACGATGTTGTCTTCGACGGAGAACGATGTCGACAAAGATGATGCTGATGCCGCTGCAATGGCTGACTTAATTTTTCCTTTCCTTTTTGATTGATTAAAATTGATTTTTTAAACTAAGGTTAAAAATGGAAAAAATGTGGTGTATATAGTAAAATTCATGATTTAAAAAAAAAAATGTGGTGTATTTAGTAAATGTGGTGTATAATGAAAATATTGTGGTGCAAATAGCAACAGCCTTATAAATGTTAATGAGCCAATTTATATCCTTTACAATTCACATGTCAAGCCCTCATTTTTTAGATACCCGTCACAATAATTGTTTGTGAGAGTACACGAAGTATATTGATCAATCGATTCTTTGTTGTAATACAACTTATATAGTTATAATATGAAACGATCTGTGAGAATCCAATCCCACACAAAAATTGCGAATGTTACGTACAATCATCACGAATGTTACGATGATCGACTTTATTGTAGTGTGTGTAGTAGCAATCATTTGTGAACACTAGATTTGTGTGTAATTTGTGGACAAATTATA
The DNA here is from genome assembly GCA_026008535.1 of Perilla frutescens. Lineage (NCBI taxonomy): Eukaryota > Viridiplantae > Streptophyta > Magnoliopsida > Lamiales > Lamiaceae > Perilla > Perilla frutescens. Next base: position 66,229,391 of record BRKX01000003.1, on the reverse strand, counting down.
CTCATTCAAATAGTTAGATGGAAGGTTAAGATCTATTTGCACATGACTTGGCTCATTCCATTGGTTACAATTGCAAAAGGCTCAAATAAGAAGAATGGAAAATATTAAGATATCATTAAATCCTTCCTTAATTCATGTTAATTCTATTTACAAATGGCAGTTTATTCATCAAGTAGTGTCTAAAATATTTTTTTTTTCACGATGTTTCACGTTCTCCCTCCATTAGCACTGCAGATTTTCTTTTTTATAATTTAGAACATTGTGTTCATTATCGAAACTCACTTCAATGACTTATCCATTTTTCCAACCACATATAAAAAAAAAAGCACCTTCAACTAGAAAAAAATAAAATCCATCATTAATATTTTAAAGAAGGTTTGCACCATCAGTGCAAAAAAAAAAAGCATTATATTAACATAAAAAAGCACCTCAAATAGTTCTCTCTTTTTTTTAATGCTTTTTTTACATAAAAAGAGTTTTACATAAATGAGTACATAAATAATTGAGCAGATACAATTACAAAATATTTACTTTTTGTACAAATTGAGGTTTGGTTATTGTTTATTTAATTTATAACATGACCAAACGCTCCCATCAAATTTTGGAACTAAAAATATTAAAATCAGACCTTCAGACAGTTAGGTCACAGCTACTGTTTATTTTTTTTATAAAAAAAGCCCGAAATATGTGGATTAATTTTTGAGGTTCCAAAATCGATAAAACTCTTAAAATCGAAATATTATTGACTGAATTAGGCAGTGATGTGAGAACTCGACGAAAAATGCTCTTTAAAATTGAGAAAGACACAGAAAATGGCAGATGAAAAGATGGGCCACGTCCGAAGAAGAAGGAACGTTATATTATATATGAATATGTACACAAAATAAATGTAGTTGTTGGAATTTAATGACAAATGTTTCATTTGAAAATTGCAAGAAAAGAAAGATTTGTAATTTCTGACCCTACCTATTATCTTGCCGTCGTTTTCAATTAGTTTATTTTTTCCTTCTTGAAAATAACAAATAATCGAGAAGACAGCTACAAGCACGTCTAAATTATTTGGAAAGAAGCTTTCAAAAATTATTATTCTTTGGAGAGAAATAAAGATGAAAATAAAGACATTTCATTTAAAGAAGAAAATAAAGACATTTATTTTGCTAATGATGATTTTTTGGGATGTCTTTATTTTCTTCTTTATTTCTCTACAAATAATAATAATAATAATAATAATAATAATAATAATAATAATAATAATAATAATAATAATAATAATAATAATAATAAGAAGAAGAAGAAGAAGAAGAAGAAGAAGAAGAAGAAGAAGAAGAAGAACAATAACAACAACAACAATATTTTTTTAAAGCATCTTTCCAAATAATTTAGACGCGCTTGTAGCTTATATATGAGTGTGTGTGTGAGTATGTTTATAAGATTAGGGGAGGGGTTTGGAAAAAATCCACCGGAATGAGTACCATATCTTACATCATACAATCCTAAAAAATTAAGACCCGAATTTGCTTAAAAAAGACTATGATAATTCAATAATATTTAGTAAGTTTTTTGAAGGGGGGATTAACGTAATTCAATAATTCTTATAAAAACATGAAGTGTTTGATAACAAGATCGTCATGCTAACGAAACATTATCGTCATGCTAACGAAGAAATGTCGTAATGTTGATAAAAATTTTCTAATATTGTTAACGAAAATTACATTCTAAAAAATAATTAGAAATCCTTATTAGATGAAATAAACTCTAATGCAGATGGAAATATGGAATAAACCATAACTGAACGAGATAAAACCTTAATTGGATGGATAACCCTAAATAAGACGAATAAGTTGAATATTAATATATATATATATGTATATATATATTACTACGTTAACATTATGATAATATTTCATTAGCATAGTTAACACAGTACTGGCTTAGCATATGACAAATGTTTCGTTAACATATATTATTATGAATTCATAATGCTGACTAAGCATTATTAGAAGCTAAGGGAAACATTTTGAACCTGAGTATGCGTAAAAATAGATCTTATGTATTTTTCATTTGTATTTCTTCATCTAGACATGCTATTGAGTAATATTAAATGAAAGAGCATAAAAAGAGCTTTAATTTGATATATTTTCTTACATGCATTGGATTAAAAACGAGCAAGTTATAGCTATTTAAATTTTTTTAGAATTTTTTTAAAATTAATGGCATTAGAATTTTTAAAGGGCTTTTCATACCCAATAGCGTGCAATAAGGTCAAACGGGCACGTGGTTATAACATCGGTATATGTAAAAATAAATTTTTTATATTTTTCATCTGTATTTCTTTATCTAAACCCATTCTTGAGTAACCTTAAATAAAAGAGCATAAAGAGAGTTTTAATTTGATATATTTTGTACGTGCATTGGATTAAACACGAGCAAGTTATATTTATTTAAAGTTTTTTTGAATTTTTAAAAATTAATGACATCATAATTTTTAATGGGCTGGTCTCTTATCATACCCTATTGCATGCATTGACCTGCGCCCCCACCCGCCTGATTGTCTGATTTTATGTATTTTGGATTTTCAAATTTTGACAAGAGACTTTGCCTTTTTTAAAAGGTTTGGACGACGATACCCTCCTCCATTTTTTTTTTGTCTTATCATTTACTAAATTGCTATCATTTTTTCATTAAATCTCAATTGTTAGATCATCTTATTGTATAATATAGAGATAATAGAGTGGTTCTGATTCTCACACTAGAAAACATGTTTTATTATATATATATATATATATATATATATAAGTCAGCATCTTATTTCATCAATATATATTATTTATTATATTTAATTATAGATGTATTTATTATTTTTATTAAATTTAATAAATAATTAATAATTTTTTTAAAAAAATAATGTAAAAATAATTAAAATAAAAATGAATCAAAATACATTAGGTTGACAGTTTCAATTATAAAAAATAATTATTTTTTCTACATGTCAATAATGACAATGACAATATCGTATGTATGGTCTCAACTCTCAACTAATAATAAACTAATCAATTAGTCGTATGTCTTAAGTCATTTCATTTTTATTATTTATTTGCAAGTTGTCAATGAATAGCAATGAATTATAAGTACTGTCACTCAACTGTTCAGTGGGCCTAAATTACTTTCAATAATAAATGTTAATATATATAGATTATATAAATTGGAATTTTATATATATATATATATTTTTTTTGTTCATTCATCATTTAATGACTTAATTGATGTTTCTAAAATGTAAACTTCATTCGGCATTTTAAGATTGTGTCGACGACCATGAATTTTCTATACATACCAGTTAATTAGTTTTTTTTTAATATGTAAGTAATTAAATACTGTAATTATTTAGTGTAAATAAACGAGTTAAGAGTGTCAATGGATTTGTTGGCTTTCCTCTCGTAATTCAAGGATCTTTGGAGCCAATCGTTACTTTTCACAGTAGCTAGCCAACCGCTCAAAGACTTAAAAACCAAATTAAATAACTCGATACCCAACTTGTAATTATTTATAAAGTTCATATGAGCTCGATTTGATGAGCACATCAAACAAGATTGAACATAATTTAGTGTTTGATAAGATTTGAAGTTCGGCAAGAAAAACGAGCTCTATAATTATAGAAAATATCAAACTACTTGAGATCAAAATATAACCAAATGAGATCAAACATATTTTTTTAAAATTTTTATCATTTCAAATAAATTTAAATAGTCATATGTTCGCCTCGATTTTGTTCATTTAATGGTTTGACACAAGAAACCAATCATTAAACTTCATAGTTTAGTGGACGATCAATTAATCTTTAGAAGTTTAGTTGACACATGCCCAATTGCGCAACTTGCTCGACATTAGTCCATTAAAATGTTTCTTTTAAAAACATGATTGAGGAAAAAGTAAATTTCACGAAAAGTTTGTTTTAATTTTATTTAATTTTCCCCCCAGTAAAGAAGTTAAATCAAGTACAGATCCTTCTATTCTTAATAAATTTATTGTCCAAGTTGTTTCCCAATCCCTGGCAGTGCTTGGTGCAATTTTTGTCTTCCAATGAATCAAAATAATAAAATAAAAATAAATAGTACTCAATGTCCAAGGTTTAATTAATCACAACTGAGATATAATTTGATTCGCAACAGTCACATTAGATTCTACCCACATATTCTTGCTTATTGTTATTATTATTTTCATTCGATCTAGCGATATTGACAATCACATATAATTTATTTCAGGTTAATTTGTTTAAAGAAAAGAAATCTCACAACCTTTTCAACTCTAGTCCTATAGATTTATTTATGATTTAAAACACCACAAATATAATTCTCAACTGCATTATTAGTTAGTTTTATCTCGTATTTTAGTTTATTTTGGTTGTACGTGTAAATAAATAGTGTATTTATTATATCTAGTGGTGGGGTGAGGTTGCTTGGAGATCAAAGGTCACGAGTTCGAATCTCCTCAATATTACAGATCGGGTGTGTGAGTAAAAAAAAATAGTGTCTTTATTATGCACATGACACCCACACACATATATTATGTACTAATAAAATAAAAATATTGAAGACATTAATCATTAATTACAAATAAAATAATGAATTTAGATTATTATTATTATTATTATTATTATTATTATTATTATTACTATTATTATTATTATTATTATTATTATTATTATTATTATTATTATTATTACAACTTTTCCTTTTGCCAAATCAAGAGACGATATTTTTATTTTATTATTTTGCAATTCAAGTCACAAATCATATAATTGATTGTTAATTCCGTTTTCTTCTCATCAACTCTCATTGATTATCATTTAATTCCTTTCTACTCTTATTTGCATTTTTTTTTTGTGCAATTCCCCCTTTGTATTGTTTTAAATAATTCAAATCCCCCTCAATTATTACCATGGAAGTACTATTAAGAAATAATTAAAATTGAAAAAAAAATGTAACTGTTTTTTTCACGCAATATATATATATATATATGCGCGCGCGCACGTGTATTTTTTACACATTCCAATTAAGTAATACTTATCCTTCTAAATTCATTTAAATTTCACGAATTCATAAGGTTAATTTAATAAAAAAATTAATATGGTATTTACATATAATCATTCATGCATTTTTGCCAGTAAATAATGTATGTCCTAACAATAAATAAACACTTTCTAAAAATGCACAAATTAAGAGGAAAGAGAAGGGCAGAAGGCAGTAGTTTTATGTTTACAATAAAATGGGAGAATAAAAAAAGGAATAAAGTAAAATGTTGGAGAAAGCATCCACCATTCATTGAGATCTAAGAATTCTTTTTTCCCAACATTTCTCTTCCACAATTGGCCAATAAGTGGACCATTTTGACAGCTCAAGATTTCTGTACATAACTTTTAATTTGCTTTACAATATATATATATATATGTATCTATACATACATACATACGTATATATGTATGTATATGTTTGTTTTATATATAGATACCACACACTCATCATTATATTGAAGGTATTACATACGTATACGTGAAATGGAAACTAAATTGGGTAAAATATGTTGCATTTCAGTATCATTCACGTCAAATTTAATTTGTTGCATAAAGCATTTATATATATATATATATATCAATTTATGCAGGCATTAGTTTAGTTTCTAGCTCTTATTAATACGATTTGAAATTTATTATTTTGAATATCATATAACTTGGATACTGGTTAGGATATTCGTTGTACTGTATCAGATCGAGATGAAACTTTAAGTTGAGGGACTTTGTCTTTCCTCATCCTTGTCAAATAAAATGTACAAAAATATGTACGCTTAAAGTATTTACTTAGTCCCGATTAGATATATACTTAAAGTATGACTCGACTCAATTCAGCCACTTAAACTATTTTAAAGGGCTCAATCGGGACTTACGTCCAAAAATAATAATTTTTCATTAGTAATTATGATTAATTACACATGCAAAAATTGAAGTGCGATTTGATGCTAAATTGTATTGTTTATAGTTGTCTATTGAACAAATTGAGATCGTGATTATATAGCTCAAACTTTAGAGTTACAAAGTCCTCTTTCAATTTCAATAGTAGACGTTGAATCAATGTCAAAATTTTCAATCCAAGTCATTAATTTAAACCTTTGTCTCTCCATTTTCTTCGTCCAATTAATCCATTATCTGACATCCAATTGATTAATTGAGGGTACAACTAGAAAGCTTATGATGAGAACTTTCCAGATATACCCACCATTGAATGATATAATTGTCCGGATCACTTGAAGTTAAGTTGTAAAAGTTTTGCATATTTAATTAATGTCAATTACTAATGGAAAATTAATATTTTTGACAAAATTATTTATTTGCACCATTTAAAATAGTTTGAGGGATCAAATGAAACTAGTCATATATACTTAAGTATCTAATTGAGACTGGATCAATACTTTAACTGTGTTATTGGAGTAGAGATCCTCTAGTCCCACTTGTGTGTGTCAACCGTGTGCCACCATTAAAATTATATATTGTTAATAATGTTTTTTATAAAAATAAAATTTGTTTTATCATAACTAATCATAATTAATATTTATTGTAAAAAAAGTAAAATTTTAAAAAATTATATACCCTGAGTTTGGAATAATCAACCCCAAAAATCAATTATATTAACTAAAAAATAAAAATTAAATATTAAAAAATAATTATAAACCCTAATTGGGTGAAATAAACCCTAAATAATAATGTAAAATTATACTAAATCAAAAGAAATTAAAATTGAAGAAAATAATAAAAGAAAATGTAATAATTTTGAGGTGTGGTACATGGTTGACACACACAAGTTGGGACTAGAAGATCTCAAGTGGTGTTATTGTAGCTTATCAGTTATCCCTAATAAATTTTCATCTTCAATTCTTAATAAATATAAATATCTGAATAGAGAATATGGTGTGCATATTGCTCCAATGGAAAGTATGAAAAGTGAGAGATGGGAATCGGAAATTAAAATAAAAGCATTGTGGTGCACCCACTTAACCAAAAGTGGCGAGCCAATGGTCCCGACCCACACATTGATTCATTTTCGTGGGGCCATGCTTCTCTCTCATTGGCCACACTTTCTCACTCCACTCCAACAAAGTATTTTAAATGAGTATTAGATTCAATAATTCAAGATCATTTTTCTTTTATTTAAAAATATCAATGATTTAAGAAGATATTTGAAGGCAAACAGAAAGAGAAATATAAGTATGCACGAACCAAAACGCATTAAAGAAGACAAAACACATCATGTTCGTAAACTCATTTATTGGAATTTAATATTCTAGCTTTCATGTCCCAAATATATATATAGTTCGGTATTCTATTTTGATGTTTTTCATTATATAGTCTTGCTGAGTATTATTTTATTTATTTTGTTTTCTTTAATTTTACAAATATATTTTTATGTGGTTTCACAAATTAACGTGGTACATTAACTAACTGTAAATATCAAATTTCATTAAATAAAGGTAACGAATTGAATAAATTAATTTTCTAAACAATTCTTAATTAATCCACACCTAAGTGAGCTCTGGATAAATAATTTTTATTTGTATTACTAATAACTCATAGAAAATGTGATTGCACTACATAAATTCTAAGCATCATATACTGGATCTATAAAAACTAGTTTGATTTTATATAATATCATTGAAATATAAGATGAACTTTTTATGCACAACGCGTACGTCAAGTAATGCACGTGAACACGCATGAGACGTTGAGACTAGACAAACTAATTATTTAAACTATTAATTAGTAAGATTTAGGTTACGATATACATGCCTTTATTATTATTATTATTATTATTATTATTATTATTATTGAATATAACATGAGAATACACCAAAAATCTGAGAGTGTCAATTTATATATTTAAGGGGACACCTAAATGGTGGAGATTTCTGTGTGAAAAAAGACATGATATCTCGAGTTTAAAATTCACCGCTCCCCTTTAATTTTTTCCTAACTAAAACAAAATGACTAAAATGATTTAATTCCATCACAATAAGAAATTAATATCAAGAATATCGTCAATTTTTTTTTTATGGAATGTTTTATGTTCGACTCAAGTAGCACATGTAATTTTCTTTCACACTCTATGCATTACACTTTCTAATTACCAGTTTTTCTTATATTTTTTTCTTCAATTTTTCTTTTGATTTAGTTTAATTTTATGATTATTTTTAGGGTTCATCCCATCCAATTACGGTTTATAATTAGTTTTTAATATTTAATTTTTAATTTTCAATTAATAATTCATTATTATGGTTGACTTTTCAAAATTATGTTTTATAATTTTTTAATTTATTTTTTTCTTGATAAATGTTGTCTATGATTATTGATGTTATAATTAATTTTTATTTTATAATAAATATTATTAAAATTATAAATTTGATACTGAAATACGAAAAAATATAACATGAAATTTCAACCCCTTAATTAACTCGGGAATATTTAGACTCTAAATATAAAATGACAAAAAGGTGCAATTTTTATGCAACACGAGGTACACGTACTGCCAAATAGAAGTGATTCAAATTCTACACACGTAGTAAAATATTGGGAAAATGTATTGTTAGCCTTCGACCTATAATTTATTTATTTATTTTATAAAATATATTTAAATTTTGTCGCGTTTTATTAAACCATCGATTTTTTGTTTGTTATTGCATTAAACCGTCAAAGGAACATTTTAACCACATGAAATTTCCTATTACATTCTTTGTGTTACATTTTTAAATTACGAGTTTTTCTTTTACTTTTTTTCTTCAATTTTATTTTTATATGCTTTAGTTTAATTTTGTGATTATTTTTACGGTTCACACCACCCAATAAGGATTTATAATTATTTTTTAATATTTAATTTTTTATTTTCAATTAATAATTCATTATTATGGTTGATTTTTTCAAAATTATGTTTTATAATTTTTTTAATTCAATTTTTTATTGATAAATATTGATTATGGTTATTTATGTTATAATTAATTTTTATTTTATAATAAATATTATTAAAATAAAAAATTTAATGATGAAACACGGAGTGAAACACGAAATAGTGTAACAGGAAATTTCAACCCCATTTTAACCCCTTTTTTGGTGCATATATATCAATATGTTTTATCATCTAATCTATTATTTTTTGTATTTTGTATTCGCTTTAAATTAATGAATCATATATCCTTAAAAAATTATTACAAATTTCACCATGAGTCTTAATTTGTATTGCATTCCTCCTCACCTTTACAGTGGTGAGTGATGAGTTTCGCTTCTCAATTCCTCTACACCACAACTCAAAAAAAAAAAAAAAAAAAAAAAAAAAAAAGAAGAAGAAGAAGAAGAGAAGTAAATGTTTAGCTGAAGAAGTTGCAAAATAAGAGTTTAATGAGGATTCAATTAGAGCAAAAATAAAAATTTGAAGGAGCAACGCAGCAAAACAAACAAAATTCTGAGAGTTTAATTAATAGAACAAAATTTAATAATTGAAGGTCAAATAATGCAATTTGCCTAAAATAATTTTTCCTACGCTGTGGACATCAACATGAGGTAATCAATATATTTATTAATACAACTAACCCACACATACATGCATTTTTTTTTATTTTTTTTCTAAATCCATATATATGGTGGATGGAGACATTGTATATACGAAAAATATATATGCGTGGTTTCACAGCCAATCTACACGGCGGCGGCCACTGTCTCGCCGGTGGCGGAGACATGGGTTACAGCGGCGGCGGTTGCAACTTCCATCTTGGACGCCAATGATGAACACTTCTCTTTCCTCTCATCTTGTGTCATTTGATGTTGCCTACACTCTAGACTGCAAAATGCACTATCACCTCTGCACCAAAATAAATTTAATTATTTATTTGAATTTATTTTTCTAATTAATATGAATTTAATTGATCATGAAAAAGATGACAATATTACATCTAATTAAGATCCTAGTTTACCCAAATATCACGCCACTAAAATTATATTTGTTATACATATATATTTGATAAAGCGATCATATATATAGTCATTCCACTCATTCGTGTTAAATTCCCAAACAAGAGAGTTGAGGAAAATAAAAAAGATTAATTAGATGATCTAATTAAATTCAATAATATTATTCGAACAATTCAAGAAACACATAATTCAAGAATTCATTATTTCTTCACAGATAAATATAAAGTTCACTGCTCATAATCACATATGCGTGTGCTCTAAGAATAAAATTTCAATAAAATGAAAAGAAGGAAAAAAGAGTAGAAATTGAAAAACACCCCTTATAAAAAATTAAATAAAAAAAAATTGAATTGATCAAGTGGCAAACAAATTAAACCACAGCAAGAAGCAGTAAAGAAAGATTTGACGCCATTTTAAGGATGTAATGCTGATTGCTGACACACAAAAAACCCACAGTGCACGCACTGAAACATATATATGTATACCTATACATGTAGATGTCGCGGCCGGGGATAAGGCGGCGCTTGCAGAGGGAGCAGGCCCTCAAGAAATGAGAGGGTTTGACGCTGTCCGCCGAGTTGTGGCGGTGGAGTCTAGGGGAGGCGGCGGCGGAGGCCGTGAAGCCGCTGTTGAAGGGGTTGTGATGAGGATCCAACGGTCGGCAAACACGCTCGGCGCCACCGTTGATGAGATCTAAGGTGAATTCCGTCATGCTTGCAGTCCGCTTCATTGGTGGACGTGCTCTCTTTCCTAGTGACATCTAATTTCCTCCCTCCCTCCCTCCCTCTCTCTCTCTCTCTCTCTCTCTCTCACCACACACAGTCACGCGCACTCTTTCTCTCTCTCCCTTGAAGTTTGTGTGTGTACATATCTAGATATCTTTCATATGGCTGTGAGATTGGAGATTGGGAAAAATTTCAGAGAGAGAGAGAGAGAGAAGAGAAGAGAAGAGAAGAGAAGAGAAGAGAGAGATGGTGGTGGCCTGGTGGAGAGAGAGGAGAGAGAGCTGGGAATATAAACTGAGAGACTCGGACGTAGAGGAAAATCTTGGCCGTTGTTCTTTTTTTTTTTTTTTTATTTCTTTATTAATTAAGATTTTGATGCACTAATAATAATAATAATAATAATAATAATAGTTCTCAATTTTATTTTATTTTTGAGTTGGAAAAAGACTTCTCATTTTGAGGAAGAAGAAAGTTGCATTATTGTTTGGGAAGACGACGTCAGCAGTAATTTTTTCCAAGGAATCTTTATTATTTTTAATTGTGACGAAACTGGATCTATCTTTGAACGATTACTCGACGTTATTCACTGTAGAGTTTTCTCAAGTTGTGCTGTGTTAATAGTAAATATTTTGAAATTTTAATAGAAAGTAAAAACACACAAGCGTATTACCTAATAAAGGGTACGGTACCGGTTATGCTTGACTCAGCGGTGGAGATCTTGATATCAAATGTCTCAAGTTCGAATCTCATCATTAATATCACTAGGGGCTCGTTTGCTAGATAGCATAAGGTAACATATGATATCTATTAATAGGATGTCTTTGATATATTAGATATCAATATGATATTTGTTTGAATGTATTAAAATATTTATAAATTATATATAGATATAATCTACTGTTTGGTTGGAAGTATTAAATTTCCTATATAATTACAATTCCAAAAATACCATCTTATTAGACAGAAGATAATTTATTATTGGACATTAATTAATATGGAGTGAGGCAATTTAGTTCAATAATTATAATAATGATCTTCTGTATTACATATCCTACCTAGGAGGTAGGATACAAAATCCTACTGAATCTTACAGATCTTTGTTAGAAATATTGGGCCCTTATTTAATAAAGGGCTTTGAGTTTTGAACCAAACATATTATTAAGGTGTCGTAGATATCTATCACTCTCTTATCACCCCTAGCAAACGAGCCCTAGGTGTGAGTCTGTCATACCTCAATTTACCTTCCTTTCCTAGTGTGTATTCAAATATCATCATCTACATGTGGTGTGTAATTTGCAGGCTATTATATAAGGATGTAGTTTATCCAGTGCGCACTTTCCTGTTGCATAGTTTGTAGACTATTTATTACACATTAGCTCGTTTTCCAAATGTAGTTTACCTACTTATCTTGATGTGTGGTTTGCAAGTTATTATATAATGATGTAGTTTACACAATGCACATTTCGATAGTGACTGCGGATCACTTTCGACATAAAGAAAAAAGTATAAAATGCTATAACCAACACGTCAAGAATAAATGAAATCCCACATCCATTGATAAAATGAGGATTAGATCCTCTAGTTCAAAATTATATGCCATGTTCATGTGTCAACATCAAAATTGCATAGTTTTAATAACTAATTCTAATTAATATTTATTGCTAAAAAATGACAATTTAAAAAATTATACATCCCACGTTTGGAATAATCAATCCTAAAAATAAATTATACAGTATTAATTAAAAATAAAAATTTAAAATTTAAAAATAATATAAATCATAATTTGGTGGAATAAGACTAAATAATAATGTAAAATTGTACTAAATGAAAATAAATTAAAAATGAAGAAAAATTGAACGAAAAACTAATAATTTTGATATTTGGTACACGGTTGACACACAACTTTGAAGTTTGAACGAGAGGATCTCATGTAGGTAAAGTGTGTATTTTATTATAATTAGTACCATACGTTATAATTTTGGTAAATAAAAATACAGTTATGAAATAATCAAATACTTTTACAATTTCATAAAAATGAAAACAATATATTCTAATACAAAATCATAGGTTATCTATAAATCCAGAACTTGCGAAAATAATATATATTTCAATTCCTTTTTATTAAATGGGTTAATTGTTAAATAAATCATCACGATGTTTACACTTTTTTGTAAATTAGACACCACGGTTAAATCTAGTCAATTACAACACTATATTTTAATTTGTTTGGGATTAAACATCCTCAATTTTTTCGGCGAGTTAAGTATGACGCATTTGGTCTAAAAATCACGTTGACAGCCACATCAACATACACACATATAACAAACGACGTCGATTTTATTAGTTTTCTCAATATATTTTCTATTTTTAGGCCAAATACGTCATATTTAACTCACTGAAAAAATTACGGATGTTTAATCCATATAAATTAAAACATGGTGTTATAATTTGATAGATTTAAACGCGAAGTCTAATTTATAAAATTGTGGAAAAGTGGTGATTTATTTGACAATTAACTTTTATTAAATTTAATAGATAATAAAACAATTTTATTTGAAATCTATATAATATATAAAAACAGAGTTTGTTGACTAGGTTTTAAGCGCCAATTATGTCAGTTATTTTTCTTAACTTTTCAACTTCAAAGTTCAATCCAAAATTTTTTGGAGGTATTTTCTTGTAAAGAGTTCCGATTAACTTCCAGAACAATTATCAATTCACGTTTAGGAGCTTATAAACAGTGCAAAACTGCAAACCTATTTTCATTAAACAAAATTGTGCAAATTTATTATCTTCTCTCACTCCCCCTTCAATCTCTCTTTATGGCCAAACTATTTGGTGGAAGATATAATTTATAAAGAAGATAAGAAAATTAAAGTCGACCAAGACAATGAAGCGAAGAAATTGAGAAAGTGAAAGGAAATCGGTCCTTCAAGCAGGATTCTCTTTTGCAGCGTAAGTGAACTTCATCTTCTCTAATTGACGATATTGCAAAGATAATTAATATTATTCTAGTATTATTTTTAGAAGAATAATGGATAATTCACAAATAATTCAATTTAATTAGTCTTTCTCTTGTGTATATTCATACAAATTTCTTCCATTTGTGTGTGCAGATTTTTTCACATCCGGATATGGAATAAATTGCAATGAACAAGTAGAAAGAGGTTGTGGTGTGTTAAAAAAGAAAATTGATATTGGTCTTCAAAAAATTTGAGAGATGCATTCTTCGACACTAAGATTTACGCTGGAGACAAATCCAACCTTGATAATCCAGATTTTTTATTTATTAATTAATCGATTTATAATACCTTGAGTTGCTATTTGCACTACCATATTTACTCTTTACACTTTACCTACTTTATATAGTTCATATCTATATATATAATAACACACTCGTGGAGCAACTTTTTTCCAGCTCATCTAACACATCTAATCTAACATTGATAAATTAGTCAATAAGTTAATTTATATTAATTGTGTTAATAATCGATCAACATTAATGAATCACAACTAATACACCAATTAGTCATCATTTTCATAGAGTTAATTAGATTTTATGGGGGTAATTAATTATAGATTTAATTTCGTAAATTGCATGGCCTCTACGGCAAGAAAAAAATAATATATATATATATATATATATGAATAAATCAAACAATAAACAATAATAATTGAAATTAACAATTGTAAAATTAAATAAAAATATATAAGATATTGAAGAAAAACTAGACAAATGATTGTGCATCATGTGTATGTCTGGTTGTGTGCGAGAGAAAGATTACAAATTATTTATCAATAAAAAATTAAAATATGGACAAATACTATTTTTTTTAATTATCATCATCATGTTATATATAATTTTACTGGTATCTATTCTTTTGTTTATTTGATCAAGCTCACAAATTAAAGAATATTTAAATTTATATAGTATATTTTAAATCTATAACATATATATATAATAAAGTTATGAGTCATCTTTTTTTTTTTCCTGCTCATTTTTACAAGGATAATTTTGTCATTATAGTAATATGTATATTTGGAAAAACTTGATTCAAGCCATCAATCTATAATTTTTACATATAAAATATTGTTACAAGTTATATAATTAATACGTTAATTAGCCATCATTTTCATAGAGTTACAATAATTAGATTTTATGGAGGTAATTAATGATATATTGTATATGCATTACATTTAATATAGAAAACTTATAATTTGGATAATGGACTATATTTCTTCTTTGTCATTAATAATTAATCAATTAATTGTAGATTTAATTTCTTAAATTGCATGGCCTCTGCGGCAAAAATAATATATATATGAATAAATGAAACAATAAACAATAATTATTGAAATTAATAACTGTAAAATTAAATACTGACCATAATTATCGCACAAAAATAGTTTGACAACTTTGAAACGGACGCATGATGTATAGTAATTGTAAAGTTTTTTTTAGATAATCAATGAATGATTTTGTCTTATAAAAATTAAGTGATAAGTAATAGTTTAGCTCCAACAATATAAAATTATAACCTAAGCGATTTTAATAATCATTATTTTTTTTTTTGCAATAATCGACTGAATTGATTTTGGTAATAACTGCATGGTTTACTCATCTATTAATTTCAAGTCTTAAGCAATCATTAATCACAACCGTTTGGAAAGTACCTAGATTTACCATGTAGCTATTTCAGTGTTATCAGTCTACACTCTCAAGATTATTATACGGAAACATTTTTTGTCTCCCCAAAATAAATTATTGCTTAAATTTTTTTTATTAATATTTTATTATGTTTGTTCATTTCTATTGTTTTTGGATTAACCAAAAATTATTATTAAGCAAATAAATTAAGGTTTTTAAAAAAAAAAAAATTAAAGTATCATTCTTATGCTCTTTAGTACATAATTTTTTTAGCTCTTCAACTACATAATTTGTTATAATTATTTCCTACGAATAATTTTAATAAAACAAATAATTATATATAGTTTATCCGTGCATCGTACGAGAGATATTCTAATTTTACTCTATGCAGCTATTACTTTAATACACTTCAGTTAAAAAATTTATGTTATCTTTAATAAAAAAATAAAAAAAATCATTTAAATATTATTTAAAAAAAAAAGAAAAAAATTGAATCTGCCGTATTTCCTCTTCTTCAGCGGTCTTTTGTTGTAACTTCTTCTGCTGCAACTTCTTCTTCGTCGTCGTCCGCTAGCTTCGTCCTCCTCCTCTCAGCCATCGTCTCCCTCCTTCCCCAAACACAAATCTATCGGCATCGCCCTCCACCGAAATTAGCCGACTTTCTCGAATGGAACTAGCACTACAAAAAAATCGCCGATTTGCGACGGAATTATCCATCGTTAATCCATTATTTTCCGTCCTTATTTATAACTACCGACGGATTAACGACGGACCGTGGCCGTCGTTATATCTTTAGTCGGCAAACCAACTTTACGACGGAAAAAGTCAGTCGTTGAACTTAACGACGGTCATAACGACTGATTATGGCCGTCGTTAAGTCTTGTGTCGTCTACAGTCGTTAAGAGTTACGACGGACATAACAACGGAAATAGTCCGTCGTTAATATTAAAAAAATAAAAAAATAAAATAAAATAAAAATATAACGACGGAACTCGTCCGTCGTAAATAAATTAAAATAAAAAAATAAAATTATTAAAAATTATTAACGACGGATTATGTTCCGTTGTTAATAATTAAAAATAAATAAAAATAAAATTGAAAAAATATAACGACGAAACTTGTCCGTCGTTAAAAAATAAAAATAAATTAAAAAATCGGTTTAATTTTATTTTTTTTATTTTTTTAATTTTGATTATTGTTTGTAAATAAATTATGGAAGAACTTTAATAAACACGTAAAATAATATATATAAATCTCCAATAAAATACATAAAATGTCATAAAATATAATAAAGAGTGAATAAAATGCAAATAATAATAGTAATGTCGAGATTAAGATGGAGGAGGGCCCTTAAACTGCGCCTGCATCAGCTCGAACATCTCGGCCTGCTGGCGTAGCATCTCCTCCTGCTGATCGAGCTTCTCCTGTTGGGCTTGGAGAAGCGCTGCCTGTGCGTCCATCTGCTGGCTAAGAGCCGCCTGCTGGGCCTCCATCTGCTCCTGGAGAGCCCTGATGGCAGCCTGAGTGCCGGGCTGTGGAGGAGCTCAGGCATACTTACATTAAGATTTTCGGATATCATATACTTACATATCTGGCGAACCAGCTTGCAAATTCTTTATCCATTTGTTTGTCAATATCTTTCATTGAGATATTCGAGCACGATACTTTCAATTGGTCAACAAACACACTTCAAAAAATTAAGCATGGATTAGAATCTGGTGGAATAACAATAACACATTTTAAACAGTGCACATCCTTACGTTGTGTACGGTTCAACTTCTGGACAGTTAAGCAACACGTAAATCTGTGCTGCAGCATACTCGTTCTCTGTCAAATACCTCTTTGACATTCTTCCGGATGGTCGTCCATGCTGCTTGAAAATCGACAAATTTGTTGCACTGTCATTTTGTGCGTCTCTAAGACCTTCATAATTACGAGGCATGTTTCTATGTCTCATTTTTACATAATCCTCAAAATAATACGAACAGAAGGTTGAAGCTTCCTCCACCAAGTAAGCATTGCAGATTGACCCCTCAACTCTTGCTTTGTTTCGAACGTTGTTTTTCAACTTCCTCAAGTACCGTTCGAATGGATACATCCATCGATACTGTACAGGCCCAGCAAGTCTGGCTTCATCAGCCAAGTGGACAGGTAGATGCTCCATTGAGTCAAAGAAACTTGGTGGAAAAATGCGTTCAAGTTTACACAATATGATCAGAATACTTTCATGCAACCAACACACATCATCAATAGTGATACTTCTGGCTGTCAAATCCTTGAAGAATAAACTCAATTCTGTGATTGCCTTCCAAACATTGGAAGGAAGAAGTTCAGCAAATGCAATCGGGATAAGACGTTGCATGAATGCGTGGCAGTCATGGCTTTTCATGCCAAACATCTTCAGTTTTCTCATATCCACGCATCTGCTCATGTTGGACACGTACCCATCTGGAAATTTCAACTCTCGAACCCATTCAAATAAGATATTTTTCTCTTTCTTGTCCAACGTATAACAAGCCTTTGGATACTTGCTTGTGGACTCGTTCCGTCTTAGCTCTGGTCTTGAACAATACATATTCAGCTCTTCTCTAGATTTGGAGGTATCTTTTGTCTTCCCCTGCACATTCAACACAGTGTTGAATAAATTGTCAAACACATTCTTTTCAATGTGCATGATATCCAGATTATGACGAATCAACAGTGAGCTCCAGTATGGAAGATCCCAAAAGATACTTTTCTTTTTCCACCCGCAACCTTTGGAAATTGTCACATTATCATTATTCTCTATGACTTTTTGAAGACCCAATGCTTCAATGCGAGCCAGAATTTCGTGTCCCGATCTCATCTCTGGAGGTCCTCCATTCACCACTTTGTTTTTCAATAATGTTTTTTTATTCCTTCGGAAAGGGTGATTTGCAGGTAAGAATTTTCAATGGTTATCAAACCATGATTGTTTACTATTGCATGATAAGGTGAAGGCGTCAGTTGACTCCATACAGTTAGGACATGTCAATCTTCCAGTAGTGCTCCAACCAGATAACATGGAGTACGCGAGAAAATCACTAATTGTCCATATTAATGCTGCTCGCATCTGAAAATTCTGTTTCAGTGAAACATCATATGTAGGCACACCAACCTCCCACAATTGAATCAATTCAGATATCAAAGGTTGTAAAAATACATCCAATTTCTCTTTCGGATTGCGTGGCCCTGGCACTAATACAGTGAGAAACATGTACTGCTCTTTCATACACATCCATGGGGGAAAATTATACGATGTAATGATGATAGACCACGAAGAATACTGTTGTCCTGATTGCCCAAATGGTTGGAACCCATCAGTAGATAGACCCAACCTAACGTTACGTGCTTCAGAAGCGAATTGAGGAAAAATTGTGTTCAGATGTTTCCATGCAGGAGAGTCTGCTGGATGTCGCATTACTCCGTCATCAACAGATGATGCATGCCACCGCATATCCTTTGCTATTGCATTAGATGCATACATCCACTGTAACCTCGGAGTGAGTGGAAAATAATACATCTTCTTGTGTGCAACTGTGGTCTTCTGTCTTTTGTGCGAACGGCGACTTGTTTCTTTGAAATGGGGATGACCACAGAATTTGCATTCAGTCAATTCACTATCAGCAACCCAATAAATCACGCAGTTATTGAAACAACAATCAATCTTCTCAATAGGTAGCCCCATACCCCGTAGTAATTTCTTCGTGGTGTAGAAATTATCAGTTACCAAATTGTTCTCAGGAACAATCTCTCTGACATGTTATTCTCAGATTTCAAATTCATCAGACGAGCAACGAGTGACAATTGAGAATGGTTCTGACAACACGACCACAATTCTTTGTCTACGGCCTTCAACATGTCATAAAATCGTTGCGCTTCAGGATTTGGGGCCTCCTCGATATGATCATTGATATTCATGTTGATATGCGGACCAGCAGCATCCATTACCATGTTCTGGTATGTATTCATTCCATCCAGACCACCCAAATTCTGCTCGGTGTCCGGATGCGCTTGTTGTTCGCCTTGATAAATCCATACATGATTATTGTGCACAAACCCTTTCTTTTCCACGTGTAGTCTAACGGTAGACGGCGTTTGGAATGGAATGTTCTTACACTTACGGCATGGACACTTAATCTTGTCTACACTCATGAAGGACGGTTGATTGCAGGAAAACTCGATGAAAGAATTTAGTCCATTAAGGAAGTCCGGATTCAAAGCACCGTTATGAAGGTATCGCCGGTACATCTATTCACGATCTAGACTCATTGTAGAAGGCCAATTTCTAGAATTTTTGATCGTAAAATACGCACTGATTATCGTTCAATTAAATATAAAATAATTCATTAAAAAAATCGCGCTGAATTTTTAAAAAATTTCGACAGCACCTATGTGAATTTCCTAGTCCCAAGTTTTCGACTCTACGCTAATTGATCTATGTTCTTCTAATCGATTCAAAATAGCAATACCAACAAAAACCATCAATTCAATAAAGAGGGATCCAGGGGCCCTCATCCCAAACAAAAACCAACAATTCAATAAAGAGGGATCCAGGGGCCCTCATCCCAAACAAAAACCAACAATTCATTACCATGAGGGATCCAGGGGCCCTCATCCCATTTAATATAATTAATTGACATATAAATGCATAAATAACATACTTAGCATGATAATTGCCTAAATAACAAGCTTAATTAGCCTAAATTTGCCCAAAAACAATTAACATAATTAATTGACATATAAATGCATAAATATCATACTTAGCATGATAATTGCATAAATAACAAGCTTAATTAGCCTAAATTGCCCAAAAAAATTAACATAATTAATTGACATATAAATGTATAAATATCATACTTAGCATGATAATTGCAGTAAATTAACATAATTTAAAAATTCAATAATTGAATAAATGGCATACTTAGCATGATAATTGCAGTAATTTAACATAATTTCCAAAACTTAGAATCACAATTGCATAAATATACTACTTAGAAGCTGATTGGTATGGTGGAATGGAATGACCATTCCCATGGCTATTTCCATTCCTGTGATTGGTATGCCTTAACATCGGGAATCACTATTCCCGAAGGAATCGCTATTCCCAAAAGTAAGGGAATAGCCATTCCACTCACCCCCCATGGGTTTAGCTATTCCCAATGAACCCAAAAATTAATATATTGTATATTTACACATAATCATGTCTTATAATATGATCATATTTAGAAAAATAATTCAAAAATTATATTAAATAATTTATTATTATTATTATTATTATTATTTTATTTCATAATTATTTTTATATTATATATTTATATTTAAAAAAATTAAAATATATATATTAAAATAAAATTTTGATAGTTTTTAAAATTGTATTGAAGAAAAATGAAAGTGGTACCAAAATAAATGTAACATATAAATATATTCTAATAAAAAACAAACTAATTATAATTTAATATATTCAGATAAAAAATTGAAATGATAAACTATTTTTCTATGGAGTAAAAATATTTTTATTAAGGTATCCAAATTATTATGTGTATTAATTAAATACTTTGGAATAAAGTTTTTAATAAATTAAATAAATTAATTTTTTCTAAAATATTAGAAAAAAATCACTTACTATAAAAGAAAGGCAATTTAGAAATATAAGAAAAAAATTACAACGCGTGTTAATAATATTAGTTACCACACTTTGTTCAATTAAAAATATTCATTTTATAATATAAAAAGTAAAATAGTATTCCATTTCGTTCTTCATTCCGGTGACATACCAATCATAAGAATTGTCATTCTATTCAGACCTTCATTCCATTCCTAAGTTATTCCATTCATACGTAATTCCATTCTTTCATACCAATCACCTCCTTAGTATGATAATTGCAGTAATTTAACATAATTGCCTAAACTTAGCATCACAATTGCATAAATAGCATACTTAGCATAATAATTGCGGTAATTTAACATAATTGCCTAAACTTATTGACTAACCTTGTATCAACAGTAGTGTATGCAACAATGCCCAACAATGACGAATCTGCAAAGACTGTATATATATAGTTCCTATCAAGACGACATGATTGCATTAGTCTAGCCTAGGTAACAAATATAATATTAAATCAACACATATTTTTCTAAGTAGTCCACTGTAGTTTGGTTTATAATTTTCTAATTTGAAACACTAAAAATATAAATTGCCTTATAACTTATGAAGCAATATATGATTAGAATACAACAAAATGGATTATATAGTTTTTTTTTTTTGTGTGTGTGTGTATTAACATTGCATATAAATTAGTTTTAAATTGATTAATTAATTAAATTTAATTTTAGGAAAAATCATAGTAACAAGCAAAAAATAAATCTATATCAATTCAATGTAAAAATTGTCATTCAAATAAATTGCCAAAAAATAAATCTGTATCAATTCAAATAAATCGCCAAAAAATTCAACATTTCTCAGCAAAAATACACACAATCTGTATCAATTCAATGTAAAAATTGTCATTCAATTTTTACACACATTTCTCAGCAAAAATACACACAATCTCAGCAACAAAACAAATGCAAAAATTGTCATTCAATGTCAGATTCACAGCAACAAAACTAATGCAAAGTTGTTGTCTCAACTTGCAAAATTGAAAAAAAAAAAAACAGAAAATACGGGCAAAGAGATGGAGAGAACGACTAGAGAGAGAGAGAGGGAGAGAGATTCAGAGTGAGAGAGAGATGCAGAGGGAGAGAGAGACGAGAGGGAGAGAGATTCAGAGTGAGAGAGAGATGCAGAGGGAGAGATTACCTTGCCGCCGCCGTTCGCCGTGCCAGTCACCGCCGCCTGCCGCCTTCGTCTTCACCGTCCGCCGGGTAGAGGGGAGTTGGGGGAATTTGGAAAATTAGGGCAGATGATTGAATGAAATTTCAGCGATTCAGACTGTCTGTTTAATCATTTTTTACCGACGGCATTAACGACGGACTGTGTCCGTCGTTAATTATTAATTTTTTAAAAATAAATGCAGAAAACCTTAACGACGGATTGTGTCCGTCGTTACTTATAAATATTTTTAATAAAATAAATACGGAAAAAATTAACGACGGACTATTTCTGTCGTTAATTATAAATGTTTTTAATAAAATAAATACGGAAAATATTAACAACGGACACTGTCCGTCGTTAATTATTAATTTTTTTAAAAATAATTGTGGAAAACCTTAATGACGGATTGTGTCCGTCGTTACGTATAAATATTTTTAATAAAATAAATACGGAAAATAAGTAACGACGGACATGTCCGTCGTTAGAAAAAAAAATTAAAAAATAATATTTCCAAAAATTATAACGACGGACATGATCCGTCGTAAGTGTTAACGATTTCTATTCCATCGTAAGTCCGTCGTTAGACTATACTGATGGACCGTCCATTGGTAAAGACGACCCGAAAAATTATCGTCGGTAATTCCGTCGTTAATAAGTAAAATTCTTGTAGTGTAGATTTTTTGAAGATTCAATTTGGTTCGAAAAATGTTTATCGAATATAATTGATTACTTCGAAAAAAATATTTCGAACCAATTCCCACTGATGTTCGAAAGTATTTTTTTCGAACTAGATTTCTATTTTTGAAAAATAATTTTTGAACAAAACACACATGCTCGAAATTTAATTTTCGAACTAGGCAAGAAATACTTGTTGGAAGTTAACTGAGGGCAACAATAGTGGATATCCATTTTTTTTTTTTTTGCAGAAATGGCAGAGAGATGATAGAGAAATGTGGGATGGGAAGAAGAAGAATGGTTGGCGTCGGATAGGGTGAGCGATGGTGGTGGCGGGTGGCATCTACAAATCAGCGGACCAGTTTCCGGCGAAGGAAGAACCCATCTCTGGATTCGGCAACTCCAGCGGAGAAGACAATGAGAAAATTATTTTTTGTTTTTTATTGATTATTGTTATTTTTTATTTGCATTTTTTTTTAATTTGTGGTGCATTGGGAAATTTTTGTTGTGTAGTAGACAAACAATTTAAAGAGTATTTAAGTAAATTTAAAATTATTTTCTTTTTTCTTTTTTTCATTTGTGGTGCAAAGAGAAAAAATCGTAGTGCAAATGGCAGCTCCCATTTTATTTCACATTCTGGTTTATAATGGTCATATATTTTTGGGTCTATGACACCATTTTTGTTTTGGGGCACATTTGTGTTAGACGGTCTAACGGATCTTTTGCGTTAGACGAATATTATTTGACCCAACAAAGTCGTTCCTCCTCCTTTTTCCTTTTCTTTTTTATTTTTCTTTTAGGTCTCCCTCCCATTCTCATCTTTTCTTTTATTTTCAATTTTTTTTCGATTTTCTTTGTTTTTTTTTTATTTTTCCCAACAAAATTTATACCCTAAAATAAAATTAGTGAACCCTAAAATTAAAGTGAATTGTTATAATTTGTTTGAAATAAATATAAATTTATACCCTAAAATGAAATAATAAATCCTAAAAAAGTACAAAATAAAACCCTAAAAATACCCCCTAAAAATCCTAAAAAACACAATAAAAACCCTAAAAACATCCCCCCAAAAAATCCTAAAAAACACAATAAAAAACCTTAAACCCCCCCCCTCCCCAAAAAAAAAACACAATAAAAACTCCTAAAAATACCCCCAAAAAAACAATAAAAAACCTTAAAAAGCACCCGAAAGAAATCCTAAAAAACACAAAATAATTATTTTTTAAAAAAAAAGGAAGAAAGAAAGTGAAAAGAAAAAAAAAAGAAGAAGAAAGAAGGAAAAAAAAAACTGGGCAGCAGCTGCCCAAACAAAAATTAATAAAAAAAAAATTACACGTCTCACGCGCCTGCGCGTGGAAGCGGGTTTTAGACGAGTTTGGGTATTATTTGACCCGTTTAATATAAGAGATCCGTTAGATGGTCTCATACAAGTTTTTTTTTTTTGCATCGAAACAGTTGGAGGTGTAGGTACATGGCATGCAATATTAATTTGTTTGAAAAAAATTCAAACCAGATGATGATAAATTCTACTGTCAAATATGGAAGACATTTGATGTGAGCGAAATAATGAGCTAGGTTCGTATATTTCAGATTTGCTGCTTCTGTATATCTAATTTATAGTTATATGCGGATTAATTAAATTATATTTTATTTAAAAAACATACAAACTCATTATCAATTAGGACTGTGAATGAATCAGGAATTACACCATTAATCCTGCTATTGGATAGAGAATGTTATGCTTTATTAGAAAAAATGTTGGGGCTGGGACTTGAATTATGTATGTAATGCACATATTTTTCCTTTTTTCAAATTTGTTTTGAAAGTCTGTTAATGGAACCGAACTCGCAACAAATTTAAATGTCATTAATCTTTGTCTCGAAAATAGTCAATTAATTTTTATCTTCTAGCTAATGGCTCATAGAGTCATAGGTGCAAAGAATGCTGGATGAGCAACTTTCAACTATTTTTTAGTTAATTGCTTAATAGTTTTTATTTTAGATTTTTTTCACATATTTTGTAGTGTTAATTATTCTATAGCGGATGCATTATCTATATGGATTGGGTTAAGTTTGTTAGACAATATCTTTGAATTTATTTATCTTTGTTTTGGTTTAAAAAATAGTTGGTTTATTTTTTTATTTGATATTTTTCTTCATTAATTATTTAATTATTAATTTCACAATTTTTCTGATGTAATTTTACTATAGTAATGTTCGGGAGATGATTTATGTTTCTGCCTTGCTCTTATGAATAGTGAATTGTCATTTAGTGATGATTTTGCCTAAATATTATGATAAAATGTGTCCGTTTTGTATAAATAAATATTTTAATATGCACAAATTATCATTATAATATTTAAAGTTGTTGAGTTATAAGAAGGTATCAAAATTAACTTCACACAAATGTTATGCATAAAGAAGTGTCCAAAAGTTAAAAAAATGTCATTTTAATTTATTATTATTTTGAATTCTCTATTGAATTATTTTGTTATTTCTCTTTTTTATTTGTATAAACTATTAATTATTTTCATCCTTAACACATTATTTTCATCGTACGAGAGCAATACTAATTGAATATAAAAAGAATAATAAAAATGATATTGGGAGTCCTATAATAATTAAAAAAATGAAAAAAAATAAAATATGATATTTGGAGTCATATATTGATAGTTTTCATCTTGCAAATTCTGATTGATAGATAAAAGATATTTCGGATCCAAAATTAATAAAAGTCAAATATATTTATGTTCTACCTAGTTGGTGGAATGGATAAATTCATTATTGAAAAATTATGAGTTTGAGTTTCACAAATACAAATACCTTTTTAAGTCGGATTCATCACACTGGACTGAACTTGAACTTGAACATGAATATGAGCAAGACTAACACACACTAAGGCAATATAAAATAAAATTACAAAATAAAATAGGGTGTGCCTTTTGGTACCTTGGTTAAACTAACTTTGGCAATGCCTCCAAACAACGAATGTTATTACACAAATATTGAACCAAGCACTAAGAATCAAGAAACAGGGCACCTATATATTTATGTATGTATAAATGTATAGTATACATATATATGATATATACTTTCATGAATTTCTTACAGGAATAAATATTTGCTATTTCATTCATCGCATTCTTAAAAATTCTAAAACAACAAACATGAAATCCCTTATCAGAGCTGCATATAGTTGTTTTCTATCATCCACTTGAAACTCCAGTACTTTTGTTCGCACTTGTATGACCAGTAAGCCCATCCAAACGTAGCCTTCCCGTATACTTCTAGCTGAGCTTTCGCGAATCTCCGATAATCTTCCTTCGAAGAGTCGTTTATATATAAATCAGCAGTCCATTCTCCTGCAATGCATCCATATCAGGGTTAGATCAGTTGACAGCTGATTAGAAACACGAAAGGTGGCTCTTCTCGTCGTGGGATGGTTTTCTAAGTTATTCGTGTGGCTGGAGGAAACATACAGATACTATTAGGAAGATTGCATGATGAAGTAGCCCAGAAATGCAAGGGTAAAGCAGTAAATGTGTTTATCATACCAACAAAGATTGAAGGGCCACCCTCGCGAGTCAATTCTTGCAACTGTTTCGATCTTTTCTTGTAGATGTAATCCACATTCTGCTTGCCGTTCATGCTCTTAAAATAGTCTGAATAGCGATTGTAGTAATGCACGTCTATGACTGAGTTGCTAAGGTCAGTAGCGAAGGGGAGGAGCTCGGTACTGTTTGCTTCTCCCAATCTATTTGATAGGATCACGTATGCACTAGTTGTGTATGTTCTGACTGCATCATAACCTGCTTTATAGTACTTCATCAAGGTATTTAAATGGACACCTGGAGCTAACGGCTCATTCAATAACTCGATTGCTCCAAGACTCGGGTGATCGCAATACCTGCACATGCAAAGCAACCCCTATTAATTCGATGATTCATGCTGGTTGTCAACTAGTTTATTCCAGGTAATGAAGCTTGTTTGATATGCAGTACAGATTCGACAGATATACAGATCAACGTTGTTTGTCATAGACTCATAGTATCTATATTTGGCATTACTTTATGCAGAACAACTTGTTAACAGTTGCAGATATTAGGAAGAGAGATTTAGAACCTTTGGGCTAAGAATTCAATGACTGAAACAGTTTCCACAATTCTGGAATCGTCCCACTCAATAAATCCATCTCGTGTTCCACTGTGGTGGTTGCCATTCTGTGATCCTGGAACCGCATGGAGGTCCAATATGACCTTCATATTATTGTTACTGCAAAAGAAATGGAGATGATAGTTTACGATTTTGAAGGAAAAGACACGAGCAATGGTAATTTGGTTGCAAATGGGGTAGAAAGGAGAAGAATGTTCTAGCATAAAAATGCTTACAGAGCCCATGTGAAAGCATTATCTAGAGCTTGCAAAGAACCCCCAATAAATGGTTTTGGTGGAACAGGATCATATTTGATCCACCAGCCAACTGGAATTCTTACAGCATTGAGACCATGCTGTGACATGAATCTGAAATCATCTTTGACAATATAGGTGCTCCAATGGTTCTGCAATTATTTGACAATTTAGCAACAGGAACTTGTTTAAACCAAAGGTGGAGGCAAATAATTATTTGTATGCAGAAAAGCGGTGATGTGAAAATATAATGGAGTCAAATGGTTTACCATCATTATTTTCGGGGCTTCATCTGGACCATAGCCGTTGGTTAATTGGTATTCCCCTTGTAAGGTCTTGACAATGTGCATTTCAAAAACCGAGGGATCTTGATCTCCCCATTCATCAGGGCTTCCTGAGTAATCGGCCATGACAGAATGCTCCATTTCTGCCTTTATAGGACAAATGAATGTATATAAGAAAAAATGAGCTCATGATTAATTAGAGTAAGTAAGCTTGCATAGACTGAAATGCATTGACCTTCCATAATTTGAGCATTGAAGATAGTTAGGATTATTTATTCAAAGCTATTTGAAACTGGAAAATTAAACATATAAAAAGTTGTTGAGATTTGTTTCCCTGGGAAATGTAACCGACAGATGCTGGTCATTCTAAAATCTTACGGTGCTGGAGATAGTTTACCTGAAGATAGAAATTATTTGATGCAAGGATACGCACTCTGCTTGGATTGTCGACATTACGTACGATTATGAAGGTTTCAGTTGACCCTGGTTCAGCTGCATGAGCAAATACTTTAATCCCTTCACCTTCTGCACTAAGTCCAATGAAATCTTTGTTGGAAACTCTGAAATTGAAGGTGGTCTCGTCGATTCTCCATAACTGCAGATTTGAGTGAGCAAACAGTGAGACCAACCTGGGACAAGAAGGGGAGGGAGGGAGAGAGACGAGCAAACTGAGTAACTGACCCTGAAAGTTTCCCAGCTTCTAGCAGTATGCCGGTTGGCTAGCAGTGTTGAACCACCACCATTTTCTGCACATAGATACTTGTTGAGCCTGACAGACTTGAAATGCACTTGAGTTCCATCCTAATGAAATTTAAAACATGAGTTCTAAAATTGCACCTGTCTGCAATTCGAGTTTTAGGAATAGTTATGCCATATTTTCTGTATGTACATAGCCATTTGAGAAGGGGACAAAAAACGATAAAAATGTAGGGGCATCAGTTTTGGTAATTGCATTTCCAGCCATAAATTCTGTTTGGATGAATCGGTCTGAAACTATTATATAGGCTTAGACTATCAGCATTTTTGAGTAGATAGTTGGATGAGACTTTCAAAAAAATTTACAGCCATTTTATAACTTTAGAAAGAAACTGACAAAACTAGGAAAATGTAAGCTGTTACCAAACAAAGAAGGATACTGGAATCATACCAAGACTGCATGCTCGTAACACCTTAACGCAACAACAATGCTTCTACATTTTCTGAACAACGTAAATCAAGAGTTGCTGCAACCTTATCTACATTGATGAACAATAGATAGCTTCTCTCCTTCTCAAAATTGATCACCCTTAGAACCTTCTTCAAATGTGGAAACCTTGCTCCTAAACTACAGTCTTCTTAAATCGATGATTGGATGCTACTGAATCTGATCAGCACAGATTAAACAAGACTGTGTTGTCCCCCCGAATCTCATTGAAAATTCAGCCCCATTTAAATGAAATCTTCAATTTTGGGATAGATGGAGCATAACGCAACAGCATACACCATAAGAAAATTAAAATTAAAATCCAAAGATTTTGCAACTACCTATGAGCTTTATAAACAAATCACGAATTAATTTCGCAAGATTCTAAACAAATAAACAAATGAAAATAGGCATTCAAAGCTATCGAACAAAAGGAGAGAGAGAGGGGGAAAAAAGAAAAAGAAAAGAAAAGCAAACCCACACACAACCACGCACCAGCAGATCTTTATTGGGAATGCCGTCAAAGAGTGACGGCGTCATCCAGCCTTCAGTCACGAGCCATCCGCCCAAATTCACAGCTTTAAACGGCAAAAGTTGGCCGTCACATTGCACCAGAAACCATGCGAGCAAGCTCAAAATTGCAGCAAATTGCTGCAGTTTTTTCATCACAGAATTTATCAAAGCCTTCGTTAAATTAATGGATTTTACAAGTTGATTGGATCGAGAACTTGGGCATTCCAGACAACAACAAAAATTGATCTTCGATTTCGTAATTCTGTTATGAAAATTGAGATTTGAAAAAAGTGAAGGAGAAGAAGACAAGATATAGTGATAGTGGAAGAAGTGGAGGGAAAAGATAAAATAAAAATAAAAATAAAATAAAAAAGAGAACCGTTGGAGGTCCCGACAAGTCAATCATAGCCGTCCACTACGACTACGTTAATGATGTATCACCGACGCCTACATGGTTATGATGCGGATGCAGATCACAGCCTCTGTGTCACGTGTTATAACTATTTTTTTTATTATTTTTAATATAGCTTATGAACTCTGAATAAAAATTTAAAATTAAATTTAATAATAATAAATTGAAATAAAAATATTGAAAAAAAAAAAAATTTGGCAAGAGGATCTTATCATGATGAGGTTACTTGTGATTTGTGAACTAAGGCCATATATTGTTATGGGCTTAGTTTGATTTAATTTTTATAAGGAGTTTTACCGATATGAGATTCAAAATATAGGTAATCTATTATTATTATTATTATTATTATTATTATTATTATTATTATTATTATTATTATTATTATTATTAATAATGTAGCATCTGAAAAATAAAAATTATTAATTCAGAAGTAAATTATATTCTTTCTTCTGGTTCTTTTTTTTTAACTCTCTTGTTCATTTTCTTTGCACTTATAACCTAACAAATAATTATTTTATTTGGAGTAAATTTCACTTTTGATCCCATTAAAATAAGGTCAAAATACTTTTAGTCCCAAAAGTTACTTTTTTGGTCCCAAATGATATTTTTCTTCAATTTTAATTTCATAAGATATTTTTTCGACAATTTTAGTCCCACGAGATATTTTTCCGACAATTTTAGTCCTATAAGATATTTTTCCAAAAAATTTTGTCCCAACCTAACAGAGAAAGTTAACTCACGGCTGTTAACTTTCTGTGTTAGTTCGGGACTAAAATCGTTGGACAAATATCTTATGGGAATAAAATTGTCGTAAAAATATCTTATGAGACCAAATTATTAAAAAAATAACTTTTGGAATTAAAAGTGTTTTGATCATATTTTAATAGGACAAAAAGTGAAATTTACTCATTTTATTTGTTTGATGTTGAGAAAATAATTCATCCCCATCATTCAATTGGGATTATGTTTCTTCCCTAACAAAAAAATAATAATAATGATTAAAAATAATAGTCTTTAAAATTGTTAATTATGAATATATTTATAATGGTAAAAAATTTCCATGTACTAGTTGTAAATAAGCTTATTTCAAACGGGCAAGTAAACATTCGCGGGTCAACCCGCAAAAAAAAAAAGTCAAAATTAGTATCAATCGTAACACAAAAAGTACCACTTAAATGCTTGTATCATTACAAAGTAATGAGTTTGCTAGTTATCTTACATACGTTTATTTAGTTCAAATTATGATTTTTTTCCATTCTGATTAATGTTTAGGCGATGACTGGTAGGATAGAATGGATTACCTGTCCCTACTTTAATTCCCTATCTCATGGCTGGTATGTATATATATTAATCCGGATTCAGCATTCCTAAAAAATGAGAATAACCATTCCCCCACACCCCATGATATTAATTAGCTATTCCATATTATTAGGAATATATTTTTTCCTTCTCTTCATAAAAGTACCCTAAATTTGTAATCTATCTTTCGCCTATGTCTCCGTTTAATTCTCTTCTACTGAAATTCTTTCTTTTGTACTACTATTGGTGAAATTATTCGGTCTTGAAGTTTAATTCATTGGTCTTTCAGGTATTTTACATATTTTTGTTTATTGTGTGTAGATAATTGTATCAAATTTCTACTCTTTTCAATTTCTAGGAGAATTTTTGCAAATTTTCATTATTATTTTTGTTTGTAGAATTTTCGAGTTATTTATTTGAGTCCTGAAGAACTATGAATTTCTCTTTCTACTGCAACATTTGTGCTCTTTAAAATAGATCGAATTGATTATTTTCTTTATCGATTATTTTATGTTCTTGACTTGTGAATTTCTCTGGTCGACATCGTTGTATGTGTTTAATCTTATGAATTTTGTGTTGGATTGAGTGGAAAAAATTATTTCGTAATGATTCCAAAGATGTGATTGTGCAAGATATTGTGATGGTAAAATTTTTGTAATAAATTTGCAAGAATTCAAATGACTCCGAAGTCCGAACATGATTCTGTGGAAGAAAATGTGATGAAACAACATAGTGAATGTATTTAATTTTATATTTTTCATTTGTTTATGGTGTTGTAGTTTTACTAAAATATGTTAAAATATCTAATATACATTTTATATAATTTATTTGCAGTTATAGCAAAATTAAGTTTAGCTACAAGAAAATTGGTAATAATAAAGAATGAATTGCAATGTTCTCATTTTGGCTAAGCATAATGCAATTGGTGAATTGCTTTTGGGTTCGTTCTTGCTAAACATATAGAACACCATATTCAGTCAATAAGCTTAAGATCAATTTATGAATATGATTTTTTTTCAAAGGAGAAAATATATCAATAGAGTAATTTATATGAGTGATGATGTATGTATAAACACCGGCCACTAGGATGAATATGCGAACAATTGTTCATTTATGCTCTAAATTTGAGGATACCAATATAGTATCATCAAATAAAAATATGCTAGTGCACAAACAAGTGCTATAACATAACATATATATTTTGGCTCATCACCAAAAGCAAAGAACTATAAAAATCAATTTTAGATGTTCTAAGGAAACGATCATTAGACATTCTAGACTGGTAATAAATGAGATCATTACACTTCAAGACCAATTACATAAGAAAGTTGAGGCAGCACCTAATGATTTTGATCTTTTACTTAGATTATCAATGATGTTTGCTGTTAAAAATAACCTAGCTAGTACTGGTAGAGTGAAAGGGAAAATCTAAAGTAATGGACTTTTGAAGAGTAATATAATAAAAATCGAATAATCAAATTAACTGAATAAACCAAGAACAATCCTCAAGCTAAACGCTTGCCCAGCTAAAAGCCGTCCTTATTTCCTGGTCATTCGACAAAATAGAAAAACGCAGAGATAACAAATTAAATACTAGTCTGACCTAAGGCCCAAAACTAATCTGACCCTGGCCCATAAACAAAAGTCCAT
Organism: Perilla frutescens; assembly: GCA_026008535.1. Lineage (NCBI taxonomy): Eukaryota > Viridiplantae > Streptophyta > Magnoliopsida > Lamiales > Lamiaceae > Perilla > Perilla frutescens. The sequence continues at coordinate 66,196,759 of BRKX01000003.1, read as the reverse complement.
CCTAACACCAACTTAAACAGAAATAATAAAAATAATAATAAAGCCCTAAATAACTCAGCCACTTCGACGAGTATAGACTCGCATACGCGAGTCTCTATCAAGTACAACCTTTTTGTAGAATCTACATTTGTATATAAGAGTACTCTTTTTAATTTTTAAGTTTTAGAACATAAATTTTGTGTCTTCAACTTTTTTTGTTAGGATTATTTCAGTTTTAAATTGAATCAATGTGTCTGTTAGCACCTGCCATCTTAATAGCATGGTTGAATTATTTTTTTACATAGTATGATATGTGTAGGTCTTTTTTATTATTTCTCATTGGATGTGAATCAAATTATTTTTATAGCATTCTTTTGCTCTAATTTGATAGGCAAAAAATAATGATTATATTAGTTAACATTATATGTGAATATTATATTTTTATGAGACATATGTAGAGTCTCTTGAGGATAATATATATGTATATATAGAATGGAGAAACATCATATATGAATATGATGTTGCCAACAACATTTATAATGCAAAGTCTATATTATATATAAAAGTAAAATAAATTTAATTTTACCATCAATTCAATGACAGTTATGTAAATTTAATTGTGATTCGTGGGCATCTTAAATATACATGTAATAGCTTGTTTCAGAATTAGGGATGCAATTATAATAACTGTTGCTCACGAATTAATAACTGGCACTACAGTTTTCTATAAAAATCAAATCGAACAATACATGTTCGGTTCTTCCGATCTTCCTCTACTGAAATATTCATTTGGTGACAAATCACAGTTCACTTTTTTAAAATTCTCCGTCTACTCTCTAGGGATCTGCGATGAAAATGAAACTTCCTGTCTGATGGTGTTGCTAATCGAAACTTCTGCTAACAGTAGTTCCTGATCTCCCAAACACAATTCTTTTTTCGAGAAGTCTCTATCTATTTCTCTCTAGGGCTCTCTACCTATGAAAAGAAAGCTTTCATTCAATATATCTATGAATGAAAGTTAGTGACCGCTGAAGGTATCGCTTAATTTCATCTCCGTTGCTAAATATATGATCATGAAGAGCTTTTTTTATCCATGTCCTCGTTTTTCTTATAAGTTTTTTTTAAAAATATATTTAGGCCCAAAATCCCAACCCAAATCCCATCATTCATCAAGATTCAACCATCTCTCTGAATCCGAAATTGCACACGAATCCAATTTTTGTATAAAAAATGCACCATGAAATATTGAAGCAACTAAAAAATGGATTCGCATTCGATTTGCTTATGAAGTATTGAAGCAACTTATTTGCATCGCCATTCTCAACCTTCATTTCTTTCTTCTTGCTGCTAATGGCGGCGTACGTATCTTTTCTAGTGAAACCTACATTCTGTGGCCTACCACATTCATCTTCTATAAACTTACAAGCATGACTAACTCCGATACCAGCTAAATACATAGCTTCCAGGACAACGCAAGCTGATCTTAAAAGGTAACTCTGCTCTGAAGGAACCAAATCGTGGTTGTGAATCTTATGAAAAAAATATCACTTTCCATGGACTTTCCGCATGAAAGAAGCGTATCTTCACCTTGCAGTCTGTTCTCATCAATTATTTTTGGTATATTGGTAGCCTACTTGTGTTTATTACACCATTAGAAAATCCATGACATGAGCATTTGAATTCTTTTCATCGAATTTTGTTAGTCTTGCTTACATACCGTTGCCCTCCCTTTCGAACACTAAATCCCTTACAACAACTGTATTCCCAATATAACAAGAAAGCTTGATCAAGAGAAGCAATAATACAACCAAGAGACAGTTTCTCCTTAATTTTCTTCACAACAAACTCACAGTTACTCACACTAATTCGGCAAAGATTGAACTAGGATTCTCTGCATCTTTACTTGAGAAATCATGACCCTCATCGAGTGCATCTTCTTTTAAACTTTCACATGCAGTCTCTGGTGCATCATTTTCTAAGAAATCACGACCCTTCTTGGGGCAAAATTCATTTCTGACATATCACGACCCTTATCGGGTTCATCATTCTCTGATAAATCCCCAACTGTCTTAGGTTCATCTTTTTAAAAAAATTCATGCACATGATCGGGTGCATCATTTTTCTGAGAAATCGTGACCTTCTCGAGGATAAAATCCCTTTTTGAAATAGACCGACCGTTATTGGGTTCATCCTTCTTTGAGAAATCTCCACCCGTCTCGGGTGTATCTTTTTTAACAAATTCACGCATATTCTCGGGTGCATCATTTACTGAGAAATCACAACCTTTATCGTAGGCAAAATCTATTCTTGACATACATTGACCCTTATCGGGTTCATCATTAAATCTCTACCCATCTCGGGTGCTTTTCTGATCGTTTTTTGGCAACATCTTGCCCACCGACCGATTCATCAGTTTTAGATTTCATCAAATTCAACAACTCATCCCTATTTTCTACATTCAACACATCATGCTCATTATCTTCATTTAATTGCTCTTCCCGAAATACTATGTTTAAATCAATATCCATTCAAGCAAAGTTCTATGACTATAAGTGTGTAAATAGGGGATTGCATGAAGAATATATGTAAAAATCTTTATAGTCTAGAATTCACAGACACACCTGATTACATACCTCAACAATCAAATTCGCATCAAGTCATCAACTTTAGATAAACCCACACCGAATGATCTCTTAAATATGCGACAAGGATAAATTTCAAACCCCACAACAAATCGTCCCAAAATAATAGTCACAGAGAGAACTTGTTCAAACCAAAATGAAAATTAACATTTGAATTGAAAATTATTGGCTACAGCTAGCCAATATTATAAAAATTAAACCCATTTTCAAATTGGCAAATAAATTAAGAAATTGTTATGGAATTAACATTATATTGTAGCCTACGATGTCATTCACTATGCCACCGATAAATTATGCATCAAAAAATTTGGTTACCGATGAGAGTCCATGTACCGAGATAATCTGCCGGTGAAGGGCACAGATACCAAAGTAACAAAGCACTCTCTCTCCAGCTTTGACTTTTTAAAACTTGTTTAATGAGAAATTACAATTAATTAACAAGACTAATCTAAAGTTAAAATAACCAAAAAGTGGTCAGAGACACTTGTCACAATCCTAAGTGGGTATGCATTGTGTGAGGTTCCACATTGAAATTTACCGAAATTGAAAATGTTGTTAGCAAGCCCACCTCATGCCCAAAATTTTGAACTATGGTTGCCATCAAGTTAGTCACTTCAAATGGCTGGAATAGACCGCGCTAGATGTTGGCCACTTAGTTGTATGTGCACGAGCATTGATTAATTCTTCTACGATTTCGTCGTTTATGACCACAATCTTGTTTCTTACAACCGCAATTTGCCGCTCCAACCATTGTATTTCGCCATTTAGATTCTAATTTTGTAAAAAATCACTCTATTGGCGAGCTGAGAGCAACAATTTACATATAGAAAAAATCATTGATTCAACTGCCACTTACTCGTCTCTTCAAGCTCGTTGTGGATCGATCGTCAATTTTTGAAAAAAAAAGCCAGGTGAGTAGAATTTGAGACGCACATCAATATAGAAAATCTAAGGACGTTAAATAACTCCAAAATCAAAAAGTAATACCTTAATGACCTACTTTCAAAATTTGGGGTTCAAATTTTCTGTTACACTTCTATGTGTTTCACTATAAAATTTATGGTTTTAATAATAATTATTTAAAATAAAAATAAATTCTAACATAAATAATCACAGTCAACTTTTATCAACAAAAAATTAATTAATTGAAGACAAATATATATAAAAAACACATAATTTAAAAGTGTAACACGAAATGTAACATAAAGAGTGTAATAGAAAATTTCAAGTGCAAAATTCGTATCGAATTCGCAACTATATCTGAAGTTCATGTATTTTTAAGTCAATTAACCTAAATAAAAATATAATTTAAGTTTATTTCATATAGTAGGTAATAAAGTAACAAATATAGGGCAAATAAAGTCATTTCAATCCAGTGAAGATGCATGGGCCTGTGACAACACCATCCGGCTCTGAATTTTCCGTATAGGAAAATTCGATGGGTAGCATACCCAAATTTGTGTTTTTATTTTTTAGTAATATTTTAAAAATATTTTTGCAGTTTTTATTTTGGGATATATCTTACTTTCTAAGTAGATGTTAATTATGTCCAGATTTTTTATTTCACCTGCTTATTATGTAAATGACAATATTGTGATTTTTTTTTCACACGATATCGTAAAAATATACACTTATATTATTTGCATAATAGGAGGCGAAAAAAAAAACTATAATAAACATGATTAACATTTACTAATATCGTCATTTATACCCCTTTTTTTGGCAAAAATATTTTTAAAAAAATAATCAAATTTGGGCACTCTATCTTCAGAGGTAGCAACGAATTTTCCGTATAACTTATCATGCAATATATAGGCCGCAGTCTGGGCCTATCATCAATTGTGGGCCTTGATCAATTATATACCAAGTTCACTATTTAAGGCTTACCATATTATCATAATTTGGATTACAAATAATTTTTTTTCCACCGCATGTATTTTCCTCGAGAAAGTATTAATCAGCCAACTTTCCACTAGTGAATCTGCCAAGGATTTTTTTACTTTATAAATAATCTTCAATAAAAATATTCATTTATTGAGAAATATTACACATAAATGTGATTGAGCGACTTTACAATTTTCGAATCGTCGTCAAATTTCAAAATTGTATTTCAATTAACTTGTTCGTTAACAAAATCATGATCGAACATTATTTGATTGATTGTACACACTACTTATTTCTTTTATATTTATAAATAAAAAACCAAAGGCATCAAAATTTGATTGAATCACAAACAATCTAATTTTATTCCAAAAGTAATTTACTTGTTCACACTAAAAATCAGAGTATTTACTTTAATTTAGAATTCCAACACCATGCTTTAATTTAATTTACACTAAAACTACATCATTCTCATGTGGAGAGATGACCCGAAAAATTTAAGAATATCATAATTGTTACAAAATCAAAATACGATGTCACAAGTAGTACGTTTTAAAATGCGTATTGTAATTAGAGATTAGGTTAAACGTGATGATATTTTATACAATTAATGCTAATCATAATAAACATGCAATATATATAGATAAAATAATATTATTAATTAAGAAATAAAAGAAGCGACATGAATTGCAGATTGACTAGGAATCTACGGCCGCTAATGAGTTTTGTTAATCGAGGAATCCAACACGGTCAAAACGATCCCACGCCAGATTAGCAGGATCCGTACAATATTTGATTTCCAATTATACCCCTCGCCCCATCCACAACAACTTCATGCCGCGCTGGCCAGATATGGGCATTTGTGTAAAAGAGATAAAATTACCGAAATACCCTTCAGGTTCAATTCTCTCTGATTTAGGTCCCCTTCGCTCCCTATAAATACTCCTCGAAGCGACCTCCAATTCGCATTCTCACCCTGTCTGACGTCTGTTCTCTCTCTACACCGCCTATACATACAACTATACATACAAACGGCACTGATATAAGTTTACACAAAAAAGTATTGCTAGCGCTATTATTTAATATTTTTTATTAAATAATTGTTTCTCTCTCTAGATTTGGTGCAATTTGAGGTATAATCTCAACCCTGTCTTCGCCATTTATGAATTTGATATGGTGATATAGCGAATCAGTTTGAATGGCGAATGATACACTATATAATTTGATTGGAAAATAGATCGTAAAAGTAATTCGATTACTTTTGAGATTGATTTGTTCATGTGCTCGGACCTTTTTTTTGTCTGGAATTTAAAGTTTTGTGGATTTTGCATGAGTTAGTAATGGTGAAACTTGTTGTTTGTTAGAAATCCTTGCTTGGTCATATCTTGGTTTAAATTTATTATATGTTAATGTGGAGTTATTAATTAGATAGTTGTGAATATCGGTTGTTGTGTGAGTTGTTTGTTTTTTTGTTGTTTGAGGAATGAAGTTTGGCACATTGTATTGGTAGATGTAGGATCACAATTGGTAGTAATCAGAGGTTAGGATTGGTCTCAACTGTAATTCACAGGGCAGTGAAATATGCTGTTATGAGCAGGCTTAAAAAGATTAGGATTGTGTTGGACTGTTGGTTATTTAATTCCTGATTTTTCATGTGAAGTGTTGTGATTTTTAAACATTGATAAAAAAGTTTTTGTTAAATCAAAGAATTTGGTGGATAAATGATTCTTTGTCCATTCTGAATGATGTGGTGTATGATTCAGGATCTATTTTTCTGGTTGCAACTTTCTCTTGCTCTATTTTATATGCAAGGTTAAGTATTTTGTTTGGTCGTTGTGATATTTATGATTATGCATTCTTACAGATTGTCTTTCCAAATTTGATGCAGAGGTGCTTTTGTTGTTTATTTGGACATTCCAGAAGTCAGTATTTTTGCTGAGTGCCTCTTTGGTTGGCATGTTATATTCTTTCCTACTAGAACATTCAACTAAAATTACCAGTATACATATTTGGGCATTTTTGTTTGCTTGTATGCAACTATTTGTGAAATGGGCTCTAAAGGAAGAGTGCTATTTGATCTTAATGAACCCCCTACTGAAAATGAAGATGATATTGACGATGTTGTCTGCTTCCAGCCTCAGAAGGCCATTCCATCCTCAAGTATCGCAAAAACAGACTTACTTGTGGCGTCAGCAGGTCCCCAAGGGATAGTAAATAATCACGCTTTCTCCCATGCTTCTTCTGTTTCTGGTTTCCAGCCATTCATTCGGCCTAAAGTTGCTCAGGGATCTGATGCATCTGCTCAAAACAGAGGATCCAGCTTTGCCTCATCATCCGGGACAATTAATGGACAGGGCGTAAAGGCTGCTCCAGACCTGCAATCAGGTTCCGTTGATGCTCAGGATTCTGAGAAAGAAGAGGGTGAATGGTCTGATACCGAGGGCTCAGCTAATGCTTGCAGAAGTGTTATTCATGACTCAAGTGGTGCAAGTGATAAATATGTGCAGGGGAGAGGCCAAGTTGCCTTAATGGAAAGTAATGCCTGTCCAACAGGGGTGGAGAATATTGCACTTGATACTGGTGATGTTAAGACTGGGAGCATTAGTAGCTTGGTGCTGGATCCTGAAACAACTGATAAGAGAAGCAATAGGTCTAAAGATGGTCAGGAAGATTCTGTTTCAGAGCCTAAACCAAGAATAATTAGAGGAAATGAAGCAATTCATGCATTGAGGTCTGTAAATAATCCTGGGAAACGCCCAAAGCCTGACCATCAGAAGGAAGTAATGCTGGGGAAGAAGCGCGGCAGGCAGACCGTGTTTCTCAATCTAGAAGATGTGAAACAAGCTGGTCCTTTGAAGACTTCAACTCCTAGAAAGCAGATACCTGCACCGACTATATCCAGGGCAGTGAGAGAAGCTCATCCCGCACTACCATCTGCTGAGAGTGAGGAGAAGCAAACGCAGCCCATAATCAGGGATACAGAATTGGGTGATCCATCAACCTATGAAGGGAAGAATTTTGAGGAGTCAAATGATTATAAATCCGAGAGTAATGAAAACAGTAATTCTGGGACTTCCGGACCTTCTGGGATGTTAAATAGCTCGATAGATCTTTCTTCAGAAGTTCAAAAGCCACTTGTTTCTCGTCAGAGTTCCTGGAAGCATCCTCCTAATCTAAAGCAACTCAATCAGGTATCTGGTAGGAAACCAGCCGTCAGCAGTTTCAGTTCTACCAATCTCAAATTAGCTGGAAAAAGACTTCCTTCCAAGAAGCAAAGTTTTGTCAACCAATATCAAGATTCATCAGTGGAGCGCCTATTGCGCGAGGTGACGAGTGAGAAATTTTGGAATCACACTGGTAAGTTAGTATTTTACATTTATTCTTGCATCATTTTATGTCTGTTTCAATGGTTATTCGTCTTTTTTCCATTTTTTCTGCGATCTATTCTTTCTTCTGTTTTTAAAGTTTGCCACTCACAATCAAAATTACTTGATGCATTCAATTCAGGCTTATTCTATCTTGAGTATTCATTTATGAAACTTATCAATAATGGCTTGCATCTGGCATTATGTAATTACAATCTTCTTTAGTTTTTCCATTGCTCTGAAATAAATGTCAGAAAATTTTAAAGTAGCTTTTAGAGAGCATATGCAATGAAGACCCTGAGCTGCAGCAGCTAGTGTCCTGATTTTTTTCCACTCATACCATCAACCTTCTACAGATGCTTTCCGTATATCTATATCACCACTCGCCAGCTTATTGAATCTTTTTATAAGAATGATAATGGCCTGTTACATTACATCTGCATTTGATCTGTTTACTTATGCATATGCTTATTTCTGAAAACAACAGAAGAAGAGGAGCTTGAACGTGTTCCAGATGGCTTTGATTCAGTAGAAGAGTATATTAGGGTGTTTGAGCCTTTGCTCTTTGAAGAATGCAGAGCGCAGCTTTATAATAATTGGGAGGAGTCTTCTGAAACGGTATCAAACCATGTCAGGGTTGGCATAAAAAGTGTTGAACGGCGTGAAAGGGGTATTATACTCTTGCCTCTCCATTATCTGCATTATATTATCTTTACATGACGGTCTGATATTTGAGTAAATAAACAAAATACAAGTTCCATGATATAGTAATTTGCTACGTCTTTTTTGAGGTCAACAGGATAAGATAGTTGTGTACCTAAGTAGAAGCAGTCAGCAATCTGCTGTTGTGAAATATCTCTGGGCTTCCTGAAAATAGTGATACTATGTTATTGATTCTCCTTGTTTTTCTTTCTCACGCACTTGTTGCTTATTACAAGAACTGTATTCGTTTAAGATGATGTCAAGTCCACATGCAAGTTTATGGTTTTTCGTTTTCATATCTTCATTTTATTGCATGTGTTAGTAATCTTGGCATGCATCACAATATATGTTGTGCTTACCCGTTTGTAGTGTTTTCTTTATCTTAAGATGTGTTGTTTATATGTTGCCTCCTGGTAGCACAAGGTTATTATTCTTGATACTGGTTAATTATGTAAAATCTAGTTTTCTTTTCAATGTTATATTGGAAGAGTCTCATATCATCCACAGGGGATTACTTTCCTCTTTAGTTACTTCTCCTGATTTGGTTGAACTTTTATGTCTGTTGGTTTTCACAGGATGGTTTGATGTGATATTAATCCCACCACATGAATACAAATGGACGTTTAAGGAAGGGGATGTAGCTGTTCTTTCACTCCCTATGCCTGGATCAGGTTTTGCATATTGTTGTGAATACTTTGGGCTTAATACGTTAGTCTGACTTATACTTTATTAAAAGATAAACCTTATGTTTACATTTTTCTATTAATGCAAACCAGCCAATTCTAGGAGGAATAGCTCCTCAGCTCTTGAAGACGGGGAGAAGCCAGATGTTAATGGGCGTGTCACAGGTACAGTGAGAAGATACATGCCTATTGATAACCGAGGACATACAGGGGCCATCCTTCACTTTTTTGTTGGCGATCACTACGACTCCAGCAGGTCAGGGATACTTTCTTGTTTTGCATATGGTATTATATTTTTTTTTTCTGCGGCCAACCACATGAATGTATGCAATTTTCTGTCAGATTCTGATTTGTACTCTCTTTCTCACTGATTTTTGAATTTCATATTTTGTTCTTTTTACCAACATGTAGCAGGATTGATGATGACCATATTCTGCGGAAGCTCCATCCTGGTGATGTCTGGTATCTGACTCCGCTTGGTTCTCTGGCGACCACACAGCGCGAATATGTTGCTCTGCATGCATTCCGCCGTCTTAACATACAGGTTTTATTTGAAATTAACTTATGTATGTGGACATGGACCACACTATGCTTTTATGCTTGACAATTGCTGATACTCTCGTGCAGATGCAAAATGCGATTCTTCAACCTAGCCCGGACCAGTTCCCAAAATATGAAGAACAGCCACCTGCAATGCCTGATTGCTTTACCCCAAGCTTTCTTGAACACTTACGCAGGACATTTAATGGACCCCAGCTAGCTGCAATTCAATGGGCTGCAATGCATACAGCTGCCGGTACATCAAATGGTGTGACAAAGAAGCAAGACCCATGGCCTTTTACTTTAGTTCAGGGGCCTCCTGGGACTGGTAAAACACATACTGTGTGGGGGATGCTTAATGTGATCCATCTTGTCCAATATCAGCGCTACTATGCTGCGTTGCTAAAGAAATTGGCACCTGAAAGCTATAAGCAGGTTGATGATAGCAACTCAGATAGTGTGGCCTCTGGTTCCATTGATGAAGTTCTTCAGAGCATGGATCAGAATCTCTTTCGAACTCTTCCAAAACTTTGCCCAAAGCCTAGGATGCTTGTTTGTGCTCCCTCAAATGCTGCAACTGACGAACTGCTCGCACGTGTCCTTGACCGTGGATTTATTGATGGAGAGATGAGAATTTATCGACCTGATGTTGCTCGAGTTGGTGTAGATTCTCAGAATCGAGCTGCTCAGGCAGTTTCTGTTGAAGGAAGAACTGAACAACTTTTGAGAAAGAGTCGTGATGAAGTGTATGGCTGGATGCATAGTTTGAGGATTCGTGAGACTCAGTTATCTCAGCAAATTGCTTGTCTCCAGAGAGAGCTTAATGTTGCAGCTGCCACTGGTCATGCACAAGGATCTGTTGGTGTCGACCCTGATGTTCTTATGGCTAGAGACCAAAACCGAGATACTTTGCTTCAAAACCTTGCAGCAGTAGTTGAGAACAGAGACAAATTACTAGTTGAGATGTCCCGGTTGCTCATTTTGGAAGGCAGGTTTCGAGTTGGTAGCAGCTTTAATTTAGAAGAAGCTCGTGCAAATTTGGAGGCAAGCTTTGCCAATGAGGCTGAAATTGTTTTTACGACAGTTTCAAGCAGTGGGCGCAAGTTGTTCTCTCGTCTAACTCATGGCTTTGACATGGTTGTGATTGATGAAGCAGCTCAAGCCAGTGAAGTAGGAATACTGCCTCCACTTTCTCTTGGTGCAGCTCGCTGTGTTCTTGTGGGGGATCCCCAGCAGCTTCCTGCCACTGTTATCAGTAAGGCAGCTGGAACCTTGTTGTACAGTAGAAGCCTGTTTGAGAGGTTTCAGAAAGCAGGTTGCCCGACAATGCTTTTATCTGTGCAATATAGAATGCATCCTCATATTAGGGATTTTCCATCAAGGCACTTTTACCAAGGACGCCTCACAGATAGTGAGAGTGTTGCTAATCTTCCAGATGAGATATATTACAAAGATCCTCTACTGAGGCCTTACGTCTTTTTCGATATTGCTTTTGGTCGAGAATCTCATCGAGGGGGTTCTGTGTCCTATCAGAATACGCAAGAAGCACAGTTTTGTGTTCATTTATATGAGCGCCTTCAGAAAACTATAAAATCACTGGGTGTCAGGAAGGTGTCTGTTGGCATAATCACTCCATACAAGCTGCAATTAAAATGTCTCCAACGGGAGTTCAAGGATATTTTGAATTCAGACGAAGGAAAAGAAATCTATATTAATACAGTGGATGCTTTCCAAGGGCAAGAGCGTGATGTCATTATAATGTCTTGTGTTCGGGCTTCAAGTCATGGAGTTGGGTTTGTTGCAGACATTCGTCGGATGAATGTTGCTCTTACACGAGCAAGGAGAGCTCTGTGGGTAAGCTGCTTCTTCATTTAAGTACTTTTCAATCTAATGTTGTTTTCTCTTCACCTCACCTGGCTTTGGAAAAATTGGCAGGTAATGGGAAATGCGAATGCACTGGTGCAGTCGGATGATTGGGCTGCTCTAATTGATGATGCCAAAGCTCGAAACTGTTACTTAGACATGGATTCTCTGCCTAAAGAATTCATTCCTGAGCCTTCTACTTATGGTGCATTTCCGTCCAAGATCTCGAGTGCAAGGGGCTTGAGATCTGGACCAAGATATAGACCGCATGATTCATATGTGAATTCTGGAGCTGGCACACCTTCAGATACGGGGGAGAAGTCAACTTTGCCTTATATTTCTAGGAATGGAAATCATAGGTTTTTGAGACCAGGAACATAATCTCCTTTGATGGTTTCAATCAATCTGGTGAGATATGTCCACGAGACATCTGGCAAAAGAATTCTGCAAAAGGCAGTTGGTGTATTGGGAAAGCTTGAATGAAACAGCTGTTGTATAGACGCAAATTACAATTTTCCGTTCTGCTCAGATTATTGCTACTGAATTTGCACGTATTCCTGAAATGCTGTTGAAGCAATCTTCTCATGCTCGAATATGTGATTTGAAGGTGAAGATGATGGGAGGTTTCTAGTGAGCATGGGATTTATCAGTGACTAGGAAAGGAAGAAGTTCGAGTAAATGGCTTAAATTCCAGGTTCGAAGATGTTCTGAGTGGTAGGATCCAACTTGCTGACCCACTGTTTTTTCGTGAAATGGATTCTGAGCTCAGGCTTTACCCAGACACACCTCAATTTGTGCCTTGTCCAAAGTGGCGACAAGCCTGCTATGGTGAAATTTGTAGGCACACTGCATAAGTTGGGAGATAATGCACTCGAATTGGTGGCATCTCCTTACCAAATACATGTTTTGAAGGGATTCGGAGGTGAGATTTTCTTTAACTGCATGCTCTAGATTTAGGGTAGACTTTGTGAGGATCTTCGGAAATCCACTTCCTTAGCACATGAAGTATTTGAAGAATATCACTTGTGATCTTGTGCTAATAGAGCTGTTATAGGGAGTGCTGAAAAATATATTGAAGGGTGGTGATAATATGATCGGAGTCGTGAGGCATCTGAGTTACTGCTGCAACCTCTATAGTGTTAAGAGATTTTTGTTAAATAGTAGAGACCAGTACACTTATAGTTGTGCATTTGCATATTATTATCATACATCACTTCACCATATTCTCTCCTGACACTGAATACTAATATAGTCATTTAAACAGCAGGGGCTTATTAGTTTGCCAGCATCGATCATGCCCAAATCGTGGGAACGAGAGGTGAAAGAGCCTAAAGGCATAAGTAGACCGACGTGGATATACTTTTGAGGACGTGCTGGTAACTTTGGTTCGAGATATAAAGCAAATGCTGCGCAAGATAAGCACGGGTTGGTGGAGGTTTTCTTCTGTCGAGCTCCTCGGCAGCGCTGAACATCGGCCTGCCATCAATCTGTACAAGGTTAAGGGATTTTTGTGGTGATGTTTGTCTACAGCAAGAAAGGCTACTGATTTTATGATTTCTATTTTGTTAATAGAGTGAGAAACCTGCTGCGTGTGTTAAGCTAGGTTGTGCATTCGGTTAAAGTCGTGTTTGTAAGTCTACTACTATTATAAAGGAGGAGCCTTGTTTTATAAAATATGATTTACCTATTATATTCCTATTGTACATTTAATTTAATGGTAATAGCGTAATAATATATATTATCAAAGAGAGAATAATTAAATTTATTTTTTTAAAGGTAATAATCTAATCTAATATACTATATTACTATTATAATTCATTTAGTTTTCTTTCTTAATTCAACGAGAAATCTTGAAATTTCAACTATGCTTCAACGATTCAGTTATGTTATACTTTACGTACAACAATTGATTGAGCATAAAATTTTATTTTATTTTTGGTGTAAAACCATAGAACTCATATTGCGTCCCTTAACAAGCATGAAATCAACAAAAAAATTGTTCCGACACCCTAGCGTGAGACCAACAAAATATTATTAAGATAGTTTTGCAAGGTTGTATCTGTAATCTGTCTGACTGTCTAGAATCTAGAATATATGAAGCAAATAATCAAAAATTGTTTTTCGAATGAATGACAAATTAAAATTTATGAATTATGTCTTCTAATTATAAAGAAGTCTCCAAGTCCATCTGATATTTTCGTAATTAGCTTTTTTTCTTTTTTCTTTTTTTTGGGAGGGGGGGGGGGGGGTGTTGTGTACTAGCAAGAACGACAAATAGAATTAGAAACTACTATCTTGTAAGATATGAATAATATTAGCGTGTTAATTTGTATATGATTCAATACTATCTTGATTCTTGGATATAAAATACGAGTTTTCACAATGCATTGGCAAGTTCTTCCGACTCCAATCATTAGAAAAATATTTACCAATATATTTATAATATTACATGCTAATTTACATGTTCTTTTTTTTCCCCCTCTTTGTGCCTACGTTATTGTGAGTTGTGTTATTGGTAGAATAATTTTTATCAATATTTATGTATTTGAAAAATTACAGCTAAATATGTATATCAACAAAGCATATATACTTCTACAAATGTGAAGGAAACGTTTTCCACGCAATATTTATTAGGGGGTCCAACCGTCCAAGATAGATATAAATATCTTGATGCATTATAATTAGTACAACGAGTTGGAAAACCATATCTATTTATAAATGATGACTTGTAAGCGAGAGTAGAATGAAATACAATAAATTATATGTTGGTGTACATCACAAGATCATTTAGATTTAACTTCGAGTATTTCAGGCAGTCACAAGACTCTGAAGAATATTTTTTTAGTTATTTCAAAATAATATATTAGGAGTTGTAGTTTCACACATTCATGTAATTGATTTTTATGCTTTATGTTTTTTAATTAGACTATAAGCAGGGGTAGAACTATAAATTATTCATGGGGGGGACCAAATTGTTCTTTATCATTAATCCTACGTACTAATTTTTTTTAAAAAAGAAAATTCATGAAAAATTACATGTGAAAAAAAAAAAAACTGGTTTGGGGGCTTCCTTGATTATATGATAAATAGTAGATAGAATTGATAAGTTTGTCATTGCCAAACTTGATTTTTTATGGTGCTATTGGTATACTATAATTGTTAAATGCAATTTTTTTTTGTCGAAGGTAACCCGCAGCCGCTACCGAGGTGCGCACTGGGTAAACCCCGCCCCTGTGTAATAGCCTGCAAACCACACATGAAAGGTAAACCACACTTGGCAAGCCAGGTGTGACAGGCTCACACCTAGTGGTGTTGGTGGGATTTGAACTTGAGATCTTTGGCCTCAAGATATCACCACTCCACCACTAGGCCATCCCCAAGATGACTGTTAAATGCAATTTTCACTTGGTGAGCAATGGCTTGTTCTTTTCTTGGTCCAGTCGTCGTTTCTTTCCGGAGCTCATGGAAAGTAAGCTTGACCGTGCTCTTATTTCAAAGGAATTCCAGGACGCTTGGTCTTCGGTTTCAGCTACTCTTTTTTCGAGATTGTATTCTGATCACTCTCCTCTTGTAGTGGTTTGCAAATCTCTTACTGAGTCTAGTCCGCGTCCTTTTCTCTTTTGGAATATGTGGGGGGATGCCAATTTTTTGTCTTTGGTTAAGGATTCTTGATCAAAGGACGTGGATTCTCGTAGTAAAATCCGTTTGGTAATGAACAAACTCAAACGTCTCAAGAGGGAGTTGAAAGTGTGGAATAAAGAGGTGTTTGGCAATTTTAATGTTAAAATTAGTGATTTTCAGCGCTCTCTGGTTGAGGTTCAAGAAGGAATATCTATGCATGGGTATTCAGATGCTAAACTTAATGAAAAAATTGCGCTTCAAACTGAGCTCAATGGTTTATTGCTTGTTTAATCTTCGCATTTGCAACAAAAAATTTGGGTGAATTGGTTGAATGATGGCGATAGAAATACAAAGTTTTTTCATGATAATATGAGGGCACGTCGGGCTAAAGCGTCAATTGATGTTTTATCAATTGAGGGTGACATTGTGCATGATCAAGATTGGATAGCAAGTCATATTGTTAGCTATTTTGAGAAGCTATTTTCTCGCATCGGAGGGGAGGATCAGGATTTCACTATTGTTGATCAATTAATTCCGCGGCTAGTCACGACGCATCAAGCTCAAGGATTAATTCAGACGCCGTCCTTGGAGAAGGTTAAAATTGCTGTGTTTGATCTTGATGCTAACAGTACAGCTGGTCCAGACAGATATTCGGGTAAATTCTTTCATCTTGCATGGGATATCATTGCTTCTGATATTTATAAAGTTGTGTTGGAATTTTTTGAACATGGGCTTATTCCATCGGGCTTGAATTCGGGATTTCTCGTTTTAATTCCAAAGAAGGACCGCGCTTTGATGGTTGAGGAGTTTCGGCCCATTTCTTTGAGTAACTTTCTTTTCAAGATTTTCAATAAAATTTTGGCTACCAGATTAAATCAAGTGGTGGCAGATTTTGTTTCTAAAAATCAATATGGGTTTATTCAAAGTAGACAGACTCATGAAGCCATTGTGTTGGCTTCGGAATGGGTCAATGCTTTAAATCGAACACATGAGGGGCGAAATATGGCCTTGAAGTTAGACATTGCCAAATCATTTGATACTATGGAGTGGTCATTTCTTTAACGTGTTTTAGGGAATTTCAGATTTCCTCAACGGTTTTGTGCATGGATTCAAAATATCTTATCTTCGGCTAGGCTCTCGATTTTGATTAATGGTTTGCCTAGGGGGTGTTTTTATTGTAGCAGAGGGGTGTGTCAAGGAGATCCTATTTCTCCTATTCTGTTTGGGATTGCTGAGGAAATATTTCACTATCTTTTTGTTGATGCAGCTTCCCAGAAAAAATTAATTCCCATGACGTTCGGACGGGGAGTGGACTTTCCTACTCACATTCTATACGCTGATGATGTGTTTGTGTTCTGTTGAGCATCTAAGTCTAATGTTCGTGCTCTTAGAAGAATTGTTGAGACTTATGCTCAGGTGTCGGGAAAAATTTGTAGTAGGGGGAAATCTAAGGTGTTTTATGGTAGAGGCGCTCGTCCGAGGGTACAGAAACTCCTCTCTACAAATCTTGGTTTTAATGTGGGGTCTTTTCCGACAGATTATTTGGGAGTCCCTATTTTTGATGGCATGCCAAAAGTGCTGCATTTGCGTCGTTTGGCACATAATATTCTTGCCAAATTTGATCAGTGGAAAGGAAAGGTCCTCTCCATGGCTGTTAGACTGTGTTTGATCAAGTCGGTCATTATTAGTTCAACTATTCATTCAATGATGGTTTATGCACGGCCGGTTTTCCTTGTCTAAAACCTCGATATGGATGTCCGGAATTTTCTTTGGAAATGAGATGTTAATGTTAGGTCTTATACTACAGTGAGTTGGGCTCGCACTTGTGCTATTGTCGAAGAAGGTGGTCTTGGTGTTTCTTCTTTTAAGGAACTCAACCATGGTCTATTGATGAAACTTGCATGGAACTTCCTTGTTTCTCAATCTTCGGTTTTTCAGCTGTTGAGAACTAGGTTTTTTTCTTCACCATCTTCGCCTAAACGGGTTTATTATTCTTCAATTTGGCCGGGAGTTCAGAAGTTGACGCAGACTCTTGTGCAAGAGACGTCTTATATTGTGGGAAGTGGTTCTACGATTGATTTTTTGCAAGACAATTGGTTGGGATATGTCATTGTTGATCGTCTCAGTATTCCTAGTATGGAGTGTTGAAATCTTAATGATAAGGTTAGCGATTTCTTATTTGATGGTGTATGGAGGTTCACGTCGTTGTTTGTTAGGAATTTCTCAGACATTGTTAGAGATATTTTGCGAACTCCTATTGCTCCGGGGGAGGATAAGAGGGTTTGGAATAAATCCCTTCATGGCAATGTCACTGCCCAATTAGCTAGACTTCATTCACTGCCCAATTAGCTAGACTTCATTCTCATGTTCGATTTCCGGCCGTGAGGTGGGGTAAGTGGATATGGAGTTCTTTAATTCCTATGAGACGTTCACTTGTTATGTGGCGCCTTCTTCTCTCGAGGATTCCAACAATGGATACTTTGCATGGTTTTGTTGGTCCCACGGTTTGTTTCATGTGTCGTGGTGAGCAGGAGACGATTGATCATCATTTTTGGAATTGCTCTTTGGCATCAGTTGTATGGCGTTAGGTTATGGAGATTTTTTATGTGGAAGGGTTTGCAGCGGTTTCGTTTCATGAGGCGTTTATTAAATTCATGAATTGTTCGTTTGTCTCTCAGTTGTTGGCTCTTTGGAAGTCGGCAATCACCACAGTTGTTTGGGGGATCTGGACGTTTAGAAATAAAGCCGTGTATGAGAATCTGGTTCCTACACCTTTTCTCTTGATTAATACTGTCCGCATTGCTCTCAAGGAGATGTCGTTTATGAGAGGTAATCGAGGGTTTATGCGTAATGATATTCATGACTTGATCACTTTGAAGGCTCTCAAAGTGGACCCTAGGCCGTCTCCTCCGATGAGTATGGTTACTGTCATCTGGCGTCCTCCTCTAGTAGGTTAGATTAAAATTAATACGGATGGGTCATCTCAAGGAGCTCCGGGGCTCATGTCTACGAGTGGAGTATTTCGTCGTCCAGATGGCTCGGTGCTCGGCTGTTTTCACACAAATGAAGGAATTGAGTTTGCTTTCTTGGCTGAGATTATTGCGGTTTTGGTGGCTTTGGAATGGGCTAGAAGACTGTCTCTGGACTTTATTTGGCTGGAGGCAGATTCCGTCTATGTGGTCTCTCTTCTCTTTGCTAGAAGTTTACAGGTGCCTTGGGTCATTAAGGCTTGTTGGCGTGTCGTTTTAGATTTTATTAGTCGTATTCATTTCTGTTGTTCTCATATTTATAGAGAGGGAAATCATGTTGCAGATATTTTAGCCTCTCCTGCTACTCCTTCGAGTTTTTGGACTTCTGTTATTCCTTGTATTTCGGATGCTGTTTTACAGGATTTTAACTCTCCTGGTTTTTTTTCAATTTGTGTAGAGGAGTACTCTTTTTCCCTTTGGGTTTTCCATATGAGTTTTAATGAGGCTCCGTCCCTAGAGTTATCAGGGTGTGATTTTTGGGACTTTTAGAACTGTCACGTTATCTTTCTTTTCTTTTTATTTATACAATCTATTTAGGTCATATCAATTCGGATAAATCACATCTTTTTTATTTTTAGTTACTAGGACATATATATATATATATATATATATGTAAGATACTTTTGCACAAAAATAATCTAATCGTCCCTAACTTTTTTTATGAGATTCAAAAATTAAATCTTATTTGGAGTTGAAGGTTATAGAAAATTAGTGTCCAGATGTCTCTTCAGACAGATATATTTGTTTAAATGTTATTTAGATACTTAGTCAGGAAATTTGAAATCTACTAAAATTTTGCATCCACTTAGTTGAGTTAGTTCCAAAAGAAAAATACTACATAGATCTAAGAATTATGATTAAATTCAAGTAAGCGATTACATATTTATGTAAAACTTTATTGTGAGTTTTCGTGCATGTTGTAATAAATATTTGCGCACTATTTTCTACTTGTTACAAATCGCCAACTCAAACTATTGAGTAAAAGACAGTTGAAATTTAAGCACCAAGCTCTCCATGATTTGAACTTTAATTCATATATCAATGCCATTTAATTTGAAGGTTCAAATTCAATCTCCTAATCATGAGACACACACACACACACACACACACACACACACACACACACACATCGGGCATTTTTTTTGGAGCATGTATTATATTAATGAGAGTATATTAGACATTTTATAAATCAAATTCCATACCTACGTTAATTCCATATCAAAACAAATATTCTTCCATTTTCTTTTATCGATTTTTTACATTTTCAAATATGATTATCTCATATCGTGAAAAATTATAATCCGTGCACTTATGTGTTTAAGGTTACTGCATACTTATGTTCTTGAGAGTGACCGAAACTGAAGCAAGAACAAATAAATAAAAGCAGTAAAAGTACGTACGCACGAGATTGTTAACCCAATTCGGTTAATCAACCTACTCTGGGGGAACTTCACCTAAACTTGAAGAATCATCCACTACTCCTTCGTGAAAACTATTCAGAATGCTTACACATGCATGACTCCCTTCTTATGTCGTTCTTTCTTACAACACAAACTCTTTGATGAACGAAAGCTGTGAGATCCTCTCACAACCGTGACACTAGACTCCCTCTAGCTACACACGACTTCAACTTGTAATTGATAAACACGGCTTTTGTATGCATTTTGGTGTTTATTTGGATGATATTTAATGGTTAATGCATGCTTAAGTTAGTGTTTGATCATATTTTTGTCTTTTCTTGTGCAATCTTATGTTTTGCTCTTTTTGTTGAAGTTTGAGCTAAAAAATGGGATACTTTTGAGATCTAATTTAGTTGGAAAATAAGCTATAAAGATAGAGAATCGAGTTAGGGTCATTCTAAAAACTTGAATCGGGTCAATCGGACGAGAAACGAGCGAGAACGAAGAAAAATAGTGGAGTGTGCCAAAAACCGCCGAGACACCCGCCGATCGGCGGTTTCTTCACAGCATCTCGGAAAGTGTGAAAGAGAACAGTGAAAACCGCTGACTCGATCACCGGATATTTCAATTTTGGTCTCCGAGTTTTCCAGAAAGTGATTTTTTGCTTATTTTTGGCCCGTGAGCTTACCTTTTAGGCTGGGTTTTTATTACTTAGTATAAATAGGGTTGTTTAGATCGAAATTGTAACATTCTTTTCATTATTTTTCAGTTTTATTTTAGATTTCATAGCGGTGTGACGGATGTTTCCTCCACAACTTTGAAGATTGAAGTTTTATGCATTGAATTTCTCTACGGTGTTACTAACCTTTATTATTTAATTATATTTCTTTATTCTTTCTTTCTTTTTAGTTTCAGTATTTGTAGATAAGTTTGTAATTAATTCTAGGGTTTGCAAGCATATAGAGATTATGTGTTGATTCAATTCCAATTTAATTTTCCTTCCAATTATTGTGTTCATAAATCCAGGTTTTGATTTCTCATGCATAGTTATTGGCCATAGTTATTGCATACAAGTTACTTAATTTGAGTCCTGATGGAGATAATTAATTAATGGGATTAACTAGATTATATGATATACGTGTTTACATCTGTAGGAGGTTTTAAATATGAGTTTCTATTGGGAGTTAATATCTCATCTTGAGACCTAGCGGAGATAGATAATTTATTAATCTGTAGTTACCTTGAGACTTGGCGGAGATAGGTAGCTAGATTTGTGATCTTTCACCTTTAATTGGATTAAACTAGAAATTGAATGATTTGGATTAAATACATAATTGATACGTGTGTACGCACTCCCTAGGATTAATTCATTTTATCATTTGATAATTTGATAATTTTATTATTGTTTAATTTTATTTTTAATTGCATCTTTGATTTATTTAGTTGATTTTAATTTATTTGCCTAGGATTAGTAATTTCTCATTTAGTTAGCCTAAATAATAAAGACGTGTTAGCTTATTACTCGTGTTGATCTTTATTTCAGTCCATGTGGATATGATATCTAATTTACTATCTATATTACAGCGACATGTGTTAGTTGCAGTTAATTGCATAATAAATAGTGCATCAGTAATCTCTCCCGAGATCACGACTAAAACAAATTAAAAACCCCTCATGTGTTTCTCTCGAAAACACTCAATACTAGACTACCATGTTGAACAGTTTAAGGAACAACTTCTATCTATTACAAAAATCACAATGACTCTCAAACATTAATTTTAGAGATTTAATAATGGACGCCCCACGATTGTCAACAGAATCGGCCTTCTTATGCTTTCACACTTCTTGTTGACTTGATCTCCAATCTTCATCAACTTGGAATGTGAATTAGGCTTTGTGATTCTTTCCATGTTGGTGTAGATATTTTCCATGTAGTTGAGGGTCTAAATCAGCTCTGCATCAACTCTATAAGACAGTCAAACAATCAAATCCATGCTTTCAAAATAAAACCACGCATGATCTATTCAACATGGAAACTGCCATATATATATATATACTGTTTCAGGGACGCTTCTGGAACATCAGAGAGAACAATTCACAACCTGTTCCTTATTTTACACAGCGAAATCATCACATCTCATCTCAGGAACATGTCCTCGAACACTTTATTGAACATAAATCGCCAAAACAAACATAGTTCTAAAAATGACACTAACATATCGGTTTCTTATTCTTCTTCTTCCAACTTATACCTAACGATCTATTCAAAATATTCTTTTTTTTTTTTTTTCTGATCTACATTTCATCTCCCTCTCTGATTTATTGTATCGATCGATTGTAAAGGTTTCATTTCAGAATTCTATTTTTTCTCAATGTGGGGTGAATTAATTGGGATGAGAAGGAGAGCAAACGATTATTCAATTTGGGTATATTTTTTTTATGCTTTTATTGTTTATATTTATGATGGTTACTCTATTCAAATTAAGTATGGCGAATTTCCTTCAAATGTTCGACTTTCACCCAACAGAACATGGAACAACACCATAACAAACTTTAATCTTCTGATGTAAATTACTGAGGAGAATTTTTTAGATTGCCCATGAAGACCCTATTGCGATTCAAGCATGTTTGCAAGCATTGTCACAATCTCATCGAAATTAGGTGCTTTGTTCATTTTTGGCAAATTAATAATATTTTTGGTCCTAAATCGTTGATTTATATCCTATATAGCAATGATTTATTCATTTTATCTAATGTATCGATTTTGTTGTTCAGAATGATTAGGTTATATATTTTTCGCTCTTTTATTTCACACAAAAGACTCACAAGTATACGAGGTACATTGTAGCAAAATATTGGTGAGAACAGTTATTGTATTCACGGAGACTAGCTATGTAAACTAACTAAGTACCCAATTTCAATTATCCTACTTTATTCAGATGATCGGAACAGAGTTTTGAGTTTTAATTAATTAAAATAAATGAAATAAACAACGTAAAAGAAGAGCAAAAATGCAATTGATAAATAAAACGGGTTCTAGGGAATGCACGTCTATGGAATTCACAATTTCATTTAATATATTACACCAGATTTAATTCCTAAATCTGCAGGAGAATCACTAATGTATCTAGTCCCTCTCTTTCGAGTAAGTTTTAGACATAGATTAAACACCAAAATTCATCTCTCGATCTCAATTTTTTGTTTAACTCCAAAATGATTCTAAGATTTATTCTCCTCATGATAACCTACCAATCTCTCAATCTAGCAAGTTCGTGTTATGCATTCCTAATCCGTCAACTAATTAACCTCTCTCGAGTGATAACTAATTAACTACACATGCGCATTTGATGGCCAAATAAATTCACAAGACAGACAATTCAAGGAAGCATAAGCAGATGAAGAAATGGAACAATAATATTAATTGAAATCATAAATATCCATAATTGTGTAAACCCTAGAATCTCTAAATGTTTAGCCTCTCATAGTCGAATTACAATCTAAGAAAAATAACGAGACAATTAAAGCTAACATAATTAATATGAACTAAAAAAATCATAAAACAACTTATGCCGTGTTGAATCTCTGATTTCAGTTGATCTCTGTTTCTTCCGCCGTCTCTTGCTTTCTCTGCTCTTCAATAGGGTAAAAATTGGTGGAATTTTCATCCAAAACAAGGCCTTAAATACCAAGGGAAACAGAATCCCAAGGAAGGAAAAAAGATCCGGTCCAAGAAGGAAGTCGTCGGAAATCGCCGAAGTGAGCACGGTCCGTGCTCTTTTTTGCATCAAAACTCATTGCTTGGCTGAGAGGGGAGCACGGTCCGTGCTCCTCTACCACACTCCAAAACTGTGGTTAAAAGGGAGCACGGGCCATGCAAGGTGGAGCATGGTTCGTGCTCTCCTTGTGCCACCCGATTCTTTACTTTTTCGGTCTCGTCTCACCTTCTCGATCTCAATTTAAGCATTCCTTTCTACCCGTGACTTCGCATACCTCAAAATTCTTCCAAAATTGGTGATTTCCTATCAAAACTTAATCAACCCGTGACCACACAAACATCAAAAAAACTCAACTCAAAAGGTCACAAAATGCATGCAATCAATCCAAAATACATATAGAAACACACCCGAAATGCATGAAAACTCTGAGTTTATCATATATCGTGCTTAAAATTTTGATTTTGGTTGGTTTTGTTACTCAAAATTCAGTGTCTCGGGTTTGTTGCTTATGATATTTAATGCTATTGTTTAAATTATTTGGTTTTGGTGATAAGTTTTCTTTGTTGCTTGCAATATCATGCATTGAGTTTGTTGCTCTGAATGTTTAATTGTGTTGCTTAAAATGTTTGGTTCTGGTGCTAAATTTGTTTTGGTGCTTGAAATCTCATGCATCGAATTTTGTTGCTAGAATAATTGATTTTAGTGCTATGCTGATTTTTTATTTGATGTCTTGTACATTGGTTTTACAGTTGTGGTCTTAAGAATGATCGTATGAGGTTGTTTATTGGATGACAATCATTTACTTTATTGAAAGGAGAGATTATGTGATTTTTTGTATTAATTGTTGTCGAATGAGAACCAAATTTCTTTAGTAGAGATCAATCGATCAATTTTTCTAGCTTTCATCTTGGTGTGTTGATAAAAAAATTAATGGGTTGAATTCGATTATGTCGACGGGGTCATCAGGAAAGGATATTTCAGAATTTCTGTAGTTCATCAATTGTGTATTTGTGTTTGTAGTTTGAAATAATTTATTCATCACTAAAGATGATGTTAATAGGTGATACTGTATGAAAAATATTATGATTTCTATTCCTCGTAGAATTTGATGAGTTCATATTGGGATTTATGAATAATTTTGTGGTCGATATGTGTGTTGCTTTAATTTAATAAACTTCATTATTTGCATTACACCAGAAATGATGAAATGCATGTAGTTTGTAATTGCAAGTATTAAAAATATTGTATTGAAACATCGTACTTTACAATCATCGCCATAAAAATATATGTTCATTGTATCAGAAACATTTATTTTGTGCTTCTTAAGCATTGAAAACATTATAATTAAGCAACGTATATTCTTATGTGTGTGCAGGTAGCATTAATTCAAGTGACCGCGTGGTTGAATTTTCACCTGGTGGCATGATCAAATACTATATTCCTCAATGTGATTCTTTACTGAAACCGTTTGTGAATCAAAACCGATGAAATTCATGTAGTTTGTAATATGTAATTAAGCATTGAAAATATTATATTTAAGCATCGTAGTTTACAATTGTGGTCATAAGAATGTGTGTTTGAAGTTGTTCATTAGATCATAAGCATTTATTGTGTGTTTATTAAGCATTGAGAACAATATAATTGTTAGAGATATTATTTTGGGGTTATAGATATATATGGTAGTTATTTATTGTAGATTATTTAGCTATCTAGAATAGATCTGTTACTCTTGTATGTATATTGATGTAATCTCTCTGTATTGGAATACAAGAATATGATTCTCTCATTCAGATAACACGGTATCAAAGCCACATTTCTAGGGTTCCAATTCCAGATTTTCTAGGGTTCAAATTCCAGATTTCAGTTTTTTTTTTCACGAGAGGGTTTTGCTACCCATTTTATTTTGGGCTACCACTGGTCGACACCTCCACCTCCACGAGGTTCACTGTCCAGAATCCGACCTCCTCCCGTCATCCAGTCACTAAAATCCACACATAATAGCCCCAGACACCGCCGGAAAAAAAAAAGAAAAAAAAACTTCATCCAGTTCAGCGACCTGACTTCTGTCCTCCATCAAGCCTCCGTGTTTCCGGCCGATTGTGTTCTCCATTCTAGTCAGCATCACATCTTGAGTCACGTTTCGGTTTTCTCCTGCTTTCTACCTTCTTTCTCTTTGATATCTGATTTATCTTTGTGGTATGGCTGTCGACCCTTCAAAGAAGGCTATAGAGGTTTCCGTGATACCTCGGATCACGGATCACAAACTGACTGCGTCTAATTATTTGCATTGGCGCAATACTATCGAATTATATCTATTAAGTGTCTCTATGGATCCACATATGACTGATGATCCGCCTAGTGATGATTCTAAACAATCCTGGTTGAGGGATGATGCTCCTCTGATTCTGTAGACCTGAAATTCTATAGACTCTGGTATTATTGGGATGGTGTCTCACTGTCGTACTGTTAAGGCTCTTCTAGCCTATCTCGAATTTCTGTATTCTGAAAAGGAGAACCTCTCTTACATATAAACCGTGTGCCAGGCCTTCTACTGACCAGACAAGGGTGATCAGTCCCTTACAGATTACTTTATAGCCTTCACGAAGACCTATGAGGAGCTAAATACGCTTCTTCCCTTTAGTTCAGATACTAAGGTTCAGCAGGCTCAGTGTGAGAAAATGGCACCGATGAGTTTTTTGACTGGTTTGCCCTCTGAGTTTGAGACTACTAAATCTCAAATCCTTTCTGACTCTAAGATTGTATCACTGGAAGAGGCCTTTTGTTGAGTTCTTCAAACTGAGTCACCTGCCTCATCGTTGACTCCTCAATCTGCTTTCCTCGGTCGCCGCCCTCACAATGACTCTAGGACCTCTTCTTCCAAAGGTTCTAACGGTCATTCGGCAAATCGCTTTGATTGGATTACCTCTGCTGAATGTCATTACTGTCATGAGATTGGCCATCTCAAGAACACTTGTCCCAGAAAGAAACGCCCTTCATC
This sequence comes from Perilla frutescens, assembly GCA_026008535.1. NCBI lineage: Eukaryota > Viridiplantae > Streptophyta > Magnoliopsida > Lamiales > Lamiaceae > Perilla > Perilla frutescens. The sequence continues at coordinate 66,170,340 of BRKX01000003.1, read as the reverse complement.
TACCAATGTTGCATTTGGGTCTTCTATCCCTTCGCCCACTGATGACAGTACTCATCAGTCGACTCGGGCTGGCCCTTCTTCGGCCGCTGCCATTGCTGACTCAGGTAACTCAAACACCTACCTTGTTTCCAAGTCTTCTGAATAGGTCATTGATTCTGGTGCCACCAACCACATGACAGGTAATCCCACCATTTTCTCATCATTTACGCCTCACAATTCTAGTCCATCTGTTTCCTTGGCTGATGGTTCGCACGCTCCTGTTGTTGGCTTGGTACTATAAACCCCACTCCTTCTTTATCTTCATCCTTTGTCTTCAGCCTTTCTAACTTATCGTTTAATTTGATTTCTGTCAGTCGCCTAACACACTCCTTGAACTGTTGTGCTATATTTTTTCCTGATCATTGTGTTTGTTAGGATTTGTCGACGAAGAAGATTATTGGTAAGGAGCGTAGGTCGGTTGATCTCTATCTTTTGGATACACAGTTACCGAAGCCTGTTGCCTACACCAACTCTGTTACTCCCTTTGAGGCCCATTTTCGGTTGGGTCATCCATCTTTTTTCTGTGTTAATGAAGCTTTGTCCTTAGTTTTCTAGTCTGTTGTCTTTGGCTTGTGAGTCGTGTCAGTTTGCTAAGCATCATCGTCTTAGCTCTAGTCCTAGAGTCAATAAATGAGCCAGTGCTCATTTTGAGTTAGTTCATTTTGATGTTTGGGGTCCTTATCCTGTTACTTCTATTCCTGGATTTCGGTATTTTGTTACTTTTATTGATGACTATTCTCGTATAACATGGTTATATTTAATAAAAGATCGTTCTGAGTTGTTTACCCATTTCTCATCATTTCGTGCTGAAATACAAACTCAATTTGGTGTTCTTATGAAAACATTACAAAGTGATAATGCTAAAGAATATTTGTCTGCTCAATTTCATGACTTTATGCTCAAACATGGTATTCTCCATCAGACATCTTGTGTTAATACTCCATCTCAGAATGGTGTTGCTGAGTGAAAGAATCGACACCTTCTTGAAACCGCTAGAGCACTGTTGTTTGAGATGCAGGTTCCTAAAAAATTATGGGTGGATGCTGTGTCTGTAGCTTCTTTTCTCATAAATTGGATGTCTTCCACTGTATCTCGGGTGAGTCACTTTATAAGATTTTATTTCCCTCCAAGTCTCTGTTCCTGATTGATCCTAAGATATTTGGGTGTACCCATTTTATCCGGGATGTTTGTCCTCACCTCACCAAACTTGATCCCAAATCTCTCAAATGTATATTCTTGGGTTACTCTCATGTCCAGAAGGGGTATCAATATTATAGTCCTGATCTCAATAAATATGTCGTGTCTACTGATGTTGTCTTTTCTGAGTGTACACCTTTTTTTATCTCGTGATTCTGTTCCTCATCAGGGGAAGCCTGATGATGATTTCCTTATATATATACCCCCTGCTCCTGCCCCTCCTGTCCGGCCTCCAATCACTTAGACTTTTTTTCATCGGCCTCTTTCTGAGGTAGCTGTGATTTCGGATATGCCGCCTACTGCCACCGATGCACCAATATCTTCATCGTCAGATCCGCTTCTAAATGATGATCGTCCCATTACTCTCCGTAAAGGTAAATGATCATGTACCTATCATATTTCCTCTTTCGTGTCTTATGATCATCTATAACTATCGTCTCGTTCTTTTGTTGCTTCTCTTACTTCTGTTCTTACTTCTGTGTCTGAAGCTTTGGTCCATTCTGTTTGGCGTGATGCAATGGTGAAGGAAATGAATACCTTAGATGCTAATAGGACTTGGGCTTTGGTTGATCTCCCTCCTAATAAACGTCTGATTGGGTGTAAATAGGTATTTACAGTCAAGGTCAATCCTGATGGTTCGGTTGCTCACCTTAAAGCTCATCTTGTTGCTAAAGGGTACTCTCAGACCTATGGCATTGATTATTTTGATACGTTCTCTCCTGTTGCCAAATTGACTTCTATCAGGTTGCTAATCTCTCTGGCTGCTTTCCATCACTGGCCTCTTCATCAGTTGGACATTAAGAATGCATTTCTTCATGATGATCTCCAAGAACCTATCTTTATGGAGCAACCACCGGGTTTTGTTGCTTAGGAGAAGAATGGAAAAGTTTGTTCTCTACAAAAATCTTTGTATGGTTTGAAGCAGAGTCCTCGTGTATGGTTCAATACCTTCACAACAACAGTTGATAAATTTGGCATGAAGAAGAGTATGTCAGATCACTCGATTTTTTATAAACAGTGTGAGGGTGGTCTCATTTTGTTGGTGGTGTATGTGAATGATATAGTGCTTATAGATAGTAACTCTGAAGGTATTGATTCATTGAAGGCTTTTCTTCATACTCAATTTAATACCAAAGACTTGGAAAGACTAAGGTATTTCTTGGGTATTGAAGTCACTAGGAGTAAGAAAGGCATTTTCTTATCCCAAAGGAAGTATGTTCTTGACCTACTCTCTGAAATGAGTAAGTTGGGGGCCAAGCCATGCAGCATTCCAATGGTTCCAAACTTGTAGTTAACTAAGGATGAAGAGTTATTTGATGATCTCGAGCAGTATAGGAGGCTGGTTGGAAAATTAAATTATCATCAGATGACTCGTCCTGATATTGCTTATTTTGTTAGTGTAGTCAGTCAATACATGTCATCCCAGACCATTGATCATTGGAAAGCAGTTGAGCAAATTATGTGTTACTTGAAAGGTTCACCTGGGCGCGGAATAGTATATGATGATCATGTTATGAAAATATCGAATGTTTCTCGGATGCTGATTGGGCAGGATCCAAGAAAGATCGGAGGTCTACATCTGGTTATGGTATTATCTTTGGAGGAAACCTGATCTCATGGCAAAGCAAGAAGCAGAAGGTTATTTCTCATTCGAGTGCTGAGTCAGAATATAGAGCTATGGCCACATCCACTTGTGAGATAGTTTGGATACATCAATTTCTAACTGAGATAGGCTTGAAAGTCTCGGTTGCAACCAAGTTATGGTGTGACAATCAAGCTGCACTACACATATCGTCTAATCCTATCTTTTATAGACGGACTAAGCATATTGAGATTGATTGTCACTTCATTTGTGAGAAGATTCAGCTAGGATTGATTGCTACTGGATATATGAGGACTGATGATCAGTTAGGAGATCTTTTCACAAAGGCTCTTAGTGGAACTCGAGTAGATTATCTCTATGGCAAGTTGGGCATGATTAATATCTATGCTCCAGCTTGAGGGGGAGTGTTAGAGATATTATTCTAGGGTTGTAGATATATATACGGTAGTTATTTATTGTAGATTATTTAGTTACCTAGAATAGATCCGTTACTCTTGTATATATATTGATGTAATCTCTCCGTATTGGAATACAAGAATATGATTTTCTCATTCATATAACATTAATTAAGCAATGCATATTCTTATGTGTGTGCAAATGTCATTAATTCAAGCGAGTGTGTAGTTGAATTACCCCAACACACAATGATAGTCGTATTTTTTAAATTTATCAAACAATTTGATATATGTTACATTTCACATGTCATATATCAATTTAGTTAATCACAATGTTTCGTATAATTAGTATCCTTGAGTTATGTTGCACATTACAAATATATTGGTTATACAAAGAGAAAAAATTAATGCTTATATTTTTCCATAACAATAATGTATTTCATACAAAGAAATAAGTTATATATTACAAAATATTATTTATCCTTTTTTATGTAGTAACATGTCAGATGTTCCAAACCTATCATGTATACAACAAAGCACTGTTGTTACATATCAGGCGTTCTATTTTTATGCAAAATAAGGAATTAACTTTTACATTAATTTTCCAAACATAATATGTTCTATTCGATTATTATGTGGTTTCCTATATAAAATTTATGCATAACAAAACAATGTTATATACATTAATTTTTATATGTTATGTAATATTTTTGTAAATGGCAATATTCTTAATAATTATTATACATCAGTTATGACGTTCTTCAATTTTATTGGTTATAAAAGAACTTAAAAGAAACGTGTTTATATTGTAAAGCAATAATGTATGTTAAGAATAATAGCAGTCTTCTTTTGCTCTGCTGCTCCTCGGTTGGAGATAACAGAATAATGTTGGTTTTGTATAGTGGAAAGCTTGTCTTTGTATACATTAAACAATATTAAGATGATATAGATTGAATAATTATTGTAGTCACTGTGTGCATTTAATTATTCTTATATTTAATTGCACGTTCTATATACTTACATTGTACATGATATGGTGTGGTTCAACACACAGTAAACTTCATATTATCGGATTCTTTCCATTGTATTAAAAGGCTTGCGACTTAGATGGTCCAAAACCCACCATCGGTACACCATAGAATAATCTGATAGTTGGTTTATCTTTATTAACTGATTATTCTAGTACACTGGCTTGTGTATTGAGGAGGATCATGATAGGATACTATTCTCTATTCTGACCTTAAGTGTGAGAATAAAGATCCATAGAGTTCGGGTTCTTAACCCACATATATTGGCAGACATATATGTTGTGTCGATTGCTTTGATTTATTAATGAGTGAGATTCTTTGATAGGATCAACAACCTTAATATTTTGGACAATGGCATTTACATATATGATGGGTCATGCATTATATATGGCCATTGTATCCTGGTGTGCCAGATTGATGATGTCCTATTGAGGAAGCATAAAGATCATGGGAAGCCATGCATGCAGAATATTAATTTATTCTTACATGATACCAAAATCGTGTGGTACTACTCTCAGAACAAGATATTAATTAATTATAGATATCAGATGCTTACATAATTAATTAGTGGACATTATATCTTAAATTGGGGAATGACTGAACTAAAGGAGAAAACATTTTCGTAAATATCTATTAAATTGAAAGATCGGTATTATTTCTTTACTGGAATAAAAATAATATTTAATTAATTTATTTATATCATTGTTATGAATATTAGAAATTAAATAAATTAGTAGGTCAATTTAATATTCTTCTAGATTCCTGTTGTAGCCCAATATGACCTTAGTGGACTGGGATGGAACAAGTTGGAGGCCCAAACCAATTAGGGTTTGAACCCCTAAATTTCATGCCCACCTTTATATAACTAGGGGCACGAAATGTACACAATCAATACAGCCCCTCTTTGTGCTCTCTTCATCCCTAGGATTTCCACAACCGTTTAGTAGTCTACAGCCCACCCTGCATCTAGACAAGGTTCGAGAATACAACATAAGATCGAGATAGAATATTGGAACTATAATGATTCAAACACCATGGAGAAGAGAGTCGTCATCCATGTGTTCTCCATCAATAACGGGATTAAACCTTTAATCCCGTGAGCAATCCGACAACACGATGTAAGTACCAATTTCGATAGATTCAAATTTTCTTCCACTGCAGTAGATTCGAAATTGAACTTGCATGCTAATTCAACATATGATAATTAATGTTACACATAAAATTATGATTTACATGTGCTTAAAATTAATGACATCCAAATAGATCATGTGGGGGTACAATTCAAAAAAATTCCAACATATAGTACGAAACATTGCTGATATTATTTACGAGTTACAAATCTTTCAATTATACATAAAAAAATAATTGTTCCAAACAACAATACACACGTACCAAAGCAATACCATATTTAATTCTTGCTTTAATGAATAATCTTATTGCGGCACAACAATTGATGAATAAAATTTATATTTCAAAAGACATCATGTCAACATCATAAAAATACTATAAATATATTAATAAAAATTATCACACATGTCCTAAAACATACCCATGTGTCTACCTCTAAAAATAAAATAACTTGCATAGTTTAATATTTAACATTAGTGCAACCTCTTCAACAAATCACTAACACTAAATTATTTTTTCAGATAAATAGTGGAGAAGATAGAGCAAGCTTTATTTGCAATCTCTCTACCATGGATGTTCAATTCGGATGTTAATATGACTGCACAATATTTCGTGCAGACACACTTTATTTTTTCAACTAAATCCCTTCTCCAAGTCACAATTCCAAGATTAATTTACTGCTTGTCCCATATATGTCTCTGTTGGTCCCGAGGTGAGTCAGAATCAGTTTAGAGGGAGGTGAATAAACTGATTAAAAACTTAACAATAATTGCGAATTATTCAGGGCCCGTTTGACTCGCTAAGTTATTCGTACAGTAACGAGATCAATTGAGATAATCAGCTAGCTCGGAGTGCTATGTGTACTGGAGATGTGCAGTTTAGAACATGCAACTGAAACTGAAAAGTAAAGCAGAGCACACAAGCAGTTTTATAGAGGTTCGAAGCTCAACTTTTATGTCTTTTCTTCCTTCCACAAAAGAACAATTCACTATGCAAGTGTAAAGTTCCTTTATTACAGTTACACAGTGAAGACAGGTGTGGGACCTGGCTGTCAGTGACTTTATGAGTCACGAATTCCTTTCCAACTGTTGCTGTCCCGGAAGTGAGGAACCAACGCGAGTAGCCTCCTCAGCCGGTCTCAGGGCGATGGTTCACACTTACCGATCTCAACTACTTGCTGAGACTTTAGGTGCTATTGCGGTCTTTACAAGGTTTTAGATCTCTTTCCATCTTCAAGAAGACGGTCTTGAAACTGGTATCAACTGATGTGCTTCTTTGCGCGTCTTCAACTTGAGCTGGGTAGTTGATCTTTGTAGAACAGAACTTAGAGAGTTGCTCTGGCCGGAAATCTTCAACAGCTAGCTTGATGAGCGGTCTGGCTCTTTCTCTTCTCAGTTGGACTTTTGCTTTTGCTGAGTTTAAGCATGTGGCTTTAGAGCTTTGGCGAACGTCTTCGCTGAAAGTCTATGCACAGATTCTGAGTAAAAGTTTTCTTCAAGAGTTAAAAGTCATGGTCATCTTCTGGGTTTCTCATCTTTTATAGATGAGTAACTGGTGACCATTGATGATCACTGTGTGATCATAAATGATAAAGCCGTTGAGGGGCTTTCATTTAAAGAAAGCCATTGAGTAGACTTTGTGCTTTTGATAAGCTTTTGATTAAAGATCTCGGTTGCATTAACTTCACGATCTTCTTGTTGGCTTTTCTAAAATTTGAATTTCAGTTACGGCTTCTGTCTTGATCTTCAGTTTTGGGCTTTGTCTGTCAGTTGGAATCTTCAGTTCCTTGTCTGACAGTTTTGCGCATCTTTGGCAGTTTGGAAAGCTCCAGTTTAGATCATCTTCCGCTGGCAGTTCTGGACTCTGGCTTGATGCTTTCTAAGCTCCAGTTTGGCTTGCTTTAGCTGGCAGTTTGAACCAGTGTTCTTCAGCTGGTATTCTAGACTGGTGTCCCTTCAGTTGGAACTTTCTTGGACTGGTCTTTAGTTCGGGGGCTGGCGCTTCTTCAGTTGGACTTCAGAACTGATGTGTCTTCAGCTGATATCCTTCGAACTGGTACTTCTTCAGCTGGAACTTCATTCTTCCGCTGGAACTTCTTGAGCTGGTATTTCCTTCAGCTCGGACCTTGGATTGATACACCCTTTAGCTGGCATTCTTCTTCAGCTAGAATTCCTTTGAGTTAGCATGTTCTTCAACTCGAATTAGTGAATTCCTCAGCTGGTATTTCCCTCAGCTGGAATTTGTCTTGAACTGGTATGTCCTTCAGTTCTGACTTGATCTCTTCTTCAGCTAGAATCTTCTTGAGTTGGTATATTCTTCAGCTCGGGCTTGGTCTTCTCTGCAGCTGGTAATCTTCTTCAGCTGGAACTTCTCTTCAGCTGGAACTTGGGCACTTCTGGGCTGGTGCCTTGAACTGGTAGCTTCAGCTGGTATTCTTCTTCAGCTGGAAATGGGCACTTATGAATTGGTGCCTTCTTCAGTTCATGACTGTGGACTGATGGCATTTGGTACTCCAAACTTGATAGTACCTGCAACTTTCAGTTTATCTTGCTAACTGATCTAGCAAGCTATAGTCTCTCTCTCTTTTCAACAGCTCTTGTGGCTGGATTTTTTTTCTTTTCTTTTCTCTCTGTTCTAGTCTCTCTCTTTTCTTTTCTCAGCTCTTGGCTGAATCCTCTCCTTTTTATTTTTCTTCTTTTCTCTCGTTTCTTTTCTCTTCTCTTTTCTTTTCTTTCCTCTCATAGATTGATCATTTTCAGGCTTTAATAGCTCAATTTTTTATATGATCATTTTTAGTTTTCTACTTGATTCCTGTTCAGTTTTTCAAGGTCTTTGCATATTTTGATATATTTTGACATCTCATCAAAAGCCCAGTCAGAAAAACCCTTGATAGTTTTTCCTAACAATTTTTCCCATTTTGATGATGTCCAAAACATAGAAAAATTGAACAATGATGGAAATATTGATTAAGAATTTTTGATATGTGAAAAACACAATCAAGAAAGAAAACTTTTTGTAGCTAAGAAACTGATTGTATGAACTGATTAGATCTCTTTCAACCTACAACAGTTCGTTTTTCTTTTTCTTCTTTTTCTTTAGTTTCTAGCTCTTTAGCTGCTGTGCTTCTTCAGCTGGTATTCATCTCCTCTTTCATCTATTCCACCAGTTGCTAGACTCTCCTTTTTCTCTAGTACTAGCATTCCTCCAAACATCACCCCAAACTTCCCCTTGAGATTGATGCCTCTCATCTCTGGTAGCTCTTCTCCAGACAGCTCCCCAAACTTCCCCCTGAGGCTGATGGCTCTCTTCTCGAGCAGTTTCTATATACCTCAATACTCCCCCCCTGAGGCTACACTTCCCCCTGAAACTGCGAGGGTTCTCTTTGAATCTCATCCCAGAGACTCAGAAAATTTATTCCATCATCTTTCTCAATTTGTTCATTCTCTTCTCCCTTTTTGGCATCATCCAAAAGGGTGGGCATATGTATGTCAAAAGATGGAATGGGAACATTTGGTAACAAACTAAATGTGGCAGCTAAGTTACCTTCAAATGAGGAGGGGCATGGCCGTTCTTTTGGTGGTGAGGTTAGCCAGTTGGATGCCTCTTTGATTGGCATAAACTGCCATAGATCTGGTAGTGGAGACTGAATTTGTGGTTCAGTTGTCATCATGGCCAAACTCAGGAAGAATTTTTTCAGTTGGAGGTGGGTGGTTAAACTCTATCGGTGTGGAAGATGAATTGGATGGTTCTGCAAAGGGCAGTGGAGCAGCGACTGGTACTCCATTGCAGATTTTGTGGATCATCGAATCCATAATTTTGGAGAGTGTGGGAGTAGCCATGGATGGATTGTTCATCCAGTTTTTGCTCCAGATTCCTTCTTGACTCCAGAAATGGCATCCCTTCCTGTCGAGCAGTTCAAACATGACTGCTTCATCAATTTGATGTCTCCAGAGTGACCATCTGAGATATCGCTTTAGTTGATTGAAGAGATCGGAGTCATGGTTCTCAATGATGTGGAATCCGCTAAGCAGATTTTTGAGAGTTTCGTTGAAGAGATATTCAACGCCATCCATGTTGTTGTTTTCAACTGGTTCGGACTCAGCTGGCGCAGTTGGCTCAATTGTCATGTCATCTTCTGACATGATCTGCTTCCCTCGACTATCTGAAGTCGGTTCAGTTAGAGTGGAGGGTCCTTCTTCAGTAGCACTCTGCCACCTCGATCGCTTACCAAAAGGCTTTTGGTTCTTTCTTCTTCTGATGAAAATTGTGGAAAGATAATCCCTTTTGTCCAGCAACTCGTCTAGGTGATGGAGAATTTGGATCTCATCACATATGATCATGCTGATCCGATTGAGAAACCCTAACTTCACTGTGAATGTTCCAGTTTGGTGGTCAAAACTGACCTTGAGAACATTCTGGCGCAGTTTTGATAGCACATATGATGCCCATTCAACTCTACATCGATTGTAGATGAGTGCCATTAGATGAGCATGCTCGGCACTGAAGCGAGTATATTCTAGATTGCCTCTCAAGTAGTGGATAACTATATTTTGGAGCTGAATGAACTCTGGCCGAAGACTGTCTTTCAGACTGTATAAGTAATCATTATGCTCAACTCCTGGTTTCGTCCATTGACTCCACAATTCTTGTTGATTAGGCATGGCTATTGAGCTTACTTGAGAACCTGCTCCTGGTAGATGAAGTGTTTCCATCAATGTTTCCTTGGAGATCATGATCGGGTACCCTCTGGCTGAGGATATGATGTTGCCATTTTCTACAACTTGTGAGTAGATGTAAAACTCAGCAACTAACTCCAAGAATCAACGTCCAAAATGTGGACCTTCTGTAAGAAACTGAAAGATTTCAGTTCCTTCCACTATAGAGATCAAGCGATGAAACTTATCAGCTTTGAGTGTCTTCATAATATAATCCAGTTCAACGAACTTGTCTCTTTTGAGGTTAAGAGCAAGTCTAGTTGGATCGATATATTGCGCGGGAAGTTCCATTCTGCAAAAAAAAGAGTACTTTAGAGAGATTGAATGGATTGGAGAGAGAGAGAGAGAGAGAGATGCAAAGCAAATGCAAAAAGAATTAGGAGATAGATGTTTGATCTTTGATCTGTGTCTCCTTAGCATTTAAAAGAAACTTTGCATGTATGTACAGGAGTTTGCACTCGAGTACTCCTCAACTGATCAGTTGATGGATTTGACTGATGCTCAGCTAGGTTAAATGTGATGAATATCTCAGCCGTCTACAAGTTCAGCTTAACCTTAGATCAGCGGGTGAGATTTCATCCATTTGAAAATGGGGTAGTTGCCATAAATAGTAAATATTTGGTGCAAGATTTTGCTATTTATATCTCTCAAGCGATAAACTCCCTTTCCACTTTAGTGGTTGATTCTGCTCAGTAGCATTAATACTTGCTATCTTTGAGAGATCTCCCATTTGAAAATTATGCCCGTTGGAGAGAAAAAAAATATCACAATGACAATAATTTTATTAAGAATAAGCTTAAAAAATAATCAATTTAAAACTTATCCTTGGTCAGTTGAGATACAGTCTAACTGATAACTTTTGGTGAACTAATGATGTGGTAACTGATCCATCAGTTCTTGTCATGTCTTCTTTTTTGCCCCTGGAACTGATTCATTACTGAACTGATGACATCAGTTACTAAACTGCTAGACTAAATCTCAAACGAACTAGATTCTCTCCACTACTCTCGTCAGAGTAGTTTGGTCTTTTACTTCTTGATACAGATCCAGTTCCTTCAGTAGGCTTCTCTGGCCTAGCTGACTTCATGAATTTGATTCGTGGCATGACTTCAGCTGACGTGACCCTTCGCCTATTCTGTAAGTTCCTCTTGAGGGATGACTTGAATTGAACTTCCTGTGGGTTCAGTTGGACGGCTGTCCTTGAGCTTGAAGTGATTAATGGGGTGACATATCTTTTAGACAAGAGATTTGGTGATGTGGCAGTATCTTCAACATCATACAGTTGACTCGCTGCAATTGGGGTGAGAGGTTGCTCTCTGTGCATCTGCGCAGTTGCAGGTTCAGTTGGTCGATATGGCTCGATTAACTGATTTGATAGATTGTCAAAGTTCAGTTTTTGGCAGGCAGGTCTTGATGCGATTCTGCAACCCCAGGACTTGTATCAGATTGCCAGAGACGGAATCCTCGACCTGAACTTCTCAACACGGATGAACTATAGGTATATAAAACCTATAACCCAGCTATGATTGGAAATAAGAACCTTGGATAAAAATCGAAGACGCCACAAACAGTTGTGATCTACTGTTTGATAAGTCGGATGAACACGACACATGGTTCAATAAAATCTCCAGAGAGAATTCTCAAATTTAATATATCAAAACTCCCTAATGAAATATAATGCAAGCCCTTATATAGGTGGGCAAAATAAAACAACCCTAAAAGTTAAATCCTAATCTAAAAAGGAAATAAATAAATAAAAATCGGATAAATCCGCAACAGTCCAAATAGGCGTGACTCGGGCCTACTCGCACCTCGGGTCGCGCTGTAGCTCGCGCCAGACCCAGATCAGGACACGTCGCGGGCGCGACCGGTTCACTCGCGCCACCACTTGCGCTGTAACTCGTGCTCAGTCCAAAGCCAAACATGTCTCTGGCGCGACTGGTTGGCTCGCGCCAACACTCGCGCTGCCACTTGCGCTAGTCTCTCCGAGCACTCGAACTCGATCATCGGCACCCTGGCTAGGATCGTATCAGGTCTAGTTGTGCAGATCGCTAGCTCATGTGCTCCTGATTCTTCTTGAGCCTTGATGTCACTTCCCTGTTCGGCAAGTAGGGCAGTTGGAGGAATTTTGTTGGTCAGTCGATGACTCATAATCCTCTGTACTTGCACGATTGTTGGAGAAAATGGATTTGAAGACCCTATCCATTTTAAGCTCCAAACTTCTTTTCTTTGCCAAAAACTCATGCCGTGAAAAACAGTGATCAAGAAATGAGACTGGATAGACATTAAATGTCTCCAGTTGTACCAGTAGAAATACCGGTGTAATTGCTTGAAAAGCTCTTGATCTTCCTTGGCCACAAATGCAAATTGAGTGAGAAGTAAGTTGGTTACCTCTTTCTGTGCATTTTTGGCAGCATATTCACCACTGTTGAAAGTGCGAATATTTTCTTCCATCAGTTGGAGAGGAGGGTAAGTTCTCCTGAAGTAGTTAGCTCCATAGTCAGGATGAGGGATTCTGATGAATGGAATGACTTATCTGGATCAGAACAATCTTGGAAGTCCACTGTTGATCCATTCTTTGAGACTGGTGATGGAACGGCATTGGCAGTTTAGATTTTTTGAGGCTGTGGAACTTATGTTGCCTTTGGTCCTCCTTTTCTTCTTGAGAGAGTGAAGATGAATTCTTCATCTCTTGAGAATCCAGTCGGAGATGAGGACTGGTAGTGCATCATCATTTAGCAGCTTCAAGATGTCTTCAATCATCTTGCTCATTCTGAGAACGAGTCCCACCATAGACTTAAATTTCTTTGTTCTCTTTGAGTTGGAGGCCTTGAGTACTTGACGCTTGATTTGAGAAAATACAAACTCTGCCCAGTTTGTCTCACGTCCTTCAGCTAGGTGAATCATCACCTTGTACCTCTCCTGGGTAAGCTGGCTTTGGCTTCCAATTGCTCCAAACATCATCTTGTTTGTGATGTCGAGCAGAACACCATACTCTGGTCTTAGATCAGTTTTAGCTTTGGTAAAACTGAATGCCTTTTTGCAGGTGGGGGTCTTCCACATTCTCCATTATGGTTCAGCTGCTTCACTCAAATGTTGAACGGTTGCTCATTGCCTTGGAAGTTGAAAAACTTCGGCAACTGTTCCTTCAGTTATCTTGATAGGTCGGCCTTGGATAACTGATGTAATTTCCTTGCCATTAGCACTAATTTGTGCTTGAAGAAGAAATTCACACACACCCGATTTTGTCTAAAGAACCTTAGTGGTGTTTCCAGGTAGTGAAGGATTCATGTCTTGTGAAGACTAACAAGTAGGTTTTGGCCGTTTGATTCATGAAGAATTGCCTGGAATTTCTTCCTCTCAAGGAATTTATCTCTCATCATCTGGTTTTTGAAGGAATTTGGGGAACAGATGAATTCTTCCATTGAAGAAATTTGGCTAGAATTTTTTTGATTAAGAGAGATGAGAGTGAGAAGAGACTCTTTCTTGAATGATTTGAGAAATGAGTGTGTCTCTTCTTTAGTAGAGGGGACTTAGATCTGAATTGATTTATGAGCAATAAATGATACTCATATATCTTTGAAAAAGTTTGTTGTCCCTTGCTTTTATTTGTTTTGCTTTAAATGCCCTTGTCAGGATTTCAATGGTAAGAATTCAAATGGTTTTGCTGACATGGCATTTTATAAATAATAATTTTATTGATCAAAAGGATTATAGAGCAAAATTACAAGAGGAGTAATTAGAGATCCTAATCAACTGAGCTTGATCGGTCTCTAATCCTTCTTGTGCTATGTCTTCTATTTTTTAGCAGATGGCTCACTAATTTTGGTGTGACTTGATGGTACTGCTGCAGGTTGTTGAGCACTCATTTGTTCTTGCAGCTGCTTGATGAGCTCGATGTGCAGCCTAAGTTGCTCCTGAATATTGTGAAACCGCTCTTCATATAGAGTTACGCTCTGAGCAATAGAGCTTTCTGGTTGCTCCTAGAACTGAACTGCAGCATTTGTATTTTCATGGAGAATAAGATTGTCAAATAAAAATTCATCACATATCGATGTGGCTTCATCTCCATCTTCAGTTCTATCCAGCTCTTTGCAGGGAATTATCCTGGACTGCTCAAGATTTCCCAGACTTTCAGTTTCACCATAGCTCTTCTCTGGTGGTGGCAGCATAAGTTGTGATCCTTGTTGATTTGGATCCACATACACCACTATAGCAAGTGTGCATGTGTAGCCTTGGTGTTACTCTTGATCAGTTAGATTTTCCAAGGCTGGCACTTTATCAACTTGATCAGTTGGGGCTTCTTCTGGGATGGGCTCATTGGTGACTTCAGCAGTAAACGTTTCTGCTGAAAAATTATACTAGGAAACTGGCTTATCATGAGCATCAGACGGCAGTTGGAGCTCTGTCTCATCCTCAGATTCTTCAGTTACTTGAGCCTTTTCAGCCGGCTCGGCAGTTGGAGCATTTTAGGACTTCTCCTGGTCCTCTGTTTACTCAGTTGGCCCTTCAGTTTGACCTCCATCAGGTCTAACTGGTGATCTCAGCAACTCTTCAAGCTCCAAGTCTGTTATGTACTTGTAAGTTCTTTCAACAATTCGTGATCTGAGCTCAGAAGAGTTTGTAGTAAGATTAACCACAAGTTCATCAGTTTGAGGGGTATCCTCAAATCTGAGCTATCTTGAGACTTGTTGAATTGCTGTTGATCTGGATGTAGAGGCCTCAGTTGTCGTCATCTGATGATTGCTTTGCTGGTTTTGTCTTTGAATTTCTTCAGCAATCTATTGATGTTGACGAATTCTAATATTGTAGACTTCGTTTAATACCCAGCATTGATGCACATGGGGATTATTCCAGAGTTCTTGTTCTTCTTGGGTTTGTAGTTCTGGCAGTTCAATCCCGGACCAATTGAGGAGGTCATTCATGACTTCAGCTAGTGTCTGCTCGCCTGGCATTGAATGACATCTTTGAAGATCTAACATCTCCCTTATAACATCAATTGGATTTTGTTCAGGGGTTCCTTGTCCTGACCATTGTATACTCCATTTTTTTTCTCTTCTCCAGAAGCTCATTCCATGTAGGGCTATTAGAAGAAAATGGGTTTTCGAGTTAAGACAATGTCTCCATAAATACCAATAGCAATACCTTGTAAGAGCCTTGAGCAGTTCTTCAGAATCAGCCATGAATTCTTGAAAGTTCTTCTTGATGAAGTTTGCTACATCTTTGTTAGCTCTTTGATTTGCTGCTATAGCTTCTGATCGAGCTCTTCTGTTTCCAGTTGTCCAGTCCATTGGAGGATGGGTCATTCTGAAATAGTCAGCCACAGAGTTTCATGGTGGAACTCCGCCATATGGTATTGTGGATTCTTGTGATGGTGCCATATCAAACACTTTGACACCAAAGGGAGGTAATTCCGGTGGAAATGATGGTCTTACTCTCTTCTTCCATTTCTTTTCCCTTTTGGAATTTCTAGCTCCAGTCTTGATTCGAACTGACTCCTTCACAGTTCTCTTGGTGTAATGAGCTTTAATAAGTTCTGGGCTATCTATGGAGAAGGAAACTTGTTGTATGGGTTGAGCTTGAATTGGTGTTCCGATCAGGTGACAGATTGGAATATGATTATCTGAATCATAGTCACTCTGATGACATTCTGCCTCAACCTTTTTTTCTTTTCCCTTCCATCTGACTACTTCTTTGTTCTTCTCTGAGTTTTTTAGACTTAGAGCTTTTGTTCCTTGCTGTCTTCAAGTGACTGCTGGTATGTAGTCAGTCTCTTCTATAAATAGTGTGTCAGTTTCTGTTGCAGTGAAACTGAGTTCTTCTTCGAGAAGTTTGCTGATTCTGCAAGGGAAGCACATGTTCTGTTTGAACTCTTTGTCACTCCAGTTTTACTCGACAACATCCACGTACTTCTTAATTTGATCATAGAAGTACTTAGCCCAGTTGACCTCGATCCCTTGAAATATCACCTAGCACACTTTGTATTTTGGCAAAGACATTTCTAAGTGGCTTCCAGTAATTCCAACGATCATTCTGGTTGCCACTGAAGCTAAGATTCTGTATTCTTCTCGGAAGCATGAAATGGGAGTGGTCCTCTTGAATGCTTCATGACAATCAAGATCCTTCCAGTTGTCGTAGATCTCTAGTGGATTGATGTCCACCTATTCCAATCTTATTCCTTTAGTTGGAAGATGAAATATTCGTCCCAGTGACTCTAGGGTGATCTCCATCAGCACTCATCTCACTTCAATTGTAATTAGAGGTGGCGACAGGTCCAGAACCGCCAGTTACGATTCCAGAACTGCCGGTTCACGGTTCCCAAAATCAGGAATCGGAACCGCCAGTTCTAGAACCGTCGTGTACGCACCGAACCACCACAGCCGCGGGGCATGCCTCTCGGCAACACTCCCCCACGCGCATGCTATCCACTGCCGGCGCGCAGGCCCTCGGCAACACGCCCTGCGAGCGCGCTCTCCACCACCGGCTCGCAGCCGGCCGTGCTCTATTATTTTTTTTTAACTTTTTTTAAAGTAAAGTAATGTAAAATTTAAGAAGAAAAATACATAGTATTGAATAATGATGAATTTACATTAGAATTGAAGTAAACTTACAAGTTACAACTTGAATTGAATTTATAAAAATACAAGTCTACAAAGTTACAAATTTACAATTGAAAAATTACTATCTAATATTCTAATCTAAAGTTCTAATTATCTTAGATCTAAAATCTCAAAATTTTCAAAATATGGAGGGGGAATGGGGAATAGACTTGGGCTTAATTTTAAAATTGTAAGTTAAAAACTCAAGGTCTCAAACTTATAATAATAAAATTAAGTTGCCTACGTATCCTCATTGAGGAATCAAAATCCACGTAGTTCTTTTACCTTGTTATACTTACTATTCGGCATTGTCGTCGGAGTCCATGTTGTCGAAATCATCATCTTCGTTCATCAATGCACTCCAATCATTCTCTTATTGTCTTCGTTCGGCCAAAGTCCAATGTTTAAGCAACAATTGTGCTTCAAGACTTTCCGGCATCATCATCGATCTACGCTCATTCAACATATAGCCGGATTGACTAAATGCTTGCTCAACCGCCACCGTTGATGCCGGAACCGCAAATATTTCCTTAGACATGATAGACAATATAGGAAATTGTTCTTGCTTTCTCGCCCAGCACCGAAGAACATCAATGTTGTTTGGATCTCCATCACGCATCTCAATCAAATGGTCATCTTGCAAATATATATCAAGTTCGAAAATTCCCCCTACCCTATTAGATCCTCTAGCTTTTTTAAATGCTTTTTTCTTGGTATATGTCTTGTAATTCTAGTGCTAATTCACTATCTATTCCTAAATCAAAAGATGAACTAAAGTTACTAGGTTGTGAATCATCATTATTATTCTTATATGTTTGGACATAGTTCTCAAAAAGAGTTTCTAAAGCAACCTTAAGATTTACTTTAATTTCATTAACATTTGGAAGTTCAAGAGGCTCTAGAGGTAGTGGAAATTGCATAGTTCTAAAAGCTTTATAATAAACTTCTAACATTCTACAAACACCATCATATTTCATCGAAGGATCTAAGCATTTTGAAATTAAAAATACATTATGAATATTCATAAAATATTTTAACCACTTAGTTACCATATCATGAACACATAACATCAAATTTGTTTTCTTACTATATTTATTAAATTGAAAAGAAATTAATAAACAATGATGTAAAACTCTAGGAAAAGTAGGATAATAAACACCCGATAAATCCTTTGTAGCTACTTGAAAAACTCTTAAAAGTTCACATAAATCCTTTGCACTTGATAAATTCTTTCGTTAGACATACCCAGACTGTTTGATTCCATAAATCCTTGCATTTGTGTTTGTCCTCGAGCTAACCCCATCTCTACCGGATGAACTTTCAAATGCTTTTTGAAAGTCCCATATCCTCCTTCGATTCGATGTGGATATTCTTTGCCGCAATAGTTGCACTTGGCAATAAACTTTTACTCATCGTGCTCACTTTCCTTCAGCATGGGGATTTTCTTGAAGTGGATCAAGAAAATATTCGATGTTACTTTTCTCTTCGACGCCTCTTCGGATATATGAGGCATTTTCTTATCCATACCGGAAGGTTGATAAGTAAATTATGGAGCTTGAACCGAAGGAGGTGGCATTGGCATTTCAACTTCCGGAGTTTCACTCTCTTGAGTGTCCGGATCATTCACATTGAATTGTTGAGATTGAGAGTGAGAGCATTGGATCTCCTCTTGTTTAAGTTGAACCGCCAAATTTCGGTCCTCTTCCTCCATTTGCTCCCGTTGTCATCGACTCGGTACTCTTCAGAGAGAAATATTGGGATTTGGATGAGCAATATTTTCTCCACTCTCATAATATTGATATTCTATTTCTTCATTGATCGTGTCATCAATGAACAATGAAGAACCCTGTCCTCGTCCTCAATGTGATGCACGAGCTCATTCTCTTGGTGAGGAACCATTGGAATAGGCAATTCCCTTGCCCTTATCGGCTTCGGAACCACGACCACAACGAGAGCTAGACATTTTTTTAATAGTGAAGGCGAAAAATAAGAAATGTGTAGAAGGTAGAAGACTAGAACCTGAAGAAGTGATGAAAATATGAAATGGATGAACTAGTAATGTAGAAGAAATGTGGAATTGAAAATTGAAATAAGAATTGAAACTTGAAAGTTGAGAGAATAAAATTGAATTGAGAATTGAGAATTGAGATTGAGAGAGTTTGATTGATCACTTGAGAATTGAGATAGATAATAGATTATTGTGTGCATTGGAGAGTTGAATCCACATGTATTTATAGAGAAAGAGAAAGTGAGATTAAAAAAAAAATCAAAATAGTCGTTCAAAACCGACGGTTCCCAACGGCTAGTTAAATCTCAACCGTTGATCTTCAATGGCTAGTTCATCAAGGCCGTCCGATTTTGCAACGGTCATTTTAAAAAAAATCCAAAACTACCGGTTCTGCGGTTCCAATTTTCGGGAACCGGAATCGCACCGTGGGGAGGCAGTTTCAGTTTCGGTTCCAAACCGTCCCTCATGGTTCCGGTTCTAGAACCGCCAGTTCCGGTTTTAACCGGCGGTTCCGGTTCTTTTTGCCACCTCTAGTTGTAATCTTATCATTGTGAGCTTTTGAGTTAAGATAAAACTCACAGACAGGTTCATGGTAGATTCTGTTGGGTGTGCTTTCGGTGAACTCTCATAATCCGACTTGGCTAATCTTGGTGATGAGGAAATTACTCAGAGGAGAGTTTGTACATTTTGTTCTGAAGGCCGTTTTAGGAAGAAACTTTTCTCTATATAGATTCACTTGGAACTTCTGAGATGACTTTCTAGTTTCTCTGAAGTTGAACTTGCGACGAACAGTTTGGGCATTTTTCTTGGCCATGGAGTTCTGAAGGATTTTTTTTTAAGGGCTTGATTGCTGATTTGATTCTGTTCACAACAAAGTTTTGGGAATTTAGTTTTTTTGGGATTTGTGAGTAATGGAGAGAATTTCAACTTTTGGTTCAGTAGGGTAACTTTTGGCGATTCAGCTATCCATTGTGAATCAACGATTGAGATGATTTGGGTGCTCTAATTTCAACGGTAGGATAAATCAGTCCACTGATGTGCAAATCTACCCATTGAGAATAAATGAAGAGAGATGAAGTGGGTCCAACGGTAACAATGGTAGGACACGTTATTTTACCGTTCCACTAAGCAAAGTAAAATTCAAACTTATCTATTTAAATTTCTCTCTCTTGGGAGCTTCCGCGTGGCTTTGAGCTGCTGACGTCATCAGATGATTTAACTTCATCTGGCATTCTCCAGTTGGTTTTGATCAGCTTCAATTGAGATTTTTTAGTTCAGCTCTTCCTTTTGCTGAGATGGCTTCTAGCTCTTCCTTCAGTTCAGTTGCTTGCTTCAACTGATCGCGAGCTACTTCTCCAATGTGAACTGATTGAACTTCCGATCAGTTCTGGCCATTTGACTTCTCAACTTCCACACTTTTCATCAGTTTGCAGACTTTTCAGCTTGCTTCTTGCTTGAACTGATGACTTGAGCAGTTTTGGCTCTTTTTTGCTGACTGAACTGATGCACCTTTTGGTTCAGTTTCAGCTTCTGCTATCTTTTTCTCATCGGCTGTGATTGCTCTTTGCATTCTCCCAACTTCTTGATCATCTTCATCTTCTGAAGCTAGTTCCAATAACCCCAATTGGATACAAAGCTCCACGAATCTTGCCTCTGGCAATGGCTTTATGAAGATGTCAGCTATCTGCTTCTCAGTGTTGACATATTGGATGCATATGTCCTTCTTTTCAATGTGATCTCTGATGAAGTGGTGCCTGATATCAATGTGCTTTGTTCTCGAATGCAGAACTGGATTCTGAGAAATAGCAATGGCACTGTTGTTGTCGCAGAAGATAGGTACTTCATCAGTTTCGACCTTGTAATCCTTCAACTGCTGCTTCATCTAGAGTATCTGTGCGCAACAGTTTCCAGCAACTACATACTCTACTTCAGTTATCGATGTTGCAACGGAGTGCTACTTCTTACTGAACCAAGATATTAGTTTGTGACCAAGAAACTGACATGTTGCACTGGTACTCTTCCTATCAATCTTGCATCCACCGAAGTCTGAGTTTGAATAGCCAGTTAGACTCAAGCTGTCATCTCTGGGATACCATAATCCAAGATTTATGGTTCCTCTGAGGTATTCGATGATCCTCTTTGCTGCTTCGAGATGACTCTTCTTCGGATTGGCTTGGAAGTGTACACATAAGCCGAATGAAAATGAAATATCTGGTTGACTTGGAGTTAAGTAGAGAAGCGAACCGGTGATGCCTCTGTAGTAAGTTTGGCTAACTGATTCTCCTTCTTCATCGAGAGTCAGTTGAACTGATGTATTCATGGGGATCTTGATAGTTTTTCCCTTATTAGTTCCAAAATTCTTGATGAGCTCATTTGTATACTTGGCTTGACTGATGAATATCCCATCTTGGAGCTGCTTTACTTGGAGTTCTAGGAAGAAGGTCATTTCTCCTATCATGCTCATCTCAAATTCGCTCTGCATCAGTTGTACGAATCGAGTGTAGAGATCCTTACTCTTCGATCCAAATATTATGTCATCCACATAAATTTGAACCATTAAAATCTCTGATGATCACTCTATTCTGAATAGAGTCCGATCAATGACTCCCTTTTGAAACCCATTCTTGAGTAAGAATGTTGTTAGGGTTTCATACCAGGCTCGGGGCGCTTGCTTCAGCCCATAGAGTACTTTCTTTAGTTTGAAGACTTGCTCTCCAATCTCAAATCCAGGTGGTTGCTTGACATACACGTCCTCCTTGAGCATCCTTTGTAGAAAAGCACTTTTCAAGTCCATTTGATAGACTGTGAAATTTTTGTGAGCCGCATAGGTGAGGAACAATCTGATAGCTTCCAACCTTGCAACTGGTGCAAATGTCTCATCAAAATCGATCCCTTCACTTTGAGAGTATCCCTTGGCTACCAGTCTTGCTTTGTTCCTTGTGATGACGCCTTGTTTGTCTAGTTTGTTGCGAAAAACCCACTTGATTCCGATGACTTTCTAGGTTTTTGGCCTATCAACAAGAAACCAAATATCATTTCTTATGAACTGGTTCAGCTATTCTTGCATGGCTATTATACAATCTGTATCTTCAAGAGCTTCATTGTTGTTTACCGGTTCAGTTTGAGATAAAAAGTATGTGAAGAGAGCATGTTCTATTGAACTTCTGGTCTGAACACAACTTCTTGGATCTCCAACAATCTTGTCAGCTGGGTGGCTCCTGAGCCATTTGGGTAGGCTTTCCTCTGCATGGATCCTCTGCATTGACATCCTCTGATATCTTATCTTCAGTTTGTCCTTCATCTTCATCAGTTCTCCCCCTGCTTCAGCTGTGGGGTTGAAGGTCTCAGCACGATCAGTTTCTTCATTGGCTTGATTGCCCTCAGCTGTGCTCTCAGCTGGTCTGGTGCTGGATTCAATTCCTTTATTTTCTAGTCCAACTTCAAACTTCTCTGGAACTGTGTGGTTTATATAGTCCTGATAGTTATCAGTTTTGCTAAGTAGCTTTTGAACTGATGTATTGAGTACTTCTTTGCTCCTTTACTCATTTGCAAACTCATCAAAAACAACATGACAAGTTATTTCCACAACTAGTGTTCATTTATTGAACACTCTGTAAGCTTGAGCATGTGGGGAATTGTAACCAATAAATATTCCCTCATCAGTTTTGGCACTGAAAGTCTTCAGTTGACTTTTTCCATTGTTGTGAATATAACATTTGCAGCCAAATACTTTGAAGTATGAGATAGATGACTTACGACCCTTGTATAGCTCATAAGGTGTCTTGTCATGTGCACTGACGATGGCACTTCTATTTTGAGTATGGCACGCAGTGTTAGCTGCTTCGGCCCAATATCATTCTACTATGTTAGCATCAACTATCATTGCTCGAGCTGCTTCCTTGAGTGTGCGATTTCTCCTTTCAGCTACGCCATTTTGCTATGGAGTTCTAGCAGCTGAGTGCTCATGAGTTATTCCCAGTTCACTGAGAAAATTGATAATCTGCTGGTTGACGAATTCAGTTCCATTGTCTGAACGAATTCGTTGAACTGATCTTTCTTTTTTACTTTGTAGCCTTTTTATCATCGCTGATAGCTTGGAGTAGGTTTCATCCTTGCTTCTGAGAAACTCTACTCATGTATATCTTGAGAAGTCATAGACTACCACCAGAGTGAATCTTTTTCCTTTGGGTATTGATGGTCTGACTGGCCCAAATAGATCCATGTGTAGCAGTTAGAGGGGAGCAGTTGTCTCTAGAGGATGACTTCTATTTTTGAATAACGACCTCACTTGCTTCCCTTTTTGGCATGGTCCGCAGACGCCAGTTTTCTTGAAAATCTCCTTGGGAAGCTCATCTACTAGCTCCTTCTTGGCTAGATGATTGATAATTCTGAAGTTGAGATGATTAAGTCCTCGATGCCATAGCCATCTTGCTTTAATTGAGCCTTTTGAAAGAAAGCAAGCTTCTCCATATCCAGTTGACTAGTCTACAACATACATGTTGCCTCTCCTTACGCCAATTAGGAGGATTGCTCCAGTTGACTTATCCTTGATGTCGCATGAGCTTCGACTGAAATCAACGGCATATCCATTGTCACATAATTGACTGATGTTGAGCAGTTTGTGCTTCAGTCCTTCCACGTGGGAGACTCCATTGACTACCACATTTTCTTTGACCACGAACCCTTCTCCATGGTTCGACTTCTGGAGTTGTCCCCGAATATGACTAATAGTCCTATCACATCCTTGTATCCTTCTAGATTCTCTCTGTCTCCCATCATGTGTTTTAAGCACCCGCTATCTAGGTACCAAACCTCCTTGGTCCTCTTCTTCAATAGGATCATCTTTTCCTACAAGAGAGACGATTAGTTTTTAGGAACCCGCGTGATATCAGGTCCTTCTTTGCTAATCAAGTGTTTAGGGATCCAGATTTGCCAAACTTTTGGCTTATTAGCAGGTAGAGAGTTTTCAAACATTGATCGTCTAATCAGTTTTACTCTCTTTTCAGCTCTCCTCCTTTGAGCTGAGTCATTTGACTTGTACCTGCATTGAGAGTTAGTAGGATAGAAAACTTCGATCATAACTCTCTGATCTTGAGCTTGTCTAGCTCTTCCCTGTGGTCATTTTCCTTTAAATTCATGAGCTCTGTCGCTCTTGTAGTATGGCTAGTTTGCAAACCAGTCATAGTTGGAGTTTGTCCTTGGTTCATTCCTTGAATCCAAGTACTTATTATGCTAAGTTGCAAAGTCTGATGGAGGGAACTTTTCCAGGGGAATCGGAATGTGTTGGCGTGCTCGATACAACTTTGTATACACGTTCCTCCTTAAGTCAATATCTCTTCTGGGTTGACTTGCTGGATGTCTGTAAAGATAGGCTGGTGGTGCAATTTTGTACTGAACTGGTGCTCTATCTTGATGAGATGTGATCCAAACTGAGTATTTCTCCATACTTCAGTTGGCCAGTCAGTTCTGTTTGCGTTAGGCCTGTACTGAGCGTCTGGCCTTGGATAGACTGGTGATCTTTGTCGAACTGACTATCTCTGATGAGTTGGAGATCTTAGCTGAACTGATGACCTCTGTTGATAGGCTGGTTGCCTTTGCTGAGCTGGTGGCCTTTGCTGATAGGCGAACTGCCTATTTCGAGCTGGTGGTCTTCGATGAGATGACTTCCTTTGCTGAACTGATGGCTTAAACTGAACTGAGCCTTTCAATTGAGAAGATTGGTTGGACCGCTTCGGCTGATCTGTATGGATGTTCACAGTTCCCTTGCCATCGGTCTCTTGAACTGGTTAGGTTGGTAAAGCTTTGACAAAACCAGGAAGGGTTCCTTCTTGACTGGTTTGAGCAACTGCTTTTCCTTTTTCTGCAGCAGTGTACCGGTTTTATCCTAACCCTAGACTACCAGTTTCATTCCTTTGATGGCTTAGAATCTCATCAAGAGTTTGAGATCCCTTTTTGAATTTGAGAGATATCTCCTCTCTCTTCTAGATCTCTGGCCTAAGCTTCTCATTCTCAGCTCTTAACTCATCAATTTTCAGTTTCAACTTCTAACAGTTTAACTGACTGAGTTCCAAGTGATTCAGTTCTATCATGATCACTTATCAGTCTTTTGACCTCATCTCTTAGGTCATCATTTTCTTTCTTCAGTTGCAGATGCATACATGATATTGCAGACAACTGATCTTCTAGCATTCTTAATTATTCATTTAACTCATTGCTAGAAATGAAAGTTTCATGAATGTGATAAAAAGAGGTTAAGGAGTCACTTGTGCTAACCTCTTCTTCGTTGTTAGCCATGAGGTAGAACAGTGCCTCATCTTCAGAGTTGTAGCCGTCAGAGTCAATTCCTGATGGATAATCTGAGTCATCTAGCACGGCGTTCTCTGTGTTAGCCATCATAGCTTTTCTCTTGAAAAAACTTCTCTTCACCTTGGCCTTCTTGTCTTTAGGGAGCTTTGGACACTCATATTTGCGGTGTCCTTACTTGTGGCAATGGAAGCATTCTCTTGTGCTTCTGTTGGCTGCCATGGGTTGTTCAGCAGGCGGTTGGTTTCTCTCATCTCTGGGCTCCTCATCAGTTTGAAGCATAACTGATGGTTAATCTCTGATCTTTTTGAGCTTCTCGAGCAGCTTGGCAACTGTCTGGATCTGATCAATGATGTCTTCAGTCAGGCTCTTCTTTTTCTCCGTTACTTCTCTTCTTTGATTAGTTGAGCCTCTTGGTTGTTCTCTGAATTGAGAACTTCTTGGCCGGAAGGTGTTCCTTCCTCGAGTTTCTCTAAACCGATTTCTTTTACCATAGAAGGCTGTATCCTGAGCTGATGATGATGTGGATGCCTCTCTTTTTCAGTTTAGGCTATACTCGTGAGCCTTAAGAGAACTAAAAAGTTCTCTTGGGGTGATGCTGTTCAAGTCTCTTAACTCCTTTATAGCAATCACCTTCATATCCTATTCCTCTATGAGATTGTCCAAGATTTTAGAGTTCATCTCACTGTTGGGATATGTCCTACCCAGATTGTTCATCTCGCTGATGATGCCGAGAAATCTTGTCTCAAGGCTTGAGATAGTTTCATCTGAGTGCATTTTGAAGAACTCATATCTATCCACTGTCAGTTGGAGCTTGTTTCATTTAATGGCCTCGAACTCTTCGCATAGATCTGCAAGCAAGTCCCATATCTCCTTAGTAGTGCTGTAATTCTTTGTGTCCTTCATGCGGTCTTCATCTAGAGTTTGGAACAATACGACTTGGGTCACGGACTCTAGGTTCTTCAACTTCTTTTCTTCACTCGTGAGAAGATGAGTTGGCTTCGGGATCCTTGCTGGTTGATTAACATCAGCAATATGGGCATCATTGTCCATCATGATTGTGATTGGACCTTCCTCGATAACTTTTCACATGTTTTCGTGGATTGAGCAGAGATGCGCCTTCATTCTCCTGCTCCAGTTATCGTAGTTCTCAACTGAAAAAATAGGTAGCTTATAGTTTTCCATACCTGACATATTAGCATAGATAATAAGATCTGATTCAGTTGATCTGCAGAAATGACTGATCCTTAGAATCAACCATTCTAATACCACTTGTCGGTCTCGAGGTGAGTCAGAATCAGTTTAGAGGGGGGTGAATAAACTGATTAAAAACTTAACAATAATTATGGATTATTTAGGGCCCGTTTGACTCACTAAGTTATTCGTGCTATAAGGAGATCAGTTGAGATGATCAGCTAGCTCGGAGTGCTGTGTGTGCTGGAGGTGTGCAGTTTAGAACATGCAACTAAAACTGAAAAGTAAAGTAGAGCACACAAGCAGTTTTATAGAGGTTCGAAGCTCAACTTCTACGTCTTCTCTTTCTTCCGCAGAAGGGTAATTCACTATGCAAGTGTAAAGTTCCTTTATTATAATTACACAGTGAAGACAAGTGTTGGACCTAGCTATCGGTGACTTTACGAGTCACGGATTCCTTTCCAACTGTTGCTATCCCAGAAGCGAGAACCAACGCAAGTAGCTCCTCAGCCGATTTCAAGGTGATGGCTCACACTTATCGATCTCAACTGCTCACTGAGACTTTAGGTGCTATTGCGGTCTTTACAAGGTTTTAGATCTTTTTCAATCTTCAAAAAGGCAGTCTTGAAACTGGTATCAATTGATGTGCTCCTTTGCGCGTCTTCAGCTTGAGCTAGATAGTTGATCTTTTTAGAATAGAACTGAGAGAGTTGCTCTGGCTGGAAATCTTCAATAGCTAGCTTGATGAGCGGTCTGGCTCCTTCTATTCTCAGTTGGACTTTTGCTTTTGCTGAGTTTAAGCATGAGGCTTTAGAGCTTTGGCGAACGTCTTCACTGAAAGTCTATGCACAGATTTTGAGCAAAAGTTCTCTTCAATAGTCAAATGTCACGGTCATCTTCTGGGTTGCTCACTTTTATAGATGAGTGGCTGGTGATCGTTGATGATCACTGTGTGATCACAAATGATAGAGCCATTGAAGGGATTTCATTTAAAGAGAGTCATTGAGTGGCCTTTGTGCTTCTAACAAGCTTTTGATTAAAGATCTCGGTTGCATTAACTTCAAGATCTTCTTGTTGACTTTTCTGAAATTTGAATTTCAGTTACGGCTTCTGTCTTGATCTTCAGTTCTGGGCTTTGTCTGTCAGTTGGAATCTTCAGTTCCTTATCTATCTGTTCTGCGCATCTTTGGTAGTTTGGAAAGATCCAATTTAGATCATTTTCAGCTGGCAATTCTGGACTCTGGCTTGATGCTTTCTGAGCTCTAGTTTGGCTTGCTTCAGCTGGAAGTTTGAACCAGTGTTATTCAGCTGGTATTCTGGACTCGTGTCCCTTCAGCTGGAACTTTCTTGGACTGGTCTTTAGTTCGGGGGCTGGCGCTTCTTCAGTTGGACTTTAGAACTGATGGGTCTTCTGCTGATATCCTTTGAACTGGTACTTCTTCAGCTGGAACTTCATTCTTCAGCTGGAACTTCTTGAGCTGGTATTTCCTTCAGCTCGGACCTTGGATTGATACACCATTTAGCTAGCATTCTTCTTCAGTTAGAATTCCTTTGAGTTAGCATGTTCTTCAACTCGAACTGGTGCATTCTTCAGCTGGTATTTCCTTCAGCTAGAATTTGTCTTTAACTGGTATGTCCTTCAGTTCGGACTTGATCTCTCCTCTTCAGCTGGTATTCTTCTTCAGCTGGAATCTTCTTGAGCTGGTATATTCATCAGCTCGGGCTTGGTCTTCTCTGCAACTAGTAATCTTCTTCAGTTGGGACTGTCTTCAGCTGGAACTTCTCTTCAGTTGGAACTTGGGCACTTCTGGGCTGGTGCCTTGAACTGGTAGCTTCAGCTAGTATTCTTCTTCAGCTGAAAATCGGCACTTATGAATTGGTGCCTTCTTCAGTTCATGACTGTGGGCTGGTGGCATTTGGTACTCCAAACTTGATAGTACCTGCAACTTTCAGTTTATCTTGCTAACTGATCTAGCAAGCTATAGTCTCTCTTTTTTCAACAGCTCTTGTGGCTGGATTTTTTTCTTTTCTTTTCTCTCTGTTCTTTTCTCTTTCTTTTCTTTTCTCAGCTCTTGGCTGAATCCTCTCCTTTTTATTTTTCTTCTTTTCTCTCTTTTCTTTTCTCTTCTCTTTTCTTTTCTTTTCTCTCATGGATTGATCATTTTCAAGCTTTAATAGCTCTATTTTTTATATGATCATCTTTAGTTTTCTGCTTGATTCCTATTCAATTTTTCAGGGATCTTAGCATATTTTGATATATTTTGACATCTCATCAAAACCCCAGTCAGGAATACCCTTGATAGTTTTTCCTATCAGTCTCCATGAGGCGCATAACATATATACCACAATCATTAGTGTTTTTTTCATCCCTCCATGATATCTACTACCTCTCTATGTATGTCCGTCATACAACTATCGACTTCACATTCAATCCCCCAATCTCTATGTAATTACTGAATAACTTTTGCTACAGCATATTCAAATAACTACTGAAAAACAGTAATCCGTGCTTATACGAGTTTTAGTTAACTGCTTAAAAACTGTTCTATGATATGTATGGAACAGATGCAAGAACATAAAAGAATAAAGCAGTAAAAATGCACGAGATGGTAACCCAATTTGGTTCAAACAACCTACTCTGGAGGGATTGCTCCCAAACTTAAAGTTCCGATTGTTACTCCTTCGAAGAGGGTATTAAGGATCTTACACATACAAGCCTCCCACCTTATGTCGCCCGTTCTTCTCTTTGAACTCTTTTGCTAGCCAAAAGTTATAAGATCCCCTCACAAGCGTGACACTAGACTCCCTCTAGCTACCCACGACTTCAACTTACAATCTCTCCCGAGATTGCGTACAAAACGGAATAAAAATCCCCTCACGTGTTTCACTCCTAAACACTCAAAACTAGTCTATCACGTTGAACTGTTTAAGGAACAACTACTAGTTACAAACGACCACAAACTAAATCTAACGCTAGAATCTAAACAAAATATAAGTGGTACCGATTGCTGCACAAATCGGCCTTCATAAATAGTCTTCACTTCAGCTTGGCGTCGGTCTCTTTCTTCCGCCAACTAGGTAAGTGGATTGTGGTTTGTGGCCTTCTAAACGTGTGTAGATACTTCCCAAGTGTAGGAGGGTTAATTCAGCACCAGATCTACACCATAAGGCAGTCAAACGACTTAATATTGACATTCTAAACAAGTTTGGCGCAAGATCTTTCCAACAAGGAAACTGCCAAAAATAAAGTGTCCCTGGTTCTGTCTGGGACATAATCTGGAACAGTTCACCAACTGTTCTTCTTTTCTTGCACAGCGGAAAACAAAACTTCGTGGGACATACCCAGGCACACTTTGTCGGACATATCTCACCAATTCAACAACATAAATGCTTAGTGTATGATGGTGGCACTAACAATCTCCCCCTTTGGCATTTATGGTCGACAATTAACATCACGATCTGCACAACACTTGAATAAACTTCGCAGATCATAAATATATAAAAAAGAGTAATATATTTAAAAAAACTGTCAAAGACAGCTACAAGCACACTCCCCCTGAATCTGAACTGGGAGTGCCTTCAACACGATCAGAGCACTGTTTTGCAGTTTTAGAACTGCATTGTCAGTTGATCAAAATAAAGTACAGACCAACACAAAATTAAATTGGGATAAACAGCATCCCCAATAAATTGTTTGTTCAGAAAGCATCAAACATTAAAAAACATGAGCACACGTTCATAGTAGCAGCAAAAAGACCATCCAACATTTGCCTTTGTACACCAACATCCTTCTCCCCCTTAATTATTGCTAGAAACGGCAAACACCAATCTTCAGACCGGGGAGGCAGCAGCATCATCAACATCATCTGCATCAGCATCAGCCGGCTTGTCAGCAGTAGGAACAGAGGAAGCACTCAACACATCAAGCGGTGATGCAAGTCCAAGGGCTCTGGCTCGGAGATCAGTCAACAAAGCCTCCAACTCCTGCTTCCGGGATTTGAAAGTCCGAATGGACTTGCTCAGGAACACCACTTCACGTTCCAAGGACTTTATGTGCCTGTCAAAGAAAATAGATGTGATAGAAAAAGAGGCTACAAATCTGTTTGGGACAGATGACGGCACAGATGCAGAGCGTTCATCAGCATCTCGGGCAGGGACATCCGGAGCATGTTGGGAAGAAAAGAGCTTGTGGCTTATTGTCAGCGGCTGTGAAACGGGAGCATACATGTCATTGGCAGAAAACACATCATGTTGAGCCATGATAATGCTGAAGATGAGTCCTGGAAAGCCAACAGGTTGCTAGACACGTGAGGATTCCGCATGTGCAAACACATGCTCAAAGATAATCAACCCCAAGTTGAACGCACGACGAGTGCCAATTTTGAATAGCAACAACGCCATCGGTTTGCGCACAGTCGAATCATGAGTGCTTGGCAACCAATTTCGAACAGCAACTTTGTGAGGAATCGAGTACTTCACACTCAGATCAGAGGCTAAGAAAGCACGCCTAGAGGGCCAAACACACCGAATTCCCTCAGTTAATTCCAACACAACCTTATTTAGATCAAAGACTGGCGCAGGAGCAACAAGGTTCTCACGTTCCAAAAAACTCATTAATCACAGCAGGAGAGAAGGCAATCCAATTACTACGCACAAAAACAGAAAAAGCATGTGCACACGAGGCATAATGCATGCACTTAGATAAGTAGGCATAAAATTCATGTACAACAGCAGTAATGAATGGAGGAGCAAAATAAGCAGATTTTTCCAATCGAAGATCATGCAACAGGGTATCAACACCCGTCCCCTCTATATCAGACTTAATTAAGCAACGCTTGGAAACTAACGAGCGACCAGTAACAATATTAAATTGTGATTGATGAAAAGCAGAGATGAACTTACTAGAATCAAAGGCCTCTAAATCAAAATCTGATATGTCCGGGACAGACTCAGGGACATCCTCTGCTTCTTCTTCAGAGGAGGAAGGAGCTCTGGCTTACTTCATCAGCGGGCGACGATGTCCCGACATCAACCCCATCCTCTGCTCAGACATACTCCGTGTAACACGGCGAGTAGGAACGACATCAGGCTTCTTAGCCAAAGCTTTTTTCCCATAGGGCTTCACCGATTTGGGGGTTTTTAATGTAGACCCCTTCTTTGCAGCAACTTTCTTTGATTTGGGGGTTTTAGAAGGATGCACCTTCTTCTCAGCAACTTTTACCAACACCTTTGATTTTAACTTGGCTATAGGCGTATCATCTTCATCATCAGACACCTGGGGGGAGACAGGAACATCTCTCAACTCCAATTTGCATTTGGACCCACGAGTCTTGGAGGAGGTAGCTTTGTGAGGAGGTTGGGATGAGACAGAATCAGCCTCAAGCACAGGAGAATCTTCATCTAGGAAGGAGATATCAATATCTTCTTCACATTGACCTTGATCAAGGATTTTATCAGCAGCAGTAGGTGACACTTCACCAAGTGGAACTTGAACAGTGACAATGGGAGTGTCACTAAACACAGGGGCGGCAGCAAGAAAAGACGGAGCTTGAACAAACTTTAGAGCATCAAGAGATGCAGCAAAATCCTCAATTGAGGTAGACTCTTTGCCAACAGTAGAGACGGTGGCAACATCTTCATCAGGGGCCAAGGAGACTTCAGATCCTCTAACATTCTCTATAACGGCCGCAATTGAAGTATCCAAGATTTCCGCAAACACCATGGGCGGAGAGGATGGCCCTTCAGAAACCCTAGGGGAGAGTTGAACAGGGAGATCTGTCTTAGAC
Source organism: Perilla frutescens (assembly GCA_026008535.1). Taxonomy (NCBI): domain Eukaryota; kingdom Viridiplantae; phylum Streptophyta; class Magnoliopsida; order Lamiales; family Lamiaceae; genus Perilla; species Perilla frutescens. The sequence goes on along the minus strand of BRKX01000003.1, from coordinate 66,138,345 downwards.
ACAGACCTAGCTGGCGAAACATCAGGAGGTGCCACAGATGAAGGCACAGAAGCAAGGGCTTCGGGGGAAGAGACAGATGGCTTCTCTGGAGCAGGGACAGAGGTACTTGTCGGAGAAAACATAATTAGTTGTGAAAGCTCTGCTAGCTATCGACACAAGTCTTGAGTGGAGATTCTAGGTTTCTTAGCTTGAGAGGGCTTAGAGGAAACAGCTTTATCCGCCATTGGAGTTCGAACAATCAAGTACAAGCAAACACCAGAGAGAGAGAGAACATCTTGAAGATTTTACAGAGATTCTGTCTCTTTGAAAAATAAGGTTACAACCTTAATTAGGAAATTTTAAAAGTAAATTTCCTTAACCCACTTATTCCACACACATTACCCCGCAGCTTGGAATGGGGAAGTGGAATCGATCGTGGTGTGAAAAACAAGGCATTACTAGCCGTTGAGAAGTAACCATTTCTCCATAGCAAAGTCTGTCCGGGACAGATATTGGCACAACATTTCTCAGACCATATTAACCATGGTCATTTTATACTCTCTATACATATATCATTGACCAAGACTGTATAGAGAGTCTTCTCACAGATAAGAAGATTAAAGAAGACAAAGACCCAATGAGGATCTTATGTTTCAAATCTTGCACTATCAAGTGCCTTAGTGAAAATGTCCGCAAGGTGTGCCTCTGTTGCAACATAATCAATCACGAGAGATCCGTCTTCAACAAGCTCCCAGATGAAGTGGTGACGAATATCTATGTGCTTAGTTCGAGAGTGCTGAACAGGATTCTTCAAAATGTTTATTGCACTCATATTGTCACACTATATGGTAAGGACAGATTGTGGGACACCATAGTCAAGCAACATTTGCTTCATCCACAAGAGTTGAGTACAATAACTCCCAGCAGCAATATATTCTACCTCGGTGGTAGAAAGTGATATCGAATTCTGCTTCTTGCTAAACCATGAGACCATATTATTTCCAAGGAAGAAACATCCACCTGAGGTACTTTTCCAATCTTCAGTACATCCGGCCCAATCTGCATCACAAAACCCCACCAAACTAGGGTTTGTATGATACGAAAACCAAAGTCCCAACTCAGCTGTACCTTTTACGTACTTGATTATGTTCTTGACAGATTTCAAGTGACTTTCTTTGGGATCAGATTGGTAGCGTGCACAAACTCCAACGCTGTAACTAATATCAGGCCGACTTGTAGTGAGGTATAGTAAACTACCGATCATGCTTCGGTACAAGGTTTGTTCAATAGACACACCAGCTTTATCTTTGGTTAACTTCAAGTGAGTTCCCATGGGTGTTCTCTTCGGGCTGCAACTTTCCATGCCAAATTTAGTGATCAAATTCCTTGCATACTTTTTTTGAGACACAAAGATGCCATCATCCTGTTGCTTTACTTGAAGCCCCAGAAAATAGGTCATCTCACCAACCATACTCATCTCGAACTCAGATGTCATGTCTTTGACAAACTCCTTCACCAATCTGTCTGAGACATATCCAAAGACAATATCATCGACAGAAATCTGAACAATGATCACTTCAGATTTTTCTTTTTTAACAAAGAGTGTTCGATCAAATCCTCCACGAACATACCCTTTCTTTAACAGAAACTTTGTGAGTCGCTCATACCAAGCACGAGGGGCTTGTTTGAGTCCGTACAATGCCTTTTTCAATTTATACACATAATCAGGATGGTGAGGGTCTTCAAAGCCTTTAGGTTGACACACAAAAACATCTTTGGATAAATACCCATTTAGGAAGGCACTTTTTACGTCCATTTTGTACAATTTGAACTTCATCTATGCAGCCATGGCGAGAAGCAACCTGACATATTCAAGATGAGTAACTGGAGTGAAAGTCTCGTCGAAATCCACACCTTCAACTTGGGAATAGCCCTGAGCCACAAGTCTTGCCTTATTTTTGGTTATATTCCCTTCTTCATTGGTTTTATTCTTGAAGATCCACTTCGTGCCGATCACATTTACACCTTTAGGACATGGAACCAAATCACATACTTCATTTCTTTCAAACTGAAAGAGCTCTTCTTGCATAGCATGAATCCATCGATTATCTTGTAAGGCCTCTTTAACATTCTTGGGCTCAGTTGTAGAAGTGTAGCAGACATTTGCAATCATCTCACGATAGTTCTTTCGAACTCCTCTGGTTCTAACTCCTTCACTCACATCACCAATTATGTCTGCTGCAGAATGATGCTTTTGCACACCTTTTGAAGGTTTGAAATTATCCAATTTTTTATTCCTCATCTCAGGCTGATCATTGTGCTCCGAACTGTCTGGAACAGAAGCTGGCACATGAATGTTGACATCAATACTTTCCTCATCAATCTGGGCAACAGGTTCTTCCAGATCATTAACAACAATGTTAATTGACTACATCACCATCTTGGTCCTCTTGTTGAAAACTCGATAGGCCCGACTATTCCTCGAGTACCTGAGAAAAATACATTTATCTCCTTTGGCATCAAATTTGCCAAGCTGTTCTCGGTCTCTTAACATATAGCAAGTACTTCCGAAGATGTGTAAGTAATTTAAATTTGGTTTCTTTCCTTTCCACAGCTCGTAGGGAGTGACTCTTGTCTTGGGTCTGAAATACACCTGATTGATAACATGACATGTTGTGTTCACCGCTTCTGCCCATAAGTTGTCAGGGACAGATTTTGCCTTCAACATGACTCGACTCATTTCTTGAAGAGTCTGATTTTCCTCTCAACAACACCATTTTGTTGAGGTGTTTTTGGTGCAGAAAACTCCTGAGCAATACCTCTTTCTTCACAAAAACATTTGAAATAAGCATTTTCAAATTCACGACCATGATCACTTCGAATTCTCATCACATCTGTTGCTTTCTCCACTCCGAGCTTGAGATAAAGATTCTTGAATGTCTCAAAGGTTTCTCTCTTATCTCTCAGGAACTCAACCCATGTGAATCGTGTGAAGTCATCCACACATACAAAAATAAACTTTTTTCGGCCAATACTTTCTGTTTGAATAGACCCCATCAAATCCATATGCAGCAGCTCCAAAGTTTTTGAAGTGGTAATCTTCTTAACAGATTTATGTGACGTATGAATCTGTTTCCCCACTTGACACGGTCTAAAAAATTTTCCACGATCGATATCAAACTTCGGGACTCCATTCACAGCTTCTGTCTTCATGAGACGTTGCATGTTTCTGTAACTCACATGGCCAAGCTTTTCATGCCATACGTTTGCTTCATCAAACTGAGTTCTGAAGTAATTACCTTTCATGTTGAGAAGGTAACAATTGTCCCTTGATCTGTCTCCATCCATCAGCAGCACACATTCTTTGTTCTTCACAAGACATTTGTCTCTAGTAAAGTGGACCAAGAGACCTTGATCGCAGAGTTGACTTATGTTAATTAAGTTAGCTTTTAGTCCTTCAACAGGCAGAACATCCTCCAAGTTGGGCATCCCTTCAACATTTAGATGACCACGGCCAAGAACTCTTCCCTTGACACCGTCTCCAAAAGTAACGGATTGATAAGAATAATCCTTTTGGATATTCTTCAGCATACTGGCATCTCCAGTCATGTGTCGCGAGCATCCGCTGTCAAAGTACCAGCTGCTCTTTGTATGAATATTGAGGGCAGTGTGAACAACATAGTTCCTGTGGTTGTTCCAGGATCTGTTTCGCACAGTTCATCTTCTGAAATTCAGGTCATTCTGAGATAGACCTTTCCTCCTCATTCTTCTGAGGTCATTGATGTAGTTCCTACAGTATGGTTGAATGTGACCAGGCTTTTCACAGTAGTGGCAGATAACTCTAATCTTTTGAGGCTGTGGCTTTTGAGGCTATGGTTGCTTGATCTCTGGTTTAAATTCAAATTCAGGAACATATTCATCATGCATTCCAGATGTTTGTCCTTGATAGAACCGGTCAAAAACCTTCCCACCAGTGTATCCAAGACCTGTATGGTCCTGCGGACTTTTTCCTTTAGAAAGGATGTCATCGAGCTGAGATGATCCAAAGTTCATCATCTTGACGAGTTTCTTTAGATGAAGCAGTTCACCATTCTGGGAGTGAGTATTGTTTCTGGATTATTGAAGGTCATTCTGCAACTCACTGAGACGCATGGATAAACTATCTCTTTCTTTAATGAGATCACCATTCTCTTTCATCAGCCCTTCATTGACTTTCACCACCATGATCCAGCTCTCATGAAGCTTTTTGTATGCTTCTATGGCAGACTCTTCAGTGAATTATTTATCGTCACTGCATTCAGATACTTTGTCATTATGTCTGTCAGAGACAGAATTAGGCACAGGTTCTTTGTGAGAATGTGTCATAAAAGCAATATGATTGCTCACGCATTCTTCATCACTCCCACTATCATCTGGATCATCACTTTCACTAAGAGTGGAACTGTAGGATTTATTCTTCTTCTTTAAGGTGTTAGCACACTCGGCTTGATAGTACCCAAGACCACATTCTCTACACTTGACCTCCTTGAGTTTTTATTCATCGGGATCTTCATCTTTAGTTCTCCAAGGTTTGGAGAATCTATTCTTGACAGAATTGTTCTGTGAAGACTTCTCATAACATTTGACAAATTTTGAGAAATTCTTTGTCAGCAAGGCAATTGACTCAGCCAGATCCTGTTTGTCAGAGACATTACTAGGCACATCAGAACTGGAGCCGACTTGAAAAGCTATGCTTTTCTTCTGAACTGTCTCTTCATCTGTTAGTCCCATTTCAAAAGTCTTCAGGGACCCCATCAACTCCTGTAACTTCGATTGCCATGACTTTGTATGCGAATCTCTTGGGAAGAGATCGCAGAACTTTCCGCACAAGTTTCTCCTCAGAGATGGCATCACCAAGTGCAAAGCTTTCATTAGCTATGTCACAAATCTTGGCATTGAAATCAGTAAGCTTTTCACCTTCATCCATTCGAAGGTTTTCAAATCTGGTAGTAAGAAGCTGCATACGAGATGCACGAACACTGCTCGTTCCTTCGAAAGTAGTTTGAAGAATATCCCATGCATCATTTGCCTTATCACATGTGGAGATGAGTTTGAACACAGAGAAGATGGCGTTCATGGCTTTAGCATTCAGCCCCATGATCTGATAATCAGCATCGTCAAACTCTTCTTCTGGCTTCAGCACCGCTTTGCCTTTCTCATCCCTCTTGGTAGGAGGCTTCCACCCTTCAGTCACCATCTTCCAGGCATGCTCATCAATTGAGTGAATGAAAGCTATCATTCAAGCTTTCCAATAGGCATAGTTATTGCCATCAAGAAGTGGAGGTCGCACCGTCGAGGCTCCTTCTTTCATCGAATCCATCTCGGCAAAACAACACAAAAACACAGATTAATACCCCAAGATCAATTTCTGAATACAGGCAACCCACTCTGGTGCCAATTGAAAAACAGTAATCCGTGCTTATACGAGTTTTAGTTAACTGCTTAAAAACAGTTCTATGATATGTGTGGAACAGATGCAAGAACATAAAAGAATAAAGCAGTAAAAATGCACGAGATGGTAACCCAGTTCGGTTCAAACAACCTACTCTGGGGGGATTGCTCCCAAACTTGAAGTTTCGACTATTACTCCTTCGAAGAGGATATTAAGGATCTTACACATAGAAGCCTCCCACCTTATGTCGCCCGTTCTTCTCTTCGAACTCTTTCGCTAGCCGAAAGTTGTAAGATCCCCTCACAACCATGACACTAGACTCCCTCTAGCTACCCACGACTTCAACTTACAATCTCTCCCGAGATTGCGTACAAAATAGAATAAAAATCCCCTCACGTGTTTCACTCCTAAACACTCAAAACTAGTCTATCACGTTGAACTATTTAAGGAACAACTATTAGTTACAAAAGACCACAAACTGATTCTAACGCTAGAATCTAAACAAAATATAAGTGGTACCGATTGCTGCACAAATCGGCCTTCATAAATAGTCTTCACTTCAGCTTGGCGTCGATCTCTTTCTTCCACCAACTAGGTAAGTGGATTGTGATTTGTGGCCTTCCAAATGTGTGTAGATACTTCCCAAGTGTAGGAGGGTTAATTCAGCAACGGATCTACACCATAAGGCAGTCAAACGACTTAATCTTGACCTTCTAAACAAGTTTGGTGCAAGATCTTTCCAACAAGGAAACTGCCAAAAATAGAGTGTCCCTGGTTCTGTCTGGGACATAATCTGGAACAGTTCACCAACTGTTTTTCTTTTCTTGCACAACGGAAAACAAAACTTCGTGGGACATACCCAGGCACACTTTGTCGAACATATCTCGTCAATTTAACAACACAAATACTTAGTGTATGATGGTGGCACTAACAAGTACAATCAACAATTTACAAACTATAAATGAAATGTACCATTTTCAATCATCATAAATATTTATAGCTATAAATTAATATTAATAAAGCACCAACGTACTAAATTCATAGCATTGTTTCAATATTTTTTAAATAATAATCACTTTCAGCTTCATGATAACAATGCAATCATTTTATATTAATCAAACAACAAAAATAACAATTTTTTCATGACAAATTACTTACATATATAATGAAAATGTTCGTCCATTAATTGTATGGAAACATAAATAAATTATACATTATAAATGTAAGCAATGCACCCACACTATCATGATAGTATGAAGCACCATATGCACAATTAGTTAGCATCAAATTTAGTTTAAATATTATTGGTCCCGGACGAGTCGACATTAGTTTAGAGGGGGTGAATAAACTGATTACAAAAACTTTTAAATTGAATGCGAAATAAGATCAGGGCCCTTGACTCACGTATTGAGCTTATCTATGCACTTTGTCAGTTATATGAATTCAGTTGACTGGAGAGTGCAGCTTGTGTGAACTTTGTATGCAGTTGTAAAGATATGCAAAGCAATAAGTACAACACACAAGCAATTTATAGAGGTTCGAAGCTGAAACTTCTACGTCCTTTCTTCCTTACTGAAAAAGGCAATTCACTATGCAATGGTAAAGTTTCTTTATTACAATTACAAAGTGAAGACAGGTTGAACCTGGAAACGGCAACTCTCACAGAGTCAAGGTCACCTTTTCAACTGGTGTTGTCTCTGAAACGGCAGTTCTCACAGAGCCACGGTCTCTTCAGCCAGTTTCGACAGCTCACACTTGCAGTCCCCAACTGCTCCCTGGAGAGGTAGGTGCTATTTCCGTCTTTACAAGGTTTTAGATCTCTTTTGCTCTTCAAGAGGTTAGTCTTGAAATTGGTATCAACTGATGCGCTCCTTAGAGTTGAGTTGAGTAGTTAATCGTTGAATATCTTGAACTTGAGAAGATTGCTTTGGCTGGACTTTCTGCAGCTAGCTGATTTGATGAATCTTTAAGATCTTTTTCTTAGTTGTGAACTTTCGCAACTTTAGACAGTGCTTGAACTTTGAGCTGTGGGAGGGAGAAAGAAAGCTCAGTTGCAATATAGCAAGAATAGCAAAGATTAGATAAGCGGAAAGTTATTTGAAAATGAGATTCACTCTTCTTATATAGATGAGTGATGTTTTGACCGTTGAACTCCATTGATCATTGATTCTGCTAGTTCATCAATGGTAGTTGATAGTTATAGCCGTTGAAGCTTTGAAAGAGATAGTCGTTGTTTAGCCAATCGATCTTTGTTGAGCATTTACTTCAGGATCATCTTTTGATCATTAATGTCAAGATCTTTGGTTGAGCATTAACTGCAGGATTCTCTAGCTAGCAGTTCTATGCTTTAATGTGGCTATTCTGAACTCCAGTCGTCAGTTTCGATCTTCAGTTTGAGCGTCAGTTTTGAGCTCGAGTTGGCAGTTCTGAGCTTTAGCAGTTCAGTTTGGTTGTTCCTCTGCTCTTTTAACATTTTGACTGATCACAACTGTTAGCTAGTCAGTCAGTTCAGTTGGTCTTATTCTAAGTTTACTTGTCAGTTCAACTGATTACAAACTATTGGAAAGTTTGTTAGTTTGATTGGTCTTATTTTGAACTTGGTCAACAATCGATTTTGAGCTTGAGCTTTCAGTTGACTGACTTCAGTTCTGGCCATCAGCAGTTGATTTGTCTCTAGGTTTCAGTTTGGCTGATATCTTATTTTTTGCCATCAGTTGGATGCTTCCAGTCTTCAGTTCAACTGACTCACTATCAGTTTCTTCAATCAGTTTAACTTCTCATTTGGCTTAGCTGACTCGATCATTAGTTTGATTGAAGTTGATTCGATTTTTTTGCTTTAACCCTCAGTTGGGTTAATTTTAGACTGGTTAATGCATTCTTGCAGCTGAGTTAACCATGCTCCACTTGATTGACTTTTGCTGCAGCTGAATCCTTAAGGAGCTTTCTTTTGGTCAACTTTAGACTCTCAGCTTGGAACTCCTGCAGTTTTTCAGAAAACAGTTAGACATGTTTTAACATCTCATCAAAACCATATATGTAGGGCTTGATAGTTTTTCCTAACAAATATTATTACATAATTGAGCATGGCATACATATAAAGAAAACAAATATATATATATGTGTGTATATATATATATATATGAAACATTATATGTAGCACCAGAAATATTATAATAAAGCATTAGACAAATTTTCAACAATATAAAAAATATTAAGGAAAATCTAGTTATGCAAATAATTAATATTGTTCACAGACATGATCATATCATGCACCAAATGCACTATTATTTAACATCAAATTTAGTTTAAATATTATTATGTCATTAATCATGTCATTCACATAAACGAAATAAAACACATATGAATGAGTCCTTCTATTTAGCACTATAAATATTATAATAAAGCATTTACGACTTTTTAACAAGCTTAAGAATATTGCTGAAAAGCTAATCATGTAAAACATTAACATGGTACATACAAAGTTATCCAGAATCACTAAACCAATCTGTCCAATTATCTACAAATGGTTCAATTGTTCGTATCAAGCACCAACAAAATATTAACAAAAAAGTCGAAAACATTTAAATAAAATGGATATAGTAATCTTGTTTGAGGCTAGATATTTTTTAGGTGTTAATATAGTTCGAATTATTCAACTCACAATCACCGTCTTTAAATCCAGAACCTGATGTATGCATCGCCGAAAATTGAAGCTGACTTCTTTTTTCGGTGGTGAGGTCGTCTACACAATAAACTTCAGTCGCAATCGAGAACTTCTATAGTAGCAGTCACTATTTTTTTGTGGAGAGAAATAGTAAGTGACACTAGGGTAGAATCTCAGAAGACGGATTGATGTGGGTGTAATTGATTTTTAATTATGGATATCAACAATAACTTCCATATAGATACGTATCCAGATCTAATTTTGTTGGATAATTCCATATGAAATTAAGCATCAAAATTACACAATTACCCATATTTGACTAATTAAATATATGATATTAGATATATTATATTTTGCACCAATTTAATCTAAACCATCCATCCTTAATATTTATAAGGTTGAGATTTGTCCCTATTTCTTTACATAGAGAGCAGTCCCTATTATAACCAATATATATATAAATAAATATATATATAGAGAGAGAAAGAGAGAGATTGGATCAAATGAGAACCACACTCCCTTGTGAGAACAGAGAACCAATCTGAGCCATAGATTTCGTCTATTTGGACGACCAAGATACATTTCAAAATTTAAAAATCGTAGTGGCATTATTGTAATATTAGTGACTTTTTAGTGAACTGAGGGTATTTTCATAATTTATGAATTCTATTATTTTTAGATTGAAATCTATTTCCTTCTTTCGTAATCTACTTCAAAGGGAAAATCTCTTTCCTTTTTGGATTCAAGCTGGAAAGTGTCATTGAGTTCTCAACTTGGGATGGTGAGGAGAGAAGAGATTCGATGAACACTAAGAGGGTCACATTAGTGAGCACAGAAGAACCCCTCTGGATTGGGTTTTTTCGGAGATGAACTCCGGGACCACGAAAGATTAAAAGGAATTTATTTCAAAGGGAAAATTTCTTCCCTTTCAGTCGATTCCCTTTGAAATCTATTCTTTTTAATCGTTGTTCACACAATTTTTCCTAAAGCTTTTGTTGTTCGATGTTCTTGGATGAAGATGCCGGGTAAAAATAGTTTTGTTGTACTTCTCCTATGTTTTTTATCCGTTTTGTTTTAGATTGTTCGATGATGTCGATGAAGCTGATTTAGTTGAACTTTTGAATTTTCATGATCAATATGTGTTTTCAGCTCTGCAGATTATAGTTTCTTATTAATATGTACTTGTATCTCTACAGATTTGTTAGCATCACAACATGACTTATTTTTTAATAGTATTAGCACTACTATTACAGGTTTTAGCACTGTTATAGATTAGTTTTAGCACTACTGTGACCATTTTTAGCATGATCGAAGAATATATTTTTTTAGCATTAACGTGATTAGCTGTATATTTTTTTTAATGTGCAAATTATGTTGGCTCCACTTTGGAGTTTTCTCCTGGATTTTCTGAATTTTACACATCTAACTGTGAACCATCTTTGAGGTCTGCATTGGATAAAAATTTTCTTACTTTGGATGCTGGTATAACCTTTTACAAGGTTTATGCTTCATCATGTGGATTTGATATTCGTTTGTTTACTACAAAGAGGTCTAAAGATGGTACGATAGTTTGGAAGTATGTTGTATGTAACCGCGAGAGACTTAAGAACACATCGGTTGATTTTGGTGAAACATCAAAGAAAAAAAGACGCCGTGTGTCTAAGAGGACTCGTTATATAGCTAGGATAGGGTTGAAGCATATTGGTTCTGATGGGTACACTGTTGGACTATTTGAAGAAAGACATTCACATTCTTTTATTTTGGATACACACAAAGAGTTTATGGATCTGAATAGGAATATAGACCCTTCACATCAAAGTTTTATTCCGAACTGTGCAAGGGCAAACATTGGACCTATGAAAACATTTAGATTATGAAGTTAATAAGAATGATCAGTTGAGATGTCTGTTTTGGGTTGATCTAATATCAAGAAAGAACTTTTCATTATTTGGGTATGTTGTATCATTTGATGCAACATATAGGACTAACATATGAGTTTACTTATTATTTAGATTGTCATTCTATGATTTTAGCATTTCCATACGAAGTTTTAGTACTGATAGTTGAAGTTTTAGCACTTACATTTCCTTTTTTAGCATTGGTAGTTGATGTTTGAATATTTGGTAGGTGACAATCATGGCCGGTTAAGAGCATGTTCAATAAGCTCAATTGCACAGGGCCCATTATTTTAAAGGGCCCAAAAAAATGTATATTTCTTAATAAATAAAATATAAAATATCTTATCCATATATCTCTTCTTTATTAAGGAACATAATCAAGCAACCATGAATCAAAAAATCGCTCTTCAATTCTGACTCTTTCCATCTTCCCTCTTACCATTGAGTCCCCAAACTTTTATTTATTCTCCCCCATTTTTATGAAAGAAAAAGACCACTCAAATCATATTTTCATGAATTCTCATATGCTTCTGACTGCCCCTTCAAAATAAAAATAAAAAATCTTGCTCTTGTGAGCCTTTTGCTCGGCGCTCGCCCCTCTAGGAAAAAAATTGCTCGTCTGACAATTTTGGTCGCCTCGTCTCTCATCCAAGTTGTTTGTTTAATCAATTTCAGTTTGAGTTTTTGAAACATTGTTATGAGATTTTAAATTATGCCTCCTAAAATTAGAAAATATGACTTAGGATATGATAAGGAGCTTTTCAAAATTGAGGTTATTCTAAAAAATATATATAAATAAAGCAGTTTGATTTTTTTTTTCTTTTCTTTTTCATCAAAATATAATTGTAATATGCTAATGTTTGAAATTTATAATTAAAATTCAGTGTTCTTTTAATATTAGAAGGCCAATTTTTAAAATTAGCATAGGGCCCACCAAATTTTTAAGACGGCCCTGGTGACAATGTTAGCATTTATAGTCTTTTATTTATGATGAGAAAGACATTATAAAAACATAGATTTGTGATCTTTTATTTATTGGCAGATATTTAATGATTTTTGTACCATTTACTGAAAAAGACAATCATGGAAGGCTTGTCACCTTTGGGGCTACTTTAATGTCAGGTGAGGATGCTAAATCTTATTTATGGGTTCTTCAAAAATTCAAAGACTGTATGGATTATTTTCTGAATTTTATAGGTTGTCTGAACCTAGTGAAGTTGAGGTGCTTCCACTTGACTTTGTGAAGACTAAAGGTAGTGGAAGTTATATAAAATCAAAAGAAGATGCGAACGCCGAATGCAAAAAAGAAACCTTTAAGAACCTGCAAGAAGTGTAACAAAAAATGCAGTCATGATTCTAGGAACTGCGGGAAGAAGTAGATATAATTTTTTTTTTACTTCTCATACTAATTTTTTATTAATGCTACTAATATTCTTTTCTGTAATGCTATACACATAGTTGATATTCTTTTTACATTGCTAATAAAGAGTTTGATAGTGCTAATAAGAGTGTCTTTACTACTAATATAGTTCTTTATACTGCTAATAAGTCCTTTACTTTAATGATAATGCATTAAATTTAGTTATTAATATGATTATAAGGTTATATGTTTAGCACCAAATTGAGAAAATAATATGCTCTTCATAGAAACAAATGATAGCGTATTTCAATTAGTACAAAATGTTGATTTCGTATAATGCTAATATACACACAACTCATATTCCTTTTTTGTAATGCTAATAAAGAGTTTGCTAATGCTAGTATGCAACTCGTCTTTCAATATGATCTTGCATGTGTGGCCTCTAACACTCTTTGATATCTTTCGTGGTCCTCTGGGAAAAGCAAAGATCAGAGACACATCAGAAGTTTCAATCCATAGTCTTCTTCCGTGCTCCAATCGTATTTCTCTTAAGACTGAGTCAAAGTTTTCAAGCAGCTGGTAATTCATCTTCTCCGGAAAATGGTTTATATACAGGTAAAGAATGCTGTCAAATCCCAGTTTTATTACTGCTTCCTGCTGTACTTTATTAAGTTGCCTAACTGCTTCTGAGAGAGTTGATGGTCATGTTGTTACGTCTAATAATGGATATTTATAAAATACGCCGTTACATCTATCATCTTCATGAGTAGAGGCAGTTTTAGCTTTTATTCTTCTTGTTGTTTCATCTTTTGTAGTTCTTTTAACACCTATAATTTTTTTATATAATGCTGTTAAGTAAAGAGAATAACAATGCTAAAAAAATATAATTTAATAATAAATATAAAAGTAATGAACAATAGAGTCAAAGATAATTCTGAGATACTTTATGCTAATGGTAAATAAAGTGTTATCGTAATGCTAAAATGAGAGATGACAGTGCTAAAACTCTAAAACGATAGTGCTAAAAAGTAAGAAAATGTGCAGATAAATCACAGATTGACAATAGTTGTAGGTTTACCAAAAAAATTAAAAATGAAGCTACTAAATCATCATGAAATAATGCTAAGGTGAGATTTATGACATTGTTAATTCAATAAAACTATAATAGCATTTGTTCATCATTGTGTTTTATAATTTAATGATAATGCTAAAATGAGATATGATGATGCAAATACAGTTAATAATGATGCTTGTACCACAAATCACATTTGTTGGTTTGTAATGACCATGACAAGTTTTTAATCACAATGCTAATAAAGAGTTATGTTAATGCTAAAAATGAAAGATTGCAATGCTAATAGTGGTTGCACTATATTGATAATTCAACAACATGTAACAGAGTTTGTTCATGATTTTTTTACAATGCCGATGACATTTTTTTATGCTAATGCTAAAAAGGAGTCATCCTAAAATAAGTCATGACAATGCTAAAAAAAAGTTATGACAATGCTAAAATAGGAAATGGCAATGCTAAAACCCTAAATTGAAAAATATACACGTAAATTCTGAGTATTCATATATTTTCAAAAAAATTTATTTTACCCTTACCAAGATTCAGGGGCACCGAATTTCGACTTTATTACAATTATGTCACTGCCTCAATTTTTAAATCTGGACCAATGATGTAGAGATTATTGGATGATGGGGATTGGTTCTCGATTCTCACACAGAGTATGATTCCATCTGAAACCACTCCCTATATATATATATATATATATATATATGAATTCCAACATTGATAAGTGTTCATGAACAAGATCTGATTTGATATATAAAACACTACACATATAAAGTACATGCAAAATAACATAAATAGAATAGGCTAACAAAATAGTTGATTACTTGATTTGCAAAAGATTTTTTCATAAATGCAAGCTTCTTTTTTCTTTCAACATTGAAGATAATAATTAAAAATATTATAAGCTTCGAAAACTTGTAAGTTTTCAAACTCAGTTATTCGGTATAACAAAGGCATATTTTGGCAGTGAATATCTAATGATCACTCATATTCTAAAATAGATAAATAAATTGAGAACACTTGCAATTCACATTACCTGTGCTAGTAATTAAAAATAAGATTTGAAGAATAGTGAAAAATGTGAGAGACACGAGCCGATTTTGTTATGTTCCTCAGTAACTGTATTTGGGGCCCATTTCTTCCAACTCTTTCGTCGTTGATGACGTCACTAGGATATACCTATCAAGAAAATAAATTGACATTTTTAGTTGTTTTTAGGTACCTATAAGGCTTTGACTTACACAAACACACACATATATATATGCGTTCGCGTGGTGAGAACTTAGAATCAATTTAGAGCTGTTAATTTCATGTTCGAACGGATGAGATTTAGTAAGATAAATGAGAGTGGGATCAAATGATACTTGGACCACAAGATAAGGGGTGTATTTGTAATTTTTATTTGAAAATGAACCGGGAATTACAAGATAAAAGCATGTATTTTTTTGAATTTCCTATTGTTATTTCTTCACAATAATAATAATAATAATAATAATAATAATAATAATAATAATAATAATAATAATAATAATAATAATAATAAATTAATTAATTAATAAATGTATAATAAAAGAAACTGAATATCTCATAAAATAATATTCTACATATTCCCTATTTAATCTAGTCTAAAGTAGCTCATTTAGCTTCAAGGAACCAATAACTAAACAGACAAAAACAAAAAGTTATCAGACCTGAAAAACTCGTCTCTTGCATATATCTCATTTTGTAACATTTTTATTTTATTTTTTGAATTTCTGAGCGAGTTTGATTGTGTTAGCAACAATAATATTTTGAAACTAGTTGGTCCAAAGCAAAAGTTAGAATTCTTGGCATCTTAGTTGCAATCTGCAGAGATTTTCTAACATGGTGTCTACTTTAATTTTATTATAATCCCAATCCATCGTCAACAACAATAACAATGCTGAGCTGACCCTTCTCCCCTGTTGACCTTTTCATTTTTGCCTTCAAATTCCAATCCCACCTTCTTAATCTACATTAATTCCTATAAAAAAATTAATCTCCATTAAAAGGTACTCCTCTTTGCTTTTAGTTTTCACAAATCTCAACTTCTGTTTTCAATTGGTTTGCCAACTTTTGCTTCTTGATCATGTTTCTCTCTCTGCCTCTGAATCAGTTACACTTTTGTTCAAACAGAGAATCGATGATTTGTCTTATTTTGATTTTGTGAATGTTTGATACATTTCTTGGAGTTGCTAAGCTGGAAGTTAGGTGCTTTTTGATCCCCCTTTTTAAACACGAATAAATTTTACATGAAATATGGCGGTCTTTTTTATTTTCTCTCCCTTTTTTCCTTGAAATATGAATAGTAATACCAGGAGATTATCAAATAGACTTTCCTTTCTTGTTTAATATGCCCCTAAAACATGCCTACATCAAGATTTTTTATTTGATTTTAGTTTTTTGGTATTTTTTTTACTGGGTGCTATTAATATGAGTTGAAAGAAATGGCAATCCTATTCTTAGCCTATTGCAAAAGTGAACCACATAATTAGTCTTGTAATTTATTGCAAAAGTTAGTAGGGGGAGATCTCTAATCCAACTAACTCAGAAGCTTAATATGTGGGGGGTAAGGCCTAGTCGTGTAGGAGAAAATTAGCTATTAGCTATGCCAAATCATTGATTGATACTTAAAAAGAGTTACCATAATTGCATTTTTCTTCATTCTTGTTGTCAACAAGTTTGGTGGTGATTCTTTAATCTTGATATTGAAAGATCGATGAGAAAAGAGAATTGTTAGTACACTTTGTGAAGCATAGCATATTTTGTTGATTGTTCAGAGGCAGATTCTTTCATTTCAAATTTTCAAGCATCAAGAATTATGAATACCGAGTTGAATAAGCCCTCTCTAGATGGCGAAGATGACTCATCATCTCTAGAAACGCAGCAGGGGAAGGTATACTTCTCGACACTGTTTGCATACATATGTATATGCTGATCATCATGTATAGTCCTACTGGCTGACACTACGCGTATGTATGTCTCTAGATTAAGGAGGTGAGAAAGCTGATCGGGCCACAGTCGGGGAAACTAGCCCTTTATTGTTCCGATGTATCCATTGCACGATACTTGAGAGCACGAAACTGGAATGTGAAGAAGGCTGTCAAAATGCTTAAAGCAACTTTAAAGTGGAGATTGGAGTATAAACCAGAAGAGCTGCGTTGGGTAATTCCACCTATTCTATTTCTTCACACATCAGTTATCAATCAATTCGAGAGTCTTTGTTTCCCTCTCTAGATCTTCTGTTTTCTATATTCATTTTGCTAAAAAAGCTTTGTACCTTAATCTTAATGCATTGTCATGTTATGATTTATTTCTGCTTCTGTGATTGATGATGTCTCAGGCTCCCTTTCCTCGTGCAGAATACGTGCAACTTACCTATTTATTTTGAGATTTTGCTAGAGCTTAGTACCATTAGAGGGTTCTTATTCGTTATCTTTACTTCCCTCCTCATAATATCTTATTTTGTGATTAGGACGACGTAGCAATGGAAGCAGAAACCGGAAAAATATACAGATCGAGTTACAAAGATAAACACGGGAGGCCAGTTCTTGTCATGAGACCTCGTTGTCAGGTCATTATCTAACATACTTTTGTTGTTGTTGAGTTCTACATATGCTCTGTCTGGAGCATCTCAAACAGATATCTTTTTGAGATCATGATTTTGATAATTTGTGTGTTTGGCCATCCTAGATTACACGGTTGTTCTCTTTAGCTTCATTAATAGAGATGATCCCCATTCCTTGGTCCTCACATGCATTGAATCCATTAAAAATTCACAAAGATAGCTCACAATCACAAATTTACAAGAAGGGTAAATTAACCTTATTATGCTACTCTTGTGGTTGGCAGAATACTAAGTCGACGAAAGGGCAGATTAGGTATTTGGTTTATTGCATGGAGAATGCAATTCTGAATGTATCAGATGATCAAGAGCAGATGAACTGGTTGATTGATTTCCATGGTTTCAGTTTGTCCAATGTATCACTTAAGGTCACTAAGGAAACAGCTCATGTCCTTCAAGACCATTACCCTGAGAGGCTTGGCGTCGCAATTTTATACGACGCGCCCAAGATTTTCGAACCATTTTGGAAGGTATGATTAATATTATGTTGTCTCTATTATTTCCTAGTATATGCAGATGACTGATAATGTGTTCCTGATCCATTCAAAGCATGTATGTATGCATGTGTATGTATGAGTTTTTTTCATCTTTTTCTTGAGGAAAGTAAGCATTTATGAGTTGAATGGATTTAAGTTATGTATAATGAATGGGTTTTAACTTTTAGGTTTAAAATGGGTTCGGATTAGGTAACTTACAGTTGCAATAATGATTCTTGTCCAACCTATATAGGTAAATATGTAGTTGGATATTTTGTGTGATTGAAAGAGATAGTGAGAGCTTCTTTGTCCCAACTTTTTTAGTCATTGTGCCTAATCTTGATCGATGATCATGTATATATTCAAATCTTGCCATCAAACCAACGAAAAAAGAACATGTAAAATAAGACCTAAATTAAGTGAAATTGAGATTGGGAAATTTGTTTTCGATTCATCTCAGATGGCGAAGCCCTTTTTGGAGCCTAAAACAACCAACAAAGTGAAGTTCGTTTACTCAGATGATCCAAACACAATCAAGATCATGGATGAGTTGTTCGACATGGAACTCGTAGAGTCTGCATTTGGTGGGAAAAACGAGCAAGATTTCGACATCAACGAGTATGCCGCGAGGATGAGGGAGGACGACAAAAAGCTTTCCTCTCTCTGGAAAACAGATCCTAGTCTGCCGCCACCACCACCTGCTACCAAGGTGACGGATGCCAACTCCAACTTAAACACGATGAAAAATTCAGACTCCAATTCTGAAGCCTCATATATAAAAGCAGAGAGGAGCAACGATGATGGCGATGACACGAGCCCCAACGGATCTTTGGATGCGTTGTAGATTGAACTGAGTAGATGATGATTCTGATGCAGTCGGTCATTTTTACCTAACTGTAAGAGCTTAGGATGGGCAAAATTCCAGGTCAGAAATTGTTTCCAGTAAAGAAAATCGCCTACGAGCAGGCATAACGATGAATAATAGCTTTGAGATAGAGCCATGAATTCAATTTCGGATCATTTGTTAAATACTCATCTAAAGCAATTTTCAAGAGGATATACATTATATACACACATACGTATCAAAAACTATACGAAGCAATATCAGAAATCTGGATCAAAGAGTACTCAAAACTTCATCAAACTCTGAGAAAAACCTGTGATATTGATACTAGCAGTAAGATAGATGCAAAAATATGAACAGATAATATCATCGGAATCAGCCAATTTTTCTATAAGAGTGCACATACAGTCCCAAATCTTGTCTGCAACTTTTCTTGCTACATGATGGACCAACACGGGCTGGCGTTCTATAGACAAATATAGGAAGAAACGCACTTGTAACAAGCATAAAATCACTTAATAACTGAGGCAGGTGAGTACCTGGCTGCTGCTGGAAAATCAATGGGATGCAAATATAAAATCGCCAGAAAGCAGAACTCCTGGAAAAATGTCACCCACAATCAACAAGAGATCAGATAGTTTTTGCAGATTCAGTATAAAACATGTTGCCACCTCACAAGCTTACCTTTACTCATGAGATGCACCCTTCAACTTGAACGAGAAGGAATGCCGGAGCATCTCCCATGCCTCTTTAAGATATGAACGCAACCACCACCAGAGGCAGAAGGTAAGAATAATGTCAAGTGATGGTATATAACATAAACTTGTTCAAGGCAAGAATGAATTCCATAGGAATAAAGAGAAAGCGCTAAAAGATATCAGCCATTTGGATTAATTTCAATTTTTTGAAATGTGTAACTTTGGGGAATTGCTGAAGTAATAGAGGCATATAATATACTAACATATCCTTTATCTTTAAAAGAATTTTCCTAGCGCATCTACATTCTATACAACACCTTTTTCAGTGTGGACAAACTAAGCTGGTTCAAATCTTCAGTGTCATTCAACAACAAACTATCAGCCACCAGCTCTACCGGAAATATATTCCATTTTCTGTCAAGAATTTCGAAGCTTGTATCAAAGAGGAGTTTTTCACTGACTTAATGAACTTCTCAACCCAGGGCACGTCACTCCCCCCCCCCCTCTCTGCATTTGAGGTAACCATGGTTGCTGCCACGAGAAATTGTAAGGTCCATCATTGTAGATACATGTTCCATGTGTTGTGGAACACATTAGATAGGGCCAAAATTGTTGGAAAAGGAATCAAGATTCTCAATTAAGTGTCCCACCTTGATTAAATGCCTTGTAATAAAGACTTGATATCCCATCCATCCTAATCTATCCAAATGGTTTGGTAAACAGGTGGAGATCCTTGCATAATCAATTCTAAATCTAGCACCTCGCTGTACGGAAATCTTACCAATACCCAAGGATTGGATTTGACTTCACTCACCCCCAAACAAGCAACATCTTGAGGTGTCCAAGAAAACTTGCGAACTAATATTTCATCTTTACCAAAATGCAACAGTCAGTCCCCAAGTAGGCTCAGTTGCTGAAAAATTAGTTCGAGGTTGGAGCCCATGTGCCTCACAGTGCCCCAGTTGGCCATATTCACTCAAAACTCCTCTTCCTTTCAAGGGTACTTGCTGCTCCCAAGTTCAGTAAAAGAACTTTTTATCATATTCCACAGTCAAATCATGAGGAATGAGATGGTACTTGAATAGTACTTTTAAGACCACAACCATATTCCATAGGCAAATTGATCCCCAGAAAGCAAAAGAGGATGATTCACATCATCACACTATTGATGCCCAGAAAGCAAAAAGAGGATGATCCACATCATCACACCAGCTGCTGCTACAGGTCTCGTTTTCCCAGAACACCAGCCGCATTTTGCTTCTTTTGTATGCCATGTTGCCAGGCATCTCGAAATTTGTCACTAGATTGATCAAAGTCATCCAATGAATTTTCGGCTCCTGGCCTTAAGCTCCTGTAACTTCCATTCCTTGAAATTTTAGATAAATTAGATTTTTCATCCTCTTCCGATGGTGTCCCAGATCTGGACTCTACTTGTGAATCATATGATCTATATCTTGGTCCAGATCTCAAGCCCCTTGCACCGGAGACCTTGGAAGAAAATGTGCTATAAATAGAAGTCTCAGGAATGAACTCTTTAGGCAGAGAATCCATGTCTAAGTAACAGTTTCGAGTTTTGGCATCATCAATTAGTGAAGCCCAATCATCAGACTGCACCAGCGCGCTTGCATTTCCCATTACCTGCGAATAATTACAGACCAAGCCATAAACAATTCTGCTAAAAAATTGGATGAGCCGGGGAACAATGTTAAACTGACATAGGCGGTCTGCCTAATCCCCAACTAGCCATAAGGTGGTTTTTTAGAAGAACAAAAAAATAATCATAATAATCAACAAATAGAAAAATAATAAAGAAAAATAGAAAATACATAAAGATGAAATGGATAAAGGAGGAAGAACATTACCCAGAGGGCTCTTCTTGCTCGAGTGAGAGCAACATTCATCCGACGAATATCCGCAACGAACCCAACTCCATGACTTGATGCACGCACACAAGACATAATTATGACATCACGTTCTTGGCCTTGGAAAGCATCCACTGTATTAATATAGATGTCTTTTCCTTCATCTGAATTCAAAACATCCTTGAACTCCCTTTGGAGGCATTTCAACTGCAGCTTATATGGAGTAATTATGCCAACTGTTACTTTTCCAATACCCAATGATTTTATAGTTTTCTGAAGGTGCTCATATAAACGTAAACAAAATTGTGCTTCTTGCGTATTCTGATACGACACAGAACCCCCTCGATGAGATTCTCGACCAAAAGCAATATCGAAAAAGATATAAGGCCTCAGTAGAGTATCTTTGTAATATATCTCATCTGGAAGATTAGTAACACTCTCACTATCTGTAAGGCGTCCTTGGTAAAAGTGCCTTGAAGGAAAATCCCTAATATGAGGATGCATTCTGTATTGCACAGATAAAAGCATTGTTGGGCAACCTGCTAGCTGAAACCTCTCGAACAGGCTTCTACTGTACAACAAGGTTCCAGCCGCCTTACTTATAACAGTGGCAGGGAGCTGCTGGGGGTCCCCCACAAGAACACATCGAGCTGCGCCAAGAGAAAGTGGAGGTAGTATTCCTACTTCACTGGCTTGAGCTGCTTCATCAATCACAACCATGTCAAAGCCATGAGTTAGACGAGAGAACAACTTGCGCCCACTGCTTGAAACTGTAGTAAAAACAATTTCAGCTTCATTGGCAAAACTTGCCTCCAGATTTGCACGAGCTTCCTCCAAATTAAAGTTGCTACCAGCTCGAAACCTGCCTTCCACAATGAGAAGTCGGGACATCTCAACCAGTGTTTTGTCTCTATTTTCTACCGCTGCTGCGAGGTTTTGAAGTAAAGAGTCTCGGTTTTGATCTCTGGCGATAAGAACATCAGGATCAACACCAACAGATCCTTGTGCACGTCCAGTAGCAGCAGCAACATTAAGTTCTCTTTGAAGGCAAGCAATTTGCTGAGATAACTGAGTCTCACGAATCCTCAAACTGTGCATCCATCCATGAACCTCATCACGACTCTTTGACAAAAGTTGTTCAGTCCTCCGTTCTACAGAAACTGCCTGAGCAGCTCGAGTCTGAGAATCCACGCCAACTCGAGCAACATCAGGTCGATAAACCTTCATTTCACCATCAATAAATCCACGGTCAAGTACACGTGAAAGTAGTTCATCAGTTGCAGCATTTGAGGGAGCGCACACGAGCATTCTAGGCTTCGGACAAAGTTTTGGAAGAGTCCGAAATAGATTCTGATCCATGCTTTGGAGAACTTCATCAATGGATCCTGTGGCCACACTATCTGAGTTGCTCTCGCTAACTTGCTTATAGCTTTCAGGTGCCAGTTTCTTTAGCAATGCAGTATAGTAGTGCTGGTACTGGACAAGGTGGATCACGTTAAGCATTCCCCAGACAGTATGTGTTTTACCAGTCCCAGGAGGCCCCTGGACTAAAGTGAAGGGCCATGGTTCTGATTTCTTTGTTACACCAGCTGATGTACCAGCAGCTGTATGCATCGCAGCCCATTGAATTGCAGCTAACTGGGGTCCGTTAAATGTCCTGCGAAGGTGTTCGACAAAGTTTGGAGTGAAGCAATCAGGCATAGCAGGTGGCTGTTCTTCATATTTTGGGAACTGGTCTGGACTAGGCTGAAGAATAGCATTTTGCATCTGCAAAAGATATCAGTAGTCATCAAGCTTGACAATTGTTAAGTGAAGCAGGCCATTAACTGCACAAACTAGATTTCAAATTCAACCTGCACATTAAGACGACGAAATGC
This sequence comes from Perilla frutescens, assembly GCA_026008535.1. Taxonomy (NCBI): domain Eukaryota; kingdom Viridiplantae; phylum Streptophyta; class Magnoliopsida; order Lamiales; family Lamiaceae; genus Perilla; species Perilla frutescens. The sequence continues at coordinate 66,115,535 of BRKX01000003.1, read as the reverse complement.
ATGCAGAGCAACATATTCTCGCTGTGTGGTTGCAAGAGAACCAAGCTGAGTCAGGTGCCATACTCCCCCTGGATGGAGCTTCCGCAGAATATGGTCATCATCAATCTTGCTAAAATATAAACAATATAGTAAGTGCATGAACCAGAAATTAGATAGCCTATGTACAGTAATTGCTCCACCCTAGTAAAACCAACTCTACACCATACAAAGAACCCTCTAAACAAGGGACAAATGGACAAAATATCAGGGATGGCCCACCTGCTTGAATCATATAAATCTCCAACATAGAAGTGAAGTATTGCTCCAGTATACTCTCTGGTATCAATAGGTATATATCTCCTGACTGTCCCAGCTATACGACCACTAACTTCTGGCTTCTCCTCATCTTCCAGAGCCAAGGAATTGTTCCTCCTAATATGGACTGCATCATTCATAGCATGTAAAGATATGGTTCAGTTTACAAATCACATCAAATTTAATGTTTTTCAACACACATAAAATATAAATATATATATATATATATATATATAGAGAGAGAGAGAGAGAGGTGGAGAAGGAAAAAACAGACTAAAAGCATTCACAGCAGATGTATACCTGCTCCAGGCTTGGGGGAAGACAGAACTGCAACATCTCCTTCCTTGAATGTCCATTTGTGTTCATGTGGTGGAATTAGTATCACATCATACCATCCTGGAAAGCCAAAAAAGGAGAAAAGAACACACTTGAGCAGCTAGAAGGAAGAAAAACTCCTGCAACTAGTATTACCGATCTGCCCAGAAGAGTTTAATGAAAAACAAGAAATTTAAAACAAACCAAAGATATGAAAAATATTTTATTTTTTTTACTTCAAAGGAGAAAGGAAGAGAGACAGGGAGAGAGAAGAGAAAAACCATAAACATTAAAACAAATCAAACCAACCACTGACACCTTGGTAAGAATAAAGAAACAATAACTAGAACTGGCTTACATCGTGATACGCAAGACTCTATGATGATAAGACAACAAAATCCACAGGGCAACCATATATTTGTACTGACACTATTAAAATGGAATCAATACTTGGGGCTAAGAATTAACTAGATATTAAATAGAACATGAACATTAATAACTGGGTTTCACCATTTTCAGGATTCCTCATGCGTAATTTTTGAGAAGCAACATAACAGACAACAACAATAGCAAATATCATTATTTCAACAGCTACAGAGAACAGCTTGTGGGAATCACTGGGCAGGCAGAACTTCTCCATGCAACTTAAATACTGATGTGCAGGACATTATACTAAGATCTAGTATGAGATATAGCTAAAGTTTTAGAAAAGTACCCCTTTCCCGTCGATCAATGCTTTTTATGCATACCCTAACATGATTTGAAACTGTTTCTAATGACTCCTCCCATGTACTATAAAGCTGTGCCCGGCATTCTTCAAAGAGCAGGGGCTCAAATACCCTGATATACTCTTCAACTGAATCAAAGCTACCAGGAACACGTTGAAGCTCCTCTTCCTCTGTTTCAAAGAAATATGTAGGTAAAAGTTAACAAAATATGAGCAGATACCGTTATCTTCAATAATACAAAACAACTGAGAGCATAAAACTGCAAACAAATATAGAGGAAGAAAGCAGTACCCCTGGGTGGGAGATATTATGAGGTCAAGGTCAGGGGAAAAAAAAAACTAGTAAATACCAACTAAAGCTTTTAAGGGGTCGGTTTGGTTCATTTTCAATTGTAATTTCCAATTTTTAGTATTTCCAATGTACTATACAAAGTTAAATCTCTTTTTTTTTTTTTGTAAGAGTATATTGGCTTTCATGTGGAAATTAGAACTATGTTTGGATTAATAGTTTTGACCTCATAGAGTTGAAGATTTGAAAATGGAAGTAAATTTGGCTGATTGTATTTTCCATATTTTATGGTGAAGCCCACTTACAATTTGAATGAGAAGAATATTTAGTGGTCAGTGCCTCTATAATGATGAGTGATGACATGGAAAATTGTGATTGATAATATAGGATGAAAAAAGTGTCACAAGAACTGAAAATTTGTATTTTGAATGAAAATATAATAAACCAAAAGTGTTTTGAGTTTTTGTCATAGTAGAAAATTGAAAAGTGGGGTCTGAAAATAAAAACTAACTGGCCCAATGTCTTCCATGGACACAACTTACTTGATTCTACATGAAGCTGCTTTTTGGGAGTTCCACACAGGCATGTACTAATGCAAAATATAAGGCAAAAATTGGAAGGTTCGGATGTCTTTTTGCAGGACTTTTACAAATGGGTGGTACATACCAAATGGAGATATAGGTTGCCTTCATATTTATCGGGCTTCAAGTATAGTTATAACAGCCCATGAATTGCATAGCTCTCAGCTCAAAGAAGAAAAAATAATCAAAGGCGCCCACATATTTTTCAAGCATGCTATAAATGTAGTAGATAGACTAGAGAAGGATTGGGAGTGTACAGAAGCAGGCATATTGAAAAAAGCTACAGGGTCCTTCAGCCAAAAGCAGAATGGGGTCACTTGGCAGCAAATAACCAATTCTAGCCTACAAGACTCCAGTATCCAACCCAGATAAATGGTGAAAGCACATAAAGATTAAATATAAACAAAGAATGACTCAGCTCAAAGATCATTCATTTGTAAGAGAAATAAACAGAATAAAAAATCCACTTGCATCAACAATTCAACATTGCACGCAGGAAAGCCAAAAAGGACCAACTTGAATGAAGAATAAAACAGAAAGCTTTTAACATTACTAGGCAATAGGATGGTGCAGCCGATAAGACTTAGAGCACACTTTGCAGTAAATTATTAGTACCAGCAACCAAAAGTATTACACTTCTAACCCAAAATCATAATAAGAAAGGATAATATAAAAGCTGACATAAAACAGCAAATGCCAATCAAAGGAATTGCTACAGTTCTATAAGTTCCACAAATAATGAGACAAATAAGTTATGTATTTCCAATTTCCACCAAGGCATCAAGAAAAGCACAGAATGTTCAATCAGATTCATTGTGCACTTAAATAACAGAAGTAGCTTAAAAAGAACACAAAGCTAATATCAAAATAGCAAGTAAGAAACATATAGTACAACCGAATATGATGTTGCTCATCCCCAGCATATACATAATCATACTGAAACGATGTAGCACAACTCTTAGGAAGCTGCTCATAATGCACTAATGAAAGGCTAAACACAGAAATATTTTGAATAGTAACTCACTGGCTGATTCTTTTTTTTAGTTCCAAACCTAACCTGCTAACTATGATTTCATTCCAAACAAGTAGCACGAACTTAACTTTTTTACATATAGGTAAACAGAAAAGGCAAGTGAACCAAAGAAAGATGACTAGCAAACAGACAAAAGTAGTGTATTAATGAGTTCAAATGCATGGATACCTGGATGATGCCAGAACTTTTCATTTGTCACCTCACGGAGAAGGCGTTCCACTGATGTATCTTGATACTGGTTGCTTGTTGTAGTTTGCTTCTTGGAAGGTAGTTTTTTTGCAGCTAATTTCAGATCAGTTGAAGTCTGGCTGCTAATAGCTGGTTTCCTACCAGAGAACTGTGAATTTTTATGCTGCCTTGTGTCAGGAGGCAGTTTCCATGAACCAGATCTAGGAACCACTGGTGTTTGTCCTTCTGAAGAAACATCTGTTGCACTATTGAACCTCCTGGGAGGTCCAATAGACCCAGAACTATACTCACCATTATTCTCAGATTTACATTCATTTGACTCCACAAAATTATTTCCTTCATTGCTCAACAAATCAGGTTGTTTTGTATCTCTAACTATAGGCTGAGTTTGCTTATCCCCACGATCAGAAAATGCCAGAGCAGGACGACCTTCTTTCACAGTCCGGGTTATCGTTGGTGCAGGAATCTGCCTTCTAGGGGTCGTGGACTTCAAAACACCAGCTTGCTTAATATCTTCTAAATTGAGAAACATGGTCTGCCTGCTGCGCTTCTTCCCTAGCATTGCTTCCTTTTGCTGGTCCAGCTTAGGACGCTTTCCAAGACTATTTCCATACTTCAATGCATGATTAGCTTCAATTCCTCTAACTTCTCTTTGTTTTTGTGCTGGAGCAGATTCTTCCAGACCATCTGTGGATGCATCACTTTTCTTATCATTTGTTTCTGGATTCTGCCCTGACGGAGGGCCACCATTTTCATTTTTAACACTACCATGATTAGGAGATATATTATCAACACCTCCAGTGGGGACATTGCTCTCAATCATCTCAACTGTGCTTTTCTCCGAAACCTGTTTATCACTAGCACCACTTGAATCTTCACGAAGAACAGTTCTCTTGTAAGCATCGACTGAGCCCTCTGCATCAGACCATTCCCCTTCTTCCTTCTCCACATCCGGAGCATCTAATAAACCTGATTGTATGATTGGCGATGCCTTCATATCCTGGTCAATTCTTGATTTGGATGATGAGGCAACATTGGTAAGTGCGTCCATAAAACTCTTTTTTTCAGCAGCAAGATCAGGTCCCTGACCACTTTTAGACCTTATGAAAGGCTGGAAACCAGATACAGAAGAAGCATGGGAGAAAGCATGGTTATTTACTATCCCTTGGGGACCAGCAGATGCCACAAACAAGTCGGTTGTTGCAGTAATTGAAGGAATAGCCCTCTGAGGCTGGAAGCAAACAACGCCATCATTATCATCTTCATTTTCAGCAGGTGGTTCATTAAGATCAAATAGCAGCCTTCCTTTGGAGCCCATTTCACAAGCAGTTGCATACAAGCAAGCAAATATGCCCAAATATGTCTACTAGTAATTTTATTGGATAATTTCTAATGGAAAATAAACACTACAATCCCATCATCAAAGTAGCAATCAGCAGTTATATTCAGACCTTGCGAATGGCCAGATAAACAATAAAAGCACTTCTGCACCAAAGATGGAAATGAAAATGTGTAAGAACCAATAAACGCATGCTCATAGTTATCACAAATGAGAGGACAAAGAATCATTAGGGATATCCAAAGATATGTGACTGTTCTAATCACATATTAGGAATAATTTATGCATTTTTCTAAATCACAACACAGATGCACTAATTATTGCGCCAGTTTACATAATAAGCACAAATTAGCAATAAACAAGGCTTAAAAACACAAAACATACAGACAGATAGACATATGCGCACAGAGGCTAAAGCCTAATTGAACCATTGCCAGAAATAAAGGCAAGAGGGAGAATGCCAACAGCCACCTAAAGCTCTGGTGCATGTGCACTTGTAAGAAGTGAAAAGTGATAAAAATATATATATAAGATATCCTCCATAGTCAATCTCATCTCCCCATGTTAATAACGTGTTTTGAATCAAACAATAAATGCACACAGTATAGCACAACGCCTACCATTTTGAGCCTATGCATGAATACAAATATGAGGATCAAACAACCAGTATAAAACTAGAAACACAAAGAGTAATCTGTTTAGAAACACAGAATCTGAAACCTTGGACAACTCCTCTATGAACTAATTAATGGTAAAATCATTTCACTGAATCAACACCACATAAAGAATCTTCCACGGGTTCCTATATACTGTTATCAAATAAAAACAACCAGATTGCAAGGTTTTGATAGAAGCAAATAAAAATAACCCCATAAACAATTAAAAATAAACGACATGCCTGTGAAATTGAGTGACGAATATGGATACACCGTAACAGAGTTTGACAATAAAAAATAGATCCTATATAATTTATTCAGTCTGTCCCTATTTAGCATTCTATATATCAAAATACCTCCGAGCAAACCACATTCTTCAATTTAATCACTTTTCTCCTCCATCATAGAAGGCAAATCACTAACAAGAATAAAAATAAACCGTATAATTGATTAACCCTAAACAAATTTCAGCTGTACTGATACAAATAATATTCAGTAGCAACCTCCCATTACTACAACAACAAATCCTAATCCGGCATCCAATTGGTAAGCTTCAACTCAACATCAAATTCGTCACTCCCCCCAGCTATACACAAACAAAAATCCAAGAGTGGCCATTCAACAGAATACAAATTCCCAATACAAGCAACAAACATAGAAAGAACTAATTTACCAGCAATTTTTAATATTAGATAATCCCTAATTCACCCCAAATCCACAAAAACTCTCAAGTTCAGATCGAAAATAGCTCCACTACAGGATTAACCAATCTCAATGGTCAAAACAAATTACTCTGTGAATTATTTAACGATCTATTTTCCAATCAAATTATTAATCTCTATTTTCAATCAAATTAACAGTCCTTTTTCCTTGCAAATTAATTTTATCAGCTGAGAGAGGGGGGGAGAGAGAAAAGGAGGAAAAAAAGTCAGAGAGAGAAGATTTTACCTCAAAAGGATACCAAATCTAGAGAGAGAAAAAAATATTAAAGGAAAAAATATAATAACAATAATATAATAATAGTAATTGCTAATTTTTATGTGTAACAGATATCAGTGGTTTTTGTATGTATATGTGTATCTATAGGCGATGAGAGCAGCTTGTGAGAGGGAGAGAAGAGAGATTCAAGTAAGAGAGAGAATGCGAAAGAGAGGTGGCTTTGAGGGGAATTTATAGGAAATAAAAAGGGCCAAGTCACCGGCTACGGGTGAAGCCGGTGGCCATAAGTTCAAATTCTCATCGAGAATTAAGCGGAAGGGTGTTCTGGTAATTTCATTGACGGTCCTAAAATGTTCCAATTTTTTTGTTAGAGCGGGGGTTGGTTGTTAAGAGCGTCAATCATGAACTTCGGAAAAATCTATGAATTTTCTTTTTTAAGAATAATTAAATCATGTCCAAAAAGGATTTTAGTATGGTGAAATTATAATTTTTTTTAAAAATCAATAATTATTTTGAACTTATTTAAATGTCAACTAACTTGATTTTAGTTCGATTTTATTCAAATATAATTTGTCACGATTCTTGAGTACGGAGTTTCATTTTTGGGAGTATATCTTAGCTATTTTATAACTTACATGCATGTTTATTGTGTATATTAGATTAGCACCTCTAAAGTAATGCATAAATATGAATAATAGGTTTTCCCATGCAGGTTGTCCTATCTGGCTTCATTTGTGGGTGATCAAACGCGACAACTTATTTGAACCATTATAGAGAATTAATATATATCTTAACTTTTATTAAATACTGTTGCAAATACCAAATATTAAATTAGTAATTTTATTCAAATATATTATCTTTTCATGAACATAAATTAAATCAGATATATTACTATATGTTTAAAATATCCTTTATAAGTACATCCACAATATTCAAATATATTATCTTTTCATGAACATAAATTAAATAAGATATATTATATGTTTAAACTTAGAGATGCCCACGGTTCCGGTTCCGGACGGTTCCGGTTAGAAACTGCCGGTTAGGCGGTTTCGGAACGGCGGAACCGGAACCGCACCGTGCGGTTACGGTTGACGGTTCCGGTTTGTTAACCGGAACCGCCGGTTTAGACGTCGGGCGGTTTTGGCCGGTTACCGGTGGTTATCCGGTTAACCGCCGGTTTTCCGGTTTTTTTTTTTTTTTTTTACGGACGATTGGACGAATTAAATCAACAAAATTATAAATTTATAAGTTAAAAACTAAGAGGCATGACAAAACACAAGTTTATTTAAATTTTGATATTATTATATTACTTTATAATTTATATCTTACAATTTACAAATTACAAGTTACAAGAATACAACTTACAAGAATATTGAGAAATGATAATACAATTTAATTTGATAAATAATATGACATTACAAAATTATAAATTAATCAAACTATGAAAATATGAAATTACAATTTATAAATTTACAAGTTACAATTTAACACTAAATTACAATTTACAAATTAGAATTAACATTTAACAATTTACAACTTATAACATACAATTTACAACTTACAAGAATATTAAGAATACAAGTTAATTTGATAAATAATACGACATTATAAAATTACAAATTGTAAATCAAACTATGAAATTACAAATTTACAAATTACATTTTACAAGTTACAATTTAAGCTAATTTAGGAATTAGGGGGGGAAAAAGAAATAATTGAAATTTGGGCTTGCACTTTATATGAAGCTGCCTACGTATCCCTTACCTTGGAATCAAAGCCCTCGTAGTTCATTTTACCTTTTTTCCTTGGCGAGTCTAGAATTCGAAGTCGTCGTCCCAATCATCTCCGGTTTGGCTCCCTCCTTCGGCTTCACTCTCCGAGCCAACTTCAATGAGCGGGCCATCCATCAAGTCGTCCCAGCGGTTCTCTTGCTCTCTTAGGTCGGCTTTGGACTTGTCCTTCAACATCATTTGAGCTTCAAGGTGATCCGGTGTCAAATTTGATCTCCGTTCGTCCAACATGTAACCGGATTCACTGAAAGCTTGCTCGACCGCTACCGTTGAGGCCGGGACTCCAAAAATCTCCCTTGCCATAATTGCAAGCAAAGGATACCGCTCTTGATTTCGGGACCACCACTTGAGAACATCATAATCGTTGGGACCTGCATTTTCATCATCGGGGGCACAACAGGGTCTTGCAAATACATATCTAATTCATTTTGACTACGCCTAGTATTTCCTCTACCGTGGAAAAAATTTTGAAATTCTTGTAAAGCACTACCACGTGAAGATGAAGTACTTAATCCTAACGAAAAAGAACTACTAGAACCTGAAGAACGACTGGTTGGACGAGTTATACTATCAGCATATTTTAACTCATATTCTTTATAAAGTGAATATATAGACTCATAAATTTCTGTTTTAATTTCTTCAGCAGTTGGCACATGTATATCGGGATCGGAACCTGTAAAACTCATAGTAGACAAAAACTTGTAATACATGTCAATCATATCGTTAGTACCACTTAGTTTAAAAGTAAGATCCAATATTTTTGCAACCAAAAAAATATTAGGCACATGATCAAAATATTTTAGCCATTTTTTTACCATAGCTAGAATCATATCTTGCAAATCGGGTTTATAACTACAAGTATTAAATTTTGCAGCAATTAAACAACAATGATACATAAATTTGCAAACTGTAGGGTAATACACACCGGATAAATCTTTTGTTGCATATTGAAAAACTTGTAAAAGCTCCATTAATTCAATACAATCATCCCAATATGAAGATAATAAAATAAACGATTCAATATGCGTAGCAAAAAAAGAACATAATATTTCACGATATTCAAAAGTTGCAGAAAGCATTTCATAAGTAGAGTTCCACCTATTAGGCACATCTAAGTTAAAAAATTTTAGGATGCACACCAGCTTCCCTACAGAATTTTTCCCACCTATGTCTAACTCTAACTCTACCATGAATATAATCTACAGCATCACGAATAGGTTGAATTGAGTTATTTAATATTCTAAGTCCATCTTGAACACATAAATTCAAAATATGAGCAATACATCGAGTATGAAAATATTTACCATGCAAGGTTGGATTACATGCTTGGATTAATTCTCTAATACTAGCCGTATTAGCACTCGCATTATCAAAACCAATAGAAAAAATTTTATCAAGCATTTTAAAATAATTGCAAATTTTAATAATAGCCTTAGCAATATTCGTAGCACTATGTTGACAGTTAAATCTACGAAAAACAATTAAACGTTTATTTAAATTCCATGAATAATCAATCCAATGCAATGTAACAGCAATATAATGACGACGGATAAATTTATCAGACCAAATATCAGAACAAATAGCAACCCTATAAGGAATTTTACTAATAACACTTTTCAATTTCGTCTTATATCTTATATGCAATTTTTCAAGGGTCCTAGTCATAGTCATTCTAGGTATTCTTTGAGCACCAGGATTATAAGCAGCTTTCATACGACGTTCAAAATTCATGCTATCGGCAAATTGAAGTGCTAAAGATTCTTCACAAATAAAATAACACATTTGTTCTCTAGCAACTAGAAGGTCAAACCTAAAGAGTTGGGATGAGTACGGCGTACCTTCACCTTGGCTTTTGATATTTTGACTGCTTACCGGTTAGAAGTTGAATTGCGATTGAGCTTGAGCACGTCCAAGTTCGACTTGATGATTGTTGGTGATGTGTGACCAATACGTCCCATAGCCTCCTCCAGTGCGAAATTTGTATTGCTTCGGACAATAGTTGCAATACAAATCAAACACGCCCGCTTCATTCTTCCTTGCCACCTTTCGGAAATGAATAGTGAAGAGAGCAGATTTTAGTGCCGTACTTCTTGTTGGAACGGCCTCCGCCTCTTCCTCCGCCTCTTCCGTGTCGAGATCGATGGATGGATTTCCGCTGAAAGCACGAGATTCTTGAGATCGTTGTAATTCTTCAAACTGGATCCATCTTGCCACTTCTTCGTCAACTTCCATTTGAGAAGTAGGATTGTTGTAAAAACCGCCACCACTTGGATCATGGTAGAAACCGCCACCACTTGAATCGTTGTAGAAACCGATATCGGCTCCGCCATAGGGATTCACATATTCTTCAGGTTGTTATTGTTGAAATTGAGGCGACGTCGTATCAGCATCATCAGAAATATGTACTCCAGAATGAGTATGACGACGACGATGTGGAGCTTCGGAACTATCAGCAATAGCTTTGCCTTTACCCTTATCGGCTCGGCTACCTCGGCTAGACATGATGATTAGGGATGAATGAATGATAGAAAATGAGTAGAATTGTAGAAATGAAGAAATGAAGAAATGGAGATATTGAGAGATTGAGAGTGGAGACTGGAGATACTAAAGAGTAACTTCGTAAAATTGTAACTTGTAAGAAAACTTGAATAAGAAAATGATATTGCTAGAATAGTAGAATATAGAGAATTTGAGTATAGAGAGAGAGATTGAGAGTTTGGTGTGAGTGAAAATGGTGGAGGAGATGGGGTATTTATAGGTGAAAATTGGGGAGTGGGGGGAAAAATTTAAAATTTGAATTTGAAAAATTTTGAAAAAAAAAACGGCCGAACCGCCGGTTTTGGAGCCCAAACCGGCGGTTTTTGGCCAAACCGCCGGTTTGGGCTCCAAAACCGGCGGTTCCACATCAGCGATTCGCCTCCGTGTGTTCCTAGCCGTTGATCGAGATCACGCGGATCGTGATCTCGACCGTTTAAAAAAAAAAAAAAAAAAAGGAAAAACCGCCGGTTAACCGGCGGTTTGAAAAAAACTGTCCTCCAAACCGGAACCGGACCGCCCTATTACGGTTGACGGTTACGGTTTACAAACCGTAACCGTCCGTACGGTTCCGAAACCGTCCCAAACCGGCAAACCGGCGGTTATAACCGCCGGTCCGGTTTTTTTTGGGCATCTCAATTTAAACTATCCTTTATAAGTACATCCACAATATTTTTTCAGATGTTTAAACACAATGTGATTTTTATAATATAATGTAATGTAAACCACATATTGTAGTTATTAAAATATAGCATTTATAAAAACTTATAGTTTATATATATAGGAGTATATATATATATACATATTATAATTTCTAATTTATATATGAATATATTATGTTAAACAATGCCAAACACAACAAGAACCTGCAGTTTTTTAAGGAAAGATATATTGATTTTATATTATAGCTAATAGCATGATGTAGATAAATCGTTTTACCATCGGTATATATAATATATTATATGTTTATGAATGCTCGAATTTTGATTCCGATACATGTTGATCATCACTTCTGTGGGGAGTGGCACAAGCCACCAATGCAGTATATGAAAGCGAGCGTGGATGCAGTTTTCTTTGATAATCCTAGTCATGAGAAGGGTTTCGATATGGTGCTTAGAGATTATCAATATTTATTTGTTGTTGTTAGGATTTGTGGTTGTAGGTGGCGAAAATTAAGAAATTATATATAATATATTTATTGATTTTTATATATTTATTTAGTTTTGGAATCTTGTGAAATTCAAAAATTAGATAAGATATTAATAAATAAATATATTATTATATGATAAATATAAAATTTTCTTTAAAAACAAGTAAATATCTTTTAAGAGATATATATAAATATTTAAGAGGAGATCGCGTCACGTGAGTACTAAATCTCACATATTCTCTCCCTACAACTATAAATATGGGTCTTCATATCAGTTGAAACCCCATCATTCAAATCATTCCAATGAGATTCAAGTCATAATCAAGATCGTCGTCCATAGTTAACGTTATCAAAGTTCAAATAACAAGTCCAGAATTATTTCAAATCCAATGTTCAATAAGTCCAGAATTATTTCAAATTCAACGTTCAATCTGGAATCAAGGTCGACATCCTCTGGTTAATGTTATCAAAGTTCAAACAACAAGTCTGAGAAAATTAAAGAAGCGAATTTATTCTGAAGATTTCACAGATCGTTTGAAGATCAAGTTTTGGAAGAGACGAATTAGAGGAAGAATATAGATTGGATTTGTAAAAATATATTTTGATCCAAAAATCATTTTATCATGCATTATTTTGTATTTTACGAAATTAAATATGAAAATTAGTGTTGCAGTTGTATGCCAGGACGTTTTCGAGTTGACGAGGTCGAGGCAATGGACTTGCATAAAGCTTTATCGTGGACTAAAATTTTAGGGTTAGAGCGTGTTAGTAGTTGAAGTGGATTCTAAGTTAGTTTATGATATATTACCCTTTCATCATATTGGTTGATCATTTAGAGTTTGACAGTATTGTTGGTATTTGTAAAGATTTTTTTGAAAGAAATCTTTTTTTTTTTTTTTAAGTGGGTTCGATGTAATGCCAATAATATGGCAACATTGTTTAGCTAGAGGTGCTCGTGAGTATTTAAGCCTTCATTATTGGGTTGCCTCTCTTTGTGAACGACCTTTTATCATAATTTTTGTTCGTGTTTCAATAATATAAAATTTCATCATTGTTTTAAAAACAAAGGTCGCAAAGTTAATCAAAATACAATAATTTATGGATATTTAGTGAAAAATAGAAGGCAAAATTTCTTTATTAATTTAATAATTAATGAACTTTTCTACAACGAGAAACGTAGGCCACTAGGCCGGACTCGTCGTTCGTACTACAATTTTGTTATTAAAGTTTTATTGTATTTTTTTTTTTTTATTGAAATCCAATTCAATGATTCCTTTTAAATTTCATAACAGAAGTGAAAAGACTGTTCATTAATTAGTATGTTGAGATTTCATATAAAATCAACAAAGCATTTAGGTCTGAATTTTCGATGTGGAAAAAAATTGGCTTATGTATGTGATAAAAAAAAAATTACAACAATATATAAATTAATATTAATATCTTAACAATGGTCTACCGCCCAAATAAGATATACACAATAATAAAATATAAAAAGTAAACTAAATGAATATTCAAATTACTTATGTCTTTCTAGATGAAGAGATTCGGTGGTATCATTATACTTATTGAAATATTTGTATTGTTGATATTGAAGTGTATTTATTCTATGGAGAATTATATAGATCCCATTGGAACTATTCTTTTAGTTTTTTTTTTTAAAATCAATAATACTTGATTATAAAAAAAATATGGGTTGATTTTAGATTTAGGATATGTACCCAGTTTTGGATAATTGTAGGCTACGTGTATATATACTTGTTAAAAAAGAAACAAAATTTAACGAGTTTAACGCCTATCCACGTTCTTATCCGTCTTAAAATTTACTCCATCTGTTTCTGAATAAGTATCAATCTAATATTTTAATTTTGTTTCAAAAAAAGTGTCATTCTACAAATTCGAGATAAAAAATTAACATTTTTCTCACATTTGCCCTCATTAAATGTATTTTAACATCTGTATTTAACTCATTTAATATATTCACCCAAGGGTGTATTAGATAATTTATTAATTTATGTGCATTTATCCAAAATTACATTTAAATAGAAACATATGGAATATTTAGTAGTATTCCTTACAATTATATAAATTATATAAATGATTGATTGAGCGGATATATTTCTATCTTCAAATCTCCTCCCCTAACTCACAAAAAAAAAATTCAATTTTGACCCTTATATAAAGAAACACGAATACTATATATATGTGTATGTGTGTGTAATGGGTTAAAACTAGAAGAATAGAAATATAAAAATTGAAATATACGTGACAAAAATCGAAAAAATATAAATGAGGTGAAATATACGTTTTGCCCATGTGGTAGGCAGACTTTCATAGTGTGGATTTAATGTGAAATTAGGAAACAAAAAAGCACGTGGTAATTTTTATTTTTATTTTATTTAATTTTTTTTTTTAGGGAAGCATGTGGTGATTTTGAAAGGGAGAAAAATGGTAATTACTCACATGAAGTGATATTAATGAAGAGGGTGAGGGATATAAAAGAGATATCCCAATATACGGATCGTGCTAATACATAGGATTAGTTTGACCGTGTCGGATACTTTGCTGACAGTGATTAATGGCCGTTGATTCCGATCAAATAGGACCTTTCTTTTTTCTTTTTAATTTGCAGTCCAATTAGTTAAATTCAATTTTAATTATAATGAAGATGTAGATATTATACATAAACAGTGCATGATAAATGTGGCCATTAATTCACCGGTAATATGTTACCTTGGTGTCTGTTGCGTAATTAATGGACGGTCGAATAAGTTAGTTTTCATATTTCTTCATATATCGAAGTTTTATCAATTCATGATTCGAGAGATTGATTAACTATTAATTTAAAATTTGAAATTGGAAGTTATTGATTAATAATTTCAATTATTTAAATATAATTAAATCATGTATTTTGATTAATTTCTTTTTAGATTATTTTTAACAAATTTTTCATTAAAAGATAATTAGTGAATGATTTTTTATTGAAAATACTATAAAAATAATTTAAAATAAAAAATTGAAATAAACGATTTCTTTTAGTTTTAGATTGAAGATAAAATCATTTAGGTTCTGATACCTTTTTAATAATAATAATAATAATAATAATAATAGTAAATGTGTGAGTCCGTCTTCGTAAGATAATAAGACGGTTCAAGATCCACATTAAAATTTAGATTAACTTTTACATTTGTAATTTTATTAGTGTATAATTGTGTTTTTACTTTTTATTTAGATCTTGTACCGTCTTGTGAATTTTGACTCATAAAAAAATATCACACAAGACTCCTTTAGTGTTTTTTTTTTTTTTTTTGCCCTAAATCTATAAAACTCCAAATTTTACTAGTTTTAATATTTGTATCATTCTTTATTCATTTTTTAAGAGATCACAAGTTACAAGAACTCTATAAGATATAATCATGATCGTTGAAGTTAAATCTTTAAATCTAAGAAAATGAAACTTTAGCAATCTTAAACCAATGAAGAATAAGCACAAATCACTATTTCAAAAGTTTGTAACTTTTTTATATTCTTTGACATAATCATCTATCAAAATATAAATTTATTTATTATATAGTTTCTCATTATACGAATAGTACTATTTTTATATTGAATTATTTAGTGTTATAAAATTTAAAAATATAATATACCCGCATCACAAACGGGCGAAATTAGCAGCGAGACAAACAAATTAAATAAACTAAAAATGGACGAATTTCACACGCTAATGAGAATGGAGAATCCGGAATCTCCATGATTCATGGACTTTCATTCTCAACAATGACATAATGACTTCATTAATTGATTTTTTTAAGAATAAATTTTACATTCTATCACACACTTTTAACAATGTAGAGATGAGGTTATTCTACCCCTTCTGCAATAGACATGGCAAAAGTGAATTGCTTCTTGCAGCACCAAGAAATGAGAGAAGTACCAAGGAAAACACAATAGTTGATGAGGGAGCATCAAGAATTCAGACAAGATCCCCAATCATCATCACTGTATTCTTGAAGGGGACATGAGGATGATGAAGAGAAAAATAACCCATGTAAAGAGCATCTTTTGAGGTATTTAAGTACATGAACAAGAACAACGACATGATATAATCCAAAGTGGGGGTGGCCTCGATCCAATTCAAGTAGTTGTGGGTCTAATTATAAGATCTAGAGCCAATAAATTTAAGTAGTGTTTATTGGGCTTATTCGAGAATCATGAGTCTCATATCTTTCGTCGAGGACGCTCGTTGAAGTTGTTGGGTCGTTGCTAGCAAAGCCCTATTTGGATTATATTATTTAGAAATCATAAATTATGAGAGTTTATTTTATTATTTATTTAGTTATTTTCGTATTTAATTATGAGTAGAATTAAGATTTCTTTATTTTTTGCAGATTTATTTCCTTATTTTCTAGAATTCTATTTAGGAAACTTATTTTCTACCATCCTTATATAAAGGGTAAGGAGAACGAAAATTAACACATATTTTATCAAAAAAATTCTTGAGTTTTTATCTCTTTTGATATTTATCCGAGTTGAACGAGAAACCCTTATGAGATTTAAATTTGACTTATCAAACGGATCATCCATCCTCGTTTATGGTGTCTTCACCTTTGTGCCAAAGTTCTTGTTTCCAATCACAATAGGGTCATCGATTCATATATCAACAGTTCGCGTTGTGAGGCTTGGATTGAGGAATTACATCCTATCTGTGGTAGATTCCCGTCGTTACTAATCTGCTGGAGATGATCGCATCAAGTGGTATCAAAGCCCACGACTTTGTATCAGGTTCCAATCTATCTATTTTAATTTTCTGTATTTAGTTTTCGTCAGTAAGAGAGAGAGAGAGAGAGAGAGATTAAAAAAAAAATGAAATCAACAAAAAAAAGGAGAAGCTGATAAAAAAAAGGAAAAGAGCTGAAGAAAAAAAACGAAAAAAATCAGCAAAAAAAAAAAAAATTAAAAAAAGGTTGTTTTTTTGTTGAATTTCATATTTGATATTTCTTTTAGTGTTATTTTAGTTGTTATTACTTGTAGTAGAGTAAAAAAAATCATCCAAAAAAAGCTGACTTGAAAAAAAAAATTCTACTATTTTTCTCTGTTAAATTTTGTATTTGATATTTCTTTTAGTATTATTTTAGTTGCTAATATTTGTATTTGAGATAAAAATGCAAAAAAAAAAAAGTCCCAAAAAAGAGACGAAAAAAATGTCTCATCATACAGGTTATAGAGGATACAGTGGTGAATATGGCCACAGAGCTGATCGGAAAGAGTATTAGGAGTCCGATGTTCCTGCTTTCTAAGGGAAAAATGATCCCGGCCTATATCTAGACTGAGAGAGAAAGATGGAGTTAATATTTGACTACCATAGTTATCCCGAGCGAAAAAAGGTCAATGTAGCAGCTATTAGGTTCTCTGATGATGTCACCTGGTGGGATCGATTCACATACACTAGACGGCATAGAAGACCACTGATAGAAACGTGGAGAGAAATGAAGATGGAGTTGAGAGCCCGATATGTACCTTATCGCTACCATCAAGAGCTGGAAATGAAACTAGAGAACCTGAGGCAAGGAAAAAACGGAGTAGAAGAATACTACAATGAAATGATGGAAGCCATGAGTCGAGCTGATGGGGATGAATATCCAGAAGACTTTATGGTTAGGTTTCTAGTTGGTCTATGAAAGAAAATCTGTGAAAGAGTGGCATTACGGCGCTATGAAGAGTTGGAGGATATGGTACGATATGCCATCCGGATGGAGAAACGACTTAAGAGGTGGAGCAAGAACACACTCTCGAAGCCTTCCATATGGGATTTAGATTTGAGTGCGTTCACACTTATGCTGGAGTCGAATCAGAGAAAGATGAAGATTGAGCAATAATGTTTTCCTACACCAATTCCAGACATGCTTGTAACCACTAGCCAAGATGTTGGTAAAGTTATCTCCATTGAAGTTGAGCCTATTTTAGAAGAGTCTAATCATGAGGTGTCAGTGCCAATTCTCAAAATTGCTAAACTGGAGATGATAGTTGTAGAAGACTCAGTTCATGTCGAGCCTACAATGAAAGATAGTCAGTCCTTGAGTTTGCCATTCACGAATGATGAAGATGCAATGTAAGCACAAGATAATGGATGGTAAGAAGAGATAAATGAGAAAAATGCATTGACTTTGCAGTCATGTTTTGGAAAGGAGCATGAAATCAGTTGGGAAGTAATTGTGGATCAAAAGACGCCCGTGCAAGCAAACATAGACGATCCACCGAGCTCTAACATCTGCAAACACTTTTTTTTATGTGTTTACTTTACAGGTTAACAAAGATGTGTCACTAGATATTGATATACCACTAGATTTATTCTGTTGCACATACCAAAGCATTATGTGGTGGTGGAATTGCAAATTTTTGACACTGACTAAATGTTCAAGAAGAGGCATGTTGTGCATTGTGTCTAATCAGTTTTTGATGGATGGACTATGCTGGTGCTTGATCCAGGAGGTTCGGATTTGAGGACATGTCTCTTTCAAGATGAGGAGAATGATATGATCCAATGTGGGGGCAACACTCGATCCAGTTCAAGTAGTTGTGGGTCCAATTACAAGAACTAGAGTTAATAAATTCAATGAGTGTTTATTGGGCTTATTCGAGAATCATGGATCCCAGATCTGTCCAGGAGGCCCATTGAAGTTGTTGGGCCGTTGCTAGCAAAACCCTATCTAGATTATATTATTTAGAAATCATATTTTTATTAGGAGATTTTATTTTATTATTTATTTAGTTATTTTTGTATTTAATTAGGATTAGAATTAGGGTTTCTTTATTTTGGTATATTTATTTTTTTAACATATTTATTTATTTGTTTTCTAGAATTCTGTTTATGAAACTTATTTTCTACCATCCCTGTATAAAGGAGGGTTAGGGAGGACGAAAATTAACACATATTTTATCAATAAAATTCTTGAGTTTTTATTTCTTTCAAGATTTATTTGAGTTGAATGAGAAACTCTCGTGAGATTTAAATCTGACTTATCAAACGAATCATTCATCCCCTTTTGTGGTGTCTTCACCTTTGTTCCAAGGTTCTTGTTTCTAATCATAGTAGGGTCGTCGAGTCATATATCAATTATTCGTCCACATTGTGAGGCTTGGGTTGAGGAATTCCATCATATCTTTCATGTTGTAACCTGATACTCCTGGGGTAGATTTCCGTCATCACCAATCTGCCGATGAGAATCATATCATGACATCCCAATGAGACATAGATGGAGAAGAAACAAACTGGCTAAGCTGTCAGATGGCGTAGGATAGATCAGATCGAGTGAGGTTCAAATAGTGGAGTAGAAGCGAGCTTGCAACCAATAAGGCTGGCGAAATCAATGAGATCAAGAATATATTTTCTCTAGCTGAGGTAAGTACCACTATCCCCAAGAGCTATCTCAACACCGAGGAAATATTGAGCACTACCAAGATCCTTGATGGTGATCACAGAGTTTAAGGAATTTTTAAGGTGTGAAATGGCATTGAGATTAGACTTGGTAATGATCATATCATCGACATAGACAATTAATGCAAGAAAAGAAGTAACGGTCCTTGTAATAAAAAGGCAATGATCATGCACAAATTGTTGAAACCCATAAGCGATGAAGTGCCTACTTAATTCCAGGTTCCATTCCCTAGAGGCTTGCTTGAGTCCATACAAGCTTTTGATTAACTTGCAGACTTGGTTGGGTTGAGCATGTTGAAACCCCTGTGGTGGAAGAATGTATACTCATCAGATAAATAGCCATGAAAGAATGCATTATTTATGTCTATTTGCTCAAGTAGCCAATAGTTATGAGTAGCCATAGCAATGAAAAGCCTAACGGTGACCAATTTGGCTATAGGAAAGAACACCTCATGATAGTCAACCCCATACTCTTGCTTGTAACCCTTGACTACAAGTCAAACATTGAACCTTTCCACTGACCCATCAAGCTTGAGTTTAACTTTATATACACACTTAGAGCCGATTGCATGCTTATCTAGAGGTAGAGTGGTGAGTTCCCAAGTCTAGTTAGCATCAAGAGCATTGAGCTCTAGGTTCAAGGCTTCATTTTACTCGATATATTTAATAACGGGGTTCTTGGAGGTTATGGACATTGACTAAAAAGTTGTGTAAGAAGGGGAAAAAGATGGCAAAATTATATAAGGAAAAGTAGGATGAGTAGTATGAACAGAGGGTGAAGGCATAGAGGAAGATGATATAGTGAGAGAGCACATATAATCATTAAGATAGGCATGATGATGTGTAGTTCGATGACTTCTCCATATGGGAGGAAAATATTGAGTAGGTGTGTGGGTGTTTGAAAGTGTAGACGCCGCTTAAATTTGTGGTGTTCTTTACTGGTGTTCAATTAAGTGTACTGACAGTTTGTTGTAAATTGAACAAAATAGAAAGCATGTAAATAACTCGTGATATGTTGATCCAGTTCGGTAAACATATACTCTAGGGGATCACATCCAAGTGAGAATCAATTTACTGATCCAATACAAATTCATACTCAGGTACTTACACGATGAACCCACTTCACTCGATGGTTTTTCTACTCTTTGCACCCTCTTTTGTGAATTGACATACAAGATCTCCTTAGACTCTAGATCCTTCTAGTTTTCACAAGTAAACTCTCTTGCTTCTACTCAATTACAAACAAAAACACGTGTTAGAAAGAGATTCTAAACACTAAGACGCCAGACTCTACATTGAACATCTAAATGAATAACTCTAGCTAGGACCGAAAAATCTAAGCTCAAAACACGCAGAACACTAAAAATATATCTATTGAATTATTTTATTCGATCCACAACTCAAAGGGAATCTGATACCACTTTTATAGAGGAGTAAACCGACTTCACATATGAGAGGAAGTCAATTTTCTTTTTAAAAATCAAAATTCTACTTTGAGTAGAACTTTCTTTGTTGAGCGCCTCTTTCCTTGTTTAGCATCCTAGATCTTTCATTGTTGATCTTGGAGATTCTTCTAGGTCTCTTCCAAGGCAAGTCATTGGCATCTCTTCTATCTTGAATCCATCTAGATACATCATTTAATTAATCTTCAACTAACTCTTGAATTTCAAAGTAGAATGTTGAAACATGTAATGAACACCCGTTGGAATACCAATCTCGACACCAAGATTCTGAAGTCTCCCATCTTCAACCTTGTTATTCCTTTTATACAACAGAATTATGAATACTTCACCGGATCTTTATTCTGAATGAACCCGAAGCCAAACACATGATTTGCTATAAATAATGACAATCACACAATGTGCTACTTTTGCACTAACACACTCCATTTTTGGAGTTATTGGCAGTAAATCTAATCTTCAGTCCTTCTGAATGTTTTCAAAATCTTCAGAAGCACATCAATGTGTTCTTTAAGTTAAGTCTATGAAATAACAAAGACAAAAGTAATGACCCCTCTAAATTGGATGTTCTTCAAACATAAGAAACTGAAGCTTATGACAACCTTTCTCTCCCTATTTTCCACAATGAACGACAAAGACTCATTAGTTCTAGTGTTTGAAGTACACCATTAGTCAGTGTTCACGAACACTAGTTCCTACTGTTCAACACATCTGAAGGAACACCAGATCCTTTATGCATGAAATTACATACACACATGTGTGGAAAGCCAGATCACCACCACAATATAAACAAGAAGATGAAAATAGTTCATCTCTTGTGCAGACTCCTCATTTTTGCTAAAAAAAAAATTTAAGGCAAGAGTCGAAAAAGGTAGTTACGTAGTTAAACACGCTTGCAGTAACTTCTGCAAACTTATCACTAGCCCTCCTTAATCTTCTGTTGAATATAGGTACTACAACAACACAATATGGAATGATCAGTTTTCTCTCTTTTTCTTTATTGAGAACACCATAAGGAACATTATTGTGAATGACATCAATCTTTTGAACCCGCCTCAACTCTTTTTGCATGACTTTAGAATAATAAGTATCATCATTCAGATTTTGAGAAGAATTATTTTTCTCTGCGTGAACTTTAGGTTGATGTTCATCTGATTGTTCATGAACACCAATAGGAACACCGTCTTGATGATCTTCTTTTTTCTGCTTAGCTCTTCATTGACCTCCCACCTTTTTATGAATATTTTTTCTCATTCCACTACTTCTGAATAGCTTGATTAATCTTCTTTGGAATATGTCTTCTTTTCATCCTTTTGAGCTCACTTAATTAGTTATTGCATTGGGGTCGAATATGACCTCTTTCTACAAAGATATTTATTTTTTTCTTGTGGTCAATTTCTCTTATTCATATATGTCTAAACCTTTTCTTTGATCAAATGTAGGTTCTTCCTTTGCCTAACATCTCATTTTTTTTTATTCTTGTTCCACGCCTATTTTTAGTGAAGATCATTAATTGTGGTTGCACTATCATCCAATTTTCTTGAGGGTTTTGGTGGATAGGTACGTGGAGTGGATTGTGAATTCTTGCTATTTTGCTTTGAACTGGTGTTCAGAAGCTTAAAATTAGCGATTGTAATTGATAATCAGAGTTAATTCATGAAAATATTAAGCTTCACAGTTAGCTTGTTTGAAAATCTTTTAGATTGAGAGTTACTAGAAGAAAGCTTGAGTTTTTCTAGTACTCTTATGTGCGTTTGTAAGTGATAATTTAATTCATATATTCTACATGGGCTTTTGGGGTGGATCTAGACACGATCATGAATTTTGCAGTCAATTTTTGGGTGAAGTAGGAACTATAAATATTGAATCTGGGGTGAAAATCAAAGTAAATTAAGGTAATAAAAGTGAAGTCACTTTTTATGAAAATCTTTAGCTTGAGAATTACAATTACTAGGTCACGATGAAAGGTTAGGGTTTTCTCCTTCATTTCAAAATTTTATTTGTGAATATTGCTCTCATATGCTTTCAAGAAATTTGGATCGGAGCTATCGACAAATTTCTATATCATATCAACCAATGGAGGCATTATTCGAAATAGGGTTAGTTTTTTATATCATTTATTAATCTTGAGTATTGTCGGAATATGTTTGATAGTGGGAATTCTATTTTCTTAATTTGTACTAAAAATTTACTCGGGATTTTGAATTTATATTTTTTTGCCAAAGAAATCAATTCATATCATATTTGTTAGTTGTTTTAGTGATGATTCATTTAGTGAAAGTACGATACTTTTTTTTCATTTCCAATAAATTCGAAGAATCGAGGCCTTATAAAATATTTTGATGCTTTGAGGGAAAATTTCATAATCATCAACTATTTGTTTGAATGTCTAGATCAAATTATTTTCATTTCTTCTCATTTTTACATTGGGGGGGGGGGGGGTCGTATTGATTTGAATAGTGTAGTTTTGTAGTATTAGCAATAATATACATCTAATATATATATATATATGCTAATGAAAATGCGGAAAAATAAACAAAGAAAAGAGTCCTCATAAAACGCATCCAAAAAAAAGAGCTAAAATAACAATTTTATTTATAATTTAATTAATCTATATCTATATTATATCTTAAAGTGAGATAGTCTAGCATAAATAGAAATATGAAAATTTCCGCCTAAATCAATTCTTAAGAATAATTATATATAATTATACATGCAAATAATTAGCAATTAAGTAATAAAATATATAAAATTAATAATTATTTTGAAATATACAATAATATACATGTATATTATTAAACATGCCAATATATACTATATATATTTATATTAGGGATGAGTATATTGCATATCTACACATAATATTCTTTGAGGATTGAGACTTAGTGTATATATGTGTGTGTGTGTGTGTGTGTGTGTACTGTACATATCATATATGTGAAAATGATTAATATATACCATATTTAATTATCTATTATTGGTGCTAAATTTGATTATAGATACAGACACACACACACATCATATTTATTTATATTAAGAATTAATATATGAAATATTAAATGAGAATGGTATCTACGACCTAATATTGGATTGAGGATTAATATAATATGCACATATAATGAATATAAATATTAAAATTTCCACTTAAGTTAATTATAAGAATAGTGATATATAATTATACATGCAAATATTTAGCAATTAAGTAATAAAATATATAAAAAAAATTATGTTGCAATGCTACAATAATATATACGTATATTACCCTATTAAATATGTCAATCTATATTATATATGTATATATATTTATAATAGGAATGGATAAATTTGTTTACACATACACACGTACACACACCATATCTATTTTGATTAGGAATTAATATATGAAATATTAAATGAGAATGATATCTAGGACCTAATATTGGATTGATGATTAATATAATATGCACATATAAATCACATATAATGAAACTAATCTAATTAAATATTCGTCTAAAAAATCTACTAATGATATCTACTAATAATATACATATGATGAAACTAATCTTTTTAATTCGTTTTAAAAAATCTACTAATGATATCTACTAATGATATGTATAATATAATATATATGAATATATCCTTTCATATTGATTTTCACACATTAAATATATATTCTCACATAGATTTTAGAGATTTGTGTGCATATAAACCATATATAATAGAACAAATCCAATTCATATAATTTTATAAATAGATACGTACGCTATGCAGTTTTATCTCCAATACAAATCAATCGATCTACTGCATTTTTAAAGAAGTTAATTCATTCCAAATCATAACTTCATGCCTCCGTTTTTCAGTTTAGTTGAGAGGATTAGGGAAACCGGCCATTCCATATATGAATTGATATTGAAGCTTAAGGTTGTTCGTATATACAAACAACCACCGTATGCAAGATCTCATGCTAAACCAACTTTGGAGATGATTCTCCGTAACCGTGTCAGTGACCGTATACATGGCACCATGAGGAAGTCATACCTCAAGCGGTTGAATATTGACTTTGTGGAAGACGGTTTATATGCTTTTCAATTTTTTGATATAGAAGATAATAGAATGAAATATAGAACAACCCAACATTTGTTTAAATTCATCTCCTCTTCCCATACGAAAGTTATCCCCATCGTGGATGGAGATTTTCCATACTACATGTTCCAATTTTGAGATTTCACATCTCTACAAGATGTTGGTCCATTTGATGAGAGTTTGCTTTTTGATATTGAACTACAATTAATATCAATTTCAATTTATATTGTTTATTTTTTTGTTTTACTAATATATATATATATATATATATAACAGACATTATTGGAAAAATTGAAAAGCATTTGGAACCCCAAGAAATAGAAGAAAAAATTGTAAATAATGTATGTTATAATAAAAAAATATATTTTTTCTTCTATTAGCAAAGTAATTTTTTTAAGCAATTGTTTTTTTTATCATTTTAAGTGGGCACCGTATCAATTGTACTTTCTGGGGTGCTGAAGCTGTAAGTGAATTGACTGAAAAATTTCTTGACAAAACTAGTCATCTGTTAATATGCATTCTCCAATTTTGCCAAGGAAGAGTTCATCAAGGTATATGAAATTTAGATTTCAATTAATCTTGTATTTATTTAAAATTCATATATTTTATTTGTTGTGCAAGCGAGGTTTCAACCATGCAACACATATCACATCACAAAAATCATTTTCAATGGCGAAATAGAAGAGATAGACGATTTTAGAAATCAGTAATTTTTTAACACATGTTCGAGATCAATAATTTAACAAAATACATCATTATTAAAAGTTTATTTTGTATCAAACAACAAATAAGTAATTAGTAACCTAAACATTATGCAAATGGGCATATTTTATATAAAACATCAAATATTTGATAATTTTTTTAAATTCAATGTGTGCATAAATATGCCTAAATAAAATTTGTACATTATTTTTTCGATACTCGATTTTCTATTTTTTGATACTCAATTTTCGAGAGTTCAATGAAATGTCGTATCGTGAGGAAGAATGCTTGAATCAAACTGGTAATAGTATGATGAATGATGAATTGTGTTACGATCGATCTCAATTAGCATCGGAACATGTCTCATTACTGAGGAATCTCGCAGTTGAACAACGTTGTGTATACGACACAATCACCGAAAAAATAGAATTAGATTAAGGTGATATTTTTTTTTTCGTTTATGGTTATGGTGGGACAAACAAAACTTTTGTATAAAGGACATTATTTGCTACAATAAGATCGAAATGAGGTATAGTTTTGAATGTGGCTTCAAGTGAGATAGCATCTTTATTGTTACCCGATGGGAGAACTGCACATTCTTGCTTTGCTATTTCAATATCTCCAAATGAAGATTCAATGTGCAACATTAGATACGGAAGTCCCCTTGTTATCTCCAAATGAAGATTCATGAGCTTCTTATTAGGTGTAAACTCATAATATGGGATGAAGCGCCTATGATCCATAAACATTGTTTTGAAGCCTTAGACAAGAATTTGAGAGACATAATGCAGTTCAGTAGTACATCCAGTTACAATTTATCATTTGAAGGTAAAACTATTATATTTGGTGGAGACTTCAGACATATATTGCTAGTTATAACCAAAGGTAGCAGACAAGACGTTGTCAATACAAGTATCAATTCTTCCTACATATGGCGATATGTGAAAGTGTTGAGGTTAACCAAGAACATGAGGTTGCAGTCTGTGGATTCTAAAGTGGAATTATATGAATTAAAAAAAATTCTGATTGGGTTGTTGCAGTAGGTGATGGTCTTCTTAGGGATACAAATGATGGGCACACTACCATTGAAATATTGGACGACATCCATCTCTAATTTTCAGATGACCTGGTTGCATCCATCATTAATAGTACTTATCTATCTTCATCGACGACTCCGAATGATTTGTCTTACCTACAAGAAAAGACTATTCTAGCTCCAAGATTTGATGTGGTTGAGGTAGTGAATCATTACATGATTTCCATGAATCAGTCGGATAGTATGGTATATTTAAGTTCAGACAACATATTCAGTTCAGATGAAAATCTTGATGTTCTTAACAACGTACACACACCAGAATATCTGAATGGATTGAAGTGTTCAGATTTGCCAAACCACGAGATAAATTTGAAGGTTGGAACACCTGTATTGTTATTAAGAAACATTGACCACTCTCTTGGGTTATGCAAGGAAACCAGTTTGGTTGTTACACGTCTTGGTAACCATGTTTTGGAGGCTGAAATTCTGACTGGAAGTAACTGGCAAAAAAGTTTTCATTTCTAGAATGTCACTTATCCCATCAGATCTACATATCTCTTTCAAGTTTTAATGAAGACAATTTTCTTTGATTGTTTCGTATGCCATGACAATTAACAAAGGTCAGGGACAATCACTATCGCATATGGGAATATTTCTTAAGAACCCAGTTTTCTCTCATGGTCAACTTTATGTTGTTTCCACAGCAAGTCGCAGTGGTTTGAAGATTTTAGTATGTGATAAAGACAGCACCAACAGTTCATGTACTACAAACGTGGTGTACAAAGAAGTTTTTGAGAACCTTTAAAAATTTCAAATATTTATAAATTTTGATATTTATTTATAGTTTACTTTGAACAATTTCTAATTTATTTTTATTCAAGTTATCTTTTTTTTAATAATTACTTTTTTTTATTGAAAATGCAAATTATACTTCAATTCATGATTTATATTTTACACTATGCATGAGTCTTGATTCGGTACGATAATTGAATGAATATTTTTTTTATTCTGATCTTATTTTAATAAAATTTCAAGTATATGTACCTCACTCTTATCGTGTATCGCATGGGTGCAATACTAGTTCATTTGAAACCGAACAATGCTCTTAGAAATAGAACACTATTTTAATATAATGTGAAATATATGCAATTTTTTTATTACACTTATTACCATAATTAAATATTTCAATAATATATCATAATTGTATATATAATATGTATAGAAGGAATAATTAATTATCACTCAACCAATGAATTGAGATTACATTTTATAGATGCATTACATACATACATACATACATACATATATATACATCATACCTTATGAAAAATGATTGATTTGATTTAGATTAGAGGATTTTTATTCATAAATAAATTATTGAAATGGATTTATATTCATAAATAAATGATTTAATAAATATTTCCATTTTAACAAGTGGTTTGAGTGGGAAAAAGCTAGTTACTAATTAAAGTACACATATTTATTTTTATACATATTAAGAGTAAGATTAAGATGTTGTAATTAAAATATAATTATATTACATCATTTATTAATACTAGATTATTTTAATCAATTTATAATTAATAATATTTATAAAAACAAAATTAAAGTGATAAAAATTATAAATACAAAAAATTATAAAAAAATTCATTAGGTAATAATTTAAAAAAAATAAAACTAAAAAAATATGAATAAATAAAATAAATTATAAAATTAAAAATATTAAAAAAATCATTTCAAATTCATCATCAAGTAGTAATTGAAAAATAAATAAAAATTAAAATAATCAAAATTAAATTTAGAGACAGAATATCACGTCGTTAATCCGTTGCTAGAATAAAAAAAATTATTTGACGACGGAATTATTCGTCATTATTTCGTCGCTAATATAAAAAAGTAAAAAAATTAAAATTAAAATTCGACGTTAAACACTGGATATTTCTGTCACTAAATTAGAGATGGAAAGATTCATCGTTAAACGTCTCAATCTTAATCTGTCGTTAATTTATCGGTAATCTAGTGAATGAATATAATTTATCGCTAAGTTCGTCAATGAATCGTGTTTTTCTTGTAGTGTAATGAGGCGCTCTTCCATGCACTTGTTTATTCATTAGATGGACGTGTGCACTCTACACGCGACACGTGGTGTACACGCCTCCGTGTTTTTTTTTTGTTATTTTCATTTTTTTAGTTTTTGTTAAAAAAATATATTGTTCAGTATTTATTTTAACCTAATTGCAAGTGCACAGTGAGGTTTGTAGCGGTGAACAAGGTTGTATACACATGGACTTAATATTTAACCAACTAAGTACCAGAACTCAATTCCTTATAAGTACTATCTAGACGACCGATTAAAGTGCTTGAACTAATTAAAGTACTTAAGCTATAATATAAATGGAAACACGGAGAAGAAAGAGTAAAGAAGAAACAACGGAGAAAGAAGAATTCTAGAGTTGAAGAATCTTTATCTAATCCATTTATTTAACTATTTCTCCATTTTCCTATGTAGGGACTAAAATCTAACTAGAACAACCAATCAACCTCAATTATACTTTTAAATCTCCTTTCGAAGCACCTAAAGTGTGGATTACACAACTAGTATTAATGTCTCCGTTCAATACCTAGCTAGCATGCAATTCTCCTAATGACTCCTAGGGTTTATTGCTCTCTCAATTAACCTCAATCCTCTTGAGTGCTATTAATTAATGAGTTAATTACTCTAGATCACGTGTTAATACTCCACTCTCGATTTATGAATTAACACATCAAATTGTATTATTTGATGATCAGTTAAACAATAGAGATAAACACAAGAGTAATCAAATAAAAGGATAAAGTCATTGGAAATATGATAAACTAATTAAACAAACTTTATGAATAAATTCATCATACAATCCTAGAAAAACTAGGGTTTAACTATCCATATATAGTAAACTAAAATCTAACAAGAAATCATGTCTAACACAAATAAAGATCAATAAAATCTGGAAGTAATTATTCTGTCTCTGAGAGATTTGGGTTGGCTAGTTTTGCTGATGAATGGAATAAAATGTATAAATAGAGTACTAATGTTACGTTCAATGTTTAGAACACTGATCGAAACATCAGATTTAACACGCAGCGGAAATTTAAATATGCAGAAAAAATAAGTTAATGTGCTACAAAAATACAAAGTGTATTTGTAACACAACCTCATGGCGAATAAATTTCATTTGTGGTCCCACTGGACATAACCGAATCCGTAAATGGTCCCAATACTTTTGAAAATGGTCCCAGGACATCAAAATTGGTCCTTCCATCATGTTTACCGTTAATTTTTACTCTCATTTTTGGTTCCATACGTTAAAACTATCAATTTTTTTGATTTGTCAACTAAAACAGTTGGATTGACTAATCAACCAACTTTGGAGGAAAACCTTAGCATTTTTTGGAGGAAAAATTGAGTGCAGAAGCTGAGCAAACATTTGTATATATATATATACACTCTCCACAAACAATCAAAACACACAATCATCCCAAAAAATCCACACACAAAATCATGTCTGCTGCATCAAGTAGTAAATATTTTGCTAGAGGTTTTCTAACTTGTCACTGTGATAGAACAACCCTTAGATGGGTTTCCAAACAACCCCACAGCCGAGGTAAGGCATTCTACAACTGTCCAGATTCTCAATATGGTAAAGGGTGCGGTTTTTTATGTGGAAGGATGAAGATTATGTTTCGGATGAGAGTAGCTTTGACAGCCACCTAGGAAAATTGAAGCTACCTGAAGAAGTGAGAAAGATGGTGAAAGAAGTGAAGAATTTGGGCCAAGAGGTTGGTAAGATGAAGAAGATTCTATGTGTTTAACAATTGTTTGTGTTGGTGTCAATTTTTTTGAAATAGTTTGTAGTTTTCTCTCAATCTCAAATGTAATTGTAGAGCTCTGTAATTGAAGATGTAATGCACTCAAATATTATGTAATGAAATGAAATGCGACTCTATTTCAATCAATGAAATAAATATCTATTTTCTAACAGAAATGCACAAATAGGGCACTGCCATTCAGTTTCAACACAAAAGTCAAAACATAAATCACATCCTCAATACCTTCCCCTTCCCTCTGCTCAATCACACCCTCAAGACCTTCCCATTCCCTCTTCTCAATCACACCCTCAACACCTTCCCCTTCCCTCTGCTCAATCACACCATCAAAATCTTTCAAAGTATATAGAACACCAACTACATTCTTTACAGTGTCTAAACATATGGTGAATTCTCTAGATTTAGCTGCTGTCTTTTTAATCAATAAAGCATGTTCATCAGTTTCTAGAGGTATCAGTTGTTCTTCCATAACCGAAAAAAAATTCTTCCTACCCATATAACCCTAACCCTCGCATAAACCCTTTAGATATTTCATATCCCATTTTTTCCCATTAATGAAATAAAAAACACTAGTTGTCCCACCTGTGTACTCAAATTTACCTGAGTCGTGCAGAGTCATACCTCCATGCTACAGCCTCAGTGTGTACTAAAAATCACAATCCCCGTAATTTGGGTGTGACTCGGCACACAATGATTTTCGCCTTATCATCATGAAATTTGAAGAGTTGGACTGGAGATTTTTGATGTTCTCTCTACTGGGGCAATGTGCGTTTGTGATTGCGTGAAAAATCAATAGAATTGGAGAATGAATTTTGAGGATGAAATATGGAGAATTAGGGATTTGAGCAACTGATTTTGGGGAGAGAATGAAATTAGGGCAAAATATAGAATTAGAGATGAATTTTCGCGCCTTAAGAATCACGTGCAACTCACGTGGAGGGCTCCCGTCTATATTTGATAGGTCCGTTAAAAAATTAGGACTAAAAATGTGAATTTTAATCGAACGGGACTAGATTTGATGTGAAATTTTTTATCAGGACCATTTTCGAAAGTATTGGGACCATTTACGGATTCGGCTGTGTCTAGTGGGACCACAAATTAAATTTATTTACCTCATGGCAAAAAATTCACTAAATACAAAGTGAATTACAAAAATACAAAGTGAAGATACTTCCCTTAAAGATGTCGTCTTTAAGCACGTAAATCTCTCCAAATACAAAAGTATAAAGAGTGAAGGCACAATACCAAATGCAACAACCCTAAACAGACTACTCTGAAAAATTAAGATGTAAAAGACAAATATGGGATGCTGAACAAAATACGCCTAACACTCAGAACAACATTGAAGTCTGCAGCAACATATGATTCTGTAGAGATATGTAGTAGGGCTTGATATGGTCCAAAATTTGAAACTTTGATGTAGTAGGGCTTCTTCTCTCTCTTCTTTCTTTAATGCATGTCTTCTTTCTCTCTTCTTTCTTCTGAAACTTT
Organism: Perilla frutescens; assembly: GCA_026008535.1. Taxonomy (NCBI): domain Eukaryota; kingdom Viridiplantae; phylum Streptophyta; class Magnoliopsida; order Lamiales; family Lamiaceae; genus Perilla; species Perilla frutescens. Next base: position 66,083,648 of record BRKX01000003.1, on the reverse strand, counting down.
GAGCCTCCTTTTATAGATATGTAGTAGGGCTTGATATGGTCCAAATTTTGTGCTCTTTCTTGCTACAAAAGAAAATAATACAAAGATGGAAACAAGCAATGTTATCAATAAGGAAACATTCTTATCCAATATCAAACTCTACCAAATTAATAGTTTCCAGCATTTATATTACTAGATATCAAATCAAATAATCCATGTATATCAATGATATCTAAAATATATTAATTTCAAGTATATCAAATATCTACACAAATTAGGAAAAGTAAAGATTATCAATAAATTAAAATAGGTGCGATCAACATCGACACTACAGTCTCTATCTTTGTGTTTAGAGAAGGAATATGGTGTATGTTCTCTGTAAATTTCATACCTCATGTCACATATATATAGTTGGAGAAGTGCAAACCCTAGAAGAAACCAAAATCGAGCCCAAAGGAAATTCCTGAAAATCGTTAAAAAATCAGCATAGGCCGTGCTAGAGGGCACGATCCGTGCTATTTAAAATGTCACAGGTCATGCTAGTGGTTGCACGGGCTATGCTAAGCTTCTGCAATAATCTATATCAGTTAGCACGGACTGTGCTATAGGTTGCACGGCCGTGCTATTCGACGTCATTCGACACACTTTATTTTTTTACTCTGTTCTCACTCGTTTCTCGTCTGATTGATCCGAATATTTTTGCAACGTGCTCCTTACTCAATTTCTTATCATCCTAGGCTCTTTTTTAAGGTCACTTGACAAAATCACTTCAAAATAAGAAAAGTGTAAATGTATAAAAAGAGGCAAAATAAAATAGTAATTGGGAAAAAAAACAAGATATAAGGCTATAGTAGTTTTATGGGCAATTAGGAGTGTAAATGTCTTGAATACCCTTATGACACACTTGTCCCCACACCCCAATTATTGGGTAAGTGTACTTTTTATATTTTTTAATAACTAAATATTAAATGCACCCTAAAACCCTAAACCCTAACATATAAAAATAAAAACATGATCGATCCCTACCGAAATTTCACAAAATGAAAACTGAATAAATAACGATTGGCCTAATGACATGTTTTTAAAGACTACCAATATGCATTAACGAAAACTGATAAGCAATAACGATTGCCATAATTAAATTTTTTAAAAAGGGTAACGTTATGCATTTAATTATGCACAATGAAACTGTTAGTAAATAACGATTTTTTATAGAAAATTTATTTTTAAAATTAATAATAATGAATAATGATAACGATAATGAAACTGTTAGTAAATAATGAATAACGATAACGAAAGAATAACAAAAGTAATAATAAATGTAGTAATAATAATAATAACGAAATTAATAATAATAATAACGAAAGTAATAATAACGAAAGCAATAACTAATACTAATAATAGCGATAGTTCAATTATATCTTGATAATAACGAAAGTAATAACAATAATAACGAAATTAATAATAATCATTATAGGATTTTGATAGTTATAATAATCGTTATGGCCTATGAATAATAACGATTTTTTTAGTTGGCCATAACGAAGATGTTTTTATTGAATCACGATTTTTTTAGTTGGCCATAACGATTTTTTTTAGTTGGGCATAACTTTAATAGACTAACAGTAATGAATAACGAAAATGATAAACGATTGTATTTATATCTTAATCGTTATGCCAATTAAGTATTAGTTGGCCAACATTAAATGAACATCAATGCATTATTCCATCTTTCTGGGTCGGTCAAATTGAGGTAGGTAAAATGCATAAATATGTATATTTGTATAGGTAGGTATTATCAGGCCCAATTAAATGAAATTTAATGCATTTAATTTTGTGTAAGAGAGGTTGGTATAATGTATATATATTTACACTACACCGATACACCAATTCAAACTACACCCAAAGAGAAGAAATAGTTTGAGAGTTTGGTGAAGAAGGAAAAGCGTTGAATTCCCGAATATATATATATATATATATATATATATATATTTTGAGAGTTTGATCCTGCAAACCAGAAGATTAACTTTGTCAACAAAACATCATCGTGAAATTGCGCAGACAATTCCCAAAATTTGAAAGGTACGTTTAAATTTTTTGGAACCCAGAATTGATCAGTTTTGTTATTTTGTTACGTTGCTAACTTAGAAAATTGTTCTAGATTTTAATTTAAATATCATTATGATTAGTTTCAATTATCGTTAAAGTATAATTTAATTTTCGTTATGGTTAAATTGAAATATCGTTATGGTTGCTTATAGTTTTAATTTAATTTTCGTTATGGTTATATTGAAATGGTCAAATTGAATTATCTTTATGGTTATCATTATTGTTAGTTATAGTTTTAATTTAGTTTTTGTTATGTTTAAATTGAATTATCGTTTTTGCAAAAAGTCATTTTTAAATTTCAATTTCGTTATGGTTAAATTAAATTTTTGTTATATTTAAATTTAAATTTCGTTATGGTTAAATTAAATTTTCGTTATGTTTAAATTTAAATTTCGTTATGGTTAAATTAAATTTTCATTATGTTTAAATTTAAATTTCGTTATTGTTAAATTTAAATTTTCGTTATTGTTAAATTTAAATTTCGTTATGTTTAAAATTAACTTTCGTTATGTTTAAATTCAACTCTCGTTATGTTTAAATTCAATTTTCGTTATGTATAAATTCAATTTTCGTTATGGGTTATTTTTAATTAGTGTACATTGTTTCGTATGCTAATTTTTAAATATCGTTATGCTTATTTTTGCATATCGTTATGAATTATTTTTCATTATCGTTATGGATTATTTTTAATTATCGTTATGTATCGTTATGCTTAATTTTGAATTATCTGTTATGACAGATGGTTAGACGTCGTATTATTGTACGACATAGTGGTCGATGGGAGAGAGCTCAATATGTAGATGGTGACGAGGAGCTTATCATCATATCATTGGAGCAGTTGTGTTGTAGGTCACTGCTTAGAGAGATTCATGATCTGCTGCAGACTGATCGTACATCTGTCGAGTATTAGTTATCTTATCTATCGAACACCAACAGTGGCAGATAGATCAAGACAAGATTGAAAGATGATGCATATTTTTTTGACCTACTCCACGAACAGAGCTCAGAGATAGTCGTATATGTTATTCAGAGAGGTTGCAGCAATTCTAGGGTCATTCCTCACATCGTGCCAGAGGAAAGAGATCCGATTAGAAATGATTTTCATGACGATACGCACCACTATGAGGCTCCTGAGCAGAATTTTGATGACAATGCAGGAGAGGACGAAGAAGAAGAAGAAGAAGAAGAAGAAGAAGAAGAAGAAGAAGAAGAAGAAGAAGAAGAAGAGATGTCCTCTACTGATGAAGATGAAGAGGAGAACGACATATCGACCTTGCTCGAATCATTGTATATAGAGTTTTGTGGCTGGATTCATTCGACAGGGGATAGAGGGCGATTGATGGGCATGACGGGAGGAGCAACATCATCGAATACTAAGGCTAAGGATGTTCCTTAGAGAGCGTTGAGTAATTGGGTTGTTCCGCTTACCAATCTTGACATTGCAGGCCCACTGAATTTGGATGAGCCTTCAACAACTCATATGGATACCCTTCACAAGGGTGCTATTTTCCGTATGAATGATGATTTGGCCCTAGCTGTGGGACTCTATCACATGTAGAATCGAGTTGAGTATGCCGTGTATCGATCAAACAAGACACGACTGGTCTATATGTGCAAGCATGGCAGGGAGTGCCCGTTCAGGTTGTGTACTGTTGTTGATGGAGTTGTGTGGAGAATCTATAAGTTCAATGGTACTCACACTTTTCACATGGATATGAGCCGAATTGCTCCGTGCCAGGTGCCTATATGGGTCATTGCAAAGTATTTTACACGCAAATTGATGGATGAGGGGGTTATCCTAAAGCCCAAGGAGATGATGACCGAGCTTTTACGTAAGTATGGGATTCAGATCGATTACAGTTTCACTTTGCGCTCGAGGAACATTGCTATCGAGATGATTTATGGAGACTATGATAAGTCGTATGTGCAATTACCTGTATTTCTATACATGTTACAGTTGCGGAATCCCGAGATATTGTATGAACTTTAGACGACCTCTGAAGATCAGTTCCAGTATATGTTTTTGGTACTCGGACCGTGCATCAGGGCTTTTCAGGAGAGTTCACGTCCAGTGGTCATGATTGATGGGACACACTTGAAGGGGGTAGAACAAGGGGATTCTGTTTGTTACTGCGATGAAGGACGAGAATGAACAAATATTACCTATTGCAATTGGTCTCGGTTCGATCGAGAATGATGATTATTAGAAGTGGTTCCTGAGTCGATTGGATATCACTTTGGGGGAGACTGAAGATCTCTTGATCGTGTCAGATCAGCACCAGAGCATTAAGAATGTTGTTGCGGTCATTTTTCCAAGAGCGGCACACGGATTGTGCTATTATCATTTACAGAACAAGATGGCGAAGCGCGGTGCCCATGTGATCGCCATGTTTAAGGAGACTGCTTATGCCTATCGTGCATACGTATTCCAGAGGCATATGTCAGCATTGGAATTGGAGAGCACACCAGCATACCAGAAGCTTTGTAGTATTGGTCCAGAGCATTGGTCCCGATCGCAGTGTCCCACACGGTATTTTAGCTTCATGACATCTAATGCGGCTGAGTCACTCAATGCTCATCTACTGTGGGCTAGAAGATTGTTTATTTGCTCAATGCTTGAGGTGTTCAGAAGTATTATGGAAGGATGGTTTGTTGAGCGAAGGGCTGCCGCACGGAGTTGGGATCACGTGTTGACTCCAGAAGTTGTGAACAAGTTATCGAAGAATGTTGAGCATGGATGATGTTTTCCCGTTCGATGCACGATATTAGCACACCTGTGGAAAGTGGCAGGGAGTCGTATATGGTCGATCTTCAGCATCAGACTTGCGATTGTCATGAGTTCGAGCTGGATTTGATCCCATGTAGCCAGACTACAGCAGCGATCAGATATGTAACTTTTATGGTTTTTTTGTTAAGAATCCATTTGCTCAACCATCATCATTTTTAACTATAATTCTTGTGCACACATAGATTCTCCGGTGGACACATATATGATTTTGTGGATAGGTGCTACAAGACAGAGACTGTAGTTAGCATGTACGACTCAGTGATCATGGGTTTACCCAGTTCTGAAGAGTGGATTTTGCCACCTTATGGTTCACCACTTGTGCTCGCCCCAGTGATAAAAAAACAAGTTGGTCGTCCTCAGATGTCAAGAGCTCGGGCAGGCATTGAGGCATCATCTAGCTCGCAAAGACAGGTTTGCACTAGATGTTATGGCCCGGGTCACAACAGACGTGTGTGCACAACCCAGATCTAGATTGGTGGGGTCGACTTAAATGCACCTCCAGATAATGGACCTACGGAGGGTATATGTAGAAGAGCTCCTAAGAAATGTAGTTTTTGTGGTGAGGTAACTCATTCCCATCCCAGGTGTCCGACTAGACAAGCTACCGACATAGATTGATGATGGAGACTCTACTGTGTTTACATTCACTAATAATGTGTTATATCCCGACATTGATTATTGATTCTACTTTACTTTGCTTAAATTCACCCAAATAATGTGTTCTGTGTCTACATTGTTTTATAATGTCTACTTTGTTTATAGTAGTTAAAAATCACATGTCAAAAAACATATCTCAATAAAACAAACGAGGAACGTCAAATACAATACACAAAGTGCACAATATCAGTGTCAACCCCTATATTGGGGTCAGTGTGTATAGCTCAGTGAGAAGATCCTACGTGCTATAAAAAGACGGTATCTTCAAATATCATCCTCAGTGATGTCAAGGCTAGGGGATCCAAAGCACAATCGATCCACATACATCATAGCATAAACGCCACAACTGACACCGTCAAACTGCAAAAACTGATCTTGGACGAAGGAGTGGTAACAACTCTCGATCACACTTTTCAGCAATCTCTCTGTTCTTTGGGTCATCCATCTGGAATAATAACGAGCCATACAACTCGATAGTCCAAGTTTGAAATTAGATACGGACAGTGACCCAATGAGAATCCGCTACATTGCATACCGTGACCACCTGTAAGTACAATTATACTTAAAAGATGGACAAAAACATATCCTTATAAATAAAATATTAAGTATACTTGAAGATCATTTACATAATCAGATCTCGCCCACGGAAAGTCATAGACACCATCGTGCCCTTTGACTACATTCTGTAAGCTGGTGGGAGAGTCACAGTATAAATCTCTGTTGTCTCCATATCGATCCCGACACTGAATGTCCTTGGGATGAAGCTGTGCCCATGCTATTTGTAGTGCAAGTTGAAAAAACGTATTAACATATCAATTTTATATGACAGAGAATATAATTGAATATAAAAAACTGAATTTTTAACTTACAAATAAATATGGAGAGCAAATCACAACGTCCTGCCTATGCTGCATGTATAGTCGTCACTTCACCTCAAGCAAGAAGTGACCAACCATCTCTGCATCAACCAGCTCCCTGCAGTCCTCTACACGTTCAAAAAATGCCTAGGGGAATATTGAGTTGTTCGCCAGAATTTGGACATTAGCATCATATCTCTTCAGTCTGAACCCCGAGTATCCAGTCTCCACCATCACCCGATCCTGCGCCTCCAGTAAGTCAATGATAGATGATCGACCAGCGCTCGATGAAGGACCTGCAGACAATGAAGGATCCGACAAAGTAGATGACGGCCCAACAGATGACGGGCGGGGAGACGACTTATCGGAAGACGATCGACCTGTCGATGATCGACCTCTCGAATCTCTACCTCTGCCCCTTCTCGTACAGGGGCTCGTACGAGGGATAGTGGCCTATCTGGGCGGCGGAGGGGGGGGGGGGGCATAGCTTGTCTGGACAGCGGAGGAGGGGGGTAGCTCCTCTGGGGGCGTGGCCTGTCTAGGAGGCGGAGGTGGGAGAGTACCTTCTCTGAGAGACGGTGTGGACCCTCTGAGAGGCGGTGTGGGTGATCTACGCAGTCGACCTACAATGCAGTCCTTCAGCCTCTCCATCTGCGTAGAAATTGCATCGATCATCTGTAACAGCCCGGTCCCGAGATAGGGATTAACTAGTGGGGACGGGGTGTTATTACAGGATTAATTGGATAAAATGGAAGATTAATAAGTTGGTTTTACCATCGAGATATGCTTTTGGAGATTAGACGGGGATACTCGGGTTCACTTTTGCTAGACGGTAAATTAAACGGATGAACGGATACTATCTGACATAGGTGATGACAGTTAATAACGCATGCAAGCCCCTTGTATACATGAAAGAAAATTATACTCGGGTAGCAGAAATAGAACTTAGTATGCATCTTATACTCAAATAGTATTGTCTGGGGAGATTATTCATAAAGTCTTGCTAATCATAATAGGACTTGAAACAGAATTGGAATGAGTGTATCAGAGTAGCAGATCACATAGTGGGATTTCAAGGAAACATTAGCTAATAACAAGACAGTCTTGGCAGCCAACCCACATCCACAGCCACCAGCATCCTCAGTATCTCAACCTGAAAACATTTGAAAAGAAAGGGCATGAGCACTATTGTACTCAGTGGGTTTTAGTGAAAATGCTTTAATAACTTCAAGATATCCAATAATTAACAGACGGTATACGGAGAGCAAAACGAAAAAGCCCTCTCCGTATCCGCAAAACCTTTTCTTTCCTTTTTGGGCCCAACTTGGCTCAAACCTGTCGTCAACTGTACTCTTAGGCATGCCACAGGATAGAAGAGGGTTTACCTCAAATATCCGAACTAGTTTGCGAGGGAAAAACCCAGCAGTGACTCCCTTAATGATTCCGAGCTCATATCCTGCTTAAGTGAAAAGCTAAGTTCCTTCCTTTCCTACCCTTGCTAGCAATACCAAGCTTAGAACAATGTCTAATGCTAATCCTTTAATACTACATGATCTCGGCCTACAAAGGGTTAATGCTACCCTAACAAGGAAAACCTTAACTCTTAATTCTGCGAACTTAACAAGCATAAACATTAAATTACAAAAGGAGCACGTAAACAAGTACGAATCGGAGCTAAAGATAATTCAAACATCTCATGCTAAGCATAAACAATACTTTAGTAGTCCTATCATTTATAACATGCTTGAGAGCTCAAGTAAAGCATAATTTCCTCATTTCTTCCTTCCTTGTATAGAGATCAATCAGGCTGAGCAAAAATACTTTATTAGATATCTCATTTACCCTAACATGCTTCTAGAGCTTATTAGCTCAAAATTTAGATGAGTATAGATTTACCCACCTTGATTACAGGACGGAAGATGAGGCAACGAGCTGGTGATCTTCCTTAGTATTCCTCCGAGGCTCGATCCCTCCTACAAAAGTTAAATCGTCGACTTAGAAGCCTCCTTCGAAGATTTCTAATAACATGATATTAAATAACGCCTAACTAATATTCCCTTAGCTAGGACTTAACATGGATAGCACGACTTTGAGTTAATAAGGGTCCGAAAAGGATTTATTTTATTTAAGGAACTTCTCGACTTGATTTCTCAATTTTTAGACGGAAAAGAACTTGAATGATTTTCTCGAAATAAATCAGAGAAAGCTTGAAAATCTTCTTAATTTAAACTTAAGAATTACTCGGAAAAACATGACTCGAAGAAAAACTCAAAAAGATGGAAGAACCAGCGTCAGACGACACGGGGGGGGGCATCACGCGCCAGCGGCACCCCGCGCGCCCGCGGGGTTCTGGGCCGAGGGGGATTTCGCACGGCCGCGCACCCCCCGCGGTCGCGGGACCTAGTTTCTCTTTCTTCCTGGGTGATTTTCAACTGGGTTCTTCATGTTCGTTGATTCTTTCGACGAACACGAAGAACACGAGAACACTATACCCAAAATTTCTCAAAAACAACGTGCTTGAATTTATCATGCAACAACATGCTTAACTTAAAACGAATTTTGGCATTATAACGGCATAAACACGATAATCCTCCGAAATAGTTAAATATGGCTTGAACGGATTTTAACGGAATAAACAAGGCTAATTTCTAGAATAAGAATAACGGAAGTAAAACGAGAAATATAACATAAACGTTATTATCTTGAAATTTAAATAAAAATTGAAATACTACTTTAGACGAGCAATAATGAAAAACGCGAAGAACGTAAAGAACGGTAAGTAAATGCGAAATTTAAAAGACGGGAAAGAAATAGAGATCGAGACCGACGAACAAGAATGGACGGGGTTAGGTGCGTCGAAGGAAGGTGGCTAGCTCGGCGTCTCGTCGAGTTGCAACGGCGGCAGAGCCGCCCGCTACAACCCAACGGCGCCCCTAGCACCTTCCCTCAGCGCATCCCTTCCACGCCACTCTGCTCGTCGTCTTGCAGAACACTCACAAAGAACGATTTTTACTTCGATAGAACTTTCTCGGCTTTCACAAGCTTTCCCACTCTCTAGAAATGAGGAATGGGTGAAATTGGTGTGAAAAAAGTAAAAGGAGTGATGCTTTATTTATAGGAAAAACTTTGGCTTCCAAGGGAAGCCACTTCAATGCAAGAATACTGCAAAAGTTACCCCGGGTTCGGTTAAAAGCTGCTTTATTCGATGTCGAGGTCCAAATGACTTCAGACATGAAATCTAAAAATACCGGGAGACTCATTGGCTTGAATACTAGTGAACCAACTTGATTCGTGAAGAAGACGGGGTCGTCTGAAGAGAGACGAGCAAAGATTCCCTTTTTGGAATTACTTTTTACTATTTACTCAGACTGACAGATTTGGCTCCCGAGCGTTCAATTGACCTCAGAATGACAATCCGTGAACGCCAACGGAATCCTTGAGTCATTTCCCATAAGAGGGGCTTGACAGAACTGATCTCGAATAAGCGAGAAGGATTTCGTAAATTTCTCAAAACACGAACGCACGCAAAAATTACTATTCATTCTTCTTTTAAATGCGTTTTTCATCACCGGGAACTCGAATGACTTCAGAATTAAAATCGGAAAACACCGGCATACTTTTTGAGTTAAGACCTTTCTAACGAGACCACGGATGGTCATAAAATAGTTAAAATCACATTTCTCGAAAAGACGATCTTCACAAAAACTGACTCCTAAAGTCGTGACTAACATCCAATCATAGCTATCCTTAATTGAATTCCTTCTTTAATTAATTAATTAATATTAACAATTCTCTAAACCTTATTCAAAAATCTGGGGTATTACATCCTACGCCCCTTAAAAAAATTTCGTCCCGAAATTTACTAACCATGATAAGTGACATTAGGGTACTTCTTGAGCAGCTCGAATTCAATCTTCCAAGTTGCTTCCTCTGAACCATGGTGGTTCCAAATTACTTTTACCAGATCGATCTCCTTATTTCTCAGTTTCTGAATTTTTCGATCCACGATGGCTTGGGGCTTTTCTTCATAGGCTAAGTCCTCATTCAGGACTATCTCTTCCTTGCTAATCACGTGCTTTGGATCAAACACATACTTTCTTAACATTGAGACATGAAAGATGTCATGCATGTTACTCAAGTTGGGAGGTAAGGCCAACCTGTAGGATACTTCATTCACCTTTTCTAAGATCTCAAAAGGTCCGATAAATCTGGGCCTTAATTTGTTTCGTTTGCCAAAACGAATTATTCCTTTTGATGGAGACACCTTCAAAAACACTTTATCTCCAACGTCGAAGCTAAGCTTCGTCCTCCTCTCATCTGCATAAGCCTTCTGTCTATCCTGAGCTTCCTTGATGCGTTGACGAATGAGCTCAATTTTCTGAACGGCTTCCTGGACCATCTCGGGTCCAAGTATCCTTTTCTCTCCAACCTCATCCCAATACAGGGGCGATCTACACTTCTTTCCATAAAGGGCTTCATAAGGGGCCATGCCGATCGATGTCTGGTAGTTGTTGTTATAGGCAAATTCTACCAAAGGCAGTAACTCCTCCCAGTCACCTCTTTGATCGATGACGACTCCTCTAAGCATGTCTTCTAGAATCTGGATAGTCCTTTCAGATTGGCCATCCGTTTGAGGATGGAATGCTGTGCTAAAGTTGAGCTTTGATCCCATCGTATCTTGTAGGCTCCTCCAGAATCTTGATGTAAATCTTGAATCACGGTCCGATGTAATCGAGACCGGCACTCCGTGCAAACGCACAACTTCCTTAACATACAACTGGGCTAGTTGATCTAGCCCGTCCGTCATCTTAACAGCAACAAAATGTGCCGATTTAGATAATCGATCAACGATTACCCAAATAGCGGTATTTCCCCGCTTGGACCTTGGCAATCCTACGACAAAGTCCATGTTAATGTGATCCCACTTCCATTCAAGAATTTCTAGGGGTTGAAGCAAACCAGAAGGTTTTTGATGCAAAGCCTTCACTTGTTGACAGTTCAGACATTTTTCCACGAAGGCGGCTATTTCTCTTTTCATGTTATTCCACCAGAAATTCCTTTTGAGGTCTTGGTACATCTTGGTACTTCCGGGATGTGCTGCATATGGTGTGTCATGTGCTTTGTACATGATTTCCTCCTTTAGTTCTTCCGTGCTAGGCACACAAAGCCTTCCTTTGAATAAGAGCGTGTTGTCGGCGGCTTCCGCGAAATCTTGTGAGTTATCAGTTCGTGCTTCCAGCCTTTTCTTTTCGAGAAACTCGTCTCCTCTCTGGGCTTCAATTATCCTTTGCCTTAGGTCGGGCTGAGCGACTATCGCAGCAATTTGAGCGTGAATGGTCTCGGGTGGTGTTAGCACTTCGATCCTTAACTTCTCGAACTCCTTGCGAAGATCTTCCTGGACTAAAATGAGTTCTAACTCCGCCTTCTCTTTCCTACTTAGAGCATCTGCTACCACATTTTCTTTACCTGGGTGGTAGTGAATCGTAGAGTCGTAATCCTTTACGAGTTCTAGCCATCTTCTTTGTCTCATGTTAAGATCTTTTTACTCGAAGAAGTACTTCAAGCTCTTGTGATCTGAGAAGATCTCACACTTAGCTCCGTAGAGATAGTGCCTCCAGATTTTCAGCGCATGAACGACCGCTACTAGTTCTAAGTCATGCGTCGGGTAGTTCTGTTCGTGATTCTTAAGCTGTCTAGAAGCATAAACAATCACCTTTCCTCTCTGCATTAAAACGCACCCCAACCCTTTACTCGATGCGTCTGCGTAAACCATGAAATCTTCATTCCCTTCCGGAATGGCTAATACGGGGGCTGTGGTTAGCATCTCCTTTAAAGTTTGGAAGCTTTCCTCACACTCATGCATCCATTTAAACTTGGAGTCCTTCTTTAACAATCGCGTCATAGGCTTGGATAAAGTCGAGAATCCTTCAATGAATCTGCGATAGTATCCAGCGAGTCCTAGAAAACTTCTTATCTCGTTCATGCTTCTTGGAGACTTCCAGTTGCTTACAGCTTCGATCTTGGCCGAATCTACCTTGATTCCTTTTATCGAGACTATATGACCTAGAAACATTACTTCTTTGAGCCAAAACTCACATTTGCTGAACTTAGCATAAAACCTTTCTCTTCTTATATCTCCAGCACCACTCTTAGATGCTCTTGATGTTCTTATTCATCCTTGGAATAGATGAGAATATCATCTATGAAAACTAGAACAAACTTATCAAGGTACGGGTGAAAAACCCAGTTCATTAAATCCATGAACACTGCTGGGGCGTTGGTCAATCCGAATGGCATTACCACAAACTCGTAGTGCCCATAGCGAGTTCTAAAAGCGATCTTTGGGATATCCTCCTTTCAGATCTTCAACTGATGGTACCCTGATCTTAAGTCTATCTTGGAGAAGACGCTTACTCCCTTGAGCTGATCGAAAAGATCGTCTATTCTTAGGAGAGGGTATCGATTCTTGATGGTTAGCTTATTGAGCTCTCTATAGTCGATGCACATTCTTAATGTACCATCCTTTTTCTTTATGAACAAGATTGGAGCTCCCCAAGGCGACACACTAGATTGGATAAAACCTAGGTCTAGTAACTCTTGTAGTTGAACTTTGAGTTCTTGCAACTCCTTAGGCGCCATTCTGTAGGGGGCTTTTGAAACTGGGGCGGCTCTTGGTTCCAACTTGATGGCGAACTCTACCTGCCTATCCGGAGGCAGTCCGGGTAGCTTCTTTGGAAATACGTCGGGGTATTCCCTTACGACTGGAACGTCTTCGATGGAAAGCTCTCCTTCCTCCTTCCTTATTAGGTTAACTAAAAATGCCTGGCAGTTGTTCTTCCTTATCATCTTGGTGGCCTTTAGGGCGGATATCACTGGGATTTTGGTTCCCAGCCTTGATCCGTAGATTTTCACCTCGGGTTTTCCGGGTGGTCGAAACATTACCTCCCTCTCCAGGTAGCTTATGGAAGCATTAGCTGAGGCTAACCAATCCATTCCTAGGATTATATCAAAGTCCTGAATCTTTATCACATAAAGATTTGACTTAAAGCTTTCCCCTTCTATGTTCAATTCTAGGTTAGAGCAGAACTTCCTAGACATCATTTTCTTTCCCGAGGGAATACTTATTTCAAGAGCATTCTCGGCATTCTCGAGTTCAATCTTTAGTTTCTTATAAACAGACTCAGCTATGAACGAATGCGACGCTCCTGTGTCAAAGAGAGCTAAAACTGGCGTCTCGAGGAGAGTAATCATACCTGCTAGATTACCTGGGGCCTTAGCAGTTTGCTGCTGATTGAGAGCATAAGTACGAGCTGGCTGCGGCGGCCTCTGTTCTTGGTTGGACCTTTGATCTTGTCCTTGACTCGGTCTCGGGTTCAATACCGGCCTTTGACCCTGAGGTCCTCCTTGCTGCAGTCTTGGCTGGTTTCCAGGAAGTTGCTGAAGTGGTTGCGGGTACATGGGTTGTTGTGGTGTTTGTGGTTGTCTGTTGTTTCCTTTAGGACACTCTCTCTTGAAGTGTCCCTTCTCACCACAGTTGTAGCACCCAGTTAGATTTGCTCGGCAGACTCCAGGATGCATTGTTCCGCACTTTTGACACGGCCTAAAGCTAGGGGCGTTGCCAGGCTGACTTCGAGGCACCCCTGACTCTCGGCTTTGCCAGTGGGGTTTCTTCCCTCTGTCATCTCTTCTTCCTCCTTCCCACTTCCTTTTTCCCTTTGGATCATTAGATGACTGAGAGGGTTGAATTTTCTCTCGAGGAAGGATGGCCTCTATGCTCAATGCTTTGGCTAAGGTTCGGGCATAAGACATGTCTTCTTGCCCAGCGAGGGCTATGCCAATCTCGGATTTGAGTCCCTTCTTGAACTTGTGTGCTTTCTTCCCATCTGTGTCCACTAGATGTGGAGCATGCCTTGACAATTGGTTGAATTCTCTATCATATTCTGACACTGTCTTGTTCCCTTGCTTTAGATTCCAGAACTCCATCTCTTTTGCCTCTCGGTAACAATCCGGGATATACTTCTGATATAGATCGTGCTTGAAATCCTCCCAACTATAGTCTTCCCATTGATCCGGGGTTATGGTCCTTCGAACAGACTCCCACCAATAGTCCGCATCCTCCGTTAGCATGAAAAGAGCGCAACTTAGCTTCTCTCCTTCAGAGCAAGCTATGAAATCGAAGATTCGTTCTAAGGAGCGAACCCATTTTTCGGCATCCATTGGATCTCCTAAACCATTAAACGATGGAGGGTTGTGTTTGAGAAACACACTTTCAGCTCTTGGACCGGGGTTTGGGGCTTGCTAAGGTTTGTTCTCATCCTCATTCTCGGCTTGATGTCTTCGAGGCGGCATTCTAAATATTAGCGAGGCTTGATTAAATTTACACAGAGCAAGAATGCCTTTTTGATAAGGTCTTTTAATTTGCGCAAGATAATTAAGACGAAAATTCAGACATTATTCAAGCATGATAGGAAAATTACCTCATTTAGAGGACTTTGACATCGATATAATAAATTATGAGTTACAAACGGAATAGGGCAGTCTCTTGGAAAATTCACTGCCGCTATTCGGGTTTAGAAAATTTAAAGCATTTACTACATGTTAGAGTCTTGGTTCAAGCGGATATTAGATAACAGGTAGTCAAACAGATGGATTAGATAACTAGGTGTTCTAACAGCAACACCTCCTACACCTCCTACCAACTTTTAATCATAAGCCGGGCCCTTCCTATTTTCCTTGCATGGCAATCCCACTTCCTCTTCGCCTTCTTCCAGGTCTTCGTCTTCTTCTTCCTCGTCTCCAACATCAACTGTTTCCGGGACGGTGAACTTGAATGTTCTCATGCGGACACTCCCTTCGGGATACTGATGGGGCATACACTGTCCCCAGACCCTGAGAAGCGGACACAGGGGCCCACTGGTTCACTTGAGGCGTGTAGGAAAACAGGGACTCGGTGTGGTTCACGATCCGGACATTTGAGGATCCTGCTCCTGCGGTTCCTTCGTCGTGAGGGCGTGGCACTTGGAATCCAGGGAGACTGTTGAGAGTCACCCTTTGCAGTTCTAGCTCTACCATGAGAGAGGGGTTTTGCTTATCTGCTTGCAGATCGGCTAAGGCGTGCACGTGGCCATACTCCGATACCCAACGAGCCATTAAGGCTGACGAGAATTCTGTCAGATTTCCGATTTCAGCGTACGTCTCGGGATCGTGGGTAACCGTGCTTTGCAGGATATGGGACATTGTAGGCCTCCAAGTAGGTGGCGCATGCTCACACATGCGGATGCACGTTTCCAAGTCGGATACACTTCCGGGCTCCCCTCCGTAGCCATTTGTCCAAGCCCACCTTTCGAGGTATCTTGTCATGTAGGACAGCAACTGTTCGTTGCCATTCCAGGTTTCCCTTCTGAATCTCTCAACTCTTTCTTGCACAGGGCGAAAAAGAGGCACGCTCTTCCTAGCTGTCGAACGACGCTTAACCATCTAGAAGAGAATAACTTAATCAGTCTAAATCATAAAATGGAGACCTAAGGTCCTCCTAATGTCTGGATTAATCTTGCATGTATAGCTTCCTTTTTATGAAGCAGTTGACAATTTTTATAAAAAAGTCTGGTGCCCAAAGTTCTTTAAACATACATTGTTTACCTTCTCTTTTGAGTCAAAATTTCAAAAAATGATTTTAAGCCATTTTGGGATCGAGAAATCTTTTCACAAACTTTCCATCTGGGAAGTCATCTTACCCGAACATCTTTTACTTGGAATTTCATTCTCACGGTTTTTCTCTTGTCCATAAAACAGGTACGCTTGCTCAAATCTTTTCCCTTCCTGTATTCCAAAATCATGAATCCAACATCAAAAATTTTCTATACTATCATACCTTGATTTTTGGTTGAGAATATGAGGGTGATGGCGAGCTGTGGGTTGCTGCTTTAACTTGTCAGAGAACAACTTATACCCACATAAACTTATTAACTTATTTCAACAAAGAGACAGGTCTGCAGAGTTGCAAACCTGGCTCTCATACCAACTATAACAGCCCGGTCCCGAGATAGGGATTAACTAATGGGGACGGGGTGTTATTACGGGATTAATTGGATAAAACGGAAGATTAATAAGTTGGTTTTACCATCGAGATATGCTTTTGGAGATTAGACGGGGATACTCGGGTTCACTTTTGCTGGACGGTAAATTAAACGGATGAACGGATACTATCTGACATAGATGATGACGGTTAATAACGCATGCAAGCCCCTTGTATACATGAAAGAAAATTATACTCGGGTAGTAGAAATAGAACTTAGTATGCATCTTATACTCAAATAGTACTGTCTGGGAGATTATTCATAGAGTCTTGCTAATCATAATAGGACTTGAAACAGAATTGGAATGAGTGTATCAGAGTAGCAGATCACATAGTGGGATTTCAAGGAAACATTAGCTAATAACAAGACAGTCTTGGCAGCCAACCCACATCCACAGCCACCAGCATCCTCAGTATCTCAACCTAAAAACATTTGAAAAGAAAGGGCATGAGCACTATTGTACTCAGTGGGTTTTAGTGAAAATGCTTTAATAACTTCAAGATATCCAATAATTAACAGACGGTATACGGAGAGCAAAATGAAAAAGCCCTCTCCGTATCCGCAAAACCTTTTCTTTCCTTTTTGGGCCCAACTTGGCTCAAACCTGTCGTCAACTGTACTCTTAGGCATGCCACAGGATAGAAGAGGGTTTACCTCAAATATCCGAACTAGTTTGCGAGGGAAAAACCCAGCAGTGACTCCCTTAATGATTCCGAGCTCATATCCTGCTTAAGTGAAAAGCTAAGTTCCTTCCTTTCCTACCCTTGCTAGCAATACCAAGCTTAGAACAATGTCTAATGCTAATCCTTTAATACTACATGATCTCGGTCTACAAAGGGTTAATGTTACCCTAACAAGGAAAACCTTAACTCTTAATTCTGCGAACTTAATAAGCATAAACATTAAATTACAAAAGGAGCACGTAAACAAGTACGAATCGGAGCTAAAGATAATTCAAACATCTCATGCTAAGCATAAACAATACTTTAGTAGTCCTATCATTTATAACATGCTTGAGAGCTCAAGTAAAGCATAATTTCCTCATTTCTTCCTTCCTTGTACAGAGATCAATCAGGTTGAGCAAAAATACTTTATTGGATATCTCATTTGCCCTAACATGCTTCTAGAGTTTATTAGCTCAAACTTTAGATGAGTATAGATTTATCCACCTTGATTATGGGACGGAAGATGAGGCAATGAGCTGGTGATCTTCCTTAGTGTTCCTCCGAGGCATGATTCCTCCTACAAAAGTCGAATCGTCGACTTAGAAGCCTCCTTCGAAGATTTCTATTAACATGATATTAAATAACGCCCAACTAATATTCCCTTAGCTAGGACTTAACATGGATAGCACGACTTTGACTTAATAAGGGTCCGAAAAGGATTTATTTTATTTAAGGAACTTCTCGACTTGATTTCTCAATTTTTAGACGGAAAAGAACTTGAATGATTTTCTCGAAATAAATCGGAGAAAGCTTGAAAATCTTCTTCATTTAAACTTGAGAATTACTCGGAAAAACATGACTCAAAGAAAAACTCGAAAAGATGGAAGAACCAGCATCAGACGACACGGGAGGGGCATCGCGCGCCGGCGGTACCCCGCCCGCCCGCACAGCCCCGCGCTCGAGGGGTTCTGGGCCGAGGGGGATGTCGCGCGGCCGCGCACCCCCCGCGGTCACGGGACCTAGTTTTTCTTTCTTCCTGGGTGATTTTCAACTGGGTTCTTCGTGTTCGTTGATTCTTTCGACGAACACGAAGAACACGAGAACACTATACCTGAAATTTCTCAAAAACAACGTGCTTGAATTTATCATGCAACAGCATGCTTTAACTTAAAAAGAATTTTGGTATTATAACGGCATAAACACGATAATCCTCCGAAATAGTTAAATATGGCTTGAACGGATTTTAACGGAATAAACGAGGCTAATTTCTAGAATAAGAATAACGGAAGTAAAACGAGAAATATAACGTAAACGTTATTATATTGGAACTTAAATAAAAATTGAAATACTACTTTAGACGAGCAATAATGAAGAATGCGAAGAACGTAAAGAACGGTAAGTAAATGCAGAATTTAAAAGACGGGAAAGAAATAGAGATCGAGACCGACGAACAAGAATGGACGGGGTTAGGTGCGTCGAAGGAAGGTGGCTAGCTCGGCGTCTCGTCGAGTTGCAACGGCGGCAGAGCCGCCCGCTATAACCCAATGGCGCCCCTAGCACCTTCCCTCAGCGCATCCCTTCCACGCCACTCCACTCGTCGTCTTGCAGAACACTCACGAAGAACGCTTTTTACTTCGACAGAAGTTTCTTGGCTTTCACAAGCTTTCCCACTCTCTAGAAATGAGGAATGGGTGAAATTGGTGTGAAAAAAGTGAAAGGGGTGATGCTTTATTTATAGGAAAAGCTTTGGCTTCCAAGGGAAGCCACTTCAGTGCAAGAATACTGCAAAAGTTATCTCGGGTTCGGTTAAAAGCTGCTTTATTCGATGTCGAGGTCCAAATGACTTCAGACACGCAATCTAAAAATACCGGGGGACTCATTGGCTCGAATACTAGTGAACCAACTTGATTCGTGAAGAAGACGGGGTCGTCTGAAGAGAGACGATCAAAGATTCCCTTTTTGGAATTACTTTTTACTATTTACTCAGACTGACAGATTTGGCTCCCGAGCGTTCGATTGACCTCAGAATGACAATCCGTGAACGCCAACGGAATCCTTGAGTCATTTCCCATAAGTGGGGCTTGACAGAACTGATCTCGAATAAGCGAGGGGGATTTCGTAAATTTCTCAAAACACGAACGCACGCAAAAGTTACTATTCATTCTTCTTTTAAATGCGTTTTTCATCACCGGGAACTCGAATGACTTCAGAATTAAAATCCGAAAACACCGACATACTTTTTCAGTTAAGACCTTTCTAACGAGACCATGGATGGTCATAAAATAGTTAAAATCACATTTCTCGAAAAGACGATCTTCACGAAAACTGACTCCTAAAGTCGTGACTAACATCCAATCATAGCTATCCTTAATTGAATTCCTTCTTTAATTAATTAACTAATATTAACAATTCTCTAAACCTTATTCAAAAATCTGGGGTATTACATCATCTGGCCCACCCGCTGAAAATTGTTCTCCATCTACGTAGACGCTGCATCAATCATCTGGCCCACACGACCTACAATGCGGTCTTTTACAACTCCAGCAACGGCATGGACAAGACGGTCGAACCAACCATCAGCCGACTCCCCTGGACATGGACCGGCCATCCCGAACTCTCCACGGCTCTCCTCCTGACTCCTCCTCAGGCGCTTACTTCTGGATGGTCGAGGAGGGCTCACCCTAAGGTCCGGCCCCTGCTCTGAGGGTTGGGATCCCTCATCCGGCTCATCAATCAACCGGTGCGCCATCTGTGGAGCCTGCTGTTGCATAGTCCGGGAACTCCTACGTGGTCATGATGGGCCTACGATGTCAGACGTCCCAGTACATGTTCTCGGGACTACACGACGAGCCACCTCAGTGAGCAACTTCTTCTTGGAGGCCTTTCGAGGTATGGCATACCTCACACCCAATACACTCTCTTCGTCCAAGCTCTGAAAGTATGGTGTCAGAAGCTCCTCAACTGATAGCACCATCAACTGGACATCCAACTGCATCAAAGTGAAAACCATGTTAACATTAACACATATAATTTTAATTTAATAATTAAAATTATTTATATAAAAAAGAGTACCTGTCCATCAAAAAATGTAAAGAAGTCGATGCTCGGGGCTATGAATGACCACCTGAGGCAGCAAGGTGTGGTCATCTGACCTCCAACGACGCCCAAATGACGTCCAAGCCCGGGTAAAACCTCACAGGCCCATGTCTGTTAAAAATAAAATAGAATATCTTGTAAGTATAATATCAAGTAGCTAAAACATAAATTTATCATGATAAATTAAACTAATTACTTGAACTGTCAAAACAGGTCCATACCAATGATATGCTCCATGCCTATCTCCGTCCATAGCCTGTCGCGCTCTGGGATGAGGCTGATAAAGTGCATCAGCATATGAAATGTGTAGCCCCCCCATGGAAAATAATTCCAAGCATCAACATCTTCCACCAGGGCCCACACCCAGCAATCGATCGCCCGTGCGGGGTCATGGCAAAATAAGATCTGATACACGACCAAGATGTTCGCAATCTTCACTAGTCTGGAGGGTGATTGGCTAGACGCTTATCTGTGAATTTATCATACATCTGTGCCACACTCATCTTCTTCCCCTCAAATAATCGGTGGTATATGCCTCTGGGTGGAATGGTATGAGCCGCATTCGGATTGAAACTCGACGGGCCAAACCGTAAGCCTGACACCAGTGCGTACTCTTAGGGCCCAAAGCGTAGTGTGGTTCCATTGAGATAAAACCAACACTCACTACCCTCGCGTTCAGGGTCCTGGACACATACCTCGCGACAAATCAAGGCATGCATCGCCTTGCGTGATATACTACCCCCTCTGAAATCTAGAAAATATCCAAAACATCCAGATCTAAACATCTGGATCGTATCCTTACCACCAAAATGATGTAACACCTCCCTAATCTTCTCTAGCAACTCCATCTTAATATAGCTCGACTTCAAGGGTATGCAGCTTAAGGCTCAAACAAGGATAAAGCTCGTGGGGTATCGATCTGGGACCAACTCCCAGGGAGAACCAAGACCAAGGGAGAAAAAACCCGAGCTGATGGACCAAGTATGGGATCTAAGAAGGATTCGATCGAACAAGGATAAGAGTCTTCAGTGCTTCTGGCCGGCTGACCCACAGGCTAATTCTTTCAAAATCAAACTCAATAAGGACCGAAAAGCCACGTTTGGATGCTAAAATGGGTAAGATATCGTGAGCAGCCGCGTTAAATCGCATTCAAATAGCCTCTGAGACAGGATCTTAGTTCAGGTCTGCTTCATTCTATCCATGTCTTTCTTATTGATTGGTGAGAACTCACATTCGGCTTCAGCCTCTAGAGGGGGCGTCTAATCCACTTAATCTAAAATTTAAAGTAGAAAATTAGATAATTATTAACTTTTTAAATTATTTTTGAAGCTACGTGTTTTAAACATTTTGTGTTATTTATTATTATTATTATTATTATTATTATTAATAAAGTATTATTATTTATATTAATTGTTTCTGTAATTTTTTTTAGTATAGTATTATTCAGAATAATATTATTATTACATTTTTTTTACAATGAAACTAAGTTTATCATTCAATTATGATTAACTTAAACTTATTCAATTATTTTTTAGAATAATGATAATGTTAATCACCTTGTGATAACAATAATGCTATATTAAATTAAGTCATAACGATTAAGGTTATAGTTCATGATTTAATGTAATTACATTAAATTTAGGGCATAATGATAAGGTTATCGTTAAATTAAATTATAATTATGGCATAACGATTAAGGTGTTATCGTTGTTGATTTCATGTAATTATCTATAATGATTTCATGCAATTAAATTAAATTATCGGGCATAACGATTAGATTAAATATAGCCACAATGATTATTAAAAATTAGCCACAATGATTATTAAAGATGAGCATAATGATTATTAAAGATGTCCATAACGATTGCATATAAATTGCATAACGGTTATGTTTAATATGCCATAACAATTATTAAAAATTAGCATAATGATATCATTTATAAAAGGCCATAACGATTACAGATAAATGGCATAATGATTACATATAAATGGCCTTAACGATTACATATAAATGCCATAACGATGATGAAACATTATCATAACGATAATTAATAAACTAGCTACACGATAACATTTTTTAGAGGCCATAACGATCACATATAACTAGCATAATGATTACTTATAGAAAAGATAATGTTACTGAAAAAATTAGCACAACATTTACATAATAAGGACATAACGATTATTAAGAAATTCGCATTACATTAACATTAAAAGCCCATAACGATTAATATTTAAACACTATCGTTATGCTTCTTAAGAACTATCGTTACTACAGATCGAGAAATAATTCATGGAAGTTTCACAACAAACATGCTTTAGTTATGCTTAACGAAAGAAATCTAACATTAAGCAACAATATATTTTCGTTATGCTTAACGAACGAAAGCTAACTTTTCCGGATCTCGACGGATTCTCTTGTGCATCCTCCATCGTTCAATTCACTGCTTCTAACAATTAAAAATGGCTAATTAGATAAATACCAATAGAGGAGAGACGAGAGACGAGAAACGAGATGGACCCGGACCTTAACGATAGAGACGAGATGAACCGTAACGATTTTTGCTTTGAGTCCGCCGAGTTGTGTTCACTGAGAGGAGACGAATTGAGAGGATGAAGGAACTGGCTATGGAGTCCTCAGCGGCTATGGCGTGAAGAGAAGGGTATTTTTTTTTTTGGTGTTCTATCATCTTTTTAATTTGTTGTAATGGAAGTTTTGGGAGGTGAACGAAAATATGGGGAAGAATGAAAGTAAAATAAATCAGTTGGTAAGTTCCAAAATATTCAGATTGTTTAATGATTTTAGGGTTGAAAGTACAAAAAAACACATTTTCAGAATTTTTTATAAAATCGAGATTGTCTGGGACCTACTATAAATAAAGGGTACAAAATATAGTATAAAATTGCTCATATAACTCCTACACCCTTAAAACTTGCCCAACTAAATAAATTTTAAAAATAAATTGTCTATATAAACTTTTTCTCCATAAGAAAACACGTGACATTGCACAAAATACAAAAAATATGTAAAACTTATCACTTCATGCATGTAAGGGACATCAAATATCGTTTAAATGAACCTCAAAATAGATACAAAATACGAGGTTATCCTATACCCTAAAATAGAATTAGTAAATCCTAAAATTAAAGTGAATTTTTTTTATCCAGCGACTCGCGCAATGCATTCGCCCTATATTAATGCATGAGCTCGTGCACTATGCTTGATAATTAATTTTTTTTTGAAATATAGTGAACTTTAAAATTAAAGTGATTTTTTTATTAAACGACTCACGTAATGCACTTGCTCGACACCAACGCGTGAGATCATGCACTGCGTTCGATAATTATTTTTTTCAAAATAAATATAAACCATAATTGAGATTAATAAATCATAATTTAGATGTATTAAACCATAATTTAGATGTCTCAGAGCTTGGTTGCTTTCATTCTGATGAGGGCATTGAACTTTCTTTTAAGGCAGAGTTATTATCTGTGATCTTTGCTCTTGAGTGAGCAGCTGAGATGCTTCTGGATTTTCTTTGGCTGGAAGTAGACTCCATGTATGCTCTTCTTTCCTCTCGCAGTACAATGGCACCATGGCCTCTTAAGGCTCGATGGTACCGAGTTTTGAATTTCTTGACTGGTATTCACTTTACAGTGTTACATATATACAGAGAGGGTAACTAAGTTGCTGATCTGATGGCTTCTCCTTATACGCCTTTGGGCTTTTGGCACTATTCTTTACCTTGTATTGATTCTGTCGTATATTCTGATTATTTTGGTACTCGATATTTTCGTATTGTTTAGAGGGGTACTCTTTTTTCAATATGATTTTTTCCACTCTAGGTATTCCATATTGGGTTTGATGAGGCTCGATCGATTGATATTTATCATGGAATTTATCAGCTCCGGTTCTCATATTTATCATGTTGTAATATCTGGAATTTTTAGGATTAAAAAAACCCTAATTTGAATGTAATAATTCACATAAGTGAAGTATCAGGGATGATACTTTTGAGGCTACATGTGATACGTTTTAGTGTTATCAGTGATACTTTTTTGAATGATTTTTTTCTAGAGTGGGTCAAGTCGACATGTGACCGACACGATCGACTGATGGCCAGGCGGTCTGATTGAAGATTTTGCCATTATAATTTAAATCCCAATATTTTATCTTCTGTTTTTAATTTTATCTCATAACTTAATTCCGACAACATATATGTGATGTGGCTCGTCGGAAGCTTGTGTGTCATTTTCGTAAATAAAAAAATTACGTAGAATGTGTGGCTTAAAAACCATAAATTTCCAGCGAGCTACATCACATATTTATTACAATAATTAGATTATGTGATATAAATAAAAAAAAATAAAAGAAAAAGGTTGATATATTAATTATAATTTTTTAAAGATTGAGATATAATTGAAATATTGTTAAAATTTTAGGATAATATAGTACTAAAACCAATTTTTTAAAGGCAAACACTTGCATGCATCATGATGCAAATAACACTATATGAGACGGGTCAGTTAAACCCTCTTTTGACCCGGTCAACACGGGTCAACCCGCTTTGACTGCGTCAACCCATAAAAAAAAACTGTCCAAAGTGAGTACCAACCTTCCTATTAAAAAGTATCACAAAACATTTGAAAAGTACCATTTGTATCATTAAAAAGTAAGGGGTCTGCTAGTTATTTTATATAAGTTTATTTAGTTCAAATTCTGATTTTTTTTTTTCAGTTTTTATATTGTATGTGTTGAGATTAATCTAAAACAATCATCATTTCAAGAATTTGCAAAGGAAAGCAAAACACGAGTTCGGTAAAATAAAAAGTACCATATGGTAAGCAGAAAAGTATCAAGTACGATAAAGAAAGGTATCAACCTAAGATTAATACTATCATCATTCCAACTACAATAAAAGGTACCATGTGCCAAATGGCACGCCCGCGTGGGGCCACGTGGCCACCTGAAATAGGCGGAAATAACTACTGTTGCACGCAAGCCCACCTCTTTTTTAAATAGTACTCCATATTTTCAAAATATTGAGGTTAATATTATATTGTGGGATGTTCTAATTTTATTCAAAAGTTCGTGATTTTCTCTAATGAATATTTCCTATTTGATTTCTCAAAATATCTGGTTTAACTCGTCCAGACTTAGATTTTATCCATACAAAATATTATTTTATGTTATATTTTGTCAATATAATATTTATCAATATCAATTAAATTACCATTATATATATATATATATATATATAAATGCAAAATGGAATATAATTCCCACAACTAAAAAGTCTAAATTGGGACAGCCTACTGTACTTTTATATGACTTTTCTCAATTTTACCCTATTTCTTCAACATTCCACATGATGGTTTACCTGGCATACAATTAATGATATCATGCTTTTAATTGTGGAAAATGTTTACTATTGTAATTTCTTGATGTTTTTCTAATTAGAGTTCCCCGACGTGACATAATCGGTAACACATTGATTGATTGCAGTCTCCTAGAAGTTATATTATCACGTCTATTTTTATTGCGTTATTAGAGTTCACTCGAATCGCGATAGATAACAACGGTAAATATTCTCAAATAAATTGTGTAGATAAAAATAAAAAAGTGTCACAGACCTAGAAATATTCTCATTACGAAAAGAATTCACATTTTTATTATGTATATAAAAGATATTAAATAATTTGAGAAGTATGTTATACATCACCTCAAAGGCGGCTAGTGAAAAAAAAACCCCCGATAAAATAACACTTGTTGATATGATTGAAGTAAACCACAGATAGCCAAAAATCACAAACAATTGTAAAGCTACTTTAAACTTTTCTCTATTTAACTTTTGTGATAATATCTTCTGCCACACATACAATAAGTACATCATATGTTATATATATATATATATATATATATATATAACGTTTGCAAGTAAATGAAGAATAACTATGAATTGTGATTTTTTTATTATGCTCTTTTTTTTTTAAATAAAAAGGATATGTAGATACATAGCATCTGATTTGTTTAGTGTTTGATTCTTGTAATTATGAGTTCTTAGTATTTACAATTTGATTATAGAAAGAACATCCGGCTTCACAAAAGATATTGGTGAGATTCGACATACAATTTATAAAATCAGCGATCTATTGACTAGAAAAAAAACTATAGTGAAAAATAATTATTCATTTTCAGAAAATTTTATTTGGTTTTTTGGGGCATTCACTCAAAGCCCATATAACATGTTTGGGCTTATAATTTCATGAATTCAATGAGTACATCCTCATATTTTTGTTAGTTTAGTAATCAGGCTATATATTTAGTCATTTTGAATAAAGAGTAAATATATTTCGAGTGGCAATTTAAAAATTTGGTAATTAGCAACTTACACCCTTAAATTACATATCATTTGCACAATGCACTTTAAAATCAAAATCATGGCATTTTGCACCATTCAAATGACATGTTCATTGCAAGTTACACCCTTAAAAAATGCGACCCTCAAATATTTAATCTCAAATTTGATGTTCGACATTTATTTGTAAATTGTAAATACCCTCACATTAGTTAATTATAATTTAATAAATCCGAAACATAGAAAACATACAAATAGTAAAAATAAAATTATATATAAATCCAACTTTTGAGATAGAAGCTCTGGTCATTAACTTTTTTTAACAAAGAAACCAACTTGAGCCATAATATACTTATCATACTTATTATTTAATTTTTATTTAAATTTAGTCCTTTTATTGTAATTATAATTATAATTATAATTTAAGTAAATATAACAAATGTTTATGTAATCTATGTATTGATCAACTCATCAAATTAATATAGTGATTAAAGAAACTTGTGTTGACTAAAATACCTATGCTTAATTGATATGATTAATTAAAAATCATGATAAATTATTTTAGGTTGGAACTTGCAATGAAAATATTGATTGAGTAATGTAAAATGCCAAGATTTTGATTTTAGAGTGCATTGTAAATTATATAGGTTAAGTTGTCAATCACCCTTTAAAAATTTGTAGTTGAATTACTAATTATGATCTCCTTTATACATAATTTACAGAATGAAGATAAAAGGAAACAAACTGTTGTTAATCTCCATTTTAATTTTCACCCCCTTTCATATCAAAACATCCCTTTTTGTAAACAAAAAATAAAAATAAAAATTCTTCTGTCCCTTTTATCAATAACCGAAACATGAAAATAAATAGAGGTTATAAACTGAAAACACAAGGCCTCATAGGGGATAATTATTCATGACCAACACTCAACAATGAGACAACAATAACAATCTCTCTCTCACACGCACAACAAACATTAGTTACATCAAATAAAGAAAAGACACCAAACATAACTCAATCCCCTCTATCATCCACGTGAGATCCTCTATTCCAAACGATATTTCATCTCCGACCTAGTACTATGCCACACGCATACAATACAGAGGAACTCGACCGGCCGCATATCACGGAACACATATCTAGGGTTAAATTGCCGGAGGATAGAGCTCAAGCACCTTCTTCCAAGATGGCCTACTACTAATTTCATCCCACCATCTACTCACATTTTCCCTATCCCTTATCAAGTACTCTTTCTTCAGAGTGCTCACCAAGAAGTTACCAAACGGGATGTGGCTAAGGTCGGCGAGGCTAAAGGCGTCGCCGGCCAAATATTTGGCCGTTGACAGCCTCTCCTCGTACACGTCCAACACCTTTGCAAGTTTCTCCTCATTCTCTTGGACGCTTTTAGGGTCCGTCGGGATACCCAATTTCGGGCCGAACAAGAGTTGAGATACGAGCTCGTAGAGCGGTGGTTGGAAGTTGTGCGCTTCGACTTCCAACCACTGCTCTATTAGACCTCGTTCCTCTATTGTCTTACCCAACAATTCAGGTCCTTGAGACCTGTATTTCTCTGCATAGTACCTGATTATGGCCCTCGATTCTGCACAAATTTCTATGTCACTTCAAACTTATATTTGTTTCAGTAAAACCAATCAAATACATATCTTCTAGACATGATAATGTATATAATCAGAACATTTAAAAACCGATAAAATATTAACGGTTCAATCTATGTCTCGCTTTGTGTCACGCTATTAAAATAGAAATTTGTGTCACTGAATTATCATTTCTACATGTTACAGCACCTAAAGTAAGTAGGTCGCATTCTTCTATCACAAATTCCCAAACAGTTATCTCAATTCCGCACAAATTTTACTAGATAAATAATTAATTCTGGCTAGCTCAACCAACTTCAAAAACCATGTATTTATTTCCAAAGAAAATACATCCCCTACTTAAATCCATAAAATTGTTTTCTGCCTAGAAATCAAAGCCCTAAACAGTGAAATGGAAAACAAAATACCTCAAAAAAGGAAAAGAAAAGTTTTCTTATGATTATTAATATTAGAAAAAAATATTATAAAACACTATAATCTAGAGAAATCAAAGGACTGGAAATTGGGTATTTTGTTACCATATAATTTGTAGTCTCCATCCTCAATAACAGGAACAACCCCAAATGGCTGCAAGAATTTCAAAACAATACATTAAAAAAAATCATCCAAATAACCCCTTCTCTTGATAAATTGAAGAGAGAGAGAGAGAGAGAGAGAGAGAGAGACCTGCAGCTGGACATACTGAGGAGACTTGTGCTCCCCCTTGAGGAGGTCAACATCGACAACCTCGTACTCGATCTCCTTTTCGATCAAACACATGATAACTCTCTTCGCAGAAGCGAACGATTGTCCGTACACCTTCACCACCATTTTTGCTGATATATTTTTGTGAGGACTGAAATCAGTGGGGCTTTATGGAGGGGTTATTAATATATATTTTATATTTGCTTTTATGGATGGATGTAGTAGTAGGAGTATAATACATATTTTATGTTCGCCTTTTCGGATGGATGTAGTAGGTGTATTCAGTGACAATTGAATCAAATTTTGCTGTCAATTTTTTTTGTTCTCCTCAAACTCAAATCCAATTTGGAGTCTAGCTCCTAAAATAAGGTGGAAAATTACATTTAATGAGGAACATATTTTTTTCATTTTATTTTAAACGATGGATTCGAATGTGATTTCACGTCAATTCAATATTGAAAATTAAATCTGAATTTTTTTTGTAAAAATATAAAAATATTATGTATTTTTTTACATTTATTGAAATTTGGCACATTTTTGTAAAAGGGACTAAAATTTAGGACATAAGTATATATTTTATTATAAAAATAATTCAATTGACAAATTATTTTTATATAAATTTTCATTGGAAATTTATTCATTAACTATCTATTAAAATTTAGTAAAGAATCAATTAGAAATAATAAAAAAAGGAACCGTAACACAAATTTTTTTAAATTTTAGATTGATTATTTCAATCATTCATATTCTAAATTGATAATTTTCATCTTTTAAATTATGAATTAATATATAACTTATTTTCCGAGTTCTCAATCTATAAAATGCTACTTATATTATGTATATGTCAACTAGGTGTACCGATAGCTTTTAAATTAACAAAAACTTGTATAAGACGGTCTAACGGATCTCTTCCATTAGACAGATCTCATAACCCGACCCGACCCTATTAACTATATATATATATATATATATATATATATATGTATATATATATAGGGAGATGATCAAATGAGAACCCTCCCCCTAGGTAGGAACTAGGAACTAATCCTAGCCCTTGTTTAAATAAATCTGGACGGCCCAGATTAAAACATATTTAAGTGATGGGGCGGTGGCATTGTTGTAATTTTAGGCAACTTTCTGGACGGAGGGGTAATATAGTAATTTAATAATTATTACCTTTTGTTCTGTTTTTGTTTCCATCTTAATCCTTCCGCTTTTTTTGGAGTCGAAATTGTTTCCTTCAATTCTTAATCTCAGTCGAAATTTTTTCCTTAAATCCTTAAATCTCAGTTCGATCTTATTCGTTCGTAATTTGCAGCGAAGATAAAAAATTGTATCACAGTTTTTTATTTGTGAAGATCGTTTTTTTTCTGTAATTGTTGAAAATCAATTTGTCGTGAAATTTCTACATCTCTGATTCTATGGCGACTCCAGGTATGTTTTTAATTTTGCATTGTTTGATTCAGTTTTAATGGTGATTAATTTCGAATTCGTTGTATCGTATTGATTCTACAATTCGTTCTATTGGAGTTTATTTACGTTTTAATTTTTTATTGATTTGATCTGTTTTTGTTCAGTTTTGTGTTGTATCATTCGTTTTCTAATTGTTAGGAATGCTAGGGTTTAGTTTGAGAATATACAGATGCATCAATTTGATCTGTTTATTGAATACGTAATATAAGACATTTTAGCATGTTAATGTGTTTGTTTTAGCATTTCGTAACATGTGTTTTAGCATTATAAGATGCTGGTTTTATATCGCACTCTCTCAAACATTTACAAAAAATATTGTGACTTGGCTATATACACACACCATGCAAACATTAGATTATTTTGTTGCTAAAATGTATGTTGAACGATGCTAGAATGTTACATAGCTAATGCTAAAATTCGTGTCTCTGAATATCTCATGATGTGATTGTATTATTATTTTACCTTGTTCAATTTATAATTTTTTTTATTTTAATGTTTCAGAGTCTTCTATTTCAAGTGAGCATAGTAATATGATTGTAGAGATATCTCCTGGCATGACAGAATATTTTATACCACATTGTGAATTGAAGCCAACTGTTGAACAAAGTTTTAAAACTTTGGATGAGGGTGTGAAATTTTATAGGATCTATGCATAATCATCTGGTTTTGACATTCGGAACTATCAACAATAGCTTTACCTTTACCCTTATCGGCTCGGCTACCTCGGCTAGACATGATGATTAGGGATGATAGAAAATGAGTAGAATTGTAGAAATGAAGAAATGAAGAAATCGAGATATTGAGAGACTGAGAGTAGAGAGAGTAACTTCGTAAGATTGTAACTTGTAAGAAAACTTAAATAAGAAAATGATATTGCTAGAATAGAGAGAATTTGAGAATAGAGAGAGAGAGAGAGAGAGATTGAGAGTTTGGTGTGAGTGAAAATGGTGGAGGAGATGGGGTATTTATAGGTGAAAATTGGGGAGTGGGGGAAAAATTTAAAATTTGAATTTGAAAATTTTTGAAAAAAAAACGGCCGCACCGCCGGTTTTGGAGCCCAAATCGGCGGTTTTTGGCCAAACCGCCGGTTTGGGCTCCAAAATCGGCGGTTCCACGTCACCGATCCACCTCCGTGCGTTCCTAGCCGTTGATCGAGATCACGCGGATCGTGATCTCGACCGTTAAAATATATATATATATATATACAAACCACCGGTTAACCACCCAAACCGGCGGTTTCTAACCAGCGGTTTGTATGAATTCGTCCGTCAAACCGGAACCGAACTGCCCTATTACGGTTGACGGTTACGGTTTACAAACTGTAACCATTCGTACGGTTCCGGAACCGTGCAAAACCGGCTAACCGGCGGTTATAACCACCGGTCCAGTTTTATTTGGGCACCTCTATCATCATCATTTAAGGTATCAAAAATACCTTAACATAATCACAACTAGATTCTAGGAACAAAGTCATCACGAAGTTCGTAGACTAAACAACGTTCTGCACAACGTCTATCTTTGAAAAATTTTCTGTTTGGACTCACTAAGTTGCAGGGGACAAGCCATACACCGTTGGAAATCCACAGAAGTCTAGTTTACGGCCAAATTTACGATGACTCAAGATGATAACTAATGAAAAAGTTATGACCATTTTACTAGAAGGTGGCAGAATTGCCAGAATTTCTGAAAATAAACTCGTGACCTGACTTTGAAGATTTTTCACGATCGATTCAGGAAGAGTTACGGACTGAGTCATATACCATTAGAAAGCCACGAAAGTCTATAATTTTTTTAAAATTTACAGTGGCTTAAGATGATAATAAATGAAACAGATATACCCGTTTTACTGAAAGGTGGCAGAACTGCCATGACTTCCTGAAAACAGAAACATGACCCAACTTTGCCGATTTTTCACAATCGACTCAGGATGAATTAGAGACTGAGACCTATGCCATTGGAAATCCACTTAAATCTAGTTTCCAAAAAAATTTACGGTGACTCAATATGACATCTAACGAGGAAGTTATGCTCGTTTTACCGAAGGGTGGCAAAACTGTCGATCCGTGCGCGCGAATGCGCGAACTCAAACCAAACTTCACAACCGCCATGAACTCGACACACAAGCTTTCAATTCATCAAAACATATATCAAAAACTCAACTAAACATGATTGTACATAAACAACTCATTTTTAAATCATCAAACATCATTTGAAATACCAAAATCCACACATATACTTTTTAAGCTTAAACATATCGATATTTTTCGAAAATACCTTTAAACAACAACGGAGAGAAGCTTTAAGAGGTTGAAGATGATTGGATCGAGCTTTGATTATAGATGCAACTTCTACTCTCCTTCTCTCTTGCTTTGAAAACAATGTAGGTGAATGTTCTTGGTGCTCCCCCTCTAAAACTTTCCACAAGAAGAAGAAGAAGAAGAAGGAAATTCAGCTGCCTTTATCTCTCTCTCTCTTGAAAATGTGTGCAGGAAAAGTGGAGAGGAATGGCTTGGCTATCACTATATAATTCTATACAATACAATATATCCACTTTGCTATTTTGGTTGACTTGAGGATAAAGGGGACATGGGAGTGGCATGGGAGAGGTGAGGGGAGAGGTATGGCCTCCCATGCCTTGGGAGTTGACCAAGAAAATACCCGGTTTAAATACCGATTATTCAGTTATCGTGATATTTTTCGTCTCCGAAAAAATTCCGAACTTATCCAAGCTTGATGAAATAATTCACTTATTTTAAAATAATAGTTTATCTAAAATTATTGGATTTTTAAAACACTATTTTAAAATACTGGTTTTAAATCCTCAACAATTAAAACATCCGAACTAGAGAATATCTAATTCTCTTGGATTTTAAATCACCATGTTTAAATTATCTGGATTTAAACACTAATGACTGGAGAATATCTGATTCTCCCAGTCCTTAAAATATTCATCGGAACATCTAATTCACGATAAACACACACCGCAATTTAAAAGAATAGGAATTGAATTCATCTGGAATTACAATTCCGGCTTTCCATAACTAAAAAGGGGATTAAACCCTAACTGAAATAATTAACCCACTTACGGGAATTAATTGACCTTGAATTTCATGGAACTTAACGGATACTTTCGACCCTAATCTGACTGGAAATTACTATACTAAATAGTAATCACACACTTAACTGCAATTAAGCAGTAATTAATTTACGGGGTATTACAATTACTAATCAAACCTATGATTTCGGAATGGAAGTCATGGGGAATTTACGTTAATTTTAAAAAATAATTTAACATAATTATATGCAATGTGTTATAGATATATTTATTATATATGGACATTACTTGTTCCCCACTTTAGGATTTGGTTTCTAGTCTTATATATATTTTGTAATCTTGTGTAAATCAATACAACAATGAATAAAAATACACTGATGAATAAAATCATCTTCTTCCCCCAATATTCTCTGTTTTTCTACTTTCTGTTATTTACTTCTTGAGTATGATTTTGGAGTTCGATTAACAACACGTTATCAATACGAGTCTCTAGCCAATTGCGACGAATTAATATCGAAGGTATGCCATAGGAAAGGATCGTGTCTTTCTTGTGAGGTAATTTCAAAATTAAAATTATGAAATTAAATTTGATGCGAATCAAAATTTATAGCAAATGGTGAGATTGCAAGACGACATGAATAAAATATTTTCATTGGTAATTAAGATTTATATGAAATTTTTGATATTGTTTCTCTTTATTTCTTTTGCTGATATGATGATAGTAACACTACTTTTGTGGAGAAACGATTATATCATGTTATTTTCGATTATTGATTATTTTAGATTAATTAATCAGGACATATTGCTTTTGAAAAAAAAATATTGTTGCCATGATTAATATGTCGAGCCGTCAAGGGCGATCTTAATATATCAATATTATATATATATTTTGAAGGTTTTATAATTATTACTATACTGTAAGTTAATTGGCATGATATGTTACGTATAATATGGGAGACATGCAACTATAAAGTGAAATCATTAGATTCATAATCTAAGAATTTTTGCTTTATATAATTTGTTAAATTATGTTAATGATTTTTTCATTTTACGGTTTGATATAATCAACATTCCGATGCCTTGTATTTTAGATTTTTGTAATCTATACAATAGTAAAGTAATATCGCTTAAGTAGATATCTTGACATTCATATATTTTTTCACAAATTTACTTTTGGAAATCGACATATTCGTATAAATAATTTTTTTTGAATATATTTGGTTTATAATGGAACCGTGAATTTATTTTAAAGTGTGAAAGATATAATTGACATTAGATCAATATTATTTTTATTTGGAGATCTTTGATTTTTGATATCATGGTATTATTTGGAGAACATATGCTCTATATGTGTTAGCACTTGCTCAGACTAATTTCTTGATATATACTGAATTGTACTTTATTTTCTCTACTTTTAGTAAAATAATATTTTAAACTCTAACTTTACCTAGAGAGAAAATCATTAGTCTTTTATCATCACCAAGTATAATAAAAATTGAAGAAAAATATTATTTCTTCGAAATCCCTAAAGGATCATTTAATTATACAATCCCTGAAGGATCATTTAATTCAATTATTTACAATATTTATATTACTCAAAATTACATTTTTGAGGGGGAGACTAATGACTTATAAAGTGCTCCTAGAAGTTGTAGAAGTTGGATTTTATGGTACTCCTTACGAATTTCAAAGTTATGAAATATAACTTAGTAGTGTCAATTTGCAAGCAGCAAATAAGACTAAATGGTGATGTCAACGATTACTTGAACATCGTTTGGTGTATTTGATGATATTTTTAAATTAATATTTATTAAATATTATATGTCCATTTGAATATTACTCCAGTTGAATTTTCAAAAGTTATCAAGGTTGTATTATACGTTTATTTAACAAAATGATATATGTTGTGATAAATAAATAAAAATTTAAAGACCCAAAAATTTGAATTATGGCATGAGTGTTCGGATCATCCCCTTTATATTAGTGTGTGAATAACAAAAGAAACATTTTCCATCTGTGAATTATTTCTATCACTACCAAAACGTACCTGTATTAGCTTTATGGAAAAACGAAGAGTATACTCCGTCATATTTGGCTTATCTAAAGTCAATAATTGAGATCAATTTATAAATCGGTACGTTGATTTTATAATTATTTATCAGCATTAGGGGGAGATATGACTGAAATAACGCCAATAACTTTTTGCTGAAAATTAATTTCACACACTACATGAACTGGAAGTTCAATATATTATTGTGACATCCCAAAATTTCATAAATAGAAATATCTCATTTATTTAAATAAAAGAGTTTAATACAACGGAAGCAATATTTAAATTAAAATAATATTTAATCAATCTTGACCATCACTCCATCTCCACGTCATCGCCCGAGCTTCATAAACCTAAAAATATAATAGCTTTGGGGTGAGTGCTATTAACTCAGTGGAGTAACTTAATTATCCAAATTATACAAATATAACAGTAAGAACAGGTCATAGCATAGCATATCATATCATAGAGCCCGTAGGCCAACATAGCATATAACCCGTAGGTTAAACATAGTAGTAGCCCGTAGGCCCATACCAATAGCCCGTAGGCCCATATGACCCGGAGGTCTACCTGCACACCGCATATATAACCATAATAAGGATAAGAGTTCGTATTTATTCTCCAAGAGAATCCGAATTATACAAATATAATAGTAAGAACAGGCCATAGCATAGTATATCATATCATAAAGCCCGTAGGCCAACATAGCATATAACCCGTAAGTTAAACATAGTAGTAGCCCGTAGGCCCATACCAATAGCCCGTAGGCCCATATGATCCGGAGGTCTACCTGCACACCGCATATATAAGCATAATAAGGATAAGAGTTCGTATTTATTCTCCAAGAGAATCCCCACCTTTTCTTGACTTGAAAAAATGTAACGGTAATAAATGTTATCCACGCGCGCCGCCTAACATAATAATATTAATGATGAATTAACATAATATTAAATTACTTAAATGCTCAAAACCATAACATTAAATTTATAATATGTATTGAAGAAGAAAATGATATAAACAGAATATATATATATAGGTAAGTGTGAGTGCGTGAGTGCATTTATATAAATATATACATATATACATATATTTACGTATGTGTGTTGCAGGGATATATATACATATGTGTAATTATATATAGGGTAAGGTATTTGAGCTAGGAAAAAAAAAACATAAATGCATGATCAACACCCTTATGGCCCAATACCCAAAGCCCAACAACCCACTTTATTACTTTAATTAAACTCATAGCCCACCTTATTTCACCAAAAATAAGAAAATGCAACTTATTTCTCTCTCAAACTAACTCTCTCGACGAAGCCATCAACCAATTTCAGAATAGCGTCTCTCTCTCTCTAAATCTCACGACAGCACCACCACTTCAAAAATGAAAGAATCTCCGCCCGGAACACCGCACCCTCTTTCTACCACTCTACTCCGTCGCCGGAACTACACTCATTTGCCCGTCGACAGTCGCCGATCGAGGACGACCCGGACAGGCTGCTGCTACACCAATACCACACGACCTCCTTATCTCCCTCACACCAGCCTAATACTCTCCCAAATATGTTTATGTAATGATAAAGAAAAATAAAGAATCGAGGGGAAGAAATACCTCTCTAAAAGCTAATGCAGAGAAGATGAGGACTGAGGATGACTTTGATTTGTGTGATTATTGGTGAAAGAGGTGTCACCTATTTATACAAGTTTTCAGCTTGAAAATATGGAAGGATCATCAAGAATCATGCATGATTGATGAATGGAGGAAAATCAGTGAAATAAATTTGATGATTGAAGATATGAATTGACTGAATTTCTAATTTTTCCTATTTCCGAGAAGACCTCTCGTGGAAGAGGATTTTGAACACTGAAAATAGTCTTCCAAATGATGAAGATGGCTTGGAAGAAATGGGCTAAAAATGATACTTCTCTTTGGGCTTCATGGGATGGGCTTGGGCTTAAAAAAAATAATAATTATGTTAAATAATAATAATAATAATAATAATAATAATAATAATAATAATAATAATAATAATAATAATAATATGTACTTATAGAATATGTAGACATAAATTTTTTCTAGGCGCGACTTATATGATTGAAATTTAAATTGCATTCATAAAATATAATAAAAATATTTTGAATTTTTCGGGGCATTACAATTATTAACTGCCAAAAGTTATCATAATCGAGTTATTATAATATATTTTCATTACAAATAGTGGAAGTTCCACTTATATTTAAATTACTTGACACCAGAAGTGAGAGAGTTCATTAACTCTAGAAGCGAAACAAATATTTGAAATGTAAAATAAGTTGCAATTGAGGCAAAGCTAAACCCACTAAACAATTATTATTCCAGTAGGACACAGATGAACATTTCTATGAAAGAGAAATGACAAGGTGGTCAGACATATAGAGAGGTTGTATCTCATGGGTTTACGCAGAGACCCATATTTAATAAATTATATTCTCCTATTAACAATGACATTATGTTCCGCTACATAATATAAATGGCAGTAATTTTAGCATTGGATATGCAATTAATGGATGTTGTGACCGCATATTTATATGGGTAATTGAACGATAATATTCATATAAAAATCCTGATGGATTTAAAATTTCCTGCATAAATCGCAACATCTATTGTGAAAAAGTTAACTTATGCCTAAATATGAGTATTTGAATTAAAAGACTTGGATGATACCAAGTATTATCTCGGCCTGCAGATTGAGAATCCCCGATGTGATTTTATACACCAGTCAACCTATTTGAAAAATATTTTTTATATTTTATTTATGAATAATTTTATTTAGCACACCTTGTCAAAAAAAAATTATTTAGCACACCAATATTTTTGTCAGATCACTTGAAGTGAATGAATATTTAATTGAACTCAATGTTGATAAGATGATATTTTGGAACAAGAAGTTTCTTACAATATTTTATCTTGCAAGATTACCTGGCTAGGTACCGTATTTATAAATAATTTGCCAGCAAGATTTAATATTTTTTACAATGAGATACTAGCATGTCAATTACTATATCCTCCATTATTTTCAAATTAAAAATATTATTTATTAAAACAAACAATGGCATGACATTGGTGGACTATTCAAATGTTGGCATATGTATGATCCCTATATTGTCATATCTGAGACTAGTTTTATTTTATTTTTATGTATAACGCGAAGAATGATATTATCCTCTATTGTCTATTTAAAGACAACGTATTTGTGTTGCACATATGAATATTGGGCGAGTTAAATGTTACACACATTATTTTCTTTTAACCACATAAACTCTAGAAGAGTTGTGAAATTTAAAGTTCGCTTAAATGATTGTAGTTTTAAGGGGCGCAATAATTTTCAAAATAATCTAGAAGATTAGGCCCTGAAGATCAGACCCTGTAGGTCTACATTATGCCCTAATAGCTAAATGGTTGTACTCTTTTTCCCTTATTAAGTTTTTTCACATAGGGTTTTCTTAGTGAAGGTTTTTAATGAAGCAACTAATACAACACATATAAATGTATGTCATGTACTCTTTTCCTCGACTGATTTTTTCCCACTAGATTTTTCAGCGAGGTTTTTAACGAGGCATGGACATCACGTCGTAATGTCCAAGGGGGAGTGTTATAAATATATTTATTATATATGGACATTACTTGTTCCCCACTATAGGGATTGGTTTCTAGCCCTATATATATCTTGTAATCTTGTGTAAATCAATACAACAATGAATAAAAATACATCGATAAATAAAATCATCTTCTTCCCCCAATATTTTACTTCTTGAGTATGATTTTGGAGTTCGATTTACAACACAATGCATATATTATATCTATGTATATTTGAATAGATTTAGTGTAATTAAGGTGATACAATTTTCTATAGTTAAAACAATCAACATATAATAAAGACAGTATCCATTTACGTAGGATATTGTATAGTTTTCTATAATTGAAATAATAATTATAAGACTAAGGTAATCTTTGGGATGAATAGGATTGTAATATAATTAACACTAAAATCTTAATAATAGTGGTTAATTGTCTTAAAATATACTAATTTTAGGGATATTTTGGTTTTTTATACGTTTTATAAAATCATGTTCAAGAAAAAGTTCATGCAAATTTCAAGCAAACCATTAATTAGGCATATAATGTAAAATAAATAAATTGGAGTATGAAAGTATTGTCCTCACCTTTTGTTTATCACTGTTTAGTATGAATCATAACCCATTTGTGATTTCTAATTCGTCAAATAAAAATCTCAGTCTGTTATCACTATCTCCAATATATAAAAATTGGTCGGACTTTAAAAATTGCGTGCAATATCAAACATGTGTTAAATTCATGTGATTAAAACTATATTTTTTTAAATGTGTGAAAAACTAAAACACCCATAATGTTCGTATATTTTAAGGCAATTAACCATAATAATAAAATAATTGATAAGGTAATTAATGTAATAAATTAACGTAAAATTTCAAGGGAAATATCAACACAATCTTATGTATGATTAATCACATGAAATCATGTATTACACTTGTTGTGTGATATCTATGTTACACTATTTAATTTTATATTTTTATAATAATTTTTATAAAAATAAAAATTATTTGATTTTATAATTTTTGTTTAGGTTTCATCCTTCCAATTATGGTACATAATTATTTTTAAAATTTAATTGTCATTTTTGAACTAATAATTCATTATTATGGTTGATTTATTCATAATTATAAATATAATTTTTAATTCATTTTTTTGTTACTAAATGTTAATTAGGGTTTAATATGTTACAATTAATTTTTATTTTTAAAAAATTATTATAAAATTTAAAATTTAATAGTGTAACA
Organism: Perilla frutescens; assembly: GCA_026008535.1. Lineage (NCBI taxonomy): Eukaryota > Viridiplantae > Streptophyta > Magnoliopsida > Lamiales > Lamiaceae > Perilla > Perilla frutescens. The sequence continues at coordinate 66,043,324 of BRKX01000003.1, read as the reverse complement.
CAGAGATATCGCATCATTAATGCAATAGATGATCCCATGACTTGATTGAGATGTATAAATTGATTTAATGAAATTGACAGCAATCACCTTAAATAATTAATTTTTGCGAATATCTATGTAATATATTATATGTTTATTGTCACCCTATCTAGCATTAGAAAGAAAATAAACATCTTATGTTAAATATAAATATATATATGTAGATATATGTATGTGTGCTCAAATTTATTCGGACAACTTGCATAGTATATTTTGTAATCTTATGTCAGAAATTTTTTATATTTAAGGAAAATATATATGTTTAATCATTTACAAAGAAAATAAAAATATATTTTAATATAAGAAAAAGAAATTTCAGTTTTGGGAAGGTGTAAAAGAGCGGGAAATTTAGTTTTCTATTTTCGGATGCGGAGTCGTTACTATATATTATATAGATATATATTTCAAATTGATATTTGTAGGTTTGAATAATGGCCGGGTTTCGCAAATGGCGGGCTCCATTTTTTGGGAGACAACTTATACCATTAAATGTGCTGATTAGAATTGTACTTACCACATCATTTATTATACTTTGTGTTATTCAATTATGGGGGAACATTGGTCCTTGAAGTAGGTTTTTTATGCTTATATAAAGTAATTATTTGCGTACAATTAAGTTCCACAATATAACTCTTAAAAAAAGCACTGCATTACAAACATATGATTCCAAATCTATATTTAAATGCTGATGACGTGTTATACATATTGCATATTAATTACCTTTTGATATATAAATGCATATAACAGTATTACCAATTAATACTAATACTACGAACATAATTGTATCTTAAATATCGCTATTAAAGAAAAGCTAGTAATTTGAAAGCACAAATATATCTCAAAATAATATCAACTCTTATGATTATAAAAAAAAACTCTTATAATTACATTTTTCGTATAGCTAAAATTGAAACAAAGTGTAAACATCATAGATATAAGGCGTGTAAGTAACTATTACTCCAATCAATGCGGTAAGTGATTTCTTACTCATAAATGGTTTTAAAGATACTACCGTATTAACTTTCAAATGAAATTTTTCATCAAGGTACAACCATGAATATTTTTGAATACATGCGGAATTATCTCTTTGTAATTACATAATATTTTACCTATTTCATTTGTCATTATTTACTTTGAGACACATTTTAGATGATAAGTCATCATTGGATACAATTTTAAAAAATTTGCTATGTTTATATAGTGTAATCTATCACCATTACACGATGAATATTTTTAGTAAAAATATAATGAATAATATTGAAATATTAAGAAACAATGAACATTACATATTAACTTTTATTAATAACATGTGAAATGAATTTATTTTAATACCAATTTAATAAATATGATACATAAATTAGTAAGACATAATGACTTTTGATTAATCAAAATTCAATTTCATCCAATCATGAGAACACTCTTTGAATTAATAAATATTAATTTCTCATTAGCTCCATCAATGTCAACATACCCTACAAGAGTTACGGCATGGTAAAAGCTCTTATTACCTCATATCCCTTTCAACTCTTCTGTAGGAGGCCTTTGGTACACTTCATCCTGAAGAGAGAAAAGGCAAAAAGAAAATAGAAAATAATTGGAATGAAAAACAAGAAATAAATATTAAAAATAGTATTTGCACAGTTTTAATACTTACACGATGACTCTAGATCCTAAAACTCCACATAAATGGAACACAACCAGTGAGTGGCTTCTCTATCAAGTGTTTGATGTTTGAGAATCAAATCATGATTGTGGATCTTCTCATAATCTCCAATCAAAATTTTAAGATCCTACGAAACAAGAATTCAAATATTAGACCATGAGATGAAAAATTTATTAATTAGAAAAAATAATTTTACTCACATGATCTATCTCCGGCCTACTAAAAGTCTGAACCTCACCAACAAATAGATATTGTTTCTGGGAGTACAATCCAAATTTCTTTACGTATCGAAATGCGTGATAAAGGGTGTTAGGCAATCCCATTTTGGGCACAATTCCATCAAAGTTATTGGGAGCATAATCTTTGTGCATACAGTCTATTAGTTCTTGAACAGAGCCCTCTTAAGGAGGTTCCCTGCGTTACAAAAACTAATCGACATACATTATGGCTGTCACCGGGTGTGCATAACAGCTTTCTGCAAGAACATATATATAAATAACAAAAATGTTGATATGTACGTAAATACGAAATCTCTTTCTATTAGGATATACTTTTTTCTTATATGAAGTAATATATAATATAGAATAAAAACATGTTGAAAGTATATGCGGTTGTTAATGTGATCATGCTATTTATAAATACATTCATAGTCCAATTAATTTTATTGAATACCACTAATTAAAAACAAAATAAAGCAATTCAAATTAATTAATTAAATAAAAAAATATTTAACACTTAAAAAATGTGGTGTTACGACCCTACCCACTAAAAAAAATTTCATCCTTGAAATTGGTCTTACTGATTGTCCTAATGACGGGTACTTTACTAGGATGTCCTCTTCGTGTTCCCAAGTTGCCTCTTCCTTTCCATGCCCACTCCATTGCACTATCATTAACATTTCTTGATAATTTCTCAACTCGTGCTTTTTTCGGTCAAGAATGACATATATAATAGTCATTAGCTCCATTATGTTGATGGATCAAACATATTGGAAATACATACATTAAAGTTTGTGCAACTTCCAATAAAAACATTAAATAAATAAGTAAAATGTGGGAACGATATGAACCTCTGAGGAAAGTCGGTACTCGTCCTAGTTGGATTGTTGATCTTAGGTATCTTTAAATATTAACTGTCATAAAAAATAAAATATTAAAAAAAAGATCATTAATGATCTAAAGCACAACTCTTGCGACGGTGTTTATTTTTTCTTCCTATTTATAGCATGTATTCTCACAAAATGTTTCACATCATAATCTCTCTCTTTAGATTGAAGAATTTCAAATAATTTTCAAGTTTATAAAAGGGTTCATGCAAGATGGTTTGATTGACTCGGAAGAAATGTAGACGAGAATAAGCAGGAAAGAAGATAATATTGTGCACAATTTTTGTTAAAATAAATAAATAAAAACAAACAAACAACCAGCCACCAACATTGAGCGCCATCGCCGGAGAGCGCCGTTAACTTAGCTGGAGAGTTTTTGAATGATTTTTTTAACCCTACTGCTTTATATATTTTTACCGCAGATGGACCCTATCACTTGTATTTGGGCCGATTGATTAATATAAGGTGATTGTGTCCATAGCCCAAAATTTTCTGTTCATAGTTCCCTAATTTAATTATAATACAAATATTATTTTATTTGACTTTTTTACCCTCATAATCTCCACAATTAAACTCTTGCAAAATAAAATAAAGCCTTCTCCTCATGTACGTGTACAGTATATTCCCCACTCTTCATCTTCATTAAAAAAAAAATGTTTCATGTATGTATATATTGTAATCTCATTGATTAATTATCTCACGATTAAACATTTTTAGTATAACTATGTTTATTTTAGCAAGTCAATATATATATATATATATATTCTATTTAACCATTTATAATGATTTCCAATGACGATGGTTAAAAGAGTTGAAGATGGTTGATGTGATATATGTTTTCTTGATGATAATAATCAAAGAATAAATTGAAGCACGCTGGTCTTCACTATGAAACCATTATGATCAAATTTATTTATTTACTTAACATATTATTCAACATTTATCAATAAAAAAAATAATAAAAATTTAAAAAATCCTAATTATGAATTTATCAAGAATTTTAAATACTAAAAAACAATTATTAATCATGATGAGGGTTGAATGAACTTTGATTAATAATTATAAAATTAAACTAAAATACAATAAATTAAAATTAGAGAAACCCAAAAAAATAGAATGGAAGAATATTAATAAATTTGATAGTGAAACACTATTTGCTTAAAGTATAAATGTGTGGATGGTATGTATAGTTATATTAGTTTATTAAGGTACTTACGTTTTCCGAGAAAAAGAAAAAAAAAACAAATTTAATAAACCTCACTTGGGAGAACGAAAAATTTAAAGAAAAAAAGAAAAACAAAGTTCAAAGACGCTAGGCAACCATGTATAAACATCTCCTAGCCATATACCTTAGTCCATTTTCACGAAGTTCGTGTTGCATGTATCATCGTAATTTTTTTTTATATAATGTCCTACACCTGATTGATAGTTCACAGAAAAATGAATATTAATATTTGTACAGTTATATGAATACTGTTGTACATGAAATATATTAGTTAATTAGTAGTAGTCAGTAGGCATTTATTATTGTCCATTGGAATTGTATTATTATTTTTCATTGAACCCTACAAGAGTTACAGCATGGGAAAAGCTTTGATTACCTCATATCCTTTCCAACTCTTCTGTAGGAGGCCCTTGGTACACTTCATACTGAAGAGAGAAAAGGCAAAAAGAAAAAAGAAAAAAGAAAATAATTGGAATAGAAAACAAGAAATAATTATTAAAAATAGTATATGCATTGTTTTAATACTTACAAGATGACTTCATATCCTAAAACTCCACACAAATGGAACACAACCAGTGAGTAGGTTCTCTGTCAAGTGTTTGATGTTTAAGAATCAAATCATGATTGCGAATATTCTCATAATCTCCAATGAAAATTTTAAGATCCTACGAGACAATAATTCAAATATTAGATCATGAGATGAAAAAATTATTAATTAGAAAAAATAATTTTACTCACATGATCTATTTCCGGGCTACTAAAAGTCTTAACCCCACCAACAAATAGATACTGTGTTTGGGAGTACAACCCAAATTTCTATATGTATCGAAATGCGTGATAAAGGGTGTTAGGAAATCCCTTTTGGGGCACAATTCCATCAAAATTTTTGGGAGGATACTCTTTGTGCAGACAGTCCATTAGTTCTTGAACATAGCCCTCAGAAAGAGGTTCCCAGCATTACAAAAACTAATCGGCATACATTATGGTTGTCACCGGGTATGCATAACAACTTTTTGCAAGAATATATATATAAATAACAAAAACATTGGTATGTATGTAAATAAGAAATATCTTTCTATTAGGATATACTTTTTTCTTATATGAAGTAATATAATATAGAATAAAAACATGTTGAAAGTATAGTCGGTTGTTAATGTGATTATGCTATTTATTTATTTATAAATACATTCATAGTCCAATTAATTTTATTGAATACCAATAATTAAAAACAAAATAAAGCAATTCAAATTAATTAATTAAATAAATAAATATTTAACACTTAAAAAATGTGGTGTTACGACCCTACCCACTAAAAAATTTCTTCATCGAAATTGGTTTTACCGGTTGTCCTAATGACAGGTACTTTACTAGGATATCCTCTTCGAGTTCCCACGTTGCCTTTTCCTTTCCATGCCAACTCCATTGAACTATAATTAACATTACTTGATAATTCCTCAACTCGTGCTTTTTTTGGTCAAGAATGACATATATAATAGTCATTAGCTCCATCAATGTCACCATACCCTACAAGAGTTACGGCATGGTAAAAGCTCTGATTACCTCATATCCCTTCCAACTCTTCTGTAGAAGGACCTCGGTACACTTCATCCTGAAAAGAGAAAAGGCAAAAAGAAAATAGAAAATAATTGAAATGGAAAACAAGAAATAAATATTAAAAATAGTATGTACATTGTTTTAATATTTACACAATGACTCCATATCCTAAAACTCCTCACAAATGGAACACAATCAGTGATTGACTTCTCTGTCAAATATTTGATTTCTGAGAATCAAATCATGATTGCGGATTTTTCATATCTCCAATGAAAATTTTAAGATCCTACGAGACAAGAATTCTAATATTAGACCATTAGATGAAAACATTATTAATTAGAAAATATAATTTTATTCACATGATCTATCTTCGGCCTGCTAAAAGTCTGAACCCACCAACAAATAGCTACTATGTTTGGGAGTACAACCCAAATTTCTTTACATATCGAAATGCGTGATAAAGGGTGTTAGGCAATCCCTTTTTAGGCACAATTCCATCAAGTTTTTGGGAGGATACTCTTTGTGCAGATAGTCCATTAGTTCTTGAACATAGCCCTCAGAAGGAGGTTCCATGTGTTACAAAAACTAATAGGCATACATTGTGGCTGTTACCGGGTATGCATAACAGCTTTTTGCAAGAATATATCTATATATATATAAATAACAAAAATGTTGGTATGTATGTAAATACGAAATATCTTTCTATTAGGATATACTTTTTTCTTGTATGAAGTAATATAATATAGAATAAAAACATGTTGAAAGTATAGTCGGTTGTTAATGTGATCATGCTATTTATTTATTTATAAATACATTCATAGTACAATTAACCCTATTGAATACCAATAATTAAAACAAAATAAAGCAATTCAAATTAATTAATTAAGTAAAAAATTATTTAACACTTAAAAAATGTGGTGTTACAATCCTACCCATTAAAAAAATCCGTACACAAAATTGGTCTTACCAATTGTCCTAATAACGGGTACTTTACTAGGATGTCATCTTCGCGTTCCCAAGTTGCCTCTTCATTTCCATGCCCACTCCATTGCACTATAATTAACATTACTTGATAATTCCTCAACTCGTGTTTTTATTGGTCAACAATGTCACCATACCCTACAAGAGTTACGACATGGCAAAAGCTCTGATTACCTTATATCCCTTCCAACTCGTCTGTAGGAGACCCTTGGTACACTTCATCCTGAAGAGAGAAAAGACAAAAAGAAAATAGAAAATAATTGGAATGGAAAACAAGAAATAAATATTAAAAATAGTATTTTTTCATTGTTTTAATACTTACACGATGACTCTATATCCTAAAACTCCACACAAATGGAACACAACCTGTGAGTGGTTTATCTGTCAAGTGTTTGATGTTTGAGAATCAAATCATGATTGCGAATCTTCTCATAATCTACAATGAAAATTTTAAGATCCTACGAGACAAGAATTCAAATATTAGACCATGAGATGAAAAAAATATTAATTAGAAAAAATAATTTTACTCAGATAATCCATCTCCGCCTGCTAAAATTTTGAACCCCACCAACAAATAGATACTGTGTTTGGGAGTACAACCCAAATTTCTTTACATATTGAAATGCGTGATAAAGGGTGTTAGGCAATCCCCTTTTTGGGCACAATTCCATCAAAGTTTTTGGGAGGATACTCTTTGTACAGACAGTCGATTAGTTCTTGAACAGAACTCTCTGGAGGAGGTTCCCTGCGTTAAAAAAATTAATCGGCATACATTGTGGCTGTCACCGGGTATGCATAACAGCTTTTTGCAAGAATATATATATATATAAATAACAAAAATATTGGTATGTACGTAAATACGAAATCTCTTTTTATTAGAATATACTTTTTTTCTTATATGAAGTAATATAATATAGAATAAAAACATGTTGAAAGTATATGCGGTTGTTAATGTGATCATGCTATTTATTTATTTATAAATACATTCATAGTCCAATTAATTTTTATTGAATACCAATAATTAAAAACAAAACAAAGCAATTCAAATTAATTAATTAAATAAAAAAATATTTAACACTTAAAAAACGTGGTGTTACAACCCTACCCACTAAAAAAAAATTCATCCTCAAAATTGGTCTTATCAGTTGTCCTAATGACGGGTACTTTACTAGGATGTTCTCTTCGCGTTCCCAAGTTACCTCTTCCTTTCCATGCCTACTTCATTGCACTTTAATTAACATTACTTGATAATTCCTCAACTCGTGCTTTTTTCGGCCAAGAATGGCAACTGGTTCCTCTTCATAAGTTAGGTCTCTGTGGAGTTGCACTTCTTCATGGTTGATGGTGTGACCTTATTCAAGTAAATACTTTCTTAACATAAAAACATAGAACACGTTGTGAACTACAGACAAACCGGAAGGCAAAGCCAAGCGATAAGCCATATCACCAATTCGTTCTAGAATTTCAAAGGGTCCATTATTTTTATTAATTATTTTATTTAATTTAATTGTGTTTAATATATGCTCGTTGCAGGTTTCTGAGCACACACAACTTTTAATTTGAATATCTCAACTGTTCATTAAATTTAATTTTATTTACATTTTCGTACCTAATGATTTACGCGGGACGAAATATGATATATTATTTCATAGAATAAAAGTCATAATTATTTTAACATACTAATTATTATTTATGTATTTAGATTAATTTTTTCCATCACGTACTAATGTTTTTAATTAGGAACTTTTATTTTTAATTTTATCATAATCTTAACCTTCTCATATTCGTGTTTATGACGTTATTACAGTTCACAGTTTATTATAGACGAACTAGTGTTTCTATGATGCTAAAATGATAGTAGTATCATGCTAAAATTAATTCAGAGACTGGTGAAGCATGGTCATAGAAATGGGAGGCTAAATTTGATGTGACATTTTCCACTAGGGTTCACCGTTCCCAATTAGGGTTTATTACCTCCCAATTCGGGCTCATGTGATTTTCTTTTAATGTAATGATTTTCATGTTGTCTCTTCAATTATCTAAGTGTCTAGATATTGATGAGGTGTATATATTTTAATTTCACATTGTTATTTGCATTACCATCCTTGTGGATATTATACTCTTGCTCACTACGTATTACAATTACACCGTACACTTGCGGTTGTTTTTACTACAAAGAAAATAGTGGTCAGTGGGATTTAATGGCCGTGTGATTACTACATCGTTATGTGGGGCTGATCACCCTTATAACTGTTGAATTCGTGAAATGTTGTTATGTTAGGATTGCAACCCCTATAAAACAGTTGAATTCTTGAATTATGTTGTTGTGTTGGGTTAATGGACCTTATAACTTATAATGATATTATGCTCGGATAAAATCCCCCATAATTGTGATATTTTCAAGTTTAGGACTATGGGCCTAAAGTTATCAAATTTAGAAAGTTATGTTGTGTCGAGTGATTACATAATTAGTATAGTTGTTAAGATACGTCTTACCGATTAGAAGTGACACCGAGTGTGTTGCAGGTCACTAGTTGAAAATGCCGTTATCAGAGATTCAACGGTAAGAAAATTCAAATGGTCTTGCTAACATGGCATTTTATCAATAAATATTTTATTGATCAAAAAGATTAATAGACTAAGTTACAAGAAGAAAATTTAGAGATCCTAATCAGCTGAGCTTGATCCGTCTCTAATCCTTCTTGTGCTCAGTCTTCTGTCTTTTAGCTGCTGGCTCACCAGTTTTGTCGCTGCTAGATGATTCTGCTTCAGTTTGCTGAGCTCCTGCCTGTAACTGCAGCTTCTTGATGAGCTCACCGTGCAGCTTGAGTTGTTGTTGGATACTGCGAAATAGTTTTTCATGCTGAACTGTGAACTGAGCAATGGAGCTTTCTGGCTGCTCTCGGAACTGAACTACAGTAGTTGTATCTTCATGGAGAGTTAGAATGTTATTATTAAACAAAAGTTCATCACCTCATGATATGACTTCTTCTCCATCTTTAGTTCCTTCAAGCTCGTCACAGGGAACTGTCTTGGATTGCTCAGGATTTTCCAGGATTTCTGTTTCTCCGTAGCTCTTCTCTAGTGGCGCTGTAAGCTGCGATCCTGGCTGATTTGGATCCACATATATCACCACGGCTAGTGAACCCGTGTAGCCTTGCTACTGCTCATCCAACTGATCAGTCAGATTTTCCATAATTGGCTCTTCATCAACTTGATCAGTTGGAACGTCTTCTGTGATTGGCTCCTCATTAGCGTGAGCAATTGACACTCCTACTGAGGGATCAAACTAGGAGATTGGCTTGACAAGAGTAGCAAGCGACAGTAGGAAGTCTGCCCCATTCTCAGTTTTCTCAGTAACTTGAGCCTTTCAGTTGGAGCAGTTTGAGACTCATAATGTTCCTCAGGTATATCAGCTTGCTAGATTGGCCCTTTAGTTTGTCGAATTGGTGATCTGAGCATCTCTTCGAACTCCAAGTCAGTTGTATACTTATGAGTTCCTTCTTCAGTTGTAGATCGAGTGTTAGGAGAATCTATAATGAGATCAACTACAATCCTATCAGTTTGAGGAGAATCCTTGAATCTGAGCTGCCTTGAGACTTGACGAATTGCAGTAGATTTGGATGTAGAGGTCTCAGCAGTTGATGTCTGATTATGGCCTTGCCAATTTTGTCTTTGAATTTCTTCAGTAATTTGTTGTTGTCGTTGCTCTCTGATCTTGTAGACCTCATTTAACACCCAGTATTGATGCACTTGGGGATTGTTTCAGAGCTCTTGTTCTTCTTGGGTTTGCAGTTATGGCAGTTCAATGCTGGCCCAATTGAGTAAGTTGTTCATTACTTCAGCCAGTGTCTGCTCGGCTGGTTTTGAGTGGCTTCTTTGGAGATTTAGCTTTCTCCTCAAGGTATTAATTGAATTTTGTTCAGGAGTTCTTTATCCTGCCCACTGTGTACTACATTTTTCTTCCTTTCTCCAGAAACTCATCCTATGTAGGGCTGTTAGAAGAAAATGAGCTTCTAAATTAAGACAGTGTCTCCATAGATACCAATAGCAGTACCTTGTGAAGGCTTTGCGTAGTGCTTTTGAGTCAGCAACAATTTCTTAAAAGTTCTTCTTTATGAATTCTGAAACATTTTTATCAGCTCGTTGCTTAGCTGCTTCAGCTTCTGATCGAGCTCTTCTATTTCCAGTTGTCCTATCCATTGGAGGACAAGTCATTCTGAAGTAGTCAGCTTTAGAGTTTCTTGGAGGAACTCCTCCGTATGGTATTATTGAATCTTCATCTGGTGCCATATCAAAGGTTTTGACACTAAAATGAGGCAGTTCTGGTGGAGGGGTGGTCCTGCTCTTTTCTTCTTTCCTTTATCTAACTTTTTGGATTTCCCAACTTCATCCTTGATTTGAGTTGATCTTATCGTAGTCTTCTTGGAGTGATAAGATTTGTGAGCTTCAAGAGATTCTGAGCTGCCTGTATTAGGAGCAATCTGCTGTAGAGGTTGAGCCTAAATTGGTGTTCCTCTTAAGCGACTGATTGGTATGTGATCTTCAAGGTCAGAGTCACTCTGATGAGGTTCTGTAACAACCTTCTTCTCCTTTCACTTTCTACTAACTGTCTCTTCAGTTTTGCTTGAACCTTTGATACTTAGTGCTTTTGGCCCTTGCTGCCTTCTAATGGCCATTGGTATATAATCAGCTTTCTCCATCAATAGAGTATCAGTTTCAGTTGATGTGAAACTGAGTTCTTCCTCGAGCAATTTGCTGATTCTGCAGGGAAAGCACATGTTCTGGTTGAACTCCTTGTCACTCTAGTTGTCTTCAACAATATCTACGTACTTCTTGATTTGATCATAGAAGTACTGAGCCCAGTTGACTTTGATTCCCTGAAATATCACCCAGCACACTTTGTACTTTGGTACTGACATTTCAGAGTGGCTTCCTGTAATCCCAACAATTATTCTTGTTGCTACTGATGCTAGGATCTTGTATTCTTCTTGGAAGCACGAGATAAGAGTGGTCCTTTTGAAGGCTTCATAACGTCATCTTTCTTCTAGCTATTGTAGATTTTCTATGGATTGACGTCTACCTCTTCCAACTTTATTCCTTCAATTAAGAGGTGAAATATCATTCCTAAGGATTCTGGAGTGATTTCCAGTTCCACTCCTCTCACTTTAGTTGTGATTTTATCACTGTGTGCCTTTAAGTTCAGATAAAACTCACAAACGGGTTCTGGATAGATCTTGTTGGGAGCAACTCCGGTGAACTCTCGTAATCCAACTCGATCTTGGTGATAATGGAATAACATAGAGGAGAGTTTGAACATTTTTCTCTGAAAGCAGTTTCATCTAGAAACTTTTCTCTGTATAGATTCACTTGGAATCTCTGAGATTACTCTCCAGTTGCCCTGAAATTGAACTTTCATCGAACAGTTTGTAGGTTGTTCTTGGCCATGATAATTTTGTGGGGATTTTATCTGAGGGCTTTGATTAATGGATGGATTATCTGACTAAGTTCTTCAATTGGTATTTTGGGGATCTAGGATTTCTCAGTTTGAGAAGAGTAAGAAGGGATTTTAACTCTTGATTCAGCAGGGTAACTTTTGTAGATTCAGCTATTGTTGTGAATCAACGCTTGAGACGATTTGGGTACTCCGATTTCAACGGTTGGATAAATCAGTCGATTGATATGCAAATCTATCCATTGGGAGTAAATGAGGAGAGGGGAAGTGGGTCCAACGGTAAAAATGGATTGACACGTCATTTTACCATTCACTTAATAAAATTAAATTTGAACTTATTTGTTCAAATCTCTCTCTCCTGAGCTTCCGCGTGGCTTTGAGTTGCTGACGTCATCAGATGACTTGGCTACATCTCCAGTTAGCTTGATCAGTTTTAACTGAGATCACTTTTCAGTTCAGCTTTTTCTTCAGTTGAGATGGCTTCCAGTTCTCCTTTCAGTTTAGCTGCTTGTTTTAGTTGATCATGAGTTGTTCTTCCAGTTTGAGCTGATTGAACTTTTGATTAGTTCCTTTAACTTCTCAGCTTCTATGCCTCTCATTAGTTTGCAAGTTTTTCAGCTTGCTTTTCTTGAACTGATGGCTGGACCAGTTTAGGACCCTTTTGCTGACTAAACTGATGCACATTTGGTTCAGTTTGCAGCTTCTCCTCTTTTCATCTCATCAGTTGGAGTTGCCTTCTGCACTCTCTCATTCAGTTGATCATCTTCATCTTCTGAAGCTAGTTCCAATAACCCCAGTTAGATACATAGCTCCATGAATCTTGCTTCTGGCAATGGCTTTGTGAAGATGTCAGCTATCTGCCTCTCTGTATTGACATATTGGATGCATATGTTTTTCTTCTCGATGTGATCTCTGATGAAGTGATGTATGATATTAATGTGCTTTGTTCTCAAATGTAGAACTAGATTCTGAGAAATCGCAATAGTACTATTGTTGTCACAGAAGATAGGTACTTCATCAGTTTCGACCTTGTAATCCTTCAACTGCTGCTTCATCCAGAGTATCTGTGTACAACAGCTTCCAGAAGCTACATATTCTGCTTCAGTTGTTGACGTGGCAATTGAGTACTGCTTCTTACTGAACCAGGATATCAGTTTGTGACCAAGAAACTGACATGTTCCACTGGTACTCTTCATGTTAATCTTGCATCCACCGAAGTCTGAGTCTGAATATCCCATTAGACTCAAGCTGTCATCTCTGAGATACCATAATCTAAGATTTATGGTTCCTTTGAGGTACTTGATGATTCTCTTTGCTGCTTCAAGATGACTATTCTTCAGATTGGCTTGGTATCGTGCACATAAGCCGACTGAATATGAGATGTCTGGTCGACTGGCAGTTAGAGAGAGAAGCGAACCAATGATGCCTCTGTAGTAAGTTTGTCTAACTGATTCTCCTTCTTCATTGAGAGTCAGTTGAACTGATGTGTTAATGGGAATCTTAATAGTTTTTCCCTTATCAGTTTCAAACTTCTTGACTAGCTCTTTTCTATACTTGGCTTAGTTGATGAATATCCCATCCTTGAGCTGCTTCACTTGGAGTCCTAGGAAGAATGTCATTTCTCCCATCATGCTCATCTCGAATTTGCTTTGTATCAGTTAAGCGAAACGAGTGCATAGATCTTTACTCTTTGATCGAAATATTATGTCATCCACATAAATTTGAACCATTAAGAACTCAGTTGATCATTCTATTCTAAATAGAGTTTGATCAATGACTCCTTTTTGAAACCCATTCTTCAGCAAGAATGTTGTGAGGGTTTCATACCAGGCTCGGGGTGCTTACTTCAGCCTATAAAGTGTTTTTTCAGTTTGAAGACTTGATCTCCAATTTCAAATCCAGGTGGTTGCTCGACGTACACATCTTTCTTGAGCATCTCTTGCAAAAATGCACTTTTCACATCCATTTGATAGACTGTGAAATTGTTATGAGTTGCATAGGTGAGGAACAGTCTGATAGCTTCTAATCTTGCAACTGGTGCAAATGTCTCATCAAAGTCGATCTCTTCACTTTGAGAGTATCCCTTGGCTATCAGTCTTTCTTTGTTCCTTGTGATGACGCCTTGCTCGTCCAATTTGTTGCGAAAAAACCCACTTTGTTCCAATGGCTTTCTGGGTTTTTAGCCTATCAACAAGAAACCATACATCATTTCTTGTGAACTGGTTCAACTCTTCTTATATGGCTATGATCCAATCAGAATCTTCAAACGCTTCCTTGATGTTCGCCGGTTCAGTTTAAGATAAGAAGCATGTGAAGAGAGCATGCTCAGTTGAACTTCTGGTTTGAACTCGGCTTCTTGGATCACCAGTGATCTTGTCAGTTGGGTGGCTTCTGAGCTATTTGGGTAAACTATCCTCAGCTAGATTTTCAGTTGGTTCTTCAACAATAACATCAATTAATGTCTTTTTCTCAGTTTGCTCTTCATCTTCATCAGTTCTTCCCCCTGCTTCAGTTGTGGGGTTGATGGTCTCAGCACGATTTGTCTCTTCATTGACTTGGTTGCCCTCAGCTATGCCTTCAGCTGGCCTTATGCTGGATACGTTACCTTCATATTCTAGTCCAACTTAAAATTCTTCTGGAACTGTGTGATCCACATAGTTCTGCGAGTTATTAGTTTTGCTAGGTAGTACTTGAACTGATGTATTAACTGCCTCTTTGTTCCTATACTCATTGGCAAACTCATCAAAAATAATATGACATGTTACTTCCACAATAAGTGTTCATTTATTGAACACTTTGTAAGCTTGTGCATGAGGAGAATTATAGCCAAGAAAGATTCTCTTATCAGCTTTGGCACTAAATGCATTCAGTTGGCTCTTGCCATTGTTGTGAATGTAACATTTACAGCCGAATACTTTGAAGTATGAGATAGATAGCTTACGACCCTTATATAGTTTATAAGGTGTCTTATCATGTGAACTAACGATGGCGCTTCTATTTTAAGTGTCACACATTGTGTTGACTGCTTTGGCCCAGTAATCTTCAGCTATGTTGGCATCAGTTATCATTGCACGAGCTGCTTCCTTGAGAGTACAATTTCACCGTTTAGCTATACCGTTTTACTGTGGAGTTCTAGCAGCTGAGTGCTCATGAGTTATTCCTAGTTCACTGAGAAACTGATGATCTGCTGGTTTACGAATTCAGTTCCATTGTCTGAATGGATTCGTTGAACTGATCTTTCCCTTTCAGTTTGCAGTCTTTTGATCATTGTTGATAGCTTGAAGTAGGTTTCATGCTTGCTTATGAGAAACTCTACCCATGTATATCTTGAGAAGTCATCGACTACTACAAGAATGAATATTTTTCCTTTGGGAGTTGGCAGTCTAACTGACCCAAACAGATCCATGTGTAGCAGTTAGAGGGGAGTAGTTATCCCTAGAGGATGACTTCTGTTTTTGAATGACGAGCTGAGTTGGTTGACTTGTACCTGCGACAAGAGTTAGTAGGATAAAACACTTCAATCATAACTATCTGGTTTTAAGCTTGCTTAGCTCTTCCATATGGCCAGTTTTGTTTGGTTCCTTGAGCTCTGTTGCTCTTGTGATATGGCCAGTTTGTGAACCAGTTATAGCTAGAGTTGGTCCTTGGTTCATCTCTTGAATCCAAGTACTCACTATACTGAGTTGCAAGATCAATTGGAGTGAATTTCTCTAAAGGGATCTGAATGATTTGACATGCTCGATACAATCTGGTATGCATGTTTTTTCTTGAGTCAACATCTTTCCCAGGTTGACTTGCTGATGGTCTGTGGAGATAGACTGGCGGTGTAGTTCTCACATGAACTGATGCCCTATCTTGATGAGACTGAGGTCCGAACTGAGTATTTCTCCTTACTTCAGTTAGCCTGTCAGTTTTGTTCACTGGTAGCCTATACTGAACTTGAAGCCTTGGGTGAACTGACGATCTGTGTTGAACTGATTGTCTCTGATGAGCTGGAGGTCTTGGCTGGACTAATGACCTCTGCTGATAGGCGGGTTGCCTAGGCTGAGCTGATGGTCTTTGATGAGATGACTTTCTCTAATGAACTGATGGCTTTGACTACAAAGAGCCTTTCAGTTGAGTTGACACTTTCAGTTGAGAGAATTGGCTAGACCGCTTTGGCTGATCTTGAGGGATTTTCAGTGTTCCCTTGCCTTTGGTTGTCTCAACTAGTTAGGTTGGTGCAAGTCTAACAAAATCAGGTAGAGCTCCTTTTTCACTGGTTTGTGCAGTTGTCTTTCCTTTTTCAACAGTAGTGAACATGTTGTATCCTAACCCTGGATTACCAGTTTCAACTCTTTGATGGCTTAGAATCTCATCAAGAGTTTGAGATTCCTTTTTGAACTTAAGAGATATTTCTTTTCTCTCAAGGATCTCTTGCTTGAGTTTCTCATTCTCAGCTTCTAACTCATCATTTTTCAACTTTAATCTTTCACATTCAACTGACTGAGTTTTGAGAGATCTAATTCTATCATGATCACTCCTTAGTCTCTTGACCTCATCCCTTAGGTCATCATTTTCTTCTTTCAGTTCAACATGCATACATGATATAGCAGCTAACTGATCTTCTAGCATTCTCAGTTGTTCATTTAATTCATTGCTAGAAATGGAAGTTTCATTAATGTGATAAAAAGAGGTTAAGGAGTCAGATGTGCTAACCTCTTCTTCTTCATCAGCCATGAGGCAGAACAATGCCTCATCTTCAGAGCTATATCCGTCTGAGTCAATTTCTGAAGGATAATCTAAATCATCTAGCACGACATTCTTAGTGTTGGCCATCATAGCTCTCCTCTTGAAAAGCTTTTCTTCACTCTGGCCTTTTTGTCTTCAGGGAGCTCTGGACACTCATATCAATAGTGTCCTTGTTTATGGCAATGGAAGCATTCTCCTATGCTTCTGTTGGCTGCCCTGGGTTGTTCAACAGGCTATTGATTCCTTTCGCCTCTAGGCTCTTCATCAGTTTGAAGTAAAATTGATGGCTGATCTCTGATCTTCTTGAGCTTTTCTAGCAGCTTAGCAACTGACTGAATTTGCTCATTGATGTCTTCAGTCAAGCTCTCTTTTTTCTCAGCTGCTTCTCTTCTTTGATTAGTTGAGCCTCATGGCTGTTCTCTAGTTGGGGAGCTTCTTGGTCGAAAGCTGCTTCTTCCTCGAGCTTCTCTAAACCGATTTCTTTCTCCATAGAAAGCTATATCCTGAGCTGATGAAATAGATGTCTCCCTTTTTCGGTTTAGGCTATACTCGTGAGCTTTAAGAGAACTAAAAAGTTCTCTAGGGGTGATACTGTTTAAGTCTCTCGACTTCTTTGTAGCTATCACCTTCATATCCCATTCTTCTATGAGATTGTCTAAAATCTTGGAATTCATCTTACTATTGGGATATTTTTTTCTCAGATTATTCATCTCGCTAATGATGTCTAGAAATCTCGTTTCAAAGCTTGAGATGGTTTCATCTAAGTGCATTTTGAAGGACTCATATCTGTCCACAGCCAGTTGGAGCTTGTTTTCTTTCATTACTTCGGACTCCTTGCATAAATTAGTGAGCAAGTCTTATATCTCCTTGGTAGTTTGGTAGTTCTTGGTGTCCTTCATTCAATCCTCATCTAGAGTTTGAAATAATGCAGCTTGGGCTACAAACTCTAGATTCTTCAACTTATTCTCCTCGCTTATGAGAGGATACATTGGCTTTGGGATCCTGGCTGGTTGATTGACATCAACAATATGAGCCTCGTTGTCTATTATGATGGTGATTGGACCTTCTTCGATAACTTCCCACATATTTTCGTGGATTGAGCACAGGTGCGCTTTCATTCTCCTGCTCCAGTTATCATAGTTCTCAACTGAAAAAATAGGTAGTTTATGGTTTCCCATAGCTGGTAGATTAGCACAGATAACAAGATCTGATTCAGTTGATCTGCAGAAACAACTGATCCTTAGAATCAACCGCTCTGATATCACTTGTTGGTCCCGGGGTGAGTCTGAATCAGTTTAGAAGGGGGTGAATAAACTAATCCCAAAACTTAACAATAATTACGGAATAGATAGTGCCCTTGACTCATGAAGTTATCCATGCACTTGATCAGTTGAGATAGTGAGTTTGCTCAAAGTGCAATTTGTGTGCTTGAGGTGTCCAGTTAAGACATGTAACTGAAAGCGATAAACTGAGCACACAGAGACAATTTATAGAGGTTCGAAGCTCAACTTCTACGTCCTCTCTTCCTAACTAAGTAGGGCAATTCACTATGCAAGTGTAAAGTTTCTTTATTACAATTACACAGTGAAGACAAACTGTTAAACCTGGTGAACGACGACTTTACGAGTCGCGGCCTCCTTTTCAACTGGTGCTGTCCCGAAAATGACGATCCAACGAACATAGCCTCCTCAACCGGTAGGTCGATAGTCTCACACTTATGATCCCCAACTACTCGCTAGAGAGATAAGGTGTTATTGGACATCTTTATAAGGTTTTAGTTCTCTTTCGATCTTCAAGAATGCAATCTTGAAATTGTTATAAACTGATGCGCTCCTTCGTCTTGAGCTGAGTAGTTGATCGGTGTATATCGAACTGAGAGACTGGCTCTGGCTGGAATTCTTCAACAGCTAGCTTGATGAGCAGTTTACTTCTTCTTCTCAGTTGGGACTTTTGCTGTGGGTGAATTTGAGCTCGAAGCTTTTGAGAGCTTTAACAAAAGTTCTTCGCAAAGGTCCGGCAAAAGTCTTTCGCAAAAGTCAGTTCACAAGTCCTGTTACTCATCCTTTATAGGTGAGGGGCTTGCGACCATTGCAAATCAATGGATGATCATAAATGATCCATTAAATTGATAAAGCCATTGAGAGGCTTTTTGTTGAAGTAGCCGTTGAGCTGCCTTTCTTCTCTGACAAGCTTTTGCTTCAAGATCTTGGTTGCATTAACTTCAAGATCTTCATGTTGGCAGATCTGAAATTTGAATTTCAGTTTCGGCATCTGTCTTAATCATCAGTTCTGGGCTTCAGTTGGCAGTTGAAATCTTCAGTTCGGAACATTTCCTCACCTGACAGTTCTACACATCTTGTTGGCAGTTTTGCAAGCTCCAGTTTTGGTCATCTTCAGCTGGCAGTTCTGGGCTCTGGCTTGATGCTTTCTGAGCTCCAGTTTGGTCTTCTTCAGCTGGCAGTATTAGACCAGTGATTTCTTCAGCTGGTATCTTGGACTAATGTCCCTTCAGTTGGAAATTCTCGAATTGGTACTTTCTTCAGTCTGGATATCGAACTGGTGCATCTTCAGCCGATATTCTCAGAACTGGTTCCTTGAGCTGGCACTTCTTCAGTTGATACCTTGAGCTGATATATCCTTCAGTTTGTGCCTTGAATTGGTATGTTCTTCAGCTGGTGTTATTCTTCAGCTGGCACTCTTCTTCAGCTGGAATTTCTGATCAGTTGGCACATTTGAACTAGTGCCTTGAGCTGGTATGTTCTTTAGCCCACAAACTGTAGACTGAAAAACTTCACTTGGCATACATACTCTGATGGCCAATTGGTACTTCGAACTTGTCAGTACCGGCATTTTCAGTTTACTTGACTTGCTAACTGATCTAGCAATCAAGCTACAGCTTTCTTCTTTTCTTAGCCCTTGGCTGGATTTCACTATTTTCTTTTTTTTTTCTTTTTTTTCTTTTCTCTCTCTTTTTTTATTTTCTTTTTCATTTCTTTTCTTTCTTTTTTTTTTCTTTTCTTTTTGGATTGATCATTCTCAGGCTTTGGTAGCTCAATTCTTTTGTTTGATCAACCTCGATTTTCAGCTTGATTCCTTTTCAGTTTTTCAAAGTCTTTTGACATGTTTTCACATTTCATCAAAACTACAGTAGGGATTAGGTAACTTTTGATAGTTTTTCCTAACATGTACAATTGGGTCGAGTCAGGGTCGGGTAGAGATACATCTAACGGGTCTCTCACACAAGTGTGCCCCTTTATAATTAAGTTTTTTAGCAATAAAAAAATAATGTATAATTATGGCTACAGACCATTGTCATAGTTGTGATATTTGTAATTATTCACCTACCTCACAACGTCCAATATATAATTGTAGATGATCTTTACAAGAATGAAGAAAAAAATAAATATTATATAGTTCAAAATTGTACTAAATAGATAAAGATATTTACTTTCACATAACTTCCAATAATAGTACATAAATGGTAGGGCTGAGCAGAACCAACGCAATCGAGAAATCGAATCAAACCACCAATTTCGATTCGGTTCGGTTTGATTGATTTTGAGTTCGGTTTGGCTTCCGTTTGAGCGATGAAAATCAATAGTCATTCGGTTTGATTTCGGTAAAAATATGAAAAAATGAATTGCAAGCTTGAGGATTCGAACATAGATACGTGGATTACCAACTGGCCTACACGCTTTTTTTGTTAATTTTAGTCTACATAATATATATATACATAAAATTCGTAAAATTTCGGTTTTTCACCAAAATTGACCGAACTGAACTGATTACTTTAGTTTTGCTTCGGTTCAGTGCTCACCCTTATTTCGGTCGATTTCGCTTTGTAGATTTTCAATTTTGATTTACTTCGATTTGGGAGGTTCGGTTTGGTTTCGACCGAATGCTCACCCTAATAAACACGGAGCTTTCGTTCAGTTCTCAGTTGCTATTTTTCTGGAAGGCTGCAGTAGTCACGGCTCTGTGGTCGATTTGGATATTTTATAGCAAAGCTATTTATGATGATATTTGTCCCACGCCATTTCTACTCATATCTTCAGTTCGCTTGGCAATTAGAGAAGCATCGCATATGAATTATAAACAATGGTTTGTGAGTATTGCCACGCTTAGGCATGCCTTCACGTACTGCCCCTCCATCTAAGATTATTCAAGTCTTGTTGGAGGCCCCCTCCATCAGGTTGGATCAAGATTAATATAGATGGCTCTTCAATTTTGTACATCGCGGCAGATTTCTTCAGGTGGAGTTTTTCGAAGAGATGACGGTTCAGTTTTATTGTGTTTTTATACCGAGGAAAGTGTCGGCGGCTTTGCTTTTATGGCTGAATTATTGGGAGCTATATATGTGTTGGAATGGGCGGCTCAGCTTTCTCTAGCCTTTATTTTCGATTTTTATGGAGGAGTACTCTTTTTCAGTATAATTTTTCCTACTCCGAATTTTTCATACTGATTTTGATGAGGCTCCAGTTTCCAGAGTTATCATGATGTAATTTCCAGGATTTTAGGTTGGTCACTTTTTTTCTTTTTATATACACATTTTATTAAAAAAAATATTTTTTTGAGGTGTTACATATACATAACTATAATAACCATTTATATTGAATTATTCACTAGGAAATAAGCATGTGTAGATCTCTCATGAGATTGGGATAAAAATATTTATAGCACGGGCTCTTTAGTAATTTCAATCTCTTTCACTAAAAAAACGGAAATTATCATAAGTTGAATATATTTCTTTATTTAATAAATTTACTATTTTTTTAATTCACAGTAGCGAGTGAAATTCGAGTAAGTTGATCTAGAAAGATTTGTATAATTTAAATTCATAACTTTTGAGTCGTCATTGTCCATTTACCAACGAAATCGTTCATTTGGTATTGTTGCAAACTTGTAGTAAATTAAAGGGTTAATTGTCAAAAAAATGCACCACCTTTCAACGAATTTGTAAATTAGACATCACTTTTTAAACATTTTAATAATGACACAATCTTTCATTTTGTAGCAAAATAGACACCTCTTTTTTCCGACCACTGACAATGAAATGACTTTACTTATTTCCTACGTGGATTGGGACTCCTACGTGTAATTGCCACGTCAATGTTTATTTTGGGTTAATTGTCAAAAAATGCACCACCTTTTAACGAACTTGCAAATTAGACACCACTTTTCAAATGTTTAAATAATGACACAACATTTGATTTTGTAGCAAAATAGACTCCCCTTTTTTCCGGCCACCAACAAAATGACGTGGCTTTACTTATTTCCTATGTGGACTGGGACTTCAATTTGAGGAAATGTTGTCGTTTTCAGCTTAAAGATTTGGGAATTAAACACACATTAAATTTAAAGCTCACACATTCTTCACCCTAATTTCTCACGAGAAATTCTCTTGAATTTGTCAAAAACTTTCGAATATTGAAAGTCCATACCAGAGGTTTCTACCGATGCCCAAATTGAAAGGTGATTTTTTTTCATTATTTTGTTATTTCACGTAGGAAATAAGTAAAGCCACGTCATTTTGTCGGTTGTCGGAAAAAAAGGAGTATCTATTTTGCTACAAAATGAAATGTTGTGACATTATTGAAACGTTTGAAAAGTGGTGTCAGCTAATTTGCAAATTCGTTGAAAGGTGGTACATTTTTTTGGCAATTAACTCAAAAATAAACATTAACGTGGCAAGTACACATAGGAGTCCCAATCACGTAGGAAATAAGTAAAGCCACGTCATTTTATTGGTGGCTGGAAAAAAAGGAGGTGTCTATTTTGCTACAAAATGAAAGATTGTGTCATTATTGAAATGTTTGAAAAGTGATGTCTAATTTACAAATTCGTTGAAAGGTAGTGCATTTTTTGGCAATTAACCTTAAATTAAAAGAATGTTATTACTTGTTTCTAAAAGATGCCAGCCAATAGAATATCATATTGTTGTAATTTTCATAAAATAGATTAATGGCATTTAACAAGATCGTTTATTGTAGTTTATATTCTAATTTCAGGTTTCATTTCGTGAATGCAAGAGACAAACATGAAAAATAAGATCTAGACTGCAAATAATCTAATAGTAGAACACAAAATTTTCATATATTAAATAATATAATATACCCCAACGGACAATTTAATTGGTGGAACAACAATTTCATGACTTTAAGGTCATGATTCGAATCCTACAAACATCTTTACGCACGGATTCAGTAACAGTAGTGAAGTATTTAAAATTAAAGGGAGAAAAAGTAGCTACTCAATTAATGTTCAAAGCACAATATTGATAAGGATCTTTTTATCCTCTACCATCAAGTATCTATACCCCTGTTCTATCACCATTGAACCATCTTCTTTGGCTGTGGTGAGATGCTTACATGGATTCAACACAAATTTAATTTCAGCTCTCTCTCTAGGATTTAGTCTCACAGTTTGAAATCCAACCAACTGTTTCATTGGACTTCCCTTGACATGATTTTGGTGCCTAACGAAGAGAAGAACTGGGTGTTTACCCAACATGGATCCAGTGTTCTCAACTCCTACATGAACCGAGAACCTGAGCTTCCTACACATGTTTATCCCAATATTGGAGACGGACAATGCTCGGATTGAACTTGAATTTGAAGTTGAACATTCGTCTGTGGCGTGTAAACTAGGCATGAGTTGGCGTAAGTTGATGGTGTTAGGAGTGGACTGCATGAAATCATAGGAATAGGTTGTGTAGCTAAGGCCATAGCCAAACTCAAAGACCTTAGGCCCATCATAGAACCTGTAGGTACGCCCTGGATAGCCCGACTCTGAATCAGGCCTCATCCTCATGTCTGTCATTGGCACACTAACGAATTCCTTTGGATACCAAGTCATTGGTAACTTCCCCCCTACAATTACACAGATACACACACTAAAACCTCAAATCCCATTTCTCACACACAAACAAAACAAAACTATAGTTAGTTTCTCACCTGGATTGTGTTCCCCAAATATGATCTGAGACAATGCAATCCCTCCAGCTTCCCCTGGATACCCAGCCCAAAGAATGCTACCTATTTTGGGGTTGTTTTTGGCGAAACCAACATCAACAGGGCCACCAGTAACCAACACCAGAATGACTGGGTTCTTGGCAGCAGCAGCAATAGTCTTGATGAGGGTCTCCTGCAGCCCCGGAAGGGTCAACTGGATGCGATCATGAGCTTCCGTCTCTTGCGTCTGATCCAGTCCCATCACCAAAATGACGTAGTCTGCCTCCTTAGCTATTCCGACAGCGGCCTCAGTCGAAGCAGACGTGCAGTTCACAAAATTGCATCCCTGATCAAACAATGTGTTGGCCACATAGCCTTTGAGGGCTTTAAGGATCTCCACATTCTTGCAAGGGGGGCCGTCGTAGTTCCCACGCAGCACGTAGGCATTGTTCGCGTTGGGGCCCACAACGGCTAAGGACGATGTTTCTGACTTGGATAGAGGCAGCAGTTTGGCATTGTTCTTTAACAGAACGATGCCATTTCTTGCTGCCTCTAGGGCTAGCTCTTGGTGAGCCTGGCTGCAGATGTCGGCTCGACCGATGTTGCCATATGGTAACTGTCTCGGATTTCCATTGAACAACCCTAGCCTCATTCGAACCTCGAAGAGGTTGTGTAGGGCTCTGTCTACTTGAGATTCGGGCAGTTTCTTCTTCTCAAGTGCTGATTTTGTATACTTCTTCAAGTATGTGCCGCAGTTCACATCCATACCTGCATATTTTTTTTAGTTCAATTTCTCTGTTACAAGTTTTGCTTCATTTCATATTAGCATATAGAAGATTATATTTTATTTTCGTTATCCAACGATATCAATCACATTAGTATTTTCCAACAAAATGTTTATACCACCCGCAACGACTACTCACAAGATATGCATTGAATAGATTTACTTAGAAAATATTAACAGAATTCATACCTATGTCGTTTTCACCTAAGTTACCTCAAATGCCATATTTCATGATGACCTCAAAATGTGATAACTAGCAACAAGGTTGATTTAATCTTCATTTCCTATTCTTGTTATGTTGTTATTTGGGCGGCCACTAAGCAAGATTTATTAGCATGATTTTATTTTATGTGATTTTGGTTACATTCACAGAAGTAGGTAAAAATTAAGTTGATTCAAATTTCATGATAAATTGTGTCACAACTAGTATGAACATTCATTATGTTATGTACAATAATTACCTCAATTTTGTAACATATAAAAATGAAAAAGTCACAAAAGGCCCAAAGGTACAATCATACCAGCTTTGAGTGCAAGTGCCACAGCATCTTCAGGCTCCTTTACGTACTTATGATTATCATGAATGGTAGCAACCGCATCACAATCAGACACGATGTACCTGATAAATATCCAACCATGAATAATATATATATATATATATATAATTAATAAGAGTGATCTATCTTTTAATTTTATAAAGATTCCCAAAGCCAATCTCAGCCGTGCACAAATATATCTCGACTCAAATGATATTGCAGTGGAACTCATGACTTTTCAATTATCACTTCGCCACTCTAACACATAAGGGTTGTCTTACAGTACAAGGTAATAACAGTGATTGAAATGCACAATGATGTTGTAGAATGACAAATTTACCCATGAAAGCCCCATTGTCCACGGGCAGTATTGGTGAGGAGATTTTTGTCAGCACAATTTGGAACTCCATTGACACTATTATAAGCACACATAATCCCAGTGGCCTTCCCTTCTTGCACACAACTTTCGAAAGGTGGTTGATAAGTGTCTGCCAAATCTTGTTGTGTCACCTATATAAATACGTATGTAATTTACTCTGGAAAAGTTAATAATAAGTTTTTTATGCAACATACATTGGAAGAATGAAGTAAATTCATGTAAATGAGACATTTTGAATTTGTTACATTCTAATCATAAAATCGCCACCCTATCAACTAGCCTCGTGTATACTTCAAATTAATTGATAAAATTCAAATTATTAATCATATCAAGTTTTGAGACATTAATTGATCTTGAATAATGGGCCGACACAGCGGTGGGTGGGCCATAGCGATCAAATAGTAAGAAAAAGTTGTCACGTGTTGAACCAAATCTTGACCGTGATTAGCGGACTATGGTTCACCAAATTACAGATTTGATTACTAAATAAATTTAATTATGGGCTGCATTCTATTTTAATGATAGCACTATATTATATTCTTACCTTTTTTTTTTTGATGTAACAAGACAAGCACAGGCACGCATCCTAACAAAAGCATGTAGCTTTATTAATCAAAACCAAACCACGAGACAATTTCAATAAAGGCCCTCTGACATTATGCACATCAATTATTTTCTATTTTTTTTCATATATATATGAATGTATTTTGAATAAATTTCAGAGACTAACTCAAAAATTATAAGAAATGGCTATTATTAGGGGCAGACTTGGTGAGACCGTCTCATGTCTCATACATGAGACGGATCAATACTCACATGCGGGAATCATTATTTATGGGTGAAATATCATTAACTCACATGTGAGTATCATTATTTATGGATGAAGTATCATTAACTCACATGTATCATTATTTATGGGTAAAGTATCATTATTTAATGAATGAAGTATCATTAACTCACATGTAATGATTCGTCTCATGTATGAGACCGTCTCATATAAGTTTTTATCATATTATTAAGACAATTATGATTTACGTGGGATAGATTTTACTGAATAAATATTTGTAAATTTTGAAATTATAACTTTCAAGCAAGAATTCCCTCATTTTTTAATCAATTAGATCACCTAAAAGATCTAAATTCACAAATTGCAAGATGCATTCTCTTAATAAAATATCTCACGGCAGTACAAGTGTTGGCTAGTCACTAGTGGTCTAGAAACTTGTAAAAGTAATATAAATTATTTTCCGTGTTTTTTCT
This sequence comes from Perilla frutescens, assembly GCA_026008535.1. Classification (NCBI taxonomy): domain Eukaryota; kingdom Viridiplantae; phylum Streptophyta; class Magnoliopsida; order Lamiales; family Lamiaceae; genus Perilla; species Perilla frutescens. The sequence continues at coordinate 66,016,662 of BRKX01000003.1, read as the reverse complement.
CTCTCTGCGTCTCTCTCTATATATATTTTAAATATTTTGATACTTTATCCTAAAGTCTATATATATATAGTATGTTCTCGGAATTATTTTGTTAGTAAAATAAGTATATTTTTCTGAGATATAACTTGTTAAAGTAAATTTGTGTATGCCCACTAGCATTATTCCTAATAATCCACTCAATTAATTATAAACATCATATTATCGCTTTAATCGAAATGAAAAGTCTTTTCAAGAATAAAACATAGTAAAGATTAGGGTAATCATAGAGGAGACAATAATTACATGATTTTACCAATTCTAGCAACAATATACAAGTACGAAACAAAAATGAAATAAGACCATATTATGAAATAAAAGATCGATAAATATTTTGAGTGTAATATCCAGGACATACCTTGGCATCAAATCCAAATCGACCAACACCCTTCCAACTGTCCAAATCATAAGCCGTGAAGTGTTTGCAGCAAGCAGATGCTAGAAGATTACGACTTTGCCCCCCGTTGTAGTTATTCCCTTGAATACCTCTAACATACGCCACAGCATATTTTGAAGCAATCATTGGATCTTCACCAGGTGTCTCCTGCCCTCTTCCCCACCGTGGATCCCTAAATATGTTTATATTTGGGGTCCAAAATGTCATTCCTCTTGCTTGCCCTCCATTGTACATTCCTCTCGCCTCTTTTCCAATTGCCTACAAAAATACAATAAATAAATTAAATTTAATTATTGGTGGCATGTATCTAATGCAGTGATGCTCTATTAATTGTTAGGATAAATTTTTGGGAGACATCACGAGATAGGAGTAAACGTATAGGCAATCATTATCAATACTATTGCAAACACGATTATTTTTGTAAAGGCCGAAAATGTCACTATTATTGGACATTTATGAGAGCAATATTGTATAACCACTTATTTATTATACTTTCTTTTCCACGAACGCGTGAAAAAATCAATTTCGCGCCTCCAGTTATAGTCATACGGATGGGATCCTCTATTGCAGAATTGGTGTTTCAAATTTCAATCTCGTATTTCACAATCAAATTTATGAATTTTTCGTACTTTTTTTTTGTCAATTTTAATTTGTTATGTTTTAGTTTAATTTTATGATTATTTTTAGGGTTCACCCCACCCAATTAGGATTTATAATTATTTATAGTATTTAATTTTCAAAGAAATGATTATTATGTTTGTTTATTTTTAAAATATGATTTATAATTTTTAAAATTTCAATCTTTTGTTGATAGATATGACTAGATCGATTATGTTATAATTAATTTTTATTTTTAGAATATCTATTATTAAAATTATGAATTCGATCGTGCAATACGGATTGAAACACCAAATCTGAAATAGAGGATCGCATCCCCAAGTTATGATCATTTATCCCATATATTTGTATCTTTTAACTTTTGCTATGTGTTGTATAAAATTATAACATCATCTTAACAAATTATGGAGATTGATAAAATTTAAGCTCATGATTGGAGTCACAAGTTTTTAGCTTGTTTAATTTTACCACCAAACAACAAATAAACAGATGCAATCCCTAAAAGGGTCAATGTTTATAAACAGTGAATCCAACAATTAACTACTATTTACTCACTCTATTCCATTCATATAAATTGATTGAATTTTTCATTAGGATTAAAAAAATTGTTGGAAAAATCAATTAAACAAGCAAACTTCTTAACATATCCATATTTATTTATTTGAAAATGAATTAATGTATAATGTAAACATATTGAATAGAGGTATATATTATTAAATGAACTAAATAAATATAGAAACTAGCCTATATATTGATACATCAAAAAAAGAAAATAAACTTATATGAATACGATGGATGAAGCATGACTTATATGTCACGCCTATAAACAACAAAATGTAGCAAATAACTTCACCAATTTGAAAAGTCCGCCACATTATTAAAAGAAAAAAAAAAAGAAAGAGCAAAAAAATTACTGTATTACTTAGTTTCCAGTTTCTAATCACCCCGCATTTAATGTAACTCTTACTTTTTAATTTTAAAATATATAAAAATTATAGTCTCGTCCCATTGCACACAAATTAAACAAATATATATTTTAATACATTTTAAAAAGTAAAATGTACACACAAATCTCGTACTGTAAAATTTATTCCCTTAATTACTCAAATAATAATTGAAAAAAAAAACTATCAATTTTCAAGATCACTGAATAAGTGTATATTAAAGAGAAATATAAATTAATAAAAAATGGGCTTATAGTTTTGACGATGAGAGTTCAAGAACACATCAATACATCATAAAACTATTATTTACTGGAAAAAAATACATAGGATGTAAATTTATTATCCACATATAAATAAAAATATATTTTACATAAGTGCATTACGAAAGAAATAATTAATAATAAATATTATAGTGAATGTATTTCACCGTACCTGACCAATGCGGTACCAAAGCTGGGAATCAAAAGTGGAAGCCGAGAGGATGACTTGAGGGAAGCTGGTGGCGCCACCAATTGCCCCGTTGAAAGAGACGCCGTGGCCATAGCCGGACACGCCGTGCAACGCCTCCGACCACCACTGGTAGGCGGGGACACCGAGTCGTGGGATGGCGTTGGCCGAGTCAACCAGCTGCGAAATCTTCTCATCCAATGTTAGCCTAGAAACAAGGTCCCGAACTCGCTCGCGAATCGGTAGAGAGGTCTGGCAAAACTTGAACGATTTCGTTTTCGGGTCGGACGAGTCGCACGAGAATGGTGGCTGAGTTGACTCGCCTCCGTGCAGGAGGTGGAGGAGGAAGAGGGTTAGGAGAAGTCGGCCGTGAAAATGGAAGCGGAGTTTCATTGTTTGTAGGGATGAGAAAAAAGTTTATAGTGAGGGAATATATATGAATGGCCGTGAAAGCAAGCAAAGTTGATAAGTGAGATATTTATTATTTTTTTTAGGTAAAGTGAAATACAGTATTTTATTATGTGAACTAGTTAAGATTCTCATATGGTGAATTATATACTTATATTGAAGGATTAATTAATTCCATTCTAATTTTACGCTGATATGGTGAATTATATATTTATATTGAAGGATTAAGTAATTCCATTCTAATTTTACGCCAAATTCTATAATGTTGGTATGTATTTAGAGGATGGACTCTATTATTATATTTATAAAATGTTAAAAAGTGATTTGATGTGAGAATTTGATTTTGGATTATGTTTTTTGTCCTGCTCGTATTTTCTTAATTACAAACATACATTTAAGTAATGGGATAATGTGTGTGTTTTTTTTTTTTAAAAAAAATAAAATCAGATTACTTGCTTTTGAGTTGATCGTCCCTCTTAAATGTCATGCATATATATATATATATATATATATATATATATATATATATATATATATTGATCGGGCTTATTCTACTTGTTCTCATTTATGTTATTTCATGCCTTAACCACTCGTTCACTGCATGTTTTGGAAAGATTTGATGTGTTTTTAGGAGATGTGCAGGTGGAAGGAATGAAGTGAAGAAATGCTCCATCTTTTGAAGAATGCAAGCAAGCAGCTCGTAATACAGTCAGTTTGGGCATACCGCCAGAGGCATGGGCCGAGAAAATTCCAAAACTGAAACTGTGCGCGACTTGGGCCTGTTTTGTGCGAAAATCTGATCCAGCCCAAGTTCTAGACGCGGATTTATGATCTTCATAGCCTAAAAGGAGTCCTATCCTTGGAAACTTCCTAGTCTAGATATAGAAAATTTATTTCCTTGTTTGATGCTTAATTTTAGGGATAGCTTTTGATATATTAGGATTTATTTTTTATTAGAATAGGGGGATTCCATGAGAAAAAACGCAGCAACAGCAGCGAGAGACGCTGCTGCAGATTTTATTCATCTTCTTCACTTTTCTATGGTATTCTGCTACACGATATTTTGGTGTTCGAATTTAATTATGAATTCGAGCTAGATTTTCTCCATTCCGGGATCAACTCACGAAGCTCTGGCCAATTAAATCTGTGAGATCTAAACGTTTTTTCTCGATTAATTCATGCATGTGTATTTATTATCCTCCGTAAGTTGAGTCGTGATTGTTTCGATTAAACCGAGTAGTCGCGAATATTCGGAGTATAGGAATTAATCACTAGCCAATTAATTCGGCCATACGCAATCGTGGTTTAGGATTAATTAGTGGTAAAATCAGTAGCTAATACCGTGGGGATAATAATCTGGTTCGGTGATCCTGTGTCAGAGTTCGCTAGATTAGAATCGGGTTTCTCTTGAGCATAAAGCAATCGGCTAATTAAATCTATAAGAGTGTCTCTTTTGGGTTGTTAGTTGATTAGAGAAAATGTGTGGTGAAGTGTCTTCCTGCCATTCGAGAAAATACGGAGAAATAGGGATGTGTCAGTAAGTGTCTTCGGCATCCGCAACTGATTTACATGTGATAATTAATTGTATTCTTGAATCGAGGATCAGTATAATTGTGCCAGAGTGGAGTAGTTGATATCCGAAATATTTCTAATTATTTGTTTAAACCCGTTGCTCATGTGTGTATTTTAATTCCTTGTTATTTAATTATTTTCATGCACTACAGTTTATACCCATAAATTTCCCCCCTTTTAAAGTTGGGTTTCTGCAGATTGGAAGTATAGAATAATTCTCGTCAGTCTTTTGGGAGACAATCTCGCTCGCCACTGTACTGTGCAGTGTGGGCAAACCGACTGCTGTCGGAACATTTATTTTTGGTGCAAAACGACACACCATATATATATATATATATATATATATATATATATATATAGATACATGTTGACCATATGTAATATTGTCTTGAATACCATTGGCTTGCATTTAAAAGATTAACTCGTTCCATTATAGTATATTAAATGTCATTTGATCTAATAATTATTTTGTCCCACTTCTTTTTTTATACCAGCGTAAATGTACGAAAAAAATCTATATGGTTGTTCATACGATATTTGAAACCTTTTGATTACAAACACTTTTACTCTCTTTTCGGTGGGGATGACCTAGTGGTGGAGTAAGATTGTTTGAAGACCGAAGGTTCGGGTTCAAATTTCTTCAATACCACAAGTTGGGTGTATGAGTAAAAAAAAAAACACTTTTACTCTATCAATAAGTTATCCCACTCAAATTTTATTAATTATAAAAGGATTAATTGTCATAAAATTCACCACCTTTAAATGAATTTGCAATTTAAACATGACTTTTAAAACGTTGTAATAATGATCCAACCTTTTTATTTGTAGTAAAATAGACACCCTTATAAAATTTCGATGATTGGAAAAGTAGGATTGCACAATAAAAATCCCCATTTTTCAACACCCCTAAACCGAATTAATTTGTTCACATGGAAAAATTATTGGGACGCTATAATTTCGATCATTGGAAAAAACTGAAAGTGTTGAATTTGCTACAAATCAAAAGGTTAGGTTATTATTGCAACGTTATAAAAGTCGTGTCTAAATTACAATTTTCTTCAAAGATAATGACTTTTTTTGACAATTAACCCTTTATAAAAATATATACAATTTAAGTCATCAGTTTATGTGTATTTCAAAATAAAAGGATATCAGATTATTAATTTGTTATATTTAATTATTTGTTGCCTCTCTTAATTAAATCTCACACATACATATACGTACTAATTAATACCATATTATTATGTGCCTCTTCGATTGCTTTGATCTAATCACTGTTTCGATAATGATATACTATTAATCTTTCATAATTTGAAACTAGAATATAGTCAAATATTTCTATTATATTGTGTATGCACTTGAATTAATGAAATGGCAGAACTAGCTTTTTGCTTAACAATATACATTTTTAATAAATTTTCAACTACATTGCTAATTTATAACAATATTCTGGAAAAAAGAAAAGAAAAATACTATTTTAATTTGTGAATGGCATATTTTGAATCACATAATCATATCATATTGTTTCAAAAAAAGAAATCATACCATATATAACGAATGCAATTAATTATTTACAGTATGTTACTATTTCATCAAATTTGCTGGTCATTATTAAGTGACTCAATCCAATACGTACTTTCAAAAACACAAAAATCAGTATCTAACCTACTCTAGTTCACTAAATTTTTACTTAATTTTGTAAATATTGTTCCTTTTTCACAAATTCGTCAATTTAGTCAAAATTTAACGACTAATCCAATAATTCAATGCCAGTATATAGCATGAAATCCTCTGCTACACTTTGTGCAACACTTGGTGCTACATAATTCAATTTATTAATTTTTCTTCAAATTTTTAATTCAATTTCAATTTATTATGCTTTATTTTAATTTTACACTTATTATTTATGGTCCATCATATCCTATTAAGGGTATATAATTAATTTTTTAATATTAAATTTTATTTTCTAATTAATTATTTCGTAAAAAAATAATTATATACCCTAATTAGATAGGATGAACCCTAATTAATAAGTGTAAAATTAAATTAAAGCACAATAAATTGAAATTGAATTAAAAATCAGAAGAAAAATTAATAAATTGAATTATGTAGCACCAAGTGTTGCACCAAGTGTTGTACAAAGTGTAGCAGAGGATTTCATCCGTATATCTATAAGTATAATTTCATTGATTATTTTTTTAAACCAAATTAGTAATTAGTTATTTTCTTCCTCCAGCAAGCCGGCCACATGTTGATGATATTTTTTGTTTTCTCAGTAAAATTTAATATATATATATATATATATATATATATGTGTGTGTGTGTGTGTGTGTTGATCAAATGAGAATCTAAACCCCATGTGGAAACTTGGAACTCATCTCATCTATTCATTGTTTTGATTTAGATGACTAAGATTTGGTCAATTTTTTGTCAAAGACGGGGTGGCAAACTTGTAATATTTGAGCATAATTTTTAGAAATCATATAGACAACACTTTAAAATCGTTGTCTATTCTTATAAATTTCGTTATGCTAAAATGAGAATACTATCATGCTATTATGAACATATATGCATGCTAATATGAATATATATATATATATATGCATACTAGTATGAACAGATAATGTCCTACTATTAACGAACACTACTACTGCTATTATGAGTAAAATTTATGTGTTTTATGAATATTTTTCCATGCTATTATGTGTATACTTCCATGTTATCGTGAATATTTTGTCATGCTATTCTGAGTTTAACATCACGCTATTATGGATGAAAAAATATATTTTTGAATAAACATATGAACAATGGATCTTAAATGAAAGAGCACGAAAAGAGCTTTAATTTGATATATAATTTGCGTTAATCTAATGAAAAATGAGCAAGTTATGGATGTTTAAAGTTTAAATAAATTTTGTGTAAGCATGCTGATGTCAGCTTTGACCAGGGATAAGTGTGACTTCCTCATATTTATCATTATGTCACCGCCTTTTTATTTAAATCTGGACCATTGAGATCAAATCATTGTGTGGTTGAGATTAGTTCCTACTTGGTTCTCATGTGAACCCTACCCTGTTGTGCCAAGGTCAAAATATATAAACTATATATAAATCTCACTATCTTATTACTAATCAAGATCAGTAAATTAACTAATTAATTACATAGCTGATGAGAAAATATTTTGAAATATATGATGGCCAAATAAAAATCTGTAAATATGTCAGATTAAAAATATTGATTAATATAGACAGCACATGTGAGATGTAGCTTCAAATTCCAAAATTAATGCGCATATTTATGAATGGGGTATGCCACAGAATGATAACCAGGATTATTTATTATTATACTAAATCTCAGATATCTTTTTAATTTATCAATACGACGCATGTATAAAATAAAATTTCATTATAATTTATATATATGACATTCTTCTCACAAAATAATAATAATAATAACACGGATAATAATAAATAGGTTTACTGAAATGTATGCTCGACCATTATAGAGAAAATAGTACAATTCAGGGTATAATAAGTACTTCGTTTAGAAAAAATAAAATTGTTTATATTATATATACTACAAAAAATTTCCTCGCAAAGTAACATTGCAAAAATTAAAATAAAATAAAATTGAGGAAACAAATAATATTTAGTTGGGTCCATTTTGAACATCAACATAATTGATATGTTTTCTTATTAAAGGGTTAATTTAGAATAAGGAAGATATGGGGAGTCACATTTTGTAAATTATGACAAATTAAAACTTGGAATTCATCCTACACATACAATTTGGAGTCTTTCACAGATTTCATCTTTTGAATGTACATTTCATTATCAGAAATTAAAAAATGATCCATTTGAGGAGGGGTATACGTACACAATGCCACGTGTCTTCGCCAAAAAAATTTCAATTTTAGTCCCACAGACATGTCCGAGTCCGATTTTAGTCCTCATATTATCACTTTTAGTTCCATTTTCAAAAATTATATCAAATGTGGTCCCATAGAACTTAAGCTATCGATTTTGGTCCCACGATTTAAACGGCACTTGAACAGATTAATGGAGGGGTGATTGCACGTGAGTCACGTGCTCAATTTATCCCCAAATTGAATCAAAATTCCCTAAACCCTCACATTGCAGCCAAAATGATATGGGCGGCGGCGGCGGAGGAAGTGGAAGCGCCACGCCGTTGAACGGCCTCGCTCTTGACACGCCGGCGGACACCCCCGACCACCCATCTGCTGGCTCTGCCGCCGCCGATGGTTTCGTGTCAGAAGACTTCGTTCCTGGGTCTTCTTCCAGCCGGGAGAGGAAGAAAGGTTTTTAATTTTTTGAATTTTTTTTTTCTACTGTACACATAATTAACTATACCCTATTTATCTAATCAGCTTAACTTAATCATCAAAACATAAGCTTTAATTAAAGAAACATATATAGGTTCTTCGGTTCGGCAACGTTAAAGAAATCTAGCTATTTAGGCTTGCAAGAATTTCCAGCCTCTTATATACAAGGAAATTTAGTATTCTTGAAAAATCATTAAAACTATTTCTTGATCAAAGCCATAATAATCTGCCACAATTTCAAAGCTGATGACATTGATCCACAAACACAATTAATCATTTATGTTGATTGAAAACTCTTGATCTCCAACAACCAAGAACAGTTGCCCAGATTCAATCACCATAACTCCATCTTTATCAGCACTGCTGAACTGCTTGCATGGGTTCACTTCAAACTCAACATTTTTCTTCTCATTTGCATGTAGCCTCACTGTCTCAAACCCGACCAACTGCTTCATCGGACCGTTGCCTCGACCTCGATCACGCCTCACAAACAGCAGCACCGGATGCTTTCCCGCCACATTCCCTACATTCTCGACGCCAACAACAGCCGAAAACCTCGACTTCTCGCAAGAATCTGCGTCAATGCATGACTTTCCAATCTTGAAATCGAACTTGTTTTTGCTGACTGAAACGAACTTGTATGAATAGTTGGAGTAGCTGAGGCCATAGCCGAATTCAAACACTCTTTCGCCTTGGTAGAATCTGTAACTCCTTCCTAGATAGCCTGAGATGGGATCAGCCCTCATTCTCATATCAGACATCGGTGTTTTAGTGAAATCTTGTGGATACCATGTCACGGGCAGTCTCCCGCCTGCAGTAAAACACGAGATGTAACATGAATTTCAGTAGTCTTGAAGGCAACAAAAAATAGTTTTGAGTTTGATGGAATTAAATTTTGTACCTGGATTGTGATCACCAAATATGATCTCTGCTAATGCTTTCCCTCCTGCTTCACCTGGATATCCACCCCACAAAATGCTTCCTATTTTAGGATCATTTTTCGCGAACGTAACATCTATGGGGCCTCCACAGAGTAGCACCAACACAACGGGGTTCTTAGCAGCCTCTGCGACTCTCTTGATTAGCCTCTCTTGCTCACCAGGGAGCACCAAATCCTCACGATCTAGCTCTTCACTCTCGTGTTCTTGATTCAGTCCCATCACCAAAACTACGTAGTCTGCAGACTTAGCAGTTTCTGTAGCTGCATTGATGTTAGGTGATGTGCAGTTGATTGATTCGCAGCCCTTGTGGAAGACAGTTTTCTTGACATAACTCATTAGGCCTTGTAGTGGAGTAATAGCTTTGCAGGGAGGCCCTGCATAGTTTCCAACGAGTGTTTTCTCGTCGTCTGCATTTGGACCGATCACTGCAAGAGACACTGTCCTAATCTTCGACAATGGGAGGAGGTTTTGGGTGTTTTTTAGTAGTACAATGCCATTTCTTGCAGCTTCAAGAGCTAACTCATGGTGCCTTAGAGTGCAAATGTTGTTGGCTCTGAGGTTACCATAAGCTAGTTTTTTCGGGTTTCCATCAAATAGTCCTAGCCTCATTCTCACAGAGAAGAGGTTGTGTAGGGCTCTGTCTATATCAGATACGGACAGTTTGCCCTTTTCGACAGCTGATTTAGCGTGGTCTCCTAAATATGATCCGCAGTTGAGATCCATCCCTGTGTTTTTGGGATGAAACTGTTGTTAAAAATGTAACAAAAAAACCTCATGCTGCAGAATGCAGTTTTACAGTAACTCACCGGCTTTGAGGACTTCTGCCACAGCGTCTTCGTGTGATTGTGAGTAGTTCTGTTTCTCATAAATAAGTGAAACTGCATCACAATCCGACACTATATAGCCTTCAAAACCCCACTCTTCGCGTGCAGTTTTAGTTAGAAGATCGCGATCAGCACAATTTGGAACACCATTGACAAGATTGTAAGCACACATAATCCCACTAGCTCCCCCTTCTACAATGCAGCTTCTAAAAGGTGGCTGAAATGTATCTGCCATATCCTGTTTTGTAACCTAAAAAAAAACAGAACTAGTTAATTATTTGAAGGCCTAATCTGATTAATTGATTGATTGGTGAGAGAGAGAGAGAGCGAGAGAGAGAGAGAGAGAGAGAGTTACTTGAGCATTGAAGGTGAAGCGATGGACTCCTTTCCAATGGTCCAAGTCATGGGCAGTGAGATGCTTGCAGCATGCAGAGAGTTGGAGGTGCCCGTCTGTTAGGCGGGCACCTTCAAAGGTGTCGCCTTGGATGCCTCGTACGAATGCCACAGCATAGTTGCTCACAAGCAAGGGGTCTTCTCCGGGGGTCTCTTGGCCGCGGCCCCACCTAGGATCCCTGAAAATGTTGATGTTTGGTGACCAAACTGTCATGCCAGTTGCTTCCCCTTCATTGTATATTGCTCTGGCCTCTTCTCCAGTTGCCTTCAAATAACATACTATTATGTGTTAGAACATGCTACAAGTTTGCTGATTTTCATTAGTTACTTGGAAAAATATATATAGATCATAACTGATAAATATATAGACCACATAAACAAGGTTGATGACAATCTTGTTTACATGTTAATTTGCTATACATATATATATATGAATCATAATTGATAAATATGTTTACGTACATGTTCTAAATGATGGGATGAGTTGAAATGTTATGATGCAAGCAATCACTTTACTATTACAGATTTAGATGGCAAGCTCAAAAGAATTGCAAAAATCAAGAAAAGAAAAATTGGTTCAAGTCAATTAAGACGCCAGGGGCAGGGAGCAATGCTGTCTTTTTAGAAATTTAAGATTTTGCAAAATAAGAAGTGGTTCGTTGACAACTAATTTTAAAAAATTTGATTTTGGTCTAAATTTCTTGATTAACTACATGCAAAAAAGCATTATAGGTTTTGCAACATTTAGCTTTATGATACTGTATTCAACCACAACAACAAAAAAAAACTATTAAACATAGAGTAACAACTTCTGATTTTTACAATTGGTATGCATGACAAAAGCAGGAAATTTGGATGCATGAATAAGATGTGCAAAATTAAAAAAACCTAGCCAACTGTCCAATAATATATACTATCACCAACTTTTTCCATTTGTGTTAATTAATTTCTGATTATGTCTGGTAATTTTAGAGGAAATACAGATCACACGTACATTTGGTATTGTTCAAGGAATCTGTTCCTTTCTATCATAGTTTATTTATCTAGTGATCTTACGTGTACACTATGATGTTATTACTATATATATATATATATATATATATATACAGGAGTAATGGCTTACAATTATAAAATAAAATCTGAGATTGAAAATAATAAAAATATTGTTTGTTCAAGGTTATGTATGGTTATATATTATTTTATCTAAATAATTTTCGTGATATGCAGATAGTGACTACTCGATCACCTGTTTTTAATTTGGACAAAAATATGCATAAACAAACAAACAAGCAGATTAAAAATCAAACGACAAATTATGTTCAAATAATTTAAGTCCTATTCAGAGCTTCGGTCCCATAGGCTGAATAATTTACCTTATCTCAAGACAGAATATACAGATAAAGATTCCAATAAAAATCTTTCTTTTTCTTTTTGGTTAAAAAATAATTGTACTAACCTTAGCAATTCTATACCATAGATGAGCATCAAATGAAGCTGCTGTGAGTATAACTTGAGGGAAACTGGTGGCTGCTCGAATACTCCCATTGAAGGAGAAACCATTCTCAACTCCGGCTGCCACTGCGACACCATGCAAAGCCTCCGACCACCACTGGTAGTAGGGGATGCCCAGCCGTGGGATGGCGGCCGCCTTGTTCACAAGCTGGCTGATCTTCTCATCGAGAGTTAGGCGCGTGATAAGGTCGAGGGCCCGCTCGTTGATGGTGAGGGTGGTGTTGCAGAAGGCAAATGAGGTCGTGGATGGACTGTTGGGGCTGCATGAGAATGGTGGGAGGGGTTGGACAGTGGAGTGAGACTGGTTCTTGAATGTTAGTATGAGAGAGATTGTGATTGCTATTGTGAGAGGAATGATGTATTGGATAAATTGTCTCATTTTTTTTAATGTGGCTTTTGGGAGGAAATATGTTTCTAAAGATGCTTGAAGTGAAATTTTGTTTGTGTAATTGGGGGTAGTTAAGTGTGTGCTGAGGTAGTAGGTAGGTTGTGTGTGTGTGGGAGAGAGTAACAAATTAACATTTTGAACTATAAGCAGAAGCAATATAATGGCTCAAAATAAGTAATCAAAATGTGGTAATAAATTTATAATCACTATAGCTAGGAAGCTTTCAAAACGCTCACCACGCACCTGCTACCCCGCCCTATATATCCCCAACTAACCACCGAACAAACCTACTAAACTATAAAATCATGTCTGATTGGCTGGCTATGTTCCTGCCCGAAAATCACGAGTTTCAATGTTCACCGACACATATGAAATACAACTTTACCTAGAACACGTGCATTCACGAGTACCAACTGCGAGTTACTCCTCCTCGCCCAGAAAAAGGATAGATTACAAGAGTTCTTAAACTCTCACTTACTCATAAGGGAATATATATGAATGCACCAGAAAAAATTGGAACTGAGATATGAACCTGTTCAATCCATACAACTACAACCAGCTTCTTTTCTCACCTTCCTCTCCTTCATCACTCTCCTAATTCTAGCTGTGTCGTCCCATTTTTCATGGCTCTCATAGATATTCGACATCATCACATAGACATTCTCCCTCTCGAGCTCCATCACCTTCCGAGCTGCCACCTCTGCAACTTCAACATCCCCACAAGTTACACAAGCACGAAGCAATGTTTTCCAAACCATTCCACAACTTTCGTATCTGAGTTCATTAATCATCTTCTCTGCATTGCCTACATTCCCTTCTTGCCCCATCAGCTTTATCATCAAACAACAATGCTCTGACATCGGATCAATCATGTAGACATTCATCATCGATTCAAAGTAATCTTTGGCGACGTTTAAGGGGATCCCACTATGCCAACATGCTGATAAAACATTGAGGAAAGTGATTTCATCCGGCTGCAAATTTTTCATTGCCTTCAACTTCTCAAAGAGTTCAAACACCCTGTTCGAGTTGCCATTATGTGCATATCCTGATATCAACGCGTTCCAAGTGACCAAATTCTTCTCTGGGAGTATTGAAACAATTTTTCTGCCTCTTCTACCTGTCCACATTTGAAATACATGTCTGTAAGAGCACTCCCGACTACAACATACACTTCTAAACCACGCTTCAACGTGCAACAATGTGTCAAACTCCCCAACATGATGGCTGATAAACTGGCAATGCCGCTCAAAACACTCGAAAATGTGAACTCATCCATAGGAACACCACAAGAATGCATTTTGCAGAAAAAATTCATAGCGTCTCTGCTCTGCCTCTGTTTGCATACCCTGTTATGATCGCATTCCAACAAGATGAATTCGGGCTTGGCATTTTGGACAGCAGAGTTATAACATCTTCTACTACTCCAAACTTCGTGACACCATCAATTTGTACAAGATGGGATCCGGATCAGGTATTTGATGGAAAACAGAAAATGCCAAATCAAGCACACCATTTCTAGCATTTGCAGCAAGAACAGAATTCCATGAAATATCATCCTTCTCAACCATATCTCCGAAAACCTTCATTGCATCTGCAACGTAACCACAATTCCCATACATATCAATCAAGCAATTAGCCACAAAAACACTGCATTCAACACCATGCTTCACAATCTTGGAATGCAAATACCTTCCCACCTGCACTCTGCTCAACTGACCACAAGCACACAAAGCAGCAGTAAACGAGTACGAATCTGCAGCAAGATTAGATTTTTCCAGCCGAGAAAATAGCTTCAGCGATTTACGAAACTGCCCAGAATGAACATATCCCGAATCAAAGAGTTCCAAGTAACTACACTCGGTACAGGAATTTCGTCGAACAAATGGTGGGCATCATGCAGGAGTTCAAACTTCAAGTAGAAATTAATCATAGATGTCGAAACAAAGGAGTTAGAGATGAACCCAGATTTCAGAACGTGCAAATGAGGCTGTTGGCAGTGCGAGAAACGGCTACTATTTGTACAATCGTGGATCAAATGGACTATATTATAGGCATTCATGATTCATCTTCGAACCGAAGCCGAAAATTTGAGGAGCTTTTGCGAATTGCTATTTTTGAAAATTGGACGGCGGAAGCCAGTTCTAATCCAAATAATCGAGCCCTTTGTCAAGAATAGCTTCACAGTTTGCTAATTTTGTAGGGGTCAAGTCTTAACATTATTTACTTGGCAGCTTTAACTCAATGGGTTTTAAAAAATAAAAGGGTTAACAGGTCTAATATTACATCATTTTCATCTTTTTTTGGGTTTTTAACACAATCTTTCAATTCTTTTAATAATTCTAAAACTTTACCTTTTTGTTGCAATTATGCCATAGAATAAAAATTAATCTGATGTGGCATAAATTTTTTTTACACATGTGCATTCTTAATCTGATGTGGCATATATTAAATGGCATGGTTTAATTAATTAAATATAATTCCTAAATTGAAGAAAAAATGTAATCCGTAAATTGAAGAAAAAAACGCGGGCAACTCTCCTTTCATATCTAATATTCACGTCTTCACCATATTCAACTTCAACTTCACGATCTCATCATTCTCTTCAAATCTTCATCATATGGAACCACGAGAATAAAAAATCTTTGAAAGATGAACAATCCATTTGAAATTAAAGGGGTTGAGCGGAGTTTTTTTAACAAAAATGTCCCGACAATTGAGTTGTTTGGGTCCGCGGTAGCCCCCTCCGTAAGTGTTTCTTGTTCAGCTCTGGTGCAACGAAAATGGCAGACACATAAACTGATACGCTATTTATTTAATAAATAAATCGTACCGCAAGTGCACGGTATTATCGTAATACCTAGGTGAGCAAGAGTATCATATCCCACAAAGATCATATTTACTCATTCTTAAACACAAGCACCTAATTAATATCGATACTCGAAACACTCAGATAAAGAGAAATAAAAATAACAAACATAAAATAAAAACACAAAACAAAGATATACTGAAATACTGAAATAAACCAAATAGGCGAAAAATACTAGGTTTTAGGGAACATGGATTTACTATATCATTTTACTATATTTATTGATTCTCTCAACCCGACTAATTATCTGTCTTTAATTTATCAATGGTGGGGGATCACTAGACTGTTATCAGGCTGTTGTTTTAAGGCATATACCATAACATAGATATAATGAGCATGCACTTCACTGCGGTCGGTTCTTCACACATGTCATTACTCATAATCAAGTACTCGAAGATCTATTCAACCCTATGTGATACTTGTTTACTTGGTCGGTCCTTCCAAGCACACATAATCTGATTTTTATCTATCATTAATCATTCTCTGGTCAGTGCTTCAGATTAACAACTAGCATGCATAAATGGTGATCAAGCATCCATACAAGATATAAAATAAATCATAGAAATCAAACCCCGAGAGACAACAGGAAGAAAAAGTAATCAAATCATATATAAAAATCCACAGGTTCCAATCCCTAATACCTAGCTACAAATTTAGCTAGACATAATAAAATAAATAAACATCATCAGAGTTTCAGTATTCATGTCAGTAGAAAATAAAGGTAACCGAAGAACAAGATGTAATTCGATGACTCCGTCTTCTCTGCAATGGTACTTCGTCTGTAACAACCTTGGCGTTTCCTCTTGAGTAGACGACAACTTCTTCTTCTTTCTCTTCTCTCTTGGATGCATATGACTCTTCTAAGACTTGTTATTTTCGTGTATCAAAATGGAGGCTTTTATGTGTAGGTTAGAAACCCTGAATTGGAGTGAGAAAATCAAGTTCCCGCAGATCCGTCACACTCGGATTGACCAAGCCATCCGGATCGACCCAAAGCCCTATTTTAACATAGGGTCGACCCAGACCAGCTGAGCCAGGTCAACCCACCTCTTCACAATTTGCACTGAGTTGGGTCGATCGAGCTCTCCCGGGTCGACCGACCCCTACTTCAAGTATGGCTTCAGATTTCTTTGAGTTTTGATAACTTAATCCGATCCATTAGGCTTCCATTAAGTATTTTATTAAGCCCAAAAACTTAATTAAACACCCATTTAACTCTTCTTGTCCGTATTCACTACTTTTGCTTCAAATATGCAATGAAAGCACAACAATTACTGCAAAACTATCAAACACATCAAAAATTCCAAATGATAATAAATTGAGCACACAAGCTATATAAAATACACAACTTCACATAATAAAGTACATCAATTCATATCCAAAAGTTGTGTAAAATACACATGTGTCGTAGACCCATTTTCTTCTATTTTAATTTTCATTCGTATTGGATTCATGTTACGGTTTATTAGGGAAAAAAATCATTTAATCGAACAATGAGATTAGTTTAATACAAGTGGGCATTAGAATTAATTAACATATATTTACACAGTTGTATGTTGTCGATTAGTGAAAAAACACTTGCATTGAACAATAACCATTTTTTTATATTTTGTAGTGATAATTTTTCCATTTACATTCATCATGGGGGTCAATTTCATACACTGTTGGATGGTGATAAAGTATATTCGGGCGGTGAGTTAACAATCCGACATTTCTTTGACAATGATAAATTTGGTTATCTTGACTTAGAGGATGAAGTGGAGAAGTTAGGGTATACCAGTTGGAGTAGTTTGTCTTTCAAAGTCCCTAAGAGTAATGTATACAAGGTGTTGCATGATGACAAAGATGTACTAGATATGCTTATATTTTTGTCGAATAAGTGCAATTTCATAGCTATTTATGTTGATAATGGAAAGAAGAGTGGATATGTTACTGGGATAGTGGGAGATATTGCATGTGCTTCTATTAATGTTACAGAGAAAACTAATGTATCTATGAAAGCTAGTGATCAGATTGCAGAGGGGATTGAAAATACACCAGAACTTGATGTGGATTTTGAATATGACAACCCAGATGAAGACACATATTACAAACCTGTAGGGAAAAGTGAAACTGATGATAGCATGAGTGATAAAGAGTTAGCATCTGAAGACGATGAGTATATACAAGCAAGATGTGACAAGAGAAATATAAAAGCTACACATGAATTGGGTATACTAACTACACAAGTTTAGTTAGGTAGAACTATAATGTCTACCGGAGAGTCACCAAAAGCAGTAGATGATGGATTTATGTATGAATATGATGAATCAGAAGATGAAGTTAACTCTGATTCTTCTGAAGATGAAGATTGATTTGATGATCAAGGTTACATAAGAAGGAAGCATCGTAAAGTAACTTATGATCCAAAATGTGATCATAAGTTACTAAAATTAGTATTGGGAATGAGATTTGAGGATAGTTTTCAATGCAAACGTGCTGTCTAGAAACATGCAATTGAAAATGGGCATCTAATCCATTGCAGAAGATGCAATAAAGAACAATGTGAGGCGTATTGCAACCCAGAATGTGGTTGGAGACTCTATGCCAGTGTAGTTAAAATAGATGGGACATTTGCCATTAAGTCTCTTAGTGGTGATCACAAATGTCCCAGAGCGATGAACAACAAACAAGTTTCATCTAACTGGATTGCAAATGAGTACTTGAACAAATTTAGAGTGAATCCAAATTGGTATGTGAAGGATTTAGAAGCTGATATAATGGAAAGGTTTGCATGTCAAATTACTAAATGGAGACTATCTGATGCAAAGTTTAAAGCACTTACACAATTGAGAGGATCAGTCAGAGAACAGTATGGAAAGTTGAGAAGTTATATTGTAGAGTTGATGAGGGTTGACAAGGATGGTAGATTTGATCTACTGTTAGGTAAAGCTAGTGTGTTTAAGGGATTATATATTGGGTTTAGCTCATTGAAGAAAGGGTTCATCAAGTGTTGTAGGCCAATTATAGGCTTTGATGGGTGTTTCTTGAAAACATCATTGGGAGGAGTTTTGCTGTGTGCGGTTACTTAGGATGCAAACAACCAAATGTATCCAATTGCTTGGGCAGTAGCTACAATAGAAAATGAAGAATGTTGGACATGGTTTCTCACAATTTTATTTGAAGAACTAGGCATAAGTGATTGATTAGGTTATACCTTCATCAGTGACCAACAAAAGGTATTAATCATTATATTTTAATTTTTATTTGTTTCTAATTATTTAAGTCATTGATCATAAAGTTACGAGTTTTTGTAGGGTCTAATCAATGCAGTTAGCAAGCTGACTCCATTTGCTGAGCATAGAAATTGTGTTAGACATGTGTACTGTAATTGGAAGAAGCAATTCAAAGGCTCAACTTTAAAGAACTTGTTTTGGAGAGCATGCTGCAGTACATACATGGAATCCTACAAAATTGCATTAGAAGATTTAGAGGCTGAAATGAAGCTGCATACACCAATTTCCTAGAAAGAAATCCTCAAAAGTTTTGTAAGGCTTTCATTTCTACATTACCAATGTGCGACATGATTGATAGTAATAATATTAGTGAGACCTTCAATGGTTTTGTTGTTGTTGCAAGAATGAAGCATGTGTATCATATATTGGAGGATATAAAAAAATGCCCTGATGAAAAGACAATTTAATAAGCTGGAAGAGATTAGTAGTGCCAGTGACAGTATCTGTCCAAACATTAGAGCCAAAATTGAGAAAATGAAATATGATTCCCAAGAAGGTATTACACATCCTGCAATAGGAGATAAATATGAAGTTCATTTGCATGATGATCAATTTGTGGTGAACATTGCTTCCAAGTCATGCACACAGGGCCATCTCCAGGATTTATGAGACCCTAGCAAATATATATCTATTTAAAACAAATATTTTACTATATGCTTATAGTTGGTGTTAAATGAAAAATCTTAAACACTAGTGAACAATGAAAAAATAAAATATAATCAAAACCACGTAAACCAATTCATCAACAAATAATATTTTTGGAAAATAAACACTAACTAAGTTCACACTCTTCGCGCTTTTTGTTGTGCAAAAGTATCAATCAAAACATTGTATTTAAGCTCAGCTACCATTTTTTTCTCAATAGATAACATGACCAAACCATTCAATCTATCTTGTGACATAGTTGATCGAAGATAATTCTTTATCAACTTTAGCTTGGAGAAACTTCTTTCAGCTGATGCTACAGTCCCTGGTATAGTCAATAATATTCTATAAGATACCCAGGCATTAGGAAATCCATAACGCAGATTTTTTATGTACTCCAAAACTTCAATTGGCCGAGTTAATCCGCTAGGAAATGTTTTTCTCAACAACTGTAGTTCTGAAAATAAGTCATGCACACAAATATCATAGTTATCCTCATGTTTCAAAACATTCTCCAATGTTGCATATGAACTTTTCAAACTCTCGTCATCTGCATCTTTCAACTGTTCCAAATTGAATAGAAATCCAAAAATCTCTTCATACTTTTTAAACTGCTCAAATCTTGCTTTGAGTGAAGAAAGAGCATTATCAACTAACAACAGAAAATATATAATTAATAATTATATATTAGGTATATTATAAACTGCTCAAATCTTGCTTTTTTAAACTCTCGTTTTTTTCTTTCTTGTGTATAAAGGTTTGGTTTATTTTATTTTTAATTTAGTTATATTTATTTAAATATATAATTAATAAAAAAATTTAAAAAAATGAGGCCCTAATAGTGGGGGAGGCCCTAGGCCCATGCCTAGGTGGCCTCCCCCTGGAGACGCCTTTGCATGCACATGCAGAGTATGGGACCTAACTGGAATCCCTATGTTCATGCTTGCTCTCAATAAACTTCTTGAAGCGAGACCCTGCTGATTTTATACATCAGTATTACTCAATGAAAAATTATATTGAGACATATAGATTTGGTATAAAACCCTGCAATGGGCCTAAAATGTGGCATGATGCACCTGGAGAGTCAGTACAACCACCATTGGTGAGAAGAATGCCTGGTAGGCAAAAGAAAAAAAAAGAAGGGCATTGGAAGAGAAAGAAGATGCCAAATCTATTAGGTTTCCTATGCAAATGACATGTCGGAGATGTCAACAACAAGGCCACAAACATCATAAGCAATTTCATTTCTTGTTTCTGAAAACATCATAAACACATTTATCAGTTCTGGAGAAACGGATTAATCTCTTTTGTAAACATCATAAACACATTTTTCATATTACAAGAACGTAATAAACACACATGTATTCTTCGGATATTAGCAACTAGGTATTAACAAACTGGACTTTAAGTTCGAAAAGAAAGAAGTCATTCGGCCTAGTCGATAAGAGCTAGATAGTTCCAGGGCACAGAAGGTCTGTAGCTGCCTTATTCTGCTATTAGTCCGCATTGTGCACATCTAACATCATTCCCATGTATTCATGCAATTTATCATGCAGTATAAATTAGAATTCAAAAACTAAATCGCAAAAAACCAACATGAGAATATTTGAAGAAATTTTTAACTCTTGTATGGATAATGAAACAACTAGCGTCAGTTCATCTGATTTTCCTTAGTCCACTTTTTGGATTGAACAAAAGAAGAATGTACTCTCTAAATTGAAAAATTGGAAGTGTATACTTAAGAAAATCAGAAGAACAATATACCCTTTAAAATAAATATGAAGTTAATGAAAATAAAGGGACAATCTTGTCAAGACTTACAAAATGCTTCACGGTATCTGCATTCAATTCTCGATACAATCTGCTTGCTTTAACAGCGGCAGTAGCGACATTTTTCATGTCAGCAGACCTCACTCTT
This sequence comes from Perilla frutescens, assembly GCA_026008535.1. Lineage (NCBI taxonomy): Eukaryota > Viridiplantae > Streptophyta > Magnoliopsida > Lamiales > Lamiaceae > Perilla > Perilla frutescens. Next base: position 65,995,133 of record BRKX01000003.1, on the reverse strand, counting down.
TGGGTATTTGATGTTGCCTGAGATCAAGCCGATGAAACCGCATCACTGGAGATCTCGCCATCGTCATTGGACTCCGAGAACCTATCGTGGAATAGATTGAACAAAACGTCCACATAGAAGAGAGGATCGAGATTGTGAAATTGAAGTTGAATATGGTGAAGACGTGAAGATTAGATATGAGAAGAGAGTTGTCCATGTTTTTTTCTTCAATTTAGGGATTGTATTTTTTCTTTAATTTAGGAATTATATTTAATTAATTAAACCACGTCATGATTTAATATATGCCACATCAGATTAAGAATGCACATGTGTAAAAAAATTTATGCCACATCAGATTAATTTTCATTCTATGGTATAATTGCAATAAAAAGGTAAAGTTTTGGAATTATTACAAAAATTGAAAGGTTGTGTGAAAAATCAAAAAAGATGAAAAGGTTGTGATATTAGAGCCTATTAACCCAAAATAAAATAAAATAAAATAAACAACATGAGATCGGATGAAATCTCTATTTGAATTGTTCCAATCCGTACATTATGATAGAATTTACAAATTTAATAATATATATTATAAAAATAAAAATTAATTATAATCAAAGGTTACGTGTTCAAATCTCCTCAATATCATAGGTCGGGTGTGTGAGTGAAAAAAAAAAACATAATTGACCTAGTCATATTTATTAACAAAAGATTAAAATTTAAAAAATTACCAATCATATATTTTAAAATAATCAACCGTAATAATTATTTCTTTGAAAATTAAATATTAAAAAGTAATTATAAACCCTAGTTGGGTGGGTGAACCCTAAAAAAATAATAATAAAATTAAACTAAAACATAATAAACTAAAATTGACGAAAAAAATTGACGGGTTGAAACACTAAATTTGAAATAGAAAATCTCATCTGACACGAGATACAAACTACATTAAGAAAATTTAAGTAAACTCCAACTTATAAATTACTACAGAGAAACTAATAAAAATTGCACTTAGAAAATTTCCAGTAATGCAAGGGATTCAACTCGAAAAACATTAATAGAGTTCAAACTCGTAATATCGACTACATAATACTCACTCCGACCCGACTATACAGTCCATTTTTACTTGCGCGTATATTGAAAATATTTATGAAAATAAGATATAAAAGCTAAACTTCCACCATTACCCCTATTTAAGATTTACAACTTTTAAAAATTTAAGTGATTAGTTTTTAATTTTCAAAATCTAACAATGATGTATTTGTACATTACTATGAAAAATTATATTAATTATAGTAATGAGACTATATATTTAATTTGGGACACCCTAAAATAATGATAAAAACTATATAATTGGGATGGACGACTTCCGATGTGAAGGGATTGGCCTAATATGTATAGAGGTATAGTTCAATCTCATGATACCTTCTATCCCTCCTCTCCTCCTACCCTCCAACTTAAACTGAAAAAATATAGATTTTTTCGATAAATTATTCTTTAATACTTACATTTTGTGCTCTTTTAAGAAATAGTCCATTTTTTAAAAATGAACAAAACAATAACCTTTTTTTATAAAAAAAATTGCAAATATAATGTTTGGTCAATTTTACAGCCCAAAAATCATACATAATTAATTTTATTTCAATATTTCTATTTTCCCAGCCGAGTAAAAAAAAATCTCCAATTAATAAATCTTAAAATATAATCAATTACATATAATTTTCGGCTCGAAAATGGATAAAATATTAGATTTGTAAATTTTTTAAAATATGGGTATTGTTTTGATAATTTTGAAAAAAATGGTCTATTTTTAAAAAGAACAAAAAATGTAAGTATTAAATTATAATTTTCCAAATTTTTTTCCTTCCTTCATAATATAGTCAAATTTTTTCTCCTTTCTCACAACAATTTATAGCTTCGAACATAAAGTGTAAAATTTAGAGACCTAGATTATAAGAAAACATAAAAATGAAAAATTATATATATGACCTATTGCTATTGCACGTTGTTACGTTGAGTGAAAAACTGTTCAATTAATTACAAAAGAACAAACATTTTAGAAAACAGTATTTTTTTTTTCCTTTCGTAAAATGGCACTTTATTTAAAAGTAAATCGCATTCTTTACATTCATTTAATATATTTGAACGACAAAATTGAAGGTCACGAGAATTAATATTTCGATAACGAAATGATTATTCCAATCAATCTGTAGAGTTTATCCAATGTGTATACTTGATTAGCAGCAGCAAATTTTTCTCATCATAAAAAATGTAAAAAACGTTGCCGGGAATGCCAATGTTTCCAAGACACTGCTTGGAAACTATGCAGGCCCTCCATGCACCACCATCACTCTTCTTCAAGGCCTAATGAGTTATGTTAAAGAAGTCAAGTTTGATCAAGGCTGTGATACCATCAGCTGCACTACTGCTTCTGTCAAAGCAGCTGTTAAGCTTGCAAAATCAGCAGACTACGTAGTTACACTTCTAACCCAAATTCATTAGTACCAGCAAACAAAAGCATTAGACTTCTAACCCAAAATCAAAATAAGAAGGGATAATATAAAAGCTGAAATCAAACAGCAAATGCCAATCAAAGGCATTGCTGCAGTTCTATAAGTATCACAATAATGAGACACACAAGTTATGTATTTCCAATTTCCACCAAAGACATAAAGAAAAGCACAGAATGTACAATCAGGTTCATTGTGCACTTAAATAACAGAAGTAGCTTAAAAAGAACACAAAGCTAATATCAGAATGAGTAAGCAAGAAACATTTAGTACAACCGAATGAGATGTTGCTCATCCCCAGCATATACATAATCATACTGAAGCGATGTAGCACAACTCTTAGGAAGCTGCTCATAATGTACTATTAAAAGGCTAAACACAGAAATATTTTGAATAGTCACTTACTGGGTGATTCTTTTGTTAGTTCAAAACCTAACCCACTAACTATGATTTCATTCCAAAAAGTAGCATGAACTTAACTTTTTTACATATAGCTAATTTAAGATCAGTTGAAGTCTGGGTGCTAATAGCTGGTTTCCTACCAGAGAAGTGTGAATTTTATGCTGCCTTGTGTCAGGAGGCAGCTATCTAGGAACCACTGGTGTTTGTCCTTCTGAGGAAACATCCGTCTCCTGGGAAGTCCAATAAAGCCAGAACTATAGTCACCATTATTCTCAGATTTACATTCATTTGACTCCACAAAATTATTTCCTTCATTGCTCCACAAATAAGGTTGTTTTGTATCTGTAACTATAGGCTGAGTTTGCTTATCCCCAGGTTCAGAAAATGCCAGAGCAGGACGACCTTCTTTCATAGTCCGGGTTATAGTTGGTGCAGGAATCTGCCTTCAAAACACCAGCTTGAAACATGGTCTGCCTGCCCTAGCATTGCTTCATTTTGCTGGTCCAGCTTAGGACGCTTTCCAAGACTATTTCCACACTTCAATTCCTCTAACTTCTCTTTGTTTTTATGCTGGAGCAGATTCTTCCGGACCATCTGTGGATGCATCACTTTTCTTATCATTTTCATTTTTAACATTACCATGATTAGGAGATATATTATCAATCATCTCAACTGTGCTTTTCTCTGAAACCTGTTTATCACTAGCACCACTTCTCTCTTCACGAAGAACAGTTCTCTTGTAAGCATCGACTGAGCACTCTGCATCAGACCATTCCCTTTCTTCCTTCTCCACATCCTGAGAATCTTGTATAATTGCCATTACTTGATTTGGATGATGAGGCAACACTGGTAAGATCAGGTTCCTCAACACTTATAGACCTTATGAAAGGCTGGAAATGAAATACAGAAGCAGCATGAGAGAAAGCATGGTTATTTACTAAACAAGTCGGTTGTTGCAGTAATTAAAGGAATAACCCTCTGAGGCTGGAAGCAAACAACGCCATCATTATCATCTTCATTTTCAGCAGGTGGTTCATTAAGATCAAATAGTAGCCTTCCATTGGAGCCCATTTTTCAAGCAGTTGCATACAAGCAAACAAATATGCCCAAATATGTCTACTAGTAATTTTATTGGATAGTTTCTAGTATAAATTAAACATTACAATCCCATCATCAAAGTAACAATCAGCAGTTATATTCAGACCTTGCGAATGGCCAGATAATAAACAATAAAAGCACTTGTGCACCAACGATGGAAATGAAAATGTGCATGTTCATAGTTATCACAAATGAGGGGGACAAAGAACCGTTAGTGATATTCAAAGATATGTGACTGTTTTAATCACATATTATATGTGACTGTTTTAATCACATATTAGGAATTATTTATGCAATTTTCTAAATCACTACACAGATGCACTAATTATTGCGCCAGTTTACTTAATAAGCACAAATTGGCACAAAACAAACAGACAGACAAACATATGCGCACAATGCCAGAAATAAAGGCCAACAACCGCCTAAAGCACCGGTGCATGTGCACTTTGTAAGAAGTATAAGGTGATAAAAATATATTTAATAAAACTAGAAACACAGAGAGTAATCTGTTTAGAAACACAAGAGTCCAACTCCACTATGAACTAATTAATTAATGGTAAAATCATTTCACCTACTGTTATCAAATAAAAACAACCCAATAAACAATTAAAAATAAACGACATGCCTGTGAGATTGATCATATATTATTTATTCACAGTCTGTCCTTGTTTAGCCTTCCATAAATCAAAATACCTCCGAGCAAACCACATTCTTCAATTTAACAACCACTTTTCTCCTCCATAATCATACAAGGCAAATCACTAACAAGAATAAAAATAAACAAATTTCAGCTGTACTGATACAAATAATGTTCAGTAGCAACCTCCCATTACTACAACAACAAATCCTAATCCCACATCCAATTGGCAAGCTTCAACTCAACATCAAATTCATCACTCCCCCCTAAATTAATTACAAGCATTAATAAAGAAACATATATAGGCTCGATTTGGTAGCGTAAATCAATAGGATCCCAATTTCAAAGCTAATGAGAATCCGCACACACATGTATGTTGATTGAAAACTGTTGGTTTCCAACAACCAAGAACACTCGCCCAGATTCAATAACCATAACTCCATCTTCATCAGCACCGCTAAACTGCTCGCATGGATTCAGGACAAAAAAACAAAATCCAAAACCAAATCCTATGTGATTTGACATTTTATTATAAATACTAACTTTGCTTACTGAATACAACATATAACATACTCACTCTGTATATTCCTCTGACCTCATACGTCTCACTCTCAGTACTCTGCTCTCACCTCATACGCTTCACTCTCACTCACTCTTTTCTCCTTTCACAATGAAATGCGGCCGACTTCGTCTAACCCTCTTCCTCCGCCTCCTGCACGGCGGTGAGGGTGACTCAACTCAACCACCATTCTCCTGCAACTCATCCGACCCGCAAATGAGGTCGTTCAAGTTTTGCCAAACCACCTTACTCATTCGAGAGAGAGTTATCAACCTTGTTTTGAAACTCACATTGGAGGAAAAAATATCACAGTTTGTCAAGGCCGACACCATCCCACGCCTAGGCGTCCCCGCCTACTAGTGGTGGTCGAAGGCTCTGCATGGGGTGGCCTTGGAGACCGGTGTTGAGACTGGAATCTCGTTCGAGGGGATATCAAGGCTGCTACTAGCTTCCCTCAAGTCATTCTCTCTGCTTCTACATTTGATTCAGAGCTTTGGTACCACCTTGGTCAGGTGCGATGTTCGTTTGTTCATTTTTGTTTATCATGTTATTTATACAGCTAAAAACTTGTTGCTATTATATTTTTGTAGGCAATTGGGATAGAGGCAAGAGGAATGTACAATGAAGGGCAAGCAAGAGGTATGACATTTTGGACCCCAAATATAAATATATTTAGGGATCCAAGGTGGGGAAGAGGCCAAGAGACACCTGGCGAAGATATGATGGTTGCTTCAAAATGCGTCGTGGCGTATGTTAGAAGTATTCAGGGTAGCTTTGAGGAGGAGCCCTCAAGCATGGCCATCTTCAAGTATGGGCATGCTGCAAACATTTCACTAACTATGATTTGGAGAAATGGGGAGGATTTGATCGTTTCACATTCAATGTTGTGGTACTATACTCATTCATTCATCACTAGCGCACACACACACAAAGAGTACTAATACAACCGGCTCTTTAACAGCCTTAGCAACACTCATAATCAGACATTTTCACGTTCTTGATTGAGTCTCATTACTAGAACGACATAGTCTACTAAACTGCTCACATGGATTCACTTCAAACTCAACATTTTTCTTCTAATTTGCATGCAGCCTCACTGTCGCCTTGACCTCCATCTCCTCTCAGAAATAGCAGCACCGAATGTTTTCCGGCCACATTCCCAACATTCTCGACCCCAACTACAGTTGAAAACATCGACTTCTTGCAAGAGTCTGCATCATTGCCCGACTATTGAATCTTGAAGTCGAGTTTATTTTGGCTCACAGAAGCAAACTTATAAGGGTAGGTGGATTAGCTGAGGCCATGGCCAAATTCAAACACTTTTTTCCCTTGTTAGAATTTAGAAGTGCGCCCTGGATATCCAGAGGACGGATCAGACCACATTCTCATATCAATCATCGGTATTTTAATGAATTCTTGTGGATACCAGGTCATACTTAACCTTCCTCCTGTATAAGAACATGAAATGCAACATTAACTACATAATTGATTCTTGAAGTTTAGGGCCTAACAATCAAGTTTTTTTTTAATGAAGTTTACTTTGACTGTGGTCACCAAATATGATCTCTGCAACTGCTTTCTCCCTGACCAAGATATCCAGCCCACAAAATACTCCCTGTTTTGGGTTAATTTTTTATGAAAGAAACATCAACACGCCCTTTACAAAGCAGTACTAAATATGTTTGTGGAGGGTTTGTTGATATTTCTTTCACAAAAAAATTATCCCAAAATAGGGAGTATTTTGTGGGATATCTTGGCCAGACAGGGGTAAAGCAGTGGTTGAGATCATATTTGGTGAACACAATTCAGGTAAACTTCATTAAAAAAAAAAACTCGATTGTTATGCCCTAAACTTCAAGAATTAATTACGTAACTAATTTTGCATTTTATGTTCTTATGCAGGAGGAATGTTGAATATGACTTGATATCCATAAGAATTCATTAAAATACCAATGACTGATAAGAGAATGAGACCTGATCCATCGTCTGGATATCTAAGGCGCACCTATAAATTCTACCAAGGGAAAAAAGTGTTTGAATTTGGCCATGAGCTCAGCTACTCCACCTACTCTTATAAGTTTGTTTCTGTGAACCAAAACAAGCTTAACTTCAAGATTCAAAAGTCGGGCATTGATGTAGACTCTTATAAGAAGTCGATATTTTCAACTATAGTTGGGATCGAGAATGTTGGGAATGTGGCTGGAAAGCATCCGGTGCTGCTATTTCTGAGGCGGGATGGAGGTCGAGGCGACAGTCCGATGAAGCAGTTGATCGAGTTTGAGACAGTGAGGCAGCACGCAAATGAGAAGAAAAATGTTAAGTTTGAAGTGAATCCATGCGAACAGTTTAACAGACTACGTCGTTCTAATAATGGGACTCAATCAAGAACGTGAAAAAGTCTGATCATGAGTGTTGTCAAAGCTGCTAAAGAGCCGATTGTATTAGTACTGCTTTGTTTGTGTGTGCACTAGTGATGAATAAATGAGACTAGTACCACAATATTGAATGTGAAATGATTAAATCATTTCCATTTCTTCAAATCATAGGCAGTGAAATGCTTGCAGCATGCCCAGACTTGAAGATGACCATCTTTGAGGGCTACTCCCTCAAAGTAGTTACCCTGAATACCTCTCATATATGCTATGACGTATTTTGAAGCAACTATCGTATTTTGTCAGGTGTTTCTTGGCCTCTTCCCCACATTGGATCCTAAATATATTTAGGATCGGGCTCCAAAATGTCATTCCTCTTGCTTGCCCTTCATTGTACATTTCTCTTATATCTCTCTCCTAATTGCCTATAAAAATATAATAGCAACGAGTTTTTAGCTAATGTGTAAATAATATGATAAACAAAAATGATCGAACGAACACCGCACTTGACCAATGCGGTACCAAAGCTATGAATCAAATGTTGAAGCAGAGAGAATGACTTGAGGGAAGCTAGTGCAGCCTTGATATCCCCTTGAACGAGATTCTAGTCTCGACGCCGGTGGCCAAGGCCACCCCATGCAGAGCCTCCGACCACCACTTGTAGGCGGGGATGCCTAGGTATGGGATGGGCGGGGATGCCTAGGTATGGGATGGCGTCGGCCTTGTTAACAAATTGCGATATTTTTTACTCCAATGTGAGTTTCGAAACAAGGTCGATAACCCTCTCTCGAATGGGTAGGGTGGTTTGGCAAAACTTGAACGACCTCATTTGCGGGTCGAATGAGTTGCACGAGAATAGTGATTGAGTTGAGTCATCCTCACCACCGTGTAAGAAACGGAGGAAGAGGAATAAGGTTAGAAGAAGTCGACCGAATTTTCATTGTAAGAGGAGAAAACGGAATTACTGATAGTGAAGCGTATGAAATGAGAGGAGAATACTAAAAGTGAGGTGTATGAGATTAAAGGAATATAAAGGCTGATCGAGTGGGTATGTTATATGTTTATTCATCAAGCAAAGCTAGTATTTATAATAAAATGTCAAATTACCAAAGATTTGGTTTTGGATTTTATTTTTTGTCCTGCTCCTATTGAAATATTTTGTCCTGCTCCTATTGATAAGAATATTCTGGCGCCGCCGATTGTGAACCGGACGCCGTCCTCCTTCCGGCCACGGATTCTCCGGTGCTGAACCGGCATGTTGGAGGCTTTCCAGATGGCGATCTTGTCGAACGCCTGGATGGGGAGGACGAAGTGGGAGTTCGTAGGGTTGCACTTGCCGCGGTGACGATGATGGAAATGCCGGGGATGCACCACCGGAGGTCCTCCACACACCGGATTTCGAAGCAGGCGCCGCAGATCTGGCCCTTCTCGAAGAGGACGGTGCTGAGGGCGGTGGTGGCCTTGCCGTAGCCGTTCTTGACTAGGTCGCCGTAGCCACAGGCGCCGCCGACGGCGTCGATGGGGCCTGTGGCGGCGTAGTAGGTCGCGCGGGTGGACTTCCAGTCCGAGTGCGAAGCGGCGGATGGGGTGGAGGGGAAGTAATGCGAGTTAACGAGGAGGACCGACAGTGAGAGTGAGAGAGAGGAGGATGAGCCGCATTTTGAACGGCGGTGGTGGAGAGCGGGGAGGCGGCGGCAGGTGGGGGTGGTTTCTTCTTTTTCTGCTTCCCCCCTAACTCCCATTTCTTTCTATCCAAACCCCACGATTCATGACACAAACATTTAGGTAGTTTTTGTAGGTTTTCCGTTTGCGAAAATTGATTTAGATTTAGTTGGGTGGATTTTGATTTAGTTAGTAAAAATTGAGGGAAAAAAAAGGAGAATTAAAAGAGAGAAGATTATGTTGTATGATATGCTGCAAAATATTCGTGATTTAATCTTTTTTTTTTGTATGGAGTGAAAATAAAAAATTGTACCAAAATAAAAAATAAGGATTTTTCATTGTTCCAAAATGAAAAAATGAAAAAAGTATAATTTTCATTTTTATTAAGAATTTTTTTCATAATTATCTAGGATTTATTAATATCTTTCACTTTCATTATTATCCTTTTTTTCTAGGTATTTCAAGAATAAATGAAAATTAAAACAAAAAAAAAAAATATTGTACCAAAGTAGCACAATTTTGGGTAGAAACAACACAGCATGGGGATCCTGCGATTTTCAGCCCGGAGGATCACAGTCCACATATAATGATGGGATAATGTGAATTTAAAAAAAAAAATTATTTGTTTTCAGAGTTGATCTTCCCTCTTAAATGTCAGACACATATACATATATGTTGATCACATGTAATATTGTTTTGAATGCTATGGGCTTAGCATTTAAAAGTAACTTGTTCCATTACGATATATATATTAAATGTCATGTGATCTAATAATTATTTTGTCCCACTTTCTTTCTTTTTTTACCAGCACAAACGTACTAAAAATGCTCTATATGGTTGGTAATACAAGATTTGAAACCTTTTTATTACAAGTACTTTTTTTTTTACTCACACACCCGACCTATGGTATTGAAGAGATTCAAACCCGTGACCTTTAGTCTCCAAGCAATTTCACTCTACCACTAGACTATCCCCACCGGAACTTTATTACAAGTACTTTAACTCTACCAATAAATTAACCCAAAATCGAATCACAATGCACTCGTATTTTATTAATTATACAAGAGTTAATTGTCATAAACTTCACCACTTTTGAATAAATTTATTAATTTAAACATGACTTCCAAAACGTTGTAATAATATATAATTTAATTTTTTTAATTTGTAGTAAAATAGACACCCTTACAAACTTTTGACGATTGGAAAACTCATTGCATAGTAAAAATTCTCATCTTCCACACCCCTAAACTGAATTAATATGTTCACATGAAAAAATTATTAATATGTTATAAGTCCGATCATCGAGAAAAAAGTTAAAAATGTCAAATTTGCTATAAATCAAAATTTTGAATTTTTATTACAACGTTTAAATGTCATGTTAAAATTACAATTTCAATCAACAGCGATAATTTTTTTGACAACTAACACATTATAAAAAATATATATACACAATTTAAGTCATAAGTTTATGTGTATTTCAAAATAAAAGGACATCAGATACTAATAAATTTGTTATATTTAATTATTTATTGCATCTCTTAATTAAATCTCACACGTACATATACGTAATAAGTAATATCACATTATTATGTGCCGCTTAGATTGCAATATTGCATTGATCTAATTTACTGTTTCTATGTATCAGTCTATACATATATTAAAGCAAAATTTATCTATCTATCTATTTATCTATCTATCTTTCATGTTTTCCAAAAATGTTTCCAAACCTTACCGACACTCATTTCATTATTAGATCTTACTTTTTGTGTTGTGGGTTTCAAACATGTTTTCATTTTCTGTTTTTCTTTGTTTTATCGTTTTGTTTTAAACGTGTTTCCCCTATTTATGAAATGCCAGTTACAATTAAATTCATAAATTTTGATACGATTTACAATTTAAACACAAATTAACTTTGAAATGTTATAATTAAAACATAATCTTGCATTTTTTTTTTTTTTGCAAAATAAACACCCCAAATTTTCAATGAACGAAAAACGAATATATAACACGAAATATTGCAAAATTTTATACATATTTAACATAAACATAATTTTAATTTCATCAATACAATAAATATAGGTGAGAAATATTGTGTTTGATTCTTATTATTGCAAATTGTATTTATTTAAGAAAAATGCAAGAGTATGTTTTAATTGCAATATTTAAACGTTCGTGTCTAAATTGCAAAATAAGACAAATTTATGTATTTGATACTAATTAACCCTTAGTGAAGTATATATGATTTTTTTATTTGAAAATTGTCAAAATATGTTCCCCTATTTATGAGAAGTATATATGACGTTTCAATTTTTGCGGTTTTCAATTTATGATTTTTTTGTTTATTAGAAGTATCTATATAATATATAATAACAAAACCGTGACCGCAAATAAAAAAAATACATTTTCCCGCCCAAATGACATTTCCGAATATAGAAATCTATATAACTATATTCATATGATATAAAGTAATTAAGATATGTTTATATTAATGTATATTAATTTCCGCAAATCTGTAGAATTATCCACAAATATGTAAATTGGCATATATAAGTTTAAAAATATATTAGAATAGCGAAAAGTAATTAGAAATTTATATATTGGAAATTACATTAATTAGGTGCATATCATATCCGTACGTGTGTGTGTGTATTTCCCATTTATATAGATATACATTATCATTTAGAAGATCACGTATATTAGCCATGATTGTGGAAAAGTTTGAACCCATTCTAGCTACCTAAATTAATTTGTTTCTATGAATCCAAACAGCTTAGATTTAACATATTTTTACTTTTAAAATCGTATTATTTTAGGTTGTATATTTTCCATCAATAGTTTATGAGGATGGTGGCTAATTTACATTCTATCTAAATAGATCAGCACTGATCACATCAATCATCCATATCTATATATAGACAAAATCTCGACTTTTCTCAATTAACAAACAAATTTTTTTTATTAACCGCCCCGCCCATATGCATTCAATTATGGCCGCAAGCAATCATGAAAAATATCATCTATCATTGTTTAAAAGAGTGTTTTTTATTTATTTATTTTTTTTAATTCTTTTTTTAGTGTATAACTTATTCGATGTTCAATTAAACTAATGATTCTATATTTCTTTTGACAGGGGAAAGCGTTAAAAATTGATTAGCCGGTATATTTGGATGAATACGCGAAAAGTTTATTTGAATGTCAATGCGGAGGTTTATTCTCCTTCATTTCATGTTGTGTGTGTTCTTCTATGTAAATTTACCGATTGAAAATCATTTTACAGTTTTCTCTTTTTGTGCAACCTTTTTATTTAAATAATGATTTTTGTATTTTTGTTTTTGGTTTTATCATCTGATCAGTGGAGAGGGGAGGAGCGATACCAACTAACGAAGTTTACATCGATTCCTAAAATGTTTTATTGCACTTTTTGAGGAACGATTATATTGTAAAGAAGGTTATCTGGTGAAATTAATTAAAGCTTTTGTTGTGAGATAAATTTCAACTTTATTTCTTTTCTTTTGAAATAACTAAATTTGGAATGAAGAGTGATTGCAATGATACATCATATTACTCTCGAAGAAAAAGGAGAGAAAACAAGGGGTACAAATTAGATTCGGTATCTTTATACTTCAATTATTATGTATGTATTGTATTTTTGAACTTTTGAATTTGCTTGATCCTCTTTTACATGTCATGTGATTGTTTCATTTTTCTACTAAAAAGATATATGTCATATGAAGACAAAACCTTTTGATGTTGATATGTATCTTTTTTTAAAAAAATATCTATGAAATTTTATATTGAGATCATGGAAGATGATACTTGAGCAAGTAGAAGATAGATGGCGGAGGTCATAAGTTTTTAGTGTAAATTGAATCTTATAATGTGAATGTGTCCTGAATATTTATGGATTATAGGATTTTTGAAGAATGGATGTACAAGATTACTACTAAATACAATTTTAAATATAATTACAATTTTTGTCATTAGTATATGAATTTTTTTTCGTGAAATACAATTTTAAATTTTTGGAAATGTTGTACAATTTATGAATTTTTATAACCATAATGCAATTGTGAGCAATATACAATTTTAGATTTTGCATTCAAAATTTTCTATTAATATATAATTTTTAAAGTTTAAATTTTTAATTCGTTTATATAGGATTCTTTTAAATTATAATGTAACTTAATTTTCAATTTTATCACAATATGAAATTTTACAATGTAATTATTTATAAGATTGAATTTTAAATTATATATACATATATGTATATATCCAACATTAACAATTTTGTGCTTATTAGGGAAGAATGAATAATAGGGTAATTTTTTTTACGATGTGTAATTATGTAAATTCACATGTTTTTGTCATGTCATCTAATAATTATCATTACACGGGTATCATATTTTAAAATTTAGTAAAAATTGAATAATTCAACATGAGAATAGTGATGTCGCGCCCCTGTGTCACATTTTCAGGATTTCCGGATTTTGCTTTATTTTTCACCCCAATTTTCCCCACTTTATATAAATACCAACCTTAGTTCGAAATTGGGGTATTCCACATATTTTTCCAATTACTAAAATGTGACAATATATAAATTATAAAATATACATGTTTGTATAAAACATTATGACAAATAAATATAAAAATTAAATGGTTACAAATTTAGAAATACTTCTTTATGTATGACTTTTTCATTGATTTACACTTGAAATCACCATTATCATTTGACAATTAAAGAATCATTGGTTCACAATTTAAATCAATAAAACTATGAATTGTGGTCAAATGTATCAGATTTCAAGTAGATATGAGTAATAGGGTAATATTTTTTTATGATGTGTAATTAATTAAAATCCACATGTCTGTCATGTCATCCAATATTGACTTAAATAATAATTTGACTATAAGTTTACTCAATTGATAATTGATAAGTATGATTAAATGCATAATTTTTGAAGAATTAGTTAATTATATCAAACAAACTACAATATAAAAGAATTGTTATATTATATTAGAAAAAAAATTATTAATTTAAACACATCAAGAAATGTTGTAAATGATCTTATGAACACTCAGTTTAATAATAACATAGTTTGATCCATTAATTTATGCAAATGTACTGTTATATCAATAGAGACTATAACCAATAAAATTTAAAAATTAAATAAATTTCTAGATAATACAATGCTGTTATTTTCCTGTGTGGGATTTTTTTTTTGTAATGAATTTATATTTCATATTAGTATTAGGTTAATTGAAATCATTAACATTCATTACATAGATATTATTAATTAATCGTGATCGCATAAAATTATGGAATAGAATCATATATGAACATACATCAGCATTAATATTATTTGGATCCTTAATGAAATCAAGTTCATTTCAAAAGCTATCACTTAGGGATCAAGATCTACTGTGTGGGAGTACAACACCCCTTACTGTACATACAGGGGCCCAAAATTGTGCCATTTTGATATATTTTATTATTTAATTGCTCTTGAAATACTAAAAGATACTATAAGATCCAATAACTAAGACATACACTCCATTTAGAAATTATTAATTAATGGTGATCGCATAAAATTATAGAATAGAACCATATATGAACATACGTCAACATAAATATTATTTAGATCCTTAATGAAATCAAGTTCATTTCAAAAGCTACCACTTAGGGATCAAGATCTACTGTGTGGGAATACAACACCCCTTGGTGTACATACAGGGGCCCAAAATTGTGTCATTTTGATATATTTTATTATTTTCATTGCTCTCGAAATACTAAAAGATACTATAAGATCCAATAACTAAGACATACACTCCATTTAGAAATTAAAATTAATTATAAATTATAATTATTTTTATAATCAATCCTAAAAATTTAAAATGAAAGATAATGAAAAGACCTAATTATGAAAAAATCAACCATAATAAAAATGATTAGCAAAAAACTAACATTAAATATATTAAAAATGATTAGATAAAAATAAGAACAAAAAAAACTAATTTGAAATTAAAAAAAGAAAAAGAAAAAAGGAAAATCAAACAAAATGTCGACGTTTGAGTACACAGTTTTATCTGCTATGTCAAAGTGTGCTACAGAAGATCATCTTCTACCATTTAGCGGTCAATTACCATTACACTCATACTTATTCATTTTCACATATTTTAATTTACAAAAATAAAATAAAATATTATTACTGCAATTTTGCGTCATATTTTCAGACTAACAATGCAAGTACGGCTAGATATCATGATTTTTTTAGAGAACTAGAT
The DNA here is from genome assembly GCA_026008535.1 of Perilla frutescens. NCBI lineage: Eukaryota > Viridiplantae > Streptophyta > Magnoliopsida > Lamiales > Lamiaceae > Perilla > Perilla frutescens. The sequence goes on along the minus strand of BRKX01000003.1, from coordinate 65,979,635 downwards.
ATCATGAATTGAACTTCATATCTACACGAGACTTGACAAATTTTACCACTATTCATAATTTGTTGATTTTATACTTTTGAATTATTGATAAATGGTTGATTGTAAATGGTTCTTTAATTGTCAAATGATAATGATGATTTCAATTGTAAACCAATGAAAAATGGAATGCACAAAGAAGTATATTTATTTGTAAATTTTACAATTTATATTTATTTGTCACAATATTTTACCAAAACAAGTATATTTTACAATTTGTATAATATTGTATATATGTTACTATCACTATTATCATGTTGAATTATTCAATTTTACAAAACTTTAAAATATGACAATCCCGTGCATCGCACGGGTGCAATGCTAGTATAGCATTAAAATACACCCGATGAATGGCCAACGCTAGCTTTGGACGCCTTTCTGCCAATTCAAATACTATGTACAATTCAAATACATCGTACAATGTCAATATGCCATACTGCAAACCTGCAATATTTTAATTCAAAATACTATTTAAAAATTTGTAAAATTCATCTTGACAAACTATTCATGATACTGATAAGAACCCCCCCCCCCCCCCCATAACCCCCCATACCCATACCCATACCCATACCCATACACTGCATACCACTGTCAGTTTCGACCATAATTATTTTGCCACAAAATGCCATTTGAATCGGAAAATTCTACGCTCCCCTCCCGAATAATATCCGAGCCCGTTAAGATATCACCACGTGTCCTGCGATCTTAAAATATGACCAATAAAAATAAATCACCAAAAATGATGGAAATGCGGCATATTTTTGTAGTAATACGCACCTTTTAGCTATTGTGGTACTTTTCTTTCATCATTAGCTACACAGTTCCATGATTTTCAATTTTTTCCTTACCGATGTATATATCCAGCTTGAAGAAAGAATTTTTTATTTTACATTTTATTTTCTAGTAATGGTACATTTCTTTTGATTTATTCACATTTTGAATTTTATTACTATATTATTTTCAGATTATAAGTTTATTAAAAGACATGTTAATCTGAATGATGTATAAGCAACATTTTAATATTTGGTATTAAATAATTTTTGTGGGGAGAAAATGAAATTGTGAATAAAAATTTGTATTGTAAATTTTAAATAATTTGCTCTGCAACATTTTTTTAGCGAGAATATGAATTAAATGGATTTCCTGTTTTTGTTTTTGTTACGTAAAAATAGGCGTAATTTTCTTAAATGTAATTATGTTTAAATATTATTTACTAAGTTAAAATGTGCAAAAATTAGTTGTTTGAAAAAATTATTTAGGCGTTTGAAAAAGAATTTGTATATATCGGCACATACGTCGACAATTATGTTTTAGTTTTTTTTTATGAAATATTTGGCATCGGTAAAATTTGTATTGTTGTCAAAAATATATTTTATGGGAGAAAATAACATCAATTATGAAAAAATTTAGTTTAAATATATAATTTGAATCAATTTCGTATTAATTGACTCTAAATTAACTGAAATAATTTTATAAAATGTAATTTTGTTTCAATATTTTTTAATAAGTTAAAATTTCCTAACAACATGTTAAATTAGGCTTTTCAAAAATAAATAATTTTTTTACTTATCGGTACATACGTCGACAATGTTTATTTATGTAATTTACGAAATATTATTTATCGATAATATTTTTATTGTGTTATAAAATTATTTTATGGTTAAAATTGACATGGGTAAACTATTGTCCATCACAATCACAATAATAGTGGTGTGTGGAGGTCACAATTTACTGCAAATATCAAATTGGGAATTATTCTTTGTTTGCCTTATGTAATAAAATTAAACGGGCCCATCGATTTTGTCTAATTGACGAATACTTTTCTGTTGTCGTTCTAATATAGGTAACCTAGGTCAATTATCACCATTTACAAGTCATCGAACACAATTTAATTAAAATTGTATCAATTTAAATTTTTTAGAGTTCGAAAGGTTAATCAGCTATTAATTTAAAAATTTGATAGATAAACTTATCAATTTAGAATATAAATTATAGAAACTATTAATATATAACGATCTTAAAAGTCAAGTATTTTGATTCTTTTTATTTTATATTATTTTTAATGATTTTTCCACTAATTATATATTAAATTTAATAAAAAGGTTATTAAAAATAATTATATAAAAAATAGTCAAAATAATGATCTTTAAGGTCCTAATTGATAGTTTCAATCATTTAGAAGGTGATTGGTATGAAATACTCGAATTAGATATGAATGGTATAAAAGATTTTTCTTTTCAATTTTTGTTTTTTTTTAAACCGGAAAATAAAATTTAGCCTACTAACTCAGTGTCAAATAATATCACAAAATTATGCTAAACAATCTCTGGCAATGATGCCAAAAACTTGACCACTATTTTATTAGCAGTAAAAACAACCGCAAGTGTCCAGTGTAATTGTAATACGTAGTGATCAAAAGTATCGTATCCACAGGGATTGCAATTCAAATTTCAATCGAAGGTTTATTTGTATACTTTTACAAATATTTTTGTAAACTTTAAATAATTTGCTCTGCAACATTTTTTTTTGCGAGAATATGAATTAAATGGATTTCCTGATTTTTTTTGTTACGTAAAAATAAGCGTAATTTTCTTAAATGTAATTATGTTTAAATATTATTTAGTATGTTAAAATGTGCAAAAATTAGTTGTTTGAAAAAGAATTTGTATATATCGGCACATACGTCGACAATTATGTTTTAGTTTTTTTTATGAAATATTTGGCATTGGCAAAATTTGTATTGTTGTGAAAAATATATTTTATGGGAGAAAATGACATCGACTATGAATTTTTTTTAGTGTAGATATATAATTTGAATTAATTTCGTATTAATTAACTCTAAATTAAATGAAATAATTTTCTAAAATGTAATTTTGTTTAAATATTATTTAATAAGTTAAAATTTCCTAACAACATGTTAACTTAGGCTTTTGAAAAATAAATAATCTTTACTCATCGGCACATATGTCGGCAATGTTTATTTATGTAATTTACGAAATATTATTTATCGGCAATATTTTTATTGTGTTATAAATTTTATATGTGTGAAATTGACATTGGTAAAATATTTTAGATTTAAAATATGAAGATATATAATTTATCACAATTTCGTATTAATCGATATTAAATTAAAATGAAATAATACTACAAAAAAAGGGGTTGCGTTTAAGTCACTTTCGTTGAGAATCGCGCCCGGGTAATTCATTTTAGGAAAATGAACAGACACCACCATTTTTTCAAAACTCTTCGCCAAAGGGGTGCTCACCGTAATCGGTGTCCGAAAATTCGATACTCGAAACCCATCGCGTCGGTTGAAACTGGTGAGATATGTTTATAATGCGGAGTTTATCCATTTTTCGTCACATTCGACCGTTTCACATTTTATAGAAATTATCTAAGATTTTTCTTTGATAATTCTTCATTGTTTGAAATAAGTAGCTTGTGAATATGTCATCTCGTCGTTCAAATGTGCCTCCAGAGGCTGAAGCGGTGTCGGTCAAGCGAAGAAGGGACCAAAGAGGTGGTGTTAGAGGTTAGTCCGTTTTTGTATTTTTTAAGTTAAAATTTGAACTACGCGTAAATTGTGATGTTTCGATGAGTTTTTTAATTAATTTTTGTTCAGATTAACTATATTTATATTTTTGAGTTGGGGAAGGGTTTTATGCAGAAACCCGTATACATGAACACTCTCATGAAATTGGTAGAGAATTTGCACTGTTTGTGAAGTTATAGTAAAGCTTGAATTCATCGATCTTCATGATAACACTGTCTCTGTGATTTTGTGTTAATGAAATTATCAAAATTGGTTATTGATAGGTTCTTACTTGCATTAATGGAGCATGGTAGTTTAGTAAAGACACGACCCTAAAGGTTATTCCTTTTATGTAATTTTTTTAGAAGTTTGAAACTTGTAGAATGAGCAGACTGATAATTCCTCTGATTTTCAATTTAATGGCTTGATAATGTCATTTTATTTGTAATGGTTCATTTGCTGAGGTTATGAAGTTATTCTTAATATATTGTTGTGGTTCACTTCCTAATGATATGAATTTGATTAATAAATTGTTGTGCTTCATTTGTTGAGATTATGATCTTGGTTAAAAGCCTTCTACCTTCTCAGCGAAATGGAAGACGAAGACAAGTGAAGAACGGATGCCTCTTCTTGGTGTTTCTTAGATACCTTTTTGATTTTTTGTAGGAATAAACTCTTTCTTTTTTTTTTCTTTTTTTTTTGAGAAAATAATATTGAATCTTTTGGTTGGAAAAACAACCGTTAAAAAATTATTAAATAATGAGGCGAGTTCTTTTTTCAAGTGAATATAAGAGGTTTGGACACCAATTATGAGGGGACTGAGAAATCGTTATTAAAATTCACTAGAGATCCTCTAGTCCTAATTTGTGTGTGCCAACCGTGTGCCACACTTTAAAATTATTACTTTTTCTTTTATTTTTTTCTTCAATTTTAATTTCTTTTGATTTAGTATAATTTTACATTATTATTTAAGATTTATTCCACCCAATTAGGGTTTATAATTATTTTTTAATATTTAATTTTCATTTTTTAGTTAATATAATTGATTTTTGGTGTTGATTATTCCAAACTTAGGGTATATAATTTTTTAAAATTTTAATTTTTTTGCAATAAATATTAATTATGATTAGTTATGATAAAACAAATTTTATTTTTATAAAAAATATTATTAACAATATATAATTTTAATGGTGGCACACGGTTGGCACACACTAGTGGGACTAGAGGATCTCTACTCATTAAAATTTATAAATTTTGTGACGCGATTTTTTTTTTTTACTTTCATTAAAACTACTAAAATCATACTTTTAATGACCATTTGTTCATCCTCTATTTAAAATTTGCTCACTATAAATCGATTTTCTTGTAGTACAAGTTATTTATATGTGAGTAAAATTTGTATAATTATGTGGCATTATAAAAAATACTTTTATGATATATATATATATAATATAAAAATAATTAATTAGCCACACATAATTATGTATTTTTATGATCCATTTTTTTATATTTATTTTCAGATTAATTTTGATTATTTTATTCTATAACTATTGGTATTGATTGGTCCATAATTGTGTGTACTTCTAACTTGTTTTTAATATTAATTATTTTCATATTCATCTTGTGCGATGATCAAATTTAAAATGCTTTTAACAATTATATTCTATTTTTATCAATATATTAATTTTCCTTATATATTTTATGTGTGGTTTTTGATGTTTATACCAAATCCTTTCAAATCATTCTTAAAAAATATTTGCTTTCTATGTATTTTATTTAGTGTAAATCTATAAATATAGATAAAAAAAAAGTAAAAAAGGGAAAAAAAGGCAACATATAAGGGTGTAGTAGTTTCATGGGCAATTTGGAGTTATGACACACTTGTCCCCACACCCAATGATTGGGAAAGTGTACTTTTTACATTTTTTTCAGAACTAAACATTAAATGCACCCTAAAACCCTAAAGTTTAAAAACCCTAACATATAAAAATAAATACATGATCGATCCCTACCAGTTATTTCACGAAATGAAAACTGAATAAATAACGAAACTGTTAGTAAATAACGTTTTTTGTAGACAATTTATTTTTAAAATTAATAATAATGAATAACGATAAGGATAACGAAATTAATAGTAATGATAATAACGAAATTAATAGTAATGATAATAATAATAATAAGAAAAGTAATAATAACGAAAGTAATAACTAATAATAATAACGATAGTCAATTATATCTTGATAATAACGAAAGTAATAATAATAAGAATAACGAAATAATGATATGTCATACAAAATTTATTTTTAAAATTAATAATAAGGAATAACGAAAGTAAACACTAACTATAACTAATAATATAATAATAATAATAATGATAGTTCATTATATATTGATAATAATAATAATAATAATAATAATAATAATAATACGAAATTAATATTAACGAAAACATTAAACGATAGTTCATTATATAGAATTTTATGTATAATGAAAACATTAAACGATACATGTATAAAAACATATAACGAAAATTTATAAATATATAACGAAAACTTATGACGAAAATTTATAACGAAACATTTATAATGTTATGCATCAATGCATTATTCTGTCATTTATGTGTGGTCAACATGAGGTAGGTAAAATGCATAAATATTTGTATTTGCATAGGTAGGTATTAATTGGCCCAAATTAAATGAAATTTAATGCATTTAATTTTGTCTAAGAGAGGTTGGTGTCATTCACCTATATTTACACTACACCGATGCATCAATTCAACCCACACCCAAATAGAAGAAATAGTTCGAGAGTTTGGTGAAGAAAATCTCTGAATTCACATAAAAAAATGAGTGTTTGATCGTGCAAGCGAGAAGATCATCGTCATCAACAAAACATCATCATCGGTGAAATTGCGCGGAAAAATTCTCCAAAATTGAAAGGTACGTTTCAAGTTTTGTTAGAAAATTATTCTATGTTTTAATTTAAACATCGTTATGTTAAATCTAAATGTTCGTTATTGTTAAATTTCAATTTTGGTATGTTAAAAACTAAATTTTCGTTATAATTGAATTTGACTATTCGTTATGTTAAGAATAAAACTTTCATTATTGTTAAAATTAATTATCGTTGTGTTAAATATAAATTTCGTTATTGTTAAAATTAAGTTATCGTTGTGTTAAATAAATAGTTCGTTATCTTTAAATTTAAATTTGTCATTATGTTTAAAATAAACTTTCGTTATGCTTAAAATTGAAATATCGTTACGTGAAAATAAATATTTCGTTATGAGTCGTTATGTGAAAAATAAATATTTCGTTATGCTCAAATTAAATTTTCGTTATTGTGAAAATGAAAATTATCGTTATGTTTAAAATTGTATATTTCGTTATGCTCAAATTATATTTTCGTTATAGTGAAAATGATATTATCCGTTATGCTTAAAATTGAAATATCGTTACGTGAAAATAAATTTTCGTTATCTTTAAATTTGAATTTTCGTTATAGTTGAATTTAAATTTATTGTTATGTTTAAAATAAACTTTCGTTATTGATAAAAAAAATTTCGTTATAGTTTAAGGTTATGAGTCATTATGAATTTTTTCGTTATGCTTAATTTAAATATTTCGTTATGCTCAAAACGAAAGTTATATTAAATATTTCGTTATGCTTAAATTAAATATTTCGTTATGAATTTTTTCGTTATGCTTAAATTAAATATTTCGTTATGCTCAAAATATTTCGTTAAATTAAATATTTCGTTGCTCAAATTAAATTTTCATTATTATGAATTTTTTCGTTATGCTTAAATTAAATTAAATATTTCATTATGCTTAAATTAAATATTTCGTTATGCTCAAAATGAAAGTTATATTAAATATTTCGTTATGCTTAAATTAAATATTTCATTATGCTCAAAATATTTCGTTATGAATTTTTTCGTTATGCTTAAATTAAATATTTCGTTATGCTCAAAATATTTCGTTAAATTAAATATTTCGTTATGCTTAAATTAAATATTTCGTTAAATGAAATTAAATATTTTGTTATGCTCAAAATAAATATTTCGCTATGCTTAAATTAAATTGAATTTTTTTGTTATCACAGATAGTTAGACATCGTATAATTGTACAACATAGTGGCCGTTGGGAGAGAGCTCAATATGTAGATGGTGTGGAGGAGCTGATCATCATGTCATCTGATGAAATCTGATTTAGGACACTGATGAGAGAGATACATGAGTTACTGGAGACTGATCCCATCTCTGTCGAGTACCAGTTATCATGGATGTCGAGCACCAATAGTGGGAGACAGATCAAGACAAGACTGAAAGATGATGCTGATTTGCTTGACTTGCTCCACGATCAGAGTCAAGAGATGATTGTGTATGTTGTTCCGAGAGGACGCGGCAACTCAAGGGTCATCCCTGACACTGTGCCCGAACATAGAGAACCGGTCAGAGAGGAGGTTCGTGATGATATGCAGCACTATGAGGCTCCAGAGGAAGAAGAAGAAATTCCTACTATTGATGAAGAAACGGAGGAGAATGTGAGAACGGACTTGCTCGAATCAGTGTTCACAGAGTTCACGGGATGGATTCGTTCTACAGGGGGTACGAGACGATTGATAGGCATGACCGGAAGAGCATCATCGTCAAATACTAGGGCTGAGGATGTATCTGAGAGGGGTGGAAACAATTGGCTTGTTCCACTTGCGAATATTGACGTTGCAGGCCCACTGAGTTGGGACGAGCCGTCAGCAGCCAATACGGATGAACTTCAGAAGGGTGCGATTTTCCGCACCAAGGATGATTTGGCCCTGGCCGTGGGACTGTATCACATGCAGAATCGAGTGAAGTATGTCGTGTATCGATCGAACAAGACACGGCTGGTCTACATGTGCAAGCATGGCAGGGAGTGCCCGTTCAAGCTGTGTGTCGTTGTGGATGGAGTTGTTTGGAGAATCTACAAGTTTGACGGCACTCACACTTGCCACATGGATATGAGCCGAGTTGTCCCACGACAGGTGCCTGCACGGGTGATTGCAAAGTATTTTGCACGTAAACTGGTCGATGAGGGGGTTGTTCTGAAGCCCAAAGAGATGGTCTCCGAGCTTCTACGTGAGTACGGGATTCAGATTGATTACAGTTTCGCTCTGCGCTCGAGGAACATTGCAATTGAGATGATCTATGGGGACTTTGATAAGTCCTATGCGCAATTGTCCACATTTCTACACACGTTGCAGCTACACAATCCCGGGACATTGTACGAGTTTCAGACGAACACCGTACATGAGCTGAAGTATACATTTTTGGCACTCGGACCGTGTATCAGTGCCTTTCATGCGGGTGCAAGACCAGTGGTCGTGATTGATGGGACACACTTGAAGGGGAAGAACAAGGGGATTTTGTTTGTTGCTGTGACGAAGGACGGCAATGAACAGGTGTTACCTATTGCAGTTGGTATCGGTCTGATCGAGAATGATGACACTTGGATCTGGTTCCTGAATCGATTGCATATCACTTTAGGCGAGATAGAAGACCTCCTGATTGTGTCCGATCAGCACAAGAGCATTAAGAATGCTGTCGCGGCTGTTTTTCCAAGAGCGACACACGGATTGTGCTATTATCATCTACAGACTAAGATGGCAAAGCGCGGGTCCAATGTCATTGGGTTGTTTAAGGAGGCTGCCTATGCATATCGGACAGATGTATTCCAGAGGCACTTGTCAGCATTGGAAATGCTGAGCAGACCAGCATACGAGAAGCTTTGTACTATTGGTCCGCAGCATTGGTCCCGATCGCAGTGTCCCGTACGGCGTTTCGGATTCATGACATCTAATGCGGCTGAGTCACTCAATGCTCATCTACTGTGGGCTAGGAGACTGCCTATTTGCTCAATGCTTGAGTCGTTCAGGAAAATTGTGGAAGAGTGGTTTGTTGAGCGTCGGGCTGCAGCGCAGACGTGGGATCACATGTTGACACAACCCATTGTCGACAAGTTATCGAAGAATGTCGAGCAAGGATGATGTTTTTCCGTTCGATGCACGACCTTAGCACACCTGTGGAAAGTAGAGGTGGGCATGAAGTATTTTATGGTCGATCTTCATCATCGGACCTGCGATTGTCGTGAGTTTGAGTTGGATTTGATCCCGTGTAGTCACGCTGCAGCAGCGATCAAGTACCTGCTTGTTTAAATTTTTTAACACTATCATTGTTGTGAGTAATCATGTTTTTTTAACTGTAATTCGTGTGCACACGTAGAATCTCCGGTGGAAACATATACGAATTTGTGGATAGATGCTACAAGATGGAGACAATTGCCAGCATGTACGACTCGGTCATCATGGGCTTACCCAGTCCAGAAGATTGGATTGTCCCGTCTGACGGTTGTCCACTTGTGCGCGCTCCTGTGATAACAAAACAGGCCGATCGTCCTCGAATGTCTAGAGCTCGGGAGGGTGCTAAGGCGTCATCCAGTCAGCGGAGGCAGATCTGCACTAGATGTCATGTCCCGAGCCATAACAGACGCGTGTGCATAGCCCCGGTGCCCATTGTCGGTGTGGATTTAAATGCACCTCCAGAGAGCGCGCCACCAGAGTCTGCACGTAGAAGAGCGTCTAAGAAATGTGGTATTTGTGGTGAGACGACTCATACCCGTCCCAGGTGTCCGAGTAGACAGGCGGAGGACCTAGATTGATCATGTCTACATTATTGTTGTTGGCATTCAGTGATAATATGGTTTATCTCGACTTTGGTTGTATTTGTTTAAAATGATAATGATGTCTACTTTGGTTTTATTTGTTTAAAATCATGTAGTCAACAAACATATTTCAATAAAATGAATGAGCAATGTCAAATGCAATAACGAATATTTATATTAATTAAAAAAGTATAATTATTTATATTAATTGTTTTTTATATTTTTATTTTTTACTATTATGATTACTTACACGAATATTATTATTATTATTATTATTATTATTATTATTATTAAAAAAGTATTATTGTTTATATTAGATGTTTTTGTTATTTTTATTTTTCACTAATAGTATTAATTAGACTAATATTACTATTTAACATAACGAAAGTTAATTTTAAAGATAACGAACATTTACATTTAACTATTACGAAAATTTAAATTTAACATAACCATAAAATTAACGAAAATTAAAGTTTCAACATAACGAAAATAAAAATTTAACATTAACGAAAATTTAATTTTACCAATAACGAAAGTTTTAACTTTATCATATCAAAATTTAAATTTAGCAATAACGATAGTTAGATTTCAACAATAAAGAAATTTAAATTTCACATAACGATAACATTAACGAAAGTTTAAATTTTAGCATAACGAAAATAAAAATTTAGCATTAACGAAAATATAATTTTACGAATAACGAAAGTTTTAACTTTAACATATCAAAATTTAAATTTGGCATAACAATAATTAGATTTTAACAATAACAAAATTTAAATTTCACATAACGATAAAATTAACGAAAGTTTAAAATTTAGCATAACGAGAATAAAAATTTAGCATTAACGAAAATATAATTTTACGAATAACGAAAGTTTTAACTTTAACATATCAAAATTTAAATTTAGCATAACAATAATTAGATTTTAACAATAACAAAATTTAAATTTCACATAACGATAAAATTAACGAAAGTTTAAAATTTAGCATAACGAGAATAAAAATTTACCATTAACGAAAATATAATTTTACCATAACGAACATAACGAAAACTATTAAAAAAGCATAACGATTGATCAACTATTCAAATAAATCATAACGAAACTTCTAAATAAACTATTGTTATGGAGAAGAAAACTATCGTTATGGATAAATCAACTATTTCCATTAAATATGAACAATCGTTATGGATAAAACAATAATCGTTATGGATAAAACAATAATCGTTATGGATAAAACAACAATCGTTATGGCTATATCGTTATGGAAGATCAGGCCTATCTTTCAACTATCGTTATACATGAATCAACAAACGTAAAGATCTACAACTAACCTATAGTTATGCAACTCATACTCTATCGTTACACAACGATACATTTAACTAAAACAAATAGCAAGTCTAACCTCTCTCGAGGGTCGGCCTACATCTTTACATCCTTCTTCCATTTGGTGATTCAAACCCGAGTCCGGAGACTGAATCGTGTTTTTTTTTTCAAAGGGTTTCAGCGGCGAGAGAGAAATGGGCTAATACAGCCGATAAGAAGAGAGAAAAAATTGAAAAAAGCTGTGTGAGAGAGAGAGAGAGAGATTAGAGATCGAGGGTAGTTACAGAAATTTAATACAATATTAAATGCAAAGATTCACAAGCAGATTCATTTTTTCAAACTTAAATTGAGTTCGAATATATTTTGTTCTAAAGATATACTTGTCCAGCATGATATCCAAGAGATTTTATTCCAAAAGACATATTTTATTCTTTTTGCATGGAAAGTACAAATGTACACATCACTTTTCAGAATAGTTATCGGTCAAAGCATTTAAATATAGCTAAATTTAAATATCATTATAGTTAAAATGAAATTATCATTATTGTTAAATTTAAATTTTGATAAAATTATATTTTCGTTATAGTTACAACTTTCGTTATAGATAAATTAGGTTTTCGTTATACATAAAATTAGATTTTCGTTATAGCTAAATTTAAATATCGTTATAGTTAAAACTTTCGTTATTAATGAAATTAGATTTTCGTTATGTGTTAAATTTTTATTTTCGTTATGGTGGAATTTATTTTTCGTGATGCATGAATTTAATTGTCGTTATCTTTAAAATTAACTTTCATTATGTTAAAATTAAAATTTCGTTATAGTTCAATTTAAATTGTCGTTATGTTAAAAATCAAGATTTTGTTATTGATAAATTAAATTTTTGGGGAAGAGAGAGAGAGTGTGGATCGAGGGTGGTTACCAAAATTTATTAGGGTATTAAATATGAATTGATTCACAAGCCACCGATTTTTTTTTTCAAATTTAAATTGAGTTTAGATAAATTTTGATCCAAAAGAGACGTGTTATGCCAAGATTTTATTCCATGCATGAAAATTTTATTTCAAAACACTTTATGCATGGAAAGTACAAAAGTGTAAGTACTTTTCAGAAAAGGTAAGAATATTCAGCTTTTTTAAAGTCAATGTAGTACAAATTGCCCATAAAACTCCTACCCCCTTAAAACTTGTCCAACTATACCAATTTTAATATTTTATTGTCTAGATAAAAATTTCTCCCTTTTATTTATGTCTATGTTCCTATTTTCTGAAAATTATGCGATTTTAGTATTATTATAGAACATTTAGTACCTTAAACTAGGGGTGCACACGAGTTGGTTGGATGGGATGATGGTGCATGTTTAAATAAGTTAACTCATTGACTATGGTTTGAATAATTAAATTGTAAGACATTAATCTTTTATTTTTATTGCACAACTCCGCCCTAATTCTCAGAAGGGTATATTAGGGTTGAGTTGGATTCATTGAGGTTGGGATTAAATTTTTAACTTTGAAATCAATGTTACCAAAACTTAGTTTAAAAAATTGACATTCTAGATCATTAATAACATATCATGAACAATATTTATTAAAAACCTCTTAAATAAAATAAGTGCAACATACATACTTTTATAGGTGAAACACATTCTCAAGTCTTTGTAGGTAATTGGTTTCTTATTTGGATAGGTAGCTGTACAATTATTTTATTTTAATAGGTCTTTTCACATATATATTAATATTACAAAGTCCATATTTAATGGAGCGAATGAATTTATTATTTTTTCCGTTATCTTAATGATATGTCACCCATGTTTTACTTAATTAAATTCCATTTGAAATTCCAATTGGAAAATAATAAATTTTTACGCTAAGACAAATATTTTTTCCTTCTGTCATTTTTTTTACACAAACTTTTCCACGTTTCCTCCACATATGTTTTTGAAGTATGCATACAAATTTTCAGTAGTTTTTTTGCTTTATATAGCAAGGAGTTTATCAATAGAGACTACACAAGATTTCTTCCAAGATGTTAAATGAATTAAGCACTACCATAGAAGCACATAAGCGACAATTACTTTCGTTAAGAAAAAAAAAAATCCATTGGATTTGCTATAGACTTTATAATTAAAATAAAGATTTTCTCGCCAATTAAAGAAATTGAGTGAAGTGGAACTCATCATATTTGACACTCATTAATTTTCTCATGGCAAGCTAGGAAGCAAAAACTCAAGAAAATTGGATGCTGAATAAAAGCGCACAACGAAAGAGGAGGAAACATACAAACAAAAATTTAGAGACGTGATAGAAGTTAAAGAAGAGAACTACTGCTGCTGTTAATTAATTATTAGGGTTAAAAAATTGTGATTTTTAATTTGTATTAAGTTTCCAGCTTATAAATATTATGTGGAATTTGATTTAATTGAATAAAAATTAGATGACGTGTCATTTAAATAATGGAAAAGCTAACAAATTCATTACCTCCGTTAAATAAGGATTTTATGATATTAAATTTAAAAGCGGAAGGACCTATTAAGATGAAAAAGTTGTACAAGGACAAGGACCTATACTGGAAAAAAAAAATCAAAGTGTAAGAGCTCGAGAAAGTATTTTGCCTAATTTTATATACATAATTAACATGTCAAGCAAAGAATATAGACAATTAAGGTAGTCAAATAATGAAATAAATGCATATCAGGTAGGAATGAAATCGTAATTATATATATTTAAGATTTAACATATACTCCTATAAAAATATCTAGATTAAAAAAAATTAAATATTAGGAAACATGTTTATTTGAGTTGAGACGCTTAAGTCCGTGAGTCAACCAACTATGATCGACCTATAAGATGTAAAAGCTGAAATAATTTCAGTTTGTTATCATAATGTATAAATTTGGGTTGGTCGATTTGATCTTCTCGGCCATGCACATTTTTGTGCACCCTCTACCCTAAACTATATATGGTATGGGTTCTAAGTGAGCACCGATTGAAATTTTGGATCCAATTCAACAATTAAACTTTCAAAATTAATTCAACTGAGATTCTTTAATAGACTTATTACTAACATGTTACATGTATGATGTTCGCCAGCCAAATGTCAATTGTCAGAAGCCAAACTGAGCTTTACATATATGTGGTATTTGAATTGATATGAGAACCAACACTAAAGCTATTCAACCACAGCATCTGTGACATTTAAAATATATGTCAAAATACATTTTATTTCGAGTCGTCAAATCTGCGATAAAAACTCAACAGAATTGACAATTTTTTTGTCAAATATTTATGCTGATAGGATACTCTTGATCACCTACAACTAAGCTTCCATCTCCTGACTCAATCACCATCACTCCATCTTCACTAGCTCTGCCGAAGTGCTCACATGGATTAACCTGAAATTCAACACTCACTTTCTCCTTGGCATCTGTCCTCACGGTCTGAAACCCGACTAGCTGTTTCACCGGACTACTACTACCTACTTGACTGCGCCTCAAAAATAGCAGCACGGGGTGCTTACCTGCCATCTTTCCTTCATTTTCAACACTAACTACAACTGAAAATTTAGCCTTGCCACACAATTCCAATCCCACATCCGAGACTGAAACATAGCCCAAGTTTTCAAGAATGTTAGGAGCAGATAATGACTTGAAATCGAGCTTGTTTTGGCTCACAGAAACAAACTTATAAGTGTAGGTGGAGTAGCTGAGCCCGTAGCCAAATTCAAACACCTTTTCCCCTCGGTAGAATTTATAGGTGCGCCCAGGATAGCTAGACGATGGATCAGGCCTCATTCTCATATCAGTCATCGGTATTTTAATGAATTCTTGTGGATACCAAGTCATAGTCAGCCTTCCTCCTGCACAAGAACATGAAACGTAACATTAGCTACATAATTGATTCTTGAAGTTTAAGACTAAAAATTGAGTTTTTTTTAATGAAGTTTACCTGGATTGTGGTCACCAAATATGATCTCTGCAACTGCTTTCCCCCCTGCCTGGCCAGGATATCCAGCCCACAAAATACTCCCTATTTTGGGATAGTTTTTCGCAAAAGAAATATCAACTGGCCCTCCACAAAGGAGTACTAATACAACCGGCTTTTTAGCAGCCTTGGCAACGCTCATGATCAGACTCTGCTGCTTCCCAGGGAGCACCAAATCCTCACGATCAAGATCTTCCTTTTCGCGTTCTTGATTGAGTCCCATTACTAAAATGACGTAGTCTGCTGATTTTGTAAGCTCAACAGCTGTTTTGACAGAAGCATTAGTGCAGTTGATGGTATCACAACCTTGATCAAACTTGACTTCTTTAACATAACTCATTAGGCCTTGGAGAGGAGTGATGGTGGTGCATGGAGGGCCTGCATAGTTTCCGAGCAGCGTCTTGGAAACATTGGCATTGGGGCCTATGACTGCAAGAGACCTCGTCTTAGCCTTCGATAGTGGCAGCAGATTATCCTCGTTTTTCAGCAGCACAATGCCATGTCGTGCACCCTCAAGCGCCAACTCTTGGTGCTCGGGGGTGCAGATGTCCTTACGCCCGAGGTTTCCATAAATTAGTCCATTTGGGAGGCCATTGAAGAGCCCCAACCTCATCCTCACAGAGAACAGATTGTAAAGTGCTCTGTCTATATCAGATTCAGTCACTTTCCCTTTTAACACAGCTGATTTCGTGTAATTTCCCAAATACGAACCACAGTTCACATCCATTCCTACGTTTATGCAAGAAAATTTCATCACAAAAGGAGTTTGTACAGATCAATTAGGCCTAATAGAAACCGCACAACATAATACCGGCTTTGAGCACATCTGCAACGGCCTCTTCATCTGATTTCGCGTAGTGTTGCTGCTGATAAAGAAGAGAAACTGCATCACAATCTGATGTTATGTACCTGGATGAGATCCCAACAACGTTAAACGCATCAACACCAACTCACACAACAAGTAAACCACATTTTTCTCACCCTTCAAATCCCCATTCTCCACGAGCAGTCTTGGTTAGCAGATCATAATCAGCACAGTTTGGAACACCATTAACAAGATTGTAAGCACACATTATCCCACTTGCTCTCCCTTCCTCGATACAGCTTCTGAACGGGGGCTGATACGTGTCTGCCATATCCTGCTTCGTTACCTATCAAACCAGCAAAACTCATTAAAAATCAACATAACTAATCAAGAAATGCATATATATGAATGAGACTAGTACCACAGCATTGAATGTGAAACGATCAAATCCTTTCCATTTGTCCAAATCATAGGCTGTGAAATGCTTGCAGCATGCTGAAACTTGTAGATGGCCGTCTTTGAGGGCTCCGCCCTCAAAGCTGTCGCCTTGAATACCTCTTACAAAAGACAATGCATACTTGCTTGTGAGCAACGGGTCTTCTCCCGGGGTCTCTTGCCCCCTCCCCCACCGTGGATCCCTGAAAATGTTGATGTTTGGTGACCAAAATGTAAGTCCTATCGCCTGCCCTTCGTTGTACATTGCTCTTGCTTCTTTGCCAATCACCTTCAGATCCATAACCATATCCGTTTTAATACATTATATCTGACTACCAAAATTCTCAACTAAAATCAAATGTAGTATAATATAACACAAATGAGACCATCATCACCATTGTTTAGTTTCCACTGTTTTATTCGGTCTTCAATTTCAGTTTTTATTCAAAATTTCATCAAGCTTGCCTATTTTAACTCCAAATCTGTTACACCAGTATACTAAAAAAATCTTGATAATTTAGTACACATAAATGTTACACACACACACACAAAATATCTAACTATGGTTACTCCCAAAATTCTCAACTGAAAATCACATGTATTACAATCTAGCTAGCACTAGTGAATTCATCATTTCTTTATTTCTTTCTTTTTTAATTTTAATTTATTTTTACTATTTTTTGTAGTTGAATCGATTTTTTTTTTCGTTAACATAAATCATCAAATAAAATTTTGACAAAATCTCTAAAAACTACACGACATCTCAGTTTCTTCTATGTTGCCGTGGAATCTGGGTATCTTCAATATGATTATCGTGTATGCCATTTTCATTACGATATAAATGCTTTACAATGTACGTATATGTATATTGTTTCAATTCTGTTATTTAATCTTGAACTAGAATGACCCTTCATGCGATACACGAATAATATACTTACAGTTATTATTATTTTATTAAAAATTGTAAATATGAAATTAATATTATACCACATATTTAAACTAAAATCTATATAATAACTTTCAAAGAACTGCGAATCTTAAAGATATGCGAGCTTTGGTCGTCTTGACTCTTCATGAAGATCCAAATAGTAGAAATCGTGTGTAAAAGTGAGACATTTCGAATCAAAATCTACCGGTTCCCCGTTACCCCAATTCGAAAATAAAAAGGAAATGATTGATTTTATTGTATGTTTTTTTTAGTTTTTCATTATAATTTTATAAAAAATATAAGATATTCTATCATGTTGATTTTAATTTTTTTAGTTTTTAAATTTTATGTAAATTTAAATATCTTAAATTTATATTTTTCTTCAACGTAATGAATGTGTACACTGTTGTAATTATTTTTAGATTAATAAGAAAATATTTTCAATTCATCAATTTCAAGGTTCATTTTATTGTATATGAAATTTGTTATTTTTGCATTGATACACAGTTTAATTTGCAATTTGTGACATTATTATTTATTAAAAGAAAAAAATGATTTGTGTTTGATTAAATAAAAAAATATACATACATCAAAATTATATAGAAATATGACCAAAAAATATAAATTTAAACTTTTTGAAGAAATATGAAATAACTAATAATGTGATGAGAGTAAATAAATATTCAAGAAACAATATAAAAAAGAAAAAGGAAAGCGTAATTAGACCAAATAAAAATGATTTAAAAGATGAGACGTTGCTTCAAAAAATATGTTTGCTTCGTCAAAAATTGGGATAATAGGTAGATTAGTACAATCATTTATTTATATACATACATTATATGTGTATATGGAACGTATCAAAATTAAATAAAATTAAATGTGATGATGCATAATTTTATATATTACTATAATGCCCATATAATGTTAAATAAAATGTCTACAATGTCCTTTTGCAAATGAGCGGAAAAACATAAGTGTATTATAATACATATATATATATATATATATATAGATTTATGTTCACATTCTACATTTCTTAATCAAACTTGCAATTTTCACATAAAAATAACTTTCCTATTTTAACTCCAAATCTGTCACACCATTGTACTTGCATGTTTCTAAATAAAAACCTTAATAATTTAGTACTAAAAATTGTAATACACACCCTCCAAAAAAAAAAAAATCAATCCTATTTTTTTGGTTGAGGGATGGAAGGTAACAGTATGCAGACATAACTTTTGTCTTTTGGTATTCTTTAATCCTTTATAAAGATTGATGTCCCCACAGATTTGGCATGACATGAAAAATGGAATCTAATCCTCTGTTTCTGGACTAAAATACACACAAAAACTCCACTCAAAAAACAAGATCACAACTTTCGCAAATAATATTATAAGATCTGCATCGATTTGTATGATGAATAAAAAGCCTTATCTTAAACTGAAACAAAAGCATAGATCCCACCTCACATTTTCATCACACCAACCAGATTCAATTAAAAAAAACTTAAACTATGAGTCTATGACACCAACTTCTTCAAAGTAGTTATGGACTAACCTTTGCCATCCGATGCCAAAGATCTACATCAAATGTAGATGCAGTGAGTATAACTTGAGGGAAGCTAGTGGCAGCCTTAATAGCACCCTTGAACGAGATGCCATTTTCGACGCCGGTGGCGATGGCCACCCCATGCAGCGCCTCCGACCACCACTGGTAGTAGGGGACGCCTAGGCGTGGGATGGCCGAGGCCTTGTTAACAAGCTGAGAGATCTTCTCATCCAACGTGAGCCGCGAGATCAAATCGCGGGCCCGCTCCTTGATCGGCAGCTCCACATTGCAATATGGATATGACTTAGTTGATGGAGTGGACGAACCGCAGGAGAATGGTGGGAGTTGGGATTCAGCATTGATCACTAGTGTGATGGAGCATATGACCCAAGTTATGAGAGCTAAGTTGTGGATAAAATCTCTCATTTTTCTCTTCTTGATGAAATTATTGGAAGAGGTAGATTGTTACAAATGATGGGGCACACTATCTTTATAAGGTACAAATGAACTAGTTGAGCTGAAGTATCTTTCCCACTGGCTTCCTAAAAATATATTCACTATATTTTCTTTATAGAAGTGTACCTAGTTTATTTAAGGGCACATGTTACCAAAACGAATATCTACGATTAAAATTTTATTTAATTTCGAAACGTGATATCGTGCATTGAAATTATAAGTACCTTTTTGAGGTGTTGCATTGCTTTCTTAAAATTTGGTTTTTGTATTTATAAATAGACCTTTTGGTAGGTGAATTGAATAAAAAAGACATCAAATAGACGTTTGTTATTTTAGATTTTCTTTTCTTTTGAGTAAGTGAGAATTTAAGAACAACTTTTGTAATTTATCCTTTTTTTGGACGAGAAGGAGTAACTCACAGTTGGTACTTGGTACTCGTGAATGCAAATCTAGGTAAAATTGTATTTTATGTCTAATTAATTCAACTTAAAAAAGTGTTGGTGAATATTCAAACTCGTGATATTCAGACAATATATAACTTACTCAGACATGATTTTATAGTTTAGTAGGTTTGTTCGGTGGTTAGTTGGGGAAATGTAGGGTGGGATAGGTGCGTGGTGAGAGTTTTGAAAGCTTCATAGCTACTAACGTATATTTTAGGCTGAAATGCTGATTTAGCCATATAATCTGGATTTTCTTTTATAGATTTACATTGTTATGTTTTATCTCTTTCTTTCTTTTTTTGAAACAATGCTTTATCTCATATTAATATTAATTGTACAAATACACAATATATTTATCAATGATGCATATCATATTTATCGTGTATGGTTCAGACAAAATTTGGAATGAAACAGCCTAGTTGAGGGTGAAAGACTCTTTCTATAATTAATATATATATATATATATATATATATAATGGCGGCCTGAGGTCGTGCGAGAGGTGCGCTTCACAGGGGCCAATAATATATAAGGACACCAAAAAATAAATAACTTATTTAACTAGTTATGTTAATTATTTTAATTTTTTCTATATATAAATAAATATATACAAATCCACTTCATTTTTTGAAGTCCAAATCATTTCTAGGCTATTACTTAAGGTTTAAATTTATTATAATTTTTTACATTGATTACAAAGCCTTGTTAATTGTCCAATTGCACGATTCTATTTTTTTTTTTTTTACTCTTTACATGTGTGTTATATCAATTATTAAATATTTTTTTAGTAAACTATTTTAAACTCATGCAAAGTATGTGCATTTTTCTAGTTTAATTGGAATATTTTAATATGATGTAGACTCTAATAAAATAATTTTCAACCAATATATTTTACATTTAAAAATATCTATTAATAATAATATTAAAATATTTATATTTAATGAGATTGTTAAATATCTTTTTAGTATAACTATTTTAAACACGTGCAAAGTATGTGCATTTTTCTAGTGTAATATAATATACGCTCTAATACAATAAATTTCAACAAGTGTACTTCACATTTTATTTCATTTTATATTAATATTTATTATATTTATGCAAATATTATATTTGAAATATTTAATAATATGATATTATAATACTTCTCTTTGATAAAATTATTAAATGTAATTTTAGTAGAACTAGTTTAATCATGTGCAAACTACGTGCATCTTTCTAGTATAATAAATATATTTACATATACTCCCCTATGTTCGCATGCTAATGCTCCTTTATATATATACTACATATATATGTGTGTATACTTTAATAACATATAATAAGTGTGTTTTATATATTATGTAATTTGTCTATTAATATTTATTATTTTACACAAATGATATTTCTAAAAATATAAATAGCAGATCTATTTATTATTTGAAATATTTATTATTATTATTGTCCAAAAATATTTCTCATGCCATGTTTTCTTAATGCATTTTGGAAAAAAAATAAACCAATAAAAAAGCAAGAGAAAACTAAAGTTAACAATGAAAATAAAAATATTTTAAAAAATAAATAAATATTAATATAATAAAGCATTACATTTTTCATAAATATAATATATTATCTTACAATATTGTTTAATAGTTATATACTTGACAAACCCAATTTTTAAAAAATAAAACTATTTTATCAAAGTCATAATAAATAGAGGAATCATTTTTCTTTTTTGAACAGGGCACCCGAAATATTAGGGCTTATATATATATATATATATATATATAGGTAAAATGAATGTAAAGAATGTGATTTCTTTTAAATAAAGTGCCATTTTACGTAAGGGAAAAAAGTATCGTTTTCTAAAATGTAGTAAGTTTTTATCGCACTGTTTTCTAAATGTTGTGTTTTTAATTAATTGAACATTTTTTCACCCAACGTGCAATAGCAATACGCCATATGTTTATTTTTATTTTTATGTTTTCTTATAATCTAGACGTCTAACTTTTTACACTTTATGTTCGAATCCCTATAAATTAAATTGTCACGAGAAAGGAAAAAAAAAATTGACTATATTATGAAAGAAGAAAAAAGTCCAAAAAATTACACTTTAATATTTATATTTTGGATTTTTTTTTCTTTGAAAAATAGATAATTTTTACAAAATTCAGTTAAACAGTACTCATTTTTCAAAAAAAAAATGCAAATCTAACATTTTATCAATTTTCGGCCCCAAAAATCATATGTAATTAATTATATTTTAAGATTTATTGATTGAATAAATTTTTTTACGCGGCTCTGGAAATAGAAATATTGAAATACAATC
Source organism: Perilla frutescens (assembly GCA_026008535.1). Lineage (NCBI taxonomy): Eukaryota > Viridiplantae > Streptophyta > Magnoliopsida > Lamiales > Lamiaceae > Perilla > Perilla frutescens. The sequence goes on along the minus strand of BRKX01000003.1, from coordinate 65,957,146 downwards.
AAGTAGGTATGATTTTGGGACATCAAATGTAATATTTGCATTTTTTTTAAAAAAGTGATTGTTGTTTTGTTAATTTAGAAAAAAAAAAGACTATTTTTTAAAAAGAGCTACGTATTAGACCGTAATTTACTCAAAAAAATCTATATTTTTTTAGTTTAAGATTAAAGGTAGGAGAAAATGAGGGATAGAAGCACTATCGGATCCTTGAATTTTTTTGGGGGAGGGGGAGATTGATGCAGACGTAAGTTTTAACTCAAAAAAGAAAACACAAACACAATTCTAGAAATTCTCAAGAATGTAATTGTATGAAATAAAAGAAGTAATTCTCTAAAACTTTATCAATATATAACCACCTTTAATTAAATATGCAATAAACCTTATATAGACCTTGGAAATAATTGAAACTCTAGAAAGAGAATAATAATCCTAATATAACTTTAAATAAAACTAAATAATAAATTAGCAAAATAGGAAGACTAATACATATCTATATCACGTCCCAATTTTCATAAAATAAAATAATAAAAATGTTAAAAAAAGGGACTTCACTTTTATTAAAATATAAAACATTTAAAATATATACAGCGAAAGCTAAATAAAAAATTCTCTTTAATTGAACATTATCACATGTCACCACGCACACCGCTAGAATGAATCATCAACTTGAAATATTTAATAGCTTTGGGGTGAATGCTATTGACTCAGTGATGACCGCATTTGTCCAAGTTATACAATTATAACAAATTATATTATAGGTAGCCTGCTGCTAATATATTGGGACATGTGCAGCTTGTCAGCCAATAATAATTATCGTAACCCGTAGGTTAATAATTGTGAATCCACATAAAAGAATAATATAGATAAATAGTAATGTGCGTTACATCGTATTTTTCACCTTAACCTTGGCTAGAACTTTTCGACTTTGAAAATATATGAAACAAATTAAGTCCACACGCGCCGCCTATCAATAATATTAATTATAATAAATAATTAATATAACTAAAATAATGATTATTTAAATACATAAAAGGTAGATATTAAGCTTTAATAAATAAAACGATGCATGCATTTGTAAGCCCAAATGTTTATCCTCCCACGAACAAACTCTAAAACTCACCTCACAAATCACACACACACAAATACACACACCAACATTAACCCACAATTTTTAAGATAAAGTTCACTTTCTCCTTAATCTCACGTTTCTTTCTCGAAAAGAAATCCATCAACCCTAATTTTATTTCCCCTTTTCTCTCTCTAACTCGCTCATTTATAATAATGCAAGTGCAAAGCAAATGAAGAAAAAAAAAGATATATACAGGAAAAAGAAGGAATGTTAATGCTTGAGAAGGTGATTGTTTTTTATATGTTTTAGAATGAAATTGAATATTTGAATCCCCTTTTACAGTGAAGATTAGAGATACGAAAAGTCTAAAATTAAATAGTAAAACAAATTTTATTTGAGAAGATGAAAGCTAAGGCTTCAGCAAACTTTGAAGTATTGTTCAATTCTTATTCTTCAAATTCACGTGAGGAAGAAGGCACCTAAAAGTTTTTATTTAAGCTTAAAATAATTAATTAGTTTTTGGGTTAAAAAAATAGATTTCGCTTTAAAGTACTTTAAAATAGTTGGGCTCAATAATAAAATTTGTTTAGCTTAAAATAAAATAGTTAATCACTATACATCTTTACATAATAATCCAATGTTTATAGTGGAATTAGGAACTATGAGAACTATGAAACGTCTCCAATTAAGTCCTCAAAATTATTTTCCAAGAAGTTGAAAGTACTCAAATAAATGATATAATATAAAAATATATATCTTCTTATTTCAGTATTCATGTGAAAGAAGAAAAACCCTTTCAAGTGACCTCTTTTAAGTTAAAAATAAAATTAAATACTTTGGATCATTAAGAGATAGTGAAATAATTAATGGACTCATTTAAAACATTCAAAAATCAAATTAGCATTACAAAATAAAATAGATAAATAATAAATCTACAATTTAAATAATTTTTCAATGCAATAATACTATGTAATAACTTCGAAAATGGATCACCTTAAATAAAATTTTCAATTTTAAAAGATATAAAAGTTCCACTAAGCTCAATAATAATAATAATAATAATAATAATAATAATAATAATAATAATAATAATGTATGCGCGACTTATAGGAACATAACAAAATATTTTAAATTAACATGCACCAACAAATAATATTTTCGAACCACATTTTATATGAAAGGTAACGACCAATTCTAAAAAGATTTGGATCATTACAATCTATCTTATAACTATTAACTAAGGCTAAATCATAAAATAATAATACGTAATCATAATAATAATAACTAGTGTATCTCTCGTACGATGTACGAACACGCTTTATTATGTATACTATATATGTTTTGTTTCAAAACTATCTGTCTATCTATCACTACTACTACTACTACTACTACTACTACTACTACCACTACTACTACCACTACTACATTTATTATTATTATCATTATGTTTATGTTTTGAAACATCAACGATCTACAATATTATTATTTAGTTGCAGGACAATGTCTAACCTATAATTTAGGTCAAGAAAATATCAATATAAAAATTTTGGGTCGACATTAATGAAAAAATCGGTAACAAACTCTACAACCCAACTGAATTTTTTAGCAAGGAAAACTTAACTTTACTAATGGAATGGTATATAATGCATTGTCGAGGTTATTCCCCATTCTTGAATTGCGAGCAGAAAACAAATAGAATTTCAATGCTTAATTTGTTCTACCATTCAATGAATTAGAGAAATGTTCTAATAATTGGTAAAAGAAAACACACGAGCAAACAAGTTTACTTAAAAAAAATTGCATATTTTTTTTTTTTGACCTGATGAGAACTTTCATTATTAAAATTCAAAAGTCAAATTAAACATTTTCACATTTGAAATTGTTGCAAAATGTGGGTTTCTTTCTTTGAGCCCAAGTTTTGTCAAGCCTTTTAATACTAAAATTAAATATACTAATTATTGCTCAAGTAAAAATTAATAACCTAAATATTAAAATAAAATAAAATAAAAAATGAAGAAAGGGAAAGAAAAATAACAAAAGGAAAAAAGGAGTAAAAGGGAAAAAAATAACAAAAGGGAAAAAAGGGAGTAGAAGGAAAAAAAAAAACACAAAAGGTTGAAATGAAATTAAAGAAAAAAAAGGAAAAAAATTAAACAAAGGAAAAAAGAAACAAAAGGCAAAACAAACTTTAAAATGATTAATGCTTCAATAAAAATTAATACTTTAAATGTTAAAATGAATTAAAAGGAAAAAATTAAACAAAAGAATATAAAATTGAAATAAAAGAAAAAAATGAATAAAAGGTGAAAAAAAAGGAACAAAAGGAAAAAAGAAAATATTGATTATTACGTAAATAAACATTAATAACCAAAATATTAAAATGAATTAAAATGGAAAAATTAAACAAAAGAACAAAAGAGTTAAAATGAAATAAAAGAGAAAATTAAGATACAAGAAAAAAATTGATCGAACGAAAAAAGGTGGGAAAAAAAAAAGAATTCAAGGGGAAAAAACAAAACAAAAGAGTAAAAAAAGTGCTCAGACCACATGCCTTTTAAGTTAATCCAACAACCAATATGCTAATGATTGTTTTTTGAAAAAATTCGGCCAAACAATCATTTTAAATAAAGTTTTTACCCACTTTTTTTTATTACATTTTTACCCTAGTGATTTGTTTTAATATATGTACTAGTATTTTTCTTGTGTGGTGTATAAGACTACGATTATCGACGACCACATGCATATGGTCGCCTGCTGCCACGTAGGCAAAAAAGAAAAAATTGTTAAAGAAAATTTGATCCGGTTGACCAGCCATTTGAGGGGACCATTTGTGGTTTCATTCCAACCATCCTTTGGCCAATGGATGGTAACACTTGTCTCCGTTCAATTGATCAATTAATTTTATTTAGATTTATAGATAAAATTAGTATATCTTTTATATAATATAATAAAAATACATTAAAAAAATATAACAAAATTCATATTTTTTCATTCTCTATAAATAAACATTAATTTTATTCATCATATTATTATTTTGAATTATATATGCTATTTTCTGTGGAAGTAACTATTTGCACTACAAAAATTATTCTTTGCACCACAAATTAAATTAATTCAAAAATAAATAATTATAAAATTACATAAATATCTTTAATAATAAAATAAAATAAAGTATTAAAAAGAAAAAAAAAACTATCCTCTCTCCTCTTGCGTTTCCTCATCTTCGCCACCAATTTGCAGAACAGCATATCATAAGGCCATAAGCAACTACCACCATCATTGTCACCGCCGCCCACCTCCTCGACATCAATTTCCAGAAGCCACCTCCCGATGCTAACCATTGACAACAACAACCAGCATATTGTTGAACTTGTAAACAGAAGAGAGAGAATGCAATTCCTCTGCGAATTAAAGTTGTTGTAGAAGACCACATCTTCTTTAACAAAATTTTGATTCGTATAAATCTTATGTAGATTGAAGTGAAAGATGCAATCAGCTTCCAACCGAGAATCGAAGATCTAATGAGTCACATAGGTTACAAAAATATTTCATCGATGAGGGGGTGTGGGTTTGGGGGAGGGGAATTCTGGAGCAGACGAGGGTGAGGGCGGGGTTGGGGGCTGCGACATCAGTTGGGAGGGTGCCGGCCATGGCGAGTTGGGAAAGAAGAAGAAGATTCATCTATTTATTTATTTTTTTAAGTGAAGGACAAATAAGTAATGTAGTGTAGTGCAACGAGTAAAAACTGAAGTGTATTGAGAGAATAAAGTGCAAAAAATAATATTTGTAGTGCAAATAGTCATTCTCATTTTCTATTTTTTATAAATAGGAAAACAATATGTACATTAATTAGATGAATAGATAAATTTTGTGTATTTAGATAATCATTTTTCCCCTTATTCTAATGAGTTGACACTTTTTTTTTTTTTTTACTTAATCAATTTTGAATGGCTCTAATAACCACACACTTCATTACTTATTCACAGAGCCAGTTAAGTGGGTGTGTCAAGTGTGCTATGACATAAGGCCCAAAAATTTAGAGGACCCAAAAAAGAAATAATGTTTTTTTTAATAAATAAAAATATTAAATATCTCATCCATATATCTCTCTTCCACATTAAACTGAGGTTGTATCGGGATGTCAACAAAATAAATAAAGTAGTTTGCTTTTTTTTCTTTTTTATCAAAAGGGTAAATTGCACTTTAATACCTACATTTTGTGTTCTTTTTCAAAATTAACGAAACAGTACCCACTTTTTTTTTTTTTAAAAAAAATACAAATTCAATTTCTAATCAATTTTACGACCCAAAAATTGTACGTGATTTATTATTATTATTTTTTTGATTGGATAATTTTTTTTACGCAGTTAGAGAAATATAAACGTTAAAATATAAAGCAAACAACCATGTAATGTAAAAAAAATTGAAAATTAAGGATTAAAAATTGATAAGTAAAATATGTACACAATAATTCCGATGAAATGTGATCACCTGTGATAATTCCTGTTGCATTTTTTGTTCCAACTCTTTAATTTTTTTTTTTAAATTATTTTTTAAATTTTAATTTATTAAGATTTATTTAAATTTAAATTAGGGCATATTAAAAAAAATAATTATGAAACACGAAATATAATATGGATAGAAACATAGGATGTGATCCGAATTTCGATGCACTTACATAATTTGAATTCATTAATAAAGTCAAAACAATAATTAGATTTGAAAAGATTTAAAAAAATAGTGAACAAAGTAAATAAAAAAATTATGTTGGGAGGGAGAGCTACAGGAATTGGATCGCTGCCCTCGGAGACAGTATGGTCTATAGCTTTAGACCAGCGACCATTTCATCAAGCACAAGTTTCGGTATTAAATTGCTAAAGATTAACTTATGCAAGTAAATTTTTTCAGTGTAAATTAAATACTAGTAATTACTAATATAGATTATCGTAACTATATTTATCTCCATCAGAGACACTGATATTATATATGAAAGAGCCATTGACTTTCGGGTTTATTTACGCAGATTGTTTCACTAATGTACTATATCTTTTTCTTATTTTAAGAGTTGACACTAGTCTACTCTGTTAACATTTTTTCTTCTAATTTTAATAATGTAAACTAATACCTAACATTCAAGAATTATAACTTAAATTCAAAGTTCGATTCTATTATAATTCTTAAAATTCATACACAACTCCTAATTTAATATTTAACAAATATTAGCTTCATTGAAAGTAAATGAAAATATACCGGTACAATTTTGTTTTAAAAGGTCTTATATTCTATATAAATATAGAAAAGAGATTAATAAAAAAAATAATGACATTCAATAACAATTAATATGAAGTATAAATGAAAAATAAATAAGAATAAATAAACAATATGCTTCCTATAAAAAATATGTACCAAGTTCAACACAATTTTATATTTTTGTAAAAGAAAATTAATTGGGAGGGGATTATAGCTTTCTCTTAATCTTACTTGTAAAAAATAAAATAAAATAAAATATTTGGGGCAACTATCCGTCACTGGATAGAAAGTGTCATGAGATTGAACTATAGGACGGTCTATACCTATGCATATTAGAGTTGGGTATTAGCTTATCTTGTACGTGTGATTCGTAGCAAAAAGTTTACTTGAATTTTCTTAATGGAGTGATTTATCTTTTACAGTGTACACACTTTCGAGTACTGTTTTGATACCACGAGTTTGAACTCGAATAATGTTTTTTGAGTTGAATCTTTCATTCCTTTGTTCAATTGGAATTTTTTTATTATTTTCTCAGTTGTAATTTATAAGGTGGAGTTTATTTAAAAAAAAAACATAAAAGTAAAAGCTGCGAACTAAATAGTATTAAGAAGGACGCGATTATCACCTTCCCGACTTGGCCCCCAACAAAATTAGCAAACTGTGAAGCTATTCTTAACGAAGGGCTCGATTATTTGGATTAGAACTGGCTTCCGCCGTCCAATTTTCAGAAAAAGCGATTCGCAAAGCTCCTCAATTTTTCGGTTTCGCTTCGAAGCCGAATGCCTATAATCTAGTCCATTTGATCCGTGATTGTACAAATAATAGCCGTTTTTCGCACGGCCAACAGCTTCATTTGCACGTTCTTAAATCTGGGTTCATCTCTAACGTCTTTGTTTCCACAGCTTTGATTAATTTCTACGTGAAGTTCGAACTCCTGCATGATGCCCACCATTTGTTCGACGAAATTCCTGAACCGAGTGTGGTTTCTTGGAACTCTTTGATTTCGGGATATGTTCATTCTGGGCAGTTTCGTAAATCACTGAAGCTATTTTCTCGGCTGGAAAAGTCTAATCTTGCTGCAGATTCGTATTCGTTTACTGCTGCTTTGTGTGCTTGTGGTCAATTGAGCAGAGTGCAGGTGGGAAGGTCTTTGCATTCCAAGATTGTGAAGCATGGTGTTGAATGCAGTATTTTTGTGGCTAATTGCTTGATTGATATGTATGGGAAATGTGGTTACGTTGCAGATGCAGTGAAGGTTTTCGGAGATATGGTTGAGAGGGATGATATTTCATGGAATTCTGTTCTTGCTGCAAATGCTAGAAATGGTGTGCTTGATCAGGCATTTGCTGTTTTCCATCAAATGCCTGACCCGGACACCATCTCTTACAACGAACTTATTGATGGTGTCGCAAAGTTTGGAGTAGTAGAAGATGCTATAACTCTGCTGTCCAAAATGCCAAACCCGAATTCATCTTCTTGGAATGCGATCATAACAGGGTATGCAAACAGAGGCAGAGGCAGAGATGCTATGAATTTTTTCTGCAAAATGCATTCTTGTGGTGTTCATATGGATGAGTTCACATTTTCGAGTGTTTTGAGCAGTATTGCTAGTTTATCAGCCACCACGTCAGGGAGCTTGACACATTGTTGCGCGTTGAAGTGTGGTTTAGACATGTATATTGTAGTCGGGAGTGCTCTTACAGACATGTATTTCAAATGCGGGCAGGTAGAAGAGGCAGAAAGATTGTTTCAATTACTCCCAGAGAAGAATTTGGTTACTTGGAACGCGTTGATATCAGGATATGCACACAATGGCAACTCGAACAAGGTGTTTGAAGTCTTCGATAAGTTAAAAGCAATGAGAGATTTGCAGCCGGATGAAATCACTTTCCTCAATGTTTTATCAGCATGTTGGCATAGTGGGATCCCCTTAAATGTCGCCAAAGATTACTTTGAATCGATGATGAATGACTACATGATTGATCCGATGCCAGAGCATTGTTGTTTGATGATAAAGCTGATGGGGCAAGAAGGGAATGTAGGCAATGCAGAGAAGATGATTAATGAACTCAGATACGAAAGTTGTGGAATTGTTTGGAAAACATTGCTTGGTGCTTGTGTAACTTGTGGGAATGTTGAAGTTGCAGAGGTGGCAGCTCGGAAGGTGATGGAGCTCGAGAGGGAGAATGAGTTCGTCTATGTGATGATGTCGAATGTCTATGCGAGCCATGGAAAATGGGACGACGCAGCTAGAATTAGGAGAGTGATGAAGGAGAGGAAGGTGAGAAAAGAAGCTGGTTGTAGTTGGATGGATTAAACTTGAAGAATGGAATTGAACAGGTTCATATCTCAGTTCCATTTTTTCGGTTGTATTTATATTCCCTTCCTTATTAATTATCATTGGATTCAAAGCATGCATATTTCTCAATATATATGGAGTTTTTCGTTTGATTTTACATAGATATATGTCTAAATAGAAAAAGGGGGGGAATCTTGCAAATTTGATCAGCTGTTGTTTTGGATTGTGCATAGTGCAATTTGAGTTCATATTGGAGTGAAACACATGTTTGTTTGTTTTTCTGTTCTTTTTTCGGGACGGGTAAATTGAACTGTCGCTATCAAGGCAAAAAAAAAAAAGTCATTTCCTAAATCCCTCCTTCCCCTCCCCCCTTCCAAAAAGCAGTTATGGGTAAATTGCATTTTGATATGTTAATTTGTGCTCTTTTTTTAAAGTAACTCAGATGAAAACTATAAAAAGATTGTACTCGCTTTTTCAAAAGTTTTTGTAAATTTAGCATCTGATCAATTTTTCATCCCGAAAATTCTTCATAATTAGTTGCATTTTAAGATTTCTTGATTAATGAATATTTTTTTACAAGGTTAGGAAAAAAATTATCGTAACTACAATCACTTACCTAGATACCGTTTTATTAATAATTGTTATAAAAAAAAATTCAAAATATAAGAATCAAAGTGCAATTTATCCATCACTTATTTCTTGGAAAATTTTACGAAATTTGTGTTTTTTTCAAGGGGAAATTTTAGGAAATGACTTGATATTGAACAGAGCTGCCACTTAAGTAGGCCCAATTATACGGTGGGGATGGGCGGGCCTTCCATTTTTATTGGTTGGCAAAACATCAACCCAATACAGTCAAATCCAAGTAATGGAGATTTTTATGGAAAAATGAGACGAACCGTACAAATATTTTCTCCCCAACTAAAAAAATAAAGTAACATAATATGTTATATATGAACTTTAAATTTTCTTTTTCTTTATATATAAAAAAATGACTGACTCCAAAAACCAACTAAAATGAGCTAATAAAAATTCAACCCGATCCACCTATTTTGTGACGATAACCCGTTTTGACACCACTAAATTTAGGGGCAGACTTGGGTGAGACCGTCTCATACATGAGACGGGTCAATACTCACATGCGAGGATCATTATTTATGGGTGAAGTATCATTAATTCATATGTGAGTATCATTATTTATACCCGCATGTGAGTATCATTATTTACGGGTGAAGTATCATTAACTCACATGTATCATTATTCATGGGTGAAGTATAATTATTTATGGTTGAAGTATCATTAAGTCACATGTATTGATTCGTCTCATGTATGAGACCGTCTCATACAAGTTTTTGTCCTAAATTTATTATTGAATTCAATTTGTCTAGGATAAGTAAATATAAATTTATGCCTCTTTAACCCGTAACTTTTCTAAATAAAGTTTTTTAAAAAATATATATTTATACTAAATAAAAAAAACTATGCTTCTTAACAAAATCAGTGTGCGGAACAAAAAAGATCTACCCCATTCAACAATCAACATCCTTGGAAAATATCTTCCATTTCCCCCAATATATTCCTATTGCAGTCGCATCAACAGTTATCCAAATCGAATATAGTTATCATACAACTATAGTTACTATACCAATTGACTTCACATGATACCAATGTTAGTAAATTCAGCCAATCAGGGCTTAACAGATGGAAACACAGGGGTAGGACGTCGATACATGAATTCGAATTCCACCGATTTATACATATACTTGTTAGTAATATAATTATATATCGATTTTTTTTGTCTAACATACGGTAAATCCATAATCACAACGTATAAGCATTTGTAATTAATTTCAATAATTATAAAAATGGCGTGTAACCATAACCATAAGATCTAAATTCTAGGTAATTGGTTCTTACTAATTTTATTTATTCTTAAAATTTAAGATTTTAATTTTTTGGAAACTCCAAAAATTTATCCAAAATGTCAATTTATTTCATAATCTCTCTCTCCCCAAAAGTCACATATCATCTTTATGATCTTATCCATGTACAGTAGCTAGAGACAACACAAGTTGTCAAGATCGAACGGTTCCTCTTTCACCATCAAAAGTGAAAGAAATTCTAAGATACTTTTTTTTTTCCTGAAAAATATCATAATCGAATTACAAAAATTTAGGCGGAAATTATAATTTCAAAATTTGTCAAATCAATGAGCAAGTGGCTAGTGATGGAGATAAATATATTTATATATTTATTAATATTTTATTAATTTTTATAGATTAATTACGTATTTATATGTTCTAATTACTTTTTATCAAGATTGTTTAATTAAGGAGTTAGTCTTATTTTTATTAGGGTTTTAATAGTATAAATAGGTGATTATGTTTAATATGGTAAGTGGTGGAATTTTGATGAGTTTTGGAGATTATTCTTTTTATTCAATACAAGTTTGAGTTCTTAAATTGTATTTGTGTGTTCTTGTTCGGGTTATAGCTTCCACCTGCATCAGTTGGTATTCAGAGCCCAGACTACGCTTCTTGAACCATGAGCTTCGAATGACAACGCTCAGATCCGCCAACAGATCAATTTGTTGGCACAACAGTTGAGTCGTTTGCCGCTGCAACTTAACGTCATTGCCGATCAGATTTTCGATGCCCACAATGATGTTTTCTTAGACAATGATGTTGATGACGATGTTAAAGGATATTTCTCTCTTCCTGTGCATGATAAAGATCCCTCTGATCTTGATGATGAGGATGGAGAATATTTTTTTTCTTCCGGTATATGATGAAAATTCCTCTGATCTTGATATCGAGGATGATGGATATTTCTCTCTTCCAGTATATGACGAAGATCCATCTGATCTTGATATCGAGGATAATGAATATTTCTCTCTTTCGATGTATGATGAAGATCCATACGATCTTGGTGTTAATGATATGGTATATTGATAGCTGTGTATTTTACACAACTTTCGGATATGAATTGATACTCTTTATTATATGAAGTTTTGTATTTTACATAGTTTTAGTGCTTATATTGTGATCATTTAGAGTTTTTTATGTGTTTGCTAGTTTTGCAGAAATAATTGTGTTTTGACTGCATATTTGAAGCAAAATGAGCAAATATGGTCGAGAGAAGCTAAAGAGATGTCTAATTGGGCTTTTGAGCTTAATTAAATATTATTTTGGAGTTAATGGACTGGATTAAATGATTGAAGCTCAAAGAAATCTGAAGTCCAGTGAAAGAAGAGATCAGGTCGACCCGGAAAGTGTCGGTCGATCAGTCCCAGTGCAAATTACAAAGGGATGGGTCGACCCGACCCAAGTCACCTGGGCCGACCTGTGCAAAATTGGTCCTCTGGGTTGACCCACTGACCTTGGTCGACCCATACGAGCGGGTACTTGATTTTATCCACTCCAACTCAGGATTTTTGACCTACATATAAAAGCCTCACTTGATATACACGAAAAAAAACATTCTGGAATCATCATACATCTTCGAAATACACGAGAAAGAGATGCGCTAGACCTCGAGAAAGTCGACAAGGTTGATAGAGACGGAGTGTCGTTGCAATGAAGACAAAACTACTGGATTACTCCGCGTTATTCAGTTTTTTATATCTTTGTTGTCATGAACACTTATACTCTAGCTTCGTTTGTTTATTTTATCATGTTTCTAGCTAGGTTTTAGGGTGTGGAATATTATGGATTTTAATATATGACTTGGTTTGTTTTTCTTCCTGCTATTTCTCAGGATTTGATTTCTATGATTTATTTTGTATATTGTATGAATGCTTGATCACCATTTATGCATGCTAGTCGTTAATCTAAAGCACTGACTAGAGAAGGATTAATGATAGAAAGATAGAAATCATTTTATGTGTGCTTAGAAGGACCGATCAAGTGAACAAGTATTGCATAGGGTTGAATAGATCTTCATGTGCTAGATCAGGAGTAACAACATGTGTGAAGAACCGACCGCAGTGAAACATGTGTTTGTTATATGTATGTTATGGTATATGCCTTTAAAAGCTGCCTGATAATATCCTAGTGATCCCCCACCATTGATAGATTAAAGACAGGAAGTCGGGATGAAAGAGTCAATGATTATATTAAATGAGATAATAAATCCACTATCCCTAAAACCTAGGTTTTTCCTATTATTTGTTAATCTGCATATTTTCTATTATTTGTTTTTTTTTATGTTATTTATTTTTACACTATTATTATATGATTATTTGTGTCTAGATATTAAGTGAGTACTTGTGTAAGAGTCAGTTAATACAGTCCTTGTGGTATACGATACTTTTGCTCACTTAGGTATTACAATAGCAACGTGCACTTGCGGAACATGTTATTTTGTTAATAAATAGCGTGTCATATATCATCTCCTCCGATGTATGACGCGGATGATAAACTCGGGGTTTGCATGCATTTCGGGTGTGTTTTATACATATTTTGGGAATCTAATACATGTGTTTGTGACTGTTTTGAGTGAATTTGTGTTGTATTGGTACTGTCACGAGTTTATCAAGTTTTGACAGGTAAACCGCCTAGTTTGGACGTATTTAGAGGTGTACAAGGTCACCGAATGGGAAAGAGTACATGAGTCGAGATCGGGAAGGTGAAAACGGGTTGAAAGAGCATAATTTCACAGTGTGTAAAATGGCACGGCCCGTGCCGCAAGTGGTACGGCCCGTGCCATTGTGCGAACTAACGGCCAAACCCTCTGGACAAACGGCACGGTCCGTGCCACTTGGCATCTGCGTGATTGTCAAACGGCACGGACCGTGCCACGGGTTTCCGCAAATTTGGTGTTTTGTCCTTTTCTGGACTCTGTATTCCTCAGCTATATAAGGCTTTGTTTTGTATGAAATTGGGATCACTTTTTAGTTTTTACCCTATTGAAGAGCAGAGAAAAGGCGGAAGAGCGCCAGAGAGCAACTGGATTCGAGATTCAACACGGCATAAGTTGTTTCTTTAATTTTAGTTTGGTTTTATCATGTTAGCTTTGAATGTTCAATTATTTTCTTTGGATTGTAATTCGAGCATGAGCGGCTAAACACTTAGTGATTCTAGAGTTTGCATCACTTATGGATATTTGATATTTCGATTTATGATATTGTTCCGTTTCTTCATCTACTTACGTTTCCTCGATTGAATTGCCGTGTGAATTTGTTTGGCCATCAAATACACATGTTTAGTTGATTATTTATCGCTCGAGAAAGGTTAATTAATTAACGAATTTGGAATATGTAACACGTAATTGCTAGATCGAGAGATTGGTATTTTATGTGATAAGAATAAATCTTTTGTTCATTTTGGAATTAAATGATAGATTGAGATCGAGAGATAAAATTTGGTATTTAATCTACGTTTAGTAATTACTCGAGAGAGAGAGAGAGAGAGAGGGACTAGACATATCAGTGATTCTTCTGCAGATTTGGAAATTAAAAATGGTTTAGTGTGTTAATTGAAATTGATAATTCCATAGACGTGCATTCCCTAGAATCCATTTATTATCATATTTTTCCATCAACTCATTTGCATCTTTGTTTTCCTATTGCTTTATTTAATCTGTTTTGTTTATCTATTACAAGCATAAAATTCATTTTGATTATCTAGATAGAGTAGAATAATTATAATTGGGTACTTGATTAGGTTGCCTAACTAGTCTCAGTAGATACGATATCCGTTCTCACCTTTGTTTTACTGCAATTTACCTTGTGCGCTTGCGAGTGGTATTTTTAGTGAAATAAAATAGCGAACAAGTTTTGGCACTGTTGCCGGGGACTAGAGTAATTCTAATTGATATCCGATTTGATTATTTCGCTTTAATTTAGATTGTATTTTTTTTGTTTATTTTATTTAGTTTCTGTTGCATTTGATTGTTTTGGTTTTAACAGGTAGTTTATGAACTTGCGGTCCAAGGGAACTTCTAATCTAGTCCCTTTTGATCCTGAGATCGAAGCCTCTGCCTGACACCAGAACGTAGATAGAAACAGAGCTAAGAAGATGGCAGCTAACCGAGAAGACGAGATGGTAGCCATGCGCAGAGAGATGGAGGCATTGCGCGTCTTGCTTTAGCAGCAGTAGCGAGCTCCTGAGCCGTCAGTAGTTCAGCCACCGATTCGAGAGGCTCTGGAGCCTCAAATTACTGGAAGTTTTGGTGGAGTGACATTGCCGACCATAGATGCCAATAATTTTGAATTGAAGTCTGGGTTGATTCTGATGGTTCAGCAGAACCAATTCAGTGGAGGAGCACTTGATGACCCGAATGCCCATCTGGCGCAGTTTCTAGAAATATGCAGCACTGTTAAGATGAATGGAGTAGGAGCAGACACTATTAGACTTCAGCTTTTCTCATTTTCTCTGCGAGATAAGGTGAAGTTGTGGTATCAATCCCTAGAGCCGGACTCAATCAGAACTTGGGCAGATTTGTCCAAGAAGTTCCTTGCAAAGTATTGTCCGCCGAGCAAAACATTGCAGATGAAGAATGAAATAACTCAGTTCAGACAGTTCGATCAAGAGCCACTCTACGAAGCTTGGAAAAGGTTTTGAGATCTTATCAGAAAGTGCCCGAGGCACGGGTTTGAAGTGGATCAACAAGTGTGCTACTTCTACAACGGGTTGCTGAAGAATACCCGAGACAGGATAGATGCAGCTGCAGGAGGGGCTCTGTTAGAGATGTCGGCTGATGATGTTATGGAGTTGCTGGAAAGGATGGCCGCAAACAGTGCTCAGTGGCCATCTCAGAGAAATTCGGTTCGAAGAGTCGCAGAAGTCTCAGCTGCCTCAGATGATTTAAAGGAGTTGACGGCTCAGATGTCCAAAATGGCCAAAGCAATCACACTGTTGATGAAAAACAGTGCTTTATCACCAGAGGTTGCCGCAGATCATATTGTTGCGGTTCATGATGGTTCAGCTGATATCAATTACATGCAAGGACGCAGCTACAACAATAACTTTCGGCAGAATCAAGGTGGCAACCAGTACAGGAATCGGGATAGGCTCAACTATGCCAATCCCGACAATTTTCAGCAGCCACCTCCAGGGTTCTCCACCACAAATGGGATTATGAATGAAGGGAAGAAACCGGAGTTGGAAGAAATTCTAGGGCCATTTATGACAGCAACCAAGCAAAGGATGGACATGGAAGCGGCAAAGGTGGACAACCTGACCATTGCATTCAACAAGTTCGCTACCAACACGGGGGGGGCTCAATTAAAATCCATGGAAATTCAGATTAGTTAGTTAGCTAAAATCGTTGGAAGCCAACAGTAGAAAGGCCAGTACCCGAGCAACACAGAGGTAAACCCGAAGGAGTAGTGCAATGCAATACATGTCCATAGTGGCATAGAGGAAGCGGGTGAGCAAAAGACTGAAACTGTTGCTGAAGAGACTCCTGAGCCCAAATATGTGCCCCCGCCTCCATATGTTCCCCCACTGCCATTTCCTCAAAGATTGAAGAAGCAAGATAAGGAAGCTCAGTTTTCTTGATTTCTTGAAATCTTCAAGAAATTAACCATAAACATTCCTTTTGTCGAGGCACTAGAGAAGATGCCGAAGTACGCCAAGTTTTTGAAAGACATTTTGGCTAAGAAGAAGAAGATTGGTGAATCGGAGAGGGTGCATTTGTCTGAAGAATACAGTGCTGTCATCAAAAGAAGTGTGTCTACAAAGTTGAAAGACCTGGGGAGTTTTTCTATCCCGTGTGCTATTGGAAGCACTAGTTTTGATCGGGTACTATGTGATTTGGGGGCCGGTATAAACGTGATACCACTCTCTATCTACCATCAGCTAGGACTTGGCCCATTGAAGTCAACTTCAATGACACTGCAGCTGGCAAACCGGACTCTGAGATGTCCACGTGGCGTAGTTGAAGATATTTTGGTGAAGGTTGGGAAATTTATTTTCCCAACTGATTTTGTTATTTTGGATATGGCCGAGGATCACAAAGTTCAACCTATCTTAGGGAGACCGTTTCTGGCCATTGCGGGTGCAGTTATCAATGTGAAAAGGGGGACTCTAGTGCTGCAAATTGAAGATGAATCTGAAACTTTCAATGTCTATCAACCACTTGAAGCTCCATTCTATGAAGAAGTGAAAGTGATAGAAGTGGCCGAGTCGCCGGTAATCAAAGGTAGTTCATCAAGGACGGACAAAGCAGATCAGCCAGTCAAGGTTCCCGACACTGTGAAAACCAAGATTAACAAGCAGCACGGAGAGTATTGGGGGATAGATGTCTCCATACCCCCTAAGGAGCTGAAGAAGAAAGGATTAGTATGGCGGTGTATCTTCCACACATTTCCATAGCTAAGATGCAAGAAGAAATCGAGCTCGAGACGTTAAATTAAGCGTTTACTGGGAGGCACCCCAGTTTTTTGTTAGTTTTTGTTTTTTTTTCCGTTGTTTTTTCAGTATTTTTGCTGTAATTTTCATGCAGGGTTTTTTGTTTAAAAAAACATTAAGTGGAGTTATTGCGGTGTACCGAGAATGGGGGGTGAATGCTCGGAGAGATTAATGTCAATGTATCTACAACAGTGGGGATTGCAGTTCCCCTCGAACCCGCCTCCGTCATGATTCATATTGAGGTTAGCGATTCAAGGTCTTCTCGTCCGTCTTTTCAAACTTATTTCTCTGTTGAGAATAAGTTTGGGGGGGTGGATAGACGTTATGCCTTGAATCTCTGTTCTAAAATTTTCTTTCAATCGCTTTTTGCATTTAGATAGATCATTTGCATTTATTTTTGGTTTTTGGTTTAGTGCACGTTTACTGTTTTTGAGTTTGTTGCCAGTCGTATGTTGGATTTGGTTAGTCTCATGCTATGTACTGTGATGTATGATGGTTGCCTATGATGAGTTTTGGATTATTGAAATTGATGTTTGCATTGGGTTTACTATGAGCTTGATAGGTGCAATTGCGATGAATTGCTTGGCTGTTTTGAACTGTGACTGTCCTGTGAGAATTTGAGCCTGAATATTTCCTTTCTTGTGTGTGAATACTGGTTGTTGTTGAATGTTTAGAACTTGCCTATGTTCTGTTCAAGTTTAACAGGATTTGTGTGGAATTTTGAGATGATTTAAGGCCATCTTATGTTAGCCCTATTTTGTCCTGTTTTTTTTTTTTGTTTACCAAAACACTTCAAAGTACCATTGTGAGCCCCGTTGAGCCTTTAGCCATTTTTTTGATAGCCAATTTAATTCAATCCTGTTTGTTGATATATTTCTTCTCTCTCGGACTTGTTGAGTGGGTAGAACAGTTATAGAAAGGATGAATTGCTTTGGTGGAATTTGGGGAGAGAGAAAACCAAAAAAAATAAAAATTTGATGAAGTGTGGTTGTGAAAAGGGTTAGGGAGTGAAGATGTTGAAATAAAGATATGGCACTTAGAAAAAAAAAAGGGGGAAAAAAGGAAAAAAAAAACAAAACAAAATGAAAAAAAAGAAAAAAAATTGATTGTTTTTGTGCTTTTAAAAAATCTAAGTGTCCATATTTATAATTTGGGGATACCGTTGATTTATGGTTTTGGAAAAGGAGGAAGAAAGTTAGACAAAGTTTAGCTTTACTAGTTCGATACCGGGGTTGAGTGTTAGTGAGGAATTGTTGAGAGTGATCAACTCGATGAGTCCAATTTAGTCACTTGGCCTATATTTTCCCCACCTTGTCCAAAAGCCTACATTACAACCAAATTAGAAAGTCCTTTTTGATCTTAATTCCACGTTCATTGCATGTAAAGGCGAGATTAGATATTGGGCAAGCTTATGGTTAATTCTTCAGTTAATCCAGTTATGAGTGCTTTTATTTTTATCTTAAACATTTGAGAGTGAGTGATACACGAATCGGGTGAGGTCATAAGTTTAAGGCTAAAGACAAGTTAGTAGTCGTGTTGTGCGAGATTATTTTGCTCATTATTTACTTGATTTGGATGATTGATATTTTTGGTGTATGAGGCAATGAAACTGTCAAAACATCCCCTCTATGCTTGAGATTAATTCTTTCTTTTTATTGTTTGAGGATGAACAATGGGTAAGTTTGGGGGAGTTGATAAACTCAGAGTTTGCATGCATTTCGGATGTGTTTTATACATATTTTGGGAATCGAATGCATGTGTTTGTGATTGTTTTGAGTGAATTTGTGTTGTATTGGTACTGTCACGGGTTTATCAAGCTTTGACAGGTAAACCGCCTAGTTTGGACGTATTTAGAGGTGTACAAGGTCACCGGATGGGAAAGAGTACATGAGTCGAGATCGGGAAGGTGAAAACGGGCTGAAAGAGCATAATTTCGCAGTGTGTAAAATGGCACGGCCCGTGCCGTAAGTGGCATGACCCCGTGCCGTTGTGCGAACTAACGGCTAAACCCTCTGGACAAACGGCACGGACCGTGCCAAGAGGCATCTGCGTGATTGTCAAATAGTACGGACCGTGCCGCACCTGGCACGGACCGTGCCGCATGTTTCCGCAAATTTGGTGTTTTATCATTTTCCAGACTCTGTATTCCTCAGCTATATAAGAGTTTGTTTTGTACAAAATTGGGACCACTTTTTACCCTATTGAAGAGCAGAGAAAAGGTAGAAGAGCGGCAGAGAGCAACTGGATTCGAGATTCAACACGGCATAAGTTGTTTCTTTAATTTTAGTTTAGTTTTATCATGTTAGCTTTGAATGTTCAATTATTTTCTTTGGATTGTAATTCGAGCATGAGCAGCTAAACACTTAGTGATTCTAGAGTTTGCAACACTTATGGATATTTGATATTTCGATTTATGATATTGTTCCGTTTCTTCATCTGCTTACGTTTCCTCGATTGAATTGCCGTGTGAATTTGTTTGGCCATCATATACACATGTTTAGTTGATTATTTATTGCTCAAGAGAGGTTAATTAATTAACGGATTAGGAATACGTAACATATAATTGCTAGATCGAGAGATTGTATTTTATGTGAGAAGAATAAATCTTTTGTTCATTTTGGAGTTAAATGACAGATTGAGATCGAGAGATAAAATTTGGTATTTAATCTACGTTTAGTACTTACTCGAGAGAGAGAGACTAGACATATCAGTGATTCTTCTGCAGATTTGGAAATTAAAAATGGTTCAGTGTGTTAATTGAAATTGATAATTCCATAGGCGTGCATTTCCTAGAATCCATTTATTATCGTATTTTTCCATCAACTCATTTGCATCTTTGTTTTCCTATTGCTTTATTTAATATGTTTTGTTTATCTATTACAAGCATAAAATTCATTTTGATTATCTAGATAGAGTAGAATAATTATAATTGGGTACTTGATTAGGTTGCATAACTAGTCTTCATGGATACGATATCCGTTCTTACCTTTATTTTACTGCAATTTACCTCGTGCGCTTGCGAATGGTATTTTTAGTGAAATAAAATAGCGAACAACGGACATCCTAGTTCTAGTGATGCAATCACAATTTGTAGGTGATTTTGACTCGACCTACGAACTTCATCATGTGAAGTTAGGGATGTCTATCCACTCTTCATTATTTGATGTAAAGTTTACAATGTTTAAAGACGTCGAGGCCATTACTGTTATTTTGAAGCGTTGTTTCGCGTTAGGGTCACAATTTTGGGATGCTGCAATTTCTATGGATGTTTGATAGATGTGTATTTTACACAACTTTCGGACATTTTATGATAGCTTTTATCTTAAGAAGTTGTGTAATTTACTAGCTTTTTTGTCTAAATTCCTATCATTTGGTGTTTTTAATGTGTTTGCGAGTTTTGTAGTTAAAGTGACAGAATTGTTGAATATTTGGTGCAAAATGATCAAATTGGAGTGAAGAGAGCTAAGAAATTATTTAATTAGGCCTTGGACTTAATTAATGATTGAATTAAAGCTCAATGGAGTGGATTAAGTGATAAGAGCCCGTCAAAATTTGAAGCCCAAGTCGAAAATATATTGGGTCGACCTAGGAAGTGATGCAGGCTGAAACCAGCAATGAATGAAAATGAGAAGATAAGGTGATCGGGACTCACTCAACCGATGGTAGCGGACTCTCTCGACACTACTAATCACGGAATCACTCAACGTGACCAAGCCAATCGCTTGAGAAGGAGGAATCACTCACTCCAAGAACAAGAATTTGTACACATGCAATGATATGTAATTCTTAATCTGAATAAAAACCAACTTGTCCAACACTTACAATGTAGACGACTTAAATACGAGATTTTGGAACATCCCTCCAAACATAGGTGAATGAAATAGACTCTTAGACTTTCCAAATAATAAATTAGACTTTTAGACTTTCTAAATAATTTGAGACTCTTAGACTTTCCCAACAATGAATAGATCATTAACTCAATTCAAGATTACATCATTCTCCCTGGCTTGGAAAGAACTCGTCCTCGAGTTCGAGTTTAAAGCAGACCACAGCGAATAATCAATATCTCGCAGATCCTCACTTGATATCCATGCATCTTCAGAGCTTGGTTTGGCATTCCAATGAACAAGATACTGAGTATATGTCCCTCGGCGTGTAGTAATTGTTCTCGCATCCAACACATCAATTGATTCACGGGCTGAATTCGCAGAAAATGAATCAATATCATCCTTGGCCAACACCAGTTCTTGTTCTTCACCATAATAAGAGTATAAATCATTGACATTAAATATAGGACTGATCTTGAAGCCATCTGGGAGCTCGAGGCGATATGCATTCGGGCCGAGTTTCTTGATGATGCGACAGGGACCAAACTTCCTTGGCTTAAGTTTGTTGTAGGTTCGAACTGGGAACCTTTCTTTGCGTAGGTAGACCATAACAAGATCGCCTTCTTCAAACTCTTTTGCTCGGCGATGAACATCGGCCTGTGATTTGTAAGATTGAGACGTTTGCTTCAATTGCTCACGAACTTGTTTATGAATGTCTTGAATATGAGAAGCAAACTCCTCAGCATCCATGCTAACTCGGGATTGATTTTGCAATGGGGTAAGATCCAAAATCTGATTCATATTTCTTCCATAAACAACTTCAAAAGGTGTCTTCTTGGTGGATCTACTCAAAGAAGAATTATAGGCAAATTCAGCTTGAGGAAGAACAAAATCCCATCTCTTTGGATTCTCGCCCACCAAACTTCTAAGCATATTCCCAAGAGATCGATTCACCACTTCAGTTTGCCCGTCAGTTTGTGGGTGACACGTGCTGGAGAATTTCAATTGGGTACCTAATAATCTCCAGAGTGTCTTCCAAAAGTTGCTCACAAAGCGAACATCACGATCCGAAGTAATGGTTTTTGGAACTCTATGCAGCCGCACGACTTCTCGAAAGAATAAGTTTGCCACTTGCGATGAATCGGTAGAATTCTTACATGGGATGAAGTGTGCCATTTTAGAAAATCGATCCACTACAACGAAGATACTATCTTTGCCTTGATGTGTCCTAGGCAACCCAATAATGAAATCCATTGAGAGATCTTCCCAAGGAGAATTAGGTGTTGGAAGAGGTTGATACAAGCCGATGTTTTGTGCGCTGCCTTTCGATCGTTGACAAACACCACATCTTTGAACAAAACTTGCCACATCTCGCTTTATCGATGGCCAGAAGTAACGCTCCTTCACAGGTGCTTCAGTTTTGTCCCTCCCAAAATATCCTCCAAGACCTCCACTATGTAATTCTTGCATGATGAGTAGTCGTAGAGAACCTTGCGGAATACAAAGTTTCTCTTGCTTGAATAAATACCCATTCATGAGCAGATAATCACTTGAGTAACCACCGAGATTCATTGTCACCTTGGAAAAGAATGGATCTGTGGTATATTGTTCAGGTAAAACATCAAAACCAAGAACCTCGTAAGAAAGAGTATTCAACAGAGCGTATTTGCGGCTTAATGCATCAGCAACCTTGTTTGAAGTGCCATTCTGGTGCTTCAACAGAAAAGTGAATTTTTCCAAGTAAGAAACCCATCCGGCATGTCTGCGATTTAGTTTCTTTTGTGCCTTCAAGAACCGCAGAGCTTCATGATCGGAATAAAGGACAAACTCTCCACCAATAAGATAACTTTCCCAATGTTGCAATGCTCGTATAACAGCATAAAGTTCCTTATCATAAGTAGAATACTTCAACTTCGAACCATTTAGTTTCTCACTAAAATAAGCAATAGGCTTCCCACGTTGTGTAAGAACAACACCGATGCCAACATTAGAAGCATCACATTCAACTTGAAATATTTTAGAGAAATCCGGCAAAGCGAGAACAGGCGCCTTGATAAGCTTAGCTTTCAAAAGTTGAAAACTATCTTCAGCTTCTGTAGACCACTTGAATTCTTTGTTCTTTAACACATCCATGATTAGAGCCGCAATAGTGCTGAAATCTTTAATGAAACGGCGATAAAAAGAGGCAAGGCCATGAAAACTCCGTACATCGGTGAAGGTCTTTGGGGTAGGCCAGTCAAGGATTGCTTGTATCTTTTCATCATCCACTCGCAGCCCTTCTTCACTCACTATGTAGCCAAGAAAAACCACTTGATTTGTCAAGAATGAGCATTTCTTAAGATTGACATACAATCTGTTGTTTACCAATGTTTTGAACACCATAGACAAATGCTCAAGATGTTGTTCTATGTCTTTACTGTATACCAAAATGTCGTCAAAGTATACGACAACAAATATTCCCATGAAATTCTTCAAAGCATGAGTCATAAACCTCATGAAAGTACTCGGAGCATTACAAAGACCAAATGGCATTACCAACCATTCATATAAGCCATGCTTTGTCTTAAAAGCGGTCTTCCACTCATCACCCGCTCGAATACGAATTTGGTGATACTCACTACGAAGGTCGATTTTGGAATAAACCTTTGCTCCCACAAGCATATCGAACAGGTCATCCAATCGAGGGATAGGAAAGCGATACTTGATAGTAATTTTGTTTACAGCTCTACTATCGGTACACATTCGCCAAGTTCCATCTTTCTTCGGGGCTAGAAGTGCTGGGACGGCACACGGACTCAAAGATTCCTGAACATGGCCTTTTGCGAGCAATTCGTCAACTTGTCTTTGTAGCTCAGCATGCTCATTAGGTGTCATTCTGTAATGTGGTAAATTAGGAAGAGTAGCACCTGGAATAAAGTCGATTTGGTGCTGAATATCTCGAAGCGGAGGTAGACCTGCTGGTAATTCATCAGGAGCTAAGTCTTTGAATTTCTCCAGCAACCTCTTAACTTGCTCGGGAATGTTACAATTGGCATTTTCATTTTTTGGGACAGCTACCAAAGCATATACAACATCTGCTTGCTTCAGTTCTGTGTAGGACATCAAGGTAACTTGATTGCTTGGATTCACACAGCTTGGCGTATCCTTTAATGGTAACAATACATACTTAGTTCCATTCCTTAAAACAGAATAAGTATTTTTCTTCCCATCATGATGAGCACTTCGATCGTATTGCCATGGTCTTCCCAAAAGAAGATGACAAGCATCCATAGGAAGAATATCAAAATATGCTTCATCCTCATACTTGCCGATAGAGAATTTTACACGACTTCTTTCAGAGACTAAGACTTCTCCTCCTTTCTTGAACCATGATACTTTATAAGGTTTCGGATGTCGTTCAACCTTCAGTTTCAGTTTGTCAATCAATGTTTGGGAGGCCATGTTCTCGCAACTTCCAGAATCAATCATCAAAACACATTTCTTACCTCCCGAGATGCAAAATGTTCGAAAGATATTGTGTCGCAGCCACATATCTTCTCTTTGGACAGCCATGATTCGTTGAATGACGAGGCTTTCAGCATCACAATCAGGTTGACAATACTCATCTTCGAGTGCTTGCTCTGCTTCTTCATCAAAATGAGGGCCATCATCTTCATCACTTTGAGCTTCTTTGACAAGGTGAATCTCGACATTTTTTTGGGGGCATTCATATGCCCTGTGACCAAGTTCACCACAACGAAAGCATGGTTTTGCTAAAGATGGAGTGACTTTACCCGTATTTTGAGTAGGAGGCCTGAACTTGGAAGTCGATCCACTATTGGTCTGTGCATTTTCCTTGAAATTAGTAGTTTTGGAACTTTCGCCCTTCTTGAATGAACTCCATTTGGATTTTTCTTCAGCTTTGAGAGCCATTTGATAAGCTTCCTCAAGAGAATGGAGGGTGTGCATATAGAGTTCTCCACGTATCGAACTCTTCAATCCCAACATATAGCGAGCGACGAGCTGATCGTTAGTTTCATTGAGCTCTAATCGACTCATTAACTTGTAGAATTCTTCGGTGTAACTTACAACCGATTGATCAAATCGTTGGCGCAGTGTATGAAACTTTTGGTATAGGGACTGATTGTAATCTAAGGGTAGGAATTTTTCATCCAATTTCAGCTTCATTTCAGGCCAGGAATCAATTTGAGGCAACCCTCTTCGTGCTCTATTGCGTTGGTATTGCTGCCACCATATAAGTGCGTGGCCCTTCAACTTCGTTGCAACAAATTGAACCTTTCTTTCATCTGAGAGATGCTTCCACTCAAAGAAAGCCTCAAGAGAAGCCTTCCAATCACAATATGCATCAGCGTTAAGTTGTCCATCAAAATCAGGAACTCCAACTTGAATACTACGATCAGTTCCCTCAATAGCTCTAGCTAAACGATCCATAGAGGATTCATTTCGCTCAGCATAAGGATTCTCAAATCCTCTTTGTGAACTTGATGAGGAGCCATCAGATTCGTTAAATAAGTCATTATTGTAGGCTCTAGAATTATTTCCCCTACTATGGGTAGGAGATGGTGGCCTTCTAGCAAGAAGATCAGTCATCATTTGACGAAGCTCGGCAATCTCAGCTCGAAGATTGATATCCTCGACATTTCTTCTACGACGAGGCGACATGGTGATTTATCAGAGTTTGAGCAGTAGCGGAACCTGCTCTGGTACCACTTGATGCAGGCTGAAACCAGCAATGAATGAAAATGAGAAGATAAGGTGATCGGGACTCACTCAACCGATGGTAGCGGACTCTCTCGACACTACTAATCACGGAATCACTCAACGTGACCAAGCCAATCGCTTGAGAAGGAGGAATCACTCACTCCAAGAACAAGAATTTGTACACATGCAATGATATGTAATTCTTAATCTGAATAAAAACCAACTTGTCCAACACTTACAATGTAGACGACTTAAATACGAGATTTTGGAACATCCCTCCAAACATAGGTGAATGAAATAGACTCTTAGACTTTCCAAATAATAAATTAGACTTTTAGACTTTCTAAATAATTTGAGACTCTTAGACTTTCCCAACAATGAATAGATCATTAACTCAATTGAAGATTACATCAGGAAGGTTCGGTCGACCCTGTCATAGAGAAATCACAAAGGACCTGGTCGACCCACACTTTTTCACCTGGGTCGACCCTGTGTAAAAATAGCTCTCTGGGTCGACCCAATTATCTCGGTCAACCGTTGATGTGTGCTCCGCGGATGGATGAGTTTTTACCTATAATTAGGGTTCCAAACTTAATTAGAAAAATAATCCATGCACACCACTCGAGAGGGACCAATGTTCTTAAAATAGGATCGGACATCGAATCGGTAAATTTACCGGGTCACTGGGTTACTGGTTCGACCAGTCAAACCGTTCTGAAAAAATCGAATAACCCAATATATATATATATATATATATATAAATTATATAAATTAGTATCATGACAAATATATTAAATAAGTTTAAAAATACACAATTTATATCAATGCAAAGAAATAAAATGTTTAATTTATTGATAGTTATTGCATAAGTTAAACAATTAAAAGTATAAATTTATAAAAATAAATATTGAACATCAAATACTAGATTTTTAGAAAATATATAATTAAATGTCAAATAATTAAATATTGATTTTAATTACATATAGTAATACACGATAACAATAAAAAATATTGCTAATTATTATTTCACAACCCACTACTTTAGATATTAGATCTTCTTTTCATTTATTTTAATTTAAAAAATATTAAATTAGATATTGTTAAATATTAATTTTAATTATATGGTAAACATTGATTTTATTTAAAATGATTTTGAAGTTACCTAAGTTGTGCTCATATTCATTATCATGTACGTGTACATTGTTGTGAACATGCAAGGTCAGAATATAGAAACTGAAATCAAGTAAAGAACATGAGGTTGGTAACCCTGTTCGACCAACTGATCTACATTAAGAGGACTTCACAAGTCCGTGAGAAACAGTTTACTACTCCGTTGAATGGTTATAAAGGCTATTACACGAAGACTCCCATCACTCGACCACTTTCCTATCCGATTCAACCTCTTTCACTAAACTGAATTGTGAGCTCCCCTCACAACCTAGAATCCTTCTAGTTCCCACAGGAAATCTCTCACGAGACTCCTTTTAAGTGTGTATAAAAGTGAGTTTCAAATACAGACTAGAAATACAATGATCACGCAGATCAAACTTAGTCTACCCGAATACTATATGCTTCAAATATGAAGTCTTTTGACTCTCAACCCTTTTGTGTATTCGTAAAATTTGTGTCATCTAATCTAGTCTGATTCCCAGGTTATTTATAAACAACAGATACAGCCCAAACAAGGTAATCAGAAGTCCTACTTTGACTAGGATTTAACAAGGAAACAATTTCCTTAATTAAATCGGACTTTCCTAGTTTAGATGTCTTCCTTGAATAGAACTCCTTATTTCCTTCTTGATCTTCATCACGAACAAGGTAGCTTCTATTCTGAAACGTCCATCTTGAATCTGCAGTTTCAACTCTTTGAATCTAGCATGGCACGTTTCTTGTAAACTCTCTGGACAACCATGTACATGATCATGCCTCTTAACATTATTAAGTACATGTCTTGATCTCTAATCAGATTGGCAGCGAAATGTTCATAGTATTATCCAGAACATGTTATTCGAATATGAATAACCAAAACCTTCTGTGTTCTTTTGAAATTGCCATATTGTCATACAGATTATGACAATCTCGAACACTTAAGTATAGATGGCACTAACAATCTCCCCCTTTGTCTTTATCGGGTAGAAAATCAGCTCCATGTTTTTAAAGAACACAATCCTTAATTAAACTGAAAGATCATGTACCTTAAAACATTCTTGAATGTCTCTGTGAACATCATATGATCCTGCTGTTTTTCACTCTTTTATCATCTCATATCTGCTCTGCTGTATTGCGTTTTTTTCATTATCATTTTTTCTCTTATCAGCAGTTTCAATTTTTTAGCAGATTTGTCCAAAATATAATATCAAGGAATTGATATTACAGCAAATCAGCACAAACAAAGATCTTGCAAAAACATGGTGCAAGATATAAAATAATATACTCTCCCTATTTGCCAGCATGAAAAGGTAAAGGAGTGCAAACTCCCCTTTTTTGCCAAAAAGATTTTAAGGCAAGGTCCGAAAAAAGGGATTTGTGAAGCATAACACTTCACGCCACATTTACAGGATCTCCTGCAAACTGATCATTGGTCTTCTTTGATCTCATGTTGGATATAGACACAACAGCAACCCAATATGGAATAACCAGTTTCTATTCTTTTTCTTTCTTGAGAACACTGTAGGGAATATAATTTTGAGCAACATCAATCTTTTTGATCTGCATCAACTATTTTTGCACGACTACAGAACCATGAGTATCACTATTCCATTTTTGAGAAAAAATATTTTTCTCTGCCTGAACTTCAGGGTGATGTTCATCCGGTTGTTCATGAACATCAGTAGGAACATCGTGTTGATGATCTTCATTTTTTCTTGCCCATCTCTTCTTTGGACTCCCACCTTTTTAATGAAGATTTTTCCTTGTGCAACTGCTTCTGAATAACTTGATTTATCTCCTTTAGAATATACCTTCTCTTCATCCTTTTGAGATCACTTAAATAATTCTTGTAGTTTGGTCGAATATGACCTTTCTCTTCACAATAGTGGCAGATCACAACTCTCGAATTGGTAGACAATCTTTTGTTGGTGTTTATTCCAGTGTTTGGAACATATCTGGTGTTCTAAACAGCGTGCATGTCCTTGGCAAGAATGTCTTTATATTTTTCTTCCTTGGAAAATTTTCGTGCTCCAGTAAGTGGACCATCTATTTGAACCTCCTTTGAAGTTGTTTGGCGAGCAACAAATGCAAAGTCACATCTTCTTGATCAATCTCGCTTTCTTTCGAATCTTCATCACTTGAAGATGCTTTGTAACTTGTTTTGTTCTTCTTGAGAGTATTAGCACACTCACTTTGAACATGGCCAAATCCATTGCATTCTTTACAGCGTATCTTCATCCTCTTATTTCTTGATCGAGATGTATTTTCAGCAGATTGATCATTCTAATTATCTTATTGAAATGATCGTCTGTTGGCGTTTTCCATCATCTTGTTGAAGCTTTTCATAAGCAGACTTATGGTGTTCAACAACTCTGCAACAGTTGGGGAATCACCAGATTGAACACCTGTCTTCAGAGCAAGGTTCCTCCACTTCCTAGCACCAAAATCTTCTCCCAAACTCATCTCAAATGTTCTCAAAGATCCCATCAGCTTATCTAAACGCATTGATTTGATATCTTTTGCTTCTTCGATCGCGGCAACTTTATATGCGAACCTTTTTGGCAAGGATCTGAGAACTTTTCTCACCAACTTCTCTTCTGACATTATCTCTCCTAGAACAAAGCTTTCGTTGGTGAGTTTCCGAAGCCTTACATTGAACTCATCAATGTTCTCCTCTTCGGACATGCGAAGCTTTTCAAAATCGGTGGTCAGATTTTGTAGCTTTGATAGACGAACACCACCGGTACCTTCATATGTAGTCTCCAAGATATCACATACATCTTTGGCTACTTCACATGTTGATATAAGACTGAATGTATTCAGATCTACTGCAGCAAATATAGAGTTAAGGACTCTGGAATTGAGGCTCGCATTTATGTTTTCTTCTTTGGTCCATCTTGCGTCGGGTTTTGAAATGACTTCACCGGATTCATTCAGCTTGGTAGGAGGACTCCAACCATTTAGCACGATTTTCCATGCTTTGATATCAGATGCTTTGATAAATGCCTTCATCCTTGCCTTCCAGTAAGTGTAGTTATGTCCATCCAAAATTGGGGGACGCTCTATGAAACTTCCTTCAAGCGTAGAACTCATTTGCAGATACAATTATGCACACAGATTAGCAACTCTAGAATCTTTACGCTTTGAAAAATGACCTACTTTGATACCAATTGAAGTTACCTAAGTTGTGCACTCATGTTCATTATCATGTACGTGTACATTGTTGTGAACATGTAAGGTCAGAATATAGAAACTGAAAGCAAGTAAAGAACATGAGGTTGGTAACCCTATTTGATCAACTAATCTACGTCAGGGAGACTTCACAAGTCCGTGAGAAACAGTTTACTACTCCGTTGAATGGTTACAAAGGTTATTACACAAAAACTCCCGTCACTCGATCCATTTCTACCCGATTCAACCTCTTTCACTAAACTGAATTGTGAGCTCCTCTCACAATCTAGAATCCCTCTAGTTCCCACAGAAAATCTCTCACGAGATTCCTTTAAGTGTGTATGAAAGTGGGTTTCAAACACAGACTAGAAACACGATGATCACATAGATCAAACCTAATCTACCTGAATACTATATGCTTCAAATATAAAGTCTTTTGACTCTCAGCCCTTTTATGTATTCGTAAAATCTGTGTCATCTAATCTAGTCTGATTCCCAGGTTATTTATAAACAGTAGATATAGCCTAAACAAGGTAATCAGAAGTCCTACTTTGACTAGGATTCAACAAGAAAATAATTTCATTAATTGAATCAGACTTTCCTAGTTTAGATGTCTTCCTTGAATAGAACTCATTCTTTCCTTCTTGATCTTCATCGCGAACAAGGTAGCTTCTATTCTGAAACGTCTATCTTGAATCTGCAGCTTCAACTCCTTGAATCTTGCATGGCACGTTTCTTGTAAACTCTCTGGACAACCATTCACATGATCATGTCTCTGAACATTATTAAGTACATGTCTTGATCTCTAATCAGATTGGCAGTGAAATGTTCATAGTATTATCAAGAACATGTTATTCGAACATGAATAACCAAAACCTTCTGTGTTCTTTTGAAATTGTCATATTGTCATACAGATTATGACAATCTCGAACATAAGAATGTGTTAGCCGAGTTGGTTAAGTACATTGTTGAAAATTATAGAATTTTTGGAGGTCTTGAGCTCGAATCCTTTCAGCCACATATTGAAAGAGTTGAATTAAATTTTGCAAAATTAAAAAAAGGACCGGTTCATTGGTTTTGACCGAGTCACACTAGGTCAGACTTGACCCGTAATAAACAAACAACCGGACCGGACTAATGGCCGGTTCGCTGTTAAACCGGTCGAATCGGCCAGTCCGGTCCGATTTTCAAAACACTGACAGGGGCGTGATTTCCAGAGGCACCACAAGTCACAAACACAGAAGAATACTCTAACGCACCATTGATATACTTCCATACACCCCGGGAAGACGGAGAAGGTGATCAACACCATCTTTACTCGGAGAAAATTATCAAAGTTGTTGAAGAGGCAGAGTTCGACGTTGTGGAATGAGAATTCATCGTAGAAGACATTTGGATATTACATAGGATCATCGGTGTGATTTATTTTTATTCTATGATGACTCAAACTATGTTTTATTTTATTTTGATTATGTCTAGCTAAATTGTTCTGTGGATTGAATGATATGATTTATTGAGATATTTTTTCTGTTCATTATTGGCAATTTGATTATCTAGTTTGGATTTCTCATATGTGTGTTGATGGCCACAACATGTGTATGCAAGCTTGTTAACTGGAAAATTCTAATCGTGACTGGTTAATTAGTGGGATAAAATAGGTGAATCATTTAATGTGATGCTAGGAAGGACCGACCAAGTGAACTAGTGTTGCATAGGGATTTAAGTTCAAGGAATGTGATTGTGAGTAACAACGTGTGTGAAGAACCGACCGCAGTGAAGTACATGCTTGTTATTTCTATGTTATGACACGTGTTCTATGAACAGTCTGATAGCATAATAGTGATTTCCCACCTTTAATGGAGTAACGAAGGTTAAGTAAGCAATAAATCAATCCAATGTCTGTTGTATGCGCGTAATCCTTAGAATTCCCCGTTTCTATTATTTATTAAGTATTTATTTATTTTGTGAGACTTTATATTCCTTGTTTACTTTTATTCTTCATATTTCCTACTCCCATTGAATTCTTAAGCTTAGATATTGGTATTTTACCTTTGTTTTAATCTGGTAATTTTCTCGAGCTTCAGTCCTTATGTGATACGATACTCTTGCTCACCTAAGTATTATGATAGTACCGTGCACTTGCGGTATAGTTATTTGTTAATAAATAGTGTGTTAATGTTCCACCAGAGTTTCTATAGATTAATTACGTATTTATATGTTTTAATTACTTTTTATCTAGATTGTTTAATTAAGGTAGGAGTCTTATTTTTATTAGGGTTTTAATAGTACAAAATATAAATAGGTGATTATGTTTAATATTGCAAGTGGTTGAATTTTGATAAGTTTTGGAGATTACTCCTTTTATTCAATACAAGTTTGAGTTCTTCGAATTCTTAAATTGTATTTGTGTGTTTTTATTCGAGTTATAACTTCTGTCTGTATCACTCAGTAACTCATTTTTCTGGTGAAGTTCCAGCTCTCGATGACTTTGAATTAAATTATAGAAGCTCAATTCTTGCAGTAGCAGTTAAACCTTTGCAATATTTGATATTATATGATTGTATTTTATTTTATAATTAGGTTGGAATAAGAAATGGGTCGTCTTCTCTTTAATATTTTTTTATTCCTTGGATGATCAATGGTGTTAATATTATAATATATATCTCATTTCGTAATTCGTTTTATCAAAAATATGCTATTTATCAATCTAAGATTTAAATGGTAGAAATTATCAATTTACAGTCTTAAAGATTGGTGTATTTTGAAAATTTTTTATTTTGTAAGTATTTTTATTAATTTTCAGGGGAATTACTACTTGCATGCCAATTTTTATCGTGTGGATGTGGATGCTATGTAATATGATGTATAACGCCGAGAAAGCCTGTTTTGGTCCCAATAGGCGGTGAAAATTTATAAAATATATATAATATTTTTATCAATTTTTATATATTTATTTAATTTTGAAATCTTATGAAATTCAAAATTAGATAAAATATGTAAAAAATAAAGATATTATTATATGATAAACATCAAGAGTCTTTGGCAACAAGTAAATATCTTTGAAGAGATATATAATAATATTCAATAGCCAATAAGATCGTGCCATGTCAGTCCTAGATACTCCAATGATGTCCAGACATACGAAGATCACTTGATGAAGCAATTTGTTTGCTCTTTAAAAGACAACGCGTTTGATTGGTAATACTGATTTGGAACCAAATTCGATTGATAGTTGGGGGAAATTGGAGAAAGAAATTCTTAACCGCTTCCACAGCACTCGAAGGACAGTCAGCTTGGTTGAGCTCACAAATACAAACCAACAAAAAGAAGAGTCCGCCATCGACTTCATCAACCGCTGGAGAAACTTGAGCCTGAATTGCAAATATCGGTTGTCAGAAACTTCAGCAATTGAGATGTGCATCTAATGCATGAATTGTGGTCTTCAATATATTTTGAAAGGGATTCAACCAAAGACCTTCGAGGAATTGGCTACTAAAGCTCACAACATGGAGTTGAGCATGGTTGTAAATGAAATTGAAGGGCTACCAATACAAAAGCCCAACAACTTTGAAAAAGAGTAAGAAACAAATGAAGAGGGCAAACATTTTGAGGAATCTCCAAGTAAAGAAGAAGAAGAAGAAGAAGAAGAAGAAGAAGAAGAAGATGATGATGATGATGATGATGATGATGATGATGAAACGGCTACAAAACTCACAATGGGCCTATTCAAATCTTTCAATACATGTCACAATCTATGAAAAGAAAAAGGGCAACGCTTCTTGATAAGAGCCTAAACTATCTTTCAAAGCTCCTTGATAAGAGCCTAAACTATCTAAAATTTTCAAAATGCAAATGCTCCTTGATAAGAGCCAAAACTATCTAAAGTCTTTGACGCGCGGTCGTTTCACGCTCAAAATAAATTTGTATTGTTTCTGTGCCCACAGCGAGCGTAGCTAGCTTGTGAGTACGGGTCGATCCCACAGAGAGCTAATGTGATTCCATCTTTGAGTCACCAATCAAAAAAGAGGGGTTTGTATAGAAAGTAAATCTGCAAAATAACACTAAAAGGAAATATCAAATAATAAAGGTTCTGGCATTTGAACTAGAATAGGTTTTAAGTATAAAACAACTCGATCATGGGCACACCGATTTTCATACATGCATAAGTCACCCAGTTATGGGGACCGGATTCCTCTCTGCATCCCCTCATTCATCCTTTCATTTTAGGTTTAAAAGTGATTCCTCGTCAAGTAAACCCCTAACCTATCACCCACCTCCCGATTTCCCAAAGAGATGTAAGTGAATAGACAATAGTGTGCCCTAGAAGAACCCAAGTTTGTTGTGTTTACCGATTCCTCGTGTACCCACAACAACCCATCAATTCCCTTATTACTATATGAATCAACACACAGTCACGATTCGCCAATTCAATTAATAGTGGTTTGTCCTCTATGTCTAACGAGTGATCAGCCACATTGGGCATTTCAGACACACACTCACGTGGAACAGGTTCAAGAATCGACAGAAACTTATCATCCATTACTATGCCCATTTCAGCCTCACGAGTCCAGATTTGTACTTAAACCATTTTCATTGTTCAAACACCAGAAATAAAGATCTAGCCAAGTAGGCTAGACATAACTAAAATTATAGAAATTAAAGACATAAAATAAATGAAAACTTACTTAATTAATTAAGCAAAAATCTCAACTCTAATGATGAGAAACATAAACATAATCCTAAGTCCCGACGGCTTAAGGCATATTGGATTGTTTGTAGCTGCCTAAGTAATGTATGAAAATAAAATGCAGAAAAGTAAAATTGTAGCAATGTTTTTGACTCCTCAAAGCTTCTTTTTCCAGCTATTAGAAATAGCTTAAATAGTTACATTTCCGAATTAGAGTTTCCCTAACAAACTGGGATCTTCACTGGTTTCCGGATCCGGCGTGCCCCATCCTGATCTGTCTGGATAAGCCTTATCTCAATCAAATCCCTATTTTTTAAGGATTAAGCTTATCTCTTAGTTGCAGCAACTCTTAGAAGTTCAACTTATCACCAACTCCTCTTTGGATATGCAGCTATCCGCCACATCTTCTTTCCTTCAACTGAATCCCGAAATTCACACGTGTGCCCATTCTGGCCTGTGGTTGAGTCAGCGCGAGCAATGTGGGCACGGCATCATCTGGTCAGCTTCATCCCTTTCTGATATGCCCATTCTGCTTCCCAAATATAGGATGAATGCTGAAAAAGTCCCCAGTGCCTCTGATTACGGTTTATGGCAACGAGATAAACATGAATAATTGGGCATAAAATGCCCCTTTCGCCAAACTCGACCTCTGAAATGCCCTTTGACCTCAACTTGGTTCTTTTCGACTCAAAACAGACTAAAAAGGACATTTATATCGAATAATATGCCCATAAAAACACGAAATAAATGGACTTATCAGTCTTCAAAATGCAAATGCTCCTTGATAAAAGCCTAAACTATCTTTCAAAGCTCCTAGATAATAGCCAAAACTATCTAAACTCTTCAAGAAATACCAAGACTTCTTGTCATGAGTATATAAAATGTCTACAAAGTCAAATTCAAATCCAAGACTCACGGACACGAGTGTAAAATGTCTACAAATTCAAATTCGAGTTGAAAGCTCCCTAATACGAACATAAACTATACAAGTTAAAAATATTAAAGTCTCTCTGATACGAACATAAACTATCTAAACTCAAATTCAAATTGAAAGCTCTTTGATAAGAGCGTAAACTATCTAATAAATTCAAATTGAAGAACTCTTAAATATGAGTATAAACTATTCACAAGTTGAAATTCAAGAACTCCTTGATACGAGTATAAACTATCTAATAAATTCAAATTCAAGACTTCTTGATACGAGTTTAAACTATCTAATCAGTTTTCAAAACTCATTCATTTCAAACAACAAGTCGTCCATGAACAAGTCTCGAGGGGACATTTGCAGGCGGTGAAAATTTATAAAATATATATAATATTTTTATTAATTTTTATATATTTATTTAGTCTTGGAATCTTATGAAATTCAAAATTAGATAAATTATGTAAATAATAAAGATATTATTATATGATAAACATCAAGAGTCTTTGACAACAAGTAAATATCTTTGAAGAGATATATAACAATATTCAAGAGCCAATGAGATCGTGTCACGTCAGTCCTAGATACTCCTACCTACAATTATAAATAGGGGCTTCCATATCAGTTGAAAATCACACCAGAAGTCATTTGAAGAGTTTAAGAATTTCAAAAGAAATTCCATAAGTGAAATTTTTCTAAAATATTCAAGGCGTTCTTCACCAAATTCATCCCGAAGACGGCGTTTGATCCATATGCAAGGTAGTTAAAGGCGTTTTTCATCAAATTCAACCCAAAGTTGGCCTTTGATCCGGAAACAAGGTGTCGGCCCTCCTAATTAACGTTATCAAGTTCAAATATCAAGTCAAAGAAGATCAATGATACGAATCTTCCCTGAAAACTTCAAAGACCAAGTTCAAACAACAAATACGAGAAAATCAAAGAGACAAATTCACTCTGAAGATTTCAAAAACCATTTGACGGTCAAGTTTTGAAGAGAAGAATCAGAGAAAAAAATAGAGATTGGATCCGTAGTTTTGAAGAGAAGATTCAGAGGAAAAATAGAGATTAGATCCATATAAATATATTTTTATCTAAAAATTATCTAAATTGTACACATTTTGTGTTTTACTAAGTTAAATACAAAAAAATTTATTACAGTCCCATCAACGATCCGTTGCCGGGGCTGAAATGCTTGCCGTTATGTATGGCATTATGTTGTTTTTTCCACTTTTGCTTATTAATATATTAATTTTATATAATGCAAAGGATCAATTTGCAATTTTAAAAAAATAGGAAAAATGTTTGCGTTTTGAATAGTAAAAGCACAAATATGAGTATAGAGGTCGGAGAATCACTTTTGCACCAAAATGGATTTGAATTTGTGATGGATTGAAGCAAAACTCTAACTGCAAAATGACTTATGCAGTACTGGTGGAGATGCTATTATAGATCAGCCACTAAGGGCTCGTTTACTTCGGTGGATGGGATTGGGTGTGATATCCCATGAATTTAAAGTTAAATTTACAAAACATGAAATATATGGTGTGATAAAATATATAAACATATGAATAAAATGAAGGAGATGAAGGATAACTCATAACCCACTTGTTATGAAAGGATATGAATCCTTCAATTAATCCTTATTCACAAGGAAAAATATGTAAATGTTTGTGTTATACACATTCATTTCAACAAAACTTTGTATAATTTTAACCTTGCATTAGTGGGATATCTGTAATACCCCGTAATTCACTTACTGTTTAATTACAGTAAAGTGTGTGATTACTGTACAAGTACAGTAAATTCCAGTCAGATTATGGTCGAAAGTATCCGTTATATTCCATTGAATTCAAGGTCAATTAAAATCCCGTAGCTGGATTAAATATTTCAGTTAGGGTTTATCCCTTTTTCTGTATGGAAAGCCAGAATCGTAATTTCAGATAAATTCGATTTCTATTTTATTTACGGTGCGTGATTATCGTGAATCAGATATTCCGATAATTAATTTCAGGACTGGGAGACTTAGATATTCTCCAGTCATGCAATTGTTTAAATTCAAATAATTTAAACGAGATGCTCAAGTCAAGAGAATCAGATATTCTCTAAGTTTTGGATGTTTTAAATTATCGAGAAATTTAAAACCAGTATTTTTAAAGCAGTGTTTTAAAATCAATAATTTCAGATAAATTATTGTTTTAAAATAAGTGAATTATTTTAGCAATATCGGTTTAGTTCGGGATTTTTCCGAAGATGGAAAATATCACAATAATCGAACAATCGGTATTTAAATCGGGTTTTTTTTTAGTCAACCAAGGCATGGGAGGCCATGCCATTCCCCTCACCTCTCCCATGCCTCTCACGATTTATTGTTCCCCAAATCAAAGAAAAATATAGCTAATGTTGTATTGTATAGAATGCATATGGAGAGAGAGATCAACGCAGCTTTTTCTTTTCCTTTCTTCTTCTTCTTCTTCTTCTTCTTCTTCTTCTTCTTCTTCTTCATCCCATCTCCTTTCTCCATTTCTTGCACACATTTTCGAGAGAGGGAAATGAGGGCAGCAACATCTTCTTCTTCTTTCCCATTTACTTCTTCATCTTCTTGCTCAAAATTATCAAAACAGAGAAAGAGAGAGAGCATCAAGAGCAGCCTCCATTTTCGTTTTTTGAAAGAAGAGAGAGAGAGAGAGAGAGTGAGAGAAGCAAGAAGTTGCATCCATTGTTGAGGAGAACTCCATCTCGTTGCAGCCGTTCTTCACCATCGTTGTGTTTCCGGCGTCGTCGTTGGAAGCTTCGTTTCCATCGATCCATCTTCTTCTAAGTTCTTCCAACATTTCCCCATTGTTGTTTGAAAGGTATTTCGAAAACTATGGTTATGTAGTTATGTTTTCAAGCTTTCGGTACCAATATATATATATATATATATATATATATATATATATATATATATATATATATATATTTGGGTTGTGTTTTGAAGCATATTTGATGAATATTGAGTTGATTAATGTATAGACATGTTTGAGATGAGGATGATGTGTTAAAGTGCATGATTTCAATGATATTGAAAGGTTTGTGAAGATTGGTGTCGAGTTTATGGTGTTGTGTGTTTGTGTATCGAGTTCCATAGCTTCTGTCGTCGTTCATACGACTCTCGGCCTCAGTCTCGCGCGACCGCGGGGACGAGCGCGAGCGCGCACAGGCCGCGCGAGCGTGGGGACGCGCGCGAGCGCGCACAGGTCGCGCGCCCGCGCAAGTCGCGCCCGGCAGACTTGCCACCCTTCGGTTAAACGAGCATAACTCC
The DNA here is from genome assembly GCA_026008535.1 of Perilla frutescens. Lineage (NCBI taxonomy): Eukaryota > Viridiplantae > Streptophyta > Magnoliopsida > Lamiales > Lamiaceae > Perilla > Perilla frutescens. Next base: position 65,918,419 of record BRKX01000003.1, on the reverse strand, counting down.
CTCGTTTTACATCCGATTGAGACACCGTAAATTTTGCCAAAAACTAGACTTAAGAGGCTTTCCAATGGTATAGGTCTCATTCCCTAATTCATTCTGTGGAATTTGTTAAAAATCGACGAAGTGGGGTCATGTTTCGGTTTTCATGAAATCATGGCAGTTCTGCCACCTTTTGGTAAAACGGGTATATCCGTTTCATTTGTTATCATCTTAAGCCACTATAAATTTTTAAAAATTCTAGACTTCCGTGGCTTTCTAATGGTATATATCTCAGTCCATAACTCTTCTTGAATCAGTCGTGAAAAATCTCCAAAGTCAGGACACGAGTTGTTTTCAGAAATTCGGGCAATTCTGCCACCTTCTAGTAAATCGGCTATAACTTCTTCGTTAGTTATCACCTTGAGTCACCGTAGATTGTGTAAAATTCTACATTTCCGTGGCTTTCCAACGGTATAGGGCACGTTCCCTGCACCCTAGCGTGTCAAAATAGAAAATTCGCAAAGTTGATCGTTGTGCAGAATGTTGTTTGATCTAAGTTTAATGATTGATCTTGTTTTTTTTGTTTAAATCGAATTGCGATGATGTTAAGGTATTTTTGATACCTTAAATGATGATAATATATGCCTTAATATGTCTAATAGCTAGGGTTGAGAATAACCTTTAAGCTAAGAGAATTTAGAACGGATACTAGACCCTAATAGGCTTTCGTTTCGTGTTGAGTCCGATCGGATTTGGATCAACATGCTAAGTGCATTTTTATATATTGAAGGCTAGCAGATCCGCAAGGGATAAGATTAGTGAGGAACTAGCTGCTGCAGTAATTAAAAACGTCGGTGAAAGGTGTGCTTTCTTTTCAACGGACTCTTAGTCCAAATAATGATTTGAGTTTTTACTCATCTGCAGTTAATTATTTCTGATGCAAATAAATTATTGTCATGCATAAAATGTTTGTTTTGTATGATATCTTATCCTTATTTAGTTAGCTCGCAAGGGGCTTTCTAACTGTTAAATCGATCGGGCCTCGTGCTAACTTAGCGTGTTAACCGAGGTTAGTGTACACTTGGGTCGGTGATATTAGGAAGAGAGAAAGGCTGAGCGGAGCTATTCTTGACTAAGACATCGACGATACTAAACGTGCGATGGAAAAGGCTGAGCGGAGCTATTCCTTGATCGGCATTTAGTAATGGTATGTAGAGTGCGGAAAAGGCTGAGCGGAGCTATTCCTTGGCACTCGAGTGCGGAAAGAACTATTCCTTGGCACTCCGTTTGGATATGGATGATCATACAACAGAAAGGCGTACGCTAAGACAGAAAATGATTTAGTAAAACATAGGGCCTTTTCAAATAAAACCCCTATGTGTTTACTCAGAATGCATGATAATAAAACAGATTTGATAAATATTCATAATATCAGATATATATTATGATATATATTTTGGCAATGTGTTCACTGAGTATACTTGTACTCAGCCCTGCATATTTGTTTTGAAATGTGCAGGTTGAGTGTTGATGGTGCAGGGTGAAGTGCTGAGAGGGAGACAGTTGTTGAGTACAGGACTCAGAATATTTTCCTGTACTTTGATGTGCTATATTGCTTCCGCTACTTTTGTATAACCGAGTCAAGTCTTCAGTATGTCTTGAACTCGATGATACCTTTTTGCTACTCTGAGGTATTTATTTATTCAGTTATACTTTGTGAATTGAAACTCAGTTCTGAATTAGAGTTCACTGCAAATATCGTTCCTGGATTGCAGTGGTTTATTCCTTTATTTAATTAGTTCCGGTTCGCGTCTTGATCCATCCTTCATTGGGATCGAGTCGTGCCAATCACACGTCGCATTAATTGGATATTAATGTGGGGTCGTGACAGAGTGGTATCAGAGCGATTTTTGCTCTGAGCTCTAAGTTCTTTTCAAGTGAAGTCTAAGATTGTTCCTTAGACGGTTCAGTTTTTACTCCGAACTCTAAGTTCATTCAGTTAAGTCTAAGATTGTTCCTTAGACTGTTCAGTGATCAGTTAACAACTCTCAGCACTCCCTCACATCAAGCTCAACCAAAGAAAGGTATGGAATTGTCAAATTTCAGTATTCAATTCAGGCCATTTAGATAATGGCGAGATGTTGAAAATCTTTCAGTTCAGGCTATTCAGATAATAGCAAAGTTATAAAAATTTCCAGTTAAGCCATTCAGATAATGGTGAGAATTTTTATAAAGTATTCAGATCAGGCCATCCAGATGTTGGCAATTTTTTTATAAAATCATTCAGTTCAGGCCATCCAAATGTTGGCGATTTTATAAAATTTTTCAGTAAGACCATTCAGATAATGGTATGGTAAGACCAATCTGGGATTGGCATAAGTTTTGTAAGACCAATCAGGGATTGGCAAAAGTTGTGCATCAGAAAAAATTTTATTAAAGCCCCTGTATGTTTTAAAAAGTTTGAATGATTTTTATTTCGTTGAGGCAAGCTCACGAAGCAGCAGCTAAGAAGGCACAAAGGTTGCCAGATTCTAGTTTTGCAGTTTAGATAATTGCAAAAGTTCAGTTATGTCAGGCTTTTGATAAGTCCGACTTCAAGTATAGTCGAATTTCAGATAAATTAGACTGTAAGAATTTTGTGCTATTATTTTATAATGAGCATGCAGTTTAGATCAGAGTGATCTAATTATTATCAGGTTGTGTCCATGAATTTAAGCCTCAGAGAACGTAGAGGAATTTAGAGGAATCTAGATTGCCTTAGTTCCCTTTAAGTTGGCTTTCATTTAAGAAAAGACTCAGCAAATGGAACCTGATGAAGAAATTCAACAAGTTCAAGAACTTGAAGGAAAAGGACAAGTTTCAGAGGCAGATCCCGTTTCAGGAGGCATGATGATCAGGGATTCCAATTTCAGTAGCTGATGCATCAAGTCCTCGTTTCAGTAAGGTTTGCGAATTAGCGTTTCGAAACCTCGAACCGAAATTATTTTGAGTCAGCGTCTCAAAATAAACCAGTTCAGAAGTCGTCAAGATAGAATCTTGAGTATGCTAGTTCGAGTCAGCGTCTCGAACTAGATCTCTCAGAAGTTTTTACCTCGAGTCAGCGTCTCGAGGTAAACCAGCAGTATTTTGAGTTAGCGTCTCAAAATATATAAGAATGGAATGTTCAAGTTAGAAACTTGAAATGGAGCCAGCTGGAGAGAAAGTCCAGCTGAGCTAAGAAGCCAGCTGGAGAGAAAGACCAGCTGAACTGAAGGGTCAGCTGGAGGGTCTAACTGAAGAGCCAGCTGGAGAGACCCAACTGAAGAGCCAGTTGGAGAGTCCAACTGGAGGGTCAGCTGGAGAGTCCAGCTGAACTGGAGACCCAACTGGAGAGCTAACTGATGGCCAACTGATCATCAACTGAACTGAACTGAGTACAAGTTAAGTCAACAGACTGGAGGAAGCACGGACTAAGCTATCCGGCGCTAGGTGCCCAAACCGGCACTGGGTAAAATTTTTGTCAGGATTTTCGATGATCAGTCAAGGAGGTTCAAGATCAGTTAAGAGTTTTCAAGTCAGCGTCTCAAAAATTTACTTAGAAAATGTTCAAGTCAGAGAATTCATCAGTAAGAACTCATTTCAGTGCGGTTTTGAGTGTGGAAATTATTTTCCTTTCAGTTTAGGAGACGTTAGAATTTCCAGTCAGTATAATGATCTTCTTAGATCAATCATAATTTTCAGTTCAGTATATCAGTTGAGGATGAGTCCGAGAAGGATCCCTAGGAGGATCCGGAGTCAGATAAGGACCCCTCGGAGAATCCGGAGTCAGATAAGGACCCCTCGGAGAATCCGCAGTCAGAGGAGGAAGAGGACCCCTCGAAGGATCCAGGATGGTCGGTCGGCCAGTAGCTCGTCCGACTAGTTTAGCTTTTGAGCTATGTTAGTTGTATTTCGTATCAGGAGGATTTATTTTGTATGTACATTTCAGTAGTTGAATGTGTTCCCTAGAGGACCATTCTTAGGACGCAGGCATTCCCATTTTTTTGAGACAGGAATGTGTTGGCTTGTGAGCATTCTGTCGTCCAGGCATGGCTGTTTTTGCAGAACCCATGCATCAGAAAATGTACTCGTAAGACCTCGTTTAAGGCAATTTCCCTGATATATATATATATATATATATATATATATATATATATATATATATATATATATATATTTAAGCCTAGAAGGGCTGTTGACTTATGCTTCAGAATTTCAAAGTGTTTTGAGTGCTCAAGATATGTTAAGGATCAGTTAAAGCATGAGTTCTTTTTACAGCAGTAGGCAATGACTTCGTTATGAATTATAATCTGAAATTATAATTGGAGAATGGTACCACCCAGAGCAGCATGAGGAAGAAATGCGAATGTGAATCCCAGAAGACAAAATAGGCCTAGAGGGAGACCTCCAAGGAAAGACAGGAAAGAGTGGAGGAAGAACAACAAGAAAGACAAGAGGAGCAAAGGGAGCAGACACCTCCACCACCTCCACAGCGCAGAATTGAGGAACTTTTTCTGCGACAGGACCCTCCATCGTTTGACGGAGCAAGAAATCCCACCGATACTGAGGCATGGATCCGGGTGATGGAGCGGATTTTTAATTTTCTCCGCTGTGATAACCAGGAGCGACTCTACTGTGTAACATTCCACTTAACCAGATCTGCAGATTTCTGGTGGGAGTCTAGAAGAAGGACCGTGACTCTGGAGCAGTTTGATGCTTACACATGGGATCAGTTCAAAACTGGATTCTACGAAAAATACATTCCCAAGACGTTCAGAGTCAAGAAGGAAGCAAAGTTTCATACTCTGAAACAAGGAAAGATGTCCGTCACAGAGTACGAGCGAGTATTCTGTGAGTTGTCACGGTATGCACCTCTCCAGGTGGATGCTGATGAGAAGATGGCATCTAAGTTCAGATCAGGACTAAGGCATGAGATTGCCATGTCTTTGTCAAGTCGGGAAGACCTGACCTATGCCGAGTCATTGAACAGGGCATTGGACATCGAGGCAGTAATGCCTGAAGAAAGAAAGGCCCCAGTATCAGCTCCAGCACCAACTCAAGTACCAGCACCAACTCAGACTCCATTACAAAACTTTCAAGGGAAGAGAAAGTGGGATGACGGAGGTAACCAGAACAGGAACCAAAGCTACAGGAAGCCTTGGCAGGGAAACAGGCAACAGGGACAGCAGAATGCCCCTGTCCCGGAAAGATATGTGCCAGCACAAACTAACTATCCGTTATGCCAAGGTGCAATATGCCGCACAAGGGAAACTGCCTGGTGGGCAGTTCAAGTTGCTATAACTGTGGCCAGGAAGGTCACTATGCGAGGTATTGCCTGAAGGCACAGCAGGGACGGAACCCTCAGCAACTAAAGGCCCTGCAAGCATTGGGTCAACAGAGTCAGCAACAACAGCAGAGGCAGATGCATCAAGGAAATCTCAGGTCTTATGCAATGAACCCCAGTTCCTCCGGGAAAGGAAAGCAGAAAGGTAATCTTGCAGGTATGGGCAAACTTCATGGCGTGCCTTTAGTTGTTTTATTTGATACTAGAGCATCATACTCCTTTATTTCAAAAGCATGATGTGATAAGTTAGAGCTTAAAACTGAACGAGCTAGTCATAGGAAGAAGATTTTAACACCAACTGGCGGAACTATGACTACGACTCACGTTTGCTCGAACATAGAAATAGACTTGGGATTAACTAAGATTAAGGCCGATAATCTAAGTGTCCTACCGATGTGGGATACCGACGTAATCCTAGGGATGGATTGGTTATCAGAAAACCATGCCACGATCCTATGTAGCGAAAGGAAGATATCATTCCAAGTTCCAGGTGAAGAGCCAACAAGCTTTCACGGCATAGAGATGGGAAAGTTCACCCCAAGGATTTCAGCGCTACAAGCCAAGAAGATGATCAAGAGAGGAAATCAAGCTTTCCTGGTTTATCTGAATAAAGTTGATGATATAGAAAGAACAATGGAAGATGTTCCAGTGGTGCAATATTTTACAGACATTTTTCCAGAAGAATTGCCAGGATTACCTCCGAATCGACAAGTTGAATTCGTAATAGAGTTGGAACCGGGAGCAGCCCCGATTTCCAAAGCTCCATACAGGATGGCCCCAAAGGAGTTGCAAGAACTCAAAATTCAGTTGCAAGAATTGTTAGACCTAGGTTTCATCCGACCTAGTGCATCACCAGGGGGAGCACCAGTCCTGTTCGTGAAAAAAAAAAAAGACGGCACATTGAGAATGTGTATAGATTACCGTGAGCTGAATAAGCTGACGTTGAAGAACAAGTATCCTTTACCAAGGATTGATGATCTTTTTGATCAGCTCAAGGGAGCAAATGTATTCTCGAAGATTGACCTAAGGTCTGGGTATCATCAATTGAAGATCAAGTCAGAGGATATACCCAAGACAGCTTTCCGAACCAGATATGGTCATTACGAGTTTACAGTAATGCCATTCGGATTGACAAACGCCCCAGCAGTATTCATGGATCTCATGAATAGGGTGTTTCATCCATTTTTGGATCAGTTTGTCCTTGTGTTTATAGATGATATTCTCATCTACTCTAAGAATGAATCAGATCATGCAGAGCATCTGAGGACAGTGTTAGAAACACTAAGAACAGAACGACTTTATGCCAAGTTCAGCAAGTGCGAATTTTGGCTAAAGGAAGTAATGTTCCTTGGGCACATTGTGTTAGCAGAAGGCATAAAAGTGGACTCCTCTAAGGTAGAGGCAGTGCAGAAATGAAAATCTCCAACTAGTCCTAACGAAATCAGAAGTTTCTTAGGATTAGCGAGATACTATAGGAAAATTCATAGAAGGATTCTCCAAGATAGCTAGGCCAATGACACAACTGCTAAGGAAGGGAATCAAGTACCAGTGGTTAAAAGAATGCGAAGCAAGTTTTCAGGAGCTTAAGAAAAGATTGACTACTGCGCCAGTTTTAGCCATTTCGGTCAGTGATAAAGAATTTGTAATTTATACAGATGCTTCGAAGAATGGATTAGGCTGTGTTCTAATGCAAGAAGGCAAAGTCATAGCGTATGCGTCCAGGCAGTTAAGGATTCATGAGTTGAATTACCCTACGCATGACTTAGAGCTGGCAGCAATAGTGCATGCCTTGAAAATCTGGAGACATCACCTATACGGAGTTAGGTGTGAGATTTTCACAGATCACAAGAGTCTAAAGTACTTTTTCGAGCAGAAGGATTTAAATATGAGACAGCGCAGATGGCTTGAATTTGTAAAAGACTACGATTATGGAATCAGTTACCACCCAGACAAGGCTAATGTGGTAGCAGATGCCTTGAATCGTAAAACAAGCAAGTTGGGCTTTCTCCTTACTCAGGAGGAGAAACTCATCAGGGATTTTGAAAGCTTACAGCTAGAGGTGGTTTACCCACCTGAGACGATTGAATGTCGTATGGCAACATTAGTGGTTGTACCCGATCTCCGAGAAAAGATAATTGAGGCACAGAGAAAAGATCAAACCATGGAAGAGATGCGTTCGAAGATCAGGTCAGGAAAAAAAAACGGAAAGTTTCAAAGAAGCATCAGATAATGCTATCCTTTTTGAAGGTAGGATATGTGTTCCACCCTATGTTGAGCTCAGAAACGAGATCATGAACGAGGCTCATGATACTCTATATACAGCAGCACACCCGGGAAGTACGAAAATGTATCAAGATTTGAGGCAGAAATCCTGGTGGGAAGGAATAAAATGAGACGTAGCTTCCTATGTTGAGCGATGTTTATCATGTCAACAAGTTAAGGCATTGCACCAAAGGCCTTACGGTGCGCTACAACCATTAGAGATTCCTGAGTGGAAGTGGGAACACATAGCGATGGATTTTGTGACAGGCCTACCCAGGTCAAGAAGAGGGAATACGGCCATATGGGTCATTATTGATAGGCTCACAAAGTCAGCTCATTTTCTTCTGATCCGAGTTACGAATGGATCGAATAAGCTAGCTCAGATTTATGTTAGAGAGATTGTACGCCTTCATGGTGTTCCAATGTCAATAACATCGGACAGAGATTCAAAGTTTACCTCAAGATTTTGGACTAGTTTACAGAAAAAGTTGGGAACTCAACTCAATTTCAGTACAGCATTTCACCCACAGACAGATGGTCAGTCCGAGAGGACGATCCAAACATTAGAGGACATGTTGAGAACAGTGGTCCTACATAGGGGTGAAAGCTGGGAGGAAATATTAGCGTTGATTGAGTTCGCTTATAATAATAGTTATCAAGCAACCATCAATATGGCACCATACGAAGCGTTGTATGGTCGAAAGTGTCGATCACCACTTTATTGGGATGAAGTGGGTGAACGAAGGATTCTTGGGCCAGACTCAGTGTCATAAATGATTGAAATTGTCAGAAAAATCCGTCAGAGGATTCAAGAAGCCCAGAGTCGGCAGAAGTCGTATGCGGATAAACGCCGTACAGATTTACAATTTACAACAGGAGACAAGGTCTTCCTGAAAGTATCTCCTTCCAGAGGGATAATAAGATTCGGCGTAAAGGGAAAGTTACGACCACGTTTTATAGGACCTTATGAGATCCTTGAGCGGATAGGTGCAGTGGCGTATAGATTGGCATTACCACCCAGTTTTGGTAATGATCATAACGTATTTCATGTTCCTCAGTTAAGGAAATACGTGTATGATCCCAAACATGTGATTCAGCACAATGAGATTGAGTTAGAACCAGATCTAACTTATGAAGAGAGACCAGAAGCTGTGTTGGATCGAAAAGTCCAGGAGTTGAGGAACAAGTCTATTCCTCTAGTTAAGATCCTGTGGAGTCACCATGGTCAGGAAGAAGCGACATGGGAACTCGAGGATAAGATGAAAGCAAAGTACCCAGAATTGTTCCTCTAAAGTATGTAAATTTCGGGACGAAATTTATTTTAAGGGGGGTGGAATGTAATACCCCGTAATTCACTTACTGTTTAATTACAGTTAAGTGTGTGATTACTGTACAAGTACAGTAAATTCCAGTCAGATTAGGGTTGAAAGTATCCGTTATATTCCATTGAATTCAAGGTCAATTAAAATCCCGTAGCTGGATTAAATATTTCAGTTAGGGTTTATCCCTTTTTCTGTATGGAAAGCCAGAATCGTAATTTCAGATAAATTCGATTTCTATTTTATTTACGGTGCGTGATTATCGTGAATCAGATATTCTGATAATTAATTTCAGGACTGGGAGACTTAGATATTCTCCAGTCATGCAATTGTTTAAATTCAAATAATTTAAACGAGATGCTCAAGTCAAGAGAATCAGATATTCTCTAAGTTTTGGATGTTTTAAATTATCGAGAAATTTAAAACCAGTATTTTTAAAGCAGTGTTTTAAAATCAATAATTTCAGATAAATTATTGTTTTAAAATAAGTGAATTATTTTAGCAATATCGGTTTAGTTCGGGATTTTTCCGAAGATGGAAAATATCACGATAATCGAACAATCGGTATTTAAATCGGGTTTTTTTTTAGTCAACCAAGGCATGGGAGGCCATGCCATTCCCCTCACCTCTCCCATGCCTCTCACGATTTATTGTTCCCCAAATCAAAGAAAAATATAGCTAATGTTGTATTGTATAGAATGCATATGGAGAGAGAGATCAACGCAGCTTTTTCTTTTCCTTTCTTCTTCTTCTTCTTCTTCATCCCATCTCCTTTCTCCATTTCTTGCACACATTTTCGAGAGAGGGAAATGAGGGCAGCAACATCTTCTTCTTCTTTCCCATTTACTTCTTCATCTTCTTGCTCAAAATTATCAAAACAGAGAAAGAGAGAGAGCATCAAGAGCAGCCTCCATTTTCGTTTTTTGAAAGAAGAGAGAGAGAGAGAGAGAGAGAGTGAGAGAAGCAAGAAGTTGCATCCATTGTTGAGGAGAACTCCATCTCGTTGCAGCCGTTCTTCACCATCGTTGTGTTTCCGGCGTCGTCGTTGGAAGCTTCGTTTCCATCGATCCATCTTCTTCTAAGTTCTTCCAACATTTCCCCATTGTTGTTTGAAAGGTATTTCGAAAACTATGGTTATGTAGTTATGTTTTCAAGCTTTCGGTACCAATATATATATATATATATATATATATATATATATATATATATATATTTGGGTTGTGTTTTGAAGCATGTTTGATGAATATTGAGTTGATTAATGTATAGACATGTTTGAGATGAGGATGATGTGTTAAAGTGCATGATTTCAATGATATTGAAAGGTTTGTGAAGATTGGTGTCGAGTTTATGGTGTTGTGTGTTTGTGTATCGAGTTCCATAGCTTCTGTCGTCGTTCATACGACTCTCGGCCTCAGTCTCGCGCGACCGCGGGGACGAGCGCGAGCGCGCACAGGCCGCGCGAGCGTGGGGACGCGCGCGAGCGCGCACAGGTCGCGCGCCCGCGCAAGTCGCGCCCGGCAGACTTGCCACCCTTCGGTTAAACGAGCATAACTCCCTCGTTTTACATCCGATTGAGACACCGTAAATTTTGCCAAAAACTAGACTTAAGAGGCTTTCCAATGGTATAGGTCTCATTCCCTAATTCATTCTGTGGAATTTGTTAAAAATCGACGAAGTGGGGTCATGTTTCGGTTTTCATGAAATCATGGCAGTTCTGCCACCTTTTGGTAAAACGGGTATATCCGTTTCATTTGTTATCATCTTAAGCCACTATAAATTTTTAAAAATTCTAGACTTCCGTGGCTTTCTAATGGTATATATCTCAGTCCATAACTCTTCTTGAATCAGTCGTGAAAAATCTCCAAAGTCAGGACACGAGTTGTTTTCAGAAATTCGGGCAATTCTGCCACCTTCTAGTAAATCGGCTATAACTTCTTCGTTAGTTATCACCTTGAGTCACCGTAGATTGTGTAAAATTCTACATTTCCGTGGCTTTCCAACGGTATAGGGCACGTTCCCTGCACCCTAGCGTGTCAAAATAGAAAATTCGCAAAGTTGATCGTTGTGCAAAATGTTGTTTGATCTAAGTTTAATGATTGATCTTGTTTTTTTTGTTTAAATCGAATTGCGATGATGTTAAGGTATTTTTGATACCTTAAATGATGATAATATATGCCTTAATATGTCTAATAGCTAGGGTTGAGAATAACCTTTAAGCTAAGAGAATTTAGAACGGATACTAGACCCTAATAGGCCTTCGTTTCGTGTTGAGTCCTATCGGATTTGGATCAACATGCTAAGTGCATTTTTATATATTGAAGGCTAGCAGATCCGCAAGGGATAAGATCAGTGAGGAACTAGCTGCTGCAGTAATTAAAAACGTCGGTGAAAGGTGTGCTTTCTTTTCAACGGACTCTTAGTCCAAATAATGATTTGAGTTTTTACTCATCTGCAGTTAATTATTTCTGATGCAAATAAATTATTGTCATGCATAAAATGTTTGTTTTGTATGATATCTTATCCTTATTTAGTTAGCTCGCAAGGGGCTTTCTAACTGTTAAATTGATCGGGCCTCGTGCTAACTTAGCGTGTTAACCGAGGTTAGTGTACACTTGGGTCGGTGATATTAGGAAGAGAGAAAGGCTGAGCGGAGCTATTCTTGACTAAGACATCGACGATACTAAACGTGCGATGGAAAAGGCTGAGCGGAGCTATTCCTTGATCGGCATTTAGTAATGGTATGTAGAGTGCGGAAAAGGCTGAGCGGAGCTATTCCTTGGCACTCGAGTGCGGAAAGAACTATTCCTTGGCACTCCGTTTGGATATGGATGATCATACAACAGAAAGGCGTACGCTAAGACAGAAAATGATTTAGTAAAACATAGGGCCTTTTCAAATAAAACCCCTATGTGTTTACTCAGAATGCATGATAATAAAACAGATTTGATAAATATTCATAATATCAGATATATATTATGATATATATTTTGGCAATGTGTTCACTGAGTATACTTGTACTCAGCCCTGCATATTTGTTTTGAAATGTGCAGGTTGAGTGTTGATGGTGCAGGGTGAAGTGCTGAGAGGGAGACAGTTGTTGAGTACAGGACTCAGAATATTTTCCTGTACTTTGATGTGCTATATTGCTTCCGCTACTTTTGTATAACCGAGTCAAGTCTTCAGTATGTCTTGAACTCGATGATACCTTTTTGCTACTCTGAGGTATTTATTTATTCAATTATACTTTGTGAATTGAAACTCAGTTCTGAATTAGAGTTCACTGCAAATATCGTTCCTGGATTGCAGTGGTTTATTCCTTTATTTAATTATTTCCGGTTCGCGTCTTGATCCATCCTTCATTGGGATCGAGTCGTGCCAATCACACGTCGCATTAATTGGATATTAATGTGGGGTCGTGACAATATCCCTATCATCCAAAATAAACAAGGCCTAAAGTGGCTCATGAACTAACACATTATGCTACCTTATTGTGGAGCCACATGGTTTGGCAGTATTCTTTTCAGGATTGGATGATGCGTTATGTTTCTGCGTATTCTATTTGATTTAATGGAATTACATTTATTTTCAAAACAAACTATATAATAAAAGATTTATTAAAGATAAATAAAAATAAATCAACGTACATCAATTTTTTAGTCTTGGACTAATAGTTGCAGTCAGTCATGTCCTAAATTAACTTTAGTTGATATTTTTCGGATGCTAAATTGATAGATAACTCATCTTATGGACTGAAATAAATCAAATTTCTTTTTATGTACAACATTTGTATGTGTGTACATATACTCCCTCCGTCCCATAATTATAGTCCATTATTCCTTTTGGAATGTCCCAAAATTATAGTCATATTCTAAATTGGGATTGTATTTAAATATTCTTTTACAAATATAACCCTATTTAATATAGTATGAATGCAATTAATATAGTAAAAAATAAGGGCAATATAGGATAATTATTGTAAATTTTATATTTCCAATACAAATTAAATGTGATTCCTTAATATGTGTGAAAATGGGAAGTGGACTATAATTATGGGACGAAGGGTGTATATGGTTGAAGAAGAAAAATAATTGACTATTTATAAAATAATTATAGAAAGTAATTAAGTTACCTAATGATTTACACTTTTTCAGCTGGTATTAGAAATTAATATTTCATTTTTACTGATTTCTTAAACCCAAATATATGGTTAAATGCGAAAAAGTAAAATAAAAAATATATAGTCATGTGTAAAGGTTAACAAATACTCCATGTATATGTGAAGCCAATGTCTCGCCATTGTCATGCCTTTCATTTTATTTTTTGTCATTAGTTTATAGATGCACTAATGTCACGTCAAATACACATTCAGATATTTTTCATTATGTCACATTTGAACAATATTGGGATTTTTTTTTCTGTAGGTTCATCTATAAATCAAATTCAAATATATATAATATATTTACTTGATGTTAATATTTAATATTGTTACGATATAAATGACTAGCCTACTAAAAGAGTCCAATCATTCTAACTAGGATTGTAAACTAACCGAATCAAGTTGAATACTCTGATACTCGAGCTCGGCTCGTTAAGTAATATTTGAGCTCGAGCTCGACTCGAGTTTTTTTTCTCTTGTCCGAGCTCAACTCAACAAATATTTATCATGCTAGAATTTGGCTTGAGCTCGACTCGTGAAATGCTCAAAAATTTACTAATCGAGCATGAGTTTTAATGCTCGAAAAAAAAAAAAGATCAATTAATTTACATGTTCGAGCTCGAACTCGAAAAAAAAAGATTATTTAACTTACTCCTTCGAAATATCTATAATATTTATGAACATGTTTGCGAACATATTCGATTAAGCTCAAACTCGAACATGCTTGCGAGTTGGCTGAGCCGAAAATTACTTTGTTCAAGCTCGGCTCGTTTAGAAAATGAACGAACTTTGGACGAGCTTTTTTCAAATCAAACTCCAAATAGCTCGCGAGCAGCTCTGTTCCTTTACAACCATAATTATAACTCAATCTTTTACTGAATAATTTCACATTATTCATTTTTTTATTATATATCAATAGGAAACTATGGTCAGTTTTATGAGAACTACTGAATGCGAACTTTGACATATCATACGAATTTTAACCCATAAATAATCTCGTATAAAACTCTCCATTCACAAAAAAAAAAAGGAAGAAGAGATTAAAATAGTAATGGATTGATTGTTCTGTATTGCGGGAAAAGAATGAAGACTGCAAAAGGTTATTTAGTTTTTTCAAATATGGAGTTGAGCTACTATCCATACTACACGACACTGTTCGTTTAGTTTGGGGTTTTAACTCTCTCTCTCTTATGTTTCTTAACTTTTCAGTATCCAATTAGGTTATAATTCTCCTCTCAAAATAATAGTAATAGTAAAAATTCAATCAATTGTTTGTCTAAATTCAAAACCAAAGTTTGAAAAGTATTCAAAGAAAAATCAAATTTTGATGACAAAAATTTGTGCGAAACTGTTTTTACGAGTTAACGTTCATATCCAATGATATTTGATAATGTTTGAATTCGTATCTTAACCCGTAACTTTTAATACAAAACGATACTAGACAGAACTCTCTCAATTAACATATCTCGAGTCAACTCGACTGAAATTGTAATTTCCAATCAATTTCGATCGTGTGGAACGGCACAAGCGAAAAATCGAACACATGATAACGTATCACATGGGTATCAATATATGGCGCGATTAAATGAATTTATTGAACATTTTGCAGTCAAACTTGGCCAAAATGGAAGTCACTATTAACCATTAATAGCCAACTAGAAAATTCCTATCCAATTAGAAACTAGCATTAATTATCTATTCGATAAGGCAATAAAATCCAGTTTGATTCATTTTAGCATGGTAACTGAAGAGTTTAAACTAAAGCCTTAAATAATTAATTGGAACATAAAAATGAAGACTTTGTAATTTTTGGAGTTGAAGAATTAATTTAATTTGCATATTTAATTTCCTTGGATCTTAATGTGGGTTTACGGATCTTGATGTCTTTTTTAGTTTTAGTTTATTAATTGAATTTTAATTAACTATCATAGTGTGCGTCTTCTAAAGAGAAAAAAAAAATAATTAAAATTATTCCACACATCGAGTGTTAATTAAAAGCGTGCGTTGCTTGTTTAGTAAACTTGAAAGTTGTCTTTAATTTTTTTTTATGATTGTTTGCGGGGCGTGACACGTGTTTCAATAATAATAATAATAATAATAATAATAATAATAATAATAATATCGTGTTAATTAATTCATGGGAAAATATGATCTGGTTCATAAAGCTAAACTAGTAACTACACATAGCGGAGGCTTGGTCTTCTGTTGATGTGTATCGTTGCGTGTCATATTAATACTTAATAGATGTCATTAGAAATTTAAATATCTTGCCAATTTAGAACAAAAGGTTGAAATATATACTGTGTGTGTATCTATATATATATATTTCAAATTAATTGAACACGTATTACGTATAGCTAGCACTTTGAGATGTCATTAATTGTGGGCCATTATTAATCAACTGGAATTAAAATCATATCCAATTAAAAATTAACATTTCTATTCGATAAGCAAATTAAAAAAAAATGTAAAAGAAAAGGAGAGGATAAGGTAATTTTTTTGGTTAAAAAATCGCTTATTTATATGTGTTACTGACCTGTGCCAATTTTTTATATAAGAAATCGTGACTATTCGACTCATGCCCATGAATCACACTGACGGGCCCAATAATATCTTATATTTCGTAGATTTTTTTTTTTGGAGTAAACGCATTTAGATTTTTTGTGAAATATATAATCAAGCAAAACATTTTTATATTAGTAGATCTTATATATTTTGCTCACGTTAATTTGCAGATTCACTAATACTGGCTAAATTCAGAAATATTTGAGGTCCTTAAATAATGTCTTTTATTCAAAATGTTGGAGTTAGTTCTACATAGTTTTTTGTTCTAGAATTTTTCTCGTTATTTATTGCAGTATATGGTTGTGTCACCATAAAAAAAGACGTAAATTAACGATAGTTTTATTTTCATCTAACTTAACAGTGGACTGATGATGGATTGGAGATGGGTAAAATCGAAATGGACTGACTTCGGACTTATCAACGGATTAACTGAAAGAGTAGCACCCGTCGCACCAATTAGATTGGTCATTTACACTTTTTGTAATATTTATTGTAAATAAATTCTTAATGGATTATATTATATCAAGGCATTTTATTTATCTTATGTGTTGATTATATAAGCATGTGATAAAATCCCTAGATCTTAATAAGTCATGAAACATGATCATGCATGTGATGATGATGATGGAATATGTTTCTTATACTTAGATCTTAAATTAGTTCCGAGTTATATAACTGATCAAGATGGGATATTGAACAGTTTAACTCGCACGTATGATACACACTCATAAGATGAGAATGTTAAATTCCATTAACATTAATGTGGTGACGTAAATGTATATACGTGGGTGCTTGTTAGAGAACAAGTTCACTGAACAAACCCATTAGAAATTCTTAAATGGAATTTATCGAAAATATGAATTTCTAAATTACAATAGTACGCGGTTAGTCCTTTGACTTGAGACACCATAGTAATCTTGTATTAATTATATCTCATTTTGATATAGTCTCTGATTGCATGACAATCGTAACGAGATTATGTTGGATGTTATATTAATTAATATGGAGATTAATGGAGTGGTCAATAAAGGATCTATTACTCGATTGTCGAAAGAATCTTCCAATTAATTTTCATGATTCATGATTCAGAAGACCTTGGCCAAGGCATGATGAATATTGATTCATTAATGAGTTGATTGAATGGAAATGAAAATTTAATATTGGATTGATTGAGTTGTTCGTATTATTCCATAACTCAAGATCCAATCGGTAGATTAGATAATAGAAGGATCGTACGTGTATAACGATTTGTAATTAAATAGGTTTACTCGCTATTTCACCTAGTGCTAGGTGATCATGCTACTTGCTAGATGTTCCCATGATTTGTAGGTTATCGAAATTAAAGAGTTAATTTTGAGTATATTAATTTATTTGATAAATTAATAGAATAATATTTTATTCGTTAAATTGTAAATGTTAAAAGCCTACTACTAGTACTAGTTGTGAACCTAAGAGGGTTACACAAATAGATTGGAATTGTATCGGTAGAATTGATTCAATTGTTGAATCCAATTAATTAATGATGTTAATTAATTGAGACTATTTTGATTTAATTAGTTAAATCAAGTATTTGATTAAAATGTTTAATTGAGATTATTTTGATTAATAGTCTAATTCGAAAATATGGATTGAATTAATTTGATTAGTTTAATAGAGATATAAATTAATTGAATTAATTTATATTGTGCAAAATTATTGATTTTCATTTATGGATTATGAATCCTAAATAATTAAGGGAATTAATGATGAGTTTAATGGAATGAGAGAGAAAGAAAAAAAATAACCTACCTATTTAGTTTGGTAGAGAGAGCCGCCGATCATACTTTTTTGAAGAGAAGGCAGATCAATTTTTTTTTTCTTTTCTCTATTTCACTAGTTCTCCATTTTGCACAACATACATATTTTCGTGTATCGATTACTAGCGAAATCGATATACGACATAGACTCCAATTGTGTGAACCTAATAGAGGAGAGACGCTTGGATCTCTGCGAGTGGACGAGCAACCGATTGCTTCATTCCCTACTTCAATCGGAAAGGGAAAAAGGTACATAACGAATCTGAATTAATAGTTAATCATCTAGTTAACGTGAAAACGTTGATACACATTAGATGAAACAATTTTTGTTTCATGTGTTGTTGAAAAATTTTAATTTCCGCTGCGTTTTTTTGATCGATCCCAACATTAATGACATAATATAGCACTAAATTTTGGGCATAGTATGACTAATGATGGATTAGAGACAGACTATTCGTTGTGATGCGATCCTCACTAGCAGATTGGTGACGATGAGAATCTGCCATAGGACGTATCATGTCACAAGGGATAAAATGAAATTCTTCGACCCGAATCTTACAACGCAGACGAACTGTGAATATTTAAAATCCACAATCCTACTGTTATTGGAAACAAGAACTTCAGAATATAGGTGAAGACACCACAAACGGAGGTCATGATGAATCTGTTTGATAAGTCAAGATTTGAATTCACAGTTCAATAAAAATTCTCACATAGAGAACTATCAATTTCAATAATGTCAAAAATTGTGTCAAAATAATGTAATCCATTAATATATAGGTGGGACAAAAACAAAGCATATCTTAATAAAATTCTAGACTGATCGAATAGGAAATAAATAAAGCCCAAAATCCGAAAACAGTTAAAAATCTGAAAATAAAAATGCATTCGCATGCAACCTCACTCGCGACCACGTCACCCGCGAATCCACGTGGCACCTAAGTGACACGATATTCATGATCTTTATCATATTCGCGACCCCACTCGCGAAAAAGGCACAGTTGGCCCCCTTCTCAGTAGCGGGCTTCCAGAAACTAGTCATCGGTCTAACTCACGACCACACTCGCGACTGTCATGTGGCTCGCGAATCACAAGCTCAACTCCTTCTCTCCGTTTGTGACCTCTAATGTATTCAAACCCTTTTTTGTGCGGACCTCTTGAACACTCGAACTTAAATCTGGGTACTCCACCTAAGCTTATATCATGTTGCTAGGTTCACAATGAAATAAGTCCGTCTATTGAATATTATTTAATTATTTAAAGTTTTGCTGGTGGACTTTGAAATACATTAAATATATTTTTAAGGAACATAAATTATTTTAAATTACATTTTAATATTAAGATGTTGATTTGGTCCTGGCATGATACAATGCATAAAAAAAAATTATCTTGTATTATTGAAATTATGGACCAAATTCCCTCGTGTTTTCCAAAAAAATATGCACAATTTTCCTTTCTGAAATTTTTTGCCCAGAAATGTGTATGTTTAGATTTGAAAATTCAGATTTTTAAATGAAATTTAACAATATGTGACTCGGATTAATCGCGACACTAGTTTAGTTCATTTAGAAAATTCGAGAGAGAGAGAGAGAGAGAGAGAGAGAGAGAGAGAGAGGGAGGGAGAGAGAGAGAATGGTGATTGAGAGAGGTGTGACCAAGATTTCACGCACCACAACGTGCGATTTATCCCCAAGTATATGTGTACGTGTTGATTTGATTTATTTAGAGAGCGTATATATGGGATATTATTACATATAGGGGAAACATATATAATTAAGTTGTTCTTGTCGCTTCGGGTTTTCGACATTACATGTTGGTTGTTGCTGCAGAGGGCTCAACTTGCATTTGTATCCCACTAATTTCATTTCTTGGATTTATTGTAAGTTTTGTCACACACACTTGGCATCTTCCTACCTTTCAATTTTATTCATGTTGTAGTAGGGTAGTCTTATAATACTCTCTCTTTATTAGTGTGTGTATGTGCGTGGTTAATTAAATTATAGTATCAAGAGTTTGAGATCACTAACATTATCGTTGGATAACATTTTTGTTTCAATGTTTCAAAAATTACATATTAATATTCATCGTTTGCATAATCTAATAAATTTAGTACAGGAGTAAATTCTAAGCATCTCAAATCTGATGTAGCTTGTTGGAATAAAACAGATTGATATATATTTGAGTTGGTTATTGTAAAAGTCATTTTTCACAAACCCAAATTAGTGCAGCCCAATAGTTGTGAGGTCGAATGGTATGACCTTGGAAACGAGGTCGATGGTGAGGTTAAGTAGTCTCAGGAGTATGAGACTGGGTCAAAACCCTAACATCTGTTAGGAGAGGAGATCAAGTCAAAACCCTAATTCGTTGGTTAAAAGCCAAGTCCTAAGACTATTAATATCAGCAACCACTACAACCACTCAACCACTTCAATATTTAATTAATTTATCTCTCTTCCACATCATTAATATTTATCCAACTCAACCACATCTATTTTACATGTTTTATCCATAACCACCCAACCACAACATTATATATAATTATTTTATTTTATTTTAAGATTAAAATAATACTTGTAATAAAAATAATATAAAAATTATAATTATAATAAGAAAATGAAAATATTCCAAAAAGAAAAATCAAGCAATAAATATAAATAAATAGTCAATACAAAAAAATATTATAAACTAAATTCATAGCATAAATTACAATATTCTTCACACCAATTAAATTGCATTTCCTAGAATTACAAAAAATAAAATCACACTAACTAAACGACTTTTCCTAAATTACAAAAATTAAAATCACATTAATTAAACGACATTTTATAACTCTGCTATAGGATGATTTTTTAGTCAATACCAAAAATATTACAAACTAGTTAAACGACATTTCATAAATTATAAAAAATTAAATCACATTTATTAAATGACATTTTCCAAAATTACATAAAATAAAAATTTATTGTTTGGATATATAAAAAATTAGAGAAAAATAAATAATTTTAAAGTGTGTTGAATATAGAAAAATTAATGTCTATTCATAGAGAATGAAAAAAATATGAATTTTGATATAATTTTTTATTTATTTTTATTATATTATATAAAAAATATATCAATTTTATATATATCTCAAAATAAAATTAATTGGCCAATAGGATGGAGACAAGTGTCTCCATCCCATTGGCCAATAGAAAGGTTGGGATGAGACCACCAAAGGTCAGAAATGGGGCATGGTCGACCACATTAATTTTGTTTCAACCATTTTTCCTTTATTTTTTATTAATGATGTGGCAGACGACCACAATTGAAGTAGTCGCCGTTAATGCCAGTCTAAAAACCTACTAGTCTAGAGATAAGACTGGTTGTGAATTTTAGAAAATGAAGGAAGACGTGGGCTCTTTTCTATAAGAAGGGGATCATATCTGAAAAGGGGGAACGATTGATAAACCATTCACTAATATTTTCTGAAAACAATGGCTTTCAATCTTGATTTTGAACTCGAAATACCCACATTCAATTACTCTTCAATTCTCATTTTACAATTTCACTTTATCTTCATATCATATTGATTCTGACTAAGTATCGGAATTCGTCTGATCGTCAACCTCTGGATGGTCCTTCGGCTTCATTTTTGTTGTTATCTTTTGTAGATTATCAGAGCCCAAATTCCGGAACGAGATAAATGCAGATTTTGTGATCTCTCTCTCCCTCCCTCCCTCCTCTCTCTCTCTCTCTCTCTCTTTCTCTCTGTATGTATGTATATATATATATATAGTCAAATTTGAGATGTCGGGAATTCGCTCCCATGTTTAAATATATATATATATAGTCAAATTTGAGATGTCGGGAATTCGCTCCCATGTTTAAAATATTGAGACAAAAATGTTAGCAACAACTGGACACCACATATATCGCACTCACATCACCAATTTTTATTTTATTTTTACATTTATTGTGATTTAGTTAAATTTTATAATTACTAATTATTTATTTCATCCAATTAATTAGGTTTTACAATTTTTTTAGAATTTAATTTTTATATTTTTAGTTAATAATTATTTAAGGATCAATTATTGCGTAATTATGTTATATAATTTTTAAAAAAATCAACTTTTATCAATAAATAATTGAGACTGATTATGTTATAGTAATTCTTTATTTTTATAATAAAAACTAATAAGATGATTGTTGCATAGATGGTGTCCACAAAGGGTGTCCATAACAAAATTATCTCTCTTTATGTAAGGTGTTGTGGATGAATATTTTATGTCTAATTAATCCAGTGGACAAAACAATTATTTTATGTATACGTTTTCTTGCACGTGAATTTATACTCGAATGTGTGTCGAATATATGAACTTGTACATTCGGTGATGAATTAAGTTACCTAAACAAATAAAATAATGTGCAAATAATTCAGTTTGTTTTATTCATTATTCTTTTAGCAGAAAGTTTGTTTTATCCTTAGTAGCCCTTTTCTTCTCGAAACTAATTTTTTCTTTACACCATACTAAAATATAAATATTTTCATAATAATTAATTAAATCTAATTTGAAATTAGGCCTTGTAGCATCCAAGCATAGGGATCGATTAGTATTTGAGATTCTCTATTCCCAACTTGTATGTGCTAATCGTGTACTAAACCTCAAAATTATTATTTTTTCTTTCATTTTTTTCTCCAATTTTAATTTCTTTATGTTTAGTATAATTCTACAATTTTATTTAGGGTTTATAATTATTTTTAATATTTAATTTTTATTTTTTAATTAATATAATTGATTTTTGGGGTTGATTATTCCAAACTTAAGGTATGTAATTTTTTAAAATTTTAATTTTTAACAATAAATATTAATTATGATTAATTATAATATAATAAATTTTATTTTTATAAAAAAAAATATTAATAACAATATATAATTTTATTATTGACACACAGTTAGCACATAAAATTGGAACTAAAGGATCTCTACTCATCAATTAGGTATGTCACAGACTAACTAAATTTTTAATTGCGTCATACTCCACCTAAATACATGAGTGCCTTTTCATAAAATATAATTATAAAAAAATCAGTAGCTAGGTTCCTAATTAAATATATTTACAGACCAAAAACTATTTATATTTCTACTTTTAGCACATATTCCACAAAGCATATCCAATCGTGGATGAGATTTTCTATTCCAAATTTAGTATTTCAATCCGTGTTTAATGAACAAATTTATGAAATTTTTTTTTCGACAATTTTAATGTGTTATGTTTTAATTTAATTTTATGAATGTTTTTAGGGTACTCACCCCACCCAATTAGGTTTATAATTATTTTTTAGTATTTAATTTTCAAAGAAATAATTATTATGGTTGATTATTTAAAAAATATGATTTATAATTTAGGTCGATTATGTTATAATTAATTTTTATTTTTTTAATATCTATTATTAAATTTGTGAATTCGATCGTAGAATATGAGTTGGAACACCAAATCTGAAATAGAGGATCTCATCCCATCTAATCGAGCTATATTTAAAACGTTGTAAGATATTTTCATGATCTTAATTATAATTGTTATCATATAATAATTTTATAAATGGACGAAATTTGGTACATTCCAAACGCAAAAGGCACTACTTTTGTTTTGTTCAACATTAGCACACATTTAAACTTAAATAAATTAACGTGCCCTACATAAATAAATGGAAGACATCAAATCAGACACAAAAATCTATTCGGAATCATTGCGTCTTCTAAGTATTATAATAGATAATATGCCAACTTTAACATGCATTGTCTATTTGTAATAATTATTTATATATGTGTGTATAAATATAATACGCATCGATAGTTTTAATACTATTGAGAGTTAAAATGAATTGTGTTCAAAATTAGAGAATTCCTCTATTTGTCTATTATAGCCTTGGATTCAATTTCTCACGTTTTATAATTATATATATCAATCATTATTACTTCTAGGAGGACTAGATGTAGCTAGAGTTTCAAATTTCATTAAATCCAACATCTATTTAATTTGTGAATATAGGTTAACACGTAAATATGCTACTAGAAACTAGAAAGTTCCGTAAAAAAATATAAATTAAATTAACATCTCATAGAAGCAAATATTTAATTTCTTGAAGGTCTCTCACAACAACAATTGATGCTCACGTTCGGATATTGCAATAATTAATAAGTTAAAATTAAATTTTTATGTAGTTGACCTCGTAAACAGTTCAATTGGTGGCAATTCTGGTATAAAAAGAAGACGTTCTTATTCTTCTTAAATAATATTGTATTGCAAACCTGATATATTAATGGATGTTATTTATATATTTTTATTAAATTTATCATGAATTATATAACATTTCTATAAATTTAAAAGTATTACTGAGATATTTAAGTACAATCTATAATTGGCAAATCAGTCAGAAATCAAGGTACGTAGTTGGCTTGGAAATGAAATATCAGAGAGAGTGCAAAAAAAATAAAAATAAAAATCGTGATACATGAAATTAAATTTATAGGGTATTTTTTTTATTACATGCATGGAGTTATTTACACTTTCGATAATAAATAAATATGGCGAGTGTTCCTACGTTAAGCAATAGCGGTTTGATAATAAAGTATTGGTTTGTTATGAATTTTTCAAAGTATTACCACCTGACCCTAAATAAATTTGTATTTAAAATTTGCTAATTAGTTATAAATTTAATATTATTATTGAACTCAAAGTAGACTTTTTCTTCAAAAGCAAACTATATGTGCAATTATATATGTACTTAGCTAATTTCAGGATGTTTCTAGTTAATTTGCCTAAGGCCAACAAATTCATACAAATTAAGTTCGATAAATTTGACTAAAAATATAGTAGCTGATAGTATTTAGTGAGCTCGACCTTAAAAAAGATTTCAATATTTGGAACTATTCATATCGATAATTTAATACTTATTAGGGATGCTTACGAATTAAGGCATCTGATTAAGTTTAACTTCTATTAAAATGACACCCAATTTTATACTAGAAGATAATTTTACAGTTAAAGTTGGTGAGATTTTTTTATTCTTTTATTTATTTTTTGATGTTACGGACTGACTGAATAAAAGTCAGAAAATTGAAAACTCTTAATTTCATCAATAAATTTCTTGTTCGACCATGCAATATATTAGAACGCTAAATTGTCCATTTTCTCGGGAAAGAGAATAATATTCCGACGAATTTTCAGTAGTTATTGGATTTATTGCACTTACTACGTACCTCAAGCATTTGTAACTTATAACAATAATATCTCAATCTATACTTAATAGTAATTTTATTCGAATATTTCATCTGTAATAATTCAACCATCTGTATATTTTTCCAACAACTGAAAATTGGGTCAACATCTTTATAGGGCTTTTAGAGTAAAAAATCCATACTATTATATGTTTTATTTTCAATTTTTCACGCATGCCTTCATTTGTTCTCCGACGTGATGATTCAAGCTTTCTTGTACCTGAAAAATTTACTGTTAAGTATATATTAATATAAGTTAAAAACGTTGTTATATTAGATATAATTAACTCTTTATTGCCACCATGATCTCTACATTTTGGTTACTTCTGGCAACACTAACTGAAATCAAAATTATTAATAAAATAATATTTTTAAACTTCTTACAAATTTATCCTACCACTCTTTTTCTGACTTCAGAAATCTGACATATATAGTACATCGAGTAACATGATGATAATTAGTCACACGTGGAACCAATACGGCGTTGTTTTAATTCGAAGGTTTTAGAAAATAAAATAGAAACTAAAAAATTGGTCATGATGTTTTTTTTTTTTTGAAGGAGGTTCGTAAATGATCGAGTGACCCGTTGGTTACGAAAAGTAAACTTGAAGCTACCAAGTAACCACGGTTAATTTAACGTTGACGGCTAACGCCGTCTCTGTCTACTACTACAATTTTGTGGTGTGAAAGATTTAATTGTTGCATTTATTAGCAGCGCGCCACGCGCGCATCTACGCAACTACCGGTGCTCGGCCGTGACGACACGTGGAGCTTTGCGTATCGCAGCTGGTGAGTTTGGGATCACTAACATATTTTGGTGGGCTCCACTCTCGAAATTAGATTGGGTTTTGTTCAAATAAATATTTATTATTGTTCAACTAATCACGGTTTGGTTAATCCATTCTTTTCTTTAATTTTAATTTTATTATTGTAGGTTCTAGCAAGCCACTGTGGTGGGCTACTTCTAGTTGCCAGCTGTGAGGTTTTTGGCTCTCTCTGAGTGTGACACCGCCCTGGCCCCTCTCTCTCTCTCTCTCACACACACACACACACACACACAACATTAGTTCTGTTACAATGCATGCATATAAATAAATAATACATTGCTCCATCCTTTTTAAATTAATTTAATAGTTCTTTTCTTCTTTTACTATGCGTGGATATAATAATAATAATAATAGTAATAAGGTATATATTTGCAACAATTTTATTATGTATATTGATATACAGATACACGCATATCACTAAAATATATCCTGTATATATATTTTTATAAATTGATACATACACGATATACTTAAACTAATGGCGTATGTTTTTATATAATTAAAATATATCGTGTTACGCCAAGTCTCCTGTGCATCATGGTGTATGGTCGGCCCATCAGACGACCCGATCCGACCCGTCCCCTCTCCCCCCAAAAAAATCACCACCCATAGTACCATTTTGATCACTAAATAGTACCATTTCGTGTTTTTTTGTGTTTTTTAGGATTTTTTTGGGTTTATTTTGTGTTTTTTGGGGTGTTTTTAGGAGCTTATTTTGTGTTTTTGGGGTGTTTTTAGAGGTTTATTTTGTATTTTTTAGATTTTTTTAGGGGGTGTTTTTAGGGGTTTATTTTGTGTTTTTTAGAGCTTTTTTGGGATTTTTTTAGGGGTGTATTTTGTGTTTTTTATGATTTTTTGGGGGTGTTTTTAGGGGTTTATTTTATTTTTTTATGATTTTTTAGGGGGTGTTTTTAGGAGTTTATTTATGTTTTTTTTAAGAAAAAAAGAAAGAAAAACAGAAAAAGAAAAGCAGAAAAAAAGGGAAAAAACCGTAAAACAAAAACAGAAAACAGAAAAAAGAAAAAAGAAAAAAAAGCGGGCGCGTGTGCGCCACACGCCTGTCTGATATGCGGCGGGAGGGGAGGGGGGTGCACAGGAGACAACCCCCATCGTATTAATATAGATATGTGTATATAACTTAATCATTTGGATGATCTTCTTGACAATTCTTATTCTCATTCAATTATTAATTGAGGTATTTACTTCATTGTAAAAATGAATAAATAAAATTTTCAACATAAATAGTAAATTTATATTTTGTTAAATATAAGTTTTTTTTTTCAATTCTTTTTGAACTCCCATATTTCTTGCAAAATTTCTTCAAATGGGCGGCAAAAGAAGTTAGATAGTCAAGTACACAATTGTAAATAAATTAGCGAGCGCACGTTACATGAGATATTTTATGCTCAATATGAATATTTATGTATACATGATTCTTGTGTAAAAGAGAAATTTCGAGTTCAAGACGCACTACTCAGTTCTTCACCCAAATAAAAAATAAAATAAAATTGACTTTTGAACATGCAGTAAATACCTGTAAAAAAATCTCATATAGTACTGGTCAAATAATTCAAAGATGGTAATATCAGATAAGGTGAGAATAAATTAAAGGCATTTCAACTTTGCATAAAGATGAATATAATGGTTGATAGATATGGGGAGGCAGTTGGAGTCTAGGAATATGAACAAAAAAAAAAAAACCAATATGAATATTATTCTAAAAAAATATAGCAAATGTGAATATGCTGTTGTTTTATAGTCTATTGACGGACAGCCAACTCCATCAAGAAATAAATGAAGTCACGGACATTTATGAAATTATGTGAAGAAAAATTACATTTTTTGAATAGTGTTGAAGTGATGGGTATGAAATTTATGAAGAAAAGTGGGATTCTTGTCCCACTCATTTAATTTGCAACTAAATGTAAATCATTCGGATGGTTAGTGATGGGGATAACTATAATCAATCTATACCATTTGATTATATTATTGAGAGTTCATAGAATTGTACATGATTGTTCTTCTTCAAGTTATGATTTCCGTCTGCATCATGTAGTTTATATTAATAATTATGACTTTCATATTTTTTGTAATTACAATATAACTTTTTGTTCTTTAGGTCAGGAGGGAGGGGGGGGTCTGAGCGCGAGATGTCTCTCTTTTACAGAGGAATCTCTATTTTTTTTAATATTCTTGAATGGACTACATTATGACATCGGAATATTTGGTTGGTTTAACTATGTAACTGGTCTAAAATGGTTAATTGTCTTAAAATTCACCCTTCACCCCCTTATATTAGCGTGTTGTGATGATGGTGAGACACGATATATATCATAATTGGTATAGGACTAGTTTTGTCTTGGAGACTTGAAGTACATTGCTAAATATGTGAAGGAAGAAAAGTCTATATAGACAATTTATTTTTAAAATTTATTTAGTTAGGCAAGTTTTAAGGGTGTAGGAGTTATATAGGCAATTTGTACTATATCTGAACATTTGACCGATAAAATCTCCCACTTTTCTGAAAAGTATCTTACACAATTTGTACTTTCCATGCAAAAGGAATAAAATATTTATTTTGGAACAAAATCTCTCGATGTCTATCGAACTCGATTTCAATTTGAAAAAAAAAAAAAAGATATGGTTGTGGAATTCAATTCCATTTATATCGGTATTTAATTTGTGAACTACCTCTCTTACTCTCTCTCTCTCTCTCTCATTTCTCCTCTTTCACTCTCGCTGCCTTCAACTCCCCTCTCTACCGTTCTGTGAAATAAAAAAAAATCAATTTGTTTGCCGGCGTTGAAGACCGACCGGCGATGGAGGAACGACGTGAAGACCGACCATCTGAAGCCGGAGAGGTTAGACGAATAGTTAGTTTTATGATTTATATGTAACGAATATATAGGTTTAGAAATGTTGCATAACGATTATAGATGTTGCATAACGATATGTTTTTGAGATCTAGAGTAACGATAGGTTTTTAGATGTGAAACGATACTATATTGATCCTTAACGAGAGTTCATGTGCCTAACGAAAGATTTTTTATGTATAGATCTTGCTTAATCGTTATGTATAATTATAGATCTTGCTTAATCGTTATGTATAATTAATCGTTACGGCCTTTATTTAATTAATCGTTATGTTTAATTATAATTACGGCCTTTATTTAATTAATCATTACGTTTAATTAATCATTATATTTAATTAATCGTTACGGCCTTTATTTAATAAATCATTACGCTATTTTTAATAAATCGTTATGGCCTTTAAGTTGAAATCGTTATGCTAATTTTAATTAATCGTTATGGCCTTTAAGTTGAAATCGTTATGCTAATTTTAATTAATCGTTATGCTATTTATAATAAATCATTATGCCCTATTTATAATGAATCGTTATGCCCTATTTATAATAAATCGTTATGCTATTAATAGGACTATCGTTATGCTAATTTTAATTAATCGTTATGCTATGAAAGTTTTTTTTTATCTAATCGTTATGCCCTATTTATAATAAATCGTTATGCTATTAATACGACTATCGTTATGCTAATTTTAATTAATCGTTATGCTATGATAGTTTTTTTTATTTAATCGTTACGCCCTATTTATAATAAATCGTTATGCTATTAATACGACTATCGTTATGCTAATATTAATTAATCATTATGCTATGTAAGTTTTTTTTTATTTAATCGTTATGCTATTTATAATCAATCGTTATGCCTTTTTTTGATGAATCATTATTATTCGTATTTGATCACAATTAATTAATAAATTAGAATCGCTGTGCCTCTTTTTGGTGAATCGTTATGCCTAATAACAAAAAAATATAATATAAATAATAATACTTTTTTATTAATAATAATAATAATAATAATAATAATAATAATAATAATAATAATAATAATAATAATAATAATAATAATAATAATAGTCTAAATAAGACTATTAGTAAAAAAAAGACAATCAAAAAACAATTAATATAAATAGTAATAATTTTCAGATAATAATAATTATAATAATAAAAGTAATTATAATAATATTCTAATAATAATAACAACAACAATAATCTAATGATAATAATAGTCTAAATAAGACTATTAGTAAAAAAAAAGACAATAAAAAAATAATTAATATAAATAGTAATAATTTTCAGATAATAATAATAATTATAATAATAAAAGTAATTATAATAATATTCTAATAATAATAACAACAACAATAATCTAATAATAATAATAATAATAATAATAATATTCGTCTAAATAATACTATTAAACGAAAAAATAAAAATAACAAAAATATATAATATAAATAATAATAATTTTTAATAATAATAATAATAATAGTCTAAATAACACCATTAGTAAAAAAATAAAATAAAAACAATTAATACAAATAGCTGGTTTAATTTTTAATAATAATAATAATAATAATAATAATAATAATAATAATAATAATAATAATAATAATAATAATAATAATAATAATAATAATACATGTAGCTACAAATTTAATTTAATAATTTAATAACAGTCTAATTTTCTATTGTGAATATAAATAGTAATAATTATTTAATAAGAATAATAATAACAACAACAATTAATCTAATAATAATAATAACAATAATAGTAATAATTGTTTAATACATGTAGCTACAAATTTAATTTAATAATTTAATAACAGTCTAATTTTCTATTGTGAATATTAGATTCAGTGGATTAGACGCCCCCTCCAGAGGCTGAAGCCGAATATTTTGATGTACATAAAGCTGGAGCTAATAGAGAATATTAGGGAGGTCTTAGAGCATTTTGGTGGTCAGGCTACGATCCAGATGTTTAGATCTGGATGTTTTGGACATTTTTTAGACTTTAGGGGAGGTAGTATAGCACGCAAGGCGATGCATGTCTTGATATGTCGCGAGGTGCGTGTCGAGGATCCTGCACGTGAGGGTAGAGAGTGTTGGTTCTATGTCAATGGAACCACACTTCGCTTTGGGCCCTCAGAGTTCGCACTGGTGTCAGGTTTACAGTTCGGCCCGTCGAACTTCGATCCGAATGCGGCTCATCCCATTCCGCCTAACGGCATCTTTTACCAATTATTTGAAGGGAAAAAGACGACTGTGACACAGATGTATGATAAGTTCACAGATAAGAGGCTACACAATCACCCTCCAGACTACGTTAGGATTGCGAACATCTTGGTCGTGTATCGGATCTTATTTTGCATAGACCCCTCACGCGCGATCGATGGCTGGGTGTGGGCCCTGGTGGAAGATGCTGATGCTTGAAATTCTTTTTCATGGGGGGGGGCTACACATTTCAGATGCTGATGCACTTTATCAGTCTCATCCCCAGAGTTCGACGGGCTATGGGCGGAGAGAAGGATGGAGCGTATCATTGGTATGGTCCTGTTTGGACCGTTCAGGTAATTAGTTAAATTTACGTTTTAAAAAACTTGATATTTTAATCAGAAAATATGACAATTTGTTTTACAGACATGGGCCTGTGAGGTTTTCCCCGAGCTTGGACGTCGGTTGGGCGTCGTTGGAGCCCAATTGACCACACCTCGCTGCTTGAAGTGGTCATTTTCATCCCGGAGCTCTGATTTCTCTAGATTATTTGATGGATAGGTAATTTTTTTATATAAATAATTTAGAATATTAAATTTGTGTGTTAATATTGACATGGATAATACTCTGATGCAGTTGGATATCCAACTGATGGTGTCATCAGCTGATGAGCTTTAGAGACCATACTTTTAGAGTTCGGAGGGAGAGAGTGTACTGGGTGTGAGGTATGTCGCACCTCGAGCGCCCTCCAAGAAGAAGTTACTCACTAACGTGGCTTGCCGTGTGATCCGAAGGACATGTACTAAGTCCTCTGACGTCGTGGGCCCATCACGGCCTCGTAGGAGTACCCGGACTACACAACAGCAGGCTCCACAACAGCATCGATTGATTGATGAGCCGGATGAGGGTGTTAGACCCTCAGAGCAGGAGGTGGGTCAGAGGACCTCGGATGAGGATGGTCTGTCAGATCATAGAGTGAGCCCTCCTCGAGCATCAAGAGCTAAGCGGCCTAGGAGGACTGAGGAGGAGAGGAGTAGAGAGCCCGAGATGAGGATGCCGAGGCAACGTCCGGGGGAGTCATCTGATAGCTGGTTCGGTCGCTTTGTTGATGCTGTCGCTGGAGCTATAGAAGACCGAGTGATGCGTCGTGTGGGACAGATGTTTGATACATTTTCTACGCGGATAGAGAACATCATTCAGGATCGACTGCGTAGATCGCCCACCCCGCTTCCCAGAGGGCCCACACCCCCCAGAGGGCCCACACCTCCCCCCAGAGAGACCACGCCTCCCCCAAGAGGGCCCACGCCTCCCCCCAGGGGGACCACGCCCCCCAGAGGGCCCACGCCTCCCCCCAGGGAGACCACGCCTCCCTCAAGAGGGCCAACGCCTCCCCCCAGGGGGACCACGCCCCCCAGAGGGCCCACACCGTCCCCTCCCAGAGAGCCCACACCTCCCAGACAGGCCACGACCATTCGTACGAGAGGGGGTAGAGCTAGAGGTAGATCGTCTGCTGGTCGGTCGTCTGCTGGTCGGTCGTCCGCTGATCCGTCATCCGCAGGGACGTCGTCTGCTGGTCCGTCGTCTACTGGTCGAGCAGCTATCATTGACCTACTAGAGGTGCAGGATCGGCGTCTGGTAGAGGCTAGATACTCGGAGTTCAGACGGCAGAGCTATGGTACTAGTGTCCAGATTCTGGCCAACCACTCAGTACTCCCCCAGGTATTTTTTGAGCGGGTGGAGGACTATACAGAGCTTATTGATGCAGAGATAGTTGATCACTTCTTGCTTGAGGTGAAGCGACGACTACACAGAGCGCACAGGAGTGACGTTGTGATTTGTTCTCCATATTTATTTGTAAGTTCCAAATTCAGATTTTTATATTCAATTATCTTATCTGTCAGTTTAACTAATTTGTTTATATGTTTTTTCAGCTTGCCCTGCAAGCAGCATGGACAGGGCTTCATCCTAAAGACCCTGAGTGTCGAGATGAGTATGGACCTGACAGATATTTGGAGTGGGAGCCTCTTGAAGCCTTACGGGATGTAGTCAAAGGTCAAGGTGGTATCTATGAGATTCCGTGGGCGAGAGCTCAATATGTAAGTGATCTTTCAATTACACTTATCATATTATTTATAATGATATGTTTTGACCCATCCGTTAAGTATTATTGTATATGTAGGCGATCATGATATGCAATGTTGGAGGTTCTCACTGGGTCACTGTCCGTATTTGCTTCGAGACTTGGAAGGTTGAGTTGTATGACTCATTATTGTTCCAGATGGACGACCCGGAGAACAGGGAGTTGTTGTTGAAGCGTGATCGACAGTTGATACCACTCCTTCATCTACTACCACGCCTTATGTCGGTATCTAGTTTTTGGGGTGGTCGGAGTAGGCCAGTTATAGCTTGCTATGCCATGACGCTGGACAAGTCTATCCAAGAGCAGTTTCTGCAGTTCGACAGTACTAGTTGTGGCGTTTATGCTATGATGTATGTGGATCGTTTGTTGTTTGGATCCATAAATCATCTCAATAGCAATGTTCCTCGAGCGCAAAGCGAAACTGTAATCGATCTGAATCCCGTACTCGCGTAAAAGCTCAGACATCATCTCTTTGGGCTTCAGAACAACCCCCTCATCCACCAGTTTGCGAGCAAAATGTTTTGCAATGACCCATGCAGGCACCTGGCGTGGAGCAATGCAACTCATATCCATGTGGCAAGTGTGAGTGGAGTTGAACTTGTAGATTCTCCAAATAACTCCATCCACAACAGCACACAGCCTGAACGGGCACTTCCTGCCATGCTTGCACATGTAGACCAGTCGTGTCTTGTTCGATCGATACACGACATACTCCACTCGATTCTGCATGTGATAGAGTCCTACAGCTAGGGCCAAATAATCCTTCATACGAAAAATAGCACCCTTGTAAAGTGTGTCCGTATGTGCTGCGGAAGGCTCACCCCAATCCAGTGGGCCAACAATGTCCAGATTGGCAAGCGGAACAACCCAATTGCTCAAGGCCCTCTCAGGAACATCCTCAGACCTAGTATTCGATGAGGCTGCTCCTCTCATCATACCCATCAATCGCCCTCTACCCCCTGTTGAACGAATCCAATCACAAAACTCCGTATACAATGATTCGAGCAAGGTCGATATGTCGTTCTCCTCTTCATCTTCATCAGTAGAGGGCATCTCTTTTTCTTCGTCGACTTCTTATTCTTCCTCTCCTTCGTGCGGGCCTGCATCGTCATCAACATTCTGCTCATCTCTAACCGGATCTCTGTCTTCTGGCATGGTGTCAGGTATGACCCTTGAGCTGCTGCAGCCTCTTTGAACAACATACACAACCATCTCTGAGCTCTGTTCGTGGAGCAAGTCAAGCAAATATGCATCATCTTTCAGTCTTGTCTTGATCTGTCTGCCACTATTGGTGCTCGACATCCACGATAACTGATACTCGACAGATGTGGGATTGGTCTCCAGTAACTCATGAATCTCTCTAATTAGTGACCTAAAACAGAAACCATCCAATGACATGATGATTTGCTCCTCTACACCATCTACGTATTGAGCTCTCTCCCATCGACCACTATGCCGTACAATAATACGATGTCTAACCATCTGTTATAACGAAAATATTCAAAAATAAGCATAACGAACCATAACGAAAATTTTAACAATAACGAAACATAATTTTAAACATAACAAAAAATGAAAAAAGAAATTTAACTATAACGAAACTTTCATTTTTAAAATAACGAAAATTTAATAAATATCATAACGAAATTTAAATTGAACAATAACGATAAATCTATTTAACCATAACGATATGCTGAAATAAACCCTCACGAAAATTCAGTATATACATAACGATAATTAAATTTATACATAACAGAAAATTAAATTTATACATAACGAAAAATAAATTTAAACATAACGAAAATTTAATTATAAAACAATCGTTATTAATAACTTTTAAACAATCGTTATTATTATAAAACAATCGTTATTAATAACTTTCAATTATCGTTATTATAACTTTTATTATTATTTTTAATTATACTTTATTATTACTTTTAATCAATCATTATTTTTATTTTTAGTTATGGCTTTTTTTTTAAATAATCGTTATTATATATAAATGATAATAACAATTGTTAAAAGAATAACGATAATTAAATTTATACATAACAGAAAATTAAATTTATACATAACGAAAAATAAATTTAAACATAACGAAAATTTAATTATAAAACAATCGTTATTAATAACTTTTAAACAATCGTTATTATTATAAAACAATCGTTATTAATAACTTTCAATTATCGTTATTATAACTTTTAAACAATCGTTATTATTATTTTTAATTATACTTTATTATTACTTTTAATCAATCGTTATTTTTATTTTTAGTTATGGCTTTTTTTTAAATAATCGTTATTATATATAAACGATAATAACGATTGTTAAAAGAATAACGATAGATATTATGGCTTTTAATTTTCGATATGTTTTCCATAATAAACTTTCGTTATTAAGGCTTTTAAATAATCGTTATGATGGCTTTTGTAAACGATAATAATATCGTTATTATGGCTTATAATTTTCGTTATGGCTTTTTTAAACTTTCGTTATTCATATTTCAAGTATCATCAGTATAAATTTTAAACAATCGTTATTATTATTTTAAATAATACATTATTATTACTTTTAATAAATCGTTATTTTTAATCAAACGTTATTTTTAATTTTAGTTATGGCTTTTTTTTAAATAATCGTTATTATATATAAATGACAATAACGATTGTTAAAAAAATAACTACAGATATTATGGCTTTTAATTTTCGGTATGTCTTTTTTACATTTTCGTTATTATGGATTTTACATAATCGTTACCATGACTTTTGTAAATGATAATAATATCGTTATTATGGCTTTTAATTTTAGTTATGACTTTTTTAAACTTTCATTATTATGGCTTTTCAATAATCTTTATCATGGCTTTTGTAAATGATAATAATATCATTATTATGGCTTTTAAACTTAAAATCAACGTACAAACATAGAAACATAAAACCAGATAGCCTAAACTTTAAACAAATTCTACATTTCTTGAAGAAATAAACTCGAAACATACCTTTCAAAATTTAGGAACTTCTACTCGGCCCGTTCGTTGATGAAGACGACGTTGCTTCGTTCATAAAACTTCTCGATCAACCTCTCAATACATTTCTTCTCTTTTATTTGAAGGGAATCGATATTTTTTGTCTTTTATTGTTTTGGATGTTCCGCCCTACCTTCAATATATGCATATTACGCTACCAACCTCTCTTACACAAAATTAAATGCATTAAATTTAATTTAATTTGGGTCAACTAATACCTACCTATACAAATACATATTTATTCACTCTACCTACCTCATTTTGGTCGAAAAAATGAGAGAATAATTGATTGATATTAAATGAATAATTGATTGATGTTCATTTAATGTTATGTGCATTAACGTTAGTTTTTTTTAAAAAAATCGTTATGCTTATTTTCTTTTTCATAACGTTAGTGGAAGGTCAGTTTTTTAAAAGAATTTCGTTACGTGCATTTTTTAAAAAAAATTCGTTATGCTTATTTTCATTTTTAAAAATTTTGTTGTTTTAGAGTGTGACACTTTCTAACCCTAACCCTAAAATTCATGAAATTGGATTTTTATATGTTAGGTGTGTGCATTTATTGGGTAGTTATTAAAAGTGTAAATAGTACACTTACACACAATGATTGGAATGTGGGGACATGTGTGTCATAGGGGTATTGTAGACATTTACACTCCAAATTGCCCAAATAACTCCTATAGCCTTATATCTTATTTTTCTTTCCCAATTACTATTTTGTTTTGCCTCTTTTTATCCATTTACACATACGTGAATGTGGTGCAATGTAGGCTAAGACAGTCGTTTGGTGCATTTATCAAATTCCATAGGAAATCCTGCCCTAATTTTGGGACAACCACTAAAGCATTATTTAAAAATTAATAAAAAATATTATTAGAATATATTAGTGTTGGGGTAGTAGGGTATAATTTCTCAAATTGCTCTTAGTTTTTTTCCACTTTTTATAAGTAATACTACTCACAGTATCAAAAATGGACTTTTCTATTCCTTTTATGTTATTCCTAAAATTAAAATTATTTGTCATTTTTCATTTGATGCATATTAAATTTTCATTTTCTCTGATATATTCTTATTTAATGTTTTTTGAAATCGCCATTTTTCTTTTAAATTAATAAATAAGAATATAATAGGAATATATATATATATATATATATTATATGTAATTTTATTTTTCAGTAATAAATTTTCTTAATGTGTGAAAATAATAAAAGATACTTCATCAGTTCCACAATAATTGATGCTTTAGCCTTTTAATTTTTATTCTGTTTCAAATTATTTGACATTTTAGACATTTTCACACTCTTTTTCTCAATTTTACCCCCTATCAAAACACTATAAAATCTCTTATATATTAACTTAACTTTGAGATAAAATTTATTCCATAAAGTTTAATAGAGGTGGAGAGAGAAGAGTGTATATTCTTTTTTACTTATTAATTTTTATTGTAAAATTTAAAATATCAATTATTATAAAGCTGAACGAGTGTCTTTTTTCATTTTTGAACGAGATAATATTATTTATATATGTAATATGAAGTGATATTTTATGTGGATAAGGCAGCTAGACATGCGAACAATTTCACTTGAAAACAAATTATCTTTTTAATTGAGAAAAAAATAAAGTTGTGTTCTTTATTGCAAAGGCCAAAAGTCGTTGTAAATTGTAAAATCATCTAAAATTCATAATTTTTAGGTAACTTTTTTTTTTTATTATTATCTGTAATTGTAATAATGCATGATATGATTTTGCCATAAGACATATCAATATTATAATTAAAAAAATGCACAACAATTGAAAAATTGTCTAAAGAATAGCAATAAAAATAAATATTGTACAGTTGAATTTACTTTTGGGACAAGAAAGTATAATCTCCCTATCCCTGTTATTTCATTTTATATTTTCATCTTATTGTTTGGATTAAAAAAATAATGCAATCTTTTCAAATTCCCACAATCGCGTAGCTATTTGTCCATTTCTTTTTTATAAAAGCCAATTAAAGAACGTACCACAAATTGCCTCGTATTCGAAAATGGACATATCTTTTGTTCCCATTAGCTGTATTTCATTTTCCTCACAGAAAAAAAATGAAATAAAATAACTATATCTTATCATTAAATATAAAAATGAATATGTCCCCACGCTGTGGAAACCGACTCATTGATATTATTTTCTCTTGTCAAATTTAAAATAACTAGTGGGATAAAGTATATAAATATCCGCCCAAAACAATAGTAACTCAAGAATATTTTTTATTTTTATTTTTGTAATTTAAAATGAATGCTTTACCTACCAATAATTGCCTTTCACTTTCAACGAGTTTATTAACATGCATTTTGCACTAAAATATATTAATTTAAAAAAATGCAAAGCTCAAAAAGAGCCTTAATACTTTCTCAAAAGAGTCTTTAAAAATATTTTCAACATTCGTTACTAAAAATAATCTTACCATCCATCTCAAGTTTAGTATCTAATCTTTATTTTCGACATCGATTTTTGTCACAAAATAAATAAATAAATCATACTTGTTTGAAGTAATAATAAATACGTTTCCAATTTCAGTCAACAAGAATTGCGTGGTCGGCTGAAATAACCAAATGAAATCTCTCTCTTTTTTTTAATTATTTATTTTTATTTAAGCCTAAATATTTTCTAATTGGGTTTGAAAAATTGACGTGTAAAGTAAGAGATGGAGAAACTTAACGGCCGTGTAAAAACAAAGACAGTTTCCGTTAGTGGAGCCCGCACAGATCACCCGAAAGCACACGGATTTTCTTAATTATGATTTTATTTAATTTGTTTTTTACATGCCGTGGGTCCCACACCAGAACACAGTGGAACCTTCTCCCTCCGTTATAAGAAACGCTCGAAGCCTCGCCGTTCCTCGCTGCTCTGAAAATACACTCAGCAATTCTCTTTCCTCTCTCTCTCTCTCTCTCTCTCTCTCTCTCTCTCTCTCTCTCTCATTTCTAGTTTTCCCCCTAAATATTCCTCAATTAGAAATTCACCGCACTCAAATCAGTCTTGAATAATCTTCTCATTTCTCAGTCTGATTTTGTTGCTGTTGTTTGTCGCCCTTTTCTCGCCCGTTTATCGAGGTAGGCTTTTGGATTTATGATTCAGTTCTTTTTAAGAACTTCGTAATTTTGATGCTACTTTTCGTTGGGGTTGAATCAAATGTTTGTGTTTGTGTGTGTATGTGTGTGTGTGTCTGTGTTTTCCTTACTCTCCAGTCTCCGTGAATAATGGTAACCATTTTCCTACGCGGATTGTTAGTGTGTGTATTTTTTCTTTTTTAAAATATTCCGTTATTTTTTAAATTTAATTCCAGGACTTTTCTGCATGAACAGTTACTACTCACTGCTCTTATTGATTTCATTTACGGGTTTTATTTATGGCAATTTGCCTTTCTACGTTTTAAAACTGATTGATTTTTTAATTAATTTCTCATTTCATTTGAATTGATTTCTTTTTGTTGCGGAATCTCGTTCAGCCGTTATTTGTAACCGATATTTCTGTTTATGGAAAAAATATAATTTGATTGATTGAATTAGGCTTGTTTCATGCTTGCGTTTTATATCCGCAAGGGTTTAGAAGCCTCTCACTTAAACCCTCGTTTTTGACAAATTCCTCTTGAGATCCTTATCAAGATTTATTTTTGTTGTTTTGGTTTTCTTCATTTTTCATAGTGAAAATCAATGGAGCAATTTCCTAACCACGAGCTTGAGTATGTTGTCGATGATTACTACGACGTCACTGATTTTGAGGATGACAACGACTCACCAAGAATTGGAAATAGTTCCTCGGATGATGACTCAGCTGACTCAGATATTGAGGACGATTTCGAACTGGTAAACCATTTTGTTCAGAGTTTCAGCAGATACGGTTTCTAAATTCGATTAATTGAGCTGAAAAATGATTTCTTTATATTATTTATATATTTGTTTGAAATTTTTAACAGAGCGATCCAAGGACTGATACATCGGCTTTAGAAGCCAAGAAAGGCAAGGATATTCAAGGAATTCCATGGGAAAGGCTCAATTTTACAAGAGAGGAGTATCGTGAATCCCGTTTGAAGCAATACAAGAATTATGAGAGTCTGTCGCTCTCCCGTGAAGATCTTGAGAAGGTATCTGATGTTTGATTTGTCTCTGTTGAATAGTTTTCTGTTTTGGTCTGTTATATTTGGGGTTAGGGTTCTAAGTTCAGTTTGAGCTTTTGACCATGTGATTACCTGTTCCACTGCGGCAATGATAATCGTGCCCGATAGCTCTAATTAGAAATGGGACTCTGTGAAAATAATTAAAGTTATTGTCTTTCTTAGCCTCTTGCTTATTGTCTAAGATGATGTGTTTTTTCATCACAGGAGTGCAAAAAAGTGGAGAAAGGCCACAACTTCTACGATTTTCAGTTCAATACAAGGATTGTCAAATCCACTATAGTCCATTTTCAGGTATAGACTATCTCATCTGGTTCTGCCCTTTCAAGTTTCATCTTGTCACTGTGTGTCAGTTTTTGTTTTTACTCTGAGCGAAGTTTGATCCTCCTTTTCATTCGGTTTTCATTGTTTTATTTATGGAGTTCTATTTCAACATACTACCTTTTTTTTATCTTCCTTTTTTGCATCAATTGTGGCGGATTGATGAAACGTTCTGGAATGGTTCTGCACTGACTTGACACTCCCTACTAATTCATTTTGGCTGACTTCTCTGCATCTTGCGGGTTCACGCTGATCACATGGCATAAACTTGTGTTTTTTAGACGCCACATCCATCTATTGCTATTTGATGGTTGCTGACTACTATGCATCTGCATCTTGTGTCTAATTGAGTTTGGGAGGATAGAGTTGTTGTTTGTCAACCTCAAGTAAAATACATCGTGCCCTCAATTCTTTTTCTATGAACTAACTTGTAAGATTTCAACATTTACGGATGGAGCACAGTTCCAGAAATAGCCACTTTGCATCACCTATCTGATAGGTTAGGGTTTGAAATGGTCCTTTATCTGGCATATTTACCATTGATTTATTATTCCCAAATATAACATCTCAGTCACGCTGCCATGTTCCATAGCAAAGATCATTATTCATTAAATCATCTACTGTTTCTGCTGAATGGTGGGGCTTTGCCAGGTTGGTTTTGTTGCTTTTGTTCATAAAAGAAGTAAAGAGTTCATTAGATGCTTCTCAAATTTTCTCAAAGTTTAGGATTAGCAACTTATATTTATTTAGCATCAACTTTATTGAAAAGTAGCATTAGTTGTTTTCGTAAGTTTAGTTTTGAATAAGATTCTACTTTTGGCCTTGCCCAGGTCACTAACATTGACCTGGGCCTTGTATTCACTGAATCCTTTCTGTGCAGATTGTGAACATATTTATAGTAGAAGCCTGCGTATGGTAATGGAAGTATTGTGGTGAGCATATAATTTGGATTTACTGAGACAGATATTATAGGATTAATGTGTGGATTCATAATGATCTTTCATAGTATGTTACTATACACTCTGTTCTTCACAGAAGGTGATGTATATGAGTCTATTGGGTACGTGTGAAAATAGGTTAGAATATTCCACGATCCTCTTTTCCTCTTTTCATTTGCTCTTGTTGATCCTTACACTGGTGTGTTTTCAAAATCTTTTGAGGGCATGTTCATTTTGTTAATTGTGTTCAACAAATATACTTTTACTGAGAATGAATTGAAGGTGCAAACTTATACTAGAACTTAGCCATGAAATGTTGCTTTTGCTTTGTTATTCTTTGACTCTTCAGCGGTGTCCATAACATTCTAAC
Organism: Perilla frutescens; assembly: GCA_026008535.1. Taxonomy (NCBI): domain Eukaryota; kingdom Viridiplantae; phylum Streptophyta; class Magnoliopsida; order Lamiales; family Lamiaceae; genus Perilla; species Perilla frutescens. The sequence goes on along the minus strand of BRKX01000003.1, from coordinate 65,876,870 downwards.
TTTACCTCAGTTTTGCTCTATGATGCGGCCTCAATGGATGGGTTCTCTTGTGCACTCCTGTGAATTATTGTTTCATGTTTTTATATTCTCATAGTTGACATATATTCACTTAAATCTCGGTCATTGTTTGCCTGAGGTTATTTACTAGAATTATCTAGTTAATGCAAACACTGGATGTTGGACAATAACACTTATACTGAGGATGTCGATCAGAAGTCCTATCACTAACATATATTTTGTTTGCTTAATTGCCTTGTAATTTAACCCATGGCATGGGAATGCTGCTTCTTTATTTCAGCCTTATAAGCAGGATTGCAGTTTTATCTGAGCAGCTGGCGCAATAAGGACACATTTCATATGGTATGATGGGGGATTAACTGAGCATTAATAGTTTTAGTATTGCATGTGTGAGTTATAAGGACTAAGTTTTACTGCCCTTTTAATTGTTGCTTAGCTTGGTTAACTGTTATTTGTTGTTTGCATTTGCAACCGTGGATGCGAGCTGAACACAGCATCATGCATGCCTTTTTTTTGTCTGGATTTTTTATGGCAAAATCCATGGCTGCGACTGGTCTAGTCTTAGCATTACTTTCCTCCCTTAGAATTCTCGTTGCACGTGGGGTGCTAACTCTATTTGTGTTAGCTAATTTATTTACAGGATTATATTTGGGACGAGATTACATTGATTTTTCCTACTTGTGTGTGCTATTGTACGTGTTTTGGTTACTGTAAACAACTGTTCATTTTCTTGGAGACATTCATTTTTTGATTGTGTCATCTTGTGAGGGGTGGTCTTCTGGATCTTCCAATTGACATTAATCCCAGACCTCTGTCTACTTCCTTTTTTATTGTAGCTGCTTAGATTCCATGCATCCTGGTTCTTATATTTTATACACTGTCATTCATTTCCATCAACATTGCAATACCTGGGTTGATCAGTTTTTTCCCCCTCCCCCAGAAGTGCTTAGAGATTCCACGTTGCATTCGTGCTGTAAGACAAAGCCAACCTTAGTCTAACAATGCTAGTTCTCTGTGAATTGTGTTTCTGTTTTTTCTTTTTTTTTTGTCCCCCAAAATTAGCAGCTGCCATTGTGCTTTTGCTAATATTACCACAATAATACTTTGTTTCATTTCTCCTTATAACACTTTCACCCTGTTGCAATTTCTTTTTCCTTTTTTTTTATCCCCTTTCTTTGGTTACTGTTAATTTTGTTTATGGTGATTGAGTTTTGTAGTTATTATACCAAATTATCACATTGATTTCATTTGTTGTGGTCGTTTGTTTGTACTTATATTTAGGAGGTGATATGCACAGGCAAAATGCAAAATATTTGTGTTATTTTGGCTTTACATTTTGTCACCCAATCTTTTTACATTTCGAATATGTTGGTGTGGGAACCATGACTTTACACTATTTTCTAGCACTGGTTCTTATTGAGTGTCCAACTGGTTCGTAAACTGTCGATGAGTATCCGTGTGGAATGTTTGCCGTATCTGGCAATTTGTTGTTAGTTTTCATGGACCAGAAGCTTGTGTCTTTCTTAATTAGTTTTGCACATTTATTGGCATTGTGGTTATTTACTTGATTCTAACAATAAGTGTCCACCATTTCAGCTGAGGAATCTACTATGGGCAACCTCAAAACATGATGTGTATCTGACGCAAAATTACTCTGTGATGCACTGGTCCTCTATGCTCAGGAAGAGTAAAGAAGTACTTAATGTTGCTAAGCCTATTGTACCGACTCTGGTGAGTTCCTTTCCGAGTATTTTATATTGTACCTTCAGATAGTCTGGATTTAGCTTTTGACATAGTAGTTATCTGTTGACAGAAGTACCCTGGGTGTATGGCTCAGACGCTTTCAAGAGTTCAGATAAGCACTATGACTGTGAAGGACAACCTAATGGTTGCTGGTGGCTTCCAGGGAGAGGTTATCTGCAAGGTACCATAGCTGATTTGAAAGCATATTGTTCAATTTAATTTATGTTTATCCGATTTGTACGAAGCTCACTTTTTGTTTTTTTACCTGTGTCTTCACTGTGTGTACACAGTATCTAAACCAACCTGGGGTTGCCTTCTGCACTAAAGTAGCCACTGACGAAAATGCCATTACTAATTCAGTGGACATATTTCATAATAATAGGTAAATAAATGAACTCAGCTTGTGTTCCTTTCATGGTTCCTTAATCCCTTCTGCAACTGCCTTAACCAGATCGTAATCTCTAATTAATTTCTTCAGTGGTGCTATGAGGGTTATCACAGCGAACAATGATGCTCAAGTGAGGGTATTGGATGGCGGAAACTTTTCTTGTCTGAATCATTTCACGTTCCCGTGGTCTGTAAATGTGAGTACACTTTAGACTTTTCCTGATATTCTAACTTTGATAACAGTGTCTTGCAATCATCTACTTACAATAGTTTTGTCATTTCGATTACAGAATATTTCTGCGAATCCGGATGGGAAGTTGCTTGCAGTCCTTGGAGACAGTCCCGAATGTCTACTTGCTGATGCTCAATCGGGAAAGGTCAGTTTCAGTCTCACTAGGAAGTGCCAGTATGCTTAACTAATGTAAGTGTGTCGTATCTCTAACAAGTGCCGAATGCTTCTGTGCAGGTTATCAGCAACCTTAAAGGTCACCTAGACTACTCTTTCGCGTCTGCCTGGCACCCAGATGGCCGAATCCTGGCCACAGGGAACCAAGATACAACATGCCGATTGTGGGATATAAGGAATCTGTCAGAATCAGTCGCTGTACTCAAAGGAAGGATGGGTGCTATCAGGGCCATCAGGTTCACATCGGATGGCCGGTTCATGGCCATGGCTGAGCCAGCTGACTTCGTACACGTGTTTGATGCTAAATCCGATTATGCAGCGGGGCAGGAGATTGATCTGTTTGGTGAAATAGCCGGTATCTCCTTCAGCCCTGATGGAGATGCCTTGTTTGTCGGTGTCTCGGACCGAACATATGGTAGTTTGTTGGAGTTCAACCGGAGAAGTTACGACAGCTACCTCAGCAGCGTCTTTTAGTTGACTGCGACTGGTGGTTATTACTGGTCGGGAAAAATAACGGTGGACCGGCGGATTGTTGAGTTCTGAAGGTTAAGAACACCAGAGGGTTGTTGACATGGCTGTTATAGAAAGCTATGTTGGTTTCTGTGATTTTTGGTATGCAGAAAAAGTGGAGAAAAGTTTTGCAGATGTAAATGGTTATTATTGGCTCTTGTTCTGTAAATGATAACAGTTTGTGTTGGTTTTGGTTTTCTAGACTTTGATTCAACATTTGTTTGGTTTTTTACTTTTATGGTTAATTTTAATGGTAATTGTGTATATATTATATATTTTTAGTGTTTTCGTTGCTTTATTTCATTTTGCTACAATCACTGTGGGTTTCTTTTTTCACATAAATTTTAACATACTAACACTGTTAAGAGGGGCAAATACATTAGCCATTTTAGTTCTAATATTTATACCCTAAAGTATTTTGAGGGCTTAGTTGGATAAAATTGCCAATTTTTGTATGACGGGAATGCTCGAATTAAAAGTTATGCACAATGTATATGGTTAGATATTATTTTATGATAAATGATCAAAGGGCAGTTGAGATTATATGAGAAAAAGTGTAACCCTAAACGTCACAAAAACTCAATTGGAATCGATAATAGTAATTGAATAAGGAAAAAAAAAAAGGACTTCCCTAAATAGATATTGCACCATAAATATTGACCATTTTCTCGATAGCTAGCTTATTTGTGGCCATTTGTCGTACAGCCATGGGTAACTATGTTGTTGCCGACATATGATTATTATTATTATTATTATTATTATTATTATTATTATTATTATTATTGATTTATTTTCGAAAGAGATGGAAACAGTATAAATTATAGTCATTAAGAATGAAATCCATCTCGAGGTTTAGAGGTATGTCTTAATTTTGTTTCGTATTTTCTTGTATTATTGTTATATGGAAGGTAACGATACAATCACCGGCAAAAGCATAGCTAATCTTAATTGGAAAATCTCTCGGAAGATGGAATATTTGACAAAATAAAATCTGGTACAAGTACATCACCACGGATAAAAAGAAAAAATAAATAATTAAACAGGGTTGTTTGGTTCGCATTTCGGTCAAAATGGGTAGCTTTATGTTTATCATCTTTACTCAATAGCTGCTGAAACATTGGCAATCATATCATATCAATCTCTAGGATGAGCCAAAATCAGGCCTTCAGCGACCAACACAGGAATTTTAATTTGGAGCGAAAAAAAATTATAAGGTAAATTCAAGTAAAAAAAAAAAATATATATTTAAATTAATAACATCGCATGTAATGTCAAAAATTTCAATATATCACTATCATCAATTATGCAACGTTTCATCCCACGTATTCTGCATTCAATTATTTATCAAAATTAAAATAAAAAACAATAGTCACCAACCTATTTATTTAATTTTTGGCATTGTAAGTTGTACTCGACGTTTCTTCATTAGTTCAAATTCATCTATGATTGAATTGACATCAAAAGTCTCAGCAATATCTTTCTCAATGTACATTGGCAATGAACTAGCCAAAAAGTCATCTTCCATTTTATTTATCAATCTCGTCTTGACAAACTTCATAGATGAAAAAGCTCGTTCTAATGTTGCAGTAGAAACTGAAAGTGTTAAAATAAGTCTAACCAATCTATCCACAATGTGCTGCAATGAATTCATCAAATCATGCGATTGTTGATAGCCACTTTATGAGAAGAATTAGGGTTATTTCCTTCATGGATAAAAAATGCACAATTTTTATCATTCTTTACCTTTTTCCATGATTGAAATCCATCAATAGTAAATGCATTTGCTCCAAAGTGCGCGAATGACTTGACAAAAAGAAAGCATGGAAGGCAATAAGCGACATTTTTTGAAGGAGAAAATTCTAATCAATCGGGAAATAACTTATACCAAGTTGCTAAAAATCTTCACCCATTTTTATCTGCATATTCAAGACACTTTTCATGGATGAATTTATAAGGACCAACCATTAGATAAGTGTGCCTAATTTCATCTCGTTTTTCCATCTGATAATCTCATATAGATTTACGCAATCCAGGATCTCGTTCAATATGAAAACAATTAGAATCTTCATCAATCTTTTGAACCTTTGCTTGAGAATATTGTGGAATAGTCTTGATCTTCTAAATGATTTAAAACCTCCAAATCAACATTATTTTCAGTAATATATGAAGTCCCAATAATAGGAGATTACACTCTCTTGAGAAAAGTTCTCTTTTTTTGGAAAGAATGAATAAATCTTTCCATCTTTCATGTTGATTATTGAACCTATTTAAAAATCACAGAGAACCATCAATCGTGCTTCTAATTTATTTTTTTACAAAATATGAATGAAAAAATATAAGAAAATTGATCATAATCATATTAGGGAATGTAAAGCTTTATAAAAAAAAATCAACTTAAATGGATAATTTGAACATAGCAATTAACAATAAGCACTATTACATTATAAGAGAATTGCGAAATCAAAATCCTAGTATTAAAGTCTTTGAAGCATTCATTCTAAAATGATCAAATTCATAAATATAAATTCATACCTCAACTATATAATAAAGTAAACTTAAGACAAATATAAAATATAAAATATTAATGTGAATAAAGAGGAAAAAAGAGAAGAAAAAAAATCTTACCTCGAAATCTCAAATCGCTGCCGAACAGGAGCGCTGGGAAGGGTGGAGAATGTGTTGGGATTTGAATAATTTTTAAATAAAATAATATATTAACTACTCCCTCCGTTTCTATATATGTGTCATTCTAGATAAATGCACACGGATTAATAAAGTACTCAAATTATCTAATATACCCATATTTAATTTTTTTTAGCTCATTAATAAGTTAACAAATCCTAATTTTTATGGTTGTATGAAAAGACTCATGGAATGGAAGACTCTTCATTATCCTTATTTACCATTCATGTACGTCCATTACAATTCTGAAAATTTTTGGCTCCAAATTATTGGAAACTAATTTCAACATGGAGCCAACATTTAGGTGTTAAATTTGATCTAATATTCAAAATTTTGTAATGGTGGGAAAATAAAATTTCATATTTCCAACTCTATATACTGAACCCAACTAAATTATTGGCATGCATGGCTTCCAATATTGACTTGAATATAACACTAATAGATATTGACGGTGAGGATGAGGGAGTTGTTTTTCCGGATGATACTCATTCTAATGTGCAAGCAAATGTGGAGGTAATATGAATCGCAATCAAGAGTTTGAACCTCCAGATAAATCTTCTTAATCATTTATCTGTAATTAGATGTTGCTGTATTGAATTGACACAACTTGCAAACATGTATTCTCAATGAATTTATTGTAACAATTCATTGAATATGATGTTATAGACTTGTAGCAATAATGCCATTTGTCAACCATAATGATTCTACATGGATTCATGAGAAATGTTAAGGTTGGTGCATGTATCTAGGTGTTAATGTACCACATGCATTAAGGAAAAATGGGAAGAAATAATTGTGTCGTTGTATGAAATTTTCTAAGTTATTGAGAATATTTTCATTTTGTTTTGCTCTTTAGATCATTTTATTTGCATACGATTCCCTAAATAAACCTCTAACATAATCATGATAGCAGAAAATGTTGAATCGTCTACGGAACAAAGCTCACGAAAAATGAAAAGGTACCTATCAAATGAGCAAAGATGGGCCATCTACAATGCTTTATTAGAGAGAAGTGTTGATGGAAAATTAAAAAAAAAATACAACCACAGAGGTTTCAAATCTATTTTCAGTTCATAGACAGACGATACAAAGGATTTGGAAACAAGCAAGAGACACTCCTAATGGTCAGATTGTGGACGTCTGCCATAAGAGAACAAATTGTGGTCGGAAAAGAGTTCAAGTTGACCTAAATCAACTTTCTGATATTCCTTTAAATGAACGAACCACTTTGAGATCACTTTCCAATAATCTAGGTGTCAGTCATACGACTTTATTTAGACTTAAGAAGAAAGGTCTCATTCGGCGTCACTCTAATGCCGTTAAACCACATCTTAACGAAGGAAATATGAGAGATCGATTGGAGTTTTGTGTCTCTATGCTAGACCAAGCTAGTCTGCCTCATGAGCCAAGATTTGTTGACATGTAAAATATTGTGCACATTGACGAAAAATGGTTCTACATGACCAAAAAGACCGAAACATATTATCTACTTCTTGCTGAAGAAGAACCTTCACGCACATGCCAAAGTAAAAATTATATTGGAAAAATGATGTTTTTAGTAGCGATGGCTCGCCCAAGATTTGACAATGAAGGAAATGAAACATTTTCAGGAAAAATAGGACTTTTCCCCCTTGTTACTTTGCAGCCAGCTCAAAGGCGAAGTAAAAACAGAGAGGTCGGGATTTTAGAGATAAAACCAATTACCTCTGATAAGAGAGAGACCATAAAAAGTTTTATGATTGAAAAAGTTATCCCGAACATTCGTGAAAAGTGGTCAATAGAGGATTTGGGAAGAACCATCTTTATTCAACAAGACAATACAGAGACACACGTGAATCCAAATGATAAGGAATTTCAAGCAGCAGCTTCAGCGAATGGTTTTGACATTCGACTAGTATGTCAACCACCAAACTCACCGGATCTAAACATCTTGGATCTTGGTTTCTTCAATGCAATACAAGCGTTACAACAAAAGATGTGTCCAAAAACTGTAGAAGAGCTTGTCAATGCTAGGGGTGGGACGGTAAGGTATACCTTACTTTTTTCACCATACTTTTACCTTATCTTACTTGTACGGTATGGAGAAAATCCATACCGTTACCTTATCTTAACATTCGGTATACCTTCCAACGGTATACCTTAAGTTCGGTATGAAAAAATGGCATACCTTTACCGTACCTTTATTTCGGTATACCTTACCGACATCGGTATACCTTATATGTCGGTATACCATACCGACATCGGTATACCTTATCCTACTATCTTACGATATATCTCATATATTTACTATAAGTGTTAGACATTGTAATTTTACTAGATATTTATACATGTATAACATATTTACTAAGTATTATATATCAATCATGTTTTTATAATTAATATAAATTGTATAAAATATTATAAACTTACTATATATTACAAATTTTAAATCGTTTACTTAGAAATCATAAGAATTATTTACTAAGTATTAATTAAGAACATATTTAGAATTACTATACATTAAGTATAACATAAGATTAATTATAAGCGTTAGATATTGTAAATTTACTAGATATTTATAAATGTATAACATATTTACTAAGTATTATATATCAACCATGTTTTTATAATTAATATAAATTGTATAAAATATTATAAACTTACTATATGTTACAAATTTGAAATTGTATACTTAGAAATCGTAAGAATTATTTACTAAGTATTAATTAAGATCATATTTAGAATTACTATACATTAAGTATAACATAAGATTAATTATAAGTGTTAGATATTGTAAATTTACTAGATATTTATAAATGTATAACATATTTACTATGTATTATATATCAATCATGTTTTTATAACTAATATAAATAGTATAAAATATTATAAACTTACTATATGTTACAAATTTGAAATCGTTTACTTAGAAATCGTAAGAATTATTTACTAAGTATTAATTAAGAACATATTTAGAATTACTATACATTAAGTATAACATAAGATTAATTATAAGTGTTATATATTGTAAAGTTACTAGATATTTATAAATGCATAACATAGTTATTAGTATTATATATCAATCATGTTTTTATAATCAATATCAATTGTATAAAATATTATAAACTTACTAAATATTACAAATTTGAAATCGTTTACTTAGAAATCGTAAGAATTATTTACTACGTATTAATTAAGATCACATTTAATTATCATTACTATGCATTAAGTATAACATAAGATTAATTATAAGTGTTAAATATTGTAAATTTACTAGATATTTACATATGTATATCATATCAAGTTCAAATATCTATAATTCACGTACACATACATATATTTATATAATATCATAAATATACCGGTATATACCTTTGGTGCGGTATATACCGTTGTAACAGTATACCGGTATATACTGCACCAAAGGTATATACCGGTACAACGGTATATCGGTATATACCGCATTAATGGTATATATCGTTCCAACGGTATATACCGGTACAATGGTATATACTTAAAAAATTTGGTATACCGTCAGTATCGGTATACCTCGGTTTTTAAAATTCTATACCGTTACCTTACCGAAAAATCTCGGTATGGTATCATACCTTACCGAAAATACCGGTATACCTTAAAATTCGGTATACCGGTATTTTTTCCGGTACGATAAGTACGGTATCACGGTATGTTTCCCCAGCCCTAGTCAATGCTGTTGAGAAATCATTTGATGAATATAGTCCGAGAAAGGCGAATCATATCTTTTTGACTCTTCAATTGTGCATGCAAGAAATCATGAAAATTGGAGGATTCAACAAGTATAAGATCCCGCACATGAAAAAAGCTGTTTTGGAAAGGGAGGGTCGTCTCCCTACATAAATAACATGTGATCCTACTTTGGTACAAAATGTAATGAACTTATTAGCACCTTAGATTTTTTTTGTGGCCAATCCAAGATTTCTCAGTTTCATTTTCTCTTTTGCTTTTCCTTCAATATTATGCAGCTCATTAAAATAAATCTAGAGAAAGTACTATCAGAATTACGCTAGAAACAAAACATAAAATTAAAGCAAATATATATGCGGTTTACTAAAAATAAAGAAGCAATTTTTAAATTCAAGAGAAAATATATCGGAGCATACTTCAAAGCCATTTAGTAAATGATAATGAAACTCCTTATAAGGACCACATACCAGCAATATTTAAATAAAACTAAAAAAACTTTGGAAGAATAATCTTGAGCATTTCCAATATTACTTGTTGAATCTCTTTGTTGGCATGAAATTCTCCCTCATCGTAGTAAAGTTTGTTTAAATCAAATTCATGTTTCGCAGTGACTTTATTGTCATGATTCCACATAGCATTTTCTTGCTTCACTTCAACATCGAAACATTGTATGACGTTGGGAGTGGGATGGAGATCTTCATCATTCTTTATTTTCAAATGCATGGCTTGGAGATGTTCCTCATTTTTCATATTGAGATGCATGGCTTGACAATGTTCCTCATTTCACAACATTCGTCCAAACTCAATATATTAATTGCATTAAATCATTTAATGACAATTCATGTAAATACATTTACATTGAATCTATGTAGCTTTGGAACTACAAGTTTCTCTCAATTATTAGTGGAAAGGAGGGATGGTTGACTACACTAAATAAGGGTAAATTAGAGAAAAAATGCAAATTTTATCTCGATTACGTAGAACGACAATTTTTCTGAAACAAAAAAAAAGTGCTAGAATGACACATACATGGAAACGGAGAGAGTATTATTTTATTTGGACCCACAATTTAATAAATCCTACATACAAAGGCCCAATATGTATGGGACAATAAAAGGTAATTTGTGAATGGGCCAATGGGCTCTGAATAACACAATTCTCAAATCCAAGCAATCCTTTAATTTGATTTTCCAAAATGCATTTTGAGGTTTTTGTGAAGGAGTTAAGCTTCAATGAATCCTGCATGTAATTCATTTTGAAGCTTCACCGCAAAAATCAAAGCAAACTTGGTGAGGGGTCGTGACATTGCATGTTGGAAAATCAACAAATTAATTACGTTTCTTCCACCATCCCCCTCCGGTGCCTTCGCTATCCATTTATCTCCCCAAATTTATCCATTTCAGGTCCATTTATCTGTTGAATACCAAATACTATTTTACACTCATATGGATAGTACCCGCAGATCATACAAATCGTGTCATGCATGTTAGCTTTTAAAAAAAAAAATTATTAACATGACATGATCTTATAATCACTTGGATTCTTAAAATCAACTCCACTACAATATTCACTTTCATTCCTCAACAGTTTGATTAACATCGAACCCCGTTGCACTAGCTATCTGATTTTTATTTTAGTTTGAGAAAATCAGTTATTGTATGTGCAATTGGTTCGAAAAATTATTTTTAAGTATGCGATTGACTTTCGAAAAATAATCTTTGAAAATGGAATGAGAATCGAAAAATATTTTTCAGACAACAAGACTTTGATTCGAATATTATTTTTAAAGATTGGCCTTTGCATAGGGTTCGAAAATATTTTCTTTTTCTTGATAGTAGGCAGGGATGAAAATGGCAATGGAGTGGCTAGGGAGGAGATGATGGTGGCGGAGGGCCGGTGATGGTGACCAAATCTGGAAATTGAGGTGTTCGCCATAGTGGTGGCGGCCGTGGGGAATGGGCATCCACATTCATACTTTTTCATCTTCAAATTTATGTAATTTTTCAAATTAAAGGGTAAAAATGAAAAAAAAAATGTGTGGTGTGTAAAAAAGAATATTGAAAAAAAAATATCTAGTGGTGGTGTATGTAGCACATGTGGTGTATATTGAAAAAATGGTAGTATAAATAGCAAAACTCTAAACTGTTTTGTTAGTATTAAATGGGTATTTAAATTATTTTCAGATTCAATTAGACCTTCGAACTTTCTTATGAAGTTCAATTTGACCCTCGAACTTTCATAATTGAATCAACGACACCCTTATGTTAGCTCTCCTACAAACAGACGTCCACTTTCAAATGTAGAAATGTTATATTGACCTAAATTTCAAATAGTCTATACTGTGGGTTTCAAAAATCATAAATAAATTTTGAGATTAATGTATGTTGAATTGAAACAAAATCTTGACTCATATTTTGCTAAAATTTGCGTATACTATGAATATTTTTGGTTTGTAAGAGATTTTTCATCCATCTCTGACTACGATATCCAATAATATGGATATCTTTAAAAAGCTCTCTTAATGTGCTTTACAAATTACAATGGTACCATCAGTTTGTTGACGGATAATGACTGAGGATGGAGAAACTAACATACATTAATAGAAGGGTTAATAGAAGAGTCTAGTTGAGCCGATTTTAAAAGTTCGAGGACCCAACTAAATATGAAAATAGTACTGTGAGTGCCCACTTCAAATTAGAAAAATAGTTTAAGGTGTTTTCCTAATAATAAAATTAAAATCAGATTATATGTCTCGGGGATGGGAGGGGAAGGAAAAACGTGTCCAATTCGTGTGGGATCTACACAATAAATACGAATTTCAAACAAGAATCTTTGAACATTTTTCATATGACTAGCTAATTTAAGGTTGAGATGACTTTGAACAGCCATGAAAAAGATTGCTAATGATGCTCGTAAAATTTTTGTGTCCCCTACCACCAAACAAGTGCTGTACTTGTCCATTAATATTGAACGCTAAAATCATGTAGTTCGACTTCAAAAGTGTCGGTACAATTATAATTAACGATCTTTTAGTTAAGAAGTTGCCCAATTCACTAACTAAACCGTCCAATTGCAAGGGCTTCGAATGAGATCAATTGTATTTTACACATGCTTAATTATTTAATACGTATCTAATTTGCCATTTTTCTGTATGACAATACACATTTGATTAATCACGGTTCATTGATTAACATTAATGGCTCGATTTAAGTCAGCCTATCTTATTCATTAAAAGGACTTATATTTCTTAATTATTCAAGATATTTTATATGTACGTACGTATCGTTTTTTACTTATGTAACACGTCGAAAACCTTAGCATAATGAATTGTGAATAGCCTTTCTAATTATGATGAGGGGGTCCTCAATCTTGGTCACATTAATATTTATTCATAAGATAAAAAAAAAATTAATATAAATTATAATTATTTTCGACTCCACCCAGCTTGACTTTTTTTTTTATGTCGAGGGTAACCTAGTGGTGTTGGTGGTGGGTCGAACTTGAGACATTTGGCCTCAAGAAACACCACTCCACCACTAGGCCATCCCCAAGAGGACCGCTCGACTTATTATTAATTTATTATAAGTGTGTCCTAGTGTATTCTGATAAGGCCACGTTTCTCATCTAGGAAAATGTGTGGATTGGATTAATGTGTTCAAGTAAGAGTAATTAATAGTATAACCCTACATTAATTTGACTATATAAAATATCTCTTAAATAGTTTAGAAGTAATACAACATCACATGGATTGTCGTGTATAAGGCCAAATTATAATTCAAACTCTTATAGCTAGCGCACAGTGACGTGAGAACTTCTGGTGAAAATGACAACCTCGATGAAAATGTATCTATTTTATTTTTTACAATTTTTTTTAGGGAATACAATATTTTGTTTTTTCAATTTTCACTTATCATTAGAAATTGAATTATAAAGAAAAAAATTGGCAAAACAATCATGGATATATATATATATATATATCAAAATTGGCCCATTATGAATTTTATTATGTTTTTTTTTATCTTCAGTTTCAATTTATCTTGGTATACTTTAATTTTACAAATACTAAGTAGAGTTTATTCATTTCAATTGGGATTTATAATTATTTTTTAGTATTGAATTTTTATTTTAATTAATATAATTGATTATTTCATAATTAGGGTGTATATTTAAAAAAATAAATTTTTAGTAATAAATATTAATTATTATTTCATATACTATAATAAGTTTTATTTTTATAATAAATATTATTAAAATATTATATTTTACGGTTTGACACCATAGTGAGATATAGAGGAAGTGAACTAGAGGATCTCGTCCCGGTATATGTGAAGTATAATTTTGTGTTATTAGCATGATAAAACCCATAACTTAATTAAGCTAATTCTCGTCCATATTTGTGTTGTATGTGAATGTATATTTCATTTATAGTAATAATTATTCGAAATATTTTTTAAATTAAAACTATGAGCAACCACTACGTATATATAGATGCGTTCTAAGTAGCCAACCTAATTAATGTGTTGACGTAAACATTATTTAAACCCATGATATTTACAACATTGTTACTTGATAATTTGTGATACTATTTATGATTTCAAAGTAAAAAGGAGATTTTAAGCGTCTGTGACTTGAGGTGGGTATTTAATCAAGTGATATTTCACCTAAATGCAATATCTCGATAACTTAGGAAATATTTTTAAATTAAAACTAGTTAGAAATCATATATAGGCTTAGGATTAAATAAATATTTTTATTTTTATTGGGCATGACTGGAAAGTTCCACCTCCAAGAGGTAAATGAATGGGACCGATACACAACTAACTATACACATGCCAAGTTGTGGGGGAACTAATTGGCTAATTGCCCCCAATTTCACTCCAAATAAATAAATGGTTAACTAAAAAAATGACGACGAAGTTTATCGAAATTCATAATTGAGGCATACTTGTGTGAATGAGATCGTCTAATAAATCTCTGTTTGATGTGTGAGGTGGTCCCTTTTTCCATTTTATTTTTATTTTTATTTTTATTTTTCTTGTTAGCGGCCCTTTTCCCTCTTCATTTCCTTTACTTTTTTTTTCACTTCTAATTTTTTCTTTTTTATAAATATATATTAATTTTTTAAATTAATTTAAAATAAATATATATCTTAAAATGAAAATAGTCAACCCTAAAATTGAATTGAATTAATTTAATTTTTTGTATTCGGCGTCTCACTCAATGCATAAGTTCACGTGCTAGCATTGGATGCTAACGCATGGACTTATGCACTTGGCTCGATATAAAATGAAAATTTAAAAAAAATTGAAAAAATAAAAAATAAATGAAAAAAATAAAAAAATCGAAAAAAGAAAAAGAAAATGGGGATGGATAGATGCATCATATGTAATGTTGCTTCGCTTCCAAAAAAAATTGAATCAATTAAATTAGAAGTTCACATTATGATTTATGCAGAAAATAATTCTTTGTTTTTTCTTAACATGTGAAAATACTTCATATTTGATAATATTTCAATTCAAATTAAGTGATGTTTCGACACATAATTAGTGATACTTTACCATAGTAATATTTGATGTCGGGAGAATCAACAAGCATATACCAAAAAAGAAGATAAATGAATCAACTAAATTAAAACCTCACGTTATGATTTATACATAAAATAATTCATTTATTTTCTTCTTGACATGTGAAAATACTTTATAGTTAATGATATTTCAATTTATATTAAGTAATATTTCGACATATAATTAATGATACTTACTTTATACATAATGATATTTTACTTTATACTTAGTGATACGCACGTCGCGTGGGCAGGAAAAAAAAACAAGAGGGGACTATTTCAATTAACTCACATTTAATCGAGACATAAAATATGACGGTTTTTTCCGAAATGGTGTACAAACTGTAATTAACGAGTAATTTAAGAAAACTACGATATAAAAAATAAGCTCTAACATTGACTGTTGACATTAGTCATCATTTTTAAAACATAATAATGGACACGCGCGCATATATATATATATATATATATATATATATATATATATATATATATATATATATATATATGGGAAGATTCTTGTGTAAATCATTCTTGGTGTGTAAACTGTAAATCAATCTCCAACCACACATCCATCAAAATCTAATGGTCAAGATTTGATCAAAGGAGCAGTGACATTTTTGTAAATAAAATTTATTTAGTCATAGCGAGTTAGATTTTCTTTCCTTTTATTTTCTCCTTTATTTTTTCATACTATGTGTGATGAAAATATAAACGAATATTAATAATAGCGAATACTAAAATATTTATTTTCATATACTAATATTTTATTAATATAATGCTAACGAAATAATAACATATTGCTAAAGAAAATGATATATTGACAACGATCAATACATTAATACAGTAAGATATTTTTTGTATGAAAAGTGAAAATGCATTGCTAATGCTAGCATTGTCATATGCTAATGAAAATATTATAATAATGCTAACAGAATCATGTATTTCATACTATATGTGATGATAATATAAACGAATACTAATAATAGTGAATACTAAAATATTTGCTTTCATAAATAAATGTTAATGTTTTTGTTAGCATTGTCATATGCCACTATTAGCATATGATAATACTAGCAGCCATGTTGTAGAATTCGCTCAAGGCGGCCGCCTAGGCGCTAGGTGGTGCCTGGCCGAGCCGAATAGGGCATAATTGGCTAATAATAGATTATATATCACTAGTCGAATTATTTTTAAAATAGTTGTCTTTAGCTTAGTTGGCAAAGCCGTTCTTATTAGTATGTTAGTTCTCTGGATCGATTCCTGGCGGAAGCTTGTCATTTTTGCACTTTTTTTCTCAGCCTTGTAAAAATATAATAAATTCTGAACCTTTGAAAGATCAAACCCACGACCTCTGTGTTCTTTCCAGAGTAGCAAGCCACTGTACCATTATTCAATTTATGTTTACAATTGATTTTTATATTATAAATAATATTATTTAATAATAAATTATAAAAAATAAAAATGCCTAGTCGCCGACTAGGCCCCGTTTAGGCGTTAGGCGCTCCTCGGCCGCCTGACAAGCGCCTATGAACTCTACAATCTTGGCTAGCAGTAGAATTATGTAAAGCATATGACAACATAATAATGTTAGCATTGACGTATGCTAACATAAGCATTATATATTGTTATAAATGTTTATCATATTGTAGTGAATACTACTGCTGATGTATATAATTTGTAATAGTAGACGGCCGATTAGTATATATGTAATGGGAGAATTTGTAGTTTGGTAAAGAAGATGATATAAAGATAGAAAGATGAGAAGAAGAGATTGTGTGAGAGAAGAAAGGGAAGAATTGATAGATAACTTTTTCATATCATTCATATCTCGAATTTGGGTTTATATATACCCTTACATTGGTCCCCACCATACATCATGAAAACCCTAAAAGCATCTTAATTAGAATTAAAAGAAATAACATATGTATAAAATATAAAACACCACCCTTGAATTAATCCATCAGCCACTGTTTTGTTTGGCCCAATCTCCTTTTGAGTCCATTAGCGTCAGACCCGCTCCGTCTTTATGATCCGTAGTCCGACCCAGGTCTGTTCCAATAATCCGATCCCCTTCATCAAAATTTCCCTTTGTTTTCAACCCTAATTCATTAAAAATCGTATCTTTGCCCCTTTTTATTCCACCCTTTGCAATCCCATCACAATCCCCTTCAATTCCTCCCCCCTTTCCAGATTTAGCTAAATGGGTCACAACACATATCAATTTTAGAATTCTATAATTTAATTTTATGGCATTTCATCATTTACTTCTATTAGCTTTGTCATATGCTAATAGAAGCACTATATAATGGTGAAGGAATATATTTCATAATACTAACAAAATAATAATGTGGTAGATTGGAGCCAAAGTATGCAACTAATAACATTCAATCATATAAACATAACTTTGTTCACGATTAATTTTTTTTTTAAATTATTTTTTATGTTGAGAAGTAGATTTTACTATCTTTCCAACCATACTAAACTCTTCATTTAATTATTTTATAACGAAATCAGTTTTGCATTTAAAGTTACGTATTGTGCATGAAGTGATATTGCTTCGTTAGCATATAATTATGTGTTCGTTAGCATATGATTATGTCTTCGTTAGCATGCATCCTGGAAGTCTGTGTTTTTTTTTAATTTTGACCTTGAAGCGAAAATTACCAAATTGCCTACGCGTTTCTTGAAGTTTCTTTTATTTACAAAAATGACACCGTCCCTTTGACCAAATCTTGATCATTGAATTTTAATGGATGTGTGATTGGAGATTAATTTACAGTTTACATACCAGGGATGATCTACACCAGAATCATCTTCTACATATATATATATATATATAGGGTGTGGAAATTTTGGCCCAATGATCCTTAATGGGCTATTTAATCAATTGATAGCCCAATTTCTCCTAATTGGCCCAAAACCCCTAATTAAGCCCTAAACCCTTATCCTTCACAATATAATCCTCTCTATGCTGCACTGTTTCATTAAGCTTGAGAAAGATTCACATTGAAATTGGGCTCTGCTATTCCCAATCAATCTCCTCACCGAATTCCCCGTTCACTGATTTTCTGATTGGTGTGGAGAGTGTGAGAAGCTTCGTGAGGGAGATTCGAGTTACCTTGGCCGATTTCTGCATTTTCCTTCTCGTTCTTGGACTGCTGTAGCCTGTTCTTGATTGCCACCCGTCTGATCGTTCTTGTTGCCGGAAGTCGACGCCGCCGTTTTTGGATCCTGAGCTAATTCTCTTCTTCAATTCTCATATTTCCTCCATTCTATATATATATATCTGTCTATCTCTATATTTAATTTACAGTCATATATATATATATATATATATAACCTGGAATAGATACATATATACAAAGATTCATATAATCGATATATATATATATATATATATATATATCGTAGTGAATCCGCTGCTATTTTATCCCCTTTAATTAACTACTAAAATATTTGCAGGTTGTTTACAGACCTGTTCTTCGTTGGAGAAGACAACCAGAACACACAGCATGTCTCAACAACGCTACTGCATCGCTGGTCGATGGAGAAGACGACCAGAGAGAGACATCTGCTGCTCTGCCGTCGCCATTTGGCGGAGAAGACGTCGGCGTATCGGCGTTGTGATTGTGAAGCGGCTTCAGTGCTGTGAATCAAAGCCACATATTCTTTCATCCAAACATCATCTTCATCTCTCTTATCTGTTCTATCTCTGGTTTTTCCCTTTTTCTAATTAATTGTTATAAATCTGATCTAGTTGATTAACTTACAGGTCTCGATCACAAAGAATGCAACATTGTTGCTGTCGTGACTTTGAAGAATAGAGATACTGTTCTTGCTGCTGGAGTAGGCAAACTAAAGGTGAAACGATGATAAAAGTTGCTACCACTGAACTTCTCGAAGCCCAGACGACTGTGTGCCTGACCCGTTGAGTTGGGAACCAAGTTGGTGAACCCTGGCAAGGTGCGGATACCCCACAGTGGTATCAGAGCCATGGGGACCTTGCCGGGGCACCCTCCGACTCGCACCAGCCTACCCTGCCGCCATTGGCTGAGCCGTTTTGCTCCCGACGAGCAAGGAATACGGTAGGTTAGATTTTTTCCCTTTCCGAGAGGATCTGCTCTGGTAATGTGGCGAAACTCTAAGCTCCCTAGATCTTAGGCTTGGGTTATTTGCTATTTTCGTTAAATATTGGTGAATTGTGGAGATTTGTGTTGATTTTTGGAGAATATTGGAGATTTGTGTTGTTTTTTGGAGAATATTAGAGATCCGTGGTGATTTGTTATAATATTGTTAATTTGTGTTGTTTTTCTGGAGAATCTGTGAATTTTTGTTGAATTTTTAGGTAAAGTTTGAGATATTCTGCTTTGAAAATATATATTTGTTGTATCTCTGATATTTGTTAGGTATCTTGCGATCCTATACCTTGCTTCCGCGTTCTTTTATTTTTCTGTGATATCTGTTGAGTGTCTCACCTTCTTGCGAACCCTAGCATTCCGCGCTTGAGAGCTCTGTGCTCTAACTGCCTTGCTTACGGTCCAGTTCGTGTGGATTCCCCTGTGGATCTTCTCATGCGAGTAGCCTGAATAGCAAGTGCAGTGAAGGGTTCGCCAGAAGTTTCGAGTTGTTGGTTGGATCTACTTTTATTCTCTTGTGATTTTTCCATGCTCTGTGAGTATTTTGGTAGTATTTGGTGGTGAAAATCTATTGAAACTCCAAGTTCTGTGAGTTTCTGAAAAACTGACTCTGGTAATTGAGTTAGTTGCTGTTAAAACAAGTTTTGGGGTTGTCCTGAGTGAATCCTTGCTCCACAGATAAATCTGTGCTGAGAACTGGGCTAGCCTCAGCACTTTATCCACCGGGTGTACTTGTTTCTGTGTGTTGGAGGAGTTCCCTCCCTGTTCTGTGAGCTTTCTGCTGTGTTCTCTGATTTTCTGATGATTATTTGCCTTCTTGCTGCTTCTGTGACTGCATATAATCATGAACAATCTTCATATGGCAACCTTTAATGGTAGAGATGATTTTCAAGATTGGAAAACTAAAATTGAATGCATTTTGGTTAAAGAAAAGATTAATAAGGTAATTTCTACTAAAATTGATGATTTTGTGGAAGATGAGAAACTGCATGAAATTAATGATAGTGCTAGGGCCACTATTTTGTTGAATCTGTGCAGTACTGTGGTTAGAAAAGTGTCTCATCATAAATGTGCCAAAAATCTGTGGGATAATCTGATATCTTTATATACTGCTGCTTCTAAAGAATCTATATTGTCTTTGCAAAATCAATTTATGTCTTTTCAAATGGATGCTTCTAAGGATATTGATGCCAATATGGATGAGTTTTATAAATTGTTACAAGATCTGAAACTTGCTGGTGATGATTCACTTGAAAAGTATGCTCCTCAAGTGTTGCTTGGATCTATTCCTGAATCTTTTGCTGAAGTTAAATCTGCTCTTAAATATGGTGGTTTTAAGGTGAATTGTGATATGATAGTCATTGGTTTAAAATCAAAAGAAAGTGAAATGAGGAAAATGAAATCCCAGCCTTTGCATAATGAAATCATGTATGTGAATAGGAATAATAATAGAAATCCTCCACATGGCTTTAATAAACCTCTGAATCCTGAGAATCCAAGTGTGCTTGCTGCTGAAAGACATATGAGGGATATGCAATTAGGGAAAAACCAACATCAGAATCAGAATTATGCTCAAAATCATAATCATGCTCAGAATCATACTTTTGACCAGAAGCCTAGAAAAACATGTTGGAATTGTGGTAAACCTGGTCACTTCGCAAATAGATGTAAGCAATCTAAAAGAAATAAGGGTTATGGGAATTATGAGCCTAAACAACATGCTAATAATGTGTATGAGGATGATGGTATTTATATGGTACATGATGCATATGATTTTCAGTTTATCAATTACACTAATGATGTGTCAAAATCTGTTTCAAACAATGAATGGCTCATTAATTCTAGTTGCACTTTTCACATCACTCCATTTAAGTATCTATTTCATAACCTACATTATATGAATTCTGGACATGTAGCTCTTGCTGATGGTCAAGACTAATGTATTTTGATTCCAAAATTAATGTATTTTGATTTTTTTTAATATTTCTACATTAATTTTCATCAAAAATGTTCTTCAATAATTACTTATCTACTATATTTAATAAATAATTTAGTAAAAACAATTAAAAATAAAAAAGAACCTAAATATATGATTTTTGGAGTATTGAATTGATGGTTTCAATCACTAAGTCAAATATAGATGCATTTCTGAAATTGATAAATAAATTATATTTTGAGTATATGTATTGATAAATTAAAACTTCTATTTTGAAATTGAAAATACTAAATTGTATAATTAATTTTTCACATTCATATAATAGAAGTCCAATTATTATTAAAACAATAGAGAGAGAGAGACTTCAATTATTATTAAAACGAGAGAGAGAGAGAGAGAGAGAGAGAGAGAGAGAGAGAGAGAGAGAGAGAGAGAGAGAGAGAGAGAGAGAGAGAGAGAGAGAGAGAGAGAGAGTCTTGTAAAAGTCCTATAACAGACTATGTAGAAGCATATGTTAAAGGAGCTAGAGCTTGTCGAAGTCATGGCTTTGGGTACCAAAGCATGGGATTCAACTAACTTAGTTCAACATTAAAGAAGAGACCCAACTTATAAAATAACTAGCTGCACTGGACTAAAGTAAGTTTTTTTTTTAAGTCAGTTAGATGTACAGAGTCGTTCCGACAAATCGATAATTTGCCTGGAGAAGTCTATGCCACCAAAATGGCTAGACATCTAGAGGACTGAAGAAATATATGGATTGTCTATCGATTAGCCCAAAATTAGAAAAGAAACAATTGGTGTTTTCGAGATGATCAAAAGTAACATCGACCAATTGAAATGTGCTCTAAAGCTCTGCATCAATAACGTTCGAATTCAAATTCAAGAACAAATCAGAGTCAAAATTACAAGGAATATCCATCAATGGAACTATAGAGACACTCGAACGATTGAAGGAACTATGGGAAAAATTATGAAAGCTACTTAAAAAAAATAAAAATCTTAGGTTTGTTTGGGTGGGTGGATTGGGGCGGAATTGGTGAAACTTTAAATCAGAGTAGGGAAGAAATGAGGAAATGATTGAAACACCTAATGTCATAAGACTCATAACAGGTATTATAGTCAAACACGTAGTACTACCCACTGTTCATTTATCACACTTCTACAAACAAAAATGTAAAAATCATGTAAATCAGCCACCACTACACATCATCAAATTCAACAGATTGTTCTCGACACTTGATTTTACATATAAGATAGTGTGTGTGTGTGTGTATTAATCTTGGGAATAGATCCAGTTATTTATCCAAATTCATAAAAGTAGAAATTCTTTAGCCATTTTTGGTCTTAAATAAATAGAAGTTCCGAGCTCTACAACATGTATTTTGGACTTTTGGTAATGGTAATTAAAATTTTTATTTTATTTATTTATTTATATTTATATTGTTTGTGCTGTAAACACTTATATTTTAATTTCAAAGGACTTTTTTAAATTTTTTGGAAAATCATATAATTCCATTATGTTTAAAATAAAAATCCTTCATATTAATTAAATAGTTTAAAACTTTCCCTTGCTTATTATCATAAAAATCATCACGCTCTCCCCTACATCCATATGTACCGGATTGCATTGTCATGCATATGATTTACTATGGGAATTATGAAGTGGAATTTTGTAGATAAGGAAATAATTTTTATGATATTTTTATATTTAGACGTGAGATTGGATATTTCCTTACATGAAACATACTGTAAATTTTGTTGAATCAAAATATAAAATTTGATGAATTATGGTATATTAGATGTGTGATTGGATATTTCCTTATATGAAATATACTATAGGTATTATTTCGCTATGCACAAAATGTCACTTCATAACTTTTTCTATTTCATATTTGCTTTTTGCAGATGATTGTATGTTATTTTGTCGAGTTTTCACGTGTTGAATGTGGTGCATTGAAAGAAGTCTTAAATATCTATGAGGTTGCTTCGGGACAGGCCATTAATTATCATAAATCCGATATTTTTTTCAGCAGGAATGTGTCTGCAGTTCTCATTGATGAACTTCGGTCAATTCTTGGAGTTTCTCAGGAGTTAAATACGGGACGCTACCTTGGTTTGCCTTCTTTGATTGGGAGGAAAAAAAGGGCAATTTTTGGTTACCTTTGGGAACGAATGTGGTGGAAGCTGCAGGGTTGGAAAGGAAAGCCTCTCTCGAAGGCTGGAAAAGAAGTTTTTATTAAATCTGCAGCTCAAGTTGTCCCTTCTTTCTGTATGAGCATTTTTCTTATCCCGGTATCTCTTGTTGAAGAGTTGGAAAGAATGTTAAATTTCTTCTGGTGGGGTAGCAAAAATGATACTTCATGAAGTATTAATTGGATGAAATGAGAGCGACTATGTGTATCTAAAGGGGAGGATGGTCTTGGCTTTCGTAGTTTTTAACTTTTTAATCTTTCTATGTTGGGAAAGATTGGTTGGCGATTTATTGCTAACCCGGATGCTCTGATTTGTAAGGTGTTAAAAGCTAAATATTTTTCTCGGGGAGATTTTTTAAATGCCAATGTTGAGCAGTCTCAAAGTTTCATTTGGCGGAGCATCTGGTCTTCTCAGGATTTACTTAGAAGGGGTTTGAGGTGGAAAATTGGTGATGGGCAAAGTACTAATGTGTGGGGTGATGCTTGGATACGTTTTGATTCTGGTTTCTTTGTAAAGTCTATCCCTCATGTTTTGCCATTGGATTTAAAAGTTAGCGATCTTTTCATTCCTGGTTCTTTTCAGTAGGATGCCGAGTTATTATTTGAATTCTTTGATCAGGAGGATGTTATGAATATCTTGTCTATCTCATTGTGCCCTGGTACCAGAAGTGATTGTTTAATTTGGCATGGTTCAAAAGAGGGTTGTTATTCAGTGAAATCGGCTTATTGTCTCGCTAGATCAATTACTATTTCACCGGTTTTTGCTGTGGAAGGTAATTGGAAGCGCCTCTGGAGTTTTAATATTCCCCCTAAGGTAAAATATTTTCTTTGGCGTGCGTTGCGTGATTGTTTGCCTACATGTTCCAATCTTATTCATAAAAGAGTTCAAGTGAACGGAACTTGCGGGCTTTGTGATTCTAATCTTGAGAACAATTTCCATATTTTTTTGCTTTGTGAGGTAGCGAGTAGTTGCTGGGAGTTGGTGATAAACTGAGATTTTATACTGATTTTAGTACACATTTGTGTTGTGTTTTGAATGTTTTGAGTGTGTTTCATCTTAGTTTATACGAATTTTATGAGATTTTGGGAATTGGTCGTGCTTGGCATATTTTGCAGTTGATAAACTGAGATTTCACACTACTTTTGGTACACTTTAGTGTCGTGTTTTGTATAATTTAAGTGTGTTTTATTACAGTTTATTTCGAGTTTCCCGAGTTTTGGGAGTTGGTCGTGCTTGATGTATTTTTGCAGGTTTGTTCATCGATTTTGGTTGCTTTTAGAGTCTGAAGCAAGTATGGAGTCCCAAGAGAGTACATGAGGAGATTGATCGAGAAAACGGGATGAAATTAGCCAAGAAAAAAGTCGCGAGCGTGGACCCGCGACCCGGTCGCGACTGCATGGTCACGAATCACCTTGAGTAGGATACTGCAGTGTCGCGACAGGGGAGGGGTGGTCGCGAATAAATTGAAGGTCGCGAATTCCATGCCACATGGCGCCACGTCATGCCACATGGAGTCACGGGTCGATTCGCAGGCAGCAGGGTCGCGACTCTGGTCGCGACTGAAGCGGGCTCTGTCCGATTTTCACTGTATTTTTGGGCTTTTTCCTAATTTGGTATAAAATGGTTCTTTTGGGTGAAAATTGGGATCAGAAATCAGACCCTAAATTGAGAGCAGAGGTTTGCTGTGGAGCAGAAAACATCGCGAAGAACACGCCAGAGGATTTCAAGCAAGTCAAGATTAGAGACAAATTTATTCTTCCGGGTTTTATTCAGTTTAATTCTTGTCTAGCCATGAACATCCTGAATTTGAACTCTTTTGTTTATTTCATTATGAACAACTAAACCCTAGTATTCTAGGGTTGATGCATGATTCGTTTATGAAGTCTTTCATTTAATTCCAATTTTTATGTCTATGGTTTTTATTACATTTTAATTATTCTTGGGTTGGATTTATTTATGTCAATTGATTGGCCATTGATTGATGTAATTTGTTGTGTTGATTCATAAATCGAGAGAGGAGCTTCAACACTAGAATGGAATAATTAACATAGTAATTAATAATATTCGAGAGAATTGAGATTATTGGTGAGAGCAGTTAAACTCATGGATCATTTAGGAGTTGCATGTTAGATAATAAATAGAGGCATTGTTATTTATCGTGTGATCTACATTCTTAATTTTCTGAGAAGAGGTTCTGAATACTATAGTGGTTGCTCTAGTGTGATTAAAACTCAAACATAGACATGGATATTGGATTAATTGATAAGATGGGTTAAATGATGATTGTTCAATCCTAGAATGCACATTTCTTCTTGATATTTTTTGCTGCAACTTTATCTGCTGAGAATTTAGGTTTGCAAGTCTTTATTTATTTTATTTCATTTGTTTAAAACTTCTAAACTTTGGTTAGTCTAGATAGCACAGTTAGGATAGATAGAATAACTAGTAATTGGAATTTAAGTTTCTGTGGATTCGACCTTGTTCACCGCTGTTCTATAAGCCTCGTTGTACACTTGCAGTTTAGGTGAATTAAAATATCGAACAATAGGTTTGTCCGTCAAATTTTGATGTTTTAAAGGTTTGAAGTGAATTTGGAGTCCCGGGAGATTACACGAAGAAATTGGTCGAGAAAACGGGACGAAACATGCCATCATCATGTGCTTTCTAATTATACTCTCAATTTATCAATCGAGTGTCAAACGATAGAATAATTCATGGAGAAATAATGAAGACAAGTAGGGCTGCAAATGAGCCAAACTACTCGCGAGATACTCGGGTATCAGCTCGAAAAAAGCTCACTCGAGACTGACTCGTTTATTAAACGAGCCAAACTCGAGCCTACTAAATGAGCTCACCATTTTCTCGAGCCGAGCTCGAGCCTGGCTCGTCGAGCTCACGAGCTAACTCGGCTCGTGAGGTTCTCAATCTTTTTAACGAGCCGTCTCACAAATTGTCTCGCCAGCAAGCTCATGAGTAGTTAAACGAGCCGAGCTCGAGTCTGGCTCGCGAGCTATATCACAAGTCTGGCTCGCGAGTACTTAAATGAGCCGAGTTCGAGTTGAGCTCGCGAACTATTCGATTTAGAACTCAAGACACATACTATTTTTGTAATTTTTAAAATATTATTTATTTATATTGTAACTTTTGTCAAATCAATACTCCGCATTTAAAATAAAATGAAATTAATGGTATTAACTATTGAACTAATATTATTAAAATTAAGAAATCAATGATCAAGAGTAATAATTATATGCACAAATGGACAAACTAATGAATTGTATATATATATATACATATTATATATTTATATATAATATAGTTATCTTATTTATAATTTGACATAGTATAATAATAATAATAATAATAATAATAATAATAATAATAATAATAATAATATGAAATGTGAAATGATATTATATTAATATTATCAAAATTAAGTAATTGAACTCTCAATAATAAATACTAATAATTCGAGAAATTATGAATAATATTAAAACTAATATTATTGAAAGTAAAAAATAATAATAAAGGAAAATGAAAATTAACAAAAATTATAACTAATCAAATGTTCAAAATTAATAATATTCTTAGTATTAATATTATATAGTTAATCTTAAACTCTTAGTTATATATACTATCTTCTATCGATTAGTATTCTAGTATATAGTCATTATAAGAATATATATAACATATGGAAAAATTAGATTATAGTCCATCTTAGATTATTAGTTATAACTTATAAGAATATAAGTTATAAGTTATAAATTATAAATTTATAATTTGTATAAAGTAGTACTAAAGGAAAAAAAATGAAATTAAAGAATTAAGATTAATATTGACAACTTGACAAATAATACTCATAATTAAATATTATTACATGAAATTAAATCAATGATAATAA
This sequence comes from Perilla frutescens, assembly GCA_026008535.1. Lineage (NCBI taxonomy): Eukaryota > Viridiplantae > Streptophyta > Magnoliopsida > Lamiales > Lamiaceae > Perilla > Perilla frutescens. The sequence continues at coordinate 65,849,690 of BRKX01000003.1, read as the reverse complement.
ATTAATATTATCAAAAGTACCAAAGTAATAAAGAAAAAAATGAAATTAACACAAATTAAAACTAATCAAATGTTCAATAGTAACAATATTCTTAGCACCAATGTTATATAGTTAATCTTATACACTTAGTTATATAAACTAACGTCTATTATAGTATATAGTTGATATTAGTTAAAATGTACACAACAATAAGTCTATTATAGTATATAGTTGATATTAGTTAAGATGTACATAGTAATAAAAGGAAAAAAAAAATTAACAAAAATTAAAACTAATATTGACAAAATAATCATTCTCAATTCATTAAATAAGAAATATTAAATGAAATAAATTATATTGAAAACATAATGATTTCTCAAAAATTTGTTATCAAAATTAAGAAATCAAATATTCAAGATTAAAAATATTCTTATTTCTTAGTAGTTAGCACAAATGTTATATAATTAATATTATATTCTTATTTATATATACAATTTGTATTATAGTATATAGTTTATATAACTATAGTTTCTATTAGTTAATAAAAAAATTAACAAAAATTAAGACTAATATTAAATAAGCTAAACTAACAATAGTAATTAAACAAATTAAGAATTAGTAGTCTCTTAAATAATATCAAATGATTAATTTATAAATTATCTTAATATATTGGAATATGATATGACTTATGACTTATGACTTATAATATAATTGTGCACGTAAACGTGCTCGAGCTCGAGCCTCGAATTTTAAATAATCAAGTCGAGCTCGTGCCGAGCTCGAGTTCGGGCTCAAATTTTAAATAATCGAGTCGAGCCCGAGTTCAAAGTTCGAGCTCACGAATACCTAACGAGCCGAGCTTGAGCCCGGTGGTACTTGGCTCGGCTCGGCTCGGCTCGTATACATCCCTAATGACAAGGGTTTGTATTACGAATTAGATTTTAAATCTCGATATTGGAAATTGAAATTAAAAGAGATGTTTGAAACTCCATAGTGTGGGCTTTTAGGCCGTGGTTTCAATTTGTCCGATCGACATTCATAGGTGATAGAATTGAGCTTGACACATTTTAATTAACGGAAAAAACTAACGGTGTTAATGTCAAATATCGGTTTGTTCTTTTCTGAATAGTTGAGGAAGCCAATTGTACTTTTTAAATAATTTAGGTGTGTATTTCGACCAAAAAATAGTTCATACGTTTGGGTAGAATTGGACATATAGTTCAGATGTTTTTTTGACCATTTGCCCATGAATATATTTTTAAACATTAATGTATGTAGTATATATCGATAAATAGTTTTTCGTTATTTTGCATTGACATTTATAGTATATATATTTAAATTTAAACGTGTACAATATATATCAATAAATAATTTATATTCATTTTGCATTGCAATTTTGTTTATAAATTTTTAATTTTAACTCAATGTTATTAGTTGGTCTTCATATTACATTATGAATAATGCTAGCCAGCCAGATTCTGGCTAGCCAGAATCTAATTTTTTTATGATTAATAAAACTGTATTATTAATAAATTAATTATGTTAATTATTAAATGCTATGTTTTTACTATATTATCCTTCTATCATGAAATTAATGATTTGTAATTAATTATTAAAATCACTCCAGAAGCGGATCGGAAGAAAGGGGCGCATCTTCATTTTCTTTTTTTTCTTCACTTTTTTTTTTCATCTTCGATTTCTTCTAAATTGAAGTGCATATAGAGTTGCCCTAATTATTATGGAGGGCATCAATGTAAATTTATTGAATAATTAGTGTTTTATTAATTAAATTAATTAATTATTAAAAATAATAAAAGATTCTGGCTAGCCGAAATCTGGCTGAAAATCACTGCTCATTGTATTATATGCAAATTAATCCATTGAACAACCACCGATCCAATAACCCAGGTTGGAGTTTAAAAACATTGGATAAGATACGTGCACGGTTGAGTATCATTTAATATATAATTGATCATTCATTTTGTACATAATTTATTTAGCAAGCAATGCTTACCGTTTTTTAAGTAATATAGTTGTCAGAAACAATAATTGATAGGTATAAATAGTGAAATAACATGAAAAATGGGATACATACGTACATGATACATTGCACATATATGATATAACTCACGGGAAAAGTGGTGGCTGAATGGTCAAACGGTGCCGTTTTGAAGACATGTCCCGAATTTGAGTCCGAATCTCCCGTCAACTACCCAACCAACTTGCTTTTTGGTCAACTCATTTAATTTTAACACACAACTCTCCAATAATAATAATAATAATTTGGTCATAGTTTCACGTGAATTAACATAGTGATAAAATGTCAACGATGAAACATGTTATAGAGTATTTTTCTTACTAATATTAGTGTTAAGTTCATTTGTATTGTATTGCTAGTTAGTTCTATGTTAGGTGTTTCTGTTGAAGTCGAATGTCAATTAAATTAACATTCTGAATATTCAATATTTATCAATTGCATTCATCGTTTAACTTTATACGTTGAAAAATCCATTTACTTGAGATAGCACCTTAATTTGCTATTGTTTGAGTTGTAATCGACCTATTAGAGTGTTTGATCAAGAAAGCAAAATAAATTTGGATCTCATTGGAAAACTTACATCAATCTCATATTGTTTCAAGTGGAATATATTGTGAGGAATTTAATGTAACGTACCTGAATTTTCCAGTAATATTAAATTGGAAGACATGGCTATAATGAGCATTAATTTTTAACTAATTTATTGCATCTAAGCCAATTTATTATAGAATATGTCACAATAGACCTATCGTGACACTTAAAAAAGTCTATTATGACACTTAATGTACTACATTAAGGATAACATAGAATTTTCGTGAGCAAGCCTTGAGAGATTTGTAATTAATTTGTATCAACCATCATCTATTTACATTAATCGTACACACCCACATACATGCCGGATCAGATCCATTGTACTCTCCCATGTTACATCTTCTGTTCCGTAATTAGTTTTTCTTTCCTTTTCTTTTCTTTTTTGAATTTTTTTAATATATCCTAATTGACTAATGATGAAGCTTAACAAATAATTTTAAAATAAACAAAATCACCATAAATTGAATTAAAAAAATTGGCACAAGAGATATCATAGAGAATGATATAGAGCGTACGCATACGCACACACGTATATATAACAATTGCGATATTAATATTTTTTTATATTATTGATTCATTCATTTGTTACATATAAAAAATCAACTCACATTCAATTTTGTCATTACAACATGCATACATCAGTCACACCATATATAATATATGTGTGTGACATTTATAGTGCTGTATTATCACATATAAAAAAAACTCATTGCCATATTACTACAAAGTCAGTAAATCATTATCAATTAATTAAATAGAATTTTAAACCCTCACCTTCATTTAAGACCGAGCTAGACAACTAGTATTTTGTTTTTAAATGAGTGAAATCCATAACCACCCCATGACAACACACATAGGGTAAATATTGATTTTATGCAAGAAACTTGCACATTGCACAAAATACATACTGCATTAAAAAAATGTCTGCGGTTTCAATTTGAAATACGTTAGTGAAACTTGAATTTGCCACTTTTTATATATTCTTTCATTCTGGTATTAGGAACGTTTTAAAAAGAATTAGTTATTAATTGTGATGGGTGACTTTTAATATCAAAAGCGTACATGAACATAATACATCATACTATTAATTTAGGTCTATAATTTATTTTAATACAAGTACTATAACGTAAAATGGCAAATAATAATTTCTCAATTAAGAAAAAAGGTGTAAGAATAATGAGCAAATTAATTGGTTGAAGTTAGAGAGAGAGAGAGAGTGGCGCCGCAAAATAGAGATACTGTCCCGAGGCAGCAGCTGTACACGTGCCACCCACGTGTTCGGCGCATTTGCTCACGCTATTGTTCGCCGTTGCTTCCGCCCAAATCTAACCCTACTTTCAACCAACTACATTTAAACATGGTTACCAACTACACTAATTTTTAACCTTATAAAAGTCCACCCAAACACTCTCATCGTCCAGGTGGGAATAGTATAGTGGTGGAGTGAAATTATTTAGAGATCAAAGATTACGAGTTTGAATCTCCTCAATACTACAAATCAGATATGTGAGTAAAAAGAAAAAAAAACACCCAAAAACACTATCATCACACCATCAGCCAAGTCGGGGCTTTCACCAAAAGAAAATTGTTAAAATGTATTAATTTAATATTTGAGTTATTTTCATCTCAGTTATAGTTTATTAATCTCAATTAAAATTTATTAATCTTAATTAGAGTTTACAAATTACAATTACTTTTTTAGAATTTAATTTATTTAGAACAAGTATATGCATAAAGAATGAAAGAATGAATGTTTTATATTTTTCGTTCATATTTTTTCTTACCAACATGTTCTTATAGTTTATTAATCTCAATTGAAATTTATTAATATTAATTAGAGTTTACAAATTACAATTACTTTTTTAGAATTTAATTTATTTAGAACTGTATATACATAAAGAATTAATATTTTATATTTTTCATTCATATTTTTTCTTACCAACATGTTCTTGCCAGATCTTAAATAAAAGATCATGGATATATGTTTAAGTTGGTATATGTTTTTTTATGCATTCAAATTTTAGGAACGTCTTCTAAATTAAAATATTTCATGTTCAGTCATGTGATATGGCTTACTAAATAAAATTTTAGTTATTTCTCCATAAAAAATATAAGAAAATCATTCTAGAATATTACTGAATATAGATTTGAAAAATATTTTATTGGTTAGATGAAATGGAATTATACAATTTTGTCAGCTCAATTTTTTATCAAATATGTAATTCGATCCATAGTTGAACCCTAATTAAAGGTTAATTTTCTAGAATATTTGTTTCAGTTCACAAATTAAGATTAATGGTCATAAATAATTGCAAACTAGTGAGGATCGGAGTCACAAATAATATTTTATTAAGAACTTTAATTACTATTGTAAGTAAATAAAACAAAAAAATCCCTTTAATAAACTATTTGGCTCTTTTTTTTTTACACTCACACATCCAACTTGTGGTATTGTGGATATTCAAACCCGTGACCTTTGCCCAAGCAATCTCACTACACCACTAGGTCATCCCTACCGGAACAACTATTTGGCTTCTTATATCTATTATCATAGCTAAAATAATAATTTCTCCGTTTCTGGATAAGTGTCATTTTATTATTTTAATTTTATTTTAAAAAAGTGTCATTCTACGAATTCGCGACATAAAATTCACATTTTTCACACATTTACCTACATTTAATACATTCAAATATCTATATTTAATTTATTTAATGTATTATACATGAGTGTATTAAATAATTCAATTAATTTAATAATATATGTGTATTCATAAAAAAATACAGTTAATTGAAAATGGAGGGAGGGACGAGGGAGGAGTATCTAATATTTAGTGATTGGATTTTGGGCCCGCCTATTGTAGAGTTGTCAGTAAATACAGTTGTGCGGAATGGTATTTAAGCTCAAATTTATTTTAAATTCTATCAAGCTAAGAGTAAAATATTCAATTAGAACTCTGATTATCTTTAATCAATTTCCAACCAAATGGCTAGTTACAAATGTTCAGATTTTTTTCTTCTTGAATTATAATTTTATAAATGAGAACATTTACCCATTTGGTATATAGTAATAATTTTATTATATAGTGGGAAATATATGTTTTTTAATCAATTCAAAACATGAAAAAATATCCTATCTAAAGTTTGAAAGATTGAAACTTGTGATCTGATGTTGAAAAATTGCATAACTTTGTTCTCGTGTTTTGATCGTAAGATTTTTATTTTCAATTGATTGCAAATAATTTTTTTTTTAAATGATAGCTCAATTCAATCATTCACTGTTCAACTTGTACTTTTTTTTGATACATAGGCATGCAATTAATTAAACTCTTAGGATGTCCTAATTATATAGTTTAATTATTATAAGTAGTAATATTTTTCATAGTAATGTACAAATACACTCTTGTTAGGTCTTGCAAATTAAAAAAAACTAACAATTTAAGTTTTTGAAAGTTATAAATTTAAATAAGAGTACTATTGAAAGCTTAACTTTTGTATCTTGTTTTTTCATAAATATTTTTAATCTGTGTGCGAGTAGAAAATGAACTATATAGTTGAGACGGATGAAATATATGTTATTATAATCGAAATTTATAAAAAATAAAAAATAAAAATTTGGCCAGCCAAACACATAAAGACATTAATATCGGCATTGATGAATCACTCAACGATTTGCAGATTACATAAATTAATTCCATGATGACCCAACTAATTAGGGTAGCTCACGATCGTGACATAAAATTGCAATAATTTTATACTCTCAATCTGCATAATAACAAACTGGCAGCTTAAAAATTGACCACTCACTAATCATCTCGACCCTTATTCCAAATCATTATTAGTACTAAACTAAAGACACATTGTTAAATAATTTGAGCTTAATCCCATTAATTACTTTATACTAATGTTTGCTTTAAATATTTTAATGTCACTACTATAGATATCGTATTATATAATTGACTTGATTAAAATATCAACATTTTGTGGTCGTAATCTTTCCCTTGCAAATTTGTAACTTCAAATTATATACATCATAGTTGTGCAGATGCCTGCAAAAGATAATATATTATACTCCTAATCATGCTACTAATCAAATTGTCAATGCTTGAAAAAGAATAGAGGAAGCGAATTCAAGCCACTTATTGAAAGCTAACTAAATTATGAAATTGTAATTTATTATGCAATTATTGAGTGATTAAGTTTAGACCAAAACTTGTGACTTGTGAGAACCGAATTCAAAATATTGTAAGATGGATGAAAATTGAATTCAAACACTTATCTAATAACACATTTGTAATATTATTGGTATTTAATTTTATTATATTTAGATACGAGTTTTAACTCATCTTACGAATCTTGACCCGTAAGACGGTCTAAATAAGACCCCAAACTTTATCTGGTTATGAGTGCATGATGCAATTGTTAGTATAATTAGGTTATGCTGGTCTAATTTTATGCTAAACAACAAAAGAAATGTGAAATGGCATTGTGATTTGTGATAGCAACTCGACACTTTTCAAGATTATCTCTTTATGTTGAGTCCATCCGAAAGTAGGTCCATTTAAAAATAAAATATTGACGTTATAAACATATTTATATGTGTCTTTTTGAAATTTTAATTGGGTTGAATCCAACATTTAAAACGTAGTTACAAAATCGGTAACAATTTAGATCTTAGAAAATCCAATGGATTGAATGTGAGATTCTGAATAGTATAACCTCAATTCCATAGTTCAATTAACGTGAAAATCAAAGTATAATAATTTAAATCTTGGTCAGGCCACAACAAGGTTGGGTTCGATTCCCGCCTAAGAGCATTTCCAACCCAACTCCAAATTTCATTTTGCAGTTAATAAGATGCTCCAATCCACCTCCAAATCCAACATCATTTTGCTGCAAAACTTCAAATGTAAATAGTATATACCTAAATATGGAGATGCACTTTTTATGACTCCATATTACTTTTCAAGAATCTGAAATTGCTAAATAGTCCTTCTTAATTCTTTCTTCTCATCTTTCGTTCGTTCAAAGTTTTAATGTAATTTTCTTCTCATCTTTGTGTAATTTCTCACGTCGTGTAATTTTCTATTTTAATAAATGTTGAAATTATTTTTTTGCGGTTATTCATATTTAATATTTAATTTTGTAAAGAATTATATAATTATAATTAAATTTAATACATTGTTGTGTATATAACAAAAAAAAATAAGAGGTTCAATTTAGAAATTTATAAACATTATAAATTTTGACAATTTATAATGTGTAAATGAATACAAGTATTCAAAAACCAAATAGCAAATGCTTTTTTAGCCAACATTGATAACTCATACTTTTTTATTCAAACAATTTCACTATCTCTTAAATACTCTTACTAAAGGGTGGATCCAGTCAACATATTCCTTTTGACTGCTTTTTGAAGACCAAACAAAACTCACGATTTCATTCCAAAAAAACACACGAAAATAGATCCCCTTTGCCTTTATCTTCAAAATTTTCACGAAAGGTAAACAAACGAAACTAGGCAAACTTCCTCAAAAATTCTCACGAAATCCTTCAAAATTCACACGAAAGCTAAACACACGAATTTGATTCAATTCTCACGAAAGTCTGTCGATCTTCAATTCTCGACCTTGTTGGAATCTGAAAATATCCCGTCGACGTTGAAGCCATGGAAAATCTCGAGCCATGGGCTGCCGATTATCAACAGGTTAGAACATGAATTTTGAATTTTTTTCAGTTTTGAATAATTTAGATGATTCTGTGAATTAAGATGTTGGATTGTTGGTTGGTGTTGAAATCTGTTGAATTATGCGAATTTAGATTCATGGGTGGTTGTGTGGTTATTGTATCATGTGTATTATTGTCATGATAATGAATCTCGTGACAATATATTGTCATGATAAGGGATTTCGTGAGAATATATTGTCACGATAAAAGATCTCGTGACAATATATTGTCACGAAATCTATTTTCGGGAGCATATATTGTCATGAAATCTGTTTAAATTTTTTGTCACGAAATTATATCTCGTGTGTATTATTGTCACGATAATGGATCTCGTGAGAATATATTGTCACGATAAGAGATCTCGTGACAATATATTGTCACGAAATCTATTTTCGGGAGATCGAAATTTTAACGAATTTTGTTGTCGTCTATTTTGTTTGATAATTAGTCGTTCTTGCATTTTTATGTGATAATTAAGTATCTATAGCATGTAGATATCTATATCATGTTCAATTATTTTAATTTAATTATATTTGTTTTATTTTTTCATTATTTATTTCTAATTTATTGTTTATTATTTAAAAAATAGCGTGATTGGGTGTGGAGAAGAGAGGCTTTACAGAACATCACATGCGGGATCAATTTATACTGGAAGGACAACATGAGTGTAATTAGGGAAGTATTACACGTGATCAGTGGTGGGCCCGAACTATTCGAACAATTTAGGAGAGAGTCGTGTTTTGGGCATCTGATAGATTTCGTGGGTGGAAACAGTTGTAACAATGCTTTACACGCATTGTTGAGTAGGGAGGTGATTATTGAGTGCAGAGGAGCACGATATTTGGTTTCGGGATGGAGAAACCAATATTAGATTTTCTCCAAGTGAGTTTGCTCTGGTGCCTGGACTGCAGTTCGGAGGATCCGATTTTGATCCGTCTGCATCACATAAGATTTCTAGGAGATCTTTTTATTCTCGTGAGTTGAACAAGACACCTCTGAGGGTGAAGGACCTACTTGAGAGGTTTAGGACCTATTCACTAGGAGATGACCTCATGGATTATGTCATGGTCGCCAATGTCCTATACCTGCACACCATGATCTTTGGATATGATCAGACACACATGATAGATGACTGAGTATGGGTCTTAGCCGACGATCAGGATCTATGGAACTCATTTCCATGGGGAGCTTATGCATTCAGTCTCTTGACGCATTATATGAGTTTGGTACCATCTACTGAGGTGGAACTGAGGAGAAAATTCAAGAAGACGGAGGAAAAAGCCAGATTGTCTTATCATTTCTATGGACCGGTGTGGGCTCTACTGGTATGAATCTCAATTTTGTCATGATTATGACTGTAATCTTCTTTTATTGAGTATAATTTGATCAATATCTTATTCTACAGGTGTAGGCATATGAGGCCTTCCCGAGACTTGGTGCACATTGTGCACAGGTTCCAGCACCAGACGCTTTGCCCAGGTGTTTGAAGTGGGCCTTTAAGACGAAGACTGCGCGTCTGGGCACATTGTTTTCTGATGAGGTAAACATTTATTTTAAAGAATGTGTGTTTTCTTGATTATTTGAATTGTTTCTAATAAATTCTTTACCAAATGCAGCAATTATGCTTCATATATTTACAGCCGAGTGAGCATGAGATGGCCACTCCATATTACAGAAGTGTCTTGCTCGGTGATTGTATGGGCGTGATGTATGAGGTGCAGCGCAATAAGAGGGTGAAGCCCACTTATCGAGAGCTGGCTAAAGCCCATCAGCCCAGAGCTCCCTCTCCTCCCAGAGCTCCCTCTCACTCCAGGCGATCTGGGAGTTGCATTCCTCGCACGTGTACTGATACAGGTGCCGTTGAGTCATCCAGGAGATGATAGACTCACCCTACAGATAAGCGTCCTAGACTAGCGACCCCCACGTCTAGTACTAGTGAGGATCACCAGTGTTGCAAACATGTGGGGCAGATGCGAGACGTGGCGCGTCAAACAGGCATAGAGATGTTCCGTATGATTCAGGAGCGTGAGAGGGCACGCAGACAGGAAAACGATGATATGTTCCATAGACTGAAGGATTTCGTTAAGGACATGTTCAAGAAGTTTGTCCCTAGATCCCGGTCCCGGTCCCGGTCTCGGTCCCGCAGTAGGAGTCGTTCTCAGGGTAGACATGAAGAACAAGTACGGGAAGATAGTCCCTAGCGATCAACACCTCGTCCAATACATGATTACGATGTAAGTAGTGTTTGGTAAGTAGTCTTCGTGACGACTTGATCGAGCACATATGGCAAAAATTCGGCCATCAGTACTAAATTTATATTTTTCTCATCTATTTTAATCGTCGTTTGTTTATTTCAATTCATGTTCGGTTTATTGTTATTTATGTTCTTGTTTTGTTTATTTTGTATTTTATCATATTGTCTATTTTATAAAAGTGTGTTATTTTATGTTATTACAATTTTCAATAATAATAATTATTTATTTTAATTATTATTAATTATATTATATTTATTAATAAAAGAAAAGAAAAAATAATATATAATGTTGTGGTTGGGTGTTTGGGGTGGTTGCTGATAAACTATCAAATTGTATGTGGTTGAGTTGGATAAGATAATGGTGATGTGGAAGAGAGAGAAATTAATTGAATATTGAGGGTGGTTGCCCGGTTGATGTGTTTGCCTGGTTGCTGATAATGGTAGTCTTAGTGTTTGATGTGACACTTACTCCATTTTGAGTTTGAATTTGAGTATTTGGGTTGGAGATGGTCTAATATGGTTGATGGCCAGTTTACTAAGAGCGGAACGTTGAGGGCATCAAACGAGTTCATCTTATAGAAAAATGCAAAATTTTGGGTACACCTGTTTGTACCCAACTGCTTCAGTTAGACGTAAATTTATGATACTTTTAGTGTTAGAAGATATATTTTTTTGATATTAGAAGTGATACATTTTTCAATTAAAAAAAATATAGAAATAATTTAAAAAATGCCACCGTCCTTTTTGTTTTAGCAATAATTTAGGTAAAAAATAAATGTGATACTTTTTAGTATTATAAGTGATATTTTTCAGCATTATAAGTGATATTTAATTTTATGTTTGATATAAGACCTTATATACATCTCATGTACATAGACCACCTAATAGAAAAATGTATAATTAGTCATTGATTATACATCCAAATAAATTTGTGTTTGATACGATCCCTAGTCGAATCTACGAATGAATCTTCGAAATTTAATACACACACACACACACAATGTGCATAATGATGTATGCAAATTTAACTTTTTAAAATTCATGAATCTTTTTATTTTTTAGGGAAAAAATTCATGAATATTATTTATCTTTTTAAATTCACGTGTTTTAAAATATTAAGGAATACATTTTCAAGTGATGTATTGATGCAAGTTCTCCCCTTCTGAATCAGATAGATTCATGTTTGAAAGAGGTTGACAATAATTCCTTTCAAAATTGAATATTTGTCACTCTGTTAGAGGTGTTCCATAAATGCCTGCGATAAAGTAAATAGTTCTACAAACGAATGGATCATATCGATTTGAAAAATGGAAAGATTTGTACAAGTTATACGTTTCATCACCACTTTGTGGAAAATCATTAGGTATAATATATATTAATTTTTTAAAAAAATTACTCTCTCAGTTTTTGAATAAGTGTCATTCTGGATAAATGCACACATATTAATAAAGATATTAATTAGATGATCAAATTACCTTATACGCCCTTATGCGAATACATTAAATGAGTTAAATATAATTGTTTGAATGTATTAAATGAGGGCAAATATGAGAACAGTGTGAAATTTTTATCTCGATTATTTACAATGACACTTTTTGTGAAATAAAATTAAAGTAGTAGCATGACACTTATTATGAAACGGAAAGAATATAATTATATATATAAATATCTATTTTAAAATAATTTCCAATATTTTTGTCCGATTTCAAAAATATTAATGTATTGAAATTTTACCATAATTCAATTTTGGATTGATTTATCCAAAACCATGAAATGATGTGACGAGAGACTTTTGTTGCTGAAATCTATTATTTACTAATAACCAGCATCATTTAATTTCTTCTTTTAAATAAAAAGGTGAGCAGAAATCTAATTTCTGACTTTCCTTGTTTGTCTTAAATGAAAAAGGAAGTGTGAAAAGGCCAGGGGAAAAACGCGGAAATGCAGCTGATGACCGGCGCTCAACGGTCAAAAAGGCAAAAACTAATCAATCTAGACCGGTTGAGTCAACCGGCAGCTGCCAGTTAATGACTAAGTGGCGCACGAAACGAGACTAGAGTAACTGACAGCATTAATTAGCGTGAAGTTGTCTCCGGTTACGATTTATTTTTCCCATTCAATAAATGAGAATAGTATTTTATGTAGGGTTAAATGGTTTTACAAATCATGAATTTTACATTATTTTCTATTTTTAACACGAATTTTAAATAGGTACTCCAAAATACTAATTTAATACATTTAAAAAATTTAACATCAATTTCAATTCTAATTCTACTTAAATTGAAACTGACGAAAAAATTAATATTATTGAGTTCGAGCTCAAACTTATCTTATCTTGAACCAATTTTAAATTTTTGTTGAATCAATCACCAGTGCTTCAGAATTTCTACAGTTCTACTTCTCATTCAGACATTTACACCCTCACCTCTTGTATAAATAAAATAGAGCTCTAAAAGTATTAATATTTTATAAAGGGCAAATTACAGTTTGATACCTGACCTTTCAATCTTTTAACAAAAATGTCTCGATCTTTATATATTTACAGTTTGATACCCAATCTTGTAAATTTTTATCAAATATATCCCATGGTCAACTATCTAGTATCCTATAACATATGTGGACAACAAAAAATCTTATGTGGATTTTTATAATGCCACGTCATACCTAAAAAAATAAATATTAAAAACTTTATTTATTTCCATGTAAGTTTAATAAATTAAAAAATGAGAAAATTATTCGGGGTTTGTTTAATTTGAAATATAATACATTCATTAAATATTTTAATGTTATTTTTTTATATAATTATTTTTAATGAATATTCATACATTGTTTAATAATTAACTATTCACATAATATATAGAAGATTTAAATTTTTGAATCTTACGAGTTACAACCTTTGACAAATGGATAATTATATGTATTCGCATCGAATTTTAGGTATGACTTCTTCAATAAGTGATGGTAATAATATATATACCTAAATATTTTAATTGACGTTAGATCAATATAAAAAAATGAAATGATTTAACGCATTTTTATATAAACTATATACATTCCCAAGATATAAATTGACATAACTTTGTCTTAGAGTTACATAAACTATAGTTTAAAAGTGAGGGTAATTTATTAAAGTTATATGGAAATTTAAGTTTATAATATTTTTTTAGGTATGATATGACATTATAAAAATCCACATAAGATTTCTAGTAGTCCACATATGCTATAAAGTACAAGATAGTTGACTATGGGATATATTTGATAAACAATTACAAGGTTGTGTATCAAACTGTATATAGTTTATATAAAAATGAGTTAAATCATTTCATTTTTTTATATTGATCTAACGTCAATTAAAATATTTATGTATATTATTACCATCACTTATTGAAGAAGTCATACCTAAAATTCGATGAGAATACATATAATTATCCATTTGTCAAAGGTTGTAACTCGTAAGATTCAAAAAAATATATATATTTATTTAAATCTTTTCTATATTATGTGGATAGTTAATTATTAAATAATTATGAATATTCATTAAAAATAATTATATAACAAAATAACATTAAAATATTTAATGAATGTATTATATTTAAAATTAAACAAACCCCGAATGATTTTGTCATTTTCTAATTTATTAAACTTACATGGAAATAAATAAAGTTTTTAATATTTTTTTTTTTTAGGTATGACATGGCATTATAAAAATCCACATAAGATTTTTTGTTGTCCACATGTGTTATAGGATACTAGATAGTTGACCATGGAATAGATTTGATAAAAATTTACAAAGTTGGGTATCAAACGGTAAATATATAAAGATCGGGACATTTTTATTAACAGGTTGAAAGGTCAGGTATCAAACTGTAATTTGCCCTTTTATAAATTAAGCCGATCACAATGCCTTAAGTATTTTTCATTTACCTAATTGCTTAGTTTGCGAACTATTTCACGTTGGTGGTTACAGAGCTCAAAATGAGTTTCTCCTTGTTAAAAAATAAAAATCTATATTTTACATCTATTTAATAGAACTTCGAATTTACATAATTTATGCAGCATGTCAATTATATATATATATATATATATATATATATATAAGCTGGTCTTGGATACTAAATAGTGCAATTGTGGAGCTAAAAATGTTTTAATTTCAATAGTTTGTACAAAAATATAATATTTTAAAAAACATTTATTGTGTTTTGTAATCTACCTAATTCATGGGACACATTACTATTCACCTACACCATAATAATACAGAATTTAGTGCAAGATTAGAGTGATTTAGTGTAAAAATCTTACTCTCTTTATTTCTGAATAAGTGTCATGTAATGTAAGGTTGAAATTATCCTCTATAAAGAAAAAATAAGAAATCACCGGTCAAATTTGGATTCAAAAATTAATATTTAGTTACGCATATATAATTTTATTAGTATTTATCCGTGAAATGATTTTATATAAAAAAATTTGGTAAAAAATATTAATTACTATTAAATACACAAACTTTGATACAAGTTGTAATTTAGACGCATATTTTAAAAGTTCGCAATTAAAACATAAATTTACTTTTTTTTTTTGCAAAATAAATACTTTAATTTTTTTTTCCGGGGCAAACGAAAAGTGACATGACACATAAATTATGTCGTTTCATAATGATATAGAAATTTTTTTTCCACCACGTCATTTTGTGTCTAAATATAGACTATACAATTTTGAATTTTTGACTTTTTATATTTTCTAGGTACAAAATGATACCGTTTGTGATGAGATGAAAATATTTTCTACCCGAGCACAACAAGCAATTATTTTTTGCCAAGTTAGGTTTTCATTTGCTGGAAAAAAAAATTGAAGGTTTCTATTTTGAAAAATAAAAATACATATTTATATTTTGATTGTAAATTTTTAAAATTTGGGTCTAGATTGTAATTGGTATACAAATTTATTTATTTAATCGTAAATTAAACTGGTAAAAAATATCAGTACAGTATCTTTTGAAATTGAAGTGTGAACACACCACAAAAAAAAAAATTATGAATTACGAGGTGGGTAGGGGAGGGCAATCAAATGGGCCAACTCCTATATAATGGAGCAGGTGAAACACTCATCGTCACAAAAAGAGAAAAGAGAGAGAGAGAGAGAGTGAGGTTAGAGAGAGAGAACTTTCTTCATCATCTCACTTGCACACACTTCACATTTCTAGAGAGGGAGAGCGATAGTCTTGTAGATTACTCTTCTTCAATCCCCCCCTTCTCTTAATCCCCGCTTCTTAGATCCCTTTCTGCAAATCATCTGTTTTTTTTCCAAGTTTTTCTGATTTTTGGGTTTGTTTTTTGTTTTCATCACCATTCAAATTTCAAAATCATGAACAAAAAGCAAGCTTGAAACAGGATTTCAAGAAAACCAGGTGTTTTTCCAGAACGAGATCTCTTTATTTTTTTTAGATATTTTAACACATTCTTTTTTCTAATTCTTTTTTTTTTCTTTTTCTAATTTTTACTTTTATTTGCTTCTTCAAATTTGAGGGACTTATTTGTCGTTCCCTCAAAAGGACTGGTTTTTGTTCAGCCGCACGGATTCTAAGGGTTGTCTATTTGTAAACCCTAATCCAAGAAGCTATTTTTTTCTTTTTCAAAAAATCAAAAACCCAGAAAAAAATCGTCCATATTTTCTTGATTTTTTTACTCTAAAATCACCCCTGTTTCTTGAATATTACTAAGAACAGGCCCCTTTGCTATTTCCCCTCTCTTGTTTGATTTCAAGAATTATTTTTGGATTGTAATGGCAGCTGCAATGGATATTTGGAGTAGCTTAGCTGATGTAGATCCATTTATTGGTGGAGAATTAATGGAAGCACTTGAGCCTTTTATGAAAAGTGCTAATTCCTCACCCCTTTCTCCTTCTTCCAATCTCAATTCTATTTCTTCTTTCCCTATCCAAACAGACCCTTCCCCTTCTTCTTCTTCCTCCCCCTCCAGTTTCTTTCCCTACAATTCCTATTATACCTCTTCCCACTTTGAGCCCACCATCTACCAGGCCCAACCTCAAGCCCATTATCCATTCGGGCTGGGCCAGAACGTGGGCTCCTCAATTGGTCTCAACCCGATTTCCCCAATTCAAATCCAAGACATCCAAGCCCAAATATCATACCCGGCCCAATACCCACCGCCCCAAAGCACCGCCCATCACCTTGGCCCGCGGCCCGTCTGCATGAAGCAATCGGGCTCACCGCCGAAGCCCACCAAGCTCTACCGCGGAGTGCGGCAGCGCCACTGGGGGAAGTGGGTGGCGGAGATCCGCCTCCCCAAGAACCGAACCCGCCTCTGGCTCGGAACCTTCGACACGGCGGAGGAGGCGGCGCTCGCTTACGACGAGGCGGCGTACAAGCTCCGCGGCGATTATGCCCGTCTCAACTTCCCCCACCTCCGACACAGCGGATCCCACATGGGTGGCGAGTACAAGCCCCTCCACGCCAGCGTCGACGCCAAGCTCCAAGCCATTTGCCAGACTTTGGCGGAGGGCAAGAGCATCGACGCCAAGAAGGGGAAGAATTCGCGGTCCAAAAAGGCGGCGGAAGCGGCGGCGGTGAAAGATGAGGATATTAAGGTTGTGAAAACGGGTGAGCCCGATAGTGACGGGTCGGGCGGGCTTTCGCCGGAGTCGGAGCTGATTTTTTCGGAGTTTGCGGAGGAGGAGCAGTTCGGGTTGGATTTCGGGTCGTTGCCCAAGTATCCATCATATGAGATTGATTGGGCTGCTTTATGATTTATTCCAAGTAGCGGCCCTTTCTTGCAAAGTAGTATTTCTTTTGGGTTTAGTTTGTAAATTTTGGTTTTGTGGTGTCTGCAATGAAATTTTTGGCATTTGCAGACAGTTGTCTTTGTAATTTGTTGTGTTAGTACATGTCATTAGTAGGTTGTTAGTTTTTGTTTAGTCTTTAAAACTGGTTTAGCTGGTTTTTGCATGGCTGAATCGGATTAGGGAGGGATGAATTCCGTCCTTTGTAATTTGTTTATGTTTAAATTTGTTGTCTTAGTGCCATTTAGATTATTACATCCTTTCTCATCTGCTTTTATTTATAACCAATTATCAAGAATCAATCTAACTTAGGGTTCGAATTTCGTGGATCTTTTCTAATCAAACTTAAAAGAAATGAACAAAGTCAGTCTATCCATTAATGGTGAATGTTTAATTGTGTAGAAGGATCTTAAAATTGGAATCACTACACTAGTTTATGATGAAATGAAATGTATTTTTTTGCTATAAATAATTGTTTTTTTATAAAGTGAAGTGATATACTAACTACGTGGCCAACATAATACGCAAAGAGGTACATTAAAAAAAAGATGCCTAATTTACAATTCTTTTTAGTTAAAGAGTTGTTCGAATGAGTAAATAAGACTCGAAAAGAACTGTAAATTTACAACATAATACGCAAAGATGTCTTCTTAATTGAATTGTTTGAATGAGTTAAAGTGAAATGCATATAATTGTAGTGGGCAAAGAATCAATTCAAAACAACTACTACAACCGATATTTATTTCAGCGTCGCATTAGTTGATTTTCTTTTTAGAAGATTGTTTTTTATTTAGTATGATAATCTTGTTTTTGTTTTTGTTTTTTAATGTAAAAATAAACACTTTTAGAAGTTACTAGATAAGAGCAAAGTATCTAAGAGCTGATCATGAGGATTTGACTAGAGAAAAACTAAATCATCACTGGCCCAAACTCTACATGCAAATTCTACCCTAAGTAGCCCTGGTTATTAAAAATTAATAAAATTATATTTGATAGATAATAAAAAATTATTATAATGTATCAATGGTTGGGGTTTGACAGGGTAGAATTTCCTCTCTACAGAATTATAAGTGTACTGATAATCTCATAATCCAGCCGTTCAAACTTTAAATGACGATGACCACATGCTTAAAAAATAGCGAAAAACCCATACTGATAATTTATTTTTCCGGGTTCAGTTCTACTATTTTAATCCATCCAAATCTACTTTATGTATAATGTATTGTCGTTTTTTTATTGAATAAATTTTTTTATTCTGGTGCATGAACTTAAATTTGATGGATAAAAGGACACAAACTCAAAAAAGATAAAAAAAAATAAAAATGGAAGGAAGAATGACTCCGATAGATTTTCCCCATTAAAAAAAATATATGCAATCAATGGTGCAGAAGATATTTAATCCATAGTCTCATTTGTATTCATTTCGAATCTAAGGAAGGTATGAATATGTATTTTTATTAAGTTGGAGAACAAAAACGAGGCCAAAAATTCCAAATAGTCGGCCAATTGGGAATCACAACTAACCCAAAAATGCCCTTTGAAGCCGACGAACCACTTACACTATAGCATGCGCATAGCCTTTAAATAGATACTCACAATCATTTCGTATCTCTTCAACGAATTTTGTGGCCACAATTTTCTTTTCCATTTTTTTTTTGGTATACAATGATGAGAATCCTACATGTCAGTCACATTTTTGCAAATTTTATTAGGTAAGTTCAAGTTGGAGTTCGTTTTCGAAAAATAGGTTGTAAATTAGACCTGAGAAGTAAACTAGACAAGTAAAATATGTGATGAAAGTATTGTTGCATTTGTAGATTGTGATAGACATGAGTTTTTTGATCTAGAAAAATAGATGAATCAAGTGTGATGAGATTGACTTAGAAAATATTAATGAGATTTGAATTTGTAATCTTTGATCACGGGCTCGTGTATTCCACCAACCAGACCACAATTAAATATTGTCCGTCTCATTCTCGTTGTCCTGAACAATAGACATAACCTAAAAAGAGGCCTTGACAGTTGGTCATTACAACAATGGTTGATGAATAGACATTACGTGTGGTACTTATAAGCCATCTTGTGTAAATTTTATGCCTGGTTTAATCAGTGCACGTTATTATATAATACATGAAGGCAAAGCGCAAATATAGGCCTTGGCCGAAAGGAACGAACAAGGAATAAATTGAGCGAGAGGAACTTTCCCTTTTTTTTATATGTATGTTCTAACTTCTTTAATTGTTTAATTACATCACTGTTTCTTGATTAAAGGTTTTTTGGCGTTTGCAGGGCAGAAAGTTTCGAGATCCGTTGTTTAATATGCATCATTAGTAAGTTGATTAGGAGGTTAATCACTGTTAATTGGTGGGGGGTTTAATATCTGAAACTGGTTTAGCTGATTTTCACATGGATAAATCTGATTAACTAAATTGTAGTTAATTGTTCTTGAATTTCAAATTTCTTAAAATATAGTAATTTCATATTCATCTATCACTAATCTAACACACAGACCACAAACTTAACCAAACACAGAACTGCACATAGTTACGTACTGTGCATTATACATACTACGCAATATATAATTAGATGGAGAAATAGTTTAGGAGATACAGAGATGGATACATCATATGGAATATAACTACATCATATAAGCACTCAAAAACTCCTTCATAATGAGTCTTGAGTTATCCACCATTTTAATATTAAAGTAAACATAAGATATAATGAGATAACTAATCAATCCACCCTTATCCATCAAAATAAACCATCAAAATAAACAAGAACTTAGGATGAATTTATCAAAGTCAAAACCAGCGGAAAATTCAATAACCTACATGCAGTATAGAATTTTCAAAAAGAGCATCACCAATATAATAATTTTCGAATTAATGATGATTGAAATTTACAATGTAGCGTAAGGCTAATAAAGACAGATCGTTCCACACCCCTTTATTGAAGGATGAGGTGATCTTTTGCTAATTAAATACCGGAGGTAATTTGGGCTTTTTGAATGCCTTTTCTTTTTATTTTTTCCTTTTTTTGTTTTGTTTTTTGAAAGAGGTCATTTATGCTTCTTCGACCAAAAACAAGAAGGAAAATTCATAGGGACATTCCCAGATAGTCATACACATGGACATTAAAGCTACATGTGTGTGTGTGTGAGAGAGAGAGAGAGAGAGAGAGAGAGAGAGAGAGAGAGAGAGAGAGAGAGAGAGAGATGATGATGAAGTAGGTTGGAGCAATATTTCAATAAAATTAAATATCAAAACCGGGTCGATATCTAAAATAGAGTTTGTCACAAACCCTGTGGTGAAAATACGAATGGAATGAGTGACCCTGTCTGCTAGCTTTGCATGTATAGATATATCTTGTAAACTTGGAAAATACATGAAACAATTCATTAACAAAGATGAGAAAGTACCATAGTTGTGACTGTTGATAACCATGGAATGAAATGAAATGAACTTTTCCTTTTGTTTTCACCCCTGCCCATTCTCATCAACCATCAGCTGAACTTACCTATTTCCATTTTCTTTTTAATTGCTCTCTGACCATGATAAACAAATGAGTCCAGTATCCCCGAGACTGTGAATACGCCTGGTTCACATGGAAGCAGCATTGGTGAGCATATAAGTTTTAACTAAGTTTCGCGCACACACAGATTAGACAGACCAACCTCCAACAATAGCACAAACACTGGTCAGGAAGTGCAAGAAGGAAACACGCGTCTCTGCAAAAGTCACCTGCCACCAGAGGAAATGAAATAAGGGACTCAAGTTTTTTATGCCATTTCAGACTTCACTACAGCAGCTCTCTCTCTCTCTCTCTCTTTCTCTGTGTGTGTGTGTGTGTGTGTGTGTGTGTGAGAGAGAGAGAGAGAGAGAGAGAGAGAGAGAGAGAGAGAGAGAATCATAAAGTTAAGATAAGCAGCATGAAATAAGTTATAATAACATAAAAGATGGCATTGTCTAATGGAATTCTTATCCTCCACTCCACTGGTAACCAACCTTAATTGGAGAAAGGTCATAAAAGAAAAATACTCCAGGAAGAGCTTGAAGTCTACCCAATTCAGCTCCTCTAACATGTTCAGTTACAGAAAACTGCAAAAAACGGAAAAATCATGAACTTTGTATCCTCTTCCAGAACCAAACAAATGCACACTTAAAATAATAAAATGGAACTATTTAGTCTTAACAGAACCTGATTTGACTGGATGGTATGTCCGTTGATATCAGTGAATACAGTTGGTACCACCTGCAGCATAGAGCCATTGGTGAATACTCATATGACACTTGAAATGAGAAAAATCAGACGATATGTTATAGTGTACTGTGATACCCAATGAAAATGAATACTGGGAAGGTGTGGCATGAATTTCTAAATCATAAATTTTATTCCAGCTTTTCTGAGGTTCAGTAGCACTGCTGCTATTTCAACTGTACTCTTAAAAGCCATTCGAACCAATGTATACCTAATTATTTGACTTATATTGAGTTTAATGATAGATAAATATCAAACACATGAAATTGGAGAATCATAAGGTAAACCATGTTAACAACGAATCTGAAGGTAAAGAAACACGAGGTGAAAGGAATAGCTATATTATCAAAGCGAACACAGTCCACTAACCTTCAGAAAATACTGATACATTGCATTTGGTGTGTGCTGTGTCCATTCTGCACTGCATGGGTAATAAATGCAGATGCAAATTACATTCAGATATGCTGTAAAAGCATACCAGTTTAATGGAAGTAGGAGATGTATAGACAAAATACCCATCAAGTGGATTCACAACACCAGGGAAGAAATCTCCATACGCTAATCTGTTGATCTTGTGAGTCAGCTGTGGGACAAATCCTATATTTTATTAATTTCAGTTCTGTATTAACTACATCATGAAATGAACAGCGGAAACATCTCATTCAATCAACAACATAAAGTGCAGCAAATGCAAAGCAGAGGGATCTCTTACATTAAAACTGTCCTTCTGAAAAGCTAGCAGATCATGAACATGAATATTTGACTGCTGGAAACTCTTCCCAGGTGCAAAATGAAAATTACCAGCTACCTTATTGACATCCAAGAATCCGTAAATGTTACAACCTTCCCCCTCTTCATCCTTGATCTTTTGCAGAAATCCTTCTCTTTTGCACTGGTAATGTTATAAAAATATGAAGACCGTATCAAGTGTATAGTTCAGAGACATGGCATGAACTACCCAGACATATTAAAACAAATTTGGTTTATGTTATATATTACAACTAATTAAATAGTTATGCTGATCTTGATGCTGCGCAATTATCCTTTGGCAAGACTAATATAACGGTCAGGAAACTGACAAAATTACTAGAAAAAACATGAGATGTCTAAGTGAGAATGTACGTTATGATGGGATACATCTTCATTGGAATTCTGACTAAATTTAGTACTGTTTCTAAGAAGTCCAACAATATTCCCAATTTCCCATATATACACGCTATCATACAAAAAATTACTATTACGTCACTTATGAAAGAGTAGAAAATTCATATAAATAATAAGTTGGCCATACAAGGCCTATTACAGAAAGGGTTTTTCTATATCCAAAATCAAACTTGGATATACTGGTCCAGAACTCCAGATAGAGGTTAATCATTAACATAAGGAGCCTTCAAATGAAAGAGTGGCCTCTGCAATGCAATCACCTCACAAAAGTTTAGGACATGCTTTCTGGTTCATCCTTAACATCTGATACTTAGATACTATTGAATATGAGCTGGACCCTATGTGACCTAACTCTGTATGGAGAATAACTTGCCGAAAACATGATCTCAGCATCACTTGCATAAAAATGTTGCTTCCATTTATCTCATCATACGATACTATAATTTATTTAGCAACTTCCTGACACATGAAACAAACATAAACATTTTTCTGCCTTATACCTTTTTATTGAACTTGTAAAGCAAGCAAATCAAGAAATTTGTCAGTGTGTACTTTTTGATTGAGATTTAAGTTAATTCAATAGCCATGTTATACAACATTTTCAAAGAATAAAGCTTTCTTTACCTGTACCATTGATTATAAAATTCTGTAAATAAGGTGAATGTCATACTCAAATTAACTTCTACTATCACTAACCTTTCAAATTATAGTTAATTAGATTAAGAAGTTCTAGAGGGACAAAAATATCTCAAAAGGATAAGTGGATCTATAGACTATTAGACTTACCAACCACCAAAAGTAACCATGAGGACTACTAAAAGTTTTCCATAAAATGATCCTTTAGTAATAACATTTCATCCAGCACCCTCTGTGTATCCCTTAATTGTCCACATGTGTGATGCATCCCAACTTACTAACAATAAAGTTCATTTCTTTGAGAAGAAAAACAATAAGCTAGCTTAGACCTAGAGCAAGATTTTCAATAGACTGAACTAGTTTTACAGAAAAGCAAGTAAACAAACGGTACTGACCTGATCAATTCCATCTGGATTTGATAATGCCCAGCCTTTCTTTCTATATGCTTCACGTACTTCATCACAGTTGTTACAACAATCATCATCCGACTGCAGAATGGAGCAATGCATGACGGCATAAGGGCAATGACAAGATCATAAGGATAAACTACAGATGAACAACATAGCCCTAAAAGTAAAACTCGTGAATATAAAACATTGTGTAGAATAGTAAACCCAGCAATTATTCAATTACCACTTCTGCCCCATAACATGAACCACAATAAGTTTCATTGTGTTCAAGTCTTCCACCATGCCTTTGTAGAGGTAGATCAATCTATGCCAGATAAAAATAGAAAAATCACATCAGTAAAACGAAAGAGTAAAATCAACTTTACATCTTCCTACAGTTGCTAAACAGAGAAAGACTAGTTTGGGATAAAGTACAAAGATAACCAGTTAGAGATGTTTGTAGCATGAGGTGTTACTAGAAATCACAAGCCAAAGAATGAAAAATTGATTAGTTCTACAGTTATGAATTATATCTACTCAGTTTATCTACAGGCTAACCTTGGGAGCACCAATAGTATCAGCTCTTGTTTCTATTACATTACCATGAGCATCAATCCTCTTCTTGATAATGTCATGTCTCTGCAGGAATAAATAAACCACTTCAAGAGCTATATGAACAAAAATAAACTACGTCATAGATGATATGGAGAAACCCATCATATTATCTTGCATTAATTTTTAGTTTTCATATAAATAATATGGTTTTACAGTTAACTGGGGAACTAACAAGCAAGTATGTATTTATACTTCGTTTCATACTTGGACAAAAGTATCCAGTAACAAAGCACAAACTAAGCTTACAGATTGAATACATATGTGTAAATGGTTCAAATAAAATCCACATGATGGCAAACTCCAGGAAAATTAGACGAAATGAGGTTACAACTACCAGCACAATTTTCAATGCCCATGATGCCACACACTTCAAGGAATGTGTTTGAGAAAATCTAAGACTGTATAAAGAACTGATAGTAAGACAGGACGCCTAACAAAAGAGACTTAAAGAATTGAAATGTGATCACTTCGAGGAACTTACAACATCCAAGTGCTGCTCTCCACTTATATCCATGGCATCAAGACTGACTATAGAACATGGGAGTGCTGGAAAAGTCACATCAAACTGCAATTTTAGGTGGAATATAGAAACCATCAGTGATTTTCTAATTAAGTTTCTACACTGCTAGCTCCAAAGGCATGCGCAAACACACACGCACAGAGGCAAAGAGATGAAATGAAAAAGATAAAAGGATGCAAGCACATCGCTCATGTTGATGAAATTGCATTACAAAACTACAACACATGAAAGGCACCAGAAAACTATCAATAGGCAAGAAACTTGACTAAAATTATTCAGAAACACGTCCACAAGGAAAGAGTATAGTACATTAATCCGGAGCCTTTCTGCTCTAGATGTATCAACCACTAGTGTTGTCTCAGTTACTGCATGAAGATATAATCCTGCAAATTACAAGAAAAGAAAAATAAAACATTAACAACCCCAACATTGGTGAGCAAAAAAAGAATCAATTCATATTATCCAAACAACTGTAAGATAGAAAAGTGACCAATATCTCATTATGTCAAGGATTCTATAGAACTTATGAAGAAATCCTTAAGCAAGAGTCATTGATTTTCACTATGTTCTAACAGAGAATGAAGTTGCAACAAACAACTTCCTGCTACATATTGTGAAATGCCTAAAATTATAGAAATATTTAGAAAAATTAGCTCTCCCCATGGAAAAACTCCACTGGTCTATTCTTCTTAGTATTGGATAAAAGTTCTATGAAAAAAAATGACTTCAGGTAACACATTGAGGTGACTAAAACCATGGGAATATTTAATAATAGGAAAAAGGGTTCCCCACATGGAAAAAGCTCCTGCATTGTATTTATCTTCGTACCACTAAAAAGCTCTCTGGAAAAATTGACAGATACACATAGTGATACATACAAAGCTAGTAAGCTGTACATGGCCTGAAAATTAGAAGCGAACCAACACATGCTAGATTGAACCTTGCGAAATCCTACAGCCCAGATTTCCAGAATATGATCAGTGTTGTAAAATGCAGGCTAACTGACTACCTGGGCTCTAGGCGAACTTAGCATGGTAGCACAGGAGTAGGAAGTGACACCGACTTAACCAAACATGTCTTCTTTATGTATATACAGATGCTAAAACCATTTTGGCTCCTACATAATTTTTTTTTGGCCGACATTTAATCCTCAAAATTCAATAAAGGGTGCAAAATGTACTCACTACCATTCTACCGAACCATAATAGTCCGGATGTAATTTGAAAAACTTTAACCATTGATGCACCTAAGAGACTTCAGTAGTCATAATTTTTTTTTTGCCTAGATCTCAAAACTGACCAATCGACCTTGGAAAGTCTAAAAGTTACTGTAGACATTATGTGTCTTGAAGTTTAAAATCCAACAGTTTCTTATAACAGAATAGTGGTACGCACACCTCCACATCAGATTAGCATCAATATGTGGAGCTACATTATTGGAGCAAATCAGACCTCATTTAACATGTACATTCACTACAATATTGGCCAAGCAGTGCACCTAAATTCAATATTCAGAAGGAATACAAGCAAGAGGCGTAATGAAAGGGCAGAATAGGAATGTGAAACCTTTGTTGTTTTAGTTTATTCAAATGAATCAGAAAGGTAAAAATTCATAAACTAAAACCTCATCTAGAAAAAGAGGGAGGTTGCTATCCCACAATTATCAGTCCTGCACATTTCAAGAGATAACTAGTAATTTGTACTTTTTCACACCAATCCACAATTTCCAGCCAACAAGCACAAGCTGCAAAACTGTATAAATACTAAATCAAAGGCATGGCAAAGCAAGCCAGCATTTTCCTCACCGGCATTTCATTGCGCATGTACACAATTAACAAGGAAAGCACAACCAACTTACCAAAAAGTCTCTACCCAACTCAATCCCCAAAACATCCCATTATCTAACACTGGAAATCCAACCTTTCTCATCCCTAACTCACAAAGCACAATAACCATTGAAACTCTTCCAAAATCTCACCAAACCAAATACTCCCATCAACTATCAGAAAGCCATAAAAATCACATACATCAAAACATATAACCAAATTCACCAAAACTAATCAAACAACAGCTGGTAATTGATCTGGATACACAAAAATAGATACAAATCTAGACGGGCAGATAAAACTACGGACTTAGAAGCACATACTGAGCTCGGAAATGAAGAGGAGGAGCATAACGATGGACGAAACTATCGTTATAAGGCCTCCGGAGAGGGTCCTGCTGTAGAAATCCTCATTGATCTTGGGGTAGGCATCCAAATTCCGAATTTTCCCAAATAAACTCTCCATCATCCAACAATCACACAATTATCACTAAAAAATAAAACCTAGACTAAAGTTTACTAAACTGAAACGGATCAAACGCCGAATTGATAGGAAACCCGCGTCTTGTCGTCTCCGACGAAGCGTTTCAGTTTTTAACTGAAATTTATTCAGGACTTCGCCTATTTTATTGAATCTGGAAATGATTTCTCCAGAAATCTTATTTTTTACAGAGCAAAAGAGGAATCGGATGAGACGAAATCTGGGAAGACGACAAAGGGGTAAGAGAGTCGCCGGAGAAGAGAAGAGCGTCAGCGCTGTTTCTTAGGCTGTATCTACGCTTTCTCGCTCTACGTATTCTCTCTCTGAATTTGTTTTTTTTAGACATTTATACCTGTGGGCCTTAATTTGGCCCAAATAATGCTATTGGGCTCATAGAAAAACTGCACCCCAAATAAGCGTGAGTGTGTGTGTTATGATCAAACCAACATTTTCAGGGATGAAATATATGATTATCCGAAATCACAATGACATCTTATAAGTCGAGCAAGATTTTTTTTAGTACGATATACTTATCAATTCTCATGCATGATTTACATAATAGACCACCACTTGCGTACATCACACCATATATACACCTATATCCGTTAGGCGCAACCATGCAACTGTCAGATTTTTATTTTTTTTTGGCACCGATTTTCTGATTTTTTTTTATTTTTTTTGAATTTTTGTTTTATTCTAAAAAATTGTATACCCTAAAATAAAATTAGTGTACCCTAAAATTAAAGTGAATTGATTTAATTTATTTGAAATGAATATGAATTTATCCTAAATTGGAATTAATAAAATTTAAAAAAACACAAAATAAACCACCCTCCCCCCCCCCCCCAAAAAAACAAATCCTGAAAAATATAAAATAAACCCCTAAAAAAATCATGAACTCTAAGAAACCATGAAACATTGAAACCTAAAAAAATCATGAATTCCTAAACTATAAATATTAATTGGAATGGAAAAAATCACAATTTGAATTAAATAAACTGGTATAAGATAAATAACAAATGTCTTACTTTTTAAATATATAAGTGATACTTTCCGAATTTTGAGTAACACCTTTTAAGGAGGTGATTGGTATGAAAGAATGGAATTAGGTATAAATGGAATGAACTTAGGAATGGAATGAAGGTCTGAGTGGAATGACAATTCTTATGATTGGTATGTCACCGGAATGAAGAACGGAATGGAATACTATTTTACTTTTTATATTATAAAATGAATATTTTTAATACTTTTAAATTTCTTTATAATTGAACAAAGTGTAGTAACTAATATTATTAACACGTGTTGTAATTTTTTTTCTTATATTTCTAAATTGCATTTCTTTTATAGTAAGTGATTTTTTTCTAATATTTTAGAAAAAATTAATTTATTTAATTCATTAAAAAAATTATTCCAAAGTATTTAATTAATACACATAATAATTTGTATACCTTAATAAAAATATTTTTACTCCATAGAAAAATAGTTTATCATTTCAATTTTTTATCTGAATATATTAAATTATAATTAGTTTGTTTTTTATTAGAATATATTTATATGTTACATTTATTTTGGTATCACTTTCATTTTTCTTCAATACAATTTTAAAAACTATAAAATTTTTATTTTAATATATATATTTTAATTTTTTTAAATATAAATATATAATATAAAAATAATTATGAAATAATAATAATAATAATAATAGATTATTTAATATAATTTTTGAATTATTTTTCTAAATATGATCAAATGATATTATAAGACATGATTATGTGTAAATATACATATATTAATTTTTTGGTTCATTGGGTATAGCTAAACCCATGGGGGTGAGTGGAATGGCTATTCCCTTACTTTTGGGAATAGCGATTTCTTCGGGAATGGTGATTCCCGATGTTAAGGCATACCAATCACAGGAATGGAAATAGACATGAGAATGGTCATTCAATTCCACCATACCAATCAACTCCTTAGTGTTACTGTTGATACTGATTTTGCGGTTTTTTTTTTTTTGCGGATTGACCCTCGAATTTAACTCACCCGTCTGAAATAAAGTGTGCATTTTTGCCTGCATAATATTAAAAAAAAAACATCACAAAATACCTTCAACACACAACTTGGATATAACCGATATTCCAATATATATTTTTTACTTGTGCCCGTTCGGTTTCCTAGACAAGATAAGAGTCAGATACAGTATGGGATAGACCAAGATTGAATCATGGCTAAAAAAAGCTGTTCGGTTTATTTGTCAATTTTATACAATCTTACAATCATGTTTGGTTTGCAAGATTATATAATGCTAATTTCTTGATCATTTACTAATATACCCCTACGTAACATATTTTACAAGATATGTTAAGTTATGAATTTCACTTCCAAATTTCTTACTTTCGCTTGAAAAATATTTTAATATAAAACTAAACTATAAATTAATATAAAATTTAAATTAAATTATAAATATCTTAATCACACAATACTATAAAACTTGCATTAAAAAATTGTAGTATAAAATTAGTCTAAATGCTTTTATAAAGTATGTCTATATATATTCATCATAAGCAAAACATGCATTGATAATAGTACAAAATTATTTAAACGGTTTCATAATAGATGTTTAAATTATTTGTTATTTGTAAGTCGTTTATAATTATCTTTCTATAAAGATACTCATTATACTCGTTATAAAAAATAATCCTTGATTTTCCTCAACAACAACAAAGCAACTCTGTTTATTTAACATTCAGAAAAACAATAACGAAAAATAGATCTTAAATTTTTATAATTTCATAATAAACCAACCAGTCATAGGTTATATACATTCATCAAAAGTAGCCCAAATCACTAAGTTACGACTGGTATTAGATTAACAAAAATACCAAAAGATAATGTTCCAACATCTGAAAAGCGTACACGAGTTAACATAACACAACCACACTATATACATATGCATCTACTAATAAGCAACACTTGAGTTTCATTACCACACCTTGTTGGCCATCATCATATTCACGAACGTGACTTGTTCGTCTTGAGAGAAGTTGAGAAATAAGTCCATAACACTTGCATCTGTCGCAATTTTGTAAGCCAAATACAACCGAGTTTCCTCAGTAAGAGTACCTATTTTTCTCAATGCTTCAACAACGAGTTTTGTTTTGTCAACAACTTCAGGTTTGTTGTTGGTTGGATTTTCACCTCATTTACCGAGTTTGTTGACCAAAACACTAATGGATTCATTTTGCTGTTTGAAGAATGCATCCGTGAGATCAACAATAATTGGCTCCTTCGATGCTGAGTCAAGCCGACTGCGTTTTCTAGTGGATGGAATTTTCTTGCCATCATCCCTTTTTTTCATGTTAACGGAATTGGAGTTGCATTCACCTGGAGAAGGAGTATCATGAACAATATCATCTGCAACGGGTACATCTTCACGTGAGAACTCATTGTCAACATGTTCGTGATGGTTGGAGTTGAAGTTCCCCTGGACATGAACATTGTGGTTGAGGGGAAACTCATCTATATCAAAGTGAGGTATATACGGCTCTTCATTTGCAGCTTTAGCAAGATCTTCTGGACCTTGCGCATTTTTTCCAGTTGCGCGATCCTTTCCAAATATCTTGATCCAATCCTTAAAGTATGGAAATGACTTGAATCGTAATGATTTAACTCCCGGATGGACCTACACGATATAATACATTGCGTTATTAAAATCATTCGGAGTAGATAAGTAACCTCAACAATAACATGCAAATTAGATAAAATCCATCTCCCTGATTTGATTCTCAATGATTTACAGTAAAAAAGATTAAAAAGACTCATAAGACTCCAAGTACAAATTGACTAGTCCAAAACTTTATGTAAAATACAACATATATGTATATTTATATATGCAATTTCATGTAATCTGGATCAGTTAAAAAATATAGATAAGAGAATGGTAAAGAAAGTAGTGATTGATAATGCAGCAATAAGTATCAAATTTCTCAACATTAAGTCATTTTTTTATTTAGAAGTTACATGATATTTATTTATCATGTTATACTAAATCATCAATTTCATGATTAAGCTCCAAAGACAAGAAAGAATAAATTTTACCTTAATATATTGTAGCCATACATCATCTTCAACAGAAATCGTGTTGCTTGAGTCGTTCCAACCAAACCCGCTAGTATTAATCATGTTCAATACCGAATAGTAGTGTCTTTTCCATATCGTCAACTTAGATGTTGCATTTGTCGAGGTCAAATCAGTACCAGGAAATCGTACTTGCAACTCTTTCTCAATACGTTCTAGATAACCCGTGCGAAATGCATTTTCCTGACGCATTCCGTCAACCACCAATTTTTTCAGAATTACAATTAGAGCATCGTCTTCAGCACGTGTCCAAGTTCTTCTTTCCTTACTCACGACATGAGGCGGTGGTGGCGGTGGCGGTGGAGGAGTTGGGGTCCTCGAGAAGTTGCTGTTATGTGAGGAACTCATGGCTCCTACATGTATCAAACTAAAAGTAAATGTTATCCGTCAACTCATGGCTTGTGTGCATATTTTTAACAATCAAATCTTGTAACTTTCAACCAAAATAAGAAATGCACTATCTACAATCCTTAGAGGGGGCAGAAGAAGAAGAAGAAGAAGAAGAAGAAGAAGAAGAGGAACCACCTGATCCTCCTCAAGGTATGGAGGAGGTGCAGATGGCCTTCAATGTAATTTCTGGAGAATGTGGGCTTACCACCATGAGATTGTTTGGGCAGGTGGGAAAACACATACTTCACATACTTATTGACTCTGGGAGTACTCTAAGTTTTATAAGGGAAAGTGTAGCAGAAGCCTTAGGGTGCAAGTTGGAGCCTGCTAAACCACTTATGGTGAAGGTGGCCAATGGTGCTAAAATGGTAACCTCCACCAGGGTGAAGGGTTTTAAGTGGGAAATGCAGGGGCATCAGTTTTCTTACTCCCCTAGGACTCTTGCTACTGAGGGATGTGATTTGATATTGGGAGGTGATTGGTTAAAATCTTGCACCCCCATAGAATTGGACTATGACAAGATGACCTTCACTGTTACTTGGCTGGGAGAAAGGATTAAAATCCAAGCCCTTACCACTGCAGGTGAGTGCCATCTCATCACTGGGCATTCACTCTACCAAATGCTGCATTGTACTCATTCCAGCCCAATTGAAGAGATATTTTGGGTTAGATTAAAGTCCATTCAGGGTGAACAGAACCAACAATTGGAAGGAGTACTGCAAGAGTTCCAGGATGTGTTTGCAGAACCCCAAGGCTTGCCACCAAGCAGGGAAGTAGAGCATCACATAGAGCTCAAACCAGGTAGCATTTCAAAACACCAGTACCCATACAGGGTGTCCCATGCTCAAAAAGATGAAATAGAAAAAATTGTGCAAGATTTGCTAGGAAGTGGTATGATTCAAAATAGTAGAAGCCCATTTGCTTCCCCTGTTCTATTAGTAAAAAAGAAGAATGGTAGTTGGAGGATGTATGTTGATTATAGATATCTGAATGGATTGACAGTTAAACATGACCACCCAATCCCTCTTATAGATGAGTTACTAGATGAGTTGCATGGGGCTAAATTCTTCTCAAAGATTGACTTGAGATCAGGCTATTTCCAGATCCTTATGAAGCCTGAGGATAAGTACCTGATAGCATTCAGCACTTACAATGGCCACTATGAATTTTTAGTGATGCCATTTGGGCTATGTAATGCCCCAGCCACCTTCCAATCACTGATGAATCAAGTATTCAGACAGCAATTAAGAAGGTCAGTTCTAGTGTTTTTTGATGATATTCTGGTGTATAGCAGTGACTGGGATTCTCATGTGAAACATTTGATGGAAGTTCTAGCTATCCTAAGACACCACAGACTATATGCCAAGAAAAGCAAATGCCACTTTGGGCAGGAATAGATAGAATACTTGGGGCATATCATCTCTTCAGAAGGAGTAGCTACTGACCCAGAGAAGATATCAAGCATGGTAAACTGGCCAATCCCTAGAAACCTTAAGCAGCTGAGAGGGTTCTTAGGATTGACAGGATACTATAGGAAGTTTGTGAAGGGGTATGGTCTGCTAAGTAAACCCCTCACTTCTCTACTGAAAAAGGAGGCTTTTCATTGGACTGAAGCTGCCACCAAGGCCTTTGAGATGCTCAAACAAGCCATGGTCACAACACCAGTTTTGGCCCTATCAGATTTCTCTATACCCTTCATTCTAGAGACTAATACTAGTGGACATGGTGTATGAGATGTTCTTATGCAGAGACAAAGGCCTATTTCTTACATGAGTAGGGCTTTATGTGCAAAGAATCAGTTGCTCTCTATCTATGAAAATGAGTTTTTGGCAGTCCTAATAGCAGTCCAAAATTGGAGGCATTATTTACAAGGCCATAAATTCATCATAAGAACAGATCAACAGGCCTTAAGACATTTGCTTGACCAAAAGATCATGACTCATATGCAACAAAAGTGGATTACTAAGCTCTTGGGTTTGAACTATGAGATTGAGTACAAAAGGAGAGTGGAGAACCGTGCTGCTGATGCCCTATCAAGGAAGGAGCATATTGGTCAGGTTTACTATTCTATTACCACTGTAGTTCCTAGTTGGATCCAACAGGTTATCAGCAGCTATGAAGGTGATGCTTGGATCACCACTTTACTGGACTCCAAAAAATCAGACATAAACTCTTATCCTGATTATGAGCTTATGAGAGATTTGCTGAAGTACAGAGGCATGATAGTGGTTGGCAGTGGGGCAGAGGTAAGGAAAATACTATTACAGGAAATGCATGACTCCCCCTATGGTGGTCATTCTGGCATTTATGGGACCTACATGAGGTTGAAGAGGCTCTTTCACTGGCCTAAACAAAAGGAAGATGTAGTGAAATGGGTTAACAGGTGTACTACTTGTTGTGTTAGCAAACCACAAGGAGGAGCCTATCCAGGGTTGTTACAACCCTTGCAGATACCAAATCAGGCTTGGACCCACATCTCAATGGACTTCATTGAAGGATTGCCCAACTCCTTCAAGAAAAATGTGATTTTGGTGGTCATTGACAGATTCACTAAGTATGGCCACTTTATTCCTATCTCATACCCTTATACAGCACAGTCCATAGCTAAGGTCTTTTTAGACTCTATCTACAGACTAGATGGGCAACCCCTCAGCGTGGTCACTGACAGAGACAAGGTCTTTACTAGTGGATTCTGGAGGGAGCTCTTCAAGCTCATGGGAACTAAGCTGGATATGACTTCATCATATCACCCTCAGTCTGATGGCCAGACTGAGAGACTCAACCAGTGTCTAGAAACTTATCTACGGTGTATGGTGCACCACCAGCCGAAGCAATGGTCCAAGTGGCTATCTCTAGCTGAGTTTTGGTATAATACAAATTACCACTCTAGCCTAAAAACTACACCTTTCCAGGCCCTCTACGGGTACCCGCCCCCTTAACACTTCCTACAGGCATATTTTCCTACCCTGAATGAAGAGGTGAAGGAACTGTTGCAGGAAAGAAAACAATTTATTACCGAATTGAAAACCAACCTTCAATCTGCTCAAAACAGAATGAAGGTGTACGCAGATCAGAAGATGAATGAAAGAGAGTTCGAGGTAGGTGACTATGTTTACCTAAAACTTCAACCCTTCCGGCAAAACTCCGTCGCCCTCCGGAAGAATGTGAAGTTAGCAGCTAGGTACTACGGGCTCTATCAAATCACAGAAAGAATAGGCAAAGTTGCTTACCGATTGAAGCTGCCCGATGGGGTGAAAATTCACCATGTGTTTCACGTCTCGCTTCTGAAAAAGGTGTTGAGTACATCAGTGGAGCCGTCTGAAACTCTCCCTGCTCACGACGAAGATGGGATCTTCACACTCACCCACTCTGCTATACTCTCAAAGCGGACTGTTGACCGAAAGGGGCTGGACTGTTATCAAAGTCTGGTTCTATAGGATAGTTCCGGGAAAGGATTAAGGACTTGGGAGGACTCAAAATGGGTGGACGCTATGCTGGAAAAAACTGATCCTTGTGGACAAGGATCTAAAAACGGGGAAGGTATTGTCGTGAACAAGGCAGGACAAGGAGAATTAGGGGCTAGGGTTTCAATGGTGGAAGAAGGGGAAGAAAAATCGAGTCTTGGAAATATGAATGAAGAGCCGGGTATGATGAGAGAAGAAGGAGAAACGGGTTTCGGATCTCAACCCGTCTCGTGAAGATTAAATATTTTAATGAGTTGGACTTTAATTAGTAGATGGGCCATTTTCTTTATTTCCCTAAGGCCCATGGTGTTTGGCCACCTATTTAATTATGTACCAGTTTGAAGGTATTTAGGGTTTGTACTACACTTTATGTGGTCCCAAAAAGACTATATAAGTGTTTTATTTTCATGAAATGGAACAAGCTAAGAAGTCTGAAATTCTCGCCTCTTCCTTCTCTCTCAAACCTTCCTTTCTATCTCTCAAAATCCTTCTCCCATTTCTTAATCAAGTTAGATCTTTATTGTATAATTCCCAGAAAAAATATAAAATATTACAAAATAGGAAAAGGCAAAACCAAAAATTATAAGGAAATCCTAGAATCCACTACAATTACAAAAAGACAATTTGCACAAAGTTGGTAAACATGTAAATATAAAATCCTGAAGAGTAGGAAAAAACTATGACAGTAAAGAAAATTGACAAGTTATGCGAGTTATGGAACTGTTAAACTTAGGTACAAACCAACAATATCATAATATATTGTTTACAAATCAAATCCAAAGTACAAGTTCAATATATTATTCTAGTGATGTAGCCACATTTGTTGTGTGAGTTGCTCCCTGAAAGCACTCCAAGCTTGTGATGGTTCGACAACTTCAATATACTCTCCATTTTCCTCATTATTAGCTGCCATTACTTGCTCAAGTTGGATGATATATTCTTCATCATCTAACACAGGGTCGTACTCCATATTATTTTTAATAAAATTATGCAAATAGGTGCAAGCCATGTTGGTTTTGTATACTAGAAGACCTGTCTTTTGTATACATTATTGATAATAGTTTTATGATGATATAGAATGAATACAATTGCAGTCACTGTTTGCATTTAAATTGTTATATTTATATGCATGTTCACTATACTTACATTGTAGATGATATGGTGTGGGTAAACACATGGTTAGATCATATCATCAGGTTCCTTGTAATGTATTAAAAGGCTCACGGTTTAGATGGCACTGAACCTGCTATCGGTACGCCGTAGAATAATCTGATAGTTAGTTTGTCTTGACTAACTGATTATTCTAATACACGGTCAAGTGTATTGAGGAGGATCTACTTAGGATTCTATTCTCTATTCTGACCTTAAATGAGAGAATAAGAATCCACAGAGTTCGGGTTCTTAACCCCTATATGTTGGCGGACATATACGTGTAGTGTTTGCAGCTTTGATTTATCAAAGGGTGAGATTCTTTCGTAGGATCAATAATCTCGATATCTTGGGTTGTGACATTTACACTTATGATGGGTTGTGCAATATGTAGGGGCACCGTGTCCTGGTGCGCCAGTTTGATGGTGTCCCCTTGAGGAAATGCAAGTTCATGCTGAAACCCTGCAGGTGGAATTTATTCCGTGCATGAGTAAAGCTTGTGTGGTACTACTCAAGGATAAGATATTAATTAATTATAGCTGTCAGAAGCTTACATAATTAATTAATGGGCATTATATCTTAAACGCGGGGAATGGCTGGACTAAAGGAGAAAGCATATTCAGAAATATGTATTAAATTGGTAGGTCAGTATTATTTCTTTAGTGGAATAAAAATAATACTTAATTTATTTAATAATATCCTAAGTTTATTGGATATTGGAAATTAAGTAAATTAGCAGGCCAATTTAATATTCTTCTAGATCCCTGTTGTAGCCCAATATGACTTTAATGGACTGGAGATAGAAAAAGAGATAGAGGCCCAAACCCAGTAGGGTTGGGACACTGAAATTTCGACCACCTCCCCTATAAATAGGGAGGTGGGGGACGAAATTTTAAGGAGAATAATCAGCTCCTCTTGTGTTCTCTTTATCTCCACAGATTCCATACCGATCTAGTAGATTTCAGCCCACCCTGAAACTAGATTCAGTCCGGGAATACAACAGAAGATCAAGGAGTGGAATATCACTGTGGGGCGCCAATCATCATCATACACAACAACAAGATTAGACCTTTAATCTTGTCCTCCACCCGTCATTTAATTTGTAAGTCGTTTTTCGATTCTATGTTTCCGCTTTAGTAGAATCGTTTAAACCGGATTTACATGTTAATTAAACTAGGTTAATTAAAACATATGAGATGCATGAATTTATGATCTACATGACATTAGGATTAATGAACATCCAATTAGATCCTGCGGTGGTTCAATTCGAAAAAACCCCAACAAGCCATAATTATCATATTCTGCGTTTAAACTGGATAGTATGAATTACTACGTAATATGGCCCAACGACTTTTTAATTGTCCAAATACGCGCTCAATTACATTTAGGGATGGCAATTTACCCGCTGGTAACGGATACCCACGGGTACCCGACCCTAATAGGTGCAGGTTTGAGGGGCATTTGGTATCCACGAGTAGCTTTGTGGTTAGAATTCACTATCCATTTAGTTCGGGGGTATGGATTTGGATAGTTACTATCCGTACCCGTGAAACCCGTTTACCCGTGAAAAATATCCGTGAAATACCCGACTACCCGTATAGTTCAATTGCACTTATAATAATCGAGCCATCAAAAATTAAAGACCCATAAATAAATGGGCCCAATTTAATATAGTGTATCCTCATTCCTCAGCCCAATTAAGATTTAAGACTAAAAACTAAAAAAACAAATATGTGGATTTGAACAATGTGATTTGTGGTGAATTTTTTATTTGTGTTAAATTTATCATTAATTTAGATTTAAATTATGGTTCCCGGGTGGTGGGTATCCGCGCGTGGCGGGTTGGCGGGTATCCGCGGGTGGCGGGTGTGGGTGGCGGAAGGTACCCGTCTCGGGTCGCGGGTACGGACTTCGCTCGTGGGTACGGGCATGGATAGCCACTATCCGTGCTCGCTGTACCCGATTACCATCCCTAATTACATTTCTCGCCTTAGCATGTTTCATGTTGAAATGCTCTTGGTAATTCTGAGCTACTCTATAACCTGCTTCCCACTCTCGAAGATGGTACCTATATCCACGGTATGGGGCTAGAAATACCTCACCATTTGTGTAACCACTATCGCACAAATAATAAGAACATACATAAGGCGATCAGTTAGTGTAGTTACCACATAAAAAAATTATTATTTCTATGGGACAATTATTTTTGAATCTAAGTAACTTACATGTCGGCACTTTTAAACCATTCTCCCTACTAATTGCATCTTTCAACACACGTTCATCAGCTGCGGCCCTTCCCATCCCGACAATACGTATACAAACCGCTCATTTCTATCACATACTCCTAAAACATTCGTTGCAATATCACCTTTCCTTGAACGATATCTAGGTTTATCTACTGTTGGGACTTGTATTTGGATATATGTACCATCAAAAGCACCTAGACAACCCTAATGAGACATGAAAAAATGAATTACTAATTAAGTTTCTCCTACATCTCAAAAGAAGTACCTCCAGTATTTTCTAATTATGCAAATTAATGTTACCTGAAAATATCTCCGCGATCTATCTTCAGAACCCTCCTCAACTGCTTGTGGTGTAGCTAACATGTGTCGATGCACAGTCATGATAGCACGCAAGACATTTTTTATGTATTTACTTATTGTGTCATATGACCTCATGTATTGAAAACCTATTACTCTAATCTTAGTATGATGAGCTATAACATTCAGGAAAATAGCTACTTGTTCTTGAATAGAAACATGTTTGGATGATTTCAGCCCACCATGAGTTTGAAGTAACTTACACAATTTACTAAAACAACGACGATCCATACGAAGAATATTGATGCATACAACATCACTAGTTTCAATAAGGTTGTGCAAAAATAATTTTTGGCTTCGCATTCGCTTTATTAAGCTATACCTAGTTTCAGGTTGCCCTTCACATAATTCAAAAGCCTCTTCCCCATACAAATAATAAGCAAGCAATATCATAAAAAAAAATGAATTTTGCCACATTAAATTATGTAAGAACATAACTACAAGCATTTTTTTTATAAGGATCCATATGCCACGATTGTTGATTTTGAAATCCTACACGTATATTTAAAATATCATAATCAGTATAAGAATTGGACAAAATAATTAAACTACTAATAAAGTGTAATCCTAATAACAGTTATTATAGAGGAAGCTTACATGTTTTGCACAAACTATTATTTTCTTTTTAAATAAACATCCCAAAACCATAAAAAATAAAGGCAAAAAAATGACTTTATCAAGATTAAATTTGAAGAAATCCTCCTGCAAACTCACAAAGCTAGAATTAAACATAATTTTTCAAACAGACACTAATATGAATATTATTCTCATTACCAAAAACATGTGCTATTAGATTGTGGTTTTCTTATATTAGCGTATTCACACAAAACTAAATTCATTTATTCATCTATCAGCATCGGGTAAAAAAAGACTAGGAATTTTACAGTAGGAAAAAAGAAATAAAAAATCAAGAAGAAAAGAGATGATAAAAATCACTAATTTATGGTTAAAAGCATTGAAGCAAATAACAGTCATAAGCCATGATTGGTAACACTGGACCGCCAAGATTCCTTGTGAATAACATGAAATGATCCCAAACCAAAGGCCTATAGCAATGATTTACAATGCCAATTCTCTTGCTCATTTGGTATTTCTTCCCAATTACCCCAAAATTAGGATATTAGCAGAAAGAGCAGTTTCGAGACTCCAGCCTTGATTACTCAATTAAGATTGGGAGTACATTTCAGTCGTCACAAAGGAATCGAGCGATCACAGAGATCCATCATAACATATTTATTCCCAAAAACTAATATTAATTAAAACAACAATTTCTCAAATCCGACACGAGTAAAAAGCATGACAAATAATACATGAATCAGACGTAAATTAATTATTAAAAAAAATCGACGTAAATAACAAATCCCATCCTTTTTCAGTAAGAATCATGCATTTTTTCAACATAAAATATCAAAAAATGAATAATGATAGAGAAATGCTGGCAAGTGTAGAAAGAATCACCATTGAAATCGACTGAAGGACTAAAACAAAGAGGTCGATATTGATTTCTCAACCCGTGCGAAAATTGATGCAAATATTCATGTATATATCAAGAACCCTAGAAATTAAACAACTCAATTACAAGGTAAAGATGTGTAGAAATTAAATACCTGTGTAAAAGCCGCAGTTTTTTTCTTCTGACCTCAAATTTCACAAATGGAACCCCCAAATACAGAAGCAAGAGAAGATGGAGAGGTAGAAGAATGTGTCTGCCGTAATATGTAAGGGCAGATTTGTATTAGTTGCGCAAGATTGATTTTGTCGGAGGAGGGGAGCTCCGATAGGTAATCGTGGAAATAATAGAGCGCAATCTAATCTTGTATTGAGTCTCGGGCCTTACAAGATTGGGTCTTATTAACCAA
Source organism: Perilla frutescens (assembly GCA_026008535.1). Lineage (NCBI taxonomy): Eukaryota > Viridiplantae > Streptophyta > Magnoliopsida > Lamiales > Lamiaceae > Perilla > Perilla frutescens. The sequence goes on along the minus strand of BRKX01000003.1, from coordinate 65,808,824 downwards.
ACATTGGACTTAGTCCTATCCAACCCATTATCTCACCCAATCTAATCAACCAAACGGCCCCGTATTGGAATCTCATATCTTAGTATTAATATCATTTTGCTGATATATTTAAAACTAAATAGGCTGAATGATAAACGGATTAAAAATGGATCTTGGTTTTAATAAAATGTGGTCTGAATACAAACCCATCTTGCTTATATTTTATATTTAATTTTTTCTTGTACATTGATATGATCTTATGAATGAATATTATATATTTTCTTTCTAAGTAAAATCATATTTTAAATATGTTGTATAATATTCTCAAAATATAAACCCATTGGGTCCAATACAAGAGTCCTTCTAATGTAGCAGGACTGGATCTGGTAATCTTGATTAAGATGGGCTTTTAATGGGCTAATTAATATAAAAAGTGGGAAATTTTCTACTGATTTTTTTTTTTCTCATAATAGTCCCCAAGTTTAAGAAAATTTATTTGGAAAGAAAATAAATTAATAAGTAGGTTGATTAAAACTAATGTTAATACAAACTCTGTAGCTCAGTCATATTTCCCACCTTCATATGATAGAGTGATTCGAGAAAAAGAAAAAAAAAAAAAAAAAGAGAGAGTTGCGTGAGAATATTTGAAGAAAAGTTGGACAGTGTGGGAAAGTTTTATTTAGAAAAAGTTCTGGCCCAATCCTAATTTAGTCACAAGATAATATGGGCTATGTTACTATGTATATCCACAGCCCATAGGAATGCTATGTTTATTAAGGGAATTATGAGAATTATTAAATTATCTTTAAAATTTTCTCTATTTATAGATTGTATTAGCTTTTTTTTTCATTATAGATTGTATTAATTTAAGTTCAAAAATCGTATATACATACGTGTGTGCGTCTTATCTATACATATATTAAGGTTAAATCGTATGATAGCCAACAATTCTGGTATAAATCATTGTCTATCACACGATTTAATAATTAAATTTTAGACAACAGTTTTTATACAACAGATAACAATTTTGAATTAATAGACAACAGTACTGACATTTCTTGTTGTAAATTTTCTATTTTTTTTTTGCCTTTTTCACGACGGTTTAGATTACAACCGTTTGTATTTTAACAATTTTTTGCAACCTCATTTATTATTTTTTTATTTGAAAATTTGAGATTTGTAACATTTTGTGTTTTATTTTTTTATACATAGGTGGAAGATTTGAAATACTCTACAATTATATTTTAGACAACAGCTTTTATACAACAGGCAATAATTTTGAGTCAATAGACAACAATAGTGACATCTATTGTTATAAATTTTCTAATTATTTCTTTGAATTTTTCACGACGATTTAGATTACAACCGTTTGTATTTTAACAAATTTTTGTAATATTTTTTATTATTTTTTTATTTGGACTTTTGAGATTTGTAACATTTTGTATTTTATTTTTTATGCATGAGTAGAAGATTTAAAATACTCTACATTTATCGCCTAAAAATAATAATTTTCATTTTTATTGCACTATAATAATAATAATAATAATAATAATAATAATATAATAATAATAATATACGTATTATATAGTTTTAAATAGTTTATTATTTTTCTATGTGAATTTGAACATTTAAAATAATTAAACAATTATATATTTCTATTTATCATATATTCAAATAAATCAAATGTTCTTTAATCGTGGACAATTATACATTGTTATATATAAAATTGTGTCGTTTGAAATATTCCAATTCAATCTTTCTAACATGGATTTTCATTTAGTTTCTAAATTTAATTTTCTTTTTGTTTGTCATATCTACACAAAATTGATGTTCTTATCTAATTAATTAGTCATATGAACATCATTTTATTAATTTTTAAAAATTGAATATAACATATAGAATTAAAAAAATAATTAGAATATTACAAATTTAAAAAAAATAATTATTATTTGTGCACCGCACAAGAAAAATACTAGTATTTCAAAAAGAAGCTCGAGCTTCTTGACTATAATAACTTATTTATTTTATTTTTTGTGTTGGTCCTAATCCAATACTAAACAAGTTTGAATTAATTGAATATTTTTATAAAAAATTCCCCTGGTCTATCATCTCCATACATGATGTAATTGACGATTGGAAGTTTCATACAATCTCTTCCTACAACAAATCTGGGCAAACTAAAACAAAATACTTTTTTCGTGGAATGTAGATTCAATTTTATTTTTGATCTTTTTTTAATTCCTTGGAATTTTGTTTTCTCACTCACGGTAGTATCAAAAGTCACTTATACGCCGGGATATCTTAAATAAAACTGATAAGAAATCGGTTTTGTGAAATTGGGACAAACACCAAAATACACATTGAATCGGATTAATTATCTTAAAAATCATGAACTTTTAACATCCGTTTTTGAAAAGGGATGTCAAATTGGTCAGATTTCACACTCGCACCAACATAAAAAAAGGAATTGTGTAAATTCGGAGGCACCAATGTAAATTTTTAAAACTTAATGGTCGAATCAGGACGGATTTGAAGAGATGAGCAAGTTGGTGTCTGAATCGGAGATCAATCTCTTTTACAAAAATTTGGGAATGTTGAATAACACTAAAATTAAAAGTTAATATTTTAATTACTTACTTTAAAGTTTTTGTTAAATATGAAACTAGACCCAAACTTCATCATTTTTAAGACAATCAAGGAAAATTCTACGCTACCCCCCGGGTATTACCCAGAGGGTCTCGCTTGCCGACGCGTGTCCACTTTTTTGAATTTCCTTTTAGTTTTATATTAAATAGCCCGAAATTCCGAAATACGGTGTATTTTCACGGAAATGCGGTAAACAGCTATTGAGTCACTTTTGATAGTAATGCCTCAACAGGTCTCTGGGCCCCACCCTGGACATTGGCACAACGTCAGTGTATGTCGGCACAATGTATACTTTCCGAATCCGGCGACCTTGCGAGAATTTTTTCACGTCGGCAACTAATCCAGGATATAGAGTGAAATGTGTTCTTTCAGATCCGCATATTTTCAGAATTTTTGCATATTATTTGCTGATGAATTTGGAATTTCTAAGATTTAGGAAGAAAACCTAATTTTTGTGATACCTTTCAATCATTGGCCCTCGTGCAAATTTCCCGCGACATCTTTACCGAGATTAAGAATGATTATTATTTGGTTTTTAGGACATAATACGTTTTATATTTACTTTTAACATATGGTATTAAGATTATGGTATTAAGATATTATTATGATAAAATAAGGATTATGAAATCGCGGGTACCGCTAAGCTCGAATTCAAAAAGCCCAAAATAGAAAATGACCTTTCATTTCTTCTCATCTCTCTCTCTCTCTCTCTCTCTCCTCATTTTCCATCGGAGCTCTCCCATTTCAGTGTCGACGGTTTTTCACGATTTACATTTTGTAGAGTCGCGACGGCCACAAGCTTGTTGAGAACGTTCTTGTCTGTTTGAATCGGTGAGTTGTTCTGTAATATATACTTAGCTTCGGTTCCGTTAACCTCTTTCGAAAAATCGTAGTTTGATTTCTTGGTTTTTCTTCAACGTTGTTCTGTAACAAAAAGAAAGTAGTTCTGAACGTGGTAACATCATGTCGTCGGGCCGCCGCTCTGTTAGTACGTCGCAAGGTGGTGGGAAAGGCAAATCGAAAGAGGAGGGGAAGAGAAAGCTTCCTGACTTGGACGGTGAGTATGTTGAAGTTCATTTTAAATTTTAGTGCATTTGTGATTATTTGATATCATTTGAATGACATTTTAACCATTAATGGCTTAGTGGCCAGTCTCTGAAACTTGTGTTATTTTATCTGGCTTTGATTTCATTTGAATGGCATTTTCATCATCAAGGGGGTAGTGACCAGTCTCTAAAACTTGTGTTATTTTTTCATACTTTGTCGAACAGATTCAATATTCCGTGGAAAGAATTGATTTGATTTGTTCATATTTTATTTTTTCATACTTTGTAAGGCAGATTCAATATTCTGTGGAAAGAATTGATTTTATTTGATCATATTTTATTTTTTCATACTTTATGAGGCAGATTCAATATTCTGTGGAAAGAATTGATTTTATTTGATCATATTTTATTTTTTTCATACTTTGTGAGACAGATTCAATCTTCTGTGGTAAGAATTGATTTTATTTGATCATATTTTATTTTTTCATACTTTGTAAGGCAGATTCAATATTCTGTGGAAAGAATTGATTTTATTTGATCATATTTTATTTTTTCATACTTTGTAAGGCAGATTCAATATTTTGTGGAAAGAATTGATTTTATTTTATCATATTTTTGGAGTCATTATATTAGAGATAACCAATGAATTATGTGGAAAGAATTGGTCTGATTTGATCATAGATTTTGAGTCATTCCATTATAGATTGTGGATTCTGTGGAAAGAATTGGTGTACTTAATCTTAGTTTTGAGTCATTATTTTAGAGATTGTGGATTATGTGGAAAGAATTGGTTTGATTTGATCATAGTTTTTGAGTCATTACTTTAGAGTTTGTGTATTATGTGGAAAGAATTGGTGTATTTTGTCTTAGTTTTTGCGTCATTACATTAGAGATTGTGAATTTTGTTGAAAGAGGTGGTTTAATTTGATTATATTTTTCTGAATGATTACATTTTCGGATTCTGTGGAAAGAATTGGTTTTGAGTCTTGAATGTTATTTTGCATTTGTAGGTGGGGCAATTTGATGGGAATGAGACCATGCCAACCAAGGAAGAAGAAGAAATGCACCATGGCAGCCCTAAATGGATTGCTATGTTGTCCATTGAAGATGAAGAAGATCAAGGCATGAAGAATTCAAGAGCTTAGAAAGAAGAATGAGAAGATTTGGACGTGTGCATGGAAGTTTGCATGGAAAACAGTGGATCTCGAATTTTCATGCATGGATTTATTTTGGTTCGAATTTGGGCGCCGATTTTGAGAATTAAATCAGCCCAAGATCGAAATATTAAAGGTCCAAGTTGAAGATTGAAGGCCCAAATTAATTATAATTTATTTTTATCTAGATTAGATTTTATTTATTTAGTTTTTGGTCTTTTCTAGAATTACCTTGCTTAGAATTTTATACAAGGTAGAACTCTTTATTTTTCCATAGAATTTTCGTCCATGTTGGACTTTTAATTAGCCTAATATTTTCGTCCATAGCTAGTATATATAGGAAAACATTATGTTATTTTCAGTTTAGACGTTGATTAATATTTGAAGTTTATTTTCAATTGTCTCACGATCCATCGGTTGATCACCTTTATTCTTTTATTGTTTTGGTTCAAAAGCAATACTCTTTCGATCCAGCAAGTCTAAGGTTTTATTCAAGGTTCTTTCGAGTTCTTCAAGGTCACGGGGGAATCGCTATCAAATCGAGGAGTATCAATCATCGCGTTCGTGGATTCCAGTTCTACCGGTTCGACGAGATACAAATCACGACATCAAGGCTGCCGCACCTTTCATCAATATCAACCCAATGCCAATCCATCACCTTCATCACGTGAATTCATCTCCATAATTCATCAAGTAAGTCCGATCCATATTTCGTCCATAAACCCTAGCCATAATAGCCCTAAAATCGCCTAACCATAAATCTGTCCAACCGTCCCCTTTTTCCTATTTATTTAGAATTTGTGTTTTGCTTATTTGAGTCATTGTCTAGGTATCCTAGGGTTCTATTTATCGAGTCTAAATTTCAGTCATATAATCGAGTCTTTGTGTTTGTTTTAGTCGAGTTTTTAGTCTAGAGAGTCGGATTGAATCCTTCTTAATTTTGACGTGTTTCGATCTTAAGTCTTCCGCTATGTTTCCTCTAGATTTAACTTAGATTCTCTATCTGGGTTACATCATAATTAGTGCCCGTGGTCAGTTACATGTTGTCATAAGAGATATGCGTAAACGTTTGAGCACGAAGAATCTAGAGGCTTTCAGTCGGACGTGTTTTGGTCACCTTCTTGATGTGCCTCCAATTCAGCCTCAAATGCAGTTGTTTTTCTTAATGCTGAAGTCACTAGAGGAGGCATCCGAGCGTAGGAATGTAATGTCCTTCAGGATTAATGATAGGATCGTCGAATTAAGGCCACAAGAGTTCTTTTGTATTTCTGGGTTGAGTTTCAAAGAAAGTGTGAGACTGCCCTGTTCATCGAAGATGCATCGAGACATTTTCTGAGGCAAACAAAATTTGAAAGCTGTAAACATTGAGCAAGCTTTCAAGAATTATAGAAAATCTCATAAGGGTAGTGAAAGTCTTGTTTTGAAATTAGCTATGTTGCACGTTGTTTATGGTCTGCTTATGAATAGAGACCAATTGTGGAAGAAGATAGAGGTCGATTATATGCATCTTGTTGACAACCTAGATGTTTTCAACCAATATCCCTGGGGGAGGGTTGCTTATGACTTCTTGGTTCGTTGGACACATCAGGCGAGAAGAAATGTAGATCGACTCACTATTCAATCAGACAGGCCTGCGAGCGATGTGTGTGGCTTCTTTCTGACCCTGCAAATTTTTGCGTTTGAGTTTATGTTGATCCTTGCAAGGCATTGCGCTAGTATGATTGATGCAGTGGCTTTTTCTCGGATCCGTCGGTGGACCACTGCTTTATACTTCAAATATACTCATCAGCTCAATTTTTTCCAGAGTTCAGTTGTCGATAGCATGGTAATTCACTTACTTGTTAGGCAGTTACAAGAATTATATTACTATGCTTATAACTACCTGCTAATGTCTTAATTTCTTGTCACAGATGCATTTTAAATTCTCTGATGATGAAAGAAGTCGACTGCGAGCAGCTGGTTTGATAAGGATGATGATAAGGCTGAGGATATTCACAAAGCAGATGGTGCAGATGATTTGGGGGAAGTGAGAAAGCCAAATAATGGTGACACTTCTGCAGCAAGAAGGTCTCGGAGGGAGAATGCTTCCAATTTGAGGAAGCTATTGAGATCTGTCACGGGGGCTTCATCTTCCAGAGTGTCAAAAGAATCAAACGCTAAAGACATATCAATTAAGAAGCTCGGGAAAATTATAATAGTTAGTGTGACAGTTTTATGCAACCCTATTAAGTTTGTATCTTGCTTAGTTAACATAAGCATATTCATTGTCATGTTGAATGTCAGGAAATGAATGTGAGGATGCAGACAGACTCCATATGTATTTAGAAGATGTCGAAGATGGTGATGGTAATGTTTTTTTTAATAGATGTAGTCATCAATGTTTCATTTTTTTCCTAAGTAAGCTGATTACTTTGAGTTTCATTGTACATAACAGGGAATGAATGTCTTGATAGAGACCACACTAGAGTGGATTTTTACTGTAGAGAAATCTGTTGATGACCTGAAAAAAAGCTTTGAGGGTGTTGGCTCTATTCAAGAGGAAGCTGCAGACTGTGTGAATAAAGAAAATCTCCCCAAAGTGGCAGAAAAATGTGGTATGGCCAAGTCTGACCATCATCTTGAAAAGGTAGATCGTAATGTGGCTAGTGAGCATGTTGGTGTTGGTGAGAGGCAATGTGGAGAGGGTGGACAAGTAGATTATGTTGACAAAGCCAAGGAAAACGAGGAATTTGAAGGAGGTGGGCCTGTTGAGAGGCAAGGTGGAGAGGGTGGACATTCTGATTTCCATGAAAAAACTGATTCAAATAAGGACTTTGTGGGTGGTGCGGCTGTTGAGAGACAAGGTGTGCCAACTGCTGAAGAGATTAAGAAATTATGGAAGAATATTGACCAGGTCTTGCAGGGAGATTGGTTCAACTCCATAAAAAATGAGCATGAAGCTGGAGCTGCACCGGATGTGGCAATAGACATGAATGAGACTCATTCACCGGAGTATGACATCTCTGATTTAGCAGCTTATGAGCCAGACAACTCTCCTGACAACGAGAGTGTGAAGCTCCCCCCTAAGAAGAGGTTGTTTGATGAAGTGGAAGGATGCGTACAACCATCTTATGGAGCTATCTATGCTGGGCCACTTCCCAAAAAGATGCAGACTAGGGGAAAGAAAATGCAGCAAAGCAAACCCGTGAAGTTGGCTTCATTAAGGTGGGAGATATTTGAGCCACACAGGGACTATGAGTGGCCCGTAGAAAAGCCATTCCATGATTAGTTTACAAAAGGCCGTAAGGAGGACCCGTAAGTTTGTTGAAGTCATTCTGTGTGGCATTTTATATATACAGTAAAACCTCTATACAGTAATATTGTTGGGACTGGAGAAAAATATTACTACAGGGAGGTTATTCTTATATAGAGTTTACATATAAAAAAATATTTTTTTGAAAAAAAATTAATATATATACACACACATATATATATATATATATTGTACAACACTTGGAAATGTGTCCCTTCATATTTTAAAAATATGATTTTAAAAGGTATATAAGATTTATTCATGTGCTAATGCATATACGTATCTAGGAAATGAAAAAAAAAACTGATGGTGCCAATAACTTAGAAATTACAAAAAAAATTGGATGAAGATGAACAAAGAATAGTTGCAAATTTGAGAAATTAGATAAAAGAACTTCATTACAATAACGAAATGGATATGGATATTTTTCTCGATTATCCAAATGAGCAGCAAGTAGTGTATGCTTTAACCGAAGAAGATATCATTACATGAATCAAGCAAGAAATATAAGGTGATAATCCAGAGGATGATAGTGTAGAAATAGAAAAAGTCTCATGTCAAGAAGCTTCAAGCATATATGTTGGATAAGCTGTAAATATTTTGGATTCAATAAGAAGGTGTTGTGTTGATAAGTTACTTCGAACGCAAGTTAAATGATGTGGTATTAACCCAAAAAATTAAAGCATTGTCATAAGCAACTTTAAGTAAGTATTTCATACAATCTTAAGTTTAATATAACATATGTAGTTAAATAGTTCTAGATATTATATATATATATATATATTTAAATATATTTGAAATTTAATGTCATTTTATTACTATATGGAGGAAAATTTTTTAAGGATGGTCCTGAAAAAACATCAGAATATTACAATGTGGAGGTTATTCTTATTTATAACTGGTCCCGAGTTGGGACCATAACTTTTTATTACTATAGAGAGTATTCTTATTTAGAGGTTTTACTGTAGCATGTTATCTACTTTGAACATGACTGTTCTTCTGCCTTAGAGATCGGAGAATCTCATTACCAACCCAGTGCAAGAGTGAGGTAGATGTGAAGTGGTTTGTTAATCTGCATACAATTAAAGGTTGGCTTGGTGATGAGGTATGTTTAAATCCCTATCTATGCGTCTGCGTGTTATTTGTCAATCTATTACTCAGAGTGAGTCACATTTTGTGTTAAATGCAGCACTGTGATGTCTTGTTGAATTTGCTCATAGTATTTTCACTCCAATTCCCTGACTAGTTTAAGCATGATTGGATGTTGATTGAGTCTATTAAAACAGTAAGCTCATTTGAAAAGCCACTGATCAGACTCTCTGAAATTTCATGTTAGTTTGTTAAGTAATATGATTGTTGTGTTATATTTAAGCAAACATTGGTGATTGATAGCATGGATCAGGTGCCAGAGAGGATCATACTGTTTGTTGAGGGTGAGTACCCCCATCAAGGCGGCAAACCCTGGCATGAGGTGGACCACGTCGGAATTGGTCATATTCGGGAGAATCACTGGGTGCTCTACAGGCTAGACCTTAATGAGCAAAGGGTTGTTATCTTTGATTTGATGTCTACGGGCCAAACAAACTGGGATGATGTCAAAGTAGCATTCACCAATATTTGTAGAAATGTGGCCTTGCTCATTGAGATGCTGGATGTGTATAGGGACAAGATGCCAAAGCCAACACTGAAGAAGGTGTGGGACCTAGTGAGATACGAGCACCCTCTACAGCAGACCAACCTGTCTGATTGCGGTGTGATGTGCATCAAGTTCTTATAATGCCTTCTAATAGGTAAACCCTTCTCTGCGATAGATCCTGGAATGTGTTCAAGGTACATGAAATCATATTGTGTTGAGTTGTTTACGAAGAGCCAAGCTGTGATGGTTGAATAGACATTTTGATCAAGTTGTTGTTATAAGGTCTAAACATATGCTTTGGTGAACTTGTTGTTAATTATGATGTATGGATTGACAGTAGCTATTTAAGATAATGTAAATATTTACTAGATCAGATAGTGATGGCCAAAATATATCACCTGTAGGTTCTTTTTGTTTAGTGGGCTACATTAGGTTAATATAGGATATTAGGAATAGACTTTTGATGGTGATCCTGGAATGTGGAATCTAGATATGCTTTAAGTTCTTGCTGATTACTAGTTAGCTTCTACAATATTATAACAGTGATGCATGATATTAGATTGAATGCTGGGTCTGAACAATTTATTTTTTCTTATATATGTTAATCATGGTAGTTGATTATTTGAAAACTGCATTGCTTGCTTACAAATTTATATGCATCTTCACTGGGCCTTGCCAATTTTCCAAAATCATATTATTGTTATTTATTGGGCCTGCAATTATTTGTAGGTAATGGGCCTGTTAATTTAGTTGTACAGTCTGGCTTAGGGAGAAAATTTCTAAAATCATATTATTTTGGAACACTGGCCCTACAATTTCTTGTAGCTATTAGGCCTGTTTAATTAGTTGTACAGTGCTAGGCTTAGGGAAAAGATGATTTATTTCACAAGGAACACGATTACAAACATATAGTGCAGGAATACAAAAACACACATACAGTATAAAATGATAAAATAATTAACTAGGAAAAATGAACGATGAACATCTACCATCTCCATGACTCCTTCCCAGTAAACCACCACTTTTTCTTCAATCAAAATCGGAACTGTCCAACCATTCCTCAGATGGAGTCCTATTCCTCCAAGGTGGAGGAATTTCGCAATCTCCAAAATCTTCACCCTCTTCGAAAAACAATTTGAATAACTCATACCAATAAGGCTCGTCTTCTTCCTCATAAGCAAGGGTGAGTGGCTTCATCTGCAACTCAAAGATAGATCCAATTAATGATCATGCGAATCAATTTTTTTAAAGACACCATAATATCTACCATCTAGCAGGGACTTACCATGGCTAGATTGGACCATGCATCTGGATAGATAGGAGAGAACTTATAAATAAGAGACATAAGAGACATAATTGATGTTTTTGCAAGGATAATGGTGCATGAAATAAATTTATTAGATCCCTGTTATTTATATAACATAGAATATTGTAGCTATATTTAAAAGCTGTCATATTTCGTGAACTATTGAAGCCAATCCATGAGGCCTGTGACATACAGAAAAAGCTTTGGATAAAGCTGTCTACTAGCAACGAATATATTCCTATTCGAATGGACATACGCTTGACACAGATGAAAGCACGGTCTTCATACAATACGATTGATTAGATGCAATGTTCACGGACGCTACATTGATTCATCGAAAAAACAAAATACTTGTACTTATCTATAACTATCTATTAATACGATTGTAATGCTAGATTATGGTATCTAATCATCATCTGAAACATCTGGTGGAGGGCCATCCATCTCTAGAATGTCGTCGGGCTTGTCATTACCGGCCGACACCTCAAACATGGCTTTAAACAGATACCATCCCTTATCGCCGTCTTCCTTATAAACGAGTACGTGGGGGCGTAACTAAGAGGGAAGATCACATTACTTGTGTCAACAACTTGCAAAAATTAAGCATCTACAAAGTATTCGACAACTAAACTCAAACATGTGCAATATGTGCCCATTCTTTCTCAGAGATGTGAACAGTTTTGTTGTACATGCAGAATGTCTCAACTCCGGTGAAATGGATAAGCTAAGACATCATTTCATACCTCTGACGCTAGGTCTCAATCCTTGCTTCAAATAGTTCAAGTGGAATGTCGAGCTGCTTCTTAGTTCGCAGTTCATCTTTCACGGTTGATAGACACCGAAGGTTGTGTTCTTCATGACCAGACACCCATTTCTTAATGAATGTTAAGAAATGGATGTGCAACAGATAAAATAGATCCACCTCTTGTGACCATGGCGGTTGATAGAACTGAAAATCTTGACTGGTGTTATTGCCAGGTACTGCCATTTTGCATGGGAAGAATAATTCGATGGAGCTTATGAGCCCATTTATAGATGACAAAACTTTTGCCAGGATTATGGGCCTAACGAGGCATTTCGAATATGTACTGTCAAGATGTTCAATTTTTAGTAAACAATTTTTAGCAAACAAAAATTCATGTTTATTATTCTTGGATTTATAGAGTTCCTTGAAGCTGTGAAGCATTTTTCAACTCCATAATGTGGACTAATTTTTTAATATTTCACGCATATTGAGTTAATGTATGTAAAGAAAGCACGATATTAGGTACCACGAAGGTCAATGTAAACAAGCATAGGCAAGGCATTCTACGAGCCAACATACATATTACACACAATGAATAATATTACAAACAAACAAAATCATACAACATACTGGAACGGACAATCACACACAAAAGTACAACACACCGACTTATTTAACCGTAGCTATGGCATCTACGACATGAGGGTTTGCCGTTTGTGGTGAAAGGATGGAAGCAACATCAATTCCACATTCTATATATCATCTTCATCTTCACTGTCGGGGACCACATAGTTGCAAGGTTCACCATCATCATTAGCATTCATCTCCAGCTCGTTTGAGGGAGGTGGTGTAGTATCGGTGATTTCATTATCATCATCAATTTCTTCCTCTACCTCGAATAACAACTTCAGTATCCACTAATTTTCCTCTCCTTCATCTTTGTACGCTAGAGCCTCAGGCCTACGAGCTACAATGTGTTTAGTGATCCATTATAAAAGAATTAGAAATTCATAGAATGAAGCCAAGTGCTAACTCAAACGTGTTTACCTGCTCAATGTGCGCCCATTCATCATCATCAACTTTCACAACGTTACGCATGGAATCATAGCGGATGGGGCTAATTCGATCGATCAACCACTGAAATATTTCATACCTTTTGCGTCAATCCACCAACTTAGTCTCGAACTCTGCAATGCTGAAAGTCATTTCCAACCGATTTTGGACACATACACGAACACGATGAAGAACTCGTAGGTTTTCCTCATCTTTTCTTGGTATCCAGTTCCCATACCAATGCTCATCTTGAAGCTCGTACAGCATAACATGTTCAACATAACGAGTCCATGGCTCAATGTAGAACACATCATTTTATTTCCTAGCAAGTAGAGCCATATCTATTCCGAATTCCACATGAAAATTTTGAAAGATGACAGGTTATATACATATATATATACATAGTGGATAAATAATATAACTTTGTCAAGGAAAAGGATAAAAATTAACCCTTAATAGTGGAATAGTACCAAGTAGAGTTCTGATATGTCACAATCATGTAAAAAAGAGAAAAAATGGAGCCTAGCTAGGGTTTCATTTAAGCAGAATCAAAATCCAAGGCATATAGTAGGTGAAGTTACCTAAGTTGTGCGCCGTACATAATGTTCATTAACATATACATGTACATTATGATGAACATGTAAGGTCAAAATGATAAATGGAAAGCAAGTAAATGACACGAGGTTGGTAACCCTATTCGATCAACGATCTATGTCAGAGGGACTTCTCAAGTCCATGAGAAACAATCTACTACTCCATTGTAAGGTTACAAATGCTTTTACATGGTGATCTCTCGTCACTCAATCCATTTTCTACTCACTACAACCTCTTTCGATGGACTGAATTGTGAGATCCCCTCATAACCTAGACTCCCTCTAGTTCCCACAGGAAATCTCTCTCGAGACTCCTTTAAAAGTGTGTATGAAAATGATTCAAACATAGACTAGAAAAATAATGATCAAAAGATATCAACTCTAGCCTAACAATGACGAATGCCTTAAAGTCTTTTGACTCTCTAATCATTACTTCTGTATTCATACTCGTACCAACTAACTAGTCTGATTCCTAGGCTATTTATAAATACAAGACATAGCCTAAACAATGTAATCAGAAGTCCTAATCTGAATCAAACTCTAAAAGGAAACTTTCCTTGTTTGATTCGGATTCTACTAGTTTAGATGCCTTCTTTGAATAGAACTCCTGTTTTTCTTCTTTGATCTTCATCACGAACAAGATAGCTTCTATTCTGAAATGTCCATCTTGAATCGGCGGCTTCAACTCCTTGAATCTAGCATGTCATATCTCTTGGAAACTCTCTGGACAACCATGTTCATGAACATGATTAAGTACGTGTCTTGATCTTCAATCAGATTGGCAGCGGAATGTTCTTTGTAATGTCCAGAACATGGTCTTCAATCCTTGGAAAACCAAAACCTTTGTGTTCTTTGATATTGCCATACAGATCATGACAATCTCAAACACTTTAGAGCAGATGGCACTAACAGTAGATTACACCCAAACTTTAGGGCCCGCATTCTCCCCCACCTGCGACTATAATTGCAACAAATATAAGGTTAGAGCTTTAGAGATTTACGAGTTCATAACAATTACACATACAATTTCTCCAATGTACCTGGAATATAGATGTAACATCAATAGGATTATCCAAGCTCTCATTTTGGGAAAACTGACTATTTCTTGCATTATTTTCCTTCAAAGCAGTACAAAGAGGAATCAGGTACCAGAGCATGCAAAGTTACAAAATTTATAGAAAAAAAACCCGAGACAAACCATAAACTTCCCATATGTATTCTCCCCCTCCTAAGTGTTAATGACAGAATTAAAGGACTCCTTTATCTGGAGTTAGTTGATTTGTCTCTGGTTGATCCAGTCTGCTGAGAACACTATATTTCTGCAAGAACCAGAATTTACTCTCTTAGCAAATCATACACTTTTCTTATTAATTATAATGCACAATGTAGTTTTCTGCTCCAGATCATACCTGGTCATTTTGAAAGCTGTGGACTTCGTTTGAGCCTGACTTTACCTTTCTTTTTTACTCCAGTGCGACTTCAACTTTGGGGAGGGACTTCTGCCTCGTTTGTGAGAGAGTGGCGGCCAAATGTTGCTTGATTGTTGTCCTCTTGAACCCATCTGACCAACTCTCTGGAAAGTTGACCCACCAGTCTTTTGTGATAATCTTAGTTTACTCTTTAGTGCAACTATACGATTGAACATGAGTTTTCTAGCATCAGGTTGTTGTTTCACATCATGCACTAACTCCAGCATCATCCGCATAATGTAGTTTACAAAGCTCATTTCACCAACATCACCCACTTTCGAATTGCAGAACTGACCCCCGTCATTCACATGCCTCTTCTTTGCCTTTCTGGTCTACCAGGGCAGAATATAACACTCAGGAAACTTCATCACGTTCATAGCCAAATACACTCGAAAAATATGTCGGCACAATATTCCTTCGGTCTCCCATATGTGACAGGAATAAGTGGTTATATTAGAACTCCTATTAAACTGCACACACCTAATCCTTCTCATGAGGGGCTAAGAGGCAACCCTAAATTACATTGATTCATCATCGACATAGACCGGATTCCCAATAACAACCACAGTTACTGCAAATGCTAGTTGAGCCTCGAAACTGCCCAGCGGTCTCAATATTTGCTGCATCGTCTGCACGCTCTCTTGTTCACCAATCAAGTTGTGTTCGCTCAAAATTCTGCACAATTTCAATCAGTGAACATATAGCATTGTATAAATCTTTTAAGACCTTATTTTTCACCTCACTCCTAGATGTAGTGAGAAGACCGACGCTGAAAGTATTGTTTGTGAAGACAGATGCCCATCTTTTCCTCAATTTGTACATAGCTGAAAACCACCTATTTTCCTCAAGCTTAAACGTTCGAATTATGGCCTCCCAACATTTCTCAAACTCAACATCAGACTCCACACCATTCATGCAATAATACCAGCTCTTCCTAAACTCACTATTCGCATTCAAAGACCCAAAATGAGATGGGGCATTTCGGGAAATATGCCACTGACACAATCTATGACTTGTAGTTCGAAAGGTTAAAGCAATTCCATTCATGAGAGGCTGACTTTGATCAGTAAATATCACTCGGGGCTCCCTCCCGTGCATTGATTCCAAAAAAGTTGAAAACATCCATTCAAACGAAGTAATAGTCTCATTCGATAAAAAGGCCAACTCAAACATAACATTTTTCATATGATAATTAATCCCTACAAATGGTGCACATATCAAATTATATCTATTTGTTTTGTATGTTGTATCGACCGATAAAACATCACCAAAATACTCATAGTCAATCAGTGCACGGGAATCTCTGAAAAAAAAAATCATCAATCCACCTGTACATTCTAATAAAAGAAAGGCTCTTTATTTGATTTCTTCACAAAGAATTGCACAAGGGCATTTGCATCGACATTATCAACGCTGGTTGAAAGCTTCACACGGTTCAAATGGTTATAAACATCCTTCCTCGTGAATCCAATATTTTGAGGACCACCAGCTTCCATCTCTAGAAACCTACATGCTCGACCAACTCCTATTCCGGCTGAGTTAAGAGCCTCAATAAGTGATTTTTTTGCATGAGATAACTGACGTGCAGTTCACAACAAATATCATTGATCTACTGCAAGCATTTCATGGTTATGATCCTTAATAAATTTTTGTACTTTCCAAGGGCCATCCCGCTCCCTAACAATACGTATGCCAGCTTTACAACTGATGCGAGTAAGCTGCTTTTTATAAGCAGCTAATCTCAGTTTTGATCGTTTCTTATCATGTTGACCTTCACATGAACAATCATACTCTTTCATACACAACAAATTACTTCCAGAGAAATAAGTTTGATCGCCCTTCCTAACACTAAACCCACAACACCTACCATACTCACAATAAAGTAAGTAAACTTGCTCTGGACTCTCCACAATATTTCCAACTTCAAATTGTTTCTCTAATTTAAAAGATATAGAATCATCACCACAACTTAATTTATCATCGGAATCACGAAATTCATCTCTATCATCTTTCTGATTAGGATTATCCTCATCGGAAACATCATTCTCAATTGAAATATTCAGATCGATATTCATTTCAAAATCTATAAACCTACAATAATAATTTCATCAAACGAAAATTTAAAACAATCAAATACCAATTACAAAGATAGAGAATGGTACCGAAATCTGAAATTAGGAAAAAAAATCTAATCACATAAATTCGAGGTTCGAACGTCTCATACATGACATTATACAAAAAAGACTACAACCTAAAGAAGACGCCATTTCTCGATGATTTGCACCGCACAACCCAGTAAATCTCAAGCACAAATTAAGTAGGGTTAAACAAAGTAATTGGGTAAATATCAAACCAATACTCACTAAAATTCGAAAATTAAATAGAGACGGAACATACCTCAACCAACTCAGCGGCTTAATTAACACAAATTCAGCATATTCACAATCTGCTTCGCCGCTCCCGTCTTCAGAAAAAAAAATATAAATTAAATAACATATACTAAAGTTCCAAGATTAAATGAATATAGAGAGTTAAAATGGGCTCGCCAATGTGTTTTTCTTCAAAAAATTTGTTTCACCCAAAATGAAATACCCTTGAGAGCTTTATCAACTGTGTGTTCCTTCGATTTTAAAATTTCTTAATAAAATTTTTATATAATATATTTAAAACCCGAATCTGAATTGCTGTCAATTTTTAAAAAATTGAATAGTTTTCAGCACACATCTTAAGAAATTACTAATTCATCCGCAAATAGTCTGCAAAAATTCTGAAAATATGCGGATCTGAAAGAACACATTTCGCTTTATATCCTGGATCAGTTGCCGACGTGAAATAATTCCGGCGAGGTCACCGGGATCAGAAAGCATAAACTGTGTCGGCATACACCAATGTTGTGCCAATGTCTAGGGTGGGGTCCAGGGACCTGTCAATAGCTATTTACCGTATTTCTGAGAAAATACACCGTATTTTGGAATTTCGGGCTATTAAAAATAAAAATAAAAAGAAATTTGAAAAAGTGGACACGCGTCGGCAAGGGACACCCTCCGGGTAATACCCGGGGGTAGCATAGAATTTTCCGACAATCAAGCCTGTTGAATTTCACATTTGTATAGATTTTATTTGATTGCATTTGAGTTTGAACTTTAACGCGGTAGAGAATATGTTAAAGTTGGCTGATAATTATCTATCTATCTATACATATACATATATTAAAGTAAAATCATAGGGACAAACTTAATAAAAAAATATTAGCAAAAATTAGTACAAAATTAAATTGATGCCAAAAATTCTCAAATTTAACTACATAGTGTAGTTGGCAGCGGCCCTATTTGGCTGAGCTTTCCATGCTTTGAGGTCTGTGTGTTCAATCCTTTGAAGCTGTGCATATATAGTTGTGTGTGTGTGTGTGTTTTCTTTTCTTTTTTTAAAAGCTTTTTCTCTCATTTTGCCATCATATTTCTTTCCATCTAATGCGGCCGGTTTTTTTTTTTTTTTAAAAATTCCTCATTTTATTAGCAACTGGTGAAAGAAGAAGAAGATGCATGAGGGAGAAGGGAGATAAAAGAAGATGGAAAGATAGATTTTCATTATTCTTGGATTGAGTTGGACAAATATAGAAATATATGTATTGTATATGTATTGATTGACCATGTTAATTACATAGTGTTATAATTGATTCATACATGCATTATTATATTTATATAATTTCCAATTCTTCTATATGCATGCTTTTTAACATTTTATTTGTATTTAATAATTTTTTTTATTTTTTTATTATTTATAGTTTTTATTTTAATTAAATTATTTTTATTCATGATACATGTGGTTTAACAATTTGATTTACAAAATTTATCATAATAAGCTATGGAAATTCGATTTTCAACTTTTACATTATATATATATACTTAGATATGTCCCAAACTTAAATATAAATGATCTTGATTCAGATATTAGTCAATCGCAATATTATTTGTAAGTTAATAATTTCTTTAGACATGAAAGTTTTAATTCTATTTGATTATCTTATGACCGTGTTCTGTAAATTCTTATAATTTATATTGTGATCAATCAAGTGAACAAATTTATGGCCAAATAAATTTTACATGCAATCATAGCATTTTCTTGTATAAATTTTCATTTTCACCTATTTATGTAAATTTCAGTGTTTCTATTCCATGTTAATATAATATAAATATTCACTTCTAATAAATCAAAATATAAATATATATAGGTCAATTGAAATCACAATTGCATAGAAAAAAAGTCATTGCATTGCACGGTCATGTCTGTTGGATTTTGCGAATATTTTTGTATGTTGGGCAATTATATTTTTCGCTACAAATTTTTTGAATGTATGTACAACTACAAACCATGAGCTCAATTAATTTCTTTTGCCCTATTTTTTTAGCACTTGAGATTTCCTATTACATTCTCTGTATTACACCCCGTGTTACACTTTGAAATAATTTTTTTTTTTAGATTTTTTCCTTCAATTATATTTTTTTTATGATTTAGTTTAATTTTAAGATTTTTTTTAGGGTCACCCCACCTAAGTAGGGTTTATAATTATTTTTTAGTATTTAATTTATAATTTTTAATTAATAATTCATTATTATGGTTGATTAATTCAAAATTAAATTTTATAACTTTTTAAATTCATTTTTTGTAGATAAATGTTGGCTATGATTATTTATATTAGAATTGAATTTTAATTTATAATAAATATTATTAAAATAATAAATTTTATAGTGAAACACATAGAAGTGTAACACGAAATTTGAACCCTTTTTTTTATAGCTTGCTTTTTATTTATTCCAAGATTATATATTAAGTTATTTATTTATTTAAATAATTATGATAATTATTATTTATATGTACGAAAATAAAATTTAGCTTTTTAATCTATTTAAATTTTCGTTTGTTTCACACACTTATATACGCAATGACAGATGGGGGGAAGTGATTAATTGGGCTTGGTAAATTTTGGGCCTCTCCCACTTATATAAATATTGATGATTCATGCATAACTAACTCACAAGGTAAATTTAAAAATAATCTATTTAAATTTTCTCCCGTATGTTCTCTCCTGAGTCTTACAAGTATGTTATCTTTTTCTTTATTTTTTTGTTCTTTCAATTTCTTATATTTGTATTAGTATTTTTTATTTCATAATGATAATAAAAATACTTTTTTTTTTAATTTAAATTGTGATTCAATTTCATTATTTTTATCAATTTGTTTATATATATTTTTTTAATATAGAATATGGAGAGATTTTTTTTTAATTTAAATTGTGATCCAGAATAAGGGACCTCGCCAACCAGTTGGTCATTTGTATATGAAAAGAACAATTGGCGGTTATGAAAGAAGTTTTCGAGATGATTGGTACAAACAAGCATAACTACAACTTGACCAAGTGTAAATTTTTAGATCATTTTGAATTACAAAATATTTATACATTTCTATCTCATTTAAATTTCTGATTTTTTGTGATAATGTGTTCTTAATATTTATTTATTTAATGGTGTATATTTTTTTATACACAATACAATGATGCCTCCCTCCCCCTAAAATTTAATTTTGGATCTGCCACTGTATATATGTATGTATTGCAAAATATATATATAATTTATAGAGAGAGGATCACCACTAAAAAAAAGGAAGAAGAAAAAACACACCACCACGGCACCACATAACACATTTATAAACATAATTTACATGAATTGTTTTCATATATCCAGTGATAAGCTTTCGACAAAGTCATATTTATTGATTTATTGTATCATTTATATATATCCCATACTATAACCGTAAAAGGAATCAAGAATAAAACCTAGATCCACTCCAAACAGCATCTCTCTCTCTCTCTCTCTCTCTCTCTCTCTCTCTCTCTCTATAAAATGTACATATTCATTTAATTATTTGAAAACTCTGCAACACACCTAATCCACAACCGAAGCAAAATATATGTTTTACAGATTGTAAGCAAAACTAATATTCCAAGATTCCAACATTTCTGCTCTCTGCTCCCTCCAACCACGTCACTTTTTTTTTTTCGTTTTTTCTTTTTTATTTCACATGGAAATCGAACTGTCCAACGTGAACCATCCACAAACCACTAATTATCGACCTCTATATATATATCAAATTAATTGCAAATAATAATTTATGGCTCGAGCATCGAGGTGGGGACCAATTTATAAAATCGACACGTACATTTAAGTTTAGTACAAAATATGTTCAACATTAAGATTTTAATAATATGAAATAATGGAACTTAAAGTCCAAGTGTTTCACATTATTGTCGCATGTTTATGCTTTTTAATGCAAGAGGCTTTTCCTTAGGTAGTTATATATTGTTTTCGAGATCTTTCGAGATTAGGACATAAAATATATCTGTGAGTAAAGAATGCATCGAGAAACCCTACTTATATATATATATATATGGTCGTTGTTATAGGAGATCTAAATGGGATTATTTTTATGAGAGTGAAAGTTGCTTGTTAGTGTAGTACTTATGGGGGGTTATGCTTCTTTCCACCAATTATTGATTGTTATTTGGGATTAATTTATTTTGTTTAGGACATCTATCATGGATTCAATCTAGTGGCACCCATTCTTTACACGTCTAAAAGAAGGCAATATAATCCCCCTCCTCTCTCTTTTCTTTTTTCTAAGATAGATACACTCACATATATATTATACTAAATAATTAACAATCGATCATCTCCTTTGATGAACACATTAATATACGTACCCACTAGGCATATGACAAATTGTAATTAGGATTCGTCATTCATAATGTACATATGTAAATATTGCACATGTCGCACAATCTTAATTATCCCACTGATCAAGATATAATTAATTTTACTAGAAATTAACAATAAAAAAGAAGGCTCATCACATAATAATGTATAATAATTATTTAAACTTTTCCATGCATTATCACACAAAACTTATATAGAAGCATGCATATATCGTTAATTATCCTGTATAAATTAAAGTATATCTTCTTCAACTTCAATATTTAATAAGATCTTAGGGTCAAAAGTTATATAAATTAAACTATACATATGGTCTCCATAACCTCCTCGACCACGTTGTTATTGTATTAATTGGCCCTCCAATCACATTTACACAACATATTTAGAACATCTCTTGAATAGCCTCTATTATATTGAGCGTTTTACCCGCGCCCAATGCCAAATAAATAATTGTCAAGCTCTTCTTTTCTTGGTTTAATTATGGCTAAAAAACTATCAAAAACGAGTCAAAATATAATTTTTATTTTTACAAGTACTACTACTTTATAAAGTGGGTCACAGTACGTATGAGAAAACAAACCAACTGTTTGCTTGCTTTTACATTTTTAGCATGAATTTTTTAAAGTTGCACGTCAGTACCCAATATTTGCATAATTAACACTTTTAGTCCTAATATAAATATTTTCGATGGACAAAATAATCATGTGGACTACCGAAAATTTACGTGGATTTCCCCCCGATTTATTAAAATGACTTAGAAATTATATTTAACCGTTTATAAACAAAATGAAATCGTTTTGTCGCATAATGATTTTTTTTAAAAAAAATTAATTATGCAAATGTTGGGTATTGATGTGCTACTTTTTAAAATTCGGAACAAAAGTGTGAAAATGGACAAATACTAACGCTATATATATATAAAAGTAATTTAATTAAGCTAATTTGAATGACATGCACTCATAAATCTTACGTACTGTGTTTGTGTAGTTATGTGCAGTTATTATATGTCGACAATCACAATAGTGCTAGCTATTGCATTTCACTATCTACGTACGTACATTAATCATGCAATATATTTTGTTTCAATGTATAAATTTTCCTTACATGCACCAACCGTTATTTAAGTTGGGACTTCTTTATAGGTTTTTCTTGGGGTTTCATTATTTTAGAACCCGAAAAATAGTTTTATCCATAAATAGATTTAGTGTCTGAAAGACGAAAGTTGTCAGTTTAATTTAGGAAGCTGTTAATTTAACACTAGCAAAAATCATGTATTTCGATTCCTTTTATTTTAATTATTTTTTTATAATCTTCTATTAAATCTAATACATAATTAATGTAGGACTATTTGTTGAAAATTAATATATAAATAATTTATTTTAAATCAAAATACATGATTTTTAGAGTCTTAGATTGATAGTTTCAATCACTCAGATCATAAATTGATAGTTTTCATCTCTTTCAGGTCTTAGATTGATATATGATCTATTTTTCAAGTTCTGAATCGGTGAAACTCATATTTTGTTTTATTTTATCACCATTCAACAAAGAGAAACAAAAAGTTTAATTATAATGAAATGATTTCATAAATCCCTAAGAAATTACTCCATGTAAGCACATAAAATGAAGAAAATAATTAAACTCATGGTGAATGCATGTGTCCCCAATCCAATGTCTTGTACATATAAATCAAGCACTTAAAATCAGAGTGGAATCCAACTCCTTCTTCAACAATGGGGGTTATATTTTTTCCCCCTTGGAAAGTGGGGTTTTCACTATCACCACCTAACCCCCCTCTATAAAATAAAGACAAAAGGTGGCCTTGAACTCCATTAACTAAAACAACTTTGAGATTGTCCACTCAAAAAAAGAAAAAAAAATAATAAAAATAAAAATAAAAACTAACTTTGAGATTGGCTTTAGTCTTTTTGAGGTAGGGTCTCACAAAATCCAAGTGCCCAATAGTGTACATTTGTTGTTGTGTTTAAGAGCAATGGCCTCGTTCCACCCATTATGGGTCTAATTTCTTACAACTTTTTTGCAAGATCTCTTCATCTCATTTTTTAAATTTTAATGATTTTAGGACCATTTGTCAACAAATTGAAGGTTTTCACAATATCTCCATGTCAAAATCTTGGGTTGTTTATAGAAACACCTATAAGCTTTTGATCTACTCATGATAACCATGCTTTTTTTTTTAAGATTAAAATTATGTTTTGGATATTGTCTTGAAATTTTACAACTTGCTACTACTAAGATGGTGCGTTAGTCAAGTATAGAGACAAGGGATCGAAATGCAAAAATCTAGCCGCACTGCTAATCACTTAAAACAGTCTGAACATAATCTTGTAAATGCAACACTTGATCAAATTCTCAATGCAAGGTAATGTTTATCTATTTATTTATATACGTACATATCTATGCATGCAAGTGTATTTATTTATATATATGAACTCCCATATATAAATGTACGGTTATCCATAAAATTATTGAAGTTGTACACATGTTGGGTGCTCATTAATTCCCTTCCAAAGAAAGAAAGAAAACATACAATTATGATGGTATGTGTAAATAAGAAGGATTGCAACATTTCATACAAGCATGTGCATATAAAGCATCATTACCTAATAAGAAACCAAAGAAATCATTTCAATCAAATTAATTATTACCACATTTGCAAGAGGATAGGGAATCACTATTATAATTATTATTTTTTTCTCAAAAAATATTATTAGTAGAATGAGTAAATGTCATTGGACATTATTATTGGTTAGTCTAAGATTAGACTCGTGTGACAAGACAATTCGACTACCTAAACAAGACAATAATTGATCTATCATAGCTGCGAGACATGCCAGAATATCTGAAAAACTCAACTAATTGGAGGCCAATAATTAGAGTTCTTGACTTCTTTATTAATTAGTTAGCAAAATAAAATCAAATAAATATATGGCACCGAATTATAATAATCAAATCAAACTTTTTTTTTTTTTTTTTCTAATTGTGTTTTATGCTACTTTTTTTTCACTCAAAACTGCAGCACTTTCACGTGTTCCATTCACATTCACTTATATGAAATCGGCGCTTAATTATGTGCTGGATTAAATCTTTGAAGAATTTTTTTTTTCTCCTAACTAATAGACTAATGGCGTTGTTAAGTAATTGAAATTTTTGTAAGTAATAAAAGTAGATCATGGAAATCTTGGGGTTCTCGAAAAAGTTGTTTAATTTTAATATTTAAATCTAAAAACAATTTACTTAAATTATATATATATATATATGTATGAAAGCGATATGCGAACTACTTGTACTTTTATTTTTTTGTGTATTATGATATGGACTTTGCGAGCGTGTGCTTTGTTAGGTGAACATCAAATGTCACAATACTTCATAAATAGTCTCGATAATAAGTTTTTACCATTTTCTTTGATAGTTTTTACGGTGTTACAAACCTCTTGTCTTAATTAGTTTATTGGATATTAGTGAAAGTTTTAATTTACTTTGACAATACATCAAATGTATGAGTGTGTCGTCTGTGCAAACACATATTCTTTTTTTTTTTTGTATAATATTATTTTCCTTTATGATCATTTAATTTATATGATTGAGCTGTAACAACCAGCAATCCATGCTACAAGAAGACTCCAAATTAATAAAATCAAAATAATCAATATAAAACCTCAATAATAACCACCAAAAAAAATAATTTTCTACATATATAAGTTATTATGCATCTTATATTCAAAGTTTTTATTGGTAGAATCTTGCTGTGTTTTTTTCTCTGGTCCCAAGTGTCTTTACAACTGTTAAGATGCTCCTCCTATCCAATAAATTTATATATGTGTGTGTGTATATATGTTACAATATTTGTAGTGTATTAAACTTGGGAAGAAATGGATCAAGAATCAAGAAACACACACTTTTCTTGATGCCTAAAGTTATACGCCTTTAGTGTTTTAAGTGAATCAATGCATGTGCATGCCATTACCCCTCATTTGAGGAACTATATATCCTACTATACGTGTCTAACCATCATCATTGGTTCGTACACATTTAAATAACACATAAATATAAATAAATAAATAAATTGTGTGTGATCAAAATAAATCTAAGAAGTGCATTATATATTTAGGATGTACTTCCCTAAATTGTGTAGTTTGTACAAGTCCAATTGCGTTTCTAAGTCGTTTTCCTTCTCTTTTTATTGTCACCGGCAAATTTCCGGTTCATGTCAAATCAATTGAAATAGAGAGGTGAGTTTGTGTGTAGGCCAATTAGTTTTTGTATACTACTCAAAGTTGAGATTCCATATTCTGTAATTATGAGATTTTAAGAGTGGGATCTATTTATTTATTCTTAATTTGGACGTTCAATTTTAAATCAAGTAGCAATTTGAATTCAAGAAGTTGAGTTTGCAAAAGTGACAAATATCATTACTTGACACAAATATCCGGCCATCACTCAATTATTAAGCTATATGGTGAATTTAGTTTTATAAACTGTGATAAAAAAAAAGAAGGAAATTAAGATTTTGAAATAGACTTAATAATAAAGATAGCATTTTGGGAATTTATCATTAGAGAAAATAAAATAAAAATGTGTATATGTATAATTTGTGTGGTAAAAAATAGGTGATGCAATTGTATAAGTAGTTTAGATCGTATCACATTTGTCATTTCTTGGATCACAAGAGATGTTAGTATTGCAATGCTGGTGAGATTGTCAGGCATGTTGCCCATAATAATGAGGTGTGTTTGTTTATCAAGATTCTAGCTACCATGTATTGTCGAATGCAGTTAAGTGGATATCTAACTTTTTTCATTGGCTTATGCTTCTTGTCTCTTTGAATTTTTTCAGTTACATAATATAGTCATCCCTATCAACAAATTAAATTAATGTATATTTTACCATACTACCAAACAATCATACAATACTGACTCAAATGTACCATCATATCGACATGGATATTTTTTAACATAATTTAAACTAAATAAAATGAAATCGAAACAAGAATTCCACTCAAATTAAAGTCAAAAACATGACCCCGATGTTTATTGTTGAATAAATGCATTTAAGAAAGTTTTCTCCAAAAATAAAAAAGGGGATAAGAATTTGATAATATTTAGAATTTTTTTATAAGATAATAAGGAAACCCGTAAACAGTAGTACATTCTTAAAATGTAAATTAAATTGAAAAACAAATTGGACCGATTTTCACCACGACCATCACTAATGAGTAAGTAATAATTGAATTGCTTGATTGTTGTATCAATGTGGTGTATTGCTAATGAGCACACTCCAAGTTATACGTGATACATGCTTTAAATGTAAACTATGTACAAGTCCCATAAATTAAATATTAGAGTTATATATAGCATAATTAATATTCATGTATTTTGATAGGTTAACTTGATAACGTGCGGAATTTGAATTAATCTATATAATCTTTCTTGGGTCATATAAAAGATTACCGGCGACAAAATCATCAAAACGAGCATTTAACATATTTAAATGTTGGCATGGGAACACTTATATACAACTAGGTCTTTTTACATTATTATTTGTGAGAGAATTAGGCCACTAATGTTACTAATTGCTAATTCTGCAGATTAAATTTAGACGTGTTTAAGTCCAGATTCGTTTCGAATTTAGCTCCTCTTAAAATGAACTTTAAATTTATTAAAATGGCTTTAAACAGGTTTTGACTTTTTCTTTTCAAACTTGACCTACCAGAGCACACCTCTTTCGAATTTTTTTTAGAAAAATAAATATTATACTAATTAACAATAATTAGAGATTATATAAAACTTGTTGAACAGGCTTAGATACATAATTTCTTGAAATATTTAAAAGGACAGGTTTCCAGTTTTGTCAGTCCACCCTGAATCTGCCATGCTGTCATCCCTGGTCCCCAATTACTCAAGATTTCTAAAATTGCAAAAAAACATAAAAAAAAAAAAAAAAAATCCCCTTTTGGGATCAAATTACAATTACAATTAAAAAAGGTTACAAAATAAAAAAATAATAATAAAAGAAGAATTACGGAAAATTCAACCCCATCCCTCATAAAACATCTAGGACAGGTTATCAGTTATCAATATACAGCGCTCGCGCTCTCTCTCTCTCTCTCTTTCTCTACAGCAAGAACTCTGATGACTAATGTCTTAGCAAGGACATCTTCTTGGCTTCTTCCACTCCACTAAACGCTTTAGGAAGTGCATAACCTGTCCGATATCACACGATAACCCGTTAACAATCCGATGCCTTAAATTTGTATGCAAATCAAGAAATTAAATAATATAATTAAAGATTGATTTTGAATGTTGTGTTACTTGCCTCGGTTGGTTCTTGCAAAGAGTAGGATGCATTTGTTTCTTTGGGAACTTTCGATACTAAAATTCCTAGTCCTCGTCCCCTCTGTCGCAAAACCTAAACAATAAATTAAATGATTATATCAAACACTTGATCAACCCAAACTAACCTCAAAATTTGAAAATTTTAATTTGGATGTAACAATAACTTACTCTAAATGCATCTTCATCCGTTCGATCATCGCCTATATAGACGGGCAAGACATCGTTCGAATCTGCATACCCTAAAAAGATCGATAATCGGATAAATAACAAGCAAAAAAACAAAATATTTCAAGATCATGTATGACTATAGTAGTAAATTGATGAATCTAGTTACCTAATGACTCCAACAAGAACTCAACTGCATTCCCTTTGTCCCATTTAATAGTGGGACGAATCTCGAACACTTTTCTACCATGATTCAATCTAAGCTGCGGATAGTCCTTGATCACCAACTTAACTTCATCAGCCAACTCCACCCATTTCTGCAATCGCAAAAATTTCTAAATTGAGTCCCTCTACTTTTATTAACGGAGATATTTCCAATATTTTTCACAATAATTCCGAGGCGGATTTCATTTCACACCTTTTCGTCTACACAACGGTAGTGAACGGAGAGACAAAATCTGTTGTTCTCTACTTTAGCTCCAGGAATCTGCTTCACTTTCTCTATCAAAGCTCTGTATACCTAGACAAAGAACAATTTTTATTTATTTTTTTCTTTTCTAGTTTAAATAATTTATAACTATAGTTCAATATATAATAAAATTTAGTTTTTGCAATAAGAAGAGCCCTACCTCATCAATTATAGGCAGAAACTCCCTGGCAGGCTGGCAGAGGACAGTTTGATTTCCCTGAAATATTCACACACATCAAACGTAAGAAATTATGCGCAAGAAAATTTAAATTTTGTGACATAACTCAATAGTGATCTGAACATTTTTTTTGGATATATATATATTTCATCGACTCACTTTTTTTTGTCTATGCCCTTTTGATGGTCCCTTGATGTCCATTCCATGGCTGCCGGCGTAGTAGAGCTCCGACAACTTTACGAAATCGTGCACCTTAAAAAATACAATAAAATAAAATGAACATCTGAGTTTATAATTATGGCGTGTATGAATCATAATTGCTTGAATATTGTAATGAAATGTACCTTAGCTCGGCACCTTCCACTAACAATGGCGGTTGGGAAAAATTTGGAGACATCTCTCACGGCTTCTCTCATCTGATCATAGTATATATAAAAATAAAGATATGTCACGCCTTTTCAGGTGCCAATTTCTTTTAAATTTTATCACAAAAAATATAGACGAAGTTACGAACCTCATTGGTGATGAAGGCGCGGTCGGGGTCCTCAACAATGGGGGACAGAGTGCCATCGTAGTCTAAGAAGACTACAATCTGCTTCCCCTTAGAAGCACTCATTATCTCCTCGAACATGTTTAAGGCCGAGGGGTGATGAAGCTGCACCAAACGCACCTGCGTTAGATACGTGCATTGTCGGGCAGTACTGGTATTTACCAGTGCTGCCCGAAAATGTTAAAACGAGAATTTAGTCCAACTTACAATCCAAGAGCCGTGGTCTTCGCCCTCGGCGGGCCTCCGTGTGGGCGAAGAAGCCCGCATTGAATCGAGCAAGGCATTGATCCTTGCTCCATTCGTGTTAGTCCCGAGCTTCTTGAGTAGCCTTTTCCATGGGAAGTGACCGTTGGGCGGGAAAAGGGCCGAATCGGGCATTGCGACGGAAAAGGACATCGGAATGCCCGACTTGGCGTCGGGAATGACCATCTTTTGGTTCGTCATTGACAACGTTGTGGCGTGTTTGGCCTTAAAACCTGCATTCGTATTTATAGTCAATATTTGGGAGGCATAATAAACAAAGACTTTGTTAATTATTAGCCCCGTCAAATAAACTATATAGAAATGAAGATGTAAATTACCTGGAAAATATGTGGAATTTTGGTTGAAATGGAGTGAAAAAACTTGGGAAAATGCAGAGGAAGAAGAGGAATATTGGGTTCTAGATTTTTGAAATATTTTTGGTGAGAGAAAATATGTGGGAGAAGTGAGATACCAAATCACAGGTGACAAAGGGAAGGTGGGGTGTGATCAATTTATAAGTAAGTTTAAACCACTATGAGACGAAGTATCCTAACTTTTCTTTCCCATCTTTTTTATTTTATTTTTCCCTTGTACAATTGTGCCCCGGCCCCCACAAGGGTAAATGTGGATATAAAATACTTTTTTATTTGGTACACTCGATCAGATCTTCTGTTACAAATCGTGTTACATTTCTATTCTCGCATTTGGCGAAAAATGAAGTAGGAGGAGTTTATTGTTTGTTTATTTTTTAATGTACATAATATTCTTTTAGTTGAGGGTGAATTTAATTAGACACAATAAGGGGTGGACATTCAACCATGCCAAATCAAATCAAATCGAAAAATTTAAGAAACAGTATGAGAATGCAAATATGAGAAATAAAGTGGGATGGAAAAATAATTTGGGGTGGGGAATTTATTC
This sequence comes from Perilla frutescens, assembly GCA_026008535.1. Classification (NCBI taxonomy): domain Eukaryota; kingdom Viridiplantae; phylum Streptophyta; class Magnoliopsida; order Lamiales; family Lamiaceae; genus Perilla; species Perilla frutescens. The sequence continues at coordinate 65,778,256 of BRKX01000003.1, read as the reverse complement.
TCTTGTCCATGAAGAATTATCAAATCCGTATAATAGATGCATTAAATGATACCCACTTATTGCAATAAGGTGTCAATATTCATTTTGGGTAGGAAATTTCTTGTTTAGTTCGATGTTTATTCTGGGTAAAAAACTAAAAATAAATAAATTAAAATGACTTAAGTAATACTGTCTGAATAATTCTCAGATAATGACCATATTTTCACAGATAAATTTATAAGAAGATACACTATCAGGAATAAAGATCATGTAATCCCAATTTGTGTGTATTTACTGTGTGCAATATTAAAATTGTATATTATTAATAATTTTTTATAAAAGTAAAATTTATTATATTATAACCAATCATAATTAATATTTATAGCTAAATATTAAAATTTTTAAAAATTATATAATCTAAGTTTGGAATAATCAATCCCAAAAATTAATTATATTAACTAAAAAAATTGAATATTAAAAAATAATTATAAACACTAATTGGGTGGAATAAACCATAAATAATAATGTAAAATTATACTAAACTAAAAAAAATTAAAATTGAAGAAAAAAAATGAAAGAAAAAGTAATTAATGATTTTGAGATTTGGTATACGGTTGACGCACACAAGTTGGGACTAGAGGATCCCAAGTGCACTATTAGACGAGTAAAGATCCTCTAATCCCAACTTATGTGTTTCAACCATGTGTCAATATTAAAATTATATATTGTTAATACTATTTTTTATAAAAATAAAATTTATCATATTATAACTAATCATAATTAATATTTATTGCTAAAAATTGAAATTTTTAAAAATTATACTCTAAGTTTGGAATAATAAATCCCTAAAATCAATTATATTAACTAAAAAAATGAAAATTAAATATTTAAAATAATTATAAACCCTAATTGAGTGGAATAAACACTAAACAATAATGTAAAATTATATTAAACCAAAAGAAATTAAAATTTAAAAAAAATGAAAGAAAAAATAATAATTTTGTGATTTGGTATAGAATTGACACACACACAAATTGAGATTAGAGGATTTCAAGTGCTATTAGACTAGATCATATATATAAAAAGATGAAAAATATAATAGAGGATCGTTGTGTGTTGAATAGGAGTTTTGGAATATGGATTATAGATTTATAGGGGGCTGATTGTTTATTGGAAAGTGGCTAATAAAGGTTATGCGAGATAACAATAAATTATTAGTTGAAAAAAGAAAAAATATAATTGGCATAGTACATAAAATCATTGAGCAATTGCACTTCATGAGGAAGTTGGATTATATTTTTAACTGAGTTTTTGTGGTGGAGTACCCACTTTACTGCATGCCCACACTAATTATGACTGTCCCTGACCTTAACAAGGATATTCATATCATATTTTAGTATAGTTTACATATTGCTAATATGTGCTATGATAATTCAATAATTATCTTGCATCCGTGTATCCATTTTCCATATTCTCATGCAATTCCACTGTACTAAAATGAAAATGATATATAATTAAGTTATATATTATGAACATATACACATACATGAACTGCTATTATAAATATTTTTACATGTTTTATGACTATTTTTGATAAGCGGTGCCAACAAAAAGTGCTTATGTATGTTGTGTCGGTGAACAAAACTATATTAATATTAGTATAGAACATATTAATTGAATGATACTTTTGATATATTCGGCATATAAAAAGGATATAAATCATCATCACAATAGAGCATTTTTACCATTTTTCAATCCATTTTTCTAAACTTAATAGGAGGGATCGATGGTGTTCAAAATAAAATGTTCTTGAGCAATTTAATTATGAAAATCCAATCAAATTAATTAACAAGATAATTCAACCTTTTTTTTTTCTTTTTTTTTCAAAAATAAAACCATTGGGTTTCGTTTGCTTTTAAATACTTTACTCAAAATTTACGAAGTTTTGAAAGATAGGACATATTTTACAACCTTTTATTTTCTTAGATACGATCAAGTGGTGAAAATTAATACGTAAAATATAGACATCTGGAGTTCGAAACTCACCTTTAGCTTTCCCAGCTCCAAACATAAAACAAACAGTAATAAATAAAAATACATACATAAAATAAATATTGTATTAGATCCATTGTCTTTCCATTAGTGAGAATAAGCAAAGTCATTTTGGGAATCATGACCGGGAGAAAGTTTTGATTCATAAAAATAAAGGAAGTAAAAAATTATAATTTCTAAATGAAAGTGCAACATGATGACCGTACTTGGGTTTTTTTTGGTTGATGTGATTTAGTAGGTTGTACTACCATTGACAAAAAATTTATTCAACGAGGTAATTATTGTTACCAGAATATATCTAAAATATACGAAAATTTTCATTTATATTATATTATTATTATTATTATGGTTTTATATGGTGCTAGTTTATGATAAATGTACGTTTTGAGTTTTTTTAAAAAATAATTCATATTTTCAAAATTAATAAAACAGTACTCATTTTTTCAACAAAATTACAAATCTAACATTAGATCTATTTTTAAAAATTTACATTTCTCCAACTGCGTAATAAAAAAAACGTCCACTCAAAAAAGGTGAAAAAGTGAATAATGTTTTGTTAATTTTAAAAAAGTGAGTTATTTTTTTAAAAAAAACCTAAAATGTAATTATCAAAAGTGACATTGGCCTAACTTTTTTACTTTCCGGTAGAAATTATATTGCCAATTGTTTTCTTAGATATTCAAAAATATATAATCACATTATTTACAAATATATTCTCCATTAAATCTGGAGAATTTGAAATATACAATCACAACACATGATGATAATAAAGAAATTTTACTCACATAATTTATTTTCCAATAAAAAAATAGTATACGTGAAAAATCCAAATTCAATTATAATTGAGATGGAGAGAATTTCACAAAATACAACTCAAGTATGGTGTAAATTAAGTTTAAAATGACCTAAAGTAATTTGGACCATGCATATGATACAACAAATGTGCCCTAATTAAACATAGCATCTCTTATTCATCAGATAATAAAATTGTTGTCACGCATAATTTATATTCCTTAATTTTTGGTAGTAATTTCTAATGGACAGTAATATATGAAAATTAAAAAAAAAAAATACACAAAACTGAAATCTTAAGATTTATATAAAAGATAAAAAAAATGTAATTTAAAAATAGAAAATCTAGCGTTTCTCATAACATAGTTGAAGACTCTGGGGTAAGGGAAATTGTAGTAAATAGGTTTTGATATCTCATATTATTGTTGAAATTATAACTATATTACATAGTATTTGAAATGATTTTTTAATATCAAAACTATTGAAAAATTACTCAAAACTATCCTCAATAGTTTTGAAATGACACGATCTTGAATGTTCAGTAGTTTGAATATTAAAATGTCATGTCATTATATAGGTGTCATGTTTCACTAAAAAAAATTTTAATCATGTCAGTGTTGTCAGATCCCGAAAAATAGTTCTGATGATAATTTTGAGTAATTTTTCAATTAATATGAATTTGGTTATTAAAATATATTTTTGAATTGTATATGATAGAATTGCAAAGCCTACTTACCCGGTAAATTAAATCATATATATTCTCGAAGAATCCATTTGTGTAACGTGTTGGGTGGATATTGGGTAACGAGCTAAGAATTCCAAAGATAAGAAACTACTTTCTTCGATCCTCTATAAATTTTGGGAATATTTTTAATTTTTTTCTCCAATAACTCTTTAGTCTTTATTTTCATGAGTCGCATCAACTTGAAAAGTCATTAGTCATGTAATAAAATGTAATAAAAAATGACATGTAATGCTAGAACATTGCAGAGAATTGAGAATTCAAATTGTTCGAAGAAGAATAAAATTAAATCTTGATATATGCGTTTCGTCGTATGTTCTAGTAATATTAATGGCAATTTTTGCTTCTAGACGTTCTTCTCAACAATATTGCATATTTCACTGTTTAGCATTTGATATAGCGACAACTAAATTAGATTATAGAGTTTAGAATTCAAATTAGTTAAAGTTAATTCAAGTTTAAATACATTTTATTTGTGTCCCGGTTATAGAAGTTTCATTGATAAAATCAAAACATAATACGCAGGGTCTTTTTTTTTTAAATAGAAAAAATAAATCGTATATACTATATTTAGAAGGAAAACAAGTTACATGCTAATTTCACATTTTCACCTATTTGATTGAGTTGAAATTTCCTTTTACACTATTTCGTGTTTCATTATCAAATTTATAATTTTAATAATATTTATTATAAAATAAAAATTAATTATAATATAAATAATCATAGTCAACATTTATCAACAAAAAAATTTTTTAAAAAAATATAAAACGTAATTTTGAAAAAATCAACCATAATAATGAATTATTAATTGAAAATAAAAAATTAAATATTAAAAAATATTTATAAACCCTAATTGGGTGGGGTGAATCCTAAAAAAATCATAAAATTAAACTAAATCACATAAAAATAAAATTGAAGAAAAAAAATACAAGAAAAACTTGTAATTTAAAAATGTAACACGAAGTGTAACACAAAGAGTGTAACACGAAATCCCATGTGCATTTGATGTGCACTTGAGATTTCCTATTACACTCTCCGTGTTACACTCCGCATTACACTTTCAAATTATTTGTTCTTTTATATATTTTTTTCTTCAATTGTATTTTTTTTATTTAGTTTAATTATAAGATTATTTTTTAGGGTCCACCCCATCTAATTAGGGTTTATAATTATTTTATAATTTAATTTTCAATTAATAATTCATTATCATGGTTGATTAATTCAAAATTAAATTTTATAACTTTTTAAATTCATTTTTTTGTTGATAAATGTTGACTATGACCATTTATGTTAGAATTAATTTTTATTTTATAATAAATATTATTAAAACAATAAATTTTATAGTGAAATACGGAGTGAAACAGATAAAAATGTAACAAGAAATTTAAAGCCTTTGCTCCGTCTATCCCCCTTTTTTTTGCAGCTATACATTTGGTTTTAATTTGTTGTTCTTGTAGCCATCTTCTCAAAGAACCAATATTAATAGAAAATATATTTTGAAATGGCTATGACAAAACAACTTATAATTACATTTTCACAACATTATAGTATATATAAAAAATTAAAAAAAGAACATTGGTTGTTACCTAGTGATTTTGATGTAGGCTCCACGGTTTAATTTGCACATGTGATCTTGTATTTTACCATAACTCAATGACAAGCAAATGTGATCTATAAAATATTTGCACAAAAGGTCAATAGTCAATATGATCTCTTTTATTACTTTTATTTTGATTGTGAATTATTAGTATACAATAAAGGTGTGTAGTATTTTAATTACGCATACGTGTTTCGTTAACACAAAGTGAATTATGTTAATAAGGAATCAAATTTAATGAAAACCGAAAAATTTAGGAGTATAGCTCTTTATTTGAATCAGTCACCCTCCTAAAATTTTCAATTTTCGTTAATTACTCCTAAATTTTTCGGTTTTCATTAAATACAATACCTTACTAACACAATTCATTTTGTGTCAGCGAAACACACTCTTAATTAAAATACGACAAAACTCGTATACACTAAGAATTCTCATTCAAACAATTATTTAGAAGGCGTCCCTGTGGGGATAACCTAGTGGTGGAGTGAGGTTATTTGGAGATCAAAGGTTATGAGTTCGAATCTCCTCAATACCACAGGTCAGGTGAGTAAAAAAAAAACAATTATTTAGAAGGCGTTACAGTCAAAGCATGGACTCATGTTGCTACAATTGTGTCCTTGCATTATCAATTAATTGACAGAAATGAAATTTTTTTGTATCAGAACCAGAAATTTAGTACTACACATTAATATTTACAGGTGTATATATATAATTCACATGTTTGCAGCCACTTGATTGAAACTAACAACTTCAACCAAACCTGTTGTCTTAAAAACCAGCAGCCAACTATCCTCTATACATTTGACACTTCAAAATTATTTAATTTTATTTAATTTGTTTTTTTTTTCTTTTGTCGATTCTTGCTTGTCTGAACTTTCATTTGAGTCAGCAAACACATTAGGATTTGTGTACATTTGAATTAATTAATAATCAAATTCTCTCCCTACCAACTTCTTTGCTATTATGTCTTTCAAAAGTTGGAACTTTTTGACGAATGGAAAGTATGATTGGAAGAGTTTCAACCTTTGTTAATCTTTTGTTTTCTTGTTGTATATAGCTGCCCACTTTCTAATTCACACTCGCGTGGTATAATTGAGTCGAGCCAATTCTTTAACTACTTGAGATAGATTTGAGATTCATTCAGTTGAGCTCGAGCTTCTTGAGTAGCTTTCGAACTTGAGCAGTTGAGCTCAACCTCAATAATATCAGGCTCGATAGGCTCGCCACTCAATAATGCCAAACTTGATATTGAGCATAATCGAGCTTCAATGTATTTTTAATTTATCACTTAATAATTTAATTATTTACATCATTACAATAATAATTTATTTTTTATATTTCTTAATAATGAAAATAAGTAATGTAATTTATAGTTTTTAATATTAATTAGCAATTGAGCTTGGTGTTGCGTTGAGTTCGAATTTCGAGTTTTCTTATCGAGTTCAAGTTCAAACGTGCAACTACTCGACTCGACTCGACTCAACTCAATTATCTATACTCATATTTCACACACATTATGTGTTTTTTCCATACTCGATATATATAATGGTACATGTAAATTTGAGAATTAAACTATTTCTCTTTATTGATGTTATATATACTGATAATTACTTTGATGTTTGGTGTAATGATTATATTTTAAGATCCCACGGTGAATGGGTGAAGGCTACCCACAAGAACATTTATATATATTTGCATCATATTTCCAATTGTTGAAAACATTAGAATAATATATAAGGGGGTTTTTATTAATAAAAAAAATGAAATGAGTGGTGAATAATTAGTGAAGGTTACCATCAAGAAGATCTGCTATATATAGCACTGACAATATTTAGTATTAAATTTACCTTTAAAAAATTCAAGAGTTAAATAATTTGTTTGGAGATTTTGATTTTGACAGAACCGCTACTTATTATAGATGCGCTCGTTTTTATTAGATCAACTTCACGATATTGGGGGCCTTCAAACTCCGGATCTTTCGAGCATGAGATTGCTTTTTCCACTAACTAGATCAATTCAAATGTCATTACCTCAAATCTCAATTCATTTATATATATATATATATATATTTGTAGATTGCATGTTATTAATTTATTACATATGAAGAAAATTATCCAAAGTATACCACGGATAAAAAAAATGATTTTGTGATCATAGAATTGTTCGTTGAATTATGAAAATGCCTTTAAAAAGAACATTACATGTTCATTGTATTGAATTCGAATAAGCACGTACATAATTCATTCTATTTTGCTAGGCACGAGAATATGAAGAAGAAAGATAGCATGGAATGTACATATTAGAATTTTCTCCCTTTTTTATTCTTTTATATTTTTACTTCCGACAACATGCATGATAATGCAAGTGTATCTTGTATATATGAGACTTTTTTATGCATTAAAATACATAAGACGGGCCAATATTTAAATAAAAATACAGTTAAATATTAATAAAATCACAAAGATGTCAATTATTGAATATGAGTTTGAATTTAATCTTTTTACTTATTTTATAAATTTTAACCCGTAAAACAATTTCATTCGTATTTTTGTTTATGATAATTAATCGAGTCAATTTCCACATTAGGAAATTAAAGGTATATCTTGCTTCCACGTATTTGAAGAAAAGAGGTTGTATTTGTTGATGCCATGAGCTGTCTAATAGCACGAGGGTTTTTGGTATTTTTCCATTACCAAGAAAGTCAATTTTAGAATCCATGAATTCGAGGAAAAAAGCAATGTATAGAATTTTGGGTTATGAACAATGTTGCTAGACAAACACATGTCAGAAGGCAAGAATTTTTTAATTCAAATCTTCTATTATATCACCCCTTATTTTGTTTTATTACAAACTACTACGCATACAATGATGTCAATATTTATATATAATTATTTATATGTAATTTATCGTTGTAGTCAAACTTATATTAATATTACTGTAAAATCTCAAAATGAAATGAGCTCCTTTCAAATGATTTTCAAACCATAATTTTTTAAAATAAAATGAGCAAAGCATTAAACTTAATATATTAAAAACCGACCTGGTACTAGAATTATTTTCTTAAAAGTAAAATTTAAGTTTAAGTTTTGGTCCACGTCATTCAGATTCGTCACAATAAAATAAGCAAATCATCTCATAAAAGAAATTTAGAGTCAAAAAGAAAGTTAGGCAAATTAAAAGATGCTATAGGTTGATGAATGTGTGAATCTTTGAACAGAAGATTGGCACAAAGATTAAATATGACTTCAATAATGTCAGGTGAAACCTAACTTGCATATTTTACTAATCAAGGTAATAATTAATGTAGGGTTGAAAATCAAATTAAAGTATACCATATTTTATTTGAGATTGACTACTAAAAGCTAACTTAACCTTGATTTTATAAATAAAACATAATTAAGTCTATTTTTACAAATATATATATATATATATATATATATATATCCAAAGTTCATTTGATATCGGGCTCAATAAAGTTGAGCAAAAAGGACATAAAAACATTTTTAAGCACCACTTTTAAGTAGAGAAATTGGCAAGTAAAGTATTTGAAACTTTCTTCATTCACATTTATAACTTAAAATAGGAAGAAAAAAAGTCTTGTAATTCTAATATTATTTCTGCTTGGAAAATTTCACCCGGGAGTTATACTATATATAGTCTATATATTAGGTTATATATTTAATGGAGAAAAAGGAATTGAAAGATTAATGAATATAATTATTTTGCAACAAAAAATAGAATATATGCTCATGAAAGCAAGATGATCTAAAATCACATATATATGCGACAACATTTATCAATTAAATGCATTTCATAACCCATAACAATAGCATATGCCACATGGAGTGACCTGATTAGTAAATCATAGCAATTTTATGATTGATTCATAGATCGTGGTTCGAGTTTCCTAAACACATTCTAGATTTGAATAATGTGCACACACTCACATGGTAACTATCTAAAAAATATGATAGTCACTTAAACTTTAAAACATACTTATTTTAGCCAGTAACTTTTAAACATACTTATTTTAGCCACTTTGGATGAAAATACCCCTATGCGTGCAAGGATTGCGCGCTCGTATTGCGCGCAACACGGAGGGGTAAAATAGTCAAAGTGGCTAAAAAAGTATATTTAAAAGTTAGTGGCTAAATTAATTTTTTTTAAAGTTTGACCGGTTAGTTTTATATATTTCCACTTTATCATAATCGTGTGCACCAATGAAATTTCTTTAAAATTTAAAACTCGATTTGAACTCGAATAAAGTTGGAAGTAAATATAGTACCAACACGAGTGGAAGCTAACAAAAAGGAAAGGGCCCATTGCGATGGAGAGAAACGCAGACGACTAGTGGGCCCGCCCACTTAATATATGACATTGATATGATTCATCTGGGCCCACTAAGCATGGTTGAGGCCCAAATTTTCTCAACCCACTTTTGCCACCACTCCACCAAAATAAAGAAAATCCCTTTTTTGCCTACCCCTCTCCACCATCCCCATAATTTTTTTTATATATTCTAATCCAAATTATTGTTTTATTTAATAAAATTGATATGGGTGTTAATGTTATATTGCTTTAGACTAGCACAAGGGAATACTTTTTATAGCATCTTAGATAGGGTATTTAGAAGCCCTGAGGGGAAAAAAAATATATGATGATCTACCTACTTATAAATTTCTGATATGTTATGGTTATGTTCCATTGATTTATACCGAATTATATTCAAAATATTACGTATTTTGACTTGTAAGACAAATCATCATTAAATTAATTCATTCAGAAGATCATGAGAAGTGAGATTTCTTTGATGTTATCACATATTATCTACATTACAGTTTGATGCTATATTTTTTGAACTACCGTGCAAATTTTGTAGTTAATATTGGATAATTTTAAAATATTTTTCTAGCTCATTTTCTTAAGTTTCAACTAATACGAATTGAATTTCTAAGTCCCTCTTTGCACACATTAAAATAGATTTTTTTTTTTTAAATACAACAAAAATTAACACAATAGTATTATTGACTGGCTTTAGTTGGCCTACACGTTTAGTGCACTAATTGATTTTAGTTTCTAATTATGTTATTGGGAATGTCATTCTACTATTCTAGTGCCTCGGCATTAATGATCTCTTTCTATTTTTGGCTAAGAGACATGAAACAATTTGCAATGAAATGAAGAGTTTAGTATCAATCGAATTTTAATTATTGATATGCTTTAGAGCCTGCACTTTATATGGTAGGAATATTTGGGCTATCATTTAGTTTGGCCACAAAATTATTACCAAAAATAAAAAGTAGGTTATCTTGTATGCTAGATTATAATTAAGGTCATAATTACTCGAAGCCAAGTTGCAAAGATATTATTACAGGAGAATTCAAGAAACAAAAAATATATATAATTGTCCACGAGGATGACTTATTGGTGAAGTTGTTTAAATTCAAGATCAAGACTATTGCACAGAGACATGATTTATTCTGTACAACTTCGAATAGCGGTTGCGGGAGGTTATCCTCGTTATAAAAATAACAACAACAACAACAACAACAACAACAATAATAATAATAATAATAATAATAATAATAATAATAATAATAATAATAATAATAATAATAATAATAATAATAATAATAATTGAACCATCACACATTAGAATGTGTATCTTTATGTTATCATGACCTTATATACTATTATCTTGTAATTGTACTTTCTATAATTTTTAATCACCGGACACTTTCAAGAGTAAAAATGATGAGATTCCAACATCACATATAAGAAATGATTGATAAAACGAAATTTGTATTCGTTGATTATCTTGTTATCCTTTTTAACGTTCAGTTGTATGATCTATATTTTAAGTACATGAATAATGAAAGCATAAAAATGGACACAAGATATGATTATCCAGTTTGGTGCACACACTTACATCTGGAGCTTTGCGTAGTAAAGAACCAATCCACTCCTTAAAGTTAGTTTCGACAAGAATTTGTACAACAAGACCACCTATCTGAACAAGCTTTCGAACACTACCCCTTCTTCAATAGATTGAAATCGTAAGAACCACCTACAACCCAAGTGTCCACACTTGATCTCTTTTGCAACCTCCACGAGGTCATGAATAACAGCAAGAGCGAGGTACCTTAAATGTTTGTCCGAAAAATAAACTACCCACTAGAAACTCACGTTGAACTTTACAACTCGACACTTAGATATTGTAACGAATAACTTAGATCTTGCCCACCATTAGTTTGAAGCTGAATGGTTTTCATAAAGGGGCTCGAATTACCTTCCTTCTTCGAGTCATGCTTTATGAAGTTCGTTTCCATGTTGATAGGATTTCATGCTTTCTTGAGCGGGAACCTTCATTTGATGATTATGGTGAGTCGTCAAAGTAAATCTCCACAAAGACGACAGTAAAAAATGTAGCTTGATCCATATGAAATCGGAAGCCTAAGGTCTATTTCTCCATAAGGAAACTGCCATAAATATCCATCAGGACTATCGTCCTGAACATCCGGATGATCATTATTCTATCCAAGTTTGACACCCTTGATTCGAAATATTCTTAAGTAGCACATCGGATAAGGATCGTGGATTGGTCCTCTGCAAGAACCACGATTTGCACAACAATTGATTTTCCGAAATACATGACAATTAAACTAGTACACACCAATTGCACTCACAATGACGATGATCGAGCCAAAAAATTAAGTTAAACATTTCGATAGTTGACTCGTGATTATTTTATAAAAACTCGTTTGAGCTCAAATTCGAGCTTGATAAATTAAAGTGGAGTAAATAAGTATAAAATGAAATGTGTACTTATTAAGTCTCCAAAAAAAGAAAAAAAAAAGTATAACTGAGGCACTAACTCTCAGTAAAACAGACATCCTCAAGTTAAAAATAAAATAAAAAACCGAAGAACATCATCAGTCCTTATTACTAACTTTAAAATATTATTCGCTAAAAATCAGAATCATTAAGATGAATTATCTTTGGTAATGAATACTCCCACCATCCTGCAGATCTTAAGTATAAAAATGATTAGTGTCATTTTCAAATTTGAAGATCTTATAAGAATATACACGAAAAGTAAAATCTTTTGATGTTACCAAATCGATTCTACACCCCCATGCTAATAATAAATATGATCTTGACAATTTTTTGTTGTTTCCCAATTGGTTGTTGATTCAAATTTCACTTTGACGACGCATGATAATATTTTCAAATAGTATTCCTAAGAAAAAATATTGACAGCATACGTGTTGATCTATTACTTTTCGGCTGGTTTTGTTAGTGTAAAAAGAGGAATTAAGTAAGATCAATAATATATATATATATATATATATATATATATAGTTCCACAACACAAATTGGATATATATATTAATTAACCTTTTGGCACTACCAAGTTCCACAACTCTTCAGTTCTTTATGAGCCTTTTTAAGTAAACTACGCTGGCCAATAATAAATACCTTTTTATGGCACTTGAGACTGAGTATTTAATATTTATATGTAGGTGTTATTCAATATAATTCTTTTAGAATTTACTTGCAGTTATTATTTATATGTGTATTCTGAATAATTCGATCTAATATATACGCTAACATAATTAAAACTCATAATTTTTCAGTCGTGAGATCGTTTATTCCACTATATATATATATATATATTCAAATAGGTATTAGTGTTTCGTATGAGAACTATGAACCACACTTATTTAAAATGATTTTATAGTTTTTTGTATTTTAATGCTAATGTTAAAATTAAATCACTAAAATACAATAAGATAAACTATAAAATCATATTAAATAAGTATTGTTCCTATTTCTAAGATGAAGCATCAGTACCTGTTATAACCAACCCTTGTACGTATATATATATTACATATTGAATAAAGGGGAAAAAATGTACAAAATGAAGTACGAAACAAATGCTTATTTATTAAGTCGGCATTCATTCTCATGGTAGGACCATCCCATAAAACACTTACCCCAAATGAAATAAAGAGTTCAAACTTCTTTCTAATTGCACATTTAAGACTATTTGTTTATAGAATAATGTTGGCCACCCATAATCTAATTTTTTGATGATTAATAAAACTGTATTATTAATAAATTAATTATGTTAATTATTAAATGTTATGTTTTTACTATATTATCCTTCTGTCATGAAATTAGTGATTTATAATTAATTATTAAAATCACTCCAGAAGCGGATCGGAAGAAAGGGGCGCGGCTTCATCTTCTTTCTTTTCTTCACTTCTTTATTTTTTTTCCATCTTTGATTTCTTCTAAATTGAAGCGCTTATAGAGTTACCCTAATTATTATGGAGGACATCAATGTAAATTTATTAAATAATTAGTGTTTTATTAATTAAATTAATTAATTATTAAAAATAATAAAAGATTCTGGCTAGTCAAAATCTGGCTGAAAATCACTACTCTTGTTTATAATATAAAAAAGAGCTATTTTTAATGAAGTTTCTGCTAACATTTGGCAAAAATGATTGTGAGTTTTTAATAAGAAAATATACTTCTAGTAGTGTAATCGAACATAGTGTCAAGTTAAATGTGATCGAGATTGTTTTTCTTAGTTATTTTGCGAATATTTACTCGAGAACACTTGGCAAAAATATAGTATATGAAAACAAATTTAAATGGGTTCACTGAAAAAGAAAATGAAACAAACAATGTACTCCCTCCGTTTCATTGTGATTGTCGTTTTAACTTTTTTATTTTGTGTCAAAATGTTTGTTATTTTATATGTATATATTTTCACACACTTTCTCTCAATTTTAACCCTATCTCAAACCCTATTTTAGAAAAATATAAGTGAATAAGATTTTAGATCATATATGAGGGATGTGTATATTAGTTCATAAAATTAATTATTAATTCTAGATAAAAAAAAAACTAAAACAACAATCAAAACGAAACAGATGGAGTATGAAATATGATAAAAATTTGTGTGTGGTTGTCTCATGAGTCAAAATTCAAAAGACGGATTAAATATCAGATTAAAACTCATATTCAATGGTACGTTTATAATTTGAGGGAGCGGTGTGAGACCCCGTCTTAAGGGTCAAAATCTGTAAGATAGGTCAAGATCTGGATCCAAACACTAGTATAAAATTACAAATGTGCCACTAAATATGGATTTTGATCAGAATTTTTGACCCATTTTATTAATTTTGATCCATAAAATGATCTTACACAAATTTTTATTTAATAATTCTGACTAGCCAGAATCTTTTATTATTTTTAATAATTAATTAATTTAATTAATAAAACACTAATTATTCAATAAATTTACATTGATGCCCTCTATAATAATTAGAGCAACTCTATATGCGCTTCAATTCAGAAGAAATCGAAGATGGAAAAAAAAATAAAGAAGTGAAGAAAAGAAAGAAGATGAAGCTACGCCCCTTTCTTCCGATCCGCTTCTGGAGTGATTTTAATAATTAATTACAAATCACTAATTTCATGACAGAAAAATAATATAGTAAAAACATAACATTTAATAATTAACATAATTAATTTATTAATAATATAGTTTTATTAATCATAAAAAAATTAGATTATGACTAGCCAGAAGCTGGCTGGCTAGCATTATTCTTAATGTTATTGGTATTTGATTATGTTTGAATCCAAATCTTCACTAACCTTGTGAATTTTGATACATAAAATATATACCGTATATGCATGCGTGCAATGCGTGTATTGAAGCCTAGTTGGCAATAAATTTCACACACCCACATTTAAAAAAAAAACAAAAAAAGCCTAGTTGACAATCATTTCCTTTATTGAAGAAAAAAAAAACCAATGCTAATAGAATCTAATTTGGAAGGAAAAAACAAGAATCAAATAAAGTAAAACCGATCTTGATTTGATACCACCTTTTATATCTCACTCGAAAGGACGCCCCTCGCGCATGCGGTGCCAATCACAAATTAAAAAATGATAATTAAAAATAATTATAAAAAAATCTATCTAAATGTATAGGAAATTAAACCTCGTGCGATTTTTACTAAACAACATATTTCTAATCGAATATTATTTGAGATAAAATGATTCAATTCCACAAGTTTCAAAACTATTGCTCTATTCCCTATTTTGTGAATATATTATCTAGATTTTGGTGGGACGAATCCAATTGCCAGAACAACATATATATTTCACGGAAAAATTCAAGTATTTAATTTAGATTTGAATAATAATATTTTCGAACACAGAGTATGTTGTAAAACGTCTTACACCTCACTGGAATTACAACTGAAGTACAGAAAGGTAGAAAAGTAGAATAATAACAATTACAATATTAACTGAATTAAACAAAGCAAATAGACTGGAACCGATGTGCAGATTCCGGCAAGCCGAGTCGAGGGGACCTCTCTCCGCAAGACAAATACGCCCCGGCTAGTGCTCACGGTTTGGCGGTTGTCTTTCAAAGATGAAACGGCTTCGTCCTTCCGGCAGTAGCACCACAAATCCGGCAAGGCTCCGGCGAACTAGGTAATGTCGAGAACTGGAAGCTTTAGACTCGAAGGAAACTATGCAAGCAATATGAATGATTGTGCAGACTGTAGCATTTTGATCCATGCAGGATGTCCTATTTATAGGCACATCTCCACTGCAGGGGACAACATGGTTTGAGGGCATTCAAACCAGGTGTTGTAACCCCCTGGAGTTACAGCTCTGCCATTAAGCCCTCCAGGAGTTACCTTCTGCAGATCCCGACAGGTGTCCCATGTCGGCTCGGATCTCAACACGTGTCCAGTCAGCTGCAGACTTTGACTCCCGACAGGAGTTACTTTCGGTTACTGTCCAGCCCACTAACTCTACCAGCTCCAGGTGGCAGTTACTTGAAGGCTCCACCAGCTCCAGGTGGCAGTTACGGATTTGAAGGCTCTTAACTCATGGGAGTTACACCCCTTCAAATCTGGACAGACACCATGTACACCCACGATCCGGTCCACAGCCGTTATAGACCCGGATAGCCGATCCGCCGACCCGCTCAATGACCCGACCGTTTCTGTACCGTAAAACTGGTACGGCTAAGCCCCGGAAGCCCACGTACACCCAAAGTCCACCCAAAGTCCAATTGCCAAGATCCAAGTCCGAGGATGAGGACGAGACGAGCCAAGCACGGGCACCGGGCACGAGCTCGGGCTCGAGCTCGGGCACGGGCACGGACGGGCGCACGCGTGTGGGCTCATGGCCCACATCCTTGTGCACTTAATTACTTCACTTAAGTGTTAATACACTTAAATACACTTCTTAACTTGGTTAAGAAATCAATGTGGGATTATTTAATGTGTCTTAAACACATAATCTCACACACCATAAATGCCCAATCGTGTGACCAACTTCAACTATTTATTTCTCACTCACCAAAAATCGGATTTGAGCAAATAAAAATACTACGATTATCTACTCACGACATAGAACAATCGTACGGTATTTAATTCCCCTAAAATTAAATATCCCGGTCACGAAAAATCAGATAAAATGAGTCAAACTCACTTTATTAAATCCTATTTTCCAACAATCCCCCACATGAGTAGAAATAGTGCATGCATGTATGCAGACAAGCAGCCTAGTTCTCCAGAAACACAATTGCAACAGGATAGGTAGCTTGTGACTTTGAACCTTCCATATTCCAACACTATCGAGTATACCGGCTGTTTAGTGGACATGATGCCTTGAACTATACATCCTTAGTGTATACCGAGACAATAGTATTGAAACAGCTATGTCTCAAACATTATCTGTTCTCACGTTTGTGTCCTTTTCAGGCCATGGACAACCTCTTTGAATTCATAAGTATCTCTTAGAAGCGGCCCCCACTTCTCACTTATATAGGTGATCTCCTCTTCCGAGTATCCTGCCATACTCAACCTCATTAGAAATCATTAAAAGTCATAGGACTTATCCTTACCACATTGACAGGTGTGCACTTGGTTTGCTCACAGGGAAAGGTTCACTTAAAAGTTTCCAAGTGCTACCAAACTGAACGTTTGTAGCTTAGTTTTCCCATTGAACCAAGTTCTTGGGATCTCCAGTCATCATGGTTGGGTTACCACTACAAGCATTCTTAGAGTGTGGATTTTAAACCCATTCCCTCTAGCAACTTAACCATTTGATCTCGGTTCAACCCTTTGGTTAGCGGATCCGCTAGATTATCTATTGACTTCACATAGTCAACTGAGATAATTCCACTTGAGATCATATGCCTCACAGTATTATGCCTCCGACGTATGTGTCGAGACTTACCATTGTATATAACATTGTGTGCCCTTTCGATAGCCGCTTGACTATCACAGTGAATCATCACTGACGACACTGGTTTTTTCCAACATGGAATGTCTTCTAGAAAGTTGCGAAGCCATTCTGCTTCTTCAGACGCTTTATCCAAAGCAATAAACTCAGATTCCATGGTAGAACGGGCTATACAAGTCTGTTTCGTGGATTTCCACGACACTACTCCACCTCCGATAGTGAAAATAAATCCACTAGTCGAAAATGAGTCTTTTGTGTCTGATATCCAATTCGCATCACTGTACCCTTCAAGTACAGGAGGAAACCTTGTATAATGCAGCCCGAAGTTCAAAGTATACTTTAAGTATCTTAGAACTCGTACTAGAGCTTTCCAATGCTCTTTGCTTGGGTTGCTCGTGTATCGACTCAATTTGTTCACAGAACATGCAAGATCAGGTCTAGTGCAGTTAGTGATGTACATCAAACTCCCAATGACCCTTGCATACTCTTCTTGAGCTACCGGTTCTCCCCGATTTTTGCTCAAGTGTACATTGAGTTCCAACGGGGTCTTAGCCGGCGGACTATCAAAAGCGTTGAATTTCTTAAGCACTTTCTCTACGTAATGAGATTGTGTTAAGACAATTCCACCACTTGTCCGTACTATCTTGATTCCTAGAATCACATCGGCTAAGCCCATATCTTTCATGTCGAAATTTCGTTTCAACATTTATTTTGTTTCAACAATCACTTATTGGCTACTGCCCATGATTAACATGTCATCTACATAAAGACAGACTATGACATAGCCATTAGAACTGCTCTTTATATACACACATTTATCACACTCATTGATTTTGAAACCATTTGATAACATCACGTGATCAAATTTCAGGTGCCACTGAATAGGTGCTTGTTTCAGACCGTATAACGATCTAACAAGTTTACACACCTTTCGTTCTTGTCCAGGTGCAACAAACCCTTCAGGTTGTTCCATGTAAATTTCATCCTCCAGCTCACCATTCAGAAACGCGGTCTTTACATCCATATGATGAATTTCAAGATTGTGCAAAGCAGCAATCGCTAAAAGCACCCGAATAGATGTAATCCTTATTACTGGTGAGTAGGTATCGAAGAAATCATACCCCTCCTTTTGTCTAAAGCCTTTGGCAACCAAACGAGCTTTATACTTATCAACAGAACCATCTGCCTTATATTTTTATTTTAGGATCCACTTGCATCCTAACGGCTTACACCCACTTGGGAGATCTGTCAACTCCCAAGTGTGATTTTGCATGAAGGAATCGATTTCACTGTTGATAGCTTCTTTCCAGAACGCAACATCTGGACTGGATAGAGCTTCTTTCAAAGACTTTGGCTCATCATCTAGCATATAGGTGATGAAATCCGGACCAAAAGTCTTAGCCGTCCTAGCTTGCTTGCTACGTCTCGGTTCTTCATCCACAGGATCAGAACTAGTAGTAGCTTCAGAAGTTCGTTTCTCAGAACTACCTTCTGTCCTATCCTTATTCTTACAAGGATAGACATTCTCGAAGAATATAGCATTCCTCGATTCCATCATTGTTCCTTCAGTCAACTCGGGAATCTCCGATTTATGAATAAGAAAACGATATGCACTACTGTTAAGTGAGCATTCCTCGATTCCATCATCGTTCCTTCAGTCAATTCGGGAATCTCCGATTTATGAATAAGAAAACGATATGCACTACTGTTAAGTGCATACCCAACAAAGATACAATCAACCGTTTTAAGGCCGATTCTAACTTGTTTAGGAAGTGGCAATTCAACCTTAGCCAAACACCCCCACACTTTGAGGTATTTATAAGACGGCGTGCGTCCTTTCCACAACTCGTAAGGCATCACATCCTTACCCTTAAGTGGAATTTTGTTCAGAATATAGTTGGCTGTCAACACAGCTTTCCCCCACAAGTTCTGTGGTAATCCCGAACTAATCAACAAAGCATTCATCATCTCCTTAAGAGTTCGATTTTTGCGTTCAGCAACACCATTAGACTGTGGTGAATAGGGAGCCGTAGTTTTATGAATTATACCCGCCTCTGCGCATAACTCTTCAAACAGAGCAACATATTCTCCACCTCTATCACTTCGAATTGCTTTAATTCGACAGCTTAGTTGATTTTCGGCTTCATTTTTGAAGTTCTTAAAAGCTTCAATCGCCTCATCTTTACTTCTTAAAAGATAAAGATAACAGTACTTTGTGCAATCGTCAATAAAAGTAATAAAATACTTTTTACCGCCTCTAGTTTGCACAAACTTTAAGTCACACACGTCTGTGTGAATTAACTCTAGAGGTTTAGTGCTCCGTTCAACCGATTGAAATGGTAACTTAGCCAATTTAGCTTCGACACAAACTTCACATTTGTTTTGTGTATTAAATTGGTTCACTTTTAGCAAATCTAAATTTACTAAACGTTTTATAGCATTTAGATTAACGTATCCTAATCTTGCCATAAATCCGAGCACTCAACAAGCAAGTAAACAGAAGAATCAACTTTATTAGCATTTTCTTTTGCAACACGGCGCATAACCATTACATTCATTTTGAAAAGTCCATTGGCGAGATAGCCCCGACCAAGGAACCTTCTGTACTTGTTCAAAATAAACTTTTCAGACTCAAACACTAGTCTAAAACCATGATTGACTAACAGCGAGCCTGAAACTAGATTCTTGCGGATATCCGAAACATGCAGCACATCCTTCAAAGTCAGCTCTTGGTCTGAAGTCAGCTTCAAAACCACGTTGTCCACACCAACCACTTCAGATGAGGCTTGGTTCCCCATGTGCAACTTTCTACCTTCAACAGCTTTGTAGGTAGCAAACGAGCTCTTGTCCGAGCAAACGTGACAGGTAGCCCCGGTGTCGACGAACGACTCTCTCGGGTTGTCCACGTGATTGGCTTCAAACACAACAGCAGCCAAATCATCATCATCCTAATCATCTTGACGGGCTTTTCCTTTGTTGTTATGTTTCGCCAAATGCGCACCATAGTTAGTACATTTCTTCTTTGGAGCCGTGCAATGTTTGGACATGTGCCCCGGCTTATCACAATTGAAGCAATTGCCGTTGAACTTCGTCATTGGCTTCTTCCCTTTATCAACTTGACCCGGGCGCTTCCTTTTATTGCTATTTGATGGTCCACCACGTTCCATCAAGTTTGCCTTGGCCTCGATCGGGACTCGTGGTCTCGGATCCGCTTTCGGTTATCGGCTTCAATTCGAAGCTTAACCACAAGATCTTCAAGAGTCATCTCCTTTCGTTTGTGTTTGAGATAACTCTTGAAATCCTTTCAACACGGTGGCAACTTCTCAATCACCGCAGCAACGGTAAAAGATTCGGGAAGGATCATCCCTTCAGCATGAACGTCGTGCACAATGAGCTGAAGCTCTTGCACTTGATCCATCACTGACCGGGAGTCCACAATTTTGAAATCGAGGAACTTTGCCACGACGAACTTCTTAGTTCCGGCATCCTCCGTTTTGTACTTCTTTTTTAGTGCTTCCCATGCCCACGTACGCCCAAAGTCCACCCAAAGTCCAATTGCCAAGATCCAAGTCTGAGGACGAGACGAGCCGAGCACGGGCACCGGGCACGGGCTCGGGCTCGGGCGGACGCGCGCGTGTGGGCTCATCTTGTGCACTTAATTACTTCACTTAAGTGTTAATACACTTAAATACACTTCTTAACTTGGTTAAGAAATCAATGTGGGATTATTTAATGTGTCTTAAACACATTATCCCACACACCATAAATGCCCAATCGTGTGACCAACTTCAACCATTTATTTCTCACTCACCGAAAATCGGATTTGAGCAAATAAAAATACTACGATTATCTACTCACGACATAGAACAATCGTACGGTATTTAATTCCCCTAAAATTAAATATCCCGATCATGAAAAATCTGATAAAATGAGTCAAACTCACTTTATTAAATCTTATTTTCCAACAGAGTAATTATAGAGCTACAATTTGTAAATGGGAGGTAGATGGGGAAGAACAATGGAAAAGGGAGTGGGAGCTGCTTGCATTGATTCAAAAATAAAAAATAAAAAATTTTAAGAGTATCAAAACAGTATTGTATATATGGTTTATAGATGAGATTGATAGTTTATACGTCGTTTTATTAATGCGGATGGAAAATTCACGCAAGAATTTAGCATGCCATGTCACATTTCAAATATCGATTTTTCATTCCAATCCTAAATTTGTGAAAACCTCCAAAATGTCAAATATCACTTTGTAATTGTTTAATAGTTCGGACAAATTAAAAGTGTTACGTACTGACCCCAAAGATTATGTACTAAAGACCTAAGAAGACGTTAAGTTTGCTTTTTATCTAAGAATTTTTAAATGTATTAGATTTTAGAATAGTAGCCTACTTTATTCGTAAAAGTAAATAAATTATTTTCATGGCATTTACGAAAACAAAAATTATGGATGATGGCACAAAAGAGAGTTATTTTTTTTTTTTTCAGATGTCGAGGGTAATCCGCAGCCGCTATCGTGGTGCGCACTGGGTAAACTCCGCCCCTGTGTAATAGCCTGCAAACCAACACAGGGGAGGTAAACCACACTTGACAAGCCAGGTGTGACTGACTCACACCTACAGGGGAGGTAAACCACACTTGACAAGCCAGGTGTGATAGGCTCACACCTAGTGGTGTTGGTGGTGGGTCGAACTTGAGACCTTTAGCCTCAAGAAACACCACTCCACCACTAGGCCATCCGTAAGAGGACAAAAGAGAGTTATTTTATTGAGATAGTCTATTGAGCTCTTGTATCTCTCGGACTAAAGATTACAATCTAGATATATTATACTCTTCTATAAGTTATGCAAAAATAAGAATTTAATTTATTTCTTTTTCGTGCATATCAAAATTATAGCTCACTTTTCTTATTGATGGTGCATTTTTTAATATTCATTACAATTAACAATCTTTTATTTAATTTGGATGAGTAAATAAGTGAACAGTAGAACAATTATGGGTCAATTTTAATTTATTTTTCAAAATATATTAAATTACACTTTTTGAATGTGTGGATTGGGAAAAAAATATCAATTTGTGGAACATATAGAATATTATAGTCCTTAATGAGATATATATATATCTAGCTTTTTGCTTCATAGCATTATGTTGTGATTGATCAGAAACTTTTTTTATTTTTATATATAGAGACAATAACTTAACTTAGGCAAGAATATATATATATATGTAGAATATTGAAGTTTCATCCACAAATAATGAAGGCTCATCATCTTAAATATGACGAGTAGGAAAATCATATGCGAGCATATTACATATATATATGGAACAATAAAGTTTAGGGTAACATGAAGCAAACTTCGACAATAATAAACAATACTCCGAGACATTTTGTTTTTTTAGTCGAAAAATAAGATTATATTTTGATATATGCATATAGTATATAATATATTAAAATAAAATATAATGTAGGTATTTTATGTATAAAGAAGCAAAAATGTTTTAGTGGACCCAAATTTTCGTATGGTCAATATAGTCGTTATATCAAGGAGCTCACTTTTTCTTTTTCAATGAGATCTTTGGTAGGATTAGAAATTCCATTGGCTACGAATACTTGAAACGTGAATAAAAGTATCACATCTATCATGGTACCCTTTTGACCCTCGTGACTAATTTCTTTCATGGAATGTTCTATATATTATTTTTAAATAAATTGGATATTGAGCCAATTTTAAAAATTCCTACAAGTTGACAATTAATTATGATTCCATGCAAGAGAATGCAAAATTTGATTCCTCTCCATTTTTAATTGAGTGTTGACTACCTCTAGCTAACTCCTATAAAAATGTCACGCACATGATTACAGTAGAATGAATAGTTAATTAGTTATACATTTTGTAACTTAGAACATTCTATATATATATATATATATATGTTGTGGGAAATGATCAAATAAGAACCCTTCCCTCAGGTGGGAACTAGGAACCAATCCTAGTTCTTGTTTGACTCAATCTGGACGGTCCAGATTAAATCAGATTTAAGTGGATGGGCGGTGGCATTCCTGTAATTTTCGGCAACTTTGTGGACGGAGGGGTAATATAGTAATTTAATAATTCTTCCCTTTTGTTTTGAAGCTAAAATGAAAATCGCATGATGCTAAAATGATCGAAGTAGAAGGCTAAAATTGATGTGACATTTTCCACTAGGGTTCACCGTTCCCAATTAGGGTTTATTACGTTCCGATTAGGACTCTGATCCCATCTAGTAATTATGAGATTCCCATTAGGGTTCACTGTACCCAAATAGGATGTATTGCATTTCATTCCAATGAAATCATCGTTCCATTTTTGTTTATCAACACATGCTAAACTGAGAAATGCATGAGGCTAAAATGAGCGAAGTCGGAGGCTAAAATTGAATCTGGGCAATTTTTTAGTTCAGTTCCGATTTTGCCCTTAATGAGACGCGCGAATTGAAGACTTTCGTTTTAATTACACAATTGCCACCGAAAAATCTGGATTGATCTGGACCGTCCAGATTGTGGAATGGAGGGATGAGATTGGTTCCTAGTTCCCACCTGGTGACTGGTTCTCACCAGATCCCATCCCTATATATTGTAACTTGTAAATAAACTCAATAAACGTCGATCGGTTTCTAAGTGGTGCATGCATGCCTTTTAGCATGGCTTGAAAGAAGAAGAAAAAAGGGCCAGACTGTATGATTGCATTATCTAGAAAAAGAAAATTTATACTTTAACAAGATAATGCTGGGGATAATATAATTTTAGGGTACATGTACACATAAATTTCACTGTATATATAATTGATTGGATTTATTGATAAAAAAATTTGTAGATAGTTTATCCTAAGTGCATCCCATTTGTTATCTTGATAAATTAATTGTTGCCAATATATGTGTTGGAGTTTCTTTACATGTCATTTCTAATAGCAGATGACAAAGCCTTTTTTCTTTATTGAAAGTAGCTATATGGCAAAAACACCTTAGCTTCTATTAACACTTGGCTTCTACACCTTTTTATTTTATCTTTTTATCCCAATAATGTAGGGCATTAACTCTATATATATATATATATATATACACACACACACACACACATTATCCTATATTATGTTTAAGGTCCACTGCCATCTCCATAAAACATATTACGAATTCATCATTAATTCATCAGAGAGGTTATGATATATGTTAAGACCGTATCTGATCCGAATTCGAATATTAGAAAAAGGGCACGTCTAGTATGTACTAGATGCATATCAGACAATCAACACATTAACCAAATTAACATGTGTTGATTAAAAACCCGTCAAAATCAGTATCATTTGTAACATTAAAAAGTATCACTTAAAAGTTAAAAAGTATCACTTGTATAATTAAAAAGTATTGGCCAGGAAAAAAAAATAAAAAAAAAAACTGTCAAAGTCAGTATCAATCGTAACACTAAAAAGTATCACTCAAAATTAACAAGTATCACTTATATCCCTAAAAATATCAATGTTTTGATGATTTTTTAGTCAACGTGTGTTAACCCGATCAATGCGTTGATCGTCTGATGTACATTTTATATTCAAGAGAATTTGTGCTAGAAAAATTATAAATATGTTATCATGTATGAGAATCATTTGACGAATTTTGACCGTGAAGCAATCTGAAGTTTTTGTGATGTATCGTCAGCGGCCCACCAAAGCAGTCTACATAAGTCCTCCAAGACAGAGGAAAAGAAATTAAAGTAGGAGAAAGATTCCAATAAATGGGCCGGCCCATGACTTTAAATGGGCCAAGAAGAAAAATGGGCTCACGTACTGGTCCAAACTGAGTGAATTGTTAGGCTAAACCATCATTTATATCCCAAACTATTTTCATTTTTCAAATTTATCCCAAACTAACATTTTTATCAATTAAATACCTAAACTATTAAAAAACTAATAAAATCTATTCCCAGATATATTTTTAGGCAAAAAATTACCTAACGTTTTGGCTAAATATTTGAGTCTTCTTATGTTGTAGCCAAATCGATCATATCTATGATATGGTATCTTTATTCTAATTTTTTTAAACTCGTTTTAAGATCTGATTTTGGCCCAAAAATGTATTTGGGGATAAATTTGATTAGTTTTTAATAGTTTAGGTATTTAATTGATAAAAGTGTAAGTTTGGGATAGATTTGAAAAAAATGAAATAGTTTGGGATATAAACGATGGTTTAGCCTTCTTATTCAACCCTCAAAAAAATAAATACTGTAATAAATAATTGCACAAACCACCGCGGAATTTAGCATAAATACACAGCTTACCTCCGATATTTGAGAAGGGAGTTTCTAAATGCACCACGTATTTGGCTCTTTGCACCACATCTACTCAATACACCACCAATTTTACTCTTTGCACCACACGGTATTACATATTTACCCTTAATTTAAAAAAATAACTTTATCAATAATAAAAAAACAAATTGGAAGAAAAGAAAAAGAAAAAGAAAAATTGGAAGTTTAATTTGCACCAGAGAACTTATAACTTGCACGACGTAGTTTTTTGCTGCTGCAGTTGCAGCTTCTGTGAGAGCTTTTCGTAAAAGGGTTTCACTTTCTTGAAGTACTTACGTATAACTTCTCTCGCGCTCGTGCTGACGCGCCTGACGGTGGCGCCTCCACCGGAGGATGGCGGCGTGGGGGTTTTCTGGTCTTTGCGGAAGAGTTTGGGGAGGGAGAAGTATTTGGAGGGCTTTCTAATCGGGAGATAGTTGAGTGGCTGCATGTTGCGTTTGAACTCATCGTCGGTGGCGGAGCTGGGGCGGGCGGAGTCGCAGTCGAGTTGGTGGTGGAGGAGGAGGTTGGCGGAGGAGGAGTCGGTGGAGGCGGTGGAGTTGCGGGAGGCGGTGGTGGTGGTGTCGGAGGTGGAGGAGGAGGAGAGGAGGGAGGGTGCGGACCATGGAGAGGCAGAGGAGAGGTGGAGGGGGAGGAGCTGCCCCTTACAGAATAGGTCGTCGGTAGGGCAGAGATCGGCGGCGGAGGATTTGCGAGGAGAGTGAGAGATGGTGAATTTGAAGTCGGAAGAAGAGGTGGAGGTGGAGGAGGAGGAGAAGGAGTGAGTGGGAGAGGAGGGAAGGGTGTGGGACTTAGTGGTTGGGCGGTGACGGCGGTGGCCCATGGCGGCGGTGGTGGTGGCGGAGGTGGTGCAGAGCTACATCATCGGAGAAATTTGATGGTGGTAGATGGGATTTGGGAGAAAGCATATAGTAGCAGATGGTGAATGAAAGAAACGGTGAAATTGGGAGAAAGTTTGGCGTCGGTGGCTGGAACGGGAAAGAAATATGTTTTTCCTTTTCTTTTTTATTTATTTTATTTAATTTTTTAATTTTTTTATTTTTATTCAATAAGGATAGTTAAGTAATTTTGTAATTGATTATTTTTAAATTAATATATTTTGTGGTGCAAAGAGTAATTATTGTAGTGCAAATAGCAACACCCAATTGAGAATTATTACAATTGTCAAATGTATTTATACCTCACAATAACTACACACACACACACACATATATATATATCAACTGATAAAATAAATAAACTGAAGACTTAGTAGGTTAGTATGGGATTTGGTGACTAAGATATTGGGTTTAGTTTATCTAAAATAATATCCCATATTTCATATTTCATTAATCTTTGACAAAATGGAGAAATATTTCCTTCAC
This sequence comes from Perilla frutescens, assembly GCA_026008535.1. Taxonomy (NCBI): domain Eukaryota; kingdom Viridiplantae; phylum Streptophyta; class Magnoliopsida; order Lamiales; family Lamiaceae; genus Perilla; species Perilla frutescens. Next base: position 65,751,098 of record BRKX01000003.1, on the reverse strand, counting down.
TACTAGATGCATGACACTACTTCTTCTTGGATGAGAGCAGTCCAAATGCATTGTATATAAAGCCAGTTGGCTGCTAAATCCTTTTTATCCTTAAACTTTTGAGGCATTTAATTACCTTATCCTAAATTTTTAAAGCACTTCAATTAATCAAATGAATTGAATATTATTACTCTAACTAAGAAAATAAAACCAAATTACACCACCAAAAAGAAAACCCATCATACGCAGATGATGTATGGAAAAATCCAAAATTACTAAAAAACTTAAAAGAAAAATAAAAAATAAAAAATCAGTCTTTATCACATGACCGAAAATAATCCCGGCCAAAGAAATCGGACTCAACCAAAGTCCTGACTTCTGGACGAGCATATTGCCACCAACCCGATGTGAAATAGTCAATTGTCAATTTATCCGCAACCTGATTGCCTTCTCGATAAATATGTGAAACTCTGAAATGCACTCCTTGAAACAAACCCAACACTCTCAACTACATTGCTTTGAGTCTCCATAGAATTAATAACGGCTCCTTAGCAAACAAACCCACCACGAAAATAAATATGACTAAAAAGACTCCAATAAATTTAGTTATTTATTTGTTCAATCCCACTAGAACCTTCTATTTTAGTGTTTGTGTGCGCATTCAAGTTTTGGAAAGCCATTTGTAAACCTTATAAAAAACAATTTATATTCTTAGATAAGTAGAATTTTGAAAAGTTATTTGTAACCCAAAATAAATTAAAATTGAACAAAAAAAATGGAAGAAAAATTAATAAAATTAACGTTAGATATGGATAGGATAGACAATTGGGACTAAATGATCAAATGTGAAATCTCAGAGTACTTGACTTTTCAAGTACACAAATTAATTCAAAAGAAGTAAAAAAATAAAAAATAAAAAATCGAATTAAGTCAAAGAAATTAACTGTACCAAAGTCAAGAAGTCCAAGAACTAATTAAACAGAAATCTAGAATGACAATAATTAAGTTCCACACAAATATCATGATATATCAACAATTATTTTTAGACAATAAAATAATAATGCAATGATTTATTCAAGGTTTTCTTGTAATGGATGCTCTGTGATTGTGAAGAATAATGAGTGACATTACGAACACTAAATCATGCTTTACTGAACTAGTGACGCTCTCCGAGTTAAATTCATTTAATTAAAGTAGTAATCGCTATACATTTTGAAAATATAAAAATATTTCTTCTTTTTTTTGAGTGAAACTGAATGTATTAAAATGAAGCCCGCTCAGCAGGCGATAAGTTTGACAAGATAATTTCTGGCAAAGCGCCGGTATAAGAGCTAAATAGAGGGTTACTAGCAGCTAAACATGCTAAGGAGTGAGCTACGCCGTTAGCGGTTCTTCTAGCCCAACTGAAAATCACCTCCTCAAAATGTCGAGCCTCTTTCTTGATAATCGAACAGAGTTCACCTTGGTAGAACCAATCTTCACGTTCGGACTACATGTTTTGAATGATGCATTGACAATCAGACTCCAAAATAATCTTCCGCTTCCCGAGCTGTTTAGCCAACACTAATCCTTCCAAGCATGCAAAGGCCTCAGCAATTACAGGTCCATGGCATCCTAATACTCTCATGCATCTTGATTGCATAATACTCCCAACTGAATTGCGAGCCACAATACCAAGCCCACAACCATTCCTATCTTTACAGGCGGCATCAACATTGAGCTTCCAAAAGTCATCTGAGGGAGGTTTCCAACACTCCATCTCTGCAGCAACTTCCCCAATAGCAGGCCGCTTTCTCGTCTCCTGCATTTCGTGGAAAAAGCTAATGGCAATATTAACACAAACATGTTGAGTTCTGTCAAAATGTTGATAAACTAAGGCATTTCTCTTCTTCCACAACACCCACAACAAAACAGCAAAAAGTTCTTGAAAATCAGAATCATCAACTTTGGCAATCACTCCAAACCAATCCCTTAAGGTCATCCTTTGTTCTGTTGCACCAGTCCTCAAGCGAAATGGTGAAATCTTCCAAAAAAGTTGACTCCAATCACAGTCCTTAAGGCAATGCTTTATAGTTTCAGGAACAAGGCCACACCGGTGACAAAAAGTAACACAATTAACATTCTTCTTGTTTAATTCAACTGCAACTGGGATAATCCCTTGTGCACACCGCCACAGAAAGTTTTTAATTTTAGGAAGAGTTTTGAGTCCATGAATCCATTTCCACACTGGTAGCTCCCCAGAAGAAGAGTTTGGGGTCTCTCTCCCATAGTCTCTAAGTTGACAAGCAACACCATATCCGGTCCTAACCGAGTACACTCCATTCCGAGTATGCTTCCAAATACACTTGTCCAGGCTGCTATGGCCTATGGGGTGGAATAGGAATCGCTAGAATCTCCTTAGCAACTGATTCTGTGAATATTTCATGAATTTTGTTAACATTCCACATTCAGTGCGTTTCTGCAAAAAGCTCGGCAACCACCATGTCAGAGTTCATCTCATCCGATAAATCACAAATAACCCCACTGACCAATCCCAGAATCCAGTTATCTTTCCAAACTTTGATACTAAGTCCATCCCCTACTCGCCAAATAATACCCCGACGGATGACTTCTTTACCAGCCATGATGCTTCTTCAAGTAAAGGAAGGATTATTTGCAATCATGGCCTCGAGAAAAGGCACTCGAGGATAATATCTAGCTTGTAGAGTTTTTTTAATAAGAGGGTTTCCATGCAACAGCCACCATGCTTGTTTCGCTAGGAGAGCCTTGTTGAATTGCCTAATATCATGGAAGCTTAAGCCACCGAGAGCCTTTGGACGACAAACCTTTTGCCAACTACACCAATGAATGCGTTTCTCATCCTTTTTTTGACCCCAGAAGAAATTAGACATAAGAGAATTCAATCGTTGACAGACTTGTTCGGGGATTAGAAAAATACTCATCAAGTAGGTAAGGATTGCTTGGGATACCGACTTAATAAGGATAGCTCTACCTGCATTGGAAAGAAACCTTTTTTTCCAATCCTTCAATTTCTTTCGAACTCGATCTTCAAGCATTTGGAATAATTCTTTTTTTATGATCGACCAACTGTGCATGGGATTCCAAGATAAATCCCATGCTTAAGGACTCGCCTAGCACCCATCCTTTCTGCCAACACATCAACCACGCCATTCTCAACGCCTGAACTAAAGGCCAACTCAGATTTCTCCAAATTGACCATTTGTCCAGAAGCTTTCTCATAAACTTGTAAGATTCGTTTCACACTTTCAATCTCCCTTTCATTTGCTTTCCCAAAAATGATACTATCATCAGCAAAAAATAAGTGAGAAACTGGATGGGCACGTCTACAGAGATGAATACCGTGGAGAATATGTTAAGTCTCTGCCTTTCTAATTAGAGCCGAGAGAGCCTCTGCACAAAAAAGAAAAAGGAAAGGCGACAGCGGATCTCCTTGATGGAGACCCCAACCAGGTAAGAAAGAGAAACCAATACAACTATTAGCCAGTACAGCGAAAGATACACTACAAACACACCTCATCACGAGAGAAATAAATTTAGGGTTAAAAATGAGCTTCTCAAGCATGCCTCGAAGAAAATTCCATTCCACTCTATCGTAGGCCTTAGACATATCAAGCTTAAAAGCAAAATTGCATTTCCTAGCCTTATTAGACTTCATGAAATGGAAAATTTCAAAAGAAAGCAGAGCATTATCAGTGATTAAACGGCTAGGCACAAAAGCTGATTGAGTTTCACAGATAATAGAGGAAAGAACTTCTTCAGGCGGTTCATAATAGTCTTAGAAATTAATTTAAACATAACATTACAGAGACTGATGGGACTGAAATCCTTAGGGTGGCATGCATTATTTTTTTTGGGGATAAGATAAATAAGAGTGGAATTAATGGAAACGGGGCTAGCTCCCTCATTCAAGACCTGAAGAAGACACGAGCAAAGATCATTTTGGCCAACAGACCAAACTTTCTTAAAGAAAATAATAGACATACCATCCGGCCTAGGGACCTTGAGAGAATGCATATGAGATAAAGCTAATCCAATATCTTCCTTGGTGAATGGTTTAGTGAGCATGGAATTCATTTCAGCTGTAACCACAGGCTCGACTGCCTCCAAGGTTTCAGTTGTGTCTAAATCCTCTCGGGGGGTGAAGAACTTACAAAAGTAGTTTTGAAATTCAGCTTCAATGCCCGAGTTTGTGTCCACAACAATTCCGTCTTCTCGAATAATATTTTTAATCAGATTTTTCTTTTGGCACCCTGTAGCATAATGGTGGAAAAAGGCTGTGTTTTTGTCTCCTTCGTTCAACCAGGTAATTCGAGATCTTTGTTTCCACATGATTTCCTCTTTTTTAAGGAGGTCTTCAATTTTCTGTTCCATATTCTTTTGCTGCATAGTCATATTATCATGAACATATTGCTTATCCTCCAACTCTTTCCGGAGTGTACTCAGTTGTCTCAAGATATTTCCAAAGTGGGTGGCCTCCCACTGTAAATTAATGAGTCAAAATATTTGTGAGCTATTTGGGTATTGACTCGAAAAAAATTCGATCGAAACTCGATCGTTTATTAAACAAGTTGAATTTGAGCTTGAAAATTTTCTCGAGCCAAACTCGAGCTAGTCACGAGCTTCTTACGAGTAGCTCGAGTTTAACTGTAAACGAGCTTTTATCGAGTAACTCGCGAGCTTTAAATCAAGCTTATAATCGAGCTTTGATAAGCCAAAAAAAAAAAATTCACCTCCAACAAGATTCAAACTTTAGCGAAATGTATTTCAATTTGTTAATTTAACCACTTCACTAAATTATTAATAATTATGTTAATATTCAAGCAAATAATATTTTCATAACAATTCTCTAAAACTGAAATATATGTAAATCTTTATATATTATATATTGATATTATATTTATATAAACATAATATCATATTATCAATTTATCAGATAAATTTACTGTATATTTAACTAATAACAATAGACTATATGAACTATATGAAAATTAAGAATTAATATAATCATGAATAAAAAAATTAAAATGGAATAAAATAATGATATTTACAAACATTAAGTTAAGCTTATGATATTAAACAAAAAATAGGAATATGTAAATAGATTTATATGATAAAAATTAATTCAATCAAAATTGATTATCCAACTTTAAGATATATACTTAGAATGTATTTAGTTATAATATTAATATAAAATAGTATATTTGAATTTTGAAGTAGTCTACAAAAAATATCTAATTATGAGGTAAATCAAATTATATTTTATAGTTTTTGAGACTTGATAATGAAATAAATACAAATGAATTTAATTAAACCTATGATACCAAACAAACATTATTACACTTGGTTCATTTGATTCGAAAATATATATTTTTTTTTATTTTTTTTATCAATTTACTCAATTATTATATAATATACAAATATTATATGTATACTTTAGCATACCTTATTGAAAAAAATTTAATGATATATATATCAATAAAATAAAAGAAAATGAGATATAGCAATAAAAATAAATTATGATTTGTTAATCATATTATAAAAAACTTTGAAATTTATATTCGAATTAATATTATTTTAAATATTTACTTATTAATTGGATCATGTATAAATGTGTAATAAAAAATAATAAAATAACAAGAATAATGAACTAGATCATCAATCAACTAATATGATTACAATTTATATGAAAAATGACAAGGAATAATTGATAAAATAGTAAGAAAATGAGATATAAGTGACTATGATTCATAAATTGCATAAGAAAAAACACTTTGAAATTCGAATTTGAATTAAGATGATTGTAAAATATTTATATATTGAAATTTGAAATTAGTAATGAAAAATAATAAACTAACATGGGTAGTGAGCTAAATCACTAATTAACTAATGAATATAATTTTTACATGAAAAGTGAAAATAAATGATCAATAAAATAACAAGAAAATGAGATGTGAGTAAATTATGATATATAAATTATAAGAGGAAATCCATTTTGAAATTTTAATTTAAATTAAGATAAATATTTATATATTAAAATTTGAATATTCTATATTAGTAATGAAAATAGTAAAGTAAAATTAGTAATATGCATAATTACAGTTACATAATTAAGTAATTAATAAAGAATATAAAATAAAAATAAACATCATTAAAGAAAATATGGAAAAGAAAAGAAAAGAACTCGATCAATAATTTTATTATTATTGAGTTTTAATCGATTTTTTGTCGAGCTTTTTTATCGAACTTGAACATGTCCTTATTGAGTTGAACTTGAATCAAACTCAATCACGAATTTTCTTAATCAAGTTGAACTCAAAATCGAATCGAATATATCTTAAATGAATCGAACTCGAACTTAAAGGTATTCAACTTAACTCGCCTCGTTTAGAGCCCTGGGTAAATGACTTTCACAAAATATAATCACTAACTGTTCGGTATTTTATTTCACTAAAAATACTACTCGCAATTGTACGAGGTAAATGTAGTAAAACTATGTTGAGCAAGGTCGTATCCACAGAGACTGGCTAAATAATGCAGCTAACTACTCAATTATGTTGTTTCACTTTATCTAGAGAACCGAATTAAAAGTTTGATTTTAATTAACTAAATGTTGTAAACAAATAAATAAATCAAGCATAGAAAACTGGATAAACAAATGAAGAAACGGATCCTAGGGTGTTGCTGCTAAATGGATTTTCCGCTTTTTAGATAATTTATTAAACCAATTTAATTCTAAATCTTGTAGGAGAATCACTAAATTATCTAGACCCTCTCTCTCGAGTAAGTTCTAGGCGTAGATTAGATTCTAATTCTTATCTCTCGATCTCGAATTATTATCTAACTCAAGATAAAATCTCAGATTTATTCTCCACACGACATCTACCAATCTCTCGATCTAGCAAGCTCGTGTTATGCAATCCTAATCCGCTAATCTATTAACCTCTCTCGAGTGAATAATAAATTAACTACACAAATGTAAATGATGATCAATTCATTCACAAAAGACAACAATAATCAAGGATGCATAAACAAGAAATAGAACGGAAAAATAAATTACTTCAAATCATAAATCCATAAACATCTAACAACCCTAGGATCTCTAGAAATTTAGCTACTCATGTTGTATTCAAAATCTAAAGAGAATAAATACACAAAAGTAGTCAACATGATAGTTCTAATCGAATAAAGCATATAATAAACTTAGTCTATGATGTGCTTCTTCAATCTCTCTGTAGTCTCTTCTCTATCTTCTCCACGATGTTCTCTGCTCTCTCTATAGGGTAAAAGTTGTGTAATTTTCATGCTCAAATATGCCTTAAATAATTGGGTCGAGTTTGGATGGGTGTTGGAGTCGAACAAGGAAAGAGAGGAAAATCCGCCACAAACCGTCTCACGGCGCACGGTCCATGCACCAAGGGTTCTTTCGCGCATAAGTCGTGTGTAACTCGGCCAAGAGTTAACAGTGGCCCAGCTCAACTCAATCTTTCAAACCCCGACAAATGGCTACTTTCACTACCATACAAACTACAGAAATGAGGCATTTTGGAGGTTGATTCTCGATCCTGATGAGAGGATGGTCCAATATGACTCCGGGTTAGCCAAGACTTCTCAAATCCAAAATCTGGTCTTCAGCTACCTCCACAGAATTATTGCCTCTACTGTCCTTGCTCAACATGAGAACAATGGACTTCATAAGGATGAGCTATACATTCTGTGGAGTATGCTCCAAGCAATCTATATGGATTTTGGTGCCCTACTTTTGGACCAATTTAAAAGATAAGTGCAGCCCAGTAAGGGTATCGTGAGTATTGGAGGCATGATTACTCCTATTGCCATGGCCTTAGACATCGATCTGTCTGCTTATCAGCCACTTCTGGGAGCTCGAGCCCTTAATTTGGCGCATCTTCGTAATGTCCGCATGATCAGCCCCAATGCTGCCCCGATTGAGCTCATCATGAAGGATGGAAGGATGTTCCCACTGCCTAATCTAGCGCTCACCTCGATTACCAACTTTGAGGATCAAAGAAATTGAATGATGAACACCCCGGAGCACAACACTCTGATGATAGTGTCTGAGAGAGTACGGCTCCGTCGAGAGAATGAGGAGCTAAGGACACCACGTGGGCAGAGAAGGAACCGAGGGGACGTGGCGGATGAGCGATTGACCTCTCTTGAAGGTATGATGACACAAATGAATACAAATTTTACTAACTTTCAAGGGAATGTTTTTACTCAGTTCACCGACATGCGGGCTGATTTGGATGCACGACTCACTGACATGCGAGAAGATGTGGATATATGGTTCATGGACATGAGGGTGGACTTTGACTCAAGATTCATGAGCCTGCAGACTCACATTGATGGCCGGTTCACCGGCATAAGGACGAAGTTCCAAAGACTGCATAACACGTATATGAACATGCAAGGGGATTTCTCACACTTGAGGTCTGACGTCTCCGACATTGCCACCATGATGAGATAGTGGGTTGGCATCGGTTCTTCATCGCAAAATCCTTCCCAGACCTTTACACCCCCGTTCCCGCCCTTCCAGCAGTTCACGTATCCATACCCAGGGCCATTCTAGTTCTCGAACCAGCAGAATCCCCGCCCTCGCCCACCCCTAGATACTGATGCCTAGATGTTGTGTTACTCGATCAACAATACCACTAATCTATCCCCCTAAACTTATTCTTACTTCGGTATTGAATAAGTTTGGGGTAGAGGGTGATCATTTGTGTGTATCGTTGATCTCTTTTGATTTTAGTACTAACCTTTTAGATGCTTTTATTTAGAATTGCTAAATCTTAATTTGGTGGGATTTTTTATTTATTTAATATTGTTATGGGATTTGCTACTTGATGTTTGGATAATTAATGATTTCATGGGTTTTATGATATTTTATAGTTTTGTATTTATTTTTGATAATTCTTATGATTGGTTTAATGGTAGGTAATAGCCTTGGTGTTAAGCAGGTTTAGCCATGATTTTGTGATTCAACTTCTCTCTTGCTTGTTGAGTTAATGCTTGTCATGCTCGATTTTGGGGAAATTTTGACCTGCCTATGATGTTATCTTTTGTGAAAATATTTGCATGCATAAGGACACGAGTTGATATACACTTAATTTGGATTGTGAAAATATTGGTTTAACTTGTAGCCATCCCGTGAGAATTGGGCCTTGATCTTGTTTTCATGTGTGAATCATCAATGATATTAGTATCTCTAGAACTTGCCTGATGAACTCTCTTGATTTTACAAGTTGTGCTTAGAACATGGAGATTACCTAAGGCATTCTTTGTCAAGTTTGTGCCTAATTTTTTTTCTTTTTCCTACAAATACAACCTTTGTTAGCCCCTTTGAGCTTTTTATTGATTTTATTTAAAACCAAGGGTAGAAGGAGTATGGGAATCAAGTAAGCTTGAAATAAAAGAACCATGAGAGTTATATATGGATTGAACAAGATTTGTTTTGTCGTATATCCTTATTTTGATCATAAGTAAATTGCGAGCCTCACAAATTGAAAGAAAAATAAAGTGTAAATTGTCAAAGAACAATCAAGAAAATCAAAATAAATAGAGGAGCAATTAATGTTTTGTTTGGATATAGAAAGTCCTAAATCCATTTAAATTCCCAAGCAAAGTGAAGGGTAGAAGAAAACTCGAAATAGTTTTGCTTGCTTTAAAAAATGAAATATGTTTCGGGGATTGATTTCTAAGTCACTTTTAACCTATATTTTTCCTACCCCGTCCAAAGAGCCTAATGTTGCAACCCTTAAGACCTATGTGATCCCTATTTTGAGCACACTTGTGGAAATAGATGAGTTATTTTGCAAGCTTATGGTAGTATACTAACATTATTCGATGTCGAGCATATGCAGTCCCTTTTCTCCTTGTAAGGTTGGGTTTGAGTGTTGATATTCCTAAAAGTAAAGGAAAGCCGTGTTTTTACATATTCATTTCTTGTGTATTGAAGCTTCATATCATTATGTATGATCACATGCTTTTAGTTCTTCTTCTAAGGCACTCTTGATCTTGATTTCTCTTTTTCCTCTTTTGCTGCAATATTGTTTGGGGACAAACAAGAACTTAAGTTTGGGGGAGTTGATAATTGGGATTTTTGTACTTATTTTGACTGCAACTTGGGGCTATTTCAATATCATTTTATAAACTAATTGTACATTTTTTATGTCCAAACCCATATTTAATCCAAGTACAAATTCTAGGTGTGTTGTAGAAGAAAACCAAGAAATCGAGGCGCAGTCGCGATCCACAGTGTGAGCTAGGGCGCGACCTGAGTGCCCTGCGCCCAAAGCGGTGTATCCAAAGCTTCAGACACGATCCACAGTACGAGCGAGGGCACGAGTCTGGTCGTACCCCGTGACGCGAGCTACAACGCGAGTGGTGGCGCGATCGAGCCCGCTTGCGCCCGTGACCCATTTCACCATTGACTCGGCACGACCCATAGTGCGAGTGATGGCGCGACTGAGCCCGCTCGAGTCCGTGACCCTTTCCACAGTTTACTCAGCGCAAGCTACAGCGCGAGTAAGGGCGCGAACGAGCCCGTGTCGCGCCCTGGTGCTCTATTTCGCGGACCTTATCCTTTCCTCTCCCCTTAATTATTTTGGGATCAATTTTTCCATCTTTAAAAATATAGATATCTACCTAACTTTCCTCATGGAGAGTAAGCCCCCATTCCCTTTGAAACGTTTTCCCCCAAATGTAAAAATGTAGAAAATAGCCAAGGTAGAAAAGAGAGAAGGAAGATAAGGGTTTGGTGGATATTGTTCTTGAAGAGTAGAAGTGGAAGGATCTTTGTGGATATTTTTGTACACTCTATTGGTTTAATCTAATCCCTATTTATGTTTTATTTACAAGTTTGTGATTTTTATCTCAAGAGCATGAGTAGCTAATCTCTTTAGGTTTTGGGATGTTGGATCCTTTGATGATGAGTGTTTGAGATGAATGTGTGATAAATGTGCATTCCCCTCTTTATTTCTTATGGATCAATGTGTTGATTTGTGAATGTATTTGGGTGGCCTCCATTTAGATTCATTTGTGTACCTAATATGAAATGAGAATTACCATTGGGTATGTGTGTTTGATTTATGAGACCATCTAGTTGTGTTTAGAGATAATGATGAGTATTTAGATTATTGATAGTGATTTGGGACCTAAGGATGCTTGTGTGATTTGTTTACTAGAGATAGTGCTTTTTGCATTTGTCCACATGTTAAGTTATTTGAGAAAGTACTTAGATGTTCTAATGCCCAAATCATGTCAAGAGAGGAGAGTTATGTGATTCATATGGTTGTTGAGAATATCTTCATCAAGGATTTAGCACCTTAGAACCCCGTTTTATTACCATTCAAATATTTCCTTTGAAGTTGTTGACATTCTACACTTAGAGAAAAACTTGTGTTATTTGTTGAAGTTAGAACAAATCCTTTTCATGAAATGTTGATGGTTTAAATAGTGATTGTAACTAGGGTTAACATTACTTGCATTGTTAAAACTATAACTCTTATTCCTTGAGGTTCAACTTGTATAATTGCTTGCTACATTCGTGTACACTTGCACTTGGCACAATATATTATTTGAGGTATTAAATACCGCATCACCACCCTCTTCTTTAGGTAGACATATATCCTTCCAAACCACTGGAGTGACCTTTGAGCCCTAAATGAAATTCCTACATAATGCAATGATGTGATCTATACAAATTGTTGGTAGAGGGAAATTTAGAGCCAATAACACTCAATACCTTGCAGTACAAATCGAATAAGCTCGGTATGTCCTGCATAGGATAGAGTCTTTGCAACCCATCTATTGATATTATATGCTATCTTGTCTATAAGTGGATAATATTTGACCATTTTCAATTTTCTTATAGTTAACAAGATACCTAAATATCTGACCAACCAAGTGTCACTTGGGAACCCAACAAGCTGTTGTTTGTTGTTGAGTTCATTCTTCTTTAGTCCAGTTGTGAAGAGTGCAAATTTGTTGTTGTTAACATGTAGCTCTGAAGTTTGTTATAACTCATTCAATGTGTTCATCATAAACTGAATAGATCTATAGTCCCTCCTCGTACATGACATTAGATCGTTAGTAAATGTAAGGTACATAATCTTGAGTTTCTCACATCTTGCATGATATTTGAAGTTTGGATCAGTTGTTTTGTGTTCCAATAGTCGGGAGAAGTATTCTATGCAGATGAGGAATAATTGTGGTGACATTGGATCCCATTGCCTTATATTCTTCTCCATTAATGAATCCATGTGATGCACTAAATTTTATGCACTAATCTGCAACTAACACAGGACAATGCAATATAGTAGTGAATTGAGTATCGTATCCACATGAACTGAAAATATGACCACACTGAGTACTAAGCTAACACGTTTCTATTATCCAGGCTACCTAAATTTTATATGGGTTTTCTAAAGCTAGACACAAATCAAACCAATCAAAAACAGAATCGGAACAATTAAATAAGAATGATTTAAACTAATTATCCAAAGCAAATCAATTAAATCAAATAGACAAATTCAATCAATTAATAAAGATTAATCCTATGGAATGCAATTCACATGTATCAACTATGTACTAATCCAATCCTAATTCTTCCTACTTTAATCCGATTATTGGTGGAGAAATCAGAAAAGCTGCTACCTATCTCCGCCAGATCTCAAGGTAGTCGTTGATTAATAAATTCCCTATCATTTTCGTCTCTAGGTCAATTTACTAACTCCTTAAAACATCAGATTTTTTCTCCTACAGATTCATGACAAACATGTATCAAAATGTTCAATTAATCCGTTGGTTAATTATCTTCGCCAGGTCTCAAATTCACCAACTACACATGCAATCAATTATGACCAGTAATCAAGCATGAAATAATAGCACTTGAACAATTAAACACAATAATCAAAAGAGAAGAATAACAGAATTAAATTAATAACATAACATCCACGTGTACGCAAACCCTAGAATTAATATGCGTTTAGTCGCTCATGGCAAAATAGAAATCTAAAGAAAATAGTGTATTGATTACAGAACTCATAGTAGAAATTAAATGAAAATCATAAACAACTTATGCCGAATGATTAATTCTTCATTCTTCGTCTTCTCCTTCTTCACAACACTTCTCTGCTTCAATAATAGGGTAAAAAGTGTCCCAAAATTCTTCCAAAGAGAAGTCTTATATAGTTAGAGAAACACATAGTCCAAACAAGGAAAAACACCAATTTTTAGAAATAGGCGGCACGGTCCGTGCCGTGCAACAAAACACGCATTGGGGTTACGGCATGGGGCATAGTCCGTGCCATGGCTACCAAGACTTTTGTCTTGCACGCTTCGTGGCACGGGCCGTGCCGTGAAATGGCACTGTCCGTACCATCTTCCTCTCTCCAAAGTTATGCTTTTTCGGTCCGTGTTCGTCTTCCCAGTCTCGACTCATGTACTCCTTCCACCCGGTGACCTTGTACACCTCAAAACACGTCCAAACTAGGCCGTTTTCCTGTCAAAATTCGATAAACCCGTGACTGTACCAACACAACATAAATCTATTCAAACTAGACACAAACACATGCATTCGACTCCAAAAATATGTAGAAAGCACATCTGAAAAGCATGTAAATCCCTAGTTTATCACCATGCAAGCCTTCATTTATGGATAGTGAATATATACTGTAGTGAAAATGTTTATTCTCTGATACGATCCTAATTTGGGATCATATCGGATAAGGTATTCTTCGAGGTGAATACAAATTTCAAAAGTATTTTTTGAGTGAATACTGAACTCCATAGATAACAAACTTGAATTATAATTCTGATAATGAATTCTGATTAATGAAAATATGTAAATCCTAAAACAATGTATGTGCAAACCCTAATAATCTAAACAAGATAAATAATCATAATAATGTAAACTATCTAAAGTAAATAAATCAAACAATAAATAAATACTATAATACTATTAAATATTATAATTAAGGGACATATCATTCCAACCCCCTTTAAGACCACCTTGTCCTCAAGGTGGAGTTGGTAAACTTGATAATGTACTCCCAAAAGATCTCCTTATATGCATAAAACTTCAAAACCATCATTCATCTACCCAAAAAATCTCCAAGCAGAACAACATTCCCAGTTATGCTTTTAATAGCAAGACATGTACCTTTTTTATGTTCCTCACTTGAATGTGGTGTCATTATTATAAGCTTATTCATTGATCCCCAAGTTGTCTCAGAAACAATATTCTTTTATCGAGGAGGATGCACAACTTCAATCTTTTGCTCGGGAATGCTTATGACTTCAATTTCCAACTCAAATGCAAATGTTTTGGACTTTTCAACACACACATCTAACTTGGGTTGTAAAACAATCTCCTGCTAAAAAATTAGCTCGTCTATCAATTCAACTTCTTGAATAGTAATTGAATTTAGGAGCTCTTTTAGTGCTGATTGCGATTCAAGAGTAACTTCAACTTTCTCTGCAATTGGAGCTCCTTTGGTAATGATTGTGTTTCAAGATTTTCTTTGAAATGAGTTCCAAAGATATATTTGTATTGATATGTTCCAAAACGAAGAAACACTTTCTCCACAAAATCCGCCCATCTAGTCAACACTTTTTTGCTCTTCATCCATTGATACCATTCAGATCCCTCTCCCGCCATGTTGAAGGCTACTAGTCGCACTTATTGCTCATCATAAATACAATGAAAATCAAAGTATTCTTCAGCTCAATTGTTCCAATTAAATAGATCAATGCCATCGAAGCAAGGCAACTTTATCGTCTTTCTAGTGAATTTTGACATGCTTTTGTTTAAGAGTCCATCCAACCAATCTAGTCTCCTTTGACATTGGTGTTGATAATCAAACATTGCTCCTACTTTCACTCTTGCACCAATCATCTCACTCTTTGGATTATCGCACACCGTAGTCTGCTCTTCTTCTTCTTCTTCTTCTTCTTCTTCTTCTTCTTCTTCTTCTTCTTCTTCTATTATTATTATTATTATTATTATTATTATTATTATTATTATTATTATTATTATTATTATTATTATTATTATTATTATTATTATTATTGTTGTTATCCCTGATGCCACAACTCAATCGAGCTTTCACGAACACACCACAAATTCGACTTGGCCTTTGTTGTTCTTTGTTCTTTTTTTTTTTTGGTTAATTCTTCACGTCACCAACAAAATGAAGTGGCAGCCACAAATCACTTCTTTATTTTGTTTTCCTTCACATGTAGCCATAGAACCACAATTATTTTTTTTCTTATGCCCTCAGGCAGCAATCGAAAACATGATCAACCAATTGTCTACCGCAGCAAAAACTTGAACGGTATATCTCAATCTTTTTTTCTTTTTCTTTTTTTTTGGGATAAAAATAAAAGTTGGATTCTCTCAATGATTGATGACCTCTCAATGAAAGCAACAATGATACGATCCAAATTTGGGATCGTATCGGATAAGGTATTCTTTGAGTGAATACAGACTCCAAAAGTATTCTTCGAGTGAATACCGAACTCCATAGATAACACACTTGAATTAATATTTCTGATGATGAATTTTGATTAATGAAAATACGAAAATCCTAAAACAACTTATAGGCAAACCCTAATAGTCTAAACAAGGTAAAGAATCATAATAATGCAAACTACCTAAAATAAATAAATCAAACCATAAATAAATTCTATAATACTATTAAATATTATAATTAAGGGACGTACCATTCTCTTACTAGGCATTCTTCTTGTCTTTCTTCTTCAATTTCTTGGTTGTCTAATTTTCAAACTTTGCTTATTAACGTGGTCATTAGAACCTTTTGGTTTTAATCCAGTTCCAGTTTTTGCCCAAAAAGGAAAAAAAGAAAAAGAAAAAAAAAAAGAACTAACCTACCGCAACAAGATAGGCTGCAGGAATCAATTGTCATTAAAAAAAATGTTTAGACATTCATTTGTCGAATTTTAAAAAGTTCAGATACAAAATATATAAGTATTTTTTAACAAATTAATCTATTGTACTCCTCCTGTGGATTAGTCGGTTTCTTTTGCTAAAATTATAAACATATATCTTGCTATATATTTTATTAGGTTCGCATCTTGGCAAATCTGAAGAAAAATGAATTTTAAATGATTAGTAATAATAATTTTATTTCAAGATTATTGAGGTTATGAAAGAAGTTTGTTAAGTGATGTTATTTTAGAACACGAAGCATCTCAATATATTTTATTTTTTAAAAGAATATTATAAGACCAATTAAAAAGAATTGCAAAACACCAAGTCTTATGAATATTTCAACATGTTACGAGCGCAGGCTGCGCAGCTAAAAAAAAAAAAAAAATACTTGATTCAACTCATGATCGAAGCACTAGCATTAAAGAAAATTAATTGATAAATGATGAAAGTGTACGTAGATCACAATTTTTTTCCTTATCTTTGGTTCAAGTTAGAAGAAACATGGATCATGATGTTTATTTCCGGGCAACTAGAAAATTGTTAATATATAAAAATAAAAGGTTATCTTAAAAATCATCAACTTTTGAATATAGTTGTAAAAAATTCAATACGAATTTTAGAAGTATGCAATTAAGACATCAAATTTTTATTTGGGTATATATTTCAATGTTACTAATTTTTTTTTCTGTTAATACGAGTCTGAAATTCAGCCAGTTAAAGAGATGAATCGGCTGTGATTTTTTTTTCCTAGAATTTTGGAAATGTTGATTAATGCGTACAAATTAAAAATTGATATCTCAATTGCATACTTTTAAAGTCCGTGTAAATATCGCAACTGTAAGCTCAAAATTGATGAATATTTAAACAATTAACCGAAAATACACACAACAAAATAGAAACAAACATTGAAACATATATCATGTGTTGAAAAGGAGACAGAAAAATATAAAACGTAAACAGATCCCCAATAATCATTGGTCATTTTCTTAAATTACATGACTTGTTCTGGACGAAATGTCCAGTGTAGTTTAAAAATATTAAGATAATAATTATAAATAACATATCTAAACTGTGATAATTTATGGCAATTTGGTGAGCGGTAAAATGTATGTTTAATAATCATAAAAATCCATAATAAAAATATTCCAAATTGACCATTTCTAAGATAAATAATCTGAGCAATATAATTAAAATCGAAGTACGACATCATATAGACAGACTAATTCCCGTAAACGAAACAAGTAAATAGGAAGAAGAAAATGTCATCCATCTCCATTTGAGTTCTTCAAATTTCCTGCATCATTATTCATTATGTATGTCACACTCAATTTTTTAATTTATATTCTATTTAACTTAATTTTAGCTGGTACTACCTCAATTCCATAATTGTAGTTTCTTATTCCTTTTTTATTTGTTCCAAAATTATAGTACACTTTTTCCCCGCCCCTGTGTAATAGCCTGCAAACCACACAGGGGAGGTAAACCACACCTGGCTTGGTAAACCACATTTGGCAAGCCAGGTGTGACAGGCTCACACCTAGTGGTGTTGGTGAGATTCGAACTTGAGACTTTTGGCCTCAAGATATCACCACTCCACCACTAGACCATCCCCAAAGGGACACTTTTCTTATATATATATGTGTGTGTGTGTATTAAATTTTCATTTTCCTCACATACCCCTATTTGTTGTCAAATTAACAGCGTTTTCTTTTGAATCAATAAAGAAGGACATATTAGAAAATTTTTATATAAATTTACTTTTCCAAGTACATTAAATGTATTTTTTTAATATGTGTAAAAACTGAATGAGGACTATATTTTGGGATCGATGGAGTATTAGAGTTACAATGATGTATACACTCTCCGTTCCGATTATATAGTCTCTATTACTATTTTGAGGTATACAAATTATATTGTCTCATTACTATAAGTAGCATTAATTTTCATAGTAAATAATAATGTACAAATACACCCTTATAATTCTTGAAAATTAAAAAACTAACGACTTAAATTTTTTTGAAAGTCATAAATATTAAATAAGAGTATCATTAGAAGTTTAACTTTAATTTCTAGTTTTCATAAATATTTTTAATCTATGTGCGCCTATAAAATAGATTATATAATTGGGACGGAAGGAATACCATTGATACGAGAGATTATATATTTACCGGTATGTATTATTTGTACAATATGCCAATAATGCCATTAACTTTAAGTTTATTGCAATCACAACATTCGAGCATTTTTTTTTCCTCCAATGACTAGGGTAAACACGCAGATAATCGCTACATAAAAATATGCATCCGGTAATAAACCACAATGTTGGAAGCTTATTTGGTAGAGTAGCTAGTGTGTTTGTTGTTTTTATGTAGTTCATGCTCACTTGAATGAGCTAAACATGCAACACAACTTTCAAAATTGTGTATTTTGATTATTCGCCTCGTGAATTTAAATCGATAAAGTATGTGTTTTAATTTTTACAGTACTTCAACAATTCTTTAATTTTCTCTTGTTAACCAACTATCAGCACTTGTTTTTATAACTAATTGTGTATTTTCATTTTCTTTTTCTATTTATAAGAAAATCCCAACTTTTTTATTTAACATAAGGTTCGCATTTGTATTTTATATATTTTCAATTTTCTAATTTAAGATAGAATATGATATCGAGGGTTATAATTAAATAAGAAATAGGTATACATACCCCAAGGCACAGTATAGAGGCTATAAAGCCGGCATAGCCATGAATGTGGTGGGAAAAACTAAGCCAATCCCACACCCCAAGTCAACGGTCAATTCCTCTCTCTCTCTCTCTCTCTCTCTCTCTCTCTACATTCGCCTATTCCCAATCCCAGACCCATTTAGTTTAGGCCATTATTATATCACTCATTCCTACTTCTTCCACCTCAAAACTCTCGTCCATGGCATCTGGGTCGGATCAACCCGACTACTTTGACCTTCTACCCGATCCGATCCTCCTCCTCATCCTTAACCAGGTCTCCGACATCAAGACCCTCCTCCGCTGCCGCTCCGTCTGCCGCCGCTTCGACTCCCTCGTCCCCCAATCCGACAACCTCCTCCTCCGTGTCGACCGCGTCATCTCCGCCTCCCACGACGGCGCCGCCTCCTTCCTCTCCTCCTTCTTCAAATCCCTCATCACCTCCTTCCACCACCTCATTTCCCCTGACGACCCTTCCCGCCTGCCTAATTCGCCCTCCCGGATCCTCCGCGGCTTCAACGCCATTAAAAACCTCAAGATCGAGCTCCCCGCCGGCGACCTCCGCCTCGAGAAGGGCACCTCCATCAAATGGGTGGCGCGGTTCGGCCAAACCCTCCAGAGCTGCGTCATCCTCGCCTTCGGAAACGGCGGCGGTGGTGGGGGCCTGAAAATGCGGGTGGTGTGGACGATCAGCGCGCTTATCGCCGCCTCCGCCCGGCATTACATGGCGGCGGACGTCATCGACGAGCAGCATCTCCTGTCACATTTGATCGTGTGCGATAGGGAGAGTGAGGGGACGGTGATAATGGACAAAGACGGGCTAAGGGATTTCAGAGAGAGAATCGGCGCCGCCGCGGAGGAAACGAACAACGGCGGCGTGTGGTGGCGGAATAACCGGACGACCGTGCCCGCCGTGGGAATGAGGATGCGGCACGTGCCCAAATTGGAGCTGTCTTCGGGGTTGGTGGTTGAGGGAGCTACGTTGGTGGTGGTGAGGCCAATTGGCGGCGGAGAGAGGCGGTGCGAGGCGGAGGAAACTGACGATGACGCCGTTTTGGCAGCCGAGGCGTTTGGGAGCGGGATTTACGCAGAGGCTGCGGAGAAATTGCTCAAGGGCAGGAGTTACATTCTTGAAATGAACTCTTTTTGATCATACACAACTTATTTAGATTCAGGTAAATCTAGACCAAAATATGTTTGTAATTTTGTTGTATGTATATATATATATAATTTGTAGGTATGTTGTATCAATCAATTTCTGAAAAAGTGTTACTAGTAGTAGTCCTAGTAATTTTGTTCTAACCTCCAATGTAAAACACTAAAATCCAGTAGATTGAGCATTTAATAATTTTATCTGCAGTTGATATTCAGTTTTTTTACCAGATATTTAATCCCAACAATGATGTTTGTTTGTCTGGATGCTGTTTTTGTGGTTCATTTTTGGGTATAATCAACAATGCTCTTTCTTGTTCCTCATTATGTTTGCTCTCTTATTGCTTGTTGATTTGACTATATAAGAAGCCAGCCTCTGCCCCTGGGGCCTGGCCCTCACTCCTTGAGCTTCTAAATTATTTTATAACTATAAGAAAGGATGAAATATTTGTTGCCTAAATTGGATTGGAGCATACTGTCATTCATATTTAGTTGCCTTCTGACACAGCCTCAGAGGGATCCCTCCCTCCTTTTATCATTATGCAATAAAACAATCGTTTGTGTTGTGTTTCTCAGCAAGGGTGACATGCCCATGAGATAGGTTTCACAAGTTTATGAATGTTTTATTTAACATCACCAACTCCAACTAATTTCATGACCTTAAACTCAAATTCGAACTAAAACTGTTACTTGTGATTATTTATTATTTTCTTGTCTCAACAGTGCGGTGAACTCACAAAAAACTTGGTTGGTAAGTACTATTATTATTCGTCATGTTAAGTTAACGCATTTAATTTTTACTCTATATTTAATAAGTTTCTTTGGGCACTATGCACTCGTTTCTCAACTTAATAATGGGTGTGATGTGCCCACCAAAATATGGAATACAACTTACAATAAATTAATTGGAAGAATGGTAAATACGTAACTAAAAAAAATATAAATTCGAATTATGACAAGCCTTTTAGTTTAGAGCTATCATTAGCTTAAAAAAAAGGAAAGAAATGAATATTATAACGTTAAAACTTGTGGCGCACATTAGATTCTCTCCTTGAAGAAAATTCAAAATAAAAAAGCTAAGACATAAAATGAAAAAAGAAAAAGAAAAAAGAAAGAACTGCTCTTCTAAGTCAGAACTACCTTCACAATTTGAGTCTCCTTCAAAATCTCAGAAAAATGTATGAATTATTGGTCGAATCATTCAAGCAGCATATGGAAATGATGTAATAAAAAGTCTGATAAATTCATAAAAGAAATACAAGAACTGCTCGACCATTTCATGATCAACAAACCTCTAAATGTTTCAACAAAGATACAGAGACATTCAAAAAAATAAGTAATATTTCTTACAAGACAAGATTAAGCACTAGGGTTAAACACAAGTAAAATGCCGCATATATCACCTTTGATAGCCTGCTAACCTGTGAAGTCATATCTGGTAACAAAACAAGATGCAAAATTGTGTTCCATCTCCGACTCCTGTCTGGGCATCTTAACCACGTCCTGGTATAACATGGAGTCGAAGGTATTGAAAGCAACTACAGTTATTCAATCAGAGTGGCTTAAGCAACTATGTATAATGCAGCTACACTCTACCATTTCAATGGACAATACGAGGCTCAGAAATGTAGGTCGGGAAACATGGTCATAACATTAGTTCTATGTGCCCACAAACCAAGCATTAACAACGGAATTACATCTATAGTTCAGCTGCGAAAATTCATCCATGCCACATCTGACAAATCTAAGAATTTGATCGGATTACTGGAAGCTTATCTCAACTACATAGCTTATCCACTTCATTAGATCAACTAAATACATTCTGAGCAATCTCTGGAAAAAGATTGGCTGTCTCGTTCCCTATTTCTTGATTTCTAGAACAAGATGCAGATTGAACTCAATGGACATCTGAACTCACCAGCAGTTGAGTGAAAGAAAGGAGCATTGTGACGAGTCTTATGCATGCACGTAAAGAATAAAACTGAAGGTCTTGTTAGGACAAAAAAGATTCTTTATGGATGCACTCGAGAATCTACAGAGTGAATCCACATCTATATAAATTTATGTAAGGTAGAGTTAGCTTAAACAGGCGGCACAACATTAAGCACCAGAGTGCTGTCACCAACATGTAGATATTCAAGCCAAGGCATAATAAAATATGCTTCAAAAGGGTAAATTAGTAGCTAGTATACACCAAAAAACCCATGTATTGAAGCCCAGAAACACACGATGACTATAAATGTAAATTAGCAAGGTACCTATTAGAGTTCAAAAGGCTTCAACAGATCAGCACAACACTACGAAGCTGGATGCTCATGGTAACTGATCCACTGCATGGCTAAGGTTACTTATGCTTTCGGTTTCGTCCCCTTTTTGCCCCTCCCAGAACTCTTTGTGATGTTAACATCACCAAGCTCGTTTAAATAAGGGCTAATAAATCTCTTACGAAAGTTATCATCTGAGAGCTGGTGAATTGCAGCAAGACCAGGCCACTGTTTGATCAGATTCTTACTCTCCAGAGCACCCAAAATTTGCAGCCGCGGCTTATACCTCGTCTCAATGCTGCTTGCAAGTGACATCGGGATATTGACAATACTAGAAATGTTGAACTTCCCAGTTGCAAGAAGAAGCTCTGTTACCTTCATTATCTTCTCCGTAGATGTAGAAAGCGCAATAGGCGCCCTCCTAAACATATCCAATATGTCACTATCTGGAAACCCCAAATTCCGGAAAGCTTGAAGCTTGAACTCCCAGGTGTCATTGCTCATTGAAAGAAGCGTGGTAATAGCATAAATGAAACTCTTGGAAGTCGCATTCACCCCCATTTCCTCAACCTTCTCTGCAGTTTTCCTCAAGATTTCAGGATTGACCCCGAGAGAACAAGGGTGATTACGAAGAATGATGTGGATACGATCCATAGGCACGCCGCAGCTCTTCAAGAATTCAACATTAGGCAAAACGGTTTTCTCCAAATTCGAAGTTAGAAACCACGGGGCTCTCCTTATAATCATGACCACTTCATCATTGGATCCTAACAATTCCTTAAGCATACGCAATGAAGGAATAATGTTATTGTTCAAGCTCAAGTTTTGTTCAAGCTCAAGTGCAAGATTTTGGGATTAAAAGAGATAACCTTGCAAATGTCGTCGGTAGAAAAGCCATTTTCTTGGAAAATCTTGATTTTAGGCTTCAAGCTATCCTCAACATTCGCAGTGAGATATCGTGGCTTAAATTTCAGGATTTTCTGCAACTGGGCATTTGAGAATCCAGTCGCTTCGAAGAACGACAGCACTGAAATAGCCTTATCTGGGGTTTTGAGACGAGTCAACTCGGAGGCAACTCGCGAGGCCAATGGAGGAGGAAAATCGTAATCCCGCAGCAAGGTACCGAGAATTGCAGCACGGCTGATGATTCCGAGTTGGGTTTCGGTCGAAGTAGAGAAAAAGTGGAGAGAGAAAGAGAAAGCAACATTCTTCAAATGACGCTTGGAGACCAAAAAATTGAGATTTTTGAGGTGGAATGCAATCAT
This sequence comes from Perilla frutescens, assembly GCA_026008535.1. NCBI lineage: Eukaryota > Viridiplantae > Streptophyta > Magnoliopsida > Lamiales > Lamiaceae > Perilla > Perilla frutescens. The sequence continues at coordinate 65,727,732 of BRKX01000003.1, read as the reverse complement.
CTTCGCAAAAAATGACTATTAGATGCACAATTTTTTGGGTTTAGAAAGGTAATTATTCTCCAGGATTTGAGGGTTCAGATTCATCGGTGAAATTGAAACTAAGTTACCAACGTCACTCGTAGGCCGTAGCGACGGAGCAGATCGAGGGTTTATTATCCAATTACAACACCACGTTTTAATTTGTATGAGATTAAATATTTCCAATTTTTTCGGTGAGTTAAATATGACGTATTTGACCTAGAAATCACGTTGGCAGCCACGTCAACACACATGTGCAACAAATGATGCCGTTTTATTACTTTCTCTTCTTTTTTTATTGAAAAAAATCATTTTTTATATAATTATTTATTTCTAAAATAGAAAATATATTGAGAAAATTAATAAAATCGATGTCGTTTGTTACATGTGTGTGTTGATGTGGCGGCTAACATGATGTTTAGACCAAATACGTCATACTTAACTCGCCGAAAAAATTGGAGATATTTAATCCCAAACAAATTAAAATGTGGTATTGTAATTGACTAGATTTAAATGTGGTGTCTAATTTATAAAAAGGTGTAAACGTGATAATTTATTTTGCAATTAACCCTTTTTTAAATCATGGTTTTTAGTTTTAATTTTAAAGTCTGATACAAAAATATGATAATCTACAAAAAATGCCAAAGAAATATTCTTTTTTGGTTTTAAAAAAATAAAAATATATACATATATACAAACTCTTAACACATTCTGTGTCAAAAATGCCAAAAAAATAAAATAAAATTATGCCAACTCTTAATAATTTCTATAAATTTTATTACAAACAACAGTGTTCGACCTTTAATAGATACTAAATTGACATTGACAACAATATTGTTTGACCTTTAATAGAAACACGTTCCTCAAGGGTGTTTAGGTAGGACATTGCCCATGGGCTCCAAAAATTTTAGGGGCCGAAAGAAAAAAAAAACTTTCACTATACTTTAACTGGGGGTGGGAAGACACGATGATCCTTATATTTTTTGTTATACCTTATATATTACTTTAATTTATAATATGATAAAAATCATACTGTTATCGTATCTTACTTTCAGTATATCTTAGAATCGAAACTTGTTGCCAACTTCAATTTTACTTTCTTTTGTTTTTTTTTTCCAATTTTGTTATTTTTAGATTTTCAATTTAAATTCCAGGATAGAATCCTGCTTTCCAACTTCAAATTTCCCTTTTTTTTGTTTCTAATTTTCATACTTTTCAAATTTTCAATTTAAATTCTTTGGTCCAAAGTAGATTTCTCCTTTTTTTTTTTTTTCAGAAACTGTGTTAAGAAGTTACACATGTTAACTAAAAAAATTATTTGGAGGATTTTTCTCTTCATCTGATTCATCTCTCAGAGACCTCTTGGGTTTCTCCTCCATCTTTAGCGTTCTCCTTGCCTTTTTGCTTGAACCCACACCAGCCTCTTCCTTGACAGGCCCTTGTTGGCTGTAAAGTCGCTTCGACTTGCGGGTAGGGTAGCTCTTCTTCTTCTCGGTAAGAGCTTGAGTGTGTAACCCTAGATCTAGGTTGATAGGGTTTTCCTCTGCACCAGGACTTATGTGCTGAAGATGAGTGGGGTTTAGCACCAATGTAGAGTCAGGGACACCGGTCTCCTCCATAGTAGCATCTGCATGTTCAGTCGGAGGCGAGGAGGGTTTTTCGGACTCTGATTTGGGTCTTTCCGGAGTGATTTCTACTGTTGCAGTGACTGCAGGAGTGGATGTGGTAGAGGGAGTAATAGTTGAAGTTCCAGCTAGACCAGAGACAGAGGATGGAGTACCCATTGTCTTCTCGAACATTTGCTTCATCATTTCATACATTGCGGTAAGATCTTTGGGATCCACCATTTTTGAACTGTAAGAAGCTTTAGGAGAACAAGAGAGGAAGATGAAACGACTAAGGCTGAAAATGAGAAGAGAGAGAAACAAAGAAAATTGATTTAAAAAGGGGGCACACGAATCCCTCAAAAATCGGAACAGCCAAAGTGTCACATCAATCTCCTCTACCTTACTTATCAATAAAAAATTCAAAAATAACTTGTGGATAGGGATAACACAAAATAAGTACTTATCACATAAAGTTCAAGCAAAGATCTTTTTGGGCCCCATTTTTTTTTAAAGTAAAATAAAAAAACAAAAACCACACACAAATATAATATAATTCTAGGCATATTTTTTCTAAAATATATGGTCTCTCTGCATCTTCAGCAACAACATCAACTACAACATATGCGAACAGTGACTGAAATAAACCCAATTTTATACAATTCACCTTTTTAGAATCTAGGGCATTTTATTTACAAACACATTTATAAAATTTCAAGTAGCTGATTTTGTTAGATTCTGTGCAGATAAACCATAATTTCATTAAACAAACCTTGAATTATATTTAAAAGAAATAACCAAAAAATACACATGAAAAATAACTGATGTTGATCTAAACACAAACACACACCGAGTTCAACATCAGTAAAGAGATAGAACTATTTAAACAGAGCACATTCCAAGAGACTTTCTTAAGGCAGAAAATCTCTCGAAATCTAAGGGCTTAGTAAAAATATCAACTGTTTGATTCTCAGTGGATATGTACTTAATGTTAATGATCTCCTTTTCCACCAAGTCTTTGATGAAATGATGTCGAATGTCAATATGCTTAGTGCGTGAATGTTGAATAGGATTCTTAAAAATTTCAATAGCACAGGCATTATCACACAGCAAGGTAAGAGATGAGCCTGTCATGCCATAGTCCTTTATCATTTGGTTCAGCCATACCAACTGAGCACAACAACTAATAGCTGCAACATATTCGGATTCAGCTGTAGACAAGGAGATGCAATTTTGTTTCTTGCTTGACCAAGAAACCATATTGCTCCCCAAAAAGAAGCAACCACCACTTGTGCTCTTCCTATCATCAATATCACATGCCTAGTCTGAATCACTGTATCCAATAAGGCTGGTGTTGGTATCTTTACAATACCTGATTCCAAAGTCGACTGTACCAGCAACATATCGGATTATTCTTGAGCTTCCAATAATTCCTCTATACATTGTTGGATCAACATTGACTCCAATATCGTCTTTGCTTAGTTTTTCAAAGGATCCCATTGGTGTCTTCATAGGCTTTGCAGTTTCAAGACCATAACACTTGATCAGATTTTTGGCATACTTGCTTTGAGATATAAAAATCCTATTTTTATCTTGCTTGATTTGGAGACCAAGAAAGTAGGCCAATTCGCCGATCATGCCCATTTCAAATGTGCTGCTCATTGCATCAATAAATTCACTGATGAGGATAGAACAAGTGGATCCAAACACAATGTCATCAACATAGATTTGTGCAACAGTGATGTGTTTGTGAATCCTTTTGATAAACAATGTTTTATCAACCACTCATCTTGAAAAACTAAATTCAATTAAAAACTTCGTAAGTCGAGCATACCAAGCTCTAGGAGCTTGTTTAAGCCCATACAAAGCCTTGTGTAATTTCAGCACATGGTTCGGTTTTGCATGACACTCAAAGCCTTTTGGTTGTTCAACATAGGCTTCCTCATTCAAAATGCCATTCAGAAAGACACTTTTTACATCCATTTGATGCAATGTAAACCTAATGTGGCAAGCAATGACAAGTAGAAGATGGATAGACTCTATTCTAGCAACATAAGTGAATGTTTCATCGTGTAGTCTATTCCTTCTACTTGTGTATAACCTTGAGCCACCAGACTGGCTTTATTTCTAACCACATTACTAGACTCATCAGTCTTGTTCTTAAAGATCCATTTGGTTCTAATTACATTTTAATTTTCAGGCCTTGGAACCAATTCCCACACATTATTTCGTACAAACTGAATCAGCTCATCATGCATTGCTTCTACCCAGAATTCATCTTTTAGTGCTTTCTTGATATTTTTAAGTTCACAATTTGATAGAAAGCATGAAATGGACACAAGGTTAATAACTATTGACATGCAAACCTGTTTGACCAATTCAGCAACATTGACTGAGCTCATTGTTCTGGTTTTGACTCCTTGAGATCCATCACCTATGATTTGAGAGTTTGGATGATCCCTTTTGATTCTCCTTGGTGGATCACGTCTTGGTTCATTGTATGCCAGATGGAGTTGTTCATCATCACTTTCTGAGGAGAAGTCTGAGTCTGGTGTTTGAGGTGATGTTGATTCCTTTGCTGAGGGAGAAGAAACATTAGTTTTGACATCAGGACTTCTCATAGGACTTTTGTCAGTTCCACTCGACTCCTTCTCAGCAATGTCTGGCTCATAGAAAAGAAATGACACATCATCTTCCTCAGTTCTCGATGCCAGGCCTGTAAGATCATCAAATACAACATTGACTGACTCTTGCACGACTTTAGTTCTTAGATTAAGAACCCGATATGCTCTACTGTTTTGAGCATATCCTAAGAACAATCCTTTGTCACTCTTAAAGTGAAACTTTCCAAGATAGTCTCTGTCATTCAGGATGTAGCAGACACATCCAAACACATGAAAATATTTGAGATTTATCTTTCTTTCTCTTAGAAGCTCATAAGGAGTCTCCTTTCTTCCTGGTCGAAGATAGACTCTATTCCTAATATGACAGGCTGTGTTAACAACTTCAGCCCATAACTTCTTTGAAAGCTCTTTAGCCTGTAACATTGCACATGACATTTTCTGCGGAGTTCGATTCTTTCTCTCCACTACTTTGTTTTGTTCTGGAGTCTTTGGAGTTGAATACTCATGGAGTAATCTTTTCCTCCCACAAAAATTGTCGAATGCAACATTTTCAAATTTTCTTCCATGATCAGTTCTTACACATGCAATGTTGGTATCAAACTGCAGACACATTGTATAGCAGAATTTTTTAAATACTTTGAACGTTTCAGATCTATCCTACAAAAATTTAACCCAGGTATACCGTGAGTATTCATCAATAATGACAAGGATGAAACTCTTACCACTCATACTCTTTGTATTGACTGGTCCCATGATATCCATGTGTAAGAGTTGAAAATATCTTGTTGAATGACATCCACCCAAAATTTTATGAGGGATTCTGGTTTGTTTCCCCTTTTGGAAAGCACCACATATCACATCATGATCAACACTCAGCTTTGGTAGACCTCGAACAGCATTGGATATAATTAGTTTTTTCAAATTTCCCATGCTCACATAACTAAGATTTTGATGAACCAACATTGTCTCATCATTCACAATCATGTTACAGGTTTCATCTTTGTCAGCATGGTAGCAATTATCAGAGGTCCGGATACCAAACATTATGCATTTGTCATGTTTGTCAAATACTTCACAAGTATTTTTGTCAAACTTGACATGCATACCATCGTTACACAGCTGACTAATGCTGATCAAGTTGGCCGTTAATCCCTCAACATGCAGAACATTCTGGAGCTTAGGAAAATTTTTGACATTCAAGGTGCCTTTCTCAACAATATTTCCTTGAGATCCTCCACCGTAGTTGACCTTGCCTTTGTTTGTCATGGTGTATTCTTCAAGGAACTTCTTATTACCAGTCATGTATCGAGAACATCCACTATCAAAGTACCATGTTTCAGTAATGTTAGCCTTCAAGGATGTGTACACAACATTGCAAGTGTACTTCATCTTTTTAGACTTCTTCAGATTTTTGTTCTTTGATGTGATCCCTAATGTAGTTCTCCCGGTTGCAACATCATCATGGAATTTGAAATAATATGGTTTGATATGTTCAGGCTCTTGACAGTAGTGATAAACATATCTCCGAACCTTTGAGCCTTTACATTGCTTCTGATCATCGTCTTCACCATTGTTCCCAGTCTTTGCGCTTGAGTTGTTACCTCTCACAAACTGAACAACATTATTATTTGAGAAAGACATGGAAGATTTATTGGAAAACCCCAATCCTGCCCTGCCTGTCTATCCCAGTGTTAAGGCTTCATTTAGAACAAACGTTTCTTGATTCCATTTCTGAAATGTTCTTGAAGTGTCTTCAACTTCTTTCTTCAATTTACTGATTTTATCATCACTCCTGGTAAGTCTCACTTCAAGACTCAAGATCTTCTCTTTAAGAAGCTGATTTTCCTCCATGAGAATTCTCAGTTCTTTTGTTTGAGCAGTCCACTGAATGCAAACTTCATTAACAACATTGTTAAGATCTTGAAGGGAGGCAATGGGATGTTCTTCTTGTGAATCATCATCTCTGATCTCGGAAACATGACTAAACTCTTCCAAAAGATTCATCTCGTACCAATTTGTAGTATTGGGAGAAATTTCAGTAACTTTATCCTCAACATCTGGAACAACTTCATCTTCAACTTCACATTCTTTAATGTCAAGTTCTTCAAGTTCATCAATATCATTCAGATCATCAATAATCTGATCATCTTCTTCAATGATATTGACGAACAAAACTCTCTGATCTGAATCATTTTCAGCATCAGAGTCATCACTGAGAACGGTATTAAAATTATTCCTTTGTCTTCTTCGTGCTATTGGACATTCATTAGAGTAATGTCCATACCCAGAACATACACTATATTGAACTAAAACAATGTCTTTTCCAGTGTCAGCAACTTTCTTCTTGACATCTGATCTTCCAGAGTTTGATATTGATGAGGATGGAGAGTCAAACAGCCACTGAGTTTTAATATTTGGGGGACTTTTCTTCATGGACCGAACTAGTGAGTTGAATTTCTTTGTCAAAAGTGCGACACTCATATTTTCTTCCTCGTTGATTTTCTGAAGATTGTCAACATCATCATGAACATCAGATGAAACAGTTGTTGTTTGGAGAGCAATTCCCCTTGAAGTTGAGTTCGCTTTCTGGTTTTGCAGATTTATCTCAAATGTTAGCAGGATGCTGACCGCTTCACTCATACTTATGATTCCCACATCATGTGCTTTTTCAATTGCAGAAATTTTCATATTGAATATTTCTGGAAGAGTTTGAAGTAGCTTGCTAACCATGTTCTCATTAGAAATAGGACTCCCCAGAGCGGTCAATTGATTTGAGATTTCACACAATTTTTCTGCATAAAATGAGATAGTTTCATCTTCAAACATGCATAGATTTTCAAACTTAGATGTGAGCAGCCTTAGTTTGGTCTTCCTCACACTGGCAGACCCTTCACAATGTTCCTGAAGGATGGTACATGCTTGATATGCAGTAACACAATTGCAAATCATCTTAAAGTATGGAACATCAACTGAAACAAAAATCACATTCAGAGCGTGAGCATTAAAATTTGAGATTGTTCTCTCATCATTTGTCCATTGGAATTCTGGTGTTAACACAAAATCCCCATTTGGACCTTCTATCCTAGGAGGACTCCATTCTTCAATGACTGACATCTATGCTCTTTCATCAATAGACTTGATGTAAATCTTAATTCGAGATTTCCACATGACATAATTACCACCATTTCTATCTAGAGCAGGAGGATGGCATTGATTAATTTGAATATCCATCACAGATTTCAAACAACACCGGATCGAGTACTTAGTGTGTCAAGTACTGGCTCTTGATGCCACTTATTAGAATTTGTTGCCTGAAACAATATTTCGGATATAAATGGCAAAGTTATAAGAAATGTTGAAGCTAGTGTTACCACAATGCCTTTAACATGCAGCGGAAACATATACAGAACTTTGCACAAAATAAATTTTAAATCACACTCCTTACGGTGTATGATTACCTCAGGGCAAAATTCACTATCACAAGTGATAAAAAGTAACAATGCTGATGTTGTCTCGGTTCACTCTCTTGACAACACTGCATAAAATATTCAGAGGACAATCCTAGCTTCACCCACTCGAATAATCTCTCAAACAAACCTATCTAAACACTTAGATAGATTACAACAAGTTACTCTAAATCCTAGACTCTTAAAGTCGACTATCTGACCTACACACACAATTGGAATGAAAGTCTCCAGATGATTGGGACGCTAGGCCGATGTCTAGAAGAATGTCTTGGATCTTCGAGACGACACTAGATGCAAGTTTCAGAGCTTCTCACAAACCACGGTGATAACCTGCTTGCATAAATGATTTTAAGATCTGAAAAGACCTTAAATACTTCCCCCATCTTGTCTTGGCAGTTGCTTTACGATCCCAAGTGACTTGGCCTTGAATCAACCGCCTTCCACTTATCATTACTATAGTGGACTTGAGATAACCGCTTTCTACCATGTATAACACACGTTTTTCAACATCGTGTAATAGTGGCAGTTACTCCAGTGACCCACGATCTCCTTCAACAGTTAATGTCAAAGACATAGTGGGAACATCATGTCCTTATAAAATCAGAACAGATTTTGACAAAGTCAAAATCAAATAAAATTCATGATTTAATCAGTAATAAAATATCCAATAAATCCTAAATTACGTGGAAAATCATATATGACAAAAATCACAATTTATTCAGATTAATTTAAAATAAATTAATCCAAAATACTAGAAAATGATAAAGTTAACATCTCGAGTGTTATACTCAATGTGACAAGAATGACAGAACATTATTAGATACGACATTGATTGCGATGTTATCAAACGAAGTGATAACATCATCTGGAACATGTCATACTCAACAGAAGTAATACTGATTTACCAATTGAATGTTGGTTTTTTATACTGAAAGACTTGTCTTTGTATACTTTTCTGATGATATGATGATATGAAATGAAAGTTATTGCAGTCACTGTTTGCATTTAGATTATATTCTATAATTGTTTTATGCAATGTTCCATATACTTACATTGTAGATGATATGGTGTGGGGAGTCACACGGTAAAGATCATATCATTAGAACCTTGTAATGTATTAAAGAGCTCACGGCTTAGATGGTCCTGAACACACCATCGGTACACCGTAGAATAATCTGATAAGTTAGTTTATCTTGGCTAACTGATTATTCTAGTACACTGGTTAGTGTATTGAGGAGGATCACGATAGGATACTATTCTCTGTCTCTGACCCAGTTACTGAGAGAATAAAGATCCACAGAGTTCGGGTTCTGAACTCATGTGATATTGGCGAGCATATGTGTGTGTTGTTTATTACTTTGATTTATCAATGGGTGAGATCTTTTCGTAGATCGAATTCGATATCTTGGGTAATAACAATGTATACATGATGTCTCGAGCAGTATGCATGAGCACTGTGTCCTGGTGCGCCAGGTTGATGATGTTCTCTTGAGGAAGCACAAGTTCATGTTGAAACCCTGCAGGTGGAATTTATTCCGTACATGAATAAAGCTTGTGTGGTACTACTCAAGGTTTTAGATGTTAATTAATTATAGCTGTCAGAGGCTTACATAATTAATTAATGAACATTATATCTTAAACACGGGGAATGGCTGGACTAAAGGAGAAAGCATATTCGTAAATATGTATTAAATTGGTAGGTCAGTTTTACTTCTTTAGTGGAATAAAAGTAAAACTTAATTTATTTAATTATATCCTAGGTTTATTGGATATTGGATATTAAATAAATTAGTGGGCCAATTTAATATTCTTCTAGATCCCTGTTGTAGCCCAATTGACTGAAAGTGGACTGGATATTGAACTTGAGATAGAGGCCCAGCCCAATAGGGCTGGAACATGAAATTTCGCCCCTCCCTATATATAAGGGGAGGGGGGCACGAAATTTTAATGATATTATTCATAGGAAATCAGCCCCTCTTTGTCTCTCAAAGTTATCCACAGATTTCACAACTCTATCTAGTAGATTTCAGCCCACTCTGAATCTAGATACAGTCCGGGAATACAACAGAAGATCTTGGAGTGAAAGACAGTGGTGGTCGAATTTTTGAGTGCTAGGTGGCGCCAACTACAGTTCATTCAACAGCAAGATTAGATCTTTAATCTTGTCCATAGACCGTCTATCGATTTGTAAGTAAATTCGTTTCTATGTCTTCCGCTTTATTAGATTCGAATCTTCTTTGCATGCTTTTTGTATAGACTGTGATAAACATGCATGTTACATAAAATTATGATTTGCATGAACACGAATTAATGAACATCCAAATGATCCTGCGGTGGTTTAATTCAAAAAAACCCCAACAACTGGTATCAGAGAGGGTTTTGGCACTGTTCTAGGATTAATCCGGGCATAATTTCGAATTGCATGATTAAATTTGATGATAAATTTATGGTGTTTAAATTTTCAGATTTAATTGGCTATGTATTTCGATTTTATGGTATTCAAAACTTGGAAGAATTTGAGATGTAAAAATTGAAAATTCTAGTTTTGAGGGTACTTGAATTTTCGGTCACTATGGGATTAAATTTGGGATGATATTTGATGTTCTTCAAATTTTCAGATTTAATTCTCATAGGGTCGAAAATTTGGTGTTCAAAATTTTGATTTTGATGTGTTAAAAATTCCCTAATTTTTGTGTTAAAATTTTCGAACACTGTAATTAAATTTGGATGGATTTTTGATCTACATCAAAATTTTCAGATTTAATTTGGATAGGTTCGAAATTTTTGATGGTTAGATTTGGATTTGGTGATTTTTGATGTATATCAAAGATTGCCTAATTCTAATCTAGATAGGTTTGAAATTAGAATTTTAAATTTGGTAATTTTTGAAGTGGATCAAAATTTCCAGATTTTTATTCTTGAAAATTTCGAAACCTATAGCTATATAATTTGGAATAGTTTTTTTATTAATGTCAAAATTTCCAAATGTGAAATATAGTGTAATTTTTTCGATTTTAATAAATTAATTTGGAGAAGATTTTGATGAAAATCAAATTTCCAGATTTATTAATTAATGTGGATCGAAAATTTGAATGTGTTGGATTTAGATTTGATATTATTTGATGTATATCTTAATTTACCTAATTTTAATCTAGATAGATTTGAAAATAGAATTTTAAATTTGGAAGAATTTGAAGTAGATCAAATTTCCAGATTTATTATTTGGTAATTTTCGAAAATCTATATGATTTAAATTGGATAAGGTGATTTTGGATATAGTTGAATAATTATCAAAATCCAATTGTAATAAGATTTTAAATTTGGATAAGTTTTGGAAGATTTTGGATTGGAATCAAATCTCCAAACTTTATCCTTGAAGATTTAGATTCTTATGGATAATATTTGGATTAGATTTTTGATTTATATCAATATATCCAATTATTATTTAATTAGGGTGGCTTGAAAATATTAAATAAATTTGGTGGATAATTATTAATAATTTCCAGATTTATTTAAGTGATATTTTCGAAAATAACAAGATTAAAATTGGTGGATAATTATTTTAATTTTCAATTTTTATCTTGTGGATAATATCGAATTAATTAATTTAATTAATTGCAAAATTCGATTATTATTTAATATTCATGCATAGATATCATATGTTATTTTATGTGGATCATATAATACATGATTGTTGGTTTTGTAGACTGTGTTTGTTTGCAGGTTTACCAACTATCATGGCTCCTTTATTTTATGTGATGTATGTTTATGTTGAATGAATGTTTGGCCGTATGCCGGTTTGGCTACGTGATTTTAATCTATGAGAAAATCCATGGATTAGGTTTAGGTTTTATTTTACGTTGGTTTAATGTAATAGATATAAAGCTGTTAGACCGAGTTTTTGAGTTGTAATTTTTATTCTAGCAATATTAGATTTTTCCTTTCGGAATAGATAGTCTGTATTGAATAAAGATCGGAGATCAACTCAAAAGAAGGAAAGTGGTTCAGCACCAAAAAGGAAGGTTCACCGGTTCACGCCCCAAAACCCTAAATGGAGCTAGGATTTTCGGCGAGGCGCGGTGAAGGGGCGGCGGTTTCAAAGCCTGTTTCCGGAGCTGAATTTCCAGTTTTATCTCATCAATCAACATGAGATATAAGCCATGATAGTTGGAATATTACTGTTGCTTATTATGTTGAAGCATGCAATGGATGTTTATCTTTTTATGTGATGTTTGCATATTTGATAATGGGATAAAATGAAACCTCAAACATAAATAACTAAGTGGGAGAGATTCATACCAAAGTATGTAGAAATCTCATACGGTCTCCATTAATATCTGGTTTAATTGAGAAGTGATGGGCATGCGCGTTGACATCGGTCTTCCTCCATATCGGATGTGTCATATCACAGATTTCTCTAGAAATTAAATCTCCTAAAAGGATAGCTGTAGAACACTATTAGGACTAACTGACTCCTCCATCTGGAGCGGTTAAATTCGAGTAGTGATCTTGGTGCAAAGATAATGGTGTGCACACTTAGATGTAATTTATTGATAAACGTCCACAAGATCGTGGCTTATCAGTTAGACGATTACATGACCGTGTTAATTATCCGGCTATTAATTTGCTTGTTGTAACGAAACTCAACTGGAAGCAAATTAAAGGTTTAACCTATTTAAAGATGTTTTTTATAAACGTCCACACTATCGTGGCTTATAAAAGACTTTTTTAAAGTGTCGGTGGAAAAGTATATAATTTTTATGAGTTTTTCGATTATATACTGTTTATCCTAAACGTGTTTTGTGACTGTACTGCATATTTAATTTCAGTTATTTCATATCATCAATGACACTCTCCAATCTGTCCTCAATCCTCAAAGAAAACAAACTTGTCGGTGAAAACTACAATGACTGGATTCGTAACCTTAACTTAGTTCTTATTGCTGAGGGACACAAGTTTGTGCTTGAAGAGGTTTGTCCTCAGACGCCAGATGAGGGTTCTGACGAAGCCCAAAAGGTTGCATATGATAAGTGGCTTAGGTCTAATGAGATAGCGCGCTGTTACATCTTGGTATCTATGTCAAGTGTGTTGCAACATCAGCATGAGCCTATGAAAACTGCTTATGATATCATGTACAACCTTAGGCAGCTATTCGGTCATCAGAACCGCTCGGCACGCCATTTGGCAATGAAGAAGCTAATGGATGCGAGAATGTCTGACTCCACACCTGTTAGGGATCACGTTCTCATGATGATGGGGTATTTATCTGAGATCGAGACCTTGGGTGGAGAGCTAGATGGCGACTCTCAAATCGACATTGTTCTTCATAGCTTGTCCTCGAAGTTTGAGCAGTTCAGGTTGAATTTTAACATGATTAAAAGGGATGTCAGCCTGACTGAACTGCTCATAGATCTTCAGGCGGCTGAATTGCTCCAAAAGAGCAATCCTGAGGCCCACATAGCTGAAAAATGAGCGTCTTCTTCTGGTGGAAAAAGGAAGAAGAGAAACGCACCTAAGAAGGCTGCAGATGAGGCGCCTAAGGTGAAGAAGCCAAAGGCAAAGATTCCTCCCGAGGAATTCAAGTCAAAGACTAAGTGCTTCAAGTACGGCCAACCAGGTCACTGGAAGGCGGCGTGTCCTAACAAGAAGAAGAAGAGAGGTACATCTCACACTCTGGTTGTGGAAACATGTTTAGCAACTTGTTCTACCCAGTCATGGGTAGTAGATACTAGAGCTACTGATCATGTTTGCATGTCTTTACAGGGGTTCCTGGTAAAAAGACAGCTGAGTGAGGACGAGATCACCGTCTACATGGGCAATGCTATGAGAGTGGCGGTTGTTGCAGTGGAAGACGTTGTTTTACCTTTCAGTAGTGATAGAACTTTGGTTTTGAAAGATTGTCTTTATGTGCCCGGTTTTAGGCGAAACTTGTTTTCAGTTTCTAAATTGATTATGGATGGATATTCTGTTTCTTTTGATAACAAAGTAGTTATCTTTAGTGGTAAACATTTTATCTGTTCTGGCACATTAGATGGACACTTATACTTTCTTAAACCAACTGAAAACACTACGCAAAGACAACTATTGAATACATCAATCATAAACCCTAACAAGAGAAAAGAACCTTCGGAATTGAATCAAACCTATCTTTGGCATCTAAGGCTAGGTCATATTAACCTTAAGAGGATACAAAGGCTTGTAAATGATGGACCATTGTCTTCTTTGGAACTGGAATCGTTTCCTTTGTGTGAATCCTGTTTGGAAGGTAAAATGACCAAGCGTCCTTTCCAGTCAAAAGGAAATAGATCCGAAGGGCTATTAGATTTGATTCACTCTGACCTATGCGGCCCTATGTCAGTTCAAGCTCGAGGAGGGTTCGAGTATTTCATCACTCTCATTGATGATTACTCTAGATACGGTTATATCTACCTGTTACGTCGCAAGTCTGAATGCTTTGAGAAATTCAAAGAGTTCAAGGCGGAAGCGGAGAAACGAACATGCAGAAGTATCAAGTCACTACGTTCTGATTGTGGTGGCGAGTATCTCTCAAGCGAATTTAGGGATTACATGGCAGAGAGTGGGATTACATCCCAGTTGACTGCGCCTGGAACGCCACAGCAGAATGGCGTGGCGGAAAGAAGGAATCGTACATTGTTAGAGATGGTTAGATCGATTACGAGTTATTCTGAGTTGCCTATTTCGTTCTGGGGATATGCCCTGGAAACAGCAGCCTATATTCTTAACTTGGTTCCATCGAAATCAGTTCCTGCTACACCTACAGAACTATGAACTGGACGAAAGCCCAGTTTGAACCATATTCGAATTTGGGGTAGCCCAGCACACATGTTGGACAAGGAAGCTGATAAGCTGGCTCCTCGTACTGATGTAAGGCTGTTCGTTGGATATCCTAGAGGAACGAAAGGTGGTTTGTTTTATAGTCCTAAGGATCAGAAGATCATTGTTAGCACCAATGCTCGATTCTTAGAGGAAGACTATGTCATAAACCACAAACCAGGGAGTCACATCATCCTTGAGGAGTTAAGAGGTGGATCGAATCCTACACCAGTTGTACAAGAAGAGGAACCACCAAACACTGCACAACGTGTCACAGAAGTATAGGAACTGCCTCGTCGCAGTGGGAGGGTTGTACGCCAACCTGATAGATTCATTGGTCTGGGAGAGGCTTCAGATTTCCCAGAGGGTCTCAATGAATTGGATCCCAGGACCTATGACGAGGCAATTCGAGATAAAGATGCAGATTCTTGGAAAACTGCAATGGAATCTGAGATTGGATCTATGGATCACAATCAAGTCTGGAAACTTGTAGAACCACTAGATGGGGTAAAACCCATTGGCTGTAAGTGGGTCTACAAACGCAAGAGAGGATCTGATGGGAAGGTTGAAACCTTCAAAGCTAGATTGGTGGCAAAAGGGTATACTCAGAAAGAAGGGATCGATTATGAGGAAACCTTTTCGTCGGTAGCCATGCTTAAGTCAATTCGGATTCTCTTGTCTATTTCCACTCATTTGGATTATGAGATCTGGCAGATGGATGTCAAGACGGCTTTCCTAAACGGAAGTCTTGAAGAAAACATTCACATGAAACAACTAGAGGGATTCATTGCTAAGGGCCAAGAGCACTTGGTGTGTAAGCATAAGAGATCCATTTATGGACTTAAGCAGGCATCGAGGTCTTGGAACATCCGATTTGACGAGATTATCCAGTCATATGGATTCGTGCAAAGTCCGGATGAGAGCTGTGTGTACAAGAAATGTGATGGAAACGTGGTGGCATTCCTCGTACTTTATGTTGATGACATCTTGCTTATTGGAAACAATAAGAAGGCGTTATCGAACATTAGGGTGTGGCTGTCCAAGCAGTTCGATATGAAGGATCTGGGAGAAGCTGGACATGTCCTTGGCATCAAGATCATTCGTGATCGCCAGAAAAGGATGTTATGTCTGTCCCAGGCGACTTATATCGATACAGTGCTAGCTAGATTTGGCATGCAAGATTCCAAGAAAGGTTTTATACCTTATAGGCATGGAATTCATCTATCCAAGGAAATGTGTCCCCAAACACAGTCTGAGATAGAGGAAATGAAGAAAGTACCATATGCTTCGGCTGTGGGAAGTTTGATGTATGCTATGCTATGCACTAGGCCTGATATATGCTATGCCGTTGGCATGGTAAGCAGATATCAGTCTAACCCTGGACAAGGTCACTGGACTGCGGTCAAAAACATTCTTAAGTACCTTAAACGGACTCGAGACTACATGTTGGTTTTCCGCTCTGATAGTCTAGTACCTTTGGGTTATACGGACTCAGATTTTCAATCCGACAAAGATCAGAGTAAGTCTACCTCGGGCTATGTGTTTACACTAGGAGGTGGAGCCATCGCATGGAGGAGCATTAAGCAGAAATGCATTGCGGATTCCACCATGGAAGCTGAGTATGTAGCTGCCTCTGAGGCTACAAAAGAGGCTGTCTGGCTCCGTGGGTTCCTAGTGGGCTTGGGCGTGGTTTCTGATTTGCTTAAGACTATCACGATATACTGTGATAACTCTGGTGCAGTGGCAAATTCAAAGGAACCAAGAGCCCACAAGGCAAGTAAACACATAGAGAGAAAGTACCATCTTATACGAGAAATCGTTAAGAGAGGAGACGTGGCGGTGGTCAAGATTGCATCTGAGGACAACCTGACTGATCCATTCACGAAGAGCCTGGCGGCTAAGACCTTTGATGGTCACGTGGAGAAAATGGGAGTGAGATGCAGACCCGGTAGCGCAGTTTGAGTTGATAGTTTTAGATTGGAGAGTTTGCCAGTTAGTTATTATGCTTGAAAGACATGCTTCAAGTATAAGTGGGAGATTGTTGGTTTTGTATACTGGAAGACTTGTCTTTGTATACTTTTCTGATGATATGATGATATGAAATGAAAGTTATTGCAGTCACTGTTTGCATTTAGATTATATTCTATAATTGTTTTATGCAATGTTCCATATACTTACATTGTAGATGATATGGTGTGGGGAGTCACACGGTAAAGATCATATCATTAGAACCTTGTAATGTATTAAAGAGCTCACGGCTTAGATGGTCCTGAACACACCATCGGTACACCGTAGAATAATCTGATAAGTTAGTTTATCTTGGCTAACTGATTATTCTAGTACACTGGTTAGTGTATTGAGGAGGATCA
This sequence comes from Perilla frutescens, assembly GCA_026008535.1. NCBI lineage: Eukaryota > Viridiplantae > Streptophyta > Magnoliopsida > Lamiales > Lamiaceae > Perilla > Perilla frutescens. The sequence goes on along the minus strand of BRKX01000003.1, from coordinate 65,710,816 downwards.
CGATAGGATACTATTCTCTGTCTCTGACCCAGTTACTGAGAGAATAAAGATCCACAGAGTTCGGGTTCTGAACTTATGTGATATTGGCGAGCATATGTGTGTGTTGTTTATTACTTTGATTTATCAATGGGTGAGATCTTTTCGTAGATCGAATTCGATATCTTGGGTAATAACAATGTATACATGATGTCTCGAGCAGTATGCATGAGCACTGTGTCCTGGTGCGCCAGGTTGATGATGTTCTCTTGAGGAAGCACAAGTTCATGTTGAAACCCTGCAGGTGGAATTTATTCCGTACATGAATAAAGCTTGTGTGGTACTACTCAAGGTTTTAGATGTTAATTAATTATAGCTGTCAGAGGCTTACATAATTAATTAATGAACATTATATCTTAAACACGGGGAATGGCTGGACTAAAGGAGAAAGCATATTCGTAAATATGTATTAAATTGGTAGGTCAGTTTTACTTCTTTAGTGGAATAAAAGTAAAACTTAATTTATTTAATTATATCCTAGGTTTATTGGATATTGGATATTAAATAAATTAGTGGGCCAATTTAATATTCTTCTAGATCCCTGTTGTAGCCCAATTGACTGAAAGTGGACTGGATATTGAACTTGAGATAGAGGCCCAGCCCAATAGGGCTGGAACATGAAATTTCGCCCCTCCCTATATATAAGGGGAGGGGGGCACGAAATTTTAATGATATTATTCATAGGAAATCAGCCCCTCTTTGTCTCTCAAAGTTATCCACAGATTTCACAACTCTATCTAGTAGATTTCAGCCCACTCTGAATCTAGATACAGTCCGGGAATACAATAGAAGATCTTGGAGTGGAATACAGTGGTGGTCGAATTTTTGAGTGCTAGGTGGCGCCAACTACAGTTCATTCAACAGCAAGATTAGATCTTTAATCTTGTCCACAGATCGTCTATCGATTTGTAAGTAGATTCGTTTCTATGTCTTCCGCTTTATTAGATTCGAATCTACTTTGCATGCTTTTTGTATAGACTGTGATAAACATGCATGTTACATAAAATTATGATTTGCATGAACACGGATTAATGAACATCCAAATGATCCTGCGGTGGTTTAATTCGAAAAAACCCCAACATTGAATACATATTTGCGAATATGATTTCTTCTTTAGTTCAGCCATTCCCCATGTTTAAGATATAATGTCCATTTATTAATTATGTAAGCTTCTGAAAGCTATAATTAATTAATATCTTATTCCTCAGCCAGTACCACACAAACTTTATCATGCACGAAATAAATTCCACCTGCAGGGTTTCACATGAACTTTGTGTTTTCTCAAGAGGACATCATCTGCCTAGTGCATCAGGACACTGTGCCCATATATATTGCACGACCCATTATATATGTAAATGTTATCACCCAAAATATTGAGATTATTGATTCCATCAAGGAATCTCACTCATTGATAGATCAAAGTAATAATCACAACATATATATGTCCACCAATATATATAAGTTAAGAACCCGAACTCTATGGATCTTTATTTTCTCACTATAAGGTCAGAGTAGAGAATATTATCCTATCGTGATCCTCTTCAATACACATATTGGTGTATTAGAATAATCAGTTAGTCAAGACAAACTAACTATCATATTATTCTATGGTGTACCAATGGTGGATTCAGGACCATCTAAACTGTGAGTCTTTTAATACAATACAAGGAACCAATGATATGATCTTACCATGTGATCTCTCACACCATATCATCTACAATGTAAGTATAGTGAACATGCATGAAAATATAACAATTTAAATGCAAACAGTGACTGCAATAGTATTCAATCTATATCATCATATAATATCATCAGAAACGTATACAAAGACAAGTCTTCTAGTATACAAAACTAACAGAAATTACTATGTTCAATTCATACTTAATAAAGAATAGTAAGAATAAATATGAAATTTGGCTTTCTACCATATCCTCATTCGATAATATACGTGTAACACTCTATCCCAAAATAAATCTATGAATTACTTCAACCATATAGGAAGTATGTGTTGATTATATGATGCTTTGAAATGATTTTTGAAAATTCCAAATATAGATAAAGCACTCCAAAGTTTGCTTAATTCTATTCTTAAAATCATGTTGTCCTCTAAATCTTTCTCGATTATATATTTTGTTCTTCGTGACAAGACATTTCCATGAGCCTTTTTCATTTGTCATTTGGATGCTTATTAAATCATGGATGTCCTAATTATTGAAAGATCGTATTTTTATTCCTAAAATAAAATCCTACCACTTTATGTCTAACTCCGAAAATTGGTTTCGTCTTTGACTAGGAGTTACAAATCTTTTCATAATCGTGTGGTCATTGATTTCATTAAAAATGGAGTTCGTTTGACCTTCCAACCGAATTTTATTCGTTCTCTATTTCAACTAATACCATATATTAAAATACATCACAAATTGATTGCCACTATTCAACCTTGCATTGCTCCAAGTTTCAACCTTACCTTGCTCCAAGTGTCACCATGCATTGCTCCATGTGTCACTATGCATGCCAAGGGTACTCCATGTGTCACCATCTACTCCACCTAGTTTCATGCATGTCCTACACATGTTCATCATAGTTATTGGCTGAATCAAAGAGAGGAAAGATGAGCTTGAGCCCAACTTTCTCCCATATTCTTTTCTTCATTAGATTTTTCTTTCTCATTTTCTTTATCTTTCTTTTTCTTCTTATTTTTGCCTTCTGTTTTGCCTTTTTCCTTTCCCTTACCTCTGACAAACATATCTTTATTACCAGAACTACTTCCTCCTTGTTTGATATTCATTTCTTTTTCTTCAAGGGCATTTATCACAATATCAATGGATAAATCATCCTTGCCATACTTGATGGCTGGCTTAACATCATTAAATTCTTCAGTTATGGAGTTTAACAACACAAAAGGAGTATAGTCATCAATATGTTTGTCACCAGATAGCTTCAAATCTTGAATAAGTTTGTTAAAAATATCCAAATTCTCATCTATGTCTTTACTCAGGTCTAATTTGAAATTTATAAACCTGTCAAGCAAGAACATTCTTCCAGGCAAGGAAACATCAATGTAAACTTGATTAAGAGTATCTCGTAAAGTTTTTGCAGAATCAGATTTAGTAGAATCATTGGTTCCAACCTTTCTAATCACAGAATCACTCAAATTCAAGATTAGGGAGAATAAGCTAACTCATTTATTTCTTTCTTTTTAGCATCAGAGGTTCCAGTCAGGTAGGATAAATCAACAGCTCTATACACATGTTGTTGAATTAAAACACACTTCATTTTCTATTTTCAGATATTGAAATCACCCTTACCATTAAACACAGCCATGCCAAAAGAAGCACTAGCAGAATTATTATCCATGATTCACCAGAATACAGAGATCAAGAAATACACAAAAATTAATACAGGAAAAAAGAAGACAAAAAGAGGTGATACACAAGATTGTATACAAGAAAGTGGATTTCTCAGTTCTCAATCACTCGATTTATCAAGGGCACATGGGGTCAACACTGTCTCACAATCAAGGTATCAAGAAATCCCAATTTCTTTGAGGTTCTTTCGAACGTAGAGGAGGTTTTACAAACCTCAAGAAATAGTAAAACAATGAGTACTAAAACACAGAAGCAGGCTTAAAGCAAAGATAGAACACAGTATCAGAGATAGCAGTGGAAGCCTAAAGGCGCAGAATCAAAGATACCCTAAATCCACCAGCACAGAAGCCCAAGCCTATAATCGCACACAGATGACACTAAAAACTAAAAAAAATAGAGAGGTACAACCACTTTACCAGAGCGGAGCCCTAGGAGAGGGTAATCCGTCTTACCTTACGCATTTTTGAATACGACGATGAGGCCTCAGTTACGGGAGATCCAAGATAAATCAGACTCGTTCTGATACCACTGTTGGGTATCGAATAGATCGCCTCAAAAGCCATTCCCTAATTGCAACATTTTTGCCCAAGAAATGTACAGATTTTGGCTCAGACTTGTTCAACTAAGGAGTTCAGCTAAACACACAAGTTTCCTCTATCACAGACCATCGGTGAAAGAGAGACACTCAAGAACCCTAATATGAGGCCTTCACAGACCCAGGTAACAACAACCCTAATTGCAACAACAATCGATCCACCAAGACAATGAATCAAGAGCCCTAATACAAATTAGAAATCAAGAGAAGATGTACAGAGATTACTACACAAGATCTCACTACTCTTACAGATTTCTCACGAAGAAAAAGAAGCTCTCTAGAAATACACAGTGAAATGAATCGATGTGTGAGAGATGAGCCGCAGCAACAGATAAGTAGGGCAACAGTGAGTGGGCTGGGTTGAAGCTGCCACTTGGGCCTGAGTTGCCACCATATATTGGGCATTTGAGTTTAGCCCAATAGAATAATCAGATGGGTCTATCCTCACAATATATTACAACAAGACACAAACAAATAGTAACAAATAATTAAAAAAATGATAAATGAAATTTTATGTAAAAAAAAGAAAAATAATATAGTGATGTAATACAGGTTTTCAAATCCTGACATAAATTGAGCGGGAAAAAAAGAAGAAAAAAGAAAAACCAAAACATCTATTCGAAAAACTGTTAAATACATGTTTCGATGATATACAGTTTGAAAGTTGTTAATTATACTGTGTGAGAGGTAATTAAGCATGAGTAACCTGTCCATTTTCTCAATAGACAAAAGGTGTGGTGGAATGAAGATTTTAATTTGTGGTAAAGATGATGGTGATACAAATACCGCCACAAATGATCTAATATCTTCTATAGGAAATCAGGGAAATGGGAAAATCAACCACCAACAACAAGAGTAAAGATGCAGAATCAAATGACATAAAATCATTTCTAGACTAACAACAGAGCACCAGGTAATGTATCCATCGAAAAACAAGCTAAAAATTATATTATAATAGAGAGATTTTAGAGATACAGAATTAAAGCAAATGAGAAGAGGCGAAGAGTGAAATAAGAGAAGGCAGAATTGGAGAGGGAGAGGGAGCAGACAAGAGAGAAAGTAGAGAGGGCTCCGCGTAAGCTGTAATTGAGCAATGTCCTAATTTCCTCAATAGGAGGCAGCCTAGCAGCTTTTTCCTGACAACCAAAACAACAATTCCAATTTCCAAATCCATCAACAACAATTAATCCAAAAAAACATAAAAACACAGTCATTTCGGAAAGAAAAAAAAAAAGAGGAACCTGGTGAGCTTGGATGAGTTGGAAGATATTAAGTTGGGGGTTCACATCGGCGGCGGTGGAAGCATTCTGCGTAGAATTGATTTTACTTCAAACAGAAAAAATCGGAGCGAGAAATAGAGGAAAACATAATTGAATTAATGGAGAATAATAGTCGATACATACCTGATTGGTGGAAGCCATACGCATTTGAGATTTGAATGTGGAGAGGAGTGGACGATAATTGCCGCCATGATTATTAACAGCAAGTAAACGAGCAAAAGAAGAAGAAGCAGAAAAACGAGGGATAAAGCGTTGCGGGAGAGATATGAGTTATACCGGTGGAAATATTGGTATATGAGATATGTTAAAATTGGGGATATGAGTATATCAAAGATATCAATTTGATATTCATATACTAATATACCAAACACATGGTATGAGTATGGGTCATTTTGATATCCATACCTGATATACGTATATGGATACCAAACGTCCCTAAAATTGTAGTAAATAAGCATCGTTCCTAATTCTCACACGAAGTACTAGCAACTATTTGAACCAAATCCTATATTAATATTAGTTTATAAATATAAGAGATTGAGAAGTTATATTATTTTTGTGAAAAAGTTCAATATTGGAATATAACACAGTACCTATTTACCACACGAACAAAAAAACAGTCATTTTTTTACTATATCTAAAGATATAAAAATCAAATACACGTTTTTTTTTACGTTGGACAAATGCAATGAAAGATGGGGGATTAAATTCTAACTAAAAAAAATAAAGAGTTGGGGTATAAATCAACAAATGAATATTTAATATGATCTTTCCTTTTTCTGTTCAATAAAATATTTAATTTAGTATGTGCAAGGTTCGTGACACAATACAAAATGTGTTACTTATGGTTATATATGTTTACTTATAACTTTAATTTCAATATATCATAATAGTTTTATTTAGTCCAAAGTGCCAAATATTTGTGACAAGCTATAAAGCGGAATTGGACATTGTTGAATAATAATTAATGAGAACCGTAACATGATACAAACACTATCATGGAATTGAACATATAGGCTACATGATTTAGTAGTACTAAATAACTACTAATGCGGGCTTGCCCTTTATTGATTTGCTTAATTAGGTGGATCCATTGACGCAAACCCATTGGCCTACAAAGATTGCATCGCAGTTGATGTTGGGATTGATGTTAAGGAAGTCTTGGAGGGACAGACCAAATTCTTGAGCAACAGTTGAGCAAGTTTCACCACTGTCTGCGCCATGGACAGAGTTGCAAACTGGACTTGAATCTTTATTCCCGAATCCAACTGCGTAAAAATTAAATTGTAACAAAATTTTCAGAATTCGAATCAGAATATTTTCCAAAGAAATTTCAGATAATTAAAGAGAAATATAAATATTCAAATTATAATTACAACTGATGCTCTCAGTGGTAGAGATCATGAGAAGAAGGCTGAGCACAAGAAGCGATTTGAAGACGGTGTTATTTGCCTGAGCCATCGATATCGCGATTAGTTAATTAATCTTTCTGAAATGGAAGTGATTAGTGATGAATGATGAATGTTGTTTAATTTTTGTGAGTATTTATAACATCACAAATGCATTGGAAAGATCATAAATTTGTTGTGTTGTGCCGTTGTGACAACAATGTTAGCAATGAAGAAGTAGAAACAATTTTGAGCAGAGATCTTTTGCCGGCTGAGTGTGCAAGTGAGACGGAATATTGACAATTTATCTTAAACTAGTATCACACCCGTGCGATGCACGGTGACAATTAGAGATATATTAATAATTTATAATAAATATTGTATACAAATAAAATAATTAAATTACATTAGTAGAAATAATAAAATGACAAATCTTACCACCGCATAATTGAAGAACGATTATAAGAAAATATGTGGTTTCATACCCAAATTGGTGAGTCAATTTTAACCATCCAAATAATACGTACACTTGATACGGTGCCCTAGTAAATTCATAATTACTTAATGTAATTTTATTTAGTTTTACGGCAATATCATGATTGTAGTGTGTGTATATATATGTGTGTATAAATATGTACGAGCTTAATTACTTATAAATTCTTTATTTTATTTAAAAAGTTAGGAAATAATTGACATCTATCATTTTCACTAAACCCAATTTGATAGTTTAAAACAAAACATTATTAATTTTTTTTTTGATCACAAATTAAACATCTAAAAACTACCATTCAAAATGGACTATCGTCTTGATGCCATTAAAATATCACAAATTAAATTTTTTAAAAACAGATACATCAATATTTACTAAAATTTGATTTTCCATGTTTGGACTTTCTTGATTGATAAAATATATTTTCAATCTTAGGATTTTGTTGATAAAATAGAATGAATCTAATCCGAGCAAACTAAAATAAAATTATGAAACTATGGTCAATATGAATTGAGCTAATTCTTCATTTTATAACTGAAAATAATAATTATCTCATCTTTATAATAAAAAAAGTTTATTCAAATCCCCTTAATTAATTTTTTTTAATTAAGATATATATATTTTTTTGATAATTAGATGGAGATTTGGAATCCACACGTTTAAGATCATCAACATTTCTCATAATACATAAACTATATATGCAAAACCTCCATTAACTATTAGAAGTTGCATATATACACACACACACACACACACACACACACACACACTCAATGAAAAAAGAAATTATGTGAGAAGATAAACAATACATTATATACAGGATATTATATTAAAATATTAAAGATAAAATTTATGGAAATCAGACATAGCTGAAAACTTGAGAGAAAACTACTTCATGAACTTGGCCAGTCTCCGCTGCCTGAATTCTCTAACACCTTCCAATCACTTTCGAATTTTCAGCAATATTGGATCCATAGCTTTAACTGTTCTTTAAGATTCCAACCATGTATTCCAAAATTTTCTTTTTGGAGAACATTGCTAGTATTCTGATGTTGAAAAATAGATCCAAATGTTATTGTATCATTAATAGGAAGAAAGAAAACTGATTAGAATACACAACCACTCAAACTTGTGTATAGAAATTGGTAAATACAAAAAATAAATAATCTACAATTGAATAAGACATCTCGTGAAATAATGCAGATAAACACGCTCTTCTCTTTGTCAAGAAATTTTGAATGGTAAATAAAGCATATGATACCACTATTTATAACATATTTTTGTTATGGTGTAAATTAATTTATTAATTCAATTACCATTATAATAAATATCACATGATTTGAGGATTAAATTAGCCTTGAACAATCAACATATTAATTAAGGTAATTATTGATTATTTCAATAAGTTAATTTAACAATACCAACAATGGCCGATAAATATCATCAATAAATTAAATTCCTAATAGACTAAATCTTTGCCAAACTAAATTAATAAACTAAATCAATAATCCTTATAAACTAAATATTTGTCAAACTTGAACATATTCACATATTTAAGTGTTAATTATATTATTACTATACAATTGCAAGATATATATAGAGTGATATATCCGATATCTTAAAAATCCTTCATAGACTATTTTACCAAACTTAGTAAATTAATTTTCTGACTAACGCCATGAAAATAACATATAAAAAATTAAAAACCACCATCAATTTATAATAGTGGGCATTGAAAATGTGAGTAAAAAAAATTGAAATTCAAAATTTGATGTAATACGACATTTATATTTATTATGATTGATAATTGGTATAGATTTTTGTATCCATCAATATTCATTTGTGTGGGTTAATCATGGTTTACTAATGAATACTACCTCCGTTTCATAATGTTTGTTGTTTAAGGTTTTTTTTTTAGTTTCAAAATGTTTGTTGTTTTATATAATTTGGCATCCTCTCTCCCAATTTTAACCCTTTCAAATCCTACAAGATTTTTTTGATTCTAACTTATCTATAATATATGAAGAGAGAAAAATATATGGAGAGAGAAAATATTGTTATTTTTTAGGAAAATATAGATGAATTAGATTTTATGGCATATATAAGGGATGGGTATATTTGTCCATAAAATTAATTCTTAATTCCAGATAAAAAAAACAAAACAACAAACATTATGAAACGGAGGTAGTATTATATAATTATTGTGACACATGATTTACTTGGCTAATTATGGTGGACCAATAAATTATAATATATAATAAAATAAAATCTTATAACTGAATTGAGCATGTTTTATGTTAATATGGTAAATTTGACCAATCAAACATACCTTAATTATTGATGTTTAATAAGGTCATGTTATATCTTTGTCTTATATATCTTTATATATATTAAGATATGAATATATAATATGTATCTAATTAGTTCATATCTTATATTATTTATTATCTTAATATATATACATATCTTATATATCTTTATATATTATATTAGGTGGTGTAAATAATTATATTCTATATCTTAATATATATTGTATCGTATATATCATATAAAAGATATCATCTAATATATATTAAGATATATATCATATTTTAGATGTGATATTAAATAATTACTATATATTTACTTTTTTGGAGATATAGTTTAAGCGGGAAAATTTAATAGTTTCTATTTATATAAACTATCTTACTTTTAGATATAATATAGAATGTAATATAGATATTGATTAATATATGTAAATAATCTTTTTATTAAATATTATAGAATTTTTGTTTTAGAAATATAGTTTAGGCGGGAAAATGAGTAATTTCTATTTATGCTAGACTATCTTACTTTTAAATATAATATAGATTATTAAAATTGCAATTAAGCAATCCAAATACATAACTAGTTTACTATATAGTACAATTATACATTATCCAATCAATCTTATTTTTCTCAATTCTCAAACCAAATGGGCATACAAAATTAAGACTTTAGATTAACATGTTTATTACCTCGCAATTCCTTTTTTATGTTTTTAAATAAATTCAAATATACACATTATTTTAAATTATTTTCAATTTCATAATTTCAAGTTTTTAAAATAAAAATAAATGAAACTTTAAATATTAGAGCATCTCCAATAATTTTCACCAGAATACAGTTAACTCTACACTACTGTACAGTTAGAGTTACAGATTTTCAATTTTCATCTCCAACAACATCACTCTACATTTCACTCTACAATGTAATATTCTTTTTTTTTTATACTCTTTACTATTGATTTAATTTTTGTTATCGAATTATTTAATTGAATATGATATATATATATATATATTTTAATATTCTTGCTCATCATTTTTTATTTTTAATTAATATATAATTAAATATTATTTTTATTTTACAAAAATTAAAAGGTTCATGTAAAAAAACAATCAATTTATTCAAAATAAAAATCAACATTTCATAATAGATCATTTAATAAAAACATAAATTAAATGTCATAACAATTACATCTCTAAATTTGAAAACTTCTCCCACAAATGATCAATCAAAGCATTACTGCATTGTGGTTATTGTAATATTTTTTATTTAATAAATAAATAAACATATTTATTTTACAAAACTAAAAAAAATTCGGATAAACACAATCAATTTATTTAAAATAAAATCAACATTTCATGATAGATAATTTACAAAAGCACAAAGTACATGAAATAAAAATTACTTTTCTAAATTTAAAAATTCGGATAAATACGATTAATTATGTATTATGTATTTTATGTTTAAATTAATGGAATAATATTTATTTAATTAATATATAAAATAATTTTAGTGATGAAAATATGTTTCATGATATCTAAACACAAAAAGGAAAACAAAAAGAAGATAAATGAAATAAAATAAAGAAATTCATATAAAATATATAAAGAAAAAAAAATTAAACCTACCGATGATGAACAGTGCATCGGTTAACCTACGTATTCACTGTTCACTAAACCTCAAATTGTCGAGGAGCGTCGACAGTGTTGGAGGCATTTTTTAATTGCTTTTTTTGTGTTCACGTTGTAGATAATGAAAATTAAATATTATATATAATATTTTTATTGATTTGTATATATATTTATTTAGTTTTGGAATCATATCAAATTCAAAATTAAATAAAATATTTAAATAATAAAGATATTATTATATGATAAATATCAAGAGTCTTTGGCAACAGGTAAATATCTTTCAAAAAGATATATATCAATTTCCAACAACCAATGAGATAGTGTTACGTCAGCCTTAGATCTCTCTCCCTACAACTATAAATAGGGCCTCCATATCAATTGGAAAACACACCAAAAGTCATTTGAAGAGTTCAAGAATTTGAGAACTTCCATAAGTGAAATTCTCTCATATATTCAAGGCGTTCTTGTGACATTCAAAGGCGTTCTTCACCAAAATCATCACGAAGACAGCGTTTGATCCACAAGCAAGACCATTTGAAGAGTTCAAGAATTTGAGAACTTCCATAAGTGAAATTCTCTCAGATATTCAAGGCGTTCTTGTGACATTCGAAGACGTTCTTCACCAAATTCATCCCGAAGACGATCTTTGATCCATAAGCAAGGAAATCAAAGGCATTCTTCATCAAATTCATTTCGAAATTAGCGTTTGATCCGGAAACAAGGCTTTGGCCCTCCGAATTAACGTTATCAAGATTAAAGATCAAGTCAAAGAAGATCGAGGATACAAATCTTCCCCGAAAATTTCAAAGGTCAAGTTCAAACAACAAGTCTGAGAAAATCAAAGAGACAAATTTACTCTGAAGATTTCAAAGACCGTTTGAAAATCAAGTTTTGAAGAGAAGAATCAGAGGAAAAATAGAGATTGGATTCATAAATTTATATTTTTGATCCGAAATCATGTTATTGTACACTGTTTTGTATTTTACCAAATTAAATACAAAAATTTGTGTTACAAATTTTGGCACGCCCAGTGGGACAATCTCTACCTCTCATCTCTTCTCTTCACCAGTTTTCTCAAAGCATCAAGATATCTACAATTCTGGAAGAAGAAATTGTAAATTTAACGAAGCTGGCCGAAGGACTTGCCAAGCGAATACAAGAACGAGATGCTCAAATCTTGAAGCTGAATAAAAAAATGGTTGTTGATTTTGGTGGCGAGCAAGTGAATGAAGATGCTGAAGTTGAGATATCTACAAAGCTACATGCCAACAAAAGCGGAAAATCTATAACCAAAGAAATTGAAATCTCGTCTGATGGCTCAATACAAGTTGATCAACTCAAAAATTTCATACTGAAGACAATCAAAGACAAGTCTAGCCATAAATCACTCTGGACTTACAACAAGCCATATACTCCAAGAATTGACAACTTAAAGATGTCAGATGGCTACCAGCCGCCAAAGTTTCAACAATTTGATGGCAAAGGAAATCCAAGACAACATGTGGCTCACTTTATAGAGACCTGTAATGATGCTGAGACAAACGAAGATCACTTGGTGAAGCAATTCGTTCGTTCTTTAAAAGACAATGCGTTTGATTGGTATACTGATTTGAAGCCAAATTCGATTGATAGTTGGGGGGGCAACTGGAGAAAGAATTCTTTAACCGCTTCTACAGCACTAGAAGGACGGTTAGCTTGGTTGAGCTCACAAATACAAACCAACAAAAAGAAGAGTCCGTCATCGACTACATCAACCGTTGGAGAAACTTGAGCCTAAATTGTAAAGATCGGTTATCAGAAACTTTAGCAATTGAAATGTGCATCAAATGCATGTGTTGGGGTCTTTGATATATCTTGAAAGGTATTCAACCAAAGACCTTCGAGGAATTAGCTACTAGAGCTCACGACATGGAGTTAAGCATGGCCGCGAATGAAGTTGAAGAACCGTTGATGCAAAATCATCACAACTTTGAAGAAGAGCTAAAAATAAATGATGGGGGCAAACCTTTTGAGAAATCTCCAAGTGAAGAAGAAGAAGAAGAAGAAGAAGAAGTGACTATAAATCTCGTCACGGGCCTATTCAAGTCTTCCAATACATGTCACAATCCTTGAAAAGAAAAAGGACAACGCTCCTTGATAAGAGCCTAAACTATCTTCAAAACTCCTTGATAAGAGTCAAAACTATCTAAAATTTTCAAAATGGGCAACGCTCCTTGATAAGAGCCTAAACTATCTTCCAAATCTCATTAATAAGAGCCAAACTATTTAAATTTTCTCAAACGCTCCTCGATAAGAGCCTAAACTATCTTCCAAAGCTCCTTGATAAGAGCCAAAACTATCTAAACTCTTCAAGAAATTCAAGACTCCTTGACATGAGTATAAAATGTCTATAAAGTCAAATTCGAATATAAGACTCCTTGACACGAGTAAAAAATGTCTACAAAGTCAAATTCGAATCTAAGACTCCTTGACACGAGTATAAAATGTCTACAAAGTCAAATTTAAATCTAAAACTCATTGACACGAGTATAAAAGGTCTGCAAATTCAAATTCAAGACTCCTTGACATAAGTATAAAATGTCTACAAATTCAAATCTAAGACTCCTTGGCACGAGTATAAAATGTCTACAAATTCAAATTCAAATCCAAGTACTCACGGACACGAGTATAAAAGGTCTACAAAGTCCAAATTCAAGTTGAAAGCTCCTCAATATGAGCATAAACTATCCAAGTTCAAGAAAGCTCTCTGATATGAGCATAAACTATCCAAGTCAAAAATATTGAAGACTCCCTGATAAGATCATAAACTATCTAAATTCAAATCCAAATTGAAGACTCCTTGATACGAGTGTAAACTATCTAATAAATTCAAATTGAAGAACTCTTGAATATGAGTATAAACTATTCAGAAATTCAAGAACTCCTTGACACGAGTATAAACTATCTAATAAATTCAAGTTCAAGACTCTTTGATACGAGTTTAAACTATCTAATCAGTTTTTGAGACTTATTCATTTCAAACGACAAGTCGCCTATAAACAAGTCTCGAGGGAGCATTTGTAGATAATGAAAATTAAATTTTATATATAATATTTTTATTGATTTGTATATATATTTATTTAGTTTGAAGATTTCAAAGACCGTTTGAAAATCAAGTTTTGAAGAGAAGAATCAGGGGAAAGATAGAGATTGGATTCATAAATTTATATTTTTGATCCGAAATCATTTTATTGTACACTGTTTTATATTTTACCAAATTAAATACAAAAATTTGTGTTACACACGCCACAAACTTGCTTTCTTGGAGATACTCTTAATACTGAGAATCTATTATTGAGGACAACTAAGTATTTACGTAACATTTGACTCATAATCATATAATTCATATAGGGCTAATTAATTTGGTTTGGATGACAAACCTAGTTTAGGTCGGATTGATAATTTTATCCCGATTTATCATTTGTTTAGTTCAAATGATTGGAGTCCGATATTAATAATGAGCGAGCTCGGGCTCCAATCACTTATTTGAGTGATTACTCATCACCCTAATCACTTTTTTTTCTCACACACCTGACCTGTGAATTGAGAAAATTTGAACCCTTCACGTTTGATCTCCAAGCAACATCACTCCACCACTAGGCATCTCCACCGGGACACTCATCACCCTAATCACTTAAAAGAGGATTTCTGAAAAAGAAGCCATTTTAGTTAATTATTTTTATGTACTCATTATTTCCCAATGCTTGATAAATTATTTTTGTACCTCGTTTATTTCCAATTTCAAGTATTTTTAAATAAAAAATATGACTTTAATAATTATAAATGAATACCTTATAAGAAGGGTTATTTGGTATTTTTCCAACATTTTAATTGGTAAGGTATTTTCCAATATTTTAATTCTAATCATTTAATCTAAACAAAATATTAACAATCTATCCTAAATCATTAAAATTACAATCAAGTGATCCAACGTTGCAATCATACTTTATCATATCAATCTTATTTATTGTAGCGACCCGATTTATTTTAAAATGTGCTACGTTCTTTTCCTAATATATATATATATATATATATATATATCGTATATTTTATTTTGTGTGGTATTAATTGATTAAGTCTAATAAGTCGCGCCCAAGAATTTATAGTTGATAAGCATGAATTTATTTTAATATAGCATGCATTTTCTTTTTATTTGGAGTACTTAATGGGTTATAATTTCTTCTCTAGCCCACTAGAATTATTTGGAGCCCAAACTTTTCTTTTTCCAAGCCCAAGTGTTGAGGCCCAGATTCTAGAAATTTCCTAACTTTTTTCTCCTTTTTCCCACGGTTGTGGATATGCAGATAAATTTAAAATTCAAAACTCCACCCTTTTATCTCTTTATCACCTTATCAACTGAAAAATAAGATAACTATGTGATCTCCTATTTTCCTACGATTCCACCCTAGAAACTAGTATAAATAGTAGCCTAAACCCTTCACTTTTCCCATCCCAAAATATTATAGTTCGAAAGTTTCCTCTCCTTAAAAGAGCTTCTGTCCAAATCAGGTACGAATATCCTTGCTTCCATTTTTTCTTCCCTCTCTGTTCGTTGACAGTAGGATTAGTACGAAAAGCTGGGGTGGGGCTGAGACCTTGATAGCCTACCAATTTGTCATCTTTGTAATACTTAGGCATGATTTGACTTGTGTGTAGGTGTATGTATATATATATATATATATTTACTTTTTATGTGTTCTGTGTGGCTCGTGTTTTTTTTAATATATGCATGCGTGGTCTGTGCATCTATAATATATATATGAATAATGGTGTGTGTATACATATTCATACATAGATATATACACTATTTAATGGTTGCACTATTATATATAATATAGGTATGTGTTAATGCATAGGTGTGTATGCGTTGTGGTATGAATATATATATATATATATATATATATATATATATATATATATATATATCTGTGTGTGTGTGTGTGTTATGTGTTTGATATATAATAATATATGTATGTGGTTACGTGTGTGTGTGTGTGTATATATGTAACATTTATATATATACATATTTTAAATATATGCATGTATGTATTGTTTTATTTAGTTTAAATAAATACATGGGATTAAAGAATTAGGCCATCATGTATGATTATTTTTAAAGCATGCATCATAGATAAATATTACGCATGATTTTATTACATTATGCACTGTATTAATTTACAATAAATAATTTATAGGAGGCGCGCCGGACTTAATTAATTAATATCCAAGTCAAGGTGAAGGTGGGGTTTTACGTGATTATGTCCTAATTATTCTCTCTATATTTTATTATTCAGTTATATGATGACACAGAACAGTACAGGGCCTTCGGGCTAAATGAGATAGGGCATTCAGGCTAAAATGGGCCGACGGGCTCTATAGTTTAGTCTACGGACTGAACACTTTTACTATTCTCACTTACTCGTTTAATTTTATATAGTTTGGATAATTGGACACTCCCCACTGAGTTAAAATACTCACCCCAAAAACTTTATCTTTTTCAGATGGAGGCTCGGGTGATGCTTAGCGAGTCAAGATGCGATGGTGGTGGTCATGATCCCGGATTAAATAAAGTTATTAATAGAAATTTAGATTATTTTCTTAATATATTTTTCCGCTATAATTCTTTGAGACCTTAATATTCAACTATTTTGGGATTTTCTTTTATCTATTAATAAAGGCGTGTTTAACGTTTCATTTTTATTGAGAGTAATAAAATTGGGGCGTTACATTTATGCTATTAGTCGAACCAAACGAGGTCATAAAATATTGACAATCTATCATAAATTATTAAAATTGCAATCAAGCAATCTAAACGGGCCAAAATGTATGGATTAAAAGAAAAGGTTTATGTCGGGTCGGGCCTGGTCGGCCCAAGAAATGTGAGATATTTTTATTTTATTTTATTTTATTTGGTAAAAAGTTATATATAAAACTAAGATAAATTGTACAAAAAATAACTGAAATCTTTTTGACAAGTCTAAAGGGGGAGAACAATTACACAGTAAACTCAGGCATCAGGGGTGGTTAGGTGGGGAGGTTGTATGAGTGCCTTATGTTTACCAAGAATACTAAGAAAACTCACTACAACGAACCACAATAATAAGTGAAGCAAGATAGATGAACTAAAGAGAGCCACATTATCTAAGGTAGGTGAGATAAAAACAATGACGCTTCCTATCTAGGATAGTTAAAGTCAAAATACACAGGAATAGAGACATATCCCCAACTACAATACATGGGGATCAAAGGTGGGTAAACCATGCGATACTTGACATTTTATATAGTCTAAAAGGTCAACCAAACTAACAACCTCGCAGTTTGGGATGGGGGTGGTAAACCACACTTGGTAAGTCATGTGTGGCAGGCTCACACCTAATGGTGTTAGTAGTGGAATTTGAACTTTAGACCTTTAACCTTAAAATAACACCACTCCACCACTAAGTTATCCCCAAAACGACATTTATTTATTTATTTATCACTAAGCACAATTGTAAAGGTACAATTTCATTATCCATTAACACAACATAATACAACACCAGTTACGTTTTGTATGGGTTTGGCTGAACCTAAAACCCAACCTGCTATCTGGCCCCGGCCCGACGGACTCTGCATTATTGGATAGTGGTACAACAAATCAACAATCACATTCACAAGTAGGGAGCATAAAACGTTCTAAAAATGGAAAAATTCTTATATACATGTTCGGTACTACCCCAATATCTAATACACTATTTAAAAATTAATAAAATTATGTGTAATCAGTGGCGGAGCCAGAAATTCTTTTCAGGAGGGCCCAATTAATAATAATATATAAATATATATAATTTTAAAAATAAAATTTAAAGTTGATATCATTTTTACAAAATCATAATATCATGCTAATTATATCACAACATTATTCTCAATTACACATTCACAATTATATGGGATATTTTTCTATAAACTGTCCATATAATTAAATAGGAAACAAAAGGTTAACAATCATCGAAACTACAAATGTTTGCTCAAATTATTAATAAATAAAATATAATAATTCAAAAAATAAAAATAAAGTAATAATTGAATAATTCAATACAAAAAATTATTTGAAGAGTTGATGAAAATAACTTCACCTTAAAATAATAATTTTCTTTTAGATGAGAACATCTATAATGAATCCTAAATTCAAGGAGGAAAGAAACACACTCAATTTAAGGAGTGAGATATGGAGTTATGGAATAAATATATAGTGACAAATTTAAACTTAAAAAAAATGGAGAATTTTGACACAAAAAAAGAAAAGAAAAAGGAAGAAGAATGATAAAGAGAATTGAAGGAGCTCTCTTTGTTCATCACTAATTAGCCGTTCGTCTCTGCTGCTTAGTAAGGGAGAAAGTAAAGCCAATTTATTTATATATTTTGTTGTTAAAATGTGAAATTATTATATTACCCTTAAAATTTTCTAAAATTTTAGGGGGGCCCAGTGACCCCATGGGCCCAATGTGGCTCCGCCAGTGTGTGTAATGAATAATAAAAAAATTATTAAAGTGTATTAGATGTTGGGGTAGTACCCCAACATGTATGTAAGAATTTCCTTTAAAAATGGTACAACAATTATGAAGTGGAACCATTTTTTTGAAGTAACAAAAACAAGATCAATATCAACGTAAATAAGCAAAGGTAACACATTGAATTTTATTTTATTTTTACATAAACCTCTCCATCAGAAGCAAGGTTTCATCAAAATAGGGGCTGACAAATCTCTCGAAAAAAATCAACATCTGATGAATGTAAAAGTGTTGGAAGATTAGGCCCCATTTTTCTTGGCCTTCTCTACAGATGCCCTTACAATTTCCAGGTTGAGATGGAAAGCACAGAGAAATACACTGAGGATTATCCGAACACGATCCATAGGTACGTCACAGCTGTTCAAGAATTCAACATTAGACACCACATTGCTCTCCAAATTGGCGGGGATAATCTTATCACTTTGATCACTTCTTTGAAGGAATGATCTTGTTTTCCAGACTTGCCTGCAAGATCGACACATTGTTAGAGATTATGAAGCAGATGAGCCCTCTTCTTAGAAAATCTTCGACACATTGTTAGAGATTATGAAGCAGATGAGCCCTCTTCTTAGAAAATCTTGATTCTGGGATTAGAAACAGAGAAAACCAGGATTATATTTCAAGATTTTCTGCAACAGAGAATTCGAGAATCCACTTGCTTTCAAGAATGAGAACGTTGAATCAACTGTTTCTGGGTTCTTGATGCGGGTAAATTCTGAGGAAACTCGCGAAGCAAATTCAAGAGGGAGATCGTGTTCGTGCAACAAAATATCAAGAACAGTAGGATTGATATGGAGCTAGGTTTGTGCCCGAGTAGAGAAAAAATGGAGAGAGAGAGAGAGAGAGAGATGTGATATGCACACATTGACATTGTTAAAATGGACTAGTCAAGAGCAGCATTTACACAATCAAGCTGCTTTCTATCCTACTGCTAATGTTACTTATCCCAGGTCTCATGGTCAGACAGGTTTCAAAGCATCTCAGGATCCTATTGGCGCTTATGGTAGAGGTGTGCGTGGTCGAGGTTCTGGTAGAGGCTTCTCCAAAGACAGTCGCATCATTTGTCAGTAGTGTGGTAAAAATCCATGTAGCATTGAAATGCTATAAACGGTTTGATATTCATTTTACTGGGAATCCACCTCCACAGTCTCATGCTTTTGTTGTTGATGCTTCTGTTGCTGATATATATTCAGATGATGTGTATGAGGATGAGGGTCAGGCCTCTTGGATCATGGACAGTGGGGCTACCAATCATATTACTAATGACTTATAGAATCTCAGCTTATACTCATCTATGCCTGGAGATGAAAGGTTGGTGGTAGGCAATGGTCAGCAACTTCCCATTGCAGCTGCTGGGAATGTTGTTGTCTCCTCTGCATCTCAATTTACTCATTCTTTGCTTCTCAACAATATATTATTTGTACCTCAGATAACCAAGAATTTGCTCAGCATTTCACAGTTTACTAAAGACAATGGTGTAGTTGTTGAATTTCATGATACTGTTTGTCTTGTTAAGGACAAAATCAGCAACAAGGTGCTGATGAAAGGGTCACTGGAAAGGGGGTTGTACAAGCTTGATCTATCGATGTTTCCAGTTCAAACCAAGGGCAAGCAGGAATCTTCAACACACTCTTCAGGAGCCTTGCTGATTACATCTGAGAGTACAGATAATAAACTTGCTGCTTCCAAGAATAATTGTAGTTTTCAGAATCAGTGCTTATCAGCTGATTCTCAGTCTGAGTCATGTAAGAGTTTGTCAACAGTAGAAGGATCTCAGTTAGGATTCATCTTTGTATAGCAGACTTATGGCATAGAAAATTGGCTCATCCTCATGTTTCTGTTCGCAATAAAGTGCTTAATACAATAAACATAGCTTCTTCTTCAAAACTTTCTTTTTGTGATGCATGTCCAGTTGGTAAACTTCATCAAATCCCTCATTTGTCTCAGCCTCAGAAAACTACCAAACCTTTTCAACTGGTCCATTCTGATCTCTGGGGTCCATCCTTTACCCCAAGTCTTCGTGGATACAAATATTATATACATTTTGTTGATCATTTTTCCAGGTTCACTTGGATTTATCCACTTACACTCAAATTTGAAGCTTGTACAGTGGTCAAACGATTCTTGGCCATGGTTTCTTGTCAATTCCAAACCACTGTACAGTCCTTTCGAACTGATTAGGGGGGGGAGGGGGGAATATAGGTCCTTGGTCACACATCTTCAAGATCTAGGAATCCACTTTCAGCAACCTTGCCCTTACATTCATCAACAAAATGGTAGGGCAGAAAGAAAGCACCAGACTATTGTAGATAAAGGTCTTACTCTACTCTTTCAAGCTTCCTTGCCTCTTAAATTCTGGTGGGAAGCGTTTCACACAGCCAACTATCTGATAAAGAGGCTTCCTACTCCTACTCTTCAGCATCTGTCTCCTTTTCAGGTATTATTCAATTCTGCGCCTTCCTATAATCATCTCAAAGTCTTTGGTTGTGCATGTTTTCCTAATCTTAGACCTTATAATTCTCATAAATTGCAATCTTGTTCTAGCAAATGTATATTGCTGGGATATAGTTCTAATCATAAAGGATACATTTGCTATCACTCTTCTGGGAAATTTTATATATCTAATACCGTCATCTTTAATGAAGATGAATTCCCATATCCTTCTATGTTTCATGATGTTTCATCTTCTTCTACTACATCACCACAGTCCATTACCATGCCCTATATTATCCATTATTCTCCTCCTTTACCTGGATTTTCCTCTCATGCTACAGTACAGTCTTCCTCTTCTTCTTCTTCTTCTACGAGCATTTCTTCTTTTGCAGACAATAACCATTCTTCTCCTACTGCATCACAGTCATCTTTTTCTTACAGTTCCTCTTCTTCATCTAATCACAATCCTTCCTCTGCAAACAATCATCATCTTGCTTCTACTCCTACTCCCAGTAATCAACATCACATGATTACTAGAGCCAAGAATGTGATCTTTAAACCTACGGTCTGGCTGACAGAAAGCACTCTTCCTACTGAGCCTGCTACTATGACTCAAGCTCTAGCTAATCCAGCCTGGGTTGATGCTATGAGGGCTGAATTTCTGGCATTACAAGAGAAACACACTTGGAATCTTGTTCCCTCTTCAGATGATCAGAAACTTATATCAAACAAGTGGGTGTTCAAGGTAAAAACAAAATCTGATGGCACTTTGGACAAGCTCAAGGCCAGATTAGTTGCAAGGGGTTTTGAACAATATGCTGGTGTTGATTACCTTGAAACATTCAGTCCAATGGTAAAATTTTCTATCATTAGAATTGTGTTTACTATGGCTGCAGTCAAGCGTTGGTCCATAAGGCAGATTGACATCAATAATGCCTTCTTGAATGGTGATCTTGAGGAAACTATATACATGATCCAGCCTAAAGGTTTTGAAGACAAAGACTATCCCAACCATGTTTGCAAGCTTAACAAAGCAATTTATGGGCTTAAACAGGCTCCCCGCGCCTGGTATAATACTCTGAAAACTCATCTACTTGAAGCTGGATTTACTAAGTCTCAGTCAGATTTTTCCCTATTCTTCAGAACTCATTCTCATAAAGTTATTCTTTTACTTGTCTATGTTGATGATATCCTAATTACAAGGGATGATGATACTGAGATACAGGTTGTTATCAATGATTTACATTCTAAGTTTGCCTTGAAAGATCTTGTACAGGTAAACTATTTTCTGGGAATAGAAGTTAGTAAACACGGTGGGAGTTTTACTCTTTCTCAGACAAAGTATTTGGATGAATTACTTGAAAAGCACAGTCTCAATCACTGTAAAGTTGTCTCTACACCTATGTCTTCTTTTATAAAGCTTTCTAAAACACAAGGAGCAGTGTTTGACAACTCTACCTTATACAGAAGTACTATAGGAGCTTTACAGTATCTGACACTAACTAGGCCAAATATTTCTTTTGCTGTGAACAAGCTTAGTCAATTTCTGCAGGAGCCACTTGATTCTCATTGGGTTGCCTGCAAACATTTGCTGCGTTATCTGAAGGGTACAAGGCACTTTTGTCTCAGTTTTTCTCCCACATCTTCACTACATTTTGAAGCATATTCAGATGCAGATTGGGCTAGTTGCTTGGATGACAGAAGATCTATAGGGGCCATTGTGTTTTCCTTGGAGACAATCTAATTACTTGGAGTTCAAAGAAGCAACATGTGGTGTCTAGAAGTAGTGCTGAATAAAAAATCAGAATTCAGGTCTTTGGCTAATGTTACTGCAGATATTGTTTGGCTAAAGGCTCTTTATCAAGAGCTAGGATATCCAATACATGCTCCTGCTAAGGTGTGGTGTGATAATAGCAGTGCTATTTCTTTGGCTGCTATCCCTGTGTTTCATGCAAGAACGAAACACATAGAGATAGATGTTCATTTTGTCAAGGAGAAAGTGCAAGATCAGACAGTTGATATTGGCCATGTGCCTTCCCAAGACCAGGTGGCTGACATTTTCACCAAGCCCATGTTTGAAACCAGATTTCAGATGCTAAGAGACAGGCTCAAACTCAAGACAGCAGTTGCTTAGTTTCTACAGGGGAGTATTGAAGATATTTATATCTATGGATTAGTCAATTGGTTAGCTGCAGTTAGATTCAGTTTGTTAGTTAGAACACGTGGCTGCATCTCCACATTTTATGGTAGTTAGTTACAGCAGATAGATAGCTATGTAAACTCTATAAATATAAGGTCTTGTAATCTTTCATTCAATCAATATCAATACAGATATTTTCATAATCAAAGTCTAGTTTTTCTTTCTGCAACAAACTACTTCAATAGTCACAAATTGTATGCTTCTTGATGATGGCAACAATGACTAAGGTTGCAAAGTAAAATCATAAAATCTTCACAGAAAGTTGAGATAAAATAAAATACATATCAACAAAAGCCAACATCTAACCACACATCATGAATGTATACCAAATGATCCTAGAGCTTGAAGCAAATGCTTAAGGGTTTCATGTCATCTCCACCAACTTCATTCAAATAGGGCTTCACAAATCTCTCGAAAAAATCAGCATCTGATGAAGAGGAAAGCATACGTAGAGTAGGCCAATTTTCAAGCAAGTTCCTACTTTGAAGAATTCCCAAGATTCTCAGCCGCGGCTTATACCTCTTCTCGAAGCTATACGTTAGAACTACAGGATGATCAGCAATAGTTGAGATATCAAACTTCCCAGTGGCAACCAGAACCTCAATTATCTTCTTTATCTTCTCCGAAGATCCAGCAAATGCAGATGGTGACTTCCTAAACATACTCAATATATTGCTATCCGAAAACCCCATATCCCGGAAACCTTGCAGCTTCACTTCCCACGCCTCATTGCTCATTGAAGCAATGGTTGGAATTGCGTAGATAAAAGCTTTGGAAGCTGCATTGATCCCCATTTTCTTGGCCTTCTCTGCAGATTCCCTTATCACTTCAGGCTTCTGGTAGCAAGCACCGTGAGAAACTTTGAGGAAAATTCGAACACGGTCCATTGCTACGCCACAGCTCTTCAAGAATTCGACATTAGGCACCACATTCCTCTCCAAATTCGCAGTCATCAACCGCGGGCATGAGCTTACAACTTTGATCACATCGTTGTTGGATCCCAACAACCCCTTCAACAGTGACAATGAAGGAATGATATTGCTCTTCACACTAATCTCCAAAATGGACGCATTACTAGAGATTATCTTGGAAATGTCTCCGGAAGAAAAGCCCTCTTCTTGGAAAGCCTTGATTTTGGGCTTAATGTTGTCTTCGAGGCTATAACCGAGAAACCTGGGATTATATCTCAGGATTCTCTGCAACTGGGCATTCGAAAATCCACTCGATTTCAAGAATGAGAGCATTGAATCGGCTGTTTCTGGGTTCTTGAGGCGACTCAATTCTGAGGCAACCCGTGAAGCGAATTCACGAGGGAAATCGTGTTTATGCACCAAAATATCGAAAACAGTAGGATTGGAACTTGGCGATGAAGTAGAGAGAGCAACAGTGGATATGCACACTTTCACATTCTTATTTGAAAACAAAAAGATTGGATTTTTGCGAACGAATGATATCATGTTTGCAGAAATAAGTGTAAATCAGATGAGTTTAGAAACTAACCTTTCAAATCGAAGCCAACGCGGCGGCCATGGCGATAAGAATGGAGAAAAAGAAAAACAGGGTAAATTTGCATTTAACGCCCTATGTTCTCTAGAATTTGCAAACCACCGCTCAATCAAGTAAAACTATAATAAAACCCATATTTTTAGCCAGGTCAAGGTGTGTGTTCCTTTAATTTTTTTATTTTTTTTCTCTTTTTGACTCTGATTTTATTCTTATTTTGCATCAGTTCCGAACTTACAATCCACTTTTTTTCTCAACATAGCCTCCAATAATTAATTAAAATAAAAGATTATTTGAATTTATCTTTCTGTCCTTATAGCCCCGTTTCTTAAAATTAAGATTTAACAATACTTATAGCCTTATTTATTTTCAATTCTAGATTCAACTTTATTCCTAAAAACTTCAACAAAGTACAACCCCAACAAAAATACTTATTTTGGAATTAGCCATATTTTTACTAAAGATGAGAAAATACGAGTAGAGAATAGTTAATATAATTTCATTTTTCTTAATGTGTGAGAAAAGTCGGAAAAGGGCAATGGCTAAACTGCCTTGTAGTGCAAGTTGAATGAATTTTGACAACTAAACTGTGTTGATTTGATCCTATTCTGCCAAATACAAGATTTATAATTAGGCAAAACGAGCAGCCATGCATATGCATATAGATGTAAATAAGCAAAGCTATTTCTGTTTACTAAATGAGTAGCATTTCACCCTATTGCATTCAACAAATGTTTACGGTTTCATTTCATTTTCCTCCTTGCAGTGCACTTTGGAATGTAAACATAACTAATTCCGTTCAAAGATTCACATAAATAAAAGTTTAGGAATTCATTTTTAATAAATAAAAAGTACATAAATTCAATCTTCTTTTAAAAAAAATAATTGTAAGTGCAAGAACCTAAAATTCCAAAGTTGCAAAGCTTGTGTTAATCATTTTTAACAAGGTGAGGACGAAGACCAAGTAGTCACGCAATCGGACCTAGATTATAGAGATAAATAGGAATAGGAAAGTAGCACATCAACATAGATGTAAATAAGCAAGATAAACCTTTCTTCAACACTAACCACATCTTGAATTTATACCAAATGAGTAAGACTGCTTGAAGGCTGAAACAAATGCTTAAGGTTTCATCATGCTTCTAATGCATGCTTCACCCCCTTTTTGCATCCAACATATCTATTTCTGAAGTATACATCGCTAACTTTATTTGAATACGGCCTAATAAATAACTCGAAAAATTCATCATCTGGTGTTTGGCTGATTGTTGGAAGGGTAGGCCAACATTTAATCAGTTTTCTCTTTTCTAGAAATGTTAAAACTCTCAGCCGCGGCTCATACCTCTTCTCAAAGCTGTAGGTAAGTGATGTTGGGTAATTGGCAATGCTCAAGATATTAAACTTCCCCGTAGCAAGCAAAAGCTCTTTTATCTTCTTTATCTTCTCCATGGATACACAAAACACTGAAGGTGCCTTCCTAAACATAGT
The DNA here is from genome assembly GCA_026008535.1 of Perilla frutescens. NCBI lineage: Eukaryota > Viridiplantae > Streptophyta > Magnoliopsida > Lamiales > Lamiaceae > Perilla > Perilla frutescens. The sequence goes on along the minus strand of BRKX01000003.1, from coordinate 65,684,514 downwards.
TGATATGTCACTGTCTGAAAACCCCATATCCCGGAAACCCTGCAGCTTGAGCTCCCAGGACTCCTTGCTAAATGAAATGATAGTTGAAACAGCATAAACAAAAGCATTGGAAGCTGCATCAATCCCCATCAATTTTGCCTTGTCTGCGGATCTGCTCATCACTTCTGGCTTCGCCTGGAAACTAGTCGGACAACTACGGAAGGCCAGTCGGATTCGGTCCATAGGAACACCGCAGCTCTTCAAGAATTCGACATTAGGCACCACAGTTGTCTTCATGTTCCAGCTCACAAACGAAGGTTGTGCTCTTACAACTTTGGCAACTGCAATATTGGATCCCAACAACCCCTTCATCACAGCTAATGAAGGAATAATACTATTATTCAGACTCGACTTCAGAATTCTAGGGTTGCTTGAGATAATCTTGGTAATGTCGGCAGAAGAGAAGCCCTCGTCTTGAAAAAACTTGATTTTGGGCCTAATGGTATCGTCAAGACTAGAAGAGAGAAACCGAGGTTGATATTTCAGGATTTTCTGCAACTGAGCATTCGAAAATCCGCTTGATTCAAAAAATGAGAGCACTGCCTCAGCCTTTTCTGGGTTTTTGCTACGAGTCAACTCAGAGGCAGCTCGTGAGGCCAATGCACGGGGGAAATCGTATTTATTCCTCAATGTATCAAAAATTGTAGCAGCAGAGAAAAAACGGAGAGAAAAAGGGGATCTCCAAACATTAACATAATTTGAAGTGCGATTCAAAACCAAAAATGTGAGATCTGTGCGTACAAGTGCAACCATCTTTACACAAATATATATATATATATATATATATATATATATATATATATTATCTTAGAATGGAAATTTACTCGCCTGAAACGTCGGAGCAGAATGAAATAAGAGAAAACAACGCCATAGCCATTGACATCAAAGGAATTAGGGTTTAGTTTGGGAATTGAGGTGTTTCAATGACCCAAGGCGGAGGAGGTGGTTTGGTTTTGGACGTTAAGCAAAAGTTCCGTTTGGATGAAACGGCGTCGTTCACATGATGTGACCGAGCAATTTTGATACCATGTGATATTATTTTAACCAAGTTTAATTTTGCCTTAACAAAATACAAAAAATCAAATTAGAATATGTGACAATCCTCGTGTGTGTGGTACAATTTCTTAAACAAATTCCACGTGGGACTCTGATTTGCCACGTAGACAAAGATTTGCCCGAAACGAAAGTATGACCAAAAGACATTTTCGTTAAATTTTTTTGCAAATGTTAGGTATTGTTTTGTAAATATTGAAATGTTTGATTACTTTTGTGAAGAGAATCAGAAATTTTCTTACTATTCTTAAAAATATAAAAAGCAAATACATTTATTTTTGTACTTTCGAGAAATGCAATGAAAATTCGGGGATTAAATTCCAACTAAAAAAAAAAGATAAAAATTGGGGATTAAATTAACAAATAAATATTTAATATGATCTTTTTTTATTGTTGAATGAAATGTTTATTTTCTCTCTCTGTGCAACACTAGTGACACAATACAAAGTTGAACAATGACATACGGATCTATCTTTTTATTACAAATAAAATATAAGATCACAATATTTACAAAGACAACTAAAATAAACTCAACATCAACACATTGATTTGATTTTAAGTTTTAAGCACATGATTAGTAGTTGAAGAAAACGCCCTGCGCTTCATCTTCTTTGACACCCTAACTTCATTTGAACAAGGCCAAGGCCAGTTTTTAATCAAAATTTCCAATATCCGCAAGTCCGACTCATAGATCTTCTCAGTTTCCACCTCTTGTTTCTCATCGAACCACTAGCCCTGTACGGACAATGCAGACACATTGAGCAAGAAAAGTGTTGAAGATACGCCTCTGCAGCTGGCTCTTCAGAATTCAACAATACATGATCAGTATTCAGTACGTTTAGATGCACAGAGAAAATGATATTCAAGAGCAGAAAAAAATATCTAAAATGGCTTAGGCTGTATTGGGACCTTACAATGGCAAAGGCAACATAGGCATTCTTGAAAAACAGAGGAGCCATAGAGCTGAAGGTGCAATATCCACAAAAGCAACAGACGAATTCAACCATTTCAGTGGAGATGCAAAACAACTCACAAAAACAAAACCAATGTTCAGAAGCTAGCTAAAGAAACAAGGCAGCAATAAATTTTAAGTTAGTAAAATTTTCCTATAGATTAAGACATCCACACATTCAAAACAACCAAATCTCCCCAAGTATAGAAAAGCATTGTTTGGTCAGAGATGTGTCTGCAATCTCATTCTTCATCATACATTATACAAGAGTGCTTTTGCAACTAAAGGAAGTCATTAATTATAGTTTAACAAGAACGAAAAAACTAGGGAGCTTTGTCAGCTCCCGCCTTTATATACTCTGCATGTTTGAAATGGGGCTTGACATTAATTAGAAGGCAGACCAGTTCTGTTCTTTTTAAATGTTTTCCTCCATCACTCTTAGTAGTTGAAATAGCCACTGCTGCATAGATTCAAACAGGTTTCCAAAATAGCACATTGCTTAATTCAATAAAACCAAAAGGATATGGAGTAAATTCTTGAACACAAAGACTGAAGGATGCTATCAAGCAAGAAAGTACCTCTTTCTGGTCAAAATCATATAGTATTATAGTTTCCCAAACAAATATCTAATTCAGGGGCAAACACTCTCAAGTTAGGTCACTAATGAATTAATCCATGTCCTGTCCTTTATGCAAATTATTGGAGCTCCACACCTCTTTTCTTGCTGCGTGCTCTATGGGCCAGGTAGACTTCACCGAGATCCTTCAAGTGAGGATTGACATACTTCTTATAAAACGTATGATCTGGCATTCTGCATAATGATGAAAGAAGTGGCCACGTTTCAATAAGATGCCTACTTTCCAACACCTCCAGAACTTCAATGCGCGGTTTATACCTCTGTTCAATGCTGTGCATTAGTGATCTTGGCCATTCAATAATGCAAGAAGTCGTGTACTTCCTAGTCCCTAGAAGAAACTCTTTAACCTTCCTCATCTTATCTTCTGATACAGTAAAGACCTGAGGTGTGTGCCTCACCACTCTCAAAATGTCATCTTCTGAACAGTGCAGAATATCTCGAAAAGCCTGAAGTTTTTGCTCCCATTTCCCATTGGGCATCGAACCAACAACAGCCACAGCATAAACAAACACTTTTGAACTCCTATTCACCCCCAGCTCATCAACTTGGTCTGCATATTTCCTCACAACTTCTGGATTACTCAAGAACAACCTCGGGGTATGACAGCATATCGTACTAATCTGCTCCATTGATACGCCGCAGCTCTTAAGAAGTTCAACATTAGGCAGCATATTCTTTTCGAAATCTCCACTCAGCATCCACTGAGCCTTCCTCAAAACCATGGCTACCCCCTTGGCAGATCGCAACAAGACCCTTAACAAATTTAATCTAGGGATCAGTTTATCATTTAAGCTCGTATACAAAATATTCGGATCGTTGGAGATTATATCTGCAATGCCCTTGTTAGAAAAGCCCATATCTTGGAATATCTTGATTTTCGGCTTGATTATTTTCTCAAGATTAGACGAGAGCAATTTAGGCAAATACTTCAAGGTTCTCTCCAACTGGGATTTGGTAAAGCCAATCTCTTTGAAGAATGAAAGCACTGAATCACATTCTTCGAGGGGTTTCGATTGGGTTAAGACAGAGACAACATGTGAAGATAATGCAGGTGAGAGATTGTATTTGTTCAACAATAGTTCATAAATTACAGGGTTGTTCACAGATTTTCTCTCTCCAGAAGTAGAGAAATAAAGCACAGACACAGAATGTGAAAATGGAACTCTTGATTTTTCAAGAGACCACAAATTCGTGGAAAACGAACAGGTGAAATTTCGGCGCAAAATTGAGAAAATCATGATTAAATATTCTAGACTAGGATTGGGAAATCTTACGTGTTCTGGGAAAATTTAACTCGCCTACGAAATGAAAATGCAGGGGCTTCTGCATCAGCAAATTGGCTGAAATTGCTTGCTCGCGCGAGATGAGAGTGATTAGGGGCTTAGGGTTGTTCCTCGAATTAGGAATTGCGAATGTTGGTAATTTTAGGTTTTTTTGTCCCAATTACACCCCAACCACTAAACCACGGTTCAGAATGGACAGTTGGGCTATCCTAACTTCAGGTTCCGGTGCTGATATTCTGATATATTTCCATATTTCGTCTAGTATACTTGGTCTTATTTTTATTTTGTTTTGTTCATTTCCACCTTTTGGTGTCTACACTATTGTTCCACACTTAGCATATTTTGCCCCTATATTAGGTTTCATTGTTTACAGCTTCTATGTTTTTATACTTTGGTGGGGGAGTCACTTTTGGGCTCCCTACACATAGACGATGATGTAGCTCAGTATATATCTCCACCCGTTAGGGTGTTCTTCTAAAAAAAAAAAAAAACTGTCGATTCCGTCCGTGGCGATTTTCGTTTTTTTTTTAAATTTAAATCACTATTAATTTTTTATTTTAATATTAACTATTATTGAAAGGCAAACACTTGCATGCATCATGATATAAATAACACTATATGAGACGGGTCAGTCAAACCCGCTTTTGACCCAGTCAACACGGGTCAACCCGCTTTGACTGGGTCAACCCATAAAAAAAAATCCATCCAAAGTGAGTACCAACCTTCCTATTAAAAAGTATCACAAAACATTCGAAAAGTACCATCTGTATCATTAAAAAGTAAGGGGTCTGCTAGTTATTTTATATAAATTTATTTAGTTCAAATTCTGATTTTTTTTTTAAGTTTTTATACTGTATGTGTTAAAATTAATCTAAAACAATCATCATTTCAAGAATTTGCAAAGGAAAGCAAAACACGAGTTCGGTAAAATAAAAAGTACCATGTGGTAAGCAGAAAAGTATCAAGTACGATAAAGAAAGGTATCAACCTGAGATTAATACTATCATCATTCCAATTATAATAAAAAGTCCACCTCTTATTGAAATATTGCTTTATGCAAAAACTTGGATACACCCATTATGCCGAACTGTTTTATATCATACGGATATTTATGATTCTTTTCAATATCCAAAGAATGTAGTAATAAATAATAAAATGTCATTATCTACTTTGTGGTAGTAGTAATTTTCAGTAAAATAAAAGTGACACTTTTAATATTAGAAGTGATATTTTGCAGTATTATAAGTTATATTTTCCCATATTTTTTGTGTGTTTGGCAGTAATTTTCAGTAAAATAAATGTGATGCTTTTTAATATTAGAACTTTAGAAGTGATATCGTGATATTTTTTTTCATATTAGAAGTGATACTTTTCAATATTATAAGTAAATTAATTTTTTCATTTGATATAAATGAGACCACCACTCTATTTTAATATGGTAGGTGACTATTATTTTCGAGCTTTATCATAGTGTATGATATTCATCCTGCACTTATTATTATAACTTAGAGATAAAGCACAATCGAGTTCATCCTAAATCCCCCATCACAACTCAATAAATAATAATATTATTTAATTCCAAATTATGTTTCTCTTTTGGTATTAAATGTACACTTGATGTTTGTGGGTAGAATAAGAATTATACATTAAATTATTCATGAGGCCGGGCTTAGTAATGTTAATAAGAGCATGATATGAACTTTGTTAATTTACTTTTCCAAGAATACTAAATATTTTTTAATTAAAAAATATTGATCAAACCGTGTCTTACTAAATTTACACGTGTGGAACTATGTTAAAAAGATACAACATACCTTTATTGATTTGAATTTGGGTATTGAATTAGTGACAAAATTTGGGGGTGTTGTAACTTGCAATTGCAAAAGTCATTAGATGTAGTGTGCTATTTGCAATAATTATAAGATCAAGTTGTAATTGTAAAATTACTAAACGTTATGATTTTTAATGCAATTAACCTAAATTAAGTAATACTTCAACACCGCATTATTTTGAAACTTTCAGCAAAATTTATCAACTTCAACTGCTTGTTAAACTCACAATAGAGGAAATCATCAAAACTGTTTGAATGCAGAGGAAAATGTAAAACAGCAAACTTCATGATCTAACATTGTCAAAATAGACTCGTTACATCCAGCTTTGAGTTAATCCGGAAAAAAGAAAACCGATTAAGTAAAATTACACGAGTTCAAACTTAAAACACATAGACAATATAAAGATAAATATTGAAATGTATATTTTCCCCTATATATAATGGACAGTAATATTATACTAGATTTAGTACAATGTGCTGACTTTGCAAAATTAGGCTAATTGGCTATTTTTCTTTTAGGCTGGCTTTTGTTTTCTAACATGAACTTTACTTAAATTGTTACATCAAAATTACAAATTTAACACATTGTATAAATTTAACACCGGATTCATTTCCAATAAAATTGAAACTAATATGAGTATCAGAAAATACACGTAAACGGGCCCATCCAGTTATTAAATAAGATATCATTTTAAGAGTCTTCTATTAAAGGTCAAAGGACGTCATTTTTAATAAATAATTATTGATTACAATTTCCGTGAAATTGAGATCGGTGTTAAATATATATTATTGGTATAACCATCTAAAATTCATGTTAAAAATAAAAAATCACGTAAAGTTAATGATTTTAAAAGCATTTAATTAATGCTTTTATTTTCAATGTTCTTTTTTTGCCATTTTGGTGGATATTTACTGGTAGAGCGCAAGGCTCTTAACCTCGTGGCCGTGGGTTCGAGCCCCACGGTGGGCGTTTGGTTATAATTTTTTTGTTTTCTTCAATTTTTTTTTAATGATAGCATAGTTGATAGTTCGCTTGTTTTTACATTCCAACAAATTAAGTGGCAACATCTCTTGTCCTAGTGGGGATGCCCTAATGGTAGAGTGAGATTGTTTGGAGACCAAGAATTACGGATTTGAATTTCTCAATATCACCAGATTGAATGTGTGAGTAAAAAAAAATTAAAAAAAAAGTGGCAACATCTCTCAACCATCTCAGCATTATCCACATATCATCTTTATTTTTAAGTGCTGTTAACTTGTATATAAGTGTTTTAAATATCAAAATATTATCTTGGCATTATATGCTTTTAGCAAAGGGAAAAAAAAAGGAGTAATAGTAAACTACAATCTGTAACATTTGGACATTATTGAGATATTTTATATAAAAATTTGAAGAAAAAAATAAAAGGCACTTGGTATTATACTAGTCTGTTAATTTGAAGTATATTTTCATTATTGGGTATTTTAATTTTAATTTTGAAGTTACTTGTACTTGATTTTAGTTTCTTACCTACTAGTACTCTAGTAGACATAAATAAACCAAATATAGAACGAAATGAAGGTCTATGCTGGTTTCTTTGAAGATGAGATGATGCATGCATGGGGTGCATGGGGTGCATGTGGCCACACATGACACATCAATTGGCAGAAAAAAAAAATTACAAAATTAAGTAATTAAATCTCGACGGAGACAATATTATTATCAACCAGACATAAATAATATTTTTTAATTTCAAATTTTGATCCAAAGTGCTAACTAGATATCCAAAAAATGCAATTTTGCATGCTCTAACTCGGATTAAAATATTAATCTAGGTCTCATCTAATCTTTTCCAACAGTTTTTGGCCGAGCAAGGCTAGAACTAGGAACATAAACAAGTGGATTATTGTCCAAATAGGGCGACGACCAATAACTAACAATTATCTCAAACGATCCCGTTTCAAGTTCATACCGAACAATTTCGTTAGATCTAGTAATAAAAATCACAACCCTTTTCTCATTACCAGCATACGCTAACGGAATCAATGCCCCGAAACTCGAAGTGCCGCATTTGCGCTGTGTTAGAATATCTGATCAACACCAAAGTCATTCCCCATTTGCAGCCTATTAGGTCCACCAAAGTCATTCCCCATTTGCAGCCTATTAGGTCCATGATATTCTGATGCAGCATTCAGGTTACTAAGATCATGAGAGACATGATTACACTACAAGAAAAAACAGCATAGACCATGGGTATTACCCGTGATGTATGAGAAATCACAACCGTAGTCTAGGCTGGCGTTGTAAATTTGGTAATTTTACCACGGTTTTTAAAAAAACCGTGGTTAATTTATGACGGTTAAAAGGCTCATATACCACGGTTTTTACAGTGGTAATTTTACCACGGTTTTTTAAAACCGTGGTTAATTTACGACAGTTACGACAAAACCGTGGTAAAATTACCACATTTTTATTTAAAAACTGTGGTAAAATTACCACGGTTAATAAGAAACCGTCGTAAATTTACCACGGTTAGATTTTGCCAGTGGTAATTTTACCACAGTTTTAAAAATAACCGTCGTAAAGTTACCACAATTAGATTTTGCCGGTGGTAATTTTACCACCGTTTTTTATTGAGGCCGTAGTCATTAGTTTTTTTCCCTAATTATTTTTATCATGTATAAGTCCCAAATTAAACAATATTAAAATTGATAATCGTCAAAAAATATAAAATATCATTCAAAATGTAAATTTAAATATCATTCAAAATACAAATCAAAATACAATACATACATGTCCAAAATATAATATTCAATCTGTCAAAGCTAGCTCCCGGTTATTTGTTAAAAACTACTACAACATCGATCAATCCAAAACTCTATTACAATTTGATCTTACTATGAAAGCCTTGAATCATACTTGTAGATCGAAGTCTTCTCGTGCCGAGATCTAAAAAAGTCAATTGATCATATAATTGGTGATTAAGTAGTCTCTTCGAGCTAAAATATAAGAAATGATCTAATGATTATAAAACTGAAAAATTACCTTGCACGATCTTATATATATGCTCAAGCACGCAATTCGCCTGCTCCATACGAACTTCATCGATATCCTCTTGCAAATACTTCTCCTTTTTGAACTATTATCATTAAAAACATAGAGTACATGGAGCCAGGTTATACATTATAAATAGATAGACATATATATTTTGAAATAAAAAAAAAAGCAAGATCAAATTTAATTAATAGAATGAAATTAAACAAAATACATGTTATGTGTTATCATAAAATTAAAAGAAGTAAAATCATAACAGAATACAGGTTAGACGTAAATACTTATCAAAAATCTTATAGAAATAGAATCATTTTCGTAACTTTATAGGAAGAACATGAAAACTATACAATTATACAAGCATATATGGAGAATACTAAATGATCCAAGTAAGAAAATAACCTTCAGGAGAATACTTTTCTCAACAAGATAATTCATGGGAACACATGAACATAATATTCTTCAGCAATCATCTCTGATAGACACGAACAAGTTTATAAGTAGCTGATTTTTATGGTCAGATTAAGTACTTACCATCAATAAGACAAAATCCGCATTGAAGGTTGGCATCTTAACCACATTATTCTAGGTCTCTAGCATAACTATACCGGGTTGTTAGAAGACCTTAATGAAGCTTTTCAGAAAGGAAGAAAATAAATAATACATAAGAGCCACAAGGAAAATTTAAATGTTACTATGACCTTTTACTTGTGCAAAAAAAATATTTTGAAATTGACTTTATCTCTTACTTTATTATCTCTGTAACCATACAGATTGAGGTAGGAAAATAATGTTATAAGAAAAGATAATATGCATGTCTTCTTTCCCTCCTCCATGTCACACCGCCCACATCCCTAGCCATACTAGGCCATTTTTCGTTGTATATTTCCAACTACTTTGACCAAAAAGTCCTGAAAGCTTAAGCAAACATCCTTGGGTCTTTCAGCACAACTTACACAACACACAAGATCTAGATGGTTTCTATAAATAGCATGATACACAAGCTTGTCATGGATAAGCAAGAATATCTTCTGATGAAATCATGCAGAAATCCAGTTACACCAACCATAACTAAAAAAAATCCTAAAATGTTTACTTTCACCGAGAATTTTGAACAATTTCAATTAAGTCGAACTTCACCGCAGAATTTTAACATAAACCATTCATCTGGCTACACTTAAATCACAAAATTCAAGAAAAGAACAAAGAAAAATAAATGATATGAATCACATCCTGCAATAAAGTCTCTAATCCCATTTTAGCAACCCAACTAAAACTGAAAACTAAACTATAAATGCTCGAAGAAAACCCAATTTGAAGTTGAGAAGGAAAATCTGAAGAACTTAACACTTACAGGGCGTTTCTTGACAACCACAGACTCTTCCAATTCTTAATCAAGCCGTTGAGCATCACCAGCGATGAAGTGATAGTAGTCGATTCCTCCTCTACCACGATCACTTCCACCAAATGGTGACTTCATCGAAGTGAAAGGCAACTACTTTCTTGAACTCGGCGGTGGCTGTTGCTGCTACATGATTCGACCTCTCTCTTCAAGCTCAAAAAGACCCCTAGAAATCGAAAAAAAGTCACGAATTTTGCAATCAATAGCGGCTCTTAAGAATTGAATTTCACACACAAAACCTTGAATTTTAATCGTGCGACCTTTCTCCTTTGCCTCACGAAGGGCAAACACGAATTTCTCTTGCCTGCAATCTGGAATAGAAATAGCACCAGCTCATTAGTCCAAGATTCATTCACTCAAAATTTTTCGAAATATGAGGATACTCACAAGTAGGCCTGGCAATTCGGGCCGCCCGGCCCGGCCTGGCCTGAAAATTTTCGGGCCAATTTTCGCGAGGCCCGGCCCGGCCCGAAAAGGCGGGCCGGGCCGGGCCGCCCGCGGGCCTAGTGTTTTTGTAGCCTTTTTGGGCCAAAAAGCCCGGCCCGTCGGGCCTCTCTCATTTTTCGGGTCGGGCCGGCCCGGAATTTTTTCGGGCCAAATTTTTCGAAGCCCGGCCCGGCCCGAAATTGTTTCGGGCCTAATTTTTTTTGGCCCAGCCCGGCCCGAAAAGCGGGCCGGGCCGGGCTCAAATTGCGACCTCTACTCACAAGGCATTAAGTGTAGGTTCTAACCCAGTTTGGACTACTCATTCGAAATTCAAACAAAAAAATAGTATATGCTAACATAAATTACGAGAACTATTATTATAGAAGCATTATAAATTCTTTATACAAAGAAGAAAAAACAAAGATCTAGTTTAAGTATACCCGAACACACGCAAACAAGAAAAAAATGGAGATCTAGTTCAATAAATCAAAATGCGAAGATTTGATTAACTTATCTCTATTGCCCCTCATCATGAGTGATTCTCCACTTCACATCGACTTAGGGCACGACGGCGACCAATGACGGGAACATAATTTGATGGCGGCAGAGAAAGAAATATCTCTTAAAAATCCAAAAATCAAAACCCCAAATCCAATTCGCAACAGCAACTCCAATTAAAATTTGGATGACAGTCTTCGAAATGAAAGGAAAATGGAGTGGAGAGACGGAAACAAAGAATTTTGAAGGGAGGAAGAAAGTAGAGGCGAAAGAGAGCGGCTAACTTTTTCAATTTTTCAACCTCCCTCTGTTTTTTACTTGAATGATTGATTAGGGTTGGTGACACGCACACACCACTGTCATACAATAACCGTGGTGTGTTTGGGTATGACAACCACGATTTTTCTAAAACTGTGGTATGGTTTTGGGAACCATGCGCTCATACACCATGGTTTTAATGAAAATCGTGGTAATTCTCAAATTTACCACGGTTTATCATCAAAACCGTGGTAAATCAAGCATGGTGTATATGCTTTTTTCTTGTAGTGTTAGTAGCACCAGAATCAGGGTACCAAGATCCATCAAAGTTGTACTCAGAAGAGGAGTGGACTGAAGGCATCTGTGCCATATTGAGGGTAGGATTTTGCTGAAAGTTGCCTTGTTGGTAATTTCCCTGAGCTGGATGTTGCTGCGCTTGAGGATCTCGCGGGACATAATTTTGATCATATCTATGCCAACATCGATCTGCAGTATGACCAGGAACAAAGCAAACTTGACAGACAGGCTTATTACCTTGATTTCTACCCCGACCTCTAAAACCACCCCTGTGGTAACCTCTTCCTCCTCTATTAGTCTGGTTACCACCTTGGTAACCTCTACCTCTGGTGTTATAAGAATTATAAAAACCACCTCTCTGGTTTGAAGATTGAGTAAGATTAGCCACATGTTGTGAGCCATCTGAATTTATAGTATTCCCTTTCATAGACTCGAGTCTAGCTTCAAAGGTAAGAAGTAAAGTTTGGACATCGATAACCGACCATGGTTCACTTCTAGAGGTGATTGACACCATAACAGGGTCATATTCATTCCCTAGACCTGACAGAATGTGAAGAATTTGGTCCTCTTGTGACACCTTATAACCAGCATATCCCAATAAATCACAGCATGAGTTGATTTTACTCAGATAATCTTTCATATGCAGATTATCCTTTTTGAGAGTCTGTAACTGTAGCTTATACTGCATTAACTTGGCTCTAGATTGACTAGCAAAGTTGCTCTCCAAAGCATTCCAAATTTTATGAGTAGAATTTAAACCAACGATGAGAACCATGGTACCTTCAGACAAAGAAGACTGAATCCACGCAGACAAAAGTTGGTCCTGTTGGTGCCATGCCAAGAATTCTGGGTTAACCTTCTTTCCTTAGTTTTCTTCTAGAGGTAGCTTGGCTTCTTCATCATCTGTGATAAACTCTGGTGGTGGTGAAGATTCACCCATCAAAAAGGACTCCAAACCACATCCTCTTATGGTGGCTAAAATTTGTTGTTTCCAGATTAAATAGTTGGAATCTGAAAGTTTGATTGAGATGGAAAGATTTTGGGAAAGAATGGGTGTAGGAGCAGATGACGATGATCATGCTCTGAAGCTGAGGTGTTTGCTCTGTGAGCTATCCATGGGTTTAAAAATAAAAGATAAAAGATAAAATTAAAATAAGAGGAAGAGAGTATCAGAGGAAGGTATTAGATACCTGCTCTGATACCATGAAAGAAAATCTCTAAAAACATGGTGAAGATGAAGCTATGAAGCTGAAGGCTGCTATTTCATTAATTTTCTTGAAGAGCAAGCAGAGATACAAAGATGAGTATTTATACTCAATATGACCTAGCATACTTGGATATACATTCCACACGATCATTACACTTATAAGAAGATTAAATAAGCATAGAAAGGAAAATCCTAAACCAATGAAATTCTGGAGATGTGGTCCTCACAGCAACTGCTCATCTTGCTGAGTTGGCCACTTTATCTGATGTGGAAAATACTTTGTGGCATGGCTTTTGATGTTGATCAGATATTCTAACATCCCCCCCTCAATTCAAGCGCGCCTAAAGAATTGACTCCCAACTTGAACTTTAGGCGATGAAGAATTGATAGCTCAAAGGTTTTGTGAAAATGTCGGTAATTTGATCCAATGATGGCACATGTTGAACTGAGATCAAACCAGCTGCAACTTTATCTCTTACAAAGTGAATATCCAACTCAATATGCTTTGTACGAGCATGTAGAACAGGGTTGGATGCCAAGGAAATGGTACTCAAGTTATCGACCCAGATTATAGGAGCTTTAGGAAGTTTGATTTTCAACTCTGACAATAATGAAGTTATCCAAGTGATTTCAGAGACAACTTGTGCCAAACTTCTATACTCAAATTATGTGTTGGATCTCGATACCACCGATTATTTCTTAGAACACCATGACACAAGGTTGGTACCAAGATATACTGCAAAATATATAACTGATCTTTGATCATCAATATCTGTAACCCAGTCAGAGTCAGAAAACCCAGTAACACTAAGATGGGGTGATTTGATAATATGAAGTCCATGATCAATAGAGCCTGCAAGATATCTTAAAATCCTCTTGAAAGTTTTCCAATGTGTATCCAAAGAGGAGACCATAAATTGGCAAACTTTGTTTACACTGAAAGACAACTCTGGCCTAGTTATAGTGACATATTGCAAAGCTCCCACAATACTTCTATATGTTTTTCCATCAACTGTAGCTTTTCCTTGATATTTTGATAACTGAGATGAGGTGATCATGGGTGTAGGAGACCCTTTAGCTTCACTCATGTTAATTTTCTCCAAAATGTCCTTAATGTACTTACCTTGGCTAAGATGAATCCCATGAGCAGTATTAACAATTTCAATGCCCAAGAAATGATGAACATCCCCAAGATCTTTAAGAGAAAAGAACTGGCTTAGCTTATGAATAACTCCCTTCACTTCAGTGACAACTTCCTGTGACTAATATATCATCAACATAAATAAGTAGGTAAATTACAGATAGTCCTCGAACCTTGAAAAAGAGAGAAGTATCTGCTCTAGACTGCAAGAAACCAAGGTGAACTAAAACAGGTGTAATGGTAACAAACCAGCTTCTTGAAGCTTGTTTCAAACCATATAAGGCCTTGGACAATTTGCAAACCTGTAATAGATCAGAAACCTGCTCAAAGCCAGGTGGCTGCCTTATGTATAGATTTTCTTGTAATTTCCCATTCAAAAAGGCATTATTCACATCCAAGTGAGTGATAGTCCATCCATGAAAAACTGCAAGACTCAAGATGATCCTTATTATTGTAGGCTTAACCACCGGACTAAAAGTTTCGGCAAAATCAAATCCAGGTTCTTGAGAGAATCCTTGTGCCACTAATCTTGCCTTATATTTGAAAATTGTTCCATCAACATGCCTTTTTATTTTGAAAATCCACTTACAACCCACCAAATTCTTGTCTTGAGGTAAATCTGTGAGATTCCAAGTTTGATTTTTTATTAAAGCATCATATTCTTCTTGCATTGCAACCTTCCATACATGATGTTTGTTTAGTGATTATTTGTATTGTCTTATGTGGGAATATATGGAACTAGTCGGTCAAACTTTTAAAAGATTTATTTTAGCAAGTAACTTTTAAACATATTTTATTTGGCCAGAATTACTATATTATTCCTATATTTATTTTTAACCTATTTCAATTCCCCCACCTATTCAGCCGCCCGCCATTCACATTTCAGATTTTGAAATGAGATTTTGAAAAAAATTCTCTCTCTCTCTCTCTCTCTTCTACATCTCATCTTCTTCAACACTAATGGAATCTGCAACACTGAAAATTCAAGTGAAGATTTCTCCAGATTCAAGCCATCAACCTCCGAAAATTCGTGTGAAGATCTCTCTCTCCAGATTTCTCCACCAACGAGCCGTCGACTTTGAAAATTCAAGCGAAGAAATAGAATATCCTTCCCCAACATGTGTATGTTTCAGATCTAATTATTATTAATATTGTTAGATTGTTAGGTACTTTTTTTTAAGTTTGATTTGGGAAAAAATTTGATTCGAAGAATATTGTTAGATTGTTAAATGTTGTTTGTTTTTGAAGTTTGAAGTGTATTTTCTACACATAATAGACATGCTTTGACAATAAAAGTACCACTAATATAGTTGATGTTTGAAAATCTGGAAAAAATGAAGTATTTCTGCAACTTTCGAAAAATCTAGAAAAATGATGTTCTTAACTGCGTGCGAGCCCTACGTGTATGCTCGTGCGCGCACGCCTTGTGCGCGCATGCTTGTGAGCGCAGTTAAGAAGAAAATCGCGCGCACTTGAGGCCAAATTATCAACAGTTGTTCTGCCGATGCACATAAATTATCAATCGATGTCATGCCGATAGTCTGCCGATGTGTTCTGCCGATATCTGTGCGCGTGTGCTTACTTTGCGCGCGCGCACTTACTTTATGCGCACATGCCTTATGCACGCATGCTTGTGGGCGCCCACAAGAAGAAATCACGCGCACATGAGGCCAATTTATCAACAGTTGTTCTACCAATGCACAGAAATTATCAATCGATGTCATGCCGATAGTCTGTCGATGTCTACGCGCTCACTTACTTTGTGCGCGCATGCCTTGTGCGCATGCTTGTGGGCGCAGTTAAGAAGAATTAAAATCACGCACACTTGAGGCCAAATTATCAACAGTTGTTATGACGATGTATAAAAATTATCAACCGGTGTCATGCCGATAGTCCGCCAATAGTCTGCCGATGTGTTCTGTCGATGTCTGCGTGCGCGTATGCCTTGTGCGCGCCGAGTTTTGCGTGCACTTAAGAACAATCCAGCGCGCAGTTAAGAACAAAATCATTTTTTTTTGTAAAAGTCGAACTTAAGTGCTCACTGCACTAGCTCGACATGGACGAAGTATGACGAGAACTATGGTCCAAGAAATGAAGATGAAGATTGACAATGAAGATGAAGATGAAAAGCAGATCTGAAGATAAAGATCGACGATGAAGATGAAAAGCAAATCTGAAAAAGAAGATGAAGATCGACGATATTTTAATTCTCTTTCTGAAGATGAAAAATAGATCTAAAGATGAAGATGAAGATAAAAGCATATTTGATATTTTTTATTTTTTTTATGTCTAAAGGGCATTTTGGTCCAAAGTGGCTAAAAAATATGTTTAAAACTTACTAGCTAAAATAATTTTTTTTAAAGTTTAAATGGCTAAAATAGTTTTTGCCTCTTGTTTTATTGTAGGAATTTAGTATCTTTAGTATGTGTTTTTCATGTGTTTTTGTGTTGTTTTGATATTGTTATCTTCACTTTTGCTCTTTTGGTGAGTTGTGTTAGATTTGCGCAACATCTTGAGAAAATGGAGGATAAATGAATGCAAAATTTGAGAGATTCAAGATAATGAAAAGATATAGAATCGAATAAGGAGTGCGTAGCAATTTGAATCGGGTCAATCGGCCAAGAAACGAACGAGAATGAAGTAAAATCGTGAAAGCTACCGAAGACGGAGCTGAGCACTGCGCAGCCGCGCGCGACGTGCGACCGTGCGACACCCCTCTCAGCCAAGAGGACCCCGTGAGCATGCAGACCCCTGCGGGTGCGCGGCACCCCACCGGCGCGCGGGGTGCCCAGATCCGCTCCTCCCGATCAGTTTTTCGCACCCGATTAGTTTTGCCACTCTCCCTCATCAGTCCCCGTTTTGAACCAAAGCTCAATTCCTTCATTTTCTCACCACATGGCCAGCTGGAAAAATAGATTAGGGGTGGACTTTCGGCACCTAGATTTGCAGGGGTTTAATTCCCATAATTCCCAGCCTTTTTATTTGTGTCCCCAAATCTTCCAACAAATCTTCCCTCTTATCTCCCATATCTTTCCATATCTTTTTAGAAATATCTCACACACTTGCTTCCACTCCATTTCACTCCATCCCACTCAATCCCACTCTCTCTCATCTCACACACACAATCTCACTTTCTCTTTCTTCCACAAATAAATAAACGATCTCCCCATTCAAAAGGGGAATCAATCCATCATTCACTTCTCAACAACACACACCCACCTCTCACTTCATTTTTCTTCTTTCCATTCACCACTTCTTTCACCACTTCTCTTCACCTTCACCACCACCACCACCGATCCAAAGAAAGAGAAAGGAGGAGGAGAAGAGGCACGGGTTTGAACTTAAGGAGGAAGGCCCGAGAAGAGGAGCCCAATTCCAAGCTGTCCGTGAAAGCTAGGCTTGCGGAAGGAGTTCCACTTTGATGACGGCCCGAGAAGAGGAGTCCAACTCCAAGCCATCCACTGAAACTAAGCTTGAACGAGGACCTCCACTTTGGTAATTCTTTCCTTTAGCTTTAGCCCATTTGAAGGGATTTGTCCCAAAACTCTCAAGACAACAAACGATATTGTAAAAGTTGTATAAATTTATCTTTTGGTTTATGAATAAATGACTTTTATGATTATTGTGTGGTTTTAAGCATGGTGTTGGGCTAATTTCTCCATTAGGGGGTGAATTATCGATTTGATTTTGATTTATGCTTGTGATGGTTGGTTGTTGTTGTTGGAATTATGATTACCATGTTGAGTACTTGATCACTACTTAGCATTTCTAGGCTTTAGATGAGACCGGAAGGAGATTCTAAATCCCGATCTAGGTTCCTTCAACGTTAGGTGAATTGGGTTCATAAGTCTAATATATTGATCTTGCTCGTATGATATAGCGGATAAAGGTTTAATGGATAGACGGTGACAGTAATTGAAGTTAAACCAATTGACGGGTCTATTGTATGTTTGAGATCAATATAACCAACTTGAAACAAGCTTAATGAGAAACCAATGAGAAAATCCACACCCTAATGCTCTTCTCATAATTCGATCCTCTATCTTTGTGATTGGTGGTGTTGTTAGTTAGTTTTACTTGCTTTAATTAGGTAGTTTAGTAAAAATCTTTATACCCCTTGTTTAGAATGTTTACGTTGTATTTTATTTTCATGTGCTTGTTAACAATTATAGCATAGAAAGATAATTATCCACATGAAGCTTTTCTCGAGAGACACGACCCGAGTTGGTGTAGCCGACCGGAAAGAACTACACCATTCAATCAATGTTGAAGGGCTTCTTGAACTGATTTAGGCTCAGTATTCAAAAGATTAACAGAAAACACCTTAGGTTTAAAAATACCAGCCTTGGATCTTGTAACCATGTGATGTCCACCAGTTGTCATAGTTGCATCTTGAGATAGCTCAGGTGTAGAATTAATCTCATTCGGGAACACTTCAGGAGAAGAAACATGTGTGGTGTTCTCAGAAGAATAATGTAAGAAAGTAGAACTACTAGGTGAGTGAGGTGAGCTAGGAGCAGAAGAGTGTGATTGTGTGGACCTAACAGAATGTAGAGGAGGAAGAGAAAATGAAGAAGAGTGACTACCTAAAGGAGGTGTAGAATGGACTTGGTGAGGATGAGAATGAGGAGAATTTTTAAGAGTGAGATAAGGAGAACATCTCTCGAAACCACAATCTTTCCACTAGGAAGCAAGACTTTATATCATTTGTGTTTGTTACTGTATCCAAGAAATGTTCCTGGAGATGATCTAAACTCAAGCTTGTGTTGGTTATATAGTCGTAAATAAGGGTAACATAAACAGCCAAATACTCGAAGTTTAGTGTAATCAGGTTTATGCCCATGAAGCTTTTATAAGGGTGTGCTAAAGTTGAGAATTTTAGAAGAAAGTCTATTTATGATGTAAGTAGCTATGGTAAATGCATCATCCCAGAATGTTGTTGGTAAACCAGCTTGAGCTAACAGAGATAAACCCATTTCAACTATGTGTCTGTGTTTTCTCTCAGCAAGGCCATTTTGTTGGGGTGTATAAGGGCAAGAAACTCTATGATGGATCCCATTTTCTTGAAGATATTGTGTGAGACCTCTATACTCTCCCCCCCTCAATCAGATTGGATACTTTGTATTTTGAAATTTAATTGGTTCTCAACAAGACTTTTAAAGTGTTTAAAAACAGTAGCAACTTCAGACTTTGACTTTAACAAATAAATCCAAGTGTATCTGGTGCAATGGTCTATAAAGCTTATGTAGTAACAATAGCTATTGGAAGATGTGACAGGTGCAGGTCCCCAAAGGTCACTGTGAATGAGAGCAAGAGGTGTATTATACTGAGTGAGAGAATCAGTATATGAAAGCCTATGAATTTTAGCTAAAGCACAAGGTTGACATAAACCAGCAACATTCATGGGATTAAAAACAACATTACAATTCTGGAGTGCCTTTTTTACAATGTCATAATCACAATGGCCCAATTTTTGGTGCCAAAGTTCTAAAGCAAAAGATCCTAAATTAGCTGTATGAGCTGAATGGGAAATAACAGAAGAAAAAGTTGAAAAAGCTGGAGCAGAAGCTAGGGCAGAACTTGAGTGAGTTGTGTTGGGTAGAGTTGAAGCTGGAACAGAATTGGAGAAAGCAGAGGTTGGAACAGGAGCATGATTGGGAAATGTCGGAGATGACCTTTGTGGTGGAGTGGGCTTGTGAAGGAAAAACTGATATAAACCTCCCTTAAGTGTGCCCTTGAGGAGGACCTCCTTGGTGACCTGATCTTTGACAAAATAAATGTTGGGATGAAATTCAAAGAAGACTTTATTGTCCTTAGCAAACTGGGAGACGCTTAACAAGTTTTTGGTTATATTAGGAACATGTAAGAGATTATTGAGAACAAAATTTCTAGGATTGAAACGAGATTTAAGAGTAGCATTACCAGTATGAGATATATCCATACCAAAGCCATTCCCCATTTGCAACCTATTAATTTGTGGCATGGTTTTTTATGTTGATCAGATGTTCTAACACTATGAATCAATTTAGTCTATGACTCGCCCACCCCATATTCCTCCATCACCCTCAAGTTCACAACTCGAATTTTCATAATTTGGTGGTAATTTTGTAATTTTCATAACCTTTTTTAGTATGTGGGGATATTTTCGTTCGTTTTTTGAAGAAAAAAATTGATGTCATGCTGACTAAGCATCTAAACAATTTTCTTAAAAAACTTCAAATTAAAATTACACAAATAATATATCAAATTAAAAATCTTTTAATCTTCTTTTATTTAAGATCAATGAAGCATATGTTCATTTCAAAAATATGGACGTAAAATACAAAAGATTCATTTTTCATGAGTATTCAAGCTCAAAAAAAACTTCTTTAGCATACGACATATGTTTCAGTAGCATATGACAATTATTTTTGTTGACATCAATTATATTACGATAAATATTTATTTAATTATAATTATGTATGCTTCGTTAGCATATGAAAAATGGTTCGTTAGCATATGACAAATGTTTCATTAGCATCGATTATATTGTTATAAATGTTTATTATATCCAATTAATATATGATTCATTGGCATCAATTACATTGCTATGAATATTTATTTCATCACAATTAGGATGTGTTTCATTATCACATGACAAATATTCCATTAGTATTATAATAATGCTAGTGTAGTATAATTATATCTGGTAATAAAATTTATGTGCTTAATTTTACATGTATAGAGTCACTATATAAATTCTATCACAATCAAGCATTGATTCGTTAGTATATGACAGATGTTTCACTAGCATCATGATCAATTATATTGTTATCACATCAATTTTGAGGTTCAACAAATTAATTTTATTGAATTTCATCATTTACTAGTTGTTAGCACTGTCGTATGTTATACATAAGTATTATGTAATGTTAAGCCACTGTATTACATAATGCTAGCAAAGTAATAATATTGTGGTTTGAAGCCAAATAATGCAACTAGCAACCTTCAATCAAACAACCTTAACTTTATCCACGATTAATATTTTTTAAAAATTATTTTTTCTTTGAAAAGTAGGATTGACTAGCTTTCCAACTATATATAAATCATCATTTAATAATTCCCTAACAAAATCAGTTTTGAGTTTAAAATTACGTATTGTGCAAGAAGTGATACTGCTTCGTTAGTATACGATTATCTACTCGTCAGCATATCAATGTATTTCCGTTAGCATGCATCCTGGAAGTCCAGCCGCATTTTTTTATTTTGGACTTAATGCGAAAATTACCAAAATGTTGCCGCGTTTTTTAAAGTTCTTTTTATTTACAGTCATGCTACCACTCTTTTGATCAAATTTGGACCATTAAATTTTGAAAGATGCGCGGTGGGAAATTGATTTACAATTTACACAAGAACCAACCCCCCCCCCCCACACAGATATACTAGATCTCTGAGAATGAAAAAAAAACATATAAAACTTGACAGTTATGGCAAAATTATGAAATAAATTTTAAAATTACTTTTCTTTAATTACCAACAAAATATATAGCAGTATCATTTGCGTGAACCATAGTTCTTTTTACATAAAACGTATTATTACTCCACTAACGATTAATATAATATAATAACGCATCACTAACTATTATTATTGCTTCATTATATTTTTTTCTTTCTTATGTAAATAAAAAAGAGATATTTAAGTTTTACATTAGATTTAAAAATAATGTTTTAAATATTAAATTTTTACGATTTTTTAAATATTTAATATATTTGTTTTATAAATTATACGGTAGTTATTTTATTGCTCATAAAAATATTAACCCGGTAAATGATTATTAAATATTTATCAATATTTAAATATGCATTTGGTAATTAACTAATTTGTATAATTGTATTATTATGAATTCATATTTTGATATATAAATAATATTCATGTTAAATTAGTTATACTATATCGAATGAAGTACGGAGTTTATATTTTAGTCGGGTGATGAGTGAATTGATATTCATTATGTTATTATTTGATATAATTTAATCAATGCACATATATTTTTTCATTATTTAATCAAGGTTATAAAAATTGAAATATTATCATTTATATCTAATTTATATTATTTAAACATAAAATAAGTAGAATGGTCCCCGTGCACTGTAGATTCAGAAATTTGTAATTATCAATTTAGTCCGGAGCAGCGGTCTATCTGTAAAACAGAAACAAGAAAAAACACAGTAAGAGCCAAGGGCCGTCGGGGGAGAGGGGGTTGACGATCATGGGGCCTTTAACGCCCAAGTCAGGAAAGGAATGAAGGTAGAATGTGGTAAAAATGCGGAACAAATGAAATAAGCGTAGAAACTTCGTCGTGTGGTTAGATCGTCAGCGAGGGATCGGGTTAAAGAAATACAATGTTTAGCACGTTTCAGGATTGAAGGTAAAACTAGTGGTATGTCTGCGTAGTCGCCAAATGAAGAGGATGACCCCTTTTTATAGGTGGAGGTAGCATTTATGATTCATGCAGATCACAGAAGCTGTTGAAGAACGAGCCAACTCATCTATCCCTGTCAACTCTTCCGGATAAAGCGGAACTGCCACCGCTAATTCAAATTTCAAAGTTATCTATTTGAAAACTAGTTGAATGACGACGTTCAACTTTCTTGGGCCCGCATAGCAGGTTGATGAAAAATGACCATTACATGCAATCCATGGGAGAAAGTGTTAGTGTAATAAAATAACAAACGGAGCCACCTTTGGCCTAGCGGGGCTGCTAAAATATTTGGTATTTTTATAATATGCAAGTCATCCACCTATGCATAAAAAAAAAATTAAAAATGTTATAAATGTCAAATTTCCAAGTAAAAAAATAATAATAAATAAGATTGTAAAAATTTGTTAAAATACAATGGTTATAATCTAAACCATCATGAAAAATGAAAAAAGAAAAAGAAAAATTTACAACAATAAATGTTACTACTGTTATCTATTGACTATTAGCTCAAAATTGTTATCTATTATATAAAAAGTGTTGTATAAAATATAGTTATTAAATCATGTGATAGACAACGGGTTATAGCAAAACAATTGTCTATCATACGATTTTACCTTAATATATGTATAGATAGATATTTGTAGTGTTATTTTTCTCAAAAACTTATATTAATATATAGAGTTGGAGGATTTCGAGGTTAACTTATTTGAAATTTTCATAAAATATGTATATAAATTTTAGTTTTTGTTAAATATTTTAATAATTTAAAAATATATTCCATATATTTTATATTCCAAACATTACTTCAAACAAATCTTCACAGACTTTAGAATTTTAGCTTTACTAATTTTTTAATGGCATGTTTTGACTCCTTATGTTATATACCAATTAAGTGTCTAACATAAAATTTATTTTTTATTAGGTTTTAATCGTATTAGAATTTAATTTAAATAAATCATTTTGGAGAGAAGTCTTGTGTGAGATCATGTTAAAGGTCAAAATTCATAAGAAAAATCAAGATCCAGATCCAAATACAATCAAACACCAACAAAATTAAAACTTGAACATTGAATTTGTATACATACCCATCTTACATATTTTGATACGTAAAATTATCTCAAACAAGTTTTTTTTTTTAATGAATTTAGGTTATTTCATTAAAATTTATGGCTCCATCTCTAAATATAATAATGTAAGAATAAATTTTAGAGTCGCTAACATGGTTGTAAAATTTTCCCTAGGCGCTCGGCGGTGGGTACCCATAGTGAAAAGGGCCTAATTGTCACTTTAAACGGTTAACTAAAATTAATTTCGCATTTTTCAACCAAAAACTTGCTTCAGCGTAGTTGGTAGCTGTGACGTCCCAAAATTTCATAAATAGAAATAACTTATTTATTCAATAAAAGAGTTTAATATAACGGAAGCAATATTGAAAATAAAATAATATTTAATTAATACTGACCATTACTCTGTATCCACGTCATCGCCCGAGCATCCTTAGCCTAAAAAATAAATAGCTTTAGGGTGAGTGCTATTAACTCAGTAGAATTACTGCATTTATCCAAATTATACATAATATGAATAATAAATACATATCATATCAAATATCATTTCCTGCAGCCCGTACGCCGAACATGCAACCCGTAGGTTGAGTAATTTTTCCTGCAGCCTGTCGGCTGAACATATAATTTCCACATATAAACTGTATAAAATGCATAATAAGAATAAACGAATATTTTGCTCATATATTCTTCGAGAGAATTCCCACCTTTATTTGACTTGAAAACTTGAACTTAGTTAGATCCATGCACACTACCTTGAGAAATGTTTGAATGCTTAGTAAAAGTTTTGAAAGCTTTGTGTGATGAAATAAATGAAATGACTTGTGTATTTCTACTAAAACTTTGGTGCACTAAAAATGGAAACATCACAATTGTAGGAGATTGATTTGAATCAAATCGCAAATTTTATGAAATGGATTGATGATTGATGATTGAAAATTGATATGATTTTATACAATCAATGTGTATGAGTGAGAAAATCTCATGTTTCTCTCATTTTCTTAATTACGTATTTAAAAGATGGCCATAAAATGTTTGTATAATAAATTACTTTTAAATTCAATAATGTAATACAAATTTGAAAATAACTAAATGCTTAGTTCTCAAAATATATAAACGAAAGTCCTTAATGATATATCAATAATTTACTTAAATTAAATATCTTAAGCGCAAGTGATAAGCAGCCCAACAATATCAATTATAGGTCGTAGGTTCGAATACGTTAGTTCGCAGAATGTATTTTTTGAATTCTAAATATTTTTGACCATATAAAAAAAATAAATAAGTAGCATATTAAGAACCGAACCCAAGACTAAACAAATAGTGAGAATAGCATTTAACCACTTCACTGGACTTCTAACTTATGTAAAAATGTGATTTTTATAATATAAATATCTATAAAAAATAATATATATATATATATATATATATATATATATATATATATAAAGAGGTGGACTTGCGTGCAACAACGGTTATTTCCGTCTATTTCAGGCGGCCACGTGGCCCCACGCGGGCGTGCCATGTGGCACATGGTACTTTTTATTGTAGTTGGAATGATGATAGTATTAATCTCAGGTTGATATCTTTCTTTATCGTACTTGATACTTTTCTGCTTACCACATGGTACTTTTTATTTTACCGAACTCATGTTTTGCTTTCCTTTGCAAATTCTTAGAATGATGATTGTTTTAGATTAATCTCAACACATACAATATAAAAACTGAAAAAAAAAATCAGAATTTGAACTAAATAAACTTATATCAAATAACTAGCAGACCCCTTATTTTTTAATGATACAGATGGTACTTTTCGAATGTTTTGTGATACTTTTTAATAGGAAGGTTGGTACTCACTTTGGACAGGTTTTTTTTTATGGGTTGACCCGCGTTGACCGGGTCAAAGTGCGGGTTGACTGGATCAAAAGCGGGTTTGACTGACCCGTCTCATATAGTGTTATTTGCATCATGATGCATGCAAGTGTTTGCCAAATAAAAATGTTTAGGATCCGCCTAGAGTTCTGCAACCATGGTCGCTAATGAATCCTCTAAATTAGGTGGGAATATTTGTTTATGTTTTATATTAACATCTCAATTAATCATCAAAATTGCCCGTCTAGCTTAGTTGGTAGAGCGCAAGGCTCTTAACCTTGTGGGGTCGTGGGTTCGAGCCCCCACGGTGGGCGCCAGTCAAATATATTTTTGTTCGATTTTTATTTTTATTTTATTTTTTACATTTACGATAAAGAATATGAAGAAGCCAAAATGATGCACTTTGTAAATGGACACGGTTTCTTTTTCTTTTTCAAAAACTTCATATTTAAGAGGTTTCTACTTTCTATCAATCACCTTCAAAATTAATAAAAATATACCCCCGTATTTAATATTCTTTGAAATTATCAATCATTTTATTTTGAATCAATAAGTACTGTTATACTAGGAAAATTTTATATGATTTTAACTATATCAAATATATTTTATTAACCCATGTAGAGATTGGAGGAAGACTACAATTATAAGACTGAGGAAATAAGTATTATTATATTAGACACTTTTTATCATTCTAGCCCCTTCATTTAAAGTTTATTTTGATTATTGAAATTTTTTATTTTAAAGTACTTAATTAATCAATATACAATAATTTGTATCTTAATAAAAATATTTTTACTTCACAGAGAAATAGTTTATCATTTCAATTTTTTATTTGAATATATTAAATTATATCAATATATATATATATATTTGATTTTTTTTTTAAAATAAATAAATAATTACAAAATAATAACAATAAATTATTTAATCTGATTTTCGATTTATTTTTCTAAATGCGATAAAATAATATTATAAGACATGATCGTGTATAAATATAGTATATATTAATTTTTTGGCCATTGTGAATAGCTAAACCATGAGGGGTTATTGGAATGACTATGTCACTTTTGGGAATAGGATTCATTCGGGAATAGTGATTTCCGATTTTAAACCATACCAATTATCGAAGTGACAATTAACATTGAAATGACTACTATATTTCATTTCATTCCAAGACTCCAACAATCCAAAATTAAATCATAAAAAAGTAAAAAAAAAAACAAAAAACAAAAAAAGGATTTTGGCTTCTCTACGAAATTTTAAGAAAAAATCAAATAAAACCCCCACCATACCTAATTAAAATTAAAAACAAAAGAGAAGAAACGATTTTGGCTTTCTTGGAATCGTCAGGAAAAATCAAATAAAAATTCAAATGTATAGCCCCGCCATTAATCACGATTAAAATTACAAAAAATGAAAAGGAAAAAAAAGAAAGAAAGAAAAGTAACGATTTTGGCTTCTGAGGGAAATCTGAAGGAATGAATTGAATCAACACAGTTTCTTAATTGGATTAAATAATCATGGTTATAAAGATAGATTCATCTCAATTGCCAAGAAAATTGTTTCAAACTACTTATTTCATTCATTTAGATTTTCATGATTTACCATCAACTAATAAGCTTTTGGCGTTGAAAATTTGCAGATCCGACGAAGACGATGACATCATTATTGTTGTTGTTGATGTAGAGAATTGATTATGATTTTGCGTGGGTGGTGCTGCGTTGATTATGCATTTATGCATATTTTAATAGGAGAGTTTATGAAGATGTGATTTCTTACATTGATTTCCAACAACAGCATTCTTTCTTCTTCTTCTTTTTTTTTTTAATTTTTATGTATGGACGAGGGATTGTTGTATAATTTGATTGTATTATTATGTTTTCTAAGTAAGGGGATGTAAGGACCAAAATTGTATAATATAATAATATTCATATTTTTTAATTAATTTTAGGGGTTATGTTTATAATTAATCATGTTTAAATTCTAGGAGTCCAATCAGAAAGTATTGTGTTTGTGGTTTGCAAATTATTTTCTACTCATAATAATATTATTAGTTCATACCTGATTGTGATAATTTGAATCTTCAGATTTCGATTAGCAGTTTTTAATTTAAAGTTGAAAATATTATTTTTTTTATATTAAAAATAGAAAAAAGTTGTAGTTTTCAAGCAAACTAACATTGTCAATAAAATTATTGCATGAGCCGGCTAATTACTAGTCAAAAAGTTCACAAAAATGTCCATCTGGGAATGACTTAATGGTGGAGTGGTATTATGTTGAGGTCAAATGTCTTCCGTTCAAATCCCACCACCAACACCACTAGATGAAAAAAAAAAAAAGTTCACAAAAATTCACCACCAATACCATTAGGTGTGAGCCTGTCACATCTGATTTTTCATTACATTTTATGTGTAGTTTACAGTTACATTTCATGTGTAGTTTACAGACTATTATATAGGGACATGATTTTACTCGGTGCACACATCGATGGCGGTTGCGGGTTATCCTCGACATAAAAAAAAAAGTCACAAAAACAATGAAAAATATTAGAGGAACACTTATGTGCAGCGCCCTTATTTCCGACCATATCCGGCATGCATGACACGTTGGCGTCACGCGCCTGTCTTTATTTTTCTGGACTTTTTTCTTTTAAAGTTTTTCTCTAAAATTATATACCTTTAAATAAAATTAGTGAACTCTAAAATTAAAGTGAATTAATTTAATTTGTTTGAAATAAATATAAATATATACCCTAAAATGGAATTAATAAACTTTAAAATTATAGTGAATTCGTTTAATTTTTTTGAAATCTGGCGACTCACTCAATGCACTCTCCAATGCTAACTCGTGGACTAATACATTGCGCCCGACAATTAATTTTTTCAAAACATATATAAACGCTAATTGAAAATTAAAAACATAATTTTGAAATAAATATATATCTTAAAATGGAATTAGTGAATCCTAAAATTAGAGTGAATTTTTTTTTTTTGAAATCTAGCGACTCGCATAATGCACTCGTTTGACACTAACGCGTAGGGCTCGATAATTAATTTAATTTTTCAAAATAAATATACACAATAATTGAAAATAAAAAACATAATTTTGAAACAAATATATACTCTAAGGGCTCGTTTACTTCGGTGGATGGGATTGAGTGTGATATCCCATGAATTTAAAGTTAAATTTACAAAACATGAAATATATGGTGTGATAAAATATATAAACATATGAATAAAATGAAGGAGATGAAGGATAACTCATAACCCACTTGTTATGAAAGGATATGAATTCAATTAGTCCTTATTCACAAGGAAAAATATGTAAATGTTTGTGTTATACACATTCATTTCAACAAAACTTTGTATAATTTTAGCCTTGCATTAGTGGGATATCCCTATCATCCAAAGTAAACAAGGCCTAAAGTGACATTAATGAACACTAAAATAAAAGGGATTACTTGGATTTTTTTCAAATCCCGTGACTCGCGTAATGTACTCGTCCGACTCTAAAGCGTTGGCTCATGGCCCTCGAAATTGATTTTTTCAACTTAAATATAACCTCTAATTGAGATTAAAAAAAACTTTAAAAAACATAAATTAAAAAAAAAACAAAATAATATCTAAAAAAATGAAAAAAAAAACCTAAACTCTCAAACTCTAAACATTAATTGGAATGAAAAATCACAATCTGAACAAAATAAACTCGTATAAGATAACTATCAAACCCGTTACTTTTTAAGGATACAGATGATATTTGTAAGCTTTTTAGTGATACTTTTAGTGTTACGATTAATACTGATTTTAAAAGTTTTTTTTTTTTTCTTTTAACGAATTGATCTACGTTGACTCGGGACCATAAAAGGACTGACCCGCCCATCTAAAATAAGACGGAATATAAAAAAATAGAAGGGTAAAATGTGAAGGCAATATTGGTTTTTAAAATTATTAATTTATATTTTCATAAAATGACTAGGGATTTAGGGAACTATCACAAATAATTTATATAATACTAGTATGGTACATATAGCCAGGTGTGTACTGTGTAGAGATTGTGTGTGTGTGTGTGTGAGAGAGAGAGAGAGAGAGAGAGAGAGAGAGTGAAAATTGAAACTAATCTTCTTCCCTTCCTGCCATGGCAAAGGCGCTGGAGAAACCCTCAATTCGTCCTTCAGTTTGCAGGCAAGTCATTTTCATTTCCGAGCACACTTGATTATTCATGCGTAGCGACGATTTTATGTCAACATTGCAATTGCACGCAAGAATCTCTCCTCTTCATTTTTGAATCCCAAATCGTTTCTCTGCAAATCAAATGTTCCTTTCTCTCTCCAAATCCACTTTTTCTTGACTTCTAGGGGGTAAAAGACTAATCCCAGCCCTGAAATATATGATGTGTTGGTGCATAAACACCAATTTTCTCCTGAATTGGCTTCACTAGCTGCATCACAATCAGATTCCTGATTTAATCCTATCATTCCTCAAAGAGAATAGCTTTACAAGTGCATAAACATGATTACAATTGCACGTAATAATCTCGCCTCTTTATTTTTGAGCCCTAATTCATTTATCTGCAAATCCGATGTTTATTTCTTTCTCTCGGTCCACTCATTCTCTTCCACATCGAGAGTGAAAAGACTAATCCCAAGCCATTGCCCTGAAATTTATGATGTATTGGTGCATAAACACCAATTTTCTCCTGAATTTGCTTCACTGGTTGATTCACATTTACCTAAATTTAGAAGCCCCAAAAGAGTTGATTCAGTTCTATCATTCCTCAAAGAGAATAGCTTTACAAGTGCTCAACTGGAGAAATTGGTCATATATAATCCTCGGATTCTAGGGTTTACCATTGAGGGCATTGAATTGAAATTGAAGGTGTTCCAAGACTTGGGCCTTTCTTCCGAGGAGATTGCTAAGATGGTGTCCAGCAATCAGACGATTTTACATTCGAGCACGAGCAACAAGATCATTCCCTCATTATCTTTGCTGAAGGGCTTGCTGGGATCCAATCATGAAGTGGCCAGACTTTTAAGAAAATCTTCATGGTTCCTCAAAGGCGATTTGGAAAAGGTCCTGATGCCAAATGTGGAAACCTTGAAGAGTTGTGGTATACCTATGGTGCGTATCCTTCATTTCCTTTATGTTCAGCCAAGATGCTTCTTGCTCAAACCAGATATTATGAGGAAATCTGTAGACAGGGCCATAGAAATGGGGATCTCTCTCACTTCAGTTAATTTTATCAATGCTGCTAGTGTTTTTGCTTGCACGAGCCAAGGGATCTGGGAAGTCATGTTGCGAACTCTCCGAGATCTGGGATTTTCTGATAATGATATATTCACAATGTTTAGAAAGGCACCATTAGTATTTTCTTTATCCGCAAAGAAAATCAAGATGTAATAGAACTCGTGCTTGCTACTGGGAAGTATAATATCTCCAATATTGTGGATAGCCCAGTATTACTTGGGTTTAGTATTGAGAAGAGGCTTGAGCCACGGTTGCAAATTTTGGGAGTCCTGGAAAGCAGGAATCTGATTAAAAAGCAGCCTGCTCTTGGAACAATTTTGAGGTCTTCGGATGATAAATTTATTGACAGATTTGTTAGGCCTTATTATGATGAGATTGGCAAAGAATACATCCCCAAGATATATGTCGAGATGACGCTTTAAGCAGATGCTGCTTCAGGAACTGGTATGAACTGCTTATTTGATTAATCTTGTAGTTCTCACCTTTTAAGCTTATAAGTACATTTCTAATATCTTACTTTGTAATTGTAGTCTACCCTTCATCTCTTTTGGGCTTACAATTCTATATACTATTTTGCTTCAACAATCAACATTGTCTGCTTAATATTCTTTCTCTTATTTGTGTGGTATAAAAGCATTTATGCTTGACCTAACCCCAGTGTTAAAGCCGACTAGCCGAGGCCTGGCTAGACTCCCAAAAGTAGCAGCTTCATCAAAAATTTGGTCCACCTGAGTATCTTAGTTGAGTGCAAACATTCGTCTATTTTCTAAATAAATGTATAATATTTAAAATCTAAATCGAAATGTACAAATAGACACTTTGAAGTATTGATCGAGTCTCAATTAGATACTGAAAGTAAGCGAGACCCTCAGCTATAATTAAAGGTGCAATTTAAAGCCTCCATAACAAACAAAAAAAAATTAAAAAAAAATTAATGCCTCCATAGAAAATTCTTGACGTTGATTGAATATAAAAAATAGTTTCAACCTAATTCTGATGATGATATGCTATGATGTGGGTATGGTTGAAAAGATTTCATTGTAAGCTCTCTGAAAGTACCATCAAATCGCCAATTGGGAATTTGCCGACGAAGTAATTGAATAGAGAAATTTTGGAACCGAGTGATTGTACGTGTGGCTCAAACTAAAAATTATAGTATCAATTCGATGTCAGATATTGATATTAAATGGTGGATTTGAAATTTTAGAGCGTAATTTGGAACTATAGACTATGCTATTGAATCTCAAATTGTACGGTCAAAATTTTACACCAATAATTAATATTAATGCATTATCAATTCGGACATTAATTACAACTAAAATACAAATAATTTTGATGAATTTGTTTAGTTGCACATTTTATCTAGTTGAATAATTGATTGAGTCACTCTAAATTTTCAGTGTCTAAGTGAGACTCAATCAATATTTCTAGTATGTATTTGCACAATTTTCCATATCTAAATAATGTTTGCATTCCCTAAAAACTCCAAAAATATTTTATGGAAAAAGTAATTAAAAAACTCCAAAATTTTTTATTGAAATATTTCAAAATTTTTATTCGATTTCAACCTCTCTTGTCTAGCGGCGGCGTTGGGGAAGAGCCCTAAACCCTCAAATCCCAGAAAATTTCAGTTCTGTGATTAAAGAATGGTCTCGCTTGCAGGTAGAAATCGCCGTATCTCATGTTTAAGTACGAAGCAGAATTTAATCATCTGCCAATCCCATGTTTCTTTCTCTCTCTCACTCCATTACTTCTCGAAGCCCTTTTCATTTCTCTGCAAATCCCAGGTTTCTTCATCCGTATACAAAGCCCATGTTCCTTTCTCTCTCTCCCCTCATTTCATCTCGACTAGGAGAGAGAGCGATCTAGTCTCCACCCACAGCATTTACGATTTGTTGGTGAATAAGCACAAATTTTCGTCTCAAGTAGCTTCGCTAGCTGCCTCCCATTTGACTCGATCAAGAATCCCAGAAAAAGCCGATTCAATCCTCTCATTCCTCGAAGAGAGCGGATTCTCGAGCACTCAGCTCGAGAAAATCGTAAAATGCAAGCCTCGAATTCTCACAGCTTCCTTTGAGGATGGAATTCGATCGAAAGTCAAGATTTTCCAAGAATTGGGCTTTTCTTCCGACGACATTGCCCTGATAACCTCAAACAATCCCGTCATTTTTCAGTTGAGCACGAACAATCGTATCGTTCCTTCATTATCTGTGCTGAAATGCTTGTTGGGATCCGATGAGGATGTGATTAGACTTGTAAAGAAATGTACGTGGTTTGCAACTGCAGATTTGGATAAAATCTTGACGCCAAATGTGGAAATCTTGAAGAGCTCTGGCATACCTGCGTCGGATATACGCAGAGTGCTCTTCTCTTATCCAAGATTCATGTTGGTGAAGCCGGACATTATGAGGAAATCCATAGAAAAGGCTAAAGAAATGGGAGCTTCTGAGAGTTCCAGAATGTTCATCTATGGTGTTCGGGTATTTGCTTCAATGAGCGATGAGGCGTGGGAGTGCAAGCTGAGGGAATTCCGGGGTATGGGGATTTCGGACAGCAACATCTTGGCAATGTTTGGGAAGGCACCGTCGGTGTTTCTGGCATCAATGAAGAAGATAAAGAAGGTGAAGGAGCTCCTTGTTGCTACCGGGAAGTTCGACGTGTCGAGCATCGTTGATCACCCTTGTATGCTCGGGTGCAGCATCGAGAAGAGGCTGAAGCCGCGACTGCAAATTGTTGGAGTTCTTGAGAGTAAGAATCTGATCAAGAAATGGCCTTCTCTGGGGACCATTTACACATTGTCGGATGATAAGTTTTTGGATCGATTTGTTAGCCCTTATTTGAAGAAAGTTGGGAGCAAGTTTAAGACGATGACTTATCTCAAGGGCAGAGACAAATGAGAGTTTGAATTAGCTTCATAGAAATAGATAGCTTGCATGTTTGCACTTGTATTAATCTAATGTTTTTTTTTTTTGGTTGGGGGAGGGGAATGCAAAAGAGGGAAACTGGTATGAACTGGTAGATTTCACCTTTTATTGGCATTCAGCTGTAAATTTTACCATTCTTAAACATGTTCCTGGCTATTCCAGTTTTGATTGCTCATCATGTGATGACAATTCAATCTATATGCCTATGCAAGGAGATCTTGAAATTTGTCCACTGAAGATTATTGTTATTTTTTTATTTGCTTGATACATAAGAATTATGTGAGAGTCACATATGGCCTGAATTACTCTACAATACTGGAAAATTTGAATATCCTTTTGCATATTGACAACAAATAGATCCTCAATTTTGTTGGAATTGCGAAATACAAAAGGCATAAATTTCAAATTCATTCTATTCTCTTCGCTTAGCTGCCTGTTTCATGCAACAAAAGCCTCTCCTGGCTACTCATGCTTGTCCTGCTGCAGTCATGAAAAAACGCACAAAATTAACAAACATTGAGATGAAGGAAAAAAAGAACAGAAGAACAAAATGCAGAAAATTAGCAAGCATTGATACCTTGAATGTGTAATGGTCTCAGTTGTTTCACGTTTATTTTTGGTCTTTCTTTTGGCTATGTTTGGGATCTTGTAATAGTTGATGATAAATAGGCTGAATTGATAACAAAGTTGTAATCTTGTTGATGTTATGTAACAGAAATGGGGGAAATTTAATAGGAGAAATGAGAGAGAGAAGGAGAAAGACGGAGGAGGAAATTTAGAATATTTCATTACTTACTTACTTCCTAGGGCAACATTACATATTTATATCCCCTTACATAAAGGTAGGGACCAAGATAAGGGTTATCTAATACCCTAACTAAGAATGGACCCAAGTCCTTGATTACATTAATAAAACATAATGAAGCCCAATATTTAACCAAGCATGACCAGCCCATCTATCTTGACCCGCTCCGGCCCAACTCCCTCTTGAACGGTCAAAGCCGAATCATAAGAATTCCCAATCTGTGAAGAGCTGTTCATTAACCCTAAAAATTGAGTCTTTGCCCTACCTTCGTCTTCCCCGATTGCAACTCTCACTTCCCGTTCCGGCGCCTCCTCTCCACTTAGCTTCTGATTCTCATCAAGCCTTTCCCCATATTGAATAAGGTCCACAACATTACCCCCCCGAAATTTTGATCCTTGTCCGCAAGGATTAAAATTTGGAAACTTGCGTCTGATAAATTTCACATCTTCCCAAGAGATCAAGCCTGTTTCTCCCTCCTCCCACTGCACTTGGATTTGTTCGACCTCCAGACCTCTGCGCATTATAGTTCGGGAGCCTAAGATGGTCCAAGGGTAGAGCTGAAACAACCCCTCGGAGGTGACAGCCGGCAGCTTCGGTAAGGATACTACCCCTTCACTAATTTTCTTTTTTAATAGTGAAACATGGAACACGGGATGTACCCTAGACCCTTCTGGTAGTTCGAGCTTGTAGGCTACCTGCCCGATCCTCTCTAGAATCTTGTAAGGCCCATAGAATTTAGATGACAATTTGAGATTCTTCCTCAATTGGACTGAATTTTGACGGTAGGGTTGCAGCTTTAAGTAAACCAGATCTCCTACCTCGTAGTGCTTCTCCTCTCTATTTTTGTCCGCATATGTTTTCATCCGGTTCTGGGCGACCTTGAGGTTCTCCTTTAGTTGCTACAACATCATTCGCCTGTCCTGTAGGGTGTCTTGCACCTCTGGGCAGAGATTGTCCAGATATGGTGATGTAGCCAAATAGGGGGGTGGGTACCCATATAGGGCCTGGAAAGGAGTTAGCTTCAGTGCAGTGTGATAATTGGTGTTATACCAATGTTCTGCTGGGGTTAGCCACCTGTTCCAGTGCTTTGGGTTGCTAGAAGTCATGCACCTTAAGTAGGTTTCCAGACACTGGTTGAGTCTTTCACTCTGATCATCAGTTTGGGGCTGGTAGGCAGATGAGAAGTTGAGGGTTACTCCCATAGCTTTGAAGAGTTCCTTCCAAAACTGACTGGTAAAGATTTTGTCCCTGTCAGTAATGATGCTGACAGGTAACCCATGTAGCTTGTAGATATAATCCCATAATAACTTAGCTACTGTCTGAGCTGTAAAAGGGTGTGATAGGCCAATAAAATGGGCATATTTGGTGAGTCTGTCAATAGCCACCAATATCACATCCTTCCCATTTGACTTAGGCAGCCCTTCAATGAAGTCCATGGTGATGTGACTCCAGGGTTGGTCTGGGATTGGCAAGGGCTGTAGAAGTCCTGGAGTGGCCCCATGTAGTGACTTGTTAAGTTTACATGTGTCACAAGTTTTAACCATATCTGCCACCTGTAATTTCATTCCAGGCCAGTAGAATGAGGCTTTGAGTATCATATAAGTACCCTGCACACCTGAGTGTCCACCATAAGGGGAGTTATGCATGGCAGATAGGATCTTATTCCTCATGTCATGCCCACTCCCCACTATTACCCTTCCTTTATATCTAAAGAGACCCTGTGATTGTGTGATCTTAGAGCCTGGGTTAGAATCTGTGGAGAGTGTGTCATGTAGCTTAGCAATGTAGGGGTCACCCTCATAGCTATTCAACACTTCTTGTGCCCATAAGGGTGTCACAGTAGTGAGAGCTGAGCACCCTTTTTCGCCTCCTTGCATTCTAGATAGGGCATCTGCTGCCCTGTTCTCAGCCTCTTTCCTGTATTGAATGTCATAGTCTTGACCAAGGAGTTTGGTA
This sequence comes from Perilla frutescens, assembly GCA_026008535.1. Lineage (NCBI taxonomy): Eukaryota > Viridiplantae > Streptophyta > Magnoliopsida > Lamiales > Lamiaceae > Perilla > Perilla frutescens. The sequence goes on along the minus strand of BRKX01000003.1, from coordinate 65,648,137 downwards.
ATCCATTTCTGTTAGAGGGGAGTTAGGACCTTCTGATCCAGGAGGTGTTTCAGTGCTTGTTGATCAGTCCTGATAGTGAACCTGTGGCCTTGTAAGTAGTGTCTCCACTTCTGTATTGCCATAAGCACTGCTAGGAATTCCTTTTCATAGATTGATAGTGCCTAGTTTCTTAAGCATAGGGTTTTGCTTAGAAATGCAATAGGTCTGCTAATAGCCCCATAACCCCTTATAAACTTCCTGTAGTACCCTGTTAACCCCAAAAATTCTCTGAGTTGTTTAACTGTTCTAGGGGTAGGCCACTGAACCATACACTCCACCTTCTGTGGATCAGTGGCTACTCCTTCTCCACTTATGATGTGGCCCAAATACTCTACTTGTGTCTGGCCAAAGTGGCACTTTGATTTCTTGGCATAAAGTGAGTGTTGTCTGAGTGTAGAAAGAACCTCCCTTAGATGCAACAGATGTTCTTCCCATGTCTTGCTATACACCAATATGTCATCAAAGAAAACCAGGGTGTGTCTCCTTAAGTAGGGCCTGAAGACTTGATTCATTAAAGATTGAAATATGGCAGGGGCATTACATAGGCCAAAAGGCATGACTAGGAATTCATAGTGGCCACTGTGGGTCCTGAATGCAGTCAAGTGCCTGTGGGAAGGTTCCATTAAGATCTGAAAATAGCCAGACCTTAGATCTAGTTTAGAGAAGAACTTAGAACCATGGAGCTCATCCAATAGATCATCTATAAGGGGTATGGGATAGTCATGTTTGATTGTCAACCCATTTATGTACCTGTAGTCAACGCACATTCTCCAGGTACCATCTTTTTTCTTCACCAACAAAACTGGGGAAGAAAAAGCACTCTTACTAGGTTGTATAGTGCCTGACCTCAACAACTCATCCACTATCTTCTCTATCTCATCCTTGTGGTGGTGGGAAGTCCTGTATGGGTACAATTGCCTTGGTACACTGCCTGGTTTAAGCAAAATCTGATGTTCAATGCCTCGGGCTGGGGGGAGGCCTTCAGGTTCCTTGAACACATCACTGAATTCAGTGAGTAAATTCTCTAGCTGTGGGTTGTCAGAGTAGTTGGGGGTCTATGTAGTGACCATAAACATTTCCTCTACACCTTCTGTTCCTTTTGCATGCACCATTTTGTATAGTGTATGATGAGAAATCACCTGGCAGTCATAAACAGATCTGTTGGCTAGCATCTTGATTTTTTTCCCACCCCATCTAATAATGACTGCCATCTTCTCATAGTCTAGTTCAATAGGTGTACATGCTCTCAGCCAATCTCCCCCCAATATAATGTCACAACCCTCATGTTGTAACAGTCTAAGTGAGTGTGTGAGCTTATGTCCTTGCATCTCTCACCCAAATTGCTTAGCCTGTGAGGAGCTAATGAGTCTCTGTCCATTAGCAACCTTAAGAAGTAGAGAAGGGGCTGTAGCAACTCCACACCCAAGGAGTTGAGCAGTAGACTCCTTGATAAAGCTTAGGGTGCTTCCAGTGTCTATAAGAACTTGCAGGTGATGTCCATGGTTGGAGCCTGTGAACCTTAGGGTAGTGGCTCCTTTCTCTCCTTTTAATGAATTTAGAGTTACAGGAGTCTCCTTCATTACTTCATCTGGTGGGGAATCCTGGTCAGGGTAGAGGGTAGGAACTAATTGTGCCAGCTCCTCCTCCTCTTCAGTCATAATCATATAGTTAATCCTGTTCTTGCATCTATGCCCCACAGCATACTTCTCATCACAGTTATAACAAAGCCCCTGAGCCCTCCTTTCCCTTATTTGTTCTGATGTGAGGAATTTTACAGGTGGCTTAGGAGGTTGGGTTCCCTTGGAAGTCACAGCAGCTGGTGGAATGGGTCCAGGTGTGTAATACCTGTTGTTGTTGTTGGGAGGCCTGTTTACAGCCTTAATCTTTTTGGTAAGTGCTTCCATGGTAATCACTTGATTGTGTCCAAGTTCAATAGCCTGCTCAAGGGTTGTAGGGTTGAACATCCTCACAGCAGCCCTCAGCTCCTCACTTAGCCCACTCAAGAAACTGGCCACATAGTATGTTTCTGAATAAGTATTAGTGTCAAAAAGTGTCATGCACTCTTTTAATTCCTCAAACTTTTCAACATATTCAGCATAACTCCCAGTGTGTCTGAGTTTGTTGAACTCTCCAACAATGTTAGTTTCCCTTAGGTCCTCAAATCTAGCAGTTACAACATCAACAAACTGCTTCCAGGTCAGATTATCAAGATTGGAGCTATAAGATTGGTACCATAGGGCTGCCTTTTCATCAAAATTCATTGTAGCTAGAGCTATCTTTTGATCATCAGGGACATTGGGGATCATCTTAAAGTAGCTATTACACTTTAAAACCCAAACCCTAGGCTGTAGACCATCAAATCTAGGGAAATCAATCTTGGGCAATGGGGTTATAGCTTGTAATGGTTGTGAATCACTAACTAATTACCTATGCCCCCAAGGTGTGTGAGTTCTAGACTGTGAAACCTCCTCTGCCAAGTGGGAGGGAGGTCTTCCAAGTATAGAATCACCCTCAGATTGTCCCTTCCCTTTAGTTTGAGTCTGGAAAGAGGAAAATAATTCAGCTAAATGATCAAGCTTACCCAGCATGCTCTCTTATGTCTTAGTAACTGATTGAATTTGTTCATGAAGTCTTGATTCAGCTGCCTCCCTTTTTAAACTCTCAGCATCTCGTTTTTGATTTTCTGCCTGCATGGCCTGATCCAACTTCTTCTGGGCTTCCTGCAGCTCCTTTAACCTAGTATTTTCAGCCATGGCCAAGGAACATTGGCTCTGGATACCAGTTGTAATGGTCTCAGTTGTTTCACGTTTATTTTTGGTCTTTCTTTTAGCTATGTTTGGGATCTTGTAATAGTTGATGATAAATAGGCTGAATTGATAACAAAGTTGTAATCTTGTTGATGTTATGTAACATAAATGGGGGAAATTTAATAGGAGAAATGAGAGAGAGAGAAGGAGAAAGACGGAGGAGGAAATTTAGAATATTTCATTACTTACTTACTTCCTAGGGCAACATTACATATTTATATCCCCTTACATAAAGGTAGGGACCACAGATAAGGGTTATCTAATACCCTAACTAAGAATGGACCCAAGTCCTTGATTACATTAATAAAACATAATGAAGCCCAATATTTAACCAAGCATGACCAACCCATCTATCTTGACCCGCTCCGGCCCAACTCCTTGAACGGTCAAAGCCAAATCATAAGAATTCCCAATCTGTGAAGAGTTGTTCATTAACCCTAAAAATTGAGTCTTTGCCCTACCTTCGTCTTCCCCGATTGCAACTCTCACTTCCCGTTCCGGCGCCTCCTCTCCACTTAGCTTCTGATTCTCATCAAGCCTTTCCCCATATTGAATAAGGTCCACAACAGAATGGGAAAGGAGTTGGTGAGATCATAAAACTAGTTTTAACAAAAAAAGTATCGGTTGACTTCACTCGGATTTTTAAGGAGGTCTTGAGTGTAGCCCATCCGCATCTGTCGAGTTGGGAAAGGTGAGAGTCGAACACATCTACAACCAAAAAGGAGCTGGAATTTTCATATTGGAACCCACAGTTTATTGATCCAGAAAGTATAACACAGAAACTACATACTTCTTTATCTTGATCTTGAAGATAATCTCTTAGTACAATCCCCCATCGATTCCCAGAGAAGTATGAGACAGGAAGGTCATCAAGCTTCCTCACCACACTATCACTATTACTATCACTCATATGAAGATAGCAGCTACTTGTAGCACTCAATAAAAGGCCATCCTCGACAACTACAACTTTATCTCGAGGTACAGGGCGTTGGATACCTTGCATCCAGCCTCGATATAATTTCCAGCCATTCTCTAAGGAATGAAGATCAAGGCTAACAAATTGACTCATTTCGTAATACTCAGAGATGATATGCACTACCAATGTGTGCTTATTTGTGAAACAAGCACTAGAAACATCGAAGCAGTATGGGACATAGGGATTGTGGTTGTGGTTGTAGTAGTAAGGTGAGGGTGGTGGTGGTGGTGTGAAACTAGCAGGCATTTCTTCCCAGGGAGCAGATCCATCATCAAAACCACCTCTCATCTTAAAAATAGAACCACCCATTTCTAGGGGGCGTAGGCATAGCTCTGCTAGATCTTCTCATGACTCAGAAATGGGATCAAACATCCCAAAATGGTGTTCGATTGTCTCATCTTCCTCCAAAAACTCTTTATTCTCTGGAGCATAGAAGTAAACATAAGATGAAAGTGCGATAATCTTACCGTCTGGAGTTGGGATGACTAGTGGATTGAATTTACGGGAGGGCATGCCGGCCGTAGAGGGATTCATCGAACTTCTCTCCAAAACCAAATCGGATTTTTCATCGTCTAAATCGATCTCATACGCGGGCCCTACCCCAGATGCATTGAAGATGTATAGAGTCGAGCCTTTGCTGCAGAAATACCACCCGCCGCCTCGGAAACCTCGAAGCCGTAAATTAGGAGGTGTCTTTACAACTTCTACTTCTGCGCCGACGTCGACGCCGTTCACATCCACGATGTAAATGTTGTAATCTTCATCGCAACGGCAGATAACGCACAAATTTTTTCTACATTTTTTACGCTTACAACTCGCCTCTGATCCGGTTGTCATCACTTTTGGAAATCCAAATTCTCTTGCAGCCCTCAATTTATTTTAACTAGTACAGTACCCGTGCGTTGCACGGTGGAAGTAACGTGGGATGTGAGACGTACGTTGCACGGTGGAAGCGAATTGTTATTTAAGTGATGCGTTTTACGAAAAAAAATTTAATTGAAATTAATATTATGTTCTAAACTTATGTAATTTTACATACTTTAGTATTTTAATTGTTATAAAATTACTTGTAAGAGTATCATAATTATCAAATTTATCAAGAAAATTATTAATACAAATTTTAGATGACATATATATAATAAGTAGGTAAATATTTGTTAATAAATAAAAATCATATCAATTCATTATTAAATTATGCACAATTTATAAGTATATATTATGAAAAATAATAGTGAAGAATTAAAAAAAAATTTAAGTATGAAGTTTACAGATTCTGAAAAACTTCTCTATACACAACATTTGTAGTGGTGTTACTATCATTATCATCAAGTAAGATCTTCAAGCCACCACGACTTCTAACCCTTGAAACAGCAACGTACAATTGGCCATGAGTGAAAACTGGTTTTTGCAACAATAAACCAACGTGCAAGAGTGATTGTCCTTGGCTCTTATTTATTGTCATTGCATATGATGGCATGAGAGGAAATTGTCTTCTTTGAAACTTAAATGGCAATCTGGGATCAGCAGACGTAAGAGACATTCTTGGAATTAGTACCGTTTGCTGTGCATTTTGGCCAGTGAGAAATCTTGCTTCGATAACATGTGTGCCAAGCCTTGTGATCATCAATTGAGTCCCATTGCATAAACCATTTGCATGATCTATGTTTCTCAACAGCATAACAGGAGTACCGACTTTCAAAAATAATTCATGATTCGGAATCCCTGAGCATCTGATACTATTTAAGAATTTCGGAGTATGAACTTCTTGCAATAAACCTGTATTATTTTCTGAGTTGTATGTCGACTCAGAACTTAAATACAATATGCCGTCACCCTTGTTCAAAGAAAGCATATATTGATTTACGATTCAACCGCATTTAAAGTTGGAGCAAGTTTTGCTCGTTCTTGTCGATAAGTTGTATCTGTAATATCAATACCATATGATGGAAAAGTACTGTGAACAATTGCTGAATTGGATCTTCTGACCATTTCAATAAAATGTCATCCGGGATGTCAATATTGACATGTCCATCATTTGCGCCACCGATTGTACCATCTCCAATACCGGCAATCCAATTTGCAAATTGTTCAACCTCATAAGCTACATCATTGCGACTCAAATTTGACAGTCTCAAATTTTTTGTTAATCTCAGTACCCTGCAATCTTTCCACAGATAAGAAGAATTTATCGTGGCATGAACAATATCTTGTTTGGTTCCTTTTGGGATAACTAGTAAGATCTATCAAAAATCTCCTCCAAAAATGATTGTTTTTCCTCCAAAAATTCTACATGCACTTGATGAATCAGAAACACGCATTATATCTCGAAGTGTTCGATCCAAAGCTTCAAAGCAATACTTGTGCATCATAGGTGCCTCATCCCAAATTATAAGTTTGCATCTAATAATCAATTCTGCTAGCGGACTTCATTGGATAATGTTGCAGGTGGAATCCTTATTTGGATATAACGGTATCTTAAATCTGGAATGCGCTGTCCGTCCACCTGGTAATAATATAGAAGCAATACCACTTGATGCAACATTTAACACAATTTATCCTTTTGATCTCAATGCTGCTGATAATGTCTTCCATATAAAAGTCTTTCCAGTACCTCCATATCCATACAGAAAAAACATGCCACCTGCTTCTGATGATATAACATCCAAAACAATTTGATACATGTAATAATTGTGTAATACCTCAAATCAAGGATTACCGTATATTCACTATCATAATATAAGGATACAGAGGTTACAAAATAGGAAAGCATATCAATACAAATATTTACATATCCTTATCACTAACATCCCCCCGCAAGCGAAGTGTGGGATTCTGACTAACGCGAAGCCTGGAACGAATAAACTCAAAAGCAGGGTGAGACAAGCTTTTCGTGAAGATATCCACAAGCTGTAGTAAAGAAGGAACAAATTGAGTTTTAAGCTGCCCACTATTGACAAGTTCACGAACAAAGTGGTAATCGATATCGATGTGCTTAGCTCTTTTATGAGAGATAGGATTTTGCGTAAGGAAAAGCGCACTGCGATTGTCACATACCAAAACCGGTGACTGCGAAGGGAGAGCCCGTAGCTCACGCAAAAGATTGCAAACCCATAGAATTTCAGAGGCTGTGTTGGCCATAGCACGGTATTCAGACTCACAGCTGGACCGAGCGACAGTCGGTTGTTTCTTCGCGCTCCAGCTAACAAGATTAGCACCCAAAAAAATGGAATAACTATAAGTAGATTGCCGAGTATCCAAACATCGAGCCCAATCGGCGTCAGAGTACCCAAGAAGTGACGACAAAGATGGACGAAAAGTCAACCCATAATCGAGAGTATCCTTAACATAGCGGAGTATTCTCTTAACAGCTTGAAAGTGATTGTCAGTGGGACATTACTGGAACTGACTAACAGTATTAACAGCATAAGAGAGATCCGGACGGGTGATGGTTAAGTATTGCAAAGCACCAACTAGCGATCTATATAAAGTAGGATCGGAGAAGGCTGTACCTTCTATCTGAAATGAAGCATGTGGAGCTAGAGGTGTTGAAACAGGCTTGGAGTCAAGAAGATCCGCACGTTGGAGGATATCACGTGCATACTTGGATTGACTAAGAAACAATCCAGAATCAAGATAAGAAACTTCAAGTCCAAGAAAGTATCCCAAGCGACCCATATCCTTGATGGAAAATTCTGAGCGGATTCGGTCGAACAAAGAGGCAATGGCCTTCGAATTATTCCCTGTCAGAACAATGTCGTCGACATAGACTAGAAGATATAGCAAGACATCACCTTTGCTAAAGATAAAGAGAGATGTGTCCGAAGAGCTGTAAGTGAATCCTGCGTTGAGCAAAAAGGTACGAAATCTTTGGTACCAAGCAAGAGGAGCCTGTTTCAACCCATAAAGAACTTTGCAAAGTCGACAGACATGGCGTGGCCGAACAGGATCAACAAAACCGGGAGGCTGCTCCATATACACCGGTTTGGATAAATACCCATTTAAAAATGCATTCTTGACATCAAGTTGATAAAGAGGCCAAGAATGCATAGCAACAATAGCAAGTACTATGCGAACAGTTGAGGCCTTAACAACAGGACTAAAAGTGTGTGTAAAATCAAACCCAGGAAGTTGCGAGAAACCCTGAGCCACTAACCTTGCTTTATGACGATCCAAAGAGCCATCTGCCAACAACTTTGTGCGAAAGACCCATTTCGACCCAACAATGTTGACACCAGAGGGTCGAGGCACAAGTTCCCATGTTTTGTGTTTATGAAGTGCATCCATCTCCTCATGCATCACTTGAACCCAATGAGGAAACTTCATAGTTGTTTTGACACCTTTCGGTTCGGAGGATGCAGTAAGAGCACTGTAGAGAGGGCTAGATTGAACAAGAGCCAAATTAGCCGGATAGCACGGCTTGAAAATCCCGAACTGAGATCGAGTGCGTATGGAATGAGTGTGAACGGACACAGGGGCTGGAGCATCCGATACGAGAGGTGGTGGATTGGTGTTATTCGGTGGGTGAAGATTGTTGGTGTGTGACAATGGAGCAGCGGGTACGGTTTTGGGAGCTTGAACACCGGACAGAACACATAATTTTGCATGGAGGTGATGAGTCTTGTACGATGGCAGAAGATGGCGGTGCGGGAGGGGGCTGCCACGGTGTAGTGCATGGGTCACAAAATGAACTGATTTGTAGGTCAGTATAAGGCCGAGAGACAGCAGACCGGGCATAGGGAAAATACTCTTCATCAAACCGAGCATGTCGGGTAATGTATGTGCGATGCGAGGAAGGATCAAAACAACGAAAACCCTTATGGTGAGGACTATATCCCATAAAAACACATGGCAGACTCCGTGGAGATAGCTTGTTTGGGGCATAGGCGCGAAGACATGGATAAACCCGATAGCCAAAAACCTGAAAACATGCATAATCAGGAAACACACCATAAAGTAGGTAATAGGGAGACTTATTTGCCAAAGTAGATGAGGGTAAGCGATTTATAACAAACACTGCAGCACAAAAAGCTTCTACCCAATAAGATAGAGGCACAGAAGAATGAAATAACATAGCAAGACCTGTCTCAGTGATGTGCCTATGTTTTCTCTCTGCACGGCCATTTTGAGCCGGAGTATACGGGCATGACATAATATGACGAATACCACTCGAAGCCAAGAAAGTTTGCAATTTGGTACTAGTGAATTCGGTGCCCCCATTAGTTTGGAAAACTTTAATTTTGCAAGAGAATTGAGTCTCCACAAACCGTTGAAAACGGACAAACACATCATAAAATTCACTCTTAGCATACATCGGATAAAGCCATGAAAAAGGGGAAAAATCATCGATAAACACAGCATAATATCGAAAACCAGATTCAGACAAAATTGGTGCAGGACCCCACAAATCACAATGTATTAAATCCAAAACACGCAAAGAGCGTTTGTCATTAGTATAAAACGGCAAACGAGTACTCTTCGCTAATTGACAAGAAGAGCATAACTTCGGAGACGGTAAAATAGAGCTGGTGTTTAAACAACCAACATTCTTTAAAATAGAAATAATAGAGGGATGCACATGACCAAGTTGGGAGTGCCATAGATCAAACGAGCCATGAGGAACGCGAGCACTAGAAACGATAGAAAAAGCAGAATTGGCCAATATGAGACGGTATAAGCCACGCTCACGGATTCCTGTGGCAATGACCCTGCCTGTTTCCTGATTATGTATTTGAAACTGAGTATTCATAAAAATCACAGTGACAGGAAAATCAGAAGTTAACTTGCTGACAGATAACAGATTTTTAGTTAACTCAGGGACAACAAGCACATCCTGTAACTTTAATGATGATGAAAGAGATAGCAGGCCAGTACGAGTAATAGAGAGAGGAGCACCATTACCGACGACAACATTGTCGGAACCACTGTAGGAGGACGAAGCATCCAAGTTAGCAGCATCAGGTATCATGTGTGCAGATGCACTTGTATCAAGAAACCAATCGGAAGCAGTTGCATTAGAAAAATTACAATGCGCAGAAAAGGCTTCTGCAAGATTTGCTGTGTTGTTATTGCGCGAGTTGCGATCGTAATTACGATCGAAGAGTCGAGGGCAATCGAAGACGTCATGATCCTCTTTACGGCAGAAAAAATAGCGAGGCACATAATTATGTCGGCCACGTCCACGTCCCCGATTTGAGTAGGGACCGCGACCACGAGAAGAGGATCGGCCACGCCCCCGATTTGTCACAACAAATGCAGCCGGGACAGGAGCAGGTTCATCGAGGCCCTTCTGAAAAAGCTCATGGCTGGACGCACGAGACAACAGATCACCGAAGGAGGGAAGAGGCTCTTGAGCCATCTACACAGCCATGAAATTGGTGAAGGAGGGATCGAGCCCGCGCAGGAACCAATGAGATTTGTCTACTTCGTCAATGGGGCGTCCAATAGCAGAAAGTTGATCACACAGACTTTTGAAGTGACGTCCGTACTCAGCGACGGATTGAGTGCCACGCTTTGTGGAAAGGAGATCATCATTAAGGCTCAATTCACGAGCCTTGGAGGAGTGACTGTAGGCACGGGAAAGAGATAACCAGACATCATGAGAAGTGGAACAACCCACGACCTGGGACATCATTTCCTCTGTGAGAGTGGAGACGAGGAAAGCTTTTAGTAATCTCTGTGAGAGTGGAGACGAGGAAAGCTTTTAGTAATTGATCTCGCAATTTCCATTGTGTGTATGCAGCATCGGTGGAGAATCGGCCATCGTCATCAGAAACCTTGGCAGGGGGTGGCTTGGAAGACCTATCAACAAGATCAACGAGATCTTGACTTTCCAGCAAGGGCATGACTTGAGCATGCCAAAGCAAATAATTCTGGGAAGTTAACTTAATGGTGATCATGTGCACCATTGTAGAAAGAGAAAGAGGGAAATCGGTAATGGCAGACATGGAAGAGATGGCCGGTGGCTAGGAAAGGAGGCTAGGGTTTCAGAGGTTAGGTTGATACCATGTAATAATTATGTAATACCTCAAATCAAGGATTACCGTATATTCACTATCATAATATAAGGATACAGAGGTTACAAAATAGGAAAGCATATCAATACAAATATTTACATATCCTTATCACTAACAATACACATTGTGTTGTTCATCTGTAAGTTTGCTAACAAACATTTTGTGATCATTTTCCAATATGGTTCTGTCATATCTCATTTCATCATTTATCAATCTATTTTCCTCAGACTGAAAGAAGTCAGAACTTGGAAATGGCATACTTTCAAATTCTCGTAAAGTCCTACCAAAACTCTTAATCAACTTTTCAATTTCCACCGGACAATAACTTTGAATTTGTTCATCGGTCAAGTGCAATTTTGTACATTTATAAGAATATTTAATAATTAAAGTTCAAATATTATGGAAATATTAAACAAATATTAAACAATTAAAATTTTAAATACCCGGATGTTGTAGTATTGATCGTTGTTTATATAATATGTCATCAGATAAATATATCCAACAATTATTCCACACAACTTCTGGACGTCCCATTGAATCAGATGCTAACAGTGTAACAAATAACTTTCTCAAAGATTCAGCAGATGACTAATAACTTGCTTCAATGATCCCATCAATAAATTCCTTATCATCGTCTAACAACCCCAAAGCATAACATGCATCTTTGAATGAAGCATATTGCACACCATTAATTTTTCTGATATCTTCATAACACGTAGGACCCCGCAGTACATTAAGCAAACATCTCAAATAATACATTTCCCCACTGCCTGGAGGAACAAAGAAAATTCTTCCAATTGAGAAATTTTTTTTCCTCGGTACCCATTCTTTTGTAGCTTTTTTCCAAACAAACTTTGTTGAAAATTGAACATAAGTAAGTTTCCGCACCTCTAGATACTTCTTATTTGCTTCAAACCAAGCTAAAAACATACTTTCATAAACCGTTGGTCTATTGAGGACATTGTCAATAGAATCAGAATCTTGAAAGAAAACTGTCTGTTCATTTTCAAGATGAAAACTTAATCTCTCAACGGGAGGGTATTTGTATTGAATTTGAAATCCAAATATTCTCCATGCAGCCTCACATGGGGAAATATATCTGCAATCATAATACATACTTATCTCATCAATATTCTTCCCACTTTCATCATCTTCAGCACTCTGATAAAATGCTGGAGTGACACGATCGTGACCTTTGTTCACATATTTGAACAGATATTTTATTGATCTTGACTGGTTGCACCATTCCACATTTATATGCGCAGCATATTTCATCAGAAGGAATCGATTGTGAGGAACCACGTATCTATTATCCATCAACATTCCATTCTTCAAAATGGTTCTTCCATTATCTCTACGTCTATATATTGGATATCCATCTTCATCTGTGGTTGTTGTCTCAGTAAAATTTCTTGGAAAATATTTACTGCAACGACCATCTCTCATGCACGGTGAGTTTTTTTTCACAACACCACATGGACCATGAATCATAAAATCCTATACAGCTATGTAATACTATGGATCCAGCTCTTTATCAGGTATTTCAGCTGATATAATCTGGTCAATCACTTCTGATCCTCTTTCGATATGAAAAGCAAGATATGCGCATGTGGAAGGCCCCTCTTTTGAAATTCAACAGTGTATACCACTATAATTCAAGATAAAAAACATAAAATTAAATTAAAATAAAACCTTAATTGTGATCAGAAGTATCTTTTAAAAAATTAACACATACCTACTTTAACATTTCTAAAGATATTATTTTGACGCAAATCTTGAATCAAATTGTCCAGCTTCATTTTGAAAACTCGACAAACAATATCGGGACGATCTTTAGGTTTCAATCCCTTTTCCTACACATATCTAACAATTTCTGGCCATCTTGGATTGCATGTAAATGTGATGAATAGATTTGGATATCCAGTCCACTGACAAATAGCCATATATAGCATCTTGATAATTTTGAATCATGTATCGAGCTCCTCCAGTGAATGTGGAAGGCAAGATAACACGTCTTCCTTGAGTTGCCGAATTTCTTTCACCTCTTGTTAGAGCCTCTTCTAAACCTCTATACATATGACATCTCAATGATTGTTGATGTGTATGTATGTATAAAACTCTAGCAGATTCAATCATTGTGTAGGCGTCAACAATAAATTGTTGAAATAATCTCCTTGAGCTTAGAATGGTTTTTGCATCACAATCTCTTTCATGCAACCGATATGCAAAATATTCTCTTACGCTGACCATATTTCGAGCAAAACTTGATGAAGAACTAAAATCTGAAAGTGGTATATCTTCTCTATAACCGTCTTCACCGTATAGAAACAGAAGAGGATATTGTAAACCCAAATAAGATGTATTTAACTCGTTAATGCGTTTCAATTCACCTGTTTGAGTTTCCAATATTATGTCTCTATCTCCGAAAGACTGATCAAAATCTCCAACAACTAATGCAGCCACTTCAGACACAGTTGGAAGATGATAAGTTCTAGCATCACCTCCACGTCTACCAATCAGTTTCAACTTAACATCAGATTGGCCAAGTTCAACAATGTTGTGCTTTGCCATCCTAAATGATTTCATAAGAACATTATTATCATCCAACATGTTTTTAAGTGCAGAAACAATCTCCGCATGAAGTGTGTTTATGCCTTTTTTGTTCCTACATAAAAATAAGATATAAAATCAAATTAGAAGAAACATACATGTTATTCGCAATTTTTTTAAAAAATGTAATCAAAATATATAAATTACATCACGGACATCATTCTATTTGCAACTTCATTTTCAGTATCATAAATATATAATTGAGCAAACTTTGGAGTAGAACCTTGAGGTGGCAATAGACTTCCAATCATATGATAATTCTGACCGTGCAATCGGAATGTCGATGGAGAATTACCAGTATTTAAACTTAAATCTATCTTCCCTCCCATTGATGTAAAAGAAAACATACTATTGTATGAACGTATATTATCAAGAAAATGTTTACTCTTCTGATCATTATCGTAGAGCAAACTTTCCAAAACTTTAGAAGGCCTTTGAACAGGAGGCAATTTAATTTTTTTCCGAATACAACATGATGAGTATTTCATGGTGCGTGATTTTGAATTTTTTCCCAACCTTTCATCATACCAAAAACGTGCTCCACAAAATTCACAAATAAAAACTGGAACACCAAGATCTAAATAATCTGAAAATGTTAAGAATGTAAATATTTTAATGAAATATTTAATATATTTCATAATCAAATAAATAATGACTATTAAATCATATATTAGTGAAAAAAAATTATTTATATAAGTGAATTGTAATTATAATTAAGAATTGAGTAATTAGAAAATTAAATTTTTTGCCCGTTTCTTTTAATATTTAAAAATCAACAAATTAAATATAAACGAATTATTAAATAAAAATAATAATTAAATTAAAACACAATTATTAACTTACCAATACAATATTCGTGCCAATTGCGATGAAACTTTTCACCTAAATTGATAAAAAAAAACACATCAAATTCATATAATTATTATTATATTTCGATTAATAATTTTTAATTATCATATATTGCATTTAATACCTATATCAGAAATTTGTGTAATATCTATATCAATTAACTGGTCATCCTCATCTGCTTCATTGATTGTTAAATCAACAATCTGTTGAGATTTACTTGGGCCTTCACCTGTATTTAAATAATTTAAGAATGATTTTATGTATTTAATATAATAGTAATAAAAGTTTCTTCAAAAAAAAAAATTATACAATATTCAATTGCAAACTTACCATAAATTTTTAGAGAATCAGTAAAATCAGTTTCTTTGAAGACTGCTTAAATAATACAATAATTAAATAATCAATACAAATGATTTACATATTATAAATAAATTAAATCTAATTTATAATATAATAATCCATTATTTAAATAATGTAAAATAAAAATGAATACCTGTATTAGACATATGTCAATTAATCTTGTATTCTGTAGTAGTTCCTTCGTTATTGAATAACCTGTAGTAAAAAAATGTAATAAAAGTTAATTAATACAATACTATATAAATTAAACATTTAATACATTTAATATTTAAATATTTGTTAAATATTTAATAAATTTAATATATGAATTTAAAGTCAATTCATAGACATTAAATAATATTTAGATAAATGTCATCTATATATAACATCTATACTATATATATCGTTAGTTTTAAATTACCTCAAACATTTCAGAAATTGAACATAGTATTAATTATAGAATCAACATAATAAAGACATACAGAATAATTAACCTGAAACATAGTATTTTCTCTCATAATAATTTCCTCAACTATTCCGATTACTTATTTTAATTAATTGGTTTTTGAGAGTAATAATATATATAATATTATTACATTTTCTTGAAGGAAAATATTTAATAATACCATATGAAGAAATTATTAAAGAATTTCTGGTATTAATAATATTATTACATTTTAATCCCAATTTTGTTTTTGCAGGTCATTGGGATTATTAAATATTTTCGGATGTGTTAATTAAAATGATGGACATGTCTTTTTTTTTAAAAATAATTTAAAGCATTGTTTTGTTTCATAATTGGTATTAATTGCTCCAAATTTAGTATCTTTAATTTTGTATTGCTCAGGTTATTCAATACCTAAAATAATTTTTTGATACATCATGTTATAAAAATGCAATTTAAAGTAATTTATGCAAATTTATGTTAATATTTTAAAAGTCTAAAATATTTTAGAAACAAAATTTTTAAAATATAAAATTTTAAATTAATATTTAAAATATTAATTTATAAGAATATTTATTTACATAATATTATTTTAATTAAATATTTATTTAGATCATTAGTTAATAATTATTTAATAATTAACATAATATTTAAATATTAACTAAAATATGCATCACTCCAAAAATTGTGCTGTAGAAACTAAAATTGCAGAAATATGTGCAAATAATTAAAATATGTTTAATATGCATTACAAATTGGATATGTATGGAGATATATTGCAAATATTTAATTATTTTAATTAAATATTTATTTAGATCATTAGTTAATAATTATTTAATAATTAAAATAATATTTAAATATTAACTAAAATATGTAAATTATGTAATATTTAATTATCTGCACATATTAAACATTTAATTATGTAATATCAGATTATGTACAAAATCTAACTACAAATATTAACTAAAATAATAAAATAAAGTATTAAACTATGTAATATTTGATTACATGTAATTAGTAGTTGGACCATAATTATTTTTAACATTCCAAATCATATGTATTCGGCCCATAATCTATTTTCTTCACTCTATTTTTTTGGCCCGGCCTTATACATAGAAGGGATTACTTTTTCTATTAATAAGACTATTTCTTACACATATATATAGACGGATTTAGGGTTTCTTCATTATTGACTCTCACTCAGCTGCGCCTCTTTCACTCATTTTCTCTCTCTCTCTTCCGCCGTCTCCCCTCACCCCCTCTCTTCCCCCTTTCACTCATATCTGCCTGAAATTTTTTTCTCACCATCACTATTCCGCCACCACACTCACAGTAGTCTCACTCACAATCTGGTTCTCTATCTCACTGTCAATCTCCGACTTTATTTTTTAAAGATATGTCGACGTTTTAATCTCCTTCTGTCACTGTGAAGCTCTGATTTAGGGTTTACATGTTCATCTTCCGCTGCTAACAACCTGACTCTCTCTCTTCTGCCACACTATCCTCAGTCTATAAATGAGGTCTTTACCATCACTAATCCGCCGCCTCAGTCATTGTAGTTCAGTGGATCTTTCACTCTAAGTCTGGGTCTTTTTCTGATTATGAATATCCATCTAGTGATTGTATTAAGATTGTGGTATGAGGTCCCAGAATCTTCACGATTGCACAAAAATCAGATAAGTTTTTTTATTTTCATAATTTTGTTTTTGTATCTGTCTTTTATGTAGATTTTTACTATTTCTTTCTGATTTTTTTGTTTTATTTTTTGTGTTAGGGTTTCGTATGATGTACACTGAGACCTCAGTGTTAATCTTTCGCACCCTTCCTCCACACTCACTCTATTGCAGTACTATCACTCCAGAAGGACTAAATGAGCTCTTCACCAGTCGAAAAAAGATGAGTTTTACTCTTTTTTTGCTCTCTATAACTCTGACTAACACACACACACCTCATCAAAGTAAGAATTCATATCTAAGCAGATCTGAAGTGTATCTGTCATATTTATCAAGTATTTATGTATTGTTTTTAACATCTTGTGAAAGAAAAAGTTCAGATCTAAGCAGATCTATTGAATATCTATAATATTTTCGTCTCTAACGCTATGTGAATATATTTTAGTACTTGCAATATCATTTTTCTCTATTCTAAGCATTTTCATCTACTGATTCATGTGACTCAGGTAGTAGATCGCAAAAACTGCATGATTTCTGGGGATTTTCGCCTCAGTCAAACTCTACCTCTCTCTGTTACAGTGAAGCTGCAACTTAAGCTCGGCCATGGATGAAACAAAAAAAAGATAATCTCCTAAATTTTATCTAACTCTCTATCATTGACTAACACACACACACACACACACATATACTGTATGTAAGACTTCACATCTAACAATATTAACTTTGCATTAAACGGAAATTGAAGATCAGCAACGCTCGTTTTCAGTATCTAAGGAGATGCTTCAATTGCATCTCTGACACACCTGAATAAATTATAAATTGCAGCTACAAAAGGTATAAATCTTTCGAATTTTTTTTATAAAAAGCATTGTCTATGTTTATATTTTTTTCTTTCTGTCATCTTCAAAATGGCAAAAAATTATAAAATGTTTTGATTGCATAAGAACATAGATGTATCATATTCGTACCTGGTAATGGTTCTGACATTCGAATTCGTTTAACTTGATCATCTATTTCATGGCTAAATGGACGATCTCTCTCTGTGTTTTTCATTTTGACCGTGATTATAAATTTCTATAACTGTGAAATGTGAAGTTTTGAAATTTAGTGTATTTTTAAATTCAAAAAGAAGTGGCGGTTTTCACATCTTTTCCACTGCCCACTAACATGTATCATTTTTCTGTATTTGAGTTATTTTAATAAATTATTTATTAAATTATTTATTAAATTATTTATTATATTTTTTTCAATGCTCGTTTCATGGATCTGTGTATGTTTTATGGCTGGTTTACTTAATAAAATTTTTTGCATAAATTGTTAAGGATGTTGTTTTATTAACTGTTATATTCTCTGCTTAAGAATCTGCTTAATAATTTTTATTAATTTTTGTTAACTGTTACAAAAATTATAACATATATGTTCTCTACTTAAGAATCTGTTAATGTTATTTAATTTCATTTACTGTTCCTATTATTTTTTTATATGATTGAATGTTTCATAATTCAATTGTATGCAGAAATATGTACTTTCAAAGTTAAGTCTTGTATAATTTTTTTTATTTGCAGTAAAACATTATATTATTCTCCTTATTTGTATGCTTGAATGTTATAGGTGAAAATCTGTTATATATATGCTTTATTATTTTTATATGTATGCTTGAATGCTTGTATGCTTTGCTATGTGCTTTCGTCTCTCAGATCTGTGTGATCTGTGACTGTTCTTAGTTAGAACGGTCCCTGTGAAATCTCTCAATGAGAGGTTGTGGTCTGTGTCATTGTGTTTAACCCGATGGGATCATGGACTTTGTGTGACCCCATGCGCCCCCGTTCAAACGGGTGATTGTGAACTGGGCAATCCACTTACTCCTATATGGTTCTTGAATGGTTAATAATCGATGATCCAGATCTTTCACACTTTTTTCTGTTAGAAAATTATTACTTCAATCTGTTTTTAAATTGTTCAATTATTCATGTCTATTATTAAAATATATCGTTTTTAAATTGAATGTTATGTTAATATTTACTTTTTTGCCTCTGTTAATTATGCTCTGTTTATGTGGTTTATGTTATATGTACGGTTTGATTTACATCAGCATATTAGTTTAAAATCGGTTACAATTATAAAAATAAATTGTTTTTAATTGTGCTCTGTTTATGTGGTTTATGTTACATGTACAGTTGGATTTTTAAAAATTATAATACATTAACAAATATAGTAATATTTTTAAATGTTTAAAAATATTTCTGATAAAAACATATTGTTTTTAATTGTGCTCTGTTTATGTGGATTATTTTACACGTACAGTTGGATTTTTTGTTTAAGAATATTTGTAATAAAAACATCTAACAATAATTTGTTTATTAATTTAATGTAGAATGTATAAACATAAATTAAAAAAATTTAAAGATATCAAACGTGAGTTTAATAAAACTTAATGTTAAACTGAAACCATAAAAAAACATAAAATCCAAGATATAATAACCAACGCATGAAGAAAAATTGTCCAACTCAATACAAATCCAAATGCAAAACTTAAATTGTCTGAACTACTCCTTCAAATTCAAATAACTGAACTACTCCTTCTTCACATTCCTTTTCTGCCTTTTCTTCAATGCATTTGATGAAAACTCATCGATCAATTTTCGATTTGTTTCATCCTCATTGATGAGATCAGCTGAATTTTTTCTCTGATTTGTTGATTTCATTGTTGGTGGTGTCTTCAAAGAATCACATATGTAAACAACTTGAAAAAATGTAAAAACCATTAGACTAAATACATATGTATTACAAATAATAAGACATTTAATATTTTGATAAATACAGTACCTCATCATCATCTCCATGCATCTTTCTCTTCCCCTTTGATCTTCTTACACTCTTCTGAAAAATTTAAATTTTTCCTTAATTAGGCATGTAAATTTGTTCCAACTATTTATAATAATCTGGTGTAAAATATATTTTTCTTGTATAACTTGCCTCAATCAATGTCTTCATGTTCTCATCGGTTGTCACCTTAACAACTGTGAAAGGTCCTTTCATTTTTTTCATGCATCACTATGATTTTGAAGAAGCCTTTTGCACTCACAATTTCATCAATTTCAGTAGGTAATATATCAAGAATTCGATCCTGCAAAAAAAAAAATTTATAAACCTTTTATCCGATTAAGTAGGAAAAAACATAATAACACATTTTAAAAAACTCACTTCTGGTTTTTTTCCAATTAATTCCAATCCTTGAATATCCCACATATCGAGTACTGTTTCTCCAGTTCCATCACCAACTTGAACATCCAATTTGTATCTGCATATTTGAAAATAATATAATGTTAGTTAATTTTTTAAAATTTTAAATCAGTATATAATTTTAATTAAATATTTAATAACATTGCTTTTCCACATATGTCAAATGTTTGACATTGTTCACAAAAAAATTTCAGCTCATCTTGTGGTTGCAATTCTTTCAAACATTGCTTGCACGCAAGGAATGAAAATCTATTAATTGACTCAATGCTGTTAATAGTGGCATGAATCCAGAACTCTCCAATCTGTTTTTTATCACATCATATGTTAAAATTAATCAATCAACTAATTAAATTAATCAATCAACTAATTAAATTAACTTGCATTAATATTGACCTTTTTCTCATCTATTACTTCTTTAATTGTTTTTTAGATGATAACATCATCTATGTTGTCATCAACTGATCTTAAAGATGATATAGGCTCTTTCGTGGAATCAACCTGAAATAAAAACATAAAACAATAAAAATCTGTAATAAAATTTATATATATAAATTTTGATATTTTTTTTAAATATTGAAAACGAATTGTCTGATCAGACCATCTCTTCAGCATTTTCTGCTCCAATTTTGGAAACTGATTCTTCCTCCTGCACCAATCAAACAACTTATTCTGTTAAAAAATTATGTTGTTTATCTAATAAAAAATATTGTATTTTATTTTATGATTTACCTCAATCGAAAATCTCTTTCCACAAATTTTTTCAATTATTACTCTATCACAACAAATCCTAGCTACATTGAAAGATCCATTGTAATTTCTAGTTTGTCCAGGTTGTACACTAATATTAAACAATGCTTTTCTGTTTGCTAGCTTCTCAATTCCTTTTGGAATTTCATCAATCCTTCGACCCTGTAAAATACATTTAATTAATATTTAAATATTTTAATTTTTGTTTTTTAAAATAATAAATTTTACCTCACTCAATTCTGAAGCTGTTTTTTCAAGAAGAGCAATACTTTCTTTATCCCACAAAAGGAACGTCGTCGTTCCAGTTTGATCAACCACTCTTACTGTTAATCTGTACCTATAATATAAAATCTAAATTTAAGACATACATAATTATTTTTAACAGAATATTATATTTAAATTTATTTAAATTTACCTTAGTCTTCCTGCAATGTCATAGGATTGACATTTTTCACAGAAAAATTCGGTAGCATCTCTTGCATGCCAAGTATGACCAATCTCCTTTTGTCTCTACACACAAAATACTTGCATATATCCAGAAATTCCCCGTCTGAAACAAAATCAAATTATATATTTTTATTATGAAATTATCTATATTAAAATGATCCTATAAGAATTAATAATACCTTTCCCTCTGAGAGAATTTTGGATATAGTTTTCAACTCAAAATCACCATCTTTTATTTCATCATTCAAACTCCTTGATGACAATGATGTCAAAGTAGAAATTGTACTTGATCTCACTTTTCCAGTAGTGAGATAACTAAAAATATGAAAGACAAATAATTTAAAACTAAAAAAAATTAATACATAACTATACTGAATAATAAATATACTGTACAAAGGTGCATACTGCAAAATATGATTTTAAATTAATTATATTACCCAAAAGTAAACTCTTTTATATAGTCCAGCTTCTGATCAGTGAGTATCTTTGTAACATTAAATAATGTTGAAACTCTCACCTCCCCTATTGTGATATAAAATTAATATAGTAAGTATAATGCAATAAAACATATAGAATAAAATTTAAATAACCTGTACAAAAAATTAATTACAATAAAAAACTGTTCTCAGCAACTTCTTCATTACGCAATAAAATTACAATAAAAAACTGTTCTCATCAAATACAGCAAAAAAAATAAATCTGTGCCAGAATTAATTATTGATTTTAGTAGTTGGGCCAGAATACTAAGTAGTTGCCCCAATTATAAGAAAATATATTATGGGCCGAATACATCTGATTTGGAATGTTAAAATTAATTCTGGCCCAACTACTAATTAAATGTAATTAAAATGGAATTAGTAGTTGGGCCAGAATTAATTAAATACAATTAATTAGTAGTTCCATCAACTGATGTCATTCATACTCATTTATGACCTTACGTATTAATTTGTATTTTAGAAGTAATATGTAGTTTGACTTACATCATATACAAAACACAAATATTGTATTGTTTCTAATCAAATACAGCAAAAAAAAACATACGGCAAAAAACACACATCATATAAAAAAGACAAATATTGTATTATTTATAATCAAATCCAGCAAAAAAAAAAACATACAGAAAAAAATAACATACTGCAATAAAACATACAAAAAAAAGTGTCTTTCGTACCTCTAAAAATATTTGCTAATCAAATCCAATATTATTTTGAGTTTGAGTATTTACAATATTAAAAACGATCAGTTTGTCACTATATGTAGTTACAGATAGCTATAATATTAAAATATTATTCCATTACAGATAGTTACAATAATATTATAATATCATTCCGTTACAGATACTTACAATAATAATTACAATATTATAATACTATTCCATTCATTTTAAAATAGAAATATTGTGTTATTTATAATCAAATCCAGCACAAAAAAAGTTACAGCAAAAAACATACAATAAAAGAGTATGTATTTCATACCTCTAAAAATATTTGCTCTGCATAATTGCATTATAATTCCAACCGGTGCTTCCGGACCAGAATCTAGAAATTTTATCAACTCATCAACATAGTGCTCCCAAACTGTGCAAGTAATTGTATTCCCCCTAAAAAAGTATTATGAAAAACATTAAAAAATAAAAACTGTAATAATTTCAAAAACATAAAAAAAATAAAAGTTGAACTGTAAAAATTTTACTCGACATCTTCCAACAGTATCAGCTTTGTCATCTTCCCATTTATCTCTTTATGTTGTGGTCTATAGTGAGAAACTATAGTACCAATAACATATGGAAAAAAAAAATTAAATTTAAAAACATTAACAAATTGTTGATATACATTAATTAATTTCGTTAATTCTGAAATTTGCTTACCAAACATTGCAGAGTCGCCTACATTCTCCATTTGTGCAATGTCTGTAAATGTCTTCAGTTGGAAAAAACACTTTGAAAATTCTTCATGAAAAACCTCAAACAATCTTGTGTGTTTAAATACGATAATTTTATGAATACAAGATGTAGTCCTGTATTTCATAATGTTCAGCCCGATCACAAAATCTATCAGCGCGTACACACTGCCTTCAGTTAGCCGGTCTTTAAATTTTTCAGCGTTGGATCCAGGAATTGTTGCATGAATTCTTTCAGCCTACAAAAAAAGAACCAAAAGATTTAGTTTGTCAGAACATTTGATTTAAAAATATTTTAGAGAAAATGGAGATAAACGTTGTTATTATTGTTACCTGACGATCATGGAAAATACATTCAATACCACCGGAATTGGAGTTTTCGTAGCATCTTATGAGTCGCACTTCCAGACCGAACGTACTTCTTCCTGGTTTGAGCATGTCGATAGTTCCAAATACTGGAGCCATTTCTTCTGTGCTGCCTTGAGAACGAAGGAAAATTTTGAGAGAAAATACTGGAAATGGAACGTGTGAACTGAATTACTACTGTATGCAAATGGATCGATTTCAATACTAGTCGCTTATTTTTTTTTTTTCCGGTTACAAATGAAGTGGGGAAGTGGATATCACTTTAGTGGGGTAGTTATTGATTTTATATTGTAATATTTTTTTTTAACATATCCGCCTCAAATTTTTAAAATGCACGGCTTCAATTTCACTTTTTTTGAATGCATTTAAATTAGCATTAAATAATTTATTTTACGAAAATTTTTAAAAAATTACCTACAAAAATTAAATGAAAATTCTATTTTTTAATTCAAAAATTATCTGCAAAAATGAAATTAAAAAGAAATTCTACTTTAAAATATAACAGATTTCTATTTTAGAATTCTGTTTTAAGTAAATTAAATTTTAAAATAAGTATGGAAGAAAATGGAAATGTGGTAAGCACACGTTGACATCTAAAAATTAAAAAATAAATGCAAATTATATGTATTGAAAAATTAAAGATACCCTCGAATATGGAATTTGTATTAGAAAATTATATGTATTGGAAAATTAAAGACACGTTGACACACGTTCTTAAATGAATACATATTTTTTTTTAATTTTTTAATAAAATAAACTGAAATTAAACAGATTAAATAAATGCCCTCAATTCACAGATTATATTGCAAAATTGCCATCAATTTGGAGGGAAAATCAGATTTTTTCTACTTTTATATATAGTATAGATTACAATAAATATATTATTTTGTTTCCCTTGTCATGTGGTATGGACCCCAAACTTAAAAAAGTAAAAACCCTAATATATAAAATTAAAATACCTAACCCACCCTTCCTTTTCTTCTCCAAAAAGAAAAAATTAAAAACAAAAACTGTACAAGCTAGTTCATCAGAAAAGTTGAGTATAAAATGGAGTAGTCCAATCCGACGTAAGGCTCGTGCATGTTCCGGTAGAAATATAAACAAGGGCAAATAACATGTTTTCTTCGACATTCAATATGAAGAAATGCAATGAACAAAAGTGTCGGGGGGTTTATATATTTAGGAGCTATTCTGAGTTTTTAAATGTTTTGGGGGCTGTGCCAAAAATTTTATTCTATTAATATTTATACTTCATATTTAATAATGGAGTGAGGGCTATAAAAAAGGTAAATAGTAAAATGGGGTTATGTTAAAATAGCTTGCATATTTGCACTTGTATTAATCTTTATGTTTTTTTTTTTTTTTGGTTGGGGGAGGGGAATGCAAAAGATGGTTCCTGTTCTGTTGTGTTTATGCCTTTCTAATGGTTTTTCAAAATTTTCCTAACCTTTTATAAATCTAGTCTTGGATTAATTTTTTAGTTTTGAATAACTAACGTGTATTTTTATCTAAATATTTAAATAAGGGTTAAGGGCCAATTTGGCCCCTGAACTATATTGGGGGGGCCAATTGGGCCCTTAAACTATTTTGGGTCTCAATTGGGCCCCTGAATCGTGATTTAAGGCTCAATCAAGCCCCTCCGTCAATCCTCACTTAACGCCCGTTAAGTGATAGCCAAAACGACGTCGTTTTGGCCAAAACGACGTCGTTTTGGCTCTGATCCAAAAAAAAAAAATTTAAATGAATGAAAATCCGAACCCGCCCCGCCCACCCATGGAGAATCCGACCCGATCCCTTCTAATTTGGGGATCGATTTCATATACTCCCCCAAAACCAAATTAATCGACACTTTGTAAAAATTAGGGTTCTTCAACCTTCAAGCGATTCAACCGAACACACCAAAAAAATTTGCAGATTTCTTGTAAGTATTGAGAGATTCAACCAAAAAAATTAGGGTTTAGGAGGTTTAGGGCATCCACGTCACCAGGTCTGTTCGCCACGTAGGATTGGAAGAAGCAACGTGGCAGTCCACGTCGCCGGCCACGTCGGATTCTGGGTGCCCACGTCGGCGAGCGCGTAAAGCACACGGAGGTAAGATTTCATTCCAAACTTGGCGCCATTGCAAAAATCTCTGATTTTTTTCTTTTGATCTGCCTCTTCTGTCTCTGATTTGTGTTCCTTTTTTTTTTTGTATATAGCATTTGGTTTGATGGATTGTGAGATAATAAATTTAGTTTATCACAAGGGTGGTAGATGGGTGTTGAAAGATTCACTAGAATATGTAGGGGGCAGGGAGGTAGTTGAGAAGGGGGATATGGATTTTTTGTCATTCACTCATATGATAAAGAAATATAATCAACAATTTCGAATGCCAGAAGTTAAAAAACTTTGTTACATCAAGCCTGGGAAAAACTTAGTTGATGGGGTGTCATTGCTTGAGAATGATGATGGTATCAATGATATTGTTGCTAGTGTCTTGGACTGCAAGGATGATAGTAGTGTTCACATTTATCCATATGATGATATTGTTGTGAGGAAGAATGTTATAGGCACACAGTCTTCTGCAAATGTAGAGTATATCCCAGATGATGTTGTGTTTGATATGATGGATGAGTCTCTAAGTAGGGGGGTAGTTGCTGAGCAGAATGTCTCTGAAGACTTAGATGTCAGGAAGGGTAAAGAGTTAATGGATAACAAGGGTAAGGGAATATGCATTGAGGAAGAGTGTGAGCAAGAGTTTGGGAGTGAGTTTGATTTAGAGAGTGGAGAGGAAAACTCTGTAGGTGAGTCTGATTCTAGTGATGAAAGCAGTGGGGATGATAGTGAAGTTGAGTTTAAAATACTCACTCAGAGTTCAAGGCATGTTAGATATGAATGTGATGATGGGAATCCTCATTTTTTGTTGGGGATGACATTTGGTAATGCTGAAGAGGCTAGGGCAGCTATAGCTAAATACAGTATAGCAAAGTGTACTCCCTTAAAGTTGAATCCTAATGAAAAACACAGAATTAGAGCAAAGTGCAAGAGTGCAGGGTGTCCTTTTGTCTTGTTCATGTCCAAAACTGGTAAGGATACAGGGCTTGTGGTCAAGACTTTTAACAGTGAGCATAGTTGTTTAAAAGATTCTAGAAATCAGTTAGCTTCTGCCAAGTTTCTAGCCAGGGAGTTCAGAGCCTTAATATGTGATCAACCTACTGTGACTGTGAAGGAGTTAAGAAGACTTGCTGAGCAGAAAATGCACCTGTATGTGTCTAGCACTATGTTTAAGAGGGCTAAGAGAATTGTGAGGGAAGAGTTAGAATGTAGTTACATTAAGGAGTTTGGGTATATAGGTGCTTACTTAGGGCTGTTGAAGGTGACAAATGAGCACACAACCACTCAGCTGGATTTAGATGAACAAGCTATGGGAATGGGTAGACTTGTATTCAAGAGGTTGTTTATTTGTTTTGCTGCTTTGAAGAGGGGCTGGAAAGCTGGTTGTAGGCCTATAATAGGGTTAGATGGCTGCCATCTAAAAGGGACTGTGAAGGGTATAATGTTGGTTGCTGTGGGGAGAGATGCAGCAGATCAAATTTACCCTATTGCTTGGGCAGTAGCAGACAAGGAGAACAATGAGAATTGGAAGTGGTTCATGGAGTTGCTTGTGATGGATCTTGAGATCAATGACAGAGGCAAATCAATTACAGTGATGTCAGATATGCAGAAGGTACATGGCCTTTATTTCAGTTTGTTTTTTTTCTTTAAAAGATACTAACTCATTGTGTGATTTATTGTTTGTATGTAGGGACTAGTACATGCTGTTGGGGAGGTGCTGCCATTAGCAGAGCACAGATATTGTGCTAGGCATGTGCATGCCAACTGGAGCAAGAAATGGCACAGTGAAGAATTGAAGAAGAAGTTCTGGAGTTGTGCATGGAGCAGTTTTAGAGAAGAATTTGAAGACAATCTCAAGCTTTTGGGAGCAGTGAGTAAGGATGCTGCAGAGGACTTTGTGTCCTACAATCCACATGTATTCTGTAGAGCTTTCTTTAGCTCAAGGTCTAAGACTGAGTGTGTTGACAATAACTTTTGTGAATCATTCAATGCTAGCATTAGAAATGCTAGATTTAAGCCCATTGTCTCTATGTTAGAGGAGATTAGGGAGTTAGCTATGACTAGGTTAGCTTCAAACAAAGAATTTGTTCACAAATGGGCAAGTAATTGGAGTCCCTCATGTATGGATATGTATCAAGAGAATCTAGAGAGGGCTTTTGGGTGTAAAGTGTTGTTCAATGGAAATGATGGGTATGAAGTAGGCGATGGTGATGATAGGCACGTTGTGAGGGTAGATTCAAGATTGTGCACATACAGAAGATGGGATCTAACTGGGATCCCTTGTAGTCATGCTATTGTGGCCATCAATCATGCAAAGAAGGATCCTAAATCCTTCATCTCAGCCTGGTACAGTAAGGAAGCATATATGGCAACATATGAGATACCAATGGAGCCTCTGCCCAATCTGAAATTCATGAATGTTAATAGTTTTGAGCCCTGTGAACCCCCACCCATCATTAGGCAGCCTGGTAGGCCTAGAGTTAAGAGGATCAGGAGCTCAAAAGAGTCAAGGAGAGGGCATACTTCTGGGTCGTTGGGCAGGAAGGGTTTGGTCATGAAATGTTCCATATGTCATCTAGAAGACCACAATGCATCAAGATGTCCACAGAAGGAAAAGGCTAAGGTAAACTTAATATTATACTACTGAATATTCTTTAAGTCTACCATTTACTACTTACTTTTCCTTACAGGAGCAAGATGAGGCTGGAAAGAGTAAGGTTGAGACTGCAAAGGGAAAGGGAAAGGCTAAGGCTGGAAAGGGAGTGTCTAAGGTAAAACACTTGTCATTTACTCACTGTCTAAGGTTGACATTTACTCACTGATTCATCTTACAGGAGCATGGTGAAACCGGAAAGAAGAAGGCTAAGGTAAAACACATTTGAATAGTCTTTTCACACTAAGTTTATCATTTACTAATAATTTCTTCTTGTAGGAACAAGATGAGAAGAGAAAGGGAAAACACACTGTAGATAAGGGTAAAAGGAAGATTGATAGCAGTGCATCAACCAATCCAAAATGCAAAAGGAAAAACAGAAGCATTGTTGGCATGGGGTTATACACTGATTCAAACACTGGAAACTCAACATTTAATGTAAGTGAAGTACTATTTTTTTTGTTATATTCTCACTATGCATCTATCCTTCTCTAAATTAACAATGAATACACTGCTTGTAGCCTGGAATGAGCTCTGAGACAGTTATTACTCAGAGAGATCCCATTGCAAGCCAACCCTTGAGCTGTGATCCGGATCCAACCACAAGATATCCAATCCCGAATGAGAGAGAGCTACGCAGAGAATGACAAACCTCTGCAAGTGGTAAAAGCAATGCCACTAGGAGGATTGCATTTGCAGCTACTGGGATTCAATCAATCCAAGCTACTAATCTACCATTCAAACCACCCGGGCCAACCTGGAAAGGGAAACCTTGCACAACAAGGAGTGCCCTTGAGAAGAAGCAGAAGGAAATGAGAGACAAAAAGAAGAAGTGACATCCTGGAAACTGCATAATTTTTTGTAAATGTTTGGAGATGAATTCTGATATGGGGCAGACACTTATTTTGTACATGTTGGGAGGTTGATGACTGGGATATGTAGTCACTTATTTTGTGGGTGTTGTTTGTGAGCAGTCACTCATTTTTTGCATATGTTAGTGGCTGTTGAAGGGTTGGTTCTGAGCTAAGACTCATTTTTTTGTAAATGTTGGTTGACCATTGAATGCAATGGGGGTTCTTTGTGAGCTATGACTCATCTTTTGTAAATGTTGCTTGATCATTGAATGCATTGGGTTCTAAGTGAGCTATGACTCACTTTTTTGTTAACATTATTTGAGAGCCTTGATGGACTATAATTTATGTTATGTGCAGTTGTTCAAATTTATCCAATCATCACTTTAAAAGAGTTGTAGTAACTGTCATAAATATCAAGAATTCATATTAATATCAAAACACATAAACTATGGTAGATACATTGATCTCATAAAAGATGATAGCCTACAGATGATGGACTAACTAATACAGCTTCTGAGATCATACACTACAAATGATTAAAGCTGCATTTTACTTCAAACTTACATAGATTAGCAAGAACCAAGGTACAACTAAAGCAAAGTACAATATTTTAAGCCTATTCTTCATCATCTTCACTTCAACATTAGCTTTCATTTGCAGCTCACTGATATTGGCAGAAAGAAGTTCAATCTCCTCAGACCTTCCATCTTCACTGCATTTTTCATTCAATTGCTTATTCTCCTTCAATAGTTGCCTCTTCTCCATCTTCAATGTGTTTATCACCTCCTTTGCCCTATCACTCATAGGCTCAACATCAAACCACCTAAAATGATTACAACCTCGTTTTGAAATCCTCTCATTTGGTGACTGCAATTATCAAATTTTATAAGAGTTTAACAAATTTTCCTAAAAGTGTATCCAAAATCTGACATGAAGTTCTCCAATTCATACTTACATTATAGTTTCGACAACTATAAAATCTTCTTCCCGGGTTTGCATTTGTCCAGGACGTCTTCATCACTTCTGGAATGCCACAATCGCATAACCTGCTGCCTCCACTCAAATTTAAACTTTGGCTCCTTCTATATGAAGTTGAGCTCGATGACGATTGAGCCTCCATGATTGCGTGCGAAGCTTGAAGATTACCTTCAATTTCAGAGATTGGAGGTGAGTTGGGGAGCTTCAAGAGAATTTTGGGGTTTTAGGGTTCTTGAAATGAATTTGGTTTTGGGGGAGTATATGAAATCGATCCCCAAATTAGAAGGGATCGGGTCGGATTCTCCATGGGTGGGCGGGGCGGGTTCGGATTTTCATTCATTTAATTTTTTTTTTTTTGGATCAGAGCCAAAACGACGTCGTTTTGGCCAAAACGACGTCGTTTTGGCTATCACTTAACGGGCGTTAAGTGAGGATTGACGGAGGGGCTTGATTGAGCCTTAAATCACGATTCAGGGGCCCAATTGAGACCCAAAATAGTTTAAGGGCCCAATTGGCCCCCCCAATATAGTTCAGGGGCCAAATTGGCCCTTAACCCTTTAAATAATATGAAAAGTTACTCCTACTAACAATGGTGTTTTGACGAAATAAAATTTTAAAAAATAATAATTTGTGGTAAGTTTAAAATATGATAAATATGATATTAACACTTAAATCTATCTTATAAATTATATCCCCTCAAATTCAAAAAAAAATTGATGTTTTAACCTCTTAATTTTGTTACAATTATTTAATATTTTACTCCTTTTAACACTATTCCTCTTAAATTTACCCCTATATATTACAATGATAGAAAAATTAAGATATATTAGGAAAATATAACTTAATAGGGGGAGAGGGTATATTTATCACATTTTTATTTTATTTTTTTATTGTAAACCTAAAACATCGATTTTTTGAAACTGGGAGAGAAGAATAAAACTTATTGAGGGCAAACAATTACTTGAAATCTTCTTTTTTCTTTTTTCAAAATAAAAATAAAAATTAAATGTTACTGTAGGCGGATAAATTTTAATGGTTAAATTAAATTATGCCATGCAAATAATTAAATATCAAATTATATCATTTATTTATATTTTAGGAATTTAATTAAATTAATTCCTAAATTAAATAAATAGATATTGATATTTAATATTTGGAGATAAAGATTTAAATATCAAAATATATCATTTATTTATATTTTGGATAGATTTTAATGGCTAAATCAAATTATGCCATACAAATAATTAAATATCAAATTATATCATTTATTTATATTTTAGGAATTTAATTAAATTAATTCCTAAATTAAATAAATAGATATTGATATTTAATATTTGGAGATAAAGATTTAAATATCAAAATATATCATTTATTTATATTTTGGGGATTTACATGAATTAATTCCTAAATTAAATAAATAAATGTTGATATTTAAATATGTGGACAATATCGACCAATCAGGAGTCGACACGTGTCAAATCTGTGCAGAAATCAAGAATTTGATAAAGATAAGTCCAAAATATTGAGGAGCCAATCAAATCGCGCCACCTCAATCCTAAATCTCCAATTTTCTCTCTCCTTACACCTATAAATAGAGGCCATATGGAGAATGAAAAATACACCATAAGTCATTTGAAGAGTTCAAGGATTTGAGAACTTCCATAAGTGAAATTCTCTCTGATATTCAAGGCGTTCTTGTGACATTCAAAGGTGTTCTTCACCAAAATCATCCCGAAGACGGCGTTTGATCCACAAGCAAGGAAGACAAAAGCGTTCTTCGTCAAATTCAACCCAAAATCAGCGTTTGATTCAGAAACAAGGCGACGACCCTCCGAATTAACATTTTTTAAAGACCAAAGACCAAGTCAACGAAGATCGAGGAAATAAATCTTCTCCGAAAACTTCAAATATCACTTGAAGATCGTTCCTAGAGTGATTTATCAGAGGAGAAATAGAGATTGGATCCAAAAATACAAATTTGATCCGAAAATATTGTATTTGTACACTGTTTTGTGTTTTATTAAATTAAATACAAAAATTTGTGTTACAAATTTTGGCATGCCCAGTGGGACAATCTCTACCTCTTATCTTTTCACTCTACCAAATTCGTGAACGATGTCTGCTTAAAGTAGTGCAATGAAAACAAAATTTTCAACAGCACCTACTTCAAAAACCTCAACTACTGAAAAAAGTGTGATGAAAACAAAAATTTCATCCACGGTTGCTCCAGATAGCTCTTTAAAGAGTGTCGGTGTCATTACACGGAGAATGGCCAAACAAGTAAGAGAGACTTCTCAGTCAATTAATCCTGCAGAAACGGAACTATAACTGGCTGACAAGAACAAGAAAAGTGATGAATTGGAGACTGGTGTTGCACCATTGAACACTCACTCATCAACAAGTTACCCACTTGAGGAGTCCGTCATGATGGCAGATGGATCGATTATCGATGAACAAATCGCAAATTTGACAAAGTTGATGGAGCAAATGTATGCCCATATAAAAAAGCAAGACGACCAAATTGCGAGGCTCTTGAAAGGGAAAGAAGTCGTGAGTCAAGAGAATCATGAAGAAAATAGTGAAAATAATGGTGATGAAACACCTGAGAAGCCAAAAATGAATGATGATATAAAATCATCTGCTAAAGAGTTGAATGTTTCAGTTGATGGTTCTATTCCAATCAACCAACTCAAGGAGTTCATTGAAGGAACCATAAAAGATAGGTTCGGTGAAAGTTCCAAGTCAATGGCGGTTTATTCTAAGCCTTACACTCGAAGGATCGATAAC
The DNA here is from genome assembly GCA_026008535.1 of Perilla frutescens. Taxonomy (NCBI): domain Eukaryota; kingdom Viridiplantae; phylum Streptophyta; class Magnoliopsida; order Lamiales; family Lamiaceae; genus Perilla; species Perilla frutescens. The sequence goes on along the minus strand of BRKX01000003.1, from coordinate 65,615,318 downwards.
TTGAAGATGCCTATAGGTTATCAACCCCCAAAGTTTCAACAGTTCGATGGAAAGGGTAATCCAAGACAGTATGTAGCCCATTTTGTTGAAACGTGTAATAATGCTGAAACCTATGGAGATTATTTGGTCAAGCAGTTTGTTCACTCTCTGAAAGGAAATGCATTTGACTGGTATACAGACTTGGAGCATAACTCAATTGATAATTGGGAGCAACTCGAGCATGAGTTTCTCAATCACTTTTACAGTACCAGAAGAACCGTCAGTATGGTGGAACTCACAAGTTCTCGCCAATGGAAAGAAGAGCCTGTGATTGATCATATCAATCGGTGGAGAAATCTTTGCCTTAACTGCAAAGATCATTTGTCTGAAGCATCTACCATAGAAATGTGCATCCAAGGAATGCATTGGGATCTTCAATATATCCTGCGAGGAATTCAACCAAGAACTTTTTAAGAACTAGCTACCAGAGCTCATGATATGGAGCTAAGTATGGCGGTAAGTGGAATTGATAGACCACCAATGCAAGAACCTCGCAAGTTCAAAGAAAGGCAAGATTTCAAGAGGTGTGTTAATTCCTTCGACAAAGCACCAAAGAAAGAGTCTATGGCAACGAAAGCAACACCTGTCAAGTTCATCAGAAAGGATGCTGACAAAGATACAAAGCAGAATGTTTAGCCAGAAAAGAGGATGACCCTAAAGAAAATGCAACAAAAACAATATCCTTTTCTGGATTCAGATGTATCGGGGATTTTTGATGACCTACTCAAAGAAGGACTTATTGAATTTCCAGAAATGAAGCGTCCCAATGAAGCATGGAGAATTGATGACCCGAAATACTGCAAATACCATCGATTGGTTGGACATGCCATTCATGGCTGCTTCATATTTAAAGATAAGATCATGCAACTAGCTCGTCAAGGAAAAATATCACTTGAAGAAGAGGATGCCACTGCAAATATTATCATCACTGAGTCTAGTAATGTGGTGAATGATGAAGAAGATAATGAACGAGTCGAAATAGAGACTCATGTGGCTGATAATGATTGCAAATCTGCAATAACATTTACCGATGAATATTTGTAGCTTGGGTCTGATCCTCACAATAGGCTTTTATTCATGAGTGGCTATGCATGTGAAAAATGAGTCAATAGAATACTTATTGATGGAGGATCTGCAGTATATATCTTGCCTCTGAGAACATTGAAAGAATTGGAAATTCCCACAGAGGATCTTTCTGGTAGTCGGTTGATGATTCAAGGATTCAACCATGAAGGACAAAGAGCTCTTAGTGCCATAAGATTGGATTTGCTAATTGATGATATGAAATCAACCGCAATGTTTCACGTGATTGACGCCAAAACTTCATATAACATGCTTCTTGGACGATCATGGCTACATGAGAATGGAGTTGTCCCCTCAACATGGCATCAATGCTTCAAGTATTGTCGGGATAGAGTCGTAAAAATGGTAGTTGGTGACCACAAGCCTTTCACAGAAGCTAAATCATACTTTGCCGATTCAAAATACTACCTACCTAACACAAAGGCAGGAAAATGGGCAGTAGTCCATCAAAAAGAACCTGAAAACAGCCAAAAGATCAAGAAAGAAGCATCTGGAACAGAATCACTAGAAGGACCCACTTTGCCTCTAACCAAAATTGATCCAAAGAAGCCAATCCCACCACCACCTAAAGGGTTCGTTCAACCAACACAAGGCGGTGCTACTGAATATGGAGAAATGTGAATAGTGATGCCACTCAGCATTTTGGTCCAAAAGCATTTAAACTTCTCGTTAAAGCTGGATATAGTCCACAAGAAAGCCCTGTGACGGAGTCCCATTCAAAAGTTGTAGATCAACAGAACTACGGACTTAATGCCACACAAAAAATGTTGAAAAAGAACGGCCATGTTGTCCCAAGCACTAAGGCAGGTTTGGGATTTGTCCCACAAAGTCCAGTCCACATCACCATCAAAAGGGCTACAACAAACCATGTCTTTGAAGGAAAATTTTCGACAACAGAAGATACAGTTGGCAAATACAAAAAGGATTCTCCAAGAACATCTGTTTTCAAGAGACTTGGTGAGACTCTGAGGGTGTCTGTCTTTGAGAGGCTTGGTAGAAAATATGGTGGCAAGATCAAAAAAGTTGAAAGACGATAAGTCCATTTATTTCGTGTTTTTATGGGCATTTTATTCGATATAAATGTCCCTTTTAGTCTATTTTGAGTCGAAAAGAACCAGGTTGAGGTCAAAGGGCATTACGGAGGTTGAGTCTGGTGAAAAGGGCATTTTATGCTAAATTATTCATGTTTATCTCATCGCCATAAACCGTATTCAGAGGCACTGGGGACTCTTCAGCATTCATCATACATTCGGGAAGCAGAATGGGCATATCAGAAAGGGATGAAGCTGACCAGATGATGTCGTGCCTACACTACTGGCACAGACTCAACCACAGGCCAGAATGGGCACATGCATGAATTTCGGGATTCTGTTGGAAGCTAGAGGTGTGAAGAATGGCTGCATATCCGAATGAGAGTTGGTGATAAGCTGGACTCCTAAGAGGCATGGCAACTAAGAGATAGATGAGATAAGGACTACTGGAGGCTTGGAGATGAAGTGATAAAGCCAATCCCTAAAAAATAGGGATTTGGTCAACAAACTGGATAAGGCTTATCTAGACAGATCAGGATGAGGCACGCTGGATCTGGAAGCCAGTGAAGACCCCAGTTTGTTGGGGAAACTCAAACTCGAAAATGTAACTATTTAAGCTAGTTTTATTTTCTGGAAATGAAGCTTTCGGAAGTTAGAAACATTGCTACAATTTTACTTTTCTGCATTTCATTTTCGTACGCTGCTTAAGCAGCCACAAACAACCCAATAGGCCTTAAGCCATTGAGACTTAGGATTATGTTTATATTTCTCATCGTTGGAGTTGAGATTTTTGCCTAATAAATTCGTAAGTTTTCATTTATTTTATGTCTTTAATTTCTGCAATTTTAGTTATGTCTAGCCTGCTTGGCTAGATCTTTATTTCTGGTGTTTGAACAATGAAAATGGTTTAAGTACAAATCTGGACTCGTGAGGCCGAAATGGGCATAGTAATGCATGATAAGTTTCTGTCGATTCTTGAGCCTTGTTCTACGTGAGTGTGTGTCTGAAGTGCCCAATGTGGCTGATCACTCGTTAGGTAAAGAGGGCACACCACTATTAATTGAATTGGCGAATCGTGACTGTGTGTTGATTCATATAGTAATAAGAGAATCGACGGGGTGTTGTGGGCACAAGAGGAATCAGTTGAACACAACAGATCTGGGTCCGTCTAGGGTCACACTGCTGCTTGCTTGCTTACATCTCTTAAAGGAATCGGGAGGTGGGTAACTGGTTAGGGGTTTAATAGAAGAGAAATCACTTTTAAACCTAAAATGAAAGGATGAATGAGGAGACCATGAGAGGAATCCGGTCACCATAACTAGATGACCTATCATGTATGAAAATCGGTGTACCCATGATCGAGCAGTTTTACACTTAAACCAAATTCAAGTTCAAATGCCAGAACCTTTTGTTATTTGATATTGTCTTTAGTTTCCTTTTGCAGATTTACTTTCAGTACAGTGACAACACAAAACCTCCCCTTTTTTGATTGGTGACTCAAAGGTAGAATCACATTAGCTCTCTGTGGGATCGACCCGTACTCACAAGCTAGCTACGCTCGCTGTGGGCATAGGAGCAATACAAATTTATTTTAAGCGCGAAACGACCATGCGTCAAAATTGGCGCCGTTGCCGGGGAATTGATTTTCAGTGATTTTACTTTCCAAGCTGGTGTGCCTAGAAGTTGATGCCCAGAAGTTCTTCAGAAGAGACTCTATTGTACGATCCGGAGATAGAGAAAACTTCAAGGAAGAACAGAGCAGTAGTGAAGAGGGCACGCCGAGCTGTGAACAAACCTCGTGAGCCCACACCACCACCAGAAGATCGAGAAGAAGCAGGGCACGAGGAGGAAGAACAATTTGAGAATGGCCACACTGATAATATGGCCGCCGAAGGAAGAACTTTGAGACAGTTAGTCTTTCCGACTAACATGAATCTTCGCCCAATGGGCATTACGATCCCAGCAGTCACACAGACATGGGATCTGCAAGCAAGCTTCATCCAAATCTTGTCTAAATTTCATGGGATGACTGGAGAGGACCCTCAAAGGCATTTTCAAGATTTCGAGATGATTTTCCAAACTCAACCATCAGATCATGGAAGAGAAGAATATGTGCGGCTGGTCTCATTCCCTTTTACTCTACAGGATGGGGCATGGGACTGGATGTACACTCTGCCGACTGGTAGTGTGAACACGTAGGGGGAACTTCAACAAAAATTTTTGGAGAAGTATTTCTCAGCTTCCAGAGTGCAGGAGATGAGAAGAAGGATCGGAAGTCTGAAAATGGGCATGAACGAGAGTTTCTATGATTACTGGGATCGTTTCCAGAATATTCTGGCGAAATGCCCACAGCACCAGATAACTGATCATGATCTGATCCAACACTTTGTTGGAGGTTTGAGGCCACATGAGAAGACGATTGTTAATGCATCTTATGGAGGGTCCATATTAAACAAGCGACCAACTGAAGCCTTTAGAATTCTGACCGAGATGGCTGAAGACAACCGAGATTTTGGTGGAGAGGGCAAAAGAAGCGTAAATGCATTTGGGAAATTATCCAATGATGAGAGCATGATTGAAAAGTTATTTGAACGAATTGGAAAGGCTGTTATAGTAGCAATCACAGGAAGAAATCCCAGACCATGTGGGGTATGTAAAAGTGTGCTTCATTTTACCGCCGAATGCCCAATGCAGGAGGAGATAGAAAAAGTTAATGCTGTGGAAGGGCACAACAACTATTAGTGGAGATATGATCCTCATTCTGAAACATACAATTCAGGTTGGAAAGACCATGATGACTGCAGATGGAGAAGGCCTGAGAATGCTCCACCCATGCGACCTCCACCACTAGAAGAAAAAATGAGATCGAGGTTGGAAGATTTAGTCCAAGCCTTGGCAAAAGAAAACGTGAAGGCTGCGCAAGAGAATGAAAAATTTAAGCAAGAGACAAGAGCGGACTTTGCACATATGAGCAAACAAATTGCTCAATTAGCCCAAACGGTTCACAGATTGGAAGTAAAAATTGGTAAACTTCCATCCTAAGTGGAGAACCCTCATGAACAAGTTAATGTTGTGACCTTGAAGAGTGGGAAGGATTTACCGAAAGTGGTCTGCTCAGCTGAAATGGAAAATGATGTGCCCAAAAGAAGAGAACAATCATCGGAGAATGGGGCACAACAAGTCAGTCAGCCTACTCTGGAGCCCATTCGAGAGAAACTGAAAATTTCAAGAAAACCTCCTTTTCCAGATAGATTGGCACAAAATAGGAAGGAAGAAGAGATAAGTGAGATGCTGAAAGTCTTCCGCAAAGTGGAAATCAACATTCCACTAATTGAATCCATTAAACAAGTTCCGCGGTATGCCCATTTTTTGAAAAAGTTGTGCACCAGAAAGATACGGTTTAAAGATGATGCTAAGTTCCTTGTGGGAGAGAATCTATCAGCTGTAATTCAGAAGAAGATGCCAAAAAAGTGTGATGATCCAGATATGTTCACAATACCATGCATCATTGGAGAAAAAAAGGTTGAAAAGGCCATGTTGGATCTGGGGGCATCAATAAACGTCATGCCCCTGTCAGTTTTTAATGAATTGAAGTTGGGACCTCTGCAACCAACTCATGTGGTTATTCAGTTGGCAGACAGATCGAATGTGTATCCAGAGGGACTGATCGAAGATGTGGTAGTTAAGATGGACGAGATGATATTCCCAGTGGATTTCTATGTGCTTGATATGGGCACATCAACGAGATCATCAATTCTTTTGCTGGGGAGACCTTTTATGAAAACAGCTCACACACAAATTGATGTCGACAAGGGCACACTGACGTGCGAATTTGATGGAGAAAAAGTTACATTCAACATTTTCGAAGCTATGAAGCACCCACCTGATACAGAAAATGTGAATTTTGTGGATCTCGTTGATGCACCATCTCAGTCCACGCTCTCAATGATGAAAAATCGAGAACCTCTGGAATGGGCATTATGGGAAGGACTAGCTGATCGAGATGCCCTTGATGAAAATGATGGCATTCAAGATGCAGTTAAGATGCTGGATTCACTCAAGGAGATGCCACCAGGAGTAGTGGATTACAATATACCCACAAGAAACGATAGTGACAGAATGCTGTCTTCTATTATGCCAACACCGAAGTTGGAACACAAGCCACCATGGGGCATTCGGAAGCTTAATAGAGAGCAAGTTGGGCACAACAAAAAGTTTCAGACCCAAGAATCAGAAGAAACGGGTATGAAAGTCTATGATGATATTCTCTATAAAGTAAGAATGAAAGGACTCCATGATCAGGTTGTGAAATGGAAAAGGTTCACTCGAGGGCAACAAGTACTGCTTTATCATTCCAGATTCAAGCTCATGGGAGGAAGTCTAAAGATGAAATGGGTCGGGCCATTTGAAGTGCATGCTGAATTTCCTAATGAGGTAATAGAAGTGAAAAATCCGAAAACAGAAAGACATTTCAAAGTAAATGGGCATAGACTGAAGCCTTACCTGGGGCACATCGACTCTGAAGAAAGAGCAATATGGCTCACGGAGCCCAGTAATATCTGAACAAAGGAGTGTCGTGCCCACGACAGTAACTAGGGCGTTACTGGGAGGCAACCCAGGTTTTATTTATTTTATTTCATTTTTTTTAAATAAAATTTCCAGTAAAGTAAACTAGTTTAGGATCAATTTTACGCTTGTTTTGGATAAGATATGTGTTTGCAAGTTAAGATAAGGAGAGAGAAAGCAAGAAATAAAGAGAATCCCTTGGAAGTAGGGATTTGGAACAGGGCACTCTGAAGGGATGAGGGATCTGCCAACTGGAAGGGCACAACAAGGTGATAGTGCCATTGCTATGATCACAGGGAAGCTACGTGCAATCAAAAATACCTTATTCCAGTTTGATACCCATTTGGTGCGCATGGAGAAAGCCCTTATTTCCTACTTCAAACATGCTGGATTCACCTAACCAGCATCCGTGACTGAGTAACCTGGTTCTGTTCTTTTCATTAGATTAGTTTTTTTAGAGTCGCCCCTATTTCACCCACTTTGCCTCGTGCAAAGTGTGTGGGTGGGGGCATTCCAGTTTATATTTTCTTTGTTTTCTTGTTGAGTTTGTTTAAACACTTTGCCTCGTGCAAAGTGTGTTGGTGGTCAGTGTTTCTGTTAAGCATGCTTTCTATGAGTTCATGTGGCCATTACCTTTGATATATTCGAATTAATTGCTTTTCAAAATCAACATGGCCACAGTAAGATAGGGATGACGAAAGAGTTTAGCATGCCCTGGGAAGATTTGAGCCTATATGCTGTATGGCCATTTCACAGCTTTCTTTACTTCATGTGTGTTAACATTCTGTGCTCAGGAGTTCTAGAACTTGCCACTGTTCTGCTTGAAGCCTTGAAATTGTTGATGCATATGTAGATGATATAGACCATCTTTTGCTGAGCCACCATGATATAAATTGACCCACCAACAACACAGCCTTGCAGACCTTTTGAACCTATGAAATGCCCTAACAGATTTTTTGTTTGGGATGATAATATATAGCCAGGGCATCACAAAAGCCTGCAAAAAAAAAGAGAGGCAAAATTGTTGGGGGATATATGTGAAAAGACCAGAAAGAGATAGAGGGGATAAAAAAAAGAGAGAAAAAAAAAGAAAAAAAAACTATATGAAAAAAAAAAAAAAAGAGAGAATAAATTCCCCCTAGTCTTAACTGTTCAGAATGCCCAGATAAAGAAATATTTATTGGCCGAAGAGGGCACAGAAGGGTAATCGATTAACTGAAAAATGGGGGGTCTGTACAGAAATAAAGCCCCACCTTACATGAAATGCCCATTATAGCCTAAAAAGCCTTATTGATACTTATGCATCTATGGTTACTCAAGATTGACAGCAGAACTTTATCAAGCTTATGGGACGAATAGGTACAAAATGCATTGAATTAAGTGTATACACTGAGCCTAAACACTGAGTGAAGAGAGTTTGTGAGGATTACCAAGCTAAACTCATTTTTGATCCATTTTTGGTGTGCTGAAACTTTGCAATTTTGTTGGAAAATTAAAGTTGATGTGCCCACACTGATTAACAGTTTGCATGCTTGTTTTTTGTGAGTCTATTTCTTTTCTCTTCCTTTTCATTTGTTTTTCTGGACGCGTTGCATCCCATGCTTTAGGACAATCATGTCTAAAGTGTGTGGGTATGATAAGTCCATTTATTTCGTATTTTTATGGGCATTTTATTCGATATAAATGTCCTTTTTAGTCTATTTTGAGTCGAAAAAAACCAGGTTGAGGTCAAAGGGCATTACGGAGGTTGAGTCTGGCGAAAAGGGCATTTTATGCTAAATTATTCATGTTTATCTCGTCGCCATAAACCGTATTCAGAGGCACTGGGGACTTCTTCAGCATTCATCATACATTCGGGAAGCAGAATGGGCATATCAGAAATGGATGAAGCTGACCAGATGATGTCGTGCCCACACTACTGGCACAGACTCAACCACAGGCCAGAATGGGCACATGCATGAATTTCGGGATTCTGTTAGAAGCTAGAGGTGTGAAGAATGGCTGCATATCCGAATAAGAGTTGGTGATAAGCTGGACTCCTAAGAGGCATGGCAACTAAGAGATAGATGAGATAAGGACTGCTGGAGGCTTGGAGATGAAGTGATAAAGCCAATCCCTAAAAAATAGGGATTTGGTCAACAAACTGGATAAGGCTTATCTAGACAGATCAGGATGGGACACGCCAGATCCGGAAGCCAGTGAAGACCCCAGTTTGTTGGGAAAACTCAAACTTGAAAATGTAACTATTTAAGCTAGTTTTATTTTCTGGAAATGAAGCTTTCGGAAGTCAGAAACATTGCTACAATTTTACTTTTCTGCATTTCATTTTCGTACACTGCTTAGGCAGCCACAAACAACCCAATAGGCCTTAAGCCATTGGGACTTAGGATTATGTTTATGTTTCTCATCGTTGGAGTTAAGATTTTTGCCTAATAAATTCGTAAGTTTTCATTTATTTTATGTCTTTAATTTCTGCAATTTTAGTTATGTCTAGCCTGCTTGGCTAGATCTTTATTTCTGGTGTTTGAACAATGAAAATGGTTTAAGTACAAATCTGGACTCGTGAGGCCGAAATGGGCATAGTAATGCATGATAAGTTTCTGTCGATTCTTGAGCCTTGTTCCACGTGAGTGTGTGTCTGAAGTGCCCAATGTGGCTGATCACTCGTTAGGTAAAGAGGGCACACCACTATTAATTGAATTGGCGAATTGTGACTGTGCGTTTATTCATATAGTAATAAGGGAATCGATGGGGTGTTGTGGGCACAAGAGGAATCAGTTGAACACAACAGATCTGGGTCCATCTAGGGGCACACTGCTGCTTGCTTGCTTACATCTCTTAGAGGAATCGGGAGGTGGGTAACTGGTTAGGGGTTTAATAGAAGAGGAATCACTTTTAAACCTAAAATGAAAGGATGGATGAGGAGACCATGAGAGGAATCCGGTCACCATAACTAGATGACCTATCATGTATGAAAATCGATGTGCCCATGATCGAGCAGTTTTACACTTAAACCAAATTCAAGTTCAAATGCCAGAACCTTTTGTTATTTGATATTGTCTTTAGTTTCCTTTTGCAGATTTACTTTCAGTACAGTGACAACACAAAACCCCCCCTTTTTTGATTGGTGACTCGAAGGTGGAATCACATCAGCTCTCTGTGGGATCGACTCGTACTCACAAGCTAGCTACGCTCGCTGTGGGCACAAGAGCAATATAAATTTATTTTGAGCGCGAAACGACCGCGCGTCAAAAGGTTAAATGGATTTGATAAACCTCGAGTAACTCAAAAGGTAAGGAGTTTGATCCCTTCCCGTATGAAGAGATGCACTACATTGACTGTGTCATGTGAAAGAGAACTAAAAGCCAAGATGAAATCTGTCATCTTTACGCAACACTTTGAAGATGAAGCCGATAGAGAAAGTGTAGCTTCATCTTACTATGCTTCTAGTGGTATTCAAAACACGATCCCTCGTGATGTTCAAAACCAGTTGCATCGAGACATCTCCCACCTGGTTAGAAGGGATGTGATCAAGATAAATAATGTGGCACACATAATTGGGGTGAGACGAAGGGACGGAACAATGAGAAAATGCATAGATTTCAAAAGTTCTGAAGAAATGAATGAAGAAGTTACCTCATCACATCACATTACCTCAAGTGAAGAAGTGACTGTCGAAGAGGAAGATGCAGAGATAGCACCTCCTCAGTTTGAAGAAGAAGTTAAGTCCACTATTGATGAGTTAAAAGAAATCAATTCAGGTGATGAAAATAACCCAAGGCCCACCTACATAAGTGCACTTTTGACTGCCGATGAAGAATATTCATACATTGAACTGCTAAAAGAGATCAAAGATGTATTCGCTTGGTCATACAAAGAGATGCCTGGATTAAATCCAAAGATAGCTGTACATCATCTAGCAGTGAAGAAGGAGATACGACCAGTCTCAACAAACTCATTGAAGTGGGGTTTATTAGAGAAGTTAAATATCCAACTTGGATATCCAGCATGGTCCCTGTGAGAAAGAAAAATGGGCAAATTTGAGTTTATGTTGATTTTAGAGATTTAAATGAAGCATGCCCAAAAGATGACTTCCCACTGCCAATCGCCAAACTGATGATCGATGCTACCACTGAACATAAAGTACTATCTTTCATGGATGGATCTTCTGGTTATAACCAAATCCGTATGTCTCCAGAAGATGAAGAGCTCACTGCATTTCGTACCCCTAAAGGGATATACTGCTACACAGTAATGCCATTTGGATTGAAGAATGCTGGTGCTACTTATCAAAGGGCTATGCAGAAGATATTCGATGATATACTCCACAAAAACATTGAATGTTATGTGGATGATGTGGTGGTAAAGTCAAGATGACGAAGTGATCATTTAGGAGATTTAAAAATGATCTTTGAGCGGCTTAGATAGTATTAACTAAAGATGAATCCCCTGAAGTACGAATTGGTGTAAAGTCTGGAAAATTCCTTGGATTCATTGTTCGCCACCAAGGAATAGAAATTGAAAAAGCCAAGATTGATGCAATGATGAAGATGTTTGCACCTCGTAATCTTCATGAGTTAAAGAGTCTACAAGGAAATTTGGCATATCTCTGAAGGTTTATCTCAAATCTAGCTGGTCGGTGTCAACCATTCCGCTGGATCATGAAAAAGGGTGTGCCATTCGAATGGGATACGTCGTGCAGTAATGCTTTTAAAAACATTAAAGACTATGTTATAAAATCTCCCGTGTTAGTGGCACCGGTGGCAGGTCACCCGTTGATTTTATACATTGCTGCTCAAGAAAGGTCTCTGGGGGCATTACTTGCCCAAGAAAATGAGAATGGCAAAGAGAGTGCTCTATACTATCTCAGTAGAATGATGACGCCAAACAAGTTGAAGTACTCTCTGATTGAGAAGTTATGTTTAGCTTTGATATTCTCCATTCAGAAATTAAAGCATTACTTCCAAGCTTATACAGTCCGTCTCATCTCCAAAGTAAATCCCTTGAAGTATGTAATGTTAAGACCCGTTCTGTCAGATAGGCTTGCACGGTGGTATCTCCAACTGCAACAATTTGAGATCATATATGTTCCCCAAAAGGCTGTGAAGGAACAAGTTCTGGCGGATTTTCTGGCTGATCATCCAATCCCCGCTGAATGGAAACTCACCGACGATCTCCCAGATGAAGATTTACTTGCAGTTGAAATCTCTCCTCCTTGGCTTATGTATTTTGATGGTGTGGCCCATATAGAAGGAACTGGTACCGGAGTTGTGTTGGTAACACCTGATGGAGAAGTACTGCCTTATCCCTTTACCCTGATAAAGAATTGCTCCAATAATGTAGCTGAGTATCAAGCGCTTATCCTTGGATTGGAAATGGCAATAGATACGAAAAGTTTGCACATGAAAGTGTATGGAGATTCTAAGTTGGTGATCAATCAGATCAACGGGGAATATGAGGTAAAAAAGCTCGAATTACTACCATACGTCGAGTATGCTCAACGAATGATTGGATGGCTCCGAAATATGGAAATTGAACATGTGCCAAGAAAAGAAAATAAACAAGCAAACGCATTGGCTAAGCTTGCATCCACAACAGCCATGGATGATCGCAAAATTCTCATACCCATTTGTAAGAGTTGGGTTATACCACCTATCTTCGAAGACGAAGATTGTGAAGAAGAAGAGAATAATGTCGTGGAAGTATTTGAAATTGAGAAGGAAGACTAACGGCAGTTATTCGTTGATTATTTAAAGTATGAAAGGCTGCCAGATGATCCGCGTCGAAGAATTGATATTCGCCGCCGCGCTGCTCGCTTTATATATTTCAAAGGCATGTTGTATAGATGGTCTTTTGATGGTGTCTTTCTGAGATGTTTAAGTGATGAGGAAGCCGCTAAAGCTATGGAAGAAGCACACTTTGGTGTTTGTGGTACTCACCAATCCGGCCCAAAACTGCACTTCCGAATTAAAAAAATGGGTTACTACTGGCCAACCATGGTGAAAGATTGCTTGGATTATGCGCAGAGATGTCAACCTTGTCAATTCCATGCAAATCTTATACATCAACCACCCGAGCCATTGCACCCAACAGTCACTTCTTGGCCTTTTGATGCTTGGGGCATGGATGTTGTGGGGCCTATGACAAAATCTTCTAGGGAGCACTTATACATCTTGGTTGTGACAGATTATTTCTCAAAGTGGGCTGAAGCAGTACCTTTGAAGGAAGTAAAGAAGGAGAATATAGCCGACTTCATCAAGTCCAATATTATCTATCGACGGGGTCCCTCAATACATCATCACTGATAATGGAAAGTCCTTTAGTAATGCATTGATAGATAAACTCTGCGAGAAATTCAACTTCAAGCAAAGAAAATCATCCATGTATAATGCAGCTGCAAATGGACTAGCTGAAGCTTTTAACAAGACATTGTGCAACCTGTTGAAGAAGGTAGTTGCAAAATCAAAGCGTGATTGGCATGAACGAATTGGTGAAGCATTATGGGCGTACAAAACAACTCATAGAAAGCCCACACAAGCAACTCCCTATTCACTGGTGTATGGGGTGGAGGCCGTTATCCCGCTTGAGCAACAAATTCCATCTCTCAGAATTGCTATCCAAGAAGGATTAACTGAAGAAGAGAATGCATACTTGCGTCTTCAAGAGTTAGAAGCTTTCGATGAAAAATGATTGGAGGCCCAGCAAAGATTGGAATGCGATCAAGCTCGACTCTCAAAAGCTTTCAATAAAAAAGTGCGATCACGTTCTTTCCAAGTTGGAGATCTGGTTCTTGTTGGGGTTTTTTCGAATTGAACCACTGCAGGATCTAATTGGATGTTCATTAATCCTAATGTCATGTAGATCATAAATTCATGCATCTCATATGTTTTAATTAACCGAGTTTAATTAACATGCAAATCCGGTTTAAACGATTCTACTAAAGCGGAAACATAGAATCGAAAAAAGACTTACAAATTAAACGACGGGTGGAGGACAAGATTAAAGGTCTAATCTTGTTGTTGTGTATGATGATGATTGGCGCCCTACAGTGATATTCTACTCCTTGATCTTCTGTTGTATTCCCGGACTGAATCTAGTTTCAGGGTGGGCTGAAATCTACTAGATCGGTATGGAATCTGTGGAGATAAAGAGAACACAAGAGGAGCTGATTATTACTCTCTAAATTTCGTCCCCCACCTCCCTATTTATAGGGGAGGTGGTCGAAATTTCAGTGTCCCAACCCTACTGGGTTTGGGCCTCTATCCCTTTTTCTATCTCCAGTCCATTAAAGTCATATTGAGCTACAACAGGGATCTAGAAGAATATTAAATTGGCCTGCTAATTTATTTAATTTCCAATATCCAATAAACTTAGGATATTATTAAATAAATTAAGTATTATTTTTATTCCACTAAAGAAATAATACTGACCTACCAATTTAATACATATTTCTGAATATGCTTTCTCCTTTAGTCCAGCCATTCCCCGCGGTTAAGATATAATGCCCATTAATTAATTATGTAAGCTTCTGACAGCTATAGTTAATTAATATCTTATCCTTGAGTAGTACCACACAAGCTTTACTCATGCACGGAATAAATTCCACCTGCAGGGTTTCAGCATGAATTTGCATTTCCTCAAGGGGACACCATCAAACTGGCGCACCAGGACACGGTGCCCCTACATATTGCACAACCCATCATAAGTGTAAATTTCACAACCCAAGATATCGAGATTATTGATCCTTATGAAAGAATCTCACCCTTTGATAAATCAAAGCTGCAAACACTACACGTATATGTCCGCCAACCCATAGGGGTTAAGAACCCGAACTCTGTGGATTCTTATTCTCTCATTTAAGGTCAGAATAGAGAATAGAATCCTAAGTAGATCCTCCTCAATACACTTGACCATGTATTAGAATAATCAGTTAGTCAAGACAAACTAACTATCAGATTATTCTACGGCGTACCGATAGCAGGTTCAGTGCCATCTAAACCGTGAGCCTTTTAATACATTACAAGGAACCGATGATATGATCTAACCATGTGTTTACCCACACCATATCATCTACAATGTAAGTATAGTGAACATGCATATAAAAATAACAATTTAAATGCAAACAGTGACCGCAATTGTATTCATTCTATATCATCATAAAACCATTATTAATAATGTATACACAAGACAGGTCTTCTAGTATACAAAACCAACAGTTCTTGCTATGAGAAGACCAATTATCACCACTCATCGTGTTGGAAACAAATTTATGTCAAGATGGGATGGTCCATATGTTGTTAAAGAAGTCTACACAAATGGTGCCTATAAATTGATCTCTGAAGATAACGTGAGAATTGGCCCGATAAATGGGAAGTTCTTGAAGTGTTACTATCCTTGAAAGAAGAAGATATGAAGAAAACTCCTGGCCCGCATGAGTATAAACTGGGTACGGTAACCACCAAAGAATGTGCACGTGGCTAAACTGTTAACTTTCCCACTAAAAGTTAAATTTATGTGGATAAACTGTTATTTATCCCACCAAATGTGTTCTATGTGGTTAAAGTATAAACCCACTTTGTTTATAGTGGTTAAAGAATATTCACTCTTGGCCCGCATAAGTATAAACTGTGTACGGCACCCCCCCAAAACAAAATACAAATCGATCATTTGAACTACGTTTTGACTTGATCCTTTTCAAAAAGGGTACGTAGATAGCTTAGATATTTCTAAGTTCAGTCATGATTTGTGTTTCATCATTTCAGTTGAATGATCATAGTTAAAGAATTTGAAGGCTCAAAGTGGAAAAGAATCAATGCATTGATTTAATAAAACCACAAAAGAATTCATATCAACTATTGACATTGCCCAAATGTTAAAAAAAAAAAAGAGAAAAAAAAAACAGCAAGCTAAATAAAGATTTAAGCAAAAGGATCTTGATCTTCCAAAGCTTTCTGGGCTGACTCCAAAAGAGATTTTGTGTTTTCTACCTTCTCGATTGCCTGTTTCTCGGAGACATTCTTTAGCTTGGCAAGTTCTTCTTCAAATCCTTTGATCTTATTTTGAGTATCATCATGAGAGATTTGATGTTCTTTCAAAGATATGCACAAGTCTGTATGCCGCTCTTCCAAGTCAGCAAGTTCTTTCTCAATGGACTGTATCTGACCAATCTCTTCATTGCTTCTAGCCTCGGCATTACTAATGCAACATCTAATCTCCTCAAGACGTTGGGTAGAAAGCCCTTCAAACTCAAAATATGACGATCTCACTTCATCATAAGCAGCAGCTATGGTGAAAAGCTCGCCCAAGCTCTTCTCCAGAAAAGACATGTCAAAGTCACCAGAAAAAGCCTTTATTTGCGAGAATCCACTAAGTATTCCTCTTGAATGGATGACATGAATTCAGGTGGAGTCCTCAATACTTTATTACGAAGTTCACTCCAGCAATTTTCAAGGTACGACTTGCGATGCTTGTCAAAAAGTGCTTTGACATTGAATTCAGAAATAGCTTCAAGATGAAGAACTGGCTTGGCTTTGATTAGTTCATCGGATTGAGGCTCAAGCAACCTATCAAAATCCACTGTCTCATGGTTGTTCCGCAAGTCTTCTAAATCATCTTCAAATATCTCTCTCTCCAACTAAAAAAAAAGGGAAGAAAATGATTTAAGTAAGGAAATGAGACAATATATATAAAAAAAGGACAAACGATTAAATAAAAAACCTCAGATGTGGATGTGTTAACATGACGACAACTGCTCTCGGCATGATCTTCAGCAGATGTCGCGTGTTTCTTTGGTCTCTTAAAATGATGTTCTCCATTGTTGCTGGTAGAATTGTCTAGAAGACACAAAGCTATCTTCCACTTATCCTTGGAAGGATTCACTTCTTCAAATTTCTTCTTACCTTTGGAGGTGTTGTCCTTGGGAGGATTCACTGCTTCAACTTTCTTCTTGCCTTCAGGGGTGTTGTTCTTGGGAAGACTGATATTTTTCTTTTTACTCTTAGATGCCTCATCTGTCTTGTGAAGAATCAAAGTTATAATTTTCTCTTCCAAGAAGCTTCTGTATGTTTGATCCCACCAAATCTTATACCCAGATGAGAAAAATCTCTTTGCGCTCGCAATGAAGTTGGAAAAACAGACCTTCAATTTAGAATGACGTCTCACGCATATACGCCAGTATTTGAACCCGTCATTTAAAGGAGCTTCACGAATATCTTGGGTGAGAACACCAGGTATGATTTGATAAAACCTGAATTGGCGACTGAAGCAATGTGGACTATATGACTCAACAAAAAAGCATTTACTCAGCCTCCTGATGAGATAGTTGGAATGAATGGCCATGAAGAAACATTGTTCAGATTCACTCGCAGCATCATCATCAACGAAAGATTTGACATAATCTTCCCCAGTAAACATTGTGCAATTCCAAGAAATATCTCCTTGGAAGATTCGCTTGCGGGCCTTAGAAAAGTCATATTGCCTCACGCCTCCTTCACTTGAATACTGAATCATTCTAGAGGTGTGCGTCTTTCGCTCAAAGAGAAAATTTGTTTTGAAATAATGTGCCACCCAACTATAGACAAAGTGAACTGGGAATGCTGTTGAAAGATCTAAAGAGTTTGAGATATTATTCAAACCTCTATAAATGCAAGTCAAAACTGGGATAGTAAGAGACATCCTTTTTCCCAGCCACCATCATACTTTCCATCTTAAAAGTATCTGGCCGAATCAAGTTCCCATCACCATCAGGAAGAACAAAGTAGCATAGCCAACAAGCAATGTGGGCAGCCAAATATGTTTCTTTCCATCGTTTTTCTTTAATACCAAGACGCACAAAAGGGACCATTTCTATGCCGGTCCAAGGTTTGTAAGCCTTCAAATCACCAGTTGGATTATGAGTTGGTTGAGGTGCCGTCTTGCTTTCCTTACATGGAGGAGGCCTTTGATACACTGGTTGATTTTTAGACCAATATTTGATCCAGTTCTCAATGGTAACTGAACCGGCTTCAGCACGAACAATATGGCATGCGTGAATCAAAGAACTACAGGAGACCGGAATGTGTAAGTCGTCTTCTTGATTTGTACCAATAAGTTCTTCTGTACAATGCACTACTTCATCATAAAATGCTCCGTATACCGAAAGCCCGGACAATATGTGCAAGTCCCACAAAGAAATCGATAGCTCACCAGACGAAGTCAACAAGGTATTTGTCGAGGGACACCAAGCCTCACAAAAAGCTTTCATGATCTCTGTATTCTAATCATAGGTCAAAAGAAAAGCATACACAAAATCAAAGATACCCGCTCGGTGAAGTTCACTTTCACATCGACTAAGAATATCTTCAGTCCATTCCCAATATCCATAGAAGTAGTGAAATTCTACAACAAAATCCACATTATCTCCCCATGTGGCCCCTTCTTCAACAATTCTACATCCTAGTGTCGGCAATAAACAGGTTGACTAGTTGAGCGGTGATGTGATGACTTCAAAACCCACGCTGAAGATGCTTTGACAAGAGGAACCTCTTGAGTCCAAGTTGTCATACGCAGGTGATTCGTGAACTAGGGCCAGTTAGGAGCAAATGAGCCGATGAGAGATCTATGCACTCTTAAACGCGTCCCTTTCTCTACAGGCTGCCGCTCGTAATCTATAATCATCAAGTAGGTGTTCCCAGAATCAGTAACATCTTTGAAACAAACCATGGCTGAAACTTAAGAACTTAAGGTGAAAATCCCTTAAGTCTTAAGGACTCAAGGCGAAAATCCCTTGAGCCGTGAACGTTGTTGCTGGAACTCCGAAACTTAAGAACTTAAGGTGAAAATCCCTTAAGTCTTAAGGACTCAAGGCGAAAATCCCTTGAGCCGTGAACGTTGTTGCTGGAACTCCAAAACTTAAGAACTTAAGGTGAAAATTCCTTAAGTCTTAAGGACTCAAGGCGAAAATCCCTCGAGTCGTGAACGTTGTTGCTGGAACTCCGAAACTTAAGAACTTAAGGTGAAAATCCCTTAAGTCTTAAGGACTGAAGGTGAAAATCTCTTGAGTCGTGAGCTGCTGCTGGAATTGCGAAACTTAAGAACTTAAGGTGAAAATTCCTTAAGTCTTAAGGACTCAAGGTGAAAATCCCTTGAGCCGTGAGCTGCTACTGGAACTCTGAAACTTAAGAACTTAAGACGAAAATCCCTTAAGTCTTAAGGACTCAAGGTGAAAATCCCTTGAGCCGTGAGCTGCTACTGGAACTCTGAGACTTAAGAACTTAAGGCAAAAATCCCTTAAGTCTTAAAGACTCAAGGCTAAAATCCCTTGAGCCTTGCTGCAATTTGGAATTGAGGCACCGGGTCAAAATTTGACTCCAAAATTCTGCAAAAAAAAGGAAAGAAAAGAATTTTACATGCAGATAACCATAATAAAAAAAAAGAGATATAGTCTCCTCAAGCTGCAGTAATATACCTTAAATTTTCTGGTGCAAGAAGTTCCTTGAATTCTTCCAAGTTGCAAAAAAAAAAAAAAGAGTTCGCGTCGTTCCTGTAAAAAAAAGGGGGCAAGATCTTTTCTCAGCAAACACCAACAACAGAGGAAAGAAAGTGATACATGTATTTTCAGAGAGTTGCTACTTGTGGTTGGAATGGAGGAAATCATACAATGCAAGCATGATAAAATAAATCTAAACTCTTAAATTTAGACACACGTGCAAAAGTGTCAGAAGCATACTACATGATCAATTATATGGATTTGTTTTCAGCAAGTTGAAGAAGATGGCATAAAAGTATCAAATACATGGATGAGCAGGTGTTTATGGGCATAATCTCCTAGGCAAGTCGTCGATGCATGGCATATATAACTGAACAATTTAAAAAAAAACTGATAGTACCTGTCGTTCAAAATTTGGAGGCGCTGGAAGAATATATGTGAAGATATGATTGATCTGTGTATTTCCTGAGAGCTGCTTACGATTGGAGTGCAGCAAATTATTAATGGGAGGCAGTTATTTATAGGATTTTGTGGAGTGTTTAAGTCGGTAAAAGAATCTGAATGCGAGAAGAATTCCGTTTGCATGAGGATTCGAATTTGTTGGAAATTCAAGAAGTTGATCATTATAAGGATTCTCTCGAAGAAATAACGTGTCCTTCAAGGGATTGCTTACCTTTTAATTAAAGATGTAATTCTAGTATATCCCCATCCAATAGCCAACAAGCTTGGGCGCTGATATGGTGAATAAGAGAATTAAAAATTTGTTGTCATCAACTATTGATGAAGATTGGGCCTATCAAGTTTAGAAAGAAAGAAATAAGGCCCGTTTGTTAATTCTTTTAGGCTCCAATTGCTAAATGGATTAATTAATGGTTTAGGGGCCTAATGACTTCTATGCTATCGTGAAAATCAAATGCCAAGCTGATTTGAGGCTACAAATAATTCCTTAAAATATTGCTAAAGGATAAATATTAATTCAAGAACTCATGGACACGAGTATAAAATGTCTATAAATTCAAATCCAAAATGAAGGCTCCTTGATACGAGTTAAAACTATCTAGCAAAAAATGAAGGCTCCTTGATACGAGTTGAAACTATCCAGCAAAAATGAAGGCTCCTTGATACGAGTTAAAAACTATCTAATAAATCTCAAATCTTGAGACTAATTCATTTCCAAGGCAAATTGTCCATGAATAAGTCTCAAAGGGGCATTTTGTTTACACATGGTTCAGGCATAATCGAAGGTTTTAGATAGGTTTGAATGCTGAATGTTGTTGTGCGGAAGGTGGTAAAAGAAGATTTGGAATTGTATGTTTTATGTATATCTCAAAGAATAAATTACATCAAGTTATAGAGCCTAGTTATTATACAATAAAAGGAAATAAATCAAGATACAAATCTTTCCTCTAATTACACGATTTTTTCCTTTGCTAACACTCCCCCTCAAGATGAATAGTGGGATCACCGATATTCAGCTTGCCAAGTACCATCTTGAAATTCCTTGCACTCACTGCTTTGGTAAGAATATCAGCTAATTGATCTTCTGATCGGATGAACGGCAGTTCAACAATTCCAGCTTCAATTTTTTCATTGATGAAGTGTCTGTCAACTTCAACATGTTTCGTCCGATCATGTTGGACGGGATTTTCAAAAATGCTGATCGCAGCCTTGTTATCACAGAAGAGTTGACATACTTGGGATGGAAGAAGGTCCATTTCTGTAAGCAGTTTTCTCAGCCATAAGATCTCTGTTAATCCGCTCTTAATTCCTCTAAACTCGGCTTCTGCACTCGAGAGAGCCACAACCTTTTGCTTCTTACTTCTCCAAGTGACAAGATTGCCACCAACAAAAGTAAAGTATCCTCATGTTGATCGTCTATCCATGGGATTGTTTGGCCAATCAGCATCAGTGTATCCATGTATCTTCGTATGCCCATGTTTTGCGAATAATAGACCGTGTCCACAAGTACCCTTCAGATATCGAACAATTTTGATAACAGCTTCCATATGATCATCCTGAGGTTTGTGCATAAATTGGCTGACAACTCCAACTGCATATGTGATATCTGGTCTAGTGTGAGATAGGTAGATCAGTTTTCCAACCAAGCATTGATATCTATCTCTATCCGTGAGTTTGGCTCCTTCAACAACCTGTAACCTGTGGTTTATGGCAATTGGTGTATAAATCGGCTTGCAGTCCACCATTCTTGTCTCAGCAAGAAGATCTAGAATATACTTCTTTTGGCGAATGAAAATGCCTTTTGTTGACCTAAGCACTTCGATTCCCAAGAAGTATTTAAGTTTCCCTAGATCTTTCATTTCAAACTTCGTGAACAATGCCATCCTCAATTTTTTCATCTCCTCTGTATCATTTCCAGTGATGATCATGTCATCAACATATATGATCAAGCATGTTATGAGGCCCTTTTTTTTCTTCAAAAACAAAGTATGATCTGAGTTACTTTGTTGATATCCATAGCTCTTCATAGCAGTAGTGAATCGTCCAAACCAGGCCTTCAGAGATTGCTTTAGACCATATAGAGTTTTCTTCAGCTTGCAGACTTCTCCTTTTCCAAACTGTTCTTCAAACCCCGGTGGTCTTTCCATATAAACTTTCTTATTTAGTTCACCATGCAAGAAGGCATTTGTGACATCGAACTGGTAAAGTGGCCAGTCTTGGTTTGCAGCAATCGAGAGTAGGACCCGCACTATGTCCATTTTTGCTACGGGAGAGAATATCTCAGAGTAGTCCACCCCATATGTCTGAGTATAGCCTTTTTCCACGAGGCGAGCCTTGTATCTGTCTATCTTTCCATCAGGTTTTCATTTTATGGTAAATACCCATCTACATCCCACTGGTTGTTTCCCTTTGGGAAGCTGGCATTTCTCCCAAGTACTATTTATGTCCAATGCTTTCATCTTTGTTTCCATAGCATTCCTCCAATGCTCAAGTTTAAACGCTTCTTCCACAGATTTTGGGATGTCCACTTCTTCATACAAGGCAGCTTCAAATGTCATTGCTATTTCAGTCATGTTTCCACGGGCTGTATTTGCCACCGGATATCTGGATGTCCGTGGTTTATGTTCCGGTGAGTAATTCCTTGGAGGAACACCTCTATTACTTCTTGGTGGTAGAATGTGTCTCTGATGTTCTACTGGAGCCTGTTCCATTTGTTCCTCCTCCTGAATATGTTCTTCATGTTCATCTTGTATGTAACTCATCTCAGTGTTAGTCTCAGGGATACTCTTTTCAATATCATCATCATGAACAGTATTATCACCAGTATATATATCAGGAGAAATGTGTACCTCAGGGATATCTTCCACAGGAGATAACTGGGTTGACGACACAGGAGCCTCAAACTGTGCTGGGATGGATGATGGTGTCTCGATGGTGCAGCACGCAGGCTCTTGTGGGACCTCAGTGTTTGGCAACACGGACTGAGGTATATCCGGTGGACATAACCAACTCAAGGAATCTTGCACACTCTCCCCCTGATGCCGGAGTTAAGAAGTATAATAAAACTCAGACTCAACTAACTGATAATCTAAGGTAGTATAGATACGACGAGTGGGTGGATGATAACATCGATACCCTTTCTGGTGAGGAGCATAACCCACAAAAACACATTTGAGAGCACAAGGGTCCAGTTTTATGCGAGAAGTTTTGGAGATGTGAACAAAGACAGTAGAACCAAAAATCCGAGGCGGTAGGGTGAGAGAGGCAGGAACATGGGTATGAGAAGCAAGACTTTGGACAGGAGTGGTATGGTTGAGGATTTTAGTGGGAAGGCGATTAAGCAGATAGGTAGCTGTGACAACTGTTTCAGGCCAAAGATATCGAGGCACATGGGACTCAATCATGAGAGCTCGGGTCATTTCGAGTAGGATCCGGTTTTTTCACTCATCAACACCATTTTGTTGAGGAGTATTTGGACAGGTAGTTTGATGAATGATACCGTGTTGTTGGAAAAAGTGCTGAAGATCATGGGTCAGATATTCGCCACCATTATCAGACCGGAGGATTTGAGAAACCCTCAAATCCCCCTTTACCTTCACCATCCCCATCTTCACTCATCTGCCCTCCACCACTGCTGCCAATTAGGGCAGCAAAGCCCTGCCGCTCTCCGCCTTGCTGAACCTCCTGGTGGCCGTCGCTGCTGTCGGCGGCCGTCGAGCTGCCCACGGCGGCGGCCGCTTTCCCGCTGTTGTTTGATTTTCCGGCTTTGTGCTCGTCCTCCCACCATTCCGGATAGCCGACGAGCTTGAAGCACGTTTCTTTAGTATGCTTTGTCATACCACAGTGGGAGCAGTGTAGCTTGGTTTTGTCGATGACGGGCTTGCCCGTTTTGTTGTCCGATCTCCGATGTCCGCCGCGTCCAGGGGTTTTTGAGAGGAGACCTACCTCTATTTCTCCTGATGATGACAGATCGGCTGTCTCAGAAGTTGCCGATCACATAATGCGGATCCTGGCGGCTTCCTTGCGGACAGTAGCATATGCCGATTCGACTGAGGGAAGAGGGTCTGATCAGAGAATTTCCCGGCGAGCTCCATCATACTTCCGATCAAGACCTCCGAGAAAGTCGAATAATCGATGTTCTTGAAAGATTCAATTGTAGGCCGTGATATCCTCATCATGTTTCATGGGATTTGGGCGTCTCCGATCAATTGCGAGCCAAAGTCCCTGCAGAGTATTCCAATACTGTTCTAGCGTCTGATTTTCTTGATTTTGTCTACTTGCTTTGTTGTGCAGGTCGTAGACTTGGAGGGCATCGCCTCTGCTTCCATAGGTCACAGCGAATGCGTCCCAGAGAGCTTTGGCTGTTTGATATTCGGCCACGTTATTGATCAGATTCGGTTCTATATTGTGAAGAATCCAGGAGAACACTCCTATATCACTCTGCTCCCATCGGAGAATCTCTGTTTCATCTGTCGTCGAGACTTTTGATGCTCCGGTGATGTGTCCGGTTTTACCTCGGACTCCTATCTCGACTCTCATGAGTCGAGTCCAAAGGGGATAATTATCCCCGTTTAATTTGATGCTAAGGCTTATTTTTTCTAAATTGTTTGAGGTTTGGTTTGGTATTGAATTGATCCCTGTTTTGAGAATATTTGCAATCTGTAGGGCCAATTCATTGGAGATGTTATGGCTGGGTGTGGTGAGATCGACCATCTCTCTGTTGGAGATGATTTGGGCAGAATTTTGAACGATGAGGAGATTGTTTCTGAGTTCAAAGAA
The DNA here is from genome assembly GCA_026008535.1 of Perilla frutescens. Classification (NCBI taxonomy): domain Eukaryota; kingdom Viridiplantae; phylum Streptophyta; class Magnoliopsida; order Lamiales; family Lamiaceae; genus Perilla; species Perilla frutescens. Next base: position 65,590,895 of record BRKX01000003.1, on the reverse strand, counting down.
AAATTAATCGGCCGGATTAGATCAGAACAGCTGCTGATACCATGTTTACACATGGTTCAGGCATAATTGAAGGTTTTAGATAGGTTTGAATGTTGAATGTTGTTGTGCGGAAGGTGGTAAAAGAAGATTTGGAATTGTATGTTTTCTGTATATCTCAAAGAATAAATTACATCAAGTTATATAGCCTAGTTATTATATAATAAAAGGAAATAAATCAAGTTACAAATCTTTCCTCTAATTATACGATTTTTTCCTTTGCTAACACATTTGTAGGCTGATAAATTTTAATGGCTAAATTAAATTATGTCATGCAAATAATTAAATATCAAATTATATCATTTATTTATATTTTAGGAATTTAATTAAATTAATTCCTAAATTAAATAAATAGATATTGATATTTAATATTTGGAGATAAAGATTTAAATATCAAAATATATCATTTATTTATATTTTGGGGATTTACATGAATTAATTCCTAAATTAAATAAATAAATATTGATATTTAAATATGTGGTTAATCTCGACCAATCAGGAGTTGACACGTGTCAAATCTATGCAGAAATTAAGGATTTGATAAAGATAAATCCAAAATATTGAGGAGTCAATCAAATCGCGCCACCTCAGCCCTAAATCTCCAAATTTCTCTCTCCTTACACCTATAAATAGAGGTCATATGGAGAATGAAAAACACACCAGAAGTCATTTGAAGAGTTCAAGGATTTGAGAACTTCCATAAGTGAAATTCTCTCTGATATTCAAGGCGTTCTTGTGACATTCAAAGGCGTTCTTCACCAAAATCATCTCGAAGATGGCGTTTGATCCACAAGCAAGGAAGACAAAAGCGTTCTTCGTCAAATTCAACCCAAAATCAGCGTTTGATCCGGAAATAAGGCGACGGCCCTCCAAATTAACGTTTTTTAAAGACCAAAGACCAAGTCAACAAAGATCGAGGAAATAAATCTTCTCCGAAAACTTCAAAGATCACTTGAAGATCGTTCCTGGAGTGATTAATCAGAGGAGAAATAAAGATTGGATCCAAAAATACAAATTTGATCCGAAAATATTGTATTTGTACACTGTTTTGTGTTTTATTAAATTAAATATAAAAATTTGTGTTACAGTTACATTTTAGTTAGTTATAATATATTTTTTTCACTAAACTAGTTCCATTGTTCAAGTTATTTGAAAATAAAATCTCGTATTAATGTCAACCGCATCGATCACAAATTGCACAAATTGTATGACCTCTTCAGCAGCACTGAATGAGGTCAAAGGTTTCTTGTCTTGCATTTTTCAAGGACTTTTAGCATACTAACAAAAAATAATCTATAATATACAATAGGCCACATCTAGGCATAATTTTTATAAAAAAGGCCCAGGTCTCTTGAGCCGAAGCTTAGTCCTTCCCAACTTATTTTTTACCTCTATCTGGTGTCAATAGTTTTTATTGTTGACATAGTGTAAATGCAAGTTCTTGATAGTCACGAATTGAACACATGTCATAATTTATCTTCTTTATTAGTCTTAGCCTTAGGGATAAATAATAGTGATACAGATGAGTGTGATTTAAGTCAATTACAAAATTGTAAGGAAGGGATAATAGAGTCTTCCTATTGGATTATGTTTATCAAGACATAAATGAAAATGGCATATTGAAACATTTACAACTTCTCCGGAGAATGAGTTGGGATATGGATACCTCAATTTGCAGATGGATCTTTTGATGTTTTATCTTTGTTTTATATGACATGTATTTTTTTAATGAACAATTATTCAAATTTTTAAATACACATGTCATAAATTAAATAGTTGAAATACAAGAAGATATACCAAACTGAAATAGAGATGACTTCCCCTCAATTTGTCAATGGAATTGGAACTAAATGCCCCTCTTGAGATTATACCGAGATTTTACATCAAACAAATAAGAAAGTGAATATGATTGAATGGTTTATAAAAATTCCTCAAACTAAATAAAGCTCTGTATATGAATATGATATTTAATCATAAAAACTAACGATCGCATAGTGTTGAGTATATTGGCCCATTTGTTGTGGACCAATTACCTTGGCCCATCTCTTCATTAATGTGGCCCATTGACCACCGCCTCATTGTTGTTCCCTGTGTGACCCTTCGGTTGCCTCCCGCTTCATTAAAAGAAGCATGGGGCTTCAATGTTCATCATCACTCACAATCAATCAATCAATCTCTATCTCCCTCTCTGAGTCTTCTTCTTCACTGCTTCCTGCAAACCCTAGAACAAGCCATCAGCTTGGAGCTCTGTGCTCATACTCTCTCGCTGCTTACGGTCCCAGTTCGTTTGGATTTGTAGCGACCCGATTTTTTTTAAATAAAATTTACTACATTTTCTTTTTTTCAAAAATGATTTCCATAATGCATGTTATATTATTTTGTTAAGTTCCTATAAGTCGCGCCTATTATTATCATCATCATTATTTTTATAATTATTATTATTATTAATTGATAAATATTGTTTTAATTATTTAAATTATCCTCCAAAAGCTTAAATTATATATTTCTCAATATTTAAGGATTTGAGCCCATTCTTTATTTTTTTAGCTCAATAATCCATTTCTTTTATTTAATGAAAGTGAGCCCAAAAATTTGAGCCATATTGGTTATCATTTTCATGACAAAATCATACGAACCATTCCTTCAATTCAAAGATGTGAAACGTCTGTGGATTTCAAGTTTGTGATCATTCACTTACTCAAAATTTATTCCTTAACATTTAAATCGAACCCTTTCAGCTCCAGTTTTTGTACTATAAAAGGAGCTCCATTGTTCTCTATAAACACAAATCATTTGGGAAGCATCATTTTCTAAAACTATTAAGAGTATTAGTTTCTTAGTCAAAGGTATATATATATATATATGTATGTATATTTTTTTTAATGTCTGCATTCATGGGGTTGGGAGAGGGGTAAGGGAGTAGTGAGGTAGTGGCTGAGCAGAGTCACGATTGACAGCTGTGTCAATACGGCGGCTTCCGGCGGTCGAGCAGGTGGCGTTGGGGTGGTGTGTTTGGTGTAGGAAAAAAGGAAATCATGGGGGCTGGGATCTTGTTAAGAATGATAAATATGTGAGTGTATCTAAGTTGGTTTCTGTAAGTAAGAGTTGGAGTAGAGAGAGGAGGAGGAGAGAGAGGGGTGGAGAAAGTATGTGTGGTTTCTTTTTAATTTGACTTGTGGGTGAGATAGCCGAGAGGTTAGGGAATAAGGGAATTGGTTGGTGGGTCAAGGTAAAATAATTATAAATAAGCTAATGTTATTTATTTTAGTTGGGCTAGTTCAAGTGGGCTAAGAGTGGTGTAGAGGAGTTGGGCTTGGATCATGCATTTTGTTTTATTACTATTCTATTCTTTTTAATTATTTAGTATTTATTATTAATCAATTATTTATACTATTAGGCGGCGCGTGAATTTAACTAACACTCTATTATTTTCAACGTCAAGTTTCAAGTCAAGATTAAGGTGGGGAATGTGATGTGACGCATATTATTATTTATCCTTGTTATGCTCTTATGCAGGTTGACGCGCGGTCGTTTTGCGGTCAGAATAATTCTCAAGAGAGAGTTATACTTATGCCCACAGCAAGGCGTAGCAAGCTTTATGTGAGTAAGGGTCGATCCCATGAAAAGCTGCGAATTCTATCTTCAGTGTCACTTTTCCAAAAGGTTTGAGGATTGTTGTGGTCTCCATACTTGTATTTAAAGATTGTAAAATAAAATAACAAAACAAAACAAGAAAGAAAAATATTAGTAGTAAACGTATTTCAGATTAGAACTTAGACGCCGAACTTAACAAACACTTGACCGATCATGGGCACACTGATTACTTATGCAAACCTAATTATCTGGTTAAAGATACCGGATCTCTCTCAACCTACCCAATCTACCCTTTCTGTTTAGCTTAGAGGTGATCTCTCGTCCCCTAAACCCTAACTTGTTACCCAACCCTGATCTCTCATATGATTGTAAGCAACAAAGCAGCATTATGATCTAGACATACACAAATTTACCTAGATAAAGATCTCTCTTATGCCCTCAGTGCCCGTGATGTATCCCATCCCTTTATGACCAACACACAGTTACGATTCATTGACCATTTATAGAGGTAGTGAACACAATTCTAATTAATGAGTGATCAGCCACGATTAACTAGCTTAGCCCACTGTATAATGCAACAAAGAAAATGACTACACGACAGAACCAGATTCACACAGTTTATGCTCATAAGCTTCACGGCTCTTATGTGTTCATTAAGTTCTTATCCTTGTTCAATCCGGAATAACGAGTCTAGCCGCTCATGCTAGACTTAGAACAATAATAATAAATAAAAGAAATAAAATAAAACATAATATAAATGAAAAACTTACTTATACTAATTAGCAAAAGAATCCAACTCCAATGCTGGATTGAAGAACATAAAACAGTAAATCCTAAGTGTCTGCGGGCATAAGCCCCGAGACCTATTTGTAGAAAATAAAATAAAACTAAATAAAATTGTTTGGTGCATAAAATATCCAGAGCTTGTTTATTTTCTACCATCAAATCTACTTATATAGGAGTACAAAGACACTAGGTAAACTCTCCGACAGGCCGGGGATCTTCAGCCCAATACGCAGCCGCCATGCCCAAGACTTTCCATATCTAGCAGATTCTTCCCTTATTTAGAAGATTCTGAGTCGCAGATTCTGTACTTGTCGTGCCCTAGTTGCCTTCCGCGGCTCCTCTTTCCTTCGGCGGCTAGGGTGCATTGCTCCTGCTGTAGCTGACATTAGTTTCCCTTGTGCCCAGTCTCCTCTCCTTCTCCTCTTACTCGTTCTGGGGTTGTTGTGGGCATGATCACAAACTTCTCCTTCAGCTTTTGCTGGAATGGTGGGCGATTTCCGCCAGGCTCGAGAGAGAGCTTTCCGCTGAGAAGTTGTTGCCCATATTGGTATCATTGGCACCCTTGTGCCCTCCAGAAATGATTCTCCTGCCTCCCGCTGCCCCTTGTGCCCATTCTGGCTCTTTCCGACTTAAAAAACAGAAAAAACAAAGGACAAAAGAACGAGAAAAAGACACAAAAACACGAGAGAATTTAGACTTGTCACAGGTTCCCTATTATTAACCTATGGGTTACAAGAATTATTATTGGTTGACGAGCTTCAGATGTTCCGATATATTATTAGCCGCAAGTAAGGGTGTAAATGAGTCGAGTCGAGCAGAGTATCACCATGTGTGAACTCGAGCTCGACTAGAATTTTTTTAAACTCAAGCTCGACTTGACTCGACCGAGTTCTCAATTTTCAAGCTCGAGCTCAAGCTCGAAGTCAAACTCGCTAAACTCGAGCACGACTTGAGCTCGAATCGATAATTTATAAATTTAATTTAAAAATCTATTTTAATTCATAATTAAGGCAAAAAACATTGCAACTCACACCCACATTGATTAAACACATCAAATTTAATCATTCACGAAAAATTCTCAAGAACATAGCTTATTTATGCTATAAATTTCACTACTCTAATAACATATTCATGTTATATACACGAAACCCAAAAAAGAACAAATAACTTACATTATAAACCTGACTTCTCAAGCAATTTGGGATAGACTTATTAAATCAACCACAGATTTTGAAATGAAAAATATTCAAAAATATCTAAATTTACAATAAAAATAACAAATAACTCTGAAATCGAAACTAAAGGAGGATTAAGCTGCCGAAGATCTTGAGTGAGGGGTCTTCGTAGAGTTGTATTAGAGGGTTTTATACGACAAACTGTAGAGAAATTAGAAGAGATTGATGTCGCGGTGTTCGTCAAAAATTTGAGGAAATGTCATGGTGTCACCGAGAGAGGAGAGGAAGAGAACCCAGTGAAGAAAATAGAGCTTGTAATCACCATGACTCCATGAGAGAGGGGGGAAAAGGAGAATTGGGAGCAAGAGAGTGGAGAGATCTAGAAAGATAGAACTGGGAGCAAGAGAGCGAGAGAGTTTCTGCCGCCGGGAAAGCTGGAGAGAGAAAGTAGTAGAATGAAAAATTAAGGCTTTAGGGTTTCTTATTCTCTTTTATAGTGGGTATATTATATAATTAACTAGAATATTGAGGGTATTTTTGCAAATTAGTACAAGCTCGATTAGGCTCGCGAGCCTGTCGAGCCTTATATAATTGAGCTCGAGATCGAGCTCGATAACTACTCGAGCAGCTCGAGCTCGAGCTCGACTTGACTATTTTCAAGTCGATTTCAAGTTTTTTCAGAGTCGATCCCAAGTAGCTCACGAGTCGGCTCGACTCACTTACACCTCTAGCAGTGGGGGATACCCATATTATAATTTGTTATAATTATATAACTTGGATAAATGTGTTCACCACTGAGTCAATAGCACTCATCCCAAAGCTATTATATTTTTCAGATTGATGATTTACTCAGGCGATGTGTGTGGTGACGTGTGATGATTGATTTTTTAAAGAGCTTTTATTATTTAGCTTCCGCTGTATTAAAGTTGAATATTTTATATTTTAATAAAAGTGATGTCCATTCTTTATTATTGTTATTATTTTATTTATAAAAATTGGGGCGTGACAAGATTCCTTTGTGGTCTCCTCGTGTGAGTAGCCTGGAATAGCAGCGGGACAGTTTTGGGTTTGGCCAGAAGTGGAGCTGTTGTGAGGTTGTGTTTGGTCTGCTTTCTCTCCTTGAGGTCTCGGTGTGTGCTGGTTATTGTTTGGAGGAGTTTTTGGTCTCAGGTTACCCTGAGCCTTATTGTAATCTTCCTCCTCGATTCTCTATCCCTTGAGGGACGAACGAACTGACTGCCAGAGGCGGGAAACAAGCTGTTTAACCTCTGGGGACGCTTACTGTAGGCACCCTCCGTCACCCTCCGGGTTATCGCCCGACCGCTTATATATGAGAACGACTCGTAAGTCAGGAATTCCAGCCGCAGGGGTTCCTGCTCTGGTATTGTACTCTAAACCCTAGAAAATTAGGGTTTCAGTGCTATCTCTGAGATATGTGTGTTTCTTTGTCTATACTTGAGATCTGTGTGATTTAGAGTTTGAATCTCTGTGATTCTGCCTAAATTCGTTTTATCTTTGTGATTTGGCATTTGAATCTCTATGATTCTCTTGGGTATTGTTGGTCCTGGCTCTATGCTTTGGCCCTTCTTGCTTCCGCTCCTATCACTTGGCTATTTTTGAGGTATGTGTTGTGTGAATCACCTTCACTTACTAAAGGACCCAAGTGAACTCTGTACAGCAGGTTAACCTGCTTGTAATCTGGGCTCTCCTTGGCTTCCTCACTGCCTGTGAGAGTGGCTTTGATTTTATCTCCCTTTTCCTTATCCCTAAATTTGTCTTTAGGGCTATGTGATCTATATATCGGTTGTCTGTGCCTATCTGTGTGATTGCTATGGGTTCTGCATATCATACTGCTCTTTTTGATGGTAAAAGTGATTTTCAAATTTGGAAAATAAAAATGGAATGTATTCTCATAAAATAAAATGTTTATAAAGCTATTCTTAATGGATGTGATAGAACTGAAACTGATGAGAAAAAGATTGAGATGAATGCAAGTGCTAGGTCTTCAATTTTGTTGAGTCTGCATGATTCTGTGATGAGGCGGGTTGTTGGTATAACTTGTGTTGAAGAATTGTCGGGGAAATTGAATGAACTACACATTCAAACCTCTTTTCAGTCTTTGTCGTTCCTGCAAGAATTTTTTTTCAAATTTAAGCTTGATATGTCAAAAGATATTGATGCAAATTTAGATGATATCAACAAATTAATTCAGGCTATGAAATTGGGAGGGGATGATACAATTGAAAAATATTCTGCTACTGTGCTCCTAAATGTTATTCCTGATAAGTTCAATGATGTTAAATCTACTATTAGATATGGTAGAGATGTTGTCACTTATGATATTGTGGCAAATGGCCTTAAATCTAAAGAACTAGATATGAAACATGGGTCTAGCAGTAGTAGTAAGAATTCTAGTGAAATTATGCATGTTAGAGGAAGAACTTCTGAAAGATCTAAGCCTAATCATGCCTCTGATAAGAAAAAGCCTGGATCAAAATCTAGAACTGAAAATAGAAAGTGCTACATTTGTAATGAACCTGGTCACTATGCCAACAAATGTGATAAGCCCAAGAAAATAAAAAAGAAATATGAAAATTCCAGTGATAATCATTCAAATGTAGCTATTGATTCTGATAATTATGGTGATGTTCTCATGGTCTTTGATATGTTCTCTGAACCTTATGTGAACTCTGTGTCAAATTCCCTGTCTGAATCTGAATGGTTTATTGATTCTGGATGCACTTTTCATATGTCTCCATATAAAAGCATGTTTTCTAAACTGGAAACTATTGAGAATAGGTCTGTGACCATGGCTAATGAAAGAAAAACTCCAGTTGTTGGCATTGGTGTTGACTCCGGTCCATCTCTTACTCTGAAAAATGTCAGATATGTCCCTGATCTAAGATATAACTTGATCTCTGCTGCATGCTTAACTGATGATGGTTTACTTGCTAAAATTGAGGTGGATGGAATTAAATTCTTAAAAGGTTCTATGGTGGTGTTTAAGGCCCATAGGCAACATAACTTGTATGTCTGCAATGCTAACTCCTTGAATTTGGTCCCTTCAATTGTTAACTCTATGCAAAGTGACAAAACCATGGTATGACATGCTAGACTAGGGCACATAAGTCATAAAGGTCTAAAAATGTTGCATAAATCTGGTGTTTTGGATCTGATCACATTTCTGACATGTCTTTCTGTGAAAATTATGTGATGGGGAAACAACATAGGGTTCAATTCCCTGTTTCTAGCCCCCATAAATCTCATATTAGTTCTGATATTCTTGAATACTTGCATACTGATGTATGGGGTTCTGCTAAAGTTGATACTCATGGTAGGAATTGGTATTTCTTGTCCATTATTGATGATTTTTCCAGAAAAGTGTGGTTTTTTCTAATGAAAAATAAATCTGATGTGTATGATAAGTTCTCTGCATGGAAAATTCAAATTAAAAGCCAAACTGGAAAAAGATTAAAACCTTGAGAACTGATAATGGTCTTGAATTTTGCAATTCTTTGATTGATCAACTATGTATTGAGTTTGGGATTAGGAGACACAAAATTGTCCCCTACCCCTCAGCAAAATGGCATTGCTGAGAGAATGAATAGAACTCTTCTTGAAAGAGTTAGAAGCATGTTTGCTTCATCTGGCTTGTCTAAACATTTTTGGGGTGAAGCAGTTGCTAATGTTGCCTATCGAATCAATAGATCACCATTAGTGCCTTTACTTGGAAGAATTCCTGAATCTGTACTTGCAAATAAAGACATTGATTTCTCAAATCTTAAAATATTTGGTTGTTCTGCTTATGTTCACCAAAGGCATGATAAGCTGGATCCTAGATCTAGGAAGTGTGTCTTCCTAGGCTACCCGGAAGAGATGAAATGATACAAGCTCTGGGATAAGAGTCTCCCTAGTTTTACAACTATTATAAGCAGGGATGTGATCTTTAATGAAAATGATTTTCCTTTTCGGGTTCTTCAAATTAGGTTTCTTCTCCGTCCTCTTTGGACTCATCCTTTTCCCCTGTCTCTGCATCTTTTTCCTCCTCAATCACCTTCTCCTTCCCTTTTTCTGCCTTTTTGCTCACATTTTCTTCTTTTTCCTCATCTTCCTTCTCCTCATTTTTCTCCTCTTTCGAGACGTCCTCCATAGCTTCATCCTATTTTTCTTCTCCTTTCTCATCCCCTTCTCCTTCTGGTTCTTTCTCTGGTTCCTCCTCCACATTCACTTCCTTTTCAGGTTCGACATTTGGCTCGACTTGTTGCTCTGCCGGATTTGGGCTTTTGGCTTGGTCGGGTTCCTTCTGAAGCTCCTGGTTGAGGGCTTCTAGGATTCTCTTTTCTAATACACCCGAGTTAACCTTTGGGCCTTTAGGTTTCTTGGCCGGTGGCTTCTTTGGGGCTTTTGCCGGAGCCTTTCACTTTTCCGACTCTGATGGTTTCTCTGCCGCGGGAATGGAGGCCATGGGTTTTATATTGAGGGGTTGCTCCTCCGTTGATGTGGTTTCAGCTCTGACAGACGGGGTCGGTGACTGGAACGGTGTTTCTACCCGACTTTCGCTAGCAGTTTTCATTTGCCCGCGGGTAGATTTTCCAGCGGATCAACTGGTCTGGCCTCCTCTGGTCCTGATCATGGTGTTGGGAGGGGGTAAAGGGAGTGAGTATAGGGCTTAGTAAATGCTTGGAATGAGGGATTATGTTCGTCCGGTAGGATTTTTGAAAGTGAGGCGGTTAGGATTTTAGCGAGATTTTTGGGGAAGAGATTAGGGTTAGAAGGGATTTAATCTGAATTTTGGGAGAAATTGGTAAAGATAGACTTCAATCTGTACTTAGAGATATAGGGATAGGATTAAAATAATTTGAAATTCAAATTTTTCCTCTCCTGATTTGATGTCTGCATGGGAAGTTGAAACACCTCACACCTGCTTATCTCTCTCTTCTGATCTGTATCCCTACACACTAGGATTTTCTATGCTTCTCCTGCATCCCTTGTTGTGCTCATAATGTCGCCAGTCTTTTCTTGTGCCCTCTGCAGAATAGTTCTCCACTATATATACTTAAATGAAAATAAAGAAATGAAAGTGGTAAAGGTACCGGGTTGCCTCCTGATCAACGTTGTTGTTTATAGTCATTAGCTCGACTATGCCCCCTTCTTTATTGATAGGTTGGTTCGATGAGCATGTCTCTCTCGACCACTTCTTCACGTATGTGCTCATAATATGGTTTAAGCCTTTGTCCGTTCACCCTGAAAGTATCATTGTCCTCTGGGTTGAGGATGTCCACTGCTCCATTTGGGAGTTGGTTTTGAACGATAAATGGCCCCATCCATTTAGACTTTAGCTTCCCCGCATTGATGCGGAGCCTCGAATTGAACAGTAGAACTTTTTGCCCTTTTACGAATTCCTTCCTCTTTATGAGCATATCATGTGCCTTCTTGGTCCTTTCTTTGTATATCACAGCATTGTCATAAGCCTCTGCTCTTAATTCCTCTAGCTCTTGGATCTGGAGTTTCCTCTCAGTCTCATCTACCTTCGGATGAGCATTCAACTTGCAGATTGCCCAGAAGGCTTTATGCTCCATTCCCACGGGCAAATTGCTGAGCTTTCCAAAAACCAGGCAGTATAGAGACATTCCAATAGGGGTCTTGAATGTTGTTCTATATGCCCATAGAGCGTCTTCAAAAAAATTGCTCCAATCTTTTCTTTTAGGACTGACCACCTTTTCGAAGATGTTCTTGACTTCCCTATTAGACACCTTAGCTTGCCCATTTACTTAGGGGTGATAGGTAGTGGTAACTCTGTGAGTAACCCTATATTGATTCAGCAATCGCTTTATGACCATATTGTAGAAGTGAGTTCCCTGATCACTGATTAGCACATTGGGCACACCATACATGCAAAACACGTTAGATTTAAGGAAATTCACCACTGTCCTTGCATCATTGGTTGTTGTTGCCTTAGCTTCCACCCATTTGGATACGTAATCCACTGCAAGGATGATGTATAAATTAGCTCCAGACTTAGGAAAAGGTCCCATGAAGTCAATTCCCCAGATATCAAAGATTTCAATGGGAATTAAGGGCATAGACTCATGGATAGATATATTCCCTGTTCTTTGGTAGTTGCTGCAACTTTTGCAATAGAGATATGCATCTTTGAACATAGTGGTCTAGTAAACTCCTCCATCCAAGATCTTCCGAGCCATTCTTCTTGGGCCGAAGTATCCTCCACACATATCCATATGGCATAATTTTAGTATGCTTCCGGCCTCATTTTCAGGTACACATCTCCTTATGACCTGGTCAGCTCCAATCTTCCACAGGATTGGGTCTTCCCACACATAGAATCAACTCTCCCTTACTAAATTTTTCTTCTGATAGTCACTCATGCCTATCAGACATCATCGAGTCACCAGGTAGTTAACTATGACGACATACCACGGTTCGACTCCTGATGTGCCTTCAAACTGGTATAAGTGCTCGTCAGGAAAGGTTTCTATGATCTCCTCTTTGCTCTCTACCATAAGTCCACTGAGATGATCTGCTATAAGATTCTCAGCTCATGTCTTGTCTTTTATCTCCAAGTCAAATTCTTGAAGTAGTAGAATCCATCTAATGAGACGGGGTTTTGATTCCTTCTTCGCCGAGAGGTATTTGAGGACAGAATGATCAGTGAACACAATCACTTTTGCTCCTAGTAGATAGGATTTGAATTTCTCAAAGGCAAACACCACCGCCAGTAACTCCTTTTCGATGGTCAAGTATTTACATTGAGTTGGGTTCAGTGTCTTGGAGGCATATTAGATAACATAGCTCTATTTGCTTCATTTCTGCCCAAGGACTGCCCCAACGACATGTCCGTTTGCATCGCACATGACTTTAAATGGCATGCCACAATCAGGTGGTTGAATTACTGGTGATAAGACTAGCTTCTTTTGAAGGTCGTGGAAAGCCTCTTTGCAGTTCTCATCAAATTCGAACGTAACTTCTTGTTGAAGGAGTTGGGTGAGTGGTTGAGCGATCTTGGCAAAATCCTTAATGAATCTCCTGTAAAACCCTACATGTCCTAGAAATGCTCGGATCTGCTTGACAGTGGTAGGGTAGGGCAATTTGGCTATGATGTCCACTTTTGCCCTGTCTACTTCAATTCCTCGTTCAGAAATAACATATCCCAACACGATTCCTTCTCAGACCATGAAGTGACATTTCTCATAATCCAGCTATAGATCCTTCCCCACACATCTTTTCAGCACCTTTTCTAAATTTGCAAGGCATTGATCAAAATGATTCCCATAAATAGTGAAGTCGTCTATGAAGATCTCAATGCACGTTTCGAGCATATCTGAGAAAATGCTCATCATGCATCTCTGAAAGGTTCGAAGTGCATTGCATAAGCTAAAAGACATGCATCAGTATATGAAAGTGCCGAATGGGCATATCAGGGTGGTCTTTTCCTGATCTTCTTATGCCATATAGATCTACATATACCCCGAATAGCCATTAAGGAAACAGAAGTACGATTTGCCCGCAAGACGCTCCAACATATGGTCGATTGTGAGTGTATTGAGTTTCCTGTAGTCGATGCAAACCCTCTATCCTGTTTGGAGTCGAGTTTGAATCAGCTATTTATTCTCATTCTCAATGACTTGAATTCCCGATTTCTTTGGGACCACATGAACGGGACTGACCCATTCACTATTGGATATAGGGTAGATGATTCCCAAATCAAGTAGCTTTAGGATTTCCTTTAGGACCACTTTCTTCATAATCGGATTCAGCTTTCTTTGCGGTTCTCTGACTGGTTTTGCCCCTTCTTCCAACATAATGCGGTGCATGCAGACTGATGGGCTTATGCCTTTGATGTCGGCTAGCATCCATCCAATGGCCTTCCTGTGTTTCTTAAGTAACTCTACCAGTTGTGTTTCTTGTGCCATGGTTAGTGCCGAGCTAATGATGATAGGTAGCTCTTCTCCTTTTCCCAAGTATGCATACTTAAGGTGTTCTGGCAACTTCTTCAACTCTAAGATTAGGGGTTTGATGATCGATCGCACCACCTTCTCCGATGGCTTCAATATGGGTAAATCCAGGCGAGGGCCTTGGTATGCACTAGCTTCCAAACTGTAAAGCTGAAGGATTGCATTTTTGATCTCGATATCCTTCTCATCCACAGTGTCCCAGTCGAATTGGCTTGTTTGGATCACCCATTCTAAGAGATCTTTTGCAAGCAGTTTCGTTCCCTCTTTTTGGGCCAATGATTCGAACACATCCACCATCTTTATGCCCTCTATGTCGGCGGGGTGTTTCATCACCTCAATAATATTGAAGGTGATGGTATCTCCATCGAACTCACAAGTCAACGTCTCTTTATCAACATCAATCTTCGTGTGGGCAGTTTTCATGAATGGTCTGCCCAATAGTATGCAAGCGGTCTTCTTGCTCATTGTGCCCATGTCTAGCACATAGAAATTAGCCAAAAAGATTAGATCTTTCACCTTAATCAGCACGTCTTCCAATATTTCTTCAGAGAATACACTGGACTGGTCAGGTAACTGGATTGCCATCCTTGTCTCCTTCAATGGTCCCAGCTCCAGTTCTTTGAAGATTGTTAAGGGCATAACGTTGATGGAGGCCCCCAAGTCTAGCATGGCTTGCTCAATCTTTGTGCCTCCGATCTCGCATGGTATAAAGAACATACAAGGGTCCCCGCATTTCTTAGGAAGCTTTCTCTATATTAGTACTGAGATATTTTCACTCATGACAACCTGAGATTCCTCGGTGAAGTATACTTTCTGAGTGCATAGCTCTTTCAAGAAGCGGGCATAATGGGGTACCTATCTGATTGCGTCTAAGAGAGGGACGTTGATCTCCACTTTCCTGAATATCTACAACAGGTCTCGATCCTCAGCTTCCTTCTTATTTTTCTTCAACCTTCCTAGAAATGGTGGCGGGATGATGGTGATTTCTTCTTAGGTGGTACTGCAGGTGTCTTTAGCTCTTCAGCATGGTTGTCCTTCATTGCTTCTTCTTCAGCTTTTCCTAGCAATGGTTTCTTTAAGGGCATTTTCATTACTTTCCTGTGGTAAGGGCATACCCAGTTCCTTACCCCCTCTGAGCGAGATTGCATTTACATCTGCTCTTAGGTTAGGCTCGATCTGCGAGGGTAGTATGCCCTTCCATTTCTACATCCGTGAGATTGATTCACTTAGTTGGGTAATTTGCGTACCCAAGTAATTCAATCCCGCTCTGGTTTCAGTCTCGAACGAGGCCGCACGCTTCTAGCTGTTGATCGACTCTATGACCATCTGTCTCACCATGTCTTCAAGGGTTGGTCCTCCGGATATGGGCATATTATGTGGAGGTCCTGCATGTGTCTGTGGTTCTGGGTATCTTTGTCTGTGATTGTAAGTTTGGGCATATGGATTGTTCATCCACCAATTTCCTCCATCCATCATGTTCACTGTCTCGGTCCTTTCTTGAACTTGAGGGCACTGATCTAAATAGTATCTGGTGCATCGTTTTTTACCAAAAATAATCCGACACGCAGTCGGTATGCCCACACTACCCAGAATAGTGACAAGCAAGATCGTCTCTCAAAGGACCGGTGAGAATTATCTAACACTTTAGTCTGCAAGTAACCAAACCTTCCAACGAATATCTTTATTATAATGTAAACACGAAATAAAAACAATTAAACAAAAAATAGATTTCTTCACAGATTAAAAGGTATTCCAGCTTCCAATTAACTCCACCCTAGCTTAATTATTCCGATCATTGATGCAATGATAACTTCAATTAATGAAAGCAAACCAGTTATAACCACCGAAGACACTTCTGGCGCGGTCTTATTTCTCCTTAACTGTTCGATAATCAGGAAGACACTTCACCAATTATTTCCCTAATAGACTAACAATCGTAAGAGACACTCTATAGATTTAATGAGCTGACAGCTTTAGGAACTAGAGAAACCCGATTCAAAACCAACAAACTCTGACACATGATTATTGAATTAAGATTGCTCTTCCCTTGATTCTGAAGAATCAATTTACCACTAATTAAACCTAAACCATAATTACGGATGGCCAATTTAATTGGCTGCTAATTAATCTCGGACTACTAAATATTTGCAACTACCTAGCAGAAGCAAAACAATTAACAACGATAATCACAGAGAATCATAGATACATTTATATAATTAAAGTATAAGAATGAATTAGATCTCACAGAATAAATATGTTAGGGCTTCATTAATCTTCACCGGAATAAAACGCGCTTAGCTCGAATTCATAATTGGATTCGCACTTCAGAAATTATTGGAAGAAGTAATGATAATTAAAGGAACAAGATTGAATAATGAAAAATTAATCTGTAGAACTCGTTTATGGCGTCTAGCGTTCAGTCTAGATTTCTGAATGGATAGATTCCTACTCTATCTAGAAATCTTTTAAATACAAATCTTTAATTAAGAAAATAGAGTCCTAACCCTAGTCTAACTAGGAAAGTAATAAAAATAGAGTCCAACAATAATAAAAGACCCAAAAATTTCGCCCAGGCCCAAGAGCTGGTGAAAATCCGCTAGCTCCAGCCCAATACTCACATAATCCAGCTCCACAATTATTTTCGCATCCATCCATATAGTCAGTATGGGCATACTGACTGCATTCCAGACTCTCCAGCTTTTCTTTAATCAAATTGAGTCCAAAACCTCCAAAAACAAATCCAATATCTCCACTTCCATGTCAACCACTTGCAATCATCCACAAGACATGAATTCTTCCACAAAACCTGATCATGGGGTGAGTAATACTGTAAAAATATACCAAAATAGACCCACAATATATATGAAATAATAGCCTAATCAGTATCCCATCATGCTGCATACTCCACATATTAGCAAGGTATTTGCTGACAATTGTGTCATCATCTTCTCCATATTTCCGAACAGTTGATCGATTTTTACCTCAGATTCTGGAGTGTATGTCGATTTTCCCATTACAGCTACTTGCGGTCTATCGTAGACATCTTCTCTAGTTTCTTCAGCCATCTTTCCAATCAGTTGAATAGATTCATCTGCCCTTTTGTTGAGTATGGATCATCCAAAGGCTGTGTTGAGCAGGTTACGGTCCTCCATTCTCAAACTTGAAACAAAATATTGCACCAAATCGTGAGCAGAGATCTGGTGATGTGGGAATTTTGAGAGCATTTGCTTGAAACGCCCTCAATAATCGTAAAAGCTTTCATTTACCCTAGCTTTGGCAGTGGAAATTTTCTTCCTCATGGCTTGTACTCTTATTGTGGGGAAGTATTTTTCCAGAAATCTTTGCTGCAACTCGCTATACGTGGTCATGCTCCTAGCTGGGATGATGTATAGTCATTATCTTACTCCATCATGCAAGGTAAATGGAAAAGAGAGCAGGCGTATGTATTCGAACATAGTCCCAATGTTATTTCGCAGGGTGCCGTAGGCCATTTCAAAATCCTGTAGGTGCCTCTGCTGATCTTCTCTAGGATGGTCGTAGAATTTGGGCAAAATTGAGATGAAATTCTATCTCAACTCCCAATTCTCGGCCGGATGTGGTAGTGTGATTCCAGACGGCCGCATGTTCATGACTTGTGGAAAGATGAGTTGCCTTAATGTAGGTTGAGGTAGCGGTGGTGGAGGTGGTGGTATTCTTTCTGCCATTTCCTCGCCTTCAGATCCAGAGAGGAGTGGGTTGTATTTCTCTTCGTGTATACTACTGGTATTGCTTTCTTCTTCGGATGTTTGGCTTCCCTCTGAGGCTTGAGATGATGTGTTTGGGTTTATGAGCGTCTCCAGGCTTCTCCTTGCTTGTGCCCGCTTTCTCCGTGCAGTTTTCTCTATCTCTGGATTATAGACTAGTTCTCATGTGCGGTTAATGCATACCATAAACAAGGCTAAACGAGGAAGAATATGATAGAAAAGGTGCTCTTATACTCCCCGACAACTGTGCCAAATTTTGACATGCAGTCATTTAGCATGCAAAATTACACCTATAGACAAAGCCCGATAGATGCTTAAATGTGCCTTCAGCGACTAGTATAGTACCAGAAGGCGGATATCGTCCCACGAGAAGTGATAACTCTTCTATCCAAATGCATAACCTTTTGGAACTTGAGAGAATTACTATCACTAATTCGTTCCTACAACTCAATGTAAAGCAAAACTAAAACGTAAACTGAATCAAACAATAATTTAAACATGTTCAAGTCAAATATGAATTCAGACTAAGCTTGTGTATGCAATCCCAAGGACAAACACATAGATACCTCGATAAGACCGTTTGGTTATAGGGAGCAAGTACAGTCACCTTACACCCCCCCAATTCCTTCTTACTGTGTACGCTAAGAGCGATACGGTTGGCGACTCTTAGTCTCCAACTATCCAAGACCCAACGAAGAGAGTTATGCAGAGGGTTTGCAAGGATAGTAGCATTGAAACGGAGGAACCCAACGTTGGCATATGGGACCCCTTCGTCGGTGTGTCCATATCTACCTATACTTCAATCTCTAGGCTTCGTCGTCCGCTTTATCACTTAGTGGCTCATCAGGAATCGGTCGCCCTTACTTCCACCCTGACTTACAATAACAATAGATTGACTATGAGTGATCAGCCACATAGCCTCACCATTGCCATGTCATCGTTCTTCCCAAATTGAAGTTGGTAATCAATCCGAGATAAATTAATCCTGATTAGCCTCATGCATACTCATTGCCCTTGATCCTTATCACACTCGACTTGAACACTACTTACTTAGCCAGAAAACATATTAATGGATACAACAAAAACAAATAAATAATTCATGATAAAAGGAAAATGAACTGAATTAACTGTTGGAACTAACTCGAGAATAAAGGCAAAACAAGTGTGATTGATTTCTTAAGTTTTAAACTGTTGGAAATAACTGGATGGTTTAAGTTTTAAACAATGTGATTGATTTCTTAATATGATTAAAGTTATTTACTCTAATTTTATTTTCATTTTAATAGCAATTAAACATGTGTCGAGCATGGACAAAATCACAAATTATTTTCTTAATCATACACATAAATTTAACTATTTACAATTATGCATATTTTTCATATACCTTATCACTATATCCCAACGAGGCTGCATCAGAGTCAACCACTTTTTCTTTCATTTTTTCATTCACCATTTCCACCTCAATGATCTGGTTGAATAACATTCACATATCATAAATAGCGGAAACTTTAAGCTATATATATATATATATATTGGTATCATGAACAACAAAATATATGATACTATGCATACATATATTTGCTAGTTTCAATTAAACAATTGCTAACATAAACAAAACACTTCGCATAGTATCACAATTCGGTAGATAAACATTCAGCTATTTACAACACATATGTTTGCTAGTTACATGTAAGCATTTGTTAACAAACACACAAAAATTCATTAATCACCCTAATATTAACTACTATTTTAAAACAGAGAATCATATCAACTAATACAAATGTTAAAATTAAATGTTGTACAGATGTTTATAACTACACATAAATTTGATAGTTATAGTTAAACAATTTGCTAATACACACACACGGACAAAACTTTGCTGCTCTAAATAAAATCATTTGTTATTTGACAGTTAAACATTTAGCTATTTATAATACATGTGTTTGCTAGCTACACGTAAAATAATTTGCTACCAAACACACAAAAAATCCCTAAATTTAACTTCTATTTTAAAACAGAAAATCATATCAACTTATATAGATGTTAAAATTAACAATTATACAGATGTTTACTACATATATATATATATATATATATTTACTAATTATAGTTTAACGATTTGCTAACATAGACACAAAAAATCGCTACTCTAAATAAGATCATTTGCTATTTGAAAGTTAAATATTTTACTATTTGCAATTAAACAACTTGCTAGTCACAGTTAATCAATTTACTTCACACGTGTTTGCAAGTTGAAGGTAAACAACTTGCTAACAAACCCACAAAAAATTAATAATTACTCTAAAATTAACTGTTATTTTAAAACAGAAAATCATATAAACTGATATAGATATTAAAATTTAATGTTATACAGAAGTTTACTTTATATACTTGCTAGTAACAATTAAATTATTTGCTAACATATACACAGAACTTTGTTATTCCAAATAAAATCATTTGTTATATGACAATTAAATATTTAGTTATTATATTTATAACACATATGTCTAGTTACAGGTAAACAATTTGCTAACAAACACACAAAAAATAGCTAATCAACCAAAAACTAATTGTTGATTTAAAACAGAAAATCATATCAACCAATACAGATGTAAAAATTAACAGCTATACGGATATTCACTACACACATATATTTGATAATTATAGTTAAAGAATTTGCTAATACGTATAAAAAAATTAGCTACTCTAAATAAAATCATTTGTTGTTTGACGGTTAAATATTTTGATATTTACAATTAAACAACTTGCTAGTTACAGTTAAACAATTTATTTCACATATATGTATGCTAGTTACAGGTAAACAATTTTCTAACAAATCCACAAAATTTCGGTAATCACTCTAAAATTAATCATTATTTTAAAATATAAAATCATATAAACTAATGCAGATGTTAAAATTTAATGATATACAAAAGTTTACTATACACATATATTTGCTAGTTACAATTAAACAATATGCTAACATATACATAAATGATAAATTTCATAGTTGAAACAAAACAAAAAATAATCAAGAACCAAAATTTAATTGACATGAAAATGTTGTATTTCATATGATAGCACTCCACATAATGTTTGTCTAATATTAATTAATTAAGCACTATTTTTTCTCGAACATACCAAAAAAACTAGAATTAAGATGTAAATGGGTACTAATATGATGCAGGTGTGCGCTAATACAAATGATCTCATATGCTATTATATCATATGATATTTGCTAAAACTAACTAATCACAAATTTATTTACAATTTAACACAAATCCACAAATTAATTATCAAGAACTGTGAGAATTGAAATCAGCATACCTAATCTTAAACCCTTCATAAAATTTAAAATCATTTAACACAAAATTGATGTAATACGAACACACCATATAATCAGAATTTTGATTATTTAAACACCAATAGATTACCTTTTCTCATGTTCAACCTTTGCGAAGAACATCAATCAGACATTCTTAAATCTTCTCTGCAACAGGTTTTGATCTGCGATGTTCAAATATATGAATAATTTTCATTTGTTGGAGAAGACGATTGATTTTCTTTTGTTAGAGAAGATTGATATACGAATGATGAAATTGTTGAGAGGATCGACGAACCTGAGAGAGAGATCCAGAATCAGAGGAGACGACTGGAAGGGAAGCAACTGGACTAGGCTACTGATCTTCTGGAGTAATCGCTGCCGAGAAGAAAGATGTTGTGGCGGGTGACTGGAATCCTCTGATTTGATCAAATTGCGTTTGATGAATGAATTTTGCTATTCATGCTCTTACGTTTTCGATTTGTTTGATATTCCTCCTCTTGTGTTCTCGATCCAGAGAGTTGGAGAGACGTGAGTAGATCGCTATAATCAATTTTTGTGATTGAGTATTTTCTATATGTTCATGATATCATTAACCCTAAATATTAGAATGTGGAATTATGGAGATATTATTCTTACTATTTTACCCTTATGAAATCCAATGGGATATGAAAAGTTAGTATTTTTGCAATTAGATCCCTAATTTTTCAAACGAATCTTGACTATCCAGATTTTGTAGATCTATGGTTAGTATTAGTTCCTAGTTCCTACATAGGGGAGTGGTTCTCATTTTAACCCACCCCTATATATATATATATATATATATATATATATATATATATATATGGGAGCTTTAGTATGTGAACATAGAGGGTGTGTGTAATTTGTGGACAAATCTTGGCCATTAAACTCTTAAGATCAAGGGATATTATTAATTAATTGTGAAGCTGCTTTTTTACAGATTTCAAGTGCACTGGGGCTAAAATTGTACAATTAACTTTTTTGTATTTTTGGTTGTAGCGGTTTTTAAGGAATTTGGGAAGGAAAATTACATCATCTTTCATATCAAAATGGATTTTCTAATTGAAAATTTCGATACTTAGAGGTTGATTATGAAAATCATTTTTTCTACCGCTGTTTTTCGAGATTACACAATTAAAAAATGTATGCTTGCATAATTGTTGTGAATATAACATTTACAGCTAAATATTTTAAAGTATGAGATAGAAGGCTTACGACCCTTATACAGTTCATAAGGTGTTTTGTCATGTGCGGTGACGATGGTACTTCGATTTTGAGTGTGACAGGTTGTGTTAACTGCTTCAGCCCAGTAACCTTCAGCTATGTTGGCATCAGCTATCATTGCTTGAGCTGCTTCTTTGAGTGTCCGGTTTCACCATTCAGCTACACCATTTTGTTGTGGAGTTCTTGCAGCTGAGTGTTCATGAGTGATTCCAAGTTCGCTGAGGAAACTGATCATTTGTTGATTCACAAATTCAGTTCCATTATTAGAGCGAATCCTTTGAACTGATCTATCTTTTTCAGTTTGCAGCCTTCTAATCGGCGCTGTTAGCTTGTCGTAAGTTTCATCTTTACTCCTCAAGAATTCCACCCACATATATCTTGAGAAGTCATCAACTACTACGAGTGTGAATCTTTTGCCTTTTGGGGTCTGTGGTCTGACTAGACAAAATAGATCCATATGTAGCAGTTGGAGGCATTCAGTTGTTCCTGGTGGATGACTCCTATTCTTGAAGGATGACTTCACTTGGTTCCCTTTTTGGCATGGTCCACACACGCCCGTTTTCTTATATATCTCCTTGGGAAGCCCCTCAACTAGCTTTTTCTTAGCCAGGTAGTTGATGGTTTTGAAGTTGAGGTGGTCTAGTCGTCGATGTCATAGCCAGCTTTCTTCAGTCGATTCTTTTGAAAGGAAGCAAGCTTCTGAGTAGCTAGTTGACCAGTCAACAATATACATGCTGCCTCTCCTTATGCCAGTAAGAAGAATTGCTCCAGTTGACTTGTCTCTTATGTTGCAGGAGTTTTTGCTGAAGTCAACTGAGTGGCCATTGTCGCACAGCTGGCTGATGCTGAGTAGTTTATGTTTTAGTCCATCCACATGGGAGACTCCGTTTACTACAACTTTTCCCTTGACCACGAACCCTTCTCCAATGGTTCGGCTTTTTGATTTGTCTCCAAATGTGACAAGTGGACCTTTGACTTTTTCATAACCGTTGAGATCTTCTTTGTCTCCGGTCATGTGCTTGGAGCACCCGCTATCTAGACACCAGATATCTTTGGTTTTCTTCATAGATAGGATGCTCTTATCCTCTTCATCATTGTCAACCATGAGGCAAAATAATGCTTCATCATCTGAGCTGTAGCCGTCAGAATCAATTCCAGATGGATAGTCTGAATCATCTAGCACGGCATTCTCGAAGTTTGCAATCATTGCTTTCCTTTGAAGAAGCTTCTCCTCACTTTGGCTTTCTTATCTTCAGGGAGTTCTGGACATTCATATCTGTAATGTCCTTGTTTGTGGCAGTGAAAGCATTCTCCTAGATTTCGATTGCCACCTCTTAATGGTTCAGCTGGTCATTCAGCTGGTTGATGAGTTTTCTCATCTTTTGGGACTTCATCAGTTTGAGGTAGAACTGATTGTTTATCCCTGACTTTCTTCAGCTTTTCTAACAACCTGGTAACTGTCTGAATTTGATCATTGATGTCTTCAGTCAGGTTTTCCTTCTTTTCGGTTGTGTCTCTTCTTCGTTCGGATGAAGATTCGCCTTGATTCTCTCTGATCGGTGAGCTTCTGGGCCGAAAGTTGTTCCTTTCTCGAGTATCTCTAAACCGGTTCCTTTCACCATAGAAGGCTGCATCTTGAACTGATGATGTTGATGCTTCCTTCTTCCGGTTTAGGCTGTACTCATGAGCTTTGAGAGAACCAAACAGTTCTCTGGGAGTGATGTTGTTCAGATTTCTTGATTCTTTTGTAGCTATCACTTTCATGTCCCATTCTTCGGTGAGATTATCCAAAATTTTGGAGTTCATCTCAGAATTGGGATAGCTTCTTCCCAGGTTGGTCATCTCACTGATGATGCCTAGAAATCTGGTTTCAAGGCTTGAGATGGACTCTTCTGGCTGCATTTTGAAGGACTCGTATCTGTCGACTGCTAGTTGGAGCTTGTTTCCTTTGATGGCTTCGGACTCTTGGCATAGATCTGCTAGTAAGTCCCATATCTCCTTGGCAGTTGTGCAGTTCTTTGTGTTCTTCATTCTGTCTTCATCTAGAGTTTGAAATAGTGCAGCCTGAGCAACAAACTCTAGATTCTTCAACTTCTTATCTTCGCTGGTGAGAAGATTAGTTGGCTTTGGGATCCTGGCTGGTTGATTGATATCAACTATGTGGGCTTCATTGTCCATCATGATAATGATTGGACCTTCTTCAATAACTTCCCACATGTTCTCATGGATCGAGCAAAGATGCGCCTCCATTCTCCTGCTCCAATTATCATAATTCTCAACTGAAAACAAAGGTAGCTTATGGTTTCCCATAGCTTGAAATGTTAGCACAGATAAGTAGATCTGATTCAGTTGATCTGCAGAAATGGCTGATCCTTAGAATCAACCGCTCTAATACCACTTGTTGGTCCTGGGCGAGTCGATGTCAGTTTAGAGGGGGGTTGAATAAACTGATATAAAAACTCTACTTCAAATGCGGAATGATAAGGGCCCTTGACTCGCTTAGCAATTTATCTATGCACAGACCAATTGAGCACTTTTAGACAGCTTGAGTGCAGATTGTGTGAGCTTGTGTACAGTTCAAAGATATACGAGTATAAGCAAAATAATACAACACACAAACGATTTATAGAGGTTCGAAGTCTCAAACTTCTACGTCCTCTATTCCTTTCGCAGAAGGGCAACTCCACTATATAACTTGAGTTTCTTTACAAATTATACAATGAATGACAGTTTGGCTAAACCTGGTAACTGCTCGCTACCTCAGCGGGTCGATAGGCTCACACTTGCAGTCCCTAACTGCTCGCTAGGGAGGTAGGTGCTATTGACGTCTTTACAAGGTTTTAGATCTCTTTTGATCTTCAAGAGGTTAGTCTTGAACAGAGGATATCAACTAATGTGCTCCTTCAATCGAGCTGGGTAGTTAATCGGTGTATTGCTGGAACTGAGAAGGTTGCTCTGGCTGGATTATCAACAGCTAGCTGAATGCTTTGATTATGTGGATTCTTCTTCTCAGTTGGACTCTCGCAGATTTAGTAAATGCTGAACTTGAGTTGTGTGGGAGGGAGAAAGAAAGCTCAGTTGTAAGTAACTTGAATGAAGGTTTCAAGAATGAAAGTCGCGAAAAGTCATTTGAAAACTTTGATTCACTCATCTTTTATAGAGGAGTGATTTTGTGACCGTTGAGTTCCATTGATCGGTGGCTCTGTTGGCTCATCAATGGCAGATGGTCTTTATGATCGTTGGAGCTTTTGGTTGAAGTAGTCGTTGCTTTGCCAATCGATCTCTGTTGGATATTCAATTCTAGTAGTCGTTGCTTTGCCAATCGATCTCTGTTGGATATTTAATTCCAGGATCTCTGCTAGAGCATTTATTCCAAGATCTTCATTTGAGCATTAACTCCAGGACTCTCTGGCTGGTAGTTCTGAGCTCCAGTTTAGCAAGTTTGAGTTCCAGTTAGCAGTTCTGAGTTTGTCTGCTTAGTTCGGCTATCACTCCAGTTGGTAGTTCTGAGCTTGTCTGCTTAGTTCGGCTATTACTCCAGTTTGGCAGTTCTGAGCTTCTTCCTCCAGTTCGATTGATCACAAGCTATTGAATAGCTTGTCAGTTCGACTGGTCTTTCTTGAGCTTTCTTGTCAGCTTAACTGATCACAAGTTGTGGGCTAGCTTGTCAGTTTGACGGATCTTTCTCTGAGTTTCCTCGTCAGATGTTTGCTTGTTTTCTCCTACAAGCTGTTTGACTTCAGTTCAGGCCTTTGATTGATTCGTCTATTTACTTCAGTTCGGCTGAAGTTAAGTTTGGCCATCAGCTGGATACTTCCAGTCTTCAGTTAAACTGATCTCTTATCAGTTTCTTCAGTCTTGTTGATTTTTCTCTCAGCTCAGCTGACTTAGCTGTCAATTTGTTTTGACTGGTTCGACTCCTTTAATCTTTAGTTGGATTGAGTTCTGACTGGTTGGTATATCCTTCCAGCTGGTTGACCATGCTCCAGTTGGGTTGACTCTGGCTTCAGTTGAGTTCCTTTTTGAGGCTCTAGATTGGTTAGCTCTGATCTACAGCTTGGATCTTGATCAGTTTTTCAGGAATAATTTTGACATCTCATCAAAATCTTATCTAGGGGTTCCTTGATAGTTTTTCCTAACAAAACCATTACTACCAAATATAATAAAAATTAACTGTACAATTTTGATCTTCAGTGCATCTGAAATTAGAAAAATAACATTTCTATATCTTTCATCATTGATTAATAGTGTCTATTGATCTTAAAATATAAATGGATAGGATTTTTTTCATAAATTACACATGGGACATGTGCTCACAAATGAATGAAACTATATATATATATATATGGTTGGGTTCCAGAAGGAACTACACTCTATGTGAGAACCGAGAACCAATCTGAGTCATAGATCTCATCTATTTGGACGGCCAAGATATATTCCAAAAATTTAAAAAACGCAGTAGCATAATTGTAATAACATCCAACTTCGCTGCCCCTGAATCTTAGTAAGGGTAAAATCGAAAATTTCAAAATATATGAATACTCAGAATTTGCGTGTATATTTTTCAATTTAGGGTATTAGCACTATCATTTCCTATTTTAGCATTGTTATGGTTTTTTTTAGCATTGTTATGACTTATTTTAGCATTACTCTTTTTTAGCATTAGCATAAAAAAATATCAACATTGTAAAAAAATCACGAACAAACACTGTTATATGTTGTTGAATTATCAATATAGTGTAATCACTATTAGCATTGCAATCTCTCATTTTTATCATTAACATAACCATTTATTAGCATTGTGATTAAAAACTTGTCATAGTCATTACAAACCAACAAATGTGATTTATGGTACTAGCATCATTGTTAACTGTATTTGTATCATCATATCTCATTTTAGCATTATCATTAAATTATAAAACACAATCATGAACAAATGCTATTACAGTTTTATTAAATTAACAATGTCATAAATCCCACCTTAGCATTATTTCATGAAAGATATCAAAGAGTGTTAGAGGCCACACATGCAAGAACATGTTGCAAGATATTAAAGTAAATGACTTATTAGCAGTATAAAGAACTATATTAGCAGTACAGATACTCTTATTAGCATTATCAAACTCTTTATTAGCAATGCAAAAAGGAATATCAACTATGTGTATAGCATTACAGAAAAGAATATTAGTAGCATTAATAAAAAATTAGTATGAGAAGTACAAAAAAAAATTGTATCTACTTCTTCCCGCAGTTCCAAGAATCATGACTGCATTTTTTTGTTACACTTCTTGCAGGTCCTTAAAGGTTTCTTTTTGCATTTGGCATTCGCATCTTCTTTTGATTTTATACGACTTCCACTACCTTTAGTCTTCACAAAGTCAGGTAGAAGCACCTCAACTTCACTAGGT
Organism: Perilla frutescens; assembly: GCA_026008535.1. Taxonomy (NCBI): domain Eukaryota; kingdom Viridiplantae; phylum Streptophyta; class Magnoliopsida; order Lamiales; family Lamiaceae; genus Perilla; species Perilla frutescens. The sequence goes on along the minus strand of BRKX01000003.1, from coordinate 65,563,613 downwards.
GCAGACAACCCATAAAATTCAGAAAATAATTGATACAGTCTTTGAATTTCTGAAGAACCCAGGAATAAGATTCAACATCCTCACCCGACATTAAAGCAGACCCAAAAGTGATAAGCCTCCCATGATTATCTTTTCCAGTAAAGGGTGCAAAAATCATTAAATACCTGCCAACATATAAAAGATCACAAATCTATGTTATTATAATGTCTTTCTCATCATAAGCAAAATACTATAAATGCTAACATTGTCACCTACCAAAATATTCAAACATCAACTAACAGTGCTAAAAAAGGCAATGGAAGTGCTAAAATTTCAACTACCAGCGCTAAAACAACAGAATGCAAATGCTAAAATAATAGAACGCCAATGTTTTCCCTTGCATAGTTAAGAATAAACCTTTCATGTGAAGGGTCTATAATTCTATTCAGATTCATAAACTCTTTGTGTGTATCCAAAATAAGAGAATGTCTCTTATTTCTATTCGTCTTTCTTCAAATAGTCCAAAACTGTACCCATCAGAACCAATATACTTCAACCATATCCTAGCCATGCAGTAAGTCCTCATAGACACACGATGTCTCTTTTTCTTTGAAGTTTCAGCAAAATCAACCGATGTATTTTTAAGTCCCTCGCGGTTGTATAGAACATACTTCCAAATTATAATACCATTTTTAGACCTCTTTGTAGTAGATAAAGGAGTATAAAATCCACATGATGAAGAATACACCTTGTAAAAGGTTATACCATCATCTAAAGTAGGAAATATTTTGCCCAATCCAGGCTTCAAAGATGATTCACAGTCAGGTATATAAAATTCAGAAAAACCAAGAGAAATTTCCAAAGTGGAAGAAACACAATCTGCACATTTATCAATACACAACTAATCATGTTAATATAATGCTTAAAAAAATATATTCTTCGATAATGCTAAAATTGTTCACAGTAGTGCTAAAATAGCTTACAGAAGTGCTAAACATTGTAATACTAGTGCTAAACCATTTGTTGGCAACAATGATTAAGATGAATAGATTTTGAAGAGAATCGACTCGAATCTGGATTACATAAACATAGGAAAAATCGCGTGAAAAAGGAAATAGAATTGGAATGGAAAACGGATTATGAAGGAAAGAGATTTCATTCCAAAAATAATAGAATTGCTAAATTACAGAAATAACCTCAGTTCATTAAAAAGTTGATAATATTACGAGATTGTCACCGTATTTTTTTAATTTTATAGCATATCTTGACCGTCCAAATATACCAAATCTATGACTCAAATTGGTTCTATGTTCTCACATGGGAGTGTATATATATACTTTCATTAGAAACCACATAATTATTCAAATAAGATCATAGAAACCATATAACCATTCAAATAAGATCATAGAATCATGAATTTCCAACACTTATGAATATCAATCAATAGTAAGACTTAAATCAAATGTTTATAATCAACTTTTGAACTATCAATCGCAAGTATAAAACAACTTATCTAAAAAAAACAAGCATCTTCCAATTAATCAAAGAGTAATGGCAACATAAATGTGTATAAACAGCTATATTAATAATAGTTATAATTGTATTAGCATAATCTACGCAAAAAAAATTCTCTAAAATTCATTATTTCTCCTTTTTTTCAATGCATTTAACCTCATATATTATTCAAAAGTAGTACGCGCGTCATAATATATGTCATGAAATTTAATCAATATAAAAAAAATCAATTAATTTGATAATATTGATTGGTGTGATAAAGTACAGTATTTCAATTCCGCCTTTTGGACTTGCAATAAAAAACATAAATTTCATCTTAAACTTACATGAATGATCAATTTTAATCATGCTAATAGCTAATATTCAATCATGGGAAATTACCATAAATGTGTTCGGACAATTAAAAAAATCAAGAGCTTGCTGCCGACATCAAATCTATATTATATCTAAAAACAAGATAGTCTGGCAATATAGAAATTTCCCGCCTAAATCAATTCTAAGAATAGTGATATATAAATAATTATACATGCAAATAATTAGCAATTAAGTAATCTATATTATATCTAAAAACAAGATAGTCTAGCAATATAGAAATTTCCCACCTAAATCAATTCTAAGAATAATGATATATAAATAATTATACATGCAAATAATTAGCAATTAAGTAATAAATATATAAAATTAATAATTATATTGCAACATACTATAATGTACACATATATTATTAAACATGTCAATATATACTATACATATTACCCTATTAAATATGCCAATATATACTACATATATTTATATTAGGGATGAATATATTGCATATCTACACATAATATTTTTTTAGGATTGAGACTTAGGGAGGTGTATTGGATTGAGATTTCGTTGGATTTCATTGGATTTTTAAAATCCGGGTGTATTCAATCCAGACTTTTAAAAGTCCAACGAAATTCTGGTGTATTCAATCCAGACTTTTAAAAGTCCAATGAAATCCTGATGTATTCAATCACGACTTTTAAAAGTCCATCAAAATTTTGAGGTATTCAACAATCCACGGACTTTTAAAAGTCATTGACTTCGTTGGATTTCAGATGGATTTCACGTGAAAATTAAGAAGGATGAAATCCGACCTCCAGACACGAGATTTCGATGGATTTGAAAAACTTGGGGAGCGTTGTAACCCAACGGCCGGTGGGTACACAAAATTGGGACCCCAGCGGTCACCCGAAGCCAGCGACTGTTGGCTTCGCTGAGGATGACACCCCAACGGCCACTGGGTGCCAGCCGCCGCTGGGTTTAATATTAGTGTTGCTTGCTTAGTTATAACTTATTGTAAAAAGCAACAGAGGCAGAGATATGATGAAATGTAAGGTGATAAATCATTCACAGCATTACCTGATTAAGGAAATTCTCAATTATTGTAACCTTTGTCATTGCAAGTGCCATCTGGGTCATGTAGTCCGCAGAGGTGGACGACAACGTGTCAACGAGGGAGTGGTGAAGAGCTTCCATTCCTTGAGACAATGCATCCTCAGCTTGCTGAGATGATTGTTGTAGATTGCAAATGCCCACTAACTGTTGCTCAGTTAGAGGCTAGATTTGCTTTTCAAGCACCTGATCGAGAATAACATATATGCATCATATATATATACATATATAAGTATGATATATCTTCCAAAATTAAAGTACGTGCCTTGAGCAAATCAGATGACCGAAATCCTCCCAACCACATCAAACACTACCCAGCGGTCGCTGGGTGTTCTATGCCCGGCTTCCCAGCGGCCGTTCGGGCCAGCGGTTGTGCGGTTCAATTTTTTCTCGGATGCACGCTCGTTGTGTTCTACCAAGCGTTGAAAAACAGGATTTCAATTCCATTGAAATCGTTCAAAATCCGTCAAAATCCATATACGAAATCCGCTAGACTCTGCGTGGAGTTGGGAGACTCCATGTGGAGTCTATGGATTTTATAAATCCATGGACTTTTAAAAGTCCAACGAAATCTCAATCCAATACACCCCCCTTAGTATATATATACACACACAAATACACACACCATATCTATTTATATTAGGGATTAATATATGAGATATTAAATGAGAATGGTATTTATGACCTAATATTGGATTGAGGATTAACATAATGTGCACATACAATGAAACTAATCTAATTAAATATTCGTCTAGAAAATCTACTAATGATACACATATGATGAAACTAATCTTTTTAATTCGTTTAAACTATCTACTACCGATATCTACTAATCTACTAATTATATGTATTATCTATATATAATATATAATAACAACACCGCATCTACAAATAATTTTTTTTTAGTTTCCCACCCATTTTCACAGTTTAGAAATGAAAATGTGTTAATATATATTATTTAATTAATTATTTTTTATTTAAAAACAGTGAATATATTAATATATTGCTAATCTAAATATTTAATCATATCATATCATATTTAGAGTAATATATAATTACTCTAATTAAATCTTCGATCATATCCCATTAATTATATAGCTCTATAATTATATACCCACATATTATAGGTTGTCTACTTAATTATAGATAAATATGTTTTAATTCGGAAAGTCGATCAATAAATTCCAATAATATATATTTTCCATTCCTAATGACAATTGGACCGATTTTAGCCCACCCAATTTTTTTTTTCCGAAGTAAGTCTCTATTTATTGGTGGTGTCATTATAAAACTATTCTTACTTTAATTTATAATTACAAAGTTCTGAACACTGTAATATTCACAACAAGTTTTAAACATTTGGCTAAATTTTTTTTCTTTTGAATTTAAATTAAAAAAAATCAAAATTGGTTTGTCTTACCGCATCAAGCACCCAGCATCACATAAATGAATCAATGGCTTCATTCACAATATTCAATTATCCAAAGGTTGGTACATATATTTTATTTTTTAAATCATAAAAAGATCATAGTACCTCCATTATATATAAACATATATACATGCATGTATACATTACTTTATTTTTCTGGAAAATTGTTAATTTTCTTCCCGTGTGTTCAAATATCCAACATCCACACACACTAATGTAGTTTTCGTGTTCATATGAAAATATTTCCATATGAATGAGATGTACGACTTACCATATAGGGGATGCTATTTTTTTGTTTAATGTCTAAAGGCAGTATCGACAACCCCATGTAGTTACATATTTGAGCCTTTTTTATTTAAACAATAGTTTTTTAGGAGAATTATCAATTCATGACCTAAGAAATGAGTAATATGTCAATTCATGACTCGAAAAATAAAAATAGTCAATTCAGGACCTGAAAGATAATTATTGTCAATTTAGGACCTCAAAAATCACATATTTTTATTTCTTTTTTATTTTTTTAATAATTTATTTACTAAATTTAATAGATAATTAATACATGAATTTTCATTGAAAATTAATAAAAAAATGAAAAATAAAAAGAACCCAAAATTCATAATTTTGAAGTCCTAGATTGACAATTATCATCTCTCTCTGGATTGATAAGTTTCATATTTGAGTCATGATTTGACAGATTACCAATCTTTCAGGTCCTGAATTGATAATTCTTTTTTTTTTCATTATTCATTTAATTTATTTGAACATGTTGTTTCACTACCATTTGAGTCTCCACATGTTTGTTATTACATTTTACATCATTCTATAACAAAAATCACATCCAAATATTCAATTTTATAAACATCAAAACACGCACATGCATGTTTGAATTTATATATTATATTTATTTTGATTTTATTCATATACATTGTTATTTAGATCTATTAACTACTAATTATCTTTATAATTTAATTGGAAATTTTGCAACTCGATCGGTACAATGTATCATGAGTTTGGATACACAAAGGGTCAAAGGTACCGACATATACTCCCATAAATTATTTTCATTAGAGTAGTCGACAAGTTGTACCTGTGAATTACACTATTTTTAATTTTCATAATGCACCCTAAAAATTGACACTCCACACCTTCCAGTTAGGATTTATTGTAAGTTGCACTTTCATAAAGCTAAAACCGTTAATATCATAACAAATTCAAATAAATGTGTTTTTTAATCAAAGAATAAATAAATATATCAACATGAATGATTCAATAAATTGAGTAAAATTACTCCAAACATATATAGACTAAAACTGATCAAATAATAAATATAATAAAGAAATAATATATAAAAATGTAAGCCCCTTATATTTTATGGTACCAAGCACAAAGTGTTATATTTTTTTAATATTTACTCAAATCACATAATAATAAAGAATACGTTTATATAGACAAAAATAGAATTAAAATATAATATATATTTTAACCATTTATCACTATGTTATATTTTCAACATATTTTATAGTTTTATTTATTATTTTTTATATTTTTTAGCTAGGTAACGATTTTTTTATAAATCATAAAATGATTATTCCAATTTATTTTTTTACTTATAAATCCTACTCTAATAAATATTAAATCATATTTTCTATTTTATACTTTCAAACTTGTGATCACTTTGTACCTTTTTTTTATAAGAAATATAAATTATGAAGTATTTTCCATCCATGGTACATGGCACACTTAGGAATAGATCATAATACATTAATAGCAACACAGAGAGAATATGTAAATATTAAAAACAAAAGTTTGGTTGGTAGGGTTAATAGGTGGATTATATTATAAAATTCAAGAATATTGAGTTTGTTTGGTAGATAAACATTGGACTGTTTATTTAAATTAAAATTGATAGAAAATTGTTGAAGAACGCAATTTTCAATAAAAAAAATGTTAATTATATGGAGAGTCTGAAATGCCATTTTTTTTGTTTTAGATACATATTACAAAATGAGTGTAATCCAAGGGTGCAGTTGTGCAAAAATACATTCAATAAATCAATAAGGGATGAGATATATTGTTTATATTTCTGTTTATTATTCTATTATTAATTATTGTAATCTCTTTATATTAGGATTATGTTTATCTCATTAGTTCACTGTACTCTAAAGATCCCATGTACTCTATATATATATTCATTGGCTAATATAGTAAATGGTATGCAATTACCTATCGATTCATATTCTTATATAAATAGCTTCATATTGGATGATCAATTTATATTTGTTTTAGTGTAACTTTGGGTTTAATAATGAAGACTTGATAAAATTCAATTGTATTTATTGATGTATTCATACATCGCTAACATATTTCAAAAAACTCGAAGTTATGAGTTATGAATATCTTTGTTGTATTTGATATTGATTAGACTGTAATCATTTATTGCTCCATTGCTTACATATTTCAAAATTATTGTTTAAGCCTCTCTCTACATATATCTATTTATACAGGGTTCTAAATATTTATTTATAATATTATACTCGTTCATCTACCAGATTACAAGGGATGTGTTCTTTGATAAAATATGTTCTCCTTTTCTTAGGAGTGGTCAATAGAAAACCACAATACAAAACTTCATCTTCTTTGTTGAAGAAGCTCATTCTCAGACATGGCCACTCTATGCTTTTTTATTTATTTATTTATTTAATTGGGGGAAGATGAGCCATGGATATCTAGATCATGAAAAAAATTCTATAGTGCGTATGGATGTAATACATATGTGATATGACCACAAATCATTTTGGCACATAAAGTTCACAAATGTTTTTCAATTTTTTGTGAAGTGTGAGTCCATATGCCACATGTTAAAGAATTAGTGTATGTCTATATTACATCCACACGGATGGAAGTCCACGTCCATTTGATGCATAAGTACATGTTCATAATCCATTCTATTCAATTATTACATTTGTATAAACTATTTATATAAATTTATATATATATATATATATATATATATATCTCCCCGTGCATCGCACGGGTGTAATACTAATATGTGATAAAAGACAACATTGTGTACTAGTAATTAAATGATAACTCATAAACAATATATATATATATAGGTTTTGGTTATGGTGAGAAATATATATTGGTGTGAGAAATATATATTGGTGTGAGAAATGAGAATAAATTTCGATGGTTAGATCTAGTATAATTAATGGTTGAGATAATTTCACTTTATATATTTTTCTTAATTTTATTCCTTAGATTTTTTACATTCGGGGTATGTTTGTAATTTTAGTTTAGAATCCCTTAAAGTCATTATTTTCCATATCTTGACTAATTTCATGATTTGATCATTTTGGTCATTTTTTTTTCCTTTCAGTCGATTTCTTCTTCGTTTTTTTCTTCATTCATATATTCTTTCTCCTTATTCAATTTTTTCCCAAAATATTTTTTATCATAATTTTTTATTTTTATACCCGATGAATTGATTCATTCGAGGAACCAAAGATCAACCAAATAGGGCACAGAGGTCATCTATTGATTAATAGGATGCTAATGCTCATTTGTCCTTGTTTCTACACTTGCTGCCAAAGCTTGCGAGATTAACTACTCATCCCGTCTCACAACATTTAAAATTCATTTTATACGAGGAAAGTTTCACAATCATGTTAATTGAGCACTAGCCGCCCTATTCCCTAAAGTCTTAATAATTCCCTTGATTAATTTTCTAAGCCGCAAGTTATAAGAGAAATATGATGAAACGAAGCAGGATCAAATTAATTAACATGAGCATGCTATCTTATGCCTTCCAAATATTGACGGTATATTAGTAATTAAAAATAAACCTCTCAAACAAAAAATGAGCGACAGCAGCATATGCTACTATATCATACTTTTTGTTTTTGGTAAAAAGGGACCAACTTCATTCTAAATCACATAAATTTATTGATAAGCATTGCATTTTGTTCCATGCCAATGTGTTGACGAATAATGGGTTTCTTTGACCATAATCAAACTTTACTTTATTTGATGGAAGACCATATACCAAGCCACACAGTTCGTCGAACAAAACTTTCATTCACAATTCTCATAAAATTTTATTTAGAAGTTACGTTACAGGAAAGATGTGATTCTTTCATAGGGCTTACGACCAATATTCATTCAATCGGTTAAAGTCTCGTGCTAATAACGTGCTGTAAATCGACTTCTCTGATCAGTTCTTCGTTCATTGCATCAATCATATCGATAATTACAATAACAAAATACAAAGATATACGGAAGACACAATATGGGAATAGAAATATGATTCTTGTTGGGCATCCATTCACGGACTAGAGAGCCATGAGTTCACCTTTCTCCACATTAGTACGATATTGTCCGCTTTGAGCTAAGCTCGCACGGTTTTCACTTTAGTCATCTCCCAAAAGGTCTCATACTAATGGGGTCTAATGGGGTAGGTGAAGAACTCCTTATATCTGTTAAATTTGAGAATAGAAAGAGAATTTCATTTCGAATGAAAGGAAAAAAAAATTCTTATGATCTGGTTCAGAAAATATCTCAATTGTTACAATGAGAAAATGGAGAGAACATTTTATACAAGCTAGCTGCGTGAAGAAGAAGCAACTAGCATCTACGGCTACAATATCAAACTACAGATCTAATGGTTGATAACTCTTCAACTGTGGTCCTAGCTCTAGAGTGCACAGCAGTATGACACGTGGATAGGTGGTAGTTCCTTCTTTAGTCATCTCTGCAGCAAAGAGGATCCATGCATTATATAAGTTGTGATATAATTTGAGAAGCAAGTGATCATAGCCTGCCTACGAGCACACTATGCATGCATGCATGAGAATGACTTTGCATTTTAACACTCCCAAACTCAACCGTGATCAATATCACCAAGGAAGAGTTTGGAGAGCAAAACTTGAAACTGAGGCCTGCCAAGTGACTTGGTGAACAGATCAGCCAACTGCAGCTGAGATGAAACAAACACAGGATTGAGGAAGCCTTTCTTGTAGTGATTACGAGAAAAATGGCAATCCAAGTCTAGGTGCTTGGTTCTTTCATAGAAGACTTGATTCTTTGTGATTTGAATAGCCGCACTATTGTCACAATAAACAGTAACAGGAAGAGAGATGGATATATGAAAGTCATGAAGCAGATAGGAAAGTCATAGTAGTTCTTTTACAGTAAAGCTTAAGCAACGGTCCTCAGCTTCAGCTGTTGAAAGGGAAACTATAGTTTGCTTCTTGCACTTCCAAGAGATGAGACAGCTTCCTAGAAACAACAGTAACCTGACAGAGATCTCCTAGTATCAACACAAGTGCCCCAGTCGGCATTACAATAGAAAGTGAGTTCAAAGCTGGAAGAATGTGAGTAGCAGAGACCTAGTGAGGGGCATCCTTTTAAGTACCTAAGAACATGCATGTAATGATGCATCCCAATGGTGTTTATGTGGGGTATTAACAAACTGACTAAGCTGTTGAATGGCAAAGGAGAGATTAATCCTAGTTAAATTGAGATAAAGTAATTTTCCAACTAGCTTTCTGTAGGAGTCAGGCTGTGATAGAGGAACCCCGTGCTGGGAAAGGGATAAACCAGGAGGAAATGGAGTGGAAGCAGGTTTATAGTCAGTCATACCAGCTGTGGAAAGTAAGTCAAGCACATACTTACGCTGGCACAAGTACAAACCAGTAGATGACCTGGCTACCTCCATACCCAAGAAAAATTTTGCCTCCCCAAGATCTTTAATGGTAAAGGTTGAGTGCAGTGAAGCTTTGACAGTGGAGATAAGCTCCAGAGAGGGACTGAGAAGTAAAATATCATCCACACAGACAAGAAGAGCAATAAGAGAAAGACCAGTACCTCTGAGAAAAAGATAGTTATCATTTTCAGACTGCACAAATCCTAGAGAGTAAAGAAGCTTGCAAAACTCCTGATTCCATTCCCTAGAAGCCTGCTTAAGCCCATATAGACTCTTCTTGAGTTTACAGACCTTCCCTGCATGCTTATCAGAAAAACCTTGAGGGAGCTGCATAAAGATCTCATCTGTAAGATATCCATGCAAAAAAGCATTATTAACATCCACTTGATGAAGATGCCAGGTAAATTGGGAAGCAAAAGCAAATAAGAGTCTGACGGTAACTAACTTAGCCACAGGAGATAAAACTTCATTATAGTCAATACCATACTCTTGATTGTACCCCTTAGCTACTAATCTTGCTTTGAAACGTTCTACCTGGCCATCTGCAGTGAGCTTGATCTTATAGACCCATTTACAACCTATGGCATGCTTGCCAGGAGGTAAGGAGACTAGATCCCAAGTGTGGTTCTCTTCCAAGGCAGTCAACTCCTTGTGCATAGCCTCTACCCACTGAGGGCATTGGGAAGCTTCTTTATAAGATTGAAGCTCCTTTAATGTGTCAACATGAGTTAAGAAAGTAGTATAGGCTGGAGAAAGAGATGCAGTAACATGGAAAGGAAATGTTTGAGGTGGAAAAGCTGTCTTGTGAGAAGAAGAGCAGACATAATCACTGAGGTAAGCTGGAGGTTTGTTTACAGATTCTGGTACTTCTTCTGAGAGGCTGTGATTTGGGGGTGGAAATTACATCAATAATGGCAGGACATAGGGTGGAAGCATCAGGAGAAATTGATATGGGAGAATCAGCAGAAATAACATCTGTAGGAGGGTTAATGTCAGTGAGGGAAGGATTGAGTAAAGGAGTGTCAATATGAGAATCTGAAGTAGGAGAAGAAATAGGATCAGAAGAGAGATTCAAATGGAAGAGTAGATACAGTATCCAGTTTAATTTATTTGCATAATTATCTTGAAATTTAAGCGTCATTAATTGAGTGGGAACGATCAACGTGAATTAACTTTATGACCATCAATTCTTTAATAACGCAAACACCTAAAATTTTGATTTGTGGGTAAAAAACAACTCTTCAGCTCCAGCACCTGTTCTATAAATAGTTGTATCCTTACACGGATTGACTCATTCATAAATCCATGAAATCTCACAGTGCATGAATGTCCCCTTTAGATGGCTTTGTCTATTCTATAATTTTTAAAAAAAAAAGATTAAGACTAAAATACAATAAATTAAGCTATAAAATCATATTAAATACACATAGTTCCTAGTTCTCACGCGAAACACTAGAACCCATTTAAATCTATTCCTAGTGTGATAATCTAGGAACTATGCTTATTTATTATTAGAGGCAGACTTGTGTGAGACCGTCTAACGGGTTGCTTACGTTAGACGGATCTCCCCTGATCCGACCCGGTTCCACCCGACCCATCATATATATATTAAAAAAAATCAGATTTTTTTCTCTCTCATCTCTCGCTGCCATCTTGTCTAGGTTTTCTCCCTCAGATCGCCGCCACGCCGCTAGATCTTCCCGTCCAGCTCGCCGCCCCGACCACATTTCCCCATCCAAATCGCCGCGCTGCCTAGATTTTCCCGTCGAGCTCGCGGCGGCGTGTAGATTTTTTCCATCCGGTGAATTATGAACGACTCAATGGATAATTTGAGAAAGGTATGTAATCTTCATCCGGTTAGAATTCTGGTTAATTCCGGCGAAGAAACAATAGCAACGACCGTATGTGTTCTTATTTTGGAAGATTTGAAATTTTGTATCAATTTTTAACCAATTATTAGGTATATCAAATTTTGAATTCAAATTGTTCGATAAAATGCTACTATGAACTGATTCATTAAACTTTTGATTTAGTAATCTATTAGTGTTATAGTAATTCTAAAAGTGATTTAAATTTTCTAAATTTCAGATATTGTTATACTTGATAATGAAGACAATGTTGAAGATGTAGAAAAAAATCTATCAATGAGGATGAATCTGTTATGTTGCAAATTGACAGTAAGCAGTACTTTAGTTCTATTCTTTGATTTTGTAACAAATCAACTGCAAAATGTATTTCGTAAATTAGTGATACTTCTATAATATTTAGTGATACTTTCTATTGTGATAGTAATCCTTCATTTTAATTACGATTCTGCCTGAATAGATCAACAAAACTGTAAGTCGCATGAATATATTGAATTTTGTACACTAGTAATACTTCTATGGTATTTAATGATACATTTCACACATTTATTGACATTATTTTTTTTCTATCTTGGTAAATCAACAAAAGTGCACATCACACGTTATATTATATTTATATACAGTAGTGATACTTCTATGGTATTTAGTAATAGTTCAGTAGTATTTTGTGAAGAGTTGTTGAGTACATAACAAGGTCGTAGCATATGTTGAAGAGCTGTTGAGTATAGAGTGCCTTCCGTGGTGGATACGAATGCTTCAAGCTCTTCTATTCTAATATTGGATCCTGCACGTTCAACCACAAAGGGTAGGAGAAAAAGAATCAAATGGCACCTTCAAAAAAAAGAAGAAGAATACAGGTGGCACTTCAATTTCAAAGGAGTTTGGGTCCAAAACTCCTAATCCCAGATTGTCTTGAGAATGCATTCAGATTGTTTTGAGAAATGTATCCCATATTATATTATTGAAATTGTGACTATCAAATAGTGTTACTTCACGGATGCTTAGTGATACTTTATTCATCAGTATTGATACTGTAATTTTCTTCATCATATAACTTGTGATTTTCTTATTATATTATTGTTAAATCATAAAACATGTTATATTATTTCTTGATAAATTATTTTAACAAAATGCTTTGCATTAAATTATTCATGCAGTAAATAGTGTTACTCCACAGCATCCACAGTGATACTTTATTCATCAATATTGATACTGTGATTTTCTTCCTCATATAACTTGTGATTTTATTATTATATTATTGTTAAAATCATGTAACATGTTGCATTATTATTGTAACATTTTACTTAAAAAAATGAAACAATGTTACTCAAAAATCATGCAGTAAATAGTGTTACTTAATGGTATTCATAGTGATACTTTCTTCATCACTAATGATACATTACATATAATTTATCAATTTCTTATTTTTGATAGTCGTTACATTATTATTGATATCAAAATATGAAAAAAATACTTAATACATTTTTGTAACAAAATGTTTTGCATTAAATTAATATGAAGGATATAATAGTAAATGCTTTGTAACAAAATGTTTTGATTTCATGTTCAGAGAAAGAATCTTCAACATTCTTATCATCACTATCATCAGATTCCTCATCATTATGTTCACTGCAATATGAAAAGTAAATTAAAACATTGAAGTATTACTAATAATCCATATGAGCATCATTATCTATCCAGTAAGTATCACTAATGATGAACAAGGGATCACTAAGTAAAACAGCCACTAAGAAAAGATAAAGTATAACATAATTAAAAAAACTCACTGAATTATACAGTTAAGCATCACTAAGTAAACAAAATAGTATCACTAAAAACCTGTCAAGTATCACTATTTAAAAATACAGTATCCCTATCCAATGAATGTAAAAATAAGTATCACTATCCAATGAATGTAAAAATCAGTAACAATAAGTAAAATAGTATGACTAAGTAACAAAAAAGTATTACTAATTAACATAAAAGTATCACTATTTAAAAAATAAGCATCCCTACTTATAAAAGTCAGGAATCACTAAGTCACAAGTAAAGATAAACCTGAAGAATGTAAAAGTATCACCAAATAAACATAAAACATCACTAGGTGAAAATAAGTATAAAAAACTGATGTAAGTATCACTAACTAACATAAAAGTATCACTAAAAATCTGTCAAGTATCACTATTTAAAAAATACAGTATCTGCATATATATATATACTACATGACTACAACATCTTTATCTTTCTGTTCCTTAACAGATGGTTTACGCCTCTTATATATTCGTACAACGTCAACATATGTTTCTGTATGCTCACTGCAATAAAAAAATGACATGATTTAGAAAAATTAACACTACTAACATAAATAATTTGTAACACAAAAAAACAACAGACTCATTAAAAAACTAATAACATGACAATTTGAAACACAAAAATTCATACCTGGTAGCATCATTTTTCTTCTCCTCAGGTAATGACTTACTAGGTCGCTGCAACCTCTTTTTAATTCTTTCCATCAGTAAAATATTTGTTCAAAAATCCAACTGCAAAGCATACAATAAAAGCATCAGTGTCAACAGCTAAACACAAATTCATAAAATATACTAAATGAAAATCTCAAGATAAAAAACAAATTTTAATTACGGCAGCTATGTTAACAAACCTTATAATTTCCTGAAAATGCAACTGTAGAAAAAGCTCATGATTCATAAACCATGTGGTACAAAAACAATCAAGTCATGTTTGACAGTTTTCTTCATAAGAAATTTTCAGAGACTAGCTTCCTCTAAATTTAAATCCATTGATACATAGTTGAGAAAATGGATCTGAATTACCATCAGAGACATGAGAATTTGATCCGCAGCAAAAGTTTTCAAGAAACTTAAAAAACAACTATATTCACTTGCTAACATGTTAGAAACAGAGGTAGATATACAACAATCACTCCAAAACATTATATAAATTAAATGATTAAATTTCAAAATCTCAACACAAATAGGTTTCTAGAATTGGGAATCTAAATTTCCATACAAACACACAAGACTTCAATATTAAATTATGGTTTATAATTCTCCATCAAAGAATCATTTCATGTTCAGTACTCATTACTATAACTCACAAGGCTAGTACATAGAAGCAGATTATTTGCCATCAGAAGCATTGTGACAAGTTGTGTATCAGTGTTGTGAGTGTAGGACTAGCCAGCAGGGAAAGAGGATCAGATATCGACTCAAATATTCGTTACTATACAAAATGACAGGTACGATGGAACACTTCTTTCAAAGATGAAGGAATCGGTATCGCATGATAAATCTCTTACAATCACAATTAGTCACTTGATACAAAAGATACTTAGATTAATTCATCATTCTTATGATACGATAAAAAAGAAGAAAAAATGTATCATACCCTTTCTGAGACCTCACAGACCATTTGCCTTCGAATTTCTTGAAATCACCATCAACCATAGAAAATTGAAGTTCACGGTTATTCTCTTGAATTATAGGAAATAAAAATGGAAAAATTAAAATTTCAAATTCAAGCATACCGACACAAGCAAATGCTCATCTTACCAGCACACTATAAGTAATTAAATTGAAAGAGTTGCATAATGTAAACTTTTACCAATGAAATCTCTTTTCCAATCACCACATCTTTTTCCTCACAAACCAAGAAAACTTACGAAAATTGCCATCAGAAGCAGATTATTTGCCATCAGAAGCATTGTGACAAGTTGTGAACTCAATGTAGGATTCTCTATTATTTAAAATTAAAATGCCCTAAATTAAAAGCACTAGATAAACTTACAATAAGAAATTGAACCCTACGTCGAAGATGTTGACGATAGAGCGCTGATTATAGATAGGACTACGGTGCCGGTGGTCGTGATAGTTGGTGATGGTGGTGGCACAACTTCCTTCGGCGGTGGTCGTGATAATTCACGATAATTGATGCGGTTGTGGAGGAAGATCGTGGAAGGTCCTGTGTTGGGGAGAAGCAGCGGTTGTACGGGGGAAAATCGTCGGTTGAAGACGGAGGAGGAGAATCGCCGGTTGAAGACGGAGGAGATGGTGAGAGAGGAGAGTAGAGAATCGCGTAGAGAGACGAGAGTGAATCGCATCAGAGAGAGGAGAGAGTGATTCAAATTTTTTTTTTTTAATATATATATGTGCCGGGTCGGGTCGGGTCGGGGGAGATCCGTCTAACGTAAGAGACCCGTTAGACGGTCTCATACAAGTTTTTGTCTTATTATTATTATTATTATTTCTTAATTATTTTTATATTATTTATTTATTTTCAAGATATAATTTAAAAATATGTGTTAAAATCAAATTTTGATAGCTTTTATAATTTTGTTGAAGAAAAATGAAAGTGGTGCCGAAATAAATATAACATAAAAATATGTTAAAATATAATATAAAATATTTATGTATTTGATATAATTTAATATATTCAAATGAAAAATTGAAATATTAAAGTATTTTTGTATGAAATAAAAATATTTTTATTAACTTATGGTACAAATTATTGTATATTGATTAATTAAATATTTTAGAATAAAATTTTTCAATAAAATAAATAAATTATAATTTGCTAAAAAAAAGAGAAAAAATCATATACTAAAAAAGAAAAATGACATTTAGAAATATAAAAAATAAATTAAGGCACGCGTTGATATTATATTAGCCACCATGTACACTTTGTTCAATTATAAGAATATTTGAAATTAAATAAAATATTCATTATATAAGATAAAAAAAATCAATATTTCATTCCGTTCTTCAATCCGTAGACATACCAATCATAAGAATGGTCATTCCATTCATAAGTTCATTTCATTCATACATAATTTCATTATATCATACCAATCACCTCCTTACATTAGAAATGGATTTTCGAGTACTCAACCTCGGATTCTAGGGGTTAGTGTTGAGGAAATTAGATTCAAATTATTTATTCTGTAAAAAGTCAGTTATTCCGTCCTTATCTGGGCTAAAGAAATGGGGGTGACTCAAAGTTGAAAAAAGTTTATTCGTGTTGTTGGAGGCGTTGATGATGCTCTTCTCCGAAATGTTACGTGTAGGAAGGCACAAGCACCCCTTGTATTTGTGAAAATAAAGTGTCATTGTGGCATAGAGCGTAAGGGGGCGTGTTAAAAATGTCCCACATTGGCTGGAGTTCGAGTTCTAGGTCTGATAGTTCAATTAATCTTGTGGTAAGAAGTTCTTTGTTGGGCTTTCTCAATTATGTTTCATTTTCTCTCACTTTTACATTCTTGTGATTTGCTCCTATGCTGGTGTTCCTTTTCCTTTTCCATCAATCATCATTAGAATCTTAAGTCCAAATATGTAAATCCAAAGCCATTATATTTTAATTATGTATTGATCTTAATGATGATCGATGTTTTTCATCTCGGAATATTTTGTTCCATCAATTTCATTGTTAAATTATAACATCCAAAAATAGCCAGTTCTATCATAAGTTATGGATTATTTTTTATCTTAATAAATGTAACAAAACCGTGGGTTGTCCTAGATTAATGAACCAAGCCCCTCTCATAATATTCTATACATTAACCCTTACCATCACTGAGATGTTAGCATGAAGTCATAAAATAGGAATGCCTAAACGATGAAATTCATTGTATTATAGAGATATGTTTCAAGTTTTGAGACCATCATTCCCCCTTTTTTTCACTAAAAAAAGTTCAATTCAAATTTTGGATTATTTATTCTTTCTTTTTTCTTTTTTTGTGACAATAATGTGGACTCAGTAAGCTCGAACGTTTGAGATTTGAATTTCAAGACATGTAGCCCCAAGACACTGCACTATTACTAGGGCTGTAAAAGAGCCAAGCTACTCGTGAGATACTCGGAGATCGACTCGAAAAAAACTCGCTCGAATGTGACTCGGCTCGTAAACGAGTCGAGCTCGAGCTCGCTAAACAAGCTCGAGTTTTTTGTCGAGCCGAGCTCGAGCTTGGGGGTGCTCGGCTAGAGAAGCTCGCGAGCTTACTCGGCTCGTGAAGCTCGCGAGTAGTTAACCGAGCTGTCTCACGAGTAGTCTCACGAGTAGTTAATCGAGCTGTCTTGCGAGTAGTTAATCGAGCAGTCTCGCGAGTAGTTAATCGAGCAATCTCGTGAGTAGTTCTCACGAGTAGTTACTTAAGTTAGTTCATGATACAACTTTCGAACTATACTCAATTTGAAACTCGAAATATATATTTTTTTATTTTTTCTAATGTTTTTAAAATAAAATTTATTTTTGTTAAAATTTCCAATTAATAATAAAATGGAATCAATGGTAATAACATTATATTACTGGTATTAAATTTAAAACTTCTCAATTAATTAAATAAAAACTATGAAATGAAATAATATTTCAATTCATTGACAATTTGATATGTGTGCATCGATCAAGGTGGATTAAATAATAAATATAAAATAAAATAATAGTTTTATTTAATACTATATTATCAAAATAAATATTAATATTAACCAAATATTATGAAAAATAATACTTTACATGAAATATTAATTGAAATTAATAATTTTTAATTGATATTAACAAAATCAATTAGCTGATCAAAGTCAATATAAGTTAGTAACAACTAACAATACTATCGAAATCAATAGTAATATATCATATATACATTGTAAACAATAATTTATATATTTATATTACTCTATTTTATATACATCCTAGATCGAGAATCGAGATAATATATACTCTAAGTATATATATATATATATATATAATATTTCTTAACTAGATTTTAAATTATTATATCTTCTTAAGTAATAATGAAAAAAATAAAATAACAAAAATCAAGACTAATATTGACAAATTAATATTCTTCATTCTTCATTCTTCAATCTATTAAGAAATAAATATAAAATAAAATTATATTTTTAACTAATATAATGGAAACAGTGACTAATATTAATAGAAAAATATACTTAACTGAAATATTAATTGAAATCAATAATTGTTATTTCTTAACTAATATTTCAAAGTCAAAATTTTAAATTAATTAGCAATAATAACACATTTTACAAACAAAAGACAAAATTATTGAATATATCGTATATTAATATTATATATACATAGTAATTAGTAATATTATTCTATCCTATATTCGAAATAATATTTACTCTAACACTAATACACTATATATATAATCTATCTTAACTAGATTTTAAATTATTATATCTTAAGTAATAAAGAAAAAAAAAGAAATAAAAAAAAATCAAGACTAATATTGACAAATTAATATTCCTCAATCGATTAAGTAATAAAAATAAAATAAACCCAAATGATAATTTTATCTAATATTAAAAATAATGACTAATACTAACAAAAAATATATTTTACCTAAAATATCAATTGAAATCAATAATTGTCATCTCTCGATTAATATTTTCAAAGTCAAAATTTAAAATTAAGGAGCAATAATAACACTTTTATAAACAAAAGTCAAAATTATTGAATATATCCTACATCCTATATCATATATACATAGTAATTACCAATTAGTAATTAGCAATTTAGCATAGTAGTATTATTCTATCCAATATTCGAGATAATATTAACACTAACATTATATATATATATATATAATCCATCTTAACTAGATTTCAAATTATATCGTAAATAATAATGAAAAAAAAGAAATAACAAAATCAAGACTAATATTGACAAATTAATATTCCTCAATCAATCAAATTAGAAATATAAATAAACCAAAATGATAATTTTGTCTAATATAATAAAAATAATGACTAATACTAACAAAAAAAAATATGACGTATGTTGAACTTTGTTTGAAATAAACCAAATTTATAATTTTGTCTAATATAATCACATTCGACTTTGTCACGTATGTTGAACTTTGTTTGAAATATTTTAGGAATTTTGTTAATATGCGGGGTTATTATTGTCGAATTTTTTTAGTTCCAAATAAACGAGTCGAGCTTAATTTCGAGTCGGACTCGAATATAACATAAATGAGTCGAGCTCGAGTTGGACTCGAATATATCATTAATAAGCCAAACTCGAGTCGAGTAATCGAGATCGAGCTCGAGTCGAGTGTTCAAGCTCAAACTCGAGTTGAGTATCGAGCTCGAGCTCGAGCTCGAATTAGGCTCGAATAACAGTTAAACGAGCCGAGCTCGAGTACATATTTTTCTTCTCGAGCCGAGCTCGAGCTCGAGCTCACGAGTAGTTAAACGAGCCGAGCTCGAGCTCAGTGATACTCGACTCGACTCGACTCGTTTACAGCCCTAACTATTACTCATCACTAAAGAATAAATGATTGTTTATTCTTTTAAACCAATCATGTCTTTTCTCTAACTATAAATAAAAAATTAATTCAATATAGTTAATTTTACTGATTATTCGAGATTATTACAAATTCTGAATCCATGGAAAGCACTAGAGCAATACACATCAATTTATTTGTCAACTAAATTTAAATACACTCTCCACGTAGTAAAATAAAAACAAACATAGTTTTAATTTTAGAAAAAATTTAAATGTATATATAGCCTATGCTAATATATGGACTAAATCTCTTTTTTCATGGCCTCTGTCGTGCTTAAAATTATAGATTTGTTTTTCCTACATCTTTTTTTACAGTTTCAGTTTACCTTCAAGTGTAAAAATATAATTTGTTATCTTTGTGTATGTGTATATATATATTTTGAACTAAATTTGAATTCCATCAAAGATAACAAAACATTACCAATAGTCGATCAATATCTTACACATCCAAAGACTACAATCCATCAACACGTACGATTAAAACATTACAAAATTAGTATTAAAAAAATTGCTAAAAATAACATATTTTTCTAAGGGTGGGTTCAAGTAGTGGCAACACAAGGTCCTTTTTTTCCAAAACGGTCACGTGTATTTTAATATTTTTTTAAAAAATTCTTAGCAACTTTTATAGTTGATAATTCTAACATCTCTAACATACTAGTGTAAATAATTGCTATATAAAACACCACATTTGATTTTATTTGTAATTTTGACACTATTTTTGAAACATTGTATACCAATACTGTAATTTCATTTTTTAATTTGTAACATTTTTGACATTCTAATTTTTTGGGATGATCGGAAATTACATGTGAAAAGACTTTTTCACCCGGGTGCAAATATTCCAACATTTTGGAACGGCTTCATTTTGAGTCCAAATCAAAACAATGCCGTTTAATAAAATTCTCTA
The DNA here is from genome assembly GCA_026008535.1 of Perilla frutescens. Lineage (NCBI taxonomy): Eukaryota > Viridiplantae > Streptophyta > Magnoliopsida > Lamiales > Lamiaceae > Perilla > Perilla frutescens. The sequence goes on along the minus strand of BRKX01000003.1, from coordinate 65,542,470 downwards.
TTTTTCATTTCTTCTCAAGTTCTAGTATTAAAATTTCTAACAAGGTCGGGTGTGTGAGTAAAAAAAAAATCTTAATTTTATTTAATATTAAATTAGTATTAATGAAGATTGATGGTGGTGTTTTGAGTTATATGCCAAAAAAAACATAGATCTGGATGACTTCAATGACAATAGGATTCTCTCAATGTTGGATTGGGGTATAGACGAATATTGTTACTACATCACAAAAATTTATGTTAGACCGTCTTGACCCGAATTCAAACTAAATTTAATTATACATTTATAATTTTATTAATATTTGCGTCCTTAGTTTGACCGTAAGACAGATCTTATGTAAAACACCCTCACGCCATTTAGAACTAATAAAAAAGTTACGTCACGTTTCTGTACACACTTTAAAAAATACAACTAAGGCAATGTTTGGTAGCTTGGATAAAGGCATATTAGTATAGGTATCCAGCAAGAACCGTGTGTTTGGTAGCCATTATTCATTCACACGAGGCCCGGTCTTAACGCGAGGCCCGGGGTGTAATTTACTGATTCGGCTGGATAATGTATCCGACGCCCCCCTCGGATACAGTTTCTGGCGTAGCAATCTTAGTATATATGCCTTTATCTAGGCTACCAAACATTGCCTAAACTAATTTACTCATTCCAGAACTTAGTCTACCAAATAAAACAATATACCAAACAGATGTGTGAAACAATCTTAGTATATTTATCTTAATAACCAAACACACAATTAAAATAGCTAATACGCAATTATCTTTCAAAACAATCCAGATTTTATTAATATGGGTATATCCGTATCAGTATACCAAACATTACCTAACCACTTGAGACTTTAGATTGTCAAGTGTCACACAAAAGGTTGAAATAGCAAATTCACAAATAAAGTACAATTCGGATGGAAAAGTTATAATTAATTACCCATATTTAATAGAGGACATCTTTATTATAAAATAAGAAAATCTCTTGTATAGTTCCCTTGGTGATGGAGTTTTTGTGTGTTTTGCAAACTATTATACAAGAGACGAGATTTACAGGTTACTCTCGATATAAAAATAAAATAAAAAAATCTTTTATATAGTTTCGGAATTTAACATTTTTAAAACAACTTTGACTTTTTTCATCATGTTTAACCCTTGTAACAAAAATAATATAGATACACTTTTTAAGAAAGTAAGTTATATTTATTATTATTATATTATTATTATTATTATTATTATTATTAAAAGAGTCTATAATCTTATGAAATATTGAATTTAAGATACAAAGTTCTGTCATTATTTCATTATATTTATATAATAACTACTATCTAAAAAAGGATTATAGTTATAATTTGTAAGAGCCCGGTCCCTTAGGCGGTCATTTTTAATGGGGACGGGGTGTTAGGCGTAAAAGCCGAAAGATTAATCGGAAATCTAGGGGGGTGTTTTTAGATTTACACTAAGTTAGCGCCTCAAAAACTTAGGCAACTTAACTTCATGACTTGGAAGAACTATCATCTTCAACGAATCAAAGGAACGCCATATCATAGGCCAATCAAGATTTAAACAGAATCCAATGATAAGCATATAGGAATTCGACTCTTTAAATAAATAAGACATCTTCATGGGTCACAACGACAAGGACTCATTAATAAGTCGGAGTCAAATAAATCATACTGTCCTATTCATGGAACGAAACAAAAGATAACTTAAGATTAACTGGAAACAAGCGGAATCATGCTTGCAAGAAAAAGCCTCTTTGTAGGCAAACAACAATAACAAGCATGCAAGATTCATTCACAAGTCAACAAAGAATGAATAGATACCGAAATGCTCAACATATATGGCTACTCAAATAACTCGGAATCAATAAAGGCATAAATGGGTATATCAAAAGAACATGCTTCAACTTCTCAAGACTTTATTACTATTTAGGAATCATAGCATTTAAGACATGCTATTATCAAGAATCAAGTTACATGTATCAAGACGAAATATCAGATTTCAGAGTACTTAGCAGAAACATAGCGGAAGAAAATCATGTAACCATAAAGCAACAACTTTGGAAACTTAAACAACTCAAGCAACCCCACCAACAACACATCATCGGCCTCAGCATCTCAACCTGAAAACATTTGAAAAAGAGGGCGTGAGCACTAATGTACTCAGTGGGATTTTACGAGAAAACTCTTTAATAAACTTTGAAATATCCAATTAAAACTGGCGGTATATGGAGAGCAAAACGCAAAAGCCCTCTCCATATCCGCAAAACCTTTTACTTCCTTTCCTGGTGCCTTTCCTGGCTCAAACTTGATGTCTACTGCACCCTTAGATATGCTTTAGGATAAGAGAGGGGTTACCTCAAGTATCCTCCCGAGTATGCGAGGGGATTACCTAGCAGTGACTCTCTTTACTTATCAAATGATCAACATCAGTGACACGAAGGCATGGTTGTAAAAGGCGGCCTAGGCGGTCGCCTAGGCGCCAGGCGGTGAAATAACTTGCCGATTAACGCTAGGCGGTCCAAGGCGGTGTTAGGCGGCTCTCGGCGGTCCTAGGCGGTGAGTTTTTTTTAGTTTTAATCACGTTTTCCATTTTTTTTAGGGGTTTTATATTTGAATTTTAAGTGAATATTATATAAAAAAGGAAACCTAATAAGCTAAATACAGAATACAGAAAAGGGGGAAAAACGAAACGATGCGGTGCTGAGCAGAACATCACCAATCATCAACGCCGAGCAGAACATAGCCGCCGGTCACCGCCATCGTCGTCTCGTCGCCATCAATCTGCACTCTCTGCCATCGCTGGTATGTATTCAAGACTTCAACTTCTTGTGGGTAAAAAGTCTATATTCTGTAATCGTATTACTTGGAGAAACAACAAATCAAGAAAAATATCATGGAATTGTAGATAATAATTAAGGTTCACTGGCTTTATCGTGTATTTATGTATGAGCATGTGTTGTGTTGTGTTACTTGTGTATGAGTTTATAAGAAAGAAAGAAGATGAGTAGTTCAGTAGTTGTCGGCCTGTTGCTAGAATGCTAATTAGAAAATTAGAATATTGTGTGTTAGGAAGAGATTAATAGGGACCCACATGAGAATCATATAGAATATGTAATGATTATGAATTTATGATATGCATATTACATACATACAGTCATACGCTTGACTCATACACACATATGTATAATTGTATATTTGTATATAGAGTCTGTAGCTATATTTGTTGTATTAGTTGTTGCTATATATGCTGATTTAGGTTGAATTAGTTGATGATTGAATTATTGGAATGATATTGGAAAGTAGGCGTTGAAAATTATATCTTATTGAAGTTGAAATTAGAATGATATTTATGTTTAATTTTTGTTGAATTGATATTGAATTTGTGCTAAATTTATGTTGAGATGATGTTGAATTTCTGAATTGGGATAAATTGGCGTTGAATTGGTGTTGAATTGGGATAAATTGGTGTTAAATTATTTATTGTAGGTACATACAAAAAGGAGAAATAGACTTGGTACGAAGCTAGTCAACAATCTTGTGTATGTCCAATTCAATGCAAAACTCTTAAGCAAACAAAAGAGAGAAAAAGATAAAAGTGATGAGGATGTGCTACTGTCCAACGATTCAACTTGTGCACAAGAGTGGATTATTAATGTGATTGATGATGATGATGATGTGGGTGATGTGGGAGGACATAGGCCAACTCCAAAGTATCGAACAATAAGGGAACTCTATGATGAAGATTTTGAGTCCGAAGATGAGGAAATAAATGAGAATGAATATGAGTCGGATGGGGGTCGTGGCTTGGAAGATTTCAATATTTGAACTTTGAATGTTTTTTTTTAACTTTTGGATGATTTTAACTTTGAATATTCATTTATTTTGACTTTTGGATTATTTTAACTTTGAATGCTTTGTTTGAATGTTATGTTTTATGAACTTATAAATGAATATGTAAAATTGATAGGTTAAAAATAAATAAATTAATTAAAAATTAAAACCCACCTAGGTTCCGCCTAGGCGGTCCAGGCGCTAGGCCCTCCCCGGCCGCCCGCCTAGCGCCTTTTACAACCATGCACGAAGTTCACAACATAATAATGCAATAAAACTGTTCTTTGAGCTCGATAACATGCTTAGCAATAATTGAATCATAACATTCAACATTAAAACCTTAACCTTAAATCCTTAATCCTCAACATTGAATTCTCACATTCAAACCTTAATATCAAAGCCTCAAAACTTAATCATGCTTAGCATAAATCATAACCTAGATTAAAACATTTAGATTGCATTCCTTAATAAAGGCTATAATCTTAATGCCACAAGGGAATACTATGATCAACCTTCAAGGCATTACTCACTTAAACAACCTTCCTTAATCATAATATCAACAATAAACTTAACTTATGATCATGATCATCTATACCTTAAATAAATCAACTATAAGATATCATATCAAAATCATAACATCATTTACTTTATCAAGAGCTCAAATAACAATTTACATAATCATACTATAACTTCATTCATTCCTTCCTTTCCTTTCCTTTCTTGTACAGAGACTAATTAGGCAGAGTATAAAATATTTTAATTAGATATTCATCTTTCCCTATTATGCTTCTAGAGCTTAATAGCTCAAACCATAGGTTTGGTTTAGAACCGCCCACCTCAATGACGAGCACGTGGATGAAGCAACGAGCTGAAAATCCTTCCTTTGTTCTATTCGGGGCTCACATCTTCCTACAAAAGTCGATTCATCAACTTAGCGGTCTTCTTTCAAAGATTTCTAACATCTAACGAAAAATCAAACGATACCTATCCTTTCCTCCCTTAACTAGGACTTAAACACACATTGCACGACTTTAGAACCTTTATAAAACACGAGGGTTTGAAAGACTCGAGTTTAGAACAAGCTTGGAGGCAAAACATAGCTACAGAAGCCTTGCACGGGCCGTGCTAGGCCTTAAGGCGAAGCAAAACACGCCAAACTTTCCGACACAGTCCATGCTAAGCTATCACGGTCCGTGCAGACTTTAGCTCGGGTCGTGCTACCTTAGCACGGGTCGTGCTATCTGTCCAGAAACTTTTGGGATTTCATCGAGAGCTCTGCATGGGCCGTGCTAAGCCTTGCACGGTCCGTGCTATCTTATGACCTTCAAAAACTCTCGATCAAGGTGTTGGTCGAGGCGTTACTCGATCGCCTCTCCCTTTCCTCGACATTTTGAACATAAAACAAGGCTTAACACTTAGCCAAAACTTAAAAACGAGCATGCTTTAAATTTGAAAAGAAATCGGTATTATAACGGCATAAACATGACTATCTCTTAAACTCAACAAAACTTTAAATGCGGAACTTTAAATACGGGATTTAAATACGGAACTTAAACGAAACTTGAACTAAATAACGAGAATAACAAAAATAATAATAACAGAAGCAGAATAATAAGCTTATGAAAATGAAAGATGAAAAAGAAACGTGGAAATGAAATAAGAAGGAACTTGGATCCGACGTCGACGAAAAAGAATGGACGGAGTCGAGTGTGTCAAAGGAAGGTGGCTAGCTTGGCGTCTCATTGAGTTGCAACGACAGCAGAGCTGTCTGATACAACCCGATGGTGCCCCTAGCACCTTCCCCCACCGCATCCCTTCCACGCCACTCCACTCGTCGACTCGGGGGTGAACTCACGAAGAGACTCCCCACTACTCTCGACTTTTCCTCTCTCTAGAAATGGAGATTTGAAGAATGAATGGTGCAAATGAAGTGAAGGGGTGCTCCCCTATTTATAGGAAAAGGTGTGGCTTTCATTCCAGTGCAGAAATACTGCAAAAGTTACTCCGGGTTCGGTTAAAAGCTGCTTTATTCGATGTCGAGGTCCAAATGATCTCAGACAAGAAATCTGAAAATACCGGAAGACTCATTGGCTCAAGTACTATTGAACCAACCTAACCCGTGATGAATAATAGGTCGTCAAAAGAAAGACGAGCAAAGATTCATTTTTTAGAATTATTTTTACTATTCACTCAGACTGACAGATTTTGATCTCGAGCGTTCGATTGACCTCAGAATTAAAATCTGTGAACACAAACGGATTCCTTGAGTCATTTCCCATAAGAGGGGCCTGACAGAATAAGACTCGGATCAATGAGGAGGATTTCGTAAATTTTCCAAATCACGAACGCACGCAAAAGTTATTATTCATAAATCCTTTAAATACGTTTTTCATCGCCGGGACTTCAAACGACTTCAGATATAAAATCTGAAAACACCGGCATACTCCTTGAGTTAAAACCTTTCTGAAAAGACCAAAATTGACCATAACAGAGTTAAGATCAAAATTTTTGAAAAGACGATTTTACGAAAATTGACCCCTAAAGTCGTGACTGACATCTGACTTCACTTAAACCTTATAAAGATGTCTTCCTTAACTTCTTAATTGCACTTAGGAATTTTCTAAACCTGATCCAAAAATCTGGGGTGTTACATCCTACCACCCTTAAAGAAATTTCATCCCAAAATTTACTTCTCCTCAAACGGAAACCTGGATACTTTTTCAAGAACTCAAAGCCTTGCTGGAACCATATAGGTTTGAAACTTCTACTAGGTTTATAACTATAAACCAACCTCTTAGCCTTTAATTCATTCTACTCTTTGTCAAAACTTTATCGATCTCAGAAAAATAAATAAATGACGAACCCTAGCTAATCGGGCGCTTTCTTGGATGGATTCTTCGCACGCTCTATTAGATTCGAACTCGCTTTATCTTCATCTTTAACTTCTTAATGCTTGACTTCCTCTTCTCCTTGGGGCGTACTCGTGTTGCACCTCAATCTTAAGTTCTCATCGCAATCGTCTTCTTTTCCTTGAAGTAGTAGTCTGACTTCATGGCTCCTGCTGGTGATCACCATCGTTTGCAGGTATAAAGATCGCACGTCTGGACTTTGACTGCATGCTCGGAACTTACTTAAAAACATTCCTTAGATCACCTTACAACAAGTCGAGAAATTACTTTAGAAATGCGCATCCTAACCTTGGAGAATACTATCTGGCACTACTTGGATTCTACTTCCTATTAGGAAATACCATCTCTTATTCTTCCAACAATGACTAAAAAGAATATTGATATATACTATTTGCTTTATACCATGATCCACACTTGAGTTCTATGAGTGGGATAAAAGGGAAACAAATGCCTCTGAGCGAGGGCTTTTATTAACAATTCTTTAACAAGATCAAAAGCTAGAAATGATATAACACTAGGTTATATATACCAAAATATTACCTTTTCTGAGGACTTATAACTCGAAGCATTCTTGCATATAACAAAGATATTGGAAGAAATCAACGGTTAGCAACTAGAAACCGTGCTGAAATATTTTCACAAAGGTGACAGCATAGCCTAGCACTGAAGTGCTATTACTGATTCTTGATGATCAAGGAGTATCATCCAAAAAGATTACAAGTTATCCAAGAGGATATGATCGAAGAAATTTCAAATGATATAAATGAAGAATTTCAAATGATATGAAGCTATTGGAGGAAAATCGATTCAATTGACACGAGAATGAATAAATAGACACATCAAAACTTTCTATCGAAATGAAACTCTCAATCTTTCGAACACTAGGTCTATCTTCTTAATGATCTTCCTCGGGTTCTCTCCTTCTTTCTTAAGCGAAACACATATTCTTCTTCCTTACGAGGTTGCTACGAAATAGCACGAGTCGGTGAGACTTCAAATGGCTGAGCTTGGCCGGGAAAGCAACATTCGGGGATCTCTTCCTATCTATCGAAAGGAATACGACTAAACGACTTGATCTATGGCACCTCCTGGACTCAAAACAGCTTGACTTCAACTTCTCCTGGAAGCTCAGTAGAACACTGTCATATCTTCAAACTCTCTTGGCTACAGTCGTAATGACAATCATTATCTTCATTCTAAAATCGACTTGAAACAAGCGACAATCCTTGGGCATTGAACGCGTCGTCACCTTGAATGTCTTTCCTTTGAATCAACGAGCTTAAATCGAAGGAAATGAATCTTCATTCCTTACAAATACGATTGGATCTTCAGACGAGACTTCTCTTGAGTTGAAAGCTCGCGTAGGGATTCCTCGAACTTGCATTAGACCCGCAATCTGATAACTCGTCTTTAACTTGACTGCTCCTCTTCTTGCTTCTGGATTTAACTTCATAAGCTCACTCTCGCTTTCGCTATCAGAACCCTCAATCTTCTTACGAACATCCTTGTGATAGAAATGTTCTTTCGAACAACTCTACTTAACTTAGCTCTACGAAAGGGAACTTATTTAATCTAGGTTCTTAAGAGAACCTAAAGGGAATCCTAGAATTCTCCTTAATTCAAGCTCACTATAGTCTATGTTCTAGCTATATTCTTGATGCCTCACTTATCCTCTACTCATCCTCAAATCCTTTCCTTATGGGCAGTAGACGAGCCTTTTCAAAAGATTTTAAATCACCTTTCAAACTTTATAACTCAAAAATTTTGACGATCTAAAATGACCGATATAGTTTGAGTATCTACAGAAAATAATATTCTGAAAAGATTTGCTGCTTGCTCGAGTCCATAATGACTTAAAACTTCTTTACAAAATAATTGATCTAGAACTTACTTTAATAAGTTCAGCTTTACACTTTGGTATAACTAAGAATTTTATTTCGAAAAGAAATAATGTTCGATTTTCAAAATCGACTATCTTTGCCTTGTTCAAAACTTTTCTCCTTATCCTGTACTTTCAAAAAGTTATACCAAATATAATCAAAATACTTTAACTCAATCATACCTTAACTCTGTTAAAGATGCGAGGGTGATGATGAGCTGAGGGTTGTTGATTAATATCTTTGAACAATTCAATATTCACATAAGAGTTCAATTAATTACTTCAAGAAGAGACAGGTCTGCAGAGTTGCAAACCTGCTCTGATACTATCTGTAACAGTCCGTACCTTAGGCGGTCATTTTTAATGGGGACGGGGGTGTTAGGTGTAAAAGCTGAAAGATTAATCAGAAATCCAGGGGGGTGTTTTTAGATTTACACTAAGTTAGCGCCTCAAAAACTTAGGCAACTTAACTTCATGACTTGGAAGAACTATCATCTTGAGTCATTTCCCATAAGAAGGGCCTGACAGAACAAGATTCGGATCAACAAGGAGGATTTTGTAAATTTTCCAAATCACGAACGCACGCAAAAGTTACTATTCATAAATCTTTTAAATATGTTTTTCATCGTCGGGACCTCAAACGACTTTAGATATAAAATCTGAAAATACCGACATACTCCTTGAGTTAAAATCTTTCTAAAACGACCAAAATCAGCCATAACAGAGTTAACATCAAAATTTCGGAAAAGATGATTTTACGAAAATTGACCCCTAAAGTCGTGCCTGACATCTGACTTCACTTAAACCTAATAAAGATCTCTTACTTAACTTCTTAATTACACTTAAGAATTTTTTAAACTTGATCCGAAAATCTGGGGTGTTACATAATTAAATAGCTCAATTTCTAAGGTCAGTTTTTGAATTTGTGTTTTTAAACGTAAGATAGTTTTTTTTAGTTGAGAGATTTTAATTGTATAAAAAACAATATAAAACTTTAATCAGTTGATGTAGTGCCCCGATCCCGAAAGACCGTGGAAATGGACACCACGGGGGTTGGAATTAAGAAGCGGGAAAGAAATGGGGTAATTTAAGTAACAAAACCTCAACAGAAGACTCAGAACAACCAAACATGCTTTATAATAAATTATACTTATCCATAATACCAAGATCAAAGCTCTTAGCATTTAGTAAAAGAATATCATAAGTGCGGAAGTTCAATTCTTAATAGAATACTAAAGAGTAGCATAAGTGCGGAAGCTTAATTCGCAACATAATATTTAACAAAAGGAGATAATGGGAAATAAGTAAATAATAAAAGTCCATCTCTCAGTCTCGTCACCTCCACACTCCAGCCTACTGATCTGAAAATATTTGAAAAGATTTGGGTTGAGTACTAATGCACTCAATGGGCAAGTTTGCACAATTTGAGTTATGCAAATCATTTTCTAAAAGTAATCTATCTGTGTCTATGCAGGTAGTGAAGCTTAGGAGGTTTTAAAGTTGAAAGCAACCTAAGCTCACCAAAATATTTTATCGTGAAGCGCTTAAGAGTATAACCAGTCACTGCCCGCAATCCGTACTACATCACCAACGCGTAAAGTTGAGTATGGCCAAAGTATACCCAATGAGTGTAACCAAAAGTTTTTCATTTTAGTCTCACCGGCAAGGAGTAGGGCATGACGAATAATGCATGCATACTGTAACTACTCACATTGACACAACACTGGTTTATGAGACTCCGACAACATACAGTAGCACGTAAAATATTTAACACAGATAGTCACATATGCAATTTTAATAAAGCAGAGTTTAATAACTCGAAGATACAATTTGCAAAGATAGTATAGTAGCCCACCTTGATAGCTATTAAAGATGAAGCTTTAGCGATTCTTCTAGAAGTCCCTTAAGTCCGATGTTTCGGGTTTTGTCCTACACATAGAGACTGAGACTTAGAAGCTTGTTAAGGTCCTTTACCTATTCTATAATGTAAATACGGGTTCTATAATGTAAATATGGGTATAAGGATATAAAGGTAAGTCTATAGAATAAGGTCGTGAAAAGACGATGCTTGAAGATCAAACGGGTAATCCTAGCTTTAAGAAGCTATACTTAAGTACTTGATCGAGAAAAATATATTCTAATCACGTAGATTAAAATCATATGATTAAATGAATGGTATAAAATATAATAATATCCCAATAAAGTAAAGTGTCACTTATTATATACTTAATTTTAAATTAAATTCTAAAGTTAAACAAAATAAAAAAAGAAATAAATTAAATAAATAAATACATAAATAAAATTGTAGTAAAAAAGATTTGAACTCATGACTTAATTACAAAATAATGAGACCTTAACTACCATACTAAATGATTTTATATAACATAAAACAAACTGTTTTAATTAAATGGTTCCATAAATGCTTTGAATTAAAATATATAAAATAAGAATTAAAACACTATCAAAAGATTTTGAACCCTGGACCCCTTAATCACCATCAAAACACTAACCACTGGGCTAAGCCACATTTTCAAAAATTATAACCCATCATTAAATATATATATAGTCCAGAAAGGTCTTATGAAAGTTTAAAAGTATAAATAATACTTCAATGAGATTCGAACCATAGAACTCTCAACTAATAACCTGGACACCAACCATTAAACTATATGCTATTTTCAAAAATTACAAAAAGATATTAATTATATATAGGTCCAAATTAATCTTAGATAAAATGATTAAAATGGATTAAAACTGCATTAATAGACTTCAAACCCTTAACCTTTCAGTTAATAAATCCGAAACATATCCATTAGGCTAGATGCTATTTTCGAAATCTATATCATGATTTTAATTAATCATTGTTGAAACAGAAGATATTAATTGATATCTTAAAATGCATACAATGGGATTTGAACCTTAAACCTCTTTAATATAAATATTAATCCCCGACCATTAAACCAAATCCAATTTTCGAGAATAATTCCAAGTTTTTAATTAAATATAGTCATAAAATACACACATCAATTAAAACAATAATCTGCTCCCAAATAAATATAAACCCTATATCTTTGTGTATATAAACTAAAGATTAACCATTGGGCTAAATATTTAATTTTAAATTATAAGCTAAACTTTTTATTATCTTAATCATGTCTTAATATTAAAAAAAAAAGGAAAAATGAAAGAACTCACACACACAAACACACGCCACAACACACATATCAATTTACAAACCCACACTCACTCACAACATTAACATACATACATAATTTCATTTTTTTTCCTTTCTTTTTATTTCACCAATCAACCATTTAACCTCTGATTAAAGTATTCAAGAACACGAAGAACACTAAAAATAAAATTAAGAATACATTTTAAAGAAATAATCCAAAACAGCCCGTAAATCACAATATACATACTAAAAATGAAAATAAAGTTGAAAAGTAAACAAGGAAATGAAGTATTAATAGGTTAGAGTTTAACCCATTTTTAGATCCGAAAATCGGAAGTCTAAACCTCAAACTCTCTTAAAATAAATCAAAGAAAAAGAAAGAGGAGAAGAAGAAGAGTCCGAAAATGTAAATGCATGTAAAAAATAAAGTTGCCGAAAAAATTCTGGCCGGTGGTGAAGGCGGCGCCGGCGCCGGAGGAGAGGGGGAGGCGAGAATAGGGGAGGGAGGTGCTGACCTAGAAATGAATCCCCAAAAATGAGCTAGAAAGGGGATAAAGGGGTATTTATACTACTCCCTAAAGTAAACTCTAAACTCTAATTAAATCAATAATTAATTCATAACTTGGTCAAATGAAGTCCATCTAAGGTGAAATCAAGTTCTATGGTTTCATATCGACGAACACTATCGTCTAATGTATTCGTTCATCTCGTTCCGATAACTATAGGTCTCGAAAAAAATTAAAACGCAAATGGTCTAAAAAGTTCATAAATTGGGCCTCAACATTAAAAGTTTAAACTTAGGTATTTTGGGCCAAATGCAAAATAAATAAAATAGAATAGTGTTTGGACTCATTCTAACTATTATATTTATATTTCTAATTAAATTTAGTTAAAAAAAATTGGGGCGTTACATTGATACATAAACTGATAAAAAAAATATTATATTTTCAAATATGTTAATAAAAAAGACCATATTAAAGACCGCTTTTTTCCTTATTTATGCAAAAAAAAAAAGACTCTAATTAAAATTAGAAAGTTGTGTTGATTACTAAAAAGTAGTAGAGCCATGGGGTATTTGAAGTTTGAAGCAGTTCATAGAGGGGCAAAATCGTCCGAACAGGTAGCCTCCGGAAATGATCTAGCGAATTCTATCGTTAAAAATAGTAGGAAAACCCTCCAAATTCCAAACCCTAATCATCATTCTCTCTCATCGAAGGTCGAATCAATGTCGCACTTCGGAAGATCTGGCCCGCCGGACATCAAAGACACCTTCTCTCTCCTCGTCCTCAACATTACTTTCCGTTCGTTTCCACTCATCCTCTTTTTTACTTCAATTTTTCAAACCCTTTGTTTGTTTGTTTTTTATGACTTTTTTTTGGGGGGGTTTATTCAGGTACTACAGCAGATGACTTGTTTCCCCTCTTTGATAAGTATGGAAAAGTTGTCGATGTGTTCATTCCTCGAGACCGTAGGTAATTTTAGCATGTTCCCATACGATGTGTATTTTTGTGTATGTGTGTTGATTTGGGATGTAATTGCACTTGTGTTTTTTTTTTTTTTTTAATTCAAGAATGATTAAAATATAGAGGATTCTTTATTTTTGTTTGGAGTAGGTGAAGAATACACTCCAATGGTGCAAAACGATTTGTTTTATTTTAATTATTAATTGCAGTTTAATTTTGTCACGTGTTTGTAATTGTCATACACCTTGGTGACGAGTTTAGTCCTTGTGTTTGTAATAGACTAATAGACTCAGCCATTGAACTTTAAACATGATAATTTATTCTTCAAAAGTGTTCTTGAGTCTTGACTTGTGCTTTTTCGCAAATCAGAACCGGCGACTCGAGGGGTTTTGCATTTGTTCGCTATAAGTATCAAGATGAGGCTCAGAAGGCAGTTGAAAAGCTAAATGGTGAGTTGGGAGAGAAATAGAAAATAGTTAGCATGATTGTAATGCTGCACTTCTTTGTACTGTGACAATTTGATTTGCTGCCACATGCAGGAAGACTAGTTGATGGAAGAGAAATAATGGTTCAATTTGCTAAATATGGGCCTAATGCAGAACGAATGTAAGTTTGTTTACTGCTCAACTGTTTGTTGTGTTATTAGTTTTGGGCAGGGTTTTGCGTAGTTTTTATTTTGATTTTGCTGTTAATGATCGTAAAGGTTTCGTTGTTGATATATATTTCTGATTACATGATTTGGAGCTTCTTTGGACATTCATACAAGTGATGTATGATTCCTATGCAAAACCCAATTCTGACAGCGAGACATTGTGGTTTTGATCAGTCATAAAGGTAGAATTGAGGAACCTGCTTACAAGTCTAAAGGAAGGTCTAGAAGCCTCAGTCCTCATTCAAGGTAGGATACTATGCCTTTAACGTGTGCATGTGGTCTTTCTAATCTTTCTTGAGTATGTGCCTCTTATTAAATCAAATTTTCTTTCCTGTTTAAGTTTCAGTTCATCAAAATTATTAGTACAGAAAATGAGTTAATGCTCAAGGGTGATTACAGGGATCGAGATTACAGGAGGAGAAGCCCTAGTAGAAGTAGGGGTAGAAGTGAGCGTGAGTCTCATCGTGACAGGCACAGGGATTATCCTCCTAGAAGCAGAAGCAGGTCCCGGAGCCGAAGTCGTAGTGGCAGTCCTGGTTATCGCAGAGAACGTGGTAGAGGAAAATATGATGATGAGAGACGTAGACGAAGTCGGTCTTATGGAAGGTATTCGTACACTAATAATACTTTGTTGCTGTTTAATTTGAATTCTTATTGTCATTGGTGTATATGATAGTGCTTCTCCTGCCCGACGCAGTCTCAGTCCTCGGAGGACTCCTTCCCCAAACAAGTCACCTCCATCCAGGGGTGCAAGTCCTGATATGCTTAATCATAAAGAGCGATCAACCACCCCTAAGAGTCTCTCTCCTCGTGGCCGTCGTGATTCTCGAAGCCCATCTCCACGTTATGAGGCTGATGTAAGTATTTGTACAATTGTACCCTAGCTTATATCTTGCTTGTGTCATTGTTCTTCGCAGTAGCATTTTGATCTTTTTCTTTTCCTTTCAGGATTAATGGGTGCAGCTTTATGGATCTTTGGCATGATGCTGTGTTTGGCAGTAGCTTGTGCTTTCTTGAGTAACTTGATTCATCTTGTTATCATCATATGATGATTTCAATCAACAATTTCCCTGAAGATCGATCATCAGTTTGAATACTTATCCATTGTACTGGATTTATTTTATCGTTTAATGTTAGGTTCTGCACCAGACTTTAATGGTTTGGTATCAATCTTTCTTATTAGGTGGATTGAGTGTTCGTCAGTAGTTTCATTAATGACCAAGTTAGATGCTTTCTCCTATAATATGAATGTGCACTATTGAATAGTTTACTCATATGAAGTCTTTATTTGCCTTCTATAGTTTGTGACCGTGAGGTAGTTGCTGATTGACAAGATGAAGCAGCAGCTATTGATACTGTTTTTAGATGACTCCGTGTTGATGCTGCTTTTACATTGCTGTTGATTGTTATGATTTCTTGCTGGTGATGATCTAAGGTTTGTTTACAAGCTTTCTGACCTTGTCAGTATTGGTGAGGTAATGGATGCTTGCTTGTTATTGTATGATCACATTAAAATTCCTAATTCCCAATATTACATCACACACTGCATGTGGGAATTGATTCTATTTGCTAATAACATATTAGGGACCTCCTGATGTTAGTCTGCCCATTATGTTTGAGGGTGGTAAGACATTAACCTCCTAGGTTTTCGCACTGTTTTTGGCTCTTTAAAAGCGTTTTCGAGAATTTAGTTCACTAGTTGTAATCCTTTCCTCGCTTTATGCTGATATCAGTTACTATATTACAGCACATGAGATTGTTGCTGTAGCTGTGAGGTACCTGTTGTAGATCGATTGTTGCTGTACACTTGTTGCTGATAAGTATAGACGATGATGCAGATTTTTGATGAATGGTTTTAGTAGCTGTGTTGCAGTTGGGATGCTGCATGGGACGTGCTTTGTTTTGAAATTTGGGTACTTTGAAATGGCATCAAATAGTCAAGCATTACCCTCACCTTCTCCACTTTCGTCGTCTGTATCCCGTCCTTCCATACCTGTTCCAGTGTACAAATTTTTTTAATCCCATTTTGTAGTTTAGGTTGTGCTAGCATTCATGTGAATACTCTTTATGGTTTCTTCATTTGAGAATCTTTCATACCACTTTTCCCAAGTGTAACACGTGTTCATTGCCTCATAGTTGAATTGTTTTCATGGATATATTTTTGTTTTGTGATGTGCGTGAACAAAAATGACCTCACATTGACCGCACGTACACTGCACACTGGGAGAGGGATTTGCGCTTACAATTCGAGGTGTTGGAATATAATTTTTCATTATTGAATATGATTCGAATATTAATCAAATACTAATCTTTTTAAAATTCTTCATCTAACTGTATGCGTTGAACGGAACCCCCACAAATCCACGACAATCAAAAGGGTTTCTCTTGCTGCCTCGGATTTTTATTCTGTCATAAACGCTCATATCACCTTTTTCATTATATTCACTCAAAATGTGTATATCGATGTGTTTTATTCGTATAGGTGGACGTGGAACCCATTATTAATTTTTTTATGCAATGTTTGGTATACTGGTACGAATATACCCACATTAATAAAATCTGAATTGCTTTGAAAGATAATTGCGTATTAGCTATTTTAATTGTGTGTTTGGTTATTAAGATAAATATACTAAGATTATTTTCCACATCTGTTTGGTACATTGTTTTATTTGGTAGACTAACTTTTGGAATGAGTAAATTAGTTTAGGCAATGTTTAGTAGCCTAGATAAAGGCATATATACTAAGATTGCTACGCCAGAAACTGTAACCGAGGGGGCGTCGGATAAATTGTCTAGCCGAATCAGTAAATTACACCCCGGGCCTTGCGTGAACGAGCAATGACTACCAAACACACGGTTCTTGCTGGATACCTTTACTAATATGCCTTTATCCAGTCTACGAAACATTGCCTTAGGGGAGAAGGAAGATCATGGTGCCATTTGGGCGGTTTTCTAATATTTACAAATCGAATTGTCACACACAATTCCGCTAATGAACGCAATGAGAATCACAGTTTTTTTGAAGTAAAACTTTTAGCAAGAGAAGAATGAAGAATCGAGATAAAGAAAGCATCAAAATTGATCCACATCAGGATTTTTACTGCATAAAATTATCTATAACATTGATAAAGAAAAAAAATACTTACAAAACAGATTTCCAAAACAAGAATCAGAATTCAGACAAATGAGAAGGAGCAATTCTTACTTAGTTTTCCCAAGGAAAGAGTGTAGAGGATATCACAATGAAACATGAAGGACTCAAGAAGTATCAAACAGCTACATTAGATGAGCAACAAAACCTTTGTGGCAGGTCGTGATTCGCACGAACACCATAAAATTGGAGCAACATCACATTCCACAAGCAAAATGCATCTACTTCTGGCTATAGTTTTCAGTGATGAAATGCGAAAATTAAGTTAATGGCGAAAGCTTCGCCTTGCTTTTGCCACTGGTTGTGCTCTTCACAACAAACAAATGGCCAACTTCACCCATATAAGGACCAACAAACCTCCTAAAGAAATACTCGTCTGATACAGTGCTCACTGTTCCTAAACTAGGCCACTTCTTAATCAATTTCTTACGATCCAAAGCGGCTAATACTTGCAGTCGAGGCTTATGCCTCTTCTCGACGCTACAACAAAGTGTCAACGGGTAGCTAACAATACTTGCTGTATCATATTTTCCTGTGGAAACCAAAATCTCATTAACCTCCTTCATCTTCTTCACCGAGACACAAAATATTGGAGGACACTTCCTGAATGCTTTCAAAATTTCATCTTCCGAAAATCCCAAACCCCGGAGAGTCTGCAGCTTCCTCTCCCAAGCTTCATCACTCATTGAGCCAATGACCCGCACAGCATGAATATACATTTTGGAACTTGATTGCGCCCCCAATTCCTCGGCCTTCTCCGCTTGTTTTCTCACATTTTCAGGTTTCTGCAACAGAAATCTTGTAAAGGAATGCATACACCTAATGATTTGCTCCATATCCACATTACGGCTCTTCAAGAATTCAATATTTGGTAACATCTGCTTATCCAAATCCTTTATCACGAACCACCCAGATTTCTTCACAAGCTTCACAACATTGGCATCAGATCCCAACAAATTCCTCAGCCTAGATAATGCCGGGATGACTCGATTATTCGCACTCCTATAGAAAATCGAGGGATTGCTCGCAAACAGAGAAGCAATTTCATTGTTGGAGAAACCCAGTTCTTGGAAAATCTTGATCTTGGGCTTGACTAATTGCTCAAGATCGGCCGAGATGAATGAAGCTCTGTATTTCAAGAGTCTCTCCAAATGGGAATTCGAAAACCCGTTTTCTTTCAAGAATGACAGAAGGGAATCGGATTTTTCTGGGTTCCTCAAAGGGGTTAAAGCAGAGGAAACTTCCGCAGCTGCTTCAGGAGAGAAATGGTGTTTGTGAATCAAGAAATCGAAAACTGTGGGATTGATTACGGATTTCTTCTCCGCGAAAGTAGAAAATGAAACCCTAGATTTGCATAGAAATGAGGAATTCCTCAAGAATAAACACATGAAATCTTTGCGCAAAATTGCAGCCATGCTCACTAAAAAAGTAACAATTGGAATCAGTTAGATACATAAAATGTGGGGTTTTCAAGGGAAAAAATTCACTTGCCTGAGAAGATGAAGCACCGGCGAAAAAAATAATCAGCGTCTGATATAGCTTGGCGTGAGATAAAGATTACAGGGTTTAAGGAGATTTATGCGGAAATTACAATTTACCCCATCTATTTATAAACATTTTCACATTTTGCCACATCAGATGTATATTTTTTAGCTTCACCCTTAGAATGACAATTAGGGATAGCAAACGGTAGGTTTCGATTTAGAAAATTCACAATCGAAATCGAACTATGTGTTTTAGAAATGGCAAAAATCATATTTGGGTCCCTGTACTATTAATATTTTCTGAATTGGGTCCTTGTACTTTAGTTGGGTAAAATTAAGTCCCTGTACTTATAATTCGGGTAAAACGAGATCCCTGAGTAACCCACCTACACGCGCGTGAGTTCACGCTAAGGCAATGAGAGTTTGAGTTTAAAATTCTTCTTACAAAATTCGTCTTGCAAAATTTCTTCTCGTAAAATATACAAAATCAAAAGAAAAAAAATCTCGCCGATTCAAATCGCGTCTAAATCTGGTGCACAAACTCAAGTTTTCTCCTCGTAAATTTGGTGTGTCGACGATCTTCTCCTCGCTGATTCAAGTCTCGTCTGGCATATCAATATTTCTTTTTGGCATATCAAAATTTCTATATGACCATCACAGTGGGCTGATTTCACAATCTGGTGCACAAACTCAAAATTTCTATCTGTTAAGTGAGTTTATCTAATTGTTGATTGCAGGAGAAGACTTGTAGTTAATGGAATGTTCGTAATATCTGTATCCTAATTGCTAATATGTGTTTTACAGTTCAGATGCCACACATACTTTTTACTAGTCTTGAAGATTATAAAGCAAGAGGAACCCAAGTTGCTCTGTACTTGACTGCTGCTGCGTATTACAAAGAATTTGCAGATAGCAAGGATTTGGTGCTTATTCGTGGTGATGATGTGTTCACTAGCAAGCTGAGTGATGAAGAAGCAAAGTGGCTTTTGGAGGCTGTTCTATCGTTCTATCAAGAGAAAGAATTGTGCATTTTTTTATTGTTTATTTTTTATCTGCAAGTTTTTATTGTTTATTTTTTATCTGCAAGGACTAAGGTGGTGCTTGTGAAACTTCAAAGACACGATCTTGTTCCTATATTTCCAATCTTTATATATATAATCTTTTTTACTTGTTAAGTTATTGATCAGATAAAAATTAATAGCTCTTGAGATCCTCTTATGTAATTTAGAGGTAAGGTGTAGATAAAAAAAAAAATCACATCTGTATTGGTTCAATTTTGCTTCAGAAGTTTTGGATTGCTTTAAAGTAATCTCAGTAGCTTTCAAAGCAACAACATCAAATATGTAGATTTTCACCTCCTGCAAACTTTGTTATCATTGAAATATTTCATTGCTCAAAGTATACTTCAAAGTACAAAAATCACAATACTCTCTCTTTAATCATCAAAAAACTTTGCCCTCAGTTGTAGGCACAATAATGTAGCAGCTTACATTTCATAATCACAAAAATTAAGCAAGAGGCACAATTCCAGAACTAGCAAAATATATTGATCCAATATCAACTAATACAAAGCATCAAAATCACATCATTTCATGGCCTCCATATAGCTCTTTTACTACTTCTTCCAATTTCTGTAGCTGCTCGGTCCCTCCTCTTTTCTGGCCTAACTGAGAATTCATTAGTAATATCGGCAATGATACTCTGATTCGGTCCATCCGCAACTGAAGTGGCAACCTTAGCTTTCCTCTTATTCTTTATTGGTTTGTACTGTAAAAAAATATTGAAATAGTTGTTAAGATAAGATATCATAGGCCAGAAATATATATAGATGAAAACCACTATATTTTTTACCTGTTTATCATTCTTCTTATGAGGGCAACTTCTCGAATTGTGACCATATTCTTTGCAAATGCCACAACTCATTTTTCTACCAGCTTTAGATATTGTTCCCATCTTCATTATTTCATTTTTATCCTTCTTCCGCTCCTTCCTAGGTCTCCCGGGCATTTTTCTGAACTCAGGCGGTTCAATCTTTTCACTTTCAGTTGGTTCCCAAAGATCTCTGCCCGGCACTGTCTGAATGCAATATGCATAGGCTTTCAAAAAAATGTTTTTAGTATACCAGTGGTCAACAAACTGCTCAGGATGAGATCCCTTAAAATAGATAGCACACACAGCATGTTGACAGGGTATACCAGTCAGATCCCATTCCCTGCACGTACATGTCCTCTTCTCAATATGTACTGTGTGTATCAATTTCCTATTCTCCAACTTTGCAAGCTCATAACCATCATCCCCATTCCATTCTATGATCCAATCAAATGATTTTTCCTTATTTTTTTCTAACTTTTCCATTGCTCTTGGTGATACGTCCATAATCCATGTTTCACATTCCACTCTTTTTCTCCACAACCTGTTCATCACTTTCACTCTAATATCTTCAAGCATACTCACAATGGATTTGCACCTAGCTTCTAAAATCCAACCATTGAATGTTTCAGCCAAATTATTGTCTACAACATCACTTTTAACATCCGTCTTAAAGAAAGCTTTACACCATCCCTCCAAATTATACTTCAAAACATCTTGCACAATATCATTCCCTAACTGCTCAAGTTCTTTCAATCTTCTTTGCAAATCTTGTGGGAATGTTGCTCGAGCACAATTCCAGAATGCTATTTTCCTCTCTTCACCACGCCATTTCTTGGCCCAATTAGCATAAACATGTCTAGCACACATCCTATGCTCTGCATTAGGCAACATGTCTTTCATAGCAATTTCCAAACCCTAAAATGTAAGCAAAAAAAATGTTATATGTTTTGCAATTAAGTATGGAAACTATCAGTTATGAAAAAAAAAATGATTGCATACCTTTTGCATGTCTGAAATGACAGTATACCCATCTCCCTCACCAAGTGATAAATCATGTTTCAAGCATCTAAGGAACCATTCCCATGTGGCCTTTGTTTCCAATTGTACAACTGCCCATGCAATTGGAAACATTTGATTGTTTCCATCTCTACCAATAGCACATAATAATTGACCCTTACATATTCCCTTTAAGAAACAACCATCTAACCCTATGATACGTCTGCAACCTTCCATCCACCCTTTTTTGCAAGCATCAAGACAGACATAAAAATGAGTGAATTTAGGCTTTCCTTCAAGGTTATCAGAACTAGACTTAGCAAAACAAGTTGAACCAGGATTAGTTTTGCAAATTATAGAAGCATAATCATGTAAAAGGCCATATTCCTCGATATAACTACCCATCATCTCAGAAACTATTTTATTTCTAGCACTCACACATATATGTTTTGATATGTGTATTTTCAACTCATTTTTCACCAGCTGTTTGAAATCTCTTATCCTAATATTTGGCTGAGACATGATTCTCTGCTTAAAATACTTGACCAAAAAATCTGCATTACAAAATTTGATCTTATGAACCCTGTAACATTTATGGTGTGGGTTATATGACTTAACTGTGAATGTATTATCTTCACTATGTATGCTAGCTAGCAATTTCCATGGACAACCTTGTTTACACTCTGCTCTTACCCTCTTGGAATCATTTTTAACAAGATGCACACCCAAACCTTTCAAAATAGCGTACAGGGCTATGGCTTCCCTAACTTCTTTAACATTTTTGAATTTCATCCCTAAACAAAATACTGGAATTTTAGATGTAGGATCAAACCAAATTTTTTCCTTTGACCTTCTCAAGTTAGATTTTCCACAGTCATCATCATCTTCACTAAACAAACTACCACAATCAGAACTGCTATAGTAGACACTATCATTTCCATCACTATCATCATCATCATCATCATTACCACCCACTACTTCTTCAGGTTCATATATGATATCATCATTTACCTCATCCTCTACATCAAGTACAACAACATCATGTGATTTTTGTTCAAACATTTCTGCTCTAACATTCCCTCTAGCTTCCAACAACTCTTCATCCTCATCATCAGTCCAGTTAGAAATATTAATCATAATGTCATCAAAAGTCTGATGTTTCGCATATATAGGAATCAAATCTTCTCTAACATCAGATAATTCCCCATCAATATAGAACCCTAATATATCCCCATTTTTAAGGTGATTGCTGATTTCTATCATTAAACTGTCGTCTGTGACTTCAATAAAATCCCCACCATCATATTTCCTGTGATATAGTCCTTTAATTTTGGAGAACCCTAGTTCTTTCACATATGACATGACATTAGGGTACGACAACATGTCTACATCAAACTTAGACTCTACTACTTTACTTTGCCCCCCTTCGTAACTATAAATATCACCTCGTAATATTTTTCCTCCGTAGTGAATCATCAATTCTACTGTGCAGTCACCCATACCTAACAAATGATTAACAATAAATTAATAAGACAAGAAAAGAACCGACAAAAAGCAATTTTTAGTAGGAATCGAAGAATATTTTTTGGGAAAAAACATACACTATTAGAAAATCACACATATTCAAGGCTATGGCAAAGACATTAGGGACCACAAGAGAAAAAGAACAAAAAATAAAGTAGTACCTTTCAGAGACCTGGAAGAATACTTTAGTTTGCATTTAAACTTGATATCTGTAGAAGAAATGGTCTTGCATCAAGTTTGCGCAAGGTTTTCCCAAGGTTTGCACATATATTTGATGGAAGATTTGAGAAGATGAGAGAATCAGCGCTGATTTTTTTTTCACGGTCTCTCTCTCATATGGGGAAATTTTGAAAGGTTTGCACATATATTTGATGGAAGATTTGAGAAGATGAGAGAATCAGCGTTGATTTTTTTTCTTTCACGGTCTCTCTCTCATATGGGGAAATTTTGATATATTTTTTATTTTAAAAAAAATCAGTATTTAGTAACTGAGCGTGAGTTCACGTGCGAGTAGGTGGATTACTCAAGGACCTCATTTTACCCGAATTATAAGTATAGGGACTTGATTTTACCCAACTAAAGTACAGGGACCCAATTCAGAAAAAATTAACAGTACAGGGACCCAAATATGATTTTTGCCTTTAGAAATCGAGCCAAGTTGAATTTATAAGGCAAAGTACATTCTTAGGTCCCTATACTTTTATGTTTTGTTTTGATAGGTCCTTATACAAATTTTATATTTTAGTGGGTCCTTTCTATGTTAAAAATACATTTTTCTCAAATCCCTGTACTTTTTTATTTTGTTTCGAAAGGTCCCTCTACAACTTTTATATTTTAATAGGTCCTACTTTTATTTTTAATTTTATCAAATTCTTGTTTCACTAAAAAAATATCTAATAAGGGGTTAATTTGTTTATTATTTAACCTAATCCAATTAATTATTACAAATTACTATTAAACTTTAGTCAATAATTAAAAAATAAAAATCTAAAAGTTATAGTGTAATTGTTCTTGAAACTAATTCAAAGTTATAGTGTTTTTTTGTCTATTATATGAAATTAAACTTGAATTTTTTTATTAAAATTTAAGTACATTCTCAATTGAATATAGAAAAAAAAAAAAAAATTAAAGTGTTTATAAAAAATGAATTGATAATAGTGGACAAATTAAGGCAATGTTCCTACGCCACTTCTCCTTTGACGGGAGTTCCTCATACATTCTTTTATATTTTAAATATATTATTATATACGTAAATGTATAAATAAATAACATAAAAAATTATTTACTAATTTAAGTGTTAATTATTTAAATAATGAAAAATTAAGTAATTTGTTACTTTTATTAAAAAATTAAGGACTAAATCATATCAAATATGTAAAGTAGGAGGATTTAATAAAATAAAAAAAGTGTACAAAGATTTATCAAAATAAAATATCAAAGTACAAGGACTTAAGAAAATGTACTGTCAAAATAGAAGGACCTAGTAAAACATAAAAAATATACAGGGACCTATTGAAATAAAACATAAGAGTACAGGGACCTAAGAATGTGTTTTGCCAATTTATAACTCTATTATGCTATGGGTCATTCTATCTATTCATAAATCATAACCCCCCCCCCCCCCCACCCCCCATTTTTCTCTCTACAACTTCTAAATAATAATACAAATACAAATATTATTTTTTAGATAAATTTGTCCGAGTAACCCCTTACTACTTCAAATAATAATAAAAGAAAATATAACCCTCGATGTGCGGAATATTTGATGAACTGGAATGAGACGCAGTTTGATGACGAGTCCTTATTTTTTCAGAGGTTTGGTAATGATGACGTCTAATTCAGTTTAACAATGTTGTTCGATGTTTACCAAAGATGAAAATATCGTTATTACACTAAATATCGCAACTTCAATTTTACGGTAACTATATTAAAATCTTGAAAATTTAACAAGAAATTTTAGAAATTATTGTAACATATTATTATGCAAATATGCTACTCAAAAATTTCGATAAAATTATATTTTGAAAGCAACCATATGAATAATAGATTATATAAATATTGTTTGATACAATATATTTGATAAAATGATACATAATACAATATAAAATAACTAAATAAACACTATAAATTACAATTAATACAAAAATGAGCATATATGGGGTTCAAATATAGTAGATGGAATGTTTTCAAATAATATTGGTACCAACTCATCACATTAGCATAATTATAGATAATGTCCACTGACCTAATTGTTTTGTTGATGCACATTTTGACCTTCATACACATTTTGAGTAGCCCAATCAAATTGTGAACTCTCATATATGTAAGACATGTGTAAGTTCTTCGCATAGTTCTTGTTTATAATTTTTAAATAAATAATACACCACTTTTCAACATCTCTTATGATGTCTTATGATTCACGTTTAATTTGTGTCTAAAAAAATATTCTAGATTAAGACAATATGAACCCCCACCATTTATATCTAAAAAAATAAATATATTGAAATGTGAAAATATATATATATATATATATATATATATATAAGTTACTAAAAATTAATACCAACAACCACCATTATATAAAAAAATATAAATAAATGATATGTCGGTGAGAATTTGAAAAGATTTGTTGATTAGTAGAAATAAAAATGAAAATAAATAATTTAGAGCAACTTTTGAAGCAAGCTTCGCAAGAAACGTCATCCAAACAAAAAAAAAAGAAGAGAAAATCTAAAGTTAGAAATAGGATTAAAGAAATAGAAAAAGAAAAAAAATGAGGAAAATGACAAAAAAAAAAAAAGAAGAAGAGAAAATCTAAAGTTAGAAACGGGATTAAAGAAATAGAAAAAGAAAAAAAAAATGAGGATAATGTGTGTTGGGAACATGACTTGATCCTAAGTAGTTGAATACCAACCTTTACATTCAAGTCAATTTAGTCACTCCACCATGCACATTTTGAAATTTCTTCGACGAATAAACTATTTTATAGAAAATATTTTATTGATATTTTTTATTTATAATTTTACCTTTGCAATTTTGTCTTAATATATATATATATATATAGATTTTGTTATTTTTTCAAGTCCAATCATGAATATCATTAATAAAATTAATTGAAAATCATCAGAAAAACAAAATGAATTTGCAACTAAATTACAAGTTTACAACTGCAAGTAAAATATTTCATAAGATATAATTACACATTAACTCATATAACATGTGTGCTAATTTATAAATAAAAGAAGAACACAAAAAATAGAGTTAAATAAAAAGCATAATATATTATAGAAATATAAATAAAAATCGTGATATATTGTGATATTTTGCCAATATTTGGGAAAAAATACATTCTCCCCCCATATTCGTATCACGATGTTAAAATTTGCGATATATTCACGATATTTTAATCCTCGGTGCTTACTTACCTTCCCCCATTTGGATGATTTTATTGGCACTATTCTGATGGAGGAACACTTCTAATTCCTGCTTATTTCAGAGAGGTTGTGAAGACAATAATCAAACGATTATGCCCAAATATACCATTCGCATTTTTAGAAGATTGTGAGTCTTAAGGAGGAAGCCTATCTAAATACATGCTTCAAGCATTTTATATGTTTTACATATATAAGTTATCTCATACTTCTTATTTATAGTCATAACTCGTAACCCTTCTACAAACTGAAACCATTGAATCATATTGTAAGATTTTATAGTTTCTTTTGATACAATGAAGCCTGTCAAATTTTTGTTTTTTGGTTTGAGTTCGATCGTAATTATATTGAATTGCTATTGCATCTATTTATCGATACTTAAAAGCCTGATTATTAATCTCTCAAATTTATTTTGCAGGACTTTTCGCTGATTGACAAGAAGGAACTCACGCCACTACAAGAGCACATTAAATCAATTGTCCCATATTAAGCACGCTTTACGATTGCCTATTGAACTCGTCTTATGCAGAGACGAAATAAATGTGTTTTAGAGCCTAAAACTAGTCTTCGTGAATGAATAGTCACATCTACTTTACCATCTTATATTGGGGGCTATACAATGAGGGTTGTATTTTCTTTTGCTAAAATTTTAATTAGTGAGTATTATACAATGGGAGTTGTATTTTATTTTATTATTATTTTAAGTAGTAGGGGGTTACAAGGACAAATTTGTCTGAAAATTAATATTTATATTGTGATTAATTTTTGGGGTTGTAAAAAGAAAAATTGAGGGTGTGAATAGAACCACCCTTATATTATAGTTGTAAATAGTTTGTAAGCGCCTAAAAATGAATAGTCTATTTTAGATTAACTAGGTGTAGTCCATCTCGACTCAAACCCCTTCAAAGACGCCCATGACTATGAGGGAAGAAGTCAAACGCCATCCCGAAGTGGTCAAATATATAGTAGAGGATAGGCTAACAAGAACCCATAAAAGTAAAATGTGGTTATCGATTAGAGGTTGTGAAGGTCGAAATCAACACGGCCCATAAAGATAGGGTAACAATCCGATAAGAGCATCTCAGTCTACACCAAACAAATGAGCTCATACACACCCTAGGTTGTGTAGCCTAAAGTAGGCAGCGCCTTGAAATCGGTCGACCTCTATCAGTCAACCCCTTCAATTGATCTCCTTTAGCCAACTCCACGGGTAGTCGATTTACTTCACCAGTTGACTATGCCAGGCAAAGCAGTAAATCTTAATCCTGAAAAAAAAAATATAAAGATAAGAGCAATATCTCTAAAGAACAACTTGGACCGAATTGATAAGGGGCGCTTACGATGAACATTAGGGGAATACCTCTATCCCGAGAGGTACAAAGGTGAGGAGACATACTTTTTGACTAAAGCAACCTTATTTACATTCTCTTGGAGGAAAACTCTTCTAGTCTCTGGCTCTCTCTTTCTCTTCTTGGGATAAACCCTTAGAACCGACTCTGTTGACGTTGTAAACACGACCAAGTATTCTCTACTCTAGGTTGAAATATCACTCTCAATCTACCACTTTATCCCCTTTTGATTTATTTTCATTATTTATTTCTTATTTATCGTATTTTGGATATTATTCATCGATAATTTGTTGACTTGAGCTTTGGAGTCCGTTCAATTATTAACCCCCGACAGTCTTTCAAATTTCACGTTTTATTTCGTGTTAGTTTTGATGAATCTTCACTGCCCGAGCTCTGTTATGACAATAATTGTTGATTTAACATCCACAATAGTGACTTTAATGATGTGATTACATTAAAACTTAAGATCTAAGATTTAAAATTATAATTTGACTTGCAATTTATTTTATCCCTTGTCGACTATTCAGCTTGAAGTACGATAGGGTTAGGATTAGATTCGATACTAGTTCCATTTATACTTGAGCTAATTTAACTCGTAGCATGTTTAATATCCCTATCAAACCGATCAATTAGATGTGAAAAAAGAAGGGATAATTATACAAATAGTTTTCTCGACTATTTTATGGGAGGTTTCTTGCCTCCTCATTAACTATTTAGTATTTTAGTACAAATAGCTCTCTGACAATTAAACAAATATTGATCATGTAAACACTAAATTCCAACGACAATAATAATGTAGTTAATGCCCCTTGATGGACTATTTCTAAGCAACACCAACAATACATTCATACATATTTAGATCTTTGTACACATTTTTTCTTGTACGATCAATTGAGAAATGTGCTCATTCACTTTCATCTACTAAACACTATAAAAAGTTCACATTTTAGTGATGGAATATTCCGTCTATAAATATCAAAAATCCATTGTTAAAATAATTTAACAACGGAAAAAAATTAGTGGGTGGCATAATTAATTCATGGACGAGATTTGAACTCAGTGGCCAAGACCTCTGAGAAAGCAAGACTCCTCTAACCATGTGGGCTAGTGAGTACTTATGTTAAAATACACACATACACAACTTATTTTGATTGAATTTTTATTTAAAAATTAAATAATTATAATACTCTTCATTTATTTAAATATTTATTATAATTTTAATATTATATGTTTACTATAAAATATAATTATATTACATCATTATTTAATATTATATTATTTTAATTAATTTTCTCAAATATTATATATTTATAAAAGTAAAAAATAATATAAAATATTAAAAAAATAAAAAAGGAAATAAATCCAAAAATAAAATAAAAAAATAAAAAAATATAAATTTTAAAAAAATGATTTCAAATTTGTAATTAAATATTAATTGAAAAATAAAAAAATTTAAACAAATAAAAAGTTAAATAATTAAAAAAATCAAAATTAATTTTAGCTACAGATGACAGATTTTTCCATCTGTAACTTAATCGGAAAAATACATCGTTAACATAAAAAAAAAAAAAAAATTTAAAATTAAAATACGACGTGTGATGACGGATTTCGTCCTTCGTTAAGTTAGAGACGAAAAATTCACCGTTAAACATATCGATCTTAATTTATCATTAATTTATCAGTATTTTAATGATGAATTGCATTTTAATTTCTTGTAGTGAAATTCCCTTCTTCTATATCGCCCCTATTCGTAAGTGACATGTCGCTAAAAAATGGGCATGTTTTTCAGTCGGAAATGGTGCCAATAGTACAGTGATTTAAATTAAATTTTGTTGATTAGTTATATAACTAATCTTCAATTTAGATGAATTGACATCTTATGAAATTTATATATACTATATAGGGAATCATTCATTTGTGAATATTAACATATTTAGTGTGTAATTTGTGGATAAATCATATTCATTAGATTTGTTAGATGGTTGGTTATGATCAATATTATTTTAATTGCCTTTTTAGTTATTTTATGTAGTAAGATCATATTTGTCATGAGAAATTTATGTTACTCTTACGTTTTAGAATGCTTAAGTTGTTATGGTGTAATAATTTTTTTCACATTTAGGATGCTTGTAATTTAATAGTGTGTGGTTTTGAAATTGGATGGAAGGATAACATAATATATTGTTATGCTATTTTTACTTTTCAGAATACTTAATTTATTATTTAATAAAAAATTCACATTGAATATGCTCTTAAAAATTAAAAATGATTATTTGATTCATATTTACTTTTAAGTGCATCTATAATGAAAATAACAATATTTTTCTTAATTCCCTCGAAACTAACAGTGACATCTTTAATTATGTATGCATTTTTTTTTATTTGAGTGATTTGCCAGCTAGAATTTGTAAACAGTGACATGAGCATAAGTGGTGCATAACAAAAGGATTTTGTGATATGAAGTAGCTAGGTTCAAGTAATGAGAGAATGCAAATCTTTTCATATTTTTTCTTTTTTATTCATTGGTTTTAGATTAAAAAAAAAAGTATACTAATTATGTATGTGAAGAGGAGTAGTATATATGTGTTAGAAAATGACAATAATGGGTGCACGTTAATGCTAATAGTAATGAAATTTAAACGTTGTTTACATGATCCATTCTTAAATGTTATTTCAATTATTTGAATCAAACAGTCAAGTATCATCTTTAATTTGCACCTCCTTCCTCGTCCATATATATATATATATATATATATATATATATATATATATATATATATATATATATATATATATAGGGGTGGGGTTATATAAAAATAACTCCTTGTGTAAGAAATGAGAACACATCTCACACCACACATCCATCAAAAATCAAAGGTCCAGATTTGATGAAAAAGGCGGTGGCAATTTTGTAATATCTAAAAAGTTTTTCGCGCGGGGGTATTACTGTAATTTGGTAATTCTTATAAAAATCGCGAAGGATTTGATAACAGATCGTTATGCTAACGAAGTATTATCATAATGCTAACGAGGCATTATAGTTATGCTAATTAAAGTTTTCAAATATTGTTGGCGAAAAAAATATTCTAAAAATTAATTATAAACCTAATTCGATTTAATAAACCCTAATTAAATGGAAAAAATCATAATTGGATGAAATAAACCTAATTAAATGAAATAAACATTGATTGGATGTGGTAAACTCTAAATGAGTTGAAAGAAATAATAATAATAATATATTTGTACTACATTAGCATTATAGTTTTGGTTCATCAGCATTGCGAATACACTATGTTAGCATATGTCAATACTCTATCAACATACGTTATAAATTATAATTGGATAGGATAAACCATAATAATCAATTAAGAACTATAAACAAAAAATTAAATTTCAAAAGAATAATGATAATTAGATGGAATAAACCATAATCGAGATTAAATAAACCATAATTGAGATTTAATAAACCCTAATAAATTTATACTATGTTAGCATTATGATAATTCTTTGTTAGCACATCGAATATATTATGTTAGCATATGACAAATGCTTCATTAGCATACGTTCATATGTTGTCATAATGCTGACGAAGAATTATTATATGCTAACGAAAGCATTTACAACCTGGGCACGCGTAAAAAAATTTCTTTTTTATTTTTCGTTCGTATTTTTTCATCCAAACATAGCCTTTCGACATCTTAAATGAAAGAGCATGAAGAGAGCTTTAATTTGATATATTTTTTGTGTGCATTGGATTAAAAACGAGGAAGTTATGGTCGATTAAAGTTTTTAAGATTTTTTTTTTCAATTGCTGACATCATCAATTTTAATGGATTTGGACGAAAATAGTCCTCCTTCCTTATTTTTTGCCCTATTATTTACGAAATTGCCACCTTAAATCTCAACCATTGGATCATTAAATTGGATGGTGTGAGATGTGTTCTCATTTCTCACACCAACCATGTGTTCTCATATGATCCATATCCTATATATATATATATATATATATATATATATATATAGGGGTGGGTTAAAATGAGAATGACCCCCTAGTGTAAGAAATAGGAATAAATAATAACCACTGATCCAGCAATTTTAATGGTCAAGATTGAATGTATATTTAGGGACCTAAATGCAATATTTTCTGTATATTATTTTTAATTTATATTTCATAGGGTTAAAACAGTAAAAAATATATCCCCATAATTATACGTGCCTAATATCTAGGAGTTTCAGTTTATCAACATGGAAACTCTTGCACATCAACCCAAAAAACACGGCTAAATCAAATCTTTCATATTATTTCTCTTCACAAAGCAAAAAAGAATACAGATTCGAGCAAATCTCTTCCAGAGAAACTCAAAGCATACGAAACGGCAAAACAACCCGCTGCAACCCATCTCACCGGCGACGTCCCCTCTCTATCTTCACGGTAGTGTCCGGCGGCGCCGAATATACGTCTTCCCGCGAGTGTGTCGAGTCCATTTCGACATATTTTTCAATGGCTGGCGGGAGTAAAAGTACCCGTTCGAAAGGTATGTGGTTTGATATTTTGCTATATCATTTTGACATATATCAAGCAATCCATATGATTTCAAGTTCATGTTTGATGAAAACGAAACTAGGGTTCCATGTGTTTTGGGAATTCAGTTTTTGGGGAAAAAATTCAACTGTATAAACGCGGCTAGAACTATGTTCAAAATGTGCCTCCTATGAATTAAGAATTGGGTTTGTGAAAAAAAATCGCTCAATTTAGTAATTTTGTGTGTATTTTGCAAATTTCTGTATGAGGGTTAGCAAATTTTTTAGCAACATTTTACTGTGGTATGCGAAGCAAATATGGATGTAATTTTTTGCAAATTTACTATTAGTAATTATAAAATACTATGGGTATTCTGTTTCCTTGTTGATTACTGAGCCTAGGGTTCCATGGATTTGGGGGATTATATTTTTTTTTGCAACCAATAAATATTTGATTGAAATATATAGCAAATATTTGTATGATTTTGTGCAAATTTTCGAGGAACATGTTAATGTGGGTGTTGGATACCTATATTTCTAATGCTGTGCAAATTTGTGCCCTATATTTAGCTAATATTATATAGATTTGTTTGTTGAATATATGCAAATGTTAGTGCCGAACAAGTAGTGTGGAGTTACAATAATTTTTGTGTCTTCTGCAAATTTCTGTGTGAGTGTTAGCAAATTTGTGCCCTATATTTAGCTAATATTATATGGATTTGTTTGTTGAATATATGCAA
The DNA here is from genome assembly GCA_026008535.1 of Perilla frutescens. Taxonomy (NCBI): domain Eukaryota; kingdom Viridiplantae; phylum Streptophyta; class Magnoliopsida; order Lamiales; family Lamiaceae; genus Perilla; species Perilla frutescens. The sequence goes on along the minus strand of BRKX01000003.1, from coordinate 65,509,498 downwards.
ATGTTTGTGTGTCTTCTGCAAATTTCTGTGTGAGTGTTAGCAAATTCTTTCATATTGTTAGCTAATTATTGATCGAGTGGTTTGATTCAGACTGTTGTTCATTGATGGAATAAAAATTAATTAATTATATATATGTAATAGTTGACACATTAGTGCAGTTAGCAAATATATGTTTATTATTTAGCTAATAAATGGCTAGTATTTATCATAAAATACACGAATAAATTTTGTTTTTATATTAGCAAAATTTACGTATGGTTGAAAATATCTGGATGGTCTAATGTACAATTATTTGTGGACTATTTAGCTAATATATGTTGAGTGTTTAACAGATATATTTTATAATTTGTGTAATATGAATCTAGAATTGGTTTTGTGAAAAAAATTGCCCAATTTAGTAATTTTGCAAATTTCTGCATAAGGGTTAGCAAATTTTTCAGCGACATTTGATTATGATATGCGAAGCAAATATGTATGTAATTTTTTGTAAATTTATTGTTAGTAATTAGAAAATACTATGGGTATTGAGTTTTCTTCTTGATTAATGAGCCTAGTGTTCCATGGATTTGGGGAATTATTTTTTTTTTGCAACCAATGAATATTTGATTGAAATATTTAGCAAATATTTGTATGATTTTGTGCAAATTTTCAAGGAACATTGTGCCCTATATTTAGCTAATATTATATGGATTTGCTTGTTGAATATATGCAAATGTTAGTGTCGAACAAGTAGTGTGGAGTTACAATAATTTTTGTGTGTCTTCTGCAAATTTCTGTGTGATTGTTAGCTAATTATTGAGCGTGTGGTTTGATTCAGACTGTTGTTCATTGATAGAATAAAAATTAATTAATTATATATATGTAATAGTTGACACATTAGTGCATTTAGCAAATATATGTTTATTATTTAGCTAATAAATGGCTAGTATTTATCATAAAATACACGAATAAATTTCTGATTTAATATAAGTAAAATTTACGTATGGTTGATAATCTCTGGTTGGCCTAATGTGCAATTATTTGTGGACTATTTAGCTAATATAAGTTGAGTGTTTAACATATATATTTTAGAATTTGTGTAGTATGAATTTAGAATTGGGTTTGTTAATTAAATCGCTCAATTTAGTAATTTGTGTGTATTTCGCAAATTTCTGTATGAGGGTTAGCAAATTTTTGAGCAAATCGTTTTATGTATGTTTTGTAATTGTTGTTTCTGAGTTGCAAATTTTGTATATGTCTTAGCTAATAACTAGCCAACATGTAGCTGAATACTTTTAGGAACAAAACTTTCTTAATTAGCTAATACTTAAATACCATATTTAATAAATATATGATATGTATGCTTAGCAAATATGTATTAAATTATTTTGCATATTTAGTGCGCGAAGTTCGAGCAAATCCAAGCCATGATGTGAATGATACTGAGGATGACATAACACATGAGACACGAACAAAGGCACGACATGATGTGAATGTTGCTGCAAATGACGACACACACGGAGGACGTTGGGGAAAACGTGCAAAGAAGGATTATCCAAACCTTAAGCACAGGACAAGCCCACTCGAGTTGTATAATTCAATAAGCCAACTTACAATTGCACAAAAGCAAGCTGTGAGAGAGTTGGGATTTGGATCCATTCTTAACTTACAGATTAAGGATGTGCCACCTAAGTTATCTTATTGGGTTCTATCTCATTTCGATCCAAAACGAAGTGAGATTATTCTAGGTATTGATAGGAGAGTACATGTGGTTGAGGATGATGTGAGGTTGATGTTTGGCTTCCCACGGGGACAACGTAAAATCGAGAAGCCAAGTCTGATTGAGACATCCGATGTAATAAAAGAATGGAGGTCACAGTTTGAAAGACCACCAAACCGCATTCATGCAATAGACGTTTGTATAAAGATGTTGGAAGATCGCGAGGGTGGTGTTTGGTTCAAAAAGCACTTTCTGGTACTGCTCAGCTTTGGTCTAATTGAGAGCTACGGGAACAGCTATGTTCCTTCATATATTCTGGATTGCTTTAAGAATGTGGATAGAGCATCGGAATTCAATTGGTGTGCGCATGTTCTTAAATGCTTAATAGAACAAACGGCAGCCTGGAAGCAGAATATGAACAAGTATTTTACCGGCCCTACCCTCTTCATCACAGTAAGTGTAACTTTACCAAACTTTATTCCATTTATTAATAGATTGCAACCAATAATTAATATATGCACAACAGCCACGTGGATATGCATGTTTGTCAAATGTTTCTTCGTTTCCTATCTAATCTTAATATGATATTAAGCAAAATATATATTTGACAATTAACAATAAATTATATGCAGTTTAGCCTTTTTTCATGCTAAAAAATATATACATTATACCTGTGTATTCTGATAATTGCAATTTTAATAAATATATACATTACTAATTTGTTATTTATTTGTGCAAAAACAGTTGGTATATGTGGATCGAGTTGTCTTGGGATACAGAAGGGTTGCACGGAGCATTCCAGCCATTCTGGAATGGAAAGATATGATGATTTTAAGGAGACAAAACATGGAGATTGTTGAAGGAAGCTTTGGACAGGGGTATTGTGACGGGCCTTGTAGAGAGGAAGATGTTGTGGGTGTTGTGCCTGGACGAATGCAGCAGGAGAATGAAGCTAATGTCAATGTGAATGTCAATGAGGGGGTGCCGCCAGTAGACGAACCTGATGCGGGTGGAGATATAAATGAAAATGAGGATGAGCAATTGAACCCAATGAATGCAGATGTGATAGATGACCTATCAGACATGCACGCAGTTGCCATTGGCCTTTTGAAGCAAGGCAAAGTGATTAGTGATGTTTTATCAACTATAATGGAAACTGTTCGGAAGCTACCGCCTGCAATGCTTGATAATGTTGCTTTTCGTAAGACTGTTGAGGCGAGCATGATGTTGAGCCGACCAGACAATGTCGTTCATGGCGAATCCTCATCGCAACCAACCCCCACACAGGATGACATGGATTTTTGGAATAATCCAGAGCATATAGCTGCCATATTGGAGATTGAGAAAGCAGCCATTGAGAGGGAGCAGCTCCAGAAGGAGCCGTGTAGTATGCCCAGTTTCAGTCTCGGTCTAACCCAAGAATGGGATGGTATAGTGAATTTGGCACGTGATGCTGTGGAATTGGCTGAGAAAGAGGCTGGTATCAACCCCGATCTTCATGGCACCCCACATCGTCCTGAGGTAAGCTTATAATGAATTAAATTAGCAAACATTATTGTATTCCTCATTTACTAGAGACATTTAAAAATGTGCAGAGTTCAATTATGGAAGACACCTCTGATGTAGGACGTTGTAGTGCGGTACAATTCAAATTTGTTTTTTATAATATATATATTTATTACATTGCTCATAACCTATTCCAAGGTTTATTTAATTTTTTGGTAAGAATCAAATGAAGGATACCATGGGAGTGAACGCACAACATGTTGAAAATGCTGGAAACATTGTTGATACAGCGGAAAAGGTATGATAATTGGTGTTTGAATCAATAATTTAATTTTTGAATATAAGCATATTTTTACAACAAATGTTTGTTAATATATGTTAATATTTAACACTAGTTTGGATTTATTGCAACCTACATGTATTACTTCATGGTGTTGTTATGATTGTATTAGCAAATGTCAATTAATTAGGTAGCAAATATTTAAATGCTTATTAGCAAACTCCAGTTGATATGCTAACTAAACTTTCCACTTGTATTTAGCTAAACTTTCCACATATATTATCAAAGTTCGTACTTGTATTTAGCTAATTTTTGTATGCGTGTGTGCTAATCTGCAGGAACATATATGTGTAATTGTTCATCAATTCTTTATGTAAATGTTGGCTAATTTGACTAAGTATTTAAGCAACTTTTGTAACGGTTAATAGCAATTTTTTTATAATATATATATTTATTACATTGCTCATAACTCCAGTTGATATGCTAGCTACATGTATTACAACAAATGTTTGTTAATATATGTTAATATCAAACTCCAGTTGATATGCTAGCTAAACTTTCCACATATATTATCAAACTTCGTACTTGTATTTAGCTAATTTTTGTATGCGTGTGTGCTAATGTGCAGGAACATATATGTGTAATTGTTCATCAATTATTTATGTAACTGTTGGCTAATTTGACTAAGTATTTAAGCAACTTTTGTAACGGTTAATAGCAATTTTTTTATTAACACAAATATTTGAATTGTAGGGGAAGAGAGTGGCTGCTGTGGGCAAGAGAAAATACAAGGTATTACCCTCATTTTTTCATAATTAGCACTTCATATAATAAACCACACCATGTTATATGCAGTTCATCTTCATTTTCCGGACTATTTAGCTAAATTTGTTGTTATTAATGTTAACAGGCAAGGGGCAAGGGGAAGGGTGTTCAAAGGAAAGGGAAAAGAGGAAGTTAGATGGGGCGACGTTAGAATTGTCACTGTGTTTAATTATGGAATATATTTTGATGGATATGATGACTTTAATGTATTAATGTATACTATCAGCTTGATGCAATATGTATAAACACTCTAAAAATTCGTGGTTGCCTTTTTGTAAGCTGTAATGATACATATTATTCGCTATTTGTTATAATTATGATGCTTTTGTGTTAATGTGTATTTATCAATATTGAATAAGTAATAAGTCAATTAACCTGCGACGTATAGACCGTGGTAAACCAAGTTAGTTTAACCACCTGGGATTGTTGTCATACTATCGACAATAGTATATCTTTTGGTTTTTAAATTTGCAGGTTAATGACAAAATGACAATAAGGTGCAATAATTTGAAACGAAAAACCAATGTTTTGGTTTCTCCCTTTATTGTTAGACCAATTGTTGCTAGTGACAAGCTGGACCTGAAGCAAAAAAAATTATTCTACTGGATAGCTGAAAATGATGAATCTGACCTGTACGTAATTATTTTGAAATTGTATTTTGATGTTAGCTATATTTTACTTTTGGATTGCTAATAATAATTTTTGAAGTTCCCAATGATGAGGTAGTGTATTCCGACTCAATCATGGAATTTAGGCGGCGAGAACTGATGTCAATCTGCCCAAACCAATACTTAAGTTCAGCGGTTTTGGATGTCTGGAGTGTAATAATGAATCACAATGAAAAACTGAGGGCGCCAAACTCAACGAGTAGATTTTTTGCAACCACCTATATATGTGTAAGTTGTATCATGGATCTCGTATTTATAATTATAAAATGTCAATTCAAATATTAAAAATATCGTATTGCTTTAAAAATCTAACCAATTTTGTTGTTTATCCTATGCACAGCTAGGTACTGTTGTAGACGCACCGCCAACTTGGGATTATGCTAAAAGATCTACGACATTTGTCGATAGATTGATCAGTGAGATTGGTAATGTGTCGGGTTTGCAATTGGACAAAATAGACATGGTAATATGTAATTAATATATATACCTTACAAGTTTGTTAGTTTATTATATATTATTTTTAAAAAAGCTTTTTATTATTTTATTTTGCAGTTCTTCTTCACTATTTGCCACAACTTTCATTTCTATTTGATGTGTTTTGATCCAAAAAAATTGAAAGGGGAAATTATTGATAACTCTTCAGCATTAGATGGAGATTGCAGTGATCCATTGACAAAATATGGAAATGCTCTAAATATGATGGTATGTTGAAATTTATATTATTGTATATTAGCAAATAATTGCTTGATTGTTACTTAATATATGTTTACTATTTGAATTGATATTTTATATTACTGAAATTGCATCACTATTGAAAAATTATGTTCAAAACTGTAAAATACAGGTGCGATTTTTTAAAGACTTCCTGAGGGCTACAGGACACGTAAAGATTGCAACAACAATGGATAATAAATTAAAGACAATGGATAGGTTGAGAATGCCATGGGGGAATGAAACAAATAAAATTGATTGTGGTATATATATAATGAGGCATATGGAAACATACAAAGGCGGAAGTTTGAGACAATGGAACTCATGCCTTACGTCCAATAATGACAAACAAATGCGGTACCTTAGGGAAAAATATTGCGCAACAATCCTTAGTGCTGACAGTAACATACACAAGGATCGTTTAATTGCGCAATCAAGCTTCCATTACAGAAAGTCATGTGGAGATGGACCACTAAATATTGACGCAATTATTATGAAAAGCTCCAACACTGAATGATGCATAATTTTTTTCCATTTTATTTTCATTCAAAAAAATTTCTGATTATTTACCATTTAAAAGTGATTCTTGAACGACTTTCACATTTGACAAATTTACTTTCATTCATATAGTTTAATACGATGAATAGGACTCTTTTGTTATGTTTAAAATATAATATTGCTCAATGTGTAATATCATTAGCTAACTCGTTAACAAATATTTTGTTTACAAGTTGTATAGCTATTTGCTAACGTTTATACCAATCTCATGATACACCTACCTAATAGCTAAAATCTATATAATATTTTGCTATCAAGTATGCGAAAATATGCTAGAATTGATACATGAACTATAAAAAATTCCTACACAAATTATCTGCTAATACTAAAACATATGTTTGCTAACCGTTAGACAAATATATGCTAAGATACGTAATCGTATGTATATATATATTTTGCACATTAATATTACGTAATCATATATAATACATTCACTAATACTAAAAAGTCACTTAAATTTTTATTAATTAACAATTAAAAATGATCAATATAATTAAATGAGTTAATTGTTATCAAATATATGTTTAGTAATTATTAGTAAAATTGTATCAAATATATAGTTAATTGAATAGCTAATAAAAATTGCATCAAATATATGGTTAATTGAATAGCTAAAATTGCTTTAATATTTTGCTAAACAGTATATACAAATTTGCTAAATTCATATTGGAACTGTATATACAATCCTACAAAAATTGTTAAAGTGTATGCTGTATTTTTCCCAAACTTTCCTTTAAATATTTGCTAATAATCAAACATATATTTGTTATTATCGAGACAAATATGTGTAAACATACCAACACATGTAATATTTTGCTAATAACATTCAGATATTTGCTAATCTCGTCTATATATTTGCTAATACAATACCTATAATGCGGATTTCAAATGCTTCACAATCAGATTACTTAGACTTTCGACAGTGTTATTATTTTCAATCCAACGATCATATATTTTTTGACTAAAAAGATGTCATCAAAATAAAAATATTTAATGTCAAACAATATAATAATTCAACATAAAATAAACATAAAAAACAAACTTATGCATCAGAGCAATTCATAGCATCCGGACAATTCCTAGAATCGTGATTAGTTTTTTTCCCGCACTTGCCACACTTTCTTAAAAGCTTATTGGCAACACGAACAGCCTTCGCCTTTCTTGATTTGACATCACTTCCACTTTCTTTTGTTGAAACATGTAGTGGTGGATTTACCTCGACATCATCAGGCCTTGCAGAACCATAAAAATTATCAAACAACCTTCTCTTATTCGCTGTAGAATATGTAGACGTACTGCTACCCGTCACAAGCGCGTCTTTCAAATCATTTATTCCAGCCATCAAAAATCTTGTTTTCTCATCATCGCCTTCGACAGCTCCGACACATGCATAGAAATCTGACACCATCTTATTAATCCTTCTTTTCTTCTCATCTGACGCAACACACTTTTGCAAAACATCATCACCTAACTCTGGTATAGAATTCAGCATTGCAGATCTGGTCCATCGCGGAGCAATATATTTGTCAGGGATATCAACCCACTTAAAATGGGTGAATAGGTAGAAAATATGACAACACAATATACCGACTCTGACAAATTTTTTACAGCTACATACCGCAGTATTTGCATCCTTGTTGTACGACACCATGAATGTGTGGTCAGATCCATCATCAACACCGTATATCATACCAACATCAGATTTTTCCATGCTGGTAACACTACAAATGTAACATGATTGTTCAATTTCTTGTTGAACCTTAAGGAACATGTTTGTCGTGTAAACCTTGGCTGCATGTTTCTCAAATGTCTTTGGCGTCTTTACGTGGGGAAATGTTGAGTAATCATAATTGTTTTGAAGCTCGTACGAATTCCTTTGGGCGTCTATAGCACTATCAAAATGCATTAGAAATTCAACAAGATTGGACCCAAGATTCAAATATTTACTGAAAAACTATTCATACTCTCCTAAATAGAAGTAGTTCTGCACAAGCTGCCCATTGAATGGTCCCTAAAATATGCCGGTATCCAATACTTCCTAATATCGAACAAAGAAGTGAACCAACTATGACCTGTTAACCCAAATTCCTCCATGACAGCTTTCCACTTTTCTTCAAATTCATCTGGCTCAATCATATCAGTCCACACAACGTCATTAAGCCTCTTCTTAAAAGCTTCGTCGTGCTTCAAGTGTGATGGTGACTTTTCCGGAACCTTTAGCATTATATGCCACATGCACAAACGATGTCTCGAATCGGGAAGCACACGCTCAACAGCAATCTTCATTGCAGCATCCTGATCAGTGATAATCATTGGTGGTGATCCCCCCCCATACAGCGTTTAAATTGCTCAAACACCCACTCAAATGATTCATGGTTCTCACCAGATTACAAGCACGCTCCAAATGTGACACATTTCCCATGGTTGTCCTTGCCGATAAATGGCGCAAAAATCATCTCATACCTGGTATGAACAATGAGTCCAAACTATATTAACAAATTAATAATATATAATAACAACTAAATAAACTGAAAATGTAACAATATATATTGCTAATTTTATAACAAATATTTGCTAATCACCTAACATTATACTGCATCACATTAATTATTCGAATGTTAAACTTACAGTATACAAACAAATTAATAAAAAAAATCATAAATATACTACTACCATTTCAGCTCGAATATTATAACAAATAAATAACAGTATAACATATTACCTATTTTTTTTGTATGTGCAATCGAAGGACACAACATCACCAAATACGGTGTAGTTACGTCTCGATATAGGATCTGCCCAAAAAATGCTCTTCAAATTGTCATCCTTATCAACCAAATATTCGAAAAAAAAAGCATCACATGACTCCTTCCTCAAAAACATGTTATTCAACATCATTTGAGCGTCACACCCACTAATATACGCCCGCAAATCACGAGCAAAATTCTTATAATCATTCCCTGTGTAGCCCACCTCAGAATAACTACCAACGACTTCTTTAAAAAAACGATAAGAGGTCATCGGGCCTGTATTAGCTCTTGCACAATCCAAAATGAAATTCTGATGCACAGCTCCCAACTTCTGGTTAACCTTTAGATATTTTTTAAATTCATCAGAAACTAGTGGGTGCGTATGCTCTTCAATAAAATTAGTAACAATGTATCCATGTTCTGCATCATATTTTATAACCAACCGAGCTAAACAATCCACCCTTCTTGAAACTCTACGTCGTCTCTTCTTTTTACCATCATCGTTGACGTCATCTGGAAGTGAATTTTTATGAGCCTCACAACTACATAACAGATACTTCCAAATGATAACACCATCGTCATGCTTTATTGCCGACCCAAGATGAACATCAAAACCAGCTGCTTCCCCATACACTCTGTAAAAAATAGTTGCTTCGTCTATAGATTTAAACTTCTGACCAACAAATGGCTTTAAAGTGGCATCACATTCTGGAATATGAGAAACAATAGCTCCAGTTACTGTATCATCGTTAATTACTGCAATCAACCAGAAAATAAAAGTTGCAGAAAACCATATTGTTATAAAATTCGCTAACATGTTTATATATATCTGATATCATACTGTAGAATATATGCTAACTCAAATTTGATAACGTGAGATGGGGTCTGTGATTGCAATTAATATTAGCAAAATATTTGCGTATAGTTAGCAAAATAATGTATGTGTCTTAGCTAATATTTCAGCAAATATAGAACTGGTATATATAATCCATCATATCAAGTCATGTATGTAGTCAAAATTTATATTGCACGTTAGCATAATGTATAATAGTTAACAGCAAACCGACCATGCTTCCTACAAGCAAACTGACAATTCATAATTATCAATTACTTATACAGTATGATCCACACAACAATTTGTATAATTACCCGTGCTAACAACCAACATATGACATGCTAGCAAATAATATACTATAACATAGCCACCAACATATGACATGCTAGCAAATAATATACTATAACATAGCCATCCGAATATGCTTTTCTGAAAGAAAAATCTACACTCATAATTAATAAAACCATGATACCATATGAACTGTAAGATCAAAACAACCGCAACAAATATATACGAAATATTTTCTAAATAAAAACCTGTATTCTCCATTTACGGCGGCAGAAACTGATTGAACAACTTTGTATATGTCTTGTTGAACGATGAAACTTGAATAAGCGAACAGATTGAACGATGAAACTTGAATAAAAAACTAACTGAACGATGAAACTTGAATAAGAGAACAGTGAAGAAGACGTCTCCTCCGAATCGCCGATTGAAAAAAAACGGCAGAAATAATATGTAAATAACTGTCCAAATATAACTGCATAACTTAACATATATCTAATCCCACGATTTATGGTAACTGATATGGAATATAAATAAAATTACATCTATAACCTTACTTAAATCTAATTGTTAAAAAATTGCATTTTTGACCCCATTTTTCCAAATCAATCTCGGCCTTCCAAAAAAATTGAATCAACGATCCAGATCTATTCCTATTTCCTACATATGAATCTTGTTCTCATTTGATCTCTATACTATATATATAGGGCAAAGGTTCATTTTGATCCTATAACTATTTGTGTAGGAGCGCTTTGATCCCTATTTATCTTTTTGGTTCAAAATGATCCTATAACTATTTTAAAGGTTCAATTTGGTCCCTATTTTGATCCTCCAACTATTTTAACACACACTTTTCACACACATGGATTGAACACGAAATTTCCACCATTTTCACAAAAAATTCTCATATGGATTGAACATAAAATTTTCTCCATTTTCACAAAAAATCCTCCACTATTTTATGTTTGTATAGAAAATTTTTAATTATTTTATTTAGCATAACGTAAATAATTATTTTTGTATGCTTTTTAGTTGTTTTTTTTTATTTTATCATATAATAATGATTCATATTATTCAGATAATTTCATTTATTTCATGTAAAAAGTGTGCATTAGTGTATGAAATAATCTAAGTATCTAAATATTATTAATAAATGAAAACATAAAAATATGATAAAATAAAAAAACATACAAAAATAAAAAACAACTAAAAACATACAAAAATAATTATTTATGTTATGATAAATAAAATAATTAAGATTTTTCTATACAAACATAAAATAGTGGAGGATTCTCCATGTTAAGCTTTCATCGAGAGACACGACTCGGATTAGCACACTGCCCTACAATCGACCCCGTCCTCTTGCGGGTTCGGTTCGTAGTTCTTTTGCGTGTGTAGTTGGACCGGAAACACCATATTTTATAAATTTTGGATTGGGATTGAATTGAGATAGTTTATGATGCTTCTATGCGTCAATCAAGTTATATCTTTCTGGTTCTTGGTCATTTAATTGCAAAAATTGATAGTTTGGTTTGGTGTTTTCATTTCTTAATTTTGGAGAAAATTTCATGTTCAATCCACATGAGGATTCTTTTTGAAAATGGTGGAAATTTCGTGTTCAATCCATATGTGTGTAAAAAGTGTGTGTTAATGTGTGAAATAATCTAATTATGTGAGAAAAGTGTGTGTTAAAATAGTTGGAGGATCAAAATAGGGACCAAATTAAACGTTTAAAATAGTTATAGGATCATTTTGAACTAAAAAGATAAATAGGGATCAAAATACTTCTACACAAATAGTTATAGGATTAAAATGAACATTTGCCCTGTATATATATATATATATATATATATATATATATATATATATATATATATATATATATATATATATATATAGAGAGAGAGAGAGAGAGAGAGAGAGTGAGTGAGAGAGAGAGAGAGAGAGAGAGATGTGAATGTTTAGGCGATGGACCCAAGTAGAAGTTGAGAGGTGTAATCCTAAAGCAATATAGAAATATATAAATTATAAGGTAATGGATGGTGGCCCTTTGTAGTTGCCAAAGCTCTCAAGTGCACTCCCCCTCCATTGAATCATACTAATCACTTTTACTAAATTTATCATACTTTTCTTCAGACTTCCCTTTTCCGATTTCTATCACAGAATAATAATAATACGTGCTTATGTCCTTTCTTTCTTAATTAATTGGATAATATAATATAAATATTTTATTACTATACATTATATATGTGTGTCTTCACAAAATAAAATTACACTTTAATAATTATAACAAAAGTTATCTATCTATATATATATATATATATATTCCCTTTTCAACTTAACTTCAATTCACACCCAGAAATATTCACATTGTCTACATCATAAATAAAACTTGTTAATGTATCATATTTCTTTAGTTTTAGCTCCTTTAATTACAAGACTGTGGCGTAACTAACATTTTTGTTATATTTCTTAAAAAATCAAATTCTAACACTTTAACAACCTCCTACAACACATCCAAATTTATATAATTAATCTCTTAAATTATAACTTAATCAAACACTTGCTCAAACTAAGATATTTGTGGTTTAAATATTCCATTTTCATCTTCACCAATCAACACTTGGAATCTATGACTTTTTGGTTGGTTAGTGGGCACTTACCAAACATTTAAATAACTAATAATCAATGTTTAAGGGAAGCACAAGGGCATGTTTGGTAGCCCCAACTTTTTTGTGGGATTAAATTGGAAAATAGCAATTGAGAGGTATCTGGCATGGGCTCACCAAAGTGTATAAAGTATGATAGGATCATGAAACAAGTCTTGTGGGAACCAACTTTTCACTCTTTTTTTTTTAATTTTATTTTTGAGCATTTCATTTTGTGTGGCACAAGAGTAAAGGCAAAGAAACTAAAAAGAAACCTTACAACTTTTGTTAGCTGTGCATGACTTCATTTCCATCTAGTTTCATCAAATGTTCCCTTTTTGAGTGGATAGCTACATCATATATGAACATATTATTCACATTATTAATGCTTAATTAATTCCGGCTCCTATTTTCTTATAAGTTATAAATCATAAGAATTAATTACCATCAATATATAATTAATAGCCTTTTGTTTGGTCTTTGATCGACATGTAACAATTGGTGAAAGCCGAGGTTCAATCTTCCAAACACGTCACGCCCAATTAATTCTCCTAATCGGCAATATTAGAAATATGATTTATTTATTTATTTATTGTTCAAGAAATAAATAAAGAAAAAGAAAGAAGAAAAACAAATTAAATTAAAAAATAAAAGGCACAATGAAATTAAGAAAGTAAACGTGTTTTCAAATTTCAAAACTATTTTTTTTCAAAAATAAAAAGACCAAATTAAAAGCCAATATTTACACTTAAATTAAATATATGCAAGTATATATGCAACAAATGTTAATCAAAAGCAAGCAACTAATTAATTGTTTAATTATATATCATGAGTTAGAGGTCATATTGCAAACTATCATGTGGAAGCGAGTACATGAAATAAAATAGGAGATGGAAAGAAGTTGTTGGCAAAACTAAAAATAACTGGAGGCTGGAGGTAAAGAGAGAGAGAAAGGCACACATCAAAAAGGGACAAAAGGAAAGGTGTCCCTCTTGTGCTCCCCCCATTTCTTTTAAAATTCACACATCCAAACTCAAACCAATTAATTACCCAAAACACAGATAATATAAAAAAGCAACATTCCACACTTCATTACATCAAAACCACAAGATCTGAAACCAAACTCAGATCAAATCATCATCATCATCATCATCATCAAGAACAATTGATCAACAACAAATTATATATATATTTTTCAAAATAAAAATCCTCCAAAATGAGAGGCAGAGATGGCAAAGGCCCTCAAGCAACTGATTTACTGGTATGTTTTCCAACTAGAGCTCACTTATCTCTTATGCCAAAGCCCATCTGCAGTCCGGCGAGGCCGTCGGATTCCTCCACCCGCCACCACCGCCGCCCATCCCACCACCAGCAGCAGATGAGGAAATTATCCAACAACCGCGGCACCGGAAGCCCCCTCCTATGGGGCAAAAGCAAGCACCATCACCACAGCAACAATAATAATGCAGCCGCAGATATCTCATCAGAACCTACTTCTCCAAAAGTGACTTGCGCAGGGCAGATCAAAGTTAGGACGAAGCCGAATTCATGCAAGAACTGGCAATCCGTGATGGAAGAGATTGAGCGATTGCATAACAGCAGGAAGAAACAGAAGAAGAGGCCTGCTTGGATTGAAGCGTTCGGATTCAAGAAAGATGTGATGCAGTTCTTGACATGCCTACGCAACATTCGCTTCGATTTCCGCTGCTTCGGCTCCATTCCTGCTGCGGAGATCACTTCCGATGATGATGAGGAAGACGACGAAGAAGATCTCAATGAGGAGGTAAACGTCGGAGATCGAGGCTCGTCTGGAGCTGTTTTTTCTAAATGGTTCATGATTTTGCAAGAGGAGAATCTGAGTAAAGAGTTGATTAGAGTTGAGGAAAGCAGCAGGAGAAAAGTGATTATTCCTCGTTTTGATGAAGGCTTGGTTGTTGTTGATGATGATGCAGCGTGTGCGCCTCCCCCTCCGAATGCTTTGTTGCTCATGCGGTGTCGATCGGCGCCGGCGAAGAGCTGGCTAGAAGAGAGAGAAGAGGAGGAGAGAGAAAGAAGTGACCCTGAGAGTGAAGAATGTGAAGGATTAGAGGTGAAGGAAAATGGGAAGAAATTAATAGAAGAGGAATCGAAGGGAACAGATTTCTGTGAATTTGCTGTTGAGATTGCTAACGAAAATCGAATTCAAGAAAAGATTTCGAGAAGCAGAAGTTGGAAGCGATGATGACGTCATCATCATGGAGCTAAGTAATATGAGTCACGTTTGAATCTTTATTTCTTTTCATTTTTAACTACTTTTCATGCTTATGGGATTATAATTAATGTTTCTTTTTTCCTTTTTTTTCGATTAATTAGTTTGTGTTAAGACTGATTTATATCAGAGTTTTGTGCTGGAAAAAATCCTCCTCACTTGGATTTTTCAAGGTTTAATTTGTACGTGTTACGTTGTAATGATTTGGAGGTGTAAGAATTTGTGTACAGCAAGAGTTAATTTTCCATGAATTATAAGTCTCCATATCATACACTAGTTATCGTAAACTAGATCTTCATTTCTTATTCCAATCGTGTTAGTCGATAGAACGATTACACGTGTATTTTTAATTATTTTTAAAAAACATTATTAATCATTTTTAAATTTTAATGGACAATTATATATATATATATATATATATATTATAAATACAAGTGGCACACGATAAGATATGCAATACTATTTTACAAATTTTCTATTGCTCCACATTTGTGCCTACTATACGAAATCATGCACGTCAAATTATCACTGCAACCCATTGTTACATTCTGTGTTGTATTTAAAAAATATATTTTTCCTGTATTTTTTTCTTAAATTTTATATTTTTTTACAATTTAATTTAATTTTACGATTTTTTTAGGATCCACCTCATCCAATTAGAATTTATAATTATTTTTTATTATTAAATATTTATTTTTCAATTAATAAACATTATTACGGTTGATTTCAAAATTAAATTTTATCACGTTTTTTAATTCATTTTTTTTATTGATAAATGTTGACTATTATTGTTTACGTTATAATTATTTTTTATTTTATAACAAATGTATGAAACACGGAATGAAACACAAAGAAGTGCAATAGAAAATTTGAATCGAAAATCAAGAGTATTGAAAATAAATATTGGCTTCTACAATTAGTCACATTTTTTTCTCTTTGTTGGGAATATATATAAGGGTGGTTAAAATAAAAACGCATCTCATGTAAAAACTATAAACTAATATGAGTCGCCCAATCCTATAATCTTTATGCCCAGGAATATTCATCTCAAAAATAAATTGGGTAAAAGTCTCTAGAATATCAAATCTCATATTTTATGGAATTTCCTATCTTGATGCAATATATTATGATTTTATCTTTCTACTTAACTAAAAATTTCATTGATCTTTGCAAGAAAATCATTAATTTTATTTTTTAATTTATTCTCTACTAATAATTTAATTATTTTTAATTTTTTAAATAAACTAAAAGAAAGAGATTGTATATATTAGTATCAGTTAATTACATATTAGCAATATTTATATATCTTATTAGCACATCATATTAATTATAATATTAGCTGCAATATTAGCACATATTTTTAATTGACCAATCTTTTCAGTACACAATTTCATGTTATTAGAAATATTTATATATCATATTAGTATATTATTATTATAATATTAGTTGCAATATTAACATATACTTTTATTTGACCAATATTTTTCACACACAATTTCACGTTATTAGCAATATTTTATATCATATTAGCACAACATTATTATGAATGTGAAACAAATAACCATGTGATTTAAAAAAAAACTCATTTAATAATAATAATAATAATAATAATAATAATAATAATAATAATGTAAGAAATAGTTACTAATTTGATCAAATTTAGTTGCTAACATGCAATTAAATTTTTTTTTACTATGAACTAGTCATAAAATATGAATATGAACCAAGCATATATAGTCAATTTGCAAAGCTAATATGAATTATCTACTTTTTAATAGATATAAAGATTGATTTATTTTTACATTATAAGAAAGTAAATAATTAAACGTATAATATGAATATATATATATATATGTATATGTGTGTGTGCCCGTAAAATGTGAGATTTGATATTCCATATCCTTAATTTATAAATATCTTAATTAATTGCATAGTGTTAACATGTAAACCAAACCTCTCTGTGTGTGTGTGTGTGGGCGCGTGTGATTTTATTCGAATGAGAACTTTTCTTCATGTGAGAACGTGAGCACTATACTTATTTACTATATTTTTATTTTTATTTTTTACTCACGCGTCCGACCTGATGATATTGAAGAGGTTCGAACTCGTGACTTTTGATCTCTAAGCAACTTCACTATAATTTTATTGCTTATGTTATTACGTTTTAGAGCTATTTTTTATTGCTTATATTGTTGTGTTTTATTGCTAATTGAATTTAGTATTAATTAACATTAAAATATACTAAGATAAGCAATAAAATTATACTCTTTCCGTTTCACAATAAGTGTCATTCTAGCACTTTAATTTTGTTTCACAAAAAGTATCATTCTACACAATCGAGGTAAAAATTTCACATTATCTCATATTTGCCCTCATTTAAATGCATTCAAACAACCATATTTAATTCATTTAATGTATTCATATAAGAGTTTATAAGGTAATTTGATTATCTAATTAATATCTTTATAAATATATGTACATTTATCCAGAATGACACTCATTCAGAAGCAGAAAAATAATAAATAAGTACTGTACCTAGTTGTCACACCAAACGGTGTGCTCGTTATATTCAATTTCATATATATATATATATATATATATATATATAGAGTGTATATTAATGCATTTTATCCTAAACCCTCTCGTTTGTTTTGGGTGATGGTATTGGAATTTGGGATTTGGAAACGTGAGAGAAGAAAATTTTAATTGAATGTTTATACCAATGTAATATGCCTTTCTTCATTTCTTGAGATATTGTCGTTTTCTGATATAGTTGGTAAAAAGTAACTTGTATTACTATTAGTTTTTTTTTTTTTTTTATTCATTTTTACTCACACACCCAACATGTGGTATTGAGGAGATTCAAATCCGTGAAGCAATCTCACTTCACCATTGGGCCATCCCCACCGAAACTATTAGTTTATTTTATTTTACTCATAATATAAGCGTCTTATTTAATTATTTCTTGTACTTTGAAGTATCCAATTTTATTTTATTGTTTTCAAATTTTATTTACATTGAAAGTGGTGACCACATCAAGAAAGTAACATGGAGCAATAATCAATAGAGGATGAAATCATGAACATATCTTTACACAATTACACTAGCGGAAATTTAGGTGTACAAATCTCAAAAGTCTTAAAAATGTTACTTTTCCATTAATCCCCAATGGTTAGAAAGCTTTAATATTCAAATTTTATGGGGATTGATACACATAGTTGCATCCCATCATATATTGTAATATGCCCTTCTATCTATCTATTAATTTTAACTTCGACCCAAAGTCGCAATTGTCGGAAATAATTGAGTATGTTGGGTGATTCTAAGAATTTATTAAAAAGTATTGACTTATTGAGTATATGGGCCTATGGCTACTGGCTAGTAATGTGATGTACGGTTGATAAATGAGTTCAATACTATTTATTTATTCAATGAATGAAAGATATATGGTGGTTTTAGAAAGAATTAGGCTCTGTGGTGATTAGGAAATAATCTACGCTTTTTAATTTTTTGATTGGATGACTCAAAATTAATTAAAAAATATGGTGTCAAATTTGAAAATAAAAGAAATTTAAAACGTTGAGGCATTTTGTTAATCTTCCAAATGTCAAAGTGAAAAAAAGGGACTTCTAGAAGATATGGCAACGTAGACACATTCATATGTTAACAAATAGCAGAGCATTAACAGTTCAACCACGATATTTAACTTTGAATTCAAATATGCTTTTATTATGACATAATTAAATGATGAGTTTTACATGATTAGAAGTAAGTCGAAGCTAGTTTTCATCAAAAAAATAAATTAAAAAAAAGTGGAAGATGTTTTGATTATTTGATTCAAGACCGTGGTTTGTGTTTTAAGACATTTTCTATTCATATTCAATGATAATTGATGTAAATTTTATTTAAACTCGAATCATGCTTACAAGCGGACAAGCAAATCATATCATAATACAGAATGAAACAAGTTCGAATCCACATGAAAAAAAGGAATCAAATTAGCAGTTAGCGCGTGTTGTGGCATTGACTCCTATTTGTTATCTAGATGGCAGAATTAAGAATGAGTTAATTAAGAACTAAATAAACGAGCAAATAAAATAAATAAATGATTTAACTAATGAATCAGGCAATCAAATGAAAGAATACTCTGGCGGTTAGTTTATTTGGATTACTTAGTACAAAATCTGGTTTATCTAAGATGTTCGACTCCCGATTCAAACTTACAAAGGTGATCACTTAAGTATCATAAACCTTCTCTCAAAGTATTTAGAAAGTGAGGTACACAACTAAGTTCATTATCTCCAATCAATCTTGGCGTGTACTTACCTAAAGCACAAATAATTCAAACATTAACAACTATCCATAATGTCTCGATTTAGGTAATAAATGCCATTTGAATTCTTAGGATCCTATGTTGAAGATCATCTCTCGAGTTATGAATCAACATATATAATCATGTCATTCAAAGATTAATTATCTCACACCAATCAACAATAAACAACATTCATACATAACAAAAATCCAAAGCATAAACATGAATATGCAAACATCCAACATAAACATCATGTATATTCCATAATCCAAATAAATCCAACACTCAAGAGTATCAAAGATTTAACTTCTCATAAATGCATGAGTAACCAAAATCTCTATAAGAATGAACATGATTTCAACAAAATTAAAGAACAAAAGAACTCAAATGGATATTTTAACCTTCAAATCTTGCTTCAACTTTGTTCTTTTTGTTCAATCTTCAATTCCCCTTCTCTTTTCTTCTTCTCCAAATATTTCTTTTTCTAAAAATGGCTAAAGATGGAATAGAATGGCCTAATTTTGAATTGGAGTGGGTTTATATTGTGAGACAATAAAAGTGATTAAAACTAAATAAAAAAAATGGGTGAAAATGACTCAAAAGCGGAAAATCAGTGCATATGGCGCGACCAGGAAGAGGTCACACTTTGGGGTCACATTCTAGACAAAGAAAATTGAAGTTTAGAAGGCTCTGCAACACAGGATATGGGTCGCGCTTTTTGAGCCCAAAAAGGCGACCCCAAGGATGTTGCATTTAGGAGTTGCAATTTCCATGCGTCTCCGGTAGCTTCCACGGTTTTTACTTCGTTCTCATTCGATTCTTATCCGATTGACTCAATTCAACTTGCAGCGTGCTCTTTATTCGATTTATTATCATCCCATGGTCTTGAATCCCTTAAATTTGCATTAATTCATCCTCCATTTCTTATAAAACTTAAACAAGAAACAAAATTTCCAAACCTAGAGGTTAAAAACCCAAATTGTATTAAAGCACATGCTAAACTCTTCAAATCATTTCCTTTAAACTTCAAAATGTTATACAAAAACCACTCATCACTAATACAGAACATCGAAGGTGCTAATGTAGACTCATCCATGTGCTAATGGAGCACTATCAAATTCACTATTGTAATAAAGCTTACTATAAAAATAAAAATGATTATAGTATAACCAATTTATTTTTTTAACTTTTAGGAAAAATGGTCCGCTAGGACTTTGAACTATATGGTGAGGTTCAAATACGTTCCCGTTTTAAGTTTTGATCAATTGAACTGTAAAATTTTCGAAAAAACGAAATTAGAACCGCATGTTAGCTCTCCAAATGATTTTATCCCACACCGCACCTTCGCGCATTAATCGCTCCGTCACTAATTGCCGGAAAGCCCAATTTAGCCCACCTTGGAAATGCGCATTTCGTGGGCTGCAAAACACTCAGTTCACAATCTCAACTCTCAACATAGTTCCGAAATTTATTTGTCAAATAATTAGTTAATTAATTAAGGGTCTTAAGAAGCAAATAATCTCAAAACTCGTAAATCTCTCGAATAACCTCAAATAATCCTGGCCTTGGAAATAGTATTATAATATTTAATTCAGTATTCGTTTTCTGTTCAAAAAGATTATTTAATTCAGATTTATTCTTTAGTGTCACATTGTTTATATTGTTTACCCTACAAATCAAATGAAGCCCATATTTTTCGAGCCTCATCATAAGTGGACGTAAAAGCCCAGTAATCTATACAACTGGACCCGTCTGCTAATTGGAACAATTGAAAAACCCTAAACCCCCAAATTGAGATTTTGAATCAGTTTTTTTTCATTTCTTTTTAGGCCGCCACTTGAGGGTGCGTACTGAATAATTCTCATTCATGTATAATAATTTACAAACTACAAGGATGTTTGAATCAATTTTTATCAGAAGATTTTGTGCTAATAATATTATTTCGTGTGAATTATTATTGTGCTTGGGCCACTCTGCCAGTTATCTTCTACTACGTAAAGTGGCAGGTTTTGGGTTCAATCCTTAATCAGATCGCATGTTCTCATCCGTATTACATTCCGTGTTACATAACTAAGTTAATATTTTTTAATATACTCTAATTGAGAAATGATTAACCCTAAATAGAAAATTTAAATTAAGATAAATTATAATAAATCAAAAAAAAATTAAATAATTTTTTTTAAAAAAATTAAAGAGTTGGAACATGAATGGGAATATGTGATCTCATTTCGTTCAATCCTCACTGCTTTCTAGTCTCTAATTAGATTTGATGTGAGAACCGCTAATTTATTACGGATTTTGGGGGTGGTTGTTGACAAACGATGTAGATTAGATGTTGAGAGGTGATCATTAAGCTTTTATTTATATCTTGACTTATAAATTATAACCGGGAATATTGTGTGAAGCCGTCTTGTTAGTCAAAAATTATAAGATGGGTGAAGATCTGAATCCAAATACAATCAAACATCTATAGAAATTATAAATATGTCATTGAATATGAGTTCAGGCTCGGGTCTTAACTTTTTTGACTCGTAAAATGGTCGCATACAAGTTTTTATCCATAATTAATGTTTTTTTTTTAAAAAAAATGGTGTTCCTTATTTAGTCGAATTGACTTGTTTGATTAGTACCTTGATAGTGATTTAATTTGTTTAGTTTGGAGTCCAAAAGATTTAGAGTTTATTAAGTTCACAATATTGTCACTCTCTGTTTATAGTTCAATCGTAGTCCAATAAAACTTCTATTTAACATAGCCCAATAGAATTAGAGTTAAATTGGCAAAAAAAAATTCTCAGAATGTTTATCGCTTAATTGTTGTCCATTGAAACTTGGAGATAGTTATTCACTTTGGTTATTAAGCAAATAAAAAGAATCTTACAAGAAATTAGTTATAGAAGAAAGAATAGGTCAATGAAATAGGTTTCCTTTTCATAAAAGTTAGGTAAAACGCATATTTAGATATGTAATTATGAAGGAGAGGTTTTAATGAGCCACATAATTAAGGAGTTGTAAAAATAGTTTTAAATACTTTGTAGGGATAAGGTTCAATTTAGTCCCTAAACTATTTTTCGAAGAGCATCCTGGCCTTTAAATTAAATTCGGTCCCGATTAGCCCCTTAAACTATTGAACTCGGCTGAATTAGCCCCTTGAACTATTGATTTTGACCCAGTTAGCCCCCTCGATGGCAAATACTTTCATTTTGCTTATTTCTAA
The DNA here is from genome assembly GCA_026008535.1 of Perilla frutescens. Lineage (NCBI taxonomy): Eukaryota > Viridiplantae > Streptophyta > Magnoliopsida > Lamiales > Lamiaceae > Perilla > Perilla frutescens. Next base: position 65,486,959 of record BRKX01000003.1, on the reverse strand, counting down.
ATAAATAAAAAATATTAAAAAATAAATATATACATATAACAGTAATAAAAAATAAAATATATTTTATAAATAATTTTAGTGGTACATAATTTATCATTATATTTATCACACATTAAAATATCAAACCACTACAATTGAAAATAGCGACATAGAATTGACCATAATTATGATTTTTTGTATATATATAATTATGGTCTATATTAAATTGATCAACTATAGACGTTAATAATCTACCATAATATTATCAACTTTATACGAATATTATATATAATTTATCTAGTATAATATATTTATTAGAATATATAAATTTTTCATTTCCGGAATTAATATAGTATAAATACATACATATAAAAGAAATTAAGTATATATTTTCCGTATTGTATTTACAGTGAATTAATTTAATGATAGTGTGATTTCAATTAATTCATTAATTTATATTTTTCTTCAAATTATGCTCGCTTATATATTTGAACGCGTTGAATGAGAAATGCTCGTATATTCTTAATTCTTTGGGGGAATAATGATTGTGGATTTTTCTTTTTATTTTATTTTATTTAGAAACAACAAAAACAAATTTTTTTATCTTCAAGTGGCTAATTGGGTCAAGTTCAAAAGTTCAAGAACCTAACTGAGCTGAGTTCGAAAGTTTAAGGGGCTAATCGGGATCAAATTTAATTTAGGGTAAGAATGTTCCTTTTTGTTCTTTTCTTTTTACTATCTAATTCACTAGAAACGTACCTTAAAAAAATGGGGTTTTTTTCCCCCTCTTTGAGAAGTCGTAATCTTCTCACTAGGTGGCCAAGCTAATAAGGCAATTCCTAAATTTGCTAACTCTCTTTCTCATTCTTTTGTTTATATGGATTCGATTTGGTTGTTGGATATGGTGAACGTCGATTTCCGACAGTGATTTATCTTTCTATTTGAGTTTCGAAGGACAAAAGGAAAAAAAAACACCATTTTTATTAAATCTAAACACACATTATTAAAATCTCATAAAATAATATGGAATGATCAAATTATTTATGGATTTTGAGTTAATGTTGGAAAGATAAATGTTGCAAGAAAGTCCTAAATCTCAATTAACATTTTCCATTGATTAGGGAATTAGGAGTACGTTGATCAGTTTTAAAAGTTTTAAAAATATTTAATCCTGAAGAATAGGTTATATCTGAATCAAGGATCTAGATGATGAAAACTGTGACTCTAGGACTTCCAAAATTATATATTATTTGAATTAATGGGTAGAAACCCAATACTATATCAAATTATAGGCCGGCCATTGGGCCTAAATTAAAAAATTTAATATTTTCTATAAATAGATGCACCCTATATCTATACTGTCCAAGAAAACGCTGATAAATACTACATTTTACGATTACACGTTTCATTTTCACAACAAACTAAATTTATCACAATTCACAGCCCACTGTCAGTTAAATTACATATTATTTTATTGGGATAGAAATAGATACGATCATCGAAATATTATTCAAAACAACAAAATATATTTATGAGGAATAAAATAGCCGCAATTTTCAAATATTCCTGAAAGAAATATTGAGGGAATTCGGATCTTAAAAGTGGGAATTTTGATAGCGTTGGCCAATACCCATACCCAAAGGAATACAATATTACCACACTATCTTGATAATGACATATATATATATATATATATATTTTAATTTAAATATTTTTATTTATTTTGTTTGTTAATTAATAAACACCAAAGGAAATGAAATTATTCGTGTGTGTGTGTGTGTGCGTGTGCGTGTGTGTGAGAGAGAGAGAGAGAGAGAGAGCCAGAACATTTTTTTTATAGTTGCAGCTAACAGAAATGTAGTTGAACTAATCAATCCAATTTGTTATTTTTAATCATCGACAATTATTTAAAAGAGAAACCAAATAATCCCTTAATTAAAAATTTAAAATATGAAGGATGGAGATATGAAAGAATATAATGTGAAGATTGTGGGGAGAATATTCAAACATGTGTAGCAGCTAAGGTTAGACCCTATTAAATGTACATGAACCTATACATACACACACACACACACACATTTTATTTTGATTTTCTAAACAATCACATACGTCACATAATCAACAAAGAAGAGAAATATGGGCAGGAAATAATCAATTCATGGCTCGACCAGTATTGTTTTTTTTTTTTTTTTTTTTCCTTTTTTCTTTGTGTAGGGACATGGAGACGATGAAAAAGATCCCACGAGATCTAGAGATGTTGATCTCAAACGTTTTTCTTGGATGATTTATTTTCCCTCAATTGTTGACTCCTAATAAAAATTGTGGAATTTTCCAAGTTTAGCGAAAACCAAGGTATAATTTTTTTTAGTATATATTGATTCTTATTATAAGCAGTTTTCTCATTGAAAGATAAAAGCAGGAGGTTCATTTTAAATACATGTCGATTGGTTATCTAACTTTGCATGCTAATCAGACAACGGAATATATTTGTTTTCAATATTTACACTACAGTTTGAATTGTATTTATCAATTTGAAAATTTATCGAGATCGTAAATGGTCAATTTAATTGATATTGTATTCATTTTTCTTGAGTTCATATTAACCCGGATCATTATAGTTAATTTTCTTAAAATATATTACTAGTAACTATCTTTCAAACTGAATGCTAGTAATTATTAAGACCTGAATTTACAATTATAAACACACACACACACACACACATACATACATACATACATACATATAACGAGCTAAGATTATTAATTAGACAAGGAATAATAATTAAATACACGCTAAAAAAAGAAAGAAAAATAGGAAGAAGAGCATCAAATATGTACTCCACTTTCCAATATTCGAATACTCATTTAAGATCTCGAAATTAACATGACGGCGGCGGAAATGGTTGCGGAGGCGGTGCTATAAACGGCGGCGGTGGTACCAACCATCTCATTGTAATTTGTCCTTGTTAACCTACCTTTAATCATTTCTAGCCAAACTTTATTTATTTATTTAGAGTTGAGAAAATGAGAGTAGTGTGTATCGAACCCGGACGATTCGAGACGATGCCCTTTTATACAAGGATTTACATAGCTTGGATGTACCCGATGGAACCTCTCTAGCCAAACTTAAGCAAATGTTAATATCCTAGCCACCTATAGTTTATTCTCTTAATTATCCTTCCCCATTGCTTAATTAAATTAATATCTATTTCTCATAACCCAACTATTCCAACTTCACATTGATTAATTTGGAAACAAATAGTTATTCGATCCGAATATGTTAGTCAATTAAACTCAAATTTAATTATACGGGGACCGATTATTAATACTCAAGCATAGAGCCGACTATCAATAGATATCTGTATAAAAAGCATTAATAGCCAAATATTGGACCAAAATTAAACTTACAAGTCTACAATTCTTCAATTATCAAACTTTTCAACGATTGTATCAATATCAATATTTAAAACAATAGAACCAACTATCAACATTTAGATAGCGATTATTCCGAACCAAAACTAAGTTAACGAGAATCGAAATTATGATCCTTCATCGATACTTCAAGTCTCTAATGGCTGCGCAATCTCACGTTACACCATCAATAATTTTTATCCTTGTCTTTAAATTTTATGAAACATTTTTCTCCCTTCTCTCTCTCCTCTCCCTTTCTCTCTCTATCCTTTTCCTTCCTTTCACACTCAACATCAAACTGGCCAACCATTTTTCTCTCACTTTCAGTGTGTGTGTGTGTGTGAGTTTGAGTTTGACCCGTCGCCACCTACCGGCAGCTTCCTTCCTCTCCTCCAATGGCGGACCCACCACCCTAAAAAATTTCTACCTCCCTTTATGATTTATGGCGTAAAAAAAAAATGTAAAGCTTTTAACTGCCTTTGTTTGAGAGCCACCACAATTATAACCTTATTTAATCTCGAATTTCCTCTTCTTTCACCCTTTTTTCCACCTTCTCTCTCTCTTCCAAAACCCTACTCATTTTCAAGAAAGAAACTCCTTCCGCCCCTCTGAGTTCTCAGGCGATCAATCTCTCTTTCTAGAACTAAGTTTGAATTTCTCGGAGATGAGGGAGAGAGATGGAGAGAGAAAGGATGTATCTTTCTTTTTGAAGCTTTTTTAATTGTCTGTTCTGCAGGAACTGATCTTGCCTTTTTCATGCAGTTTTTCATGGGCTGTTTTCTCTTATTAATCTAATAGTCGTCTTCTTCAGATTCTCCTTTTCCTCTCAAACTTTTGCCAAACATCACTTTCTGCTTTGCTGCTAGTTTAGCTATTACTATCTAAAAAAGCTTTCTTTAATTTAACTCTCTCTCTCTCTCTCTCTCTCTCTCTCTCTCTCTCTCTCTCTCTCTCTCTCTCTCTCTCTCTCTCTCTCATGGATTCTGGAAATAGTGGTAGTATGCAGTCTTCGAGTGGAGGCGATGATCAAGACTTCGATTCGAGGGGGGAGTCCATCTCCTCTTTCTTGAACGCTCCTCATCATTTTGGCTCAATCTCCGCCGCCGCCCCACAGCAGCCCTTTCTCTCTCATCAAAACCCCAATTTCTTCGTCGACCCTCATCATCAACTCGCTCAGAATCTCGATCACGGCGGAGGTCACTACACCAATGACAACGATCTGATTTGGTCGAGAGGGTTGAGATCCGATCACAGCTTCTCCAACCTTGGAAATTCATCGTCTTCATCATTGCCGACGTCAAGGCCTCATCAACCGATCCCAACCGCGCCATTTCCCGGCCCCTCCTCCGCCGACGGCCACGCCTCCCGGGCTCCACCTCCGCAGCCCAACGCGATCAAGAACCCGAAGAAGCGGACTCGGGCCTCGCGGCGGGCTCCCACCACCGTGCTGACCACTGACACCACCAACTTCCGGCAAATGGTGCAAGAGTTCACCGGCATCCCCGCCGCCCCTTTTTCCGGCTCCCCTTATTCCAGGCGGCTCGATCTGTTCTCCGCCGCCTCGGCCTTGAGGTCCGCCTCCCATTTAGACACCCTCGGCCCGCTTTATCCACTCCGGCCCGCCGCCCACAAAATCCTATCCCCATTCTCCTCCTCGACGCCGCCCTCACTGCTCAATCCCACCATGATCGACGCCATCGTTCCGACGACGACGATCACAAACACTAATAACAACAGCAACAACCTCGGCGCGTCGACCTCGAATAATCCGAACAGTTTCCAGTTATCAGGAGATCATCACCATCATCTACTCAGCATACAACAACATGGCATTCAGCAGCCGCCGTCGCTGCAGGTGGGGGCGAATGCGCCGATGGATTTCGCCAATTTGAGCAGCTTCTTGAGCCGCGACGGCGCCTCCGCCGCCGCCGTGCAAGTGAGGGGAAATGATGATGATCTGAGCAGATGGAAAAGTGGAGAAACAGTGAGAAATAATGATGGGGTTCAAGAAAATTTGGTTGAATTTGATGGCAACAATATTAACAGTGGTGAATCACAGAATTACAATTTGAATCTTGCTGATAAAGGAATGGAAAATGTTGCTTCTTCCGCTGCTGAAGGTACTGTTGCTTCATGGATTTGTTCATCTGATTAACTCTGGTTTTTTTTTTTTTTTTTTTTTTTTTTTTGTAGATTAAATTAAAGTAATTATGGATATTTTTAGATTAATTTTACTTAATTATAGGATATATTCATACATGAATTTATTTTTTGGGGGGTTTAGCTTTATGTCACACTTGTTTTTTTCCATTTGAAAGATAATTCACACTCTTTTTTTTGTGATTGTTGGGACCTTTTTTACTAGCTAGCTTCGTGCTACAGTATCCATTTTTATTTTTATTTCAATATAATTTATCTGGCTTAAATATAATAATTGTAGTAGTATGATGCGGATGCTATTACTGTTCTTGTAAAGATGTAAAATTTCGGTTCAATTATTTATTTTTTGCTGTATCAATTTATGTTGGATATAGATATATCATATATATGTAATATGTTGTTGTAAGCGAAATGAGAAACGATATAGAAATGGCTGTTATTTTTTTCACATCTCATTGATTCCCCCCACCCACCCCCATTTCAGAGAAAGGATAAATTGGAGAATATACATGATAAAATATTCTCGATTGTCAATTCAAATTAAATTAAATTATTGTCGATTGTATTACCTCATGATGACACGTCCAAAATTTAAGTATTCGGACACCAGCCAAATTCATTTTTAGATATTATATTTCCAAATTGTTTTCCTATGTAGCTAGCAAATGTAATAAAAGATTCGAATTGAAATAATGGAGTTGTTTGAACAGGAATTTTGCGTACGATCGAGATCTATTCATACTGTACAATTAAAAGAGATTTAGATTTCATTATTATTATTATTATTATTATTATTATTATATGTGGAATTTATGGTTATTAATTACCTGATGATACTCACTTGAATTACACACCAGATCACCTGTTGTATTTCCTATTCTAATTCTTTGGTTTTTTTTTCAATTTATTTTTTATTTTTAATTTATTATGATTTTATTTAATTTAAATTTATTATTTATGGTTCATCCATCCCTAATTAGGGCATATTATTTTTATAAAATAAAAAATAAAAATAAAATTTAGTTATGAAATACCGCGTGGAATAGGAATGGCAACAAATAATCTAATCCGCTTGAAATATGTATCTTGTGCGATGAATTCGATTAAGAATAAATTAAACCGGGCATTTTCACCGGCAATGTATATTTTACGAGGAGTGATCTTCTAGTTCTACACATAAGTCATAATGCTTAAACAACTAAAAAAAATCATTTTAAGATTACTAAATCATAAGTTTGTGATATTCAGGATATTAATTAACCTTTTAAAAAAAATTATATGCCAAATTATTGGAGTGTAATTTTAAATCATAATGTGTTTTACATTAATTTTATGCTTGTTAATTAAGCTTCATTCTTATATTTTTTTAATTTTCAGTTATTAATTGATTGTTTAAAATTAAATTCTAAAAAATAATATAAATCATAATTGGGTGGAATAAATCACGATTAATAAGTGTAAAATTAAACTAAAGCACAATAAATTAAAATAAAAAAGAGATAAAAAATTTTAAAAAATAATAATTATGGAATGGAGAATGTAATAGACTACTAATTAATAGGGTTCTTTTGTCACATAGGATGGGATTTCATTTGCCACTACACAAAGTCATGATGTGTTAACTGATACAATTACAAAATATCATTTTATGATTACTAAATCGACTCATTTGTTGTTTTTAAAATAATAATTGAATTTCTTGTAGTTTGTGGTTTTCAAAATATATAATGATTGAATTTCATGTAGTTGATATAGTGTACTGGGAAATCTAATAAAGAAGGTTATGAAGTTTTATAGCTTCTTTTTATATTAGGTCAGGCCCTTATTAAATTTAACTTCATTTAGGCCGGTCTTTAATAAATTAGAATAGATTCTCTGTTGTTTCCAGCACACACTATTTAGTTGAAATGTATTTTGTAAAATGTAAATTTGAAAGAACTTATTTTATGGTTAAAGAATCATATACACACAAAAATATGTACTAGTTCATTGTTCTGATAAATTTAAAGCATGCTAATTTTTTTATGAGGTTTGATTAAAAACTTCTTATTCAAGATTTTATCTAATTTATACTTTATTTATCCAGTTATCTGAACCTTTTTATTGTTGTCTCAAATATGTGTACTCTTTTACTATTCAATATGGTAGCTTGTGGCTTACTTCATTTGACTCAAGGGTAAAATTGTAAGTTAATTTACATGTTTTTATTTCTCAAATTGTTCAGTACATGAGATGTACATCAGACAATCAACGCGTTGATAAAAACAAATCGTCAAAACATGTGATACTTTTTAGGAATATATGTGATAATTTTTAGTGTTACGATTTATACTGATTTTGACAGCTTTTTTTTATGACCAATACTTTTTAATGATACAAGTAATACTTTTAGACTTTTGAGTTATACTTTTTAGTTTTACGATTGATACTAATTTTGATGAATTTTTTAGTCAACATGTTGACAGTATGATGTGCACCTAATGCACACAAGACCTGCCATTTTATTTTTTCTTAGCAACATTCTTAATTTGTGTCGTACATGATTGAATATAATTGTTAATAGATCACATATATAAGTCGTCCCTAGCCACAATGATTATGTGTATCACATTGTCACATAATTATGTAGACATACTATAGATAGTGGAAAAAAAAAAGAGAATTGGTAGTATTGAAATGAGAATTATGATTTTTTTATGCAAAATAACACTTAATTATATATAGATATATGCACGACACAAAACTCACTGTTTCTTTACAAATTATTTATATATATTAAATGATGAGTATATCTTATATTATAAAAATAGAAGACGGCAGAGGTTAATTTTTTCCCCCCTAAAATAAGTTATCGTGAAAAAGTGCAAAGGACAGAAAATTGTGTACAAATTAAGCTTGTGATTCACACACGCCATACCTACCATTTAAAAAGATAAAAAAAGCAAAAGAGTTTCTCCGACAATTTGTTTTACTTAAGCACATGGACTTTTCTAATTAAAAAATTAAAATAGTGATAAGATATATGCCGTCAACTTGCTAATTAACAATATAATACTCCCCCGGTTCCTGAATAAGTGTCATTCTGGTTGAATGCACACATATTAATAAAAATATTAATTAGATAATCAAATTAACTTATACATCCTTATGTGAATACATTAAATGAATTAAATATGATTGTTTGAATGCATTAAATGAGGACAAATATCAGAAAAATATGAAATTATTATCTCGATTGTGTAGAATGACACTTTTTATTAAACAAAAATTAAAATGTTAAAATAACCCTTATTGTGAAACGGAAAGAGTATATATTAAGCATTTATACACTACCTTATAGATATGCAAGCGACGGTAAAGACCCATATATAAAAGATAATCGTTTCAGATTTGAAACCATGAGAAAAAAATAAACCTGATTCTAATCACAGAGACATGACACAAAAAACAGCTTTCAAACCAACATGAAAACGAGAACAGATTAATAAATATTCCGATTGAAACCAATAATCCAACACATTAATTTGTGCTCGGTAACAAATCAATTTTCAATATAATTTATCATATGATAAGATCTCAGCTTAAAATCCATTTATGTTCACTTATTTGTTAGATTTGATAGAAGTAACAACCAAGGGAACATGAAGTATACTTTCTTATAGTCGAGGCACGATTATAATTTTTAAAATTGGCAAAAACTAGAGATGAGATATTCTATTGCACTATTTTTTTACTGTACTCCATACTCCACATTTGATGTCAATTTCTTATGATTTAGTTTAATTTTACAATTATTATTTATGGTTCATCATGCTCAATTAAAGTGTATTATCATTTTTTAGCATTTAATTTTAAGATTTTATTTATTAATTGATTATTTGAAAAAAAAATACTAAAAAAATAGATATTAAAACATTGAGTATATAATACTTATTATAATTAGTGAGTTTGTAATACAAGTACTGATATTTAATTAACTTTCATCGAATTCTGTTTATTGTATTATTTTGTATGGTTTTATTACTGTTCCTTTATTTTACAATATTCCATAAATTAAAGTAATTAAATAACTAACTTTTTCAATTTTCTTATATGTATACATTCAACAACTAGCACTGAGCTACAGTTCCACTGTTAAATCATCAAATTAAAGAACGATTGATACTGATCAGCTTAATTAATTAATTAATTAGGTACTGGCTCGTGCCTATATGAACAAAGAAAAGAGAAAAAAAAAGTACCGTGCCTTATATGAAAACGTGATTATTTTAAAGAAGTTCAATTGTGTAAAGAAATGTTTTTGCAAAATTAGTTTTCAAACAGTACAACTTGCGTTTGATCTGGTACAAGTACGATATACCAAACTCGTATCACAATGTATTGTAATTAAAGTTATAAATTGGTGTAATCACATCGATACAATAACAACAAATTATAATAAAGTTAAACAAAATATAATAAGGAATTAATGATATGTCTGATACGAACACAAAATATTTCGTACGGACACTACGTGAGTAAAATAAAATAAAAATACTTACTAAATACCTTTTTTTTTTTAATAATTTATGATATTACATTATATTATACCAACACCACATTAGTAATTCAAAATAAGAGAAATATAGAAACTTCCAAAAATTATAAAAGACATAAATATTTAATTAAGTACTACCACATATGTATGATAATGACACAACACATTATTACAACTTTCAACTATGACTGGTTGGTATGTAACTCAAGTACTGATATTTCATTTTTTTTTTTTTATTATTGATCATTTTTATATACATTATATATATATATATATAAAATTATATGTTTGTGTGAACATCTTCTCAAACATTGTACGTACGTAAAAATAAGGGTAATATCTAAGTCTTTTGGCTAATTTGATGATATGTTTTCCTATATTAATCATTCCAATATAATTTTATTATTTTGTATATATTTTTTAAAAAACATATATGCATATTTTATGTAAGATACTGTTTTCATAAGGATTTATTTATTTATGTTTGGTTAAAGTTTGTAGTATAGGAATAATAACAAAATTTATAGTTTAATATTTTATGTAATCCAAATTTTATTCGTGTTCAATTATCATTTCATTCCAAAATAAATATTTTTAAGATATATAATAAAAAGGGCCACAATTTCTTTAAATTATATATATTAAACATACAAATTTATTAATCACAAACCATTTTGTTAACATATAATAATCATTATTTGTAAGTATTAAATAATTAAAAAATAAGATTCAATAATTTATAAATTTAAAAATATTAATTAAAACTAAATCATAGCTAAATTAAAATATAGTAGAAAGACCATTTGTAAAAATACGACATTAATTACATAAAAACTACAAAATAGTATGAGGTGGATTGGATACTAAAATATCCATACCCGCACCCGTAAAAAATTACGGGTAATTGCCTGCACCAATTAGGATAATTCGTCAAAAATTAATAAATTGTACAATGAACTCTTATAATACATTGTATTGCTACTTTGTTCGAGGCGTTGGCTAGAATAATTGTATTTTAAAATTTATTTATTTGTAAATAAAAAATCGTATAGCTTCAAGCAACGGACAATATAAGTGCAGTTAAATTATTCTAGATTTCTATACATCGTATTATTATCTCAATAAAATATCAACACATATTCATTCTTTTCCAATATATAAATAATGAAAAAATAACAAACAAAGAGGAAAATGATATCTGAGAATTGAGATTCTGAAATTTAACAACGAAAGCAAAGAATAGGGGCCACATGTGCACTAGAAATCAATCATTATCCGCACGATTTGGGAAATTGATGCAAAAATGAGTGTACAATTAATTACCCCAATTATGATATCACAAATCATGACAACATATCTGCTCAAGGTAAAAATAATTAAATAGAAGATCTAGTGAAGTAAAATTATTCTAAAACAATCTCTAATAATTAAATGGTAAAATGTGTCAAATCTCCATCTCATATATTATCCAAATTTTGTACTTATTATTTTTCTTATGTGTTTTTAAATTACTTTGACGTGTTTAGAACCGAGTAAATGTGAGTATTTTAATTTAGTCCAAATTTTGAAAAAGAAGAATTTGTGCATGTTTTTTTATTAACTCTAGAGGTTTTACACGTTTTACACAATAATGAAACTCAAAGCATATATATAATTTATAGGAAAATAAAAAATTATAAATTTTGAGAAAATATGATTAAAATAGAGTAATAAACTTGAACATAAACATGTTTGGCTCCACTTAGTTTCATTTACAACGAATGAGATTTTAGACAGCAAACAAATAAACTAAGATTCTTGCCTTCTCACCAATAATTTAAGATATTTGTGGGTTTTTCTCCAATATATAAATAAAAAAAAACAACATGCCTTCTAAAAGTGGAACATTGTGTTTGATTTATTTTTCGACTATTATAGGAATAGAAACTGTTCGGAGATATTATACTTTGAGCAAACTTTTTTTAGCCTCTTAAAATTTTTAAAAAATTTATTTAACCACTGAATTTTAAAATTATTTATTTTTATTACTTTTGCCCAAAAATTAAACCCAAATTAGTAATTTTTCTATATCGGAAGAAAAAAATCATACAAGATGAATTCTAAATTTGTTCGAGAGAGAGAGAGACTATGTGAAACCTGAAGGTGGAGGAGATCGGGGTTCAATTTTTAGAAGTTCATTTGGAATGAATTTGGCAACTTTTTTTTTCTGCAAAGAAGAGGGCGGGGACGAGAAAGAGAAGAGGGAGGTGGGAGAGATTTTATTTCAAAATTTAACAAATTAAAAATAATATAAAAATAGTAATTGAGAGTATTTTGAGAAGGGTGTATGAAATAAATATTTCAATTATCCCCATTCCCATTTGAACTTATACTTTAAAAAATGAGATCTTTAAAGCAACATCTAGCTAATATTGTTTTGATACAATTACAATTAATACATGTATAATGTAATGTAAATTTTAAGACAAAAACTTATGTGCGACCATCTTATGGATCTACAATTCGTAAGAAGAATCATAAATGACCCATTTTTAATTTTATTAATGTTAGTGATATTTCATAATCTGTGTTATTCGTGCATCGTGTTGTTCTTTAGGATGTTCAGTTATACGATCCACTGATAGTGAGGAACATAAATAAAGAAAACATAAATGACACACGATTTGTTAACCCAGTTCGGTGAACTCACCTACTATGGAAGACCACGTCCAATAGAGAACCAATTCACTCCTTCAAAGTTAGTTTCGACAAATGACTTATACAATAGGACCATCTACTTGATCTCCTTTTCGAACACTACCCCTTCTTCAATGAATTAAAAATGTAAGACTCACTTACGTTCCAAGTGCCCACACTTGGTCTCTCTTACAACCTCCATGAGGTTACGATCTTCAGCACTAGCTTTATACCCAAAGTTGTTTGTACTAAACAAACTAAACTACTAGAACATCACGTTGAACACTATGAGGAACAACATTAGTAGACACGATAAATCATATCGAAAATTCAACTCAAAACATGTAGAGTTGATAAAATAATATTCAACAAGTTCACCATTCAATTTGGATCGAATGGTTTTCATATAGGAGCTTGAACCGTCTTCCTTCTTCGAGTCTTGCCTTATGAAGTTCATTTCCATGTTGATAGAATTCCCTGCCATCTTTGGGGATTAGGGTGAATTTCCTAGGTCAATCTTCACGAAGGCGGCAGTCAGTAACCTAGCTAGCTTGATCCATTAAGAATCGGAAGCTCACGGTTTATTTCTCTAGAAGAAAACTAACATAAGTCTTCGTCAGGATCATCGTCCTGAACATCATGAGGAATATCATTCTCTCCAAGTCTGATACATTGATTCAAAATGTTCCTTGAATTGAACAGCGGATAAGGATCGTACGTGGATTGGTACTCTGCAAAAGTTAGTGCACACCAATTGCACTAATAATTTAAATTTGTATTTTGACCATATCTTATGAATGTTGATCTGTAAGACAGACTCCCACAAGACTCCCTCAAATTTTAAAGAATATCATTATTGCTACACTCATTAAAAATACATCAATTGTACATTCACTTAGTTTGTATTTATCTCCCCTAAGAGGAGAAAAGACCCGTACAAATTACAATTTCACCTTCCCAACCAAAAAAAAAAGAGATCATTTGATGTTCTAAGATAATAAAACTATGATTCTTTAACGATGTAAATGAAAATAAATAAATAAATAAATAGAAAGAGGATGTAGATGGCAATGAAATGAAAGATGAGAATATGATTAGCGTGGAGATTTTGAAGAGATTTGGGGCCTCCCCATTTTGATAAGATATATATTATGTATAGTGACATGTGACATGGTTTTCTGTTTGGTGGGCCCCAATTTTCAGAGAATAAAATAAAAATGGTGTTGGTTTCAATTATGATTGTTCCTCTCTCTCTCTCTCTCTCTCTCTCTCTCTCTCTCTCTCTCTCTCTCTCTCTCTCTCTCTCAGCCTATGACTGACTAACAATATCCACTCTCATTTGCCCACTCTCTTAACCACGTGTGATATTTTCATTTTACTTTTCCAAAACCATAAATTTTGGTTGCTCCCCAAGAGCTACCAAGAAATCGCAATTACTTCTACGTTGTTATTAGGAATTTAGGATATAGAGTATTGAATAGTGGCATTTCATTTATCAAATGAGTTGCGTATTATTGAATAGTGGCATTTCATTTATAATATATAAATTATTATTATTTCATTATTCTATACTCTGTTTTGCTATTTGAAAAACCAGAAATTACAATTATATCTTTAAATCAATAATAATGTAGTTATAACTCTGCAATTATTAATTGAGATTACAATTATATTTTTGTGTTATTTTATTTTTTATTTGGCCTCTTTATTTAATTTTGCTATGTTACATAATTTTTCTTATTAAATTTCAAAGAGGATTGCATAATGAGATATGATACTCGATTATATTTCGCCTAAGATGAATAAACGTGTACGTATTTTACCTACATAAAACGTAGACAAGAAACAAAAACATTGGTCTTTTGAAGGTTGTGTTGATCTCCTCCGCGCGCCTCTTTCTTGATACCAGGGTGGTTCATTTTAGCCACGGGTAATTTTACCCGCAGGGTAAACGGGCAGGGTAGTACCCGAATTTTCGGATAAAGGGTAGGGTACTACTCGTACCCGCTAAAATTTGTAAGGGTAAGGTTAGGGTATGAGATTAGCATATTACCCTATTACCCTACCCTATTACCCTATATATAGTATATATTATATATTAAATATATTAAAAAATATAAATCCATCAACAATTAAACTAATATTAATTTTTTAAAGTAAAAATATATACTAAAAATCTAAATCCTAATGACCTAATTACAAAAACAGTCTAATTTATATTAGTTTTCTAATATTTATGAAATTATATTTTATAGGGTAGGGTAAAAAAGGATACATTTTACTTTATTAAAGGGTAACCTGTTTACCCTTAGAGTAATACCCTTACCCTACCTGCTTTGAAAAATAGGGTAATAGAGTGGGGTATGGGTAGGATAAAATTCCATAGGGTAGGATATGGGAAAGGCATACCCGTACCCTACCCTACCCATGAACCACCCTACTTGATACAATTTATGTAATTTGATGCTTAAAATAAATACAATATTTTGTTTTAGAATGATTGGATAGATCCTTTAAATTAATTTGGTCAATTAATTAACCGAATTTAATATCAAATAAATTATAAATTATCTAATTTAAAAAATATATTCATACTTATTTTAACTAATTAATATTTACTGAATTTACCTATCCGTGTACATGTTTTTTTTCATAAACTGCACGAAGTGTTCTTAGCAGTCACAAGAGCATATAAAATATAAAGTAGTAAAAACGCACAAGATTGGTTACACTGTGTGTTTAATCAACCTACTCCGGGGGCTTTGCCCAAAACTAAAGATTCTTTTACTACTCATTCGTGAATACTATTCAGTATATTTATACATATGATAATCACTCCTTATGACGTCATTTCTTACAACACGAACTCTTTTGTAAATGAAAATTGTGAGCCCCCAACAGTGTTAGCTAGTTTACCCTAGTTAGCCCACAACTTCACTTGCATTCTTTCCTGAAATCACAAATCAAAAGATCTAAACGACCCTCAAGTGTTTCACTCATGAAAACACTATGTTAGACTATCACGTTGAACAATTTAAGGAACAACTCTAGGTATTAGAAACTGTAATACCCCGTAAATTAATTACTGCTTAATTGCAGTAAATTGTTGCAATTACTATTTAGTATAGTAATTTCCAGTCAGATTAGGGTCGAAAGTATCCGTTAGGTTCCATGGAATTCAAGATCAATTAATTCCCATAGGTGAATTAATTATTTCAGTTAGGGTTTAATCCTCTTTTTAGTTATGGAAAGTCGGAATTGTAATTTCAGATAAATTCAATTCCTATTCTTTTAAATTTGCGGTGTGAAGAGGTCAATGGTTGGTACGAGAGTTGCTGCTAGAAATTAGGAGTCCACTTTAGTTTGTTTAATAAAGTCCTATTTTTTGGGCTGATTTAATTTCTTTATTCCGTTGTAATTTGTTAGCTATTTCTTAGTTTTCTGTTATGCTTTTAAAGGCTATATAACAGCCTCTTTATTTTCAATTGAAAGCAATTCAGTTTTGCAAACTCTGATTCATTATAAGTTTTTGCTCTCAACAAACTGGCATCAGAGCCCCTACTGGGCCCGATAGAAGTCTTTAAAGAGTGAAAAAAAAGAGGAGAGAAACACGAGAGTGAGAGAAAAGAGAGAAACACGAAAATGAGTGAGGACAAGATTATGGCCAAAATTCCGCACTTCGATGGTCTATACTATGATCATTGGAGAGAATTGATGGAGAATATTATTTGTGCAAAAGGATTATGGAGTTCAATCGAACAAGGCTTCGAGGAGCCTCGTGTTGCAACCACATTGACTGAACGAGCACAAAAGGAGTTGGAGATCGCCAGAATCAACGACCATAAGGTAAAACATTACCTTTTTCAAGCCATTGATAGGCCCATCTTTGAACAAATCTTGGACAGACGCACATCCAAGAGTGTATGGGATTCTCTCAAAAGGAAATTTGGAGGAAATGAACGTGTGAAGAAGTCACTTCTCAATTCTTTGAGAAGAGATTTTGAGGTCCTCGAGATGAAAGATACGGAAACAATCACCGAATACTTTGCAAGAGTGATGACGGTGGCAAACAACATGAGAAGCAACGGTGAAGAGATGTCAGATTCAAAGGTGGTGCAAAAAATTCTTCGAACTCTCAAAAATGTATTCACTTATGTTGTGGTTTCAATTGAAGAATCAAATGACACAGAGAAAATGTCAATTGATGAACTTCAAAGTTCTCTGGTGGTGCATGAACAAAAATTCAAAAAGGCCAACCTAGATGCTGAGCAAGCATTCAAGGTTGAGAGCAGTAGAGGCCGATGAGGAGCATACCGAGGTCGAGGACGAGGAAGAGGGAGATAATCCTTCTCAAAGGCCACAGTGGAGTGTTTTAAGTGCCACAATCTGGGACATTTCAAATATGAATGTTCTCAATGGAATAATGAGGCAAACTATGCGGAAATGAATGAAGAAGAAGAACTCCTGTTGATGGCCTATGTAGAAGAAAGTAAATACGAAAGGAACGATGCTTGGTTTCTGGACTCGGGGTGCTCGAATCATATGTGTGGAAACAAAGGTATGTTTTCAACTATGGAAGAAGTATACAAACATTCTGTTAAGTGCGGAAATAATTCGAGAATGAATGTCACTGGCAAAGGTAGCGTAAGATTGATGCTTAATGGTGTTACCTTTCATGTTCAAGACGTATACTATGTCCCGGAATTTCGAAACAATCTGTTGAGTGTAGGGCAGCTGCAAGAAAAGGGTCTTGCCATGCTTATAAAAAATGGAGAATGCAATGTATATCATCCATCTAGAGGTTTGATTGCACACACAAATATGAGTGCGAATCGTATGTTCATCCTCTTCCATAAGAGCTCAAATCATGTTGTCGATATCGAGGAATGTCTTCACACCTCTCCTGATCTAACATATCTTTGGGATCAAAGATATGGCCATCTAAGCTACAAAGGGTTGAAAATGCTGCAGACAAAGGAAATGGTGCATGGCCTGCCTCAATTGGAAAACTCAAATATTGTGTGTGCTAATTGCTTTACTGGAAAGCAAAATCGGAATGCAATTCCTAAGAAGAGTGAATGGCGTGCTAGCAAGGTCCTGGAACTCGTACACACAGACATCTGTGGACCAGTTAAACTAATCTCAAATAGTAGCAAGAGGTACCTCTTATGTTTCATTGATGACTATAGTCGTAAAGGTTAGGTATATTTGCTGTTTGAAAAATCAGAAGCTTTGGAATGTTTCAAGAAATACAAAAAGATGGTAGAAAAGGAAACAGAAACATCCATCAAGTGTCTAAGATCAGACAGAGGAGGAGAGTTCAACTCTCTCAAATTCAACTCATTTTGTGAAGAAGAAGGGATTAAGAGGCATCTCACCACAGCATACACTCCACAACAAAATGGAGTGGCAGAACGCAAAAACAGAACAGTTATGAACATGGTGCGCTGCATGCTTGCAGCGAAAAAAATTCCCAAACCTTTTTGGACTGAATCTGTCAACTGGACCTTTTATTTGCTGAATCGGTGCCCGACATTAGTTGTGAAAAATATTACACCTCAGGAAGCTTGGAGCGGCATCAAACCACCTATTAATCATTTCCGAGTTTGGGGATGTGTGGCACACGTTCACATACCAGAAGCAAAATGAGGTAAGCTTGATGATAAAAGCTTTTCTTGTATTTTGATGGGCGTGAGTGACGAGTCAAAGGGTTATCGTTTGTTTAATCCAAAGGCTGAGAAAATTGTGATCCGTAAAGATGTGGTATTTAAGGAAGACTAGAGTTGGGATTGGGATGGACACAATAAAGAACAAGTAGAAGCAGAATTGTCTTGGGGTGATGATGATTTCAGTAGTGATGAGAATGAGGGAAGTAATGAAGCTGAACATGATAGCCATAATGAAGAGGGTGGTGAAGCTGGAAATGAAGTTGGAAATTCACTAGAAATTGTGAATCAAGGAAGAGAGAGGAGAGTACCTCGATAGATGAGTGACTATGAGAGTGGTGAGGGGCTAAGTGACGAAGAGGAAAAAGAAGAAGAAGCACAAGCATACATGGTGCAAGATGTTGCAGATGATGATCCATATTTATTTGAGGAAGCTGTAAAGCATGAAAAATGGAGGAAGGCCATGGATGCTAAAATTAATTCGATCGAAAAAAATCAAACTTGGGAGCTCGTAAATGTGCCGACTGGAGCAAAAATAATTGGAGTAAAGTGGATCTTCAAAACAAAGCTGAATGAGCACAACGAGGTTGAGAAATATAAGGCTCGTTTAGTGGCGAAAGGATACTCTCAACTAGGGGTGGCACGGTAAGATATAACTTACTTTTTTCACCATACCTTTACCTTACCTTACTAGTACGGTATGGAGAAAATCCATACCGTTACCTTACCTTAAGGTTCGGTAACCTTCCAACGGTATACCTTAAGTTCGGTATGAAACAAATGGCATACCTTTGTCGTACCTTTAGTTCGGTATACCTTACCGACATCGGTATACCTTACTAATATCGGTATACCTTACCGACATCGGTATACCTTATCATACTATCCTAAGATATATCATATATCTCATATATTTACTCAAAATATATGAAATACTCCTAATACGATCAAAATTCAATAAAATAAAAATAAATATCTTCATGTCACGATAATTAAAGTCCAATAAAATAAAATAGATATAATAATTCAAATTTAACACTCCAATGCAACAATTAAATAAAAACAAGTGATATCCCAACAAATACAAGAAATAAAAATAAACCGAGTCTAGAATGTTTTCCAAAAAGTGTTAATATTGTAAATTTATTAGATATTTATAAATGTATAACATATTTACCAGTATTATATATCAATCATGTTTTTATAATTAATATGAATTGTATAAAAATATTATAAACTTACTAAATATTACAAATTTGAAATTTTTTACTTAGAAATCGTAAAAATTATTTACTAAGTATATACTAACTAAGAACACACTTAGCATTACAATGCATTAAGTATAACATAACATTAATTATAAGTGTTAATATTGTAAATTTACTAGATATTTATAAATGTATAACATATTTACTAGTATTATATATCAATCATGTTTTTATAATTAATATAAATTGTATAAAATATTATAAACTTACTAAATATTACAAATTTGAAATCTTTTACTTAGAAATTGTAAGAATTATTAACTGCGTATATATTGACTAAGAACACACTTATCATTACTATGCATTAAGTATAACATAAGATTAATTATAAGTGATAATATTGTAAATTTACTAGATATTTATAAATGTATAACATATTTACTAGTATTATATATCAATCATGATTTTATGATTAATATAAACTGTATAAAAATATTATAAACTTACTAAATATTACAAATTTGAAATCTTTTACTTATAAATTGTAAGAATTATTTACTAAGTATTAATTAAGAACACATTAAATTATCATTACTATGCATTAAGTCTAACATAAGATTAATTATAAGTGTTAGATATTTACATATATATCATATTTACTAAGTATTATATATAAAGTATCTATAATTCACATATACATATATTTATAAAATATCACAAATATAGCGGTATATACCGTTAGTTCGGCATATACCGTTGTAAAGGTATATACCGTTGGTGCGGTATATATCGGTATAACGGTATATACCATTACAACGGTATGCCGAACTAAAGGTATATGTAGAACTAATGGTATATACCACACCAACGGTATATACCGCACCTACGGTATATATCGGTGCAATGGTATATACTGAATTAACGGTATATACCTTAAAAATTCGGTATACCGTCGGTATCGGTATACGCCGGTATACCTCGGTTTTTAAAATTATATACCGTTACCTTACCGAAAAGTCTCGGTACGGTATCATACCTTACCGAAAATATCGGTATACCTTAAAGTCCGGTATTCCGGTATTTTTTCCGGTACAGTAAGTACGGTATAACGGTATGATGGTATTTTTTCCCAGCCCTACTCTCAACAACAAGGGATCGACTTCACTAAAGTATTCGCTCTTGTTACTCGCATGGACACTGTAAGGATGATAATAGCACTTGCAGCATGCAGAGGATGGGAAATCTTTCAAATGGATGTCAAATCTGCATTTCTTTATGGAGAATTGAACGAGGAGGTATATGTCGAGCAACCAATGGGGTACGTAACAAAGGGAAAAGAACACAAGGTCTACAAACTACATAAGGTACTATATGGTCTAAAGCAAGCGCCGAGAGCTTGGTTCAGCCGTATTGAGTCCTATTTCTTGGAAGAAGGATTTCAAAAAAATCCAAATGAGCAGACCTTGTTCATCAAAAAGAGTAAAGAAGGTAATATATTAATTGTTAGCATTTATGTTGATGATTTAATTTATACCAGTGATGATAAGAGGATGATGCTCGAGTTCAAAAAATCCATGATGCAAACTTTCGACATGTCGGATTTGGGAAGGATGAGATTCTTTCTTGGTATTGAAGTGTTGCAGAAACCGGAAGGAATTTTCATAAGTCAAATGAAATATGTTGTTGACGTCTTGGAGAAGTTTGCAATGTCAAAATATAAACCTGTGAATAGTTCGATTGTTTCCGGTTTCAAAATTCACAGAGATGTTGATAGAGCAGCTGTGGATGGCACTCATTTTAAGCAAATCGTTGGAAGTTTGATGTATCACACAGCAACAAGGCCAGATATCATGTTTAGTGTATATGGCAAATCCCACCGAGCTACATTTACAGGCTGTGAAAAGGATATTGAGGTACTTGAAGGGGACTTCTGGGTACGGGATTTTCTACAAGAAAGGAGAAGAAGAGAACTTGCTTGGTTTCACAGATTCAGATTATGCAGGAGATAAAGAAGACTCTAAAAGCACATCTGGATATGTTTTTTTGTTGAGCTCGGGAGCAGTTTAATAGATGTCTAAGAAACAACCGATCGTCACTCTCTCAACTACTGAAGCAGAATTTATTGCTGCTGCTGCTAGTGCTTGTCAAGCTATGTGGATGCGAAGAGTTTTGAGAAGCTTAGATCATAATCAAGAAGGAGGCACTATCATTATGTGTGACAATAGCTCAACCATCAAACTTTCAAAAAATCCAGTAATGCATGGAAGAAGCAAACATATCAGAGTGCGGTTTCATTTTCTGCGAGATCTTGCGAAAGATGGAACAATCAAGTTGGTGCATTGTGGAACTAAAGAGCAGGTTGCAGATATTATGACTAAAGCTTTAAAGTTGGATGTCTTCCAAAAGCTCAGAAGGAAGATGGGAATGGTTGACATCATTTAAGTAAACTAACTAGATGATTGCACTTAGTTTAAGGGAGGGAATGAAGAGGTCAATGGTTGGTACGAGAGTTGCTGCTAGAAATTAGGAGTCCACTTTAGTTTGTTTAATAAAGTCCTATTCTTTGGGCTGATTTAATTTCTTTATTCCGTTGTAGTTTGCTAGCTATTTCTTAGTTTTCTGTTATGCTTGTAAAGGCTATATAACAGCCTTTTTATTTTCAATTGAAAGCAATTCAATTTCGCAAACTCTGATTCATTATAAGTTTTTGCTCTCAACACGGTGTGTGTTTATCGTGAATTAGATATTCTGATAAATATTTTTAGGACTAGGAGAATCAGATATTCTCCAGTCATTAGTGTTTAAATTCAGATAATTTAAACAGGGAGATTTAAAATCCGAGAGAATTAGATATTCCCTAGTTCGAATGTTTTAATGGTCGAGAAATTAAAACCAGTATTTCGAAGTGGTATTTTAAAACTAAATAATTTTAGATAATTTATTGTTTTAAAATAAGTGAATTATTCTTAGCAATATCGGTCTAAGTTCGGGATTTTTTCGAAGAGAAAAAATATCACGATAGTCGAACAATTGGTATTTGAACCGGGTAGTTGATTAGTCAACCCAAGGCATGCTTTTCCCCTAACCTCACCCCATGTCCCCACGTTTTTTTTCCCTTTCCTTTCCCCCAATATCCAAGCCATACTACAAAGTGATTTTGGCAGATGAGGGACCCGAACTATACTTCAATGATCCACCTCTTCATTTCATTCTCTACACCAAAAGTTGAGAGAGAGAAAAAGGCAAAGCAGCCTCACTTCATCATCTTCCATACACCTCTTCATTTCATCTTCTTCACCAAGTTTTCGAGAGAGCGAGGGAGATGAAATAGCAGCCAACTTCTTCTACTTCATCTCCATTCCATCTTTTCATCTCCATTTCTTGTGCACATTTTCGAAAGAGAGAGAGAAAGAAAGAGAAGGCAACAAGAACAACCACCGCCATTTTCGGTTTTCAAAGGAAGAGAGAAGGAGGGTGAAGTTGCAGTCACTTGTTCCAGCCTTCTTCTTCCATCGTCAACCCCATTCAAGCTCCTTTCATCTTCACTCCATTATTGTTTTGAAAGGTAATTTCGAAAATCATGAGCTATATATAAACATATATTTTCAGATCTAAGCTTAAGAAGTATATGTGTGGATTTTTGGTGTTTTAAATGACGTTAATGTTTAGAAAATTAGTTGGTTATGTGCAAGCATGTGTAGTCCAGTTTGAGATATTTTGAGGTGATGAAAGCTTGGTATTTGGACTGAAATAAATCAGTCCTAGCTTGGGCTAATCAGTTTCGGACTGAAGCTCATCAGTTAACTGATGAAGTGAATCAGTTGAACTGAAATAGACTAGTCCTAGCTTATGCTAATCAGTTCCGGACTGAAGCTCATCAGTTAACTGATGAAGTGAATCAGTTGAACTGAAATAGATCAATCCTAGCTTAGGTTAATCAGTTCCGGACTGAAGCTCATCAGTTAACTGATGAAGTGAATCAGTTGAACTGAAATAAATCAGTCCTAGCTTAGGTTAATCAATTCCGGACTGAAGCTCATCAGTTAACTGATGAAGTGAATCAGTTGAACTGAAATAAATCAGTCCTAGCTTAGGTTGATCAGTTCCGGACTGAAGCTCATCAGTTCAGTTAACTAATGAGGTGAATCAGTTAACTGATGAGGTTAATCAGTTGACTGATGAGGAGTTTGTTTGGAGTTCGCACAGACGGCGCGCTGCGCAGCTCTGTTCGGCAGTTTCGTCACCCTTCAGTAAAACGAGCATAACTCCCTCGTTAGACATTATATTGAGCCGTCGTAAATTTTTCCGGAAACTAGACTTAAGTGGCTTTCCAATGGTATATGTCTCATCTTCTAATTCATTCTGAGTAAATTATGAAAAATCTTCAAAGTCCGGTTACGAGTTCGTTTTCAGAAATTCTGGTAGTTCTGCCACCTTCTAGTCAATCGGTCATAACTTTTTCGTTAGTTATCATCTGGAGTCACCATCAATTTTGCCGGAAACTAGAATTCTGTGGCTTTCCAATGGTGTATGGCTTGTCCCCTTCATCTTAGTGAGTCAAAATAGAAAATTTTTCAAAGATAGACGTTGTGCAAAACGTCGTTTAGTCTACGAACTTAGTGATGACTTTGTTCCTAGAATCTAGTTGTGATGATGTTAAGGTATTTTTGATACCTTAAATGATGTCGATGAATGTCTTTATATGGTTTAGAACTAGGGTCGAGATTAACCCTTAAGCTAAGAAAAATCTAGAACGGATACTAGACCCTAATAGGCCTTCATTTTTCATGTTGAGTCCAAACAACGTATTTGGTTCAACGTACTCAATTTTATATTAACTCTTTGAAGGCAAGCCGTCCAGTGCGAGATAAAGCGCGAGAAGGAGCATTTTGCTGCTGTGCTAAAACATCGGTGAAAGGTGGGCTTTCTTTTCAATGGACTCTTAGTCCAAATAATGATTTGAGTTTTTACTCACCAACAGTTATTTATTTCTGATGCAAATAAATTTTTGTCATGCATAAAATATTTTGTTTTGTATGATATCCATATCTGTATTTAGTTAGCTCGCAAGGGGCTTTCTAACTCTTAAATCGATCAGGCCTCATGCTAACTTAGCGTGTTAACCGAGGTTAGTGTACACTTAAGGTCGGTGATATTAGGAAGAGGGAAAGGCTGAGCGGAGCTATTCCTAACTAAGATATCGACGATGCTAAACGTCTGTGGAAAAGGCTGAACGGAGCTATTCCTCGGAGTTTAGTTCAGATATGTATTCATGGAAAAGGCTTTAACGGAGCTATTCCTCGACGTGTGCGGAAAAGGCTTAAGCGGAGCTATTCCTTGACACTCAGTTCGGATACGGATGATCATACAACAGAAAGACGTACACAAAGACAAAAATGATTTAGTAAAACATAGGGCCTTTTCAGATAAAACCCCTGTGTGTTTACTCGGATGCATGACAATAAAACCAGTTTTAACAAATGTTCATAATATCAGATATATATTATGATATTTTTGGCAATGTGTTCACTGAGTATACTTGTACTCAGCCCTGCATGTTTGTTTTTAAATGTGCAGGTTGAGTGTTGATGGTGCAGGGTGAAGTGCTGAGAAAGAAAGTTGTTTTGTACAGGACTCAGAATATTTCCTGTATTTTGTTATGTTATATTGCTTCCGCTAATTAAGTCTAATCGAGTCAAGTCTTCAGTATGTCTTGAACTCGCTGATACCTTTTTGTTATTCTAAGGTATCTATATTTATTCAGTTATATTTTGAGAAATGAAAGTCAGTTCAGAACTTGAGTTCACAGCAAATATCGTTCCTAGAATACAGTTGTTCATTCCTTTATTTAATTCTTTCCGGTTCGTGCCTTGATCCATCCTTCATTGGGATCGAGTCGTGTCAGTCACACTTCATATTAATCAGATATTAATTTGGGGTCGTGTCAGAAACCCACAAACCAAAACACACAGATAATAAACTTAGTGAATCAATAATCTTCAACTCACCGATCTTCCGCGACATCGATATTCTTATAATGCAATGACCCAAAAAAGTCTTCATCTTCAATCTTCGACAATTTGGAAGTTGATTTAGGATTTGTGATTATTTTCATGTTGTTATAGATGTTTTTCTTATAGAGAAAAGATCAAATTAGTTCAACATTTACTTCATATATTAGAAGTCTTCCAAAAGCATTATCTGCAAAATCTCTTAAACATGGAAACTGTCATATGTAGTTTATCGAGGACGGTTCCTAGAACATTAGAAGGAACAATCACAACTTGTTCCTTGATTTGCACAACAGAATAAGCGCACATCATGAACAAATCTACGAACACATTGTCGGGTATAAAATTATCAAAATAAATAAGTGTCTAAGAATGGCACTAACAATTTACGGTTAGAAATTGGATGTAATAAATTAAGCCGTGACTCATTTTATCCGATTTTTGGTAACCAAGTTATTTAATTTTGAAGGAATTAAATAGAGTACGATTATTTAATGGTTGTAGTAGATAATTGTAGTATTTTTATTTTCTCAAATCTGATTTTCGGTGAGTGAGAAATTAATTGTTGAAATCGGTCACATGATTGAGCATTTATGGTGTGTGGAAAAATGTGCTTAAGGCACATTTAATGTCCCACATTGATTTCTTAACCTAGTTAAGAAGTGTATTTAAGTGTATTAACTCTTAAGTGTAATATATAAAGTGCACAAGGATATGGGCCTTGAGCCCACACATGTGTGTCCGTCCGTGTTCAAATTTGGGTAGACTTTGGGCGTACATGGGCTTTCAGGGCCTAACCGTCACGGTTTTACAGCTTAGAAATGGACGGATCGTGGAGTGGGTCAGCAAATGAAATGGCGGGTCAGATAGTCAATCCGCGAGTGCACTTGGTGGTTCACGTCTGGCCTTAATTCTGTAACTCCCGGGCAAATAAAATGGCGGGTCCGTGGGTGCACTTGGTGGTACATGTTTGGCCTTAATTCTGTAACTCCCACCTCTGTAACTCCCGAGCAAATAAAACGACGGGTCGGACAGTCGATCCGCGGGTGCACTTGGTGGTATGTAACTCCCACCTGTAAACGGCGGGTCGGACAGTCGATCCGTGGGTGCACTTGGTGGTATCTAACTCCCACCTGGAGCTAGTGGAGTTAATGAGATTTTAAATCCGGGAATTGGTAGAGCTAGTGGACTGGAGTGTAACTGTTGTAACTCTTAATGGGGAGTCAAGGATTTGTGGCTACCTTTAAACACGTGTCGGAATCCGCTGGGACACCAGGACACATGTCGGGATCTGTAGGAACATTGTGGTGCTACTGCCGAAAGGACGAAGTCGGCAGTGTAACTGTTGTAACTCTTGAGAGGGAGTCAAGGATTTGTAGTTACCCCTAAACACGTGTTGGAATCCGCTGGGACACCAAGACACATGTCGGGATCTGCAGGAGCATTGTGGTGTTACTGCCGGAAGGACGAAGTCGAGAGTGTAACTGTTGTAACTCCTGAGTGGGAGTCAAGGATTTGTAGCTGCCTCTAAACACGTGTTGGAATCCACTGGGACACCAAGACACATGTCGGGATCTATAGAAGCATTGTGGTGTTACTGCCGGAAGGATGAAGTCATTTATCTTTGAGAGACAATATGTCAAACCGTGAGCACTAGTCGAGGCGTACAGTTTGTGTAGCAGTTCATTTCAGATTATTATTATTATTGTATTTGTTTTACTCATTTCTATTTCTTATGTATTCCAGAAAGTTGTACACAACATTTACATCATATTTATTCTTGGAAATAAATGCACAATATATACAAAATAGAGTATGAGATACTCAGAGAGTAGGTAATTGGAGAATATTTTAGAAATAAAGATTTTAAATATTGCACTTTAGAGTTTGAAGTGCTGTATTTTAGAATTTTCCTTAATCGACAATGGGGTTTCCTTTTTTTTTTTTTTTCCTTTTCTCCTTAGTTTTGCGATTAACAAATAAACCAAATGACTTTTAAAATCAGTCCAAATGTGCGTGTGTTTCTATTAAAAAATGAAGAAATTAAGATTGTAATATTTCGCGGGAGATACTATTTACACCATAAAATTTACTCTTTGCACCACAACATAAATTAATTAAATAATAATTAATTATAAAATTACTTAAATATCCTTATTACATAAAAAATAAAAAAAATAAAAAAAAAACTTAAAAAGTAAAAGAAAAAAGAAAGAAAAACAACCCATCGTTCTTTGTGTCTCTTCTCCGACGAATATATTCGCCATGGACGACCACTGCATTCAGCCCGATGAAGATCACTACAAAAAATTTGCGACAAGCTCACGGAGCAGCCTAAGCCAAGCCGCAACCACTACCTTAATTTGTTTAATATCTTGCGTGCAAGGAGACTCGAACCCCAGTCCTCTGGGAAAGAGGAAGCAGCACTAATCAAGTGTGCTAGTCAATGTTTATATTAAAATATAGAAATAATATATATCTATATACACATACGAAATATATGATAATTTTTAGTATTATATTTTTATTATAAAATATAATTATATTATATCATTATTTAATATTAAATTATTTTAATTAATTTACTCAAATATGATATATTTATACTTAATAATATTTATAAAAATAATATTAAAGTGATAAAATTAGAAAAATAAAAATTATGAAAAAATTATTAATTAGTAATTTCAAAATATATAAAATATTAAAAAATAATATAAAAACATAAAAAATAAAATAAATATAAAAATTAAAATAAATAAAAATATTAAATAAAATCATATTCGTAATTAATTAGTAATTGAAAAATAAAAAATAGTATAAAATATGAAAAAAATAAAAAAAATTTGAAATTATAAAATAAAAAAAAAATTCATAATATTAAAAAGATTAATTTCAAATTCGTAATTAATTAGTAATTAAAAGATAAATATATTAAAACATAATATAAAATATTTAAAAAATCAAATAAATCCAAAAAAATAAACAAATTAAAAAATAAATTTTTTAAAAAATTAATTTCAAATTCGTAATTAAGAATTAAGTGGAAAATTAAAAAATAAAAAGTTAATAAAAAAATTAAAAATTAATTTTAGCTACGGAAATATTCCGTAGCTAGTCCGTCGCTAAGATTAAAAAAATTAAAAAAAATTAAAAATTAAAAAAAAAAATTTAACGATGGATTTTTCCGTCGTTAAGTTAGAGACGGATAAATCCGTCGTTAGTCCGTCGTTAACATAAAAAAATAAAATTTAAAAATTAAATTATGACGTGTAACGGCGGATTTTTCCGTCGTTAGTCGTTAAACGTCGTAATCTTAATTCGTCGTTAATTTATCGGTATTTTAACGTCGGAATATTACCCGTCGTTAAATCCGTCGCTAAATCGCATTTTTTTTTTGTGTGGATGACTCGCAACTCGCAACTTCTCGTCAAGACTCATCGAAGAAGGTGATGGGTTAAAAAAAGAAGTCAGCAACCAAGACCCGTCACCTTCTTCTCTGGCTACTGGGGCGATCTCCCTCCCGCCCACCGTCGATGCGCCCTGACACGATCAAGACAACTTGGGAATCAATGTTGTGGCTTCTTCTTGTTCTGTCCGGCTCGCCATCTCGTTCAAACCGAATTCTTTGAACTGGGACTGCTTTTTCGGAATTCATTTTTCGACCTTTATTAATTGATTTGAAATTTTATTTTCGAAGCTCCGGTTTTCAAAAATTGATTGAAGTGGCCGTCGTCTGCATCAGGAATCGTCTTCATCGGGAATTTGGGGGCGGAGGGGGAGGTTGCAGGTCATGTAGTAATTATTTGTTTTGTATCGTGGAGACGGTTGTTGGAGAAATGAAGAGTGGATTGGATGTGAGAATTGGGGTTGTGGCAGCTAAAATTTTCACTGAGAAGTTGCGAGTACGTCGGACTGGGTACGGTTGTCGTCCATGGCGAAAACATTAGCCGGAGAAGAAACGCAAAGAAGAGAACAACGATGAACTCGTGTTTTCTTTTCTTTTTCCTTTTATTTTTTAAATTATTTATTTATAATTTTTATTTTTATGTAATAAGTATATTTGAATAATTTTATAATTAATTATTCTTTAATTAATTTATTTTGTGGTGCAAATAGTATCTCCCATATTTCGCAAACAACGTAAGCAATGATGAAAACAATATCGAGCTTTAATAAATTTGGTCTTAAGAATCACGGTCAATGTTGGGAAACAGAAAATTTGAAATTTAAGAGCACATTTTGTCAATGTTGTGATTTGTGAAAACCGAATATGGCGTTGCACTAATTTACAACGCCATTTTTCCATTGTTTTTTTATTTGTTTGGATATTATTATTACTTTTATATTTAATTAATTAAATATAAATTAATTTTAAAGTTGATTAAATTATATGTGATAGATTTAATTATATGAAAATGTTGAAACACAAAATTTGTGAGTCAGATAAAATTCCACCAAAAAAAACTACATAAAATTACTTCAAGAAACAAGACAGCTTGGTCAAAGATGAATGACACATTTCCAACTTCTAAATACATTAATTGATTATTTATGGAATGAATATTTTAATTTAGAGAATTATGATATACTATTATGTGACTTCATGTTTATTTTATAAGATTATTATGAATTGTAGTTTTGGTTTAATTTGCATTGATTCAAAAATATATTAAAACAAGATTATATATATGTTTGGCAACTATAAGAAGACAAGATTAAATGCTTAAAAAATATTATAGAATACTATAGATTACCGTGGAGATGGGGTGCATATTCCATGGAATTTTAACACAGAGTTTGTACTATTTTCGTACAAATTGGCGGAGAGTAAATAAGTTTACATTCAAAAGATTACGAGTTGAATCCCACCAGTGCCTTATGGTGTAATCCTTATAAAATAATTGCTATTTTTCATAAAAAAAATTAATAAGAAGAAAATAGAGAATCTCTATAAATCAATATTAGAATTAATTTGGAATGTTTTGAGTTTTGACACAATACTAAAATGTATTTTAGGTTCATTTTGGGCTATTGTATGAAGTAAATTGTGATTCGAACATAGATTTTGATTTGGAGCAGGAAAGCAATATTAGATCAAAACTATATGTAGCCAATTAAAGTTAAGCTAATTACAAAGACTTAACAAATCATTGGGTATTGATAAGTAATCAATTCTCACTGCGAAATATTAAAATATTGACAGAGGTTTACAATGTCACCTCTCCGACTATTTGGGCCACATAGTCTCTTTGACTATTATCCGAGGATCACATTGCCCCTTCTTCAATTATTTAGGCCACATTTTCCTTAAAAAAATTATTTAGGCCACAAGGTTCATTCGTCTATTAAAAATGGTTCAACTTGCCCATTTTGTTCACAATATTAGTACTTCGTTAATTTTTAGCACGTTAGAGTTCATTTTCCACCAATTTTCATGGTAAGTAAAAATTCATAAAATTAAAAAAAAATGGTTACTTAAAATATAATTTTGATAGGTATAATATTTCCCCCAGAGATTCTCTTGGGTCCATAATGTTCGAAGAACTTTACGAACACCACACTTGCAAACTTTTTCTTCAGTTTTTGCAATTCAAAGAAGAAGAAGAATTTTATGAATTTTTACTTAATGCGAAAATCGATAGAAGAAATAAATCATAACTCACTAGCTGTTGTAATTAAGAGCAAATTAACGGAGTTTTCATGTTGTGTACAAAAAGGAAAAATTAGGACCACTTTTAATCAGATAATCATCTACTAGAAATTGTGTGTCCTATCTGTGTACCAACATTAAAATTACGTAATTTTAATAATATTTTTCAAAAAAATAAAATTTACTATATCATAATTAATCTTAATTAATATTTATTGCTAAAATTGAAATTTAAAAATTATATACCCTGTGTTTGGAATAATTAACCATAAAAATCAATTATATTAATTAAAAATAAAATTAAATACTAAAAAATAATTATAAACCAAATGAGTGGAGTAAACTCTAAATAATAATGTAAAATTATACTAAACCAAATATAATCAAAATTGAAGAAAAAAATTAAATAAAACACTAATAATTTTGATATTTGGTACATGGTTAGCACACATAACTTTTGACTTGAGAATCTCATGTGACTTTAAGTAATCAAAGAGACTATGTAGCTCAAATAGTCGGAGAGAGAGACAATATGAGCCCATAAAATAGTCAAAGAAGAAGCAATGTGAACCCTAATAATAATCAAGGGGGCTACGTGTCTCTTAATCTTAAAATATAACCAATTTATTCAAACTTTCAAAGGAAGATTATGAATTCTTAGGAATGTATAAACAGAGAAAATTATACAGCTCATGCTAGATCACGTTAAAAATATTGATTCGAAACTCTTTATTTGATATCAACTCACAAAAAATCTCATCGAAATTTTAAATTATTTTAGACGAGAGTAGATGTACATTTCTCGAATATTCTACTATTTTTTAACCATTAATTAAAAGTGCGCCCAAAAAGGTCATAAATATAAATGTTCAATCTATTTACTGGTGGAATTTTAATTTCTTTTGCCCACCAATTAAGCAAATTGGGTATTTTTAGTTATGTCCCTATTGGTGTTAGGTTGCTCTCAAAATTAACCTTAGTACTACATTAATTAATTGGGCAACTTTGGTTAACTCGCATTAATTTCTATGTGGATTTAAGCAATTACACGTCAAATTTGAGCATGTTTGACACGACGTGTAGATAGGAAATAAGGTCAAATATAAATTATTACATATTTTTTAAAGCATATAAATAATGTATAGGAAAAGCATT
The DNA here is from genome assembly GCA_026008535.1 of Perilla frutescens. Lineage (NCBI taxonomy): Eukaryota > Viridiplantae > Streptophyta > Magnoliopsida > Lamiales > Lamiaceae > Perilla > Perilla frutescens. Next base: position 65,454,503 of record BRKX01000003.1, on the reverse strand, counting down.
AAATATTTTGAATTTAAAATACTCCGTTAAGATTTACCATTGAATTCATTATTAAATAAAGAAAAAAAAATCATATTTGGCAAAGTCTCCCATCAATTTCGAAGAGTGTGTATGACATATAATCAATCATGCGAATTCTAATTAAGATCGATAGCTTTTTAACTAAGGTTCAAATTTTCATTTAGAGTTCATTCTTTTTATATCAATTATTAATAATGTATCGGTCATGGTTGTGTGTACCACTATTATATTATCAATGGACACGTTAACGCGCCACCAATTCATGGATAATTATTATCGTAGTTATATATAAATGCAATATGACGGTGAAAATATAAATAAAGGAGGTATTCAATTATTCGTGTATATGTATATATGTATTGTTTTTAAAACGGATACATTGTTTTTGGGCTAGTAACTTATATTTTCTCATGAAAGCTGTGGATTAGCCAAATTTTGCTACCTAATCAAGTAATTAACGATGTTCATTATTATAACTAATGGGCCATATTCAATATTAATTTATTTATTTAAAAAAAAAACAAAGAAAAAGTAATGGGCCATGTTAATGGGTCAACAACCGTACGACACATTCCAACATGGCGGCCCAAATGCCGATTGCTGCCTCACGTTGAACAATTACACCTTAGGACCACAACTCAACCTTAATAGCATTTAAAATGAATTTATAAGTTCAAATAAAAAAAATCACGATTAAATATATATGTGTATATATTTTAAATATATATTGATATTTTCTGTCAATATAAAAAATATATTAAATACAAATATGTAATTTATATAGATAATGAAGTGATAAATATTCATTTTTTAAAGAAAAAAAAACAAATTCCATTTATAACATGCTCAATAATATTTTTTTATATTTTATCAAGTTTGAAATATAGGAATATAAGAATTAATAACATAAATTACAATTTAATACTTATGTAGTCCAAATTTTATTTGTATTTAATTATCAATTTATTCATAAATAAATATGTTTTTGATAATAGCAAGTGTCATATTTTTCTTTAAAGATATGTGTGTGTATTAAACATACAAATTTATTTATGACGAACTATTTATTTAATATATAATTTAGTATCTTTATTTGTAGTAATAATTCAAAAATAAGATTCAATAAGTTATAAGTTAAAAAATATTGATTAAAACTAAATCATAGTTCAAATAAAATAGGGTTAATTGCCTTAAAAATCATGAACTTTGAACTTGGTTGCAAATTTAACATGAACTTTAAAAGTATGCAATTAAAACACCAACTTTAAATTTGTATGTTATTCAACATCCTCAAATTTTTATAAAATAAATTGATCCCCAATCCAACATACAATTTGATCGTCTCTTCGAGCCCGTCATAACTCGACCATCAAATTTTGAGAATAACGTCAAAGTGGCCCCAATTGTATGTTGGATTGGAGGTCAATTTATTTTATAAAAATATGGAGATGTTGAAGAACACACAAATTGAAAATTCGTGTTTTAATTGCCTATTTTTAAAGTTCATGTTAAATTTGCAACTAAGCTCAAAGTTCATGATTTTTAAGGCAATTCACCCAATAAAATATAATACTGTAGTAATGATTATAAAAGTGTCACCGTTTTTTTCCTTTTTTCTTTTATTAATTAATTTTTTAGTAGTATTTTTTAATAAAATAAATATAATATTTTTCAATATTAGAAGAGATGCTTTTCCACTTGTCTCGCCGTTTGATAAACTTTATGTACATCTAATATATACGAGGTCCATGCTCAAAGATAAATTACTTATTTTCCTAAAATTAAAGATAAATTACTTATGTGGTGTTGAAAATTTCGAATGTCTAAATCAGGTGTGAAAATGAATTCGCTACGATGATATTCGAATTTATCCAAAGGACAATAAAATACTTTATTTTTCCTTAATAAAATGAAAAAACTGAATTCCTATTTCCTAATTTCTTCTGCTACAAAATTAAAAATAAAGAGAGAGAGAAGGAAAGGTTGACAGTTGGAGCGATGATATTTTATCAAACACGTAGTGTATGTCTTGATAAACAAGCAAGTACATTATTGGTATATGGTTTTTTTTTTACTCACACACCCGACATGTGGTATTGAAGAGATTCGAATATGTAACTTTTGATCTCCAAACAACCTCACTTCACCACTAGACTATCCCCATCGAGACTGGTGTATGTTCCTTTATTTATGCACATTTAATTTGTTATATATTATATTGGCAAATCAATACTTTTCTAACATGTATTAGAACTAATGATTATATTTCTGATGTCTGTTTTATAAAAATTGTTTTGGGGTGGTATTTTTCCGCTATGAGGAAGAATGAAATATCGTGGTTAATTTGGAGACAGTGTTACGTACAAATATTGAAATTTTGTGGCATATTATACCTTTAGAAAGTTACGCAATCTAAGAAAAGACCAAAAACATTAGCATCTGAAAAATCAAATTATACATATCTATCTATATCTATATATATAAAAATGACATAGTTAGTGCACAATATTCCCGCCCATTTGCCCATTTTGTCCGTCAAAACATGCATGGACTATGCTTGAGTGAAGAGTCTTTGCCAATTACTCATCACCAAATGGGCTTTGCCAATTTGAAATTCAAATTTCAAATAAAAAGTTATTTAACATTTCTAACTCTATAAAGATTGCATGCTAATCATATTTGTGGTTGTTTTATTTTCAATTTTTTCGTGCTTATATTTTGTATTTTAACTATTTGTTATGTGATCATAATCTATTTTGTAGTTCCATATTCATCTCATTTGACAAGTATTGACTTCCTTATCCTGCAATTATGCAAAACTTTACATTTAAAATTCAATTTACTCTTTTTTTTTGCCATGTGCTGCTCGGTTGCTCCGTTCTGAGTTCTCCAGCTCTAGATTTGAAATTCAGATGAAAAAAGAAATTTACAGTAAGTCAACCATCTAACACAAAATAATTCTACAGTGATGGAGGTATTCAATATTTTTGTTCATACTACATATACTTACAAATTTTCAGTTTGAATATTTTTCTACATATTTTATGTTGAGATTTCTTCTCTAATAAAAGTAAAAATGAATGTCTGAAGCCCAAATATCCAAAAATAAGAACTTCTACACTACTATGCAATGCAATGGAAAACGGGATGAAAAAAAAAATACTTCATTTTCTTATTTCTTATTTAGTGTTAGATGTAAGCGAACTATTTTAGCATATGGAAATTCTCTTATCCACCTTATGCATGTGCATGACCCATCAGATGCTGACCCATTCTTACTAGACCTGAATCCCGCGACCCGACTGTAAACACAAATTTTTGTATTTATTTTAATAAAACACAAAACAGTGTACAAATAAAATATTTTCGGATCAAATTTGTATTTTTGGATCCAATCTCTATTTCTCCTCTGATTAATCACTCTATGAACGATCTTCAAACAGTCTTCAAAGTTTTCGGGGAAGATTTATTTCCTCGATCTTCTTTGACTTGGTCTTTGATTTTGACAACGTTAATTCGGAGGGTCGATGCCTTGTTTCCGGATCAAATGCCGATTTTTTGGGTTGAATTTGGTGAAGAATGCCGTTGAATACCGCTTGAATTTGGGGTAGAACGTTTTAAACCGTCTCGCTTGTGGATCAAACGCCGTCTTCGGGATGGCTTTGGTGAAGAACGTCTTTGAATGCCGCAAGAACGCCTTGAATATATGAGAGAACTTCACTTGTGGAAATTCTTCTCAAATTCTTGAACTCTTCAAATGAATTCTGGTGTGGTTTTCATTCTCCATATGACCTCTATTTATAGGTGTGAGGAGAGAGAAATTTGGAGATTTAGGGCTGAGGTGGCGCGATTTGATTGGTTCCTCAATATTTTGGATTTATCTTTATCAAATCCTTGATTTCTGCACAGATTTGACACGTGTCGACTCCTGATTGGCCGAGATTATCCACATATTTAAATATCAACATTTATTTATTTAATTTAGGAATTAATTCATGTAAATCCCTAAAATATAAATAAATGATATACTTTTGATATTTAAATCTTTATCTCCAAATATTAAATATCAATATCTTTTTATTTAATTTAGGAATTAATTTAATTAAATTCCTAAAATATAAATAAATGATATAATTTGATATTTAATTATTTACATGGCATAATTTAATTTAGCCATTAAAATTTATCCGTCTACAAATGCCCCCTTGAGACTTGTTCATGGACAATTTGTCTTGGAAATGAATTAGTCTCAAAATTTGAGATTTATTAGATAGTTTTAACTCGTATCAAGGAGCCTTCATTTTTGCTAGATAGTTTTAACTCGTATCAATGAGCCTTCATTTTTTTAATTTGAATTTATAGACCTTTTATACTCGTGTAAAGGAGTTCTTGAATTGGAAATTAGAGAAATAAATAATTTATTAATTTCTCATGAAATTGGGTTTTCAAATAAATGACGAATGGGCCCAATTACTTATTTTGCTGTATTAGTCCATTTCGACAAGAATTATTATTCTTGTATAATTGGCCCAACAATTCAACCACATCTCATTAATAGGTAAATATGAAACCCATAATGTTTACACGTAACCATGCATGTGTCCTCATATCTCTTCAATTGCGACTCGGATTTGTTTTCAAATTGATAGAGTTCTATTTGAATTTGATTTCTCATCCCTTCGCCCTTTTCGCGAATAGCATGCAGATTCCTTTAATGCCGTGATCCACAAGGAATATTCGATGAAATCAAATCTGCGCAACATAGGGTCTCTACTGATGATTAAAAAAAATCCAAATCCACACGGATTGCCGCAAGTTCTGATATCTTTGATAAGCTTCTGATGTCAAGTAGGATTAGAATATATCTGCTTATCTCATCGGAGACAACACATCGTTTCCTAGAGTGTGAAGGATTCCTCATTCAACCATCTATAAATAGTTCTTCAATTCGTTGATTTTCTGCATCAATACAACAACAATTTTTTTTCTCTCACACGATTTCTTTTGAAGTATTGCCTCGCTCCAATTTGTGCTGCACCGTAAACTTCGATCTCCCAGTGGCTTTAGACAAGGTATATATATATGAAATCTTGAATATTATTCTGTTGATATTCTATCTCTTTCGTAACGCCGACTCGTAAATAACCGAAAGTTTTTTATTCAGAAGACCGACGGTGTGATAAACTTATCCCAAAGCAATAGACATCAACACATCTCCTACCGCAACAGAAGATTTTTCAGAAATTCAAATTCTCCTGGTACGTGACCGCCATGTGCTATCATCCCGCATGATTGCATTATTGTCATTCATCAAAGCTTTCTCCTTCACTGCATGCGCATACATGTACATATATATGCATTGATTTTTCTTGCAGCTGGTAATTTGTTTTTCCGCATTAAACTTCAATACTCTTCCTACCTCTTCGATTTCAATCAAGAGGCTACAAATCAAGAGGTGAGTTCTCTAGAAAATGATCCATTTTGATTTCGATCAAAAGGTGATTTCTCTAGAGAACGATCCATCTATGATTCTGATCAAGACATCAACTTCACTCAAAAAGCTTAAATCAAGAGGTGAGTTCTCTAGAAAATGATCCATTTTGATTTCGATCAAAAGGTGATTTTTCTAGAGAACAATCCATCTGTGATTCCGATCAAGACATCGACTTCAATTTCAATCAAGATGCTATAAATCAAGAGGTGCGTTCTCTAAGAGAATGATCCATCTTTGATTTCGATCAAAAGGTGATTTCTCTAGAGAACAATCCATCTTTGATTTTGACAAGACTTCAACTTTGACCAGGGGACTGCAAACCAAGAGATATAATTTTCGTGGTGTTATGGATGCATGTGTTTTAAAAGAAGCTTGTTTGTCTGTCAACTTCTTTTATCTCTATATGCATGTATATATCTGTTTCATGCCCTTTTTCTTTTAATTGCAGTTTCAACATGGTTTTCTTCAAAGATATCACTTTCTCCGGAAGAAGACATTTGGTGATTTTGGATCACGAAGATCAGCGGACTCAGGATGGCACACTTCGAAGGGTTCATGAACCTCTTACCGGCAAGTTCGCAAACGCTTGGCCTAAGCTTATCAATCATGTTCATCAGAAGGGGTGGTCACGCCAGATTGAAGTGTCCAAGACACCTACAGTGTGGACTTTGCAGTCTACTCACCATCGTTTGATAAATGACACCAACATATTACCGACTCTGAGATATCGTCTTGCTACTGAGAATATCAAGTGGGGAAATGATGTAGAATTTGTCGGAGAATGCCGCTATTTCAGTGGATACTGGGAGTGGAGTGAAGATATCCTTAGTCGATGTGCCGATGATCTTCGTAAAGCTGGGATTTATGATGCTGCCTTTGCCTCTCTTTTTACGTACGATCGGAACACCGAAATTGTCAAGGCATTTTCTGAAGCTTGGTGTCCAAAAACAAACACTTTGTTAACCTCAGTAGGCGAGATGTCGATCTCCTTATGGGATGTGCATGTGCTATCTGGACTCCCGATGAATGGAGGACTTTATGATGAAGTGTTACCTTCTACGAAGGAACTTACCGGTGCCAACCAAGATAACAAACTATATGTTCCTGCTAGCTGCAAATATCTTTTCCATGCTTATCACCTTCTTCGGGGCCAGTCTTCTTCAGTTTCTATTGAGGAATGGATAAAATTTTGGTCAAAGAACAAGAAGAAGTATCAAAGGCCTCCTCCACGTAAAGAAAAGAAGACGGTGCGTTCTAAGTCAACTCATAATCCTACTAGCAAGATCGAAGTTCATCAGCCGTGGACTGCTGCGGAAAAGGTCTCATTTGAGAAACTTGAAGTGAAGGACAAGCATATGCACCAAACGTATCTAGCTGTTTATCTTGCTTGTTGGCTATGCAACTTTGTTCTTCCAGAAGGTGATGCTCGTTTAATTCGTCCGGAGACATTTAAAATGGCGAGCATGATGGCGTTTCGAAAAGAAATAGCCCTTATTGTACCAGTTTTGGTGAGTATTTATAGAGGTTTAAACGACCTTTCATCCTCTCCAGAGCCTATTTGCGTCCAGGAAGCATTCCCGATCCACTTTGTGTATAGCTGGTTGGGACATTACTTCAAAACTCATTTTCCTCTTAGCCTACAAGTGCAAACTCCCCGAATGATCAACTATTCAGGCGAGGGAGGGGCGATATATTATGATCCTGCTCAGGCTCGTGCTCGACTCCGAAATTGGGATCAGATTTCTTGGAATTGTATGATGCTTCCCGAGACTAAGGCTCAGAATATCTGGTATACTGATGATGGTAAAGCGCCAGAATCCCACCAGTGCTTCTTTATGGCTATCCGCTCTAATTACCTGACGAAGAGGCTTGGTGATAGTTTTATCATTGAACCTTACAGCCCGCATCGATTCAGCCGCCAATTTGGGTATTACCAGGTTTTACCTGGAGTTCTTGATCCAGATATTCGAGATGCTTCCTTAGACGTGGGTCTTAAATACTGGCGACTTTGCTTGTTAAATGATTCTACATCACGTGCTTGTTTTCCAAGTCAAACTTTAAGTGCAAAGAATCTTTCATCCAAGGATTACAAAGATTGGTGGGATTTAGTATACAAAAACTCTTCCCGAGAGGATGTCACTACTCTGATTCGTCCCTAAATGGAGGTTGTTATGATTCAGCCCCAAACGAATGTTGTTGAAGGCCAAACACAAGCTGACAAGGTTGATTCTCTTTCTGAAAAGAGAAAAACACATTTGAACACTGGTGATGACTCTGTCAGCAGCAATGCCGAGCGTCATTGGAAGAGACAGAAAAGGCATAAACAACCTATTGAACAATATGCTGAGAGCGGTCCTGCTGCTGTAGCTGGAGATGAGGTTTTCTTTCTTCTTTATCATTTGGTATATTTTGGCATTCCATATTGCCTCGATTTTTACCCATCCTTTTTTTCAGGTGACCAAAGAGTGTGTTGGAGGTCATGATTTGGAAGACAATCAGGATTCAGCTAAGCGTAGACCATCTCCAGATAAGCCGACTAAGATCAGACCGACACCTCATCTTGGCGATGTTTCTGAGTTTAATGGCCAGGCTCTTTATGATTCCCATCGTAAGATATTTCTCACAGGTTTCTGGGATGATCTTAAAAGAAAGATACTGAAGACTCCGGCTGAGTTCATATCATCCATTAAAGAAGATGTTCTTAGTGGGGTTTCAAGTATACAAAATCTTTCCTCTGATTTTGACTTGTCTTATTTGAAGAATAGCTTAACTACTCTTTTCTCCCAAGCTGCTGCTTATGATGAGGCAAGATCGGCATCCTTTGAATCCGCAGAGGTCTCTTCACAACATTTGAAAGAAGTCAAGCAAAGTATTCGTGACGCCAAGGCCAAAAAGAAGGACGATGCCAATCAAATTAAATCCTTGAAAGATGAATTGGCCGAGTTGGAGAAACAGAAAGAGCACCTATCCAATTCTTTAAAAGAGCGTCAGGCTTCGCAAAAGGCTCTCCGGAACAAGATTAAAGAACTTGAGGGTGAGCTTGCTGAGCAGAAAAACAACTTTGGAGTGGAAGCGGCTAAAAATATGGATAATTTGAGATCTCTTTTGGAGTCTGCCAGAGCGGCTTTAGAAGACCAGAACCCTTTTGCTTAGTTCTTGTCTAGTTTCGTGCATTTTTGTCGCACTTTCATCCTTTTTTTTTTTTGAATGACACTGTTATGCAATTCATTTAAATCAATGCATTGATTCTTTTCCGCTTTTAAGAATTTATGATCTTCCAACTGAAATGGCAAAACACAAATCATGACTGAACTTAGAAATTATCTAAGCTGCCTACGTACCCTTTTGAAAGGGATCAAGTCAATACGTAGTTCAAACGATCAACTTGTATTTTGTTTTGGGGGGGGTGCCGTACACAGTTTATACTCATGCGGGCCAGGAGTGAATATTCTTTAACCACTATAGACAAAGTGGGTGTTTTATATTTTAACCACATAGAACACATTTGGTGGGATAAATAATTGTTTAACCACATAAATTTAACTTTTGGTGGGATAAATAGTAGTTTAACCACATGAATTTAACTTTTGGTGGGAACGTTAGCAGTTTAGCCACGTGCACATTCTTTGGTGGTTGACATACGCAGTTTATACTCATGCGGGCCAGGAGTTCCCTTCATATCTTCTCCTTTCAAGGATAATAACGCTTCAGGAACTTCCCATTTATCGGGCCAATTCTTACGTTATCTTCAGAGATCAATTTGTAGGCACCATTTGTGTAGACTTCTTTAACAACGTATGGACCATCCCATCTTGACACAAATTTATTTCCGACACGATGAGTGGTGATAATTGGTCTTCTCACAGCAAGGACTAGATCTCCAACTTGGAAAGAACGTGATCGTACTTTTTTATTGAAAGCTTTTGAGAGCCGAGCTTGATAACATTCCAACCTTTGTTGTGCCTCCAATCTCTTTTCATCCAAAGATTCCAACTCTTGAAGACGTAACTGTGCATTTTCTTCTTCCATTAATCCCTCTTGGATAGCAATTCTGAGAGATGGAATTTGTTGCTCAAGCGGGATGACAGCTTCCACTCCATATACCAATGAATAGGGAGTTGCTTGTGTAGGCGTCCTATGAGTTGTTCTGTACGCCCATAATGCTTCACCAATTCGCTCATGCCAATCACGTTTTGATTTTGCAACTACCTTCTTCAATAAGTTGCACAACGTCTTGTTAAAAGCTTCAGCTAGTCCATTTGCAGCTGCATTATACATGGAGGATTTTCTTTGTTTGAAATTGAATTTCTCGCAAAGTTTATCTATCAAAGTATTACTAAAGGGCTTTCCATTATCAGTGATGATGTATCGAGGGACCCCGTAGCGATAGATAATATTGGACTTGATGAAGTCGGCCACATTCTCCTTCTTCACTTCTTTCAAAGGTACCGCTTCAGCCCACTTTGAGAAATAATCTGTTGCAGCCAAGATGTATAAGTGCCCTCCAGAAGATTTTGTCATTGGCCCCACAACATCCATGCCCCAAGCATCAAAAGGCCAAGAAGCAATTGTTGGATGTAATGGCTCGGGTGGTTGATGGATAAGGTTTGCATGGAATTGACAAGGTTGACATCTCTGTGCATAATCCAAGCAATCTTTCACCATGGTCGGCCAGTAGTAGCCCATTCTCTTAATTCGAAAGTGCAGTTTTGGGCCGGTTTGGTGAGCACCACAAACACCGGAATGTGCTTCTTCCATAGCTTTTGTAGCTTCTTCATCGCTTAAACATCTCAAAAAGATACCATCAAAAGATCGTCTATACAGTGTGCCTTTGAAGTATATGAAGCGAGCAGCACGACGGCGAACATCAATTCTTCGACGTGGATCATCCGGTAACCTTTCATACTTCAAGTAATCAACAAACACTTGTCTCCAGTCTTCTTGTTCAATTTCAAACACTTCCACGACATCATTCTCATCTTCTTCACAATCTTCATCTTCGAAGATAGGTGGTATAACCCAACTCTTACAAACGGGTATGAGAATTTTACCATCAGTCATGGCTATTGTGGATGCGAGCTTAGCCAATGCATCTGCTTGTTTATTTTCTTTTCTTGGCACATGTTCAATTTCCACATTTCCGAGCCATCCAATCATTCGTCGAGCATACTCGACGTATGGTAGTAATTCGGGCTTTTTTACTTCATATTCCCCGTTGATTTGATTGATCACCAACTTAGAATCTCCATACACTTTCATGTGCAACCTTTTCGTATCTACTGCCATTTCCAATCCGAGGATAAGCGCTTGATACTCAGCCACATTATTAGAGCAATTCTTTGTCAGGGTAAAGGAATAAGGCAGTACTTCTCCATCAGGTGTTACGAACACAACTCCGGCACCAGCTCCTTCTCTATGGGCCGCACCATCAAAATACATAAGCCAAGGAGGAGAAATTTCAACTGCAAGTGCATCTTCATCTGGGAGATCGTCGGTGAGTTCCCATTCTGCGGGGATTGGATGATCAGCCAGAAAATCCGCTAGAACTTGTCCCTTCACAGCCTTTTGGGGAACGTATATGATCTCAAACTGTTGCAATTGGAGATACCACTGTGCAAGCCTATCTGACAGAACAGGTCTTGACATTACATACTTCAAGGGATTTGCTTTAGAGATGAGGCGAACAGTATGAGCTTGGAAGTAATGTTTCAATTTCTGGATGGAGAATATCAAAGCTAAACATAACTTCTCAATTGGAGAGTACTTCAATTCATTTGGCGTCATCATTCTACTGAGATAGTATAGAGCACTCTCTTTGCCGTTCTCATTTTCTTGCGCTAGTAATGCCCCCATGGATCTCTCTTGAGCAGCAATGTATAAAATCAACGGGCGACCTGTCACTGGTGCTACCAACACAGGAGATCTCATAAGATAGTCTTTAATGCTTTTGAAAGCATTACTACACGACTCATCCCATTCGAAAGGCACACCCTTTTTCATGATCCGGTTGAATGGTTGACACCGACCTGCTAGATTTGAGATAAATCTTCGAAGATATGCTAACTTTCCTTGTAGACTCTTTAACTCGTGAAGGTTACGAGGCTCAGACATCTTCATTATTGCATCGATCTTGGCTTGTTCAATTTCTATTCCTTGGTGGCGAACAATAAATCCAAGGAATTTTCCAGACTTCACTCCAAATGCGCACTTCAGAGGATTCATCTTTAGTTGATATTTTCTGAGTCGCTCAAAGATCATCCTCAAGTCTTCTAAATGGTCAATTCGCCGTTTTGACTTCACTACCACATCATCCACATAACATTCAATGTTTTTGTGGAGTATATCATCAAATATCTTCTGCATAGCCCTTTGATAAGTAGCACCAGCATTCTTTAATCCAAATGGCATGACTGTGTAGCAGTATATCCCTTTAGGGGTACGAAATGCTGTGAGCTCTTCATCTTCTGGAGACATACGAATTTGGTTATAACCAGAAGATCCATCCATGAAAGACAGTGCTTCATGTCCAGTGGTAGCATCGATCATCAGTTCGGCGATCGGTAATGGAACGTCGTCTTTTGGGCATGCTTCATTTAAATCTCTGAAATCGACACAAACTCGAATTTGCCCATTTTTCTTTCTTACAGGGACGATGCTGGATATCCAAGTCGGATATTTAACTTCTCTGATGAATCCAACTTCAATGAGTTTGTTTACTTCAGCTTCAATGAGTGGGATCAAGTCTGGACGAAACCGCCGTTGGGCTTGCTTAACAGGCCGTATTTCCTTCTTCACTGCTAGATGATGCACAGCTATCTTTGGATTTAATCCAGGCATCTCTTTGTATGACCAAGCGAATATATCTTTGAACTCTTTTAGCAGTTCAATATATGAGCATTCTTCATCAGCAGTCAAAAGCGCACTTATGTAGGTAGGCCTTGGGTCATTTTCATCGCCCAAATTGATTTCTTTCAATTTGTCGATAGTGGACTTGACACCTTCTTCGAACTGAGGAGGGGCTATCTCTGCATCTTCCTCTTCGACAGTCACTTCTTCACTTGAGGAATGTGATGTGATGAAGCAATCTCTTCATTCATTTCTTCGGGACTTTTGAACTCTATGCATTTTCTCATTGTTCCGTCCCTTCGTCTCACCCAAATTATGTGTGCCACATTATTTGTCTTGATCACACCTCTTCTAACCAGGCGGGAGATGTCTCAATGCAACTGGTTTTGAACATTACGAGGAATCATGTTTTGAACACCACTGGCAGCATAGTAAGATGAAGCTACATTTTCTCTGTCGGCTTCATCTTCAACGTGTTGCGTAAAGATGACAGTCTTCAACTTGGCTTTTAGTTCTCTTCCACATGACACAGTTAATGTAGTGTGTCTCTTCATGCGGGAAGGGATCAAACTCCTCACCTTTTGAGTTACTCGAGGTTTATCAAATCCATTTGACCTTTCAACTTTTGTGATCTTGCCACCACATTTTTTACCAAGCCTCTCAAAGATAGATACCCTCGGAGTCTCACCAAGTCTCTTGAAAACAGATGTTCTTGGAGTTTCCTTTTTGTATTTGCCAACTGCATCTTCTGTTGACGAAAATTCTCCTTCAAAGACATGATTTGTTGTAGCCCTTTTGATGGTGATGCGGACTGGACTTTGTGGGACAAATCCCAAACCTGCCTTAGTGCTTGGGACAGCATGGCCATTCTTCTTCAACATTTTTTGTGTGGCATTAAGTCCGTAGTTCTGTTGATCTACAAATTTTGAATGGGACTCCGTCACAGGGCTTTCTTGTGGACTATATCCAGCTTTAACGAGATGTTTAAATGCTTTTGGACCAAAATGCTGAGTGGCATCACTATTCACATTTTCTCCATGTTCGGTAGCACCGCCTTGTGTTGGTCGAACGAACCCTTTGAGTGGTGGTGGGATTGGCTTTTTTGCATCAATTTTGGTTAGAGGCAAAGTGAGTCCTTCTAGTGATTCTATTCCAGATGCTTCTTTCTTGATCTTTTGGCTGTTTTCAGGTTCTTTTTGATGGATTGCCACCCCTTTTCCTACCTTTGTGTTAGGTAGGTAGTATTTTGAATCGGCAAAGTATGATTCAGCTTCTGTGAAGGGCTTGTGGTCGCCAACTACCGTCTTTACAACTCCATCTCGACAATACTTGAGGCATTGGTGCCATGTTGAGGGGATAACTCCATTTTCATGTAGCCATGGTCGTCCAAGAAGCATGTTATATGAAGTCTTGGCGTCAATCACGTGAAACATTGCGGTTGATTTCATATCATCCATTAGTAAATCCAACCTTGTGGCGCCAAGAGCTCTTTGTCCTTCATGGTTGAATCCTTGAATCATCAATCGGCTACCAGAAAGATCCTCCGTAGGAATTTCCAATTCTTTCAATGTTCTTAGAGGCAAGATATTTACTGCAGACCCTCCATCAATAAGTATTCTATTGACCCATTTTTCACATGCATAGCCACTCATGAATAAAGGCCTATTGTGAGGATCAGACCCAAGCTGCAAATCTTCATCAGTGAATGTTATTGCAGATATGAAATCATTATCAGCCACATGAGCCTCTTTTTCAACTCCTTTATCGTCTTCTTCATCATTCACCACATTACTGGACTCAGTGATGACAATATTCGCAGTGGCATCATCTTCTTCAAGAGATATTTTCCCTTGACAAGCCAGTTGCATGATCTTGTCTTTCAATATGAAGCAGTCATGAATGGCATGCCCAACCAATCGATGGTATTTGCAGTATTTAGGGTCATCAGTTCTCCCTGCTTCGTTAGGACGCTTCATTTCTGGCAATTCAATGAGTCCTTCTTTGAGTAGATCATCAAAAATCCCCGAGACATCTGAATCCAGGAAAGGATATTGTTTTTGTTGCATCTCTTTCAGGGTCATCCTCTGTTCTGGCTGAATATTCTGCCTGGCATCCTTTTCAGCATCCTTTCTGATGAACTTGACAGGTGTTGCTTTCGTTGCCATAGACTCTTTCTTTGGTGCTTTGTCGAAGGACTTAGCATTCCTCTTGAAATCTTGCCTTTCTTTGAACTTGCGAGGTTCTTGCATTGGTGGTCCATCAATTCCGCTTGCTGCCATACTTAGCTCCATATCATGAGCTCTGGTAGCTAGTTCTTCAAAAGTTCTTGGTTGAATTCCTCGCAAGATGTATTGAAGACCCCAATGCATTCCTTGGATGCACATTTCTATGGCAGACGCTTCAGACAAACGATCTTTGCAGTTAAGACAAAGATTTCTCCACCGATTGATATAATCAATCACAGGCTCTTCTTTCCATTGGCGAGAACTTGTGAGTTCCACCATACTGACTGTTCTTCTGGTACTGTAAAAGCGATTGAGAAACTCATGCTCGAGTTGCTCCCAATTATCAATTGAGTTAGGCTCCACGTCCGTATACCAGTCGAATGTATTTCCTTTCAAAGAGCGAACAAACTGTTTGACCAAATAATCTCCATAGGTTCCATCATTATTGCACGTTTCAACAAAATGGGCTACATGCTGTCTTGGATTGCCCTTTCCATCGAACTGTTGAAACTTTGGGGGTTGATAACCTACAGGCATCTTCAAGTTATCGATCCTTCGAGTGTAAGGCTTAGAATAAACCGCTATTGACTTGGAACTTTCACCGAACCTATCTTTTATGGTTCCTTCAATGAACTCCTTGAGTTGGTTGATTGGAATAGAACCATCAACTGAAACATTCAACTCTTTAGCAGATGATTTTGCATCATCATTCATTTCCGGCTTCTCAGGTGTTTCGTTGCCATTATTTTAACCATTTTCTTCATGATTCTCTTGACTCACGACTTCTTTCCCTTTCAAGAGCCTCGCAATTTGGTCGTCTTGCCTTTTTATATGGGCATACATTTGCTCCATCATCTTTGTCAAATTTGCAATTTGTTCATCAGTAGTTGATCCATCTGCCATCATGACAGACTCCTCAAGTGGGTAACTTGCAGATAAATGAGTGTTCAATGGTGCAGCACCAGTCTCCACTTCATCACTTTTGTTGTTCTTTTCAGCCAGTTGTAGTTCCGTTTCCGCAGGATTAATTGACTGAGAAGTCTCTCTTGCTTGTTTGGCCATCCTCCGTGTAATGACACCGACACTCTTTAAAGAGCTATCTGGAGCAGCCGTGGATGAAATTTTTGTTTTCATCACACTTTTTTCAGTAGTTGAGGTTTTTGAAGTAGGTGCAGTTGAAGATTTTGTTTTCATTGCACTACTCTGAGCAGACATCGTTCACGAATTTGGTAGAGTGAAAAGATGAGAGGTAGATATTGTCCCACTGGGCGTGCCAAAATTTGTAAACACAAATTTTTGTATTTATTTTAATAAAACACAAAACAGTGTACAAATAAAATATTTTCGGATCAAATTTGTATTTTTGGATCCAATCTCTATTTCTCCTCTGATTAATCACTCTATGAACGATCTTCAAACAGTCTTCAAAGTTTTCGGGGAAGATTTATTTCCTCGATCTTCTTTGACTTGGTCTTTGATTTTGACAACGTTAATTCGGAGGGTCGATGCCTTGTTTCCGGATCAAATGCCGATTTTTTGGGTTGAATTTGGTGAAGAATGCCGTTGAATACCGCTTGAATTTGGGGCAGAACGTTTTAAACCGTCTCGCTTGTGGATCAAACGCCGTCTTCGGGATGGCTTTGGTGAAGAACGTCTTTGAATGCCGCAAGAACGCCTTGAATATCTGAGAGAACTTCACTTGTGGAAATTCTTCTCAAATTCTTGAACTCTTCAAATGAATTCTGGTGTGGTTTTCATTCTCCATATGACCTCTATTTATAGGTGTGAGGAGAGAGAAATTTGAAGATTTAGGGCTGAGGTGGCGCGATTTGATTGGTTCCTCAATATTTTGGATTTATCTTTATCAAATCCTTTATTTCTGCACAGATTTGACACGTGTCGACTCCTGATTGGCCGAGATTATCCACATATTTAAATATCAACATTTATTTATTTAATTTAGGAATTAATTCATGTAAATCCCTAAAATATAAATAAATGATATACTTTTGATATTTAAATCTTTATCTCCAAATATTAAATATCAATATCTTTTTATTTAATTTAGGAATTAATTTAATTAAATTCCTAAAATATAAATAAATGATATAATTTGATATTGAATTATTTACATGGCATAATTTAATTTAGCCATTAAAATTTATCCGTCTACACCGACGTATAAATATTTTTGTTGACCCATCTCATCCATTTTCTCCCTTTTCATTCTGGAACCAAACCCTAGTCGCCCTCTTCTCTCTTGATTTCTCTCTCTCGCTCTCTTTTCCTCTCCGATTCAATATGCATCGTCCTCGCCAATTCAGCACTTCATCGCCGACGATTTAAGTTTTCTTTTATGCTTCGTTAAGACCGTTATAGTTTTTTGTAAACCCTAGCCTCGATTCACATGTCTCTCGATCTATTTTTTATTTTTCCGATTTCATCGTTCGTCACAGCTGATTCATTGCTTCATCACTAGAGATTCAACATTCTCTCTATCCGTCTCTCTTCATCTCTCGATCCATCGTTTTCCAGTGTATTTTGTCAGGTAATGTGCGATTTTCTTATTTTTTTTTATTGAAATTGTGTTCGGATTCTGTAATAAATAAGTTGATTGGGTTTCATCCTCAGGTTCTTTTTTCATTGTATTTGTGTTTTTATTTTATTTTTCCATGAATTTTATGATCTGCCTTCGACACTTGTGGCTAATGGAAAACTTTCTAATTCGTTGCAGTCTCTTCGGTGAAATATCTTAATTTGAGTCTATCAATCAGGTGCGCAAAGGTTAACAATCGTGCTTATTATTATAAATTGTTGATCTTTTTCTCTGTTAGTGCCATTTGCACTAAAGTGTTTGAGATTGGCATGATCTTTATGGCAATTCAAAGAATATAAAGGTTTTGGTTTTTCAAGTTGGAAGACCATGTTTTGGACATTATGATATGAACATTCTGCTGCCAATCTGATTGAAGATCGAAGAATGTACTTGAGCATGTTCGTGAACATGATCATTTACATGGTTGTCCAGAGAGTTTCCAAGAGACGTGCCAAGCTGATTTCAAGGAGTTAAAACTACCTTTTCAAGATGGATGTTTCAGTATAGAAGTTGTCTTGTTCGAAGATGAAGATTTAGAAAGAAATAGGCGAGTTCTATTCAAGGAATGATTCTAAATTAGGAGTTGTCTGATTTAAACAAGGAAAGTTTCCTTGAAGAGTTTGTGTCAAAATAGGACAATCTGATTACCTTGTTTAGACTATGTCTTGTGTTTATAAATAGCCTGAGAATCAGACTAGTTTAGAGTGCGAGAGTTTACGAATACATAAATGGTAGAGAGTCTAAAAGACTTCATCTTTGAAGGATATAATATTCGGGTAGACTAGGTTTGATCATTGTGATCATTGTGTGTCTAGTCTGTGATTGAAATTCTTTCATTCACACTTTTAAAGGATTCTCAGGAGAGATTTCTGTGGGAACTAGAGGGAGTCTAGGTTATAAGGGGATCTTACAATTCAGTCCATCGAAAGAGGTTGTAGTGTGTAGGAAAAGGGTCGAATAGAGGCGCTCAAACTTAACCGAACCGACGGTTTGTAACTGCTGGTTAGCCGGTTTATCACCGGTTCTGGTTGGTAAGGACGGTTACGGTTTTGTGAACCGTAACTGTCAACTAGAAAATGGAGGTCCGGTTCCTGTTTGGAGTGGCAGATTTTCACAAACTGCCGGTTAGAAACCGGCGATTTTGGCGGTTAACTGGCAGTTTGTGTATATATATATATATTTAACGGCCGAGATCATGATCCGCGTGATCTCGATCAACGGCTAGGAACGCATGGAGGCGGATCGGTGACATGGAACCGTCGGTTAGAAAGTATAAACCGGCAGTTTGGCCGAAAACCAGCAGTTCGGCCGTTTGTTTTTTAAAAATTTTCAAATTCAAATTTTAAATTTTTCCCCCCCACTCCCCAATTTTCACCTATAAATACCCCATCTCCTCCACCATTTTCACTCACATCAAACTCTCTAATTCTCTATATTCTAGCAATATCATTTTCTTATTCAAGTTTTCTTACTCTTATAAGTTACAATCTTACGAAGTTACTCTCTCAATCCTCAATCTCAAGTTCTCAAGTCTTCATTTCTACTCATTTCCTATCATCCCTAATCATCATGTCTAGCCGAGGTAGCCGAGCCGATAAGGGTAAATGCAAAGCTATTGCTGATAGTTCCAAAGGTCCACGTCGTCGTCGTCGTACTCATTTTGGAGTACATATTTCTAATGATGCTGATACGACGTCACCTCAATTTCAACAACAACAACCTGAAGAATATGTGATCCCTATGGCGGAGCCGATAGCGGTTTCTACAACGATCCAAGTGGTGGCAGTTTCTACAACTACAACGATCCAAGTGGTGGCAGTTTTTACAATAATCCTACTACTCAAATGGAAGTTGATGAAGAAGTGGCAAGATGGATCCAGTTTGAAGAACTACAACGATCTCAAGAATCTCGTGCTTTCAGCAACACTGGCGGAAATCCATCAATCGATCTCGACACTGAGGAGGCGGAGGAAGAGGTGGAGGTTCCCGTTCCACCAAGAAATACGGCACTGAAATCCGCTCTCTTCACTATTCATTTCTAAAATGTTGCAAAGAAGAATGAACCAGGTATGTTTGATTTGTATTGCAACTATTGTCCGAAGCAATACAAATTTCACACCGGAGGAAGTTATGGGACGTACTGCTCACACATCACCAACAATCATCAAGTCGAACTTGGGCGTGCTCAAGCTCAATCGCAACTCAACTTCCAACCGGTAAGCAGTTAAAATGTTGAAAGCCAAGGTGAAGGTACGCCGTACTCATCTCAACTCTTTAGGTTTGACCTTCTTGTTGCTAGGGAACAAATGTGTTATTTTATTTGTGAAGAATCTTTAGCACTTCAATTTGCTGATATCATGAATTTTAAACGTCGTATGAAAGCTGCTTATAATCATGGTGCTCAAAGAATACCTAGAATGACCATGACTAGGACTCTTGAAAGATTGCATATAAGATATAAGTCGAAATTGAAAAGTGTTGTTAGTAAAATTCCTTATAGGGTTGCTATTTGTTCTGATAAATTTATCCGTCGTCATTATATTGCTGTTACATTGCATTGGATTGATTATTCATGGAATTTGAATAAACGTTTAATTATTTTTCAGAGATTTAACTGTCAACATAGTGCTGCTAATATTGTTAAGGTTATTATTAAAATTTGCAATCAATTTAAAATGTTTGATAAAAATTTTTCTATTGGTTTTGATAATTTGAGTGCTAATATGGCTAGTATTAGAGAATTAATTTAAACATGTAATCCAACCTTGCATGGTAAATATTTTCATACTCGATGTATTGCTCATATTTTAAATTTATGTATTCAAGATGGACTTAGAATATTAAATAACTCAATTCAACCTATTTGTGATGTTGTTGACTATATTCATGGTAGGGTTAGAGTTAGACGTAGGTGGGAAAAATTCTGTAGGAAAAATGGTGTACATGCTAAAATTTTAAACTTAGATATGCCTAATAGGTGGAACTCTACTTATGAAATGCTTTCTGCAACTTTGGAATATCGTGAATTATTATGTTCTTTTTTTGCTACACATATTGAATCATTTATTTTATTATCTTTGTATTGGGATGATTGTCTTGAACTAATGGAGCTTTTACACGTTTTCCAATATGCAACAAAAGATTTATCCGGTGTGTATTATTCTACTGTTTGTAAATTTATGTATCATTGTTGTTTAATTGCTGCAAAATTTAATTCTTGTAGTCATAAGCCTGATTTGCAAGAAATGATTCTAGCCATGGTAAAAAAATGGCTTAAATATTTTGATCATGTGCCTAATATTTTTTTTGGTTGCAAAAATATTGGATCCTACTTTTAAACTCAGTGGTACGACGAGATGATTGATATGTATTATAAATTTTTATCTACTATGAGTTTTACAGGATCCGATCCCTCCGGTGGAGGTATGAATATATATGTCCCACCTATTGAAGAAATTAAAAAAGATATTTATGAGTATATACATTCACTTTATAGAAAATATGAGATAAAACAAGTCGTTCTTCAAGTTCTAGTAGTGCTTTTTCGATAGGATTAAATACTTCATCTTCACGTGATAGTGCTTTACAAGAATTCTAAATTTTTTTCCAAAGTAGAGGAAGTGTTAGGCGTAGTCAAAATGAATTAGAAATGTATTTGCAAGACCCTATTGTGCCCCCCGATGATGAAAATGCAGGTCCCAATAATTTTGATGTTCTCAAGTGGTGGTCCCGAAATCAAGAGCGGTATCATTTGCTTGCAATTATGGCAGGGAGATTTTTGGAGTCTCGGCATCAACGGTTGCAGTCGAGCAAGCTTTCAGTGAATCCGGTTACATGTTGGACGAATGGAGATCAAATTTGACACCGGATCACCTCGAAGCTCAAATGATGTTGAAGGACGAGTCCAAAGCCGACCTAAGAGAGCAAGAGAACCGTTGGGATGACTTAATGGATGACCCGCTCATTGAAGTTGGCTCGGAGAGTGAAGTCGAAGGAGGGAGCCAAACCGGAGATGATTGGGACAACGACTTCGAATTCTAGACTCGCCAAGAAAAAAAGGTAAAATGAACTACGAGGGCTTTGATTCCAAGGTAAGGGATATGTAGGCAGCTTCATATGAAGTGCAAACCCAAATTTCAATTATTTCTTCCCCCCCCCCCTAAATTAGTCAAAATTGTTAAATGTTAATTCTAGTTTGTACTTTGTAAATTGTAATTTAGTGTTAAATTGTAACTTGTAAATTTGTAAATTGTAATTTCATATTTTCATAGTTTGTTTAATTTACAATTTTTAATTTGATAAATTAAATTGTATTCTCAATTCTCAATATTTTTGTAAGTTGTAAAATTGTAACTTGTAAATTGTAAGATATAAATTATAAAGTTATATAATAATATCAAAATTAAAATAAACTTGTGTTTAATTTGTCACACTTCTTAGTTTTTAACTTGTAAATTAGTAATTTTGTCGATTTAGTACTTAGTAGTAAGTCCAAACCCAATCGTCTGTTCGAGTTCGAATAAAAAAAAATCAAAAACCGACGGTTAACTGGGTAACCGTCGGTAACCGGCGCTAACTGCCGACGCTCCAAACAAGCAGTTCCGGTTACAAAACTGCAACCGGCAACCGCCATGACACGGTGCGGTTCCAGTTCTGGCCATCCGGAACCGTGTAACCGGCGGTTACAAACCCGGACCGGAACCGTGGGCGCCTCTAGGTCGAGTGACAGGAGGTCATCGTGTAATAGCCTTTGTAATCTTGCAATAGAGTAGTAGATTGTTTCTCACTGACTTGTGAAGTCCCTCTGACGTAGATTAGTTGATCAAACAGTGTTATCAACCTTGTGTCATTTACTTGCTTTCAGTTTATCTTTCTGACCTTGCTTGTTCACTATAATGTACATGTACATGATGTTGAACATGACTACACAGTTTATGTAACTTCATACTCATTATAGATTGTTGAATATGAATATGTTTGTATGTGTACCATTTGAATTGAAAATAAGTATCTGATTGCAGCTGATTTTGTATCTGATGTGGTCTTTATGTGATTTTTTATTTTATTTCACTATTCATAGATGTTAAATATCTGTTAAATATGAGTAATATGAATTTTTATTTGTTTTGATTTCAGTTCATATGAGTAATGTGAATTATTGTGTTAAGTATCAGTTAACATGTTTAGGAGTACCACTTGAAGTAGAAACATGTATCATATTTTTAAGTGGTATGTTTATGTCTTTAAAGGTTTAGTTATTTTTCATATTTAGTTTTGGTTCTTTTTTTTTGTTTTTGTATTAATTGAATGTCAAGAGATGCTCATTTTAGTGTTTGATTGAAAATTTTATGAGTCATGTTAAGTGTTTCGTGTCTGGATGATTTTTTATTTTGATTTTTGAAATCATAAATAATGTTTCTGTAACAGCCCAGTCCCGAGAAAGGGATTAATGAATGAGAATGGAGTGTTATTGAGGGATTAATATGAAACATATGGAAGATTTACAAGAAGGGTTTACAGATAGAGATACACTTTTGAAAGATAGACGATGATACTCGGAATTACTTAATTTAGAAAGAAACATACTTTGCAGAATATGATGAACGAGAAACTCTAACTAGTCAGACACCAACAAGCATAGACCCATTCATAGGTCAAAGTGAATAAACAGATGCCAACATACTCAAGCCTCTCTATATACGAAAGGAAAATATACTCGAGAAACAGGAATAGAACTTAATATGCATCATTATATAAATAAGATCGGGTTTGGACATTTTGTTCATAGAAACTTGAATAGAATGACATGTCTTAGAATCAGATAATATTTATCAGAGTAGCAGAATCATAGTGGAATTTAAGCACTTATACTATAGCAAAAACTTGGCAGCTAACCCACATCCACAACCACCATCATCTTCAGCATCTCAACCTGAAAACATTTGAAAAGGAGGGCGTAAGCACTAATGTACTTAGTGGGTTTTAATAAAAGCTTATTTAATAACTTGAGAAATATCCAATAATCAACTGGCGGTATATGGAGAGCAAAACGCAAAAGCCCTCTCCATATCCGCAAAACCTTTTCTTTACTTTTGGGCCTAACCTTGGCTTAAACCTGATGTCAACTGCACCCTTAGGCATGCCATAGGATAGAAGAGGGGTTACCTCAAATACCCAAACGAGTTTACGAGGGCATTAACTCAGCAGTGACTTACTTAAATGATCAAAGATAATAAATCTTGAGCTCGATCCTGGCTATAAAAGCTATATTCTTCCTTTCTTAACTTCCTTCCTTTCTTAACTTAGCTCCATTTCCTTAGCTAGAATTATTGAGCCTAGAGCAATCGTCTAAGGCTAATCCTTTATTTAAGCATGATTTCGGTCTATAGGGGATTTATCACTACCCTAAAAGGCAATGCTTAGCTAAATAAACTTTAGCAAAATCCAACATTCACATACGAGGAAATGAACGTGCATAAACATAAATTGCAATTAAAGCAATTCTAATTATCTCATGCTAGTATAAACAATACTCAATCATTTCTAGCATAGATAAACATGTTTGAGAGCTCACTTAACATATAATAACTTCCTTTTCTTCCTTCCTTTGTACAGAGATCAATCAGGTAAAGCAAAAATGTTTCATTGGATATTTCATTTACCCTAACATGCTTCTAGAGCTTATTAGCTCAAACTTTAGATGAATATAGATTTACCCACCTCGACTACTGGACAGAAGATGAAGCAATG
This sequence comes from Perilla frutescens, assembly GCA_026008535.1. Lineage (NCBI taxonomy): Eukaryota > Viridiplantae > Streptophyta > Magnoliopsida > Lamiales > Lamiaceae > Perilla > Perilla frutescens. The sequence continues at coordinate 65,430,571 of BRKX01000003.1, read as the reverse complement.
AGCTGAAGATTTTTCTCCGGGTTTCCACGGGGCTCACTTGCTCCTACAAAAGTCGAATCATTGACTTAGCGGCCTCCTTCGAAGAATTCTAACATCTAACATAAAATTGAACAACATCGAACTATACTACCCGTAAATAGGACTTAAACATAGATTGCACGACTTTAAAACCTTTAGAAAACATAAGGGTTTGAAATACTTGAGAATCGAACACACTTGGAACAAGAACTTGAAGGCAGAAGCCTTGCACGGGCCGTGCTAATTAATGGGGCGAGAACCTGACACCCAGATTTTCTGACACGGGCCGTGCAAGCATAACACGGTCCATGCAAGCCCTTGCACGATCCGTGCTAGCTTTCCAGACTCACGCTGTGAGTTCTGCACGGCTTTGCACGGGCCGTGCAACCCTTGCACGGTCCGTGCTCTTTCATAAACCTTCAAAATTTTTGATTGAGGTGTTGGTCGAGGCGTTTCTCGGTTGCCTCTCCCTTTTCTCGACGTTTTAAACTTGAAACAAGGCTTAGAACTTTGCAAAAACATAGGAATGAACATACTTTTAACTTTAAAAGAAATAGACATTATAACGGAATAAACATGACAATCCTCCTTGAATACTAGAAATAATGTCGAAATCTTAAATATGAACTTGAACGGAACTTCAATGAAATAAACGAGACTAATTCCTAGAAATAATGATGAGAACATAATAACGAGAATAACAACAAGCAATATAACGGAAATGCTATTAAGTTGGAACTTTAACAAGAATCGAAATACTAAATTTTAGACGAAAAGTAAACGAATAATAATGAAGAATATGAAGAACTAGAAGAACGGAAAGTAAATGCAGAAACTTAAAGATAAGAAAGAAAATGGATTTGAGACCGACGAACAAGAATGGACGGAGTCAGGTGCGTCCAAGAAAGGTGGCTAGCTCGGCATCTCGTCGAGTCGCAACGGCGGCAGAGCCGCCTACTACAACCCAACGGCGCCCCTAGCACCTTCCCTCACTTCATCCCTTCCATGTCGCTCCGCTCGTCGTCTCGGAGGTGAACTCACGAAGAGACTCCTCACTCGACTAGAACTTCAACTCTCTCAAGCTCTCAAGCTTTCCCACTCTCTAGATTTGGGAAATGAGAGGATTTGGTGCAAAAATAAATAAAGGGGTGGATTTCTATTTATAGGAAAAGCTTTGGCTTCCAAGGGAAGCCACTTCAGTGCAAGATTACTGCAAAAGTTACCCCGGGTTCGGTTAAAAGCTGTTTTATTCAATGTCGAGGTTCAAATGACCTCAGACACAAAATCTGAAAATACCGAGAGACTCGTTGGCTCGAATACTAGTGAACCAACCTGGGTCATGATGAAGATGAGGTCGTCAGAAGAAAGACAAGCCAAGATTCCTTTTTCAGAATTACTTTTTACTATTTACTCAGACTGACAGATTTTACTCTCGAGCGTTCGATTGACCTCAGAATGGAAATCCGTGAATGTGGACGAATTCTTTGAGTCGTTTCCCATAAGAGGGGCTTAGCAGAACAAGACTCAAATTAACGAGAAGGATTTTATAAATTTTTCAAATCACGAACACACGCAAAAGTTATTATTAATTCGTCCTTTAAATACGTTTTTCATCACCGGGAACTCAAATGACTTCAGAATAAAATTTCAGGAACACCGACACACTCCATCAGTTAAAACCTTTCTAATAAGACCAAAATTGGCCATAACAGAGTTAAGATCAAATTTTTGAAAAAGACGACCTTATGAAAAATGACCCCTAAAGTCGTGACTGACATCTGACCTCACTTAATTCTTAACTAAACTTTTTCCCTAACTTCTTAATTACTCTTAATAATACTCTAAACCTTATCTGAAATTTTGGGGTGTTACAGTTTCGATATGTGTTTTAGTCAGATAAATGCTAGAAAATATATTGAATAGGAAAATCTCTTTATGTGTACCAGTTGAATTGAAAACAAGTATAAAATTGTAGTCCATTTTGTATTTGATTTTTTTTTTTTATGTCATTTATTGTGTTATCCATTTTTTATTTTAAATAACTGTTGTAGAGATGTTTATTTTAGTGTTTGATTTAAAAGTTTATACAAGTAATATAAATTATGATATTAAGTATAAGTTAGCATGCTTATGAGTAGCACTTGAAGTAGAAACATGTATCACATTATTCATAATTTTTGCCTCTTATATTTTTTACGTAGTATGTTTATGTCTTCAGAATTCAGTCAACTTTCATATTTTGTTTAGGTTCTATTTTTAGTTTTTGTCGTTTTGTTTTCATTATTTGTTCAAATATGTTCATTTAAGTGTTTGACTGAACATTATATGTGTAATTTGAAATATTATGTTTTAGTATCTCAAAGTATCTCAGAATATGGTTATTTGTAGATTTGATGGCAATGCTTATTTGTGCCCTGACTTAGGAAATGTTTGAATTATTTTTATATAATTTTTTTCCTTTCAATTTTTGGTCCTTGTTTTTCCTAATTGATTTGTAATTTTATTTCTAGTTTTGTAGTCTTATGGTCGAAAGAAGCTACGAGCACTATATTGGGCTAGTATTGCTTTTCACTACAAAAAAATCGCATTTTAGCGACGGATTTTTCCGTCGCTAAACATAAAAAATTCATCGTTAAATCAATTTAGCGACGGATTAACGACGGATCCAATCCTTCGTTAATCCTCTAGTCGTAAAATCATTTTAACGATAAATTTAACGATGAAAAAATGTTAGCGACGGAATTAACGACGGATTTTTTCCGTCGTTAATATATTGTCAAATTCTGTCGTTAGGAAATAAAAAATATTAAATTTAGTGAAGGAATTAACGACGGATTTTTTCTATCGTTAAAAAAATAAAATTGAACAAGTCGCGGCTAAGCCACCAACAGCGAGCCGAGCCAAGCTAAAGAGCCGAGCCACCAACCGTCGTTAATCCTCTAGTCGTAAAATCATTTTAACGACAAATTTAACGACGAAAAAATGTTAGCGACGGAATTAACGACGGATTTTTTCCGTCGTTAATATATTGTCAAATTCTGTTGTTAGGAAATAAAAAATATTAAATTTAGTGACGGAATTAACAACGGATTTTTTCTGTCGTTAAAAAAATAAAATTGAACAAGTCGCGGCTAAGCCACCAACAGCGAGCCGAGCCAAGCTAAAGAGCCGAGCCACCAAGCCACGCCATAGGCACCTATATTAATTCGCTGAATCTCACGCTTGGGAGAGGATTCGATCCCAGGCCCTTTGAGAAAGAGGAGACGCCTCTAACCATGTGGGCTAGGGTATGTTTATGTACAATTACACAAATAATATATATCTATACACACATACAAAACCTATTTTGATTGATTTTTTATTTCAAAATTAAATAAAATCTATAGTATTCATTTATTTAAATATCTATTATATTTATATTTTTATCATAAAATATAATTATATTATATCATTATTTAATATTAAATTATTTTAATTATTTTACTCTGATATTATATATTTATAATTAATAATATTTATAAAATTAAAATTAAAGTGATAGAATTATTAAAATAAAAAATTATTAATTAGTAATTTCAAAATATATAAAATATTAAAAATAATATAATAAAGTAAAAAAATTAAAATAAAATAAATCTAAAAATAAAAAAATTAATAATATTAAAAAGATTAATTTCAAATTCATAATTAATTAGTAATTAAAAAATGAAAATATTAAAAATAATATAGAATAATTAAAAAAATCAAATAAATCCATAAAAAATAAAATAAATAAAAAAAATAAAAAATTGATTTAAAATTCGTAGTCAAGAATTAATTGAAAAATTAAAAATAAAAAAATAATAAAAAATAATAATAAAAAAAAATCAAAATTAATTTTAACGACGGAAAATTCCGTCGTTAAATCCGTCACTAATATTAAAAAAAAAATAAAAATTTAACGACGGATTTTTCCGTCTCTATCTTAACTACGAAAAATTCCGTCGTTAGTCCGTCGTTAAGTTAATGACAGAATTTTCCGTCGTTAATCCGTCGTTAAATATCATAAATTTAATTCATTGTTAATCCGTTGGTATTTTAACGACGGAATATGATCCGTCGTTAAATTCATCGCTAAATCGTGTTTTTTGTAGTGTTTGCAGGCACGATTAACTTGAGATTTGAAGTGCATAGGTGCGTCCTTGCATTCATGAATAGAAGGAAGAAATTACTGAGATTGTGAATTTATATTTTGATATTTGGAATGTTGTTGGATACTGTCTAGAGTTGAAGAACTGTTGATGTATTTTGTTTTGGTGTATCATGAATTATATATTAGGTTTTTTGATATGTCATCATTCAACTTAAACATGTACTTTTTGTCATGGAGATGATTGTGTGGGCCAAATACTCTATGTTTTTTTTTGTGGTTTTTGTAATGATGAATCAATTGGGGTTATTGATGGATGTAATATGAAATGGTGGCTTCTATCATTGAATTTTAAATTTTGTGGAATAAATTTCTTATGAAATAATCACTGTTTTTATTACTAAACAATATTTATTGCTTCAGAATTAACTGCAATCATGTTCATTAAAGAACATCCATAACTTGCACTTAAAGAAAAATGGATTTGTTTTTAGAAATAATGTTAGTATTATTTGTTAAGCTATAAAGTATCACATGTTAAAAAAAAAGTAACACTTGTGTTTGAAAAAGTATCATATATTCGGCCTAAAAGTATCAATGACATCGAAAAATGTATCATATATGAAATAAATGTATATTCAGTCACTTTAATGTCATTGAACTGTCATATTCTCCTAAATGAGTAGATATTTATTTCTATATTGAAAAAACTACAAAAATAAATAAATTTCATAAATGAATTTCTAATAAATGAAATTTCATCATAATAATATTCCAAAATCATAAAATACCAACATATTTAATTCCCATCAATATTTTATTCCAATACAACTCTTAAAATATCCCAAAATATATTAAAAATGAAGAATCGTCAATCCAAGAATCACTTATATTGAAGACAAACATCAAACTGATATTCATTTAAAACAAATGAGGCTTGAGAGTTTTGGAGCCAAACTCATTCAACTGAGTTGAATTTGCTGGACTATTGCCTTTCTATTTTCTGCCTCATTGTCATATTCATTAATTATGATAAAAGCAAGTGTATTATCATCCAAATGATTCAGTTATGATCAAGGATGAAAATATCGCTATTGCAACATATATCGCAACTTCAATTTTACGGATATATCGATATCGCATATCGATATCGCAGAAAATTGAAAAAAATGACGGAAATCATATTAAAATCTTGGAAATTTAGCATGAAATTTTGAGAACTATTATGACATATTATTATGCACTTATTCCGCTAATTTTTTTGATAGAATTATATTTTGAAAGCAAATATATGAATAATACATTATATAAATACCGTCTGTGACAATACATTTGACAAAATAATGCATAATACAACATAAAATGACTAAATAAAGATTATAAAGTACAATTAATACCAAAATGAGGATCTATGAGGTTCAAATATAGTAGATGGAATGTCATCTTGTTCTAAACAATATTGGTACCAACTTATCACGTTCGAGTAATTATTGATATAATTATTCACATGCGCTTGATATGTTTCTTGATTTCTTCCAACACCTTCACCATGAATTGGATAATGTCCACTGACCCAATTATTTTGTTGATACACGTTTTGAGTAGTCCAATCAATTTGTGAACTCTCATATGTGCAAGAAGCATATGAATCTTGGGACATATCACTATGATCAGTGCCACCCATATTCATAGAATCAAGATTTGGCAAATAATTTATATTAAATCTTAGATTTCAACTTCGTGTGATATATGGGAGAAAAATTTTAGTGATTTGTCCATCATGTCCTCTAACTGAAAAAATGAAAAAATAAAGTCAGTTCACGTGCATCTCACTTTTCTTCCTAAGACAACTGTTGATTTTTCGGTCTTCTTTCTCTTATATTTTTTTGCAAAGTGAATGTCTTTATAAAGCAAAGAATATTGTAACTCAAATAATTACATTGAAGACCTAAAAAAGATCACAAAAATATATAGTATTAAATAAAAATCAAAATATATTATAGAAATATTAAAAAAATCGCGATATATTGCGATATCTTGCGATATTTTGCGATTTCTCGTCGATACTCGGGAAAAAAGATATTCCCCCCAATATCCGTATCGCAATGTCAATATCCGCGATATTTTCATCCTTGGTTATGATTGAGGCTCATTCTGGGAATCAACCAAAAATTATTTTTCACATGTATTCAGATCCAACAACATTAATGTGCAAGTTTCGAGTGTGTTCGACACCAGAAAATCTTTGAAACTCAACGCTTGTTCATGGACGAATCGAGACCATCCATCTTTGAAAAATATTTGATCATCATCATCACACTTTCTGCTCACATTTATCTCCCGCTTTCCAAGATTGCCTTTTCAAATTTCTCTTCTTTTAGCTTCCCACAAAAGGCTGGTGGCAACCACTTCATGTCCACAACCCAAATCAAATGACTCTAAAATTATCGCAAGAAAATATATTAAAAGATGAAGAATATTCATTCCAAAAACTGCAAAGAGAAAGTAAAAAAATATGGGTCAGATATTAAAAGTATCATATATTAAGCATACAAGTATCATATATGATGCAGACATGTATCAATTTGATATTATCTAAAACTAGTATTTCACCCACGCGTTGCGCGGTGGCTACCGAGCGGTATAAAACGTTATTTAATCCACAATTGATGTCACACCCATTATCTCATCTTATGTTTGAAATTTTTATTATAATTATTTTATATATAATATTTCTTTCATTGTATTACAATTTTTTTCAACACAACATTAGATACGGATTAGGTCAATTCTATCTAATAATAATAACTCAGATAAGCACAAGTTGTTTTGCAGTAGCATGCATGTTGCGTTGCAACTTGCAAGAAGAACATTATAGTATTAAATAATAATAATAATTTTAAAAATAATTTTTAACAAAGAGGAATGAACTTACATAATATATATGATAACATTTATTAAGTTTAATATTGTATTATCTTTTAATAAAATTAGTAATCTAATCAAGTTCCAAACTCAATAACGGAAATAAATTTTTAAAAAATATATGAGATAATTTGTATATAACATTTTTGGTAAATTTGACTTTTCCAACTCCTGATGTCACAAAAGCAGCTATATAAATATGAATTCACTGCATCCATTTTGTGAAACTCAATATATGATCAACGGTGGTATTTTAAATCTGGCATAGATATTGATGAAGGCAACAACACAACAATTGAAACAAAATCTTTACTTGCATAACCTCAATATGAGAATAAATTAGAATAATCACTTCTGCCACTCTAAAAGTAATAATAATTTCCAGTTTCCAAGGAGCTTATCATTTCTTATTAACTTTTTTCTAAGAAAATTTTAACAATAATATTATGAATATTTAGCTCAATATTAAGCTTCTACTTGAGCTGTTAGCATATTTTACCATACACAAAAAACATGTTCGACTCAGAAATAATACTTACTTAAAACACATGCGCAAAATTTAAAAATTTAGAGATGCTGCATTATTTGTATACAATGGCTGCAAGCATCTTTTGTGGTATCAGTAAAGCAACTCAAATCAACTAAGCAATGAAATTAAAAATGATGAAGAAATAAATCAACAACAAACAATGATGAATTTACAACATGATAGCACAAATGATTGAAAAAAAAAACTCAAATTTGAAAATGGTATCATATAGCCATATCATATCAGATTCTTTAATTTCATTAAATTTGAATAAGGTGTCTTATTATAGGTTCCTATAAAATGTAACAATTTGTGAATATTTTACTTCATTTAAGCAAAGCCGTCACTAAATGACAATTCGCTATTCATAAGATATGCAAGAGCATATATAAATCATCTCCTGAACATTACTTTAGTAAAATTACAACAGAAAAATAGTGGAATTAAGCCGGCATGTTTCCTCTTCATAAAACTGGCGTGTTTCCTCTTCATGGTCAACATTTTTTAATTATGAAATTTTAAATACAGTTAGTAATAATTGTTATAACTTGCACCCAATAACATTAATGTCTAAATTTTTAAAAATATTTAGAAAAATAAATGCATAAAAAAGGGAAACTTAATGACCACAATTCACAATCTAATTTACAAAATTGCCATCAATTTGGAGGCAAAATTAGATTTTTTTGTTTTTATATATAGTATAGAAGGGTAGGCAAGGGAAGAAAACTCTCATACAGGTCACCATTTTTCCATCTTTAAATCACAAGAGATTCAGTTGCATGATTTTTAATTTCTGAAGTAGCAATTTCAACCTGCAATAAAATCATAGTAGTGAGTGAAATACAACGTAATAAAATCTAATATAAAACCACAGGATTGAAGTGAACATAAAGAAGCTATTGTACTCCTAGAAACAAAGAAGTCGTCTAAAATGAACTGTAAGATTTCCAATTAACATATCCAACAGTTGCATCTCTTTCTTCAAAACAAAAATCCAATCCAATATAAGACTTAATGCATTCAATCTAGAAATCAAAGCAAACCAATATCTTACTCTGCTTCACTTCACTTTGCACTAAATCACTTTTATTAGCTTTGACAGTGTAATAAGCATGAATATATAGCTGAAACAAACCAAAAGCTACTCCAATTCCATGTCCAGTCTACACCTAAAACAACAAAATAATAATAGATTAGGCCACAATTTATCCACTTATCTATAGAACTGGAGTACAGTTGCACAAGCCATTGTGAAACATGTGAATATTTACCTCTAACCAAGCTCAAGGACTCAAAAACCATTTAGGCTTGCATCATTCATCTAATTAGCAATATCTTCATCTCTAGCTTCTCTAAAATAAAATCCCAGATCTTTCTCTACATCCCTATCAAAAAACTTAAAAATACATAATCCATTTCAGCATCCAGATATTCATGATATAACATCACATTCCCTCAAGCATGTTAAATTACATTGACTTCCAGTTTATTCCAATCCTAACTGAATCAAATGAGTAGCCAATGTATCTACAGAAAGGTCTATAATTGACTAAAAATGGCCATGTAGATTATATTATAAAATAAGAACAAAAAATACGAAGGTTTGCAGCTTTTTCTCTATCCACATGGTTCTCTCATCTCTGAAAAAAAAAAGACTTGATTTCAATATAACAAATTGTATTCTCTATAAAGACATTCAATATAACAAATTGTATCAAAATAAAGACATCCTCCATCCACATGGTTCTCTAAAATAAAAACTTGATTTCAATATAACAAACTATATTCACAGGAAACAAAAGAGAACAAACTGCACATGAGCAGTGATCTGAAAACATAAATATTGAGAAGTAAGGGGTATACCTTAGGGGAGAGCGCTCTAACTTGCTCTCTTGGCAGGGTCATAACATCAGCACAAACGGTTTTAACCCTCGAATCACAGTGGACAGATGGAACCTTCACCCTCTGCAACACAACCACAAATCAACCAAATAATTTGTATAAAATTACATTCATGACGACTTTATAAAATTAACCAAACATGCAGTCCCAACAAAAAGCTTCATTAAACACATAATCGAATACTACACAAGAAACAATTTTTTTATTTAAAAAGAAGCTAAGTTAATGAAAAATGGGCTAATATATGAAGAATTACCTTAGTATCAATCCCCACAACTACTCCACCCTTTTCTAAGGGACCCAAATTCTGATATGCCACCTGCATTACAGAGTAGTCGAAACTGGATTACAACATCTCTCAAAAACATGATTCCATCAAATAGAACCAATCAGCACACTACACTTCTTCATCTCAATAAGCACAATACAATCTTTAAACACAAAATTAAGCACAAAAAAATGGAAGTAGTGATGGCACAGTGGTACCTGAAGCCAAGCACCAGGAACACAAGTAAGATCAAGAACAAAGCCACCAAGGCTTATGATTTGGTACTGCTTCTGCATCTGAATCAACTGTACTTCCCAATCCAATTTCGACAAAGAACCCTCACATAAATTCATTTAATTTTAAGAGATTGATTATGTAATACCATGTAGCTAGACCCAAAGCTCCAACTGTTTCAATGCAAAAATAAAAATAAAAATGGCACCATAGACCCAAAAATATATGACCACTATAAACCAAAATGTGAAATAAAACTGCATATTCATCTCCACATGAGCAATTACCTGTAATCCACAAAATGCAATCAGAACCAAAATTGGAAGAGAGAAAAATTACCTGTGCAGATTGAAACCTGTAACATTTTTTTCTCTCTGAGATGATAATCAGTCAATTTTCCCTGAAATTCTCGTCCAATGAAACTGTGAATTTTCACAATAAATTTGAAATAAATTCAATAAAAGAAATGATGAGTGCTTAAAATTTTAGTTACAGTGAACTCCTCTTACTCTCCACACACAAACTAACAACAATTCTCCCTTGGTCGTGAATCTTCTTCAGGAATGATGAACTCTTTTTACTCTGCACACAAACCAACAACAATCTAAGCAACAAAGATAAATTTTTTTAATCTCCATTATAAACTCAAACCCAAATTCGTAAGGAAAGAAAAAATTAACAATTAAAAATCACATCGACTCTAACGAAAAAGAAAAAAAAAGACGAAAAATCTATGACTGTTGGTGTTTCAGCCTGAGGGTTTAAGGTTGTTTATCTGACTTTGAGGTTGTTTACCTGACTTTCATCCACGCATCAACCTTTCTCTCCGTCTGAAATCTATCGCTCATTCTCTGTTTCCAAAAAATAGCCGCTACCATTTTTTCTCTGGAAATCCACTACTCCTTCTCTCCCAAACATCATCTCTTTTCCTCAATTTCTTCTATTGCCTAAATTTTGTTGGGAGTATTTTGAGAAATTGAAAATGAAAAAGTTTTGGGTCTACCGTCTACAGAGTTTCTCACTCATGGTTTTGTGGGGGAAAGGGGTATTCATGTGTTTGAAATAACTTCTGGAGTCGTGGGCTCGTGGCAAACAGTTTTATCTGTAATGGGTCAATTATTAAAGAAATTAAAAAATAAAATAGAATTAATATCACACGCATTATATATAGTATAGATTTACAACCACCGTTTTAAATATTTAATTAATATTTTAATTGAATAATATAGTCAAATTTAATGACCTCAGAATTACAATGTTTTTACAAAATTGCCATCAATCAATTTCAATTGAAAACCTTCTTTTTATATATAGTATAGATAATCGAAGGTTTAGAGTTTTGGAACCAAACTCATTCAGTTTGCTGCATTATTTACCTTGTTCTTCTGCCTTTCTCAACTTGTCATTTAATTTTTTTCTCCTTCCACTAGGTTGTTGCTTTTGAACATCATATACTTTACTTCAAAATTTTCACCCACTATGTTGACCATTGATGGTATAGATTACAAAAACTCATCTTAAAAATTATGAAATCATCATCTCCAAATTGTCCTCAATTTGAACCATTATAAGCAATTTTTCATCAAATTAAAATTTCTGAAATTCACACATAAATTCTCAAAAATTTGAATATCGAAGTGTGGAATACACAAAAGTAATTTTATAGCTAAAAAATCTGAAAGCTTGAATTTCGTGAGGTCATCTTCAAAAATTTGAGAGCTACAACAAAAGAGGTGGAATTGTCGATTCTGAGTTTGTGTTTTCCTTCACCTCGAACTTCCGATATCGACGGTAGAATTAGTGTTTTGATCGTGTTTCCTCGACGGCGGTGGTGGCTTCACCTTGGACGACAACAATCGACGATGAATTGCGAGCTACGGGAATCGGGAGATGCGATTTATTTCATATCTTTTTTTCCCATTTTTTCTATTTTTTTATTGGGTTGGCAGCTGCTATGGGCTAGCTCCTGATGGGCCAACCCCAGCCTCGTGTATAGGAGACTAGCCTTTTAGCATATTACTATGCTCTTTACCTTTATTGCAAGTCATTTTTCGTCATTTTTTTTTTCTCATTCTTAACATCATCAAAATATATTATTTCTTTAGAAAAAAAATAATGGCATTAAAATTCCACATAAAATAGAGGAATAAATAATTGAAATACGTAAAAACAATTGTGAAACAGAATTACTTCTTCTTGAAAATTAATCACGAAATAGTAGAGCATTTTTGTGCTCGACATGTTCAAAACAATGGTACATAGTACAAAAAACAATATAAAAATATTTTAGAATACACAAGTCATTGTTACCTTTTATCTCTCGAATCGGCCAGTTGAGTTGATGATCTCGAACAAATTTTAAGAAAAATATTGAGATAGATACTGAAAGTTGAACTAATTTCTCAACTCTAAAATCAAAGCCTCATAAAAAGGGTTCAAAATCATAACATAAATATTTTTGTATTTTGTAAAAGAAAGGTGAAAAAAAATAATTCAACTAACATAAATTTTTAGAAACATTAAAGGGGGAGATAGAAAACTATTCGATGAAAGATTTGAATTTGGAAAAGACAGATGAACTAATCGGTGAAGATTGCCAGAATGGAATTGGTGATATTTAAAATGATGTCGACATGAGAAGGAAGGTGAAAGCGGCGTAGATAGTTCCCCTCGATTATGAAGATGTGCTCAAATCCTAACGATTAATTTCGTGATTTCATTTTTAGTGTTGGATATGTTTTGTAACTGGGTTTCATTATGTGATACTAAGCTTTATCTTTAATTTCTTTCAAATGTAATGGTTATTTATGTAATAATATGGGCTACTTTCTTTGTAACATGTTTTTTTATTGGGCTTTATCCTTTGTAATTTTGGCGAATCAAATAATTTATATTTTTTTTAAATATTTTTCTTACAAATAACTAATTATCTGAGTTTGTATCAATAAATATTAAGGTGATATATTCTTCATTTTATTACTAAATTAACCTACTATATTATTTTAGATTTTGAAACATCTTAATATTAATTACTATTTTTTTAATAATATTTTTAGCTCTAGAATCTTGATCACTAAGTACATCATTTTTCGTTGTATTTTAAGGAGCTCTAATTGGGGGCATCCAATCCTTTACCAATATTTTTTTTCTTATCATCCACTTGACATCCTATATTTCTTGATTGAATAATCACTTATAATGAAATTGATTACTTTTCGGTCTATCCTTCCAAAATGTTTTTATTTTTATTTTTAAAAAACTCTTATATTATAATATTATTTATATTGAAGTTATACTTATTAGATTTACTTGACACTTTAAGATATAGTTCCATAAAAAATTCTAATATAAAATGGGATAAAATAGGACATCAATTACGGATCATACCGCACAACGCACGCGGGTAACTCTAGAATATAGAATCAGAAATAAGGCGGGACACCAATTATGAACTATATATCATTACCTTAAATCACATCACGCAACGACGTGGGTGTAATACTAGTTCATGGAAAAACCAAACACATCTTTGTTTGGGAAAGTTAAATTATACTGTGTTCGAGCAATACGTAATCTGTCACCTTTTCATTTTTTTTCCCCATGGAATTCTCACTGTCTCGCCTCATGCCTAGGCCAATAAGTTGTAAATCAGTTGAGTCGAATTGCGCTGAAAATACATTTGTTCAAATTTATCTAAAAAGATATGGAACTTAAAAAATTATACATGTTTGATCTAGTTTGATCATTTACCGAGTCGAGCGCAAACGAACTTTTAATTGAACAAACACGAGTTTGGCTCAACTAGTTTGATATTTTTATACACGTTTGCTTTATTTATACGTACTAAGCTCGAGCTCGAACTTTAAATCTTATCAAATACTAAAATAAAATTCATGTGTGTTTGAGATGCTTATCGAACTGAGTTCAAATCAACTTTTAACAAACAAAAATAAGTTAAATATGGAGTCAAGTGGTTTGATTTTGAACCCTAAAATGCTCCATTATATACCAATAGAAAAAAGGAAAATGATCAAATACATCAATCATATTTTATTCTATGTGCAAATACATAATTTGAGAGAGAGATGATATTTATTTAGTTATTTACCTTTTCACACTATTTTTTTTTATCTTATTCTATGTGCAAATACATAATTTGAGAGAGAGATGATATTTATTTAGTTATTTATCTTTTCACACTATTTTTTTTATCTTATTTAATTTATTTCATAGTCTGTATTGGTAGATGCACTAGATAATTCAATCAAATCTATCATTTCTTCCAAAAATAAAAATATATTACTCATTATCAAAAGTTAAGCCACACTCTGAAAATCCATAATAATCCATAAAATAGGACTACTAAATATATACTACATCCGTTTCAAAATGTTTGTTGTTTTAGGTTTTTTTTTTTGGTGTTTCTAAATACACCACAAATTTTTCATTATACACCACTATTAAAATTAATTTAAAAATAATTAATTATTAAATTATTTAAATACCCTTTTAGTTTTATTTTTCCTTTTCTTTTTTCATTTCTTCTCTGATGTGTTCTTTGTCTGATTCTGCCGATCATCCACCTAGAATCCGGCCATATCAAAAACTTCCAAAAGATTAAGACATTTTTTTCATTCGCTAGAAACCCATACACACCCAAACGTTTCTTCGCAAACCTTAGTAAGAAAAAAACTCCGTAGTAAGAAAAATTCGGTTTGGTTGGCAATGGCGGATTTTGGCGGAGCGGAGAAGGCAATGACACAGAATTTCTCATTAGAGAGAGGAAGAAGACGACGCGCACGACAACTGATTTATCATTTGGGGAGAGAGGGAGAAGACATAATCCATTTAGGAGAGAGGGAGAAGACAATGCACCACCGCATCAGATTTTTTTGTTTGGGGAGAGATGGAGAACCGAGAAGATGCAGAGACACAAACCTTTTCTTTTCTTTTTAATTGGTTAAAATTGTTTTTTTTTTAATTAAAGGGTAAAAATGAAAAAAAATTGTGGTGTATAAGGAAAAAATACTGAAAAAAATTATATTGGTGGTGAATGTAGTAAATGTGGTGTATATTGAAAAAATGGTGGTGCAAATAGCAACGCCTTTTTTTTTTCAAAATGTTTGTTGTTTTATATAATTTGACATTCTTTCTCCCAATATTAACCCTCTCAAATCCTACAAGATTTTTTGATTCTAACTTACCTATAATATATGAAGAGAGAAAAATATATGGAGAGAGAAAATATTGTTATTTTTAAGGAAAATATAGATGAATTAGATTTTATGACATATATGAGGGATGGGTATATTTGTCCACAAAATTAATTCTTAATTTCAGATAAAAAAAAAACAACAAACATTTTAAAACGGAGGTAGTATATTATAAACCCTCCAAAGACGCAAGCAAATAAACCACATACAATTTAAGAAAATTCAATGAAAAATAAACCCTCCAAAGAAGCAAGCAAATAAACCACATACAATTTAAGAAAATTCAATGATCACAAAACCTCGTCTCATTAAGTCCAATAGAAATTGAACTTTATTTCCACCCTACCAAGTAAACCGATTACAAATTTACGATACTTCAAAATAGTATTGGGATTTGGGAGTAATAAATCGAACCTTCTTAAATGAATGCAGATGCTGATGCAGGTAAGAATAATCATGTTCATGAATTCATCAACCATAATCAACAGAGTGAAAAATTCAACAATATGTGCTCTTCGAATATTCCCGCTTTCGTCACTCCATTTTGACTGCCCACGCCCTTGTGCATTTCAATTCAGAAATCAAATCAAATCCAAATTCAAAATCAAAACTCTCTCTGCCACCACCGCCGATCATTCCGTTAAGTTCAACACCATGACAAAACAAGCCTAGAAACAAATTAATAAAATAAAAACCAGAAAAAAGTCAAAAAATTTAAGTAGAGGATGAAGGCAGGAACGCTGACGCTTGTGCTGGTGAATCTGGCCGGAATAATGGAAAGAGCAGACGAATCGCTGCTGCCGGGAGTCTACAAAGAGGTGGGGGAAGCTCTCCATTCGGGCCCAACCGGGCTGGGCTTTTTGACCCTCTTTCGATCGATGGTGCAGGCACTTTGTTACCCCGTCGCGGCTTACTTAGCGGCCCGGCACAATCGGGCCCACATCATCGCTTACGGTGCTTTCCTTTGGGCCGCCGCCACCTTCCTCGTTGCCTTCTCCTCCACTTTCTTTCAGGTTTTCCACGAAACCCCTTCTCAATTTGATGTTTTTGTTCTTTGAATTCCTTTTTATTGGTCAAATTTAGAGATTTTAGTGTGTTAATTGTGTTTTTTGTGGGGGAGGAGAGAGTTCGGAGTTTTTCAGGCTTGTGATAGAGGTGTTGGCGATCATCTGGATTGAATTTGGTTGAACATATTTGTTGCCAGTGTAATATGAGTGATAATTCTTGATGAATATGATCTATTTGTTTCTGACGTAATTTCGGAGCTGATTCTTGATGAAGATGAGAGCCCAGTAACTGTATAATTTGAAAATGTGCATGTTGCTTGCTGTAAGAATTTCTAGTTATAATCCTTAATGGTATCAATGCAATTACACTTTGTAAATGGGAACTCACAAAGCGGCTAGCTTCCTTCTAAAATTCTTATAATGCCATAAGATTTGAATGAAATGGGGATTTGTTATGGAAGAAAATTTGTTGGTTGGGCAACAAAAACCCCACGCCTTTTAGGTATAGAAATGGTCTTTGGTTTATGCATGCGGACAGTATTTTCATCATTTTAATCTCTTTCGGTAAAGTACGAAACCATGTTGGCTCAAGGTCCTAACAGACGATGCCTCTTATTGAGGAATGTAGAAAGGTGCAGGGTATCACAGATTGTTGCAAAATTTGACACTGTTTGACGACAAACGCATCTTAATAGAAGAAACATGCGGACTAGGACAAGCATGCTGTGCTCATGTAGAATTGACCAGTTTTGAGTTCTTTTCTGCTGTAGTGGTTGTAAAGTAAGCTGTTCTATGCTGTCTTTTTGCAAGTTGAATTGTTTGACATTGTTTTCATCAATGCTTCTTTGTAGTTCTTCCATAATAAGTATGAGTCAGTCATGAAAATGATAGATTGTATCTTTATGGCGCAGTCTCCTTGTTGGCAATCTGAAGAAATAAAGTCCTTGGAAAAAAAAAAGAAGATAAGATTTCAGGCTGAAGGACTATATCCGATCTATCAGCTGTCATACTTCTTTGTTTAAATGGATTCAAGGCTAAGGAGTGCAAAGAGAGAAAATGGGGATGCCGGGGTTACATCTGGATGTATATGTATGTGGGTGGGATGGTAACCTTACAGTGATGCGATAAAACAGCTTGTAATTTTTAAGAATTTTTCTGCCAGGTAGCCGTATCAAGAGCTTTGAACGGGATTGGCCTTGCCATTGTTGCACCTGCAATTCAGTCCCTTGTAGCTGATTCAACTGATGATACCAACCGTGGTACAGCTTTTGGGTGGCTGCAGCTTACCAGCAATCTTGGTTCGATTATTGGTGGATTATTCTCGTTGTTGATAGCTCCGGTTACTGTAATGGGAATCCCTGGCTGGAGGATTTCTTTTCACCTCGTTGGCATAGTTAGCGTTATTGTGGGGATACTAGTTTGGTTATTCGCTGTTGACCCTCACTTTCCAAATGGTAGTATGGATGCTAGTGATCAAGTGCCCAGCAAGTCCTTCCAGTCAGATGTGAAAGACCTCGTCCAGGAAGCCAAATCAGTAATTAGGATCCCTTCCTTTCAAATTATTGTAGCTCAAGGTGTAACAGGTTCATTTCCCTGGTCAGCTTTGTCATTTGCTCCAATGTGGTTGGAGCTAACCGGTTTCTCTCACGAGAAGACAGCCATCCTCATGGGCACATTTGTTGTGGCAAACTCCCTTGGTGGTGTATTCGGGGGAATGATGGGTGATTTCTTATCCAAACGCCTTCCAAATTCTGGCCGGATAATGTTGTCGCAAATAAGCTCAGGATCAGGAATCCCTCTCTCAGCTATTCTTTTGCTGGTGGTGCCTAACAATCCATCTACTGTGTTCTTACATGGTCTTGTCCTGTTTATCACAGGCTTCTGCATATCCTGGAACGCTCCCGCCACAAACAAGTAAGATTTATCCTTTTTGTATGAATTTCACTCTGGCAATTTTGCCATGATGTTTATCCATGCATACAAAAATATGTTCTGTCTCATTGTGAAGTAATAACATAACTTGTATGTATTGAACTTGCATTTATATATAATAATGCTGTCTATTTGAGGAAATAATAAAAGTTGGAGAGGGGAAGAAGAGGGGTAGTAGGGTTCTTTTCCTTCAAATTATCGTTCTACCATGATGTTGAATATCATAATGACTTGCCATAAACATTCCAATTTTTGCAGAGATAGTCCCAGAGAATTCTCGAACAAGTGTCTATGCGTTAGACAGATCCTTTGAGTCCGTGTTATCATCATTCGCTCCTCCCACAGTTGGACTACTGGCTCAGTATGTCTATGGATATAAGCCCATCACTCCAGAAGGTTCAGACGGTATCTCTACAGATAGAGAGAACGCTGCATCTTTGGCTAAGGCTCTTTTTGCAGCAATAGCCATCCCAATGGCTCTGTGTTGTGCCATATACACTTTCCTCTATCGTACTTACCCAAGAGATAGAGATCGTGCACGAATGAAAGCTATCATGGAGTCTGAGATTCAGCTGATAGAGTCGGAATCTCTCCACACCAGAGGAATCCATCTTCAGATTGAATCTGGTGAGAGAAGGGAACTTAATATCGATGAGAAAACTATCATGGAAATCCCTTATGAAGACTATAGTGATGAAAGAACACTACTTGTCACCCGGTGATCACACCGTTGTACAGTGAGGCGTGGAATGTTAATTCGTCCATGGTGGAATGGCTCGCGTACATAATATAAGTTTGATCCTCACAGCGCTGGAACTGCTGCATCAGACATCATTCAACTATTTATGAAACTGATTGAATCTTCTGGTAACTTATTGATCAATGATTCGATACTTGAGCTTATATACACTTTAATCACAGTTGTCAGTGCCCATTTAAGAAACCTTTTGTTACTCAATCTGTGATTTGTGACTTGAATGTCTTGAGTTGGAATTTCGATAATGCATGCTAACTGCTAAGTCGAGTAGGGTAGTAGCGGTTCTTGCTTAAAAAAAGAAGCAGCGTATTTGTGATTAGTCCACGCATTTTTCTAAATTTTATTTATTTTAATATATTACTTGATTAATTAACCATTTTACAATTTATTTTTGTATCATGTCAACTCATTCTTCTATATTTAGTATATTTTTATATTTCTTCAAAAAAAAAGTATATTTGTATAGATATAACATCTTTCTAAAACATATTCTAAAAAAAACATCTTTCTAAAACTCAATAACATATACATCTAAAAGCAATATGGTCACACCGTCTTGAAATGGAGAAAATTAAACTACAATAAAATTCTACTTTGTCAAATTTTTAAAACATAAATACACAAATGTATAAATAAATAGGGGATTACCAAGAATGCCCCTAATCACTTAAAAAAGTGGGAGCTGAAAGGATGAGGTATTTATGGCTTTTTAAGGGAATCAAATTTCTTGTGTGTTTGCCAAGTTAGCAAAGCCTTGCATTGCAAAAGAAGTTGATATAATCATACCCCCCCCCCCCCCCCCCACGTGTTTTGTTGCTTCCCTTTTCTGCCCATCCCACTTTTTCTTCATTACTTTTTACCCCTTCGTTTTTTCTTCCTTTGATTTCATCACTAATAATTAAAGAAATTGGAACATTCTACACAACTAAGAAAAAAATTGTTCTATGCTACTACGTAATTTCCAAACATCGCTCTTTTTTCTTTTTTGGATTGAGATATATTAATTGGGCAGATCATGTGTGTATTAAGTGTGTATCAGACGGTCCAGTTAACGCACATTAACCCATTCAATGCATTAATCAAAAAAATTGTCAAAATTAGTATAATCGTAATATTAAAAAGTATCACTTAAAAGCTCAAAAATATCACTTGTATCATTAAAAAATATCGGTCAGAAAAAATAAATAAAAAAAAACTGTCAAAATCAGTATCAATCGTAACACTAAAGAGTGTCATTCGAAATTAAAAAAATATCACTTGTATCCCTAAAAAGTATCACTTATTTTGACAATTTTTTTGGTACATCTCATGTAAAGGAGAATTTGCGATATTAATTTTACATATGCATTTCTTTTATGCAAAAAAGAAAATGTATACAAGTTTAAATGATTTCTTATTACTATACTTTTGAATTTGATATCAAAAGTAAAGAATTAACTACTATACATTCATAAAAAAATGAGAAACTAAATATGTTATGTACATATTCTCCACTGCTATCATCTTCTCGTCATTCTCCTAAAAAATCAAAGTCCTCTGACTTTAACATTGTCAAATAAATTTGTCGTTCATTTGTATGTTTAAACTCATAATTATTTTATTAGGTTTGCATTACAAACTCGATTTATACGAGAATTATAATGACTCTCATGTGTGATTTATTTTTTTTCAATGGATTCACCTAATGGTCTCGCAATAGAGCTAAGCCCGCCTATGGCCCGATTGGACCTCTGATCATTCTTAGCAGCTCTACTCGAGTTGTTTATATATTGATATATTGCATAAATGCAAAAAGGTAAAATAAATTTATAAATTCATTCTGAATTTAATAAAAATAAAACCATGCCATATTGCATATACATATTTCACCGTATGATTACATGTTCTACGTGCACAGATAAGGTAATCTTGACATATGTGTGTGTGTGTGTGTATATATATAAACTAATAATTTATATATTTTTTAAATAGACTACATTCATACGGGATTAAAATTATATACATGTTTTTTTATATTCTTGCAGGATATTTCTAAATTCTAATCCTTCCCAGACGATTGGGTTGAAGAGATATCCTATATTAAATCACACTTTATTACGAGCTCTAATTACTTATAAAAAAAAAGGATTTGTTTAAAAAAAGCGGACTTATTTAGAATATTCAAACTGAAAAATGGTATATATTTGAAAGTGTTTTGACAAAAGAGGAAGGGGCTTTATGTAATTTGAAAATTTGAATTTGAAAAAATGGTGTATAGTAGCGGAGAAGCGAGCAACAATAATTTTCTCACTCCAACGGATAGCTTTATATCTACGTCAGCTTATACGGGTTTGCAATCTTTTAAGGGACGTAATTGCCCTTTCAAATTTAATTACTCAATCTCTTCAAATTCCTGCCTATTACTCCTGCTTTCCAAAAACACAAAACAAAACAAAAGGAATTTGTAGTTTGGTAATCTCTCTCCTTGACGAGAGTATTCATATTTAATTGAACTTTTTATTTGTCTCATTAAATTACTTGATGCTTCACTTCAAACCGAAGCCTCTAAATTCATCTAGGCAAACACTTGGGTACACTCGTTGTATTGAATTGGTTCGATCAAATGACGGATGCAAATTTATGATACTTTTGATTGTTAGAAATAATATTCTTTTTCAATCTAATAAATGTAGTAATAAACACAAAAATATCACTGCCTTTTATTTTTATCAGTAATTTTCAATAAAACAAACACGATGTTTTTCAGTTTTATAACTTATAAGAAGGGCCAAGTCACCGACTATGAATAGCCCCCCTCAAATTTCAACATTTTTAGTATATATATTAATAATGTTATGTTTTATTACGCATGTTTTTATATTGTTTCACAATATATTTCCATATAGTTCAGAATTTTAGTGTTATTAACTGTTTAATGGTGTATTTTGATATCTTATTCTATGCGTGAATTATTTCTAGCTTATTAGAAAGTTGAATTTGAGCAGATTTTAATCATATTATTGTAGTTACTTTTAAGAAAAAATTTCGAGTCCCCATCATTTAAATCTTTGGCTTCGTAAATACTTTTTCCCGTATGATATAAGGCCTTATGCAGATCCGATGTACATGAGACCACCTAATTATTTAAATTCAATTAAATAATACTAGTAAAATATTATCTGACATTTTTATTTCCTTATATATATTTTTAGAAATATATAAATGAAAGCCCATGTGTTAAAGCACAAGTACAAGAAGTTCAAAATTCCAATGTTTTATTTATTTAGATTAAGTCATAAAAAAAAAACTACTTTGAAGACGTGATGAGATTGAATTATACAAAAATGACAATCAATTTAGAGAACAAGTTTCCAAAACTTTACCAATTTAAACCATCAAATAGAAAGAAACAGAAAAGGGAAAGAGCAACAATTTACACTTGGAGGAAATTGCTTCTCTCTCTTTTTTTTTTCTAACCAACAATTAAATTCAATAATTCATTCATTTCTTTGTACATGTGTACAAAAGAAGAAAACACAATAAATTTTCATCTAATGTCACTTTCATTCAAGAACTCGTTACCAAACGAAATTAATAACGCCATTTTGGGGAAAACGGCATCGCATCAAGTAAAAATTGCTACAAATGCAAGTCTTAACCAAAGAAAAAGGGAAAAAATAGCAATAATTACACATGAGGGGCATTTTGGTAATTTCAGGGAGGGCTCCCTTCTGTCACCGTCACGTGCCATCCAACTTGAAGCACATGCCGTCCCCTATAAATCCGAGAGAGAGATAGGGCGGAATAAGAAATTCAAAAGAAAGAAATCCAATCGACCACCCCCCTCCGGTTCTCGCTCCTACGGTTCCGTTTTTTTCGCGAAATAAATATATGAAAACAGGAAAATCGAAGAAATAGTACTGTTGCGTAGTATAAATAACAGTAGAGAGCACTTTCTCTATAGCAGCTCCCAACAAACAAAAAAAAAAATCAACAGTGAAATCTCAAGAGGAAAAAGGAAGAATTCAGCTTCAGATCTCGTCGTTCGATTCAAGCGATTGTTTGTGCCAAATATATATATTTTAAAAATTGTGTTTGTGGAATCATTTTATTGAGATTTTTTTTCGAGCAATGGAGAAAAGCACGCCGGTGAGGAAGCCTCATTCGACGGCAGATCTGCTCACGTGGTCGGAGAATCCTCCGGAAATCTCGCCGGCGCCGGCATCCTCCGCCCGCTCTCACCAGGTACATTCTACATTTATTGCTGATTTTTTTTTTTTTTTTTTTTTTTTAAGTTTTGATATATGTTAAAAAGTTGGGATGAAATGACAGCCGTCGGATGGGATCAGCAAGGTGGTGTTTGGAGGGCAGGTTACTGATGAGGAAGTTGAGAGCTTGAATAAGAGGTCAGAGATCTAGCTTCACATTTCCTTTATTTATTATTTTTTGCTATTTTTCAATTCTTTCTTTTTGATTGTTTCTGAGTTTTTTTTTTCTTTTTTTCTTTGGGAGTTAAAAGTTGGAATCTTTTATTATTTAGAGTATGAAATTCGGCGCAGAGCGTGGTAGGTTTATCATAATTGAGTCATTCTGAGCTGATGTTATTGCTAAGTCAAGAAAGCTACCAAAATGTAGAGATCTCTTTGTTTTTTTCTTGGTTTTATGTTTGTGGTCGTTGAGATCGAACGGCCTCAGGCTGAAACTTTGAATCTTGCACGTGTTGCTATTCATTACAGAGTATGAATTCAATTGTTCATAGTACTATAGTAGATCTTTTAATAAAGTTATCATTAATTGACACCACCAGCAACAGCGTGTATGTTAAGCTGCATCGGCGGTTTACGTCCCATGTTTAATAATGAGTAGGAGAGTAATGAGTTCCAATTCCTGATGCTTTAATTAGTTTTTTTTGTGTCTTATCTTTGATCAACAGCGGAACATGCGTTTTTGAATCCGCTCAGTTCAGTTATCTTGTTGTTGTTGCCATGTTATATAATAAAATTTATGATCTGCTTATTAAAGGTGAATTTTGCAAGGAAAATTTAAAAGTTTAAGATTTAACTATCATTAGATAACATGGGTTCTGGTATGGCTAATAGGGTGTGTGGGTGCATTTGTGTATGTGTTTGTCTTTTGTTAGAAACCTTGACCTTCTGCTTTTATGGATTTCTAGGAAGCCATGCTCTGGCTATAAAATGAAGGAAATGACTGGCAGTGGTATTTTTAAAGGCAAAGGAGAAAATGGATTGTCAGAAACTGATGATACTGATCAGACCCCAGCCAACAAAACTGGGTTGCGTATGTACCAGGTATTTCTTTCAGGATTTCTGGATAGTGGATACTAATCGTGTAAAAATCTTCCAATGCATGAGCCTTTTGGGTTTCAATAAAAATATCTTGATCAATTTTTTAAAATTGTTACTAGCAAACATTGTCGGGAGTCAGTCACATTTCGTTTGGTGAAGAAGAAACAGTTTCTCCCAAAAAACCAACCTCTCTGCATGAAGTTGCTAAACAGCGGGAGTTGAGTGGAAATCTTGAAAGCGAGTCTGAAGCAAAATTGCAAAAGCAAATATCAGACGCCAAAAACAAGGAGCTCAGTGGGAATAACATCTTTGCTCCACCTCCTGAAATTAAACCCCGCCCCTTGGGTGCTCGAGCTTTGGCATTAAGAGAGAGCATAACAATTGGAGAACCCACATCTGTCAATGTAAGTGTGCAATTCCGTTCTATGGTTTGTAAGTAATCATTATGCTAAATGAAGCCTATCATTTACAACAAGTGACTGAAGTTGCAAACTTAGTAGCTATAATAAGTGTGTTAATATATGATTAAGAATGTGGTGGATCTGTAGGAACATTAATGACATTTTTTTTCTGTATGGTGAATACAATTTTAGGATGACATGTTCTTAAGCAGATTTGGATGCTAAATTGAGATGTTAAACGTAGTAGTTATCAACATATTCAGTGCCAGTATATGAATTAGAGTATTTTGTAAGTTTTATACTTCTGATTGAGTTTCGATATACTATGTTTACAAGGGTGCTGGCAATGGCGCTTCAAGTGAAGATCCTGCGATCAAAACAGCAAAGAAGATACCTAACCAGAAATTTTCAGAGCTTTCGGGGAATGACATTTTCAAAGGAGATGCGCCCCCTGCATCAGCTGAGAAGCCACTTAGCTCAGCAAAATTGCGGGAGATGAGCGGCAGTAACATTTTTGCTGATGGCAAGGTGGAATCTCGTGACTATTTTGGAGGCGTACGCAAGCCCCCAGGCGGGGAAAGCAGCATTGCCCTGGTGTAACCTGTTAGGTCTAACTAAATTGTTTTCACTTGTTAATTGCATTTTGATTATCTTATTTAATGGGGGATTGTTGCTCGTACGATTCGACCTGTGTTATGGGTTTTGGCGTGTCCTAGGTTTGATTAACTTGCTCGAAAAAGTTACAAAACAGTTGGCTAATTGAGTTGTGCATGTCCATAGGTTGTGCTGTAGTTTTCATGTTTATGAAGTGCTTGACTACTATGGTGTTCATCATATTTAGCCCTCTTTCTGTGTGGTTTTTCTTTTCCTTTTCTGTGTAGGGGGGGACCTTTTCCATTAATCTGTGGACATTGACGACATTGTCCTTTTCTATGGGAGAAACAGTCTGCATTTCTCAAATGTCTCCTCTTTTTTTTCTGGGGAAGAAGTTTTGTTACCCGTCAAGATTGAGACTCTGTGCATTTGAGGATCTTTGGTCTTCAATTTAGTTTATTATAATATAGGTTAAGATGACGTTTGTGATCCTTTTTAGGTTTAGCTTGCGACTTGGTAATCGATTTTATTGAATTTGTGATACGTGTACGCGTAATTTGCAAAATTCGTGTGATGGGTTAAGAATCATGTAATCATATTTAGATCCGAATATGGGTTAAGTAGGCTTGAAATTCAAACCTAACCACTCCATAATCGACTCACGTCACTGGTTTGAGCTCGGTCCAATAAGCATTTCAAATAAATTTGAATATCTATACTTTGATTCACGTTCGATTTGGTTAAAGCTTGATCAATAGATAATTAAGCAAATTTGAATAATTATATGTTCGGCTCAAATGGATTCAAGATTTTCCATTGTCTAAATGTTTTAGCTTTTTAAGAGGCAATTTCTTGATGGGTTGAGGGTCCTAGTGGTCCTTACTATAACAATTATTGATATGTGGGATCTACATGTAGGTTTTTTTTTTCTGCTTTCACATTGATGTAGTAGGTGCTAAATATAAGGGAGCTAGATATTTCTATTATAATGGATTAGTTGGATGGGATTCTCTTTATTGGTATAATTATTAAAGTTCAATATTTCAAATTCTTGAAAAAGAGACATTAGACAATATTTGAATTACGAGGTAAATATTGTCTAGATATCCTAAAAGTTAATTATTTCTTACCTTTAACCGCTGACCTATGGTTGCAATAATTTTACTTCATGCATATATTTTGCAACTGAGATCGGTGGAAGGTTCGAGAAAGAAATAATCTGTGGATGTTAAGCAGATTGTCAGAAACTAAATGATAAATATGTGAAATATCCATCCATCCATCCAAATTATTATTATTTTTTTAAAAAGTGCAAAAATGAACTCGATGGGTTTCAGATCCATCTCTTTGAAACAATTATAGACATGTTGTTGAGAAGTTTAAATAGGATCAATTTTATT
The DNA here is from genome assembly GCA_026008535.1 of Perilla frutescens. Lineage (NCBI taxonomy): Eukaryota > Viridiplantae > Streptophyta > Magnoliopsida > Lamiales > Lamiaceae > Perilla > Perilla frutescens. The sequence continues at coordinate 65,403,974 of BRKX01000003.1, read as the reverse complement.
ATATATATCAATTAATTCTTGAAACTAATTTTTATTCACAAACTTTAGTTGACCGTCTGTCATAATTCATAAGACAAATGTAAATTCGGATTAAAAGTCATATTCATGAACAAGTAAACTAAATTGTTGAAAAAAGAACAACCTCTTATCAAATAACTATCAATTTATGGCCTAAACTCAGTTCACTAGATGTAACACTGACAATTTGACGTTATAAAGTGAAAATCCAACTTTAGCAATAAAAGTAAGTATCATATATATGTATATATTACAAAAGTTGGTAATTGCACAAGTATACCGAAAAGGCAGGCATTTTATTGAGCTGAAAAAACAAACACCACTCCATAAACATAGAAAAGAAGAACAATCAAAGGTTTTCATAAGTTGAAAGGGGCATTTTTATTAGCATAGACATAGTGATAGGCATAGATGGATCTCTCTCAAATACTTAAATATCAGGCAATCTCTTCTTCATGCTTCATGCTTCATTCTTCGCCATGTCCGATGAGGGTCAAGAGCATCTTCTCATAGTCTCCATGGGTATCCTTACAAATGGCTTTGTCCAGCGGCACGCTGTTCCGTTTCTCGTATGCACCTTTGATGATCTTCATGTCTACCTCAGCCCTTGTCGCCACGACTCTCGTGAGGGCTCCTTCATCTGTCCCTAGCTTGTTTATGGCAAGACGGAGAACCTTCTCGAAGTATTTCTCCGGGAAGATCAAGCATTTCACTGTGGCTCTAAGTAGAGCCAGGAACTCGTCTTTCGGGTCAGCTTTCAGGTCCTGCACACACACGCACATATATATACAATGATGATGATGATGATCTTGTATAACTGGGAAATGCAATGTTAGTTAGATTTGAGAGTTGATTTAGCTCATATACCTTGTTTATGTCATTGCCAAACTGATTTTTGTATTGGTTCAGTGTTGCATTGATTTGTGCCTTGCTTCTTGTGGTCAAGATTCTGATTAAGTCGTCACAATTGTAAGCCTTCTCAGTGATCTTGTCATGCAGAATCTTAGCTTCGGATTTAGCTAGATGTAGATTAACATCATCTCCACAGTAACGGTATGAACTCACCAAGGGCAACAAGAGCTGGAAATTCAGCAACCATATTAGCTCATGTATTTAAGCACCTCATAACACGTCTGTTAAAGCAAGGGAGATTGATGCATTCAGTAGATTTACCTTACGAAAGTCTCCTGTTGTGTGGTAAGCAACATCCTCCTCGAGAGATTTCTTGAAACGAGCATGATAAGCTTCCCTTGCAAGAAGCAGTTCTTTCGGAGACCTTGTACAAGCAATCTCTACGAGAATTTGATTGCTTGATGTCCACTTCTTCGTAGCCTCATTAGCTAAGTATGCATCACGCTCTGAAGGGTCCAACGCCCAAACCAACACGATTCTCTGATGCAGCAATGAGAAATAGAAGCGTATTAGATTAGTCTTCACTACTAAAGCAATCAGTATTAGCAGGTTGTAAGTTGTAACTTCAATCATATGATCAATGTTAAGCAGTCTCTACACTTGATAAAGAAAGATCTTTTACTGAAAACAATTGAAAACGACGCACGAAAGAAAATGATCGTGCCAAACCTCGAAGTCATTTGATAGTTCCTTATCCAAGGCTTTGAGCAGATCTTCTCCGTAAGTCTCTGCATAAGCTTGTCTGATGCACTTGCGCTGGTTGGCATTTCTGTGGCCCAATATAGATATGATCAAGCCCTCATTGGTTCCCCATCCTATATACACATCCCACAACACAAAAAACTCGGGGAGATCAGCACAACCAATCAAGTAACTTTGCACTTAAACAAGAAACAAAGATGAAAGGCGAATCCAAGAAAATGCACAAAGAATCAGCGTGAACAATCAAGAAACTTTGAAGTTAAATGAGAAACAGAGATCAAAGACGAATACAAGAAAATGCACCAGGGAACTAAACAAGTCAATAAGATTAACATATGATCACACTACATTAGAACTATCACATTCTTTCTTCCAATTGAGATCTTAGAAACTCTCATCACTAATCGGCCTATGAATTCGGGCAAGGACCAAATAAACTCTTAAGATCTGTCAAACTATTACACTGTGCTCCATCAAAATCCACCTCATCAAGATCAAACATTCCAAATTCAATCATCAATCATCACATAACTGATCAACTCTTAACTCATACATACATTCACCAAAAAAAGAAAAAGAAAAAAGAAAAAAGAAACTCATCACAACACATATTATCAAACCGATCATAACCCTGATCTGAACAAAAACATACACAAACATCAAAAAAACTCTCGTCTGATCATCGTATGTTTATATCATGGATCAAAGCAATAAAAAAGGGATCTTCACGTAAAACACAAAACTACATATCGAGTTAATTGAAACTGATGTAAAACGATGAAATGGGCCAATCAAGAAACAATCTTTAATTCGAAGAACACAAGAACCCTCTACGAGTCTTGATCGATTCAAACCTGAGAAGGCTTTGTGCAGCTGCTCACAGTCTTCGGCAACAGGGGGGACCTGGGCTGGAACACAGAGAGTCGACATTGTGTGTGTTGATTGGGAGAGAGAGAGAGAGAGGGATTTGGTTGTCTGAAGAGCGAGAAGAGCGAGAAAGCGCGTCAGTTATATAATTCTTGCTTGCCCTTTTTGAAACACGAGAATAGCAAAGGATCCTTGGGATTCGATAAAGAATTATACAAAATTCAAATTGGAAATGATTGCTGTCCACCCATGGCCATATATATTCAATAATATTATGATCGTAACACAATCACATTGAGATTAATTATATTTTGTCATATGAATTAGGATTGTTTCAATATTTCATTGTGTTGAATTTGCACCGTTCAATTTTAAAATCTTCTTCTTCACAATAATGCATAAACTCGTTATATATTTATTTATATGAATTTTAGAAAATATCGGCGATATTCAGATTATTATTTTTTCACTTTTTTTATCTTATCATGTCTTCAAATGTTCTTTTGGTTATAATTAACTCTCCAAATTTTTATTTGGTCTGATTAGATTCTTGAATTTTACATTATCATTTGAACATGTTTTCTTCAATAAGTGAAATGATTGAGCGGATATTTTTAAAAAAATAAGTTTTTACATGTAACTTAAATCACAAGATATGGCCATAAAAACTGTTTAGTTTCTAAATTTAACAAGGATTAAGGTTTACATAGCAAAACATAATTGATTCTATCAAATCTTTACTCTTTATTTTTTTCTTCTATATGACGAAGTAGCTAGATACTGAAACTATTATTCATAGTTGTGCTCTATGTTATTGGATGATGAGCAAAAATGGTAGCTGAAATTTATTATTTTTTCCTCAAGGAATAAGGTGATAATGTGTTTGAATATAGGAATAATTAATGATTAAACTAAGAAGTTTGTATTCACAAATTCCACGTGGACATCAACTATGTAGAGTAGAAGAGGAATGAATCCGTCCAAATAAAAACGAGCGACTCATTTGTCATGACTCATGATGACTCATGATCGTGAGAGGTCACAAACATTCATCGCCGCGACTTTTGCCTCATAAATTTAAGAAAAAATGCTCAAGTACATCCATAATATTATTTGTTACTATCAAATAAGTCATTAAAAAAAAATTAAGCATAAATAACCTCTTAATGTTGATAATTAGTAAAATGCATGCCTCTCCCTATTATTACCACTCTAAAATAATTTGTGCCAAATTTTCTTCTATTTATTTTAAGTTTATATCCAAACTTTCTCCAATTTCTCTATATTTTTTTATAAATTATGTCAAAATCATATTATTATTATTATTATTATTATTATTATTATTATTATTATTATTATACTAAATATTGAAATATTTTAGACATTTTCCCAAAATTTTATAAATTTTGTTTATTTTAAATTAATTATTATAATTACTACTACAATGTTTTTATTTTTATTTTTAATTAAATTAGATTATAATTTATCTACTACCCAATCAAAGAATATTGTAAGTAATTATCCTTGATATCGGTTAATTTATCATTAATTCATCTACTACCCAATAAACTATTTTAACTAAAAATATAATGTGTTGAGAAGAATTAGTCTATATGGTTTAGATTTATTGTTTTTAAAATTGAACTAAATATATAAATCAAATTAAAAAATTTCACAACGGAACAAAATCGAATTAAATTCCCATAATTGAAAAATGAAATCACTGATTTTTCCAGTTAAGATTAAATATGCCTTTAATTAAATACAAATATTAATAGTAATATAGTTGTTTAATTTGATATTTCGTTGTTATTTTTTTTATCAAATTTTTAATAATAGATGTGTTTTGGGTGTCAACAATTTTAACGACATAATTTTTGTAGGATTTAAAATATTGAACCGATAAAATATTTTAGTAGTAATTATAATAATTAATTTATGATAGATACAATTTCTAAAATAAAAGTGTCCGACATATTCTAACATGTAATGTTTTTCATAATAATGATGATGATGATGATGATTTTGACATCTTTTATAAATAAAATACATATAAATTAGAGAAAATATGGCTATGAATTAAAAATAAATAGAAGAAAATTTGGGCACAAAATTATTTTGGAGTGATAATAGTAGTAAGGGGTATGTATGTTATTAATTACCATTAATATTAAGGGTTTATTTATACCTGAAATAACTTCAGGAGTTTATTTATTTATTTATTTATTTTGTCAAGGGTAACCCACAACCGCTACCAAGGTGTGCACTGGGTAAACCTTGTCCCTGTGTAATAGCCTACAAACCACATAGGGGAGGTTAACCACACTTAGACTAGAATTATCAGTCCCAAAATTGGGCGACGGTTCCACCGCCAACGTGGAAAAAAAAAATTAAAAATTGGATTGAAGTTGCGTTCGACCGAGGGAGGCCAACAAACCACTGGTCTCTCTCATTATTTTATTCTTTTTTATATTTTGTATTTTTATGTATTATTAAAATGAAATATATCCATTATATATCTAAATTTTATTAGATATGTAAATTTTATTTGGACACTTGTCTCTTTTTTATTGGATGTGTAAATTTTATTTGAATATGTAGATATAATACATATATCTTTTTAATAAGTTTTAAAAAAAATTAAAAAATATCAAAATTCGTATTTTTCATTCTCTATAAATAGAGATCATTTTTACTAAATTTTCACACACCTCACAAATTTCTTAATATCTCAATCTATAACGTTTAACATTTTTCTCTCTATCTTCCAATGGATCGAGGAAATAATTTTTTTTACGATCCTCAGTATCAAAATCACTCCTAAGATTATTTTTCCAACCTCGAAAATATTCCAAACTCTGAAGAATTCTCACAGTTCGGTAATATGAACTCTCAGTTTTCACATAATCCTACCCATTCTCCTAATCCAGAAAACCAAACTTTTCAAAACATTTCTGAAAACGCACCCTCAAACTGGACAAAACAAGAAGATATATGGCTTATGTCTTCTTGGTGTTTCATCAGTAATAATCCTATATATTACTGGCAAGAACCAACATAGTGACTCATGTTGGTCAAAAGTTTCAAGCTTGTATGATAAAACTCAAAGTGAAAATCTCGATGTTGGTGGCCCTCGATCCTCAGAATCATTGAGGCAACGTTACAGATGCCTCAATAAAAATGTGAGTGCGTGGACTGCTGCATACAAAAAAATGTATGAATGAAGATCGAGCGGACAGTCCAGAGAGGATATTGAGAAAGTTGCTTAAACATTATATGAAAAATCCAAGTTTACTCACATGAGGTGTTTGAGAAAGTGATGCGTCATTATCACAAGTGGGAGTTGAAATTGAACAACACTGGGTGCACACGTTCCCGCCCAGATGATGACGATAGTGTCGAAGAAAGTCACGGAAGCTCCAAAAAATCAAGAACCGATGAAGATGGGGATCCTCCACCTACAACTACTCCAGAAACTCCCGGTAGCGATGCATCATTATTTTCTCGTCCAATTGGCAGAGACAGAGCTAAGGGTAAGGCTAAAAGAAAGGGAAAATAAGCAGCATCACAATCTTCCATACTCCCTGACTAAGGATCACATGTGAAAAAGAAATTGATCTGCAGAAGGAAAAAATGAAAACATCTATGCTAATGTTTTTTATGGGAAGAAGCCAATTATTCCCTGATGAAGAAGATCTAAAACGTCGTTTAATGGCTGAACTATATGGGATGTGATCTTGTGTGTTTTATCCCTGATGTCATCTATGTAATTTTCATTTTATGTCTTCTATGCAATATTTAATTATGTAATTTTCATGTCATATTATCTATGTAATTTTCAATTTATGTAATGTACTTATGTCTTATTATTTTGTGAAGCACCAATTATTTGCTCAATTATTTTGTGAAGCACCAATTATGATAATGTCCTAGCATACATGTGACTTTATTGGAGTGCATGTGAGAAACTGATGTAAGTGTCAGAAAAATACAATGCTTTAATAACGTGCATGTGAGTGCACTATCATCCAAGCATCAATTGTCATGCCACTTTCATAATAATAACACCAATTAATAATGTGCATGTGAGTACACTATCATCCAAGCACCAATTATCATGTCACTTTCATAATAACACCAATTAATAATGTGCATGTGAATGCACTATCATCAAAGCACCAATTATCATGTCACTTTCATCAATTACTACTTTAATAACGTGCATGCGAGAAAAAATGATTCACTATCATCCATGTGCATGTGATCATGTCACTTTCAAAAAAATATGAGAAATAATAATAGTTTTACCCTATATATATACACACCTTATAGAAGATGCAATAAATTTCATTTTCATTTTCATTTTCCAACTCAAATATTGAATCTACTCTAAAAAAATGGCATCAGGTTCCAGTTTTGATGCTTCCAATTTCCTCGATGATGATGAATGGGCAGCAAACATTACTGAACAAAATCAGAGAGTCGACCGCATCATCAATGATGTGATCATTCATACTGCTGAACTATCGTTACAACCTACCAATCGTCATGTTAGAGCTCCAAGACATTTGTAACGAACCAGTTTTTTTAATATTTAAATTGCTGCATTTTTTTTTCTAAAAATATTTTATTCATTTTATTATGTGTGATATTAAATGATTAAGTCTAATAAGTCGCGCCTAAGTAATTTATGTATTTTTTTAGTAGCATGAATTCATATTAGTATATAGTAATTTTATGTCATGAGTATGCATTTATTTATTTTTTATTTGGAGTGTTTAATGGGTTACAATTTATTCCTTAGCCCATTTTTTTTTTTAATTTGAGCCCAAGTCCTTTCAAGCCTAAATAAAATTCTTCTTTGAGCCCAATATTGAGACTCAGTCCTAAATATCTCATTTTTTCTTCTTCTCTACTCCATCGATTCAAAAGGAGATTGAGAGCAAATCTTTTTTTTTAAAAATTTGAAACTTAGCCAACTCTATCACTTGTTGATAAGGATCACCATGAAATCTCCTATCCTATTCAAATTCTAACCCTAACCCATCATTATAAATAGAGCTATTGTCTCCATCATTTTTCCCACGAAATAAATAAAAAAAAGGGGAAAGAGAGTTTGAGTTTCACGTTTCCAGTCTTCCTCAAGGTATGGGGATATTTTCTTCCGGTTGGCATATTTTTCTCTATTTTTTTTCTCATGCACCATATTTAATTTCATTTTGGGAAGGATATATATTAGATATATATTGAAATTATGTGGAGTCTTCACAGTGTTGCTATTCTTTTTTTTTCGGTCGAAGAAAGAAGATGAGTAGAGAGAGAGAAGTGTAGGCTCGACTTTTTTTTTGTCTTGTCATTAAGGTGGGCCCTAAAGAGTTAAGGGAATTGGTACCTTTTCATGCATGTTTTATTGTATATATGTATGTATAGGTGCATGTGTTGTGTGAGTGATATGTATATATATATATATAATGTATTAGCTGTGTGGTACGTGTATATATATACACTATAGATATATGTGTGGTGTGATTTGATATGTGTGTGTGTGTGTATGAGATTGCGTGTGTGCATGTTTCTTTTATATACATATATGTAACGTGTATATATATATTATATATATGTATGTTTTGTTTTCGTTAATAATATAAAATGGGATTATAGAATTATGTCACTATGTATTAAGCATGCATCATAATTTAGTCTCATGCATGGTTAATTACGTCAAGTTATACATCATATTAATCTAAGATAAATAATTTATAGGCAAGGCGCGCAGGACTTAATCGGTTAATATAAAGGTCAAGGTCAAGGTGGAGTTTTACGCTGATTTTGTCCTTGTTATCCTCTCTATATGTTTTATTGAATATATGTGATGTCACAACATAGCAAGAGCCTTCGGGCTATCACGTAGAGCCTACGGGCTATACGCAGAGTCTTCGAGCTATACACGCAGAGCCTACGGGCTATCACGCAGAGCCTCCGGACTATCATGTCATGCAGAGCCTCCAGGCTACATGGTTTGGTCTACGGACTGAACACAAGTTTATTATTTGCATATTATTCTGTTTGATATATAGCCTGGATAATTGGACACTTCCCCACTGAGTCAGTAGTACTCACCCCAAAAACTACTTATCTTTTCAGGTGTTGTCTCGGGTGATGCGTAGCGGGCAAGATGTGATGATGATGGTCAAGTGGTCAAGTCTGATTAAAGTTTTAATTTATTTTTTTTGACTTTATTTTATGTAATAAATGTCGAACTATGCTTGAAACTTGCGTTGTATTTCAAGTAAAATATTTTTATTAATGAAAAGCATGGATAACGTGTCTTTTTCTATTAATGTGAAATTGGGGCGTTACAGCATTACATTGAATGAATACGTGAGAAAGGTCATGAAAGTGTGTTCGAGCAGTGCTTTGCAGAAGATCCAATATATCCGCCGAAGATGTTTCGAACAAGGTATCGCATGTGAAAGCCATTGTTCGAACGTATAATGAGCAGACTCGTTGCCACCGATAAATTTTTCCAACAACGGGCTGATGCCACCGGTCGTCTAGATATGTCTGCTATTCAAAAATGTATTGCAGTTATGAGGGTGTTGACGTATAGATTATCAGCAAACTTTCAAGATAAATACATACGAATGAGTGCACAACTCATTCATAAATCGGTTATCAAATTCGTTGAAGGTGTAATTTCCAACTTTGGTGATGAGTGCCTTACAAAGCCCACTAAAGAAGACATCGCAACTCTTCTTCATGTCGGAAAACAACGTGGTTTCCCAGGTGTGTTGGGAAGTATTGACTACATGCACTGGGAATGGAAAAATTATCCTACGTCATGGGCAGGGCAATATGCAGGAAGAAGCGATAGGCCAACAATAATTTTGGAAGTAGTTGCGTCGCAAGACCTATGAATTTGGCACGCATTTTTCGGAACCCCGGGTTCGAAAAATGATATCAATGTACTTGATCAATCTCCTCTATTTGATGATATTTTGGAAAGTCGGGCACCAAAGGTCAATTATGTTGTAAATGGCAAAGAAAAAAAATATGGCATATTATTTAACTGATGGCATATATTCTCAATAGGCAGCATTTATCAAATCTATTCCCGTTCCACAAATTCGGAAGCACCAATTATTTGCTCAACATCAAGAGACAGCTCGCAAAGATGTTGAGCGAGCATTTGGTGTTCTACAAGCCCGTTTTGCTTTTATCAAACGTCCATGTCTTATTTGGGATTATGACATTATTGGAAAAATAATGATTGCTTGCATCATCATGCATAATATGATATTGGAGGATGAAAGGGGCACTTACCTAAACTATCATGATCCGACAAAATTTATAGAAGATCGAGATAGATAGAATAATCAATGAAGTGAAGATCAAGAAGAAGAAAATGATCTTGTTTATTCTACGGAGGGGTTTGCAAGCTTGTCGAGTTATATGAAAACTAGATCACAACTTCGCAATCGAGAAGCTCATGCCATTCTTCGTGACGACTTGATCGAGCACATATGGCAAAATTCGGCAATCAACACTAAATTTATATTTTTTTTCATCTATTTTAATCATCATTTGTTTATTTCAATTCATGTTGAGTTTATTATTATTGGGTCAGAAATTTAAGTAGGCAATTCTAGAATTTAATTGAGGTATTTGGGCAACATATAAAAGGTATAAGTTTTTTAGGCACTTTGAGTAGTAAATGACTAGTATGTCCTTAAATGAATTTCTTTACTATTCATCCTAATATGCCACTTTTACAATCAAATGGAAATAGTCCATAACGACCATATTAAGCCCATCATGCTTCCGTCAACCGAATACATTGAACTAAAAACCAAATTCATACTTTTTGACCGGAATGTCGCAGGGTAACTCGCCGAATTTTACAGGCCCCGCCTAACCACCGATAGCAATCTATGGTTTCCAGACGCGAACTCCTTCAGCAACACACAGCGCAACCCTCGTTCATTTCCTACACGGGGTATAGGGTATTTTTTTGGTTTATAGAAAATGTGTTGTGGTATCGCCTAGCCAGGGATTGCACTTCTTTGTTTTCCTTACTCTAGCGGCCTCACACACTAGCTACTCAAGCAGCTAAGGCCCAAAACTTTACAGATGAATGGCTAAACAAACTATTACAGAGGATTTACAGCAAGAACAGTAGCAAAGGGGATTCACAGCAGGGACTTTAACTCATTCTTTGCCTTGGACAGTGCCTCAGAGGTGTAGATCAGGAAGATCTACAGATCTTCTTCACAGGCAAGGGACGATTGCGGCTTCAACTGAAAATGCAGAGAAAAAGAACAAGTTAGACACAGTGATATTGTAAATAACCAGAGCAGAGCAAAGAATAGCCAGAGATAGAATGAATCAGAATATCAATCGGTGGGAAAAGTGCCCTAGGCACAGTTGGCTCAGATTTCCCACAAGCGGCGGCGCTAGCAACTCCGACGACAGGAGATGCCCAGACCAGAGAGGAAGGGGAAGAGGAAGCGGCGGCTAGGGTTTGAAGGGAATGGGGAACACTCAAACTTTCTCTCTCAAACACAGCTTCACCCAACACTCATATGCCACTCAGGAATCACAACTCAAGATTCCGGCAAGAGAAACCGTGGGTGCAAGCTGAGAAAATTCAGAAAGAGAGAGAGAGAAGAGGCTAGATAGATCTGTGTTGTGAGTGTTGCAGGAGGAGAGGAGTCGAACTCCAGTTAAAGAGGCTTCTTGAGCATCGAGAAGCAGCGGCTTCAATTATTAGGATTGAAGGGGGAGTTGGACCGTCGGGTAGGGTTAGGGGTTTAGGGTCTTGGGCCGGGTAGTTATTTAATTAGGGACTGGGCTGAGAAATACAATTGGGCCAACTCCAACATTTCCACCTTTGGCCCTATTGGTATTTTCTGTCACCAAGGAGTTACCTGCCAAAAACAAAACAAAGGAATATCATCATTGCCATTTGATTTTTACTCTTAAGTTTATCACAAAGACAGACTAAGAGAGGGTGGAAGGAACACTATGCGTATTCAATCCAATCTCAACACACGAGACCAACCCAAATTATAGATTCAAGTCTCAGGTCTCACAAGGTCATTGACCATCATTTAACTTGAATCAACCTAGCTTTTGCACCAAAGGGAAATAACCATGTACGTACACTGCCCAAGGGGCTCAGTTGTTACCCTGACTTCAGGTCAGGATAACTCAAAACATCACCAACTATGGTTCAACCTAAGTCCATATTCAAGGACTTTTTGCAGGCTTCCAGCTTTGCAACTGGTAGGCACTTAGTGCCCATATCTGCAGGGTTGAATTTAGATGTGATCTTATCCAACAACACTTCTCCTTTCTCTACTATGTCTTTTATGAAATGATATCTTACATCAATATGTTTTGTTCTATCATGGAAGACTGGGTTCTTACAAAGTTGAATAGCAGATTGACTGTCAGAAAAAAGCAATGGTTTATCATCAATGAACTTAATTTCAGTTAACACACCATTCAACCATATAGCTTCTTTTACAGCTTCTGTAGCTGCAATGTACTCAGATTCTGTGGAGGACAAGGCAACTATACTTTGTAACTGTGATTTCCAACTTATACATGAACCACATAAAGTGAACACATATGATGTTGTAGACTTTCTTTGATCCCTATCATTGGCATAGTTAGAATCTACATAGCCAATGCATTTGACTCCTTCACAATATTTTGAGAAAATTAGACCTTGAGTAGTTGTGGACTTAAGATATCTAAGCAACCACTTAAGAGCTTCCCAATGGGGCAGCCCAGGATTTGCCATATACCTACTTAAACAGGATACATCATAGGCTATATCAGGCCTAGTACTTATCATGAGGTACATAACAGATCCCAGAGCATTAGCATAGGGAACTCTAGACATATCACTTAAGTCAGTGTCACTTCTGGGACACTGATCTTTACTCAATTGAAAGTGGGATGCAAGTGGGACATTCACAGGTTTACACAAATCCATATCAAATCTTTTAAGCACTTGTTCAACATAAGAAGATTGGTGAAGTAATAGTGTGTGTGTGCTTCTATCTCTGTCAATATTCATACCTAAGATTTTTCTTGCATTCCCCAAATCTTTCATGTTGAAGTTTTCACTCAGGCAGGTTTGAACATGCTTCAAGGTTTTCAGGAAGGGACTTATCAGAAGCATATCATCAACATAAAGCAGCAGAAACATGGGCACAGAGGATTTCATGTAATACAAACAGTGATCAAATTGACTTTTAGAAAAGTTCAGGTTTTTCATGCATGCATCAAACTTAATATTCCATTGTCTGGGAGATTGTTTTAATCCATATAGAGACTTTTTAAGCAAACAAACATGATCAGGATATGATTTATCTCCAAAGCCTTTAGGTTGTTTCATATAGATATTATTTTCTAATTCTCCATGCAAGAAGGCAGTTGTCACATCCATTTGTTTTAATTCCCAGTCAAAGTGAGCAGTCAGGGCAAGCATAATCCTAACAGTAGTAAATTTATCCATAGGAGCAAAGATTTCTGTATAGTCTATGCCTTTTTTTTAGGTAAATCCCTTAGCGACAAGCCTTGCCTTGTATCTAACATGATCAACCTCCTGTTTTAATTTAAATAGCCATTTACATTCAACAAGGGAGCATGCATCAGGTTTTTCTACAAGAACCCAAGTTTTGTTATCAAGTAGAGAGTTTATTTCACTTTTCATAGCTTCTTTCCATTTATCAGATTCAGCACATGTTATAGCTTCCTTATATGTTTTTGGCTCAGAAGAATCAACATTATTAAACACATTGAAAGCATATATTGACAAATTACATCCATTATATCTAGTGGGAGCCTTAATTATTCTCCTAGGCCTATCTCTTGATAGTTTATAGTTATCAAGGTTTACTTGCTCAGGTTCATGCTCAACAGTTTGTTCATGCTCAGATTCAGATCCAGATTCAGAAACATTCACATGCTCATGCTTGTCAGATTCAGAGTCATGATTAGATGCAGAATTAGAGGGGGTAATGTTATCATGCTCATGAGTATGATCATTTGGAGTATTCAACTCAGGGAACTCTAGTGGAGGAGGGTCCACCTTAGATAAGACAGGGAAAAACACAGGGGTTTCATGTTTCTCCACCTCACAAGGAGCAGCAGAAAGTGAGGGTTCCATTAAGAAGGGAAAGTCGGACTCATTAAATGAAACATCTCTACTGATACATGTTTTAAATCGAGGCAGAGTTTTATCCCATAATCTATACCTTTTTACACCATCAGGGTATCCTAGAAATATGCATTTCCTAGCCCTAGGTTCAATTTTACTGAGTTTTTGATGAACATAAGCACTGCAACCAAACACTCTTAAATTTGACAGGCATATAGGTTTGTTACAAAATACAGACTCAGGTAGCTTGCCATTTAAAGGGACAGAAGGAGATCTGTTAACCAGATAACAAGAAGTCATAAGGGCTTCTCCCCAAAATTTCTCCCCAAGGCCTGAACCAGCCAAGAGGCTTCTAACTCTCTCCAGGAGAGTTCTGTTCATCCTTTCAATAAGTCTCCTTTATGGAGGAGACAAACTTGTTTAGCTACTCATAGTAGCTGGGCTCCTCGCCACACTCATACAAACACTCAAACACTCACTCAGAATATTTTCTACTATTATAATTTTCTTGAAGGAAACTAAGAAAATGCTTGATAATCTTTGCTTCATTCTCTGCCCCTTTTTATAGAGGTCGAATCCCTCTATTATTATCAACTCCATTATTTCTCCAATAATTTCTTGTGAATGGTCCCCTTTGCCGACACTATTATTCAATGTGGATGGTCCCGGTTCCTGCTTCTTTACGTGAAAGTTGTTGTGGATGGAGGTCCGCACCATGTGCCATCTCATGACCTAATGGACCACTCAGCTTCTGTTTTTAATACTGGTGGCCACCTTCTTTCTTTGAGTCACATGATTGCTTTTGCAATCACATGTCTTCCTTTTCCCTTGTCGGGAATCTACTTTTTTTGTGGGGCTTTTGGCATCCTTGCCTTTGGCATCCGATGCTTGTCTTTCCCGGCTTGCTTTTGTTCCATCCTAGGATGGAACCATTTTCCAAACTCTGGTTTCTTTTGTTTCTGGCAATCAGAACATACTCGATTGTCCCACTGCCCAAAATTAGCCATGTTAAAATACTTGCAATGAGTTTCTTTACTCATGGCAAGCTTGCTCTCCCATACCAAGGACCTCTTCTTCTCAAACAGATCCTCTGCAAATCTTGTAGTTTTTCCTATCATAGTGTTTAACAGGAATGTCCCGTTCACTGAATTATGGAAAAACTTGATCGGGAACTTGACTTTGTCCATCTCAGTAAGACAGACCCACAATCCCCATGCTAGTCTAGTGGTAATTTGATCCCCCGTTACTGTGGCGATCAATGGGATGTCTTCTGATGAGGCTTTAATATTGCCCCATGCTCTGGAATCTGGCCTTCGAAGCCTAATACAGTGGAAGGCCTCATGATTGCCCTTTCCTGCGGGTTCTGGTACTGCACTGATAAAGTAGAGCTCCAGAATGTCTCCTCGGCTAAGCATATCATTGTTAGCCCAGGATTCATGCACAACTTCATGTATCCACTTAGGTAGACACTTAATTTTTGGAAAAGCCGGTGACATGGTCTGAATTGAGGCTAAAGCCCCAAAATCATACCATTGCTTAACCTCGTGTGGATTGGTTCCCGGAAATATCCACACTCTTGGATACTTTCCTGAGACATCAATTCTAGTTTTGGATGGATTGATTCCTTGTCTGGTATAAAGCTTTTCCCAATTAGCCTGATAAAACTTCCAGGAAGAAACTTCTGACTTGTTAGTATTAACCTTAGAGATACCCACCATCGGTCTAAGGTTAATATCTCCCTACTTTACCCCAGAGGTGCTGGTTGACTTGACAGTTCAGAATATGATCCCTGACCCTCAACTTTCTCTTGGGCCTGTGTTTCTGTAGAAAGCACCGGCTTAGAGCTCGTGCTAGGGGTATTTGAATCCCCTGCTTCCGTTTTACAGGCCGGTACTGCTAACTCTCCTTTTATCAATGGTGAATTGATGGTCCAGAGGAGTGGCTCATGCATAGTTGACCATAGTTAACCTTTAGTCTTTATACATGCTCGTATTCTCTCATCGACCTTATTTTGGTCTGCTCGTTGTATTTTCCCTGCTTGTTCAGCATGAAGAATAAGCTCGTTCCATTCATGCTGAAGCAACTCCATATTTTTGTGAATTGCCTCTGCACAGTCATGATGGCATCGACCTCAATCGCTTCCATCTCTCGTTAGAAAATCTGCAAGAATATTTTCATGAGATTTTATCACAACAATGTCAAATAAATAATATTGACATTCAGCTTGCCATCTTATCAATCTAGCTTTCTCAGGTTTAGATTCAATTTTATTTTTTTAAAAAGCTTTAACTTGTGTATTATCAACTTTCAAGGTAAACTTCTTTGCCAAGAGGAACAAAGGCCATTTTTTAAATACTTTCCGAACCGCAAAGAACTTCTTTTTGTTAATATGCCATCGAATGGCCTCGCTATCTGAAAAGAGACCACTGCAATATCTACAAGGCTCTTCTTTATTGGGCGTGATATTTGTTAGCACTGCTGCCCACCAATGATCACTTACGTCTGTGTAGAGGATCAATTCATCCTCATCTTATGGTATCGCCAGTTTTGGGAGATTTCTGTATATTTTTGTCATCTTCTAAAGAAGGAGACCCCGTTTGTATGGACAAGTGAACATCAACAAGGAATCAGGCCTGTGCATGAGCCACTCCTCCGAGCCATCAATTCGCCATTGATGAAAGAAGAGTTAGCAGTACCAGCCTGTAAGACAGAAGTAGAGAATTCAAATACCCCTAGCACGAGCTCTAAGCCGGTGCTTTCTACGGAAACACAAGCCCAAGAGAAAGTTGAGGGTCATGAATCATATTCTGAACTGTCAAGTCAACCCAGCACCTCTGAGGTAAAGAAGAGAGAGATTAACCTTAGATCGATGACGGGTACCTCTAAGGTTAATACTAACAAGTCAGATGTTTCTTCCTGGCAATTTTATCAGGCTAATTGGGAAAAACTTTATACTAGACAGAGAATCAATCCATCCAAAACTAGGATTGATGTCTTAAGAAAGTATCCAAGAGTGTAGATGTTTTCGGGAACCAATCCACACGAGGTCAAGCAATTGTATGATTTTGGGGCTTTAGCCTCAATTCAGATCATGTCACCGACTTTCCTAGAAATTAAGTGTCTGCCGAAGTGGATACAGGAAGTTGTGCATGAATCCTGGGCTAATAATGATATGCTTAGCCGATGAGACATTCTGGAGCTCTACTTTATCAATACAGTACCAGAACCCGCAGGAAAGGGCAATCATGAGGCCTTCCACTACATCAGGCTTCGAAGGCCAGATTCTAGAGCATGGGGCAATATTAAAACCTCATCAGAAGATATCTCATTGATCACCGCAGTAACGGATGATCAAATTACCACTAGGTGAGCATGGGGATTGTGGGTTTGTCTTACTAAGATAGACAAAGTCAAGTTCCCGATCAAGTTTTTCCATAATTCAATGAACGGGGCATTCCTGTTAAACAATATGACAGAGAGAACTGTTAGTTTTGTATACTGGAAGACTTGTCTTTGTATACTTTTCTGATGATATGATGATATGAAATGAAAGTTTTTGCAGTCACTGTTTGCATTTAGATTATGTTCTATAATTATTTTATGCAATGTTCCATATACTTACATTGTAGATGATATGGTGTGGGGAGTCACACGGTAAGATCATATCATTAGAACCTTGTAATGTATTAAAGAGCTCACGGCTTAGATGGTCCTGAACACACCATCGGTACACCGTAGAATAATCTGATAAGTTAGTTTATCTTGACTAACTGATTATTCTAGTACACTAGTTAGTATATTGAGGAGGATCACGATAGGATACTATTCTCTATCTCTGACCCAGTTACTGAGAGAATAAAGATCCACAGAGTTCGGGTTCTGAACTCATGTGATATTGGCGAGCATATGTGTGTGTTGTTTATTACTTTGATTTATCAATGGGTGAGATCTTTTCGTAGATCGAATTCGATATCTTGGGTAATAACAATGTATACATGATGTCTCGAGCAGTATGCATGAGCACTGTGTCCTGGTGCGCCAGGTTGATGATGTTCTCTTGAGGAAGCACAAGTTCATGTTGAAACCCTGCAGGTGGAACTTATTCCTTACATGATAAAGCTTGTGTGGTACTACTTAAGGTTTTAGATGTTAATTAATTATAGCTGTTAGAGGCTTACATAATTAATTAATGAACATTATATCTTAAACACGGGGAATGGCTGGACTAAAGGAGAAAGCATATTCGTAAATATGTATTAAATTGGTAGGTCAGTTTTACTTCTTTAGTGGAATAAAAGTAAAACTTAATTTATTTAATTATATCCTAGGTTTATTGGATATTATATAAATTAGTAGGCCAATTTAATATTCTTCTAGATCCCTGTTGTAGCCCAATTGACTGATAGTGGACTGGATATTGAACTTGAGATAGAGGCCCAAGCCCAGTAGGGCTGGAACATGAAATTTCGCCCCTCCCTATTCGCCCCTCCCTATATATAAGGGGAGGGGGGCACGAAATTTTGAGGATATAATTCATTGGAAATCAGCCCCTCTTTGTCTCTCAAAGTTATCCACATATTTCAGAACTCTATCTAGTAGATTTCAGCCCACTCTGAATCTAGATACAGTCAGAGAATACAACAGAAGATCTTGGAGTAGAATACTGTGGTGGTCGAAATTTTGAGTGCTAGGTGGCGCCAACTATAGTTCATTCAACAGCAAGATTAGATCTTTAATCTTGTCCACAGACCGTCTATCGATTTGTAAGTAGATTCGTTTCTATGTCTTCCGCTTTATTAGATTCGTATCTGCTTTGCATGCTTTTTGATTAGACTGTGATAAACATACATGTTACATAAAATTATGATTTGCATGAACATGGATTAATGAATAACCAAATGATCATGCGGTGGTTTAATTAGAAAAACCCCAACAAGAACTACAAGATTTGCAGAGGATCTGTTCAAGAAGAAGAGATCATTAGTATGGGAGAGCAAGCTTGCCATGAGTAAAGAAACTTATTGCAAGTATTGTAACATGGCTCATTTATTGAGTGGTGTTTTATTTTGTCATCTTTTAATCTTGATCGAAGCAGTAGGGAAGTAGAAGTATTTCAATAAAGTGGGAGAAAGACAGAATATCATTTCTTTTCGGTTGTAAGCATTTCTTTAAAATTGGGAGAAAAATGCCTTGTCACAAAGAAGCAAGGTTGTCACAAAAAAGTGTCACTATGTTTAATGTTGAATACATTTCTGTGAAGCAAGGTTAGAGAAGTGGTCACAATGACCAAGATATACTCATGGAGGCACTCAAGAATTGAGAGCATAATCACAACGGGCAATCCTTTAAACTTTTAGGGATGTGAAAAATTCTTAGGGATTGTCCGAAGTGGAACAATTCAAGAGATCATGATCACTGTGGCAAAAAAAAGGATGAAAACTTCCATTTTAGAGGCATACATATCATCTTCCAATAACGACGATGATGTTGAAGAGTGCGTTCATCCCATGGGTCAAAAAGTGGCGAAGAAGAAAGAAAAAAGAAAAGGCAAGGCAAAAACTAGTGATGCTCCATTTTTGCAGGATGCTCAATCAACGATCTCAGAAAATATGGATATGTGCGAATGATTTCAGGTGGGAAGAACGAGCAACTTAAATACCAGAATAAAGTGAGTAAGTGGTATATACTCACTAAAAATACATCCGGAATGGACTCGACCGCCCTTTAAGCACACAAAATGATGATTGGAGAGATTAAGAAGAGATGGGAAATGCAGTAATCTAGTCTTTCATTTATGCAGTGTATTTATTTAAGTTTATGTAGTGTGTTTGTATGTGCATGTAGTGTGTTTTGTGTTTTCATTATAATTTATGTATTGTTGTTTAATTTAGTTTAGTCAGAGCACTATATTTTATTTATTTATTAAAAATAAAAGATGTTGTCAGCTACGAAATAATCTGTAACAACTATCTAACAAAGTAGATGATGCCAAATATTTATAAAAAAAAGTTGTAGTGCATGGCAGTTAATAGTCCTTGACAACTGATGCTAGTTATTCTCCACAACTATCATCCACATAGTTCTATCTATACATATGAGTGGTTCATTATTCACATTTGTCACAACTAATCTTTCTCTGCAATTCATCACATCTCTTCTCATTTGGCATTTCTTAAAAAAAAGTTGATGAAACATATGATGATAAAATGTTTCTCAAAATACTCGAACAACATCACAATTTGCTTCAAAGCGTAACAAGTTCTTCCATCATACCCCATAAAAGAACAGATATTAATCGAAATCATGAAGCAGATAACACTCGTCTCTTTAAGGATTACTTCTTTGAAAATCTAAGATGGCCAAGTAATGTGTTTCATCATCGCTTCCGAATGAGAAGAGACTTATTCGTTCATATAGTCAATGCTCTGGAGGTTCATGATGAATATTTTTGATTGAAAGAGAATGCATTAGGTCGAGTAGGTTTAATTTTTCACCACTTCAAAAATGCACGGTTGCAATTCGTCAATTGATATATGGAGTTACAGCTGACTATCATGACCAATACCTTTATGTTGCTGAAACAATTTTGGTAAATTGCTTGTTCAGTTTTTTGTCGATGTGTAATTGATGTATTTAGTAAAAGATACTTGAGAAGGTCGAATGCCGATGATTGTCAACGCTTGATCCACATGAATGAGCAGAGACACAAATTTCATGGGATGTTAGGCAGTCTTGATTGTATGCATTGTGAATGGAAGAATTGTCCAGTCACTTATAAATGTCAGTTTACCTGAGTTGATCATGGAAGTCCTGTCACGCCCCAAATTTTCATAATATAAAACAAAAAGAATAACAATAAAGGGGACGCTATTTTTATTAAAATATGAAATAATTAATTTAATACAGCGGAAGCTAAATAATAAAAGCTCTTTAAAATCCATCATCACACGTCACCACGCACATCGCCCGAGTAAATCATCAACCTGAAATGAATAATAGTTTTGGGGTGAGTACTATTGACTCAGTGGTGACCGCATTTATCCAAATTATACAATTATAACAATTTAAACTGTAGGTAGCCCCAGGCTAAATTTGGGACATATGCAGCCCGTCGGCCAATAATAATTGTAACCCGTAGGTTAATAACTGTGAACCTGCATAAAAGTATAATAAGGATAAACATAAAAATGTGCGTCACATCGGATCCCCCACCTTGACTTGAATTTTGACTTTGAAAAATAATACGGGTTAGTTAAATCCACGCGCCGCCTAAAAATATAAATAATTAATTAATAACAAATACTAAATAACTAAAATAATTAAGGAATAATAGAATAATAAAATAAATTAAAATGCATGAACTTAAGCCCCAACCCATCTAAACCTCTCGGCCCACTTGAAACCAACCTAGACCAACTAAATAATAAATAATATTAGCCCAAATGATTTTGAAAGAATTATCCACTAAAAACACTCTCTCACCTACTTTCCCTCACCTCTTTCGGCCACCAGTCCACCACACACAAAACAGAAATGATGTCCCTCTCTCTCTCTCCTCTTTATTTCATTCTCTCTCCTCAACTCCATCACTAATAGAAAAAAATGCTCTCCTCCAACAAATTTAGTTCCCAACGACAGCAACCCGGAACAAAGATTTTACCAAATTCAATTCCCACCCTCTCTACTCTACTCTACTCCCTCAATCGCCATAGCAGCAACGCACCGTGACTCAGCACTCGGCTGCTGTCCCTGCTCCTAAGCTCACTTTCTCCCACACCCTCTACTCCCAATGAGGTACTAAACACTAAAATGTACACACACACACACACACACACACACACACACACACACATATATATATACCTTGAAGACGGACCTAATGCTCCTGAAATGTTATGAAGATGGTATATTTTCAAGAATATTTTTGATGTGTTTATGATGAATCCTTGAGGCCCCCTTTTATAATGAAGAATTTGCAGTTGAAAGGGCTGGAGGTTAAATGATATAAATAAATTTTGGTGATTATGGAGGCTAATGGAGAGGCTTGGCAAGTGAAGGGGCGTACGTTTCAAGATCTTTAAATGTAAGAAAAAAAATGGTGATGGTTGCTTTTGATATTTGTTCACGATGAAGAAGATGAAGAAAGCAATATTTTGGCTAGATCATTGGGCCAAAATAAAAGAAATGGATTATTGGGCTAAACAAAATAAAGAATGGGCTCAAATCCTTAAATATTAAGAAATATATAATTTAAACTTTTGGAGGATAAATTAAATAATTAAAATAATATTTACCAACTAATAATAATAATAATAATAATAATAATAATAATAATAATAATAATAATAATAATGTAGGCGCGACTTACAGGAACATACCCAAAATAACATAACATGCATTATAAATTTTAATTTTTGAAAAAAAAATGTAGCAAATTTTATAAAAAGTTTCGGGTCGCTACAAGTCCAACGCTTATGCTTGAAGCGATTGCATCTGCAGATCTGTGGATACAAAAAACTTGTTCGATATTTTATTTCACCTAAAATACTACTCGCAAGAGAACGAGGTAATTTATAGTAAAACAATGGTGAGCAAAGTCGTATCCACAGAGACTAGCTAAGTAATTCAGCTAAGTACCCAATTCAACTGTCTTAATTTATCTAGAGAACCAAATTATGAAGTTGATTTTAATTAACTAAAACTGCAAATTAAAAAAATAAATCAAGCCCAAGAAAACTGGATAAACAAATAAAAAGACGGATCCTAGGGTGTTGCTGTCAAATGGAGAATTACTAGTGTGATTACAATATCTCTCTCGAGTAAGCTATAACAGTAGATTAGACTCTAATTCTTATCTCTTGGTCTCGAATTATTATCCAACTCTAGATAGACCCTCAGATTTATTCTCCTCACGACACCTACCAATCTCTCAATCTAGCAGACTCGTGTTATGCAATCATAGTCTATTAATCTATTTACTTCTCTCGAGTGAATAACAAATTAACTATACAAGTACGAAAGTTGATTAGTCCAATCACACAAGACAACATAAATCAAAGATGCATAAATAAGAAATAAAACGAAACAATAAATTTCTTCAAATCATAAAATCCATCAACATTCAACAACCCTAGAATCTCTAGAAATTTAGCTACTCATATCGTATTCAAAATCTAGAAAAAATAAATACAAACAAATAGTCAACATAGTAGTTTCAATCGCATAAAGCATAAAATAAAACTTCGTTTATGATGTGCTTCTTCAATCTCTCTGAAGTCTCTTCTCATTCTTCTCCGTGGTGTTCTCTGTTCTCTCTATAGGGTAAAAGTAGTTCAATTTTTGTGCAAGAAAAACCCTTAAAATAGTCAGGGGATAATCCAAGTTCGAGATGGAAACGAACATGGTCTAAAAGAAAATCCGCGGAAAAGGCTGAAAATTATTACGGTCCGTGTAGGACTAGCATAGACCGCGCAATACAAAATAGCACGGACCGTACAAGGCTAGCATGGACCGCACAGTCCTTTTACAACAGACTGTCTCGATTTGTGATGTTAGCACGGGCCGTGCAATGCCAAGCACGGTCCGTGCTCACTCACTGCACTCCTGATGTGTGTATTCCCAGCATTTTCTCATCTCGATTGAGCCTATACTCAAACCATCAAGTCTTGGAGTTGGATTTTATCAACTTTAATGGTTTTTAGTCCAAATTCCTGTAGAATCACACTAAAAACATATCTCGATCAAACAAGTGAAATCTGAGCAAAACATGGATTAAAGCACATAATAGATAATCAAAACTATCTCTAAACAAACTCTAAATGGGTGCAAAAACCCAGTTTATCAACATGCATTTTTTGGAGTTGCGGGTTCAAATAATGATGTGAATGTGCTTTACCAATCACCATTGTTCAACCAAGTGATAGCAAGGAAATCACTGAAAATTAATTTACAGTGAATGGTAGACATTATACCAGAGGGGTACTATCTTAAAGAAGAATAAGATATGGAGGGGGTTTTAATTCTTTTCATTTGTTAGGGTTTATGTAATAATTAAGGGCAAAAAAGTACATCTAAATAATATCAATGCTTTTATTAAGTATGATGTTGTATAGAGAATAATTGGGGTTGTGAATAGAATCACCCATTTACTAATTAGTAGGCCATGTTTAATTTACTTTACTGAGCCCATGTTGTAAAATAATAAATTAAAATGATATGTCTTTTATGGGCTCATTTAGTCATACACTATTTTTTTTGATAAAATTGAGAAGGGGCACACTTGTGTCAGACCGTTTAACGGGTCTCTTATGTTAGACGGATCTCCACCTGATCCGACCATATATATATTAAAAAAAATTATTAGATTTTCTTCCCAGCCCCGCTGCTCAACATCGCATCTTCCAATCTCAACATCGCGATTTCTTCTAATCTCAACCATCACGAACCAGCTCCAACGCACGATTCGACCTTGCGATTCTGTCTCCATGCATGATGCTTTCAACCATCGGCGATTCAACCTCCGGCGATTCAATCAATTCCGGCAACGTAACATTAGCAACAACAGGTATATATGTGTTCTTATCCACATGAATTTGTTCTTGTTCCAATCAATGATTTAATGGATAAATTTATCTTCTCTCCATACGATTCTGGTGAAGATACGTCTGCAGTGAATGGTGATGTTTATTTTGTTTACGAGATTTGTGAAATTGTGATCCTTGATCAATAATTATGTTTACGAAATTATGCACACCATGTGTTTGATAATATGCCTCTGAAAGAATACATTCAAATTTCTATTTTCATAGACTATTTGTTATTATGATAATATTTTTAGTACTAATTTAAATTTCAATTTTATAATTCTTAGATATCGTTCTACTTGATGATGAATCAAATGATGAAGATGTAGAAACTACATATCTCAATGAACATGAATATGTTCAGTTGCAATCCGGAAGTAAGTCATACTTTACTTCTCTTTTGTGTTTGTAGTAATTTGTCAATTGCATGTAGTTAAGACTGTAGTGATACTTCACCAAGTAGCTTGTGATCTTTCACGCACAGTTAGTGACACCTCTCTGTTTCTGGATATACAATTCAATGTTATAGTTTGTTCTAGATGTACTTCACATTATATTTAATGGTTCTTTATTTCAAATATAATGATATTTTTGAAAAATAATAAATTTAAAAACCGATCGACTTATATTGTTTCACTTCAATCTTATTGTTTTAGTTATTGATCCATGTAATTAGTTATCTTTAGGTCACAATTAGTGATACCTCTCTGTATCTAGCTCAATATTTCAATTCAATGTGATAGTTAGAATTGATTTTTTTAGTTTTCGAATCCCCTTCCAATCTGTTTTCACTGGTGTGTAGAGGATGTCAATGTTGGTCTTACAGGGTGGAAGATCGAGATCTTGTTGAAGATTTTTAATGATACTTTTATTTGTAATTAGTGTTACTTTCTTTTGTAATTAGTGATACTTTATTTTGTAATCAATGTTATTTTTCTCTATGATAATGAAATAAATATTTTTACTCAAGAATGAGTTTTTATTGTATTCATAAACCCGATTCTCAATTTGAGATTATGTTTAAACTGATACTTTTCTTTCTAATTAGTGATACTTTCTTTTACAATTAGTGATACGCATATGTGATTTAATAATACTTCACATCATAAATAATGATACTTGAATTAATGATACCCCACTCATAGTTAATGACATTTATCTGTTCTTGATTCGATAATCAATGTTTAATCATCAATAATTTCAAATTATCCTCCACTTTCGGGTTAATGATATTTCATCTCATAATTAATGATATTTCACATCACAGTTAATGATACTTCACTTAATAGTTAATGATATTTCGCCAAATTTATATCTAATGATACTTCACTTCAGAGTTAAATAGTGTTACTTCACTACACAGATAGTGATACTTCAGAGTTAAATAGTGTTACTTCACGTTATACATACTGATACTTTCTTCATTAGTATTGATACTGTAATATATAACTTATGAGTGATGAAATTATTTGATATATTGAGACCATAATTACTGGTGCAGATCTTTTTTTATTGTTTATGTATGCCTCTCTGTTTTTTAATACCGGTAATAAATGAAATAAATTAGTGTTACTTCCCTACACACATAATATTACTTTTCTGTATAAATAGTGATACATATTATCTACAATATCAATAAAATATATATATTCAAAAAAGATTTCTAATATCTGTTCAGAAATACGAAAAAATATACAGTTCATTAGCAAGAACATATGTAGCTTGCATATCCTAGAAACCTTTTGGAAACATTAGAAAAATCCAACGCCTCTAAACCTAGTAAACTTTCAAATCATATCTGCACAAAAACTAATAGTTTGTAGCCATTGTTCCCAATCATGTTAAACTTCCCCAACATTTCAATGTTTTCCAACCAAATATTCATTACATATACCACCCAACATCCAACCAAATAAACATTCCCTTATCATGTTAGACTATGCACTACCTATCTCCAAAAAATCAAACACCTCACATTCTGCCATCAGCTACATTTGTATCCCCTGAACACCAGCAGCTACTAACTGTGTATATCATGTTAAAGACATAGAGAAAATTTTAAAAAAATATTTTTATAAAATGTTAAAAAATTATTCATTAAATATTGTACATATTTATATTTCTTGATATTCTTGATGAATTTAAGAGCATCATTCTGTATCTTTGTTCTCAAATCATTTAGTGGTGAAAGCATGATCCTTGCACAATATTGGCTTCTTGATCTTTTTCTTCCATCAAGCTGGAATAAAAAATAATTTTTGATCAACTACTATAAACAATGCAATCATGTATCACTGATAATTCAATTAAGAATCACTACCAAAATAATTAAGTAGCACTATTAATAAACAAGAATTACCTCTCATCAGCAACTTCATCCTCCTTAGCATCACATTCATCACCTTCCTTAGCATCATGATCGCTGCAATATAAAATTAAATTAAAATAGTAACTTAATGAAATATATTTACTTAATTGAACATTATTAGTTATTTCATAATGATAACTTTCTTAAAATCAGTAACAATGCAATAAAGTATCACTGATAATTTAGTGAAGCATCACTAATAAAGCAATAAAGTATCAGTAATACTCAGGACCGTCTCAATCATTTTGTAGGCCCTGTGCAAATGATAAAAATTAGACCTTAAAATTAAAAAGAAATGCTATAATTTTATAATTAACGTAATATTAATTATTAGAAAGACTAAAAATTCAAAATATTATTGTCTTTATAGTGTTGATAATATTCTCAATACAACATTAAACAAATATGAATCTTCTACGATTTTACATAAAAAGTGATAGCCTAGCTTCTAGTACTCTTTGAAGCAAATTCATCAATCAAATCTTCACTCACAATCTTTTTCAAAATATTATTTTGTATGACTATCATCGCCAATTCATTAAATCTTTCCTGTGACATCGTCAAATATAGATATGACTCCAACAACTTCAATTTTGAAAAACTTATTTATGCAGATACAACAGTCACGAGAATAGTCAATAAAATTCTATATGTGACAATTTGTTAGGAAAATAATCTAAAACTTTCATAAACTTCAAAATATCAAGGGGTCCTATATTCGTTCAAAGAATTAGAATCAGAATCAGAATAAAGGAATGAAAGAATTCGTGCATGTAGATGATAGAAATCTCCATCAATTCACTCAAGCATATAATTAAATTCAGATTTCTGAATCATTCAAATTTCAAACAAAAAAAATCAAAAAAAGAAGAAGAATAGGGTTTAAGAAAAATACTCACTGGAGATTTGGCCTTTGGGGGAATCAGGGAATGAAAGAAAAACTTTGTAATTATAGAATTATAGTGATAGCAAACTCAGAAGTGTGATTTGTGAAGGAATATCGGAGTTTAATATGAGTCGAGATGTTTGTATTATGTATTACCGCGAAGGGGAGATAATGGAGAGAACTTAATTTATTAAAAAAATATATAAGGTATATTAAATAGAAGTAAAAAAATTGAGGCCCTAAAAATTGTGAGGCCCTGTGCGAAAGCTCACCTTGCACACTCTGTTAGACGGCCCTGCCTTTTATTACCCCACGCATAACAATTATTTACAGAACTATAAATACACTAGACCAACTATAAACTAGGATAGAATCAAAGGTGAAAAATAAAAAATCGACTATAAATAAAATGTCACTGTGACAATAACTAAGCTTTAAACAATGAAATGAACACCTGAGACTTCCTTCTACAACAGAGTTGACTAACCAATTTTTTATGCTATAAATATTTCACAGGGCGTGCCCTGCAGAAAGTCGGAATCAGCAAGCAAGCCCTAGATAAACTTATGATAAGAAGTTGAACTATGCACTGGAGATGTTGATGATAGAGCGCCAATTTCGAATAGGATTGCGGCGCTAGTGGTCGCGATAGTTGGTGATAGTGGCGGAATCAAGCGGGTTAGAATTGGAAGTGAGAGAATTCAGAGGTTTGAGAACTAGGGTTAGCGGTGAGGTTTGAATTTGGGGCTAAGGAATCTGATTGCAGAGGTGGAATCGATGTTTACAACGGTGGTGATGGTGGTTGTAGCGGTTGTAGAGGTGGAGTGGTGGCGATTTGCATCGGTGGAGATGGTTGAGGATCGCTGGAGGTGATTTGGGGATCGGAATCGCAAATGCAGAGGCAGGAGTGATGGGTTGCTTTTATTTTAATATTTATATTTGGTGAACTGGGTCGGGTTATAGGATCCGTCTAACGGAAGAGACCCGTTAGACGGTCTCATACAAGTTTTTATCAATTGAGAAATGTTTTGTATATTTTTTCATCCATATGAAGTATTGTATATTTTGTTTGTGTTGTAACGCAATGTGGACTTAATATATTTTGCATGCATCAATTATATAATGTGGTATGCCACTCTATAATATATTACATCTGTTGCGTTTTGATTGTTGTTTTAGTTTTTTTTTTATCTAGAATTAACAATTAATTTTATGAAATGATATACTCATATCTCATACATGACATAAAACATTGTTCACTTATATTTTCCTAAAATAAGATTTAGAATAAGGTTAAATTTGGGAGAGAGGGTGTGAAAATATATAAAACAACAAACATGATGATACAAAATAAAAAAAAATTAAAATAACAATTATAATAAAATGGAAGGAGTAACTTTTACATAGTTGTATGTTCATTGAGATTTTTAACATTGATTTATATATTGATATAATATAAAAAAGATATTTCGACTTTGAATAAAAATTAGAATCAATTTCAATAACTTACAAAAAAATTAGCTCTAAGATTCAATAGATTACAAGTTATATATATATATATAGGGGAAGGATCAAATAGGAACCAATTCCCCCTGAAGGAACCTAGGAACCAATCCTAGCCTTAGATTTGATTAGATCTAATAACCATAATTTAGTCAAAGTTTTAGTCAAAGTAAGGTGGCAAACTTGTAATATTTGAGAACTTAATGAAAGCGGGGTTATTTTCGTAATTTAGAAATTCTGTTATGTTTTTTCGGATTTTGGGCCTAATTCCCGGAATTAAATAGACAACACTTTAAAACCGTTGTCTTTTCTGGCGTTGTATTAACATGCTAACATGAAAGATGTATATTGCTAACATCAACAAATTTTGTTGCTATCATGAGATAGACTCATATTGTTAACTTGACGAGATCATAATATTAAATTGACACGTATTAAACACCACACATATAACATTGGACCACATTTAAAATAATATTGTGTAGCATCATTCATACATACAACATATTGCTAATATGTTAGAGAATATACACACTGCTAATATGTGACTATTAATTTGCTAATATGTTAGTAACACATTGCTAATATGTGAATAATGATATGCTAGCATGACTTAAATTCTCAAATATTACAAGTTTTCAAAATAATATTAAGCATTGATAAAGTTATAATTGTTTATGAACTTAACTATATATAGCTCATACTTTAACTATTTTCTCATGAAAGCAACTTAAAATTCAAAGTCGTGCATAAAAAATTTCATGTTAGCAACATAAACACAAGATATGAGCAATATTGTGATATCATATTAGCAAATATCTGACAGTTACGAGTTGAATATACGTGAAAAATAGTTTTTTGTATTTTTCATCAATTTTTGCTCAAATAAACATATGCATTATGGATCTTAAATGAAAGAGCATGAAAAAATCTTTAATTTGATATATTTTTTGCGTAAATTGGATAAAAAATGAATAAGTTATGATTATTTAAAGTTTTTAGGAATTTTTTTAAAAGATGATGTCATCACTTTATTAAAAAAATCTGGAATTACCCCTTATAATTCGAATTTTACATATTTACAACTATGCCACCGCTTTTTTATCCGCCACGTCATCAAAATCCTTGAATTTGATTGGTTCCTAGGTTCCTTCAGGGGGGGTTAGTTCCTATTTGAACCCACCCCTATATATATATATATTATATCTTTTAAAACTAATAAAAGAGATAAAGTACGATTTTTCTGTATATATCATTCCAATTTTCTGTACATATCGTTCCAATTTTTTTAAAATTAAAAATATTTCTCTAAAAATCATTTTGTAAATAAATATAATATTTTTAACAAATACCAGAACAAATATATAATACACACACGCGCATATATATATACATATCAAACATTTATCTATATGATTATTTTCTATATAATGTCTATGTATTTATGGATGATTAGATTTTTCAATATAGCTGTATTGTTCTTTCTATGTCGTATTTTGAAACAACTAATTGAACTTAAGTGCATTAATAATAATTAATAATTTTAAATATTGAATAATTAGTATTTTATAAATTTTAATAATTATTTAGAAATCTTGGGTTCATATTTTTAAAAAGAACAATTATTGTTTTGAAATCATCTACCTGTGGTATTTTAATTGAAAACATTGAAATTTATACATTAGATGTACATAAAATGATCGTTCATTATTATATACGGGGTTATTTGCCAAAAGAAAGCATCAACTTTGTCCGTATTTTTAATTTTGACACCACTTTTTAAACGTGTAATAAAAATACACTTTTCAACCTGTAGTAAATTCGGCATCCCAAAAATTTTCCGGAGTGGATTTTTTTCTTTCCAAATAGCACTTATATATAGAGAGAAAGAGGAGTAATATATGTTAGTACTAGGTGGATTCTTAATTGGTCTATGCCCATAGCACTATTTCATGTTCAATCGACGAATGAAATATGACTTATGCATCAAATAGTAGTGTGTGTGTTACATGTACGCATGGCGCATGGGTATAATAATAATAATAATAATATCAAATTTGCCGCTTGGCCGTATTTTCCCGTTTAAAATAAAACGAGCCCCACTTTTTTCCCTTGCTTTAATTGAAAACTTGAGAGAGAGAGGGAGAGAAGAGATGGAGAAGATCGGAGAAAATCTGCAATCGGAGAAGCTCAAGTCGCAGAATGCAATTCGTTGCGCGAAAGCTGCAATTCTGCTGTCTTCCATAAAAAACGCCACCAAAAATCTAAACACCGATGTTCCCCAATTCCAGGTTTCATTTCACGCACACAATGTGCATTCCAAAAGTTTGCTTTGAAGTTTAATTTTGCGAGGATTGCTGAGTAATGGTTCCGCTTTTACGAATTTTTCTTCAAAACATGCGACATTTTTTCACAAATAATATGTGTGGAGAACTCCTAATTGATGCATTTGATTTTATGAGTTATATCGTCTGAACTGAAATCTATTATAGCTCAGAAAAGCGCACGCATCTGTTCAATTCATTTCAAATACAATCTGCGAGAACTGTTTGCTTCATGAATCTGGTTTATAGGTGTTTGAATTTGAGGTGAAATGTCAGATCTTCACCAACACTCACGAAAACACAGTTTCACGACTGTAGAAAATTTGGAGCTGATTGAGAGGTTGTTGGTTTCAGGATGAAGAAAAAATTGAGAAGTTGATGATCGAGTTGGTTAAGGAGAGAGAGAAGTTCAAGAGATTTAGGCATTGGATCGGAACATCCCTACTTTTTTTCTTCATGGTTCTGTTCATCTTCCTCAATTCTATCTGACTTTTCGCATTCTAAAATGACTATTTCCCCCAATTGTCTGTAGATTTCATATTCTCATTACTGGCTCTCGATTAAATAGATGTTTGTATGAAGTTTTATCTCGTTTTTTGATTTCGAGAAGATTATGCTTTATAATTTGATACGATCTAAGACATTGTGGTTCGTGCCCTCTCAATTTCTCATTCCTCAACATCTCATAGTTTTTATTTCGTTCCCTTTCCACTTTCCGTTGATTAAAGTTGGATATTTGTTCCAACTTAGTTCCATATCACACCATTTGACGGGTTAAAATTTATCGGAGAATTCATACGCTGATTTGAATCTTTCATTTGATCTTTATATAGGGTAATGATTTGTGAATTTTGACCCGTTAAACAGTTTGACATAAGTTTTGCGTTATTCGAATATTGCATAGAGTTCTTGCATATCGGCAAGATAATAAATAAAAATTTATTTATATTTCTTTGAGGCAAAACTTATTTTAGCCAGTGAGTTTTAAACATACTTATTTTAGCCACTTTGAACGAAAATACCCTTATGCGTGTTGTCAATGCGCGCAACATGCAGAGGAACAAAATAGTTATTCTGGCTAAAAAATATATTTAAAAGTTAGTGGTTAAATTAAATTTTTTTAAAGTTTGACCGACTAGTTTTATATATTTCCACTATTTATTTCTTTTGTACAATATTTTGAAAATTCTATCTAGTTACATATAGGGTCACAAGTGGGGGAGCCGTAAATTTTATGGAGGGAAAATCAATTTCTCAATTCTAACAAACCAAAACCTAAATCACAAATCAGTACATATTAAAAATTAAAACAAAAACAACGATATTTTGGAAGGGGAAATAAGTACAAGAAGTCAAGAATGTACGTACGGAGATCAATATTGCGAATTGAAGTTTAAACTAAAATTCAGCAAAAAGAAAAATAATTTGTAAGAGTGAAAAAAATAGATTCAAGTTATGGTATGTAATAAGAAATACTCCTACATGAGTAATTATATATAAGAGGAAATTTTATTGTATATAATGGGCAAAATAGCTCCTGATTTTATTTTGAGGTTTTTTTTTTTTTTTTATCAAATATAATGGACTGACCGACTCTATACTAGAAAACTTTTATCTAGTATACGGTATAAATTAATTTTTCTTTTTAGGGCAAAATTCATATTAAAAAAAACGTTAATAGTCAACACTCGATAAAATATCACTATCTCTAAGGGGGTGTATTCAATTGGGATTTTATTAGATTTTAAAGGACTTTAAAAACTCCATTAATTTATAAAATTCATAGACTTCACATGGAGTCTCCCTGACTTGCGTATGGATTTCGGACGATTTTAATGGATTTGAAATCCTTCTTCACAGCGGTCGCTGGGACACAGCGAGTAGGAATGGCAATCGGGTACGGCGGGCACGGATAGTGGCTATCCATGCCTGTACCCGCGAGTGAAGACCGTACCCACCACCTGACCCTCGACCCGCGACAGGTACCTTCCGCCACCTGTCGGATACCCGCCACACGTGAACCATAATTTAAATCTAAATTAATGATAAATTTAACACAAATAAAAAATTCACCACAAATCACATTGTTCAAATCCACATATTTCATCAAAGTTCAAATCCATAAATCACAATCACAAAGTTCAAATCCACAAATTATAACTGCAATTGAACTATACGGGTAGTCGGGTATTTCGCGGGTATTTTCGCAGGTATTTTTCGCGGGTAAACGGGTTTCACGGGTACAGATAGTAACTATCCAAACTCATACCCGCGAACTAAATGGATAGTGAATTCTAACCACGAAGCTACCCATGGATACCAAATGTCCCTCAAATCCGCACCTATTAGGGTCGGGTACCCGCGGGTAAATTGTCATCCCTAACAGCGAGCGCTGAGTATGAAACCCAGCGGCCGCTGAAAGCCAGCTGAGGACTAAATTAAAACCAGCGACCGCTGGAAGCCAGTGGCCGCTAGGATAATGATTAAAAAAATAATTGAAAAATAATTGCAGAATAATGATTAAAAAAAATACGTGAATGAGGTTATTTATGGATAAGGCCGACTTAAGCCCAGCAACCGCTGAGGTCCAGCGGTCGCTGGGAAATTGACCGACTTATTCTCAGTAACTGCTGGAAGCTAGCGACCGCTGGAGTACCCTCAGCGGTCGTTGTGGTACACCGCACGCTGGGGTGTCCGAATTCAACTCCTCAGCGGCCGCTGGAGTACATCAAAACCCATGAAAATCTCGTGTGCAAATGTTGGATTTCATCATTTGTATTTTTTACGTGATTTTGAGATGAAATCTAATAGAATCAATTACTTTTTAAAGTCCATGGAGTTTTGAATACAGTTGAATTTTTATAGACATTTTAAAATCTGTGTTGAATACCTTTGGATTTTTAAAGACTTTTAAAAGTCTGAATTGAATACACCCGAATTTTAAAATTCCAATAAAATTCTGCAGAATCTCAATTAAATACACTTTCTAAATCTACTTATACGATAAATAATTAACGTCTTTTTTTTTAATCTAAACCCGTAAAATAATCTTGCATAATCTTTTTTTATCGTTATCCATACTAGAAGTAGCATCGAATTGTTTGGCCTTTTAAGTTTCTTACAAAATCGGCCTACCTAAGCTAGAGATTGAGGACCACCCACTAACTTCATTTTTTTTTTCTAATCTATAATTGTGGATAAAATCGTCTGTCATTTTCTCAATAGATTGTATAAACTCAGAACATAACAAGCTAATTCATATAAATATGTTCGACTTACATAGTTTTAGATAAAAATATTTTTAGTATTCCCCAAATAAGTGATTCTGCAAATTTTTTTTTTTTTTTTCTGAAATCACTTCAGTTCTAACTTCTAAATAAATAAGCATCTTCAGAAAACAAGAACTACAAAGAATATGATATTTCTCTAAAAAATGATTAAAGACAAAGAATGGAACAAAAACACAAATGAAAAAAGTAATTCATTTATTCATCATTGTTAATTTTTTTAAGAATTAAACCAAATATTAATAAAACGTAAGCAGTTAATTTAGAATTTAAAAAAAAAAAAAGAGAGAGAGAAAAAAAGATCAACTGCCTAATCTACGTGTGAGCCCCTCACTCGCTGCTCGATACTCCCAATTTTTTTCTCACTCAATCAAGCCGGTCGAGAGAGAGAGAGAGAGAGAGAGAGAGAGTAAACCCGCCGGAGATGGCGGATTCCGGTGACGGCGGAGCGGAATCCAGCTCCGCAGACGCGGCGGCGAATTGCACGTGCGGTTCCAACAACTGCTCCGAATGCTGTAGGCGGCGATCTTCGAGCTCGAGCCTGCCGTCGTCATCGTCGTCTTGCTCTCTGCTGAGCTTCGACTCCTATCCGGTTCAGGACTACAATAAGCCGTGGCGAGTTTACACGGCCTCTGTTAAAGGCTTCGCCATCGGCGCCGGACTCAAGGGTGGGCTCGCCATTTTCGCTCTTCTCACTCGCCTC
Organism: Perilla frutescens; assembly: GCA_026008535.1. Lineage (NCBI taxonomy): Eukaryota > Viridiplantae > Streptophyta > Magnoliopsida > Lamiales > Lamiaceae > Perilla > Perilla frutescens. The sequence continues at coordinate 65,368,648 of BRKX01000003.1, read as the reverse complement.
CGCCGCCGCCAATTGCTCCCCTCATCCAAGTAATGATTTTCGAGCTTTGCTTTACGTGTTTCTTACTTCGCCTCGCGGTTTGGGGATCTGATTTTCTGTTCTGGCTTCATTGTCCATATTCTGCTATCTGTAGTGGCGATTAAGTTTTATTTTTGCCTCATTGGATTAATGTCTGAATATTAGGTTATGATTATAGTTCTGAAACCTGAATTATTTGGTGCAATTTATAAGATATGATAGCTACGAGGTTGTAGTGGTGACTTCAACTTGGTGTGAAATCAATTTGATAAAGTCGATTGAAAACTATATAGGCTGAATTCCAGGAAATTGCAGGAGTAGATTAAAATTTCTGCATGGCACTATTGATGCTGAAATTTCGAGAAATCTGGTTGGCGTTCTCCTTGAAGGTAAAAAAAGAAAAGGGTACTCTTCTGGAAAAAAACAAACAAACAAACAAACAAACAAATAAACAAACTAATACACAGAGGATAAATGCTTGTTTGTGTGTCACCATAGTTAATGTTTGGCATATGAAAGGAACTGAGGAACTTATTTATTCACCAACATCTTGTGAATATGGTTTTCTTTTCAGGAAAGTAGAAATGACTTCGGCTAGTGCAGATTTAATCATGGCCTTGAAAGAGACATTAAGATACGGACTGTTTCTCGGTACATTTGCAGGAACATTTGTTTCTGTAGATGAAATTATTGCTGCTTTGGGTGGTCACAGAAGGCATGGCTTTTTAAGCTTTATTACATTCTCATTTAAATGCTATATTTATTACTTAATTAGTAGTCTAATTTGTATAAAGGTTTAATTAATTTAATAGCTTTAGTTTTTTATCCATTACTACTCATGTTTAATATGCATGTTAATTCAGCATTTTGGTTGTTGGAATTTCCTAAATATCTAGGACGGCGAAGTGGAGGGCTTTGCTGGCAGGTGCAATAGCAGGTCCGTCCATGCTGCTTACTGGGTTGAACACACAACATACAAGCTTGGCTATTTACATTCTAATGCGTGCCACTGTTTTGGCTTCAAGATGTGGGATAAAAAGCAAGAGATTTGGTCGTATATGTAAGCCTCTTACATGGGCACATGGAGATATTTTCCTTATGTGTCTCTCTTCTTCCCAGATTCTGTAAGGCCCTATTTCCTACACAGAATTTGTGTTCTAGGTCAACTTGTTAGCATATATCATTCCTCCTATGACCTATCATTGATCTTTATCCTAATCACTATGGAAAAACTGGGATATATATTTCATTGTCAATATCATTTAGGCTTTAGGTGACTGCAAATGGTATATGCTGCCTATATTGGAGTATTGCTACTGGAACATTGACATGCTAAGTGTTTTTTTAAAAAGATATTGACATGCTGAGTTAGTTTGTTAGATTGATTGAGCCATTGAGGTTGCTAGTGAATTTCAAAGGTGAAGAGGGTATAATAAGCAAATATGTACTCTTTTGTTGGCACTTGGCAGAGTTCATTGTGTTCGATTGACTGAAATGCCTTGCCTGCAATAATTGTGCAAGTTCCACCTTAAAGAAAACGAGATGAGAAGTTTAAAATTAAGTAGAAACATTTATGGAAATCTGTTTAGTCAAATCATGGATTATAAGGCATGTATAATATATGATGGTTACATTATGCCTTGCTTCTAGATCTGTTGTGTATGACAATCTGAAAGATGGTCCTTACATAAAGAACCAAAAGGTTGTGATTCCAATTGGTCTACCTCTACCATGACAATGTTGATTCTCCGAAGTACTTAAAGGTTTTATGCCAACAATCCAAGCTAGGAACTTTCACTTCATTTATTCAGATGACTTGGTCACAGGATATGTTTTAGTTCATTTTCCTGAGATTATACTTCTGATAGTATAATATGGGGGTATTATTTTGCAGGTCAGCTTACATTCTGAAGCAAGATAGTTTGCCGCAATCTTATAAGTCATTTTTGAATAAGCACGGGGCAAAGGACCCTGTCATCCTGAATGGTGTTAGAGAGATTGCATGTGGTCTACCATTCACAAATTTGGAAGCAATAGAGAAATTCTACAAGTCCAATGGTGTTGACATCAAACTAGATCCACAAATGAAAATACCTTGCTCAGTACGTGGAGCTCAAATGACATTTTATGCCAAATGTTTATCTCCTCTATTTTTGCCAATACGAGCATTCATTGCCGATAACTTACCTAAGTTTCCTTTTTGAGTTTGCATTATATCATCAGAGACCCATTTCTGACAGTATTTATTTCTCAATCTAGAGATCTCCCTCATTGATAGAGAAATTTGAGTTTGTAACTAAACAATAAGGAAGCCATGGTAGAGAGAAATGATTCAACTTGTGGAGAAGGAGAATAAGTTTTTGAAAAAACTCAATTGTTTAAAGAAATTACAGGATACTTCCATTTAAATGGGAGAGTCTGATAAAATTACATGGTAGACCAAACTACCTTAGTTTGGGAAAGACCTTTTATTGGGACTCGTTTTGATATTGGATCCCCCCTCCCCTCTCACTCACTCACACACGCACACACACACATCCATCCATTTCTGTAACTGTTGCCAACGTAGTCTACTCTTGAAAAGGGTCCATAATCACAGGCAGTGTAAGACAGTATTTGCTGAGTGTTTACCCATGAAAAATCATTTTTGCATGTTAGACCGAAACATGGTCATTTTTCCCAGCGAACTCTTGTTTATCAAATTAAATTACTATGTAAAATATTTTTGTTCTGTGCAGATTATCCATGGGAACCAAGCATGTGGATCACATTTCTTTTCATTCCTTCTTCAAGCCTTTAAAAGAGCAGTACCAGTTTATCTTCCAGTCTATCTGATACCTGCCCTGATTGTGCATCGTCAAGGTCTCCTGAAAAGGTAATTCTTGTTGATGTTATTAACTCTTCTTTGATATACAAGTTAGGTGCAACTAGAATCAAGTAGTCCTCAATAATAAAGTACATGCATGCTATGCTATGCTAATTAGTTTAGTTGATTAAACTGCTTGCATTGAGATCATCTAAAATAATAAAATAACATATAATTATTCCCTTGTAATGGTTTAATAAACCTTTGGCATGCAAACTGAATCCTTGATTCAAGTTTATCCTTAATATCTGGAAATCTGAAGCCTTAATGGCAATATGCTCTGTTTGCCCAACAAAGGAAAAATATAATGTGCCATCTTATTTTAGTCTTAAAAGATCTGTATAACCTTCTTTCTTCTATATTCCCACACCCTAGTCAAGCCCAGACAGCCAGACTGCCCAATTTCATATTTCTTTCCTGGGAAACATGCTCTCCATCTAATTTCATAATAGCTGAACCAACTAGTGGCCTACCTATTTAGCTGAGAACTTGATAATAGGTTGGTTACATCATAGATTTAATATTTGTAGTTAGAGAATCACTCTTATGTCCTTTCATCCACTTCATCTTTCTGCCTGCTGTATCATGAAGTTTATATCCCCCTGTTACCTGGATCGTGATGTGGGTTTATTGATACAATTAACGCCTTCATTATTCTGCCACCATTTTCATTTTTCTTATAGTAACTTGTTCAATTTCTGAATCTTCTGTATATAGCATGGGTACTTTTATGAACTCTTGCTGATATATCTCTGTTTACTTTTTTCAGACCTCACACAATCTTATGGAAAGGTCTTCTTGGGACTGCCAGGTCAAGCTTGTTTCTCTCAATGTATTGTTCATCTGCATGGTAAGAAATAAATTTAAAGATTATAATTTGATTGCATATATTGTTTTCAGACGAATGCCTTAATGGAGAAAGGGTTGTGTCGCAGTTGTCCCATCTGACCTCCAGAAACAATCTTCCTATTTCAATTATCAGAAACTTTTCGTTGGATAGTCCCCTCTTATTCTTATCACTTCAGTAATAGTTGTCTTTTATACAGTAATTTATTTTAGTTTTCATCGTGAAATATTTCCACACAGGATATGGACATGCATCATGTTTCGGATTTTGAAGAGATGCAACATTCCCATGGTGGCAATAGGAACGGTAAGTATAAAATCATTTGATCAACTGCAGAGAGAGAGAGGGAGAAAGTGAGAGTGAGTTCGTCTTACATTGAAATGCATTTGATTTGAAACAGTTTCCGACTGGTCTAGCTCTAGCAATCGAGAAAAAGAGCAGAAGGATCGAGATATCCCTATACTGCTTTGCACGAGCAATTGAGAGCTTCTTCACATGCATGGCTGATGCAGGATACCTGTCCCGCTCAAAAAATTTCAAAAGAGCCGACGTTTTGGTCTTTAGCATATCGACAGCGATTATAATGCACTGTTATGCCATGGAGAGAGATGTCTTCCGGTCCAAGTACCTCAACGTGCTCGACTGGGTGTTTGGCGTTCCTCTTCCGCCGTATGACACAACTCCACGTAAGAGAAGATGAACCGTTGCAAATTTTTAAGTTTCAATGAAGAAAAAAAATCCTGAAATTTGTTTGTTGCATACACGGATGCTGTAGAGTTCATTCTATCTTTCAGGATCACTTTAGTTATATCATGTTGAACAATTGATAGAATTATTTCCTTCTCTTTCTCTAGACAATAGAGTAGTCTTAACTTATTTACTTTACTGGGTTCAACTTGGGAAAAAGTTTTTTTTATTTTATTTTATTTTTAATGTGAGCAGAATATATAGAAAGTTTTGGAGTCTACAGCTAGTATGTTTAGTATATTGAATAGTATTTTTGTCTATTGCTCGTATCTGTAGGTGTATATGTTTGTATATAAATGAACGATAACTACTGCACTCGATTTAATCAATGTCTATAAGATAAGTGGATGAATGATTTTCTTTCCGCATTAGACTTGTTTACAGTACTGTAGATATTATATACAATGAATTCTATTACAAGCTCTAAATGTTTGTAACATAACAATATTTCATCTCATATTTCACTTAAAGGAAGTTAAGCAAATGTATTTCCAACCCATATATGATATATACCCTGCAAAATCATAGAGATCATAACTTAATTGGTTCCATTAATTGACAGATCGATACTAATTAATAAAAAAGTATTGACTTTTAAGATTTGAGATACAATAGAAAATCTAGCAAGAGAATTGAAGTTTATACATCAAAATTAAAGCTCTTACAAATGTGAAGAAAAATTAATGTGACTTGTATATATAATAGTTGTTACTTGATGAAATGCAAAAGATGTTGAAAATTAAGTTCAAATATTGGTATGTAAGCATCCATGCTGCCTTTTTTCTTTTCAATATCGATCGATCAAATAATATATATGTGCGTGTGTGTGTGTGTGTTTTCTTTGAACTGCATGCATGCATGTCGTCGTCTTTAGTAAATTAAAAGAATAAAGGTACGTACGTACCTCTAAAAAGTAAAGCCATTCCAAAATGCATGGAAGAAGATCCCATTCCCGGCCCGATGTTTATATATGCAACCAAAATCTACCCCTGGAAAAATATATACAAGTATTCCATGAATATTTGATTTATTGCATATAATTAAAGAATATATATATGTGTGTGTGTGTGATAATTTCTGATGATGCTTGAATATAGATTCTCATAGTATTTGTATATATGCGGTTGAAGAGAATGGTCGTTGCCAATAGCAAAACATTCATGAGGAAGAGATTGCATACGAAGATCGATCGATCATGCAATCGACAATTAATGATTATTATGATTAATTTGCAGAGTTGAAATGGATCAAAAGAACAAATAATAAACAAGAAACCAAACTCCGCCTAGGCGCCGATTAATCCAACTCGGCCGCCTAGGCGCCGATTAATCCAACTCCGCCGCCTAGGCGCCGATTAATCAAACTCCCTCCGCCTAGGCGCCGATTAGCGTGTTTATTTATTTTTTTTAAAATGAAAAACAAAAAAGAGAATCGGGAAACCCTCTAGCTCTTTTTAAAAACCTTGAAATTGAGAACTCATTCACTCACAGTCACACAGAAGAGAAGAGAAGAGAAGAGAGAAAACTCAAGAAGCCGCCGCCGCCGTCTTCAGGTATTTAATCATTCGATTTAATATTCTGTATTTTTTATTATGCTTACAATATTAGATTTGTAATTACTAAATTATAACTGGGAATAGAAATTCGCTTTCCCTTTAGAATCACAACAATTAGCTTTAGAATTGAGTTCAAAAATCTCTTTGAAGAAAACGGGATGCACCGCCTTTCTGTCTTCAGCATAAGCTTTATATTTTTTTATTATAATAACATATTAATTTGTTATACGTACTGTTGCCAAAAAAAAAATGAAATACACACAAGTTCTTGCTTCCATCACTCAAATTGAGTCGAACTTCCTACGGTCACATCGTTCCAGCAGTTATATATATACAATTCAGACATCAAAATTTGCCCATAATTGCAGATCTGCATTCTGTCCCCATTTAGTTAGTATTGCTATTTTCTGTAGGAAATATTTTTTTTAGCAATTATTTGAGTCTAAGATAAATGCTTGTTCAGTTATATGTTTCACAAGTTTTAGGACAATGCATACGCTAGATACAATATTTATATCGGTGCTTATTTTTGGGATAAATCTTTCCTTTTTGTTTATGTTTATAGTTTATATTTGAAATGGCAACTTCTAGTCTTGCCTCAGCAGCTCAATCTTCTGATTCTGAAATGGCGCTTAAACGAAAATCAAATGACGTTGGATGTAATTATTGCATCTCAGTTGATGCCGAGAATATGGATAAAATCCAATGCATCGAGTGCGGGAAGAAAATGTCTGGAGAAGTTTATAGAATCAAAGAGCGCAGCACAAATATAAGAGGAAATGTTGCTTCAAGTACTAAAGCTTCAAAAGAAGATCAAGAGCTTTGTAAAAATGCGATCAACGAAGCTAAGCTTAAAAAGAAAAGAAAGAAATATGAAGATGAAGAGCTGAGATCACAGGTTAATATTCATAATTACCTTGATGAAGAAGATATGAAATCACCACGTGGTCTTAGTCATATGGATAAGTTTGCGAGTCCTATCTCTCCTGATGCTTGCTCGAGTTCAGAAAAGAGCAAATTGCGGGAACTAAAAATCAATGAGGCACTTTCCAAACAAAGATCAGATGTCGTGAAAGAATACATGAGTAGATGGGTTTATGAAGCTGATATTTCATTTGACTCTGTCGAGTTAGATAGTTTCAAGTTAATGGTGGAGGCGATTGGTCAATTTGGAACAGGATTAGTACCTCCCACAAGATATGAGATGACCGAGCCATATTTGAAGAAAAAGACCGATAGAACTAAAGATTTGTTGAAGAAACATGAAGAAGAGTGGAAATTGAATGGATGTTCGATTATAACAAATGATTGGAGTGATAGAAAGAGAAGAAACATCATAAACTTGTGTGTCAATTCTCGTTTGGGTAGTGTTTTCCTTTCTTCTAAGGACTTTACACACATTGCACACACAAGTGAAATAATATTTGGGTATGTTGATAACTGCATTGAGGAAGTTGGTCTAGACAACGTGGTTCAAATTGTAATCGGCAACGCAGCAAATAATATGGGAATCGCAAAGTTGTTGAAGGGGAAGAGACCAAAGATCTTTTGGACTTCATGTGCTGCTAATACCATAGATCTCATGCTTGAAAGTATTGCAAAACAACAAAGGTTCCAGAAAATCATTGATCAAGCAAAAACATTGACTATCTTTCTTTATGCACACCCCAACGTTTTGACATTAATGAGGTCACATATAAAAAAGAAGAATATAGTGAGACCGGGGGTGACACGATTTGCTTCGACGTTCCTTACTTTGCAAAGTATACATGAGAAAAGAGTCCAATTGAAGACAATGTTTGGAAGTCATGAATGGGAAGAGTGCAATTTTTCTAAAAGTGTTGAAGGAAAAGTTGCTTACACAATAGTGATGAGCATGGATTTTTGGAATGGTGTGACATTTTGCTTGCAAGTTTTCACGCCTTTGATTAAGGTATTTCGGATTGTTGATGGTGATAGAAAGCCGTCAATGGGCTTTGTGTATGGAGAGCTTGTCCAAGCAAAGGAAGAGATCAAAATTGCTCTTAACAATCTTCCAAAAATTTATGAATCAATCATTGAAGTTATTGATGCATGGATAAAAGATAGGCTTGATAGCCCATTGCACTTGATGGCTTATGTGTTGAATCCATTTTACCATTACAAGAATCCGCTTCTTCATTTGAATAAAGATATCTCGCTTGGTGTGCTTGATTGCTTGGATGTCTTGTTTCCGGGAGATATTGATTTACAAAATATAATCATGAGTGAAGAATTTCCCAAGTATAGGGAAAAAAAGTCGATTTTTGGGAAAGCACTTGCAGAGAAAGCATGCTCTTTGAATGATGCTAAGTTTGATCCAGGTAAATCAAATAAATTAATTTTTTATTTCCATAAAATTTTATTTTTAGTAACTTTATTGTTATAGTTTTGAAAATTGTTATTTATTCTTTGATTTTTTTTATGTAGTAAATTGGTGGTCGAATTTTGGAGCAATAACTCCTAACCTACAAAGATTGGCTATGAAAATTCTTTCATTGGCAAGTAGCTCATCTTGTTGTGAAAGGAATTGGAGTGAGTTTGAAGAGGTTAGTTTAGTTATGTTTTTTAAATTATTATTGTATTTTAATTATTATTATATATGAAAGGAATTGTATTGCATTTTTATAGGTACATACAGAAAATATTAATAGACTAAGTTCAAATCAACTCAACAATTATATGTTTGTCCGATTCAATGCGATATTGATGAGCAAACAGAAGAGAGAGAAAGATAGAAATGATGTGGAGGTGCTATTGTCCCATGATTCAACTCATGCTCAAGAGTAGATTGTTGATGGGATTGATGATGACGATGTGGGTGATGTTGAAGAACATAGATCTCCAACTCCAAAATATCGAAAAATACGAGAACTATATGAAGATGATTTCGAGTCTGAGGATGAAGAAATTAATGAGAATGAAGATGAATGAGTCGGATGGAGATAGTCTATTGAAAGATTTGAATGTTTGAATGATGTTTTGTTTGAACTTTGAATTTCGGACAATTTGAATGTTGCTGTGTCTGGGAAGATTTGAATGTTGCTTTGAAATTACATTTATATTTGCAGTTTTGCATGAAAAGTGCTGAGACATCAAATTTTAGAGGAGAGCAGTGGCTGATATAACAGTGACAGACATTGAGAGGAAATTGATATAAGCAAATCTCAACTACATCCTATTTCAGTACTAGTGTTACACAACAATTAACATGAGCCAATGAATTGACAAGATTCTAATCATTAAACTCTCCAAAAAACTGCAGAATTAATAATTTGATTTCCTTCAGAGTTCATCATCTGTGCATGCCCAGAATGTGCAATATCCATTCTTCAGCGTCCTAGAAAGAGCTGCCATGCCTTTGTTATATGCCTGCCGACTAATACGAATTGAAAAAAATATACAGGTTTTAGTAATGATAATCTTGTATCAAACATTTTGGCAGGAATTCTCAAAGTTTACTGGGCATCATTCATGAGATCCGGTGGTGTTCTTCATCTTTCAGCACAGGGCAGGATTGATACAATGGAGTTTCGACTCCTTTTCCCACGGACGTCTAACTGTGATGATGGTCAGTATCAATGTCTGAATTATCGTCCCACAGATCATTCCAACCCATATACCCTGCAAAATCATATAGATAATCTGATTCCTTTTACAGATACTACAATGCATGGAGATTAACAGTAGTAAAAGCTCTTACGAGTCGCAAATGTCGAGAAAAATGTCACTTCTATAATAGTTGTTACTTGAAATGCAAAAGATCTTGAAAAGTTCAAATGGTATGTATGCCTGCTGCCTTCTCTTTTCAATATAAGAAACCATCTTTTCATCTGTCGTCTTTAGTAGAAGAATGTACCTCTAGACCAAAATGCAGATACCATCCGAAGAAGATCCCAAGAGGCACTCCGACAATGTAATAGCTCCCGATGTTTATATATGCAACCAAAACTTGCCAACCTGATCCAACAGCTACCCCTGGAAATACAAGATTCAATCAATATCATGATTTCTAATAATGCCTGTATTGCTTAAAATTTTATTTCAAAAATCAAATAAATGGATATGGTAACAATATTCAAGATATTTGTCTAGATTGGTTGGACTTCTGTCCATGGTATTTCCTTTTGCAGTTAAAGGCTAATTGAATTTCTATTTAATAAAGATTCTCATACCTGAAAGAATCGGTTGTATGCAGTTGAAGAGAATAGTTGTTGCTAATAACAAAGCTAGTTCCTTAACCATTGAGATTACGGAAGAGCTTGATACGAAGATCATTGCAATCTTGTCCGGGAAGACGATGATTATTATGAAGAATACGAAGCTAATCAATAGAGAGTTGAAGACAGAAACTTTAGCAGCTAACTTTGCAGAATTCTGGTTTCCAGCTCCAATTTCATATGCTACACGAATCCTGAGTTCACCAGGTATCTTAAGCACATGAGTGAATCGAAGAAAGGAAGAAATGAAACAAATAACAAACAAGAAGTGCAAGACAATATGGTAGAGACAACATATAGCAAAGCTTGAAATGGAATAAAAAACAAGATTAAGCGCTCCATGATAACAGTTAGAATACTGAATGAATACAAACTTTGAAAGATCAATATTCAAGTTGGGGAGAATTTCCAAGTTTCAACAACAAATAAACTACATTCAAATGTAAGACTTCTTAGAAATTAGAAATAGTAAGATCAATGATACAAACCATATATTTTGTAATTTAAAGAGAAAGGACATACTACTAAATAATAATTAGACTTGTATCTGCACCTAGGATACTAATTCAATTCAGTCCCTAGACTTGGACATTAACAAAATTAGTCATCAAATTTTCAATTTTTCGATAAATCCAGACACATTTCATGTCTGTCAGCTGCTAATGTTGTTGGATACATCCAAGAAGCTAAGATCATAACGAAATAAATTTTTTTGGAGCATAGCTAGAAAGTCTTCACCCTCTCATGCGTTGCATGAAATCAGTCCTGGAAATTATTTTCACAGGCTAAATGTGACAGAAGTTGAACCCTCTGAACAAGATATGTAGCATAGTACTTTTCAAGGTAAAGTTGAAGAATGGTTAATCACTATAGCTACTCTTGATGTTTGACCTAATTATGGAAGAACCCAATTATGCCTGATAATACAAATACCATCTTGAGGTACTACAACCAACCCCTTGACAGATATATTGGCCTTCTAACCATCCCCCTCTATTTATAAAATCATTAGATAGAAGCAAATGTTAAAGGATTTTTGTAGTTTGCAAAATTTCTGGGGGTTCTTGTAATTAAATTTAATTTTGCAGTTTTGCATAAAAAATGTTCGGACTTCAAATTTTAGAGGAGAGCACTGGCTGCAGTGATCTTTATGGTTGTATATGGATTTTGAATCTACTGTTCTACACAAACGAACCTCAAGCCACCAGTTCTCGTTTGTTTGGCCATTGCAAAAAGAACAGATCAGTGCGGAGTAGAAACACGAAAGAACATACCCTGTTGCTGCATATAGTCCCAGAGGAATCATGGACTCCCAACCATAGAAACTAATGCTGTCAGACATGAAGAAGAAATTGATATAAGCAGCAGAGCAAGCAGATCTTGACTACCTCCCAAACTATAAAACTAGTGTGAGAAGAATCATTATCCACCAACCATATGGACAAGGCATCAACAGCAACCTCTGCACCTTTAATGCTCGAGACCATTACCAACATCCTATAGTAAAAATTCTCCAACCTGAAAATTCAGACTTAAAAGATTAAGATTGTTCTAGAAATGTCAAATCAAGTAGGGATTGCATGGGAACATTTACATACGAGAGCATGACACCAGAAGCTAGAGACAGTTTAAAGAAGTCCCAGAGGCCGGTAAAAGCCTCCATAGAGAAACCAGTCCAAGACTTAGGACACCAACCACAGACACAATAGATAAACATTCCCAAGACAGACATCCATCAAGAGAAATCGAGAGTGAGGGCTACTCCTACAATGCCAACCCTCATTTTGTAAACGAAAATCCAACTTAACAACACATGAAGAACAAGTACGGCACCAGACACCCAAGCAATAACAGAAGTCTTCAACTGGCACTGCAAGAACCTCATCAAAGTGAACTGAAATACAAAGCTCAAGTGCATAGGAATCAGCCATAGTGCCACTTGACCCGTCAGCTCTGCTAATAACGCCGTCTGCCCCATGATCGTCAATATTGGCTCAAGGAAAATAAACAGAGGTAGAAGAGCTATAGAGCTTAGAAACAATACCACCCAAGAGCGTTGCAAATATATACCCAACAGGTGGTATTGCTTTCCTCCGTAGGCCTGCCCGCACAGCATTTCAAGCACACTAGCCATTCCTAGCTAATAACAAAGAGTTGTTGCCTCAAATACTGATAATCTTTATCAGCAACTGATTAATGCATCTTACTTCTTGTAGACAAATTCATGACAAGAAACCATTTAAGAACTACAGTTAGAATGGAGTTCAATAAATTATGCTAGATCACACTTGGAAAAGGAAATCTTATTAACATAAATTAAGAATATTGGACTCAAATCTGCTGCAAGTTAAAAGAAAAAGGGAAAAGAATCCCATTACCTAACAACACAACTATTACAAACATTGTAAAACGGGACACATCAAGCACATATTTTCTGAAATTCCCTTAAATCATCTGCTATTGGAGGCCAAATCTTTCACCTCAAGCAACAATCTTTCCTTAATGCATTGAAGAATACGAGCATGATCAAAACATCCCTACAAAAAAAAAAAAAAAAAAATCTACCCCGAAAATAAGAAAATCAGCTATAGCTAATGCAAGTGAAGAATACGAGCATGATCAAAACATCCCTTCAAAAAAAAAAATCTACCCCGAAAATAAGAAAATCAGCTATAGCTAAGGCAAGAAGTTCAAATCATCGAGAGCGAGAGTTACCAAGAAGCCGAAGGTGATGGAGATAATGACGGTGGTGACAATGGATATGGCAGCGAGCTGGTGTTCGCCGAGGTGGCCGGCGAAAGATTGGGTGATAATAGTGAGAGAAAACATAGCGAGTCGACAAAAGATTGAGGGAGCTGCTATTTGCCATAACTTCTTGCACTCAACCCACGCTTCCTCCACCCAATAATATCTTGCTGATTCCGGCGGCTGGAGGCGGCGCCGGGTTTCTTCGTCGGAGATTGAAAGTAACAGCGGCTGATGATTGGCATCAGAGTTTACTCCCACCATGACTGATTATTGGAGTCCTGCTGTTGTGTAGTCAATGAATACTTTGAATTGCGAATGTCAATGTGTGAGTTCACACGTGCAATCTCTCTCTCTTTCTCTCTCTCTCTCATTTAGACTATTTTTATTTTTACTTTTAATTGTGTTTGTGAATTTTTTTAGTGTTAGGCCTTCATGGAAAAGAAGTTAAAGTTTCTTGTGTTGGGGATGGCCTACGGGTGGAGTGAGGTTGTTTGGAGACCAAAATTCATGAGTTTGAATCTCCTTAATACCATAGATTGGGTGTGTGAGTAAAAAAAAAATTCTTCTAAAAAATTAAAAATAACGATAATATATGCCTATATAAAAACTGCCTTAATTCCTTATTAATTTCTTACCAAATATCATTTACCTATTATATGTATAATATGCACTTAATTTTATCCTAATTTTTTTATAAAATATGATTTATCTAGTGTTTTTAAATCCGGATCGGCCGGTCCAATCGATTTAACCGCGAATCGGTCATGTGTCTGGTCCGATTATATATAATTTCCGGGTTGAAAATGACCCGTAGTGAACCAGTCAAAATTCGGTCGAATCTCTTAAATCCGGCGCGAACCGGTCATGTGTCTGGTCCGGTTATATATAATTTCTGGGTTGAAAATGACCCGTAGTGAACCAGTCAAAAATCGGTCGAATCTCTTAAATCCGGAAAAAACCGATCCATATTTAATTCTCTCATGTGTAAGGAGGATTCGAACCCACAATCTCCAAAAAATACACAATATTGTATTATGTACTTAACCAACTATACTAATGTATGTTTTTATTATTTTTTGGATATTAATAATATATATATATATATATGGGGTTGGGTTCCAGAAGGAACCATACCCCATGTGAGAACCGAGAACCAATCTCAGTCATAGATTTCGTCTATTTGGACGATCAAGATCTGTTCAAAAATTAAAAAAAAAATGCGGTGGCATAATTGTAACAACGTCCAACTTCGCTGCCCCTGAATCTTAGTAAGGGTAAAATCGGAAATTTCAATGTATATGTGATTCACGCGTATATTTTTCAATTTAAAGTTTTAGCATTGTCATTTCCTATTTTAGCACTGTCATGACTTATTTTAGCACCAGTATGACCCTTGTTTAGCATGACTACCTCTACTTAATCTAATCTTTTTTTCTTTCTCTTGCCTTATCACCTGCAGAAGATCGATCGATCATGCATATATAAATACCCCTGTGGTTGCTTTTTTGTTGTTGTCCTTCCGTTATGTTGATTCACATGAAATGGACTCACGTTAAAATATGGTATTTAAGATTTTACATATTGTATAAAAACGCATTTCAAGCTTACATCGCGTCTTCGTTAGATAGGCACATTCTTGAATGAGTACTGTAATCATATTTTATGAAACCTTTCAAACTAAGCGGATAGATTTGTTGCTTCATCAATATATATATATATATATATATATATATTGAATTCAATTTCCACGCCCATATTAGCATGCATACTTGCTTCTGTAATCTTTAATTATAAAAATTCGTCTCCATTTATTACAATGAATATCTATCTTTCTACCTGTTTTTTTATTAGAGAGACTATTTCAGATCATCCATATATACGAGACCAGACTAGTTATGTTCTTAGATTAGCATATTTTGTATTCTAAAATGTGTTAGAATACAATTAAGCCACTTTATTAGCCTCAAATCTCAATCTGATACATACAAAAACCAAAAACCCGTCTTTTTCATACTCAATAATATATATATACACATCTACATAATTTAAGGAAAAGAATAGAAATTGCGACGCATCACATTGAAAGGGAGATTGCTCTCAACTGTCAGATCGCTCATTTGTTATATTGTATTTTTGTCTTAGATTTTAAACTCATCTGGAATCTTGTAATCTACAAATAAGGCAAATTTCTTAGATCTCCCCACATTTGAGTTTCAAGTATTTCTCAAGAAGCCTATAAACTTTAGAGAGGCTCGGCTATACTTTGATATCTTGAAGCCATCTCTTTAACATGTTCATCAACTTTTCATTAAGAGTTTCAAATTGCATGCTAATTGGACTCATAATTAACTAGGCTTATTATCATGTTTCAACTTCCAATCATATCAAAGTAAGTTATTAATAGAAGGAATACAGTGCTAAAATAGCTCACAGTGGTGCTAAACAAGGTTACAACAGTGCTAAAATAGTTCACAGTAGTGCTAAAAGTATACAATACTCATTTGTTATATTTTATTTTTGTCAAGAAAATGTGTATTTCTCAAGAAGCCTATAAACTATATATTGTATCTTTAAATGGCATCACGGTGGCACCTTCAGGTACTGGAAGGTTCAATTTCCGCGAAAAAACCAGAGTCTTAAACATCTGTTGAAGCAAGGGGTTATTTCCAATTGTTTGCTCAGCAACAGGGTCAGCAGGAGCAGGGAGTGAATTCTCTACTTGAAGATTTCTCACGTTTGAAACAAAGAGATGGAAAAAAAAGTCTGATGGATGAAGGATTCTCTCTCATTCAAAATCTACTCCTACAGGCTACAATTAACAAATTAGAGCATGCACAAAAGAACATGCAATTTTATCTTCAAGTATGGTGCAAAACAAGAAAAAACTAAACAACTAAATTTATTGGTTCACATGTGGATTGAATTTACGAAGCTCTTGAGCAAATAAGTCGGTCAAATCCAAACCACCTATCTCAAATCTTTTAGAAGATATATGCTGAACAGCACCAATGCAATATGTGAGAATTTGAGAAACAAACCATATGTTAATAGAGCTTGCACCTGACACATTTAAACTATATATATATATATATATATATATATCAGTCTGAAATATATTGGAATTTAACACACACTTAATGATTGAAATATAAGATGGAATCACTCTCTTGCACAATTTCCTCTTCAATCCATTTGATTTCTATTCAAGTCCAGCAGTGCTAAAACAGTTCCCAGTAGTGTTAAACTAGGTTACAATAGTGCTAAAATAGATCACAGTAGTGCTAAAGTACATGGCAGTGCTAAAACAGTTCACAGTAGTGCTAAAATAGGTTACAACAGTGCTAAAATAGATCACAGTAGTGCTAAAGTACATGTTAACAAAATATTTTTTATAATACTCATTGATGATTTCTTATAACACAATCTGCATATATGTCATTTATTAATTAAACTATATATGCATGTTAGTATATATAAAAATAAAGATCACTACATGCATATATATATATATATATTGCATATATACCCGGTTGAGGGATCTTCTAGCAGTGAGTGGGAAAAAGCTTGAGATAATCGGTAGCCATCAAAGCTCCCAACACACACAATATAAGCACTTGTAAAATGGGCATCAGTGACACCCCCAACAACGATAACAACCCCATTTTTAATTCCAACACCAACTCGATCGATCACTGATCTGCACCTTAATTTGTATTTCACCAAATAAATATTCAACGCTTTTATATTAATTATATATCACACAAGATTTTCTCATTTATACATTATAGTTACTTCATTAATAATCATATCTCTTGTTTGCTGAAAATTACTCGCCTTTGTTTGGTAGAGGTGAAGTTGCGGATTGTTGATGCCGTCGATGACAAGCAGCGAAGGCGGCGCCGTCTCTGATGGCGGGTGAAATGGGAACCACCATTGCCAGAAGAAAGAGATGCGAATAGAGTGAGAGAAGATTTGGTGAAATGCCATATGAATTCATAAATTACAAAAATATCCTTGCTTCATTAAAAAGTTACTAATATTACAATTATGCCACCGCGTTTTTTTTAATCTGTGACAGATCTTGGCCGTCCAAAAATGAACGATCTGTGGCTGAGATTGGTTCTCAGTTCTTACAGGGGGGTGTGGTTCTCACATGATCCCATCTCTCTATATATGTATATATATATGCAACTTGAAAATAATTAAATCTCATTTTAATTAAAATCATTGTTTAGTATATAATTAAAATAAATGTTTAAAATACATCTAATTTGTCATTTTAGTTAAAATAAATGGAGAAAATAAATAAAATCTAAAATAGTGACTTATAAAATAAAGATGAACAATGTTTTAATTGTTATTAATTATATAATATTTTTTATAAATAAAATTAATATTTAATTTTTTGACATTTAATTATATATCTTCTCATAATCTAATATTTTAATGTTCTATATGTTTATTTTAATTTAATAATTACTATATTTATAATTGTTTAACTTATGGAAAAAATATCGATAAACATTTTATTTATTTAGTATTGATATAAATTAAGTGCATTTTTTAAACTTAATTTAATATATTTATCATGATACAAGTTTGTTGATTTTATTTTATATTTTAACCTGTACGTAGATAAAATATAGATATAAATAAATATTATATGACGAAACATCTGGTTTTTTTAAAACGGTTCAACCGGTTGAACCGATAACCCAGTGACCCAGTAAATTGACCGGTTCGATACCCAGTCCGAGTTTAAAAACATTGGATTTACCTATTATATCTATAATATGCACTTAATTTTGAGGGTAAAATAGTAATATACTATATTACATAATTAATTATTCACATATAATATATTATATCTATGCCAATAGTATTGTACTATCACAAATTTTCATCCATATTAATTAATTTTTCACCAATTATTTCTTCATCATATCAACCCTAGCAAACAAGAAAAAAAATAAAAATTATAATCCCACAATAATATAATATATTGTATAATTAATTTTCCACATATAAATATTATATTTTAAAATTTAAATATTATTTAAATAGAATTGTACTATTATAATTTTTCACTCATCCACATGAATTATATCAATTGCATTGCCTATATAAATTACATTACAATCGTATTTTGTTTTTATTATTTTTTTATAGGATACACGGGTTTGAATCTTAGTATGGGATTTTAATAGCGATTACCCACTACCCACAATTAGAGGTGTGCATGCAGGTTTTTTAATTTCTCGACTGGTATGGAATTAAATTTTAAGATTAAATTTGTGTTAGACCATTTAATTGGTCACAACATACGAGTCAAAATCCACCCAAAAAAGCTCAAAACACACTCAGCCTCAGCCCAAGCCCAGCACTTCCCCACGCTTCCCTCACGGCCCCCACTCTTAATTCCAGATTTTTTTGTTTCTCTTTTAATCTTTTTTTTTCATTTTTTTTTTCAAAAACTATCTATTTCACCCTCAATCAATTATCGAGCGTATTGGACAAGCTCACGCATTGGCGTCAGACGAGTATACTACGCGAAACGCCGGATAAAAAAAATAATTTAAAAAATTAAATTAATTCATTACAATTTTTGGATTCACCAATTACATTTTAAGGTATACAGCACTGTGCGAGACGTCGGATAAAATAATAATTTAATTCAATTTAATTTTAGGGTTCAACAATTTCATTTTAGAGTATATATTTATTTCAAAAAAAGAATTATCGAACGCAGTGCACAAGCCTATGCATTAGCGGCGGACAAGTGCACTGTGCGAGACGCTGAATAAAAATATTTCAAAAAAATTAAATATATATTTATAAAAAAACAAAACAAGAAATTAAAAATTGAGAAAAAAAAAACTGAAAAAAAAGGAAAGGGCAAAGGGGGACTAGTGGACTACTGAAAAAAAATAAAAGAAAAAAGAAGGGGCTACCTGCCCAAATTTTAATAAAGCTATTATCTTATATGACACCACTTTACTATGTATGTCATTTTTATTTTTATTTTCCATAAACCAGCTCAAAAGCTAAAAGATACTATAAAGGTTCATGTTCAACTTTTTGCTCATTATCAATAACGATCTCTTCTTTCCTAAAAAAATAAAATAAAAATAATGATAACACGACAATTTTATTGAAAGTACAACATCAACTACAAGATCACGGGGGAAATAGCCAAGTAAATCTCAGGAAATAAAGTCCTTTCAAGTTGCAAGAATAGAATTTCCTGAAGATCCATCCATAAACGAGGATTTTTTCTTTTATCAGAGACAGTGTTGACAGCACAGTCATAGCTACAATGCAGTAAGACTGTAAGAGTCAAGAGCAACGAGCATGAGAGGGTGGGTTAAGATCGCATCAAAATTAAAGCATGCTATATATACATAGTTTAAGACGAAAGACCATCATCCAGAACGGATCCCACCCATGAATGTCCTTGGGTCGGGGCAATTCCCACTGAACTGAGCTTGTGTGAAATCAAAGCCCGGGTTCTGCAGAAAAAACCACGTTGGAGAAGCAAATATAAGATTACAGATGGGGAGATGGTGGCAAACTTGGGCAACTTTGTGAAGTGCCCTAAATGTTGCAATAAGCTCATTATATGTTAGTGCCAAATGGTAACCAAATATATAATCCAGCACAAGCTGATTGATGAAACAAGGTACGATAAATTGAAGTTTCTATGGAGTAGCTGAGTTATGTCCCGGGAATTTAAGTGATGCAGTTGTATGTTAGTTTACAAATAATGAAATTTCATGTGCGCAATATACAAATTAGTCTGAGCTTTGTATCAATATGACTGACAACATGACCTTACAAAAATGGGATTCTGCAACATGTCTTTGGTGCAAGAAATTCACCAAAAGCAATTAATGATCTTCAGTGAAATATTACCAAAGGCTTTCTCAAATCTTCATCTATCATGTTTTTTTTCATTTAAAAGCAAAATAAAGCAATCAACAAAATAAAACAGCGATACATTTTCAGTGAGTGAAAAGAGAGACGTGATTAAACAAGTAGACCCTAAACTAGTGCAACAAGCTTGGGGTTCTTTTTGCTAAAGATTAAGATTATATATACCTCTTCTTGAAAACGTTGAAGCATGAGACGCTTCTGTTCAAGATCTGCAGCATATGGATCCAACTCGGCTTGACCCATTATAGGAGAAGACCATGTCTGACCTTTCTCCCTCTTCTGCAAGGTTATGTGCATCATATTGTCCTCTGCAAAATATACAATTTACATTTACATATAATGTCAAGTCATGCACTTGAAGAAACCACAGTTAAATCACTAGGATATAATGATATCCGGAACATGTAGAGTTAACTCCATTTTATTCGACAAACCTATCAACTAAACCTAGCTGTCCAAGATTTGTTGCACATACAGGAAATCACAGTGCATACCACTGAAAAAATCCTTAAGATTTTAGCTAATTTTAAGTACTTCATGATTTCACCGTACCAACAATGAGGAGAACAATACCTTGGTTGCACCAGATAATTTTAAGATTGCGTACCAGTTTGGACAAATAGTTATCCTAGGTTTCATTTATATGCATTGCAGACAATTTTGGTCCAAAATGAAAATGTACAGAGATGCATCTGCTAACATAATACAGTCGGATTTCCCAAATTTACAGATTTAAATTTGCCCATCTTCAACTATACTTGAGTAGTTACAAAGTTAAATATTTATTTTGGAAGTGCTTGCTCTGTTATTTTCCTCCAATAAATCCTCATTTCAATCAGAATCTTAAACTCTTGATTTCTATTAAAAAAGAAAGGCACAGCAAGAATCATTACATTAAATAATTTAACTCCATTTTCGTATCTAATTTAATGAAAATTTCCAACTAAGAAGCACTAGGTAGATCTTTGAGAAATGATTACAAACAACTACATATAAAATATATAAAAAAAATCCTAACATTCACCTGTACTTGAAAATTGAAATCCTATAATTTAGAGGAACTTTGTTTTCCCTGTTAAATTTTCACAACTAAACCCAAGCAGACACTTTTTGGGGGGAAAATGAACATATATAGAAGCAACAAAACAATTGCACGCCATGACAACATGTCATGGTTTCCCAGAGGGAAACGACTTGATCAGTGCCATAACCTCATCTACCTAAGTGGTATCCTATACCTTGCATTCTGAAAAGAAAGAAAATAAATTGATTCTTTTTTTGAGCACGAAACAATTAAGCACAATAACATACCAAGAGTCCAAAATGAACAATCCGTCTTCACTGGGAAGGTAAGATCATGCTGTAATGCATCAAAGATGAAAATTAGACAAAATAAATTCTCAACCACTAAATACAGTCAAGAGTTAGAAAAATTAGTCTAAAAGGAAAGCATAAAAAACAGACGTTAAGGTAGGGCGGGTTCCCTTTGATCCCAACTTCAACATGCTTTGAATCAATTTTGCAGGAGAATAACTTCTTTGGAACGTTAGGGGGAAGGTCTATGTACATATTCACCTCTTCCAGCGTTTGATCCCAATCGAACACCTTTTGCCCTAAAACACCAACATTTCCGTAAGTTCATCATCTTATCTACATAGAAAATTTACTGCACTCAAAATTGTTACCATTGTGAATGTAGCGGTGGCTTTTCTCAGGAGCTAATTTCTCAGCCATTTGTCGAGTTCTCTCTCTCTCTCTCTCTCTCTCTCTCTCTCTCTCTCTCTCTCTCTCTCTCTCTCTCTCTCTCTCTCTCTCTCTCTCTCTCTCTCTCTCTCTCTCAAGTCTATGCACTGTCGTGATCAATCGCAAATTTTCTACCTGATCAATCCAGACAATAGTAACAGTAAAAAGCGAGCGCAATATTGGCAATTAGAACAGTAAGCTTTACACAATCGTAATAATTGTTAATTCCTATAAGAATATGCTATATTTCTGAAAGATGTTGGCTGAGATTCAGAAAAGTTGAAAACAAATTCGGATACAGTAATGAAGGAAAAATCGCAACAGTTACATGAAAAAAGGGCTATACAGAACAAAGCTGAAAATCTCACAAGCACCGATTGAAAAAAAGCTGAAGCGGAGTCTTCTGTTGACGACGGCTGCAGGAGAGGAGGCGGCGGAGGTAGCTCGTGATTGATTTCTGATTCTTTCCCGTTCACGGGGTGGGGTGGGGGGGGGGGGGGGATTTGTTTTCTGATTTGCAGTGATGATGTAATGATGTATTGGGGGCATTGGTACATAATTTAAGAGAAATTTCATTTAGACCCCAGATGGTTGATTTATTTGATTGTCGCCTCATATTGTTTGGTAATTACAGTGAGCTACTTTTTTTTTTTTTTTTTTTTTTTTGAGGAATACTCAGTTGTTTTTTAAATTGAGAAAACCCGTAAAACTTTGTGTCATATATAAAACTACCAACTTTTCTAAAATAAAAACTCCTTTTACTCAATCTATACTAATATAAAAAGTGTGTTATCTTGCAATTTTGAGTTTACCAATTATATTCCTATCATATACTATATTTAAGGGTAATAATGGAATATAATACAATTATGAAAATTAATAATTTATTTGAATGTATACTATAATTATTATACTCTTTTAATAGATTTTAAAGAAATTGGGATTCTTATTATGATACGGACACTCACTAATCCTAATCTCTTGCATGCATTGACTTGGATGAGTTACTATGTACAATGTGAATAATCTATTTAAGGCCCTTCCATGAAATTCAAGCAATATATTTAACATACATTATTATTATTTTTTTGAATAAGAAAAATATAGAAACGTGGCGAAAAAATCTGTGCATAGTTGAATGTTAACCACTTTTTGGTTTTAATTTGTCCAATTATTTAGATATTATTTGTAATAGAGTATATCAACTTAATTTTATGCTTACTGATAATTAATTAATTAATGATGAGAACATTAATATCTCTAAATATTAATTAATTTATTTGTTGATATCAATTTAATTTAGCAAAACACACCATTAGGTCCTTGTACTCTTACTATTTGTTTCATTAGGCCTCTAAACAATTTTTTTCGTTTGAATAAGTCCTTATACTTTGTCAAAACACATTTTTAAGTGTTTTCTATTAAATTGTATTTTAATAAGTTCATGTACAATATATATATATATATATATATATATTTGGTTAAATAAGCTCTTGTACTTTTATGTTTCATCTCAATATTTTTTTTTAATACAGATTTACCTAAATCGTTACTATTACAATTAAAACAAGAATATATAGACACAAACTAAGAAATACAATAACTTATTAAACCAAAAATAAAATATGTACAAAATCCTATACAATAGTGATATAATTACTGTTTTTAAGAGAAATAAATCAGTAATTGAAACTTTTTTCTAAATATAATACGAATGAATATAATCTATCTCCACATTTATCGATTTATTATTAAGACATTAGAATTAAAAAATGAAATGAATAACGAATAATATATTTGTTTGTTGAATTATATTGTGGTTGATTTTATTTCAGAGCCATGTAAATTAAATAATTAATTAATCGACCATTTTTACGTTTATTAATATGATTAAATAAAATTTTGAACTTAGGGTCAATTTTTTATTGCAGCATATTTTTTTTATTTTTTTTTTTCAATGTAAATTTCAATTGTTTTAAGTTCAATCCACCAATATAAGGATTGCATGGGGAGTTGTTAATGTGGCAACCAAAATTTGCAGCAACATATATACCTATGTTTATGTATGTATATATATATTACATACATACATTTTCAAAAGGTCAATTTTGTATATAATTATTTTTTTAAATAAATTGTATAAAATAAGGAAAAAAGAAAAGAGAATGACCCAAACCTAGAAATTCCGGATATCACATGCTGATATAATTGGTTTAAACATGCTGTGAATATTCAATTTTATTACTAATGGATATACAAATAGGTCGCCCAACTTATTTTAACAACTTCTTGTATTTCAGTAGGTTTATTTAATGGTGTGGTATTAACTTTAGGTAAATTCGAATAAAAAAATGACATATTGAGATAAAATATAAACGTATATGAACTTACACAATAAGCTATTAATACAAACTTTAATAGTGCATGAACCAAAATACTTTCAATGTGTAAGGACATATTAAAATGAAAAAAAAATAGTATAGAGTTGTAACTTCCCCCTGTCTTGCAGCTCGACCAATTTGCAAGACACTGCACATAGGTTAATTTGACATCAATCAAAATATTTCCCAATAAGAATGTGCTTTGTTATTTAATATTTTAGATCATAAGCATAACTGATGTATTTGTGATAATTGATACATTTCTATTATTATAATTTTAAAGAAAATATAACAATAAGAATATATATAATGGGCATAACTTTTAATTATAACGTGAATAAATGAGCCTTAAATATTAAACATTAATATATCACTTCAAACTTTTTATTTTCAATAATTAACATTGGAAAGAGAATACATAAATTGTATGTATGAATTAAGTTTTATATACTATTTTTTATCAACATATGTATCACAAGCATCTATACATTAATTTATATAATGAATTACTATTTTTTTGTTTTACTATTTTAACTACATAAATATTAGTGAAAAATTTACTTTAGAATATTGTGTTAGAGTCTATTAATAATTTCATAATATCATGTACAAAATAAGACATACAATTAGAATGTAGAATTATTTATCAAATTTGGACATATATTAATTTATTTTTTAATTAACTTTAATAATGTATTTTTTATAAGATAAATACAAAATAAATACGAGTGCACTAATTTTTTGTTTAGACTTTATTTTGTGCACTCATTAATATTCCCATGTAAAGTTTTTTAGAGACACAATCAATTAAAAAATAAAAGACTTACTAACCCACTTACAAATTATTTATTATAGTATTCTTTTGATTTCACTATTATGGGTTTAAGGGAAAATCATTATTTAGATATTACATGTGACATAATATATTAATTTGAACATTTAATAAAGTTAATATACATATATATACATATACATACATACATTAAATGTGAAATAATCTCTAAAATTAAAAAGAAAAGAACTTTATGATTAGTTCGTTTGTGTGTGTGTGCATTTAACATAAAAACTTCAAGTATTTTAATGGGATCCGTATTTTATATATAGTATATAATTAATGCAAATTTTAACTATAATATTATATTTTTAGTTTATATATTTTCTACACTAAATTGTATCACTATATATACTAAAAATATTCAACCACATTCAAAATTGTCATTGCCAAAAAGCAAAATGGTAAAAATTTCATTTATTCATGAAAAGAGATATATGTCCCTTTTGAAATCAAAATGGATTTTCTTTGATACTTAATATAATGCAGGAGGGGTTCATTGATCAATAATTGACTCGCCCAAAAATCCTTAACAAAGCCATTGATAAGACGTTCTATTTTTATATAGAAATATATTCGTTCTCTAGAAGATGTTGATTGTAAATGAAAAGATTGGTTACGTAGAAAGACGAAAATATATGTGTATTCACATGCATGAGAATTCTATAAGAAAAAAAAAATCTTTTATTTCGTCAGGGACATTATAAATATCCTTTATTTGAACAAATTATTCAAAGAATTCGTTTAATAAAATATTTAACTGTCAATTTATTAAATATGAACAATACATTTGTTCCCGGGGACAATCCAAGTGGTGGAAACCCATGTGTAAAAAAAGATGCATGTTTAGTTACCTTTCTACAGTTTTTTGACCGATCAAATTTGTAATTTTTCAGTTTTTGTCAATCAACCTTTGTGTCATTCTCCTTTAATACGTATTATAGGTTTAGTGCATTTACGGTAGAGAATTTCATTAGATAACTAAATAATTAAAATACATTAGATAATATATTTATTAGTTAATTTTAAGATATATATATCAAGAATCTATATTTTTATGGTACATTTTACACTATAGTGACAACCAACATATGTACTAATTAATGAATTAATGATGAGAACATTAATATCTCTAAGTATTAATGGATTTTTTCCTGTAAAAAAAAAATTATATATTAATGGATTTACTTATATCAATTTAATTTAAATCATAAACATATAATAAAATAGTCATATTGTTGAAGATATATGGAACACTAAAATTGAGTAGTATAATGATATTTATTGTTTTCAATAATTACCATTAGAAAGAACACATATATAAAGTGTCTATATAAATTAATTTTTATATATACGTTTTTCAACATATGTATCACATGCATGTATACAATCATTTCCATTAGAAACTACCATTTTTTACTATTTTAATTAAATATTAGGGGATGGTTTAGTTTAGAATATTTTGTTAAGAGTTAATAAATAATTTAATACTATCATAAGCAAAAAGATATAGTTAGCTATAATGTAGACTTAATTACCAAATTTGGACGTATAGAACTTTATTTTTACAATTATCTTTACTGTAATTTTTTAAAGGGTTTCAGTCGCAACATCGTAATGGAACAAAATTAGGGTTTATTAAATTTGTTGGAAAATAGGATTTAATAAATTGAGTTTTAACTCATTTTATCTGATTTTTCGTGACCGGGATATTTAATTTTGAAGGAATTAAATACCGTACGATTGTTCTATGTTGTGAGTAGATAATCGTAGTATTTTTATTTGCTCAAATCCAATTTTCGGTGAGT
Source organism: Perilla frutescens (assembly GCA_026008535.1). Taxonomy (NCBI): domain Eukaryota; kingdom Viridiplantae; phylum Streptophyta; class Magnoliopsida; order Lamiales; family Lamiaceae; genus Perilla; species Perilla frutescens. The sequence goes on along the minus strand of BRKX01000003.1, from coordinate 65,341,932 downwards.
GAGAAATAAATGGTTGAAGTTGGTCATACGATTGGGCATTTATGGTGTGTGGGATAATGTGTTTAAGACACATTAAATAATCCCACATTGATTTCTTAATCAAGTTAAGAAGTGTATTTAAGTGTATTAACACTTAAGTGAAGTAATTAAGTGCACAAAGATGTGGGCCATGAGCCCACACGCGCACACACGCGCGTGCCCGCCCGTGCCCCTGCCCGTGCCCGTGCGTGTCTCGACTCAACTCGACTCGTCCTCGTCCTCGGATTTAGATCTTGGCAATTGGACTTTGGGCGTACGTGGGCTTCCGGGGCTTAGCCGTACCAGTTTTACGGTACAGAAACGGCTCGAGCCGACATGGGACACATGTCAAGATCTGCAGAAGGTAACTCCTAGAGGGCTTAATGGCAGAGCTGTAACTCCGGGGGGTTACAACACCTGGTTTGCTGTCCCCTGCAGTGGAGATGTGTCTATAAATATGACATCCTGCATGGTTCAACAAGCTACATTCTGCATAAACGAACATCATCATATTGTTGCATACGAGTTCCTTCGAGTCACAGTTTCCCAGTTCTCGATGTTGTCTAGTTCGCCGGAGCCTTACCGGATTTGTGGTGCTACTGTCGGAAGGATGAAGCCATTTCATCTTTGTTACTCAATTTTTAAATTTTAAACACGACGAAATTTATAGTCGGGATTTTTATGCTTGAAATCAGGGCCGATCCTAATGATTCGGTGGCCTGAGTCGAGATGAAAATTAAGGGTCCCATTTTTTAATTTCGATTGCACTCTCTAGGCCTCTTTTTTTGTCATAACTAATGTATTTACTTGTGTCACCTACTTGGCTTCATGATCAATTATTTCTTCTTTTAATTTTAGGTTTCTTTTCTGATATCCAGACTCATGCTTGTGTTTGATGATTCTAAGAAAATAATATATGAAATTATTAATCAAACGAACAAAATTGGGATTTCAGGTTAGAGTTTTAACATTTCATTCCATCACGAATACAAAATACAAAACAATACACAAATAAATTACTTATTGTCATGATTCGTAAATATGTTGATTTGGATAAATATTGACCGTTGGCTTGGCTTCAAAGCCCTGCAATCTTTCGATTTATGTTTCTTTCTGCCGCTATGTTGTGTTCTATATTTTCTTTCTATTTTGTTTTTGGGATGCTATATTTTAATATTATAATATATATTTAGATTTAGGATTACAAATTTGAAAAAGAAAAAAATAGGAAAAAAGGGGACATTTAGTATTTTTCTTTCTATTTTATTTTTGAGATGTTATATTTTAATATTATAATATATTTAGATTTAGAATTAAAAAAAAAAAAGTGGGCAGTTGCGTTTTGAGTTTGCAGGTGCGGCTCTTTGGATTTAGATTTAGATTTAGGTAAATAAAGATTAGATTTAGATTTGTAGAATAAATAAAGAAAAAAAAAACTTGTAAAATTAAAGAAATAAGAATCAATCTGTTGCCCTCCTTTCCTGCCTTACAAACTGTTACCACTAGGCTAAATCCAAGTTGGAATGTTTTCACAACTATTTTTATATATATATATAATATTATCAAAATATTTGCGGCCCCTATTTTTCTCGTATTTTTCGGGGCCTGAGGCAACCGACTCACTTGCCTCATGCAAGGAGCGGCCCTGCTTGAAATCAACTAAATATACTCGTCACAACGAATTTATTATGTTTGTCATGCTGAAAATTGTACCAACCAATATCCTGATCCCGATCATATCACGATGGGGATTTACTATCGGGAATCACGATCACGATCAGGATTCACGATTGGGAATTCCGATCGCAATCCTGATAAGCTCCTAACAGACTCTCAAAAACTTCCGACACATGTTTGAATATGCTGAAAAGTGGTCAAAATCACATGAGTCATTAAGGATATGTATCATTGAAAAGTGTGTATTTTTTTAATGTTTTCTTAAATTGGGTAAAATAGATTTTGTCTTTATAAAAAATGGATATTTTAGATTTTTGCTCTAAAACTTTTCCGAACAATCCAGAGTCAACCCCACATGTGTACCGATACTACGATAAGTATCAGGGGAAAATTCGCATTCGCAGTCACTATTTCATTGTACGTTATGTGTAATCTCATTCTCACGCTATAACTCGAATACTATTTTCTTCTTTTTAGAATTACAGATCGATTCATACTTCAGAAACATACAAATCATTATAGACACTATTGGTAGCACTATGTTGTTTTCCCGATTGTGTTGGTCTCAATAGACTGTATACGAGGCTTGCAACCACGCCACCAAGGAGGGGGCCAACAACATACACCCATTGATTCTTATAGACTCCAATGGCAAGAGCCGGGCCTAGACTTCTTGCAGGGTTCATCGAAGCTCCAGTTATCGACCTATAGTTTTATGACAAAAAATATATATTTTTCATTAGTTCTTAGTATGCAAAAAAAATGCTAATGCAACGCACTTTTATTTCAGTCACTTACAAGGCAACATAATAAAAAAAACTTACTCGCGGACTATTAAAAGAAAAACTATAGTTTAGCAATTCCATGTATTATTAATGGACAAAAATATCGTTTTGATTCATAGATTTCCACGCGAGGGAAGGTATATTGGATATTTGGACTAAAAAAATAAAATTTTAATTTTGATTTATGCAAACGTGCGGTTGCGGCTTACCCTCCTAGGAGGGCGTTGAACAGCAACGTGCCCCCGATTGCAACTCCACAGAGAGCGTTGTTCTGTAATTTAATCGGACATACAAAGTGAATTTAAAAAAATGATGAAGTTCATCGAAGAAGAAGAAGAAATGATGCGTACTGCTCTGTGATCTGAAGCGACTCCGAAGATGGTGAAGGTGAGAATGAAAGTGAAGATGAATTCCCAGACGAGTGCTTCGATATCCGAGGTAGAAGAACTCCAAGAGTACTGAGTGAGCATAGGTAGGAAGTCTCTTTGGTCATGTCTGAATAGCAGTCTCAGTGTAAGAGATGCCAGAGTCGAGCCAAACAATTGAGACAACACATACATTGGCACCTGCAAAAATATATGGATTAAATCATGCAGCTCCATCTCCACTGCATGGGAAAACCTTGATCACTTAATTCATGCTACGTTAGTTTCATTGCTTACTTGGATCAAGGGCAATCTACGTGCCACTGCGAAGGCGGCGGTGACAGCGGGGTTGAAATGGGCGCCGGAGACGTGGCCGACGGCGTAGATCATGGACATTAAAGCTAGTGCAGGAACCAACGCCGCCGCGAGTGTGTTTTCTCTGTCCACTAGAGCAGCTCCACAACCTGCGAATACGAAAATGTATGTGCCCAAAACTTCTGCTATAATCTGCTAGCTCGCTCGAAGAGATGGGCACGATCATCAACAACTCAATCAAAACAACGATATGATCGAGAGAAACAATTTATAAACGTACCTTTTGGTAGTGAGATGGGGCGGCGAGTTGGTCTTGATCGTGATCGTGGTGATTTGGTGTTTGATTATGCTTGGATGCATCAATATCGTCTGCAGGCATGTTGTCATTGTTGTGTGTGGAGGAAATGCTGAAGATTGTTGAAGGTGTGTTGGCCATTACAATTTACAGCTACAGAATGTTGCTATGTATAAATTATAATTATTAATTAAATTGAAGAAGAATATTGTGTGCTTGCTTCTTTAATTGCTTATGCGTTCGAAATTTATAAGGACTACGTGGTTTCAATTTGATTTGTTAAGCAACGCTACTGTATACATATATTGACTCATTCAGATATATATAATTCAGTTTAGAGTGTGTACATAGACCAGAATGAGACATGCATTCATACGTAATTTCTAATTTTATGTTTTATTTATTCACTACTTATTTGGTAGATCGACTAATATATATATATAAGTAGTAAAATGGAATGCAATATACTTAAGACAGATAAAAAAAATATATCTCACTTGGGCATTGGTATCACAACAATTTTAACTTCATCTCGGATAATTAATTGCAGAGTAGTCTAAACTTTGATAAATCCATGAGACTTAAATGGATTTGTTTCCACAAAAAAAAAAAAAAAATTGTGCACAATTTTATGGATCAAAATTTGTAAAACGGATCAAGATCTAAATTAAAACTCATATTCAATTGTATATTTATAATTTTTTTGATATTTAATTGTATTCAGATCTGGATCTTAACCTGTAAGACGATTTCACACAAGACTCCATCATTTGTTTCTTATATACAAACTTTTTATCAGGGAATCATATGATGGCATCAAAGATCTACCAAATTACATTTAAATTTGGTTTCTTCTTTTAGACTTAACATATTGTGTCAAAATCTAAAGCATATTCCTAGTTCAAAATTTCGGCCGGCACAAACAAGTACTACTTGGAATTATTTTGCTCCACGTTTACCATTTCTTCCATGAAGGTTAAATTAAAGATATGAATTTGCTTTGATATAATTAATGAACTAAGCGTAAACATAGTGGGAAAAAAAAACCCCCAATGTTGTCTACTTGGGGATGGCCTAGTGGTGGAGTGGTGTTTCTTGAGGCCAAGAGTCTCAAGTTCGACCCACCACCAACACCACTAGGTGTGAGTCTGTCACACCTGGTCTGCCAAACGAGATTTACCCAGTGCGCATCCTCGACATCAAAAAAAAAAAAACCAATCTTTTGTCAATTTGGGTAATTAGATCCCCCAAAAAAAGAAAGAAACTCCACTATAAGAGGCAAGTTGCGTTAGACAAATCAAATACAATAAGCTCGATCTAAAGGATGTTACTATATGCACAAATAAAATGAAATATTAAAAGCTATATATAAACATTTTGACATAATTTGACTTGAATTTACCTAAATGGTAGAAGTTTACAAGGATTGATGGCCATGCATCAAGGCTATATGATTGTTTCAACACAATGGAAGGGTTGCGTGCTATAATACAAAGGTTAATTGCAGTAAAATTCATTTGAACGAATTTATAATTTAAATATGACTTTTAAAACGTTGCAATAATAGCTCAATTTTTTAATAAAAGTTTTCATTTTCAACACCCCTAAAACAAATTAATTTGTTCACGCGAAAAAATTATTCCCACATCATAATTTCGATCGTAGAAAAAAAAGTTAGAAATGTCGAATTTGCTGCAAATTAAAAATTTATATTACTATTATTATTATTATTATTATTATTATTATTATTATTATTATTATTATTATTATTATTATTATTATTATTATTATTATGTTTTAAAGTCATCTAAATTGTAAAATCGTTAAAAAAATTATGATTTTTTTACGATTAACCCTGATCCAAAATAGGGTTACATTCTCATCATACATTCAATTCATTCACATACTATTTTTTTCCTATTGTATTTCATCTTTTATCCACTAATAATCAGTACAGGTGAAGTATTTTTTACGATAAACATAAACATATTATACTTTAACAATTGTATTGATAGTGTTTGAATAAAAGATAAAAATACTTTCATTAAATAGAAGGTCTGAACTTAAATAAATCACCTCCATATTCTTGATTCTCAATTCCCCACTAACTTTAGATGAGATTTATTCTAAAAAATCTTTAGATGAGATTAAAAAATAAATAAAAAATAATAGTAGTCATTAAATATATGTGCACTAAAAGAAAAAACCTAAATATAACGGAATCTACATGGGCTTGTTTTATATTGGGCCCAGCCCACGCCACACTGTTGCAAAACCCTAGAATTCAAAATCATCTCTAATAAATTCTCCGCAAAAACGCATCACAATCCCATCTCTCCCTCTACTTCTCTCTTTCTCTCTCTGCATTTTTCGCATGGGGCATGCGAGTTGGTTCTGAATCTACTCTTGTACATTTTTATATTTTTTTTGGGTTTTTGGTTTTTGTGAAATGAGATGAATTTGATAATGAAACAATTCTGCCTCTTCTTTCGGCTGCAAGGGATCGATTCCCTGATGGCCTTGTTCTGGGGGCATAAATGTAAATTCAATCAAAGCATTAAGATATCCCAGTTCTTTCTTTTCTACAGTTCTGGGTTCGCTCGCTTTGGTATATTTTCCCATTACAAAATTTTCGATTTCTTAATTATTTATTTCAAGATACAATCTTGGTTTTCTTTTCTGTCTGTCTGTATTTTTTTTCATTTGTGTGCCTGCTTTTATTTGTTTAAATGGCTTTTATGAGCATATTTTCTCGTCAATTATCTTTTTTTTTTTCCCTAATGATGTGTGTTTATTTCTGGGTAAAAATGCATTTGGAAGGTTTTTTTTTTTGTTTCTTTGAAAGAAAATTATAATTCCTGCTCGTATTTTCTTTATACTGTTCTCACAATTTCCTGTCTTTTATTTCTATTTTCGTAGTTTTTAGTAAAAATTATATTTTTGAAGCGTTGAGCAACATAAAACAATTATTAAAATTCAGCAAATTATTATTTTTATTTAGTTAATTATTTGACATTTTTGTTGTCCTAATAAATCCACAAAGATCTGATAAACATGCTCAAATCTGAAAAAAAAGTCTTGCTCTGCGCCCACGGCATTGATTGGATGACGAGGATATGGAACTTTTTCTCTACATTTTCTTTGAAAATGTTGAAATTAGAGGACAATAATTATGTCGAGATAGTTCAAAGTTTATATTGTATTTTGGGTTAATTAGACCACAATTTTAGTCTGTTTGGCAAGCCTTAATTATTATTAGGAAAAATGTTTGGCATAATATTATAATTTTAAAAAACAAGTACTATAAACGTTTGTATTGTATTTTGTGTTAATTGCACCTGAACTTACTAGTTACAACCTTGACTAGTTTTTACTTTAGACACACATTTTAAATTTTAGCATACCATCTAAATTTTGCACAATTAACCTAAAGCACAATATGAAATAATGTAGAAAATATTGGCAATTAGACTAAGCAAAATACGCCTGTATCATTAAACATTAGATGCGTATAAATGGCGTGCATATTTTATCTTAGCAACTAAAACAATAATATTTAATTAGCTGAGTGCAGAGATGAAAATTTAGTCGTTCAATTTGATTTAAATTCATAAAGATATTACTAAAAATTAATAATCCTGTATTTCAAAAATACGTATTGTCTAAAATCAAAAGCTAGTGAAAAATTATAATTTCAGGTGCAATTAACTTTTGTGTTTCGCATAAGATACACAGTCCATAGGAAAAAACCGCTAGAGCAATATGATAAAATGAAATCACGAAACCATTGTAGAAAATGAAAATGTTTGAATTTGTGCAATTATCTTTCTTGCATTCCCAAACTAGTTATTTAACACAAACTCACCCACCCCTTGTATTATTTAACACAAACTAGTCATTTCATCTCACATTTTGACTTCCAACATAATTTAAAGAATTACTTTTTATTGGGGAACAAAAGCTAGAATGAAGTTGAAATAATTATAAAGAAAAGCGGGGAGTATAAACTTATCCAAGATGAATGAGCATCACAACTTGTATCATGCCATTGAAAAGAAAAAACAATAAGTTACCAATGTCTCGAGATAAATAAAACACAAGAGCTTAAACAACAAGGTTTTGCATTGCCACAACATTTCTTCTTCTGTTGCATTTCCAAGCTAGCTCTGTAGAGTTTGGTAAAACAAGTAATGTTAAAAAAAAATAAAAAAATTGAAGAATAAATTGATGGATCATTCAAGCTAGCAACAAAGCTTACCTCTCCTTGAGGCTCATCACCCTTGGATTGCTCACCTGCACCGTATACAGGTCGAGAATAAGAAATCATGTTTCATAACGAACGACAAAAATTTCGACTGGTTCTAGAACTGAAGCATACATGCTAAATCGTTTGACTTAAAACCAGAGGTGCACAAAGTGAGATTATCCCTTAATTTTGGTAAGAAATACATACCCTCTTCAGGAAGATCTGAGGTCCACAAAGTAAGGTTGTCCCTTAGAAGCTGCATGATGAGAGTGCTGTCTTTGTAGGATTCCTCATTGAGGCTGTCGAGTTCTGCTATCGCTTCATCAAAGGCTTGTTTGGCGAGGTGGCAGGCCCTGAGTGATTGTCGTATTCATGTCAATATCAAACAATCAGTCACGACACAATCATGCAGGTAATATCTTCCAATGAATGATCAAAGTGGGTGAAGGAAATATGTAGAGGGTTTTTATACCATAGTAATAGTGATAGGATATCAGCCCTTTCTACAATTTTATGCATTTATTATAAAGTATGATAATTTATTAACAGCTTTGTGCCACGCAAACAAGGAGAGAGAGAGAGAGAGAGAGAGAGCATGCACACCTCTCAGGGGAATTCAAGATCTCATAGTAGAAAACTGAGAAGTTAAGGGCCAACCCAAGTCTAATGGGATGTGTAGGAGCAAGATCAGTGGCAGCAGAACTAGTGGCAGCCTGAAATGCAAAATTAAGTTACTCAAATTATAAATCGAGTAGAGACTGCAATGGAATTGCGTGTAGCCAAAAAATAAATAAATAACACCACCACAAAAAATATTAAGTTATAAACCAACTTCATAAGCCTTGAGTGACTGATCTGCTGCCTCCTTACGATCATCTGCAGACTTGAATTCAGCTAAATAGCGGTAATAATCTCCTTTCCTTAACAAAATAGAAAAATATATTAATCACTAAAGACAAGCAAAAAGATAATCAATTCAACTAAAAAGAAGATAGCCAAAAAAAGTTTCTCTAACATACAACATAAGCTAAAGCAACCTACTAAATAAAATAAAACCAAAATCCTCAAAATCGAAGTGACTGCAATACTGAACTTAAAGTAATGTCAGCTAAACTCAACCTAGCATGTACCCCGCAAAAAATTATAATATAGAACAGAAATGAAACAATTGTTCCAGAAGTTGAAATAGAGATCAACATATAAATATTGAAATCTCAGACCAGCATGGAACTACGCTCAAAGAAGTGGATTGCCCTAATGTTTTTATCGATATCCTCATATCCCCACATCAATATTACATAGTAGATAGTACTTGACTATACAATTGAGATTGCGCCATTTCCATACAGTTTACAATAAATTCTATAATAATTTCCCCAAGTCAGGTCAAGGAAGCGGCAAAACAAAAACTAGGGCATCGTTCCTTAGAGCTTACATTTCATAATGAGGAGGGGACTATGGAGCGGGATAGCTTTAGGTAAGACCTTACTTGCCATAGCCAAACAAAGCCCTTCTAAGTGATGAGAATTATTTTCCACCGACCTTTTAAATATAATGCTAGAGAAAATGCACTTACATTTTGTAATAGAAGACAGATGACTCTCCTGTTGAGGAAGATGGAAGTAGATGTTCATCAATCACCGCTAATATGTCCATGCATATCTTAGTGAGTTCATCTTCAACCTTTTGCCTATAACTCTTTATTCTCTTCACATTCTGTTCATGTCCCTTACTCTCCTCTTTTTGCTCGATGGAAGACAAGATCCGCCAGGATGCCCGTCTTGCACCAATGACATTCTTGTACCCAACTGAAACCAAATTCCTCTCCTCAACGGTCAGTTCCACATCCAGTCTTGCAACACTTTTCATAGCTTCAACCATTTCTGAATAAAAAGAAAATTGTTGTTAAACATAAATTGTCATCACAAAAAAATGAAAAAAAAAAAAAAAAACAAATCAACCAATTAAACTTACACAACTCCTAAAAAGTGCAGAATTAAATAAAATATTCCGTGTTAAAAAGTTGATCCACTCTAAAAATTTGATAAAATCCATTTTTTAGTAGAATAAAACCCGATACGTTAGCACCTAGCTGAAATGAAAGTAAATTATTGCAAAGTTCCACGACAATCTAAATATCGGCGTATACGCACCTCACACAAAATGACTTACGTACAACAGGAAAAATGTAATAGATCGCTAACTATCCATGGTACAGACAAATCAGCCAGAGTTTGTAGCCCTAGATAGAAACTTCAGACGGCAGTCCATTAAAAAAAACTAAAACTGGAGACTGAAGCTCAGATTCTACTTCAATTCAACACTAAATCACACAGATGGAATTAACACCAGAAACTAGATTCCCCATCACAGCCTTTCTCAAAGGGACAAAAATCACAGTAAGAACTATCAGATTCGGTTCCCCAAAACAGAAAATCAATCAGATCGGGAAATTGACACAAAATCATAGACTAAAATCACAAGAAAATAGCATAAAAATCCATTAAAAATACAGAAAGTCAGAAACATTCAACTTCAAAAAGGAAAAAATGACCACTACCAGAAAGGAGGAGGAGGAGGAGGAAAGTTTACCATCGTATCTCTCAGCTTGCTCTGCAAGCCTGGCCAAGTAAACCTGGTGCTCTCTCTCCTTCTCCATATCTGTATAGAGTGGATGGACAAAGGGAATTGCACGATCTTGTATCGATGTGATTCTCTCTTTCTTTGTTTCTCTCTCTAAAAAGAGACGACTTTGAACTTTTAAGCGTTCCTGCGGGGGTAACTGTATTCGTATAATGGCAATTGGCAACAACGCCTACCAGAAAAACTAGGTAAATTATCCGGACCCTTGCTTTTGGGGATTTAGCTTACTTACAACCGTCCGATTCCAATGTCACCTCTCTTTACACTCGCCAATATCAATTATTGCTATTTTAGATTTCAACAATCAACACCATCATCAAAATTCACCATACCATTGCAAAAAATATGATAACACATTCCCACAATTGAGGGAAATACTATTTTAGCCACTTAAATTTTTAAAAGATTTAATTTAATCATTAAATTTTAAACATTTATTTTTAGTCACTTTGGACCATAATGCTCCTCTGTCCTGAAAATATATATACGAATATGAATTTAATTTTTGAAATAAGAGTTCCCCAAATCTCGAAAATTCCCCCTCCATTTCTTTTCCCAAAAATTTGAATGTGCATTTTGAAAGAGGCAAGATGAAGCAGAAGACGAAGACGAATTCGATCAGAGGGCTGAGAGATTCTTTGCCCGCCGACGCATACGAAGACTAACTGGAGTGGAGTGGATTTCGCTTTTACTGACACAGGAGCCGTGAAAAGAAGAAGTCGGCGTTCAATTGCAAAGTGTGAAACGTGAACTTCAGTTTTCTGGCTTCTAATTTGAAAGGTATCTTTCGCACCTCATTGACATTTTCGTAATGAATCGATTCCCTGGGAAAAATAAATAATGTTCTTAACTGCGCGCTGGGCTGTTCTTAAATGCGCGCTAAGTTTCGCGCGCAGATGAGTTTGCGCGCGAAAACTGGTACGCCGACAATGTTACGCGCTTGTTCAAGCGCGCTTTATGGTACGCGCAAGACTTCGCGCGCAGAGTGGACTCCAAGGCGCGCGCATGCCGGCCGTTCACCGGGTGTGCGCGCAAGTCCTCTTCCATGATGCGCGCATACAAAACGCGCAGTACATTTTTGTTCACCCCAAGATTTACGGCCGATATATTTGCAACATCGCCACTGCGTCCGTTTGTGTAGGATGTGTATCGGCTTTTATGCAATTGCAATTAAAATTCTTAAAGAGCTCGATAGTCAAATTCTAACATATAACTTATGCTCGCACGCTCGCATCTTCCATTCTTTAATTGACACCGGCAACATCATCGGCATATGTGTGTACAACATCGCCATTGTTTCTGTTTTAATATAATGTGTATCGACATCAATATGACACCATTAAAATTGTTAAACATACGACTAAGAACATATTCCCCGACGGTTGAATTGACATTCGAAAACAGGGAGACCACAGTTTTACGGTAAATTGATTGAGGAACTCTTATATATGTATTTGTATTTGTTCTCGTGCAGATGACCGACAAAAACATTATTTTGCATCATAGTGGGTTTTGGAGAGACAACACTTACATAAATGGGATTGAAGAATATGTCCATGTTCCATCGGGTGGTATGACGTACCCTCACTTATTCAAGGAAGCTGTTGGGATTGTCGGTGAGGATCCAAACCTTTATAAGTATGCTATTTCTACTCTGATGTTATCTGCCGATGGTAAAATGATTCGTTTTATGATTAAAAATGATTCAGACTTGGATCATGCTAACAGTGTTTTTCCGTTTTTGAGATTATACGTTGAAATCTTTGATAAGGTAGCACCTACACAAGCGCAGTACCGATTTACTATACCAGCCCATAATAGCTTTGTAGGATTATTACATTCCCAAAATGTTTGTCCACAAACATACGCACATGATAATCCAATTAATAGACGACCCGAGGCTGACATAGTTCACTGAGTTGAAAATTTTTGCTATGCCGATGATACTGTTGGTGTCGAAGAGGATAATGTGACAGTTGATGATGATGAAGAGGGTATGAATGATGAGACCAGCGTCCGCAACAATGATGAGAATTTCAGCGCTGGGGAGCGGTGCAGAACGTATGATCAGGGGAATGATGAAACATATTATGATGATGATGGGGAAGAAGTATATGTCGATGAGGAGGCTGATGACCTCGACGGTTGCTGTGGAATGCACCGTACGCCAGCACCTCCAAGTGTCTCCAGGTGTAAAACAGACGATGTGCAGGGCGATGCTTTCGAGGTATCGTGCGGACATGGACGGCAGTGGATCATCCCAGGGGCATTTTATCAAGCGGCTTTCCCTTTGAATGATTTGGGTATCGATTTGAGTGTTAATACGCGTGATACACTGTGTTTGGGCGCTACCTTCTCCAGTAAAGATTTAATGATCACTTCTTTGGGATTGTATCATCTTCTGAATCATGTGGAGTACAGGATCGAGCATTCCTCAAAGACTCGATTTTCTGTTTATTGCAGGCACAAAGAGCGTTGTACGTTCTCAATGCGCGCTTCAGCTCAAGGTGAATAGTGGAGGGTTTTCCAATGAGACGTACCCCATTCATGCCAGGAGGATTTCTGCGACAATGGACAGCGTACGATTGCATCCAAAATTATTGGAGCATACTTTGCTCCGGATTTACTGGACGAGGAGAAAGTTCTAAAGCCGAAAGAAATGCAGATGAAATTACTGAGGGAGTTTGGAGTTAGGGTGGATTATACTTGGGCGCTCGCATGGAGAAATCATGCAATACGAATGATACACGGTGATAGCAACAAGTCTTTCTAGCTACTGTCATCGTACTTGTATATGCTGCAGTAGTCCAACCCCGGTTCAGTTATAGAGCTGCAAATAGATGCAGCGGGCCAATTTGACTATGTGTACATGGCCCTGGCTGCTTCAATAAATGGCTTCACATCCTATGGCCGTCCTGTGATTGTTGTGGATGGTACTCATTTGAAAGGGAAATACAAAGGGATTATGTTTGTCGCTGCGACAAAGGATGGAAATGAACAGATTTATCCGCTCGTAGTTGGTATTAGAGACAAAGAGAATGATGCATCATGGATTTGGTTTTTGCGACAGCTTAGGAGGACATATGGCTGCCCTGACGACCTGTTGTTTGTTTCAGACCAGCACAATAGCATAAAGAATGTTGTTGCAGCGGTGTATCCAGGAATAACCCATGGAATTTGTGTCTACCACTTACAGAACAACATAAAGAGGTGGGGTGCCAATATAGTGGCCATGTTCCAGAAAATGGCCAATTGTTATCGTACTCAAGAATTTGATAAACACATGAGGAATATTTCAATTGCCTCCGAGAATGGTGCATACAAGAGGTTACTGGATGCAGATCCGATCCGATGGGCACGTTGTAAGTCACCGGTCCATCACTATGAATTTATGACCTCTAATTGTGCCGAGTGTTTGAATGTACGACTTCGTTGGGCGAGAAGGTTGTCGGTATGCACTCTCTTAGAGTATGTACGAACATTGACTGGTTGCTGGTTTTACGAGCGACGTAAAAATGATATAGGGAGGACACATCCGTTGACGCAGTACGCCGTTGGTGAGGTTGCGAAATCGATTGAACAGGGTAAGACAATGACTGTTAAATATCCCAACGCCTCACCCGATGAGTCATTTACGACACTGTCAATTAAGTTTACTCTGGTGAAAGTATAAGTACAAAATTTACCATTGACAAAAAGTGAACCATCATCAATTCAGTCAATTTGGCTTGACTTTCCGCATTTTCCTTATGAAAAAACATTTACCATATTTAGGAACACAGACAACATATTTCATTTTCTTTCTGCGTGATTCTTAAAGCGCGTAATGTCCTTGCGCGCACAAGTACTCGCGCAGTCCCTTTCATCGTCAAAGCCCATCGATGTTGGATGAATTGACATCGACAACACATCAGTCCCAACACAAAGTTGATCGGCTAATCATTTATATGGTTTAAAGCATATATTTGTGCCTTAAGATATCATTTAGAATAGACGAAGCGTGATTGGAATTGTCAGACGAAGAAAAGAACCTTTCCAGAACATTCACTGAATTACGCGCGATGTAATGCGCGCGTTTCCTACGACATTCCTCCCCGCGCAAGTGCCATGAACGAGCCAGCGTGCATCGGCGTTGATTGTGTATCTATCGACATCCAATCGGCACCAGAAATAATTTATCGGCATTTACATACTTCCTAACAAAACACGATTTCATTTCTCATAGAGTCGCAGACTCTACGAATTCTGCTCATTTCGGAGGACCTCACAAATTCCAGTTACAACACTGTCGAGCTTGCACGCATTACAAAGCGCAGCGTCACCGTGCGCGCTACTTGTCAGCGCACTCTCTCTGTTATCGGCGTCTTATCGTTTGAATTAATAAAATAATCACCGTACTGTTGCGCAGAATATGCACATTACAAAATATCAAGATTCCATTCTTGATTTGACAATACGCAATGCATCGTCCTCCGCAAAATCTTGTTGCGCATGGGCTTACTATTCACACGTGATTGAAGCACGCATATTCCGAGGAATATCGCACAGGCTTTTTCCAGGCCATGTCGAACGAAGTGCGGCCAGTACCATTAACTATACCAGTTATGACTACATGCCTTTGAGTCCATATTATTATATGTATTTATTAACACAATGGGATAACGCTGAGGGATTTCCTATAAATAATCCCCTAATATCATTCGGTCAATCAATGTTCACAAACCACCCTCCTAGCAACAAACTTACCCACAACCCTCGACAAATCATGGTTCCCCATGCGATCAATCAGAACGACACCTTCTATGTTGCTCCATGGACTCGCCACCGTGAGGGCCTGGTACTGTCTCTGCTTCAGGTAGAGAAACGAAAGCACAAGTGGGTACCCGAAGACCACAACGCCAACAAGAAATGCCAACCAAAGGTCCGAGCCATCATGAAAAAATATCATGATGTTGATATTCCGCTGGAGGCTTATGTGGCGAAGGTCAGGGAGTGGGATAACCGATACTATGCCTTCAATTGGCTACTATCACAGTCCAACGTGCAGTACCACGAGCGCCTCAACTACGTGAACACCTCTCGAGCCAGATGGACTGACTTGCTGCTGGTAATATACCATTATTTTATTCCTGTACGAATGTGGTGTGTCGTTTTGCACCAAAAATAAATGTTCCGACAACAGTCGGTTTGCCCATACTGCACAGTACAGTGGCGAGCGAGATCGTCTCCCAAAGAACCGGCGAGAATTATTCTATACTTCCAATCTGCAGAAACCAACTTTAAAAGGGGGGAAATTTATGGGTATAAACTGTAGTGCACGAAAATAATTAAATAACAAGAAATTAAAATACACACACGAGCACCGGGTTTAAACAAATAATTAGAAATATTCCAGATATCAACTACTCCACTCTGGCACAATTATACTGATCCTCGATTCAAGAATACAATTAATTATCACATGTAAATCAGTTGCGGATGCCGAAGACACTTACTGACACATCCCTATTTCTCTGTATTTTCTCGAATGGCAGGAAGACACTTCACCACACTTTTTCTCTAATCAACTAACAACCCAAAAGAGACACTCTTATAGATTTAATTAGCCGATTGCTTTATGCTCGAGAGAAACCCGATTCTAATCTAGCGAACTCTGACACAGGATCACCGAACCAGATTATTATCCCCACAGTATTAGCTACTGATTCTACCACTAATTAATCCTAAACCACGATTATGTATGGCCGAATTAATTGGCTAGTGATTAATTCCTATACTCTGAATATTCATGACTACTCGGTTTAATCGAAACAATCACGACTCGACTTACGGAGGATAATAAATACACATGCATGAATTAATCGAGAAAAAACATTTAGATCTCACAGATTTAATTGGCCAGAGCTTCGTGAGTTGATCCCGGAATGGAACGAACTTAGCTTGATTGCATAATCATAAAATCACGCCGATAATTAATGGAGCAGAACACCATGAAAAGTGAAGAAGATGAATAAAATCTGCAGCAGCGTCTCTCGCTGCTGTTGCTGCGTTTCTGAGATGGATTCAATCTATTCTAGTCAAAATAAATCCTAATATATCAAAAGCTATCCCTAAAATTAAGCATCCAACAAGGAAATAAATCTTCTATATCTAGACTAGGAAGTTTCCAAGGATAGGACTCCTTTTAGGCTATGAAGATCATAAATCCGCGTCTAGAACTTGGGCTGGATCAGATTTTCGCACAAAACAGGCCCAAGTCGCGCATAGCTTCAGTTCTGGAATTTTCTCGGCCCATGCCTCTAGCGGTATGCCCAAACCGATTGTATTACGAGCTGCTTGCTTGCATTCTTCAAAAGATGGAGCATTTCTTCACTTCATTCCTTCCACCTGCACATCTCCTAAAAACACATCAAATCTTTCCAAAACATGCAGTGAACGAGTGGTTAAGGCATGAAATAGCATAAATGAGAACAAGTAGAATAAGCCCGATCAGAATGACTATTCAGCTTTGTTATTCAGAGCGCATCATCGGTTTTTGCCGCCACCATTCATACTGAATATAAGGCTTGACTTTGCGCACATTTAGGATAACGAATTCGTCCAGCACTACATGAATGAGGGGGAGGTCAATTGGGAAATGCTTAGAGACCTCTTCCGTGTGGTCATCAATCTGGCATCCGGCAGCGCTTCGTTCTATGTTCCGATGCCTGATAACTCAACTGACGACTCATCCGACGACGGAGGTGGAAACCATCGGTATGAGCCGCCTAACTACTACGCTAGTGCCGTTCTTGACGTGGGTGGCTCTCAAACTGGTGAGAATAGCTACGCTTGAAGCTGATGCTTGGACGAAGGTGTGCCGATGGTGGGTCGATGGTTGTCCGGTGTTTCTCTCCCCCCCTCTTTGATGGTGTTCCTCCCCTTTCCGTGTTTGTGATGTTTTTATATTGAACAATCAGCGCTTTCCTTGGTGTTTCTCTATATTTTTTTTCCTTTTTTATGTTGCAGCTGTTAATCACCGTCGTATCTGTTTATGTTTTTCAATTTGTTTCTAATGCTGAACTGGTTTCACCTTCTCCATTTATGTTTGTGTTTTTCATGTTTGTGGTGTATTAGTTTTTATCATATACTTCCCTTTTGGTACACATCAACAATGCATGCTCGACCTTCGCCCATAGCGATCACGGGCAATAGCTGCGCACGAGTGCAACAATTTAATATTACGCGCTTCTTGGTGCGCGTATATAATTACGTGTTTAAGTACAACGCGCATTAAATGACCCTAAGTCGCGGAGCGCCACAGAGTATGCGTAGGCCGTGTTTTACTTGTTTCGTAATAAGGATTAAAATAGTAAACAATAGACAATAGAGTGTAAAACATGTATCAACTTCGCCAATGACAAATACATTTACTCCGATCGTCGTCCGGGCTCAAATTCGTGCGCCTTTAAGGCATGCCGCTCTTTCGGCATTGAACGCCCTACTTGCGGGTCATCTCTTTCACCGTCCCAGAAAGTTATTCCATTAATATTCAAAGTGACATTATGTGCATTCTATGTGGTCTCCGATAATCGTGTACGAAAGCCAGACCTTGGCCGACAATGGGTCAGATTCCTGCTAATACCATTGCCTAAGTGTGGCTCCATGCATTAGAGTTTGCATCAAAAGGGCCATTCATCATAAATGATTACAGAGTTTTTAATACTTAAGTGCAAGTTGGACCAGATCCCAGGTGTGGCCGATGCACCTTTTCCGGGGCCGATCATTTGCCGATTACTATAAGGTAGTTAGCCTATGCGGATATGACAATGTAAGCTATCACGCACGGTCAAAATTGCCTACACGTGTAGACCAAGGATTCACACCACATGTTTCATCGATGCATATGCGCAAAATATGTTATGTTTGTGATCAGTTTAGCCATCCGACGTAGAACACGTGTTATACAAGCAAAAAAGGTATAATTACACAACATTCAGTCTTGTAGTTTTACTAGATCACTCAGATGGCAACAACGTGCTCTCATCCGTGCTAAATCTCCACAACGTTTGTGCAACATGCTTCCGACACATCTTGATATCATCCTCTGTTTTCATTTTGCTTTGCTCATCCGACAACAAAATTTCCACGTACCGCAGTGCAAACAAACCACAACTGACACTGTCCTTCTGTTTGTACGGATTGGTCTTGAGAGGCCTCCAATACCACTGGGCATACCTCGGTTGGGGCACCTGTCTTTCATCCCAGAATCCGCAGTATTTCAACAATTGCGGTAAGATGCGCAGCTGTGGAATGAAATATTATTTCCGGATTCGTTCGAGGTCCTCTATCCACACGTGCTGTTTTAGGTCGAGCACCGTTAAGGCATACCTCTTGAAACACCAAGCATGCTACCCAATGCCCCGGTAAATGGACAATGAAGCCGAGCTGCATAAACATGTACGTAGTGACCCTTATAGTTCAACAGCCTTTGTGATTACCCATTCAAGTCAAAACACTGCTGAATTTATTACCTTGTCATAGTCGTACCAAGGTTTCAAAGGACCCCAACCAGGCAGCTGGCCGGACACGTATTCGGATAAATCGGCCAGGTCCTCAACCGAAATTACTTCTTCAGCTTTTGCACCAAGCTTGGACAGGTCTTTTCCCTCGGGATGGTATTTGTTAAACACATTGCGAATGGCTGCCTAAAAACATACAAGAACAATTGAGTGCACCATACGAACAGGATAGTTATTTATTGCTTAGATAGCAAACATGTGGAGTACTTCGATAACAAGAGCGTACCATGAATCCGGTCGAGGTTAGAACGGTGTCTGTCCGGCAAGGTTGGCACTTCGCAAAGTCGGGATCGTTGTGCAAAATGGCGAGATAAGCATCAATATGACCCTCGGACAACTCCGCCTTCGGACTCAGGATTTCAGTAAAGAATTTCGTTGGAACACCATATCCTATGCCCACATTCCTACTGCAGCCAGTCATCAACCCATCGCACACATCAATGATTACATTCTCAATGGCAGTTAATGACACAATTAAGAAATAACATTAATTATCACTCACAAGCCCTTCGAGTTGTTCGCTCTCCATGTCTTAAAATCTGCACAGCGCTTCTCGGTTGGACGAAAGAGGCTGCGCAACGCAGTAGACGCTGCCCTCCTTCGGACTTCTTTGTAATTCAACTTCAGAGGCATTATCTCAAAAAGAATTAGACAGCTGGCTCGGACTGCGGCTGCGGGCTATGACCATGCGTTGTAGAAGTTATCTTTGAAGGAATTGCACCACCGTCCACGACTGGAGGAGATGGACCTGATGTCGTAGGAGTTGTCTCTAAAGGAATTACACCGCTTTCCATGGCTGGTTCTGTCCACAGCAGCGGGCTGCCCCATTACATTCTTTCACCTGCATGTGTCGGCTGAGCTCCGGCTGAATCGAACAATAATCGGCTATGCCACAACATCGTGTCTTCTGCCTCTGATGTCTTCCGCGCACACCACTCTTGCGACTGACGGCAGAGCCATGCGTTGCCTGCCCCCGTATTCTTCGGGATAGGCCAACCCCCACTGTCATCCCTTGACTGTGTGTCTTGCCGAGGGTTCTATCCCCATTTGAATTCAGGTGGTTGCCATCCCCAGTCGTCCTGAATTACAAAAACAAATTAGTTGTTAATTAATATAAATTTTCACCGTAAATACTATATGCACACAGCATGAACATACCTGTCCACTTTCTCGTTCATCGGATCGCTCAGGACTTCCTTTTTGTTTGGGGGGCTGTGGCAGAATTTGACAAAGCCAGCTATGCATTATGTCCATAACTTCTTGAGCCGCACGTTGTGCTGCTAGCTCAGCCACAAGATGGGAGGCTTGCTCAGCCGCTAATCGAGCAGCTCTCTCGGCCACATCATGACACTCCCTAAAAAAAAATTATCTTTCGGACGTGGACAACGGCTGAGTCATGCCAGGTTCCACTGGCCGGCTAGAAGGTCCAGTTTGCTGTCCACGTTCGTCCAAACTTTCCCTATTCAACGACTCATTGCCTTCGGGGGTGTTGGTAAACAAACGATCGTCTACAAAGGTGTTCGTATTCCGTTCAGGGTTGTTGGTCAACAGCTCGTCTACCCGGATATCCGTGAACGGAACCTCAGCCGGTGTAAGGTTGGTTGCCGGACCAGGGATGACTGTCCAGCCAGGTAGAGTTGTCTGAGCTGCCTCATTCGGCCGTTTTTTAGCTGCACGGCGTGGAGGAGCATGTTGCAACAAAAATGGACCTTGTTCTATGCGCTTCCAATACAAAGAGGCACTTTCAAGGTCGAAAGGTTTCAGCTTGCGGAACAGCTACATTCAAAGAATGTTTGAACACATGAGTAGTAGTTTTTAAAAGTCGAAAAATTGATGGAACGTTAAATGGAATGCTTTGAATGCTCCACACCTGCCGTCTGATGTCTTTCAAATCACAGTTCTTAAATTTATACAAATACTGTAACACTCTCGGCATGGCATCCGATGATGCAACACCACCACAAGTCTCACCCAACAGTGGGACATCACAATAAATCCATGCCTGCGTCAAGATAGTGTATACAAAGTTCTAAGTTTACATGAATTTAACCTATTGCAAAATATCATATAATTATAGTGAAATCACAGTTATTAAAGGAATTAATCTCAGCATACTGTGAATGCTAGTGAGAACCCATATATGTGGTAGGAATCTCTTATGGCATCTTCCTTCCGTGCCGTTGGGATATTGTTCAGGTAATGCAGCAGTCTTTGGTATGAGTAGCTGCCCCAAGGAAAGGATTCCCATTTTTCTTCGTCCTCTACCAACACCCACAACCAATCAGGAATGTAATTTCCGGAGTCCAGTCCAAACAACACACCACTGACAAACAACACTTTGGCAGCCTTCAAATAGTCCTGCGAGTCATCCCCAAGGCCACTTTTCTCCTTGAACTTCTTTCTCATTGCACCCGGCGTTATCAGCTTCTTCCGTAGGACCCGACTGTAGAAGTGGGAGGATCTAACCTTGTGTTCTTTACGAGGATCAAAATTTGAAGGGCTGAAATTCAACCCACAGATCAGGGCATATTCAAACCGACTGAATCTAAGCCTTTTCTTCCCTATCTGAAACCACATCTCAGTCTGATCACCTCCATCCTTCACTATCTCGCGTGTGAGGAAGTGATGGACAGCTTTATTGCATCAATCAACCTTGCTTGGAATCTGCAGCAGCTTACCAAAGCACGAATCTCGGAATCTGGCATATAAATCATCACGATGACCAGTCAGTACACCTTCGATCTCAACAATATATGCCGTGCGATCGTGGTTGCTGATTGTGTAGTGGGTATTTCTCATTTTCGGCCTTTTCCATTGCCACCCATCCTACGTATACGATAAAAAAACACTATATTAACGGAACATAAATTAAACGAATGTTGTGTGTGTGTGAGCGTAAGATTAAAGAAAACTTATATCCGATGCAATGGAATGCCGGCCAAGTGGCTGCCGATGATCTCAAGTCGCATGGCGATGCTTGCCATCACTGCGCGCAATGGTGCTGCGCGACATGTACCTGCGCGCAGAACGGCGACGCGCCAACAATGAATCATGCGAATGCTTAGATGGCTAACGGATATGTAATAAACTCCTAACTAATATTGTATTTGGTTGTGTGCGATTAAGGATAACTTTGTGGCGTTGCAATGGAATGCTGGGCAAGTATCTGCCGACAATCAAAAGCAAGAGCCAATGCTAGCCATTACTGCGCGATAATCTGTGCGCGCACCAATGCCGCGCGGCTTGGCCCACCACTGATGCGCACACAATCCTGGCATGCACAACTCGTGCCACAGTTGTGGCACAAGCCCTGCGCCC
This sequence comes from Perilla frutescens, assembly GCA_026008535.1. Lineage (NCBI taxonomy): Eukaryota > Viridiplantae > Streptophyta > Magnoliopsida > Lamiales > Lamiaceae > Perilla > Perilla frutescens. The sequence continues at coordinate 65,319,709 of BRKX01000003.1, read as the reverse complement.
ACAGTTGCTGCTGCGCGCAAGGACCATGCGCGCACAAGTGCTGCGCGTCTACAACCACACCTTCTACGCGCAAGAGCCCTGCACATACAAAGGTTGTGGGACGCAAGACCCATGTCCGTACAGCCGCTGCTGCTGTGCAACCAATGTGCGCGCAAACCGACTGCACGCCCAAATTGGCCGCGCAGCTAAGAACATCAAAATTTGCAGATTACTATCTACTTCAAAAATAACGCAAATTAGTCCATTTTTTGAAAGACCCACTTCACTTTGTATATGAAGATACCTCTAACGCAGGTGCACGTCGTCTCTTACGCGGAGGAGCCTCTTCATAACGTTCTTCAGTATTTGACATTTTCCATAAAATCGAACTTCAAGACAGAACAATTACAAGGATATGTATCTATTAGAAATCCGCGATATAAAGCAGTAAGAAAGCATACCCAGAATCCTAAAAACCTTGCACAACGCAATTGCCCAGTCCATTCAAATACACAAACCCTACGAAACTCCGTTTCCGACTCAAATCTCACCTTTGGTCAACACTAATGTGTGACAACGTTGTACCAGTCGCCGGAAGTAATGGGTGGCCGGAGATCACTGTGGAGTGTAGCAGCGACGGGAAGAATCGAAAGAAAGTGCACGGAATTTTGGGTGGGAAGAGGCGGATTGAATTGAATTTCTGAACTTTTGGAGGGAGGGCACAGGGGGCGGATTAAAAATTTTTGTGAATTGTCCTTTTTTTTTAATGGTGATTAATGAATGAAAGGGGTAATCTGGTAAATCTGGCTAAATAAAATATGTTTAAAAGTTACTGGCTAGAATAAATCTTTTAAAAGTTTGACGGACTAGTTCCATGCATTCCCACAATTATATATATATTTTTGGTAATAAATCATAAACTACATACAAATGATAACTCATGGTTGAAAATTTTGAGTTCAAATTCATGGGCTCCATTATCAATTTTTATATCATTAAATTTTATTTAAAACATATTCAGATACGTTACATATATCTTTTGCTTTAATTTGATATATTATTTGGTATGATTATCGACCTTTTTTTTTGTTTACCCACACAACCGATTTGTTGTTTTGAGAAAATTTGAACACGTGACTTTTAGTCTCCAAGCAATCTCACTACTCTTACTAGACCATCTTCACCAGGACTATCAATTGAATTTTCTTTTTTTTTCAAAGGATTGTAGTCTAGATCCAATTTAGAATATATAGTTGTTTTTTAGATGAAGAATATATAGTATTCTTGGAATGTTGCGTTGTTCATAATAAAAGTGAATAACGCGTGTTGACCGTCTGATGTGCATATAGTGCAGATAAGACCTGCCCATTCTTTAATATTCCAAAATATAGTGTTTTTTATATAAAATCTTATTATAGACGTGGACCCTGTTTAACCAAAATTTCCATAGTCTAACTTACAGTTAATAATTTTTATTTTTATTTTTATCGTACTAACTATCCCTCTAAAAAACACAATAAATGTTACACACGACCTCAAACGCACAAAACCATCAATCTGGTACGATGATAGTGCATTAGTGCACCCCAATTTCGATTTATTCTCAAACTTCTCGATCTACCAACCTCCACCAACTTCTTCGAATTAGATTTTCCATTTCAATTTTGTAAATCTTCTCTAATTCCAACATTATATTTCCCTCAAAATATATTCTTCCATGTTCACTGCTACACAGAGTTGTCTATAGCAAATGCGACTGTTCGCTTCCACCACCGCCGTCACTACCATCACCACAGCCGCCGTCACGACTACCACGTGAAGATATCAAAATATGGTTGTTTATAATGAGATAAACTTGCACAACTCCAATCAAACAAGAAACTACTTGCATGTTAGAATAAACGAGGATAAAATTCAAACTTCGATGATGCAAAAGAAAAAAAAATTAAGCTGCACAGATTGAAGATAGACGTTCTCAACAATTCTTTTGGATGGTCAAACAAAATCAGTACTATGTTACAAGAAAATTGGTGCATAAACAATACTTATGTGCCCCAACACGAGATATTTGGTGCCAAACAGCACCCGAAACACCTAGCTAAAGAATTTGAAAAGAAAAGAATAAATGCAGACCAACATCAGCAAAACATTTAACCTGGATTGTGGACGTGCAACGAGGAGAATTGTGATTGCACCACGTCATTGTTCCTGATGATGAGTCTTGATCGGGCCATTCGTCATGTAAGGCATCGTCCAGGCAAGTGCAGTTCCTACACTGATGATACTACGGGATATCTTCGTGTACTTGAAAAGCTGCTATCAAGCAGGACAGTAGCAGAAGAAGAAATATACACATACATAAAAATTAGTGGATATTACTGAACATTATGGCTTGAGCTAGCATCCCCAAATGAAACAGTTGCTAGAGACTTAGACGCCCATGCCTTGGCATTCTTTGCTCCTTCCTGCAAATTGCTTTTCTTGCATGGCTCATTCAGAGACTTGAATAACTGTAAAAGTCGATTAATGTGGACCACAAGATGCTCCCACACACTACTGAAACTCGCATTTGTAACGTACCTCCTCCAAGCCAATTGACCATATCTGCGCAATGTTGGGAAAGTGTAGTAAAGCAACCTCATAATCACAAAAATGGTTGCTAAGGCCAGATATGTTTCCTGCTGCAGCAAATTCTCAGGAGATTTAGCCCAAGGGAAGGGACACGTTTCCTGGTGAGTTTTGTGTTTTTCATCATATCCTGAACATCCAATCTTTTCCAAATACACTGGATCAGCTGATGCTGTCTTCAAGCCTGAATGTTATAAACAGTTTCAAGGTTAAACTCATCAAGCTAAAGAGAATTATAATGAAACCTTATGGAGTAGAAACCACTCACTAATCTTCATCTGTGCCATCAATTTAGTTATCTGAGATTCCAAGAATATATTTTTTTGAATAGTCATTTAACATGCAACAAGCCATTTGTGTCTCCCTCTACCATTTAATATCAATTGCTAAAATTATGCTGATGCTGCATTAATCTAAAATACAGAAATTTATCTAACAATAACCAATAAGAATGTTCTTTAATATAGGAACAACAAATAAGAAAAGGTAACTAGAACAAGAAGAAACATGTGCTGTAGCACATGATCGTAAGTCATAACCTTACCAGTAACATCACCATAGAAAGTGACTAGAGAATCCAGAGTACGAGAACCCTGATACCTTACGCGCATGGTAGAGTTTAGAAGTATCAAGGTCGGAAAGCCATAAACTCCATATTTTGATAGAATGCTGAAAATACACATAATTTTCATTTAAATTGATCGTCCTTCAATGTTAACAATAACATAACAATGGAGATATCGATCATCTAACCTTGGCCTGACAGATGATTCTTCGATAGCAAAATGAGGAATTGAAGGATATATGGAAGACAAAATGGAAAGCTTTGGTTTGAATGTTGCAGAGAAAGGACACCAAGCCGAGTAAAAGAGAACAGAAACATAATCATTTTCATTTGTGTGAACCATATGCAGTGCCTTCTGCAGCGCAACTTCATCACCCTTCACAATGAAATTTATTATTGCAATAAGAACCTTTATTAAACAAGAAATACAAGCTCATGCTAACTCAAGCACAATTGTGTTAGGATCAAAATGAGAATTAGCAGTCCCTCATCCCTAAAACAAATATAAAAAAAAGGTGCCTTGGAGAGCGAAAGAGATGGGAGTAGAATATCACACCCATTTTGCAGCCCTTATTGATTGCATATAGGATAGAGGAACAAAGGCTGGTCAAAAAGTAAAATGAAAAATAAAAAATATTTGTCTCTTATCAATCAAATAGCATCCGACGCGTTCAGTCATCCTGCAATCAATAGACTTCATAATGTAGACCATCATCAAACTCTAGTGTTTCTATATGAACGATCAGAAAAACACCCACATTACAAGACAAACATTGAAAGCACAAGGAAGAAAGTCAAACGTCAAATATACCTATAGACATGACTGCAGATGAAGCATGAGCATCTGACCAGCCCACATTTCCTTCCAAAATTTTGGAGTGAACAATGGTATTCATTGAAATACAAATTTTTGTACAATGCTCTACGAGGGTACCAAATTATAGTTTCAGGATCGCATTTGGGACTAAAACTGGATTCTCAAGATGCATAAAGAAATTGCAGACACAATAATTTTATTTGTGGGACTAGAAATGTGATTCTCTTTGACATGCAAAGTAAAAAAGGGATTATTAGCCACATATATTCTCCTCGTCCAATTTTCTTATTTCATTAACAATACAACCCAACCCAACAACACAAAGCTTGGACAACCGACCCAAACATTCATCTTCTTTAACCTCTTTAGTCTTTACTATTCCTAACCCTTTCCAAGTCATAATCCTCATTAGGTACTTGTCTCTTAACACCAATAAACCTTCATAGCATCGATGTGGTACATGCATATGACTTTAAGGTGTAACCACCAAAACTGTATTATGCGATTATAGGGTCGGAAAAAATAAGTCCAGGTTAAAAGCCGGCAGGAACTCATATAGTCATATTGATATCAAATACAACATAAAAACGGATCACAGTAGTAACTCGAATCCTGCTTCCCACTCGACACAAAAGCCTCAAAATCTATTCTCAACAACCCCAAGACTTGGAATCACTCAGTCAAATAAACACCAAATATAGCTAAAAAATTTCCAATAAAAGTTTCAGCTTTCTTTACAAATTCACAAACCCAGTTCCACACACCAAAAAGCTATCACAGTTCCCCACCTCAGTGATCAGCCAGTGACCACGAGAGAAACAAAGTATTTCACATCAATTTGCAAAATTATTCAATAACGCTTATCCAAAACAAAATTTCGCTTCCCCAAAAAAAATAAAAATTCGAACATATTATACCTCAATTACACCAATAGAATGAGAAAATCGGTCCCGACTGATGTAACAAACATCACGCCGGGAAGCAAAGATCGAGTCTTTGAGAGAGTCTAACGGACATACGGGGCGCGAAGGAACCCTAACGGCGTCGGCGCACGTTAGCCTCCCGAGGAGAAGAAGCACCGTCAGTCCAGCGAGCTCAGAAATTCTACGCAGATCCCCCATTTTCGGAATGGATTATTTGAATAAATTAGGGTTTTGATAAAAAAAAACGATTTGAGGAGGAAGAAGACGGAGGTGGTGGTGAAGAAAGGACCCCGGCGCGTTTTAGCATCCACCCTTGTGATATTTTGGTTTAGTTTCCCCTTCAAACCTGTCTCTCCTCTCTCTTTCGATTACCCACCCACCCATTTGTTATTTATTTATTTTTGCAATCTATCTTTTTTTGTACGTCTTTTTCGAAAATTTTGTGACATTTCACAAATTCGGACGTCGGTTTTTTCGACTATTTATAAATGAAAAAAAAGTTATATTTATAATCTTTCTTAAATAAATAATAATTATATTTATAATCTTTCTTAATACACGGACTCACAGTTAGAAAATGAGTGATAGTTTTGAATTCGAGACGTTCCAACATTTAATTGTTAATAATGCATGTGTGGATAATTCAAATAAAAATATTTGATGCTATTGCGCTCTGGATTTTGAATTTACCATAACTTTTTTCCCCTTTTTCAAGCATCGCATCAATTTGATTTGTTATTTAAGCTTTTGTACTAGAGGTCAATATGGTTCTTTTTGTTGGGCGGGGGGGGGGGGGGGGGGGCATATTCATACATACCTTGTTATTTTTAAAAATATATATATTAATAGTCAGTTATATTCATTGTATAATTGAACATATGACATGACATGTGAACAAATATATAAGTGTGAAAAATGCTTTGAAATTAACAATATTCACTGGGAACACAATTTAAAAACTTGAATTATGTTGTTTTGAATAGGAATTACAACTGATGTCATAAAATTAATAAATTTAAATTGACCCAAAGCACACCAATAACAATTGGGAATTTATAATAATAATAATAAAAAATTGAGTCCGAAATTGAAATAAGTCTTAGACCGATCATAACTCTTGAATCTTGAAACATGAGTCATAGCATATTTTTAAGAAGACACATTTAAATAATTTAGGCGCTCTAGAGAAACATATATATAAGCATGAGCAAGTAATAATAAAACAATTTCAAATACACTTTTGTAATTATAATAAATATTAATATCGAGTCTTTTTTTTTTGCATAAAAAAAAATATATATCGAGTCAATCATAGGGGCGGACACAATTATTTAAAAAGAGAGTATTTATTTTTTGACACACTCATCAACGATCAACAATGATGCATGTAAAGACATCTTCTTTTGGAGCAAAAAGAATGTCAACTATGGAATCTATTCAGATCGATAACACTAATTTGAATATAGATCTATCAACTACTTTTTACTTGAGACAAACATACAAGTATCAAATAATATATAGGTATGATTAAACTGATATTTATTAAAATTTATAGTATATGCACATAATTTATTTAAATTTGTAGATATTATGCAAATTAAACCCGTGCTCGTACTCAATAATACCGATGTAAGGTCAACCGTGTAAATACTTAACTCGGCTAAGCTCGATTACACAGTTGAACCCGTCACATGCAAGATTGACCGACCCTTCACACGTTCAGACATCCTCCCACCATAACATTCCAATCCTAATTGTAACTCCATTTCAAGTAATTAATCAATCGCTCAAAACCTATTCATTCAAGTGCACTAAACTCTGTAGTTCAACAGAAGTTGATGAAATGAATTGGCAAAAACCCACCTACAATCTATACGAAAAAAATCGATGTACAGCCAGCCACATCTACTTGATCATTCTAAACCTAATCTAAATTCTTTCTATTAAATAAATAAATAAAAAGAATAATCCTGCAACGAATAGTTACCTATTCCTCCGGATTATTGTTGGAATGAAAAAGAATATTTCATCTCAGGAAGTCTAAAGCACGTTGAACTGGCCAGGGATTCTTGAGCTGCAAGACGGACAAATAGTGCCGATTGCACCCGTTTGCATTCCAGCTTGAACCGGCTCATCAAAGAATACGTTTCTGCACCAAACACAAACACATGTAGCCTGACTGGCATGAGATGATGCATTTGGCGTTAAAGCGTCATTTCCCAGCCAAAATGAGGTATCCATTCCTTGTTCTGTATTTGTACCATATGGGAAAATCTTGGCTTCTCCGGGTAAGGAGCTCACACATTGTTCGCCCATAAAACTGTATTCCACAGGTTGGGTTCTACCTGGCCTCGATGTGTCATTTTGAATGCCATAGTTGTGATTCACACCAAATGAACTTTCTTGACCCTACACAGAAAGCATACTGACAAAGCATTAACATAGCAAAACAAGAAAGGCAAACTTGGTTCAGCTATTGTGATTTGAAACTTCTATGAGAGAGAGCCAGCAGGCACTTGCATTATTCATATAAAAGTAGAAGAATTGACTAATATGCTCTTCTGAATTTAAGAGAACTCTATTTGCTGAGAAAAAGGTTCTTAAGGACTTGCAACTGCATACAAACAATATAATAGACGAGCTAAAAGGATATCCTGAACAATTGCAAGAAATAACATCGAAAATTATTAGATCAATGATTGCTCCACTCAATTTCTTTTAGGATTATCTTCTGCATCCAATATTGCACAATAAATATTTCTGAAAAATTACCTTATTTGGCGCGAGGCCGAAAGTCGGAAAAAAGCTTGATGATGGAACATGTGGGCCCGAATTAGCATCAAAACAATCTCCAAATACATTGTCATGACCAGTTCTCCAAGAACCATCAGCTGCGACAGACTCACTGGTCTGCAAGCTGCTGTTCCCAAAACCAACCATAAAATTCTGGCTAGAATTTCTTATCTTGTTTCCTCTGGTCCCATCCCAGTCCCTTTCTGGGTGAACCACATTAAAATTACTGCCAGGAGGCTCATGTGTTCTGTCATTGAAGGATAAATTAGGATATCCAAAAGGTCTGTCTTGTTCCAGATCAGCTGCTATATTACTACTTAGGATACGTGAACGTGTTGGATCAGCATATGTTTTATTGACAACAGATTCAATGTTAAAGCTATTTGCTTGATAGCTTTCCCGTTCAACCCTATTCGACTCTGCACACATATCTGTCTGGAGACTACCAAAAGAAAGGCTCAGGTCATGTTTCCCAGCATTTTCAATTCCATTGAGTTGAGAAGGATTAGCAGGGGTGGTGTAAATCTTATTCGATGTATATGCCTCATTTGATACTTCTGAAACACCAGACCGATCAAGTAATATACCCTCAGATGGATCCTGCCTGTGCTCCCCCATGGTATCATTGAACATCAAAATCATATTATCTTCTCCAGATAACTGTTTATCAGTTGATGTAAAAGAAGAGCATCCAAGTCTTGTATCCTGCTCAGTTCCTGTAATGGAATTGGAACTTATTCTAGCACAACTGCTGCTGAAAAGATCACTAGATTGACCATTCCCAAAATTTTCGAGACTATCAAATTCGGGTACTTTTGTCTCCCTTCTACAAACTTCACCATCACTGTTTTCATAATGGTACATGCTTTCATCATCAGCAACTAATTGGCTTTTAGGCAAGTCTTGCATCCCAGGCACCTCCAGCAGATGACTGAATACATCAGTGTCGTCTTTTTTGGACACATTTTCTTGCTCATTCCAAGATTTAATAACTGAAGACATTTCAAATTGGATTTCCTCATGCCCATTCGCACCATCACTATCTGCCTTAGAACTATCATTCTCACATTTACCAAAACTGAGTGTTTCATTGACTTTGCATTTAACTGTAGAGTAAGGAATATTATCTTCTCGACATGCTTTCTCATCATCAGCTGTGGGCAGCACACTGATGGTAGGATCTTTGTCAAGTTTAGATGCCTCTAATCCAGAAGTTGATATGTTCTCCGTAGAACCAATGGCCGTACAAGGCAAGTATTCCAAATGACTCTTTTCCTTGATACTAACAGCTAAATTCTTGTCCTGGTCTCCTTGAGCACCAGAAAGATCAAATACTGATTCATTAACTGCAAGCTTCTGAGAATCAATTTTGAGCTCATTCCTTGTTTGATAGCTAGGATCATTATTGCTATGCTGATTATAATTTACTCGAGGACATTCTTCCACATGATCATTAGAATCTAATAAACAACTTTTAGATACCATGATTTGCTTGGGCTTCTCGACAGCAGCCAAATTCTCAATCAGACTGCTGGTCATATCACTATCTGCAGCGTCATTGGGTGACAAAGACGATTCCAACCTCCTCCCTTGCAAAGTGGAAATATCATCACTTATTTCAGCAGTAGAATCATTCGGAGATGCATCTTCATGGAAACTTTTATTCTCATTACTAGAGAAGATAACCTCAGCAGCTGAACAAGGATTTGTTTCAGTGACTATATCAGTAGCTTTATTGATCCCTTTCAAGTTGCCACTAGCTTCTTCCAAATCAACAAAATGTTCATCATTTTTATCATGACGTGAGTTTGGCCCGTTATTTGTGATAGAATTACACACTTCCATAGCATTATGAGATTTTGATGATCCTTCCATTGCAATATCTTGAGTAGGAAATTTGTTTAAAGAACTGGGATGAACAGACTGAGATGATTCTCCAGCAGTCTTAGCTTGGAATCTCACGTGGGTACCAACATGACCATTGTACCGATGCCTTTCATTAAAGGTCTTATGACAGAATTGGCATTCGTATTTTCCATCCTTAATTATCACTCCGTCAGTAATGCGTATAACATTTTTGTTTCTGTTTTTCCGGTGAAGTGATGATTGGTGCTGCATGAATTCATCTTTGTCATTGAAAGTTATATTGCATTTGTTGCAACATAAACTCTCTCCGATTCTGTCCTCAGGCAGATTCCCCGCATTTACTACAACTTGGATCTCATGATTACCTGCTGCAGAATCCATATGAGGTAATGATGCACGGGATACTAAGTTCTCTATTTCACTATCATCCTCTGTAGCAAGCTGCATAGCCAGTCACGTTCACCATGAACAAATTTAAAACAGGAACAAAATTAAGGAGCGGGATAAAAGAGGAAGATAACACAGCTACTTACAGTAACAGAAGTCAATTGATCAGCATCATTGACAATATCATTATATCGTGCAGAGCTAAAAGGATTTGGATCGTGCACACCATGAAGAGAGAGCAAATAAGATGATACTCCCTTGCATGACACGAAATGCAGTCCACTGGGGCTGGAATTAGCAACAAAGGATAAACTTGCTCAATAATCACAGGAAAAGAAAATTGCTTAAAATGATTTTATTTAGTAATTGAATTTATAAAATGAATTGTCACTTCCAACTAACAGGTTCATAGTGCCAGAGATAAGCTGTCAAATTAAGCATAGGACTTCAACAATTTCCACATAATTATTAAACATTATCAAATAAAATTAACCAACATTTATGTTGCCTATTTTAGACAGAAAAGATGGACCAAAGATAGTAAGTTACACATTGAACGTGAATGACAAATCTTCTTATTCAAAATATTAGCACTTAGGGTCATACCGTTAAAGGTTGAAATATCCTTTTTCTGATTAAATATAATAGAAACCATAAAACTGAAACCGCCTGTTAGCTCTACAATAAAAGCTAATAATAAATTTTCTGGTAACTGATTAACTGTCCAATACAATGGAATCTGTTCTAATTAATGATATTAGAACAAGGGAAGAAATATAAAATATTGGGCCCACATTCTCAGTAAATGAGCTTATGTTTTGACAGCAATAAAAACTCCATAATCATCAAGTTCGACACATTTCTTTACTTTTCTATTAACTTTAAGGGCTAAACCTTGAACTTTTGGATACCAATTGAAAGTGTAATCATCGTTTTAAAAATCGGTCGAGGCATACGCCTCGAGGCGAGGCGGTGAAAAAACGCATCTGAGGCGCCGCCTCAGCCATTTTATCTGATATCCACGCCTCGGATGGGCGGTGAGGCGGTCCACCTTGAGGCGTTTCACACCGAGGCGTGAGAGCCGTGCACCTCTGATTGAACCTGTAAATTAAATATTTTGGGTTTTTTTTACTCTTTTGGGCTTTGACCAAGTAGCCACATCTAATTAAACATTAAAAAAATTAGCCCATAATCCACAACAATTAAAAACCCTAAATTGCTCAATCCGAGTAATACGCAAGTCATGACGTGCGAAAAAAGCAGAAAACATAACCATCCTCTCAACACCTCCATCTCTTCTCCTCAACTCCTCGGCGGCTGGACTGAGCAGCGCACGTCGGTCCACGGCTGGACTCAGCGGTGCGACAAAGCTGTAGCAGGCAGCAAAAATATGTCCAAAGTTTGGTGGATGAGGATGAATATGAGGAAGATGATGGAGATGATGAGGATGGAGAAGAGGACCTTGAAAAATTCTTGGAGCTTTGAATCTCTAAGTTTAGACTGGGTTTTAAATGGCGCATGGCGCACCATGGCGCAAAAGGGCCTTGGCGCCATGGCGAATGGCGCGCGCCACACGTATGTACCGCACACAAGAAGTGCAAAAAATGTAATATAAAATATAATCATATACACCCTATTTAAATACCCAAAACACAATTATAAATGCATAAATTAACACACAACACACAATTTAACACAAAACACACAATTCATCAAGCAAAATAGAATGTTTGGATACTTAGTTAATGCAAGTGCCAAGTCTTAAGTCTTAAGTTTTAATCAATTAAATATCGTCATTAAATTCCCATTCCCCATCTTGTATCGCGTTGAGGTTTGAGGTGTTTTTCTTTCTTTTACTTTAGGTCTAATTTAATAAATGAATTAAGGTAAAAGAAAAAAACCCCTAGAAATCACCATAAAACTTGCGTCATGGCAGCGCCATACGTAGGGTGTGCGCCAAGATCAGTTTTTGGCTATTTTCTTGCGCCACGCCATAATCTTGCGCCATGGCGCGATTTTTTAAACACACTTTTAGACTTGGAAGTTGAACTAATTTGGATTATGATTTAAGACTTAAAAAACTTTTATGTGTTTGTTGGACTTGGATCTTTTGTTTGTTGGATTTGGTTCTTGTGTTTGTTATGGAATTATGTGTTTTGTTATGGAATAATCTGTTTTGTGGTATGAATTTATGATTTTTATGATTTTTTTATATTTTCTTTTTATTGTTGAGGCTTACGCCTCGCGGTGCTTTGGGAAAACGCCTCGGTTCCCGATTACGTCTTTTAAAACCTTGAGGGGATGGTTGGTATGTCGGAATGGAATCAAGTGGGAATAAAGTGAACTTAGTAATGGAATGGTGATGGGAACGGTGGCTGGTATCACAAGTAGTAATAAGATAGGAATGAAACTTACATTTTTTAATTGATTTTATTATAACAATATCTAATTAATAAATAAAATACACGAATTGACCTATTTAGTTCTAAATAACAAATTACTCTTCTTTCAAACATACTATTATATTTTAATAAAACATTGTTGAATATTATGTGTTTTTTTTTTTACTTTATTAAGATTTGTGAAAAAAAAAATTGAGTATACTTTAAATAAGTATTTCGCTAATGATTAGCGGGTTTGTATATTTTATGTAATCCTATAATATCATTAGTACTTTTGTAAAATATTACAAAATTTTATGAATCATTAATAAATTATTAATGATTTTTTAAGAAAAAATCATAAATTTGTTTTTTGAATAAAATATTTTATAAGAATATGAGATTTCATTTGTCAATACAAAAAACAAAGTATAGTTTTGCAAAATAAAAAATAAAATTTATTTTGATAATCAGGAATGCATAATACCATGGGAATGGGGAATAATGGCTAATCATGTGTTCATGGTAATGTGATTCCTTCGGAAATGACCATTCCCAATTGAAAAAATCATACCAGCCATAGGAATGGGAATGGATGTGGGAATGTGATTCCATTCCCGTTCCATTCCATCATACCAACCATGCCCTGAGTGTAATATATGATTCTAAAGCTATAGTTATTGCTATATATGATGTTGCAATCCAATGAATCATGGAATATAATGTAAACTTATAATAACGTGATTATCTCTATAAAGATGAAGAAAACTCTTCTTGCAAATTAACTTTCCTGAAGAACTTGTCTGGAAGATATTGTCAGATGTAAATAAATTTAGTTCCTAATTACTCTTTTCTTACTTGAAACTATAAAAATATTAACTCAAAAGCATAAGCAATAGTACTATCAGTCAACAAAAGAATTGACATCGTAAATTGATTCTCAACACACCTAACTCAAGAAGTGCAATGATAAGCTTCATAATAATGCATGAGTAGGGATGATATACCATCATTTAATAATGTCTATTTTTTATCAATCAATGTTCCCCAGAAAAGAACCATCTGAAGCTCTTATAGCTCATTTGTTAGCAAATTACAGAGCAATATTGTCAACAAATCTTCGTAGGCATTACATCTCAACTTAGCAGTAGAACTGAAATTGCATCTTCCTAGTGGAAATTTATAACATAAAGATTAAAAAGTTTCAGTTCATAAGAGTTAAAGCTAATGACTGCATTTCCATTGAGTAAGCCTCAAGTGCTTATTAGGATACGCAAGCATGCCTTCCTCAACCCAATCAAAGATATTCTAGAATACAATTTATTTTGGTAGTCTTTTTCAAGCCATTTACAGGATGTAACAAGCCTAAATTGCCCAAGATGGAATTTCCAATCAAGTACTAGTTTAGATATACCAAAATCACTCTATGCTAATGCCATGAATTTTACACACTGGACATAGAGGTTTCTATCTAGAAGTGGAGTAACATCAATAGATCACCTGAGTCAAATAATACTTGATATTTCCCCAATTCCGAGTACTATTTTTTGTCTCCTTCATGATAATTTGCAAGGCACATGGATCCCCAATGATCCGTCCCATTAAGCAATTTAACAACAATACTCAACTATCAAAGTTATGAAAACCGAAGGAAAATATCACCCAATTGCAAGAAAATAAAATGATTCCTCAATGTATAATGAAGTGATATCACTTTTTCATTCATACATCTAGTTAATAGAAGAGCACATCACACAAAAACACAAGAAACTTAGATTAAAAAGGAACCTTATGTAGCGGCGGCAATACAACCATACATGACCATTCTTCTTCTTGACAGATAGTAAAAGCTTCCAACCAACCGGCAGCTTAGACCCGAACTCGCTAGCTTCCACAATCCTCTTCTTCTTCCTCCTACTTCCCCACTTCCCATTCAAACCTTTCAAGAATCCCAACAATTCCTCCTCCGTCAGCAATCCCTCAGTCCTGTGCCGAATCTCCTCCCAATAAGGATGCTCTACAGCGCCCAATGCTGCCAAATCCACAGCCACTCCATCGCTATTCAACACTACTCTGTCCCTGTCCTCCGCTGCATTGTCGCGCACAACAATTTCATTCAGCAATGGTATTGGTGGCAACCTATCCACATCGCTGGCATTGACAACACTAACCTCCACAGCCAATTCCTCCCCGTTCCCTAGAAATTCGTTCCTACGGGGGCGGCCACGCTTCCGTTTGAGGCCTGTGGGAGCCACATTGGATGGGGAAGATTGCGGCAGCGACGAAAACTGCTGCACCGGTAGTGAATTCGAGTACTCTATTTTCACGGGGAACAAATCCGCAGGGTTCATGTCCGCGACGAAGAATTGCTTCAGGAGATTGATAATTTGATAATTCTCTGCGTTTTCCGGATCGGATTTACTGTTGATAGCACCGTACCCGTCGCCGGTGGAACGGAGATGAGGCGTGCGGCTGCGAGGAGCGGCCGCAGACGATGAGTCGGAGGGGGCGAGGCGGAGACGGGAGTAAGTCTGTTTCCGGGATCCGGCGGACTCATTGAAGACGGAGCGGTCGATAATTGGGATGACTACGTCATCGCGGCAGCTGGGATCGGAGTCGGAGGAAGAGCAGCGGGAGAGAGAATAGAGCTCAGATTGGGAGAGAAGACGGAGATCCACTACGGGAATTGAATCCAATCGGAGAAAACCGCCGTCTGTGGTGGCGGCGGCGGCGGCCAAATCGACGGTGGCGGAAGCCATATTAAGGTCGGAATGTGGAGGTTGTCATGGTTTGGGCCTTTGGGGTTTTAATTGAGGGGGAATTGCTAGGTATGTAAAATTACTTTTCGAACCCTTGAAATTGGTTTTGTAACTAGCTCTAAAATAATATTTTGAAATTTGAATCCAGTAGTAAACCCTAATTCGTGAGAGATTTTAATTTAAAATCCATAACTTTTGCGGACACTTTGTTTCTTCTTCTATTATAAACTTATACTATGTTATAAGATAGTGCATTTGTAATGATTGGATTAAATAAATATTAAAATTTACATAAAAAAATACTAAATATTCAACTAATTAGAGAGAGTATAATGATCAATTTGTAAAATGTTTGCTTGCCAAACTACAAATGCATCATGGATTATCAAACGAATTAAATTTATCATATATTATGAAGTTTCTAATTGATTAGTCATGTTAATAAATTATGTTGGGGAAAATAATTAAATTTTGAATGATATCAAAATGGCTTAATTGTCTAAGTATAAAAGAGTCTTATAACTGTCATGTATATAATTGAGTCATATAAAACAGGGACAGTTGTGAAAATTCAAAGCCGACTTAAGAAGATAGAAGAACACAGTCAAGAAAGAAAAGCCAACTGATGACGATCAGTTGAGACAAAGGAAGACGAATGAAGATGAAGAAGTCAAAATGAAATCAATCTGGAACAGATTAGTTGAGATGCAGAAGTCAATTGAACTGATGAAAATAGTCATTCTGAAAAAACTGCAACGTTACCGAAAGCTGTCAAATCAACATATAGTTCACTGCAGCAAAAAATGACAATCTCAGCGGTCATCTTGATCAAGGATTGAGATTGTACCATGAGTATGAAGATTCAAATTCTAAAGTAACGGCTACTTCCGAGCGAATGTCTTATAAAAAGGTGATGCCCGTGCAAAAGAAATGAGATCTTCTCCCAGACTTTTGGTCATGTCTACAATCATTCCAACCTTGAGAAGAGATGAACCGAAAGTAGACTCATAGTAAGTCTATGGGATGTAAAAAAGATTATGAAGATCAAGAACTCAGTTTGAGTTATGAGACATTTGCTGTTGTGTTTGAAACATGATGTAACACCACTCAATTATATGATTTTGGGAGATCTAAAACGCCAAAATCTTATAATAATATCACCTAAGCATCTCCGTGGGAAATTATGAGTTGAAGTGCCATTCTCCAACAATAGCAATAGAAGTTGAGGGTGGTAAGTGTGAGCTGTCGTGCAACAATAGAACCTAAGCCCTCAGTGGAAAACTGTGAGTTGTCGAATATCTTCAATAAATAGTAGCAGAAGCTGAATGTTGTGAGTGTGAACTACTGGTTGCGATAACACTTAAGCCCTCAATTAATAACGCTTTTGAGTTAAAAGATTACCATACTTGAAAGAGAATTAGATTTCCAACAATAACAGTGAGACTCAGAGTTGCAAGTGTGAACAACTAACCTAGATGTGCAATCCTAGTTATAGCACGATAAGCTCCAAAAGCATAGTGATCATCTTCCAGTTTTAAAAGAGAGAGGATGTAAAGTCAGTTCAAGACTCAAGCTTCTATAAAATTGTGTTTCATTTACATATTTATTTAACTATTTATTATGAGAGTTAGTATTTTGAAAATCCAAATGAAGTTGTTACCTTCAGTTGAGAAAAGCACTTTCACATTTTCACTAAACTTTGATAACTATATTAATTGTTAAGTAATTTAGACGTGATTACTTACCCCTCTAATCACTTAACACTCATGGAATCAACAAATTATAAATTATTTATTCGATCGATTATTAAAACCTCTTTTAAGTAGTAATAAACATTTACAACCCTAATGTCATAATTTGTAATTGTTTCACTGGAGTGAGGTTACTTGAAGACCAAATGAACGATTTCGAATCTTCTCAATATCACCACATGTTGGGTGTGTGAATAAAAAAAATAGTGTTTTAAAAAATATTACACATAAATATATATATATATATATATATATATATATATATGTGGAAGAGATCAAATGTAAATAATAAATAATGTAATAAATTAGAGATCAAATTGGATGATTTAAATTAGTTAGGTGGATTGATAAGATCTTTTTTTTCTTAAAATATATGCATGTCGTCATGTTGACTTTAGCATGTGTATATTGAATTTGAGCATATCTATTATCTATATGTTGAGTTTTAGCATTGTATTTTTTTTTAACATATATTACAAAATTATTACCATTATTTTTCAATTTTCAAAATTAAATAATATCGTAATTGTTAATTTAAACATCTATACAAAACTTTAACTTTATGGAAATAGTGTCGGAAATTCGCTATTAGCTTCATACATAACTAAATATATCCGATACTTTTTATAAAAAAAAAATTATGATAAAGCAACGTGTTATTTTTGCAATTGGAGGCCATTGTTTATAGGTATATTTTGAATAGCTCGATTTAGATCACACATAGATGAAATTTTACCTAAAAACTTTTCAATAGTCGTTTGTTCCATCAATTAGCCCCCTAATGCTCCATATATGTTCTTCTTAATATATGGAGGCTACTTATTCGAAGTGTTCTGAAAAAATATTAGCAGGGATGCTTTGATTAATTTCACTAATATACGAGAGTTATGTCTCGTAAAAAAAATTAGATTATGTAAGTAGATCATGAAGAATCATGAGTTTTCATTTTCATCAATTTGAAGGGGGAAAAAATATGCCAAAAATCATGATAGAACTTCGATTTCTATTTGTTATCTATAAAAATATTTTCATTCAACGTTGTATTGTATTGAATATATATTACTAGACTAGACTGTATCATTAAGATGAGTGATTATGAAAATACTCGTTATTAAATAGGCCCACTTTTTCTATTCCGGTGAGGATGGCTAGTGGTGGAGTGAGATTGCTTGGAGACCAAAGGTCACGGGTTCGAATCTCCTCAATACCACAGGTCGGGTGTGTGAATTAAAAAAAAAAATAGGCCCACTTTTTCTATATGGGGCACACTCCTGTTAGACGGTCTAACGTTAGACGGATATTATTTGACCCATCAAAGTGGTCCTCCTTCCCTTTTTCTTTTCTTTTTTATTTTTTTTAATGATCTTCCCCCTTCCCTTTTTTTTATATTCAATTTTTAATTTTTTTTTCTTTTCCAAAATCGTGTTATGTCTTTTTTTTCCCTTTTCATAAACATGTTCTCCTCTTTTTTTTTTCTCTCTCTTCACAAACGTGTTTTCTTCTTCTTCTTTTTTTCTTTGACAGTTTTTTCCTTCATCTTTGGCATTTTTTTTCCTTCTTTAGCAGTTTTCCTTCTTCTTTTTTTTTTGTGTTTTTTTTATAATGATTTTGTTAATGATACTTCATCCATAATTAATGATACTTTACCAGATAAAAGTTATAGTTTCATTAAAATAAAAATTACCGATGATTAAGCATTAATTATTAAATTAACAATAGAGAAGTATCATTAATTATGAATTAAGTATCACTCGTAATAAAAAATGAAGCATCACTAATATAATGAGTAGTTACTACTCACTATCATGTTCAATTTTTGAATTGCAACATTTTCTTTTATGTAGCTAATGATTCAATTTTTGAATTGCAATATGTTTGTACTGATATTTTTCTTTCTAATTAGTGATACTTTCTTCTGTAATTAGTGATACTTTTCTTCTGTAATTAGTGATATTTTTCTTCTAATTAGTGATACTTTTTTCTGCAATTAGTGATACTTTTCTTTCTAATTAGTGATATTTTCTTCTGCAATTAGTGATAATTTCTTTTAATTAGTGATACTTTTCTTTCGAATTAGTGATAGTTTCTTCTGCAATTAGTGATACTTTTCTTTCTAATTAGTGATAGTTTCTTCTGCAATTAGTGATAATTTTCTTCTAATTAGTGATACTTTCTTATGCAATTAGTGATACTTTTCTTTTTAATTAGTGATACTTTCTTCTGCAATTAGTGATATTTTTCTTCAATTAGTGATACTTTTTTCTGCAATTAGTGATACTTTTTTCCATAGTAATGAGACTCCACTTCACTCCATAAATAATGATACTCATATGTGAGTTAATAATACTTCACCTCATAAATAATTATACTTTGGTTAATGATATACTCCACTCATAGTTAATGATACTTTACCTTATAATTAATGATACTTCTTTTTTTGGCTCAATAATTAATCAACCACCAAGAAAAAAATATATATTTTTAAAAAATAAATGTATATCCTGAAATGACTATATTATAATTATTAAAAAAAAAGAGACGAAAAAATGAGAAGAAAGAAAGAAAAAGAAGGAAACGAAAAAAAAGAGAAGAAAGAAAGAAAGAAGAAGAAAGAAGAAAAAAGGGACTTTGCCCCGGCCGCCGAAAAAAGAGAAGGAAAAAAAAAAAGGAAAAAAAGGGGGGGCAAAGGCCCAGCAGCCCAAGCCCGAAGCAAACAGTTATTTTTTTTTTTTAAATCTGTCAGGTCTAACTTGGAAATGGGCTGGTCAGCTGGTTTTGGGTGGATTTTTGGATGAGTTTGAGTTTTATTTGATTCGTCTAATGTAAAAGACCCGTTAGACGGTTTAATACAAATTTTTATCATTCTATATAGATTGCATATCTATATCATTTATTTCAAATGACTAGGTCAGTATTTTGTTTTATTTTTATCTATTTCTATACAGACACACCCACACACACATTTTTAATAAATTAAAATTAAATAAAAGTGCAGAAAAGGACCGAAAAAAGAATTCGCCAAAATTAGATTGATTATATTAGTTGCCACTAGCTTGAGAATAAGCTGCCAATTATCTAGTACTATTATTATTATTCGATACATTTCATATTTGCCCATTATTTTTGACACACATGCAAATCTCTATGTCAAAATAAATTCATAGTATATGGAAAATATTATAGAAATATACTTTCAATATATGAAAATATTATACATTAATTAGAATAAATTAAAGGCTAGATAGTTTTGAAGAAAAAATGAATATTTTGCTATTTTGGTTAATTCCTTCTTTAGCTTGTCGTTCGACCATAATGTCGTTATTAAATTAGCTAAAGTTGTATCAAACTTATCAAAGTATATATATTTAAATTGAATATTGAGAGTGTATATGTGTGTGGATATAAATTGACAAATAAGTGCACATGACAAATTTATCAAAGTATATTTAAATTGACTCTTGAAAATCGTGAACTTTTTTATCCATTCTTCAATTACAAGCAGCAGAGGATCCATGCATAAATGTTTGTGTGGTCTCACTAGTCCGTCACCCGTCCCTCTTGGCCTCTCTATTGATTACAATCAAAATGTTTAAAGAACTATATATTATTTGTACCATAAAATTTAATATTTGCATCAAAAAATAAATTAATAAAAAATTTATTTAAATATCCTTATTACATAAAAATAAAAGTAATTAATAAATAAATTTAAAAAAAACTATCAAACTTCAATCGCCAACTAACTCGCCGGCAACAATGGCAACCAAAATCTATCATTTTCTCTCTCCCCAATCCAATTTGCAGTCACCGAACAATTGAGCCCACCTCTCTGGCTTCTCCCTAAACTTAGATTTTCTTCTTTGAATTTGAAGCAAAATGAAACCTCTTCTCCCTCCCTCCCCATCCCTTTCTTGAAAAATGCAGTGACTATAAATCAAACAGAAAAATGTGGTCTCCCCATATTTACAATATATATATATGGGGAGGGTTAAAATGAGAACCATTTCTTTATGTATGAACTAGGAACAATTTACATCCATAGATCTATGAAAATTTAATGATCAAGATTCAATTGAAATTTTAAGGGTCAAATTGCAAACTAACCGTATTTTACAATTATTTTCACTTTCATAGGGGTAATAGAGTAAACAAGAAAATCTCAATAATTTCACGTCCCTGATATCTAAGAATAATTATGGCATGAATCTTAAAGGATATCGAAACCGCTGGGAATGGCCATCAATACATTAAACATTCAATTAGATTAGACTCTTCAATTCACTTTTATATGCAAAAGTAGGGTGAGTTAATAGCAAGAAGTCGACGGTTGGAGAGAATTCACTCACTTTACCGATCGAAAAAAAATCATAGTCAATTCTGATTGATTTCATTTTGATTACACTAGGTTTTACAACGACTACGTGCAGAACAAGAAAAAATGCGAGATTGCAGTTGCATATGGTGGGAAAAGGCGTATAAAAAATGCTTCCAGGTTTGCTTCGTATTTTTGTCATTGATTAGCGACGTATTCTCTTTTTTTTTTCTATGAAATTCTTAGTCTTCACTTTTAAAATACTGTTTTTAATAATTGAATATGTGTTTGCATCTTATAAGGGTTTTAAGTATTGGGTTTGGTGTTGTTATTTTAATGTTTCTTAGGTACTTCTAAGATGTTAGTCATTGATGTTGAGACACGGGTCTGCAACGATCGTCTTCAATTTACGTCCATAAACACAAATTTGGTGCATTTTAGCATGTAATTTGCGAAAATATGTTTAATGGTGAATATGTGGTTGTTAGCAAATAATTAGTAATATGTTAGCCAATGTTAAGGATGAGAATAGCAAATTTATTAATAGTGATCTGTTTTGGATAGTTTTTCCAAAGTAGCAAATGTTAATCATATCGTTAGCAAATCTAACATGTACTGTTAGCAAATAATTTGTCAAGTTAGCAGATATTTATTATATAGCATTCCTAATATTGATTGTTGTAAGATATTTAGATCTTTGGTATGAATTTGTAATTTGTGAAAATAGGCATAATGGTGAATATGTGTTTGTTAGCAAATAATTATAATAATATGTTAGCCAATGTTGGGGGGAGAATAGCAAATTTATTAACAATGATCCGTTTTGGATTGTTTTTACAAAGTAGCAAATGTTAATCATATCGTTAGCAAATCTTATATGTACTGTTAACAAATAATTTATCAAGTTAGTAGATGTTTATTATATAGAATTCCTAATATTGATTGTTGTAAAATATTAGATCTTTGGTATGAATTTGTAATTTGCGAAAATATGCTTAATGGTGAATATGTGTTTCTTAGCAAATAATTAATAATATGTTAGCCAATGTTAAGGAGGAGAATAGCAAATTCCAAAGTAGCAAATGTTAATCGTATCGTTAGCAAATATAATATGTATTATTAGCAAATAATTAGTCAAGTTAGTAGATGTTTATTATGTAGCATTCCTAATATTGATTGTTGTAAAATATTTAGATCTTTGGTATGAATTTGTAATTTGCAAAAATTGGCTAAATATTGAATACATGTTTGTTAGCTCATAATTGATAATATGATAGTCAATGTTAAGCGAGAGAATAACAATTATATTAATAGTGATATGTGTTTGGATTGTTTTTCCAAAGTAGAAAATGTTAGTCATATCGTTAGCATTCATAATATAGATTGTTTGTAAATGAGGGATGATCGCAAGTTTGTTTAGTTGTGTTCTGTTAAATATTAATTTTCAAATTAGCAAATGATAACAATATCATTAGCAAATCTAATATGTATTATTAGCAAAAAATCTAATATATATATATATATTGATTTTAATTTATGAATGATATTTTTAAGCTGAGCATAATTTACTGTTTATTTATCAAGTTAGTAGATTTTTATTATATAATTGACATTCCTAATATTAATTGTTGTAAAATATTTAGATATTTGGTATGAATTTGTAATTTGCAAAAATGGGCTAATTGTTGAATATGTGTTTGATAACAAATAATTAGGGGTGGCAATTCGTGCGTGTCGGGTCGTTAACGGGTCGACACAATAACGACACGACACGATAAGGCCAAACACGAACAGGATCCGTTAAGAATCTGCTAGACACGAACACGAACACGATCCGTTATGTATAAACACGGACACGACACGAACACGAAAAACACGATTTCTTATCGTGCCAATACGACACGATAGAGATACGAGAAGAACACGAGCACGATAATGACACGATATAAAATAACTAATAGTATATATTTAATTAAAATTATAATTTAAATAAATAAATTTTAAAATAAATAATTGAGTTTTAACTAAAATTTTAGATTAAATAAATATTTTAAACTATTATATATAATTAATATATTTATTTATGTATTTATATAATATTAACGGGTTCGAATCCGACACGAACACGACACGAAATTTTCGTGTCCTTATCGGGTTGACACGATAAGGACACGAACACGATAAGACTAAACACTAACCCGTTAATTTCGTGCGTGTTCGTGTCGTGTCAAAAATTGTCAGCCCTACAAATAATTAATAATATGTTAGCTAATGTTAAGAGGATGAATAACAAATTTATTAATAGTGATCTATTTTTGAATTATTTTTTTCCAAGGTAATAAATGTTAATCATATCGTTAGCATTCATAATATGAATTGTTTGCAAATGAGGGATATTCAAAAGTTTGCTTAGTTATGTTCTGTAATGGTTAGATATTAATATTCAAATTAGCAAATATTAACTATATCATTAGCATATCTAATATGTATTGGTAGCAAATAATTTGCATATATATTTATATTGATTTAAATTTAGGGAATGACATTTTTAAGGTGAGCATAATTTCATGTTTATTTGTGAAGTTAGAAGATGTTTATTATATAATTAGCATTCATTATAATGAATGTTGTAAAATATTTAGATCTTTGGCATGGATTTGTAATTTGCGAAAAAATGCTAAATGTTTAATATGTGTTTGCTAGCTATTTTTCGAAGATTTACTATTACCTATTTGACTATGCATATTGTATTATAATGATCAATATGTGACCTACAGATGACAAACAAATGAGGTATCTAAGGGCAAAATATTGTGCAACAACCCCTAGCGGTGATAGTAACTGACGCGCGGTCATTTCGCGCTCAAAATATATTTGTAACTCCTGTGCCCACAGCGAGCGTAGCTAGCCAATGAGTGCGGGTCGATCCCACCGAGAGCTGTCGTGATTCCACCT
Organism: Perilla frutescens; assembly: GCA_026008535.1. Taxonomy (NCBI): domain Eukaryota; kingdom Viridiplantae; phylum Streptophyta; class Magnoliopsida; order Lamiales; family Lamiaceae; genus Perilla; species Perilla frutescens. The sequence goes on along the minus strand of BRKX01000003.1, from coordinate 65,295,593 downwards.
TCAAGTAACCAATCAAAAGGGGGGTTTGGTGTTGTCACTGAACTGAATTTAAATCTGCAAAAGAAACTAAAGAAAATATCAAATAGCAAAAGGTTCTGGCATTTGAACTAGAATTTGGTTTAAACATAAAACAACTCGATCATGGGCACACCGATTTTCATACATGATAGACCATCTAGTTATGGTGACCGGATTCCTCTCTGCGTCTCCTTATCCATCCTTTCATTTTAGGTTTAAAAGTGATTCCTCTTCGATTAAACCCCTAACCAGTTACCCACCTCCCGATTCTTCTAAGAGATGTAAGAAAACAAGCAGCAGTGTGTCCTAGACGGACCCAGATCTGTTGTGTTCAACTAATTCCTCTTGTGCCCACAACACCCCATTGACTCCCTTATTACTATATGAACCGACACACAGTCACGATTCACCAATTCAATTAATAGTGGTGTGCCCTCTTTACCTAACGAGTGATCAGCCACATTGGGCACTTCAGACACACACTCATGTGGAACAAGGCTCAAGAATCAATGGAAATTTATCATGCATCATTGATGTAACCCGGACAATTTGTACATGATACGAGAACGCGCAGAAGACTTCTCGAATCGAACACGCCAACTAAGGAAGGATTCAACCCTACTCTAAGACTCAAATAACGACAATAAACTGAAATTAAAACCAATAGTAACTCAAACACAAAGAACAAACGAATCTAGACCTAACTACGATATCTAGACTACGACACAAAAAGGGAACACAAATCCAACAAGAAAGGGGCTGATTTGGGGCAAATAATATGGCTGGAAAAGGGAGGTATTTTGGGCGTGAATTTATGCGTAAGAATGGCTAGAGAAGATAGGATATGTTAATGGTTCGAAGGACTTACGGTATAAATGGAAAACGTGATGAATTGGACACATATGGAGATCGAACCCTTATGATCGACACACGATCAGGTCTTGGAGGCTTGAAGGTGTCACGGATGTGGATGGTTGATGTAGGACGTCGATTGAGGAAGAACGAATATGACAGTGATGTGAATTGCAACCCGATTAATCCCCGGTGTATCTTGTACGATGAAAATGAATCTCTAAGTTGTTCTTCGTAGCGAGTTCACCCTAATTCCTCATGTGAGTTAGAACGTTCCCTTGGAATAAGACTTGAAATTGCTAGGCTTCAAGAATGAGTATTTTCGACAGAAAACAATCAAAAGCTTTGTACGGTTGAGACACAAATTGAATGCAAAGGCAAATTTAATCAATAATGTCTAAAATATCAAAGTAACATGGTTCCCCTATTTATAGGGCATGAGGCACGAAAATTAAGTGTAAAAAGCCCTAAAAATCTGATCCAAAAAGGATCTCTAACTATACTATAAAAATACCTAAACTAGAATTCTATTCAAGGTTGGAAATTGCCTTAAATACAATTCTAGTCAAACCTATACTAAAAGGAACGAAAATTACACTTAATAATTAATTAAAAACTGATCTAAACTATAGTCTAAATTAATTAAATAAATACTATAGTCTAGATAAAAAATCAACCCCTTAATTAAATTAAATCAAGAGCGAAAACAGCTCCATGCACACGTGCACTTCTTCTTGCTCTCTTCTTCAACTCTTCAAGTTATATTCTCCATGGTATGATCTCGATCTTCATTAGTTAATAAATTAACTAAAGTATGGCTGCACTTTGCATCTTCTAATTCCTCGAACTTCTTGCGAATCAACACTTGGAAATAACCTTGTAATTTCTTTGCTCGAAGTCGCGTCATTGGACCTTTAAATTGCAGCTTGGGTTCAAGGCCTTCAATGCCTTGCATGGCTTCATCAATCATTATGCCCATTTTGGCCTCACGAGTCCAGATTTATACTCAAACCAACTTCATTGTTCAAATGCCAGAATTAAAGATCTAGCCGAGAAGGCTAGACATAATTGAAATTGCAGAAATTAAAGACATAAAATAAAAAAAAACTTACTGAATTTATTTAAGCAAAAGCTCAACTCCAACGTTGAGAAGCATAAACATAACCTAAGTCCCGAAGGTTTAAGACCTTTCGGATTGTTCTTGGCTGCCTAAGCAGCGTACGGAAAGTAAAATGCAGAAATATAAAATGTAGAAATGTTTCGGACTAACTAGCGATTGTTTTTTCAAAGATTAAACTTGCTTAAATAGTTAAATTTTCGAGTGGAGTTCCCCCCCACAGGCGGGGGTCTTCTGCTGAAATTTCGGAACGGCGTGCCCTCTCTGATCTGTTTGGATAAGCTTCAACTTTATCAAATCCCTATTTTTTAGGGATTGTGCTTATCGCTTCGATTGAGCTTATCTCTTCGTTGCAGCACCTTCTAGGAGTCCAGCTTAGTTCCAACTCTCCTTCAGATATGTAGCTATCTTCCACCATCTCTCCTCCAACTGATTTCCAGATTTCACGGGAATGCCCATTCTGGCCTGTGGTCGAGTCTGTGCGAGTACTGTGGACACGGCATCATCTGTCAGCTCCATCCGTATCTGATATGCCCACTTCACCGACCGAATGTGGGATGGATACTGAAGAAGTCCTTTGTGCCTCTGAAGAGCATATGTGTGAGATAAACGTGAATAACTGGGCATAAAATGCCCCTTCCGCCAGACTCGACTCTTGGAATGCCCTCTGATCGTAACCTGGTTCTTTTCGACTAAAAACACACTAAAAAGGACATTTATAGAGGATAAAATGCCCATAAAAATATGAAATAAATGGACTTATCACACCCACACACTTTAAGATTGTCCTCAAGCATGGGGTGCAACACATCCAGAAAAACAAAAGAAAAGAAAATGGGAAAAGAAACAGACACAAGACACAAGCATGCAAACTGTTACTCAGCGTGGGCACATCAGAAATAATCCAACAAAATTGCAAAGTTTCAGCATACCAAAAATAGGTCAAAAATGAGTTTAGCTTGGTATTCATCACAAACTCTCTTCACTGAGTGTATACACTCAATTTAGCTGCAATTCTGTACAAATTCGTCCCATAAGTTTGCTAAAGTTCTGTTGTTTATTCTCCAGAAACCATGATGCATAAGTATCAATAGGGCTTTTTAGGCTACAGTGGGCATTTTAAGTGGGAGGGGTTTTTATTGATTGTACAGACCCCTCCCCAGCTCCTTTCTATTAACTACCCTTTTGTGCCCTGTTCAGGCACTGAATTTCTCTTATTTTGGGCACTTAAGACTCGGGGGATTTTTATTCAGACTCTTTTTTTCTTTTTTCTAATCACTTTTTTTCTTTTTTTTTTCTTCCCCCTATCTTTTCTAGCCATTCATATATATGCTTTCCCAACAACACCTCTGCCCTCCCCATTTTTCTTTTCAGGTTTTATAATGCCCTGGCTTAATATAACCCATCCCAAAACAAAAAAATCGACCAGGGCATTTTATAGGCTCAAAGGGCTGCAAGGGTTGTGTCATTGGTGGAAGTTATTTTATTTCAGTGGCTCAGCAAAAACATGGTCTATCTCATCTACATGTGCATCAACAATTCCCAGAATTAAACGCAGAACAGAAGCAAATTCTAGAACTCATAAGCACAGAATTATTCACACTCATGAATAAAAGAAAACTGTAAGATGAAGCATACAACATATAGACTCAAGTCTCACATGGCATGTTAAACTCGTTCGTTATCCCTATCTTAAGTGGACATGCTGATTTTTCTGTAAAGCAATTAAAGTTGAATTATCAAGTGAAATGTCCACACAGACTCACAGAATAGCATGCTTTGACTCAACTACCCACCTACACACTTTGCAGCTTGCAAAGTGTGAAAACAGACTCAAACAACTAAAAAAAAACAAAACAAAAACAAAACCTAATCTACAAGGACAGAAAGAACCAGGCTAGTCGGTTGCAGGCGCTGGGTAAGAGAACCTAACATGTCTGAAATAGGCCTTCAGGGCTGCTTCGATTCGGGTCAGTTTTTCATTGGTTTGAAATTGGGCATTCTCGATCAACTCGAGCCTTCTCATGATCACTGCGACTGGGTGCTCCCTCTGCTGTGCCTTCCCTGCTGGTGGTTTCCTCGATGAACCTGCCATTGCCAAAAGCATGCTCGAGGGGTCTGCCCCCGGCACAAAGAAAACAGGTTTTCCATCCTCATCGTCAATCACATCTTGCATCCTCCTCAAACAATTAAGATCAAAATATTCACGGGGAAGGGGAATTAAATCAGTAGCATGCAAATCGAGGAGCCTATGTCTAACAGCAATTTGGGTGATCAATTGGGTACAAGAAATACGATGCCTAGGATGTGTTTTAATCTCCCTGAAATGTGCAATAACCACAGAACCGAAATTAATTTTAATTTTATGCACCATGCACCATAAAATAAATAGCTCTTGATTAGTGATTGAATTAGAGCTATCCTTACGGCCGAAGAAGTTATAGGCCAACACCCTATGGCAAAATCTCAAAGCATCGTTATTAAGGCAATGCCCCTTTGTGGATCCGCTTTTATAAACAGATCCATCCCCAATATCAGCCCATTTTGCATCGACTCCTTCTGCAGAGTTTGGCACCACAGTCACGGCATCGACATACTCCTCATCCTGGAGGCCCAAGTATGTCACGATGCCCAACAACATATTCAAATCATCAGCAGACATAGAAAAACTCCTACCCAGCAATTTAAAAGACATAACCCGAGTAGATGTGGCAAGCTTATTCACAGCTTTAATTTTCAAATCTTGAACAAATTCACGAGATAGAGAAGCAAATATCACACATTCCATATCCAGAAAACACTCCCAACCAATTGCAGCAAACAAGTTCCTCACCTCCTGCTCTATACCAAGAGCTGCGAGCGACTCACGGTGGACTCCTTTGGAGTTTATAATGCTCTGACTGGTGGCGGGCCACTGCTGGGCTTGCTTGGTGTGGGGCTTCCCACACCTCTGCCCCTTTTGGGCGCAGAGGCTGAAATGCCCTCTTCACCCTTCCTCTTGCGCGAGGAGGCCTCTCCAGCCAGCATGGCTCTGACTTTTACACTCACAGCTTTCCCCACCCCTCGCCTGGGTGAGGAGTCCTCCGAGGGCTCTTCAGTGCCTGCCCGAGTTTGGGAGGGCGCACTGGTTTCTTGCTGCTGCTCCTCTTCTTCGGTATCCCCTTGCTGGGATACTTCTGGCTGCTCAGTCGGCTTTGGAGTGGGCTCGCCGACCTTCTTTTTGCCCTTGGCTTTCTCCAGTACCCGCTTCTTGATGTCAGTGGGTGCCTCGTCTTCTTCTTGCTTTTCAAAGAGCGGTACCTTCTCCGGTTGTGGCTCAACCTCAATGTCTTCGATTTCGTACAGATAATTGTCCAAATCAGTGTCTTTGTATCCTTCTTCTTCACCCTCTTCTCTTCCTTCGACTTTCTCTCCTTCTTCGTCATCCTCCGATGGCACAGGGGTCGGAACCCTAGTAGGCTTTTTAGCCTTCTTCTTCTTCTCAGTCCCCTTTTTGGGCTCTAATTCAGGCTCTTCAGTAGCCTCTTCCTCCTGCATGCCCTCTGCAGTACCCTCATCATCTTGCTACTCCATTTGAGTCGGAGTTGTAGAACTTTCCTCCGTCGCCTCAGCCTCAGGCGCATGCTCCTTCTCCGGCGGAGTCTCCTTGGAAGGTTTGCTCGAAGTGGCTGCCTCAGACGCATCTTTCTCCTTGGGCTTGGCAGAGGGTTTCTTTACGACCTTGGCTGGAGCGGGCTCCTCAGAAACAGTAGGAGTTTCAAACTCCAAGCATGCCTTTGGTCCAGCCTTGGGTGCAACCTTCTTTCCTCTGGTTTTCACCATTGCTGAGCTTAAGATTTTGCAGAGATTAGGGTTGCAGAAGAATAAGCGAGAAAGAGAGAGAGTTCTGATTTTGAAAAAAAATGAGTGAAAGTGAGAGTGGAGATTTTGTGGGGTAAGGTTTTTATAATACAACCAATCACTATTCACGATTTGACTTGAGACTCTTTAGATTCCTTAGGAGTCTCCCGGATTAGTATGCCCATGCTAATGGATAAGCTTTATCTCCTGAAAAATCGGAACAAACTTTATCTCTTCAGAGTGCCTTGCTTCAGAATCCCTATTTTCAAGGGATTTATTTTATCTTCATCTTTCTCTCTCATTATCTAATCCTGCAAACACCATACTTACCCAAAACAAGCGTAAAATTGCTCCCTAAACTAGTTTAATTAACTGGAAAACTTATTTAAAATAAATAAAAAAAATTAAGACAAATAAACACCTGGGTTGCCTCCTAGTAGCGCCCCAGTTATTGTCGTGGGCACGACATCATCCCAGATCAGGCGTAAGTGGGCTCCGCAAGCCAGATCACTGTGACATCCTTATCAGAATGCCCAAGGTAAGCTTTCACACGGTGACCATTCACTTTAAATCACCCTCCAGTATCAGGATTTATTAGTTCAATTGACCCATTTGGGCATTCTGCATATACCTCAAATGGACCAACCCACTTGGTCCTCAGTCCTCCTCCAATAAGTTTGAACCTTGAGTGGTACAAAAGCACTTTCTGTCTTGGGATGAATCTCTTTCTTCGAATTACTTGATCATAGAGCCTTTTCATTTTTTCCTTATACATCATCGAATTATCATAGGCCTCCATTCTCATTTCTTTCAGCTCTTGAATTTGAAATTTCCTGAAATGCCCAGCGGCGTCCGGATCCATATTCAGCTTCTGAAGTGCCCATTGTGCTTTGTGTTCTAACTCGACTGGCAGATGGCAACATTTCCTAAATAACATCATGTATAGGGACATCCCAATTGGAGTCTTGAATGCAGTTCGGTATGCCCACAGAGCATCTTCTAGATGAATACTCTAATCTTTTCAGTTCGGAGCCACATCCTTCCCAAGAATGACTTTAATTTCTCAATTTGAGACTTCAGCTTGACCATTTCCTTGGGGATGGTAAGGTGTGGTGACCCTATGGTGAACCCCATACTTCTTCAACAATCTCTCCAGCGTTTGGTTGCAAAAATGGGTCCCTTGATCACTGATGATGGACCTGGGCACACCAAACCGACTAAAAATGTGGGATTTCAGAAATGCGACTACCACCCTTGCATCATTGGTAGGAGTAGCTTTTGCTTCTACCCATTTGGACACATAATCAACTGCCAGGATAATGTATTGGTTCCCTCTCGAATTTGGAAAGGGTCCCATAAAATCCATTCCCCAAATATCGAAAATCTCTATTGGCATGATTGGTGTCATGGGCATTTCATTTCTTCTCGTGATGTTCCCTACCCTCTGGCACTGGTCACACCTTCTACAGACGTTGTGGGCATCCTTGAATATTGTGGGCCAAAAGAACCCACAATCCAAAATTCTCCTCGCTGTTCGGTTTGGTCCGAAATGCCCTCCGCAAGCATAATTGTGACAATGCTTTAGAATATCATCTATCTCCTCATTAGGGACACATTTTCTGATGATTTGGTTGGCACATCTTCTCCATAGAATAGGGCAATCCAATGCATAGAACCTACTCTCATACCTTAGTTTATTTTTCTGGTACCTCGAGTACCCAATAGGCATTTCTCCAGACTCCAGGTAGTTCACTATATCCGCATACCAGGGTGCTAGTGTGCCTCTTGCTGAATATAAATGCTCATCAGGAAAATGATCGGCAATGGGCATTTCGTCACCTTTCTCATTCAGCACCCGGCTTAGATGGTCAGCTACCAAGTTCTGTGCCACACTCTTATCCTTTATCTCGACATCAAACTCCTGCAAAAGCAGGATCCACCTAATTAGTCTCGACTTCATCTCCTTTTTGGCCATCAAGTGCCTCAAGGCACCATGATCTGTATAGACAATGCTCTTTGCTCCCAAGAGATACGACTGAAACTTCTCGAATGCAAATACTACTGCCAGTAGCTCCTTTTCAGTAGTGGTGTAATTACACTGTGCCCCATTTAGAGTCTTGGAGGCATAGTAAATTACATGGCTTTCATTTCCTCTCTTTTGACCTAGTACCGTACCCACAGCGTAGCCACTGGCGTCACACATAATCTCAAAGGGCATTCCCCAGTCTGGTGGCTGAATAACTGGTGCTGTGACCAGTTGATTTTTCAAGGTATCAAATGCCTTTTTGCAATCTTCATCAAAATTAAATGGGACATCTTGCTGCAATAAATGAGTGATAGGCTGGGCAATTTTTGCAATATCTTTTATGAACCTCCTATAGAATCTAGCGTGCCCCAGGAAGCCTCTCATTTATTTCACCGAAGTGGGGTATGGCAATTTCTCGATTATGTCCACTTTTGCTTTATCGACCTCAATGCCCCTTTCAGAAATCACATGGCCTAGTACAATGCCCTCTCTGACCATAAAATGACATTTTTCGTAATTCAGCACTAGGCATTTGTCCACACAACGCTGCAACACCTTCTCCAAATTATCTAAACATCGATCAAAACAGCTCCTGTACACTGTGAAGTCATCCATGAACACCTCAATGCAGTTCTCGAGCAAATCAGAGAATATGCTCATCATACATCGCTGAAATGTGCTAGGAGCATTGTAGAGGCCAAAGGGCATTCTGCGATAGGCAAATGTGCCGAATGGGCACGTGAATGTTGTTTTCTCCTGGTCCTCTTGACTTACTGCAATCTGCATGTATCCTGAGTATTCATCAAAAAAATAAAAGAACTTGTTTTTTGCGAGTCTCTCCAACATCTGGTCAATGAACGGAAGTGGAAAATGATCCTTCCGCGTGACTGTGTTCAGCTTTCGGTAGTCGATGCAAACTCTCCAGCCAGTTTGCAGTCATGTGGGCACAAACTCTCCTTTCTCATTTTTCACAACTTGAATGCCTGACTTCTTCGGCACAACATGGATTGGACTGACCTACTTGCTGTCTGAAATTGGGTATATAATGCCCTGGTCCAGTAGCTTAATTATCTCTTTTAGCACCACATCCTTCATCACCAGATTGAACTTTCTTTGTGGATCACGAATGGGCTTTGCATCATTTTCCAACAATATTTTGTGCATGCAAACCGCTGGGCTAATGCCCTTTATATCTGCTAAAGTCCATCCGAGTGCCTCCTTATACAGTCTTAACAATCTCAAAAGGCGGTCCTCATCAGCTTGATTCAACCCCGCACTTATGATTACAGGGAGAGTCTCATTATTCCCTAAATAGGCATATTTCAGATGCCTTGGTAATGCCTTCAACTCCAGTGCGGGCGCTTTGACAATAGAAGGCATCATCCTATCATCATTTCTCCGAATGTGCACACCATAGTCTACACAGCCGTTTGGCATTTCTTCTAATGAATACAACATCATAATTCCTTTCTCGATGTCATCGTCTTCTTCCAGGGCATCTTGGTCAGTCAGTCCATCCCACAATGCCTATTCCAATGGATCTTTATTGCTCATCATGGATAGGGTAGATCAACTCGGGTATCGGAAGGTATTCACAAAACTGCAATTCTCTGTATCTGGGGGTGTTTTAATGCTTCAAATATATTGAACGTCACTGTTTCCCCATCAAACTCACACATCAGTGTGCCCTTGTCTACATCAATCTTGGTTCAAGATGTCTTCATGAAAGGTCTTCCCAGCAATAAAACTGAAGATTTTGAAGTCGCTGTGCCCATGTCAAGCACATAAAAATCTGCTGGGAAGATGAGCTCGTCCACTTTTACCAATACATCTTCAATGAGGCCTTCTGGATATACATTAGACCTGTCAGCAAGTTGAATGACCACACGAGTCTCCTTCAAAGGTCTAATCTTTAATTCTTTAAACACCGACAGGGGCATTACGTTGATTGACGCCCCCAAATCTAGCATGGCCTTCTCCACTTTCTTGTTCCCTATGATACAAGGAATCATGAACATTTCTGGATCATCACATTTTTTGGGTAATTTTTTCTGTATCACAGCCGATACATTCTCCCCAACTACCTTGCATCGTTATTAAATCGTACCTTTCTGGTACAAAGCTCCTTTAGAAACCGGGCATACCGCGGTACTTTTTTGATTGTCTCAATTAGTGGAATATTGATTTCCACTTTGCTGAATACTTTTAGCATTTCCATAGTTTCCTCTTCTTTTCTATTTTGTGCCAATCTCTCTGGAAAGAGAGGCTTCCGTTTTACTGGAGTGGGCACTTTAGTAGGCTGCTTAACTTCTGGCATGGGCACAGTATCCTCATGTCCAGCTTCTTGTGCCTCATCCTTTGTGGGAATTGTTTCCATTTCTTTTTCCAAGGGCACATTGCTCTCCTCTCCTACTGGCCTGACCATCTCCGGAAGTTCTTTTCCATTCCTTAGAGCAACTGCATTCACCTGCTCTCTTGGATTCTCAACTTGGGAAGACAGCTTCCCATTTTTCTCCTCCATCTTGTGCATGGCTTGAGCTAACTGATTTATTTGCTTGCTCATATACGAGAGACCAACTCAAGTCTCTTGCTTAAACTTTTCATTCTCTTCAGCCATGGTAAACACAAGATCCTCCAACCTGTACTTTCTCTTTTTTTTCGGTGGTGGTAATGGGCGTGCAGGATGCCCATCCTATGGCCTTTTCCATCTGAAATTTTCATGGTCTCTCCAGCCAGGATTATAAGTCTGGGAATGGGGATCATATCTTCTGGAATGCCCATTCTGGCCACCTACAACGTTTACTTCCTCCATTTCGTCTTGTAGAGTAGGGCATTCATTAGTGAAATGAGATATGCTTTTGCATACTCCACAAGGTCTGAGCTTCTTCACCATGCTTACACTGGACAAGATTTTTTCGATCTTGTCGCACAATCTATCAATCCTGTTGTCCTGGTCTGGTGCCCTTTCTGATTCGCCAACAACCCGAATGCCCTCTCTACCGAAGTCTCGGTTGTCTTCAGCCATTTCTGTAAGGATTCTGAATGCTTCAACAGGCTGTTTATTCAAAATGGATCCTCCACATGAGGCATTCACGATCGTCCTCTCATGTGGTCTCAATCCTTTGACAAAATACTGAATCAAATCGTGCTCAGTAATCTGGTGCTGTGGGCATTTCGCCAGCATCGCCTGGAATCTTCCCCAGTAGTCATAGAAACTTTTATTAGTTCTCATCTTCAGGCTCCCTATCCTTCTTCTTATTTCTTGCACTCTAGATGCTAAGAAATATTTCTCCAAAAAATTCTGCTGAAGTTGTCGCCATGTGGTCACAGCGCCAGTGGGTAGTGTGTACAGCCAGTCCTGTGCCCCATCCTGAAGGGTGAAAGGGAACGAGACCAACCGCACAATTCTTCTCGCCCATGGTCGGGTGGTTGAGTTTGGCAAACCATCTCGAAATCTTGCAAGTGCCTTTGTGGATCCTCTCCGGGCATTCCGTGAAATTTTAGCAAGATCTGAATAAAGTTTGCATGAATATCCCAGTTTTGAGTCACAACTGGGAGTGTAATGCCCATCGGGCGCAGATTCATGTTGGTTGGGAAGACCAACTGCCTCAAAGTCTTGTTATCATCTGCGTTGCCATTCGCGGCATTTCCATTTGCGGCCATGTTGATGTTGTGGCCGTTCTCAAACTGTCCTTCCTCCTCGTGCCCTTCGTCTCCTTGATCTTCTTGATCTTCTTGTGGTGGTGTGGGCTCACGAAGTCTATTTGCCGCTTGGCGTGCCCTCTTCACTGCTGCCCTGTTTTTCCTCGAAGTCTTCTCTATTTCCGGATCGTACAATAGAGTTTTCTCTGAAGAGCCCCTGAGCATCAACTTCCAGGCTCACCAATTATGGAAGATAAAATCACTAGAAACTAGCTCCCCGGTAACGGCGCCAATTTTGACGCGCGGTCATTTCGCGCTCAAAATTTATTTGTAACTTCTGTGCCCACAGCGAGCGTAGCTAGCCAATGAGTACGGGTCGATCCCACCGAGAGCTGTCGTGATTCCACCTTCAAGTAACCAATCAAAAGGAAGGTTTGGTGTTGTCACTGAACTGAATTTAAATCTGCAAAAGAAACTAAAGAAAATATCAAATAGCAAAAGGTTCTGACATTTGAACTAGAATTTGGTTTAAACATAAAACAACTCGATCATGGGCACACTGATTTTCATACATGATAGACCATCTAGTTATGGTGACCGGATTACTCTCTGCATCTCCTTATCCATCCTTTCATTTTAGGTTTAAAAGTGATTCCTCTTCGATTAAACCCCTAACCAGTTACCCACCTCCCGATTCCTCTAAGAGATGTAAGCAAACAAGCAGTAGTGTGCCCTAGATGGACCCAGATCTGTTGTGTTCAACTAATTCCTCTTGTGCCCACAACACCCCATTGACTCCCTTATTACTATATGAACCGACACACAGTCACGATTCACCAGTTCAATTAATAGTGGTGCGCCATCTTTACCTAACGAGTGATTAGCTACATTGGGCACTTCAGACACACACTCACGTGGAACAAGGCTCAAGAATCAATGAAAACTTATCATACGTCATTATGCCCATTTTGGCCTCACGAGTCCAGATTTATACTCAAACTAACTTCATTGTTCAAATGCCAGAATTAAAGATCTAGCTGAGAAGGTTAGACATAATTGAAATTGTAGAAATTAAAGACATAAAATAAACAAAAACTTACTGAATTTATTTAAGTAAAAGCTCAACTCCAACATTGAGAAGCATAAACATAACCTAAGTCCCGAAGGTTTAAGACCTTTCGGATTTTTCTTGGCTGCCTAAGCAGCGTACGGAAAGTAAAATGTAGAAATGTTTCAGACTAACTAGCGATTGTTTTTCCAGAGATTAAACTTGCTTAAATAGTTATATTTCCGAGTGGAGTTCCCCCCACAGACGGGGGTCTTCTGCTGAAATTCCAGAACGGCGTGCCCTCTCTGATCTGTTTGGATAAGCTTCAGCTTTATCAAATCCCTATTTTTTAGGGATTGTGCTTATCGCTTCGATTGAGCTTATCTCTTCATTGCAGCGCCTTCTAGGAGTCCAGCTTAGTTCCAACTCTCCTTCGGATATGTAGCTATCTTCCACCATCTATCCTCCAACTGATTTCCGGATTTCACGGGAATGCCCATTCTGGCCTGTGGTCGAGTCTGTGTGAATACTGTGGGCACGACATCATCTGTCAGCTCCATCCGTATCTGATATGCCCACTTCACCGACCGAATGTGGGATGGATACTGAAGAAGTCCCCTGTGCATCTGAAGAGCATATGTGTGAGATAAACGTGAATAACTGGGCATAAAATGCCCCTTCCGCCAGACTCGACTCTTGGAATGCCCTCTGACCGCAACCTGGTTCTTTTCGACTAAAAACACACTAAAAAGGACATTTATAGAGGATAAAATGCCCATAAAAACACGAAATAAATGGACTTATCAGTAACTTACACGATGAACGCATATTTTCTAAGGCAAGCTTTATAGGATGTCGTGTGAGGATGAGTATTGAAATATTGACGTCGTTATTATGAAGAATGTCTAGATTGAATGAAACATACAAACATTTCTCAGGTTATTTAAATTTTTAATTGATTTCTACAAAATTTAAGCTATGACTTTATTAATTGTGATCTTTTTTGAATTATTTGCAAATGAGGGATGGTTGTAAGTTTGTTCAGTTGTATTATGTAGGGATTAGACAATAATGTTCAAATTAGCAAATGTTGACGGTATCATTAGCAAATCTAATATGTATTGTTAGCAAATAATTTGTATGTATATACAATGATTTTAATTTAAGGAATGACATTTTAAGGTGAGCATAATTTAATATTTATTTGTCAAGTTAGCATATGTTTATTATTTAATTAGCATTCATAATATTGATTGTTATAAAATATTTAGATGTTTGGTATGAAAATTGGCTAAATATTGAATATGTTTTTGTTAGCAAATAATTTATAATTTGATAACTAATGTTAAGAGGAAGAATAACAAATATATTAATAGTGATCTATTTTTAATTATTTTTGCTAGTGTATGAGACTATATATTAGATAATGAGAATACAATGTAACCAAAGTATGTTCAGTGATAAGCTCAGGTTTTTCATACTTTTCGAACTTATTCGAGATGCAATTGTAGGTGGTTTTTAGGCTTTTAGAGTGTGTTTACGTGCACTTCTCGTTTTATTATTGTGTTGATGAGTTTTTTGAGTTTTGAAGCATATAAGGAGTAAAAAGGAGTCATAAATTGAAGAGGAGTGAAGTCGGACGTGAGACGGGAGCCGAAAAGGTCGGAAGAACCTCGCACGGACCGTGCATGAATGAGCCAAAGGCGCACGGCCTGTGCAGGGTGCCGCACGACTCGTACAGAATGACAGCATAGCCGTAAGGCTCGTGCGGCTCTTCACAAATTTCATCCAGAAACTCCCGCATGGACCGTGCGTGATCAAGCCATTGCCGCACGGCCTTAAGTCGATAAATTGGCGGATTTTTTCTCTTTTCTTATCCGATTCTGATTTTGATCCAAACTCGGCCCAACTATTTAAGGCTCTATTTTGCACAAAAAAACCACCACTTTTCACCCTATTGAAGAGCAGAGAAATCAAAGAAACGACAGATGAGCATAGAGATCGACTGGATTCATCCATTCAAACCAGCATAAATTGTTTTTAATTTCTAGTTTAGTTTAATTATGTTAGACTCGATTGTTCTTTTATTTTCTTTGGATTGTAATATGAGCATGAGAGGCTAAAAATTTAGAGATTCTAGGGTTTGTCACAAGTATGGATATTTGAGATTTTGATTTATAATATTGTTCCGTTTTTCATCTGTTTATATTTTCTGGATTTAATATGCTTGTGGATTTGTTTGGCCACCAAATGCACATGTGTAGTTGATTATTTATCACTCAAGAGAGGTTAATTAATTAACAGATTAGGAATACATAACACATACTTGCTGAATCGACAGATTAGTAAGATTATGTGAGAGAAATAAATCTTAAGATCATTTTGGAGTTATATGACAGATTTAGATCGAGAGATAAAATTTGACATTTAATCTACGTCTAGAACTTACTCGAGAGAGAGAGGGCCTAGATAAATTTGTGATTCTTCTACAGATTTAGGAATTAAACATAGGTTCAGTGTGTTAATTGAAATTGAGAATTTCATATGCGTGCATTCCCTAGGATCCATTTTATTCTTATATTCTTTCGTCAAGTCATTTGCATCTTTGTCTACTGTTGATTTATTTGAATTGTTTTCTTGTTTATTCAATTAAAATTCAAAAAACTTGAATTGGTTATCTAGATAAAGTATGGTAATTTTAATTGGGTACTTGATTAGGTTGCATAGCTAGTCTTCGTGGATACGATATCTGTTCTCACCTATTTTGCTACAATTTACCTCGTGCACTTGCGAGTCATGTTTTGTGTGAAATAAAATAGCGAACAAGTTTTTGGCACCGTTGCCGAGGACTAGAGTAATTTGAATTGATATTCGATTTAATTATTTCGCTTCAATTTAGAGTGTATTTTATTTGTTTCTATTTTATTTAGTGTCTACTGCATTTGATTGTTTTGGTGTTTAGTAGGTAGTTTATGAACTTGCGGTCCAAGGGAACTTCCAATTTAGTCCCCTTTGATCTTGAGATCAAAGCCTCTGCCCGACACTGGAACACAGACAGAAACATAGTAAAGAAGATGGCGGCTAACCAAGAAGACGAGATGGCAGTCATGCACAGAGAAATGGAGGTGTTGCGCGCCTTGCTTCAGCAGCAATAGCAAGCACCTGCGCCACCAGTGGTGCAACCACCGATTCGAGAGACTCTGGAGCCTCATGTTACTAGAAATTTTGGTGGAGTGACATTACCGGCTATAGAGGCCAATAATTTTAAGTTGAAGTTCGGGTTGATTCTGATGGTTCAGCAGAACCAGTTCAGTGGAGGAGCACTTGATGACCCGAATGCGCATCTGGTGTAGTTTCTAGAAATTTGCAGCACTGTTAAGATGAATAGAGTAGGAGCAGACACCATTAGACTTCACTTATTCTCGTTTTCTCTGCAAGATAAGGTAAAGTTGTTGTATCAATCCCTAGAGCCGGACTCAGTTAGAACTTGGGCAGATTTGTGCAAGAAGTTCCTTGCAAAGTATTGTCCGCCGAGCAAAACATTGCAGATGAAAAATGAAATAACTCAGTTCAGACAGTTCGATTAAGAGCCACTCTACGAAGCTTGGGAAATGTTTCGAGATCTTATCAGGAAGTGCCCGAGGCATGGGTTTGAAGCGGATCAACAAGTTTGCTACTTCTACAACAGGTTGCTGGAGAATACCTGAGACAGGATAGATGCAGTTGCAGGAGGGGCCCTATTGGAGATGTCAGCAGATAATACTATGGAGTTGCTGGAAAGGATGGCCGCAAACAGTGCTCAGTGGCCATCTCAGAGGAATTCAGTTCGAAGAGTTGCAGAAGTCTCAGCTGCTTCAGATGATTTAAAGGAGTTAATGGCTCAGATGTCCACGATGGCCAAGGTAATCACACTGTTGACGAAAAATAGTTCTTTGTCAATAGAGATTTCCCTAGATAATGTTGCTGTGGTTCATGATGGTCCAGCTGACATCAATTACATGCAAGGATGCAGCTACAACAATAAATTTCGGCAGAATCAAGGTGGGAACCAGTATGGGAATCGGGATAGGCTCAGCTATGCCAATCCTAATAATTTCCAGCAGCCACCTCCCGACTTCTCTACTACAAATGGAGTCATAAATGAAGGGAAAAAACCGGAACTTGAAAATATTCTGGGATCGTTTATGCAAGCTACTAAGCAGAGAATGGATGTTGAGGCTGCAAAAGTCGACAACTTAGCTACCTCCTTCAACAAGTTCTTAACCAACATTGGAGCTCAAATGAAATCTTTGGAGATGCAGGTTGGACAGATTGCCAAAGCAGTGGGAAATCAACAGCCGAATGGACAATTTTCTAGCAATACGGAAATAAATCTAAATGAGCAATGCCAAGTGATTCAGCTGAGGAATGGGAAATAGTATGTAGGTCTTGAGATGCCACGATAAGTTGAGAAAAAGACTGAAAAAGAGGCTACAGAAGATGAAAACATGGCAGACAAAGCAATAGAGGTTGCCAAAGAATCTACTATGGGAGTTGGCGCATCTTTCTCTAAATATGAGCCTCTTCCTAAGTATGTCCCACCATTGCCATTCCCACAAAGGCAAAAGAAGCAAGCCAAGGATGCTTAGTTCGCCAAATTTCTTGAGATTTTCAAGAAATTATCAATCAACATTCATTTTGCTGAGGCCATTGAGCAGATGCCCAACTATGCTAAATTTTTGAAGAATATTGTGGCCAAGAAGAACGGATTGAAGAGTATGAAACGGTGAATTTGACTGAAGAGTGCAGTGCCATTCTCCAACGAAAGCTTCCTCAGAAGTTGAAGGATCTGGGAAGCTTCACCATTCCATGCGTGATTGGAAACACTTATTTCAATAAAGTGCTTTGCGACTTAAGGGCTAGCATTAATCTGATGTCGATGTCCATCTTCAAGAAGCTTGGTTTGGGGACAATGAAGCCATTTTCTATCACGCTGCAACTTGCTGATAGATCTGTTAAATATCCCAAGGAGATCGTAGAAGACGTGTTGGTAAAAGTCGACAACTTTATTTTTCCAGTAGACTTCGTCGTGTTGGAGATGGAAGATGATCACGAAGTTCCTTTGATTTTAGAAAGACCATTCCTTGCTACTGGCCGAGCCCTCATTGACATGCAGAAGGGGAATTTGACGCTTCGAGTAAATGATGAGCAAGTGGTCTATTCTATTTATGATGCTATAAAGTTTCAATGGGAGACGGAAGAATGCAAATCCATTAATGTTATTCAAGCTTGTGTCGATGAAGAACAAGCCAAAAGCTTCCTCTCTGATCCTCTGGAATTTTGTCTTAGCAATTCCATTTTTTCTTACACTTCTATTATTGACTTTGATGATATAGACTTATTTGAAAGTATAAGTACTTTGCAGGCTTTTCAAGAGCTAGAGATGGAGGAACCACAATTTGAGAGTTTGTGGAGCATCAAGGAGGAAGAAAAAGAAGCCGAGAATAAGCCGGCTGAGGTGGAAGAGGCACCACCATTGAAGGAGCTTCCCAGTCATTTAATGTATGCATATCTAGGTGAAGGTAACACTTTTCCTGTGATTGTGCCATCTGCATTATCTGATGGTGAATTGAGTCAGTTGCTTGATGTGCTTAGAGAATATAAATTTGCTATAGGTTGGTCTTTAGCTGATTTGAAGGGAATTAGCCCGTCTATTTGCATGCATAGGATTTTGATGGAAGAGTCGTATAAGCCTTATGTACAACATCAGCGTCATCTTAATCCTATTATGCAAGAAGTAGTGAAAAAGGAAGTTCTTAAGTGGCTTGATCATGGTATTGTGTTTTCTATTTCTGATAGTGAGTGGGTGAGTCCTACCCAAGTGGTCGCAAAAAAAAAGGGGATAATTGTGGTTAAAAATGAGCAGACTAGGGAAGTTGTGGCTACAAGGGTAGTTAATGGTTGGTGAATTTGTATTGACTATAGAAAATTGAATGAAGCCACCTGAAAAGATCACTTTCCTTTGCCTTTTATTGATAAGATGTTGGATAGGTTAGCCGGGAATGAATTTTACTGTTTTTTGGATGGTTATTCTGGATTTAATCAGATTGTCATTTCTCTTGAGGATCAACATAAAACTGATTTTATTTGTCCTTATGATGTTTTTGCTTTTCGAAAAATGTCCTTTGATTTGTGTAATGCGCTTGCTACTTTCCAGTGTTGTATGATGGCCATCTTTTATGATTTGATTGAAAATATTATGGAAGTGTTTATGGATGACTTTTCTATGTATGGCTCATCATTTGATCATTGTTTGCATAATCTCACCCGTGTTTTGCATAGATGTGAAGAGACTAACTTGGTTTTGAATTGGGAGAAATGCCATTTTATGGTTAGAGATGGTGTTGTGCTTGGTCATCGTATTTCTGCTGCAGGTCTAGAGGTTGATCGGGCTAAGGTGGTAACAATTGAAAAATTGCCTCCATCCGCCAACGAGAAGGTGTTGAGGGGTTTCCTTGGGCATGCCGGGTTCTACAGGCGGTTTAACATAAATTTTTCTAAAATTGCGCAGCCCATGTGCCGTTTGTTAGAAAAAAAATATCCCCATTTAACTTTGATGAAGCTTGTTTGCAGGGATTCGAGATATTGAAGAAAGCACTGGTTAGTGCTCATGTTTTGGTGACTCCCGATTGGATGCAACCATTTAAGCTTATGTGTGATGCTAGTGATTACGCCTTGGGAGTGGCGCTTGGACAAAAGCGGAAGAAATTGTTCCGCATGATTTACTACACTAGCAATATGTTCGATGCAACCTAGAGAAATTATACCACCACCGAGAAAGAGATGTTGGCAGTGGTTTTTGCTTTTGACAAATTCCGGTCTTACTTGATCGACACCAAGACGATTGTCTACACTGACCATACTGCTATTCGGTACCTTTTTTATAAAAAGAATGCTAAGCTTAGACTAATCCGGTGGATTTTACTTTTGCAGAAATTTGACTGTGAGATCCGAGATAGAAAAGGCTGTGAGAATGTCGTGGCGGATCATCTATTGAGGTTAGAGACGAATGAGAGTTGAATTGAGAATCGGGCTCCCATTAAAGAGGCATTTCCAGATGAAGAGTTGTTGGTGGTCGAGTCTAGTTTCTCGTGGTATGCAGACTTCGTGAATTACTTGGTTGGAGGTGTGATTCCTCTGGATTTTGGTCTTTACCAGAAGAAGAAGTTTCTGCACAACGTGAAGTTTTACTATTGGGACGAGCCATTTCTCTATCGCCATTGTGCTGACATGGTTATTAAGTGGTGTGTACCGCAAGAAGAATGGATCCCAATTGTCTAGCAGTGTCATTCTTCCCTTAGCGGTGGTCATTTTGGTCCCAATCGTACTACAACTAAAGTTTTACAGTCTGGATTTTACTGGTCTTCTATCTTTCATGAGTGCCAGTTATTTGCTTTGCAGTATGATAGGTGCCAGCGGACCGGGAATATTTCCAAAATGAACAAGATGTTTTTGACTTGCATAGTCGAGGTAGAGTTGTTTGATGTGTGGGGAATCGACTTCATGGGTCCTTTCCCCTCCTCTGAAGGATACCTCTATATCCTCATGGCAATCGACTATGTCTCTTGGTGGATTGAAACTATTCCCACCAAAACCAATGATGCAAGGGTGGTTTTGAATTTCTTGAGGAATAACATCTTCACGAGGTTTGGAACTCAAGCTATTATCAGTGATGGGGGAAAGCACTTCTGCAACAAGTGGATGAATCTCCTTTTAGCCAAATATGGAGTCAAGTATCGAGTTACCACAACATACCACCCTTAAGCAAATGGACAAGCCGAATTGGCAAACCGGGAAGTTAAGCAAGTGTTGGAGAAAATAGTGGGCGTTACTCGCAAGGATTGGACGCCCAAGCTCGATGATGCACTGTGGGCGTACCGGACCGCCTACAAGACTCCTTTGGGATTTCCACCTTATCAGATTGTGTTCGAGAAGTCCTGTCACCTGCCTGTGGAATTGGAGCACAAGTCGTAGATCTCCAAGCTGTGGGTGAAAATCGTGCTATGCTCCTCAATCAATTGGAGAAATTCCGGGATGAAGCTTATGAGAGCTCGAAGCTGTACAAGGAACGAACAAAGCGGTTTCATGACAAAATGATCACCAAGAAGGATTTCGAGGTAGGGGAATCCGTGTTTTTGTTCACTTCCAGATTGAGGCTCTTCCTTGGAAAATTGAAGTCAAGATGGTCGGGTCCTTTTGTGATCCGGAAGCTAAGTGAGTATAATGACACTGTGGAGTTACTGTCTCAAGAGGGAGACACTTTCCGGGTTAATGGCCAATGAATTAAGAGATACTATTCTCCTGAGCAGAAAAGTGAGGTGTCTACCATCTTCTTCACGGATGCTTAAGGTCGTCTGAGTATATCGAGCTATAGACGTTAAATCAAGCACTTATTGTGAGGCAACCCAATTGTTAGTTTGTTTTCTTTCTTTTCTGTTTTTTTTTTGTTAGTTTTTATTTATTTTCTTCCGTTTCTTTCCCTTTGTATTTATGTCTTTTAATTTTCGTGCAGGTTGTAAAAATAATAATAATAATAATAATAATAATAATAATAATAAATTATCGAAGGACCGCACGGACCGTGTGCCTTAGTGCACGGCCCGTGCGGCTCATGCACAAATCCATCCAGAGACTTGCGCACGGACCGTGTACCAAGGCGGGCCAGGCGCACGGCCCGTGCGAAATACTTTTAAAGGAGGTTGATTTTTTTTTCCATACTTCACAAGGTATTCTTCTTCCTTCTTCTCCCACACGGACCGCACACGCCCCTCTCTTCTTTCCCACTCATGTTTCACCATCACCACACACAAATTACCACATATTTCCATCATTTTACCTCTCCATCCACATCACAACACTCACACAAACATTGAGCTTGAGATTGGGCAATTTTCGCACTTTTGGAAGCAAGAAAAAGAGGTGTTTCTCAAATTTGAATTTTCTCCGATTAAGGTATGTATTTCTCTAATTTCGACTATGGTTAGTTGTTGGGAGGTCGAATTGGGACATGGGTTCATGAATTGTGGCCCTAATTGGTTGATTTTCTATATGATTTCTTTGTGGCATTTTCACAAACAGTTGGTAGGCATGCTTGTTTGAGCTATTGTGTGTAATGTAAGCTTGCTAAGCTTGAAAATTTCGTATTTCCTTACGTTTTGAGGCTCCTTGATGCTTATTGGTGTGGAATTGCTTAGGAAATCCCATGATAATTGTGGAAACCCTAATTTTTAAAGTTTTGGAGGTATTTTGTGCTATTTTGTGCTTAGTTTGTGTTGTGAAGCTTGCTCTTGGGTGCTTGTTCATGATTGGTGGTAATTTTGAGGGGGTAGTGTTCAAATTTTGAGGGGGTAGTGTTCAACTCTTATCCTATCTCCTGTTCTGTCCACACTCTTATCTTCATTTCTTTTGAAAAGGACTAAGTGTGCTGATTAAATTTAAAGTAACAGTTTTAGTTGTAGACATCAAATGTGTACAAATTATCAAGTTTTTCATATTTTTATTAAATATGTTTGTCTTTTTTCTTTATGTGTTTTAAGGATTAAGATTCAAACTTTTCAAACCTATCAATTTATATATTCAGGATTTGACACACAACCTGAAAGTATACCTTCGAACTTTTAACATATAACTAAAACAGGACAATTGATGACTAAGATTTTCCAGATCACCTCTCTTGGCCTTGGAGCACTGTTTTATCTATCATATTAATCTTGCTCCTTTTTTTATTTTCTATTTTGAAGAACAGAAATTGATTTTTGATAAGCCTGAAGATGGAGTCAGGAAGATTGTGCTGGCAACAAATATGGCTGAAACAAGTATCACAATAAATGATGTCGTTTTTGTGGTTGATTGTGGGAAAGCAAAAGAGACTTCTTATGATGCTTTGAATAACACTCCTTGTTTGCTTCCTTCCTGGATCTCAAAGGCTTCTGCACGCCAAGTATATCCATTACTCTTGATTCCGTATTAGCTCTTTGTTTATGAAACCGTCTAAATAAGTATCTAATGCTGAATGTCAACATGGATAATTTTAATTTTATGTATTAGAGGAAAGGCAGAGCAGGCCGTGTTCAACCTGGAGAGTGCTACCATCTATATCCTAGATGTGTGCATGATGCCTTTGCAGATTATCAAATGCCAGAACTTTTGAGAACACCTTTACAGTCTCTATGTTTGCAAATCAAGAGTTTGCAACTTAAAAGCATCTCAGAATTTCTATCTAAGGCCTTACAACCACCCGAACCACTCTCAGTAAGCTTAATCGAACTCCCTGCATTATTGTGTTACTCACACCTCAACTCTTGCCCATGCATTTAATCCAAGGTCTGCTGCTGCCTTTGAATTTACGTCTTCATATATCTATATTTTCTCTGCTTCTCAGGTTCAAAATGCAGTTGAGTATTTAAAGATGATTGGGGCTTTAGATGAGAAAGAAAATCTGACAGTGCTCGGTAGATAACAATTCTTACTTCTAACTCACAGCGTGTGACTTCTGATTTAGATATTGCAAATATCTGTGCTTTGTGACAATGATATGCTTGCCTGATTCCAGGGCGCTACTTGTCAATGCTTCCAGTTGAGCCAAAGCTTGGTAAAATGCTCATATTTGGTGCAATTTTCAACTGCTTGGATCCAATTATGACGATTGTGGCTGGCCTAAGTGTTAGAGATCCATTCTTGATGCCATTCGACAAGAAAGATGTAAGTAGCATGATAATAAGATACGTCTTAGTTGCTTTGTTTTCATCTTCATTTATTTAGTTGGGGATGAGCATCAGACACTGTTAGAGCAAAAGAATAGAAATCCACTCAGACATTGTTATGATTATCCCTTTTCAGTTTAGGGACCAGTTGCTGTATATTTCTTATTAATATTAAATAAGATATCCTAGTGTCGAGTTCCTATCAGGTTGGTTATTTTGTATGACTACCACTCAGATGTTCTCCATATGCATGCAGGTCGTTAATGCTTTTCTAAATTCTTCCAGAAAAGTTTCTGTCTCTCAAAATTGAATCTCTATATGTATAGGCTATAGGCTACTTCCATGGATGGTTTTGTTCTTTCTGCCGGCTGTGTGTTCTGTATTGTCTCTCAATTAAAGATTAGACCTTTGGCTTTTACTTTGTAGAAAATAGAGTGGGAGTTAAGTTGATTTTTCAGTCATCAAGGGAGAATAGTTCTCTGGTTTGGACCGCATCAAAGTGAGGCACTATTGCACATTGTTTTGTCTGCCTTAAAAAAAAAAGTGGGGGTAGCATTGGGGTTGTGGGGGTTTTGGTATCTGAGTATATTTTTCTGTAGTGAATTAAATATATTATCAACGCATAGATCTGCAACCCCCAACAGTACCAAGAAATAAATATATATGAGTTGAGCTTGTAACACATCCAGTAACAATGAAGACATGTAAATCCTTGCTCGGATTGATGTCATTCAATTGTTTTCAATGGTTTCGGTATAATCTTTCATGGTTTCTATTTCCTTAGGTTTTTCGTCATGATGACATACTTACATGCTTTTGGTACACCCTGCTTATTCAGGACACATTCCGTTAACCTTAATTGCAAGCTAAATGACTATCTTGGTAATCTTTTGTAACTTCTTGCAGCTTGCTGAGTCTGCTAAGGCCCAGTTTTCTGCTCGTGACTTCAGTGACCATCTTGCTCTGGTCCGGGCTTTTGATGGTTGGAAAGATGCTGAAAGGGATCAGTTTGGTTATGAATACTGTTGGAGAAATTTTCTTTCTACACAAACTCTGAGAGCCATTGATTCACTAAGGAAGCAGTTCCTGTATCTGCTCAAAGACATTGGTTTAGTTGAAAATTTAGAGAGTTGCAACATATGCAGTCATGATGAACATCTCGTTCGTGCAGTTATATGTGCGGGTCTGTTTCCTGGAATATGCTCTGTTGTGGTGAGTAAATCATTATATCTTGGTGCCATTTCTTATATCCAATTTGCCTGCTGGGGTGAGGACACTGAGAACGTGAGGCCTCTTGGGTTAATCTTTCAATAGATTTGGATGGATCTTGATAATATGGATGTATATTTTTCTCATTGCATTTTGTATCTACTACTTTCAAGTCTGTGTGAGAAAGGAAGAAACATTTCTTTTGAAATTGCTTTTCTTTGAAATGAACTTTCAGACTTTTTCTCTGGACCTGTTCCTTTTCATTATCCGATCATTTTTGGCTGGGGTTTTTATTTTTTAAGGGGTGTTAGAACTAATATAAAGTATATTGTCCAGAACAAGGAGAAGTCAATATCATTGAAAACAATGGAGGATGGTGCAGTGCTTTTGCATTCGGTGAGATAAGTTAGCACATATCTCCAAACGCTTTGGTGGATTTCTGTATGTTTTTGATATTTTTATTTTTATGTTCTGCTTGGATTAATGACTCATCACTTTCTTGTTCAGAATTCTGTGAATGCCCAGGAAGCCAAAATTCGATTCCCATGGCTTGTTTTTAATGAAAAAGTCAAAGTCAATTCAGTATTCCTTTGAGATTCAACGGGTGTATCTGACTCTGTGGTTCTCTTATTTGGAGGAAATGTTTCTAGCGGCGGACTAGTAAATCTATGCTTTCCTTGTGGATCCTGCATTACACTGTTGAATCCATGTATGCCCTTTTCTAATGCTATTTTCATTATTTTTATAGGATGGCCACATGAAAATGCTGGGTGGATACATGGAGTTTTTCATGACGCCAGAATTGGCTACTATGTATCTTACTGTAAAGAGAGAGCTTGATGAACTTGTGCAGAAGAAGGTGCGTATTTGGGCTATGGTTGTTCTATGATATATTTGTCTTGATGTTTGCTATCAATCAAATCTTATTATCCTGACTGATTCCTCTGCTCTATATTTTTCAATGCTTCAATCTTTGTTCTGTCTTACATTTTGTGTATGATCGGCATACCTAATTGTCTTTATCATATTTTCTTTCATCTAATCTCTCAGCTTACATGACTGCAGTTTTCAAACTCAAAGTTGGACATCAAGAGTCATAATGAGCTTCTCACAGCAGTGAGATTGTTGGTGTCTGAGGATCGTTGCGAAGGCAGATTTTTTTTTGGGCGCCAAATTCCAGCATCATCAAGAAATTTCGAAAAGGAAATTCAAGTAGGTTCGGCAAATGGTGGGGGTAGTAATGCAAAATCTCACCTCCAAACCTTGCTTGCTAGGGCAGGACACCAGACGCCTTCCTATAAGACGAAGCAATTAAAAAACAACAAGTTCAGATCTACTGTTATGTTCAATGGTCTAGATTTTGTTGGCCAGCCTTGTGGTAGTAAGAAAGAGGCAGAAAAAGATGCAGCGGCTGAGGCGTTGAGGTGGTTGAGTGGCGATAGCCAATCATCTGAGACAACTGTTGACTACATGTCTGCCATTTTGAAGAAAAGCAAGAAAGAACCACACAATTCTGCTGCAAGGTGGAGGTAATTGTTTGTAGGAATAATATATTGATATGGATCAGTACTCCCACTATGAACAGATGATCTCTATTATTTTATTGGTTCTCTGGTGACTTGGAGATGGTTCAAAGCTGGAGTACCCTTAAAGTTCATACAATTACTGGGAGAAGATGTTTTGCTCGGACAGAATCTTTGATTCTTACCGGGTGATTGTTTTATAACATAGTCAATATCTCATTGCTCCAACTTGTTGATTCATCAGTCTGAGGAATATATTCCATGAAATGGATACTTGAAACACCATAAGTAGATTCTTTCATTCCCAGGCGTTGTCCCTCTCGCCCGCGTCAACGTTCACGGGGTCAGTGATTTGCATTTCCTGCCAGTTTCAAGCATCTTATTTGAGTCTTATCTGTTGATTCTGGCCATGACTTCGAGCTCCCATACAATTTGTACTTACATAATGCATCATGTAAGGTGGAGTTGGGGCAATCCCAGCGGTTCATTGTACTATATAAGAAAAGAGTAAAGGTGAATAATGCAAAGCATATTTAGTAACATTATTAGTCGATTCATCAGTCCATACCTTTTTCCTAGCGTTACTGGGGTATATTTAATGATTTTGACATTCAGAACAGTAATATGTTCCTAGTCATTATCAGATTTGTGGCTTCAACACCGGTGGCCATGACTGGTTTTCCTGTCTAGGCTCTCTGCAGTTCTAATGCTGAAGGGTTATAGTGACACTGAGTTGTTTGTCTGTGGTGGTTAGCCCATTAGTCGCTCCAGTGATTCGTCCGCTTCTCCCACAACTTTACGTTAGTATTTACAAGGTGAAGTTTGTGATGGCCTCTTAGAATTTTGATGAAGCAGGTTCAAATGCTATGCATTTTCTTAAATTAGGTTGTTGCCATTGTAAGTAGAAGGTGGTGGTAGTGGATAGTGGTATGTATGAGCATCTGCTTTTATTTCTCTATGAATTTTTAGATCTAAATTCTTCAGCGTTGACAGGTTTAGAATGGCTTTTTTTTTTGTTGAAAAAAGGATGATTTTATGTTGTATTGAATTGAATGATTTTGAGTTTTTAGGTGTAGAACTTGGAGTAGTTAAAAATCTATTGTAAACCAAGAGTTATTAGGAATTGAAGAATTCACTTTTACCTGAAAATCTTCAAACAAATTCGGTATTATTACGAATTTGAGCATTAAAATGTGAAATTCTGGATTCTGTAGTACAAACATGGATCTCTTATCTTTGCAAGCGACTGTTAGCATTATTGTTTGCCTTTTCTAAATTCATTTTTTTTCAACTTCAGCATTCCTGCAAACTAGATAATTCTATATAGTCAATGTATTCATCAACATAATGAATTGTTGAGCTAAACAGAAGGATGATAACATGAATGATTTTTCTTGCATTCCAACACTACCAATACAACACACGCAAGTGTAATGATATTATTGCAGGTAAAGAATCAAATGCTTCTCTAATCTTTCCAATTGTATAATGTACATATAACCATGCATGACCAATGAACCATGACTAACTAGCTACAAACAAGCTCCATGGCTTCCAATAAAGTTTTCCTAAATCTAATTAAATCAACACTCACATCTTGATTATCCAAATAAAGAGAACGAAATCCATGCCATCCCTTCTTATGCAAACCGCTAGGATTTTTAAATACCTCATTTTCAACCCCATATTTCTCAATCAATGAGCTCTCCTTGACACTCACCTTATACTCCAGATACCTCAAATTCATATCTTTCGACGGAATTTCGAAATATTGTTTTGACAAAATCTCCAACCCAAGGGGCACAATCTGTATCACAACTGCATTTTCAGGAAGATAAACCATGTTGGTTATTCCAGCGCCATGCACTGCCACCATCACGTCGAAACTATTCACAAATTTCGACACTAACGAAACTTGCCACCCCATTTCTCTCACAGTCACGTCGAATCCAATGCTTCGAGCCAGCTTGGCCACGTCGAGTTCGTTCGTCAGATGGCGTGTCTTCTTCCTCGAAACGATGAGCAAACGAGGGCGCCGGCTGCAACCATCGATAAGTCCTGTATCCAACGAGTACGTGCTTCGGAGAAATTTGGTGAAGTCAGTCATGGAATAATTTGGCGATATAGATTGATCTATGCCAAACTCTTTGTGGGATTTGAGCCCCACTATCATTCTTGGGAAACATAGGACCTCATTTACGTTGTCTATGTTGACAACATCGTATTTTGAGAGCATATTGAGGATGAGTCTGTACTTGGAAGTCCACCAAGAATGGTGGTCAGCCACAAGAAAAATTACTGTTGTATTGAATTGCTGAGAAGTCAAGTAGAGTGGAATGAGCACGTCGGTGAAATCGTGGAAGGGGTTTCCGGTGTAGCCTCCAACCGAGAAGACGACGGCCGGATCATTGAAACTCTGGCTACAAGGAGGGGTAGTGTCTGTGTTAGGGTTTTGATTGATTATTTTCAGATTTCTCACCTTTCCCATTGCCACTCTGTCGATATTTCGAGCGTAAGGTTTTATGGACCAAGAAGTTTTCTTGAGTTGTTGCGTTGTAGCTATAAATATGGTCGATGAGTTACCATGGATTCTTATGTCACCATTAATTTCGTACACTTGTGATCTTGAGTTGCTCAAATTTTGAATCATGGGCGTTACACTCTCCACATAATTATCTGAGAAAAGAAAATAAAATTTTAACCTTTTTTTTTTTTTTCTGTAGAAGGATAAGAAAATGTTATGTAGAAGATTCTCGGTTGGGTACTATAACGTAACCCGGTTCAAATTTTCTGTTACATTTTTCTGTGTTTATCAAGTATTTATTTTAATAATACTTTTTATAAAATAAAAATTAGTTATAACATATATAATCATAAACACTATTAATTATCAACAAAAAATAAAAAATAATAAAAAATTAATTTGAAATAATCAACCATAATAATGAATTAATAATTGAAAACTAAAAATTAAACACTAAAACATAATTATAAACCCTAATTGTATGGGGTGAACCTAATAAACAATCATAAAATTAAACTAAATTACAAAAATAAATGAAGAAAAGAATATAAAAAAGACTTGTAATTTAAAAGTACAATACGGAGTGTAATACAAAGAGTGCAACATGAAATATCATGTAATTATAACTCGATCGCTTTGATATTTATGATATAATTTTATAGTACATATCGTGTTTCATAATGCACCTCATATATATATATATATATTTATAATGGCAATATATGTGATAGTGATATATGAGATGTAACATAACATTTTTCATACCACTTGAATGGAAAAGGGGAAGTAAAATTACTTTAATTAGCTAATATTTTTAGTATAAGGAGTTCGGAATAAAAAATGTCGAGTTTTACTTTAACCAATTTCACTTATTATGTGAGTAATAAAAAACATTCAGATAAATAATTATAATATATACAATTTATGTTCCAACAATATTATTATGCGACATACGTATGTTGAAGATAATAGAGAATTTCATGCGCATGCACTTCTTTAGTGAAGGACTAATAAATGCTTCTCTTGATTTAATCTTGCATACATGCTTACCTTTTTTTTTTCCATTCTTTTAATTTCTAGAACATCACGGAGGAACAACATCATATGTAAGAGTTCTATGTCAACAATATGCTATGTTTAATTGATTTCAAATAGTAGGTCGACACATTGTCTTTGGTGCGTTCGAGATCGATCAATCAAAATTATCTATTTTGTAAAACCAATCCAGAATCATTACTTATGTATCGATTAAAATCAGTAGCATGACGAAATTAGGGTAATTGACATATAACACCCTCCAATTACATATATATTCAAAATCAAAATTTTTGACAAATCACACCATTGAAATAGAGTATAGTTGTTGCACTTTTCACCCTAAAACATTTTAAAATAAAATACAATTAAGTCTCAAACATTTTACCTAATCTCAAACATTTCAAACAATAAATTAAAAGTCGTCTTACATGATTGTGGTAGTTTGCTTACTTCTTGTGTGCTCACCAACATCTTGAGCCCCGAAGCCATCGATATCTGAAAACCCAGCACTGCACACAAGTATCATTATCTTATATTGAAATGTTATTGTTCTCTACATATAATGATGCAAATTGTTTAAAGACATGCACGTTCAATTAAAATTATCACAACTTTATATTGAATTTCTATTTTATTTAACTAGAGGCGTAGGGAATGGTTAAATGTTGAATACAATTAAGTTATTAATTTGCACTACAAGAAAATCCCTCATACACCGTATAAGGAGAAATCCATAACTGCCAACAGTGTAAATTTTACTTAGGAAATAAGCTGAAAACCCATGCATATATAGAGTTGTCCTACACCATATGTGTACATGGAAAGTGTTCGTTTACTGTGGAAACAAATCAATATGGCCACCGTTAATGTAGCCACATGAAATTTCCCATCGCACTCTTTGTGTTACCTTCCGCATCGCGCTTTCAAATTATGAGTTTTTCTTGTATTTTTTTTCTTCAATTTTAGTTTTTTTGCGATTTAGTTTAATTTTATGATTCTTTCTTAGGGTTCACCCCACCTAATGGATTTATAATTATTTTTTAATATTTAATATTCAGTTTTCAATTAATAATTAATCATTTTGATTGATTTTCTCAAAATTATGTTTTATTAATTTTTAATTCTTTTTTTTTTTTGATAAATGTTGACTATGATTATTTGTATTATAATTAATTTTTATTTTATAATAAATATTGTTAAAATCATAAATTTGATAACGAAACACGGTGAAACAAGAAAAAGTGCAACATGAAATTTCAACCCGACGTAGCATTGGGACGTATGAGTCATACGTATATATGGAATTCATGGTTTCTAGTTAGGTTCTAGCTGGGCAGCATGATTAAAAAGTTTAATAATTAATGTAGTAATTATAATCCTATATATCCCTATATGTGCAACATTACAATCAATTTGAAGAATCGAGACGGTATATATACTCATGAAATTAAAGTATATATGTGATATACAACATGAAACATCAAATATTTAGAAGGCATCCAAACCTGTAGAAAACGTGCATTTGCAATAGAAATTTCATCAAGACCGAAAAAAAAAGCAGCAAATTAATTAAAATATATGTATATGGAAATGAATGCACTTACTGAGGGGTAAGGCGCCAATATAAGGCTTGAAAATAGTGCAAAGAGTGAATGCCATAACGAAACAACAAATGAGAGCTCCACGTCCCATTCTTTTTCGTTCATTCTTACTGAAACTTCTGCCCAATATCGCCTCGTACCTCATCATTTGTTATTCTCTCTCTATATTCAGAGTTCCAATTCTGTTAGCAAAGTAAAACGAAAATTGATTAAACATTTGTTTACAACATTAATTAATTTGTGCTTTGGTAAGAAGAGATCGAGAGTGGGATATATATATACATGTGTGTGTGTGTGTATTGAGATGGTGCATGCGCATTATGTAAGAACTAATTAGTTAGGTGAGAGGACGGTCGCCTCGCAACTCATAGCAAATCAATATTTGTCATCATACATATATATTGTTAATGCTGCCCACGTTCTCAATTACTATTTCTAAAATAAATGTTCCCCAAGCAACTCTTTTGAGAATAATTTGGCTATGAATGACTTCTGCAACATCTTGCCCAAGTTTTTAACTCTTTAATTGCATGATCTGTGGTTAAAATATATATATTTTTTTGGCAGGTGGTGTTACCATTTGGGTTACAGAGGGAAGTCAATTCTCATCTCAGGGCACACCTTTCTAGAAAGACTGTGAACAAGGAAAATAATGCTCATTCACCATCTAATGTGGGCCAGGGTCAGTTAATTGATGAAGGATTTGAGGAGCAAGAGGATCCCTCAACCAGAACTGTAATAGCTAAGAGGGTTCTTCTGCGATAAACAACAAGATTGGCAAGTTAGTATGATCCAGATTTGTGCTATGCTATGTTCTAGTTATATCTGCGTACTTCTGTACCTGTGCTATATGTATCTTATATTCATTATTTTATCTTTGTTACATAAATGTAGCTTTTATATTTTGAACAATATATTAATATGAATATATTAGACTAAAAGGATGTAAACAAATATGACAATGGTTGGTTGCTGACTTTCTTTGAAGGACTTAAGTGGTAAAATGTATTTATTTTGGTTGCATGTGACAGGAATCTCCAGAGGGTCAGAAGATGCTGGACTTCCGGAAAAGTCTTCCTTCTCATAAAGAGAGAGAAACACTATTGCATGCTATTTCTCAAAATCAGGTACTTGATTGTGAAATTGTTTACTTCTGTGGAAGTTCAGTTGTGCTCTATATGTTCTTTGATTAATCAATCCATTTGCACCTTTTCAATTTCTTGCTGACTTGCCCCCTCCAAAACCTCATATGCTACTTAATGAACATAATACAATTCTAAGGTATTGATTAACATCATAAAATGGATCTTTGCATATGACAACACATTGATTTGTGAAACCAAAAAATAGTTAATTCGGCAGATTTTCTGGGCAGGCTACTCCTGTGGTGTTGTTTTCTTTTACGTTCAATCAAGTCAGTTCAATTAAATATATCAGTTTGATTTCATTCGTATTTTCTCTCGATTGTCCCTTGACTCTAACCACTAATTCGGCTTCATGCTGGGCACATGATGGGAGAACTCTTAGGGGTGAGGAAGAGATGCTGATGCCATGTTTTTCCTTTTTATTTTTATTATGTTTACTTGTTCGTGTAGTTCAATAAAATATCAAGATTATTCCCAAAAGAATCACTTCACTATCCCCGACTCTATCAGAACATATCACTTAATTTACTAATTTCGTGCAACAGATGATTTATCAAATTACCTGGTGAAGTTACTTGCCCAAGAAATTTAGCAACAATCTAGTAGGTCCGCCTCAAAACAATCATGTGACTATTGTCTCTAATCCTATCTCTTGAATAAAATGCAGAAAAAAAAGCAAATAACCTGGGCTCTGAGTGCTACAGCCAGGCCCACCCTTTTATTCAATACATTCTAAGATCTAATAAGATAACTATGCAAATAAATTCTAGAGAATCCGGCTTGCAAATCTTTTCACATCTCCCTTCCACTTTGTGGAGAAACTGTTTGATTGGCGGATTGCTATCATGTTATGCTTAAACCTAGTTTTAGGCCCCATTATGGAAAAAGAGTGCAATAGGATGCAAGGTTTTAAAAGGCTGAGACTAGCCTCGAGGTGAATTGAGGCATAAGCCTCAACAATATGAAGAAAATATTAATAAAATATCATAATCTTAAGGTTTATTAAAGAAATATAATAATCTTGGGGATTTTCTATGTTGGAAAGTTGGAGAGGAGGGGAGTTGAGGAGATGAAAGGCAGCAACAAGAGGAATCGATTTTTCTTTTCTTTTCTGTCTTCATGTGTCAGGGCGGATTTGGTGAGAGAAGAGTAGTTTGAGGAGGCTATATGCATGGGCTGGGCTATGGATTTTTATTTTTGGGTTTATAAATTAAATTTATACACAGCTTAATATAAACAAGCCCCCTCCCCAAAAAAAAAATGACACAAGCCCAACTGAGGCTATAGCCTCGCCTAAAACGCCTTAGCTGGAACGAGGCTATAGCCTCAAGTATATTTTCCAGCGCTTCGCCTCGAGGCTATCCTCAAAACTGTCTTTTTAAACCATGATTGTATTGGATGTGGGCTTGTGGGTTGTTATTGGTGGGCCCACCTTCTTGTTAGATTGGTAGAGGACTACAAAGGAAGAAGGTAATATGAACTTGATGTGGCTATGGGCGTGGGTGGGACTCGTCTTAGAAGGTCAAGTTTTTTTAGTGTGCGCCGGCATACATAGGACTAGTGTTCTTCAACATGGGCTATTTCTGGTTTCTGATTACTTTGGCCGTTGGTTGAGTCAAGGTTTTAAAACACAGTTTTTAGCCTCAAGGCATTTTCTCAATAGTTCCGCGAGGCGTGAGCCTCGAGGCTAACCAAGGCGTAAGCCTCACAACAATAAGAATAAACATAATTTTAGTTCATAACCTTGCAAAAAATCATATAAATCATAACAAACAAAATAAATTCCATATAAATGTCATAAACTTTAACCTTAACCTTGTTGAGGCTTAAGCCTAGTCGTAGGGGCATGAGGCGGCGCCTCGGAGGCGGTTTTCCACCCCCCCTTGCTGAGTGCATTTTTTAAAACCATGGATTGAATCAAAATTGGACAGCATAAGTAATGAAGCGGATTTATTTTAGAAGTACTCAGGTTTGTAGCTGTTTTGCTATTAAAAAATAATCTATAGCCATTTTTGCTCCTAAGAAGAATTTACTACACATACTGATGCAAAATTCAGTTCCTGCCTAGTTCATCTTGCCACTTGATCTCAACAAGACTCAATGCTCACTGGACTAATGGCTTGGGTTATTGTACATCATGATCAAGTATAGTAATCTGCCTAATTCACCTTGCGACTTGATCTCAATGAGACTTAATGCTCACTGGACTAATGGCTTGGATTATGGTACATCAAATATGTGTGCCTGCATGACCACTCACATGTTTTACATTAATATATACCCACCTAGTGAATTTTTTAGCTTGTGTCCTTGTTGGGTCTTCTGACAATTGCGTCTGAATTTTGTTTCTTCATTTTTATAACCAAATAAGTGCATGTTCGCAGAGGTGTAAAAATAAGTTCATTTTTATATTTATTATTGTTAGAAATGGATATTGGCCTAACTCACCCTCACAAAACCACCAAAGTTTAAACAAGTGGAGGCTAGCCTCGAGACGTTTACTCGGAGCTCTGCAAGGCATAAGCCTAGACAATAAGAAGAAAAATATTAAATAAAATATAATACACATACATCTCCATCACCAACACCAATACATCATCCCAATGCTAATACTCATCCATCATCCCAGAGAGAGAGATGGCTGGTCGAGAAGCGAGTTGCGCAGTGGATGGGAGGAAGAAATTGATCAATTAATTATACAATTACATGCTGGGCTTAGGGCAATTGTATTAATCTAGGGTTTTTAAGTTAAGCCCATGCCCAATTGAAGCCCAAAACCTAATAAAACCCAAAAATAAATCTGAAAAACAGATCAATCTGCAAGGCGCCTCGCAAAAATTGCCTCGCCTCTGGTGGCTTTTGCGTCTAAGCGGGAGAGAGGCGGAAGCCTCACATAATTGGGAAGGCCTCGAGGCGTCCGCCTCTTCTGCCTTTTTAAATTATGCCCTCACTTTAATAAAGTGGCACATGCAGCTTTACGGAACCAATGTGGGACATTAAATAGTTATTTATTTTATTAGATATTTACATGCCAACAAATGCTAGAAGCTTCCATATTGTTAAACTCTTCTTACTATCATTTGTGAAATATCTTAAACAAGAAGAGATAATTCTGGAGAGTAGCACCTTAATTCAATTCTTAGAATACCTAAGTTTACTAAACCTAGGTTAGATAGGAAGGAAAAACCTACCAATGGATGTCTCTTATGTTTCTGTAGTCTTCTTACCTTTAAACATACAAGCTTGTTTCTTCTTTTCTTAAAGTGCAGTTTACTCCGTTTTTCTATACTTCTATATATATAAAACATGAAGATTTAATAAGTTATAAAGCACATATGCTGCATTGTCTGTGCAATACAATGCATGCCTCTCCTAGGTGTTTTGCTTCTTAAATAACTAATTTAAGCTGATGTTAGAAATCTAATGTTATCATGTAGTGGTGAATGAGTATAAAAGATGCTGCTTGACAGTAAATTATCTGTTGTAAGTAATCAGATCCTGCCCCTCATGTTTTAGGGAAAAGGTCCAAATTCTATTTCCTCGGTTCCAAGTGGGCACTTAAACTATTGTTGACCCTCAGATTCTCAAAACAGGCAAATAAAACTCTTAGCTGCTCGCCTGCTACTCGAGCATATAAAAGAAAGGAAAAGTTAGATGAAGGCTGAGAAGGTTATATGTCTAGATGTCATCGTGAGCGCTGAGGTGGAGGAGAGGAGAGAGCTGATCTAAAGTAGTCAAGCAGATGAAGAGCTTTTTTTTTCCTCGGTTTTCGTTTTCGTTTATCCTTTTTCTTTTGCCCCTAATGAATTAGGATTTTGGTGGTGGGTTTATTTTTATATTTAGCTTCTCTCTCATGTTTGTTTGTGCACAATGGATGAATCTTTCTATGTCTAAGTGACGGTAGGGCTTCTTCACTCCGCCCGTATTTGCGTTTGATTTTATGGCAGCCTTGCTGCCGATGGATTTGCAGGCCGCTTGGTGCAAGCTATTAATGAAGAGAAATGTGTTGTACATATAGAATTTGAACGTATAATTTAACGTCTGCCAACTCTGTTAGACCAAGGGTCAACAAAAGGGTTTAATTGAGCCTTTTTTGAGAGTTCGGGGGTCCAACTGGACTTGACAATAGTTTAAGTGTCTACTTGGGAGTTGGGATTGACTAAATAGTTTATGATCCTACTTGGACCATTTCCCAAAATTTTAAGTTCGCTTTAAATCCTATCAGAAAGGTGCTTTGATTCATTTTGCCAATTTGCCAAGGGCTGAGCCTATCTATCTGTATCTTAATAAAGGATTGCCCATGGGTGAATAAAGGATCCCAACCGACACATGGGACATTGAAGACATTTTCTTCTCTCACATGGTTCTCTTAGAGTTGATATTCGGCCCTTGATTCCAATGAATCACATATTTCTACTCTTCTTCTAACCTTATTTGGAGTCTCAACAGTTAAGCAAACTGTTTGTCGAGTGGGGTGGGTTGTTGTAGGGCCAAGTCCTTTTTATCTATCGTGAAGAGTGAACTGAATCCGTTTTTGCCTTTAATAAAGGACTGGAGATAAGCCTTATGAGAGGAATATGCAATCAATTAATCAGGAGATAAAACAACATCAAGATCCTAGGTAGGTGTTTACTTGGATGCTCATTCTTCCCCAATATGGCCTTAGTTTGAGATTTTTCCTTTCTTCCTTGCTGTTCCGTGGTTGTTAGATTCCTCACTTTTGGTACGGTGAGGAGTTGGATCAATTATTTTGCAGCGTCAAATTTGCACATGTAGATATATACAATGATAATTTTCCATTATAACAATATTATTTAACAGGAATTGGCTCCACTTTGGTTTTGTAGGTTGTTGTTGTCTCTGGTGAAACTGGCTGTGGAAAAACCACCCAATTACCACAATACATCTTGGAGTCAGAAATCGAGGCTTCTCGGGGAGCTGCATGTAGTATTATCTGCACCCAACCTAGACGAATATCTGCTATATCGGTTGCTGAAAGAGTTGCTGCTGAGCGTGGTGAGGAAATAGGAGAATCTGCAAGTCTCTTGCATGTTTCTGCTTCAAATTATTCTCTTATGGTTATATAAAGATATATATTATTTTGTACTACATCTGAAGGTTGGTTATAAAGTTCGCCTCGAGGGAATGAGAGGGAGAGATACTCGTCTCCTGTTCTGCACTACTGGTATCCTTTTAAGGAGATTATTGGTTGACAGAAATTTAAAGGGTGTAACTCATGTTTTCATTGATGAGATTCACGAGCGTGGAATGAATGAAGGTATATGTTGTCAATTTTCTTTGTACTAACAGATACTTTATTCATGTATTCTTTGTGCTTAATTTCATCCATTTCATGGCAGACTTTCTTATAATTGTACTGAAGGATCTTCTTCCTCGTCGCCCGGAATTAAAATTGATTTTGATGAGTGCAACTCTAAATGCTGACCTTTTCGCTTCCTATTTTGGTGGTGCTCCAACAATCCACATTCCTGTGAGTTAAGAGTTGTTTGTTTTACTCCAGTACATATTACACGATGAATCTATCTAATATAATAAAATGGAGTTGTGGGCTTCCTGCCCAAAAATGTCCCATCAGAAATTCTATGAAAAAAAATCTCACACACACATACCATCCAATCTAATGAAAATGGATGATAAGTTAAGAACAACTGTTTTCTTTTCTTCTTATTTCTATGTCTTAGTTTGAAACAACTAATTGAATTAAGTGCTATAATAATTATTTTCTTATAAATAATATTTCCTTAATATATATAAAGAGTAACGTTAGTATTTACATCTAATGCGGGCACACAACTGCCCACGATAGGTTATTAAATTCTCCTAGGAATGAAATATAATTTGTGGACCAAAAATATCATCTCATATTTGGCTACACATCGTGCAGAGGTAAATTTAGTGTCCAAATAAAACGACATTGTTTTGTTTGAGTTTATTAGACATATTTGAAATTTTGAACTGTTTTACCAAATATTAATTGGTCAATATTCTAATTGCATAGGGTGAAAAGTAAGTATTGTGATTGTTAGAAGTAAGTGCAAGGGACTTTTGCTTTATCCTAAGTGGAAAGTTGTTGCATTCTCTTGCGGATTATTAATAAATTAGTTTCTCCCCTTTATGGTTGCTTTCTGAAACGTCCATGAAAAGCCTTGAAGAATTTAATTCGGAGCTGCAAATACGTGGTCCATTTACACGACTTTGAGTAATACAATTGCAATGATTTTTTCAAGCATTTATATGTAAGAAGTTCGAAGATGACAAAGGAGTTGAGAGCATCCCAAAGATTGTTACTTTGTTAACAATTAAAGATTGGAGATCAAGGTTTGAAGAATAATACATGAAGATGATGATCGCATCAAGTTGAACGTGCATGGCCGAATTTACGTTCAAATTACATGCATGAAGTTTTTTCGGCCCTATTTAATTAATTATAGACTATGGTATTTAATTAATTAGATCATATTTTTATTTAATTATTGATGTAATTTTCGTCCATAATTAAGTAGGTTTGACTAGAATTGTATTTAAGACAATTTCCTACCTTAAATAGAATTCTAGTTTAGGTATCTTCCTAGTATAGTTAGAGATCCCTTTTGGATCAGATTTTTAGGACTTTTTTAGCTTAAATTTCGTCCCTCTTATGTCTTATAAATAGGGGAACCATGTTTCATTGATACTTTAGACATTATTGAAGTTATTTTGCTTTTGCATCCAATTGTGTCTCAAACCTTTATATTCTTTTGATTGTTTTCCATCAAGAAAATTATCATTCTTAGAATTAGCTCATCTAAGTCTTATTCAAGGGCATTGCTTAATCCACTTGAGGGATTAACTGGTATTCGCTATCCGAAGATCAACTTAGAGATTTTAGCTTCGAGTACGTTCGAGATTCGAAGAGACTATCGGGTTGTGATTCACCACAACATCACCACTCGTCCAACACCATCAACGACGTCGATCATCATCCATCCCACGCCCATCTTCACGGCAGTCCCTAGTTCGTTTGTTGACGCGTCCGTTCGTTGTTACCCGTAAATCTGTTTTATCTCTATCATATCCTACCTTCTCCAAGCCTTTCTTCACAACCTTCACACACTAATTCCTTCATTATTCCAGCCCCTAAATCGCCCCTTTACAGCCCTATATCCCTTGGATTTGTGTTATATAGTTTGTGTCATTTTTCTAGGTATTTTAGTTGTCTAGTTTTCGTCTTATCGTTGTTTATCGAGTCAGATTGTTCCCTTCATTTAGTTGACGTGTTTTGATTCATAGAGTCTTCCGCTACGTTGTTATTATCGTTCTAGATTATTTATCCGGGTCGTATCATAAATTTGGCATCAGAGCCACGTCAGCTCTGCTGGTCGTGGTTCAATCCGACGTGTCATATTTTATCTTACGTGTCATCGTACGTGTCTTTTTATTTTTATTTTATCGAGTTGTAATAGCATAGCTATTCATTGAAAAAAAAAGAAGAAGAATCGGTTAAAAAAGAGTGATCGGATAAAAAAAAAGAAGAGAAATCCGAAATTAAAAAAAAAAAGAACGACAGAAAAAAGGAAAAAAGAGGTATATTCATTGTGTTTCCAATTGAGTCTTGTTTTATTTTGGTACCTTCCTTTTAGTACTAGTCCATAGTTGGTAGTTACCTATTGAGTCTTATCTTATTTTGGTCGATGAGTTGCCATGGATTCTTATGTCACCATTAATTTCGTACACTTGTGATCTTGAGTTGCTCAAATTTTGAATCATGGGCGTTACACTCTCCACATAATTATCTGAGAAAAGAAAATAAAATTTTAACCTTTTTTTTCTGTAGAAGGATAAGAAAATGTTATGTAGAAGATTCTCGGTTGGGTACTATAACGTAACCCGGTTCAAATTTTCTGTTACATTTCTTTGTGTTTATCAAGTATTTATTTTAATAATACTTTTTATAAAATAAAAATTAGTTATAACATATATAATCATAAACACTATTAATTATCAACAAAAAATAAAAAATAATAAAAAATTAATTTGAAATAATCAACCATAATAATGAATTAATAATTGAAAACTAAAAATTAAACACTAAAACATAATTATAAACCCTAATTGTATGGGGTGAACCTAATAAACAATCATAAAATTAAACTAAATTACAAAAATAAATGAAGAAAAAAATATAAAAAAGACTTGTAATTTAAAAGTACAATACGGAGTGTAATACAAAGAGTGCAACATGAAATATCATGTAATTATAACTCGATCGCTTTGATATTTATGATATAATTTTATAGTACATATCATGTTTCATAATGCACCTCATATATATATATATATATATATATTTATAATGGCAATATATGTGATAGTGATATATGAGATGTAACATAACATTTTTCATAACACTTGAATGGAAAAGGGGAAGTAAAATTACTTTAATTAGCTAATATTTTTAGTATAAGGAGTTCGGAATAAAAAATGCCGAGTTTTACTTAACCAATTTCACTTATTATGTGACTAATAAAAAACATTCATATAAATAATTATAATATATACAATTTATGTTTCAACAATATTATTATGCGACATACGTATGTTGAAGATAATAGAGAATTTCATGCCCATGCACTTCTTTAGTGAAGGACTAATAAATGCTTCTCTTGATTTAATCTTTCATACATGCTTACCTTTTTCTTTTTTTCCATTCTTTTAATTTCTAGAACATCACGGAGGAACAACATCATATGTAAGAGTTCTATGTCAACAATATGCTATGTTTAATTGATTTCAAATAGTAGGTCGACACATTGTCTTTGATGCGTTCGAGATCGATCAATCAAAATTATCTATTTTGTAAAACCAATCCAGAATCATTACTTATGTATCGATTAAAATCAGTAGCATTACGAAATTATGGTAATTGACATATAACACCCTCCAATTACATATATATTCAAAATCAAAATTTTTGACAAATCACACCATTGAAATAGAGTATAGTTGTTGCACTTTTCACCCTAAAATATTTTAAATTAAAATACAATTAAGTCTCAAACATTTTACCTAATCTCAAACATTTCAAACAATAAATTAAAAGTCGTCTTATATGATTGTGGTAGTTTGCTTACTTCTTGTGTGCTCACCAACATCTTGAGCCCCGATGCCATCGATATCTGGAAACCCAGCACTGCACACATGTATCATTATCTTATATTGAAATGTTATTGTTCTCTACATATAATGATGCAAATTGTTTAAAGACATGCACATTCAATTAAAATTATCACAATTTTATATTGAATTTCTATTTTATTTAACTAGAGGCGTAGGGAATGGTTAAATGTTGAATACAATTAAGTTATTAATTTGCACTACAAGAAAATCCCTCATACACCGTATAAGGAGAAATCCATAACTGCCAACAGTGTAAATTTTACTTAGGAAATAAGCTGAAAACCCGTGCATATATAGAGTTGTCCTAGATATATGTACATGGAAAGTGTTCATTTACTGTGGAAACAAATCAATATGGCCACCGTCAATGTAGCCATATGAAATTTCCCGTCGCATTCTTTGTGTTACCTTCCGCGTTGCACTTTCAAATTATGAGTTTTTCTTGTATTTTTTTTCTTCAATTTTAGTTTTTTTGCGATTTAGTTTAATTTTATGATTGTTTCTTAGGGTTCACCCCACCTAATGGATTTATAATTATTTTTTAATATTTAATATTCAGTTTTCAATTAATAATTCATCATTTTGATGGATTTTCTCAAAATTATGTTTTATTAATTTTTAATTCTTTTTTTTTGTTGATAAATGTTGACTATGATTATTTTTATTATAATTAATTTTTATTTTATAATAAATTTTGTTACAATCATAAATTTGATAGCGAAACACGGTGAAACAAGAAAAAGTGCAACATGAAATTTCAACCCGTCGTAGCATTGAGACGTATGAGTCATATGTATATATGGAATTCATGGTTTCTAGTTAGGTTCTAGCTAGGCAGCATGATTAAAAAGTTTAATAATTAATGTAGTAATTATAATCCTATATATCCCTATATGTGCAACATTACAATCAATTTGAAGAATCGAGACGGTATATATACTCATGAAATTAAAGTATATATGTGATATACAACATGAAACATCAAATAATTAGAAGGCATCCAAAGCTTTAGAAAACATGCATTTGCAATAGAAATTTCATCAAGAACGAAAAAAAAGCAGCAAATTAATTAAAATATATGTATATGGAAATGAATGCACTTACTGAGGGGTAAGGCGCCAATATAAGGCTTGAAAACAGTGCAAAGAGTGAATGCCATAACGAAACAACAAATGAGAGCTCCACGTCCCATTCTTTTTCGTTCATTCTTACTGAAACTTCTGCCCAATATCGCCTCGTACCCCATCATTTAATGTTGTAAACAAATGTTAGATCGATTTACATTTTACTATGAGTTCACGATAGAGAAATGGGTCACTTATGATTGGTTCGCGAATGAAGCTGATCGCGAATGATGTGAGAGGACCCGTTTGTGACCCAGACTCGCGAGTGACATGTTCGTGAGTGAGTTCACGAATCGAGAGGGATTTTCCAATTTCTCTCTTTGTTTGGGCTTTTATTATTTTCAAGATGAGATAAAATTCTTCCAAAGTATAAAAGCCTAGGGATGGATGAAAATTTGGCACCATAATTCATACCTACAAGTTTTATCATAGAGAAAAACAGACGGATAGAAGATCCAGAAGAGCAAGAACAAGAGATTCAAGTCAATCAAGAGTTAGAGATAACATAATTCATTTCGATCGGGTTTGTTTATCTATATTTTGTCATACATGAAATAATTTCGTTGGAGTTTTGTTATTTATTTCATTATGAATAGCTAATCCCTAATATTTTAGGGTTGGATGATGAATTGTTTATGAAGTTTATTCAGTTCATTTTATTGTATGCCTATGACTTAATCTTGATCTTTAATTACTCTTGCACATATATGTTGTTTAACTGGCCATTAAAGGATGCAATTGGATGTGTTAATTCATAAATTAAGAGAGGAGTTTTAACACAAGATCTAGAGTAAACTTGTTAATCAATAATACTCAAGAGAGTTGAGATTAATCAAGAGAGCCTTAAACCCAGTGAATCATTAGGAGTTGCATGTTAGATATTGAACGACAAGTTAATGCTTGATGTGTGATCTACAATTTAGGCACTTCGAGAGGAGGTCTACAATATAAAAGTGGTTATTCTAGCTTGAGTTAAGTCTCCACATAGGTATTTGATGAAGTGATTGAATGGATGGAATAAAGGGTAAATCTCCACTCTTAGAATGCGTCTTCCTTTCCTGATCTTCACTGTTTGACTTCGTGATTTTATTTGTGTTTGTTTTAATTAAGTTTATGCCAATTAATTATTTAATTCAAACTCTTCACTTATTTTGGTCGTTCAGATAACATTAGGAGTTCATATTTTAATACATACTTAATTAGTTAATATTTAAATCCCCATGGATACTGACATTCTGTTTATTAACAATTTAGTGTGCCACAAGTGCACGAAGCTATTCTAATACACAGTGAGAAAAGAGTATCGCATCCCACAGAGAATGTTATTCATATATTCTCAAACATAAGTACTTAGTCGAATATCTAGATTCTAAATGAAAAAGGCAGAGAGAAACTAAAATAAAAGCAATTAAGCTAATAAAACTCAAAATAATTAAAACTAAAACTCTTAAGAAATTAAAAAACACAGATTTTTAGTGCCATTATTTTACACTAAGTTTGTTTTGGCGTGATATGTTCGACAATGTGTTCATGGATATGTCCCTGAAGTTAAATGATGATTCCGCTGTGCAAACATGAAGAAAAGTTGGTGAACTATTCTCTCTACTGTTCTAGACATACCCCGGAATAGTTTCATTATGGCAGTTTCCATGTTTAGAAGATCTTGCACCAATCGTGTTTGAGAGATCAAGATCCGCTCGTTTGACTGCCTTGTGGAGTAGATGCCATGCTGAAAATAACCCTCATACACAAGGAAATCATCTAAACCCACTTGGAAAGATCACAAATGATACGACCCGAGTCGAGGAAGGACTTGACCCAATTAGGGTGCCTGAGGGACCGATGACAAGATCCAGAGCTAAGAGGTTCAAGAAGAGCCTCAATGGATTGATTCAAGAGGTCTGGAGCCAAGAATCCTCCAAGCAACCCGTGGAGGGAGAGGAACCCGAGCTCAAGTGGAAGACAGTGATCTCGAGCTGTGGAACAGACTGGCGCGAGTTACAGCGCGAGTCGGGACGCGAGCAGCCGGTCGCGCCAATGGGCGCGAGCTACAATGCGAGTGGAGGCATGAGTAGAAGAT
Source organism: Perilla frutescens (assembly GCA_026008535.1). Taxonomy (NCBI): domain Eukaryota; kingdom Viridiplantae; phylum Streptophyta; class Magnoliopsida; order Lamiales; family Lamiaceae; genus Perilla; species Perilla frutescens. Next base: position 65,250,887 of record BRKX01000003.1, on the reverse strand, counting down.
TGTACATACGATGCTCTGAGAGTCGGTACACACCATATATGCGAATGTGCATTCCATCATTCGTAGCCATTCTTTAGCCTCAGTCGGTTTACCCTGACCGTTAAAGGTCAGAGGATGGTATGTTTGAAACTGAGCAATAACACATGTCGTATCTTCTTGTGGAGGATTTTGAGCCTGATTGTTTTGACATCTTTGCGGTATCTTATATACGCACTTAATATGATAAATTCTATGATCGTCAAATACACGTATATAAGTCTAAGGCGATGGCACAATATATTTAGATTCGTATAGATCATAGAATTTCAGTGAGCTAAAGAAGCTCTAAAGTCATACTATGTACTTATGTTCAGTGTAACTATGTTCAAATCCAGCTAATTTCTGATCTCAAACTAGATCATATGATGTTTATGCATCAAATGGATTTGACATGAAAATACTGGTAAACATGTTTTGTAAAACATAACTTTCACAATGCTATATAAATTATACTTTTCACCATGCTTTAAATCACACATTGAGATCACTTGCATTTGTATATCATGAATACAGTAATATCAAGATACTTTCCAAATGAGCACTTAAGAAATTCCAAATATAAACTTTGATACCTCTCTGGAATCAGCTTGGCGTAGACGATAGATGCTGGGTTATGGGCAACCATTTCAATAATACAATACTCAAAATATTTTAATTTTGAAAACATCATAGACCTAAAATCTCGTAGACCTGCTCTGATACCACCTGTAACGCCCCAGTCCCACTAGGACCAAAACGTCAGCAAAAACATACGTACATGCTTACGTGATAAATATTTTTCAAAAGATAAGATTTAACTTTATAAAAAATTTATAAATGTACAGTACCTCAACTTAAAAATGTTCAAACAACGCACTCAGGCGTACTCAAAGTCAACTTTCTACAAGGATTTTAAAATCATTAACACACACATAACTAATTATGATCTGGCAATAGTCAATCAGGTCACATGTTTAAAAGTTCAATGGTCAACCCTTCTATACATTCAAATATTTGTATATACAATCAAAACCTGACCATTGAGGTGTTGGGGTTTTTTCGAATTAAACCACCGCAGGATCATTTGGATGTTCATTAATCCGTGTTCATGCAAAGCATAATTTTATGTAACATGCATGTTTATCACAGTCTATACAAAAAGCATGTAAAGCAGATTCGAATCTAATAAAGCGGAAGACATAGAAACGAATCTACTTACAAATCGACAGACGGTCTGTGGACAAGATTAAAGATCTAATCTTGCTGTTGAATGAACACTGTATGGCGCCACCTAACACCTCAAAAATTCGAGCACCACAGATTCTACTCCATGATCTTCTGTTGTATTCCCGGACTGTATCTAGATTTAAAGTGGGCTGAAATCTACTAGATAGAATTGTGAAATCTGTGGATAACTTTGAGAGACTAAGAGGGGCTGATTTCCTATGATTAACATTATGAAAATTTCGTGCCCCCCTCCCCTTATATATAGGGAGGGGCGAAATTTCATGTTCCAGCCCTATTGGGCTGGGCCTCTATCTCAAGTTCAATATCCAGTCCACTTTCAGTCAATTGGGCTACAACAGGGATCTAGAAGAATATTAAATTGGCCCACTAATTTATTTAATATCCAATATCCAATAAACCTAGGATATAATTAAATAAATTAAGTTTTACTTTTATTCCACTAAAGAAGTAAAACTGACCTACCAATTTAATACATATTTACGAATATGCTTTCTCCTTTAGTCCAACCATTCCCCATGTTTAAGATATAATGTTCATTAATTAATTATGTAAGCCTCTGACAGCTATAATTAATTAACATCTAAAACCTTGAGTAGTACCACACAAGCTTTATTCATGTACGGAATAAATTCCACCTGCAGGGTTTCAACATGAACTTGTGCTTCCTCAAGAGAACATCATCAACCTGGCGCACCAGGACACAGTGCTCATGCATACTGCTCGAGACATCATGTATACATTGTTATTACCCAAGATATTGAATTCGATCTACGAAAAGATCTCACCCATTGATAAATAAAAGTAATAAACAACACACACATATGCTCGCCAATATCACATGAGTTCAGAACCCAAACTCTGTGGATCTTTATTCTCTCAGTAACTGGGTCAGAGACAGAGAATAGTATCCTATCATGATCCTCCTCAATACACTAACCAGTGTACTAGAATAATCAGTTAGCTAAGATAAACTAACTTATCAGATTATTCTACAGTGTACCGATGGTGTGTTCAGGACCATCTAAGCCGTGAGCTCTTTAATACATTACAAGGTTCTAATGATACGATCTTACCGTATGACTCCCCACACCATATCATCTACAATGTAAGTATATGGAACATTGCATAAAATAATTATAGAACCTAATCTAAATGCAAATAGTGACTGCAATAACTTTCATTTCATATCAGCATATCATCAGAAAATTATACAAAGACAAGTCTTCCAGTATACAAAACCAACAATCTCCCACTTATACTTGAAGCATGTCTTTCAAGCATAATAACTAACTGGCTAACTCTCCAATCAAAACTATCAACTCAAAATGCATCCCTAGGTCTGCATCTCACTCCCATTTTCTCCACGTGACCATCAAAGGTCTTAGCCGCCAGGCTCTTCGTGAATGGATCAGCCAGGTTGTCCTCCGATGTAATCTTGACCACTGCCACGTCTCCTCTCTTAACGATTTCTCGTATAAGATGGTACTTTCTCTCTATGTGTTTACTTGCCTTGTGGGCTCTGGGTTCCTTCGAATTTGCCACTGCACCAGAGTTATCACAGTATATCGTGATAGTCTTAGGCAAATCAGAAACCACGCCCAAGCCCACTAGGAACCCGCGGAGCCAGACAGCCTCTTTTGCAGCCTCAGAGGCAGCTACATACTCAGCTTCCATGGTGGAATCCGCAATGCATTTCTGCTTAATGCTCCTCCATGCGATGGCTCCACCTCCTAATGTAAACACATAGCCCGAGGTAGACTTACTCTGATCTTTGTCGGATTGAAAATCTGAGTTCGTGTAACCCAAAGGTACTAGACTATCAGAGCGGAAAACCAACATATAATCTCGAGTCCTTTTAAGATACTTGAGAATGTTTTTGACCGCAGTCCAGTGACCTTGTCCAGGGTTAGACTGATATCTGCTTACCATGCCAACGACATAGCATATATCAGGCCTAGTGCATAGCATATCATACATCAAACTTCCCACAGCCGAAGCATATGGTACTTTCTTCATTTTCTCTATCTCAGACTGTGTTTGGGGACACATTTCCTTGGATAGATAAATTCCATGTCTGTAAGGTATAAAAACTTTCTTGGAATCTTGCATGCCAAATCTAGCTAGCACTGTATCGATATAAGTCGCCTGGGACAGTCATAACATCCTTTTCTGGCGATCACGAATGATCTTGATGCCAAGGACATGTCCGGCTTCTCCCAGATCCTTCATATCGAACTACTTGGACAACCAAACCCTAATGTTCGATAACGTCTTCTTATTGTTTTCAATAAGCAAGATGTCATCAACATAAAGTACGAGGAATACCACCACATTTCCATCATATTTCTTGTATACACAGCTCTCATCCGGACTTTGCACGAATCCATATGACTGGATAACCTCAGCAAATCGGATGTTCCAAGATCTCGATGCCTGCTTAAGTCCATAAATGGATCTCTTAAGCTTACACACCAAGTGTTCTTGGCCCTTAGCAATGAATCCCTCTGGTTGTTTCATGTGAATGTTTTCCTCAAGACTTCCATTTAGGAAAGCTGTCTTGACATCCATCTGCCAGATCTCATAATCCAAATGAGCGGCAATAGACAAGAGAATCCGGATTGACTTAAGCATGGCTACCGGCGAAAAGGTTTCCTCATAATCAATCCCTTCTTTCTGAGTATACCCTTTTGCCACCAATCTAGCTTTGAAGGTTTCAACCTTCCCATCAGATCCTCTCTTGCGCTTGTAGACCCACTTACAGCCAATAGGTTTTACCCCATCTAGTGGTTCTACAAGTTCCCAGACTTGATTGTGATCCATAGATCCAATCTCAGACTCCATTGCAGTTTTCCAAGAATCTGCATCTTTATCTCGAATTGCCTCGTCATAGGTCCTGGGATCCAATTCATTGAGACCCTCTAGGAAATCTGAAGCCTCTCCCAGACCAATGAATCTATCAGGTTGGCGTACAACCCTCCCACTGCGACGAGGCAGTTCCTGTACTTCTGTGACACATTGTGCAGTGTTTGGTGGTTCCTCTTCTTGTACAAACGGTGTAGGATTCGATCCTCCCCTTAACTCCTCAATGATAATATGACTCCTTGGTGTGTGGTTTATGACATAGTCTTCCTCTAAGAATCGAGCATTGGTGCTAACAATGATCTTCTGATCCTTAGGACTATAAAATAAACCACCTTTCGTTCCTCTAGGATATCCAACGAACAGCCTTACATTAGTACGAGAAGCCAGCTTATCAGCTTCCTTGTCCAACACGTGTGCTGGGCTACCCCAAATCCGAATATGGTTCAAACTGGGCTTTCGTCCAGTCCATAGTTCTGTAGGTGTAGCAGAAACTGATTTCGATGGAACCAAGTTAAGAATATAGGCTGCCGTTTCCAGGGCATATCCCCAGAACGAAATGGGCAACTCAGAATAACTCATCATCGATCTAACCATCTCTAACAATGTACGATTCCTTCTTTCCACCACGCCATTCTGCTGTGGTGTTCCAGGCGCCGTCAACTGGGATGTAATCCCACTCTCTGCCATGTAATCCCTAAATTCGCTTGAGAGGTACTCGCCACCACGATCAGAACGTAGTGACTTGATACTTCTGCCTGTTCATTTCTCCGCTTCTGCCTTAAACTCTTTGAATTTCTCAAAGCATTCAGACTTGCGACGTAACAGGTAGATATAACCGTATCTAGAGTAATCATCAATGAGAGTGATGAAATACTCAAACCCTCCTCGAGCTTGAACTGACATAGGGCCGCATAGGTTAGAGTGAATCAAATCTAATAGCCCTTCAGATCTATTTCCTTTTGACTGGAAAGGACGCTTGGTCATTTTACCTTCCAAATAGGATTCACACAAAGGAAACAATTCCAGTACCAAAGAAGACAATGGTCTATCATTTACAAGCCTTTGTATCCTCTTAAGGTTAATATGACCTAGCCTTAGATGCCAAAGATAGGTTTGATTTAATTCCAAAGGTTCTTTTCTCTTGTTAGGGTTTGTGATCGATGTATTCAATAGTTGTCTTTGCGTAGTGTTTTCAGTTGGTTTAAGAAAGTATAAGTGTCTATCCAATGTGCCAGAACAGATAAAATGTTTACCACTAAAGATAACTACTTTGTTATCAAAAGAAACAGAATATCCATCCATAATCAATTTAGAAACTGAAAACAAGTTTCGCCTAAAACCAGGCACATAAAGACAATCTTTCAAAACCAAAGTTCTATCACTACTGAAAGGTAAAACAACGTCTCCTACTGCAACAGTCGCCACTCTCGTAGCATTGCCCATGTAGACGGTGATCTCGTCCTCACTCAGCTGTCTTTTTACCAGGAACCCCTGTAAAGACATGCAAACATGATCAGTAGCTCCAGTATCTACTACCCATGACTGGGTAGAACAAGTTGCTAAACATGTTTCCACAACCAGAGTGTGAGATGTACCTCTCTTCTTCTTCTTGTTAGGACATGCCGCCTTCCAGTGACCTGGTTGGCCGCACTTGAAGCACTTAGTCTTCCACTTGAATTCCTCGGGAGGAATCTTTGCCTTTGACTTCTTCACCTTAGGCACCTCATCTGTAGCCTTCTTAGGTGCGTTTCTCTTCTTCCTTTTTCCACCAGAAGAAGACGCTCCTTTTTCAGCTATGTGGGCCTCAGGATTGCTCTTTTGGAGCAATTCAGCTGCCTGAAGATCTATGAGTAGTTCAGTCAGGCTGACATCCCTTTTAATCATGTTAAAATTCAGCCTGAACTGCTCAAACTTCGAAGACAAGCTATGAAGAACAATGTCAATTTGAGAATCGCCATCTAGCTCTCCACCCAAGGTCTCGATCTCAGATAAATACCCCATCATCATGAGAACGTGATCCCTAACAGGTGTGGAGTCAGACATTCTCGCATCCATTAGCTTCTTCATTGCCAAATGGCGTGCCGAGCGGTTCTGATGACCGAATAGCTGCCTAAGGTTGTACATGATATCATAAGCGGTTTTCATAGGCTGATGCTGATGTTGCAACACACTTGACATAGATGCCAAGATGTAACAGCGCGCTATCTCATTAGACCTAAGCCACTTATCATATGCAACCTTTTGAGCTTCGTCAGAACCCTCATCTGGCGTCTGAGGACAAACCTCTTCAAGCACAAACTTGTGTCCCTCAGCAACAAGAACTAAGTTAAGGTTATGAATCCAGTCATTGTAGTTTTCACCGACAAGTTTGTTTTCTTTGAGGATTGAGGACAGATTGGAGAGTGCTATTGATGATATGAAATAACTGAAATTAAACATGCAGTACAGTCACATAACAAGTTTAGGATAAACAGTATATAATTGAAAGCCTCATAAAAATTATATACTTTTCCACCGACACTTTAAAAACATCTTTTATAAGCCAAGATAGTGTGGACGTTTATAAAAAACATCTTTAAATAGGTTAAACCTTTAATTTGCCTCCAGTTGAGTTTTCTTACAACAATCAAATTAATAGCCGGATAATTAACACGGTCATGTAATCGTCTAACTGATAAGCCACGATCGTGTGGACGTTTATCAATAAATTACATCTAAGTGTGCACACCATTATCTTCACACCAAGATCACTACTCGAATTTAACCGCTCCAGATGGAGGAGTCAGCTAGTCCTAATAGTGTTCTACAGCTATCCTTTTAGGAGATTTAATTTCTAGAGAAATCTGTGATATGACACATCCGATATGGAGGAAGACCGATGTCAACGCGCATGCCCATCACTTCTCAATTAACCCAGATTTTAATGGAGACCGTATGAGATTTCTACATACTTTGGTATGAATCTCTCCCACTTAGTTATTTATGTTTGAGGTTTCATTTTATCCCATTATCGAACATGCAAACATCACAAAATTTGGATCATTTGGATGTTCATTAATCCGTGTTCATGCAAATCATAATTTTATGTAACATGCATGTTTATCACAGTCTATACAAAAAGCATGCAAAGCAGATTCGAATCTAATAAAGCGGAAGACATAGAAACGAATCTACTTACAAATCGATAGACGGTCTGTGGACAAGATTAAAGATCTAATCTTACTGTTGAATGAACACTGTATGGCGCCACCTAACACCTCAAAAATTCGAGCACCACAGATTCTACTCCAAGATCTTCTGTTGTATTCCCGGACTGTATCTAGATTCAGAGTGGGCTGAAATCTACTAGATAGAATTGTGAAATCTGTGGATAACTTTGAGAGACTAAGAGGGGCTGATTTCCTATGATTAACATCATGAAAATTTCGCCCCCCCTTCCCCTATTTATAGGGAGGGGGGCGAAAATTAGATCTCCAAACCCTACTGGGTTTGGGCCTCTATCTCAAGTTCAATATCCAGTCCACTATCAGTCAATTGGGCTACAACAGGGATCTAGAAGAATATTAAATTGGCCCACTAATTTATTTAATATCCAATATCCAATAAACCTAGGATATAATTAAATAAATTAAGTTTTGCTTTTATTCCACTAAAGAAGTAAAACTGACCTACCAATTTAATACATATTTACGAATATGCTTTTTCCTTTAGTCCAGCCATTCCCCGTGTTTAAGATATAATGTTCATTAATTAATTATGTAAGCCTCTGACAGCTATAATTAATTAACATCTAAAACCTTGAGTAGTACCACACAAGCTTTATTCATGTATGGAATAAATTCCACCTGCAGGGTTTCAACATGAACTTGTGCTTCCTCAAGAGAACATCATCAACCTGGCGCACCAGGACACAGTGCTCATGCATACTGCTCGAGACATCATGTATACATTGTTATTACCCAAGATATCGAATTCAATCTACGAAAAGATCTCACCCATTGATAAATCAAAGTAATAAACAACACACACATATGCTCGCCAATATCACATGAGTTCAGAACCCGAACTCTGTGGATCTTTATTCTCTCAGTAACTGGGTCAGAGACAGAGAATAGTATCCTATCGTGATCCTCCTCAATACACTAACGAGTGTACTAGAATAATCAGTTAGCCAAGATAAACTAACTTATCAGATTATTCTACGGTGTACCGATGGTGTGTTCAGGACCATCTAAGCCGTGACCTCTTTAATACATTATAAGGTTCTAATGATACGATCTTACCGTGTGACTCCCCACACCATATCATCTACAATGTAAGTATATGGAACATTGCATAAAACAATTATAGAACATAATCTAAATGCAAATAGTGACTGCAATAACTTTCATTTCATATCATCATATCATCAGAAAATTGCATATGTGACTATCCGTGTTAAATATTTACGTGCTGCTGTATGTTGTCGGAGTCTCATAAACCAGCGTTGTGTCAATGTGAGTAGCTACAGTATGCATGCATTATTCGTCATGCCCTACTCCTTGTCGGTAAGACTAAAATAAAACATTTATTGGTTACACTCATTAGGTATACTTTGGCCATACTCAACTTTACGCGTTGGTGATGTAGTACGGGTTGCGGGCAGTGACTGATTATACTCTTAAGCGCTTCACGATAAAATATTTTTGTGAACTTAGGTTGCCTTCAATTTTAAAACCTCCTAAGCTTCACTACCTGCATGGACATAGATAGATTACTTTAACAAAATAATTTGCATAACTTGAATTGTAAAAACTTACCCTCTAAGTGCATTAGTACTCAGTCCAAATATTTTCAAATATTTTTCAGGTCAGTAGGCTGGCGCGTGGATGTGACGATGCTGAGAGATGGGCTTTTGTTATTTACGTCTTTTCTCGTTGTCTCTTTTTGTTAAGTATCCTGTTAATAATGGAGCTTCCGCACTTGTAATATTCTTTTGTTAAACGCTAAGAACTTTAGTGTTAGTATTATGGATAAGTATATGTTATATTATAAAACATGTTTGGTTGTTCTGAGTCTTCTGTTGAGTTCTCATTGATCAGGTTACACCCTTTCTTTCCCGCTTCTTAATTCCAACCCCCATGGCGTCCATTTCCATGGTCTTTTGAGATCGGACCGCTACAGAAGATATAAGAAGACCGATTCTTTGCAGCAATCGGTGTGCGTCTAATTAGATTTTCTTAGCATATTATTTGATAGTCATTTAGTCTGTGATTTATGTAATTGCTAGAAGTTGTTCCCATAATTTGTTCAACGTGATAGTCTAGTATTTAGTATTTTTAAGTGAAACACGTGAGGGGTTTGTTTAATCCTTTGATGTGTGTCTCCAGTCCCGTCGTACTCATCTAGCCTCCCATTGTCATTGTTGTGATGATCCGCAGGTTGAGTCCTTAGAGCATGTTTTTCTTTGGTCTGAGTCTGCGAAATCGGTTTGGGCTTTTGTTGCGTCTTGGTTTCACACTTCTGCACCACATGCACATACAGTTACACAGTCTCTTGGGTTTTGGCGGGGGTCGTATCCACGTTCCTCTCCAAAGCACATCAGCTTCTTGCTTCCGTGTCTTGCTTTTTGGTTTCTTTGGACGGAGAGGAACAGCCGCAAACATCGCGGCGTTTCTTTCCTTGTTTCTCATATTGTTTGGCAGGTTAAACGTCATCTCTGACTTTTGGTTTCGGCCGAGAAGCTCCTTCCCCAACATTGGTTGGGCTGCTATCCACATGTGCCTTTCATGCCTGTCTCTGACCCTGTTCCGAGGTCTCTCCGGTCTCGGATGGTGTCCTGACGGCCTCCTGAGGCACCGTGGGTGAAGCTCAACACGGATGGATCTTATTCTACCAATCTTCTGATGGCGGCTGATGGTGGTGGTTTGGTTAGGGATTTCACGGGTTCACTTTTGGCAGGTTTCTGTGTGCCGCTCCGGGCTGTATCGAGTTTCGACGTGGAGTTCCAGGCTCTGCTGCATGGGCTGAGACTCACTGTGTAGTATTCAGATCATATCTGGATTGAGATGGATGTTGCTTCAGTGGTGTCGGTGTTAGAGTCGGGCCGGTCCGGTTCGGCTGTGACTCAGCACACGTTGACGTCCATTCATTTATTGTGCCATGGACGACATGTTCGGTTTTCCCACATCCATTGTGAGGGGAACCGGGCTGCTGACTATCTGGCAGGTAGGGGGGTTCAGACCCCTACGCTTACCTTTTATGATTCAGGTTCTGCTCCTCGATATTTGCTCTCCTTAGTGAGTATGGATCAGTTGGGTTATCCTAACTTTCATTTTAGATATAGTTAGATGACGATGTTCCACATTTGTGTTTTGTATTTATATCTTACTTGCGCTTTTTTGGAGTTACAGTCCATCTTGGGTTGTGCTTCAGTTTATGTTTTTTATTTAGGTTTTGGGGTTAGCATTCGGTCTATGGATGCATCCCTTTTTAGCTGTTGTTTTGTTTCTAGTTCGAGTACTTGGTTAGGGGTATGTTCACTTTTGAGACACATTCCACATATGACTTTGTACGAAATGATTTGCGTTTTATATACAGGCTGGGCATGGTGCCGAATGCCCCACCCCTTCTAGGGGTGTTTTTCTAAAAAACAATGATTCCAGTACCAAAGAAGACAATGGTCCATCATTTACAAGCCTTTGAATCCTGTTATGGTTAATATGACCTAGCCTTAGATGCCAAAGATAGGTTTGATTCAGGTCTGAAGGTTTTTTCTCTTGTTAGGGTTTATGATCGATGTATTCAACAATTATCTTTGCGTAGTGTTTTCAATTGGTTCAAGAAAGTATAGGTGTCCATCCAATGTGCTAGAACAGATAAAATGTTTACCACTGAAGATAACTACTTTGTTATCAAAAGAAACAGAATATCCATCCATAATCAATTTAGAAACTGAAATCAAGTTTCGCCTAAAACCAAGCACATAAAGATAATATTTCAAAACCAAAGTTCGTTCTATCACTACTGAAAGGTAAAAATATGTCTCCCACTACAATAGCCGCTACTCTCGTAGCATTGCCCATGTAGACGGTGATCTCATTTTCACTCAGCTGTCTTTTTACTAGGAACCCTTGTAAAGACATGCAAATATGATCAGTAGCTCTAGTATCTACTGCCCATGACTGTGTAGAACAAGTTACTAAACATGTTTCTACAACCAGAGTGTGAGATATACCTCTCTTCTTCTTCTTGTTAGGGTACACCGCCTTCTAGTGACCTGGTTGGCCGCACTTGAAGCACTTAGTCTTCGTTTTGAACTCCTTAGGAGGAATCTTCGCCTTTGACTTCTTCATCTTAGGCGCCACATCTTCAGCCTTTTTAGGTGCGTATCTCTTCTTCCTTTTTCCACCAGAAGAAGACACCCATTTCTCAGCTATGTGGGCCTGAGGTTTGCTCTTTTGGAGCAATTCAACCGCCTGAAGGTCTATGAGCAGTTCAGTCAGGCTAACATCCCTTTTGATCATGTTGAAGTTCAGCCTAAGTTGCTCAAACTTCGAGGACAAGCTATGAAGAACAATGTCGATTTGAGAATCGGCATCCAGCTCTCCACCCAAGGTCTCGATCTCAGCCAGATACCCCATCATTGTGAGAACGTGATCCCTAACAGGTCTGGAGTCAGCCATTCTCGCATCCATTAACTTCTTCATTGCCAAATGGCGTGCCGAGCAGTTTTGATAACCGAAGAGCTCCTTAAGGTTGAACATGATATTATAAGCGGTTTTCATAGGTTGATGCTGATGTTGCAACACATTCGACATGGATGCCAGAATGTAACAGTGCGCTATCTCATTAGACTTAACTCACTTATCATATGCAGCCTTTTGTGCTCGTCAGAACCCTCATATGACTTCTGAGGACATACCTCTTCAAGTACAAACTTGTATCCCTCATCAACTAGAACGAGGTTAAGGTTACGAATCCAATCATTGTAGTTTTCACCGATGAGTTTGTTTTCTTTGAGGATTGAGGACATATTGGAGAGTGTCATTGATGATATGAAATAACTGAAAATAAAATATGCAGTACAATCACAAACTTTAGGATAAACAGTATATAATCAAAGCCTCACAAAAATTATATACTTTTCCACCGACACTTCAAAAATGTCTTTTATAGGCCACGATAGTATGAATGTTTATAAAATTCATTTTTAAATAGGTTATTAATCCTTTAACTTACCTCCAGTTGAGTTTTCTTACAACAAGAAAATTAATAGCCGGATAATAAATACGGTCATGTAATCGTCTAACTGATAAGCCACGATCGTGTGGACGTTTATCAATAAATTTCATCTAAGTGTGCACACTATTTTCTTCGCACCAAGATCACTATTTTGAATTTAACTGCTCTAGATGGAGGAGTCAGTTAGTTCTAATAGTGTTCTATAGCTATCTTTTTAGGAGATTTAATTTCTAGAGAAATCTGTGATATGACACATCCGATATGGAGGAAGACCGATGTCAACATGCATGCCCATCACTTTCTCAAATAATTCAAATTTAATGGAGACCGTATGATATTTCTACATACTTTGGTATGAATCTCTCACACTTAGTTATTTATGGTTGAGGTTTCATTTTATCTCATTATTAAGAACATGCAAACATTATCACATAAAATGATAAACATACATTGCATGCTTCACAACAACATAATAAACAACAATAATATTCCAACTATCATGACTTATATCTCATGTTGATTGATGAGATAAAACAGGAAAGTCATCTTTGGAACAGGGTTATGGCCGCCACCCTCTTCACTGCGCCTCGCCAAAACCCTAGCTCTAATTAGGGTTTCGGGACGTGAACCGGTGAACCTTCCTTCTTGGTGCTGTACTACTTTCCTTCTTTGAGTTGATCTCCGATCTTTATTCAATACAAACTATCTATTCCAAAAGGAAAAAAATCTACTATTTCTAGAATAAAAATTACAACTCAAAAATTCGGTCTAACAATTTTATTTCTATTATATTAAAACAACATAAAATAAAATATAGACCTAATCCCTGAATTTTCTCATGGATTACGGCCAAACGCACTCCGACAACAATAGTGACCCAGGCCACAAAGGGGTTTAGGTGGATCTCAGCACGAAGCTTCACACTCACAGCAACTCAAGAGTCCAAATGAACAGGATTATGACCAAGAGATAAGTAGGGAATAGCAGAGCCCTACTCAGATCAGAGAGAAGAATGTGAAGCTTAAGCCAGAAATGAAATGACACGAGGGATTAAGTAGAGAGATTAGGGTTCTGATCTGGGTAAGTTAGGGTTAAGGGGTAATAAATGGAAATGGGCTAATGGGATTAGATTAGGATAATGGGCTCAACATGGGCCAAATAAATAAAGAGCATTGGGCCAACCCACCACATATCCACCTTTGGCCCATTGGTCTTTATGTCACCTAGAAAGTTCTCACCAACAACTGGATTTATCATTATAGCCTTTTTACACTTATCTATCACACAGACAAGATAAGAGAGGGAGAGAGAAATACTATGCGTATTAATCTCAGTCTCAACACTAGAGACCAACCCAATGATAGCAGCTCATTTCAAACCATTTAATGACTATCATTGATTTAACTGCAACCTAGCATTGACCAACAGGGTAGAATAACCAGCAAACTAGAAAACTATAGGAGCAAATAGGGTATTCAGACACTTAGCCTGGAATACTAACACAAGCAAAGCACATAATAAGATTCAACCAAGATCCATGTTCAGGGATCTTTTGCAGGCACTCAACTTTGTAATAAGGAGACACTTAGTGCCCATGTCTGCAGGGTTGAATTCAGAGGGTATTTTGTCAAGCAAAACATCACCTTTTTCCATAATATCATGGATGAAATGAAATCTCACATCAATATGCTTTGTTCTATCATGGAACACAGGATTCTTGCATAATTGAATTGCAGATTGGCTATCAAAATAGATAAGAGGTTTATCATCAATGAATTTGATTTCAGATATCACACCATTGAGCCAAATTGCTTCCTTTACAGCCTCAGTAGCAGCAATATATTCAGATTCAGTATAAGATAAGGCAACAATGCTCTGCAATTGAGATTTCCAGCTAATACATGCACTACATAGAGTAAATATATAGGAGGTAGTTGACTTTATTTGATCTTTATCATTAGTATAGTTTGAGTCAACATAACCAACATATTTAACTCCATCAACTGCCTTTGAGAAGGCCATACCACTATTCATAGTGGATTTCAAGTACCTGAGAAGCCACTTAAGGGCTTCCCAATAAGGTATATCAGGATTAGCCATATATCTACTCAAATAAGAGACAACATAAGCAATGTCAGGCCTAGTGCTAATTATCAAGTACATAACAGAGCTAATGGCATTAGCATATGGAATATATTGCATATCATTCATTTCAGATTCAGTCTTAGGAGATTGATCTTTGCTTAACATAAAATGAGATGCAAGGGGCACAGAAACAAGTTTGCAATTTTTCATATTAAACTTTTTCAACACTTGATCAACATAGGCAGATTGATGCAACAGAAGTGTATGTTTTTCTCTGTTTTTGTCAATGTTCATGCTACGGATTTTCCTAGCATTACCTAGGTCTTTCATATCAAAATTATCACACATGCACTTTTGCACATGCTTCACAGTTTTCAGACAAAGGCTTATCAGGAGCATATCATCCACATAAAGCAGCAAAAACATAGGGACATCAGATTGCATGTAATACAAGCAATGATCAAATTTGCTTCTAGTAAAGTTCATGCTTTGCATGAATTTATCAAATTTTATGTTCCATTGTCTAGGAGACTATTTCAGACCATACAGGGACTTCTTAAGCAAGCATACATGATTAGGGAAAGCTTTATCAACAAAACCCTCAGGTTGATGCATATAAATATTATTTTCAAGCTCACTATGAAGAAATGCAGTTGTTACATCCATTTACTTAAGTTTCCAATTAAATTGAGCCACAAGAGCAAGCATAATTCTCATTGTAGTGAATTTGACCACAGAAGCAAAAATCTCATTATAATCAATGCCTTCTTTTTGTGTGAAACCCTTTGCAACTAATCTGGCTTTGTATCTCACATGACCAATTTTTTGTTTAATTTTAAATAGCCACTTGCATTCAACAACAGAGCAATCTTCAGGTTTTTCAACAAGCACCTAAGTGTTGTTATCATGCAAAGATTTAATTTCACAATTCATTGTAGCAAGCCATTTATCAGATTCAGGAGAGTTCACAACTTTAGTATAAGTTCTAGGCTCAAATTTGTCAATATTGCTGAACACATTAAAAGCATAGAGAGACATATTATAATAATCATACCTAGCAGATAATCTCACATTCCTTCTCACCTTATCTCTAGCAAGTTGATAGCTATTTAGATTCTCAGGTTCAGTAATGGTTTCATGCTCAATTTCAGAACTAGAGCTAGTTTCAGAATCAGACACTATCATATTATTAGTGGGTTTATCACTTGCCTCATGATTAGACACCGAATCATTTTCATCAAGATTATGAGAAGAAAGCTCATTTTCAACAACATGAACATCATGATTCACATTTTCAGGTTCAGGCAACACAGGGGTCAAATCATCCACCTCAGTGGGGACAGCAGGAGGAGAAAACATAAAATCAAACATGTTCTCATTCATGTTATTCAATTTCTCCACCTCACTTAGAGCAGAAATGTGAGGATTTAGGTAGACATGGAAAATCATGCTCATTAAATAGAACATCTCTGCTAAAACAAGTTTTAAAGCCAGGCACACTTCTATCCCATAGTCTATAACCCTTCACTCCTTCAGGGTATCCCAGAAATACACACTTTCTAGCCCTGAGATAGGATTTAGGTAGACATGGGAAATCATGCTCATTAAATAGAACATCTCTGCTAACACAAGTTTTAAAGCCAGACACACTTCTATCCCATAGTCTGCTAACACTTTTTGATGCACAAAAGCAGCACAACCAAAGATTCTCAAATTATACAAACAAATAGGTTTATTCATGAACACAGATTCAGGTAATTTGCCATGCAGGGGAATAGAGGGAGATTTGTTAATCAGATAAGATGCAGTCATAAGAGCTTCACCCTAGAAATGTTTATCCAATCCAGAAACAACAAGCAGACTTCTAACTCTCTCAAGGAGAGTCCTATTCATTCTTTCAGCAACTCCATTTTTGCTGTGGAGTATAGAGAACATATTTATGCATTTTTATTCCTTTATCAGAACACCAGTTATCCATAGCATGATTGCAAAATTCAAGCCCATTGTCAGTTCTGATACACTTAATTTCTTTTTAGTTTGATTTTGAATTTCAATAGCCAAATTAGAGAATTTTACAAACACTTTAGACTTGTTTTTCATGAGAAACACCCAAGTTTTTCTAGAAAAGTCATCAATAATAGACAAGAAAAACATGTTTCCACCATGAGTGGGCTCTTTAGTTGGGCCCCAGACATCTGCATGCAAGTATTCAAGGATGTCAGTGCTAGTATGCTTCATAGGATAGGGCACAAAAACAGGAAAATGACCTTTATGATGCTTTCCCATCACACATGGTTCACAGAAAGATATGCTAGTCACTTTATCTTTGCCAAATGCACCAGATTTATGCAGCATTTCTAGACCCTTGTTACTCATGTGCCCTAGTCTAGCATGCCACAAAGTAATTTTGTCCTCTTGGACCATATTAGCAACAGGAAATGGCACATATTCAGCTTGAACAATATATAGGTCACCTTTTCTAGGTGCATTGAAGTAAAGCATAGAGTCTTTTTCAAATTTGAACCTTAGATAATTCACTGAATCATCAAGCATTTTATCAGCTATTTTTGACACAGATAAGAGACTACATTTCAATTTGGGCACATATCTGACATCACTCAAGGTAAGCATGCTCCCATTTTCAAATTTTAGACAGATATCATCCCTTCCTTGTATTTCACAGTTTTGACCATCAGCAAAAACAACATGACCAGAATTCATATAATGAAAATTGTGAAACATATGCTTAAAAGGAGTGACATGAAAGGTGCAGCCAGAATCAATAAGCCATTCATTATTATGCACAGTTTTAGACACAACATTAGTGTAATTAATGAACTGAAAATCATATGCATCATGCACCATATAAATGTCATCATCGTCATACACATTATTAGCATGCTGTTTAGGCTCATAATTCACAAAACCTTTATTTCTTTTTGGTTGTTTGCATCTATTTGAAAAATGGCCAGGTTTTCCACAATTCCAGCAGGTTTTTCTAGGCTTTTGATCGAAATTCTGGTTTTGATTATGATTTTGAGCTTGGTCAAATTACTTTTCTCTTCTATGCCTTTCAGCAACCAAAACACTGGGATTTTTAGGATTCAAGGGTTTATTAAAACTGTGGTGAGGATTTCTGTTATTATTTCTGTTAATATACATAATTTCACATTGCAAGGGCTTGGATTTGAATCTCTTAATCTCACTTTCTTTTGCTTTTAAGCCAGTAACAATCATATCACAAGTAACTTTTGACCCACCATATTTCAAAGCAGACTTGACTTCAGCAAAAGACACAAGAATAGATCCTAACAGGATTTGAGAAGGAGATTTTTCAAGAGAATCATCACCAGCAAGTTTTAAATCTTGGAGCAATTTATTGAAATCATCCATATTTGCATCAATATCCTTTGAGGCATCCATTTGAAAAGACATAAACTGATTTTGTAAAGACCATGCAGACTCTTCAGATGTAGCAGTATACAAGCAAATCAAATTATCCCACAGTTCTTTAGTACATTTGTGATGAGACACTTTTCTGACAACAGTACTACATAGATTCAACAAAATAGTGGCCCTAGCACTATCATTCATATCATGCAATTTCTCATCATCCACAGATTCATCAATTTTTGTCAAAATGGCTTTATTCACCTTTTCTTTTACTAAGATGCATTCAATTTTAGTTATCCAATCTTGAAAATCATCTCTGCCATTAAATGGCACCATATGCATGTTATTCATGATGAATGCAAACATAGACAAACACAAAGGCAGCAGGAAGGCAAAACACCACAACAGAGGCCATAAAAACACAACAAAACACCCACAGAACAAGAGGAACAACCTTTCAGGGCACAGAAACAAGCACAAACAGGGGATAAAGTGCTGAGGCTAGCCCAATTCTCAACATAGATTTATCTGTGGAATAAAGATTCACTCAGGACAACCCCAAAGCTTGTTTCAACAGGAACTGACCAAGAATCAGAGTCAGTTCAACAGAAACTCTCAAAACCACAGAGTTTCAGCAGAATTTACAAAATAACTCAAAGACACCACCAGATCAGAGAGTCACACAAGCAAGAAAAAATAACAACGAAACCAGTAAAAACACCCAAAAGACTCGAGTCTTTTGGTGAACCCTTCACTACCCCTGCTATCCAGGCTACTCGTACGAGGAGACCCATAAGGCAATCTAGACGAACTGGACCGTAAGCAAGGGGTAGTTCGAGAACTAGGCTCACAGACGTGGAATACCAGGTTCACAAGAAGGTGAGACAAAACCCTCAGAGAGATCACAAAGAACAGTAATACGGAAGCAAGTACAAGGATCGCAAGATACCACACAGAGGGCTAAGGATTCAGCTACTTTACCAGAGCCGATTCTCCCAAGTAGGGGAGAGATTGGACTTACCAAGTCCTTGCTCGTCGAGAGCGATCAGGCACGGCCTAAATAGCGGCGGGGTTAAAGAAATGGGAGTCGGAGGGTGTCTCGGCTAGGTCCTCATGGCTCTGATACCACTGTTGGGTATCGTGCCTAGCCGGTTGTTCACCGCTTATTTCCTAACTCTTCTCAGTTCCCTTCACAGTTGCTCAAGCAACTTGAGCCTTTGATTCCACTTGCTTCTATCTTCAGCAAGTCTAAGAACACTACTCCTTCTTAGAACTCTTCTTCTTTCCTTTATTAAGAAGATTTGTAACTTAGAGCAGTTAGTTCAAAGTATATGAGCAGCAAGATAAAAACAAAAGGCAAAAATGAAAGAAAACCGAAGAAAAGATAGAGTAAAGATGAAATCAGAGATTTAGAAGTGGGAAAATTATGTCTCAAGGACACAGAGGCTCAGATTTTCCCACGACGGTGCATGTACTCTGGCAACAATAGTGACCCAGGCCACAAAGGAGTTTAGGTGGATCTCAGCACGAAGCTTCACACTCACAGCCACTCAGGAGTCCAAATGAACAGGATTCCGGCCAAGAGATCGGAAGAGAATAGTAGAGCTCTACTTAGATCAGAGAGAAAAATGTGAAGCTTAAGCCAGAAATAAAACAGCGCGAGAGATTAAGTAGAGAGATTATGGTTCTGATCTGGGTAAGTTAGGGTTAAGGGGTAATAAAGGAAAATAGGCTAATGGGCCTAGATTAGGATAATGGGCTCAACATGGGCCAGATAAATAAAGAGCATTAGGCCAGCCCACTACACTTTTGTTGCTCGTGAATCAGCAATGACCACCTTGCAAGGCTAAATACTCCTAGGTAACTGATAGCGAAGTAGTACCGTGAGGGAAGGGTGAAAAGAACCCCATCGGGGAGTGAAATAGAATATGAAACCGTAAGCTCCCAAGTAGTGGCAGGGGCCAGGGCTCTGATAGCATACCTGTTGAAGAATGAGCTGGCGACTCATAGGTAGTGGCTTGGTTAAGGGAACCCACCGGAGCCGTAGCAAAAGCGAGTCTTCATAGGGCAATTGTCACTGCCTATGGACCCGAACCTGGGTGATCTATCCATGACCATGATGAAGCTTGGGTGAAATTAAGTGGAGGTCTGAACCGACTGATATTGAAGAATCAGCGGATGAGTTGTGGTTAGAAGTGAAATGCCACTCGAACCCAGAGCTAGCTGGTTCTCCCCGAAATACGTTGAGGCGCAGTAGTTGACTGGACATCTAGGGGTATGGTTTCGGTGCGGGCCTCATGGACGTTGATAAGATGCATCCATTTAGCAGTACCTTAGGATGACATAGCCTTATTTCTAATTTTTTAGAATTTCTAAATTTATAATCAAACAAATTCGGTATTATTACGAATTTGAGTACTAAAATGTGAAATTCTGGATTCTGTAGTACAAACATGGATCTCTTATCTTTGCAAGCGACTGTTAGCAATATTGTTTACCTTTTCTAAATTCATTTTTTTTTTCAACTTAAGCATTCCTGCAAACTAGATAATTCTATATAGTCAATGTATTCATCAGCATAATGAATTGTTGAGCTAAACCGAAGGATGATAACATGTATAATGAAGCAATTGATATTCTTCTCTATCACATGGATGATTTTTCTTGCATTCCAACACTACCAATACAAAACACGCAAGTGTAATGATATTATTGCAGGTAAAGAATCAAATGCTTCTCTAATCTTTCCAATTGTATAATGTACATATAACCATGCATGACCAATGAACCATGACTAACTAGCTACAAACAAGCTCCATGGCTTCCAATAAAGTTTTCCTAAATCTAATTAAATCAACACTCACATCTTGATTATCCAAATAAAGAGAACGAAATCCATGGCATCCCTTCTTATGCAAACTGCTAGTATGATAGAGTAAAGGTGATTGACGCAGGAAATACGAACTATATATTAAAAAAAGAGAACTCCTCAAACTGAGGCCTACGGTAGAAATACCGTCCCAAATCCTTACGGTAGAAAATACCGTCCTAAATCCCAATTTCTGCTCCCTTTGCTCCAGATAATAACACCTATAAATAATACTTGCAAACCCTAACCCTAAAGCCCATGCATAAGTGGGCCAGACCCAAACTAAAGTAAATAATCAAAACTAATTTAAATAACTCAAATAGAAATAAAAGATAATGCGATGGCTGCTCTCTATCAACTGCTCCCCTGGTGGAAACAGCCTTGTCCTCAAGGCTAAAGTCAAGAGATTAGTCCGGCGAAAAGTCCCCAATAACACCCTCCTCGACAATCGGATCGCTGTCATGGCACCTCACTAGAATATGGAGAGTTTTTGGGGGACAACAATGGGTTGAGCCGAATTTCAGACCAAATTTAAAACACGTTCCAGCAGCTCTGTGTTTTAGGTACTCCTCATCAGTTATGTGGCGGAAACGACGTGGGTTGCGTGAAGCCGCAGCAGTGGTTGTGGGGGAAATAGCAAATTGTGGCTGAGGCGGCTGTGGAGAGGTACCCTGAGCTCCAGATGTGGGTCGCGGAGTGTAGGAGGGCCACGAGGAATAGCTGGTTGTAGAGTAGGGACGGGCCGACAATGACGAAGACTGGTCTGAATGGGCAATTTTTCGGGCCATTTGCACAGCGGCAGAGTAGTCGGTGATACTAGGATCTTGAATTTGCATGCGAATCTGGTGCTGCAAGCCTCCTAGGAAAAAACCCAGATACTGGTCATCTGATAAGTCTGGAAGTTGAGCAACCGTACCTTCAAAAGCGGCAATGTAGTCCTCCAGAGATCCCACCTGTTTTGTAGCGCCCAAGGCCTCGTAACCATTAATTGTTGAGCTCTCCCCAAAATGTAGCAGGAGCTCGTGGGTAAAACGAGCCCAAGTCAATGTCGGGCAGCGGCGTAATAAGAGTTGCACCCAAGACATGGCTGGGCCTGACATGGCAATCAGAGATAACTTCAAGCGCTGCTCAAGCGGTGTTTCATGAATGAGAAAATATTGATCAGCACATGCGAGCCATCCTAGGGCATCAGTGCCATCAAAGCCAGGAAGGTCTATCTTCTGAAGAACCGGAAGAGGAGCGGTCGGATCTGACCCAGATTCAGATTCAGGGCTCGACGCATCGTCAGTACCATCAGTAGAAATTGATGAAATTGATAACTTCTTCAGGAGGGCGTCGAGTTTTGCATCGGTGGAAGCTTGGTGGACGCGAAATTCTTGTAGAGTGGCAGAAAGTTCTTCAACCACCTTCTCTAATCCCTCCAGGTGTTGTTCGGTGCTCCGGATAGTCACCATCGTTGGCAGGTTGGACCAATTTGATAGAGTAAAGGTGATTAACGCAGGAAATACGAACTATATATTAAAAAAAGAGAACTCCTCAAACTGAGGTCTACGGTAGAAATACCGTCCCAAATCCTTACGGTAGAAAATACCGTCCCAAATCCCAATTTCTGCTCCCTTTGCTCCAGATAATAACACCTATAAATAATACTTGCAAACCCTAACCCTAAAGCCCATGCATAAGTGGGCCAGACCCAAACTAAAGTAAATAATCAAAACTAATTTAAATAACTCAAATAGAAATAAAAGATAATGCGATGGCTGCTCTCTATCATAGTATTTTTAAATACCTCATTTTCAATTCCATATTTCTCAATCAATGAGCTCTCCTTCACACTCACCTTACATTCCAGATACCTCAAATTCATATCTTTCGACGGAATTTCAAAATATTGTTTTGACAAAATCTCCAACCCAAGGGGCACAATCTGTATCACAACTGCATTTTCAGGAAGATAAACCATGCTGGTTATTCCAGCACCATGCACTGCCACCATCACATCGAAACTATTCACAAATTTCGACACTATCGAAACTTGCCACCCCATTTCTCTCACAGTCACGTCGAATCCAATGCTTCATGCCAGCTTGGCCACATCGAGTTCGTTCATCAGATGGTGTGTCTTCTTCCTCGAAATGATGAGCAAACGAGGGTGCCGGCTGCAACCATCGATAAGTCCTGTATCCGACGAGTACGTATTTTGAAGAAATTTGGTGAAGTCAGTCATGGAATAATTTGGCGATATAGATTGATCTATGCCAAACTCTTTGTGGGATTTGAGCCCCACTATCATTCTCGGGAAACATAGGACCTCATTTACGTTGTCTATGTCGACAACATCGTATTTTGAGAGCATATTGAGGATGAGTCTGTACTTGGAAGTCCACCAAGAATGGTGGTCAGCCACAACAAAAATTACTGCTGTATTGAATTGCTGAGAAGTCAAGTAGAGTGGAATGAGCACGTTGGTGAAATCGTGGAAGGGGTTTCCGGTGTAGCCTCCAACTGAGAAGACGACGGCCGGATCATTGAAACTCTGGCTACAAGGAGGGGTATTGTCTATGTTAGGGTTTTGATTGATTATTTTCAGATTTCTCACCTTTCCCATTGCCACTCTATCGATATTGTCTATAAATATGGTCGATGAGTTACCATGGATTCTTATGTCGCCATTAATTTCGTACACTTATGATCTTGAGTTGCTCAAATTTTGAATCATGGGCGTTACACTGTCCACATAATTATCTGAGAAAAGAAAATAAAATCATAAAATTAAAAATTATAAACCATAATAATGAATTAATAATTATAATGAATTATTAAAAATTATAAACCATAATAATGAATTTTGAAATAATCAACCATAATAATGAATTAATAATTGAAAACTAAAAATTAAACACTAAAAATAATTATAAACCTTAATTGGATGAGGTGAACCTAATAAACAATCATAAAATTAAACTAAATCATAAAAAAAAATGAAGAAAAAATAAATAAAAAAGATTTGTAATTTAAAAGTACAATACTGAGTGTAATACAAAGAGTGCAACATGAAATATCATGTAATTATAACTCGATCGCTTTTTGATATTTATGATATAATTTTATAGTACATCTCGTGTTTCATAATGCACGTCATATATATATATATATATATATATTTACAATGTCAATATATGTGATAGTGATATATGAGATGTAACATAACATTTTTCAAACCACTTGAATGGAAAAGGGGAAGTAAAATTACTTTAATTAGCTAATATTTTTAGTATAAGGAGTTCGGAATAAAAAATGCCGAGTTAAATTGGTTATTACTTTAACCAATTTGACTTATTATGTGAGTAATAAAAAACATTCAAATAAATATTTATAATATATACAATTTATGTTCCAACAATATTATTATGCGACATACGTATGTTGAAGATAATAGAGAATTTCATGTGCATGCACTTCTTTAGTATAGGACTAGTATATGCTTCTCTTGATTTAATCTTGCATACATGCGTACCTTTTTTTTCCATTCTTTTAATTTCTAGAACATCGCAGAGGAACAACATCATATGTAAGAGTTCTATGTCAACAATATGCTATGTTTAATTGATTTCAAATAGTAGGTCGACACAATGTCTTTGGTGCGTTCGAGATCGGTCAATCAAAATTATCTATTTTGAAAAACCAATCCAGAATCATTACTTATGTATCGATTAAAATCAGTAGCATGACGAAATTAGGGTAATTGACATATAACACCCTCCAATTACATATATATTCAAAATCAAATTTTTTTGACAAATCACACCATTGAAATAGAGTATTGTTGTTGCACTTTTCACCCTAAAACATTTTAAATTAAAATACAATTAAGTCTCAAACATTTTACCTAATCTCAAACATTTCAAACAGTAAATTAAAAGTCATCTTACATGATTGTGGTAGTTTTCTTACTTTTTGTGTGCTCACCAACATCTTGAGCCCCGTAGGCATCGATATCTGGAAACCTAGCACTGCACACATGTATCATTATCTTATATTGAAATGTTATCGTTCTCTACATATAATGATGCAAATTGTTTAAAGACATGCACATTTAATTAAAATTATCACAACTTTATATTGAATTTCTATTTTATTTAACTAGAGGCGTAGGGAATGGTTAAATGTTGAATACAATTAAGTTATTAATTTGCACTACAAGAAAATCCCTCATACATCGTATAAGGAGAAATCCATAACTGCCAACAGTGTAAATTTTACTTAGGAAATAAGCTGAAAACTCGTGCATATATCGAGTTGTCCTATACCATATATGTACATGGAAAGTGTTCGTTTACTGTGGAAACAAATCAATATGGCCACCGTCAATGTAGCCACATGAAATTTCCCGTCGCACTCTTTGTGTTACCTTCCGCGTTGCACTTTGAAATTATGAGTTTTTCTTGTATTTTTTTTCTTCAATTTTAGTTTTTTTGCGATTTAGTTTAATTTTATGATTGTTTCTTAGGGTTCACCCCACCTAATGGATTTATAATTATTTTTTAATATTTAATATTCAGTTTTCAATTAATAATTCATCATTTTGATTGATTTTCTCAAAATTATGTTTTATTAATGTTTAATTCTTTTTTTTTGTTGATAAATGTTGACTATGATTATTTGTATTATAATTAATTTTTATTTTATAATAAATATTGTTACAATCATAAATTTGATAGCGAAACACGGTGAAACAAGAAAAAGTGCAACATGAAATTTCAACCTGACGTAGCATTGAGACGTATGAGTCATATGTATATATGGAATTCATGGTTTCTAGTTAGGTTCTAGCTAGGCAGCATGATTAAAAAGTTTAATAATTAATGTAGTAATTATAATCCTATATATCCCTATATGTGCAACATTACAATCAATTTGAAGAATCGAGACGGTATATATACTCATGAAATTAAAGTATATATATGATATACAACATGAAACATCAAATAATTAGAAGGCATCCAAACCTGTAGAAAACATGCATTTGCAATAGAAATTTCATCAAGAACGAAAAAAAAATAGCAAATTAATTAAAATATATGTATATGGAAATGAATGCACTTGGTAAGAAGAGATCGAGAGTGGGAGATATATACATATATATATATATATATGTGTGTGTGTGTGTGTATTGAGATGGTGCATACGCATTATGTAAGAACTAATTAGTTAGGTGAGAGGACGGTCGCCTTTATTCAGACTCAAATTTTCTTGCAACTCATTTTCTCAGGCAAAACGGATTCCTAGCAAATTAATATTTGTCATCATACATATATATTGTTAATGCTTCCCACGTTCTCAATTAATCTTCACTATCTATATATTTATCTATCTATTGATCAATCATTTTATTTTAAAAAAAAACTTTTGGTTGTTAGTTATGAAAAGGACGTGGGGTGTTGACTCCAGGGAGAAGTATACGGAACTTCATTTTGTTTCTTTCTGTTTTTTATTTTTTTTTGTGCCTCATAGTTTTCTATTAGAAATATGTTTAATTCCCTAATGCATTAGTCGTGAGGTTTGGTGTTGTGTGCTTCTGAAAAAGATTAGTGAACATAGATACTCAAATAAATTTAGTCCAACAAAACATAAACCCATGTGTATTCTTTACATATATACAAAAATATTATATCTTCATATATCAGCTCAGATTTGTACACATCAATTTCAGTACAAACTTGTCGGTTCAAATTTCATTTAACACTTTTCGTGTTTCACTCTATATTTTACTATTAAATTTATGATTTTCATGATGATTGTTTTTATATTGGATTAATGTTTTTCACTCTATATTTTAAAGCTTGATGATTTGTCTTGATTTCGATCAATAAATGTGTGTAAGAATCCATGTCTATGCTTTGATTTATTTGTGTTTGGTAATTGTTGTTTCGGTTTGATTGGAATTTGTAGGAAATTGGATTGAAATAAGGAAGAAATGAAGAAATGAAGAAATCAAACTTGGATACATGTAAATGGGCCAAATTGGGTACAAAAAAAATGCAAAAAGATTGGCTCGGGACTGGACTACTAGTGATATAAACTGAGATTTTACGCTTGCAATGTGAACTTGGCCAATTTCTATGAGTTCACGATAGAGAAATGGGTCACTTGTGATTGTTTCGCGAATGAAGCTGATCACGAATGATGTGAGAGGACCCGTTTGTGGCCCAAACTCGCGAGTGACCTGTTCGTGAGTGAGTTCACGAATCGAGAGGGATTTTCCGATTTCTCTCTTTGTTTGGGCTTTTATTGTTTTCAAGATGAGATAAAATTCTTCCCAAGTATAAAAGCCTAGGGATGGATGAAAATTTGGCACCATAATTCATACCTACAAGTTTTATCATAGAGGAAAACAGACGCATAGAAGATCCAGAAGAGCAAGAACAAGAGATTCAAGTCAATCAAGAGTTAGAGATAACATAATTCATTTCGATCGGGTTTGTTTATCTATATTTTGTCATACATGAAATAATTTCGTTGGAGTTTTGTTATTTATTTCATTATGAATAGCTAAACCCTAATATTTTAGGGTTGAATGATGAATTGTTTATGAAGTTTATTCAGTTCATTTTATTGTATGCCTATGACTTAATCTTGATCTTTAATTACTCTTGCACATATATGTTGTTTAACTGGCCATTAAAGGATGCAATTGGATGTGTTAATTCATAAATTAAGAGAGGAGTTTTAACACAAGATCTAGAGTAAACTTGTTAATCAATAATACTCAAGAGAGTTGAGATTAATCAAGAGAGCCTTAAACCCAGTGAATCATTAGGAGTTGCATGTTAGATATTGAACGACAAGTTATTGCTTGATGTGTGATCTACAATTTAGGCACTTCGAGAGGAGGTCTACAATATAAAAGTGGTTATTCTAGCTTGAGTTAAGTCTCCACATAGGTATTCGATGAAGTGATTAAATGGATGGAATAAAGGGTAAATCTCCACTCTTAGAATGCGTCTTCCTTTCCTGATCTTCACTGTTTGACTTCGTGATTTTATTTGTGTTTGTTTTAATTAAGTTTATGCCAATTAATTATTTAATTCAAACTCTTCACTTATTTTGGTCGTTCAGATAACATTAGGAGTTCATATTTTAATACATACTTAATTAGTTAATAATTAAATCCCCATGGATACTGACATTCTGTTTATTAACAATTTAGTGTGCCACAAGTGCACGAAGCTATTCTAATACACAGTGAGAAAAGAGTATCGCATCCCACAGAGAATGTTATTCATATATTCTCAAACATAAGTACTTAGTCGAATATCTAGATTCTAAATGAAAAAGGCAGAGAGAAACTAAAATAAAAGCAATTAAGCTAATAAAACTCAAAATAATTAAAACTAAAACTCTTAAGAAATTAAAAAACATAGATTTTGAGGAAATATATTATTATTTTATTAGTGCCATTATTTTACACTAAGTTTATTTTGGCGTGATATGTTCGACAATGTGTTCGTGGATATGTCCCTGAAGTTAAATGATCATTCCGCTGTGCAAACATGAAGAAAAGTTGGTGAACTATTCTCTCTACTGTTCCAGATATACCCCGGAATAGTTTCATTATGGCAGTTTCCATGTTTAGAAGATCTTGCACCAATCGTGTTTGAGAGATCAAGATCCGCTCGTTTGACTGCCTTGTGGAGTAGATGCCATGCTGAAAATAACCCTCATACACAAGGAAAACATCTAAACCCACTTGAAAAGATCACAAATGATACGACTCGAGTCGAGGAAGGACTTGACCCAATTAGGGTGCCTGAGGGACCGATGACAAGATTCAGAGCTAAGAGGTTCAAGGAGAGCCTCAATGTATTGATTCAAGAGGTCTGGAGCCATGAATCATCCAAACGACTCGTGGAGGGAGAGCAACCCAAGCTCAAGTGGAAGACAGTGATCTTGAGCTGTGGAAAAGACTGGCGCGAGTTACATCGTGAATCGGGACGCGAGCAGCCGGTCGCGCCAATGGGCGCGAGCTACAATGCGAGTGGAGGCACGAGTGAGCCGGTCACGCCCGCGGCCAGTTTGGCTTTGGACTGAGCATGACCTACATCGCGACTGACCCCGTGTCGCGCCCAACTGAGGCGTGTCCGGAAGTGGCGTGTTTTTATGTTTTATTCCTATTTCTTTTAGGATATTATTTATAGATTATTTATTTTTGGGACCCAACTATATAAGGGTTGTTTCTTTGTAATTCCAGACAGCTTATTGATAATATTATTTTTATTTTTACGAGTTATTTCTCTCTAGAGAATTCTCTCTTTCTCACGCACACACCGTGGGATTTTCATCGACTTATCAAACAGTTAATCCATAACTGTTTGTGGCATCACCATCAATCGCGAGTTTATGTTTCCCATTGTTTACGGGTTTTGTCAATTTTTTTGTCGGAGTTCGATTCATTGTGAGGCTAGGGTTCGGGATTTTTCCTAATTCCACTGTTGTAACCTGATACTCCAGGAAGGATCGCATAAACAAAATGTAATTCACTTACAATGTTGCCGAAGATTGAAGATCAACGTCAACTAAGGAGTGAAGCTGTAATACCCCAAAATTTTATTATCTAAATTTAATTAGAAATCTAATTCTATTTAATGATTATCCTATTATCTATATTATATTTAAATTATATCTATATATATATTATTGTAATGGATAAATTACATATGTGTATACTTGTACCTCATATAAGCATTAAGTTATTGGTTAATAAAAAAAATGAAATAATAATTTAATCCATATGCTAGCTCACGTAGGTTTATAGGAATGATAGGTGGAAGGACTTAAGTAATATGTATTGAAACATAAGTACACGTGTCTTTCTCTCAAATTGAAGTAATAGAAATTCTCATGATAATAAATAGCTTGAAATAATGATATTTCATAATTTCCTACACGCTACTCGTAATCAATAAACAAGATATTATATCCAAAATTAATTAGCATAATTTGAGAAGGGTTCCGTTGAAGGTTTGTCCCTAAATTTATTTTGAGTACAATTTTTTTTATAAGTGTTCGGTAATAATTGATTATTTGAAAGAAATAGTAATATAACATATGTATTTCAGTAATAAATTCCATTTTTTGTGATATGTATAAGAAATTATAAATCTTAATATATTAGCTATTATTTTTGGTTTTATTCTTATTTAATTAATGATAGGAAACAAAAGGAATTAAGTGGACATATTCTATATTTTTTTTAGTTAATGAACGTGGGTTATCAAATTTATTACTTAAAAGAAAAAAATAGAAAAGAAATAAAGATATCAATTAAGTGATGGTTTAAAGAAAAGTGTGATTTAAGCATGAATGTACAACTGTATGTGTGTGTATATTAGTGTATAAGCGTGTGTGTTTTTAAATAGTCACTGAAAGCATTAATTGGCAATAATAGTATATGGTTGTAATATATCTATTGAGTTCAAGGGTATTTTATTGCTTGAATGATTAATGTGATTATGGTAGATCAATTAGGAATTTATAATAAAATAAATAGAAACTTAAATTTAATAAAAAAATGAAAAGAAATAGAGCTTAGGGATTGAGTTTTAACAGAGGCCATTTAGTTAAACTACGCCAATGTTGGTTGTTGTAGGCTCAGAAGAAGTAACGAAAATCAAGTAGAATCAGTTCGGAATTTGAGACCTTATCTATTATATATCCAGGTATCTTTCGAGCTAATAAGCTCTACTTTGTTAAAATTGCATATGTGACTATCTGTGTTAAATATTTACGTGCTGCTGTATGTTGTCGGAGTCTCATAAACCAGCATTGTGTCAATGTGAGTAGCTACAGTATGCATGCATTATTCGTCATGCCCTACTCCTTGTTGGTGAGACTAAAATGAAACACTTATTGGTTACATCATTGGGTATACTTTGGCCATACTCAACTTTACGTGTTGGTGATGTAGTACGGATTGCGGGCAGTGACTGATTATACTCTTAAGCACTTCATGATAAAATGTTTTGGTGAACTTAGGTTGCTTTCAATTTTAAAACCTCCTAAGCTTCACTACCTGCATGGACATAGATAGATTACTTTAACAAAATAATTTGCATAACTTGAATTGTAAAAACTTGTCCACTAAGTGCATTTGTACTCAGTCCAAATATTTCCAAATATTTTTCAGGTTAGTAGGCTGGCGCGTGGATGTGACAATGCTGAGAGATGGGCTTTTGTTATTTACATATTTTCTTGTTGTCTATTTTTGTTAAGTATCCTGTTAATAATGGAGCTTCCACACTTGTAATATTCTTTTGTTAAACGCTAAGAACTTTAGTGTTAGTGTTATGGATAAGCATATGTTATATTATAAAGCATGTTTGGTTGTTCTAAGTCTTCTGTTGAGTTCTCATTGATCAGGTTACCCCCTTTCTTTCCCGCTTCTTAATTCCAACCCCCGTGGCGTCCATTTCCACGGTCTTTCAAGATCGGGGTGCTACAGAAGCTATAAGAAAACCAATTCTTTACAGCAATCAGTGTGCATCTAATTAGATTTTCTTAGCATATTATTTGAGTCATTTGGTCTGTGATTTATGTAATTGCTAAAAGTTGTTCCCATAATCTGTTCAACGTGATAGTCTAGTATTTAGTATTTTTGAGTGAAACACGTGAGGGATTTGTTTAATCCTTTTTGTGTGCAATCTCGGAGAGATTGTAAGTTGAAGTCTTGGGTAGTTAGAGGGAGTCTAGTGTCATGGTTGTAAAGGGATCTCATAGCTTTCATTTAGTGAAAGAGTTCATGAAGAAGAACGGGCGACATAAGGAGGGAGTCCTGTATGTGTAAGTTCCGCAATATACTTCATGAAGGAGTAGTGAACGAATCTTCAAGTTTGGTCGAAGTCCCCCTAGAGTAGGTTGATTAACCGAACTAGGTTACCAATCTCGTGCGTACTTTTACTACTTTTTAGTTATCGTTCTTGTGTCTGTTCCCAACATATCCAAGAACACATACATGCAGTATACTTAAAATACACTTTGTACGGATTGAAGTTTTTCATATTTAATTTTATTTATATTCATTCACTCATGCAACCAGATTTAATCTTTAAGTTATCAATGGTAGACAATCACTAGATTGTTATCATGCTGCTATTTAAGGCATATACCATAATAAAAAAAAATAATGAGCATCCACTTCACGTGGTCAGTTCTTGACATATATCATTACTCACAATCTAGTACACGAAGATTTATTGAACCCTATGCAATACTTGTTCATGTGGCCAGTTCTTCCATGCACTCATAGTTTGAATTCTATCTTTTCATCAATTAATTATTCTTCGGTGAGTACATCTAACTAATTGACTAGCATGTGCGAATGTTGATCAAATACTCATACAAGATAAAAAACATTTAGAACTGTGTCAGATAGTTTCTCCAATATATCATTTTTTTGATATATTCTTGATCTGCAAAGTTTATTTATGAGTTGTGCAGATCTATAGTTATTGTCTTCCATAAAGGCCAAATGGTGAGATTGTTAGTGGCATTATTTTGCACTAAGTTTATTTTGGCGTGATATGTTCGATAATGTGTTTGTGGGTATGTCCCTGAAGTTAAATGATGATTCTGCTGTACAAACATAAAAAAAAGTTGGTGAACTGTTCCCTCTACTGTTCCAGACATACCCCGAAACAGTTTCATAATGGCAGTTTCTATGTTTAGAAGGTCTTGCGCTGATCGTGTTTGGGAGGTCAAGATCCATTCGTTTGACTACCTTGTGGAGTATATGTCATGCTGAAAATAACCATCATACACAAGGAAAGCATCTACTCCCATTTGGAAAGATCACAAACCCTAATTCACTTACCATGTTTCCGAAGATTGAAGATCGACATCAACTAAGGAGTGAAGCTATAAAAAGACCAATTTTTTGCAGCAATCAATATACATCTAATTAGATTCTCTTAGCATATTATTTGAGAGTCATTTGGTTTGTGATTTATGTAATGGCTAGAAGTTGTTCCCTAATCTGTTCAACGTGATAGTCTAGCATTTAGTGTTTTTGAGTGAAACATGTGAATGATTTATTTAATCCTTTTTGTATGCAATCTCGAGAGAGATGGTAAGTTGAAACACCTGGAAGATGGTGACTGATGGCTGGAATCTTCCCATGAAGAAAGATGAAAAAAGAAAGATTGTTAAGAAGTCGGAAGAAGAATGAGACAATGATGACTACCAGATCATCGGATTGAATGCAAAAGTAATGAATACCATTTTTTTGGCTATTGACATGAATGTTTTCAAACTTATCTCCACATGTGACAAAGCTAAGGATGCATGAGACATTTTGCAGACCACTTTTGAAGGAACAAGTAGTGTTCGTGCCTCACGACTCACCACCAGATTCAAAAATCTACGGATGGATGAAGTAGAAAAACTTGGAGATTTCAATGCCAAAATCTTTGACATTGCAAATGAAAGCTTTGCTCTAGAAGATGCCATTTCTGAAGAAAAACTTATTTGAAAAGTTCTTCGTTCCCTGCCCAAAAGATTCACCTACAAAGTCACAGCCATTGAAGAAACCAAAGACGTGAGCAAGATGAAGCTGCAAGAACTGATGGGGTCCTTACGTACCTTTGAAATGGGCCTGACAGAAGAAGAAATTGTGCAAAAAAAAAAAAGCATTGCTTTTCAAGAAGGTTCCAGTGCTGATGCTCTTAGTGATGTTCCTGACAGAACTGACCTAGCAGAATCAATTGCTTTATTGTCTAAAACCTTTTCTAAGTTTGCAAGACGCTTTGAGAAGTTTTCTTAAAATATTTCTGGCAAGAATAGATTTTCCAAACCTCGAAGAACCAAGGACGAAGATCCAAATGAAGACAAGCATAAAGAAGTGAAGTGTAGAGAATGCAGTGGTTTTGGTCATTCCCAAGCCGAATTTGCTAACACTCTTAAAAAGAAGAACAAGTCTTACAGTTCTACCTTAAGCGAAAGCGATGATCCTGATGATAGTGGAAGTGATGAAGAATGTGTAAGCAATCATATTGCCTTTATGACACATTCTGTCAAGGAGTTTGTGCCTACATCTATTCCTTACAATGAGTTTGAGAAGACATCTGAATGCAGTGATGATAAAGAATTTACTGAAGAATCAGCTATGGAGGCGTATAAAAAACTACATTCAAGCTGGATCATGGTGGTTAAAGTCAATGAAGAACTTCTTAAAGAAAATTCAGATCTTTCAAAAGAAAGAGATAATCTCTCCATTCGTCTCAAGGAGCTACAAGATGAACTGTTGTAGTCCAGGAACAATACTCAAGCACAGACTGGTGAACTTCAACACTTCAAGAAGTTTGTCAAAATGATGAACTCAGGATCATCTCAGCTAGATGAAATTCTCTCTAAGGGGAAGAGCCCTCCAAGATCATACTGGGCTTGGATACAATGGCGGTCAGACCTATGACAGGTTCTGTCATGGACAGACTTCTGGAACAAAAGATTCGACAGTTCTAGAAATTACATCAATGATCTTAGAAGGATGAGAAGAAGATGTCTATCTCAACCAGATCAGTTCTCCAGAAGAAACAACAGCAGTAACAGATCGAGGAAGAACCACAGAAACTATGTGGTTCATACCGCTCTCAATATTCATGTAAAGAGTAGTTGGTATTTCGACAACGGATGTTCGTGACCCATGACCGGAGATGCAAGCATGTTGAACAATATTAAAAAAGATTGTTCATATCAATCTATTATCTTTGGAGTCGGTGTCAGAGAAAGAGTGCTTGGACGTGGTTAGTTGAATGTTCCTGGCATGCCTCGCTTGGAAGATGTTTTGCTTGTGGAGGGACTAAAGGCTAATCTAATTAGTATTAGTCAGTTGTGCAACCAAGGCCTCATTATTCACTTTACTAGAGATAAAGAAAGTGTTCTACTGATGGATGGTGACAGATCACGGGACAATTGTTATCTTCTCAACATGAAGGGAACGTGCTTCAGATCTTAGCTAAGTGAAGCAAATCTATAGCATGAAAAGCTTGTCCATACCAGTTATCGGATTCTTCAACGGCTTGTAAAACCTGAAGCTGTGACAGGTGTTCCAAGTCTGAGTATTGATCGTGGAAAGGTGTGCAGTCCATGCCAAGTTGGTAAACAGATTCACACTTCTCATAAATCTGTAAAAAGGATCACCACTTCGAATGCCTTGGAATTATTACACATGGACTTGATGGGGCCTGTTCAAACAAAGCATTGGATGAAAGAAATTCATCTTTGTTTGTGTAGATGACTACACCAGATTCACATGGGTAGAGTTCCTTAGAGACAAGGTAGAGACTTTTGAGATATTCAAGAAATTGTGTCTCAAGATTGAAGTTGAGAAAGGATCAAACGTGGTGAGAATAAGAAGTGACCATAGTCGTGAGTTTCAAAATGTGTTCTTCAAACTATTATGTGAAGAAAAAGGCATTGGTCAAGAATTTTCTGCACCAAAAACACCACAACAAACTGGTATTGCTTAGAGAAAAAATCAAACTCTACAAGAAATGAGTCGAGTAATGATGAAGGTAAAATCTGTGCCTGACAACCTCTAGGTCGAGGCGTTTAACATAGCTTGTCATATTATCAATCGGGTTTACTTTAGGCCCAAGACAAGAATTACTCCCTATGAGCTATGGAAAGGGAAGAAGCTATATGTGAAGCACTTTCATATTTTTCGAAGTACGTGCTCAATATTGAGAGATAGAGATTATCTCACTAAATTTCATTTTTGGAAGTACGTGCTCAATGTTGAGAGATAGAGATTATCTCACTAAATTTGATGCTAAAGGAGATGAATGCATTTTTCTTGGTTATTCAAGAAATAGTTGTGCCTACCGTGTATTCAAAAAAAGAATCAAGACTATCATGAAATCAATAAATGTTGTTGTTGATGATCTGGAAGAACCTGCTGCCCAGACTAATGATAACAGTTTCGATATTTTAATCAATGTTCCTGCATCTGGGCCAGACAGTAGCAAAAATAGTGATCAGAATCAATCCAGGCCTGAAAACCATGATGTCTACAAACCATCAGAAGGAGTTCAGAAGAATCATTCTGCAGCTAACGTCATTGGGGAAATAAGTGAAGGGATCTGAACAAGAGGAGTTCGTAAGAACTATCGGGAACTAATTGCAAATGTGTGCTACACATCCACCATTGAGCCCAAAAATGTTAAAGAAGCCTTGAAGGACCATCAATGGATCAATGTCATGCAAGAAGAACTCTTGTAATTTGAAAGAAATGAACTGTGGGATTTAGTTCCACGATCTAAAGATGCTAATGTGATAGGCACAAAGTGGATCTTCAAAAACAAGATCGATGAGGAGAGGAACATAACCAGGAACAAGGCTAGACTAGTTGCCCAAGGATATTCCCAAGTTGAGGAAATTGATTTCAATGAAATGTTTGCCCCTATTACTCATCTTGAGTCAGCCCGTTTGCTTCTTGCCATGGCAACTTGGATGAAGTTTAAGTTATACCAAATGGACGTAAAATGTGCCTTCTTTAATGGGTACTTATTAGAAGATATTTTTGTTAGCCAACCCAAAGGCTTTAAGGACCCTCACCATCCTGAATTTGTGTACAAGCTGAAGAAAGCACTATATGGTCTTAAAAAAGCTCCATGTGCTTGGTATGAACGTCTAACCAAGTTTCTTCTTGAGAAAAGCTTTGTTCGTGGTAGAGCTGATAGAACTCTCTTTGTTAAAAGAGAAAAATTAGATATGATCATTGTTCAGATCTACATAGATGATATTGTCTTTGGATCCGTTTCAAACATAATGGTGGATGAATTTGTCAAACACATGACATCTGAATTCGAAATGAGTTTGGTAGGTGAATTAACCTACTTCCTAGGGCTTCAAGTGAAGCAGAAAGATGATGGAATCTTTGTGTCTCAAACAAAGTATGCAAGAAACTTGATCAGTAAGTTTGGAATGGAGAGTTGCAGTACGAAGAGAACACCCATGGAAACACATTTGAAGATGTCAAAGGATGAAGCGGGTGTGTTTGTTGAGCAAACCTTGTACTGGAGTATGATAGGTAGTCTGCTCTACCTGACTGCAAGTCGATCGGATATTTACTTTAGTGTTGGAGTGTGCACTCGATACCAATCCGATCGAAAGAAAGCTATCTAAAGGTTATCAAGAACATAATCAAGTACATAAAAGGTACTGTGGAGTTGAGATTATGGTTTTCCTACGATACAAACCCTAGCTTGGTTGGGTTTTGTGATGCTGATTGGGCTAAATGTACTGAAGACCGGAAGAGTACTTTAGGAGAATGTTTCTTTCTTAGAAACAACATGGTTTCATGGTTTAGCAAGAAACAAAATTCTATTTCGCTATCTACTACTGAAGCATAATATATTGCAGCTGGAAGTTGCTGCACTCAGCTTTTGTGGATGAAGCAGATGCTGCTTGACTATGGTATTCCACAGTCTGTGCTTACCATCTTCTGTGACAACATGAGCGCATAAATATCTCGAAGAATCCTGTTCAACACTCTCGGACTAAACATATAGATATTCGTCACCACTTTTGTAGCGCCCCGATCCTGAAAGACTGTGAAAATGGACCCTACGGGGGTGGAAATTAAGAAGCGGGAAAGAAATGGGGTAATTTAATTAACAAAACCTCAACAGAAGACTCAAAACAACCAAACATGCTTTATAATAAATTATATTTATGCATAATACCAAGATCAGAGTTCTTAACATTTAGCAAAAAGAGACAATGGAAAAATATGTAAATTACAATAACCCACATCTCAGCCTCGTCACCTCCACGCTCCAGCCTACTGAGCTAAAAATATTTGAAAAGATTTGGGCAGAGTACTAATGCACTTAGTGGGAATGTTCTCACAATTTAAGTTATGAAAATCATTTTATAAAAGTAATCTATCTGTGTCCATGAAGGTAGTGAAGCTTAGGAGGTTTAAAAGTTGGAAGCAACCTAAGTTCACCAAAATATTTTATCGTGAAACGCTTAAGAGTATAACCAGTCATGCCCGCAACCCTTCTACATCACCAACGCGTAAAGTTGAGTATGGCAAATGAGTATACCCAATGAGTGTAATCAATAAGTGTTGCATTTTAGTCATCTCGACAAGGAGTAGGGCATGACGAATAATGCATGCATACTGAGCTACTCACATTGACACATCGTTGATTTATGAGACTACGACAACATACAGTAACACGTAAAGTATTTAACACAAATTGTCACATATACAATTTTAACAAAGTAGAGCTTAATAGCTCAAAAGATACAATTTGCGAAGATAGTATAGTAGCCCACCTGAATAAAAAATAAGCTTTTAAATTCTGGATTAGTTTTGCTCAGGTTCTGCTAGCTCTTCTAGGCATACAATAACCAGTATTTTCTTAGTTTAACTAAATGACCCATATCAAAACTCAATCCCTAAGCTCCTTTTGAAATTAAGTTTCTATTAATTTTATTCAGTTTCTTCTGGGTTTTTAACTCGATGATTAACAAATTGACATTTTCTAATTATTAAATCATACAAATATTATTATTTACATTCATTATACCATTTTAATTAATGAAATAATACTTACACAATACATAATTAAGTAGGGAAAAGATCATGCTTTTAGTAAAGTTAAAACAATATTATGTAATTCTTAATTTAATAGCGCTTATATGTTAAAACCTAGATATATTTAAATATATAATCTGATATATAATAATACTATATAAATCCATTAGAAATTTACTTAATACAGTAAAGTGATAATCGCAAATTAATCAGGTTAGTAATTTATGTCTATCATATTAATTAAATGATTCAACTAATTAATCATCACGAAAAACCGCTAATTCCGACTAACAATCAAAATTCTTAATATTACATTAATAACCTTAAATTCAACTCCAAAAATATTAACTTAGATATATTTACAAAATTGATAATATATACATATTGACCTTGGATTAGCTTCAGAGATCTTCTCTCTCTCTCTCTCTCTCTCTCTCTCTCTCTCTCTCTCTCTCTCTCTCTCTCTTTTATCGATGAGGATTTATGATTTTCTGCATACTATATTATTTCTCTTAGTTAAATAAGAGTGAATGTTAAATTCCCTATTCATATTTAGTATAGATGTATAACATTACTACACTCTACCTCAAAAATAATACAAGGGCATGTGCATGTATCTAAATGCACATCCTAAAATCTATTACACAATCATCCTAATCTTCTTTTTCTATTCTTTATATATATATATATATATATATATATATACACACACAAGTGAGCTTACTATAACTTAATTGTCCTATATATATATATATATCTAGAATTCTCATAAGTATATATATACTTATATAATTTAATTGTTTTTCAAATAAAATAATAATATATTTAGATAGAACATAATAACATATAATATGATAATCATTAAATATAATTATATTTATCTAGATAGTTAATTATTAGGATCAGATATAATTATATCCTAAAATCATCTTCTAATACCCTAAGTGATAATAACAAGCACCTTTTAGGTTTTTTTTTTATAAAAAATAACATTCGGGGTTTGTAATAAAAATAAACAATAACTCAGGCCACTCTAACCTGCTCAATAACACACTTCAGCTGGAAAAAAAATGAGATCTATAGCGGTCTAATTTCTTCCCTAACTTACTCTTAAGGGTAACCATAGACTATTCTTTTACATATAAGTTTTGGATATTTCACTTATTTTAACTATTGGATGTATATTCCTAATAAAATTTAGATAATAAAATTTTGGAGTATTACACTCCTCCCCCCTTACAAGAATTTCATCCCGAAATTCACGTACCTAAGAATATCTGAGGATATTATTGTCTCTTTTTGCGTTCAAGTTCCCACGTTGCTTCTGTTCGATCACGATGATACAAGCACCAATGAAATTTACTTGTTTATTAGGACATGAACTTTTCTATCAAGAATCTCATGGGGATTTTCCTCATACGTCATATCAAAACGTAGATCTAACTCACTTTTTTTTGACGTGCTCTGGGTCAAATACGTATTTCATGAGCATTGAAACGTGATATACATCATGAACTTGTGCTAGGTTCAATGGTAGAGCTAGTCAGTAAGCAACCTCACCAATTCTTTCTAGTATCTCAAATGGCCCAATAAATCTTGGTTTCAACTTGCCCCATTTTCCCAATCTCACAATACTTTGTGTTGAAGATACCTTTAAGAAGACTTTTTCACTGACTTAGAATTTAGGTCCATTCTACACTTTTCTGCATAAGCATTTTGTCTGCTTTGTGTTTCTTTCATTCTCTTTCGAATTACGTCGATTATCTTGACAGTGGTCTGCACAATCTCTAGACCCAATATTTTCCTTTCTCCAACCTTGCTCCAATATAGGAGTGATCTGCATTTGCCACTATACAATGCTTCATATGGTATCATCTTTATAGTTGATTGATAACTGTTGTTATATGCAGACTCTACCAAGGGTAAAATATCATCCCTACTGGTATTTCTGTCCAACACAACTCCACGAAGTATGTCCTCCAAAATTTATATTGTTATCTCTCTAACTGGCCATCTATTTGGGGATGGAAAGCGGTACTGAAGCTTAGCTTTGTTCCCATTGCTTCTTGGAGACTTTTCCAGAACCTTAACGTAAAACGTGTATCACGATCTGTAATACCCTAAAATATTTTAGAAGATTTTATTCAACATATGTTACCCGAGGGTAATTTAGGAAAGAAGTTGAGTCCTTGTAGGACTCAAATAAAGGAAAAATCGTAGCCAGGGAAATCTGTTAAATTTAATTTGGTCAAAATTTGCTTTAAAAATATGTTATGATATTTTTCTCGGGTTGATAGAAAAAGTTTCAAGTATCGTGCCAAACTTTGAATTTTCCAATTTCGAGTTCAAATGAACTCTTGACACAATTTTAAGTTGGAAAATAATAGATTTAATAGAAAAAAGGCACATCCGTCATTATCCAATTTCTTTTTCAAAACATTATCTTATTCTTTTTCCATCATTATCTTCTTTCTTTTATTCGTAATTATCCTATTTACTTTTCTTCTATAAATAGGAGCCTAGGGTTTCATTTTTCATTCATTTTCAAAATTAAAACGCTGAGCAACTTCTAGAGAAGGTATGACCCTAGTTTCCTATTTCAATTCTGAAATAGTCATTTTGAAGGTGTCAACACGTAGATCACGAATACATGATTGAAATGATGACACGAAGGATGATCACGATGGAAAATTATCGTGACCGCCGCCAATTCCTCGGAGAAGGTACTTTCTCCGATTCTGGTCATTTAGACCGATGAATTTAGAAATTTCAAGTTCTAAATATGCTTGTATTTCGGTTATCTTTAATTCTACTGATTCCGATTTTTGATGTGAGTTTTCGGTATTTTTCCCCATTTCCATTTTATGTAAATCTCAGATCTACTCTTCCTGGATAGTCATATTATAAATCTTCTTTTTATAAATAGTCTTTGATCATTTGGATCTTGTAGTTAACCAGAATAGATTTTTGATTCTTCGTCGTTTGAAATTTGGATTCGAATATTATATTATAAATCTGCCCAGTTTGAGTTTATGTTCTAGCCGTCAGATCTTTGATCTGATTACACCATTAAATTTCTTATTTTCTGCACTATCAAAAATTGTACTTTTGAGTAAAAATCCAATGAGTATCGAGCCTGATACATTTTCAGCTAAAATCTGTGACGGGAATTTCCACCAGCCAGCTTTCCAGCCGATTTTCGGCCGGTGTGGCAGGAATTAGCCTTTGATCCCTTCTGACCGATTGTGGTACCCGTCGAGGTTGACGTGTGGCCACAGACGGTGCTCCGTTTTCGTGTTGAAATGAATTTAATATGATTTTTTGAAGTTAATGTCTCATTTTAAAAAATTACATTTTAGTTGGAATTGCTTCAAAATGTTTGTTAGATCTATCCTAGCAAAAAGGTTCCTTCAGCATTTATTCCCTATGGTGAATTCTCTACTTAGCTATAGATTTCATTTTTGTCCAGGCGGATTTTTGAGTTTACCCAATTATTCAAATCGTGTATTTAAATTCGTATCTTTTTCGCGTGTCGTCTGAAAATCATAAAATTTTCACACTTGCATTGTCATACGTGAAGTATGTTGTCAATTAAATTTGGTAAATTTTTGAAAGCCGGAAAGAATTGTAGATTAAATTTGATCATAATCGAGTAAAATGGCAAGTGGTCGACCTCCACCTTTTCCAAATGTTTTTGGACGGCTTTACTCGAAAATATTCGCTGAATTTAATTCCCTAAAGTGTTGAGTTGAGAATGATATCCTAATGTTGTGCATTGTAGTCCGAAGCCGTTTTATTAGTTTAGAATATTCGTATTACATTTAGTTTAGCTTAGAAAAAAAATCATGTATCTCTCCTAAGTTGAAGCTTACCTTATGTTATAGTTTCAAGGCCTAACATGATGCTAATATGTAGTTTCTCCTTTGTAGGTCCGAACCCGAGACCCATATTTAATTAGGATTTGCAAGACACGTGTAAAGCTTCAGCTACTATTAGCTAACCAGGTGGGCTATACAATCTTTGCCAATTGTATCTTTCGAGTCATTAAGCTCTACTTTGCTAAAATTGCATATGTGACTATCTGTGTTAAATATTTACGTGCTACTGTATGTTGTCGAAGTCTCATAAACCAGCGCTGTGTCAATGTGAGTAGCTACAGTATGCATGCATTATTCGTCATGCCTTACTCCTTGTCGGTGAGACTAAAATGAAACACTTATTGGTTATACTCATTGGGTATACTTTGGCCATACTCAACTTTACGCGTTGGTGATGTAGTTCGGGTTACGGGTAGTGACTGGTTATACTCTTAAGTGCTTCACGATAAAATATTTTGGTGAACTTAGGTTGCTTCCAACTTTTAAACCTCCTAAGTTTCACTACCTCCATAAACACAGATAGATTACTTTAACAAAATGATTTGCATAACTTGAATTATAAAAAACTTTCCCACTAAGTGCATTAGTACTCAGCTCAAATATTTCCAAACATTTTCAGGTCAGTAGGCTGGAGCGTGGAGGTGACGAGGTTGAGAAATGGACTATTGTAATTTATATATTTTTCCGTTGTGTCTTTTTGTTAGTATTCTGTTAAGAATTGAGCTTCCGCATTTATGATATTCTTTTGCTAAATGTTAAGAACTCTGATCTTGGTATTTTGTTGATATGATTCTGCTTCTCTGATTCTAAACATTTGTTGACTTCTTAGTTAACATGTCTCATATGCTTAACCATATAATTATTCCAAGGGAAGAAAGCCCCGTCTTTCGTTATGCCTGTTTGATCATTCATTTTGGCCTATGGAAGGGCTCCATTTGTTCAGCATATTGGTGTCTGTTTCTTTTGTCAACCTAGGAATAGATCTATTGATTGTTGGTATCTGTTTATTCATTTCCGTTTGGCCTATGAAAGGGCTTATTGAATTGTTACAGCTTCCATTCTTCTCTTATAAGCTGTTATAAACGGGGATTCGCTCTAGTCACAGAGGTTATGTTGTCCGATTTTTCGGAGGGCATAACTTATATTTGGTATACTCAGTTGTCAAATTTTATTCCAAACACTAATCCTTTTTTGATTAACACCCCGTCATTAATTTAATTACTCCATTTCTTTTCCGCTTCTTAATTCCAACCCCCGTGGCGTCCATTTCCATGGTCTTTTAGGATCGGGGCACTACACGATCGGACGTGATAGAAACTGGAATTCCATGTAGTCTAACAATCTCTTTTACATAAATCTATGCCAATTCACTTAATTCCATTATTGTTTCAATCGGTATGAAGTTTGCTGATTTGGTTAATCGATCTACAATGACCTACCCTGTTGAGTTTCCTTTCACTGATCGCGGTAAGCCTACCACAAAATCCATCTTTATATGCTCTCATTTCCATTCCAAAATTTCCAACAGTTGCAATAATCCTGAAGGTCATTGATGTATGGCTTTCACTTATTGGCATGTGTTAGTTTTGTATACTGGAAGACATGTCTTTGTATACTTTTCTGATGATATGATGATATAGATTGATTTTATTACAGTCACTATTTGCATTTACATTATTTTATAAATGTTTATGCATATTCAATATACTTACATTGTAGATGATATGGTGTGGGTAAACACATGGTAAGATCATATCATCAGATCCTTATATTGTATTAAAAGTCTCACGGGTTAGATGGTTCTGAATATACCATCGGTACACCGTAGAATAATCTGATAGTTAGTTTATCTTGACTAATTAATTATTCTAATACATGTGTTAGTGTATTGAGAAGAATCACGATAGGATACTGTTCTCTACTCTGACATTATAAGTTAGAGAATAAAGATCCACAGAGTTCGGGTTCTTAACTTATATTTATTGACGAACATATGTATGCTTTGTTTATTGCTTTGATTTATCCATGGGTGAGATTCTCTCATAGAATCAATAAACTCGATATCTTGGGTAATGACATTTGCATATATGATGTGTCGTGCATTATATATAAGCACCGTGTCCTGGTGAGCCAGGTTGATGATGTTCTCTTTAGAAAACACAAGTTCATGTGAAACCCTGCAGGTGGAATTTATTCCGTACATGATAAAACTTGTATAGTACTACTCAAGGTTTTAGATATTAATTAATTATAGTTGTCAGAGGTTTACATAATTAATTAATGAACATTAGATCTTAAACATGGGGAATGGCTGAACTAAAGGAGAAAACATATTCACAAATATGTATTAAATTGGTAAGTCAGTATTACTTCCTTAGTGGAATAAAAGTAATATTTAATTTATTTAATAATATCCTAAGTTTATTGGATATTAGAAATTAAATAAATTAGTAAGCCATTTTAATGGACTGGAGATGGAAAAAGGAACTAGAGGCCCAAGCCCAGTAGGTCTGGGACTTGATATTTTCATCTTTATAAGGAGGTGGGGGACGAAAATCA
Organism: Perilla frutescens; assembly: GCA_026008535.1. NCBI lineage: Eukaryota > Viridiplantae > Streptophyta > Magnoliopsida > Lamiales > Lamiaceae > Perilla > Perilla frutescens. The sequence goes on along the minus strand of BRKX01000003.1, from coordinate 65,206,150 downwards.
TAGAGTAACAAATCAGCCCCCTTGTGTTCTCTTTATCTCCACAATATCCATATCTATCTAGTAGATTTATGTCCACCCTAAATCTAGATACAGTCTGGGAATACAACAGAAGATCGAGAAGTGGAATTGCACCTGTGGGAGGCACCGATTTCATCATACACAATATCAAGATTAGACATTGTTAGAATTTTTTGCCTGAAACAATGTGAATTATGGATGTAAATTGCAAAGTTAAATGTAATGTTGAAGCTAGTGTTACCACATTGCCTTCAACATGCAGCGGAAACATAAACAGAACTTTGCACAAAATAAATTTTAAATCACACTCCTTACGGTGTGTGATTGCCTCAAGGCAAAATTCACTATCACAAGTGATAAATAAAACAATGTTGATGTTGTCTCGGTTCACTCCCTTAACAACACTGCATAAAACATACAGGGGAATATCCTAGCTTCACGGACTCGAATAATCTCTCAAACAAACCTATCTAAACACATAGATAGATTATAACAAGTCACTCTAAATCCTTGACTCTCAAAGTTGACTATCTAACCTATACACACAACTGGAATGAAAGTTTCCAGCTGATTAGGACGCTAGGCAGATGTCGGAGAAGATGTCTTGGATTTCAGAGATGACACTAGATGCAAGATTCAGAGCTTCTCACAAACCACGGTGATAACATGCTTGCATAAATGATTTTAAGGTCTGAAAAGGCCTTAAATACTTCCTCCAACTTGTCTTGTCAGTTGCATCACGATCCTAGATGACTTGAACTTGAATCAACCACCTTCAACTACCCATTGCTGAAGTGGACTTGAGATAATCGTCTTCTGCATTGCGTGGCACACGTTCTTCAACATCGTGCAATAGTAGCGGTTACTCTAATGACCCACGATCTCCTGCAGTGGTTAGTGTCAAAGACAGAGTGGGAACATCACGTCCCTATAAAATCGACAAAGTCAAAATCAAATATAATCCACGATTTAATCAGTAATAAAATACCCAATAAATCCAGAATTACATGGAAAATCATATGTGACAAAAATCACAATTTATTCAGATTAATTTAAAATAAATTAATACAAAATACTAGGAAAGAATAAGATTAATATTCCGAGTGTTATACTCGATATGACGATAATGACGTAAGATCATTAGATACGACATTGATTGCGATGTTATTAAACAAAGTGATAACATCATCTGGAACACGTCATACTCAACAATCTCCCCCTTAAGCTTATCATTTCTGCACAAAACATAAAGCTCAATATATATATGATTAGAGCCACAACGGAAGACGATCAAAAATGTTGGAGTTTAAAAACTCCCCCTTAAGATCTGCTCCCCTTTAAGTTATTATCTGTAAAATAATATACAAAGTTAGTGGGTATAATCCCCTATATGTGAATGTACAACAAGTTGGGTATTTATCCCTGTACAGAAACTTAATGTTGAGAGCATTCTCAACATAACAATCATCACATATATAAATAAATGCGACCACAATCACAATGTTGAAATCATTTTCAACACAAAACATCACATACTATAAGTCATGTGAGAAACAGAATATCAATGTTGAAATTATTCTCAACATAAAACATCACACATTAAAATATGTGAACTGAATATATATAGCAAAATCATCAACCCATGCTAATGATTAAAAACCAATTTATCCAAAGATATCCAACCTTGGATACCTTAATAGAAAAAATTAAACATGTGTCCAGTGCATAAAAAATAAACAAGGATGTAAACACATCCAAAAAAAACTTGTGTCCAGCACAATACATAAACATGAAATGAAATTGTTTTTGACAAAGAAATTTTCAAATTTTCTTCTTCCCCTTTACCTTGGCCACGGATTTCCCAACCTTCTCCTTTTCAACATCGCCACCATCACCAGCAGCAGCTGCAACTACTTCCCCTTTTTGTGTAGAAAGAGTTTCTCGAAGAGCTTGACGAAACTCAACCATGGCATTGGTGAGAATTGTTCTTTGATGAATCATCGAATCCATCTGTGAAATATAAGAGTTTAAGACCTGCACAGAAACAGTCACCAAGTGTGAGGAAGCACTTGGTATATTACTTTCTGAAAGAGGAGGGGAGAGAGCACTCTCTGCAACAACATCCTGCTCAACATCCCTTGATGCAGTAGTTGAACTTCGACCAAAGGTGTAAGGGAGATCAATCACACGATCTTCATTCCCTTTAGACTTGATGATAGAGATAGTTAAGGTTTCAGTAACTATTTTTTTCTTGTTTGGCTTCACACCTTGTTCAACTAGGATGGCATAGATGAGGCAGAAAAATGGCAATATACTGGTGGTGTTTCTCTTTGTAGCCGATTTCAGCAAGCAATCAAAAATGTAGTCTCCGAGATTGAAGGGGATTTTTGTTCCAAGTTTGAAGAGCAAAATAGCTTGATCAACGGTGAGGACTGAAGTGTTGGTTGTGGGTAACCAATTACACACAATTAATTTGTATAAAACAGAGTAGAAAAATGTGAGCTTAGAAGTGGAAATCCTGTTAGTCCACTTTGTCACCAAACCACTAGTAACAGTCGACACAACATTATCAATTAAATCTAGGCTAATAACATCATAATCATTGCCCAGACCTAAAAACTTGTTGATCAGCATGGGGTTAAACAGATAAATCTTATCCCTCATATAAACCTCCCCATATTTTCTCTTAGACTTATCACCCATCTCAGGAGACACATTAGCATAAAATTCAGCAACAACATCAGGCTCAAAAGAAGATAATGCAGTCACAGATTTCCAGAGACCCCTCTCTTTGAAGAAAACATCCATCCCATACTTTTTAAAACTAAGCACATCTATTTATTTTTCGACACGTGTGGGATGAAGAACAATAGTTTTATGAAGGGATTTAGCATGTTGAGAGTAGATTGTCTTAATGAAAGCAGAGGAAACATCATGAGGGAAACCTGGAGGATAGACTGGTTCAGAATCACCAGAATTAGCATCATCTTTGACATCGGCTGAATGAGTGGGGGATGAAGAGACTATCGCTTTGGTTGTGCCGGATAAGACCATCTCTTGCGAAGAGGTAGGGGAAAAACCTTTCTTTTTAGGGCCAGATGTAGCGCCTTTTTTCCCTTTCCCTTTCGATGCTTGTCTTGAAGTCGCAGGCTTGGTAGGAACATCGGTCTCTAGCATGGCAGAAATAAGCTCCTCTTGCTATTTAACATCAACTTCTACATCCCCAACAGCTTTGTCTGGAGAATTGTCAAGGGGATTTTCCTCTTCATCGGATTCATCTTTCAAGGACCTTGCTGGTTTCTCCTCAATCTTCAGAGTTCTCCTAGATTCTTTTGCTCGAACCCTCTCCAGCCTCTTTCTTGACAAGCCCTTGTTGACTGTGAAGTCGCTTAGACTTACGGGTAGGGCAGCTTTTTTTATTCTCAGCAAGAGCGCGAGTGTGTAACCCTAGATCTGGGTCAATAGTGTTTTCTTCTTCTCCAAGACTTACTTGCTGGTGTGGAGTAGGGTTTAGCACCAATGTAGAGTTAGGAGTGTTAGTTTTGTATACTGGAAGACTTGTCTTTGTATACTTTTCTGATGATATGATGATATGAAATGAAAGTTATTGCAGTCACTGTTTGCATTTAGATTATGTTCTATAATTGTTTTATGCAATGTTCCATATACTTACATTGTAGATGATATGGTGTGGGAAGTCACACGGTAAGATCGTATCATTAGAACCTTGTAATGTATTAAAGAGCTCACGGCTTAGATGGTCCTGAACACCCCATCGGTACACCGTAGAATAATCTGATAAGTTAGTTTATCTTGGCTAACTGATTATTCTAGTACACTGGTTAGTGTATTGAAGAGAATCACGATAGGATACTATTCTTTCTCTCTGACCCAGTTACTGAGAGAATAAAGATCCACATAGTTCGGGTTCTGAACTCATATGATATTGGCGAGCATATGTGTGTGTTGTTTATTACTTTGATTTATCAATGGGTGAGATCTTTTCGTAGATCGAATTCGATATCTTGGGTAATAACAATGTATACATGATGTCTCGAGCAGTATGCATGAGCACTGTGTCCTGGTGCGCCAGGTTGATGATGTTCTCTTGAGGAAGCACAAGTTCATGTTGAAACCCTGCAGGTGGAATTTATTCCGTACATGAATAAAGTTTGTGTGGTACTACTAAAGGTTTTAGATGTTAATTAATTATAGCTGTCAGAGGCTTACATAATTAATTAATGAACATTATATCTTAAACACGGGGAATGGCTGGACTAAAGGAGAAAGCATATTCGTAAATATGTATTAAATTGGTAGGTCAGTTTTACTTCTTTAGTGGAATAAAAGTAAAACTTAATTTATTTAATTATATCCTAGGTTTATTGGATATTGGATATTAAATAAATTAGTGGGCCAATTTAATATTCTTCTAGATCCCTGTTGTAGCCCAATTGACTGAAAGTGGACTGGATATTGAACTTGAGATAGAGGCCCAGCCCAATAGGGCTGGAACATGAAATTGCGCCCCTCCCTATATATAAGGGGATGGGGGCACAAAATTTTCATGATGTTATTCATAGGAAATCAGCCCCTCTTTGTCTCTCAAAGTTATGCACAAATTTCACAACTCTATCTAGTAGATTTCAGCCCACTCTGAATCTAGACACAGTTCAGGAATACAACAGAAGATCTTGGAGCAGAATTTGTGGTGGTCGAATTTTGAGCTAGGTAGTGCCATCCCTGTATTCATTCAACAGCAAGATTAGATATTTAATCTTGTCCTCCACAGACCGTCTATCGATTTGTAAGTATATTCGTTTCTATGTCTTCGGCTTTATTAGATTCGAATCTGCTTTGCATGCTTTTTGATTAGACTGTGATAAACATGCATGTTACATAAAATTATGTTTTGCATGAACACGGATTAATGAACATCCAAATGATCCTGCGGTGGTTTAATTCGAAAAAACCCCAACAACTGGTATCAGAGCGGGTTTTGGCACTGTTCTAGGATTAATCCAAGCATAAATTTCGAATTGCATATTAAATTTGATGATAAATTTATGGTGTTTAAATTTTCAGATTTAATTGTCATGTGTTTCGATTTTATGGTATTCAAAACTTGGAAGAATTTGAGATGTAAAAATCGAGAATTCTAGTTTTGAGGGTACTTGAATTTTCGGTCACTATGAGATTAAATTTGGGATGATATTTGATGTTCTTCAAATTTCCAGATTTAATTGTCATAGGGTTCAAAAATTTAGATGTCAAATTTTCGAATTTGATGTGTTAAAAATTCCCTAATTTGGTGTAGTAATTTTTGGCACTTTTGGAATTAAGTTTGGATGATGTTTTGATCAAGATCAAATTTTCAGATTTATTTCCTAGTGTGTTCGAAAATTATGATGATTAGAATTGGATTTGGTGATTTTTGATGTATATCAAAGATTACCTAATTCTAATCTAGATAGGTTTGAAATTAGAATTTTAAATTTGGTAATTTTTGAAGTGGATCAAAATTTCCAGATTTATTATTCTTGAAAATTTCGAAACCTCTAATATATTATTTGGAATTGTTTTTTGATTAATGTCAAAATTTCCAAATGTGAAATATAATGTAATTTTCGATTTTGTTAAAATAATTTGGAGAAGATTTTGATGAAAATTAAATTTCCAGATTTATTTAATGATGGTTTTCGAAAATTATGGATATTGGATTTAGATTTGATGTTATTTGATGTATATCTTAATTTACCTAATTTTAATCTAAATGGATTTGAAAATAGAATTTTAAATTTGGAAGAATTTGAAGTGGATCAAATTTTCAGATTTATTATTCTTGTAATTTTCGAATTTTATGGATTAAAAATTGGATAAGGTGATTTTGGATATATATAAATAATTATCAAAATCCAATTGTGATAAGATTTTAAATTTGGATAAGTTTTGGAAGATTTTGGATTGGAATCTAATCTCCAAACTTTATCCTAGAAGATTTAGATTCTTATGGATAATATTTGGATTATATTTTTGATTTATATCAATATATCCAATTATTATTTAATTAGGGTGGTTAGAAAATATTAAATAAATTTGGTGGATAATTATTAATAATTTACAGATTTATTTTGATGATATTTTCGAAATATACAAGATTTAAATTGGTGGATAATTATTTTAATTTCCAATTTTTATCTTGTGGATAATATCGAATTAATTAATTTAATTAATTGTAAAATTCGAATATTATTTAATATTCATGCATAGATATCATATGTTATTTTATGTGGATCATATAATACATGATTGTTGGTTTTGTAGACTGTGTTTGTTTGCAGGTTTACCAACTATCATGGCTCCTTTATTTTATGTGATGTATGTTTATGTTGAATGAATATTTGGCCGTATGCCGGTTTGGCTACGTGATTTTAATCCATGAGAAAATCCATGGATTAGGTCTAGGTTTTATTTTACGTTGTTTTAATGTAATTTTTATGAGTTTTTGAGTTGTAATTTTTATTCTAGCAATATTAGATTTTTCCTTTCGGAATAGATAGTCTGTATTGAATAAAGATCAGAGATCAACTCAAAAGAAGGAAAGTGGTTCAGCACCAAAAAGGAAGGTTCACGTCCCGAAACCCTAAATGGAGCTAGGATTTTCGGCGAGGCGCGGTGAAGGGGCGGCGGTTCCTAGCTGTTCCGGAGCTGACTTTCCAGTTTTATCTCATCAATCAACATGAGATATAAGCCATGATAGTTGGAATAATACTGTTGCTTATTATGTTGAAGCATGCAATGTTTTTATCTTTTTATGTAATGTTTGCATGTTCGATAATGGGATAAAATGAAACCTCAAACATAAATAACTAAGTGGGAGAGATTCATACCAAAGTACGTAGAAATCTCATACGGTCTCCATTAATATCTGGTTTAATTGAGAAGTGATGGGCATGCGCGTTGACATCGGTCTTCCTCCATATCGGATGTGTCATATCACAGATTTCTCTAGAAATTAAATCTCCTAAAAGGATAGTTGTAGAACACTATTAGAACTAACTGACTCCTCCATCTGGAGCGGTTAAATTCGAGTAGTGATCTTGGTGCGAGGATAATGGTGTGCACACTTAGATGTAATTTATTGATAAACGTCCACACGATCGTGGCTTATCAGTTAGACGATTACATGACCGTGTTAATTATCCGGCTATTAATTTGCTTGTTATAAGGAAACTCAACTAGAGGCAAATTAAAGGTTTAACCTATTTAAAGATATTTTTTATAAACGTCCACACTATCGTGGCTTATAAAAAATATTTTTAAAGTGTCGGTGAAAAAGTATATAATTTTTATGAGGCTTTCGATTATATACTATTTATCCTAAACGTGTTTTGTGACTGTACTGCATGTTTAATTTCAGTTATTTCATATCATCAATGGCACTCTCCAATCTGTCTTCAATCCTCAAAGAAAACAAACTTGTCGGTGAAAACTACAATGACTGGATTCGTAACCTTAACTTAGTTCTTGTTGCTGAGGGACACAAGTTTGTGCTTGAAGAGGTTTGTCCTCAGATGCCAGATGAGGGTTCTGACGAAGCCCAAAAGGTTGCATATGATAAGTGGCTTAGGTCTAATGAGATAGTGCGCTATTACATCTTGGCATCTATGTCAAGTGTGTTGCAACATCAGCATGAGCCTATGAAAACCGCTTATGATATCATGTACAATCTTAGGCAGCTATTCGGTCATCAAAACCGCTCGGCACGCCATTTGGCAATGAAAAAGCTAATGGATGCGAGAATGTCTGACTCCACACCTGTTAGGGATCACGTTCTCATGATGATGGGGTATTTATCTGAGATCGAGACCTTGGGTGGAGAGCTAGATGACGACTCTCAAATCGACATTGTTCTTCATAGCTTGTCTTCGAAGTTTGAGCAGTTCAGGCTGAATTTTAACATGATTAAAAAGGATGTCAGCCTGACTGAACTGCTCATAGATCTTCAAGCGGCTGAATTGCTCCAAAAGAGCAATCATGAGGCCCACATAGCTGAAAAAGGAGCGTCTTCTTCTGGTGGAAAAATGAAGAAGAGAAACGCACCTAAGAAGGCTGCAGATGAGGCGCCTAAGGTGAAGAAGCCAAAGGTAAAGATTCCTCCCGAGGAATTCAAGTCGAAGACTAAGTGCTTCAAGTGCGGCCAACCAGGTCACTGGAAGGCGACGTGTCCTAACAAGAAGAAGAAGAGAGGTACATCTCACACTCTGGTTTTGGAAACATGTTTAGCAACTTGTTCTACCCAGTCATGGGTAGTAGATACTGGAGCTACTGATCATATTTGCATGTCTTTACAGGGGTTCCTGGTAAAAGACAGCTGAGTGAGGACGAGATCACCGTCTACATGGGCAATGCTACGAGAGTGGCGGCTGTTGCAGTGGGAGACATTGTTTTACCTTTCAGTAGTGATAGAACTTTGGTTTTGAAAGATTGTCATTATGTGCCTGGTTTTAGGCGAAACTTGATTTCAGTTTCTAAATTGATTATGGATGGATATTCTGTTTCTTTTGATAACAAAGTAGTTATCTTTAGTGGTAAACATTTTATCACTTCTGGCACATTGGATGGACACTTATACTTTCTTAAACCAACTGAAAACACTACGCATAGACAACTGTTGAATACATCGATCATAAACCCTAACAAGAGAAAAGAACCTTCGAAATCGAATCAAACCTATCTTTGGCATCTAAGGCTAGGTCACATTAACCTTAAGAGGATACAAAGGCTTGTAAACGATGGACCATTGTCTTCTTTGGTACTGGAATCGTTTCCTTTGTGTGAATCCTGTTTGGAAGGTAAAATGACCAAGCGTCCTTTCCAGTCAAAAGGAAATAGATCCGAAGGGCTATTAAATTTGATTCACTCTGACCTATGTGGCCTTATGTCAGTTCAAGCTCGAGGAGGGTTCGAGTATTTCATCACTCTCATTGATGATTACTCTAGATACGGTTATATCTACCTGTTACGTCGCAAGTCTGAATGCTTTGAGAAATTCAAAGAGTTTAAGACGGAAGCGGAGAAACGAACAGGCAGAAGTATCAAGTCACTACGTTCTGATCATGGTGGCGAGTACCTCTCAAGCGAATTTAGGGATTACATGGCAGAGAGTGGGATTACATCCCAGTTGACTGCGCCTGGAACGCCACAGCAGAATGGCATGGCGGAAAGAAGGAATCGTACATTGTTAGAGATGGTTAGATCAATGATGAGTTATTCTGAGTTGCCTATTTCGTTTTGGGGATATGCCCTGGAAACAGCAGCCTATATTCTTAACTTGGTTCTATCGAAATCAGTTCCTGCTACACCTACAGAACTATGGACTGGACGAAAGCCCAGTTTAAACCATATTCGGATTTGGGGTAGCCCAGCACACGTGTTGTACAAGGAAGCTGATAAGCTGGCTCCTCGTACTGATATAAGGTTGTTCGTTGGATATCCTAGAGGAACGAAAGGTGGTTTGTTTTATAGTCCTAAGGATCAGAAGATCATTGTTAGCACCAATGCTCGATTCTTAGAGGAAGACTATGTCATAAACCACAAACCAAGGAGTCACATCATCCTTGAGGAGTTAAGGGGTGGATCAAATCCTACACCAGTTGTACAAGAAGAGGAACCACCAAACACTGCACAACGTGTCACAGAAGTACATGAACTGCCTCGTCGCAGTGGGAGGGTTGTACGCCAACCTGATAGATTCATTGGTCTGGGAGAGGCTTCAGATTTCCCAAAGGGTCTCAATGAATTGGATCCCAGGACCTATGACGAGGCAATTCGAGATAAAGATGCAGATTCTTAGAAAACTGCAATGGAGTCAGAGATTGGATCTATGGATCACAATCAAGTCTGGGAACTTGTAGAACTACTATATGGGGTAAAACCCATTGGCTGTAAGTGGGTATACAAGCGCAAGAGATGATCTGATGGGAAGGTTGAAACCTTCAAAGCTAGATTGGTGGCAAAAGGATATACTCAGAAAGAATGGATCGATTATGAGGAAACCTTTTCACCGGTAGCCATGGTTAAGTCAATCCGGATTCTCTTGTCTATTGCCGCTCATTTGGATTATGAGATCTGGTAGATGGATGTCAAGACGGCTTTCCTAAACGGAAGTCTTGAGGAAAACATTCACATGAAACAACCAGAGGGATTCATTGCTAAGGGCCAAGAGCACTTGGTGTGTAAGCTTAAGAGATCCATTTATGGACTTAAGCAGGTATCGAGGTCTTGGAACATCTGATTTGATGAGGTTATCCAGTCATATGGATTCGTGCAAAGTCCGGATGAGAGCTGTGTGTACAAGAAATGTGACTGAAACGTGGTGGCATTCCTCGTACTTTATGTTGATGACATCTTTCTTATTGGAAACAGTAAGAAGGCGTTGTTAAACATTAGGGTGTGGTTGTCCGAGCAGTTCAATATGAAGGATCTGGGTGAAGCCGGACATGTCCTTGGCATCAAGATCATTCGTGATCGCCAGAAAAGGATGTTATGTCTGTCCCAGGTGACTTATATCGATACAGTGCTAGCTAGATTTGGCATGCAAGATTCCAAGAAAGGTTTTATACCTTACAGGCATGGAATTCATCTATCCAAGGAAATGTGTCCCCAAACACAGTCTGAGATAGAGGAAATGAAGAAAGTACCATATGCTTCGGCTGTGGGAAGTTTGATGTATGTTATGCTATGCACTAGGCCTGATATATGTTATGCCGTTGGCATGGTAAGCAGATATCAGTCTAACCCTGGACAAGGTCACTGGACTGCGGTCAAAAACATTCTCAAGTACCTTAAACGGACTCGAGACTACATGTTGGTTTTCCGCTCTGAAAGTCTAGTACCTTTGGGTTACACGGACTCAGATTTTCAATCCGACAAAGATCAGAGTAAGTCTACCTCGGGCTATGTGTTTACATTAGGAGGTGGAGCCATCGCATGGAGGAGCATTAAGCAGAAATGCATTGCGGATTCCACCATGGAAGCTGAGTATGTAGCTGCCTCTAAGGCTGCAAAAGAGGCTATCTGGCTCCGCGGGTTCCTAGTGGGCTTGGGCGTGGTTCCTAATTTGCCTAAAACTATCATGATATACTGTGATAACTCTGGTGCAGTGGCAAATTCGAAGGAACCCAGAGCCAACAAAGCAACTAAACACATAGAGAGAAAGTACCATCTTATACGAGAAATCGTTAAGAGAGGAGACGTGGCGGTGGTCAAGATTGCATCTGAGGACAACCTGGCTGATCCATTCACGAAGAACCTGGCGGCTAAGACCTTTGATGGCCACGTGGAGAAAATGGGAGTGAGATGCAGACCCGGTAGCGCAGTTTGAGTTGATAGTTTTAGATTGGAGAGTTTGCCAGTTAGTTATTATGCTTAAAAGACATGCTTCAAGTATAAGTGGGAGATTGTTAGTTTTGTATACTGGAAGACTTGTCTTTGTATACTTTTCTGATGATATGATGATATGAAATGAAAGTTATTGCAGTCACTGTTTGCATTTAGATTATGTTCTATAATTGTTTTATGCAATGTTCCATATACTTACATTGTAGATGATATGGTGTGGGGAGTCACACGGTAAGATCGTATCATTAGAACCTTGTAATGTATTAAAGAGCTCACGGCTTAGATGGTCCTGAACACACCATCGGTACACCGTAGAATAATTTGATAAGTTAGTTTATCTTGGCTAACTGATTATTCTAGTACACTCGTTAGTGTATTGAGGAGGATCACGATAGGATACTATTCTCTGTCTCTGACCCATTTACTGAGAGAATAAAGATCCACAGAGTTCGGGTTCTGAACTCATGTGATATTGACGAGCATATGTGTGTGTTGTTTATTACTTTGATTTATCAATGGGTGAGATCTTTTCGTAGATCGAATTCGATATCTTGGGTAATAACAATGTATACATGATGTCTCGAGCAGTATGCATGAGCACTGTGTCCTGGTACGCCAGGTTGACGATGTTCTCTTAAGGAAGCACAAGTTCATGTTGAAACCTTGCAGGTGGAATTTATTCCGTACATGAATAAAGCTTGTGTGGTACTACTCAAGGTTTTAGATGTTAATTAATTATAGCTGTCAGAGGCTTACATAATTAATTAATGAACATTATATCTTAAACACGGGGAATAGCTGGACTAAAGGAGAAAGCATATTCGTAAATATGTATTAAATTGGTAGGTCAGTTTTACTTCTTTAGTGGAATAAAAGTAAAACTTAATTTATTTAATTATATCCTAAGTTTATTGGATATTGGATATTAAATAAATTAGTGGGCCAATTTAATATTCTTCTAGATCCCTGTTGTAGCCCAATTGACTGAAAGTGGACTGGATATTGAACTTGAGATAGAGGCCCCGCCCAATAGGGCTGGAACATGAAATTTCGCCCCTCCCTATATATAAGGGGAAGGGGGGCACGAAATTTTCATGATGTTATTCATAGGAAATCAGCCCCTCTTTGTCTCTCAAAGTTATCCACAGATTTCACAACTCTATCTAGTAGATTTCAGCCCACTCTGAATCTAGATACAGTCCGGGAATACAACAGAAGATCTTGGAGCAGAATTCGTGATGGTCAAATTTTGAGCTTGGTGGCGCCATCCCTGTATTCATTCAACAGCAAGATTAGATCTTCAAACTTGTCCACAGACCGTCTATCGATTTGTAAGTAGATTCGTTTCTATGTCTTTCGTTTTATTAGATTCGAATCTGCTTTGCATGCTTTTTGATTAGACTATGATAAACATGCATGTTACATAAAATTATGTTTTGCATGAACACGGATTAATGAACATCCAAATGATCCTGCGGTGGTTTAATTCGAAAAAACCCCAACAAGGAGTAGTAGTTTCCTCCATAGTAGCATCTGCATGTTCAGCCGGAGGAGATGAGGGTTTTTCGGACTCTGATTTGGGTCCTTCTGGAGTGAGTTCTGCTATTGCAGTTATTGCAGGAGTCGATGTGGCGGAATGAGTGATAGCTAATGTTCCAGCTGGACCAGAGGTAGAGGATGGAGTTCCCATAGTCTTCTCGAACATTTGTTTTATCATCTCGAACATTGTTGTGAGATCCTTGGGTTCCGTCATAGTTAATCTTTAAAAAGCTTTGAAAGAGAGAAAAAAGAGAGTGGGAGATGAAAAGGCTTCGAGAAGGAGAGAGTGAGAGAAATAAAATTAAAAAAATTCCAAATAGGGGTTGATATACTTTCTCAACCTCAAAAATCAGAACAACCTCCTGTCACATCACCCATTTTTTATTTTTCTTATCAGAGAAAATATTTAAATAAAACAAAACTAGTGGATAGGGATACACCATACACAATTTAACTTTTTAAGGTCATGGGCATTTCATTCACATACACATTTTCAAACTTTCAAGTAGCTGATTTTGTTAAAGTCTTGTGCAGACAGACCATAATTTCATTAATTCAACCTCAAATTATATACAAAAGAGATAAATAAAAACAAATAAAATAACTGATGTTGATAGAAGAACAAACACACATCGAGTTCAACTTCAGTAAATAGAAAGAACTATTTAAACAAAGCACATTCTAAGAGACTTTCTCAAGGTAGAAAATCTCTCAAAATCAAGGGGCTTGGTAAAATTATCCGCTGTTTGATTCTCAGTGGATATGTACTTGATGTTTATGATCTCCTTTTCCACCAAGTCTCTGATGAAATGATGCCGAATGTCAATGTGCTTAGTGCGTGAATGTTGAATAAGATTCTTTGAGATTTCAATAGCACTGGCATTGTCACACAGCAAAGTAAGAGATGAGATTGTCAGGCCATAATCCTTCATCATTTAGTTCAGCCACACCAACTGAGAACAACAACTAGCAGTTGCAACATATTCAGATTCAGCTGTTGACAAGGAGATGCAATTTTGTTTCTTGCTTGACCAAGAAACCATATTGCTTCCTAAAACGAAGCAACCACCGCTTGTGCTCTTCCTATCATAAACATCACCTGCCCAGTCTGAATCACTGTATCCAATAAGGCTGGTGTTGTTATCTTTACAATACTTGAATCCAAATTCGACTGTACTAGCAACATATCGAATTATTCTCTTGACAACCTTTAAGTGAGACTCATTGGGTTGAGCTTGGTATCTTGCACAAACTCCAAGACTGAACATGATATCAGGTCTGCTAGCAGTTAAGTGGAGCAAGCTTCCAATCATTTCTCTATACATAGTTGGGTCAACATTGACACCAACATCGTCTTTGCTCAGTTTTTTAAAGGATCCCATTGGTGTCTTCATAGGATTTGCAGCTTCAAGTCCGAAGCGTTTGATCAGATTTTGGCATACTTGCTTTGGAATATAAAAATCACATATTTATCTTGCTTAATTTGGAGACTAAGAAAGTAGGCCAATTCACCGACCATGCTCATTTCAAACGTGTTTCACATTGCATCAATAAACTTACTGAGGAGGTTAGAACAAGTGGATCCAAGCACAATATCATCAACGTAGATTTGTACAACAGTGATGTGTTTGTGAATCCTGTTGATAAACAATGTTTTATCAACCACGTCTCTTGAAAAACCAAAGTCAATTAAAAACTTCATAAGTCGAGCATACCAAGCTCTAGGTGCTTGTTTAAGCCCATACAAAACCTTGTGTAATTTCAGCACATGGTTTGGTTTTTCATGACATTCAAAGTCTTTTAGTTGTTCAACATAGGCTTCCTCATTCAAACTGCCATTCAGAAAGGCACTTTTGACATCCATTTGATGCAATGTAAACCCAATGTGGCAAGCAATGGCAAGTAGTAGACGGATAGACTCTATTCTAGCAACAGGATCAAATGTTTCATCATAGTCTATTCCTTCTACTTGTGTATAACCTTTAGCCACCAGTCTGGCTTTGTTTCTAACCACATTTCCAGACTCATCAGTCTTGTTCTTAAAAATTCATTTGGTTACAATTACATTTTTTTTTCAGGCCTTGGAACCAATTCCCACACATTATTTCGAACAAACTGAATAAGCTCATCATGCATTGCTTCTACCCAGAATTCATCTTTTAATGCTTCTTTGACATTTTTAGGTTCCACACTGGATAGAAAATATGGAATGAACACAAGGTTAATAACTGATGACATGCAAACCTGTTTGACCAATTCAGCAACATCGGCCAAGCTTTTTGTTCTAGTTTTGACTCCTTGAGATCCATCACCTATGATTTGGGAATTTGGGTGATCCCTTATTATTCTCTTCGATGGATTACGTCTTGGTTCATTCTGTGCCAGTGCAAGTTGTTCATCATCACTTTCATAGGAGGAGTCTGAATCTGGTGTCTGCGGTGATGTTGATTCCTTTGCTGAGGGAGATGAAACATTAGATTCAAGATCAGGACTTCTTATAGGACTATTGTTATATATTGACAGACTCTTGTACGGCCTTAGTTCTTAGATTAAGAACTCAGTATGCTCTGCTGTTTTGAGCATATCCCAAGAACAATCCTTTGTCACTCTTGGAGTCAAACTTTCCATGATGGTCTCTGTCGTTCAGGATCTAGCAGACACATCCAAACACATGAAAATATTTGAGAGTTGGCTTTCTTTCTCTTAGAAGTTCATACAGAGTCTCCTTTCTTCCTAGTCGAAGATAGACTCTGTTCCTGATGTGACAGGCTGTGTTAACAGCTTTAGCCCACAGCTTCTTTGAAAGCCCTTTAGCTTGCAACATTGCGTATGATATTTCCTACAGAGTTTGATTTTTTCTTTCTACTACTCCGTTTTGTTCTAGAGTTTTTGAAGATGAATACTCGTGAAGTATTCCTTTTCTTTCACAAAATTCATCAAATGCAGCATTCTCAAATTCTCTTCCATGATCAGTTCTTACGCATGCAATGTTGGTGTCAAATTACAGACACATTATGCGGTAGAATCTTTTGAAGACTTTGAATATTTCAGATTTATCTGTAGAAATTCAACCCAAGTATACCTTGAGAAATCATCAACAATGACAAGGATGAAACTCTTACAACTCATACTCTTTGTATCGACTATTCCCATGATATCCATGTGTAAGAGTTGGAAACATCTTGTTATATGACATCCACCTAGGCTTTTGCGAGGTATTCTAGTTTGTTTTCCCTTTTGGCAAGTACCACATATCACATCATGTTTAACATTCAGCTTTGGTAGGCCACGGAAAGCATTGGATGCAATCAATTTATTTAAATTTACCATGCTCACATGACCGAGTTTTTGATGAATCAACTTTGTTTCATCATTTATAGTCATGTTGCAGGTTTCATCTTTGTCAGCATGATATTAATTGTCAGATGCATGGCTACCAAACATTATGCATTTGTCGTGTTTATCAAATACTTTACAAGTATTTTTATGAAACTTGACATGCATGCCATCATCACACAACTGACTAATGCTGATCAGATTGGCCGTTAATCCCTCAACATGCAGGACATTCTAGAGCTTAGGGAAATTTTTGACATTCAAGGTTCCTTTTCCAACAATGTTTCCTTGAGCTCCTCCACCGTAGCTAAGTTTGCCTTTGTTGGTAGTGGTATATTCTTCAAGAAATTCCTTGTTGCTGGTCATCTTTCGAGAACATCCACTGTCAAAGTACCATGTTCCGGCAATATTAGCCTTCAAGGATGTGTACACAACATTGCAGGTGTACTTCATCATTTTGGACTTCTTAGGATTTTTGTTCTTTGATGTGGTCCCTGATGTTGTTCTTCTAGTTGCAACATCATCATGAAATTTGAAGCAGTGTGGTTTGATATGTCCAAGCTCTTGACAGTAATGACAAACATACTTTCACACCCTTGAGCCTTTACATTGCTTCTGATCATCATCTTCAACATTGTTCCTTGTCATTGTGCTTCAGTTGTTACCTCTCACAAATTGAACAACATGGTTGTTTGAGAAAGAGATGGAAGATTTATTGGAGAACCCCAGTCCAGCTCTGTCTGTCTGTCCCTATGTTAAGGCTTCATTTAGGACATTCGTTCCTTGATTTCACTTCTGAAATGTTCTTGAGGTGTCCTCTACGTCCTTCTTCAGTTTGCTGATTTCAACATCACTTTTGGTAAGTCTAATTTCTAAACTTACAACCTTCTCTCTAAGAAACTGATTTTCTTCCATGAGAAATCTTAGCTCTTTTGATTGAGTTGTCCATTGAATGCAGACTTCATTCACAACATTGTTGAGCTCTTGAAGGGATGTAGTGGGTCATTCTTCATGTGGATCATCATCTCTGATTTCGGAAGCATGATTGAACTCATCCAAAAGAGTCATTTCATACCAATTTGTAGTATTGGGAGAAATCTCAGTAACTTTATCTTCAACATCTGGAAGAACCTCATCTTCAACTTCACATTTTTCAATGTCGAGTTTATCAAGTTCATTAATACCATTCAGAGCATCAATAATCTGGTCATCTTCCTCCATGTCATTGATGAAAAACACTCTATGATCTGAACATTTTCAGCATCAAACTCATTACTGAGAACAACATTAAAATTATTTCTTTGTCTTCTTCCTGCTGGTAGACATTCATTAGAGTAATGTCCATATCCAGAGCATGCTCTACATTGAACTGAATCAATGTATTTCCCAGTGTCAGCAACTTCCTTCTTGACATTTGATCTTCCAGAGTTTGATGTTGATGAGGATGGAGAGTTAAACAGCCACCGAGGTTTAATATTTGGGGGGCTTTTCTTTATGGACCGGACCAGTGAGTTGAATTTCTTTGTCAAGAGTGCGACACTTAGATTTTCTTCCTTGTTGATTTCCTGAAGTCCATCAACATCATCATGAACATCAGGTGAGACAGTTGTTGTCTGGAGCGCAATTCCCCTTGAAGTTGAGTTTTCTTTCTGGTTTTGTAGATTCATCTCAAATGTTAGTAGAATGCTGACCGCTTCACTCATACTCATGGTTCCCACATCGTGTGCTTCTTCAATTGCAGAAATTTTCATATTGAATCTTTCTGGGAGAGTTCAAAGCAGCTTGCTAACCATATTTTCATTAGAAATTGGACTCCCAAGAGCGGTTGATTGATTTGAGATCTCACATAATTTTTCAGCATAAGATGAAATAGTTTCATCTTCAAACATGCGTGTATTTTCAAACTTGGATGTGGAGCAGCCTCAGTTTGGTCTTCCTCATACTAGCAGATACTTCACAATGTTCCTGAGGAATGGTCCATGCTTGATATGCAGTAATACAATTGCAAATCATCTTGAAGTATGGCACATCAACTGAAACAAAAATCGCATTCAGAGAACGAGCATTAAAATTAGAGAGTATTCTCTCATCATTTGTCCATTGGGATTCTGGAGTTAACACAAAATCTCCATTGGGACCTTCCATCCTAGGAGGGCTCCATTATTTAATAACTGTCATCCATGCTCTTTCATCGATAGATTTGATGTAAATCTTCATTCGAGATTTGCACATGACATAGTTTCTACCATTGCTATCTAGAGTAGGAGGACGACATTGATTAATCTGAATATCCATCATAGATTTCAAGCAACACTGGATTGAGTACTTAGTGTGTCAAGTACTGGCTCTTGATGCCACTTATTAGAATTTATTGCCTGAAACAATGTGAATTACGGATATAAATTGCAAAGTTAAATGAAATATTGAACCTAGTGTTACCATATATCCTTCAACATGCAGCGGAAATGTAAACAAAACTTTGCACAAAATAAATTTTAAATCACACTCCTTACGGTGTGTGATTGCCTCAAGGCGAAATTCACTATCACAAGTGATAAATAAAATAATGCTGATGTTGTCTCGGTTCACTCCCTTAACAACATTGCATAAAACATACAGAGGACTATCCTAGCTTCACTCACTCGAATAATCTCTCAAACAAACCTATCTAAACACATAGATAGATTACAACAAGTCACTCTAAATCCTAGACTCTCAAAGTTGACTATCTAACCTACACACACAACTAGAATGAAAGTCTCCGGCTAATTCGGACGCTAGGCAAATGTTTGAGAAGATGTCTTGGATTTCAGAGATGATACTAGATGCAAGATTCAGAGCTTCTCACAAACTACGGTGATAACCTGCTTGCATAAATGATTTTAAGGTCTGAAAAGGCCTTAAATACTTCCTCCATCTTGTCTTGGCAGTTGCTTCACGATCCTAGATGACTTGGACTTGAATTAACCGCCTTTCTCTATCCATTGCTGAAGTGGACTTGAGATAATCATCTTCTGCATTACGTGGCACACGTTCTTCAACATCGTGCAATAGTAGCGGTTACTCCAGTGACCCATGATCTTCTGTAGTGGTTAGTGTCAAAGACAGAGTGGGAACATCACGTCTCTATAAAATTAGAACAGATTTTGACTTTGTCAAAATCAAATATAATCCACGATTTAATCAGTAATAAAATACCCAATAAATCCATAATTACGTAGAAAATCATATGTGACAAAAATCACAATTTATTCAGATTAATTTAAAATAAATTAATCCAAAATACTAGGAAAGGATAAGATTTATATTCCGAGTGTTATACTCGATGTGATGAGAATGACGAAACATCATCAGATACGACATTGATTGCGATGTTATCAAACAAAGTGATAACATCATTTGGAACACGTTATACTCAACAGACTTGTCCTCAATCTAATGTTCATTTGTAAGTGATTTTCAATTTTCTATGTTTCCGCTTTTAGTAGAATCAAAGAACCGGTTTGCATGTTTAATTGAACTCATTTAATTAAAACATATGTGATGCATAAATATATGACATACATAATATTAGGATTAAAGAACAACCAAATAGATCTTGTGGTGGTTTAATTCAAAAAAAACCCCAATAATTGGTATCAGATCGGGTTTTGGCTCTGTTCTAGTTTTAATCCTTGGGTTAATTTCGACATATTTGATTAAATTTGATGTTAAATTTATTGTTGTTAAATTTTTAGATTTAATTATGCATGTGTGTCGATTTTAAGTGGATCAAAACTTATATGAAATTTTTATGGTGTTCGAAAATTTCAGTTTTGAAGATTCAAGTAATTTTCGATCATCATCCTATTAACTTTGGTGTTTTAAATTTTCTAATTCATTCTATGTATTTTCGATCATGTTAGATTAATTTGGAGAAGACTTTAATTAAAATTAAATTTCTAGATTTATATAACATGTAGTATCGAAAATTATAGTGTTAATTTTAGGAAAAATTAATGTATTAAATTCCCTAATTTTTCTTGTGTAATTTTCGGTCCTATTAAATTAAATTGGAAAAGTTTTTCATAAAAATCAAATTTTCAGATTTATTTAATTAGGTGTTTTGAAAATTTAGTGTTGAAGAATTAGATATGGTATTTTTGGTGTGTATCACAAAGTTATCTAATTCTAATATACATAAAAGTTGAAAATAAAATATTAAGTTTGGAAAGTTTGAAGTGGATCAAATTTTCAGATTTATTATTTGGTAATTTTCGATTTTTATGCTTAATAGAGTTGGAGAAGGTAATTTTGATATATATTATTAATTATCAAATTCTAAATACAATAAGATTTGAAAATAGAATTTAAATTTGGAAAGAATTTGAAGTTGATCAAATTTCTAGATTTTTATTCTTGTTATTTTTGAAAATTTTGTAGATAGGAATAGGAAAGGTAATTTTTGGTGTATATCATAAATTACTTAATTCTAATCTAGATAGAGTTGAAAATAAGATTTAAATTTTGAAGTGGATCAAATTTTCATATTTTTATCTTTAATATTTTCGAACCTAGTCTAATATTTGGAATAGATTTTTGATCTATATCAAGATTTTCAAATATTAATTAATTAGAGTTTAATCAAAAATTAAGTAATAAATTTGGTGGATATTTTTAATAAATTTCCAGATTTATTCTTATGATATTTTTGAGTATATCAATATTTAATTTGGTAGATAATTATTTAATTTTCAAATTATATCTTGTAGGTAATTTTGAAATTTTTAATTTAATTAAATGATAATTTTGAAAATTATGTCATGTATGGATATCATATGTTATTTTATGCTAATCATGTAATTATGATTGTTGGATTTGTATACTAACATGTTTGCAAGTTTACCAACTATCATGGCTCCTTAATTATGTGATGTATGTTGTAATTTATGTTGAATGTATGATGGGCCGTATGTCGGTTTGGCTACGTGATTTAAATCCATGAGAAAAATCCATCGATTAGGTCTAGGTTTTATTTTATGTTGTTTTAATGTAATAGAAATAAAATTGTTAGACCTAGAAGTGATTTTCGATAATCACTAAGTTTTTGAGTTGTAATTTTATTCTAGATATGTTAAAATTTGTTGCCTGAAACAATGTGAATTACGGATGTAAATTGTAAATTTAAATGAAATGTTGAAGCTAGTGTTACCACATTGCCTTAAACATGCAGCGGAAATGTAAACAGAACTTTGCACAAGATAAATTTTAAATCACACTCCTTACGGTGTGTGATTGCCTCAAGGCGAAATTCACTATCACAAGTGATAAATAAAACAATGCTGATGTTGTCTCGGTTCACTCCCTTAACAACACTGCATAAAACATACAGAGGACTATCCTAGCTTCACTTACTCGAATAATCTCTCAAACAAACCTATCTAAACACATAGATAGATTACAACAAGTCACTCAAAATCCTAGACTCTCAAAGGCGACTATCTAACCTACACACAAAAGTGGAATGAATGTCTCCAGTTGATTGGGACGCTAGGCTGATGTTTGGGAGAATATCTTGGATGTTTGAGACGACACTAGATGATGTAACCCGGACAATTTGTACAGGATACGAGAATGAGTGGAAGACTTCTAGGAATGAACACGTCAACTATGGAAGAACTCAATCCTACTCTAATGCTCAATAAACCGAAAATAAACTGAAATAATAAGAATAAGACTCAAAACTAATAAAAACGAAGAACTAGACCTAATTACGATATCTAGACGATGACACAAAAACAATACACAAAATCCAACTATGAAGGGCTGTTATGGGCGTGATTTAGTGCTGGAAGGATGAAGTATTTGGGACGTGAGTGATGGTGAAGAAAGGTTAGGAGTAGGTAGGGTATGATAGGATTTAGATGAACTTACAGTTTGGATGGAATTTGTTGAATAGAACATGAATTGGACTCGAGCGCTTGACGAACAGCTCACGATCGGCCTTGGAATGTTGGAGGATGTTACAGACGTTGATGTGAAGGTAGAGGACGTCGATGATGAATGTCGAAGGTGGCAGTGTTGTGATTTGTAACCCGATTAATCCCTGGCGTATCTTGTACGATGAAAATGAATCTCAAAGTCGAGTTCACCCTAATTCCTCGTGTGAATTAGAACATTCCCTTAATGTATGACTCAAAGCTTGCTAGGCTTCCAGAATGAGTATTTTCGAGAAAATAATCATAAACTTTAAACGGTTGAGACACAAATTGAATGCAAAAGCAAATTTAATCAATAATGTCTAAAATTTCAAAGTAACATGGTTCCCCTATTTATAGGGCTTAATATGCACAAAAAATGGTAGAAAAAAGGCCTCAAATCTTATCCAAAAAGGATCTCTAATTATACTAGAAAAATACATAAACTAGAATTCCATTCAAGGTAGGAAATTGCCTTAAATACAATTCTAGTCAAGCCTAATCAAAAGAGGACGAAAATTACATCAAAATATTAAATAAAATCTGATCTACTATAGTCTTAAATTAAATAAAATAAATACTATAGTCTAAATAAAATTTAACCCTTAATTAATTGGACTAAGGGCCGAAAATCAACTCCTTGTTTGCATGCAATTCACATCGGCTATTCATGCACATGCACACATGCACTTCTCTTCTTCTTCATGTATTATTCTTCAACTCTTGATCATGATCTTCACAAGTTAAGAATGTAATTAACTTGAGGCTACAATGCACGTCCAACTCTTCCTCTAGCTTCATTCGAACATAAGCTTGCAAGTAGCCTTGTAGACGCTTAGCTCGTAACCTTGTAATTGGACCTCTAATTTGCAACTCTGGGTTTGAATCATCATTGCTAACCATGGATTCATCATTCCCTCCCTTCTGAAGAGAATTCGTCCTCGAATTTGAATCTTCATCTTGATCGAACTCATCTGCAACAAACGGAGATAAATCAGCTATATTAAAAGTTGAAGAACATTTGTACTCACCTGGAAAATCAATGCGATATGCATTGTCATTAACTCAACTGAGTACAGTAAATAGCCTATCTCCACGTGGCGACAACTTGGACTTTCTCAGATTTGGAAACCGTCCAGGACTTAGATGAATCCAAACGCGATCTCGGGCTGAAATATCACTTGCTTGCATCGCACGTTTCTAGATTCGGCCGTGTGCTTCCCTTTGTGCTCAATGTGACCACACACTCTCTCATGCATCTCCTTAACTTTGCTCAGCTCGTCTCAAACCTTCAACACTTGTTAGATGCTCAATAGGTAAAGGTAACAAATCAGTAGGCGTTAACGGATTAAATCCATAAATAACCTCAAAAGGAGACATATTAGTAGAAGAATGTACCACACGATTATATGCAAATTCAGCGTAAGGCAAACTCTCTTCCCAAGACTTCAAATTATTTTTAATTAAAGACCAAAGTAGTGTGCCTAAAGTGCGATTCACAACCTTAGTTTGACCATCGGTTTGTGGATGACATGCAGTAGAAAACAACAACTTAGTCCCTAATTTACCCCACAAAACTCGCCAAAAATGTGCTAAAAACTTAGAATTCCTATCACTCACAATAGTTTTAGGAATACCATGCAATCTAACTATATGCACAAAGAATAGATTGGCAATATGCACAACATCATCGGTTTTTCTACATGTAATGAAATGAACCATCTTAGAAACCTGATCAACAACTACAAACATAGAAGCCTTACCCGATCTAGACCTAGATAAACCCAAGATAAAATCAATAGATAAATCAATCCAAGGCGAACTAGGGGCGGGTAGGGGCGTGTACAAACCAAAAGGATATGAAGTAGACTTAGACCTATGGCAAGTAACACATCTACTACACACATGCTCAACATCTCTTCTCATATGCGGCCAATAAAAATGCTCATGCAGCAAGCCTAATGTCTTATTCACACCAAAGTGACCCATCAAACCTCCCGCATGTGATTCTAACACAAGTAGCTCACACATAGAACACAACTAGGAATGCATAACTGAGAACCACGAAATAGAAACCCATCATGCACGAAAAATCCATGAAAATCCTTAGACTTGGTCGAACAATCAACATAAATCGAACCAAAGAATGGATCACATGCATATAGACTCTTAATTGATTCAAAACCAAGCATTCTAGCATGCATCAAATTCAACAATGTTGGGTTTTTTTTAAATTAAACCACCGCAGGATCTATTTGGTTGTTCATTAATCCTTGTTCATGCAAATCATATTTTTATTTCACATGCATGTTTATCACAATCTAAAGAATTAACATGCAAAACAGATTCGAATCTAATAAAGCGGAAGACATAGAAATGAATCTACTTACACATCGATAGACGGTCTGTGGACAAGATTACAGGACTAATCTTGTTGTTGAATGAATCAGGAATAGGCGCCACCTATCTCCTCAAAATCGGCCACATAGTATTCAACTCCAAGATCTTCTGTTGTATTCATGGACTATATCTAGATTCAGAGTGGGCTGAAATCTACTAGATAGGTTTGTGAAATCTGTGGATATCTTGAGAGACAAAAGAGGGGCTAATATTATGTGCTAAAATTTCGTCCCCCCCTTCCCTTTTATATAGGGAGGGGGGTGAAATTTCTTTTCCAAACCCTACTGGGTTTGGGCCTCTATCTCAAGTTTTATATCCAATCCACTATCAGTCAATTGGGCTACAACAAGGATCTAGAAGAATATTAAATTGGCCCATTAATTTATTTAATATCTAATATCCAATAAACTTAGGATATAATTAAATAAATTAAGCTTTACTTTTATTCAACTAAAGAAGTAAAGCTGACCTATCAAGTTAATACATATTTGCGAATATGCTTTCTCCTTTAGTCCAGTCATTCCCCGTGTTTAAGATATAATGTTCATTAATTAATTATGTCAGCCTCTGACAACTATAATTAATTAACATTTAAAACCTTGAGTAGTACCACACAAGCTTTACCATGTAAGGAATAAATTCCACCTGCAGGGTTTCAACATGAACTTGTGTTTCCTCAAGAGAATATCATCAACCTGGTGCACTAGGGCATGGTGCTCATGCATATTGCTCAAGACATCATGCATACATTGTCAATACCCAAGATATTAAGTTTATTGATCTACGAAAAGATCTCACCCATTGATAAATCAAAATAATAAACAATGCACACATATGCTCGCCAATATCACATGAGTTCAGAACCCAAACTCTGTGGATCTTTATTCTCTCACTAACTGGGTCAGAGATAGAGAATAGTATCCTATCATGATCCTCCTCAATACACTAACAAGTGTACTAGAATAATCAGTTAGTCAAGATAAACTCACTTATCAAATTATTCTACGGTGTACCGATAGTGTGTTCAGGACCATCTAAGCCGTGAGCTCTTTAATACATTACAAGGTTCTAATGATATGATCTTACATGTGACTCCCCACACCATATCATCTACAATGTAAGTATATGGAACATTGCATAGAACAATTATATAACATAATCTAAATGCAAACAGTGACTGCAATAACTTTCATTTCATATCATCATATCATCAAAAAAGTATACAAAGACAAGTCTTCCAGTATACAAAACTAACAAGTAATGTGTACCATCTAGATAGGGCATCGACAATGACGTTGTCTTCTCCTTTCTTGTATTTGATAACGTACAGGAAGGACTCGATGAACTCGACCCATCTCGCATGCCTCTTGTTCAAATTTTACTGCCCTTTCAAGTGTTTCAAGCTCTCATGGTTCGTGTGAATCATGAACTCATTTGGCTATAGATAATGCTGCCATGTCTCCAATGATCTCTTCAATGCGTACAACTCTTTGTCATAGGTAGAATAACGCAGAGCTGCACCATTTAATTTCTCACTGAAGTAGGCGACTGGACACCGTTCCTGCATCAAAACAGCACCAATAACTATCCCAGAATCATCACATTCAATCTCAAAAACCTTATTAAAATCAGGAAAACACAAGATAGGTGCATAACATAAAAGATGTTTTAAATGTGTAAATACTTCATGTTGTGTTGTAGCCCATTCAAACTTACGATCCTTCTTACTTAGCTCAGTAAGAGGTGCGACAATGCTAGAAAAATCGTGCATGAAGCGATGATAAAATCCGGCAAGGCCGTGAAAGGATCGAACCTCCATGGCTGACTTGGGTGTTGGCCATTCTTCAATCGCTTTGATCTTAGAACGGTCAACCTCAATACCATGTATACTCACAAAAAAACTAAGAAATACAAGTTCATCTAAACAAAAAGAGCATTTAGACAAATTTCCATACAACTTGGCTGATCTCAAAATATCAAAAATACGCCTAAAGTGTGCTAGGTGCGCCTATGCATCGTGACTGTAAATCAGGATATCATTGAAGTACACAACTACAAGTTTCCCAATTACATCACGCAAAACATGGTTCATTAAATGCATAAATGTGCTCGGTGTATTAGTGAGACCAAAAGGCATAACTAACCACATATAAACCATGCTTAGTCTTAAAAGATGTTTTCCACTCATCCCCTTCATGCATTCTAACTTGAAAATAACCTGAACGCAAATCAATTTTAGAAAAGATCTTAGAACCGGATAATTCATCAAGCATATCATCTAATCTAGGGATAGGGGATCGATACTTCACTGTTATTTTGTTGATGGCATGGCAGTCCATGCACATTCTCCACTCGTTCTTCTTCAGCACTAGAATGACTGGAACTGCGCAGGGGCTCATCGACTCTCAAATCTACTTTTTCTCAAGCAACTCTTTCACTTGTCTATCGATTTCATTAGTCTCTTCAGGAGATGTTCTATATGCTGGTCGATTTGGCAAGACGGCGCTGGGATGGAAATCGATCTGGTGCTCAATCCCATGAACTGGAGGTAATCCACTTGGAATCTCTTCCAGGAACACATCCGCAAACTCCTCCATAAGTGGCTGCACAACATTAGGCAAAGAAACATCATTAATAGCACTGCTCTTATAAGATAGAAGAACAAAAGGTAAACCTATTTTTAATGATTTTTCTACACCTTTCATTGAAATAAATAAGCTGAGGTTTTGATCTTTCTTTGCAACTGATCCAGATGAATTCCCACGCACAAGGGAATCATTGAAGGGTGGTTTAAGGGCTGCCTTGGCTACAGAAGAGGGGGCGGTGGCCTTGGTAAAGGATTATACCGAATGGGTGCCGTCAGCGGCGATCCGGGTTGCGGCTGCGGCCTCCTTTGCTCTCTCAGCTCTAAACCTCTCTTGCATAAATCTTTGATCCTCAAGAATGGCTTTAGGGGACAGCGGCTTTAGTGTAGTGGTTCGTCCGTCTCTCTTCACGGTGTATGTGTTTGCAAAGCCATCATGAACCGCTTGTCTGTCAAACTGTTGTGGTCTACCTAAAAATATGTGTGCTGCATCCATAGGAATAACATCGCAAATAATAGAGTCAGAAAATTGACTAATAGAGAATGAGACACTTACCTGAGCTGTTACTTTGATCTCTCCTCGATCCGTTAGCTACTGTAACTTGTACGGCTTCGGATGCTTGATGGTGGTTAGCGTCAACTTGTCAACTGCATACTGGCTTATGGCATTGATCACACTCCCACTGTCTATTATCATCGAGCAGGTCTGGTCTTAGATAGCAACACGTGTGAAAAAAATGTTCTCACGTTGATCCGGCTGCTCTTCTTCACGATTGATGCTCAGACTGCGAATAGACATAAGACTAACATGAGAAAGCTCGGGTTCCTCTTCATTCGAGTTGACTGGAGGCGTCTCTGGTTCCTTCTTGGCGTCAACTACGGGCTGCTTCTCATCCTCACTGGTTGATTCAATCTCATTCAGTTCGGTGATGAACAGAACTCACCAGTTCGGACACTCATTCTGAAAGTGGCCCCAACCTTGGCATATGTGGCACTGGATGTCTTTAGCTCGATTCTGACCTAGCTGTAGCGTCGAACTGGGTTGGTTGGACCATGTGTAAGCTGGCCTGGATGGTGATGCTGGTGTAGACTCGGGTCTACGGCTGGACTGCAGTGTAGAACGGCTGAAACACCGCTCGGGCGGTCCGGACTGACCTCAGGATTGAGTAGGCTCAGTAGAAGGGGTAGAAGGTGATGTGGAATTCGTACCTTTGTTCTATGATGGTCGAACAGGGATTGAACTGTGGTGCGACCTCCGTCGTCCCTCTGTGAGTTGTCTCTCCACAATTGATGCGTAGTGCACCATCTCTTCTATACTTGTGAAATTCTTGAGTTCAACTTCACATGTGATGTCGGGATTCATGCCTTCAACGTACCGGATGATGGTAGCATTTAAGGTCTCTAGTTTCCCAACTCAGTTCAGGGTGGTCTTAAGCTCCTTATGGTACTGATACATCCACGAAAAGCCTTGAAGAACTTAATCCGGAGCGGAAAATACATGGTCTAATTACACAACTTCGAGCGAAACAATTGCAAAGATATTTCCAAGCATTTGTTCGTAAGAAGTTTGAAAATAGAGAAGGAGTTGAGAGCAACCCCAAAATTGTTACTTTGTTAACAATTAAAGATTAGAGATCAAGGTTTGAAGAAGAGGACATGAAGAACAAGCATGCACATGCACGTCGCATGCATGAAAATGGCGATGTAAATCACGTGTGTGCATGGAGCTGATTTCGACCCTTTAATTAATTTAATTAGGGGTTGAATTTTATTTAGACTATAGTATTTATTTAATTAATTTAGACTATAGTTTAGATCAGATTTTATTTAATTTGTATGTTAATTTTCGTCCATAATTACATAGGTTTGACTAGAATTGTATTTAAGGCAATTTCCTATCTTGAATAGAATTCTAGTTTAGGGAACTTCCTAGTATAGTTAGAGATCCCTTTTGGATCAGTTTTTAAGCTTTTTTTGATGCATAATTTCGTTCCCCATAGCCTTATAAATAGGGGAACCATGTCACATTGATAATTTAGACATTATTGAAGTTATTTTGCTTTTGCATCCAATTGTGTCTCAAACTTTTATATTCTTATGATTGTTTTCCATCAAGAAAATTATCATTCTTAGAATTAGCACATCTAAGTCTTATTCAAGGGTATTTCTTAATCCACTTGAGGGATTAACCGGTATTCGCTATCGAAGAGCAACTTGGAGATTTTAGCTTTGGATACGTTCGAGATTCAAAGAGACTATCGGGTTGTGATTCACATCGACACCATCCTCCGCACTACATCAATCGATGTCATACATCCCTTCATCAACGTACGCCTCATTTCCAACCACCAATCAATCGAGTCTCATCCACAAGTCGAAGCCGAGTTCTACACGATTCATCTACACGTAAGTCCAATTCAACTCTATCATATCCTACCTACTCCAAACCCTTCTTTACCATCAAACACACGTCCCTACACCTAATATCCAGCCATATACCTTCGTCCCATCATCCTTTGGAATTTGGTTTTTGTGTTTCGTTTTGTGTCATAATTTAAGTGTTTTTAATTGTCTAGATTAGCTTGTTTTGTCCGTTTAGTTGAGTCAGATTGAAACCCTTCATTCACTGACGTGTTTCGATTCTTAGAAGTCTTCGGCTACGTCTCTAGATTCGGCTAGGATTTGTCCGGGTCGTATAATAAATTTAGCATCAGAGCCACGTCAGCTCTGCTGGTCGTGATTTAATCCGACGTGTCAAGTTTTATCTTACGTGTCATCGTACGTGTCTTTTATTTTATTTCCTGTTTATCGAGTTGTAATAGCTAGAGTGCATTGAAAAAAAAAGAGAATCGGTTAAAAAAAATAAAATTAAAAAAAAAACAAAAAAAACCGATAAAAAAGAGAGAGAAAGATCCGAAATTTGAAAAAAAAAAGAGGTATATTCATTGTTTCCTTTTGTGTCTTTTTAATTTTGGTATTTTCCTTTTAGTGCTACTCTATACTTGGTAGTTACCTTGTGAGGTTTATCTTATTTTTGGTAAATTCCTTCTAAGTATAATTCTTTAGTTGACAACTTCCTTGTGAGTCTTATCTTATTTTTTGAACTTTCCTTCTAAGTTCTATTTTATTTTGGTAATTTCCTTTTGAGTTGTAATTTATTTTTGGTTCTTTCCATCTAGAGTCTAGTCTAATTAAGGTATTTAGATTGTGTCATACTAGTAGTACACACATCCAAATCACCTTCTTTCCTTCCTATTCTTTTTATTTCCTTTCTTTTCTATTTCTTTCCTTCTACCTTTAGGATTTATTTTTGGATCTCCTACACTATTTGGGACTTCAAAAATACATCTAATTCTTTCCTTATCTTGATTTCTTCCATTCCAATCCTTTCAAACCTTCCTTATACTCCCCCATACCCATTAATTTTTTTCCCCTATACCTTATAGAGTTTGAAAATTTCAGCCTTAGTCACATACACCATACCAGCCGCCTAATCCATCCAAGTTACTATGAATCCATACGATGCACCCGAGTCATCTAGCCAGTTTCTTGCATGGGACACGAAGTACCATTTTGATGCAATGATCGAAAGCATGGAAGAAAGTGCACAATCAATGAGAGACGAGTTGAGTAATCAACTAGCCAAGTTAACAGAGCAGCTTAAGCATTTCAACACGCAAAAAGCATCGCCTCCACCACCAAGAGCTCAACGCCAAGCAGACCACTTAACCACGAGATATCCATTCACTTGGAGAGAACCTGAGTCATTCGAGGAGTTTCTACGTACCTATGTACCACCTACACGGTCTGCATCACCAGTTCAGCTGGCCATTGTTCTGTCAAGTCTAACATGTGACGAACAATGTCCTAACTATCCAGTCCATGAAGAAAAGTTGAAGTAGCCTCTGATTGATGCCAAATCTGAGGGGATAGTAGCCGAAGACAAAGAAGAAGAAATGGAGAGTGATGTCGCAGTTGAAGAAGTTGAAGTAGTTGAGAAGTTGTTGGAGATACAACCATATTCTGAAAAGGAGAATGATATCCGTAAGGCAATGGTCGAAGATCATGAAGAGCTCAAACAAGCTAGCATGGCGGATCCATCAAGTTCTAACATTTTTTATCTACCATTTTCTTGTGATATCTTTATTTTACAGGTTGATGAAGATGTTTCATTGGAAGTTGATGTACCACCAAGTTTGAATGTGAATACCATGCTGAGGCAATCTATGTTAGAGTTTCAGGTGATTAACACAAGTGGAATGTTCTTGTTTATGTTCATGAAGATGTGTTTTATGCAGTTTGTGCAAAAAGAGTTCGATGGTCAGTTCGTGTTCATATTTGATCCTGGAGACTTGAATTCGAGGACGAATTCTTTTCAAGATGAGGGGAATGATACGTCCATGAAAAGCTTTGAAGAACTTAATCCTAAGCGGAAAATACATGGTCTAATTACACAACTTCGAGTGAAATAATTGCAAAGATATTTCCAAGCATTTGTTCGTAAAAAGTTTGAAAATGGAGAAGGAGTTGAGAGCAACCCCAAAATTGTTACTTTGTTAACAATTAAAGATTGGAAATCAAGGTTTGAAGAAGAGGACATGAAGAACAAGCATGCACATGCACGTCGCATGCATGAAGATAGCGACGTAAATCACGTGTGTGCATGGAGCTGATTTCGACCCTTTAATTAATTTAATTAGGGGTTGAATTTTATTTAGACTATAGTATTTATTTAATTAATTTAGACTATAGTTTAGATCAGATTTTATTTAATTTGTATGTTAATTTTCGTCCATAATTACATAGGTTTGACTAGAATTGTATTTAAGGCAATTTCCTACCTTGAATAGAATTCTAGTTTAGGGAACTTCCTAGTATAGTTAGAGATCCCTTTTGGATCAGTTTTTAAGCTTTTTTTGATGCATAATTTCATTCCCCATAGCCTTATAAATAGGAGAACCATGTCACATTGATACTTTAGACATTATTGAAGTTATTTTGCTTTTGCATCCAATCGTGTCTCAAACTTTTATATTCTTTTGATTGTTTTCCATCAAGAAAATTATCATTCTTAGAATTAGCACATCTAAGTCTTATTCAAGGGTATTACTTAATCCATTTGAGGGATTAACCGGTATTCGCTATCGAAGAGCAACTTGGAGATTTTAACTTTGGATACGTTTGAGATTCAAAGATACTATCGGGTTGTGATTCACATCGATGCCATTCTCCGCACTACATCAATCGATGGCACACATCCCTTCATCAACGTACGGCTCCTTTCCAACCACCAATCAATTGAGTCTCATCCACAAGTTGAAGCCGAGTTCTACGCGATTCATCTACACGTAAGTCCAATTCAACTCTATCATATCCTATCTACTCCAAACCCTTCTTCACCATCAAACACATGTCCCTGCACCTAATTTCCAGCCATATACCTTCGTCCCATCATCCTTTGGAATTTGGTTTTTGTGTTTTATTTTGTGTCATAATTTAAGTGTTTTTAATTGTCTAGATTAGCTTGTTTTGTCCATTTAGTTGAGTCGGATTGAAACCCTTCATTCGCTGACATGTTTCGATTCTTAGAAGTCTTCTGCTACATCTCTAGATTAGGCTAGGATTTGTCCGGGTCGTATCAGGTATTCTTCAACTGATTGTGTACCTTGCTTGATCCGGGTGAGCTTCTTCTCGAGCTCTCTCTCATAGTGCACAGGAATGAACAGGCAATGCATCAATCCTTTCATCTCCTCCCAAGTATCAACAGGTGGATATCTTTCACGCCGATGTCACTCCTGCTGCATCTCCCACTATGAGGCTGCGTGGCCTCTAACTCCAAGCATGCTAACTGGACCTTCTTGATCTCTGGAAAGTCATAGCACGTGAAAATCTTGTCTACCTTACGTTCCCAATCCAAGTAAAGGTCAGGATTGTGAAGGCCTTCAAACTCCAGAATGCTCATTTTGATGTTATTGAACAAGCTGTCGGGATCTGCACGTTAGGCTGCATGTCTATAGGGCTGACGTGGTCGGTCACTTCTCTGATATGGATCGTACTCAGCCTCTAACTCATCTGCAAAGTCACCATAATCTTCTTCAGCATCACGATCATAAGGATCGTTAAACTGCACTTGAGGTTGGCGACGCTGAGCTACTACTGGTTGTCGAGCTGTTCCTTTTGGCTGGACAGGTTGGCCTTGAACTGGTGGTACAGGAATTCGAGCAGTAAGAAGCTCAAGCTGTGCCATCATTTTGGCTAAGGAACTATCTAGCTTATGCTCCAGTTCTTGATGGTGGTACTGGGCATCCCACAGCTGTGGCATTGATGAAGCCGTGTCTGTAGTGGTGCTCGTGTGATAGGTGTGTATATCATCTCACAATTCCTCACAATCACTCATATTTTCTCTCTGAATTTTTACCCCTCGTGTATGTCTCTCAAGTATGTAGTGGTGCTCGTGTGATAGGTGTGTATATGGTGGTGATGATCGAATCTTCCGTTGCTTAAGATCGGCTCCTCTCGAACTTCTGGTGGCAATTTCACCTTGAAGATAATGGAATTTGGCCAAAAGTACGCTTATGTCACAACAAAGTAATGTCTTTTGTTCGGTTCGTTGTTCCGCTTCCAGAATGGTATTATGGAGAAAAATCAGAGCTCGGGAGCAAAATTGGTAAGGAAAAGATGAAAATCGGAAAACCAGGTGTTTTAAGGTAAAAAAGGAAGGAAAAAGGATTTGAAAATTACCAAAATAAAACAAGACTTACAAGGTAATTACCAACTATGAACTAGTACCAAAAGGAAAGTACTAAAAAAGCAAAATAGGACTCAAAAGGAAATTCAAGAATCAATTTGGATTTTTCTTCTTTTTTTTGTCGGATATCCTTTGTTTTATTCGATTTTTTTTTTATTAGGTCTTGTCTCTTTTTTTTTACCGTAAGTTTTTTTTTATACACTTTTTTTTCAATGAACACTAACTATTACAACTCGATAGACAAGTTGACTGACACGTAAGCACAAAATTGACATGTAGGATTGAACCGCGACCAGCAGAGCTGACGTGGCTCTGATGCTAAATTTATGATTTAACCCGGATAATTTGTACAGGATATGAGAATGCACGAAAGACTTCTTTGAATGAACACGTCAACTTTGGAAGGACTCAATCCTACTCTAATGCTCAATAAACTGAAAATAAACTGAAATAATAAGAATAAGACTCGAAATTAATAAAAATGAAGAACTAGACCTAATTACGATATCTAGACGACGACACAAAAATAATACACAAAATCCAACTATGAAGGGCTGTTATGGGCGTGATTTAGGGCTGGAAGAATGCAGTATTTAGGACGTGAGTGATGGTGAAGAAAGGTTAGGAGTAGGTAGGGTATGATAGGATTTAGATGAACTTACGGTTTGGATGGAATTTGCCGAATAGAACTTGAATTAGACTCGAACGCTTGACGAACAACTCACGATCGGCCTTGGAATTTTGGAGGATGTTATGGACGTTGATATGAATGTGGAGAACATCGATGATGAATGTTGAAGGTGGCAGTGTTGTGATTTGTAACCCAATTAATCTCTGGTGTATCTTGTACGACGAAAATGAATCTCAAAGTCACTCCTCGGTAGCGAGTTCACCCTAATTCCTCGTATGAATTAAAATGTTCCCTTAATGTAAGACTCAAAGCTTGCTAGGCTTGAAGAATGAGTATTTTCGAGAAAATAATCAAAAACTTTAAACGGTTGAGACACAAATTGAATGCAAAAGCAAATTTAATCAATAATGTCTAAAATATCAAAGTAACACGGTTCCCCTATTTATAGGGCTTAATATGCATGAAAATAAGGTAGAAAAAAGGCATGAAATCTGATCCAAAAAGGATTTCTAACTATAGTAGAAAATACCTAAATTAGTATTCCATTCAAGGTAGGAAATTGCCTTAAATACAATTCTAGTCAAGCCTAATCAAAAGAGGGCGAAAATTATCTCAAAATATTAAATAAAATTTGATCTACTATAGTCTTAAATTAAATAAAATAAATATTATAGTCTAAATAAAATTCAACCCTTAATTAATTGGACTAAGGGCTGAAAATCAATTCCTTGTGTGCATGCAATTCACGTCGGCTTTTCATGCACATGCACACGTGCACTTCTTCTCTTCTTCTTCATGTATTATTACTTCAACTCTTGATCATCATCTTCAGAAGTTAAGAATGTAATTAACTTGAGGCTGTAATGCACGTCCAACTCTTCCTCTAGCTTCCTTCGAACATAAGCTTGCAAGTAGACTTGTAGACGCTTAGCTTGTAATCTTATAATTGGACCTCTAATTTGCAACTCTGGGTTTGAATCATCATTGCTAACCATGGCTTTATCACTAGATGCAAGTTTCAGAGCTTCTCACAAACCACGGTGATAACCTGCTTGCATAAATGATTTTAAGGTCTAATGAGACCTTAAATACTTCCTCCATCTTGTCTTGGCAGTTGCCTCACGATCCTAGGTGACTTGGACTTGAATCAACCGCCTTTCACTACCGATTGCTGAAGTGGATTTGAGATAACCATCTTCTGTATTGTATGGCACACATTCTTTGACATCGTGCAATAGTAGCGGTTACTCCACTGACCCACAATCTCCTACAGTGGTTAGTGTCCAATGAAGAGTGAGAACATCACGTCCCCTACAAATCCGGAACAGATTTAGAACAAGTCAAAATTAAATATTATCCATGATTTAATTCATAATAAAATAACTAATAAATCCCTAAATACGTGGAAAATAAAATGTGATAAATATCACAATATATTCAGATTAATTTAAAATAAATTAATCCAAAATACTAGGAAAGGATAAGGTTAATATTCCGAGTGTTATACTCGATGTGACGAGAATGACGGAACATCATTAGATACGACATTGATTGCGATGTTATCAAACAAAGTGATAACATCATCTGGAACACGTCATACTCAACAATCTCCCCCTTAAGCGTATCCTTTCTGCATAAAACATAAAGCTCAATATATATATATATATATGATTAGAGCCACAGCGGAATACGATCAAAAATGTTGGAGTTTAAGAACTCCCCCTTAAGGTCTGCTCCCCCTGAAGTTATTATCTATAAAATAATATACAAAGTTAGTGGGTATAATCCCCTATACATGAATATACAACAAATTGTGTATTTATCCCTGTACAGAATCTCAATGTTGAGAACATACGAACAAAATCACAATGTTGAAATCATTTTCAACACAAAACATCACATACTACAATATGCGAAGAGAATATATATAGCAAAATCATTAACCAATGTTGATGATTAAATACCAAATTATCTAAAGATATCCAACCTTCGATACCTTACCAACAAAAATAAACATGTGTCCAGCACATAAAAAATAAACAACGATGTAAACACATCCAAAACAAACTTGTGTCCAGCATAATACATAACCATGAAATTAAATTATTTTTGACAAAGAAAATTCAAATTTTGTTTTTGCCCTTCCCCCTAGCCATCGACTTCCCAGTCTTCTCCCCTTTAGTATCCCCAACATTGCCTCCATCACCAGCACCGACAAACGCAGCTACTCCCCCTTTTTGTGTAGAAAGAGTTCATCGAAGAGCTTGACGAAGCTCAACCATGGCATTTGTGAGAACTATGCTTTGATGAATCATCGAATCCATCTGTGAAATATAAGAGTTTAAAAGCTGCACAGAAACAGTCACCAAGTGTGATGAAGCACTTGCTATATCACTTTCTGAAAGAGGAGGGGAGAGAGCACTCTCTGCAGCAATATCCTGCCCAACATCCCTTGACGCAACAATTGAACTTCGACCAAAGGTGTAAGGGAGATCAATCACACGATCTTTATTCCCTTTAGGCTTGATGATAGAGATAGTTAAGCTTTCAGTAACTATCTTTTTCTTGTTTGGCTTCATACCTTGTTCAACTAGGATGGCATAGATGAGGCAGGGAAAATGGCAATATACTGTTGGTGTTTCTCTTTGAAGCCAATTTCAACAAGCAATAAAAAATGTAGTCTCTGAGATTGAAGGGGATTTTTGTTCCAAGTTTGAAGAGCAAAATAGCTTGATCAACGGTGATGACTGATGTGTTGGTGGTGGGTAACCAATTATACAGAATTAATTTGTATAAAACAGAGTAGAAAAATGTGAGCTTAGAAGTGAAAATCCTGTTAGTCCACTTTGTCACCAAACCACCAGTAACAGTCGACACAACATCATCAATTAAATCTAGACTAATAACATCAGAATCATTACCCAGACCTAAAAACTTGTTGATCAGCATGGGGTTAAATAGATAAATCTTATCCCTCATATAAACCTCCCCATATTTGCTCTTAGACTTATCACCCATCTCAGGAGACACATTAGCATAAAATTCAGCAACAACATCAGGCTCAAAAAAGGACAATGCAGTGACAGATTTCTAGAGACCCCTCTTTTTTAAGAAAACATCTATTCCATACTTTTTAAAACTAAGCACATCTATTTTTTTTCGACACGCGTGAGATGAAGAACAATAGTTTTATGAAGGGATTTAGCATGCTGAGAGTAGAATGTCTTACTGAAAGTAGATGAAACATCATGAGGGGAACCTGGAGGATAGACTGGTTCAGAATCACCAGAATCAGCATCATCTTTGTCATCAACTGAATGAGTGGGGGATGGAGAGACTATCTCTTTGGCTATGCTGGAAGAGACCATCTCTTGCGAAGGAGAAGAACCTTTCTTTTTAGGGCTAGATACAACACCCTTTTTGTTCCTTTCCCTTTTAATGTTTGTTCTGAAGCTGCAGGCTTTGCAGGGACATCGGCTTCTGGCATATCAGAGATAGGTTTCTCTTGTTGTTCTTCATCACCTTCCACATCCCCAACAGCATTGTCTGGAGAATTTTCAGGGGGATTCTTCTCTTCATCGGACTCATCCTTCAATGACCTTGATGGTTTCTCCGCCATTTTCAGCGTTCTTCTTGTCTTTTTGCTAGAACCTTCACCAACTACTTCTTTGATTAACCCTTATTGGCCGTGAAGTCATTTAGACTTGCGGGTAGGGCAGTTTTTCTTCTTTTTAGTAAGAGCTTGAGTGTGTAACCCTAGATCTAGATTAATAGGAATTTCTTCTTCTCCAAGACTAACTTGCTAGAGCAGGGTTTAGCACCAGTGCAGAAATGAGAGCTTTGGCTTCCTCCATGGCAGTATCTGCATGTTCTGTTGGAGGAGATAAGGGTTTTTTGGACTCTAATTTGAGTCCTTCTGGAGTGAGTTCGGCTGTTGCAGTGACTACGGGAGTGGATGTGGCGGAAGGAGTGATAGCTGATGTTCCAGCAGGACTTGAGGTAGAGGATGGAGTGCCCGTGGTTTTTTCAAACAATTGCTTCATCATCTCATACATTGCAGTTAAATCTTTGGGATCCGCCATTGATGAACTGAAAAAGCTTTGACAAAAAGAGAAACAAGAGTAGGAGATGAAAATGTTTCGAGAAGGAGAGAGTGAGAGAAATAATAAACAAAATGATTCCAAAAAGAGTTGATATACACTCTCACCCTAAAAAATCGGAATTGCCCAATTGTCACATCAACCACTTTTTGATTTTCTTTTTTAAAAAAATATTTAAAAAATTTGAAGTTAGTGGATAGGGATACACTGATACGACCCGACTATGCTAGGATGAATCTAGAGAAACTTAGCAGAAGACTTCTGGATACGAAACACATCAGCAAATGAAGGGCTTCAATCCGACTCAACAAAAATAAAATAAACGATCTAATCTAGAGAATTAAAATACCTAGACAATGACACGAACTATGAAACACAAAACCAAATTACAAGGGATGGTGGGACGAAGGTTTATGGATGGAAAATAGGTGTAGGAATGTGTGGTTAATGGTGAAGAAGGGTTTGGAGTAGATAGTATATGATAGAGTTGTAATGGACTTACGGTTTGGATTGTGTAGAACTCGAACTCGAATTTTGTGTAGAAACTCGAACTCGGTCTTGTGGAATGATGGAGGTGTGCATTGATGGAGGTTGAAGTGCCATCGATTGATGATAGGAGAATGGTGATTGTTGATGTGAATCACAACCCGATAGTCTCTTTGAATCTCGAACGTATCCAAAGCTAAAATCTCTAAGTTGATCTTCGATTAGAGAATACCGGTTAATCCCTAAAGTGGATTAAGCAATACCCTTGAAGAAGACTTAGATGTGCTATTTCTAAAAATGATAATTTTCTTGATGGAAAACAATCAAAAGAATATAAAGGATGAGACACAATTGTATACAAAAGCAAAATAACTTCAATAATGTCTAAAGTAACAATGAAGCATAGGACCCCTATTTATAATGTCATAAGGGCCGAAAATACTATGCTATATGGCCGAAAATCTATGGTCCAAAAAGAGATCCAACTAGTCTAGGAAATTTCCTAAACTAGAATTCTATTTAAGGTAGAACTTGTCTTAATTAAAATTCCAGTCAAACCTATGACTAATGACCGAAAATTGTAGCAAATACTTAAATAAAATCTGATCTACTATAGTCCAAAATTAAATAAAATAAATACTATAGCCTAGATAAAATTCAACCCCTTAATTAAATTAATTAGGGCCGAATTTCTTCAAGCACACGTACACACGTTCACGTCGGCTCCCATGCACATGCACACGTGCACTTCTACTCTTCATCTTCAACTGTTCAAGTTATGTTCTCCATGGTGTGATCTTGATCTTCAATAGTTAATAAATTAACTATCTTGGAATTGCTTCTTTCGACTTCTTCTTCTCAAATCTCGAGCTTTCTTCGAATTCTCACTTGCAAGTATGATTGAAGCTTCTTAGCTCTTGATCGAGTAATTGGTCCTCAAAATTGCAACTTCGGGTCTTGATCTTCATTGTCGATCATGGCTTCATCATTCCCCCCCTGCTGAAAAGAATTTGTCCTCGAATTTGGATCATCATCTTGGTCAAATCCATCTGCAACAAGCGGAGATAAATCAGCAACATTGAAAGTTGAAGAACATTTATACTCACCAGGTAGATCAATGCGGTATGCATTGTCATTGACGTTGTTGGGGTTTTTTCGAATTAAACCACCGTAGGATCATTTGGTTGTTCATTAATCCGTGTTCATGCAAATCATAATTTTATGTAACATGCATGTTTATCACAGTCTATACAAAAAGCATGCAAAGCAGATTCGAATCTAATAAAGCGGAAGACATAGAAACGAATCTACTTACAAATCGATAGACGGTCTGTGGACAAGATTAAAGATCTAATCTTGCTGTTGAATGAATACTGTGACAGGCGCCACCTAGCTCAAAAAAATCGACCACCACAAATTATACTACAAGATCTTCTGTTGTATTTCCGGACTGTATCTAGATTCAGAGTGGGCTGAAATCTACTAGATAGAGTTGTGAAATCTGTGGATAACTTTGAGAGACAAAGAGGGGCTGAATTATTATGCCGTAAATTTCGCCCCCCCCCCCTTCCCCTATTTATAGGGAGGGGGGCGAAAATTAGATCTCCAAACCCTACTGGGTTTGGGCCTCTATCTCAAGTTCAATATCCAGTCCACTATCAGTCAATTGGGCTACAACAGAGATCTAGAAGAATATTAAATTGGCCCACTAATTTATTTAATATCCAATATCCAATAAACCTGGGATATAATTAAATAAATTAAGTTTTACTTTTATTCCACTAAAGAAGTAAAACTGACCTACCAATTTAATACATATTTACGAATATGCTTTCTCCTTTAGTCCAGCCATTCCCCGTGTTTAAGATATAATGTTCATTAATTAATTATGTAAGCCTCTGACAGCTATAATTAATTAACATCTAAAACCTTGAGTAGTACCACACAAGCTTTATTCATGTACGGAATAAATTCCACCTGCAGGGTTTCAATATGAACTTGTGCTTCCTCAAGAGAACATTATCAACCTGGCGCACCAAGACACAGTGCTCATGTATACTGCTCGAGACATCATGTATACATTGTTATTACCCAAGATATCGAATTCGATCTACGAAAAGATCTCACCCATTGATAAATCAAAGTAATAAACAACACACACATATGCTCGCCAATATCACATGAGTTCAGAACCCGAACTCTGTGGATCTTTATTCTCTCAGTAACTGGGTCAGAGACAGAGAATAGTATCCTATCGTGATCCTCCTCAATACACTAACCAGTGTACTAGAATAATCAGTTAGCCAAGATAAACTAACTTATCAGATTATTCTACGGTGTACCGATGGTGTGTTCAGGACCATCTAAGCCGTGAGCTCTTTAATACATTACAAGGTTCTAATGATATGATCTTTACCGTGTGACTCCCCACACCATATCATCTACAATGTAAGTATATGGAAGATTGCATAAAACAATTATAGAACATAATCTAAATGCAAACAGTGACTGCAATAACTTTCATTTCATATCATCATATCATCAGAAAAGTATACAAAGACAAGTCTTCCAGTATACAAAACTAACAATCTCCCACTTATACTTGAAGCATGTCTTTCAAGCATAATAAATAACTAGCTAACTCTCCAATCAAAACTATCAACTCAAAAAGCATCCCTAGATCTGCATCTCACTCCCATTTTCTCCACGTGACCATCAAAGGTCTTAGCCGCCAGGCTCTTCGTGAATGGATCAGCCAGGTTGTCCTCCGATGCAATCTTGACCACTGCCACGTCTCCTCTCTTAACGATTTCTCTTATAAGACGGTACTTTCTCTCTATGTTTTTACTTGCCTTGTGGGCTCTGGGTTCCTTCGAATTTGCCACTGCACCAGAGTTATCACAGTATATCGTGATAGTCCTAGGCAAATCAGAAACCACGCCCAAGCCTACTAGGAACCTGCGGAGCCAGACAGCCTGAGAGGCAGCTACATACTCAACTTCCATGGTGGAATCCGCAATGCATTTCTGCTTAATGCTCCTCCATGCGATGGCTCCATCTCCTAATGTAAATACATAGCCCGAGGTAGACTTACTCTGATCTTTGTCGGATTGAAAATCTGAGTCCGTGTAACCCAAAGGTACTAGACTATCAGAGCGGAAAACCAACATGTAGTCTCGAGTCCGTTTAAGGTACTTGAGAATGTTTTTGACCGCAGTCCAGTGACCTTGTCCAGGGTTAGACTGATATATGCTTACCATGCCAACGACATAGCATATATCAGGCCTAGTACATAGCATAGCATACATCAAACTTCCCACAGCCGAAGCATATGGTACTTTCTTCATTTCATCTATCTCAGACTGTGTTTGGGGACACATTTCCTTGGATAGATGAATTCCATGCCTATAAGGTATAAAACCTTTCTTGGAATCTTGCATGCCAAATCTAGGTAGCATTGTATCAATATAAGTCGCATGGGATAGACATAACATCCTTTTCTGGCGATCACGAATGATCTTGATGCCAAGGACATGTCCGGTTCACCCAGATCCTTAATATCGAACTGTTCGGATAACCACACCCTAATGTTTGACAATGTCTTCTTACTGTTTCCAATAAGTAAGATGTCATCAACATAAAGTATGAGGAATGTCACCACGTTTCCGTCACATTTCTTGTACACACAGCTCTCATCCGGACTTTGCACGAATCCATATGACTGGATAACCTCGTCAAATCGGATGTTCCAAGACCTCGATGCCTACTTAAGTCCATAAATAGATCTCTTAAGCTTACACACCAAGTGCTCTTAGCCCTTAGCAATGAATCCCTCTGGTTGTTTCATGTGAATGTTATCCTTAAGACTTCCGTTTAGGAAAGCCGTCTTGACATCCATCTGCCAGATCTCATAATCCAAATGAGCGACAATAGACAAGAGAATCCGGATTGACTTAAGCATGGCTACCGGTGAAAAGGTTTCCTCATAATCGATCCCTTCTTTCTGAGTATACCCTTTTGCCACCAATCTAGATTTGAAGGTTTCAACCTTCCCATCAGATCCTCTCTTGCGTTTGTAGACCCACTTACAGCCAATGGGTTTTACCCCATCTAGTGGTTCTACAAGTTCCCAGACTTGATTGTGATCCATAGATCCAATCTTAGACTCCATTGCAGTTTTCCAAAAATCTGCATCTTCATCTCGAATTGCCTCGTCATAGGTCCTGGGATCCAATTCATTGAGACCCTCTGGGAAATCTGAAGCCTCTCCCAGACCAATGAATCTATCAGGTTGGCGTACAACCCTCCCACTGCGACGAGGCAGTTCCTGTACTTCTGTGACACGTTGTGCAGTGTTTGGTGGTTCCTCTTCTTGTACAACCAGAGTAGGATTCGATCCTCCCCTTAATTCCTCAAGGATGATGTGACTCCTTGGTTTGTGGTTTATGACATAGTCTTTCTCTAAGAATCGAGCATTGGTGCTAACAATGATCTTCTGATCCTTAGGACTATAAAACAAACCACCTTTCGTTCCTCTAGGATATCCAACGAACAGCCTTACATC
The DNA here is from genome assembly GCA_026008535.1 of Perilla frutescens. Classification (NCBI taxonomy): domain Eukaryota; kingdom Viridiplantae; phylum Streptophyta; class Magnoliopsida; order Lamiales; family Lamiaceae; genus Perilla; species Perilla frutescens. The sequence goes on along the minus strand of BRKX01000003.1, from coordinate 65,162,384 downwards.
AGTACGAGGAGCCAGCTTATCAGCTTCCTTGTCCAACACGTGTGCTGGGCTACCCCAAATCCGAATATGGTTCAAACTGGGCTTTCGTCCAGTCCATAGTTCTGTGGGTGTAGCAGGAACTGATTTCGATGGAACCAAGTTAAGAATATAAGCTGCTGTTTCCAGGGCATATCCCCAGAACGAAATAGGCAACTCAGAATAACTCATCATCGATCTAACCATCTCTAACAATGTACGATTCCTTCTTTCCGCCACGTCATTCTGCTGTGGTGTTCTAGGCGCAGTCAACTGGGATATAATCTCACTCTCTGCCATATAATCCCTAAATTCGCTTGAGAGGTACTCGCCACCATGATCGGAACGTAGTGACTTGATACTTCTGTCTGTTCATTTCTCCGCTTCCGCCTTAAACTCTTTGAATTTCTCAAAGCATTCAGACTTGCGACGCAACAAGTAGATATAACCGTATCTAGAGTAGTCATCAATGAGAGTGATGAAATACTCGAACCCTCCTCGAGCTTGAACGGACATAGGGCCACATAGGTCAGAGTGAATCAAATCTAATAGCCCTTCGGATCTATTTCCTTTTGACTGGAAAGGACACTTGGTCATTTTACCTTCCAAATAGGATTCACACAAAGGAAACGATTCCAGTACCAAAGAAGACAATGGTCCATCATTTACATGCCTTTGTATCCTTTTAAGGTTAATATGACCTAGCCTTAGATGCCAAAGATAGGTTTGATTCAATTCCGAAGGTTCTTTTCTCTTGTTAGGGTTTATGATCGATGTATTCAACAGTTGTCTTTGCGTAGTGTTTTCAGTTGGTTTAAGAAAGTATAAGTGTCCATCCAATGTGCCAGAACATATAAAATGTTTACCACTAAAGATAACTACTTTGTTATCAAAAGAAACAGAATATCCATCCATAATCAATTTAGAAACTGAAATCAAGTTTCGCCTAAAACCAGGCACATAAAGATAATCTTTCAAAACCAAAGTTCTATCACTACTGAAAGGTAAAACAACGTCTCCCACTGCAACAGCCGCCACTCTCGTAGCATTGTCCATGTAGACGGTGATCTTGTCCTCATTCAACTGTCTTTTTAACAGGAACCCCTGTAAAGACATGCAAACAAGATCAGTAGCTCCAGTATCTACTACCCATGACTGGGTAGAACAAGTTGCTAAACATGTTTCCACAACCAGAGTGTGAGATGTACCTCTCTTCTTCTTCTTGTTAGGACACGCCACCTTCCAGTGACCTAGTTGGCCGCACTTGAAGCACTTAGTCTTCGACTTGAATTCCTCGAGAGGAATCTTTGCCTTTGGCTTCTTCACCTTAGGCGCCTCATCTGTAGCCTTCTTAGGTGTGTTTCTCTTCTTCCTTTTTCCACCAGAAGAAGACGCTCCTTTTTCAACTATGTGGGCCTCAGGATTGCTCTTTTGGAGCAATTCAGCCGCCTGAAGATCTATGAGCAGTTCAGTCAGGCTGACATCCCTTTTAATCATGTTAAAATTCAGCCTGAACTGCTCAAACTTCGAAGACAAGCTATGAAGAACAATGTCGATATGAGAGTCGCCATCTAGCTCTCCACCCAAGGTCTCGATCTCAGATAAATACCCCATCATCATAAGAACGTGATCCCTAACAGGTGTGGAGTCAGACATTCTCGCATCCATTAGCTTCTTCATTGCCAAATGGCGTGCTGAGCGGTTCTGATGACCGAATAGCTGCCTAAGGTTGTACATGATATCATAAGCGGTTTTCATAGGCTCATGCTGATGTTGCAACACACTTGACATAGATGCCAAGATGTAACAGCGCGCTATCTCATTAGACCTAAGCCACTTATCATATGCAACCTTTTGGGCTTCGTCAGAACCCTCATCTAGCGTCTGAGGACAAACCTCTTCAAGCACAAACTTGTATCCCTCAGCAACAAGAACTAAGTTAAGGTTACGAATCCAGTCATTGTAGTTTTCACCGACAAGTTTGTTTTCTTTGAGGATTGAGGACAGATTGGAGAGTGTCATTGATGATATGAAATAACTGAAATTAAACATGCAGTACAGTCACATAACAAGTTTAGGATAAACAGTATATAATCGAAAGTCTCATAAAAATTATATACTTTTCCACCGACACTTTAAAAACATCTTTTATAAGCCACGATAGTGTGGACGTTTATAAAAAACATCTTTAAATAGGTTAAACCTTTAATTTGCCTCCAGTTGAGTTTCTTTACAACAAGCAAATTAATAGCCAGATAATTAACACGGTCATGTAATCGTCTAACTGATAAGCCACGATCGTGTGGACGTTTATCAATAAATTACGTCTAAGTGTGCACACCATTATCTTCACACCAAGATCACTACTCGAATTTAACCGCTCCAGATGGAGGAGTCAGTTAGTCCTAATAGTGTTCTACAGCTATCCTTTTAGGAGATTTAATTTCTAGAGAAATCTGTGATATGACACATCCGATATGGAGGAAGACCGATGTCAACGCGCATGCCCATCACTTCTCAATTAAACCAGATTTTAATGGAGACCGTATGTGATTTCTACATACTTTGGTATGAATCTCTCCCACTTAGTTATTTATGTTTTAGGTTTCATTTTGTCCCATTATCGAACATGCAAAACATCACATAAAATGATAAACATCCATTGCATGCTTTAACATAATAAGCAACAGTAATATTCCAACTATCATGGCTTATATCTCATGTTGATTGATGAGATAAAACTGGAAAGTCAGCTCCGGAACAGGCTAGGAACCGCCTCCCCTTCACCGCGCCTCGCCGAAAATCCTAGCTCCATTTAGGGTTTCGGGACGTGAACCGGTGAACCTTCCTTTTTTGGTGCTGAACCACTTTTCTTCTTTTGAGTTGATCTCCGATCTTTATTCAATACAGACTATCTATTCCAAAAGGAAAAATCTAATATTGCTAGAATAAAAATTACAACTCAAAAACTCGTCTAACAGCTTTAGATCTATTACATTAAAACAACGTAAAATAAAACCTAGACCTAATCCATGGATTTTCTCATGGATTAAAATCACGTAGCCAAACCGGCATACGGCCAACATCCATTCAACATAAACAAACATCACATAAAATAAAGGAGCCATGATAGTTGGTAAACCTGCAAACAAACACAATCTACAAAAACCAACAATCATGTATTATATGATCCACATAAAATAACATATGATATCTATGAATGAATATTAAATAATAGTCGAATTTTACAATTAATTAAATTAATTAATTCGATATTATCCACAAGATAAAAATTGGAAATTAAAATAATTATCCACCAATTTTAAACTTGTATATTTCGAAAATAATTACAAAATAAATCTGGAAATTATTAATAATTATCCACCAAATTTATTTAATATTTTCTAACCACCCTAATTAAATAATAATTGGATATATTGATATAAATCAAAAATCTAATCCAAATATTATCCATAAGAATCTAAATCTTTAAGGATAAAGTTTGGAGATTTGATTCCAATCCAAAATCTTCCAAAACTTATCCAAATTTAAAATCTTATCACAATTGGATTTTGATAATTATTTGTATATATCCAAAATCACCTTATCCAATATTTAATCAAGATTTTCGAAAATAATACCAATAATAAATCTGAAAATTTGATCCACTTCAAATTCTTCCAAATTTAAAATTCTATTTTCAAATCTATCTAGATTAAAATTAGGTAAATTGAGATACACATCAAATAACATCAAATCTTCACCAATATCCATAATTTTCGACCACCACTATTAAATAAATCTGGAAATTTAATTTTCATTAAAGTTTCCTCCAAATTTAATTAATAAAATCGAAAATTACATTAAATTAACATATTTGGAAATTTTGACATTAATCAAAAAACTATTCCAAATAAAATACCTAGGTTTCGAAATTTTCTAGAATTAAAATCTGGAAATTTTGATCCACTTCAAAAATTACCAAATTTAAAATTCTAATTTCAAACCTATCTAGATTAGAATTAGGCAATCTTTGATATACATCAAAAATCACCAAATCCAAATCTAACCATCAAAAATTTCGAACCCTATCCAAATTAAATCTGGAAATTTTGATGTAGATCAAAAATTCATCCAAATTTAATTATAGTGTTCGAAAATTTTAACACAAAAATTAGGGAATTTTTAACACATCAAAATCGAAATTTTGAACACCAAATTTTCGACCACTATGAGAATTAAATCTGGAAATTTGAAGAACATCAAATATCATCCCAAATTTAATCCCATAGTGACCGAAAATTCAAGTACCCTCAAAACTAGAATTTTTGATTTTTACATCTCAAATTCTTCCAAATTTTGAATACCATAAAATAGAAATACATAGCCAATTAAATCTGAAAATTTAAACACCATAAATTTATCATCAAATTTAATCATGCAATTCAAAATTATGCCCGGATTAATCCTAGAACAGTGCCAAAACCTGTTCTGATACCAATTGTTGGGGTTTTTTCGAATTAAACCACCGCAGGATCATTTGGTTGTTCATTAATCCGTGTTCATGCAAATCATAATTTTATGTAACATGCATGTTTATCACAGTCTATACAAAAAGCATGCAAAGCAGATTCGAATCTAATAAAGCGGAAGACATAGAAACGAATCTACTTACAATCGATAGACGGTCTGTGGACAAGATTAAAGATCTAATCTTGCTGTTGAATGAATACTGTGAAAGGTGCCACCTAGCTCAAAAAAAATCGACCACCACAAATTCTACTCCAAGATCTTCTGTTGTATTCCCGGACTGTATCTAGATTCAGAGTGGGCTGAAATCTACTAGATAGAGTTGTGAAATCTGTGGATAACTTTGAGAGACAAAGAGGGGCTGAATTATTATGCTGTAAATTTCGCCCCCCCCTTTTTATATGGAGGGGGCGAAAATTAGATCTCCAAACCCTACTGCGTTTGCACCTCTATCTCAAGTTCAATATCCAGTCCACTATCAGTCAATTGGGCTACAACAGGGATCTAGAAGAATATTAAATTGGCCCACTAATTTATTTAATATCCAATATCCAATAAACCTAGGATATAATTAAATAAATTAAGTTTTACTTTTATTCCACTAAAGAAGTAAAACTGACCTACCAATTTAATACATATTTACGAATATGCTTTCTCCTTTAGTCCAGCCATTCTCCGTGTTTAAGATATAATGTTCATTAATTAATTATGTAAGCCTCTGACAGCTATAATTAATTAACATCTAAAACCTTGAATAGTACCACACAAGCTTTATTCATGTACGGAATAAATTCCACCTGCAGGGTTTCAACATGAACTTGTGCTTCCTCAAGAGAACATCATCAACCTGGCGCACCAGGACACAGTGCTCATGCATACTGCTCGAGACATCATGTATACATTGTTATTACCCAAGATATCGAATTCGATCTACGAAAAGATCTCACCCATTGATAAATCAAAGTAATAAACAACACACACATATGCTCGCCAATATCACATGAGTTCAGAACCCGAACTCTGTGGATCTTTATTCTCTCAGTAACTGGGTCAGAGACAGAGAATAGTATCTTATCGTGATCCTTCTCAATACACTAACCAGTGTACTAGAATAATCAGTTAGCCAAGATAAACTAACTTATCAGATTATTCTACGGTGTACCGATGGTGTGTTTAGGACCATCTAAGCCGTGAGCTCTTTAATACATTACAAGGTTCTAATGATATGATCTTTACCGTGTGACTCCCCACACCATATCATCTACAATGTAAGTATATGGAACATTGCATAAAACAATTATAGAACATAATCTAAATGCAAACAGTGACTGCAATAACTTTCATTTCATATCATCATATCATTAGAAAAGTATACAAAGACAAGTCTTCCAGTATACAAAACTAACAGACGTGGCTCAAAACGGTGAAAGGGCCATCTCCTCTAGGTGAGAGTTTCGACTTCCTCAAGTTGGGAAATCGTCCAGGACTCAAATGAATCCAAACACGATCACTGGGTTGGAAGACGACTCATTTGCGCCATGTGTTGTGATCGGCGGTGATCTTGGAGCCCTTGTGTTCGATCCGGGCTCGAACCTTCTCATGCATCTCCTTGATGAAATCAGATCTCTTCAATCCTTTAACACTCGTTAGATGCTCAACGGGTAAAGGAATCAAATCATTAGGCGTTAGTGGATTAAATCCATAAACAACCTCAAATGGAGACATGTTAGTAGAAGAATGAATAACACGATTATAAGCAAACTCCGCATAAGGTAAACATTATTCCCATGACTTCAAATTATTCTTAATTAAAGACCTAAGCAGTGTACCTAAAGTATGATTCACAACCACATTTTGACCATCGATTTGTGGATGACATGCAGTAGAAAACAATAGCTTAGTCCCTAATTTTCCCCATAGAACTCGCCAAAAATGTCCTAGAAACTTGGAATCCCTATCACTAACAATAGTTCTAGGAATACCATGCAATCTAACAACATGAATGAAGAACAAATTGGCTATGTGAACAGCATCATCGGTTTTCCTACATGTAATGAAATACGTCATTTTAGAAAACCTATCAACAACAACAAACACAGAATCTTTACCCGATCTAGACCTAGGCAAACCCAAAATGAAATCCATAGATAAATCAATCCAAGGGCTAGATGGTGCAGGTAAAGGAGTGTATAAACCAAATGGATGTGAAGTAGACTTAGACTTATGACAAGTAATACATCTACTACACATGCGTTCAACATCACGTTTCATATGCGGCTAAAAGAAATGCTCATGTAACAAAGATAATGTCTTATGCATACCAAAATGTCCCATTAATCCTCCCGCATGTGATTCTAACACAAGTAGCTCACGCATAGAACAAGTAGGAATGCACAACTTAGACTCTTTAAACAAGAACCCATAATGCATATAAAATCCATCATAAGACTTTAAAAATTTCGAACACTTCTCAAATATGGATGAGAAATACGGGTCCGACTCATACAAAGGATTAATTAATTCAAATCCAAGCATCTTAGCATGCATTAGGTTAAGCAACGCGTACCTTCGTGAGAGTGCGTCGGTGACGACGTTGTCCTCCTATTTCTTGTACTTGATGACGTACGGGAATGACTCGATGAACTTGACCCATCTCGCATGTCGCTTGTTCAAGTTGCTTTGACCTTTCAAATGCTTCAAGCTCTCATGGTCTGTGTGAATGATGAACTCCTTGGGCCAAAGATAGTGCTGCCATGTCTCCAATGCACGCTTCAAAGCGTAGAGCTCTTTATCGTACGTAGAGTACCAGAGGGCGGCGTCGTTGAGCTTCTCACTGAAGTAAACTACAGGCCATTTTTCCTGCATCAAAACAGCACCTATACCTATCCTGGAGGCATCACACTCGATCTCAAAAGTTTTAGAAAAATTCGATAAACATAAAATAGGAGCATAACATAATAAAGACTTCAAAGTATTAAACGCATGCTCTTGTTGTTTACCCCATTCAAATTTGCGATCCTTCTTACTTAGCTCAGTAAGAGGCGCGGTGTAATACCCCAAAATTTTATCATCTAAATTAAATTAAGAATATAAATCTAATAGTCAGAATAAGTGTAATAACCAAAACTTTTCAGCATTAAAAGAATAGTCTATGCTACCCTTAAGAGTAACCAAGGGAAGAAAATAAAGCCTTGTAGCTAGGTCCCATTTTTAACTGAAGTGTGCCCATTGAGTGTGTTAGAAATACCGCTCGAGACCATTTTCATATTAGAATCCTGCATATGAACTTAATTTGATTAATTAGAAACTTAGTTATTGAGTTCAAATAGATTAAGCGTGATTTTGATTGCAAACAAATATATACATATAAGTTCTAAAAAATTAATGTACCATCTAATTATTTATATAATTGGAAAAAAATAGTAGTAAACGTGTATACACACACACACACACACATACACATGCAATGAAGATAGAAATAATATTTTAATATGTAATATGTATAGACAATTTAAATATAATATATGTATTTATTATCTCTAATATTCACACACACACACGTGTCTTAAGGAGGAATATGTAGGGTGATGTGGCTTGAGGAGGGGTTAGTAGGATGATGAGTAATGCTTAAGGGATTGCTTCAATGAAAATATTGTGTATAAAAGAAATATAATAGGAATCCAAATAGTTTTCTTTCTTCTATGCCTTACTCGATCTTATGCTTAATTCAATAGCTTTGGAAATAAAATATTAATAACAGTTTCTTTAGCTATTATATCTTTAAGGTATGTTCTTATGAAATGAAATATATGTTTTTTATTATTTAATGATTATCTAGGTATATTTTATTTACATAATGGTTCTCCAATTATATATATTAATATATTTCAATTCTATCTAAAGTATTATTATTTTTATTTGGGAACTAGTTAAATTATATAAGTATATATGTATAGCTACGAGACAATTAATATACTAGCTATAGGATAACTATATTATGATATGCATTATTTAGATAGATAAAAACGAAAAAAATAGGGTAATGAATTGTACTCATCATATATGAATATACGTGTACTTGCAAATGATGAGTGTATCTGTGTATGAAAATTTAGATGTACATGTGTAGTTGAATAATAAGAACATTAAATATATAAGCTATTAGATATAACTTAATTAAATGAAATTGTTTCGGAAATCGACTTCCATCTTTAATCAACTATGAGAAATTCATTACCCCCACAACCATAAATCCTCATTAATTGAGAAAAATTGACAGCTAATCTAAGGTTAGTGTTTAAATCTAGTTTCGTATATGTGTGTAATATCTAATTAAGTTAGTATTTTGAGGGCTTGATTTTAATGTTACTAATTTAATATGAATAAATTTTGGATCAGTACGTAGAATTGTATTTATTGGCCCTTCATAATTTTCTCTAATTGTTATTCATGATCAAACAACTTAAATAAGTATCACTTTATGATATTAAGTAAATTTTCTAGTGGATTAGAATTAGTAATATGAATATAAGTTTAATTGTATTAAGCTTTTATATATTGGAACTAATAAACAAATGTTATAATTTCTAAATATTGAAATAGGGAACCTTCATTTCATCTTGAATACAATATATAGGTTGATGTCATAATTTGTAAAATTATAAGATTTACCGTAATGTTCTTATGTTATATTTATTTTAGTTGTGGCATTGGATTTAGTTATGTACTAATAGTAATAATTAGTAAATTAAAGTTTATAATTGTTATTTAAAATGTGTAAGTAATATTAGAATTCAACAATTAAATATTAAAAGGAAGCTTAGGGATTGAATTTTAATAGGATCCTTTTAGCTAAACTAAGCCAAGGCTCATTATTGTAGGCCTAGAAGAGCTAGCAGAACCTGAGCAAAACCAACCCAGAATTTGAAAACTTATCTTCTATTCAGGTGGGCTATACTATATCTTTACAAATTTGTATCTTTCGAGTTATTAACCTCTGCTTTGCTAAAACTGCATATGTGACTATCTGTGTTAAATCTTTACGTGCTATTGTATGTTGTCGGAGTCTCATAAACCAGCACTGTGTTAATGTGAGTAGCTACAGTACGCACGCATTATTCGTCATGCCCTACTCCTTGTCGATGAGACTAAAATGAAACACTTATTGGTTACACTCATTGGGTATACTTTGGCCATACTCAACTTTACGCGTTGGTGATGTAGTACGGGTTGCGGGCAGTGACTGGTGATACTCTTAAGCACTTTACGATAAAATGTTTTGGTGAACTTAGGTTGCTTTCAACTTTAAAACCTCCTAAGCTTCACTACCTATATGGACACAGATAGATTACTTTTAGAAAATGATTTGCATAACTTGAATTGTGAAAATTTGCCCACTGAGTGCATTAGTACTCAGCCCAAATATTTTTCAAACATTTTTCAGGTTAGTAGGTTGGCGCATGGATGTGATGATGACGATGTAGTAGGTTTACCTATTTCCCATTATCTCATTTTGTTAATATTCTTTTGGGAAATAAGCTTCCTCACTTATGCTACTCTTTTGCTAAAATATTAAGAATCTCGATCTTGGTGTTTTGGATCAGTATATGTATTAAAACCATTTTTGAATATTTTAAGTCTTCTGTTGAGGTTTTGTTACTTAAATTACCCTTTTCTTTCCCACTTCTTAATTCCAACCCCCGTGGCGTCCATTTCCACGGTCTTTTGGGACCGGGGCGCTACAGAGTGGTATTAGAGCAGGTTTTGCAACTCTGCAGACCTTGTGGGTCATCTTTCATTTGTGAGTCATAAATTCTTGTGTGATATTATATAAGCCCTTAGCTCGTCACTCACGCAACAGCCTAAAAGGTACGCATGTTTTTATGTGAATATTAATTTTAAAAGTTACATTAATGTTGTATGTTATGTTTCTCTGAAAATGAAAGATTAGGATTTGCCATGTTGATGGGAATTCCTCAAAAGATTGATTTTTATGTTGATAGCATACTCTGATTAACTACGCTGATTGCGTACTCAACATACCGATTTCTGTCTAAGAACTATGTTGATTACATATATGTATGAATTTGTTTATCTATGCCTTGTGCATACTTGTGACGTTCGGAATATGCAGAATGCATACTGTAAACTGTGATAGCCCGAATGTGTTTGTTGTATATACTCTATAATGAGTGCGAGAACTTGAAAGCTTCATAACGTAAGTTTAACTTAGCCTATAGTTGTTGAACTTAGGCTGAACTTGTAAACACTTATGAGATTGCTATGAACATAGTTTGACTAAGGAAACATTTCATTTTGACGACTGAACATAAACTTATGGTTCAGAAAAACTGCCACATGTATACCACGATTAATGAACGGATTATGAGATTTCTCACGTATACCAAAAAAAAAGATATCGATTCGATGTTCGAGTTTATTGGGGAAATAGCTTACTTAATATTGGTGAACATCTGGTTAGAAGAAGTCTTTGAGATTAAGGTTGTGTTAAGGTTGATCAAGAGTTTGCCCTGGTGCTAGAAAGATGGACACATTAAGCATTGAAATATTTAAAATAAATGTACCTCAATAATCGATGTGGAGACTGGGAATTTTTCGTGGGTAGATATGTTAAATGATGATGGCTGTTATGAATAAGATTCAACATCAGAACTGTCACCTGAATGAAATATTGAGGTAAACCGATCATCATCTTTTAAACCTACCTGTGGAGATAAGGTCATAGAGTTTACTCAATAAATGATAACGTATTCGTACTTTGGCGCCATCATTTGAAGTTGTTACTGATGCCTTTTGCATGCGTTATGTTTGAACTTTATCATTGGAAGTCACTGAACAATGAGTAGATAGATGATGCTAAACATACGATGGCCATAGACGATTGTTCGATGTTGTCGGGTCAAGTTTGGCAATTTGTTGTTAGATCAACTTGGCACCTTTTGTAGATCTGGGAAATAAGCTTCCACACTTATGCTACTCTTTTGTTAAAATATTAAGAATCCCGATCTTGGTGTTTTGGATCAGTATATGTATTAAAAACCATTTTTGAATATTTTGAGTCTTCTGTTGAGGTTTTGTCACTTAAATTACCCCTTTCTTTCTCACTTCTTAATTCTAACCCCCATGGCGTCCATTTCCACAGTCTTTCGGGACCGGAGCGCTACACGCAGCTATGCTAGAGAAATCGCACATGAAGCGACGATAAAATCTGGTAAGACCGTGAAATGATCGAACTTCAGATGCGGTTTTTGGTGTTGGCCATTCCTCAATCGCCTTGATTTTGGAATGATCAACCTCAATACCTCTAGAACTTACAACAAAGCCTAAGAACACAACTTCATCCAAACAAAATGAACACTTAGACATGTTGCCATACAATCGAGCATCTCTTAAAAGCATAAATACGCGCCTAAGGTGATCTAGGTCCGCCTGTGCACTGTGACTGTATATCAAAATATCATCAAAATAAACAATAACATATTTCCCAATAACATCACGTAAGACATGGTTCATCAATCTTATAAATGTGCTTGGTGCATTTGTGAGACCAAAAGGCATAACCAGCCATTCATACAAATCATGCTTAGTCTTAAAAGCAGTTTTCCATTCATCTCCTTCATGCATGCGAACTTCAAAATAACCAGATCTCAAATCAATTTTAGAGAAAATTTTCGATCCACTTAGTTCATCTAGCATGTCATCAAGTCTAGGGATGGGAAAACGATACTTAACTGTTATCTTGTTAATGGCTCTACAATCCATGCACATTCTCCATTCATTGCTCTTCTTGGGCACGAGGATAACGGGAACTGCACATGGGCTCATCGACTCTCGGATTTGCTTCTTCTCAAGAAACTATTTCACTTGTTGATAAATCTCCTTGGTTTCATCAGGGGATGTGCGATAAGCTGGGCGATTCGGTAGAACGGCTCCGGGCACGAAATCGATCTGGTGCTCGATCCCACGAACTGGAGGTAATCCACTTGGAATCTCTTCCGGAAAGACATCTTCGAACTCCTTCATAAGGGGCTGCACAACACTAGGCAAGGAAACTTCATTAGTAGCACTGTTCTTACAAGTTAAAAGAACTAAAGGCAAAGCTGCTTTAATAGCTTTTTCAACTCCTTTAATTGTGCAAAACAATGTTCGATTCTTTTCCTTGGATGGGGCGGCTGCACTCAATCCTTTTCCACTATCAAGGGAGCCGAGAAGTAATGGTTTCAGGGCTGTAATGGCCGTGGAGGAAGGGGTGGCTGGCGGTGAAGGACTCTCGGCCAAAGAGGGGCCGTCAGCGGTGGTGGTACGGACGGCGGTGGCTGCGGTCTTCTCTCGCTCCTCTTTGAACTTTACTTGCATTATTTCTTGATCTTCTTGAATGGCCTTAGGGGACAGCAGTTTAAGGACAGTAGTTCGGCCGTCTCTTTTGATGGTATATGTGTTCGCGAGTCCGTCGTGTAAGGCTTGTCTATCAAATTGCCATGGCCTTCATAAGAGTATATACGCTGCATCCATAGGAATAACATCGCACAATATGGTGTCAGAATAATGACCAATGGAAAAAGAAATGTGTACCTGACCAGTAACGCGAACTGTGCCTCGATCTGTAAGCCACTGCAATCTGTATGGCTTTGGATGCTTCACTGTGGTGAATCCTAACTTGTCAACAGCATACTAGCTCACTGCATTGATCACGCTGCCACTGTCGATGATCATTGCACAAGTCTTATCTTGAATAGCAACTCTTTTGTAGAAGATGTTTTCTCGCTGCGATTATTGCTCTTCTTCTCGGCTTATGTTCAGACTGCGGATGTAAACCAAACTGACATGAGGAATATCGGGTTCCTCTTCTTCAAACTCGATCTGGATAGCGTCTAATGTTGTGGAGGTATCGGTCTTGGATGGTTCTTCGTCTTCACTGGCTGATTCGAGTTCATTTTGCTCCGTGAGGAATAAAACTCATCGGTTCGGGCATTGGTTCTGAAAATGGCCCCAACCTTGACATTTGTGGCATTGAACGTCACGGGCTCGACTGGGGGCTGAAGTTGGCATCGAGTTAGGAGCATTGGGCCATGTGTAATTCGGCCTATTAGGGGCGGCGGCGGGTGTAGGATCGGTCCTATAATTCGGCTGCAGTGTGGAACGGTCGAAACACCATTCGGGTGGTTCGGATTGACCTCGGGGTCGAACAGGATCAGTAGAAGGAGTAGAAGATGATGTGGGAGGTGTACCTTTGTTCCAAGATGTCCGAGTAGGTGCTAAAGTGTGATGAGATCGACGTCGGCTTTCTCGAAGCTGTCTCTCCACAATCGATGCGTAGTGCACCATGTCTTCTATACTCTTGAAGTCTTTAAGCTCGACTTCACATACAATGTCGGGATTCATGCATTCAATGTACCTAATGATGGTAGCATTTAAGGACTCTTTCTTTCTGACTCGGTTCAAGACGGTCTCCAACTCCTTGTGATATTCTTTAATGGAACGGGTGCCTTGCTTGATCCGGTTGAGCTTTTTTTCGAGCTCTCTCTCATAATGCACAGGAATGAATCGTCCTCACATGAAGCCTTTCATTTCTTCCCATGTATCAATGGGTGGATATCTCTCACGGCGGCATCGTTCATGCTACATTTCCCACCATGAGGCTGCATAGCCTCGAAACTCCAACGATACTAACTGGACCTTCTTAATCTCCGAAAAGTCATAGCATGTGAAGATCTTGTCTACCTTGCGTTCCTTATCCAAGTAAAGAACAGGATCATGTAGACCTTCAAATTCTGGAATGCTCGTTTTGATGTTGTTGAGCAAACAGTCCCCATCTCTAAATCTTGGCCTCTCAAAACGGACTGCTTGTCTGTAAGGTGCTCGGGGTCAATCACGGTGATCTTCCTACTTTGGTAGTATGAAATCGGCTTCATATCTACTTGCTGCATCGAACTCGGGTCCGAAGGCTTCGGGTCCAATGTCTTCTTAAAAAACGGGCTGCCTCGGGGTGGCCCTTTGCTATGGACGTTGGCCTAGTGCGGCTCCTTGGACTGTGGTAAGCAGGTTTTCACCGTGGTTTGTGAGAAGCTCTGAAACTTGCATCAAGTGTCGTCTCAAACATCCAAGACATTCTTCCAGACATCAGCCTAGTGTCCCAATCAACTGGAGACATTCATTCCAGTTGTGTGTATAGGTCAGATAGTCGCCTTTGAGAGTCTAAGATTTTGAGTGACTTGTTGTAATCTATGTATTTAGATAGGTTTGTTTGAGAGATTATTCGAGTAAGTGAAGCTAGGATATTCCTCTATATGTTTTATGCAGTGTTGTTAAGGGAGTGAACTAAGACAACATCACCTTTGTTTTATTTATCACTTGTGATAGTGAATTTCACCTTGAGGCAATCACACACCGTAAGGAGTGTGATTTAAAATTTATCTTGTGCAAAGTTCTGCTTATATTTCTGCTGCATGTTGAAGGCAATGTGGTAACACTAGCTTCAACATTTCATTTAACTTTGCAATTTACATCCGTAATTCACATTGTTTTAGGCAACAAATTTTAACAACTGGCATCAAGAGCCAGTGATTGACACACTAAGTACTCGATCCGGTGTTTCTTGAAATCTATGATGGATATTCAGATTAATCAATATCTTCCTCTTGCTCTAGATAGTAATGATGGAAACTATGTCATGTGGAAATCTTGAATGAAGATTTACATCAAATCTATCGATGAAAGAGCATGGATAGCAGTCATTGAAGAATGGAGCCCTCCTAGGATGGAAGGTCCAAATGGAGATTTTGTGTTAACATCAGAATCTCAATGGACAAATGATGAGAGAACAATCTCTAATTTTAATGATCGTGCTCTGAATGTGATTTTTGTTTTAGTTGATGTGTCATGCTTCAAGATGATTTGTAATTATGTCACTGCATATCAAGCATGGACCATTGTTCAGGAACACTGTGAAGGGTCTGTCAGTGTAAGGAAGACCAAACTAAGACTGCTCACATCAAAGTTTGAAAATCTACGCATGTTTGAAGATGAAACTATTTCATCTTATGCTGAAAAATTATGTGAGATCTCAAATCAATCGACCGCTCTTGGGAGTCCAATTTCCAATGAGAACATGGTTAGCAAACTGCTCTGAACTCTCTCAGAAAGATTCAATATGAAACCTTCTGCAATTGAGGAAGCACATGATGTGGGAACCATGAGTATGAGTGAAGCGGTCAGCATCCTACTAACATTTGAGATGAACCTGTAAAACCAGAAAGCTAACTCAACTTCAAAGGGAATTGCTTTCCAGACAACAACTGTGTCATCTGATGTTCATGATGAAGTTGACGGCCTTCCGAAAATCAACGAGGAAGAAAATCTGAGTGTCGCACTCTTGATAAGGAAATTTAACGCACTAGTCCGGTCCATGAAGAAAAGCCCTCAAATATTAAACCACGGAGGCTGTTTGACTCTCCATCCTCATCAACATCAAACTTTGGAAGACCAAATGTCAAAAAGGAAGTTGCTGACACTAGGAAAGACATTGATTCAGTTCAATGTAGAGCATGCTCTAGATATGGACATTACTCTAATGAATGTCCAACAGCACGAAAAAGACAAATAAATAATTTTAGTGTTGTTCTCAGTGATGAGTCTGATGCTGAAATGATTCAAATCAGAGAGTGTTGTTCATCAATATCATGGAGGAAGATGACCAGATTATTGATGCTCTGAATGGTATTGATGAACTTGATAAACTCGACAATGAAAAATATAAAGTTGAAGATGAGGTTCTTCCAGATGTTGAAGATAAAGCTACTGAGATTTCTCCTAATACTACAAATTGGTATGAAATAACTCTTTTGGATGAGTTCAATCATGCTTCTGAAATCAAAGATGATGATCCACATAAAGAACGACCCACTGCCTCCCTTCAAGAGCTCAACAATATTGTGAATGAAGTCTGCATTCAATGGACAGCCCAATCAAAAGAGCTAGATTTCTCACGGAAGAAAATTAGTTTCTTAGAGAGAAGGTTGTAAGTTTAGAAAATAGACTTACCAGAAGTGATCCCTAAATATATTCAGATTACTTTAAAATAAATTAATCCAAAATACTAGGAAAGAATAAGGTTAATATTTCGAGTGTTATACTCGATGTGATGAGAATGACGGAACATCATTAGATACGACATTGATTGTGATGTTATCAAATGAAGTGATAACATCATCTGGAATACGTCATACTCAACAAGATATATTAGATTTTTCCTTTTCGGAATAGATATTCTATATTGAATAAAGTTTGAAGATCAACTCAACGAAGGAAAGTAGTGCAGCTCAAGAAATGAAGTATCACTGATTCACATCCCAAAACCCTAATTGGAGCTAAGGTTTTCGGCGAGGTGCAGTGATGGGGACGGCGACCCTGTTTGAAGTTTCAGAGCAGACTTTCCAATTTTATCTCATTGATCAACATGATATATAAGCCATGATTGTTTGTTTATTATTGCTTATTATGTTGTTTGAAGCATGCAATGTATGTTTATCATTTTATGTGATGTTTGCATGTTTTTAAATGGGATAAAATGAAACCTCAATCATAAATAACTAAGTGGGAGAGATTCATACCAAAGTATATAGAAATCTCATACGGTGTTCATTAATCTAGTTTAAGTGAGAAATGATGGGCATGCGCGTTAACAATAAGTCTTCCTCCATATCGGATGTGTCATATCATTGAATTCTCTAGATATTAAACCTCTTTATAAAGATAGTTGTAGAACACTGTTAGAACTAACTGACTCCTCCATCTGGAGTAGTTAAATTTGAAACTAGGTTCTTAGGGCAAAGATGATGGTGTTCACACTTAGATGTAATTTATTAATAAACGTCCACACTATCATCGCTTATTAATTAGAAGATTACATGACCGTGTTGGTTTCCGACTATTAATTTACTTATTGTAAGGAAATTCAACTGGAGGCAAATTAAAGGTTTGATAACCTATTTAAAAATGAATTTTATAAACATCCACACTATCGTGGCTTATAGAAAATGTTTTTAAAATGACGGTGGAAAAGTATGTAATTTTTATGAGATTTTCAATTATATACTGTTTATCCTAAAGATTGTGACTCTACCGCATGTTTATTTTTCAGTTACTCTATATCATCATGGTACTCTCAAATCTATCCTCAATACTCAAAGAAAACAAGTTAATCCGTGAAAACTACAATGACTGGATTTATAACCTTAACTTCGTCCTAACTGCTGAAGGACACAAATTCGTACTTGAAAAGGAATGTCCTCAGAAGCCAGATGAGAATTCTGGCGAAGAGCAAAGGTTGGCCTATGCTAAGTGGGTCAAGTCTGATGAGGTTACACGCTGCTACATTTTGGCTTCTATGTCAGATGTGCTGAAACACCAACCTTAGTCTATGAAGACTGCTTATGATGTCATGCTCAACCTTAAGGAGCTCTTCGGTTACCAAAACCACTCGGCATGCTATTTGGCAATGAAGAACTTGATGAGAACGAGAATGGTTGACTCCACACCTGTTAGGGATCACGTTCTTAGTATGATGAGTTATCTTACTGAGATCGAGACCTTGGGCGGAGATCTGGACACCGAGTCTCAAATAGACATCGTGTTTCACAGCCTGTCCCCGAAGTTTGAGCAGTTTAGATTGAACTTCTATATGATAAAGAAGGATGTTACCTTATCTGAACTGCTCATTGATCTTCAGGCGGCTGAGTTACTTCAGAAGAGAAATCCGGAGGCACACCTAGCTGAAAATAGGGCGTCTTCTTTTGGTACTAAAAAAAAGAAGAGATACGCGCCTAAGAAATCTGCAAGTGGGATGCCTAAGGTGAAGAACCCAAGGCAAAGATTCTTCCCGAGAAATTCAAGTCGAAGACAATGTGCTTCAAGTGTGGCCAGCTAGGTCACTAGAAGGCGGGGCGGTGTGTCCGAACAAGAAGAAGAAGGGTATGTCTCATACTTTTTTTGTTAAACCATGTTTAGCAACTTGTTCTACTCAGTCTTGGGTAGTAGATACTAGAGTTACTGATCATGTTTGCATGTCTTTACAGGGGTTCTTAGTAAAAATGCAGTTGAGTGATGGGAAGATCATCATCTATATGGGCAATGCTACGAGAGTGGTGGCAAATATAGTGGGAGATGTTACCTTGTCTTTTAGTAGTGATAGGAGTTTAGTTTTAAAAGACTGTCTTTATGTGCCCGGTTTTAGGCGAAACTTTATTTTCATTTCTAAACTTTTTATGGATAAATATTCAGTTTCTTTTGATAACAAGGTTGTTATCTTTAGTGGTAAAAGTTTTATCTGTTCTGGCACATTGGATGAACATTTTTATTTACTTAATTCTATGCAAAACACTACGCAAAAGTAATTACTAAATACATCGATCACAAACCCTAATAAAAGGAAAGAACCTTCAGAATTGAATCAAACCTATCTTTAGCATCTAAGGCTAGGCCATATTAACATTAAGAGGATACAAAGGATAAATAATTTATTTCTGTCTTTATTGATCCTAGAATCATTTTCTTTGTGCGAATCCTGTTTGGAAGGTAAAATGACAAAGCGTCATTTTGAATCTAAAGGAAATCGATCTAAAGAGGCATTAGATTTGATTCACTCTGACTTATGTGGCCCTATGTCAGCTCAAGCTCGAGGAGGAGGAGGGTATGAGTATTTCATCACACTCGTTGATGATTACTCAAGATATGGATATATCTACCTATTACATCGCAAGTCTGAATGCTTTGATAAATTCAAAGAAGTTAGGGTGGAAGCGGAGAAACGTATGTTGGGGTTTTTTCGAATTAAACCACCGCAGGATCATTTGGTAGTTCATTAACCCGTGTTCATGCAAATCATAATTTTATATAACATGCATGTTTATCACAGTCTAATAAAAAAGCATGCAAAGCAGATTCGAATCTAATAAAGCGGAAGACATAGAAACGAATCTACTTACAAATCGATAGACGGTCTGTGGACAAGATTAAAGATCTAATCTTGCTGTTGAATGAGCACAGTAATTGCGCCACCTATGACCTCAAAATCGTGCACCACTGTATTCCACTCCAAGATCTTCTGTTGTATTCCCGGACTGTATCTAGATTCAGAGTGGGCTGAAATCTACTAGATAGAGTTGTGAAATCTGTGGATAACTTTGAGAGACAAAGAGATGCTGATTTCTTATTGTTATTATCATCAAATTTTCGTGCCCCCTCCCCTTATATATAGGGAGGGGCGAAAATTTCATGTTCCAGCCCTATTAGACTGGGCCTCTATCTCAAGTTCAATATCCAGTCCACTATCAGTCAATTGGGCTACAACAGGGATCTAGAAGAATATTAAATTGGCCCACTAATTTATTTAATATCCAATATCCAATAAACTTAGGATATAATTAAATAAATTAAGTTTTACTTTTATTCCACTAAAGAAGTAAAACTGACCTACCAATTTAATACATATTTGCAAATATGCTTTCTCCTTTAGTCCAGCCATTCCACGTGTTTAAGATATAATGTTTATTAATTAATTATATCAGCCTCTAACAGCTATAATTAATTAACATCTAAAACCTTGAGTAGTACCACACAAGCTTTATTCATGTACGGAATAAATTCCACCAGCAGGGTTTCAACATGAACTTGTGTTTTCTCAAGAGAACATCATCAACCTGGCGCACCAGGACACGGTGCTCATGCATACTGCTCGAGACATCATGTATACATTGTTATTACCCAAGATATCGAATTCAATCTACGAAAAGATCTTACTCATTGATAAATCAAAATAACAAACAATGCACACATATGCTCGCCAATATCACATGAGTTCAGAACTTGAACTCTGTGGATCTTTATTCTCTCAGTAACTGGGTCAGAGATAGAGAATAGTATCCTATCGTGATCCTCCTCAATACACTAACGAGTGTACTAGAATAATCAGTTAGCAAAGATAAACTAACTTATCAGATTATTCTACGGTGTACCGATGGTGTGTTCAGGACCATCTAAGCCGTGAGCTCTTTAATACATTACAAGGTTCTAATGATATGATCTTTACCGTGTGACTCCCCACACCATATCATCTACAATGTAAGTATATGAAACATTGAATAGAACAATTATAGAACATAATCTAAATGCAAACAGTGACTGCAATAACTTTCATTTCATATCATCATAGCATCAGAAAAGTATACAAAGACGAGTCTTCCAGTATACAAAACTAACAATCTCCCACTTATACTTGAAGCATGTCTTTCAAGCATAATAACTAACTGGCTAACTCTCCAATCAAAACTTATCAACTCAAACTGCGCCCTTAGGTCTGCATCTCACTCCCATTTTCTCCACGTGACCATCAAAGGTCTTAGCCGCTAGGCTCTTTGTGAATGGATCAGCCAGGTTGTCCTCTGATGCAATCTTGACCACCACCACGTCTTCTCTCTTAACGATTTCTCATATAAGATGGTACTTTCTCTCTATGTGTTTACTTGCCTTGTGGGCTCTAGGTTCCTTCGAATTTACCACTGCACCAGAGTTATCACAGTATATCGTGATAGTCTTAGGCAAATTAGAAACCACGCCCAAGCCCACTAGGAACCCGCGGAGCCAAACAACCTCTTTTGCAGCCTCAGAGGCAGCTACATACTCTGCTTCCATGGTGGAATCCGCAATGCATTTCTACTTAATGCTCCTCCATGCGATGGCTCCACCTCCTAGTGTAAACACATAGCCCGAGGTAGACTTACTCTGATCTTTGTCGGATTGAAAATCTGAGTCCGTGTAACCCAAAGGTACTAGACTATCAGAGCGGAAAACCAACATGTAATCCCGAGTCTGTTTAAGGTACTTGAGAATGTTTTTGACCGCAGTCCAGTGACCTTGTCCAGGGTTAGACTGATATCTGCTTACCATGCCAACGGCATAGCATATATCAGGCCTAGTGCATAGTATAGCATACATCAAACTTCCCACAGCCGAAGCATATGGTACTTTCTTCATTTCCTCTATCTCAGACTGTGTTCGGGGACATATTTCCTTGGATAGATGAATTCCATGCCTGTAAGGTATAAAACCTTTCTTGGAATCTTGCATGCCAAATCTAGCTAGCACTGTATCGATATAAGTCGTCTGGGACAAACATAACATCCTTTTCTGGTGATCACGAATGATCTTGATGCCAAGGACATGTCCGGCTTCACCCAGATCCTTCATATCGAACTGCTCAGACTGCCATACCCTAATGTTCAACAACGTCTTCTTATTGTTTCCAATAAGCAAGATGTCATCAACATAAAGTACGAGGAATGGCACCACGTTTCCGTCAAATTTCTTGTACACACAGCTCTCATCCGGACTTTGCACGAATCCATATGACTGGATAACCTCATCAAAACGGATGTTCCAAGACCTCGATGCCTGCTTAAGTCCATAAATGGATCTCTTAAGCTTACACACCAAATGCTCTTGGCCTTTAGCAATGAATCCCTCTGGTTGCTTCATGTGAATGTTTTCCTCAAGACTTCCATTTAGGAAAGCTATCTTGACATCCATCTGCCAGATCTCATAATCCAAATGAGTGGCAATAGACAAGAGAATCCAGATTGACTTAAGCATGGCTACCGGCGAAAAAGTTTCCTCATAATCGATCCCTTCTTTCTGAGTATACCCTTTTGCCACCAATCTAGCTTTGAAGGTTTCAACATTCCCGTCAGATCCTCTCTTGCGCTTGTAGACCCACTTACAGCCAATGGGTTTTACCCTATCTTGTGGTTCTACAAGTTCCTAGACTTGATTGCGATCCATAGATCCAATCTCAGACATCATTGCAGTTTTCCAAGAATCCGCATCTTTATCTTGAATTGCCTCATCATAGGTCCTAGGATCCAATTCATTGAGACCCTCTGGGAAATCTGAAGCCTCTCCCAAACCAATGAATCTATTAGGTTGGCGTACAACCCTCTTACTGCGACGAGGCAGTTCCTGTACTTCTGTGACACGTTGTGCAGTGTTTGGTTATTCCTCTTCTTGCACAACCGGTGTAGGATTCGATCCTCCCCTTAACTCCTCAAGGATGATGTGACTCCTTGGTTTGTGATTTATGACATAGTCTTCCTCTAAGAATCGAGCATTGATGCTAACAATGATCTTCTGATCCTTAGGACTATAAAATAAACCACATTTCGTTCCTCTAGGATATTCAACGAACAGCCTTACATCAGTACGAAGAGCCAGCTTATCAGCTTCCTTGTCCAACACGTGTGCTGGGCTATCCCAAATCCGAATATGGTTCAAACTGGGCTTTCATCTAGTCCATAGTTCTGTGGGTGTAGCAGGAACTGATTTCGATGGAACCAAGTTAAGAATATAGGCTGCCGTTTCCAGGGCATATCCCCAGAATGAAATGGACAACTCAGAATAACTCATCATCGATCTAACCATCTCTAACAGTGTACGATTCCTTCTTTCCGCCACGCTATTCTGCTGTGGCGTTCCAGGCGCAGTCAACTGGGATGTAATCCCACTCTCTGCCATGTGATCCCTAAATTCACTTGACAGGTACTCGCCACCACTATCAGAACGTAGTGACTTGATACTTCTGTCTGTTTGTTTCTCCGCTTCCGCCTTAAACTCTTTGAATTTCTTAAAGCATTCAGACTTGCGACGTAACAGGTAGATATAACCGTATCTAGAGTAATCATCAATGAGAGTGATGAAATACTCGAACCCTCCTCGATCTTGAACTGACATAGGGCCGCATAGGTCAGAGTGAATCAAATCTAATAGCCCTTCAGATCTATTTCCTTTTGACTTGAAATGACGCTTGGTCATCTTACCTTCCAAACAGAATTCACACAAAGGAAACGATTCCAGTACCAAAGAAGACAATGGTCCATCATTTACAAGCCTTTGTATCCTCTTAAGGTTAATATGACCCAGCCTTAGATGCCAAAGATAGGTTAGATTTAATTCCGAAGGTTCTTTTCTTTTGTTAGGGTTTATGAACGATGTATTCAACAGTTGTCTTTGCGTAGTATTTTCAATTGGTTTAAGAAATTATAAGTGTCCATCCAATGTGCCAGAACAGATAAAATGTTTACCACTAAAGATAACTACTTTGTTATAAAAAAAACAGAATATCCATCCATAATCAATTTAGAAACTGAAATCAAGTTTCGCCTAAGACCAGGCACATAAAGACAATCTTTCAAAACCAAAGTTCTATCACTACTGAAAGGTAAAACAACGTCTCCCACTACAACAGCCGCCACTCTCGTAGCATTGCCCATGTAGACGGTGATCTCATCCTCACTCAGCTGTTTTTTTACCAGGAACCCCTGTAAAGACATGCAAACATGATCAGTAGCTCTAGTATCTACTACCCATGACTGAGTAGAACAAGTTGCTAAACATGTTTCCACAACCAGAGTGTGAGATGTACCTCTCTTCTTCTTCTTGTTAGGACACGCCGCCTTCCAGTGACCTGGTTGGCCGCACTCAAAGCACTTAGTCTTAGACTTAAACTCCTCGGGAGGAATCTTTACCTTTGGCTTCTTTGCCTTAGGCGCCTCATCTGCAGCCTTCTTAGGTGCGTTTCTCTTCTTCCTTTTTCCACCAGAAAAAGACGCTCATTTTTCAGCTATGTGGGCCTCAGGATTTCTCTTTTGGAGCAATTCAGCCACCTGAAGATCTATGAGCAATTCAGTCAGGCCGACATCCCTTTTAATCATGTTAAAATTCAGCTTGAACTGCTCAAACTTCGAGGACAAGCTATGAAGAACAATGTCGATTTGAGAATCGCCATCTATCTCTCCACCCAAGGTCTCGATCTCAGATAAATACCCCGTCATCATGAGAACGTGATCCCTAACAGGTGTGGAGTCAGACATTCTCGCATGCATTAGCTTCTTCATTGCCAAATGGCATGCCGAGCGGTTCTGATGACCGAATAGCTGCCTAAGGTTGTACATGATATCATAAGTGGTTTTCATAAGCTCATGCTGATGTTGCAACACACTTGACATAGATGCCAAGATGTAACAGCGCGCTATCTCATTAGACCTAACCCACTTATCATATGCAACCTTTTGGGCTTCGTCAGAATCCTCATCTAGCTTCTAAGGACAAACCTGTTCAAGTACAAACTTGTGTCCCTCAGCAACAAGAACAAAGTTAAGGTTACGAAACCAGTCATTGTAGTTTTCACCGATAAGTTTGTTTCTTTGAGGATTGAGGACAGATTGGAGAGTGCCATAGATGATATGAAATAACTGAAATTAAAACATGCAATACAGTCACAAAACACGTTTAGGATAAACAGTATATAATCGAAAACCTCACAAAAATTATATACTTTTCCACCGACACTTTAAAAATGTCTTTTATTAGCCACGATAGTGTGGACGTTTATAAAATCCATCTTTAAATAGGTTAAACCTTTAATTTGCCTCCAGTTGAGTTTCCTTACAACAAGTAAATTAATAGCCGAATAATAAACACGGTCATGTAATCGTCTAACTGATAAGCCACGATCGTGTGGACGTTTATCAATAAATTAGATCTAAGTGTGCAGACCATTATCTTCGCACCAAGAGCACTATTTGAATTTAACTGCTCCAGATGGAGGAGTCAGTTAGTCCTAATAGTGTTCTACAGCTATCCATTTAGGAGATTTAATTTCTAGAGAAATCTGTGATATGACACATCCGATATGGAGGAAGACCGATGTCAACGCGCATGCCCATCACTTCTCAATTAAACCAGATCTTAATGGAGACTGAATGAGATTTTCTACATACTTTTGTATGAATCTCTCCCACTTAGTTATTTATATTTGAGGTTTCATTTTATCCCATTATCGAACATGCAAACATCACATAAAATGATAAACATCCATTGCATGCTTCAACATAATAAGCAACAGTAATATTCCAACTATCATGGCTTATATCTCATGTTGATTGATGAGATAAAACTGGAAAGTCAGCTCCGGAAACAGGGCTGGAACCGCCGCCCCCTTCACCGCGCCTCGCCGAAAATCCTAGCTCCATTTAGGGTTTCGGGACGTGAACCGGTGAACCTTCCTTTTTTGTGCTGAACCACTTTCCTTTTTTTGAGTTGATCTCCGATCTTTATTCAATACAGACTATCTATTCCAAAAGGAAAAATCTAATATTGCTAGAATAAAAATTACAACTCAAAAACTCGGTCTAACAACTTTATATCTATTACATTAAACCAACATAAAATAAAACCTAGACCTAATCCATGGATTTTCTCATGGATTAAAATCACGTAGCCAAACCGGCATACGGCCAACATTCATTCAACATAAACATACATCACATAAAATAAAGGAGCCATGATTAGTTGGTAAACCTGCAAACAAACACAGTCTACAAAACCAACAATCATGTGTTATATGATCCACATAAAATAACATATGATATCTATGCATAAATATTAAGTAATAATCGAATTTTACAATTAATTAAATTAATTAATTTGATATTATCCACAAGATAAAAATTGGAAATTAAAATAATTATCCACCAATTTTAATCTTGTATTTTCAAAAATATCTCTCAAAATAAATCTGGAAATTATTTATAATTATCCACCAAATTTATTTAATATTTTCAAACCACCCTAATTAAATAATAATTGGATATCTTGATATAAATCAAAAATCTAATCCAAATATTATCCATAAGAATCTAAATCTTCAAGGATAAAGTTTGAAGATTTGATTCCAATCCAAAATCTTCCAAACTTATCCAAATTTAAAATCTTATCACAATTGGATTTTGATAATTATTTGTATATATCCAAAATCACCTTATCCAATCTTAATCACTAGATTTTCGAAAATAACCAAATAATGAATCTGGAAATTTGATCCACTTCAAATTCTTCCAAATTTAAAATTCTATTTTCAAATCTATTTAAATTAAAATTAGGTAAATTAAGATATACATCAAATAATATCAAATCTTAATCCAACACATGTAATTTTCGATCTACATCAATAATTCACTACAAGAAATTCAGCTATAGACAACGGCTGTTCCGCGTTGTTAATAGAGAAATTGGCTGTTGTTAATAGAGGTGTTGTCTATAGAGACGCGCTGAAAGACAACGCGTAATAACCGTTGTCTATTTATTTATAGACAACAGCTCGGTCAAACCGTTGTTACATTAGGACTACACTTATACTGATAGACAACGGTAATTTAGCATCTAGCCGTTGTCTATAAGCATATAGACAACGGTTTCTCACTACAACCGTTGTTAACCAACAACAGTTATGTATGTAACCGTTGTCTATAATGTTATAGACAACGATTTTCAAATTTAACCGTTGTCATTATGTTTGTAGATAACAGTTATTTAGCCGTTGTCTTTCACTAGATAGACAATAGTGCGGTTTCAGCCGTTGTCTATTTATTCATAGACAACGGTTACATAACTGTTGTCATCTATTTTAAAATTGCTTTTTTTTTTTGCGAATTATAATATATTTTTTTAAACTGCTAATAAATATTAAAATATAGCTAGAAATTTATTGATCATTAAATAAATAGATACCAAACATTAATATAAATAAAACTTCGTTTACAAGCTGGTTTACATCCAAAATACAATCTAAAAGTCATAATTTTGTCTAATTACATGTCTTAGTCCATAAAATTGTCATCAAAATATGAGCCTCGAATGACGATAACAAACATCACCCATTTCAACATGTCAACTTCAACAATCTAACTGTGGAAAGAATATAAGTCTCAACCACTATTTTTTCCACTAACTAAAACAATATTCAAATGAGATAAATTTAAGCTATTAAACTTACATCATTTTCTCAAATCACATAATCTTGAAGACATTCCGCCCATTCAGCACGAACTTCATCAAGTTCATTTCTTGAGTAATTTCCTCCAGCAAACTAATTAATTAACCAAACTAAAATTAAATACCAATTTGAATATTAACCATACCACTAAACTGTAATTTATTAAATACTTCACAGATTACCAATGAATGTAGCGAAATCATCTTCGAAGATCTACAAGCCTCCACAATGTCTTTCATATAACGCATTATGTAGAACCCGCACTGCTTAGAATCAGGTTGCCTCGGACTCTATCAATATAAAAAATCTTCTAATTGAGATGTGCATATAATTTTATATATCAATGATAACTGGTTAGGAAATATATAATTACATACCTTGATTATCTCCCACAAAGGATTCTTTCTCCCTTTTTTTGAAATGCTCGCATTGAATATTCTTATAGCCCTGAATACATTGTAAATAATAGATTAAGATAGTATGCTATTTAGTTTAAACAAACTTAACTGAGAACTTACATATCCACTGCATGCTTCCATTGTTCATCACGATTTTGGTGACTAAGTGGATCCAACAAATAAACCGTCTCTCTATGTGGATCAATCACCGTCATAATCCAATGAAAACTACATATAAATACATATAAATTAATGAAAAAATATAACAATTAATGTATGAATGTATTAGATCATGTACCCTACATTGCATGGTACCAATACAAGTTGATTGGTTGATGTTCCAATCAACCTATTACCTACTTTATCCGCTCTCTGATCTACGTCTACTTTGGGTGAGAATGATGTCTCATATGGATTAGCAAATCGAATTCTACTGAGAAGGTTTGCATCTCAACATGTCTTATAGAGATGCCTATAAATTTTCATAATAAATTAGAAGAATTAATTTTAACAACTAATACATATATATATATATAACAAGCTTACCACAAGTAGACACATATACATCCTGCTGAGATGGGCTCAAATTCACATAAATTATAAACGTCCTCAATGAAAATAAAAAGATTGAGCTCGCAGCCAAAGACATCATCATCCAATCGTATGGCAATACTGGATCCATTATTAAGAGCATGCCTACTATAGGAGTACAACTTCAATGTCTTAGGCATATTCGCTTCCCTCAAATCCCTAGTATTTGACATTGGAGACACATGTGTTTTTCCCTAGAATCAACCAGTCATATTAATTAATTCGATGTTTAACTAATGCAAAGACATATGATATAAAATTATAGTATATACCTTCGAGCCTTCTACTTTGACTATATGTGCAGCTTTAGCTTTGACCTTTGCAATTTCTACTTCATCATCAATTACTCGAATGTCATTGTTATTCTTCACTGAGCAACTCCCCTTCTCTTCACTACCCTTTGATTTGATATAGTTTTCAAGCTCCATGATCTTTGCATTCATTTGAATCATCATTCTGCTCATCTCTTGCATTTTCCCCACGCTTGACATTCCTCTAGTTAGATTGAAATAAATGGTTGGAGTAATATTACCTCCAACAGCCCTCACACGACCGCAATGTTCAGGAGTCTCAAGAGCTTGTATGAGGATATCTTGGGTCGGATGCTGGCTACAAAATACACCTTTTTTTTGTTGTGTGAACTCATCCTGTAATACAAAAAAATCAAGCACATCAAATGCGAAAATT
This sequence comes from Perilla frutescens, assembly GCA_026008535.1. NCBI lineage: Eukaryota > Viridiplantae > Streptophyta > Magnoliopsida > Lamiales > Lamiaceae > Perilla > Perilla frutescens. The sequence continues at coordinate 65,133,263 of BRKX01000003.1, read as the reverse complement.
TCAAGCAGGTTTATTTTGATGTAGACAGACACATTTTCTTACAATCTTAATAATGGTTCGTGTCAAATGTTCACCCTCAAACTCTCCTTTTTTATTTGCTCGAGCTTGTTTCCACAACATTGCCCTGTCAATTTCTTCATCTCCAGTGAGTTTATCCTTCTGCAAATAGAAATTTTTTATATTAAATTCTAAATATCTACTAAGAGAAACAACATGAATAAAATATACCATTTGTTCACGCAAGCCGGCATATCCTTTACGTGAAAGATGATGAGGGTATAAGTTCTTTCTCCGGCGCTCTTTCTGTTCTTGGCTTACTTTCTATCCAATTAAACCAAATAAGAATTTATAAGTATATATTAGTACAAATAAATCTAAATATAAAAAATATAAACATTATCACCTGAAATTCCTCAGACATACGACTAATAACAAAAGTCTTCCAATCTTCTTTAAGAATTCCACAAGCAGGTGGAGGGTCGTATAACATATCAGGCGTACTCTGAAATGGCACGACATATTTGTTGTATAAATTTGTTTTCCATTGATGCCATTTTGAATTTGCCTATTGCATGCATCCTTTTTTCCATCGATCATCAACATTGAATGTCAACTACATAAAAAATATCAAGTACAAGTTAAAACAACAATAACCAGTTATATAAACTAATCAATTATACAAATGATTTCACTTACCGTAACATTGTCCCAAGTGAAGTTTTTTGCCTCTGCAGGTACACCATTCCAATGCTTGTAACTCACTTTAATGTATTGTCGAGTGAGCACACCTATGTAACTTTGCATTTCGGCACCTACTGCACCAATCGGTTGTCCACGATCATTAAAGCTGACATCTTTTTTAATACCTTTCGCCCTTAGCACAACCAATTTATCCAAATACACCCCGCCCTTGTTTGCTCTTGTAGATTTAGATCCACTAGTCATTTTCTATATCAACACCACTACCATCGGGGTCAAGATCTTCATGAGATGTCATTTTCTTTTAGAACCTGCAAAAATATAATAAAAATTAAAGCATCAATAAACTGTAAATATTGCTACTGATATAGTAACACAAAATGATTAATTAACATTCAACTACTAGAAAACATTACCAGAATATGTTTTTGCATTATCTATCCAAGTTCCATTACAATCTATAGGAACGCACTGGGGGTCATCATCATCTAATCCATTATTAACATTAAACATTGGCATTTCATTGCTAAAACATTGATGATGAATGGCAAACTCTCCCATTTCATTATCATCAATCTCTTCGGTGTATGCTACAGTTGGAGGTGCAAGAACAACAGACCATTGGGAGTCTTGGGGGTCTTCAACATAAAAAACTTGTTTCGCTTGATTGCCCAAGATAAAAGGATCAGTTTTGAATCCAATTTTTTTTAGATTTACTAAGGTGAATCCATCATTTACTTTAATGTCATTGTTGTTCTCTATCCAAGTGCATTTCAACATTAACACTCGAAACTCATTATAGTCAAGCTCCCATATTTCGTCGATTACTCCATAGTAAGTCATGTCTGCAACAACTGGATTTTTATCTTTTGCACTAGCCACATGCATTGTCTTTGCAACACATGTTACTCCAGAGTTTTGAACAACTCGTAGACTATCACGAGCCCTTGTGTGATACGTCACACCATTTATCAAATATGCTGCATATTTTATAACCCTTTTTTGAGGTCCACGAGCTAGCCACTTCAACCTTTCTGATATTTTACATATTGGATGTGAAGTGGCATTTGCAATTTGGTTTGAACTATACACTTAATATGCTATATTATCTTAGAATGAAAATTCCAAAATAAAATTTTAAATATACTTACGTGATCTCGCATTAGGGCCGTTGTCTTTCATCTGTTGTCTATGACCGAAATTCTTGTAGTGATTAAATCTGGAAATTTGATTTTGATCAAAAATTACTCCAAAATAAATTATTAAAATCGAAAAAATACATTAAATTAACATATTTCGAAATTTTGACATTAATCAAAAAACTATCCCAAATAAAATACATAAGTTTCGAAAATTACATAAATAATAAATCTAGAAATCTTGATCCACTTCAAAAATTACCAAATTTAAAATTCTATTTTCAAACTTATCTAGATTGGAAATAGGTAACTTAAGATATACATCAAAGATTACCTAATCTTTTTCTAATCCCCAAAGTTTCGACCCTATCCCTTATTGAATCTGGAAATTTTGATCTTGATCAAAAATCCATGCAAATTGAATCACAGTGGCCGAAAATTAAAACAACAAATTAGGGAATTTTTAGAACATCAATTTTTGAAAAAATTGATAACCAAATTTTCGACACTTATCTAATTAAATCTGAAAATTTTGATACATAAAAAAAAAAAACTATTCCAAATCTAATTAGATTATGACCGAAAATTTCCTAGGTCACAAAACAGGAATTTTTGAATTACCACAAAAATTCATCCAAGTTTTATACACATAATAATCGACACACATGCATATTCAAATCTGAAAATTTAAGAACAATAAATTTAACATCACATTTAAATATATGTGTCGAAATTATGTATGGATTAAAACTAGAACAGTGCCAAAACCCGCTCTGATACCAGTTGTTGGGGTTTTTTCGAATTAAACCACCGCAGGATCATTTGGTTGTTCATTAATCCGTGTTCATGCAAATCATAATTTTATGTAACATGCATGTTTATCACAATCTAATAAAAAAGCATGCAAAGCAGATTCGAATCTAATAAAGCGGAAGATATAGAAACGAATCTACTTACAAAGCGATAGACGGTCTGTGGACAAGATTAAAGATCTAATCTTGCTGTTGAATGAGCACAGTAATGGCGCAACCTATGACCTCAAAATCGTGCACCACTGTATTCCACTCCAAGATCTTCTGTTGTATTCCCGGACTGTATCTAGATTCAGAGTGGGCTGAAATCTACTAGATAGAGTTGTGAAATATGTGGATAACTTTGAGAGACAAAGAGGGGATGATTTCTTATTGTTATTATCATCAAATTTTCGTGCCCCCTCCCCTTATATATAGGGAGGGGCGAAAATTTCATGTTCCAGCCCTATTGGGCTGGGCCTCTATCTCAAGTTCAATATTCAGTCCACTATCAGTCAATTGGGCTACAACAGGGATCTAGAAGAATATTAAATTGGCCCACTAATTTATTTAATATCCAATATCCAATAAACTTAGGATATAATTAAATAAATTAAGTTTTACTTTTATTTCACTAAAGAAGTAAAACTGACCTACCAATTTAATATATATTTGCGAATATGCTTTCTCCTTTAGTCCAGTCATTCCCCGTGTTTAAGATATAATGTTCACTAATTAATTATGTCAGCCTCTGACAGCTATAATTAATTAACATCTAAAACCTTGAGTAGTACCACACAAGCTTTATTCATGTACGGAATAAATTCCACATGCAGGGTTTCAACATGAACTTGTGTTTTCTCAAGAGAACATCATCAACCTGGCCCATCAGGACACGGTGCTCATGCATACTGCTCAAGACATCATGTATACATTGTTATTACCCAAGATATCGAATTCGATCTACGAAAATATCTTACTCATTGATAAATCAAAGTAACAAACAATACACACATATGCTCGCCAATATCACATGAGTTCAGAACCCGAACTCTGTGGATCTTTATTCTCTCAGTAACTGGGTCAGAGACAGAGAATAGTATCCTATCGTGATCCTCCTCAATACACTAATGAGTGTACTAGAATAATCAATTAGCCAAGATAAACTAACTTATCAGATTATTCTACGGTGTACCGATGGTGCGTTCAGGACCATCTAAGCCGTGAGCTCTTTAATACATTACAAGGTTCTAATGATATGATCTTTACCGTGTGACTCCCCACACCATATCATCCACAATGTAAGTATATGAAACATTGCATAGAACAATTATAGAACATAATCTAAATGCAAACAGTGACTGCAATAACTTTCATTTCATATCATCATATCATCAGAAAAGTATACAAAGACGAGTCTTCCAGTATACAAAACTAACAACGTACGGGTAGAAGTATCAAGTCACTGTGTTCTGATCACGGGATGTATCTCTCAAGCGAATTTAGGGACTACCTAGCAGAGAATGGGTTTACATTCCAACTGACAGCGCCAGGAACGCCACAACAGAATGGCGTGGCGGAAAAAAGGAATAGAACCTTGTTAGAGATGGTTAGATTGATGATGAGTTATTCAGAATTGCCTATTTAATTCTGGGGATATGCCCTAGAAACAACAGCCTACATTCTTAACTTGGTTCCATCAAAATCAATTCCTTCTATGTCCACAAAACATTGGACTGGACAAAAGCCCAGTTTAGGTCATGTTTGGATTTGGGGTAGCCCAGCACACGTGCTGGACAAGGAAGCTGATAAGCTGGCACCTCGTACTGATGTGAGGCTATTTTTTGGATATCCTAGGGTAACGAAAGGTGGTATATTTTATAGTACTAAAGATCAGAAGATCATTGTTAGTACTAATGCTCGATTTTTAGAAGAAGACTATATTATAAACCACAAGATAAGGAGTCAAATCATCCTTGAGGAGCTAAGAGGGGAATGATCGAATCCTACACCAGTAGTACAAGAAGAGATACCACAAGACACTACACAATGTGTCACAGATACCCGAGAACTGCCTCATCCTAGTGGGAGGGTTGTACATCAACCTGATAGATTCATTAGTTTGGGAGAATCTTCGGATTTCCCTGAAGGACTGAATGAATTGGATCTCAGGACCTACTATGAAGCGATACAAGACAAAGATGCAGATTCTTGGAAATCTGCAATGGAATTTGAGATTGGATCTATGGATCACATCAAGTCTGGAAGCTTATAGAACCACTAGATGAGGTAAAACCTATTGGGTGCAAATGGGTCTACAAATGAAAGAGAGGACCTGACGAGAAGGTTGAAACCTTCAAAGCAAGACTTATGGCGAAAGGGTACACTCAGAAAGAAGGGATCGATTATGAGGAAACCTTTTTGCCAGTATCCATGCTTAATTCAATCCGGATTCTCTTATCGATTGCCGCTCATTTGAATTATGAGATTTAGTAGATGGATGTCAAGATAGCTTTCCTAAATGGAAGTCTTAAAGAAAACATTCACATGAAGAAAGAGCACTTAGTGTGCAAGCTTAAGAGATCCATTTATCGACTTAAGCAGGTGTCGAGGTCTTGGAACATCCGTTTTGATGATTATATCCATTCATATAGATTCGTGCAAAGTCCGGATGAGAGTTACGTGTACAAGAAATGTGACAGAAACGTGGTGGCTTTCCTTGTACTGTATATTGATGATATCTTGCTTATTAGAAACAATAAGAAGTCATTATCAAACATAAGGGTGTGGTTGTCCAAGCAGTTCAATATGAAGGATCTAGGAGAAGCCGGACACATCCTTGGTATCAAGATCATTCGAGATCGCCAGAAAAGGATGCTTTGCTTATCACAGATGACTTATATCGATACAGTGTTGGCTAGGTTTAGCATGCAAGATTCCAAGAAAGGTTTTATACCTTTTAGGCATAGAATTCATCTATCCAAGGAAATGTGTCCTCAAACACAATTTGAGATAGATGAGATGAAGAAGGTCCCATACGCTTCAGCTGTGGGAAGTTTGATGTATGCTATGATATGCACTAGGCCTGATATATGCTATGTTGTTGGCATGATAAGCAGATATCAGTCTAACCCTGGACAAGGTCACTGAACTGTGGTTAAGAATATTCTCGAGGACCTCAAAAGGACTCAAGATTATATGCTAGTATACCGCTCTGATAGTCTAGTGCCTTTGTGTAATATCCCAAACTTTTTAATATTAAAATAATAGCCCTTTGATTACCTTAAGGGTAAGCTAGGGAAGGAAATAGACCCTTAAAAATTTTATTTTAGATAAAGTGTGTCGTTGGATAGTGATGCGACCAATCAATGCGGAAGCTTAACAAATCGAACACATGTCAACTTGATAAATGATTCAATCCAACAACTAAACTATCTCAATAAATAAATAACCCCCAAAGTTGGACAATGACACAAGAAATTCGAATTTAATAGCTAGAAAACAGAAATCCCCAATTTCAACCCGAATAACCCTAATTCTTGCCCTAATCAATTGACCTATCACATGAAAATGGATTATGCTCAAATTTTAGGACAATGCATAAATACACAGCAGAAATAACATATCCAAAAATCAGCCAATTTGCACGAGTATTTTAGAAGATGGTTTGGTGGTCAGTTTTGGGCGTTGTAGGGCTTGAGATGATGAAAACTTTCAATTCTTGTTATGGCTGGTGATGAATACTGTAACAGCCCGGTCCCGAGATAGGGATTAACGAATGGGGACGGGGTGTTATTAAGGGATTATCAAATAAAGACGGAAGATTAACAAAGAAGGAATAAATATATACTTTCGAAAGATAGGTGATGATACTTGGGTTTACTTGATTAAGAAGAAAACTTTCCTTAGCAGAATAAAATGGCTAACTATCAGATACTAACAAGCATAGACCCATTCATAGGTCAAAGAGAATAAACAGATATTAATGTGAACAAGTCTCTTCCCAGGCGAACGGAAGATATATTCGAGAAGCAGGAATAAACTTATAATGCATCTTTATATATATAGATAGCCATGTCTGGGGAAAGATTCATAGAATCTTGATAAACATATTAATTGAACTTGAACGGAATTAGAAAGAGTATATCAGAGTAGCAGAAACATCATGGGAATTCAAAAGAAACTTATATAATAGCAAAACAATCTTGGCAGCCAACCCACATCCACAGCCACCAACATCCTCCGCATCTCAACCTAAAAACATTTGAAAAAAAAAGTGGCGTGAGCACTAATGTACTCAGTGGGTTTTTATCAAAAACACTTTAATAACCTCAAGATATCTAACAATTAACTGACGGTATATGGAGAGCAAAACGCAAAAGCCCTCTCCATATCTGTAAAACCTTTTCTTTTCTTTTGGGCCCATCTTGGCTCAAACCTGATGTCAACTGTACCCTTAAGCATGCCATAGGATAGAAGAAGGGTTACCTCAAATATCCAAACGAGTTTGCGAGGGAATTAACCTAGCAGTGACTCCCTTTGATGATCAAAGATCATGAATTATGAGCTCAATCTTGGTTATAAAAGCTATACTCTTCCTTTCTTAACTCAGCCTTTCCTTCTCAACCTTAATCCTTAACTTCTTAGCTTCCTTATCCTTACTAGAATTATCGAGCTTAGAGCAACGTCTAAGGCTAACCCTTTACTTAAGCATGACTTCGGCTTAAAAGGGATTTATCACTAACTTAACAAGGAAATCCTTAATCTTTATCTATACAAGCTTTAACAAAGCATAAATATTCAAATACGAGAAAATGAACGTATATAAATACGAATTGCAACTAGAGGCAATTCCAAACATCTCATGCTAGGAATAAACAATACTTTAAACATTTTAGCATTTCTAAACATGCTTGAGAGCTCAATTAAAATATAATATCCTTCATTTCCTTCCTTCCTTGTACAGAGATCAATCAGGTAGAGCAAAAATATTTTATTAGATATCTCATTTGCCCTAACATGCTTCTAGAGCTTATTAGCTCAAACTTTAGATGAGTATAGATTTACCCACCTCGATTACTGGACAGATGATGAAGCAAAGAGTTGATGATCCTTCTCTGAATTCATACGAGACTCACTTCCTCCTACAAAAGTCGAATCATCGACTTAGCGGCTTTCTTCGAAGAAACTAACTATCTAAAGCGAGAAATAACAACATCTAACTCTAAGACTACAATTTAAGACTTATTTACAGATTTCACGACTTTACAACTTTATAAATTTCGAGAAGAATTTATTTGGAGAACATCACATCCTGATTTCTCAAGTTTTAGACGGAAAACAACTTGAAAAGCTTACTCAAAATAAATCGAAAATAACTTGAAAATTTTCCAACTTTAACTTGGAAATAACTCGGAAATAACACGACTCGAAAAGCTCAAAAAGAGGGTACGAGAATAGCTGGGGAAAAATCAGTGTCGGACGACACGAGGATACTGCGCGCCGGTGGCACCCCACGTGCCCGCGCACCTTGCGCGCCCGCACACCCTTGCGCGGCCGCGGGCTTCTAGGCCGAGGGGGGTGTTGCGCAGCTGCGCACCCCCCCCCCCCCCCACGGTTACGGAGCATATTTCCTCTCTCTTCCGCCCAGCTTCTGGGCGGATTTCTTCCGGGTTTCTTCGGTGTTCGTTGATTCTTTCGACGAACATGAAGAACACTTATAAAAACATACTTCAATAATTTAATTTAACGGCATGCTTTAACTTTCAAAAAAAATCGGCATTATAACGGCATAAACATGATAATCCTCTTTAAACATTTAGAATGACGATGAAAACTTAAAATATAACTTGAACGGAATCTTAACGGAACAACAAGATTAATCACGAGAATTAATAACGAGAATCATAACGACAAGAATAAAGCGAGCAATATAACGTAAACGTCATTAACTTGGAACTTCAATCAAAATGCTAACTTTAGACGGAAATAAAGGAATAATAACCAAGAACATGAAGAACGCGAAGAATGAAAAGTAAATGCGGAATTGAAAGACGGAAAAGAAATGGAAATTGAGACCAACGAACAAGAATGGACGGGGTTAGGTGCGTCGAAGGAAGGTGGCTAGCTCAGCGTCTCATCGAGTCACAACGGCGGTAGAGCCACCTGCTGCGACCCAACAGCGCCCCTAGCACATTCCCTCACCGCATCCCTTCTAGGCCACTTCGCTTGTTGTCTTGCGGAATACTCATGAATAGCACTTTTTTACTTTGACAGAACTTCAACTTTTCTCTCAACTCTCAAGCTCTCAACTTTCCAAAAGGTTGGAATGAAATGAATGGTGCAAAATGAATGGAGGGGTGGCCTTCTCAACAATATTGATAGTGCAAATAACAACTTTCATTTTTTTAAATTGTAATAATTGCAACCCCTTTTTTGTCATAATTAAAACATGTTAGTGTCATCTGTACTAAAGTGTTTGAGATTGTCATGATCTTTATGGTAATTCAAAGAACACAAAGGTTTTGGTTTTTCAAGTTTGAAGACCATGTTCTGGACATTATGATATGAACATTCCGCTGCCAATTTGATTGAAGATCGAAGAATGTACTTGAGCATGTTCATGAACATGATCATGTACATGGTTATCCAGAGAGTTTCCAAGAGACGTGCCAAGCTGATTTCAAGGAGTTGAAGCTGCCTTTTCAAATTCGGATAGACTAGGATTGATCATTGTGTGTCTAGTCTGTGTTTGAAATTCTTTCATTCACAATTTTAAAGAGTCTGGAGAGAGATTTCCTATTGGAACTAGAGGGAGTCTAGGTTGTAAGGGCATCTTACAATTCAGTCCATCAAAAGAGATTGTAGTGTGTAGGAGATGGGTCGAGTGACGGGAGGTCATCGTGTAATAGCCTTTGTAACCTTGCAACGGAGTAGTGGATTATTTCTCACGGACTTGTGAAGTCCCCCTAACATAGATCAGTTGATCGAACAGGGTTATCAAGCTCATGCCATTTATCTGCTTTTAGTTTATCTTTCTGACCTTGCATGTTCATTATAATGTTCATATACATGATATTGAACATGTCTGCCCAGTTTATGAAACTTCAAAACATCGATCAATTCTTTAGTTTTACACATATATATATAAACATTTGTATACTTATCCAAAATGAAATCATTTTGTGAATATTGGATCCATAATTATGCTGAAATTTTAAGTGTTAATGTAGGAGAGTAGCTACATAAAATTTTATAAAATCTTTTTTAGACACCAGTATTTTAAAAATAATTATTTTAACCATATTTACCATAATACCCTTATTTTATATATTTAAAAAAAACTAAAGAGTATTATCTCTCTCCCCACTTCTCCCAAATACCGACCCGCCACCTTCATCCTTTCAATTTTTTCTATTACCTCTCTCTTTTCGGCCAAACACAGACCCATCATCATCACCATCATAAACCTACATCCCTCTTTCAACATGCAAACCTTTCACTTCCAAAGCTAGGACTAAGCAGAGCAAAAAGAGCAGATGTTGGGTTCGCAGCTTCAAATAGCGAAAGACCATGCACTACATGAGTAGGAAGTGTGCATGAAATCATTTTGTGAATATTGGATCCATAATTATGCTGAAATTTTAAGTGTTAATGTAGGAGAGTAGCTACATAAAATTTTATAAAATCTTTTTTAGACACCAGTATTTTAAAAATAATTATTTTAACCATATTTACCATAATACCCTTATTTTATATATTTAAAAAAAACTAAAGAGTATTCTCTCTCTCCCCACTTCTCCCAAATACCGACCCGCCATCTTCATCCTTTCAATTTTTTCTATTACCTCTCTCTTTTCGGCCAAACACAGACCCATCATCATCACCATCATAAACCTCCATCCATCTTTCAACACGCAAACCTTTCACTTCCAAAGCTAGGACTAAGCAGAGCAAAAAGAGCAGATGTTGAGTTCGCAGCTTCAAATAGCGAAAGACCATGCACTACATGAGTAGGAAGTGTGCATGTTAGCATCTGAGAAGGGTTCATAATAGCAGCCATGCACACATGGCTTTCTGCTAGGATAAAGCCATGCAGGACCACACATGATGTAGCTGTGACTATTGATGAAGCACTCACACAGATCAATCACATTAGCCGTTGATTCTTCTCTTCATAGATAGTAGATTGTGTAAACATATAAATAGAAATAACACACAATTATTGTAACTGATTTTGGCATAAATAATAAACTACATTTTTTCCTTCTTCTCTCTCAAATGATTATGCATGAATAATTCTTCATGGTATCCAGAGTGAGGTTGAAACCTTGGAATTGAGATATTGATATTGATTTCCACCATTTTATTCCTAATTCTGATTCACGATGATAAAGAAAAACCAACATTTCTTGTGGAGAAATGTGCAAGTTGAAGAACTAGGGTTTGTTGTAAATGCACATTCAATAGAGCGAGGTGAAGGTAGTGGATATGGAGATAGTAGGAAACACTCTTCACCAACAAAAGAGGATTCTTCACCCTAAATGGATCCACGACGATACGGAGAGTCTGCTGGTGGCCTTCATGATGGATATAATCGAACTGAGGTAACCACTAATTGAATTCTAGCTAAAGATGAGCTATACATTGCTCCTAGTGAGCATCTTGGAATGATTTTAACAGCAAATTTGTTTGATGGGAGAAACTTCCATAATTGTGTAGAGCAGTTAAAAAGGGGTTACTGTCTAGAAATAAATTGAAACATATTGGTGGTAGTTTACCTAAGCCTGGAAAGGATTCACTCGATTACAAGCAATGGTTGAAGGTCGATTATTTGGTGTTTAATTAGATTAGTAATTATATGGTCAAGGAAAATTGCAAGAGGATTTCAGAGCCTTGACACATCTAAACAACTGTGGGATGAATTTTAAAAGAGGTTTGGGAAAAAGAATGGACCTAGAATTTATAAACTACGAAGAGAGATTGCTACATACACACAACATAATCAATCTGTCATGGTCTATTTTAATAATCTGACATGGTTATGAGATGAACTTTCATTGCTTAAAACCTCAAGAATTTGCAGTTGTGATGCATCAGATGATGTAAAATTAGATATGGAGGAAGAACATATGATGCAATTCATTATGGGCTTAGATGACTGCTATGAAATAATTAGACAACAAATATTGATTTTGACACCCTTACCTATAGTTAGCCAAGCATATGCAATGGTTTTGCAAGTTGAAGAGCAAATGCATGTCACTACACAATTTTCTAAGGGTGTTGATCAAAGTGCTATGTACAACAATCAAAAGAATGGATATAAAGGTAATAAGTTCAAAAGAAGATTAAGTAAATAGGAGAAGGAAAGGCTAAGGTGTGATCATTGTGGTGGGAAAGAGTATCTCAAAGCATATTGATTTGATCTTTTAGGCATTCTAGAGTGGTATAAAACATTTAATGCTGGGAAGGAGAAAGGTAGGACTCACTGTGCACTAGAACATGAAGGAAATTTTGAGATAGCTCCAGACATACACAAAATGGGAAAGAAACCAGACTCTTGTGATGATAATCTCAATCACATGAGCAAATTCATTCAGACTGAATTAGCCAAGCACTTGGCTATTTATCTTCATCAAGGCACTAAGCTTAACAACTTTCCTTCATATGGCAGCTTGAATACAACAAATATGGCTAAACTGGATTTGGGAACAACCCATATTGACTTCATTGGGCATTATGCTTTTGGTTTTTCTACTAATATTCATCGAACTGAGTGGATTGTAGACTCAGGTACAATCAATCATATGTGTTGTCACATAGGATTGCTCACTGATCTAAAGAAATTGAAAAATCCTTTACAGATCTTCCTTCCAGATGGAAGTAGCTTATGGACCTTTCTTACAGAGAAAGCTCAACTAAATAAGGATATTATACTTAGTAACGTGTTTTTTGCTCCAACTTCACACATAACCTGTTGTCTGTTGGATAATTGGCAAAGGATATGGATGAGAAACTACAATTTTTAGCTTCTCATTGTATAGTTTAGAGAAGAAAATCAGACAATATCTTGGGAATATACAAATTGAAGAGATCCTTATATGTTTTACCACAAGACCTTGCTTGTTCTGTCTCTATAAACTCTATCCAACACAGCCCAACCATCCAAGATCTACATCATTTGTTAGGCCATCCTGGTGCTACTACAATGCATCATATGGATCACTACAAGAAACGTTTCAGGGAAGCAAAATTTGATGCTATTAAATCTTGTGATATTTGTCACCAAGCTAAACAACAACGCAACCCATTTCCTTTATTGCACAGGAAGAGTTTGGTTTTGTTTAGCCTTGTCCATATGGATGTTTGGGGGCCTTGTAAGGGGGACAATATCACTGACACTTCTTACATATTAACTATGGTGGAAGATTCTTCCAGAGCTACATGGACCTTCCTACTCAAAACTAAGGGTGAGGTATGGTGTGTTGTTCAAAGCTTTATTCATATAGTTCACACACAATTTCAAAAATCTATTCAAACTATCAGAACATATAATGGAACTGAGCTTGTGAACAATCAATTTCATAGTTTACTTCAACAACATGATATAATTCATCAGAAATCCTGCCCCTACTCACCTTAGCAAAATGTGATAGTTGAAAGAAAGCATAAACACTTATTATAGGTAGCCAGAGCTTTGATGTTTCAAAGTAGATTACCATCTTTTTTCTGGCCCTATTACATTTTACATGCCACATGACTTATTAACAGATCGCCTTCAGCTCTTTTAACTTGGCAGTCTCTTTTTGAGAACTTGTTTGGGAAATCTCATAATTTCTCTGTCTTGCAATCTTTTGGCTGCTTGGCTTATTTGTCTAATCTGCTGCCTTCCAAGTCTAAATTTGATCATCGCAGCTTTCAATGCATTTTTCTTGGATTTGTTTCTCATTATAAAGGATACTTTTTTATGATCTATTCAGACTCATAAATGGACCAAACATTTAGATCTTGACTGCCATTTCGCGCGAACACAATTTAGAAAAGGGTTCATACTTCTCATCTATAAGCCTACACAACATCAGTTAATTAATATGTTTACCAAGTCGCTTACATGGCCACGTTTTCATTTTCTGTTATCCAGGCTACAACTTGCTGATCTTCACCAAATTGCAGCTGAGGGGGGATGTTGAGTTCGCAGCTTCAAATAGCAAGAGGCCATCCACTACATGAGCAGGAAGCATGCATGTTAGCATCTGAGAAGGGTTCATGATAGTAGCCATGCACACGTGGCTTTTTGCTAGGATAAAGCCATGCAGGACCACACATGATGTAGCTGTGACCATTGATGAAGCACTCACATGGATCAAGCACAACAACCGTCGATTCTTCTCTTCGTAGATAGTAGATTGTGTAAACATATAAATAGAAATAACACACAGTTGCCGTAACTGATTTTGGCAGAAATAATAAACTATATTTTTTTCTTCTTCTTCTCTCTCGAATGATTATGCATGAATAATTCTTCAGCAGCTTTGATGAATTCCCCTTGATCTCCTCCTCATCTCTAAGCCACAGACCTACCACCAAATCATCTGAAAAAATGGTGTCGCCCTCTCTCTTCTCATTCTGTCCATCTTTTTTTTTCGCTTTTCCATTACTTCTCTCCTACTCCTCATATCTCTCTATTATATATCTATCCATAAACCCAGCATCTGTCGAGCGCACCCCTCGGTGCTCAAGGTCCCCATCACGCAACTCCAATGTGTATGCCCTAGCGTGCAGGAGCTGCGTGCAGCCTATCTGTCGCCATTATTCCCCTATCTTTCCCTCTCCATCTCGACATCATCCCCGGAAAAGGCCTTCTCTCTTCCCTTCCCTTTCATTTGCATTTGGTTTCTCATTGTAGCCCGCTTGTTGTTGATGTCTGACAGGATTTTTGGCAATAATAATTTATACTATCATTCAAGGCACGTAATATTAATATTTATGAATGATCGAGAAATAGTAGATGTAAAACGATTGATGGGCTCTTCATATATTATAAGGGCATATGGCTATTGGAATCCGGCTTAAGGCATGAGCCAATCATCTTTGGAGTTAGGCCTCGGAACTTGTACCTATGTCGTACGTCGTCGTATTCGAAGTTAGTACGGATATTAAAAGTGATAACGTAAGGCATGCCACCTGTATCTTTTTATTAAAAGATATTCGCAATTCCGTATACAAATTTTCTTTCTTGACTTCTTTGATTGTGCCATCTTCATTTTGATAGTCGCAAATGAAATTAAATTATTGACATAATTATATATCAGAGAGATAGGGAGAGACCACAAAGAGCACGTTTGGTTCGTCGGATTAGCTAGGATAGGAAAAATAATCCCGAGTTATCTTTCATTTAGTTTGTGTGATGAGGCCCGATATTGATTGTAAGTCTGGTGCCTTATCATGCAATTATAGGATAAATAATCATCCCAAAATTGGAATGATTATTGATCATCTATTTTGTCTATTGTATAAAATTACTATATTGTCCATATCTTTTTATTTCTATTTTATTTTTGTTTTTTATTTTTTGTTTAATGTTTGTGCTAATATAGCAAAAATCTTGATTACACGAAGGCAAATTAGATTATTTACCAATTATGCTCCTTTGGAAATCCTAATAGCATTTTTATAAATAAATCATTAAAGTACGCTTTTATTAGAAATTGACTAAATAATTACGGCAACTATTTGTGAAGGAGTTTAATTTATCATTATGTGATACCTAAAAGTTTGTCCGTTAAAGTTTCATTTCTTATAATAAATTCAAGATTAAAAAAATACTATTAGGTATGAAATAATATAATTTTATAAGCATTAAAAATAAATAAATTTATATATCTACACAAGGATTTAAATTCTCACATGGTAAATAACATAAAACAGTACAAAAGAAAAAGGAAAAAGAAAAAAGAAAACCAAAATTATTAATAAATATTTTAGAATTTTATTAAATACAGTTAAAAGCAATTACAACTTCAAAATTATTTATGAAATACTTATATGAAGGGCAATTTAGGTATTCTCCTACATTTTAATCATAATCATTCAATTTAAACATAATATTGACAATTTATCCTAAATAGATAAAATATCAATCAATCAATCCAAACAAATGATTATTAATCAATGAACCGTGCAATCCTACTTTATCTTATCAATCTTATTTATCCCATCAGTCAAAGCAAACGGGGCCAAAATGTTTGATTGATGTGATCATGTAGTAATGTATCTTATTATGTTTCGATTATAGTTTTTCATTTAACTTCAATTTCGTAAATTATAAAATATAATTAATTATCTTAAAAATCATAACCTATTCAAATACACATATTTACAAATTTTGAAAAAAAAATTAAAACATTTCAATTAATGTATAAATTTATTGTTTTTTTTTTACAATTAAGTACCGTTCAATTTTTCGGTTATGAAATCATCCCACATGACCTACTAGTCTAGCCACGTGTGTTATAAAAATGACATCGTTTGATTATGGCAATTGTCACACTAACGCCAAAACGTTTTATTTTGCTAACATTCCCTTTTTATTGTCGCGTACAAATTTCACCGACATTTACAAATTTATTTCACAACCATCTTTAGGTGGCAAGTTCAAATCAATGTTCAATCATAAAAAATGGGAATAGATTGATGATATAACTGGATTTCTGAAGAAGATTCGTTCATGCAGCACCATGCAGCAACCATGAGGACGTCTGCATGGGATTAGTTCTCATTATTCCACGTGGTGCGATCTTGAGAAGCTTGCATGAAGGACCACAAGCAGAACACACAGCAGCCGTAGATCATCATATGAATTGGATCAAAGTCCCTTAACCGTAGATTCTCTAGAAGTAGTTACTAGTTTTCATGTATAAAAGAGATGAAGCACAGTTATTCACAGTTTAGTTTTTTGCTGAAATAATAAACAGATTTTCCTCGATATTCTTTTGCATTCTGTATTTCATGCACGATATTTCCTAGATTTTACATGGTATCAAGAGCGAAGGTTCGTTGATATCGATCAAATCTTCAAGCTATGACTAAGAAAAATCAAACATTTTCATGGCGGAGAGCTCAAGATGAAGAGCTAGGGTTCATGGGGAATCCTTCACCAAATGAACGAGGAGAAAATAGTGAGGTTGGAGAAGCTCGCAGACAAGCAGCTGGTTCAGGATCGGAATCAATAAATCGATTACCCGGTGGAAATCACTTTAATCGACCTGATGATTTACAGATTGGGAATGCACGATCAGAGGTGACTGCAAATCATCGACTTCTCGCAAATGACGAGTTATATCTTGCGGCGACCGACCATCCTGGTATGAATCTTACCTCTGATTTATTTGATGGTAAGAACTATCATAATTGGTGTAGGTCGATCCGTAGAGGACTTATGTCTCGGAACAAGCTAGGATTGATAGATGGTACTGTTTTAGCTCCTAGGAGAGATTCGATGGACTATATGCAATGGTTGAAAGTCGATTACATGGTTTTTAGTTGGATTACAAATTCAATGATAAAAGAGGTAGGTAGAGGTTTTCAGAATTTAGACACCTCTAGGCAACTTTGGGAAGAGTTAGAGAGAAGATTTGGAAAGAAAAATGGGCCGAGAGTGTATAAATTGCGGAGAGACATTGCTACATTTACACAGCACACTCAAACAGTCATGGTCTACTTTAATAATCTCAATGCTTTGTGGGATGATTTGGCATTATTAAAAACATCTAGACTATGTACCTGTGAGGCCTTTGAAGATGCTAAAGCAGATCTTGAGGAGGAACACCTCATCCAATTTTTAATGGGGTTGAACGATTGCTATGAGACAATAAGACAACAAATTTTGATTAAAAATCCTTTGCCCACTGTTAGTCAAGCGTATGGGATGATTCTTCAGGTTGAGGATCAGATAAATGTTTCAACACAGTTCTCTGATAATGTTGATCACAGTGCACTGTCTAGTAATCAAAAGAATTTGCATAAAGGAGATGGTTCTAAGAGAAGATTAAGCAAAGAAGAAAAGGCTAAACTGAAGTGTGAACACTGTGGAGGGAAGGGACACCTAAAGGCTGACTGTTTTGAGCTTGTTGGGGTTCCAGACTGGTATAAAAAATTTAAAACAGACAAAGGAAAAGGGAAGGCTTTTCTTAATGTAATGGGAGAGTCTAAAGAAGAATGTGAGGTTTCACAAAATCTTTCCAAGAGAGGACAGTATGAAGAACCACAGAATGATGTAGGGAAGATCATTCAAACTGAATTAGCAAAGCATTTATCCATGTATTTTGGAAAGGGGAACAAAGGAGAAGGACATGTGAATGTCGCTGCTTTAGCAGAACTAGATCTAGGTGATTCACCTATTGATTTTAAAGGTCATTATGTCTTTGGTGCAGGGATCAATATCACCAAGGAGGAATGGATTATAGATTCTGGAGCGAGCAACCACATGTGTTGCCATGTTGGTTTGCTACAGGACCTGAAAAGACTTAAAACACCACTCCAAATTTTCTTGCCTGATGGAACCAGCATCTGGGTGTTTTTAGCAGGGACAGCTAAGTTGAATAAAGATGTTGAGTTGCAGAATGTCTTGTTTGCTCCTCATTTTACACATAACCTCTTGTCTGTAGGGCAGGTTACTAAGGATCTTAATGGAAAGGTTCAATTCTTAGCATCACATTGTTTACTTCAGAAAAGGACTAATGACAGCATCCTGGGAATTTGCAAAATGAAAGGAACTTTATATGTGTTCCCTCAAGAAGTATTACATGCAGAATCTGCAAATGCCTGCGCATCTGATCTTGATGTCTATACTGATCACAAGTTGTTATGGCACCCCTCCATTACCACAATGAAGCACATGCCTCACTTTAAGAAAAGAATTAGAGAAGATGACATCACTGCAGTTACAACTTGTGATGTCTGTCACAAGGCAAAACACCAACGCACACCATTTCCTCCTCTGCATAGAAGACACATGGTTTTGTTTGGGTTGGTGCATTTTCATGTATGGGGGCCCTGCAAGGAAGAGAATCTCACTGATACACCTTATTTCTTCACTGTGGTGGAGGACCATAGCAAAGCTACTTGGACATATTTGTTCAAGGCCAAGAGTCAAGTTTTCCACATTATTCAAAGCTTCATCAACATGGTTCGTACACAATATCAAGCCAATATCAAACAAGTGAGAACAGATAATGGGAGTGAATTCATAAATCATTCTGTAAATTCACTATTCCAGAGTCTTGGAATCATTCATCAGAAATCATGTCCATATTCCCCTCAACAAAATGGGATAGTTGAGAGGAAGCATTTACATTTATTGGAAGTGGCCAGAGCTTTAATGTTTGAAAGTAAGCTACCTTCTGTTTTTTGGCCATTTTCCATTTTGCATGCAACTTGGTTAATTAACAGGCTACCTAGTGTTGTTCTAGATTGGATCTCTCCTATTGAAGTGCTCACTGGGAAGGCTCCTATACTGCATGACCTGCATCCCTTTGGTTGTTTGGTATTTAGAGCAAATAACTTACCTTCTAAATCCAAGTTTGATAGCCGAAGTTTTCAGTGTGTGTTTCTTGGGCATGCACCTATGAACAAGGGCTTTCTGCTGTATGATCTCACCAAATTGGAGGTGTGTGTTGGTAGAGATGTTACATTCTTCCCTCATATGTTCCCTTTACAAAGAAAGCACTCCCCTCATTTACCTTTTTCTAGTTTTCCAGATCCTGTGGTTACCCAAACTCCCACTGATGTCCTTGGAACAGAGTTTCCTATCACAGATATTTCCTTGCCATCACATTCCACTCCTAACTTGGATTTACCTTGTTCAGAGTTTTCTTCACCTTTACCTGATACTACAGAACCTCCAAGCTCCAGTACATCACATATTGATCCTCCCATATCTCCATCAGATCCAATTCCACCCCTTCGAAGGGGTTCTAGAATCAGAAATCCACCTCCTTACTTGAAGGACTATGATTGCACATTTGCAGACTGCATTCTTCCATACCCTCTTGTTCATAGCCTTACCCCTCATACTTTCCCATACTTTGTTTCACCTGTCTTCTCCACTAATTACACAGCTTTTCTTATGAATGTGCAGACACTTAAGGAACCTGCTTCATACACAGAAGCTTGTCTCTCTGAAGAATGGGTTAAAGCTATGCAACTAGAGTTGGATGCTTTGGATGCCAATCATACTTGGGAAATAGTGTCTTTACCACCTGGTAAGCATGTTATTGGGTCCAAATGGGTCTACAAAATAAAACTCAAATCTGATGGGACTATTGATAGATACAAAGCGAGGTTGGTGGCTAAAGGGTACAACCAAGAATATGGTATAGACTATCAGGAAGTCTTTTCTCCAGTGGCCAAAATGGTTACTGTCCGACTTCTGTTTGCTTTGGCTACTCAGTTCACCTGGCATATACATCAAATAGACATCAACAATGCCTTTCTTCATGGGCATCTATCTGATGAAATATATATGTCTCTTCCTTAGGGCTACAAGAAGGGGTTCCCTGGTTCGGTCTGCAAGCTAGTTCGAAGTCTCTATGGCTTAAAACAAGCCTCTAGAGAATGGAATCACGAATTAAGTAAGTTTTTGTTAACCATTGGCTTTATTCAATCTGAACATGATCATTGTTTATTCTTGAGAGGGACTGGGAATGGAAATAGCTAGATCCTCTTCTGGTACTTATTTGTGCCAAAGGAAATATACTTTGGATCTCATTGAATCTGTTGGGCTTCTATGTGGAAAACCAGCCCAAACTCCATTAGAACCTGGTGTCAATTTACAACAGGAGGGAGAATTGTTATCTAATCCTGATTCCTATAGAAAAATTATAGGAAAATTACTCTATTTGGGTTTAACACGACCTGATTTGACTTATACTATTCAACAACTTAGTCAATATGTGCATAAACCCACCAAGACTCATTGGAATGCTGCCATGCATGTATTAAGATACCTCAAAGGAAGTCCTTCTCTAGGGCTGCATTACAAGGTTTCACAATCATTTCTTTTGAATGTGCATTGTGACGCGGACTGGGGTTTGTGCAAAGATACTAGGCGCTCTCTCACAGGTTATTGTGTGTTTCTTGGTTCATGTTTGATATCTTGGCGAACTAAGAAGCAAGATACTATCTCCCTCTCAACCGCAGAGGCAGAATATCGAAGCTTAAGCTTCACCACGCGTGAAGTCTTGTGGCTCACATATATGCTTTCAGATTTTGATATTTCTCTACCTCTCCCAATTCCTATACATTGTGATAGCAAGGCAGCAATTCAGATTACACAACATCAAGTCTACCATGAGAGGACAAAGCACCTCGACATAGACTGCCACTTTGCTCGATCACAATTCAAGAAGGGTGTAATTCTACCCGTTTATGAACGTTCACATGATCAGTTGGCGGATATCTTTACTAAATCGCTTGCTGGTCCTCGTTTTAGGTTTCTAATATCCAACCTCAACCTTGGAGACCTTCACCAAGTTGAGGCTGAGGGAGGCTGAAGAAGATTCGTTCATGCAGCACCATGCAGCAACCATGAAGACGTCTGCATGGGATTAGTTCTCATTATTCCACGTGGCGCGATCTTGAGAAGCTTGCATGAAGGACCACAAGCAGAACACACAGCAGCCGTAGATCATCATATGAATTGGATCAAAGTCTCTTAACCGTAGATTCTCTAGAAGTAGTTACTAGTTTTCATGTATAAAAGAGATGAAGCACAGTTATTCACAGTTTAGTTTTTTGCTGAAATAATAAACAGATTTTCCTCGATATTCTTTTGCATTCTGTATTTCATGCACGATATTTCCTAGATTTTACAATTTCATATTAGTGTCTAATTGCAAAAACAATACATTTATGTTGTGATTGAAAATTCTAAAATGCATGTTGAAACTGTAAATTGATATATACATCGTTATTTTAATGATAATTAAACTTAAAAACTAATAGTTTTCTATTCCCAAAGTCGTTGCAAAGATGTTTTAGTGTTATGGTTAAAATATATGAAACTTCTAAAAACTTCGGAAACAAGAAATGAATTTTAAATGTTTTGCACGATTTTATTTTTTATTCTTTGATTTCAAAATCTTGTCCTTCATGGAGGTATTGGTTTGCTTTATCATTCATTTCTTTTTTATTTTGTTGTTACGTTTTAGTTTTTATAATTTCGTTATTCAACTTAATAGAAGTACTCGCATGCACTCTTTGTACTTGTAGGCTTGTAGCTCACTACAAATTATTACAATCGATATAATTCTTATTCTAAAAAAATGAAAGGCAAAAAAATCTTCAATTTGATACTATATATATATTAAACTTATATATTTTTCTCTTATCTATGACGCTGATATTTAATAATACTGTCGTATAAAACACCAAAAATAATTTATTGTCACGTAATATAAAGTAGTTTTTTTTCCCTACTGAAGTCATTAAATTGTTTATTTATGCAAACGTACATAATGTGATTGATTTAACATTATTAGTATTAGTATGTGTTGGTGTCGAGTGACGTGACTGCAATAATTGATAAAAATTGTGGCTTGTTTTTCACTTGGACCTACAAAAATATCAATTTTAATTATCAACCCCAAACAAAGGCCGTCCATTAATTTTATCCCTTTTGACTTTCGTTTTCCTTTACATTTCACTCGATTAATTCTGGATTAGTATAATTATTTTTCCATTTTTAAAAAATATAGCTCTATCTTCCAAAATCTCATAAACAAATAATTCTCCATACTTCGTTTAAATATAAAAACTAATTAAAATAAAAATATTAATTTTTATATATTGATTTCTGTACCTAAATATAAGGACCGTCCACGTGTCCGACGGAAAGAAACTACTCCTCCTTTTTCAAATTATTATATAATATTCGTGTCATATTTTATTGGCAAAGATATATTTTTACTGTTGATTTTTTCATGTTTATAAAGTAAAAAAAATAATCTATAATGTTATTCTATCGATGTAAACGCATGCTAATGACACGTGGATCGAGAAAACAAAATACAGATACTCGTTTTAAAAAGTCCATTTAAATTAAAATTATCATATTTAAAAACTTTTTTTGACAACTTATCATATTTAAATACCATCACTATACATCGTACAACTACACTAATTAAATAACAGCCTACGTTTTGTTAAAAAAATTAAAATTCACACACGGCATGGAAGTTGAAACACCGCCAAACCTTAATTAGCACTCTTTCACTCAAATTATTTATTCAATAAATAATCCTAACACGATTCCGAAAGATGAAAGTCGGGTATCAAATCATCCGACGGATCAAACACTACTATAAACTCCGAATTATGAAAATGTCATTGAATATAAGTATAGCATTTTGATCTATCTAGTAAATTTTAATCATCGAACGATTTAACACAACAATTTTTGTATTTCTGACATTTAAAGTAACCGTCATAAAAAATATAAATTATTTTGAATTTCAAACAACAATACTATAAGACAAAGATTTATATTAGACGGTCTAATGATTCACAATCCATGAAACGAGTCAAATTAACCCAAATCCACCCACAAACCCGAAAACTCGCCAACCTACCAAGTGTATGGTACGCCGTGTGGTACACATGCCCTTGGGCAGTTTTTATATATTTTCATTTAGTTTATAAGAAACTTTTATTTTGTCTCCATTACGGTTTATTATCTCATTTATAATTTATATTTATTTTGAAAAAAATTAATTATCGAGCACAGTATACGAGTCTATGCGTTAGCGTCAGACGAGTGCATCGCATGAGCCGTCGGATAAAAAATTAAATTAATTCACTTTAATTTTAGGGTTCACCAATTCAATTAACTAGTGTGGTGCACAAACAGCAGACAATTGAATTTTAGAATTCAATAATTCAATTTTATGATATATATATATATATATATTCAAAGAAAAAAGAAAAAAAAAGAAAGAAAATGAAAGCTGAAAAAAAAAGGTGAGACCGTCTAATGGATAAGACAGTCTCACAAGAGAGTAGCTCATATTATAATACTCCTTCCGTTTTATTTGTACTTTCTTGTTCTTTTTTTGGTTGTCCCAAAATTACAATCCATTTTTTTTAATTTATTTAATATGCATTAAATTTTCATTATTTTTTAATATGAAATATTCATTATTTTTAATATATCCTTATTTGATATTCTTTAAAAATAATTATCCTTTTGTCTTGAATCATTAAGTAAGGAGATAATTAATATAATTTTATGTTTCTAATATATTAAACAATTGCTTTTGAATTTATGAAAAATTGGGGTGAGACTATAATTATAGGAGGGCGGAGGTAGTATGCAAAGTCTCTCACAAACAAAAGTTAAAAAAAAAAAAAAAAAGTCGCAATAATGGCATATTTTAATAGAAGCAGGCTTCACCGCGGGAATTGCGCGTATGTCTGTTGATGAAATTGCCATCTATTTCTAGTCTCTTCCACAAACCACACCCACCTCACAATCACACACCATTTTTACGGCTTTTTGCAACTATTTGTTTTTTTCCGCACACATTTTTTCACCTCCAAAAACACGCACTAAACAAGCTTCATTGTAGGCGTAGCTGCTTTTCCAAATATTTGGAACTTCTCGACCCGGCCTCGTTCATGTCAATTTGTACGGTGAATCTTTCCTTTTCCAATCTTTTCTTTCATTCTTTTGTTTTTTTTCAGATTTTGATTGTTGTGTTGCCTATTTTGGGTAATCTGCCTGATAGTTGGGTAAAAAAATGGTTTTTTGTTGATTTTTAACTCCTTCAATTGTTGTTGGGTGACCAGCTTGTGTTGCCTATCAAGAATTAGTAAAGAAGTTTGTTTTTTTTGGGAGTTCCTTGAAATGGGATTGTGATAGTTTCTGGGGTTTGCAGGAAAGGAGGTTGGTGGAGGTTCCTGATTTGAATTGCTGAGAGTCTTATCACTCTGGACTACTTTTGTTATTACATATTTCGATTTTGTTGCGGTTTGGAAAGGTTGAAAGCTAGAAAAGCAAGCTTTGAAGCTTTGTTCATACGTTTTAGTGTTCGGTTATGGTTTTTATTGATCTGGGATCTGTCGTTGCTCCGGCAGCTTCCAGTTGATAACGGCTGATTCCGATGTGAAAATCGTGTTTTTGGGGGAATTTCAAATTTGTAGTAGAGGAGGGGAATCACGACGTTTTAGGCATTACTGGGATCAGTGAGAGTTTGGTTTTGATCTGAGAAATGGCTTCTCTTAATTGCTTTCGTCCTTCCAGGAAGAAGAAGGAGAAGAAGAAGGTGATGAATTGCTTCTTGTTCAATGGATATGGTGTGTGTGTGCGTGTTGTCTGGTTTCATTGTTTGCGTTTATTGTTTATTGAACTGTTTGAATTTGGGCTGTAGGGAGGGAGAGAACGTGTTAATCTATATGATAAAGAGGAGAATCTTAACACCCTGCACGTGAAGCTCGATCATCTGCAAGCATCTTCAGAAGCTACTGAGTTGAGATCGACATCTTTCAGCGTTGCTGTTCCTTTCCGTATCCCAGGAAGTTCTAGGTGCAAGGTGAAGGTGATGAATCATGAGAGCCCAGTTGCAGGGGATCCTTACGAAGGTGAAGATGAGCACGACGAGGCTTCTAGGTTAGAGAGGGATTCCGAGTTCAATTTTCAAGCGCCTTCTGAAAATCCAAACCAAGTAAAAATTCAGGGTAGTAAGAGCTGCAGCTCCTTGGATATGAACGATGGTGAGTTTGATTTTCAAGCATGTTTTGGAAATCAAAACGAAGAGAAAGGCCGAGCTCTTCCGGAAGTGAATTCTTCGTGCTCCCTGAATATTTACGACGATGTTGAAAACAGTAACACAGAAGTGATGTTTGAGATGAATGCAAGTGGTCATGTAAGTGATCCGGGGACAGGGAAAGCTCGATTTTGGGCTTCTCCAGAGCTGAAGCGATCCTGTTCTAATTTGGCTATGAGAAGTGTCTCTCTAGAGCTTGAGGATCCGTTGCTCGTTTCGAAGTGCAAATCCTACGAGGATATGCAGAGATTAGCTGAAATGCACGCAACAGACGGAGGAGCAGCAAGCCCTACTTCTATTAGGACGCGCTGCAGTGCTGATAAGGTGATCTTGAAGAAGCATTCTTCCAGTCAGATCCTTCCTTCCGGGAGCCGGAAATTGTGGTGGAAATTGTTCCTATGGAGTCACAGGAACTTGCATAGAACAGCCAGTTCTAAACCTCTTCTATCTGAAGCCGAGGCTGATCCTGTCAACCAGCACGGTGGCTACTCTTCAGACATTGTAGAGCCTAAGCACACCACCGGCTCAAGGAAGCTGAGATCTCCGAGTTCATTAACAGAAGAATCGGGTGAAAGGGGCAAGCGCAGCAGCATGGATGATAGAAACTGGGATGGATTCTACGGATTTCAGAACCAGTGGTTTGCATTCCCTCCAGACTCGTCTCCTCTGTGGAGAGTCGACGAGTGGGTGAAAGAGGCTTCATCACAGCCTCCTTGTCAGGTGGACAAGGATGATCATCACTCCGAGGATGATATTGCCTTCCCGTCATCTCCTGATAATGGTGCATCACCACCTCGAGACTCTTCTCATTTGCCCCGACCTTCAGCTACAAACATGGTGGACGACGTTTCACACGCCAATACTGTCATCCGGTCACTGAATAGTAATTCGACCGTGGCTCATATCTCCGGCCTTGGACTTGGGGCTATTCCCTCTATTTCACTGTTTTCTAGCCTCCGATCCGTCAACTTGTCTGGCAATCTTATAGGTATGTTATATATAATATTACTTACTCCTCCAAGAAATTGAAGTTAGTCGAAATGCTAAATGATTTATTATGTTACTCGATCTCCTATTGCAGTTCAAATAACTCCAGGCTCTCTCCCAAAGGGTCTCCATGTTCTTAACTTATCAAGGAACAAGATAAGTACTATCGAAGGTTTGAGGGAGTTGACTCGTCTGCGGGTGCTTGATCTCAGCTACAACCGGATTTCCAGAATTGGGCAAGGTAGGTCGTCTGCAAGTTAACACGGAGAGGTATACATATACATATACATATACATATACATATACATATATGGCTAACTTTCTTTGCACGTTGACAGGGTTGTCGAACTGCACTCTAGTTAAAGAGCTCTATCTCGCGGGGAACAAGATAAGCATGGTTGAAGGGCTGCACAGACTGTTGAAGCTGACTGTGCTGGACTTGAGCTTCAACAAAATCACCACAGCAAAAGCATTTGGCCAACTCGTAGCAAACTACAACTCCCTCATAGCACTCAATCTATTGGGCAATCCTATTCAGAGCAATATGAGTGATGACCTATTGCGGAAAACACTCTGCAGTCTGCTCCCAAAACTCGCGCTGCTCAACAAGCAGCCGATTAACCCACAGAAGGCGCGGGAGATACGTGCAGATGCCAATGCTAAAGCTGCACTCGGTAACAGTGGCTGGAATACGCGAAGGAAAGTAGTGAGGAAGGTGGCCGCCCCGGGGGCTTCGTCTTCCCACAGCATTCGACGAAGCGCTGTCAGCACCAGTCAGAGAAACAAACACAGGGTAAGAAGCCATTCTCGCCATCATTCCACTTTAAAGGACAAAGCTTGAGTTTTTTTAAGCTTTTTGGCCTTTTGATTTGTTTGTTTGGGTATATATGGAATCTCAAGCATTCAAGAATAATTTTTGTAATCTCTAATATGCTTCCAGTGTTCTGCTCTTTTTTTCTGAGTGATTGATTTCTGGCTGCTTCTGTAAATTTGGCTTTTAAGCTATATATAGGCTCGGTGTTTTGCATCCATTTGAATTTCTTGGTGGTGCTAAATTCCATCTGTCCTTGTACACTTCATATTTTTTGAATTTGTGATTTAACCATCATCGCATGAATATGAAATGTTGCACTCTAGAAAGCCATTGTTTCTGAAGTAAACTAAACTGATATATTATATATTTCATCAAGTGTAGCATCTCGTGAGAATGCAAGTTTGCGGGGGGTTCAAAGATGCACTTGGGAGCCTTAACGTCAATCATGTTTTCCCATTGATGTAAAATAGAATACAATCTTACCAACCGGCTTGGAATATTTGATCACTACTTCGGCAAATTTCACGATTCTTTCATATACAAGGCACATTTCGTCGCATCAAATCAACATAAAAAAAGGCAATAAACTTACACCACCCTCTTGTCTGAATCTCAATTCAAAATCCATTTTCCCTCCATTCTTCAAAATCCTATCATAAATCTCATTCTTGATCAATCCTGCAATCAAACTCTGATTCTTGCAAAATCCGATCACAACCTCATTCCCACAGACCATTATTGATCAACCCTACAATCCAACTCCTATCCATTTTCCCTCTATTCTTCAAAACAATCCAATCACACATCACACCCCAACCACATTCCTGCAATCCAACTCTGATTCTTGCATATTCGCGTACTTGTAGAGCTTCTCGTTGAACACCACCTGCGGATCCTTGTGGATGAGCTCCCCATCCTCACCATAACCATCCTTGAGAAACACACACCAATTCATCTGCGTACCAGCCAGGTAAAAAGTCCTTGGCTGATTCAGAAGCATCTGATATGTATGCTTCGTGAGACTAAACTCATCCTTGAACTCCACAATGTTGTGTATATTCGCCCTCTTCTCCAAAGTCAAGCTCAACAACTCATGGACAATCCCCACCCTGTACTTCTCCGCCTCCAACGTCCACACATCGAGCTTGCTTCCATCCGAGTAAGGCGAAACCAATGGCAATGTGTTCAACAAGTTCAACTTCCTCTCATCCTCCAATTCCAACTCCAACTTCCTTCCATGTTTCACTGGAAATCTAAACGCCTTCTTCACCTTCTCCTCATCACCCAAGAACTCCCTCTCCAACGCGCTCACCGCCAACGAATCGTCCCAGTTAACTAGTTCAAGAATCCTTTTACCATCATTCTCAACAACTACTCGAAAATAATCTGGATAATTAGCAATCCTATCCCTAAAATCCTCCGGAATCCCAAACAACAGCCTATTGTGATAAATTGTGCTCAACGGAATCCTCTTATTCACTGACATCATCAACAATTTCCTCACTACGTCAACCCTTTGTCGCTCCGACTTGTCTGCAATATCCCTCTCTTCACGCAACAATTCGTCCATGAAATCGGTGAATCCGAACCACATTTTGTCGTCGGAGTGGCGGTAGGTTTGGAAAATGAGCGGGTGGCGGAGGATGGATTTGAGGACTTTCCGGCCGCGAGGAAACCCTAGCTGCTGGTGGAATTTTCCGGCGTCGTCGAGGCGGAGGACTTGCTCGGGCTGTTTGGAGAGGTATTCTTTGGTTTTCGTGAGGAATCGGAAATGGG
This sequence comes from Perilla frutescens, assembly GCA_026008535.1. NCBI lineage: Eukaryota > Viridiplantae > Streptophyta > Magnoliopsida > Lamiales > Lamiaceae > Perilla > Perilla frutescens. The sequence goes on along the minus strand of BRKX01000003.1, from coordinate 65,104,234 downwards.
CGTCTCTGAGCAGGATGTTTTCGAATTGGTGAATGAGATTTGGTTGGGTTTGAACCGATTTGGTCCTAGGGCTTTCCTTTTTCTTGCGTTTTTTTCTGAATTTTTTGGGGGTTTTCGTTATGAGGAAGGAAGTGGAGAAGGCGGCAGAGGAGATAATGTGGTGGGGTTTGTACGGGATTAAGGAGGTTTTGGAGAGGAGGCGGAGAAGGGCCATCACGGCGGTGATGGCGGGAGAGTGGCGGAGATGCTAAAGGGGATTTAAGTGCAACTCCAAAGTTCATAATATTTCAGAAGTAATTACTACTCCCTCCCTTTTTATGAAAGTTTAATCTGACATTTTTTTTTGTTTAAAAAAAAAAAAAAGGAGAAATTTTAAAATAATCAAATTAAAGTTGTAATATTCTTTTCTAATCAAGAATTTTGAAGTTTTCTTTTCACCAAACAGATATGTAAAAGTCTAATTTGTCCTTTGTAAATATTTGAAAAAGTTAAAGATGACAGACTTGCCACAATGTAGGTCCAAAAAAAAAAATTGTACACGTTCATAGAAAGATATACACGGCCAAACTTATTTCATTTTAATGAAATTTGAAAAAGAGCGGCTCGGCTAGAATTGTACACGGCCAATACGGATTTGTACACGGCCAAGGCAGATTTGTACACGGCCAAGGCTCCACTTGGAATATTCTCACTTGGTAACTAAAAATGAATAATACGGCTATATCAATACACGGCCAAAATTGTTTAATTTTAGAAAAAATATACACGGCCAAAATTGATTAATTTTATAAAAAATATACACGGCGCCAAAATTATTTAATTTAATTTGTAAATATACACGGCCCAAAAAAATTTAAGGATATACACGGCCAAAAAAATGAATTGAAGTACACGGCCAAAATTGATTAATTTTATAAAAAATATACATGACGCCAAAATTGTTTAATTTAATTTGTAAATATACATGGTCCAAAAAAATTTAAGGATATACACAGCCAAAAAAATGAATTGAAGTACACGGCCAAAATTGATTAATTTTATAAAAAATATACACGGCGCCAAAATTGTTTAATTTAATTTTTAAATATACACAGCCCAAAAAAATTAAGGATATACACGGCCAAAAAAATGAATTGAAGTACAAGGCCAAAAAAATGAATTGAACTACACGGCCAAAAATTTTAATTACACGATCTCCCAATTTTAAATGTAAAAATTTGTACACGGCCAAAAAAAATTTGAAGTACACGGCAAAAAAGCTTTACAACACGGTCTCCCAATTTTAAATATACAAACTTGTACACGGCCAAAATAATATTTGAAGTACATGGCCAAAAATTTTAAGTACACGGTCTCCCAATTTTAAATGTAAAAATTTGTGGACGGCCCAAAACATTTTGAAGTACATGGCCAAAAATTTTAACAACACGGTCTCCCAATTTTAAATGTAAAAATGTACACGGCCAAAAATTTTTGTACACGGCCAATGAAAATGTAAATAAATGAGATTTATTTCATTATTTCATTTCAAAGCTCTCAGTGTTGGGTTGTTGGATTTTAAATGAAAATGTAAATTTTTTATTTTTTAATTTATTTCATCTTTTCAATTCAATGCTTACAGTGATGTGTAGTTGGATTTTAAATGAACCGTATTAAATAACACACACCAAACGGACATAATAGTTGTTGAGTAAGGGAAAATTAGCACTTCAAATCCATTATACTCCTTTGTCGAAAAGTTTGGAACGATTTTGGTTGAAAAGTTGGGAACGAGAAAATCCGAAAAGGCAAAAACATTGCAAGGTATGTTCATTTTTTTTTATGGTTTAAATTGTTTAGATTTTATCACTTATGGAAAAAATATTGATAAAAATCATAATCATCCGGTTGAAATGTGAAATTCCGCCACATTATATTTCGTATTAGAAAATAGTTGTATCTCTTAAATGATTAAGATATGAAATACATTTTTTTATCTTTTTAATTTTATTGTAAGATGTTACATATAGATTAGCATGTATATATGAACATCCATACCTATTGTCAATAGAAATATAAAATTAAAATTGTGAAATGCAAAAAAAAAAAAAAAAAAAAAAAATCTAGGTGAACCGTGTACTACACGGTTGTCCACCATGTAGTACACGATGGTTTCATGCATTCTACACATTTGACCGTGTACTACACGGTCAACAACCGTGTAATACACGGTGAACCGTGTAATTTTTTTTTTAAACTAGAATCTCAATTCTTGATCTGCAGATGGCTTGACAACGTGTAGTTGTACAACACAGTGGTAGATGGGAGAGATTAGAGTACTTAGATTGTGAAGATCAAGTTGTGCACATTCCATTCAATTCGTTATCTCGTGATAGTTTGATACAGGAGATTCATGACTTTATGGAGACATCTCCAAGCACTACTTCGTATACGTTGAATTATTTGACTAGGGCAGGTGATGGAAGAAAATTGAAGGGGCTAATTAAGACAGACGTTGATTTAATTCGCTTAGTCCAAGAGCAAGATGAGCCTACGGTGTATGTTACACAAAAGAGTATTCAAAAAATTCCAACAAGTGAAGTGCCTCCATTTGTATATACACATGATTCGGATCACGAGATGGATGAGTCGTCCGCTGAAGAGGATGAAGATGATGATGATAGCTATGAGAGTGAATTACGGCGCACTCAAATTTCTGAGTTCTGTGAATGGATTCGTGAGACGGGGAATCTTGATTAGTTTATGTCCATCCTGGAGCAGGGCGGTCCTCACAACATGTCTTCTCAAACTATTGCTCCTGATGAAGAAGGTCCCACTGTAGAGGGTCTGCCTGTCACTCGTTGGATGATCCCTGTGGGCCACACTGATGACGACAGCCCAATCATTGACGATGATCAGGATGAGTTGGCCGGTGAGGACCTTGCGGTTGGGAATACATTCTTGAAGAAGGATGATGTGTTAATTGCTGTGGGAAACTGGCACATGCAGCGGCAAGTGGAGTATTATGTTTCACGTTCGACTAAGAGCCGACTGGAATTCACCTGTAAGAGAAAAGATATATGTGACTTTAGATTATATGCAAAAGAAAAGGACGGATTATGGAGAGTGCAAAAATTTAAGGATAATCATACGTGTCGGCTTGACTTAACACGTAATGCGCTGAGAAAAATGTCTTCGAAGGTGATGGCTGACTATTTTTCGAAAAAGATACGGTACGAAGGTGCTGTGTTGAAGCCTAGAGCAATGATTGCCGAGTTGTTGAGAAAGTATGGTATTGAGGTTGAGTACGGTGTTGCTCTACGTGCCAGAAATCTTGCTGTAGAGATGGTTTACGGCGGCCATGACAAGTCTTTTGAGATGCTTCCTGCATATCTATACACGTTGAGGGCAAACAATCCTGGTACCGTGTATGATATCCACAGGACAAGCGATCATCGTTTCAAGTTCATGTTTGTTGCACTTGGAGTTTGCATATCGACATTCAGACAGTGTATGCGGCCAGTTGTTGTTGATGGTACGCACCTGAAAGGGAAGAGCAAGGGTGTTCTGTTTGTCGCTGTCACAAAGGACGGTAACGAGAGGTGTTTCCCACTAGTTGTTGGTGTGGATCCTATTGAGAATGACGAGTCATGGACATGGTTTTTGCAGCGTTTCAGAATGGGTTTGGAACTCGAGATGATTTGGTGATTATTTCAGACCAACAACAAAGCATCAAGAATGTTGTTGCCAGAGTGTACCCAGAGGCCCACCACCGATTTTGCTATTACCACATAGCAAAGAATCACGCGAGACACGGGAAGCATCTCATTGTTGCGTTCAAGAAAGCTGCATATGCATACAGACAAGAGAGTTTTCTCAAGTATATGTCAATGATTGCGAGGAATAAAGCTGCGTACACGAGCCTAATGAGTATAGGTGTTCATCATTGGGCCCGTTCTCAATCTCCCAAGCGTCGTTACGCTTTCATGACATCTAATGTGGCTGAATCTTTCAATGCACGCTTGTTGTGGGCTAGGAGATTGCCCATATGCTCACTGATTGAGGTCGTCAGGAGCGTGATCGAGAGATGGTTCGATAAGAGACGGGAACTGGCAGTGTCTAGAGATCACGTGATCACAGAAGGGGCGTTCCAAAAACTGTCCAAACAAGTCGAGAAGGGACGTCACTTTATGTCTCGTCAAACCACTGCATATACTTACACAGTGGCGGATGCTGAGAGGAGTTTTGTGGTTGATCTTCAACATCATACGTGTGACTGTGGAGAATTCCAGCTGGATCAGATGCCTTGCTCCCATGCAACAGCTGCTATACGGTACCTCTATAAATACATTCTTAAATGTGTCGTTTGTATTTATATTATCTATATTTATTACTAATATCTTTTAACTATATGCTTACAGGAGTACTGGACATAACATGTATGATTATGTTGAGTACTATTACAAACATGTCAACATGTGTCTTACATATCATGAACGTGTCTATTCCGTACCAAACGATGATGAATGGACTGTTCCATTCCAGCAAGCCTCCTTCACACTCCTCCCTCCTATAGCGGTTCGCCAAGCTGGATGACCAAAAGAGGGGCGGTACCGTTCATCAATGGAAAGTTCAAGCTCCAGGACCAGAAGACAGCAAGTATGTTCAAGATGTGGAGGTACTGGACATAACAAGTCCAAGTGTACAGCCCCACATGCTATTGAATCCTCAGAGGCAAATGCAACCCAAGGACAGCGTCAACCCAGAAGATGCGGGATTTGTGGTGAAATTGGCCACTCCAGAAGAACTTTCCCTTTGAGACCTAATGAAAGTTAATTTGAATTTCATGTAATGTAAGTTTGTATTCGTTATTCCGCACTGCTTGGATTGTTGTGCTTTATTTAGTTTATGTTCGATGTTATTCAGATTATGTTTGTATTTCTCATTTTATCTATTTTAATTGAAGTTAACTACCAACACAATTCTACATAATATTCAATCTAGCTCCATATAATATTCCAAACGATTACGTCTTAGATTCCCAAAATAAGTAAACTATGACATATCACGACAGAACCGATAAAGTCTAACAGCACAATGATGTCGGTATGTTTGCACAAACTCCATAGACAAATACAATGGCGCCGGCTTGGCGGAGATAAGGCAATCAACCTGCATGAGCACAAAAGGACCACAACTGACACCATCAGTCTGTCTGTACTGATACCGCAGGTCAGCACGCTCGTACCACAACTTCTGGTCTATCATGTGTCGACGCTGATGCCCCCAGTAGCCGCTGGCCTGCAACAGTGATGGGAGCATGTTCATCAATGGCCACAGCTGACGGGCACGGTAGTGATACGTGACATCATCGTTCAGATCATTCATCGTGTGGTACAGTGAGTCATATAGCCAGACCTTCCAGCGGCGGAGATCAATATGTACAGTAACCCAATGCCCACTTATGAGACAACACGTGATGACCTAAAAAGGGAAAACATAAGTGGTGTAAAAAATTAAAGCATCACTCAAATGTCGTACGTTTACTCGGGTATTCAAATAAGCACTGAATTACTTACGCGATCAGCATTCCACCACAGACGAGAAAATGGCAAAGTCCATTGTATTTCATGTATCAAATCCTCATTCCACTTCCAGTCTTGGTAGTAGTATACATGATAGTAGTCTTTTTTTCCATTTAGGCCTTTTGGATGAGATTTCTTCCACTCATCCGCCAATCGATACTACAATCACACAGATTAGTTTTTAAAAATGATAAACACCTTGAGACAATTTAGGAATACCAGCAGAAACACTTACCCAGAAGATTGACTGTACAATGACTGTATTCTCATCATTTCTTCCAGCCCTCAGATGACGCCCTTTCCATAATTTACGCTGGAGTGTCTACAGTAACAAATCCATTTCAGCCATCTCGAGCTGGTATTCAATGTTTTCTATACGGTCGAACTATGCAATATCCAATTACAAACCCTGACCCCCTCCAACCTTTATCTTTGCATCAGGACCCTTGGCTCGAAAGGCTTCATAAGCTAGTTCTATACGCTTGAAGATACTCAAGGTGCCATCTCCAGATAGTCTTGACCTAGGTGTAGGCCTAGAAGAAGTACTAGGCCGAGAAGAAATGTTAGGCCGAGCTGAACTATTCTGTGATTCCAGGTCCCAACTAGCAGAATTCCACTGGTTTTCATCATCCGCATCTAGTTCCACCATTTCTTCCACATGTGCAGAGGTTATCCCTACCTCATCAACCTGCATTAAAGTTAGTTAGTATATGATATATGATGTTTCAAAGCATTCAACATAATTTAAAAAACAAAAGACTCACAAGATGCAGAATGACATCCTCCTGGCCACGACTAGTCTGTCTCCTCTCAATCTGCTCAGGAGTTAACTCTATCTCGTGAGATCGGCTGTGACTCTTCTCAACCTATGATAAATTCACTCAGTCAATGATACAAAACATTTTGAAATTAATAAACTAACAATTAAAGATACACACCATCTGCTTGGGGCTCAGCTCCGATCTGCGGCTGCGACTATGGCTGCGATTTCTCCGATTATGTCGCCTAGACATCACATCAAACTTTTCGATCATCCCTGTCATGAAGTCTTTAAATTTATTGAACAATGTGTCATCGCATTCATTCGACTTGGCTATTCTCTTTTCTAGCTCAACCATGAAGCGACTGGACGTCTCGCATGCAGCCTCCTGTGCTGCCTCCCGAGCTATCTCTCGTGACTCGCGTGCAGTCTCCTGTGCTGCCTCCCGAGCTATCTCTCGATACCTATCCACGTGGCGATAACAAACATGTCCCTCACTCGTACTAGATGATGATGTGGATGCCCTGACCCGTTTTCCACGATGTCGGCCACTAGTAGGGCCCATGGCAGTATCCACTGCACCAGTCTCTCCACAAGTACGGGGTAAGCAACCTGCGGACCTCCTCGATGTAGACCGAGCAGCGGATGTAGCAGGAGTCGATCCTGTAGGAGGGATAGGCGCTCTGGGAGGAGTCACTGCTCTAGACGGGTTGACCCCTCTAGGAGGAGTCACTGCTCTAGAAGGGCTGAGCGCTCTAGGAGGAGTCACTGCTCTAGACTGTGTAGCCTTACGTGCTCGCTTTGGCACCTGTAATTTCACCACATAAGGCACGCCCACAGAATTCTCAAGCTGCGTGCTTCTAAAATAGAGCAAATCATCCTCATTCTCGGTCGACTGTAAAAATGTATGACAAAGAAGCTGCCAAAATATTATAGGGTTAGTTAGTACTAAAGAAAAAAAAAATATTTGATTTCAAGTTGAATTAAATAATCATACATACCTCCCCCTCTGTGAATAATGCGCCTAGACGAACCGCTTTATCTTTGAACCTCCACTTCAAACACCTCGGTATTGCAATATCAGACACTAGAATGGCACAATGCCGTCCCACACGAGGTATAGCCTCATAAGCCCATATCTATAAAATATCATGTTTGTTAGTTCAGTATGAAATACTTAGAAAGTTTAATTTAGAAGCACAATTGAGACAGTACCTGCAAGGCCCAGACAGGCCCGTAGAAATGGTAAGTCTTCCTCTTCGCCGTCAATTCAACTGGAATGAGACTGATATAATGCAATAAGGCACCGAATGAATAGGAACCCCATGGAAAAAACTTCCATCGCTGTGTATCCTCCACCAAAACCCATACCCAATCGTCTATGCAGCGCGGTGGGTCATATCCGAGCACCATACCGTACAAGAACAACACATTGGTCACCTTCAAATAATCAGAAGCATCGTTTCCCAGCATGTAGTGTGTAAACCTATGATGCAAATCATGTATCGAGATAGGCACACAACTCAATACCCGACTATAAAAGCTGTCTCGAGGAATGCGGTGCTCTACATATGGATCAAAATCAGATCCACCGAACATCAACCCCGTAACTAGTGCATACTCAACGGGGGAAAATCTAAGGTTGGTTCCTCCAATATGGAACCAAACCTCGTGCTCTACAGCACCATCTAGTGTAATCTTTCGTGCCATGACTGCGTGTAACTCTGTATTGCAACTAGTTCCTCCAACAAAGTTCATTAGTAGACCAAAAGGTCCATCCGTAAACTCTTGAACCATATCAACGCTGGTATGCGCTACAGTCCGTAGTATGTCAACAATGCTAGACGCGTAATTTTTCCAGTATAAATTAATCGAGCATGATACGTCCTGCATAGCCTCTCTCTTCCACACCCAATGACGCTAATATTTGCAAACGAACATTTAATAAATAATAAATAAATAAAATTAATTCATAACATAATCATTCTTGTGTTTTTGCATAAATTATTTTTTGATTTTACTCGAATAACGATAAACTAATTAAATAGGATTTAATTAGTTTTTTCTTCTATGACGATTTCAACATACAAATTGAACTAATTGCAATTTAATTATTTTTCAATTATGGTATAACTAATTTTTGGATTAATTTTCATATTTAATCTTTCAAATATTTTAATAAAATGAAATTTCACAATACAGCTATATCAATCCAATAATATTTGCAAACGAAAATTTAATGGCTATATAAATACACTAACATTAATCGATATTTAAATTTAATTTAATTTGATCTTCATTTACGATTTAATTAGTTTTTAATGGCTATAGGAATTTGTTTCAACTAGTTTTTTAATTCCTAACGTCATCATTCATGTTGTGTTTTTTTATAAATTATTTTTTATTTTATTTGAGAAAAGGAAAAATTAAATCTTTAACATGATATTTTTTAAAATATGGAATTGGTTATTTTTCGAATTAGATATGTTTTCTGACTTATCTTCAAAGTAATTGAAGATAAAATGTTACAAAGTTTCTCCCTTTTTTTAATTAGTAATTTCAAATTATTTGGAATTAATTAAAATATTAATACTTAATATTTCTTTCGAATTCAAGCTTAGCGTGCAATATCTTGACATAAAATGTTTCATTAAAATTTATAAATTCTCTTATGCAAATCATAACAAAATAAATTCTAAATACATCAATGAGATAATAAAAACATACCACAATTTTTTCCACAAAAGTTACAAAAGATTTAAAAAAAAAATTGCCAGAACCGTGTAGTACACGGTCGACCGTGTACTACACGGTGCTCGACCGTGTACTACACGGTTATGGAAAAAAATAATTTCCCCAAATTACACAGCTCCTTCGACAAAATACACAGCAATATTCAATACAATCATACTCAAAATACACAAGCAACCAAAAATTGATTCAATTTACAATCAAAATACAAGTACCCATACATCAATTAACTAATTCATTGAACAAATCATTCTAATTAAGAAGAAAAACACGAAATGAAAACTTACGAGTTGAGTATCCATTTTTTCCGATGGGGGCGACAGCAAGTGACTCGGCGGCGTCTCCTTTGCGTCGGCGGCGGTGGTGGTGTCCGCACGGTCAGCGACGGCGGTGAGCGATGACGTTTGTCTCCTCTCCGTCGTAGTGGTCGTTCCTCGCCGCCATGTACAATCCTCGCCGCCGTGTACAATTTTCTCAGCAAGTTGCCGTGTTCAATGTATATGAGCCGTGTATATTTTTTTTAGAGCAGAGTGCCGTGTACATCACCGTGTTCAATGTTTAAGAGGAGTGTCGTGTACATTCTAAAAGAAATAGCCGTGTTCAATGTTGAACATTTAAATTTTTGGATTCAAATTTTAGGTTTTTTTTTGGAATTATTAGTCGTGTACAATTCTATAGCCCGTGTTCAATTCAAGACAAACCGGGCCCACATGTTACTAAGGGTATTATGGGAACCGAAAATTTGTTTGGTTAGAAAAGAATAATCTGAAATGTTTGGTTAGAAAAGAATTTTACAAGATAAATTTGGCTAGAAACATATATTCACACAAAAAAAATGTCAATCTATTGATAGAAAATTCACATTTTTTACTTATTTACTCTCATTTAATGTATTCAAATATCTATATTTAACTCATTTAATATATTCACAGACATATTAGGATACTCAATTAATTTATTAATATGTGTGCATTCATTTAAAATAACACTTAATTGGAAACAAATGGACTATTATTTTTTTGAGGAATGAAATTTACTTGCCTTTGAAAAAGAAAAAAAAAATGAAAAATAAAAAAACTACATTAACAATGTGGACTTGCGTGCAACAGGGGTTATTTCCTCCTATTCCAGACGGCCACGTGGCACATGGTACTTTTTATTGTAGTTGGAATGATGATAGTATTAATCTCAGGTTGATACCTTTCTTTATCGTACTTGATACTTTTCTGCTTACCACATGGTACTTTTTATTTTACCGAACTCGTGTTTTGCTTTCCTTTGTAAATTCTTAGAATGATGATTGTTTTAGATTAATCTCAACACATACAATATAAAAATTGAAAAAAAATCAGAATTTGAACTAAATAAACTTATATAAAATAACTAGCAGACCCATTACCTTTTAATGATACAGATGGTACTTTTTGAATGTTTTGTGATACTTTTTAATAGGAAGATTGATACTCACTTTGGACAGTTTTTTTTTTATGGGTTGACCCGCGTTGATCGGGTCAAAGCGCGGGTTGACCCGCGTTGACTGGGTCAAAGCGGGAGTTTGACTAACCCGTCTCATATAGTGTTATTTGCATCATGATGCATGCAAGTGTTTGCCATGATATAGTTTTGAGAGTTTCTATTTGCACAATCATTTTTATTCTTTGTACCATAAATTATTTTTCATTTTTTTATTAGTTATAAATTTACCTAAAAGCCATTACTAATAAACAAATAAATAAATTTGCGTTCCATTCGAAGTCATCTGTTCGAACTTTCTGAAGATGTTCGAAGTTTTGTGTTCGAACATGATGAATATGTTCGAAGTCGCGTGTTCGAACGGTACTTGAAAGAAATTCATAGAGTCCGTTCGAGAATGAATTTTCGAATACACCATGCTTGTTCGAAAATGAATTTTCGAACAAACATGATGTGTTTGAAAATTCATTTTTGAATGACACTTATTTTAAAAATCATGCATGTTCGAAAATGGAAATTCGAACAAACATGGTGAGTTCGAAATTTCATTTTCGAACCACATTTGATTTTTTTCTTTTTAAGTAAAAGGCATTTAACTAACTTTAAAATTATTTTATTTTTTCTTTTTTTCTTTCGTGATGTAAAGAGTAATTTTAGTTGTGCAATAGAAACTCCCTATAGTTATAAGTTTTTTTAGGAGAACTATACGATTAGGGGTGAGCATTCGGTCGGTTCGGGGTAGAACCGACCGAATTTTTTGGCACCGATACCACCGACGCACCACCAAGCCACCGGCCGACCACCGAACCGACGGTGGTCAGCAACTGAACTGACCACCGACCGACGGTGATCGATCGGTTTGGTCGGTTAACCGTTCCATTTAATTTTTCTGTTTTTGGTTTTAGGCCCAATTTCTTTTTGGGAGATGGATTAGCTTTTGGACGAATGGGCCTGCCCAAAATGGGCCATTTTGCTATTAAAAAAAAAACCTAGCAGAAAACAAAGAGCAGCAGCCGCAACATCAAAAACGAAATACCTCAATCCTCAGCGTAGCCGCTGTTGTCCTGCACTTGCTCGTTCGTCATCGCCGGCGGATGGGTCGAGAGGAAAGAGGACGACAGGGGAGACGTTGAGAGGATGAGAGTTAGAGAATAGCGATAGGGAAAGGTGTTGACTGCGGACGCCGGACGACATGGGCCGAGAGAGGAGAGGGAGAGAGGCTGACGGTGGCGGAGTCGGAGAGGTCGAGAGGGAGATGAGAGACGACGAGTCGATGAGAGCTTCTTCAGACTTCAATTGAGGAATTAGGGTTAATAATTAAATTATTCAAATTATTTTTATATATCTATATTAAAAATTGATTATATATATATATATATATGTATGTATGTATGTATTTCGGTCGGATCGGCCACACCGACAATTACCGGCCTCGCCACCGATCTCCGACCGAAAGCTGGTCGGTTTTTCTCCCCCTCCACCGACCACCGACCCTCTGCTTCTTCTCCACCAAACCGCACCGCCCGAATCACGTCGGGTCGGTCGGATCGGTGTCGGGCAATGGTTTGCTCACCCCTTACGATCCACATTAACTTATCATTTTACAACAAAACATGACTAATTTTTCTCGAAAAACACCCGATCGATAGAGATCATTATGTAAAATAAGAGATTTTGTATTGGATATCCATCATTTCTTTTCTTACGATTAAAATATAAATAATTGTCGTTCTCTTTCTCCAAAGAATAAATTTGGTAAATTTTGTTTTCTTTATATAATAAGAGTAATGATATTTGGCGAAATGCTTGGCCGATCATAATTATGATCTATTTTAAATATATGGTAAGTATTCGATTAAAAATTTGATTATTAATTATTATGATTTTACAATTATATTCTTGTAGTCCATTTTCGAAAGTGATTAACTTGTATTTTCTTAAAATTCAAATATTACATATATAAAAATATCTACAAAATTATATATGGGTTATTAATAAGAAACAATATATATATATATAATGTATATAATTCAAAATTGACTTCCGTCAACATAAGTTACAACAATTTGTTAATTTTCTATTTCAATTATATATATAATATATAATATACTATTTAATGTAAATTTCAGCATATTTTTTTTTAATCACCAAAACTGTGAAATCTGCTTTAGTACAGAACATGTCCAAAATTTCATTTAGATCGATATTTGAACAAATCTTTTGAAAAACCAACAAACTCGTCGCTCACAGGTCTTGCACTCTCAAACTAGGTGGAAGGGACTGCTTCAACTTGTCAGTTGTCAGCCTTCTCACGGAACGCGCATCCTTCCTTCTAGCTGTCCAGAGACGGACGCGGGAATTATAATTTGGGGGACGAAATGTAATAATGTTAATTTTGAAGGGGTAAAAAATAATATTACAATACAAATAAAATTAAATTTATATTATAAATTATATACACACATATATAAAAAAAAATTGAATAAAATTTGAGGGGGGCGCAGGTGCCCCCACCAGCCCCCTGGGTCCGTCCTTGTAGCTGTCTGAAGGAACTCTTTTATCTCATAAATCTGCTTCGGCATTTTAGAAAATGGAGATTGCTTGAGCGAGATAGACGAGCAAACTCCAAACCCTTAAATTTCAGCAATTTATTCTTATGGCAGACATAATTTCTTCTTCATTTTAAGGTTTTTATTTTGAATCACGCAATAATCAAATTAATTAATAAAATTAAATATATTGTTGGTAGCCATGAAAGTTTGCATCTATTATTTATTTCTGCCGTTGTTCTTCTTTTTTCATTTACGTTATTGTTAATTGAGTAATGTTTAGAGTCATTTAATTAGGTTGATATTATGTTTACTTAGTTAATTTATTCAATTTTTGATTGAGTAATTGTTTATTTTGATAGATATTTGAAGAAAGAACGAACGAATTTTTGAAATAAAGAAAAATTATAATTATTAATATGTCGGTAATGATATTTGGCACAATTTGATCTAGCTCAATGGTGACAAATTTATAATATATTCAAACAAAATTATATTAATTGACTAACAATTTAACAAGTTCTACATGAAATTCATGTTGATCTCTCCTTTTATTAGTGTGTTCATTAATTATCTATGAACTATTCCACATAATATATCCCCAAAATAATAACCAATTCAATTCGAAAATTCTAAGTTATCTCCAAACTAAAGTTCAAATTGGAAATAAGGCATGCAATTACAGATTCGATCATTATATTTAATTAGTTAAAAATTAACATTAACTAATTAATATAAAGCAATGATACAACATCATCATCATTATTATTATATATAGTTTTTTCATTTTTAAAAATATATAGATATCTTGTTAGCATTATCATTAGTATGTTAAAATTAAATATTGCATACTCAACTACAAGTTCTATTCACTCTTTCTGTGTATATAAATTGTAATTAAATGTTTAGTATATATAAGTAAAATATGAAAATTATAGATATGATTTATTTAATACAATTCTATATATATAATTGTATGTGTATATACTATTCTAGATTGAACGATCTTTTTAACCAAAGTCATTAATTAAGTTTTAAAATATTTATTTGAATTTTATAGGAATTTTATTAACTTAGATCCTGAAAGATATATTACTATCGATCCGAAATATGAGAATTGAAAATTATCAATTTAAAACTTGAATTATTGAAATTATCAATTTTCAATTTTGATATATATATATATACATACATATATATATATATACAGTGGGGTGAGTTCAAATATAAACCAATCTCCCATGAGAACCTAGGAACCAATCAAATTCAAGGATTTTGATGACATGGCGGTTAAAAGGCGGTAGCATAATTGTAAATATGAAAAATTCAAAATATAATGGGTATTTCCAGATTTTTTTAATAAAGTGATGTCATCATCTTTTAAAAAATTGTTAAAAACTTTAAATAATCATAACTTACTCATTTTTTATCCAATTTACGCAAAAAATATACCAAATTAAAGAATTTTTCATGTTCTTTCATTTTAGATCCATAGTGCATATGTTTATTTGTGTAAAAATTAATGAGAAATACAAAAAAAAATTTTCACGTATATTCAACTTGTAACTGTTAGATATTGCTAATATGATATCACAATATTGTTCATATCTTGTGTTTATGTTGCTAATATGAAACTTTTTATGCACGATTTTGAACGTTAAGTTGCTTTCATGAGAAAATAATTAAAGTATGAGCTATATATATTTAAGTTCAAAAATAATTATAACTTTATCAATGCTTAATATTATTTTGAAAACTTGTAATATTTGAGAATTTAAGTCATACTAGTAAATCATTATTTACATATTAGCAATATGTTACTAACATATTAGCAAATTGCACATATTAGCAAATAATTAGTCACATATTAGCAGTGTGTATATTTCTAACATATTAGCAATATGTTGTATGTATGAATGATGCTACATGTGTTACACAATATTATTTTAAAGAGAAAATTGCATTTTTGGTCCAGTATGATACACCCCTGTGCGAAAATGGTCCATCACGTTTCACTTTTGGTTCACTATATTTTTTTCTTGGCAAAAGTGGTCCAGTATTGATTTAAAATAACACTTATAATCCCACTAACTTGACGATCCGTTAATTGATGGACGGAGATACATCATCCCATAACAACCTTAACACTAAATTACCCTAAATCCCCAAATCATCAAAATTGCGAGAAAATCATTGTCACTCTCTCACATCGCCTCACTCTTGACGCTCACTCTCTCATGAACAGATTCTCAAATCATTTGCACCAACAGAAAATCAAATTTTGTGAATATCAGAAGGAAATGTTACGGAAGGAAACATATTTGCATCTTCCTCAACCAGATTACGGTAAGTTTGAGTTGTTCTTCCATTTTTTTTGTTATGAAAAAATTGCTCAATTCTTCACGCCCTTGCAAAAAAGAGAAACAACCTCAAACTTTTATGAATCTGAAAAAAATTGCTCAATTTTTTGTTGGATGCAAGAAGAGAAAGGTATAAAACATCTATATTGTTCTCATTCAACTAATTATCTAGTAATTAATACTTTTATATAATTTTTTAGAAATTTGAAAAAGTTCAACAATCAGAGAAACAACCTCAACAAGAACCTAGAAGAGATGATCAAGAACAAGTTGTTTGTATGTTTTGCATCGATGTCGGACATACATCGGATGAGTGCAACTTGAAAAAGGTACTATCATTTTAAGAACTTTGTGCATATTTCTTAGATTTTTGAGGATGAAGAGGCTGATTATGATAAACAAGCCACAAGTGATGTTCAGTTTGATGTTATAACACAACCAGATTTGGCTTCACAACCTAATGTGATCACACAACCAGAGATTTCTACTACGACCATATAATTTGTATGTTGTAATTTATTCATTTATTCTTTTCACAATTATTTAGTTCAATTTTGATAGTACACAACGAAGCTTATAAATTTGATACTACATAATTATTTAGTTCAATTTCACAACTTAAAGCGTCACTTTTGCTTTATTTGACATTATTTTTATTTGTATTTTTTAGGCAAATAAAAAGGCTTCAATGAGCTTCCATGCAAGAAATCTAGTTGGTGCCCCGGTAACTCTAAATCATGGAGATTTATTGAAAATCTTCACTCAAGGTGGTAAGAATTTTGTTCATTTATCTGGTTTGCAAATTGCTGCATCAAAGAAAAGAAAATCTGGGAAGGAAGTTGTTGCTATTAACAAGGAGAATGAGTAAATTTATCTAGATTCTAAAATAGAAATTGAGTTCTAGTAGTATATTTATGACTTGAATGTCATTAACTACTGTCTTTTGGGACTAAATGAAGTTATAGCCCAAAACATTATATATGATGTCTTTTGGAACTGAATTACAGAGCATTAAATATGTTTGTAAGCTCTGTTTTTCTCTTATGACTTGAATGTCATTAACTGATATCTTTTGGAACTAAATGAATTAACATCCCAAAGCTCTATTTTTCTCTTATGACTTGAATGTCCAAATATTTGTAATGTTTTTTAATGTTGTTTGCATGATTACGTAGGACTTGGTGTATTTTTTAGTATATAAAACGTTTTTCCCCAAAGGGGTGCATTTTTTTCCTACTAATATATATATATATATATATATATATATTTAATTTACAGTCAAAAAAAGTGTTGGACCAAATTTGCACCGTTAAACTAACAGATTCCATTAACTGGTGACCATTTTTGCCAAGAAAAAAAGATAGTGGACCAAAAGTGAAACGTGATGGACCATTTTCGCATAGAGATGTATTTTACTGGACCAAAATTGCAATTTTCTCTTATTTTAAATGTGGTTCAATGTTATATGTGTGGTGTTTAATACGTGTTAATTTAGTATCATGATCTCGTCAAGTTAGCAATATGAGTCTACCTCATGTTAGCAACAAAATCTCTTGATGTTAGCAACATATATCTCTTATGTTAGCATATTAATACAACGCCGAAAAAGACAACGGTTTTAAAGTGTTGTTTATTAAATTCCGAAAATTGGGCCCAAAATCCGAAAAACATAACCTAATTTCTAAATTACGAAAATAACCCCGCCTTCATTAAGTTCTCAAATATTACAAGTTTGCCACCTTACTTTGACTAAAACATTGACTAAATTGTGACCATTAGATCTAATCAAATCTAAGGTTAGGATTGGTTCCTAGGTTCTCATGGGGGATTGAGTTCCTATTTGATCATTTCCCTATATATATAATTAAATAGCTTGTACACGTTATATATAGAGACCGAAAAAAAAGATTACTATCAGTTCAATTTTGATACTTTTTATTTTAATATTTTTAATCAAATTTAATAGGTAATTAATTAGTTATGAAATTTTTCATTGAAATTAAAAAAAATAAAAATAGAAAAAAAATTTACCTAAAAAAGTACGTATTGCACTATTGTGTGCACTTTTAATTTCAAATTTGAAAAAAAAAAGTGAAAAAATGATATGACAAATTGCCTCAAAATTTATTTTACCCATGCACCCTGTACAATTGTTTTTATAATAATTCATTTATATTTTTTTTGTCAACATTTTCATGTAATATGTGAATTTTTAAAAAATATATATAGATCACTTTCTAAAATGGACTGCAAGGGCATATTTGGAAAATTATAATAATCAATAATCAAAATTTTGATTAATTACTTACCATATATTTAAAACATACCATAATTATAATTTATGGCCGACCACACTATGGCCGGATAACATTACCCAAATAATAAATACTAACTAAATAAAGGTATAAATAGAATATAATTGAAGTTTAATCGATTTAGCGTATGAAATACTACCTCCGTTTCATAATGTTTGTTGTTTAAGGTTTTTTTTTTTAGTTTCAAAATGTTTGTTGTTTTATATAATTTGACATCCTCTCTCCCAATTTTAACCCTCTCAAATCCTACAAGATTTTTTGATTCTAACTTACCTATAATATATGAAGAGAGAAAAATATATGGAGAGAGAAAATATTGTTATTTTTTAGGAAAATATAGATGAATTAGATTTTATGGCATATATAAGGGATGGGTATATTTGTCCACAAAATTAATTATTAATTCCAGATAAAAAAAACAAAACAACAAACATTATGAAACGGAGGTAGTATAAATTAGTTATGTTGAACAAGACCTGAATTATGACCTGAAAATGGTGAAAATATTAAATGATGAACGAGACCTAAAATATATGAAAAATTATCAATTTAATACTAAAAAAAAAATCATGTATACTTGACTTTTTAAAATTATTTTTATATTAATTTTCAATAATTTAATGGGTGTGACTATTAGCACTCGAAAATATTATGTACATCCATTTTAAATAATTATATGGACTTCAAAATAAGATATTCAAATCTTGTATATTTTGGTTCGTAGTTTTTCAGTTGATGGACACTAGTTTTTGTTATTGAACTATTTTTTCAAAGTTCCAAAATCTTCATATTTAACATGCACCATAAAAGGGGGGGGGGGGGGGGGGGAGAGAGAGAATTGTTTTCCTCAAGAATGCATTGTTTTCACAATGCCACATGAGAAAATTGCGTCAAATTTCAACTGCTGCTTAAATCTGATATAAATCAAAATCTTCATACTCAAGGAATATTACATGTAATATGAAAATTAAGAAACATGCAGTAAATGCAGAAGCAGAGAAGATAAAAAGAATTTCTATACACAAGCAAATCACATTTGCTTATTGTATATTTGTATAAAAACATCACAGTTCACTATATATAAAATATATGTGTGTGTATGAATTGAATGTCCCCAGAAAGAGACTTATCAAAGGAACACTAGTAAATATTCCCATATCTCTTACACTTTGCCCTTTGTTTCCATCTCTAGCTACACGGTCTTATGTCTGCCTTGCGGCTCCATAAGAGTTGCGGGTTGTCAAAAAACAGCGCGTTTATGCAGTTTCTGCCCCACCTATTGTCTTTCTGTTCAAAACTAACTTCCTTTCCACAGTTTCTGTGGAACTTTAAGAGAAGGTAGATGCAGCAAAGAAAATGAATGTGAATATTATCATCTATTATATTTATATGTGGATACCCGACATTTTTCCAGAATCAGCTTGCTTGTCTTTTGAGGAAAGGCTTCTGGCAGATTAGGAGTCTCTCGTTGCTGTTGCTCTCAATCTCCACGACTCGTGCATCCCATCTCAGATGTGTTGTCAGAGATCTTGCGAACTCAATTAGAGGAGTGGTGTCCCTCAGAATCAACCATCCCTGCATTTCCATGTTGATCAGCAAAACCAAAGATTAATCAACGAAAGATTCATAATATTCTCATCTGCTTTTAGTACATGTCGTTGGGGACTATGTTAGCTGGTAATGATTTTTTTAACAATTTCATTCAGTATTATAGCTACGGATCTGGATTTGAAGAGGACGGAGTTTTGGATAAGAACCATAGATCAAACCATTGGCTTTATCATGGAGAAGTTGCGTGCGTTGTATGCATTGAATTAGATAGAGATACGAAATGGGACACAATTCTACGATCTAAACAGTCCCAATCCCATCTTAGATTGAAACCTTATCTCATAAAGTTTTGAGTATTTCAAAATGCTGAACTTCAGTATGATGCTGAGAATTGTTGTGAAGTTCTTGATTATCCTATTTCATATGCATCATTTGGAACTTAAAGTCATGATAATACCTCTGGACGAAGTAAGCGATCTATCTCAGTGAACATATCTATCATGTGGCATCTTGGCTGCTCAGAAAATTCAAGAGAGAGAAGTCCTTCAGCATGAACCAGATCATACGTCCTTGGATATGTTGGAAATGGCTCACACCTGCCAAAAGAATTTAGATTGCGAGTACATCAGAGACGAATTTGAAAGAAAGATGTGGATGAAAAAAGATGCTTGAGAATGCATTCTTCTCATTCTTATCAAATTGCATATATAACAAAACTTAATTTGGGAATTTAGAAAACCATAAACAATCCTCAATTTTGACAGTTGTGAGATAGTATCGTCAAGATATGCAAGCTGATATCCATATCCGACTTGTAGCATAAGATGAAGCAACCTTTAGAATCACATTTATTATTTTTTGCAGGCATACAATTATGCGAGCAGAGTTTCAGGAAGATAGAACTTAATAAAATCTTATTCTCGGCTCAGATTTCTAAAGGCTGTAAAATATCAAATATCGAAATTATAAAACACAATGTCTCAACAGAAAAATCAAACTATGTGTAATATGTAAAAATTACCAGTCATGCAGTACGCCGATAAATCCACGGTCAACTATTAAAGGGAGACTGTTACGTCCACTTGTAGGGACAACATTCATAACCCACACAGATTTCTTAGTCTCTAATAAGGCGGCATTGAAACCTCCAAAATGTGCATTCATGTCCAGCACATTTCTCAGCATGTTATAAGGTGGAGAAGGGTCTTCATCGCCAGGCCTCTTTGGATGATCTGAAAATATGAGGGGTGAAAGCAAAGACCAATAATCTTGGGCGGCAGATTTCCAGTTTATAGCATCCTCTGCAAACTCTTCTGTGCCGTAGCCTAACATGAAGATAAAATCAGTTAAGCGATGCTAAACAAAAGGTAACATGAGGCCTATCCAGCCCCAAGATCAGTATAATTAAAAGGTCACATCCTAACAAGCTGCTCTAATCAGCTAACTTACTTATAAAATTAGTAAGTAATGTTAAGGTTACCATAAATTGCAAGTTCAGCTGAGGTCAATTTTGCCTGTGAAGGCCAGTTTCTCCTTTCTTCAATAGGAACCCAACGGCGCCTTTGAATCCCTCCAATGCATGCTGGGAGGGGTCGATAATATGGTGTCTCAACATCATGGCCCTTACTACACAGAGAAGGGGAACCGGTTTTCCTGGAAATGCAAGCAAACATTTCTGTATGAGGATGATGCCTCACTTGCACATGCAACAGTCAACTTATTACTAATTTACTATTATATAACAATGCAATAAATCTTCATAAAATAGTATTTTGTTGAGTTGTGGAAAATATGCTTATAAATTTGCTTGAAAGATCAACATGGCCATTATAGGCATCAAGTGTTTTTGTTTATGTCCATTTATTTTATGAGCATTGCTGATATTGCAGAAAGTCCTCAACAGTTTTTTGAAATGGAACATATGTAATGCATAATGCTCTGATATGTGCATGTCTTTAAAAGGTCCATTCATCAGGGTTTTGCTATCACAAATAGATATGTACCTATCGTAGCCTTACCTTCTAGAATAACAAATCTTCTTACTAGTCTTCTTCCATACAACAGTTTGATCTTGCTGCGGGAGCATATCCCAGCAGAGGTTCTCCGCGGACAAGCGCACTGTATCCCATTTTTTCAGGTTAGCTTTATTGCGTAGGGAACGCTGAGAATTTATAAGGGGATCAGTCCACACAAAATATCCACCGGGCCGCAACAACCGATCAACTTCAACCAAATATATGCCATCTGCATTACATAAGAAAATTACTTAAATTGTTTGAAATTTTATTATGAATGATAGTACATTCCTCTATAGCCTCTCAAACACAACACAAAAGCATCAAGTTTGCAATTAGGAATATAGTTAGAGACTGAAGCAGAACCCATCTCAATCTCATTACAACTACATTAGTCTCCTATATAAGTTCAGCTAAGACTCAGAAGACCTAAAACCATCTTTTCAAGTTTCAGAATCAATACTTTATGTTTTATGGTAGAGGTTCTTGGAAGGAGAATATGAGTTTTCAAGAGAGCTGGTGGATCTTTAGACTTTAGGGCGTGAACATTATTTGAGGCAGAAATTGCGGCATCTGAAGAGATATTCTAGTAAATAAAATATATATAAAGAGATTCTTTACTTGGGATCGAACTCAGCAACCATAATGTGTAGAATACACACCTAGGTAGGGATTTCAACCTAAAACACATACTTTTAACAAATATTGATCGAAGTTTGTCTGTGATGGTATTAGAATATGAAAAAAGAATAAAATGCACCTAAAGAGTGAAATATTTGTTACATCTAGGGGGAGGAAACCTGGATATATGATTGGCAGCACTATAAGGAAATAATACCTGCTCGGAACATACAAACACAAAAAATCGTGTGCATATCAGTCATCAGAATATAGGGCACTGAGGGCAGCACTGGTGTCATTCTAAAATATTTTGTTCAAAAGTTGGCATCCATGCTAGTTAGTCAATTTTATTCATGCAGAGCCGTGAAGGCCAAAGAACTACTCCTCACTACACAGTATCCCCTGTGACTGAAATGGTAAGTTATATAAGATATATGATACATCTCTCTACTTTGTCTTGATAGCAATTCCATTCTGTCTACAGATTTGACTACAAAGAATCATTTTTCATGACATTATTTCATGTGAGAAATAACCAGATAGCAATGATTGAAGAAAGTATGCTCTCAAATATATTTCCCTGTCTAATCTGAAATCAATCTTTTCTCTATGCGGTATTCAAGTAACTTCTTGAGACCACTGAAAAATCTAGACGTGTAAGAGAAGGAAACAAAAGAGAAAACAATAACTGTAACAGAATCAAGAGTACCTTTTGTATCCCAATCAACTCGACATCTTGCGCAATGAATCATGTCAAAAGATAGAGATGGATATGGGAGCTGCTTAAAAGTAAATGAACCAATCATTGCTGGGAGACCCCTTTCCAGAGTTAGCTGAACTTGACTGCCTGATGCCTCGTAGTTTGCTAAACACATGGTTAATAGTTGGTATGAAGATAAACGTGCCCCAAAACTACCATAACCACATTCTATGTCCAGGATTGTTCTAACCTGAAAATGGAACAAAAAATATATAGTTATATCATAGTTCATCATATCTACCGCAACAAGAACATTTCACTTAAAAGGGCATGAGTCATTCAAAGAAAATATATGACGATTTGCACTTACACCAGCTTGTATAAACGAGGACTCATTTCTTAGCCCAATAATTTCTGCAACTTGATGAGAGTAGTCTTCAACATCAAAGGTAGAAGATACGGACCGGAAGGAAATCTGGTCTTCATCCAACATCATCATCCTGTAATTACATGATGGAGAAAAGATATCAAATGGAAAGACCAAAGACGAACTTCAATGTGACTAGAAAACCCACCACAGCTCTTTCAACTCACCTCTTAGTTAAACTTCCAGATGACAGGACCTCCTGTGCTGTAATATTCACATTTGCATACCAGATTACATCTTTTCCAGCAGGCCACCTTAGAGGAGCCCTATAATTCACAGGTGGAAGAACCAAACAATTTTGCTTCACCTTGTGCCCACAATGGCGGCCATATTCTTCACCTCCAGAAAATCCCATAGCAAGATTTTCTGAAACATTGAAGCACGGAACATAGTTTTCTGACTCCTGAGAACAGTATTCTAATTCTCTGAATCTTGACAAACTAAGAGAAAGCTCCCCGATTTCATACATGTCGGAGACCAGCTGCTCTTGAAGTTTCCTATACCCATGGAATACTTTTCCTCTCGACGTTGAGGCTATAGAAAGTGTCCACCAGTATGAACCGGTAAGAGCAAGAATCACAATGACTACTAAACTGAATTTGAGAAAGGAGAGTATCACTTTATGCCAACTCCTAACAACCCCGGGACTGAAAGGATCTGATACAAAACCATGGTCACCCAGACTGTGAGTCGAAGACAAATTATTCGTGGCAAAAAAACGAAAAGGGTTTTTCAAAGAATGTGTGTTATCAGCTCCATTTGTTTGATTTCGATTCACATCTTCTTTCTCCATCTTATCTTTCATCTGAGAGTCCTCCCAATAATCATGACTATTCCCAGAGAATCGCCCACCGCCACCTGATAATACACCTCGATGAAGAGGCCTCGACATTTTACTTACTACCTAAACAACCCCAGAAAGGAATGATCACATAACAGCAAAAGGATTCAATATCCATCAAAAAAATAGCCAAACTGTGAAAAAGCAACTTGCTGCATTTGGAATACACTATTCCCAAATCTCATACTAGATCCTCTAACTTTAAAAAAATACAGTGCCCGCCGTGATTTATGGAAACATAAAGATGCAAATACAAGCCGTGATTTATGGAGAACACATAGAAATCACAAATCAATCTAAAAGAGGAGGATTTTTAGGTGTACATGTGACTTGAACTCAAACTAGACACGGGAAATACAGAATCCAAATCAAGAAACCAGCATAAGTAATAAATTAAGATCTGAAAACATATCCAAGATTCCAGCGAGAGATAAGTCACTGAATTGAAACTGAAGTGAGCTCAGTTCAATCAGTCACAAAACCAATAAACAGCCCATTTGGATCAATGGTATCCCAAACTCACTAAACAGAAAAAGAAAACATTTTTGGACGAAATGAATCAGAAATTAACACAACAGGTTGAAGCAATTATCTAAAAACATCAATTATCACCGTCAGTATGGACCTCAGAAGTTTTGCTAAGAAACAAGAGAGCCCTCAATGTCAGCCTATTCTGGGGCAGCTTTTCATGAATTTCTCACAAACCAAGGTTTATTTGTCTCTTCTTGAAACCCTCTATCATCCCTTGATTTCACACACACACATACACACACACTTGCTCTCAAATTTCACACTAAGCGAGATTTATGTTGGGCAGCTTTAGATTACTCGCTACACAATGCGGAATGTGAGCAAGAAAATCAGCTGGAAAGTAGAAAATGAAGGAGATTGCAGCCCGCGGTGGAAAGGGGTCATATATATGCATACAATTTGGTGGGACTGTGAAGAATTTCTACTGCGGAGTGGGATCCAATCTTATCAGAGGTGGCTAGT
The DNA here is from genome assembly GCA_026008535.1 of Perilla frutescens. Classification (NCBI taxonomy): domain Eukaryota; kingdom Viridiplantae; phylum Streptophyta; class Magnoliopsida; order Lamiales; family Lamiaceae; genus Perilla; species Perilla frutescens. The sequence goes on along the minus strand of BRKX01000003.1, from coordinate 65,079,314 downwards.
TTAGGATTTTCTCTCCTGTCTCTCCTCTCTCTCTCTCTCTCTCTCTCTCTCTCTCACACACACACACACACGCAGAATCAGCATAGTAAATAAATCGAATCAATGGCATACATTAATGTTGAAATTTGTTTCATTTGTAATCATTTTTTTTTTTGGTGACTAATGAAAACTCGCAACTGTTACTAATCAATTAGTGAAAAATAAACAGTGCAACTACTTTTCGTGTTAGCATTTCGATAGTGTATTATATGAAAATTATATCAAATAAACTTATAAAGAAAATTAATTGGATTCTTAGAGGAGGAAATTCAGTAGATTTAGCATTTTTTACTGAAAAACACATGTAATTAATTATTAACCCTTTAAAATAATTATGTCGTGCCATCATTATGAATGAATTATAGAGTGCGCATCATTAACGATGTAACTAAAATTGTGAACATTAATCAGTAGAGTTCAATCACATTAATGTAAGTCTTAATTCACGCGTTATATTACAAGATGTTGGATTCATAAACAAAAATATAATACATTCTTATATATTTTTATTTTATCGATATATTTTATCTACAATTACGCCATCATTTATGTAGTCTATAATAGATTGATAATATAAATATATATTTTTTTAAGAAGAATCAAAAATGTATTCGTACAGTCCAATCTTAATGTTATATTTATATTATTATTTCGGAATTTAGTTATATATGAGTGATATAAAATAAAATAAATTATTTGGACGGATAAGGAATTGCATGGACTTGTCAATCTGTAGTGGCCCGCCAAGTATCGGTGGCATGTTGGTTCTTGAAAATTATCTTCATATGAGAGAAACAAACAAAAAACTAAAATAATAATAATAATAATAATAATAATAATAATAATAATAATAATAACTGGGGAGCGGCCGAAGGTATCTCTAATTTTTGTTTAACCAAAATATATTAATTTTCAAACGATGCATAACTTTTTCTTTGAAATAATTCATGTATATCTTCATCCTATTAATAAATTTTGACAAAAAATTATGTGTAACGTCTTATAGTCAAAATCTATAAAATGTGTGAAGATGTGATTTCAAACACATTTCGTCATGCATTTATAATTTTTAATATTTTATAGTGTTTGAGTTTGAATTTTAATACATCTTACCGTTTTTAACACAGTAAAATATTCTCATAGAAGATATATTGCCTCATAAATTTTGGAGGAAAAATAAAGAACACGCTATATATGGTTAATGAGGCTAACAAATATATTAATTAAAAACTAAGGGACCAAAGGTTGCTTGGAGATCAAAGGTCACGGGTTCGAATCTCCTCAATTCCACAGATTGGGTGTGTGAGTTATAAAAAAAAAAAGGACCAATTTAAGGTCATGTGTATTTTGTACTATTGGAAATCAACTCTAAAACTCTCTATTAATGAAGTTATTTATTAATTTATTAGGGAGGGAGTAATCACTCGATAATAAACAAGAGATCACTCTATTTTAATATTCGAAAGGGACATCACATAACATGTACTCCCTTCATCCCATTCATATATGTTTGTTACTCTTTTTTTAATTTACCAATATATATACATATATATATATTGATTTTTATATGTATTTAGCTCATTTACTAATATATCCGCATATTTATTATGTTTACATTACATTAATCATCATTTCATTGTCAAAAAATAAATACGGGCATATTAGGAAGTTTACTTATTTAATTGTCTTTTCCAATATTTTTTTTAATATAGTGAGAAATACAATCAACTTATATGCATAAGATGAAGGGATTAGTTTTTTTTTTCAAATATCATAACAATTATTCGTGAGTGCTTACAATGTACTCAATTCGTTTCTGAATAAATGACATTCTAAATAAATACACACATATTAATAAAATGATCAAATTACCTTATACACTCTTATGTGAATACATTAATGAGTCAAATATGAATGTTTGAATGCATTGAATGAGGCAAATGTGAGAAAAATGTTAAATTTTTACTTTGATTGTGTAGAATGACATTCTTTATAAAATAAAATTAAAATGTCAGAATGACACTTGTTTAAAAAATGGATGAATTATTTTAACTTAAAAAGAAGTTAGTTGAATTTGAACCGATGAGTCTTGACCTAAATCTTATCATACGATTCAAAACTTTTACCAATGCATATATGACTTCATGTGATCATGTCAAATTATTAGGTGGATGCTATATATATATATATATATATATATATATGCATATATTTTAAAATCATAATTTTTAGATGTATTTATATTTTATAACTATAACTACAATTTTATTTAAACCGTCAAAGTGGTCATCGAACTTTCACACCTTTGGACGTATTAGGTTGAGCAGCCATACACCAACCTTAATAAATGTTATCTTTTTTCTTTCTTTCTTTAATTTTTTTTTTTTTTTTGGAGGAACCAACCTTAATTAATGTCGAGCCTTTTAATTTTCAAATTAGTCGCAATCAATTTAGCTTTCATTCAATAAAAGCTGTAATATTTTAGATAAAGGTACGTAACATCAAAGTTTAAGCGAGTAATTACTGGCTAGATCGCCCAAAGCAGCGGACGGAGACAATAGAAAAGTGTACAATTTTACATATATGTATAATTCCATTATTTTAGAAGTGTAACTTATAGCTTAGTCCAGCCAATTAACTATAGTATTAAATTTATAATTAATTGAATTATCCAGCTTGAAATTTAAACTCCCATTAGAGTTTAAAACGAGTGTTGATAGGGAAAAAAAAAGAGTCACATGAGTCGAATAAGACTATAGTTAAAATAATTGAATCTTTTTAGATCTAGTTAATTGCTTTTTTATTGGTTAAGTCAAACTTTGAGCACATCTAGCTAGAAAGCATAATTATGATTGGTTTTGACTAGTTTTGTAATTTGATAAACCTACCCTAAGTCTTCAGCAATATATATATATATATATATACCTAAAACTATTGGATTATCCAAATTAGAAACGATGAACAAATTTACAAGGTCGCATTTACTTATACTAGTATAAAATGAATGAAGTTCCTGTGATGAATGTATCGTTGTTCGAATTTATTGAGTTTGATTTGATTATTAAATAAATGAACAAAGAATAGTAATAAAGTCTGTTTTGAATTTATTTTAGTGATATTGCCCACTTTTATAAGGTAGTAACTAGTAATAGATCATAATTCAATATCCCAACTAAAAAAAGAAGTTTGAATATCTATCTATACATATATTTAGGTAAAATCGTGTGATAGACAATGGTTCTGGTGTAAATCGTTGTCTATATCACAATTTAACAATTATATTTTAGACAACATATTATAATAGACAACAATTTTGAGTTAATAGACAACAGTAGTAACATTTATTGTTGTAAAATTTCTTTGTCTTTTTGTATTTTTCACGACAACCGTTGTCTTTTAACAATTTTTTGCAATCGTAATTATTATTTTTTTACTTAGAAATTTGAGATTTCTAATTTTTTTTATTTTATTTTTTATGCATAAGTAGAGGATTTGTAGAACTTTACGTGACTCGACTAAAAATCATTTTCATTTATGTTGCACTATAATAATAATAATAATAATATATAAATATAACATAGTTTGCAATAATTTTTTATTTTTCTATTTCAGTTTCAACATTTAAAATAATTAAATAATTATATTTTTTATACACGTCATATATTCAAATAAATCAAATATTTCGTCATGGACAATTATACATTGTTATTTATAAAATCGTATCGTTTGAAATATTCCAATTTAATCTTATTTTCATTTAGGCCCAAAAATTTAATTTTCTTTTTGTTTATCATATATAACTACACAAAATTGATCATCTTGTTTAATTAACTAATGGATTGTCATATCATTTTATTAATTTTTAAAATTTGAAAACAACATATAGAATTAAAAAATAATCATAATATTATAAATTTTAAAAATAATAATTATTTGTGTATTGCACATGAAAATATACTAGTATCATTTAAATCAGGCTCGGCATTTAGTGTTTTTTTTTTTTTTTAGTAAATAAGGTCAATTATAATTTGTATCTTACCTTCCTCTACAACATGCGAAGATCTTGCATGAATTATGTTGCAAGCAATATCAGTTGGAATTTCTATATATTGATATTCCAACCGTATATTTTAATTATTATTATAATAATATTAGCATATGATAGGTGTATATTTATATAATTACTCCTCCATTTCAAAATATTATTGTTTTAGATTTTTGCACATAATTAATATGTAATTATAACTTTGACAGATGTACCCATCCCATCTCTTTCAAACCCATATTAAATTATATTAAGATATTTTCCTAATAAATTTAGACTGATCTCTCCCCCTAAAGGAAGAGGTTAAAAATTTAAAATTAGAAGAGAAAGTGTGCAAATATGTTAAACTATAAATATTTTAACACAAACTAAAAATTCTAAAACAATATATATTTTAAAACGGATGAACACCTTATATGATATATTGATGATGTAAAAATAGAAGCAAAACATAATTAGAAGTTTGTAGTGACACTACTGTTTAAATACCCCTTTTTTTTAGAATTATTTAAATATACTTAAAGTAACCATGTATGTATATATATAAACGTGCTGAAACCAATTTAACATTAAATAGGGGGAAAAAACTCTCAGTCGACCAGTAGCAACACGTGAAGATCTAATAAATATTAAATATACTCCCTCCGTCCCATAATTATAGTCCACTTCCCATTTTCACACAGATTAAGAAATCGCATTTAATATGTATTGGAAATATACAATTTACAATAATTATCCTATATTGCCCTTATTTTTTACTATATTAATTGCATTCATACTATATTAAATAGGGTTATATTTGTAAAAGAATATTTAAATACAATCCCAATTTAGAATAGGACTATAATTTTGGGACATCCCAAAAAGGAATAATGGACTATAATTATGGGACGGAGGGAGTACATAATATGATGCGTATATTTATTTAAATTTTAAACCTTTTATTTTGTACCGAGTATAGTGCACTCGCCCGACGCTACGTGAGACCCCGAATAAAAAAATTAAATTAATTCACTTTTATTTTAGGACATATATAATAATTTAAAAAAAAAATTAATTATCAAGCGCAGTGCACGAGCCCACGTTTTAGCATCGAGTGAGTGCACTATGCGGGACAACAGATAAAAATATTAAATTAATTAAAAAATTAAACATATATTTATAAAAAAAAGTAAAGAAATTAAAAATTGAAAAAGAAAAACTGAAAAGAAAAGAAAAGAAAAGAAAATGGAGACATTGAGAAAAATTAAAAAGAAAAGAAAAAGGGTGACCACTTTCGGGGTCAAATAAGATCCGTCTAGCGATTTGAGATCTGTTAGACGATCTCACGGGAAAACTCTTTATCAATTTATAGTTGGACTGATATAAATGAGGTATACGTGCTATTTTTTTAAATATATTTTTCTTATTAATGTATTTTATTACTAATTATTTTATCATCAGAATACTTTACATAACCAATCCATACATGTGTGTGTGTTTGAGGCACATCACACATCTCACAATTTACTAAAACAAAAAAAAAAAAGTCTAGAAATTGGAGTGTTAAGTTGGAGGCTTAGAATGAAGAGCATGCAGCAAATTATAGAAATTCAGAAATAAAAAGGATAAGGCAATAAATTCGATGACGTGTAAAATGGTGGTAACTTGCAATAAATAATAAAGCAGTAATTTCTGAAATGGACGTTTCTCAACAGGGAAAATAATATGCTGTCTTTACTCGTGAATATTTTCTCACTGCTGTCTGTCACATTGTCTAACCTCTGCTTTAAACCCTATCTTTAATTTATCCGACAATCCTTTTTTAAATGTTAATTGGTCGTTCCTTCTTACACCCAAACAGTCAAGACTCGTACGTAAAAAAAAAAACGATTTGAGTTCGAGATCATCTATCATTTTCTTTTTTCCTATATAGCTAACTCAATATATATATATATATATATATATATATATATATATTAATTGTTCAACCATGTAAATAATATTAAACAAAAAAAGATATCATGTATCCACTTGTAATCCTTCGTACATAGATTGATGTTATGCGTTCAGAAAAAATAAAAAATAAAATTGTGGGTAAAGACATCAAAATAACTTATCATCGTTTGACACAAATAACCTAACATATTTATATCTATCAATCATATTATATTGTCTCAACTTTTTAACAAAAAAAAGTTTGGTGAATATTAATCCTGTGAAAAACGCAAATGTTAAATTGTCTTGGTATATTTACCCAATTTTTAGTATCAAGAAATGAGATAATGTTTGAAGTGGCTTCATTTGTATTCATCGTCGTATTACATCGCGACTAATATTATGGCCTGTCGTATTCTGCACTAGTTTTTCTTAATTTGTAAATTATAGTATTGTCCAAGTTTTTAATGTAATGATACAGTTGTCCGCCAAAAGGGAAATTAAGTAAATAAATAGGAAATGAAGTAACTGAAAATATATAGTGAATATTTAGTGCATGAATAATTAAAAGTGGTTAGCATTATTAGTCAAAAAAATAAGCATTTAATGAACATACGTCCACTTTTAAGTTGTAACAAAAGTGGAATAAACTTCAAACCCAATTAAGTTCAGCCGGAAATATACATATATGTACGTGCATAACTTGTCATATATTAATCAAGTATAATGAGTAGTTCCGGTGGGGATGATCTAGTCATTATTATTTAACAAATAATTCTAAATATCAACTTTTTTAAAAATAATATTTTTAGCTATTATCATGAAAAAGTACTATACTACTCTTATGGTCCGTTTGATTGACATGGAATTTCGCATGCGAAATTAATCTATTTTTTTATTTTAATATTTCTGTATTTGGGTCATTTTTTATGTATTATAGAAAGTAATCAAATTCATCGAAACAAAGAAAACCGTGCAACTCTTTTTGGAACGTGAATACCTAGTCCAAATAGGTATTCTTAGGGCATCTCCAATGTTGGATCAAAACATCAATTTAGGGCATGATTTCACTCCAACCCTGTCCCAAATTGGTGTTGATGAGTCCTGTATCATTTAATGAATTATTTTATTATCTAAAATCATTTTTAAATGATTATCTAATGAATTTAATTTAATTTATAAATTGTATATTCGTTTAATTTAAATTATAAACAATCCCAATAAATAAATAATTCCAATAAAACACAATTAATTAAACATAATTGATAGAATGAGGTCACATTACAAATTACTACAAATTAACTTAACAACACACTACAAATAACATAAAACTATTTGAAAAAATGCATAGATTACAAATCATTTCAACGAATGTCTTGCTCGTTATAGAGAAATCAAGAACAAAGATGCTCATATTGCACTTCGAAATGCATTAGTGGAACATACTTGGGCATTGAAGCCAGAATATATGTATTTTCTTAAGTGTTGTAGTCTCATAATATTTTTCACTAATTGTAAGAGTTTGATGATCATTTAAAGTACTTTTATAATTCCAAGCACATTATATGCTATATTGTTTAATAGAATTTAATTTTTTTAATATTAAACATTTTTTTTGAAAGTATATAATTAATAGTTAATAATTTTGAATAATTATCATTTAAAAAAATACTAAATTATTAAGCACATATATATTCCAATTATAAAACCAAATGTAATATATTTGAGAATATTCTTAGGGGGAAATGTTTAATTAGACAAAAGTAAATAAGAAATGGGAAAAAACATCAAGATTTAAAACATAGGTGTTATTTCGACACTTTGTACTTGTTTATTAAAACTTTTTAGGAAAGGGTCCCACAATATCAATTTTAATGGTAAAAAACTGACAAGATTCTGCAAGGGAATAAATTCCCCCAGCTTTTGAGTTAAAAGCCCCACCACATAAAACTTAATCGATGCCACATAAAACTTAATCGATGTTGTATATAAAATAATCGATGCTATATAAAAATAATCGATGCTTAGTCAAGGACCGTTTGGACTTAATTGATGTTTTTTAAAAAAAATTGACGCAGTTAAAAAATATACACATAATCGATGCTGTTTAAAAATAGGCATAATCGATGCTGTTAACAAAATTAAAATTAATCGATGCAGTTAAAAAATTCAAATAATTGATGTTGTTTAAAAATAGGGATAATCGATGCAGTTAAAAAATTGAAAGTAATCGATGCTGAAAAATAAAAATAGTCGATGCTGTTAAAAAATAAAAAATAATCGATGCTGATTGAAATTAAAAATAATCGATTATGTTAAAAAAATTAAAAGTAATCGATTATGTTAAATTAATCGATTATGTTGAAATTAATCGATTATGTTAATCGATTATGTTGAAAGTAATCGATTATGTTGAAATTAATCGATTATGTTAATCGATTATGTTGAAATTAAAAATAATCGATTATGTTAAATTAATCGATGCTGTTGAAAAATTAAAAGTAATCGATGCAATTAAAAATTAAAAATAATCGATGCATAGTCGAGAAATTTTGGACTTATATTCTTAATCAAAAATTAATCGAGGAATTACTTTAAATCAATCAATACTAATTTTTAAAATAATCGAGGATATTAAACTTGGCATCTTTAAATCAATCGATGCTAATTTTTTAACCGAGGCCTTATTCTAATTATGTGGGCAATTGTATTTATTTTTAATTGAATCTAAATGGGCCCACGCGTCTGAAAAAGCTTACAACTTTGTGTACTTATCTCTGCCATGTTGAATTTGGTCATGCAAAAATGGAATATTTATTATTAGGGTTTCGACTACACCCAACTACCTCTCTTGCAGATTAAAAAAAAAAACGTTTGATTCTCTCTCTCTTTCTCTCCCAACTGCCATTATCACTCTCTCTTCGAAGTTGAATTTAATTTTCCCAACCACCCCCCACATTCTCTCTCTCCTCGCTTAAAGTCGACATTCTATCGTAGGCTGAAGAAGAAAATCTCTTCCTCGCATAAGTGTGAATTTTTACAGTTTAATTTGAAGAACTGAAAAAAAAAACGCATCTCATCTCATTCTCGCCAAAAAGGTTTCTCTCTCTCTCTCTCTCTCTCTCTCTCTCTCTCTCTCTCTCTCTCTCTCCCCAACTGACGGTCTTCAATGTTCGTTGCAGTTGACTACTCATCGGCACCGGAGATGGAGCGAGCACCCCTTGGACCGGAGACCTCATCTTCTCAAGTAGGGTTCCTTTTAAATTTGTTGAATTTGGGTTCCTTTTAAATTTGTTGAATTTGTCGATTTAGGCTATGAAAAATTAATCGATGCCATCATTGATATATTCGATGCCTTCATTAAAAATAAGAATAAGCGGTGCCTTCCAAAAAATTAAGCGAAAAATATTATGCTAATAGTGGTTGTTGAAATTAATCATGGTTTAGGTATTGTTAGTCGCGGCTTATTGTTTTAATTACCATGGCCCTAGGTATTATTGATTGATTATTTGCTATTAATTGTGGGTTATTTGTTGTTAGAAATTAATCGAGGCCTTCCTCGATAATTATAATAATAATCGAGGCCTTCCTCGATTAAATTACAAAAATAAAAACTAATCGAGGTCTTCATCGATTAATTTCAAAAACAAAAACTAATCGATTAATTAAAAAAAATTAATCGAGTAACTAATCGATTAATTTTAGAAACAAAAACTAAATCGAGTCCTTCATCGAGGCCTTCCTCGATAATTATAATAATAATCGAGGCCTTCCTCGATTAAATTACAAAAATAAAAACTAATCGAGGCCTTCATCGATTAATTTGAAAAACAAAAACTAATCGATTAATTAAAAAAAATTAATCGAGTAACTAATCGATTGATTTTAGAAACAAAAACTAAATCGAGTCACTAATCGATTAATTAAAAAAAATTAATCAAGACACAAATATATTAAATAAGAAAAATTAATCAATGCACTAATCGATTAATTAAAAAATTAATTGTGGCATTAATCGATTAAGTAAAAAAAAACCAATCGAGGAATTAATCGATTAATATTTTAATTAAAAACAAACTAATGGATTAATAATTAAAAAAAAACTAATCGATTAGTTTTTTAATTAAAAACAAACTAATCGATTAGTACTTTAATTAAAAACAAACTAATTGATTAATTGTTTTAAAAAAAACTAATGCATTAGTAGTTTAATTAAACAAAAAATAATCGATTAATAATTAAGAAAAATTAATCAAGGCACTAATCGATTAATAGTTTTTTTTTTAAAACTAATCGATTAATAATTTAATTAAAACTAATCGATTAATATTTTTTAAAAAAAACTAATCGATTAGTAGTTTAATTAAAAACAAACTAATCGATTAATAGTTTTAAGAAAAAATAATCGATTAGTACTTTAATTAAAAATAAACTACTCGATTAATAATTTAAAAAAAATAATCGATTAGTACTTTAATTAAAAAACAAACTTATCGATTAATAATTTAAAAAAAACTAATCGATTAGTACTTTAATTAAAAAAAAACTTATCGATTAATAATTTAAAAAAAACTAATTGATTAGTAGTTTAATTAAAACTAATCGATTAATAGTTTAATTAAAACTAATCGATTAATAATTTAATTAAAACTAATTGATTACTAATTAAAAAAAACTAATCGATTAATAATTAAAAAAACTAATCGATTAGTAGTTTAATAAAAAACAAAGTAATCGATTAATAGCTTTAAGAAAAACTAATCGATTAGTACTTAAATTAAAAACAAACTAATCGATTAATAATTTTAAGAAAAAATAATCAATTAATAGTTTAATTAAAACTAATCGATTAATAATTTAAAAAAAAATAATCGATTAATAATTTTTTTTTAAAAAAACTAAAAAAGCCTAAAATTAAATTTTAAGAAATTCCAATTTATATGAAATATTAAAAGAATTTACTTTATTAGTTTTAATTTTGAAAATGTTGTTAGATTGATTGGGTTAGACTATCGTTACGGAGCCGGACGCCCTCGGTCGTCGTGTACGCCATCCCAGGTGTTATTGACATGATTAAAGACACACTACTCGCGATTGGTGATGACGCCATGCGACTATTCAAATCGGGTTGTTTCGGATATTTTCTGGACTACAGAGGTGGTGACGTCCAGAAGAGGGTCATACACGCGCTGATGACGTTTGAGGTGCACGCGCCAGATCGTGCACATGTGGGGCTGGAGGCATGGTTTCACATTCATCGTTCCCAGCTGCAGTTCGGTCCGAGTGAGTACGCCTTGGTGTCAGGTTTACGATTCGGCAGCTCGACATTCGATCCTCATGGCACACATATTGTTCCGAGGAGATCGGTGTACCACCGTTTATTCGAAGGGAAGCGTACGACAATCAAATAGATGGAGGACAGGTTCACAAAACTGGGGATGGCCAGAGACGCTACAGATTATGTGAAGGTTGCGAACATATTGTTCGTATACCGGATGATTCTGTGCCTAGATCAGTATCGGGCGGTGGATCCATGGGTGTGGGCGCTAACGGAGGATGTGGAGCGATGGAACTCATTTCCATGGGGTGCATATTCTTATCAGTCATTGATGCACTACATTGGCCTCGTCCCCAGGACATGAGAGGCTATGGGCGGGAAAGGATCGGGACAGTATCATTTTTACGGGCCGATTTGGGCACTCCAGGTAATTAGTTTAAATTTAATTGTTCTAAATTAGTTGAGGATCAAGTGAATACGTAACTAATCCATTAATCCACTTTACAAGTATGGGCTTGTGAGGTGATACCGGAGTTGGCTAGTGAGGCTGGTGTGCATAGTGGACAACTCACTGTGCCTCGATGTTTGAGGTGGACATTCAGTCTCCCTGCCACCGACCCAACCACCTTATTACAGCGAGCGGTACGTTTTGATGTTTCTTGATATATTTAGAATCTTCGATCTATATTTGTTAATTCATCTTAATTATATTATTATTATTTCCATGCAGTCACGCGTGGTTATGTTAGAGCCATCTCCCGAGGAGACGGCAACTTCATATTACATGAGCATGCAGTTGGAGCCTGGAGCTCAGAGCGTGAGATTTGTTCCCGCTCGATCCGGGAACAAGAAGAAGATGCTTGCAAATGTGGCATCTTGTTGTTCCACTTCGGTAGAGGAGGTTGTCCCTCCATCAGCACGAGGCACCAGAGCTGCTCGGACACCACAGACGGGCTGTCAGGAGACCAGTCGACCCTCGAGTAGCCGGGCATTGAGGGACGAGCCAGATCATACTGAGACTGGAGCGCCGCCCCCCACTGAAGATGCACCAGTGCACACAGCAGATTCGATTGATCCAGAGAGCCCTCCTCGAGCTTGGGGAATGAAGCGTTCGAGGAGGGATCGCACGCCGAGCAGCGGAGAGCCCTCAGAGAGTTTCATTCAGAGGGTTGTGGATCGAGTGATGCCTCGTGTCCAGGAGCTTATTGACACGACTATTGCGCCCCGTGTCCAGGAGTACGTGGACCGGGCTATTGATCGGGCATTAGGTGGGAGGACTAGCCGTGCCCGGAGATCATCCACGTCTGACGTTAGAGCCCGCCACAGCTCGAAGCCCAACCCACCTGGCGTGAGGGCTCCACAACCCACCGTAGTCCAGGAGGGTCCTAGCACTTCGGCTCCACCCCATGGTGGTTTTAGCGCGACCTATCAGCTCATGAATGACATGGATGATAGCAGCCTCCAGGTCTCCTACTCACGATTCAGACTTCAGGGTCCGCAAGCAGTTGTTCAGCTCTACTTCAACAGCGCTCGCCTGCGGCAGTCCTGGTTTAACGAGCTTGAGGATCCGGGGAATGAGTTGAAGGATGTGCACATGAGCTACTTTCTGAGCGCGATTGCTCGACGAGTAAAGAGGGACCCTGGTTGTCCGACAGCGGTGGCTAATACCGGACTATATGTGAGTTCAAGTACTTGTTTGAGTGTTTTTTGCAAAACATTGTTAGTTAGTCTTTTTTTACTTCGGTCATAATCGTGATTCAATTTTTGCAGGAGGCCCCGTCGGAGCATGGAAGATCCTTCATCCTACTGACCCCCTGTGCAGCGCGACATACGGAGATGATGACTACCGGCGGTAGAGACCTGCAGAGGGCCTGATACAGCGGATCCAGGGCAGTGATGGGCGGTATAAGGTGGCATGGAAGGGGCGTGCTTATGTAAGTGAGCTTATTATTTGCTGACGTCAATCTTGGTATGATCCCGGTTTTATGTTGTAGGCTATCGTGGTATGTGACGTCTCAGGTGAGCACTGGGTAGTGGTTCGTATCTACTTTTCTGATTAGGTAGTAGAGTTGTACGACTCACTACTATTTCAGAAGGACGATCCGAGCGACCGCGTAGAGTACGAGAGGCGAGATAGAGAGTTGATGCCACTACTCCGCCTACTTCCACGCCTACTCATATGTGCCGGTTTTTGGGAGGGTCGTCCGATGCCGCCCTGATGTGCTTTTGCGATAACCCTGGACAAGTCTATACCGGATCAGTACGTGCAGGTCGACTCTACGAGTTATGGGGTATATGCCTGTATGTACGTGGAGCGGCTATTGGGTGCAGGACCTCCACCCGCTATATCGGAGCAGGCAGTACATGAGTATCGGAAGGTTATAGGGGCTCGGATATATTCATTGACTTTGATCCAGGCAGTACATGAGTAGACTATGACTTATGTGGTGTTTTTGTTCATTTTGTACATGAACTTGATTAATGTAAATGTTTTTGTGAAAGAGGACTTCTCGTGACAAAACAAGTTGCTTAGTGACAAAATAATCTGATTCATGACAAAATAAGTTGTTTCGTAAAAATACAACAATTTTATTTAATCGACTAATGCTCGTCGGCCGACAATCGAATAGGACATGTAGGACGTGTATGCTCCGTACTACCACAAATGCTACACTTCTTCGGCGCCCTTCTCCGCGGAACATCTTCGGGCGGTGAATTCAGATCAACACCGCCAATAGGCAAATGGGATGTGCATACGCGCCTGTTATGCCCCTGTCCATGGCATCTAGTGCAAAACTGTCTCCGTGCACTGGACGAGGCCTCAAACGGGGCTCGAGCTCTGGATGTAGACGGACGCCCAGCACGTCGTCTGATATCTGGCGCCAAGACCACTCGTGCTCCAAATGCATCGGGCATAATCCATTGTTCTGGATGAGGCAGACCTCTGATGACCGAATTATACATGCCTACCAAGCTCTCCGCCTTGTAACACTTGTCCACATAATCATATATAGCCGCACCAGTACAACTGCGAAAGGAAAAATAAAGTTCAACACACTCGATTAGCTACATGTAAGAAAATAAGAACAAATAGACATTTAAATATCATACCAGATGACCGCTGCCGCGTGAGAACAGGGGATCAAGTCTAGCTCGAACTCACGACAGTCACAGGTCCGGTTCTGAAGATCGACCATGTAGACCTCCCTCCCAACCTCGACTTTCCATAAAGTTGCTAATGTAGTGGGCCGCACGGCATAGCAGCGTCTCTTATCGACGTTTCCCGAAAGCTTCAGCGCGATGCCATCAATCAACACATGATTTGAGCTCTGTGCTGCCGCACGTCGCTCGACGAACCACTGCTCAACAATTGATCTAAACATCTCCAGCAGCGAGCAAACAGGTAACCTCCTCGCCCACAATAGACGAGCATTGAGACTCTCCACGGCATTAGATGTCATGAACCCGTAGCGCCGTACGGGACAGTGTAAACGAGCCCAATGCACTGGGCCAATATTACATAGCTTTTGATATGCATTTGGACACACCTGCTCCAATGTCGACATACTCTCCCGGAAGGTGTCTCTCCTATATGCGTAGGCAGTCTCCTGAAATAGCGTCGTCACGTGTTTCCCTCTCTTCGTCATCTTATTCTTCAAATGGTAGTAGCACAGTCCGTGCGTCGCTCTCGGGAAGACGACCTCCACAACATTTTTAATGCTCTGATGCTGATCCGAAACGATGAGAAGATCATCTATGTCACCCAGAGCCATGTGCAAGTGGGCCAGGAACCATATCCAAGATTCGTCGTTCTCTATCAGTCCGAGCCCAACTGCAACAGGTAAGATCTGTTCGTTTCCGTCCTTCGTTACAGAGACAAAAAGAACACCCTTGTTCTTTCCCTTCAGGTGGGTCCCATCGATCACAAGCACTGGACGAGCGTACTGGAGAAATGCACTGACACACGCACCGAGAGCAAGGAATGAATGCTTGAACCGACCATCACTCGTGATCTCCATGTCTACTACAGTTCCCGAATTCATCAATTGCAGAGTGTGAAGGAAAGCGGGCAACTGTGCGTAGGACTTGTCAAAGTCTCCATATACCATCTGAATGGTAATGTTCCTCGTGCGCAGAGCGAAGCTATAGTCGATGTGGATGCCAAACTCACGCACAAACTCCGCCATCATCTCCTTCGGCTTCAGAACAACCCGCTCGTCTACCAATCTACGAGCAAAGTATTTTCCGAGCACTCGTGCAGGTACCTGTCGCGGAGCAATTCGACCCATATCAAGATGGCATGTGTGAGTGCCGTTGAACTTGTATATTCTCCACATATGCCCATCAGCAACCGCAAAGCATTTGAACGGGCAATCACCACCATGCTTGCAAACATAGCCCAATCGTGACCTATTCGAGCGATACACGACATACTCCACTCGATTCTGCATGTGATAGATACCGACCGCCAGGGCGAGATCCTCCTTCATCCGAAAAATAGCTCCCTGGTGAAGTGAATCTGAGTCTAGTGCTTGTCCCTCATCCCAAGATAGTGGGCCCGCAATGTCCCAGTCAGCAAGGGGAACCACCCAATTGCTTGAAGGCCCGTCAGATCTAAACGGAACACCAGTGGTAGATGGTGGGACGACTCCCGTCAAGCACAACAATCTGTCTGTACGATCAGCAGAAGAACGAAGCCAGCCACTGAATTCTGTCAACAGTGACTCCACCAACCTCGTTTTATCATTCACCTCTTCTTGTTCTTGTTCTTCTTCTTCTGCCTCTTCTTCTCCTTCTGCCTCTTCTTCTCCTTCTCCCTCTTCTTCTGCAGTAGGACCATGCGTCTCTGCATGTGAAAAGTAGGGAACATAGTCATCCCTCATAGATGGTCCGACTCTAGAACCCTCCAACTGTCTTGAAATCACGTACACGACCAGCTCAGTAGTCTGCTCATGAAGAAAATCGAGCAAATCTCCATCATCTTGCAAAGATGCTCTGATCCGTCTGCCAGTATTGGTGCTGGTGAGGTAAAATAATTCATACTCGATCCTGTTCGGGTCAGTCCGCAACAACTTGTGAACCTCGCTCACCAGTGAGCTAAAACACAGCTTATCGGATGACATCGTCACGAGTTGTTCGTTCCCATCTACATATTCTGATCTCTCCCATCGTCCACTGTGACGTACAATAATGCGGCGTCTAACCATCTGGACAATTTATAAACAATGCTACATGAGATCACAATTTAACCCTAAACCCTCTTAAACCCTAAACCCTATAAAACACTAAACCCTAAACGTAAACCCTAAAACCCTATAAACCCCAAGCCTCTATTAATCGATTAGTTTTTTTCTTCAAATTATTTATCGATTAGTTTGTTTTTAATTAAAGTACTAATCGATTAGTTTTTATTAAAATTATTAATCGATTAGTTTGTTTTTAATTAAATGACTAATCGATTAGTTTTTTTTAAACTATTAATCGATTAGTTTATTTTTTATTAAACTACTAATCGATTAGTTTTTTTCAAATTATTAATCGATTAGTTTATTTTTAATTAAACTACTAATCGATTAGTTTTTATTAAAATTATTAATCGATTAGTTTGTTTTTAATTAATGGACTAATCGATTAGTTTTTTTTAAACTATTAATCGATTAGTTTGTTTTTTTTATTAAACTACTAATCGATTAGTTTTAATTAAACTATTAATCGATTAATTTTTTTTTCAAATTATTAATCGATTAGGTTGTTTTTTTATTAAACTACTAATCGATTAGTTTTAATTAAACTATTAATCGATTAGTTTTTTTTTCAAATTATTAATCGATTAGTTTGTTTTTAATTAAACTACTAATCGATTAGTTTTTTTTTTAAACTATTAATCGATTAGTTTGTTTTTTTATTAAACTACTAATCGATTAGTTTTAATTAAACTACTAATCGATTAGTTTTTATTAAAATTATTATTAATCGATTCGTTTGTTTTTAATTAATGGACTAATCGATTAGTTTTTTTTAAACTATTAATCGATTAGTTTTTTTTTAAACTATTAATCGATTAGTTTTTTTTTATTAAACTACTAATCGATTAGTTTTAATTAAACTATTAATCGATTAGTTTTTTTTTTCAAATTATTAATCGATTAGTTTGTTTTTAATTAAACTACTAATCGATTAGTTTTTATTAAAATTATTATTAATCGATTCGTTTGTTTTTAATTAAAGGACTACTCGATTAGTTTTTTTTAAACTATTAATCGATTAGTTTATTTTAATTAATCGATTAGTGACTCGATTTAGTTTTTGTTTCTTAAATTAATCGAATAGTAACTCGATTAATTTTTTTAACTAATCGATTAGTTTTTATTTTTCAAATTAATCGAGGAAGGCCTCGATTAGTTTTCGTTTTTGTAATTTAATCGAGGAAGACCTCGATTGTTTTTTATGCTCCTCGATTATGTTTTATGCTCCTCGATAGAAAGCTAGTCATCGATTAACAACAAATAATCCACAATTAAAAATAAATAAACCACAATTAAGATCAAATAATCAATCAAGGCACTAATCGATTATATTCTACGGCATCGATTATAAAAATGAAGGCATCGAATAATTTTTCACAGCCTAAACGCTTCTATAACAGCATCGATTATATTTAGTTTAACATTATACAACCCTCAAAATCACATAAACATCGACTAAATTCAAAACCAACAACAATTAACCTAAATTACTGACCTAAATTAAACAGTAACAACCAATTCCAAAAAAAGGCCGTATCACTCAATGTCACCTATTTTCAAAGTAAATCTAACAACACATGCAATATATAATCAAAATAATAGATATTTGCAAAATAAGTTCAAAAAAATGGAGTACAAAACGTACCTTTGAAAATGGGTGAAAATTTCCGTGCACTATTTTTTTCTCCAGAAAAATCTTTCTTTCGCCCCTTGCTCGAATAAATTTCTCCAACTTTTGCTATTCTTCGTCGATTTGTAGTGTAGTGTGAATAAAAACTTGTATGATTTTTTTGAATGAGATTTGTATCGTAGTGTGAATGAGCTCCGGATTCTACATCTATTTATTCAGAAATTTCACCTACCTCGTTGTAAAACATTAGAATGTATTTAATTCGGTACAACATCCCCTTCTTTTCATTAATTCGGTCCTACCTTCCCCTTCTTTTCATTTAATGAAGCCAACAACCTTTTCTTTTTATTTATTGAAACTGAGTACCTACCTTACACAAGAAATAAATGCATTCACTAAAAAAATCATGATTAATTGTAGGGAACATTGCCTCCATTCTTTTGGAATGAAGGTCTCGATTATTTTAAAAATAATCGATGAAATTTTAAAAATCTAATCGAGACAATGTTAAAAAAGAAATTGAGGATAGTTTTTTCTTAATCTATGCTTATTAAAAATTAATCGAGGAAGCATCGATTAATACATAATTAATCGATGAAGCATCGATTTCAAGAGAATTGATATTTAAATCATCAATTCTTCTTAAATGATCATAATCGAGGCTCAACTTAGGAAATTAATCGAGGCTATGAATTAATCGAATAGGATAGTTTTTTCTTAATCTATGCTTATTAAAAATTAATCGAGGAAGTATCGATTAATACATAATTAATCGATGAAGCATCGATTTCAGGAGAATTGATATTTAAATCATCAATTCTTCTTAAATGATCATAATCGAGGCTCAACTTAGGAAATTAATCGAGGCTATGAATTAATCGAATATTGGAATTTCAATCGAGGAGATTTTTAGAAAATAATCAAGGCTAAAAATTAATCGAGGCTTACTACATATAATCGAGGTTGTTAGGGTTTCGTTTTTAGAATTAGGGTTTCGGCTATTAGGTGCATTTAATGCCTGCCAAAAGTACAATGTGTCAATCATTGGGTGTGGGGACCAAGTCTAAAATAGTACAAATTGCCTAACAAACTACCTATTTTTAAAAGTTGTTGTTTTTTCCCAATTACTATTTACTTTTGTCCACTTTTATCCATTTAGACATATTCTTATTTGGTGTTAATGTTTTATATTTGGTATAGAGGATTGGAGTTGCCAAAAAGTTTGGTGCTGAAATTGCACCCATTTGATGCCTTTATTCCTTGTTTATGGGAATCTAGTGCTAGATTCTTGTATTTTTCGATTTCTTTATCAACTATTATTTTTGTTAATGAATTATTATTAAGATTGAATTCATATTTTTTAAACCTAAAAAATAAAAAAAATGGATTTTTTTTTTCAAATTGAAAAAATTGGATTTATTATTAGATTTTTTATTGATCACTATTATGTTTGGATTAAAACATTTCAACAAAAAAAATTGGAAAAGTAGAAAAATTAGAAAATTTTATAATTGGAAAAGAAATTCAAAAAAATTGGATATTTTTTTGTTGACGAAATTTCGACCAAAATTCAAGTATTCCGTCATTTTTTTTTTGTTATTGTTCGTACTTAAAATTATAAACTATTGGTAGTATAAAATAAGATATATATATATATATATATTAGGTATTTAATTTCCGACTTGTTTAATATTAATTTAATAATGAAACAAGAATTCTGACAATTTTCTTTGTATGTTCCAAACATATAATAAATAACCCGTTAGTAATCATTTTCCTCAGAATCACATTCCTAGAAATCATATTTAAAAAAAAAAAACTTTACTTTCCAACGAACCAAACGAGCCCTTAATTCCATATTTATTATTATTAATTATATATATATATATACATGCATATTCATATATCAATAATATTAGGAAAAAGATGTGATGTTCTCTCTCTCCCATATGCAATGATGTTCTCTCGCCTCTCTCATTTTTAAATATTTGTTTTATCAATTGAAATGAAACTACCATGAGCAAAGATCATCAAGCTATGAGTTTTAAAAATTATCACAATTATTCCTCTCTTTAATCCCCATCTCAACAATAAATTATTTGCTGCAATATTGAAAATTATGGATTCATTACGAATTTGTGATTTTTTTGAAGTTTTGTTAACATTACACGTATTATTTTTTGAGATAATAAGGCATGATATTTACGCATTTGTACTCTTTTTATTAATCTAGATATTTAAGTTTTTTGAATCTTTCTTTAGAATAGATGAAAAAAATTTAATATTCTTTGGTGTACGAATCGATTTCTTTCGGTACACGAGTATTGGAGTTGATTCATGCAGCAATTTATTTGCGAACCCATGCAATATCTCATTTTTAACTATTGCACGAGGGCACAGATTAGCAGACTAATGCACTTGTACGTACATCTATGCATTTTTTTAACTAGTGCAAGAGTACACGAATAGGCATACACATGCAGTCGTGTAACAATTTAATGATCAATTGATGCATGTGTACACGAACGACCCTAATCATGTTTTAGTATATGAGTTATTTTTGAACTGACATATTGAACTAATCGTGTACTCGTTTATTAAATTATTATTGAACTAATGCACGAAAACATGACTTGGACTACACTCGTGTCGTTGCATTCGTGTATTCATTATGAAGATGATGTTGTTCGAAATCAACATCCATAATTGTTCAGCAACGAGGGCCGGAGGGCGTTTGAACCTTGATAGAGACGACGGTTGAATCTTGTGTAGTTTTCATCTTCAGCAACAACAGTGACAGAAGACGGAAACAAAAAACACCGTGTTGTGACTTTTGAAACTTTGACATAGAACAATGGTGAAAGATATATTTTTTTTAGGGTGCGAAAGATAGATTCTGAAAACATCGTTCATGATTATTTTTGTTAATATATTAGTGTGTTTTTATTTTAAAAAATAATTAATGTTAAAAATTATTTATATTATTAGTAAGAGTATTGATTTATATTCCCATCCTAAAATGCTAAAAATATTATTTTTTAAAACAGTGACTATTTACATTATTTGCTGAGCATTATGGACTATTTTCACATGTGAACGCAATTGAAATTCTACCAATTAACACTAGTCGAAATCAAACCCGATATATTGTGCTTGTCTATTTACTATTTGATTTCTTCTCATTAAAAAAAAGAAATTAAAGAAAACACATATATATCTTCTAAACCCACTGGCCTTGTTCCTATCTAATAATAAAATTGTCATGCATAATTTACAATGACGTCATTTATAATTAGAAGTTATTAATTAAATCTAAAATACAAATTTGCAATGACATTATTGAAATAAATTTAAAAAAATTAAAAAATTACTATTAAAAAAATTGATAAGTAATTTAAATTCAAAGTTCTCATGATCATGTGGACATGATCCACACCACATATATTTATAGTGACTGAGGGCAATGATGGCAACGGATTGTCGATGAATTGCCCCCCACAAATATCATATTATGGGTCAATTTCTTATTAATTACCAAAGCATGGAGTGTGATAGTGAAACCCCCACTTATATATATATATATATACTGATAATTTAAATTTAAAATTGTTCATTATTAATAATTAATTTTAAATTTTCAATATACTAATTGATTTCCATATATTTACAATTTATATTCCAATAATTTAATTAATTCAAAATCCGTGGTTATAAACTTGACTATCATGAGTACACACACACACACACACACACACACACACACACACACACACACACATATATATATATATATGTTACATACTTACATGTTAGTTGGCAAATTGTACATCTATCTATATGGTTAGGAATATTATATTGTTTTAATAAAGCATGCAAAAAATTATTGATAAAGCGTTCGGAAAAATAAAGCTTACTGTATTCTTATGTATTAAAATGAAAAGGAAATAAAAGCCAATTAATAGATTATGAATTTATCATTGTCAATGTCAAATGAAAATGGGAAACAGTCTGTATGTGGGTTCTGCATGCATGCGGAAAGTTAAGATTGTTTTAAAGAAATTAAATCCTATTTTTTAAGAAGGGATTAAATTTAAAAAGTACATTTTGCTTCATGTATATTAGAATTGAATATATAATGTTTGAATTTTCTTTTTCGTTTTTTTTTAAAGCTGAAAAGTTTTTTTTTTCCCCAAGAAAAGATGTATAGTATTTTTTGAAAGAGTAATTTCATGAATTTTTCAAAGAAGATGAAAAAAGGCCTTTATTGTAAAAAATTTTAATAGGCCATACTGTATTAGTTGTAATGATATTTTCTTGATGTTAAATCATGGGATTATTTAGAATAAAATCTAATTCAATATATTACATTCGAACTCAATAATTAATAATGTATAATTTACAAACACATACACCATGTTACGAGTTTGGCCCACCACAAAAAGATTGGATCGATGTTACGTAGTTCCAACGTCGGAAACCACATGCAAATATCAATTTGTTGGTGAAATGTTAGAGTCATGACTAATTATTCATTTAAAAGTCGAGCTTACGGTTATGATTCAATTAATCATTCATATTCAAACGAGATCTTCTATTCTAGAAAAAAAAATACCTTACACATACATACCATCATAAAAATTCGACATCATATAAGCGCTATCAGAGTGTCTCACTAAAAATATTAATATGCTTTCAACTTCATAAAAACTAGAACGTGACTTGCATCAACTTTCAAAGTAACTTCTAACTGCCTAATGCGATGTCACAATCATCACTATTTTAAAACATAGATTGTTTTTAGAGCATTAAAACATGAAAAATTATAATTTTAAAGGTACTCGATCATAATTTTGGAATACATACCTGAATATTACGACTTTCCTTTTTTTATAAAACATAGATTTAGGAATAAAATCTTACTGTGTTTCTTTTATGCTAAAATGAGATTTAGAAATGAAGCCCTAGCTATAACATTTTTCTCTGACGTCTAAAAAACATTGTGTGTTTGTGTGTGTGTGTGTGTGTGTATGAGAGAGAGAGAGAGAGAGAGAGAGAGAGAGAGAGAGAGTATTTATGAATACATTGATTACATAGACATATATAAGCAAAGCGAAAAATAATACATAAAGCAAGAAATCGATCGTCTCAAAAAAAAGAAGAAGAAGAAGAAGCAAGAAATCAAAGATTACATCAAAGTATAAAGGCTTCATTAATTATAGTTGAAATCACAGTCAAATTTATTTAGAAACAAAAAATAATTTAATTATTTATCATTTATATATTTGTGTGTTTTGTGGTTGGGATTTGGGAATAGTTTTGTTCTCATATATATTAAAAAACATGCATATTTACTAGGTAGCTAGTAGAAAAATAAATATTAAAAAAGTGAACATATAGTATAATTTAGTATATTTTGAAAGAAACAAGTGGGAAGAAACTTAGGAAGTTCCAAAATAAACAAATATTGTCAACTCGATCCTTCACGAAAATTAATGATATTCATGGTCAAAATATAAAGCTTTTACGCGTGGAAATGAAATATAATAATATTCTTAAAATAAAAAAGAAAATAATAATATTTAGAGAAAGAATGGAAGTCACATGCAGGCTTTCTTTTTTCATTCGATGTGTGGGGGCCCACTTGCGAGCCGAGTTTAGTGTGAGTCGGTGAACGTCGACATGCTACATTTAATGTCTTTTTTTTTTTAAAAAAGTTAATTATCCTAAAAATCACGTATTTGATGTATCTCTAAATTTAACACGCGGATTTTAAAAATATGCCATTAAAACATTAATTTTTTATTCGAATATTATTAAACACCCAAAATTTTTCGAAAAAGTAAAAGAAAAAAATAATCATCGATCCAGCTATTAAATTGTTCGTCTGTTCAAGCTCATCGTAATTTGATGACCATTAATTTTTTACAAATGATATCAGATCGTGTATATTTTGACATTTCTTATTTTTTAGTTGATACACTAGTGAAATTTAATCATGTTAAAAATTATTATTTTAATTGCATACTTTTTACGACTATAAAAGTTCATGAGTTTTAAAGGTATTCATCCTTTTTTCTTTTGATAAGAATTAATCCTCTTTTTTGGTCGAGTTATACTAGTTATTCTATAGGTTAAATATAAAGGGAAAAAAACTAATGACTTTAAATTAATTTTCAATTATTATAAAAAAACACACATGAATATATATTTGAATGTCGTTCAATTTGTTTTTTCGATTTGTTACTCCATGAAAATAATTAAAATTTCTTATTGTAATTAAAAATCAGAATAAATTTCATATTTTTCTCCATTTAACCCTTATTATATATCAACCGTGAATTCTGTTATTCTATAATTTATGATATATAATAATTAAAAGAGAACTTTTTCTGAGTTATGACCCAAGTCAAAAGATACATATGCTGTATTAGCTATCAATACGGAAATGGAAGTTAAAAATTATAAATTTAGTCTCTGAATTATTTAAACTAGCAATCTAAGATTAAACAAGTTAGTATTCCGAATTTGTTTATTTAATTGTTAATATTCCATTAATAATCTATTGAAATTTAATGAAAAATTAATAAGAAAAATAATATTTTATAATTCACCGACAGTAGCTTGGCTGTATGGGTACGATGATCGGTGACGACAGATCAGGTGACGTGTCGGCTGCGTGAACGGCTTCGCACGTGCATTTCCCGTGGACTGTTCACTTCCGCGTTTAATTATTTTAAAGAAAATTAAATTAAAATATCGGTATTTTCAATACATATGGCTTTATTAAGTTGAAAATATTCCTAACACAATTTAGGCATTAAGATATCATAATCGATTAAATTATACTCATTCCGTTTATAAATAATTGTCATTCTATCATTTTAATTTTATTTAAAAAAATATCATTCTATAAATTTCAAATATAAAATTCACATTTTTCATATATTTGTCCTCATTTAATGTATTAAAATATCTATATTTAACTCATTTAATGCATTCACAAAATGATGTATTAGGTAATTTAATTAATTTATTAATTTGTGTGCATTCATCTAAAGTGACATTTATATAGAAACGAAGGGAGTATGACATAGACTTTTGTTACTTTGAAAACTAATTTCCTTAATGTTAGATATAAATTTCTGAGAGAAAAAAGTAATTAATTTATCTCTACCAATACGTCTAGCGAACCTCAAAACCTATATACATTATAATTATCGTTTGTTGAGTCAATGTGAAATGCTTTTGTAATATTATAAAAGTAATTTATTATGAATTCTTCAGCTAACATTTTGTAAGCATAATAAAGTTTAATCCACATTAATGAGGCCCACAATTAAATATTAATTTAAGTCCAGTATGAATTTTGTATCATAGTCCATTAGCTGCAACCCCAAACAACATCTTAATAAATTAAACTAAAAATATATCTAGGCCCATCTAATGCGCGAAAAGGACTCTGGAAAGAAAAATTATATTCATTGTCACTCTCTCTCACTACATCAAATTAAATGACGATATTCCTTACATAATATACTTTACCCTCGTGCACGTATACTTGTTCAAATTTATCTGAAATTATATTGAATTTTATAATTTATATTAGAGGTGGTTTGATTATCTGTCGAGTCGAGTTCAAAATGAAATTTAATCGAGCCAAACACAAGTTGAGTTTGAAAAGTTTGATATTTCTATTCTATACATATTTGCTCCAATTTTATTGATTAAGCTCAAGTTCAAGTTGAGTTTTAGCCTTGTCAAATACAAAATTGTGTTCAAATTTATTTGATATATATTTATTGTACTAAGTTCAAACGAGCTTTTAACGAAGTTATCTATAACCAAAATTACCCTATTTTTTTAATAAAAAAAATCAAATTCGGTTCAGTGTGAAAATTTTGAGACCGAATCAAACCAAACTTAAAAAATTGCTTTTGCTTAAATAAAATTAAAAATAAAAACCTTGAAAAATAACTGAACTGATGAAATCGAACACTTTTGCATATAAATATCGATACGTGTAATTAGACAAATATAAAGTCAATAGATAATGATACCTATATTTATAGATTTAAAAAGATAGTATGTTTCAAGCTGCCCACAAATATTCGATTTTTTTTTAAAGTAATTAAAAAACAAAGGAAATTCTATTTTTGAATGACAAACTAAAATTCTAGAAAGTTATTCTATGGGCGCTTGTAACGAATGGGTTAGAATTAGAAATTAATCATAACCCTTAATTTTGATTAGATTTGTGGGTAAGATTAAATTGAATAAAATGTGTAAAATTTAATTGTAGATTTGAAAAATACTATATGAATTGGCATTAATGTAATTTTGTCTTGATTTTGTATATGGAAACATGCAAATATCAATATCTCCAAGATACCTATCATTAATGATACAACTTCCGCCGACTAAGCATGAAACCTGGAATCCAATTCATTGCTTTTTTTTGGGTTTGTGATAAAGAGCCACTCCATTCACACCATCGTACACCACCATCACTACTGCGCGATCACAAACAACAACCACCACTACCATCGGTGCATACACCATCGATCATAAGTGTCGACGATGACCACAATAGCAACATCCCCACTGCCGCCGTCGACTACAACAACCACCACCACTGCTGCCGATTTTGTCAGTTTCAATGACAAGATACAAGTAAGATAATAAAACACTATACTTTCTACGTTTTGGAATTTATATAGTAATTTTTTGTTGCTTTACAAGATCCATTAATTTGATGAAAACATATCTTAATTTTGTGATTGTCTCTAAGTTAATTCTAACATAGATACTTCATACTTTTTTTGAGAACTTTGTTATTTTTTTATTATTATAGTATGGCTGCTGAAAAAATAAAACCCTTATCAGAAATAAAGATTCAAATTTTTTATATTGTTCAAAATGTTGTAACTCACGTGTTTGTTTATATGTCTATATGAATGAATGAAGTAATTTTTTGTTGCTTTTGTGGTGAGCATGTACATGCATGATTGTGCTTTTGCTATATCTATGCTATAATCATCTCTTTCTAATCTTATGCCTGATGACATTTTTTGTATGTTATATTATCACTGTTAATTGATTGTAATGAGTCATACATCAGTAGTTATTTGTAGCTTAATTAATACAATTACTTGTTGTATGTGATATTTCTATAATAATTGTAATATTATTCATAACTTGTTGTAATTGTTTATGTAGCTTGTTTAATGCAAATCGCGATTTCATTCATGAATTTGTTAGCATTTGTTTCATAACTTGTTAGACATGGGTTTTTAGCTTACGAAGATTAAAAATATATATTTTTTGTTTACATGTGTTTCGAGTTAGTAGTTTTTAAATATAAATTTGTAGCGTTTTTATACTTTTTTTTGTAGCTTATGAAATGCAATTTTATTTTAGAATTTGTTAACATTGATTTTGTAGCTTCTTATACATGTTTTTGTAGTTAGCATATGTTAAATGCATGTGTTTACGTCTATTTTCTTTTCGTTATCACTTAATCCATATTCAATTAGTAATTTTATGCACAATAATAACTTAGTATTGATTTTGTGGTGTAGAAAAAATGTTTTTAGTTTGTATTTGGAAAAACATAGTCTAATGTCGTGGTCCAAAGGTGTGGAAAATGCTTGCATGGATAAATTGCAATGGCGTGGTGAGATTCCAAAAATTCAAGTGACTGTGGTATATATGCAATACACCTGATAACCCCATATTTTATATGTATTTTGAGGTACATTTAAGTGGTATTTGATGGGCATTGCATGCATGAAGTGTTGAGTTTTGCATAGTTTTCTATGTTTTGTGCAATGTCACGTGTTTGTTCATTGTGAAGGGAATTAATGCCATTTTTTGTGTGGACTTCAAATGATTCTGGAAAGACCCTAGAAATATAGGAAATCGAGTTAGGAATGCGTTGCAAAAAGAATCGGATCAATCAGACGAGAAACGAGTGAGAACGAAGCAAAACAGTGAAAGGCTGCCGAAACTGAAAATTACCCGCGACCGGACTCGCGACCAAGGGGGTTGCGAATCATGGTCGCAAATTTTCTGACAAGTCAGCGCCACGTGGACTCGCGACCTGAGTCGCGGGTGACTGGGTCGCGAATGCAGCGGGCCTGTCCGATTCTTGACCTATTTTTGGGCTTTTCTTAACTTGGTATTTAAGGGTTTGATGCACGAAAATTCCACACAATTCCACCTACCCAAAAGTTGCCACCAGAGGTTTGCTGCAGAGAAAAGAAGACGCGAAGAATAAGACCAAAAGATTCAAGAGTGTTCAAGACCAAAGCCATAATAGAATCTCCGGGTTTTATTTACTTTATTCTTAGAATACAATGATTACTTTGTGGATTGTTTTAATTATTCATTTTGCCATGGATAGCTAAAACCCTAATATTCTAGGGTTGGATTATGATTTATTTATGAAGTTCTCTTAATTCATTTTATTTGGTGTCTATGATTTGATTATGTTTTGATTATTCCTGCTTTTCTCTGTATTATTTACATGATCACTAAATGATGCAATCTGATGTGTTAATCCATAATTCGAGAGATGAGTTTTAACACAAGATCTGAAATAATTAACTGGTTAGTCAATATCACTCGAGAGAGTTGCGATTAATTTAGAGAACAATAAATCTTTGGAACCATTAGGAGTTGCATAATAGGTATTGAACAGAGACGTTAATATTTGTTGTGTGATCTACAATCTAGGCACTTAGAGAGAAGGTTTAGAATGCATGAGTGATTGTTCTAGCATGATTTAAATCCCAACATAGATACTAAATGAATTGATTAAGAGAATGGATTAAATAATGAGTATCCAATCCTAGAATGCGTCTTTTTCTTCAGTGTTTGATTTTCCGTGTTGATTTCTTCTGTGGTAATTCAGTTTATTTATTACTCTTAGTTTTTTAGATAGTCAAATTCAATCATGATTTGTAGTCTAGATAACGACAGTAAGTTAAATTAAAATAACTAGTAGAATAATTATTAAATCTCTGTGGATACGACCTTGTTCACTGCTATACTAGAAGCCTCACTGTACACTTGTAGTTTAGGTGAAAATAAATATCGAATAAGTTTTTGGCGCCATTGCCGGGGATTTAATTTTTACTTTGCTATTATTTAGATTTAATTTCTTGTGTTAATCTAGACATTTATTTTTCAGTTTATTATCATTTAAATATTTTAATTTTCTTTTTCTTGTGATCAGGTTATGTATGCGTATACAATCTCATGGAGGATCTCTAGAAAAATATGATCCTGAGATTGAAGCCACCATTGGCCACAAAAATGCAAGGAGAAAAAGAGAGATGGCAGAACAGGCAGCACCTGTTACAGTTGAGCAAATGCAGCAGATGCAGTGACAATTGGAAGAGATGCAGTGCAGAATGCAAGAACATGAGGCTGCAAGAGAGGCAGTGCTGGCACCGATAAATCAGATGTTTACGCCGGTGCTCAACCTTGGCCATGTTCCCAGTCCCGGGATCAATGCTAATAATTTTGAACTGAATTCGGGACTAGTGGGCATGGTACAACAGCACCAATATGGAGGTCACAAAGTTGAGAACCCGAATGTGCACTTGCAACAATTTCTGGAGATTTACAGCACTATCAAGATGAACGGGGTGTCTGATGATACTATTAGGTTGCGCCTGTTCTCGTTCTCACTAAAGGATGCTGCTAAGGACTGGTACCATTCATTGGATCTCAGTACGGTGGATAGTTGGGAGTGCTTGGCATACAAATTCCTCCATAAATTCTTTCCTCCCAGTCTGACTCTGAAGCTGAAAGGCGAAATCACCCAATTTCGCCAATATGAGGATGAGAATTTATACAAAGCATGAGAGAGATTTCAAGAGCTGCTGAGGAAGTGCCCCAATCATGGATTTGGGGTTGATCACCAGGTTTGCATCTTCTACAACGGATGCGACATGGAGGTGAAGAGGCTTCTGGATGCCTCTGCGGGTGGCTCACTGCTAAACAAAGGCCACGATCAAGCTGTGACGATAATTGAAGACATGGCCACTAACAACTATTAATGGACTAGAGATCGACCGGTAAGGATATTGAAGAGAGCTACAGCAGTTGATGATAATGATCCGATTTCCAAATTGACGGCTCAGCTGTCGACGTTGAATGCTACTATCAATAGTAGATTTGATGTCATGTCTCAGCAGACTGCGAATCCTACTATGAATCAAGTTGTGGAAGATGTGAACTACATCAATCAGCGAGGGGGCTATGATGGCAACAATTACCGAGGTGGAAATCAATTCTATCAAGGTAATCGATCCAACCTCTCATATGGGAATCCTAATAATGCACTGCAGCACCCTCAAGGATGCAAAAATTCCTCAAGGATGTTGTGTCCAAGAAGAAGAAGATAGAGGAGTTCGAGATGGTGTACATCCCAGAGAACTGCAGCTCCATCATCCAAAGGAAGCTCTCCGCTAAGATGAAGGATCCAGGAAGTTTCACACTTCCCATCACCATTGGAGAAAAGATAGGTGGTCGAGCACTGTGTGATTTGGGGGCGAGCATTAATTTGATGCCGCTGTCATTTTTTAAGAAGCTGGACTGTGGGCAACTCAAACCCACAACCATGTGCTTGCAGATGGCCAACCGATCTGTGGTGTACCCCGAGGGAATCTTAAAGGATGTGCTGATCAAGGTACATGATTTCATATTCCCGATGGACTTTGTGGTGCTGGACATGGAGGAAGACAAGAGCGTTCCTCTCATCTTAGGACGCCCATTTTTGCTCACCGGATAGGCCAACATCAACCTAGACAAGGGGATTCTCACTCTCCTGTTTGAAGATGAACACATCCGGTTCTTGTTCTATGTAGAAGAGCACAAGGCAGTTGTGGAGTGTAACATCATCAACACTAATGAAGTTGGCAGCAGTACTGATGGTGGAGGCATGGAGATAGATGATTGGGGAAGAGAATGGAGGAGTTGATAACCTCATATTTTACATGTATTTTGAGGTACATTTGAGTGATATTTGATGGGCATTGCATGCATGAAGTGTTGAGTTTTGCACAGTTTTCTATGTTTTGTGCAATGTCACGTGTTTGTTCATTGTGAAGAGAATTAATGCCATTTTTTGTGTGGACTTCAAATGAGCCTGGGAAGACCCTAGAAAGATAGGAAATCGAGTTAGGAACGCGTTACAAAAAGAATCGGGTCAATCGGATGAGAAACGAGTGAGAACGAAGTAAAACAGTGAGAGGCTACCGAAGCTGAAAATTACCCGCGACCGGACTCGCGACCAAAGGGGTCGCGAATCATGGTCGCGAATTTTCTGACACGTCAGCGCTACGTGGACTCGCGACCTGAGTCGCGGGTGACTGGGTCGCGAATGCAGCGGGCCTGTCCGATTCTTGACCTATTTTTGGGCTTTTCTTAACTTGGTATTTAAGGGTTTGATGCACGAAAATTCCACACAATTCCACCTACCCAAAAGTTTCCACCAGAGGTTTGCTGCAGAGAAAAGAAGACGCGAAGAATAAGACCAAAAGATTCAAGAGTGTTCAAGACCAAAGCCATAATAGAATCTCAAGTTTTTATTTACTTTATTCTTAGAATACAATGATTACTTTGTGGATTGTTTTAATTATTCATTTTGCTATGGATAGCTAAAATCCTAATATTCTAGGGTTGGATTATGATTTATTTATGAAGTTCTCTTAATTCATTTTATTTGGTGTCTATGATTTGATTATGTTTTGATTATTCCTGCTTTTCTCTGTATTATTTACTTGATCACTAAATGATGCAATCTGATGTGTTAATTCATAATTTGAGAGATGAGGTTTAACACAAGATCTGAAATAATTAACTGGTTAGTCAATATCACTCGAGAGAGTTGCGATTAATTTAGAGAACAATAAATCTTTGGAACCATTAGGAGTTGCATAATAGGTATTGAACAGAGACGTTAATATTTATTGTGTGATCTACAATCTAGGCACTTCGAGAGAAGGTTTAGAATGCATGAGTGATTGTTCTAGCATGATTTAAATCCCAATATAGATACTAAATGAATTGATTAAGAGAATGGATTAAATAATGAGTATCCAATCCTAGAATGCGTCTTTTTCTTCAGTGTTTGATTTTCCGTGTTGATTTCTTCTATGGTAATTCAGTTTATTTATTACTCTTAGTTTTTTAGATAGTCAAATTCAATCATGATTTGTAGTCTAGATAACGGCAGGAAGTTGAATTAAAATAACTAGTAGAATAATTATTAAATCTCTGTGGATACGACCTTGTTCACTGCTATACTAGAAGCCTCACTGTACACTTGTAGTTTAGGTGAAAATAAATACCGAACAACACCATATAGAGACTTTTATGGGTCGAGGCTTGGAAGCTTGAAAAACTGATATGAAAAAGGGTAATACAACACAAATGAACTGCTTTCGGATTAAATATTGCACTTCAAGACTGCAATCTCAAAAAAATGTGCATCGAATTTTTGGCACTACCTTTACTAAACGTCTAATTAGTTTGAAAGATTTGTTCGATGAAAATTTTAGTATTTGGTGAAAGAAAAAACAAGGTGTTTAGATTGATAAAGAAAAAACAAGGTGTTTAGATTGATTGGATGTTTAATTTTTTTGGATATCTTATTACTTTGGATTTTGTTTTAGTCAATGTTTAATTTTTGTTTGGATATTTTATTATTGTGGATTTAGTTTTAGTTAAATATAAATTCTTAGTTTTTTTTTTTTGTAGCTTGTTAAATAAAATACAATACTTTGAGCTAGAAATTTCTATAAATTAAATTTATAATTTTGTATCATTGTGTTCATAGCTTTCTATTTGTTGTTAAATACGAATTTTTAGCTTGTTATAATTATTTTTGTAGCTACTTAAGTGGAAATTAAAAGTTAAATTCATAAATTATTATAATTGATTTTGTAGCCTTCTATAATCATTATTGTATCTTGCGAAAGATAAATACTTATATTTTCCAGGATAATTCTATACTTAAATGCATGTATTGATTAATTATGAAATGTTCATACATCAATCATATTTTTATAATTATTGTATATCGGAGACGCTAAATTAATAATTGTTAACCACAGTAAGTATATCATATACCACTATGAATATGAACTAAAGTGAAAAAATAATAAAATACGAAATCCAGTAAGAAGCTTTGTATTAAAACTAAGCAAGCTCTCAATAGAACTAGTGACCTGGTTTTTGTACAAACACAATATAACACTTGTTTTGTAAAATTACATAGCTTATTATGGTTGAATTCATTATTTGTAGCATATTAATTCATAGTTTATTATGATTGGTTTTTATGCTCCCCTTTATATAAATTCATATATTTTTTCTAAATAACACTACTTTGAACCTCAACGCCAACCATAAGCGTGTGTAACATTTTTGCACTTAATTAGAGTAAACTCTTAATATCCATTTAACGAGCTCAAGAAACCATATTAACATACCAAGGTATGAATTATCGAAAAAATAAAAACACTAAAAGATAACATAATATGCTACATGAAGATATCATTGAATCACCAAAATGAATAATAATAAGCTATGAATGTCTGGTAAATAAACACATAAATAAATCTATGAATTGCTACCAAACAATAACTCAAAACAATCATAATAAGTTGTGTATTTCTAACTACCACCAACTTATTGTTTTATATCTTCAATTCATTGTTTATTTACTATCAAATCATTGCTTCTTAGCGCAAAGGCATTGTTGACATATCACTAAATCATTGCTACCTTAACACCAAATCATTGTTTGGCATCAGTTAATGAACATCAATGCATATAATCTAGATCAATTCTTTGTTATGTGATATTCGTTACTTATATAATACAATATCATTACTTGCCAAATGAAATAAAATTTTAAAGGAAACTCCTGCATTTCTGAATGATTTTACTACAATCATGATAACAAACATGCACAAAAACATTCATCACTTCTCAGTACACTAAAAAGATTACAACAAACAATAAAAATACATATCAAGTATAACAAAAAAAACTACAACTGCCGTACAATACATATAAAATATATTCAATAACATAACACAATACAGTAACATAAACAAAATACAATAAATAAAGAAAATACAACCAACAATGACTATCGACAATAACAAAAAACCCCAAGGCCTACATGGTATTTGATGAACCTTTGTCCAAAATGATGAACCCAAACATGTATTCTTCAATGTCTCGTGGGCGAATACTAAATTACCAAAATGAATAATAGAACAATTACTGATGATACAACAATTAGAGAAAATAAAAAAGAGGGAAAGATCGGACATTAAGAGATTGGTGATAGAAAATTTTGATGATATTATGAATAACAGATGAAATAATCCAAAAAATAAAAGTTGTTGAAGTTGGACTTGAGCACGTGGTTGACGACCTGCGTGTTTGCCGTGATGACAACATGGACCTTGTTGGGAGGTTGTTCCGGTCGAAGAAGCGGTGGCATTCAAGAATGAAATTTGGGATTGGGAGGGTACCGATGAAGATACATCTTATATCCATAAGTGACAACGACGGATTTTTGGGATTTGAGAGGGGGAAGAAGTGGAGAAAGAGCTTGAATAATTGAATTGCAACATATGCAATGAAAATAAGATTTGGAAAGATATATGCATTGATTTAGGAGGGGTAATGTAGTATTTTATAAATTACTACATTACCCCTCCTAACCTAAATAAACGACTAAAAATATAAAAAAAAAACTTAAAATTTTACTTTTAATCTCATCTCTATGATTAATAAGATCTAATGGCTAGAAAAGGTTCGTAGTTTCACATAAACAACTAGTACCCATTTGAACATATTCCCTTATTCCATAACATATAAGAACTTATAGATAACATATTTTAAATTTTAGCCAAAAAGGGAAAAGGTCAGAAGAAGGGCAAAAAAAAAAAAAAAACAATAGAGATCACATATTTTGAATAAGAAAGAAAGTCTTCGTTAATAAGAATTGTTTGTTAATATGAATGATTGGCCCCTAAAACAGATTAAAAAAAGGGGATAAAAATTGAATGGTTACATAAATGAGATTTATTGAGAAGGGGAAAAAAGGAATATCGATTAATTTTCAAATATTGTACAATAAACACCTTTTTTTTTTTTAATTTAAAAAAAAATTGGTCCAAGGTTCTTGTCTTAAGCAGTTGAACTGGTTGAAGTAGCAGGTCCCGCTTCTGTTTCTGTTGATGTCTGAGGAGGAGCCGATGAATCTGCTACAAATTTATTTACATAATACACAATTATATTAAGATAAAAAAATATCACAAAAAATAAAATAAAAAACCAACATTTTATGCTTGTAACCCCTTGCGAACCGTTTATTACATGGGAATTCATGGGTGTAATTGAGCGAGTCGAGATGATTAGTCGATTATGATCAAGCTACTATCGAGTCCAACTCATTCTTAATTGAACTTTCCAAATATATATTTGAACTCAAACATTCATCTTTTCTTAAAAATAAATGATT
This sequence comes from Perilla frutescens, assembly GCA_026008535.1. Lineage (NCBI taxonomy): Eukaryota > Viridiplantae > Streptophyta > Magnoliopsida > Lamiales > Lamiaceae > Perilla > Perilla frutescens. The sequence goes on along the minus strand of BRKX01000003.1, from coordinate 65,043,605 downwards.
TTATTCTCAAAAACAATATTAATGATCTTCTAAAATTAAGATTTCTTATAACAAATAGGGTTAATTAGATAATTAATATACCAACTACTAATCAAAATATACAAATATAACTAATATCAAATTGTTACTTTTGTATTTTTAGGTTAGTTCATGAGCGGACTAGCTAGTTGACACATGTATGTTAACAAAGTTTTGTCGAAGCGAGGAGCTAGAGCGAGTAAGCTTGCAACTCAAACGAAATTCACCCAAAACATAGTATTCAAGAGCGCTATAGATTTTCCTGGTAAAAACATAATATTAGTATATATACATATGAGATTATACGGTTGAAATGAAATACGAGGAATTGTCTGAAGCGCACATGGTGTCGCAATTAGTTTACAGTGATGTCTCTCTGGCATAAATTGGGATTGACCCATTTAAATGGGTCAGACCACCAGCTCATATCACGTGCTTGCACCTTCAATCTTGGGTCCCTTGCCTCTCATATCCTCTCATTTTCTTTTTTTTTCCTATCATCTACTTGTATATATTACGCTAAATTTATTATTGTGCCAATACTTGGTATATATAAGTCAAATGAAAATTCAAACTTTATTCCACTATTAATAGTAAATACCTGTCTCGTAAACTATGTAGGTGTGTCGTTCATAGTAACATGATCAATGAGTGTATACCAGATAAAAATATTAGACAAAAATAAACTTGTTTATAAGTCAAAATATGTGTTATATGTCCACATTCGAATTCAAACTCATAATAAGTGAACATTCCTAATTTTAATGATGTTTGATTGTATTTTCATTTGAATTTTGACTTGTTTTATAGATTTTGACTAATAAGACGGTTCCACGCAAGACTTTCTCAAAATATTATATTGACAATATACATAACAAAACTTTAATGATTTTGGGACTCTAGTATGTTTTCTTTTTATAAATGATTTTTGCGTAACCTTAAATATGTCAGAAAAGGCTAACACTATCTTACTTTTTGAAAAGTATATTTTAAAAATCTTAGAACAGAGATTAAGTTAATAAATTCGACCAAGACTCGTGATGTTTTTAGAGGAATAAGCATTTTAATTACTTTAAAGGTTTCGCATGTGCCTTTTGATCACTTTATTTTCCGTACAAAATGATATTATAGTTTAAGAAAGTATCAATTATATGTTTTATATGATGTCTTAAAATCTCCCTCTCTTTTTTTTTCTCAATAAAGATACATAATATATCGATCTAAAAAAGAGATGAGTGCAATTCAAATTAACAATATTTAAGTGATGAGACAGACCTCATCTTAAAATTTATCTAAATTAACTTAGACTTACTGGCGAAGGTTATTCACAAAATATAAACGATCTATATGCAATTCTTAAAGGGTGACTATATAATAGGACTTAGAATTCATCTTTTAAAAAGAAATCATATTTCTCAATAACTTTTGTAATTAATTTTAACAACATATGAAACTAGTTGTTGCAAAGAAATCCAACATGGATAAAGCCTGTCACCACGTGGAGGACTGCTAGTGGACATTGACTATCTTCAATGTGGTCAAACATTTCAAATCAGAACCAAATAAAGTGTTTTAATTAAGTTCAACCCAAATTTTCAAACCTTTTCACACTAATAATAAAAAAATGCAATACAGGATTGCATGTTCAAAGTTCAAACTAGTGTTTGGATTTCTATTTTCACCTCACCAATCGGTTAACGTCTATAAAATAATAACTACTTTATACGTATGGTATAAATTAAGGAAAAATCAAGTCTTGTGTTAGATTGTTTGAATCAAGATTCAAATTCAAATACTATCAACTTTTTTATGATCAACTTATATTAGCTCTTCACACTCAGCGTGGACATTTTCACAAGCACGTATTATAATTATAGTAAGCTCGCGGCAATGCTTACGTTCAGGTGTGTAAAATATAATATCACTAATATAAAATAATTGGACTTAAAAGAAATTGAAGCAATTAAAATTAAATGGTTTGAGTTAGGTAAAAGAGTTACCGGCGGAGGATGGAAGCGAATGCCTTGCTGCTTGTAATGAAGGGAGAGGATGAGGAGTAGGAGGATAGGTTAAAGAAGTGCCCTCCACCTGCGTAGGATAGTAGAGATAAGACGGTCCAGGCAAACGTTGCGCCGCGGGCATGGAAAATGCTCCCCTGGGTGCGTACCCATAGTAATAGGGTGAGCCCAGTGCAGACGATGAAGTCCCATATAGCTGATTGTAGTACTGCGTTTGCTGCACATGTGGATTGTACATTGTCTGTCCAAATAAAACGGCATCGTTATGCCCTTTCCTTAATTAACAAAATTCCTTCTCTTGTGTGCAATTAATTCCAAACATGGATGCATGACATCTGTTTTCTAACAGTCTAGTTTTATCGTGCATACAAAATCATACATGTTTCTTGTCAAATAATAATGTACATGCAGTATAATTTTTTATTAATTAATGTTCGTTGTATATATACTAATTAAGAAGTAAGAGATAAAATTATATATAATTACCTGTTGCTGGTAAGTATAATCGGGTGAATAGCTTGTATACCTGAAACAAAAGATGCACGACCAAAATTAAATGACATAAAATTAACCTATGTGAATTATTTCAATTAACAAAATTACTTATTGAAAATTGATGAAGTCAAGTATTATTGGCTGCCATGATCTAAACTAATTAACCTAATGAGCGCATTAGTGCATATAAAGTCGTGAGTAAGTGATCCACACGTCTCATAAGTCTACTTTTAATTTCTTATTAATTAATTTAAATTAATGGTCGAAATATAATTGCTGTCAATTAAACCTTTTGTGGATACCAATTTTATAAGGAATTACACTTTAGCAGAAAAGATGGTCAAGGGAGTAAAAAGGTGCCATATAAAATTATCTGTCATTAATCTTCCAAAAGATGATTCATTAACCTAATTAAGTATGAAAATTAGAATAAATATAACTTTCATTGATTATCATAATCTTGAAAAGATATTTGATCGTACGTAAATGTGCATTATGATGTTTCATTTATGTTCATTATTTTCGAACTACTGCCAATTGAAGATTAGTTGGAAATAAAATCATTATTAATAAATATGTTCACTTTCTATGTATATTTGTTTTTTTTTTAATAAGAGAATTTAAAAGCATTGCATTGAATTTTCATACATCGATTTATTTATTGTTCATCTGCCAATAGCTACTGCATTGAATTGAATTCAAGAATACTTTCACTTTAATTTATTTTTGTTTAATTATCCTCTAAAAAATGACTCCCTAAAATAATTATATTAATATATACTTGGTTCTTGATCTTTTTTTTTTTCAAAATAAAATTATTGAATGATTCTAAATTATAATCCAACAAATTAATTAAGTATAATTACTTCGTGGCCCTCTATCATATATATCACGACGTATATTGATAAAATGAAATATGTGAGTTTGACTGTATTACCCGTAAGGCGGATAAATGACGGGCGGAGGTGGTGGCACTGGGGGCGGAGGTGGCGGCGGTAACGGTAGATACGATGATAATCCACCCTGTGCTATTCCACTTCCTTGATATATGTTGGCAACTTGATTCCTGCCTACATTAATTCCTCCCACCAAATTATACATCAAATAATTTCATCATGAAATTAAATTCAAATGTTTTTTTCCTAAGTATAATTAAAATGTACCTCTAGGTGGAGACGGCCGAGGCCGTCCTAACGAAGCAATATTACAGTTGGCTCTTCTCCCGTCGATCATAGGATTGGGATCGGCACAAGCTCTCCGGGCCGAGTCGGGATCCCGAAACGTCACCTGTAGATTACATCAAGTGAAATATGTCAATTAACGAGCATAGCCATGTTACACGACAAATAATCATTTACTTGGTACAGTTTATATCATTCAAAATTTCAAATAGGCAACTCAGAGAAAAAAAATGAAAACTGAATCAGACGACGGAGAAGAACTCTTACAAATCCGTAGCCTTTGGATTTGGCGGTGTTCTTGTCCGTGATGATGACAGCTTCGAGAATTTCTCCGAACTGTTCGAAATAAGTGCGCATTACATCGGTCGGAGTTTCCCAGGCAAGGCCTCCGACGAAAACCTTAGTAAAAGTGGTATCGCCGAACGGCGATCGGTAATGCTGGTGGTGAGCCATGGCCGTCCGATCGATCGATCGAGATAGATGATCACTACTTAATTTGGCATATCTTAGATAGCATGAATTATTGATTAGTGATGATGATCCATTGTATGCATATCTGAGCAATGTGTGGAGTTTGTTTGTTGTGTTGGCCTTACGGCGGCGGAGGAGGTGGTGGAATTAGTGTGGGAGGAGGGAGAGACTAGAGAGAGAGAGAGAAATAAGGTGGTAGAGAGAGAAAGAGAAAGGGGGAAAAGGTATCCGACAGTTGCAAACTCTGATTTGCTGTATATGAGGAGGGATTGGGATTTGTGGGTTTGTGTACTCGAATGACAGCTGCGTCACTAAAGAGCACTTCACTCTCTCCTCCCTGTCTTTCAACTATTCTATATATATACAGAGAGAGAGATATAAAGAGATATGAGGAAATTGATAATTTATAAATAAGTTTCTAATGTGTAAGTTAACATTTCATATTTTCTATTTCACTATTTGTGTTACACTCCATGTTATACTTTCAAATTATATTTTTTTCTTCAATTTTTTTTTATTTAGTTTAATTTTAAAATCATTTTTAGGGTTCACTCCACCCAATTAGGGTTTATAATTATTTTTTAATATATTTAATTTTCAATTAATAATTCATTATTATGATTGATTAATTCAAAATGAATTTTTTTTTTAACTTTTTAAATTCATTTTTTTTGTTGATAAATGTTGGCTATGAATATTTATGTTAAAATTGATTTTATTTTATAATAAATATTATTAAAATCATAAATTGTACAGTGAAACACATATAAGTGTAACATGAAATTTGAACCTGTAAATTAAAGATCAATTTGTATCATTTAAATTAGTTAGATGGAGGGACATTTTTTTTTTCTCTAAAAAATAACTAGCACAATGTATATTGATTTTAGTCTTTTAGCACATGTATGTTGAATTTTAGGGGGTATTCAATTAGGATTTTGATGGATTTTGTTGCACTTTAAAATGTCCATGGATTTTTATGGATTTTATAAATCTATAGACTCCACATGGAGTCTCCCAAAACTCCACATGGAGTCTCCCAACTCCACGCAGAGTCTGACGGATTTTGTGTATGGATTTCGGCTTGATTTTGGACGATTTCAACGGATTTGAAATCGTTTTTTCCAGCGCTCGATGGAACACAGCGATCGGTGGGTCAGGAAAAAAATGGAACCCAGCGACCGCTGGAAGCCAGCCGCCTTGTTCCCAGCGACCGCTGGAGTGCCATCATCGGCAAAGCCAGCGGCCGCTGGGGTCGGGTGACGGCTGGGGTGCCCGATTTCAACTCCTCACCGGCCGCTGGGACACAGCGCTCGCCGGATTTTTCAAATCCATCGAAATATCGTGTCCAGAGGTCGGATTTCATCCTTTTTAATTTTTACGTCATTTCCTGGTGAAATCCAATGAAGTCAATGACTTTTTAAAGTCCATGGATTTTTGAATACATCCGGATTTTAAAAGATTTTTAAAAGTCTTAATTGAATACATCAGGATTTTAAAGGACTTTTAAAAGTCTGGATTGAATACACCAGGATTTTAAAGGACTTTTAAAAATTTGGATTGAATACACCAGAATTTTAAAGGAATTTTAAAAGACTGGATTGAATACACCCGGATTTTAAAAGTCCTTTAAAATCCAATGAAATCTCAATCCAATAGACCCCCCTTAGTGTCTGCATTTTATAACATACATTACATAATTGTCACTGTCATTTTTCAATTTATAAATCTGTCATCGTCATTTTACAATTTTTGAAATTTAAAAGCATTGTGAGTGTTGATTTGATATGTTGAATTTAGAATTGCATTTTAAAAATTAATTTGCAAAATTACCATATCTTTTTCAAATTTAATTTCAATTAATTGAACCATCTCATTACATGATTGAAATAGAATAATAGATAAAACAGGGGAAGAATGTCACTAGGAAAAATTGAATGATACAGACGTAAATTAATTTAAAAAAAATAATACAAAAGTGTATCTGTGTTTGTATGTAATATTTAGCATATATGGAAATGGAAGTCTTTTCCTATCAATTTTCCATGAGCTCAAGACATAGATATATCCTTGTATACATTAATTTGAATATTATCCCTTCATTATAATCACACAATGAGTTTAATTCAATGAATGCCTTTATGTTGATATAATAGTGATCACATTTAATCGACTCCAAATTTCGAGTGAGGTAACTTCTTATAGAGTAGTATCACGAATAAATAATGAAATATGTGTGCTTTGATACTTAGTTTTTGGATACTTTCTTAAAAATGACCCATTTTTTCAAAATTAATAATTAGTACTCACATTTTCTAAAAATTTACAAATCTAACATTTAACCAATCTTATGACCACAAAAGCACACTTAATTGATTGCATTTTAATATTCTTATTTTCTCAGTCACGTGGAAAAAATTCATCCAATCAAGAAACATTAAATTAGAAATAATTAAATACAATTTTCGAACCCTAAAACTGACTAAATGTTGGATTTGCAATTTTTTTGAAAATGCGAGGTACTATTTTGTTAATTTTGAAAAAATGTCAAAAATGTAGTTATCAAAGTGTAATTTATGCTAAAAATATATATATAAACATGATAGATATTATTTAGTCATAAATAAATGAAATTCCCTGAACCATAAAAGTTCATTTCTTTCTCTTTTTTTTAGGGTCAATTGCTTTAAAAATCATGAACTTTGAACTTAGTTGTAAAATTAACATGAACTTTGAAAGTAGTCAATTAAAACACCAACTTTGAATTTGTGTATTATTCAACATCCCCAAATTTTTATAAAACAACTTGACCTTCAATCCACCATACAATTTGCTCGTCTCTTCGAGCAATTAATGTTACTCCCTCCGTCCCAATAGCAAGGTCCACCTTTTTATTATTTACTCTCTCTATTTTAATAGAAACTGGACCTTGCAAACGGGACGGAGGGAGTACAATATAACATATATGCCCTTCTCTCTACTATTGTCACTCCAATATAATTTTGTGCCATTTTTTTTCTATTTATTTTAATTTTTGAAGCATTAACAAGAACAACTAACTATATTTTTAAAAATTTGTGCTCTCCCATTTCTTTCTATTTTGTTTTATAAAAATATTAAAAGCATCATCATCATCATCATCATCATCATTATTATTAACCATGTAAAAGATCGCTTATAAGATTTGTTATGTTAATGACACAACCTAAAATTATAATTAATAACATAACTAAGATAAAACTCAATCAGTAGATATTAAACACATGAATTATAGTTGTCTGGAATCTTGATTTTTCTTAATTTTTATTTTTCCTTGTGTTATTTATTTTTTATTAAATTCTTCAAGAATAATTAAAAGTTTGTTTTTCTAATTCACTTCAAAATTGGTAAAAGCGATTAAAATAAACATTCATTTAATAATAATAATAATAATAATAACTAATGCTTTTAACTTTTATTATAAAATAAAATAGAGATAAATGAGAGAAAGCACAAATTTTAAGAAGTATAGTTAGTTGTTCTTGCTAATATTTAAAAAATTGCAATAAAATAAAATGAAATAAAATCTGGCACAAAGTTATTTTGGAGTAACAATAGTGGTGAGGAGGGCATAGATATTAATAATTGCAACATTAAGGGTTTATTTGTACTTAAAAATACTTTAGCAATTTATTTGGCCCTAGGTGGAAACATGGAGGGTATATTTGACCATTTTCTCTTTTTTTCTTTGGCATTTTATTTAGAGCATTTATAATTAAATAATGTATTTTTATAACACCAAACTTTTGTACTAAAATATTGTTTTTTTTATAAATCAATCAAGAATTTTTTTTATTAGTTGTATATAAATAATGTATTTTTTATAAGATAAGCCAAACTTTTGTACCAAAATATTGTATTTTCTTATAAAACAATCGAAAAATCTTTTTGTTATTTTTATATAAATTTTATAATAAAAGAAGGAAACACTTAATTAATTAGAATCTTCATTTCTCTTATATATGGTGCTAAGATGTGGGCCCATCTGCAATGACAGATGGCAATCAATCATATTCCATAATTTGGTTCATCATATAATGAACCTCAAAATCTCTTTGAAAAATTTCAAAATAATGCACCAAATCGTCATTCGAGATATCTTATTTTCAGTAGCATTTTATTTTATTTTTATCACAAATTTACGGATTAATGTGTACTCGATTATCTTACAATATTAATATTAAAATAAGAAATGAAATAGTTGAGGAATTCAGATGTCAAATGTGCGCGATTAAATGCACCACGTACTCCTCTAAATACACCATAAATTGAAAGTACCCTCAGTTGTCACACCAATTATATCGTTACAAAAAAAAAAAAAAAAAACTCAAACAAATTTGAATTGTGTGAAAAGTGATTAAAATCGTGAATTGTCGTAGCTAGCTAGTTTTCTATCCCCCATTCCACGATCCCCGGCGCTCCTCTTGTTGGCATCATGTACCTCTTCCCCATTGGTCATGTTCATTGTTAAGCTTGTCTTGGTGTGCTACTATATTGACATTCGGCTTTTATGTACGTTGAAATGATAAAGCAGTGGATAATGTATTTGATCATCGTGTATCGACCTCAATTTTGTTTGGTCATTTATATTTATGACCAACAAAAGTCAATATGTTTTACTATTGTAGGTGTTTAACTAGAATCTATCAAACATCCCGCCCTCGTTACTTCGGTATTGATCGAACACCCTCACTAATTATAGTTTGTTATGTCTTGGTTGAACATTTTCTCTATATTTCGTACATATAATTAATCATAAACAATATGTTTTGAAACAATCCCCCTAACATAGAAACATACAAACAAAGCCATGTACATAAAAAAAATTTGTATGAAATTAAAATACTTAAATTGATATTTTCTATATGATTCCTTTGGGTCCTATAGCTATGGGATGGGTGATTTTTTCAAGGTTTGGATAAAATTCGGAGTTCCATTTTATTTTATTGACTAGGAAGAAGAGAAGAAGAATTGTGAAAATATTTTAGATTTTATTATGTTTTGATGGCTACGGATATAAAAACCATATTATGTATTCAGACATTTTTCACTACGTATAAGCTAGGTTTTTTTTGTTTGTTTTTTTTTTTTCCAAATGCATTAAGAAAAATACCACATGCCCTGATATTTTGTATAAGAAAATGTGATGCGCTTGAAGGAAGTGTATTTGATTTTAAATTCATATCGATATTTTATTTTTTGTAATGATTATTGCAGGTCAATTAGTAACATATATATATATATATATATATATTATATAAGTATTAAAATCAACATATATTTCTTTGGGAAATAAAAGTACCTAAGCATATGTTTACTTATTTTGTCAATATCCCAAATATGTTTATTAAAAGCCGTTTAATTAAAGTAACCCCAAATAATATTGATTACTGTTTTAGATATAATATTATTTTGGGGAGCTGAGGGGAATAAAAAATGCAACAACTTTTATAGGACAGATAAGGAATGAGTAGAGCCACATGAAGTCACGTTGCTAAGCTTTTCAATGATAAGATGAAAACACATATAACTGCCCTAACAGCCAAAACAATGTGACAGAAACAGTTATGGACGTCTTAACAACATATTACTTAATGCTCAAACGACAAAGAATGCACCACACACACCCGCACATATTATATTTTATTTTATTTTATTTTATTTTATTTTTGAGTCGGGGACGGAAAGTGATGGATTTCGAATCCGATACGTCTCCCATTTATATACAGGTACGGTCTTCACCATTTGAGTGTTCTCAAAACACTACACATATTTGTGTATATTAGTTTATTATATATGTGTGTATGTATATTGTATGTGGATTTGTATTTTTAACAAATTCTTAAAAAAAATTCAATTCGGCTATTGTTAATTATAGGTTTAATTGCACCATAACATACTGAATTACAAATTCAACACGATTTTTAATTCTCGCCAAATTTAAAGTCATTTTTGATCTGTAGCAAATAAAAATGCCAATTTTTATTTTTTTCCCACCGATTATTGGACTGCGACGTACCCATTAATATTTTTATTATTTGTACAAATGTATGCGACGTATGTCAATGTAGGTGTCCACGTCGGAAATAAAGTTATCCAAATCAGAATTCGACCAGTCAAAAAAAATTGAGTATACTTAAAGTTAACCTAACAAGAGACACTGTTATATATGTGGTGTTTTTGTCACTTATAGTACGTCTTGTGTTTCCTTCCAATAAAATGAAAATTTAGCAAAAGTTGGGCTGAATTTACTAATGCAATGTTTATTAATTCAATAGAAAACTTCGATAAATTTAAATATTATTATATTTCATTCAAGTGCAATTTATCGATATTTATATCATGAGGTATAACATCTTATACAAAAGGAAGTGGTTGGCTCCATCCAATTGAGATTTTTTTTCCTCAAATAATTTCAATATTACTCAATATTTATAATATATATACATATAATCTTATTTTAAGATTACACACACACATGAGATTGAGTTCATGTGAGAAACAATTTTGGTGTGAGAAATGAGAACATTGCTTATTTTAACGCATTTTACTGCTTAATTGTTATAATTTATTAATGCTTAAAACACTTCATTGCTTAATTGCTGTAATTTTAATTGCACACGTGTAAGATAAAATAATTTTGAAATAAAATCATATAGAAATTAAACAGTAAATTATAATAAAATAAGCATGTTATTATTTCTCACACAACAAATATTTTGACCGGAACCAAAAACTACACGTATATTATATATAGATAGGTAGTAAAGTAGTCTGGTTGGCAGCAAATTGCAACTTTGAGTAGAAATGTTGTGTGTAATAAATAGGAGTATCTAATTGAACGACTGTATTGAAATTCCCATCAGTCAAGCATGTCAAACAATGTCATAAGATTATTTTTATGATTTTTGAAATTCAACTACAATCTTTAAATAAATTTAATAAAAAAAATGGAATTTGGTATGTGAATATTATTACACGAGTTGAGCTGTCCACTTTCTAAGATTCGTCCTGCTTTGTGAAGAATTTATTCTACCACCGCCTTTCGAAAGCCCCTCCTCCTGTCACGGCGTCGTTTTATGGAGTGATTATTTTCGATAATTTCAAGGATAAAATTGAGTGATTGCATTACAGTTAGTCAAACAGTGGATTTGTACGTCACAAATCATAATTTTCTATTTTTAAATCTTGTTTATTAGTGTACTTGTGTTTTATTTATTTATTTATTTATTAAGGCAACTAGATCGCCCCCTAAGTATGATTTACACTATCATCTGAATTATTAAATACCGCAAAATATATCCCTAAAAAATTGCAAAATAATATACACTGCACATATATATAGTATAAAATGGTTAATTTATCAGCTTATACGACGATGGAATCATTTACTAAAATTAACATTTGAAATATATGTCTACATTTTGTCATGAATTACCGATTTAGGATTTGAAAGATGAATAATCTATCAATTCATGATCTGAAAGATGAAAACCATCAATTTAGGAACTCAAAAATAAAATAAAAAAATTGTCAACATAAGACCTTAAAAATAATGTATTTCGATTTCTTTTATTTTTTTAATTATTTGAAAAAGTTCCTTTACTAATTATCCAATAAATTTAATAAAGAAATTATTAAAAATAATTAAAAAATTAAAAAGAATGAAATACATGAGGTCATATATTGATAATTTTTATTTTTAAACTCCTGAATGGATAAATTACCGATTTTTCAGATCTTAAATAGACAATTCTCTTAAAATTAATGGAGGTATTGTAAATTTGTAATGCACTTAAATATGACCCTCTAGCTATTTGATATAAGAATAACATGGTGTGTAAATGAAAAGTGAAAACTCCAAACTCAATCATATGATAGTATATATATACCACACCATCAATTATATTATTCAGTATGTTATCCATTGACTAGTATTTATGTATAAGTTTACCTTAAATAAATAATAGATATGGGGTTCAGTTAATGTATTTTATTTAAAGGATGCATGTATATATTATACTTTTTTGCACTGAAGATTGGAAGATATAATCGAGATTTTTATCATCTAAAATTGCTTAATCATTATTTTTTTTCGTGTATTTACACGTCATCATTTGCAACATAAAATCTTGTAAATTATGGGTGTTATATTCAATGCGATCCATTTTCACCTACTTGTGTAAATACCGTGTTTATGTGTATCAAGCAATGAATATTACATTTAATATAGTAATTTTAAGAATTAAATTTATAATATCTAATTAATCTGCAATTTCCACTACACATTGCTAGCTAGCTGGTAGTATTTGCACAATTATAAAATCTATCTATCTATCTATCTATCTATCTATCTATCTATCTATCTACTGACCTATATATTAAGGCAAAATCGTGTGATAAATAATTGTTCTGATATAAATCGTTGTCTACCACAGGATTTAACAACTATATTTTAAACAACAGTTTGTATACAATAGTGATATTTATTGTTATAAATTTTCTATTTTTTTTTTTGCATTTTTCACGATGGTTAAGATTACAACCGTTGTCTTTTAACAAATTTTATTTATTATTTTACTTGGAAATTTAAGGTTTGTAACATTTTTTATTTTATTTTTTATGCATATAGGTGGAGGATTCGTGGTACTCTACATTTGTAGCCTAAAAAATAGTTTTCATTTGTGTTTACATTTGGCTGGTTTCTGGCGGTTTGTAACCGCTGGGATGGTTACGGTTTATAAACCGTAACTATAATCAGAAAATGTGCCTGGTCCGGTTTTGATTTGGGGGTCCGAAAAATTACAAACCAACCGTCGGTTCGCCGGTTAACAGCCATTTTTCTTTTTTGAATTTTCACTACAAATGTATGGTTGTACTTATTAAGAATCCCCAAAAATATGAGATTTCCTAGAAAATAATATATTACAAATTTGTGCAATGAAAGCCAAATATCTAACGACCTTATATATAAAAAATTTAACTATTATCTATGATGCAAAATTAATGTGGGATAAAATGACAACGATTACATAACTTAGGAATTCCCAAAATATATGGAATTTTCTTGAAATAGATTAGAAATTTGTACAATTATAACAAAACGTATAATACATTTTACAGGAAAAGTTTTACCATCATTTTTGATACAAAATCAATGTGGGACACATACATATATATGCAATGGTTGTCTTTGTTTGCTTTTATTTTATCCCACATTGATTCAATATTAAAGACAATGATTAAACATTTCCTATAAAATTGTAATTAGCCTTTTTGTTATCAAATTAAATTACAATCGTACTTTTGAATTGAGATTTAATAAGCTATACTAACACCTAAATTAGATAAATAATCTATAGAGATAAATCAAACAAGATCATTTAACTAGCTAGATTATTCTTATCCAATGCAGTCAAATTATTTAACTAAAAAAAAAATTGTTTATTGAGTAATCCTATCTAATTTTTGAAAATTAAATATAATAATAGATATATTATCTTTAATCATTACCGTTAGATTTTATGTACTATTAGTTCTATAATTTAATCAAATTTATGGATTAAACTATGATTAACCAATAACTCTTAACTTAATTATTTATTTAAAAAAATCCCATTTCTTGTAAAAAATTCTATTTTAGCTTTTAATTCATAGCTAAAGATGGTGCAAAAATAATAAAATGTGTAATACTCTTTTATAGGAAAAAGTTTATCATTGTCTTTGATATAATATCAATATGGGACAAAAATAAAAGAAAACAAAGGTATAAAATCATTACCTTTGTTTTTGTCCCACATTGATTTTATATAAAAAAACAATGGTTAAACTTTTCCTATAAAAAGATATTAGCCAATTGATTATTATTGCACTATCTTTTAATTATTTTTAAAGGAAATCTCATATATTTTGAGGATACTTACTTTTTAGATTTTATAATTTTTTTTATATTTGATATAGTTGAATTAAATTAATTATTGAAAATTAAAAAATAAATAAAAAATTGGCGGTTAACTAGGTAATTGCCGGTTAATCGGGAAAAACCATCCCACCCACAAACCGACGGTTAACCGTTGGCCTTCAACACACGGTCTGGTTATGGTTTGCGCCGGACAGAACCGCCTAACCGGCAGTTTTTAACCATAACCGACGCAAACCGTAACCGTGATCATCTCTAGTGTTGCACTACTACCACTACGTACCACTACGACCACTACTACCACTACCACTACAACTACCACTAATAATAATAATAATAATAATAATAATAATAATAATAATAATAATAATAATAATAATAATAATAATAATAGTTTGCAATAATTTATTATTTTTCAATTTCAATTTCATCATTTAAAATAATTAAATAGTTATATTTTTTATACCTGTCATATATTCAAAGAAATCATATGTTCTTTCATCGCGGATAATTATACATTATTATTTATAAAATCATATCATTTGAAATATTACAATTCGATCTTTCTAACATGGATTTTCTTTAGTTCCTAAAATTTAATTTTCTATTTATTTGTCGTAACTACACAAAATTGATCTTCTTATCTAATTAATTAACGCATGTGCATTTCGTTCAATTAATTTTTAAAAATTGAACACAAAATATAGAATTAAAAAATAATCAAAATATTACAAATCTAAAAAAAATAATAATTATTTATACACCGCATAAGAAAAATACTAGTTATTATATAATACGTCAACAACCAATATCACTATTCAGAACAAGCTCATAAGATCATAAATTCATATATGTTAGTGCCAAAAATTAAATATTAAATGACTCCGGGTTAATTACATAAACAAAACGTTATTTAAAAATTATATTCTCCATATAATCTATTTTTATAAGCTGATAAAGTGTAACTACTTGAATGATTTTCTTTTCTTTTCACAGGGCTTTAAATCTTCTATTTTCTTCCTCCATATTTTATAAAGTATCAAACCGATTATTTCAAGGTAATTCTATACACAACTTCCATTTTATTTTTTGTAGCTCCCAATCTATATTATATCTAAAAGTAAGATAGTCTAGCATAAATAGAAATTATTCATTTTCCCGCCTAAACTATATTTCTAGAAATAGAAATCTATAATATTTAATCAAAAGATTATTTACACATATTAATTAATATATTAATAAACATCTAAAAATATATTAGCCAATGAATTAGATTGTGCATGCCAGTCAATATTCAGCCAATTATGGACGATTATAAGTACTAAATGAATGCTATCATAAATAAATAAACTATTATTATTAAAAATTATTATTATAATTCATTCCAAAAAGGATAATGTGAATAAATATCTTAATATAAATCTTAATCTTATCTTATTTTAATCTTAATCAATCTATAATAATAATAATAATAATAATAATAATAATGTATACATAAAATTTTGGATTTTCATGACCAAATAACCGTGTATATGTATTGGGGATTATTATTTAATTCGTGCTAATTTATATGCATATTTACATGCATGATAATTAAACTTTTAATTATTAAGGCTATTATAGAGGCATTAAGGTAGGTTAATTGAATTGGTGTGTGTGTGTGTATATATACATACATATATATATATGTATGTATATATATATATTATTTTATGGGTGACCATTTGTATTCTTTTTCGAATTTTGCTGTCTAATGCAAAATTAATTTTTACTCTATATAATTAACTAATTATTTTCAACTACACAAATCGATGCATGTAATTTAATTATGGTAATGAAGTGTATATGTTATGAAATTTATACCATGAATGATTTAGAAGATTTGGAAGATTGCATCAATTAATTAGAATATCTCTACTAATTTAGAGGATTGAAATTTATTATATAGTCATAAATTAGTCATAAATTCCCATAATAATACACTATTCTATTAGAATCTATTAGAGTCCATAATAAAAAAATACACTAAAAAATAATAATATATCCAACTAATAAGAGAAAGTATATACAGTTTCCGGATATCTAATTATTTAAATTGAATATAATTTAATTATATATTTATCTAATTATAATATATATAATCGAATCCAAATATAATTACATTAAACCATTGCTCAAATTAGAAAATCTACCTATATATTTAACTACTTTAAATACATTAATCATATCAATTAGTAATTGATGATTATTTGTTATATAATTATACACGCTGCTTTTATGTTGATTATATAAATATATGTGATTAGGAAAGTCAATGCATTCTGCTAATATTTCTCTATATATTGATGGTCTCATTTCAAAACTTTTGATTAAATATTTCTTCCAAAGTTTTGAAAAAAAAATGCTATAATTCTTTTTCAACATTTCATGATATATTTTTTCGAATTTGTGTCCATATCATTGCATTGTTCATTTTGTTGTAATTATTGTTGTAGAACATGTAATGAAAACTACAAACTAATCTAATGATTTTTATTTTTATTTTTGTAATTTTATGGTAGGATATAAATTGTAGAAAAATAGTCATGATCGTTTGTCTTGCCTCAACAAGGACCAACATCACACGGAGAAAGCGGTAGTTTCATTTTCACTTTTATTATCAAAAGGTTGGTGCCGACACAAATATAATTACTTCAATTTTTAAACATGTATACATGCATGTATTGATATCTAAATTATTGTTGCATATGAGATTTTTCACTTGAGGTTTGACTTTCAGAAAAATTCAGATAAAAATCTTATATGTTTATAGTTGCATTAGGAAATAGTTCTCATTTATTTTCTCTTTTGTTGTCATTTGGACTTTTGAGTCCATCTAGCAATAGTAGTGTTAAACTACAAATTAAATACAACAGTAAAATGAATTGCCAAAGTCCACCTAGCAATTAACTTTTGATGAAGAGAGAAGATGAGCTGCGATGGTGGAGAGTTGGAGACCAAGTTCTTGAAGAGCTTCTTGCTCTTAGAATTTTATGTATCCGAGTTTCAGATTTTATCTTTAAATATTTCATATATTGTAGTATATATAATCCGATGCAGTCTTCTTCTATTAATGAATTTTTTTTAATTGAAATATACACAATTTATTTGTTATTGAGATAGGTAAGCAACTTATTGATTATAGTTTTCAGATATGTTGATGATCTTATTACAGTGGAATATATTGATGATCTTGAATATATATTTTGAATCCAAATCTTCACCCAAATCCAATCAAAATTATAGTGTCCCGGCAAAAAATGTAGAGGATTTTAATAAACTTATTTTATTAATTAGAGCCGTTTATGTTATTTTATAAAGTGAAGAATTAACTCATGATTGATCCTAAGTTCCACGATCTTTATTGTAGTTTGATTATTTAAATTTATTATATTTTATCAAAAAAATCTCAGATATATATATGTTATATATTTTACTTATTTTTTTATATATTTTGTGAAATTTCAATACATAATTGTGAACTTTTTAGCCTTTTATTTTAAAATGAGGAGTTCAGTATTATTAATAATGATTGAAATTTTTATTTTCCCAAATTTTTAATATCACATATTTGTGTAGCACCAACAAGATGGTCTATTTGTGCACTTTGAATTATAAAAATCATCAATGGTTGAATGGTTGTTTGTAATCTTGTGGTTTACTTTTTGAAGGGATGTAATTGTATACTTCGTAAATACAAAAAATATATATTGCTTAAAATCAACAAATAGTGTTTAAAACATGGGGAAAATGTTAATTCTTTTATCAATTTATATAAAATTAGGAATTTAGAAGTATAATTTTATTTTATTTTGTTAAAGTAAAGAATAATATGGATAATCAAAGCAAAAAAGTCACAATATCATCTATTCTCTAAAATTACATATATATCAAATGTTAATTTGTGGTAAGCATTAAAAATACATCGTCTAACCAAAATATATATGAATGAATACTAAAAACCAACAATTAACTTATCTTTAAGATGGATATTTCAAAGATGAATATTTCAAAGATTGTGCCGATTGGAGGAAATACTTTCATATTCACAAAAGATATGAATCTTTTGATCAACGATTTATGAGAACAATCTACTCTTAATTACAAATAAACTGCGATAAAATTATGAAATTTATTTTTAAATGATTTTTTTAGGGTTTTAGGGGTGGAAGATTTTGTGATTGAACCTGCATATGTCTCACATCTAAGACTACTAATTTATAATATTTGTGATGCAAAAATCATTTTAAAGTCATTAGTGATTTTTTTAGATTGTTGGGAGTTTACTTTATGAAATATCATATTTGATTTCACATTCTTTCAATCTTTCTTATATGAGTATTTCTAAATGCACCATCGATTTTTCTAAATACACCACTAAATAAAATAATTCAAACTTAAGTATTTATAAAATTATTTAAATTCCCTTACTAAATCAAATTAACAATAATTGGAAAATAAAATAATTAAAAAAAATCTGGATCCATCTTCAAATTTGCAAATACGCAATTTTAGGTTGGCCATCTTCTGCAAACCCACCGACCGACCATCTTCAAATTTTTGCGATCCCGCTAGCCATCTTCTTCCCCAACAATCTGCAACAATTTCTTCTTCCCCAATAATATGTATCAAATCTTAGACTCTAACTTACTGTTGAGGAGGGATGCAATGCTGACGTCATCAGGACATTGTAAAGATGATCGTCGGTGCCCATTCGGAATACCATCATCGACATCTTGCTCAGCTACTCTCCTAGGAGAAGAAATGATGGGCGTTCGGAAAAGTTTTCATTGATTTTTTTATTTTATTTGTTCTATTTTTAATGTTTTTGATAATTAAAATTTAATTTTTAAACTAGAAGAGTAAAAGATATATTTACTATGTTGTGTAAAGAAAAAATGTAAAAAAAAAATAAAAATATGTGTGGCGTATAAGAAACACCTTTCTTATATTTGATGCGACTAATATTATTTTGATGATTAGAGAAATAATAATTATTGTGATATTTTAATAAAATATTGTATAGGTATCTTATCCGTGCATCACATGGGTGATATATTAGTATTAATTTAAATAAAAATAGATTTTATCAATCTTGTTATCTTCGCTACCACAAATCCCCAAACATTCAACTCAAGAGCAGAGCCATGATTGCGACTATGTTCTTGGACAATTTTCCATGTGAATTATTCAATTCTTATTTTTTTCCTTTATTTTCAGAATTACGTACTAATTTCATCTCCTCTGGTTTGCTTGAAATGGTGCAATCAAATTCAATAAAAAGAATAAAAAAGAGAAAAAAAAATTGTCCGTTTGTACATGATATGAGGCTCTATCAAGATGGTTCATAGCCATTAATTCATATGCTTGAAGAAAGTGAAAATATACAGCAAAAATGGGTTCCGTTTGTATAAATAATGGTTTTCTAGGTCAGCATAAATGAATCAATGATATTGATTATCATAAAAGAAAATGAAGACAGTAGTTTGGAAAAAGAAAAACAAATTCAAATATCCTGGATGGTTGAAGAAGAATGGTTTTAAAGTTAAAATGATTCTTTGATGTCAACGGTTATTTGGTGGCTATGCGGAGGGGTTTATAGATTTGAAAAATAGAAAAAAATTGGGACTTTGGGAAGAAGATATCTAAAAATGAAAAAGCAAAGGATCAGTAAGAACAAAATAGAACATTTACTTTTTATTAATATTTAATTTAATTTTAGGGATTGTGATAAGAAAAATGGAGATTGTCTTTAGAATCACCCTCGTTCCAATTAGTTAAATAATCAACCACTTTTAAATTAATAATTCATTTGTCAATAACTAATAATTCATAATATTTTAGATTTGGGCCTTATAAGCCCATAAAATACTGGGACCCAATGAACGCACAAACTAAGCTAAGGAAAATTCTAAATATAGCCCCAGTTTTTCTTTTTATAGCCCTTATTATTTTTTAAAATATAAATATTAATATTATAAGACTTATTTTTCTTTAATCTCCAACACTTAAAATACTATCATAACCCCCAACACATATAGCCACACCCACAATCCTCTTTACGTAGAAAATAGAAACCCATCCCCACAATTCATTTGAATTATTTCAATTATTCAAATTAACACAAAAATGCGTTCACATATTTGTTACTAAGTGGAACTTTTAAAAAAAATACAAGGGTATACTTGTAGCGTCCCGGTCCCGAAAGACCGTAGAAATGAACATTACGGGGGTTGAAATTAAGAAGCGGGAAATAAAAGGGGTAACCTGATTAACGAAACATCAACAGAAGACTCATGACAACCAAACATGCTTTATAATTACATATACTTATCCCTAACTCCAAGATTGGAGTTCTTAGCATTTACAAAAGAATATCATAAGCGTGGAAGCTCAATTCTCAATATAATACTAATGAAAGGAGACAACGGGAAAACATGTAAATAACAAAAGCCCATCTCTCAGCATTGTCACGTTCATGCGCCAACCTACTGACCTGAAAATGTTTAGAAAAGATTTGGGTTAAGTACTAATGCACTTAGTGGATAAAATTTTACAATTTAAATTATGCAAATCATTTTTTACAAGTGATCTATCTGTATCCATGCTGGTAGTGAAGCTTATAGGGTTTTAAAATTATAAGCAACTTAAGTTCACCAAAATATTTTATCGTGGAGCGCTAAGAGTATAACCAGTTACTGCCCGCAACCCCTACTACATCTCCAATGCGTAAAGTTTATGAGTATGACCAATGAGTATAACCGTTCATTTTAGTCTTTCGACAACGAATGGGGTATGATGAATAATGCATGCAATACTGTAACTACTCATATTGACACAACACTGGTTTATGAGAATCCGACAACATACAGTAGCATGAAAATATTTAACACAGATAATCACATATGCAATTTTAACAAAGCAGAGTTTAATAACTCGAAAGATACAATTTGTAAAAATATAGTAGCCCACCTGAATAGTAGATAAGTTTTCAAATTCTGGGTTGGTTCTGCTCAAATTCTGCTACTTCTTCTAATCCTACAACAACCAGCCTTTGCTTAGTTTAACAAAAAAATCCCTATCAAAACTCAACCCCTAAACTCCATTTGAATTTAAGTTTCTATCTATTTAATTATAAATTCTTAATTTGATCTACCATAATCGCATCCATCCTTCAAGTAAGAATATACTCTTGAAATTAATTGATATATTACAACCTTATACTATTATTGCCAATTAATACCCTTAGTGGCTATTTTAAATTTAAATTATTAGAGCATGACAAAACTTAATGAAAAATATTTTGCAAAGCTCGCCTGAAATTCTTAAAATTTGTAAAATTAATTTATGCATATATGAAAGCTTATATGTTAAATTCTCAATGTCCTACACTGGTATTAAATTTATTAAATGATGAACATGTAAGTATTAAGGTCACGGAACTAGATTATAAATTCTGAAACTCTACTATTAAATTCAAATTCCTAATTTTTTTACAAAATGATTTAGTATTCATTTAAAACTCGTTATGTATAAAATTAATTAGTGATATATATATATGCATTTATATGAGTAATTTGAATTTTAATGTACAAAGAAAGAATTCGGAAATCATTATAAATCATAACCATCTTCCAATGTGCAAAATCGTGAATTATAATTCAATTGAGGATACAAGGGTTTTATTCATAAAATATAATAAATTATCAAAGCACCATATATAAAATTATAAAAATTTACTTTGATTAATAAATTATTCAAATCTCATAAGGAATTTAGATTTCTTTGAATCCCTATTGAGTGAGAGAGTGTGGGGTATCCGTGCCTTGTCAGGGTTCACCAACTTGATTCCCGACTCGGCGTGTCAGCCACACTATCGTCTGATCTTTAACAAGTTCAGCGATAGCTTCTCGAGTAGGAGCTTCTCTTTATTTTCTCAATACTAGCTGTAATAGCAGAAGCTTCCACCTCTGACCGGCACAACAACAAGCTTCAACCTCTGACAATCAAGGCAACGACGACGGCTATCTTCTCTAGTGACTTGCAGATCTACAGCAAGCTCAGAAATTTAATACTTAATTAGCAAAGGGTAAAAGTTCGAATCAGACCCAGATATATATATATATATATATATATATATATATATATATATATATATATAAGCTATTAAAGGGAAAAATAATAGAGATATGAGAATGGTGATTTGATGAAATCGGTGGCTCAGGGATCCACGACGACGGCGAATCTTCTGGCAACAACAAATCACGATCACGAATGGGAACATACCAAGAACACGAGGTGAAACAGTAGAAATCAACAGAGATCCTCTCAACACTCTCACACGAAGCTCTTCACACACTCAACGTCAATAGGAGACCGGAGAACAGGAATCCGACGAGGAGATTTGAACGGGAATAGCAGAGCCCCTTCTCAGAAGTGAAATTCGAGCTTACTGATAATGAGCGGCGCATAGGAGATTTATTGAGGGGAATTAGGATTAGGGATAATGAGTGAGAGATGGGCTAATTAGGGAATTGGGCCAACAAAAAATAACAAGCCCAGCAAGGAAAAGATTATTGGGTCAATTTCTACATTTCCACCTTTGGCCCACTGATCTTTATGTCGCCAAGGAAAAAACACCGCACACCTTAACCTAGATATCATCATCGCCAATTTTTACTCCCGTTTATCACCAAGACAAGACAAGAGAGGAAGAGAACAATACTATGCGTATTGAACTCAGTCTCAACACTAGAGACCAACCCTTTCGCAAATTATCTCAAGTCACTTGATGACTATCCTTGACAAAGTTGCAACCTAGCACAGAACCAATGAACTAACCCAAACATAAAACAGGTAAATCACAGAGAACCAGATAAGGTATCCAGCCACAAGGCATGGAATACCATCACATAAATCTCACAAAAAAGAATTCAACCAAGATCAAAATTCAGTGATATTTTGCAGGACATCAGCTTTGCAACTGGAAGGCACTTGGTGCCCATATCTGCAGGGTTAAATTCAGAGGGGATCTTATCAAGCAAAATTTTCCCTTTTTCAATAACATCCCGAATAAAATGGAATCTCACATCAATATGCTTAGTTCGATCCTGAAACACAGGATTTTTGCATAGTTGGATAGCAGATTGGTTATCAAAATAGATCATAGGCTTATCATCAATAAATTTAATTTGAGACAACACACCATTTAACCATATAGCCTCTTTCATAGCTTCAGTTGCAGCAATGTATTCAGATTCAGTTGTAGATAAAGCAACGATGGATTGAAGCTGAGACTTCCAACTAATGCACGAATCACATAAAGTAAACACATAAGATATTGTGGACTTCCTATTATCTCTATCATTTACATAGTTTGAATCCACATAGCCCACACATTTCACACCATTTGCTGACTTGGAAAAAGTCAGACCACTCTTCATAGTGGATTTTAAATACCGGAGAAGCCACTTAAGTGCTTCCCAGTGAGATAATCCAGGATTAACCATATATCTATTCAAATAAGAAACGACATATGTAATATCAGACCTAGTGCTAATCATCAAGTACATCACAGAACCAATAGCATTGGCATAAGACACAATTTGCATTTCAAACATTTCAGAGTCAATCTTTGGGGACTGATCCTTACTTAGCACAAAATGAGAAGCAAGGGCACGTTAATAGGTTTACAATCTTCCATATTGAATTTTTTGAGAACTTGTTCCACATAAGCAGATTGATGCAACACAAGGGTGGATTTGTCTCTGTTTCTATCAATGTTTATGCCAATAATCTTCCTAGCATCACCTAGGTCCTTCATATCAAAGTTATCACAAAGGCATTTTTGCACATGTTCCATAGTTTTAATGCAAGGACTAATGAGCAACATGTCATCCACATACAGTATAAAAACATGGGAGTTTTCAGTTTCCATAAAATACAAGCAATGATCAAATTTGCTACGAGTGAAGTTCATGCTTTTCATGCATTGATCAAACTTAATATTCCACTGCCTGGGGGATTGCTTTAAACCATACATAGACTTCTTTAGCAGACAAACATGCTCAGGATTGTTTTTATCAACAAAGACCTCGAGTTGATTCATGTGAATGTTGTTTTCAAGTTGACCATGCAAAAAAGCAGTAGTAACGTCCATTTGCTTAAGTTCCTAGTTAAAGTGAGCAACAAGAGCAAGCATTATGCGCACTGTATTAAACTTAATAACAAGAGCAAAAATCTCATTATAATTAATGCCTTTCTTTTGTGTAAAACTTTTTGCAACCAATCTAGTTTTATACCTCACATGATCAATTTCATGCTTGATTTTAAATAGCCATTTGCATTTAACAACAGAACATTCATCAGTCTTTTCAACAAGTATCCAAGTATTGTTGTCATGCAAGGATTTCATCTCACAATTCATAGCAGCAAGCTATTTATCAGATTCATCAGAGTTGACAACTTCATTATAAGTTCTAGGCTCAAATTGATCAACATTGCTGAATATATTAAAAGATATAAGGACATATTATAATCATCATATTTAGCAGATAATCTCACATTCCTCCTTCCCTATCTCTAGCAAGCTGATAATTGTTCAGATTCTCAGGTTCAGGAATGGTTTCAGGTTTATTTTCAGTGCTAGAACTGTTTTCAGAATCAGACACATTCATATTATTAGTTGGTTCATTATTAGCCTCATGTTGAGACACAAAATCATCAACATTATGATTATCTAAGTCAGACTCATGCTCATGCTCATGCTCAGTGACAGGTAAATCATGATGCACTTTTTCAAATTCAGATTGCATAGGAGTCAAATTCTCCACATTATCCACCTCACTTAGAACAACTGGAGGAGTGGGCACAAAATCAAATATATTATGATTCAAGTGTTTCAAATTCTCCACCCCACTTAGAGCAGCATAAGGTGAGGATTCAGGAACATGCAAACGGGGAAAATCATGCTCATTGAAAACAATATCATGACTTACACAAGTTTTGAATCCAGGCACACTTTTATCCCACAATCTATAACCCTTCACACCTTCAGGATATCCAAGAAACACACACTTCCTAGCTCTAGGATTAAGTTTGCTCAATTTTCGATGCACATATGCAGCACAACCAAATACTCTCAAGTTGGACAAACAAATAGGCTTATTCATGAAAACAGATTTAGGCATTCTACCAAGCAAGGGCACAGACGGAGATCTATTAATCAAATAAGTTGCAGTCATGAGTGCTTCAGACCAAAAATATTTAGACAGACCAGAGGCAACAAGTAAGCTCCTAACTTTCTCAAGGAGAGTTCTGTTCATTCTTTCTGCTACTCCATTTTACTGTGGAATATAGGGTACAGTTTTGTGCCTCTTAATTCCTTGGTTAGAGCACCAATTATCCATGTCATGATTATAGAATTCAAGCCCATTATCAGTTCTGATGCACTTAATTTTCTTTTTAGTTTGGTTTTGAATTTTAGTAGCCCACTTAGAAAGATTCATAAACACATCAGACTTATTTTTCATTAAAAACACCCAAGTTTTTCTCGAGAAATCATCAATAATATATAGGAAAAACATTTTTCCACCATGAATGGGCTCTTTGGCTGGACCCCAAACATATGCATTCAAGTATTCAAGGATTTCAGTGCTAACATGCTTCCTAGGATAAGGCATAGTGATAGGAAAATAGACTTTATGATGCTTGCCCATAACACAAGGTTCACAGAATGACATAATAGACACCTTATCTCTGCCAAATGCACCAGTTTTATGCATGATTGTAAGACCTTTATTACTCATATGCCCGAGTCTAGCATGCCATAATGCAATTTTGTCCTCTTGGACCACATTAACAATAGGCAAATGCACAGATTCAACTTGGACATCATACAAGTCACCCTTTCGAGGAGCAATGAAATAAAGCACATAATCTTTCTCAAATTTGAATCTCAAATAATTCACAGAACTATCAAGTATCTTATCAGCAATTTTGGACACAGATAACAGACTGAATTTCAGTTGAGGCACATATCTGGCATCACTTAAAGTAAGCATGCTCCCATTTTCAAATTTCAAGAAAATATCACCTTTTTCTTGAATATCACAATTTTGACCATCAGCAAAAGCTACATGTCCAGAATTCATATAATGCAGGTTATGAAACAAATGCTTAAAAGGAGTGACATGAAAAGTGCAACCAGAATCAATGAGCCATTCATTATTTGAAACAGGTTTTGACACAACACTAGTGTAGTTGATGTACTGAAAATCATATGCATCATACATATAAATACCATCATCATCATATACATTATTTGCATAATGTTTGGGTTCACAGTTCACATAACCCTTATTTCTTTTAGGTTGTTTACACCTATTAGAAAAATGACCAGGTTTTCCACAGTTCCAGCAAGTTTTCCTAGGCTTTTGGTCGTAGTTCTGATTTTAATTTTGATTTTGACCAAACTGTTTTTCCCTTTGATACCTTTCAGAAGCTAAAACACTAGGATTATCACCATTTAAGGGTTTATTAAAGCTCTTGTGATGATTTCTATTACTATTCCGGTTGACATATATAATTTCCCCATGCATGGACTTGGATTTCAATTTAAGCTCATTTTCCTTTGCTTTCAAGCCAGTAACAATCATATCACAAGTTACTTTAGACCCACCATATTTCAAAGCTGATTTAACCTCAGAAAAAGACTCAGGGATAGCACCTAACAGAATTTAGGGAGCATATATTTTAATAGAATAATCACCAACAAGTTTCAAATCTTGAAGCAATTTATTAAAATCATCTATCTTCGCATCAATATCTTTTGAAGTGTCCATTTGAAAAGTCATGAATTTTGTTTGTAAAGACCAAGCAGACTCTTCAGAAGTTGTAGTATACAAAGAATTCAAATTATCCCATAGATCCTTAGCATATTGATGATGAGAAACTTTTCTAACAATAGTACTACTTAAATTCAGTAAAATAGTAGCTCTAGCATTGTCATTCATATCATGTAATTTCTCGTCAGTTACAGTTTCATCCACCTTAGTCAAAATAACCTTATTAATCTTTTCTTTTGTCAAAATACACTCAATTTTGGTTTTCCAGTCTTGATAATCGTCTCGGCCATTAAATGTCATCATATGAAGATTATTCATGGTTATCAACAAGCACAACAACCACAAATGAACACAATCAAAGCCCTTCGGGCAGAAAGAAAAAATTGAAATTTTTGCTGAGGCTAGCCCAGTTCACAGCACATATTTATCTGTGGTCTAAGGATTCACTCAATTACCTCCTTCAAAAAACAGGATTGCACCAAAGCAGTTCCAAAGAACTCAAATCACAGAGTTCCAGCAGATTCAAAACAGTAGCAACACACAAGAGTGAAAAAAACACAAGCACATAATAGTGGAAGCAGTTCAAGGATCGCAAGATACCGAAAACAACCTGCAGGGTTACAGCAACAAATACCACTTCCAACATAGACCACAAACAACCCAAACCTAAGAACTAGGGAGCTAGGGTTTCACTGCTTTACCAGAGCAGATTATCCCGGAAATGGGAGAAATCTGACCTACCATTTTTCTTGCTCGTTTGGAGCAAATCGGCGTAGCCTATGACGGCGGGGTGGGATGGTGCGAGTCGGAGGGTGCCGCGATAAGGTCTATGTGGCTCTGATATCACTGTGGGATAGTCGTGCCTTTCCAGGGTTCACAAACTTGGTTTCCGACTCGTCGTGTCAGCCACACTATCGTCTGACCTTTGATGAGTTCAGCGACAACTTCTCGAGTAGGAGCTTCTCTTTATTTTCTCAATACTAGCTACAACAGAAGCAGCTTCAACCTCTAACCGGCACAACAACGAGCTTCAACCTCTGACAATCAAGGTAACAACGACGGCTGTCTTCTCCGGTGACCTGCAGATCTGCAGCAAGCTCATAAATTTAACACTTAATTAGCAAAGGGTAAAAGTTAGAAGCAAACCTAGATATATATATATATATATATATAATAAGCTATTAAAGGGAAAAATAATAGAGAGATGAGAATGGTGATTTGATGAAATCGGTGGCTCAAGGATCCATGGCGGCGGTGAATCTTCCGGCAACAACAGATCATGATCACGAACGGGAACAGACCAAGAACACAAGGTGGAACAGTAGAAATCAGCAGAGATCCTCTAAAACTCTCACACAAAGCTCTTCACACACTCAACGCCAACAGGAGACCGGAGAACAAGAATCCGACGAGGAGATTTGAACGGGAATAGCAGAGCCCCTTCCCAGAAGTGAAATTCGAGCTTACTGATAATGAGTGGCGCATAGGAGATTTATCGAGGGGAATTAAGATTAGGGCTAATTAGTGAGAGATGGGCCAATTAGGGAATTGGGCCAACAAAAAATAACAAGCCCAACAAGGAAAAGATTATTGGGCCAATTTCTACAGAGAGAAATGTTGTTAATACTAAAACTTTCGATCAATCCATTCAATTAGACAAGTTTAAGAGAAAAGATAAGTGTCATCACTTGCAATAGACATAACCCTAGCTACTATTCCTACTTGATGACACGTGTGTGATGAATCATCTAAACAATTAAAACTAATCTTAAGTGATATATATACATTACATATATAAATATACATAAATCAACTATATATTTATATATTTTATGTTTGTGTATATGTGCATGCATTGCATAAAAATAAAACAATTAAAATAAATGTAATTATACATCTTTTTTTAATTAAATTCGTAAATAAATGATATATATATATGATAATTAAATTTGTAAATAAATAATATAAATACACATATAATGTATGTGTGTATTTGTGTGAAATAAAGATCACACTAAATCAATTTGCACTCAATAAATCAACTACAATTAATCAAACTAAGTTCATATCTAGGGTTCCGAATAAAAATTCAAGAATGTCTCGGGTATCTTTAACCCACTAAATGACGCATTTCATCTAAAAAGGGATCTACAAAACGGTCAATTTTCTTCCACAACTTACCCTTATGGTTAGCACATGCTATTCTTTTAATATTAAAAAGTTTTGGAGACTACACTTATTCTAACTATTAGATTTATATTCCTAATTAGATTTAGATAATAAATTTTTGAGGCATTACAATATTGTTATTTTTTGTGTTTTTTTTTAAAAGAGGTGATAATTTTGTAAATACCAAATCCGTCATGTGTCTTGCTAATATGTTACCCAAAATATGGCTAATACGTCAACAAACTATTGCTAATATGAAATATGTCAATTTTTCCATGATATATGACTTTGAACACAAAATTTCTTCCATGGATAAATAATTCAATGATCATATATGGTTGAAAAGCTAGTCTAAAATATTTTTTTTGAAAAAGAATTTAAATTTTTCGAAAACATTAATTATGGAGGATGTTATGACTATTTGACTTAAAGTTGTTAGTTCCTTGTGAAAACTGTCCAAATTTGGGTTCAAATCAACCAACAACATTTTAGTAAATCATTATTAAAATATTAGCTATGTTACAAACATATTAGCAAATAATTTTTCACATATTATTAATATATATGTTACTAACATATTATCAACCATACACATGAAAAGATAATGCTTTTATGATTTTATAACGTTTTCTATATGATTTCAGAAATTGAGATCAAAATTCGAAAAACATAACATAATTTTTAAATCACGAAAATAACCCGTCTGTTTTAATTTTATCAAATATTATAAGTTTTCCAGCTCCCCTTAGACTAAAATATTGATTAAGAAAGAATTCGCGTGAGAACTAGGAACTATGCTTATTTAGTACAATTTTATAGCTTATTTTATTGTATTTTAGTGCTTTTTTAAAAAAAATAAAAAATTATAGCTTATATTGTTGTATTTTAGTGCCAGTAACACTAGTACTAAAATACAACAAGATAAGGTACAAAATCATATTAGATAATCATGATTCATAGTTCTCACGGGAATACCTAGTACCCATTATAACCAATCCCTATATATATATATATATATATATATATATATATATATATATATATGGGGAAAATGTATGAATAGAACCCTAAAATATTTCGCTATGCAGTCTCAAATGGACACTCCAGCTCTTATTGGGTCCAATTGGACATCAAACTTTTTTGTCAGATCCAATTAGATACTTGAACTTTTAAATTCGGCTTAATTAGATCATTCTGTAAGATCTCTTAGTAACAAACATTAAACTTTGAGTCAAGATTTCATCGCCAATTTGAAGCAGAATTTTATTGATTGTGTGTTTTTGAAACCTATGCATGATCCTATTTGAACTTTTCCATATTTTTTTTTTTGGTTAAACACATGGAATGTGGATGATATTGAGGATATAAATAGAAGGAGGGTCAACGTGTATACATACTCCTAGTGTGTAAATTAGAGATAAATTTCAACCATTTAGTGAGATGATCTAATGCATTGAAAAGTAGATGACCATTTTATAGTTATTTTAAAATATGTAATGTTAAAATTCAACATATAGATGCTTAAATCAACATTGACGATGCTATTTGTTTTTGAAAATTGAAAAATGGTTGTGGTAATAATATAAATTAAAAAATAATTGTGATAATTTTGTAATATACGTTAAAAATACAATACTAAAATTCAACATTCATATGCTCAAATTCAAAATACGGATGCTAAACCATCATGCATATCTCTTAGAAAAAAATAAAAATCTTATCTGTCCATTGATACATTGTCGTCACGCGTCCAAAATAAAATTGTTCTTCCAAATACCCAAATGAATGCAGTATATGGAAAACACATGTCGAATCCTCATGGAACGATGTAATTATTCTTTCTGTTGTAACTTTGGAGGTTTTGTGAGAGAGTTTAATCTATTAATAAATTGAAATTAAGAAGTAAACAAGATCAATAATAAATGAATCCAGATGAAATCACAAAGTCACAATGATATGCCGACGTCGATCATTGGTGCATAAATAATATCCACACAATCAAGTAAATCAATTATGGAATACCGAAATCAGCTGATACATTCATCATTTCTCCTTAAGTATTATCGAATAAAAGAACCATTATTATTCGACTTCTTATCAATTAACAATCCGCAAGAATCTTTAACATATTTAATTAATTAATAGCTTTAAGAATAAGAGAAACCCAATTATATTATAGGCATACGAATTCGTATGCCCACAACATTCCCTTATGCCCGTTGACAGAGAAAGTTAACTCTACAATTTATAAAATCAATTTGATAATTACAGATCTATCGATTCTAATTGATTTTAGACCTTAACCAAATAATTGCATATT
Organism: Perilla frutescens; assembly: GCA_026008535.1. Taxonomy (NCBI): domain Eukaryota; kingdom Viridiplantae; phylum Streptophyta; class Magnoliopsida; order Lamiales; family Lamiaceae; genus Perilla; species Perilla frutescens. The sequence continues at coordinate 65,012,091 of BRKX01000003.1, read as the reverse complement.
GCGCACTATACAACCAATCAATTAAGTACATAAGCCTGCTATCTCAGAGTATTAAAAAGTACTAGTGTGTGAATTTGTATCACTCAATTTGATCTCACGATATGGGCATATCATAACTAACGTGATTTTATTCCGGAAAATAACTTAATCACTCATATCATAAAACAATAGTAGCGATGGTCCCCTTGGGGATGGCCTAGTGGTGGAGTGGTGTTTCTTGAGGCCAAAGGTCTAAAGTTCGACCCACCACCAACACCACTAGGTGTGAGCCTGTCACACCTGGCTTGCCAAGTGTGGTTTACCTCCCCTGTGTAGGTTTGCAGGCTATTACACAGGGGCGGGGTTTACCCAGTGCGCACCACGGTAGCGGCTGCCGGGTTACCCTCGACATCAAAAAAAAATAGTAGCTATGATTACAAAATACAATAAACTGAAACCGAAATAAACTAACAATTAAACTTAACAGATAATTATTCTAGTAAACTATAGAGAACCGGAATGCCTATTCCAAATGAGACCACAAACTTATATAGGTAAACAATAATTAGGTGCCATTAAATCCCATTAAGGACATATTGTGATACTGTCTAGCAATCGCAGATTTCATCCTCAAAATTGATCGTTCATCACTTCTTTCATATATTGATGATTCTCCTTCCATATTTGTAATATTATTTATTATGATGATTTACACCTTCTATCTAGCTTCACATTATTCTTACAATAACAAAAAAGATAACGATTTAATTCTTAAATATATAAAAACACAGATAATAAATATGTAATATTTGAAACTTATCATCCATCTAATTAATTTGAATGATTTAAATTAATTCCTAATTTATATATTAGAGTAATATTTACATTTGATCTTTAACTCATGAATACAAGAAACAAAATCTTCCAAGAAAGTTTAAAAAATAAAATTATACAATGTAATGGTAGTAGATAATATAATTTTGATGGAAAGATGTGGGGACGGACGTTTGCAGTTTGGGCATCCGGTGCAACAAAATTGTATGATTTATATAATAATTGATATTTGCTTAAAAAAAGCCACGTGGATGAATGTTTATTAATTATTATCCTAAACAAGTGCCAGCTATAAGATCATTTTCTTGTGTTTTTGAGAACTGGCACTAGTCCTCTCACACGTGGGGATGGGTCCATTTCAGCTTTTGCTCGATTCTGAATGTAGAATTCACCATAAATATACGTATGTCGCAATTGTTTTTCTTTTAGACAAAATAATACATGCATGGGAAACTCCTCAAACTTAAGTTATATTTGTTCAGAAATATTATTAAAATAAGTTTAAAGACAAATTATATTAAGTTTTATAAATCAATGACACTTATCAAGTAGATGACGATGGAGGATTATTTAAAGAAGAAATATTACGATCGGAATCCATTAAAAGGGGACTCAAATTTCCATTAAATAATTAAATTCCCATTCTTTTATGCAATATCATATGGAATGGACATTAACAATTCTAATTTAATTATTTTATCATTTTTCTTTTTTAATCTTATTGTATTTTGTTTTGCACTGCTCATCTGATTGAATTATAAGAGGAAGTTCCTCTACAAATTGAACCACTTAATTAATTATTATTTTTCTTGGGTTGGAGGAAGGTGCTGAGACGTTCAATTCTCTTTTAACGCACAAGTCTCTCGGATGGGATCCTCCTCGATTTGATGTTCCAATCCGTATTCCACGATCAAATTTATGGAGTTTTTTTCTATTTTTTCGTCAATTTTAATTTATTATGTTTTAATTTAATTTTATGATTGTTTCAAGGGTTCATCCCACCCAATTAGAATTTATAATCATTTTTTAGCATTTAATTTTCAAAGAAATGATTATTATGGTTGATTATTTTAAAAATATGATTTATAATTTTTAAAATTTCAATCTTTTGTTGATACATGTGACTAGGTCGACTATGTTATAATTAATTTTTATTTTTATAATATCTATTATTAAACTTGTTAAATTGATCGTGGAATACGAATTAGAGCACCAAATCTGGAATAGAGGATCTCATCCCCAAGTCTCTACGGCTAGCTTCAATGTCTCTTAAAAAACGAACCACTTAATTTGGATAACGCTATATATTTTGTGAACTAAATTTTCATTTTATTTGTTTTATTAACAAAAAAAAGATATGAACACGTATACTTCGTTGTCGATTTAATTATTCTTAGACATAATTGGTTCGAATAGATTTTGGTATCTTCGTGCTCCTCATTTTTTTTTGCACGATGAGTAATTTTGGCCAATATCTTATGATTATAAATGCAATTATGAATGGGTTATGTCAGTATCTGCCTAGTATTGTTTGAATTCGAATTCTAAGTTTCAACGGACATTTCAAATTTAATAAAAAAAATAAGACCTCAATTAATCATTATGTCGTCCACTAAAATCTAAATCATGTGTGTTACTTTCACCAATTTTCCTTCCAAAATATTTCGAATGATGTTGCATTTGGCTAATTGAATCAAGTGTAATATGTATGTTTACGGAATCTCCATAACCAGCTACCATAGTTGTAATTTAACATGCATTATTGTACCCATCTAACAATATGACATTAAGTACAATAATTTGTCATGCCATTACACTTCATTTTCCTAAGTAATAAGTGGTTTTAAAATCATGAACTTTACGCAATTTTTTATTTTTAACTTTAAATTCTTACACTAAAAACACCTGTTTAACACATTTTAAAAATTTAACATCAATTCCAATTTCACTCCAAATCGCATGCAAAATGCACACATTTTCTGCACACCGCATGCAAATGCGAGCATCTTCCCATTTGCAAAATGCACACACATTTGAATTGAATTTTGTGAATATGGTTTGGAACCGTTCGTTAATATATTCCCTAAGAACATAAAGAAATTATAAATTCTTATAAAATACAGGGTCATAACTATGAATTAGGGATTCTGATAAAATGCACGTGGCAATCCACATAGATAGCATACATGATTTTTACCGTAATGATTTAAAATTCACGTTAAAAACTAAAAATTAATGTAAAGTACACGATTTCAAAATCATTTAACCCCTTCCTAATTTAAGCTTACTTTTTTTTTTCTGTCTTTCACTGTTGTCTACAATTGGTAGTTTATATGAACTGCCACATATTTATGGACACGTTAAAATATCCACTAATTTATGAGTTTTATCCATTTAGATTCTGAAAATTAGATTAGCCAACAATCAAAATAAAAAATCTCAATTTATGACCTGAAAGATGTAATTAAATACTCATAAAATAATTCGGGTAAGTATTATGTGCATTAGGTACATATCAAATGGTCAACACATTGACCAAAAAAATCGTTAAAATTAGTATCAACGGTAACAGTAAAAAGTATCACTAAAAAACCTTAAAGTTTTACGAGTATCCTTAGAAATTATTGACCAGGAAAAAAGGTCAAAATCAATATTCACCATAATACTAAAAAAATATATATCAGTCAAAATTCAAAAAAGTATCATCTGTTTTGATGGTTTTTTGGTCAACGCGTTGACCGTTTGATGTACACCTAGGGTATGGTTGGTATGATGAAATGGAATGGGAATGGTATCACATTCCCACGTCCATTCCCATTCCTATGGCTGGTATGATTTTTTCAATCGGTAATGGTCATTCCCGAAGGAATCACATTACCATGAACATATGATTAGTCATTACTCCCCGTTCCCATGGTATTATGTATTCCTGATTATTAAAATAAATTTTATTTTTTATTTTGCAAAACTATACTTTGTTTTTTGTATTGACAAATGAAATCTCATATTCTTATAAAATATTTTATTAAAAAAACAAATTTATGAATTTTTCTTAAAAAATCATTAATAATTTATTAACGATTCATAAAATTTTGTAAAATTTCACAAAAGTACTAATGATATCATAGGATTACATAAAATATACAAAACACACTAATCATTAGCGAAATACTTATTTAAAGTATACTCAATTTTTTTCACAAATGTTAATAAAGTAAAAAAAAATCACATAATATTCAACAATATGTTATTAAAATATAATACTACCTCTGTTTCATAATGTTTGTTGTTTTGTTTTTTTTTTATCTGGAATTAAGAATTAATTTTGTGGACAAATATACCCATCCCTTATATATGCCATAAAATCCAATTCATCTATATTTTCCTAAAAAATAACAATATTTTCTCTCTCCATATATTTTTCTCTTTTTATATATTATAGGTAAGTTAGAATCAAAAAATCTTGTAGGATTTGAGAGGGTTAAAATTGGGAGAAAGGATGTCAAATTATATAAAACAACAAACATTTTGAAACTAAAAAAAAAACCTTAAACAACAAACATTATGAAACGGAGGTAGTAATATATTTGAAAGAAGCGTAATTTGAATGTTTAGAACTAAATAAGCCAATTCGTGTATTTTATTTATTAATTAGATATTGTTATAATAAACAATTCAACAATGTAAGTTTCATTCCTATCTTATTACTTGTGATACCAGCCAAAGGAATGGTAATAGTCATTCCATTCCATTCCCATCACCATTCCATTACTAAGCTCATTCCATTCCCACTTGATTCCATTCCAACATACCAGCCATCCCCCTAGTGTACTGGAGAATTGGCCAAATAATTTATTTTGATTTTTTTTTATTTTTTAATTATTTTTATATTAATTTTCAGTTTAAATTCTTTTATAATTATCTATTAAAAGATATATTCAATTACAAAAAATTGAAATTGCAATGATTAACATATATTTTTATGGACCACAAATTGTAGTTCAATAATATTTATCTCATTTATTAGAGATGGGATGGGTGAGTAGGGTATAATCCCCCAATTTCCTCTTCTCAGATGAAAATATGTGTTTTTGAATAATGAAGAAAATTTGCAGCCGTGAACTAAGGGTGCCTTTTAGTCAGGGCTGATCCTAATGATTCGGTGATCTGAGTCGAGTTGAAAAATGAGGTCCCTTTTTTCATTTTATAACTTAATAAATAAATTGAACATACATCATATGCAAAAATATTTATATTATGGTTTAAATACAACTCGCCTAACAGTTTTAGAAGCAAAAGTGTGAATCAAATATGTACAATCAAGTTCTTCAATAATTCCTTTCTCAATTAACAACATAGCTAGTCCATTCAACCTTTCTTGTGACATGGTTGATCAGAGAAAAGTTTTTATGATCTTCAGCTTAGAGAAACTCATTTCTGCACTTGCTACAAAATTTTGTAAGCAATGTAAGTATTAGGTGTACGAAATAAAAAATTCTTGTAATCTTCACCGTTGGTTGACTTGGCTTCAAAAGTACGAATTGAAAAAGAAGCAGAAGGAAAAAAATTGAGTTGCGGCCAGCTTTGTATTGTTTAATTTTTTCTGTTTTAACTTTTAATAAAAAAATATATGTTTTGAATTTTGCGGTTCGGTACTGTTTAATTTTTCTGTTGTTTTAACTTCTAATAAAAAATAATATATGTTTTGAGTTTTAAATAATAAAGAATTAAATATTGATAAAAAAAATTGGGGTTTGATATTTAGAGTGTGATTGCGGCTGTGTAGAATAAAAAAAAGAAAAAAAAAAACTGAATTGCAGCGGTTTATAATCAAAAGAGAAGCGACTGTTTTAAACAACCAAAAAAGGAAAAAAAAATCTTGTTCGTAAAAAATTGAAGTAACAAGTTTCGAACACCAACACTATTACTAATGGGCCACAATCTGTTACCAATGGGCTAACTTCTTTTATAATATATAATTAAAACTATAAATTTATATATAATCTTATCAAAAAATTTGGGACCCCTATTTTTCGGGGCCTGAGGCGACCGACTCACTTATCTCATGCAAGGAGCGGCCCTGCTTCTAGTCATACATACATACACACATACATACGTACGTACGTACGTATGAATAATATATTTGATTAAGTATACCTTGCAGATATAAACCAAGAAATTAAAATCATAATTTGCCTCAAGATAATTAGTTCGAATTTCATTAATCTCGTGAACTAGTGTAAATTAATTTAGAGAATCTCGTGAACTAGTGTAAATTAATTTAGAGTAAGTGCATTCTCCATAGCAGCCGCAATTTCCGATTTTAACAAAAAACAAAATAGAGATCCTCTAGTTCCAATTTTATGTGTCAATCGTGCTAACATTAAAATTATATAATGTTAATAATGTTTTTTGCAAAAATAAAATTTATTATATTATAACTAATCATAATTAATATTTATTACTAAAAATTGAAAATTTAAATTATTATATACCTTAAGTTTGCAATAATCAACCTGAAAAATCAATTATATTAACTAAAAAATGAAAATTAAATATTAAAAAATAATTCTAAACCCTGATTGGGTGGAATAAACCCTAAATAAAATTGTAAAATTGTGCTAAACCTAAGGAAGTTAAAATTGAAATAAAAAATAAAAGAAAACGTAATAATTTTGAGTTTTGGTATACGGTTGACACACGACTAGAGGATCTCAAATACAAAAAATAATGCAAACTACATTACTACGCATAGTGGTGGTACGCGATCAAATCACATCAATTATTTGTTTCCTCATTCCATTCTTTGTTCCATAATTATTTTTTTAGGTTAATCTTTATTTTTAATTTGCTCCGATTTCATTTAATTTTTTGTACCGTAGTTTAAATTTATCATATTCGTATTTAAAATCCATATAATGAGGTATTTATGATCATTAGGTTGGTGTTTTGGTAGCGACTAACATATTTTGGTGCGTCAAATGGTCCGATAGAAGACTTCCATGTGTATGTGTAGATCGTGGTAATAGGGTAAAAAGCCAAATTATAAAAGGTGAATACATATTTTATAATAGGGAAATTATAAATACAGTAATAACAGTATGAGTTTTCCTCTTCATGGCCCCTCAAATTATTAGTATTTTTGGACAATTTTATCTTTATACCTCTCATTATTTAAAAAAAGCTAGAAACTCAAATAAAGCCCCTAATATATATATATGTATGTATGTATAGCCCAACACCCTCTTCATTAAAAAAAAGGGATGAACACGAACTCTTTAATTTGTTTTGCTAGAAATTATCGAGATTTTACTTTCAAATTCATCTAATTTTGTCTTCTTCTTACTAAACAACTTCTTATTAACTTTTTGATAAGCTATTAGATGGGAAAACTACTTCATGCTGTTGTATACCAACTGGCAAAATGGGGTTTCTTCTCAGAAGTTTATCAAGAAATCAATAAGAAGCGCATAGTAAGAAGAAGACAAGTGATCGGGAATAGAAATTAAAATCTCATATGTTCATTCATTTCCTTTTTCTTTTTTATTTACAAGGGCGTGGGGCTATATATACATAGGTGCTTTATTTTAGTTTTTAGATTTTTTTAAAATAATGAACAAGGTTATAAGGGTATAATTGTCTAAAAATATTAAGTATTAATTGCTTTTAAAATTATGAACTTTGAATATAGTTGCAAATTTAACATGAATTTTAAAAGTAGACAATTAAAACACCAATTTTGAACTTAGGTTCTATTCAACATTCTCAATTTTTTGTAAAATAAATTGACATCCAATTCAACCGACAATTGCTCATCTCTTCAAGTCCGTTATGGCTCTGCCATCAATTTTTGAAAAGGACGCCAAAGTGGCCAAATTTCATACTCGCATCAATGGAGAAAAAAATTAGGAATTGTTATAAATTCAACCGCATCGATATCTTTTTGTAAAAATTGATAGTCAAATAAAGATGGGTTTAAAACGACGAGCAAGTTGACAGTTGAATCGAATGTTAATTTGTTTTACAAAAAGTTGAGAATGTTAAAAAATACCCAAATTAAAAGTTTGTGTTTTAATTACTTACTCTTAAAGTTTGTGTTAAAAAAATAAGTTTGTGTTAAATTTACAACTATGTCCAAAATTCATAATTTTTAATGCAATTAACCCAATTATTAATTATATTTTAAATAAATTTGGGAGTTATATGAAAAGAAAAATGGAGTTGTATTTAGAATTACCTTTTATGATGTTATTTTATCACATGATGTCTCATTATCCAACATAAAATCTGATTAAGTGGGCTCAACTCAACTTTGATATGAATGCATGTCCAATAAGTCAATTATCGAGCTTTATAATTTATAACTAGCAGCGGAACGGATGAGATCATCAATCATAATTTGGTGTTCCATTTTATATTATATTTTAACCATTAGATATATGTCATATACATGTATTTAAAAAATTAAATAATTATGCACTAAAAAAAAATGCACATGACATATATTGAATGTTGGAATATGAAATGAAACATCAAGTTAAAATAAAAGATTCCGATCGGCAGCCGATAAGTAGTAACCATATAATATTCCTTTAATTTGCAGTTATGAGAGATTTTATGCCAATTATTTTCATGTTACATTTCAAATTTTATCATTATCAATATATATAAATATATATATAGATGACATTATATATATATATATATATATATAGGGGAGAGTTACAATGCAAACCCTACCTAGTGTAGGAACTAGGAACACATCTCACATCATACAATCAATAAAGATCTATGGTCCAGATTTGATTAAAAGGAGTGGTGGCAATCCTGTAATATTTGAAAAAAAATTCGGGCGGGTGTATTAACGTAATTTGGTACTTCTTATAAAAATCGCGGAGGATATTTGATAACATATTGTCATGCTAACGAAGTATTATCATCATGCTAATGAAGCGTTATATTTATGCTAATGAAAATTTTTCTCATATTGTTAACGAAAAATTAAATTCTAAGGTGTAATTATAAATTCTAATAGGATGAAATAAATCATAATTCAGATATAATAAACTTCAATAATATAAAAATAGAATTAAATTCTACAAATTAATTATAAACCCCAATTTCATGGAATAAATCATAATAACAATATAAATATAAAACATTAGCATAATGATATTATTTTATCAGCATTGCGAATAAACTATGTTAGCATATGACAATTCATCGTTAGCATAAGTTATAAACCATAAATAGATGAAGAACTCTAACTAATATATTCTAATTTGATGAAATGAATAATATATAATATTCAATTAGTAACTAAAACATAAAAATTAAATTATAAAAAATAACTATAAGTCATAATTGAAATGTAATAAATCATAATAATAATATAAGTATGCGTAGTACGTTAACATTATGATGATCATTCATTAGCACAATAAATGCAATATGTTAGCATATAACAAATGCTTCGTCAGCATACGTAATCAACTTATCATATTGCTGACGAACCATTATTTAAAAGCTAACGAAAGTATTTTCGCGCTGGACAGGAGTAAACATTTATATTTTGTATTTTTCGTCTATATTTATTTGAACAAACATATCCATGACTGATCTTGAATTAAAGAGCATGAAAAGATCTTTAATTTGGTATATTATTTGCGTTGATCCGATTTGAAACGAGTGAGTTATGGTCGTTCAAAATTTTTAGGATTTTTTTTAAAAGTACGTGATGACATCAGTTTTTTTATTGAGATTGGACAATTATACCCCCGCCTCCTTCTTTTTTGCCTTGAATTGGACATTTAATCTCAGCCATTAGATCATCTAGGTGGACGGTATAAGATGGGTTCCTGGTTCCTACACCAGAAAAATGTATATTTTTGATCCAACCCCTATATATATATATATCACTATATATCAGGTGCGGTGAAACGTAATAGTTTATACCAAAATCTAACTATGAATCCGAACATCATATTCCTTTATTTCAACGATAAGAAAAAAAAAACAAAAACAAACGAAAACGAACACCACACGTGTGTGATAAAATGCCCAACAAGAACAATGCCAACTCATCTCAAACATTCGCGGATGTTAACATCACTTGATCGATAACCTTACTTAACCTCACTGATGTAGGCGGAAGCTATAATTCGAACAAGAACACACACTACTAGAAAATTAGGCTTTTATGACACCTAAAAACTAGCCGAAAAATGGTTATCGGTTCAAGAACGTAATTGTAAAGCATATTAGGTATTAATGCATTTCAAGTATCAGGGCACATCATAAAATTGTATTGAGGTGTAAGGAAAAGTATCTTATAACCAAGGATGAAAATACGCTATCGCACCATATATTGCAACTTCAATTTTACGGATATATCGCTGGATATATCGATATCGCAGAAAATTGAAAAAAATGACGGAAACTATATTAAAATCTTGAAAATTTAGCAAGAAATTTTAGGAACTATTATAACATATTATTATGCACATATTCTACTCAAAATTTTGATAAAATTGTATTTTGAAAGCAAACATATAAATAATGCATTATATAAATACTATTTGAGACAATACATTTGATAAAATAATACATAATACAATATAAAATAATTAAATAAAAAATATAAAATACAATTAATACAAAAATGAGAATCTATGAGGTTCAAATATAGTAGATGGAATGTCATCTTGTTCCAAACAATACTGGTACTAACTAATCACATTAGAGTAATTCTGGATATAATTATGCACATGCGCTGGATAGATTTATTGATTTCTTCCAATAGCTTCAGCATGAATTGGATAATGTCTATTGACCCAATTATTTTGTTGATGCACATTTGAACCTTCATACACATTTTGATAATATTCGCACAGCCAAATCTCTAACTGTAGGTGATGAATGACCCTACATAACTCACCACTCAACCGACCAAACACCAATAAATATACAATGCATATTTATTCATTGAAGACATGGTTTTAAATTATTTAAACAAGCTCTATTTAAAAATATTAAATAAAAGACTTACATGGGACCATAGTAGATTGAGAAGCAATTGCAATATGATCATCAAATCTTTTCTCTCGTCACGAAAAAATAAAGCTAGTGTATCTCACTTTTCTTTCTAAGACATCCGTTGGTTTCTCGGGCTTCTTTCTTTTATAATTTTTTGCAGTTTGAGTGTCTTTGTAAAGCAAATAATATTGCAACTCAAATAATTACATTGAAGACCTAAAAAAGACCACAAAAATTTATAGTATTAAATAAAAATAAAAATATATTATAAAAATATAAAAAAATCGTGATATTTTGTGATTTTTTGCGATATATTGCGATATTTCATCGATATCCGAAAAAAAGATATTCTCCCATATATTCGTATTGCAATGTCAAAATCCGCGATATTTCGTGATATTTCAATCCTTACTTATAACTTCAATTGAAAATGCCTTAAAAAGTGGGTGCGGAATTATTTAAATGTATCCTAATAATACACGTTAATTTGCCTTGACAAAAGCCATTAACTACACTTAATTTATAAATCTGGAGACATTTGAAATGCCACCAAACAAATTTATAATGCCAGCTAAATTATTTTTTGCTTACACTTTCACATGTCACATCTCATTCTATAAAATTGAATATATTATTATCAATAAAATAATTTTATTTAAATTTTATACAATATTAACAAAAAAATGGAAATAGTAATATAAAATAAAAAATCACATTTTATTATAAAAAAACATGTTTTAGTACAATAAATCATCTATTAACAATGTATTAGAACCTATAGATTCGCACGGTGCAACAATGTTACAAACAACAAATTCCATCTAACTAATCTAAAGCATAAGCGGATAGTCAATGATTCTATAAATGCTTTAAACATGAGTGACTATGTAATGCTTCCAACATCAAGCCTTTTTGTTGTGTAAGTTCCAAACAATCTAATCGATGCAAGGATGTCCGTTAGCCATCTCTCATCACTATCTGCAAAGAAAAATGAGCACCGATCAATGCAAATGTAAAAAGAAGAGAAATGCCCATAACTCTCGAAGAGACGAAGCACTATATATAAAAAAAGATACCTACTTGAATCAAATTTCATCAGCCTACCCATGCCATTAATTTTATGCCACAGTTATATTTCTTACAATGGTGATGTATTTTCTTATTTATGTCAAACCTGCGAAAACGAAAGTAAAAGATGGAAATTAGAAAATGTTATATCCTCTACTGATTTATGCAAGAAAAGGGGAGTAAATCATGAGTGTTTTTATTACACTCTTTTTTGTTGCATTTAGTCTCAAATGCAATATGTTTTAATGTAAATATTATAAATACGATTTAAATGTTTGTTTCTTAATAAGTGTAGTCAATACAGAAAATTTGGTCTAAACATTGTAAACTAAAACCAAATTAGAGATTTGACTAACAAAGACATCGGGAGTCGATAAAAGATGAAGAAAAGGGAAGAAAAACGAACACTAAGCTCAAGCATGACCCTGGAACACGAGTTCCTTGGGCCGTGCCAAAAAATAAAGCCAAACTCGACCTCAAAATGCGACCTGAATGTCGCATTGTACGAGCTTCAGAGGTGTGAAAACCTTTGAGCGAAAGGCGATCATCCGGGGTCGTACCTCAGCAATGCAAAGCGCGAGTTCTTCGGGGTCGCGCCCCACAGTGTACAACAGAGCGACCCCCAGATGCGATCGAAAGCTCGAGTTTTGACCTTTCAGAGAGCTGATTTTCTTTATTTCAAACTCGACCATAAAGTGCGAGTTACTGAGGTCATGCCCCACTGAATGGTGAAACTCAAGCATGAAGCGCGACCTCCTACGGTCGTGTTCCGGACAAAGGGATCCGACTTTTTGCTTCAAGTTGACTTTATTACACTCTATTATTGGCCCTTATTATACCCATTTTTGGAAGGAGAAAATACACTTCTTCACACACAACACTTAGAATATTTTTGGAGAACAAGAAGGAAGAAGAAGAAGAAAAAACATTCATCCATCTTGAAGAATCAAGCCAAGAGATTGAAGAAGAGTTATCTCCATTGGGTTTTATCTTCTCTTTCACTTTCTTACACTTGTGTATTTAGGATGGTTTATATTATTTTCCTATTTGTTCTTACTTTGATTGTAAATATGGTTGTCTTGAGCCCTAGGGCTCTAGGATGTGGAAATGATTGTGAATATTGTTCTCATCTATGGTTTAACTATGCTATGTTTTGTTCAAGTTTTTGATTCCTACTCTATTGTATATGATGTTGTTTGAGTGGCCTTCATTTGGCATCAAATCTTTGATTCACATTATTTGATAGATTTTGTGATCATGGAACATGTAGGGATTAAATCCATGTACTTGTGTTTTTGGTGAATGTTGAGTATGTAGAAGGAAAATAGACCTTTTGTGCTTTTTGAAGATGTAATCTTGGATTGTGTTAGAGAAAATCATCCGGATTGCATTCTAACGTAGGTGAGAATCGAGAGACGAACCTATGAGCTTTGTGGTCTTCCTAACTTGAATGAAATGTATTTGTTGAGGTAACCCTAGATTGTGATCAAGTTGAGTAATGTGTATCCATTTCCTAGAGTCTTTTCTATTATCTATCTTTTCACAATATTTCATTTGAATTAGTATTTAGATTGTGTTTGGTGTTGAGTTTATTTGTCATTTGAATTATTGGAATGAAATCACACTTCTACTAATTTGAGTCTAGATAATCCAATCTTCGAAATCGTGGTACTTGTTGTTAGTTTACGTATCTTTTTCTCTATGGATCGACCTCGTTTCATCACTTCTACAATATGCTTTTATACTTGTGAGCATGACTCAAGCATAAATATAAAACAATGAGAATAAATCTCGCATCAGTAAATAATCAAAACTCACCTCACTAGAACGAAATGGGAGTCGACATTCTTGCTCAAGTTTTGAAGAAACTAAGGAAACATCTGACAACATCAGTAGGAAATTATTTATGAATTTCTATTGAAGGAATTGCAAGACTGCAATCCACAACTTATAGAAATTAGGAAGCAGTATAAACAACAAACGCACCTGTAACAACATATTTTACACTCAACCCCCAACTTAAGTGAATTCACCTGCAGATACAAAAACAACAAATGAAAGTTCTCTGCATCACTAGGGCAATGAACATGAGAGTTTCGCTCCAAAGTCAAAAACCTGGCAAAACTTATATATTCAACTAAAATAATAGATACGTCGTACTCTACAAATATGAACAACAAAATCCAATATTGGTAACTCATATGAAAGAAAACCAAAAAGAGAAGCTTAAATGATTAGTAATTGCATTTGTTCAAAGCATTCATAATAAATATAAGTATGCAACTAATAGTCTATCATAAAATCAATTCAATCTAAAACATAAAATCTTTGCCAACTTGCACCTAGGACATTTCTATCTATCAGTAACTAGATATCTAAAACATAAAACTGAGTAGTCATCGTTCTTCTATGGCTACCATCTGCATATATAATGTAAAAAAATAATCAATTTGAGATGTATTGAGTAAATAAATAATAAAAAATATAAATTCAAAAAGTATACCAAATTACAAGGCCAAGCTATCATTGCACCATTCGTCTGTGAAAGCATTTGGAGATTATTGTAAGGCCTAATCAATGTTTTCTCAGGTTCAAATATGACTTGCACATCCACTTTACACCAATTCAATCCCAACATTTATCCCCCAACTATTGTACTCGGGTTGGTGTTATGAACACATCCTTTAGTAACGATTTTCGCTGGGTTGAATAGACTTTTTAATAAAATATTCATCCCATCCTTGGAAAAACCAAAAGTAAAAAAGAAGTCATTCTCTTATATGTTATGAACATTCCAAATATCCATGTGATAAGGAAACTAATATATATATATATATATATGTATGTATAAGCAATACATTAGGTGGTAAAGTAAAAAATACAATGCAAGAGTACCTAAGATGTAAAGTGGGTGTGGAATGTAAGGGACGAGAGTCAAAACTCGATGGATAATGCCCGGAGTCAACTTGTGAAGGGTAAGATCTTTGCTACATTAAAAGCATATTCTCCAGATGTGCAATTTTTTCTCAATGCTCTACCAATAAACGATTTGATATACTTTTAGGACTTTCATTCTATACATCTGAAGGGCAGATTCCGTGGCCTAACATTCTCACATGGCCAGGTGCATCATCTCCCATTATTTGGGTAAATACATCATTTGGACTGATTCCATCATTAGATCCTTCTGGAAGTTGGTTACTACGTTCTTGCATTTCCGATTATTTGTAAAGTATATAAGTTAATACACATGTTATGGTTTAAAAAGTGAAAATTAACACATTACGCATGATATATTGAAGATAATTGATTGATACTTACATATTTACTTAAAGCAACACTAGAGTTCTCATTTGAAGGAATAAAGTATGACTTGAATAGTTAAACACGAGTTGGACATTGTCCTTATTCCTTTGTCTGGAAATATATATATATATATATATATATATATATATTATTGAGTATAATAACAAAAATATCGGAAAAATTCATGAAATTAGAAAGAAAATGTAGCAAAGATTACCAATCTAGCTCTAATTTGGGCAAATGATGTATTTCATGTCCTTTGATTCATGTATTTGTTATCTCTAGCATTCTTATTTCTGTGACTTGCTTTCTAATGAAAGTTCAAAAATGAATTAAATTTATAGATCAAGGAGTAAAATATTTATTGCCTAAGATAAAATTAAAATAAACATTTGCTTCTATTGATCTCCAATAAATTAGTAGCTTAACCCATTGATTAAGCACAACTCTTTCATCCTTTTGATCTATTAAATGTTCTATATGAACATCAATCCAATATTTGGTTTTCAAAGAGTGCTTCCAGTTTCTCCATTTATGCCCAATGGATGTCAAAATCCATTTCTCTAGAGTTAAAAATCCTTAATAAAGAGAATATTAATTATTAGGGTTAGAAAATTTAAATACACTAAACTATCACACTTCATTTATCTTCCGTTTCTTTCACTCACTCTCTCTTTGGCAAAAAAAAAATAGCTCTATCTTTCTCTGCCTCACTCTCTATCATTGAAAAAACTTCCACTGTTCTCTCTCTTTCACTACAATCTCTCCCGCTGTTCTCTCTCTATCTCGACCTCCCTCCCTCATCTCTATCTCTCACCAACCATCTCTCTTTCTCTCTCATAAAAGTTAAAAAAAAAATCTACGACGAACCTCTTGTCGTTTCTCGCTGGTTGCAATGGATCGGGATCTAGAAATGATAAGGAGCACACGGGACTTGAACGCAGGACCAACCAATAGACATGTCAAGTTAGTTATATTTCAATGTTTTTCATTCCATTGCTTATCATTTTTGAGATTTAATGGTGATGTATGATTTATTATATCATTTGTTCATGTACTTATTTCACTTGTTTGATATTATCATAAATCATAAGCTTTAGAATTATGTTCGATAATATCCTAAATTGTAGTTGTTTAATCGTAGGCCATTTAAATTTAATTATAGGTCATTTAAATATAAACGTAAGCCGTTTATTATTAATCGTAGACCATTAAAAATAAATCATTGGACATTTAAATTTAATCATAGGTCATTTAAAATTAATTATAGGTCATTTAAATATAATCGTCGGTCGTTTATTATTAATCTAGCTGCAATTAAAAATTAATCTTAGGCCACTTAAATAACCGTAGGCCATTTAAAATTAATCAAAGGACATTAAAAATCAATCGTAGGTCATTTATTATTAACTTTAACAATCGTATGCTTACAATTGATTATGATTGATTTTCAACAATAATCGTAGCCTTAAGATTTATACCACATGTTATACAATAATTGTGGCTTTGCGAATATGTTTATTTAATTGTAGCCTTATTATTTAATCGTATACTAATGAAAATCGTAAGCTTTAATTGTAAGTTTATTTTAGGAATCGTAAGTTATTGAAAAATAATTGTAGGCTTATTATTTAATCTTAGTTAATTAATTGTTACAAATTAATTGTACGTAAATTAATCGTAGGCCATTTAAACATTAGTTGTATGCTTATTTTAAAATCGTAGGACATTTAATCGTAACCAAATAATTGCTATAAATATTCTATTATTCAATTTTAAATATTTGATTATTTAATTATTGGTTATGGTACATTTACTTTAATTGTTATTTTTCAGTTAAGTTAATTATTGTTTATTTCTTGAATTTATATTACTTATAGGTTAATTGTATTACACTATAGGTTAAATTTTATCATACGCCTAGGATTAATTTAGAAAACTCATCGTAGGCATACAATTAATTTTACAATTATTTTTAAATATTAATTATAGGCCATTTATATTTGATTATTCAATTTTAAATATTTGATTATTCAGTTATTGGTTATGGTACACTTAAGAATTTAATTGTTATTTTTTGGTTACGTTAATTGTTGTTTGTTATGACGTACTATTCTGATAGTTTTTCCTGAAATTTAATTTAATTGTTAGAATTATTTTTTTTAAATTATAATTAAGAAAGACTAATTTTTTATTAAAATTTTGTGTAATATTGTTAGATTAATTGGATTAGAGATCGGTTGCAGAGACTTAGGTTGACGATGTTAATATATGCTAGGTCGATAGTACTTCAGCATATTAGATCTACATTATTTGAAATAGGTGGTGATGATGCAATCTAGATGTTTAGATCCAGTTGTTTCGGGTATTTTTATTTTTAGACTTTAGGGGTGGTGATGTCCACAAGAAGGCCATCACGGCAACTTGGTACCTCTATGTTCGATTCGAATGCAATGTACATGATTTTGAAAAGATGTATATTTTATAGAATATTTCAAGGAAGGAGCACGACCATAAAAGACATGCAAGAGAGTTTAACAAAGATGAGGATGGCCAATAACCCTCAGGATTATGTAAAGGTTGCAAATATATTATTTGTATAGCGGATGATTTTTTGCCTTGATCAGAACATCACGATCAATAGTTGGATGTGGGTTCTCGTTGAAGATGTGACATATGAAATTCTTTTACATTGGGGCATATTCATACCAAATGCTTATACACTTCATCGGTATCCTCCACATGACTCGATGGGCTATGGGCGGTAAAGGTGACGGGGCATATCATTTTTACGGGCCGATTTAGACACTCCACATAATTAGTTTTCATTTTATCATTATAAATTATTGTTGATGTATATTTAAATTAATCTAAATCCTAAATGATCTATTAGTTTATCTTACAAACATGGGGTTGTGAGATTATACCTTAGTTAGGACGTGAGATTGGCATCGTCAGTGGCCAACTTACGATGCCTCGATATTTGAGGTGGTCATTCAGAGCCCCATTATTAACTTATACACCTTATTTCAGGGAGCGGTACAACTTTAATTTTCCCCTATTTAAAATGACAATTTTATTTGTGTTAATGTTAACGATATTATTAATTTGATGCAACTAAAGGTGGTTTCAGTGGTGCCATTTCCTGCAGAGGTAATGATAGCATATTACTAAAGCTTGCAGCAAGGCGACATGCCAAGTGTGAGGTATGTTCCCTTTTGAAAGGGGAACAAGAAGACGATGCTTATGAATGTAGTATCTTGTTATATTACTGATGTTGCAGCGGATGTGGGCCCATCATGCCGATTGATGAGGGCTTTTCAGAAGACACAACAGGGGTTACAGCTGAGTCGGGGATTACTAGATGAGCTACCCGGTCTCCATCATCTATCGATGACTGCACTAATAGTAGAGGATGAGTTACCCGATCTCTGGCCTCCACAAACAATTAAGTAGATCACAGAGAAGATCCTGGATCATGAAGTGATGAGCCCTCTTCGAGCATATGGGACTAAGCATTAGAGGAGAGATCGATCTCAGAGCAGTGAAGAACATGAGCCACCTAAGCAATGTACGGTAGAGTTGCCATATAGCTGGTTCAAACGTGGGTTCAGAGGGCCATTTTGGCTATGAGGAAGGATATGATGACCCGTATACACTAGATGCTTCAGATGTTTAGGGATCATATTATTGATGAGGTCCTTTCCAGGTTGTGTAGAGAGCTAGGTCATGCTCCGAGCCACCACATCGCTAGTCAAAGTCATAGATCACCCACTCATGCTCCTAGCCACCACAAAACTAGATGGAGTGCTGCTCAATTGCCGATGCCTGCTCCGAGCCACCATATGGCTGCTCAATCTCTGAGCCCTGCTCCGAGCCACCATAGAGCGCTGGTCTGAGTCGTAGATCACCCACTCTTGCTCTGAGCCACCACATTGCCTCTCCGAGTGCTCGAGGATCGGCCACTCCTGCTCGGAGCTAACATAACCCTTCTAGGAGCCACCACAGCGCCGGTACAAGTGCTCGACAACCCACTCCACCTCACCAAAGTGCCAGCATAGGCTCTCCCGACCCTCCTATCAACGTGGTATATCAATTTATGAACGCTCATGACTATTTAAATCAACTTTATGGATTAAAATTCAAGTGAGCCTAATCTACTTAATATTAAACTAACAAAGTCTAACATTCATTTTGAGAAATGAATTAGTCACAAGCTTTATTATTTAAAATATACATTGACCTTGTTTAATCATTATTAAAAAAAAAAGAATAGCTTTTTTACTCTAATTTATTTCTACTAAATATAACCTTAAGTTTATTATGCTTTTAATTTAAATGTAACTTTCTAAATTTAACCGAAAGAAATAGACAATACAAACATACCTTTAAAAATTAAATTTTCTTTGCTCTAGTTTCTTGATGAATGATCTCTTACCTTGCTCAACTTTTACTCTAGCCTTGATCAACTTTTTTTGCTTGAACTTTTTCTCTTAAGTTTTTTATCTAAATTTTGTAGTGCGACAATGCTCATCATGTGTTGATGTGTATTTATTTGTAAAATGTTACCTACATTTGTTACACAACAATAAATACATTAAATGAAATATAATTTTGGGCAATACCTCATATACTTTCTGTTTCTTTTTATTTAATGGATATCACAATAACTATCTATCTTACACAAGTAATAAATGCATTAAATTGAAGGTTACGTACGTCTATTTATCATTTATCAAACATGGTCATAACCTTAAAATTAAACACAAGCTTTAGGTTCAAAAATAAAATTAAACGTAAGTTTTAGGATCAAAATTATAAAATTAATTGTAAGCTTTAGGTCAATAAAATAAAATTATATCTAACAAAGTCATAACCTTAGGCCTCACGATTAATGACCACCATAGAGGCCTACTATTAATTTTAAAATTTTCATAGGCATGCGAGTAAATCATTAAATTAATCGTGGACCTTGAATAAATAGCCTTGAATAAAATTAATCATAGTCTTTAATATCGCATGCCTTAAAATTAATCGTTGGCCTTTAACTAAATGGCCTTCAATTTTGAAACTAAAGCTTATGTTTAATTTTATTTAAATCAAATAGTCGTAACCTTACGATTAGTTTTTAAATTTGAAATACATAACTTACGATTAATTTTAAGACCTCAATATTTTGTTTAATTTAGTGCGCACGCATATACACACACACATGCGCGTGTGCGCATAACTTACATTCAAATGGATATTTATTGTCTTATTAGTAATAAGTGTCAAAGTACACTTACATAATGATTGAGTGTGGGAAACCAAGTGTGTCATATGGGTGTTTGATACATTTACATTCCATATTCTTAAAAGTACGTAGCTTTTTTTTTTTTCCAATCACTATTTACTTTTGCCCATTTTTACCCATTTGTATGGAATTTTTCATCTCTAACATTAGCTACATAAAAATTCGTCGATAAAACGGAAATTTAGAGATGGATTCTAATTCGTCGCTAATTCTGTCATTAAAAAGTGTTTTTTTAGTGCACGTACACAACATCACCTATTAAAATCTTGAAAATTATAATTATTTGAAATTGAAAATTTTGAATTAAAATAGAACACTTTTTATATATATAGCTTCTAAGACGACAAAAGGTCGGTAGGTTATTACAAAGTAACAAGTGTTTGTAACTTATATAATTTTTCATTCTTTTTAAAGATAAAAAGGGTCAGTTGAATGAAAAAATTTATATCCTACGACTTGGGTACTACTCACAAATCGTTACTATTAATGTGATACAATCTCTACGATTTGTGGATAGTATTCGAAATACAATGGAATTTTCCGGCTTAATAATAAAGTGGAAATAGAAAAGAGACGCGGATAGTATTCCAAATAATTACATAGCACATGAGATTCTCTAGTCTTAAGTTGTGTGTGTGTCAACCGTGTATCAAACAATAAAATTATTTCTTTTTCTTTCATTTTTTCTTCAATTTTAATTTCTTTTGGTTTAGTAAGTATAATTTTACATTATTATTTAGGGTTTATCCTACCCGATTAGAGTTTATAATTATTTTTTAGTATTTAATTTTCATTTTTTATTTAATATAATTGATTTTGGGGTTGATAAGTTGATTATTCTAAAGTTAGGGTATACAATTTTTTAAATTTTCAATTTTCAGCAATAAATACTAATTATGATTAATTACAATATAATAAATTTTATTTTTATGAAAAACATTATTAACGTTATACAATTTTAATGTTGACACACGATTAACATAGATAACTTGAGGCTAGGCGATCAGATCCAATAATATAGATACTCAACTTTTGGAATCTAGTGTATTCAAATATATTTTATTTTGAAAGTGCCAAAGTTTTTTTTTTTTTACAGGAAAATGTTCTTTCATTAAAATACTAACTCTCTCAATTATTGAGGAAAGTTGTTGTTCCAGGAACATACATCAACACAAGAAGCCCCAAACTGAGCTAGAGAATGAACGACAGTGTTTGCCTCTCGGTACATATGAGGAAAGTCACTAATACGACCATCACTAATGAGATCTACCAGAATTGGCATCTCATTCGCAAAAAAAGACTCTCCTTCGTCTCCATCAAACAACATTCTAATTGCCGCCAAGGAATCCGAGTAGACAACAATCGGAAACAAATTTTCTTGTAAACAAAGGCCAACTCTGAATAGAACAGCGTAAAATTCCGCCTCCAAAGCTGAGTGGGGGCGAATTAAAGGTTTTGCCGACACCGCACAAAGCTTACCTCTGCAATTCCGGACAGCTGCACCCACACCAAAAGATCTCGATTCCTTCTTAAAAGCGGCATCAACGTCAAGCCTGAAAACCTCCTCAGTCGGCGCCTCCCATTTCTTGCTACCCACCTTCACACCAAGCAAGAAAGGGGCTTGAAAAGCTTTGCGGACGGTCTGATATTCATTCAAAAAAATTTCTGCCAATCCCCTCATGTTTCCACTTGCAGAGAGAGAACCAAGTGGCAGCCACCATCATTATCTAAATTTTATAATCATGCTTAGGGAAATTTTTTAGAATTTCCCTACCTATCTCCAACATTGACACATCATGTCTTTCTTTCAAAACATGCCAAAACTTGCTTGTTTTCCAGAACCCCTTAATAAGATCACAAAAGAAGAAACAGTGTACCAAGAAACCGCGTTCTTTTCTGCATGCCTCACAGATTCCCCTTGTCGGCACATGATGCATCAGTAAATTCATCAGAACAGCCACAAAGTCCTGAAATGTGCGCCACAAAAGAATTTTTGTTTTGGGGGGGGGGGGGGGGGGGGGCACATCCAGCTGCCACACCATCTTGTTTCAGTCTTCCTTGCCCCCATCTGACCTTGATTCATGTTGATCGAAAAAACCAATTTCTAATAGATATCTAGTTTTCACTGAGTATTTTTCCCGATTATCATGCTTCCACAGACACACATCCTCTTGATCTGAGCTTAAAGGCGTGCCCAAGATAGCAGTCACCAGATCAAGGCAGCAGACCTCAAGCAGCTTCTCAACATGCCATGTATTATCTTCAGAAAAAAAATCAGCAACCCTTGAACCCAAATCACTACCATGTAGGGGTGTTGGAATTCCATTGCCAAAATCATGCACAAAATTATCCCTAAAAAAAACGGATTTTCTTTCCATTCCCCACCTTCCATCTCAAACCTTTATTAAGTAATGGTCTACTCCAACAGATCGATCACCACAGGAAAGAGACATTAGAGCCCACATTCGCATCTATAATTGAGCCATTCTTGAAATATTTTGACTTCAGGACCCTACTCACTAGCGAGTTAGGATTCTTTTCAAGACGCCAAACTTGTTTGGTAAGTAGATCTTTATTGAAACTTGAAAGATTCCTAAAGCCCAATCCTCCTTTTTCCTTTAGCTTGCAAAGCTCTCGCCACTTTGATCAATGCATAGAGCTTTTGTCCGCTTGATCTCCCCACCAAAAAGGACACATTTTTTCAATGTCCTTACAAATAGTCTCCGGCAAATGAAAGCAAGACATCACATAGTTTGGGATAGCCTGAATGACCGATTTGATCAAAATTTCTTTCCCACCAGAAGAGAGGATTTTGTTGTTCCAGCTTAAGAGTTTTCGAGCAACTCTATCTCTAATGTAGCTAAATTGTAAGAATTTGCTTCGCAAGGACACCATAGACTTACCAAGGTAGTTCGAACTCGTCTCCACCACCTGAATCCCGAGAATGTCAGTAGCTCAAGTAATCAGTCTTCTAGGAGAGGACGGGCTGAAAGAAATGGAAGACTTATCAAAATTATTAAGTTGCCCTGAAGCCTTCTCGCATTGAGCCAAACCCTCATTCAATGCAAAGTAGGCCGCCTCATCAATTTTAAAAAAAGGAGACTATCATCTGCAAAGAATAGATGTGAGATCTTGGGACCACCCGAGAAAAATTGTATGGGCTTAATTGATCCAGTCGTGCACAAACCACACAGAATTGCCAAGAAAGCCTGGGCGCATATCATAAAGAGAAGCGGGGAAAGTGGATCTCCCTGGCTCAGACCCTTAAATGCCTTAAGGTTTTCGTACACCTTTCTATTTATTGCCATCGAGTAGGACACTGAAGAGATACAACTCATAATCAGATGAATAAAAGGCCTTGGGAAATTTACTTTTTCCAATAAAACTTCAAGGAAGCCCCACTCAACCCGATCATATGCCTTACTCATATCCAACTTAAGAGAAGCATAAGGAGTTTTGTGCTCTTTTTTCTGTAGCCAATGCATGCATTCAAACCCGATAATCACATCATCAGAAATTTGTCGGCCCGAAATGAAGGCACTCTGATTCTCGTCTACCACCTGATGGAGCACCTTTTTCAGTCTGTTGACAATAACTTTAGAGACAATTTTGTAGGAGGTATTACATAGGCTAATGGGGCGATAATCTTTTGGCGTATGTGGTTTCAAAACTTTAGGAATAAGAACAATAAGGGTCTTATTCCACTCCTCAAGCCTCTCGCCATTGTTTAAAACTCTAAGAATTGTTTCTGTCACCGTCCTCCCAATGGCGGGCCAAAATATCTGGAAAAAGTGACCCGGCAATCCATCTGGCCCAGGGGACTTTGATGGGTGCAGAGAACCCACAACCCTCTCCACCTCCTCCTTTGTGAACTTTGCCATCAAAAGCTCCTGACCTTCATCATCAACTCTAGAAGTAATCCCCTAAAGCGCCTCATAAAAGTCATTAGTAGTAGGATTAGAAGAGATAAATAGCTTTTGAAAAAAAAGAGAGATAACCTCGGCTATCTCCTTTTTGTCTGAGACCCATTCACCATTTTCTCGGGCAACTCCCTCGATCTGATTCCTTCTTTTTCTGTTGGAAACGTAAGCATGAAATGTCGGGGTATTTCGATCACCATTAGCTAGCCAATTAGCTCGGGCCCTAGCCTTCCAATAAGCCTCTTCCAGCTCCAAAACGTGATCAAGTTCTGAATTGAGCCGAAATAGCCTTGTTTCAAAGTTCTTCTCGGAGCTGTTTTTGAGAAGATTAGCACGTTCAACTCGTAATCGCGTAATTTTCTTTCCCAAACCATCAAATCATGAACCCGACCAACTTTTATAAAATTCCTGGCATCTAACCAAGCAATAAAGAAGCAATGAGGTGTCCTGGAGGTTCTCCCATTCAGCCAAGAAGTCCGACACAAAAGACTTCTCCAGAAACCATTTATCCTCAAAGTGAAAACGCTTATTCCCCGCACCAACATTTAGATGAGCTTGATCTGATCCTTTAATAAAGATAAGTCTACGATCGGACCCATAAAAATCCAGGATGTGAATCTTCACCATGGGAAAAAGATGTTTCCAAGCGCCATTAACAAGAAATCTGTCTAATCTCTCCCACACAGCCGCCTTACCCATCCTATTTGTTAGGAAAAACTATCAAGGAAACCCTAGATAAGGTTTTGATGAGATGTCAAAACTATTCCTGAAAAATTGACCAAGATCCAAGCTGTAGATCTGAGCTGACCAATCCAGAGCCTCAAGAAGGAACTCAACTGAAGCCAGAGTCAACCCAACTGCAGCATGGTCAACCAGCTGGAAGGATACGCCAACCAGTTAGAACTCAATCCAACTGAGGGTTAAAGGAGTCGAACTATTCAAAACAAACTGACAGCTAAGTTAGCTGAGCTGAGAGAAAAATCAACAAGACTGAATAAACTGATAAGAGATCAATTTAACTGAAGACTGGAAGTATCCAGCTAATGGCCAAACTTAACTTCAGCCGAACTGAAGTAGACAGACGAATCAATCAAAGGCCAGAACTGAAGTAGGCCAGCTTGTAGGAGAAAACAAGAAAATATCTAACGAGGAAGCTCAAGAAAGATCAGTCAAACTGACAAGCTAGCCAGCAGCTTATGATCAGTTAAGCTGACAAGAAAGCTTAAGAAAGACCAGTCAAACTGACAAGCTATTCAACAGCTTGTGATCAGTCAAACTGGAGAAAGAAGCTCAGAACTGCCAACTGGAGTGATAGCCGAACTAAGCAGACAAGCTCAGAACTGCCAACTGGAACTTAAACTTGCTAAACTGGAACTCAGAACTGCCAGCCAGAGAGTCCTGGAGTTAATGCTCAAATGAAGATCTTGGAATAAATGCTCCAGCGGAGATCCTGGAATTAAATATCCAACAGAGATTGATTGGCAAAGCAATGGCTACTGGAATTAAATATCCAACAGAGATCGATTGGCAAAGCAATGGCTACTTCAACCAAAATCTCCAATGATCATAAAGACCATCCGCCATTGATTAACCAACAGAGCCACCGATCAATGGAACTCAATGGTCACAAAATCACTCCTCTATAAAAGACGAGTGAATCAAAGTTTTCAAATGACTTTTTCACGACTTTCATTCTTGAAACCTTCATTCAAGTTGTTTCAATTTACAATTGAGCTTTCTTTCTCCCTCCCATATAGCTCAAGTTCAGCATTTTCTAAACCTGCGAGAGTCCAACTAAGAAGAAGAATCCACAGAATCAAAGCATTCAGCTAGCTGTTGATAATCTAGCCATAGCAACTTTCTCAGTTTCAGCAATACACCGATCAACTACCCAGCTCAATTGAAGGAGTACATCAGTTGATATCCCCTGTTCAAGACTAACCTCTTGAAACTAACCTCTTGAAGATCGAAAGAGATCTAAAACCTTGTAAAGACGTCAATAGCACCTACCTCCCTAGCGAGTAGTTAGGGACTACAAGTCTGAGTCGTCGACCTACTGAGGTAGCAAGCAGTTACCAGGTTCAGCCAACTGTCCTTCATTGTATAATTTGTAAAGAAACTCAAGTTATATAGTGGAGTTGCCCTTCTGCGGAAGGAAGAGAGGACGTAGAAGTTTGAGACTTTGAACCTCTATAAATCGTCTGTGTGTTGTGCTATTTTGCTTATACTCGTATAACTTTGAACTGTACACAAGCTCACACAATCTGCACTCAAGCTGTCTAAAAGTGCTCAACTGATCTGTGCATGGATAAGTTGCTAAGCGAGTCAAGGGCCCTTATTATTCCGCATTTGAAGTAAATTTTTTATATCAGTTTATTCACCCCCCCTCTAAACTGACATCGACTCGCCCGGAACCAACAAGTGGTATCAGAGTGGTTGATTCTAAGGATCAGCCGTTTCTGCAGATCAATTGAATCAGATCTACTTACATGTGCCAACATTTCAAGCTATGGGAAACCATAAGCTACCTTTGTTCTTAGTTTAGAATTATGATAATTGGAGCAGGAGAATGAAAGCGCATCTCTGCTCGATCCATGAGAACATGTGGAAAGTTATTGAAGATGGTCCAATCATTATCATGATTGACAATGAAGCCCACATAGTTGATCTCAATCAACCAGCCAGGATCCCAAAGCCAACTTATCTTCTCACCAGCGAAGAGAAGAAGTTGAAGATTCTAGATTTGTTGCTCAGGCTGTACTATTTCAAACTCTAGATGAAGATAGAATGAAGGACACAAAAAACTGCACAACTGCCAAGGAGATATGAAACTTACTAGTAGATCTATGCCAAGAGTCCGAAGCCATCAAAGGAAACAAGCTCTAACTAGCAGTCGACAGATACGAATCCTTTAAAATACAGCCAAAAGAGTCCATCTCAAGCCTTGAAACCAGATTTCTAGGCATCATTAGTGAGATGACCAACCTGGGAAGAAGCTATCCTAATTCTGAGATGAACTCCAAAATTTTGGATAATCTCACCGAAGAATGGGACATGAAAGTGATAGCTACAAAAGAATCAAGAAATCTGAACAGCATCACTCCCAGAGAACTGTTTGGCTCTCTCAAAGCTCATGAGTACAGCCTAAACTGGAAGAAGGAAGCATCAACTTCATCAGCTCAAGATGTAGCCTTCTATGGTGAAAGGAACCGGTTTATAGATACTCGAGGAAGGAATAACTTCCGGCCCAGAAGCTCACCAGCCAGAGAGAATCAATGCGGATCTTCGTCCGAACAAAGAAGAGACACAACCGAAAAGAAGGAAAACCTAACTGAAGACATTAATGATCAAATTCAGTCAGTTACCAGGTTGTTAGAAAAGTTGAAGAAAGTCAGGGATAAACAATTAGTTCCACTTCAAATTGATGAAGTCCCAAAAGATGAGAGAACTCATCAACCAGCTGAACGACCAGCTGAACCATTCAGGGGTGGCAATCGAAATCTAGGAGAATGCTTTCACTGCCACAAACAAGGACATTACAGATATGAATGTCCAGAACTCCCTGAAGACAAGAAGGACAAAGTGAGGAGAAGCTTCTTCAAAAGGAAATCAATGATTGCAAACTCTGAGAATGCCGTGCTAGACGATTCAGACTATCCATCTGGAATTGATTCTGATGGCTACAGCTCAGATGATGAAACGTTATTCTGCCTCATGGCTGACAATGATGAAGAGGTTAGTACAGCTGACTCTCAAACCTCTTTCTATCATATTAATGAAGCAACTATCTCTAGCAATGAAATTGACATGAAACTTATGATGCTAGAAGATCAATTAGCTTCAATATCCTGCTTGCATCTTGAATTGAGAGATGAAAACAATAAACTGAGAAATAGAGTTAGAAAACTGAGCATTGATCATGAAAGAATGAATTATCTTGAATCTCAGTTTGTGGAATTTGAAAAGTTGAAATTGAGAACTGTTGATCTAGAAGCTGAAAATGAAAAACTCAAGCAAGAGATCCATGAGAGAGAAGAAGTAACTCTCAAGTTCAAAAAGAGATCTCAAATTCTAGATGAGATATTGAATCATCAGAGAACCGGAACCAGCAGGACAGGATTGGGATACAACAAGTTTACTGCCTTAGAGAAAGGAAAGGCAGTTGCTCAACCCAGTGATAAAGGAATCCTAAAAGGATTCACCAGATCAACTCATGATCAGCCAACTGAGACATCCAAAGGCAAATGAATATTGAGAAATCCTCAAACTCAGCCCAGACAATTCAGACAGTTCTCCCAACCAAAAACACCAGGTCAATTGAAGCCAAAATTTTAGTCAAGACCATCAGTTCATCCAAACCAATCCTTTCATTCAAGGTCTTCAGTTCAACAGAGACCATCAGCTCACAAAAGACCACCAGCTCAACACAAAATGCCCCCAAGGCAAACTGATAGATCAGTCTACTTCAGAAAGAAAAACCAGTTTAGATCTCAAGCCTATCCTACCAAGAAGTTCAATCAGAACACCTATAGGAGAGATCAAAGAAACTCGTTTGAACCCTACCATCACTATAACGAGTATCTGGATTCCAGAAATGAACCGAGAGTTCAATCCAGTAAACTAGAAACATACAAGGCATTGGCCTGATCAAAGAGCTCAAAGGTCTCAAGACCAAAACATTTTAGTTGAATTGTTTTATCCTACTAACTCTCAACGCAGATATCATTCAACTGATTCAACTCAAAATAGAAGAGTTGAAAGAAAATCTAAACTGATCAAGCGATCCAAATCAGTTGGATCTCTGAATGATAAAAAGCTGAAAGTTTGGCAAGTTTGGATTCCAAAGAGCTTGATGTATCAACAAGGACCCGATATGAAACGGGTCCCTAAATGCTAATCCTTGTTTTTACAGGATAAGAGCATCCTATCTATGAAGAAAACCAAAGATATCTAGTATCTAGATAGCGGGTGCTCCAAGCACATGACCGGAGACAGAGAAGATCTCGACGGTTATGAAGAAGTCAAAGGTCCATTTGTCACATTTGGAGACAACTCCAAAAGCCGAACCATTAGAGAAGGGTTCGTGGTCAAAGAAAAAATTGTAGTAAATGGAGTCTCCCATGTGGATGGACAAAAAAAAACTACTCAGCATTAGCCAGCTGTGCGACAATGGCCACTCAGTTGACTTCAGCAAAAACTCCTGCAACATAAAGGACAAGTTAACTGGAGCAATTCTTCTTACTGGCATAAGGAGAGGCAACATGTATATTGTTGACTGGTCAACCGGCTACTCAGAAGCTTGCTTTCTTTCAAAAGGATCGACTGAAGCAAGCTGGCTATGGGATCGATGACTGAACCACCTCAACTTCAAAACCATCAACTACCTGGCTAAGAAAGAGCTAGTTGAGGGGCTTCCCAAGGAGATATATAAGAAAATAGGCGTGTGTGGACCATGCTAAAAAGGAAAGCAATTGAATTCATCCTTCAAGAATAGGAGTCATCCACCAGGAACAACTAAATGCCTCCAACCGCTACATATGGATCTGTTTGGTCCAGTCAGACCACAGACCCCAAAAGGTAAAAGATTCACACTCGTAGTAGTTGATGATTTCTCAAGATATACGTGGGTGGAATTCTTAAGGAGCAAAGATGAAACTTACGCCAAGCTAACAGCACTGATAAGAAGGCTGCAAACTGAAAAAGAGAGATCAGTTCAAAAGATTCACTCCGACAATGGAACTGAATTTGTGAATCAGCAAATGATCAGTTTTCTCAGCAAACTTGGAATCACTCACGAACACTCAGCTGCAAGAACTCCACAACAAAACGGTGTAGCTGATTGGCGAAACAGGACACTCAAAGAAGCAGCTCGAACAATGATAGTTGATGCCAACATAGCTGAAGGTTACTGGGCTGAAGCAGTCAACACAACCTGCCACATTCAAAATTGAAGTGCCATCATCACCGCACATGACAAAAAACCTTATGAACTGTATAAGGGTCGTAAGCCTTCTATCTCATACTTTAAACTATTTGGCTGTAAATGTTATATTCACAACAATGGCAAGACTCAACTGAAAGCTTTCAGTGCTAAAGCTGATGAGGGAATATTTCTTAGGTATAATTCGCTCACGTACAAGCTTACAGAGTGTTCAATAAATGAACTCTTGTTGTGGAAATAACATGTCATGTGGTATTTGATGAATTTGCTAATGAGTACAGGAACAAAGAAACAATAGAGACATCAGTTCAAGTACTACCTAGTGAAACTGAAAACTCACAGGACTATGTGGATCACATTGTTCCAGAGTGGCTTGAAGCTTCACTAGAAGAAGGCAATGAAACTGGCGCTAGACCAGTTGAGAACAATCTGGTCAATGAGGACACAAATCGTGCTGAGACCATAAACTCCACAACTGAAACAGGGGAAAGAACTGATGAAGATACCGAACCAACTGATGAAAGGATTACTGATGACGCCACCATAGTAGAACCAGCTGAAGCTATCTTACCCAAATGGCTCCGAAGCCATCTAACTGAAAAGATAGTTGGTGATCCAAGAAGCCGAGTCCTAACCAGAAGTTCAACTGAGCATGAACTATTCACATACTTCATATCTCAGACGGAACCAGCAAACGTCAAAGAAGCCTTATAAGATTCAGACTGGATCATGGCCGTGCAAGAAGAACTGAATCAATTCACAAGAAATGACGTATGGTTTCTTGTTGATAGACCAAAAACCTAGAAGGTCATTGGCACAAAATGGGTTTTTCGCAACAAGCTGAATGAACAAGGTGTGATCACAAGGAACAAGGCAAGACTGGTAGCCAAAGGATACTCACAAAGTGAAGGGATCGACTTTGATGAGACATTCGCACTAGTTGCAAGACTGGAAGCCATCAGACTGTTCCTAGCCTATGCAGCTCACTTCAACTTCACAGTCTATCAAATGAATGTCAAGAGTGCGTTTCTTCAGGAAATCCTCAAGAAGGACGTATATGTCGAGCAACCGCCAGGCTTTGAAATTGGTGATCAAGTCTTCAAGCCGAAGAAAGCTCTCTACGGACTGAATCAAGCTCCTTGAGCATGGTATGAAACTCTCACAACCTTCTTGCTGAAGAATGGGTTTCAAAAGGGAGTCATTGATCGAACTCTATTTTAGATAGAACGATCAACTAAGATCTTAATGGTTCAAATTTATGTGGATGATATAATTTTTGGATCAAAAAGCAAAGATCTATGCACACGATTCGCTCAACTGATGCAAAGTGAATTCGAGATGAGCATGATGGGAGAAATGACATTCTTCCTAGGACTCCAAGTGAAGTAGCTGAAAGATGGGATCTTTATTAGCCAGGCCAAGTACACTAAGGAGCTAGTCAAGAAGTTTGGAGCTGATAAAGGAAAAACTCTCAAGATTCCTATGAACACATCAGTTCAGCTAACTCTTGATGAAGAAGGAGAATCAGTTAGCCAGACATACTACAGAGGAATCATTGGGTCGCTACTCTACCTAACGGCTAGCCGACCAGACATTTCCTATTCAGTCGGTCTATGCGCGCGGTTCCAAGCCAATCTGAAGAAAAGTCATCTTGAAGCGGTAAAGAGGATTATCAAATACCTCAAAGGAACCATAAATCTTAGACTATGGTATCCCAGAGATGACAGTTTGAGTCTAATTGGCTATTCAGACTCAGACTTTGGTGGATGCAAGATTGACAGAAAAAAGCACCAGTGGAACATGTCAGTTTCTTGGAAGCAAACTGATATCCTGGTTCAGCAAGAAGCAGCACTTAGTTGCCACATCAACAACTGAAGCAGAATATGTAGCTGCAGGAAGCTGCTGTGCTCAGATACTCTGGATGAAGCAACTGTTGAAGGACTACAAAGTCGAAACTGAAGAAGTACCTATATTCTGTGACAACAATAGTGCAATTGCAATATCTCAGAATCCAGTTCTGCATTCAAGAACTAAGCACATTGACATAAGACATCACTTCATCAGAGATCACATCGAGAAGAAGGACATATGCATCAAATACGTCAATACGGAGAAACAGATAGCTGACATCTTCACCAAACCATTGCCTAAGCAAGGTTTATAGAGCTATGCATACAACTGGGACTACTTGAACTAGCATCAAAGGATGAAGATAGTCAACTGGAAGGAAAAGGTCAGAAAACTATTCCAGCTGAAGAGAGGAACTGAACCAAAAGGCTTCAACTCATCGGAATGAGTAGTTCACAATTGAGAAAGTTGTTGAACTGATTAGTTGGACACATAAGCTATCAGTTCGAACTGAAGTGAGAAGCTGTGCAAAGAAAGTAAACTGAAGCTGATCACTCTACCCTATCAGCTCAACTGAGTCATCAGTTCATTTGCTCAAGCTGAGGCAATGAGCAAGACAGAGTCAGCCAAATGGTCTCAACTGATGATCCAGTCAGTCAAGCAGAACGTGCCAGCTGCAAAATGCTCAAACTAATGGAGAAGTCAAAGGAACTGGAATCAACTCAACAAGAGACATCAGTTCAAAAATCAGCTGAAGGAAAGCAGCAGAACTGAAGGAGTAGTTGAACTGAGAAGCAGCTGAATTAAAACTCTAGCAGGCAAGGCGAGGAAAGAACTGATGAGAAAACATCTCAGTTGGAGCTGATCAACCTGGAAATCATCAGCTACAGTCGAAGCCAACTGATGACGTAATCAGTTTCAAGCCAAGAGGAAGCCACAAGAGAGAAACAGATAAGTTCAAAATTTTCAATAGTGGGAACGGTAAAAATACGTGTCACTCCAATATTACCGTTGGACTTACTCTCTCTCCTCATTAATCCCCAACGGATAGTATCAAAAGCCAATCGAAGGGTCGATTGAATAAATCTGACCGTTGAAATCAGGGCATACGAAATGTCCCAACTTTTGGATGAGCTTCACCTCTCTATATAAATAAGTCGGTTGAATCTTCGAGATAAGCTTCACACTTTTTACTGCCGACTTACCTCTCTCTCCTCTCCAGTCGAAAGCAAAATCCTTCAGTCTTTGAGATCAATTCCTCAGTCTTTCAGCTCACTCATTTTTATCAAAAACCTCTCATGAAAGCATCATGGCTCAAAACCTAACCGGTCGCACTCGCAAGAGGTTCAATTTCCGCCAATCCGGAGAAGACTCCACAATATTTTGTGAGAAAATTGACAGAGATAAGTTCTCCAACCCAGCCGGATTCATTTAAGCCTGCAATGCTTCCCCTCTAAGTGGAATAATTATCGAAAAGCTCTCTCAGGCAAGGCTGAAGACATTCCTAGAAGAATTTCCAGAACGCATATATCCAGAACCAGTTGCAGAATTCTTCCTGAATTCAAATGGTTCCTCAGATCCCAAAGAAATCAGATCTGAAGTAAGAGGACAGCAGATCATCGTCACAGCTGAATCTCTAAGCAACATGTTTAATCTACCTATCAAAGGACTCAAGTTGGAAAAAGTTCAACTAAGCTTTCAGAAAGCCCATGAGTTCTAGAAGAAGGAAGGCGAAACCCGACCATATAAAAACAACTATCTCATCTCAAGATTTCAAGATGAGTATCAAGTACTAGCTGCCATAACCTCAAAAATAATGGTAGGGACAATTGGCAACCAATCCGAAATGTCAGAACCCAAATACAAGATCTGCGCCACCATCTACAATCGGCTGGAGATCAATTGGGCACAATACTTCTTCGATCAACTAAAAAGATATGTTGATATCATTGAAAATCACTGGGATGATAAAAAGTTCCCACAAAGGATTGGGTACATTAGTGGAGTTAGCATAATTCTGGAGAAATAGTTTCCTTAGATGACTGAAGAAATAGAATTCAAGAGCATAGTCAGCAATAACTTCATCTTAAGACTGCTTAAAATCGTGGAAACTGATCCTGAGCAAGCTGACCAGCCAAAGAAAAAGAAGTCTGCAGCTGAAGGCAAGAGAAAGAAGCAGGTCTCTGGCACATCCCAGAATGTTTCTGATGATAACATTCCTCTAGCTCAGATATACAGGTCTCCAGTCAGTTCCTTAACACTGAGACAGCAAGCTGAGTCAAGCTCCATCACTGCTCGAATCGGCACATCAGCTCAACTGAGATCGTCTACCAGACAACAAAGCTCAGTCGCAACTAGAGCTGACACTGCTGGACAATCAGCCAGACGACCAGCTACCAGATCAGCTTCAAAGAAGAAGCAAGCAGGTCAAAGAAAGAAGAGAGGAGTCTCACCTCCTCAACCCAAGAAGAGAAAGGAACCAAGTCCCATGCCAGATCCAACGGTTCTGCCAAATCTAACCGTTGAAGATATGGCTCACTGTGAAAACTCAGAAGACATCATCCCTGCAAGAGGAATTCCTCACGTTGGAGTTGGGGTTGATTATTTTCAAATGACATGACCCCCAATGGCTCAAGTTGAAGGGAACATAAGAGCCTATTCAAAAGGAGAAGCCGTGAAGAAATGAGCTGATGAGACAACACAGAAATATGTGGCTCAACACTACGTCTAGGAACTAACTGGCCACGAAGAACTCTTCCACACCTTGACTAGGTACATCTACTGGTTTTTGTGGAGACACATGTATCTCTCAGAACCCTTCTTCTCATTGCTCGCTTTCCATGGGATGAGCTTCTGGAAGCGAGAAGAAGAATTGAGTCTGTGGTGGACAGACAGTGAGAATGCTGGAATCAATCAGGGCAAACATCTAATGAGGCAGCTACATCTTAGAAAAGAATGTCCAAATCCATCAGAAGGCTCAATAAAAGATGTTTTTGGTGAACTGTGCAAACTTCAAGAATTAAAACTACCCGCCATCACCATAGAGAGAGAACGTGAAAGATGGAAGCACTCTCATGTTCAACACAAATGGCTATTCAATGAATTGAAGAAGAAATCACAAAGTCATCAGTCTGGATAGCCATCAGAATCAACTACAGGAAGAAATCAAGTATCCACCCTAGTGGATGATCTCATTGATGAAGTAGCAAGAGAACTCCACTCTGAGAGATCTCCTCACTTAGCTGAAGTTGAGATCAATCTCGTTCCTGAGCAGTCAGAAGAGCCAGCTGAGAAGGCTCAACAGTTTGAGGAGTCAGCTGAACCCCAAATCGCTGCTCCCCAAGAGCCAACTGCTGATGAAGGAGCTCCATCAACTATTCCTCCCACTGCTCTAGTAACAGAGCTAACTGAGTCTGATGAGCCAGCTAATCAGACAGCTCAAGAGGATGATCAACCTGCCTACCAAGGTACGCTAGCTATAACTGTGTACTTTGATTCAGTTCAAAGGGCTCTTCATGCTGAAGCCCAAGCTGCTGCACCGGAGACTCTACCAGAGCCCAGTGATGATGAATCAGTCAGTATAGAGAAGATGGAGAAGAGGTTGACTCGAGAGCAGCTTAGCTCGATGATCAACCAAGCAGGTCATCAGTCCATCTCCCTGCCTACTATGCAGACTTGATCCACAGCCTGCAGCAACAGGTAAAACTGAACACAGAGCAAATTTAGACGCTACAAGCTCACCCCAGACTCCAGTCAGCAGGAACTGAGTCTTCAAGCAGTGACGAGGATGGTGAAGGTGACTCCATCGAACCGCTTGCTAAGAGGAGGAAAACTGAGCACAAGAAGGACTAGTGGCTGATCAAGTTCAACTGATTAGAAAGCCCTAAGTTTACTTCTTGTAACTCAGTTTGTCAACATTCTTTTTTATCTATAAAAAGATTATCTTTTTACTTTCAAATAAATGTCGACTCAGCATTTATTTTGAATATTTTGACTGTTGCAAAACAATGACACGTTTCAAAGTCATTAAATGCCAACGACCAAAATAAAAGATTCCAGGGCCAGTACCATTTCAACCATCAGAATTATGAGCCAGCCCAATCACTCATAAAAATCCCTCTCTTATAAGCCTCTCAGAAATATCCCTCCTACGCTCTCAAAAGCTCTCTTTCTCTCTCAAAGCTCTTGAAATCCCCCAAAATTTCAGCCAACCTCAAAGATGGCTGAATTACCCAGATCTTTAAATTCCTTCAAAGAGCAACTATTGAGAGACAAATTCCTAGAAAGGAAGAAATTTCAATTGATTCTAAACGAATCAAACAACCCAACCCTTCTGTCAAATCTTCACAAGACAGAAATTCTTCACTACCTGGAAACACCACCAAAGTTCTTCAGACAAAATTTGGTGAGTAAGTTTTTGCTTCAAGCAAAACTATCTACAGATGGAAAGACAGTGTTATCAGTGATTCAAGGACGGCTACTCCAAATCACTGAAAGAACAATTGCAGAAGTATTCCAACTTCCACGAAAAGGATCATCCGTTCAAGAATTGAAGGAACCTGCAGAATCATACTGGAGAGGATGGAAAGTTCCCACCTGCAATAAGCAATTCAGTTTTACTATAGCTAAAACTGATCTGAAGCCCGAGTATGGCGTTATACTCGACATAACAAACAAGATGATGTTCGAGGCAATTGGAAGCCTGAGTCAACTCACCCAAGAGAGATACAAGGTTATGATTCATCTTGTTGAAGGACGATAAACAAACTGGGTAGAAAGGACGATAAACAAACTGGGTAGAATTTGTCTTCCAACAATTCAAGCATCAAGTCGTCAAGGCCTCTGACTTGAAGAAATCTGGCAAATTTGAGTCCAAGGTAGGACTTGTTCTAAGGATGAGCAAAATGATTG
The DNA here is from genome assembly GCA_026008535.1 of Perilla frutescens. Taxonomy (NCBI): domain Eukaryota; kingdom Viridiplantae; phylum Streptophyta; class Magnoliopsida; order Lamiales; family Lamiaceae; genus Perilla; species Perilla frutescens. Next base: position 64,974,953 of record BRKX01000003.1, on the reverse strand, counting down.
AAGACCTGCTGAATCTTCCAAATGATGAAGCACTACCAGTCCTCATCTCTGACTGGATTCCTAAGAAAGGAAATGTCCATCTTGAGTCACTTAGAAAGAAACGAAGAGCCAAGGCGAAGACGAGCAACATCACTTCGAGCAATTCAACTGCCAACGCCGTTTGTTCTCCGAAATCAAAGAACGGATCACCAGTTGATTTCCAGGTTTGCTCTGATCTAGATGAGCTTATTACATTCATCGGAATCCCTCATTCAAATTATGGAGCTGACTACTTCAGAAGCACATGCCCTCCCCTTCAGCTGACAGAAGAAAATATTCGCACCTTCTATAGTGGTGAATATGCTGTTTGAAGTGCACAAAAGGAAGTGACTAATCTTCTTCTCACACACTTCGCTTTTGTTGTACAACGTGACCAAGAGTTGTTCAAATAACTCCACCGGTATTTCTATTAGTACAACTGGAGACATTCTATATCCATCCAGTCTCATTTTCTGCCAACTGCCTTTCATGGCATGAGCTACTGGCAACGTGAAGAAACTTGGAGTATTAAATGGATAGGAACGTCAAATCCATTCCCTCCAACCATTGTGCAAGTTCAGTACATCATGAATCACAGGCTTGCTAACAAAATTCCAGCAGCTGCCTTGTTAGCTGAATTCAAAACCAGCATCATGCCTCAAGGAGCTGTGGTCACAAATCAATCAGTCGACTGCCCAACTGGCTCCCTCTGCCAAAAACTGAACTTTGATGATTATCAAATCAGTCAGCTGAGCCATCACGACGAACTCCAACTGCCACAGAGAGGATAGAACCACATCTATCACATACTGAAGTCGTGGCTCCTCAGAAGGATCAAAGACATGATGATGAAAGAGATAGTGATGATAAGGATACTGCCACATCACCAAGTCTCCTATCCAAGAGCTATGTCACTCCCCTACTCAAATCCAGCTCAAAAGGCGTGCAACTGATTCTGAACATTGTTCAGTTCAGACAGTCGCCGAAGGAAATTTCACAATCCCTTAATCAAAGGCTGAAAAACTCATTAGTTACCATTCAGCAACTTCACCAAGCCGGGAGGACAGCAAGGCCCGAACTGCCAAAGAACAAAACTGGATCTGCATCGATGAGAAAACGATCAAACTGCTCGAAAGGAAGCAGTGCAGCTAGTCCAGTTCGGCCCTTCAAGAAGAAAAAACTGACTCACAGAAGGCCAAGTAACTGACCAAACGAACTGATCAATTCAGTTCAGTTAGAGCCTCAAAGTCAGCTCATCAGCGGCAACTGGAAAAGTGATGAAACTGATCATCCAACCGCTGAATCATCAAGCCAATCAGTTGGACTGTATCCTAACTGACTCAGGATAAATTTTTCTTAATCCTCAAGCTTATCTTAACTTAATTTTTTCCATTGTGATTATAAAATTCCTTATATTACATCCAACGGTTAAAATTTGAAAATGGGGTCCTCTCTCACAAGTTGCCATTAATATCTTTGCGTTGATATTAAATCGACTCCACAAAGTTGAAAAGGAAGGAATGATTATCTATGAGATATAAATAGGAAAATCTGCAGAAAATATTTTGCTATTTATGGCAACCACCCCATTTTTAAATTTGCTCTCTCTCAGCCACATGATCATAAAGTTGCTTCACAATCAGACGGCTGGGATGCATGCATCATTAATTCAGCTAATCGTCCATCAAATCAGATAGCTGATCAACTAAGAAATGAAACCCTCATTTCAGATGGTGAATGTCAAGTCGCTAGTAAGCAAGCTGAAGAAAGACAAGACTCTTAACTTAGAGCTTCTTCACGCACGCCTAGGTCCAGAGAAATACCAAAGGATCTTTCAGCCATTGGTGGAAACTGGGTTGTTGCCATTCTTGACGATCATGCCAGTCAAGAATCTACCCACCCATGTTGTGGAGTTCTACCACAGTGCAACCGTCTCCGGCAACAACATCATCTCCACCGTTCAGAACCAAGTCATAACGGTGACGAAAGACACTATGATGTCTATGTTGGGGTTTTTTCGAATTGAACCACCGCATGATCTAATTGGATGTTCATTAATCCTAATGTCATGTAGATCATAAATTCATACATCTCATATGTTTTAATTAACCAATTTTAATTAACATGCAAATCCGATTTTCGATTCTACTAAAGTGGAAACATAGAATACCAAAAAAAGACTTACAAATTAAAAGACGGGTTGAGGATAAGATTAAAGGTCTAATCTTGCTGTTGTATGAATGATAATAGGCGCCCCTTGATGCTATTCCACTCCTTGATCTTCTGTTGTATTCCCGGACTGAATTTAGTTTCAGGGTGGGCCGAAATCTACTAGATCGGTATGGAATCTGTAGAGATCAAGAGAACACGAGAGGGTTGATATATATGACATAAATTTCATGCCTCCACCCTCTTATCTATAAGGGGGTGGACGAAATTGGTATCCCAGTTGGACTGGAATTCTATCTCTATCTCTTGTTGTATCTTCAATTCAATCCAGTCTCTTTTGGGCTACAACAGAGATCTAGAAGAATATTAAATTGGCCCATTAATTTATTTAATATCCAATATCCAATAAACTTAGGATATAATTAAATAAATTAAGTATTATGTTTATTCCACTAAAGAAATAATACTGACCTACCAATTTAATACATATTTCTGAATATGCTTTCTCCTTTAGTCCAGCCATTCCTCATGTTTAAGATATAATGCCCATGAATTAATTATGTAAGCTTCTGACAACTATAATTAATTAATATCTTTTCCTTGAGTAGTACCACACAAGCTTTACTCATGCACGGAATAAATTCCAACTGCAGGGTTTCAGCATGAACTTGCATTTCCTCAAGGGGACACCATCAACCTGGCGCACCAGGACACGGTGCCCCTACATATTGCACGACCCATCATAAGTGTAAATGTCACAACCTAAAATATCGAGATTATTGATCCTATGAAAGAATCTCACCCTTTGATAAATCAAAGCTGCAAACACTACACGTATATGTCCGCCAACATATAGGGGTTAAGAACCCGAACTATGTGGATTCTTATTCTCTCATTTAAGGTCAGAATAGAGAATAGAATCCTAAGTAGATCCTCCTCAATACACTCGTCCATGTATTTGAATAATCATTTAGTCAAGACAAACTAACTATCAGATTATTCTACGGCGTACCGATAACGGGTTCAGTGCCATCTAGACCGTGAGCCTTTTAATACATTACAAGGAACCGATGATATGATCTAACCATGTGTTTACCCACACCATGTCATCTACAATGTAAGTATAGTGAACATGCATGTAAATATAACAAATTAAATGCAAACAGTGACTGCAATTGTATTCATTCTATATCATCATAAAACCATCATCAATAATGTATAGAAAAGACAGGTCTTCTAGTATACAAAACCAACAATCTCCCACTTATACTTGAAGCATGTCTTTCAAATATAAAAAAAACTGCCTAACTCTCCAACTCTAACCAAAATCTCAAACGGCAACCCCGGGTCTGCATCTCACTTCTATTTTCTCCACGTGACCATAGAAGGTCATAGCTGGAAGGCTCTTCATGAATGGATCAGCTAAATTGTCCTCCGATGCAATCTTGACCACTGCCACATCTCCTCTCTTAACGATTTCTCGTATAAGATGGTACTTTCTCTCTATGTGTTTACTTGCCTTATGGGCTCTGGGTTCCTTCGAATTTGCCACTGCACTCGAGTTATCACAATATGCCATGATACTCTTAGGAAAATTAGGTACCACGCTCAAGTCCAACAAGAAGCTCTTGAGCTAGACGGCCTCTTTTGCAACCTTAGAGGCAGCTACATATTCGGCCTCCATGGTGAAATCCGCAATGCATTTCTGCTTTATGCTCCTCCATGAAATGGCTCCGTCTTCCAAGGTAAACACATAGCCTGAGGAAGATTTACTCTGATCTTTATCGGATTGAAAATCTGAGTCCGTGTAACACAAAGGCACTAGACTATCAGAGCGGTATACCAGCATATAATCTCGAGTCCTTTTCAGGTACTTGAGTATATTCTTAACCGTAGTCCAGTGACCTTGTCCAGGGTTAGACTGATATCTGCTTACCATGCCGACTGCATAACATATATCAGGTCTAGTGCATAGCATAGCATACATAAGGCTTCCCACAGCCGAAGCATATGGAATGCCCTTCATCTCATCTATCTCAACCTATGTGTGGGGACACATATCCTTGGATAGATGAATTCCATGCCTGAAAGGTATAAAACCTTTCTTGGAATCCTGCATGTTAAACCTAGCTAGCACTGTGTCGATATATGTCGTCTGGGATAAGCACAACATCCTTTTCTGGCGATCTCGAATTATCTTGATGCCAAGGATGTGTCTGGCTTCTCCTAGATCTTTCATATCGAACTGATTGGACAACCACACCCTTATGTTAGATAATACTTTCTTACTGTTTCCAATAAGTAAGATATCATCAACATATAGCACGAGGAAAGCCACCATATTTTCGTCACTTTTCTTATACACACAGCTCTTATCCGGACATTACACGAATCCATATGACTGGATAACCTCGTCAAACCGGATATTCCAAGACCTTGATGCCTGCTTAAGTCCATAAATGGATCTCTTAAGCTTGCACACTAAGTGCTCTTGGCCTTTAGTAATGAAACCATCTGGTTGCTTCATGTGGATGTTTTCCTCAAAACTTCCATTCAGGAAAGCCGTCTTGACATCCATCTGCCAAATCTCATAATCTAAATGAGCGGGAATAGATAAGAGAATCCGGATTGACTTAAGCATGGCTACCGACGAGAAGGTTTTCTCATAATCGATCCCTTCTTTCTGAGTGTACCCTTTCGCCACCAATCTTGCCTTAAAGGTTTCAACCTTCCCGTCAGCTCCTCTCTTGCATTTGTAAACCCACTTACACCCAATGGGTTTTACCCCATCTTGTGGTTCTACAAGCTCCCAGACTTGATTGTGATCCATAGATCCAATCTCAGACTCCATTGCAATTTTCCAAGAATCTGCATCTTTGTCTTGGATCGCTTCGTCGTAGGTCCTGGGATCCAATTCATTTAGTCCTTCAGGGAAATCTGAAGATTCACCCAAACCAATGAATCTGTCAGGTTGGCGTACAACCCTCCCACTGCGACGAGACAGTTCCTGTACTTCTGTGACACATTGTGCAGTAATTTGTGGTTCCTCTTCTTGTGTTGTTGGTGTTAGATTTGAATTTTCCCCTCGAAGTTCCTCGAGTACTATCTCACTTCTTAGGCTATGATTTATCACATAGTCTTCCTCTAAGAATCGAGCATTGGTATTCACAATGATCTTCTGATCCTTAGGACTATAAAATAAACCACCTTTCATTCCTTTGGGATATCCAACAAATAGTCTAACATCTGTACGTGGTGCCAGCTTATCAGCTTCCTTATCCAGCACATGTGTTGGACTACCCCAAATCCAAAAATGTCCAAGACTGGGCTTTCGTCAAGTCCAAAGTTCTGTGGGCGTAGATGGGACTGATTTTGATGGAACCACGTTAAGAATATAGGCTGCCGTTTCCAAGGCATATCCCCAGAACGAAATGGGCAGATCTGAATAGCTCATCATCAATCTAACCATCTCTAACAATGTTCTGTTCCTTCTCTCTGCCACGCCGTTCTGCTGTGGCGTTCCCGGCGCAGTCAACTGGGATGTAATCCCATTCTCTGCTAAGTAGTCCCTAAATTCATTCGAGAGGTACTCACCACCACGATCAGACCATAGTGATTTGATACTTTTACCTATACGTTTTTCCACTTCCACTCTGAATTCTTTGAAAGTCTCAAAGGATTCTGACTTGCGGCGTAGCAGGTATATGTATCCATACCTTGAGTAATCATCAATGAACGTGATGAAATAATTTTTACCCTCCTCGAGCCTGCACTAACATAGGGCCACATAAGTCTGAGTGAATCAAATCTAGTACCTCTTCAGATCTATTCCCTTTATCCTTAAAGGGTCGCTTGGTCATTTTACCTTCCAAATAGGATTCACACAAAGGAAACGATTCTAGGACCAATGAAGACAAGGGCCCATCATTTACTAGTCTTTATATCCGTTTAAGGTTAATATGGCTAAGCCTAAGATGCCAAAGATAGGTTTGATTCATTTCCGAAGGTTTTTTTCGTTTGTTAGGGTTTATGATCGATGTATTCAGGAAATGCATTTGCGTAGTGTTTTTGTAACGACCCGGTTACCGGACTGACGGTTGTCCCCACAAACCAACACAAGTCTTTCCAGCGTGCTTTGACCTCACTCACACGCTCCCTGAGAAACTTTCCAGGGAGTCACCCATCCCACCATTGCTCCAGGTCAAGCACGCTTAACTTTGGAGTTCTGGTGGAACGAGCGCCAGAAAAGAAGATGCACCTTGTCAGTATGAGTAGCACCAATCAAATCCTTTAAGCTCTCCTCAACTATATAGTCTCATTCCTGTATAGCCTCAGAATCCCTCTCTTTCTGGTGGATTCGGTTCATTCATGTACCCCTTCACTTGGAAGTCTTATAGGAGCCGCTCTTTGTCCGTGCCTTGCACCGGCGATCACTCCACGCTTCGGCCCCGGACGTCACAGTTTTGCATAGGATTAAGTAAATAAAGATGCCCATCTAATATGCCAGAACAGATAAAATGTTTATCACTAAAGATAACAACCTTGTTATCAAAAGAAACAGAATATCCATCCATAAAAAGTTTAGAAACTGAAATCAAGTTTCGCCTAAAACCAGGCACATAAAGACAATCCTTTAAAACTAAAATCCTGTCACTACTGAAAGATAAGGTTACGTCTTCTACTGCAACTGCCGCCACTTTCGTAGCATTGCCCATGTAGACTGAAATCTCTCTATCACTCAGCTGTCTTTTTACCAGGAACTCCTGTAAAGACAATCAAACATGATCAGTATCTCCAGTATCTACTACCCATGACTAAGTAGAACAAGTAGCTAAACATGTTTCAACGACAAGAGATTGAGACATGCTCTTTTTTTTCTTTTTGTTAGGACAATCCGCCTTCCAGTGACCTGGTTGGCCGCACTTGAAACACTTTGTCTTTGACTTAAATTCCTCGGGAGGAATCTTAGTCTTGGACTTCTTCACCTTAGGCGCCCCCTCTGCAGCTTTCTTGGATGCGTTCCTCTTTTTCCTTTTAGTACCAGAAGAAGACGCCCTATTTTCAGCTAGGTGTGCCTCCGGATTTTCCTTTTGAAGTAACTCAGCCGCCTGAAGATCCATGAGTAGTTCATTCAGGCCGACATCCCTTTTAATCATGTTAAAGTTCAGCCTGAACTGCTCAAACCTCGAGGACAAGCTATGAAGAATAATGTCAATTTGAGAATCATCATCCAGCTCTCCAGCCAAGGTCTCGATCTCAGATAAATACCCCATCATCATGAGAACGTGATCCTTAACAGGTGTGGAGTCAGACATCCTCGCATCCATTAGCTTTTTCATTACCAAATGGCGTGTCGAGCGGTTCTGATGACCGAAGAGCTGCCTAAGGTTGTACATGATATCATGAGCGGTTTTCATAGGTTCATGTTGATGTTGCAACACATTCGACATGGATGCCAGAATGTAATGGCGTGCTATCTCATTAGACCTAACCCACTTATCATATGCAACCTTTTTGGCTTCGTCAGAACCCTCATCTGGCTTCTGAGGACATACCTCTTCAAGTACGAATTTGTGTCCTTCCGCAGTGAGAACAAGATTAAGGTTTCGAATCCAGTCATTGTAATTTTCACCGATTAACTTGTTTTCTTTTAGAATAGAAGACAAGTTGGAGAGTGCCATGATGATATAGAATAACTGAAAAATAAACATGCAGTACAGTCACAAACTTTAGGATACTCACATATAATCGTATACCTCAAAAAATTATATGTAATCCACTAACATTTTAAAAATGTTTCTTATAAGCCACGTTAGTGTGGATGTTTATAAGATTCATCCTTAAATAGGTAAAACCACCTTTAATTTACCTCCAGTCAAATTTCCTTATGACAAGTAAATTAATAGTCAGAAATAACCACGGTCATGTAACCTTCCAATTAATAAGCCACGTTAGTGTGGACGTTTATAAATAAATTACACCTAAGCGTGAACACCATCATCTTAGCACCAAGTCCACTATTTCGAACTCCCTGCTCCAGTTGGAGGAGTCAGTTTGTTCTAGTAGTGTTCTACAGCTATCTTGATAAAGAAGTTTAATTTCTAGAGATAACAGTGATATGACACATCCGTTATGGAGGAAGATCTATTGTTAACTCGCATGTCTATCACATCTCAATTAAACCAGATTAATGGAGATTGTTTCAGATTTCTACATACTTTGGTATGAATCTCTCCCACTTAGTTATTTAAGATTGAGGTTTCATTTTATCCCATTGTAAAACATGCAAACATCACATAAAAAGATAAAACACCATTGCATGCTTCAAACAACATAATAAGCAATAATAATAAAAACCAACTATCATGGCTTATATCTCATGTTGCTGAATGAGATAAAACTGGAAAGTCAGCTCCGGAAACTCGGGCATGGCCGCCGCCCCATCACTGCGCCTCGCCGAAAATCCTAGCTCCAATTAGGATTTCGGGACGTGAATCAGTGACACTTCCTTTCTTGAGCTGTACTACTCTCCTTCTTTAAGTTGATCTTCAAACTTTATTCAATATAGAATTTCTATTCTTTAAAGGAAAAAACTAATATATCTAGAATAAAATTACAACTCAATAACTTGGTCTAATAGTTTTATTTCTATTACATTAAAACAACATAAAATAAAACCTAGACCTAATCCATGGATTTTCTCATGGATTAAAATCACGTAGCCAAACCGGCATACGGCCCATCATACATCCAACATAAATTAAAACATACATCACATAATTAAGGAGCCATGATAGTCGGTAACCCTGCAAACAAGTCAGTCTACAAATCCAACAATCACAATTACATGATTAGCATAAAATAACATATGATATCCACACATGACATTATTAAATAATATTCAAAATTTTCAATTAATAAAATTAATTAATTCGATATTATCCACAAGATAAAAATTAGAAATTAAAATAATTATCCACCAATTTTAAACTTGTTATTTTTGAAAATATAACTAAAATAAATCTGGAAATTATTTAAAATTATCCACCAAATTTATTTAATATTTTCAAACCACCCTAATTAATTAATATTTGGATATCTTGCTGTAAATCAAAATTCTAATCCAAATATTATCCATAAGAATCTAAATCTTTAAGGATAAGGTTTGAAGATTTGATCCACTTCAAAATCTTCCAAAACCTATCCAAAATTAAATTCTTATCACAATTGGATTTTGATAATTATTCATATATATCCAAAATCACCTTATTAAATTCTAATACATAGATTTTCAAAAATTACTAGATTAATAAATCTGAAAATTTGATCCACTTCAAATTCTTCCATTTTTAAAAATCTATTTTCAAATCTATCTATATTAAAATTAGGTAAACTACGATATACATCAAATAATATCAAATCTTAATACAACACTCCAAATTTTCGAAACACACCATTAAATAAATCTGAAAATTTGATTTTCATCAAAATCTTCTCCAATTTTATTTAACAATGATCGAAAATTTAATACCAAAAATTAGGGAAATTAAACATCAAATTTTTGAAAATTTGATGCTCCAATTTTTGAAACACGCATCTAATTAAATCTAGAAATTTTGATAAATAAAAAATCTATTCCAAATCTAATTAAGATATGACCGAAAATTACAATCCATCCAAAACTAGAATTTTCGAAACACCATAAAAAATTCATCCAAGTTTTGAACACAACCAATTCGAAAATATGAACACATAAATCTGAAAATTTAAGCAACTTAAATATTTCATCAAATTTAAACATATTTTTCGAATTAATCCTAGGATTTAATCTAGAACAGTGCCAAAACCCGCTCTGATACCAATTGTTGGGTTTTTTCAAATTGAACCACCGCAGGATCTAATTGCATTTTCATTAATCCTAATGTCATATAGATCTTAAATTCATGCGTCTCATATGTTTTAATTAACCGAGTTTAATTAACATGCAAATCCGGTTTTCGATTCTACTAAAGCAGAAACATAGAATACCGAAAAATGACTTACAAATTAAACGACGGGTGGAGGACAAGATTAAATGTCTAATCTTGTTGTTGTATGAATGATAATAGGCGCCCCTTGATGCTATTCCACTCATTGATCTTCTGTTGTATTCCCGGACTGAATCTAGTTTCAGGGTGGGCTGAAATCTACTAGATCGGTATGGAATCTGTGGAGATCAAGAGAACACGAGAGGGTTGATATATATGACATAAATTTTGTGACTCCACCCTCTTAAGAGGGTGGACGAAATTGGTGTCCCAGTTGGACTAGAATTCTCTCTCTATCTCTTGTTCTATCTTCAATTCAATCCAATCTCTTTTTGGGCTACAACAGGGATCTAGAAGAATATTAAATTGGTCCATTAATTTATTTAATATCCAATATCCAATAAACTTAGGATATAATTAAATAAATTAAGTATTATTTTTATTCCACTAAAGAAATAATACTGACCTACCAATTTAATACATATTTCTGAATATGCTTTCTCCTTTAGTCCAGCCATTCCCCATGTTTAAGATATAATGCCCATTAATTAATTATGTAAGCTTTTGACAACTATAATTAATTAATTAATATTTTTTCCTTGAGTAGTACCACACAAGTTTTACTCATGCACGGAATAAATTCCACCTGCAGGGTTTCAACATGAACTTACATTTCCTCAAGGGGACACCATCAACCTAGCGCACCAGGACACGGTGCCCCTACATATTGCACGACCCATCATAAGTGTAAATGTCACAATCCAAGATATCGAGATTATTGATCCTATGAAAGAATCTCACCCTTTGATAAATCAAAGTTGCAAACACTACACGTATAGGGGTTAAGAACCCGAACTCTGTGGATTCTTATTCTCTCATTTAAGGTCAAAATAGAGAATGGAATCCTAAGTAGATCCTCCTCAATACACTCGTCTGTGTATTAGAATAATCAGTTGGTCAAGACAAACTAACTATCAGATTATTCTACAGCGTACCGATAGCGGGTTCAGTGCCATCTAGACCGTGAGCCTTTTAATACATTACAAGGAACCTATGATATGATCTAACCGTGTGTTTACCCACACCATGTCATCTACAATGTAAGTATAGTGAACATGCATGTAAATATAACAATTTAAATGCAAATAATGACTGCAATTGTATTCATTCTATATCATCATAAAACCATCATCAATAATGTATACAAAAGACAGTTTTTCTAGTATACAAAACCAACAGTCTACACTCCTCCTCCCCGGCGAAGGCCAAGTCATGCTGGATCTAGAACTTCCGAGAAAAAATGCACTGTGGAGTCTTTGGAAATATCCACACGTGTACCACCACGACTGCTCATACAAGTTAAAGGAAAATCTACCTAGTGAGATCATCCAACTCCTGGATATCGCAGGTCACATCCTGCACGAAAACATTGAGACGATCCAGTTCTCCGAACTTAAAGCTCATCTAATGGCCACTCTATTCCTCTGAGGCAAAGCCGACTGGGCTTCCTTTATCCTTACTGAACTGTGAAAAAATGTAGACCGAGCAGAATATGATCCGACAACTGGCACATTCTGAGAAAATGTTGGGTTTATGGGTCACATAAGCCACATTATTCTTAGTCAATTTGACGAGGCAATTCCAACCGGAGAGCCAATCGGACGAAGGGATATGCTCCCGACCATCTACTGCCATCCAATCCTGAAGAAATCGCAACAACCGGGAACTGCTGACTCAAGTCGTGGAAAGAGACCGTTGGTCGCAACTGCCAGCTTCTCAGACAAAAGGCAGTTGTTGATTGAGAGTGAGCATCTCTCTAGACTGAGCGATCAGTCTACAATACCCGCCATCTCACAATCTCTCACCTCAGTCCATCGCGACTTATTTGAGGATGAGTTCGAGCAAGTTCTAGACCATCAGCTACGAAGCTGTTTCGGTCTAATTGAGGGCAGCAACCCCTCATTATTCGAGCACTTGAGAAGATACCTCTAGTATCATCTCTGGAGATTTCAAATCAATGAGGCCACCATGTTCCACCTCATCCACACTCATGGATCCTTCTTCTGGATCAACGAAGGCCATTGGAGTAGAATTTGGATGAATCATCCACTCAGCTCGCCGCCAACGCTTTCGGAAATAATGGATTCAATGATCAAATGAATCTAGTATAGCCTACCAACCGACGCTCCTCTTCCAGACAATGAGCTAGCCAACTCCTCCTGCACCCCATTTATTGAAAACCTACCAATCGCCTCAAACGATGAGATCTTCACCAACCTGGCATCCATGGACTTCAGAGAGCAAGATCTCTCTCTCACCACTGATCGTGGTCAGTTCATGATGACTGAAGAAGCTTATGCATGGTTCTCTTTGCCCATGCCCATTCCTTTAGTTCCCTTAGTCTATGATGACAACTTGGCAACTGCATTCACCTTTTTGCCAAATCTATCAATGTCTTCATATGATCTACACCAGTTTACCCTTTTGGATGATGCCAAAACGGGGGAAGATTGAAGGTATGATGATGAAAATGTAACTCTTGGAAGGTATGATGATGAAAATTTAACTCTTTGGGAGCAGATCCAAAGAGAAGTACAGCTTGAGGGGGAAGCTCAGCTTCAGGGAGAAGCTTGTAGAACACATGAAGTTAAAGAAAAAGGAGAATCAAGCAGGAAAAGAAGAAGCAGCTGAGGAAGTGAAGTAGTAGTTCTATCTACTATCAAAAGCTGATATGATAGCTATGATATTAAAAGCTATATGCTCTGATCTATACGCTCTGATCTATATGCTCTGATTTAATCCCTCAATATTATGCTCTCAGAACTATATATGATACATGCTCTAATACTTCAATATCATGCTTCAATATCATATCAAGCCTTGCTCATGCTTATGCACATTCCCTGATACCTTGATAATCATGCTCTGATAGTTCAAAATGAAAGTATGTTTAAAATGAAAGTATGCTCTGATACTTGAATTCCTGCTCTAACTTGCTCTGATATCAAGCTTTGCCTATAAGCGAACTACAGCACGTCTCTTAGACGAACATTTGCAGTTTTTCCATCATCATTGACAAGGTTTTGACATCATCAAAAAGGGGGAAATTGTTAGGAAAAACTATCAAGGAACCCCTAGATAAGGTTTTGATGAGATGTCAAAACTATTCCTGAAAAACTAACCAAGATCCAAGCTGTAGATCTGAGCTGACCAATCTAGAGCCTCAAGAAGGAACTCAACTGAAGCCAGAGTCAACCCAACTGGAGCATGGTCAACTAGCTGGAAGGATACGCCAACTAGTCAGAACTCAATCCAACTGAGGGTTAAAGGAGTCGAACCAGTCAAAACAAACTGACAGCTAAGTCAGCTGAGCTAAGAGAAAAATCAACAAGACTGAAGAAACTGATAAGAGATCAGTTTAACTGAAGACTGGAAGTATCCAGCTGATGGCCAAACTTAACTTCAGCCGAACTGAAGTAGACAGACGAATCAGTCAAAGGCTAGAACTGAAGTCAGCCAGCTTGTAGGAGAAAACAACCAAATATCTGACGAGGAAGCTCGAGAAAGATCAGTCAAACTGACATGCCAGCCAACAACTTATGATCAGTTAAGGTGCCAAGAAAGCTCAAGAAAGACCATTTGAACTGACAAGCTATTCAACAGCTTGTGATCAGTCGAACTGGAGGAAGAAGCTCAGAACTGCCAACTGGAGTGATAGCCGAACTAAGTAGACAAGCTCAGAACTGCTAACTGGAACTCAGACTTGCTAAACTGGAGCTCAGAACTACCAGCCAGAGAGTCCTAGAGTTAATGCTCAAATGAAGATCTTGGAATAAATGTTCCAGCAGAGATCCTGGAATTAAATATCCAACAGAGATCGATTGGCAAAGCAACGGCTACTGGAATTAAATATCCAACAGAGATCGATTGGCAAAGCAATGGCTACTTCAACCAAAAGCTCCAATGATCATAAAGACCATATGCCATTGATGAACCAACAGAGCCACCGATCAATGGAACTCAACGGTTACAAAATCACTCTTCTATAAAAGATGAGTGAATCAAAGTTTTCAAATGACTTTTACACGACTTTCATTCTTGAAACCTTCATTCAAGTTGTTTCAATTTACAACTGCGCTTTCTTTCTCCCTCCCACATAGCTCAAGTTCAGCATTTGCTAAACCTACAAGAGTCCAACTGAGAAGAAGAATCCACAGAATTAAAGTATTCAGCTAGCTGTTGATAATCCAGCCAGAGCAACCTTCTCAGTTCCACCAATACACCGATCAACTACCCAGCTCAATTGAAGGAGCACATCAGTTGATATCCCCTGTTCAAGACTAACCTCTTGAAGATCGAAAGAGATCTAAAACCTTGTAAAGACGTCAATAGCACCTACCTCCCTAGCGAGCAGTTAGGGACTGCAAGTCTGAGTCGTCGACCCACTGAGATAGCAAACAGTTACCAGGTTCAGCCAATTGTCCTTCATTGTATAATTTGTAAAGAAACTCAATTTATATAGTGGAGTTGCCCTTCTGCGGAAGGAAGAGAGGACGTAGAAGTTTGAGACTTCGAACCTCTATAAATCGTCTGTGTGTTGTACTGTTTTGCTTATACTCGCATATCTTTGAACTGTACACAAGCTCACACAATCTGCACTAAAGCTGTCTAAAAGTGCTCAACTGATCTGTGCATAGATAAGTTGCTAAGCGAGTCAAGGGCCCTTATTATTCCGCATTTGAAGTAAAGTTTTTATATCACTTTATTCACCCCCTCTCTAAACTGACATCGACTCGTCCGGGACCAACACTATTATTAAACCAAGTCATGGTTTGCTCTTGTTCCACCGCCTCCACTAAGCTACATTTATCTAACACCTCACGGAATCATTCCATCTGAGAATAAAGCCGAGGTCGTCCTCCTTTCTTTTCTCTGCAAAGAGGAATCTCATTGAAGTCGTCACCAACAAGCCATGGCAGCTGGTCCATCAAAGTACCTCTTGCAAGTTTCCTTATCAGATCCCAGGAGGAAGTCCTCAATAAGCAATCAGGGTTCCCATAAAAACCGGTAAATTGCCAAAACTTGTCCTGCCACCTAACTGTACAATCAGTATGACCTTGAGAGTAAGATTTTATCGTAACATCCAAAGGCGCTTTCCATAGGAGCAATAGACCTCCACTGGCACCTACCGAATCCACACCAAATAAACTCTCTAGTTGGAAACGAGATTTCCAGCTTCCACATCTCACCACCTGAATCTTAGTCTCACAGATAAAGACCAAACAAGGAGCTCGATCAGCCATAAGCCGCCGAAATTCCTGGAACGCTCGTGTGCTCCCCAAACATCGAGTGTTCCAAATCAAAGCATTCATTGGGCTCAGTAGGGCTGGGATATAGCCTCCGTCGTTGATGCCATCTTGTGTAATGGTAGTTCAGATGGAAATTTAAGTTTTTCCCCCCTTTTAATTGGGGAAACCTCTTTCTGTATCACTCAGCCGCTTCTAGCCCAGTAACCTTGCTGAGAGTGAAGAGAGGTTAATCCCCCCCAACTTCTTCTCTCTCGCCCTTCTTTTCCACGACATGGACATAGACAAGCCCCTCCCCCTTCCTTTTCCTTTCCTAGGAGGTTTAGGAGACAAGTATTAAGTTTTTTCGAGTGCATTAGCCACAGCTGTAGGAGGGGGGTCTGCAAACTGAGTGGCAACTCCCAGCCCCTTTTGACACTTATCAACCTCCATGGAAAAGATTCCACAGTCACTCTCAATCACCACCTCCTCCCTCTCCAAGACCCCTCCCAAACCCATCTCCAATTGCCTCAGCCTAAGCTCTCCCTCCCTCTCGCTAAATATCTCGGACTCACCCCTCATCTCCTCCACCTTCTCACTAGACCCCTTCAACCCTACAAACTCCTCAGTCTCACCCCTCATCTCCTCATCCCTCTCACTAGACCCCTTCAACCCCACAACCTCCTCGGATACACCCCTCATAAACTCCTTCCTTACACTAGACCCATTCAAACTTACAGACCCCTACTTTGAAATGCCAGCCAAACCATGGACCACCATCGCACCTTCATCAATAAAAAAGGTCTCGACTCCGTATCCTCCTTTGACCCCATAGAATCTGATGCCCCTCTTGACGAGGAGCCCCTGTCCTTTAGCCCTGCCTCCAAGCCTCCCTTCATTCGACGCACCTCCGTCACTCGAGCCGCACGGAGCCAATTACCAAATGCCAAGTTATTTTTATCTGTCGTGTCATCTGTGCAATGGTGTAGTACATGACCCACTTGACCACAAGCAAAATAGAAATCCGGGAGCCTTTCATAGAGCAGAAGAATAATACGGCTCTCGCCCGTTGAGACGTCCTCAACCCTCACACACCGCTGGAGTGGTTTAGAGAGAGGTCTACAAATTCTAACCCTAGCAAATTGGCCAACACAACTTCCTCCTTCACCCACATCCACCTCCTTAATGGTCCCCACTTGTTAACCAATTTTACGGACATCCGGTGGGTTCATACATGCCAACAAGAGATTATGCAGTTAGACCCATACAGAGAACTCATCAAACATGACATCTGATGGGCTTTGGAATCCAATGAGCGCTTTAAACATCATCAAACTATTAAAAAAGTGCCATGGGCCATCTTGCAGGGCATGACTCCGATCCTCAAAAGATCCAAACACAATCACAAACAGGTTATACCCCACAATTTCTATGTCTACCGAACGACGCAAATGAAGAATCTTAGGCACTTGGATTCTTAGCGTTTCTCGATTGACAACTCTCATAGAGAAAACTTTTCCAATGAGAGATCTACGAAGATCACTCGTTGATTTCACAGATGCCGAAGTCTCGATATGAACCGTCGCATTTTTTGCCTCCTGGGATAGTTTAAGTTCTTCCACCAACCTTGCCACCCCGTCTGGATCCATTGAAAAACCCCTACTCTCACGAAGATCGTCAGGAAGGCATCTCTCAAAGGCGAGAGAAAACTTCACTCAGCCGAAAACCTAGCAGCCGCCTAAGGATTTTTCGCCGAGGATTTGAGTTTTAGAACTGAAAGTGCCAAAGTTAATAACAGAGCTATCTTTTCATAGGAAGGAAATCCTAAACTGTAGTCGATGAATTTGTTTAATAAAACATCAATTTTAATCTCAGGATGTAAGTTATTCAAAATTGACTGCTTTTTATTTCCTATATTATATCGTTTATAGCTCGAAAACAAGATTGGTGAAATAACGGATTCACGTAATGATTAAATATTTAAAAATCAGAAAAAGAATATTACTTAATAAAATGAATAGTATATATGGTAAAGTGTGGTTTTAATAATGTGTATTGTGTATCAATTATGATTTTACTTTAATTGGTGGAAAAATATTTTATTTTTTTTTGAGAAGAGTGGAAAAATATTATTGATAAAGAGGAAAAAAGTGAGAACAGAATAAATAGTATTTTTTTGTGCAAAGATATTACTTGTGTTTTTGCACAGAATAAAGATGACATCAAACGTGATTAATAAAATAGAAGATTAAATGTGATTAGAAACAGGAGAATCAACTACTTAATACGTATATTGGCCTTGGCTCTTGGGCATGAGATTTACTGTTAAATTTTAATGAAACCAATAAAATCACAAATATATATTAGATGTCAAGATACTATATATTAGACGATATTATAAATAGGGTTAAGGGCCACATAACCCCCTCGACTATTTTACAAGGGTCACATTGCCCCTTTTTTAACTATTTGGTCCATTTAGCCCCCTCGACTCTCTAAAATGGCTCACATTGCCCCTTTAATGAATGAAAAATTTAACACCATTAACAAACACATACTAACACACATTTTACTCACACACTAAGTTTTTTGATATATTTTTACACACAATTTTACAATTAACCAAAATTATTATAAATTAATAAATTATGGTTAATAATAACTAAAATAATAAATACCGATAAATTGATTAATAAATTAACTAACACATAATAATAGTAATATAGTATGAAAATTTCAATAAATTGATTAATAAATTAACTAAAACATAATAATAGTAATATGCATACATATATATATATATATATATATATCGAGTTAATTTATAAAATTATTTTGAATTTTAAAATTCGATGATTCAATGATGAATTCTACAATAGATATATTGAGTCTTCGTTTATGATGATTTAATATTTTGGAAATGGAGTATATTTATAAATTTCAGATTTGCTTAGATTTTTCATCTTCAAAAGTCATTATGTAGTGAAATTAATTAATTTGTGGGTCCGTTTTACCATTGAAAATAAAGTCGAACACTTAATTGCAAATTTGAAATGTGTAGATGATGGTTTTTAGATTCAAATAATTTTATGAATTATCTAAATATATATATATATATATATATATTATAAATAATGAATTTTTCATACTATATTATTATTATTATTAAGTGTTAATTAATTTATTAATAAATTTCATAGTATTTATTATTTTATAAACTGCTAACCATAATTTATTAATTTGTATCACTTTTGGTTAATTGTAAAATTGTGTGTAAAAATATATGAAAATCTTAATGTGTGAATAAAATGTGTGTTATTGTTGTTTGTTAATGGTGTTAATTTTTCTATTCATAGAAGGGGCAATGTGAGCCATTTTAGAGAGTCGATGGGGGCTAAATGGACCAAATAGTCAAAGAGAGGACAATGTGACCCTTGTAGAATAGTCGAGGGGGCTATGTGGCCCTTAACCCTTATAAATAATATACACATGAATGCATCGATAAAATGACATAATATGTACCACTAAAATAAACAAAAAAGGGGCGCCCTTTCAGTTTCAAAGGGTCTGCTTTGTTTCACTTACATTAAAAACAAAAACAAAAACAAACAAACAATTCAATAGAAGAGAAAATTTTAAGCTAAATGAACACCACATGTATGATAAAATGCCTAGCAAGAAAAGTGCAAACATATCTCAAACTTTCCCAGAGGCTAACAGCACTTGATCAATAACCTTACGTAGATTCTGATGCGATGAATTCTTAGCAGATTCTAGTGCAATATTCTTCCACTCCATCGCCCTCTTCTTCATCTCTCTACGACTCTACCCTTCTCTCCGACCATCAGCGTTTGTACAAGGTTTTGGACTTCATCCCTCTTCACATTTTTGTCTATCTCCATTCCAACGCCCCAATGCGTGCAGCAATACCAGCAATTCGTCTGTTGCTCGGCAAAGAACGGTCAGCAAATCATGGGCACTCCACTGCATATTGCTTTCGAGAGTCGAGTTCCATCCATTGTGCGCGTGTCAAGAATCCCCCCACGGTAGGGTGGCTAAGGACTTTCTCCTGAGGGCACCAGCTCGCTATCAGCCCTCTCTCTCTCGTCACCTCAACAAAATCCGGCGGAAGCACCTTTCTGTCGGCGGAGACAAGGTCGGGCCTTATGATCCAGAGAAATGCCCGGTTGGAGTTAGCGAGCCCCCATGCAAACTCAGTGAGTTGATGGGGTGTCATCACGGTTATGCTACCAAAATTTACGTAGACAACTGAGGGGCGCATGCGCGTCGAGCCCGTCAAGGCACTCGGGGTCCTCTCTCCATAGGTTTGATCCGAGTTGGTCAACAATATGGTCCTTGACCAACTCGTGCTCGAGCTGGAGAGGTCCGATGCCATATCATTACAAGAATTCTTCGTTTTAGCGACGGGCTTACCGACGAAAAAATTTCGGGTCGTATTTACCGACGGACTTGTGACAGAATTGTCCTTCACTAATATTAACGACAGAATACAGACGGAAGAGCAGTTGTTAACAATAACGACGATACATTTCCGTCGTTAAAATTTAAATTTTAGAATTTATTTATTTCCAGAAAATTTAACCGTCGTTAATATTCTAAATTCACTATAATTTAATTCTGGAAAAGAGTACCGACGGAACATAGACGTCGTTAAAATTAAAATATTTATATAGAAATTATTTTAATTCGACGAAACATTTACGACGAATGTGGTCTGTCATTAATATTAAGATTTTTTGAATTTATTTAAATGCCCGCAAAAATAACGACGGACTTATGCCGTCTATTTTGATTTTCGAATTATTTAAATTCTGGAAAAGCTAACGACGGAACTGTCCGTCGTTAGTATTATCATTTTTGAAATATTTAAATTCTGGAAAAGTTAACAACGGAACTGGCCGTCGTTAATATTATGATTTTCGAATTATTTAAATTCTAAAAAAGTTAACGACGGAACTGTCCGTCGTTAATATTACGATTTTTGAATTATTTAAATTCTGGAAAATGTAACGACGGAATCGGCCGTCGTTAATCCGTCGTAAGATTTCCGATATAGGAAAAAAATCTGCCTTCTTCTTCATTTTCCCCCAAATCGAACCCGATCGAGTAACGAGCCCTAGCCACCTCTTCTACCGTCGTCGTCCTGCCGCCTGCCATCGCCGCCCTCCGCCCCCCTCTCTCTCTCTCTCTCTCTCTCTCTCTCTCTCTCTCTCTCTCTCTCTCTCTCTCTCTCTCACCGGCCTGCGCCCCCAATCCCTCCCCTCAGTCCACTGCCGTCGCCGCCCAGCCGCCCTGAAGGTAAGTCTGCAATTTTTGTTTTTTTTTTTAATTTCAATATTTTTTTAAAATTACAGTTTTAAATATATCTAATTTATTTTTCTGTATGTATATACTATAGTTGGTGCATATTGATTCCCCAGCTAGATACAAGATAGCCTAGCTAGTGATTGCCAAATAACAAGTCTAATTCAAACTTATATTTTATATATTTATATATATATATATATATATATATATATATATATTTATTGTGTGTGTGTGTGTGTGGAGACAATTAATAGATAAGAGTTGTAGAAGATGACACAAATTTTGGATTTGCTGAAGATTGAGTGAGAAGTGTAGATTGCAAAAGTGATCACCTAATTATGCTCCAAAGGCATTGGATTCAGTTAGTTAATTCCCCTTTTTTACTCTAATAAATTCTGTAGGTTTGTGGATTCGTGACATCAAACTAGTTCAACCTATTTAATTAATTGGGAATTTATTTGATTCATATTAGCTTTCTTTCTTTTAAGTTGGGTGTGTTTGGTGGTGGGTCTCTCTCACATCTCTTAATTAGATTAGTGGAAATCATACACCTTTAATCACCAAAGGAAAAGCCTAAAGTTTTTGGAGATCAGTCGCATTTTTTTAATTAGAAGATGCTCTAATTATTGCTGCCTGACGTTTGATTAAGGACAAAGTATGGTTTAAATGTCACACTTAGAGCTTTGATCATCTATTAATTTGTGCAAGCATTAGGTGTTAGTATGTAATTTTTTTAAATTTTGGGATAAAAGTAAAAATACGTCAACCTTTGGGTACTAGAGTATAATTTACTTTTTAAAATATGTCAACTATGATTGTATATCCAATAGTACTAGGCTATATTTTCTCAAAAATACTAATAATAAATAGATTATATTAATTTATAAATATCATTCTCTGTATGATTTAGTTATAAATTTAATAAGAATGTCAAATTGTTAACTATAGGTGATTGTTAACAGGCTTAAGCTTGCCCTTCCAACCATTATCTATGTCTCCTAATATGCTTTTATTCCTGGTCATATCATTTCTGATAATGCCTTGTTTACTTTTGAAATCTTTCACTATATGAAATCCAATAAAAAAAAGAGTGCTTTGCCTTTAAATTAGACATGTCTAAGGCTTATGACCGAGTAGAGTGGGTATTTATCCATTGTATGCTTGAGAAGTTAGGTTTTGAGATCAGTTTTTGAATTTGATTATGAATTGTGTCACTAGCATGTCTTCTTCAGTGTTGGTTAATGGTTCTCTTGGTGTTCTTTTTTTACCGGGGAGAGGCCTCCGTCAAGGTGGCCCTCTCTCCCCTTTTTCTTTTTCTCTTCTATGCAGAGGCATTGTCTACTCTGATTCGGAAAGTTAAGACACAAAACTTGCTTCATGGTGTGAAATTATGCAGACGGGCACCTCCGATTTCACAATTATTCTTCGCGGATAATAACATTATCTTCGGCAAGTCTAATGAAGAGGAGTTGTTTGAGGTTAAGCATGTTCTAGATGTTTATGTGAATGCATCTGGTCAGGTTATTAATCTTGACAAATTTGAGTTAGCTTTCAGTGCTAGAGTTGAGACGAGAACGGCGAAAAGACTTGCAGAAAAACTAGCGGTTAGAAGAGTTCAAAAGCATGGAATCTATCTTGGAATCCCTTGTACTATTGGGAGATCCAAGAAAGAAGAGTTCCAAATGTTAGAGGATAGAGTGAGAGAAAAATTGAAAGATTGGAAAAAGAGGTCTCTGTCCATTGTATGGAGAACGGCGCTCATCAAATATGTAGTACAAGTTATTCCTATCTACCTAATGAGTGTTTTCCTCATCCCGGACCATATTTGTCAGCGCATCAACTCCCTTGTTGCCAATTTCTTGTGGGGGCAGAAGGAGAAGGAACGTAAAATGCATTGGTGTTCATAGGAATCAATTTGCAAGCCAAAAGTTGTTGGAGGATTGGGTTTCGGGATATTGGGCAATTCAACAAAGCTCTTTTTTTATGTCAAGGGTAATCTGGAGCCGCTACCGAGGTGCACTCTAGGTAATCTCACTCCTGTGTAATAGCCTGCAAACCACACAGGAGAAGTAAACCACACTTGGCATGCCAAGTATCACAGGCTCACACTTAATGGTATTGGTGGTGGGATTCGAACTTGAGACCTTTGGCCTCAAGATAACATCGCTCCACCACTGGGCCATCCCAAGGGGACAACAAGGCCCTTCTTGCTAAGCAAGCGTGGCGTCTTCTCCAGAAAAAAGGGCCTCTCATTGAAAAAATCCCTCCAAGCCAAAATACTACCCTAGAATACATTTTCTCAATGTTGTAATTGCACAAAATCCTTTCTTTACTTGGATAAGCATTATGGTGAGAAGAGAAGTTATTCAGCACGGAGTGTTTTTCCATGTGTGAAGTGGTCAAAATATTCGAGTTTTGAGAGATCATTGGCTACCTAGTCTTCCTGGTAGAATTATAGGACCTGCAAGTATTGAGCAGAACTTGGAGATGACGGTCTCGGAGTTGTTCAATCACAATGGAGAAGAGTGATAGGCGAGTAAAGTGAATACATTATTTCATCCAAAGGTTGTGAAGAACATTTTGGCATTCTCACTTCTTCGACATAGGAGTGAAGATAGGTGTATCTTGAAGCATACAAAAAATACGGTGTATTCGGTCAAAACGGGTCATCATCTGGCCTGCGAAAGCCGTGACCATTTGTGTAGCTTAAACGAATCTTCAGTCAGTGAGGATCCAGTTTGGAAGTGGATTCACAGCCTTAGAGCGCTTCCAAAGATTTGCCATTTTTTATGGAAGTGTGCCAGAGGTGCTCTACCAGTTGCAGTTGAGTTGAAAAAGAGGCATATTGATGTTGATGATATTTGCAAATAGTGTGGGAAAGCTACTGAGTCGATCGTTAAAGAGTAACACCCGTCGCACCAATTAGATTGGTTATTTATACTCTTTTTATTATTTATTATAAATAAACTCTTAATGGATTATATTATATCGAGGCATTTTTATTTATCTTACGTGTTAATTATACATACATGTGATAAAATTTCTAGATCTTAGTAAGCTACGAAACAAGATCATGCATTTGATGATGATTATGGAATATGTTTCTTGTACTTAGATCTTAAATTAGTTCTGAGTTATATAACTGATCAAGATGGGATATTGAACAATTTAACTCGCACGTATTATACACACTCATAAGATGAGAATGTTAAGTTCCATTGACATTAGTGTGGTGACGTAAATGTATATACATGGGTGCTTGTTGGAGAACAAGTTCACTGAACAAACCCATTAGAAATTATTAAATGGAATTTATCAAAAATATGAATTTCTAAATTACAATAGTACACGGTTAGTCCTTTGACTTGAGACACCATAATAATCTTGTATTAATTATATCTCATTTTGATATAGTCTTTGATTGCATGACAATCGTAACGAGATTATGTTGGATGTTATATTAATTAATATGGAGATTAATGGAGTGGTCAATAAATGATCTATTACTCGATTGTCGAGAGAATCTTCTAATTAAGTTTCATGATTCATGATTCAGAAGACCTTGGCCAAGGCGTGATAAATATTGATTCATTAATGAATTGATTGAATGGAAATGAAAATTTATTATTGGATTGATTGAGTTGTTCATATTATTCCATAACTCAAGATCCAATCGGAAGATTAGATAATAGAAGGAT
The DNA here is from genome assembly GCA_026008535.1 of Perilla frutescens. Lineage (NCBI taxonomy): Eukaryota > Viridiplantae > Streptophyta > Magnoliopsida > Lamiales > Lamiaceae > Perilla > Perilla frutescens. The sequence goes on along the minus strand of BRKX01000003.1, from coordinate 64,950,428 downwards.
CGTACGTGCATAACGATTTGTAATTAAATAGATTTACTCGCTATTTCACCTAGTGCTAGGTGATCATGCTACTTGCTAGATGTTCTCATGATTTGTAGGTTCTCGAAATTAAAGAGTTAATTTCGAGTATATTAATTTATTGGATAAATTAATAGAATAATATTTTATTTGTTAAGTTGTAAATGTTACAAGCCTACTACTAGTGCTAGATGTGAACCTAAGAGGGTTACACAAATAGATTGGAATTGTATCGGTTGAATTGATTCAATTGTTGAATCCAATTGATTAATGGTATTGATTAATTGAGACTATTTTTTATTTAATTAGTTAAATCAAATAATCAATTAAAATATTTAATTGGAATTAATTGGATTAAAAGTCTAATTCAAAATATGAATTAAATTAATTAGATTAATTTAATAGATATATAGATTTAATTGGATTAATTTATATGGTGTAAAATGTTAATTCTATTTTGTGGAATTATATTTAATTGAGAATCTCTACAATTAAAAGATTGAAGAGGTCTTTAATATGATTAAAGAGGCCATTAATGTGATTAAATGGAAAAATCAATTACCATTGAATTGATTTTTTGATATGGCCTATCATATGAAATAATAGGTGATGAATGTGATCATTATTATTATTCATTCCATTTTCTCATATGATTCTCTAGTTCTCAATTTTTACACATAGCATATTTTTCTTCGTGTATCGATTACTAGCGAATCGAGATACGGGTTACAATCTAATTGTGTGGACTTGATAGAGTAGATACATTTGGATTTCTACGAGCAGACGGGCAATCAATTGCTACACACCCGACATCAACCGGATTGCGAAAAGGTGTGTATCACTATATATACATACATATATATATAATGATACGATCATTTTATTCTACATCATATTAACGTGAATCCGATGATACGTTTATTGTGAAATAATTACTATTTCATAATTTTATAAATTTTTTATTTTCCGTTGCGATTATGTATCTGATTCCAACAGATCGAACATTGCCTTCATAACTGTAGGTGGTCTTCCTTTTTTTGGCAGACCTCTCACATCCATCGGAGAGATTGCAAAGATTGATGAAGAGCAATGCCATTCCCTTTTTTCCGGTGCTACTGTGGAGCATTTGGTAGCAAAGGAGTTTGCTAGTTTTTTAGCAAACTCAAATCCCTACAAAGGTGTGTATTGATAATGCAGTGACTTAATTTATTCCATGAAATTCAAAATTCCGTGGAATGCTTGACAAAACCGCAGGAGGCCATGATCCATCCTTTGTGGGAAAAACCTCCTAAAGAAGTTTGGAAAATCAATGTTGATTTAGCTTGCAAACAAAGTGGAGCTGTGGGATTTGGTGTTGTTATCTGCAATGAGGAGGGAAGAGTCATTATTTCAAGATGCAAAAGGATGAACTCATTCCTTCCTGATATTGCCGAAGGTGTGGCATGCCAGGAAGGTCTTGTCCTTGCTCGGGAGTTCGGAGGACGGAAAGTGATACTAGAAACTGATAACCAAGGGATTGTCCATGATCTGCAGTCGATGAAAGAGGATTTGTCTTACAGCCTGCAAATCCATCCAATAGGAGGCCATGCTCTTTGAGAGTGTGTCGTACAATTGGGCTCATCGTGCTGCCAACTCAATGGCACATGGTTTAGCGTCTGTAGCAGCTAGCAATCTTTCTTTTTACAACTACATCAGTTCTATACCGGATATTATCTTGTATGACGTTCCGTTAGCTGAACAACTTTCATCTTAATTTAATTTTCATGTTTTTCTCAAAAAAAAAAAAAATTGTAAAGTGTCGTTTAATATCAATTTCAAATATTAATTCGAATTTTTGGTGGAGAAATCATTCTTGTTAAAGAGGAAATAAAGTGAGAATTACTTTAACCTTCCGCCAATACGTGGCAAAACAAATTCAGGATAAAGCCAACAACAATTTTGGAGCAAAACAAAACGAGTACAAATTAATTATGAGCTCAATAATCTTTCAATTTCTCAATTGCATTTTTCTATTATAATTTATATTTCAATTCATCATACATATTTTTCTATATATATAAAAAAGTTCTCAAGAACAACTTAAATAAATAAATAAAATTAAAACAAACCGATAAAAGCGAAAAAATTAAGGTAAATGAACACAACATGTATGATAAAATGCCCAGCAAGAACAATGCCAACACATCTCAAACTTTCGCAGAGGCTAACAGCACTTGATCGATAACCTTACGTAGATTCTGATACGATGATTTCTTGGCAGATTCTCGAGCAAGATTCTTCCACTCCATCGCCCTCTTCTTCATCTCTTCACCCTTCTCTCCGACCATCAACGTTCGTACGAGGTTTTGGACTTCATCCCTCTTCACATTGTTGTCTATCTCCATTCCAATCCCCCACTGCGTGCAACAATACCAGCAATTCGTCTGTTGTTCGGCGAAGAAAGGCCAGCAAATCATGGGCACTCCACTGCATATGCTTTCGAGAGTCGAGTTCCATCCACTGTGCGTCAAGAATCCCCCGACGGCCGGGTGGCTCAGGACTTTCTCCTGAGGGCACCAGCTAGCCATCAGCCCTCTCTCTCTCGTCGCCTCGAGAAACTCAGGTGGCAGCACCGCGCTGTCCCCAGAGACAAGGTCAGGCCTTATGATCCACAGAAATGCGTGGTTAGTGTTTGCGAGCCCCCATGCAAACTCAGTGAGTTGATGGGGTGTCATCACGGTTATGCTGCCGAAATTTACGTAGACGACTGAGTTGGGCGCCTGAGTGTCAAGCCAGTCAAGGCATTTGGGGTCCTCTCTCCATAGGTTCGATCCGAGTTGGTCAACAACGTGGTCATTGACCAACTCGTGCTCGAGCAGATGGAGGGGCCCGATGCCGTATGTTGGGGGTAGGAACGTGGAAAGTGCGTCTAGAACATCGCGCTCGAGAGGCTCGAATGTGTTGAGTAGGATCGCGGAAGCTCTTTGAGCCCTTTTGGTTTCGGATAAGATGAATTTGATCATGTAATCGTCTAAATTGGTGGTGCGGATGAAGCTAGGGATGTCTCTCAAACGTATGCCTTTCATGGCTGGGATTCCTTCAATCACGCTGTCCAAATATCCATTGGTTATGTCGCTCGTGTCTGCAAATTAATTAAAAAAAATGGGATGAATATTAATGTCATTTACATTTCCACATTGAGCTTGTATATATATGATTAATTATGTTTAATTTTGATCTACAGTTGTTCAATTGTCTGCAAATAAATTATTCAATTTGTATGATTAGCGGTGACTATGAACGTGTGATCAACAGTCATTTTTATTGTATTTTAGATACTTAACAATTTGTCGGAATCGATATTTATCCTCCCGAAAAAAGGGAAAAAAAAGATAGAGAAACTGAGTACAAAATAATCATGGAAGAAGATGAATAAAAGAGAAAAATGAAAAAAAAGGGAAACGAACAAATGATATTGAAAAGCAAAAGGTAACCATTAAATAGTACGTTGTGTCAATAGAGAGTTTGAAAGGAAACCAAGCAAAAATAATAATTATGGGAACGAGAATGGGGGTGGGATAGGAGAATTTAAGTACCCCCATCTCTTCGATCGGGAATTGGGTACCATTAAATAGCACATGTTGTAAAGAGTAGGGATGTCAATTGGGGTTAAATTTTTTTATAACTTTGACAATTTTTTATCCAAACCCTAATAAAGTTATTTAAATAAAAGTGAACCACTATTGTAAAATAGACTCAGTCCGATTATAAAAGGACATGTTTCTAATATTAGGTCCCTTGTCTGTTACATTTTATAGTCGATAACTAACAAACACATTAAGTTGGTTCAAATTCTCTGACGTAACCTTATAACTAGAAAGTTTCGGTAACACTTTACTTGGACGATACAAGAAATAAAATAGAAGATTACCTTTAAGCGGTGCATAGCCCATTTGAATAATCTTCTCATATTGTGTGTAACCATAGAAGCCACAAGCACTAGTAGTCCAGAACAGAACCTCAGGAAGGCCGAGCTCCGCCGCGGCGTCGGCCGTGAAGCTCATCACCCCATCGGAAACTATGCAGGAAACCGGCGGCACACCCGACGCTCCGGCGTCGTTGAGCTTCGAGATAAGCTGCTTGAAGTGAGGCAAGCAGGTGGTGGTGGTGGACTCACAGAGGGACGGAATATCTTGTGTGGCGTCGGTGATTTGGGACGGTGGAAGGCCGTCGGGAATGGAGTCGAAGCGGAAGGAGGGGAGGCCGTCGAGGGAGGCGGGGCCGCGGGATTTGAGGAGGCGGCGGTGGTTGTAGTCGGTGTTGACGAAGGTGATGTGGAAGCCATTGCTGTGGAGGAGCTTGGCTAATTTGAGCATGGGGTTTATGTGTCCCTGTGCTGGAAATGGGATGCACACTGCATGAGCTTTTCCTTCACCCATTTTTTTTTATCTGAGGATAATCACTGCGGACTTTTTTTTATCGTCGACAAAGAAAAAAATTATAATGGTGGTGATGGATATGTATGATCTATTTTTTTGGTTTTGGAGAATGAGAATTGATGGATTTGAAGTTTATATTTATAGGCATCAAGACTGTGTTTTTTGAATTATTAATTGAATGTGAAGTCAAAAAGTATCAGAGATTTCATATTTTCATTTGACTTCAATTACTGTAATGATTTTTTTATTGGAACGGAGAAGAAAAGCTTTATTATATAATTTTATGGGATACGTTAGTGATTATGTCATGTGAATGTGAGCTGTTCCGATTTTTATTTAATTTTATATTATATTATACCTTGGGTTGCGTACTTTGAGATGTACATGCCTAATTAATGTATGTATACATCATAAATAAGTAACGTGCAGCTTGCGTATATTGATGAAACTATTCAAAATTGAAACAATGTTTTTTATTTTTCCTGTGATATTTCTTGTTTCCATTTTTTTTTTAAATAAATTATCTTTTTAACTTATTATAATTTTATTTAATTTTAATTTTTTTATTTAGTTAGGGTATATTAATATTTTTAAAAATTTTAAAAAAATATAGTTGTGAAACATGAATGCAACAGAGGATCTGATCCTAATCCGTTAACTGAAATACCACACACATTAGATATAAAGCAGTTATAATTTGACTACGAAAAGCTAAAGAAATTAATGACTAAAATGCGGGGAGGGGGGATAGCAAAAAAAAATTATATATATATATATATAGGGAAATGATCAAATGAGAACCCTTCCTTCAGGTGGGAATTAGGAATCAATCCTAGCCCTTATTTGACTCAATCTGGACGGTCCAGATTAAATCAGATTTAAGTAGATTGGTGGTGGCATTCCTATAATTTTCGACAACTTTGTGGACGAAGGGGTAATATAGTAATTTAATAATTCTTCCATTTTATTCTGAGGCTAAAATGAGAATCGTATGAGGCTAAAATGAGAATCGAATGATGCTAAAATGATCGAAGTAGGAGGCTAAAATTGATGTGACATTTTCCACTAGGGTTCACCGTTCTCAATTAGGGTTTATTACGTTCCGATTAGGACTCTGATCCCAACTAGTAATTATGAGATTCCCATTAGGGTTCACTGTCCCAAAATAGGGTGTATTGCATTTCATTCCAATGAAATCATCATTCCATTTTTGTTTACCAACGCATGCTAAAATGAGAAATGCATGAGGCTAAAATGAGCGAAGTCGGAGGCTAAAATTGAATCTGGGCAATTTCTGAGTTCAGTTCCGATTTTTTCCTTAATGAGACGCGCGAATTGAAGACTTTCGTTTTAATTACACAATTGCCACAGAAAAATCTAGATTGATCTGGACCGTCCAGATTGTGGAATGGAGGGATGGGAGTGACTGGTTCTCACCAGATCTCATCCCTATATATATATATATATATATATATTCCAAAATCTGAACGGTCCAGATTAATCCAGATTTTCGGTGGCAATATTGTAATTAAAATGAAAATCTTCAATTCGCGCGTCTCATTAAGGGAAAAATCGGAACTGAACTCAGAAATTGCCCAGATTCAATTTTAGCCTCCTACTTCGCTTATTTTAGCCTCATGCATTTCTCATTTTAGCATGTGTTGATAAACAAAAATGGAACGATGATTTCATTAGAATGAAATGCAATACACCCTATTTGGGGACAGTGAACCCTAATGGAAATTTTATAATTACTAGTTGGGATCAGATGAGCCCTAATCGGAATGTAATAAATCCCAATTGGGAACGGTGAACCCTAGTGGAAAATGTCACATCAATTTTAGCCTCCTACTTCGATCATTTTAGCCTCATGCGATTCTCATTTTAGCCTCAGAGCAAAAGGGAAGAATTATTGAATTACTATATTACCCCTCCTCCCACAAAGTTGTCGAAAATTACAGGAATGTCACCGCTCATCCACTTAAATCTGATTTAATCTGGGTCGTTCAGATTAAGTCAAACAAGGGCTAGGATTGGTTCCTAGTTCCCACCTGGAGAAGGGTTCTCATTTGATCATTTCCCTATATATATATATATATATATATTTATATATATATATATATATTTATAATATAATAAACCTTTGATTGTTTTAATGAGAGAGAGACATTAGAGAACTCTTATTAGCAATTTTGTATATTTATATTAGCAAGTATACATGATGAAATTAGTTTACATATTTTTTAAGTTAGATTTCGAACTATATAAATTATATGTTGTGTATGCCATATTAGCATGTGATCGTGGGAACATTAGCAAACTATTTAAATCATATTCACAATATGACATTTCTTTAATATTCATACTGTGGTTGCGGGATAATTCACATTAGCAATCATCGTATTACGTTAGTGAAATTTAATCTTGAAAATAGTTTATGAAATCTTGCATATTATAATTTGTGTATCATACATCATGTTATGTTGATCTAATTTGTTAATATATGATTGATTGTGTTTTAGCAGAAAATATATAATGAAAGAACACAAATTAAATAGCAAACTTTAATATACATATTAATTAACCACTAATGTAACTGTCAGTTCCTTTTACTTTCGTTTAGCAGATATTATGTGGCTTGATAACATAAAAAATATGGCATGTTAGCATTCATGGATCATTGTATTGTGTTGATCTATTTTAGTCGTATGGTATAATTATTTTTTGAAAAAAAATTATTGTACTACTTTTTATATAAATATTTTTCCACGTTAGCAAATTTAAACATATGCTATTTGATATCTATGTGTTTCTGAACAAACTCTCTCTAACTTGAGACATTTGGCCTCAAGATAACACCACTCCTCCACTAGATCATCTTAAAGGGGACATATAGTGCATTTTATCATTAACTAATATTCATTTTAGGCATTTTGGTTTAATTCATGTGTAGTTGTTAATGTTTATGTACAAGTAATATTGTTGTTGCAAATAGTTATATTCATATTAGCAAATTGTGTATACAACTATAGTAGAAAATTATATATAGATGTCAGCATGATAACAAAAAAGGATTCATGATGCATCTAATTCTTCTTTAAATATGTAAAGTTATTTGAAATCAATTTATATTTTTTTACCAATTTGTAGCTGAAGAATGCTGAAGTTACGACAAAAAAAAAAAAAAAAAAAAAAGAGAAGGTTGGGGAAGGAGCTAATGAGTGAGTTAAAAAGCGATCCAATCATATGCGATAATAAATCAAAGAGGAAAAATGACGTCAACGCAACTGACTTCCTCTTATTTTATCATAAGCTAATATTCATGTTAAACTTGTGGTTTGATCCATGTGATGTTGTTAATGTTTGTGTAAAATTAATCTAATGATACTTCACTTAATAGTTAATGATATTTTTTTCCAAATTTATATCTAATAATACTTCACTTCATAGTTAATGATACTTCACTTCGCAGTTAGTGATACTTTACTTTATACCTAGTGATACCCGAGTGGCCGCGCGTGGGCGGGCGGGTGGAGCCCACGCGCCTGATTATTTTTGCGGGTTTGGACGTGTTTGGAAGGATTTTTTGGGCGGACTTGGATCCTATTTGACCCATCTAATGTAAGAGACCCGTTAAACGGTCTCATACAAGTTTTTGTTTAAAAAATTTGCTATCCGTTTAATATTATTTTGCTAATGCTACAATAATAACAATATACTACGATATAATAAATCTGTTAATAGCCGAACACATTTTCTGTACTCTATAAATTGTCACTGACTAATATAGTAACTAAATATTACAGACAAAATGAGCAATTATTATGGATTAATATTATGCAACTTAGCTATTTCATATAGCCAATATTAAATAATGAATACAATTAAAAAAAAATGTTGTTATGCTGATATGTGAAAGCATCATGATTAATATGATTTAAAGACAAAAGTAATCTATTCTCCTTGAAATATAGTCTCTTGTTCTTAGCAAAAATGATAATATCATCTGCAACCCAATTCTTTTCTTCCTCATGATTGTAGTACATGTATCTCTAAGTTATAAAACCATCTTAGTAGTCCCTAGACAAATATCAAAACAACTAGCTTCACCTAAAATCCAATAAAATTCAGTAAAAAAGAAAAAAAAAAGATAAAAATAAAATATAATGCATGAAAATAAGTATCATGCTAATACCATAATAATGTTGTGCTAATATGACACATACAATTCGCTAATATCTCACGTTGACTACCAAAAAAAATAAATTATATTATATGTAACATATTGCACTCACTTGCTGTTTAATTAAACCCAACAAAAAAAAACTAAAAAACTAAATTAAACACGAATCAAACCCAATTAAATATGAAAACACAATAGTAAAATATATATATCCTAACATAATTTAATACACATTTTAACTATAACAAGGCCTGTTAATTTGGTGCGCGAAGTGTGCTATGGCACAGGGCCCAAAAATTTAGAGGGCCAAAAAAAAATCGTGTATCTTTTTTAATAAATAAAAGTGTTAAATATCTCATCCATATCTATCTCTTCGATCTACATTAAAGTTGAGATTGTATTGGATGTCAACAATATAAATAAAGTAGTTTGAATTTTCTATCTTCTTTTTTGTCGAAAAGGTAAATTGCACTTTGATACTTACATTTTGTGTTCTTTTTCAAAATTAACGAAACAGTACCTGCTCTTAAAAAATATTACAAATCAGATTCCTAATTAATTTTACAGCACAAAAATTGTACGTGATTTAATGTGTTTTAATATTTTTGATTGGATAATTTTTTTACGCGGTTAGGAAAATATAAATGTTAAAATACAATCAATTACATTGGGTTTTAAGGACGAAAAAATGATAAAATGTTATATTTGCAAAAAATAAATAAATTAAAGGTCGATTCTATTTTATTATTTTGAAAGCGTTGGTTATTTTTGAAATAGTGCCCAAAATATAGGCATCAAAATATAATTTAACCTTGTCAAAATATAATTGTAATATGCTAATATTTTGAAATTTATTACTAAAATAAAATGAAGTTTTTTTTTTCAATATTAAAGGCCCAATTTTTAAAATAAACACAAAGACCCCTAAATATTTGAGACGGCCCTGAACTATAATGCTGCAAAAATATGTGATAGGAACTCTTTGTAGTTTAATTACCATAGACGAATTGCTATCACCCATACGTAAATATATTCACTAACGTGACTAAAATGAATTGCGAAATTGGTTAAAGAATGTGCTGCTCATGCTCTACCAAGTTGTAATCTTTGAACGGTCCAGCGCCTTATACCAATCTTTAGCTCGGTCCCGGAGTGAAAATCCAAACAAACGGAGCCGAATAACATCGTCACTAACCTCATTCTCCTTTATAGTATCACACGTGTCCAAGAACGTTGCTAACTGAGCATTGGCATCTTCAGCTGCTCTTCCTCCAAATTGTTCCGCTTGCACCAAACTGATGAGGGATGGTTTAAGCTCAAAGTTTGTTAGGAGCTATCCGACCTCCCCAAGCACGATCACGGGGATTGGTCACTGGCGGCGCATACAACTGATTAATAATGGGGCCGGTCTCGTCAGCGTCGGCCATTTTCTTTTGCAAAGCTAGCAATTTAGTAGTCAACGCTTCCACTGTAAGCGCGGGAGGTGGCTGCTCCTCAGCCTCCTCATCCGACTCCTCATCAGGAGGAGGCTTGTTACGGGGTGGATGCCGAGCTGCCATTCTCTCTTCTCTTCTCCGAGTACGAGCGAGTCGATCGGGAGAATTAGGAACTGGTTCTAATGGTTGCCCACTAGAACGTAAGTTCATTCACTACGAACCACCTGAAATAGTAAACATGTTGATTAGTTCAATATTAGTATAAATCAAATAATCCCCGGCAACGGCGCCAAAAAGTTGATACACTATTTTATTAATGCAAAAATCGCAACTACACGAGACAATGCAATAATAGGCAAGTATACCAAATATCGTATCCACAAAGATTTCTATAACGAAAGAACACTAATTACTAACCTAATCAATTCTCTACTAGACATGTAATGAAATCAAATGATTTTTTAAACTAGACAAATTAAGTAAAATAAGATCAAAAGCGATGCAAATAACACAACGATCAATAAGCACATGGATGAAATCAAATATTTAAAACTATTAATTCTAGGGCAAGAACATTCACAATCCAATATATTCAAGCATGCAAGTCAAATCCCAGTTTAATCCAAATTTTGTGTGGAGAATCTGAAAACTATCGAACTCTCTCTTACTAGACTCAGGTCGACGTGGATTAGCAATTCATCTATATTGTCGGCGACCTCAAGATTACAATTACTAACTCCTTAAATCATCGGACTAGCCTCCTATCATGAATTCTATTATCACGTAGACATAGACAAACGCGTATCAAACTACTTGAGTATCCCGCTACGTTAATTTCTCCCTAAGGTCTCAACTTAATGTGCTTACATACAATGATTTAGGCCCTAATCATGCATGAGAAATATCAGCTTCAAGTATTTGAACACATAGATGAAGGGGAAATTGATCTAAACATGCATTGAATATATTTTCATGTAAAGCTCATAAACCCTAGAATTAATAAACGACTACTCACTCATGACGAAAAGTAAATCAAACATAGAGAGATTGAGAAGAGAAAACATAATTAAAATACAACAAATTAAAGGTAAAACTGTATTGAAGACGAAAGTAAAATTGAACTTGTATTCAATCCTTGAATCTCCAAAGTCGAACAATAGTAAAAACGTAAAATAAAAGTGAAATAATATGTGGGAGCCCCTCGTTTCGTGCCCTATAGTTCTTATTTATAGGTGGGAAAAGTTTGGGAAAGATTGGGGGTACAAACTAAGTAAAAACAAAAATAAAGAAAATTTGCAAAACAGCTCCCGTATGGCAAGCTCGGTCGAGCTTCGGCTCTGTTTCGTCGCCTTTTATCCATTCTTTGACCTGATTGATCTCCAATTCACACAACTCCTCCAAATGCACGAATTAAGCACTGAAATACACTCAAAACAACACAAACTCGTGAAATCCACACATAGACGAGAAACGAACCGAAACGCCTAAACTAAGCCCGAAAAACTAAGTAAAAACGCACGGAAACAAACTCGAAAATGGTGTAAAAAATGAGTTTATCAGTAGGTTAAGAACCTTAATTCTGGATCAAACGCTGAATTCGAGAGATGATTTCGGTGAAGAACAACTTGAATCTCTTGAAAAGATTATTTTAGTGAAGAACAACTTGAATCTCTTGATATCGGATCATATGTTGGATTCGAGATGATTCCGACGAAGAACAAATTCAATGTTACTGGAACACCTTGAATGTTGGAGAAAACTTCATAGAGAATTTCCTCCAATTTCTTAAGCTAGCTCTTCAATTCTAACTTCTGTTTTGATTTCAACTGATATAGAGACTCTATTTATAGTTGTAGGAAGGGAAAATGTGGGAAATTTAAGCCTGGCGTGGCGCGATTCCATTGACTATTGAATAATATTGATATATATCTTTTGAAAGACATTTACCAAAAAAAAACTTAATATTTATCATATAATAATATATTTATTATCTAAATATTTTATCTAATTTTGGATTTTATAAGATTCAAAAATAAATAAATATATAAAAATTAATAAAAATATTATACTCCCTCCGTTTCACAATAAGTGTCATTCTAGCACTTTAATTTTGTTTCACAAAAAATGTCATTATACACAATCGAGGTAAAAATTTCACATTTTTATCATATTTGCCCTCATTTAATGCAATCAAACAACCATATTTAACGCATTAAATGTATTCACATAAGGTGTATAAGGTAATTTGATTATATAATTAATATCTTTATTAATATGTTTGCATTCATACAAAATAATACTTATTCAGAAATGGATGGAGTATGATATTCAAATTTTTCCATCTTTGATATAATTGTCTAAAATTTAAAATTTTGTGTATTTAGCATGCTATATTTTTCATTATATATAGTTCGAATGCAACGAGATTAATGAGTAAGTAAGTTTATAGATTATTATACATGAACGATGTTTAATTAGAACTCTGAAAAGAAAAGAAAAAAAAAAGTAATAGGTCGACCGAATGTAATACGACGCGTAGGGGATAAAAACTTAATCGTGTAAATGCCTTTCAATTGTGATTTATGAAGGTGGGGTTGGCGGCGTAATTTAGGGTTAAAGACGAATTTGTAGCTGGAAATGCAAAGTAGAGAGAGAGAGAGAGAGAGAGAGAGAGAAAAAAAAAAAAAAAACAAATATAACCGTTATGTTAAAGTAAATTGTAAAAATTCACAAAATTTGTGGTAACAACAGTATTTGTAAAAAGGTTAATTAAGAATAAATATATAAATTTTAACACAATTTTTAATTTATACATGAATTTTAAAAGTTTATCATTATAAATTACAAAAAAAAATTATTTCAAAATAGACCTCCTAAATTGTGAAAAGAACGAAAACTTAATAAACTAACATATAAAATTGAATCGTTTCTTATGCATGGGAACAATTGCGTTGGAGACTTTGGATCGTAATTGGCCAAATTTGAATGTGTAGCATTAATTAATAATGCTATAATAATGTAGTATTCGAGATAATTTGGTGGACCGCGAGACCCAACTTGACAGCGCAATTACACTAATGCATATTTTATATTTTATTTTGTTTGTATAATATGTTATACACGCCGTGAACTCGGTCGGGATCACAATCTTCATTCATTCATATACATATACATATATATATATATATATACTTTGACTTAAATGGTAAAGATAATCATATTATATTTGTTCATTTAGGTACAATAAGTTCAAAAACGGACGCGCATGTATATTTATACATGGAGTCGTCCAAGAACGATTAAATGAGTTCTCAATCATGCAGTTGGCTTTCCCCAATTTAATTATCTCAATTTTTTTAGGTGTTATTATATACACCATTAAATTTTCATTATACATTACTATTATATTAAAAATTAAAAATAATTTAACCTTAATTTAATTAAATAATCTTTTAAATTAAAAATTATTTCATTTATTTAAAAATCAATTTTAAACAAAATCAAAAGAAAGAAACGCACACGGTTTCTTTCACACCCACTTCTCTCGCCTCTCCCTTCACATTTTAATGCAAGTCATACTCTTTCTTGCTTCTTGTTTACTCACATACCTACTTTTGGTGGGAAGACAAAACAAATAGGGGTGAAAATAAATATCAATCAAGATTATTCGTGATGCTGCTGCTTTATTTTATGTAATCCCAGGGTCAGGCTCCGGCTCGGATTCATAGACGGAGGTTTTTTCTTGAATCGTCAGTTGATGTTGCGCCACTTCCCACTTCCAGCCCCTCATCGGAAAATCAGTAGCAAGAAAGTTGTGATGGCAAGACTCCAGGAGCTGCCTGTTTTTCTGGCCACCCTTACCCATAAGACTCTTGTTCCGACGTCGATTTCATCTTTTTTTTTCGGCGTCGATTGGCGGCATTTTGAGAAGAAGCCACAACAACAAGTTAATTCATGGTTGGGAGGAGTTGTCGGCGGTTGAGTAGTCTTGGTAGGAGTTCTTGGCAACGACAGTGGCAGAAGAAGCATCAAACTTTTCTCTCTCATTGGGCAACTAACAAATTTTTCATTTTTTCTTTTTTGTTTTTAATTGATGTAAAATTACTTTTTAAATTGATGGGTGAAATTGAAAATGAGTGTGGTGTATAAAGTAAAAATAATATAAAATAAAATAAAATTTTTGGTGTATTTAATAAAGTATTTTTATAGAAAACTAGCTATTTTTACTTAGTAAATTATGTAAATAATCACTTTTTAAAAAAGTAATATTATCAGCCATTTTAGAGAAGAAAATACAACAATACCCTTATAAAATTATTTATCATAATTTAAAAATATAATTATATTTAATTAAAATAAAAGCCCTCTCCCTCCCATCCCTTTTATTGCCCCCTCTCTTCAACCCTCACAACTGCCGCCCCCTTTCCCAATCCCTCGTCCATCCCCCCTCCTCTCTCTCTCTCTCTCTCTCTCACTCGCCCCCCCCCCCCCCCCCCACCCCACATTCCCCAACTCCTTCTCGATCTCTTTCTCCCACAACACACACCTCGTCTCCGCTGCTCACCCCCTTTTTAACATGTGTGTGTGTGTGTTTACAATGTTTGAGATTAGGTGAATAAGAGGATCGAATAAATATGGTTAGTCGTGCCAATAATTTATATTTATATTGGTGCAAGAATTGATGATGGTGGAAACTATAATTTATTCGTATATTGCATGATTTTGTACTGGTGCACGAGTGGAATTCATCATGTATTTACATATTTGTACTATTTTGCATTGGTGTGCGGTGAACACACTCGTGTGTTCATGCATCTATTCAAAATTGAACATGTACATAAATTCACGAATGATCTCACTTGTTCACTCGTGCACCAATTGAAGAAATGAACAACTACACGATTTTATGAATAAGTTCAATCGTGAACTCGTGTAGCCGTTAACAAATTAATTAATGCACAAGTAAGCGTAATAGTATATTTGTGCAGCATTTAAAAAATGCATTGTTACACGAATACTTGAATGAATTTACTGGTGTAGTAGCTTATTTTTAAATTACTACACGAATGGATAATAATTTTCGTATACCAATCGAATCAACTCCAATACTCGTGTGGTCATTAACAAATGACTTGCTACTTGAATCAGCTCCAACACTCATGTGCTAGACAAAATTACTTTGTGCATTAAAGAACATTCAATTTTATCATACATTCCAGAGTAAGATCCAAAAATAAATAAATATCTAGATCACGTTGTTACAGAAGAGAGAGAGAGAGAGAGAGAGAGAGAGAGAGAGAGAGAATTAGATATTTTTGCTAATATTATTGATATATAAATGTATGAATAATGATTTTTAATAATAAATATATAACTAAGGGCATTGTAATACTTTTTTCATTTTAATGGCTAGAAACACTATTTTCTTAAAAAGTGACTATTTACATCATTTATAAAGTAATCATGGCTATTTAATATTTTACTTCTTTAATAAATGTGGTGTATACTAAAAAAATTAGTAGTTTAAATAAATACACCCTTCATTTTATGTATCTAATAAGAAAGGCAAACACTTGCATGCATCATGATGCAAATAACACTATATGAGACGGGTCAGTCAAACCCGCTTTTGACCCAGTCAACGCGGGTCAACCCGCGCTTTGACCCGGTCAATGCAGGTCAACCCGCTTTGACTAGGTCAACCCATAAAAAAAACTGTCCAAAATGAGTACCAACCTTCCTATTAAAAAGTATCACAAAACATTCGAAAAGTACCATTTCTATCATTAAAAAGTAAGGGGTCTGTTAGTTATTTTATATAAGTTTATTTAGTTCAAATTTTGATTTTTTTTTTTCAGTTTTTATATTGTATATATTGAGATTAATCTAAAATAATCATCATTCCAAGAATTTGTAAAGGAAAGCAAAACACGAGTTCGGTAAAATAAAAAGTACCATGTGGTAAGCAGAAAAGTATCAAGTACGATAAAGAAAGGTATCAACCTGAGATTAATACTATCATCATTCCAACTACAATAAAAAGTACCATGTGCCACGTGGCACGCCCGCGTGGGGCCACGTGACCGCCTGAAATAGACGGAAATAACTGCTGTTGCACGCAAGTCCACCTCAATAAAAAAAGACAAACATTTGTGCACATCAATTGTCTTTAGGAACTTATATCGGATGCATAAATTACATTCTATTAGATACATATTTAAAAAAATGGCATCAGTACGATGTCATCAAAATGATATAAAAATTTAAATGGTCATAATTTTTTCGTTTGAAATTTAATTTACGTAAATAACATACATACATATATACATACAAATATGTATATAATTAAAGTTTTTTCATGATCTTTCATATAAGATATCACATGCACATGTTTATCCAAGAATATATGGACGAAAAATATAAAATATTCATTTTTAAGGTTTATTCTATCTCAATTAGCTAGGATTTTTAGAATTTATATTTTATTTTTAGTTAATTTATTTTCATGATTTATTTCAATTCAATTAGGATTTATTACATACCAATTTTTATTTATAATTATTTTTTAGAATTTAATTTCATTTAGAACTTATATATATACATAAAAAAATATTTCATATTTTTCAGATAAGCATGGGCATTTTCATATTTCAGGTAGCATTTTCGATTTATACATTTAGGTTAATTTATTTTTTCAGTAAAATAAATTGGGGCTTAGAGTAACTTTGGGTTTCTTGAGGTCACTGCCGTATAGTTTAATTAATACTAGAAGTTATATTTGTAGTCTATTTTTTTTTTTCATATATTCTAGGGTTCTCTACGGTTATAAATTTAACCGATCACTGAAAATAATTAAATAATGACGAGTTTGGTGGCCATTTATGTTCCACGTTGTCACTATATATATTTGATCTTTTAGAGATTATTCTGCGAATCATTGAGCATTAATAAACTTTCATAGTACGTACAACTCTTCTTTGATTTCCGTAGAGCCAATATTTTATTGCAGTGAGATATAATAAATCTGAATATTATAATTTATTAATTAAAAGATCAAGTGGAGAAATTAAATGAGGTTATATATGCATCTTGGGATAATTTGTCATACAAAAGCAGAGAGTAAATCACAAGGAAGAGGCAGGGTAAATGAATTTGAGTTTGTAGATATTGAGAAAACAACAATAAACTTTTTTAAGGAAAGATAAATAAGTAGTATAATTTTTGGGTATGAGGGATTTTGGCATATCACGCGATAATATGAATATCGGTATAAATAATATTATCTAGAGTCTAGACAACATAAAATTCAACATGGATGGGCACAAGCATTATTTATGAGAATGGCAATTGATGGTTGGTCTCTCAATAGAAAACTCAAAAGTCAAAGTTAGCTCACTCTAATTGGCCCACGTGCGACGTATGCGTGTGGTTGGTGTTACGTAGCACTTTTAATGTCGACGTCGACATTCACAGAGAAAAACGGTACGGCTTGGGATCGCAGTTCTCCACGATTTGTGTAATTTTGAAGTTGAAACGATAAGAATAACCGACCTTAGTGATCAATGTGTAGAGTCATTAATACCATTTTATTGATATTTCAAAAATTGTAATTTAATATTTCATGTTTAAATAAATATAAAAATTTTGTGTGTGATCGTTTTATTGATCAAAATTAATAGGACGAATTAAAATTCGAATTCAAATTCATATTCAGTGGACATGATATATCTATATTTTTATTAGTGTTTGATTCTATATATATTTGGACCTTGATCATTCTTATTGGTCTCATACAAGACTTCCGCTCACATATATTAATAAATATATAGAACGAGAGTAAATATCTAGCATCACAAATCTAATATTGATCGCGTGAATTTTTAGCGGATTTTATTCTTCTGAAGGGATACTTACTGATAAACATGGTTTTTGTATGAATTTAAGTGTTTACTTGGATGGTATTTAATGGTTAATGCATGCATGAGTAATTGTTTGATCATATTTTTGCATTTTCTTGTGCAATCTTATGTTTTGCCCTTTTTTTTTAAGTTTGAGCTGAAAAATTGGATACTTTTAAGATCTAATTCAGTTGGGAGATAAATTAAAAAGATAGAGGATCGAGTTAGGGCCAGTCTCCAACTTGAATCGGGTCAATCAGACGAGAAACGAGCGAGAACGGAGCAAAATAGTGGAGTGTGTCAAAAACCGACGACCAACTCGCCGATCTCCGGATATACCCGCCGATCGGCGGTTTCATCACAACAGCTAGGCGAGTGTGTCCAGAGAAATCGGCCGAGCAGTCCCCCGAGCGCCGGTTTCTTTAATTCTGGTCGCCGGGTTGTCCGAGAAGTGATATTTTATATATTTTTGGCCCGCGAACTTACCTTTTGGACCGGATTTTTGGTACTTAGTATATATATGGTTGTTAGGAACGAAATTAGAGAGCTTCTTTTCATTATTTTTCAATTTTATTTTAGATTTCAGAGCGGCAAGACATGAAGATTCAAGATTGAAATTTTATGCATTGAATTTCTCTACGGTTTTTCTAACCTTTGTTATTTAATTATGTTTCTTTATTCTTTCTTTCTTTTTAGTTTCAATATTTGTTGCTAAGTTTGTAATTAATTTTAGGGTTTGCAAGCATGTAGAGATTATGTATTGATTCAATTCTAATTTAATTTTTCTTCCATTATTGTGTTCATAAATCTAGGTTTTGATTTCTCATGCATAATTATTGGCCATAGTTATTGCATGCAAGTTAATTAATTGAGTCATGAGTGAGATAATTAATTAATGAGATTAACTAGATTATATGATACACGTGTTTACATTTGTAGGAGATTTTAAATCTGAGTTTCTATTGGGAGTTAATATTTTATCTTGAGACCTGACGGAGATAGATAATTTATTAATCTACATTTACCTTGAGACCTGATAGAGATAGGTAGCTAGATTTGTGATCCTTCATATTTAATTGGATTAAACTGGAAATTGAATGAATTGGATTAAATACATAATTGATACATGTGTACGCACTCCCTAGGATTAATTCATTTGATTATTTGATAATTTGATAATTTTATTCATGCTTAATTTTATTTTTAATTGCATCTTTGATTTATTTAGTTGATCTTAATTTATTTGTCCAGGATTAGTAATTTCTCATTTAGTTAGCCTGAATAATAGAGACGTGTTAGCTTAGTACTCCGTGTTGATCTTTATTTCAGTCCATGTGGATACGATATCTAGTTTACTACCTATATTGCAGTGACCTATGTTAGTTGCAGTTAATTGCATAATAAATAGTGCATCAACTTTTTGGCGCCGTTGCCGAAGAGCTAGCATAACTTTGATGCCCTTCAATGTCTACAAGAAGCTGAAACTCAGGGATTTGAAGGGGGTCCGATAGATCTTGTACCATGTCATGAGGAATCATTGAAGATGTGCTTGTCAAGGTGGATAATTTGATGTTTCCTGCTGACTTTCTGGTGTTGGATATGCCCGAATACCCTAAGATTCCTTTGATCTTGGGGAGACCATTTCTTGCTACTTGTGAGGCTGAGCTAGACATGAAGAGAGGCTTGATGACTTTGGGAGTTGATAGAAAAGGAGTTATATTTCGAAATCCTCCACCAAAGGAAGCCCCGCAGTGTGGAGATGTAAGCTTGGCTGACACCTTTATGGATTGTATGGATGATAAGAAAGACAAAGAGCTTGTGATAGAGGCACCCCAACTACATGTTCCAAAAGTTAAAAATGCACAACAGTTTGAATGTGCATGGTTTTGCAAGATGATGGGGGATTTTCTGCAGCTCCGACTTCAAAGAAAAAGAGAGTAAAATTTTGGGTCATCCGAAAAAAGAATGTGAAGGGAACCATGCTAGTTGAAGTTGTGCATGCAAAAGAAGTAGTTGCAGTGGAAAACATTCCTAAGATGAGGAGATTATATTGTTGGTTGGTTGGAGTGCTGCTTTAGACCTCCTTGACTGTTGAGGTATCGTCTAGCTA
The DNA here is from genome assembly GCA_026008535.1 of Perilla frutescens. Classification (NCBI taxonomy): domain Eukaryota; kingdom Viridiplantae; phylum Streptophyta; class Magnoliopsida; order Lamiales; family Lamiaceae; genus Perilla; species Perilla frutescens. The sequence goes on along the minus strand of BRKX01000003.1, from coordinate 64,930,365 downwards.
TAGACGTTAAATAAAGCACTGGATGAGAGGTAACCCATCATTTTTATTACTTTGTTTATTTTTATATTCTTTTGTTTAGTGTTTTGTTTTATTGTTCTAACATGTAGAAAGGAGTTTTGGAGCACAAAGACATGTTGAGATGATCCAATGTTGTTTTCAAGATCCTTTCTTCCATGTTAGCACGGTGAGTTCGTTCCAAACACATCTTTTATTTAATTCTCTCCAAACTTATTCTCTTTGTAGTTGAATAAGTTTGGGGGGGATAGATATGAATATAAGATATGATATGTTTGGCACGTTTGTTTCTTTTTATTTCTTAGTGTCAGTTTTATGTTTAGTTGTTTATAGAGTCGTGTCTTGTGAACTCATGGGATGCCGATGATGAAAAATGAGCTTATTTGTGAAAATTTGAATGAATTCAACTTCTTATGAGTTGTATGAATCAATGTTTACTTCTAATTTAAGTAGATTGAAGCATGAACAATCCTGTGAGATTTTGAGCTTGAAACTGTTGTATCATTGCACAGTTCGTTCTTTGATGAGTGTTTGTCATGCATGCATCTGTATTTCTAGAACTTGACATGGTCTATGATCGAATTGTTGAGCATGTAAAGAATTTAGATATGATTTAAGGTCATCCGTTCTTAGCCACATGATTTTCCTAAACACTAACCCAGAAAAATTGACCTTTATTAGCCAATTTTGAGCCATAATTACCTTTTGTTCATAAAATTGGATGATAGGAGGTTTGGATAGTGAATAAGGGAATCTATTTTGATGAGTAGTGATGATTTGGGTGGAGGAATGAATATGATTTGATGCTTAAATGTTTTGTCATTCTGATCATAAGCTTTGAAAAAAAAGAAAAAAAATGAAAAGAGAAAAAAAAAGAGTTTAAAAAATATTGAAAAGTAAATAAAAAAATAAATGTGTAAAATATGTAGAATAAAAATAAAAAAAGAAAAGAGAAAAAAAAAGAAACAAAGAAAAGAAAAAAGAATAAAAAATCCAAACTTAAATAGATGACAATTGAGAATTTTTGTCATTTGTTGGCTTAATTCTTTAAATATCGTAAAGCATAAGAGAATGATGAAGTGTGTACAAAGTACATGAAAATCGGAAGATTTTTTAGATGATTGAGTGAATTGGAGAAGTTAGAAGATGGATATTTGTATTCATACTCGAGTTTAAAAAGAAAAGTGTTAGTGGTTTGAATTTACATTTGAGTCACTTAGCCAAAATTTCATAACCTTTGACCAATGTCCCTACATTACATCCTTAATCAAAGACCTTTTTTATTTTTATTCTTACATGTTCGAGTATAAATGAGTTAAACGATTGACAAGCTTATGGTTGATACTTTTGCATTGCATTTTGATTCCATGAGAGTACATCTTATACCCTTGAGAGATGAGTGAGATAATTATCGGTGAGGTTCATGTTTAGATCTATTCAGATTGGATGTGTATATGATTCTATGAGTTATAGGAGTTAGATTTGTTTTTGAAAATATATTTGGATTTGTTCTTGAGGCATTAATGATCGAGTTTACTATGCCCTTTCATTTTTATTTTCTTAGTGTTCTCCTCATTGTTCGAGGATGAACAATGGCTTAAGTTTGGGGGGTTGATAAACATGATTTTTGTATGAATTTAGGTGTTTATTTGGATGGTTAATGCATGCATAAGTTTTTGATCATATATTTACATTTTCTCGTGCAATCTTATATTTTGCTCTTTTTATTGAAGTTTGAGCTAAAAGTTGGGATACTTTTGAGATCCAATTTAGCTGGGAGATAAGCTAGAAAGATAGATCGGATTGAGTTAGGGTCAGTCTCCAACTTGAATCGGGTCAATCAGACGAGAAACGAGCGAGAACGGAGCAAAACAGTGGAGTGTGTCAGAAACCGGCGACCAACTCGCCGATCTCTGGATATACTCGCCGATCGGTGGTTTCTTCACAACAACTAGGCGAGTACATCTAGAGAAATCCGCCGAGCATCGATTGTGGCCCCCTATCGCCGGCTTCTTCAATTCTGGTCGTCGGGTTGTCCGAGAGGTGATATTTTGTATATTTTTGGCCCGTAAACTTATTTTTTGGGCCGGATTTTTGGTACTTAGTATATATAGGGTTGTTAGGAACGAAATTAGAGAGTTTCTTTTCATTATTTTTTAGTTTTATTTTAGATTTCAGAGCGGCAAGACATGAAGATTTAAGATTGAAATTTTATGTACTGAATTTCTCTACGATTTTTCTAACCTTTGTTATTTAATTATGTTTCTTTATTCTTTCTTTCTTTTTTAGTTTCAGTATTTATAGCTAAGTTTGTAATTAATTCTAAGGTTTGCAAGCATGTAGAGATTATGTGTTGATTCAATTCTAATTTAATTTTCCTTTCTATTATTGTGTTCACAAATCTAGGTTTTGATTTCTCATGCATAATTATTGGCCATAGTTATTGCATGCAAGTTAATTAATTTGAGTCATGACGGAGGTAATTAATTAATGGGATTCACTAGATTATATGATACACGTGTTTACATCTGTAGGAGGTTTTAAATCTGAGTTTCTATTGGGAGTTAATATTTTATCTTGAGACCCGACAGAGATAGATAATTTATTAATCTACAGTTACCTTGAGACCTGACAGAGATAGATAGCTAGATTTGTGATCCTTCACCTTTAATTGGATAAAATTGAAAATTGAATGAATTGGATTAAATATATAATTGATACATGTGTACGCACTCCCTAGGATTAATTCATTTGATTATTTGATTATTTGATAATTTTATTCTTGGTTAATTTTATTTTTAATTGCATCTTTGATTTATTTAGTTGATCTTAATTTATTTGTCCAGGATTAGTAATTTCTCATTTAGTTAGTCTGATATAGAAATGTGTTAGCTTAGTACTCCGTGTTGATCTTTATTTCAGTCCATACGAATATGATATCTGATTTACTACCTATATTATAGTAATCTTTGTTAGGTGCAGTTAATTACATAATAAATAGTGCATCACTTGCACAAATACGAAAATTCCCACAATTCTCGTCAAGTTTGGGATGTAGAAGAGCTGCTCCCACCCTAACTCCAAGCGTTAAATATCAATTCGTAATTTTAAAATGTTTGGTCAAAAGTATTAGCTGCCACAACATGGAATACTAAGGTGTAATTAACACAATTAAATTCGACATGAGATTTCATGTCACACTTCTTTTGTTTCGCCTTTAAATTATGAGTTTTTCTTCCATTTTAATTTCTTATACTTAATTTAATTTTACAATTATTAATTATGACTAATTCGAACGAAATATGGTATGTTATTATTTTTTACTATTTGCCTTTAAATTTTTCATAATTTTTTTTTAATTTTTTTTTTATAATGTTGATTGTGATTGATTATGTAGTGCCCTGAACCTTTTTGTGTATAATTCATTGTAATTATAGACTATGGGAGTCGCGTCATTTTAAAATTTTCGTAATTCGATGGTTTAACCGAACTTGCGATGTGTCATATCGATGAGAATCGAAATATATTTTAATATGAGAATTAATCGATTTAACTATTTGTGTCACTTGGCGTATTTAAAATATTTGAGAAAGTTTAATCTATGGTTTTAAAATCAATGAATTATTTCATCCGTTCCGATCCAATTTGGGATTTTTCCGGAGACGAAAAATATCAAAATAACCGAACAACCGCTATTTAAACCGAATATTTTTCTTGGTCAACCCAAGGCATGGCCATGCCTACCCCTCACCTCTCCCATGCCTCTCACGTCACTTTTGCTCCCAAAATAAGTAAATGGATATGTATGCATAGTATAGAGAGAGAGAGTGCTTCACTTCATCATTTTCCATTCACTTCTTCTTCTTCATTTCACTTCATCATCATTTATTCTTCATGTGTGATCTTTGGAGAGAAAAAGGAAATATGTAGAGCAACAAACACCATCTTCTTTTCTTCCTTTTTCTTTGAGAGCAAAAGAGAGGGTGAGAGAAACAAGGATTTGCAGCCATTCGTGGAGAGAACTCCAGCTCGTTCCAGCCATTTTCACCTCTTTTCATGCTTTTCCGAGTCATTTTCGAAAGGTATTTTCAAAATCGTGTTATGTGTGTTATTTATGGTTCGAAGCATGTTAGATGGTAGAGATGAGGTTTGATGTGTTAAAATGCATGATTCAAAGCATCTTAGTTGAGTTTTGGATGTGTTAAAAGCTTGAGTATCGAGTTTTCATGGCGGCCCGTCGTTCTCGACCTCAGACCCGCGCGAGCGTGGGACGGCACGCGAGCGCGCGCACAGGCAGCGGCCGCGGGGACGCGCGCGAGTGCCCGCAGGTAGCGCACCCGCGCAAGACCGCGCGCCCGCGCACTCTGCGTTCGGCAGACTCGCCACCCTTTAGTAAAATGAGCATCACTCCCTCGTTAGATGTCAGATTGAGACACCGTAAATTTTGCCGGAAACTAGACTTAAGTGGATTTCCAATGGTATATTTCTTAGTCTCTAATTCATTCTGAGTCGATTATGAAAAATTGTCAAAGTCAGGTCATGTGTTTTTCTTTCAGAAATTCGTGACAGATTTGCTACCTTCCAGTAAATCGGTTATAACTTTTTCGTTAGTTATCATATTGAGTCACCGAAAAGTTTTTCGGAAACTAGACTTCCGTGGCTTTCCAATGGTATTTGGCTCATTCCATAATTCCTCCTAAACAAATTTTGATAATTAATCAAATTCAGCTGTTGTGCAGATTGCTCAACAAATTTTCAGTTTTCAAATCGCCCTTGTTCGAAATCAGTTTTAAACGGATCTTTTAACTCCTTAAATGATACTAAGGGTCCTTTTGTTTTAGTAAACTCCCATAGGTCTATGATGTTGCTGAGTCTCATTTATGTGAATTAGTATTGTTGAGATTTGAGTCATTATTGGTTGCCGGGGTAGGCAATTGTTAAGCTATTGAGGTTTAGCTTAGGTCGGTTTAACCAACGAACATGTGAAACTATGTAATTGTGAGAGTCTTGACCTCGTGGAGGTTCTAAGACAAATTTTGATGTTTGTAGATCATTTGTCGTAAGACGTAATAATAGTGGTGTTGTTCGATTCCGTAGAAACTGAAAAGCTTCGACTATTATAGTCAAAAAGTGGGCGTATATTATCTTTCTCAAAATGCTATGTTTTAGTTATTAAGCTCGTTTTGAAACAAATGTGCATATATGATTATCTGTGTAAAATGATTCGTTCTGATTGTTGTGGTTGTCGGAGTCTCATATATCAGCGTTGTGTCAATGTGAGTAGCTACAGTCTTGCTTGGTTTGAGTCGCACCCAATCCCTTGCTGTTCTCAGCTAAACGAACTTTTAATTACTTTGAGGGTTTACTCGGTAATTGCGCATGATGATGTAGTGGTGGTTGCAGGTGTCGTACTTAGCTCACTTCAGGGTTTACTGGTGAGCGGGTCCATTTCAGGGTTTACTGGTGGATCAGGTTCACTTTAGGGTTTACTGGTGAACACATTCATGTAGAAAGTTTTGATGAACTTAGATGCATTTCCCTTTACAAAACCTTCTAAGATTCATTTGCATACTCACAGATAATTATTTTAACAAATGCTTTTGATAACTCGGTTTTTCTCAGAAAACCCACTGAGTACATTAGTACTCAGCCCAAATATTTTCTCAAATATTTTCAGGACAATGAGCTGGAGCGTAAAGATGATGAGTTGTGGAGGGGCTTATATGTGTACTCTTGTAGCTATTTCGTTGTCTTGGCTCGTCTTAACCTCTGATCATCGTATTATTTCTTTTGATACATCATAGCTTCCGCAAGAGCAAAAACTCATGTTTTGGATATACATATATATATATATATATATAAATCTGAATTTGTTACGATGATCGTACTCTATTATGGAACTAATTTGGAATCGTTCATTGAGAATTATCCTCAAAATCCCCTTTCTTTCTCCTCTTCTTAATCCTCACCCCCGTGGCGCTTATTTCCACGGTCTTTCGGGACCGGAGTGTTACAGATTGGTATCAGAGCAGGTCTGCAACTCTGCAGCCTGCTGGGTCATCTTGTTTGTTCCCTTGTTAAGTCTTTGGTTATTATTTCATAAGCCCTCAGCTCATCTCTTACGCAACAGCAAAGGTACGCATGTTTTTATGCGTTTGGAATATCAAATAATTGACAATTATGAAATGCGTTGTTTATTTGGATATTATGAAACGATTCATTATTATTTGGATACAATTGTGAGTCATGCTATTATATACTGGCGGTTTAGCCGTATATATGTTTGATAATGGCGGTTTAGCCATAAATGTGATTATATACTGGCGGTTTAGCCGTATATATGCTTGATAACGGCGGTTTAGCCATAAATGTGATTATATACTGGCGGTTTAGCCGTATATATGTTTGATAATGGCGGTTTAGCCATAAATGTGGTTATATACTGGCAGTTTAGCCGTATATATGTTTGATGCTGGCGGTTTAGCCATATATGTGATTGTATACTGGCACTTTAGTCGTATACATGTGTGAGATACCGGCAGGAAAGTCGAATGATGCTTTAAAATTGGCGGATCAGCCGGAACTTGTATTGTATATTGGCAGGTAGGTCATATACGTGATTCTATGTGGCAGGATAGCCACATTTATGTTTAATTTTGACGAGTGAGTCAAATATGTTTAAATTTTGTGGGTAAGCCATTTTTATGATTATGTGGGCATGAGTGCCATTTAGACGTATTCATGTTGGTATGTGGGTCATATACGTTTAACTGTTAGCAGGGATGCCATGATTCTTGGATTCTGTATGACGTGACCTTTTGAAGATTTCTAATTGATTTTATGGGCGGGGAGGCCCTAATGATTCGATTCATGTTATTGTGTATTTTGATTGTTGAAATTTGATTATTGGTATGCTCGAATAGAGCAGTATGGTATCACTTAGAGAACATAGACAAATCTAGCCTATAGTTGCTGAACATAGGCCGTTTTATGAGACTTCTCGATTCATTGAGCGTGTATCGGTTTAGATCATGTGTATTTGGGATCAACGGAGAGGTTGTACCCGAGATATTCTTTATCGATCAATTGAATAGTGATGCATAATGATCTTTATGATCATGATTCCCATAGAACTCGGTTAGTGCGGGATGCCTCCGAGGGGAAAAAGACCGAGAAACGTTAATCTAGCGGTGCCAGAGGTACCGGTAGAGCCGCCGGTCCAAGGACCGTGAATCAAAATTGAATTTCGACACCATAATCCCCCGGTGTTCAATGGGGAAGGTGACCCACTCGCGGCTGAGAGATGGATGGTGATCACCAGCAGGAGCCATGAAGTTAGAATACCGCCTTGAGAAAAAGAGACGACTGCGACGAGAACTTAAGATTGAGATGCATCACGAAGTACGCCCAAGGAAGATAAGGAAGTCAAAAGAAGTTGAAGATGAAGATAAAGCGAGCTTCAAACCTGTTAGAACATGCGAGCAAGAATCATTGAAGCACAACCAAAAGATGTTAAGTTGTAGAAAATCCGACAGAAGATCAAGAGTGGCGAGCCCAGGGAGATCAAGGAAGCCGATGACGGAACATTGATGTTTCGTGATCTACTGTGTGTTCCAAATGTTGACGAATTGAAATTGGAGATTATGAGGGAAGTTCATAGTACTCCGTATGTTGCCCATCCCGAGAGTACAAAAATGTATAAAGATCTGAAGCAGAATTTTTGGTAGAGCAACATGAAACGAGAAATAACAACATTTGTGAAAAGATGCTTGACGTGCCAACAAGTGAAAGCCGTTCATCAATGACCTTCGGGTTTGTTGCAACCTTTAAGAGATTCCTGAATGGAAATGGGAGCATATCACGATGGATTTCGTGGTTGGTTTACCGAGATCGGTAAAAGGGAACATGGTAGTCTGGGTTGTCGTAGATCGACTGACAAAGTTAGCACATTTTATTCCAATAAAGTCCACGACAGATTTGAGCAGGTTGGCTCAAATCTATGTGAGAGACATTGTTAGATTGCACGGGATCCCAATTTCTATCACATCAGATCGTGATACCCGATTCATGTCGAGATTTTGGAAAAGCCTTCAAGAGACGATGGGCACGAGACTAAATTTTAGCACAGCATTTCATCCTCAGACTGATGGCCAATCGGAAAGAACAATTCAAATTTTAGAAGACATGCTTCAAGGAGTTGTGCTTGATGGAAACATGAGTTGGGAGGACATGTTGCCATTGGTAGAGTTCGCGTATAACAATCGTTATCAATCCACCATCAAAATGGTGCCATACGAGGCTTTGTATGGTCGTAAATATCGATCGCCCTTATATTGGGATGGGATTGGAGAACGTAGAATTTTGGGGCCAGAAATTGTGCAAATGACCATTGAAAAGATCGATCAAATTCGAGCAAGGATGAAAGAAGCACAAGATCGTCAGAAGGCTTATGCTGACAAAAGAATGACCGACTTGCAATTTCAAGTTGGTGATAAGGTGTTTTTGAAGATATCTCCAACACGTAGTGTTGTGAGATTTGGGAAACGTGGCAAGTTGCGACCAAGGTTTATTGGTCCATTTGAAATTTTGCAAAGAATTGGTGAGGTTGCTTATCAACTTGCGTTGCCACCGAATCTATCCCAAGCACATGATGTTTATCATGTATGGATGCTAAGAAAATACGTGTTTGATCCTGAACACGTGATTCAAGATGATAATTTTGTATTGCGACCTGACATGTCGTATGAAGAGAGCCCGCGTATGATTATCGACCGAAAGGTCCAACTTTTGAGAAACAAGGAGATTTTATTGGTGCTTGTGCAATGGAATCACCATGACCGAAATGAGGCCACATGGGAGCTTGAGAGCTCGATGAAACAGAAGTATCCCGAGATGTTTCAGGATGCTCGAATTTCGGGACGAAATTCCTTTTAAGGAGGAGAGTATGTAGTGCCCTGAACCTTTTTGTGTATAATTAATTGCAATTATAGACTATGGGAGTCACGTCATTTTAAATTTTTCGTAATTTGGTGGTTTAACCGAACTTGCGATGTGTCGTATCGATGAGAATAGAAATATATTTTAATATGAGAATTAATCGATTTAACTATTTGTGTCACTTGGCGTATTTAAAATATTTGAGAAAGTTTCATCTATAGTTTTAAAATCAATGAATTATTTCATCCGTTCCGATCCAATTTGGGATTTTTCCGGAGACGGAAAATATCACAATAACCGAACAACCGGTATTTAAACCGGATATTTTTCTTGGTCAACCTAAGGCATGGGAGGCCATGCCTACCCCTCACCTCTCCCATGCCTCTCACATCACTTTTGCTCCCAAAATAAGTAAATGGATATGTATGCATAGTATAGAGAGAGAGTGCTTCACTTCATCATTTTCCATTCACTTATTATTCTTCTTCTCCTTCTTCTTCTTCTTCTTCTTCTTCTTCTTCTTCTTCTTCTTCTTCTTCTTCTTCTTCTTCTTCTTCTTCTTCTTCATTCCACTTCATCATCATTTATTCTTCATGTGTGATCTTTGGAGAGAAAAAGGAAATATGTAGAGCAACAAACACCATCTTCTTTTCTTCCTTTTTCTTTGAGAGCAAAAGAGAGGGTGAGAGAAACAAGGATTTGCAGCCATTCGTGGAGGGAACTCCAGCTCGTTCCAGCCATTTTCACCTCTTTTCATGCTTTTCCGAGTCATTTTCGAAAGGTATTTTCGAAATCGTGTTATGTGTGTTATTTATGGTTCGAAGCATGTTAGATGGTAGAGATGAGGTTTGATGTGTTAAAATGCATGATTCAAAGCATGTTAGTTGAGTTTTGGATGTGTTAAAAGCTTGAGTATTGAGTTTTCATGGCGGCTCGTCATTCTCGACCTCAAACCCGCGCGAGCGCGAGACGGCACGTGAGCGCGCGCACAGGCAGCGGCCGCGGGGACGTGCGCGAGCGCGCGCAGATAGCGCGCCCGTGCAAGACCGCGCGCCCGCGCACTCTGCGTTCGGCAGACTCGCCACCCTTTAGTAAAACGAGCATCACTCCCTCGTTAGACGTCGGATTGAGACACCGTAAATGTTGCCGGAAACTAGACTTAAGTGGATTTCCAATGGTATATTTCTCAGTCTCTAATTCATTCTGAGTCAATTATGAAAAATTGTCAAAGTCAGGTCATGTGTTTTTCTTTCGGAAATTCGTGACAGATTTGCTACCTTCCAGTAAATCGGTTATAACTTTTTCGTTAGTTATCATATTGAGTCACCGAAAAGTGTTCCCGAAACTAGACTTCCGTGGCTTTCCAATGGTATAGGGCTCATTCCATAATTCCTCCTGAACAAATTTTGATAATTAATCAAATTCAGCTGCTGTGCAGATTGCTCAACAAATTTTCAGTTTTCAAATCACCCTTGTTCGAAATTAGTTTTAAAATAATCTTTTAACTCCTTGAATGATACTAAGGAGTGTCCTTATCAGTTAATGGCTAGAGTTGAGAAGAAACTTGGGCTAAGATCGGTTCTAACGATGGATTTAAATTGTGTCATTTATAATCGCACGCCAAGTGTTCGATTTATGCTTGAATGAGATAAATATGTTTTAAAAGGGTCCTTTTGTTTTAGTAACTCCCATAGGTCTATGATGTTGTTGAGTCTCATTTATGTGAATTAGTATTGTTGAGATTTGAGTCATTATTGGTTGCCGGGGTAGGCAATTGTTAAGCTATTGAGGTTTAGCTTGGGTCGGTTCAACTGACGAACATGTGAAACTATGTAATTGTGAGAGTCTTGACCTCGTGGAGGTTCTAAGACAAATTTTGATGTTTGTAGATCATTTGCCGTAAGACGTAATAATTGTGGTGTTGCTCGATTCCGTAGAAACTGAAGAGCTTCGACTATTATAGTCAAAAGGTGGGCGTATACTATCTTTCTCAAAATGCTATGTTTGAGTTATTAAGCTCGTTTTGAAACAAATGTGCATATATGATTATCTATGTAAAATGATTCGTTCTGCTTGCTGTGGTTGTCGGAGTCTCATATACCAGCATTGTGTCAATGTGAGTATCTACAATCTTGCTTGGTTTGAGTCGCACCCAATCCCTTGCTGTTCTCAGCTAAAAGAACTTTTAATTACTTTGAGGGTTTACTCGGTAATTGCGCATGATGATGTAGTGGTGGTTGCGGGTGTCGTACTTAGCTCACTTCAGGGTTTATTGGTGAGCGGGTCCATTTCAGGGTTTACTGGTGGATCAGGTTCACTTCAGGGTTTACTGGTGAACACATTCATTTAGAACGTTTTGATGAACTTAGATGCATTTCCCTTTACAAAACCTTCTAAGATTCATCTGCATACTCACAGATAATTATTTTATCAAATGCTTTTGATAACTCGGTTTTTCTCAGAAAACCCACTGAGTACATTAGTACTCAGCCCAAATATTTTCTCAAATGTTTTCAGGACAATGAGCTGGAGCGTGAAGATGATGAGTTGTGGAGGGGCTTATATGTGTACTCTTGTAGCTATTCCGTTGTCTTGGCTCGTCTTAACCTCTGATCATCGTATTATTTCTTTTGATACATCATAGCTTCCGCAAGAGCAAAAACTCATCTTTTGGATATACATATATATATATATATATAACTCTGAATTTGTTACGATGATCGTACTCTATTATGGAACTAATTTGGAATCGTTCATTGAGAATTATCCTCGAAATCCCCTTTCTTTCCCCTCTTCTTAATCCCCACCTCCGTGGCGCTTATTTCCACGGTCTTTCCGGACCGGAGAGTTACAGATTATGTTAAAATGATTTTTTTATAATAAATACTATTAAAATTATAATTTTGATAGTGAAACACAAAATAATAATATCAAACCGATTAAATACGAACACAACGATAATAATCTATATTAGTTGAATTTCTCCGATCACAATTACATCGAAACAATGGTTCGGGGCACCATTAACATGCATAAACAAGCAAAGAATATTGTTAAAGTCAAAGACCATTGGAGAGGTGGCGATCGTTCAACCTTTGAGGCCTAAGTCAGTAACTGAGACTTATATGTAGAGGAAAGAAACTATAATTTAAAGATTGTGATCGAAAACAAGGTGACAACGGGAGTCACAACAACTTGACAACTGCGGTGCCCGTGACTATCATTTACTCCACCATTTATATCCCTTTAGAGCTTCTCCAACAGCTGCTTCAAACTCTACTTCTGATGCAAAAGGTTGAAAAAAATAGCTCCAACAGATGTGCTATACGTACATTGCTGTAAAATGAGGACTGCTATAGTGTTGCTCCAATATTTTGGAGCAGCACTTTGGCACAACTGTAAATCACTGTTCACGTTTTTTTTTTCATTTTCTTTTATATTTCTTACTTCGTCTTTACATAATTATTTTTTATTTGAAATATTGAATTACAAAACTGGACATCAAATTAAAATGTAAAAATTAAAATGACATCAAATAACGAAGCTCGTACTATTTTTTTTAATGTTGAAATTAAAATGAATACTAAACATACAAAAATTGAAAAATACGAAATGCATTAATCAAGCATTTATAGGAAGAATATTCTAATTCATAGAATTATAAAACAAAATAGTATGTAATTTGTGTTTTTCTCTTTGCAATATTATTATGCTTTTGTTTCTATGTTGTAATATTAGTTTATAATTTGTGTTGTTTGCTATATTTGTTTGCTATTTTTTTTTGGCAATATTATTATCTCTTTTTTTTATGTTGCAATATTATTGAGTTTTATAATTTTTAATATTTTATTTTGTAAAATTAAAATTAAATAAATACATAAAAATGAATATTAAGGAATATTTATTTTCAAAAAAGAATTTAGAGCATGTTGTTGATGATAAAATGAAAATTCTATTGCATAATAGAAATAAAACTGATGTAAAATGAAGTAAATTATTGGAGATTGTCTTGTTACGCGTCACTTCCTTCTCATGACGCGGACTTCATCCCCTCTATTCGGAATCTCATCGGATCCTCACTCTTCTAACCTTGACCGTGTAGTCAGCTCGTCCTAGACCACCGACTCGTCGAGCCTAACCTGAACCAGTTACCATAACGTTGGGCTTGGTTGTTGGGCCTTGGTTATTGATATTTATATATTTAATTTGGGCCTTACCATTATTCATGATACTACACAAAGTAGAGTGGTTTCTTTTTTTTTTCTTTTTTTTTTATGCTACATATGTACCATATATATAACTAGTATACCACTCGTGCGATATACAGAGAAAATGTTATTAAAAAAATATTTATGTACAATAATAAAATTATATTCAATTTATGAATTTCGCATATAAATATATGAAATATATCATTTGAATTATAAATTACTTGTGTATTTTTCATCATTGGAGAAATCAGCCTTGGCGGCTCTAGCCATGCCGGAAACACCCAAGTTGGTTGTAAAATTGAGAAGGTAGAGTACTCTCCGCCCAAGTGGTCTCGACAATTATTAATCAGCCAATTAGGCACGAATAATTTTTTTCAATTTTTTAAATATTTTTATTCAAACTATGATTAAATAAAAATTTGGAGGTTTTCCACCCTTTTATACAACAACCTACATACCAATGTTTCAATTTACAATAAATGTGGGATGTAGGAAAATTTACAAAAGTTGTGGAACTAATTTGAGGTTTTGATTTAAGATTACTCATTTTTTTATACAACCCACATCCCAATATTTCAATCTACAACCGATGTGAGATGTATGGTGAATGAAAATTTAATATGTACATAGCAATATATAATAATATATTATAAAAGAATAAAAATGCTTAGGTGAAGACAATCTAAATGGATTTTTATATGTTATTGTATGTAACTTTATGAACTTACTTGTGGAGAAATAAAACATCATAGTCCCGATAATTGATATGTAATTTTAGAACTTTATAAATCTACACACACGCACACACACGAATGAGGAATGATAGAAAAAAAAATATTTTTTTATTGAAAAATCAAAAATTTATCTTTAAAGATTTTAAACAATTAAACGATTTTGGATGTGGATGTTGAATTTTTTAATATATTTAATTTACTTAAAAAATTAAAAATATTTTAAATTAATATATTTAAAATATTTTATTATATTTTTTAATATATTTAGTTCAATTTTAATTCAAAAATATTTAATTTCTAAAAATTTAAAATGTATCGTATTAAATTGATAAAATCAAAAATCAAATATTATACTTGATCTCAATTTCTAGAGATCATTGTTGGGCCCCAAAATTCATAATTTGTTCATATACAATATTATTTATTTGTTCTTCAATTTGGAATAAATTTTGGTTTAAAATTAAAATATATAAGTTTTAACTATTTAAAACATGTTTAAAGTTGAAAAATTAAATATGATAACTTGAAAATCTTAAAATTATCTAACATTAAAATGATAATATCAATTAATACATTTCGAGTTTCGACCATTCAAAATTTAAATATATTTAATTTAAAATTTTGCATGTGGATCTTGATTTCTTAAAATATATTTAATCAATGAGTGTTTCTAAATACACCACTAAATTTTCTTTATACACCACTATTAAATTTAATTCAAAAATAAATAATTATTAATTTACATAAATATCATTTTTAATTTTAAAATTACTTGAAAAATAAATAAAATAAAAGTAAAAAATCCCTTTCTTCCCACCTGAGTGACCTCACCCACCGCATTGCCCCCACAATTGCTCTCTCATTTCTCCCATTTATGCTAATCTTCATTTTTCACATCTTCCTCCATTTATTTTCTTTGTAAGAATTGCCTATGAAATTAAATATATGTATTGATGTCGTATATTTTTGGAGCTAAAAAATTGATTTCATTAACTTCTCTAATTATAGGATTTGTCGCATAAATGTTTGAAGAAATACATATATATTTGATTGGAGAGTTGAAATTTGGAACACGGTGTTGATGATATGAGGACGTTTGGTATCCATATACGTATATCAGGTACGGGTATCAAAATGACTCATACTCATACCATGTGTTTGACATATTAGTATATGGATATCAAATTGATATCTTTGATATACTTATATCCCTACTTTTAACATATTTTATATACCAATAGTTGCACCGTATAACTCTTGTCTCATCCAAAAAAAACTCTTGTTTCTCTTTTTCTCCTTCTCCCCAAATTTCATACCCTCTCGCTCCCAACTACTGCTCAACTATCTCGTATCATCAATGATGATCAAACCCTAATCCTCGGTCAATCTTGCCGGAATTCCCAATTTACCGAAACCCTCCTCCCCGATTCCATTACCAAATTAGACCGAGATCGAGATTTTACTCGATTCCGTTTCTTGGGTTGTGATGGATTTCTTTTGACGGACTTGAAGAATTTGTTGTTTATTATGAGTGATTCTAATTGTTTTTTTTCCCTCTTTTTTTTTGTAGTGTTGGAGTTTTATCAAGAAAGTAATTTGGGAACGATTGATGAATTTTCTAGGTTTTGGGTTATTTTGGAGTTAGATTGGTTCAATGAAGTTTCTGCGTGTGTTGGTCTAGCTAATTTGTGAGTCTGCCTTTTCTGGTTGATTTTTTCTGAATGGAAATTAACAAATATATTTGCATATTTACACCAATTTTATTGCTAATGCACGAATAATCACCTCTGACTGAGGGCTCCCTTGAGTGATCTTTTAGGAATTGTTTAGTTCTGAAGAAATTGCAGAAGCTATTGGAGATTATGAGATTTGAAACAGAGAAAGGGAAGTTAAAACTCGGAAAGTTCAGTCGTTTCATGAAGTAGCCAACATAACCTTTTTTTTTCGTATCTAATAAGACTATTCTAATTAACTGATAGTTAATTAGTTATGCAGCCTTGTATCTCATCATCCAGAAATATGCACACCATTGGATTCTCAAATCATTTATAGAGGAATGAGAGAAAATGAACACCAAATTTTCATTATCGTTTCTACTGTAGTGATGCATGTGGTCATTTCTTAGACAGGTGATTAATCTTTTAGTTTATAGAGTGAGGGTTTTTTTTATAGGGGAGTCTTGAAGGAAATGGATGAGGTGAAGCAGTCAAGAATGAATTTTTTTTGTTACCTATTGATGTTGAACAAAATCTCTTGTTGTGGACAACTGGACATGACAGAAATCCTTCAAATCATCCCCAAAAATGGCTCAGAATTTATTGCTATGCATGCCTGGGAATGATGTGAAGCCATTTAGATCTATCTATTAGTATTTATAGTGAAATTCTGATAGTGTGCTAATCTCCATGAAAGATCACATTAGATGAGTTCAAAAATTGTTTGCTCGCTTTATCTGCAAATTTGTAATCTTGGCTTCTCATTGAGTTGCAGTGGTAGAAGCAACGGCTGGTGATTCGGACAAAGAGGATTTGAATTCAAGGGGCTCAGAAGAAGATGATCTAGCTGAAGCCGGGGAGAAGACATGGTCTAGAGGACTCGGATGTCACTGAATTGCTCGGATGAAAATATTTTTTTTTTGCTTGTGATTGCAAGGTCATTTTGATGACATATTTTTTGGGAGCTTTTGCATAGTTGTTAGCTTGAAATGTAATGATCAATGACACTTGCAAAATACTTTGGTATAATTTGGTACGCTAGAAAATCATTATTATTATTATTATTATTATTATTATTATTATTATTATTATTATTATTATTATTATTACTACTATGTTTTAGTTAAAAGTTAACTTTATTTTTTAAAGATCAGGATTTGATATCTCATATCAAAAAAGTTCATTCCGAACACAGATATCAATCTGATACCCATACCCATATTTGATATCTGATATATTTATCTGATATACTGGTATCCATATATGGATACCAAACAGGCCCTTAAAATCTGGTGACATTGAAAGATTTGTTGGGATTTTTATAAATCTGAAAAAGGATTTTGTCATAGTTGGGACACAGTGCTGAAAACTTAATTACTGGGGAAGAAAAACGAAGGTGGCAGGTCAGGGAGAAAGGTGACGGCGATGGAGGGCGGCGAGTCTATACTATGGAGAGAAAAGCGAAGGTGGCAGGTCAAGGAAAAAGGTGACGGCGATGGAGGGCAGAGAGTCTATACTATGGAGGGGAGAGAGTGAGGGTGGATGATAATTTTTTTATTTTTTTAATTTGTTTTCATAGTGAAATGATAGAAATTACTTTTATTGTGGTGTGTAAAGATAAAATATGAAAAAGATATGTGGTGTATAAAGAAAAAAATGACGACGTATTTAGAAACACCCTTAATAAATCAATATTTTTAAAATATTTCATTTGAACTGTTTAATATATATAATTCAATTCAAATCTATAAATTTAAAATATATTTAATATTTAATATTAAAATGATAATATCAAATATCTAAATATTACACTTGATCTCAACTTAGAGATCAACAAATGTGGAAATATCATTGTTGGGACTCACAGTTTATAATTTGTTCATGCATAACAATATTTGTAAGTTTGTTGATGTGTGATGATATTTGTTTGAAAAACTAAAAGTATAAGCTTTAACTATTATATATATATATATATAATTCATGACATAAATATATTTAATAATTAATTGCTAAGTTCAATTAATATATTTAACTCAAAATTTTAAGTAGATTTAATTTAAAATTCTCGATGTATATCTTAATCAATACATTTAATTTGAAAATTTAAATATATTTAATTGAAATTTTGATGTGGATCTGGAATTATTTTAATATATTTAATCAATTTAAAAATTTTAAATATTTTAAATTAATATATTAAAACATTCACTCATAATACTTAAAAGAATGATAATTAACATAAACTTATGGTCCATCGTAAAGAAAAAAAATTGGTGTTTAGAAAATTCACATATAAATCAACAATTTAAAGGCTACATATTTTTTTTTCATCTTATGAACAAAATATTTTTTGATAAAAAATGGAATTTTTACAAAATAAAAATAATAATTTATAATATTGAAATTCTAGTATTGAATGACTATATAATGTAAATATTAATTAACTAATAAATATTTTATTTTTATTTATAGAAAGTGCATTTAGGCGGGAAATTTTATTATACTATTTATAGTAACTATCTTACTTTTAGATATGATATAGATATATCACAATACGATCCAAGATCCTGCATGGGTATTTCTAACATACCAATATAAATGTAATAATTTAAACTCTTTGCATTTATATCATGATGCGGTGAAGTATTGTATCAAACTGTGTGACTCTATTACGTGCTTATAAGTTGTGATCGATTTAATTTAATTATGCTCGAATATAATTATCTTTTAAGGTTCAGTACAAATGAATTGAACTAAAATGATACCAAATGTTAAATGCTATGTTGACGGTTACCAGTGACGATCCTAAGGTTGTGCGAGAGGTGGCCCGCACAGGGATCTCATAAATTTAAGGGCATAATTTTCATAATTTTTTAGTATTAGTAGTCATATTAACATATGTTAGTTTATAAAAAAATTTAGTCTTTTAATTTATAAAAATTAATTCAGACCTTTTAGAAAACAATATAAGAATGACCAGCTCAATATTTGGCCCAATATTTTATAAATAATACTAGGCCTAGCCCAATCAAAGGCAAATGGCAAAAAAAAAAACACCTGAACTGTATGACCAATCTCATCCAGACATATGAATTATTTTTTGGTCCAAATACACACTTAAGCTATTAAAAAAATACAATCGACCTCCTCAACTATTCAGAAAAGAACAAACCGACACTTGACGTTAACACCATTATTTTTTTCCGTTAATTAAAATGCCCCAAATTCAATTCTATTATCTATGAATGTTGATCGGACAAATTGAAACCACAACCTAATAACCCATACTATGGAGTTTCAAACTCCTCTTTTAATTTCAAATTCCAATATCGAATCGATATCGAGATTTAAAATCTAATTCGTACTATAAACCCTTTTCATCGTTATTTCTCTATGTAATTATTCTATCGTTTGACACTCGATTGATAAATTGAGAGTATAATTAGAAATCTCATGATGATCGCTTTCTAACCATACAACATGACATTGTATTATCATCCAAATCATTCATAATTAGGTCGAAGAATTTATACATACACATTTTATTTAACGGAAAAAACTAACAGTGTTAAATGAAAAGTGTGAATTTGATATATTTTGAATAGTTGAGGAGGCCGATTGAACTTTTTAAATAATTTAGATGTGTGTGTTAGTGCCATCATTATGCACTAAGTTTGTTTTGGCGAGATATGTTTGATAATGTGTTCGTCGGTATGTTCCTGAAGTTAAAGTGTTGATTCCGTTGTGCAAGTAATGAAGAACAGTTGGCGAACTGTTCCCTCTGATGTTCCCGATATACTCAGGAACAGTTTAATTATGGCAGTTTCCATATTATGAAGATCTTGCGCCGATCCGGTTTGTGAGGTCAAGATACGTTCGTTTGACTGCCTTGTGGAGTAGATGACGTACTGAAAATAACCCTCTTACTCAAGGAAAGCATCTACACACATTTGGGAAGATCACAAACTATTATTCACTTACCATATTACCGACGATTGAAGATCGACGTCAATCTAAGGAGTGAAGCTATAAGAAGACCGATTCATTGCAGCAATCGACGTCGACTTAATTAAGTTCGCCCCAACTTATTAGATTCTCTATATTGAGTGTTTGAGAGTCGTTGGTTTGTGATTTATTGTAATAGCTAGAAGTTGTTCCCTAAACTGCTCAACGTGATAGTCTAGCTTTTAAGTGTTTTGAGTGAAACACATGAGGGGTTTTATTAATCCATTTTGTACGCAATCTCAGGAGAGATTGTAAGTTGAAGTTGTGGGTAGCTAGAGGGAGTCTAGTGTCACAATTGTGAGGGGATCTCACAGCTTTCGTTCAGTGAAAGGGTTCGTGAAGAAGAACGGACGACATAAGGAAGGAGTCATGTATGTGTAAGTTCCTCAATACACTTCATGAAGGAGTAGTGAACGAATCTTCAAGTTTGGGCAAAGCCCCCCAGAGTAGGTTAATTAACCGAACTGAGTTACCAATCTCGTGCGTTATTTACTGTTTTTATTTACTGTTCTTACATATGTTCCCAACACATCTAAGAATACTTGTGTGCAGTACATACGTTTCACACAATGCACAGATTGAGTTATTTCAGTGTGTTTGGGCAAAAAAAATAGTTCGTACGTCTAGGTGGGATTGGGTATATAAGTCGGGTGTTTTTTGGCCCTTTGCACCACAATCAATATATGTGAAAATCTTGAAAATATTATAAAGCATGGAGAGTTTAGTGATTTTGATGGTCAAAAGGTGTTTCAAGAATTAAAAACTTTGTGGTATCTTTTACCAAAATAACATAAAACTTTAGATATATTGGTTTACTTGAAGATATTGAATAGTTATCCCAATGTATACATTGTTTATAGAATTTTATTGACCATACCTGTTACAGTTGCACCTACAAAGTTGCTATTTATTTATTAAAATCTTACTTGCAATTGACCATGTCACAAAGAAACATTGAATAGGCTTGCTTTGATATCCATTGAACAAGAGTCGCTATAAAATGTTGATTTTGAAAAATTTATGCATGAGTTTGCTTCAAAAAATGCTAGGAGAAGTATCTTTATAATAATAATAATAATAATAATAATAATAATAATAATAATAATAATAATAATAATAACTACAACCAATTAAAAGTATGCATAAGAAAGAAAAGAATTAGAAATAATAAAATATGTAGTATTTATTCATTTACATCCATGTTATGAAAACCAAGAAATAATTTACATAATAATTACAATGAGAAATTTGCAGAGAGATAGAGAGAGAATTGGGTATCTCACACCAACGTTGAGCACTGGGAAGTATTGGGGTCAAGAATCGCCGGCAAAAGATAGTTCCGCCCCTTCACCCCCCGCGCATTATAGCTTCCACCCGTAGCGGAATCCACCAACACCTTGCCCGCATACCCAGGATATGCCCCCTTACCGTACACCCCGGCGCAAGCCGACGCCGCCTCCAGCGCCGCGCCAGCCGACCCCTGGTGGTAGCCGTCGCCAAAGGGGTTCGTCACGGCTCCAGCCACGAGGCTCGCGATGTTTACGATCATGCCATCAACGCCGACGTCACCGTTCGGCGCAACAAGCGGCTTCGTCTGCGGCCCGTAAATCGGCTGGTGAAACGGCCACGCGCACTGACCCGGGCACTGAGTCACCGAGTTTCCGACCCACACAAAAACGTTCTTCTTCGCCTCGCCGTGGTACCCACAGCTGCTCATGCAGAATCCCTCCACCGCCACGTCCGCCGCCGTGAGGACGAGGGTCAAACCTCCCGGCTCCGAGTTGGCTCGCTGAGCCAGCTCGGAGACTTGCGATTTCTTGAGAAGTTTTCCCACGGAGCAGTTGTCGTCGCTGATTTGATTGGAGAGAATGAAACGGGTTCTCTTCTTACCCGCTTTTTGGAGGTAGATTTGAACGGTTTGCCACCATTGGGAGACGGTGGGGGATTTAAACCCACGCGCCGCCGTCTTGCCATCAAGAGACGCCAGAAAATCTAGGACTATAGATTTCTGGGGCGGCGTGAATTTGCCATACCAGAAAATGGTGAGGTGGAGATCGCCTTGGAGCAAAGCGCCGTTGTGGTAGGTAAGAGGATTCGGAGGCGGGTGGTAGAGACTGAGAAGGTTTCTTGCAGCTGAAGAAACATCGAGAAAGCTAAGAAAGAGAAGTGCGAGAAAAGGAAAATTCATGGTTGAATTTGTATGTGATCAGTTAGAGAGAGAAACGAAGATTAATTGAATTGTGATGAGTGATTGATCTATGAGTATATTAATGAGTGATGAGTGAAGTGTGTTATATATATATATATATATATATATATATATATATATATATATACACAATGTAGCGTGCATGGCGATGGCGAAGGTTCACGAGAGGTAGGAATGGAAAAAAAGTGGATAAGAATAAAGCATTTTGTTGAGGGTCGGAGCTAAATCAATGGCGGCATTCCCGTGTTCAACCATCAAGGAATTGCGAGCTATGGATAGGTCGGTATAACTGGCCGGTGCAATCCCAATCCGTGTGTAAGAAATTAAAATAATAAATAAAAAAATACACGGATATATTTATACCATTATTTGTTTCATTGAAATAGTTACATGATTGTACGGGGCATTTTTTTTTAGTCGATTCTACCCGCAGCCGCTACTGAGATACGCACTGATAAACTCCGTCTTTATGTAATAGTCTGCAAATCACATAGAGAAGGTAAACCACACTTGACAGACTATGTATGACAAACTCACAATTAATGATATTGATAGCGGGATTCAAACTCACTTGACAAACAATGTGTGAGAGGTTCACACCTAATCAGGGCCCATAGCGAAACGAAAAAATGGGCCCTAAGATTTTTTTTTTTCATAAGCATCTTGAAGTTTCTTTCATTTTATCTAGAGCATCATAAATATTGAAAAAGTGCAATCAACACTTACAAAATACAATTCGTGAATTTTATAGGTAAAATAAAACACTATCATTAATTAAATAGTCATGAAAGAAAGATATTGATAATATTAAAAAAAATAATTCAAAATAACATCAACTCATTTTTTTGTGGTATTTTATAAGTTGGGATTTTGGTGAACTCAAATTGAGGAATGAAAGTCCTAAATGCAATACTTAAGTATTTTGTTTTCTTTATACAATTTTGATAAAATTTAAAAATTGACTCTTTGAAGGTGCATTTCTTGTACGAGATTTATGTTTAGAGCATAAATAGTTAATTAATAGTCCAACTACAAGATTGAGCTTAAATCAACACAAAATCTCAATAAATTATCACACTAAACTTACATAAAAAAAAAGTGACAAAACTAATCACTGATGCCCGTATGATAGTTTAAAATCAAGAAAGTAGAATCTAAAAGAGATGGTCGTTTAACCTTTATACATACTTATTTTTTAAAAATAATTACCTATATATATATATATATTAAAAATAAAATTTTGGGGGCCCCAAAATAAAGGGGCCCTGGGTGGCGGCCCACCTGGCCTACTCCAGGGCCGGTCTTGCACCTAATGATGTTGGTGGTGAGATTCGAACTTGAGATCTTTGGCCTCAAAATAACACCATTTCATCACCACATTATCCGCAGGGGAACAGTACCATGCAATTCTTGTTCCGGGTTTTAATTAACAATGATGAATTTCTTATAATTTTAATTAAAATATAAATATAGTGGCTTGAATATATAATTAATCTAGGAACTTTTTGTTTGATAAATATATATGCATTATAATACGCTAGCATAAAGAGTTAAAGTGAGTAATTAGTAGCTTAAGCTCCTACATTGGGTGGCTGATGATGGCATTGCCCCTCCCGTGACATATATATATATACACACACACACACACACACACACATACACACACACACACATATATACACCCTGTAAACGAATTAATATTTTTCAAAAACTCTGCAGATTACACAATAGATTATAAGATGAATAGAGTATGGTATTTAAAATTCCCCCAAACCCTAACAGGTTGGGTTTATTAAACAGGTCTGAGCATAACATAGTGAGACTCCATGTAACGTCCAGATTTTTCAAAGCATCCAAACCACTTGTGTTATTAAAAATTTGAACGAAATCCTACCGCCTTTTTTCAAAAAATAAAAAAAGAAGAAGAAGGGACCATCCCTTTTAATATTTTGATCATATTAAAATACTCTCATTTTTAAGTAAAATTGAGGTACCCAGAAGTCAGAGACTAAGCAAATTAGGGGATTATGGTCCAAAATTTGAAAGAAAGAAGAAAAGAAGTTGTGTATATGCATGTTTTAAAACACACAAGGGTGTTTAATATTTCAATAATATGAAGGAGTTTGACACGTTTTACTTTGAAAAAAAAAAACTTTACCTAACTATAGCTAGTTTTCTAAGGTTCAATTTGTTATTTTCATTTTAAATATTTTGACCAAATTAAAATTCATAACCAAATATCTCACTCTTATAAGAGGGAGAAACATTGAATAAGGTACATGCTAGTTGTCAGTTAGATGATAGATCTATTTTTAAATGTAGAATATGATCAGGCAATAATTGTTAAATGAATATATATAAACAAATAAACTGAAAAAAAAAAACTCTAAATCAATCAAATCAATATATATATATATATATATATATAGGGATGGCAATGGGTAACGGATTCTATTGGTACCCGTAAAAATTACCCACGATGGGTAGGGTAATTATCCACTTAATGGGTTCGGGCATGGGCACGGGTAATTACCCGTAAATTTTGACAGGTACAGGTGTGGGTACGGGTACCTTAGTATCCAACCCGCCCCATACCCATATATATATATATATATAATTATATTATTATTATTATTATTATTATTATTGAATTGTATTGTTATATGATATTATTTTTTGAAAATTTCATAACTTTTGTTATGTTTGTAGTTTTTTTTTATGAAATGTTGCATTTTCATGAAGGGTCTTTGTATTGTATTTTAATCTAATTTTGATTTAGTTTTAATTAATATTTTTAAAATTATAAATTATTTAATCATAATTTTGAATTATTTAATACAAATAATAATTTCTAAATTAAATATTCAATAAATAGTTCGTGATAAAGAAATTTGTATGTTTATATATTTTATTTTTAAAATTTGACCCTTGTTAGAACTAAAATGATAATTGAACATGAATAAAATTTGGACTAATTGAAATATTAATTTGTAACTTATGTTATTTATTCTCTCTCTCTCTCTCTCTCTCTCACACACACACACACACACTAGTGTTTATGAAGATTATATCTTACATAAAATATAACATATGTATTTTTATAAACATATACGATAAAAAAAATACAAATATATGTTTGAATGAATATAGAAAATGTCATTAAATTTATCAGAAAGATATTAATAATTTTATGCTCACTATGCTCAAGAAGATGTTCATCAATATATGTACATTAAAAAAATATTTATTTATTCTATATGCACAAATATATCATATATAAATACTCTATAATAAAAAAGTGAGAATTTATAAACATAATTTAATCTTTTTTTTATCTCTTTTTAAAAATAAATAATTATTTTACTCCATCATCTATATAAATTACATATCGTATTCAATATATTTTTCATATATTTAAAGAATACACATAGTATATGTATATGTATAACTATGATTTTTTTTATTGTAATTTATAAAATATTTTAAAATTTATTAAATACTACAAAATATTTCTCGTGAATCGCATAAAAATAGTTAAAATGTGGGTAACGGGTACGTGTATGGGTAGTTAAGTACCCAAAGGGTACGGGAACGGGCATAAAAGTTGATACCCAATGGGTATGGGGACGGGTACGGATATTTTTTCAAAACGCGGGTATGGGAACGGGTACCGTAGTACCCTACCCATTGCCATCTCAATATATATATATATATATATATATATATAGGATTGGGTTCCAGAAGGAACCATACCCCATATGAGAACCGAGAACCAATCTCAGCCACAATTTCACCTATTTGGACGGTCAAGATCTGTTCCAAAATTAAAAAAAAACGCGGTGGCATAATTATAATAACGTCCAACTTCGCTGCCCCTGAATCTTAGTAAGGGTAAAATCGGAAATTTCAATGTATATGTGATTCACGCATGTATTTTTCAATTTAGGGTTTTAGCATTGTCATTCCCTATTTTAGCACTGTCATGACTTATTTTAGCACTAACATGACTCTTGTTTAGCATGACAATTGTTTAGCATTACAATAAAAAAATATCAACAACATCTTTTTATGCTTCATGATCTTCCATTTTTAGCATTGTAATTTAGAGTTTAACATTGTATATGTGATTCACGCGTATATTTTTCAATTTAGAGATTTAGCATTGGTGACACTACACTCACTTGTAATGAATAATGATCTTTCTTATCAAATCCTTTAATTTAATAGGCAGGCTGCCCAACCCATTTACAAAACCTTAAATCCAATTTTCTAATTTGATAGGTTGCGTAGTATTTAAAGTTTTAATTTCCAATAGGGGAAGTGCCCGCCGGATTTAAGTGGTTAATTAAATTGAGATATTGAAGCTAGCCAAGCCAATCAAGAAAAAAGATTTCTTCAAACCATTAAAAAATGTAGTATTGTGTTTGATGTGTTGTCCACCACAAATTAATTCCCACATGATCATGTGTATTATAACTATATATGTCAAAACCCTCAACTAATGATTTTAGCACTGTCATGACTTATTTTAGCACTAACATGACCCTTGTTTAGCATGAAAATTGTTTAGCATTATAATAAAAAAATATCATCGGCATCTTTAGGGTCAAGTCCTAATTCATTGCTCAGTTGCAGTCTCTGATCCTCATCAGGATGTGGATGTTCTTTAAAAACCTTCATCCATTCAAATAACTGTCATGGTCTTTTTTAGCACTGTCATGACCTATTTTAGCACCGTCATGACTTATTTTAGCATTTTCATGACTTATTTAGCACTGTCCTAATTTTAAGGGTTTATGGATTTTATTGGAAGCATATGTTTATAAACACGCATTTGTTCATATATATGTATACATATATACATACCCTCTCCCTCGCTATAAATAATATTATAGGCCCAAGTATCTCCTGAATTTTAATTTATTTTACAAAAATACCATTAGTTTCAATATATATAGAAAACTTGTGAACATTTCTAAGTTTTTGCAAAAATAGCATTCAACCCAATTTTTTATGTTGGATTGCTGAAAAATCATGTTAGAATTCGGTATGTGAAATAACGTGAAAGATCATACATGTTATATTTTGGTGTTATATATATATATATATATATATATATATATATATATAAGAAGTCATTATTATGTCCTTTCTCTGAGTATATTTGTCTTCTTGTAAGTCCAACATTTTTATAGAAAATTTTACTAGGAATGGCAGTGAAGTAGCTGATCTTATGGGTACTCGCAATAGGTATGGGCACAATAATCAATTCTTATATTCATTAATTTACAACATTCTTATAAGTCTTCAGTTTCTTCGACGCCAACAACAATTACAATTCCTTTTGTTTCGAGTAGTATTTACTTTCGAGTATGTTTTTCATGAATGATATCGTTTTCTGATATAAAATATTAAAGTTATAACAATGCTAAAATAAGTCATGACAGTGCTAAAATAGTTCACAGTAGTGCTAAAATAGGTTACAACAGTGCTAAAATAGATCACAGTAGTACTAAAGTACATGGCAGTGCTAAAACAGTCTACAGTAGTGCTAAAATAGGTTACAACAGTGCTAAAATAAATCACAGTAGTGCTAAAGTACATGTTAACAAAATGTTTTTTTATAATACTCATTTGTTATTGCAAATGCTGCATTCATCGTGCAAAATACTCTATTACCGAGATATTCTTATGATACTCAATCGTTTTTACAATGCTAACAACAAATAAAAAATCACAAATCCAGTACCATCGACATGCACATATCAACTCCATACTAGCCAATGAATATGGTAGAAAATATATATCCTTTAATTTCCTATAGATGAAAAATGTGGAAATATAACTACTTATAATTGTTTCGATCCAAGATCGCAGCAGAACTGTAATACCCCGAAATATTTTAAAAGATTTTATTTGACTTATGTTACCTCAGGGTAATCTAGGAAAGAAGTTGGGTCCTTAAAGGACTCAAATAAAGAAAAATCGTAGCTAGGGAAATCTGTTAAATTTAATTTGATCAAAAAATTGCTTTAAAAATATATTCTTATATTTTTCTCGGGTTGATAGAAAAAGTTTCAAGTATCGTGCCAAACTTTGAATTTTCCAATTTCGAGTTCAAATGAACACTTGGCACAATTTTAGGGTGCAAGGTAATAGATTTGGATAACTAAGGCACATCCGTCATTATCCAATTTCTTTTTCGAAATATTATCCTATTCGTAATTATCCTATTCTTTTTCCATCATTATCCTCTTTCTTTTATTCGTTATTATCCTATTTATTTTTCTTCTATAAATAGGAGGTTAAGGTTTCATTTTTTATTCATTTTCAAAATCGAAACGTCGAGCAGCTTCTAGAGAAGATACGACTCTAGTTTCCTATTTCATTTCCGAAATAGTCATTTTGAAGGTGTGAACGCTTAGATCACGAATACGTGATTGAAATGATGACACGACGGACGATCATGATGAAAAATCATCGTGACCGCCGCCAAAAGTCGCAATCATCCTCTCAAATCGGTGACTCTTTCGGGTCGCCGGATCAAAAAGTGTCTTTAGGGTTTCATGTTCTATGTATATTTATATACATTTTCCATGTTGTCACTTTTTAATTTCGGGTATATTTTAGGTATCCGATTATTAAATTGTAGTCTTTTTCAGATCTATCCTTCGTGGATAGCCCTATCGTATTTTTAAGCTCAAAAGTTGTTCCGTGTCAAAATATAGTATTTTTATTTGAAGTTTCATATTTTTCCAATGGGCAGATCTTACGGTATGAATTTATTTGTACCGAATTAATTTTAGGATACGGGTTTGACCACCCCGTATGCCAAAACTTCCAAAAGGGTTTTTCTTTATAAAAATGCCCCGAGTAAAGTTCCCTTAAGAGTCAAAATATTTTGATGACCCGGGTGCTGTGTATTAAGATAGTAGATTTTATAATATTTACTTCATAGCTAAGAAAGGTTAGATCTAATGGTAGTCTTTCATCGAAACTAAGTTGTCGAATAATCTTGTAGGCTCAGAAAAAGGAGACTTCTAGTTGAGACCAGAATCAGAATCTAGATCTAGCTATTCCAGATCTAATTGCCAGGTGGGTTTTTATTATATAAAAATATATTTCGGGTTATTAAGCCCTGATATTTATAAAATGAATGTGATTGAATATCCAACTCATGATTGTATTTGATGTGCTCTCCTAACTCATGTAAGTCTTACTACTGTTTTTGGTGACGAAACTACAATGGTTCACGATATCAAGCCCCAAGCAAACAAGGCAGTGTCCAACCTTAAGCAGCCGAATTGTGTACACGAACCGACTCACCGTAAGCGTTCTAGGGGAGAGTGGCGCGCAATGATGGAACTAAAATGATTTAGTATACATGGAATTCACAAATTTTCTACTTTAAAAGCTTTCCATGATATGCTTAAAATATGATTGGATATTCTGTTTTATAAAATGATTGTGAAGGTTTTTCTCAAAAGTACCCACTGAGTGCATTAGTACTCACGCCCAAATCTTTTCAAATATTTTCAGGATGAGCTGCGGGATGGCGGACGACTGTGCTAAGGTTGAAGGGCTATTGTTTGATGTATATGTTTCCTTTTCCGCTATGGAGTCTAACTGAGAACATGCTTCCTTTTGAGTCTGAATAAATGCACTACGTTCTTTTCCGCTTACTCTGATTACTGTTATGGAGTGTTCGGTTCTCTGAATCCTGTTTTCTTTACTGTTATGGAGTGTTCGGTTCTCAGAATCCCATTTTCTTTACTGCTACGGAGTGTTCGATTCTCCGAATCCCATTTTCTTTACTGCTACAGAGTGTTCGGTTTTCCGAATCCCGTTTTCTTTACTGTTACGGAGTGTTCGGTTCTCCGAATCCCGTTTACTTTCCGTTCCTGACAGGCAAAAGCCTGACATTTATTTACTTTCCTTATTCAGACAGGCACAAGCCTGGCTTTATGCTGTTTTCCATGTCAAGGCAAAAGCCTGGCTCTTTATTGCTTTCACGACAGGCGAGAGCCTGGCATCTCTTTACTTCAAGTATTTGGACAGACATCAGTCTGGCCTTTTACATGTCTAACCTATTAACAGTTAACCTTTGAACTGTTATTATTTACATTGAAGTTTGCTTTCGTTATTCTTTCTTGAGTTCATCCTAAGAGTCATTGTATCTGGTTTGAGTCATTCCATACGCTTTAAAAGCGTGGATTGATCCATTTATACTGGTTATGCTGCCCGAATTTTTGGGGCACTAACCCTATTTCTATGATTGCTTCTGTTCAACAACCCCTTCCCCCTTTTCCCAAGTAGCGCACCGGTTCCCTGCCCTTCTCCCGGGATCGGGGCGTTACAAGAACGCTCAACAAAATATCATCAGATTTCTCATCACTCGTATAAACTAAATTTGTTGACATTCTATTTCTCATAACAACAAACACACACAACAAACACCGTAAATAATAGACTACAAATGCTAACACTATTACCTACCAAAATATTCAAATATTAAACTAACAGTGCTAAAAAAGGAAATGAAAGTGCTAAAATATAAACTATGGATGCTAAAATATAAACTACCAGTGCTAAAATATAAACTATCAGTGCTAAAACTAAACATCGATTAAATATTCAAATGGAGGAGTTTGGCAATGAAACGCGGGAGCCTCACATGTTTGGTTTGCAACTGAATGTAGCTACATGAACTACCAATGCACTTATAGATAATCTATATTATATAATCAATTAAAATGTTGTAATGATGCATGCCATAATTAAATTCCAAGCCCAACAACAATGAAAAGATAATTCTCTCTCTAGGGAGACAACACCACGGCAACAAAACAACCGTCTCTCTCTCCACCCTTCTTGCCTCTTCACATCCTTCTTATGTGAACTTCCATAGCTTCAACCGTGGAGATGCGCCGTCAATGTCTGGCTTCGTGTGCCACTTCGGCGCCGCCACATCGAAGTAGTTTTGGGCAGCAGCCTCCGCCTTCGCCGCCTCCTCTCCGCTCAAATGGATGTCGCTGCAATTCGGTCTCGCACACTCCATTTCTTAGTCAAATGTAGCTAATTACAGAAATAACCCCAATTTATTAAAAAGTTGATAATATTACGAGATTGCCACCGCATTTTTTCAATTTGGGAACAAATCTTGGCCGTCAAAATAAGCGAGATCTATGGCTAAAATTGGTTCTCAGTTCTCACGGGGGTGTGGTTCTCACATGATTCCATCTATATATATATATATATATATATATATATATATATATATATATATATATATATATATATATAAACTTCCAACCAAACTCAAATTAATTTTTCTTCAAGTACTTTGGTTTTGCTAGTGCTATACCCTCTTATTGCCAATTTTGACCTTTAAATTAGAAAAGCCCATTTTATTAATTTCGAATACAATTTTTTTTTTTTTTTTTAGCTTTGGTCTATTTACAATATATATGCTTAGGAAAATCGATCCCACATATTATAATAGGTCCTAATTCGTAATTTTTTTAATATAATCATAGTTATCAGAAACGCATCTTGTTTGAATTAGAACACCCATCTGAAATATTAAATGCATGGTATGATGTCATTAGTTCCGGTTCCAATTCAAATCACGTCGATCGGATAAATTATAGTAAAATAATACGTATTCAATATTCACAATAATAATTAATATACTATCTGTGCACAGTTTGGACGTTAAATTTTGGGGGGGTTTAATTATATTTTCAAGAACACACTCATTGAGGCATGTCTAAATGAATTTTAATATATTATTCTGATTATATTGCTATCATTATAAATTGCTAACTAATCTTTTTATTATGCATGCATTTGTGATGCTTATAAGTTATAACTAAGGTTGGCTGCAAAGTTAACTTATTTGGCGCCATTAATTTTTATGTTCCTTAGTGGAATATACACACATACGTACTTATGGACTTTTAAGAATATACATAGATTTATTACTATTGTGAATCATTATACAAAATATATTATTTTATTACATCATCTTAGGTAGCATTGGAAGCACATGAAATTATTTGTTGCACTCTATATATATGTTACATTCCGTGTTGTACTTTCAAATTACGAATTTTTCTTGTATTTTTTCTTTAATTTTACTTTTTTGTGATTTAGTTTAATTTTATGATTGTTTCGTCTTAAGGTTCATCCAATCCAATTAGTGTTTATAATTATTTTTAATATTTATTTTCGCATCATTATTATGGTTGATTTTTCAAAATTATATATTATAATTTTTAATTCATTTTTTATTAATAATTGTTAATTATGATTATTTATATTATAATTATCTTTTATTTTATAATAAATATTATTAACATCATAAATTTAAAAGTGAAACATAAAGTAAAATATAAAAAATACAACAGAAAATTTCAGCACGGATTCAAAGATGAATTCAATGAATTTGGTTGCCATGGACATCCAAAATTTTGGCATTTTTTAATTTGATTTATTTTGGGCAATTTTCCATGGGCCGAATGCAAAAACTTTGTCACGTGGGAATATTATTTCAGCCAATCAATATTTCTTATTTTGTAGTAGTCCTACTTAGAAGCAACGATTTGCTCAAGGCAAATTTCACTTTCGGTGACTCGGGTTCGAATGAAATTATTGATTATATTCAATGAAGAAATAATTGAACGAATTTTAAATTAAATATCACACATATAAAAGAATGGGAGTTTCTAAATGCACCACGAATTTTGCTCTTTGCACCACATCTACTCAATGCACCACTAATTTTACTCTTTTCACCATCAATATTGATAATAATACCCTTCCTTTAAAATATGTATTTTACTTAAAAAAAAACATAAAATCAGAAAATTAAAAACATAAAATCAGTTTAAAAAAATGTAAAAAAAAATTTAAACTCATTTGATAACAGTTAAAAATAACGCAGTGAAAAAATTTCAACCCTTCAAACCGTCGATTATTCGAATTCGATGCTAGTTTCAACCCTTCAATAGTTTAAGATGCTATGATATGCTATTAGAATGATTGGATGGTAGTTTGAGTTGATTGTGCGCAAAAAAATGAGGTTTTGAGCGAGTTGTTGATTTGATTTTTTTCCCAGAACCCGTTTCGTTCGGACTGCATAATTCGAACTTTTAGCTTTTGTTCGAACTCAATAGATCGAACACCATTTCAAAATTCGAGTTTCAATGTGTTTGAATTCAAGAGTTCGAACACAATCAAATTCCAAACATAGCCGTTTTGTTCGAACTTCATTTTTCGAACTCTTTGAAGAATGTTCGGACTGTATTTCTCGAACAAAACGCGATAACATGTCTAAAAAATCAGCGAAAACTCATAATTCAATCGGTACAAACTAATCAAAATGATTTATATTGTTATGTTCTTCTTCATTTTCATTCCGCATTGTATCTCTTTCGATATTTCCCACCACAATTGCACAAGTTGAATCTAGGTTGTTGAGTGAAATTGTGTTCAATACTCCTATCTTTTTTTAGACGTTTAGATCTTGTTGTTTTGGATTTTTAATAGGTTTAATAATATATTTTCTATTGTTTTAATTTATATTTTTTTTATTTTATTTTGTGGTGCATTGTGTAATAATTGTAGTGCAAACAAGTAACTAAAGGATAAATAAGTCATTTCGTATTTATTTTATTTCTCATTTAATTTTTTAGTAGTGTAAAGAGTAAACTAAGTGGTGCAAATAGAAACTCCCATAAAAGAATCTAAAGTTAAAAAGGGTTATGGATTTTGAGTTTGTTGTTAATCTTAATAATTTTTTTATCCTGAATCTAAATTCATTCTCCAAATCACACAATTTAAATATTACGTTACGTAGTAACCTTTGCTAATTAAAGACAGCAAATACGTAAATCAAATCAAAGAAGTTCGTATTTAGTGGGAATTATTAACTATAGTTGATTAATATATTAATGTGTGTGTATGTATATATACATGTCAAGCGCACACTTTCGCAATTAAATTTTATTAATGTATGTGATACAAGCTAATTACATCATAAATGTCAACTCAAGGGTAGATCATTAATGACTCAATTTTATCAATCCACAATTTATACAAAAGCAAGGTGAATGATGGCCGAATGACTTTTAACTTGATTAAGTACGTACCAATATATAATTGCTCGTGGATCGTATCATTTGACCCCATCAGAAGTCGATTATTTGCTGACGGCTCACACTGGATATCTTTTGTTCTAGATCCCATCGGGGCACCAAGTAGCCCTCTCCCACCTTTGGTAAGCTTTACTCTGGACTTCTTGCGGCACCAGGTACCTAACTCTTTCCCATATAGCCATTTCCAATAACAAACCAATGATGAAATTCAAATATCCTAACTTTGCCCTAATTAGCTCAAAGATAAAAAAAAAAAAAAAAAATATAATTAATCATAACTTAAATATCAATCCATAATTACTTATGATAGACTACTTATGAACTTGACGTGGGATCATATCAATATGTATATAAATTAATAAGTTCCGCACTATGAAGAAGCCCTACGATACTTTTGCACCGTACAAAGTCCCAAAACGTTGAGAAGAGAAACAAATTAACCTCCCTCCATGCACCTTTTCTTTTGTGGAACATTTCAGTTTGCATGAACCATACAATTAAAATCTGTATATAACATTATTTTTGTCACTATGCATTTATATAGGTTTATTTTAATAATTTTTTCAGATGTTTGAAATTTTTTTAGGATAATAATTTAAAAAACATATATTCTTTCAATTTATCTTGCTGTCGTTAGTGCGATTTGACTACATAGTGGTTAGTTCCTTTTGATGGAGTTAAGCTCACGGGCATGCTTTTGTCTACGATTAATTATCATGCAAAGATTATTAGGGAAATTTTAACCTATTATAAATTCGGATGAAATTATCTACTATACTTTGTGTAACACTTGGTGCTACATAATTAAATTTATTTATTTTTCTTCTACTTTTTAATTTAATTTCAATTTATTATGCTTTATTTTAATTAGGGTTCATCCTACACAATTAAGACATATAATTATTTTTTCAATAATAAATTTCATTTTTAATTAATAATTGATTATTTCTTAAAAACAATAATTATATAACCCTAATTGGGTAGAATGAACCCTAATTATAATAAGTGTAAAATTAAATTAAAGCACAATAAATTAAAATTGAATTAAAAAAATAAAGAAAAATTAATAAATTTAATTGTACCTGGCACAAAGAATAGCAGATGATTTCATCAGTTGTAAATTATTCTCGTTTTGGATGAGAAAAAGATCTAATTTAATTTGTTGATTTTTATATTGTTTTTTTAATGTAAATAAAATTATCTTCGCTATTCATGTGTGTATTTTAGGTGAACATTTGGCTTCCTTCCGTCCAATATATAGCTAAGGTTGTAAATTAATCACACATAAGAGAAGCAAAACTATACAAGTTCTTTGCAACCAACTCACTAGATTAATTATAAACTTCTTTCATTTGCTATACCAACTACGTCATTCAAGGTATTTTATTTAATATTTTTAAAGTTATTTTATAACCAAGTATTGTGTGTGATGATTAATTGATTATGACTTATTACAAATGCACGTGAAACTATAGTGAATTATTTCACGATTAAAAAAATGAACTTGGATTGGAGGAGTGAAAAGGAATATTGATCTACAATCTCATCTTTGTTAATTATGTCTCAAGCATTAAGATTGTAATTGATGATTTAACAGAACACATGCATCCTAGCTAGTAAAACAAAAATGATTGTAAGGCAAATACTTACATGCACAAGGTGCATATAAGGCTTATTTCAGACGGGCGGGTCAATCCGTAAAAAAAAAATATCCGGTAAAATCAGTATCAACAGTAACATTAAAAAGTATCACTCAAAATTCTAAAAGTATCACCTGCATCATTAAATAGTAAGGGGTCTGCCACTTATTTTAGGGATTTTTTTGGAGGGGGGGGTGTTTTTAGGGGTTTATTTTGTATGTTTTAGGGTTTTAGGGGTGCTTTTAAGGGTTTATTTTGTGTTTTTTGGGAGGGTTTTTTAGGATTTTATTTTGTGTTTTTTAGGGTTTTTTGGGGGTGTTTTTAGGATTTTATTTTGTGTTCTTTTTAGAATTTATTAATTTCATTTTAGGGTATAAATTTATATTTATTTCAAAGAAATTATATCAATTCGATTTAATTTTAGGGTTCACTAATTTTATTTTATGGTATAAATTTTGTTTGTGAAAAAATAAGAAAAAAACAAAGAAAATCGAAAAAAAAATTAAAAAATTGCCAGGAAAAAAAAAAGCCTCACAGCCATGCGCTGCGCGTGGGAGCGCACGACTGTCACGTGACTGTCGGATATATGCTGCACATAAGCACTCTTGTGTACTCTTGTACGCAAGAGCTTCTCTTATTGTAAATATATGAACGTTGGGGAACAAATTAAAAATTATTCCAGTGTGATCATTTTTGCTGGGAAATTAAAGACCGTGCATGTTAGCTGAGTGGTTAAATAAAATTTAAAATTTTTCCTTATTTTTAGAGGAATCAATTTTACCCGGCAGGCGGTATGTCGTGTTCAAGATTAGCAATTTTATTTCTCACCCAATGTAAAACGTAGCATGATAAATTTCTAGAATATCAAACTAAATTAATTTGGCTATAATCGTGCAATTATTAAAGCTACATAAATTTTACTCCTTCTGTTCCTATTTAAATGTCATTTTGGATGTGTGTGCACAAAAATTAATAAATTAATTAAATTACATAATATACCCTTATGTGAAGACATTAAATGAATTATATAGATGTTTGAATGTATTAAATGAGAAAAAATTGTGAGAAAAATGTGAATTTTATATTTCAAATTTATAGAATGACACTTTTTTAAAATAAATAAAATTAAAATCATAATAAAACACTTATTCAAAGACGGGGAGAATAATTTATATTGTACAATAATAATTATCAGTAACGTAATGCTGACTAGACAAACATGCATGTTCCCACGTCCATTCTTATATGTATAGTCGTTTTTATATATAAACTTGGATATTTTTGTATGACAAGCGCAAGCCTATATAGGCATTTCCCTTTAAAAAGAAGAAATTAAAAAAAAAAAAAAAAACAGCTAGTAGACACCCGTGATTAATTAACCAAACCTATTCTCAAAAGTACTAATAATAATAATAATAATAATAATAATAATAATAATAATAATAATAATAATAATAATAATAATAATAATAATAATAATAATAGCCAACCTAGCAAACTAAATTTCATTGCGAAACGTCAAATTCAACCGTAATATTATAATAAACTAGTTAATTACACTTTAACACCCACATTTGAACTTTTTGTATTTTTGTCCTAAAATTTCAAAATTACATATTAATACCTAATATTTGCACAAATAAATACTTATAAGACTAGATAATATTTCCGACCTCATAATGTTGATGTAGACTATTGAAAATGGTGAAGAGCGGCAACTGCTCCACATCCAATATTTTTACAAATTAAGTCAGTTAAAAGCAGAGTTTGGAAGATTTTCGGCAATCCACGTCAACATTTATAAAATTAGAAAATTATTCTAGTACTATAAGTGTTGCTAGAAATATGGGCCCATCTATTTAGGCCCTTGGGCAAAAAGCCCATAACTAAATTCCACTTTTGCTCCTTAGCCCAACCCACACTCAAACCTAATTTGGTAGCCTAGATATTTTGTTATTGTTCGCTCATCTTCAATAGAAGACACGCGCTCAATACACTCTCTGTAATTACCCTCTTGTTCTTTGTTCTCTTCGTGAGATTGTCGCAAACTTAAGAGCTTTGTGCTCTAACTTGAACTGTGTATTCCATGTTTGCCTCTTTGTGAGACTAACACCACCAGGTATGAGGGTTGCCGGATTCTTGGCTTTGAGTTGTGGCTTGTTCTTGTTGTGTTGTTTATTGGTTGATAACCCGGGCATAGGTGAACCTGAGCCATCTCTTTTTCCCCGACACTTGAGTGTCTAACGGCGAAGACCGTGTTGGTGACGGAGATAGGTGAACTATCAGCGAGCTATATACCCAACAGTGGTATCAGAGACACGGTACCCTCACCGGGGCCCCCTCCATCACTGCATCTTTATCGTCTCACTGCCCACTGCGGCCGCGCCATTCCCCTGCTCTTCAGTGTGCTCCGAAAAGGTAAGACGGGCCTTCCCCTACTTGGGATACCCGCTCTGATAAATTGGCTAAAATCCCTTATTTTTCAATTACAAGTTGTAGCACATATGATGGATTTAGGCTTGGTTTTGTTGTTATATGCTATTTGCTTCCGCTTGCTGTCTCTGTGTCGTTTCCTTCCGCTACACTTTGTCTGCTCTTGTTTGTCTTCATAACACATCCGTTTTGTGCTCGTCTTTTTTGAGTGTTTGCTGAGGACTTAAGTGATCCCCTGCGCCACAGACGCCACAAATTTATCTATGTTGTGAACTGGAAAATTCTCTTTAGCTTTCTCTGTTTTGTGTGTGTTGAAGCCTGTTGTTATGTCTCATCTGCTGCCGTACATTCTTGCTCCTTTTGATGGTAAAACTAATTTTAGCTTATGAAAAACAAAAAAGTGTTTAAGGCCATTGATCTTAACTATTATGAAAAAGAAACTGAATAAAAAAAATCTAAGATGAATGAGTATGCTTTGTCATCCATCATGGTGAACTTGTCTGATGTTGTGTTAAGGAAAGTGTGTACCATTGAATCTGCTAAAGAATTGTAGGATAAATTAGATGAGCTCTATAATCTGACTTCTCTTCCAAGTAGCATGTTTTTACTTGAATTTTTTTCAATTTTAAATTGGATTTGGTCAAAGACATGAATGCTAATTTGGATGATTTTAACAAACTCG
Source organism: Perilla frutescens (assembly GCA_026008535.1). Lineage (NCBI taxonomy): Eukaryota > Viridiplantae > Streptophyta > Magnoliopsida > Lamiales > Lamiaceae > Perilla > Perilla frutescens. The sequence continues at coordinate 64,891,626 of BRKX01000003.1, read as the reverse complement.
TTCAAGACATTAAAATGTCTGGAGATAAGCATATTGATTATTACACTGCTATTACACTTTTAAATGTTATTCCTGAGACATAATGATGTTAAATATTCTATCAAATATAGGAGGGATGATATTACATTTGAGACAGTTGTTAATGGGTTAAAAATTAAAGAAATGGAGTAAAAGCATGATCGGGGTACTAAAATTGTAGGCGAATGTTATGCATGTGAGGGAAAAGAACCATAATAGTTCTAGACATAATAATATAAAGTGTTATAGTTGTGGTGAACCGGATTACTATGCAAAACATTGTAGAAAACCTAAGGATAAAAATAAACAGAATGTTATGCAGGCTAATGTTGTTTCCACTATTAATACAGTGGATGATGATCATGGTGAAGTTTTTTGATTTGATGCTTCGTGCTCTTTGGTATTATGCTCCAAGTAAGGTCGAGTTATTGTTGTTTCTTTGTGAATTTGTATTGCTCTTTGTGGGCATGGTGTTTCTCAGTGAAACATTGTAGTGGATCATTGGCGTTTTTTGTGAACATCTTTCAGTTTAAGGTGGAGCATATCCTCTTACTAGTTATTTATAAACTTTTTGAACTTTATGTGCTTTGTTTGGTTGATCTTTGTGATCTGGACTAACTATGTGCTATCTCCTCTTTGTCTATGTGATATTGTAGGAGAGAAAATTGGCAATGATGAGTTACCTCCAGATTCATTTAGACTGCAACATAGCACCATGAGCCACAACGTAGATATTGTTGAAATATGTGGCCCTCATGTTTTGGTCCTTTAGAAAAAAGCCCATAACTAAATTCCCATTTTGCTCTTTAGCCCAACCCATACTCAAACCTAATTCGGTAGCCTATATATTTTGTTACTATTTACTCATATTCTTCAATAGAAGACACACACTCAATACACTATGTAATCGCTCTCTTGCTCTTTGTTCTCTTCGTGAGATTGTCGCAGACTTAAGAGCTTTGTGCTCTAACTTGAACTGTATATTCTCTATCTGTCTCTTTGTGAGACTAACACCACCAGGTGCGAGGGTTGCTGGATTCTTGGTCAGAGAGTGACGAGAAGTTAGTGTTGCCTAGTATTTGAGGTGTGGGTTTGTTGGCTTTGAGTTTGGGCTTGTTCTTGCTGTGTTCTTTATTGGTCGATAATTCAGGTAAATGTGACCTTGAGCCATCTTTTTTTTCCCCGACACTTGAGTGTCTAACGGCGAAGACCGCATCAACGACGGAGATAGGTGAACCGCCGACGAGCTATAAACCCAACAAGTGTTATTGTACAAACATTAGGAACTAATCTATAATTTTTAAATTTTTGAATTAAAAGTGTAAAAGGGTAACAAACTTTTAAGGTATTGAAATGTAATTAACCCTCATAATAACGAGTAATAATATATTAATTATTAAAAGACGTGTGGATCAAATGAGAACCAGAGTCCCATATAAGAACTAAGAATCAATTAGAGCCTTAGATCTTCAATTTTTGGATGGTGAAGATCTGTACCCGAGTTTGAATTATGCGGTAGCATTTTTGTAATATTAGGATTATTTTAATGAACCCTGGGTATTTTTATAATTTAGAAATTCTATTCAATTCGGGCTGAATACTTTTAACATTACTATGATAGATTTTAGTATTTCTACAATTAGTTTTAGCATTATCGAAGAAGATATTAGTTTTAACATTAACGTGATTAGTTGTGTCTTATTTAATCTACAGATTATGTTGGCATTACTTTGGAGATTTCTCCTGGGTTGTCTAAAATTTATATACCTGATTTATGGGCATGTGGTTATCTGCAATGAAGGATATTCATAAATATCTTGTTGCTTTATCATCTTGATGAGTGGGGATAGTTTTAGCTTTTGTTATCCTTTTACTTTCATCTGTTATAGCTCTTTTAACACCTATAAATTTGTATATAATATAGTTAAGTAAACAAAATAACAAGGCTAAAAACATAATTGGATGATAAAGATAAAAACATGAACAATAGTGTCAATGATAATGCTTAAGTGAAAGATGATGATGCTAATTCCAGTGAACAATAGTGTGAGTACCACAAAATGTGTCATGTCTTAGGTTTATAATGTTCATGTTAATTTTTTTAGACATATATGTTTTCTAATGCTAAGGATGTCAATGATAATGCTAATTCAAAAAACTGTAATACCATTTGTTCATGGTTGGTTTATAATATCCCTGATAATTTTTTTATGCTAATGCTAAAAAAGGGTTTTGATAATGCTAAAATGAAAAATGACAATGTTAAATTGTAAACGATATTCTAAACACACCAAATTGTACAGATAAATCATACATTGCCAACAGTGGTAGGTTTTAAATGTTTCTACAAGTTTTTTGATGATAACAAAAACAAAATGAAACTGCTAAATCATCATGAGACAATGCTAACAGGGGGTGGATGATATTGATAATTCAACAAAACTGTAATAGCATTGTTCATGATTGGTTTGTAATGTTTGTGGTAAGTTTTAATGCTAATGCTCACAAGAGTTATGTTAATGCTAAAATTAGAAATGACAATGCTAAAACTGTAAATGATAATGCTAAATTCACAAAATATACAAATAAATCATACATTACCTACAGTGTTAGATTTTACATGTTCCTACAAGTGTCCCGACGCCAATATAACGAAATAAAACTGCTAAATCATCATGAAACAATGCTAATAGGGGTGCACGATATTGATAATTCAAGAAAATTATAATAGCGTTGTTCATGTTTGTTTTATATTGTTCCTGGTAAGCTTTCATGCTAATGCTAACAAGAGTTATGTAATGCTACAATGAGAAATGACAATGCTAAAACTATAAACAATAATTCTAAAATTCACAAAATGTACATATAAATCATAAATTGCTTAATCATCATGAAACAATGCTATCAGAGTTCGTTCAATATTAGATTTTATATGTTTAGGCAGTATTGTAATGCTAGAAAATAAAAGAAAATTTCTAAATCATCATGAAAGAATGCTAAATTATTTTTTTGAACAAAAAAAAATACAATAAAAGAGGGAAAAAAAAACAAAATATCACCTTGATTTCTCATGTTTTTTGGTTTCAAGATTCAATCTTTTGTTGTTGTTTATCGTCGTTTAAAAAATTTGAAACCTCTATGGAATTGTTGCTGCTGTTGTTTAGTCTTTGTCTTTGATTTGCGAAAGATTGTGAAAGTTATCTCTATGAGTAGTAAATGGTGATTAAATCTCTGCAAAATCTGATTGTGTGAATTTTTTTCAATTTTTTTTTATTTTACTCTTACTAATCTCACGGGTTGTCAGATTGATTCTTATTATGGAATTACCACCGCTTAATTTTCTTAATCTGGACCGTAAATTTTGATTAGATTAAATGGTAGGAATTGATTCTTAGTTCTCACACTTGGTTCTCTCTAGACATTACTACAAAAAACCCCTAAGACAACATAAGGTTTATAACGGTTTTCCAATAAAACCGTTATAATTTAAAAATTTACAGTGGTTTTGACCAAAATCGTTGACTATGTGCATTTTTTTTTAAAATTTACAACGCTTTAAAACATTACGTTGTCTAATAACAACGGTTGTAATAAAATCATTGTATCTTAACAACGATTTTATTGAAAACATTGTCTATGAGTGCATTTTTTGAAAAACACAAATATAACCGTTGTTATTAGACTGTTGAGAAAATATATTAATTTAATATTTAATAAAATTATGAAAACAGAAAACCTAGTCGCCCAATTCAGAAAAAAAGTTTCCATCTTCTTTTTCCCGCTGTTGAAGTCTCTTCTTCTCTAAAAGATAGAAGCCGCTTTCTTCTCTGAAAATTGTCAAGCCAATTTGGAAGACCTTTGTTACAGATTCACTTTGTTTCAGTTCTTATTTTTGGCGTTGAGTTACAGATATCATAAAACCTCCCGCTCTCCTTCCTCCTTCCTCTCCTGCCACCCTCTTCACCTCTTCTCCAAAAATTCCTAAATTCCTTTCCAAAAGCCCTAACTCTCTCTCTAACCTCTTCTCTGCTCTACAAAACCTTTCGTCGTCTCTAGAACTTTTGCTGGAAACTAATCTCCGATAGCCCCACACCATTAATTCAGCATCACGGCATCACCCCGACACAGTTTCCTCGCCAGCCACTCTCTCTTCAATGCTACTTCGTGCATCTGTCAGTGAGGTAAGTTGTGTTCTTACTGCATTTCTTTGTTTCTAGAAGCTAGGTTGATTTGTTGATTTATGTCTGATTTGAATCAACATGGTGGAATAGAACAATTATAGAATTGATATTTTATTGGATATGTCAATAACTAATATAAGTCTGTTTCCCAACCTGATTTTTTAAGGATTTCCTGCCTCAGGTAAGCTTTTTTGAGTGTTTATGAAAAGAAAATCCTTTATATCTATTTTAAGGAACCAAAATAGTATTTCATTCAATATCTATTATGTTGAGACTGCCGAGTTCTTGCGTGATGTTTCTTGTTTCGTGTTGCTGACAATTAGGTAAAGAACACGACAATCCTAACATGATCCGATCCCATTAAAGATTGAGTTTTCCTGGAATCTATAAAGATAAATCTCTAATGTATTATGTTTCTATTCTCTGTCAAATTCCAAACACTCTCAAACACCATGGAAGAGAAGGCGAAATGGAATTTCAACAAGCTCAAAGGTACATAAAAATTTTATCCGGTTAATTGAATGATAAGCATTAATAGAAGACTAATATTTTTCCTCAGTCCTATACAAATATCAAGAGCCTCTCTTGGAAGTTGGAATGGCCTAAAGACATGCTTCTATTTCACATTGAACATATGTTAAATGAGCTTGATTTATTCTCATTCATTTAGAATCATGTCTTTGCACGGATATGTTAAATTTGATACTTGTAATGGTTACCTATTGCAGTTCATGTGTATGAAAAATAATAATCTTAATTTGTGTTAATCATCATACACATAATATGAAAACAAAATGTAGTAGACAGGCTTTAAAAAGGGATATATTAGTTGGCAAACTTATTGGAATAGCACTGTGAATTGTGGTTCAATTTTTGGCTTTGCTTTTAGTAACCTTGACCTTCACATGAAACTATATAAAAGCAAATTGTAGTAGCTTCCATATACAAACCCTACCCGCTTAACCCCAGGTTGAGAAACATTTCAATGATAATCCTCTTAATATCTATCTACGATACATCTGATCAATAATGTTTACTCTACCTTGGAAAGGTACGAATCCTTATCATGTGCTATCCCTGACTTCCCAAATAGCATTGATTGCATAGCTAGTAAATTGTAATGAAATATAGATAGGAATCACTTTTATGGCTGCATTTTTGTTATGGCTACAGTTTTTTAGGTTAATTACAGTTTATCAGTGTGGTTTTACGTGATGCGGTACATGAAAGAAATAATTGAAAGTGGTTCAATTTCAAAACAGGTAATAAATTTTACTCATTACTTATAGTAATTCATAATTAAAACCCATGAAATGTTGGTTTTCTTTAGTTTTATCAATATGTTCTATTTTATATCATTAACAGTTTAGAAAAGAACCATATTCAACAAAGGAGATTGATGAAGTTCGTGTTAAATGGACAAATTGTGTGCTTGATTATGTATGAAAAATCATTTTGCAAGGTATTTTTCATTTAGATAAGCTATTGTTTGTTTGTGTTTTTAAGTATTGATGTTTAAATATTTATGATGGGATGTTGATTGGCTTAGGACATGGTGGTGTTTGAACTTGAATTGATCTCGCTTTGTGCTTCGGTGATGATGACAAGAACGAGAATCATACGTACTTTTTGTAATTGAACATTAAATATGTTATATTGGATCAATTCTACTTTAGATGATTTTGTATCGAAATATATTGCTGTAGTAAGCGAAAATTTAAAATATTATATATAATATTTTTATTATTTTTTATATATTTATTTAGTTTTGAAATCTTATGAAATCCGAAATTAGATAAAGTATTTAAATAATAAAGATATTATTATATGATAAACATCAAGAGTCTTTGGCAACAAATAAATATCTTTCAAAAGATATATATCAATTTTCAACAGCCAATGAGATAGTGTCACATCAGCTCTAGATCTATTTTCCTACAACTATAAATAGGGGCATCTATATCAGTTGAAAATCACACCAGAAGTCATTTGAAGAGTTCAAGAATTTGAGAACTTCCATAAGTGAAATTCTCAAAGATATTCAAGGCGTTCTTCACCAAAATCATCCCGAAGACGGTGTTTGATCCACAAGTAAGACCATTTGAAGAGTTCAAGAATTTGAGAACTTCCATAAGTGAAATTCTCAAAGATATTCAAGGCGTTCTTGTGACATTCAAAGGCGTTCTTCACCAAATTCATCCCGAAGACGACGTTTGATCCATAAGCAAGGCAGTCAAAGACATTCTTCACCAAATTCATTCCGAAATTAGCATTTTATCCGGAAACAAGGAGTCGGCCCTCTGAGTTAACGTTATCAAGACTAAAGATCAAGTCAAAGAAGATCGAGGATACAAATCTTCCCCGAAAACTTCAAAGGCCAAGTTCAAACAACAAGTCCGAGAAAATCAAAGAGATAAATTTACTCTAAAGATTTTGAAGACCATTTGAAAATCTAGTTTTAAAGAGAAGAATCAGAGGAAAAATAGAGATTGGATTCATAAATTTATATTTTTGATCCGAAATCATATTATTTGTACACATTTTGTATTTTATCAAATTAAATACAAAAATATTGTGTTACAAATTTTGGCACGCCCAGTGGGACAATCTCTACCTCTCATCTTTTCTCTTCACCAATTTCTTCAAGCATCAAGATGTCTACAATTTTGGAAGAACAAATTGCAAATTTGACGAAGCTAGCCGAAGGACTTGCCAAGCGAATACAAGAACGAGATGCTCAAATCCTGAAGCTGAAAAAAGAAATGATTGTTGATACTTATGGCGAGCAAGTGGATGAAGATACTGAAGCTGAAATATCTGCAAAGCTACTGTAACACAAATTCCGAGTATTTAAATTAATAAACACCGGAAAATCATACAAAGAAAGTATTTCGGATTGAAATTACAATTTGTGGTTCGATTCTCTATCTAAATCTTCTGATTCTTCTCTTCAGGATTTGTTCTTCGTGTTCCTCAAGATCTTCAAGTTGTTCTTGCTCTTCGATCTTCAGGAACCCGATGTTTACGAGTTTATGGCATTGATTCGGATGGTCAAAACCTTGACTCCGGATCAAACTGTGGATTTGAGATGATCTTGATGAAGATTGTGTCGTCTCTTTGAGGAACAAGCTGAATCTTGTAAGAATGTCTTGAAGATTTAGGTTGATAACGTCAATTCAGAGGGTCGAGAACTTTGATTCCAGATTGAACAATGTATTTGAGTTGATCTTGACGAAGAACTTCTTGAATCTTGTACGAACAACTTGAAGATTTGGGTTGATAACGTCAATTTGGAGGGTTGAGAACCTTGATTCCGGATTGAACAATGGATTTGAGTTGATCTTGACGAAGAACTTCTTGAATCTTGTAAGAACAACTTGAAGATTTGGGTTGATAACGTCAATTCGGAGGGTTGAGAACCTTGATTCCGGATTGAACAATGGATTTGAGTTGATCTTGACGAAGAACTTCTTGAATCTTCAGGAACAACTTGAAGATTTAGATTTGATAACGCCGATCGGAGGGTCGAACACCTTGATTCCAGATCAAACGTCGAATTTGGGATGATTTTGGTGAAGAACACGAAGAACATCTTGAATCTTCACTTGAATGCCTTGAGGATTGAAGAGAGCTTTCTCCGATGAATCCTTCTCCAAACTTGAGCTCTTGAAGTTGTGTCTTGTTTCCTCAGGCCAAGCCCTCTATTTATAGGCAAATGAGGGTGCATTTAGGGCTTAGGTGGCGACGTCTCATTGGTCCATTTGTTAGGGCTTATGTGGCATAATTTTATTGGTGCTTTGTATCCTTTGTAATTCTCTACAACAACATGGCCATTTCTTGTATGAGCTCGTTTATGTGTCGCATTTCTATTGGTCGAGATTTTTTCCACATACTGAATACCAATTTATTTATTTAATTTAGGAATTAAAATTCCCAAAATATAAATAAATAATATAATTTGGATACTTCAATTGTTTAATTTCCACGTGGCGCCATTTGATTGGTGATGACAATTTAATTGATTACAAATGCCCCCATGAGACGAGTTCATGAGCAAGTTGCCTTGAAGGTGGACGAGTCTCATATCCCAAAATTTTGTTAGATAGTTTTAACTCATATCTGGGAGTTCTTGAGTCCAATTTAAAATTTGCTAGATAGTTTATACTCATATCTAGGAGTGCTTGAACTTGATTTAAAATTTGCTAGATAGTTTATACTCGTGTCTAGGAGTTCTTGAGCTTGATTTAAAATATGCTAGATAGTTTATACTCATATCTAGGAGTTCTTCATTTGATTTAAAATTTATTAGATAGTTTATACTCGTATCTAGGAGTTCTTGAGCTTGATTTAAAATATGCTAGATAGTTTATACTCATATCTAGGAGTTCTTCATTTGATTTAAAATTTATTAGATATTTTATACTCGTATCTAGGAGTTCTTCATTTCGATTTAAAATTTATTAGATAGTTTATACTCGTATCTAGGAGTTCTTGATCTTTGAATTTATTTTAGAAAGTTTATACTCATTTCAAGGAGTTCTTGATCTTGAATTTATTTTAGAAAGTTTATACTTGTTTCAAGGAGTTCTTGATCTTGAATTTATTTTAGAAAGTTTATACTCGTTTCTAGGAGTTCTTCACTTCAATTAAAATTCGCTAGATAGTTTATGCTCGTATCTAGGAGCCCCCTTTTTTTTTAATTTGAAATATAGAAGAAAATGGGCTTTTTTTTTAATTGAGCATGTTAAATGCCCAATCATGATATTGCTACGATCCACTAGACATTTAGGAAATGCCTTGAGTTAATGGGCCGAAATTAATTCATTGAAAATTGGGCCCAAAACATTTCTTCAATAGCTAAACCCTCTTTATTTATTGTATGGCCCAAAATATGTATTTTCCAATTTTCTTTTGGTGGCCCAATAAGTTTATTTTTCATAAGAGACGTGTCTCTTTTGCTGCATGAGTCCAAAGAAGGTACAACAAGTATTTAATTCTTACGGAACAACAAATTTTGGTTGTTGCTCCCTGAAATGTCGCTGACTGTAGCAAGTTTTTTTTTTTTTTTTTGGAACTGGCTGTACTACAACAGCACCCTATGCATGCATATCTTGTTTTGAACCAGCCCTGGACCTCCTCATTAATTCTCTGCGTACAAGCTGCTGCAGAAACACTTTTTTTTTTGTATTGTTAATGCTAACAGCTAGCATTGGTAACTCTCATACTTATCCATTGTTTATTTTGCTCTATAAATAAAGCAATACAACCCACTTTCATTATCGAGAAACACGCAGTTGAGCTCAAAGTTTTGTTTCCATTTTTTTTCTTTCCTTTTCCACGGCTTTCTTTGCCGGAGATTTATCGATCTTTAGTTTCCTCTTTGCTTGCTTTCTCCACCTATAAATACTCCGTACTTTGGGATGAAAACCAGCAACTTATTATTTTTTTTTCAAAACTCCTCTCCATTTCTTCTTTGTCGGAGGTCTGTATCTTTTGGCATTACTTTGTTCGACTTTCACCGACGTTTCTTTATCTCTCTCTCTTCTTGTTTCATTTTTTTATTGCGGTTCTGATAAGGGGGAAGGTTGCTGCTACGTGGTGCGTCGTTCCCCTTTTCTCAGCTGGATTTCACTGCTTTGAAGATGCGATCTCGGTGAAAGTAGTGGCGAGCTCCAACAGATATCCCGAATCACTAGTTTTTTTTTCTCTTTCATTTGTAGCAATGTTGCTCACATGATCTTAATCTGAACTCCTTTTCTTATTTCAGCTTCATTGTTCAGAAGGGGGAGGAGGCAGGCAAACAACGTCAATTCTTTATGGTGAGCGTCGAACGATCGAGATTTGCACTGCCCTAAAGGTTTTTGAAAGCCAAGGCAGTTAGGTGAGTTTTCTTCTCTACCTGGTTTTCTATCCTTTTTTTTGATGATTTGTGGTTTGAGCTTGAATGCCTTGAGGATTGAAGAGAGCTTTCTCCGATAAATCCTTCTCCAAACTTGAGCTCTTGAAGTTGTGTCCTGTTTCCTCAGGCCAAGCCCTCTATTTATAGGCAAATGAGGGTGCATTTAGGGCTTAGGTGGCGACGTCTCATTGGTCCATTTGTTAGGGCTTATGTGGCATAATTTTATTGGTGTTTTGTATCCTTTGTAATTCTCTACAACAACATGGCCATTTCTTGTATGAGCTCGTTTATGTGTCGCATTTCTATTGGTCGAGATTTTTTCCACATATTGAATACCAATTTATTTATTTAATTTAGGAATTAAAATTCCCAAAATATAAATAAATAATATAATTTGGATACTTCAATTGTTTAATTTCCACGTGACGCCATTTGATTGGTGATGACAATTTAATTGATTACAGCTACATGCCAACAAAAGTGAAAAATCTACAACCAAAGAAATTGAAGTATCATGTGATGGCTCAATACAAGTTGATCAACTCAAAAATTTCATACTGGAAACAATCAAAAAAAGTCTGGAGAGAGCCGTAAATCACTATGGACTTACAACAAGCCATATACCCTAAGAATTGACAACTTGAAGATGCCAGATGGCTACCAACCGCCAAAATTTCAACAATTTGATGGCAAAGGCAATCCAAGACAACACGTGGCTCACTTTGTAGAAACCTGCAATGATGCTGGAACATACGAAGATCACTTGGTGAAGCAATTCGTTTGCTCTTTGAAAGAAAACGCATTTGATTGCCGCTTCTACAGCACTCGAAGGACAGTGAGCATGATGGAACTCACAAATACAAACCAACAAAAAGAAGAGTCCATCATCGAATACATCAACCGTTGGAGGAACTTGAGCCTAAATTGTAAAGATCGATTATCAGAAACTTCAGCAATTGAAATGTGCATCCAAGGCATGTGTTGGGGTTTTCGATATATCTTGAAAGGTATTCAACCAAAGACCTTCGAGGAGTTAGCTATTAGAGCTCACGACATGGAGTTAAGTATGACCGCGAATGAAGTTGAAGAACTATCAATGCAAAAGCATCACAACTTTGAAGAAGAGCCAGAAATAAATGATGGGGGCAAACCTTTCGAGGAATCTCCAAGTGAAGAAGAAGAAGAAGAAGAAGAAGAAGAAGAAGAAGAAGAAGAAGAAGAAGAAGAAGAAGAAGAAGAAGAAGAAGAAGAAGATGATGATGATGATGATGAAACGGCTACAAATATCATCATAGGCCCATTCAAGTCCTCTAATAAATATTTCAATCCATGAAAATAAAGTACAAACGCTCCTTGATAAGAGCCTAAACTATCTTCAAAACTCCTTGATAAGAGTCAAAACTATTTAAGGTTTTCAAAATGTAACGCTCCTCGATAAGAGCCTAAACTATCTGCCAAAGCTCTTTGATAAGAGCAAAAACTATATAAAATGCAAACACTCCTTGATAAGAGCCTAAACTATCTTCAAAACTCCTTGACATGAGTATAAAATGTCTAAAAAGTTAAATTCAAATCTAAGACTCCTTGACACGAGTATAAAATGTCTACAAAGTCAAATTCAAATCCAAGACTCATTGACACGAGTATAAAAGGTCTACAAATTCAAATTCAAGACTCCTTGACACGAGTATAAAATGTCTACAAATCCAAATTCAAATCTAAGACTCCTTGACACGAGTATAAAATGTCTACAAATCCAAATTCAAATCCAAGTACTCACGGACACGAGTATAAAAGGTCTACAAAGTCCAAATTCAAGTTGAAGGCTCCTCGATATGAGCATAAACTATCAAAGTTCAAGAAAAAGCTCCCTGATATGAGCATAAACTATCCAAGTTCAAGAAAGCTCTCTGATACGAGCATAAACTATCTAAATTCAAATCCAAATTGAAGGCTCCTTGATACGAGTATAAACTATCTAATAAATCCAAATTGAAGGCTTCTTGATATGAGTATAAACTATCTACTAAATTCAAGTTCAATACTCCTTGATACGAGTTTAACTCTAATAATTTTTTGAGACTCATTCATTTCAAACGACAAGTCATCCATGAACAAATCTCGATGGGGCATTTGTAGTAAGAGAAAATTTAAAATATTATATATAATATTTTTATTATTTTTTATATATTTATTTAATTTTGGAATCTTATGAAATCCGAAATTAGATAAAGTATTTAAATAATAAAGATATTATTATATGATAAATATCAAGAGTCTTTGGCAATAAATAAATATCTTTCAAAAGATATATATCAATTTCCAACAGCCAATGAGATAGTATCACATCAGCTTTAGATCTCTTTTCCTACAACTATAAATAGGGGCATCTATATCAGTTGAAAATCACACCAGAAGTCATTTGAAGAGTTCAAGAATTTGAGAACTTCCATAAGTGAAATTCTCAAAGATATACAAGACGTTCTTCACCAAAGTCATCCTGAAGACGGAGTTTGATCCACAAGCAAGACCATTTGAAGAGTTCAATAATTTGAGAACTTTCATAAGTGAAATTCTCAAAGATATTCAAGGCGTTCTTGTGACATTCAAAGGCGTTCTTCATCAAATTCATCCCGAAGACGATGTTTGATCCATAAAAAAGGCAGTCAAATGCGTTCTTCACCAAATTCATTCCGAAATTAGTGTTTGATCAGGAAACAAGGTGTCGGCCCTCCGAGTTAACGTTATCAAGACTAAAGATCAAGTCAAAGAAGATCGAGGATACAAATCCTCCCCGAAAACTTCAAAAGTCAAGTTCAAACAACAAGTCCGAGAAAATCAAAGAGACAAATTTACTCTAAAGATTTCGAAGACCGTTTGAAAATCAAGTTTTGAAGAGAAGAATCAGATGAAAAATAGAGATTGGATTAATAAATTTATATTTTTGATCCGAAATCATATTATTTGTACACATTTTGTGTTTTACCATATTAAATACAAAAATTTGTGTTACAATTGCATTTTGGATGCTTCTGTATCAAAATATACTATTTTTTGGATGGTTAATTAATTTTTACAGGTTTAATGTAATTATTTTATTAATTACTGATTTTACAGATTTTATACTAAAAAATTAAAAATTTCAAATACAAAGACAACAGATATTTTAAAAATCCGTTGTAAAATTACAACAGAACCATATAACTGTTGTGATTTTTTTTTCAAACAATACAAATTTACAACGGTTTTCGATAAAACCGCTGTCCCTTTACAACGTTTTCGGTAAAATCGTTGTACCCTTACAACAGTTTTAAAAAAAACTGTTGTAAAGGGACAACGACTTTACCGAATACCACTGTAAATTTACAACGGTTTATGACATACTGTTGTAAATTTACAACGGTTTTAGACTAACCGTTATCCCTTTACAACAGTTAATTTTGTAAACCGTTCTCTTTTTATTCATCAAACAACAAAAGTTGAACATATTTACAACGGTTATAAGAACCATTGTTAAGTTACAACGGTTTATAATCGTTGTCTATGTGCGTGCAAAATTTACAATGGTGACTAAGACAACGGTTTTCTCAGAGGCTACACAACGGTTAAAAACCGTTGTCTTAGTCTATTTTTGTAGTAGTGAGACTACTATATATATAGCTAGAGGTGGCAAAAAGAACTGGAACCGAAACCATGAGGGGCGGTTTAAAACCGGAACCGAAATCGCCTCACCACGGTGCGGTTCTGGTTCACGAAAAGTGGAACCGCGGAACCGGCGGTTCTGGATTTTTTTTTAAAATGACTGTTGCCGATCGGACGGCCTTGATGAACTAGCCATTGAAGATCAACAGCTAAGATTTAACTAGCCGTTGGGAACCGCCGGTTCTGAATCGGAACCTCCGGTTCCAACGGCTATTTTGATTTTTTTTTGGCTCTCACTCTCTCTTTCTCTATAAATACATAGGGATTCAACTCTCCAATGCACACAACAATCTATTATCTATCTCAATTCTCAAGTGATCAATCAGACTCTCTCAATCTCAATTCTCAATTCAATTTTATTCTCTCAAGTCTCAATTCCTATTTCAATTTTGAATTATGCATTTCTTCTACATTACTAGTTCATTCATTTCATATTTTCATCACTTCTTCAAGTTCTAGTCTTCTACCTTCTACACATTTCTTATTTTTCACCTTCACTACTAAAAAAATATCTAGCTCTCATGGTGGTCATGGTTCCGGAGCCGATAAGGGCAAGGGAATTGCCTATTTCGATGGCTCCGCACCAAGAGGACGAGCTCGTGCATAGGGCTGTAAATGAACCAAACTGTTCGTGAGCTACTCGGGTATCGACTCGAAAAAAGTTCGATCGAAAATCGATCGTTTATTAAACGAGCCGAATTCGAGCTTTTTTTTCGAGCTCAAAAATTTCTCGAGCCGAACTCGAGCTACTCGCGAGCTTCTCACAAGTAGCTCGTGTTCGACTGTAAATGAGCTTTTATCGAGTAGCTCGCGAGCTTTAAACCGAATAGCTCGCGAGCTTCCAATCGAGTTTGAAATCGAACTTCTAATCGAGCTTGTTAACGAGCTTGATAAATAAGCCCAAAATCGAGCTTGTAATCGAGCTCAACCGAACTTATAATCGAGCTTATTAACGAGCTTTGATAAATAAACCCCAAAAAAATAAATTTTCGCCCCGAATAAGATTCAAACTTTAGCCAAATGTATTTCCAGTTGTTAATTTAACCACTTGACCAATTAACAATTATGTTAATATTGAATCAAATAACATGTTCATAAAAATTCTCCAAAACTCAAATCTATTAATATTATATATGTAAATGTTTATATATATTATATATTGAATATTGATATCATACTTATATAAATATAATATCATATTACCAATTTATCATCAGGTATATTTACTATATTCTCAACATACTAATAGACTATAAGAACTATACGAAAATTCAGAATTAATATTATCATAAATAAATAAAATTAAAAAGGGAATCAATTAATGATATTTACAAACATTAAGTTAAGCTTAGACATTCAACAAAAAATAGGAAGAAATGTAAATATATTTTATATGATAGAAATTATTAAATTAATGTAATAAAAAATTAATTATCCAACTTTAAAATATACATTTTGTTATAATATTAATTTATAATAGTATATTTTAATTTCTAAGTATTCTAGCAAAAAATATCTAATTATGAGGTAAATAAAATTATATTTAATAGTTATAATTATGAATTAAGATTTGATAATGAAACAAACTCAAATGAATTTGATAAACATATGATATAAATATTCACTATTACGAAGAGTTAGAAATCATCATTATTAATCAAAACCAGCTTCAAATAATTAGTAGTGTCTAATAATTACTTAGTTCATTTGATCTGACAATATAATTTTTTATTTTTATATCCATTTACACAATTATTATATAATATAAATATTATGTATATTTTAAAGTGACACATTGAAATATTAATGGTATATATTAATATAATTACAAAAATAAGATATAACTATAAAAATAAATTATGTTTTATAAATTATATAATAAAAAATATTGAAATTTATATTCGAATTAAGATTATTGTAAATGTAATTATTTGTTTGTTTGAACATATGTAAATGTGTAATGAAAAATAATAAACTAAGAAGAGTAGTGAACTAGATTATGAATCAACCTACTATTACAATTTACATGAAAAATAAAAATGAGTAATCAATAGAATAATAAGAAAATGAGATGAGACAAAATTATGATTTATAAATTGCGTAAATATTTTGAGATTTGAATTCGAATTAAGATGATTGTATATATATTTACATATTGAGCTTTGAACATTACTAATGAACACTAATAAGCTAATATGAGTAATGAGTTAGATACTTAGATTAGATCACTAATTAACTAACACGATTATAATTTTTACATAAAAAGTGAAATTGAATAATCGGTATAATAACAAGAAAATGAGATATGAGTAAATTGTGATTTACAAATTATACTATTAAAAACATTTTCAATTTTTAGTTGAAATTAAGGTGAATATTTATATATTAAAATTTGAATATTCTAGATTATTAATGAAAAATAATAAAGTAAAATAATAATAACAAGAAAATGAGAGAGTAAATTGTGATCTACAAATTATACTATTAAAAACATTTTGAATTTTTAGTTGAAATTAAGGTGAATATTTATATATTAAAATTTGAATATTCTAGATTATTAATGAAAAATAATAAAGTAAAATAAACATGATAGCAATTACCTAATGAAATAATTAATAAAGTCTAGAAAATTATTTGCTCAAAATAAAGAAAGAAAATAAAAATAAATATAATTAAAAAAATCCAGAAAAGAAAAGAAAAAGAATCAAAGAAACATAAAAGAAAATTTACAAAAATCGAACTAATATTACACTACAAATTAAAATCCCCAAATTCAAAACCCTTCTAGCCTTCTCGTTTACGATCTCTTCTCGTCGACTCGTCCTTCACAGCCACACTGCTTCCGCAGACCCGCACCCTGTCGATCCCCACCGGCCACCAGCCCACCGTCGGTTCTTCTCCAGTTCATCTCCGTCCAACTTTGGCTCAGAACGATTTCGGCTCGAAACTCTGTTCGCCTTCAAGTCTTCAAAATAGAATCTTCAGCTTCTAATGACAATGTAAGTTAATGACAAGTCTTATCTTTCTTCGTAGTGTGAGCACATAAATTTTTTATGATAATTAAGTAATTTTAATTAATCGTCTTTGCTTTTGTTCTGGATTTTTGTTTTTTCATAAATAAATAACAGAAAAAAAGAAAGAAAGAAAGTTTGGAACAGAAATGAAAATTAGTGCAGGTCGACTGCTACGAAGACATTAATGCTTATGTTTCCTATGTCTGATTAGTAGTTAGTTGATATGCCTCCTTTATTTCTCAAAAATAAAATAAAAATGTCTCCTTTGTTTGATGAGTCGAGATTGAGCAAGATTAATGGTTTTTTATTACATTTCTATTTGGATGTATTTCTAGTATGAGAATGGTTTCTATACTCTTATTTTGAACATTTGGCAGTTTGCTTCTATCGAGCTTTAATCGAGCATTTTATCGAGTTTTTATTTTCGAGCTTGAACATGTTATAATCGAGTCGAACTCGAGTCGAATTCGATCTCGAATTTTATTAATCAAGCTGAACTCGAACTCAAAGTTCAAGCTCGAGTCGAACTCGAGCTCGAGCTCGAGCCGAGTATACCTTAAACGAGCCGAACTCGATCTTGAAGGTATTCGGCTCGATTCGGCTCGTTTATACCCCTACTTGTGCATCACGTCTAGGATGAAGACGGGGTTCTTCATTGTGGATCGATGACACGATCAATGAAGAAATGGAATATCAATATTATGAGAGTGGAGAAAATATTGCTCATCCAAATCCCAACATTTCTCTCCGAAGAGTACCGAGTCAACGACAACGGGAGCAAATGGAAGAAGAGGATCAGAATTTGGCGGCTCAACTTCAACAAGAGGATATCCAATGCTCTCGCTCTCAATCTCAACAATTCAACGTGAATGATCCAGACACTCAAGAGAGTGAAACTCCGGAAGTTGAAATGCCAATGCAACCTCATTCGGGTCAAGCTCCACAATTTACTTATCAACCTTCCGGTATTGATAGAGAAATGCCTCACATATCCAAAGAGGCGTCGAAGAGAAAAGTAACATCGGATATTTTCGTGATCCACTTCAAGAAAATCCCCGTGCCGAAGCAAAATGAGCACGATGAGCAAAATTTTATTGCCAAGTGCAACTATAGTGGCAAAGAATATCCACATCGAATCGGAGGAGGATATGGGACATTCAAAAAGCATTTGAAAATTCATCCGGTGGATATGGGGTTAGCTCGAGGACAAACACAAATGCAAGAATTTACGTCTTCAAACAATCTGGGTATGTCTAACGAAACTCCTTTATTTAGATATAGTGATGAATGTGCTAGAGAGGAAATGGCTAGATTATGTGCTATAAACTCACTTCCTTTTCAATTTGGCGATAGTCTAAATTTTGAATATGCTATGCAACATGCTTATAATCCCACCGCTAAATGAATTCCTCATAATAGCATGAAAAGTCAAATAAAAAACTCACAAAAAAGATGAAAATGAATTTGATAAAGTCTTTTAATGATTTTTCGCATAGAGTTTCAATTTGTTCGGATATTTGGAGTGATAGTTTTAATAAAAATTCTTACATGGGAGTTTCATGTCATTGGATAGACAATACTTGGAATTTAATTAAGCGTTTAATTGTTTTTCATGATTTTAATGATCCACATAGTGCCATAAATATAGCTCTTGTAATTATCAGTATTCTAAATTAATTTAAAGTAATTAATAAAATATTTTTAATAAGCTTCGATAATGCTAGTGCTAATACGGCTAGCATACCTCAACTTATCCAAGTATGCAATGCAACTCTAGGTGGTGCATATTTTCATACAAGATGTATTGCTCATATATTAAATTTATGTGTGCAAGATGGAATGAATTTGTTAAATGTTGCTATTACTCCAATTAGAAATGCTATTGTATGTTTGCATAGAAAATCTAGCATTGCTAAAAAATGGTATAATTTTTGCCTTGGAAAAGGTATTAACCAAAAAGATTTAATCCGGATGTATCAACTCGTTAGAACTCAACCTATAAAATGTTAAGTTCTACATCTGAATATAAGGATGCATTAATTGAATTTTTCCAAACCGAAGTTGATGCAATTTTTTGATTTCTTCATATTGGGATGAATGTTATGATTTATGTGAACTTTTAAGAGTTTTTCAAGTAGCTACAAAGGATTTATCGGGTGTTTATTATCTTACTTCTCCTAGAGTTTTACCTCATTGTTTATTAATTGCTTTTCAATTTAATAAATGTAGTAAGAAAGCAAATTTGATGTTATGTGTTCATGATATGGTAACTAAGTGGTTAAAATATTTTATGAATATTCATACTGTATTTTTAATTTCAAAATGCTTAGATCCTTCGATGAAATATGATAGTGTTTGTAGAATGTTAGATGTTTATTATAAAGCTTTTAGAACTATGCAATTTCCACTACCTCTAGGGCCTTGTGGACTTTGATTCCTTAATGAAGATACGTAGGCAACTTAATTTTATTATTATAAGTTTGAGACCTTGAGTTTTGAAATTATAATTTTAAAATTAAGCCCAAGTCCATTCCCCATTCCCCCTCCATATTTTGAAAATTTTGAGATTTTAGAACTAAAATAATTAGAACTTTAGATTAGAATATTAGATAGTAATTTTTCAATTGTAAATTTGTAACTTTGTAGACTTGTATTTTTATAAATTCAATTCAAATTGTAACTTGTAAGTTTACTTCAATTCTAATGTAAATTCATCATTATTCAATAATATGTATTTTTCTTCTTAAATTTTACATTACTTTACTTTACAAAAAAAAAAAGTTACAAAAAAAAAACACTGCACGGACCGTGCTATAATAGCACGGTCCGTGCTAACTTAAACGCAATAAATGGGCACCGAGGCCTAGAGCAACGCACGGGCCACGCAACACTACGCACGGACCGTGCAACAACAAACACGGACCGTGCTATTGTTGCACGAGCCGTGCTATTTTTTAACGGTTCACCCGTATAACCGGCGGTTCCCGATTCCGGAACCGTCCCGTAACCGTTATGTGATGGTGCGGTTCTGGTTCCCGATTTTGGGAACCGCGAACCGTCGGTTCCGGACCCGTCGCCACCTCTATGTATAGCAAATCTCTCATAAATGCCCTAGCCGGACTTTCCATGCCTATACAGCGATGCCATCGTCGAGGATCGGATCGAGGTCTAGCCAATGAAATTCATTACACACTACGTTAAATTCATTTTAATTTGCTTGATGAGTATCAGTTTTTATTTTCTCGAATAATATTAATATATAATGAGTACTTTCAAAAATGCTTAGAATTCGATCATTAGTAAAATATATGGGGCCGGGTTTTTTTTTTTATTGAAGATGCTAAAGTATATGTAAGCTGGTCATTTAATAGATTTTAATATCATGTTGCTTAGAATATCATTTAATTATCCGGGTCGTATATGAGATTTCATATTACAATTTTATATTATATCTTAACCAAAACATATTAAGTGTATTGAATATCGTACCATTATAATATATGATCGGTATTCATAATTAAAATATAAAATTTACCATGGTAATATATATAATGTAAGATATATATATGGGTGGAATTATTTGGTCTTCCACTCTTCCTTTAACCAATCAAGTCGTTGGCTAATCTGAGTTCATGTACAGCTAAATTGTTTTCCATAAATTTTGTTGTATGTGCAAAAAAATATGTCCCAATTGCATTCTTGTTTTCCATGAAGTCTTTGCATGTAATAATTGGCTTAATTTAATTAAAATTTAATCCAGCTAGCCACTCGTGCACCTACATATCTATCCCATAGTGTTAGAGCGTGATTGTAACTTAGGAAACAAGACAGCTAATTGTGTTGTAGCAAATATATACTGATGAATTTACACTTTGATACCTACATTTTAGATATTTTTTCAAAAATGATTCATTTTATTACTATTAGTAAAATATTACCTGGATATTCCATGTCAATTATGAACTAAAAATAAAATAAAATTGTTGGGCATGCCACATAGATATTTTAGGCTTGAAATTTGATTGAGGTCAGATTTGCAAAATTTTTGAAAAAGTGGGTACTGTTTTGTTAATAGTAATAAAGTGGGTTATTTTTAAAAAGTGTCCAAAATATAGGTATCAAAGTGTAAATTTCCCATATATATATATAATTTATGGTCCATTTTAATTTTATAATAAATAATAGAATATAATAAAGTAAGGAAGCCGCCACCATGTGAAATATTGTTTTATATTTTTTTCATTTAAAGTATCTTTCGATCTGGAGAGATTGATTTGTAATTGCTTACAAATATTCAAATTGCCTTGATCAAATTTATGAATTAGTATCATAACGGAGCGCAAATTAAATAATATTTTCCTTTCTTTTGTAACCATATAAACTCGAAGTTACTATTTTAATGGTAATTAAATTTTAAGTATTCTAAAAATTGCATCGAAGTTGCGCGAGCTTAAAAAGTACGCTGTACGCCCTTGGTTTTCCCAAATAAAAATGAAATTGTTTAATTACAACTGCTTTAGCTAGCTAGGGGTATATATAATTAATAAAAGAACATAAAATAAATTAATGTTTACAATATATATTTTAGGTTAATATATGTATATATAAATTATTTTCAAACCGGTGAACCATTTTATAAGAAACATCGACATTAACTAACATTTAACAGAATGAATAATAGAGAGTTGCCAAAATTCGATTCCAATTAACTTTATATAATATAGACACTCTTATAATTGCAAACCTATATGAAGCCAAAGCATATTATGGTTTGTTGTGTTGGATTAATAAAGTGAGACGTGACTCATTTTATCCGATTTTTGGTGATCGGGTTATTTAATTTTGAAAGAATTAAATAACGTATGATTGATCGATGTTTGTAGTAGATAATCATAGTATTTTCTCAAATCCGATTTTCGGTGAGTGAGAAATAAGTGGTTGAAGTCGGTCACACGATTGGGCATTTATGGTATGTGGGATAATGTGTTTAAAGCACATTTAATGATCCCACGTTGATTTTATAAGTTAAGAGGTGTATTTAAGTGTATTAACACTTAAGTGTAATAACTAAGTGCACAAGGATATGGGCCATGAGCCCACACACGCGCGCTCGCCCGAGCCCAAGCCCGTGCCCGTGCCCGTCCTCGTCCACGAACTTAGATCTTGGCAATCGGACTTTGGGCGTACGTGGGCTTCTGGGGCTTAGCCGTTCCAGTTTTACGGTTCAGAAATGATCGGTTTGTGGAGCGGGTCCTATAGTATAATAATGCAGTCCGATAGTATAATTAAATCTGCTCCAAAACGCGTTCAGTTTCGCCTACGATTTCTGGCAGATCCGCGGGTGCACTTGATGGTGCACGTTCAACCTTGAATGTGTAACTCTGTAACTCCCACCTGGAGCTGGTGGAGTTAAGAGACTTGATGTGTGTAACTTCCACCTGAAGCTGGTGGAGTTAGTGGGGCTGGAGTGCAACCGCAAATAACTCCTGACGGGAGTCAAAGTCTGCAACTGCCTTGGACACGTGTCGGGATCCGTGACGATATGGGACATCTTTCAGGATCTACAGAAGGTAACTCCTGGAGGGGCTTAATTACAGAGCTGTTACACCACCTGGTTTGAACGACCTCAAATCCTAGTTGTCCCCTGCAGTGGATATGTGCCTATAAATAGGACATTCCTGCATGCTTCAAATAATATTCTACACAAGCTTAGAACATATTGTCTGCATAAAGTTCTTTTCGAGTCAAAAGCTTCCTAGTTCTCGACATTGTCTAGTTCGCTGGAGCCTTGCCGGATTTGCGGTGCTACTGCTAGAAGGACGAAGTTGTTTCATCTTTGAGAGACAATCCGCCTAACCGTGAGTACTAGTCGGGGCGTATTTGTCTTGCGGAGAGAGGTCCCCTCGACTCGGCTTGTCGGAACCTGTTTCAACTTTCCAGTTTGTTTACTTTGTTGTTTAAAGTTCATTGTATTTCTTCTACTACTGTTCTTCCATCTTCTCTTGTACTTCAGATTGTAACGAATTCCAGAAATGTGTAATTCATTCCAACAATCGCAAGACAAATAGTAACTAAAAAGAAACAATTGCCTTTGCTGGAATGGCGTCATCATCAATCCCAGGTGCTGCATCCACGAGGACCATTCCCCATGGCCAAGCTGAGAAGCCGGAGATGTTCTCCGGTTTGGACTTCAAGAGGTGGCAGCAGAAGATGCTTTTTTACTTAACCACCTTGGGAGTTGTGGGCTACATCAAAGATGACACTCCAGTGATTGCTGAAAATGAGCCGAACATCAACAAACAGACAGCTTATGATCAATGGATCAATGGAGATTTTTTATGTAAAAACTATGTACTAAATGTTTTGGTAGATAGTTTATATTCTGTATATGAAAATGTAACTAGTTCTAAGGAACTATGGGAGACATTAGAAAAGAAGTACAAAACGGAGGATGCCGGAACTAAAAAGTTCGTGGTGGCAAAGTTTCTCGATTACAAGATGGTGGACACCCGGTCAGTGATGGATCAAGTGCAAGAGCTTTAGCGCATTGTGCACGACGTTTATGCTAAATGGATGGTCCTTCCCGACTCTTTCACTTTTGCTGCAGTGATTGAGAAGTTACCACCGTGTTAGAAGGACTTCAAGAGCTATCTCAAGCACAAACGAAAGGAGATGATTCTTGAAGACCTTATGGTTAAGCTTCGAATCGAAGTCGATAACCGAAAGGCGGATCCAAGACCAAGAGTCCCGATCGAGGTCAAGGCTAACTTGATGGAATGTGGTGGACCATCAAATAACAACAAAAGAAAGCGTTCGGGTCAAGTTGACAAAGGGAAAAAGCCAACGATGAAGTTCAATGGCAATTGCTTCAATTGTGACAAGCCGGGGCACATGTCCAAACATTGCACGGCTCCGAAGAAGAAGCGTACAAATTATGGTGCGCACATGGCGGAACATAACACCAAAGGTAAAGGCAAAGCATGTCAAGACGATTGGGATGACGATGTCTTGGCTGTGATTGTGTTTGAGGCCAACCACATGGACAACCCAAGAGAGTGGTTCGTCGACACCGGGGCCACTTGTCATGTTTTCTCCGACAAGGGCTCATTTGCTACCTACAAAGCTGTTGAAGGTAGAAAGTTGCACATGGGAAACCAAGCCTCGTCTGAAGTGATTGGTGTGGGCAACATGATTCTGAAGTTGACTTCAAGCCATGAGCTAACTCTAAAGGATGTGCTGCATGTCCTGGACATCCGTAAAAATTTGGTTTCGGGCTCATTGTTAGTCAATCATGGTTTTAGACTAGTGTTTGAGTCTGAAAATTTTATTTTAAGCAAGTATGGAAGGTTCTTTGGTCGGGGTTATCTCGCCAATGGGCTTTTCAAAATGAATGTAATGGCTATGCGCCGTGCTGCAAAAGAAAGTGATAATAAAGTGAATTCTTCTACTTACTTGCTTGTTGAGTGCTCTGATTTATGAGATTGTAGATTAGGACATGTTAACATTTACTATTTAGATTTGCTAAAAATAAACCAATTTAATACACAAAACAAATATGGAGTTTGTGTCGAAGCAAAATTGGCCAAGTTACCGTTTCAGTCGGTTGAACGGAGCACTAACCCTCTAGACCTAATTCACACAGACGTGTGTGATTTAAAGTTTGTGCAAACTAGAGACGGTAAAAAGTACTTTATTACTTTTATTGACGATTGCACAAAAAATTGTTATCTTTATCTTCTAAGAAGTAAAGATGAGGCAGTTGAAGCTTTTAAGAACTTCAAAAATGAAGTCGAAAATCAACTAAGCGGTCGAATTAAAGCTGTAAAACAGTAATCCGTGTTAGTAGTATTGAAATTATAACTGCTTGAAATTGTTCTATGATATGTGTGAGACAGATGTAAGAACATAAAAATAAAAGCAGTAAGAACGCACGAGATTGTTAACCCAGTTCGGTTCAACAACCTACTCTGGGGGGATTGCTCCCAAACTTGAAGTTTCAACTGTTACTCCTTCGAAGAGTGTATTAGGGTTCTTACACATACAAGCCTCCCACCTTATGTCACCCATTCTTCTCCACGAACTCTTTCGCTAGCCGAAAGTTGTAAGATCCCCTTACAACCGTGACACTAGACTCCCTCTAGCTACCCACGACTTCAACTTACAATCTCTCCCGAGATTGCGAACCAAACAGGAATAAAATCCCCTCACATGTTTCACTCGAAAACACTCAAAACTAGTCTATCACGTTGAACTGTTTAAGGAACAACTACTAGTTACAATGACCACAAATGAAATGACTCTCAAACAATACTCTCAGAGAATCTAAACAATATATAAGCAGTACCGATTGTTGCACAAATCGGCATTCATATAGTCGTCACTTCAACCTTGGTGTCAATCTTCTTCCACCGTCAACATGGTAAGTGAATTGATGGTTTCTGATCTTTCCAAACGTGTGTAGATGCTTTCCATGTGTAGTAAGGTTAATTCAGCATGGTATCTACACCACAAGGCAGTCAAACGAATATATCTTGACCTTCCAAACTGGTTCGGCGCAAGATCTTTCCAACATGGAAACTGCCATAAATAGAGTGTCCCTAGTTCTGTCTGGGACATAAGCGGGAACAGTCCACCAACTGTTCTTCTTTTCTTGCACAGCGGAAAACAGGGTTTATTAGGATATACCCAGGTCCATTTTGTCGAAAATATCTCGCCAATAACAACACGAACACTTAGTGCATAATTGTGGCACTAACAATCTCTCTCTTTGGCGTTTATGGTCGACAATTATCATCACAATCTGCATAAAACTTGAATAAACTTTGTAGATCAAAATATATAAAAAAGAGTGATATATTTAAAAACTGTCAGAGACATTTTCAAGCACACTCCCCATGAATCTGAACTGGGAATGCCTTCATCACGATCAAAGCATTGTTTCACAGTGTAGAACCGCATTGTCAGTTGATCAAATTATAGTACAGACCAACAAAAATAAAAGTGGGGTAAACAACATCCCTAATAAAAGTTTGTTCAGAAAACATCAAGAATTATAAAATAAAATGAGCACACGCTCAAAGCAGCAGAAGTAAAGGCCTATCCTTCACCAACATCGGTCTTCATTCACCATCAACCTTATATATCCCCCTTAATTGTTGCCAGAAACGACATACATCAACCTTCAGACCGGGGATGCATCAGCATCATCAGCACCAGCGGTATCGACATCAGCAGGCTCACCAGCAGTTGGGGCAGCAGAAGCACTCGGCACATCAAGCAGCGAGACAAGTCCAAGGGCTCTGGCTCGGAGATCAATCAGCAAAGACTCCAGCTCCTGCTCCCTGGTTTTGAAGGTCCGAATTAACTTGCTCAGAAACACCACTTCATGCTCCAGAGACTATATGTCTGTCAAAGAAAACAGGGGTGACATGAAAAGAAGCAGCAGATCTCTCTGGGACAGATGATGGCACAGGTCTCGAGCTTTCATCAGCATCATGGGCAGGAATATCCGGAGCATACTGGGATGAGGAGAGCTTGTGACTGATTGTCAGAGGTTGCGCAACAGACGCATACATATCATTTGCAGAGACCACATCATGCTGGGTTATAATGATGTTGAAGATCAGGCCAGGATAGCCAACCGATTGCTGAGCATGAGATGATTCAGCATGAGCAAACACATGCTTAAATATGATCAGACCGAGGTTGACCTCTCATCGAGTGCCCACCTTAAATAGCAGCAATGTCATAGGCTTGCCCACCGTAGAGTCATGGGTACTGAGAAACTAATTGCAAACTGCAATCTTGTGAAGGATCGAATACTTCACACTTAAATCAGAGGCCAAGAAAGAGCGGCCAGAAGGCCAAGCACAATGACTCCCCCAGTCAACTCAGACACCACCTAATTCAAATCAAAAACCGGTGCAGGCACAATCACATTCTCGTGACCCAAATAACCATTGATCACAACAGGGGAAAAAACAATCCAGTGACCCCGCACAAAAAAAGAAAATGCATGCTCATATAAAGCATCACGCATGCGTTTAGATAGTTTTGCATAAAACTCATGTACAACAGCAGCAATAAATGGGGGTGCAAAGTAAGCAGATTTTTCTAAGCGTAGATCATGCAGCAAAATATCAATACCAGTCCCCTTTATATCGGACTTAACCAAACATTGCTCGAAAACTAACTAGCGACCAGCAACCAACTTGTATTGCTTTTGATGAAAAGCATAGAGAAACTTACTTGCATCAAAATCTTCAGAATCAGAGTCAGATCTGTCCGAGACATCCACTGGAACACCTTCATGTTCATCCTCAGAGGGAGGTGGAGTACTCACATTTTTCATCAATGGCCTTAGTCTCCCAGAAACCAAGCCAAGCCTCTGCTCGGAGAGACTCCTAGTCACACAGTGAGGAACTGCAACTGACTTTCGTGCAGACGCATTTTTCTTAGCACCCTTCTTTGCAGAGGGCTTTTTCACCTTAGTGGCAGCAGAGGACTTCCCTTTCTTTTGAGACTATTTTGACAGCGCCTTAGATTTCAGATTGTCCAAAACAATGTGATCATCATCATTGGAGGGAACTTCCTCATCCCTTAAATCCAGTTTGTGTTTTGCTCCTCGTCGGCGAGAGGAAAGTTCTGCGGACTTAGACTCAGATGAGTCTAGGAAGGATACATCTACATCTTTAGCATCTTTTCATTCATCTACAGAAGGAGGAGCGGATTCTTCAACTACAGGTGGAGAGACTCCACATAGCGGCACCTGAATTGTGACTATCGGAGAGTCACTTGTAAGAGGAACACCGGAGATGGCAGCCGGTGGTTGGACAATCTTCAAAGCATCAATTGTCTCGGCAAATTCAGTGGCAGAGAGAGAGAGAGAGAGAAATCACCCTTATGAGCAGCAATGGAGTCATCAGCAACTCCAATATCTTGCACAGTGGTAGCAATTGAGGCTTCAACGGCTTCCTCGTTCACCATCAGAGGTGAAGAAGGTTCTTCAGAAACCTTAGGAGAGGGTTGAGCAGTGAGATCTATCTCAGACACAAATCTAGGTGGCGAAGCAGCAGAAAGTGCCATAAAAGTAGGCATAGAAACAGAGGCTTCGGAGATCGCAACAGATGGATCCACAGAAGCAAGGATGGAGGAACTCAAAGGAGCAAACACAATTGGTTGAGAGAGCTCAGCCAGTTGGTGCCATAAATTCACAGTGGTGATTCTGGGTTTCTTGGCTTGGGAAGGCTCAGAGGAGCCTGATTTGTCCACCATTGATTTCAGACAACAAAACTCAAGTGAGCAACAACGAGAGTAAGAGAAAGACTCAGGGTGCAGAGAAGATTTCAAAGATTCTGTTTCCTTTGAAAAAAAACAAAATAAGGTGTAGACCTTAATTAGGAAATTCTGGATGAAAATTTCCTTAACTCACCCATCCCACAAACACCACCCCTCTGCTCGATATGGGGAAGTGGAATCGATCATTGCGCAAAAAATAAGGATCCACTAGCCGTTAGAAAGTAACCGTTTCAAATCAGCTGCAACTGTCAGGGACAGATGTTGGAACACATCTTAGAGACCATATCAAACTTGGTGATTTTACACTCTCTATACATACATCACTGACCAAGACCGTATAGAGAGGCTTCTCACAATGGAGAAGTTTAGAGAACACAAAGAGCTAAGGAGAATCTTAGTGTTTCAAACCTTACATTATCAAGTGCCTTAGTGAAGATGTCCGCAAGTTGGGCATCTGTTCCAACATATTCAATCATAAGTGATCCGTCTTCAACAAGCTCTCGGATGAAGTGGTGACGAATGTCTATATACTTTGTTCGAGAGTGCTGAATAGAATTCTTCAAAATATTTATTGCACTTATATTGTCACAGTATATGGTAAGGACAGACTGTGGCATACCATAGTCAAGTAACATCTGCTTCATCCATAACAGTTGAGTACAGCAACTCCCAGCTGCAATATATTCTGCCACGGCAGTGGAAAGTGAAATAGAATTCTGCTTCTTGCTAAACCATGAGACCATATTGTTGCCAAGAAAGAAACATCCTCCAGAGGTACTCTTCCGATCTTCAGTACATCTGGCCCAATCAGCATCACAAAACCCCGTCAAGCTAGGGTTTGTATCATAGGAGAACCAGAGTCCCAACTCAGCAGTACCTTTTATATACTTGAGTATGTTTTTGACAGCCTTTAGATGGCTTTCTTTAGGATCAGATTGATACCTAGCACATACTCCAACACTGTAACAGATATCCAGCTGACTTGCAGTCAAGTAAAGCAAACTACCAATCATACTTCGGTATAGAGTTTGCTCAATGGACACTTCAGCTTCATCTTTTGATAACTTCAGATGGGTTCCCATAGGTGTCTTTTTCGGGCTACAACTTTCCATCCCGAATTTGGTAATCAAATTCCTTGCATACTTTGTTTGAGACACAAAGATGCCATCATCCTTTTGCTTTACTTGAAGCCCATAAAATAGGTCATCTCACCAACCAAGCTCATCTCGAACTCAGATGTCATGTATTTGACAAACTCCTTCACCAATCTATCTGACACAGATCCAAAGATAATATCATCGATATAAATCTGAACAATGATCACTTCAGATTTTTCTCTTTTAACAAAGAGTGTTCGATCAGCTCCACCACGAATATAACCTTTATCCAACAGAAACTTCGTGAGTCGCTCGTACCAAGCATGAGGGGCTTGTTTAAGGCTGTACAGCGCCTTCTTCAGTTTATACACATAATCAGGATGGTGAGGTTCTTCAAAGCCTTTAGGTTGACACACAAAAACATCTTCAGATAAGTACCCATTCAGGAAGGCACTCTTCACGTCCATTTGGTATAATTTGAACTTCATCCATACTGCCATGGTGAGAAGCAACCTGACTGATTCAAGACGAGAAACTGGAGCAAAAGTCTCGTTGAAATCCACACCTTCAACTTGGGAATATCCCTAAGCAACAAGCCTTGCATTATTCCTGGTTATGTTTCCTTCCTCATCAGTTTTATTCTTGAATATCCACTTCGTTCCGATCACATTTACACTTTTAGGACATGGAACCAAATCACATACTTCATTTCTTTCAAACTGCAAGAGCTCTTCTTGCATGGAATGAATCCATCGATTATCTTGTAAAGCTTTTTTAACATTCTTAGCCTCAATTGTGGAAGTATAACAGACACTTGCAATTAGCTCCCGATAGTTCTTTCGAACTCCTCTTGTTCGAACTCCTTCACTCATATCACTGATGATGTCTTCAGTAGAATGGTTCTTCTGAACACCTTTTGAGGGTTTGTAACCAATCTATTTTTCACTCCTCGCTTCAGTCTGGTCATTATGCTTCGAACTGTCTGGAACAAAAGCTGGCACATGAATGGTGACATCAACACTTTCCTCATCAATCTGGGCAACAGGTTCTTCCAGATCATCTACAACAATGTTAATGGACTCCATCACCGTCTTGGTCTTTTTTTTGAAGACTCGATATGCCTGACTATTCCTCGAGTACCCGAGAAAAATGCATTCATCTCCTTTGACATCAAATTTATCAAGCTGCTCTCAGTCTCTTAACATGTAACAAGTACTTCCGAAGATGTGAAAATACTTTAAGTTCGGCTTTTTCCCTTTCCATAACTCGTAGGGAGTAACTCTTGTCTTGGGTCTGATATACACCCAATTGATAACATGACATGATGTATTTACTGCTTCGGCCCAGAGGTTGTCAGGGACAGATTTTGCCTTCATCATGGCTCGGCTCATTTCTTGAAGTGCCCGATTTTTCCTCTCAACTACGCCATTTTGTTGAGGTGTTTATGGAGCAGATTACTCCTGAACAATGCCTCTTTCCTTACAGAAACATTTGAAGAAAGCATTCTCAAACTCATGACCATGATCACTTCGAATCCTTACCACAGTGGTTCCTTTCTCCACTTCGAGTTTGAGACAGTTTTTTGAATGTCTCAAAGGTTTCTCCTTTATCTCTTAGGAACTCCACCCATGTGAATCGAGTGTAGTCATCCACACACACAAAAATGAACCTCTTCCGTCCAATACTTTTTAGTTTGAACAGGCCCTATCAAGTCCATATGCAACAGCTCCAAGGCGTTTGAAGTGGTAATCATCTTGACAGATTTATGAGAAGTGTGAATCTGTTTTCCCACTTGACACGGTCCATAAACTTTGCCACGATCAATATCCAACTTCGGGACTCCAACCATAGCATCA
Organism: Perilla frutescens; assembly: GCA_026008535.1. Taxonomy (NCBI): domain Eukaryota; kingdom Viridiplantae; phylum Streptophyta; class Magnoliopsida; order Lamiales; family Lamiaceae; genus Perilla; species Perilla frutescens. The sequence continues at coordinate 64,860,561 of BRKX01000003.1, read as the reverse complement.
GTCTTCATGAGACATTGCATGTTTATATAACTAATATGGCCAAGTTTTTCATGACATACGTTCGCTTCACCAAGCTGAGTTCTGAAGCAATTTCCTTTCATGTTGAGAAGATAACAATTGTCCCTCGATCTGTCTCCATCCATTAGCAGCACACTTTCTTTGTTCTTCACAAGACATTTGTCTCTAGTAAAGTGGACCAAGAGACCTTGATCGCAAAGTTGACTTATGCTAATTAGATTAGCTTTTAGTCCTTCGACAAGCAGAACATCCTCCAAGTTGGGCATCGCTTCAACATTTAGATAACCACGGCCAAGCACTCTTTCTTTGACACCATCTCCAAAAGTAACGGATTGATAAGAACAATCCTTTTGAATATTCCTCAGCATACTGGCATCTCCAGTCATGTGTCGTGAGCATCCGCTGTCAAAGTACCAGTTGCTCTTTGCATGGATATTGAGGGCAGTGTGAAACACATAGTTCCTGTGGTTGTTCCAGGGTCTGGTCCTCACATTTCTTCTTCTAGAATTCAGGTCATTCTGAGATAGGCCTCTCCTCCTCATTCTTCTGAGATCATTGATGTAGTTCCTATAGTGTGGTCGAATGTGACCAGGCTTCTCACAGTAGTGGCACACAACTCGCATCTTTCGAGGCTGTGACTTTGGCGACTGCCGAGTCTGTGGCTGCTTGTTCTCAAGTTCAGCTTCGGATTCGAGAACTGGTTCATCATGCGTTCCAGATATTTGTCCTTGATAGAATCGGTCATAAACCTTCCCACCAGTGTATCCAAGTCCAGTATGATCCTGAGGAATTTTTCCTTTAATAAGGATTTCATCGACCTGAGATGATCCAGAGTTCATCATCTTGATGAGCTTCTTAAGGTGTTGCAGTTCACCATTCTGAGAGCGAGTGTTGTTTCTGGATTGCTGAAGATCATTCTGCAACTCACTAAGGCGCATGGATAGACTATCTCTTTCTTTTAGGAGATCAGCGTTCTCTTTCATCAGCCCTTCATTAACTTTAACCACCATGATCCAACTCCCATGAAGCTTTTTGTATGCTTCTATGGCAGACTCTTCAGTGAATTCTTCATCGTCACTGCATTCAGACACTTTGTCAGCCCGATTGTCAGGGACAAAATTAGACACAGGTTTTTTGTGAGATTGTGTCATGAAAGCAATATGATTGCTCACACATTCTTCATCACTTCCACTATCATCTGGATCATCACTTTCACTCAGCGTGGAACAGTAGGATTTATTCTTCTTCTTTAGCGTGTTAGCGCACTCGGCTTGATAGTGCCCAAGACCACCACATTCTCTATACTTGACCTCCTTATGTTTTTCTTCACCGAGATCTTCATCTTTAGTTCTTTGAGGTCTGGAAAACTTGTTCTTGATAGGATTGTTCTATGACGACTTCTCATAACGTTTGATAAATTTTGAGAAATTCTTTGTCAGCATAGCAATTGACTCAGCAAGATCATGTGTTGTCAGGGACATTGCTAGGCACATCAGTACTGGAACATGCTTGAAAAGCTATGCTTTTCTTCTGGACTGTCTCTTCATCTGTCAGTCCCATTTCAAATGTCCTCAGGGACCCCATAAGCTCCTGTAACTTCATCTTGTTCACGTCTTTGGCCTCTTCAATTACCGTGACTTTGTACGCGAATCTCCTGGGTAGAGATCGCAGAACTTTCTGCATAAGTTTCTCCTCAGAGATTGCATCACCAAGCGTAAAGCTTTCGTTAGCAATGTCACAAATCTTGACGTTGAAATCAGCAAGCTTTTCACCCTCATCCATTCGAAGGTTCTCAAATATGGTAGTAAGAAGTTGCATTCGCGATGCATGAACACTGCTAGTTCCTTCGAATGTAGTCTGAAGGATATCCCATGCATCCTTAGCCTTGTCACATGTGGAGATGAGCTTGAAGACATTCATGTCCACTGTAGAGAAGATGGCATTCATGTCTTTAGCGTTCAGCCCCATGACCTGATAATCAGCATCGTCAAATTTTTCTTCTGGCTTCAGCACCACTTTGCCTTTCTCATCCTTCTTAGTAGGAGGCTTCTACCCTTCAGTCACCATCTTCCAAGCACGCTCATCAATTGAGCGAATGAAAGTTGTCATTCTAGCTTTCCAATAGGCATAGTTGTTGCCATCAAGAAGCGGAGGTCACACCGTCGATGCTCCTTCTTTTATCGAATCCATCTCGGCAAAACAACACAAAATACATGGATTAATACCTCAAGATCAATCTTGAAAATAGAAAACCTGCTCTGGTGCCAATTGTAAAACAGTAATACGTGCTAGTAGTGTTGAAATTATAACTGCTTGAAATTGTTCTATGATATGTGTGAGACAGATGCAAGAACATAAAAATAAAAACAATAAGAATGCATGATATTGTTAACCTAGTTCGGTTCAACAACCTACTCTGGGGGGATTTCTCCCAAACTTGAAGTTTCAACTGTTACTCATTTGAAGAGTATATTAGGGTTCTTACACATATAAGCCTCCCGCTTTATGTCGCTCGTTCTTCTCCACAAACTCTTTCGCTAGCCGAAATTTGTAAGATCCTCTTACAACCATGACACTAGACTCCCTCTAGCTACCCACGACTTCAACTTATAATTTCTCCCGAGATTGCGTACCAAATAGGAATAAAATCCCCTCACGTGTTTCACTCAAAAACATTCAAAACTAGTCTATCACGTTGAACTGTTTAAGGAACAACTACTAGTTACAATGACCACAAACGAAATGACTCTCAAACAATACTCTCAGAGAATCTAAACAATATATAAGCGGTACCGATTTCTGCACAAATTGGCCTTCATATAGTCGTCACTTTAACCTTGGCATCGATCTTCTTCCGCCGCCAACATGGTAAGTGAATTGATGGTTTGTGATCTTCCCAAACGTGTGTAGATGCTTTCTATGTATAGTAGGGTTAATTCAGCACGGTATCTACACCACAAGGTAGTCAAACGAATATATCTTGACCTTTCAAACTGGTTCGGCGCAAGATCTTTCCAACATAGAAATTGCCATAAATAGAGTGTCCCTGGTTCTGTTTGGCACATAAGCTGGAATAGTTCACCAACTGTTTTTCTTTTCTTGCACAGCAAAAAATAGGGTTTGTTGGGACATACCCAGGTCCATTTTGTCGAACATATCTCGTCAATAACAACACGAACATTTAGTGCATAATTGTGGCACTAACAAAAGCAATTCGAAGTGATAGAGGTGGATAATATATTGCCCCATTTGAAGAGTTATGCGCAGAGGTGGGTATAATTCATCAAACTATAGCTCCCTATTCACCACAATCTAATGGTATTGCTGAATGCAAAAATCGAACTCTTAAAGAGATGATGAATGCTTTGTTGATAAGTTCGGGACTACCACAGAACTTGTGGGAGGAAGCTGTGTTGACATCTAACTATATCCTGAACAAGATTCCACTTAAGATTAATGATATAACGCCTTACGAGTTATGGAAAGGACGTAAGTCTTCTTACAAATACCTCAAAGCGTGGGGGTGTTTGGCTAAGGTTGAAGTTCCACTTTCTAAACAAGTTAAAATCGGCCCTAAAATGATGGATTGTATCTTTGTTAGGTATGCACTTAACAGCAGTGCATATCGATTCCTTATTTATAAATTGGAAATTCCCGAGTTGACTGAAGGAACGATGATGGAGTCGAGGAATGCTATATTCTTCAAGAATGTTTATCCTTGTAAAGATAAGGATAGAATAGAAGGGAGTTATGATCGACGAACTTCTGAAGCTGCTACTAGTTCAAATCCTATGGATAAAGAACCGAGACGTAGTAAGTGAGCCAGGACGGCAAGGACTTTTGGTCTGAATTTCATCACCTATATGCTAGATGATGAGCTAAAGTCGTTAAAAGAAGCGCTATCTAGTCCAGATGCTGCATTCTAGAAAAAAGCTATCAATAGTGAAATTGATTCCATCATGCAAAATTACACTTAGGAATTGACGGATCTCCCAAGTGGGTGTAAGCCGTTAGGATGTAAGTGGATCCTAAAATGAAAATATAAGACAGATGGTACTGTTGATAAGTATAAAGCTCGTTTGGTTGCCAAAGGCTTTAGATAGAAATAGGGGTATGATTTCTTCTAGGGATGTCAATTGGGCCAACCCGTTCGGTTTCGGGCCAATTCGGTTCGGGCCGAATCGGTTAAAAAAAATTTCGGACCAAAAATTCTTGGCCCTAACCCTAACCATTCGGTTTTCGGGCTAGCCCGTCGGGCCAACATGCTAACGAATTTTTTTCACATGTATAAATTACATTTTGATAATTCTAAAAAATAGTCACCATCTCTTACTCTTGAAATAAATAAATACACGAAAAATAACATAAAATGAAAAAAAATACGGAGAATATAAAATTTCATTAACATCATAGTGCATCAAATAAAGAAATCAACGGTATATGAAATGATAAATTACAATAATTTTCAATCATAATTTGTTCTTTCAAAAATAATAATTTCAAACTAAATCATAAATCTAATTATAGTTCAATCTCTGAACTAATTAGAAATACAATCTTCTTCTATTTCAACAATAATATTTGAAGATTTTTCAACTTCATGTTCACATTTCATTTTTAAAGTCTTCATTATTTATTTCATTTATTTTTGTATTATTTCTCATACAATAAACAAATGATAACATTAGAACGTATATAAAATTAAATTATTGAAAACATGATAAATAATATAATTTTAATATTTTAAAACATCAATACTATATAATAATAGATGGATAACGAGTCTATATAATAATAGATGGATAATGAGTGAAAGATAATTTTCTTAACAAAAATAAAATAAAATAATAAAAAAAATTAAAGTGAAAGGTTTTGACATTCAAAAAGCAACAAACGAATAAACAACATGTTTTATACATCATACTAAGCACTTATAAGTTATAACATTGATAAATGCAATAATGTATGTCATAAATGAAAATATAACATTTAATGAAAAATTACATCATTGAATAAAACTCATTTACTATTAGTTGTAACTTTAAAAATTCATAACTTTTAGCATACTTGGAATCTATAAATGCATAATATATGGATGGAAAGATAATTGAGTTAGCTTTCCAATGCTTCCGACCTTTCGTGAATCGGAGTTTTCTAGAAAAAGTTATGACGAAAACAGCCAAGGCTGCCAGGCCAGCCCGACGGGCCAACCCGCGGCCCGACCGGGTCAGCCCGTTTGGCCCGCAAGCCCGACCGGTTTGGCCTGTTCGGTTAATTTTTTTTTCAGGCCAGAATTTTTCGGCCCTAACCCTGTATTTTTCTCGGTCTATTCGGACCAACCCATCGATTTCGGGTTAAATTGACATCCCTAATTTCTTCGATACCTACTCACCAGTAACAAGAATTACTTCTATTCGGGTGCTTTTAGCGATTGCTGCATTGCACAATCTCGAAATTCATCATATAGATGTAAAGACTACATTTCTGAATGGTGAGCTAGAAGATAAAATATACATGGAACAACCTGAAGGGTTTGTTGCACCAGGGCAAGAACGAAAGGTGTGTAAACTTGTTAGGTCATTGTATGGTCTTAAACAAGCACCAATTCAGTAGCACCTAAAGTTTGATAAGACGATGTTATCAAACGATTTCAAAATTAACGAGTGTGATAAATGTGTGTACATAAAGAGAAGTTCTCAAGGCTATGTCATAGTCTGTCTTTATGTAGATGACATATTGATCATGGGCAGTATCGACCAAGTGATCGTTGAAATGAAATTTTGACGTGAAAGATAAGGGCTTAGCTGATGTGATTCTAGGAATCAAGATAGTTCGGACAAGTGGTGGAATTGTTTTAACACAATCTCATTACGTTGAGAAAGTGCTTAAGAAATTCAACGCTTTTGATAGTCCGCCGGCTAAGACTCCATTGGAACTCAATGTGCACTTGAGTAAAAATCGGGGATAACTGGTAGCTCAAGAAGAGTATGGAAGAGTCATTGGAAGTTTGATGTACATCACTAACTGCACTCAACCTGATCTTGCGTGTTCTGTAAATAAGTTGAGTCGGTACACGAGCAATCTAAGCAAAGAGCATTGGAAAGCTCTAGTACGAGTTCTAAGATATTTGAAGTATACTCTGAACTTCGAGTTGCATTATACAAGGTTTTCTCCTATACTTGAAGAGTACAGTGATGCGAATTGGATATCAGACACAAAAGACTCATTCTCGACTAGTGGATTTATTTTCACTATCGGCGGTGGAGCAGTGTCGTGGAAATCCACGAAACAGACTTGTATAGCCCGTTCCACCATGGAATCTGAGTTTATCACTTCGGATAAAGTTTGTGAAGAAGTGGAATGGCTTGGAAACTTTCTAGAGGATATTCCATTCTGGAAAAAACTGGTGTCGTCAGTGATGATTCACTGTGATAGTCAAGTGGCTATTAGGAGGGCACATAACGCTATGTATAATGGTAAGTCTCGACATATACGTTGGAGACATAATACCATGAGACATATGATCTCAAGTGGAGTTGTCTCAGTTGACTATGTGAAGTCAGTAGATAATCTAGCGGATCCGCTAATCAAAGGGTTGAATCGAGATCAAATGATTAAGTTGCTAGAGGGAATGGGTTTAAAATCCACAATCTAATAATGCTTGTAGTGGTAACCCAACCATGATGATTGAAGATCCAAAGAACTTAGTTTAATGGAAAAACTAAGCTACAAATGTTCGGTTTGGTAGCACTTTGAAAGTTATAGTGAACCGTTCTCTGTGAGCAAACCAAGTGTGCACCTGTTAATGTGGTGAGGATAATTCCGCTGGCTTTTAATGATTCCTAAAGCCTAACAGGGTTGAGTATGGCAGGATACTCGAGAAGAGGAGATCACCTATATAAGTGAGAAGTGTAGGCCGCTTCTAATGATACTTATAAATTCAAAGAGGTTGTCCATGGCCTGAAATGGACACAAATGTGAGAACAGATAATGTTTGAGACATAGCTGTTTCAATACTATTGTTTTAGTATACACTAAGGATGTATAGTTCAAGGCATCATGTCCACTAAACAGCCGGTATACTCGATAGTATTGGAAGATGGAAGGTTCAAAGTCATAAGCTACCTATCCTATTGCAGTTGTGTCTCTAGAGAACTGGGTTGCTTGTCTGCACACATGCATGTACTATTTCCACTCATGTGGGGGATTGTTAAATTAATAAAGTGAGTCGTGACTCATTTTATCCGATTTTTGGTGACCGGGTTATTTAATTTTGAAGGAATTAAATAGTGTATGATTGATCAATGTTTGTAGTAGATAATCATAGTATTTTCTCAAATCAGATTTCGATGAGTGAGAAATAAGTGGTTGAAGTCGGTCACATGATTGGGCATTTATGGTGTGTGGGATAATGTGTTTAAAGCACATTTAATGATCCCATATTAATTTCTTAACTTAGTTAAGAGGTGCATTTAAGTGTATTAACACTTAAGTGAAATAACTAAGTGCACAAGGATATGGGCCATGAGCCCACACGCGTACACACGCGCGCGCTCGCCCATGCTCGTGTCCGTGCCTGGCTCATCTCGTCTCGTCCTCGTCCTCATCCTCGGACTTGGATCTTGGCAATTGGACTTTGGACGTACGTGGGCTTAGCCGTTCCAGTTTTATGGAGCGGATCCTATAGTATAATAATGTAGTTCGATAATATAATTAAATCTGCTCCAAAATGCGTTCGTTTCGCCTACGGTTTCTAGCAGATTTATTTCGGATAGTATAATTAAATCTGCTCCAAAATGCGTTCGATTTCACCTACGGTTTCTGGCAGATCCGTAGGTGCACGTTCAGCCTTGAATGTGTAACTCTGTAACTCCCATCTGGAGCTGATAGAGTTAAGAGACTTGATGTGTGTAACTCCCACCTGGAGCTGGTAGAGTTAGTGGGACTGGAGTGCAACCGCAAGTAACTTATGTCGGGAGTCAAAGTCTGTAGCGGGCTTGGACACGTGTCGGGATCCGTGACGACATGGGACACCTGTCGGGATCTACAGAAGGTAACTCCTAGAGGGGTTTAATTACAGAGCTGTTACACCACCTAGTTTGAATGCCTTCAAACCTTAATTGTCCCCTGCAGTGGATATGGGCCTATACATAGGACATTCATGCATGCTTCAAATAATATTCTGCACAAGCTTGGAACATATTGCCTACATAAAGTTCCTTTCAAGTCAAAAGCTTCCCAGTTCTCGACGTTGTCTAGTTCGCCGGAGCCTTGCCGGATTTGTGGTGCTACTGCCGGAAGGACGAAGCCGTTTCATCTTTGAGAGACAATCCGTCTAACCGTGAGCACTAGCCGGGGTGTATTTATCTTGCGGAGAGAGGTCCCCTCGACTCGGCTTGCCGGAACCTGCTTCAACTTTCCAGTTTGTTTACTTTGTTGTTTAAAGTTCATTGTATTTCTTCTACTACTGTTCTTCCCTCTTCTCTTGTACTTCAGATTGTAACGAATTCCGGAAAGGTGTAATTCATTCCAACTTGTTGTGTTTAAATAAAACCTCCATACTTAGTGTAATAAGAATATATAATATAATACCAATTAAATTTAATTGTTATTATTCCCTTTCCATGTTGTAAGAATTTTTCTGTTGCCGTTGTTAAGTACTTATATATTTCAATTATTTAGAGCTATACATCAAAATCTTGTAGTTGAATTACTCTTTAAATGACATTTGAGTGGCAACAAACATCACCATGTTTGTATGCGTGCCTATATCTAAAAATATAATTCGCACATCCAATATAACGCATTTGTGTATTTAGCAAATGGATTTATATTTTGTTAGTGACTTTACAGAGTCGAATCAAAGCTATTAATGCTTATTCAGTTTTCTGTTTCGGTTAATAGGGAGATTCAATGAACATCATTGTTTTAACGTGATTTTGTAATCTTGCAGCTTCGAATTTAGTAAATTAATATATTCATTTTGTTTTTTCTCAATTAATATATACGTCGACTTGTATTCAACCAACATAATAGATAATTAAGTTGTGAACTTTGAAAATATTTTCAAATTTTATAGTATGAAAATTCTAAAACTGGATTCGAGCTCCACTTTGAAATATAAAAATAATAAATGAATATTGAAGTGTTCAAACTCATCTTAATTAGTCGGCTTAATTATATTGATGTTCATCGTAATACAATTGGCTTGATAAAATGTACGAGATCAAATCTAAAATTAAGGAGTACTATATACTATATAATGAATTAAAATAGCTAGTTTGGAATAATTTAATTGCACTTACATCAAGACTGTGAATATATAATTATTAGGTAGCTAATAATTTGATAGAATAAAATAAAAATTAATTAGAAGCACAAAAAAAGTGGATTAGGTAAGCAATGTTGGGAGAGAGTGAAACAAGTGAAGGAGCAGCCATGAGACACGCTGAGTGCTGAAACAATATTCGTCACACCTATCGGAGTTTCAGCCCATTGCAACTGGACATCATTAAACCAATCACTTACTATTTCTTTATTATTATTATTATTATTATTATTATTATTATTATTATTATTATTATTATTATTATTATTATTATTATTATTATTATTCTAATCTTTCCGATATTTCAACTCACCACCATTTAAATTTGTGTGTGTGTGTATTGTTAGTGTATTGTTAGAATAACACCAATATTTTTACAAAAATATCATGAACTATGACTTATTATACTCTATGTCCCATATTATTGAAAAATCAACAACCCGGTTATGAAATTTCATTTAATGAAAACCGGCCTTGCTAACAATAACTGTGTGAAGAAATATGATTAAACCAAAATACCTGAGAATTGTGGATGTAGGTTTTAGAATGAAAATATACAAGGTTCTGATTCTTGCTTCCATCGCCAAAATTTGATTCTAGAGACCGATAAATAATTTATCAGTAGTTTGTGACATAAACTGTCTAGTCATAGTTCATGACATCTATGTTAATTAAAATCATATGGAGCATCTATTCAATCATGTACATATACTGATATACATATATATAATATTATGTCACAGTTGTATGGTCTATTCATGAGTGCATGAATGGTGGTAAAGTTTATATATATATATATATATATATATGAGACATAACAAATAATGGAATTTAAAAATGGAAGCATACCCTACTATACTGCACCCTAGGTCTAAAATATAATATAAGTTAATTTAGCTTGTATTTTGAGCCTATTAATAGTTGAAATTAACCCAATCAAAATAATTCCATTACCCCCGTTCAAAACCTATTGTCAAAAACAAGTCGAACTAAATTTGTTTAGCGTAACTAGCAAACTAGGGACCAGCCTTGCTGGGGGACCAATCTCTCTCTAAACTCTAAAATATTAATTAGGTCATAAATTCTTCTTTTTCTCTTTTATTTCAGCCCTTCCCATTCCGTATCTGTATTTAGTTTAATTTTATTATATGTATCTCTAAATATGTGTCATTAATTTATTTAAGAAACATATTTGAAATTCTTTGGTACAATTACTTTTAAATTGTAGATATATAAAAATATATATTTAACGGGTTTAATGTATGTCGAAGCTTTCAGATCAAACACGAGACAGCTACAGAATCACAGTTGTAACAAATCTGTGCGATTGTCAATTTGTCACACATTAAAATAATAACAACTAAAAAAATACAACTTAAACTAAATCCAGATTTCATCAGAATACAAAATTATTGACCCTACTTAAAAAAAAGGTCGATCCGTTCTCGAAAACATTCAAACCAAGCTATGAAAAAGTCTGGCCCAAAATAATAAAAGCAAAAAGGAAAGAGAGAGAGAGAGAAAAACAGTTGTGAGGCGAAAGCTTGATCCAGCTGGAACGAGTGAAAACGAGTCACGAGGTAGTTTGCTAGGTGCGCGCTTTTATAAATGTTGTGAGGAAATTAAAGAGTAGTTATTTAACATAGGGTGCCAGCTGAGTCACACTATATCTGAGCTCGCACTGCCAACTCGGACCACAACTCGCTTCCCTAGGCCCCCACTTACTACCCCGCGCCTCTCCAGCCTGGCGCCAACTCACCAACGTCTCCCTATCCACTTCTTCACCTCCTTTTCCCAAAATACCCCTCATTCTTTTCCTTTAACTTTTTCTTAAAAAATATTTCAAATCTTATCTCAAAAAAAAATATATATTTCAAATCAATTTTGTTTGTTTTTTCCTTGCAACTACGCGTTTTAGTGCTGTAATTATTATTTTATTTATTTGCATGGTGCATGCATATGGAAATAAACTTTCAAAAGCAGCTCATAATTTGGAAACATATTTTAGAGTTGAGTGTAAACATTTCTAGAATCCAACAATATGATCATAACTCATAAGTCAAATCCAATACAAACAAAGAAATAGAATTTGAACTTCATTTCGAAAGCTCAAATAGATTCAATTCAAATTTATAATCAGTTTAAAAAAGCCTCGTAAAAGGATTCAGTTATATAAAAATAAAAAACATATCTTCATATATAATTCAAAATTGTGTAATCCAAGGACATATACTTTCATTTTTTTTTAAAACAGAGAATTGATATGAAGATTTGTGAAAATGATTCCCATAACATTTTTTATTTTGAATTAAAGGAAAAGAGGAGAAAGAAAAGAGTGGGCAAATGAGTAAATGGCAACGTATCGAGATGCGTTAAGCAAGCTGTAATAATGGGGTGGATCAAAGCTGTAAATTGGGATGCTTTTTTTTTTTCTTTTTCTCATCTATCTATTCTATTTTCTTTTCTTATCCACACCAAAATGCAACGGCTACCCATTTAACACTGCTCCTACTAATTAAACAAACCGCGTGAATGAGTAATGAGTAATGCCTACGCAACGGCAACCACCCCCCCCCCCCCCCCTTCTCTCTCATCCCCTTTCTCAGCACCTTCTCTCTTACACTAAAATCCATGTCTCCCTACTTTTAACATTTTTCAATTACCCCATCACTCCTTTGTATAAATACCCACCTACACCTCCATCAATCCTCATCACAACATCATCCACATCTCTCTCTCTCTCTCTCTCTCTCTCTCTCTCTCACTTCTCAGTCTCAAACCAGTAATTAAAAAAAAATGGCTTCTTCCAACATTCTCACATTCTTAGCTATTTTCTCTCTCCTGAATTTGTGCATTGCTTCAAGAACAATGCCCACCTCTCTAGTCGTAGACTCACAAAATCAACTGCTTAAATATCACAAGGGCAGCCTTCTCCACGGCAGAATCTCCGTCAACCTCATTTGGTACGGCAAATTCACCCCGTCTCAACGGGCGATCGTCTCCGACTTCATTACCTCCCTATCGACTTCATCGCCGCCGCAAGCTCAGCCCTCCGTGGCGGCGTGGTGGAAGACGACGAACAAATACTACCACCTCGCCAACTCCAAGAAGAACCCATCCCTCTCTCTCTACCTCAACAAACAAATCCTCGACGAGAGCTACTCGCTCGGGAAATCACTGACTCAGAAACAACTCGTTCAGCTGGCTTCAAAAGGCGAGCAAATGAACGCCATCAACGTCGTGCTCACGGCTTCCGACGTCGCCGTCGATGGATTCTGCCAGAACCGCTGCGGCACTCACGGCGCCAAATCCACCATCGTGAAGGGAAAGAATCAGAAATTCGCCTACATTTGGGTCGGAAACTCGGAAACTCAGTGCCCCGGCTACTGCGCGTGGCCGTTCCACCAGCCCATTTACGGCCCGCAGAGCCCGCCGTTGGTTGCTCCCAACAACGACGTTGGCCTCGACGGAATGGTGATCAATTTATCCGGGCTTTTGGCCGGAACTGCGACGAACCCATTTGGAAACGGCTTTTATCAGGGGCCGGCCGATGCGCCACTGGAGGCGTCGACGGCGTGCCCCGGGGTGTACGCTAAGGGAGCTTACCCTGGTTACGCCGGAGACTTGCTGATCGACTCGACTAGTGGTGCTAGCTATAATGCGCATGGTGTCAGTGGTCGGAAATATGTACTTCCGGCGATATATGATCCTTCCACCTCTAAATGTTCGACTTTGGTTTAATTTTAGGGTTTAGTGTTTTTTATAGAGAGGAATATTGTAATACAGAATTCATTTATTCATTTTTTGTAATACCAAAGCAAATTACTGCGGTTTGCTCCATAAAAAGAGTTATTACCTATCACTTCTAATATGCACTTGAAATTTACTCTATTTAGATTATTTTTCCCAACAAATTTAAGACCCGACTGCAATACACTGAGAAAAAATCACTTTCAGTCCCACCCGCCGTCACCAAGTTTGATTTTGGTCCCATTGGTATCAATTTTAGTCCCATTGACCATTTTACTAGCTAATTTAGTCCCAACGTTAACCCACCGTTAAGTAACCGTTAGCCATATCAATTTCAATCCCATAAAATTGAAAACTAGCTATTTTAGTCCCGAAACATTCAAGCATTGTTAAGATTGGTTTGTCCCTTGCATCCAAAATACAATTGTTTAGTCACACATGTTGTTGACAAGGGTATCACACTTCCCTATAGTTGTGAAATGAGATCTAGACCATTCTCTTGGAGACTTACTCTGCAACCACTCAAAACATTTCACATCAACACCCTTAATTTGTGTCATAACCTGATTAAAGGCTGGAACAGTACAAGCTCTTGCAGCATCCCAAAGAAGATCTTTCAACAAATCTCCCTTAAACCCAGCTCTCTTCATATTCCCAAGAAGATGTCTCACACAAAAACGGTTATCAACTCCAGGCAAAACACTTTCAAATGCTGCGAGCAAACCCTTCTGTTTGTCTGACATGAATGTATAGAAGTCATGTCTATTCTCCAATAAATCATCTTTCAAGAGTTCTAAGAACCACTCCCAAGAATCTCTGTTCTCAATAGGTACCACAGCATAGGCTAGTAGATATGGATCATTGTCATTGTTTGGATCTATACTTACTGCAGTGAGCAACACCCCTCTGTTCAAGCCACTCAAATGGGTCCCATCTACCCCTATCCATGGTCTACAACCTGCCTTGAATCCTCTTTTCACAGCTTGGAGACAAACATAAAATCTCTTGAATTGCTTACCTTCAGGAGAATAATCTAGCTGTAGAATCACAGTGGAGCGTGGGTTCTTAGTCCTCAATATCTCTGCATGGTCCCATAACTTGGAGTATTGACCATTAGCACTCCCTTCAATTCTTCTCAAGGTCTTTTGTCTTGCTCTTACAGCCTGTTGATGAGAGATATTGCACCTAAGTTCTTGAATGGCAAAAGTCCTAAACCCCCCAGATTTCTTTTAGGGTCACATCTGAAATCATTCTCAAATTTCCTAGATAACCACCCTGATTTCACATTATCAACATTGAACTGCCTTGCACACGTGTGGGTCAAATTCATCTCCCTGATTTGAAATGAAACCTGATCAGCCATAACCAGTGCATGCACATGCCAATCACAACCATCATCCTTTTTTTTACATTTTGCATAGACCCTCCTATTATCATTCTTGGGAAATTTTGTTGGTCTTCCACATTGAACACTATACTCAATAACAAGATCCTTGAACTGTTGTTTTGTGCTGAATATAGATCCTAACTGTAGTGTAGCTTTGGCAGGACCATGCTTACTAGAACCCTCTTCAACTTCATCATCAGAACCCTCATCACCACTCTCTGCCTCTGATTGTTCTGTGGAATAAGAAGTGTCAGAGCTCTCACTTTCAGCAACCACTTTTTTATCATCACCATATTCTCCAATAATCACATTCTCAAAGAAAATGATATCATCAATCAACTCTTCACAACTGTCTTCACTAACATAGAAGTCAGAATCCTCATCTGAATTGTACTCTTCATCCTCTACCATCAACCCCTTCCCTTTGTCTAATTTAGAACTCTCTCCCACATTAACTTGCTCCATCACTTCCACATCCACATTATCTTGCATTTCCAATTCTATATCAACAAATTCTTTATCCATGTCTACTGCACATTTAACATAGAAATACACATTACACACGCTGCATTATACAAGCTTTTCATTAAACATAAAAAATAGACATAAAAATAGACATGAATTGAATATAAAACATACTGTAATTGGCGATTCCTACTTGTTTTTCACGATTTCAGAATTGCAATTAGGTTGTAGTACGGATTATGCTTTGATATTTGAAGGATTTGGGATGAATTTCTGGATTAGGGTTCGAAATGAATTTGTGAATTTTGAGAAGAAAGATTGAAATTGATTGTCGCGATTCTGACTGGGAGCAGCGACGTCTGACTGGAAGTGGCGCCTGACTGGGAGCGACGCCTGACTAGGAGCAGCGCCTGACTGGGACCGGAGCGACGCCTGACTGGAGCAGCGGCGCGACATGACAGGAGGCAGCGGCGGCGGCGTGAATGGAGGCAGCGGCGGCGACCTGACTAGAGTTTTGGGTGTTATGAATTTCTCAATCGATTCGCGTTTTGTGATTTTGGGGTTTTGGGTGTTTTGAATTTGCACAGTTAAGTCTAACGTTGGCCGTCAATTTCTTGGGACTAAATTAGCTTGATTATCAATTTTGGGACTAAATTAGCTAGTAAAATGGTCAATGGGACTAAAATTGATACCAATGGGACCAAAATCGAACTTGGTGATGGTGGGTGGGACTGAAAGTGATTTTTTCTCGCAATACATTTTAGATTTCTACTTTCGTACACAATGCATATTAATTAATTAACTTGTATTTTAGAATTTCCACATTTATCAGTTTATGAGAAGTTTTAATACATTTAATTAAATAATTAATAATTAAAGATATTTTAATATATTCCAGCAAATAATTATTAATATCTTAATTTAAGACATCTGAGTTGAAATATCAAATTTTATCCCATGCCCCAAAACGAGCCATCATAAAAATGATCGCATGACACCAATTTGTAGCACCACAGTCATTATTCATTGCTTATGTCCCGTGAACTCAGAATATACATATATAAAAAATCTAACCAACTAAGCACTAGAATTTAAAACGCACAATCAGAAGTAATTAAAGAACTTAAAAACTTAATTAATACATTAAATTCACCTAAGTTTGATCAAACCACCAATTTAATCAACAAATGGTCTAACTCCAATGGCCATCGTCTTTAAACCAACCTCAAACTCCATTACCTAAAATTATTTGAAAAATATTTGAGTTTGAGTGCTAGAAAATACTCAGTGGGCATAACATCTTTAAAATAATAGAAACGCACATAGTCCACATCTAATTGACTTCTAACACGAAGCATTGTGAATTGCAAATACTTGAGACATATCCCACATGGGCCTACGTAGGATGTGAGCATGTAACTATGGGGTGGCATTAACCACAATTGTAGGGTGGAATTAACCATAACTGTGGGTATGGTTTGTATCTTAGTCATTTCGACCTTGAATACTAATCGTATTCTGTAGAGTGGTCACATAACAATAGGGTGGTGAGAAACCACAATTGAACTATAGGCAAGTGACATTGCAATTCACATTTGCATCATAACACATAGATTTACAAAATGAATAAAATAATTATTTATAGGGCAAATTACAATTTGATACCTGACCTTTCAACCTTTTAACAAAAATGTCCCGATCTTTATATATTTACAGTTTGATACCCAACCTTGTAAATTTTTGTCAAATCTATCCCATGGTCAACTATCTAGTATCCTATAACATATGTGGACAACAAAAAATCTTATGTGGATTTTTATAATGCCACGTCATACCTAAAAAAATAAATATTAAAAACTTTATTTATTTCCATGTAAGTTTAATAAATTAGAAAATGAGAAAATTATTCGGGGGTTTGTTTAATTTGAAATATAATACATTCATTAAATATTTTAATGTTATTTTTTTATATAATTATTTTTAATGAATATTCATACATTATTTAATAATTAACTATTCACATAATAGATAGAAGATTTAAATATATATTTTTTTAATCTTACGAGTTACAACCTTTGACAAATGGATAATTATATGTATTCGCATCGAATTTTAGGTATGACTTCTTCAATAAGTGATGGTAATAATATACATAAATATTTTAATTGACGTCAATTAAAATATTTATGTATATTATTACCATCACTTATTGAAGAAGTCATACCTAAAATTCGATGCGAATACATATAATTATCCATTTGTCAAAGGTTGTAACTCGTAAGATTAAAAAAATATATATTTATTTAAATATTTTATATATTATGTGGATAGTTAATTATTAAATAATGTATGAATATTCATTAAAAATAATTATATAACAAAATAACATTAAAATATTTAATGAATGTATTATATTTAAAATTAAACAAACCCCGAATGATTTTGTCATTTTCTAATTTATTAAACTTATATGGAAATAAATAAAGTTTTTAATATTTATTTTTTTAGGTATGACATGGCATTATAAAAATCCACATAAGATTTTTTGTTGTCCACATGTGTTATAGGATACTAGATAGTTGACCATGGGATAGATTTGACAAAAGTTTACAAGGTTGGATATCAAACTATAAATATATAAAGATCGGGACATTTTTGTTAATAGGTTGAAAAGTCAGGTATCAAACTGTAATTTATCCTTATTTATATACTTTAAACTTGGATTTTTAATTCACATAAATAGTAACATTTCATAGAACATACGAATGAGACATATGAAACATTTAAAAACAAATATGAAACATTTATAAACTTAAGTTTAAATAATTAAATCAGATAAATAACGACATTAACTATGTAAATAATTCAAGATAAATTTAGTTATAATCCACCTTAACTCCTAGAGAAGCTCCACATTCGTTGCATATTGATCATAGAACTTGCATCCTTGACTTCTTCTCGGCCTATAAAAATAATCCCTATCTTAAGATCTCATCTCAATATCGATATACACACAAATTCATCCACATCTATTCACATGCTCTATCAAATCGTGGTGATGATTCATTGGTTGTGGCTAATCATTTTCTAAAATTATTTACTATAGTTATATGATTTATTTGACGTTCCTGAGTGGCTCCACACATAGATATATCCTAATTTGTCCGAAAATAACTTTGAATTGCATTTATATTTTTAACTATTGATTAACTTATCATGAACTTAATTTACTTAGTAAGAAGTAACTGGGTATAATTTGTTTAATAAAATAAATCCCCAGAAAGATCAAATCAAATCAAATGTAGGCGATCCTAATCTCAAAATAATTCTCTAGACGTATTTTTTATATCACAGGCTTAAGTTTTCAAATTTAATTATCTAAATAAAATTTTTAAATAAAATCTAAATGTATAATTTTCGGGGTGTTACAATTCTCCTCCTTTAATTAATTTCATCCTCAAAATTTCCCACGTAAAAATAGTTCTCAAGATATAATATATTACACCCTCCATTTATCCTTATAGGCGTTAGCTATGTACGTATTTCTTAATTTCCTTACGTTTATTGTTTAAAGCTATAGGGATCTATTGAAATGTATTTATGCAATTATATATAGATGTCCATGATTGAAAATGTATATTATATAGTCTTATGAAATGTGTGATCTACAACGTGTTAAAAGTGTTTTTCATAGCAAATGTATATTAATGCATTTCCATGTCGTAATCTAGCTTTCAGATCTAAACCTTGAAGTATTTCGAGTGTAAGTATATTTAAGTTAGACTGCGGAACCTTTATAAGCTAGCATAATTTTATAGTGAGTTCGTTAACTATAGAAGAGAAATAGAGGAATTATATTTGAACCTTAGATTTGTCAGAGAATATCTCAACAGATAATGAGATCAAAAGTTCCAAATGCGAAAAGAGTTTAAATTTCAGTCAGATTATATTAAATGAATACAAATAATTATACGCCCTAGGAGATTAATTAGTATGCTACCAGATAATTAGATAACAAGCTCAAAGTTCCCAGTAGAGAATTAAACAAACATATCTTTGAATTTGTGAAGGTCTAATACTTATTGAGTAAATGAATGTAAACATGAAGATATTATGGGTAAGTGAATACGCACCTGTGGAAGTCATGGTCTTTGTCAAGGCAAGCATGAAATGGTGAAGGAAGTGTGTAGCTCTACTTTCCAGGTCAACATTTATTTCATTCCTCGCCCAATGAATGAGTGTAGTGGGCCGAGCAAGTAATTTACAGATCAAAATTATCGAAATTCAAGTTTCGAAGTAAAAAAACATGTTAATATTGGGAAAAAAACAATACGGGGGACGCAATGAGGAAATTTTCTTCGAAGATTTAATTAGATCGAGTATGAGAGTGATGGCATTACTATATATAAATTTTAATAGTAATAAGGCCGGAAAAAAATATATTTATTGAAAGACTAAGCAAAGCTCTTCGTACTTGAAAGTTCACTCTAAGGGAAATGATTGGTCGAGTGAGGTAAGAAGACATGATGGGAATATTTTAGAAAGAAATATTATGAAAGTGATGATTCTAGAGATGACAAGTAGATTAGTGAAAGAATATAGCGACTCCGATCATGTGCGAGAGAGAATCTTCGACAAATGGAAGACGTCAATCAATATAAGCGAAGTATAAAGTTTTTGAAGTCGAACTGGACACCAAGTTTTAATGTAGGATAGATTTCCACTAAAGACAGACGAACAACTTGGAGGGACAAAGATGAAGAGTATATAATCTAGGGGGTCGACACAGACGAAGATGGAACAAAAGAAGAAAATATGAGACCCGAAATTATATGAAGGATTCTTAAGACTATCGATACGGTTTGTAGAATGAAAAAAAATGGGTATGAAGTAGAAATCATGTAAGGGAAAATGATTAAGCTCGAGAAGAAATTAAAAGAACGTGTCATGTTATTTGATTAAACTAAGTGAGTAAGATTGGGAAATCCACATAGAAGGATGCTTCCACCAAGCTAGGAATGATTTACGTGTTTCAATGTTCCGTTGTTCTAAATTTTTGTTTTTATTTTTCAATAATACTTAAGTAAATCGAGACTCTATGTATGTAGAAGGTAACACTATATATTTTTGTTGTCGATTATGTTAAGCTCTACATTTTCTATACATGTATGTATATAATCAAAATTTTAATTAGCAACTATTTTAAAATCTAGGGTCCAGCTCAAAAATTTTAATTATTTCGTGGGTAATTAAACCGTGCACGCTGTGCTCTATGAATGAATATATAGAAATGATGGACAATTTAAAATTTTAAAATATTCGGCTGGGTTTTACTGCCTACTGGACACTTGAATTCTTATTGGATCCAAATTAACTCTCAAACTTTTAAAAATGGGAAATTCTAAACATAGCTCCCGTTTTTCTCTTCACAGTCCCCACTATTTTCTAGAGGAACCACAATTTTTCACAAAATGACGAAGATTGAAATAACTTCATCAAGTTCGTGAGAGCTCCTGCCATGTCAAAAAATGCAGTTTGCATAAGTTACAGCAATTCCTAATTGCCACTTAATTTATTTTTAGTTCATACATTGAAAAAAAAATCAAAATATTATCATACAAATTTAGTGGAAGAATGCCGGCAAAAAATTTGATGAATATGTTGCATATCTTATTATTTATATCTTTTTTTTTTAGTTATGGAAACATGGAGGGACTATGAGTTACGTCTCGGTCTGTTCTTTTTTTTAGTTATTATTTTTTATAGAAAAAAGTGGAGTGTGTAGAGAGCTATGATTTATGTCTCGTTGTTCCTTATCTTTTAGCTATAGAAAAAAAGATGAAGCTATATTGTGTACGGGCTATGATAAAGTTTTAAGTGTTGAAGGCTAAGGGCTAAATATGTCTTATCATATTAATATTTAAATTTTAAAATAATGAGAACTGTAAAGAGCAAAATGGTGATTGTGTTTAGAATTTCTCTTTAAAAAATAAGTTAACTGGGGGCTTAACGGTGGTTGACGGAACAATTTGTATTCGAAAATTGGCGGCTAAATTCCAACATCAATTCTAATGCCTCCAACTGTCAATTTGATAAATTAGCATTTTCCAGCTAGATATCAACGCTCAAAGTTTATACATATTGACAAAATTGTCCTTATGAATTGTGTATGTGTGTGGATGTGTATTTGTGGACAAAATTCTTAAAAATTAATTGGAAAAAAAGTTACGGTTTCATACTCGATCCTTCAACTTTTTTTAACAAAAAATTCATGGCATTTATATATTTACAATTTATTACGTGACCTTGTAATTTTTTTTTTTAAATCTATCCCATTAGCAACTATCTAGTATTATATAGCAAATATGGACGACCAAAAATCTTATATAACTTCTTATAATGCCACATCATACTTTAAAAAAAAATAGAAACTTCAATTTTCGAATTACATAAATCTCCTCCTCACTTTAAATTGTAATGTGATGCAGGCGGGAGCTATAACTCGAACAAAAACACACAAATAATTCAAGAACTCGAAGAACTCAAACTTGTATTGAATAAAATGAGTAATCTCCAAAACTTATCAAAATTCAATCACCTACAATATTAAACATACTCACCTATTTATACTATTAAAACCCTAATAAAAATAAAACTCATACCTTAATTAAAAAATATGGATAAAAAATAATTAAACTATATAAATACGTAATTAACCTATAGAAATTAATAAAATATTAATAAATATATAAATATATTTATCTCCATCATAATGACATTTTATCTTGATCTAATGTCAGTTAAATTATTTATGTATATTATTACGAACACTTGAGATTGAATAGTCGTACCATATTAGGGTTCATGAAAGGTTCTATTCAGGGCCGGCCCTGACAATTATGAGGCCTAGGACGAAACGAAAAAAGAGGGCCCTGAGATTTTTTTTTTTTAATGAGCATTTTGAAGTTTTTTTCATTCTATCTCAATCATCCTAAATCTTGAAAAAGTACAAACATTTACAAAATTTCATTCGTGAATATTGAAAAAAAAAACACTTTCATTAATTAAATAACCGTGAAAGAAAAATATGATAATATTAAGGAAAATAATTCAAAATGGAATCAATTTAATTTTTTATTGTAATATTTTATGTCAAAAGCCCTTAAGTTGAGATTTTAGTGAACTCAAAATTGAGGAATAAAAGCCCTAAATATGACCATCGATTTTTTTTCTTTATATAGTTTTGATAAAAATTTAAAAATTGAGTCTTTAAAGGTGTATTTCTCATATGAGATCTTTATATAAAGCACAAATAGTTGATTAATAGTCCAATTGTAAAATTAAGATTAAGCCAACACAAAATCTCAATAAATATATTATCACTAAATTTACATAGAAAAAAAATTAAGTGGTGGAACTAATCACTAAAGCCCATATGAAATTTCAAAGTCGAGAGAATAGAATCTAAAAGAGACAAACATTTCAACTTTATACATATTAAAAAAAAATACCTAACTATATATATATATATATATATATATATATATGTATGTATGTATATAAATTGGGGGCCCTGGGCGGTGGCCTACCCCAGGGCCGGTCCTAATTCTTTTATACATCTAATTATCGATTTTTCAAATTGTAAATCGTAAGCCAAAAATAATATTTTTGCTCAAACCTTCTATATATATATATTAATTAAAAATGATTATATTGAAAATAACATTAATATATAATGAATATATTTATTTTCATATTACATAGTTTTAAGTAATTTTATTGTCTACTAATTTATTCAAGTTTCCAATTTTTATTTATTTTGAAGTGTGATGTAGCATTATAAAAATCCACATCATATTTTTAACACTCCACATGCTAGCTATATGAGTACTAGATAGTTGACCAAACACTCCACATACTAGCTATATGAGTACTAGATAGTTGACCAAAGATATATTTCATAAAAAATTGTAAGGTTGGTATCAAACTGTAAATATATAAAGGTCGGGGAATTTTGGTTAAAAGCTTGAAAACTAAGGTATCAAATTATAATTTACCCAAAATAATTTTGGTATTTAAAAAAAATTGTATGCATAAAATCTTAAAATCATTATTTTTATTTATAAATATTGGCTCATTATAAAATTTTTATTTTACATTAAAACTTGATCTTAATGTCAAAATTTTGAAATGATAATCTTAAAAAAACGTGAAATTCACGATTCAAATTTTATAATTTTTAATAGTAAAAAAGGTTAGTTAGATAACTTATATTTTAGGATTAATTAAAGGACATAACTATACATTAAAAGGAGAAAAAAAAAAAAGAGAGTCTTGGGAGGTAATGGGATTTTGAAACAAAAATTGGCTATATGGAATATATTTTTACTAAATTGGTTAGTTTTGATTTACTCTTTTTTTTTTATCAGACTGGCTATTTTAATTTTCCACCTCATTGTATTTATGAAAAAAATTGATATGATATGTGATTTATAATTAACTAGTGTTTCTCATATGCAATGCACACATTGTGTTTATTTATATTGTAGTATTTTATTTTATTTGATTAATTAATATTTTCATACTATTTAAATTGAGAATACCATTAATTTAATACATATTGAGACTTTTTTTTTAAGAAAAAGATGCTTAAAACATATATAAAATAGGTGTTAAATGTAAATTAACATGAGAAAGATTATTTGCAAATCCATTCCGACCTTTGTAATAAAAGTATAAAACACCTCTATTGATATTGGAATATTTTCACGTCAATATATTTCAATATATACATCAATACATGTAATTCTATTGTGTACTTGTGACCAATGTCCTTAGTTACTTTGGGTGTATGATTGCGAATTATAATTGATAGAATTGATTTTATGATTGAATTTTAAAGAGATCAAAGATGCACTTTTTCATATTTAGATGTAAGAAAATGAAATTACAAAAA
The DNA here is from genome assembly GCA_026008535.1 of Perilla frutescens. Lineage (NCBI taxonomy): Eukaryota > Viridiplantae > Streptophyta > Magnoliopsida > Lamiales > Lamiaceae > Perilla > Perilla frutescens. Next base: position 64,836,657 of record BRKX01000003.1, on the reverse strand, counting down.
AGAAATTAAAAAAAACCATGGATAACGTAATAAATAAATATATTATTTTGATTAATTAAACTTAAAGGTTTCATAATATTTTAAAGCCAATATGTAGAATAATATTAATTAAATATGATACATATACATTATATAATAAATTTACTAAATTCGGAAGGTAGGTTTTGACAAGAAATAAGAGAGTTTCTATTTGTGGAACCATTGTAATTTTATTTTTTTTGGATGTTGAGGGTAACCCGCAGCCGCTACCGTGGTGCGCACTTGGTAAACCCTACCCTTGTGTAATAGCCTGCAAACTTACACAGGGTAACCCGCAGCCACTAGGTAAACCCCGTTCCTGTGTAATAACCTGTAAAACTACACAGGGGAGGTAAACCACACCTGACAAGTCAGGTGTGACAGGCTCACACCTAGTGGTGTTGGTGGTGGGTGGAATTTGCGACCTTTGGCCTCAACAAACACCACTCCACCACTAAGTTATCCATAAGGGGACAATCATTGTAATTTTATATATATAAATATTGGAAAATGAGTTATATTGGTGAAAAGGTTAAATGAGTTATCAAATTTTCAAAATAAATATTACTCCTATATATTAAGTATTTTATACTTTATATATTAATGTAAAGGGCACTCTATTGTACATGTTGTGTATGGGCCTGAGTTCATCAGACTGGTTCAGGCCCAATAACAGTTAACGGTAAAAAAAAAAAAAGGGCCCATCACGAGCGTGTAGGGTACATGCGCACAATTTATTATTATTATTATTATTATTATTATTATTATTATTATTATTATTATTATTATTATTATTATTATTATTATTTTGCTATTTTTCTGTTTTGTTTTGTTAATCTCCAAAATTATATACTTTAAAATATAATTAGTGAACCATAAAATTAAAATAAATTAATTTTTTTTTGAAATAAATATAAATATATAACCTAAAATTGATTTGTTGAACCCTAAAATTAAAGCGAATAATTTTATTTTTTTTGAAATTCGGTGTTTCGCGCAATGCACTCGCCCGATACTAATGCGTGAGCTCGTACATTGCTCTCGACAATTAATTTTATTTTTTCAAAACAAATATAAATGGTAATTGAAAATTAAAAAAAAAAACTTAATTTTGGAATAAATATATACCTTAAAATGGAATTAGTGAACCCTAAAATAAAAGTGAATGAATTTAATTATTTTTGAAATAAATATAATCCCTAATTAAGATTAAACCTAAAAACAACACGAACCCTAAAAAACACAGCATAAACCCCTAAAAAATCTAAAAACCCTTAAAAAATCATAAAAAACATAAAAATCATGAACACTCAAAATTCCTGAACTCCTAAACTCTATACATTAATTGGAATGGAAAAAATCACAATTTGAACTAAATAAACTCATATAAGATAAATAGCGGATCGATTACTTTTTAATGATACAAGTGATGCTTTTTAAATTTTGAGCGATACTTTTTAGTTTTATGATTGATACTGATTTTAATTATTATTATTTTTTTGTCATTAACCCGACTCGTCTTATGGATGTATGGGTCTTACTGGGTCTAGAGTGCTGTATAGGAGACTTGGCATTAATATAATAATTTTACTTAATATAAGGTGTAATAACAGGTGGATCAGATCCCCTGTTCCCATCTGTATTATATTTCGTGTTCATAATTAATTTTTTTAATATACTCTAATTGGGGAATGATAAATCCTAAATAGAAAATTTAAATTAAAATAAATTATAATAAATTAAAAATTAAAAAAAAATTAAAGAATTGAAAGAGAAAATGCAATATGAATTATAAGATGTGATCCATTTCAATAACAGGTGGATCATAGCTGTAGTGCGTTTTGTTCTCTTCAATATTTTCTATATAACCAGCCATACCAAAAACAAACTGCTACCCACTTGACACTGTTTCTACTAATTAATTAAACCGCGTTTTTCAGTTTTGACTTTTGACTAATGCCTAAACAAACCTCCCTCAGTCTCTCTCTCTCTCTCTCTCTCCATTGAACAATTTTAAATTCCCCCACATCCCTTTGTATAAATACCCTCCTCCACCTTCTTCAATCCTCATCACAACATCCACATCTCTCTCTCTCTCTCTCTCTCTAGCTTTTTCTCACTTCAGTCTCGTACCACAGTAATTAAAACAGAAATGGCTTCTTCCAACATTCTCAAATTCTTGGCTATTTTCTCTCTCATGAACGTGTGCATTGCTTCAAGAACAATGCCCACCTCTCTCGTCGATGACTCGCAAACCCAGCTCCTCAAATATCACAAGGGCACCCTTCTCAACGGCAGAATCTCCGTCAACCTTATTTGGTACGGCAAATTCACCCCCTCTCAACGGGCGATCGTCTCCGACTTCATCGCCTCACTATCGACTTCGTCGCCGTCGCAAGCTCAACCCTCCGTGGTGGCGTGGTGGAAGATGACCGAGAAGTACTACCACCTCGCCGGCTCCAAGAAGAACCCATCCCTCTCTCTCTACCTTAACAAACAAATCCTCGACCAGAGCTACTCGCTCGGGAAATCACTGACTCAGAAACAACTCGTTCAGCTGGCTTCAAAGGGAGAGCAAATGAACGCCATCAACGTCGTGCTCACGGCTTCCGACGTCGCCGTTGACGGATTCTGCCAGAACCGCTGCGGCACTCACGGCGCCAAATCCACCGTGGTGAAGGGAAAGAATCAGAAATTCGCCTATATTTGGGTTGGAAACTCGGAAACTCAGTGCCCCGGCTACTGCGCGTGGCCGTTCCACCAGCCCATTTACGGCCCGCAGAGCCCGCCGTTGGTTGCTCCCAACAACGACGTGGGCCTCGACGGAATGGTGATCAATTTATCCGGGCTTTTGGCCGGAACTGCGACGAACCCATTTGGAAACGGCTTCTATCAGGGGCCGGCCGATGCGCCGCTGGAGGCGTCGACGGCGTGCCCAGGGGTGTACGCTAAGGGAGCTTACCCTGGTTACGCCGGAGACTTGCTGATCGACTCGACTAGTGGTGCTAGCTATAATGCGCATGGTGTCAATGGTCGGAAATATGTGCTTCCGGCGATATTCGATCCTTCCACTTCCAGATGTTCGACTTTGGTTTAAATTATAGGTATTACAATATAGGAATATTGTAATACAGAATTCATTCATTCATTCATTCTTTTGTAATATAAAGCAAATTATTGCGGTTTGCTTTATTCACAACATAAAAAAATAATAATATTTATATATCGATTAAAATATGCTGTTTTTTTTAGCGGATTAAAATAACTGATTGAGTGTACAAATGATCACTTTGCACTTCAATATTCATCATCATACTGTATCTTGTATTATACACCAACGGATCGAAGTTTATAATATCACATGAACTCGAACTCCAGTAGAAGTGGTAACGGTTTAGGAATAACTGGTTACGGTTCTAAAAATATGGAATCGGAACCGCATTGTGAGAGGCTGGTTACTGTACGGTTTAAGAATCGGTAATTGGCGGTTCGCGGTTCTACACGGTTAGAATTGTGTAAAATAGCACGGGCCGTGCTATACAATTTAGAACTCTCGGCCTCGCGGTGCTCCTAATTTGCACGTGCTTTGTTACTGTAGCATGGTCTGTGCTATGTGTGTTTTTTTTTTTTAATGTAACTTTTTTTTCTTTGCATAACTTATATATTATTGCATTATTAGTACATAATAATACCTTAATACTTGTATTTGTAAATCTAAAGAAGAAAAATACATAATAAAATGATACATTAATACTTATTGATTGGTCATGAATGATGAATTTACATTGCAATTTAAATAAACTTACAACTTGAATTTATAAAATTACAAGTTTACAAAATTACAAAGGAAAAATTACAATCTAAATTCTAAAAAGTCACAATTTTCCAAAATATGGAGGGGAAATGAGGAATGGATTTCAGTTTAATTTTAAAATTATAAATTCAAAACTCAATGTCTCAAATTTATAATAATAAAATTAAGTTGTCTATGTATTCTCATTGAGGAATCAAAATTCAAGTAGTTATTTTACCTTGTTATATTTACTATTCGTCATTATCATCGGATTCATCATTGTCGAAATCATCATCTTCATTTATCAATGCACTCCAATCATTCTCTTGTTGTCTTCGCTCAGTCAAAGTCCAATCTTTAAGCAACAATTATGCTTCAAAACTTTCCGGTGACATCATCGATCTACACTCGTTCAACATGTAGCCAGATTGACTAAATGCTTGTTCGACCGATATCGTTGATGTCGGAACTGCAAATATTTCCTTAGTCATGATAGACAATATATGAAATTGTTCTTGTTTTCTCGACCACTATTTAAGAACATCAACGTTGTTTGGATCTCCTTCATGGTCATCTTGCAAATATATATCAAGTTCGAAAATTCCCCGCATCCTACTAGATCCTCTAGTTTTTTTTAAATGTTTTTTCTTTATATATGTCTTGTAATTCTAGTGCTAACTATGTATTCCTAATTTAAAAGATGAATTAAAGTTACTATATTTTGAATCATTATTATTCTCATATGTTTGGACATAGTTCTTAAAAAGAGTTTTTAAAGCAACCTTAAAATTAAATTAAATTTCATTAACATTTGGAAGTTGAATTGGCACTAGAGGTAGTGGAAATTTCATAGTTCTAAAAGCTTTATAATAAACATTTAACATTCTACAAACACCATCATATTTCATTGAAAGATCTAAGCATTTTGAAATTAAAAATTTATTATGAATATTAGTAAAATATTTTAACCACTTAGTTACCATATCATGAACACATAACACCAAATTTTCTTTCTTACTACACTTATTATATTGAAAAGCAACTAATAAATAATAATGTAAAACTCTAGCGGAAGTAGGATAATAACCACCCGATAAATCCTTTGCAGTTACTTGAAAAACTATTAAATGTTCACATAAATCATAGTATGCATTCCAATATGAAGAAATCTGAAATTACATGCACCCGTGCAAATTATCAATTTTGTAAATGACACGCTATTTATTAACAAATAACATGTACCGTAAGTGCATGATATTATTATAATACCTAGGTGAGTAAGAGTATCATATCTCACAGAGACTGCATTAACTGACTCTTAAACACAAGTACTCACTTAATATCTAGACGCAAAATATCATGCAAAAAGAGGGCAAAAATAAATAGCATAAAATAAAACACAAATATCGAAAATATGGGAATAAACAATTAATGAAAAAATCCTAGGTTTTAGGGATAATGGATTTATTAATTTCATTTAACATAATCATTTACTCTTTTAACCCGACATCTTGTCTTTAATCTATCAATGGTGGGGGATCACTAGTTCGTTATCAAGTTGCTTTTTAAGGCATATACCATAACATAGACAGAATGAGCACATGCTTCATTGCGGTCGGTTCTTCAGACATGTCATTACTCCTAATCTAGCACACAAAAATCTATTCAACCCTATGTCATACTTGTTCACTTGGTCGGTCCTTCCAAAAATAGATAAAATGATTTCTATCTTTCTATCATTAATCCTTCTCTGGTCAGTGCTTCAGATTAATGACTAGCATGCATAAATGGTGATCAAGCATTCATACAAGATATAAAATAAATCATAGAAATCAAATCCCAAGAGATAGCGGGAAGCAAAGTAATCGAAATATATTAAAATCCATAATATTCTAATCCCTAAAACCTAGCTAAATATCTAGCTAGAGTATTAGTGTTCATGACAACAAAGATAGAAAAACCGAAAAACACGAAGTAATCCAGTAGTCTTGTCTTCATTGTAACGACACTCCATCTTTATCAACCCATGCAGTCAACCTCAATCGAGCGTCTAGTACGTCTCCTTGAATTCTTGGTCATTTTCTCTCATCTCTCCAAAGATGTTCCTCTCTCATTTGATATATCTGATGTCTCCCTCGTGTGTATCAAGTGAGACTTTTATATTTAGGTCAAAAACTCTAAGTTGGAGTGGAAAAATCAAATCTTGCGGACCCGCACGTTTGGGTCGACCGAGCTCTGTGGGTCGACCCAAAGGACCAGTTTTGCACAAGGTCGGCCCAGGTGATTTGGGTCGGGTCGACCCACCCCTTTGTATTTTACACTGGGTTGGGTCGATCAACACTTTTCGGGTTGGACCGGTCTCCTTTTTGCACTGGGCTTCAGATTTCTTCAGGCTTTTATCATTTATTCTAGTCCATGAACTCCAAATTAGTATCTAATTAAGCCTAAGAGCCCAATTAAACACCTTTTCAACTCCTTTCGGCTATAATTGCTCATTTTGCTTCAAATATGCAATCAATTAAATCACAACAATCACTACAAAACTAGCAAACACATAAAAAATTCCAAATGATCATAATATAAGCACTAAAACTATATAAAATACACAACTTCATATAATAATGAGCATCAATTCATATCCAAAAGTTGTGTAAAATACACAGCTATCAATAAACGTTCACAGTAATGTACTTGAACGTTATATATAATGTTCACAATAAAGTACTTACACATTATGATGAACTTAATTGAAAATACAGAACGTAAAGAACACAAAGAGTTGGTAACCATGTTCGATCAATAGATCTTAGTCAGGGGGACTTGTCAAGTCCGTGGGAAATAATTCACTATTTCGATGCAACATTTACTACAGATATTACATATAGATAACCTCCCGTCAATCAATACCCTATCTAGCCATACACACTCTTCCGTTGAATTGAATCGTGAGATACCCTCACAACCTAGATTCTCTATATCTAGTTCCCACATGTATTCTCTCCTGAGAAATCTTTGACAGTGTACGAAAAGAGTTTCAATACACGAAGGCTAGAACACAAAAACCTAGCCTAAACATATGACATCAACTATGTGGTTCAAAAAAATTAGAGCTCTTGAAATAACTTGTGCAGTCTTTCTCTTTTTCAATTCGTTTGGTATGTTCTAACAGGTCTGATTTCAAGCTATTTATAGATCAAAACATAGCCTTAATATGGTAATTAGAAGTCCTAATCCAACTAGAAGGAAATTTTCTTATTTAAACTAAAACGAGGACCTGTCTTGTCAGAATTCTTCCATCCTTAGACTTCTACCTTATCTTGAATCACGTGCTTTCCAAGCTAAATAAGACATTTTCTAGAACGATCTTGAATCTCTTCATGGTTGACAACCTTCGAACAGTTTCAATGATCTGGGAAGAACAATTTGGACAAAAGATATTCATGCAAACGTTCCATGTACTTTTCCATGAATATTGTTGATCTTGAACCTTCACTTCCTGTAGCACAGTGGAATGTCATTGTATGCTCGCAAACTGAGTTTTGGCTATAACTTAAGCTAGTTGGCAATACTCAGTGTGTTGAACAATCTCCATTGTGTCTCGATGCACAACTGTCTTCATCTTTAACTCAATTATGTCTTCATGCTTGAGATGTCTTCATTCACTACAAGAAAAATGCACATAGACAACACTACTAAGACATCAGTTTTTTGTAAAAATGTTGTCTATTGATGAAACACAACGATTTTTTCAAAAACTGTTGTGTGTGTGTGCGTGTTTTTATTTCTTAAGATAACGACTGTAAATGAATCCGTTTTCTTAATGTGTTTTTTGTTTTCTTATTACAATAGGTGTCTTAAAGTCGTTATGTTAGCACGATTTTTTTATGACAACATTCAGATGAGAAATCGTTATCTTAATAAATTATTATAAAAAAATATAGAAAAGAAAGAAAATTTAGCTAATGAGAACCTAGATCCCATCGATCTACTCATTTTAAACTTCCAAATTCACCAAGATCCCCAATTTAGACCCCTTTGAAAATATTCTCGACAGGTTCCAAAATCGACACCTCTCTTCCAAAATTTCACTTCATTGGTACATCGTACGTCTTGGTCTTCTTCGAATTCTTCTTCATTTTGGTGTAAAGTGCAGCTAATTGCTTGGAACTCACCGACAAAATTCCAGCTACCCTCGTAAAGAACTATGACGGTTCCCAACAGACACTTCATTTACACCGTTGATCTCTAACGGCTGTTTGTTAAAAAAAAATAGACATGCCTACAGAAAGGTAAACCTACTTTGATACCACTGTATGATGCCCTGATCCCAAGATGGGTATAGTTCATCTAGGGGTGAGCAAAAAGTACCGAAAATTGAGAATCGAACCGAACCGAATTAATTCGGTTTTTTCGGTTCGGTTCTTTTCAAAATTCGATTCGGTTCTTTTTCTACCAAAAATTCGATTTTCGGTTTCGGTTCGGTCCAGAGGAAAAATACCCGAACCGAACCGAAAAACCGAATTTATATATATATTAGCAATAAAAATACTCGACTTTGTTGTACTTTATAGTTTATTCGGGTTTTCTTTGTTGGAATTTACACATTTTTGGACTTTATTCAATTGTTTATTGGTATTTTTTGAACTTGAACCTTGATAATTAGCTAATTCATACTTGTACATATTTAATTATATCAAATGAAAAGAATATAAAGGAAAAAAATAGATTAGAAAATTTAAGAAAAAATTCGATTCAAAACCGAACCGAACCGAAATATTTCGGTCCGGTTCGGTTCTATTTTTAAAAAATTCAGTTTTCTTCGGTTTTAACATTTTCGGGACCGAACCGAACCGAAAAACCGAATGCTCACCCCTAAGTTCATCACTAAATGATTTTAACTAAAATTTCTTAATAAAGTAATATAAAATAAATAGATAAATAATTCATAATATTTCTTTTTAGAATAAACGAGCTGCATTTTAACTTAAGAATAACTCTTTGAACACGTCACCTTAACTCAAGTGCTCACAAGTTTTTTTCAACCTGATAAATTAAGTCAACAACAAATTTTTAAATCTATTATTAAATGCATCAACTTGCTAAAAAATGTTAAAAATGTCACAATCGGATATATTTTTAAAATAAATTAATCTCTAAACGTCTTAAATTAAATTCCAAAGCAATTCATCAAGCTTTCAAACAACCTCTCACCATCTCCGGCTAGCTGCTGTTTGACAACTCCTCTTCGGTGGCTTTTCATGTCGCCAACACCCCTCCCTACAGTCACAGATGCATCACACTCTTCAAACACTATTGTAGAACCCATCTAAGTTTTTACATAATATGATATACTAATCATTGTTTGCACAAAGTTTTTGGTTATACAGTTTGAAAGAAGTGTTGGGGTAATTATATATATAAATTAGGTACAGTTATGCACTAAATTATATTTTTAAGTAAATTAATTTATTTCCAAATGTTTCAGGATAATCCAATCCCTAATTTAAGATTTCTGAAAATTCAGTTAGGTCCTTGAGGTTGAATATTAGGTATTCAGAAAGTGCAATATTCAAGTCTTAGAGATTTAAAGAAACATGCTTTACCTCGGATAAATTTCTAAAAATTATTCTATGATTCCTGAGGAAGAATTACATGTGACTACACCTAATATTAGACCAAGTGATCAATATAGTTATGCTTAAATTAATTATTATAGTTGAATTAATAATGAAATAGTGAAACTGAGATATCTATGCATGTTAATTATGCAATATTGGTCGTTTGCCCCAAAGACTCTCGTTTATGTATATAGAAGCTATGACTATTGTGTAATGGCTGAGATGAGGTCCTAAGACATGGGTTATTTTTATATATAGACCGAGAAGATATCAACAAATTCAAATTCCTTCTACGATCGACATGCAATGAATACTAAACCTCTCTAGGAATTAAGGTGGGTTATAACTAAATTCATCTTGAAATATTTATGAAATTAATGTAATTATTTATTGAGGGTTAACTATTTATTAATTTACTATTATATATATATATATTTGTTGAAGTATACAAATGTTCTATCAAATGTGATTATTTATGTGCATTGAATATCTAAGTTTTGATATAAATGATTACATTATTCACAATTTGTGAATATATGTGCTATGATACAAATGTGAACTGTAATGTCACCTGCCTACAGTTCAGTTGTGATTTTATTTCACCCGACTGTTATGTGATCACCCTATACTTTACGATTAGTATTCAAGGGCAAAAGGGCTAAGATATGAACTGTAGCTATAGTTGTGGTTAATATCACCATACAATTGTGGTTAATACCACCCTACAGTTATATATGTAGTCACATTCTATGTAGGCCCATGTGACATACTCAAGCGCATGCAATTCACTTGCTACGTGTTAAACAACAATTTTATGTGAAATCTGTGCGTTTCACTTGCTTTATTAATATTATACCCACTAAGTGTTTTCTTGCACTCAAAAATCTAAATATTTTCAAATGATTTCAGGTCAAGGAGTTTGAGGCTGGCTGAAGGAAGATGACAGTTGAAGTTGGACTATATGTTGATTAATATAATTATTTGGACAAACTTAAATGAAATTAATGTGCTAATTTTTTAAATTCTTTAAATTACTTTTGCTACGTGTTTGTTTTTTTTTCTTTCTAAATGGCCGCACTCATGTACACTTAAAATTCCACTTGACTCTTTTATAAGTTAGAAGTGCATTTAATTTTTTTATCGTTAAAGCTTGATGAATTGCTTTGGAATTTAATTTAAGAAGTTTAGAGATTAATTTATTTTAAAAATATATCCGATCGTGACATTTTTAACATTTTTTAGCAAGTTGATGCATTTAATAATAGATTTAAAAATTTGTTGACTTAATTTATCAGGTTGAAAAAAACTTGTTTTGAAATTCATTGAATATTTGAAACATGAGATAATCATATCTGATAAGTAAATGATTACTCACTAAACAATGTGTTTTTTATTTTCTAGAGGATAGTTACTATCTTTCTTTATATTCTTTTGTAAAAGATTACCTCAAGTTATTCTTGTAGGGTTTAGGTGGGTGTATTGCAATAATACTCATTTCATATTTGTGCTTGTGAAATTCAGATTGATATGTGAACACATTATGCTTTCATAAAAAAATTGATACTTCGTTGTTCTTGGTTTAATATATAATTGATATTCAATTATCAATAACATCATATGATACTTCACCTCTAATTTAATGGTACTTCACCTCCGAGTTAATGATACTTCATTGCATAATTAATAATACTTCTTTGTCGTTAGTTCGATGATAAATGTTTAATCATCAATAATATCATATGATATTTTACCTTATGGCTAATGATACTCCAACTCATATCTACCAATACTCCACCTCAAAGTTGATGATACTTTACATCATAGCTAATAATACTCATATGTTCTTGGTTCGACAATTAATGTTTAGTCATCGATAATATCATATGATACTTCATCTTCGAGTTATTAGTACATTACCCCATAACTAATGATGCATTCACTCATAACTAATGATATTTCAACTCATGACTAATGATATTTGATCTCGTAACTAATGATACTTCCATGTTCTTGGTGCAATAATTAATGTTTAATGTTTCAATTTTCAATTTTTGGTATCGTCACAATAGGTAATCAAGTGTCACAATAAATAATTGAATTGTCACAATATGATAGTTGAAGTGTCATGCTCCTTTCATTTCATTTTGATTGTTGTTTTAGTTTTTTTTATTTAGAATTAACAATTAATTTTACAATTCCTTCCTTTTCTATGCGGGGTTCGATTCGATCCTCCCTGTAAGATTCGGTCCCGCTCCCCTTTCTTTCTCAGTGACCAAGATCCTTGAGGTCGATGATGGGCTTGAGATTTTTCGCTAGATGGGTCAACAATGTTCTATCCCTACAATTATTATATACTCCATCCATTTCTGAATAAGTCTCATTCTAACATTTTAATTTTATTTAAAAAAATGTTATTATACAAATTCGAGACAGAAAATTCACATTTTTCACACATTTGCCCTCATTTAATGCATTCAAACATCTATATTTAACTTATTTAATGCATTCACATAAGAGTGTATAGGTAATTTAATTTATTAATTTGTGTGCATTAATTCAAAATGACATTTATATAGAAATAGAGAGAATATTTATTATATACAATACAATGACTCCCCCATCCCTACATATTTTTGTTCTTAATATGCTCACTTGTTGTGTGATGTTAAATTATAAATATTTAAATTTATCGAATGACTCAATTCAAATTACATAAAGCATTATTTTCAATTTCACTTCCTCAAAGCGAAGTTAAACGAAAAAAAAAACCTCGTTGACTGGAGTAATAAAGTCTATATTTAATAAAAAATAATGAAGTCTATATCTACGTGCACAGCATTTACTACATTCACTATAATTAATATAATACCCATAAAAATATACTCCCTCCGTCCCATAATTATAGTTCATTATTCCTTTTTGGGATGTCCCAAAATTATAGTCCTATTTTAAATTGGGATTGCATTTAAATATTCTTTTACAAATATAACCCTATTTAATATAGTATGAATGCAATTAATATAGTAAAAAATAAGGGCAATTATTGTAAATTGTATATTTCCAATACATATTAAATGTGATTTCTTAATCTGTGTGAAAAGGGGAAGTGGACTATAATTATGGGACGGAGGGAGTAATTAATATAATGAATGGAGCATTGCTGTGAATTGGTCAAGTGATGCATTAAATAATTTTACATTGGATCCCAAATTCAAACAATAAATTTAGTACGTTAATTCGATAAAAACTTGACTCATTATCACTCTGATCAGGTCTCAGATAGTTTAGTAAATATCTGTAATGTACTTGAAATATAGCTCGTGAATTAATTCCATATTACTGATAGTTTAAAATCGAAACATAAATTTACGAGATCCCTTTTAATTATGTTTTATAAAAATGTCTATTTCAAAAGAAATCACTGTTTATTTTTCATCAATACATTAAAATTGTTATATTCATTTTTTTTAATGTCGATGCTAAATATCAACAGTTAACGAGATGTGCACTGAGTAAATATTGCTCAGTCAAACCAGTGTAATAGCCACACAATTGTGTGAGGTAAATCACATTTGTAAAATCCAACCTAAGCGTGCACCGGTTAAATTCCGTTCAAATTTACATATCTAGTTATATTGATTGTAGATTCAATCTTGCACCGGGTAGACCAGATCAGAAAATGTAAACCAGTGTAATAGCCACATAGGAGTCGAACTTGCACTGGGTAACGCTTTTTCATCTGTATTATATGTTTTGAATAAATATTCGATACTAAAAAATTTATATTAATAAAAGCTGTAATAATAGGTGGATGGAAGCTGTAATGCTTTTTGCTCTCATCTGTAACCAGCCATACCCAAAAAGCAACGGCTACCCACTTCATACTGCTCCTACTAATTAAGCCGCGTTTTTCAATTTTGACTAATGCCTAAACCATTAACCAACCTCTCTCTCTCTCTCTCTCTCTCTCTCTCTCTCTCTTTCTCAGCGCCTTCGCTCTTACTTTTATCAATTTTCAATTCCTCCACACCCTTTGTATAAATACCCCACCACCACCTTCTTCAATTCTCATCAAAACATCTCTCTAGACACTAATTAACTTTCTCTCACTTCAGTCTCAAACCAGTAATTGAAAAAGAAATGGCTTCTTCCAACATTCTCACACTCTTAGCTATTTTCTCTCTCCTGAATTTGTGCATTGCTTCAAGAACAATGCCCACCTCTCTCGTCGATGACTCACAAAATCAAATGCTCAAATATCACAAGGGCATCCTTCTCCACGGCAGAATCTCCGTCAACCTCATTTGGTACGGAAAATTCACCCCGTCTCAACGGGCGATCGTCGCCGACTTCATCACCTCCCTATCGACTTCGTCGCCGTCGCAAGCTCAGCCCTCCGTGGCCGCGTGGTGGAAGACGACCGAGAAGTACTACCACATCGCAGGCTCCAATAAGAACCCATCCCTCTCTCTCTACCTCAACAAACAAATCCTCGACCAGAGCTACTCGCTCGGGAAATCGCTGACTCAGAAACAACTCGTTCAGCTGGCTTCCAAGGGAGAGCAAATGAACGCTATCAACGTCGTGCTCACGGCTTCCGACGTCGCCGTCGATGGATTCTGCCAGAACCGCTGCGGCACTCATGGCGCCAAATCCACCATCGTGGAGGGAAAGAATCAGAAATTCGCCTACATTTGGGTCGGAAACTCGGAAATTCAGTGCCCCGGCTACTGCGCATGGCCGTTCCACCAGCCCATTTACGGCCCGCAAAGCCCGCCGTTGGTTGCTCCCAACAACGACGTGGGCCTCGACGGAATTGTGATCAATTTATCCGGGCTTTTGGCCGGAACTGCGACGAATCCATTTGGAAACGGGTTCTATCAGGGGCCGGCCGATGCGCCGCTGGAGGCGTCGACGGCGTGCCCCGGGATGTACGCTAAGGGGGCTTACCCTGGTTACGCTGGAGACTTGCTGATTGACTCGACTAGTGGTGCTAGCTATAATGCGCATGGTGTCAACGGTCGGAAATATGTGCTTCCGGCGATATACGATCCTTCCACTTCTAAATGTTCGACTTTAGTTTAAATTTTAGGATATAGGCTTTTTTGTTTTTTTACAGAGGAATATTGTAATAGAGTTAGATAACTATTATTCATTTATTCGTTTTCTTGTTATTACAGAAGAGACCTCTTTGTTAAAAACTGTGTTCTTGAATGTTTTTTAAAATTATTTTTCCTAAACAATAACGTTGATTTAAGGCGCTTTCACCATATTTTGAATCAAACACTTAACAGTTCTATAAAATTCTCCATTTCGATTTTACAATTTATTGACGGAATTGATCAATCGATCTTTTCCTACAAATTAGGAACTTTTAATGACAGTAATCGAGTGTTAAATTTTTTGTCATGAATTAGAAAGTAAAAACGTAGGAATTCTGTGGTGATAATCGGTCGTCTATATATATAATTCATGAACCTGGAATTAAGCACATAACACTGAGGAACAAAGGGAAATTTACATTTTGAACACTTTTTAAAAAATGATCCACTTTATTACTATTAGCAAAATAGTACTCACTTATAAAAACTCAAAATTTATGAGGAGAAGATTGATTATTATTAATCATAAGGTAAAGTATTTATACAATTAAGAGAAGGATCTAGAACTATATAATTAAATACAATAGATTTGATTTTATCTAATTATGGAGCATTAGGATCTAGAGAATCTGGAGGATCCTTAATACGCCCCCGCAAAATTGACGTGCCGTCGGCCACAGAAATTTTGGAGCGAAGACTCTCAAAACGCGGACGCGGGAGAGCTTTGGTGAGCAAGTCGGCGAGCTGATCAAGTGTGCTGACATAGGAAACACGAAGATGACCCTTGAAGGCAATATCACGAACAAAATGAACATCAACAGCGATGTGTTTCATCCGGGAATGCTGAATAGGGTGGAGAGCTAGCCGAGTTGCACTAATATTATCACAAAGAAGCCGAGGGGGGGACTGGATAGGAATGCCGAGTTCCTGAAAAAGCTGGGATAACCAAACAACCTCGGAGGCAGCGGAAGCAAGCGATCGGTATTCGGCCTCGGTAGAAGACCGAGCAACACCGATTTGCTTACGAGAACGCCAAGAAACCGGATTTTCACCAAGAAAGATTAGATAGGCCGATGTAGACTTACAATCACGAGAATCGCCGACGAAGTCAGAATCAGAATAGGCAGTGAGACGTAGATGAGTAGGGCGTCGGAGAAGGAGGCCATGATGAAGTGTACCTTTGAGATAGCGAAACAATCGCTTGACCTCGGCCCAGTCTGAACTGGAGGGGGAAGACATGCGTTGAGCAAGGCGATTCACAGTGAAGGAGATATCCGGACGAGTGAATGCCAAATATTGGAGGCCACCGATAACACTACGGTATTCGGTGGGATCAACATGTGTTAAGGGAGTTGAGGTGGAGGGATTAGTAGGCGTGCGTAATGGTTTGGCTCCGTCCATGTCATGACGTCGGAGCAAATCCACCACATACTTGTGCTGAGAAAGAAATAGGCCCTCTTTGCACCGGGCAACCTCCACACCTAAAAAATAAGATAAAGAGCCAAGATCTTTGACAGAGAATCGGGACTGTAAATGAAGAAGTAATCGTTGGATGGGAGCATCATGCGAGCCAGTGACAATAATGTCGTCGACATAAATGAGGACCAAGAGATGGATGCCAGAACGGTGATAGACGAAGAGAGATGTGTCGGCCTTAGATTGTGTGAAATCGAAAGCAACTAATGAAGAACCAAGGGCGAGATACCACTCACGGGAAGCTTGCCGTAAACCATATAAGGACTTATGAAGGAGGCAAACATGGGACGGACGTGTGGTGTCGACAAAACCAGGAGGCTGACTCATGTAAACAGGAGTGCTAAGGGTCCCATGGAGAAAGGCGTTGGACACATCAAGCTATTTGAGCGGCCAGTTGGCGGAAAGAGCCAAGGTAAGCACTGTTCGGATGGTTGTTGGTTTAACAACAGGGCTGAACGTCTCTTTGAAATCGACACCGTGACGCTGATGAAAGCCCTTGGCCACAAGACGGGCTTTGTATCGTTCAATGGTGCCATCAGGATTACGCTTGATTCGGAAAACCCATTTGCAACCAATAATGTTAGCATTAGAAGGAGGGGAGATAAGATCCCATATACCAAAACGCTGAAGGACGGTGAACTCTTCAGCCATAGCTGATCGCCAGTGAGGAGAGGAGAGAGCTTGGGATATCGTGGTAGGCTCGGAATTCGGTAGCAGAGGATGCTTGGTTGCAGAGTAAAGCCGTTTGCGGGGCTTGAAGATGCCATTCTGAGCCCAAGTGCGTATAGGGTGAAGTCGGCTCGTTGGAGGAACATGTGGAGCAGTAGATGGTGGAATCGGCGTAGGCGAGGTTACTGGAGAACCAAGAACTGGAGATGGGACTGGCAGTGGTGCGGTAGGTGGTGCAGATGGAGGTAGCATTGGTGCAGCAGGGGGAGGCATTGATGGAGTATGAAGTAAATGTAAGAACTTCGCTTTGTCACTGTCATGTATGGCAGTCTTGGAGAAATCCCAAAATGTGAATTCAGAGAATTTGACGTGTCGGGAGACAAATATTCATCCAGAATCTGGGTCCAAACACCTGTAGGTACTCTGGCTAGTGGAATAACCAATAAAGATGCAAGGGCGTGACGGAAAATCCAGCTTACCAATGTTGTAGGGGCGGAGCCATGGAAAACAAATGCAGCCAAAAGTCCGAAGCTTGAGATAATTAGGGGATTGCTGAAATAAGAGTTCAAAAGGACTGACCGATGAAGTATTGGGAGAAGGTGTCCGATTGATCAGATAAGCAGCCGTCTGAACAGTGAAGCCCCAAAATGTAGGAGGAAGACGGGCATGGTGTAACACTGCACGAGATATCTCAAGCAAATGACGATTGCGCCTTTCAGAAATGCCATTTTGTTGCGGCGTGTGAGGCGCAGTTGTGAGCCAAGAAATCCCACTGCCAATCAAAGAAGAATCTCCAAAAGGAAGTCTGTGAGCCTTGCTCACATTACAAGAAAAACAATCATCATCCAAAAATCGGTTCTTAGACAAGACAGGTAAATGAAATCTAGATAAAATGCTAGCGCACGTCCGTTTGGATGGGTGGCCGAGACGAGCATGCCAGTGGTTTGGTGTTGTGCGAACCCCAAGAGCAGCAATCTTTGGCGTAGAGTTGGTGATAGGAGCATCAAAAGTATACGTCCCGTTACTGAACGGCCCTCGATCCACCACCGCCCCCGTGATATGATCCTTGATGAAATAATGAAACGAAAAGAATTACACAGAAACTTTGTTAGCTTTAGTAAACTCATGGATAGATATCAAATTCCGGGCGGCCCGAGGAACAAATAGAGCATTAGACAATGTGAAATGGCGAGCGGATGTAGTAACAAAAGAAGTACCAGAATGAGTGATGGTCATACCATTTCCGTCGGCAGTTTGTATCTCATCGGTGCCGCTGTATTTAGAGTGCAAAGAGAGATTGTTCAAATAATTGGTAATGGTGTGAGACGCACCAATATACATCACCCACGGGTTGAGATTTTGATGATAAGTGGGAGACTGAGCCATGTTGGCGGTGGGCTAAGAGCGACGGTAGGTAGGAGCGGTATGACCTTGAAAACCACACAACTGACAAATAACAGGCTGCGAAGAATAACCAGAGTAGTGGTGATTACCAGGATGCGGTGAATAATGACGAACACCCCCGCGTCCACCACGACGGCGGTCCCCTCGACCACGCTGATGTCCGGAATAATTATTGCGGCCATTGTTTCCAGAGATAGGGTGGCCAGATGAGGAGCCTGAGGGGGTTGCGGTCTTGCTTTGGGCGACGTTAGCAGTGGCGATGAGCTGGGCAGAATCGGACTCGAGCTGTTTGAGGTACAGTTCGTGTTCAACAAGACGATCCCGAAGCTCTTCAAATCAAAAAGCGGTTTTCCTGGTTCGGACTACAGTCACGATCTTGTGATACGAAGGACTAAGGCCATTGGTGACGTAAAAGGTAAGGTCATCGGTGGAGATGGCGGTGTCGACGAGAGCGAGTTCATCGGCTATGGATTTGATGGAGTTGACATAATCAGAGATGGAGCGGGAGCCGAGTTTATCCGTCATGAGAGAGGTTTTGAGATGCATGACATGGGCATGTGATGTGCTAGCAAACGCACGATTGAGGATGGACCAGGCATCGGCGACGGTGGAGATAGCGCTGAGCATCGGGAGAATTTCCGAGGAGACAGAGCCAAGTATGGCCGCAAGTAGCAGCTGGTCTTGTCGGAACCAGGCCGTCGAGGAGGCAGCGGCGTCAATGGCGGGATCGGGGTAAGGTCGCTTGCCATCGACGAAGCCCATAAGATCATAGCCGTTGAGGACAACGCAAAGATGTGTGCGCCAGGAAGAGAAATTCATCGGGGTAAGGGTTATCGACAAGTTGTGGTAGGCAGTTATGTGGACGATGGTGGGAGGAGAGGCATCGGTAGTAACGAGAGTTGAGCCAGCGGGAGCGGGGAGAGGGGGATTCACCATCGTGGCTAGGGCTGAGGATCGGAAGAAAATCTCGTGAGAGAGCGGCGTTTGATACCATATAAGAACTCAAAATTTATGAGGAGAAGATTGATTATTATTAATCACAAGGTAAAGTATTTATACAATTAAGAGAGGGATCTAGAACTATATAATTAAATACAATAGATTTGATTTTATCTAATTATGGAACATTAGGATCTAGAGAATCTGGAGGATCCTTAATATCACCTTTTCAATTTTTTTGCAAATCTGACCCTGATCAAATTTCCAACCTAGAATATCTATTTGGCACGCCGGAATTCTTGCGTGGCTTTTCTGCTCCAATAAAAAATATTACAAGGATATTCTAAGTTAATTATGAACTAAAAATAAAATAAATTTGTTGGGCATGCCACATATATTATATGCTGAAAATTTGATCGAGGTCAGATTTGAAAAAGTGTCCAAAATGTAGGTATCAAAGTGTAAATTTCTCAGGAACAAATTAGGTTCTCATTTGTTGCTTTTGAGAACACTGACTATTGCATGTTAAAACCGAATCTAAATCTCACGCGCAGCGGAAAATTGAGATTATTAATTACCTTGGAATCAGAGAGACACTGTTCAGAAGATGTAGATATAAAATCTACAATTCTTCCATTCTTCATGTTATCCACTCCGTGATCTTCTGCTGTATGATCCAACCTCGATCCAGACGTCGTGTGGGCGACGATACTCTAGACCTTGTAGAAGCCTGTAGACAAAGAACCTTCACAATAGAATTTTCGATAATTTCTTTCTTTTGGGGAGATTAATTTTGAAAATTTTCTCTATGGTGGTTAGGATTTTTCTTCTCCTTTCATAAGGAGAAGAAAAAAAATTAGGGTTGGGCCTCTAACAGGCCTTAAGTTCCCATGTCTAGCCCAGATATAACTTAAGCTCATTACTCTTAATTCATTCCACTAAAGAATTAATATTGCACTACCACCCTAATTCCATATTTATGGATATGGCTTCTTCAACTCAATTAATTCTCCATATTTAAGATATCGAATGTCCATTAATGAAAACGAGTATACTGACAACTCAATTTAATTAATTGTTTATCCATGAGTCGTACCACTCAACCTTTATTATCATGTTCAATTAAAAATAATCCACTTGCAAGATTTAAAATGATAATCCGTTTTGAGCTTCTCAGGGGACATCATCAATTCGGCGCACCGAGACACGGATTTTCTTCTATAATTAGTAACCCATCATATATAAAAATGTCACTACCCAATCTATCAGGCTTATTGATTCTTGTAGAACTCAAATTCTATAATTACTGAAATCGGGATCCCGGGCTCCGGCAATCTACAAAATAAAGACAACTATGTGAAGTCGAAGGACCATCGGTGGGTTGACGATCGATCGGTCTTCGACGCTTAAGTCAGATTTGATTTGTAAAATATAGAACTCGAACTAAAAAATAATAAAATGAGAAAAATCATAATAGATTTTTGAGAGAATTGGAGGTCCAGAGTAAGGTGAGGTCGGATATGCCTCTCCTACAGGTTGTGATTGATCAGGTCTTTTATAAGAGGCTTTCAATAGATTTCTCCTATTTTCGGGATTAGTTTTATTGAGACCGGGTCCAACCTTATTCGTGGAAGGGTTTTTGACTCGGTCTCTTCCCTAACGGTTACTAGAATTTTGACTTGGTCTCTTCTTCTTGCGGACACTTATCTTAGACCTCCCTGATCAACCTCGTGCTCGAGGTCATATTGTTCGACTTCATATCCATTGGGCCGCATTACTTTGGGCCTTACGAAAAATTATCTCTATAATTAGCTCCTCAGTGTTCGAGTTTTGTTATACGAAGGTCGGACAATGAATTTGATTTCGCCGATTATGACATTGTGACTGACTTCATGATTCTGAGGTTATGAAAGCAAGCTTGAGGGAGTTCCAAGCTTCGAAAACAAGCTCAAATGAACTCGAGGCTTTGAGAACAAACATCGGGAAGCTCCGGACTCGAAGGCGAGTCCGGGAGAGCTCCAGATCGAGAAAGCGGGTCTGTAGGAGCTCGAGGCTTTAAGAGCAAGCCTCAGGGAGCTCCAGACTCAAAAGAGAGTCCGGGGGAGCTCAAGGCTCTGAGAGCAAGCCTTGGAGAGCTCTAGACCGTGAAAGCGGATATGTAGGAGCTCGAGGCTTTGAGAGCAAGCCTCGGGGAGCTCCAGACTCAAAAAAGAGTATGGGGGAGCTCGAGGATCTGAGAGCAAGACTTGGAGAGCTCCAGACTGTGAAAGTGGGTCCGTAGGAGCTCGAGGTTTTGAGAGCAAGCCTCGGGGAGCTCCAGACTCAAAAGAGAGTTCGGGGAAGCTCGAGGCTCTGAGAGCAAGCCTCGGGGAGCTCCAAACTCAAAGGTGAGTCCGGGGAAGCTCAAGGCTCTGAGAGTGAGCCTTTTATTTTGAACCCAGTACTTCAAAATGCGAACTAAATAAGTCGAGGCCTTGGAGCCTAGTGTAAAGGATTTGAAGAAATTTGTAAGCTTTTATATTCACAATAGTAGAACTGAGTATACATTAAGACAAAATTGCAGTTTACAAAATCTAGCATAAGAAATGACCAACAAGCTGGCAGAGAGGTGGAGAATATATATCAAGAATGTTATATTGAAAAAAATGATCAACGAAAACCTTATGTATTGAGATATTTCAATGCTATTATAGTTGGACCGTATGTTTTGAAAGTGAGATAAAACAGAAGGTTCACTTAGAAATGAAATTTAGAGAGCACAACTTTGTTTCGTTGATTGATCATGAGAATTTCTTATTTATTTAATATATATGTAATTACCGTTGCAGAAATATTGAAACATCACAGCTCAAGATTTCTCATGCCTAAAAGCATATAGTCATTCAGTTTGGCATGTATGCAAGGAATTCCTTTTATATTTCACAAGTAGCCGCTTAGCAGAAACATAGAAGCATGGCAGATGGAAGGCTGGAATATAAAGAGAGTACTAATACTCGACATAGAGTACAGTAACAATTATCCATTTAATTCTCTTCATTTTAGCTCCAATTTCAAAGGAAACACATTGAGTTAGTTGCATTGCAGAACAGGACAATGACACGAGCACTAATCAGAGCATTACAACAATGTTTCCCAGCCAAATCAATAAGAAAAATTGGATGAGGAATAGAATCCTCAAATATACCAACTTGAATTCAATAAAATTCGAACATAAATCAAGACAAGTGAGCAAGGTGTCAGTAAAAGCAAGTGTATCAGATTCAACCTTTTTTACCACAATTATAATGCAAAAAGTATACAATTAATCAAGAACATATTCCACAGTCACAATTTAAGATTAGGCATACATTAGACCAATAAACCACAACAACGAACTGTCAGTTTTAGCATCAAAATGTATTTTAGAAGGAGTTTTGAAAAAGATGGGTTATAGCACCTCTTCAAATAGATTATAACACTCTATGAGGAGAGATAATTCATTTAAGAGCAGAAATCTTTTAGATAACATACTTCATTCAAATACCACATCCAAAACAAACCAAAATTTATTTTAGAGATGAAGGCCTTATAATTTGACAGATTACATGCCAGCAACATTGATGAAACAGTTATTAACAAGTAGCACTTTTAGGATCAGGGGGTGGTAGAGGGCTTATGCAGCTTTAGCATGAATACCGCATCAACAACACATCATGTTAAGGCAGTCATTGTAATAGATAACCATAGCTTTAAGTAGGGAATACATTAACATATTATTATTGGCACTCAATAAGCACAAATAGCAATAAATTCATTTAAGAGCAGGAAACATGAAGCTTTACTTAGCAAATCTCCTGCAGATTTCAGTTACAACTTCACACAGTAGAGCATTTAACATGTTGGTAACTAGGCTTGCATAAACTTTCATACACAACAACAAAAATGAACTCTTGCGGGTATGTAAAACTCTCAAGCTAATTGTATTAAACAGCAAGGGGGCTACAGATAGCAACTGAGAATACTTCCCATAATAGATAGATTTAAAACATCAAGTATTCTGGAGCAGAACTGATTAGGCAAAACAGCAGACATGGACGACATTAGCCATTAACTTGCAGACATAGCTGGGAATACATTCATATAGTATATTGGTTTGATCCAGCGCGTATTCTGGGTCAACAATGTTTAGGCAAAATCAGCAGATACTCATGAATTACTCATTTTTTGCTCATAATCTTCTTGTTGACAATTGCCGGAGAAGCTCTAGGAAGCTTGAGTACCTGCGCCACCATGGTGGGTTCCAAAACCCTAGCTAAGTTCTGGTGAAGGTTCTGAGATTAGAGGGAAAAAAATAAAACACTAAGGGGTTTGGGGAGAAGCCTGCGACCCTTAAGCTGTGAAATCAGAAGCTGGAGTCTTGATAGGGGTTTTCGCGAACCCTAGAGAATTTAAGATGAAATATTTGGATTTTGGGATGATTGACAGAATCTTTCATTTTTTAAGAGAGCTCTAGCGTCGTGAACGGGAAGACTATTCCCAAAGAAGAGAGGACTCCCGAACCCCTCAGTCTTCATCCTTAGTCGTCGGAGAAGGAATAATTGCCTTGTAATATCGATCGGAGCCCCACGGTGGGCGCCAAATTGTATAACTCGAATTCTGCAATTAGCAAAATCGGGATCTGAGTTCCGATGATCTACAAAATAAAGACAATTGCGTGAAGCTGAAGCACCGTCGGTGGGTTGACGATCGACCAGCCTCCGATGCTCAAGTCAGATTTGATTTGTAAAATATAGAACTCGAACTAAAAAATAATAAAATGAGAAGAATCATAATAGATTTTTGAGAGAACTGGAGGTCCAGAGTAAGGTGAGGTTGGATCTGCTTCTCCTACAGGTTGTGATTGATCAGGTCTTTTATAAGAGGCTTTCAACAGATTTTCCCTATTTTCGGGATTAGTTTTATTGAGACCGGGTCCAACCTTATCCGTGGAAGGGTTTTTGACTCGGTCTCTTCTTCTTGCGGACGCTTATCTTAGACCTCCCCGATCTTATATTTCTCATTCACCTTCGACCTCATGCTCGAGGTTGTATTGTTCGATTTCATATCCATTGGGCCGCGTTACTTTGGGCCTTACGAAAAATTACATCTACAATTCTTTAATTAGAATCTCACCCATTGATAGGTCAAAGTAATGACATTAAAATATATATATGTCTACCATTATATAAGGATTAAGAATTATGAGTATCTGAGATTTATATTTTCACGTGCTGTTAGTCCATAAGAATTATCTCGCTGCGATTCAGTTCAATACACTACAAAAGTGTGCTAGTATGATTTCATAGTCAAGATAGACTAATCCCAAATCACACTACAACTATACCGATGGTTCGTCTAACTCCGTCTAGGTTGTGAACTCTTCTCATACTTTATAAGGAATCGATAATATGATCTTCTGTACGTATTCCACATACTATATTATCTACAATATTAAGTATAAGACGATTTGCATTATTTATTATATAAAATAAATGCAAAATATGTGAATGTTATTCTCTTTCATAATTAACGGAAATAATTATATACATAAAAAAAATATGCTTTTAGTATACAATCCCAACAAATCTAGGATCTTGACACGTGTCCACTATTAAATATATTATTTTATTACTTTGGTGATTAAGAGTTAAGTACAATTAGGAAGGCTGCTTAGTCAATCCAATCAAAGTTTCACCAAATCCTTTTCGAATTTGACATATATTGCCGATAAATAATAATTTTTAACGTCCTTAATCTTTTTTATACTGGCACAATTACAATATGATTAAAATTATCACATTATATAGTTTAGAATCACCGGTAAATATTTTTAAAAATCGATTATATTTCTAAAAATATTATTTTGTATAAGATGGAAAGTATTGAGTATTTAATGCAAGTCACATCACATTAAATGCATTCACACATTGTACAAAAATGATAATTAAAATATGAAAAATAATGTTTATTTTTAAGTTTATTTTTTTAAAAATGATTATCCCCATTTTTTATATGAATGAAAAATAATAAAAAAATAAACAAATCACAAAAATAAATAAAAAATAAAGCACCCGTGTTAACGAAAATAAATGCACCAGTTGCATTAAAATCTAATTTTTTTTAATTTAATAGTTTATTTTTTTGAAAAATAATTATTCAATTTTTTATATGAAGGAAACTCATTAAAAAGATACAAATCATAAAAAAAAATTAAATTAAAGAAGTCATGTCAACAAAGCTAAATGAACTAGTTGCATTAAAATTAAAAAATAATTTTTATTTATAAGTTTATTTTCTGAAACATCATTATCCTATTTTTTTATTGGAAAGAAAACATTATCTTGGATCTAATTAAAATTAAAATCACAAAAAAAAAATCACACAAATCGCAAAAATAAAATAAAATTAAAGACTTGTATCTATGAAATAAAATACACTCGTTGCATTAAAATCTGAAAATTAATTTTCATTTAATAGTTTATTTATTGAAAAATAATTATCTCATTTTTTATATGAAGGAAAACAGTATTTGGGTGCGAAATGCATAAAATCGGATCCTAAACCCTAATGTAATCGTTTTAATATTGGAGGAACCAGGTGCATTTAAACTCATTTTCTTGAACTCGGGTGCAATTTGGACCCTTTTGGAGGAACCAGGTGCATTTGGTAACGTTTTATTGGATTCGGGTGCAATTTGCACCCATTTTGCAAAAAATGTGTGCAAATTATGTACACGTTAATGATAATTATCTTGTTTAATTTGAATATCAATACATGTATCTAATTTAAAATAAAATATTTGATAATAGCATGAAACATAATACAAAATAATACATGTAATAAAAATATTAAATATATTTGAAAATTGTATAATAATAGGTTGTTGGTAAGATCTTGTTAAACAATTTGACATGTTATTGTGTTTGATGTTATTATATTACATTTTGTTCTTAGACATGTTATTTTGAATAATGTTACATGTTATTATCTTAAATTGTGTTTCATGTGGAAAATGTTATTTTGAATTATGTTCATGTTATTATATTTATTGTTATTATATTAAATACACACATAATAACATACTAATATGAACATAATAACATGAACTAAATGCATCTGTGTAGAGGTGCCCACGGTTTCAGTTACAAACCTCCGGTGAGGCAGTTCCGGACGGCACAAACCGGAACCGCACCATCCGTCAGAGACGGCTGGTTATGGTTTGGAACCGTAATCTCCAGTTTGGTCAACTACCGGTTTTCCCGATTAACATTCGGTTTCCAATTTTTTTAATCGAGCGGACGAACTATTAACCATTATGACGTTATAATTTTCATGAATTAACTAAATCAATTAAATTACAAATTTACGAGTTGATAACTAAAATGTTTCATAAAATACAAGTTTATTTGAATTTTGATATTATTATATGATGACTTTATAATTTATTTATTGCAATTTTCAACTTAAAACTTAGAAGAATATTGAGAATACAAGTTTATTTGATAAATAAAATGATATTATAAAATTACAAATTGTAAATCAAACTATGAAATTACAATTTACAAATTAGAATCAACAATTTGACTGATTTAGGGGGGAAGGGGAAAGAAATAATTGAAATTTGGGCTTGCACTTCAAATGAAGCTATCTATGTATCCCTTACCTTGGAATCAAAGCCCTCGTAATTCAGTTTACCTTTTTTTCCTTAGCGAGTCTAGAATTCGAAGTCGTCATCCCATTCCTCGCCGGTTTGGCTCTCGCTTCCTCCTCCTTCGACTTCACTCTCCGAGCCAACTTCAATCAGCGGGCCATCCATCAATTTGTCACAGCGGTTCTCTTGCTTTCTTGGATCGGCTTTCGATTCGTCCTTCAACATCATTTGTGCTTCAAGGTGATCCTGTGTCAAGTTTGATCTCCGTTCGTCCAACATATAACCGGATTCACTAAAGGCTAATTCGACCACAACTGTTGATGCTGGGACTCCAAAAATCTCCCTTGCCATAATTGCAAGCAACAGATACCGCTGTTGATTTCGGGACCACCACTTGAGAACACCAAAATTATTGGGACCTGCATTGTCAAGATTTAGCACAACGGGGTCTTGCAAATATATTTCTAATTCATTTTGACTACACCTCGAACTTCCTCTACTTTGGAATTTTTTTTGAAATTCTTGTAAAGCACTACCGTGTGAAGCATTTAATCCTAATGAAAAACTACTACTAGAACTTGAAGAACGACCCGTTTAACGAGGTAGAGTATCACTATATTTTTGCTCATATTCTCTATAAAGTGATTGTAAAGATTCATAAATATCTGATTTAATTTCTTCAGTGGTTGGCAAAAAAAAATTTGAACTTTCGGGACCTGAAAAACTCATAGTAGATAAAAATCTATAATACATATCAATCATGTCGTTAGTATCACTAAGTTTAAAAGTAGAATCTAAGATTTTAGCAATCAAAAAAATATTAGGAACATGATCAAAATATTTCAGCCATTTTTGTACCATGGCTTGAATCATCTCCTGAAAATCTGGTTTATGACTACAAGAATTGAATTTCGCATCAATTAAACAACAGTGATACATAAATTTGCAAACAGTAGGGTAATATACACTGGATAAATCTTTTGTTTCATATTGAAAAACTTGTAAAAGTTCCATCAATTCATAACAATCATCCCAATATGAAGATAATAAAATAAAGGAATCAACACTTGGAGCGAAAAAAGAAACTAATAATTCTTAATATTCTAGTGTTGCAGCAAGCATTTCATAAGTAGAATTCCACCTATGAGGTACATCTAAATTAAATATTCTAGAAGTTGGAGTTATTTGCATTTGATTTATGAGATGACTTTCTTCTATGGTATTTGTGTTGTTTTGAGCATGTTTAGTGGCTAATCTCTCTATTAGGGAGTAGAGGATCGATATGGTTTTGATCTATGCTTATTCTTGTTGATTGTTATTATTGGAATCGTGCTTTTTCATGTTTAGGTACTTGATCACTATTTGAACATTGATAGGATTTAAAGGAGTCTTGATTGTGAATCTAAATCCGAAAATTGGTTCCTTCGACATTAGGTGCATGTGGTTCCTAAGCCTAATATGTTAATCTTGCTTGTATGATATAGCTAAGAGAGGTTTAACGGATAGACGGTGACAGGAATTGAAGTTAAACTAATCGGAAGGGTCTATCATATTTGTGAGAATAGCATTATCAACTTGATTTAAGCATAGTGATAAAACCATTGAGAGAATCTACACCCAAATACCTTAATCACGCTTATTTCCTCTAATCTCGATTTAATTTGTGTTTTTGCATTTAATTGTCTTGCATTATTGTCTATTTCAAATTCCTAGCATAATCATTATCAAACCCCCTTGTTAGAATGTTTAGATTTTATTTTAGTTGTTTTGTTGAAAGCATGTGTAGTCTTTAGATAATTCTTTCACATAAAGTCTTCTTTGAGAGATCAACTCGGGTTAAGCTTATTGCTTCTACAATTGACCCCGTCCAATTATGGGTGTGGTCCTAAATAGTGTCTAGTGAGCATAAACCGAAAAATATAAATAGTAAATTTGGACCTTGAACAAATTTTGGCGCCGTTGCCGGGGAAGGCTTTTAAGAATTTTCTTTTTGGTGCTATACTTGCTTTTGTGTTGTTTTGAAATTGTGAACTTGTCATTGAAGTGTTTGTGTTGTTTGTGTAAATTTGTTTTTATGTCTATGTCCTTTTGTTTGGCTTTGATATCTTTTTCCGCAAGGTACGTGTGATCTCCGTTTTGTTTGTGTTTGTGTATGCTAGGGAGGCGAAGCCTCAATCGGAGACTAGCCCCCATGTTTGACGACATCCATCGACCAAGGAGATTCAACGTGTTCGAGTGGGAAAGAGAGATGGAAGCTAACCATTTCAACAACCCCGACAATGCCAATGCCAATGCCAATGCGGCTAGGAACATGAGAGATTTTGCTCATCCCGTGATTGGGGCATCGACTTCTTTCATAGTTCTTGGTGAAGTCGCAAGGAACTACGAGTTGAAGAACATCCATTTTAGCCAACTTCCCTCATTCTACGGGATGCCGGCCGAAGATGCTTTGAACTTCATCCGTGAGTTCTATTCCGTTGTTCAAACCTTTCCTCTACAAGGTTTGAACGAAGATCAATTGAAGATGAGGTGTTTCCCTTACACCTTGAAAGATCGAGCCAAGACGTGGTTCATGTCTCTTCCAGCCAATTTATTGGCCAATTAGAATGCCGTCTACGAGAAGTTCATGGCCAAGTACTACTCAAATCAAAAGACCCAAGACTTGAGAGCTCAAATTGTTACTTTCACCCAATCTCCGGGTGAATCGTTTCATGAAGCTTGGGATCGATTTCGAGGTCTCTAACAACAATGCCCTCACCACCATCTCGCACCCGAGTTGCTCAACCAATTCTTCTATGACGGACTCTCACAAAACTTCCAATATATGGTAGATAAGGCATCGAGAGGAGCCATTGGAGGACGGACCGCTGAAAAGGTCTCAAACATCTATAAGATCATGGCCACTACTTCTCAACAAAAGAGTGCTAGGGGGAAGAGAGCTTCCGTCAATGAAGCCAACCCTAGTTATGATGTGAGGAAACAACTTGCCGAATTGACAAGGCAAGTAGAGATGCTTAGAACTTCCGAGAGGCCACCCCAACAAGTGATGACCGTTGAGACATGTGGGATTTGTGGAGAGTATGGCCATGGGGCCAACTTGTGTCAAAAGTCGATTGAGCCGAAATTCAGTGAAGAAGCTCATTTCCATGCTCTTCAAGAGCAAGTGAATGCTCTCCAAGGCTTCCAACCGTGTCAACAATACAACCCTTACTCTCAAACATACAATCCGAGATGGAGAAATCATCCGAATTTCTCTTGGAAACAACCTCAACAACCTCCTCAACCACCACAACAACCACCTCCACCTCAACAAGCCGGAGGTGGCCAAGATCCACCTTATCCGAGGCCGCAACAATATCCGGCTCAACCTAATCAACCGCCAAGGCCAACATTGCAAGACACATTGCAATCCTTGATTCAAGCCACACAACAAAGATTCAAATTCGTTGAGGCTTCCGTGAAGAGAATTGAGACCTAAGTAGGCCAAATAGCCGGGACCGTTGGAGAATTGGCCAAGCAAGCAAAGCCAGGCAAGTTGCCAAGCCAACCGGAGCAAGCTCAAGCCATTACCGTGCTTAGAGGAGGAAAGGTGATAGACAACAAGGTTGGAGAGTCAAGCCCAACCAAGGAAGTTGAAAAAGAAGATGAGACTCCTTTACAACAACAAAAGGAGTCCGAGAAAGAAAGTGAAGAAGTGAAGAAGCCCACACTCCACAAGGCTACCAATCCTTACAACCCTCCAATTCCGTTTCCAAGCCGGTTAAGGAATGAGAAGCAAGATACTCAATTCCAAGAGTTCTACAAACTCCTATCCAAGGTGAATGTCAATTTTCCACTTTTTGATGTCATCCAAAATGTGCCACCTATGTCAAGTTCTTCAAGGAACTTGCTTCAAAGAAGAGGAAATTTGGAGAGGATGAGAAGATAGAGGTATCCGAAGTGGCTAGTACAATCCTACAACATCAACTACCACCCAAGCTCCGTGATTCAGGTAGTTTTACTCTTAAAATTGCTTTGGGAAATGGCAAAGAAGCATGTGGTATGCTAGATTTAGGAGCCGGAATCAATTTGATGCCTTACTCTATTTATAAACAATTAGAGTTAGGTGAATTGAAATCAACTAGAATGTGTCTTCAATTGGCGGATAGGTCCGTGAGATATCCTAGGGGAATAATAGAGGACATTCTAGTTAAGATTGGTGGATTGATCATACCGGTTGATTTTGTTGTTTTGGATGTGGATGATGTGAAAGAAACGGGTAAAGAACATACTCTTCTTCTAGGTAGACATTTTATGGCTACGACAAATACCTTAATTGATGTTAAAAATAGAACCTTAAAAATGTCGGTGTTAGGAGAAACAATTTCTTTTTCCATACATGAAAATAAGGCTATTCCCGTCTCCTCATTTGAGGAAAATTGTTCTTACATAGATGCTATTGATGTCTTGGCCGAGGAAGTTTTCTTGCAGGAAATAGGTGCTCCTTGGAGGAGTGAAACCTCGCCCGAGGAACTTGCTATGGATGAAGTCTACCTCAAGTGTGGGGGAGACAAGTTGAATGCCGAAGAGATGGAGATATTGCTAGGAGAAGGCATGAGTCTCATAGAAGTCATGGCCTCAACCGAAGAGGAAGTGAAGCTTACTCCCGAGCTTGAGCTCAAGGAGCTCCCATCTCATCTCAAATACGTCTTTCTTGACGATGAAGAGAAGAAGCCCGTGATCATCTTTTTCGGGCTAGAAAAGGATGAAGAAGACCTCTTAGTAGCCATACTAAAGAGGAACAAGCAAGCCATTGGATGGAGTCTTTCCGACATCAAAGGCATTAGCCCCTCTACGTGTATGCATCGCATCATTCTAGAGGAAGGGGCTAAGCCGGTTCGTGAAGGAAAAATGAGGCTCAACCCCGTGCTAATGGAAGTCGTAAAGAAGGAGATTCTTAAGCTCCTAGCGGAAGGGATAATCTATCCCATAGCCGATAGTGAATGGGTGAGCCCGGTCCATGTGGTTCTAAAGAAAGGAGGGATAACGGTCGTTGAGAACGACAAAGGAGAGCATGTAGCTACTCGTATCACCACCGGGTGGAGAATGTGAATTGACTACCGAAAGCTCAATGTAACAACCCGAATTTTCAGAATATGATTTAGTAATTCCTAATTTTAATTAGAAAATATTAAAAGGAATTTTGAGCATAATTAAGATGTTTCGGTTCTAAGCCGCGATTTTAGGATTTATTTTTTTCGTAAAATCGTCTTTTTGAGAATTTTGATTCGAGCTCAATTATAGCCAATTTTGGTCACATTTGAAAGGTGTTGACCCAAGGAGCATGCTGGTGTTTTTGGATTTTGAATCGGAAGTCGTTTGAGTTCCCGGTGATTTAAAACGCGTTTAAAGAAGATATGAATAGTGTTTTTCCGTAGGAGCACGTTTGTTAGAAATTTGCGAAATCTTGTGTGTTGACCCGAGCTTTGTTCTTTCAAGCCTATCTTATAGGAAATTTCTCAAGGAATCCGTTGGCGTTCCCGAATTTTCATTCTGAGGTCAATCGAGCACTCGGGAATTTTATTTGTCCCTTGTGTGGAATAGTAACTTTATTTTTGAAAAGAGGATCTTTTCTCGTTTTCCTTCAAGATGACTCATTCTTTATCCTGAGTCAAGTTGGTTCAATAGTACTCGAGCCAATGAACCTCCCGATATTTTTGAATTTCGTGTCTGAGGTCATTTGGACCTCGACATCGAATAAAGTGTCTTTAACCGAACCCGATATTTTTAAAGCAGTGTTGTTGCACTGAAGAAGCTTCTCGGAGAAGCTTGGATTTCCCCTATAAATAGAGGAGCCCCTCCCCTTCATCCTTTCTCATTTTCATTTCTCAATCTCCATTTCTAAAGTCGAGCGAGGAGCGGTCTTCGTGAGCGCACCTCCGAGATGAGTAGTTTTTGTTCGGCGAGTCGAGCGTGGAGGAGCGGAGGAGGAGTTTCCGCCATTGGAAATCGCCCAGGTGGCACGTTAACGGAGGATCCCGTGGTCGCGGGGGCTTCCGCGGTCGCGGGGATCCCGCGGGCGCGGAGGTCCGCGCGGGCGCGGGGCTGCTGCGGCATCTCCGGCACGTTTTCGTGCGGAGGCTATAATTTTTGCCTCGGTTGGAGTTACGAGGCCCATGAGTACTCAAATCGAAGATCTTTTGATGATCTATAAGGTAGCAGTGGCCGATCGTCCGGAATCTCGATCGGTCGAATCAGATTTTCCGTCCCCTTTTGTGGTAATTTCGGGTGCCTTAATCTTTTAAATTCTCATGTTTTAAGTTATAGTTAAGGGTCAAGGGTTTAGATATCATTTCGATGTCTTATTAGGGGCTTAAATAAGGATTCAATTCGTTGATTGACTTTCATAAAGATGAGGTGAACCCCGAGGAGGCCCGAGGAAGGATTTTTGGCTCGTTGCTTCGTCTACGCGCTTGTTATCAAAATGCTCATCATCGAGGTGGGTGGTTCTAAACCAAGTATAAGGTTTGAGATATTAAGCTCTAGAAGCATGTAAAGGCAAGAAAAATATCCAATTAAAATATTTTATGCTCTGTGTGTTTAGTCTCTATACAAGGAAAGGAAAGGAATAAAGGAAGTTATATGCATGATTATGTTGAATTGTTATTTGAGTTAGATAAAGTAAAGGAAGTTAGTATAAGTTAAGTGAGCTCTCAAGTATGTTTAGATAAGCTAGAATTGTTTATATACAATTTATGCTAGCATGAGGTGTTTAGAATTGCTTTATTTGCAATCGATATTTTTCCGTGTTCATTTCATCGTATTTGAATGTTTATGCTTTGTTAAAAGCTCGTATAGTTAAGGATTAAGGATTGCCTTGTTAGTGTAGCATTAAATCCCTTATAGGCCGAGATCATGCTCAATTTAAGAATTAGCCCTAGACGATTGCTCTAGGTTTGGTATTGCTGGCTAAGTCAAGTAAGTAAAGAAGGTGAAAGGTTAAGTAAGGAAGGTTAAGGTTAAGTAAGGAAGGAGGTTAAGGAAGGATATAGCTTCTGTTGTAAGCTTGTTATCGAGCTCAAAGAACAGTTTATTTACATTATCATGCCGTGACCCTCGTGTCACTAATGTTGAACATTTGAAAGTAAAGGGAGTCACTGCTGGGTAATTCCCTCGCATACTCAGAGGATACTTGAGGTAACCCCTCTCTCATCCTAAGGCATAAGGGTGCAGTAGACAGTAGGTTTGAACCAGGAAAGGCGCCAGAAAAGGAAGTAAAAGGTTTTGCGGGTATGGAGAGGGCTTTTGCGTTTTGCTCTCCATATGCCGCCAGTTATTAATTGGATATTCCAAAGTTTATTAAAGAGTTTTCTCATAAAACTCCACTAAGTACATTAGTGCTCACCCCCTCTTTTTCAAATGTTTTTAAGTTGAGATGTTGAGGCCGGTGATGTGTTGCTGGTGGGGTTGTCTGAGTTGTCTGAGGTTT
This sequence comes from Perilla frutescens, assembly GCA_026008535.1. Taxonomy (NCBI): domain Eukaryota; kingdom Viridiplantae; phylum Streptophyta; class Magnoliopsida; order Lamiales; family Lamiaceae; genus Perilla; species Perilla frutescens. Next base: position 64,802,501 of record BRKX01000003.1, on the reverse strand, counting down.
CAAGTTTGTTGCTCTGTATGGTTACATGTTTTCTTCCGCTAAGTTTCTGCTAAGTACTCTGATGTTAGTATTTAGTCTTGATATGTGTAACTAGATTCTTGATAGTAGCATGTTTTAAATGCTATGAATCCTAGTTATCAATAAAGTCTTTAAAGCATGTTCTTTGATATATCAGTTGTTCCTTTAATGATTCCGAGTTATTTGAATAGTCATACCTGTTGAGCATTCTGGTATCTATTAATCTTCAGTTGACTTGTGAATAAGTCTTTCATGCTTGTTATTATTGTTCGCCTACGAAGAGGCTTTTCCTTTCAAGCATGATTCTGTTCGTTCAAGTTAAGTTTTGAGTTAGTTTCTTGTTTGGTCCTATGAATGGTACAGTATGATTTATTTGACTCTGACCTTTTTATGGGTCTTAGCCATTGTGGCTTTTGAGGAAGTCTTGTTTAGTTATAAAGTCAAATTCCTATATGTTTGTCTTTGGATTCTGTTTAAATTTCGGTTGGCCTATGATTTGACATTCCTTTGACTCGATTGAATCCTTTGACCCCTTTGATTCGTTAAAGATGATAGTCCTTCCAAGTCATGAAGTTAAGTTGCCTAAGTTTGTGAGGCGCTAACTTAGTTTAATTCTAAAAATACCCCCCTGGATTTCCAATTAATCTACCTATTTTCTTCGGTTTTTACGCCCAACAACCCCGTCCCTATTCTCGGGACCGGGCTGTTACACTCAATGCCGCCACTAGAAAAGACCATTTTCCCCTTCCTTTCATTGATCAAATACTTGATAAACTTGCCGGTCATAGTTTTTATTGCTTTATTGACGGTTTATCGGGTTATTTTCAGGTGGCCATAGCGCCGGAGGACCAAGCCAAGACCGCATTTACGTGCTCCTTTGGCACATTTGCGTGTAGAAGGATGCCATTTGGACTATGCAATGCACCGGGCACATTTCAAAGGTGTATGTTCTCTATCTTCTCCGAAATGATTGGAGACTTCATTGAGGTATTCATGGATGAGTTTTCGGTCTTTGGATCCTCATTTTCCGATTGTTTAGGGAAATTAGAACTTGTCTTGAAAAGATGCATTGAAAGTAGCCTAACTCTTAGTTGGGAAAAGAGTCATTTTATGGTTACTAGTGGCATAGTCCTTGGTCATATTTTGTCTAAAGAAGGAATGAGTGTAGACAAGACTAAGGTAGATGTGATTGAAAAATTGCCTCCACCCATTAATGTGAAAGGAATTAAAAGCTTTCTAGGCCATGCCAGTTTTTACCGTCGGTTTATTAAAGACTTCTAAAAAATTAGCCAACCTCTATGCCATTTACTTGCTCAAGATGTTCCTTTGAGTTTGATGAAAAGTGTTTGCATGCTTTTAATACTCTTAAGGAGAAATTGATCACCGCACCAATTGTTGTTCCCCCTAATTGGTCTTTACCATTTGAAATCATGTGTGATGCATCAAATTCCGCCGTTGGCGCCGTTTTGGGTCTACGTATTGATAAAATTCTTCGTATAATTTACTATGCTAGCCTTACCTTGGATAGTGCTCAAGTAAATTACACCACCATCGAAAAAGAATTGCTTACCGTTGTATTTTCATTAGATAAATTTAGATCCTACATCTTAGGTTCTAGAGTCATTGTGCATAGTGATCATGCGGCTCTGAAGAAACCGAACTCTCGGTTTCTTGCAGAGTTGTGATCAAAGTTGTATCTAAAGTTTAGACAACTTTGTATATGCAGCGGAATTTAGAAGCACACAATGGATTGGAAAAATTTCACGAGATTATATTTCTATAATCTCGCGAAGTGCCTCAGGGCAAAATATTCACTATATGTATTTGTAAATTACAAAAATACTACAAGTAAACTCTTACTAAACTTAAGATACTTTATCTCTTCCTTCACAGAAGGTTGTGATTAAAGTTGTCTTAACTAACACTTGTAGAAAACTAATATCTCTCAATACAGATCTAAAAAATATCTCTAAGAATTCGTATCATTACTCTATACAAATGACTCCTATTTATACAAACTAATTACTTGATCTCTACTCCAAATAATCGCTTTAACTCTCCATGATCTCCACTCCTAGATTTTCGGCTTTACTCCCTCAACTTCAGCAACAACCTTATCTTGACTTGATCAACTCTTGAATTGGTTAACCACAACAATTTCCCTAGAATATCTCAACCGACTATCTTCCTGCACAAGCAAATAAAGAAAGACAAAACAAAACATATCCAAATTAATAACAAACCAACCGGTTTCAACAATCTCCCCCTTTTTGTCTTTCTTCCCAAAATAAACTTCAAGTATGCAGCGTAACAAAAACTCCCCCTAACTCCCCCTAACCATATACTTAGAATATACTAAGCAAAAACAAAAACACTACAGAAATCAAAAACTGGATTTAGAAAACAATTACTCCCCCTGTCATGGAAACTTCAAACATACTAGATATAAACATAAAAACCATCAGATTAGAGTAATATCCCAAAAAGATCTTTATCAAAAAGATCCTTAGTTAAACCTGCATCTGCATCACAAAAATATCTTTATCAAAAAGATCCATAGTTAAACCTGCATTTGCATCCAAGCATAGAAACTGTACTGTTTTGAAAACATAAAATAAAGAGAGAAATTAAAAATTGTTTTGAAACTGTTTAGAAAAAACACCATCATAAAAACTGCAACAGACTGCGGCCTTCTTCATCTTTCCTTCCTCTTTTCTTCTACTCCTCCTCCTCTTGCTCATCAGTTTCCTCCTCTTCACTTGCTGCTGCCCTTCGTTTGCCTCTGCTACTGCCTTCTCCACCAGTATCTCCCCCTTTTTGGGAAGAAAGAAGGCGCTGAAATACTTTTCTTTGCTTGGCAAAGATCTCTATCTGGGCAGTGTAGAGCTCAATCTGTTCCTGCAAAACAAATATAGGGATAGAACAAAGATGATCTGAAGATAGAAGAGCAGTCTCAGCAGCATCACTCCATGAAAGATCACGAGTTCTGGACTCAGCAAGAAAAGCCTTTTGAACAGTCTGGAGAGGAAGTCTGGCCGTGAGAATATCCTTCTTTGTGGGCTTAAACCCTTGGTCCAGAAGCATGTTGTAAATGAGAGAAGGGACAACCAACTTCTTGTTGGACTTTGTCATGGCAATCTCGGCAATTGAATTGAAAATATGTTGCCCTAGATTCACCTTTTCCCCCATATACACCTTATACAATAAGTAAACATGCTCGAATGGCACCATCGTTGTGTTAGAAGTAGGAATCCAGTTTGACATAGAGATTTTGTGAAGTGTTGAAAACAGTGATGTGAGAACCGAAGCTAGTCTATTCGGCTTTTTGTTAGCCACCCACATCTCAGTTTGGCCACCAGTTAACACATCAGCCATCTTAGCCTCCAACTCCTCATCAACCCCCTCATCAGCTTCAATAGCATTAGGTATTCCCAAAAATTTGTTAATCTTAGCCGGAGTAACTATGAATACCTTTCCACGTACAAAAACTTTACCATATTGCTTAGAGGCTGGATTCCCAAAATCATGTGTCAAATTTGCATAGAAATACCTAACTACTTCAGCAACATAAGGCCTAGCATAAGTTACACTCCCCAACACTTTTCTTTTCTTAAAAAATTCAACCAAATTATATCCAAAAAAATCTTTTAAATCTACTGCTCGATCATTCAAGATTTCCCTATTCTTAAAGAATTCCCAATTACACTTAGCAAGATCTGAATAAAATAAGATTGAGTTAGCCTTTGATACCTCTAAATCCGAATCAGAGTCAGCATCCTCCTCAGTTTGAGCAACACTCCGCTTAACTTTCTTCACAGCTTTTCCACAACTTTTCGAGGGAGAAGAGAAAGATATCTTTCTTTTGCCCTTCTTTGAAGCAACAGTCTCTTCAACTTCATCATCAGCCTCAGACTATGAAAGAGTCTGTTCACCCGAATTATTTTCTGACATCTCTTCTTCACACTCCTCCTCCTCTTCAGCTTCACTGATGATCTCAATTGGCTCCACTGGAGTTCTCGAGGAACTACCAGTCACATGAAGATTCTAAAGATAAAAGACGAAAAGGGTTGGAAATGATAGGTTGCGGTGGAGAAAGAAATGAAGGTTGTAGGGGAAGGTTGAGAGATGGGCAAGGTATGCTGAGGCTTCGGGGTCGCTCAAGAATTCTTGAATCTGCTTCAATTTCTCATAATCCATGGCGGAAAAAGGGATGGAGATGAACAAATTTGGAAAGATGAAAATGTTTGGAAGGGTTTTTTTTTTAATAGTGAATTGAAAAACAGAAGAATAGAGAGAATCTGGGAGAAAGTGACTGGAGAGAGAGAGAGAGAGACTCTTTTATATTAAAAGATATACGATTCATCACAAAAATAAGGATGGATATATAGTATCGATAGATACCCACCTCCTTCAAAATAGGAATCAATTATATTAAAGATATAGTCAAGCCAGATATTAAAGATAGAGTAAGATACACTTCCAGATACATTCAACTGACTTTCAAAATTTTCCCGGGTTTTTTTTTATATTTAATTAACCAACTATTATCAAGACAATTTTATTATCAGAATACTTTTGTTACATCATAGAGGACTTTTAAAGAAGAGAAACAGATGATGAATAGATGAATAACCAAAAGAATTTTATCAAAACCATTTATCTAAGATCTTTGATCTAGTTATATGATTTTTATAAGAACGATCATGGTTTCACCTTAATACATGATTTTTCATCCTCGAATCTGTTCAACTTCACAGTTAACTATGATATACCAAAAGTGTGACAACAGTTGGGTCAACTGTACTTTTCATATAGAACATAAGCCAAGAGATTTCCTCAAAATTGAGAATCTCTCATAGCTTAACGCTTTTGTAAATAAATCTGCCAGTTGATTATCTATACTAATATACTCTATCTTTAATAGCTTCTTTTCAACTAAATCCCTAATAAAATGATACCTTAAATGAATGTGCTTGGATTTGGAATGATGAACCGGATTCTTTGCAAGGTTGATGGCACTTGTATTGTCACAGAGCATCACCAAGGAATTGTTTTTCAGGCCATAATCATCCAACATCGACTTCAGCCATATCAACTGCGTTGAACAGCTCCCGATGACCACATATTCGGACTTGGCTATGGACAAGGAGATACAATTTTGCTTTTTGCTGTGCCAAGAAATGAGGTTGTTTCCAAGATAGCAACATCCTCCACTTGTACTCCGTCTATCATCTATCTCTCCAGCCTAGTCGGCATCACTGTATCCAACAAGATCTGTAGTTGTGTCATTTATGAACCATAGTCCTAATTCACAAGACTGAAATCAAGCACATGCACACACACTGTACATGATATCTGGTTGACTAGCGGTCAGATAAAGGAGGCTTCCGATCATTGATCTGTATAAAGTTGGATCAACTTCAGGTCCAACTGCATCCTTTGACAACTTTTCAGTCATACTCATTGGAGTCCTCATGTGCTTTGCATTCTCCAAACCGAACTTCTTTACAAGATTTTTGGCATATTTTGTCTGTGAGACGAATACACCATTTTCCTTTTGTTTGACTTGAAGTCCAAGGAAGTTGCTAAGTTCACCGACCATACTCATTTCAAAAGATGTGGAAATTACTTCAACAAATTCCTTCAAAACTTTCTCACTTGTCGATCCAAACACTATATCATCGACATAGATTTGAGCGATCATGAGTAAGTCTTTTTCTTTCTTGAGGAATAATGTTCTATCGGCATGACCCCTGAAAAATCCAAACTCAAGCAAAAATTTGGTTAACCGACTATACCAAACTCTTGGAGCTTGTTTTAGTCCGTAAAACGCTTTATGTAATTTATACACATGATTTGGATTGGTTGGGTCTTCAAAGCCTTTGGATTGTTCTACATATGCTTCCTCTTCTAGAACTCCATTTAGAAATGCTGCTTTAACATCCATTTGATGAAGAGTGATGTTAAGATAACATGCAATTGCAAATAGTAACCTGATGGACTTTATTCGTGCAACGGAAGCAAAAGTCTCATCATAATCAATCCCCTCTACTTGAGTGTAACCTTGAGTAACTAAGCGGGCTTTATTTCTAATGACATTTTCAAATTCATCAGTTTTATTTTTAAAAATCCACTTAGTTCCTATCACATTTATCCCTGAAGGTCTAGGCACAAGTGTCCAGACTTTGTTTCTAACGAACTCAAGTAGCTCAGCTTGCATGGCACTAATCCAGAACTCATCTTTTAATGCCTCATTTACGTTCTTGGGTTCAATCATGGATAAGAAAACAACAACACCAACTTCACTGAATACACAAGACATGCATACCATCCTTACCATTTCCTTGTAGTTAGCAGGAGTTTTACCTCTAGTTCTGACCCCTTCGTGTACATCTCTAATGACTTGATCAATTGGATGATCTTTGCGAATCTTCCTTGGTGGGTCTCTCCTGGTGTTTCCCTGAACTACTTCTGGAAATTCTGACTCATTTAAGTGGGAATTTGATCCAGATCCTTCTGTAGATGTATCCTCATCTGTCTCTGAAGTGGTCTCAACTTCAGTGTTAACTCTTCCTTCTATCTCAGTGATCTTTCCTGTCCTTCCCTGTATCTTAATCAGATCGTTAGTATCTTCTTCAGGAGTGTATAGGCTGACAAAATCATCAAATCTTACATTAACACTTTCCATAACAGTTTTTGTTCTGAGATTATAGACACGGTAAGCATGACTATTAAGAGAATAACCAATGAACACACCTTTATCACTTTTGGGATCATTCAAAATAACCTATCATTCAAAATGTAACAAACACAACCGAAAACATGTAGGTATTTAAGGTTGGGTTTTTTACCATTTAGAATTTCATATGACGCCATGGTGGTTCCGGTTCTTAAGTTTACACGATTACTTACATAGCATGCAGTGTTTAAAGCTTCAGCCCAAAAACGTTTGGACAACTTCTTAGAGTGTAACATGACAGTGGCCATCTCTTGTAAGGTCCTATTCTTTCTTTCTTTCAGCTACACCATTTTGCTGGGGTGTTTTAGGAGCAGAATATTCATGATGAATTCCTTTCTTTATGCAAAAGTTTAGGAGTTGAAGATTTTCAAACTCCCTACCATGGTCAGATCTAATTCTTTTAACGCAAGAATGATAGAAGTTTCTAACCTTAGCATATAATTCTAAGAAAGCATCATAGGTTTCACCTTTGTTGCTTAGAAATTTTACCCAAGTGTACCTGGAGAGGTCATCAACAATTACAAAAGAATACCGTTTATCTCCAAGGCTTTCTACCTCTGCTGGCCCCATAAGATCCATCTGAAGCAATTCAAAGCAGCTTTGTGTAGCAAAAGGTCTCTCGGAAGTTGTCACAACTGGATGTGAGACTTTTACTTGTTTTCCTTTTTGACAATCTCCACATAGACTTGGATTAGAGACGTTCAGCTTTGGCACTCCAAGAACAACATTGAGTCTCTGAAGATTCTCCATGTTGCAGAAATTGGTATGCCCCAATTTTTGATGCCAAAGTTGTACGTGATTTACCTGCACACTCAAACAACTTTTCCTTTTAGTTTCATAAATATTATTAGAAGATCTTACCCCAGAGATTACATGTTTGCCATCGGTGTCAACCACAGTACAACTTTGCTTATCAAAGACAATAGTGAAGTTGTCATCACAGAGCTGGGTGATACTGATGAGGTTTGCTGTAAGACCTTGGACGTGTGATACGTTGGCCAGCTTTGGAAGACCAGGACTGTTCAAGATACTATGTCCTACAATCTTGCTGTTTGTTCATCCCCCAAATGTGACTTCGCTACCATTCATCTTTTGGTAGTTGGTCAGATAACATTGAGATCCAGTCATGTGGCGAGAACACTCGCTGTCAAAGTACCAAGTTGTCGAATTATCAGATACTGATGCAGTGAAGAAAACTTTACAGGTGTCTTTGGAGGCGACTTTGGGTTTCCAGACAAAGTTCTTTATTTTGTCACCTTTGACTGAAAGACCTGATTTTGAGGCTTGTGTTCTCAAATGAATCTTCTTTTTATGTTCTTGCAAAAACCTATGGCAGAAATGTTTTATGTGTCCAGGGAGAAAACAATAGTGACAAACAAATCTCCTACGCTTCTTACTCACTGATGAAGTGGAGTGACCTTCTTGAGCTTTTACAAAGGATTTTCCACTTGTGGACAGAATTTGAGTAAAGGCAGTTTTTACAGTTTTATCATAACCTATGCCATGAGAAGTTACCTGAGTGTGTGCAAGAACTTCATCAAGTTTAGAAGTACCTGCGTTGAACTTTTTGAATGTTTCCTTTGCAAGATTGAGTTGAATCCTTATATCATCAATCTCTGCATCTTTCTTTGTCAACATTACTTCCAATTTTGCAAGGGACGCCTTCTGACTAGTGGATTCCTCATTGAGTGACTTAATTTCCTTACACTGTTTGATCCACTTAGCATACACTTGTAGAGTTCCTGCAACTTTATTAACAACTCTAGAGTTTCTTCCTCAGTAACTTTTTCTTCCTCATCTGCAGTGGTTATTACAGTATTGAAACAGAAAAGAGTTTCATAATAGGACTCATCATACCTGTCAGAAGTTATCTCAACTTCTGTGAGCTTTGAGTTAACCACTTCAGAGCATACTGTAGTTAAGGCTGCGTGCTCGTTGGTTGCGTCATCTGAGATTTCTTTCACAAATTTTCCTGAAGTGTCCAACTCACTGTCACTAAGAGATAGGAATGTGACAGGCTTTCCAAGTTTTCTAAAGGTGTTGGCACATTCGTTTGCAAAGTGCCCATAGCGTTTGCACTCATAGCATTGAACTTTGGAGAAATCTTTCACTTCCTTTGGTCTAAAGTGATCTGATGCAGCACGCTTTATAATCTTGGGTTCTGTTCCAGGTGAGTTCATCTTTTCATAAATCACCAAAGGTCCGGATGAGTCATGACGAGGCTTACGTTGTTCATAACTTCCCTTTTGTTGTTTTCCTTTATTGGCTCGGATGAGAGTGTTGAGTCTTTTGGTGAGAAGAGCATAGTCTGGATTCATTTCACTAATTTCTTCAAGATCTTCATCATCATCTTCATCACAGAGTGAAGTTGACTTTGAAGTTCATCCAGCTGTCAGGGCAATTCCCTTTTTCTTTGACCCACCATTCTCATTCATTTCCATTTCGTAGGTCTTCAGGTCATTCATCAGCTTTGTGAAGTCCAAATATCCAGTGGTTGTTGACGTGTCAATAGCAACAACCTTCATATCAAAATGAGGTGCTAGAGTTCGCAAGGCTTTAGAAACTAACCTTTTGTTGGTGATTGGATCACCAAGATCAGTACACTCATTTGCAATCTCAAGCAATTTGTTGCAATATTCTCCAACTGTTTCATCTTCCACCATCTTCATGTTCTCAAATTTTGTGGTGAGAATACGATGGCGTGATTCTTTAATTCCAACATCGCCTTCGCAATGTTGTTGAAGGATATCCCATGCTTCTTTGGCCGACTCACAATTTCTTATGATTTTGAACATCTGAATGTCCAAGGAAGACTGAATTGCATTGAGTGCCTTGTCATTGAAGGTAGCATCTTCGTTTTGTGACCTGGTCTATTCTTCTGGAGGGGTACGAATTGTATCTCCTTCAACATCAATGGTCTTGGGATGTGTCCATGCCTTTTGAACAGCATTCCATGCTCTTGCATCAATGGATTTGATGCACGCTCTCATTCAAACTTTCCAAGAAGAATAGTTCATGCCATCGAGAACAAGAGATTTGTTGAACAACGGGTTTGTACAATCCATTATACTCACGAAAACAGGATCACCACTTAGTGTGTCAAGTGTTCACTCTTGATGCCAATTGAAGAAACCAAACTCTCGGTTTCTTGCAGAGTTGTGATCAAGTTGTATCTAAAGTTGAGACAACTTTGTATATACAGCGGAATTTAGAAACACACAATGGATTAGAAAAATTTCACGAGATTATATTTCTATAATCTCGCGAAGTGCCTCAGGGCAAAATATTCACTATATGTATTTGTGAATTACAAAAATACTACAAGTAAACTCTTATTAAACTTAAGACACTTTATCTCTTCCTTCACAGAAGGTTGTGACTAAAGTTGTCTCAACTAACACTTGTAAAAAACTAATATCTCTCAATACAGATCTGAAAAATATCTCTAAGAATTCGTATCTTTACTCTATACAAATGACTCCTATTTATACAAACTAATTACTTGATCTCTACTCCAAATAAACGCTTTAACTCTCCATGATCTCCACTCCTAGATTTTCGGCTTTACTCCCTCAACTTCAGCAACAACCTTATCTTGACTTGATCAACTCTTGAATTGGTCAACCACAACAGTTTTCTTAGAATATCTCAACCGACTATCTTCCTGCACAAGCAAATAAAGAAAGACAAAATAAAACATATCCAAACTAATAACAAACCAACCGGTTTCAACAGGCTCTAAGGCATTTGTTGACCAAGCCCCAAGCTAAACCTAGACTCATTAGGTGGATTTTACTTGTGCAAGAATTTGATGTTGAGATTAAAGATAGGAAGGGGTGTGAAAACGTGGTAGCGGACCATTTATCTCGCCTCCCCGTTGATGAAAATTTCAATTTGTTGCATGAAAAAGGAGTTGATTGTGATGCATTTCCATATGAGCATGCTCTTGAGCTTAATTCCTCTCCTTGGTATGCTGATATTGTCAATTATCTTGCTTGTGATAAAATGAGACCTAACCTTTCTTTCCAAGAAAAGAAAAGATTTTTGCCAAAATGTAGGTATTAATTTTGGGATGATCCATACCTTTTCCATTTGGGAAAAGACGAGATAATTCGAAGATGTGTCCCGGAAGAGGAGCAAACCAACATTCTAGCCTTTGGCTACTCATCTCATTGTGGTGGCCATTTTGGAGGGCAAAAGACGGCTAGAAAGATCCTACAATCCGGTTTGTATTGGCCTTCCATTTTTAAAGATGCTCATGCTTACTCCATTTCATGTGATAAATGCCAAAGACTTGGCAACATTGGGAGAAGAAATGAAATGCCTTTAAATATCAATCTTGTTGTCGAAATTTTTGATGTTTGGGGTATTGATTTTATGGGACCATTTCCTAATTCATTTGGTTTTGAATATATGTTATTAGCCGTTGATTATGTGTCAAAGTGGGTTGAAGCAATCCCCACTAGGTCTTGTGATGCTAATGTGGTTATCAAGTTTGTGCAGGAGCACATTTTGAGTAGGTTTGGATTCCCTTGAGTGATCATAAGTGACGGTGGAACTCGTTTCACCAACAAGCTTTTTGCAAAATTGATGAAGAAGAATGGAGTGACTCACAAAGTGGCAACACCATATCATCCTCAAACCTCCGGTCAAATTGAGACGAGCAACAAACAAATTCAAAACATCTTGAAGAAGACCGTGAATGTGACGAGGAAGGATTGGTCACAAAGGCTACCAGATGCTCTTTGGGCGTACCGGACGGCTTACAAAACCATTCTAGGGATGAGCCCATACCGCCTCGTATATGGAAAAGCATGTCATCTCCCCGTTGAGATCGAGCACCGAGCCTATTGGGCTATAAAGGTGGTGAATTGTGATCTAGCAAGTGCGGGAGAGGAGCGAGCCTTGCAATTGTCCGGGCTTGACGAATTGCGAAACGAGGCCTATGACAACGCCAAGATTTACAAAGACAAAGTGAAAAGGCTACACGATAGGTGAATTGTCAAGAAAGAGCTCACACCAGGCATGAAGGTTCTCCTTTTCAACACTAGATTGCGGCTCTTTCCTGGAAAACTCAAATCACGTTGGAGCGGACCGTTTATCATCGAAGAAGTGTTCCCCTACGGAGTGGTCACATTGAAAAATCCGGTGACAAATGCTACATTCTAAGTGAACGGCCATCGAGTCAAGCCATACTATGAAGGGTTTTCATATGAAGCCGATGTGGAGGAATTGAAACTTGTCAATTCAGAGTGAATTCTCCAAAAACTTCGTCTAGCTCGAGACATTAAAATGAGCGTTGCATGGGAAGCAACCCATGATTTTTATTGTTTGATTTTATTTTCTCTTGTCTTAATTTTAATTTGTTCAAGGTATTTTGTGGAGTGGAAAATTTTTAATTGGGGAAATAATTTTGCAAGGTGGAGAAGGGGAAGAAAAATAGAGTAAGAAGTGCACAAATTGCGAAATGAAAAAAAAACCACACACAGCGCGGGCGGGGCGTGAAAATGCCGAGACACCCGTGCCCCCGCCGCACCACCCGTCCCCGCGGGGCTCCCTCTTGCGCGCCCCCGCGGGGCTCCTTCACCACGCCCCCGCGGGGCGCTCTCTCCCCTTGCTCTCCCTTTCTTGCTCCCTCTAACACATACCCCCCCGCGGGGCCTACCTATTTTAACACTTGTGGACATCATTCACCACCTGTACTCCCCTCTGGGCACTTGTACTTACCCTCTTCAATAATAATTCACTTACCTCCTTCACTCCCCATCTCCTTCTACGAACTCTTCCATTTCTCAAATTTTACTCCCAATTCTGCTAAATTTCACAGCACCAACTTCATACCTCTTCCAAAATTCCAACCAAAATTCACCAATCTCCCACACGCCCCCGCCGCTCCATCCAGCCCCGCCGCGCTACACTGCCCTGCCGGGCTATTTTCTTGTGCTCCACCTCCACCTCCAAATTGTTGCTGCACTTCCTCTCTCTGCACATCTGCAACCTCCTCACCATGGGCCCAAAAATGAAGTTGCCCAAAATTTTGGGAGGAAAGGGAAAAGACAAGAGTAAGAATGCTAGCAAAGCCATAAGCACTGACAAGGGCAAAGGACAGGAAGGCACGAGCTCCCCGCCCATGGTATCGGACCTCCACCAACAATATGGAGCTCCATTCCTCATCACCACACCGAATGAAGGTAATCATTATCTCACTCTCCGTAGTCATGAGATATCTTGTCCTCGCTACATTGATTGGAAGTTGATGCGGGAGTTGAATTTGGAAAAATAAATTATGGACTATCTTAAGGTGTTAAATTTGCAAACCTTTGCTAGGATGCAATATTATACTTATGATAATGTTGTGCTTGAATTTTTGGTGTCATTTCAACATGATGAGGCGGAGGGAAAGAGTTGTACCTTCCGGATGTTTGATTTGCAATATAACATCACTTTGGCTGAATTATGGGATTACTTTGATTTCCCAACTGTGGGGATCAAGCGAATACCGTCTGATTTCAATGCTGCGGATGCATGGTATGAAATTTCGGGGTTCCAGAATTGGAATAAAAAGGGCATTCCAAGAAAATTTATTGAAGATCCCGCATTGTCTGTTGGTCACAAATTCTTGGCATACAACATTTCGGGCAAAGAGCAAGCCAACAAGATGAACTCAATGGAGGTCTTCCTCCTTTGGTGTGCAAAGAAAGGCAGAAAAGTATGCCCGTCCACCTTTATTTTGAGCACTATCAATGACGCCGTCATGCGGAAGACCCAACACCCTTCCTTCTGTGCATTTATCTCCGCACTTTGTTTCAAAATTGGCGCACTTGATGAGGATGCCCCAGCTTCCACTGGCTACAGATAGCTCGACGCCCCCACAATTGACAAAGGGGAGCTCAAGCGAGCTGAAGTGATCTACAATGAGCGAGAGGTGCGCCCTCATGCAAAGAGGACTTATGTTGGCACCTTGAAGCAAATCCAGCGTAGCACCATGGAGCTCACAGGAGGTTCCTCGTCTGCACCACAGGAGCCCAATGAAGAGGGCGACGATGACGAGCATGATGCGAGCAGCCAACAAGAAGGACATGCGGCCCATAACGGGTACCACATGCCTGTCAATGACTGGGGGTCGTTCCAAGGGTACATGGACTCTCGATTGGACCACTTCCAGCACTCTATTGCCGACACCATGAACACCTTTGGGGATCAAATCCGGGATTCCATGTCGACCTCTTGGCAAGAGCATAATGCCCGCATGTTGCAACAATAAGAGCGTTGGGATACCTCTTTTGCCCTTATGCATGATGCGATTGGGGCCGTGCACCAAGATGTTCGGGGCATCAACACTTGCCTTGACACGCATGATGAGCAAATTTGGGCCCTCCAATCGAGCTGGGATGCATGGACTCTTGCCTCTTCATTTTCACCGCCACCACCAAATGAGCAGTGAAGTATTTTGTGTTTTGTCTTATTCTTGTAGCTGTCGTGTTTTCTTTCCGTTTGTGTTTCCTAGTGTTGTTTTGTAGGAGCTCGCGCACGTTGCCGGTTTTCTACAAAATTGTGACGTTCTCTACTCCCTTCTATCTTTTGCTTGCATTCGTTTTTCATACATTGAGGACAATGCATGTTTTAAGTGTGGGGAAGAGCATGTTATGTTATGTAGTGAATTTTGTTGTTTTTGCTTAAATATGTTGGTGTCAATGATGTTATGTTAATTGTGTTGGTTTTGATATGCATGGTTAGTTGTTTTAGTTATCTTAGTATTTTGACTGATTCTCCCACTTAGTATGTTGACTTGCCCGATAGTCAAATTTGAAATTTTTTTTATATGAATCTTCAAGGAATTACTTTCAAGTTGGTCATGAATGAAGGAATTACTTCATGGCATCACTCTTAAGCATGAATTATTTTTGAATGAGATCACAATTTGATGATTAACGTTGAAGGGTCTTTCTTTTGAAGAATAGGAAGCATGCTTGGCCTTGTTCTTGAAAACTTCTCCCCTTAATCATTCATCTTAGTATGTATGATATATAAAAAAAACAATAATAAAAATAAAAAATAAAAAAGAGAAGAAAGGGGAAAAATAAGGATCTCTACTCCTCTAGTTGATTTATTCAACTATGAGTATGGGAAACCACGCAAGGACACTAGCGATGTCCTCCTTATGGTTGTACCTTGTGATTCTTGATACACACCCCCATGAATGTGTTTAAATAAATGAGATTGCATTCCGGATTCTACTCCTCTCATGTGTGTGTCAATCCTTTCACGTGTTGCATGATGAGTATGGGAAACCACATTAGGAAGCTCGGTTATGCTCGATGATTTGACCTAATGATCTTTGTCCTGTGTTTGCAATCCCCTTTGTCACTTAATGAAGTATCTTAATAAATGTGGATGTGATTTGTGGGGATGTAAATTAATTGAATTTGGCTAACGTGTCTCTCCTAGACTTGGGAGGACAAGCAATTCACTTGATAAGATATTGTGTTCACATTCTTGGATAATGAATGTTTTTGTGGGAACCATGCAAATTGTCGATTACATGATCACCTTGTGAATATTTCCCTTTTGCTTCATATTTTTAATCTCTTATTTGCTTGAGGACAAGCAAAGAGCTAAGTGTGGGGGAGTTGTTTAGTCTTTAATTGTGTTATTTTAATTTATTTATTTTATTGTGTTTAGTATTTATTTTGTTTAATTTTATATTGCTATGTGTTGCTTTTATGTGTTTATTTGTGCTTATTGCTCTAATGGTGGACTTTGCCAAGTATTGCAAAAGCTTGAGCTTTTAATCATAAAAGCAGGTATTTTACGGCAAATTGGTGGCAAGTGCAAATTGAGTAACTGAGCCGGATTGTTTAAAGTGGGAGATCAAGATTTTCAAAGGATTTGAGAAAAAGCACCCGCGCGGGCGGGCTAAGGAGCACGGGCGGGCACCAAAATGCCGAGAGCCTCGCGCCCCCCGCCGCGCGCCCCAGCGCCCCCGCCGAGCCAACCACCCCCGCGGGGCTAGCTCCCGCCGCGTGCCTCAGCGCCCCGCCGCGCTCGCCCCCGCCGCGCGCTGTGCACCCAGCGGCGCCCTGCAACCCGCCGACGCGCGGACTGCTCCCTCTCCTTCTCGGGTCCAGTTTTCCCCCGTGTTGTAACTCCACTCGTTTCCACTCAGTTCCAAATGATTCTCTTTACATCAGTTCAAGGACTTCTTTGAACGGCATTATTTTTAATTCCTGTAATTTATAGCTTTTTATTACCTAAACTTTTAGAGTGGACTTTTGGGCACAAATCTTCCACAAAAATCCCCTTCATTAATTGATCTCTTACCATCAATCTCACATCACCTTTTCCCCCCCTCTCTCTCTCTCTCTCTCTCTCTCTCTCTTTCGTATCTCTCTTCTCTCTCATATCTATATTAGATTTTGGGGGATTCATTCACCTTTCCATTCATTCCATTCACTACCATTCCATCCACCATCTCATTTTCCAATTCTCCATTCTCTCCATTCTCTCTCTTTTCACACACACTACACACACTAATCTCTACACCATTTTCCTTCACCATTTCCACCATCACCTTTACAAAAGGAAGAGGAGAAAAGGAAGAAGAAGAAAACAAAGCCATGCTAGGAGAAGGGAAGACGAGAAAGGCCCGACGACGAGCCATCCGCGGAAGCTAAGCTCGGAGGAGGTTTCTCTTGTATTTTCTTTGTATTTCTTAGATGTTTGTGGGGATTTGTCCCAAAACTCTTGAAGAATACTTAATATTGTAGAAGTTGGAGTTATTTGCATTTGATTTATGAGATGACTTTCTTCTATGGTATTTATGTTGTTTTGAGCATGTTTAATGGCTAATCTCTCTATTAGGGAGTAGAGGATCGATATGGTTTTGATCTATGCTTGTTCTTGTTGATTGTTGTTGTTGGAATCGTGCCTTTTCATATTTAGGTACTTGATCACTACTTGAACATTGATAGGATTTAGAGGAGTCTTGATTGTGAATCTAAATCCGGAAATTGGTTCCTACGACGTTAGGTGCATGGGGTTCCTAAGCCTAATATGTTAATCTTGCTTGTATGATATAGCTAAGAGAGGTTTAAGGGATAGATGGTGACAAGAATTGAAGTTAAACTAATCGGAAGGGTCTATCATATTTATGAGAATAGCATTATCAACTTGATTTAAGCATAGTGATAAAACCATTGAGATAATCTACACCCTAATACCTTAATCAAGCTTATTTCCTCTAATCTCGATTTAATTTGTGTTTTTGCATTTAATTATCTTGCATTATTGTCTATTTCAAATTCCTAGCATAATCACCATCAAACCCCGTTGTTAGAATGTTTAGATTTTATTTTAGTTATTTTGTTAAAAGCATATGTACTCTTTAGATAATTCTTTCACATAAAGTCTTCCTTGAGAGATCGACTTAGGTTAAGTTTATTGCCTCTACAATTGACCCCGTCTAATTGCGGGTGTGGTCCTAAGTAGTGTCTAGTGAGCATAAACCGGAAAATATAAATAGTAAATTTGGACCCCGAACAGACAGCAACTCACGAAGAGCAAAGAACAAGAGTGCGATTGCAGAGAGAGTGAGATGAGCGTGTGTAATCTGATGTAGAAGATGAGTGAGCAGTAGTGTGATAAATAGGCTGCCATTAGGGTAAAAGGGGTGTGGGTTGGGCTCAAGGTAAACAAGAAGTAATATGTGCCAAAGCCATTAGCCCATAAGACAAATGGACCACAATATTACAACAACAACCATAAAAGATATTTTTTGCTAACAATCATAGTCTTGATGCGGTTGTTGTTGTTGTCAAGCCGATGTCATATCAGGACTATCAGAAATATGTACTCTAGAATGAGTACGATGACGACGACGTGGACCTTCGAAACTATTAGCAACAACTTTTCCTTTGCCCTTATCGGCTTGGCTACCTCGTCTAGACATGATGATTGGTGGATGAGATTATCAAAAGAGTAAGCTTGAGACTTGGTTGAGAATTGAGACTTGAGACTTGAGAGAGATGGCTTCAGAATAGAGACTTAGAGAGAGTAAGTGATTCAGAATGAGAGAGAAAGAGAGTATTATAAGATGATAACTATAGAGTATGATTGTAAGAATGATATTGCTAGAGAATTAGAGAGTAGAGAGAGAGGTTGAGATTTTGGTATGGGTGAAAATGGTGGAGGAGATGGTGTATTTATAGGTGAAAATTGGGGAGTGGGGGGAAAATTTTGAATTTAAATTTGAAAAAAAAAATATTGCCGAACTGGCGGTTTGGAGGCCAAACTGCCGATTTTGGACACAAACCGGCGGTTTGTGCTTCCTAACCGCCGGTTCCATATCATCGATCCGCCTCCGCACGTTTCCAGCTGTTGATTGAGATCACGCGGATCGTGATCTCAACTTTAGAAAAAAAATTGGATAAACCGTCGATTTCTTGTGTTTTTTGGGGGTTGCAAATTGGAACCGGGCCTTCATTTTTCCGGTTACGTTTACGGTTATGGTTTATAAACTGTAACCGTCCCGGCGGTTACAAACCACCGGAAACCGGCCAACTGGCGGTTACAAACCGCCAGTCCGGTTTACTTTGGGCACCTCTACATCTGTGTCAATGAAACTAAATGATCGAATGTATTAAAATCTAAAAAATAATTTTTATTTATCAGTTTATTTTTGAAAGTTACTTATCATATTTTTTATATGAGGGGAAATAGGATTTCGGATCTGATTAAAATTAAAATCACAAAAAAATAAATCACACGAATCACAAAAATAAAATAAATCAATGACCCATATCTATGAAACTAAATGCACTCGTTGTATTAAAATATGATTTTTTTATTTATTAGTTATTTTTAAAAATTAATTATCTCATTTTTATATGAAGAAAAATGGTATCTAGGCAAGTGTATAAAAATAGGTCCTAAACCCTTAACCCTAATGTACCCGTTTGGAGGAACCAAGTGCAATATTTGGATTCATTTTTTTGGACTCGAGTGCAATTTGCACCCATTTTGCAGAAAAGTGCGCAAATTATGCACACATTAATGTTAATTCTTTTTCAGATTTTAATGCATTCGGTCATTTATGAGGTTCCACATTGGAACTAAATTACCAAATGCATTAAAATCTGAAAAAGAATTTATATTTTTTTTATCAATTTATTTTTTAAAAATAGTTATCACATTTTTATATGACGGAAAACTGTATCTCAGGCCTAATTAAAATTAATATCGCAAAAGAAATGCATGAATCACAAAAAAAGTACCCGTGTTCACCAAGCTAAATGCACTCTTTGCATTAAAATCTTAAAAATAATTTGTATTTATAAGTTCATTTTTTAAAAATAATTATTCAATTTGTTGTATGAAGAAAAATAGTATCTCTAGTCTAATTAAAATTAAAATTACAAAAAAAATACACGAGTTACACAAAAAAAGAAATTGAAATTAAAGCATCTGTGTCAACAAAACTAAATACATCCTTGCATTAAAATCTAAAAATTAGTTTTTATTTATAAGTGTATTTTTTTAAATAATTATTTAATTTTTTATATGAAGGAAAACAATATCCCAGATCTAATTTAAAAAAAAATAAAAAAATAAAACTAAATTACTCTTGTCAACGAAACTAAATGAACCCTTAGATTGAAATGGGTGCAAAATGCATAAAAATGGGTTCTAAACCCTAAACCCTAATGTACCCGTTTAGAGAAAATCGGGTGTATTTTGACTCATTTTCTTGGATCCAGGTGCAATTTGAACCCGTTTTGGGGGAAAACGTGTGCATATTTTGTCTTTATTAATGTTAAATTATCCCGTTTAATTTGAATATCAATTCATGAATTTTATTCAAAATAAAATATTTGATAATAACATGAATTATACAAAATAACATACGTAATAAATATCTGAAACATATTTGAAAATATATAATGTATAATAATAGGTTGTTGGTAGGATTTTGTTAAACAATTTGACATGTTATTGTGTTTGATGTTATTATATTACATTTTGTTCTTAGACATGTTATTCAAAATAACATTACATGTTATTATTTTAAATTATGTTTCATGTGAGAAATGTTATTTTGAATTATGTTCATGTTATTATGATATGTTTAATGCTATTATATTAAATGTTATTTTGAATAATGTTTACATGCATGCTATTATCTTTAATAATAATTTGTTGCTATTATGATTTTTGATGATTGACACACATGAAATGATCTTTGCATTAACTTTTCACATAATTAACTTCTTCCAATATATAAATTAATTTTGTGTACCTCTATTTAAATTAATTTTTGTGTACCTCTAACATAATTAAGTTTCTACCATATTTAAATTAATTTTGTGTACCTCTAACATTATTTTTAAATTTTAATTTATTTTTTTCCATAATTTTTTTCTTCAAGAAAAAACGTGATTGGATTTGGAGAAAAAAGTGTACACAAATAATACTTCTATTTTTCATACATGAATCACAAAAAAAAAAAATTAAAGCATTTGTATCAATGAAACTAAATGCATTCGTTACATTAAAATCTAAAAAATAATTTTTATTTATAAGTTTATTTTTTGAAAAATAAGTATCCAATTTTTATATGAAGGAAAACAATACCTCGGGTCTAATAAAAATTATTAAAACTAAATCACCCATGTCAACAAAACTAAATGCACCCTTGCATTAAAAATGGTGCGAAATGCATAAAAAAGATCTTAAATCCTAATATACACATTTGGAGGAAATCGAGTGCATTGAGACTTGTTTTCTTGGATCCAGGTGCAATTTGATCCTGTTTTGGGAAAATCGGGTGCTTTTGAACTCATTTTCTCGAATTCATCCTTTTCTGAGAAATCTCGACTTGTCTCGGGTGAATCTTTTTTTAAAAAAAAATAAAAATTCATGCACATTTTCGGGTGTATCAATTTCTGAGAAATCACAACACTTCTCGGGGGAAAAATTCATTTCTGACATACATCGACCCCTATCGGGTTCATCATTTTATAAGAAATATCAACCCGTCTCTGGTGCATTTTTTCTGATCGATTTTTCACCAGCATCTTGCTCATCCGTCTCAGATTCTTCAGAACATCTCAATGGTGTTGTCCCACCATCTTAATGTGCTTCGTCCTTAGTAAGAAATTGAAAATTATTGGCTACAATAGCAATTTTTTCAAAATTGAACCCGTTTTCAAACTAGAGAACAAATTATGAAATTGTTATGAAATTAGCATTATATTGCAGCTTACGACGCCATTCACTATATCGCCGGTAAATTGTTCACTGAAAAATTTGGTTATCGGTGAGAGTCATATACCGATGTAATCTGCCGGTGAAGGGCACAGATACCAAAGTGACAAAACACTCTTTCTCCAACTTTGACTTTTTTAAACTTGCTTAATGAGAAATTACAATTAATTAACAGACTAATCTAAAGTTAAAATAACCAAAAAGTGAGCAGGAACACTTGTCACAATCCTAAGTGGGTATGCATTGTATGGGGTTCCACATTAAAATTTACCCCCAATTTATCATGACAGGATGCCTATGGGTATGTTGTTTGTATTTTGTAGGCAGTCAAAAGGTTGATAACTCGGCTCGACAAACTATAAATATATGAAATATCTTCAAAACAATTAAATCTTATATATTTTAATTTTTTAAACTAAGTTTATTCTTCAAACCAAATAAATATTATTTTGCATGAACAAAGAATATTATTTTTATTTTTTTAATTAAATATTTTATAAAATTCAAATAAATATTCAAATTCATATGTTTAAGTTTGTAAATTAAATATATTAATATATTTTACTCAATTAAATCTTATGTATTTGAATTTTTTTAATTCAAAGATTGTGTGAATTGATGGAAATAATGTCATATTCACCAAATATGAATCTTTTGGTCAATAATTTGAAAGCATAATGTATTTTGAATTACAAATAAATTGTGATAAAATTTAAAAAGTTATTTTTGAATTAAAATATTAGTTTTTATGATTTGGGAGATTCTAGATTTTAGGAATATTGAACTCGGTGTCTCGCATCTAATACTACTAAATTATAAAATTCGTGATACAAAAATCATTTTTATGTCAGTAATGACTTTTTTAGATTATTCAGATTTTATTTTATGAGCGAACATCATGTTTGAGTTCACATTTTTCTTATATTCAATGCGAGTAATATTCTTTCGATAATCAGAAAAATAATTTTTATTGTGACATTATAATAAAATGTTGAATATACAAATCTTATTCGTGCGTCTCATGACACATATACTAGTAAAATATTATAATGCTCGGTAATTATATATATGTGAGGACTCGTGAGAATTTTGCATTAGAACGTGTTTTGATTTTCTTTTGTAAAATATTATGTTTGATATTTAAAGAAGTATTAACATAATTACTAGGTATATCTTGTATATATATTGACATATTTATTGAATTCGACTGCAATTATATGGAACCACATAATTTACAAAGTCAATCTTATTTAGATACGGCCACATTAGTTAATAGCAAAACATAAATTTTTTCATGCAGTCCCACCAAACGAAATCATTTATCTCGATCATTTTATTTATTTCATTTTTAATATATTTTCATCTATTTTTTTCTTAAATTTCAATTTATTTTGATTTAATTTAATTTTATCATTATTATTTAGGGTTTATTCCATCCAATTAAGTATATATATTTTTTTATAATAAATAATTTTTATTCTTTTTAATATAATTGATTAATAGAGTTAATTATTCTAAAATTAGGATACATCATTTTTAAAATTTTAATTTATAACAATAAATATTATTATGATAGGTTATACTATAATAAAAATTATTTTTATAATAAATATTTTTAAAATATTAAATTTGATGGCCAACACAATAATATAATAAGAAATGGAAGGTGGACTTGAAGATTTAATGGTAGACCCCACCCCAACCCAAGGTGTACAATAGGATTTTATCCCGCACCCTCACCCCGTTTGTATAAATACCCTTCTTCACCTTCATCCCAACATAACTCTCTCTCTCTCTCTCTCTCTCTCTCTCAATGGCTTCCTCCAGCATAATCAAAATTTTGGCTATTTTCTCTCTCTTGAATGTGTGCATGGCTTCAAGAACAGCGCCCTTACTCAAATATCACAAAGGCGCCCTTCTCCATGGCAGAACCTCCGTCAACCTGATTTGGTACGGAAAATTCACCCCATCTCAACGGGCGATCGTCTCCGACTTCTTCACCTCGCTATCGCCCTCGTCGCCGACTCAATCCCAGCCCTCCGTGGCTGCGTGGTGGAAGACGACGGAGAAATACTACCACCTCGCCAACTCCAAGAACCCCTCCCTCTCCCTCTACCTCAACAAGCAACTCCTCCACGAGAGATACTGGCTCGGAAAATCACTCACTCAGAAGCAACTCGTTGAGCTCGCCTCAAAGGCCGAGCAAACCAACGCCATCAACGTCGTGCTTACGGCGTCCGACGTCGCCGTCGATGGCTTCTGTCGCAACCGCTGCGGTACTCACGGCGCCTCCACCAAGGGAAAATTCACCTACATTTGGGTCGGAAACGCCGAAACTCAGTGCCCCGGCTACTGCGCGTGGCCGTTCCACCAGCCCGTTTACGGCCCGAAGTGGCCGCCGTTGATTGCACCCAACAACGATGTGGGACTCGACGGAATGGTGATCAATTTATCTGGGCTTCTGGCCGGAACAGCAACGAACCCGTTTGGAAACGGGTTCTATCAGGGCTCGGCCAAGGCTCCGCTGGAGGCGGCGACGGCGTGCCCGGGGGTGTTCGCTAAGGGGGCGTACCCTGGTTACGCCGGAGATTTGCCCGTGGACTCGGCTACTCGTGCTAGCTATAATGCAAATGGGGTTAACGGTCGGAAATACTTGCTTCCAGCAATCTATGATCCTTCCACTTCCAAATGTTCGACTTTGGTTTAATTTGATATAGCAGCCCACTCTTTGCGCTTTCTGTTTGCTTGTGGGTAAGAAAAACAATGAAGGACCCGCAATGATCCTTAATATTTATGCATTTAACTTTTTTCTTTTATAATTGTGTTATGTCTAACAATAATAATTGCAAAGAATAAATTTGTACGAATAATTTGATGTACAAAATATAATTTAACGTTTTTAAGAGTGACAAAAAATAATTTATAAAATAAATTACGTGAATAACATAGTTTAATAAATTCATATAAAAATTATAAACAAATAAGAAATCCAACCATGTACAAATCACTAGTAATTTAAATTTGACATCAATTTAATAAATGTATAATCTATATTAATTAATGACCTAGATTAAAAATTGCAAATTTAACTAGTAAAGAGAGTTAGAGTTTTTTTAAGGACCACAACTTAGGCCGATTTGGAAAAGAGGATAAATTTATTGCGAGCCGAAATTTAAGGACATTAACATTTAAGTGTTACGTCCGTAGCCCGTTCGGGCTGAAAATTGGCCTACGGACGCACACTTAAATGTTAATGTCCTTAAATTTCGGCCCGCAATAAATTTGTCCTCTTTTCCAAATCGGCCTAATTAAGAAAATATCAAAATCCCCTATATAAACAGAGATCTTTAAGGAGAAACAATAGACTGTCTTTTTTTAAGGACAACAACTTAGGCCGATTGAAGAAGATGACAAATTTATTACGGGCCGAAATTTAAGGACATTAACATTTAAGTGTGAGTCTGTAGGCCAATTTTCAGCCCGAACGGGCTACGAACGCAACACTTAAATGTTAATGTCCTTAAATTTTGGCCCGCAAAATATTTGTCCTCTTTTCCAAATCGGCCTAAATTGTTGTCCTTAAAAAAACTCTAACTCTAGTAAAGATCTATATTTTATATTACTTTTTTAAGAAGATACATAATAATTTAATTAATATACAACATTTATATATAAACATATGTAAAACCCTATATCTCCTCTCGCCCCAGGATGGGATCCTCAATTCCAAATTTAGTATTCCAATTCGTATTCCACGATCAAATTTATAAGTTTAACAATAGATATTACATAACTAAAAATTAATTATAACATAATCAATCTAGTCACATTTATCAACAAAATATTGGAATTTTAAAAATTATAAATCATATTTTTAAAATAATCAACCATAATAATTATTTTTAAAAAAAATTAAATACTAAAAAATAATTGTAAACCCAAATTAGGTGGGGTGAATCCTAAAAATAATCATAAAATTAAACTAAAACATAATAATTAAAATTGACGAAAAAAATAGAAGAAAAATGTTAATCATACTTGGCAAGTTAGGTATGAGTAAATTCGAACTTGAGACCTTTGACCTCAAGATAACACCACTCCATACTAGACCATTCCCAAGGGAACATGCATTATGTATATTTGTGTGTGTGTGTGTGTGTTTTACGAGTGTTTACTCGGGACTAAAATTCATAATTTATATATTCTATTTCTACGTGTAATTAAACCTTGCAGATTATAGAATGCAATATAAATCTAGAGCAGTATTTTCAAAATTGCATGAGTAAACGACGTGTTAAAAGAAATCTGATCCAACTGACCAGCTATTTGAAATTTGATTGACGTAAGCTTGAAATCTTTGTAATATTTTTGACGTATAAATTTGTGAATTAGTTCAATATAAGTTTTTAACCTAACTCGTATTAGATTATACTGTTAATTCAAAATTAAAACATGATATTTAAGATGTATTTTCTGTTACTTATATTGTACAAATATATATTGATTTAAAAAACTACGTTTGAAATATTATATTTCATCAATTATATATATGATAATTTTATACAAATATTCTATATTAAGTATGTTTATTAAATAATTACAGTAAAACATCTATATAAGAATATTCTATATAAGAATAACCTCCTTATAGTGATAAAAAATTATGGTCCCAACTCGGGACCAGTTATAAATAAGAATAACCTCTACATTGTAATATTCTAATATTTTTTTACGACCATTCTTAAGAAATTTACCTCTGTATATTAATAAAACGACATTAAATTTCAAATATATTTCAATAACTATATAAAATATCTAGAACTATTTAACTACACATGTTAAATTAAAACTTAAGATTGTATGAAATACTTATCTAAAGTTGTCTATGACAATGCTTTAATTTTTTAGGTTAATACCATATCATTTAACTTGCGCGTTCGAAGTAACTCTCCAACACAATCACCTTCTTGTTAAATTCAAAACATTTCCAACTTGTCCAATATGCTTGAAGCTTCTTGACATGAGATTTTTTCTATTTTTACACTATCATCATCAGGATTATCACCTTACGCTTCTTGCCTAATTCTTATAATGATGTCTTCTTCGGTTAAAGCACATGAATGAATCTTATATACCTTTTAAATTCATATGTTTTAAAATATGAAGGGACATTTCCAAGTGTTGCACAATATATATTAATTTTTTTAAAAAAATAAGTTTTATATGTAAACTCTATATAAGAATAACCTCCCTATAGTAATATTTTTCTCTAGTCCCAACATTATTACTGTATAGAAGTTTTACTGTGTTTCACTATCTACATATATTTTACAAGAATTTTTATAAATGATAAAACTCATTTTTATTATGGATCTTAATTACAAACAAATCAATGTTTAACTAATTGGTTCCTGATTCAACTTATTTATAAATTTATAATAATATGCAAATCAGGGAGAGTTTGGACTCAAACTTAACACAGCACATAAATCAGTTAAAGGCTCACTTAGTTCAGATTTTGCGTCAAACTGAAACTTGAATAAGAGAAATTAAGATCCAACACTTCACACGCTACACAGTAAGATTATAACACAAATTTTTGTTTTTAATTTGGTAAAACATAAAATAGTGTACAATTCAGATGATTTTTGAATCAAAATATATTTATACAGATCCAATTTCTATTTTTTCTCTGATTCTTCTCTTTAAAACTTGATCTTCAAACGATTTTTTGAAATCTTCAGAGTAAATTTGTCTCTTTGATTTTCTCGGACTTGTTGTTTGACCTTGGCCTTTGAAGTTTTCGGGGAAGATTTGTATCCTCGATCTTCTTTGCCTTGGTCTTTAGTCTTGATAACGTTAATTCGGAGGGCCGACGCCTTATTTCCAGATTAAATACCAATTTTGGGATAAATTTGATGAAAAACGCCTTTGACTGTCTTGCTTATGAATCAAACCCGTCTTCAGGATGAATTTGGTGAAGAACGCCTTAAATATTTAAGAGAATTTCACTTATGGAATTTCTTCTCAAATTCTTGAACTCTTCAAATGACTTCTGGTGTGATTTTCATCTGATATAAATGCCCCTATTTATAATTGTAGGGAGAGAGATCTAGGATTGATGTGGCACTATCTCATTGGCTGTTGGAAATTGATTTATATCTTATGAAAGATATTTACTTATTGCCAAAGACTCTTGATGTTTATCATATAATCATATCTTTATTATTTAAATATTTTATTTAATTTTGGATTTGATATGATTCCAAAACTAAATAAAAATCAATAAAAATATTATATATAATATTAAATTTTCATTAACTAAAAATGCCCCCTCGAGACTTGTTCATAGACGACTTGTTCAGAGAGCTTTCTTAAACTTGGATAGTTTATGCTCATATCGAGGAGCCTTCAACTTGAATTTGGACTTTGTAGAACTTTTATGCTCCTGTCTGTGAGTACTTGGATTTGAATTTGAATTTGTAGACATTTTATACTCGTGTTAATGAGTCTTAGATTTGAATTTGGATTTGTAGACATTTTATGCTCGTGTCAAGGAGTATTGTATTTGAATTTGAATTTGTAAACATTTTATACTCGTGTTGAGGAGTCTTGGATTTGAATTTGTAGACCTTTTATACTCGTGTTAATGAGTCTTAGATTATTTGAATTTGACTTTGTAGACATTTTATACTCGTGTCAAGGAGTTTTAGTATTTCTTGAAGAGTTTAGATAGTTTGGCTCTTATCAAGGAGCTTTGGAAGATAGTTTAAGCTCTTATCAAGGAGCATTTGCATTTTGAAGACTTCAGATAGTTTTGACTCTTATCAAGGAGCACTTGCATTTTGAAAACTTTAGATAGTTTTGGCTCTTATCAAGGAGCTTTGGAAGATAGTTTAGGCTCTTGCATTGATAGTCCATCAACTTCATTTGCGACTATGCTTAAGTCCATATCATGAGCTCTAGTGGCCAGTTCCTCAAAGGTCTTTGGTTGAATGTCTTTCAAGATATATCGAAGACCTCAACACATGCCTTGGATGCACATTTCAATTCCTGAAGTTTTTGATAACCGATCTCTATAATTTAGGCTCAAGTTTCTCCAACGGTTGATGTAGTCGATGACAGACTCTTCTTTTTGTTGATTTGTATTTGTGAGTTCCATTATGCTAGTTGTCCTTCGAGTGCTGTAGAAGCAGTTGATGAATTCTTTCTCCAGTTTCCCCCAATTATCAATCGAATTTGGTTCCAAATTGGTGTACCAATCAAATGCGTTGTCTTTCAAAGAGCAAACGAATTGCTTCACCAAGTGATCTTCGTATATTCTAGCATCATTGCAGGTCTCTACGAAGTGAGCCACGTGTTGTCTTGGATTGCCTTTGCCATCAAATTGCTGAAATTCTGGCGGTTGGTAGCCATATGACATCTTCAAGTTGTCAATTCTTGGGGTATATGGCTTGTTGTAAGTCCATAGTGATTTACGGCTCTCTCTCCAGACTTGTTTTTGATTGTTTATAGTATGAAATTTTTGAGTTGATCGACTTGTATTGAGCCATCAGATGATACTTCAATTTCTTTGGTTGTAGATTTTTCACTTTTATTGGCACATAGCTTTGCAGATATCTCAGCTTCAATATCTTCATTTTCTTGCTAACCACCAAAATCAATAATCATTTCATTATTCAACTTTAAGATTTGAGCATCCCGTTCTTGTATATGCTCGGCAAGTCCTTCAGCAAGTTTTGTCAAATTTGCAATTTGCTCTTTCAAAATTGTAGACATCTTGATGCTTGAGGAATTTGATGAAGAGAAGAGATGAGAGGTAGAGATGGTCCCACTGGGCGTGCCAAAATTTGTAGCACAATTTTTTTTTTTAATTTGGTAAAACGCAAAATAGTGTACAATTCAGATGATTTTTGAACCAAAATATATTTATACATATCCAATCTCTATTTTTCTCTGATTCTTCTCTTCAAAACTTGATCTTCAAACGGTTTTTGAAATCTTCAGAGTAAATTTGTCTCTTTGATTTTCTCAGACTTGTTGTTTGAACTTGGCCTTTGAAATTTTCGGGGAAGATTTGTATCCTCGATCTTCTTTGACTTGGTCTTTAGTCTTGATAACGTTAATTCGGAGGACCAACGCCTTATTTCCGGATCAAACGCCAATTTCGGGATGAATTTGATGAAGAACGTCTTTGACTGTCTTGTTTATGAATCAAACCCCGTCTTCACGATGAATTTGGTGAAGAACGCTTTGAATATTTAAGAGAATTTCACTTATGAAATTTCTTCTCAAATTCTTGAACTCTTCAAATGACTTCTGGTATGATTTTCAATTGATATGGAGGCCCCTATTTATAGTTGTAGGGAGAGAGATCTAGGGGCTGATGTGGCACTATCTCATTGGCTATTGGAAATTGATTTATATCTTTTGAAAGATATTTACTTGTTATCAAAGACTCTTGATGTTTATCGTATAATCATATCTTTATTATTTAAATATTTTATTTAATTTTAGATTTGATATGATTCCAAAACTAAATAAAAATCAATAAAATATTATATATAATATTAA
Source organism: Perilla frutescens (assembly GCA_026008535.1). NCBI lineage: Eukaryota > Viridiplantae > Streptophyta > Magnoliopsida > Lamiales > Lamiaceae > Perilla > Perilla frutescens. The sequence goes on along the minus strand of BRKX01000003.1, from coordinate 64,772,908 downwards.
ATTTTCGTTAACTACAAAGATATGCAAATAAAGATCAAAGCAATAAAGACAGAAGAAGCACGAGATTTACAGAGGTTCGAAGCTAAAATTTTTAAATCTTTTTTTCTTCCACCCGGAAGGAAAATCGCTACCTTCACGGTAATTTAATACTCTTTACCAAGTGATTCCAGGAAAAAAAAACACCACACTCTACGGATTAGGTCAATCATGGAAGGTCTTCTTCAGTTTTCACTGTTTCGCTTCAGTAGTAGTATGGGACAACTTGTTTGAAGTTGGAGGTTTTAAATCTCTCCAATGCATTCTATTGGTGAGGGATGGATTAGCACATGCTTCGACTCAAATTATAGTATTGATATCACATATCTAATTTGTATTTTAGAAAATATACGTGCTCTTGAGTTCGAAAGTTGCAAAGTTATTTTCTGAGTGAACAAGAGTCTTAATTTATAGTGAGTAGATGCGTCTTCCCATTGATAAAATGATAAGTATTACTAGCTAATCACAGTCAATTGAGTCAACTGTTTCATCTAATCAGCTTAACTCGTAAGGACGATCAACTCCAAATTTGTTCTTCAAAACTAGTGACAAACGGTCTCAGTCTTCTTCAGTCTTATTTGACATCTTAAGATTGACTTGATTTCTGACATCTCTCGAGTTTTTGAATTTCAAACATCTTTGTGATAAGAGGGCCATAGTGCAATCAATCATATTAATAGACAACGGGTATTAACCGTTGTTAAAGAGCTTCTACAACCGCTGTCTAAAGTGGTGTTGTCTTTTGTGTGGTTAATTTACAGTGGTATAAAACCGTTGTAATTTTACACCAAACAACGGTTGTGAAATAATTAACTGTTGTCTTTTTTGTAAATATTACAACAGTACATTTATAAACCGTTGTATTTAAACATCTAGTTTTTGACAATAGACAACACTATTCAACTTAACCGTTGTAATTTAATCATATTCGACAACAGTTTCTTATGTAAATTGTTGTCCTTTGATGTCTATTTTTTCAAAACAATTGTAATTTTTAGTTAATTTTGGAAAAAACAACGGTTGTTGGTAAAAGTGTTCCCTTCTTTAATTTTCAACATGTAAATGTGTACACTATGGACAACATAATTAAAATACAAAATAACAATATTTATTTAAAAATAATGAATGAATTCATAAATGTAGATAAATATCTAGTTGAATGGTTGAAAAATATCTAATTAAAATTCTACAAGAGGCCTAAAAAATATTTATGCTAAACTCTCACTAACTAATTGTGTCTTCAATATAAACGAGGAATCTTCACTATATAGGCAAAATTTGTACGACTATGTCAACTTAATTCTCCACCTGCTAACCTGCATTCATACAAACAACGTCCCAAGTTGATGGAAAATTAATAAATAAAACATCAAATCAATATGAGAGATAAAAATAAAGTACACACCTCTTAATTTAAACTTTAAAAAAAATGCAAACAATATAGCAAGACAAAAACACAAACTCTAAAGAACTTAGGACAAGCATCTTGACAAAACTTTAAAAGTGTAGTCATTTTAACTAATGGAAACCTCTTTATAAGAGTATTAATCTTTGAAGCTGAGCTGTAGAGGCACTTTAATTAATTAACATCCAGACGCTCACACCGTCACACGGACACACAACGTAGAAATGTAATATTCTTCACCCACATAACTTGAATTGGGATTTGCGGCCATATCTCAAATTAACTATGTGATATAAATAATGATAGAAATTAGGCTATAAAATTATCTTCATTTTAAAAGTTAGACTTGAGTAGCTTGCAATGGAAAACAAAATATTTCACATCCAGAAAAAAAAAAAAGGAATAAATAGAGGTTACGATTCCATAAAAACTTAAACATGGTTCAGAAGTGAGAGCACCTAAAAGCTTCGATTAACTAGAAAATGCACACATGTATAAAAGAATATAGTTGCATATGACATGAAATTTTTTAAGTTTATAACCACAGTTTACAGAGCATGTGAGATCTAGGAAATGCACATTAAATTCCCAAGTATATAACCAAAGATACCTGGTATATGTACATACTTCACAAATATTAGCACTATCATTAGGTTTGTCTTAAAAAAATGTGATCAATGAATAGGAAAATAAAAGATATAAGAACAGTTTTCTTTTGTAATTCATAACTTTATTATATAATTCCACAACTATTGAAAATAAAATAAAATCAAAAGAATCTCCAAACACACAATAACTACATATACAAGGTAACTGTTCTTATCTACTCCAAAATTTTATTTTACTGCAAAATAAAAACCATAACAAATTTACCCAGCAAGAAGTTCTCGATGCTTAGGATATAATTCATTTTTGCAAAATGTAAAGTGCTTATAATCTAGGTCCTTATTGCTTCTGTAGCTCTATTATATATTACTTAATGTAGAGGAAACAAAATGGACTTTGGTAAATTAAAACTAAATTAGATGGACTAGGCCTATGTAAATATTAAGTTTTGTCTACAAGCTTCAAGGAAGAAAAACCAAACTAGCAACTTAAATATACAGTAAGTTTTCCACATGAAAATTTGATCGAAGTGTTTGTGAATACTCTAAAAATAATTGGTTTTGTCATGTGGGAGGATTTATATATGACCAACAACTAATATGACAACATGCATTAAAATATTTTCCCAAAATTCAGCAAAGTACGATCATGTACATTAATATGAAAATAAAAGTGTAAATACCATCTACATCAACTCAAGTAAATTTGCTGAAGTTAATATGGTATCGAAGTGACAAGTTCATGTTTTTGGTCTTTTTCCAGATTGATTTTGGGGCATTTTGATGGTTTGTACGCTATTAAAGTGTGTTTATATTCAATTCTCATTTTATTTCTATTTTCACGAGTTTGTCGAGTTTTGAAGTACATAGAGTATACAAAGAAGTCAAAAGTTGAAAAGAAGTAAGATCGAAAGTGAGAATGAAGTCAAAAGGGACGAAACGGGGATGAATGTGTCGGGCACTGGCCTGCACGGACCGTGCAGGAGTGACTCTTGGCGCACGGCCCCTGCAACTGAGGCGTCATGCATGAACCAGCCTTGGCGCACGAACTGTGCGTGGCTGTGGAAAATTGGGCCTATTGTGGCGCATGGACCATGCGCGAGCATATCCTAGGCGCACGGACCGTGCGCAGTAAGGCAGTGCTGGGCGGACTTTTCTCTCTTTCCTTGCTCGACTCCAATACTGATCCAAATTCGGCCCAAACTATTTAAGGCCTCCTTAAGTACGAAAAATACACACTTTTTCACCCTATATTGAAGCAGAGAAGAGCTGTGAAGAACAAGAGATGAAGAACGGAGATTAATCATCCGGCATAAGTTGTTTATGATTTTTTCTTTAATTTCTATCATGACTTTTGTAATGAACATCTTATTCTCTTTAGATTTCCATTTTGCAATGAGCGACTAAACACATATTAATTCTAGGGTTTGCGTGCATGTGGATTGATTTCTTCCGGTTTGTCCTACTCAAACTACTTCCGAACCCGCAAGAGGACGGGGTCGATTGTAGAGCGGTAAGCTAACTCGGGTCGTGTCTCTTGAGGAAATCTTCGTTTGGGTGATTGCCTTTCTATGCTACAATTGTTGACATGCACATGAATTTAAACACACACCTAAACATTCTAAACAAGGGTTGGATGGCTTAGACTAAACCACCAATTAAAAGCAAGAAAAATTATCTAGGCAACACCAACAATAACAAAGATAAAGGAAAAGATTATGAAAAGAGCATTAGGGTGTAGATTCTCTCATTAGTTTCTCTCCTAGCTTGATTCAAGTTGATTGTGTCAATCCTGGATGTACAATAGACCCCTTCAAATGGTTTAACTTCACTTACTGTCACCGTCGATCCATTAAACCACCATCGACTATATCATACGGACCCTTAGGCTTATGTACCCAGTCCACCTAAAGACTAATAATTAGGCTTACGAAACCTGATTTACCTAACATTGAAGGAACCTAAGTCGGGCTCTAGAATCTCCTCTCGGTCTCATCTAGAGCCCAACAATGCTAGGTAGTGGCCAATTACTCAACATAAACAAGCACAATTCCAAGAACAAGTAACCAACCATCACAAGCATGGATTGAAACCAAATCGATTATCTACCTCCTAATGTTTAAGATTTAGCCCAGCATGCTCGAAACAACACAACAATTATAAAGGATGTCCATTTCATAAATCAAAAGATAATAAAATAGAAACTCCTATAATGTTTGTTACCTCGAGTTTTGGGACAAATCCCCATAAATAAGCTAAGCTAAGGAAAGAAATACCAAAAATGGAGATCCTCTAGCAAGCCTAGCTTCTGCGGACAGCTTGAAGTTGGATTCCTCTTCTCGTGCCTCTTCCTTGAGCTTGAGCTTCCTTGCCTCTTCTCCTTCTCTTTTCTCTCCCTCTGTAACTGTGGTGGTGAGTGGTAAAGTGTGGAGTGGTGAACTAGACAGAAGTTGAGGGGAAAGTTGTCAATTATCCCCTCTCCTTCCATCTGTGGAGAGTTGAGAAACTGGGGGAGAATTGTCCCCCAGAAGCGTGTGAATGAATGGAGATGGTGGATGATTTATTGGTGAAGAGAGAGAAAAACAAAAGGTGGAGTTATTGCTTGATGGCTCCCCTAACTCCTTCTACTCCTAGCTAAAACCATGTGCATTAATTCTCCAGCTGGTTAAGTGGTAGAGAGCATTAAAGAATAGATCTCCCAATGATACAGCTTAAAACTGATCGAAGAGAGAGCGAACTGATCGCGGCTAAGAACTGATTGAGGGCTGGACTGATCTCTCCACACTGGCGGCATGCTCCGCGCTCGCGGGGCTGGGGTACCGCACGCTCGCGGGGGCACTTCGCTGAGGGCACTGCCCCGCGGCCACGGAGGTCTGCACGCCGGCAGGACAACTTCAGCTCCAGCTTCCGGCTTTTCTTCAGTTTAGCGCTTTTCAGTTTTGCTCCATCAGTTTTGGCTTCATCAGTTGAGCTCGTTAGTTGGGAAACTTCAACTCATCTCTTCAGTTAGGCTTTCAGCTCAGCCTTTGGGTCTTCAGCTACAGCTCCAATCTCTTGCTCTATCAGTTCAGTTTATCAGTCTAGGGACTTCAACTGATCCCATCAGTTGTGGCTTGGAATCTTCAGTTTGACCCCAAAATTGATTAGTTTGGGATGTGACTTGAACTTGGCCATCTGTTTGGTCCATTACCGTCGGGCTAGCTCAGTGAAGCGGGTGATTCAGAACCTGTCAACAAGCTGGAGCTTCAGTTGGGAGCTTCAGTTTGGGAGCTTCTTGACAAGTCCAAAATCTCTCGTGTTTTTGTGTCTTTTTCTCGTTCTTTTGTCCTTCGTTTTTTCTATTTTTTGAGTCGAAAAGAGCCAGAATAGGCACAAGGGGCAGCAGGAGGCAGGAGAATCACTTCTGGAGGGCACAAGGGTGCTAATGATACCAAGATGGACAACAACTTCTCAGCAGAAAGCTCTCTCTCGAGCCTGGAAGAAATCGCCCACCATTCCAGCAAAAGCTGAAGGAGAAGTTTGTGATTGTGCCCACAACAACCCCAGAGTGATTAAGAGAAGAAGGAAAGGAGACTAGGCACAAGGAAAACTAATGCCAGCTATAGCAGGAGCAATGCACACTAGCCGCCGAAGGAAAGATAAGCCGCAGAAGGCAAGTTGATGCTTCTAGAAGGATGTTCGGCTCTATAAGGAAAGTTGCTATGTCGGCGCAACTAGGGCACGGCAAGTACAGAATCCGCGACTCATAATATTCTAAATAAGGGAAGAATCTGCTAGATATAGAAAGTCTTGGGCATGGCGGCTGCGTGTTGGGCTGAAGATCTCCGGCCTGTCGGGGAGTTTACCTAGTGTCTTTGTAATCCTATATAAGTAGATCTCATGGCAGAAAATAAATACCTCTCGAACAAGCAATACACTTTATATTTTACTTAGTTTTATTTTACTTTTTTTTGCAATAGGTCTCGGGCCTTATGCCCGCAGACATTTAGGATTTGCTGTTTTATGTTCTTCAATCCAGCGTTGGAGTTGGATTTATTTTGCAGTTTAATATAAGTAAGTTTTTCGTTTATATTATATTTTATTTTATTTCTTTTAATTATTATTATTGTTCTAAGTCTAGTATGAGCAGCTAGACTCGTTATTCCGGATTGAACAAGGATAAGAACTTAATGAACACGTAAGAACTGTGAGGCTTATGGGCATAAACTGTGTGAATCTGGTTCCATCGTGTAATCATTTTCTTTGTTGCATTATACAGTGGGCTAAGCTAGTTAATCGTGGCTGATCACTCGTTAATTAAAATTGTGTTTACTACCTCTATAAATGGTTAATGAATCGTAGCTGTGTGTTGATCATAAAGGGATGGGATGCATCACGGGTACTGAGAGCATAAGAGAAATCTTTATCTAGGTAAATCTGGGTCTGTCTAGATCATAATGCTGCTTTGTTGCTTACAATCATATGAGAGATCGGGGTTAGGTAACAAGTTAGGGTTTAAGGGACGAGAGATCACCTCTAAGCTAAACTGAAAGGATAGATTGGGTACGTTGAGAGAGATCTAGTACCTTTAACTAGATAATTAGATTTGTATAAGTAATCAGCGTGCCTATGATCGGTCAAGTATTTGTTAAGTTTGACATCTAAGTTCTAATCCAGAATACGTTACTACTATATTTTCCTTTTCTGTTTTGTTTTGTTTTGTTACTTTATTTTACAGTCTTTAAATACAAGTACAGATACCACAACAATCCTCAAACCTTTTGGAAAAGTGACATTGGAACATAGAATTCGCAGATCCTCATGGGATCGACCCTTACTCACATAAAGCTTGCTACGCCTTGTTATAGGCATAAGGATAACTCTCTCTTGAGAATTATTCTGACCGCAAAACGACCGCGCGTCAGAATTGGCACCGTTGCCAGAGAGCTAGTTCTTGAAATTCTATTTTCCAACTTGTTAGCCTGGCCGGTGGATGCCCAATTCCTCTACAGGAGATTGCTCATACGATCCAGAACCTGAGAAGACTCTGAAGAGGAGGAGAGCAGAAGCACGGAGGGCACAACAAGCAGAGAGACTTGCTCGTCAAAGGGAATTGGAGCAAGAATGAGCACAACTGGAAAGGAACGAACAACTGAGGTTAGCCCCGATGGCTGAAGAAGAAGGAAGAACGTTGAGGCAGTTAGTCATTCTGACTAACATGAATTTACGTCCCATGGGCATTACACTCTCAGCGATTACTGGAAGCTGGGAGTTGAAGGCAAGTTTCATCCAGATCTTGCCCAAATACCATGGGATGACTGGAGAAGACCCTCAGAGGCATATCCAAGATTTTGAGATGGTGTCTCATGTAACACCCTAAATTTATTAATGTATTAAACTAATTTTTAATGATTATAATTGATGCGGAAATGTGAGTATATATATATATTTTTAAATAATCTAACTCAATTAGTTAAAGCATTTGAGTAGAAAAATAAATACTTGAATTTAATAGAATAAAATTCTACTTGATCAATTATATAGCAGTGCTACTGAAATATTTTTATTTGAAAAGTTTATCATAAGTTCTAAAAATAAAATAAAAGACAATAACATGAGTAGATGTCCAAGAAACAACATAATCCATAAAATAATGAATTATAAACAATTGCCTTAAATAAAATTTGACTAATTTAAGCGGAAGAAATGGAAATTGACTTGACTTGTCATTCGATCTCCCACACGCCACCAAATCAAATTACCTGAAAATATTAATGAGGGGTGAGCATATATAAAATATACTCAGTGTGAGAAATTATGCAAAGATTTGCCCAAGTTAATAAAACAGCAGCACACATATAACTGATACTGAAAACTGATAGTACCTTAGTACCGAAACATGATAGTTATTAGTACTAATTGAATCGCATAGCGATATTGACATTTGTGCACAAATAATGAGAGCCAAATGAATGAACATAAAGTCCAAGTGCTCATTGATAGTAACATGAAATACGGCCAACACATGATATTAAAATGGGTAAAAATATAAATTAACGGCATAAAATAAATGAAATCCCACACCTTAATTGAACTGATGAGCTTCGAGTTAAACACTATCAATAACCTAATGTCTTAGTCACGCTGCACCTAGAATATCATTAGAAAAACCCTTTAAATGCATGATTGACACTAAAATGCAAACAATTGATGCACTATTTATTATGCACAATTCTGTAACTGACACAGGACAATGCAATATAGCAAGCGAATCGAGTATCGTATCCACAGAGACTGACTATTTGACACAACTGAGTACTAAGCTGACAACTCTCTATTATCCAGGCTATCCATTTATAAGACTTCTAAAACTAGGCACGAATTTAAATAAATTAAAAAAGAATAAACATAACCAAATAATGCAAATAAATATCTAAGCCAATATTCAAACTCAAACAATTAATGAAATACTAATCCTAAGGAATGCAGCAGCACACATGTATCTACTATGATTCAATTTAATCCTAATCTTTCCCAATTTTAATCCGATTAAACATGATGAATCAGAAATATATCTACTTATCTCCGCCAGGTCTCAAGGTAGAAGCAGATTAACAAACAACCTATTACTTTCGTCTCTAGGTTAATTTACTAACTCCCGATAGAACCACAAATTTAAATTCCCCTACAGATTCCTTAGAACGTGTATCAAATTATTCAATTAATCCCACTAATTAATTATCTCCACCAGGACTCAAATTAACTAGCTAGCATGCATCAATTGTCATCAGTAATTAAGCATGAAATCAAAAGCTCTTGAACAATTGAACACAATAATCGAAAGGGAAAAATAACAAGATTAAATTAAATACATAGCTTCAATCATGCTTTGCAAACCCTAGAATTAATAAAAGACTACTCACGCATAATTAAAACCTTAGAAATAATAGAACTAAGAATAATCATAAACATAATACAAATATGCAATAGATTAGAAAAACCAGAATGACGATTCGTTGAATAAAACTTGAATTCTTCTTTCTTGAATGTTCACAGCAAACCTCGAAAGTAAAGATAAGTTTGGAACTCTAAAAATAATGCATCAGGTCCCACAATTCGTCCAAAAGAAACCTATATATACTAGGTATCGAAAATCTGGGCCAAAAGATGAGTTCGTAGGCCGAAAACGTGTCCGAGGGACAATTCCCGTCAAACCTGCCGACCCATAAGTCAAGACCCACCGACCGGCAGCTTCGCCCCACCGACCGGCGGCTGGGTCGGTGGATTCCTGCCCACCTCCACCATTTCGCTCCGTTCTCGCTTGTTTCTTATTCGATTGACCCGATTCAAGTTGCGTTGCGACCCTCTCTTGATCCTCTATCTTTCTAGCAACTTTCCTCCTTGAATTGGATCTTGGATAAATCTCAAATTCAGCTCAAACTTTCACAAGAAACACCAAAACATCAAATAGCACACGGAAACTCGAAACTAGTATAAAAACTCAACAAACGCATACATTAATCTTCGAATATGAACCATAAAATTCCCCAAATGCATGAAAAAGCCATGTGTATCAATCCCCCAAACTTGAACCATTGTTCGTCCTCGAGCAATGAGAAGAACATTAAGAAAATATAAACATGGAAGAGAACAAGTAAACTCGATAACCAATGCTTCACGAGCAACCTCGAAACAATTTAATTTCATAAATTCAACATCCATCAACTCATCCAAATCTTAGCACAATTAATATCCATAAACAAATCATGAACCTCACCGATATGTGTATCGCTCATCTCACAAGTGTATCAAATAACGTTCATCGAATCAAATGCAATACAAAAGTGTTACCCATAGGCTCGCCAATCGTCTAAAGTACTCATACTCAATCATAGAAGAATAAACATCAATGAGGTCTTTAATTTAGGATGTAATGTCGGGACATTGGTTAAGGTTAGGAAATTTGGCTAGGTGACTCGAAAATTCAACACACTCACAACGTTTTCAAATCCAACCACAAGCATGGATCCAAAATCCATCTTCCAACTCTTTCCAACTCCCTTACACATCAAAACATTATTCTCTTATGCTCATCCCAAGAAGAAATATACAAATAAGCCAACAAATAGCAAACATTCTCAATTGCTACCTTTTTAATATTTGACTTTTCATACTATCTTTTTCACACAATTTTTTTTTCTTCTTTTTCTTGTTTTTTTTTCATTTTTTCATTTTTTCTTTTTTTTTTCTTTTCCAACCCTCGAGCTTATGAGAATATCTTTCACTCCAATATTAACACCTCCATTCTTCTCCATAAAAAACACTATTTCTCATAACAAGGTACTCGTATTCACCATCCGAACCCCCTATCATCCAAGTTCACGAACAAAAGGCAAATTATGGCTCAAAATTAGCTAGCAAAGGTCGATTTTTCCGGTTAGTGTTTAGGAATTAACGTGGCTATGAAAGGATGGCCTCAAATCACTTCTAAATTCTACACATAATCAAGCTTATTCGAATAGAAACCATGGCAAGTTCTAGACACACCAATGCATGCATGACAAACACTCATGAAGGAAATCAAATTGTGTAATGGTATACAACTAAGGATCAAAAGCTCACTAGGACTATTCATGCTTCATTTACTTCAATTTCAAGCACATTAATTCAATTAAGTCAAATTCAGTCGAATTCATGTAATATTTTCACAATACAGCCCCTTTTCATCATCAACATTTCACGAGTTCACACATACATAACCCTCAACAGTACGAATAACAGTACGAGAAATAAAAAGAAAAAAGCAAACACAACAAGAAAAACAAACTAGAAACCAGAAACAGATAGAACGAAACCAGGGTATACATCTTACTCCCCCTCCCCCAAACTTATTCAACAGCAAAGAGAATAAGGATGGCAGGAAGAATAGTGAATAAATGGGTACGAGGCTTCACTTACAACTCCAAGCTAATACGAAGATGCTGGTGGCCACTGATGGGCCTGACTCATCTGGTAGGCCTCAAATCGGCGCATCATCTCTAACATCTGCTCATCCTATCTCTCAGCAGCCTTAAAACGTATATGCATGTCCATCTGGAATGCCCACTGCTCAGCTCACATATCCTACTGAGTGTGGCGAATTATAGTGATGTCGCCTCGTGTCACTGAGAACTGAGTCTCTAACTAGAGGAGCTGCTCTTGCAGCTGCTCCATACTCTCCTCTATCCTGCCATCCCACTGCCGTCGGTGCCGGCGTAAAGTGCCCGCTTGGTCAGTGAGGCTTTCTCTCTCACTGGTGCCCTCATGAGCCTCAAATGTCTCATCCTCAAATGTATCTTCCACAGGCCCCGAAACACGGTACTCTCGGGCCGCTCGATGGGCAGGAGTATCCATACGCCAGTTGCCTCGCTCGTAGTAGTCAGAAACTGTGGTCAACTATGGTATAGGCAGCGGAAAGTGATCCTGCGATGACGAAAAGTAAGCGGTGGAACTACACTAGTCAAAAGCCTCATGTCAACAAACTGGCGGATAGAGACACGTATGTCGCCTGCCATGGACTGCAGCTGCATGATTGGTCCCCCTATCACAGTCTCAAGTAGGGGAGTGAGCAATCCTCCAATACAAATGATACCTCGATCCATCATCGTAATGTGATGCAGCTGCAACACTAAAAATCGAGCCAAATCTAAAGATTGGCTTTGAAGCATAGCCCACAGAATGAAGAGCTCATCCAAGCGCATATTACTGTTGTCTTTATGTGCTAGAATAGTGTGGGCCAGAATGCACTGTATCACCCGGAAGACGGGGTTTCGAATACTAGACGCCCGACACTTTTTCGACGCAAACTTGGTTTGCTTAAAGGTGATGACCTGCCAGAACTCATGCGGCTTGAATTGCCACGGCTTCTTGATGATCCCTCCTGAGGGGCACTAGTATATGGAATTAATCTGAGGCACGGATAGGTTGTAGGTGGTGTTAAGAAATTGGAAACGCATAGACACGACCTCCCAAGAATTTGGACCCGTCCATTGTGCGACACACGTGCCCAATACCTCTAGGGTGGCTCGTTCATAGGCGGGGATCTCCATCGTGAGTAGCATTCATATCCAATGTTGTTGAACATCCTCTCTACGTCATCCCAAAGGCCCAACTGCTCTAGTAAGGCTCGATCCACAAATTTGGTCGGTTCGGCCCCTCTCCTAACCATCACATCATATTGGTCACTGAGTATCCGATCTTGAATCCGGACCTCCTGGGGTGCATTGGTAAACAGGGGTGGCAAATCAGAGGAGGGAGGCCGTCTAGACCTCGCACTGCGGCTCGTGGCTTGCTTCTTCTTTGGTGCCATCTACAAAACAACAATCGACAAAGATAATTGCTTGTAATCATACAAGAGAAGAAAATCCAAGAACAAGAGCACAAAAGCGAGTAAGAAGCCACCTACATTGCTAGGCAAAATAAAGCATTTGAAGAGCACAAAAGACCAACCAAGATTCATGCTATGACATGGGCACCTACTTATTATTTCAAAATAGAAAACAAGCACGTGGGAGCACAAAAGAGGTCACACAACCAAGCACTAACTCAAGAAACCAAATGATCAACTAGAAGGTGGCTCCAAGCACTTCCAAAATTAGTCAACAATCATATCTTAGAGAAAAGGAGTTCATAAACACCCCTTGAGCTAAGCATGGGTCAAAAGCAACAATTTAAACACAAATTGCACCAAAAGTATACCAATATGAGAAATCAAGGGCTAAAATCATCCCCCAAACCATGCTTCATGCTTCAACAAAGCACAATCAAACTTTTCAACCACAATCCAACAAACCACAACCCTCATAAGTATCATAATGCTCAATTCGTCCACTACAATAGATGCACGCCAAGTGTTCGATGAAATTTTCCAATGAAAAAGTTAAGAATTTGAACATGCAATCTTCATATTCATCTTGCCCATGGCCTCATAGCAACACCCACATGCTCAATCTACAAGTATAGGGCGAATTACATACCTCGAATTGAAGATTATTACACCAATTTGAAATCCCCCCCAAACCTTGATTTTTTAGCTTTGAACTTGAAAGTATTCTTCTCTAATGTCCTCAACCTTGATGATGGAGTGTGTAGAGGCGTGTGTAGTGTGAGGGATGAGGGGAAGAGAGCAAAAATTGAAGAAGAAACTTGAGAAGAGGGTGGCGACGGGAATGGGAAAGAAGGGGAGAGAAGAAAAATTTTTGTGTTTAAAAATTGGACTCTCTCTCTTTCTCTATAAAAACCGATAGCTCCCATATTTTATTTATTTATTTCTTTCTTTCTTTCTTTCTTTCTTTATTTCTTTATAAGTAAATAGCAACACAAAAATAACAAAAACGAAAAAACAAAGCAAAAAAAAAAACAAAGCAAAACAAAACAAGAAAAGAAAATAAAAATGGTGGGTTACCTCCCACCAAGTGCTTCATTTAACGTCTTTAGGTAGACGATACCTCATAGAGGCTCATGGGTCATTGAGAAGTGTGACTCGAAGATTCCGCTCCTCGGTTGGATGTCGGAAATAGTGTTTGAGGCGGTGTCCATTGACTGAAAACGTGCTTCCATCAGCTCGCAATAGATCGCACGTGCCATTCCAATTTGTTTTGTAGACCACAAATGGGCCCGTCCACCTTGACTTGAGCTTTCTCGGAAACAATCTCAACCTCGAATCATACACTAACAATTCATCCACCGGCGAAAATTTCTTTTGTTTTATGACTCGATCATGGAACTTGCTAGCTTGTTCCTTGTAGATGCACAAGTTCTCATAAGCCTCGTTCTTCCATTCTTCCAACTCCAATAATTGATGAGCTCTCTCAACTCCAGCTTCTTGGAACTCAAAATTTATCTTCCTTACAGCCCAATATGCCTTCTGTTCGATCTCCACAGGTAAATGACAAGATTTACCATAAACAAGTTGGTAAGGAGACATACCGATTGGAGCTTTATATACAGTACGATAAGCCCATAAAGCATCATCAAGACGATCTGCCCAATCCTTTCTGTGCATCACAGTCTTCTCAAGAATTTGCTTGATTTCCCGATTGGCAAGCTCGGCTTGTCCATTTACTTGAGGATGATAAGGAGATGTGACTTTGTGCTTCACACCATATTTGGCTAGCAAACTTCCGAGCCACTTGTTATTGAAATGCGACCCCCTATCACTAAACAAGGCTCTTGGGGCTCCGAACCGAGTTAAACTATTTTTCCTCAAGAACTTCAACACCACCTTGGAGTTATTGGTGGTAGTAGGAACGGCTTCGACCCATCTAGATACATACTCCACAGCAAGCAAAATGTAGAGGAATCCTCGAGATTTAGGGAATGGTCCCATAAAATCTATCCCCCACACATCAAATAGCTTGACAACCATCATCGTCTTCTGCGGCATCTCATCCCTCTTGGTAATATTACCAACCCGTTGGCATCGATCGCACTTGGAGATAAACGCATGGCAATCTTAGTAAATATTCGGCCAATAGAACCTGCTTTGTTGGATTTTCATGGCGGTTCTATTGGCCGCAAAATGACCACCACTTGGAGAACTGTGGCACTGCTCTATAATAGTAAAAATTTCATCACCTCGAACACATCTCCGAATCACTGCATCGGCGCATCGCTTGTACAGAATGGGCTCCTCCTAATAGTAAAATTGAACATCATGGAGGAATTTCTTGCGCTGGTAGGAGCTGAGATCCTTGGCAATGACACGAATTACTATGTAATTCACAATGTCTTCATACCACGGAGTTTTGTCAACGGCTTTCACTTCGAGCACTTGTTCATCCCGAAAACTCTCATTTATGAGCAACTTTGGATCCTCGCCTTCCACTGGTTTCTCCAAATGGGACAGATGGTCGGCCACGGCATTCTCACAACCCTTTCGATCCTTGATCTTCATGTCAAACTCTTGCAGCAACAGGATCCATCGAATCAATCTCGGCTTGACATCTTTCTTGGCAAACAGATACCGGATGGTTGCATGGTCAGTGTAGACAATGGTTTGCACCCCAATCAAATAAGCCTGAAATTTGTCGAAAGCAAAAACCACTGCTAGCAACTCCTTTTTTGTGGTGGTGTAATTCTGTTGGGCACAGTCGAGTGTCTTGCTGGCATAGTGAATGACTCGAAAGAATTTATCCCGCTTCTGTCTCAACACAGCTCCAATGGCAAGGTAACTGGTATCACACATCAAAACAAAGGGTTCAATCCAAATAGGTTGTATTAAAATTGGAGAACTTACCAGAGCCAACTTCAGTTTCTCAAATGCTTCCCTGCACTCGTCATCAAACTCGAACTTCACATCTTTCTCCAATAGAGAACGTAAAGGCTCGGAGATTCTGGAAAAATCCTTGATGAATCTCCGGTAAAATCCATTATGGCCAAGAAAGCTACGAACCATCTTAACAGAGGTAGGAGGAGGTAGCTTCTCGATAGCTACAACTTTGGCTTGATCGACCGCCAGGCCTGCAGCAGAAACTTTGTGGCCAAGCACCACACCTTCGCGTACCATAAAATGGCACTTCTCCCAATTCAAAACCAAATTTGTCTCTTCACATCGCTGCAAAACTTGAGACAAATTCTCCAAACAATTATCAAAAGATGAACCAAAAATAGAGAAGTCGTCCATCAAAACCTCCATAATTTTCTTGATGAAACCGTGGAAGATGGCCATCATGCACCTCTGGAATGTGGCTGGAGCATTGCATAGACCAAACGGCACACGTCGATATACAAAAACACCATAGGGGCAAGTAAACGCCGACTTGTGTTAGTCCTCCGAGGCAATCATAATTTGATTGTAACCCGAATAGCCATCCAAAAAGCAATAATACTCATACCCTGCAAGTCTATCCAACATTTGGTCAATGAAAGAAAGGGAAAAGTGATCCCTACGTGTAGCCGCATTCAGAGCACGGTAGTCAATGCAGACTCGCCATCCCGTCACTAGCCGCGTCGCAATCATCTCATTCCTCTCATCCTTCACAACTGTCATGCCTCCTTTCTTTGCAACACATTGAGTCGGGCTCACCCACTCAGTGTTTGATATGGCATAAATCATCCCGGCATCTAGAAGTTTCAAAACTTCTTTTCTCACCACCTCTTGCATCACTGGATTCAACCTCCGTTGTGCTTGCACTTTTGGTTTGTAATCCTGCTCAAGTAAAATATGATGCATACAAATAGACGGGCTAATCCCCTTTATGTCAATAATTTGCCAACTTATAGCAGACTTATATTTTCTCAGCACTCTCAACAACTTATCCAACTCCGAATCAGATAGAAAAGCAGATACAATCACATGGTAAGTATCATTTTCCCCAAGAAAGGCATACCTCAAATGATCTGGGAGTGGCTTCATTTCTAAAACTGGTGGTGTAGGCGCCAATTTTGCGGCAGGAGTCTCCGTCTCGACAATGCTCTCTGGCGGTGGATCCTGAATATCCAAGTATTGCATTGGTTCTTGCGGGAGTCCCTGCATAGAATCTAGAACAGCCAGATATTCTAAATTTCAGCACATGCAAAATCAAGAGAGTCAAAGGAATCAATAGAATAAATAGAGTGCTAGATACAGTGCTGCAGAGGGTCCTACAACGCCACTGGCACATCGGTGTAGGCAAACTCATCCTCCACTAACTCTATCAATTTGCAATCGTCAAACTCACTCTCATGTGGCCTCTTCATAACATCATACAGAGAGAATGCAATATTCTCATCATTCATCCAGAATGTCAGCTGGCCATCTTGCACATCAATCAACGCACGGCCTATAGCTAGGAATGGTCTTCTAAGAATCAATAGAATATTCTTGTCTTCCGGCATGTCGAGAACCACAAAATCTGTAGAAAAAATAAACTCCGCTACCTTCACCAGCACATCCTCAACAACTCCTCTTGGATAGGTGACCGATCTATCCACCATTTGCAATGCAATAGAAGTCGGCTTGATGTCACCAATTTCCAACCTCTTGAAAATTGACAACGGCATCAGATTGATGCTAGCCCCCAAATCGCACAACACTTTACCAAAAGTGCATCCACCAATCACACAGGCAATAGTAAAAGTATCCGGGTCCTTCTGCTTTAGAAGTAACTTCCGTTACAGGACTGCACTATATTCCTCAGATAGATTCACAATCTCAAATTTGCCCAACTTTATCTTCTTAGAAATGGCATCTTTCAGGAATTTAGCGTAGCCAGGCATATCTCGTAAAGCATCTAATAGAGGAATGTTGCTGTTTACCTTTTTGAAGATTTTCATAAATTTTTCCATCTTCTGCTCAGTCTTTGCCTTAGCTAGCCGAGTTGGAAACGGGGCAGTGGAACTGATGGGTACTGTCAGGGGTGCCATGGTGACATGCACCACTTTTGGTGTAGAAGTAGATAGAATCTCTGAAGATGGAATTACTTCCTCATTCACGACTTTGACCACATCGTCATCTTCCTCATCGTGTATCAGATGCTTGTGATTTGTGTATTCCTTTCCACTTCTCAGCTGAATGGCATTACAATGATCCTTGGGATTGATCACGGATTGACTGGGAAACTGGCCTGGCTTGTGCTGAGTAGATGAATTGTTGGCTATTTTTCCAACTTGAACCTCGAGCATATTCAACTGCTTGGACAGAGCACTCACGGTCCCATCAATCTACGTAATCTTCGTTCATGTGGCCCCGATAAAGTTGTTTTGATTAGTAATAAGCTGGCTCATCATCTCTTCAAGTGAAGGCTTCTTTAGCTCAGAAGGACCTGCAGTGGGAGTAGCAAAACCCGGAGGTTGTAGGACGTTGTTGGGGTTAGCATAGGAAAAATTTTGGTGATTCCTATTGCTTGGATGATATGCCATGTTGTTGCTCTGGAATCCTTGCTGGCCTCTGTTGTAGTTTCCATTATTGTAGTTTCTCTGATTTATAAAATTCACGCCTTCTACTGCAGAGGATTCAGAACCTTACTGCTGCACTGCATTCACATCCATGTGCGCACGCCGCTCCTCAAGAACTTGCTTCTTCAATTCTTCAATCTCGGCTCTCAAATCATCCATCCCAGAATCAAATACTGCAGCTGCAAGTCTTGTTTGTCGTCTCTCCATCGGCCATTGATAACTGGTGACCGCCATCTCTTCTATAATCCGCAGTACTTCAGCTGCGGTTCTATTCACCAGACATCCTCCAGCTGAGGCGTCCACCAATCTTTTGGGGTTGTTGGTCAAGCCGCTGTAGAAGTGAGTGATCTACTGATCGGCGCTTAATCCATGTTGTGGGCAAGATCGCAGCAAATCTCTATACCTCTCCCATGCTTCATAAATTGACTCATCTCCCATCTGTGAAATATGAGTAATCTCGGCAATGATTTTCTGAGCTTTCGATGGAGGAAAGTATTTAGCGAGGAAAGCTTGGCACATTTGATCCCACGTGGTGATGGATTTCTTGTCTAGGCTCTTGAACCACTCTTTGGTTCGATCTCTTAGAGAGAAAATGAACATCCTCATGCGAATTATGTCGTCACTCACACCATTCATCTTGATGGTTTCACAGATATCCAAAAATGCATCCAGATAAGCATTTGGATTTTCAGTAGCCCTTCCGCTGAACTGCTCTGCAGCTACCATGTTGATCAATGCAGGACGGAGTTCAAAGTTATTCGTGGCTATGCCGCCACCCCATCCGGCGCCCAAGTATCTGTCAGTCGGCGCTCGATACAGCTGGTTTAGAGGTGCTGCTTCTTGTTCGGGCGCAGCTTGTCGAGCCAATCTCTGCTCCATCTCTCAGAGCCTTCTAGCCAATGCTTCCACATCGTTATTCTCATTGTTAGCCGCCATTTCTGCTTCTTGTCGTCTGTGTTCCTTATTCCTCTGTCTATGAGCTCGATCAGGGGAACTTGAAACAGGATCTACGTGTGGCTGTGTAGATCTTGTTTTCATACACTACCAGAAATAATAAATCCTTGTCACTAATAATATCAGTATGAAAATCAAATTCAATCCCCGACAACGGCGCCAAAAAGTTGATGCACTATTTATTATGCACAATTCTACAACTGACATAGGACAATGCAATATAGCAAGCGAATGGAGTATCGTATCCACAGGGACTGACTATTTGACACAACTGAGTACTAAGCTGACAACTCTCTATTATCAAGGCTATCCATTTATAAGACTTCTAAAACTAGGCACGAACTTAAATAAATTAAAAGAGAATAAACATAACCTAATAATGCAAATAAATATTTAAGCCAATATTCAAAGTCAAACAATTAATGAAATACTAATCCTAAGGAATGCAGCACACATGTAACCACTATGATTCAATTTAATCCTAATCTTTCCCAATTTTAATCCGATTAAAGGTGAGAAATCAGAAATATATCTACCTATCTCCACCAGGTCTCAAGATAGAAGCAGATTAACAAACATCCTATTACTTTCGTCTCTAGGTTAATTTACTAACTCCAGAACCACATATTTAAATTCCCCTACAGATTCCTTAGAACGTGTATCAAATTATTCAATTAATCCCACTAATTAATTATCTCCACCAGGACTCAAATTAACTAGCTAGCATGCATCAATTGTCATCAGTAATTAAGCATGAAATCAAAAGCTCTTGAACAATTGAACACAATAATTGGAAGGGAAAAATAACAAGATTAAATTAAATACATAGCTTCAATCATGCTTTGCAAACCCTAGAATTAATAAAAGACTACTCACGCATAATTAAAACCATAGAAATAATAGAACTAAGAATAATCATAAACATAATATAAATATGCAATAGATTAGAAAAACCAGAATGACAATTCGTTGAATAAAACTTGAATTCTTCTTTCTTGAATGTTCACAGCAAACCTCGAAAGTAAAGATAAGTTTGGAACTCTAAAACTAATGCATCAGGTCCCACAATTCGTCCAAAAGAAACCTATATATACTAGGTATCGGAAATTCAGGCCAAAAGATGAGTTCGTGGGCCGAAAATGTGTCCGAGGGACAATTCCCGTCAAACCTGCCGACCCATAAGTCAAGACCCGCCGACCGGCGGCTTCACCCACTGACCGGCGGCTGGGTCGGTGGATTCCTGCGCACCTCCACCGTTTCGCTCCGTTCTCGCTTGTTTCTTGTCCGATTGACCCGATTCAAGTTGCGTTGCGACCCTCTCTTGATCCTATATCTTTCTAGAAACTTTCTTCCTTGAATTGGATCTTGGATAAATCTCAAATTCAGCTCAAACTTGCACAAGAAATACCAAAACATCAAATAGCACACGGAAACTCGAAACTAGTATAAAAACTCAACAAACACATGCATTAATCTTCAAATATGAACCATAAAACTCCCCAAATGCATGAAAAAGCCATGTATATCAACAATCTAATTTGAGTTGAACATTAAATAATGAATGTCGACTTTCATACCAAAAGAAAAATATATGAATTAATAGCATGAGTTCTGATTAGTTACAAATTGAAATCTAAGTCCAGTTAATTCCAAAAATGAGTTTTCCGAAAATAATTTGATTAGTAACAAAACCAATAAAAAATAGGTACTGTATATGTGAAAAAGAGTTTATTGAGAAGAATATGATTAATTAATGGCCTAACTAAAATTAAGTAAGACCACAAGATAAGTTAAAATGTTTCAATAAATTTTTAATTAAAAAGAGAATGTGACAAAGATTACCGAATAAATAATCTAACTACTCTTTTATTTATCACCAAGGTATTAACCAACTAATATTTTAAAAATAATAATTTATATAATAATTAAGCATGATACAATAAACTGTTTTCACATAACAAAATAATTACATAACCCAAGTCCATACATTCAGATATAATAATATTAACAAACAAATACCTACTGAACACCTAAACCTTAACAATATTAATTAAAAGTAAAACACATAACTTAGAAATTTGTCCATGTTATGTCATGTATCATGTCTGGGACTGTGTGCATGTATATTTTTAAGAAATACCAATTTAAATAATTCGTATAAATACATATTCGAATCTTAAATGAAAACCCTATAAGAAATTGAAGTATAAATGTAATAATAAACCTCCAGATTGTACTATAAATGTAATAATCAATTATCAATTTTCAGATTATAGATTAGCTTAAAAAAAGATAATATAAAACGATCTATAAATATCAATATGAAATCCCTAATAAAAAGATAAAAATAAATTTTCGACTATTGGAGTTGAAATAATTCTTTACGGTCATGCAAATTTTGTAATTAAATTCTCGAAATGCGAAACGACTAAATATAAATATAATATTCTTAGAAAATATGAATTGATTATACATCATTAAATCGAAAATAGGATGCATTTTTACTTAATATAGAACATTTAATTGATAGCATAAATAGGTATAGTTATACATATATGATGTGCCTTGTACGATGCGTGTGTGATTGGTGTGTGTGTGTGTGTGTGTGTGTGTGTGTGTGTGTGTGTATAATTATCATATAATGTGGAGAATTATAATGAATGGAAATGAAATGATTGCCAAAAATTTGTTCCTTTCTGAAGATTGATAGTTATTAACACAAATGATATAATATAATAATTCATATTATCTTTTGGGTGTACACATCCATAGGTAATCATTATAAAAGCCAAACATTCATATTAAAGCTATTACAATTCCATTTATGATACAAACTCCAACGTTTTTTTTTCTTTCGAAATAAAATGTCGAACAATGAATTCTGAAAAATAAATTTTAAAAATTGAAAATGACGTTCAGATCATTGTACCATGAACATGAAAAAATCAATAAATATTTTAAATACTAATCTGATACAATATTGATATATCCGAAAAACATAGACTAATTAAAAAGAAATTGTGATATTGTTATAGTGATTACTACACAAATTCAAGGAACAATAAACGTCATTGCTAAGAATTCTAGATTTTATATTTTTTTTTTAAAACTTATAAATCTTGAAGAACAATTTGTTAGGCTTTGTAAAAAAAATATAAGAAACAAAGCAAATACCTTGAGTCGTCTATGTTGAAAATGCTGCACTAGAAACGGCGTGGAAAGAAATGTGGTGTCTTAGAAAAAACTTAATCTTTTATAATAGGATACTAGGGTTTTATTTTCTATGTTTAAGATCAATTCAACGGAGGGAAAAAATATTAATAATTCATTCCCTTGTCCAAAACAAATGAATAATTCGACAATCTTACCAAATTTAAAAATTTGACTTCCCCTCATATATATATTTATATATATAGTAACGTGAATATTCTAAATACATGCATAATGAATTTCTATATAATTTTAATAAATAAATCTTAATTTACTAAAAATAAAATTGAATATATATCTAGGGGCGCGACTTAGACTATACCATAACTCGAACATTGAGTAAATTTAAAATTTAAAATTTTGATAATTCATATAATTCAAGATAAATACTTTATTTAAACAGTGATCGGAAAAATAGGTTGTTACAATCCTACCCACTAAAAAAAAAATTGTCCTCGAAATTTAACATACTCGGGTCTAAAATACATTACAGGGCCACCACCTCGCTAGTAGTTACCTTTGCTCTAGCTCATTGAAAGTTTGATTTAATATTATATGCCTGCTCTCAACCCATGAACTTTCAAATCTAAAATGACGTTGACTCTCATTTGGCCATCAACTCCGTGCTCGATACATAACTGAGCGCTTATTTGGATTTCTTACGCTATAAGATACAATTATCCCAAAGCCCTAAGGTAAAAGTTGATTTTTCCATTAAGTACCATCAACACTAGTATCCCAAAGAAATTCCCAATCAAATAACAAATTTCAACTTAATTCATCATCGAATATGAATCCTCAGTGGATAGCAACAATAGCTTACAACTTTCCCCTCAACCCTTTTTATGCCATCATCGTCACTTAACACATTCTGCTACGGAAGTTCTTGTATGCGTGAGAGCGAGTCTATGCATGACAGATAAAAGCGATCATTTAATAGTGAAAATGGTTAATTCAAAATCTGAAGGTCTATAGTTGGTTAAAATTTAATACCAATAACTAAAAATTTCAAAATATGAAGTCATTTTAAGACCGCACTCTCCGAACTCTTCTTTTAAAAAAAAAAACAATTTCAAAGACAATAATTAGGGGGGGAAAAACACATTGAAATAAAAAAAATCATAAATGCTAAACATTTTAAATTGAGCCGACCGGGAGGTATCACACGAAAATGAAGCATTTATAACTCTATTAACCAAAATTCTAAACTTAATGAATTGAGTACATGCATGCACTTATATATGTAATACGAACATGAGTACAGTTAATAACATTATTATAGAATAAATTCATTTGATATCAAAGTGGGTTGAACCTTAAGAATATATGTACGCCTGGTATTTATTGAAGTAATGGATTGAGATGATTTTAAATCTTACAATACCTAAAGATTTCAAAAGATGGTTGAATTTTCAGATTTAAATGAGGGTAACGTTTTTTTTTTCGTACACAGAGGAAAAATATAAATAATAATGTTAACAGTTGACATACCTATATGCAGAGAAGTTTCTATGACAGTAAATATATTTGATAAACTTAAACAGTACGACTAGAGTCGTTTGAAATACTTTTATGAACTACTAGAACACTGGGTCTTTGTATAAAGAAATTTTATTTCATAAACAATTTGATTTTCCAACATTCATAAAACAGTAGGGCTGGGAGATTTTTTTTTTTTTCGAAAAAACATAATGCTTTTTTTTTCATAAACAAGTTACTTCGAAAACGGGTAAGAAATAAAATAAAAAAAAACAACTTTGCAAGGAACATAAAACTTATGATTGACATGTTTTTACATGCACTAGTAAAATACTAGATGCAAGATTCCTAAACACTTTCACAAGGTCACTGCTAAAAAAAAAATATTTTAAATCATTTTGGAATTTCAATTGAGAAGCTCTTATTACATCCATAATTTGTGTTATCTTGAGAATCTGAGTTGAAAAGAAAATCTCTTTGATCAAAATTGAGAAATGCAAAAAAAAAAAACAGTTACAACTTTACATTAAATATCAGATTTACACTTTTTTTTCATATCTAAACCCAATTTTTTTTAAAAAAAATGTAGGGAGAGAGTCTTGATCGATATATAATCCAAAATATGGAATTTTTTTTCATAAATCATTTCAATATAAAAGGGTTTGGCTACGGGAATGCAACATATGAAAATAAACTATTTTTTTTAAATAAAACAATTCCTTTGCATGCATGCATTAATAGCATTTTTTTTTCTCGAGTTTACAAGCCAAGTATAACATATATCATAAATTTGTCTTCCTGATTTTCTTTTACAGAAATAAATGCGAATAGGAATGATACACTTATTTGCATGCACATTTTGACATATAGTATGGCTTTGCCCAATTGAAAATTTACTGTATATGTTATGAGTTCACTAAATGCAAAATCTTTGACAAAAACCCAATCACACCATAAACGGAAAAATACGATATCCAACATGATCTACAAAAATAAGGAATTTGGTCCCAAATCAAAAATTTCAACCAATAGCATAATCCAAGTAACAAACCACAGATCAACCGAAATTTCAACTTGTCTTATCATGAGAGAAAACTGAAAATAAAAACAAGGTCCAATATATAAAATAGTGCCACAGGTCTAAAGGGTTTTTCTTAATGCTAGATGAAACTAATAATCCTCTCCCTCAATCCATAGCCGGATCATCCTCCGAGGAATACATTTCCTCGGGATCCTCCTCCGACGAAGTATCTTCTGCCGAGTCATCACCCACATCTATCGGATTTTCTTCCGAACTTCCCACTGGAATATGAGGTGGCGTAGGTGGTTGGGGTTGCGGTGGTGGTGGTGGTTGTGGTGTTGGTGGAGCAAAATAGTGTGGATGACCCCATATTGGCTCACCGTGGATAAAAAATCCGTATTCCCTTAATAAAACATCGACGTAAGTCTCAAATTGAACCTGTGCTATCCGGTGAGGAGAATATAACGACATTCTTCAGAACTCCTCCATCGCAATATCTCGTCCCTTCTTGGGTATGGTTTCACGAACCTTTCGGGCCGCTTCAGTTTGATGTAGTAAATCCCCAGGTGCCACATGATCCCTCCAAGGATCACACATCTTGACAATATTATGAAAAATCCCCCTATGAACATCCCATTCGTAGTACCAAAACTGATTATCCGCCATCGTCCTACATAAATGATAGAGAAGGTTCAGAAGGCCTTCTAAGTTCTTTCTAAATTCAAGGACTAAATTCGAAATATAAAATATTTTATCACCTCATGAGTCTAAATAACTGAAAAATAACAATTTCAACATGACAAGCAAGAAATCACATACTCACTCAACTGAAAATAAAACTTTATACCTTGATACTGGAGCGCGTGGTGACCGAATGACTCATGAAATCAATTTAAATGCATGAATGATTCACGGAGTCTACAGGAAAGTAGACCCGCTCTGATACCATACTGTAACACCTTAAATTTATTAAAGTATTAAACTAATTTTTAATGATTATAATTGATGCGGAAATGTGAGTATATTTTCTTTAAAAATAATCTAACTCAATTAGTTAAAGCATTCGAGTAGAAAAAATAAATACTTGAATTTAATAGAATAAAATTCTACTTGATCAATTAAAATAGCAGTGCTACTGAAATATTTTTATTTGAAAAGTTTATCATAAGTTCTAAAAATAAAATAAAACACAATAGCATGAGTAGATGTCCAAGAAACAACATGATCCATAAAACAATGAATTATAAATAATTGCCTTAAATAAAATTTGACTAATGTAAGCGGAAGAAATGGAAATTGACTTGACTAATCATTCGATCTCCCACACGCCACCAAATCAAATTACCTGAAAATATTAATGAGGGGTGAACATATATAAAATATACTCAGTGTGAGAAATTATGCAAAGATTTGCCCAAGTTAATAAAACAGAAGCACGCATATAACTGATACTGAAAACTGATAGTACCTTAGTACCGAAACATGATAGTACATTAGTACTAATTGAATCGCATAGCGACATTGATATTTGTGCACAAATAATGAGAGCCAAATGAATGAACATAAAGTCCAAGTGCTCATTGATAATAACATGAAATACAGCAAACACATGATATTAAAAAGGGCAAAAATATAAATCAACGACATAAAATAAATGAAATCCCACACCTTAATTAAACTGATGAGCTTCGAGTCAAACACTATCAATAACCTAATGTCTTAGTCACGCCGCACCTAGAATATCATTAGAAAAACCCTTTAAATGCATGATTGACACTAAAATGCAAACAATCTAATTTGAGTTGAACATTAAATAATGAATGTCGACTTTCATACAAAAAGAAAAATCTATGAATTAATAGCATGAGTTCTGATTAGTTACAAATTGAAATCTAAGTACAGTTAATTCCAAAAATGAGTTTTCCGAAAATAATTTGATTAGTAACAAAACCAATAAAAAAATAGGTACTGTATATGCGAAAAAGAGTTTATTGAGAAGAATATGATTAATTAATGGTCTAACTAAAATTAAGTAAGACCACAAGATAAGTTAAAATGTTTCAATAAATTTTTAATTAAAAATAGAATCTGACAAAGATTACCAAATGAATAATCTAACTACTCTTTTAATTATCACCAAGGTATTAACCAACTAATATTTAAAAATAATAATTTATATAATAATTACGCATGATACAATAAATTGTTTTCACATAACAAAATAATTATATAGCCCAAGTCTATACATTCAGATATAATAATATTAACAAACAAATACCTACTGAACACCTAAACCTTAACAATATTAATTAAAAGTAGAACACATAACTTAGAAATTTGTCCATGTTATATCATGTATCACGTCTGGGACTGTGTGCATGTATATTTTTAAGAAATACCAATTTAAATAATTCGTATAAATACATATTCGAATCTTAAATAAAAACCCAATTAAAAATTGAAGTATAAATGTAATAATAAACCTCTAGATTGTACTATAAATGTAATAATCAATAATCAATTTCCAGATTATAGATGAGCTTAAAAAAAATAATATAAAATGATGTCTATAAATATCAATATGAAATTCCTAATAAAAAAATAAAAATAAATTTTCGACTACTGGAGTTAAAATAATTCTTTACGGTCATGCAAATTTTGTAATTAAATTCTCAAAATGCGAATGACTAAATATAAATATAATATTAAATTTAGCCCGAAATCGATAGGCCGGCCTGAAAAAATCGAATAAAAAGGTGGGTTAGGGCCATGAACTTTTTGCCCGAAATTTTTTTTAACCGATTCGGCCCGAACCGAATAGGCCCGAAACCGAAACGGGTTGGCCCGATTGACATCCCTACCTATATTTCTTTAGACTAACTAGTTATTATAATTTCTCATGTTTTAATTTATTTAATTTATAATATTATAATATTATTATTTCTTTTAATAAATGATAAATATTTTGAAGATGGAATCAAACATGAAGTTGAAAGGGCTTCAAATATTGTTAAAGTAGAAAAAGATTGTACTTCAAATTAGATGGAAGATTAAGCTATAAATAGATTGGTGGTGTAGTTTAAAATGATTATTTTTGGAAGAACAAATTATGATTGAATATTATTGTCATTTTCATGTCATTTATTTTTGTTTTCTTTCATTTGATACAGTTTGATCTTAATTAAATTTTGTATTTGTCATGTTCTTTTCATTTTATCTTATTTTTCACGTATTAATTTATTTTAAGAATAAGAAATAATGATTATTTAGGAGAATTATCAAAATATAATTTATACATATGGAAAAAAAATCATAAACATGTTGGCCCGACGGGCTAGCCCGAAAACCGAAGGGTTAGGGTTAGGGCTGAAGATTTTGAGCCCGAAGAAAATTTTAACCGAATAGGCCCGAACCGAATAGGACCGAAACCGAAGCGAATTAGCCCGAAACCGAACGGGTTAGCCCGATTGACATCCATATACATCACTAAATCGAAAATAGGATGCATTTTCACTTAATACAGAACATTTAATTGATAGCATAAATAGGTATAGTTATACATATATGATGTGCCTTGTACGATGCGTGTGTAATTGGTGTGTGTATATATATATAATTATCATATAATGTGGAGAATTATAATGAATGGAAATGAAATGATTGCCAAAAATTTGTTCCTTTCTGATGAAGATTGATAGTTATTAACATAAATGATATAATATAATAATACATATTATCTTTTGGTGTACACATCCATACGCAATCATTATAAAAGCCAAGCATTCATATTATAGCTATTAAAATTCCATTTATGATATAAACTCCAACATTTTTTTCTTTCGAAATAAAATGTCGAACAATGGATTCCGAAAAATAAATTTTAAAAATTGAAAATGACGTTCAGTTCATTGTAGCATGAACATGAAAAAATCAATAAATATTTTAAATACCAATCCGATACAATATTGATATATCCGGAAAAAATAGACTAATTAAAAAGAAATTGCGATATTGTTATAGTGATTACTACACAAATTTAAGGAACAATAAACATCATTGCTAAGAAATGTGGTGTCTTAGAAAAAAATTAATCTTTTATAATAGGATACTAGGGTTTTATTTTCTATGTTTAAGATAAATTCAACGGAGGGAAAAAATATTAATAATTCATTCCCTTCTCCAAAACAAATGAATAATTCGACAATCTTACCAAATTAAAAAATTTGACTTCCCCCCATATATATATTTATATATATAGTAACGTGAATATTCTAAATACATGCATAATGAATTTCTATATAATTTTAATAAATAAATCTTAATTTACTGAAAATAAAATTGAATATATATCTAGGGGCGCGACTTAGACTATACCATAACTCGAACATTGAGTAAATTTAAAATTCAAAATTTTGATAATTCATATAATTCAAGATAAATACTTTATTTAAACAGTGATTGAAAAAACGGATTGTTACATGTCAAACTCAACCTACGGATGGGGGGAAAGGAACAATATGTGCGTCTTGTCTCATTCTCGTTGACTCTTCATGACGGGGCACGAGATTGGTTATACACTCTGCCAACTGGCAGTATAACCACATGGGCACAACTGCAGTAGAAATTCCTGGAGAAATATTTTCCTGCATCCCGAGTCCAGGAGATGAGGCAAAGAATTGAAAGTCTGAAGATGGGCATAAATGAGAGTTTCTATGACTACTGGTGTCGATTTCAGAGCATGTTGACAAAATGCCCACAACACCAGATCACGATCTGATCTAATACTTTGTGTCTGGGTTGAGATCACAAGACAAAATCATTGTCAATGCTTCATGTGGAGGATCTATCTTGAACAAGCTACCAACAGAAGCCTTCCGAATTCTAGCAGAATGGCTGATGAAAATAGAGATGAAAGTGCTGAGGGCACAAAGACAGTTCCAAACACTGAGAAATCAACGCACCTCGAGGTCAAACTGGAAAGGATTTTGGATTAGATGGAGAAAGTGATGAACCATACTAGAGCACCAAAGAAAAGAGTGTATGGAGTTGCAAGAGCGTGGTCCATTTCACTAATGAATGCCCAACACTGCAAGAAGAGGACGTCGCTGAAGTTAACTCTCTCAGTGGGCATAACAACAATAACAACAACAACAACAACAACAACAACAACAACAGGCGATATGATCCCCACTCTCAAACATGCAGTCCTGAATGGAGGGATCATGAGAATTTCAGATGGAAGATGAATGATGTCTACCAACCAGATTTGCCACCACTACCACCGAGGGCATGCGAAGAACTCAGCCTGGCCGAACTAGTCCATGACATGGCCAAAGAGAATATGAAGTCACAGCAGGAGAGTGAAAGGTTCAAACAAGAGACAAGGGCTGGTCTGCAACATGTGAGCAAGCAAATTTCCCAACTAGCTCAAGATCTTGCCTAACTGAAGGAAAGAAACGGACAATTACCATCTCAGGTGGTAAATCCCTGAGAACATGTGAACGCTATGACCACAAAGAGTGAAGAAAAAGTGATGAAAGCTGAACTAAAAGGAGACACTGAAGGCGTAATGAAAGAAGAAGAACAGACACAGGAAGAGGTTGTGGAGCCCACAAGGCAAGAAACAAAGAAAAAACCTCCCTTTCCTGAGCGTCTTGCTCACGACAGAAAAGACGAGGAGATGAAGGAACTTCTCAAGGTCTTTCGAAAAGTGGAAATTAATATTCCACTACTGGATGCAATAAGGCAGGTTCCTCATTATGTCCATTTCCTAAAAGAGCTGTGTACCAAGAAGGTACGATTTGAAGATGATGCGAGACTTTTCATGGGAGAAAATGTCTCTGCAGTGCTACAGAAGATGCCAAAAAAGTGTGAAGATCCTGGCATGTTTGTCATACCATGCATAATTAGGAGCAAAAAGATTGAAAAGATAATGCTTGATATCGGTGCATCCATAAACGTCATGCCCATGATGATTTATGAAGAATTGAATCTGGGACCACTCAAAGAGACAAGGGTGATCATCCAGTTGGCAGATAGATCAAATGTCTATCCCGAAGGTCTAATAGAAGATGTCTTAGTGAAAGTGGGGGAATTAATTTTCCCAGAAGATTTCTATGTCTTGAACATGGGCAACACGGCACCGTCTACATTCGTTCTTCTGTTAGGGAGGCCTTTCATGAAAACTGCTCGCACTAAAATCAATGTCAATGAGGGCACGCTGACATGTGAGTTCGATGGCCAGGTAGTTGTGTTCAACATTTATGAAGCCATGAAGTACCCACAAGATCCGGAGTCAGTCCACTTTGTGAACCATTGCTATGCCCAATCTCAAGCCATTCTGGGACACATGAACAATCAAGAATCTCTGGAATGGGCATTGCAAGCTGGGTTGACTGACTACGATGCCCTCAATAAGGATGAGGATACCAGGGATGCTATCATGATGTTGTACTCTCTGGAAGAATTACCACATGGAGTGGTGGATTTCAAAATGCCCACAATGACTCAGACAAACAGGATGCTTCCATCAGTGCAGAGGGTACCAAAGCTAGAATTGAAGAATCTCCCTGACCACTTAAAGTATGCCTATCTTGGGGAGAATGAGACACTGTCGATTATCATAAGCAAAGGACTGAACCTTGTTGAAGAAAACCGGCTATTGAGATTGATACGCATCTACAAAGAAGCAATGGAATGGACTTTGGTCGACATCAAGGGGCATAAGCCCTGCAGTGTGCATGCACAGAATTCTCCTGGAGGACGATGCCAAACCGATGCGGGATGCCCAACGCAAACTAAACCCCGCAATGAAAGAAGTTGTACTGAAGGAGATACTCAAGTTACTGGACATGGGGATCATCCACCCCATTTCAGACAGCAAGTGGGTAAGCCCAATTCATGTCGTGCCCAAGAAGTTAGGGATCCAGGTGGTGAAAAATGAGAAGAATGAGCTTATGCCCATAAGGCTACAAACTGGATGGAGAGTTTGTATAGACTACCGGAAACTCAACACCGTCACAAGGAAGAATCACTTCCCATTGCCCTTCAAGGATTAAGAGTTACAA
Organism: Perilla frutescens; assembly: GCA_026008535.1. Taxonomy (NCBI): domain Eukaryota; kingdom Viridiplantae; phylum Streptophyta; class Magnoliopsida; order Lamiales; family Lamiaceae; genus Perilla; species Perilla frutescens. The sequence continues at coordinate 64,741,237 of BRKX01000003.1, read as the reverse complement.
GAGATGAGGCTAGAGGCCTATGGCAATGCAGAACTCTATAAGAAAATAATGAAAAGAACTCATGATCAACTCATTCGCCACAGCCATTTAAGCGTGGGAAAAAGGTTCTACTATATAATTCCAGGCTAAAGCATCTCAAGAAATCAATGGTTTCATTTATAGAGGCTCTCGGGCTCCAGCTCATTGAGCCTATATACATGTAAACCTAAGGAGTGTCGTGCCCACGACAATAACTGGGGCGCTGACTGGGATGCAACCCAGGTTTATTTGTTTTTTTATTTATTTTCTTTTTTATGTTTTTTGTAATTTATTTATTTCCTTTTGAATGTTTATTTTTTGCTATGTTAGTCTAAGAGTTAGATTTCACGGCTGTATTTTGTTTTTGGAGTATTTTAGGAAACAAATTCAGGTGAATTTTTTCATGGAAGGAAAGAATCTAGCCAATTTCGATGCTTCCAGCATGGAGGGTACCAGGAAAGGCAATTCCAGGAAATTTAGGATCTCTCTGCCCCCGTGGGCACAGCACAAGATTCCATACAAGGAAACCCTAGAAGCCCAAAAGTCGTCTGACGGGCTTGTCACATCAATTCAAATTGAGTGGCTAGAATGAATCCAAGTATTAAACCCCAACCCTTCCTCCCAAAAATTCACTCGCCATTTTCACCTAAAATTTTTAAAAAATTACAGCCTCTTCTCTCTCTCTAAAAACTCCCTCCCTCAACCGTCATAACCACGATCACCATGGCCCTAAAAACTCGCGCTACCAAGTCCACAAAGAAGAAGGTGGAGTTCACCCCTTCCACTTCACCGGAAAATTCTAGGGAAACCACCACCGACGCTGCTACACCAACCAAGCCGTCGAGCACTGCCGCCATGAACATTCAACCTCTCACCACCGTCGAACCACCGCCTTCACCCATTTCCATCCGTGAGTCCGAAAAGGTTGACGAACCTTCTCTAAAAATTGTGAATGAAACCGCTGATGAGATCGACGACCAAGAGGAGGCCAGCATGCAGCAAGATGTAACTCCTGAGCCGACATTGGAGCACACTCTTGAACCCTCTAGAACTGAAAATTTGAAGAAGGTAGCCGCAGCAAAAGCTAAGTCACAGACCTTGAAGGAAGAAGCAGTCGTCGCCGACGCTGTCGGAGGACGAGGAAGCCGATGAGAAGGCTGAGAAAGAAAAAGCTGAAAGTAGTGGGGAGTCGCGAGCCCATAAGAGTCAGGATGACCAGTCTCTGTCTCTGAAGGAAGCTGCTGGGGGCACAACAGATACGCCATCTATATCTGTCAAAGGAAAAAGGGAAAGCTGCTTCCAAGTCGTTTGCAAAGAAGGGCAAAACTGTAGTTAGCCCAACTTCTGGAAAAGTCATGCCAAAAGGAGAAAACGTCTTGCCCACAAGGGAGATCGTGCATAGAAAGACCATCCACTTCGATCGTTTGCTATCTTGGGCATCGAGCAAGAGGTAAGAGAACTCTTCTCTAACATTGGTTGGTCATTTTTCATTGAATGGGACTGTTTGATTTTTTCTAAGTTGGTCTATGAGTTTTTCCATGATCTGTCTATGAAGAGTATGGGGAAGGGAGGACACTTCTACAAAAATTTTCAAGTTTAAAATTTTTGGTAAAAATTTCAATCTTTCTGCTGATAAATTGAACATAGGTCTGGGAATTATTTCATTTTTAGATCTGAATGATAATGAATATAAGTCTGCTGTTGTCGTGGTGCCCACGGATGAGAATGTGGAGGAGAAGTCGGCTAAGTTAGGTGACGGTTCCAAATTCAAGTCTGGAACCAGCAAGGGATACATGCTGAAAAGCAGTGCCCTTCGCTTTTGTCACCGAGTGCTCGCCTATAACTTCTTTGGCCGAAAGGATAGCTCCAACTCCATCACCAATCAGGAGTTGTTTGTCCTCTGGTGCATGGTGCACAAGAAGAGGATAAACTTTGGAGCTGCGGCCATCGCCCACTTCAAGGACACTGTGGCCCATTCTAAGAATCGCATCTCCTATGCCCAACTGATTACCCATCTTGCTGAAAAACTGCATCTATTTGATCCTTCATCCACTAATCTATATTGCAAGCATGTTGAGTTGTTTGATTTAAACTGCTTAAAACGTATGTTGGATATTTTTTACGATGAGGAGGGGAAACCCGTGTTTGGCATACCGAAGCTAGAAGCTTCGAGTAGCCTTAGTTTTCCTTTGAATGTAGGTCCCAGCAAGAGGCCCCCGAGGGCACAGCAGCAAGAGCCAGCAGCCACCACCATCATTGCCAGACTAGACTGATTGGAGACGGCCATGTTCGCTTACTTCAAGCACGTCGAATTCAATTATCCGACCCCCTTTGATGCCTAAACCGGTACTCTTTCCCTTAGGTTAGGTTTTTTTTGTTTTTTATGTCTGTATAGGTGTCTCCCATTTTCCACACTTTGCTTAAGGCAAAGTGTGGGTGTGGGCATTAGGAGTCCTTTATTTTATGTCTTTGTTGTTTTTTTTTTTTTGGTTTGTAATTAGATGACCCCCGTACTGACCCACTTTGCTTAAGGCAAAGTGTGTGGGTAGAGGGGCCCTCTAATGTTTCGTTGAGTTTGCGGTTAGTAGGATAACCTTCTCGCACCCACTTTGCCGAAGGCAAAGTGTGTGGGTGGGGGTTACTCTGTCTTTTTTGCGTTTTTTTAGTTATCAAGCATGTGTAAATATTTGAACTTAAAAGCATGGAGTCTAGGGTCTTGTGACCATAAGGCAGCATATTTTAATGTATTGTCATTTCAGCATGCCCATGCTACTGCTTATATGATGAATGAACTAAGTACATTGTGAGGAATTGAGCTTGAATTCACAATGCATGTGCTACTTCTTTCTTGTGTGATTTCTGCATTTTTGAATTTAGGTGAACTAGAACTAGCTTTTGCTCTATTCTGAGGTCACAAGGAATTTTGGGTATGCTACTGAAATGCTTAGGCAAAATTTCTTTCTGAGCCCACAAAGCCAAATAAAACCACCCTGATATTATCCCTTGCAGCCCTTTTTGAGCCGAAAATGAATAAAGCCATGGTCATATTCCTTCTTGAAAACCACAAAAAAAGACCATGGGCATGAGAGGAGGATAAATCTTGTGTGTTACAAGTCATAGAATGCCAAGAGAAAGAAAGAAAAAAAGAGAAAGAAAAAGAAAAAAAAGGGGCCAAAATAAAAAAAAATGAAATAAAAAAGAAACCCCAAGAAAATAAATGTGCAAAAAGCCCATAAGATAAAAAATCTGGGCATGTGCTTAAATAAAATGGGCTCGGTGGCAAAGGCCAGTAAGAGTCAAAATGAGTCTCCTAAAGGGAAAATTCGACTAAAAACTGAGCCAAGATCCAAATATTTCCTACCTTAAACTCGAAGCCCCATTGCAACCTTAAAGACCTTAGCATAGGTATGCCCACTATACCAACAGTGGTGGAGGAACAAGAGCAATTGCAAGCCTATAGTGACCCTCGGTTCAATTATGTTTTTCCTTGAGCGTAAACACTTAGCCAAAAACACTTGAGTGAGGAAAGCATGAGCGAACCAATAACTTAGTCATTTTGATTTGTAGTGGGCATTATGTATTTTTTTACTATTTATATGTTGTTAAGTGTGATCAGGTACCTAGGTCTCTGTGCCCGCAAGGCATTTACTTTTACATGCTTGATTTGTCGTGTCTTTGTCTTGAGTCTGTATTTTCCTCCTCTTTGTTTTCTGTTGTTTTTCTTTTTTTGGGCACGTTGTACCCACATACTTGAGGGAAAGTATGACTAAAGTGGGTGGGTGTGATAATTCCAAAATTTCTCATATTTTTATGTCTTTTTCTCGTTCTTTTATCCTTTATTTTTTCTATTTTTTGAGTCGGAAAGAGTCAGAATGGGCACAAGGGGCAGCAGGAGGCAGGAGAATCACTTCTGGAGAGCACAAGGGTGCCAATGATACCAAGATGGGCAACAACTTCTCAGCGAAAAGCTCTCTCTCGAGCCTGGCAGAAATCGCCCTCCATTCCAGCAAAAGCTGAAGAAGAAGTTTGTGATCGTGCCCACAACAACCCCAGTGTGATTAAGAGGAGAAGGAAAGGAGACTGGGCACAAGGGAAACTAATGCCAGCTACAGTAGGAGCAATGCACCCTAGCCATCGAAGGAAAGAGGAGCCGCGGAAAGCAAGTTGACGCTTCCAGAAGGATGCTCGGCTCTACAAGAAAAGTTGCTATGTCGGCGCAACTAAGGCACGGAAAGTACAGAATCTGCGACTCAGAATCTTCTAAATAAGGGAAGAATCTGCCACATATGGAAAGTCTTGGGCATCGCGGCTGCGTGTTGGGCTGAAGATCCCCGGCGTTTCGGGGAGTTTACCTAGTATCTTTGTACTTCTATATAAGTAGATCTCATGGCAGAAAACAAATACCTCTCGAACAAGCAATACACTTTATATTTTACTTAGTTTTATTTTACTTTATTTGCAATAGGTCTCGGGCCTTATGCCCGCAGACATTTAGGATTTACTGTTTTATGTTCTTCAATCCAGCGTTGGAGTTGGATTTATTTTGTAGTTTAATATAAGTAAGTTTTTCATTTATATTATGTTTTATTTTATTTCTTTTAATTATTATTGTTCTAAGTCTAGTATGAGCGGCTAGACTTGTTATTCCGGATTGAACAAGGATAAGAACTTAATGAACACATAAGAACCGTGAGGTTTATGGGAATAAACTGTGTGAATCTGGTTCTGTCGTGTAATCATTTTCTTTGTTGCATTATATAGTGGTCTAAGCTAGTTAATCGTGTCCGATCACTCGTTAATTAGAATTATGTTCACTACGTCTATAAATGGTCAATGAATCGTAGCTATGTGTTGGTCATAAAGGGTTGGGATGCATCACAGGTACTGAGGGCATACGAGAGATCTTTGTCTAGGTAAATATGGGTCTGTCTAGATCATAATGTTGCTTTGTTGCTTACAATCATATGAGAGATTAGGGTTGGGTAACAAGTTAGGGTTTAGGGGACGAGATATCACCTCTAAGCTAAACTGAAAGGATAGATTGGGTACGTTGAGAGAGATCCGGTACCTTTAACCAGATAATTAGCTTTGCATAAGTAATCAGTGTGCCCATGATCGGTCAAGTGTTTGTTAAGTTCGAAATCTAAGTTCTAATCCGGAATACGTTACTACTGATATTTTCTTTTTCTGTTTTGTTTTGTTATGTTATTTTATTTTACAGTCTTTAAATACAAGTACGGAGACCACAACAATCCTCAAACCTTTTGGAAAAGTGACACTGAAAGATAGATTTCGCAGCTCCTCGTGGGATCGACTCTTACTCACATAAAGCTTGTTACGCCTTGCTGTAGGCATAAGGATAACTCTCTCTTGAGAATTATTCTAACCGCGAAATGACCGCGTGTCACTTCTCCTCCTAGCTACTTTTAGGCCATAAAATCCTACTTTTTGACACAAAAGCTCAAGTTTTGTACGAACCTAGCCTGACTCACCAAAAGAGCAAAAGTGAAGGAAACAAAATAAAAATCACACAAAAACAAAGGAAAAACACATACTAAAAATACTAAATTCCTATGATAAAATAGGACAAACAAACACCAATCATGGATGCTATGTTATTAATTTAATTCTGTTATTCTTCCCTTCTTATTATTGTGTTCAAGTGTTCAAATGCTTTATTTTGTGCTTCGATTACTGGCCATAATTGATTGCATGTGTAGTTGGTAAATTTGAGACTTGACAGAGATAATTGACCAACGGGATTAATTGAACATTTTGATACACGTTCTTCATGAATCTATAGGAGATAAAATATGATGCTTTAAGGAGTTAATAAATTCACCTATAGACGAAAGTGATAGGAAATTTATTAATCAACGACTACCTTGAGACCTGGTGGAGATAGGTAGCAGCTTTTCTGATTCTTCACCAATAATCAGATTAAAGTGGAAATTATTAGGATTGGATTAATACATACTCGATACACGTGTACTGCATTCCCTAGGATTAATCTTTATTAATTAATTGAGTTTGTTAATTGATTTAATTGCTTTGCTTGGGATATTTAGTTTAATTGTTCTTGTTTAATTATTCTAATTTTGTTTTTGATTGGTTTAAATTGTGTCAAGCTTTAGTAAATCCAAAGAAAATTTAGGTAGCCTGGATAATAGAAACATGTTAGCTTAGTACTCAGTGTGGTCGAATTTACAGTCTCTATGGATACGATACTTGATTCACCAACTATATTGCATGTCCTGTGTTAGTTGCAGAATTGTGCATAAAAATAAGTGCATCACGAAGTAAATACTATCTACATCATAACACTCTATAAAAAAATCCAAAAGCCCAGAACATTGGTTTTTCTCCATAATAAGGAACAAGTGAATCAATAGATGGAGAAGCTCTTAATGCAGCTGCCTTTGTGTGCAATTTGCATGCAGACGTCAATATTAGATTTATTCAACCAACCACAATTTTTATTTTGTGTGCAATTTGTATAGTAACGGGCCACATCGATTTTAATACCCCCAAGCTATTTTATTTGTATTATATTGTACTTAAATTCATTACGTTGCAGATTAAACAACAACGTTTAGTTAAGCTCAAGTGAGGTTTATGCCAACATCAAACAAGATTGAGCCGGATGATTGAAAAAATAAAAAGGTACAAGGCGAAGAAATTTTAGTTTTGTCATCCAGTCATCCAGAACGATTTATATATACACAACCAACAATTAATATAACAACAATCATTCAAATATTTTCCCTAAACTATAAGAATCTTTTTTTTATTTAACTATAATAGCAGGCGTTCTCAATTTGTGTCGAATTAAACTTGAATAGAAAAACTCATATTAAATTACTCACCAGTAATTCGGGAAAGACGTTCCCCATCTTTATTGGGCAAGGGATGCAGCGTCTATTTCATCTGAATGAATTGAGAAATCAAAGGCAAAATCATACACTGAATTGACAGCCACCGCATAAAGAAAGAGAAAATCAGGCTGCTCGATTTCGTGCTCGGTGAAAGGGTACAGTTGGGGGGTTCGGCCGTTGCAAATAGGTAGTTTTCGGTGAAGTGTTTTTATACAGAGACCAGAGAGCTTTTTTAGGCAGTATGGAGAGGCTATTATTTACCAGGGTTTTGTAAGATACATTCCAAGGTAATTAACTAATTATAAAGAATACATATTTAAATATGCATCGTAAAATAAATTATAAGGAATATACTGTATATTGTAAAGATTATGGTACGCATAAATGAAAATTTATTTATTATAACTCCAATTTTATATATTTATTTATAATTTATACATTGTTATTTCAAATATTATTTTTATCCTTTTCTTAAAAAATATATATATATTTTTTAAAATAATTATAATAATGAAAGATATTAATTCCAAAAAAATATCGCGGTAAAAGACAAAATTCACAAACCAAAATCTCAAACGAAACCAAAAATATAAAATGGTAGGTTAACCAATCTAATATTTTTTAAAATTTTAATAAATCCTACACCACCTTATATTTTAATAACAACACTAAAATTACAACAGTGCTATAAACCGTTGTATAATTTCACAATACCTACCTACAACGATTCTAAGAACTTTATCCGTTGTCATTAAAAATATTTAAAAAATACAACAATTTACCAAAGCGTAATAAATTTCAAAATTGGTATCTACAATGGTTGAAATTACTGTTGTATAATAACCGTTGTCTAATGCAAATAATACAACGCATAATAACAACGGTTTATATAGAATCATTGTCTTTTACAAAACGCGCTGATGCAAAGACAACGGTTTCATAATGAACCGTTGTGAAATTCAATATTACAACAGTTTTTTAATAAAATCGTTGTCTTTAACCTGTCGTCTATTGACATATTTGTAGTAGTGATTGATTGTTTTCGCACATTGATTTTCTATGAGCACTTTAGTTTGGATCTCCCAAACTGATCTTCAAATTTGTCCAATTACTAATTGAGATCTAGATTAATTTACTGTTAGTTGATTTGAGTCCCATACTAACTTTTCTTCATTGATCACATGAGTGAGAGATCCAGACTGATCATCTTTGAGGAATTCAGTGTTCGACACTGAAATGCCTAACCTTTTCAGACTTAAATGAATTCAGTCTTTATCAATCTTGATGACAACTTCTGTCTGGACCTTTGCTTGGTCACTGAACGCATTGCTAGATTGAAATATCCCTATTACAAGCTATTATAACTCAATATATAACTTAGGGGTATAGATTCTTATTTTATTCATCGTTTTGTCATCATTCAAAACCATACAAAATTTCCTAACAAGATGTATACTTTCTCTGAATATTTTTTTCACTAGTTGTGGAGTAGGTAAGGTGGGGTCAATCCGGTGTCTGACAAAAGTGTTTGCTTAATAATAAATTGTGAGATACATGTTTTATTGTTCATGTTTTATGGCAACAAACGGACCTCCATTGCTCCCACACTAACAAAACTAAAACTTATGAAGTTGAATGTTCGAATAGATAATGATTGCAACATCCATCAATTGTTTCTATTGATTAGGGGTGGCATGTCCATCTATGCATGGAGGAACTTGAGAATTGCATAAGGTGTGTGCGCGCACGCGGGAGAGAGAGAGAGAGAGAGAGAGAGAGAGAGAGTAAGTGTGTGTGTGTCTTGTTAGCTTATACCTTAGCATGCACGTCATTGTGAACACTGTGTGTGGAATTCACGTCATCAATTTATATTATAAAAAAATTATTATGATATAACTAATCATAATTAACATTTGTAGCTAAGAATTGAAATTTTAAAAAACTATACACCCTAGTAATGGAATAATCAACTAATAAGTTCATTTATTTCATGTTTTTATGGCATTTTATTCGCTATAAATGTCCTTTTTAGTCTATTTTTGAGTAAAAAAAGAATCAGGTTGTGGTCAAGGGCATTTCAGAGGTCGAGCCTGGCGAAAGAGGCATTTTATGCATAATATTCAAGCTTATCTAAATGCCATAAATAGCACTCAGAGGCACAGGGAACTTCTTCAGCATTCATTCAATATTCAGAAAGTAGAATGGGCACAACGTCAAGGATGAAGCTGACTAGATGATGTCGTGCCCACATTGCTCGTGCAGACTCGACCAAAGGCCTGAAATGTGCACATGCAGAATTTTTTGGAATCAATTAAGTCAAAGGAAACATGAGAGATAGATATAAATTCGAGAAGAGTTGGTGCTAAGTTGGACTGCTGGAGAGGCGTGGAGATGAAGAGATGAGCTCAATCCTTGAAAAATAGGGATTTGATCAATAAACTGGATAAGGCTTATCCAGTCAGGTACAGAGGGCACGCTAGACCCGAAATGCAGTTGAAGACCCCTGCCTGTGGGGGGGATTTTGTAGTGGGCAGCTACAATTTTTTTGATGATATTTCTAATTGTAATGAGTTGTAATAGAAAGGATAGAGATAATAGAAGAAGGGGGGAGGATAATAGATGAAGGAGGAGGAAGGTTGAGGCTAAATTTTCTTATCCCATTAATTCCCCCAAATGAGCTTATATATGCACTTATATTGGTCCCCACAACATTACAATATGAAACCCTAAAAGTACTTTAAATTAAAATTAAAGCATAGTTTCTGCAACATAAAAGTAATACAGCTAACAACTCAACCACTATTCATGGCCCAATCCTGATCCAAGCCCAATTTTGCCGAGCCCGCTGTATTATCCAGACCCAATTTAGGACCCGCTCTTGATAAATTGACCTATTCCAAATCAATCAATTTCCCCTCTTTCGTCGGATCTGAAACATTTAAGCTCTCATCTTTCCCCTCTTTCAAACCCTCATCTTCAATCTTCAGCGAATCCATAATATTACCCCTATTTTGAATTGATTCTCGTCCCGGAGAATCAAAAGTTTTAAACTTGCTGTGAATGAAGGAGTTATCTTCCCAGGTATGGAGGTCTGGGTCGGAGCTGTGCCAGAGTACGAGAGTCTGGTGGATGGAAAAAACCAATCCTGAAGTCAACTCGGTGGAAAAGTGACTCTACTGGACATACGACGAATTGCCCATCCAAATTTGTTTTGGGAAGCTCCTGCACAGGTACCATTCTCTTCCCAATATGCTTTTTGAGTAGGGAGACATGAAAGATTGGATGGATTTTGGAGTTAAGGGGGAGATCTAGTTTATAGGCAACTGCTCCCACCTTTTCTAGAACAGTATAAGGGCCGTAGAACTTAGAAGAGAGTTTCAGGTTTCTCCTGAGACACTGAGTGTTGCCGGAATAGCTGTAGCTTGAGATAGACTTGGTCACCCACCTCGAAACTCCTATCTTGTCATTTGCGATCAGCAAACCATTTCATGCGTGTCTAAGCCTGAATTAAGTTTTCCCTGAGGTCCTGCATCATTTGTTGTCTTCTGTTGTTGAAGTCAGTAACCTCTGCATTATTGAAATCCACATAGGGGGTGACCGACAATGTGGGAGGTGGAACTCCATATAGGGCTTGATAAGGTGTGCATTTAAGGCTTGTCTGGAAATTGGTGTTGTACTAATATTCAGCCAAGGAGAGCCACTGAAGCCATTGCCTAAGATTTGAGCTTACCATGCACCTCAAATAGTTTTCCAAACACTGGTTTAGTCTTTCATTTTGGCCATCAGATTGAGGATGGTATGCTGAAGACATATCCAGTTTATTTCCCATCAATTTAAACAGTTTCTTCCAGAAGGAACTTATAAAAATTGGATCCCTATCTGTGACTATACTCACAGGTTGTCCATGCAGCTTGTACACATTTTCTAGGAAGAGTTTTGCCACTGATTCAGCTGAGTAGGGGTGTGAGAGAGGAATAAAATGGCCAAATTTGGTGAACCTGTCCACCACAACTAATATGATATTTTTTGCCCCAGATTTAGGCAGCCCCTCAACAAAGTCCATCAATATATGTGTCCATGACTGGTGGGGTATGGGAAGAGGCTGTAGTAACCTAGGATACATCCTATGATAAGACCTTTTCCTTTGGCAGGTGTCACACTCCTACACGCACTTGACAACTTCAGATTTCATGTTGGGCCAATAAAAAGCTCCCTTCAGTCTCATATAAGTATCCTCAATGCCTGAGTAACCTCCATAAGAAGAGTTATGTACTGCAGTTAGGATTTGAGACTTAAGTTCAGAAGAGTCCCCCACACTTAGCCTTTCTTTGTACCTCACTATCCCATCAAGTACTTGAAAATCAAGGTAGGAGTCCTTGTCTAGCACTTTAGCATTTATGATCTTAGTGAAGTAGGGGTCTTTCTGATAACTGTGAGTTACCTTTTGAACCCAAGTAGGGATTTCCGTAGTCAGGGCTACACATTCACCTTCAGTATCCTCCCTTCTAGATAGAGCATCTGCTACCTTGTTTTCACTACCTTTTTTGTAATAAATTTCATAGTTGAACCCTAGTAGTTTAGTCAACCACGTCTGCTGCATAGGGTTCATTACCTTCTAGTCCAGTAGGTATTTTAGTGCTTGCTGGTCTGTTTTAATAATAAATTTGTGACCCTACAAGTATACCATCCACTTCTGCACAGCTAATAGAACAGCTAGGAACTCTCTTTCATAGATGGAAAGAGCTTGATTTCTTGGACATAAGGACTTGCTGAGGTAGGCAATAGGTCTGCCTTCTCGTATTAACACAACCTCAATCCTTGTGCCACTAGCATCAATTTCTAGGATAAAGGGCTTGTTAAAATCTGGCAAAGCTAGGACAGGAGCAGTAGACATGGCCAACTTAAGTTTAAGGAAGGCTTCCTTAGCTTCTGGATTCCAATGGAAGTTATCTTTTCTTAAAAGATCAGTTAGGGGCTTGTTGATAACCTCATAGCCCCTGACAAACTTCCTATAGTAGCCTGTTAAACTAAGGAAACCTCTGAGTTGTTTGAGGCTCTTGGGTATTGGCCACATAAGCATACAATCCACCTTTTAGGGGTCAGTGGATACTCCCTCTTGTGTGATCACATGGCCCAGATATTCCACTTTAGTTTCTCCAAAACTGCATTTGCTCCTCTTGGCATATAACTTGTTAAGCCTGAGTAATGTTAAAACAACCCTTACATGTTTCAAATGATCTGCCCAATTGTTGATGTAGATGTATATATCATCAAAAAACACTAGTACAAACTTCCTTAACTGCTCCTTGAATGTTTGATTCATGAGTGATTGGAAGGTAGCTGGCGCATTACTTAGGCCAAAATGCATCACAACAAACTCAAAGTGCCCATGGTGTGTGCTAAAGGCAGTTAGATACCTATCTTGAGGCCTTACTATAATTTGGAAATAACCTGACCTGAGGTCAATTTTTGAGAAATATTTAGCATCATGCAGCTCATCTAATAGCTCATCTATAACTGGGATGGGGGTACTCATGTTTGATGGTGAGAGAGTGTAGGTATCTGTAGTCTACACACATTTTCCATGTCTGGTCTTTTTTCTTCACCAAAATAACCGGTGAAGTAAAAGAACTCCTGTTGTATTGAATAAACCTATACTCTTAAAAAATCTGTGACAATCTTCTCAATTTCATTCTGATGGCAGTGGGATGTCCTGTAGGGGTGTTGTTGCCTTGGGGTACTGTTAAGTTTGAGTGTGATGTGGTTTTCCACTCCCCTACTAGGTGGTAGCTCAGTAGGTTCCTCAAAGACATCTTTAAACTCCTCAAGTAGCCCTTCCATACTCGTGTTTGCTACTGAGTTCAAGCTCTATAGCTTGATGAGAAATACCTCCTCCAACTCCTCCTGGTTATCAAAATAAAATAGCTTATATAGGGAATGCCCAGAAATTATTTGACAATCCACTTATGATCTGGCAGCCTGTAGCTTGATTTTCCTTCTCTTTTGTGTGACTGTAAAGGTCATATTCTTGTAATCCAATTCTATTAGTATACAAGATTTGAGCCAATCACCTTCTAAAATCAAATCATATCCTTATGTCTGTAGAACCCTTATGGAGTACACAAAGTGAAGGCCCTGCACATCCCAGCTGAACCCTGTGGCTTGGGATTCACTGATAAGCTTCTGGCCATTAGCTACTCTATCCAATAGAGGGTTAGCCTTTTCCAAAGAACACCCCAACTTTCTTGTTGTAGCTTCTTGGATAAAAATCAATGTACTACATGTATCAATCAAGATCTACAACTCATGCCCATCAACCTTCCTTGTTACCCTAAGTGTAATAACATCTTTTGCACCAGAGATGGCATTGATTGACATTTGGGCCTCCTACATGTCAGACTCTCCTTTATCAAGAGGTAGACACTCTTCCATAGGAACTTGGCTAGATTGGATATAAGTAAGCTTCTCTTCTTCACTCATAATCATATAATGAATTCTATTCTTGCATATGTGACCAATCACATATGGCTCATCACAGTTATAGCACAGGCTCTTCTCTCTTCTAGCAGCCATTTCAGCTGCAGTTAGGAGCTTAGTGGGTGGTTTGAGTGTTGGTGAAAACTGTCTGATAGGGATGGCTGCCACTGTGTCTGGTTTCTTGTAACTAGATGACTTATTAGAATGTGTTTTCATGGGAGTTTTCAGCCTCTATAGTTTGTAGCTGGTTTCTACCCAACTCAATCACCTGCTGCAATGTTGTAGGATTGAACATATTAATTGCAGCTTGGAGATCCTCGCTCAGCCCACTTATAAAACTTGCCATAAAGTAGCCCTCAGAGTAATCAGTGTGATTGAACAACAACATACAAGCCCTCAATTCTTCAAATCTTTCAACATAATCATCATATGACCCCTGGTGTTTGAGCTTGTTAAATTCCATGATAATCTTAGTTTCTTTCAATTTCTTGAATCTGGCAAACACTATTTCCAGGAACTGATTCCAGGATAAATCCTTAAATTTATAGCTTTGGTTCTGAAACCATTGCTCTGCTTTACCCTCAAAATGTGAAGAGGCTCACACCATCTTTTGGGAGTCAGGTACATTAGGAACTAACTGGTAGTATTGATTGCATTTTAAAATCTATGAACGGGGTTGACTACCATCAAATTTGGGAAATTCTATTTTAGGGATAGGGTTTTTAACCTGCATATGTATGTTATCCACAATAGCCTTGTTTTTTCCAGAATCAACTGGGTATTGGCTATAAGACCCACTCTCAGCTACCAATGGGGAGGGTGGAGCTTCCAAAATAGACTGTTCTTCCTGTGTATCATTGCCCTTTGATAGATCAGAGAGCTGCAATTGTATATTGGTGAGTGTATGAGTGAGATGATCATATTTAGAGTTCACACCCTTAAACTGATCCTGCATCTGTGTGGTGATTTTCCCTAATTTTTCCTGCATTTTCAGCTATGCCGCTTCTCTTTTGGTGGATTCAGTGAGTAATACCTTATTCATTCTTTTTTGTGCTTCATGCAATTCTTTCAAGCGAGTGCCTTCGGCCATGATTCCAAGAACGTGGCTCTGAAATACCACTTATAGTGGGCAGCTACAATTTTTTTGATGATATTACTAATTGTAATGAGTTGTAATAGAAAGTATAGGGATAATAGAAGAAGGGGGAGGATAATAGACGAAGGAGGATGAAGGTTGAGGCTAAATTTTCTTATCCCATTAATTCCACCAAATGAGCTTATATATGCACTCATATTGGTCCCCACAACATTAAAATATGAAACCCTAAAAGTACTTCAAATTAAAATTAAAGCATAATTTCTGCAACATAAAAGTAATACAGCTAACAACTCAACCACTATTCACGGCCCAATCCTGATCTAAGCCCAATTTTGCCGAGCCCGCTTCATTATCCAGACCCGATTTAGGACCCGCTCGATGAATCGACCCATTCTAAATCAATCAATTTCTCCTCTTTCGTCGGATCTGAAACATTCAAGCTCTCATCTTTCCCCTCTTTCAAACCCTTATCTTCAATCTTCAACGAATCCATAACATATTTTAATTTGGATTGTAATCTATTTAAGCTAGTTTCATTTTCTGGAAATGGAGTTCAAAACACTAATACAATATTTCATTTTCTACAATTTAAATTATCATTTTATTTTTGTAAGCTGCCAAGGTAGCAAGCACAATCCAATAGGCTTTATGCCTTTGGGATTTAAGAACCGTTTTGATGCTCAATGTTGGTGTTGAGTCTTTAATCAATTTAATTCACTAAGTTCTTTACTTTAATTTATGTCTTTAAATTCTACAAGTTTAATTTCATCTAGCATGCTTGGTTAGATCTTTGATTCTAGTGTTTGAATGATAGGAAATGGTGTAAGTAAAACTGGACTCGTGAGGGTGAAATGGGTATAGTAATGCATGAAAAGTTTCTACCGATTCTTGGCCTTGTTCCAAGTGAGTATGTGTCTGAAATGCCCAATGTGGTTGATCACTTGTTAGACATAGAGGGCACACCACTATTAATTGAATTGGCGAATCGTGACTTTGTGTTGGTTCATATAGTAATAAGAGAATCGGTGGGTTGTTGTGGGCACACGAGGAATCGGTAAACATAATAAACTTGGGTTCATTTAGGGCACACTGTTGTCTATTTATTTACATCTCTTTAGGGAATCGGGGTATGGGTGATAGGTTAGGGGTTTACTTGATGAGGAATCACTTTTAAGCCTAATATGAAAGGATGAATGAGGAGATGCAGAGAGGAATCCGGTCTCCATAACTGGGTGACTTAGTAATGCATGAAAATCGGTGTGTCCATGATCGAGTAGTTTAGACTTAAACCAAATTCTAGTTCAAATACCGGAACCTTTTATTATTTGATATTCTCTTTAGTTTTGTTTTGCAGATTTAATTTCAGTAAGGTGACAACACAACCAACCCACTTTTGTAATTGGTTACTCGAAGGTGGAATCATATCAGCTCTCTGTGGGATCGACCTGTACTCATGAGCTAGCTACGCTTCTATGGGCACATAAGCATTTCAAATTTATTTTGAGCGTGAAACGACCGCGCGTCATCAACCATAAAATTAAATTAACAACTAAAAATATGAAAATTAAATTCTAAAAAAATTATAAATCCTAATTGGACATAATAAACCTTAAAATTGCAGCAATTAAAAAACTTAAAATTGTGAGGTTGTCATCATATTTTGGGAGTGTACCTCTAGTTGTATGATTATGGCTTCTATTAAAATAAAAAGGTAATTAAGCTATAAGAATGTTAATATAAGAAATTTTCCTGTTAACATGATTTCCCTTCTAAAAAAATTTCAAAACAAGAAATGCCATGATGATCAATTATTTTGGCACCATTTCATCTTCATCACTTCTACGTTGTAGTAATAATTTTCAGGAAAGCTTACCTTTTGATGCAGTAAGATTTCCACAACTAAGTCGTGTTGGTTTACAATGAAACTACTCTCGCCAAAACACCACCATGTCCTTCATATTCATTCTACGTTGCAGTCTTCAAGAGAGTTTAGATTCTGTCAAGAAAGACATACAAGCATATGGCCTTCAATAGAACATGTATAGGATGAGAACAATGGTCTTTTTCTTAAAGTGATTTTTAGGTAAATGCAAAGTTTGTTGTCACATTAATCATATGAGGGATCTTGAAGAGTGGCAAGACCTCAACCATCATCGCGATCTATGATTATGTGGCACAATTTGAAATTGAATTGAACATTAGACTAGACTACCCCGAGCCAGTGTGAAATATGCTCAACACATGTGTCCATAAATTATAAAAGCGTCCTTTTTATATTTTTGTAGTACTATTTATTAATATGCTTTATAGCATAAGATTAACTATTTTTCTTTAAATTCTTCACTGTCTATTTTCTGTCTCTTCACTTCTACTCCCCTTCTTTATTACAAGTGTGGCGCGCGCATGCACACACAGTAGATAGTTTAAGAAAGTTATTTCTTTTGCAACCAACTTATCATGTGGCTTAAATTAAATTTATAGAGATCTCTCCTAATTTTCTTAATTATTTGTTCATCTTCTCTATTTTTCTAGATTACAACGCACACTCTAGACTTTTATCTTTCTTTTCTAAACTATTTCTAGATGTTTTTTTTATCATTTCTATTCCAAAATATCATTGTTAATTCCATAAATCAAGTTTACATTTTTTTATGTCGAGAGTAACCCGCAGCCATTACCAAGGTGCGCACTAGGTAAACCTCACCCATGTATAATAGACTGTAAACCACACAGCGTCCCTGTGTAATAGTCTGTAAACCATACAGGGAAGGTAAACCACACCTAGTCTGTCCCTGTGTAATAGCTTATAAACCACACAGGGGAGGTAAACCACACTTGGCAGGCCAGGTGTGACAGGCTCAGACTTAGTGGTGTTGGTGATGGGATTCGAACTTGAGACTTTTAGCCTCAAGATAATACCACTCCACCGCTAGGCCATCCCCAAGGGAGATAAATCAAGTTTACTTTCCAACAGATATAGTTGTTTTAAGAACTAAACACGTTGTGATTTATATTACCAAAACAACATACAACTCTAAGTATATTGAATTACTTGAAGAGATTGAATAGATGCCCTAATGTATTTATTGTTTATAGTATTGACCATAAATTAAAGTTGTACATATATACCAGAAGATATTTTTCAAAATTGAAGTTATTAAAGTCTTATTTACGACCAACCATGTCACATAAAAGATTGAATGAGCTCGCTTTGATATTCATTAAATAAAATTTGTTAGGAAATATAATTTTGAAAAAAATATTAGCGAGTTTACTTCAAAAAAATGCTAGAAAATGTATCTTTAAATGATTTTTTTATTTTTTGAGTCTCTTACATGATATTGTTTAAAGTATTTTTTTATTTTGTTTCAACTTTATTCAAATAGTAGTGAACTCGCACATTAATTAACAGATTATTCTAGATAATACATCGGTGGTGTATTGAGAAGGATAGCAATAGGGTACTATTTTCTATTCTGACCTTAAGTGAGAGGACAAAGATCCACAGAATTTGGGTTCTTAACCCATACATCGAGTGCTTGATTTATCAATGAGTGAAATTCTCAGATAGGATCAACAATCTCGACATCTTAGGCAATGATGTTTACATATATGATGGGTCGTGCATCATATATGACAACCGTTTCTTGGTACACCAGGTTGATGATGTCTCATTGAGGAAACACAAAGATCATGGAAAGTCATGCAGGCAGAATATTAATTTATTCATACATGATAAGGAAAAATGTGTGGTACTACTCTCAGAACAAGATATTAATTAATTATAGCTGTTAGAAGTTTACATAATTAATTAATGGATATTATATCTTAAACATGAAGAATGATTGAATTAAAGAAGATAGCATATTCGTAAATATGTATTAAATTGGTAAGTCAGTGTTATTTCTTTAGTGGAATAAAAATAATACTTAATTTATTTAATTATATCCTAGTTATGGATATTGGAAATTAAATAAATCAATAAGCCAATTTAATATTCTTCTAGATTTCTATTGTAGCTTAATATAACCATAATGGAATGGGAATAAAACAATTGTTAGAGGCCTAAACCCATTATAGTTTGGAGACATAATTTTTGAAAATCACCTTAATAGATAAGAGGATTATTTTCAAAAATAACACAAGTAACACATCCCCTCCTTTATGATCCACTTTGTTTTTCCCTTCCTAGTTTGATACAATAATTTATTAATATTTTCAATTTCCTGATTATTGTATGATTAAGATTAATGTGTTCTTCTATTTTTGTTACAGGAACTCGAAAATCCATATGTCCATTTCTTTTTGTGAATTGGATCTAACATCACAATTTACTGTCGTCTGATTTAAAACTTCAAAACTATATATGCTTGAAAATGTACACACACCTTTATTAGTTAAAAGTTTGACACCCAAGAAGTTGAATTGTTGAAACAATTCATGAGAAGTATTATAAAGAGGTGCTTGGTATTTGTTAATGAGAGTGGGTAATGGGAATAAGAGAGAATCCATTATCATTCATGATACTTGGTATAGGAGAATATAAATAAAAGTAAGTTAATCATTCCCCTACTTTGATTAACTACCCTCGTCTTATTATACAGTCTTCTCCCAATCATTTCACTACTCAATGAACACATTAACCATTTCCCTATTCCCTTTTCAATTTTATTCTTCAATGTCACTGCCGATTTTCTTCGTCTAATATTTTGGCATCCGAAGTTCTAATTTGCAAGTTATCATCATGTAAAATATCTTCTTTCCATTTTTTTATATTACAGTCTCATGAATGATTGGACATGTGTTCTACAAAAAAATAATCAAGAAATCATCATCTCTACCATTTTTTCTCATGAATGATTGGGTTTTTCAAATCATTATTTATCTTTCTAAAAACCTAAAAAATTCTTAATTTTTCAAACCCACTATTCTTGCTCAAGTAGATGAACCTTCATCAAAAACTTTAAAGCAAATTTGGGTCTTTACAAAACCTAAAGCCTCTCTTTCTCTCTGCGTCCCCAACACCCCCCAACTCTCTCTTAGTAAGAATGTTTCAATTTGTCATCAAACCTCAATCAAATATTGACAATTATCATTTTTGATATGTTAATTTTATAGTTTTGCATTTTGATTCTTCATAATTTGGAACTGCTACTTTTGAGATTTGAAGTTTTTCAGTGCTATGCAATGATTACATTGTCTTTTTTCCTTATTGGAAATATGAAATCAATTTCTAACTTTGTTATATGTTTTTTCAATGTTTTGATCTGACTTGAAAATGTAAAAGTATGAGGAATTTATTAATTTCTTGAATTTTATCCTCGTCTTTGAGCGATTTTCCAGCTACACAACATATTGCTTAAAAAACATAAACCTATACTTGATGATTACTAAGAAGATATATGGAAATCATTTAAGGTATTATTTTAATTCAAGATATGCCCCTAAAGAAGAAAAACATTGTTATCGCACAAGAAATGGAGGTATAACAACAAATGTGTTAGGAGTATATTGCCCAAATGTGCAATTTATATATGTTTAGCCTGGTTGGGAAGGTATGCCTATGAAGGTCGTGTTCTTCGTGATGCCATCAATTGGCCTAATGGGCTGAAAGTACCCCAAGGTTGTAACTATTTAGTAGATGTTGAATATTACAATTCTGGGGGATTTTTTGCACCTTTATCATGGGCACATATGTCACCTTAATGAGTTTGATAGTCATCTACCCGAGAATGCTGAAGGATATTTTAATATGAAACACTTTAGACCATGAAATGCCATATAGAGTTGCCTTGTCCTGTTGAAAAAGCATTGGAAGATTTTAGATTCCTTTTCATTTTTTCAAGCTCAAGTGCATATTATTATTCCTTGTTGTTTTCTACAAATTTTAATTCAAAAATTCATGAGTCGTGACCATCAAGAAAGTGAAAATGAAGATGATGATGATGATGATGATGATGATGATGATGAAGTTGACCAAATACGAGCAATCACCTCAACTGACTAATGAACCACTTTTAGAAATAATATGGTAACCGAAATGTTTAATAATTGGAGAAATGAGATCTTTGATATGGAATGATTCTTATTGTTGCTTTCTTTTTATTCTTTTAGCATCAAGTTTATTTTGTTTTTTAGCATTTTCTCACTAATGTAATCCATTTATGTTTGATGTATTAAACTTTGTTTAATAATTTTTTAATTGTTATTTGCATTATATAATGTCCATTTTCTTGTATTATTATGATTTTATATGAATTTTCTAGTAGGATGGAGAAAGATACAGGTAGCAGCAATAAGCCCGACTAACATGATGTTTCATATGAAAGAGGGAATAATAAGCATTTTTGGGCATAGGAGGAAAGTTGGGCATTAAAAAGATGTTTGCAAAAGATCACGGTTGATGATATTTGGAAAACAGATGGAGGACTCAAGAACTTTTACAGGAATGAGATACGAAGAATCATGATGTGAAAGTTGCCCACTTTTACAAAAGAAGTGAAACACATTGATTTTAGGATCAAGTTCTTCAATGCCAAATTCCATATGATTTGTGAAATGTGTAAGTAGAGTGGTTGTGTATGTGTATGGAATGATGTAGATAATATGATACAATGTGAGCGTATATGGTATGATGTATGAAGTAAGGTACGTTAATTAATTAATGATTTTCTTCCTTAAAGCATGGATCTTATTTGCTATGCTTATTTTTTTCTTATTTGATATCATTTCTTATAGATTCGCAAAGAAGCTAAGGGGCTACATGGGAAGAAATCAAATATAAATATTGTCCTAATGCGTAAATTAGGAATTGATCATATCCACTAGATGTTGTTACATATATGGTTATGATTATTTTTTATATAATTTATATTTTATAATTATTTTATGAAAAAGGTCATTTTTGTCATACAAAATTAATCAATATGTTAATAAATCTTTCTACCATCGATTCACATTTTTTCCATTTTTTTATTTGAGCAACTGCCTATTTTGAAAATGAGAATGAACCAAACATGTGCATACAACAAAGCATTAAATATGTTATTAAACTTTCTAATTTAAATATATATATATATAGGGGTTGGTTATAATGGATACTAGGTTTTAGATGAGAACTAAGAACTAATCCTAGCCCTCGATTTTGTCTAGATCTATGGTTAAGATTAAATTGCATAAAATCTTTAAAATCTAATAATATAATTCAAAATAATATACAGAATGGCATAAATGTGATTATACATTGATCTTTTATATGGAAATATGAACATATGGAATCCCTAAGATACGTATCATTAAATGATACAACAACCAAATATTTATCGAGATTCATCGTGATAAAAAAACCTAGAATTAAGAATCACTTTCATTCATTGCCTTCTTCTGGGAAAAGCAGCGCTACAAATAGAAAATCGAGCACCACCATCACTAGTTCTGACATGTTCGACAGCGCCCATCACTGTTTTAAGAACCACTTCCATCGGTTATTTTCTCAGTTTCCATGACGAGATGCAAACAAGGTAATAGAGGAATTTTTTTGGTGGTTTCTAATGTGTGCTGAAATCTTGTGTAGAATGGCTTCTGAAAAAAAATCAAACCCTCCTTGTAAACTATGTTAAAGATTTCATGGATGTGTAGCTACAAATATTGTAACCCATGTGTTTGTTTAAATGCATGAATGAACGATTCGCGTAATTTTTTAGTTGCTTATTTAGTGCAAGTATTGGGTGTATATAATATTTATGTTTTGAATGCCATATGAATGTAGTGGAAGCACAAGCTAAGTTATTGATATTTTGTAGCCTATTTAAGACGCAAATGTGTGTATGTGGATATTTGTGTTGATTTATTTGATACACTAGTAGTAATTTGTAGCAGCTGTGAAAGAAAATATATATTTTTGTATCCTATTAATTTTCTAATTTAATTAGTGTGCCAATTGAGGGTTGAAAGATTGTGTTTGTTGCTGAAAAAATTATATTTTGTAGGTTGGTATTCATGTTTCGATTTTGCTGCTACGTTCGTTAGAGTTTATAGCTTATTAAGCATATTTTTTATACTTTGAATGTTGCATTAGTGGAAGT
The DNA here is from genome assembly GCA_026008535.1 of Perilla frutescens. NCBI lineage: Eukaryota > Viridiplantae > Streptophyta > Magnoliopsida > Lamiales > Lamiaceae > Perilla > Perilla frutescens. Next base: position 64,718,684 of record BRKX01000003.1, on the reverse strand, counting down.
GGTGTGCACTTCCTTTTTGTTGCTATTTTTTTATTATTTTGTAGCTTATTACATAGAAAAATAGGGTGGTGATATAATAAGAGAAATTCAAATCATATTTTGTGCAATTATTGGATGTATGTAATATATACGATTTGAATGTCGTATGAATGTGGTTGAAGCACGAGCTAAGTTATTGATATTTTGTAGCTTATTTAAGGTGCAAAGGTGTCTATATGGATATTTGTGTTTATTTATTTGATACACTAGTAGTAATTTATAACAGCAATATAATAATTACATATTTTTGTGTGCTATTGATAATCAGATTTAATTAGTGTGCCAATTGAGGGTTGAATGATTGTGTTTGTTGCTGAAAAAATTATAAATTATATGTTAGTATTCATGTTTCGATTTTGTTTCTACTTTCGTTCGAGTTTATAGCCTATTAAGTATATTTTTAATACTTTGAATGCTGCATTAGTGAAGGAGGCATGCACTTCCTTTTTGTTGCTTTTTTATTATTTTGTAGCTTATTACATAGAAAAATAGGGTGGTGATATAGTAAGAGAAATTCATATCATATTTTGTGCAATTATTGGATGTATGTAATATGTACGATTTGAATGTCATATGAATGTGGTTGAAGCACTAGCTAAGTTATTGATATTTTGTAGCTTATTTAATGTGCAAAGGTGTCTATGTGGATATTTGTGTTTATTTATTTGATACACGAGTAGTAATTTATAGCAACAATATAATAATTACATATTTTTGTGTGCTATTAATTATCAAATTTAATTAGTGTGCTAATTGAGGGTTGAATGATTGTGTTTGTTGCTGAAATTTTTTTAATTTGCATATGTTTCGAGTTTGTTGCAACTTTCATTATAGTTTATAGCTTATTAAGCATATTTTTAATAATTTTAATGCTGCATTAATAAAGGATTCGTGCACTTCCTTATTGTTGTTATTTTTTTGTAGCTTATTACATGGAATAATATGGTTTGTTGCATTGCATGATGAGTACATAATCTAGCAAGCGAAAAAGGAGAAAGTCAGAAAATGTTTCCACTCATATTGATGTCAAGGAAGCGAGGAGGATTCTATCCATTGGTATATTGGAGAAGCTGCAAAATGAACAAACTAGAGGGAAGATGCAAACTGAAAAGGGAAGTGGTCGTGCGAGAACCATGAGGAATGATGATAAGCATGAAGAATCTAGTTTGCAAGGAATCCGTTCACGTTCACAGATTGCCAATCCGAGGTCAATCGAATGCTTAGGAGCAAAATCTATCAATCGAAAGGAATAGTAAAAGTAATTTTTGAAAAGAGAATCTTTCTCCATTTTTCTTCAGACGACTTCCTTGTCATCCCGAGTCAGGCTGGTTTAATAGTATTTGAGCCAACGAGTCTCCTGATATTTTTGTATTTTGTGCCAGAGGTCATTTAGACCTCGACATTGAATAAAGCAACTTTTAACCAAACCCGGAATTACTTTAGCAGTATTTTTCTACTGCAATGGCTTGTGGGGGAAGCCATATTTTCTCCTATAAATAGAACCCCTCCCCCACTCCATTTTCACACCAATTCCACTTCATTTTCACCTTTTTAGAGAGTGGGAAAGTTAGAGAGAAGTGAGAGCTCTTGGTGAGTGTTCTTTGGGGCGACGACGATTAAAGTGGCGGGGAAGGGAGGCGGTGGAGGAAGATGCTATCGGTTGGCCAGTGGCCGGACCGATCCCTGGCTAATGCTGGAGGGCAAGGGCGCTGTCGGGCAGCAGTGGTGCAGCTCTGCCGCCGCTGCAACCCACCGGAATACCGACGCCAGTAACCTTTTTTCGATGCACTCGACTCCGTCCATTCTTTTTCGTTCAACCCTAATTTCCATTCTCGTTTTGTAATTTAACCATTTCATTCCATTTTTTATTATTTTTCGTTGATAACCTCATATTTTGCATGTATTTTGAGGTACATTTAAGTGGTATTTGATGGGCATTGCATGCATGAAATGATAAGATTTGCATTGGTTTCTATGTTTTGTGCAATGTCATGTGTTTGTTCATTGTGAAGGGAATTAATGCCATTTTTGGTATGAACTTCAAATGAGCTTGGGAAGACCCTATAAAGATAGGAAATCAAGTTAGAAACGCATTGCAAAAAGAATCGGGTCAATCGGATGAGAAACAAGTGAGAACGAAGCAAAACAATGAGAGGCTGCCGAAGCTGAAAATTACCCGCGACCAGACTCGCGACCCTGGGGGTCGTGAATATGGTCGCGAATCACCTTTTTTTCCTTTTTTCTGCAATGTCGTGACAGGGGCGGGGTTCTCCTTTGTTTTATTCGCGACTTGGTCGCGAATTTTGAGCATGGTCATGAATTTTCTGCCACGTCACGCCACGTATTGCCACGTGGATTCACGACCCGAGTTGCGGGCGATGAGGTCGCGAATCTGATCGTGAGGTGAGCGGGCCTATCCAATTTTTGACCTATTTTTGGACTTTTCTTAACTTGGTATTTAAAGGTTTTATGCACGAAAATTCTACACAATTCCACCTACCCAAAAGTTGCCACCAGAGGTTTGCTGCAGAGAAGAGAAGAGGCGAAGAACAAGACCAAAGAATTCAAGAGTGTTTAAGACCAAAGTCATAATAGAATCTCCGGGTTTTATTTACTTTATTCTTAGAATACACTGTTTTCTTTGTGGATTGTTTTAGTTATTTATTTTGCCATGGATAGCTAAAACCCTAGTATTCTAGGGTTGGATTATGATTTATTTATAAAGTTCTTTTAATTCATTCTATTTGGTGTCTATGATTTGATTATGTTTTGATTATTCATGTTTTCTCTGTATTATTTATTTGATCACTAAATGATGCAATTTGATGTGTTAATCCATAATTCGAGAGATGAGTTTTAACACAAGATCTAGAATAATTAACTGGTTAGTCAATATCACTCGAGAGAGTTGCGATTAATTTAGAGGACAATAAATCTTTGGAACCATTAGGAGTTGCATAATAGGTATTGAACGGACACGTTAATATTTGTTGTGTGATCTACAATCTAGGTGCTTCGAGAGAAGGTTCAGAATATATGAGTGATTGTTCTAGCATGATTTAAATCCCAACATAGACACTAAATGAATTGGTTAAGAGAATGGATTAAATAATGAGTATCCAATCCTAGAATGCGTTTTTTTTTTCAGTGTTTGATTTATCTGTTTTGATTTCTTCTGTGGTAATTTAGTTTATTTATTATTGTCAGTTTTTATTTAGTTAAATTCAACCATATTTTATAGTCTAGATAACTGCGAGGGATTAAATTAGATAACTAGCAGATTAAATATTATTGTTCGTATTATTATTCCTCGTTATTATGTCGTATGCCATTTAATTCTGTTCTATTCCATTCAAATCCCGTTTAAATTCCGTATTTAAATTTCGTTTGAAGAGTTAGTAGCATATTCATCGTTGAAATCTCGATTTTAAGTGTTTGAATTAAGGAAGTTTATATATGTTCAAACCTCATATTTTATTTACGTTAAGCTAAGGTCAAACTCCGTCGAATTTTATTTTGGTTTTCAATCAATTTAAATTATTTTAAAGATTAAAGTTTGGAAAAATTATAGAAAGCATGTTATGTCTTGTTTAATTTCCAAAACATCGAGAAACGGAAGAGATGACCAAGTATTGCCTTTACCAAAATCTCGAATCGGGTCGTTTTCGAAGTTTGTTGGAACGCACGAACCGTGCACTAAGGGCTCTTCCTGCACAACCCGTGCATAACAATCTAATTGAATTTATACTAGGGCCACACGGCCTGTGTGGGTATATTTTCAAAGAATTTTGTTGCGATTTATTTCCAACACGGTCCGTGCATTTTTGCATTCTTCCTGCACAGCCCGTGCAAGTATTGATTCGACCTCTTTTCACTTCTAAATGCATTCTAATCTCGAGTCTATCAATTCTCATGTTTTTCTGAAGTCGTACAATATGTAATAAGGTCTTAGTTAAGGGAAGAATGGTTTAATCTCAATTCAAGTTTCGTTAGAAGTTTAGGATCTTCGAATAGATTGCTGAGTCGATAATCGACTTTTGTAGGAAGAGGCGAACCCTGAGGGAACCCGGGAAAGAAATTGCGGCTCGTTGCTTCATCCTCCTCATTGTGATCGAGGTGGGTAATACTATACTCATCTATTATTTGAACTAATGAGCTCTAGAAGCATGATAGGGCAAGATGAAACATCCAATTAAATGTTTTCATGCTCTGCCTGATTAGTCTCTGTACAAAGGAATGAAGGAAGGAAGTTATGATTGTTATTTGAGCTCTTAAAGTATTATATTGTGAATGTTCTGGCATGAGATATATATGATATGATTTATCATTGTGAGAAGTACATGTATATGTGATCATGATCTTAAGTTGATGTTGATTTTGTATGAAAGTTTACTTAGATAAGTATTGTCTTCTAGGGAGTTGATAGGATCCCTTATATGCCATAAGATCATGTTGATGATTGAAGGATTAGTCCTAGATGTTTTACTCTAGGCTTTGAATATGCTAGCATGTCAAGGAAGAAAGGATTGTATCATTTGCTTAAGCATGATGTATGAGCTCTAAAGGTTTGTGATTTTATATCACCAGCATGTGATCTTTGATCACTAAGTGAGTCATTGTTGGATAACCCCATCGCATACTCAATGGGGTATTTGAGGTAACCCCTCTCTTATCTTAAGGTATGCCTAAGGGTACAGTAGACATCAAGTTTGAGCCAGGAAGGACCGACAGGAAAAGAAAAAATGTTTTGCGGATATGGAGAGGGCTTTTGCATTTTGCTCTCCATATACCACCAGTTGTGATTGGATATTTCTAAGGTTTTCATTAAAGAGTTTTATCAAAACCCATTGAGTACATTAGTGTTCACGCCCTCTTTTTCAAAATATTTTTTAGGTTAAGATGTTGAGGTCGTTGGTGGCTGTGGATGTGGGTTTGCTGCCGAGATCTTATTTTGATATTATAAGTGTTACAATCCCACTATGAATTCTGCTACTCTGATAAACCCTAGCTATTACTACTTATGTTATTTAGTGATCTATGATTACATTCTAAGAAATGCTTGGACATGATGATCTATTGATACCTATAAAGTTATTTCAATAATTATTGTCTCTTGTTTTACTTTCCACCTATGAAGGGGCTTGAGCATGTTTGGTTCTGTTTAATTGTCTCGACCTATGAATGAGACTATTACTTGTTAGTATCTATTTTATTAGCTTTATCCCATTCATTACACTTAACAATGTTTGAATCTTTCTTTGATCGAGATATTTCAAGAGTCGTTGTCTATCTTTCAAAAGCACTTCCCTATTTGAGAACCTTCTTTATTAATCTTCCACTTAAATCATTAATCCCTTTAATTAACACTTCTTCCCCATTAATTAATCCCCCTCTCTCGGAACCGGGCTGTTACAAATTCATACCATTATCATACCAAAACTTTCGGTATGTCACATAATGGATATCGATACCGTATCAATATTTTTTCACATACCATACGACATACCGTATTATACATATAATGTCGATTGAATCACGATCGCACATCATGATTTCTGATCGACTCTCGATCATAAGTTGTGATTCTGAAAAAGTCGATATGTATCGATATATCGACACATTGTACCATATTGAGATATCAATATACTGGTATACCATGGTATTTCGGTATATATCAGTATTTCAGTATATACTGATATACCGAAATACCACGATATACCAAAATATTGGTACACCACGGTACATCGAAATTTTTAAAATTTCATACTTTTTGTTGAAGCTCCTGACTCCATGCAATAGCAACGCAGCACAGGAAAGTGAAGGGAACGCTCTCACCCATGCATGCAGTTACATGCCTTATCACACGTGCAATATAACTGTCCACGTGTCCATGCAGAGCTGCATGGACCACTTCAGAGTTACTCACAGCCATTGATCTATAGTTGACGCGGATCTAAGCTCTTGGTCATCGATTATCACTAGAGATAGTTAGCATAAATGTGTTTGTATAAATACAATAAAGCACATTATTATCGGTTGTAATTTTTCAGAACTATTGAATGAAATCTGAGATATTTTACCTCTATTAGCGGTTTTATCATGGTATCCAGAGCTGGATTATTGCGCAAATTCAATCTATAATTCGATCTGTGATTTCAATCTTCTCCAATTACTGATTAATTCCACAATTGCTTTCTACTTCGATCGGTTGAAAATGACGAAGAAGAATACTTAGTTTTCATGGCGGCAAGCTCGTGGTGAAGAGCTTGGATTCATGGGGAACAATCCTCTTGAATGAGGAGAACAGAGCGGAGTGGGGAATATACGTCGCAATCCTGGACAATCAGAGATGGATTCTACTCCACAGATTCAAACCAACAACAATCGTGAACAATCTGGAGGATTGCAGGTAGGATACACCAAGGTGGAGAACACAAACCATCGATCTTTGGCCAATGATGAGCTCTATCTTGCTCCAACCGAGCACCCTGGTATGTCTCTTACCGCGAATTTATTTGATGGCAACAATTTCCATTGTTGGAGTAGGTCTGTTAAGATAGGCCTTTTATCTAGAAATAAATTGGGGATTGTTGATGGAACTTTACCTGAGCCTAGAAAGGATTCGGTCGACTACATGCAGTGGTTAAGAGTAGATTACATAGTTTTTAACTGGATATGTAATTCAATGATAAAAGAGGTGGCTAGGGGTTTTAATAATCTGAAATCCTCACAGCAGCTATGGGAGGAGCTGCAGAAGCGATTTGGTAAAAGAAATGGTCCTCGAATCTATAAACTAAAGAGAGAGTTAGCCACTTATAGTCAACACAACCAAAGTGTTATGCTCTACTTCAATAACTTGACATCACTTTGGGATGACTTAGCCTTGCTCAAGAACTCTAGAGCCTGTATTTGTGCAGCACAAGAGGACATTAAAGCTGATTTGGATGAAGAACATCTTATGTAGTTTCTAATGGGTTTAGATGACTTTTATGAAACCATGAGACAACAAATTCTTATCCTTAACCCTCTACCTAATCTTAGTCAAGCATATTCAATGATTCTGCAAGTTGAGGAACAAATCAAGGTTACAAATCAACTTGCAGAGACTATGGAACATACTGCTTTGTTTGGAGCACAGAAAGGAGGTTATAAAGGGGACAATTTTAAAAGGAGACTCAGCAAAGAGGAGAAGATTAGACTCAAGTGTGAACATTGTGGTGGCACAGGACACATAAAGTCAGATTGTTTTGATCTCATTGGAATTCCAGACTGGTACAGAAAATTTAAAACTGAAAAGAGCAAGAGTAAGGCACATTATGCATTGCAGCAGGAAGATGACACATGTAGTTTGGAGTGAAACTCATCTAAGAACATAAAAGGAGGAGATTTATCTAAAGAAGCACTTACTGAAGTAGGACAGATGATTCAATCAGAATTCGCTAAGCACTTATCACAGTTCTTCCAAAAGGGAGGAAGAGGAGAACACTCAGAAGGGACTGCTAACCTGGCTGGTATGGTAGAGATTGACCTAGGGTCTTCCCTTATTGATTTTAAAGGTCATTATGCTTTTGGAGCATCACTTGGAGTTGCTAAAGCAGAGTGGATTGTGGATTCAGGGGCAAGTCATCACTTATGCCACTATTTAGGATTGCTGACAGACATAAATAGAATCAAGCATCCTTTGTAGATATATATACCAGATGGTAGTAACATCTGGGTGTATTTGGCAGGAACTGCTAGAATAAATGAACATCTTACACTCAAGAATGTGTTATTTACTCCATAATTCACTCATAACCTACTATCTGTAGGGCAATTGACTAGAGATCTAGATGGGAAACTACAGTTTTATGGCATCTCATTGCTTGGTTCAGAAGAGAAGCAATGATAATATTCTAGGAATTTGCAAAATGAAATGATCATTATATGTATTTCCTCAGGAAGAATCTGGTACAGGAATGGCTCATTCCATACATACTGATACAGACATGGTTAGATTGCATGCCATTTTGGGTCATCCCTCTGCACACACTATGGAACATCTATCAGGTTGTAGAAAGAAACTTAGAGGCGATGAGTTAGAGATTTTGAAGACATGCCAAGTCTGCAATCAAGCTAAACAACAACGGAATCCTTTTCCCTTGTTACACATAAGGATTGACGAATTATTTGACTTGGTTCACTTGGATGTTTGGGGTCCATGTAATCAAGACAACATAACATGAACATCATATTTCTTAACTGTTGTTGAAGATCATAACCGGGCTACCTGGACTTACTTGTTTAAGTCTAAAACACAAGTCTGGTCCTTATTGAAGAATTTTGTACAGATGGTGACTACACAATTCCACAAGAAAATTAAGGTAATCAGGTCTGACAATGGAGGAGAGTTTTTCAATCATGGAGTACAGAAATTGTTCCAGGAAAATGGTATATTACATCAAAGATCTTGTCCCTATTCACCACAGCAAAATGGAGTGGTTGAAAGGAAACATAGACACCTTCTACAGGTGGCTCGAGCATTAATGTTTCACAGTAAGCTACCCTCAACTTTCTGGCCTCATTCTATTCTTCATGCTACATGGCTTATAAACAAATTACCTTCTATTGTGTTAGGGTGGCTTTCTCCCTATGAAATTTTATTTGGAAAAGCACCACAGCTGGAGCAGTTACAACCTTTTGGTTGTCTTGTCTATATGGGGAATACATTGCCCTCTAAATCCAAATTTGATGCTAGGAGTACTCAATGTATATTCTTAGGATATTCACCCCACAGCAAAGGTTATATTCTATATGATCTGGTGAGCCTCAAACTTCATACCAGTAGAGATGTTTTTTTTTTTATCTCAAACAAATTTCCTTTGCAAGATACCAAGTTACCTACCTTACCTTTTCATAGCTTTCCAACACATACTCCTCTTACAGATTGCAGGAGTGATTCTGTCCTAATCAGCACACCTTTACCTCAAGATAATTTACCTACAGAGACTACTACTACAACCTTATCGCCTGTCTCTGACACAAATGGTTCACAATCTGTCAAGAATAGTATCCCCTTACTCAGAAGAAGCACTAGAGCTTGTCAGCTTCCTTCTTATTTGAAAGATTATGTTTGCAATTCTGCAAACATGATACCTATTCAAGACTCTGCTGCTAGTCTAACTCCACAAACATTTTCTTATTATATTTCTCCTATTTTTACCCCTAAGCATACAGCTTTTTTATTGAATGTTCAGACAATAAAAGAGCCCACAAGCTACTCAGAGGCCTGCAAGTCACCAGAGTGGGTTGCAGCCATGACTAAAGAACTGGCAGCCTTGGAGGAAAATCAAACATGGAAGATAGTTCATTTGCCTTCTGGCAAGACTGCCATTGGATCTAAATGGGTTTTTAAAGTGAAACTTCACTCAGATGGAACCATTGAACACTATAAAGCCCGCCTAGTTGCTAAGGGTTACAATCAAGCTTTTGGAGTTGATTATCATGAGGTTTTCTCCCCAGTGGCCAAGATGGTGACTGTGAGATTGTTTTTTGCATTTGCAACTCAATATTCTTGGCATCTTCATCAGATAGATATAAATAATGCTTTTTTGCACGACCATTTATCTGATGAAATCTACATGGATTTACCACAGAGATACACTAAAGGAAGGAATGGTGAGGTCTGCAAACTTGTCAAAAGCCTATATGGATTGAAACAAGCTTCGAGAGAATGGAACCAGGAATTGGGTAAGCATCTCACCTCTCTAGGCTTCATTCAATCCAATAGTGATCACTGCTTCTATCTTAGAGGTTGTGGCCCTTCTTTTCTTGCCCTTTTGGTGTATGTTGATGATATATTGCTCCTTGGACCTTCCCTTGAGCAAATATCAACTGTTAAGGCTTCTCTGCATAATGCCTTTACCATAAAGGATTTAGGAGAAGCAAAGTTTTTCTTGGGTATGGAAATTGCCCGCTCTTCCTCGGGCACTTATATGTGTCAAAGGAAGTATGTCCTTGATCTTCTAGAGTCCACAGGGCTTACTGGGTATAGGGCAACAAGCACACCTTTCCCTCCATGCCTTACTCTACACAAGGATGGACCTTTATTACCACAAGCAGACTCCTATAGACGACTGATAGGAAAGCTTTTGTATTTGAATCTCACTCGTCCTAACCTCTCATATTCAGTTCAACAGTTGAGTCAATTTATAAATTCTCCAACTCAAGATCACTGGGATGCTACAACTCATGTCTTGAGGTACCTCAAGGGTACTCCCTCTCTTGGACTGCATTATACTCCTTCAGAAAATTTTGAGTTCATAGCCCATTGTGATGCTGACTAGGGGTCGTGTTCTGATACACACCGGTCACTCACAGGATATTGTATATCACTTGGGACCTGCCTTGTTTCATGGAGATGCAAGAAACAGGAGACTGTTTCATTATCCACCGCGGAAGCGGACTATCGAAGTCTTAGTTATACAACACGCGAGCTTCTATGGTTGTCATTCATGATGAAAGACTTTGTTGTTCCAATCACGTTGCCCATTATTCTATATTGCAACAATCAAGCTATAATTCAGATATCCCAGAACCAGGTCTACCACGAGCGGACAAAACATCTTGACATTGATTGTCACTTTGCGAGGATGCACTTTCAAAGTGGTTTTATTGTTCCTACTTATGTTCCTTCTGTGTCGCAGTTCGCAGATCTATTCACCATGTCATTGCCTGGCCCAAGATTCCGACAGCTTCTATCCAGTCTCCGACTTGGGGATCTTTACCGCGTCGGGGCTGCGGGGGGCTGTTGAAGCTCCTGACTCCATGCAGCGCAACACAGAAAAGCAAAGTGAAGGGAACGCTCTCACTCATGCATGCAGTTGCATGCCTTATCACACGTGCAATATAATTGTCCACGTGTCCATGCAGAGCTGCATGGACCACTTCAGAGTTACTCACAGCCATTGATCTATAGTTGACGCGGATCTAAGTTCTTGGCCGTCGATTATCACTAGAGATAGTTAGCATAAATGTGCTTGTATAAATACAATAAAGCACATTATTATCGGTTGTAATTTTTCAGAACTATTGAATGAAATCTGAGATATTTTACCTCTATTAGCGGTTTTATCACTTTTACCGTACCAAAAATCTCGATATATCGAAAATTTAGTATTTTTTTCAATACGATAAATGCGGTATTTCAGTATATTTTCCCACTCCTACCCACACAGACAAGAAAAAATTATAACCTACAAAAATATGACATGCATTGATTCGATCAAAATAGTTTTGATAGTTTGAAAGAGTTGTTGGAATTCGAGTAGGCTGACTCACAAAATAGTTTTGATAGTTTGAAAGAGTTAGTTTCAAGTATACCTCTCTCTAGGTGCTTGAGATATTCTTTAATTTGACATTTTGAGATATAATTGTAGTGTAAGATAGAGAGAGGTATTTAATTCGAAATTGTGATACATATATATAATATCCAAGAAATGAGAAATAAAGTATACTTAGAAAAGTCGTAAGTACTGGTGTTGAGGGTTGAAAGGGAGCTTGTGAGAATATAATTGGGGAGAGAGAAAGAGGAGAGAGAGAGAGTTAAAAAAAGAGAAAAATAGTGGGGCCACAGCACGTCTTTGGACGCACCGCGTCGCCAGCAAGAGGTTTCCAAACTCCAGCTCACAAATATCCTAAATCCCCTCTCTTCCTCTCATTTCAAAACGACTTCCCCCTCTTCCCATTTATTCATTCCTCTCAAAAAAGAAAGAAAAAAAAAAAAAGAAATCACGCACACACTCTCTCACACACCACTTCACACATATCCAGATCGGGAAGAAGAGCATCAAATCCATCGATGGCGCCGCGAGAGGAGAGCGTGTACATGGCCAAGCTGGCCGAGCAGGCCGAGCGCTACGAGGAGATGGTGGAGTTCATGGAGAAAGTCTCAGCCTCGCTCGAGGACAAGGACGAGCTCACGGTGGAGGAGCGCAACCTGCTCTCCGTTGCCTACAAGAACGTCATCGGTGCGCGGCGGGCGTCGTGGAGGATCATCTCCTCGATCGAGCAGAAGGAGGAGTCGCGGGGGAACGAGGACCACGTCACCACGATCAAGGAGTACAGATCTAAGATCGAGAACGAGCTCTCCAAAATCTGCGAAGGAATCCTCAAATTGCTCGACGATCGCCTCATTCCTTCCGCCGCCACCGGCGATTCCAAGGTTTTCTACCTGAAGATGAAAGGGGATTACCATAGGTATTTGGCTGAGTTCAAGACTGCTGCTGAGAGGAAAGAGGCTGCTGAGAGCACTCTCAATGCCTACAAGGCTGCTCAGGTTTGCTTCTCATTTTCCTTGAATTATTCTTCTCCTCTTTTTTTTTCAACGCAATTTGTGTATCTTTAATTGCCTAGAATCTAGATCGGATGCAGACTCGTTACTCTATTTGACTTTATTGATCTATACGTGTTCGCATCTGAATTCTTTATTGACTTTTCTTTTGTCTTTTTTTTTTGTTAATAGTGGTTTAGTCCCCCCAACGCAATAAATGAAAAGATGAAATTAAGAAAAGAAGAATTACACTGGTGCAGGCATGGTCTGTAGTCGATAATTATTAGAATTGACTTAATTAGTCTAAGAATGCCAAATTAATGATATTCTTTTATAGGACAAATATAGCTAGTGCAGAAAATATATCATGTAATTTATGATTAGAAACTGTAACGTCTTAGTTGTTGATGAGAATGAAATGGGCATATGACCAGTGCAAAACTGTGAAGAATACTGAGGATTGGAAAACATCAATTCACTAAGGCATCGAGCTCCCTTTTAATCATGCATGAATGTAGATTGGAACTAGATCAGTGTTCTCTTATGCTAGTATTATAAGGAGAATTAGAGCTTCCATGACCTCAACAAACTTAATCATTTCCTAGTTGAGGTGCTGATTTCCAAGGTGAATGTATAGTAATAGTGAAGAACTAACGACAAACAACATGGTTACTCTCGCCTTTCTGGGCCATAAAAAAAGAGCAACATCAAGTTTGCTTGGTTGATGAGCGTTAAAGTGCACATTTATATTCTTGTTTCCACGATCATGTCAGGTCAAGGACAGAGTGCTAAAATCATTTATTCTATTGATTGTAAATGTAGTACCAGCTATGATGCTCGTTTCTTTTGATAATTAACTTAACTTGGCACAATTTAAAATTTAATATAAAAAATGGCGCTGTTATTGAGATATGATTGGGTTTTAGGATATACTTACAGCACTCTGTACGTATGGTGAATTATATTTGCAGTTGGCTAAAATCTCATGGTTTTGTATTTATGTAGATGATGAAATAATATATTCATTGAGTAAACATTTCATTGACAGTTGACACTGAAATGAAAGTATAAAATGCAGAGAATTGCTATATGGTAATTATATGTGGAAGTTCCAATGCAAGAAAATTTGCATTTGGTTTGAGCTTCTCAAATGAGAACCTAAAAATCCAAACTGTGCGGATAGTTGGTAAAAAGTGGTACCTTGGTTCGTGGATTTTTGAATGTCTTATGTTTCAATCAGATAGCCAAAGTTGGATTTGTTTCAATTAGTAAACTTAAGGAAGAAACTTCAGCACCCTTTTTAGTGCTATGTTTTGTTGGGTACGAGTTACTAATATGATAAACTAGCCTTGACAATAACACATCTATTTATGGTGATTTGAGATAATACTTTACGCTATGTTTTCTTTTGTTAAGAACCTTTGAATATTTGGTAGATATTCTCTAGAACCTTCTTGTAATTGTTTTGTCACATGCGCTTCTCAACTTGGTTATGGCATTAAATTCAATTGAATTTACAGTTACTATTATTCTAACAATAGATTGTTATGATAAATGTAATCTACAGGAATATCAATTATTTATAAATTTCCCTTTTCTGAAGAGATGCATTAGTGGTTTTCATAGCATTCATTTAATGGAGAGACATGATAATGATACTGTAAAATCTGTCTCATCGAAGATTTGAGTCTCGTGTGATATGTTTCATGCAGGACATAGCTAACACAGAACTTGCCCCTACACATCCAATTCGATTGGGACTGGCCCTGAACTTCTCTGTTTTCTACTATGAAATCTTGAACTCTCCTGACCGTGCATGTAACCTTGCCAAACAGGTAGACATTTGAATGTATCTCAGCTTATTTTCAGCATTTTTTGCCATTGTGAATGCATCCTTCATACTGCAAGTCTGTAATTATCTTCTGATGCGAGCCTATACATACATGCATACATACACACATATTCATGTCCAGTTGTATGATTGGCTGCCTTGTCCAGGCCTTCGATGAGGCCATTGCTGAGTTGGATACCCTAGGCGAGGAGTCATACAAAGATAGCACTTTGATCATGCAACTTCTTCGAGACAACCTCACCTTGTGGACCTCTGACATGCAGGTATTGCTTTCTCTAAATCTGTTACTGAATAATCATACTATGATCTATTTCTCATCTACACACCATTTGGTTAAATTTTTCTCATGAAGTGTTAACATTTTAACACATGAAAAACAAAACCGAGGGAGTAAAATTTTCCGTACTTTTCTGGTAAGTATCTACAAACAGATGAATAAAAAAAAGTCAGGATTTAGGAATCCAATAGCAAATAATTCTACTCTTGGTCTTTTTTCTCATCTTCCTCTCTATTTATGCGTTATTTCAAGTGATGCATAATTGAGAATCTCTTTAGGCTCCCTTTTGGTAGAAAGCACTTAACAAAATGCCAAATAGACCTTAATGATTGGTTCGGACATAATCTAATCAAAGCCCACGAACTTCAAAACTAACTCTGGTATATTCCTGAGCCACCTTGTATGTATACTCATAATGGGAGTTTGATGCAGGACGATGGAGCTGATGATATCAAAGAAGCTCCGAAACCTGAAGAAGGAGCTGCTCAACAGTGAGGATACTCTGCCGGAGAGTGTTCCCTGTTTGGCTTAGAAGTTTTTCCTTTGATCTCTTTTAAGCTTCGTTCAACCTGGCATTTTATCGGGTTTCCTTTAGGTCTTGACGTTGTTGCTACTGAATTGTGCGGTTCAAACGCCCTGTCATGCAGCCCTTTAACTAACTATGCTGAGTTATTTCTTTTTAACTTTTACCAATATTTCTCAGACACCATATTCGCAATAGGCTGCATCCAAATAATCAATTTGGGTTCTTTCTTGCAAAATAATGTTTCATCTTGTGATGTTTGATTTGCATCAGTGAAACAGAACATTGAGATCCTAAATCATATTTCAATATGTCCAAGGGTTGTTCCTCCGGGCATGTCCAAGGTTTATACTTTATAAAATATTTGTACAGTAGTTTTACAGCTTTATAATACACTTTTTTACCCATTAAAAAAAAAAAGAGAGAGAGAGAGAGCTTTACCATTGTTTCCTCACAAACTTAGCAAGATTTTAGTTTTGCAGTCGGGCAGCTTTGGAATTTAAGTTATGGTCGGTTCATGTTCACAATTAACAACGTTTTTAATGATTGCTATTTACTGAACTATTTTTCTAGAGGGGATTTACACGCTCATTCAAACAAACAGCTCTTCGTGGAGTGTGGTGTGAGGTGCAAAGCATCAGCACAGGAAGATTAGATATCATCGTGTAAGCCGCTTCGTTTGCCAAATGAGAGAGAGAGAGAGAGAGAGAGAGAGAGAGAGAGAGAGGGTCTAACCTATTACAACTTACAATCTTCAAATACAAAATCACTTCATCTAAGAAGTTCTCCATCGAAACCACAAATAAAAATCAGAAAGAAAAACACTTGTACCAAATCTGCGGTGTGAGAATGACTGAATGTGTTTTTCAATCTCTTAAAGCTAAAATAGATTTCTGAATCGGAAAACTTCTGTAGGAATATTGGACAAGAATATATCATCATTTTTTTATACCAAGTCATCTGAAATAAAGATCCCTGCATTACATCAATTCCTCCCAACCCACAACACAAGATCACTGCAGGCTAATACCAGAAGCCCTCCCTACAAGCACCATTTTACCCGACCACCTAGCCACTCCATCTCCATAAAAGAAATTAACAATACTACTCTCTTCCTTGAAAAGTTGCAAACTCAGAGCTCCCCTCCGAGAAAAACAATTTCAAATGTAAACACATCTCAACAACAAATTTGGCACGTGTGGCGGTTTTTGTTCTACCATAACTAGCTACGAGTAATGCTGAAGATTTGATCTAATGCTGCAGAATGAAATCCATCACGACCATCACCTATGCATGGCTTAAAGCTAGACTAAGCTCTAACAATTTGACGCTGGGATTCACAACAAAAATTAGTGTACTTCCCCATAAAAGAAAATTACGAAGTAAAGCTAATGAAAGCAGAGCAAATTGAGAACAGAACCGATACTTCAACTCTTCAATTCTAGACTATATCAAACATGCGATAACTGAAGCTGTATCTACCCTTCCGACCTAATTGCGGATGTGGATGTTAAGTTGAGTAATGTCTTAATCAGCCAAGAAGAAACAGTATCTTGCATGAATAGAAAGTAGACCTTCTACATAATTCTTCCTATTTCATTTTCAAATTACCATACTGTTTTGCAGTAGCTCTAAGTTTCATAACATGGTTTTTAAAGCATAGGGAAACATCTAATCGATATAAACTTTAACACACACACCTACATGGCCATATTGAGACAGAATCAGATTTCTTGCTGCAGAAACACAAGGATTTACTCATAATTTGCTAAATCCACTGCAGGCTCATTTCATACTCAACATTTAAAACTAAAACTACACTCGTCACTGTAGATTCTCGGTCAGCCTAAACTCAATCTGGTTCCCTGATTTAAGTAGAAAAATCACTAAGGTTGCATTTGAATTGAGGGATACAAAATGTAAAGGCTTAAAATCAAAGGGTTTTAAATCCAACCATACAACAAAATCACTTAATAATGAGACCAACAAATTTCAAATCCAAATCAATCCCCAATAAATTTGCTACAGCGGATTTCAAATGTATCCTCAAATCCTTCAATATAAATGTATCTTAGGGAAATCAAATCATGATAAAATTTTCTGTTTTAGCTCGTTATGCAATTTACTTTCCTTCATCAAAGTATAAGTTAACATGCCATAGAGAAGGCGAACATGAAGTAATTTTAAATATGACAGATAAGGCACCTTAAATATTTTCACTAAATTTGTAATCACTAATAAGTATTTTCCGTATCTCTTTCTCTCACACACACACAAAAATGTGGGACCCTTTATATTGCAGCAATCGGTTCTAAACTTAAACTTGAAAATCGGAAGCTCCATGCATGATTGCATGTACTTGAATTTTACCAAGCGCATTGAACTTATAGTTAGGAAAAAACTGAGCACTGCAAATTCATCTACACATTGAATCACAGGCTTCCCCATTGTTAACATGAAATGATATTTTGTACTGTCTATTCTAATTGTTGCGTTCAATCCTAAATTCGGAGTTTATAAAACCTTAGATTCCTTATGAATGAAATTCAAGGCAATCTGAGTTCATAAATCCTTCTCCTTAGGAATGAAATTCAAGAAAAAATGGTGTCCAGATCTACAGCCTTGAGGATGCCATCATCAAGCATGAAATCCAAAAGTTGCAACTATGCAATAATTACGACACAAAAACCACCACAGTCAATAAACTTCCTATGTCTTAGCAGAATCATGATACTCTAGTCCCGCAAGGCCACAATATTCAGATTGATTGCGAAAATATATTGCAAATCCTGAATAAACATATAGGAAGCCGTTACTCAATGAAATCATCCCACAATTATGACCCAAATCACAAGCATTATATCTTGATGTTCATCAACTTTCATGTTATAGTAGTACGACACAATATTTAAAGCCTGAGATGAAGATTGCATATATAGGCTATAATTCAAATTTCAAAGCTTAAAACTATAAAATCAAGAAACACAGATGAAACTTTGAAGCTAAATTCCCACGAGTCCAATAGATTCTACAAACATGTAAACTAGCAAAGACAAAGACATCTTAACTTCCTTTGCCTTCATCGTTCATGTAAAGAACAAACAAGAATTACTTTTCCACTGTAAATACAAAAGACAATTTCTTACTATAATACCCCAAAACCATGTACATGTGCAACTTACAGTATTACTACCACCAAAATCTAAACAAGAAGAAATTGTAGAAACCCTAAAGCAATTACCTTTTTCTTACATTTAGAGAGAAATCTTTCACATCCCCTTCCACCTAGGGCTTGAAACCGGCAGAGTAGGCGATAATGGAAGCTGCGGCAACCCCAATTGGCCGGTCGGTGAAAACAGCGTGCCATAGGGAGACCTCGGAGAAGGAATGCATCCAAATGGCAGCGGGGATAATGGCAGCCCAGGAAACGGTGCTGAAGAAGCAGAAGACGTCGGAAAAGGCATCTGCTGCTGCAGTGGGGGTAGGAGCGCAGAATGCTGCGGCGGTGCAGTGGCGTTCCACTGTGGTGGAGCAGTGGACGAAGTGTAGGAGCTCTGCAGGAAACGCATATAAACAGAGACCGGCGACTCCGCCCGCTGGCTGGCGTCATTTTGGGGCGCGACTCCATTCCACAACGGCGAAGCTGAACCGACGGAGGCGGAGCCCTGGAGGAACCGCATATAGGCAGAAATCGGGGACTCCGCCGCCGGGTGGACAGAGGGCAAAGGCGGCAGAGGCGTGAACGGCTGCGCCGCCTGCTGAACGCCGTCGTTCTGGGGAAGAATCTGAGGGGGGCGGTTGATAATTTGGGCGAGGGGAGGGGGCCGTATCCTCTGCAGGCGCGAGCTGGGGGGCCTTGTCTGTGGCGCCGGAGGGGTCGGCGCCGTGAACCGCTCGTGCGCCGGAGAGCCCGTGAGCTTCTGGACAACGTCGCGGAAGTCGTTCTTGTTAATGTTGTAGACCGGCGGCTGCTGCGATTGGGGCTGGGCCTGACCGGAATTAGGGTCGAGAATTGAAATAGCAGAGGCGGAAGACGACAACGACGCCGCCACTGACGCAGTGGGAGGAAGAGGGAGGGGCTTCCGAATAGGCTTAGAAATCTTGTGCGAATTCCTGCTAACATGTTTCAAATAGACATCTCTACTGCTGCTGGAAGAAGCTGAATCATCACCACCGCCGCCGCCGCCGCCGCCGCCAAATCCTTTATCCATCTTCAGAGCATACACATACACATACACATACACATACACATACACTCCACTCTCTCTCTCTAGAGCTTTCTCTCTCCACCCACCCTCTCACTTACTCACTCACTCCGCAAGAGAATTTGTGGTGATTCTTCTCACTCTATCTCTAAATACGAAATATATACCGCAACGGGAAAGAATAAAGCGGTACAAAATTTACAGAGAGTTGGCTCCTTTTTTGTGAATTTGGGAATTAGGGTTAGTGATTGCTGTCTTTTTTGGGAACGGGCGATTGTGCAGTGCGGATTGTACCGCGTGCTTTGTGGGAGGTGCCTCGTCTTTATCTATGAGTGTTTTTGGGGTCCATCCCTTTTTTTTTATTTGCTTTGACTAACCTTTCTTTTCTTTCTTTTAATGCCAGAATCCTACGTCTATATTTTTTTCCATTTTCGATTTAATCAAGCTTTCAATATTTCTTAATTTTACCTTTTATGTACGACTATTTACTTCTTTTTTTGGCACCTCTTTTAATATTTTCGTTTGCCTCCTATTTACCGTATATTTATGGTGTGACGCTGCTAAAATCAGGTTAATTCAAGGGCTTGACATTAAAATTTATAATAATAACATTATTTTTTGATGTGCAGTAAATTTGATATCTCTATTTTTTGGTAAATTAGAGTGTCACATTAGATTTATTGTGACACGTTGAGTATTACTTATTGAATAATATAGAATTTTTCCTAAATTTATTTTATAACGATCATACATATAGTGTGAAAATATTTTTTTTCCATGTGTACATATTAATTATTTTGAGGGTGTCAAATATGTTGGGGGGGGGGAGGGGGGGTTATTGTGACGTGTTAGTTTTCAACAAAATTTATAACGGACATCTATTATGCTACAAATTTAAAAATTAAATTATTGTTATAATATTTTAAAAGTCATCATGTTTAGATTGCAAACCCGTTGATAAAGTCTTAAATTTTTTGCCAAGTTAACACAAATTGGCTCTTCCATTTTTTTCTTTCTACAAAAAATTTGGATCAAAATAGCTACTCACGATGACTTTTGTTTACTAGACATAATGGTGTATTGCTTTAGCTCGGTAGAAACAAAATCATTATTTGAAAACCGAACACAATGGACTTTATACAACACAAGAGTCAATGAGCCATATTATACAATAACAAAATATATATTAAAGAGATAATTATTTTGTAATACATGAACTTTGCATTGTTTTTTATTTTTTGCGTGATTTACAAAACGTATTCTCAATAACATAAACTTAAAACCTTTTGGAATCTCAATATTTTTTATATAATCAATCAATTGAAATTTGAAACTAGTGGGAAGTATGTTGTAATTGCATGATTTCATTTTTATTTTAGTTTGAAACAAGATTGTTTCATTTGGTTTCAATAATGCAAAAAAAAAAATTGTTTTACATTGTGGAAATTGTTGTGATTGCAAAAATAGTTAAGTTGTGTTATTGGAAGTACATTTTTTAAATTATGTGGAAAATTCAAATCAATGTAAAGTTCGTGTATTTCAAGGTAATATCTTTATTTTAAATATAATATTTCTCAACAACTTATTGTTAATTTTTCCTCCTCAATGAAAAAAATTATATAAAATAAATTAAATCATTGAAAATGGGTAATTGG
The DNA here is from genome assembly GCA_026008535.1 of Perilla frutescens. Classification (NCBI taxonomy): domain Eukaryota; kingdom Viridiplantae; phylum Streptophyta; class Magnoliopsida; order Lamiales; family Lamiaceae; genus Perilla; species Perilla frutescens. Next base: position 64,697,823 of record BRKX01000003.1, on the reverse strand, counting down.
GCTTTATAATAAAAGCCCAGTCCAGACCCAAAAAAAATTGTACATCTGTCAATAATATAATTTATTCAAAATTCGAAGTGACTCTTTTCTCCTAACCCCAAATTGGCTTCTATGGAATTCTTTTATATGATAAAGTTTGAAGGAAAAAAAAATTATTTTAAGAATTTTATGATACATTAATCTTAGGATAAGCTGGCAGTATGGACAGTAAGGCGGCTTAGTTAATCCATCACGAACTCGTAATTAGAAAATTATGAGTTCGAATTTAACTAATACCTTTTTAAATTAAGATATTATGTGTGCACTCATAAATAATACTGAAGATATAAAAAAATTAATACAAATTGACGGTGTAAACGAGGGTGGAAAACATACTAAATTTCAAGAGCAAAGTGGTGTCAATTATTTTCCCAAACTCGTCTTGTTGCCATCTTAATGTAAACTTACTAGTATTTATCAGATTTAATTTAAAAAGAAAAAGAAAAAAAAATCTATTAAAATTTACCAGCGCGTAATAGTACTTCCCAGTTCCGCTAAGGGCATTTCAGTAAAACCAACATCAATTTTCCACGCACTACCGCCATGAACAATAATTATATTGGAGGGCGATGAAGAAGAAATGAAGAGAAGAATGTTCAATTTCTAGTTTGAAAAGACTAAATTAACCCTCACTAATATTTCATTTCCTGTGAGACTCCATATCAGAGATTGACCACTCCTCGACACGGTTAGTCGCCTTCTCAACCTGAAAAAATCGCGCAAACATCAACAATTGCATTTTAAATCGCATTTATGAATTTATTCATCAAAATTAATTAATTAATTACCTCAACTTCCCAATTCGTTCTTATCGTTATAATAGACAATATAATTGTCTGTATTGCCGTTCCACCAAAAATCATCCCAGCCCAAACCCCCTATCACATTTAAAAAGAATTTAATGATTTGCACTACAAATGAGCGGAATTCGCTCAATACGCTCATTCAAATATTGAATACAGCTTGCCCTCGTCACATAAAAAAATAAGTTAAATAAAACGGTATACCGTAGTTCCCCAGTCGAAGCCCCAACCTAGAACCGCTCCAATGGGGAGGCCGATGATGTAGTAGCAAAATATATTTATCCACGCAACCCATGCTTGCCATCCAGATCCAACAGCTACCCCTGAGAGAATAAAAGAAAATCCAAGTAAAATTTTTGGGCTCGTTTCGATTGATTGATGATAAGCCGACCATCTCCAATCCTACTTCATTTGGAGTACGTTTCCTTTCTAACCTAATTTCATTTTAGAGTTAAGAGTATGAAGTATGGAATTGTGATACTACATATGTATATATGGATTATCACTGTCTAATATTTCATATTGCATTTTACTATTTGAAGTTCCTAAAATTACAATTATATCATTAAATCAATAATATAAATATGTTTATATAATTAATTAATAATATGATTATAATTATGTTACAAAAGTATAGTTAATTATTTTTCTTGTTATTTTTTCTCCTCTAGCCTCTTTATTTAATTTTATTATATTACGTACACAATTTTTTATTAATTTAAAATAAGATTACATAATTTGATACGATAATGATTAAATAAATATGCATTACCTAGATTGAAACATAGAGAAATGATACAACACTAACAAATTAAAAGAACCAAATACAAAGTACATATACGAAAACAATTAATATTTATAAGAGAAATTAAAATAAAGTATAAGATAGGGAGTACGTAAGTTGAAGAAAATTTTAGAAGTAGAGAAGTATGAAATACTACATTTTAGAATTTAGGGTCGGATGATGGATGATCAAATTACATAATTGTCCCCTCCCTTATTTATTTGATCAATTTAATTTAATTGTGATTGATGGCAGTTTAGGTATTTCGACTAGAAAGTTAATTACTATAAATAGATGGATGTGGGATTTTGATGAATTACCTGAGAGAACAGGTTGAACACTATTGAGAAGAACGCTGAAAGCCAAGAGGAAAGAAAGAGCGTCGACAGCTGCAACGACTTCACCGCTGGGAGAGAATATGAGAGCTAATTTGCCTCTGAAAATCAAAACGATCGCGAAGAAGAACAACCCTATAGCAGTTGATTGCACCACGCAAACATTCGTCGCCACTTTCGCTGACCGCCCGTTTCCCGCACCCAGCTCATTCGCCACCCTTACTCTGTACGTCGTAATGAAATAAAATACGAGATTGAAATATATACATAAAGAATCTCTCTTACTCCACGCATATTTATTAACATTAAAAACTATCGATACGGAGGAAGGGTACCCGACTCCAGCAAAAAAGGCAAGCGAAAACATCATCTCCCATGAATTAATGGTCATACTGCGAAATCATTACAATATATTGTCTTACCAAATTAATTCCATCCAATGTGTCTATATATATATATATATATGTCTTAAATGAATTGTATACATAAAAAATAAAAAGAACAAAAACAAAAACCCTACAAGTCCGAATGTATATATATAATATATATGTCTGAAATTAATTAGGTAAAAAGAAGTAATTAATCTTTGTACCAGATTGATAATGCATCCACAGCTATTTTAGCATTGTCGAAGAATCCTGTCATTACTATCAATATCCTGTAGTACCAGTTCTCCAAACTGCCACAAAATTTAAAAAATAAAAATAAAAAATAAAAAACCGTAAGTGTATCTTACTAAAATGTACCTGATCAAGCAGCTAGACAAGATTATCTATTTCAAAATCGTATTTCGCCTCATACTGAAATCAAATTATGTTGTGTTTTTGAAAATTCATTAATTATCATGATTTTATTATGAGTATTTATGAAATTTCATGGAAATACATATGTAGTAACAATAATCTAATGCCACGTTCCTAAAAGAAAATAAAATTCTAATGCCGCGAATAGTAGCATGTTCAACATTACACTACAAATGCGCACAAAATGATAACATGAAATGAAAAATAGAAATCAAATCGACATATAGCCAGCATGCCTAAAATATTTAATTACTAAGAATTAAACTCTATGAATTAAATAAGGGTCAATTCGAGGGGGGATATCACTTCAGTTGGCAATATTATCTCTGTCTCTCCACTCTGCACCTATCCCTCGAGATTCTAGTCTACATTCTCTATCACACACTTATATACGTTCTAATTTCAAATTTAATACTGTATTTTAAAAGTTCTTAATTTTACACTTCACCCTATGAATGTCAATCGGGCCAACTCTATTAGTTTTTGAGCTTTTTCGATTTGAGCCGATTCAGTTAAAATTTCTTTCAGGTGGGAAATTCTTATTTCTAACCCTAATCCTTCGGTTTTTGGCCTAACTTGTCGGGCCGACATATTAACGAATTTTTTTTACATGTATAAAATATATATTGATAATTCTAAAAAATGATAACCATCTCTTATAAAGAAATCAACAGCACATAAAATGATAAATAACAATAATCTTCAATTATAATTTGTTCTTTCGAAAATAATAATTTCAAACTATATTATAAATCTAATTATAGCTCAATCTTCGATCTTATTTGAAGTACAATCTTATTTTACATCAACAATAATATTTGAAGCTCCTTCAACTTCATGTTCAGATTTCGTTTTTAAAGTCTACATTATTTATTAAAAAAATAACATTATAATATTATACAATTAAATAATTTAAAACATGATAAATAATAGTTAGCTAGTAAAAAAAATATGAGAAAATAAAAAGGGTAAAATTAATATAACTAACATCACACACTAAGAACATTTGAGTAATAAAGAAAAAATCAAAGTTAAATACATTTCATGATAATAATGTTCAACCTTAGTTTATTTTTTCAAAAATAATAATTTCAAATTACATCACAATAACTATGCCCAATCATCAATATAAATATTAGAATTACATTATTTTTCTACTTTAAAAATATTTGATGCTTCAAATTATGTATGTCTTTGTATTCTTTCTCATATATTAAACAAACAATAACATTAGAATGTTTATAATATTAAATTATTGACAATATGATAAATAATATAATTTTAATACTTTAAAACTTTAATGATATATAATAATAGATAGATAGATAGATAACAAGTGAAAGATAATTTTCTCAAAAAAAATAAAATAAAATAATAAAATAAATTAAAGTTAAAGGTCTTGATATTCGAGAAGCAACAAACGAATAAACAATATGCATCCTCAAACTCCAATGACAAATTATCAAATATTCTAATATATTTTATACATCATACTAATCACTTATAGTCCTTATAACATTGATGAATGCAATAATGTATGACATAAATGAAAATATAACATTTAATGAAAAATTGCATCATTGAATAATACTCATTTACTATTAGTTGTAATTTTAAAAATTCATAACGCTTAGCATACTTGAAATCTGTAAATTCATAATATATGGATGAAAAGATAATTGAATTAGCTTTCCAACGTCTCTGACCGTTCGTGAATTGGATTTTTCTAGAAAGAGTTATGACCAAAACAACGGAGGCTGCCAGGTCCTGCCCACCGGTTCGGCCCATTCGGTTAATTTTTTTTTTCGACTGTAATTTTTCAACCCTAACCCTATATTTTTCTCGGTCTATTCGGGTCAACGCATCGATTTCGGGCTAAATTGACATCCCCATTTCACCCTACCCAATTATGCGATTTATTATAATTTTTTAGTATTTACTTATTCAAATAATTAATTAATAACTAAAAATTATAAATTAAATGCTAAAAAATATAATACATCTTAATTAGATATGATGAACTAAATAACAAGTGTAAAATAAAATTAAAATACAAAAAATTAAAATCGAAGTAAAAAAATAAAAGAATCGAGCATATAATATGAAATGCAATACCAAATATGCAATAAATGATTTTGAACTTCAATTTTTCATGAACTAAAATTAAGGGGAGGGAGAGAGAGAGAGAGAGAGAGAGAGAGAGAGACCAGAGCATGACACCGGAGGAAGCAGAGAGCTTAAGAAAGTCGAAGAGGCCGGAAAAGGCGTGAACAGAAAAGCCAGTCCAGGTATGGGGGCAGCCACCAAAGGCGACGTAGGCATACATGCCCAAAACCAAAATCCACCAAGAAATATCTAAAGCAATGGCAACTCCAACAACTCCCATCTCAAACTTACTCACAATAATCCAATTGAGAAACCCATGGATGACCAGCGCCACCGGCGGCACCCACATCAGCGGCGCCATTTTCAGCTGGCTCTGCAAGAATCTCTGCAGCGGGAACTGGAACGCGAAGCTGAAGTGCAGCGGGATCAGCCACACCGCCACCTCCCCCGCCTGCTCCGCCACGTCGTCCGGCTGCCCTATCAGCTTCAGCAGCGGCGTCGCGAAAGCGTACAGCGGGAGTAGCAGGAAGCAGCACAGGAACAGAACGATGAACGATCTCTGCATGTATATCCCCAGCATGCTGTACTTCTTCGCGCCGAACGCTTGCCCGCACAGCGTCTCTAGTGCGCTCGCCATTCCTAACTGTAAGCAAGGAAAAACATCAAAAGGTGTTGCTGAGATATATCATATATATGAGCTTAATTAATTTGGAATTTTACGAGGAGTCCCCAGTTGAAGCCGACGATGACGTTGTTGGCGATGGAAACGGAGGCCAGCTCAAGATCGCCCAGGTGGCCGGCAAAAGCCTGCGTCACGACGTTCATGGTGGCGTTGGAGACGCGGGAGACGATGGTGGGGCCCACGATGTGCCATAGTTTCTTCGATTCATCCCACACCGCCGCCGGCAAACTGTGAGCGTTGGAACTGTCGTTTTTGTTAATCTCGTTCGATGATGAGAGAAGGGGCTGATTAAGTTGGTCGTTTGCGTTCAGGATTTCCATGTTAGGAGTGAGTGGTGTGGAGAGAGAGAGAGAGATGGATGAGAGAGACAGATGGCGTTTGCTCTGCTCTCTTCAAGAAATATATGTTAGAACTGTAATATATTAGTCCTCACAATTTTCTTACATGAAAATTATCTATTGCGTATTCACAATCCATTTTTTCAGTATTACATTTTTTTTTTCTCGATTTTAATTTCGTATGTTTTAGTATTTAATTTTTTATATAATCAATTAATAACTAAGAATTAAAAATTAAACACTAAAAAATTATAATAAATCTTAATTGGGTTGGATGAATCATATAAATGACATGAGTGTAAAATTAAACTAAAGTACGAAAAAATAAAAATTAATTATAACATAAATAATCATAGTCAACATTTATCAACAAAAAAATGAATTAAAAAATTATAAAACATAATTTTTAAAAAATAAACCATAATAATGAATTATTAATTAGAAATTGAAAATTAAATATTAAAAAAAATTATAAACCCTAATTGGGTGGGATGAATCCTAAAAACAATCATAAAATTAAATTAAATGATAAAAAAATAAAATTAAAGAAAAAAATATAAAAAAAATTCATAATTTAAAAATGTAACACATAGTGTAACACAAATAGTGTAATAGGAAATTGCAGTGAGTTCGAAAATGAAAGAATCGCATTAATATGTGGTATGGAATAATTGAGAGAGATATGGGGTTAATTAAACAGTAATCGTTGGAAGTAGCGGCAAAGGGCATAATGTGACGACTGCGCATGTGATTTAACAGATACAGACCAAATTAGCTTTTAAAAAAAAACAAAAAACAAAAAAACAAATGAAATGAAATAACTTGCTATAATATTTTTGCAATACTCCATATACTACACACTTCAAATTATTATTTTTTATTCTTTTCTTCTTCAATTTTAATTAATTGTAATTTAGTTTAATTTTACACTTATTAATTAGCTATAAGTCATTTTTCCCAATCAGAGCATACAATTAATTATTAGGAAATAATCAATTAATAATTAAAAATGAAATTAAGTATTGAAAAATAATTATGTGCTCTAATTGGAAAAAATAAACTCTAATTAATATGTGTGAAATTAAACTAAAGCACGATCAATTGAAATCAAAGAAAAAAACAAAATACAAATTTATAATTTTAAGTGTGCAGTAGATAATTTCATCTGGATTAAAATCATGCATTTTATTTTTATATTGTCGTCCGATACACAAAATCTATATCACTGATATTAAAACGTGAAATATAATTCAGAAATAAGATAAAATGTGTCATACATACGATATTTTGTATGAATATATATCTCAATGGTAATATACGATCATTTAAAAGCAGTTATTGAAACGTATATGTAGTTCAAGGGTAAAAATATTTATTTAATTGAAGTATTGATTGAAAAATATACGGAATTAGTGGCATATCGTGTTGATAGCTAGAGTTGGTCGTAATTTTCAAAGTTCTTATTGTTGGGTCGACCTTTCTCTTATTGTCGATAACCTCCTTGACAGTTATTATTATTTTTTTTATCTATTATTTATCTAATAAATGAAAGGTTTGCTTGGTTTCACAAAAAAAAAAGAAACAAAAAAGACAGTAAACAAAGATACGAGAGATGTTGTATGAAGGGGAGTAAAGGCCAAATCTGATTAATTTAGGTCTGTAGTTAATTTAGGTCTGGCTATTAGTTTCAACCACATGCATGGCTAATTGTGTGGCCCATGCTTTAGCTCGGAATTTTGTCTCTTACATCGGAAGTTCAATGGAGTTCTAGTTTTACATCGTGACTTCAAGACCTTGTGAAGAATGATTTTACTGTTTAAATTATAAAAAATGGTTTGTTTCAAAAAAGAATAAAAATATGAGAGATGCTAATGAATATAATGGACATATATATATATATATTGTGTCATTCTATTTATAATATAATACTATCACACGCATAAACTAAAATTCAATTAATTATTTAAAATTCACTATTTTCATATATAAATAGTAATTAAAGATATGCAAACTTGATCATATACTCACACGTCATATGCTTAAGACTTCAATATAAGTCGAATATGGGAAAGAGGAAATACCCTCTTATGGATTAAAATTTTTAACATAAGATGAGTCTTCAAGATTAAGATTTAAATACAATTAAATATTAATAAAATTATAAATTATGTACTAATGAATATGAATTTTAATCTGAGTATTTTGATCATATTTACGAATCTTGACTCGTAAAAAAATCTCACACGAGTTTTGGCAATAATTAGCTTAAGGTCTTTGATAGTTTTATTTTCTTTTTTATTTTCTCATATCGGTAAGTAAAAAGAAAAAAGAAAAAAAAGGCCGGATTAATTAGCTCAATGATGTTGTAATAAAGTAGGAAAATGTTTTCCTATCATAATATCATTGATCATCATAAACAGACTTTAATGGGCTGCTATATATGTACCAATTCCACATATATGTAGGAGATCGTCAAATCCCCAATCGGCATACGTGATTATTCATGATTAATTATAACTATTAACCAAGACAAAAACCTAAATATGTAATTATAAACCTTATAATGAAATAGTCGATTAATTTTATTTAATCATTTCAACATAAAATGAAAAACTAAAAACAATTATGAACATTGTTAATAAAGCAATTAACCCTAATTAAAAATTATTTATGAACCTAAAATCTAAAAATTATTATACACTCCAATAATGAAATAATCAATCTTGATTAACTAACAATCATGAACTTAAAAAAATAGAAATAATCGATTCTAATTTACCATTATCACCTAATAATTTAAAGAAGTGTTTATCGAATTAACACAAGCTAGCGAAGAAGAATTTGACCTTTTCATCATGTGCTGATTATTATTGCCAAATTAGTGGCGAACACATTACCCACAATTAGTGTAGGAGAATTAACGTAAAATATGTGTTCATGATTAGGTTAAAATCGTAGAAATTAAGCATTTTTTATATATTATTTTTTGGATGGCGAGGGTAACCCGTACCTACTATATAAGTGTGTGCACCGGGAAAAAATTCAATCATGTATAACAGTCTACAAACCACACAATTTGAGTTTGCAAACCACAAAAAAAGGTAAACCACACTTGAAAAATCAAGTGTGACAGACTCTCACACTTAACAATATGTTAGTAGGATCGAACTCGAGACTTTCAATCTCAAATTTACACTACTTCACTATTAGGCCACCAATGAATACGAAGGAGTTGCATATTATTTTTTAGCTCGGAAATTTTGTGGAATTAAATAAATGCACGTTACTTCTGTGTAAATGCCTTGCACTATTCACTCTACAAGTTCTCATTAAAAAAATATAATGAAAAATGAATAGAAAATAATACTTTTAGAAAGTAATTGGGCAGAGAAATATTTCCTCTTAGAATCGAGTATATTACCACTTAAAAAAGCTGCTTTACGAATAAAACAAACATAATTAGCCCAGATCACTTAATCCTCCAATTAGGAGCTAGCGATAATATTTCTTCTATATTATTTTTTAGAAACAAGCGAAAAATCGCAGTCGATAATATTTGTGCACTTATCCAACTTAAAAAGTAGAAAAAAGTATTGCTTCTTTTAAATCTATCAATGAGGCCATAGATGGACTCAATTCCTTACAAAATCACCTTTTTAACGTTATTTTTTTACCTTTAAATGTGATTTTTTTACCTTTACTTTTTCCTCTAATGGTTTTTTTTTTCAATTTAGAATTATTGCAATTTATTTGTTTTATTTTCACTTTTAGCAAAAAAATGTATCTTTATTTATATATTTTATCCTAAAGTCTGAGGTCTTCTCATTAAAGTAATAAGTTTATCAATCATTTTTTTTATCCAAAATATTTTCCATCGATCTTGAGTCCACTAATTATTATAAATCTAGATGGTTAATGTATTCAATTTACATATGCATAATATATATATATATATATATATATATATATATATATATGGGGTGGATCTGGTGGGAACTCTTCTCTATGTGAAAACTGAGAACCAATCCAAACCACACAAAATTTGATTTCAATGATTCAGATTTAACACAAAAAAACGGTGACAAACTTATAAATACATTGATTTTTTTTAAAAAGCGGTGACACATTGGTAAATACATTGAACTTCAAAAGTGATGGTCTTTTTTCTTAAACAAATATTGTAGAACCTTTAAACAATCATAACTTTTCATTTTTAATCGGATTTACGCAAATCATATATCAAATTAAAGTTTTTTCCATACTCTTTCATTTAAGATCCATCTTACATATGTTTATTTTTAAAAAAATATTTTGTCCATAATAACATGAAACAATTATCGTGATAGCCTGACAAAATAATCATTTTAGCATAAAAACCTACTCATTTTAGCACCAAAACGCACTCATTATAGCATGGAAAAATATTTATAACAATATGAATTTTTTTCTTAAAACAAGTAAATTTACTCGTAATAGTATCTATACGTTGTTTGTTCATTTCAGCATAGTTATATGTTTATAATAGTATGTCGACATATATTCACATTAATATTATATGTACTCTCTTTTAGCATGACAAAATTGCCTAAGAATAACATTTAAATTTACTTGTAATAGCACGCGTCGTTTTTTCATTTTAGCATGGTTATATGTTCATTTGAGCATTGTATTTGTTTTCATTTTAGCATGACGAAATTGCATTAGAACAACACGTGAATTTATTTGTAATAATGTCTATGTTTTTCGTTCATTAAACATGATTATATGTTCATAATATCATGTATATATAAGTTCACATTTCATTATATTACTTTCATTTTAGCATGATGAAATTGTATGAAAATAAAAAAATACATAAATTATTAAATTACCATAAATCATAATTGGGATGAAATAAACCTTAATAGCCTATAACATGAAGATATACTCATAATAGGATGAAAAATACTTGTAACATTATGATTTTTTTCATGAAACATGTAAATTTACTCATAATAACATTTATATTGTTCGTTCATTTTAACATCGTTATATGCTCATAATAGAATGAATATATATTCATATTAGCAATATACCAGTTTCATTTTAGCATGATGAATTGCATGAAAATAACATGTAAAATTACTAATAATAGCTATGTTGTTGATGAGTGATACTTTTGCACAATATTTTGAGGTTTAAATGAAGTGAATTGAAGAGTTGTGTCTGTGCTTTAACCCGAATTGCGCTTCTAACCTCCCAGTTTGGAAGTTTTATTCTCGTTTGAGTTTGATAGAAAACGGAGCATGAATTAATGAAAATTTGAGGGATTCAAGACCATGGTAAGATAGATAATCGAATAAGGAGCATGCTGCAACTTGAATCGGGTCAATTGGCTAAGAAACGAGTGAGAACGAAGCAAAACCGTGAAAGCTGCCACAGAAGACCTGAAAACGCGACCTCCTCGCTGTCGTGTTTTCGGCCTCTTCCAGGCGCGACCCCGAAGCGCGAGCACCTACGGGTTGCGTCCCAGAGCACTACAGATGCTACCCCAAAGCACAAGCCATATTCCGTATTTTTGAGCTTCTGAATCTAGATTTTCTTCGTCCAAAACGCGACCACAAAGCATGACCTCCTCGGGTCGCGCCCCAGAACACCCAAAAATGTGACCAAGAAGTGCGACGTCCTCTTGGTACCGCGCCTCAAACATTGATTTTCTGATTTTTTTTATCATTTTTTACCCATTCTTGATTTTCTTCAAATGTATTTTATTCTCTCACTCTATTTAATTAAGAACCCCCATGGACGAAGATAAAAGAAGAACCCTCACAATTCATTCCACCAAGTCTCCACACACCCAATCCTCCTCATCACAAAATTCTCTTCTTCCATACCTCTCAAATCCTAGCCACACATCAAACCACACCCTAGCTAGGATTTTTAAATGAAGTGAATTGATAGCTAATTGACACGATTTTATCTATTGATTCATAATTTGAGAGATTAGTCTCAATAGATGAACCCTAGGCACGAGATACCTTTGTCAATAAATTCGAGAGAGTTGAGACTTAGTGTGAGTGCTAGAATCTCAGGAGCTTTTGGTAAGTACATGTGTAGGATTCGATTAGAGACGGTGAACCTAGTGTATACCCTACAACTTAAATGTCTTGAGAGAGAGCTTAGGATGCATTAGAGATTTCCCTAGTGAGATTTGACACCATAAATAAACATTCAATAGGATCGTTAGTGTTAAGTACTCGAAAGGCTCAATCCCAAGAGTACCTCAACCTTCTTATCCCCTTCTCCATTTATTTTTTCCATTTATTAATTAATTTTCTTAGTTTAGATTAGTTAGCTTTCCATTTTTCTTGTCGTCTAGAGAACAATTGAGGTTCGATGTTATAATACACACAATTAGGTCTAATTTAATCTATGTGGATACGACACTTACTCACCACTGTCTATATAGCCCCATCCTCTTGCGGGTTGTGCTAAAATTTGTCTGATCAGTTATCCGTTCATTTTAGTATTGTTATATGTTCATATTAGCATGACGAAATTATATAAGAATAAAAAACACAAAATTTATTAAATTAGCATAATACCTCATTGGGATGAAATTAAATCTAATTGGAATGAAATAAAATCTGATTAGATGAAATAAACTCTACTTGAGTGAATTAAACTCTAATTGGAATGATGAAATTGAATGAGCTTAACATGTAAATTTACTCATAATAGCATTTATGGTGTTCGTTCATTTTAGCATACTTATATGCCCATATTAGCACAGTAAATACATTATTTTAGCATATGATAAATGCTTTGTTAGCATACGTTATCATATGTTATCATAATGCTGACAAAGAATTATTATAAGCTAACGAACTCATTTACAACCTGTGTACGCGTAAAAATTTATCTTTTGTATTTTTCGTCCATATTTTTCATCTAAACATATATAGCCTTTCAATATGCGAAATGAAAGAGCATGAAGAGAGCTTTAATTTGATATATTTTTTGTGTGCATTGGATTAAAAACGAGCAAGTTATGGTCATTTAAAGTTTTTAAATTTTTTTTTAAATTGTTGATATCATCAATTTTAATGGGTTTGGACGAAAATAGCCCTCATTTTTTTATTTTTTTTCCCTATTATTTACGAAATTACCACCATCTTTTACATTAAACCTCAACCATTAGATCATTAAATTAGATGATGGAGACGTAGTCCTAGTTCCACACTAGGAAAAATGTCATATTTGATCAATTCCCTATATATATATATATATTATTTCTATTTTTATAATTTTATCAATTGGACCTCGATCCTAACCAAAATATTTTAGGGTTAATTGCAGAATTTAACACAACGTTTGCACCATTTGTAATTTTCGCATAACGTTTAAAAATTTACAATTCATATCACAACCTTTAATATATTTGCAATTGTAGCATCCTCATTATTAGTCCGACATAAAATGACATTTTATGGAGATGAAACCGATGGAGAATCTTGTTGTACATAGTGAATCTATATAACGACGTCGTTTGGGTAGACGAAAATAACAGTAAATTTAGATTAAAAATCGGACATGTATGATAGATTTTCTGGATTAACAATTTAGATAGCCTTTTGTGGCTTCGGTGGCGATATTGGGGATGTTACAATTGTAAAAATATTAAAGGTTGTAATATGAATTGTAAATTTTTAATCGTTATGCGAAAATTACAAAATGGTGCAAGCGTTGTATTAAATTATGCAACTAATCCAATAGTTTATGTATATTATAGTGTTATCATTTTTTTAATATATGATTATATATATATATATATATATAGGGAATGGATCAAATGTAAACCATTCCCTTGTGTGTAAACTGTAAACCAATCTATCACCACACATTCAATAAAAATGGGCGCTCCAGATTTAATCAAACATGCGGTGGTATTTTTGTTATTTTCACTATTTTTTCAGCCTATAGGGGTATTTTCGTCTGTTTGTTGGAAAAAAGCTGATGTCATGCTGACTCAGCATCTAAAAAAATTCTTAAAAACTTCGAACGATCATAACTTGCTCGTTTTTCATCGGATTAATGCAAATAATATATCAAATTAAATGTCTTTTAATCCTCTTTCATTTAAGATTAGTAAAGCCCATGTTTATTTGGAAAAATATGGACGAAAAATATAAAAGTTTCATTTTTCACGCATATTCATGATCAGAATACTTCGTTAGCATACGACATATGTTTCGTTAGCATATGACCATTTAGGCTGATAATACTTCGTTAGCATACGACATATGTTTCGTTAGCATATGACAATTTAGACTCAGAATACTTCGTTAGCATACGACATATGTTTCGTTAGCATATGGCAAATATTTTGTCAGCATCAGTTATATTGCGATAAAGATTTATTCAATTATAATTATGTACGCTTCGTTACCATATAAAAAATGTTTCATTAGCATATGACAAATACTTCGTTAGCATATGCCAAATATTTCATTAGCATCGACTATATTACTGTAAATATTTATTACATTTCAATTAATATATGCTTCACTGACATCAATTATATTGTTATAAATGTTTATTTAATCTCAATTAGGATGTGTTTCATTAGCATATAACAAATATTTCATTAGTATCAATTATATTCACAATGAACAATACATTAATGCATTAAAAGATTTTTTATATGAGAATGTTAATGCACTGCTAACGTTAGCATTGACATATGCAAACTAAAATATTATAATAATGCTAATATAGTATAATTATATCTGATAATATAGAATCATACATGTTTAATGTTGCATGTGTATTATTAATGTATAACATCCATCTCAATTAAGCATGATTCGTTAACATATGATAGATGGTTCGCTAGCATCATGATTAGTTATATTGCTATCACATCAATTTTAGAGTTTAACAATTTAATTTTATTGAATTTTATCATTTGTTGTTGTTAGCACTGTCGTATGCTAAAGAAAAGTTATACGCAATACTAACAAAAGCAATAATGTTGTGGATTGAAGCCAAGTAATGCAACTAACAACCTTCAATCAAACAACTATAACTTTGTCCACGATTCATATTTTTTTGAAATTATTTTTTGTTGAAAATTAGGCTTGCCTAACTTTCCAACCATATAAAAGTCGCCATTTAATAATTTCGTAACAAAATCAGTCTTGTGTTTAAAGTTAGGTGTTGTGCATGAAATAATTCTACTTCGTTAGCATATGATTATGTATTCGTTAGCATATGATTATGTCTCCGTTAGCCCGTGTCCTGGAAGTCCGATTTTTTTTAATTTTAACCCAAATGCAAAAATTACCAAAATGCCACTGCGTTTTTTGAAGTTCTCTTTATTTACAGGAATATCACCGCCCTTTGACCAAATCTTGACCATTAGATTTTGATGGATGTGTGGTTGTTTACACATCAGGGGTGGTTTACACCAGAACCACCCCCTATATATATATATATATATTTGTAGTATTATAAAATGGGTTCCCCTAATCAAAGTTTCTGGGTCTATCACTGCATATGATAAGGTTTATACACAATGGTTGTATAGAAAATTTACCTAAAAATTTGAAAGACGCCATCTTCAACTATACACTTCCCTAGTCATCATAAAATTATGTTTTTCATTTTTATAAAACAAAATATCAAAGTGAATTCACCCACATACAATTCAAATTTAGCTGCGATGTGGCCGGGATCGATTAAATTCTTTATGAACTTGCTTAATACGAGATACCTTGTAAGTGAACTCGTGCACATTTGATCTTTCGTAATTATATTTCTCAAGTAAATTTATTACTTTAGGCAAATTCTGATATAAATCAGAGGTACATAAAGTATTAAATTAAACGAAAATTTATGATACTTCTCATGATTAGAAATAATATTTTTCAATATTATAAGTGACATAATTTTTTTAATTCAAATAGTGTAGTAATGATTACAAAAATGATACATTTTTTTCAAAATTTTTCATAATATTTTCAATAAAATAAATGTGATATTTTTTTCCTTATGACATACATATGATGAGAGACCACTTTTCTTTCGTATTTCATACTATTTCCTTTCTTTTCTCCTCAATATCATAGGTCGGGTGTGTGTGTGTAAAAAAAATTATAATTAATTGTATGTATCTTCATATATAATAGTGAAGCCTAAGATGAAATGTTATAAGAAATGCGACAAAGATACTAAATTGGATCTTGTTAACGTCAGAAAAATAAGTGCACTTTATATTGTAGTAGGTTAGGATTTTGGATGAGACGAAAATTTACTTAACATTAACCACATTTAAAAAGTAATCCGATCAATCAGACACGTGTTGATTGGCGTATTCATATATATGCATGCATATTTATGAATCGTCGAGTCATTTTTTGTTCCGACTTCATTTAGAAGGTAATATTTAGAAGTGATTTAGACAATTTTTGGCAATAAAGTTAGTGGGAATATTGTGAATTTCTGTAAGCTGACGACTGAAGTTGGTGGACTGCAAAAATTATTTAATTGTGCAAATTTTTGGCTTTTTTATGGATGGATTCGATCATGATTCGGACACAATTTGATTGTTTGATAGTCGATCAATTGATACTCTACGTCTAGAGATTTGAGTGGAGTTGAACACAGAACACATAAAATTGTTCAAATTTTTAATCTTTTATGATCAAGCTGTGAAAAATCAAACTACATCTTTACTGACTTGAGAACTTTTGATACAATTGCAAATTTAACATGATTTTTAAAGTTTAAATATTATAATTAATTAAGGTATTGAATTTTATTTTTGGGTGTTGAGTTATTTGACTTTCCTAATTTTATGGATAATACATAAATAAAATTAACTGTCGATTCAGCCGTCAACTTGGTCCTCTCTTCAAGGTTATCGTTTATCGGCCATCAATTTTAAGAAAAAGACCTCGCAACGGTCAAATTTCAAAATTGCACCAACAAAAAGGAAAATTGAGGATGTTGAATAACACATAATAAAAATAATCTTAATTGTATATTCTTAAAGTTTGTATAAAATTTAGCAATATACACAAATTAAATATCATAATTTTAAGGAATTAAACAATAAACTATTTTCTTTACTCCCTCTTCTACCGCAAGTGAGATAATTTTTTTATGGGAAAAAATGATCATGCATGGTCCCTCTTCTACCGCAAGTGGTGATTTTGTATTTATTTTTTTTAAATATCATTGACAAGAGTAAGAACAACACATTGTGAGGAAGTTGAACGTACCCAATAAGAAGAGAGAGAAAATCACACGCATAGAGATGATGTGCCGCAGCATTATAGTTCCAAGCTTTTCTTTTAAAATATTATTACTGGACAATGTAAGAACTGTTAAGGAGATTCCTAAGGACTCTCCTAGTTAAGAGTTAATTCTTGTATTACTTGAACGCGAATAAATAGTGAAGGCAATAAGGTGGCAGATATTTTATCTTCATCTACTGTTTTTTTGGATTTTTGGACTATTATTATCCTTTGTATCTCTGAAGCTGCTTTACAGAATATTCATTCTCCTGGTTTCTTTCGTTTTGTGTAATAGAGGAGTATTCTTTTTTCTATATGATTTTTCCTACTCTGAGTTTTCCATATGGGTTTTAACGAGGCTCTGGTCCCCTGAATTATCGGCTTGTGATATCTGGGACTTTTATGATTTTTCTTTATTTATAAAATTGAGTTAGGAATAAATAGAGTACAAAGCATAAGAAGATAAATAACTAATCTAAGAAGATAAATACAAATAATATCAGATACACTAGGATATACAAGAAACAATGCTTTGTACTCTATTTATTCACGTTCAAGTAATACAAGAATTAACTCTTAACTAGGAGAGTCTTAGGAATCTCCATAACAAGAACTTGATATTATAATTTATCAATGCAAACTCCATTCCTACACCATATGATACCACGTTCAAGGAGGAGTATGAAGAACTTGCACGTAAAGTTGTCAGAAATTAAAGCACAGTCGACAAAGGTGGTAATGGTGTTTTGGGACAAAAGGGGGGGTAGAAGGACGATGATTTTAAAATTCAATGCACGTATTTAAGGAAATTTTTGAGATTCCATATCATCCAGTTTACCATTTGAAATCGTCTATTGCACATTTCGTGTTGCATTCCGTATTGAACACTCAATTTGTTTAGTTTTTTTTCAATTTTTTTTCTCAAATTTCAATTTCTTATGCTTTAGTTTAATTTTACACTTATTATTTAGGGTTCATCCTACCCAATTAGGGTTTTATATATATTTTTAGTCTTTAATTTTTCAAATAATCAATTAATAATTTAAAATTTAAAATTAAATAATAAAAAATTACAATGCATTCTAATTGGGTTTGATGAATTCTAAATAATAAGCGTAAAATTAAACTAAAGCATAAGAAATTGAAATCAAGGAAAAAAATTGAAAAAAAACTAAGAAAATCAAGTGTGCAATACGGAATGCAACACAAAATGTGCAATAGAAGATTTCAACTGCAAGTTTACTATCTCTACGTTGATATTAAAGTGGTCTTAAAAGGGGTTGGAATGATACATTCTCCAGTTATAATATTTATTTATGATTTGATTTATTTACATTAGTAGGTTGCATTGTTAGGATTATTTACCTTAGGTAGATTATTAGGGTTTATTACTTGTAAGTTGTTTTAGGATTTGCATATTATTATTTTTCATCAGAAATAATAATTAAAATTAATTGCTAATAGAATTCGTTACGTATTCACTCGAAGAATACCATATCCGACAGGATTTCAATTAAATTAAGGTCAATATATTATAGCTCATCATCTACCCAGACAAATCACAAGCCAAAGATGAACAATCATTGGGAGTTCAATCTCGGTGGTGTTGGCATTGTGGCAAATAATCCGGTTATCGGAGATTCTATATTCAGCCTATCCACTTCAATAGACATATCAATGTGGCTATAGTTCTAAAAAGATCGAAATCAATAAATTAAGTTAAAAACTTACATACACTAGGAGTAAATAAACCCTATTTCAGATGGATGGATCAAATTCGTGGGTCAATCAGCTTTGACTTGGGTAAAGCTGGTCAACCCGTAAAAAAAATGTAACAATCATTATCAATCGTAATACTAAAAAGTATCACTTAAAATTAAAAAGTATCACATATATTCTTAAAAAGTAACGGGTCTGTAGTAATCTTATACAAGTTTATTTAGTTCAAATCAAGGTTGCAGAAGGCGCTAGACGCTAGTCGGGCGGCCGAGGGGCCTAGCGCCTGAACCGCCTAGGCCGGGTCTAGGCAGTTTCTAGGCGTTTTTTATTTTTGTTATTTTATATATTTCTTAACAAATATAAAAAAATTCATATATAAATTTATAAATGTTAACATTCCAAATAATATCAATTAAAGTTTAAATCATCCAAAATCCAAAATAAAACAAACATATCAAGATCAAATTATTCAAAGTTCATGATAAAATAACATTCAAAGTTCAAATTGAAACCAAATTCGATAGAAATCAACATTCAAAGTTCAAACAAGCAAAAATATTCCATAACATAATATGATAATAACCATCATATTCTCTCTCGTTTTTTGTCTTTCTTTTTATGTTTCAGAAGTTCAATTTTATTTTTATGTTTTAAGTTTTAGCCTTTAGCCTTTTAGGAATTAATTTTTTTTAAAAAGGGAAATCGGCCACCTAAACGGAAATCAGTTTTCGCCCCGGGAAGGTGCCAGCTAGGGATGTCAATTTAGTCCGAAACCAATGGGTTGGCCTGAATAGACCGAGAAAAATACAGGATTAGGACCGAAAAATTCCAGCAAAAAAAAATTAACTGAACGGGCTAAACCGGTCAGGTTGGCCGGCCAAATGGGTTGGCCCGGTCGGGCAGCAGGTTGGCTCGTCGGGCTGGACCTGGCAGCTTCCGTTATTTTGGTCATAACTTCTAAAAAAATCCAATTCACAAACGGTCGGAGGCATTGGAAAGCTAACCCAATTATCTATCCATGCATATATTATGAATTCACAGATTTCAGGTATGCTAAAAGTTATGAATTTTTAAAGTTACAACTAATAGTAAATGAATCTCATTCAATGATGTAATTATTTATATTTTCATTTATGACATATTATTGCATATATCAATTTTATAAGGACTATAAGTGATTTGTATGATGTATAAAATATATTAGAATATTTGATAATTTGTTATTGGAGTTTGATAATACAT
This sequence comes from Perilla frutescens, assembly GCA_026008535.1. Taxonomy (NCBI): domain Eukaryota; kingdom Viridiplantae; phylum Streptophyta; class Magnoliopsida; order Lamiales; family Lamiaceae; genus Perilla; species Perilla frutescens. The sequence continues at coordinate 64,677,693 of BRKX01000003.1, read as the reverse complement.
GTTGTTTATTCATTTGTTGCTTCTTGAATGTCGAGACATTTCACTTTAATTTGTTTTATTATTTTATTTTATTTTTGTTAAGAAAATTATCTTTCACTCGTTATCCATCTATTATTATATATCATTAAAATTTTAAAGTATTAAAACTAAATTATTTATCATGTTTTCAATAATTTAATTGTATATACATTCTAATGTTATCGTTTGTTTAGTATATGAGAAAGAATACAAAAATATACGTAATTTAAAGCATCAAATATCTTTAAAGTAGAAAAATAATGTAATTCCAATATTTATATCGATGATTGAGCATATTTACTGTGATGTAATTTGAAATTTTTATTTTTGAAAAAATAAAGTAAGGTTGAACATTATTATCATGAAATGTACTGAAATTTAATTTTTTCTTTATTACTCGAATGCTCTTAGCGTGTGATGTTAATTATATTAGTTTTACCCATTTTCTCATATCTTTTTTTACTAGCTAGCTATTATTTATTATGTTTTAAATTATTTAATTATATAATATTATACTGTTGTTATTTTTTTTAATAAATTAGGAAAAAATTAAAAATGAAATATGAATATGAAGTTGAAAGAGCTTCAAATATTATTGTTGAAATAAAAAAAGATTGCATTTCAAATTAGATCAAAGATTGAGTTATAATTAGATTTATGATGTAGTTTGAAATTGTTAGTTTTGAAAGAACAAATTATGATTGAAGATTATTGTTATTTGTCATTTCATGTACTGTTGATTTCTTTATTTGATGCACTTTGATGTTGAAATTTTATATTCGTCATATTTTTTTCAGTTTATGTTATTTTTCGTGAATTTATTTATTTCAACAATAAGAGATGGTGGTCATTTTTTAGAATTATCAAGATATAATTTATACATGTGAAAAAAATTTTATTAACATGTCGGCACGATGGGCTAGCCCGAAAACCGAAGGATTAGGGTTAGGGCTGAGAATTTTCAACCTGAAAACATTTTTAACCGAATAAGCCCGAAACTGAATAGGGTTTTTTAGTATTTTTATGGGTTTATTTTATGTTTTTTAGAGTTTATGTTTTTTAAAGTTTATTAATCTTAATTAGGGGTTATATTTAAATTGAAAAAAAAATTTCGAGCGCAATGCATGAGCCCACGCTTTAGCATCGTGCGGATTTTAAAAAATTAAATTAATTCACTTTTATTTTAGGATTTACTAATTACATTTTAGAGTATATGTTTATTTAAAAATCATATGTTTTATTTTCAATTTCTGTTTATATTTATTTCGAAAAAATTAAATTAATTGTTGAACGTAATGCATGAGCCCACATGATAGCGTCGGGTAAGTGCATTGCGCGAGCCGTTCGATTTCAAAAAAAAATAAATTAATTCACTTTAATTTTAGGGTTCACTAATTCCATTTTAGTGTGTATATTTATTTCAAAATAAAGTTTTTTATTTTCATTTAGCTTTTATATTTGTTTGGAAAAAATTAATTGTCAAATACAATGCATTTGTCCACACATTAGTGTCTGATGAATACATTTCACAAGTCGTTGAATTTCAAAAAAAAAATCGTGAAAAAATAAGGGCGCTTGAACGCTGTCTGTGTTGAACGTGTATTACACTTTGACTGGAATTGTTTAACTGAAGTATAAGCAAAGAAGGAGTAGAAGTAGAACAATTACAATAAACTGGAAATGAATAAAGCAGATTAGATCCCGACAGGTGTCCCATGTCGGCTCGGATCCCAACACGTGTCCAAGGAAGCTACAGACTTTGACTCCCGACAGGAGTTACTTTCGGTTACTGTCTAGCCCACTAACTCCACCAGCTCCAGATGGCAGTTACCTGAAGGCTCCACCAGCTCCAGGTGGCAGTTACTCACTTGAAGGCTCTTAACTCATGGGAGTTACACCCTTTAAGCTGGACAAGCACCATGTGCACCCACGACCCGGTCCACAGCCGTTATAGACCCGGATAGCCGATCCGCCGACCCGCTCCACGATCCGACCGTTTCTGTACCGTAAAACTGGTACGGCTAAGCCCCGGAAGCCTACGTACGCCCAAAGTCCAATTGCCAAGATCCAAGTCCGAGGACAAGGACGAGTCGAGACGAGATGAGCCGGGCATGGGCACCGGGCACCGGGCACGGGCACGGGTGGGCGCGCGCGCGTGTGGGCTCATGACCCACATCCTTGTGCACTTAATTACTTCTCTTAAGTGTTAATACACTTAAATACACTTCTTAACTTGATTAAGAAATCAATGTGGGATTATTTAACGTGTCTTAAACACATTATCCCACACACCATAAATGCCCAATCGTGTGACCAACTTCAACCATTTATTTCTCACTCACCGAAAATCGGATTTGAGCAAATAAAAATACTACGATTATCTACTCACAACATAGAACAATCGTATGGTATTTAATTCCTCCAAAATTAAATATCCCGATCACAAAAAAACGGACAAAATGAGTCAAAACTCAATTTATTAAATCCTATTTTCTAACAGTCTGGAATATGCCCCATGTGCATATGTTCACCATAAGCACATGGTGCACGTAATACTGCTCGTAAATTAATGAATAATCATAATAAGTAAATGTTGAGAAATGTACTCTTATTCAACTAAAACAAATATAATGTGTGCTCATTGATTAATCAAGATATTATAATGTTAAAATTGAACAAAAATAATGCAAATCCAAAAAACTGATTTAGCTGATTAAATTAAATATTGACTGTGCTTATTAAGATTTGTGTCCGATTGGCATATTATGTATAGTGTCTTTAGGGACGATTTAATTTAAGTTGATCAAATGATAATGATGATGATAACTAGTTCTATTGTAGAGATAAATAGAACAAAAATTATTGTGATAAATTAACGAGAGAGGCAACTTTTTTTTTTTTCAACCATTTAAATTTTTAAAAAAATTATTTTAACCACTAATTTTAAAATGATTTCTTTTAGCCAGACTAAAATACCCTTAACAGAAAAATAAAAAATAGAAAAAAAAATACCAAATTAAGTTAGGGAAAAAAAAAGAAAAAAAAACATTGTTGTGTATTTGTTGGCCAATTTGCATAGGTCCATCTACCTGGGCCCATCTCCTCTCATTTACTCAGCCCGGTTGACCGCCGCCCAGTTGTTGTTCCCCTTGCACTCGTTCGGCTACCTCATGCTTCATTAAAAGAAGCCTAAGGCTTCACTGTTCACCATCACTCACATTCAAACTCTCTCTCTCTATTTCTGAGTCTTCTTCTTCTCTACTTCTTGCACACCCTAGTAACAAGCCTTCGTTTGGAGCTCTGTGCTCTTACTGGTCTGCTACTTACGGTCTCAGTTCTTCTGGATTCCTGAGTGGTCTCCTCGTACGAGTAGCCTGGGATAGTAGAAGTCGGTCATAGGTTTGGCCGGGAGTTTGAGCCGTTGTGAGGGTTGTGTGTGGTCTCCCTTCTTCACCTTTCCGGTCTCGGTGTGCGTTGGTTACTATTTTGGAGGAGTCTTTGGTCTCAAGTAACCCTGAGCCTTGCTGCAACCTTCCTGCTCATTTCTCTGTCCCTTAAGGGACGAACGAACTGATCTATGGCGGCGGAAAGTAAGAGGTATAACCTCTGGGAGCCTGATACTCTACAGTGGTATCAGAGCCACGGTGATGCTCACCAGAGATAACCTCCGTCGTCCTTCTGGTTACCGTCCAATCGCATGTATGTAAGAACAGATGGTAAGTCAGGAATGCCAACCGCGGGGGTTCCTGCTCTGGTATTGTAGTCTTAACCATAGAAAATTAGGGTTTTGGTGCTCTCTTGAGATCTGTGTGCATCTCTTCATGAATTTATGTGATTGTGCCCTAATTTCATCTTATCTCTTGATTCCTTGAAATTGGCTGTGAATCTCTGTGATTCTTTGGGTATTGTTGGTCCTGACTTTGTGATTGGCCCTTCTTGCTTCCGCTCTTTATCTCTTGGCTAGTTTTTGTTGAGTGTGCTATGTGATTCACTTCTCACTCACTAAAGGATTTAAGTGAATTCTGTACGGCAGGTCAACCTGCTTGTAATCCGAGCTCTCCTTGGCTTCCTCACTGCCTGTAAAGAGTGCTTTGATTTTATCTTCCCACTTCTGCTCTTCTATGTCTGTCTGTGCCTATCTGTGTGATTGCTATGGGTTCTGCATATCATACTGCTCCTTTTGATGGCAAAAGTGATTTTCAAATTTGGAAAACCAAAATGGAATGTATTCTCATAAAAGAAAATGTTTACAAAGCTATTCTTAATGGATGTGATAGAACTGAAACTGATGATAAGAAAATTGAGATGAATGCAAGTGCTAGGTCTTCAATTTTGTTGAGTCTCCATGATTCTGTGATGAGGCAAGTTGTTGGTATTACTTGTGCTAAATAACTGTGGGGAAAATTGAATGAACTATACACTCAAACCTCTTTTCAGTCTCTGTCTTTCATGCAAGAATTTTTTTTCAAATTCAGGCTTGATATGTCAAAAGATATTGATGCTAACTTGGATGATTTTAACAAATTAATTCAAGCTGTGAAATTGGAAGGAGATGATACAATTGAAAAATATTCTGCTACTGTGCTCCTAAATGCTATTCCTGATAAATTCTATGATGTTAAATCTGCTATTAGATATGGCAGAGATGTGGTTACTTATGATATTGTGGCTAATGGCCTTAAATCTAAAGAACTTGATATGAAACATGGGTCTAGCAACAGTAGCAAGAATTCTGGTGAAATTATGCATGTTAGAGGAAGAACTACTGAAAGATCTAAGTCTAATCATGTATCTGATAAGAAAAAAGCCTAGATCAAAATCTAGAAATGGTAACAAAAAGTGCTATAATTGTAATGAACCTAGTCACTATGCCAATAAGTGTGATAAGCCTAAGAAAATAAAAAAGAAATATGAAAATTCCAGTGATAATCATGTAAATGTGGCTATTGATTCTGAGAATTTATGGTGATGTTCCCATGGTCTCTGATATGTTCTCTGAACCCTATGTGAACTCTATGTCAAATTCTCTGTCTGAATCTGAATGGCTTATTGATTCTGGATGCACTTTTCATATGTCTCCATGTAAAAGCATATTTTCTAAACTGGAAACTGTTGAGATTGGTTCTGTGACTATGGCTAATGAAAGAAAAAGTTCAGTTGTTGGCATTGGTGAAATTTGTTTAAAATTTGACTCTGGTTCATCACTTACTCTGAAAAATGTCAGATATGTCACTGACTGAGATATAACTTGATATCTGTTGCATGCTTGACTGGTGATGGTTTATTTGCTAAGATTGAAGTGGATGGAATTAAATTCTTGAAAGGTGCTATGATGGTGTTTAAGGCCCCTAGACAACATAATCTGTATGTTTACAATGGTAGCCCCTTGAATTTGGTCCCTTCAATGGTAAACTCTGTGCAAAATGACAAAACCATGTTATGGCATGCTAGATTAGAGCATATGAGTCAAAAGGGTCTGAAAATGTTGCATAAATTTGGTGTTTTTGGATTTGATCACATCTCTGGCATGCCTTTCTGTGAAAACTGTGTGATGAGGAAACAACATAGGGTTCAATTCCCTATCTCTGGCTCCCATAAATCTTATGCTAGCTCTGATATTCTTGAATATTCACATGTTGATGTATGGGGTCCTGCTAAAGTTGATACTCATGGTGGAAATTGGTATTTTTTTTTTATCAATTATTGATGATTTTTCCAGAAAAGTATGGGTTTTTCTCATGAAAAACAAATCTGATGTGTATGATAAACTCTCTGCATGGAAAATTCAGATTGAAAATCAAACTGGAAAAAAGATTAAAACCTTGAGAACAGATAATGGTTTTGAATTCTGCAATTCTTTGATTGATCAACTATTTTGTTGAGTTTAGGATTAGGAGACACAAGACTGTCCCCTATACCCCTCAGCAAAATGGCATTGCTGAGAGAATGAATAGAACTCTTCTTGAAAGAGTTAGAAGCATGCTTGCTTCATCTGGTTTGTCCAAAAAGTTTTGGGGTGAAGCAGTTGCTACTGCTGCATATCTAATCAATATGTCCTCCTCTGTACCTTTAAATGGAAAACCCCCTGACTCTGTCTTTTCTAATAAGGTCATTGATTTCTTAAACCTGAAAATATTTGGTTGTTCTGCTTATGTTCACCAAAAGCATGATAAATTAGATCCTAGGTCTAGGAAGTGTGTCTTCCTGGGTTACCCTGAAGGGGTAAAAGGATACAGACTTTGGGATAAAAGTGTCCCTGGTTTTAAAACAATTATAAGTAGGGATGTTATCTTTAATGAAAATGAGTTTCCTTGTTTATCTTCTCTTGAACCTGTGTCTGTGACATCTCCAAGTGAGGTGGAGCATCTGCATGTGTTAAGTGAACTTGATAAGCATGATATGCCTGAATGTGATAACATGGATCATCCTGAAGATGGAAGGGATCTCCAGGATAATCCTAATAATAACTTGGTCAATTCTGAAAAAAGGGAGAGATTCCAATGTTCTTCAGAATTATCAACTCACTAGAGACAGAGTGAGAAGGACTGTTAGGTAACCTTAAAGGTTTGCTGGGTTTGCTGACAGTCACCTTTCCATGCTTGCATTTACTGTGTTCAATAATCTTGATGCTTGTGAACCATTATCTTATAAAGCTGCCTTAAACTCTAAAGATTCTGATAAATGCTTTGATACTATGAAAAAGGAAATAACGTCTTTGCATGATAATAAAACTTGGATTCTTGTTCCAAAAACTGCGAAGTGCTCTATTGTTCAATGCAAATGGCTTTATAAAATTAAGCATGAACCTGATTCTGTGAGATATAAGGCTAGATTGGTTGCAAAGGGATTTACTCAAAATGAGGGGATTGATTATAATGAAATCTTTGCTCCTGATGTGAAATTTACTACAGTCAGAATCATGTTATCTCTTGTTGCTCACTTTGACTGAGAATTAAAACAGATGGATGTTACAACTGCTTTCTTGCATAGTGACCTTGAAAATGATATCTTTATGAAACAACCTGAAGGCTTCATTGATAAGAACAAACCCGATGATGTGTGCCTATTAAATAAATCATTGTATGGTCTTAAGCAGTCTCTCAGACAATGAAATAAGAAGTTTGATGCTTGCAATCTCTGAAATTCCATAAGAGTAACTTTGATCACTGTTTGTATTTCAAAAATGATTCAACTCTTGTGTTCCTTCTTCTCTATGTTGATGATATGCTTCTTATCAGTCCCTGTTGTAAGACTATTAAACATGTTCAAAAATGTCTATGTGAAAACTTTAACATGAAAGACTTGGGTGATGCTAAGAAAATACTTGGTATGCATATTCATAGAGACAGAAAGAACTTCTCTCTTATTTTGAATCAAAATTCATATGTTGAAAAAGTTTTCAGTAAATTCTCTATGCAAAATGCTAAACCTGTTAGTGTGCCTCTTGCTGCTCATTTCCTGCTAAGTAAGGATCAATCTCCCTAAGACGAATTCTGAAATTCATAATATGTCTAAAGTGCCTTACTCTAATGCCATTGGCTCTGTGATGTACTTGATGATCAGTACTAGGCCAGATATTGCATATTCTGTTTCCTGTCTTAGCAAATATATGTCAAACCCAGGAATGCCTCACTGAGAAGCTTTGAAATGGCTTCTCAGATACTTGAAGTCCACTTCAAACTATGGTTTAACCTTTTCTAAATCCTCTGATGGTGTAAAACTTGTGGGATGTGTGGACTCAAACTATGCTAATGATAGGGACAACAGAAAGTCCACTACTTCTTATGTGTTTACTTTGTGTGGATCTTGCATTAGCTGGAAATCCCAGCTCCAGCACATTGTGGCCCTCTCTACTACTGAGGCAGAATATGTGGCTACTACTGAGGCCGTAAAAGAAGCAATCTGGTTAAATGGCCTACTATCTGAAATTAGCTTTGCTAACACTTCTTCTACTTTATTTTCAGATAGCCAATCAACTATCCAACTATGTAAAAATCCAGTATTACATGACAGAACAAAACACATTGATGTGAGTTTCCACTTCATTAGAGATGTTGTTGAAAATGGAGAAATACAATTGGAGAAAATTCCCACTGAATTCAACCCAGCTGACATGGGAACAAAGTTTTTGCCAGCTGAGAAACTTGTCTCTTGCCAGAAAATTTTAAATTATGACCTTGGTTAAATCTTTCTAACTCTATCCAGTTCTTTGTGAATTTTATCTGATTCTCTGTGAATCTTATTTTGTCCCTGTTTATGTGTTAATCTGTTCTAACTATGTGTTATGTTTCTCTCTTGTCTCTGTGACCTTGCAGGGAGAAACAAAAAGTTAATGATGAGTCCCGCAAAGCTTCTTTCAAAGATTAGTGCACACCAAAGGGCCAAAGGTGGAGATTGTTGTGTATTTGTTGGCCCATTTACCTTGGCCCATCTCCTCTCATTTACTCGGCCATGTTGACCGCCGCCCAGTTGCTGTTCCCCTTGCACCCGTTCGGCTACTTCTTGCTTCATTAAAAGAAGCCTGGGGCTTTACTGTTTATCATCACTCATATTCAAACTCTCTCTCTCTCTCTCTATGAGTCTTATTCTTCTCTGCTTCTTGCAAACCCTAGTAACAAGCCTTCGCTTGGAGCTCTGTGTTCTTACTGGCCTGCTGCTTACGGTCCCAGTTCATCTGGATTCCTAAGTGGTCTTCTCGTGCGAGTAGCCTGGGATAAAAGAGTTCAGTCATGGGTTTGGCCAGGAGTTTGAGCCATTTTGAGGGTTGTGTGTGGTCTGCCTTCTTCACTTTTCCGATCTCGGTGTGCGCTGGTCACTGTTTTGGAGGAGTCTTTGGTCTCAGGTGAACCTGAGACTTGCTACAACCTTTCTGTTCGTTTCTCTGTCCCTTAAGGGACGAATGGACCGATCTACGATGGTGAAAAGCAAGAGGTGTAACCTTCAGAATATTATGGGTGCAATTTTTATTTTTAAATAATAAAATAATAGATTAGGATAAAAAAAGACACTTAACATTGTCTGTTTTTCTCCACATGTGCGAAGTGTAATTCACGTTAAACAAATACAGCCTCCGTTTCATTTTGATTATTGTTATAATTTTTTTATTTTGTCTCATAATCTTTATTGTTTTAAATATTTTCACACTCTCTCTCCCAATTTTAATCATATCCCAAACACTATTTTAGGAAAATATAAATGAATAAGATATTATATCATATATAAGGGATGAGTAGATTAGTTCATAAAATTAATTGTTAATTCTAGATATAAAAAAAACTAAAATAACAATCAAAATGAAATGGGGAGGGGGGAGTATATATTAGTGAGAGAGTCGTTTAAATTATAACTTATATCTGAACATAAGTTCATATATACTATATTATTCGATTGTAAATAGATTTTGTTCTAGTATGGATAAATCATTTTATTTATGAACACATTCTAGTGAACCATTTTTCCTTAGACTGATGATAATCTTTATTGTAATATCGATGCAAAAAATTATAATAGTATGTAACACATATTGTCATTCCTTCGTAGACTTGTGTTAATATTTTATTCTCTCGCTTTATGGATTGGCTTATGATCCAAAAGGAAGAAGAAAATGGGGGGAAATTTTTGAATTTAATGATAATTTGAAGGAATATTTGTTCTTGACTTGATAATTAAAAAGGAAAAGAACAAAATAAAAGAGAATGTAACTAAACCTTATTTGCAACATCATATATTGAATCACAGCTTCATGTGGATATTTTTCTTCTAGCAATAAGTCACTCACCATGCAGAAGACATGATTCACGTATGATATCATCTGACCAGAATCGTAAATCTGTAATGTATTAAGAAAAACTATTAGTCTTCTACAAAAATTACTCAATGTGTACTGTAACTACATTAATTATTTCAGAATCTATCTACTTCTCTAAATTAGTGGGACAAAATTTTCTTTTTCCCATCCAACTTAATCTCTCATCACTATTAAAGAGCAAATGATGTGTCATTATAAAAGGATTTGAGAAAAAAAGGTAGGGAGATAATAATACCATGTGTTAGGTGGAAAGAAAGTGGTCATTATTGCTACTCACATAAAAAAAATCTTGTTTTTAAATTGGCCCCAGATTTGAAATGTTAGAAGTTGTGTTTATATATATACATAATTTAATTTTTTGAATTTTTTTTATTTAGCGTCTCGTGCAATGCACTCGTCTGACGCTAACGCGTAGACTCGAGCATTGCGCTCGATACAAAATAATGATTAAAAATATAAAAAAGAAACCAAAAGAAAGGAAAAAGAAACAACAAAAAGAAACGAAAAGGGAAGCCAAAAATAAAAATAAAAAATTGTGCGCGGCACGTGGAATAGGCTGTTGGGCAGGTTTTGGGATATGGTTTATTTTATCGTGTAACAAATTGTGACCGGTAGATCCATCTAACAAGTTATTTTCTTAAAAGTTTTTCACTTCAATTTTTTTTTAAAAATTCCACGTGACTAGTTTTTCATGTGTAAATGTATAAAAAGAGGCAAAAAAAATAGTAATTGGGAAAAAGAGGCGAGATATAAGGGTATAGTAGTTTCATGGGCAATTTGAAGTGTAAATGTCTTGAATACCCTTATGACACACTTGTCCCCACATCCTAATCATTGGGTAATTGTACCTTTTACATTTTTTTAATAACTAAACATTAAATGCACCCACACCTAACATATAAAAAATAAAAATTGATCGATACTGAATAAATAAGAGTGTTAGGAAAAACTATCAAGGAACCTCTAGAAAAGGTTTTGATGAGATGTCAAAACTACCTATGAAAAACTAACTAAAATTCAAGTTGTAGATCTGAGCTGACCAATCCAGAGCATCAAAGAGGAACTCAATTGAAGGTGAAATCAACCAAACTGGAAGTATGGTCTACCAGCTGGGAGGATACGTCAACCAGTCAAAACTCAATTCAGCTGTGGATTTGAAGAGTTGAACCAGTCGAAACAAACTGACAGCTAAGTCAGCTGAGCTGAGGAGAAAAGAATCAACTAGACTGAAGGAACTGATACGAGATCAGTTCAAACTGAAAGACTGGAAGTATCCAACTGATGGCCAAACTAAAGTGTACAGACAAATCAACTAAAGGCCAGAACTAAAGTCAGCCAGCCAGCTTGTGATCAGTCAAGCTAACAAGAAAGCTTAAGAATGATTAGTCAAACTGACAAGCTAATAAAAAAGAACTTGAGCTCAGCCGAACTGGAGGAAGAAGCTCAGAACTGCCAACTGGAGTAATAGCCAAACTGAGCTGACAAGCTCAGAATTGCCAACTGAGCAATAGCCAAACTCAGCTGACAGGCTCAGAACTGCCAACTGGAGTAACAACCAAACTGAAAAGATAAGTTCAGAACTGCCAGCCAGAGAACTCTGGAAGTTATTACTCAACCAGCGTATCTTGGAATAAATGCTTCAACGGAGATCCTGGAATTAAACATACAATAAAGATCGATTGGCAAAGCAATGGCTACTTGAATCAAAAGCTCCAGTGATCAATAAAGACCATCTGCCATTGATGAACCAACAGAGCCATCGATCAATGGAACTCAACGGTCATAAAATCACTCATCTATAAAAGACGAGTGAATCAAATTTTTGAATAACTCTTGCCTCCCAGACTTTTCGCTATACTTATTCTTGAAGCCTTCATTCAAGCAGAGCTTTCTTTCTACCTACTAGCTCAAGTTCAGCATTTGCTAAAAACTGCGAGAGTCCAACTGAGAAGAAGAATTCAAAGAGTCAAAACATTCAGCCAGTTGTTGATAAACCAGCCAGGCCAGCCTTCTCAGTTTCAGCAATACAACGATCAACTACTCAGCTCAATTAAAGGAGCACCTCAGTTGATACCCCCCTGTTCAAGACTAACCTCTTGAAGACCGAAAGAGATCTAAAACATTGTAAAGACGTCAATAGCACCTACCTTCCTAGCGAGTAGTTAGGGACTTCAAGTGTGAGTTGTCGACCCGCTGAGATAGCGAGCAGTTACCAGGTTTAGCCAACTGTCCTTCATTGTGTAATTTGTAAAGAAACTCAAGTTATATAGTGAAGTTGCCCTTCTGCAGAAGGAAGAGAGGACGTAGGAGTTTGAGACTTCGAACCTCTATAAATCATTTGTGTGCTGTACTGTTTTGATTAATTGCATATCTTTGAACTGTACACAAGCTCACGCAATCTGCACTCAAGCTGCCCAAAGCACTTATTTGAATTGTGCATAGATAAGTTGCTAAGCGAGTCAAGGGCCCTTATTATTCTGCAATTGAAGTACAAGTTTTAATCAGTTTATTCACCCCCCCTCTAAACTGATATCGACTCGCCTAGGACCAACAAGTGGTATCAGAGCGGTTGATTCTAAGGATCAGCCATTTCTACGGATCAACTGAATCAGATCTACTTATCTGTGCTAACATTTCAAGCTATGGGAAACCATAAGCTACCTTTGTTTTCAGTTGAGAATTATAATAATTGGAGCAGGCGAATGAAGGCGCATCTCTGCTCGATCCATGAGAATATGTGGGAAGTTATTGAAGATGGTCCAATCATCATCATGATGGACAATGATGTTCACATAGTTGATATCAATCAACCAGCAAGGATCCCAAAGCCAACTAATCTTCTCACCAGTGAAAAGAAGAAGTTGAAGAATCTAGAGTTTGTGGCTCAAGCTGCACTATTTCAAACTCTAGATGAAGACAGAATGAAGGACACAAAGAATTGTACAACTACCAAGGAGATATGGGACTTACTAGCAGATCTATGCCAAGAGTCCGAAGCCATCAAAGGAAACAAGCTCCAACTGACAGTCGACAGATACGAGTCCTTCAAAATACAGCCAGAAGAGTCCATCTCAATCCTTGAAACCAAATTTCTAGGCATCATCAGTGAGATGACTAACCTAGGGAGAAGTTATCCCAATTCTGAGATGAATTCCAAAGTTTTAGATAATCTCACTGAAGAATGGGACATGAAAGTGATAGCTACAAAAGAATCAAGAAATCTAAATAGCATCACTCCCAGAGAATTGTTTGGCTCTCTCAAAGCTCATGAGTACAGTCTAAACCGGAAGAAGGAAGCATCAACATCATCAGCTCAAGATGCAGCCTTTTAAGGTGAAAGGAACCGGTTCAAAGACACTCGAGGAAAGAACAACTTTCGGCCCAGGAGCTCACCAGCCAGAGAAAATCAAGACGGATATTCATCCGAACGAAAAAGAGAAACAATTGAAAAGAAGAAAAACTTGACTGAAGACATCAATGATCAAATTCAGTCAGTTACCAAGTTGTTAGAAAAACTGAAGAGAGTTCGGGATAAACAATTAGTTCCACCTCAAACTGATGAAATCCCAAAAGATGAGAGAACTCATCAACCAGATGAACGATCAGCTGAACCATTCAGGAGTGGCAATCGAAATCTAGGAGAATGCTTTCATTCAGTCAAGACCAACAGTTCACTCAAACCAATCCATTCATTCAAAGCCTTCAGTTCAACAAAGACCACCAGCTCAACATAGAATGCCCTCAAGGCAAACTGATAGATCAGCTTTCTTTAGAAAGAAAATTCAGTTTAGATCTCAAGCCTATCCTACCAAGAAGTTCAATCAGAACACCTATAGGAGAGATCAAAGAAACTCGTTTAAACCCTACCATCACTATAATGAGTATCTGGATTCCAGAAATGAACAAAAAAGGTTCAATCCAATAAACTGGAAACATACAAAGCACTGGTCTGATGACAGAACTCAAAGGTCTCAAGACCAAAGCATTTTAGTTGAATTGTTTTATCCAACTAACTCTCAACGCAGGTATCACTCAACTGATTCAAATCAGAATAGAAGAGTTGAGAGAAAATCTAAACTGATCAGGCGATCCAAATCAGTTGGATCTCTGAATGATAAAAAGCCGAAAGTTTGGCAAGTTTGGATTTCAAACTTGTATCAACAAGTTGTATCAACAAGGACCCGATATGAAACGGGTCCCTAAATGCTAATCCTTGTTTTTGCAGGATAAGAGCGTCCTATCTATGAAGAAAACCAAAGATATCTGGTATCTAGATAGCGGATGCTCCAAGCACATGACCGGAGACAGAGAAGATCTCGATGGTTATGAAGAAGTCAAAGGTCTACTTGTCACATTTGGAGACAACTCCAAAAGCTGAACCATTGGAGAAGGGTTCGTGGTCAAAGGAAAAGTTGTAGTAAATGGAGTTTCCCATGTGGACGGACTAAAGCACAAACTACTCAGCATCAGCCAGCTGTGCGACAATGGTTATTCAGTTGACTTCACCAAAAACTTCTGCAACATTAGAGACAAGTCAACTAGAGTAATTCTTCTCACCGGCATAAGGAGAGGCAACATGTATATTGTTGACTGGTCAACCGGCTACCCAGAAGCTTGCTTTCTTTCAAAGGGATCAACTGAAGCAAGCTGGCTATGGCATTGATGACTAAACCACCTCAATTTCAAAACAATCAACTACCTAGCCAAGAAAGAGCTAGTTGAGGGGCTTCCCAAGGAGATATATAAGAAAATAGGTGTATGTGGACCATGCCAAAAAGGAAAGCAAGTAAAGTCATCCTTCAAGAATAGGAGTCATCCACCAGGCACAACTGATTGCCTCCAACTGCTACATATGGATCTGTTTGGTCCAGTCAGACCACAGACACCAAAAGGCAAAAGATTCACTCTTGTAGTAGTGGATGATTTCTCAAGATATACGTAGGTGGAATTCTTGAGAAGCAAAGATGAAACTTACGACAAGCTAACGGCGTTGATCAGAAGGCTACAAACTGAAAAAAAAAGATCAGTTCAAAGGATTCGCTCCGACAATGGAACTGAATTTGTGAATCAACAAATGATCAGTTTTCTCAACAAACTTGGAATCACTCATGAACACTCAGCTGCAAGAACTCCACAACAAAATGGTGTAGCTGAACGGCGAAATCGAATGCTTAAAGAAGCAGCTCCAGCAATGATAGCTGATGCCAACATAGTTGAAGGATATTGGGCTGAAGCAGTCAACACAGCATGCCACACTCAAAATCGAAGTGCAATCGTCGCCGAACATGACAAAACACCCTATGAGCTGTATAAGGGTCGTAGGCCTTCCATCTCATATTTTAAAGTATTTGGCTGTAAATGTTATATTCACAACAATGGCAAGACTCAACTGAAAGCTTTCAGTGCTAAGGCTGGTGAGGGAATATTCCTTGGGTATAATTCACCTCATGCACAAGCTTACAGAGTGTTCAATAAATGAACTCTTGTTATGGAAATAACATGTCATGTTGTATTTGATGAATTTGCTAATGAGTATAGGAACAAAGAAATAATAGACACATCAGTTCAAGTACTACCTAGTGAAACTAAGAACTCGCAAGACTATGTGGATCATATTGTTCCAGAGCGGCTTGAAGTTTCACTGGAAGAAAGTAATGAAACTGGTACTAAACAGGTTGAGAACAATATGGTCAATGAAGACACAAATCGTGCTGAGACCATAAACCCCACAACTGAAACAGAGAGAAGAACAGATGAAGATGCTGAACCAACTGATGAAAGCGTGACTGATGACATCACCACAGTAGAACCAGCTGAAGCTATCTTGCCTAAATGGCTCCGAAGCCATCCAACTGACAAGATAGTTGATGATCCAAGAAGTCGAGTGTAAACCAGAAGTTTAACTGAGCATGCATTATTCATATGCTTCATATCTCAAACAGAACCAGCAAGCGTCAAAGAAGCCTTAGAAGATTCAGACTGGATCATGGCCATGCAAGAAGAACTGAATCAGTTCACAAGAAATGACGTATGGTTTCTTGTCGATAGACCAAAAACTCAGAAGGTCATTGGCACGAAATGGGTTTTTCACAACAAGCTTGATGAACAAGGTGTGATCACAAGAAATAAGGCAAGACTGGTAGCCAAAGGATACTCTCAAAGTGAAGGGATCGACTTTGATGAGACGTTCGCACCAGTTGTAAGATTGGAAGCCATCAGACTGTTCCTAGCCTATGCAGCTCACTTCAACTTCACCGTCTATCAAATGGATATCATGAGTGCTTTTCTTCAAGGAATGCTCAAGGAAGACGTGTATGTCGAGCAACCGTCAGGATTTGAAATTGGGGATCAAGTCTTCAAGCTGAAGAAAGCCATCTATGGATTGAAACAAGCTCCCAGAGCATGGTATGAAACTCTCACAACATTCTTGCTGAAAAATGGGTTTCATAAGGGAGTCATTGATCGAACTCTATTCTGAATAGAACGATCAACCGAGATCTTAATGGTTCAAATTTATGTGGATGACATAATTTTTGGATCAAAAAGCAAAGATCTATGCACACGATTCGCTCAACTGATGCAAAGCGAATTTGAGATGAGCATGAGGGAGAAATGACATTCTTCCAATGACTCCAAGTGAAGCAGCTGAAAGATGGGATCTTTATCAGCCAGGCCAAATACACTAAGGAGCTAGTCAAGAAGTTTGGAGTTAATAAAGGAAAAACTCTCAAGATTTCAATGAATACTTCAGTTCAACTAACTCTGGATGAAGAAGGAGAATCAGTTAGCCAAACATATTACAGAGGAATCATTGGGTCGCTACTTTATCTAACAGCTAGCCGACCAGACATCTCCTACTCAGTCGGTCTATGCGCACGGTTTCAAGCCAACCTAAAGAAAAGCCACCTTGAAGCAGCAAAAAGGATTATTAAATATCTCAAAGGAACCATAAATCTTGGAATATGGTATCCCAGAGGTGACAGTTTGAGTCTAATTGGTTATTCAGATTCAGACTTTGGAGGATGCAAGATCGACAGAAAAAGCACCAGCGGAACATGTCAGTTTCTTGGAAGCAAACTGATATCTTGGTTTAGCAAGAAGCAGCACTCAGTTGCCACGTCAACAACTGAAGCAGAATATGCTTAGATACTCTGGATGAAGCAACAGTTGAAGGACTACAAAGTCGAAACTGAAGAAGTACCTATATTCTGTGACAACAATAGTGCAATTGCAATATCTCAGAATCCGGTTCTACATTCAAGAACTAAGGACATTGACATAAGACATCACTTCATCAGAGATCACATCGAGAAGAAGGACATATGCATCAAATATGTGAACACGGAGAACCAGATAACTGACATCTTCACCAAACCATTGCCTGAGGCAAGGTTTATGGAGCTATGCATACAACTAGGGCTACTTGAGCTAGCCTTAAAGGATGAAGACGACCAACTGGAAGAAAAAGGCCAAGAAACCGCTCCAGCTGAAGAGATGAACTGAACCGAAAGGCTTCAACTCATCCGAATGAGTAGTTCATAACTGAAAAAGTCGTTAAGCTGATCAGTTGGACAAATAAGCTATCAGTTTGAAAAGAAGCAAGAAGTTGTGCAAAGAAAGTAAACTGAAGCTGATCAGCCTATCCAATCAGTTCAACTGAATCATCAGTTCATTCGCTCAAACTGAGGCAAGGAGCAAGGCAGAGTTAGTCAAATGGTCTCAACTGATGATCCAGTCAGTCAAGCAAAGCATACCAGTTTCAAAATCATCAAACTGATGGAGAAATGAAAGGAACTGGCTTCAACTCAATAAGGAGACATCAGTTCAAGAACCAGCTGAAGAAAAGCAGCAGAATTGAAGGATCAGCTGAACTAAGAAAGAGCTGAATCAAGAATTCAAGCAGTTGAAGGAGCAAGGAACTGATAAGCAAGTATCTCAGTTGGAACTGATCAACATGGAGATCATCAGCTACAGTCGAAACCAACTGATGACGTAATCAGTTTCAAGCCAAGAGGAAGCCACAAGAAAAAAACAGATAAGTTCAAAACTTTCAATAGTGGGAACGGTAAAAACACGTGTCACTCAAATATTACCGTTGAACTCTCTCTCTCTCTCTTCAGTCATCACCAATGGATAGAATCGAAAGGCCAATCGATGAGTCGATTAAGTGAATCTGACCATTGAAATTAAGCATACGAAACGTCCCAACCATTGGACAAACTCCATCTTCTCCTATAAAAAGGATGGCTGAATTCTAATTTCATTTTTACCTATCCAAAACTCAGTAACGAATTAAAGCCCTTCTCTCTCCTCATTCTCTCAAAACTGTTCTACAAAAACAATTACGAAAGTAAAAGATCGAGTTCCAAATACAGTCAAAACCAAATCATTCTGTTTCTCCAAATCATTCATCAAATTCCTCAAAAAACTTCATGGCTGAAAAGAGCACACCAACTGTTCGATGAAAGTTCAATTTCAAAAGAACTGGTGAATCTTCTTAAAGATTCCAATGGAATCTATACAGAGACAAGTTCCTAGATCAAAAATCATTTAGAGAAAAGTGCTCAGATTCTCCACTCTGCAACTCATTGATTTCAAAGTTGGAGAAAACAGGATTGAAGAGATTCACAGAAGTCTATCCAGCAAAGATCTACCCTGAACTAGTGGTTGAGTTCTATTTGAACTCCAAAGGGTATGATGACAGAATCACAACAGAAGTTCGTGGAGTTGAACTAGTAATCACTCCAGAATTACTCGGGAGGATATTTTAACTACCCACCACTGGCATAAGATTACAAGATGTAGAAGTTGACCAAGAGCAAACCTACCATCTGTGGAAGCGAGCAAACTGCCAAGATCCCTACAAAAGCAGTACACTCATATCCTGCTTCCAGGAAGAATACAGAATCCTAGCATCCATTGCAGCAAGGATGATTGTTGGCACAACTTGGAGTCACTCAGAGATGTCAGAGCACAAATATAAAGCCTGTGCAGCAATCACCAGAAATATCAGAGTAAATTGGGCCCAGTACTTCTTTGAACAAATCAAGAAGTATGTCGATGTTGTTGAGAAACATTGGAAAGAAACTGAGTTCCATCAGAAGATATGCTACGTCTGCAGGATCAGCAGTATACTGGAGAGCACACTTAACTCCATGGTAGAAGAAACCGAGACGGTGATGATTGATAAGCTGGATTTCATACCTTCAACTGGTAGAAGACAACCAGCTTCAAAATCTATAAACATCAAAAGCAGTCGGCAAACTGATGCCCCCTCAAAGAAAGCAGAGGAGCCTGCTAAAACAAAAGGCAAAGAGATCGCTACAGAAATACATCAAGAGGACTCCGACTCTGAAGACAATGTCCTAATAAGCCAAATGTTGGAAACCACAATCAGAGCCAAGCCTCTGCGACAAGTTCGATGTGGATCAACAGTTGATTCACCTGAATAAGAGACCTCTACCAGGCCAGTTCAAGCCAAGGAAGGAATTGACAGATCAAAGAAGAAGCCCGCAGCAACTCAACCAAAAAGAAAGAAGAAACAATCAGGGCCTCCACCCCCTTCAAAACTACCTCCTTTTAACATCAAGGTGTTTGATATGGCACCAGTTAAAGGAGATGACATTGTGCCTTACAGAGGAGTCCCACCGTGAGGCACAGGAGCCGACTTCTTCAGAACTGCGTGCCCCCCGATGGTAGAAATTGAAGAGAATATAAGAGCTCTATCAAGAGCTGAAGTCATCAAGAGCTGGGCTGATGAACACGTAATCAAATTCATTGCTGAAAACTTTGTTAAAGATATGATTGGCACGACTTCTCTGTACAAAGCTCTCTCAAGGTACGTGTACTGGTACCTGTGGAGACATTGCTTCAACTCTGAAGCCCATTTTCTCCTAACCGCCTTTCATGGGATGAGCTTCTGGAGAAGAGAAGAAAAATGGAGCATGCAATGGGCTGGACAGGAGACCCCTGAACAAAATCCAATTATCACACTAAAGAGAATGCTTGCCATTTGAAGGAACCATCCTCATCCAGAACAACAAACATTGATGGAAGTGATGAACGATCTGCTCAGCTGGGCCAACATCCAACTGCCACCGCTACAAACTGAGGCTGAACAGCAACATTGGAAGAATCCCCAAGTTCAACAGCATTGGTTGCTTAGGAAACTGCTCATCCTCAGAAAACAACAGCAGCAGCAGGGACAGACTCTATTCAACAGAGAAGCCCAGAGCAGTCAACAAGGTGCTACAACCGAGGAAGATCACAGCTCAAGGAAAACTGTCATAGCATCTGTTGCTAGGCAGTTAACTTTCGAAGAATCCCCTCGACCAAATGACATCATCATCAATCTCCTTGATGATTCTCCAGAGGAGCAACGAGCTGATGAGCGAACTGCCAGTGATCTGGAGTTTGAAGAAATGCTCAAATCTCCTATTCCACCAGCTCTTCCATGTGATGAAGAGTCAGAGAAGTCAACCAAAAAGGCTCGATTGTTTGAGGAATCAACTGAACCCGTAACTGCTCCTCCCCAAGAGTCAACCCTAGGGACAACTGAGTCTGATCAGCCAGCTGAACAGATAGCTCAAGTCTATGATCAACCTGTCTATCAAGGTACACTAGCAATAACTGTGTACTTTGATCCAATTCAAAGATCTCTTCAAGCTGCTGCTCAAGATGCTGTAACAAAGATATCACCAGAATCAAGTTATGATGAAACCATCATCATGGAGAAATACGAACTGACCCACACAGTTCCCTGTGAGGAACTAATTGGAACTGAAGCAGGCGAAGAAGTTGACTCAAGAGCAGTTCAGTTCCATGCTCAACCAAGCAGTTCTGCAGTTCAGCTCCCTGCTTACTATGTGGAACTGATCTACAGCCTGCAGCAACAGGTTAAACTGCACACAGAGTAAATCCAGTAGCTGCAAGCACATCTAAGACTTCAGACAGCTGGAACTGAGTCATCAAGCAGCGACGAAGAGGAGGAAGATGACGTCACATAACCGCTTGCCAAGAGGAGGAAAACTGATCACAAGAAGGACTAGTGGCTGATCAAACTGATTAGAAAGCCCTCAGTTTACTTCTTGTAATTCAGTTTGTCATTATCTATTTTTATATATATAAAAAGATTATCTTTTTATTTTCAAATAAATGTCGAACTTCGCATTTATTTAAATATTTTGACCGTTGCAAAACAATGACACGTTTCAAAGTCATTAAATGCCAACGACCAAAAGAGGCCAGGGGCTAATACCATTTCAACCATTAGATTTATGAGTCTGCCCAAACACTCATAAAAAGTCCTTTCTTTCAAGCCTCTTAGAAATACTCCTCCTTCACTCTCAAAAATTCTCTCTCTCTCGAGCTATTGAAATTCCTCAAAAATCTCAGCTAATCCCAAAGATGGCCAAACTATCCAGATCTCTAAACTCCTTCAAAGAGCAACTTATGAGAGACAAATTCCTTGATAGGAAGAAATTTCAAATGATTCTAAATGAATCAAACAATCCAATCCTTCTGTCAAATCTTCACAAGACAGGAATTCTTCACTACCTGGAAACACCACCAAAGTTCTTTAGACAAAACTTGGTGAGTGAATTTTTACTTCAAGCAAAATTGTCTGCAGATGGGAAGACAGTATCATCAATGATTCAAGGACGGCTACTCCACATCACTGAAAGAACACTTGCAGAAGTGTTCGAGCTTCCACAAGAAGGTTCATTAGTTCAAGAACTAAAGGAATCTGCAGAGTCATACTGGAGAGAATGGAAAGCTTCAACCTGCAACAAGGAATTCAGTTTTACAACTGCTAAAACTGACCTAAAGCCCGAGTATGGAGTTCTGCTCGATATAACGAACAAGATGATGTTCGGAGCTATTGGAAGCCTGAGTCAACTCACCCAAGAGAGATACAAGGTTATGATTCACCTTGCTGAAGGGCGACAAACAAACTAGGCAGAATTCGTCTTCCAACAATTCAAGCATCAAGTCATCAAGGCCTCTGACTCAAAGAACTCTGGTAAATTTGAGTCCAAGGTAGGACTTGTTCTAAGAATGAGTAAAATGCTTAAAGACCTGCTGAAGCTTCCAAATGATGAATCACTACCAGTCCTTATTTCTGACTGGATTCCCAAGAAGAGAACTGCTCACCTTCAGTCACTAAGAAAGAAACGACGAACAAAGGCTAGGACGAGCAACAACACCTCAAGCAACTCAACTGCCAATGTCGTTCATTCTCCAAAATCAAAGAATGGATCACCAGTTTATTTCCAGGTTTGCTTTGATCCAGATGAGCTTATTCCATTCATTAGAATCCCTCATCCGAACTATGGAGCGGACTATTTCAGAAGCACATGCCCTCCTCTCCAGCTGACTGAAAAAAATATCCGCACTTTCTATAATGGTGAATATGCAGTCAAAGGTGCACAAAAGGAAGTGACCAATCTCCTTCTCACTCACTTTGCTTTCGTTGCACAATGTGACCAAGAGTTGTTCAAACAACTCCACCGGTATTTCTATTGGTACAACTGGAGACATTCCATGTCCATCCAGTCTCATTTCTTGCTAACTGCCTTTCATGGCATGAGCTACTGGCAACGTGAAGAATCTTGGAGCATTAAATGGATAGGATTGTCAAATCCATTTCCTCCAACCATTGTGCAAGTCCAGCACATCATGAATCACTGGCTTGTCAACAAAATTCCAGCAACTGCCTTGTTAGCTGAATTCAAAACCAGCATCATGCCTCAAGGAGCTGTGGTTGCAAATCAATCAGTCAACTGCCCAACTGGCTCGCTTTGCCATAAACTGAACTTTGATAATTTATCAAGTCAGTCAGCTGAGCCATCACGACGAACTCCAACTGCCACAGCAAGGATAGAGCCACATCTATCAAATACTGAAGTCATGGCCCCTCAGAAGAATCCAAGGCATGATGAAAGCGACAGTGATGATTAGGATACTGCCACATCACCAAGTCTTCTATCCAAGAGCTATGTCAACTCCTCTACTCACATCCAACTCAAAAGGCATGCATTTGATTATGAAGAATGATCAGTTCAAATCGTCGCCAAAGGGAACTTCACAATCCCTCCACCAAAGAATGAGAAACTCATCAGTTGCCATTCAGCGATTTCACCAAGTCCGGAGGACAGCCAGGCTCTCGCCGTCAAAGAATAGAACTGGATCTGTATCTACGTCAAAGCAATCAAACTGCTCGAAAGGAAGTAGTGGAACTAGTCCAGCGCGGCCTTTCAAAAAGAGGAAACTGACTCAAGCAAGTCAAGCAGCTGACCAAATGAACTGATCAGTTCAGATCAGTTAGAGCTTCAGTCAGCTCATCAGCGACAACTGGCAACAAGATGAAACTGATCATCCAACTGCGGAATCGTCAAACCAATCAATTGGACTGTATCCCAACTGACTCCTGATATCATATATTATATTCAACGGCTACAATTTGAAAATAGGCTTCTCTCTCACAAGTTGCCATTAATGTCTCTGCATCGCTATTAAGTAATCTCTTCAAAGAAGCAAACAGACATACATTTTTCTAATGAGATATAAATAGCAAAATCTGCAAAAAATATTTGGCTATTTATGGCAACTACCTCATTTTCAAAATAACTCCATCTCAGCCACATGATCATAAAGCTGCATCACAATCGAACGGTTGGGATGCATGTATTATTAATTCAGCTAATTATCCATCAAATCGGACAGCTGATCAGCTAAGAGAAGCACTCGAGTGTCCTCGATCAATGCATGCTATGCTGAATATATTTATGCAAGGAGATGGAGACTCCAATCATCTACAAACTCAATCTCCTCCTTGCTTTGATCACTTGCAAACTTTCTCTACACACTTGCATATCTAACAACACCATCTTTTTGCAGAAATGAAGCCTTCATTTCAGATGGTAGATGCCAATCTGCTTATTAAGAAGCTGAAGAAAGATAAGACTCTTAATCTAGAGTATCTTGACGCACGTCTCGGCTCCGACAACTTTCAAAGAATTTATAGGCCATTGGAGGAAACTGAACTACTGCCATTCTTTACAATCGTGCCACTCAAGAATATACCTTCCCATGTTGCGGAGTTCTACTACAATGCAAACATCTCCGGAAACAACGTCATCTCCACCGTCCAGAACAAAAAGATCACGATGACAAAAATAACGATGATGTCTACACTTCTCCTCCCCGGCGAAGGCCCAGACGTGATGGAACTGGAACTACCGTGCAAATATGCACTGTGGGATCTTTGGAAATACTCTCACGTACACCATCATGACTGCTCACACAGGCTGAAGGAAAGCCTGCCCAACGAGATCATCCAACTTCTGGATATCACCGGTCATATCCTGCATGGGAACTTTGAGATAGTCCAATTCTCGGACGTCAAAGCCCATCTAACGGCCGCTCTCTACTTCAGGTGTAAAGTCGACTGGGCCTCCTTTATTCTTGCTCAACTACGAGCAAATGTCAAGCGAGTAGAATATGATCCATCAACTGGCTCGTTCCGAGAAAAAGTGGGGTTTATGAGTCGCATAAGCCACATCATTCTAAGTCAGTTTGATGAGATCATTCTAACTGGTGAATCGATCAAACGAAGGGACATGCTCCCTACCATCTACTGCCATCCAATCCCAAAGAGATCCCGTCAACCAGGAACTCCCGACTCAAGTCGTGAAAAGCAACCGGTGGTCGCCCATGCCAGCTCCTCAGAAGAAAGGCAGCTGATGATTGAGAATGAGCCCCTCTCTAGACTGAGTGATCAGTCTACAATACCAGCCAGCTCACAACCTCTACCCTTAGTCCATCACGACTCCATTGAGGTTGAGTTTGAGGCAGTTCTAGATCATTAGCTGAGAAGCTGCTTCGGTCTCATTGAGGGCACCGATCCCTCCCTATTCGAGCAACTGAAACGATACCTCCAGTACCATATCTGGCAATTCCAACTTGATGAGGCCACAATGTTCCACCTCATCAGCACTCGTGGATCCCTTTTCTGGATCAACAAAGAAGAATAGAGTAGACAATGGATGAACCATCCACTCTCCTCACCGCCAACGCTCTCGGAGATAATGGATTCGATGATCAAAAGAATCCAGCTTAGTGTATCAGCTGACGCTCCTCTTCCCGACAATGAACCGGCCAACTCCTCATGTACTCCATTCCTCGAAGATCCACCAATCGCTACAACCGATAAGATCTTCATAAGCTTGGCCTCCATGGACTTCAGAGAGCAAGAACTCTCTCAACACACTGATCATGGTCAGTTTATGACAACTGAAGAAGCCTATGCATGGTTCTCCTCGCCCATGCCAATTATTTCAGTTCCCTTAGTCCATGATGACAATTTGGCAACTGCCTTCACATTCTTGCCAAATCTAGCAATACCATCGTGTGATCCACCCCAGCTTTTGGATGATGCCAAAAAGGGGGAAGATGGAAAGTATGATGATGAAAACTTAACTCTTTGGGATCAAATCTAAAGAGAAATACATCATGAGGGGGAAGCAGCTCAAGGGGAAGCTTGGAGAAAATCTGGAGCTCAAGAAAGAGGAGAATCAAGCAGGAAGAGATGAAGCAATCAAAGAAGAGAAGTAGTTCTAACTTGCTTTCAACAGATCATTTGATATGATTTTGATCCATACTTTATACTTGCTCTATTACATGCCTAAATGAGAATAAACTCTAATACATGAATTTTGAATGCTCTGATACTCGGACAATCATGTTTGAATGTTGATACTTGAATTTCATGAATGCTCTGATACTTGAATTTAATGTTCTAACATGCTCTGATTTCAAGAATTTGCCTAAGCAAACTACAGCATGTCTATCAAACGAACTTTTACAGTTTTTCCATCATCATTGACAAGGTTTTGACATCATCAAAAAGGGAGAAATTGTTAGGAAAAACTATCAAGGAACCTCTAGAAAAGGTTTTGATGAGATGTCAAAACTATCTATAAAAAACTAACTAAAATTCAAGTTGTAGATCTGAACTGACCAATCCAGAGCATCAAAGAGGAACTCAATTGAAGCTGAAGTCAACCAAACTGGAAGTATGGTCTACCAGCTGGGAGGATACGTTAACCAGTCAAAACTCAATTCAGCTGTGGATTCGAAGAGTCGAACCAGTCAAAACAAACTGATAGCTAAGTCAGCTGAGCTGAGGAGAAAAGAATCAACTAGACTGAAGAAACTGATACAAGATCAGTTCAAACTGAAAGACTGGAAGTATCCAACTGATGGCCAAACTAAAGTGTACAGACAAATCAACTAAAGGCCAGAACTGAAGTCAGCCAGCTTGTGATCAGTCAAGCTAACAAGAAAGCTTAAGAATGATTAGTCAAACTGACAAGCTAGTCAAAAAGAACTTGAGCTCAGCCGAACTGGAGGAAGAAGCTCAGAACTACCAACTGGAGCAATAGCCAAACTGAGCTAACAAGCTCAGAACTGCCAACTGGAGCAATAGCCAAACTGAGCTGACAAGCTCAGAACTGCCAACTGGAGTAACAACCAAACTGAACAGACAAGTTCAGAACTACCAGCCAGAGAACCCTGGAAGTTATTACTCAACCAGCGTATCTTGGAATAAATGCTTCAACGGAGATCCTGGAATTAAACATCCAATAAAGATTGATTGGCAAAGCAACGGCTACTTGAATCAAAAGATCCAGCGATCAATAAAGACCATCTGCCATTGATGAACCAACAGAGCCATCGATTAATGGAACTCAATGGTCATAAAATCACTCATCTATAAAAGATGAGTGAATCAAATTTTTAAATAACTTTTACCTCCCAGACTTTTCGCTATACTTATTCTTGAAGCCTTCATTCAAGCAGAGCTTTCTTTCTACCTACTAGCTCAAGTTCAACATTTGCTAAAAACTGCGAGAGTCCAACTGAGAAGAAGAATTCAAAGAGTCAAAACATTCAACCAGCTGTTGATAAACCAGCCAGGGCAGCCTTCTCAGTTTCAGCAATACAACGATCAACTACTCAGCTCAATTAAAGGAGCACCTCAGTTGATACCCTCTGTTCAAGACTAACCTCTTGAAGATCGAAAGAGATCTAAAACCTTGTAAAGATGTCAATAGCACCTACCTTCCAAGCGAGCAGTTAGGGACTTCAAGTGTGAGTCGTCGACCCGCTGAGGTAGCGAGCAGTTATCAGATTCAGCCAACTGTCCTTCATTGTGTAATTTGTAAAGAAACTCAAGTTATATAGTGAAGTTGCCCTTCTGCGGAAGGAAGAGAGGACGTAGGAGTTTGAGACTTCAAACCTCTATAAATCATTTGTGTGTTGTACTGTTTTGATTAATTGCATATCTTTGAACTGTACACAAGCTCATACAATCTGCACTCAAGCTGCCCAAAGCACTTATTTGAATTGTGCATAGATAAGTTGCTAAGCGAGTCAAGGGCCCTTATTATTCCGCAATTGAAGTACAAGTTTTAATCAGTTTATTCACCCCCACTCTAAACTGATATCGACTCGTCCAGGACCAACAAAGAGTAACGATAAATTCTTAAAGACTACCGTTATGCATTAACGAAACATTTATAAAGAACAAAATTCATAACGATTGGTCATTTAATGATTAAATATTTTAGTTGCCAATAACGAAACATTATGTTGGCCATTTAATTATGCATAACGTTGGCCATTTAAATAATAATTTAATTATGCATAACGTTGGCCATTTAATTATACATAACGAAAATTCATAAAATATTTTCGTTATTAAATGATTAACTAAACATATATAAAAACAAACAAAATGCATAACGATTGATTTAATTATGCATAACGAAAATGCATCAAATATTTTCGTTATTAAAGGATTAAACGATTAAACAAAATGCATAATGATGGGCCATTTTTACCCTTAATCGTTATGCCATAACTATTGAGTATTGGTTGACCAACATTAAATGAACATAAATGCATTATTCTTTCTTTCTGTGTCAGTCAAAATGAGGTAGGTGAAATGCATAAATATGTATTTATATAGGTAGGTATTAGTTGAGTCAAATTAAATAAAATTTTAAAACCCATAATGAAAGTTATTATAATTATCATTATAATAACGATTGTTTATCATTATAATAACGATTAATATAACGATTATTTATACATTGAACATCGTAGAATATATGTACATATTATATTGTTAAATTGGTTGTAAAATAATGAAATTATCGTTAATATTGGTAACGAAATGATTAACGAATTCTTTTAACGAAATGATTAACAAAAGTAATCGTTATTTAATAATGATTAATTTTTTAACATAATTATTACTTTTGTTATTGGTAACGAATTCTTTTAACGAAAGTTATCGTTAGATTTTGTGTGATAATGATTAATTTATGAACAATCATTATGCTTAATTATTATCGATAATTAATTATTATCATTCGTTATATTTTAGCAATCGTTATGCTAATTATTATCAATCGTTTAGCAATCAATTTTTTAGCGATCGTTATATATTATGATTAATTATTATCAATAAAGTATCGTTATACTTGAATCAATCTATTGTTATGAAAGATCTGGGTCTATCATTCAACTATTGTTATATATTTATGGACTATCGTTATAGATGAATAAACTAATGTTTAGTTCTTCAATTAACCTATTGTTATGCAAGCTCAACTAACCTATCGTTACACAATGAAAACGTTAACCAAAACGTTAGTGTATAGGTTGTATTGTAATTTCACATGTGAGAATCAATTTGATTATACTACAGTGTATAGGTTGTCTCACGAATTATAATCGAGCATCAATTTAATTATACTATAGTATATATGTTTCAGGAATTCATAATCGATAATCAATTTGATTATACTATAGTGTATATGTTGTATCGGGATTTCACTTGCGATAATCACTTTGATTATACTATAGTATATAAGTTGTTTCGAGAATTTGTAATTGATAATCAATTTGATTATACTATAGTGTATAGGTTGTTTGTTGATTTCACATGTGATAATCAATTTGATTATACTATAGTCTATATTGTATATGTTGTTTCGCGAATTCATAATTGATAATCAATTTGATTATACTATAGTGTATATATTGTATCGGGATTTCACTTGCGAGAATCACTTTAATTATACTATAGTGTATAGGTTATTTCAGGAATCCATAATCAATAATCAATTTGATTGTCGATTAGAAATTCCAAAAAACAACTTATACACTATAGTATAATCAGATTGATTCTCGTATGTGAAATCACTATACAACTTATACACTATAGTATAATTAAATTGATTATCGATTATGAATTCTCAAAACAACTTATATATTATTATCGATTATGAATTCTCGAGAAAACATATATATTATAGTTAATTAAATTGACTTGATTATGAATTCTCTAAACAACATATATACTATAGTATAGTTCAAAATAATCGCATCATACAATTGATTTAGCCATTATGTATAGCCATAATGATTTAGTTTCAAAAATAACTAATAGCCATACGATTGATTTATTAAAATCATTCTTAGCATATTTAACTTAATACTAGGAATTATAATCCAAAGCCATAATGAAGATTTAGTTTTATTCATTCTATAAAATGCATGTTTAACTAATAGCCATACAATTAGTAATAGCCATACGATTATTATACTAAGAAATTATAATTCATAGCCATACAATTATTATAGTTCAAAATAATCGTATCATACAATTGATTTAGCCATTGTGTATAGCCATAATGATTTAGTTTCAAAAATAACTAATAGCCATACGATTGATTTATTAAAATCATTCGTAGCATATTTAACTTAATACTAGGAATTATAATTCAAAGTCATAATGATGATTTAGTTTTATTCATTCTATAAAATGCATGTTTAACTAATAGCCATACAATTAATAAACTATCGTTATAGCTTGAAGCAATCTATCGTTATGGGAGATTTATGCCTATCATTCAACTATTGTTATATATCTATGAACTATCGTTATAGATGAATAAACTAACATTTAGTTCTTCAACTAACCTATTGTTATAAAGATAACAAAATGATCGATCCCTACCAAATTTCACCTAACGAAATTGAGAATTAATAACGATAGCCATAACGAAAAAAAATTTAGCGGTAACGAAAATTTATTTTAACATAATTATTACTTTCATTATGGGTTGAAACCATAACGAAATTTTTCTAAAAACTAACGTTATTCTTTTTTATGTATAACGAATTTTTTTAACTTTGCTATTTAATGAGAACGAAAGTTTGCTAAAAATGAAATTTTGCTAAAGTCTAACGAAAGTTTAATAACAACGAAAGTTTGCTAAAAATGAAATTTTGCTAATAACGAAAGTTTGCTAAAGTTTAACGAAATTTTGCTAATAACGAAAGTTTACTATTTTCGTTATTATCTTTGATAATTAATCTAGACAATTTTATTTTAAAATTGAGTTAGCAAACTTTCGTTATTAGCAAACGAAAATAAAATTAAGTTAGCAAATTAATCTAATAACGAAAGTTTATTTAAATCTAGACAATTTTATTTTCGTTTGCTAATTCTAAAACTTTCGTTATTATCTTTTTAATTCTAAAAAATAACTAATTAAATGCATATCGTTATGGACTACATCAATGTTTTTACCCTTATTCTTTCTTTTTATGGACTAATGAAAATAAAAAATTAACGAAAGTTATCGTTATGGATGATAATTAAATTAATGAAAGTTAATAACGAAAGATAATAATTAATTATTATTAATTTAATGAAAGTTATCGTTATAGGAGTAATGAAAATAAAATATGCATAATGATAACTATTATGCATAAAGATAATTCAAATAACGATAAATCAACTATTTCCATTTATTTATGAACAATCGTTATAGCTTAATAAACTATCGTTATCTATGAATTATCGTTATAGATGAATAAACTAACGTTTAATTCTTCAACTAACCTATCATTATGGAAAGTACAAGTGTGTAAGGCACTTTTCTAAAAAAGTGCGGGAATATTCAGCTTTTTGTGTGGTCAAAGAGTTTAAATTGTCCAAATAACTCATATGGTGTTTAAACTTGTCTAACTACCAAAATTTTAGAATTAAATTGTCTAGATAAAAATTTCTCTCTTTTCATATTGACAGTAACAAAAACTAAGGAATTACCAACTTTATTTAGAGCCATAGGCCCATAACAATGAAACAATCTATAATTTTCGGGTCAGGGGTCGACATTATTTATGAAAATTAAGCTAAAAATAGAACTTGAAATCCGAATATGCTTATTTAAAATTAAAATTGCCTTTTTAAATATTTTACACAACAGAAGATTAGAAGATATTGTTGGTCAAAAATCCATAAAACAAAAATTTATTTCACATCATCTAACAGTCAGAGAATATTAGATGGACTAAATTTGTCCAAAAACTCCCAACAGGCACGTGGTGACTTTTTTATCGATCAAAAAAACTTTTATTTAATCTCAATTAAGTTTTATTTAATATCAATAGTGCACAAATTACTGAATAAAAAAATAAATTTATTCACTTTAGTTTTATGTTTACTAATTTAATTTTATATTAGACTCTATATCAGGCGTGAGTGGCAGGTGATTTAATTTTAGAATTGTTATAATTAGTTGTCGTAAACACTGAAAATAGACACAGAGATGTAATGTCAAACTCAATGTTACTGATAGTAGAAATATTATCTTTAACATAAAATGTTGGAAATAAACAATATAATATGCACACAAAGATAAAGTTTAAATCACACACAACATGTATGTGATTGCCACAGGGCGAAATTAAGCTTCCACGAGCGAACATAAAAGATCAATTTATAATGCCAGACGTTGTGCTCTTAACACATCAACAAAGATACATGAACCCTAATCTAATCTACCGCTAAATAGAATTCAAAAATTACAAATCAACCTACCAGTTAATTTGTATACAAACTTGCAATGATTCCAAACACCTTCTATCTATCCTAACTTGAACAACCTATTCTCATGAATCGGTTGTACAATAAAAACTCAAAAGGAAAGAAGAAGAAAATAAATGAAATCTATTTGCTAAGTTTGTGACTCGAGCATTTTCAATCTTCACACACAGCGGTAAGAAATCTTCTGCTCGAATAAATCTCCTCAAGTGTGGTTCATGCTTCTTTAATAAGCTCTTCACTTGAGTCGACTAAGGTCCAAGTCATCTCTTCTTTGATCATGGGTTGTAATTAACCGCCACCACCACTACTTCATCATGTTTGAGGAAAATCGTCTCCTCGATGTGGTTGAAAGCATAATCCACGTTTCTTCCCATTTTCTGATAATTTCCAGCAATATAAATTTTGAAAAGAAAAAAGGTTAAATAGAGATAACAAGAAACCTAAAAAAAAGGAGATATAGTTTTGACTTATTCAAACTCTATTAAATAATATATTAAACATATATATATATATCCGTTTATTTGAAATATTAATTTCGTGGATATATATCTGATTTATGATATATTACAAATTATAATTTATTATTAATAATAAATAATAATAAAAAACTAGGAAATGATAAGATTAGTCACGACGAATGTCACAGACACTATCGTAGGGAGTATGTATGACATTAAGTTTAACATTGAACATCAATGTCAGACAGCACTCAATAATCTCTCCCTTAATCTTAGCCTTTCTGCACAAAACATACAACTCACTGTATTTTGTACAATTAGAGTCGCAACGAAAAATGGAGACCAAAAATTTCTCCATTAAGGGTTACTCCCCATTAAGCTACTCATCATACAACAGGTAATATCCCCATTATAACACCAATGTTAAGCAGAAGTTCAACACAAAACAATCAAGGCACATTGGGTGATTAACAAATCATTTAACATCCCAAAATATTACTATGCTCATCATGCCCAATAAATACGGTATATAGCAAATACCACAATACCAAGTTAAACAAGACAAGCATTTAAAATAAAACATAGATGTAATATGCATCCCAAAATAAAGATAATATGCATCCCATAATAAAGATACACTTAAGCATCCTAAAATTAAGGTATGTGTCCAGCACACATCAAAACAAAATAAACATTGTTTTAACAAAATGAAACATTGTTTATAAAAACAGAAGCTTTAAAACAGTCAACTTCACATCAACTTTCTCTTCCCCTTAGCTGCACTCTTCCTCCCCTGTCCTTTAGCAGTGAAATCCATGACGGCACTAGCTCCAGCATCACCTTCATCCCTCTCTTCATCAGCATTTACTCACCATTTTTGTGTAGAAAAGAGAGTCACAAAAGCATTGTGCACGGTAGAGAGATGAGTGATTGTCTGATCCAGCTGGGCTATTTGATGTTGAAGTGTCTCCAAAGGCATCATCACAATAGGAATAGAGGGCGTGGAGACAACATCAGGATAAACATCAGGTACTGCAGGCGACTGTGAGGGAGCAGGAGTATCATCGGCAGACTAAACCTCAGGTTTGGCAGCAGTAGAATGGTAGGGCAGGTCAATGATCATGTCGTCATTCCCCTTGGGCTTCTGAATGGATAGAGAGGCCTGCTCAACAATTAGCTTCTTCTTGCTCTCCTTTAATCATTGACTCTTAAGAATAACACAGATTAAACATGGAAAATGAAGCACATTGGAAGAGCTAGATTTAGAGGCTGCCTTCAAAAGTGCATCAAAAATATAGGCACCAAGGTTGCAGGGCAGATGATTCCCAAGCTTGTATAGGAGAATTGCCTGATCAACTGTGAGGACAGAAGCATTCGATGTGGGAAGCCAGTTACACACAGTTAGCTTAAACAGCATTGTGTAGAAAAAAGTTAATTTAGAGGCAGCCACCTTGTTCATCCAAGTTTGAACAAGGCCTCCAGTAATCACCTTCACCACATCGTCAATCAAGTCTAATGAAATGATTGTGTCCTCATTGTCAAGATCAAGGAATGAGTTAATAACAGTGGGGGAAAATTTGTAAATGTGATCCCTAACATAAACTGTTCCAAAAGACAATTTTGCAGGATCTCTCATATCAGGAATGACATTCGAGTAAAACTCATAAACAACAGAAGGATCATAAGCTAACAGTGAAGTGACAGATTTCCACAAACCCCGTTCTTTTAAAAACACATCTATCCCATGCTTCTTAAAACTTAAAACATCTATCATCTTCTCAACCCTAAACGACCTCTTAACCACAAGATTAAAAGATTTCTTAGCATCTTCAGAGTAGAAAATCTTACTGTACACTGAAGACACATCAAGGGAAGTGTCAGAATTGACGTCAGGATCCTGCTCTAGAAGGCCGAAAGCGGAAGTAACATCCTGTTTGACATCAGCTTTAGGAGAAGGGGGGTGTTCTCCAGAGGAGTCTGATTCATCTCGCAGAGACTGAGATGAAGCCTTAGATCCTTGGCATTTTTTCTTCTTAGAGGAGACACCCTCTGACTTTACGAAGACTTCACCATGAAGTCGCTTCAACTTCCGAGTCAGAGAAACTGTCGTGGCCATTCGAGAGAGAGACTGTTGGTGAGATTTGGAGTTAGGATCAATGGGATTTGAAGGCTCTCCAAGCGCATGCATCTGGAGAGGCTTAGGGTTTAAGACCTGGGTGCTTGGAGAAATCTCTAGAACAGAGATAGAAGTATCGGTGACTGATTTTTCTGGTGGCAAAGGAGGGTTAGAGGCGGAAGTGGGTGGATTTTCTGGAAAAGGAATATCTGCGGTGATCGGAGTTGAAGTTGAAATCGGAGAAGGGTTTACTGTTGGGACTGGTGTTGAAGAGGAAGATGGATTTCCTTGATTCATCTCCATTATCTACTTGAGAATCATCATTATGGCCTGGTATTGGTTTGGATCGGCCATAGATTCAAGAAATCAAAGAAAATTTTGAAGTAGAAGCGGAGAAGATGAACCGTTTGAAGATTTGGGAGAAAAAAAAAATGAGAAGAGAGACAAAAAAAACTTTAAATAATGAAAGAGATATATTGAACTATCTACTTATCATAGCACATGATATGCAAGTCAGTTTATCATGAAAAAAAATATATAATATTTTATATATATATATATAGTGTTTTATTTTTTTATTTTTATTTTTTAAAAACAGAACTGATAAATAAAGTGTGTTGATTGGTTATGATTGAATAAATTCGTATGAATTAATTAACAATATAAAATCATAACTGTCTTACTTCACTTTAATTGATCCGAATCAACACAGATTTCCTGATGTCAAGACAAACAACATTATTTTGAACATCAGGATCTCAAACATCATTTAAATAATACACATTCCAAGAGATTTTCTTAGAGAAGAAAACCTCTCAAAATTCAATGGTTTAGTAAAAATATCTACAATTTGATTCTCCGTAGAAATGTATTCCAACTTAATGATCTCTCATTCCACAAGGTCTCGAATAAAGTGATGTCGGATATCAATATGTTTGGTGCGTGAATGTTAAATTGGGTTCTTTGAAATTTCAATTGCACTGACATTGTCACATAGCAATGTCAATAAGGGATTTGACAACCCATAATCAAGCTCCATTTGATTTAACCACAACAGTTGAGCACAACAACTAGCGGCAGCAACATACTCTGACTCAGCCGTGGAAAGTGAGATACAATTTTATTTTTTACTTGACCAAGAAACAAGATTGTTACCAAAATAAAAGCAACCTCCGCTTATACTCTTTCGATCGTCAACATCACCTGCCCAGTCGGAATCACTAAAGCCTACAAGATGAATGTTAGAACCTTTACAATATTTTATACCAAAACCAATTGTGCCAGAAACATAATGAATGATTCGTTTAACAACTTTAAGATGTGATTCTTTAGGCTGAGATTGATATCTCGCACAAATACCGATGCTAAACATAATGTCGGGACGACT
This sequence comes from Perilla frutescens, assembly GCA_026008535.1. Taxonomy (NCBI): domain Eukaryota; kingdom Viridiplantae; phylum Streptophyta; class Magnoliopsida; order Lamiales; family Lamiaceae; genus Perilla; species Perilla frutescens. Next base: position 64,641,936 of record BRKX01000003.1, on the reverse strand, counting down.
AGCTATTAAATATAATAAACTACCAATCATTCTTCTATACATAGTAGAGTCAACATCAGCACCAACATCGTCTCTGCTCAATTTTTCTGAGGATCCCATAGGGGTATTCATTGGTTTAGCATCTTCAAGACCGAAGCGTTCAACCAACCCCTTAGCATACTTGTTTTGAGAAATAAAGATGCCATCCTCGTTGATGTGTGAAATTTTAGTTTTAAAACTCGAATCGACTTGCAAGTGAACAAGTAAATATAACACAGGATGAAACAAGGTCGAATCCACAGGGAAAAAGGAAATTAAATAAGCACGTACTATGACATCGGCTCCTATTTGTTATCTAGACGACGGAAAGGATAATTGCTTGATTTAAAATTAACTAAACAATAAAACAGAATAAATAATTGCAATTAACAAATAAATTGGGCAATTAAGGAAAGGAACACTCTTGGGGTTGGTTTTATTGGATTAATTAACACAAAATCTAATTATAATGGATGCTTAATTTCCAATTCAAGATTACCTAGGCGATCTCAAATTTATTATATATCTCCTCTCGAAGCATATAGAATATAGGGCACATGCATAGGATTATTGTCTCCAATTAATACCTAAGTGTGCTTACCAAGAGCACCAAGGATCTATACCTCAACAACTATCTCAAACCTCTCGATTTTGTTAATAATTGCTCTTTGAATTCTAGGATCCTATGTTGAAGCTCATCTCTCGAATTTTGAATCAACATACATAATTATGCTAATTAATTATCAATTAGTTCTCACCAATCAACAATACATAACACCCATACATAACAAGAATCCAAAGCATAATCAAGAACCATTAAGCATCCAAAATAAATATCATTTATATCTTATAATCCAAATAAAACCAACACCCAAGAGTATCAAAGATTTAGCTTCTCATAATTACATGGGTAACCAAAATATCTACAAGAAGGAACATAATTTTAACAAAATTAAAGAACAAAAGAACCTGGATGGATGTTTTGGCCTTCAAATCTTGCTTCAACTTTGTTCTTCTTGCCCAATCTTCAATTCCTCTTCTTCTCCAAGTGTTTCTCTCTCTAAAAGTGGCTAAGGGTGGAATGGAACACCCTAATTTCGAATTGGGGTTGGTTTATATAGTGGAGGAATAAAAGAATTAAAATAAATTCAAAAATGGGGAAAAAAGATGGAAAAAAAATCAGGAATTTAGTGCACGAGGCGCAACCACGGAGGTCGCGCCTCCTTTTTCTGGCGCGGGTCGCGCCCTGTAACTGACTTTTAGGGCCTCTGTGTCGACGTCCACTCACGCCGCTACTGTGCGCGGGTCACGCTGTGCGTTGAGCTGGTCAGGTCGCGCCAAACGGCGCGAGTGAGCACTCGGGTCGCGCCTCCATCCCTGCTCCGACACCTCTCACGATTTTGCTTCGTTCTCTCTCGTTTCTTGTCCGATTGAGGTGATACAACTTGCAGCGTGCTCCCAATTCGATCATCTATCTTCCCATGGTCTTGAATCTCTCAAAATATCTTTTATTTATCCTCCATTTTCTGTACAACTCAAACAAGAAATAAAACTTCCAAGTCGGGAGGTTAAAAGCGCAATTTGGGTTAAAACACATGTAAAACTATTCAATTAACTTCATTTAAACCTCAAAATGATGTGCCAAAACACCACTCATCACTCGTCTTGTTTAATTTGTAAACCAAGAAAATAGTTGAGCTCTCTAACCATGCTCATTTCAAATGTGCCGCACATTGAGTCTACAAAATCTTTGAGCAAATCAGTACAAGTAGAACCAAAAACAATATCGTCAACATAAACTTGAGCAACGGTAATATGTCTTTGATTTTTCTTGATGAAAAGTGTTTTATCTACTTCACCTCTTGAAAATCCAATTTTAAGTAAGAAATCAGTTAGTCTAGCATACCAAGCTCTAGGAACTTGTTTCAGACCATACAAAGCCTTTTTTAGCTTAAATACATGTAATGGTTTCTCATGACATTTAAAACCCTTAGGTTGTTCGACATAAGCTTCGTCATTAAGAAAACCATTCAAAAATGCACTTTTAACATCCATTTGATGTAAAGTAAAACCCACATAACATGCAATTGCACATAAAAGACGAATGGATTCTATCCTTGCAACAGGAGCAAATGTTTCATCAAAGTCAACTCCTTCAACTTGAGTATAACCTTGAGCAACTAAACGAGCTTTGTTTCTGACAACATTGCCAGATTCGTCCGTTTTATTTTTAAAAAATCCATTTTGTCCCAATTACATTTTTATCTTTTGGACGTGGAACTAGTTCCCAGACATTGTTTCTAACAAACTGGTTCAGTTCCTCATGCATAGCATTTATCCAGAAATCATCTTTAAGGGCATCCTTAATGTTCTTGGGTTCAATGTTAGACAAAAAACAGGTGTTTGACAGAGCAACACTCAAAGAAGACATACATACCAGTTTTACCATTTCCTTGTAATCGATCGTGTTCTTTTTTCGAGTTTGAATTCCTTCAGATTGATCACCAATGATTTGGGAATCTGGATGATTGTTCTTGATCCTACTTGGAGGATCTCTTCTTGGTTCATCTTCGGCGGTTAACAGCTGATCGTCTTCACTGTCTGAAGTGCATGTTGATGTTGGTGATTTAACTAGAACTTCATCATTCTGAGAAACATTGACTTCGATATCACTAGTCGATGTCCTGTTTCTGACATCATGTTCAGCTTTATCACTTGACATTTCATCAGTGTCAAGAAGGTCCATCACCTCATCCTCTTCAGATTTTGACGCAATACTTGTGTAATCATCAAACACAACATTAATTGATTCTTGTACCGTTTTTGTCCTTAGATTAAACACACGGTATGCCCGATTGTTAGACGCATATCCCAAGAAGATTCCTTTATCGCTCTTAGCATCAAACTTTCCCAAGTGGTCCCTATCATTCAAGATGTAACATATACATCCAAAGATATGAAAATATTTTAAGTTGGGCTTCTTGTTCTTCAGAAGTTCATATGGTGTCTCTGTTCTACCGGGATGAAGAATCACTTGATTCCTGATATGACAAGCAGTGTTAACTGCCTCAGCCCAAAGCTTCTTAGATAATCATTGAGCTTGTAACATCGCTCTTGACATCTCTTGCAGAGTACGATTTTTCTTTCGACCACACCGTTTTGTTGAAGAGTTTTCGGTGCAAAGTACTCATGAATGATGCCTCTTTTCTCACAGAAATCTTCGAACATCGAATTTTCAAATTCGAGTCCATGACCAGTTCTTATGCACTTGATGTTAAACTCATGCTGTCTTGACACCATTTTGCAGAACTTCTTGAACATTCTGAATGCTTCATATTTTTCTTGCAAAAATTCAACCCATGTGAATCGAGAAAAATCATCAACAATAACCAGAATAAACCTTTTACCACTCATGCTCTTAGTGTCAACTGGACCCATAATGTCCATGTGAATTAAATCAAAGCATTTTGTGGTTTGACAAGAATTTAAACTTTTGTGAGGAGATCTCACCTGTTTGCCTTTCTGACATGCACTGCAAACAAAATCGAGATTAATTTTCACTGGTGGAATACCTCTAACAGCATCAACTTCAATCAATTTCTTCAAGCTTCGAAAGCTGACATGTCCAAGTTTTTGATGCACGAGCTGTGTGTCAACATTGACTGAAACATTACATTTCTCGTTCTTGTCTGCATGATAACAGTTATCCAATGCACGACTCCCGAACATAATGCATTTGTTCTCACAGTAAAAAACTTCACATGTATTTTTGTTGAATCTGACATGCATACCATCATCACATAATTGACTTATGCTTATCAAATTTGTTGTTAATCCTTCGACATGAAGCACATTGTGTAATTTAGGTAGGTTTTTAACATTCAAGGTTCTCTTACCCACAATATTACCTTGTGCTCCTCCACCATAGCTAACCTTACCTTTACTTGACGTGGAATACTTGTCAAGAAACTTTGGGTTGCATGTCATTAGGGATGACAATGGGTAATGGACGCTATGGGTACCCGCAAAAATTACCCATGATGGGTAGAGTAATTGCCCAATCAACAGGGACGGGCACAGGTATGGGTAATTATCCACAATTTTTTACGGGGACGGGTGTGGGTACGAGTACTATAGTACCCAACCCGCCCCATACCCATATATATATATGTAGAAATTTTATTATTACTATTATAATTATGAAAAGTACTAGATTATGTTTTATTTATTTAGTATTTTATTTTATATATATTAATTTTTAATTTGTTTCCTAGTTCATATAGGATACTAATTACTAAAAGCAACACTATATATTAGTTTTTGATAGCCGCGCTGCTAAACTTTCATCAATTTCACGCATTAGAGGTTTAGGGATTTTAATTGGTTTTTTGCTACTGTGATACACGAACACGATACAAGAACAGATACACATTTATTGGTTTTCTTCTACTACAATACTACATATTCACGTAAGTGTTAGTTTTTCTTTAGTTATTCATAATTTAGTTGTTTCTTACTCGTGTTTGTCATAATTATTATATTGTTAAATAGTTTTGCTCGATGTAATTGGGTGAATTTTTTATTCATTTTCGTTTATATGAGAAAGTATTTTTTCTATTTCATGTTGTTTTTGCATCAGACTCCTCTTTTTTAATGGCTGCTAATCTTCCCGATTCTTCTGTTCCCGTAATCTCCTGCAATAACCTTGAGGTTACAAACTCATTATAATTTTATTTTATTTTTAGTTCATTGTGTTCACCTATTTATCGTATTTATATATTTAAATTTTACTTGATTGCAGACAGTATCATTGATGGAAGTAAAAGTGTCTATTTCTAAGGAATCTGAGAAAATAATTTCTCCTAATGATTCTACTACACCCACACAAGCTGGCAGTGAACATATTGATGGTTTTGAGCTAATTGGTGATGGCAAGAAAAGAAAGACATCAGTGGCTTGGAACCACTTTAAAAGAACAATTGTCAATGGAGAAGAAAAGGTTGTATGTAATTATTGCAAGAAAAAATTGGTAGGTAGAAGATCTGACGGAACAAATCATTTGCTTAAACATTATCAAACTTGCAAAAGAAAGCCGTATAAGGATATAAGATAATCAATTTTGGTGAATGAATAAAAAAGGGTTGATGGGTCGTCTAATTATTTGAGCAACTATCACTTTGATCCAGAGAAATCAAGAAAAGACCTTGCTAGTATGATAATAGTTCATGAGTATCCACTTTCAATGGTGGAACACTTGGGGTTTAGAGCATTCTCTGAAGGTCTTCAATCTTTATTCAAGGTTCCATGTCGAAACACAATTAAAAGTGATATCATGAAGATCTATCAAAATGAGAAGTTGAAAACTATGGGGCGCCTAGAGAAGGTTGATTGTAAAATTGTATTAACAACAGACTTATGGACAGCAAGCAATCAGAAAAAATGGTTTATGGCCATTACTGCCCACTACATTGATGATGACTGGAAAATGCAATCATCCCTACTAAGGTATTATTATTTTTTTATATGATATATTAGTTATCAATTGCATATGATATTTTGAATTGTATGAATATTTGTTATATTATTTTGCATGATAGGTTTATGTATGTTGAGTGTCCACATACATCTGAAGCTCTTTCGAAGGTATTGATAGAATGCATGATAGATTGGAATATTGACAGAAAGTTGTCTACGACCACTTTGGATAATTGCACCATTAATGATTGTCTTGTGCGTTTGTTGTTAAACAAACTTGATTCTTCTAGTCTCATGCGTGATGGTCAGTTATATCATATGAGGTGTTGTGCACACATTCTCAATATAATTGCTCAGGAAGGTTTGAGTGTTCTTGGAGATGGCATAGAAAAGGTTAGAAATAGTGTTGCTTTTTGGACAGCCATACCTAAAACAGAACAAAGTTTTAGAGATGCAGCATGTCAAATAAAAGTTTCCATCTCAAAGAAGCTCATTCTTGATTGCAAAACTAGATGGAACTCAACTTATCAAATGCTTCTTATTGCATTGGCTTATAAAGATGTTTTTATTCGTTTGAAGACAAGAGAAGATTTGTATAAATGCTTGCCAACAACGGGTGAGTGGGATGATGCAAAAGAAATTTGTTGTAGGTTGGAAGTCTTTAATCGTGTAACTGAGATATTTTCAGGTACTCAATATCCTACAACAAATGTATTCTTCCCTTTGATCTGTGAAATAAAGCTCTCTTTGCAACAATGGCGGACTTGCCGAATTGAGGCTATTAGAAATATGGCTTCAAAAATGATTATCAAGTTTGATAAGTATTGGTTTGTTATTCATGGAATTATGGGAATTGCCATCATATTAGATCCAAGATATAAACTGAAGTTATTAGAATATTTTTTCCCGAAACTTTATGAAAGCTCATCTTCATATGAAATTGGAGCTATTAAGAAATTGTGTTACTCGTTGTTTGAAGAATATCAAGTTAAATTTGATACCAGGATGGTGGAAACCTCAATTAATAGATTCAGTGAGAAAGAGATAAATCTGGATAATGGAGGCGTTTGTAATTATCTTAGTGATTATGATTTATTTGTTAGTGATACAAATGAAACACAATCAAAATCTGAATTGGATCTTTACTTGGAAGAGAAAATGTTGCCCAAGAGTGCTACTTTTGATATTCTTGGTTGGTGAAGACAAATGGGATCAAGTATCCAATATTGCAAAAAATTGCCAAGGATATTTTGGCTATCCTAATTTCAAGTGTAGCTTCAGAATCTGCTTTTAGCACAGGAGGTAGGTTGTTGAGTCCTCATCGTTCGAGGCTTCACGAGAATACTGTGGAGGCACTTATGTATGCACAAAGTTGGCTGAAACATGAAAAATAAGGCAATAAATGTCTAAAGAAAATCTATTTATTTATTTTTTTTAGTCTAACTATTGATTTTATTTATGTATTAGTTTCTGTTGGTATTGTTGGACCGAAACAATATGTACAAGTGAGAGATAAACGTGTGCAATCTATTCAAGACTCGGATTCTGAAGATGAGGTAAAATAAATATTTGCTACATATACAATTAACATTATTATTTTTTTTACTTTGCAAGTACAACTAATTAATATATTGTATCATTTTTTTTATAGATTTTGGAGAATGCATGTTCAGAGGCGGCTGGAAGTTTCTAAAATTCTTGATGTTGAATTTATTGAAATGGCATTTAATGAAGGATTTCATAGTATTATTATGTTGGTAGAATTATTTATTTAATATCATTTTTTATGAAGAATTTGGGATTATATAGTAGTCAAATTGCTATTATGATTTTAGTTTTAATTAATATTTTTAAATTTATAATTTTTTTATAGTTAGTTAAATTATGGGTAACGGGTACGGGTATGGGCAGTTAGGTACCCGGAGGGTATGAGCACAGGCATAATAATTGCTACCCACGTGGGTACGGGGATGGGTATGGGTATTTTTTTAATACACGGGTATGGGACGGGTATTATAGTACCCTACTCATACCCTACCCATTGCCATCCCTACCTGTCATATGACGTGAGTAGCCACTATCAAAATACCATGTACCTGCAATGTTAGCTTTCAATGAAGTGTAAACAACATTGCATGAAATTTTTGCCTTCTTGGCACTCTTTTTCTTTTTGAAAGTTTTAGAAGAGTTTTCCATAACAATTTTTCCCATTGCTATATCATCATGATATTTGAAACAATAGGGCTTAATGTGTCCAGGCTCTTGACAGTAATGACAAACATATTTCTTCTCTTTAGATTTGTCATTAACATTCCTTTTGACATTGCAGTCACCATTGACTGGAACATCCTTCGAGCTTTCTCCTTTGACAAACTTGATAGGATTATTGTTAGAGATAGACATAGATGAACTAGATGTATATCCCAGACCTGCTTTAGTGGTTTGTCCCAATGTCAGGACTTCATTTAAGGTTGTTGTTCCTTAATTGAGTTGTTGAAAGGTTTTTGAGGCAGCATCTACTTCTTTTCTCAGCTTGAACTCAATGTCACTTCTGGTCAGATGAATTTCCAAATCCATCACCCTTCGTTTTAGACTTTGGTTTTCTTCCACGAGAACTCCAAACTCCTTTGTTTGTTCAGACCATTGAACACACACTTCATCAACGACCTTGTGAAGTTGTCGTAGAGCTTTCTGGTAGCTAATGTCGAAGGGATCTTCTTCCATATTAGACACTTCAGCAGTGTTACAAAATTCATCCAGCAAAGTTATGTCATACCAGTTAGTGGTATTGGAAGGAATGTTAGCAATTTCTTGTGAAACATTCTCCATGACATTACTGGGAACATCAGAAGCTTCATTGTCAAGACTCATGTCGAAGTCAAAATCAACTTCGTTCATGTCAATTAGAGCTTCAATCATTTCATCAAAGTCATCATTGACTTTTACAAACAACACTATTTATTTTCCTGATTCCTCATCTTCGAATTCGTCACTTAACACAACAGCACTGTAGTTTCTTCTTTGTTTTCTGTGTACAGTAGAACACTCATTGGCATAGTATCCAAAACCAGAACATCCCCTACACTGAACCGCGTTAATGTCCTTCACTGGATTATCTGAGGTTTTTGATGATTTTGATGAGCCAGATGATGTTGACGAGGGAGAGTCAAACAGTCTCCGTGGTTTGAAGTTTGGTGAACCTTTCTTCATAGACCATACCAATGAATTGAACTTCTTGGTTAGAAGAGCAACACTCAAGGACTCATCTTCATTGATTTCCTGAATGTTTTCAATATCAAGTTGAACATCTGAACTTGATGTCACAGATTGAAGTGCAATTCCTTTAGATGGATTGTTCGACTTCTGGTTCTCGAGATTCATCTCAAAAGTGAGTAGAATGCTCACAGATTCACTCAAACTCATGTTTAATACATTATGAGCCTCCTCAATAGCTGAAATCTTCATGTTGAATCTTTCGGGAAGAGCGCGAAGGAGTTTGCTAACCATGTTCTCATTTGAGATAGGACATCCGAGAGCTATAGACTCATTAGAAACTTCACACAGCCTTTCAGTGTACATCGAAATGGTCTCATCTTCCAACATCTGCAGGGTTTCAAACTTGGAAGTGAGCAGTCTAAGCTTTATTTGACCTACACTTGTCGAGCCTTCACAATGTTCCTACAGTATGTTCCACGCTTGATATGCAGTGGTGCAATTGCACACCATTTTAAAACATGGAACATCTACTGGAACAAAAATAGCATTCAGTGCCCTAGAATTGAAATTAGAGATAATTATATCATCGTTAGTCCACTGAGTTTCAGGGGTGAGGATGAAAACTCCATTAGATCCCTCCATCCTCAGAGGAGTCCACTCTTCAATTATAGCCAACCAAGTCATTTCATCAATGGACTTGATATACATCTTCATGCGAGATTTCCACATCACATAGTTTTTGCCATTACTATCCAATACCGGAGAACGACGCTGATTAATCTGAATATCCATTTCAGTGATTTAGCAATCAAAGGATCGAATACTTAGTGTGTCAAGTACTGGCTCTGATACCACTTGTTATAATTAGTTACCGTAAACACTGAAAATAGACACGGAGACGTAATGTCAAACTCAATGTTACTGATAGTAAAGATACTATCTTTAACATAAAATGCTGGAAATAAACAATATAATATGCATACAAAGATAAAGTTTAAATCACACACAACATGTGTGTGATTGCCACAGGGCGAAATTAAGCTTCCACGAGCAAACACAAAAGATCAATTGATAATGTCAGACGATGTGCTCTTGACACATCAACAAAGATATATGAACCCTAATCTAATCTACCGCTAAATAGAATTCAAAAATTACAAATCAACCTACCAGTTAATTTGTATACAAACTTGCAACGATTCCAAACACCTTCTATCTATCCTAACTTGAACAACCTATTCTCATGAATCGGTTGTACAATAAAAACTCAAAAGGAAAGAAGAAGAAAACAAACGAAATCTATTTGCTAAGTTTGTGACTCGAGCATTTTCAATCTTCACACACAGCGGTAAGAAATCTTCTGCTCGAATAAATCTCCTCAAGTGTGGTTCATGCTTCTTTAATAAGATCTTCACTTGAGTCGACTAAGGTCCAAGTCATCTCTTCTTTGATCGTGGGTTGTAATTAACCGCCACCACCACTACTTCATCGTGTTTGAGGAAAACCGTCTCCTCGGTGTGGTTGAAAGCATAACCCACGTTCCTTCCCATTTTCTGATAATTTCCAGCAATATAAATTTTGAAAAGAAAAAAGTTAAATAGAGATAACAAGAAACCTAAAAAAAGGAGATAGAGTTTTGACTTATTCAAACTCTATTAAATAATATATTAAACATATATATATATATATATCCGTTTATTTGAAATATTAATTTCGTGGATATATATATCTGATTTATGATATATTACAAATTATAATTTATTAATAATAAATAATAATAAAAAACTAGAAAATGATAAGATTAGTCACTACGAATGTCACAGACACACACTATTCTAGGGAGTATGTATGACATTAAGTTCAACATTGAACATCAACGTCAGACAGCACTCAACAAGAATGTATATTTTTTGGGGCCAAAAATAGAAAATTAAACAAAAAGAGAAAAAAAAAAACATAAAAACAAAGTCCGTCTGATGCTGTGGCCTGCCGCCTGTGAGAGTGTGAGACCGCCTCAAATCAGAATAAGAGAAAATATAAGGGCATCATTGCAAACCCACTATCTTGTTTCCAAAGAAAACTATTTACTTCAAAACTCTGCTTTAGCATAAATCTTTGGAACCTTTTTTTCTTGTTTGAAGAAATAATTTTTAAAAACCAATGGCAGGCATGGAAAGACTTCACCGGATGTTCGCCGGCGCCGGCGGCGCCCTAGGCCACCCGCCGCCGGACTCCCCAACGCTCGACTCGTCGGAGCAAGTCTACATTTCGTCTCTCGCTCTCCTCAAAATGCTCAAACACGGTAAATCTAGGGTTTCCGTCAGGATCGCTTATTCATTCAATTCCTCTGTGTTTTCTCATCGTTCGCTGATGCAATTAGGGTTTTTGGTGTGTGTGTCGTCGATTGCTGCAGGTAGAGCGGGAGTGCCGATGGAGGTGATGGGGCTGATGCTGGGAGAATTTGTGGACGAGTACACGGTGCGTGTTGTGGACGTCTTCGCGATGCCGCAGAGCGGAACAGGTGTCAGTGTCGAGGCCGTCGATCACGTTTTCCAGACTAATATGCTTGACATGCTCAAGCAAACTGGCAGGTACAAAATTATTTGTGATCTAGAAGGAATATTGAAGGATAATTGTAATTGTATTTAAGTTGTCAGCATTACTACGATCTGTTGCTCCATTTTTTTCTTGACATTTTGCCTATTAATGTCGTGTTCTATGCTTGAATTTACTATGTTTCTGCAATGAGTGACTCGGTATCAATTGCAAGAACTATAAATTTCAGAATTTTTTGCTGTATGTGGTCGAGATTGATGAGAATCGATACTTTATTCAGTGTTTGGCATATTCTAATAGGAGCTAAGATGCTAGAGCAATAAATTACCTGCAAATCTTCTGCAGTAGTTATTTTATACGAAGAAGGTATCTTTCTAATTTTTTAGTACTGATCTAGGTCGAATGGTCTGCTCATCTGTATTTATTCTCATTCTTGATGGAATATTCTTCATATGAGTACCATTGGTTCATTAGAATGCATCAATTGGATACTGTTTCTGTTTATGTTAGTTCCATCGGTATAAATTATGCTCTGCTTCCAGTCGATCAGTCCTTCACATTATAAAATGAAATCTTTCCTCTGGTTGGTTCATAGGGTATGTTTATGTTATTTTCTTTTCTCAATTTTGAATCACGTTCTATTTTCTATGTTGCAGACCTGAGATGGTGGTTGGTTGGTACCACTCACATCCTGGCTTTGGATGTTGGCTTTCTGGTGTTGACATCAACACTCAGCAGGTCATTACTCTTTCATATTCTGTTGTTCTGTGGCTTAAAAATTTGCTGATTAATTTCAATTATGTTATATCTTGAGAATTGCTCATCGTTTCTTAATTGGTTTGCTTTTGATATTAATTGTTTGCCTTTTGAAGTATGAAATATACTAATATTCCATGAAGTTTATTTGGTCTTGTTATTGCTTAAGTTCACTCAATCTTGAATTCTTGACGCACTGTATGATCTATTTCTGGAAAGAGGGTCTTTACCTTTGACTTTGAGTACAAGTTATTGTATAGCAGAGTGTGTTAGCAAAAAAATTTGGTATCCTATTTATTGTGCATCATGAATTGTTTCAACTTCTTGGGTATCAGTATCATAACTTTTATTAGTCAAAATTTTAACTGAAGGTATGTGTGTTTTCAAGCTGAGCTTCTCTTGTATATCGTACAGAGTTTTGAAGCTTTAAATCAGAGGGCAGTAGCTGTGGTGGTAGATCCAATTCAGAGTGTTAAAGGAAAGGTAGTAATCGATGCCTTCCGTCTCATTAACCCTCAAACCATGATGCTGGGTCAAGAACCACGGCAAACAACTTCCAACGTGGGGCACCTTAATAAACCATCTATCCAGGTGTTGGTTGAATTTTGAATCCACTTCCCTCAAAATTCTTTTGAAATAAGTTTCTAATTTGGGAAATTTGATCCCGCTCCAGGCTTTGATCCATGGGTTGAACAGGCATTACTACTCCATAGCCATAAATTACCGGAAGAATGAACTTGAAGAGAAGATGCTTCTGAATCTTCACAAGAAGAAATGGACAGATGGATTGACCCTCCAACGGTTTGATGCACACTCCAAAACAAATGAGCAGACAGTCCAGGTACTTGGCAGTTACTGTTTTGTTTTCTTATGACCGGTAGGCACGAGTCAAGCAAATAACTCTCATTGTTTTGAAAAAGAACAATACATTTTCTTTAAACTGGCATTATATGTTGTGTGAAGAGATCAAGATTATTATATGAAATGGAATTAAAACCTCGTGCTCCAACAATCTAAAATCTCATGCATTTTCCACTTTCTACTTTCTTGTTCTAATGCAATTTCTATTTATGTGTACAAACACAGGAGATGCTAAATCTAGCTATCAAGTATAATAAAGCGGTTCAGGAGGAGGACGAGTTACCACCTGAAAAACTCGCAATTGCTAACGTGGGAAAGCAAGACGCAAAGAAGCATCTCGAGGAGCATGTCTCAAACCTGATGTCTTCAAACATTGTTCAGACTTTGGGAACTATGCTGGACACGGTTGTTTTCTAGATTTTCTGAGCTGAGAGCATATGAAATGGTCGTTGTAACAGAAAATTTATGAGTTTTTCTTTCTCCTCAACCTGATATAGACTACCATGTCCAATGAGAGCAAGTGTTTGAAAAATAGTTTCTAGTTTTACTTTGGTGTATTGTACCTTCCTCATTTGTATTCATATTAAACCATGGTATCTATTATTCAGTTAGCAATGAACTATGAAGCATCTTATTGCACAGTTTCAATCAAAATACAATTTGCTATTGAAAAGCCATAGGAGGCAAGTCCCTGTTGAAGAAATCAGCCATTTTTCTCATTCTTTCCTTGGCCTTTTCACTTTCCAAGTTATCCAAATGAAAGCAATGTTCTTCACCTTCTGTTTCATCGATCTCAACAGCACCCAACCATCCACTCCTGCTCAACACTTGAAAGTAAAGCCACCCTCTGTCCTTCAAAAGATCCTTCTCAGCCACAGTAACCAGCACCCTCCAGCACCCTAGCCCCACCAAGCTTGGTCCGCCTTCCGCCAATGGGTTGATCCACGGGTCATCCAACGGGCACGATGGGCACACTGCCCCCCAAAGCCGGTCCACATACGCCTTCTTACCTGAGTCCAACTCCTCTGCCTCAATAGGATCCGAACCCCAGAAGAACGGATCCACCAGTGCAATTCCCAGGATTCCCACATTTAGCCCTCCATCAGGATTCCCTGCAGCCATAGCCAGGTTATGAACTATGTTCCCACCAGCACTGTCACCACCTAGAAAAACGCGACAGAAGTCTGCATGGTGGTTCAGCATGGCCTCAGGGCCATCACCATTGCAGTGAGAAGCCACCCAGTGTAATGCAGCCCAAGAATCTTCGTATGCAGCTGGAAGATGATGCTCAGGAGCCCTTCTGTAGTGCACAGAGACAGCAATGACTTGGGATTTGGCTACGAGGGCATTTAGGTAATTGTGGTAGGTTGGAGAAGAGGGGGTCTGCACAAGGAATGCACCGCCATGGTAGTATACTAGAAGAGGGAATTTCTGATTGTTGGTGCTGATTTTAGGGACATAGATTCTTACATAAACTTCTGTCTCTGGGATAATGTTTGTGACATCTTTCGACGAAACGCCGGTGCGCGGATCAGTGCCTGCAGGAATGGTATCTTCCCCCTTTAGCCTTACAATATTGCCATTCTTGTAGACTCTGATGTATGGAAGAAACTCGAATTCGAGCTCGTTCTCGTTTGCAGCCATTTGTTAGGAAGAAAGGCAGTTGTGTGTGTGTGTGAGAATGAGAGACAGAGAGAGGGGAGTTTACAGTGGATATGAATTATTCGCTGTGTTTTCCTCCACAGGTTTTGTGCATACGTTGATAGATGCGGATAGTTTACAGAGTTGGATATGAATTCTTCGTTGTATTTTTCCTCCACAGAATTTGTGATTTGTGTATCATATTTTACAACTGTTGTTGGATAAGTTTTTTTAGTTTACTCTAAAAATATTCAACAAAAATAGAAAAGACAAATTAATGATGAAAGTAGTCACTCTTATGTAAAACTAATGAATATTACATCAATTAGTGGTGCAGTAAACTCCCAGTAGAATTATTTCATTAGTACACAACAAGAAGACATCATTATTTCAAACATGAAGTGCACAGATAAAATAAAATACGAGATTTAAAATGGGACCGAAGTTCAGACCATCATATCATCCATGTATCTTGGCCATTCCGTGGCCCTTTCTCCACGACCAAGAATCAGACGGCGACTTCGGTAGAGGAGGCAGCAAAAATGCCTTTTTGCAAAGACCAAATGGCCACCCTTTGCAGTGGAGAAGCTCTAGAATGACGATGGATTGCTTGCCGAAATCTTGAAAATCAATCTTGTTCAAGCTTGAGGATCGCGAAAAACGCGTCCTGACAGAGAAAAATGCATCATAGCTTTTGGCACTAGAACATTTGGAAAGCCGACTACCTGCAGAAGAAGACTGCACTCTACCATCTCCAGAGGCACCGGGTTTTCGCATTTCTCGTTGAGCGGGCAAGAAGTGTTCCGGAGATAGAGCCCATCTGAAGGCATCAGACTTGCGTTTGCATTTGGACTCCATGTATTTGCTTATGATTGCTGAAACGAATACCTGCATCAAGTTTTTGCAGACAGATCCGAGTTCATTAGCAAGAAAATGAAGGAAAAAAAAGAAGAAAATGTGGGAATTTAACATGAAAATTACTTCATCTTCTTCATCAAAATCGATGGCTGCTTCTTCTGCTTCCGAGCTTGAAACTGAGAGTTTCCCTGCAAAAAGAGGGCATTTGGAAAACATAGTCGTCATGGGAAAGAAATGAATGGATGTATTGATTGTTTGTAGATGAAGATTTATGTGTGTGTATTTTGTAATTTTGATGTCTTTTCAATGACAGTGGCCCCTCACCGTATTCCATTTTTCACAGACTTCAGTCTTTGGGGTGAAGCCAAAGTTAAAAAAGCAGATAGACAAGTTTACCAGATATCTGATGCATTACTATTTTACCAAAACATTTCCTTTACATTCTTAACAAAGACTGTTTATCAGAGACGCTTAATCTGAGTATTATTTGAGTTTTTAAGGCACGTATAAGTGGAAAAGAATACGAGGTTTTCTTTTCATGAAAGCTGCACGCAAATGGTATCTACATGTTACCTCTCAAAATTTGCAAAATATCAGTCTTAAAATGATAAAACTGCTGGCTGCTGCTACTGTATATCTAAGCAGTATATGCCGGCATCCATGAAGTTGTAAGAATTTAACTATATCAACGACTCC
The DNA here is from genome assembly GCA_026008535.1 of Perilla frutescens. Classification (NCBI taxonomy): domain Eukaryota; kingdom Viridiplantae; phylum Streptophyta; class Magnoliopsida; order Lamiales; family Lamiaceae; genus Perilla; species Perilla frutescens. Next base: position 64,625,859 of record BRKX01000003.1, on the reverse strand, counting down.
AATCAAGTTCTGCAACACGATCATCTCCTAATGAGCTATATCTACTTTCAAATAAGAATGTAACTGATTGGAAAATACACGAAAGCAATAACATTTAACATAATCATTTTCACAACAGTAACTGGAGAGAATAAGGAAATACCATTTTACACAGAATCCATGCAAAGCTGCCTCAGGAATCGAACATTGCTCCAATCAAGAAGCAAGCAAGCAGAAAATTTCCATTACTCGATTACTCTCCACCAAGACAAGGTGCAGCAATTCAATCTGTGAGGCAAAATATGACAGATCCTGCCTAATGTATAGACTATAGATTAGATTTCGGGAGTTGTGTTGTGTCATCCATGTGCTTTGTCCTCGTTATTAGGTTAACCAAATGTCAGACAAAAGTTGTAAGAGAATGACTTTTTTTTATGAAAGTTAAATATATGGTACATGTGGAAGTATGGCAAAATATGCATTACTAACAACATATCAAAGGGTGCATTGTTATGAATTGAATCGATTAGAAGACTTCTTGCCCGGTTGGGATGTGAGAGAAATCAGAGACTGAATCTTAGAAACAGCAGAAGTCTTTTCAGGTGGGCACTTGGAGAGAGCAATGTTTAATGAGATGACAGCCTCATCGACCCTCCCTACAGTCATGGATGCCAATCCCGCTTTGTAAGCTTCATCAGCGATCTGAGAATCATAATAAGAAGCCGATTTTTTATTTGCATTTTTGGACATCATAGCAGGATCTGGAGATTGTGAGAAGGCCGCAGCACGAGCATACTCAAGAGCAGCAATGGCAGAATTAATCTCAGCCATAAGTGGCTCAGGAGCAATGGATATGGCCTTAACACCGTCAAACACACTCCACGGATGCTTTTCCTCTCCGCAACTCATCTTATACAACAAAACTGATGCTCTTAATTGTGAAAACTCCTCGCCTGAAAAGAATCAAGAGCTCGATTACTCCTCACCTGCAGAGTTCCATTCTCAATAAAAATCAGTTTTTCAACGGCTAGGGATCAATGTGTTAAAGAGTGCAGCAAATGCTCAATTTAACAAACTAGAAGACTCAAATGTAGTTCTTTCAGTAATTTTGCATAAATCACCATATACCACACTTGTTCCCATCTATATATTGCAGTTAGCTCTATTTTAACCTTACTTATCTGTCAAATAAGAGCAACCAAATATACCAAGCAATGTCAATGATTTATCTGTAAAGCAATATCAATCATAAACTTCTAATAGTTGGCTTATCTAGGAGTAAACTCCATTCCAATATCTAAGAACTTCAGAACGAAAACAACAAAAGAATGTGAGAAAAACGCATACGAGAAGCCCTCCGCCTCTTCGATCACAAAGCCTCCTTACAGTCACATGGATATCTCACAAGTGCACCACCTTTTCAAGATCAGATTGAATTTCAAAACATTTTTCCTTAGGCAGGAAATGGACAATGCATTTGCAGAGTGGCTCATCAACATTAAGACAAGTCAATCACTATGATTTTCCCACCAATAGTGGAATTTGGATCTGTTTAAACTTCAAATTATCGAGTAATCGGAGATGAAAAACAATACCAGAAAATTTGTGAAATAATTCCAAATCCTATTAGTTGAATCTAGGATACCAAGATATCAAAATGGGCAACAATGAAATACACAAATAGGCAGCTAATAATCAGAAATAGCTCAACCACAAAATATTTCACCAAGAAGATAAATACAACTGCTGTACCCTATAAGGTTTATCAACATACAATTTTTTCTCACTTTATGAATGGAAAGGGCATTCAACCACCAAAATTCTTAAACCCCAGCAAACAAACAGTATAATTTCAAGATGATTAATCTAACAATAATATTCCCAGAAAAAAAAAAAAAAAAAAAAAAACTCAAATAGAAATAAACAGCAAGTTTGCAAGAATAGTAGAAAGATAAAGAACAAACATGGGCTCAACCTAAAAGAGTGTAAAAAACGAACCTTCACAGAAAATTTCATCACAAACTCTATACTTAATATTCTCTCTCTCTCTCTCTGATTTCACGGGCCTTGAAGTTCGGTGATTAAATTGAGGATGTCACTGAGCAGAATCTGTAAAGACTAGATTTCGAGATGTGTGTTTGTGTTTTACTTATATATTATAATAATAATAATAATAATAATAATAATAATAATAATATATATGTATATATTCATGTTATAGCTGCGTGTTTGTTTTCACTTTTCAGCCAAAAAAAATAAAATAGTTTACCTGCTCGTGAAGGAGAAGCTTTCATTATCAGTTGACGATAACTCTTAATCATTTGGAGAGAGAAACATTGCAGAAGCTCATAATTTCATCATCATTCCTTTTAATCAATTATAAAATTATATAGTCCACGCTTACAAGAAAAAATCAACTTACTACTCTTTAAAATTAACTATATTTTATTTTTGACAAGTAAACGATATATATGATATCGAAAGAGTTATGTGAGAGAGGATAAAGAAACTATATTTGTGGATATATGAAATTAACAAATACTACCGTCATCAAATAATTATACCTTTGTTAATTTACTAAAATCCGTGTTCAACCCTATTTTTAAAATAAAATCATGTTACCCTACCCGAACCCGAGTCTACACCAAACTCAATTATTTTATTTTATTTTTGAGCAAAACTCAATTATTAATGCTGAAATTTATCCAGAACTTATTTATTTTCATTAACACTTTTTATTTATGCGTACGTAATCAAATATTTATTTGGACATCTAATTACATAAAACATTGACATAATAAATGTGACAACTCACGTGCAGGGTATTGCGAACAAGCAACAAGTCTTCAATTTGGAATTAGAACTCTATTAATGCCCTGGCTTCATTCGCTATTCGGGTCGAGCACGTGAAAAACTTTCAATTATCCCCCAATTTTTTTATTTATGAACTTTAAAATATATGAATAATGATAGCCAGCCAGATTCTGGCTAGCGAGAATCTAATTTTTTAATGATTAATAAAACTATATTATTAATAAATTAATTATGTTAATTATTAAATGTTATGTTTTTACTATATTATCCTTCTGTCATGAAATTAGTGATTTGTAATTAATTATTAAAATCACTCCAGAAGCGGATCGGAAGAAAGGGGCACAACTTCATCTTCTTTCTTTTCTTCATTTCTTTATTTTTTTCCATCTTTGATTTCTTCTGAATTGAAGCGCATATAGAGTTGCCCTAGTTATTATGGAGGGCATCAATGTAAATTTATTGAATAATTAATATTTTATTAATTAAATTAATTAATTATTAAAAATAATAAAAGATTCTGACTGAAAATCACTACTCAAAATATATTAATGATAACTAAAAATAGTCAAATAACAAGCTTTAAATAAGATCACCTACCAAACTAATTCCTATCATAATAAGGAGTCCTAGACATAATAGGAAAAAGACTCCAAACAAAATAGGAAAAACGGTAAGAAATTTAAAATATTGGGGGTCTTGTTTCACATCATGCTCCCATCCTCAACTTAAAAAAAAAATAAAAAATAAAAATCAATACTACCTATATTCAAACTATCAAAAATACTAACGTGTCACCAGAATCCGAATTTGGAGACACGTGCGACGCAAGTTTTTGTGATCCTAATCGAAATAATTTCCTTAGTTAAACTTAATGAATACAATATTAGTATCACTAAAGTACATTAAAATCTGCATTCCATTTTCAACCGTCTAAATTATATTTCTACATCAAAAGAGAAAATATTCCATTTATTTCTTTTATGATTATTATTTTATAATTGCTAAAATTAATGGAGATCTATCAATGTAAAATTAAATTCAACATTTCATAGTAATTAGTGAAACAAATTTATTTGAATTGTTTTAGGAACAAATATATTTAAGTACTTTAATTTAGTTTTTATTGTTGGTGTAATTTTTAACTAATTTAATTTTGTGTTTCAACATTTCCATTTAATAAAATTTAAATCCAGAATAAATTTAAACAACAAACACAAAAAAAAATTAAAATACTAATAAAAAAAACAACATATACACCTTCTGAATAATAATACAACGAATTTCACACTACATCCATTAGTTTTAAAAAAAAAATCAAAATATGAAATTGGAGTTTCCCAATTTGAAGCCAACAACACAAAAAACTAACTAATTTGGGTGGTTAATACAGAGAGGAATCAAGAGCTGAAGCTTCCACAAACCAAAAGAGGAGATGAGTGACAAAGATTGCAAGTGCTGTGCATGGATAAGTGAATGCTACTTGTAAAACCCCACGATTCAGCTCAGTTTTGCAACTTCCATGAGATGAGGACCTCGTTTGTGGAGCAAGGTGATGATGAATTTATGCGCTGACTACTCCAGATACCCACGGGACAACAACTGGTGCTCGTGGATGTGCATCTCGATAAGCCTCAGAATACGTGTCCTTGAAATTCAACTGCGGTGTCTCCGACTGCAGAGAATGGTGCAGGAAAAAAGGTTAGGATGGGAGGCATTTTGTCAAGGTGAACTAACCACGTTTCTTGAAGAAAAGCCATTTTCCTTCATTTTCAAGATATGAATAACTATGAAATAGCAAACTTACATGTTTTAGCCAGCATTCCTGATATTTATGCTTATAGATATCAGGAGAGTAGCATCCAGTCTCGGATGGACAGTAAACCCATATATTGCATTTCCTTTGACCGGGTTTGGCACGTTTCGCCTGATCCAAACATGCCATACAACAATCGTAGGCTGATTCTTTATGGTGGGTAAGGCCCCATCTGAGGGCAGCACCACCATAATCAGTATGAAGTTCGGCATTACATTCAGGAGGTAGCTGTCTCCCCGGTAAGATCTCTTTTTCTGAAAATCGGGAATGAATCTTAGCGAATGATACAATGCATTTCAATATCCAAGACCAGAAACTCTTCGTTTACAATCATTTAAAAGAATTATAGACAAAAAAAATACCAAACTCCTCTTCCCCCTCAGGTTTATCATCGTGTTCCCAGTTAATTATTGAAATCGGGATCCAGAGACCTATCTCTTCAGCCAACTCAATCCAATCAGAATTCAAGGCTCTCTCAACGATACCTGCTAAAAATCAAGGTGAGCAGAGGTTATACCTAGTCTAATAACATAAAAAGTTGATTGCATAATCCAGTGAAGACTGATCATACCAGCTTCCTCTGGCAAGATTGTTGAATCTAATGTTTCACCACGACTAAGTTTCCTAGCTTCTTCTAGCTTCTCTTTACGCCAGGCTCCAACAGCCTCTGATCAAGATCACATAACATGTTAAACTTGTTTGGCTCCTTTGAATATTTTCATGTTACATCAAATCATTCAGCACCATTACGTTAAATATTGTACTGAGAATATAACCTAATAATCATTCACATTTAAATCCTTTCATTTGAGTTAATATACACAGGGTTAAAAGCAGAAGTAGGCCGAATATTATCCTGTCAAGAAGGTGAGCCTGCTCTATCTACTTTCCCCCCATCAAGAGCAGAAACTTCTCCGAGAAAGAAGAGAGCCAGTTATATACTGAAAATGCATCAGTAACCAAATATGATATTATATGAAGAAGTTCCGGTCTGGAATTCATTATGAGAAAATTATAAAGCAAGTTGCCAAGTTCTACTTTCCTATAGCTTTTTCAGACACATAATTGTAGGAAAAAAAAAAGACTTATGTTATGACATAACATGCATATATATAATGAGACTATTAAAAAGAAAAAAAAATATGTAGCCTTGGTTCCACAGTGCTTGAGTTTTAGTTAACTAATTACTCACGAGGAGCCCATAATAACTGCCAACACAATCGTAAAATTCTGCCAGCATTTAAAGTGTGTTTGTTATCTCGTGGGGGTTGTGGATCTTGGAAGGAATGAATCCCATACCTAAGGGAGTTAACTACAAAACTCACCAAATATCATGAAGAGGAGAAGGTTTCTTCCAACTTCAAAGCAAAACAAAGAGGAATCATGTACTATAAAAGAATGGGCTTTTCCTCCCATTTGCTGTCTCCAACCAAAAGAAGAAAGGAACCTCACGACAGCCTAATCCACCGTCTCCACCATCCCTCAGCTAGTAGTAGTACACCTACACCCTCCCAAAATCACTACTACTGATCATCCATTCCTCAATACTAAAGGCATATTTTTCAACATCAGTATTTGCAGAAAACTTTCAAGGAACTAATCTCTCATTGGTGAATCCAGGCATGAAAAAGAACACAAATGGAAAATAAAATTATAAATATATATATATATACATGATGCTTTAATATCATACGTCACAAATCAATAACAAATGTCAAAAAAATTATCAATGTGAGATCAACGGTATATTGTACCAACCATGTTGATCTGTTGCATTAGCAGTAGCATCCAAGCTTCTTAATCTATAGCGGATATCATCTATTAGCTTTTGTCTCAAATGCTTCGGCAGCTCCACTCTTTCTTCCCTCATAACTTTTTTCTTAAGTTGCATCACCTTCAAAGAAAAAAAGAAAAAAAGAAAAGAAAAAGATATTCACAGTCACAAATGCAATTCAAATTCATGGTAACCCACCAAAATTCATAGGATTAGCCATCTCACCAGCTTAATAAGTTCTGTAGGTTCTGCTGCTTTTCGTATTTGATTGGACTCTTCCATTTTCCTAATCTGATCTAAGGTGTACTTAAAAGCTGCAAGAACAGAATACATGTTCATTCCAAACCTATTTTAGTAGCCAAAATAAACTCAAAAAGCAACCAAGGGAGAAGGGGACTCTTCACCCAAATCAAAAGGCAGCTCATAAAAAGCCACACTCATAGCATCAATCAATTTTTAACAATTCAAGCTTGAGATTAAAATTAAACATTAAATCAAGAAAGCCAAGAACAGACATTTGTTTTCTTATGAAACAACCAAGCTTGCATACAAGTCAGAGACAAATGATCAACAAAGTGGGAGCTAACAGTATCACTAAAAATTTCAAGACCCTTAATTTACACACAACAAAAAGATATCCCTAAAAGCATACGAGATTCATCAACTGTTGTTCAAGATTATGCATAAGTAACAAAAGGGCAAGCGAGGAATCTCATAATTAAAAATCAAAAGTTGAACATAATTCTTACTGGTCTGAGTGTAACCGAAGGGGTAAATGTAAAGAGAAGCGTAAAGAGAGCGGAGCACATAGACAGCAACTACAACGTTGATGCAACACACAGTGAGAGTTGCCTTCTTGTAAGAACACCTCCCACTCATCCCCCACTCTCCTCTCGCCATCTCCCACCACTCCCTCACTTGTGCTACTTCTGCTCCATCCCTCTCCCTCCCCCTCACTCTCTGTGTATATAAATGTATATAATATACTACTACTACATGGGATTGAGCAGTTTTCTTGAAGAAAGGGAGAGTTTAAGGGAATGTTTGTGGAGTTTTTCGTTTGGTCTATAGATTAATGATAATGGGATCGGCGTATCAACGAAATGAACCTTTAATTTTGTTTTTTCTTAGAATGTTAAGAAAAGAGATTCCATGATTTTCTAGAGCAATTAGACATAATTAAAGCTGGCAAACAAAAAAGACATAATTAAAAGGATTTAAATTATTTGGGGTCCGTTTAAACTTTAAACTTTAAATTGGATTGACCGATAAGTGTAAATTAAGTGGCGCATTATTATTTCTAAACATAACGAATTATTTACCTTAATCATGCGTGCCGACTTTGTGCTAACGTACGCCGTAATGTAGTTTCTCCCCTTTTCACATATTTATTGATTATTCAATAATTCAACGGAATCATTTATGACCGATAATAATTAATGAGCGATTCTTCCATGGGGAAAGTTTCTGGGAATTATTATATATTTTATACAGATACAGTATTACTGAACCACGCTGTAAATTCGAGTGGACACCTTCAGACTTCAAGTTCATAACTGGTATATCATTTCATTTACGAAACTTTGGAATAATAAATTACATTTTTATATAAGATTGGTTTTATATTATTTCAAAATTTTAAAACACTAAAATAGACGTGGATTGACACACTAATTATGATGTTTAATACTTCCCTTTTCTTTTTTAAATAAAGATGGTAGTTAATATTAACGAATCAAATAATGCTTTATAAATTTATAATATTCGAAAGCCATAGAAAATTACTTGTCCACAATCCACATAATTAAATATAATCATACTATAATAAAAGTTGTGTGGAGAAGATGTGTAAAATATGTTTTATAGTCTTTACATGGGGCTAGGGTGAATTTTGCCTTAACGTGGGGAGTGAGGACCATCTAGGCACCCGTCTAAATTAAGAATAATTGAATCACAAGCACAATAAAATGGGTAACAAGTAGATAAAGGGTTCTAGGGTAATGCACATTAACACAGGCATAAAATTTCGGGGTTAAAAATCGTGTCATATCCACTCATGATTAATACAAAGATAATCCTAGTACTCTCTCGAGCTTCTAGCATATAATTGAGAAAACAAGAATTTTCCTATCTCTAGGATTAAATCCTAATTTTATCAAACTAGGCACGATTAATCACCAAAACCAATTAGACATCAAATTTTCATTTAATATCAAATTAGACCCATTAATCAATTACCCATGCCAAATTGCTCTTCTCAAAGCCAATTTAATACAAAATCAAACTCAAGGTGGCCAACCTTAAGTTAGATGCAAACACAACTTTGATTCATAAGAAGTAGAGGAGAAGATAGAAACATGATTTCTCACCCAAAAATCCAACACCCAATGCCAAAATCACATTACCCTAGAACTAAAGAAATTTAGCTACACATGCTTGAAATAAAAAGGAAGCAAAAATATACAAAAAAAAGAAATAGCATAAACAAAGATAAGAGTAAACCCGAAAGATGATCAATAAACTTCAAAAACTTCAAGTTGCCTTCTACAAAATCTTCTCAAAGCTTCAAGAACCCATTTACAAAACTCTTCCAATTCTAACTTCTATTTTTGGGGCTAAGGGAATGAATATCCTAATTTTCAAACAAAGATTTGTATTTATACTACCCTATTTTCCGTCCACTAAAATTAAATCGAAAATGGGCAAAAATATAAAATTCGGAATAGGACTGGGGGGCACGACACGAGCTCGGTCTCGCGCCCTTTCTCTTGGTCGAGCCGCGCCTCAGGTGGCGCGACCGAGCTGGTCGCGCCAGGTACCCTGCACTCGGGCCACGCCAACATACGACCATTCGAGGCCTCTGTTTGGACGCCGGGTCGCGCCAGGTCTGATCCCGCGCCGGGCCTCACTCGGGTCGCGCTTACACCTGTCGAGTCGGGCCGCCCCAGGAAACGTGCTTTTGGGGCCTCTGATTAAACGCGCCCACGCTGTCACCGGGTCCCGCCTGGACTGCTCCTTCGAGGCTCAACCCGCTCGATTCGCCCTAAAACAAACACGGATGCGTTAAATGCATTTATTTTACAACTCAAAGGAAAAATAACACTCAAATAAGGAAATAAAGACAAGAATATCCTAAACAGACGAAATTATGCTCGGAAAAATGGGTGAAAATCCCGTTTGTCATACCACATACATACAACTTGTAAAATTGAACACCTTCTTCGATGGTTTTAAATATTTGACCTTGAAATGACTTCAAACTAGAATCACAGGTTAGAACGTGGTACTCAATCAAAGTGGACGATACAATAATTTGAATGGGAAGACCACATGACCATCCAGACAAAAAATAATGTACATAATGTTATAAGCATGCAATGTGATAAAATTGAATTAGTTATTTACATGCAATGCAAAACTTGTTAATTAATAAATCGAATTATTAATATTAAAAAAAGTGAAAATTGCATGATATGATAGGAAACAAAAACATTTAGTAAATAATACTAACACTACGAGTAGTTATTAAAGTATATCACGGAAATTTAAAATAACATAAACCAACAAATATTATACAGTTTAAAGCAACATAAATGTATGGTGTATAAACCGTGCCAAATAAATTAAATATTTTGAGCATCCAACTAGTAGATGACTTGATGTTTGTCTGATTTGAGGAAAATATTTAACATAAATAAATCAAATTTAAAAAAAGAAAGGAAAAAAGGTTAAATTGCTAGAGATAATATGGGAAAGAAAAAACATATTGTAATTGAAAGTAACATTTCCATTAATTATAAAAGCATTACTAAATTTAAAAACAACATAAATCAACCAATATTAGGTGGGCTTTGAATGAGAGGTATATGAAAGAAGCTAATAAAATAGAGGCATTTATTATTTGATGATATTACAAGATCACAATCCATTACCATATGTGATGCGAGAACAAACTCAGACATGCAACAATAAGTGAGATATTACTGAATAAGCATAAATAAGCAAGACTCCACATTCTGTAGTTTTATGAAAAACATAGCATAGAAGAACTCTAACCAACTTTTGATCTATTAACTATTGCCTGAAATATGCTAATATATCCCAACAAGTATGACCAATAAAATTTCCTGGTGAACATCCAAGCAGAGAGCAAATTTACCAGATATGACAGGGAAAAAAAACAATTGTTGAGCCTTGTAGATAGCAAAAAATTAAATATTATATATAATATTTTTATTGATTTTTATATATATTTATTTAGTTTTGGAATCTTATGAAATTCAAAATTACATAAAATATTTAAATAATAAAGATATTATTATATGATAAATATCAAAAGTCTTTGGCAACAAGTATATATCTTTTAAAAAAATATATATCAATTTCCAACAGCTAATGAGATAGTGACACATCAGCTCTAGATCTCTCTCCCTACAACTATAAATAGGGGTCTCCATATCAGTTGAAAAATACACCAGAAGTCATTTGAAGAGTTCAAGAATTTGAGAACTTCCATAAGTGAAATTCTCTCAGATATTCAAAGCGTTCTTGTGACATTCAAATGCGTTCTTCACCAAATTCATCCCGAAGACGACGTTTGATCCATAAGCAAGGCAGTCAAAGACGTTCTTCATCAAATTCAACCCAAAGTTGGTGTTTGATCCGGAAACAAGGCGTCGGCCCTCCGAATTAAAGTTGTGAAGTCCAAATACCAAGTCAAAGAAGATCGATGACACAAATCGTCCCCGAAAACTTCGAAGACAAAGTCCAAACAACAAGTCCGAGAAAATCAAAGAGGCAAATTTACTCTGAAGATTTCAAAGACCGTTTGAAAATCAAGTTTTGAAGAGAAGAATCAGAGAAAAAATAGAGATTGGATCCATATAAATACTTTTGATCCGAAATCATATTATTTGTACACATTTTGTGTTTTATCAAATTAAATACAAGAATTTGTGTTACAAATTTTGGCACGCCCGGTGGGACAATATCTACCTCTCATCTCTTCTCTTCACCAATTTTATCAAGCATCAAGATGTCCACACTTCTGGAAGAACAAATTGCAAACTTAACGAAGCTTGCTGAAGAACTTGCCAAGCGGATACAAGAACGGGATGCTCAAATCTTGAAGCTGAACAAAGAAAGGATTGTTGATTCTGGTGGCGAGCAAACGAATGAAGACACTGAAGCTGAGATATCTACAAAGCTACATGCCAACAAAAGTGAAAATTCTACAACCAAAGAAATTGAAATATCGCCTGATGGCTCAATACAAGTTGATCAACTCAAAGATTTCATACTGGAAACAATCAAAGACGAGTCTGGAGAGAGAGCCTTAAATCACTCTGGACTTACAACAAGACATATACTCCAAGAATTTACAACTTAAAGATGCCAAATGGCTACCAGCCGCCAAAGTTTCAACAATTTGATGGCAAAGAAAATCCAAGACAACATGTGGCTAGGGATGGCAATGGGTAGGGTACTACGGTACCCATCTCCATACCCGCGTTTTGAAAAAATACCCGTACCCGTCCTCATACCCATTGGGCATTAACTTTTATGCCCGTCCCTGTACCCTTTGGGTACTTAACTACCCGTACCCGTACCCGTTACCCGCATTTTAACTATTTTTATGCGATTCAAGAGAAATATTTTGTAGTATTTAATAAATTTTAAAATATTTTTATAAGTTACAATAAAAAAAATCATAGTTATATATATACATATACTATGTGTATGCTTTAAATATATGAAAAATATATTGAATACGATATGTAATTCATATAAATGATGGAGTAAAATATTTATTTATTTTTAAAAGGAGATAAAAAAAGATTAAATTATGTTTATAAATTCTCACTTTTTTATTATAGAGTATTTATATATAATATATGTGTGCATATAGAATAAATAAATATTTTTTAATGTACATATATTGATGAACATTTTCTTGAACATAGTGAGCATAAAATTATTAATATCTTTTCTAATAAATTTAATGACATTTTCTATAATCATTCAAACATATATTTGTATTTTTTTATCGTATACGTTTTTAAAAATATATATGTAATATTTTATGTAAGATATAATCTTCATAAACATTAGTGTATATATATAAGAATGAATAACATAAGTTACAAATTAATATTTCAATTAGTCCAAATTTTATTCGTGTTCAATTATCATTTTAGTTCTAACAATGGTCAAATTTTAAAAATAAAATATATAAATATACAAATTTCTTTATCACGAACTATTTATTGAATATTTAATTTAGAAGTTATTATTTGTATTAAATAATTCAAAATTATGATTAAATATTTTAGAATTTTAAAAATATTAATTAAAACTAAATCATAATTAGATTAAAATATAATACAAAGACCCTTCATGAAAATGCAACATTTCATAAAAAAAACTACAAACATAACAATGTTATGAAATTTTCAAAAAAAAATATCATATAACAATAATAATAATAATAATAATAATAATAATAATAATAATAATAATAAAATATATAATTATGTATATATATGGGTGTTGGGCGGGTTGGGTACTAAGGTACCCGTACCCACACCCGTACCGTCAAAATTTGCGGGTAATTACCCGTGCCCATGCCCGTACCCTTTAAGTGGGTAATTACCCTACCCATCGTGGGTAATTTTTGCGAATACCCATAGGGTCCATTACCCATTGTCATCCCTACACGTGCCTCACTTTGTAGAGACCTGTAATGATGCTGGGACATACGAAGATCACTTGGTGAAGCAATTCGTTCGTTCTTTAAAACACAACACGTTTGATTGGTATACCGATTTGGAGCCAAATTCAATTGATAGTTGGGGGCAACTGGAGAAAGAATTCTTTAACCGCTTCTACAGTACTCGGATGACGGTTAGCTTGGTTGAACTCACAAATACAAACCAACAAAAAGAAGAGTCTGCCATCGACTACATCAACCGTTGGAGAAACTTGAGCCTGAATTGCAAAGATCAATTATCAGAAACTTCAGCAATTGAAATGTGCATCCAAGGCATGTGTTGGGGTCTTCGATATATTTTGAAAGGGATTCAACCAAAGACCTTCGAGGAATTGGCCACTAGAGCTCATGATATGGAGTTAAGCATGGCCGCAAATGAAGTTCAAGAACTGTCAATGCAAAAACATCACAACTTTGAAGAAGAGCCAGAAATAAACGATGGGGGCAAACATTTCGAGGAATCTCCAAGTGAAGAAGAAGAAGAAGATGATGATGATGATGATGAAGAAGAAACGACTACAAATCTCATCATATGCCCATTCAAGTCCTCTAATAAATATTTCAATCCATGAAAATAAAGTACAAACGCTTCTTGATAAGAGCCAAAACTATCTTCCAAAGCTCCTTGATAAGAGCCAAAACTATCTAAACTCTTCAAGAAATACCAAGACTCCTTGACACGAGTATAAAATATCTACAAAGTCAAATTCAAATACAAGACTCATTGACATGAGTGTAAAAGGTCTACAAATTCAAATCTAAGACTCCTTGACACGAGTATAAAATGTCTACAAATCCAAATTCAAATCCAAGTACTCTCGGACACGAGTATAAAAGGTCTACAAAGTCCAAATTCGAGTTGAAGGATCCTCGATATGAGCATAAACTATCCAAGTTCAAGAAAGCTCCCTGATATGAGCATGAACTATCCAAGTCAAAAATATTGAAGACTCCCTGATAAGAGCATAAACTATCTAAATTCAAATCCAAATTGAAGGTTCGTTGATACGAGTATAAACTATCTAATAAATTCAAATTGAAAAACTCTTGAATATGAGTATAAACTATTCACTAGTTTAATTTCAAGAACTCCTTGATATGAGTATAAACTATCTAATAAATTCAAGTTCAAGACTCCTTGATACGAGTTTAAACTATCTAATCAATTTTCGAGACTCTTTTATTTCAAACGACAAGTCGTCAATGAACAAATCTCGAGGGGGCATTTGTAGATAGCAAAAAAATAAATATTATATATATATAATATTTTTATTGATTTTTATATATATTTATTTAGTTTTGGAATCTTATGAAATCCAAAATTAGATAAAATATTTAAATAATAAAGATATTATTATATGATAAATATCAAAAGTCTTTGACAACAAGTATATATATCTTTCAAAAAGATATATATCACTTTCCAACAGCCAATGAGATAGTGCCACATCAGTTCTAGATCTCTCTCCCTACAACTATAAATAGGGGCCTCCATATCAGTTGAAAAACACACCAGAAGTTATTTGGAGAGTTCAAGAATTTGAGAACTTCCATAAGTGAAATTCTCTCAGATATTCAAAGCGTTCTTGTGACATTCAAAGGCGTTCTTCACGAAATTCATCACGAAGACGATGTTTGATCCATAAGCAAGGCAGTCAAAGGCGTTCTTCATCAAATTCAACCCAAAGTTGGCGTTTGATCCGGAAACAAGGCGTCGGCCCTCCGAATTAAAGTTGTGAAGTCCAAATACCAAGTCAAAGAAGATTGAGGACACAAATCGTCCCCGAAAACTTCGAAGACAAAGTCCAAACAACAAGTCCGAGAAAATCAAAGAAGCAAATTTACTCTGAAGATTTCAAAGACCGTTTGAAAATCAAGTTTTGAAGAGAAGAATCAGAGAAAAAATAGAGATTAGATCATATAAATACTTTTGATCCAAAATCATATTATTTGTACACATTTTGTGTTTTACCAAATTAAATACAAAAAATTATGTTACAAGCCTATAAGACCACAACTAGAATGATTTCTTTATTATAAGCTAGCTCTCAAATTTCCCTTTAATTTTGAATGCATTTTCCAATTAATAGTTGTAACGACCCGAAAAATTATTTTTAATTGGTCGTTACCATTTTTCCAAAAGAATATATTTGTTTAAGCAAGTTTTTGATATTCATAAAATCATATCAATTTTCAATCATCAATCATCAATCCATTTCATAAAATTTGAGATTTGATTCAAATCAATCCCCTACAATTGTGATGTTTCCATTTTTTGTACACCTAAGCTTTAGTATAAATACATGAGTCATTTCATTTATTTCATCACACAAAGCTTTCAAAGCATTTTATTAAGCATTCAAACATTTCTCAAGGCGGTGATGTTGGATCTAACTAAGTTCATTTTTAATCAAGTTTTAAAGTCAAGTAAAGGTGGGGATTCTCTCGGAGAATATACGAAACTCTTATCATTGTTATATTTATATAAGCGGTGTGCAGGTGGGCCTTCGGGCTATTGCTAAGGGCCTACGGGCTATTACTATGTTTAACCTACGGGTTATATGTTATGTTGGCCTACGGGCTCTATGATATGCTATGCTATGTTATAGCCTGTTTCTTACTGTTATATTTGTATAACTCGGATAATTGATTTACCCCATTGAGTTAATAACACTCACCCCAACGCTATTTATTTTTCAGGCTAAGATAAGCTCGGGCGATGATGTGGAGACGGGGTGATGGTCTAGATTAATTAAATATTATTTTATTTTAAATAGTGTTTCCGCTGTATTAAACTCTTTTAGTGAATAAATTAGATATTTATATTTACGAAATTTTGGGACGTTACAATAGTTGATCGATCGCAGAAAAACTCCATATAAGTGACAAACTTTCTAAAACAATAAAAGAGGAGAAGAGGAGGGATTAAATTGTCTCCGCAACTATGAAATATTGAGAGAGAACTAAAAATAATTGGCAACCAACAAATATTAGGCAGCTTTAGGCAAAATAAATGTATGGTATATAAATTGTGCCAAACAAATTAAATATTTTGAGCATCCAAACCAGTAGATGATTTCTAGTTTGCCTTAGTTGGGGGAAATATTAACAGAAATAAATAAAATTATAAAAATTATAAAAAAAGTTTAAATTAATAGAGATAATCGAAACACAGAAAGAAATGTAATTGAAATTAACATTAGCAATAGTTATCAAAGCATCACAAAAGTTAAAAGCATTTTGTCGTCCATGAATGAGAATCATATTAAAAAAGTTATATATGCAGCTTAAGACAGCATAAATGTATGGTACTCGGAAGAGTCTACGGTGCAATGAGTGTAAATACACTCTCACTTAATCTGGCGATACGTGGCTGCTACTTTAATAAAAGAAAAAAATTGAAAATATAGTAGCTACTGTTCCCGCATACGGGAGTCACTGCAGAAGTGACTCCGTGAGCTATTGAGACACTAGTTATGGTATTTGTGTGGGAAAAATAATTAAATTGAAATAATTTTAGAAATAAATTAATATTTTCGCTCTCCAAATTATCTGCGCATACTGTAAAAATAGTTATTTATAGGTATAAAATTGGAAAAGAAGTTTTAAAAAATCAAATTAGCACATTTCAAACTGCAAGAGGAACAAACGATCTTATCTTTATTATTTTGTATCGGACAGAAGCTTCGACATTTTATGAATGGACAATTTGTAAACATTTTTATTATTTTATTTTATCGACAAATCATTGTTTTGTTACAATATATAATTACGACAATAAATAAATGTTGGTATACATGAGAATTATTTTATTGGCATATTTTATTGCCAAATAAATTTATAATGTTATGAAAATATGTATAGTAAACTACACTATATAAGTTACTTTCATTTTGAAATTATGTCAGACATTACATTATACTAGTTCATCTATTATAATTAAAATTATAATAAATTAGTTTTTGTATCGGGCACTAGTGTCGTGAGTTAATGAACTGGAATAATTAGTGAACATCTATATTATTTTCTTTAATTGGCAGATCCAACATTTGTTACAATATAGACTTATTTGACTAAAAAATATTGGCATTTATTAAATGTATTTCCTTTATATATGTTTATGAATATAATTACGATCGTAGTTATAAGTAAATGAAATACACAAAATGTACAGTAAGTCAATTATGGCATGTAATTAATTACTGATAAATTATCATAATATTATTATATTATTTTTTAATATTATGCAAACGGTGACAAGCATTAAATTGCATTAATCACCAACATATATAAAATGCATTAATAAAAATTCATAAGTGAAGTTTTTGGTAAAACATGACATAGTGTAATGCTATTGGATAGAAGGTTTATTATATTTTATAGGTAGATTTAGCATTTGTAATAATTGTTAAGTATACTGAACATGACATAGTTAAAAATTAACTATTCTAATTAAGTGATTCACTAAATGAAACTAAGATTTTTTGAACAAATATTTAGGCAACAAATATTTAGTTAGTTTATTATAATGTCTCTTATAAAGTATAGTGTAATGTTATTGGATATTCAAGCGTAGTTTAAATATTTTAAAGGGTTCATTATATTTGAGTACTTGAATATTGGATATTTTGACACTTATGTGCCAAATTTTTTAAAAATTACACATTAACATATGTACAGGGTTGAATTCTCGCATATAAGTGAAGCTAAATTATGATTTGAGAGCCAAAAACTACTGCACGAAACATTATTAGTAAGAGAAATGAGACATGTCTGAAATGATTCATTATTATTTGATAATCTAAAAAATAATAAGAACACATAAAATTGAAATTAATTAGTTTTGCTAAGTAAAATAATTGAAATTTTACTATACAAACATAAAATGAATCACATTGAGTGCTTGAATGGAAAAAAAGTCAAAATGTTCAATGGATCAAATAGTAATTCAAAAATAAATTTATTTCAACATTGAAACACGTAGAATACCTGAAAATTAATTCAACTAGTCGTTAATTTTTTTAAAAAATAATACAATAATGAATTTATATCCAAATATAAAAAAATACAAACCCATAAACTATATCGGACCAGATTACATTTCGTGTTATATCTCATGTTCCACTATCATTAATGGATGACACATGTAGTAACTTTAATACCCACGGTTGTGCTGACATCATAAATGGACACACAACATGCATTAATGATAATGGAACAAGAGATATTTTACACGAAATGTAACAAGAGTTTTGGTCCGAAATTAATATCTTCTATGTTTTTGGTTTGTCTTTCTGCGATATTTGTCTCCTGTATTCGGCTCCTGTCAATTCCATCTTCACCAGGAAGGTTTTTTATACGAATTTTTTCTTGGCAATTACAAGTGACGCTACTATGTTAATTTCACTGACAAAGGTGAATATTCGTTCTTGGGTATGTTGCTTTACAGTAATTCATGCACAATAGTAGATGTTAGTTTATCACGGTGCGTAAATTTTGTTTCATAAATGTAATATACTTAAATTTGATAACTTTAATATATTAACATAAAAATTAATAAGAGCAATTAACATTTTCAATCGAGTTTTTTGAATACATTTAGTTCAAATTGTTTTCATACATTTAATTTCAAATTTTAGTTTTCAACTGTATATATTCTATAAATATAAAATATTTTTAATAATGTTAATTAAACTTACATAAAAATTTAATATTTTTAAATTCTACGATGCTGGATAAATTTTCTTACAAGATTTATCCAAATATATATGTTCTATCACTTATATATATTTATATATATATATATATAAGTGTAATTGGGAACTTAAATTTGAATTGTTGAAGATTTATAAAATATTTAGCTTTAAATAAATAAAATCAGTCTATTCATTTATTTCAAAAGTTAAAATTTATTCAATTAAAAATTTAGGACGTGGTTTGATTTTTTTAATAGTCTTAGTTCACTAAAAAATTAGATATAAGTTCAACTAACATATTTAATACATTTATGAAACTCTTTAATATATTTAATCGAAAACTTATAATTTATTAGGTATTATATACTATAAACTTAAAGTATTTTAATATTCAATATGAAATTATGTTAAATGAAATATTACATTTGATCTCAATTGTAAGACTAAGAAGATGTGAAGACAATTCTTCAGGTTTTACAATTTATAGTTTATTTATGAACAACAATATATGTAAGTACTTTATGTGGATTAATTGAGTTTTTAAAATTAAAGTATGCAAGTTTTTAATTCTTTAAAAAACATGTAAACTTGGGAACCTAAATATGTTATCTTCAAAAACTTTAAAATATTTCACATTAAATTGATAAGATTAATAATTTAAACATTTAATTATAAAATCTAAGTATATTTAATTTTAAATTTTGGATATGGTTCATGATTTTTTAAACAAATTTAATTAAGTAATTTAGCGACAAAATAAGAGTGACATATAATTTAATTTATTGAGTTGAAACTTTTGGTATATTTAATATTTTATGATATTTTCTAAATTTTTAATTTTATTAAATTTAAATGAATTTAATATTTCATATTAAAAGAATATAATAAAATATCAATAGAATACATTTATCTGAATGAATAATTACATAAAAGTTTAACGGAGCTGAATCAGTTAGATAACATTTTGTTCTTCCTGCCCAAATTCAGAATCAGATTAACGAAACTGAATCCCGAATTTATTCTCGTTATTTTATTTCTTCTCCGTTGATCCACCGCGTCGAAGAAAAGGCGGCCACTAAACTCGAACCGAAATACAGCAACAGCACTAGTGATTGTAACAGCCTAAATTTGTCTGGTGTTTAATATGTTATGATTTTATTTTATTTTTTAAAGCAAAAAATGTTTTTAATAATAATATTTCGGTTTATTTTTTTCCTAAAATAATCATGTTAGTAATTACAAGTAGGAAAACAGAGCGCAACTTTACTTTTCAGAAATACATATACTTAAATCAAAATACTTACATTTCATAAATTACAATATACTTTAGTTTATTTCAAGAGTAAATCATACGTTTTAAAATATAAAACTGATACTCGAAACATTGATAAAGATATAATATTTTGAGGAAAGTATAAGTTACTTCAAAAATACTAAAAAAAACACAAAATATGAAGTTTAAAATAATTTGAACGAAGCAACAAATCTAAAAGATCAAGTTAAGTAACCCAAGCAATATTTAAAGCCAACCCCCATTGTAGTACTGAAGGTCCAAGCGCATTGACCTGAAAATATTTAGAAATGTGGGCTGAGCACTCTTAAATTGTACTCAGTCTTGGGGTTCGGTGATATTTCGTTATGTTTATACAATTGAAATAAATAACAGGAATAATGGATTTATTGTACTCTTGTTTTGATCTAGAATACATCTTGAACTATGCAGATGACATATTTTTGGGCGTGCAAAACGCTTATGTGCGTACGAAACGTTATTCTGATCTGATGCGTATAAAACGCTATCCACATTCCATTCACGATAATTAAAGTTGCATTAATAAAACATTTTAGTTATTCAAAAATCATATATCATAGACTTATATTTCAAAAATAAAAATTTCACCTACCTGATAATAGTGAGCACGTAAAATGAAGTAGATAATCACACAGGGGATGAAGGTCCCAATTTTCAGAACTAATATCAAAATAAATAATCTTAATTAAATAATGAGAGCCAATTTTAAATTTCATACTAATATACTCTATTTATGAAGTTCTGGAGCCCAATTTAAGTTCTGAGAAGTTTTAGGTAGATTTAGAATTTTGGAGAAAAATATATAGGAGTAAATGTAGAATTCCTAAACTTTGTGGGGTTTCTTTTCCAAGTTCTGATAATTTCATTGTCAGTGTTCACGTCTTTTAAAAAAAATACACAAAAATATACAAATAACTACAAATTAATTTTCATCCTATACCCTTTAAAAAAACCATTGTGACTGATTTTTCGGGAATTGACATGCCGACAATTTCACATCTACATTACACATCTTTCTACATAAGAGCGTCTTACATAGAAACAAAAAGACCAACAAATAGTTCAATTTGATATCGGAATAATTATAATTCTATTTAATCTTTGTCAATGCATGTATACAATTGGCAATTAATCTAGCAGTACTAAATAAACTCATTGATACAAAATGTGAAGAAATAAAATGAGTAATCCACTATTCAAATAGGTACCCTCAATTTTCTCCATTATAATAAAAGACCCGAATAATCAACATTTATTTATACTTCAGGTTTCAAAATTTGATATTTCTTTATTGTTCTTCATCTATATGGAAAAAGAAGCACCGTAACAAATAAAATTTTTTTGCCTTATTTTAACGAAAAAAGTGCAATGCATGAAATATATTATGATATTTTAATGTTTGCCAACAGTTGGATAACATGAGAAATTAATTGTGTAACAGTAGGATAGTGTACCCATAAAAAAATGCATACCATTATTCAGTAATAAATCATTTAATTAAGAACCGACGCTTGTGTTCGATACTGAAAAAAAAAGTCACTACAAATTCTTATTAAACACAAGTTAATTCTATTTTCTGAAACATATATAACAAAAACATTACCATATTTTATTAAAAATTAAGGTAAGGTGGAGATAGAAAAAATTAAATGAAGATTCTAATTCAATAATAATTGAAAAAAAAATTATTCGGCGTTAAATGCAGAAATTTAATTGTTTTGCAACTCATTTGTCACGCAACTATTCAAATATCAAGAGCAATTGTTCATTTGATATATTAGAAAACTGCCTCAAAAAGTTAAAAGTGATACCTGTACAATACATGAGTATTATGTCTGTATTTTAACTTAAAAAAAAAAAAACAAATTACAAACCCAAGTGTATGGTGGATCTGGCTCAGTGCAAATGCATTGAGTTCATGATAGACTTTTCCATGGTACTCCCCCAATTTATATATGTTTGTTGTTTTATGATTTTAATTTAGAATTAATAATTATTTTTTTGGACTAATATTTTTTTAAAAAGTTGGTAAATTTTTTTCTCCATTTATATTTGTGCGGTTAAAATTGTGAGAAAGGGTGTGAATATGTATAAAATAATAAATATTTTGATGCAAAATAAAATTCCTAAAGCAATTAAAAACATATACAAACGGAGGGAATATTTAAATCATGGCTAAGAAATTAAATATTTTGAGCATCAAACTAGTAGATGACTTACTGTTTGTCTTATTTGGACAAAATGTTTAATAAAAAGAAATGACTCGTGTAACCATTGATCCATAGACTATTTCAGAAGCCAAATACATTAGCATATCGTGTTTGGCAACATTCCGTAGTAATATTTTCCCCAAGATTGGGAATGCTTATTTAATGTTTTTGGGAGAAAGAATTAATCTTGTTTGTTTTATGTAGATCATAAGCAATAAAAGAAACAAAAAAATAACAAGAATTTCTGGTCAAATAAGAACATCAATCATGAATGATATACAAATTTTAATTTCATGGTCACTCTCTGCCCAATTAATATTACGACTGAAAAACAAAAACACAAAAGAGGCAAAAATTTGACTTGAAATACAAATAGCAAGAAGAATTAGAAAGAAGAATCTAATTTTGGGATGGTAATAGATAATTAAGAGGAGTGATGCTTTTATATCAATCATAAATTCTCTTATACATATACTCCAACTTTTATTCAATGGTCTCTGAACTTTCACAATCCGAAGTCTGAGTTTCACAATACTCATTACAAGGAAAAAATCCCAATTATTCATGAAATTAAGAACGGTCATTCAAGATAATGAAATAATTATTAGGATATTGATTAATCTTCCATTACTAAAATGCCCTTTCCAGCTTTCCTATAAATTAAAAATAAAGATGTGGTAAAATCTAAGAGATTTGATGAATCCCTATTTTACACACTGGATAAATATTTACATTTAATCTCTCCTATATATATATATCACATACTTATATATGCATTCCGTAATTATACATATTTTTAATTTTCACACAAATTAAGAAGATTTATTTATTGTACTTTGTCAAACACAATTAATATACAATTTTCTCATTTTGTCCTTATTTACTACATTTATTACTTGCACATTTCTCATTAGACAGAAAAACTATTCATTATGGGGTTATACCTGTAAAAGAAAGTTTTAAAACATTCTAATATAAAAATTGGATTATAACTTTGTGACATCAATAAAAACAAACACAAACTTATATTAATTATCTTAATTAAACTAAATAAAGGGCTTTATTAAATTATGTCAATTTAATCTCTTCTTAATTTAATAAGATCCTTAAAAGTTTAAATTAAATCCAACATTTAAATTAAATTTGGTATGTAATTATAATAATTTGTTTTGGTTTGTTATATTGATATACTTCCTTTTATTTTATTTTATTTCAATTTTGACGGGGAAATGTTTATTCTAAAAAGAGATCTAGAAAGAGAATAAAACTAACAGTAATTAATTTATTAAATATTTCAATATAATTTAATAGTTGGCCGTATAATTAAAATTATAATAATCAATTATAAATATAATTAACCAAACAAACAAAGTTGAATTTCAAGCTACAAAGACCTGAACTGTGGAAAGTAGTGATTTTTATTTGATGTAATTTAATAAAATCATTTGTCTAACTTAATTAATAATGTAAATTTGTATTTATTTTTGTTTAATTTAATATATGATAAAAATGATGTGGATATTTAACCGTCAAATTACTATTTATTAGATGAAATTTTAACACAATTAAATCTCCAACTTTTAAATCGAAAATTTTAGACATTTCAAACTTTGAGATTTTATTTTTTTAGGAGAATTTCAAACTTTGAGATAGAAAAAACGGATAAACCATGTTTGGGACGTGGATAGATAATAAAATTGGTTCCGGTAAATTGAGGAAGTTGACTGTTCTACCAATAAGAATTGTCTAATACAAAATCACCTGCCCAATTTTTGAGAAGCTGCAAGTTAAATGCATAAAAATAAGCAAATAGATAAATCCCCAAACTTGAAGAAAAATCTTGCTTTCTCAACTCCAAATTTTCTTGAGCACAGCTAAAACCTCTTCGGTTTTTGCAATATTTTGCTTTCAATTTCGAGGAACCTTGATTATAAGTTTCTGGAAATAGTTTGGAGGATGTGGGGATTAGGCGGAAATCATTATTGGATGAGAAAGGAGAGGGTGAAAGTGGAAGGAATAGTTGTGATATTTGCATGGATGTCAGCTGAGGAGAAGCATTTGAAGAATTATGTTGATATCTACTCTTCTCTTGGATGGAACTCCCTTGTTTGCCACGCTCAATTCCTCAATTTGTATGTTCTGTTTCACCCTCTTTTCAGACATTTCGCTATTTGGTTTTTGTTCGTTACTGCAATTAGTTGTTGATGCTTGATTGTAAACGATCTTGAGTTGGTTAAAGATGAGTTTTTTTTTTTTTTTTGGGGGGGGCGTCTTGATGTTTGATTGGTGTTTTTAGTTGGGTATGTGGATAATTAGCTCCTACGATTGAATGTTAGTTGATCGGATTGGGGGAATTTTCTAATACTCAACGTTTATGGTGTGGATAAGGGTTCTAATGAATTTCGTTTGATAAGGGGTTTCGGATTTTAGTTCGGATAAGGTCTCATGGGCTGCATAATTTGATTGATCTATTGTTAATTATAGGATTGAAAGGTTTATACTATTGGTTTTGATATTGGTGATTGGCTAACATAGCTACGCGAGGAACAATTGTGCCTCAAATGGAAATGTTGCTCACATTAGGCTTGGTTTGATGAATCCTTAGTTGAGACTGCTAATGGTTGATCATGTAGTGGAATGTTTGTGTTTTCCAGAAAATATTATCTGGAGGGTAGCAAAACTCTAGGAAATTAAGCTTTTATCTAAATCCATTCCTAAGATAAACAGAACAAAGTTTCATTGTGTGAACAGTGGGGGTACCATTACAAACTTTCTTGTGGGATTCAGATTATTTGATATCAGAATATTTACCAAGTTAGTTGTCACTACTCACTACTGAATACCTGAAATGGAAACGGCTGACTATGGTGGATGGAAGTCGGGTTGATTGTGTAATATTAGGTTGGGCAAGGTTGAGTTTGTTAGTATTAGAATAATTCTTTGCATAACCAATATGAAAATAATTTATTGGGACCAATGTCCTTTACTCTGTTAAATTACAGACCGTTTCCATATGCATTTTCTACTAATTCTAAGTTGTAATTTGGTAGAACAAACATTGATATTCTCTTCGTTAGCAGATTTTTTCCAGACAAAGCTGCATCATTGGCTCGGGAAATAGTTAATGAGCTCGTTCAGGTCAGTTCTATGAAATTCAGTGGCTATCAGTACTGTAACCTGATAGCCCTTTCTCATACATACCCTTCTAAAGTTTATAAGGATAATGTTCCCTCAAAAAAAAAAAAGTAATCAGTGATAATACTGGTACATTAATTAGCCTTGTCTGCCTTTCCTATTACTTGAGTTTCTCAATACATGATTAACATACCATTCTCCTCCCAAAGAAAGATTAAATAAAAGATGAACAGCCATAAAATTTGATGTGTTTGCCAAATTTTAGAACTTTGTTGTGCATCAGTGCTTGATTTTTGTTTCCATTCAATATCACCTGCAGGAATTAAAAACAAGGCCATGCCCCATTATATTTGCATCTTTTTCTGGTGGTCCGAAAGCTTGTATGTACAAGGTTCTTCAGGTAAATACTATTCTTGCTGGTCTGGAGAAAGTTTTTATTATCTTGCTTATATCTAATTACTTTTTTTTTTCATAGAAACTCGGGTCAATGAGTTCCTCGGTTAGGCTTTACGAAATAAAAATAATGATAACAATAATAATAGTTCTCTTCCATTCGGTTGCAGATAATTGAGGGAAAGTGTGAGGAGCAAATCAATCTGGTATGCTTCGTTGAATGCCCTGTTGATATTATGTTTCATACATAATGTGATGTTTGTTTTCCTCATATGAGATATATGGGTAGCTATTAGTTAACATTAGAATGCAAGATTCTGCAGAGTTTATGCTTTTTTATAATTAAATTTCAATCTTTCATCTTATTTTGATATGTGCTGCTGAAAAGTTATTTGTGACTAGAAACCAAATAGGGTAAATAGAAATATTTCTTCATTTTCCTTGTTGTACAATAACCTTAGGTACTAAACTCTGCTAAAAAGATTTACTCATATTATGGTCAATTTTCCCGTGAAGGATGAAAACCGGCTTATTAGAGACTCTGTTTCTGGTCACATATTCGATTCTTGTCCCGTGGATTTTGTAAGTGACATCGGCAGTCGTTTTGTTCTCCATCAAGCTGGTCTTAAAGTTTCACGCCCTCCACTCGTGGCCTCATGGATAACAAATGGCATTTCCTCCTCTCTAGATGCACTCTTTCTTAGTAGATTTGAATCACAGCGTGCTGAATATTGGCAGACTCTGTATTCCACAGTTGTAAGCACCAGCTGAATTTTATTTGAAATTTCTCCTCTACATTTTGGCTCATTATTCACAGTTGTTACTGTAATGCTACCAGAGTATCGGGGCTCCATATCTCATATTATGCTCAGAGGATGATGAACTTGCTCCATTTCAAATAATCTGCAATTTTGCCAGTAGGCTTAAAAACCTTGGAGCTGATGTTAACCTGGTTAAATGGAATAAATCCTCACATGTTGGTATGCTTTTGAACTCCTCTGTTTTATTTTTCTCGTCATTATCCTTTGGTCCTTACATTAGATTTAATTTTGTTTATGATTTGTAACTAATATTCCAAGGTTAAATATGAAGGTGATTACTGATTATTGCATCTCTATATTGATGAAATAATATATAGAATCTGGTAAAAAAAATCTCAAATCTGATATCGTTATAATGAGCTTGTGATTTATCTCGTGATCATGCTGACAAAACTGAATATGCAGTCTATCGAAATTGTCCATTGACAAATATTATTTGCTTGGGCCCTTGTGATCAGACAACAGAGGAGAGGCTCTTAGCTCATTGGATTAATAGATATGGTGAAAGTTGTAGTCAGATACGCAATGTGCAATATAGAATAGACGTGGCTAACAATGTGGTGGGGCATATAGACATATGTTACATGAGATGACGAGTTAAAGTGCTCATGTTTTCTTCGATTGTGGTTTCTGTCAAACTCTTCAGCTTGTAGATTTGAAATATTATAACCATGATGCAGTAATTTCCTTCTTGTGCATTGTCATAGGTCATTTGCGACATCATCCAGAAGAATACAGTGCAGCCGTGACTGAGCTACTAAGAAAAGCTGCTATAACGTATTCCCAACGAATACAAAAGCTTGAAGGTGAGCAGATGGGCATGGAAGTAGCACACAATGAGATTTCTGATCCATTTAGGGACCTGAGGAAAGCAGCCGCAAAGTCAAGACACAGCCTCCACAAAATTGACCTCGACTTGAATGATTATTTTCACGTGCCAAGCTCTGTAGAGTATCACGAGGACAGGGATGTCGGGTCTGTGCAGGATGAATCCAATGGGCGTTACATACCTTTGTCCAGCCCACCAAAGATTAATGCCCACGGTGTTTTAGGTCAATTCCTCTTCGACGTTTGTGTTCCAAAGAATGTCGAGGACTGGGATCTAAGATATTCGCCTTCCATGAGAAGTGCAGTAGTTGCTTCTGGGCGGAGGTGCTCGCCTTTCAATCCTATAAAGTGCATTCGTCGCTCAAGATTATGACGTTCGGTTTTAATTTTCATGCAAACATAGCATTTTATCAGTTCAAGAATCTGTTTAATGAAGAAATGCCAGATCGGTAACTTCTGATGTACAGCAAATATATTGTTCTGTAACTTTTGAAATTGTTAACTGTTTGTAACTCCGTTTTGGAGGGAATTTTCAAATTATGAATTAAAAAATCGTTGAATAATATGTGTTTCCTCTTCTTTGTTACCTGTTTCTGAATGGATCAAATATTTCTCATGAGGTCGAAGAAGTGCTGATGAACAAACCCTTGAGTTGTGGATACCAGATGCTACGAAATTTGTCAGGTAAACTTAAGAAACCATCACTATCATGTGGGTGATGATCCACTCAAAGATACGATTATCTAATACAAGTTGTTACGAGACTTATCGGGTAAACTTAGGAAACTCTCAGCCACTACCGCGTGGGTGATGATCCCACACAACGATCATGATCTGAACATATATAAAATCAGATGACGTCCGCACTATCAAATATATGGCTATCTAATACAAGTTGTAATGAGACTTGTCGGGTGAGTTTAGGAAACTCTCAGCCACTACCATGTGGGTGATGCTCAGCTCCCCGCAACTATCATGATATAAACATATATAAAATCGTATGGCATCCACGCTACGAAATATACAATTATCTAACATGCATCAAAGCATTCAGGAAAGCACTTGTTGTGACATGTCACCTCATCACAATCAAACTAACTAGTTTGTCAAAATTTAGAACACATTTGACTGTAAGTGCAGCATAACAATACTTTTGCTACTATCATGATAGGACACTAGTATTATTTATAAAGTAAAAAAAATTGTATTGTAATTTGTAATTACAAATCACTAAAAATTCCTAATTACGCGCACCCCAAGGCTAAGATATCCTTTCCCTCAAAAGAAAAAAAAAATACAGGCTAAGATCTCCAAAATTTGGTTCCCAACAGAATTTCTGAATAAAGGGAGGACCTAAACAGTAAACACCAATAATAAAATTTGAAAGAGAGGCCCTGATATAATTATATAAATAATAAAGCAGTTGACTTTAAAATAGAAATACTAATGAAGAAAGTAGTGCTGGTGACCGGCGCTTCCGGTTACCTGGGCGGGAGGCTTTGCCACGCGCTTCTCGACCAAGGCTACTCCGTTAAGGCCTTCGCCCGCGAAACCAGCGACGTCTCCTGCTTGCCTCCGCCTAGCGATGGCGACGGCGGCGGCGCCGCCGGAGCTCTCCAGCTTGTCTATGGCGACGTCACCGACTATCCGTCGCTCCTGGAAGCTTTTACCGGCTGCCACGTCATCTTCCACTCTGCCGCTCTTGTCGAGCCATGGATTCCTGACCCCTCCAGATTCAATTCGGTGAGCTCAGCTTCACATATTGATTATTTTATCAAAAAAGTGTACGCTGTGGAATCTGTGTGAATAAATACTCGATAAATCAGTAGGCTTCTGTGATGGAATACTTTTCAATTTGATGCTTAAAGGATAAAATTGATAGGCTATAAATTGATAGCTATTTTCAGCTGTGAATTTTGGCGTGGTTATTGACTTATTGTGGTAATGAAACGTAGAATTTGTATTGACTGAAAGTTTGTTAGGTTAATGTTGGAGGATTGAAGAACGTGTTGAAGGCGTATAAGGAGACGGAAACAATCGAGAAGATCGTTTATACGTCGTCGTTCTTTGCGTTGGGATCGACGGATGGGTACATTGCTGATGAGACTCAAGTACTAAAAATTTGTTCAATTCCGTTTAATTTTTTTCCTTTTTTTTGGAGAGAAAGATTGTTCTTGTTTCTGCTAATGATTTTTCGAAGAATTGCTGTCTTCTAGGTGCATGCTGCTAAGAATTTCTGTACTCAGTATGAAAAGTCAAAGGCTGTAGCGGATAAGATTGCGTTGGATGCTGCAGCGGAGGGGGTGCCCATAGTGCTGGTGTATCCTGGAGTTATATATGGTCCAGGCAAAGTCACAACTGGGAATATGGTGGCTCATTTGGTAAAATGCTCGTGTGCTTGTTGTAGTAGAGCTTGATTTCGGAGTTTTTATTGCTCGGTGCAGAATGAAATAGTTTAGGTGGTTGATTCAGATGATATTTTTTGTGTTTTGTGATGGTGAAAAGGATGCTGCTTAGTTAAGAAAGAAAATTTTATCGATTAAGTTGAAACTTGTTTCCCCTAATGAAATGATATTGAAACTTGTTTGATTAGGTATGAAGCTTGAACTAGAAAATGGGTGATTTGTTCATCCTTAGGAATTGGACAGGTTTATTATTCATGTGGTTGTTTACTTAATGCGGGGACTCAACTTTACCATGATAAAACCATTTTTAATTTGTGATGATTAAGAGGACTCATGCAACTGAATTTGCTGCTTAGAATGTTTATATGTTCTGTGTCAGCTTGTCGAACGCTTTAATTACCGGATGCCAGGCTATGTTGGCGAAGAACAAGGGTTCTCTTTCTGCCATGTCGATGATGTAGTGCAGGGGCATATTGCAGCAATGACCAAAGGTCGGCAAGGTGAAAGGTATCTTCTTACAGGAGAAAATGCATCCTTCAAAGATGTTTTTGATATAGCTGCGGAGATCACTCAGACGTCGAAACCTTATTTTCGGATCCCACTTTTTCTTGTCGATGCATATGGGTGGGTATGCATTATTTTCTCCAGAATAACAGGGAATCTTCCCCTAATCAGTCCCCCGGTGAGGAACTAATCCATTTGAGCTATGCAACTGATGTTATTTTATTTTACTTGATAATTATGTTCAATAAATGTCATTTGTTCCGTTGGTGATTTGGCCTTTCAATTATATGTGGAGGCTTTCCAGCACGAACTGGTTCGTTGTTGCTGTTGCTACAAAGCAATAGTCAGTAACTGATATACTATAACTGAACTTTGAAATTGGTGTCAAGCTGCTGGCCTGCTTTTGTTTGTTGGAAAATACTTAATTCGTTTCCATGTGACTTACTCCAATATCTTCAGGTTTCTGTCAATGATAAACTTAAATACTACGTACCTTGTATCATGTTTCCTTGCCTGTGACTGTTTCTTGGCTCTTGTTTGTCTGTGGCTGTATTCCCTGGTGGGTTCCAATTCTTGAATTTTCTTCCTTCTTGGTTGTTTCACAGTATACACCTGGTCTGTGTTGAACAGGTTGTTGATGTTCTAAGGCATCAGTGGGCTTACACTTGTGAGAAGGCGAAGAAAGAGCTGGATTACAACCCTAGAAGTTTAAAAGAAGGTCTGACGGAGATGCTTCCATGGTTAAAGAGCTCGGGGTTGATCAAATATTTAGGACGTGCTGTGTGATACCATGTAAGTGGACTAAAATCGACTTTGTTACTCTTACTCTCTGAACGATGATTACAAATGTACGAACTATCCGCTTTGCATATTCTATCATTTGTTATTCAATGTTGAATCTTGCTATATGTATAGCTGCATTGGCTTACAATTTGAAGTTTACACAGTAACCCCCCAAGACATGGATCGATCAAATTCAATTAAAAAAAAAAGGTAGACGCTCCTATCTTGTTTAATCAATTGATTGGCTTAATTAGAAATATTTTTATCATTTCACGGATGATGCGCGCACGGTACAATCTCTGCGGTCGGAGGTAGTAGTACGAGTATCCCAATTCCCAATTGCACAGTGGAATTTCCCGTCTTATTGATACGTCTGGGCCTACCCAAGAGAAAGCCCAAATTAAAACAAATATAAAGATTTCGTAGCCCATTTGGTTAGAAATATCTATAAATAACTACAATATATTGGGAAAAAGGGCACCATACTCCAATTCATAATTTTAAATTGAAAAAAATATTTGTAAAATATTTTTTATAAATAATTTTTTGGAGATATTAATGGCCACATTAGTAGATGTTAATTATATTGGTCTCAATTTTTTTCCCGCCTTCTACTATGTAAATGATATTGGCGTGTTTTTTTTAACTATATCGTGTAAAAAAAATAACACAACATTGTCGTTAACATTAGGGGTGCACATAAATGTGTTTAGGTTGACTACACTAGTCAACTCAAACCGAATTTAGACCGTATAATCTGTTATGATTACAAACCGAAGTTGTTTCGGCTCATACATCATGTAGGCCGATCTTAATGGGTTGACTCATATGTTCAAGGGTGTTGACCCAAACTAACCCAAATCAACCGTTACTTTTCATTTAATTATATATATATAATATGGATCAAAGGAGACCATTTTCCTGGTGTAAGAACTAAGACCTCATCTTACAGCATCTAATTTAATGTTCTAATGGTTGAGATTTAATGTAGAGATGGTGGCAATTTCATAAATAATAGGGCAAAAAATAAAGAGAGGAAGGCTATTTTTGTCCAAACTCATTAAAAATAATGATGTCAGCAATTAAAAAAAAATCTTAAAAACTTTAAACGACCATAGCTTGCTCGTTTTTAATCCAATGCACACAAAAAAATATATCAAATTAAAGCTCTTTTCATGATCTTTCATTTAAGATGTCGAAATGCTATGTTTAGATGAAAAAATATGAACGAAAAAAAAATTATGTGTGCCCAGGTTGTAAATGCTTTCGTTAGCATACAATAATTCTTCATCAGCATTATGATAACATATGATAACTTATGCTAACGAAGCATTTGTCATATGCTAACACAATGTATTCACTGTGCTAACAAAGAATTATCATAATGATAGCGTAGTACAAATTTATTAGGGTTTATTTAATCTCAATTATGGTTTATTCCATCTAATTATGATTTTTTTTAATTTAATTTTTAGTTTATAGTTCTTAATTGATTATTATGGTTTATCCCACCCAATTATGGTTTATAACGTATGTTGACAAAGTATTGTCATATGCTAACATAATTCTATTGTTAGCATTATCCTATGCTAATAGTGATATATGACAATGCTAATAATAATATTAACATTTATTTATGAAATTAAAGCAAATATTTTAGTATTCACTTGTAACACCCCGTATTTTTGAATTTCAGATAAAGAAGTTTTCTAATTATATTAGAAGACTAAAGAATTATTTTGGAGCTAAATAAAGTAAAATCGATGTAAGACGCAACTCTAGGTGTCGTTTTCATGAAAATACGATCAAACAAAATTCGGGTTATGGTCAATATTGGACTCCGTTGAAAGGGGTCGACCCGAGGAATCTGCCGGTACTCCCGGAACTTTAATCCGAGGTAAATCGAGTTCCCGGCGGTTAAAAGGGTAAAAAGTAAAAAGGATGAATAGTGATTTTTGACTCGTTTTTAATTTCGATCTTTTTCGAAATTCCGATCGTTATCCCGAGAAATTGTTCGGCAAGGTTCCTCCATAGGAAACGGGCCAAATAATCCGCCGGTGTTCTCGGATTTTTAATCTGAAGTCAAATGAGCAAACGGTAGTGTCCGAAGCGTCGTGAATAGTGATTTCCAGATGGCCGGAAAAAGGAATCTTTCTTCGTTCGTATATCGAACGACCATATCGGCCGACCGTTTTTAGTCGACTTGATAGGAAATAAATCAAGGAATCTCCCAGTGTCCTTACTTTTTGTGTACGAGGTCAAATGAACTTTCCTTGCAATAAAACAACTTATGAATAGTGTTTTTGAAAAAATAATCGCGTTCAAACTAACTTTATCAGTATTTTATATCCAAAAAAGCAATACCCGAACCCCCCAAGCTTTTCCTATAAAAGGGGCAGCCCCCTTTCATTATTTTTCATCCCAAAATCGAGTTAACAACTCTAATTAGAAAGTGAGTCGAGCGTTCTTCGAGTTCTTCGTGTTCTTCGAGTGTTCTTGAGCGAAGTCGAGGTTCGAGTAGAGTTTTGAGGTACGAATCGAGTCGGGAAGGAGCCGAGGAGGAGGGACTGCCGGCAGGGGGCAGCCACCAGTCGCCGGCCGCCGGAAATCGCCGCCGCCCGTCGTCAGCTGCCACCTTCCAGGAGCTCGTTTCGGTCCATTTCTCGTCCTTTTAATCTGAAATTTTAGTATGTCGTGTATTTAAGTGTGCTCTACGTTTTGTCTTTTGACGTCGTCTCCATCCGGTGGCCGGAAACCGGCGAAATCGCCGGAAAACGTGACTGGGTCATGAAAAACCGGCCAGAATCTGTTTTTCGCCATTTTCACCCATATTCACTCGTCGAATCGAAAAAGTTTGAACATGAAAGTTGCTCCAAAAATTATTCTCTATAAAACTGCCAAGTTTCGTAATTTTTCGACGAGTTTTGGTGAATCTCGATTTTTAAAAGTAGACAGTTATTTTTATTTCGGAAGCATGTGTTATCGAAAAATTCTAAAACTTCTCAACTATAGTCTTAGCATGTGTAGGATCATCCCAGATTAATTTCATAATTTTTGAACGGTTAAAAAGTGTCCTGACGGAATCTCGAAGTTAATTGAGTAAAATGACAAATTTTGGAAAGAGACCTCTGTCAAATATTTTTAGTCCAGTAAATCAAGAATATTATTTTGGAATTTTCATCCTTGTGTGTCGAGTTTAAACGAGGTCGTTAGAGTCGCGCAATCTATTTTTGAATAGAATAATATTAAATATATATAGATAAATGCTCCAAATATAGTAGATAAATTCCGAAA
The DNA here is from genome assembly GCA_026008535.1 of Perilla frutescens. Classification (NCBI taxonomy): domain Eukaryota; kingdom Viridiplantae; phylum Streptophyta; class Magnoliopsida; order Lamiales; family Lamiaceae; genus Perilla; species Perilla frutescens. The sequence continues at coordinate 64,591,329 of BRKX01000003.1, read as the reverse complement.
ATCATAGTAGTTGTTCTAAGGCATGCACCAACATTGTAGGACCCATGGAGCCCGTTGGAAGGAAGGAAGCAAACCCGGAAGCTGTCATACCACCGCCTGCTCGTCAGCAAGGTGGGTTTATTTTAAAGAATAAATACAATTTAAGAGTAATAACTCTTTAGAAGCATGATAGACAACTTAGAAATATCCAAATAAATATTTTATGCTCTATCTGTTTAACGTCGCTGTTATAGGAGGAATTATAGAATATTGTTACGCTATGAGATAGGATATTATTGAAATACTGTTGAAATATTGTTAGAATATTATTGGAATATTGTTGGGATACTGTGACTAGGATATGAGAATACTTGTGGAATAGTTGTATAAGCATGATTAAGCTATGATTTAATTGCTAAGTTTTATGAGGTATTATTGGATGATGTTGAACTTAGCTGAGATAGGCTTCTGCTAGAATCTTGGATTTTATAGTGCAAGTAATTATTAAACATAGGCAGGACTGTACACCCTTGCAGCTGTGATGATTATCACTAAAGGTGTCACTGTGAGGTAACCCCGCACATACACTGTGACCGGATGTCACTATAAGGAGTCACTGCTAGGCGATCCCTAGCATACTCAGGGTCAATGCTAGGTAGCCCCTGGTATACTCTCCTTGGATTAGCGAGGTAACCCCTCCCTTTTCCTACCAGCAGCATGCTACATAGTGCAGTAGACAACAGACTGAGCAAAAGGGATCCCAAAGAAGAAGAAAAGGTTTGCAGATATGGGAAGGACTTTTGCGTTTTGCTTCCTATATGCTGTGTATTATTTTTGGATATTTCATATTGTAAATTGAGTTCGAAACTTACCCACTGAGTGCATTAGTACTCATACCCAACTCTTTTCAAAATGTTTTCAGGTTGAGATGCTGAGGTTGGTGATGTGAGCTGATGGCGAGGTTGAGTGAGATGCCTCTTATCTGGTTATCTGAATAAATTACTTCCGCTATGTTTTCTGCTGAATACTCTGATATCTAGTATTTAGTCTTGGTATTTGATACATGATACTTGATGATAGCATGTCTAATATGCTATGAATATATGATGTCTATTTATTAAATAAAGTCTTGAGGGGAGGAAACCCCGTCCTTTTGCCATACCAATTATCCCTCTATTGACTTCGACCTATTAAAAAGGTCATACCTGATTTCATGTTGGTATCTGTTTACTTCCAGTCGACCTATGAATTGGTCTTATCTACTATTCTGCTTTTGTCCTTTGGATGGGACTAGTCTTAAGATAAATAGATCTTTAATTGTTGATATCTGTTTATCACCTTGTTCTACCCATGTACGGACTTGTTGGTTTCTGTGCCGTACCAATTGTACTCTTATAAGCCCTTATAAAACGGGGACTTGTTCTAGTTATAGAGGTTATGCTGCCCAAATTTCTGGGGAATATAACTTATTCTTGTTTCCAACAATTATTTTATTTAATTAATAATTATTCCAAATCCTATTCTTTTTTTAAGTGACACCCCCGTCCTTCATTTATTGTTCTTTTCGGGACCGGGGCGTTATAGAATGGTATCAGAGCAGGCTTGCAACTCTGCAGACCTGTCTCTTTATTTGTCTACATGACCATGTTTCTATCTGAGTTCAATTTTGTTCTAAAGAACCCACTCAACGACCCACAGCTCATCATCACCTCGCATCTTCAACAAAGTTCAAAGGTATGGCAAAGTAAATTATTTGATTATATTGTTATAAATTTCGAAATACATGTTGATAAGGAAAAAAATGGGCAAAGTAAAGGTAGTCAATTTATAAAAAAAAAATAATAAAAAAAAATGATGAATGAACGTCATTTATTGAGAAAATTTTATGAACCTATGAAAAATCTTTTGGATAAGATATAGATCAAATTCTTATAAATTGAAGTTGTAATGGATCCGTCGAAATGACAGGTGAAAACCAATGTTTTCTCAAAATATTATTTCCTATAGTCTCCGAAAAGTTTTGGTGAGTCTATAAAAAAAAAGGAAGGAAAATAAATGTGGTTAATATGAAAATTTGAATGATGATTTATAAATCTTCTCTTTGGAAAAGAATTGATCTACTGCTCTTAATTGCCGAATCAGTAAAATACCTTGAGAATTTGCTGAGGATAGATTAATTATAGATAGAAGAATGTAGTGAGAACATAGACTATAGTGAGCTTGAACTAAGGAGAATTTTAGGTCTCCCATTTAGGTTTTGAAGAACTTAGACTAATTAAGATATCCTCTACAATGGCTAAGCCTAGAGGATTATCCAAATGACGAACTTGCCACGGGGCTCTTTTGAGAAGGTTGATGCGTTCTACAATCTCAGCAAATTGGAAATGAAGAGATGCTATTGCAAATACCAAGTTTTCAAAGGTTGGTCTCAAGCCGTAAATGATCGAATAATAATTAATCTATAAGACAATTATCAGACGTGGGATCAACTGCAGTATGGAAAATCTAACATCAACTTTTTCGGACAAAATGTATCTTGTGATCCAGTCACATCATCAAGGGATGAGAATTTATTCTACATTACGAAAGCTCTCACGACATATTGGATGACTTAGCAAGTCAAGATATGGCACATATTCAAAAGACAGATGCTTGTGGACAGAGGAAGAGATAACCACCTCGACTGCAACTCGACCATATGTATCTTTAAAGGCCCTTCGCCAAGTATTCTTTTGAGTCCCAGGAAAATGTTAAAGTTAGACTCTTTCGAGTCTGTTTAGGTTTGTTCTTTCATACGCTTCTTGTGGTTAAGAAGTAATCTCCAGTTTATTGTGCCCTTTGTTCAGAGAAGCTAGTAACAGTTCAGTCGACCCATGATATTTCGTTCTTTGATAGCAGTGTACTTAGGAAAAGAGTGGATGACTTTTTGATAAAGAAGTAGGAGTCGTGTGAGATTATTAGACCTAGTTGTCGATAGTTTAAGCCATCAAGAATAGTAAGCTGTCAGAATATTTTGAATATCCGTTAACCCATCGATCTATCCACTCAATTGTTCATATATTCCTTGATTATTCCTCCTTCAAAAAAAAAAACTGTCATCCCTTACTTGAGATCCTTCATCTGTTAATGGTCAGTAATGACATTGTTTGGTCATACCATATTGACACCTTTTTCTGGAAACTATCAGTGTGGTTTTCATTCACTATGTGTTGATTCCATTTGTTATTCCTGTAAAGACTTCCTAGTTGTGGAAGATTCTTGTGATTAAAAGCCTTCGTAAAGAGGAAAATTCTTTCATTACGATTTATGTCCTTTTCTACAACCCTCTATTTTGAGAATATCTTGTGGGCATAAATCTAAGATCTCCATACTTGGATAAATTTTATTCGTCCCAAAATGTGCTCCAAATTGGTAAATCAATTCGTGAATTACGCTTGAAAATTTCTAAAATTAGTCATTTCCAATAATGATTCCTTATTCAAAATGGCACTTGCAAAATGGCTCGTTAATTGTTCTTTCTAGACGCGCCTTGACTTTTCTTGGCCTTTTTGCACATTTGTTCATCTTCACTTCTAAGGTGATAAATGTCTTAATTATGTTACAAAGCCTAATAATTATTCAATTCCATGACTTCTTAAATTACCCCATGAGAAGTTATGATTTAGCTAAAGTCCTCATTTGGAGGCATTCGTTTCTCTTTTACCTGTGTATCTAAAATATGAGTGTTTAAGCCTTTGAATAGGAAAAGTAATAGAAATGATCTTCCTGTATGTTTTTCTGAAAATAGGTAGTCGAAATTTTTATTGAAGGAACAAGGTTTGAACCGATGCTGGTAATGTTATTTAAGATCAAAACCCTCCCATTTTAGTGGACTAGGCGATGCAATGAATGCCAGAAAGTAGGTTCATTCCCTAAAGCGAATCTTTACGTTATAGCTTGAATAGACAAGGAAAAGCGTAATATATCTTCTTCATGCTTCAGACGATGTCGGTTACCAATGAGAGACAGCTAGATGAGCAATGACCATGAAGAGATAAGAAAAGTTCAATAGGGAATATTTCGAAGATGAGCTATTCCAGGAATGCATTCTTTATTTCGAAAGTAATAATTGAGCTTGATCATACGACTACCAAGACACGCTTCATCGGATGTGAAGGAGCTGCAGTCACGACCACATCGGAAATCGAGATCACCTTCAGTAGCTGGGATTAAAGGCAGGATAAAGCTAAGAATGCCTATGGATAAGTGATTTCTTAGGATCAAGATGAATTTCTTAAATCTGGAAATAAGATATATGATGAAACCTTTAAGACAGACTCATTTGTAGCAAGGATGCTAGAGGAGATGCAAGAGCAAAGTACAACTTCAAGAGTTGTTGGACTTAGGAACCCAGTGTGTCATGAAGAACCCCAATTCTATTCGTGAAGAAGAAGAATGTCACATCAAGGATGTACATTGATTACATGGAGCTGAATAAGTTAATTATTAGAAACCGATACCCTCTCATAAGAATAGATGATCTTCTTGATCAACTAAAGGAAGCAAGTGTACTCTCGAAAATAGACCTGATCTTAGGCTACCATCAGTTAAATATAAGCAATGATGATATTCCGAAGACTCCAGTTTGAACTCGTTATGATCACTATGAGTTCACAGAAATGCCATGTGGATTAATAAATGCTCCAACGGTGTTTATGGATTTAATGGACAAGGTATTCTATCTCTATTTGGATATAGGGTTTTGTTGGTGTTCATAAATGATATTTTGGTATATGTAAGGAATGAAGAAGTGCATCAAGAACATTTAGGGACGGTGTTGGAAACATTAAGAAGAAAATTAATGTATGCTAAATTCAGCAAGTGTAAATTTTGGCTGGAGGAAGAAATATTCTTAGGACATATAATATCGGCTGAAGAAATTAAGGTAGACCCGATTAAGATAGAGATTGTGAGGAAATGAAAATCACCAAGGAAGGTGACGAGATAAGAAAATTTTTAGGACTATTGAAAATTCATAGAAGGATTCTCAAGGATGTCCAAACCCATGACGCACCTACTCAAGAAAGGAACCAAATTTATTTGGTCGAAAGAGTGTGAAGAAAGTTTCCAAGCACTCAAGGAAAAATTAACCACAACCCCTATACTAGCAATTCCCGAGGGGAATGAGGACTTTGTGGTTTACACTGATGCGTCGAGAATGGGATTGGGATGCATACTAATGCAAAGAGGGAAAGTGATCGCCTATGCATCACGCCAGCTAAAAGTTCATGAGCAAAACTACCCTACCCATGACTTGGAGCTCGCTGCAGTCGTGTATGCGTTAAAAATTTGGAGACATTACCTGTATGGAGCAAAGTGTGAGATATATTCAGATCACAAGAGTCTCAAATATTTCTTTGAGCAAAAAGATCTGAATATGAGGCAAAGAAGATGGTTGGAATTAGTCAAAGACTATGATTGCTCTACTCACTACCACCTCGGCAAGGCTAATGTGGTAGCTGATGCTCTAAGTCGTAAGAATAGAGCCGAGTTGGGTTATGTTCTAACCCAAAAGGAGGAACTCTTTAGGGAATTCAAGAAATTAAGGATTGAAGTGTTAAAACCACCCAACACTATTGAAGGACAAATCATGGCTCTGGTAGCCAAACCAGACTTAAGAAAGAGGATCATCGAGGCACAAAGGGGAGATGCACATCTCGAGAAGATGAGAGTGACAGTTCGATCTGAAGATCCAAAGGACTTCACTGAGGCACCAGATAATGCATTACTCTTCAAGGGGAGAGTGTGTGTGCCCAGTAATGAGGAATTGAAAGAAGAAATCATGAGTGAAGCTCATGATACTCCATACACAGCCCATCCAGGAAGTACTAAGATGTACAAGGATCTAAAAGGCAACTTTTGGTGGAGTAACATGAAAAGAGAGATAGCAACATTTGTGGAGCGCTGTTTGAGTTGCCAGCAAGTTAAGACACTACACCAGAAACCTTCAAGGTTGTTACAACCTTTGGAAATCCCAAAATGGAAATGGGATCACATCAACATGGATTTCGTGATTGGATTGCCAAGGTCAACTCGTGGGAACACAGCGATATGGGTAATCGTGGATCGGTTATCCAAGGTAGCACACTTGATAGCAGTAAAGATGACTTCGGGACTAAACCAGCTTGCCCAAAGCTATGTAAAGGAGATAGTACAATTGCATGGAGTGCCTGTCTCGATCACTTCTGATCGAGATACCCGGTTTACCTCCCGATTTTGGAGAAGCTTGCAAGAAGCCATGAGTACTAAGTTGAATTTTAGTACGACTTTTCATCCCCAGACAGACGGACAGTCCAAAAGGACCATTCAAATTCTAGAAGACATGCTTAGGGGAGTAGTTGCCGATCATGGAGGGAGTTGGGAGGAACTACTACCTTTGGTAGAATTCGCCTACAACAATAGTTACCAATCATCGATTGGAATGGCCCCATATGAAGCATTGTACGGAAAGAAATGTAGATCACCCCTGTATTGGGATGAGGTAGGGGAAAGAAAGATGTTTGGGCCAGAAATCGTGCAGCAAACGGTCGAGAAGATTGAGCAAATCAGAGGACGGATAAAAGAAGCTCAAGATAGACAAAAGTCCTATGCAGACAATAGAAGGAGTGGGTTGAGCTTTGAGATAGGCGAAAAGGTCTTCCTGAAGGTATCCCCAACCAGGGGAGTCATTCGTTTTGGCAAACGAAACAAGCTAAGGCCTAGGTTCATTGGACCCTTTGAAATCCTCGAAAGAATAAATGAAGTGGCTTATAGGTTGGCCTTACCACCCAACCTGAATGACGTACATGACGTGTTTCATGTCTCGATGCTAAGGAAGTACGTGTTTGATCCCAAACATGTGATCAGAAAGGAAGACATTGTGCTGAACAAAGATCTAGTATACGAAGAAAAGCCCTAGGCCATCCTTGATCGAAAAATTCAAAAGCTCAGAAATAAGGAAATTAACATAGTAAAGGTTTTGTGGAATCATCATGGATCAGAAGAAGCCATGTGGGAGCTAGAATCTGAGCTACTCAAGAGATACCCTGATACTCCTTATCAAGGTAAGTAAATTTCGGGACGAAATTTTTTTTAAGGGTGGTAGGATGTAACACCCCGTATTTTTGAATTTCAGATAAAGAAGTTTTCTAATTAGAAGACTAAAGAATTATTTTGGAGCTAAATAAAGTAAAATCGATGTAAGACGCAACTCTAGGTGTCGTTTTCATGAAAATACGATCAAACAAAATTCGGGTTATGGTCAATATTGGACTCCGTTGAAAGGGGTCGACCCGAGGAATCCGCCGGTACTCCCGGAACTTTAATCCGAGGTAAATCGAGTTCCCGGCGGTTAAAAGGGTAAAAAGTAAAAAGGATGAATAGTGATTTTTGACTCGTTTTTAATTTCGATCTTTTTCGAAATTCCAATCGTTATCCCGAGAAATTGTTTGGCAAGGTTCCTTAATAGGAAACGGGCCAACGAATCCGCCGGTGTTCTCGGATTTTTAATCTGAAGTCAAATGAGCAAACGGTAGTGTCCGAAGCGTCGTGAATAGTGATTTCCAGATGACCGGAAAAAGAAATCTTTCTTCGTTCGTATATCGAACGACCATATCGGCCGACCGTTTTTGGTCGACTTGATAGGAAATAAATCAAGGAATCTCCCGGTGTCCTTACTTTTTGTGTACGAGGTCAAATGAACTTTCCTTACAATAAAACAACTTATGAATAGTGTTTTTGAAAAAGTAATCGCGTTCAAACTAACTTTATCAGTATTTTATATCCGAAAAAGCAATATCCAACCCCCCCAAGCTTTTCCTATAAAAGGGGCAGCCCCCTTTCATTATTTTTCATCCCAAAATCGAGTTAGCAACTCTAATTAGAAAGTGAGTCGAGCGTTCTTCGAGTTCTTCGTGTTCTTCGAGTGTTCTTGAGTGAAGTCGAGGTTTGAGTAGAGTTTTGAGGTATGAATCGAGTCGGGAAGGAGCCGAGGAGGAGGGACTGCCGGTAGGGGGCAGCCACCAGTCTCCGGCCGCCGGCGCCGCCGCCGGAAATTGCCGCCGCCGCTGGGGTCGCCGCCCGTCGCCAGCTGCCACCTTCCAGGAGCTCGTTTTGGTCCATTTCTCGTCCTTTTAATCTGAAATTTTAGTATATCGTGTATTAAAGTGTGCTCTACGTTTCGTCTTTTGACGTCGTCTCCATCCGGTGGCCGGAAACCGGCGAAATCGCCGGAAAATGTGACTGGGTCATGAAAAAACGGCCAAAATCTGTTTTTCACCATTTTCACCCATTTTCGCTCGTCGAATTGAAAAAGTTTGAACATAAAAGTTGCTCCAAAAATTATTCTCTATAAAACTGCCAAGTTTCGTAATTTTTCGACGAGTTTTGATGAATCTTGATTTTTAAAAGTAGACAGTTATTTTTATTCCGGAAGCATGTGTTATCGAAAAATTCTAAAACTTCTCAACTATAGTCTTGGCATGTGTAGGATCATCCCAGATTAATTTCATAATTTTTGAATGGTTAAAAAGTGTCTTGACGAAATCTCGAAGTTAATTGAGTAAAATGACAAATTTTGGAAAGAGACCTCTGTCAAATATTTTTAGTCCAGTAAATCAAGAATATTATTTTGGAATTTTCATCCTTGTGTGTCGAGTTTAAATGAGGTCGATAGAGTCGCGCAATCTATTTTTGAATAGAATAATATTAAATATATATAGATAAATGCTCCAAATATAGTAGATAAATTCCGAAAATCATAGTAGTTGTTCTAAGGCATGCACCAACATTGTAGGACCCATGGAGCCCGTTGGAAGGAAGGAAGCAAACCCGGAAGCTGTCATACCACCGCCTGCTCGTCAGCAAGGTGGGTTTATTTTAAAGAATAAATACAATTTAAGAGTAATAACTCTTTAGAAGCATGATAGACAACTTAGAAATATCCAAATAAATATTTTATGCTCTATCTGTTTAACGTCGCTGTTATAGGAGGAATTATAGAATATTGTTACGCTATGAGATAGGATATTATTGAAATACTGTTGAAATATTGTTAGAATATTATTGGAATATTGTTGGGATACTGTGACTAGGATATGAGAATACTTGTGGAATAGTTGTATAAGCATGATTAAGCTATGATTTAATTGCTAAGTTTTATGAGGTATTGTTGGATGATGTTGAACTTAGCTGAGATAGGCTTCTGCTAGAATCTTGGATTTTGTAGTGCAAGTAATTATTAAACATAGGCAGGACTGTACACCCTTGCAGCTGTGATGATTATCACTAAAGGTGTCACTGTGAGGTAACCCCGCACATACACTGTGACCGGATGTCACTATAAGGAGTCACTGCTAGGCGATCCCTAGCATACTCAGGGTCAATGCTAGGTAGCCCCTGGTATACTCTCCTCGGATTAACGAGGTAACCCCTCCCTTTTCCTACCAGCAGCATGCTACATAGTGCAGTAGACGACAGACTGAGCAAAAGGGATCCCAAAGAAGAAGAAAAGGTTTGCAGATATGGGAAGGGCTTTTGCGTTTTGCTTCCTATATGCTGTGTATCATTTTTGGATATTTCATATTGTAAATTGAGTTCGAAACTTACCCACTGAGTGCATTAGTACTCATACCCAACTCTTTTCAAAATGTTTTCAGGTTGAGATGCTGAGGTTGGTGATGTGAGCTGATGGCGAGGTTGAGTGAGATGCCTCTTATCTGGTTATCTGAATAAATTACTTCCGCTATGTTTTCTGCTGAATACTATGATATCTAGTATTTAGTCTTGGTATTTGATACATGATACTTGATGATAGCATGTCTAATATGCTATGAATATATGATGTCTATTTATTAAATAAAGTCTTGAGGAGAGGAAACCCCGTCCTTTTGCCATACCAATTATCCCTCTATTGACTTCGACCTATTAAAAAGGTCATACCTGATTTCATGTTGGTATCTGTTTACTTCCAGTCGACCTATGAATTGGTCTTATCTACTATTCTGCTTTTGTCCTTTGGATGGGACTAGTCTTAAGATAAATAGATCTTTAATTGTTGATATCTGTTTATCACCTTGTTCTACCCATGTACGGACTTGTTGGTTTCTGTGCCATACCAATTGTACTCTTATAAGCCCTTATAAAACGGGGACTTGTTCTAGTTATAGAGGTTATGCTGCCCAAATTTCTGGGGAATATAGCCTATTCTTTTTTCCAACAATTATTTTATTTAATTAATAATTATTCCAAATCCTATTCTTTTTTTAAGTGACATCCCCGTCCTTCATTTATTGTTCTTTTCGGGACCGGGGCGTTACATCACTATTATTAGTAGTATTTGTTTATATTATCATCACATATACATGATTCTGTTAGCATTATTATAATATTTTCATTAGCATGTGACAATGCTAAGGGGGGTGTATTCAATCCGGATTTTGATGGATTTTAAAAGATTTTAAAAAGTCTATGAATTTTATAAATCCATAGACTCCACATGGAGTCTCCCAACTACACATGGAGTCTGTCTGACTTTGGGTATGAATTTCGGATGATTTTAATGAATTTGAAATCCTTATTTCCAGCGCTCGATGGAACACAGTGGTGCTGGACTAGGAAAAAATAAAACTAAGCAACCGCTGGGAAAGGTGGCCGAGTACACCCAGCGACCGCTGGCACCCAGCGGCCGCTTGGAATTATTAATTAAAAAAGGGGCAGAAAGCCCCAAATCGCGACAGACCAAAATCCCCAAATTGAGAACAGCCGAAAAAAAAAATTTCCTCCCAAAATTCGCATCAGCCACCGCTCGTCTCCAGCCGATGCTTGCTCCAGCCCGTCGCCATCCGTTCGAAGCCCACCCCGCTGCCTATATACAACCATGCCTCCTCGCATGAAAAACGCCAACGTCGGGGCACACGAATAAGTCAAAGAGGAGGACTTCACGACGAGGTACGAGTGTCCATTTTATCTCAAAACTGAATGGGAGGGTGAACTTTATACAAAATTTAACAAATCTATGGTTACCAACCCTCGTTATTTAGATTGGGAGTTGTTGAAAGATTTGAATATTGTAGCAAAAGTCACCAAATATTTGAAGGTTTTGGGGCTAGAAAATTATGCTAAGAATGTTGATTATTTTGGTTATGAATCTCTGTGTTATGAGTTTTGTCTACTATGTATGTGATTGATGACCACAAGAAGATTGAGGTTAGGATGAACGGGAGAGACTACCAAATTAGCTTGTCTAGAATGAAAACTGTGTTTGGGTTTCCTACTAGTGAGGAACGGGAGAGACCCAACTCGTTTAATGTGGAAGCGGGTAAGCCCAATGGATACATCCAAGACCTGAAATTGACAATTGTGCACAAATTCATTACTTATAATGTGTCAGGGAAGGAACAGACGAACAAAGTGAACTCGAATGAGGTGTATTTGTTGTGTTGTGCGTTGAGGGGCACAAAAGTCTGCATTTCAAACTTCATTTGGTCGGCTATAAGGCAGATGCAGACTCGTGCAGGAATGCATGCTTCGCTTGCTCCTATTGTGACGGGGTTGGCATATAATCTCAGGATTCTCAGTGCCACAAAGGGGCACCAGGAGGGGCATGATGAATTATGCCCTATTTGATTGATTTCAGTGAGCTAAAAGGAGCTCAGATAGTTTCTGATCGGTACACGTTAGTCCCCCCTGGTAAGAGGCCATGTATGAGCAAGCACACAAATGAAGAGATTGTCAAGAAGCAAGGTGATCCTGATGCCGGCCCATCCACTGGTGGTGATGAAGGTGGTAATGAAGATGAAGAGATGGAGGAAGAGGAAGAGGAAGAGGAAGAGGAAGAGCCGTTGACCCCTGAACAAGAAGCTCCTGCTACAATGTCGGGAGACTTCTATGGGCGATTCCAGCAGGATTTCCAGGCATTGAGGGGTCAAATCGACACTTCCTTCAGAGCACTAAGGCAGGACATATACGATAGATATGATGAGCAGATGCAAGAGATGTACGCGAGATTTGATGTGCAGGATGAAAGAATTGCATCTTTGCAGGCTCAGTGGGATGCGTGGACTGCTTTTTATCCGCCCTCACCGCCACCACCTCATAATTAAATGGCTAGTTGCTTGTATTTCTTTAGATTATTTCATTGTTTGTTTGTTTATGATTTCTTTGATGATTGCATTGTTTGAATGTTGGATTATTGCATTGTTTGATGGTTTGTTGTTCGATTGTTGATGAAGAAGTCGATGTGGATTGTTTGTTGTTGTTTGGATTGTCGTTGGATTTGTTGTAGTTTATGTTTTATGTTTTTTTGCATTGGGTTGATTCTGGGTAATTGTGTGTTGTGTAGGTGTGTTCGTTCGAGGAAGGAGGAGGCCGGAGAAGGAGAGAGCCCAGCGGCCGCTGGGAATGTTTCTGCCCAGCGGTCCCAGCCGGCGTTGGGAGCCAGCGCGCGCTGGGCGTGCGCTTCGGCCGTACTTCCCAGCGGCGGCTGAGATGCAGCCGCTGGCCTTGTTTTTTTTTTTTTTTTTTCATTCTCAGCTTTGAACAATTTACTAGTATTTGTTTTCTATTTTGTTGAACAAATATTTTTTGAACAATGTCTATGTCTACTACGTTGATGATGTTGATTTTCTATCTCGTTTTACTTGTTTAGTACGATGCTTCATTGGATACACAACTTGTGAAAGAAAAATACAACAACGATAAAAAAAAATTGTTATCCAAATTCTTTATAAAAATTGGACACAATATGCACAAATTGTTTATAAAATACTAATTAAATCACAGTCAATAAAAAAAATATTACTCAGCATTCCCATCTTCGGTCTCATCATCTTCATTTCCATCACCACCGTTATATATGAGCCTCGATTCCCACATATCATTAGCAATACTCATTCTCCATGTATTAGCTTTCGTTCTTTGTTATAGTTGGCTTTGAGATAGCCATTCCAAATTTTCTTCTTTCGTATCGAGAGGTGGTAAATCTTGATCTCCTTCATATTCCACTGAAAATTCATTAGAGCGGCACTCTTTCCAGAGAAAATTGTGTAAACCAGCACAAACCAATACTAATTCTGCTTGTGTTTGAAATGGGAACGGAGATGCGGTTTTGAAAATTGTGAATCTGGATTTGAAGACACCAAAAATTCTCTCAATGACATTTCTTAACGATGCATGACAAAGATTGAATAATTCACTTGCATATCTGGGGTGACGACATTGACCACCAAAATCTTTTAAATGATATCGAACACCACGTAATGGAGCTAAAAATTAACGTCTATTAGCAAATCCACAATCCACCAAAAAATATTTACCAACAACAACACAATTAAAATATTTTTTTAATTAGTTAGCTTTTCACTATTTTAAATAAATAACACAATTATAAAATATGGTACATACCTTGAGGCACATGAAGGCCATTTCTTCTTGATAATGCATCATTTAAAAGTTTAGAGTCATGTGCCGAACCCTCCCATCCATTTAGCACATATATGAACTGCAAATCAAAGTTGCAAGCTGCTAAAACATTCTGCGATTACATACCATGACGGTTATGAAAACTGCTTACTTCTCGGCCTGGTACCATTTCCGGGATATGAGTTCCATTTATAGCCCTGATGCAATCCTAAAATAAAGTAAATATGTGAGAGAAGAAAATTACAACATTTTAAATACGTTACATAATAAAGGATCCATACCTTAAAGAAAGGCATAAATCTTATGCTTTCCTGAATTTTAGCAGGGATCCCTGTAGATGGCTTAACCATCATGTCCGGTGTTATGGTGTTCAATGCCTTTAAGGTTTGGTTGAAATTTTGACTAGTTGCGAAATGGGAACGACGAAATCTTTGACGAACATTACAATATCTGTCGTTATGCCCAACAATGATCAAGAATGTCACCACCATTTCTTCAACACATATGTATCTTGTATCTTCTAGATGCGTTTTCTCTCTAATCATAGAGCGTAACTTCATAAACGCATCGGGATACATCCTATACAGCTGTCGAAAACTTTGTGGATCTCCTTCAATCATATTATTACCAAAATGATATCCAGTTCTACTAATTGGTCGTCGCTGCAAAGAACGTTCAATACGCTGATGCATCATAGCAATTTTTTCTAATAAGATTATCACTGCCTTAATTGTCAAGAGCAAGAGCCTAACATTTTCATAAAGTTCTATCTCCTCTTCCTCATCAATTTCTTCTTCTTCTTCTTCTTCTTCTTCTTCTTCTTCTTCTTCTTCTTCTTCTTCTTCTTCTTCTTCTTCTTCCAATATTTCATGATTTTCCATGCTGCATTTAAAAAATATGAACGGAGTCTTGATTAACGACAATACTACAAATATGTAAAATAAGAAATACATTCAAATGAATACAACTTAAAAATCAACAAATAAATAAAATAATAATAAAAAAACATAATTCATAAGTTCAAATAAATGGTCATTAGAAATACTAACAAAACAATCAAGAAAACAATAATAAACCAAAAGCAAAGTATGTAAAATATGACGCTAATGATCTATATTCCCTAATTTTGTAAGCTATCCAATTAGCTCATTCCTCAACAGTCATCTTCAAAAAACCATCTTTTTTGGACTTGGTGTCAAGCAAGTCAAATGCCTTGAGCCGAGTGTCTACATCCAAATTTGAGATCTCTTTAATTGCATCCCAAGTCGTACAGGATCTTTCTTTTTCTCTTTTCTCCAGTATGCTATCTCTTTTCAGTAGGGTTGTAAATGAGTCAAGCTACTCGTGAGATACTCAGAGATCGACTTGAAAAAAACTTGCTCAGATGTGACTCGGCTCATAAACGAGTCAAGCTCGAGCTCGCTAAACGAGCTCGAGCTTTTTGTCGAGCCGAGCTCGAGCTTGGGGGTGCTCGGCTCGAGAAGCTCACGAGCTTACTCGACTCGTGAAGCTCACGAGTAGTTAATCAAGCTATCTCGCGAGTGGTTAATCGAGCTGTCTCACGAGTAGTTAATCGAGCAGTCTCGCGAGTAGTTAATCAAGCTGTCTCACAAGTAGTTAATCGAGCAGTCTCGTGAGTAATTCTCACGAGTAATTACTTGAGTTAGTTCATGATACAACTTTCGAACTATATTCGATTTGAAACTCGAAATATATATATATTTTATTTTTCTAATGTTTTTAAAGTAAAATTTATTTTTGTTAAAATTTCCAATTAATAATAAAATGGAATCAATGGTAATATACATTACTGGCATTAGATTTAAAACTTCTCAATTAATTAAATAAAAACTGTGAAATGAAATAATATTTCAATTCATTGACAATTTGATATGTGTGCATCGATCAAGGTGGATTAAATAATAAATATAAAATAAAATAATAGTTTTATTTAATACTATATTATCAAAATAAATATTAATATTAACCAAATATTATGAAAAATAATACTTTACATGAAATATTAATTAAAATTAATAATTTTTAATTGATATTAACAAAACCAATTAGTTGATCAAAGTCAATATAAGTTAGTAACAACTAACAATACTATCGAAATCAATAGTAATATATCATATATACATTGTAAATAGTAATTTATATATTTATATTACTCTATTTTATATATCTAAGAATCGAGATAATATATACTCTAAATATATATATATAAATATAATCTTTCTTAACTAGATTTTAAATTATTATATCTTCTTAAGTAATAATAAAAAAAAAATAACAAAAATCAAGACTAATATTGGCAAATTAATATTCTTCATTCTTCTTCAATCCATTAAGAAATAAATATAAAATAAAATTATATTTTTAACTAATATGATGGAAATAGTGACTAATATTAACAGAAAATTATACTTAACTGAAATATTAATTGAAATCAATAATTGTTATTTTTTAACTAATATTTCAAAGTCAAAATTTTAAATTAATTAGCAATAATAACACTTTACACACAAAAGAGAAAATTATTGAATATATCATATATCAATATTATATATACATAGTAATTAGTAATATTATTCTATCCTATATTCGAAATAATATTTACTCTAACACTAATACACTATATATGAAATCTATCTTAATTAGATTTTAACTTATTATATCTTAAGTAATAATGAAAAAAAGAAATAAAAAAAATCAAGACTAATATTGACAAATTAAATATTCCTCAATCGATTAAGTAATAAAAATAAAATAAATCAAAATGATAATTTTATCTAATATTAAAAATAATGACTAATACTAACAAAAAATATATTTTACCTGAAATCTATACATATATTAAAGCAAAATTGCAAAGGTAAATTTATCATTAAAAAAAGTCAGCAAAAACTTTATTTAAAAAATTATTTCTGGCAAACATTTTCTAAACTGGAATTTGGTGTAGCGGCTTTATTGTCGTGAGATTGTCATGAAGGGCTAGGGATCGTATCCCATTGTGCCCCATTTTATTGTTTCCATCTTTTTTTTATTTCTTTATGGTTTATTTTTTGGATTTTTTTTTTATTTTTTTGCTTTTTTCTTTTTTCTTTTTCTGGACCTTTCCCTTTTTTTTTTTTTTTTTATATACTCTTTCCAAATTTCCCCCCTATTTGGATTTTTTATTATTTCTACCTCTCTGTAATATTTTTTTGTTACTTAATATTTTATAGGTACGTAATCAAACACACCATTTACTATGATAGTTAACATTAATTTTTATTTATTTAATATTGTAACTCTTTTATTTATCTCTTTAATCTATTTTTAACCTGTAGGTACAATTAAGTCCACCATTTATTTTAATTAACATGAATTCTAACTATTTAATATTGTAATTGGTCGTATCTTTATGTATTCTAAATTCTAACTATTTAATATTGTAATTGGTCGTATCTTTATGTATTCATTTTCTAGACTTATTTATGTATATTTTTTTATCTATCACTTTCATATTAAAAATATTAAAAAATATATTCACTCCAACTGATTACATTAATACTCATGAAAATTATGACCTTCCGAATCATAGTTGTCCTGCATTTATAAATAAAGTTTTTCCGAAAACACTTCAAATTATTCCTTATAATATTCTTCAAATTAGTCATTTATCATGATTCAAAATTCTCATTATTGCGTTAAAACTCTCCATCAAGTGTGCATATGTTGAGGAGGTAGAGTAGTAGAAATGAATGAATTGGTGATTCACACCATCCTTAATAGGGATGAAGGATGAATATATTGCATATGGAATAAAGATGGTCACTCACACATTTCTTCTCAAAATCTAAGTTTTTGTTTTATATTAAAATTGTTGAAATTTATCTATACATATATTAATGAAAAATCATGTGATATATAATGGTTCTGGTATAAATCGTTGTCTATCACATGATTTAACAATTACATTTTAGACAATAATTTGTGTACAATAGACAATAGTTTTGAGTTAATAGACAACAATAGTGACATTTATTATTATAAATTTTCTTCTTGTTCGTCTTCTTCTTCTTCTTCTTCTTCTTCTTCTTCTTCTTCTTCTTCTTCTTCTTCTTCTTCTGCATTTTTCAGAACAGTTTAGATTACAATTGTTGTATTTTAACAAATATTTGCAATCTTATTTATTATTTTTTTACTTGGAAATTCGAGATTTGTAACATTTTTAATTTTATTTTTTTTATGCATAGGTTGCCTAAAAAATAGATTTCGTTTGTGTTGCACTATAATAATAATAATAATAATAATAATAATAATAATAATAATAACATAATTTATTATTTTTCTATTTCAATTTCATCATTTAAAATAATTAAATAATTATATTTTTTTATACCTATCATAAATTCAAAGAAATCAAATGTTCCTTAATCATGGACAAATAGACAATTATACATTGTTATTTAAAAAGTCGTGTCATTTGAAATATTTCAATTCAATCTTTCTAACATGGATTTTCAATTAGTTCCTAAAATTTAATTTTCTTTTTGTTTGTCGTAATTAAATAAAATTAATCTTCTTATATAATTAATTAACTTGTGTGAATATTGTTTCATTAATTTTTTTAAAATTGAACACAACATATAGAATTCAAAAATAATTATAATCGTACAGATCTAAAAAAAATAATAATTATTTGTGCATCGCACAGGAGAAATACTAGTATTAATTGAAATCAATAATTGTCATCTCTCAATTAATATTTTCAAAGTCAAAATTTCAAATTAAGGAGCAATAATAACACTTTTATAAACAAAAGTCAAAATTATTGAATATATCATACATCCTATATCATATATACATAGTAATTACTAATTAGTAATTAGCAATTTAGCGTAGTAGTATTATTCTATCCTGTATTCGAGATAATATTAACACTAACATTATATATATAATCCATCTTAACTAGATTTCAAATTATATCTTAAATAATAATGAAAAAAAAAGAAATAACAAAATCAAGACTAATATTGACAAATTAATATTCCTCAATCAATCAAGTTAGAAAAATAAATAAACCAAAATGATAATTTTGTCTAATATAATCAAAATAATGACTAATACTAACAAAAAAAAATATATGACGTATGTTGAACTTTGTTTGAAATAAACCAAAATTATAATTTTTTCTAATATAATCATATTCGACTTTGTCACGTATATTGAACTTTGTTTGAAATATTTTAGGAATTTTGTTAATATGCGGGGTTATTATTGTCGATTTTTTTTAGTTCCAGAAAACGAGTCGAGCTTAATTTCGAGTCGGACTCGAATATAACATAAACTAGTCGAGCTTGAGTTGGACTCAAATATATCATTAACGAGCCAACTCGACCTTAATTTCGAGTCGGACTCGAGTCGAGTAATCGAGCTCGAGCTCGAGTCGAGTGTTCGAGCTCAAACTCGAGTCGAGTAACGAGCTCGAGCTCGAGTTAGGCTCAAATAACAGTTAAACGAGCCGAGCTCGAGTACAAATTTTTCTTCTCGAGCCGAGCTCGAGCTCGAGTATAAAGCTCGAGTCGAACTCAAGCTCGAGCTCACGAGCAGTTAAACGAGCCGAGCTCGAGCTCAGTGATACTCAACTCGTTTACAACCCTACTTTTCAGTAAAAGATTATGAACTCCCTCACAAGTGTTGGATAGTTTTTTAATCTCTTCCATGGTATTTTCAGTAGAGCCAGAAGTTGCTTCATACTGAGTTCTACTTCTTTTGGGTTGATTTCTTCTTGAGTGGAGTCCTCAGGCACTTCAGGCAGCCCATAAGGTGGTGTGGAACCAGATGATGGTAGCTCGTCTTGGGATAGTGTGACAAACACCTCATTTTCAGCATCAAAAGTCAAATCTTCTATGCGCGCATCTCTGTTTTTATCATCTCCTAATGTATTTGCATCAGTAGCACTACCCAACCCAATTAAGTTTTTTCCTACGGCAACACCATTTTCCACAGTAATTAACAAGTCCTTATAATCAGGACATTCCCATAGCGCAAGTTTGCGTCTTTCGAGTGTGCCTAGAATCAAATGAATAACAAATTTATTAATTCACTATATTAGTTAAATAAAAATAATCAATAATATGATGGCAATATGATACTTACCTCTAAGTACGCATCCCATACTTTATCTGAATCCGTGAACTTTTTCGTGGGTTATATCCAAAATCAGAGCTAAGCCTCAAAAGGTTTGAATAAGAAGTCCAATGATTTTTAAACCATTTCAGTCGGCTTTGGTAATTGCTATAGGTCTTATTATACCGAAGTTTTTCATTAAGCACATGAAGTATTCTTTCTTCCACAGTGGTTTTGCTAAAGATACCACTATTATCACGCCATCCCCGACGCGCAATATCAACCATAAGTTCTAATAGAACGTCAGCCTGTTCCTTAGTCCGTGGTTCATAGGATGCATTCCTTTTCGAATCTTGTTGTGAGTCCCCCATGATAATACTAATATATTATTGTGTATAAATAATTAATCGTCATAATATAAAAAAAACCTATATATTTGTTTTTAGTGCTTCAATTAACAAACTAAAAAATAAACCCAAATCCCATTAATAATTCGTAAAAGTGTAGTAAAACAACGACAAACAGTAATTCAAGCAAAACGTACAAAATTTTGTTTCTTCATGCAATAAACTAAAAAAAAAAGCCAAATCCAATCAATAATGAGCACACGTGTAAAAAAAAATAGCAGTGTAGAAAGTACCTCTGTGAGAAGAATATACCGGGGTTGAGTTGATCACCTCAGAGCAAGTTGAAAAAGAATTTGTGGACGAATGAAAAAAAATTGCTTCCTAGGGCTATTTAAACTTGATCGGACCGACTAAGCTCAGCGGTCGCTGGAAACAAGATGCCTTCCTCCCAGCGACCGCTGGCACCCAGCGGCCGCTGGAGTTCCATCGTCGGCTACTCCAGCGGCCGCTGGGGTTGGACGCGCGCTGGGGTGCCAGAGTTCAACTACTTAGTGGCTGCTGCATTGCATCGTGCGCCGGATTTTTCAAATCCATGAAAATCTCGTGTCCAGAGGTCGGATTTCATCCTTTGTATTTTTAACGTGATTCTGAGGTGAAATCTAATAAAATCCATGACTTTTTAAAGTCCATCGATTTTTGAATACACCCAAATTTTAAAAAACTTTTAAAAGTCTGGATTGAATACACCAGGATTTTAAAGGACTTTTAAAAGTTTAGATTGAATACACTCAGATTTTAAAAGTCCTTTAAAATCCAATGAAATCTGAATTGAATACACCCCCCTAAGTGAACAAAAATATCAAAAACATATATTCTTCAACCAACAACTAATCAACGTCAAATTTGGAAAATATAAACCATTAACAAAAACATCATCTCCAAAAAAAGAATATATTGACTAATAGATGTGACAAAAATATATAGCTAAAAAATTTCAAAGGACTTCCAAATTGAATAAAAAGTACATGTTGAATCCATCAAATCTACCAAAGACAAATCTACCAAAGATGAAACAATAAAAAATGATGATATACGCAAAGATGAATCAGAAAAAATAATCGAATCGATCATAATTGTATGAGAGGATCCAAAAAATATTTTAATACATTAATGTAGTGTTCGTTGTCCATATAATTAAAATTAATGAATCATTTATCATATGTTAATAAAGTAAATCATAATTGGGATGAAATAAACTGTTATAGCAATATAATTTATACTAATGAAACATATTCTAAGTGGAATGCAATAAACCCTCATAACAACATAATTGTTGCTAACGAAATACTTGCCATATGCTAACGAAACATACCTAATTCTGATTGGATAAACATTTACAACAATATAACTGATGCTAACGAAATATTTGTCATATGCTAACGAAACAATTGTTATATGCTGACGAAGTATTTTGAGCTTGAATATACATGAAAAATGACTATTTTGTATTTTTCGTCCATATTTCATCAAATGAATATATGCTTCACTGATCTTGAATGAAAGATGATTAAAAAACCTTTAATTTGATATATTATTTACGTTAATTCGATAAAAAATGAATAAATTATGACCGTTTAAAGTTCTCTAGAAAGTTTTTAAAATGTTGAATCAACATGACATCAGCTTTTATAAAAAAAGACGGAAGTAACCCCCAACCACAAAATAAGTGGTGAAAATTGCATAAAAGCCATCAAATTTGGGATTTGATTTCAGCCGTGTATTTTTATAAATTGATGGTAGGAGATTGATTTACACTTTACACACTAGGGAATGATTTACAATTTATCCATTCCCTATATGTGTATATATATATTAAAATGTATATAAGTATATATAATTTCATATTTATGATCTTGTTCCGACCGATCGATATGCATTTATTCCACTATCTGAATTCTCAAACACTCAAAAACTCTAAATATATATGAGCACATTTTCACTTTTTTCTCCACGTGGGGTAATTTAGCCCCATCCCCCCCCCTTTTTTTTGCCACGGGTCGATATCGACAACCCTCACTATAGTTTACAATAAATTAATGAGTTTATATTTGAGCTAATTGTTCACTTTCAACTCGATGAATCCAACCCAACTCAACCCTTATATTCTTGTGAGTAGTAGGGTTGGGTTGTGCAATGAAAAAAGATTAATGGCCTAAAGTTTCTTTAAACTGTAATTTATAGGTTGACCTATTTAAATACCTTCAACCTGACCAACGCAACCCGTGTGCACCCCTAATTAACATAGCGAGATACATAAAAAAAGAGACTAACATAATTAACATCCACTTGAGGAGTAACATATGTCCCCAAAAATTATTTACAAAAGACAAAAAGACTTGTGAAATACCATATAATCCGTTAGATGGGTCAAATAGATTCAAACCCACCCCAAAAATCCGCCCCACACCCCTGTTTTTCTCTCAGGCACGTGGGCTACACTCGCCCACACCCCTGGGCACCAATTTTTTTTTTGTTTTCATTTTTTCTATTTTTTTTGTTTTTTCATTTTTTAATTTTTATTTTGTATTGAGTATAGTGCACTAGCGATGAGTAGGGATGTCAATTTAGCCCGAAATCGATGGGTTGACCCGAATAGACCGAGAAAAATATAGGGTTAGGGCCGAAAAATTCCGGCCCGAAAAAAAAATTAACCGAACGGGCCAAACCGGTCGGGCTGGCGGGCCAAACGGGCTGGCCTGACAGCCTTCGTTGTTTTCGTCATAACTTTTTCTAGAAAACTCCGATTCTTGAACGGTCGGAAGCATTGGAAAAATAACTCAATTATCTTTCCATCCATATATTATGCATTTATAGATTCCAAGTATGCTAAAAGTTATGAATTTTTAAAGTTACAACTAATAGTAAATGAGTTTTATTCAATGATGCAATTTTTCATTAAATGTTATATTTTCATTTATGACATACATTATTGCATTTATCAATGTTATAACTTATAAGTGCTTAGTATGATGTATAAAACATGTTGTTTATTCGTTTGTTGCTTTTTGAATGTCAAAACCTTTCACTTTAATTTTTTTTATTATTTTATTTTATTTTTGTTAAGAAAATTATCTTTCACTCATTATCCATCTATTATTATATAGACTCGTTATCCATCTATTATTATATAGTATTGATATTTTAAAATATTAAAATTATATTATTTATCATGTATTCAATAATTTAATTTTATCTACGTTCTAATGTTATCATTTGTTTATTGTATGAGAAAGAATACAAAAATAAATGAAATAAATAATGAAGACTTTAAAAATGAAATGTGAACATGAAGTTGAAAAATCTTCAAATATTATTGTTGAAATAGAAGAAGATTGTATTTCTAATTAGTTCGGAGATTGAACTATAATTAGATTTATGATTTAGTTTGAAATTATTATTTTTGAAAGAACAAATTATGATTGAAAATTATTGTAATTTATCATTTCATATACCGTTGATTTCTTTATTTGATGCACTATGATGTTAATGAAATTTTATATTCTCCGTATTTTTTTTCATTTTATGTTATTTTTCGTGTATTTATTTATTTCAAGAGTAAGAGATGGTGACTATTTTTTAGAATTATCAAAATATAATTTATACATGTGAAAAAAATTCGTTAGCATGTTGGCCCGACGGGCTAGCCCGAAAACCGAATGGTTAGGGTTAGGGCCAAGAATTTTTGGCCCGAAAAAAATTTTAACAGATTCAGCCCGAACCGAATTGGCCCGAAACCGAAACGGGTTGGCCCGATTGACATCCCTAGGCCGATGAGTCCACACGTTAGTGTCAGACAAGTGCACTGTGCGAGACGATGAATAAAAAAGTTAAATTAATTTAATTTAATTTTAGGATTCACTAATTCCATTTTAGAATGTATATTTATTTTTAAAAAATTAATTAGAAATCGCAGTGCACGAACCCACAAATTAGCATTGCGAGTGCATTGCATGAGACATCAAATAAAATAAATAATTATATAATTGTAAAAAAAGCAAAAAAAAAAAAGAAATTAAAAGTTGAAAAAAAAGGGTGTCAATGAAAAAAGAAAAGATAAAAAAATAAAAGAAAAAAAGAGGGACCACCTTCCTGGTGACCACCCTTTACAAAAACATGTTGCAAATAATTTTTTTTTTTTAACTTAAATTTGAGAAGTACGGTATGGTGCCCTTAGAATCTTTCAATATATTGTGCATGGTGTAATGGGAAAGATCAATGAATGAGTAAACTAATTGTCTATCGTCTTCCTCCCCTCCTCTCTTCGTCTCTTTCCATATATATTTTTTAAGTAAATCACTAGAAAGAGACTTTTATTTCTTGTTAAACTTGTATTTACCAAATATTGTGGGTGCATCACTTATCCTTATCACTCATGCATCTTTGATCAGAATTCAGTCAAGAAAGTTGGAAAGAAAAATGTTGTCCTCACATTTACACTTTCCCATGTAATATTACTCTAATGTTGTTACAATGTTACTCTTACTTTCCCATGTAATATTACTATAATGTTGTTACAATGTTACTCTTAGAATATGAATATTGTAGTAAAAAATAAGTTCTTGTACTATGTTTTGCATCAAAATTAAAACTTAACATTACATGTATTTAACTACAAGCAGAGATATTCAATGGGTAAAATAAAAATACAGAAACTTTAATCTATTGCAATGCAAATGAAAATATAGAAACTCAAAAAAAAAATTAAGTATAAGAATCCATAAATAGGAAAGTAAAGGGTCGGCACCATGTCCATATATCATTATTGGACATTATTCTCGGTCTCACTTATTTGACCTAGTTAAATGGAAAGATAAATCAAAAGAATTTATTATTTACCGTAGCAGTCAGAACTCAGAAGTGGGACTCCAACGGTCACTTTTGCCACCAAAATTTGAACTAGCAGCAGGGTTTTCTTCAATGTTGGGAAACACAACACCTGCTCTGTTTCATCTCTCTCTCTCTCTCTAAAATAAATAATCGAGAATATAATTATATTCTTGAAGAGGATAGCAAGATTTGTCTTCACGGTTAGGAAACACAACACCTGCTCTCTCTCTCTCTCTCTCTCTCTCTCTCACTCTCGATTATATTCTTGAAGAAGATAGCTGGGAAAATGGTGATGTCAAAGGCCAACAAGTATGAGGCTATAAGGGAGCAGAGGTTGGAAGAGAACAAGAAAAGAATGGAGGAACTCCATCTCCCTCTTCTCTCCCAAGCCCTCAAAAATGCTTCCTCTCCTAAGCCCTCTCCGGTTCGGTTCTCTCTCGCTCTCTCTCTCACGTGCACACACACACACACATAAGAACTCAAAAAAAGATCCTTTTGATTTTTATGTTCGTTTTCCTCCGTAATCAAAAGATGAAGACGACAAAACCTCGGATTGCGAGGACAGAACTCGTTCCTGTAAGAAGATCATTACGATTCTCCAACAAATCAGCTGCTCAGTTCAAGGAGGTATTGTTTTTGTTTATCCATTTACTCCATTCATTCATCCTTTTGTCTTCTCCCAACTTGTGTCAACCTTTACAACCTTCCACAGATTACTGTCTACGACCGCGTGCAGCTTCCTCGAAGGTTGAATCTTGACTCAAACACTACGTTTTCTAGTAATCTATTTCCACCATTGATGATAAAACCAACCCCTTTGATTGAGTTAATCTTTCTGCGCATGATTTGAAACCCCACAGAATAACTCATCGAACGAGGGATTTCTCAGACCGCGTCTATGCATCCGACGAAGCAAGGGAGATCGCTAGGAAGAAAGCAGAGGAAATTGAATCAGCTCTGGGCTCTGATCATCCCACATTTGTGAGATCGATGCTCCCCTCCCACGTTAGTGGGGGCTTTTGGCTGGTGAGCCTCCAAATCCCTCTCGTGTTGTTTCTTGATTTCACATTTTCTACTGCACACGAGGCTGTGATTGATAATTTGATATGACAGTTCTTGCTCTGATTTTGGGAGTTTTAAAGTTTAATTACCAACAAATAAGTAGAACTGTGGTATCCTTGGCAGGGACTTTACTCGGATTTCTGCAGGAGGAGACTTCCAAGAAATGACGGAGTAGTCTCGTTGGTGGACGAACAAGGTGAAGAGTGGCCGGTGATCTATCTATATCGGAAAACCGGACTTAGCGGTGGTTGGAAGAAGTTTGCAGTTGACCATAACTTGGTAAACGGTGATGCACTCGTTTTCCAGTTGATCAAACCAACCGTGTTCAAGGTATAGGTATAGATATATATTGCTCGAAATTTGAGGAGAAGAATTTGTGCATTGCATTTCATTTATATCTATGGATTGATTACAACTCCATTTTATTTAAATCTCTTCTGCATATATAATGGCTTGTTGCAGGTGTTCATTGTAAGAGTGGATGAACGTGCTAATGAGATGATCAAGGTTGGAGAATCCATGCTGCATTGATCTTTGTCCACATTCTTTTGGCTGTCTATGCAATAGTCCGAAAATTATGTAATTTCGTAGTTAAAATTAGGCTTAGTTGATTTAGATTAGGCCTAGTTGATTTAGATTTTCGATTATAGATTGCAAGGCATGTTATTGTTGCGCGTGACATTATTCTGTTCCTATGTGATTGTCATGCCATGTGCAAAATTAAATGAAATCATATTAATGTGGTACATACAAGGGTGTCCGAACAGTGGCTCAATATTTACCAAGATTGTCCACGTTCTTGTGGATGTTTATGCAATAGTCCGAAAACTATGTAATTTTATAGTTAGAATTAGGCTGAGTTGACTTAGGTTTCCGATTTTAGATTGCAAGGCATGTCATTGTTGTACATGACATTGGTCCGTTCCATGTATTCATCGTGAATGTGCGAAACTAAATCAAATCATATTTAATGATGTATATACAACGGTGTCCGAAGAGTAGCTCGATCTCCTTCCCAAGATTGTTCACACTCTTTTGGATGTCTATGCAATAGTCTGGAAACTATGTAATCTCATAGTTAGAATTAGGTGAAGTTGATTTAAGATTTTGAGTTTAGATTGCAAGGCATTTTATTGTTGTACCTGACATTGCATTTGTTGTGGCATGTGTAAAACTAAATGAAATCGTATTAATATTGAAGTGGTATATATAACAGTGTCCGAAGAGTGGCTCGATGACGAAATTTGCACCACTGTAGCTAAATCAATTTAATTTAAATGATATGTTGTGTTAATCTTCATTGAACTACCACATCAAATTGTGATTATTAAAACTTTTTAACATGTGGATGATTGAAATCTAATTGGAAAAACACGTTACTAAGTCCTTGTACTTTTATATTTCGTTTCGATAGGTCCCTGTACAATTATTTTATTTGAATAGATCCTTTTACTTCTATATTTGATTTCATTAGATTCTTTTCTAACGGAACTAATGGATTTTTAATTTCTCCGTTAGTCTAATACCACATCAACATATTTTTATTTAATTAAATTCCATGCCATATCTTAGTTGGAAAGATACAAAATTCACATTTTTTACCCTATTCAGTCAAGACAGACGTCATTGATTTTCCCTCAATTCATTCAATTTTTCACCCTTCCACTATCGCAGTTCTCACACGGCATCTCTCAATTTTTAATTTTATTTTCTTGTTTTCTTCTCGTGAGAAGAATAACAATTTTCTTGAGTTTATCAGTACTTTCCTCAGTTGATGTGAGAAGCTAGAGAAATTTTGAACAATTTTACGATCTTGTAGTTAACGAATTCGTGTTGCGACGATGTGGTCTTGGGTTTAAAGTCAAATTTCATGTTCCTGAATTACATCATCAGAAACTTCATCATACGAAAATTCTGGAGAATTAGCAGGTATCGGTTTTATGTTCTTGTGTGGTGCATAAATTTGTGCTACTGATTTGGTCTGTCATCTAATGAGTCAATGAAGCGTGAGTTTCAATTTCTTCAATTTCGTTAATCTATGAGAACTTTTATAGGAGATAAATTTTGAACAATTTACAACTTTCATAATGTGGTTTTTGTTATTGTGTTTAACAATCTCTTGAGTTTTATTCATATCTAAGCAATCATAATTGTTGTAATACGTAACTTTAAAATGATTGTATGGGATGAGATTATCATTAAATGGGCTTACTGCAATATGTTTTGGTAGTTGCGACAATTTGGTCTGAAATAATGTAAAAAAAATATTATCTTTGTCATTTAACTTGCTTAACTGGTTCTCTGTTTCTACTGTTTGGCTTGAATATGTAAAAAATTATCCTTTTGTTTTTCTACTTACATTTTTTATTAATTTTTATTGTTGCATTTTTTCATAATCAGGTCTATTGGTGATATGAAACAACAATTTTAAATGTAGGAACTATACAATTTGATCTTATTTTAATCAAGTCATCTATTAAATATTTCATAACAACTTTGTGATTACTTTGTTTTAGTCTGGAACAAGGTTTATGAAATCATTGTATAGAGAGCCAATGATCATGGAAGAACATTCTCAAGATGTAAATAAAGATGTTCCTCGAAGAGAGAACCATGGAACTTCAAGTTTGAAATGGAAAGATGTTCCTCGAAGAGAGAACCATGGAACTTCAAGTTTGAAATGGAAAGGAAAGACTGCAGTGACGACTAAACAACTTCAGGTCGAGGCACAACGTAGAGTAACTTCAATTACAACTCAAGCTAAGGGAAGAAAAGAATATGGATCTTGACCTTGCAATCTCTCTATATAAATTAAAATAAGGTCATTTTGTGATTTGATTTTGTTTTAGGTAGACCATGTATTAGTTATGGAAACTAATTTAGGGATCCCTAAATTTATTTTGTTGAGATAGCAAATGAATGTTTCGTCTTGTTTTATTAGTTTATTGCTTATGACAATCAATAAAAATGGTATTTTATTAGAGATTTATGTGTGTTGTTTCCTTTCTCTCATCTCTATTTATGCTCAAGTGTCTTTTTAGATGGACTCTTATATTGTTAAAATTATACTAATTTGTAGTGGTGAATTTCTTATATGACGTATCTTAATTGTGGTGTCATTGTGTATTCATTTATAAAGATGTCTAATAGGTGCATTTTGTCGAACAAGTAAAGAGCGATAGTTGATCCATTTGAATTGGGAAATAGAAGTTTGTCCATTTAGATTGTGGAACATGAAGACAAGAATTAGATCAAAGAATCAGTATACAGAAAATAATTACTACTTGAAACTTGATTATTACAAAACCAATTCCTAGTTTAAACATTCATCAACAACAAACCATCTCATTATCCAACCATCACTGAAGCTCCATCTTGTATACATAAGCATATGTAATGTAGAGTAAAGAAGTTCCTAATATATATACTAAAAAAATCAAATATGTGAGAATTCTTTGTGTTGCTTTGCCTTAAATTTTAGTAGGATCCTGCCATTGAATTGTGTGAGTCAACTAACAAAAATCATAATTTTCATTTCCATCCACATTGATGAAAATCAACTACGGAAATTAAGAATAGTAGTCTTTATCAAAGAAACTAAATAGAGACCATCACAATTAAATAAACTCGCATCTGATAATCCTTGCTTCAGGAGGAATTTTATTGAACGGTTGGAGCGCCTTTTAGTTGGCTGGGATTCGACTGAATTCCCTTGTCCCAGTCAAGCTCGATCAAATTCATTAGTAGCACAAATTCATTAACCAAACCAGTATCACAAACTCATGCACCACAAGAACATAAAACTCATGCTAATTCTCTAAAATTTCATTACGATGAAGCCTATGGTCAACTAATGGAACTCGCGAACATGAACCTTGACTTTAAACCCCGGACCCCATCGCCGAAGCATAAATTCGTTAACCACAAGATCGTAAAATTGTTTAAAATTTTTCTAGCTTCTGGTCAACTGTGGAAAGTAAAGAGAAACCAGATAAAATTGTTATTCTTCTAAGAAAGCGAGAAATTGAAATAAAAGATTAAGAGATGGCATGTGATACATGCAAAAGTAGAAGGATGAATCAGTGACCGCCATCTTTTATTGAATACGCTAAAGATTGTGAATTTTGTATAGTTTTTCCAAATAAAATATGAAATGGAATTTAATTAAATAAGAGTATGCTGACGTGGTATTTGACTAATGGAGAAATTAATAAATCTGTTAGTTCCGTTAGAAAAGGATCTTATGAAATCGAATATAGAAGTAGAAAGACCTTCTAAAACAAAAAAATTGTAGAGGGACCTATCGAAACGAAATTTAAAAGTACAGCGACCGCGTAATGTGTTTTGCCAATCTAATTTTGCTTCATTTGTTTGAGAAACATTTTTTGGGCCTGATAATGAAGCTCAAGGCAATTGGGTTTAGGCCCTATGCGAACAGTATAATTTAGATCGCATCCTCATCTAAAATTAACTAGAAAAAGCAAGGCTTCCAAAATCTTATTTCTTTGAACTCAAAATGATGATAAGAATTATCACCAACACCAATCCACTTTAAAATGAAACAAAAGAAAATAAAAGGAAAGATTTGGCAAATGCAAATCGTGGTTGTCTCTATATATACATGAACATATATATTAATGTATTATGGAGTCGTCTACATCATATATATTTACAAATTATATATATAGTTTTCCACAATGGGCAGCAATATTTATGCACTCCCATCTTTAATCCCTCTTCCATTTCATGTTGATTCCACGCCAAATTAATTTAGAATTTGCAAATCATGCTTCGAAATATTTCATTTAAGCCCTTTTTCAATATATAATTGTCAGTTTGTCTTTTTTTTGTTGTGTGTGTGTGTGAATATTGTGGAAAGAAAAATGTCAGTCATGTTATCATCTTTTATACCGTACCAACAGAATTAGATTTAATATTAGCAGTTTTAATTTGTGGATGACTGAGAAAGAAAATACATACCTGCTATCTATCTGCTAAACTCTCCTCACATCATCTTTCTCATCAACTGATACATGCACGTACAGTCGTGAAATAATTTTTCCTTAAATTTAAATTACTTTCTTGAAGCAACAGAAGGCGTGGGCTGAAAGGAAAATAGGAATAACACATTATATGAGTAAATCATAATTCATAACGGAGCAGAGAATGGTGGTCAAAACCTATGCTACTGATATATTAATTTCAAGGTAGAATGAATAAGTCATTCTCCGTTACAAGGCTATATACCATACAGTAGAAAGATCTGGAATAGAGACGTGTATACAAATGTGTGGAACTAGCTATAACCAATCACAATCTTATCATTGGATAAGGATAGGTATAAAGTATAATAAGGTCTAACAACACCCTAGCTGCACCTCTACGTGACCTCACTAGATTCTTTTAGTCTACATGGCTTTGAGTGATGATCTGGAGTAGAGTTAGTATTCCCAACATTCCCCCACAAACCGATCGAGGTGGATGGAAGAACATTAAGAGAATTCTGAAATCGAGAGAAAGTTCGTCCAGAAGTAGGCTTAGTGAAACCATCGGCGATTTGAGCATATGAAGGGATATGTTGAACGCGGATGGTGTTGTGGGCAACCTGCTCTCTCACAAAATGAAAATCCACTTCGGCATGCTTGATTTTAGAGTGGAAAACTGGATTAGACGACAATGCCACAGCTCCCAGATTGTCCATCCACACAACAGAAGGCCGCCTGTGGACAATTCTTAATTCATTAAACAAGGAATGCAACCATAAAATATCACAAGTAACTTTGGTGAGACTGCGAAATTCAGCCTTCGTGCTTGATCGAGAAACATTAGATTGTTTCTTAGCACTCCAAGCGATCAAATTGCTACCAAGAAAGATACAAGTCCCTGAGGTGGACTTCCTATCATCTTTATCTGTGGCCCAATCTGCACCGGCATATGCTCGAATATCCAAAGTAGGAGAAGGTTTCAGTAGCAGACCGAAATCCAAAGTGCCAACTAAATACCGTAAGATTCTCTTAACGACCTTCCAATGAGTGTCAAAAGGAAGCTGCATATACTGACTCACCTTGTTCACACTAAAGGTGATGTCTGGTCATGTTATGGTAGCATATTGTAAGGCGCCGACGATACTTCTGTAAAGAGTAGGATCGACAGTGGGTTGTCCCTCATATTTAGAAAGATCAGGAGAGCTAACTATCGGGCTAACCAAATCATTTGAGTTAATGATACTTCACCTCATAATTAATGATACTTTACATAACAGTTAATGATACTTCACCAGATATATATGTAATGATACTCCACTTAATAGTTAATGATATTTTGTCAAATTTATATCTGATGATACTTCACTTCATAGTTAATGATACTTCATTTTCATAGCTAATGTTACTGATACATCTTTGTTATTGGTTTGATAATTAATGTTTAATTAACCTCAGAGCTACTAATACTTCATATCATAGATAATGATACTTTACCTTATGACTAATGATATCTCTTTGTTCTTGGTTCAATAATTAGTCAAATCGCCATAAAAAAAGCGCGTGAGATACACGCGCCGCGCTTGGGGACGCATGTATCTCAAGCGTCTACGCGTAAAAATGGATTTGGGGCGGGTTTGGATTTTATTTGACCCATCTAACATAAAGAGACCCGTTAGATGCGTGCGCTCGTGCACTACTTGATAATTAATTTTTTTGAAGTAAATATATACCCTAAAATGGAATTAGTGAACCGTAAATTAAATTAAATTGAATTAATTTACTTTTTGGAATAATTTAATTTTTTTATCCGACATCTCACACAGTACACTCGCCTGACCCTAACGCGTGAGCTCATGCACTGCGTTCGATTATTAAATTTTTTTAAATAAATATTTACCCTAAAATTAAATTCAACTAATTTAATTTTTTGAATTAATTTTTTTATTCGGCATCTCACGGATTGCACTGCGCTCGATACAAAATAGTACTTTTTACAAAAAATATAAAAAGAAAAACAAAAAAAAAAACGAGAGAAAGAAAAAAAGAAAGAGAAATAAAGAAAAAGAAAGAAACTGTAAGGCAGAAAGAAGAAAAGAAAAGGAATGGGAAATGGACTCAGCAGCAGGCTGTTGGCCCAAAAAAAATTGAATGAAAAAAAAAAGAGTGGGCTCAGGCGTGGGTGTGTGGGTTTTGTGGGGCGGGTTGGGTTATATTTGACCCGTTTAATGTGAGAGATCCGTTAGACGGTCTAATACAAATTTTTGTTATATTTTTTTATTTCCTATTCAGATTTTTAAATAACTAAAACAATTTCAAACGGTAACATCTAAATATCCATGCAACGAGTTTCTTTTTTCTTTTTTAAATATAGAACACAGCCCCAAAATTAACTTTCTTCATTATATCCATTAATTGAGATAAACATATAAATGAACAAACCAGTTTCATAAATTACCAAATTTTCGTCAATTCATATCATATTGATATAAATAAGCAATCATTTCACCACCCACTTATAGATCGCCATTTGCAAACCAACTAAAAAATTCATAATTTAACACAAGGTAACTCTTAAAAAAAAAAAACACAAGGTAACTCTTGATAATAGGATGCACTAAATAAGTTCTTAATCAAACCACAAAATAGGAAATCAAAGTTTTGAAACCCCCCCCCCCCTCCCCCCACAGAGAACAATTATTCTGAAACTTGACTTGCAATCAGCCATAGTCAACTCGATCCACATGACTTTTGCGAACTCCCGAACCTGCAATAAACTGTAATAGGGGTGAGCATACCGAAGATATACTCAGTGGAGAACCATGCGATTATCGACTGTACATGTGTTAAACATGCACTCACATCATATTCCACCAAACATTTCATTTACGCTTTACGACTACTAAGTCAGAGACTTATTTCTTATAATAGAAGGAGCAGAGACTTTTTTCCCAGCATACATAAACATAGTTACTAAGGCTAGCTGAGACTTGTTTCCTATAGCAGCAGTAGTGATTTAAATAAAATATGACTATAAAGATTTTCAGATAACGATGCAAACATTCATATTGGTTTAAGAGTTCTTTCAAAAATTCTATCTTCAACGCAAGATACGTGATCCTTTTAAAAAAATCAATTCAAATTACCAAATATCCCTTTTTTTCGATATGAAAGAAGGCATATTTGATACACTTTACACCTGAAACTATAACATGCTATGAGGAAACAAAAGATTACAGGATGTCACTAAGTAACCAAATAAATTTGGTTTACTAAGCACGTTAGTGCAATTTTTTCAATATTACCAAGTAACGTCATTTCATATTTTACCACGCAACGCATGAGGGTAATACTAGTTTAGTTACTAATTGTTAATTAGTATTTATAATTGATTTTAGTTTTAGCTGTTAAATAATTATCAGTAATAGTTGATTATTTTATTATTAAGAATTATAAAATTTTCAATTTTAAATAAATTATTTCCAAATTTGAGCTTTTAGTTATAAATATAATTATTTATATATAATTTTAGCTGTGTCGAAAATTGTTAATATGATCTATTATTTTATTATTATAATTTAGAATTACTTTCAATCTTAGTAATAAATATCGTGGTTAATTATTTTTAGGTTAATTTTATTTATCGTTGGGATGTATATGTAATTTTACATAAAAAGTGGGGTAAGAAATAATATTTTCAACATAATTTAGTTGTAGGAATATGTTGTGAGCCTCATACAAGGATCTTCTGAAGAAGCTGTGGTGGAGAAGGAAGGTTGTTTCTCGGAATTGTCAAAGACTCCATTTTTAGGGTTAAAAGCTACTAGAGAGGAAGTGAGGAACTGTTCAAGCGGGTCGGAGTTTGGGTCAGAAGTGGAGCTTGGATCAATGGCAATGGGTTGATAATTGATATTGGGTTGAGGAGTTGGGACTTTAGTATTTTAGTTCAATTAATGACTTTGGTCCATTGTCATAGGGCAATGTTATTTTGTATCAGTAGTCTCAACTATATCTAATTTTCCTCCTACTTCGTTCTTCTCTCTTCTCCATATTTCTTCTATTTCTCCCCCATTTCTAAAGCACAAAACCATAAAGATTGGAACTTTATTGCTGAAACAGTATAAACAACACCATCCGGTATAAGATCTGCCAAAATACGCAAGAAGAAGTCTAAAAATTCTAGAGAAGGGGTTGAGATCATCTCAGAATAAGACAAGTTGATTTCTGTATTCACGTGACTTCACCTCACCACATTCGGTTAAACTAAAAATCGAACCAAACGAACTAAAAAAAATTATGATTTGATTAGATTCAATTATACCAATTACTTTGATTAGTTTAATTTTTATTTTTTTAAGAATTTCGGCGGAATTGGAGTAGCCATTTTCATACCCCTGCTAATTGGGTAAAAAGAGCTTAGCTGTCAGAGAGTAAGTTGATAGATTAGCCAGCTCGTTTGATGGGTGTGGATAGCTGGACCCCTTAACCAGTCTAGCTGCCTCCACCTTATCTCTATCAACCTTCACTTTTTCAAACTCCCAATTTTATATTCATTTTTCTCCACAATTTCTGTTACTTTCAGATTATTATAACTTTATTTTCAACTCAGGATTTTAGTTTGGCCAAAGGTTTTAATATATATTCAAACTTACTTATTGAATTTAACCAAACTTGAAATTTAATGCATTTTAACGAATTATTATGTGAATTCGAGCATCAAAGTAATTTCGCTGTGTCATTCAGCCCAATATATTTATATATGTGACACAACTATGTCACGATATCCCTAAATTTCCGTTACAAATAAACGCGAGCGGTTGGTTATTGTTTCTAGGTAAATTTTGTTCATATATATATTATGATGAGGGGACAGCTTGTTCTAGTACAATTGTTCATTATATTTGTAATTACTAATTATTCCAAAAAAATGAAAAGTCAATTCCACCAATCTAGCATCTAGATTGGCCCAACATCCTGCAATTTAAAAAGAAAAAAGAAAAGAAAACAAAAGAAATCTGAATCTTAAATAGTTTGTCCAACTCATCCAATTAAAATAGGGCAATATTTTTGAATAATTTGCATCATATCCTACATAAATTCATATAATTTGGGAACATATAATTTATGGCACATAAATAAAGATAGGAATTGAAAAGGTGAGGCAAATGAAAGACGTTTTTTTTTTTTTTTTGGGCTAGAGAAAAAGTGTAATTTCTTGTTAGGGAAAAAGAGACATTATTATTAGCATAAGTTGGGGTCCCAATTATTTCCATGTACGCGGAGTTCTTGTCTCCAAATTGGCACCCCACCAACACCCAATTTCCGCACTCACGCGCTCCCATCTTGCCCCGTGCATTACTGCATTCTTCATTTCAAAGTCTTAAATTGAGATTAAAGTCATAGGTTTAAATCTTTTCAATATTATCAAATCGGGTGTATGAGTAAATTTTTTTTTTAAATTGAGATACTTAAATTCACCCATAAATAATATTGTTTTTTTAGTAATATTAATAATATTGTTGTTCTAAAAGTAATAATAATAAATCGGGTTGGTCTCTTGTGCACAAGACTGATGGGCCGACCCATCAGACGGGTCGGCCCATTAGGCCCATCAGGAGCCAGCCCATAGAAGCTGCTAACCCAATCCAAAAAAAAAATCGGGAAAAGGGGAATGAGAAGGGGAAAAAACCTACCGTAGTAGCGATTGATTTCATCTCAAAGCATCGTCATCGAAGAATCCACCGCCACCGGCGTCGGTGACTACCATTTGTCGGCGATATACCAATCAACCATATCGCCTTAAAAAATATAAAAAATAAAGATAAAGAAGCGAAAGAACCACTTCTCTCATTCCCACAGCTCACGATTTTATCTTCGTTCATCGCCGTACAAGGTGAAGCCGCCACCACCGTCGCCAATGACAACCATTCATCAGAGGAACACTATCAAAACATCAACACCATTGTCGACATCTTTTTGTGCAACCTATCAAAATTTGAAGGTGTGTTTCGAAAATTCAATCAAAGCTTTTTACTTATCTAGATTTAAGTTCTCAAATTAATTTTGTGTATTTCAACACCTACATGTTAAAAATTTAGGGGATTTTTATGAGAAATTCAAAAATTGGAATATACGAAGCTATTGTTTATCATAGATGAAATTGACAAGAATGTGCAAGATAATACAGGAGCTCTTACCATAATCGATGATTCTCAGAATGAATCAATGCTTATATGAGCACAATACAGAGGTAAAATTTTCATTAAATGTTAAACAGATAATCAGTACGTGTTTGCTACGATATAATATTTTAATTGATACTTTAATGAACATTAGGTGATACTTTAAGCTTGTCTGGATCTCTAGTTGGTATTCAAAGACACAACTTTGATGAGATGTACAAATTATACTGCAAACATGCTAAGGAGGTTGGATTTGGTGTGTATAAATGTTGGTTGATGCTGCTTTGTTTTC
This sequence comes from Perilla frutescens, assembly GCA_026008535.1. NCBI lineage: Eukaryota > Viridiplantae > Streptophyta > Magnoliopsida > Lamiales > Lamiaceae > Perilla > Perilla frutescens. The sequence continues at coordinate 64,554,041 of BRKX01000003.1, read as the reverse complement.
TTTTCTCACTGAAATTGAGGGGATATGGAGAGATTTGTGGGTTTGTGGTTTGTGATTGCTACTGCAATTTTGAGAAGCTTATGAATTTCTTGCCAAGCAAAGCTGCTGCTTACGGCCAAGTTAAACGCTGCCGAGATGTTCGATATTTTTGAGGAGAGAGAGATGAGTTTGGATGAAGTGTGAGAAGCTTTTGATGTGTTTGATGATAATAGAGATGGATTCATTGATGAAAACGAGTTGCAGAGAGTTGTGTGTGCTCTGGGATTCATGGAATGATTGAAAGTGGAGAGTTGTAGGAGAATGATTGAGGTGTTTGATGAAGATGAAGATGGAATGATTGATTTCCAAGAGTTTGTCAAATTCATGAAAAATAGCTGAAAAGCAAAACCAAGGGAAGGAAAAAAGAATTAAGGGACAACTTGAGAAAGATAGAAAGAAGAAGGAAATAATGCAGCAAACTCAACTCAGTTGAATGAGTTTGGCTCCGAAACTCCCTACCCTCATTTATTTTAGATGAATATCAGGTTAATACTTGTCTTCAATATAAGTGATATTTTTATGCTAAATGAATGATACAATTTCTATTTATCTGACTCGTATCTTCAATTCCCTTTGCAGATTCTTGGATTTGAGATTCTTCATTTTTTAAATATATTTTGGGATATTTTAAGAGTTGTAGTCGGACAAAATATTTCTAGGAATTTATTATGTTGGAATTTTATGATTTTGGAATACTATTATGATGTAATTTCATTTCTTAGACATTCATTTATGAAATTTATTTATTTTTTCAATATAGAAATAAACACCTACTCATTGGGAAGAACATGATACGTTCTTATGATTATTAAACTGAAAATACATTTATTTCTTATATGATATATTTTTGTATGCCAATTGATACCTTTAGGTTGAATTAATGATACTTTTCCAAACACGAGTGTTACTTTTTTCTTAAACATGTGATACTTTATATCTTAACAAATGATACTATCATTATTTTTGAAAACAAATCCATTTTACTTTAAATGCAGGTTGTCCATATTCTTGAATGAACATAATCGTAGCTAATTCTGAAGCAATAAATGTTGATCAATAATAAAGACAATGATTATTTGATAAAAAAATTTATTCCACAAAAACACATCTGAAATGATACAAATTTTAAAATTCATGATACAATCCCACCATTTCATTCATTCCAATCAATAATCTCAATCCATTCACTATTACAAAGCCACACATAAACCAATCAGAGTACCCCAACATATAATTCACCAGACACCAAAAGAAAACACACCAACAGTTCTTCAACTCTATCAAATATAGGGATGGCAATTTACCCGCGGGTAACGGATATCCGCGGGTACCCGACCCTAATAGGTGCGGGTTTGAGGGGCATTTGGTATCCACAGATAGTTTCATGGTTAGAATTCACTATCCATTTAGTTCGCGGGTATGGGTTTGGATAGTTACTATCCGTACCCGTGAAACCCGTTTACCCGTGAAAAATAACTGCGAAAATACCCGTAAAATACCCGACTACCCGTATAGTTTAATTACAGTTATAAACTTATAATAATTGAGTCATCAAAAATTAAAGCCCATAAATAAATGGGCTCAATTCTAAAAAAATCTAAAAGCCCATAAAAATGGCCCAACCTTTTGAGAAAACCTAAAACAATTGTCTCGCCTCTCTCTCGCTAGTCGCTATCTCTCATTCTCTCCGTCTCACCTTTCTCGTTTCTGGAATCTGCAAAATGTGTTGAAGAAGAACAACGAAGCTGTGGAAAGAATTGAAGCTTTTGGAATCTGCCAAGTCCAAGTAAGCCACATCTTCTCCTCCTTCCGCCGCCCCCCGCTCCTGCACACCGAGCTTGGTGATCCCGCTGGTCAATGTAATTTGGCTATTTCGTTTTTGCAAGGTATTTTTTTTCTTGCTTTAATTAATTAATTTATTAGGTGTTGTTCAATTTGAGTTGTGATCAAATTTAGTATACACCTGACTTTCAATTTATAGCTCCATATTCTGAATTTTGAGCCAGTGTGCGGCTTTCTGTTGGGATTGAGGTTTAGCACTTATTTTGCTAATTGGGGAATAAATAACAAGTCTTTATCATACATTTGCATGAAAATTTTAAATAATGAACATAAAGTCACAAAGAAATGGTTTCCGAAACTTGAATGATAATCTTAAGCCAGATTGCACTATAATTCTTTGTCCTGATATGATATAGTAACAATGACCCAAATGTTAAGAGATAATAAAATAAGTGATAGAAGAGAAATTAATGGAAACAGGTATTCGGCAAAAAGTTCAAAGACTAATAGGATCATTTTGGAGAATTTTTTTATTCCATTCAAACCTTTTGTTTATGATTTAACTGAAGCCAGAATCTGATGCTCACCAACAGGCTGTTTGAGTTTAGTTTTTGAAATGATTAACAGTCTTTCAAGATTCTTTGATTTTCTGAGTTTTTAATCTAATTGTGTTTATCTGCATCACCTCATGCAAATTCATTATTCAAGAGTAATCATTTGATCAACTAGTGTATTTACAATTTTAGCCTAGGCAGAATAATTATGTAATTTATGATTTTTTTTTTGCATATATTCCAATATTTATTTATTTATTGAATAATAGATTTGATTATTTGAGATGTTTAGTTACTTATAACCGTGGTTCCAAATGCTTTATTTCTTGCAGTGCAGTTCGCCGATGTCAACTCCGAGAAATAGCAGCGCCTCTAGGCCCCCTACCTCACAAGCCTCGGCCCCTACTCCAAGAAATGAGCAATTAGCACCAAATGAAGAACCGAATGAAGGAGAGAGTGGACATGTAGAAGGTGGAAATGAGGAGGAAATGCCAGAAGAAAATCGTGGAGTAAAGAGGAAGCTGACTTCACCAGTTTGGAATGATTTCGTAAGGAAGAAAGTGAATGGAGCTTGGAAGGCCAAGTGCCTCCATTGTGGCAGTCTTCTATCAGGTGAAACGAGAAATGGTACTTCTCATTTGTCTAGTCATTTGAAGTCTTGCATTTACAAAAAAAGAGTAGATGGAAAAGTACAGTCCAGTTTGAGGTTTGCATCTAGCGAGAAGGGGTAAGTTTCTGTTGAAAATTATGTCTTTGATCCAGAAGTTGCAAGGAAAGCACTCTATTCGATGATTACCTTCATGAGTATCCATTGTCTATTATTGATCATGTTGGGTTTCGTAACTTTGTTAGTGCACTGCAGCCTTTGTTCAAAATGATTACTCGAAACACGATTAGAAAGGATATATTGGATCATTATGAGGAAGAGAAAAAGAGAGCTCTTAATTACTTGCAAAAGAACAATGGTCGGGTTGCGATTACGACTGATCTTTGGACAGCCGATAATAAAAAACGAGGATACATGGCAATCACTTGCCATTTTGTTGATGAGTCTTGGAAGCTTAGAAGCACTATTTTGAGGTGATATTAAACTTAAAAATCTGATCTTGTTCTTTCTTTAGATGCTAAACTAATATTTAATTTTGCAGGTTTGTATATGTGCCGTGTCCTCATACGGGGGAAGTTTTGGCTGAAGCATTATATAAAAGCCTTCAAAGTTGGGATCTTGATTGCAAGGTATCTACTTTGACTCTTGATAATTGTTCTACAAATGATAAAATGGTTGAGTATATGCAAAGCAAGATTGGGGCATCTAATCATTTGTTGGGTGGGGAGGTTCTACACATGCGTTGTTGTGCACATATTCTCAACTTGATTATGAAGGATGGATTAGAGGTCATAGCAAAGTCTATTGAAAATATTCGTGATAGTTGTGCTTATTGGACTGCTACACCAAAGAGGTATGAGAGATTTGAGAAAACTGCACAACAACAAAAGGTTGAATTGACTAAGACGTTATGTCTTGATTGCAAAACTAGATGGAATTCAACATATATCATGCTTAGTGTTGCTTTGCCATATAAGAAGGTTTTTGATCATTTGAAACGACTTGACAATAACTTTGTTTGTTCCCCAAGTATTGAAGAGTGGAATTTTGCTTCTTTTGTTTGTGAAAGATTAGGTGTGTTTAGTGAGCTCACTAAACTATTTTCTGGGACAAAGTATGTGACAGCCAATACTTTTTTCCCAAAAATATGTGAGGTGAAATAAAAAATGAATGCATGGTGTCAAAGTGAAATTGACATACTTCATGAGATGTCTGCAGCCATGATTGCTAAATTTGATAAATATTGGCATGAGATTCATGGTTTGATGGCTATTGCTGTTATTCTTGATCCCCGAGGTAAGCTGGATCTTTTGGAAGCTTGTTATATTTGTCTATTTGGTGAAGATGATGCTGAGAAACATGTTGATGAGACCAAAAAGATTCTAGTTAGATTGATGGATCAATACCACTCTGAAAATGAAGAAGGGTGTGTGACCTCTTCATCTGATGTTGTTGGAAGATCGAGCAGCTGCTCTTCTGAAGTGTTGACAATATTCAAAACACTTACTGTAAGAAAGAAAAGTAATAGTGTTGTAAGATCAAAAAATGAGTTGGATCGATATTTGGAAGCGGATAATCTTCCTTGTGTTGATGAAAATTTTGATATACTTGGTTGGTGGAAGGTGACTGGGACACATTATCCTACGCTTCGTCTCATAGCTCGTGATATCTTTGCTATCCCAATAACCACAGTGACTTCGGAATCAGCTTTTAGCACTAGTGGGAGGGTTCTAAGTGAACATCGCAGCCGTCTCACACCAAAGCTATTAGAAGCATTAATGTGTTGTCAAGATTGGCTTCGAAACCAACTTGAAGGTATGTAAATTTGTAATTACATTAATCTCATTTCTAGGTAATGTTCAATTTCTAATGTAAATAATTTCTAATGTTCATTTCTAGGTCAAGGAAAAAATGGAAGTTTTTGGACATGTCTTGAAGACGAAGAAGAACAAGAGTTGAAGAAAAATTGTTCTATTTCAACCGTGGACTTGGAATGATATAACTTTATTAGATTTTAAATTTGAACTTTGAATTTTAGTTGATGAATTTGGATATTAACTGTGGATTTCAGGATTTGAACTTTGTGATTGTAATTTATGGATTTGAATTTTGATGAAATATGTGATTTGTGGTGAATTTTTTATTATGGTTCGCAGGTGGCGGGTATCCGCGGGTCGCGGGTATGGGTGGAGGAAAGTACCCGTCGCGGGTCGCGGGTACGTTCGCGGGTACGAGTTTCGTTCGCGGGTACGGGTATGGATAGCCACTATCCGTTCCCGCCGTACCCGATTGCCATCCCTAATCAAATATCCAAAAGAAATCACAACATTCCAAATATCTAACTATAAATTCAAAATTGTCAGTCATTAATTCCTTTTATTCGTGAATCTAATGACATACTTATGGAGGTCAAGTGTCAAGTCCTTTGTGTCTGTAAGAGCAATACGAGCACAATACAGTCCTCAGAGCTTTTTTCAACCATAAGACTGCAAACCGAGAAACAAAGTTAGAAATTAGTTATGAAAAATAAGGAAAATAAAATAGAAAAAAAATATAAAAAAATAGTTCAAACCTTTCCTAAACTCGGGGTACAAATAAGCCTTCCCATCAAATATCTGGAAGACTCATGACATATACACCGCAGTTATGCCCATCAATTTGCTCATTCCATTCAAACTCCACATTCACCATTCGCCTCCGGAGGCCTCAACGAAATTAACATATCTGGACAATTAATGAAAAAAAAACCAAAAATAGAACACAAACAAAATATGAAAATTAAATGAATCCTAAAGACATAAACATACCACGTAAAGAAAATATAAGATGCAAAAATTATGAGTAATGTGATATCTGTTTCTAATTCAAATGGTACTCATAAGCATGTTAACAGATACTTAATATAATAATCCACATTACTTGTATAAACTTTCAAATCAAACACTCAAATAAACATCTCTGAACGGTTATTATAAACAGAAAACAGAAAACACAATAAATGACATAAAAAATAAATCAGATACAAAATGAACTACAATTTGATACTTAATTTCAATTCAATTGGTACACATAAAGAGATATTATGATTCAATATGTTTCCTAGCATATATCTAACTAAAACACATATAGAAACATCATTTATGATTTCAAAAATCAAAATAAAAAATTATTATGTACAAAATACTTAACACTACTCAATTAAAAATGTGATACATGTTTCTACTTCAAGTGGTACTTATAAGCATGTTAATTGTACGTATCATAATAATTCATATTACTCATATGAATTGAAATCAACATAAATAATAATTCATATTACTCATATTTAACAAATATTTAATATCTGAATAGTGAAAGAAAATAGAAAACACAAAAAAAATTACATAAAACCCACATCAGATACAAAATCAGCTGCAATTTAATACTTATTTCCAATTCAAGTAGTACACGTAAAGAAATATTCATATTCAACAATCTATAATGAGTAACAAACCCACAATCTATAATGAGAAGCATGACTAATAACTTTATATGAAACAAAACAACTAATATCTGATATTTACAAGCATATCAAAATGATACTAATCAGCATGCCAATCGATATAAAAAATGCACACAGATAAAAAAAACACACACATCACATAAAACCTTATCTGAAGTGAAACGACTAATATATGATACTTATAAGCATATCAATTGATACTAATTAGTATGCCAAGTGATACAAAAAATACACACAAATCAAATAGACACACACCATATAAAATCTTATCTGAATCACAACAACGAATATATGATACATACAAGCCTATGAACTGGTACTAATCAATATACCAATAGATACTTATCATAAAAAATGAAAAATCAGAAAACCTTAACAAAACTAATTTCAAAGCAACCAATGTAACAAAGAAGACAACAAGATCTAACAAGGCCAGATAAATAATAAAATATACACAAGAACAACAAACATCAATAGATATATTTCTAATAAATAATCTGACAAGATTTAAACACAAGATTTACCACGAGAATTTTCAAATACACCACACACCAAAAGGTTATACATATATAAGATTAATATATATTAAAAAAAATTGAAGAATGAGAAATATACCAATTTTAGATGTATAAAGTGACCGAATAATTCTAATTTTAGGCTTCAACATCTGATTCACATAAATGAATCAACCATAACAACGAGTTTCAAACAGTAGCCGTAAAATTGTAACACAGAAAGAGAAAAAGAGAGTGAGAGAGAGATGCATAGAAGATGTCTAAGATTTCACGTAGCGGAGCACAATGATAAGGTTCAATTGGTGGTGGCCAAATGATGAATCAGTGGCGCTCGATGAAATCATAAATTCAGAGAGAGAGATCGAGAAAGGAGAGATAGAAGGGCGGGTAGGGTTTAGAATGGAGATCGAAATGGGAAAAATGAATGAGATGATCAAGGAAAATATTTATATACAAGGGCTTGACCTATCATGAAAATTGTTTCAAATGTATAATGTGTTGGGTAAATTATGGATTTTTCTTTGAAAATAATCGGACGGAATAACGAGTAGGTTATACGTCGAAGCGAGAGTTAGACTTTCTTTTCGAAAGATGAAATTGCCCCACAATATTAATGCAAAATGGACTTTGATAATCATCTCCAAGATGCAACAACTTTTCAACGGCATTTTGTTGCATTTACAAAAATGACGTTATAATGAACAAAACAATAATCGAGACTTTCAATCAATTACTAGGTGAGAAGAGGAGTATAGAAAGTTTTGAATTTTTAAGTGGTGGGAATGAAATCCAAGGGGGTCTATTTATTGTACTTGAAGAGTCATGGAGTCTATTACAAAACAATGTCATTGTTTCGATCTGGATCAATCTAGACTGTTGGATCGTGTTGGTTGATCAATCCACACAATCTAATAGTTCTAGATTGAATGGATGTAATGGTTCAAACCACCAATTGATGGTTGAAGTTCCTTAGGTGAATGGAAGCAATGGATCAAGCCATTATTTCACAGTTGAGCCATTTTAGCTAAATGGATGTGTTAGTGCCATCTGCAGTAAAATGTTTGAGATTGTTATGATCTTTATAGCAATTTAAGGAACACAAAGGTTTTGGTTTTTCAAGTTTGAAGACCATGTTCTGGACATTATGCTATGAACATTTTGCTGCCAATCTGATGGAAGATCGAAGAATGTACTTGAGCATGTTCGTGAACATGATCATGTACATGGTTGTCCAGAGAGTTTCTAAGATACGTGCCAAGTGGGATTCAAAGAGTTGAAGCTGTTTTTTCAAGATGGATGTTTCAGAATAGAAGCTTCCTTATTTGAAGATGAAGATCAAGAAGGAAAAATGCGATTTCTATTTAAGGAAGGATTCTAAACTAGGAGTTGTCCGATTTAAATAAGGAAAGTTTCCTTGTAGAGTTTGAGTCAAAATAGGACAATCTGATTACCTTGTTTAGGCTATGTCTTGTGTTTATAAATAGCCTGGGAATCAGACTAGTTGGGAGTGCTCAAAGTTTACGAATACACAAAGGGTAGAGTCTAAAAGACTTCATCTTTGAAGTATATAGTATTCGGGTAGACTAGATTTGATCCTTGTAATCATTGTGTGTCTAGTTTATGTTTGAAATTCTTTCATACACATCTTTAAAGGAGTATCGAGAGATATTTTCTGTGGGAACTAGAGGGACCCTAGGTTATAAGGGGATCTTACAATTCAGTCCATCAAAAGAGATTGTAGTGTGTAGGAAAGGGGTCGAGTGACGGGAGGTCATCGTGTAATAGCCATTGTAACCTTGCAATGTAGTAGTGGATTGATTCTCACGAACTTGTGAAGTTCTTCTGACGTGGATCAGTTGATCGAACAGGGTTATCAACCTCGTGCAATTTACTTGCTTTCAGTTTATCTTTCTAACCTTGCATGTTCACTATAATGTACATGAATATGATGTTGAACATGTCTGCATAGTTTATGTAACTTTAATTGGTACCAGAGTGGGTCGCCTTTGGTTTAGTACAAAAAGAGTCTTGAAAAGTACATAATTGCGTGAAAGTTTTGGTTGAGTTCAAGTTATGAGTTCAATCAAAGAAGGAGGATCTACGGTTAGACCATCATTGCTTGAAGGCAACAACTATCCTTTCTGAAAAGCAAGGATGATGGCATTTCTAAGATCAATAGATGAGCATGCATGGAAGAGCGAAACAGAAGAATGGGAAAATCCAACTATTGCCTAGGAAGGAAAGCATATGGAGATTGAAGAAGGAGAGTGGACTGTACTGCAAAAGAACTGGTACAATGTCAACTTTAAAACTCTCAATGCTATATTCTCTACAGTTGATCTTGAAACATTTAGTTTAATCTCAACTTGTAAGACTGCAAAAGCTGCACGGGATATTTTGGAAACCACCTTTGAAGAGACTAGTTCAATAAGGTTATCAAGGCTTCAAAATCTTACTTCTAAGTTTGAATCTCTTAGAATGGAAGAAACTGAGTCCATAGGTGAGTTTAATGCCAGACTAAGAAGCATATCTAATGAGAGTTTTGCTCTTGGTGAGCCTATCAACAATGAGAAACTTGTAAGAAAAGTTCTCAGATCTCTTCCGATGAAGTTCGCATACAAAGTTGCTGCAATTGAAGAAACCAAAGATATCAAGAGTATGAGACCTAATGAGCTGATGGGGTCTTTGAGGACGTTCGAGATGAACCTGGAGGATGAAAACAACAGTTCATGGAAGAGAGGTATTGCTCTTAAAACTAAAGTTTCAGAGGATGTACCTGAACATGTACAGAAACAAAAGACTGTACTTGATTCAGATATAATGAGTACTATGGTCTTGATCACTAAGAACTTCAGTCGTATGTTGAAAAGAGCCAACAAGCAGTCTTCAAGGAGGTCTAACTACAGAAGACAGTCAACTGGAAATTCTTTGCAAGAAAGGAAATCAAGAAATGATCAGAAGGAGTTCCAACAGTCAAATCCTAGAAGAGTAATTCAGTGCAGAGAATGTGATGGATTTAGGCACATTCAAGCTGAATGTGCAAACACAGTGAAGAGAAACAAAAAGAATTACAATGCATCTCTCAGTGATAATGATTCTGAAGAAAGCAGTAGTGATTCAAATGAAGAGACTATTGCCTTTACAGCAAAAATCTCAGAATTCCAGGATCCCTTCAACTATGCAGAAGATGATGAGTCAGACAATGAAGACTTCTGTCAAGAAGAATTTGTCAAAGCATACAAGGAGATGTATGAAAAATGGCGGGAAGTAATGGAGATCAACAAGACTCTTCAATCTCATAACAAGGATCTTCTCGATGAGAAAGAGAAGCTGATTAAATCTGATGCTGAATAGAAGAACACAATCCATCAGCAAAAGAAGAAGATTGATGAATTATCTACAGAGCTCAAATCCATCAAAATGAATGTCAACATACTGAACAATGGAACAAAGAATCTTGATAAGATTCTTACAACTTAAGGACATTAAGGAAAGAGTCATCCAGGTCTTAGATACAGTGGTGGATAGTCCAAGGCAGTGTTTATCAAAGAAAGTACAAGCCAGATAGTGCATGTATAAGATAATGTTCAGAACATCTAGAAGAACATTATTGACAAGAAGATAACTGTTTATAATGGCAACAGAAAAGAAATAATCTGCCATTATTGTGAGGAGAAAGGCCACATTCAACCACATTGTGAGAAGTATCTTTATAATCTCAAAAGGATGAGAAAGAGATTTGTGGTTCAGTATTCCAGCAACAGGAACATAAGGCCATCCGCATAGAAAAAGAAGAAGCCTCCACAGAAGAAGCAATAGGTTATCAAGCATACCAGTCTGATTGCTCACACATCCTTGAGAGTTGAAGATAAGAGCAACTGGTATTTTGACAGTGGCTATTCAAGATACATGACTGGGGATTGCTCAGTTGTGCAGAACTTAAAGGCTTGCTTATCTAACTTTGTCACCTTTGGAGATGGAAAAAGGGGAAAATTAATAGGTAAAGAAGAGCTGGTTATCGAAGGAATGCCCAAACTGAAGAAGACTATGCTAGTTGATGGACTCAAAGCAAATCTTGTCAGGATCAGTCAACTGTGTGATGATGACATGACAGTAGTCTTTACCAAAGAAAATTACAGGGTAATGAATAAGAACAATGACTTATTCATGGAAGGAAGAAGATCACCTGACAATTTCTATCAGCTACATATACCTGCACAATGTTCTTTAATATGTCAAAGAACATCTGTAGAAGAGTCAGAGATCTGGCATCAGAAGCTTGGTCACATCAACTTTAGGAATCTTCAGAAGATCATCAGCAAGGAGATTGTTAGAGGACTTCCCCAGATCAAGATTGACAGAGATAAAGTATGTGGTCCATACCAGATTGAAAAGTAGTCAAGATCTCAGTATAAAGAATTCAAGACAGAATTTCTAAAAGAATTTTAGATCTTATTCATATGGATCTAATGGGGCCAATGGCTGTGGAGAGCTATGGAGGAAAGAAGTATGTTTTTTTTATGTCGAGGATAATCCGCAGCCACTACCGTGGTGCGTACTGGGTAAACCCTGCACCTGTGTAATAGCCTGCAAACCACACAGAGGAGGTAAACCACACTTGGCAGGCCAGATGTGACAGGCTCACACCTAGCGGTGTTGGTGGTGGGTCAAACTTGAGACCTTTGGCCTCAAGAAACACCACTCCACCACTAGGCCATCCCCAAGGGGATAAAAGAAGCATGTTCTTGTCTGTATAGATGTCTTCGCAAGGTTTACATAGGTAGACTTTCTTAGAGACAAGAGTGAAGCATTCATGGCATTTAAGAAGCTTGCTTGCAAGATCACAGTTGAGAAGGATCAACATATCATCAGAATCAGAAGTGATCATAGCAAGGAGTTTGAAAATTAGTACTTTGACAATTTCTACCATCAGAATGGGATAAGCCATGAGTACTCAGCCCCCAAGACTCCTCAACAGAATGAAGTTGTTGAAAGGAAGAACAGAACTCTGCAAGAGATGGCTAGGACCATGATTACTGCCAAAAGAGTTGCTGTTATGTTCTGGGCAAAAGCCATCAATACTGCATGTTATATCAGCAATAGAGTTCATTTCAGACCAGGTACTTTCACTACACCATATGAGATTTGGTATGAAAAGAAACCTACAGTGAAGTACTTCCATGTGTTTGGTACTACCTGCTACATACTCAATGATAGAGAGTATCTCAGCAAGATGAACAATAGAGGAGTAGAATGAATATTTGTTGGATACTCCAGAAATAGTAAATCATACAGGATTTACAATAAGGAAACAAAGGCTGTTGTAGAATCAGTCAATGTCAGATTTGATAATCAGAATGGTGCTGTCAATCCTATAGAAGAAGATATACACTCAGATGTATTTGGATATTCTGATGTACATGATGATACAGATAGAGAATCTGAAGATTAGGGAGTGAAGCAAAGGAAGCCCTCACGGAAAATTATTAAGGATCGTCCTACTACAGAAGTTACATAAGATATCCATGAAAGAAGAATGATTAGAAGCAGACTGAGAAAGAGACTTCATGAGAAAATATCCAATGTCTATTTCACATCCAAGTTGGAGCCCAAAAATGTTCAGGAAGTTCTCAAAGATGTCTATTGGATTGAAGCTATGCATGAAGAGCTTTTGCAATTCAAGAAGAATGATGTCTGAGATCTTGTGCAGAAACCTGAATGAGTGAATATAGTTGGGACTAAGTGGATATTCAAGAACAAGACTGATGGATCTGGGAATATCACAAGGAATAAAGCCAGGCTGGTTGCTCAAGGATATTCACAGATTGAAGGAATAAATTTTGATGAGACTTTTGCTCCAATCACAAGTATAGAATCAGTCAGACTGTTCCTAGTAATGGTCTGCATGATGAAGTTCAAGCTATACCAGATGGATGTCAAGAGTGCATTCTTGAATGGATTTCTGAAGAAGGATGTGTTTATTGCTCAGCCTAAATGATTTGAAAATCCACATCATCCAGAGTATGTTTTCAAACTCAAAAAGGCTTTATATGGTTTGAAACAGGCTTCTCGAGCATGGTATGAAAGACTGGCTATATACCTAGTTAGTAAATGATATAATAGAGGAGGAGAAGATAGAACACTATTCATCAAAAAGGACAAATCACAAGTGATTGTGGTTCAAGTATATATAGATGATATAGTGTTTGGCTCAATGTCTGAAAAGATGATAAAGGATTATGAAGTTGCTCATGATACACCTATTATGTATTGTGACAACATGAGTGCCATCAATATATCCAAGAATCTAATTCAACATTCAAGGACAAAGCACAACGACATCAGACATTACTTCACCAGAGAGTTAGTTGAAGAAGTTTTGAAAATTGAGCATGTGAAAGCAGAAGATCAACTAGTTGATCTATTTACCAAGGGATTGGATGCTACTCGATTTGAGAAACTCAGAGCATCCCTTGGGGTTTGCTTGGTTCAGTAAACTAAGATGAGGGGTATGTGTGTGTTTATTTCACACTCAGCAGGAAAGAACCATTCCTGTACAAAGGGACTGAACATTCCCATAAATGTTCATCAGCATGTACATGAACAATTTTCAAATTCTTGTGTACATTCTTGTCAACGGCTAAGTCCGACTCACAAACATCATCTCTAGATTTCCGAGATTTCTCTCCAAATTCTCTATCTAATGGATACATGGAATACGTATAGAATGGAGTTCTCTCTTATATATACGTATAGCCATTTTGAGATATCATCATTATGTTCAGAATTCTAAATTTCGAGTTTTCTCTTAAACATTATGATATCTCTTTTCTTGTATTCTTCTCTCTTTTCTGCCATTCTCATCTCCTTGATCATACACAGAAATATTCCTATTCTTTTCAATGGCACAAAAAAAAACTTATTCTTCTAAAGAAAGTTGTTAAATCTAGAATGAGGTATAGAAAGGTGACTTATTCCAAACCTCAAGATCAGTTCTATAAAAAAGATGATTTTGACAGACAAGTTCGTAGAGACTCTTTATACAAAAAGCCTGTTCAGAGGGCACTTCAGGATGAATCCTCTAGAAAAGACACTGAAGAGCACATTGAGACGTTCCATAGAGAAGAAAAAGAAATATTGGAGGAAGGAGAACCAGAAGTTGCATCTTCTGCAAAGAAATCAAAGACTCAGAATCTTACGCTCCAAGATCTCTTGAAAGAAACAACTCAATCATACAATGTCAACAAGAAAGATGTTAAGATGGCCAGAACAAAGGGTTCTATAGTCAAGAAACTAAAGAAGACTACAACCCCTATCTCGAAGAAGATCATCACAGCACCTATTGAACAAGCCCTTCATGTTCCTACACATGAAGATGAACATGTTGCTGTAAAGAAGAATTCACCTATCAAAGTTGTTCCAGAGAAGGTGGTTGCGGAACAAATTGCTACTGAAAAAGAAGTTGTTTCAGAGGAGGATGATATTCATTTGAGTATCAAGATGAAGGCCATCTGATAAGTCCATTTATTTCATATTTTTATGGGCATTTTGTTCGTTATAAATGTCATTTTTAGTGTGTTTTGAGTAAAAAAGAACCAGGATGAGGTCATAGGGCATTGCGGAGGTCAAGTCTGGCGAAAGGGGCATTTTATGCCCAGTTATTCAAGTAAAATCCAAGCTAAATTTTCAGTCAGAGGCACAGAGGACTTCTTTCAGCACTCATCCTACATTTGGGTGGCGGAATAGGCATATCAGAGATGGATGAGACTGACTGTATGATGCCGTGCCCACTTTACTCGTGCAGACTTGACAACAATGGGCTGGGCTAGGGCGATTGTGAGAAACTCGAATTCAGTTGGAGGAGAGAGACGAGAAAGATAGCTACATTATCCGAAGAAGAGTTGGAGGTGGACTGGACTCTTAGAGGCGTTGCAAAGAAGAGATAAGCCCAATACCTAAAAAATAGGGATTTGGTCAACTTATGCTTATTCAGTCAGATCAGAGAGGGCACACCAGTTCTGAAAATCCAGTGAAGACCCCAGCTTGTTGGGGGATCTCTGATTTGGAAATATAACTATTTAAGCTATTTTAATTTCTGGAAACAGAGGCTTGGCAGTCAGAAACAATTGCTACAATTTTACTTTCCTGCATTTTCATTTCATACGCTGCTTTGCAGCAAGAAACAATCCATTGGCCTTAAGTCATTGGGAATTTAGGATTATGATATTAAACTCAACGATTATGTTGAGTATTTTTGCGTATTAAATTCAGTAAGTTTTCTTTATAATTATGTCTTTCATTTTTGCTATTTTAATTATGTCTAGCATACTTGGCTAGACACTTTATTCTAGTGTTTGAACAACGAAAATGATTTGAAAGGTCGGAGAGCCCATTCTAGAGCAACTAACTGAGCAGCCCGCCGATTTCCATCAAGATGAAATCAAAGAGAAGGTTTCAGAACACAAAGAGCAGCAGCAGAGTGAGCCATCTCAGGCGCTGACACTCGAAGATGAGCCCTCAGAGAACTCACCACCCAAGAAGAGGGTGGGAAAAGCGGTGGCCATGAAAGCAGGGGCCAAGCTAGCTGGGGAGCCCTCTTCGAAGAAGAGAAAAGCTACAGAGGGCACACTACACCCTGAGCCTAAAAAAGACAGAGGGGTAGGGAGCCCCACTTTGAGTAAGCCAGGAAGTGGCCCGCCACCGGTCTGGGGCATTATAAACTCGAAAGGAGTCCATGTTGAGTCGCTTACAGCTCTTGGGATAGAGCAGGAGGTAAGAGGTTTCTTTGCTGCAATTGGTTGGGAGTTTTTCTTGGATATGGAATGTGTTATTTTTCCTGCACTTTCGCGTTAGTTTTTTAATAGTCTTAAAATAAAAGCTGTGAATAAGCCTGCTATGTCTACTAGGATTATGAATTTTAAAATTCTGGGTAAAAATTTCTCTATGTCTGCTGATGATCTGAACATGATGTTGGGCATCGTGTCATATTTGGGTCTCCAGGAGGAGGAATATGAGGATGCAATAACTGTTGTGCCCGACTCCGCTGAGGGAGTCGAGGCAAAATGGGCTGAGGTTGGGGATGGCTCCACTTATCGAAGTGGAGCCACAAAAGGCTATTGTTTGAACAATGAGGCTTTGAGATTCTGCCACATGGTGCTTGCCTACAGTTTCTTTGGTAGGAAAGATAGTTCGAATTCCATAACTAATCACGAGCTTTTTCATTCTCTGGTGCATGGTTAAGAAAATTAAAATCAATTTTGGCTCTGTGGCCATCGCGCACTTCAGGGAGATTAAAACGCACCCTAAGTATAGAATCTCATGTGTCCAGCTGATCACCCAAATTGCTGTTAGGTCTAGGTTGTTAGATTTGAGCACCACTAATTTAACCTCCCTCCCCATGGAATTCTTTGATATTGCTTGTTTGAAGAGAATACAGGATGTGGTGGATGATGAAGAAGGAAAGCCTGTTTTCTATGTGTCGAGGGTAGACCCCTCGAGCCTTTTGATGATTGCAGGTACATCCAGGAAGACACCAGTAGGAAGGGCACAGCAAGGGGAGCATCTAGTTACTGTGATTCTGAAAAAGTTAGAAATATTGGAGAATGCCCAGTCCCAGACAGAAGAGAAACTAGACCGCATTGGGACAGCCCTGAAAGCCTACTTTAAGCACGTTAGGTTTTCATACCCAACACCCTCATCCGATTGAATCCCAGTTCTTTTCTTCTTTTAGTTTAATTTTTATTTTTTCTATTTTTTGTTTTTGTTGTTTGTGTGTCACCCTTGTTCACCCACTTTGCCTAGTGTAAAGTGTGTGGGTGAGGGCATTCCAGTTATGTTTGTTTTCATGTTTTTTGTTATTTTTGTTGAGTCTGTTTTAACACTTTGCAAGATGCAAAGTGTGTAGGTGGCTAGTTGAGTCAAGCATGCTTCTTGTGAAGTCTATGTGGCTATTACATTTGATATTTTCAAATTTGAACCGCTTTATATCAAAATTCAGCATGTCCACATAAGATAAGGATGACGAAAGAGTTTAACATGCCCTGGGAAGATTTGAGCCTAACGTTGTATGCCCATTTCACAGCTTTCTTTACTTCATGTGTGAACAATTGTATGCTTAGAAATTCTAGAACTTGCTATTGTTCTGTTTGATGCTTGGGAACTGTTGATGCATAAGTAGATGACATAGGCCATTTTTTTTTGTCGAGCCACTGAAAAGAAAATCTTACCCACCAATGATACGGCCTTTACAGCCCATCGAGCCTATGAAATGCCCTGGCAGTTTTTTTTGTTTAGGATGGTAAAATATATAGCCATGGCATTATAAGAGCCTAAAAGAAAAGAAAAATGGGAAATATAGAATTGTTGGGGGATACTTGTGAAAAGGCCAGAAAAGATAGTGGAATAAGAAAAAGAAAAAAAAGAATAAAAGTAAAAGAAATAAGAGAAAGAAAAAAAAAGAAAAAATAAATTCCCCTAGTCTTAAGTGTTCAGAGTGCCCAAGAGTAAATAATATTTGTTGTCTGAATGGGGCACAACAGGGTAGTTGAATTAGAAAAATGGGGGGCATGTACATAAATAAAACCCCACCTACATGAAATGCCCACTGTAGCCTAAAAAGCCCTATTGATACTTATGCATCTGTGGTTTCTGGAGATTGATAATAGAACTTTAGCAAGCCTATGGGACGACTAAGTACATAATTGCAATGATTTGAGTGTATACACTTAGCCTAAACATTGAGTGAAGAGAGTTGTGAGGATTGCCACGCTGAACTCATTTTTGACCTATTTTTGGTATGCTGATACTTTGCAGTTTTGTTGGAATATTGATTGTGATGTGCCCACACTGACTAACAGTTTGCATGCTTTCGTTTTGAGTCTGTTCTTTTTGCCTTTCTTTTCTTTTGTTTTTTTGGATGCATTGCATCCCATGCTTGAGGACAATCGTGTCTAAAGTGTGTGGGTGTGATAAGTCCATTTATTTCATGTTTTTATGGGCATTTTGTTTGTTATAAATGTTCTTTTTAGTGTGTTTTGAGTCAAAAAGAACTAGGATGAGGTCATAGGGCGTTGCGGAGGTCAAGTCTGGCGAAAGGGGCATTTTATGCCTAGTTATTCAAGCAAAGTCCAAGCTAAATTTTCAGTCAGAGGCACAGGGGACTTGTTTCAGCACTCATCCTACATTTGGGTGGCGGAATGGGCATATCAGAGATGGATGATGCTGACTGTATGATGTCGTGCCCACTTTGCTCGTACAGACTTGACAACAATGGGCTGGGCTAGGGCGATTGCGAGAAACTTGGATTCAGTTGGAGGAGATAGACGAGAAAGATAGCTACATTATCCGAAAAAGAGTTGGAGATGGACTGGACTCTTAGAGGCGTTGCAAAGAAGAGATAAGCCCAATCCCTAAAAAATAGGGATTTGGTCAACTTATGCTTATCCAGTCAGATCAGAGGGGGCACGTCAGTTCCGGAAATCTAGTGAACACCCCAGCTTGTTAGGGGATCTCTGATTCGGAAATGTAACTATTTAAGCTATTTTAATTTCTGGAAACAGAGGCTTGGCAGTCAGAAACAATTGCTACAATTTTACTTTCCTGTATTTTCATTTCGTACGCTGCTTTGCAGCAAGAAACAATCCATTGGCCTTAAACCTTTGGGAATTTAGGATTATGATATTAAACTCAACGGTTATGTTGAGTATTTTTGCGTATTAAATTCAGTAAGTTTTCTTTATAATTATGTCTTTCATTTCTGCTATTTTAATTATGTCTAGCATGCTTGGCTAGACACTTTATTCTGGTGTTTGAACAACGAAAATGGTTTGAATATAAATCTGGACTCGTGAGGCCAAAATAGGCATAGTAATGCATGATAGGTTTCTGCTGATTCTTGTGCCTTATTCCACGTGAGTGTGTGTCTGAAATGCCCAATGTGGCTGATCACTCGTTAGGTAAAGAGGGCACACCACTATTAATTGAATTGAAGAATCGTGACTGTGTGTTAGTTCATATAGTAATAAAGGAATCAATGGGTTGTTGTGGGCACACGAGGAATCGGTAAACACAATAGATATCGGTTCATCTAGGGCACACTGCTGTGTGTTCACTTACATCTCTTTGGGGAACCAGGGGGTAGGTGACTGATTAGGGATTTAAATTAACGAGGAATCGCTTTTAAGTCTATAATTAAAGGATGAATGAGGAGACGCAGAGAGGAATCCGGTCTCCATAACTAGGTGATTTATCATGTATAAAAATCGTTGTGCCCATGAGCGAGTTGATATATATTTAAACAAAATTCAAGTTCAAATGCCAGAAGCTTTGTTATTTGATATCTTCTTTAATTTCTTTTGCAGATTTAATTTACAGTAGTGACAACAAAACCAAACCTTTTTTTATGATTGGTTACCTGAAGGTGGAATCGCAATAGCTCTCTGTGGGATCGATCCGTACTCATTAGCTGGCTACGCTCGCTGTGGGCACAAGAGTTATATATTTATTTTAGAGCGCGAAACGACCGCGCGTTTAGTTTCTTACCCTGAAGAAAAAGAAGATGATCATAGCACATCTTCTGAATCTGCTGAAAAAACTCCTGTGCCACAACAAGAGAAGCTACTGGCATTGGCTCAATATGATCTGTTTACCAGATCACCTATGAAGAAGAAGACACCAAGGAAGAAGTCTTCTACTACCATTTTACAGATTGTTCAGAGAATTCCTGTGACAAGAAGCAGAGCCTTAGCCACCACTCCACCATCCATAACACCAACAACAAAGAAGCGGAAAGTTGTTATAACTACTGGTCCCTTCAAGAAGGCAAAGAAAATTGTTCATCCCAAACATGTAGCTGAAGATGTTCACTCTGAGTCAAGTGAACATGATGCTGATATTCACAAGCAGATCATCAATTTGCCAGTTATCTCTAAACATGTTTTACTTCGATCAACAAAGCATGTTGAGTTATGGGATAAGGTGAAGAAGAGGTCATTGATCTCTGAGAAGAAGGTGTATAAGGATACACTTCTAGCTACTGGAGTATATTCCTTGTTGGAGAATAGAGGTTTGTTAGGAACTGTGCAGAGGGTGCATGAGTTTGTTCCTTTGGTTGTATTTGAGTTTTATTGAAACCTGACGAAGGAAATTGATGATCTTGATTCTGAAGATTTTCACAAAGTCTTTGTCAGAGGAGAAATTCTAAATTTCTCATCAAAACTCTTCAATGAGTTTCTGGGATGTACTGTTGAGGGGGAGTTGGAAGATATAGATGACTGGGGGGTGGTTGCTGAAGAGTTGACCCAGGGCATCTATACCAAGTGGCACTCTAATCGACAGACAATTCCATCATCGAAGCTATCACAGAAGTATGGAGCTTTGTTCAGAATCATGATTCACAACTGGATGCCAACAAAGCATAGAGCTACAGTCACACAAGCACAAAGAAGGTTCTTATATCACCTAGAAACTGGGAAGAAGTTCAATTTTGGTGAATTTGTGTTTGGGAAGCTTGTGAGCTATACAGAGTTTACAGTGGTGAAAAGTCCTCTATGATATCTATCTCTGATTTATAGCATCATCAAGAAGTAAAAGCATAATGTCTCTATAAAGAATGACAGAGTCATACCTCTCAAGAAGCCTCTGATGATCAAAGTTACTCCTAAGATTGGTGATCATCATCTGCGCCTGCAATTCAAGAAGTTGATTGCTTCAAAGAAAGGAAGTGGTGCATCTACAGAGAAGTCTTCAAAAAAAAAAATCTTATGCTGAAGTTTCTAGAGCATAGTCTAGAGTTCCATGCTTGTTTAATCTTTGAGAATACTTCTTACAAGATGAAGATTCAAGCTCTGATAGCTGAGCTGTCATCTGGAGAAGAGTTTGCCTCCCCAGCAGCTGATGTACCTAAACATGTTCATAACTTGCACAAGCTTGCAAGTACTGCTGTAGCTGCAACTTAGAAGGGGTCTCTATCGACTATATCAAAAGGTGAAGAGCATGTTGATCAACCTGTAGAAGAAAAGCCTGCAGAAGAAGAGGCTGCAGAAGAAGAAGCAGCTGAAGAGGAAGCTGCAGAAGAAGAGGAGCAAGGGACTGAAGAAGAAGAGGCTGAAGAGGTTGAAGAGTCAGAAGAAGAAGATGATGATGCTGATGAAGGAGGATCTGAAGAAGAAGAGGAAGAACCTGCATCTGACAAATTCGAGTAGATTTTTTTTACTCCTTTGCCTCTCTCGGTGGCAAATAGGGGAAGTAAATGCTAGATAATTTTTTAAATTTCTCTTGTTCAAGTTTTGTCATCTTGCATCCATGTTTTTGCAAGATATTTTTATGCTGATTTATTGTAATATCAATTCATTGATATTATATTTTGAATAGTTGTTTTTATCTGTCTTACTATGATCCTAATCTGCCAAAAATTGAAACTACCGACGAAGAGAAAAGAATATGATAAAAAATGCAATAGAGCAGAGCAGATATCAGCTGATAAAAAAGTGAAAAACAACAAAATCATATGATGTTCACATGAACATTCAAGAATGTTTTAAGGCACATGATCCTTCAGTTTGGATTGTGTTCTTTAAAAACATGGAGCTGATTTGCCAACAGATAAAGACAAAGAGGGAGATTATTAGTGCCATCTGCACTAAAGTGTTTGAGATTGTCATGATCTTTATGGCAATTCAAAGAACACAAAGGTTTTAGTTTTTCAAGTTTGAAGACCATGTTCTGGACATTATGCTATGAACATTCCACTGTCAATCTGATTGAAGATTGAAGAATGTACTTGAGCATGTTCATGAACATAATCATGTACATGGTTGTCCAGAGAGTTTCCAAGAGACGTGCCAAGTTGGATTCAAGGAGTTGAAGCTTCTTTTTCAAGATGAACATTTCAGAATAGAAGCTGCCTTGTTTGAAGATGAAGATCAAGAAGGAAAGATGTGAGTTCTATTCAAGGAAGGATTCTAAACTAGGAGTTATCCGATTTAAACAAGAAAAGTTTTCTTGTAGAGTTTGAGTCAAAATAGGACAATCTGATTACCTTGTTTAGGCTATGTCTTGTGTTTATAAATAGCCTGAGAATAAGACTAGTAGAGAGTGCACAAACTTTACGAATACACAAAGGGTAGAGAGTCTAAAAGACTCCATCTTTGAAGCATATAGTATTCGGGTAGAGTAGATTTGATCCTTGTGATCATTGTGTGTCTAGTCTGTGTTTGAAATTCTTTCATACACGTCTTTAAAGGAGTCTCGAGAGAGATTTTCTGTGGGAACTAGAGGGAGTTTAGGTTGAAAGGGGATCTTACAATTCAGTCCATCGAAAGAGTTTGTAATGTGTAGGAAATAGGTCGAGTGATGGGAGATCATCATGTAATAACCTTTGTAACCTTGCAACGAAATAGTAGATTGTTTCTCACAGAGTTGTAAAGTCCCCCCGACGTAGATCAGTTGATCGAACAAGGTTATCAACCTCGTGCATTTACTTGCTTTTAGTTTATCTTTCTGACCTTGCATGTTTACTATAATGTACATGAACATGATGTTTAATATGTCTGCACAGTTTATGTAACTTCAGGACGCAACCATTGGAGGCAATGGTTCATGATTTAACCACCTCAGTTGAACAAACGTCTTGGTCAGAGCCACTGGTTCACATTTGAACCACCTCCAAATCTTAGGTCGAAATGGTGCAATGTTCCAAGCCAATGCTCCAAGAATAAACCTGAAGTGACGCACTGGTTCGGCTGTCCGCACCACTTCAGTCATCCACATCACTATTCCATATTTTCAGTTGTCAACTTTAATGATTAATATATCTTTCTCCCGAAATTGGATTTGAGATTATAAATATATGAAATTCATCTACACGAAATGTAGACTGTGAATTGACAACTAGTTTTCCATATTTGAAAATGAAAATATAATTTATCAATTAATTAAAATAATCAATTTCCAACATAATGATTTACTTGTTATAAGAATTCGATGGTGCATGATGCATTAGCGTTATGACGAGCTAAAATAATTATGTGTTTATGGAGATATCCATATTAAGTGTGTAGTACAACATTTTTCTAACATGTCTTTATTGTCTTTGAAAAGGAAACATAAATACCCTTTCAACAGTAAATATTTATTTGTATTAATCTTATCAAAATTCATGAGACTACAATAGTGTGCCT
Organism: Perilla frutescens; assembly: GCA_026008535.1. Lineage (NCBI taxonomy): Eukaryota > Viridiplantae > Streptophyta > Magnoliopsida > Lamiales > Lamiaceae > Perilla > Perilla frutescens. The sequence goes on along the minus strand of BRKX01000003.1, from coordinate 64,530,864 downwards.
CTTATGAGTATCTACTTAAAATAAATAGGGAATCAAGTAGAGAAAGCAATTAATCTTCAAATATGAACCATGAGTCTTATAGTTGATTCACTAAAATTTCTAATCTTTATATGGATGAGTAAATGAGCTTCGACCCACCCTCAATTCTCTTCTTTGAATTTAAAAAGTATAAGCAAAAATCTAAAATACTCATTTTTATAAAGACAAAACCTATTTTACTTAATTTGAGAAAAATACTCATTTTTCCAGTGTGTCAGAATTTTTTCAGAGTGTGTCAAAAGTTTGATCAGAATTTCTGATCAAGAATTGTAATCATAATCATGATACGATCGAGATTAGTGATTAGAATTTTGGTCGGGATACAATCTTCAACATGATGAACATGATAGATTTATTTGTGTGTATTTTATTGATTTCAATTTTCTAGCACAAAAAATCCAAATATAAATTTAGTAGTGTTTAAAATTAAAAAATTGGGTATAATTTTGTTTGAAATTAGGTGAACAAAATAAAACATTTGTAAGAAAACCTATCAATTCACCCATCAAGTCACTTTTAAATGATTTTTTTGAACAAATACACTAAAACTTGATATTTTTTTAATGCTTTTCTTAAATTGGGTAAAAGAGATTTTTGTTTTAGAATAGTAGATAATTTATACATTAAGTCACAAGATGTTCAAATAAGAATCCTCTAATTTTGTAAAAAATTTAATTAATAATCAATTTATATGAAAAAAAGGTTTATATCTTATTTACACATTCATCTAATATAAAAAAAATCAAAACCTTTTTTTATATCGGATTAATTACCTTAAAAATCATAAATTTTGAGGATAGTTGTAAATATAACATGAATTTTAATAAAAGATAATTAAACACCAATTTTGAACTTGTGTGTTATTCAACATCCCCAATTTTTTGTAAAATAAATTGACCTCCAATTAAACCTACAATTTGCTTGTCTCTTTGAATTTGTTGTGGCTCAACCATCAATTTTTGAAAAAGAATAACAAAATTGCCAAATTTTACATTCGCATCAATGAAAAAATGAGAAATGTTAAATTCGACTATACCGACATATTTTTTTTCGAAAATTGATGGTAAAATCATGATGGATTCAAAGAGACAATCAAGCTAACGGTTAAATAGGAGGTTAATTTTTTTTACAAAATTTTGGGATGTTGAACAACACCCAAGTTAAAAGTTGATGTTTTAATTATTTAGTTTTAAAGTTCATGTTAAATTTGCAACTATGTTCAAAGTTCATGATTTTTAATATAATTAATCTTTTTATATAAAATAATATTAAATAATATTTCATCCACGTGCTTTAGACCAATATATATATATATATATATATATATATATATATATATATATATAGTGGTTTTAGAGAGAACCAGGCCTGGTGTGAGAACAAGGAATCAATCTCAACCATAGATTCATATTATTTGAGCGACCCAGATTACTTCAAATTTTAAGGTGGCAATTTTGTAATATTTAACCTTTTTTAGGGTTTCAGGGTTATATGTGTAATTTGATATTTAAATGTGATCCATCCCTCTTTTTTCTCAACATTCAGCACACACACATCTCTCTCAAGTCTCAACCTAATCCCCCTCCCCGCTCTCTCTCTCTCTCTACATAAGAATTCGAAGAAGAAGAAGAAGAAGAAGAAGAAGAAGAAGAAGAAAAAGAAATTATATTGACTACCAGATCTGTTGATAGTGAAGATGATGGTCATGATTTTGAATCATGAATGAAGAGAGAAGATTTTATCGATTTTTTGTTCTCTCTCTCTCTTAAAAAAAAATGGATGATGAAGAAGAAGAAAGAATATCATTCACCAGATCTGCTGATAGTGAAGATGATGATTATGATTTTGAATAATTAATGAGGGAAAAAAATTCCATCAATTTTTTGTTCGATGGGAGATATGTATTAGATATAGTTTTAACTAATTAATATTGGTCATGAACGTCATTTTTGAAATTGATATTTTATAATGCATATCTTAAGTTATATTTCAAATCGATATAACTATACAAATCATGAGCATATGTTTCACTATTTGTTAGAATTGTCAATGTGTTGTGTTAGCATATATTTGGGCATCGTTAGCATTATCAGTGTGTTATGTTAAGATCATAAAATATCTTATTAGCAGTGTAAAACATTTTCTTAGCAGTATAGTTTCATAATAAATGTTTCATCTTATGTTATTTGTAGATTATGTTGCCACCAATGTAGAAACTTCTTCTAATTTGTCTGAATTTTACATACCTAATTGTGAGTCTTAGAAACTTGTAGTGGATGAAGTTCTTACGAGCGAAGTATTGTGCAGTAATCATAAATGTGGATAGTAACATCGTCAAAACTAAACATATTAAATCAGCAAACCTATATTACGGGCAGTCTTGTTTAGATGAATTGAAGCTAAAAATGAATTTGATGAAGTAACCATACTTGTTGGAACACATAAAACTTAATCGTGAATGAACTCTGTTAGCATTATTTCATGATGAATCAACAGTTTATTTTGTTAGCATCGGGAAACTTCTTAGAACATGTAAAACCTAGCCCACGAATAACGCTGTTGACATGTCTGATTTAGCTGTACATTTTGTTATATTAACATTATCGTGCACAAGTTTTAGCATTACCAGAGCTCATATTAGCATTACCATAACTCATGTTAGCATTAGCAGAAAAACTAGCTAAGAGCATTATAAACTAACCATGAACAATACTGTTAGAGTTTTGTTATATTAGCATAATCATTTGCTAGTGAATGCATCATTTCATTAGTTATCGGTGTTTGGAGCACCATATTTAATCAAACTGAATGGATGCAAGACTCAAACTCTAAGAAAATATTCTTCTTCACCACACAACCATGCGTAAGTGTATACATCTTCAAAGATGAACATGTTAAAGCAGCAAATCTATACTACAAAATTGAAGCAAAAATGAATGTGATGAAGTAACCACACTTGTTGGAATATATAAAACCTAATTACGAACAAACTTTGATAGCATTGTTTCATGATGATTTAACAATTTAACTTTATTTTGTTAACATCAGGAAACTTGTAGCAACATGTAAAACCTAGCACTATTGACACTGTATGATTTAGCTATATATTTTGGTGTATTAGCATTATTGTTCACAAGTTTTAGCATTGACATTGCTCATTTTAGCATTATTATAACTTTTGTTAACCATGAATAATTTGCTAGGAACATTATATATCAACCATGAATAACATTGTCATAATTTTTTTGAATTATCATCATTTTTTAGCATTTTTTTACTGTGGTGTATATGTCACTATTAGTAGCACAAATAACTATATTATGATTAGTCTAAAATCTACTTCTTCCCACAGTTCCTGGAATCGTGACTACATTTTTAGTTGTACTTTTTGCAGGTCCTTAAAGCATTCTTTTTGTGTTTAGCGATTGTCTTTCTTCTTAATTTTAGATGACTTCCACAACCTTTAGTCTTCAAAATATCAAGTGGAAGCACCTCAACTTCACATAATTAAAAAGTGCAAAAATCATTAAATACCTATCAATCTAAGAAAAGTATTGTTGGTCCCGGTGTGAGTCTATGTCATTTTAGAGGGGGGTGAATAAACTGACTTCAAAAACTTAAAACAGTTGCGGAATGTTTAGGGCCATGACTCGCTTAGAGTTATTTTATCTGCACTTGTTCAGTTGAAAGAGTGAGCTTGACCTGGAGCTGAGCTGATGAGCTGATCAGTTAGGACTGATAACTTGAGAGTTCAGCTTAGCTTGTCAGTGTAGCTTGTGTGCTAAAGTGTGCAGTTAAAGAACATGCAAAGCTTAAAGCGATAGATACAACACGCACAAGACTTATAGAGGTTCGAAGCTTCCTGCCTCTATGTCCTCCCTTCCTTCAGCAAAAGGGTAATCCACTACGCAAGAGTAAAGTTTCTTTATCACAATTACATAGTGAAGAAATTCTGTTGAACCTGAAAACGGCACCCTTCAAACTGAGCGCGACCTCCTTTCCAACTGTTGCTGTCCCGAAAGAACGGACCCATCGGTACACGCTCCTCTTCAGCTGAATTTTGGGTCGACAACTCACACTTACCAGTCCCAACTGCTCACTGAGACTTTAGGTGCTATTGTCCACCTTTTCACGATTTTAGATCTCGCTCGATCTTCAAGAGTATAGTCTTGAAACTGGTATCAACTGAATTGCTCATTTGCGTATCTGCGTCTGAGCTTAGTAGTTGATCTTTGAAGTACTGAACTGAGAAGCTTTGCTCTAGCTGAAATTCTTCATCAGCTAGCTGCTTGCTTGAGACTTGAAGCACGCCTTCTCAGTTAGGACTTTTCGCACTTAAGAGGTTTAAGCTTTTAAGTTGTAGAGAGGGAGAAAGAAGCGCTAAATATCTACAAAATAGCAAGAGTTAGTTTGGTAAAAGTTTTTATCAAAATTATATTCACTCTCTTTTTATAGATGAGTGATATTTTGACCATTGTGATTGGTGGATCTTGTTGTGGTACAGGCCTAGCTAGGGTTCACTACTTGATTCCCCGCCCCTTTGCGGTCTATCTCACTTGCTACTCAAGTAGCTAGACCCAAGGGTGCACTATTACAGTTGATTACAATAATAAAAATAAGGGAACAAGCTTGAGTTCTTCACAGCAGGGAGGGCTTCTTCTCCGGAAACCTCAAAGGAAAAGGTCTTATGGACCTTCAAGGTTCTTCACAGGCTTTGGGGCACCAATCTACAGATCTGTAAAAGAGCACACAAACACAGTGAGCTTAGAGAGAGAGATAGCTGTAGATCAAAGTGACAAGAAAAGACAGAGATGAGTTAGTGGTGGGAAAATGTGCTCGGGGCAAGGTGGCTCAGATTTACTCACTGGAGACGGCTACGGTAACTCCGGCGACCGAAAAACACCCAGACCAAAGGAAGGGGATGGTGAGATGAGGTTGGGTTGAGGAACAAAAAGGGCACACACACAATCTCTCTTTCACTAAAAGCTCCTCCACTACACTTATAGGCCAAACAGGAATCGAAGCACAGGATTCCGGCCAGAGAAACTGAGGGAGGCAGCTGAGAAGATCCATAAAGAGAGAGAGAGAGAGTAGATTAGGGATTCGAATTTTGTGTGGCTTTGAGAGAGAAGGGGGCTCTCTCGCACATTATAGAGAGTTCCAGAACATAGGGAATGATAACAACAATAATGCAGAGTAAAGAGGGAGTTGGAACGTCGGGTTAAGGTTAAGGGTTAAGGGTAGTGGGCCGGGTAGGAAATAAATCAAATGGGCCTGGGAAGGGAAAGACCAAATGGGCCAACCTCAACATTTCCACCTTTGGCCCTGTTCGTCTTTTCCATCACCAAGGAGTTACCTGCCAAAAATAATACACAAGGGATTATCATCATTGCCATTTATTTTTACTCTAATTCATCACTAAGACAAACTCAGAGAGGGAGGAATAAATACTATGCGTATTTAATCCAGTCTCAACACTAGAGACCAACCTAAAATTTTGAAACAAGTCTCAGGTCTGAGCAACTTGACCATCCCAGACTCAGTTCACCTAGTTTGAGTACCAAGGGTAAATCACCATTTGTTACACAGTCCCTAGGGCTTTATTGATCATCCTGACAAAGGTCAGGATAACCTAGCACATTCTCCCTTTTAGCTCAACCCAAGTCCATGTTCAAGGACTTTTTGCAGGCTTCCAGCTTTGCAACTGTGAGGCACTTAGTGCCCATGTCTGCTGGATTCAACTCAGAGGGAATTTTATCTAACAAAACTTCTCCTTTTTCAACAATGTTTCTGATAAAGTGATATCTCACATCTATGTGTTTGGTTCTATCATGAAAAATAGGATTTTTGCATAATTGGATTGCAAACTGACTGTCAGAAAAAAGCAAAGGTTTATCATCAATAAAATTGATTTCAGACAAGACACCATTTAACCAAATTGCTTCCTTCACAGCTTCAGTAGCTGCTATATACTCAGACTCAGTGGAGGATAACGCCACAATACTTTGCAACTGAGACTTCCAACTAATGCATGACCCACATGAAATGAACACATATGATGTGGTAGATTTCCTTTGATCTCTATCATTTGTATAATTTGAATCAACATATCCAATACACTTAACACCATCAAAGAATTTTGAAAAAGTTAGACCATGAGAAGCAGTAGACTTTAGGTATCTCAACAACCATTTTAGAGCCTCCCAATGAGGCAATCTAGGGTTAGCCATGTACCTACTTAAGCATGACACAACATAGGCTATGTCAGGCCTAGTGCTGATCATTAGGTACATCACTGACCCCATGGCATTAGCATAAGGGATACCAGACATATCACTCAAATCAGTGTCACTTCTGGGACACAGGTTCATGTCAAATTTCTTTAAAACTTGTTCAACATAAGGAGATTGGTGCAGTAATAGTGTGTGTTTACTTCTATCTCTATCAATGTTCATACCTAGGATTTTTCTGGCATCTCCCAAGTCTTTCATGTTGAAATTATCACTTAGACATGATTGGACATGCTTCACAGTTTTCAAGCAAGGGCTTATTAACAACATATCATCCACATAGAGCAATAAGAACATAGGCACAAAGGATTGCATATAATATAAACAGTGATCAAATTTACTTCTGGAGAAGTTTAAATTTTTTATGCAATTGTCAAACTTGATGTTCCATTGCCTAGGGGATTACTTTAAACCATAAAAGGATTTTTTCAGTAAGCATACATGATCAGGATGAGTTTTATCTTCAAAACCTTCAGGTTGCTTCATGTAAATGTTATTTTCTAATTCACCATACAAGAAGGCAGTGGTCACATCCATTTGTTTCAATTCCCAGTTAAAGTGAGCAGTTAAGACAAGCATTATTCTAACTGTGGTGAATTTCACCACATGAGCAAATATTTCAGTGTAGTCAATGCCTTCTTTTTGTGTAAATCCTTTGGCAACAAGCCTAGCTTTATACCTTACATTATTGATCTCTTTTTTTATTTTAAATAACTATTTACATTCCACAAGAGAGCATGCATCATGTTTTTTCACAAGAATCCAAGTTTTGTTGTCATGTAGGGATTTCATTTCACATTTCATTGCTTCAATCCATTTATCAGAATCAGTACAAGAAACAATTTCTTTAAAGGTTTTAGGTTCAGAAGAGTCAACATTGTTAAACACATTGAATGCATACATGGACAGATTACAGCCATCATACCTAGAGGGAGCCTTGATGGTTCTCCTAGGTCTATCTCTAGACAATTGGTAATTATCTAAGTTCACAAGCTCAGAATCATGCTCATTAGATTGTTCATGTTCAGATTCAGATACATTCATATGAGCATGCAAGTCAGAATCAGACTCATGGTTTGATGCAGAATCAGTGGGATTAATGTTATCATGCACATGAAGATGATCATTTGGATCATTAATCTCAGGCAAGACTGGTGGAGGAGGGTCCACCTTAGACACTGCAGGGAAGAACATAGGAATATCAACTTTCTCCACCCCACAAGGAGCATCAGAGTGTGAGGATTCATTCAAACATGGGAAATCAGATTCATTAAATGTCACATCTCTACTTATGCAAGTTTTGAAACCATGTAATGTTTTATCCCACAGTCTATACCCTTTGACACCATCAGGGTATCCTAAGAAAATGCATTTTCTAGCTCTAGGCTCAATTTTACTAAGCTTTTGGTGAACATAAGCACTACAACCAAAGACTTTTAAGTTTGACAGGCAAATGGGCTTGTTTAAGAACATAGATTCATGGAGTTTGCCTTTTAAAGGGATAGAGGGAGATCTGTTAACCAAATAACAAGAAGTCATTAGAGCTTCTCCCAAAATTTTTTTATCAAGGCTTGAACCAGTCAATAGGCTTCTGACTCTCTCAAGGAGAGTCATATTCATTCTTTCAACAACCCCATTTTGCTAGGGGTTGTAAGGCACTGACTTATGCCTTTTGATTCCCATTTCAGTACATAGATTGTCCATTGCATGATTGCAGAATTCTAAACCATTGTCAGTTCTTAAACACTTTATTTTCTTGTTGGTTTGATTTTGAATTTTAGCAACCCAAGCAGAGAATTTATTGAAAACATCAGATTTGTGTTTCATTAAGAAAACCCAGGTTTTTCTTGAGAAATCACCAATAACAGATAAGAAGAACATGTTTCCACCATGGGTTGGGACCTTTGCAGGTCCCCACACATCTGCATGAATGTATTCAAGAATGTCAGAGCTCAACTGAGCTTTAGGATATAGAACAGACACAAGGAAATGCAACTTGTGTTGCTTTCCCATCAAGAAAGGTTCACAGAAGGACATGCTAGAAACCTTATCATGTTTGAATGCACCAGATTTACTCAAGATTTCTAAACCCTTGTTGCTCATGTGCCCTAATCTAGCATGCCATAATGCAGTCTTATCACTTTGGACCAAGTTAGCAGATTGAATAGGCACAGAGAAAGCATGCACAACATAAAGATCTCCCTTTCTAGGGGCATCAAAGTAAATTATGGAATTTAATCTAAACTGAAAGCTTTTGTGATTTACAAAACCAAAGAGCATTTGATCAGCCAGTTTAGAGACAGACAGAAGGTTAAATTTCAATTTGGGAACATATCTTACATCATGAAGTGTTATCATGCTTTCATTTTCAAATTTTAAACACACATGTCCTTTTCCAACTATATCACAGTGCTGACCATCAGCCAAAGTAACAAATCTGGAATTCATGAGTTGCAAGTTGTGAAACATGTGCTTATGTGGAGTGACATGAAATGTACAGCCAGAATCAATTAACCATTCAGACTTATGCACTGACTTTGACACAGTATTTGAGAAGTTGATGAATTGGAAATCATTGTCAGAATTCACCATATAAAGTTCACCATTTTCATGTTAGTTATAATCTTCATCTTTATAGACATGATTTTCAAGATGTTCAAAATGCATCACATTATTAGCATTGTTATTCCCAAACCCCCTGCCTCTTTTTGGTTGCTTACACCTATTTGAGAAGTGTCCTGGTTTCCCACAGTTCCAGCAAGTCTTTTTGGGATTGAAATCAAAGTTTTGGTGTTGAGTAGGGAAACTTTGTCTGGGAGGATGAAGAGAGGAGCTATGACCAGAGTTTTGGGTTTGGCTTTGATTTCTGGGATGTTGGGAGTAAATTTCAACTTGATTGTGAGTTCTGGTATGAGATGGGAGATTTTGTGCAGAGTTCATTTCTCTCCTATGCCTTTCAGCAGCAAGGACGCTAGGATTTTCAGGGTTTGGTCTAAAAGGTTTCATGTTGTTGTTTCTGTTAACATAAAGTATTTCATTTTGTAAAGGCTTGGACTACAATTTTTTTATTTCATTTTCTTTTGCCTTTAGCCCAGAGACAATCATATCACATGTAACTTTGGATCCTCCATATTTCAAGGCTGATTTTACTTTAGAAAAGACTTCAGGAATAGCACCAAGGAGAATCTGAGGGGCATATTTTTCTAGAGTGTCATCCCTAGCAAGTTTTAAATCTTTCAAAAGTTTATTAAAATCATGCATGTTTGAATCAACATCTTTAGAATGATCCATTTGAAAAGTCATGATCTGATTTTGCAAGGAATATGCATATTCTTCAAAATTAGCAACAAATAAGGATGTCAGAGCATCCCACAGATCTTTTGCACATTTATGGTGAGAAACTTGTCTGACAACAACACTGCTTAGATTTAACAAAATTGTAGCTCTAGCACCAGCATTCATTTTAACAAGATTTTTATCTGCTTCATTTTCATCAATTCTTTCAAAAATAGTATCTTGCAGATTTTCTTTTGTTAAAATACATTCAACCTTTGTTTGCCAATCACCAAAATCATCCTTTCCATTGAAAGGAACATCACTCAGATTATTCATATTTTTCACAGATTCACTCAGAATCACACAAAAAACATAGAACTTCACCAAAAAACTCAGATTTTACCACAAGAACAACAAGATCACAGAAATCACCCAGAACAGGAGGAAGCACCTCCACAGGCCCAAAGATGGGTGCACCAGGGGAATCTAGAGCTAAGGCTAGCCCAGTTCTCAGCACAGATTGATCCGTGGAGCAGGGGTTCACTCAGGTCAATCCCAAAACCCAACTAGGCCAATAAACCAGACTTAGTTCACTAAGTCTATTCACAAGAACTCTTAAACCAGAGTTTTCAACACAGATTCCAACAAAAAACAGGAATCACTCCAAACAGAGAACCGCAAAATTCACAGAAAACTTAATACAAGCCCAAAAAACAACAGCAGGACTTTAATAACACAAGAACAACCCAGAACCCCTTTTCTACTGAAATCCCTTACTCAAAATTGCTATCAGGGCAACCCGCTTTGAGGAGACCCACAGAGGAATCCAGACGGTCCCGACCGTAAGCAAGTTTTGAGAAATAGCTTGGAATGCCAAGGGACAGACATAGTCAAGAGCGGAAGTAATCAAGGTACAGGATTGAAAAAATACCACACAAAAAGGTTTAGGGATTAGGCTTTATACCAGAGCCGGTTCTTCTAGGTAGGGAAGAACCGGTTATACCTTTTCAAGGAGCCCGACGGGGGCGAGAGAGGCGCGACCCTTATCGGTGGCGGGGTGAGATAGATGAAGGCAGGAGAGTGCCCCGGCTAGACCAAAACCAAGCTCTGATACAACTGTTGTGGTACAAGCCTAGCTAGGGTTCACTACTTGATTTTCCGCCCCTTTGCGGTCTATTTCACTTGCTACTCAAGTAGCTAGAACCCAAGGGTGTACTATTACAGTTGATTACAATAATAAAAATAAGGGAGCAAGCTTGAGTTCTTCACAACAGGGAGGGCTTCTTCTCTGGAAGCCTCAGAGGAGAAGGTCTTATGGACCTTCAAGGTTCTTCACAGGCTTTGGGGCACCAATCGACAGATCTATAAAAGAGCACACAAACATAGTGAGCTTAGAGAGAGAGATAGCCGTAGATCAAAGTGACAAGAAAAGACAGAGAGGAGTTCGTGGTGGGAAAATGTGCTCGAGGCACGGTGGCTCAGATTTTCCCACTGGAGACGGCTACGGCAACTCCGACGACCGAAAAACACCCAGACCAAAGGAAGGGGATGGCGAGATGAGGTTGGGTTGAGGAACAAAAACGGGCACACACACAATCTCTCTTTCACCAAAAGTTCCTCCACTACACTCATAGGCCAAACAAGAATTGAAGTACAAGATTCCGGCCAGAGAAACTGAGGGTGGCAGCTGAGAAGATCTAGAAAGAGAGAGAGAGAGTAGATTAGAGATTCGAATTTTATGTGGCTTTGGGAGAGAAGGGGGCTCTCTCGCACATTATAGAGAGTTCCAGAACATAGAGAATGATAAACAGCAATAATGCAGAGTAAAGAGGGAGTTGAAACATCAGGTTAGGGTTAAGGGTTAAGGGTAGTGGGCCGGGTAGAAAATAAATCAAATGGGCCTGGAAAGGGAAAGACCAAATGGGCCAACCTGAATAGATCTGATTAATCCACTGGTGGCAGTTTAATGTCTATAGCCGTTTGAAGCTTTAAATGAATTAGCCATTTGTCTTTATTGACTTCTGCTCAAAGATCATCAGGATCTTTCCAAGATTTCCTGTTAAGATCTTCATTGACTGCTTGTCAGAGAATGAGCATATATTTTGGCTATCAGTTCTGAACATTCACCTGATGGGCTTTCAGCTATCTCAACTTTCATCTCTGAGATTGTCCAGTTAGCAGTTCCTCAGGCTGCCTTAAGCTTCAGTTTTGGATCAGTCCAGTGAAGCTGCCTTGGCAACTTAGCTTAAAAAGCTTTCAGTTTTGGACTGCCAGTCAGCTGATTGAGCTTTTCTCTCATTAAACTGATCATTGGTCAGTTCAGTAATGGCTCAAAGCTCTTTGAGCTTTTTCTCCCAGTCAAACTGATCTTTGATCAGTTTTTGGTTTTGCTACCTGATTCTTGATCAGTTTAGCTTTAGCTTTTCAAGCTGGCTCTACTCTCATCAGTCTATCTTGGTTTTCAGCTTAGACTGATGGTTACTCATCTGTGGATGCCTACCAGTCTCCAAAGTCCTCTTCTTCTCTTAGCTTTTTAAGCTTTGAAGAGTTGACTCTGACTGGTCTGATCAAGGCAAGCTTTAGCTGGTTGATCATGCTTCAGTACAACTGACTCTCATTTCAATTTGACTTTGTCTGAAGTCTTATTTGATCATTGCCCCCAAATTTCAGCTTTAAATAACCTGCAGTTTTTCATAGGATCATCAAATATGTTTTGACATTTCATCAAAACCATAAGTTGGATCATTCCAATAATTTTCCCAACAATTTCTCCCTTTTTGATGATGTCAAAACCAGTTGGTTTGATGATGGAAAACTGTATGAGGTTATTTTTCATGGATGACCATCTAAGCAGCTTGTATCAGTCTTAGATGCTTATAACTTTTAGAAGCTTATAAGTTTTGTCATTCATGATTGTCAAGACTTTGATATAAGTATCAGAGCCAAGAAAGTAGATGAGTATTAGATTAGGGTTGACATTTGATCTTACGAGTTTTATCTTTCAGGCATCAAGATTTTTACTGTCATAAGTTGTGGCATGAGTGGCCTTAAGATATTTTATTACTCATTTGCACAGCTTGAAGAAGGTTCAAATGTTTCAGTCCTAAAGTAGCTCAATTCTGATTATTATGCAGATTTTGTTAAAATTAAGAGCATATTGAAAGCATTAAGGTATTCATAGAGACATATCAAGATAATAAGAATGTACTTGTATTAAGAACAAGGAGTATATTTAGAGACTGATTGAGCAAAGAAGATGAAGAAATTTAAAGAAGTAATAGAAAGAGATAATATCAAGAATTGATATTTTAACTTCTTTCTTCAGTTGGAACTGTTCACCATTCAATTCCTTCTTTTTTTACTCGATTCTCCCTTCTCCCACTTACAAGAGGAGATACCCGGTATGCTATGGATACCCCAAAGTTGTTGTTGCTCCAGCTGGGCATTCTCCAAGGTCCAAATACCGCTTTGAGCTTGTTGTTGCTCAATTTGGACTTCCCCTTAAAGAGCTTCCCCTTGAGAGATAGCTTCCCTCTGAAGCTGTACCTCTCTTTGTACTTCTCTTTGAATGTCATCCCAAAGAGCTAAATCTACATCGCCTTGCTAGTTTCCATCATGTGTTGTTCCACATGCTTTTCCATCATTAACATACCCTTCCCCCTTTTTGGTATCATCCAAAAGGGCAAGCTGATGGAAATCATCGTGTGGCAGTGATAGCTGTGGCAGAAGAGAAAAAGAAGTGGCCAGCAAGTTGTCGGCGATGTGGGGAGCTTGGGGTGCAAGCATGGGAGTGGACAATCATGCAGAAGGCTCCTCAATCGGCATCAGTTGGTCAAGATCAGATAGAAATGAGAGATCTTGACCGGAGGTAGAAGCTGACGCGAGTTCGAGAAGTGAATCGTCCGGGAGGTTTAAGAGGGGGTCCTCTTGAAGAGGAGTTGTAGATGAGTTTGAGGGCTCATAGTTTGGATGAGGTGCATCATGAGGCATCGAGGTTTGAAACCTTTTACTCATGGAATCCATGATTTCAGGAAGAGATGGTGGTGAATTAAGTGGATAGTTCATCCAGCTTCGGTTCCATTGTAACTCTTCTATCCAAAAAGTGTAGCATTGTCTGTCCACCATGTGCAACATGGTGGCCTCATCTACTTGGAATCTCCAAAGATGATACTGGAGACATCTTCGAAGGTGCTCGAAGAGGAAGGGATTGAGATCTCTTATTTGACCAAAATAGCTTTGCAGCTGATGGTCAAGGCTTGCATAGAAGCCTTCTTCCAGAAGTTTTGGGGCAGCGATGTAGGGAGGCGCGCTGGTGGCAGGTGCAGTGGACTCATCACTGATGGAAGTGAAAGAGTCACTATCAGTTATAGACTGACCTGCATTAGTTGTACGGTCAGCATCAAGGAGCAGCTACTTTCCTTTTGCTTAGCTGGGAATTTCTGTCAGCTGAAGTCTCGACTTCCTAGGGCAGCTAATTATTCCATGGTGTTTTCTATGGATATAAACTATAGGAAGGAGATCTCTTCTGGTGAGATTGACTCCACAAGGAACTGCTCCAAGTTGCTTCTCTAGGATGTGACTGAGTCAATTGGCAAATCACTAACTTGGCTTTGAAGTTGCCAAAGGTTAGATCGATCTCAGCACGCCTCACATGCCTACGAAGCTGGGCCAACACAAAGTCTGCCCAATCTACTTTGCATCTATAATATATGGCGGCCATGAGGTGAGCGTTGTTATCATTGAACTGCGCATTTGTGATGCTACTAAGAAAAGTATGCATCACAATGTCACTGATCTGAACTATCATTGGAGGGAGACTATCCTTTAAATTATTTGAGAAGTCTCTGTGATCAACATGTGGAAGCTTCCAGCCATTCCACAACTCCAACTTAGAGGGGAGTGCGAGTTCATACACCGGTTGACCCGCATTAGGTTGCTGGAACAGGTTGGTTAACACCTCTTTATCGATGGTGATAATCTAATCATGGACAACAGAGATTATGTTGTAGCCCTCGATCTCCGCATAGTAGTAGAACTTGGCTACAAGCAGAAGATGTGTCTTCTTGGGCTTAGATGTCATAAAAGACAAGAGCCCGCATGTCTTCAACAAGTGTAAGATCATGCTTGTCCTTGCTGAACCTATTCGAGCTTGAAGATACTTTTGGTCCAGAAACTTATCCTTTCTGAGCTTCTTTAGAAGACGTGCAATATTCATTGATTGAAATGGAAGAGCCATTTTTCGATGTGAGAAAATATTAGCTAGAGAATAGCTTTGGATAAGTGGAGAAGAAGACAAGGAGAAGGAATATCTTTAGAGTTCTATTTTCATCTCAACTTCTCCACTGCTTATAAAGCAGTAATTTTGCATGCATTTACCATAGCAATTGAGTGCTTCTGGCTGATCAGCTATCTGATTTGATAGAAAGTTAGCTGAGGTAATAATGCATGCATCTCAGCCGTCCACTTGGACTATTGCTTTTTAATCAAACGGCTGAGATCTGAGGATTTTGAAAATCTGGGTAGTTGCCATAAATAGCCAAGTATTTGCCAGAAGATTTGTTATTTATATCCCTCAGAGCAATTCGTCCATTTATACTTTAATGCTTAGTATATAGACTTAATATATACTTTAATGCTTAGTATATAGACTTAATGGCAACTCATATGAATAGTAAGCTTAATTTGAAGTTATAATGATAACTATTCAAAAATAAGCTATGTGGAATAAAGAGTAGAGAAGCTTATCAAGGATGATTGATCATGCAGCTAATGAGAGTTTGAAGAATGCTTAGGTGTCATTTTCCTGCTTAACTGATGATACATCTTTCAAATTGATTTAATCAGTTGTGTTAATCAGCTATTGATTGACATTTTGTAAGTTTCCTCTTCTTGAGTGGTCGAATTGGGTTAGCTTCTCCACATTCTCTTGAGCTGGTTGACCTTTTCCTTTTGGAAGTTGGACTGAGAGAGTCCTTAAGATGATCAGTTCTGTTAGTAGTCTCAGCTTGCTGAAGTTTCTTAAGAGCAACCACTGAGGTGGTCATTTTTAAGGTGATCAGCTCTTTAATTCCTCTGCGGGATGAGCTGGACTGATGTTTCGTCAGTTTTGTAGCTCTTGAGCAAGACTTGATAAGTGGAGTGACATAGCCTCGGGATAGGAGATCTGGTGATGTGGCAGTATCCTCATCGTCATTAGCTCCATTTTGTCCACGGTGTTGACTCCTAGGGGTTGCCACAATTTCTATGTGAGATAGAGCTTGATCTATCTTTTCTGTTACCCCTACAACTTGTAGTGATGCTTCTTTTGACTGAATTGGCTCAAAATTCAGGTTAAGGCAACATTGATCGACTGAATTGTTGACAAACTGCTTTTCAGTTGCAACTTCTTGCGATCTCAAGCTGGCTTGAACATCAACTAGCATTACCCTAGCTGGAATGTTATTATCAAGTCGATGCTTCATAATCCGCTGGACTTGCACAATCATTGGAGGAAATGGATTTGAAGCCCCAATCCATTTAATGCTACAAGTCTCTTTACGTTGTTAAAAGCTCATGCCATGAAAGATAGTTAGCAAGAAGTGCGATTGGATTGACATAGAATGTCTCCAGTTATACCAGTAGAAATACCGGTGTAGTTGTTTGAACAACTGGTTGTCTTGCTTGGCAACATAAGTGAAGTGAGTGAGAAGGAGATTTGTTATATCCTTCTGCGCACTCTTGACTGCATATTCGCCACTGTAAAAAGTGCGAATATTGTCTTCAGTCAGCTGAAGAGGAGGACAAGTTCTCCTGAAGTAATCAGCTCCATAATTTGGATGAGGAATTCCGATGAATTGAATGAGCTCATCTGGATCAGTGCAGGGCTTGAAGTCAACTGATGATCCATTCTTGGAGTGTGGAGAAGAAACTTCATTGGCAGTTGAATTGCTTGAAGTTGTATTGCCAGTTTTCGCTTTGGATCTCCTCTTCTTCTTGAGTGACTGAAGATGTGCTATCCCTTTCTTAGGAATCTAGTCAGAGATGAGGACTGATAGCGCGTCATCATTTGAAAGATTGAGCATATCTTCCCGAAGCTTGCTCATTCGTAGAACAAGTCCTACTTTGGACTCAAATTTCCCAGTCTTCTTTGAGTCGGCAGCTTTGATGACTTGATGCTTGAATTGGGAGAATACAAATTCTGCCCAATTTACTTCCAATCCTTAAATAAGGTATATCATTACCTTGTATCTCTCTTGAGTTAATTGACTCAAGCTTCTAATGGTGCCGAACATCATTTTGTTCATAACATCGAGCATAACTCCATACTCGGGCTTCAAGTCAGTTTTAGTTGTGGTAAAATTAAACTGCTTAGTGCAAGTTGAAGCACGCCATTCTTTCCAGTATGGTTCAGCTGAGTCTTAAAGATCTTGAACCCTGGAGCCTTTTCTGGGAAGTTGAAAGATTTTTGCAACCTTTCTCTCAGTGATATGAAGTTCGTTTCCTTGAACCACTGAGTGTATAACCTTCCCATCTGCATATACCTTTGCTTGAAGCAAGAACTCACCAACCAATTTTTGTCTAAAGAACCTTGGAGGAGTTTCAAGGTAGTGCAAAATTCCAGTCATGTGAAGATTGACCAGAAGAAAAGGATTATTTGATTCTTTAAGAATCAATTGGAATTTCTGCCTTTCCAGAAATTTATCTCTCATCATTTGCTCTTTGAAAGAAGTAAGGGCTTTGGATAATTCAGCCATTTTTTGAAAATTTTGGCTAAGTTTGAATTGAAGCCTCTTAAGAGAGAGAGAGAGAGAATACTCTTTTTAAAAAAAAATTCTTAAGAGAGAATGAATTGCTTCTCTTCTTCTTCTTCTCTTTTTTTTAGAGCAAAGGGATTTATGAGTGAGAGGAATGACTCATAAATTTGTGTTGGTTGAAACAATTAAATAGTGTCTTATCATTTTTGAATCGTTGAGCCTTAATGACTGTGAAATATGTCATTGATTTATCAACGGCTAAAAATTCAAAATAGATGTTGCCATGTTATTAATTTTGAAAAGAGAATAATATTTTTATATTTCCCAAAAGAGAATTTTTGAGTACACTGAATCACAAGATAGTAACTAAGGAGTCTTGAATCAGCTTTGCTTGATCAGGCTCTTAGTCTTCCTTGTGTTCAGTTCTTCTGCTCTTGGCGGCAGGCATAATGGGGCTACTTCCCCCTTCATCAGAGCTAGAGGACTCACCGTCAGTTAATTGAAGTCCGGTATGGGCTTGAAGCTTCCTTATCAGCTTCTCATGCTACTTCAACTGTTGTTCAATGTTCTAAAGCAGCTCTTCTTGATGAGCTATTAACTGGCTTGGTGGTCTCCTTGACTGATCATCTGCAGGACTCGACTGATCAGTTGCGATGGTCAGTTGTAGATCATCTCTCCTGGATGATGCTTCATCTCCATCTTCAGCAGTTTCTAGTTCCGCAAAAGGAACTGTCTTGGACTGATCGACTACTTGCTCTACTGATGTGGTTGCCTAATTGATCTGTATCTCCCAGATTAATGGTATCATAGTGGCTCGACTGAGGAGGAGTTTCCGGATGAGCTTGAGTCTGAGCTTGTAGTACAATTTGGATCGGATCAGCAAAGATCACTATGTCCCGCACATCAGTCTGTATCTCCAGCTGAGTAGCTTGATCAGCTGGATCTTCAGCAGTGATTTGATCATCAGCTGGTGGAGGGGATGGCTCTGTTTGGATAACAGGAGGAACTGAGGGTTTAACTGGTTCCTCAGTTGTTTGAGATATTGCTAGTGGTTGACAAGTCTCTTTTTGGAGGAAAATCTCCATCTTAGTAGCTGGTGACGACTCATCAAATACCAACTGTCTGGCCACTTGATGAATTGCAGCTTGTCTAGATGTGGAGGCTCCATCTACTGTGTCATGAAGAATTGCTTGTTCTTCTCGTCTGATTTTCTCCAAAGCTTGCTGCTGTTGGGCTCTTCTGATTCTCAAGATTTCACCTAACACCCAGTGTTGATGAACTTGAGGATGTCTCTAATTTCATTGATCTTCTTCGATACACAGCTCGGGAAGCTCAATTTGAGCTAATTTGAGAAGATCATTCATTAGATGAGCTAATGTTTGCTCAGCTGGCTGCTTTTGACATTGTCGAATAGCCAGCATTTCTTTCAGAATGTGGATTGGATTTTGTTCTGGAGTTCCTTGTCTTGGCCGCATTATGCTCCACTTTTCTTCTCTTCTCCAGAAGCTCATTCCATGGGAGGCAGTCAGAAGAAAGTGAGCTTCTGAGTTAAAGCAATGTCTCCATAGATATCAGTAGTAGTATCTGACAAATGCTTTGTAAAGAGCCTCTGATCCAACCAGGTCTGTTGCAAAGTTGGTCATAATAAATTTTGTAACTTGAGCATCTGCCCAGCTTTTGATAACTTCAGCTCTTAGAAGAGCTCGTATGTTTTTACTTGTTTCTCCCATTGGTGGACATGTTATCCTAAAGTACTCGGCTCCTGGGTTGGATCTGAGGTTGATGTAGATCCTGGATGCTCTTGCTGTAGAGGTTGAGCCTTGATTGGTGTTCTAATCAATTGACTAATTGGCAGACTATCTTTTGGATCAGAGTCTTCTTTGTGTGATTCTTTAAGAGCATTCTTTCCTTTTCCATTGGCTTCCTTCTCACCCATCCTTACTTTAACTCCAATTTTTATGCTAGTAGCCTTGAGACCTTTTGATCATTTTATGGAAGATGGAAAGTAGTCACCATTTTCCATTGGTAGTGTTTTAATTTCATCTCCCAGAAAACTGAGCGTGTATTCAAGCAACTTACTGATTCTGCTGACAAAACACATCTTCTGATGAAAAGTCTTTTCACTCCAGTACTTTTCCAAGATATCTACGAACTTCTTGATCTGCCTGTAGAAGAATCCCGCCCAATCAACTTTGATGTTCATGTCTATAGCATGACAAATTTTGTACTTAAGCTCTGTCATCATAGAGTGATTTCCTGCCACTCCAATCATCATTCTTCCAATGATGCCAGCTAGGAGTTGATACTCTTCTTGAAAGCAGGATGTTGAAGTAGGGATTCTATAGGGATTATAGCAGTCTGCTCCTCTTCATCGATTGTAAGTTTTTGACTGATTGACTTCTACTTCATCTATCTTCAAACCTTCGTTGGGTAGATGAAAAGCTTATGATAGTAGCTCTGGAGTGATCTCAATTTCTACTCCTCTGATTTGAGTGATAATTCTGTCATTTTCTCTTTTTGAGTTCAAATAGAACTTGCAGATTGGCTCAGGATATTTTCTGGAGGGTGTTTCCTTAAGGAATTTTAACAGTCCTGCCTCGACTATTTTCTGAATGATTTCTTCAGAGAGAGGAGAGTTGGAACACCTTTCTCTGTAAGTGTCTTGAAGAAGAAACTGATCTTTAAAAATGGTAGTTTTAAATCTCTGAGAGGATTCACCAGTTTCTCTAAAATTGAACTTTCTTTGAACAACTGGTGTGTGTGTTTTGGTCATGATGTTTGAGAGATATATGTTGAGTAAAATCTTAACAAATTCAACGTGTTTTTGAGAAAAATGAGTCTCTGAGGCTTTCAAAATGAAGACGTGAAGTAGGTGAATAATTTTGGGATGAATTGGATTAGTAGAGCTGGAAGTTCAGTTCGGCTATCTCTTATATAGAGGGGATATTGAACTAGAGGCAATTTGACGGTTGCATTTTCAGTGTTTGGATCTATTCAATGAACCCATCGGTTCGATTTAGAATCTATCCGTTGAAGATTAATGAGGAGAAAGAGTGTGGGTCCAACGATAATATTAAGATGACACGTTATTTTGCCATTCAGTAATAAATTCAACTTTGAACTTATCTAGTTATAGCTCTCCTTCAGTCTCCTCGTGGCATTAAGTTGCTGACATCATCAGTTGGCCTTGTGAACCGATGATCCTTTTTGGCTTGTAGTGATCAGTTCCAGCTGGAATCTCCTTAGCTTTGAGTCCTTTGTCAGCTTAAGCTGTCCTCTTCAGCTTTGCTCCGTCTAGGCTTGTCAGCTGCTTCCTTCAGCTGAAGTTTAGCCTTCTTCAGTCAATTTTGGATTCAACTGCTCTCATCAGTTGACCATGACTGGTTGAGAACTG
Organism: Perilla frutescens; assembly: GCA_026008535.1. Classification (NCBI taxonomy): domain Eukaryota; kingdom Viridiplantae; phylum Streptophyta; class Magnoliopsida; order Lamiales; family Lamiaceae; genus Perilla; species Perilla frutescens. Next base: position 64,510,132 of record BRKX01000003.1, on the reverse strand, counting down.
ATGCCTTCTGTGATCAATTTACTCATTTTCATTCATCAGATATGGGCTCATCAGTTTAAGCTCCAAAGCTTAGCTAACTGATGCCATCTTGGCTCAGTTCTCATCTTCAGCTAGAGTGCTCCTCTTCACTCTTTTTGGCTGATCATCGTCCTCCTTTGAAGCTAGTTCGAGCAATCCAAGTTGGATGCACAACTCTAAAAATCTAGCTTCTGGCAATGGCTTGGTGAAGATATCAGCTATCTGTTTCTCTGTGTTGACATATTTGATGGATATGTCCTTCTTCTCGATGTGATCTCTGATGAAGTGGTGCCTGATATTAATGTGCTTCGTCCTTGAATGCAATACTTGATTTTGAGATATTGCAATAGCACTATTGTTATCACAGTAGATTGGCACTTCTTCAGTCTCCACCTTATAATCTTTTAGTTGTTGCTTCATCTATATGATTTGAGCACAACAACTTCCAGCAACTACATATTCTGCTTCAGTTGTTAACGTGGTAACTGAGAGCTGCTTCTTGCTAAATCAGGATATCAGTTTGTTCCCAAAAAACTGACATGTTCCACTGGTACTTTTTTTGTCGATCTTACATCCACCGAAGTCTGAGGCTGAGTAGCCGATAAGACTCAAGCTATAATTTCTGGGATACCATAATCCTATATTTATGGTTCCTTTGAGGTATTTCATGATCCTCTTTGCTGCTTCGAGATGACTTTTCTTCGGGTTGGCTTGGAACCTTGTACACAGTCCGACTGAATAGGAGATGTCTGGTCGGCTGGCCGTAAGATAGAGAAGGGATCCAATGATTCCTCTGTAGTGCGTCTGGCTGACTGATTCTCCTTCTTCATCAAGAGTCAGCTACATTGATATATTCATTGGGATTTTGAGAATCTTTCCCTTATCAATTCCAAACTTTTTAACAAGCTCTTTGGTGTATTTAGCTTGACTGATGATGATTCCGTCTTCCAGCTGCTTCACTTGGAGTCCTAGGAAGAATGTCATTTATCCCACCATGCTCATCTCGAATTCACTTTGCATCAGTTGAGAGAATTGAGTGCAGAGATCTTTACTCTTGGATCCAAAAATTATGTCATCTACATAAATTTGGACCATTAAGATCTCAGCTGATCGTTCTATTCTGAATAGAGTATGATCGATGACTTCTTTCTAAAACCCATTCTTCAGCAAGAATATTGTAAGGGTTTCATACCAAGCTCTTGGCGCCTGCTTTAAGCCAAATAGAGCTTTCTTCAGCTTGTAGACTTGATCTCCAATTTCAAATCCTGGAGGTTGCTCAACATACACATCCTCTTTGAGCATTCATTACAAGAAAGTACTTTTCACCTCCATCTGATAGACCGTGAAATTGTTGTGAGCTGCATAGGCGATGAACAATCTGATGGCCTCCAATCTTGCAACTGGTGCGAATGTCTCATCAAAGTCGATTCCTTCACTTTGAGAGTATCCCTTGGCTACCAGTTGGGCCTTGTTCCTTCTGATCACACATTGTTCATCCAGCTTATTGCGAAAGACCCACTTAGTCCCAATGACTTTTTAGGTTTTCGGTCTGTCAACAACAAACTAAATGTCATTTCTTGTGAACTAGTTTAGCTCTTCTTGCATTGCAACAATCCAGTCTGAATCTTCTAATGCTTCTTGGATATTAGCGGGTTCCATCTGCGATATGAAGTATGTGAAGAGAGCATGCTCAGTTAAACCTCTAGTCTGGACTTTGCTTCTTAGATTGCCAACAATTTTATCGACTGGATGGCTTCGGAGCCATTTGGGTATAGTGGCTTCTGCTACATCCTCAGCTGGTTTATCAGTTGTTCTTTCAACTGATCCTTCAGCTGATCCTTCGGCCCCGACTTGTTCATCATCTTCACTGATTCTTCCCCTTGTCTTAGCTCTGGGATTTGAGGCTTCACCGCAGTTGGTGTCCTCATTGATCAAGTTATCTTCAACTGGTCTAGAATCAGTTTCAATGCCATCTTCCAGTGAATCTTCGAACTGCTCTGGGATAATGTGATCAACATAATCCAGCAGTTTTTCACTAGGCAAGGCTTATACTGATGTACATTTTTTCTTCTTATTCCTGTAATCATCAGTAAGCTCATCAAATACCACATGACATGTTACTTCCACAATTAGTGTTCTTTTCTTGAACACTCTATAAGCTTGTGAATGAGGGGCATTATAGTCAAGAAAGATCCCCTCATCAGCTTTGGCACTGAAAGCTTTCAGCTGGGATTTACCATTGTTGTGGATGTAACATTTGCAGCCAAATACCTTAAAATAAAAGATAGAAGGTTTACGACCCTTGAATAACTCATAGGGTATTTTGTCATGTGTGATGACTATGACACTTCTATTCTGTGTATAGCAGGTTGTGTTAACTGTCTCTGCCCAATAGCATTCAGTTATGCTGGCATCTGCTATCATTGCTCTTGCTGCTTTCTTTAGAGTGCGATTTCTCCTTTCAGCTACGCCGTTCTGTTGAGGAGTTTTTGCAACTGAGTGTTCATGAGTGATTCCCAGTTCACTCAGGAAATTGATCATCTGCTGATTGACAAACTCAATTCCATTATCGGATCGTATCCTTTAGACTGATTTTCCCTTGTCGGTCTGTAGTCTTCTGATCAGCATTGATAGCTTATCAAAAGTCTCATCCTTACTTCTCAGGAACTCCACCCAAGTATATCTTGAGTAGTAATCTACTACTACAAGAGTAAACTTCTTGTCTCTGGGGGTTGGTGGCTTCACTGGTCCAAACAGGTCCATGTGTAGCAGCTATAGAATGTCAGTTGTTCCTTGAGGATGGCTTTTGTTCTTAAATGACGGCCTTACTTACTTTCCTTTCTGGCATGGTTCGTAGACACCAGTCTTCTTGTAGATTTCTTTAGGAAGCCCATCAACCAGCTCTTTCTTGGCCAGGTAGTTGATGGTTTTGTAGTTGAGATGGTTCGGTCGTCGATGTCACAACTAGCTTGCTTCAGTTGACCCTTTGGAGAGAAAGCAAGCTTCTAAATAGCCCGTTGACCAGTTAATAATGTACATGTTGCCTTTTCTTACTCCAGTCAGGAGTATGGCTCCAGTTGACTTGTCTCTGATGTCACATGAGTTGTTGCTGAAAACGACTGAGTACCCATTCTCACATAGCTGACTGATGCTTAGCAGCTTGTGCTTCAGTCCTTCAACATGTGACACGCCATTTATGACAACTTTTTCCTTGACTACAAACCCTTCTCCAATGGTTTGGCTCTTTGAGTTGTCTCCAAAGGTGACTAGTGGTCCCTTAACCTCTTTGTAACCGTTAAGATCTTCTTTGTCTCCGGTCATGTGTTTTGAGCACCCGCTATCCAGATACCAAGTATCTTTGACCTTTTTCTTGGATAGGATGCTCTTTCCCTGCAAAATAAAGATCAGGTTTTAGGTACCCATATGATATCGGGTCCTGAGAGGTTAATCAAATATTTGAGAATCCACATTCGCCACACTTTTAGCTTTTGTTGATTTAGAGATCCTTTAGAATTAGATATCCTGATCAATCTTGGACTCCTTCTAACTCTTCGATTGAGGGTTGGGTCCATTGATCCGTATCTCCGATGAGTATCAGGATAAAAGACTTCAACTAATATCCTCTCATCTTGTGACTTTGTTGCTCTTTGTCTTGGCCAGTTTTTGATAGGCCTTTGACTCTGAGCCTTTGGGCCTTTATGAGATAGCCCTTTTCCAAATCAGTTATTATGATACCCCGACCCTTTTTTGCTAAATTATAAATTATAATTTTAGTAAATGATTTCGAATTAATATTGTTGAATATTAATCATGTGAGTATGTTTGTATGTTATGCCGTTATTTTATTGCAGGTTATCTCACTCGAGCCGATACGTCATAGCACAGTGATGTTATACTAAGTGTATAACACAGTTTGAATTTTAATACTAAAGTGTCGAGTTATACGATAATGAATGAATGTTATTGCATTGAATTTTGTTTGCTAAAAACTTTGAACACCTTAACGCTGAGTTGATCGGGGGTCTCGCTTTTTCAGTGTGTATTGAAAGTGCGCGCCCGCGGGGCGGTGAGCGCCCGCGGGGCGTGGGCGAGGCGCGCGCCCGCGGGGTGTGCGCGCTCGTGGGGAGCTTGGGCCGAGAGCCCCCTCGCGCGGTCGCGTGGGTCCGGAGACTTTCCTACCTATATATACCACACTTGTTCATTTCTTCCTCATTTCTTTCTATTTGGGCGATTTTCCTTCCCCTTCTCTCTACAAATTCTTGAACTTTTGGAGTGGATCCTTCCATCATCCTCCATCAACTAAGGTAACTTCATACCTCTTCATCTTGGTGATTTAAACACTCATTTCTTGTTGAATCAAACCTAGGGTTTGTTATCCAAAATTAGGGTTTTCACTTTTATTGATCCTGTTGCCTTGATATCTTGAACATATGGTTTATTTACCTCCTTGAGGCTATATGTGAAGTTATATTGAATTCCTATGGTTCATTGTTGCTAGGGTTTGGAATTCTTCCCTAATTTCCCTTTGTTTTGTTGATAATTGTATGGAGATGTTATGAGGGTTGTATGGGGTTGAGTTTCATGTATGTTAGAGCCCTAGAGTGAAGGTGTTTGTATTTGAAATGTTGGGTCTAAAGGATTTAAAATGAGTTATGAGCATGTGGTTTAAATGTGTTCCCGTAACGTGTTTGATCAAATGCTTCAAAGAGCTTTAATGTGTATTTTGAGTCCAAAATCATATTATGAGTTGGTATATCCAAAGTTATGTATATGGATATGTATGAAGTCTTTAAAGTAAAGTATAGCATAAGTTGGGTTAAAGTTATGATTTAATTGTATGACTCGACATCTAAAATGAAAAGAGGATTAAAAGGTGCTAGGTGACGTGTTGGGGCTCGAGGTGGACAACTTGTGGGCGACAAAGGAGTATTTCAAAGGTTGAGAAATTGAGAAAGCGTCTCTTAAGGTGGGGTAACTCTAAACTGTGAACACGTGTAAGGTTATAGTTATTGTTGTGCTTTGATTGTATAAGTATGAAGGGTCTTCGGACCAGAGATAAAAGAGATCCTTCGGGGTCAATAAAGAGACCCTTCGGGGTAGAGATCCTTTGGGATCGAACATAGACCTGTTAATGTCCTCCCTGGGGGGTAGTATGTCTGCGGACATCCCTACAGGGCCAAAGATGTTCATTAACGGGGGCATCATGATGTTTAGACCCTACGGGGTTGAGGCTAGTCTCCACAAAGTAAAGAAAAGTCCATATGTTATATTTTCACTTGTGGAATTAGCTATAACTGTTTACAATGTTCCCCACTGAGTATGTTGTTAAATACTCACCCCATTCATTCAATGAATTTCAGGTTGAGGAGTCAAAGCCGGGGTAGGAGCGTTGTGAACACAAGAGAACCCCACAAGCTTGTGTTTATCTTTTGCATGCTCTTCTTTTGAAAATACTTACATTATTATTATTATTACATTGATCACTCTTTTTGCTTTATGATCAATGATTATTGGGCATGGGAATAGCCCGATCTTTTGTAGGTTATGATGTATATAACTTGATATTATACAAAAATAATTTAAAGGCGGGTCGTTCGACCTTGGAGCCTATTATGTATGAAGTATATATGTTGAAATCGTGGATGGTAGACGGGTGGGTTGAGTAAGACCTATGAGCCTGATAGGTTAGATGTTTTTACTTAAATCTATGTTGTGTGATAAAATAGATATGATAGATTGCATGTTATAAATGTGGTTGTGAAAAATTTATATTGAAAATTATAATGCCTTACCTCATCATGCTATTATCATGTTTTGACCTTAGCTTCCGCTCATATTGAATATAAGCACACAAAATATGTAAGTAAATTGTATGTTAAGTGACGTGGCCAAACAGAGTAGTTTGGGGCGTTACAGTTATGATTGGGATTTACTGTTAATTGATCCCTTAAGTTTAAGTACTCATCATAATGGGTTGCAAAGTTACTTAGAGTAAATTCTTTCAGAGAGATTGATTTATGTTGTCTTACATAGTACAATCTTATGTGCATATTTCTCTTGGGATTCGAGGAATTCCCAGGTTGATGCACAACTGGCCTTTTTGAGGATAGGCTTGTCTGGAAGAGGTTGTAGCTCTTTGTTGAGCTGCTGATGGCATATTTTGAACTAATGGTCTTCTCTGATGGAATAACCTTGAGTGATCTTCAAATCTCGATTGGTTTGAAGACCTGGAGTGAGATGAAGGCTTCTGTTGAAAATTTGGCCTTGGACGAGCTTTTGATCGAGCAGTAGATCTGTGTTGATTTGCTGATCTGTGTTGAACTGGTGGCTTTGACTGAGCCCCAAGTCTTTGAAATGCTGACTGTCTTCAAGTTGCCCTACTCGACTGATCAGTCTGATTTTTGGGCTGAGCTTGAAGAGTTTCCAAGATGCCTTTATCTTTGGATTCCTCAACTAAGGGGGGAATGAGCTGGTCTTGTGAATCCTCTCAGGATTCCAGATTCACAGCTCTGAGCTACTGCCTTATCCTTTTCGGCGGCAGTATACCTGCTATATCCCAGCCCTGGACTCCCAGCTTTGATTCTCTGATGACTCAGAATTTCATCTAGAGTCTGAGATCCTTTCTTGAATTTGAGGGTCAATTCCTCTTTTTCAAGGATTTCTAGCTTGGGCTGCTCATTCTCAGCTTCCAATTCAGCATTATTCAGCTTTAGCTGATCCATTTTAGTTGACTGAGCTTCGAGACTTTTCAGTTTCTTGTTTTCAACACTTAGCTCATCAACTCTGCTTCTTAGTTCGTCATTCTCACTTTTCAGTTCAGTATGCATGCTTGATACATAAGCTAGTTGATCTTCTAGGATTTGTAACTGTTCGTCCAGTTCATTCCTAGAGATTGAAGCTTCATGTATATGATAGAAAGAGGTTATTGAATTAGACATACTAACCTCTTCATCTTTGTCGGCCATGAGACAAAGTAGAGCTTCATTATCTGAGCTATATCTGTCTGAGTCGATTCCAAATGCGTAGTCTGAGTCATCGAGGACGGCATTCTCGGAGTTAGCAATCATAGCTTTCCTTTTGAAGAAGCTCCTTCTCATCTTGGCCTTCTTATCTTCAGGAAGCTCGGGACACTCAAATCTGTAGTGCCCCTCGCTTGTGGCAGTGGAAACATTCCTCTATTTTTTTGTAAGCCACCCTGAATTGTTCAGCTGATCGTTCAGCTAGCTGCTGGTTTCTTTCTCTTTTGGCAGCATCGTCAGCTTGGGGTTGAGATGATTGTTGATCTCTGATATTTCTTAGATTTTTCGGTAATCTTGTCATTGACTGGATTTGCTCGTTTATATCCTCAGTCAGGATCTCCTTCTTGTCGATTGACTCTCTTCTTCAATCAGTCACCGATCCCCCTAGATTCTCTCTGACAGGTGAACCTCTTGGTCGGAAATTATTTCTTCCGTGGGCTTCTCTGAACCGATTTCTTTTAGCATAGAAAAAAGCATCATGAGAAGAGGAAGTGGATGCTTTTCTCTTTCGGTTCAGGATGTATTCATGAGCCTTGAGAGATCCAAACAACTCTCTGGGAGTAATGCTACTTAAGTATCTTGACTCTTTAATAGCAATTACTTTCATATCCCATTCATCTGTGAGATTGTCAAGAACTTTTGAGTTCATCTCACTATTGGGATAGTTTCTTCACAGGTTGCTCATCTCGCTTAGTATGCCAAGAAATCTTATTTCTAGGCTTGAGATGCTTTCTTCCGGCTGCATCTTGAAAGACTCATATTTATCGACTGCAAGCTGGTGCTTGTTACCTTTAATAGCTTCGGACTCTTTGTAGAGATCTGCAAGCAAGTCCCAAATCTCCTTCGCTGTTCTGCAGTTTTTTGTGTCTTTCATGCGATCCTCATCTAGAGTTTGGAAGAGTGTTGCTTGAGTAACAAACTCCAGATTCTTCAACTTCTTCTCTTCACCCGTGAGAAGATGTATTAGTTTTGGGATCCTGGCTGGTTGGTTGACGTCCATGATGTGGGCTTCATTATCCATCATAATAATGATTGGACCATCTTCAATCACTTCCCACATATTCTCATGGATGGAGCATAGATGAGCTTTCATCCTCCTGCTCCAGTTGTCATAATTCTAAACTGAAAAAAGAGGTAGCTTATGGTTTCCCATAGCTTGAAATGTTAGTACAGATAAAAAGATCTGATTCAAATGATCTACAGAAACGGTTGATCCTTAGAATGAACCGCTCTGATACAACTTGTTGGTCCCGGTGTGAGTCTATGTAAGTTTAGAGGGGGGTGAATAAACTGACTTCAAAAACTTAAAATAGTTACGGAATGTTTAGGGCCCTAACTCGCTTAGACTTATTTTATCTGCACTTGTTCAGTTGAGAAAGTGAGCTTGACCTGGAGCTGGGCTGATAAGCTGATCAGTTAGGACTGAGAGCTTGAGAGTTCAGCTTAGCTTGTCAGTGTAGCTTGTGCGCTAAAGTGTGCAGTTAAAGAACATGCAAAGCTTAAAGCGATAGATACAGCACACACAAGACTTATAGAGGTTCGAAGCTTCCTGCTTCTATGTCCTCTCTTCCTTGAGTAGAAGGGCAATTCACTATGCAAGAGTAAAGTTTCTTTATTACAATTACACAGTGAAGAAATTCTGTTGGACCAGAAAATGGCACCCTTCAAATCGAGCGCGGCCTCTTTTCTAACTGTTGTTGTCCCGGAAGAACGGACCTATCGGTACACACTCCTCCTCAACCAGTTTCTGGGTCGACAGCTCACACTTACCGGTCCCAACTGCTCGCTGAGACTTTAGGTGCTATTGTCCGTCTTTTCTCAATTTTAGATCTCGCTCGATCTTCAAGAGTACATTCTTGAAACTGGTATCAACTGAATTGCTCCTTTGTGCGTCTGCGTCTGAGCTGAGTAGTTGATCTTTAAAGTACTGAACTGAGAAGCTTTGCTCTGGCTGGAATTCTTCGTCAGCTAGCTGCTTGCTTGAGACTTGAAGCACGCCTTCTCAGTTATGACTTTTCGCACTTAAGAGGTTTAAGCTTTTGAGCTGTAGAGAGGGAAAAAGAAGAGCTCAATATCTGCAAAATAGCAAGAGTTAGTTTGGCGAAATTCTTGATCAAAATTGTATTCACTCTCTTTTTATAGATGAGTGATATTTTGACCGTTGTGATTGGTGGATTTGATTAATCCACCGGTGGCAGTTTAATGCCTGTAGCCATTTGAAGCTTTAAATGAATTAGCCATTTGTCTTTAATGACTTCTACTCAAAGATCATCAGGATCTTTCCAAGATTTCCTGTTAAGATCTTCATTGACTGCTTGTCAGAGAATGGACAGATATTTTGGCTATCAGTTCTGAACATTCAGCTGATGGGCTTTTAGCTATCTCGACTTTCAGCACTGAGATTGTCCAGTTAGCAGTTCCTCAGGCTTCCTTAAGCTTCAGTTTTGGATCAGTCCAGTGAAGCTGCCTTGGCAACTTAGCTTAAAAAGCTTTCAGTTTTGGACTATCAGTCGGTTGATTGAGCTTTTCTCTCATTGAACTAATTATTGGTCGGTTCAGTAATGGCTAAAAGCTCTTTGAGCTTTTTCTCCCAGTCAAACTGATCTTTGATCAGTTTTTGGTTTTGCTACCTGATTCTTGATCAGTTTAGCTTTTAGCTTTTCAAGCTGGGTCTGCTCTCATCAGTCTATCTTGGTTTTCAACTTACACTAATGGTTACTCATCTGTGGATGCCTACCAGTCTTCAAAGTTCTCTTCCCCCCTTAGCTTTTTAAGCTTTGAAGAGTTGAGTTTGACTGGTCTGATCAGGGCAACCTTTAAGCTGGTTGATCATGCCTTAGTACAATTGACTCTCATTTCAGTTTGACTTTGTCTGAAGTCTTAATTGATCATTGCCCCCAAATTCCAACTTTAAATAACCTGTAGTTTTTCATAGGATCATCAAATGTGTTTTGACATTTCAGCAAAACCATCAGTTGGATCATTCCAACAATTTTCCTAACAAGTATACAACTCTGTTATTATAATATTTTTTTATCATAACTGATCAAGATAGTAATCATAATAAAACACAACTATAATGATAAATACAAATGTAAGCAATGCTAATAATACTATTTAGCACAACTGAATATATAATGAATGTTAACATTGTCACCTACCACATATTCAAAAATCAATGCTAAAAAAGAAAATGGCAATGCTAAAACTTCAACTGACAATGCTAAAACTTTAGTATGGAGTTGCTAAAAACACAGAATGGCACACCTAAATACTAAATAGACTATCATGTTATTTTTATAAGTTGCATCAAATGACACAACATCTTCAAATAATGATTTTTTTTTCTTGAGATAAGATCAGTCTAAAATAGACATTTCAACTGATCATTCTCGTTAATAACATAATCAAAGAGCAAAGATTAAATAAGAAACAACTAATCACGTTAATGCTAAAAGTTATATATTATTTATTTGATCATGCTAAAACTAGTCACATTAATGCTAAAAATAATTACAACAATGCTAAAACCTATCATAGTAATGCTAATAATGTTGGTTTTGTATACTAGAAGACCTGTCTTTTGTATACATTATTAATAATGGTTTTATGATGATATAGAATGAATACAATTGCAGTCACTATTTGCATTTAAATTGTTATATTTATATGCATGTTCACTATACTTACATTGTAGATGATATGGTGTGGGTAAACACATGGTTAGATCATATCATCGGTTCCTTGTAATGCATTAAAAGGCTCACGGTTTAGATGTCACTGAACCTGCTATCGGTACGTCGTAGAATAATCTGATAGTTAGTTTGTCTTGACTACCTGATTATTCTAATACACGGTCAAGTGTATTGAGGAGGATCTACTTAGGATTCTATTCTCTATTCTGACCTTAAATGAGAGAATAAGAATCCACAGAGTTCGGGTTCTTAACCCCTATGTGTTGGCAGACATATACGTGTAGTGTTTGCAGCTTTGGTTTATCAAAGGGTGAGATTCTTTCATAAGGATCAATAATCTCGATATCTTGGGTTGTGACATTTACACTTATGATGGGTTGTGCAATATGTAGGGGCACCGTCTCCTGGTGCGCCAGTTTGATGGTGTCCCCTTGAGGAAATGCAAGTTCATGCTGAAACCCTGCAGATGGAATTTATTCCGTGCATGAGTAAAGCTTGTGTGGTACTACTCAAGGATAAGATATTAATTAATTATAGCTGTCAGAAGCTTACATAATTAATTAATGGGCATTATATCTTAAACGCGGGGAATAGCTGGACTAAAGGAGAAAGCATATTCAGAAATATGTATTAAATTGGTAGGTCAGTATTATTTCTTTAGTGGAATAAAAATAATACTTAATTTATTTAATAATATCCTAAGTTTATTGGATATTGGAAATTAAATAAATTATCAGGCCAATTTAATATTCTTCTAGATCCATGTTGTAGCCCAATATGACTTTAATGGACTGGAGATAGAAAAAGGGATAGAGGCCCAAACCCCGTAGGGTTGGGACACTGAAATTTTGACCACCTCCCCTATAAATAGGGAGGTGGGGGATGAAATTTTAAGAGTAATAATCAGCTCCTCTTGTGTTCTCTTTATCTCCACAGATTCCATACCGATCTAGTAGATTTTAGCCCACCCTGAAACTAGATTCAGTCCGGGAATACAACAGAAGATCAAGGAGTGGAATATCACTGTGGGGCGCCAATCATCATCATACACAACAAAAATATTAGACCTTTAATCTTGTCCTCCACCCGTCGTTTAATTTATAAGTCGTTTTTCGATTCTATGTTTCCGCTTTAGTAGAATCGTTTAAACCGGATTTGCATGTTAATTAAACTCGGTTAATTAAAACATATGAGATGCATGAATTTATGATCTACATGACATTAGGATTAATGAACATCCAATTAGATCCTGCGGTGGTTCAATTCGAAAAAAACCCAACAACTGATATCAAAGCAGGTTTTGGCACTGTTCTAGATTTAATCCTAGGATAAATTCGAGATACATGTTTAAATTTGATGATAAATTTATGGTGCTTAAATTTTCAGATTTAAATGTGTATGTATTTCGATTTTTTGTGTGTTTAAACTTGGATGAATTTTTGATGTATTTCGAAAATTCAAGTTTTGGAGAACACTGTGATTTTTGATCCATACCTAATTAGATTTGGAATGGTTTTTGATGTTTTCAATATTTCCAGATTTAATTAGTGTAGGTTTTGAAATTTTATAGATTCAAATTCGGATGCAATTTTGATATTAATCAAAAATTCGAATTTGTGTTAATCTATGTAATTTTCGTCCATAGAATTATTAGATTTGGAATAGATTTTTGTTAAGTCAAAATTTCCAGATTTAATAGGCTTAATGGTCGAAAATTTAGAGCATCAAATTTTCGAAAATTTGATGTCTTAAGTTCCCTAATTTTTGGTGTTAAATTTTCGGTCATGTTAGATAAAATTGGAGAAGATTTTGATGAAAATCAAATTTTCAGATTTATCTAGTATGTGGTTTCGAAAATTTGGGTGTTGGATTAAGATTTGATATTATTTGATGTATATCTTAATTTACCTGATTTTAATCTAGATAGTTTTGAAAATATAATTTTAAATTTGGAAGAATTTGAAGTGGATCAAATTTCCAAATTTAATTTATGGATATTTTCAAAAACTATGGGTTTAAAATTGGATAAGGTAATTTTGGATATATACAAATAATTATCAAAATCCAATTGTGATAAGATTTTAAATTTGGATAAGTTTTGGAAGATTTTGGATTGGAATCAAATCTCCAAACTTTATCCTTGAAGATTTAGATTCTTATGGATAATATTTGGATTAGATTTTTGATTTATATCAATATATCCAATTATTATTTAATTAGGGTGGTTAGAAAATATTAAATAAATTTGGTGGATAATTATAAATAATTTCCAGATTTATTTTAAGATATATTTTCGAAATTTAACAAGATTTAAATTGGTGGATAATTATTTTAATTTCCAATTTTTATTTTGTGGATAATATCGAATTAATTAATTTAATTAATTGTAAAATTAGAATATTATTTAATTTGTCATGTTTGAATATCATATGTTATTTTATGCTAATCATGTAATTGTGATTGTTGGATTTGTAGACTGACTTGTTTGCAGGGTTACCGACTATCATGGCTCCTTAATTATGTGATGTATGTTTTAATTTATGTTGGATGTATGATGGGCCGTATGCCGGTTTGGCTACGTGATTTTAATCCATGAGAAAATCCATGGATTAGGTCTAGATTTTATTTTATGTTGTTTTAATGTAATAGAAATAAAACCATTAGACCAAGTTATTGAGTTGTAATTTTATTCTAGATATATTAGTTTTTTCCCCTAAGGAATAGATATTCTATATTGAATAAAGTTTGAAGATCAACTCAAAGAAGGAGAGTAGTACAGCTCAAGAAAGGAAGTATCACTGATTCACGTCCCGAAATCCTAATTGGAGCTAGGTTTTCGGCGAGGCGCAGTGTTAAGGGCGGTGGCCATGCCCGAGTTTCCGGAGCTGACTTTCCAGTTTTATCTCATTCAGCAACATGAGATATAAGCCATGATAGTTGGTTTTTATTATTATTGCTTATTATGTTGTTTGAAGCATGCAATGGTGTTTTATCATTTTATGTGATGTTTGCATGTTTTACAATGGGATAAAATGAAACATCAATCTTAAATAACTAAGTGGGAGAGATTCATACCAAAGTATGTAGAAATCTCAAACGGTCTCTATTAATCTGGTTTAATTGAGATGTGATAGACATGCGAGTTGACAATAGGTCTTCCTCCATAACGGATGTGTTATATCACTGTTATCTCTAGAAATTAAACTTCTTTATCAAGATAGCTGTAGAACACTACTAGAACAAACTGACTCCTCCAACTGGAGCAGGGAGTTCGAAATAGTGGACTTGGTGCTAAGATGATGGTGTTCACACTTAGGTGTAATTTATTAATAAACGTCCACACTAACGTGGCTTATTAATTAGAAGGTTACACGACCGTGGTTATTTCCAACTATTAATTTACTTATCATAAGGAAATTTGACTAGAGGTAAATTAAAGGTGGTTTTACCTGTTTAAGGATGAATTTTATAAACGTCCACACTAACGTGGCTTATAAGAAACATTTTTTAAAATGTCGGTGGATTACATATAATTTTTTGAGGTATACGATTATATGTGAGTATCCTAAAGTTTGTGACTGTACTGCATGTTTACTTTTCAGTTATTCTATATCATCATGGCACTCTCCAACCTGTCCACTATTCTCAAAGAAAACAAGTTAATCGGTGAAAATTACAATGATTGGATTCGAAACCTTAATCTTGTTCTCACTGCGGAAGGACACAAGTTCATACTTGAAGAAGTATGTCCTCAGAAGCCAGATGAGGGTTCTGACGAAGCCCAAAAGGTTGCATATGATAAGTGGGTTAGGTCCAATGAGGTGGCGCGCTGTTAAATTCTGGCATCTATGTCGAATGTGTTGCAACATCAGCATGAACCTATGAAAACCGCTTATGATATCATGTACAACCTTAGGCAGCTCTTCGGTCATCAGAACCACTCGGCACGCCATTTGGAGATGAAGAAACTAATGGATGCGAGAATGTCTGACTCCACACCTGTTAGGGATCACGTTCTAACGATGATGGGGTATCTGGCTGAGATCGAGACCTTGGTGGAGAGCTGGATGGCGATTCTCAAATCGACATTGTTCTTCATAGCCTGTCCTCGAGGTTTGAGCAGTTCAGGCTGAACTTTAACATGATTAAAAGGGATGTCAGCCAGACTGAACTGCTCATGGATCTTCAGGCGGCTGAGTTACTTCAAAAAGGAAATCCGGAGGCACACCTAGCTGAAAATAGGGCGCCTTCTTCCGGTACTAAAAGGAAGAAGAAAAACGCACCCAAGAAAGCTGCAGAGGGGGCGCCTAAGGTGAAGAAGTCTAAGACTAAGATTCCTCCCGAGGAATTTAAGTCAAAGACAAAATGTTTCAAGTGCGGCCAGCCAGGTCACTGGAAGGCGGATTGTCCTAACAAGAAGAAGAAAAAGGGTACGTCTCAATCTCTCGTCGTTGAAACATGTTTAACTACTTGTTCTACTCAGTCATGGGTAGTAGATACTGGAGCTACTGATCATGTTTGCATGTCTTTACAGGGGTTCCTGGTAAAAAGACAGCTGAGTGATGGAGAGATTTCAGTCTACATGGGCAATGCTACAAAAGTGGCGGCAGTTGCAGTGGGAGACGTAACCTTATCTTTTAGTAGTGATAGGATATTAGTTTTAAAGGATTGTCTTTATGTGCCTGGTTTTAGGCGAAACTTGATTTCAGTTTCTAAACTTTTTATGGATAGATATTCTGTTTCTTTTGATAACAAGGTTGTTATCTTTAGTGATAAACATTTTATATGTTCTGGCACATTGGATGGACATCTTTATTTACTTAATCCTATGCAAAACACTACGCAAATGCATTTACTGAATACATCGGTCATAAACCCTAACAAACGAAAAGAACCTTCGAAAATGAATCAAACTTATCTTTGGCATCTTAAGCTCGGCCATATTAACCTTAAACGGATACAAAGACTAGTAAACGATGGGCCCTTGTCTTCATTGGTCCTAGAATCGTTCCCTTTGCGTGAATCCTGTTTGGAAGGTAAAATGACCAAGCGACCCTTTAAGGATAAAGAGAATAGATCTGAAGAGGTACTAGATTTGATTCACTCTGACTTATGTGGCCCTATGTCAGTTCAGGCTAGAAGAGGGTACGAGTATTTCATCACGTTCATTGATGATTACTCAAGGTATGGATACATATACCTATTACGCCGCAAGTCAGAATCCTTTGAGACTTTCAAAGAATTCAGAGCGGAAGTGGAAAAACGTACAGGTAAAAGTATCAAATCACTACGGTCTGATCGTGGTGGTGAGTACCTCTCGAATGAATTTAGGGACTACTTAGCAGAGAATGGGATTACATCCTAGTTGACTGCGCCAGGAACGCCACAGCAGAACGGCGTGGCGGAGAGAAGGAACAGAACATTGTTAGAGATGGTTAGATCGATGATGAGCTATTCAAATCTGCCTATTTCATTCTGGGGATATGCCCTGAAAACGGCAGCCTATATTCTAAATGTGGTTCCATCAAAATCAGTCTCATCTACGCCCATAGAAATTTGGACTGGACGAAAGCCCAGTCTTGGACATTTTCGGATTTGGGGTAGTCCAACACATGTGCTGGATAAGGAAGCTGATAAGCTGGCACCACGTACGGATATTAGACTGTTTGTTGGATATCCCAAAGGAACGAAAGGTGGTTTATTTTATAGTCCTAAGGATCAGAAGATCATTGTGAGTACCAATGCTCGATTCTTAGAGGAAGACTATGTAATAAATCATAAGCCAAGAAGTGAGATAGTACTCGAGGAACTTCGAGGGGAAAATTTGAATCTGACACCAACAGTACAAGAAGAGGAACCACAATTTACTGCATAACGTGTCATAGAAGTACAGGAACTGCCTCATCGCAGTGGGAGGGTTGTACGCCAACCTGACAGATTAATTGGTTTGGGTGAATCTTTAGATTTCCCTGAAGGACTAAATGAATTGGATCCCAGGACCTACGATGAAGCAATCCAAGACAAAGATGCAGACTCTTGGAAAATTGCAATGGAGTCTGAGATTGGATCTATGGATCACAATCAAGTCTGGGAGCTTGTGGAACCACAGGATGGGGTAAAACCCATTGGGTGTAAGTGGGTTTACAAACGCAAGAGAGGAGCTGACGGAAAGGTTGAAACCTTCAAGGCAAGATTGGTGGTGAAAGGGTATACTCGGAAAGAAGGGATCGATTATGAGGAAACCTTTTCGCCGGTAGCCATGCTTAAGTCAATCCGGATTCTCTTGTCTATTGCCGCTCATTTGGATTATGAGATTTGGCAGATAGATGTCAAGACAGCTCTCCTGAATGGAAGTCTTGAGGAAAACATCCACATGAAGCAACCAGAGGGTTTCATTGCTAAAGGTCAAGAGCACTTAGTTTGCAAGCTTAAGAGATCCATTTATGGACTTAAGCAGGCATCAAGGTCTTGGAACATCCGGTTTGACGAGGTTATCCAATCATATGGATTCGTGTAATGTCCGGATGAGAGCTGTGTGTACAAGAAGAGTGACGGAAACGTGGCGGCTTTCCTTGTGCTATATGTTGATGATATCTTACTTATTGGAAATAGTAAGAAAGTATTATCTAACATAAGGGTGTGGTTGTCCAAGCAGTTCGATATGAAAGATCTGGGAGAAGCCGGACACATCCTTGGCATCAAGATAATTCGAGATCGCCAGAAAAGGATGTTGTGCTTATCTCAGGCGACATATATCGACACAGTGCTAGCTAGGTTTAACATGCAGGATTCCAAGAAAGGTTTTATACCTTTGAGGCATGGAATTCATCTATCCAAGGATATGTGTCCCCACACACAGGCTGAGATAGATGAGATGAAGGGCGTTCCATATGCTTCGGCTGTGGGAAGCCTTATGTATGCTATGCTATACACTAGACCTGATATATGCTATGCAGTCGGCATGGTAAGCAGATATCAGTCTAACCCTGGACAAGATCACTGGACTGCGGTTAAGAATATACTCAAGTACCTAAAAAGGACTCGAGATTATATGCTAGTGTACCGCTCTGATAGTCTAGTGCCTTTGGGTTACACGGACTCAGATTTTCAATCCGATAAAGATCAGAGTAAATCTACCTCAGGCTATGTGTTTACCTTGGGAGGCGGAGCCATTGCATGGAGGAGCATAAAGCAAAAATGCATTGCGGATTCCACCATGGAGGCCGAATATGTAGCTGCCTCTGAGGCTGCAAAAGAGGTCGTCTAGCTCAAGAGCTTCTTGTTGGACTTGAGCGTGGTTCCTGATTTGCCTAAGAGTATCACGGTATATTGTGATAACTCGGGTGCAGTGGCAAATTCGAAGGAACCTAGAGCCCATAAGGCAAGTAAACACATAGAGAAAAAGTACCATCTTATACGAGAAATCGTTAAGAGAGGAGATGTGGCAGTGGTCAAGATTGCATCGGTGGACAATTTAGCTGATCCATTCACGAAGAGCTTTCCGGCTAAGACCTTCTACGGTCACGTGGAGAAAATGGGAGTGAGATGCAGACCCGGGGTTGCCGTTTGAGATTTTAGTTAGAGTTGGAGAGTTAGCCAGTTTGTTTTGTATTTGAAAGACATGCTTCAAGTATAAGTGGGAGATTGTTGGTTTTGTATACTAGAAGACCTGTCTTTTGTATACATTATTAATAATGGTTTTATGATGATATAGAATGAATACAATTGCAGTCACTATTTGCATTTAAATTGTTATATTTATATGCATGTTCACTATACTTACATTGTAGATGATATGGTGTGGGTAAACACATGGTTAGATCATATCATCGGTTCCTTGTAATGCATTAAAAGGCTCACGGTTTAGATGTCACTGAACCTGCTATCGGTACGCCGTAGAATAATCTGATAGTTAGTTTGTCTTGACTACCTGATTATTCTAATACACGGTCAAGTGTATTGAGGAGGATTTACTTAGGATTCTATTCTCTATTCTGACCTTAAATGAGAGAATAAGAATCCACAGAGTTCGGGTTCTTAACCCCTATGTGTTGGCAGACATATACGTGTAGTGTTTGCAGCTTTGATTTATCAAAGGGTGAGATTCTTTCATAAGGATCAATAATCTCGATATCTTGGGTTGTGACATTTACAGTTATGATGGGTTGTGCAATATGTAGGGGCACCGTGTCCTGGTGCGCCAGTTTGATGGTGTCCCCTTGAGGAAATGCAAGTTCATGCTGAAACCCTGCAGATGGAATTTATTCCGTGCATGAGTAAAGCTTGTGTGGTACTACTCAAGGATAAGATATTAATTAATTATAGCTGTCAGAAGCTTACATAATTAATTAATGGGCATTATATCTTAAACGCGGGGAATAGCTGGACTAAAGGAGAAAGCATATTCAGAAATATGTATTAAATTGGTAGGTCAGTATTATTTCTTTAGTGGAATAAAAATAATACTTAATTTATTTAA
The DNA here is from genome assembly GCA_026008535.1 of Perilla frutescens. Classification (NCBI taxonomy): domain Eukaryota; kingdom Viridiplantae; phylum Streptophyta; class Magnoliopsida; order Lamiales; family Lamiaceae; genus Perilla; species Perilla frutescens. The sequence continues at coordinate 64,490,921 of BRKX01000003.1, read as the reverse complement.
TAATATCCTAAGTTTATTGGATATTGGAAATTAAATAAATTATCAGGCCAATTTAATATTCTTCTAGATCCATGTTGTAGCCCAATATGACTTTAATGGACTGGAGATAGAAAAAGGGATAGAGGCCCAAACCCCGTAGGGTTGGGACACTGAAATTTTGACCACCTCCCCTATAAATAGGGAGGTGGGGGACGAAATTTTAAGAGTAATAATCAGCTCCTCTTGTGTTCTCTTTATCTCCACAGATTCCATACCGATCTAGTATATTTCAACCCACCCTGAAACTAGATTCAGTCCGGGAATACAACAGAAGATCAAGGAGTGGAATATCACTGTGGGGCGCCAATCATCATCATACACAACAACAAGATTATACCTTTAATCTTGTCCTCCACCCGTCGTTTAATTTGTAAGTCGTTTTTCGATTCTATGTTTCCGCTTTAGTAGAATCGTTTAAACCGGATGTGCATGTTAATTAAACTCGGTTAATTAAAACATATGAGATGCATGAATTTATGATCTACATGACATTAGGATTAATGAACATCCAATTAGATCCTGCGGTGGTTCAATTCCAAAAAACTCCAACAAATAATGTGTTCATTGTGCCAATAATCTATTAACAAGATATTTTTATAATACTCATTTGTTGTTACAATACTAATAACTAATTGCGTAATGCTAATAATAACGTTTGTATGTTAATGAGACATGTTGTAATGCTAATAATTTTGACAAATATAAACACATGTACATGATAATGAGAAAACACAATCTGCAAAAATCAATAGACAAAACATAAAATTCTGAGCCTCTAAAAATATATGTTAATGCACTGAAATACGTCAGCAAACAAATAGAAAAAAAACTGAAAACATTTGTTGATTATGAAAATTGAAAAGTTCAACTTATGAACTTCCAAAAATATATTATATTACATGATCGAACACATCTAATCATTGTAATAAAAAAAATGAAATCATCAACATTATCGAACAAATCTAAAACACAGCGAATAAAAAAATCTCAGGATAAATACTATATTAGCATCAAACAAAATCACTAACAATACAAAAAACTATATTAGGATTAGTATAAAATTTACTTCTTCACATAGTTCCTGGAATCGTGACTACATTTCTGGTTGCAGTTTTTGCAAGTCTTTTAATGTTTTTTCTTGTGTTCAGCGATCGTCTCTCTTATTTATTTTAGACGACTTCACTACTTTTAGTCTTTACAACATCAAGTGGAAGCACCTCAACTTTCCATGATTGTTATTTCTAGTAAAATGTGCAAAAATCATTAAATATTTACCAATATAAAAAAATACACATCTCTGTTATTACAATTTTTTTACCATAACTAAGCAAGAGAGTGGTTCTAATAAAACACAACTACAGTGCTAAATATGAATGTAAGGGATGCAAAAAATAATATTTAGCAAAAGTGAATAGATAAATAATGCTAACATTATCACCTATCAATATTAAAAAATTAATGCTAACAAAATCAATAGCAGTGTTAAACAATCAACAACCAATGCTAAAACTGTAGAATGAAACTTCTAAAACAACAAAGCATAGTTAACAAATAAATAGACTAACATGTAAATTCTATATGTTGCATCAAATGACAAAACATTCTCAAAATAACTGCAAGTTCATTTTTGAGATAGGATCGGCCTAAAACAGATATTTTACTGATCATTCTTGTTAACTTCATAATCAAATATGAAAGTAGATCATATTTCATTTGTGGGAATGTTTGATGGAATTGTTGTGATTGTTCTTGGCTCGTTCTCATATTTTTAGTAGAGACAGCTAAGGTTGGAACTCAGGGTTCTTTACGGTTATTTTATTATTCTGGGTAATTTTAATATTAATGCGGATAGAGGAGTCATCCAAAATCCCTTCCTCACGTTTGCATGGATTTTCACAACTATTGGCGATTTTGAACTTTTGGCAGTTGTTTTTGCTATTGCTGTTAGATAGGATTTTTTGGTCCTGGTTTTTTCGATTTTCTTAGAGGGGTACTCTTTTTCCTATATGATTTTTCCCAGTTTGGGTTTTTCATGTGGATTTTATTGAGGCCTCGGTCCCTTGAGTTATCATCTTGTGATATCCGGGATATTTAGGTTCATGTGTTCTTTTCTTTTTTCTTTTTTCTTTTTTTTATACAATTTGTTAAAAAATATGAAAGTAGATCAGAGTTCACGCATTTTACCCATTTTATCCAACATCATTTGGGCATTAACAACAATAACAACATACGATTTAAGATTTCAATTAAAGTTTTTGAAATCAACTACTGTACACCCGATATTGGAAAATCCACCAACAACTTCCTTAAATAATCTAAATGTTTTAATAGGTCCAATTTTTACCCTGCACTGTTTAGAATAAAATTTTGGTGCGCGGGATCTAAATTCCTATTCAAATTCATAAACTCCTTATGTGTATCCAAAATAAGATAATGTGAATGTCTTTCTTTAAATAATCTAATATTGTAGATGACATTTTTTTTCGAAGTTTCACTAAAATTCATCGATGTATTCTTAAATCCCTCACAGTTACACATAATATGCTTCCAAACTATAGTACCATTTTTAAACCTCTTGTAGTAGACAAACGAACATCAAATCCACATGATGAAATATACACATTGTAAAACACTATATCATCATCTAAAGTAGGAAAAATTTTACCCAATGCAAGCTTCAAAGATAATTCACAATCAGGTATATAAAATTCAGACAACCTAGGATAAATATCTACAGTTGTGCCAACACAATCTGGAGATTACATAAGATAAAAAATTAAAATATAAAAACAGTGATGCTAATATCTTCTTTGATAATGCTAAAACTAATCATATTGATGCTAAAACTACTCATAGTAATGCTAATACATCGTTCATCATGCCAATACTCTATTAACACGTTGTTTTTAAAATGCTGACAGATTATTTTTATAATGCTAATATGAACTTTTGTAATGCTAATAAGACGCATTGTAATGCTAATAAGATGTATTGTAATGCTAACGAATTTTGAAAAATAAGATGTGTATTATAATGTAAAAATACAATCTGCAGAAATCAATAGACAAAAATACATAATTCTGAACATTTAATAATATGTGTTGACACTCAACTACACTAATAACAACACAAAGAATTGAAAACATCTGTTAATCATGAAACTTGAAAAAGATCTACGTAATCAACTACAAAAAATATGACGTTACATGAAAATCATTGATTTTAAGTTTGAATCTACATATCTCCCATCAAAAATATAATTAATCGTGAAAAAATTATATAAAATCATCAACATTCACGATCTCAGCTAAACACGAATTGAAAAAAATAAACTAAATATTCAAATTTTACCAGATGACTTCATCAAAAAAATAACGAACAAATATCTCTAGAAAAAATCAATAACAATCGCGCGAACATCGATTGTGAAGAATTGAAATCCGATTATATTAAGCAACACATAGATATCAGAAAGGAAAGAGATAAAGTAAAGAAAAGAGATTGAGAAGGAAAGAAAAAACACGTGCAGATTCTTCAGCGGAAATAGAATATAATCCTAAATTACAAAAATAATCCCAATTCATTAAAATAGTACTAATATTACAGTAATACTATCGAAAATTTAATTTTAAATACAAATTGACGAATTGTATTCTATTCTTCTATAGTTCTATTCTAGTAAATTTTGTGGGTATTGACGAATTGTATTTGATATATTTATTTTATTTTTTTTAGATTCACATGGTGAATTATGACAGGCAAAAAAAAATTTAAATCGGGAAGTTCAAAAGAAAAGAAAAAAGAAAGACTAGAGACCATTATGAGATCTCTTGCAATGTTTGATTGTATTCTTTGAAGAATATAGAAGTACCGGGTTTGAAGCTGCAAAAAGTGAAGCAAAAAAGATTGCTTCAGAAATGCATATTGAAGTTACATTCCATGAAACTCGTGTTCGTCATAAAAAAAAAAGTTTTTTGATGAAAATGCACATGATGAACCAATACAAGGGGCCGAAGAGTATTTTTGAGTCAATTATTTTCTGTTGTTAGTTGATAATTTTCTTTCTTCACTCAAAGCAAGATTTGAGCAGTTTAAAAAGTATGAAGAAATTTTTGAATTTCTATTCAATTTGGAACAGTTGAAAGATGCAGATGAAGAAAGTTTGAAAAGTTCATGTGCTACATTGGAGAATGTTTTAAAACATGAGGATAATTATGATATTTGTGCGCATGCCTTATTTTCAGAACTACAGTTGTTGAGAAAAACATTTTCAAGCGGATTAACTCGGCCAATTGAAGTTTTGGAGTAAACAAAAAAGTTGCGTCATGAATTTCCTAATGCTTGGGTAGTATAGAATATTATTGACTATACCAGCTGTTGAAAGAAGTTTCTCCAAGTTAAAGTTGATTAAGAATTATGTTCGATCAATTATGTCACAAAATAGATTGAATGGTTTGGCCATATTATCTATTGAGAAAAAAATGGCAGTTGAGCTTGAATAAAGTACTTTTATTTATACTTTTGCACAATGAAAAGTGCGAAAAGTGTGAACTTAGTTAGTGTTTATTTTCCAAAAATATTATTTGTCGATGAATTGGTGTACGTGGTTTTGATTATATTTTATTTTATTTTTCATTTAATATCAACTATAAGTATATAGTAAAATATTTGTGTTAAATAGATATATAGTTGTTAGGGTCTCATAAATCCTGGAGACGGCCCTGCATGCAGGTATAGAATAGGCTTAATCACAATTTAATTCGTTTTTGAATGTTTTAATAAAAATAATTAAATGTTTTAAAATTACAATTAAATTCTACATGTTTGGATGTTTTAATAAAAATAACATACCGTTTTATTATTACAATTTATTTCTCATTGTTTTTTCAAAAATGATCCATTTTTTCCGGCAAAAATTATATAATTTTGATTACTTTTTCGGTAAAAATGTGATTCCGTTATATAGGCTGTCTAACTTACTTTAGAGAAAATTTGTCTGAAATTGACGAAAGAGCATTTTTGTCAAAAATATCGGGTCATTTAGAGTAGAATATCTGAACTTTTAAAATTAAATTGTAATATCTAAACGGTGTGTTATTTTTGTTAAAACATCCAAACATTGTGAATTAAATTGTAATAATTAAAACAGTTGGATTATTTTTATTATAACATTCAACATTTGAGAATTAAATTATAATTTACCCTAATGAATATACATCCTTTATTTTTATTTTCATTTTTATTGTGTGCAATGCCTTGAATACTTCATCCACTATTTTGAAATGAGTTGGTCTGTGTATATTAAATCTACGTTAGAATTTATAAAAGACGGATTTTTTTTTACTTATAATTCTATAAAATATCACGTTTATTTTATTGTTAAAAACAAAAAATATGTGATATTTTTATGATTATTACTACATTTTTTAAATTAAAAAAAATATTATTTCTAATATTAAAAAACATACTCCCAAACTCTGAAAAATATCATAAATTTTAGTACTTTATTTAACAAAGTCTAAAGTGAGACTTTGCGTTTTAAAATATTTGGCAATTTGAGCAGGAAACACGTTAATGTTGATTTTCATGCAAGTTATTCATTTCTCATTGGCCGAATTAAGTCGGCTTAGTTCATAAATATAATTAATGGGTCCACCTTCATATATACGTATACTGTATATATATTTTTCACTTTGACTTCATAAAAAACGTCCATATTTCCTCGGATACATATCGAGATACATATACGTCTTTCTCGAGTTTTAGTGTTATATTTTTTTGTCAAAATATAACAAAGGTAAATAGGGATTGAGAAAAAGTAACATGATTTAAATTTAGAAAGTTTTGTAGGCAATTTGTCTTTTAAAACAATTGGTCTCCACACTCAATTATTGGCTTAATGTACTTTTATCTATTTTTTTATATATTTCCACACTAAACAACTATATTTATATGTATATATATATAAATATATATTTGAAATGCCACGATAAAATGTATGCATAGTGACGATTAATTGTAATGAGCCACGATTAATTATCCACATGGCCACGATTATTTTGAAGAAGCCACGATTAATTTTGCTTAAACAAATGCCACGCTTAATTTTCAAAAGAAGTCACGGTTAAGTTAAAAAAAGCCACGGTTATTTTGAACAAGCCACGATGAATTTTCAAATGAGCCTCGATTAATGCCATGATTACTTTTGATATTGAAAAATGCCACAATTAATTGTTTCAATTTCACGATTAATTATAATGGTCCTCGATTATTTTGCTATGTGCCACGATTAATTGTCTAGATGGCCACGATTAATTTAAATGAGAGACGATTAATTCTCAATGAGCCTCAATGATCCACGATTAATGTAATGCATTGCCTCCATTAATCGTGGATCATTCCATTTAGCCTCGATTAAATTGAATTGTTATGAGTTTAAACATTGTCTCGATTATTGTGGCTTGCCTCGATTAATTTTCACTTCTCCATGATTAACTTTAAACATTGCCAACATTAATGTAATGAGGCATGATTAATCGAGGCCTCGATTAAATTGAGTAATCCACAATTAGTCATTTATTTGGCTACCGAATTAATCGTGGTTTTTTTGTTTAAATTAATCGTTGCTCTTTTAGTGAATGCATTTAATATTTCTTGTGTAAAGTGAGTTAGTTACTGAGCTACATTAAATAAAAAGAAGGGGAAGTTATTGAGATTCATTAAATAAAAAGAAGGAGAAGGTAGGAATTTATTGATCGAATTTAATACGTTTTTATTTTATTGCTGTGTAAGGAGGTAGGTAAATATTTTTGACCAAATAGGCATGAACACCCGGGCTTATTCACACTACAATACAATTGACCCAAAAATTTAGAGCAAAAGAGAGAGAAAATTTCTTTGGAGCCAAGGCGTGCGTGTGAAAGGTTTTCTTTGGAGGCAAGGTGCGGGAAAGGTTTTTTTCCATCACGAAATTTGCCATCATTTCTGAAAAGGTACATTTGGAGTGCCCTTTTTTTTTGCAATTATTTTGTAAATATTTTGGCTTTTGATTATATTTGTGCTGTTAGAGTTGAAAATATACGAGATGGAGAGATTTGCATGTCGTAGCCTTTACTCTTTAATATATTGATCGTAGCAATGTTTAGGAGTAATCGTGGATTTGACAAAATTAACCATGGTTTTTAATTTCACATAATCAAGACTTTTGTTTAAAAGGAATTAATCGTGGTTTTAGCTTAATTAATTATCGCTTTTATGAAAAAGTAGTCGTGATTTTTGTATTTTAATCGTGACTTCTATTTTAAGCAATCGTGGTTTTTTTACTAATCGTGGACTTTTTAAAATTAATCGTGGCCTTTGTGTAAATTAACCGTGGCTTAAGATGAAAATAATCGCAGCTTTTGTTTGATTAATCCTAGTATTTTTTAGTTAATCGTGGCTTTGTGTAAATTAATCGTGGCCTTTGTGTGTAGCAAAATAAATCATGCCCCTTAATGGTGGCTTAAGATTAAAATAATTATGGCTTTTTTGTACTTAACCGTGGCTTTTATTTTAATTAATCGTGGCTTTGTTCATAAGGAATTAATCATGGCTTTTTTTAATTAATCATGGTTTTTTTTAAATTAATCGTGGCTTTTTGAAAAATTAGTTGTGGCCCTTACATTGCATTCTTTATAAATTGCAGATGGTTAGACATCGCATCATTGTACGACACAGTGGAAGATGTGAGAGATCCGAATATGTAGATGGTGACGAGCAACTAGTAGTGATGTCATCTGATAAGCTGCGTTTTAGTGCACTGGTGCGAGAGGTTCACAAAATATTGCAGAGTGACCCGAGCAGGGTGGAGTATCAATTATTTTACCTGACCAGTACCAATACTGGCAGACGGATCAGAGTTTCTTTGCAAGATGATGGAGATTTGCTCGATTTGCTTCATGAACAGACTGCCGAGATGGTTGTGTATGTCATTTCAAGATAATTAGGCGGTTTTGGAGCCGGGCCATCTATCGGCACTGAACATAGAAATTCGTATAGGGACGACTATGTTCCCTACTTTCCACAGTACTATGAGGGACCGAGTAACCCTATTAATGAAGAAACACAAGAAGAGATGAATGATGCTACTAGAGAAGAAAAGAGAGAAGGAGAAGAAGAAGAAGAAGAAGAAGAAGAAGAAGAAGAAGAAGAAGAAGAAGAAGAAGAGGAGGAGAAGATAGAACGAGGTTGGTGGAATCACTGTTGACAGAATTCAGTGGATGGATTCGTTCTTCTTCTGATCGTACAGACAAATTGTTGGGATTGATGGGAGTCATCCCACCATCTACCATTGGTGTTCCATTTAGAGCTGATGGGCCTTCGAGTAATTGGGTGGTTCCCCTTGCTGATTGGGACATTGCGGGCCCACTATCTTGGGATGAACGACCAGCACCACAGTCAGACACACTGCACGAGGGAGCCATTTTCCATATGAAGGATGATCTGGCTCTGGATGTTGGAATCTATCACATGCAGAATCAAGTGGAGTATGCTGTGTATCGATCGAACAGGTCACGATTGGGCTATGTTTGCAAGCATGGCGGTGATTACCCGTTCAAGTGCTTTGTCGTTGCTGATGGACATATGTGGAGAATCTACAAATTCAATGACACTCACACATGTCATCTTGATATGAGTTGAATTACTCCGTGCCAGGTTCCTGCACGAGTGCTCAGGAAGTACTTCACTCGTAAATTGATGGACGAGCGGGTTGTTCTAAAACCAAAAGAGATGATGACGGAGCTCGTCCGTAAGTTTGACATCTATATTGATTACAGCTTCGCTCTGCACACGAGGAACGTTGCCATTGAGATGGTATATGGAGACTGTGACAAGTCCTATGAACAGTTGCCCGCATTTCTGCACACTCTGCAATTGATGAATCTAGGGACTATAGTTGACATGGAGATCACGAGTGATGATCGGTTCAAGCATTTATTCCTTGCTCTTGGATAGTATGCCAGTGCATTTCTCAATTATGCTCGTCTAGTACTTGTGATCGATGGAACCCACCTAAAGGGAAAAAACAAGGGGGTTCTCTTTGTTGCAGTCATGAAGGACGACAACGAACAGATCTTACCTATTCCGGTTGGGCTCGGACCGATAGAGAATGACGAGTCTTGGATATGGTTCTTAGCCCGAGTGCACATGGCTCTGGGTGATATAGATAACCTTCTCATCATGTCGGATCAGCATCAGAGCATTAAAAATGCTGTAGAGGCCGTTTTTCCATGAGCGACGCATGGATTATGCTATTATCATTTGAAGAATAAGATGATGAAGAAAGGAAAACACGTGACTGCACTATTTCATGAGGCTGCCTACAACTATCACACAGACACATTCCAGGAGTGTATGTCAACATTGGAGTAGATCTGTCCAAATGCCTATCAGAAGCTGTGTAATATCGGCCCAGTGCTTTGGTCTCGCTCACATTATCCCGTACGGCGCTACGATTTCATGACGTCTAACATGGCGGAGAGTCTCAATGCTCGTATATTGTAGGCGAGGAGGTTTTCTATTTGCTCAATGCTTGAGATGCTTCGATCAATTGTTGAGCAGTGGTTCATTGAGCGATGTGCGGCTGCACTGGGCTCGAATCATGTGTTGACCGATGATGTCGCGCTGAAGCTTTCGGAGAATGTCGAGAAGGGACGATGCTATATTGTGCGGCCCACGACATTAGCAACTTTATGGAAAGTCAAGGTTGAGAGGGAGGTCTACATGGTCAATTGTCAGAACCGAACATGTGACTGTCGTGAGTTCAAGTTGGATTTGATCTGCTATTCTCACACGGCTACGGTCATTTGGTATTACAGTCCAATCTCTATTTGTTCTCATTTTTTTAAAATATATATAATCAACTGTGTTTAACTTTATTTTCCCTTTCGTAGTTGCACTGGTGGGGCCATATATGATTATGTGGATAGATACAAGGTGGAGAGCTTAATCAGCATGTATGAGTCGATCATCAGGGGGCTGCCTCGTCCAGATCAATAGATTATGCCCGATGTATATAGATCACGAGTGGTGTTGGCACCAAAGCTTAGTCGACGTGCTGGGCGTCCATCTATGTCCAAAGCTCAAGCACCGTTTGAGGCCTCATCTAGTGCACGGAGACAGTTTTGCACTGGATGTCATGGATCAGGGCACAACAGACGTGCATGCACAACCCATCTACCTATTTCTAGTATGGATCTAAATACTCCAGTAGAGGATGTGTCTGTACACAGGAGAGTACCTAAGAAGTGCAGCATATGTGGTAGTACGGCGCATACTTGCCGACCTGTCTGGTCTGTTTGGCGGAGGATATGGACTGATTATTTAGGATTTATGTGAATTTTATTGAATTTCTTGATATTTGGATCTTATGTGAAATCTATTGAATGATTATCTATGGTTTATGTGAAGTCTATTGAATTTCTTGATATTTGGATCTTATGTAAAATCTATTGAACTAATATTGATAAATGTCTGTAAGCAATCATAATATTACAGCAAATGATAATATAATATAAAAAATACATCCATAAAAATATAATGTCAATGTCAAATGGTAGGCCTACCTCTATAATTGAACGAGAAAATCCTAGCCCCTACGACCCTCCGATCCGCATGTACTTTCTCCTCTGTTACAGTTGACGAGGGGGCTCTACCTGTTAGGAAAAACTTTCAAGGATTTTTCTGACTCGAATTTTGATGAGATGTCAAAATATATCAAAATATACAAAGAGTCTTGAAAAACTGAACAGGAATCAAGCAGAAAACTAAGGATGATCATATAAAAAAAATCGAGCTATCAAAGCCTGAAAATGATCAATCCATGAAAGGAAAGAAAAGAGAAGAGAGAAGAAAAGAGAGAAAAGAAAAGAAATAAAAAGGAGAGAAATTAGCCAAGAGTTCAGAAAAGAAAAGAGAGAGAAAAGAACAGAGAGAAAAGAAAAGAAAAAAATCCAGGCACAAGAGCTGTTGAAAAGAGAGACTGTAACTTGCTTACTAGATCAGTTAGCAAGATAAACTGAAAGTTGCAGGTACTATCAAGTTTGGAGTACCAAATGCCATCAGTCTACAGTCATGAACTGAAGAAGACACCGATTCAGAAGTGCCAATTTCCAGCTGAAGAAGAATACCAGCTAAAGCTACCAGTTCAAGGTACTAGCCCAGAAGTGCCCAAGTTCCAGCTGAAGACAGTCCCAACTAAAGAAGATTACCAGCTGCAGATAAGACCAAGCTCGAGCTGAAGAATATACCAGCTCAAGAAGATTCCAGCTCAAGAAGAATACCAGCTGAAGAGGAGATCAAGTTAGAACTGAAGGACATACCAGTTCAAGACAAATTCTAGCTGAAGAAAATACCAGCTGAAGAATGGACCAGTTCGAGTTGAAGAACATGCGAACTCAAGGGAATTCCAGCTGAAGAAGAATGCCAACTGAAGGGTGTATCAATCCAAGGTCCGAGCTGAAGGAAATACCAGTTCAAGAAGTCTCAGCTGAAGAATGAAGTTCCAGCTGAAGAAGTACCAGTTTGAAGGATACCAGCTGAAGACGCATCAGTTCTGAAGTCCAATTGAAGAAGCGCCAGCCCCCGAACTGAAGACCAGTCCAAGGAAGTTATAGCTTAAGGGACACCAGTCCAGAATACCAGCTGAAGAGCACTGGTTCAAACCTGCTAGCTGAAGCAAGCCAAACTGGAGCTCAGAAAGCATCAAGCCAGAGTCCAAAACTGCCAGCTGAAGACGATCTAAACTGGAGCTTTCCAAACTGCCAAGGATGCACAGAACTGACAGACAAGGAACTAAAGATTCCAACTGACAGACAAAGCCCAAAACTGAAGATCAAGACAAAATCCGTAACTGAAATTCAAATTTCAGAAAAGCTAACAAGAAGATCTTGAAGTTAATGCAACCGAGATCCTTAATCAAAAGCTTGTCAGAAGCACAAAGGCTACTCAACGGCTCTCTTTAAATGAATGTCCATCAATGGCTTTATCATTTATGATCACACAGTGATCATCAACGGTCACCAACCAATCATCTATAAAAGATGAGCAACCCAGAAGATAACCGTGACTTTTGAAACTTGAAGAGAACTTTTGCTCATAATTTGTGTATAGACTTTCGGCGAAGACGTTCACCAAAGTTCTAAAGCCTCACGCTTAAACTTAGCAAAAGCAAATGTCCAACTGAGAAGAGAAGGAGCCAGACCACTCATCAAGCTAGCTGTTGAAGAATTCCAGCCAAAGCAACTCTCTCAGTTCTGTTCTACAAAGATCAACTACCCAGCTCAAGTCTAAGACGTGCAAAGGAGCACATCAGTTGATACCAGTTTCAAGACTGTCTTCTTGAAGAGCGAAAGAGATCTAAAACCTTGTAAAGACCGCAATAGCCCTTAAAGTCTCAGCAAGCAATTGAGATCTGTAAGTGTGAGCCGTCGCCCAGAAACCGGCTGAGGAGGCTATTTGCGTTAGTTCGTCGCTTCCGGGACAGCAACAGTTGAAAAGGAATTCGTGACTCGTAAAGTCACCGACAACCAGGTCCAACACCGGTCTTCACTGTGTAACTGTAATAAAGGAACTTTACACTTGCATAGTGAATTGCCCTTCTGTGGAAGGAAGAGAAAACGTAGAAGTTGAGCTTCGAACCTCTATAAAACTGCTTGTGTGCTCTGTTTTACTTTTCAGTTTTAGTTGCATGTTTTAAACTATACACCTCTAGCACACACAACACTCTGAGCTAGCTGATTATCTCAACTGATCTCCGAACAGCACGGATAACTTAGCAAGTCAAACGGGACCTGAATATTCCGCAATTATTGTTAAGTTTTTTGGATCAGTTTATTCACCCCCCCTCTAAATTGATTTTGACTCACCCCGGGACCAACAAGTGGTATCAGAGCGGTTGATTCTAAGGATCAGCCGTTTCTGCAGATCACTGAATCAGATCTTATTATCTGTGCCAATCTGTCAGCTATGGGAAACCATATGCTACCTATTTTTTCAGTTGAGAACTACGATAACTGGAGTAGGAGAATGAAGGCGCATCTCTGCTCAATCCACGAAAACATGTAGGAAGTTATCGAGGAAGGTCTAATCACAATCATGATAGACAATGATGCCCACATTGCTGATGTTAATCAACCGACAAGGATCCCGAAGCCAACTCATCTTCTCACGAGTGAAGAGAAAAAATTGAAGAACCTAGAGTTTGTGGCCCAAGCCGTATTGTTCCAAACTCTAGATGAAGACCGCATAAAGGACACAAAGAATTATGGCACTACTAAGGAAATATGGGACTTACTTGCAGATCTATGCAAAGAGTCCGAGGCCATTAAAGGAAACAAGCTCCAACTGGCAGTGGATAAATATGAATCCTTCAAAATGCACTCAGATGAAACCATCTCCAACCTTGAGATAAGATTTCTCGGCATCATCAGCGAGATCAACAATCTGGGTAGGACATATCCCAATAGTGAGATGAACTCCAAATATTGGACAATCTCACAGATGAATGGGATATGAAGGTGATTGCTACAAAGGAGTCAAGAGACTTGAACAGCATCACCCCAAGAGAACTTTTCAGTTCTCTTAAGGCTCACGAGTATAGCCTAAACAGAAAAAGAGAGGCATCCACATCATCATCAGCTTAGGATGCAACCTTCTATGGTGAAAGAAATCGGTTTAGAGAAACTCGAGGAAGGAACACCTTCCGGCCAAGAAGTTCTCAAGTCAGAGAACAACCAAGAGGCTTAACTGATCAAAGAAGAGAAGTAGTAGAGAAGAAGGAGAGCCTGACTGAAGACATCAATGATCAGATCCAGTCAGTTTCCAAGCTACTCGAGAAGCTCAAAAAGATTAGAGATCAACCATCAGTTATGCTTCAAACTGATGATGAGCCCAAAGGTGAGAGAAATTAACCGTCTGCTGAACAACCCAGGGCAGCCAACAGAAGCATAAAAGAATGCTTCCATTGCCATAAGCAAGGACACTACAGATATGAGTGTCTAGAGCTCCCTGAAGATAAGAAGGACAAGGTGAAGAGAAGCTTTTTCAAGATAAAAGCTATGATGGCCAACACAGAGAACGCCGTGCTGGATGACTCAGATTATCCATCAGGAATTGACTCCGATGGCTACAGCTCTGAAGATGAGGCACTGTTCTGCCTCATGACTGATAACAAAGAAGAGGTTAGCACAAGTGACTCCTTAACCTCTTTTTATCACATTCATGAAACTTCTATTTCTAGCAATGAGTTAAATGAACAATTAAGAATTCTAGAAGATCAGTTGTCTACAATATCATGTATGCATCTGCAACTGAAGGAAGAAAATGATAACCTAAGAGATGAGGCCAAAAGACTGAGAAGTGATCATGATAGAACTAAATCACTTAGAGCTCAGTCAGTTGAATGTGAAAAGTTCAAACTGAAAATTGATAAGCTAAGAGCTGAGAATGAGAAGCTCCGGCAAGAGATCCAGGAGAGAGAGGAGATATCTCTCAAATTCAAAAAGGGATCTCAAACTCTTGATGAGATTCTAAGCCATCAAAGAGTTGAAACTGGTAGTCCAGGGTTAAGATACAACAGGTACACTAATACAGAAAAAGGAAAACCAGTTGCTCGAACCAGTCAAGGAGGAACCCTTCCTGGTTTTGTCAAAGATGTACCAACCTAACCAGTTCAAGAGATCGAAGGCAAGGGAACTGGAAACATCCCTTCAATTTAGCCGAAACGGTCCAATTAATCCTCCCAACTGAAAGGCTCAGTTCAGTTTAAGCTATCAGTTCAGCAGAGGAAGCCATCTCATTGAAGGCCACTAGCTCGAAACAGGCAGTTCGCCTATCAGCAAAGGTCACCAGCTCAGCAAAGGCAACCAACCTATCAACAGAGGTCATCAGTTCAGCCAAGACCTTCAGATTATCAAAGACAGTCAGTTCGACAAAGATCACCAGTCTATCCAAGGCCAGATGTTCAGAACAGGCCTAAGATGAACAGAATTGACCGGCCAACTGAAGTATGGAGAAATACTCAGTTTGGATCACAATCTCATTGAGATAGGGCACCAGTTTAATACAGAAATGCTCCGTCAGCCTATCTTTACAGACATCCAATAGGTCAACCCAGAAGAGATGTTGACTTAAGGAAGAATGTGCATACAAAGCTGTATGGAGCACGCCAACACATTCTGATTCCCCTGGAAAAGTTCCCTCCATCTGACTTTGCAACTCAGTATAATGAGTACTTGGATTCAAGGAATGAACCAAGGACAAACTCCAACTATGACTGGTTTGCAAACTGGCCATACTATAAGAGCAACAGAGCTCATGAAGTCAAAGAAAAATGGCCACAGGGAAGAGCTAGACAAGCTCAAGATCAGAGAGTTATGATCGAAGTTTTCTATCCTACTAACTCTCGATACAGGTACAAGTCAAATGACTAAGCTCAGAGGAGGAGAGCTGAAAAGAAAGTAAAACTGATCAGACGATCAATGTCTGAAAACTCTCTACCTGCTGATAAGCCAAAATTTTGGCAAATCTGGATCCCTAAACACTTGATTAGCAAAGAAGGACCCGATATCATGCGGGTTCTTAAAAACTAATTGTCTCTCTTGCAGGAAAAAGGGCATCATATTGAAGAAGAGGACCAAGGAGGTTTGGTACCTAGACAGCAGGTGCTCAAAACACATGACGGGAGATAGAGAGGATCTAGAAGGATATAAAGAAGTGAAAGGACCATTAGTCACATTCGGAGACAACTCCAGAAGCTGAACCATTGGAGAAGGGTTCGTGGTCGAAGGAAAAATGGTAGTCAATGGAGTCTCCCACGTAGAAAGACTGAAGCACAAACTGCTCAGCATCAGTCAATTATGTCACAATTGATATGTCATTGATTTCAGTCAAAGCTCATGCGACATCAAGGATAAGTCAACTGGAGTAATCCTCCTAACTGGCATAAGGAGAGGCAACATGTATGTTGTAGACTGGTCAACTGGATATGGAGAAGCTTGCTTTCTTTCAAAAGGCTCAACTGAAGCAAGCTGGCTATGGCATCGACCACTTAATCATCTCAACTTCAGAACCATCAATCATCTAGCCAAGAAGGAGCTAGTAGATGGGCTTCCCAAGGAGATTTTTAAGAAAACTGACATCTGCGGACCATACCAAAAAGGGAAGCAGGTGAGATCATCATTCAAAAATAGAAGTCATCCTCCAGGGACAACTGCTCCCCTCCAACTGCTACACATGGATCTATTTGGGCCAATCAGACTATCAACGCCCAAAAAAAAAATTCACTTTGGTGGTAGTCGATGACTTCTCAAGATTTACATGGGTAGAGTTTCTCAGAAGTAAGGATGAAACCTACTCCAAATGATTGCTTCATTACAAAAACGTTAGTACATGAACAATCATAGTAATCATGTGTTCATCAACAACAACAAAAAAACATCTATCATTGTATCAGTCATACAAAAGGTCATAACAGAACATCAGTAATTAGTCTTTGATATTCAGAATCATTGAATCAACATTGATCATCCCATTCTCACATGACAATCTGTAATGTAGGTTGGCCTCAGCATTGATTCATTCCCTTAAGACATTCGTCTCTGCATTTAGAATCGCTGCAACATACTTTGCCCTCAGATATTTTATCTATCTTGCATTATCAATATTGAGGCCACAATCCCACTTCTTCAAGCAGTCACCCTTATAGGTCTCTATATGCCTCATGACAAATGCTCTGCAGTCAATCATGTTTGTTTCATTCGCCATGGCATCTTCACCCTTTCAGTAGCTTTGAATTCATTTGACATTTTTGTTGTTTTTTTCCCCTGGCCTGTAGTTCTTAGAAAACTTGTAAAAAAACTAACCTGTGTTTTTTTGGAAATGTTAGTATTTTTCTAAAATATATTTAACACGGATACAAATTTTCAATTGACTATTTCTCTGCACTTACCATCAAATTTGGGATTTCACCATACTTCACGTGCAGTTCCTTATCATCCATCACCGAGGAGTTGTCAATGATCTCTACTTTGTACTTTCGTAGATCAAAGGTCATTAGGTAGAAGTGATTTTGACTGTATACTGGGAATAAATACTAAACAAGAAGATTTTTAATGTCATTTTTTTTTTGCATAGAAATATGTTATTTATCAATGTGAGATTACCAACTCAATATCGTTTGGCTTCAATTCTTGAAAGCTTTGAATCTCTATCAGTATGCTAGTATGAGTACAAAATAATTCTAAAATCAGGAGATATTTGGTATTAGAAACAAATACCAAAAACATTTAACACAACCACCATTTATCTATCAAACTAGCTCAATCGTTTCAGCATTAATGCTAGCATACACACGCAATGTATTTATCTTAGTGTATAATAACGATGGAATAATGAAATATTGCAAATGTAACACTTCAAACTATAGTTCAGAATAAACTATAGTTCAGAAAAAAGCCAAAAATCATGCTCATATGTTTTTCAAACATATCGAGTGCTAAAATATAACACATCAGTATGCTAGTATGAGTACAAAATAATGCTAAAATCAGGAGATATTTGGTGTTAGAAACAAATACCAAAAACAGTCAGCAGAACCACCACTTAACTATCAAACTAGCTCAATCATTTCAGCATTATTGCTAGCATACGCAGGCAATGTAGTTAGTGTATAATAACGATGCAATAATAAAATATTACATATGTAACACTTCAAACTATAGTTCAGAATAAACTATAGTTTAGAATAAAGCCAAAAGCATGCTCATATGTTTTTCAAGCATATCGAGTGCTAAAATCTAACACATCAGTATGCTAGTATGCGTACTAAATAGTGCTAAAATCAGGAGATATTTGGCGTTAGAAACAAATACCAAAAACAGTTAGCAGAACCACCACTTCACTATCAAACTAGCTCAATCGTTTCAGCATTATTGCTAGCATACGCACGCAATGTATTTATCGTACTGTATAATAACGATGCAATAACGAAATATTGCCTATGTAACACTTCAAACTATAGTTCAGAATAAAGCCATAAACATGCTCATGTGTTTTCAAGCATATTGAGTGCTAAAATATAACACATCAGTATGCTAGTATGAGTACAAAATAATGCTAAAATCAGGAGATATTTGGTATTAGAAACACATACCAACAACAGTCAGCAGAACCACCACTTAACTATCAAACTAGCTCAATTGTTTCAGCATTATTGTTAGCATACGTAGGCAATGTATTTAGTGTATAATAACGATGCAATAATGAAATATTATATATGTAACACTTCAAACTATAGTTCAGAATAAATTATAGTTCAGAATAAAGCCAAAAGCATGCTCATATGTCTTTCAAGCATATTGAGTGCTAAAATCTAACACATCAGTATGCTAGTATGCGTACTAAATAGTGCTAAAATTAGGAGATATTTGGTGTTAGAAACAAATACCAAAAACAGTCAGCAGAACCACCACTTAACTATCAAACTAGCTCAATCGTTTCAGCATTATTGCTAGCATACGCACGCAATGTATTTATCTTACTGCATAATAACGATGCAATAACGAAATATTGCCTATGTAACACTTCAAATCTAACAAAATCATTGCTAATAGTAGATATTTCATCGTGCTATTGTACATTTTTCCAGTCACGCTTGGATTTATGTAAACCTATTTTTTTTTTTGAAACACTTATATTTCATAATATTCAAATGTTTTAGATTCTTCGCATAAAAGTAAAAATGTTTTATGAATTCGAAGCTAAATCATATTTTGCAGTTGAAGGTTTAAAATATCTATCGATTTGTAAAAAATTTCAATGGCAAAATTAACATTATCTTGCTTTTTCTTCAACGTCGGTCGAGATTTCTTGTCCGCCATTAGGTATCTGGTTGATTTTGTTGTGGATTTCAACAAGCTTTTGCCAATAATGGAAATTTATCATCAATGAACAAGAGATTTGATCGCAATTTTTGATGAGTTCTTCGATGGAGTTGGCGTCAGTTTTTGTGTGAAGAAGTTGCAGAAGAGCAATTTCGAAAAGACTGAATTGTGTGAAGTTCCGATTATGCCCTTTTGTGTTTGGCGATATCAAAAACTTCTACTTAATTACATTTTTGCCACCGCATTAAGTATGAAATCTCAACCGTTGATTTGAACTGTTTTAGTGGTGGGGATGGGTTCCTAGTTCCCACATGGGGATTGGTTCCCATGTGAACCCTACCCTATATATATATAAACATATGTATGTATGTACGTGTGTATTGTGAAGTTGCACACATATGTAAACAATAAATCATATCTTAATATAAACTAAAAACACAAATATAAGCTAAAATATTTTATATACATGCATCTGACTATGTACGACTAAAATAATTCAAGTGCTAAACTGCAATGTTACAACATCTAAAAATTATTATCTATTTCTCTATAAAAATATGAAATATTATATTTATAGATATTTAAAGACCCAATAATACAATGTATATAATAATAATAATAATAATAATCGTATTTTTAATGTAATTATGCTAGCTCACTTAGTAAGTTTGAATAAGTAAA
Source organism: Perilla frutescens (assembly GCA_026008535.1). NCBI lineage: Eukaryota > Viridiplantae > Streptophyta > Magnoliopsida > Lamiales > Lamiaceae > Perilla > Perilla frutescens. Next base: position 64,471,281 of record BRKX01000003.1, on the reverse strand, counting down.
AATACGTCTTCTAAAAATACAAAAAAAAAGATATATCATATACATACAAGTTGTATATATACATGAATTTTATGTACTTATAACCATTATTTAGAACATAAAATTAATAAATGAAAATTTTGAGGTGTTTACTATTTATGTCGCAATTCTGAAAATACAATATTTATCAATATATTAATACTTGGGCTAGAATGGTATGAGAATACATAACAAAAATTTAATTAAGTATAAAATTTTAAAAAAATATTGTAAATTGTAGTGGTCATTTTTCATCAACCCGATACGCTGGCCCAAAATGGATGAACGACTTCGTTCAATCGGTTTTTCAATAGATAACAATTCAATTTTAAATTTGAATTAACGTTGCAGTTTCGCCTTATAAGGAAGGGTTGACGGGCTCAGAGGAGTTGGCATGTCCTTCAACCGCCTCCGCGATCCATGTGAGCCCTAGTTGTTACCTCCACCTTTAAAAGGAGCCCCCCTCTTCATTTGACGACTACGCTAAGATACCTACAAGCTTCATACCATATCCAAAGAACGCTGATTTTACCATTTTTTGAATTAATTCCACTCAGGCAATTCAACATCCGGGCTTCTTTCCTATGTTCTTCCAGGGTTGAACGACGTTCTCTCTGATTTTTAGTCACGTTCTGTCTAGAGATTACCATTATTTAGCCCTTTTAATTCATGTGAGCCCTAGTTGTTACCTCCACCTTTAAAAGGAGCCCCCCTCTTCATTTGACGACTACGCTAAGATACCTACAAGCTTCATACCATATCCAAAGAACACTGATTTTACCGTTTTCTGAATTAATTGCACTCAGGCAATTCAACATCTGGGCTTCTTTCCTATGTTCTTCCAGGGTTGAACGACGTTCTCTCTGATTTCTAGTCATGTTCTATCTAGAGATTACCATTATTTAGCCCTTTTAATTATTCAATTATTTCATATTTTATCTCTTTCTACTCTTCTTCTTTTCCTGACTTGAGCGTCGAAGGCCCAACGATCCTCACCCCCGATAGTCTTTGACTTTTACGGTATTTTCTATTTTTTTACAGATTGATCGCTGCTCCGGATTGATAGAATTAATTACAGATTTTCGGATCTACGATTTGGCACCCCCCATGGGGCAGCGATATATTTGTGAAATGAAATTGCAATGCCTAATGAGAGCCATGGAGATAGAAAAGGACCCCAGCAAGATGGAAGAACTACTACGCCTTCGCCTGATGTTGATCTGTCGCTGACTGATATTCTGAGAAATATACAACATCAAATGGCGAACACCACGAAGGAGTTAGCGCTTCTAAGATCAGAGAACACTTCACTCTGTAGTAAACCTAAAGATCTGACCATCAATGACAGTGCACGCCATCTGAACTACATCAAACCCATCAATCTATTCGGCGAACCAAATTCGGTATACTCTGAGCGTCGTCCTTCTGTTACTTTTACCGATCCATTCAATGCAGGTACTAGTGCATTAGCACAGAAGGTGGATGCCAGACAGAAAATGGAGGAGAGTCCGCTAAGGCCACCCCAGGGTTTGAGTATCATGCTTCTGAGCAGGAAAGGTTCCGACATCAGACCCTTGAGCAAGAGAGGGTTGAACAGCAGCGCAGGTTCAACCAGGAATTCGATCAGAGAAGGATCAATCACCCAAGTGAATTGGAGCAACGACTGGCTAGTATCGAGGCAATGATAACACGAATTCTTTGTGTACCTTTGCCAATCTACAAAGCTGCACCAAATAGCTTTGATGACTAACCATTTGTGGACAAAATTGGGTTAATAGAGATGCCTTCGAAGTTCACCCTACCATCTCTGAAGCTATTTAACAGAACCTCAGATCTGGATGACCACATCGCATAATACAAACAGAAGATGTTCATCGCAGCAATGCCATAGTACCTCAGAGAAGCCTACATGTGTAAAGGTTTTGAGTCAAGCTTATCAGGAGCCGCACTATAGTGGTTCACAAACCTCCTTAACGCTTCAATTTGATCATCCGCATAACTCACAGACCTTTGCGTAGAATAGTTCGCCAACAGTCGAAAAATTGAGAAATATTCTGATGACCTCTACGCAATTATCTAGTACCCAAATGAAACACTTAGGAACTACGTTGCAAGGTTCAATAGAGAGAAGGTGGAGATACCAGGCTACAATGCTGACACCGCCATATCAGCCTTTAGAAAGGGGCTCAAGAGGGATTCAGACCTCTACAAAGAACTTACAAAGTATCCGTGCAAGACAATGGATGATATTTTAGCGAAGACATGTGCACAAATTAAGTGGGAGAAAGATGAAGACTAGTATTATCAACCCAAGCCAAGAGGTCAAGATGAAGGAGAGACTCCTGCAGAAATGATAGAAGGAGAGCTGACCTTTACCCTCGCAATGATCGCTACAAACCTTGAGGTCGAGAGGATATTTCAAATACATATGCTCGATATTTGCCAGAATACAACATGTGCATCACACCTTCAGAAGTCGTTAACACATTGAAGGAACTTGGTATTATAGTGAAGTGGCCTCCCAAGATGAGGAGCCCAGTTCATGAACGTGATAGAACAAAGTACTATGAATTCCATAAAGACCACAACCATAGAACAGATAATTATATCGCATTGCATCGTGAAGTCATCGACCTACTCAAGCGAGGCTGATAACTGTGTATTTTACACAACTTTCGGATATGAATTGATGTTCCTTATTATATGAAGTTGTGTATTTTATATAGTTTTAGTGCTTATATTGTGATCTTTTGGAGTTTTTTATGTATTTGCTAATTTTGCAGCAATAGTTGTGTTTTGACTATATATTTAGAGCAAAATAAGCAAATATGGTCGAAAGAAGTTAAAGAGGTGTTTAATTGGGCTATACTAATTTGGAGTTAATGGACTAGATTAAATGATTGAAGCTCGGATAATTTCGAAGTCCAGAGAGAAAAGAGACCGGGTCGACCCGAAAATTGTCGGCCAACTAGTCCCAGCGTAATTTGCAAAGGGGGTGCGTCGACCCTGTACAAAAACATGCCACTGGGTCAACCTACTGAGTTTGGTCGACCCACATGAGCGGGTCCACGGGACTTGATTTTATCCACTCCAACTCAGGGTTTTTGACCTAAATATAAAAGCCTCACTTAATACACACGAAGAAAAGAATCAAACTTCTTCGAAATACACCTGGAGAGGATGAAATACATCAGAGAAGAAGAAGAAGACGCACTAGACCTCGATTGAGTTGACAAGGTTGATAGAGACGGAGTGTCATTGCAGCAAAGTCAAGACTACTAGATTACTTTACATTTTTTAATTTTCTCTATCTTTGTTGTCATGAACACTTATATTCTAGATTCATTTATTTCTTTTATCATGTCTAGCTAAATTTCTAGCTAGGTTTTAGGGCGTGGAATATTATGGATTTTTATATATGACTCAATTACTTTTCTTCTTGCTATCTCTCGGGATTTGATTTCTATGATTTATTTAATATCTTGTATGGATATTTAATCACCATTTATGCATCCTAGTCGTTAATCTAAAGTACTAACCGGAGAATGATTAATGATAGAAAGATAGAAATCATTTTATGTGTGCTTGGAAGGACCGATCAAGTGAACAAGTATTGCATAGGGTTGAATAGATCTTCGTGTACTTGATCAGGAGTAGTAACATGTGTGAAAAACCGACCACAATGAAGCATGTACTTGTTATATCTATGTTATGGTATATGCCGTTATAAGCAGCCTAATAACAACCTAGTGATCCCCCACCATTGATAGATTAAAGACAAGAAGTCAGGTTGAAAGAGTCAATGATTATATTAATTGAAATAATTCACTATCCTTAAAACCTAGGTTTTTTCCATTTAATTGTTTCTCTGCACAATTTTGATATTTGTCATTTTATTTTATGTTATTTATTTTTACTCTCTTTTATGATTATTAGTGTCGAGATATTAAGTGAGGATCCCAGGTTAGCGAAGTGTCCCAGGCATCAGCAAAACGGCATTGTAGATCTCTCAAATACACGCCTATAATACCAAAGCTCGATACTAAAATGGAACTCATAACTTTGAGTTTCACCAACAGAAAAGCTTCTAAACTCACACCCCACCATGATGCACTAGTTATTTCTATCCTTAATTCTAACTGTATGATCAAGAGGACTCTCATCAATAGCGGGAGTTCGACTAATGTCATTTTCTTATCTGCTTTGAAGGGAATGCAGGTCCCCGAGGCTAACATTGTCAAAAAATCAATGACCTTGATTGGATTCAGCGGCAAACACAAAGCCACCATAGGTGAAATTACGCTATATGTGTATACGGAAGGGTTATCCCGCACATCAAGTTTCAAATTATCGATGCACCCTCAGCATACAACATCGTCCTCGGGAGACCTTGGATTCATGAGCTAAGAGTTGTACCTTCGACCTACCACAAAGTCATACACTTCTCAATCCTATAGGGAATTAGACAGATCTGTGGAGAGCAAATTGCGTCAAGAGACTGCTTCAGATTGGCTTTCAAGACTAACCATGTGCAGATACAAGAAGTGAACCAAATCGATGTGGCATCGACGTCAAACTCAAAGTATGAATGTGGAGAAAGCTCAAATTCAAAGTATGAGCATGGAGAAAGTTCAGGGTCGACCTTCTACGTCGAACCCAAGATGGAAGATATCGATGAAGTACAGATCCACCCCAATTATCCAGACCACGTCATTCAAATTGGGTCGAGGTTGACTTCAGAAATACGAGCAAAGTTAATTGCATTTTTGTCAGAACACCACGATTGCTTCACTTGGTCACATGCCGACATGACATGTATCGATCTCTCTATCATAACTCACAGGTTATAGGTCGATCCTGATCACCTGACGGTCAAGCAAAAAGGAAAAAATTCACAGCAGAACGAAATCAAGCGATAGAGGAAGAAGTTCAAAAGCTAATCAATATTGATTCAATTCGGGAGGTGAAGTACCCTGATTGGCTAACTAATATTGTGGTAGTAAATAAGAAGAACGGAAAGAACATAATGTACATCGACTTCACTGGTTTAAATAAGGTCTGCCCAAAGGATCCATTTCCACTCCCTCACATTGACACGCTTGTCGACACAACAGCGAGACACGAGATGATGAGCTTCATGGATGCCTTCTCTAGGTACAATTAGATTCTCTTATATCTGGATGATCAAGAAAGAACAACATTCGTCACAAATCAAGACATCTACTCTACAAGGTTATGCCATTTAGGTTAAAAAATTCAAGAGTGATGGTTTAGTGTCTAAATGTGTTATTTTATTATAGTTATTTTGTTATGATTTGTAAATTATTTTATAGATTGTCATGTTGTTATGTGTTGATTTTATATATTTATTTGTATTTACTGCTCTAATGGTGGATTGTGCCAAGTGTTGCAAAACTTGAGCTTTTAATTATAAAAGCAGGTATTTTACGGCAATTAGGTGGCAAGTGAAAAGTCAAATAATTGAGCTCGATTGGTTAAATTGGAGGCTCGAAGATTTTGAAGAAAAAAATGCGAAAAAGCACCCGTGCGGGCGGGCTAAGGTGCGCGGACGGGCTAAGGTGCACGGCCGAGAGCACCATTGCGCCGCGGCACCCCTTCTTCTCCGCCCTCACCTTGTGTCGCGGCACCCCCTAGTGCCGCGGCGCCACATCGCGCTTCAACACCCCCCCGCGGCGCCCCTCATTGTGGTGCCCGGCGGCGTCTAACCGCCCTCCGGCGCTGTACCCCGCCGGCGCGCGGGGTGTTTTTCTCCCTCTTCTTCGGTCCAGTTTTCTCCACGTCGTCAAATGCAACCCCACTCAACTCCATTCTTCCTCTCTAAGCTATCATCTTTAATCAGATATTTTTGTAGGAAATAGGGGTATCATCTCCCTAATTCCCTAGCTTTAGACTTTTTGGGCTTCCCAACTCCCCTAAAATCTTTTGGATTAATGGTTCCTGTACCATCACTCCCATCACCTTTTCTGTCTCTCCTCACCACTTGCTTCATCTCCCCTCTATACCTATTGATTTCATGATCACAAAAGAGGGATTCATCATCTCTCACACTTCATCTTCTCCAACACACCTCTTCTATTTTTCTCTCTACACCATCATCAAAACTTTCTCACCATTTTCACCATCACAAAAGAGAAGAGGAGAAAAGGAAGAAAGAGGGAACCAAGCTAAGGAAGAAGGAGAGGAGACGAGAAGAAACCAACCTCGAGCCATCCGCGGAAGCTATGCTCGTAAGGAGGTTTCTCTTATATTTTCTTTGTATTTCTTGGATGTTTTGTGGGGTTTGTCCTAAACTCTTGAAGGATGTCTAATATTGTAGAAGTTTGTGTTATTTACATTTGATTGATGAGATGACTTTCTTCTATGATATTTTTGTTTTTTTGAGCATGTTTAGTGGCTAATCTCTCTATTAGGGGGTAGAGGATCGATTTGATTTTTGATCAAGGCTTATTCTTGTTGGTTGTTGTTGTAGGAATCGTCCCTATTATGTGAGAGTACTTGATCAGTACTTGAGCATTGCTAGGATTTAGAGGAAACTTGATTGTGATTCTAAATCCCAAATTTTGTTCCTTCGACGTTAGGTGGATGGGGTTTCTGAGCCTAATATGTTAATCTTGCTTGTATGATATAGCTAAAAGAGGTTTAATGGATAGACGGTGACAGTAATTGAAGTTAAACCGATTGAGAGGGTCTATTGTATGTGTGAGATTAGCATTACCAACTTGAACAAAGCATAGTGAGAAACCATTAAGAGAATCTACACCCTAATACCTTAATCTATCTTATTTCCTCATATCTTGTTTTAATTTGTGTTGTTTGCATTTTATTATCTTGTTTATTTATCTATTTTAATTCTTAGCATAAATCATCATCAACCTTATGTTTAGAATGTTTAAAGTTTATTTTAGTTGTTCTATTGTGATGCATGCATAGCCTATTGACAATTTCTTCTTACTAAGTCTTCCTTGAGAGATCGACTCGGGTTAAGCTTATCATGTCTACGATTGACCCCGTCCAATTGCGGGTGCGGTCCTAAGTAGTTGTCTTGTTGAGCATAAACCGGAATTATAATTATAAGTTTGGACCCAATCAAGTAGAGATGCTTCGAACCTCTGAGAGACCATCCCAACAAGCGATGACCGGTGAGACTTATGGGATTTGTGGAGAGTATGGACATGGGGCCAACTTGTGCCAAAATTCGATCGAGCCAGAATTAAGTGAAGAAGCTCATTTTCACGCTTTTCAAGAGCAAGTGCATGCCCTTCAAGGATTCCAACCATGCCAACCTTACAACCTGTACTCTCAATCATACAATCCGAGGTGGAGAAATCATCCAAATTTCTCTTGGAGACAACCTTAACAACCACCTTAACCATCACAACAACCACCTCCACCTCAACAAGCCGAAGGTGGCCAAGCTCCACCTTATCCGAGGCCGCAACAATATCCGGCCCAACTAAACCAACCGTCTAGGCCAACATTACAAGACATATTGCAATCCTTTATTCAAGCCACACAACAAAGATTTGAATCCGTTGAGGCTTCCGTGAAGAGAATTGAGACTCAAGTGGGCCAAATAGCCGGGACCATTGGAGAGTTGGCCAAGCAAGCCAAGTTGGGCAAGTTGCCAAGCCAACCGGAGCAAGCTCAAGCCATCACCGTGCTCAGAGGAGGCAAGGTGATCGATAATAAGGTTGGAAAACCGAGCCCAACCGAAGAAGTTGAAAAATAAGAGGAGGCTCCTCAACAACAACAAAAGGAGCCCGAAAAGAAAAGTGAAGAAGTGAAGAAGCCCACACTCCACAAGGCTACCAATCCCTACAATCCTCCAATCCCATTTCCAAGCCGGTTGAGGAATGAGAAGCAAGACACCTAATTCCAAGAGTTCTACAAGCTTTTATCAAAGGTGAATGTCAATCTTCCACTCCTTGATGTTATTCGAAATGTGCTGGCCTATGTCAAGTTCTTCAAGGAACTTGCTTCCAAGAAGAGGAAGTTTGTGGAGGATGAGAAGATTGAAGTGTCAGAAGTGGCAAGTGCAATCCTACAACATCAATTCCCACCAAAACTCCACGATCCAGGTAGTTTTACTCTTAAAATTGCCTTAGGAAATGGTAAAGAAGCATGTGGTATGCTAGATCTAGGAGCCGGAATTAATTTGATGCCTTACTCTATTTATAAACAATTAGAGTTAGGTGAATTGAAACCAACTAGAATGTGCCTACAATTGGCGGATAGGTCCGTAAGATATCCTAGAGGAATAATTGAAGACATTCTAGTTAAAGTTGGTGGTTTGATTATCCCGGTGGATTTCATTGTTTTGGATGTCGATGATGTAAAAGAAACAGCTAAAGAGCACACACTTCTCCTAGGTAGACCTTTCATGGCTACAACAAACACCTTGATTGATGTTAAAAATGGAACTTTAAAAATGTCGATGTTAGGAGAAACTGTGTCCTTTTCCGTCCATGAAAATAAAGCAATTCCCGTCTCCTCATTTGAGGAAAATTGTTCTTTCATTGATACTATTGATGCTTTGGCCGATGAGGTTTTCTTGCAGGAAATAGGCTCCCATTAAAGGAGTGAAGCCTTGTCCGAGGACCTTGCTATGGAAGAAGCTTACCTCAAGTGTGGGGGAGACGAGTTGAATACCAAAGAGATGGAAATTTTTCTAGGAGAAGGCATGAGCCTAATGGAAGTCATGGCCTCAACCGAAGAGGAAGTGAAGCCTACTCCCGAGCTTGAGCTCAAGGAGCTCTCATCTCACCTCAAGTATGTCTATCTTGATGAAGACGAGAAGAAGCCCGTGATCATCTTTTCCGGGCTTGAAAAAGATGAAGAAGACCTCTTAGTAGCCGTACTAAAGAGGAACAAGCAAGCCATTGGATGGAACCTTTCCGACATTAAGGAAATTAGCCCCTCAACGTGCATGCATCACATCATCCTTGAGGAAGGGGCTAAGCCGGTTCGTGAAGGACAAAGGAGGCTCAACCCCGTGTTGATGGAAGTCGTAAAGAAGGAGATTCTTAAGCTCCTAGCGGAAGGGATCATCTATCCCATAATCGATAGTGAATGGGTGAGCTCGGTCCATGTGGTGCCAAAGAAAGGAGGGATAACGGTAGTAGAAAATGACAAAGGAGAGCATGTGGCTACTCAAACCACCACCGGGTGGAGAATGTGCATTGACTACCGAAAGCTCAATGTTGCCACTAGAAAAGACAGTTTTCCCCTTCCTTTCATTGATCAAATACTTGATAAACTTGCCAGTCATAGCTTTTATTATTTTCTTGACGATTTATCGGGGTATTTTCAGGTTGCTATCACACCCGAGGACCAAGCCAAGACTGCCTTCACATGCCCTTTTGGCACATTTGCTTGTAGAAGGATGCCATTCTGACTATGCAATGCACCGGGCACATTTCAAAGGTGCATGTTTTCTATCTTCTCCGAAATGATTGGAGATTTCATTAAGGTATTCATGGATGACTTTTCGGTCTTTGGATCTTCATTTTCCAATTGTTTAGAGAAGTTAGAACTTGTTTTGAAGAGATGTATAGAAAGTAGCCTAACTCTTAGTTGGGAAAATAGTCATTTCATAGTTACTAGTGGCATAGTCCTTGGTCATGTTGTGTCTAAAGAAGGAATGAGTGTAGACAAGGCTAAGGTAGATGTGATTGAAAAATTGCCTCCTCCCATCAATGTGAAAGGAATTAGAAGTTTTCTAGGCCATGCCGGTTTTTACCGTCGGTTTATAAAAGACTTCTCCAAGATTAGCCAACCTCTATGCCATTTACTTGTTCAAGATGTTCCTTTTGAGTTTGATGAAAAATGCTTGCATGCTTTTAATACTCTAAAGGAGAAATTGATCACCGATCCTATTGTCATTCCCCCTAATTGGTCTTTACCTTTTGAAATCATGTGTGATGCATCAAATTCCACCGTGGGTGCCGTTTTGGGTCAACGGATTGATAAAATTCTTCGTGTCATTTACTATGCTGGCCTCACATTGAATAGTGCTCAAGTAAATTACACCACTACCGAAAAAGAATTGCTTGCCGTTAGGTTCTAAAGTTATTGTGCATAGTGATCATGCGGATCTAAGGTATTTGTTGACCAAGCCCCAAGCTAAACCTAGACTCATTAGGTGAACTTTGCTTGTGCAAGAATTTGATGTTGAAATCAAAGATAGGAAGGGATGTGAAAATGTGGTAGCGGATCATCTATCTCGCCTCCCCGTTGATGAAAATTTTGAATTATTGCATGAAAAAGGAGTTGATTATGATACATTTCCATATGAGCATGATCTTGAGCTTAATTCCTCTCCTTGGTATGCCGACATTGTCAATTATTTTGCTTGTGACAAAATGAGACCTAACCTCTCCTTTCAAGAAAGGAAAAGATTTTTGGCAATGTGTAGGTATTACTTTTGGGACAATCCATACATTTTCCATTTGGAAAAAGACGAGGTGATTCGAAGATGTGTCCCGGAGGAGGAACAAACCGATGTTCTAGCCTTTTGTCATTCTTCTCATTGTGGTGGCCACTTTGGAGGGCAAAAGACGGCTAGAAAGATCTTGCAATCCGGTTTGTATTGGCCTTCCATTTTTAAGGATGCTCATGCCTATTCCATTTCATGTGATAAATGCCAAAGATTTGGTAATATTGGGAGGAGAAATGAAATGCCTCTAAATATCAATCTAGTTGTTGAAATTTTTGATGTTTAGGGTATTGATTTTATGGGACCATTTCCTAACTCATTTGGTTTTGAATATATCCTATTAGCCATTGATTACGTGTCTAAGTGGGTTAAGGTTATCCTCACTAGGTCTTGTGATGCTAATATGGTTATAAAGTTTGTGCAGGAGCACATTTTGAGTAGGTTTGGATTCCCTCGAGCAATCATAAGCGATGGTGAAACGCACTTCACCAACAAACTCTTTGAGAAATTGATGAAAAAGAATGAAGTGACTCACAAGGTGGTGACTCCATATCACCCTCAAACTTCTGGTCAAGTGGAGATGAGCAACAAACAAATTCAAAACATTTTGAAGAAGACCGTGAATATGACAAGGAAGGATTGGTCGACAAGGCTAATGGATGCACTTTGGGCATACCGGACGGCTTTCAAGACTATTCTAGGAATGAGCCTGTACCGCCTCGTTTATGGAAAAGCATGCCATCTCCCCGTTGAGATTGAGCACAAGGCCTATTGGGCCATTAAAGCGGTGAATTTTGATCTAACGTGTGTAGGAAAGGAACGACCCTTGCAGTTGTCCGAGCTCGATGAATTGAGGAATGAATCCTATGACAATGCCAAGATTTACAAGGACAAAGTGAAGAGGCTTCACGATAGGCGCATTGTCAAGAAGGAGCTCACTCCGGGCATGAAGGTTTTCCTCTTCAAGACTCATTTGCGGCTCTTTCTGGGAAAACTCAAGTCACGATGGAGTGGACCGCTCATCATTGAAGAAGTGTTCCCCTACGGAGTTGTCGCATTGAAAAATCTGGGAACCAACATTACGTTCCAAGTGAATGGTCACCGGGTCAAGCCATACTTTGAAGGATTTTCTCAAGAACCCAATGTGAAGGAATTGAAGCTCGTCAATTCCAATTAATTCTATAAAAGCTTCGTCTAGCTCGAGACATTAAAATGGGCGCTGCTTGGGAGGCAACCTATGATTTTTATTGTTCTATTCTCTTTTCATTAATTTTATTCCGACTTGTTTGATCCAATTTTGGAGTGTGAAATTTTTTTTTTTAATTGTAGAATGAATTTTGCAAGGGTGGTAAACAGAGGCAGAAACGGAGCAAGAATTGGAGGAAATTGAGGAAATTGGCTAAGTGTAGAAATTGCACTGCGCGGACGGGCTACTGAAAAGCCGAGAGCCCCTCAGCACCGCCGCGCCCAATAGCCCCGCCGCACCCCTTTTCTACGCATAACTAGCCCCGCCGTGCACTAAGCACCCTGCGGCGCTCCCTCTCGCCAAAGCCTCCGCCGCGCGCCCCCAGCATCGCGGCGCCCCCTTCTCCGCTCTCACCTTACGCCGCAGCACCCCCTCACCCTTCAACCCTCCCGCGGCGCCCCCCTTCTCCGCCCTCACCTTGCGCCGCGGCGCCCCCTCACCCTTCAACCCCCCCCCCCCCCTGGCACCACTCTTTTTCAATAGCACCGATTTTTCCTCTCACTATAAAAGGGACCCTTTCCTCCAAATCCCTAAATTCTCCCCTCGCGCCGCTCCCCTTCATTCTCCCAAGCATTCCCAGTCAATTTCTACTATAATTCCCAGCAAATTCATCCCCATTCCTACCTCTCACCATAGAAGCACCGCCGCGCCAACTCCTAGCGCTGCCTCGCACCAGCCGAGTCAGCCCCACTCCATTCTTTTGCTGCAACAATTCACTCATTGCTCTCCACCCCCAGACATGGCCCCAAAATTGAAACTTCCAAAATTCCTTGGAGGCAAGAGCCAAGACAAAGGCAAGGGCAAAGGAAAAGCTCCCACGAGCTCAACGAGGGAGATGTCGGACCTTTCTCAACAATTTGGAGCTCCATTTCTTATTACCAACCCGGAAGAAGGTAACCGCTATATCACCCTCCGTGCGCTTGATATTTCTAGTCCTAGATACATTGATTGGAAGTTGATGAGGGCATTGGGTCTTGAAGAGCAAATTATGAATTATCTTAAGGTGTTGAATTTGGAGACATTTGCTAGAATGCAATGTTATGTCTATGATAACGTGGTGCTTGAGTTTTTTACATCTTTTGAACATGATGAGGCGGAGGGGAAGAAATGTTATTTTCGAATGTTTGGAGAGAGATATGAGGTCACGTTGGCTGATATGAGAGATTATTTTGATTTCCCATCAACTGGAATCAAACAACGGCCATCCGACTTTAACACTGAGAATGCATGGTATGAAATCTCGGGATTCCGGAATTGGGTTGCAAAGGGGGTACCAAGCAAATATATCTAAGATCCGGCCTTGTCCATTGTGCATAAATTCTTGGCATACAATATGTCTGGAAAAGAACAAGCAAACAAGGTCAACTTGATGGAGGTTTACCTTCTTTAGTGTGCCAATAAGAACAGGAAGGTTTGCCTGTCCACTTTCCTTTGGGTTGCGATCAATGAGGCGTGCAAATGAAAAAATCAACACCCTTCCTTTTGTGCATTCATTTCCGCTCTTTCGGTTAAGATCGGGGCACTTACTGAGGATGCTCCTGCGCCCAATGGTTACAAAAGGATCGATACCTACACGATCGACAAAGATAAGCTCATATGGGCTGAAATCATCTACAATGAGAGAGAGTTACGGCCTCATGCCAAGCGGACATGTGTGTCAAAATTGAAGCAAATCCAACATGGCACAATACAACTCACTGGAGGAGACGGATCCTCGTCTGCACCACACCATGGTCCATCCAATGAGCTCGATGAAGCGGGCAACGAGGAAGCTGACGACGCCGAAGAGCGAGAAAGGGGAAGAGAAGACGGCCAGCACCCGGGGCATCAATTTCCGCAGCCTCCAAATGTTGGGTACCAAATGCCGAGCCATGACTGGAGCTCGTTCCAAGGGTACATGGACACTACGATGGGCTAATTCCAGCAATCCATTACCGACACCATGCGCACATTTGGCAATCAATTCCAGGATTCTATGTCAGCATATAGGTAAGAGCACCTTGCCAACATGATGCAGCAGCAGGAACGGATTGATGCCTCTTTCCAATCCATACATGAGGAGCTCGGTGCAGTGCATCAAGATGTTCGGGGCCTCTACTCTCGAGTAGATAGACACGACGAGCAAATTCAAGCCCTCCAAGTGAGCTGGGATGCATAGACTCTTGCCTCATCTTTCACGCCACAGAATCCACCACCGGAGCAGTGAAGTATTTTATGTTTTGTCTTGTTCGTGTGGGTTGTTTTTCTTGTAGTTTGTCGTATTTTATTTCCGTTTTTGTGTTTCCTAGTGTTTTTTTGTAGGAGCTCGTGCACGTTGCCGATTTTCTACAAAATTGTGATGTTCTCTACTCTCTTCTATCTTTTGCTTGCATTCATTTTTCATACATTGAGGACAATGCATGTTTTAAGTGTGGGGGAGTTATGAGCTTGTTAGTGTAGTATGTTTTGATTTTAGTTATGTTGGATTTTGTATTGTTGGACTATGTTTTTAGTTGTTGGTTTTTGTTATATTATGTTGCATTTGTTTTGATTGTATTGAGTTCATTTTATTGTCTTGATTATGTTGTGCATTTTGTTATCCCCTTGCTTAGCATGATGTTTTGTCTAATTGTCAAAAATTGAAAATTGGAATATGAATATTCAAGGACTTATTTTCGAATCAATCATGAAAAATGAAATGTTATCGTGGGTTCACTCTTGAGCATGAATTGTCTTAGATTTTGACCACAAATTGATGATTGATGTCGAGGGGTCTTATCCTTAAAGGATTAGGAAGCATGTTTAGCCTCATTCTTAATAATTACTCCCCATAATCTTCTATCCTCTTGTATATTCTTTGGCTTCTAAAAAAATAATAATAAAAAAATGAGGGGACAATAATAATAGTTGATTTATTCGACTATGAGTATGGGAAACCACACAAGGGAACTAGGGATTTTCACCCTATGGATTTCACCTTGTGAATTTTGATCCACACCCCGTAAATATGTTTAAATTATTGGGATTGCATTCCGGATTCTACTCCTCTCATGTGTGTCGATTTCTCTTCATATTTTTTGCATGATAAGTATGGAAAACCATATTAGGAAGCTCGATTGAGATCGATCATTATACCTAATGACTCTTTTCCAAACGTTTGCAATCCCTTATGTTGTTTTCGTGTGAATAAATTTGGAAGTGATTTGTGGGGAACTGATTGGAAAGAATCGAATCTAATGTGTTCATCTTAATCTTGAAAAGTCAGGCATCTCATTTGGTTGGATTTTGTGCTCATTTTCTTGGTAATGAATGTTTTTGTGGGAACCATGAGACTCGCTCAAGCTTTAAAATTGCTTTGCAAATATTTCCTTCTTGATTCATGTTTTTAATTTCTTGTTTGCTTGAGGACAAGCAAAAGGCTAAGTGTGGGGGAGTTGTTTAGTATCTAAATGTGTTATTTTATTATAGTTATTTTGTTATGATTTGTAAATTATTTTATAGATTGTCATGTTGTTATGTGTTGATTTTTTATATTTATTTGTATTTACTGCTCTAATGGTGGATTGTGCCAAGTGTTGCAAAACTTGAGCTTTTAATTATAAAAGCAGTTATTTTACGGCAATTAGGTGGCAAGTGAAAAGTTAAATAATTGAGCTCGATTGGTTAAATTGGAGGCTCGAAGATTTTGAAGAAAAAAATGAGAAAAAGCACACGCGCGGGCGGGCTAGGGTGCGCGGACGGGCGAGCACAAGGTCGAGAGCACCATTGCGCCACGGCGCCCCCTCTTCTCCGCCCTCACCTTACGCCGCAGCACCCCCTAGCGCCGCGGCACCCCATCGCGCTTCAACACCCCTCCGCGGCGCCCCTCATTGTGGTGCCCGGCGGCGCCCAACCGCCCCCCGGCGCTGTACCCCCACCAGCGCATGGTCCAGTTTTCTCCACGTCATCAAATGCAACCCCACTCGACTTCATTCTTCCTCTCTAAGCTATCATCTTTAATCAGATATTTTTGTAGGAAATAGGGGTATCATCTCCATAATTCCCTAGCTTTAGACTTTTTGGGCTTCCCAAATCCCCTAAAATCTTTTGGATTAATGGTTCCTGTACCATCACTCCCATCACCTTTTCTCTCTCTCCTCACCACTTGCTTCATCTCCCCTCTATACCTATCGATTTCATGATCACAAAAGAGGGATTCATCATCTCTCACACTTCTCACTATACACACACCACTTCATCTTCTCCAACACACATCTTCCATTTTTCTCTCTACACCACCACCACCACTTTCTCACCATTTTCACCATCACAAAAGAGAAGATGAGAAAAGGAAGAAAGAGGGAACCAAGCTAAGGAAGAAGGAGAGGAGACGAGAAGAAACCAACCTCGAGCCATCCGCGGAAGCTACGCTCGTAAGGAGGTTTCTCTTGTATTTTCTTTATATTTCTTGGATGTTTTGTGGGGTTTGTCCCAAACTCTTGAAGGATATCTAATATTGTAGAAGTTTGTGTTATTTACATTTGATTTATGAGATGACTTTCTTCTATGATATTTGTGTTGTTTTGAGCATGTTTAGTGGCTAATATCTCTATTAGGGGGTAGAGGATCGATTTGGTTTTTGATCTAGGCTTATTCTTGTTGGTTGTTGTTGTAGGAATCGTCCCTATTATGTGAGAGTACTTGATCACTACTTGAGCATTGCTAGGATTTAGAGGAAACTTGATTGTGATTCTAAATCCTGAATTTGGTTCATTCGACGTTAGGTGGATGGGGTTCCTAAGCCTAATATGTTAATCTTTCTTGTATGATATAGCTAAAAGAGGTTTAATGGATAGACGGTGACAGTAATTGAAGTTAAACCGATTGAGACGGTCTATTGTATGTGTGAGATTAGCATTACCAACTTGAACAAACCATAGTAAGAAACCATTGAGAGAATCTACACCCTAATACCTTAATCTATCTTATTTCTGCATATCTTGTTTTAATTTGTGTTGTTTGCATTTTATTATCTTGTCTATTTATCTATTTTAATTCTTAGCATAAATCATCATCAACCTCATGTTTAGAATGTTTAGAGTTTATTTTAGTTGTTCTATTATGATGCATGCATAGCCTATTGACAATTTCTTCTTACTAAGTCTTCCTTGAGAGATTGACTCAGGTTAAGCTTATCATGTCTATGATTGACCCCGTCCAATTACAGGTGCGGTCCTAAGTAGTTATCTTGTTGAGCATAAACTGGAATTATAAGTATAAATTTGGACCCAATCAGTGATATACTGGAGGCTTGTTAACTGTATGTTTGAAAAATTGATAAGGTCGACGATGGACGTCTATATAGATGATATGCTCGTAAAATCACTACAAGCTAAAGATCATATTGGGCACCTAAGGAAATCATTTGAAGTGTTAAGAAAATACAACATGAAGTTCAACCCCTCCAAATGTTCTTTCGAGATAACGTCGAGAAATTTTTTTGGGTACCTTATCAGAAAGAGATAAATCGAAGCCAATCCTGACCAAATCAGGGCAGTGGAAAATATAAAGGCACCATACAACGTCAAAGAAGTATAAAGGCTCATAGGTCGTTTGGCAGCACTTAGCCGTTTCATATCAAAATATTCTGACAAGAGTCATCTATTCTTCAACACACTATGAAAGGGAAAAGACTTTGAGTGGACGCCAAAATGTGACCAGGCTCTCAACCAACTCAAGTCTTACATCTCAAGCCCACCTCTGCTCTCGAAGCCTAACTTAAGTGAAGTGTTTTTCATTTATTTGTTTGTTTCTGCTAACTCCTTAAGTGCAGCGTTAGTTCATGAAGAACAGGGAAGACAACACCGTGTCTACTATGCCAAAAGACCACTGCTCGATACGGAGACCAGATACACTTAACTTGAAAAATTAGTCATCGCTTTAGTCATGGCCTCGCAAAAGTTGAAGCCATACTTCCAGGCCCACCACATCACGGTGGTGACGACCTTTCCATTAAAGATTGTGTTGGGCAAGCCAGACCTATCCAGCAGACTATCAAAGTGGGTAGTAGAGCTTGGAGAGTACGATATCACCTATCCACCCGGACTGCAATAAAATCACAAGTATTGGCTGATTTTATTATAGATTTTTCATCGGAGTAGCATGAGCTTGCCGAAAAAAACTACTCTCAATAACCGAAGGTGATAATTCAAATCACTGGACCCTTCAAGTTGATGGCTCAAGTAATTTCAAGGAGAATGGTTTGGGTATAGTATTGATCTTCCCCAAAGTCAACGTCATTGAAAGAGCGGTTCGATGCGGATTTAAGACAATAAATAATGAAGCAGAATATGAAGCCCTGATCACCGGACTGACCTTAGCCAAAGATATGAAGATACCAAACATCAAAATACAAAGTGACTCACAACTTATCATAAGTCAGTTCGGAGGAGATTTTCAAGCAAAAGATTCTAGAATGTCAGCATACCTTGCTCTGGTGAATGAGCTATCAAAATCATTCACAGAAGTAGAAGTTACCCATGTGGCGAGGGAGAAAAATTGACATCCATATACACTAGCCAACCTAGGGTCAGCAATTGACTATCAGTCATCGAAGCACATACCATTAACGTATGTCCAATGGCCAACAGTGTAGAAAGAAAAAACAGAAACCAAATCAATGGAAATAGTCGAGGTTGAAATCAATTGGATGACTCCAATCATCAAATATATTATCGAGAATAAACTACCTGAAGATAAGATAAAGGCTAGAAGGATAAGAGCTAAGGTAACGAAGTTCAACATGATTAGTGGGTCTTTATACAGAAGTTCGTACTCAGGTCCCTACCTAAAGTGTGTGGGTCCAAATCAAGCAAAATATATCCTTGAAGAACTACATGAGAGAGTGCATAGAAATCATTCTAGACCATGAAGCCTCGCCAACAGAGCCCTAACAGCAGGTTTTTACTGGCCGGCCATGAGAGTCAATTCTAAAAGTCACGTTAAAAAATGCGACAAATGCCAAAGGTTCGCTCAGTCCAACCACACTCACCTAGAACCACTCCACCTTTCATTAATGCCCTGGCCTTTCATGAAGTGAGGCATGGGCATCGTAGGAAAACTACCCAAGGACAGCAATCAGAAAGTCTTTCTCTTGGTCATGATAGATTATTTTACAAAGTGGATTAAAGCAGAGGCATTTGCACAGGTCAAGGACCGTGAGGTAAAATTTTTTGTGTGAAAATATATTTTTTGCAGGTTCAGAGTACTAGCCGAGATCGTCACCGAGAATGGACCTCAATTTGTCAATTTTGAGTTCCAAAACTTCTATAAAAAATGGGGAGTCAAGCTAACCTATTCCACCCCAAGGTACCCAGCCGCTAATGGTCAAATCGAAGCCTCCAACAAAACAATAATAAACACCCTGAAGAAAAAGCTAGATAAACACAAGGAAAAATGGATCGAGCATCTCCCCAGTGTGTTATCATCTTATCGAACCACAACGCGAACAGCTATGGGGGAAATACCTTTTTCTCTATCATACGGATCTGAAGCCGCCATACCTCCAGAGATAGGGGTTAGGAATGCGAGGACTTCAAGGATGAATGAAAAGGAGAATAATCAAGAGCTAGAACATAATCTGGACACAATTGATGAGCAATGGGATTAAGCAGCAATGAAAATAGCCTCATACCAGCAGCGGATAGTCTGTCATTATGACAAACACGTTCGGCTTCACACTCTTAAGGTTGGGGACTGGGTCCTTAGAAAAGTTTTCCAAAATACTGAGGAAGTCGGGGCTGGCAAACTAGGCCCTAACTGGGAAGGTCCCTACATGATCACCAAGGTAGTAAGGAACAGGGCTTACAAGCTGCAAATTGTTGAAGGCAGAGAAATTACAAATAGTTGAAATGCAGTTCACCTCAAGCAGTATCATTTCTAAACCCTTGGCTAATTTTTTCAAGTTTTGTCTTGTTTATTTTTTATTCAACTTGTTACTAACTTGAGCATCAGAGGGTCAATGACAGACTCGTGCCGCGTGCAGATTGAAACTCAACCTTGACAGCCAAGGCTCAATAGAGAATCACCTCAAGGTCAACCATGCAATCCTTAGGATGAACATCGATCATGAAGAAATGAGTTTGCATTCTTATTTATTTTCTTTTACTACTTTCACTTATTTTCAAATTTACTCCCCACTTTAATTATTGACTTGAGCGTCGGAGGGTAGATGGCTTAGCCATCGACCATCTAACCTTGTTGCATATAGGTTAAAAGTCAACATTGACAACAAGAACGACCCTACAGATCTCGAACACACGCTAGGGTTAATGTCGAATATAACAAAGAACAAAAAACGACTTTACACTTCGAAGTCAAGAAATACCATCGATGTCAACCTCAATATGACTTCAACATCAAATTCTCGAACGATGTTCAATACCAATGTCTCTAAGGCATGGTTCAACCCCAATGCAAGTTCAACCTCGATTCAAGATAAATCACAATTTAGACTACGCGCATGTTTGTATATGCTAGCTTTAGATCCTAGAATTGTAATCTACCAATCAAATTAAATGTAAAATAGTCAATACATATATTTTTATGTATGTATTTCTATGATTCTCTCGTTCAAATATATGTCATGCACTTGCACACATAACTTCCAAATACCAAAGTTGAAAAAAATAAAGTTCAAGTACGAAATGTTATTTAGAATGTTGCTATCCCAAACGGGAGTTCAACGTCGAAAAAATAAAGTAGAAAATCACCAAAAAATATACTGCTACACCAAAGCTGGCAGAAACAACAAGAAGTCTAAATAAATGATAAAAGATGCAAATAATACAAATAAAAAATCATAAAATTAGTTTCCCGCTATATAGCTCCATCACCCTATGTTGTGTTGTCACCATAAAGGAAAGACAAATCAAGATCAGGATTCTTGTCCTTGATCATCCCCACTAAGTCATCCGCTATCTTCATCTCTATATCAGCACGAATAGGCTGAAAGACTTCAGAATCAGCCAACTATTGAAGGTCGATCCCTTCGTCCATTTTCGCAGCATCGAGGGCCTTATCACGAACAGTCAATTCAGATTTACAATACTTCTTGGCAGTATCAAACTCCTTCTCTAGCTTAGCATAAGAAATCTTCACTGTGCTTAAACAACCCTTATGTGTTTCATAGTTTTCCAATGCCGCTGCCACCTTCTTCTCAGCCTCAACTTTCTCTCTCGTAGCTTTTTCTACCTCAGTATTCAAAGCTACCTTAGCATCAAGCTTGGAGGTCGAAGATGACTCAGCTTTAAGATTTTCCCGAGCACACGATAGTGCCATGGTAACCTATAAGAAACAAGAATTAAAACAAATTAATACGTCTAGCTATATGTAAGAAAAAATATATATGGAAATTGGATACGTACCTGAACAGAGTGGTTAAGAGCACGGGCAATCTGAGACTTCAATCCAGCTGCCTCTAAGTTACCGACATCAACTGCCATCATCTCATTCTGTATTCTCGACCAAACAACACTAGTGGGGTCGATCAAGGTCGAGTTCCGGGGAATTGTCTCATTCCTGAATTTATCAAGCACCGAGCCTGTTTGTCCATCAGCAAATGAAGAAGGGCAGTACCCCATCTCGACTACTATAGAATCTGGTTTTCCTCGAACGGGCATAGCATGTGGAGTATGATCGGTAACTAGAGTGGACGTCTTTGTTTTCTTTCTTGGACGGACATCAGAAGAACGACAACTGTCAGACACGATTGCAGACCCCAAAGTACCTCCTTTGTCAGATTTGCTCGCTACTCTGTCGTCCCTAGCTTTGATTTCCTTGAGTAGTAGGGTATGGGCACTATGAGGAGGCATCATGATATCACTAACAGTTCTTCTAGCTCGTAAGATATTGAGCTCTCTCAATCCGCTCAAGTGAGACACCCTGCGGCGTGGGTTTCTCGAGAAATGCTATAGAAGAAACAAATGAAGATAGTTAAAAATGATAAAAAGAAGTGAGATACTATCCCACACGAATTAATAAAAAAAAAGCACAAGCCAGTTCAAAAGATCGAGGTGGACATTCTTCACTGGATTCACCACATGTCACCCAAAACCATTTAAGTTTTCATTCACCGAAAGATGAGATGCAATCTTTCACAAGCCCTGGGAACCTGTCAGTCCATCTAGTGAAGTAATAGAAGCCCAGATTATCCGGCACTTTGCTCATCCTATACAATGAATGGTCACTCCACCAACATCGGTTTACCAAACTTCAGGTCATACCATATCAATAGCATACCCATCATATGACCATAACCATTGGGAGAAATTTCGGCTGGAGAAATCCCATAACTGGCTGCGACCTTCCTAAAGAAATTATGTAAAGGAAATCGAACCTCTCTCTTGAAAATATCAGCGTAAAACTCAACGAAATCCTATGGAGGCCAACAAGCTCTTTCTGAAGACTTTGGGACCCTCACATTCAGTTGACAAGAAATCCCATAAGACTTATTAAGTGTTTTAGATATCGTTGATTGACTGTAGACCGCATTGCTTCTGCCTTAAACCCTAAAGATCTATGGGAGCCATCTGCGATTTCATCCATATTGTCAGAACCATCGACCTTCTCACTTGAGTTCTCCATCTGACTAATGACCATGCCATCGCCCTAAAAATTATACCATCGGTATGATCAGTACTGTCAAACCCCGAACTTGAGACCTCGTCCTTGATTCTGATACATCTCTTAAGTTCCATATCTCACCATATTCCATAGACCCTGAATTTTTCTTTAGAGTCTTTGATTTTTTAGGAATGATGACACTTCTCATAGAGGCTTCTAATCTAGGATCGGCATCAACCCCAAGTTCGACTGAATTCGAACTTCTTTCCTCAGGGTTCCCAGTCTTAGACATCTCTATATCGCACTGCAGATATCCATCATCTTGTTTTTTTATTTTGAAGATTGACTTTTTCCACTTATTCTTAGATTCATAATGCAGAAAATAGATAAACTCACGCTAATCAAAATTAGAAAGGTAAAAAGAACGATAACTTACCAGGAAAGGCTCTCGATCGCTATTTAATTATGGTGTCACTCGCGCCGATCTTGGCTATAGATGCGACACTGATGAATAAATTATTATCAACTGAATTCGACCTACCTCACATGTGGTATTTATCATGATGGATGTCTTGCGAAAGAAGTCAGCCACCTGAATCTCAGCCGTCAAAAATAGATTGACAAAATATATCCAACAATTTTGAGCAATGACGCACGAGATGGCTTCTTCCCTTATGAACCTTACTTAGCCCATTACAGCGAAAAGACCTACATAGAAACAACTAAGTAAAAAAAAAGTTGACCCTAGGGTCGATTATTAGTCGACCCTAGGGTCGGTTTCTTCTAACACCAATTTAGAGGTCGACCCTAAGGTCGAATATTTCTAGGATCGACCCTTCTCAACAACTTCTAAAGGTCGATATGTCCCCAGTTCAGTCACTCCTAAGGGTTGAGACCTGCCAAGGTTGATTTCATTAAAATTGAAACATAGAGTAACATAGCCCATACTTGGGACTATTCATTAAAATTGAAACATCGAGACCCCCCGTGTGCGTCTGGCAAATAATAGTGAATTATGTCGAACAATATTAGATTTACGGTGTTCAACCTTACGGTTTACATTCAAAGCCTCGATCGTCCTACCTTGCAGCTTGCACTCAAAGCTTAGGCGTTCGACCTCCAAGTTATTTTATAACTTGAGTTGTTCAGCTTCATAGCCCATACTCAGGGCTTCAGTGTTCGATCTTATGGTTTACTTTTAAAGCCTCGGTCATCCTATCTTACAGCTTGCACTCAAAACTTAGGCGTTCGACCTCCAGATTATTTTATAACTTGAGTTGTTCAGCTTCATAGCCCATACTCGGGGCTTCGGTGTTCAATCTTATAGTTTGCTTTCAAAGCCTCGATCGTCCCACCTTACAACTTGCGCTCAAAGCTTAGGCGTTCGACCTCCAAGTTATTTTATAACTTGGGTCATTCAGCTTCATAACCCATACTCGGGGCTTCGGTGTTCGATCTTATGGTTTTCTTTCAAAGCCTCGGTCGTCCTACCTTGCAGCATGTGCTCAAAGTTTTGGCGTTTGATCTCTAGGGTCATTTTCATGTATTGGGGCGTTCGTTTCTGATCTTTATTTGGGCTCGATGTTTGGCCGCACGGCGAACGTCTTATGTCCTTACCTGTTTATTTGCATTACAATTCATTGTCCAGTTATCATGCTGGAACCTAGACAATGAGGGGCTAACTGTAGTAGTCATTTTTCGTCAACCCGATATGATGGCCCAAAAGGGTTGAACGACGCCGTTCAATCAGTTTTCCAATAGATAACATTTTAATTTTAAATTTGAATTAACGTTCCAGTTCAGCCTTATTCGGAAGGGTTGACTGGTTCAGAGGAGTCGGCATGTCCTTCAACCGCTTTCGCGATCCACGTGAACCCTAGCTGCTACCTCCACCTTTAAAAGGATGCCCCCCTCCTCATTTAACGACTATGCTAAGATACCTACAAGCTTTATACCATACCCAAAGAACACTGAGTTTACCGTTTTTTGAATTAATTCCACTAAGGCGATTCAACATCCGGGCTTCTTTCCTATATTTTTCCAGGATTGAACAGCATTTTTCCTGATTTCTAGTCACATTCTGGCTAGAGATTATCGTTATTTAGCCCTTTAATTATTCAATTATTTCATGTTTTATCTCTTTCTACTCTTCTTCTTTTCCTGACTTGAGCATCGGAGGCCCAACGATCGTCATCCCCCCGACAGTCTTTGGCTCTTACGGTATTTTCTGTTTTTATTTCACAGATTGACCGCTGCTCCGGACTGATACAATTAATTACAGATTTTCGGATCTACATAAATCTAGTTATAAATATAGTTTGAAAAATTACAAATATAATTGTATATATAAAGTATCATTTTATAAAATTATAATTATTAAGTATTCTATATACTCCCTCAATTTCATAGCAATTGATGTTTTAGCATTTTAATTCTATTTTACATTATTTGATGTTTTAGACATTTCACACTCTTTCTCCTAATTTTACTCCTATCAAAATATTATAAAATCTCCTATATATTAACTTAACTTTGATAGATGAAATGTCTTCTATAAAATTTGATAGAAGATGGAGAAAGAAGAGGGTATATTTGTCTCTTTTTTTATTTCTTAATTTTATTCGTAAAACCTAAAACATCAATTATTATGAAATTGAGGAAGTATATTATTAATATTACAACAACTATATGATTTATAACATTAAAATTTAAACTTAAAATGTATAAAATATTAATTTTCGTACATCGTACGGGAGATATACTAATGTATATTAAATCAATAGACGTGTTAGCCAATTTGACTAAATGAAAAAGAAATTTAAGCCGAGAAGATATTCTTTGATTTGAGGTTGATAATTTCAAAAGATTTAACCTTGAACTGATATAAGATTTTTTAGCCTCAAATAAAATTCAGTATGACATTCACTATAATTAAAAATGATTCAGATTAAAATTACTCCCTATTACCAAAAAAAATGTAGTCTTTTACTCTTTCAAATACATTAAATATATATTTTTAGATTGTGTGAAAATTAAAGGAAAATTATAATTATGGGATTGATGAAGTGTACATATATATATATATAGGGTGGGGTTATATAAAAACAACCCCTTGTGTGAGAAATGAGAACACATCTCACACCACACATCCATCAAAAATCAAAGGTCCAGTTTTGATGAAAAAGGCGGTGGTAATTCTGTAATATCTGAAAAGTTTTTTCGTGCGGGGGTATTAACGCAATTCGGTAATTCTTATAAAAATTGCGGAGGATTTGATAAAAGATTGTTATGCTAACGAAGTATTATCATCATGCTAACGAAGCATTATAAGTATGCTAATTAAAGTTTTCAAATATTGTTAGCGAAAAAAATATTCTAAAAATTAATTATAAACCTAATTTGATTTAATAAACTCTAATTAAATGGGAAAAGTCATAATTGGATGAAATAAACCTAATTAGATGAAATAAACATTGATTGGATGTGGTAAACCCTAAATGAGTTGGAACAAATAATAATAATAATATATTTGTACTACGTTAGCATTATGATTTTGCTTCGTCAGCATTGCGAATACACTATGTTAGCATATGACAATACTCTGTCAACATACGTTTTAAACCATAATTGGATGAGATAAACCATAATAATCAATTAAGAACTGTAAACAAAAAATTAAATTTTAAAAAAATAATGATAATTAGATGGAATAAACCATAACCGAGATTAAATAAACCATAATTGAGATTTAATAGACCCTAATAAATTTATACTACGCTAACATTATGATAATTCTTTGTTAGCACAGCGAATACATTATGTTAGCATATGGCAAATGCTTCGTTAGCATACGTTATCATATGTTATCATAATGCTGATGAAGAATTATTATATGCTAACGAAAACATTTACAACCTGGGCACGCGTAAAAAAATTTCTTTTTTATTTTTCGTTCATATTTTTTCATCTAAACATAGTCTTTCGACATCTTAAATGAAAAGGCATGAAGAGAGCTTTAATTTGATATATTTTTTATGTGCATTGGATTAAAAACGAGCAAGTTATGGTCGGTTAAAGTTTTTAAGATATTTTTTTAATTGCTGACATCATCATTTTTAATGGATTTGGACGAAAATAGCCCTCCTTCCTTTATTTTTTGCCCTATTATTTACGAAATTACCACCTTAAATCTCAACCATTGGATCATTAAATTGGATGGTGTAGGATGGATTCTCATTTCTTACACCAACAAAGTGTTCTCGTATGATCCATATCCTCTCTCTCTCTCTCTATATATATATATATATAAGTGTGTGTGTGTTTTTCTGGGGAAAGTGTTTCTTTTTTTCTCTCCTCTATACCAACCCGGGAAAGTGTTGTTTACGTGGAATGGAATAGTTTAAAGGTGACGCGCCCACGAGAGACGTAAAAGAGGAAGAAAAAAAAAGAGAGAAATAATTAGTTTTCACAGCTCAGATTCCAGCCGAACAAAAGCATTTGATTTGGGACAATGTCAATTGTCATTCGTCAAATCCTGCACATGATAGAAATATATTAATGAAATAAAATAAAAAAAACTTTGCAAAAACAAACAACAACAAAATTCCACACTTTTTTACTAATTTTAATTCGTATTTTGATTATATTAATACAATACAATCAATAAAATACTACCCCCTAAAAATAGTAGCAATTTGCCGGACAGCTTCTTCAATTTACGCCCCCCCACCATTAACATTCTCTCTCTCTCTCTCTCTCTCCCTCCGAGATACAGTGGAATGCACAAGAATCGATTTTCCTGCAGCTTAGGAATCCAACGACGCCGGGATCTGCGTTTCTTGATGACCGCAACGCGACAGCGGTTTTTCCATCATCCGTGCGTTAAATTTTATGGGGTGTTTCTTTTTTTCGTATATTTGCAATTTATAGGCAGACCCATTATCTGTTTTGCTCTTTTTTATCCGCATTGTGCTGAAATTAGCTGTCTTTTCATGAATCTTAAACTGTTGATGATTCTTATGTTGTCTGTGTTGGGTTTTCCGTGTGTTTGAGGATCTTGTTTGTAACGTTTGTCGCGTTTTCGATTGCGTTAAAAATATGATTTCAATTTTAGCCCCTTTCGCTTTGAATAATTGCAATTGTGGGGTTTCTTGTTTATGATGGCTTGTAGATTTGTTCGATGACATTTACCATTTTCCTTTTGTTTTCATGAAATTTTGTGTGCATAGGATTTCTTTGGATTTGTGTTGATTGAATCGGGTGGAACCAACAAAAAACAAGAGAAGGGAGGTTTCGTTTTGTGAAAAAAGGCTTCATCTTTCGGGCTTGTTAAAAGGGAGGAGGTAGGCAAAAAGGGTGAATCTGTTAATTGTAGGAAGGGAGAGCAATGTTGTCTAAGAGTGGCGACCATCAAACTGTCCCTTTATCGGTGTTGTTAAAACGGGAATTGGCCAATGAGAAGATCGAGAGGCCGGAGATCACGCACGGCCAGGCCAGTCAGAGCAAGAAAGGCGAAGACTTGACATTTATCAAGACCGAATGTCAACGAGTTTTAGGCGATGGAGTCACCACATATTCTGTTTTTGCGGTATAAAGTTCTTTCCATTCTCTCTATTTATTGCATCAATGTAATTGCCAGTTCTTTGTTTCGGAGAACTGGCCCGCTGATTTTGTTAGGATTTAGTCAATGTACAACATCTAAATTGGTGTTTCTTCTTCCTTATGATGATGGCTGATTCTTTCTTTATAAGGTTTTTAATACTCCAAAAAATGGATCATGTGGAAGAAAGATAGTGTGCCTTGAGATTGAATAAAAAGGGAAAAGACTCGAAATCTAAGTTCATTGATGTGGAAGATACATTACAGAATATCCAGCTTTTCTCTGGATTGTTAAGCCTTTCCTTTTTCACTTTTTGGTAGTCAGCATTGCACATCATGTTCTTTTCACGAGTTCCCGTCCGGCCAGAGATTGGAGATGGAGCGTGCTAATCATGCTCAGATAGGAAGCTTCGTCTTATCTTAATGATCATCACCCCTCCTATAGTTCTGTGGATTAAACATTTGGAGACTGATTCTCATGCTTTTTAGTGAATATACCAAAATTAGTAGTTTTGGTTCGTTGTTTGAGGGGTTCAAACCGTTACACCATGTTTATGTTGCTTCTGTCGTTCCATTTCTTTCCTCTTACCAATATTATTTTTCCAAATTCTTCTTTGCAGTTATTTGATGGTCACAATGGATCTGCAGCTGCTATATATTCCAAGGAGAATCTCTTGAATAATGTCTTGAATGCTATTCCAGCAGATCTTAACAGTGAAGAGTGGGTATCGGCATTGCCCAGGGCTTTGGTTGCTGGATTTGTGAAGACTGATAAAGATTTCCAGGAAAGAGGTATACGTGTCTCTAGCACGTAATCTGATAGAGTAGAATTAAATATAAAAAGATTCTTGGATTTTGGCATTCAGTAAATTAAGAGCTTTTGGAGTACCGTACAAATGTTCACTGCTGGGATACATACTAACAGGAAATAGTTAAGATTCCAGCTTTAGATAATTTTTAGAAGATAAATTTGACATTTTATTTATTACTTTTCCATATGGAGATTCCATGTGGTAGTCCCATGTTTAATTGCAAAAGGCACTGGCTAATCCATGAGAAATCACAATTTCGAGAGAATTATGAAGTTTGTTTCTCACATAGTTCACCAAAGATTTTGGTAAAGGGTGATCACAGATTTTGATGTGCACATTGAAATTTGTTGATATGATTTTTTTACCTTTCCAGCCTGCATTTACAGATTTGATCAAAAGTTGTTATAGATCAAGACAACGGCTTAAGTTGACCTTTTCTTTTTTGTCTTTAATAGTTACAATATGACAGAATAACTTTGTAAATGTGGGATCCAATCCTCCCAGTTATCTGCCTAACATTAACTTGTACGTAGCTCAAGTTGCTGGAACCTAGAGCTGATCCAAGTATATGTTAGGCATATAAGATACGGAGCCCTACCTTAACCCAAAACCATGGTCAAAGGTAAAGGGTTGACCCCCATGCCCTTCCACACTTTCACGTGGAACCGATATCGGATATTGTAACAGTATATATGTTAAATTGAGAATCTTTATTGTTTAAATCCAAACTCACGTGTTTTCCGGTTTTCAATTTTCATATGGAAAATTTTTGTTATGAACATTCTATTTATTAGGTCTCAGAGCTGTTAACTACATAATGAATGACTTTGGTTGATAGCACTTTAAATAACCTCATCTGCTTCCTAGTTGCCACCACTGAAATTTCATATCTTGCAAATTCATGTGTTTTTCACCTTTCAGTTTTCATGTTTAAATTTTGCAATAATACTCTCTCTCTCTCTCTCTCTCTCTCTCTCTCTCTCTGCAAATGGCCTGATAAGGCGCTAATTTCTTTCTTTTATTTCTCAGCCCAAACATCAGGAACAACAGTAACCTTTGTAATAATTGAGGGATGGGTCTTAACTGTTGCTTCAGTTGGCGATTCTCGTGGTGTGCTTGAATCAGCTGAAGGGGCAATATATTATCTCTCCGCAGATCATAGACTTGAATGCAGTGAAGAAGAGTAAGCAGTTTAATATACCAACTAATTTGCAGTATGGGTGGTTCTTTTTCAATAAAGCCCAGTTCTCTGATTTTTGATGGAACAGGAGGGAACGAATAACTGCAAGTGGCGGTGAAGTTGGACGGCTTAATACCGGAGGTGGCACAGAGGTACTCTTCGCTTTGTTCCTGATAGAGGCTTCCGTTTCTATTAAGACATGGTTTTAATTATAGTTTTTTTAAAATTATGGTTGATTTGGTGCTATGCAGATCGGTCCATTAAGATGTTGGCCTGGTGGTTTGTGTCTTTCACGATCCATTGGTGACATGGATGTCGGGGAGTACATAGTTCCTATACCTCATGTAAAGCAAGTGAAGGTTTGTTTCTATCATGAAGCTCCTGTTTCCTGAACCTAGGCCCTTTTTTTCTACTGATACAAAATAAATATATCATTCTCTGATATTAAGTTTATATGTTTGCTTGTATCATCTGTGCCAACCTTGTTTCATGTAACCAAGTGAAGGGGAAATTATTTTCTTGAAACAACAAAAATATAGCTATGAATTAGTCTTTTGAGTTGTAGATGAGCTTCTCTCTTAAGATGAATAGTACTCCCTCGGTTTCATAATGTTTGTTGTTTTGGAAGTTTTAGTGTGTCAAAATGTTTGTTGTTTTAGATATTTTCACACCCTTTCTCCCAAGTTTAACTCTAAAAATATATGGAGAGAGAAAATTTTGCAAACTTTTTAGGAAAATGTAAGGGAATAAGATTTTATGTGATATAGAAAGGAGGGGTATATTAGTCCAAAAAATTAATTTTTAATTCTATATTAAAATCCTAAAACAACAAACATTATGAAATGGAGGGAGTATTTTCTGAATTTGGAAATATATGTTAGGAAGTTGAGATGGATTGGATACTTTTTGGCACATGGATGCCCATGTTATCTTTTCCTGATTATTCCTTATGCCGGAGATTAGGAACGAAGAACATGATTATCAAATGAATATCTGTTTTTGACCAACCATGAGCTCTCCTTGAACAATATGGCAAACTAGTTTCTCCGGGACATTGTTTGTGAATGATATATTCTATGACTGCTATATACATTACCTTTGAGATGGGTAAAGCCTAGTCAAATTGAATGAAATATTGTATGTGGTAAGGAAATAAATGTATAGACTTTCTTAAATCCCTGGGAGATCATAATTCCACCTAGTATAGGAGATTATTATTTTATGTTCTTGTTGGACATTTAATCACTTCTAGAAACTAAAATTATATGAAGCTGTACTCCATATTTTACTCTGAAGTCTGAATAAAACCAATACTTATGCTAAATCATTTCATTTGTCATGTGCAGCTATCAGCAACCGGTGGAAGGCTTATTATCTCTAGTGATGGTGTTTGGGATGCAGTATCTGCAGAAACAGCGTTTGAGTGTTGTAGAGGAATGCCGCCAGATGCTGCAGCTTCACAGATTGTCAAAGTAATTCTTTTTATGCATTTCATATTTCACACAGTAACTGTTGTTTATTTGGCTTATCTGATTTTCTCCTTATCATACGTGCAGGAAGCCGTAGGGGTGAAAGGTCTTCGAGATGATACAACATGTATTGTAGTAGACATTCAACCTCCAGAGAAGAACGATCCTCCAAAAATACCTCCAAAGAAGCAAGGGAAAAGAGGCATCAAGTCTATGTTTCGGAAAAAGCCTTCAGAGTCATCTTCTCACACTGGCAAGGAAGAACATAGTGAAGCAGATGTGGTGGAGGAAATGTTCGAGGAAGGATCAGCTTTACTATCGGAAAGGTCTGAAAATTTTCATATTTAATATTCCTATTATCTAAAGACTTCTCATATGTATATTGCAAAGACTAAACTGAACCAGCATACAGGATCGGGATGATTCAATTTGTTCATTGTGTGATGCAGGTTGGACTCGAAGTACCCAGTCTGCAACATGTTTAAGCTGTTCGTATGTGCAGTTTGCCAAGCAGAAATTAAACCAGGAGAAGGCATTTCAATACACTCTGCAACTACCGATTTGAGAAAATTAAGGCCTTGGGATGGTCCTTTCCTTTGCTCAAGCTGCCAAGACAAGAAAGAGGCCATGGAAGGGAAAAGATCTTCTGGAGGTACACTTATCCCATTACTGAACTCCATAGAAAACATTTGTGTTCACGCAACATATTTATTTCTTTTTCTGTTTCCATGTTTTACCAGTTTCTAGATACAGCAGTGGAAGTGACTAGACGATCTGATTCAGCAAGTTCATCCCTTGAATGCCTGTGTTCTCAAATGGATTATAACCAAGAAGGCCGTTGCATGACAAGATCAACTACTATCTGTTGCTATAAGCTAGTAAGGGTAATTAGGACCCCTATTGTGAATAGCTAAGATGAAGACCGTGTTTTTGCTTTTTCCGGGTTTGGACTTGAAGATAAAGATCTATGAGTGGATGAGTTGGAACCCTCGTTGACAATGGACAAGATTGTCGATATGTCTTGCTGTCCAACCAAAAACGAGTAAGTCTCTTTATGTACAATTACCGTAGAATAGACCAGAGATAACTTATTTGTTGATCGAGTTCATTATTTACTCCCCTCACAGAGCTAACAAGTGAAAGCTGCCCTCATTGTAATATTGTCTCATAGACATTTGTTAAAGTTTTTTTTTTTTTAGGAATTTACGCGTCTTGGACAACATTATTTGTCGATGTAACATTGTTCTATATTCTTTCTTCTATGATTAAGGAAGCCAAACATTCAAAATAGAAAATTACTCCACTTTTGTATACATCTAATCTGCATCTTTTGATGAGAATACTTTCACTTTCTTGCTTCTTTTGTTGTGGTGGAGACGACGTCGTTATCAAAGATTGGCTCGTTCACTGCATTTAATGTAAAGGCATAGAGTCTTTGGTACCTTTATTGACTTGATTTTTGAAAGTGACATAGTAGTTTAGTGCTGCACTAAACATACATATTCTTTTATCAAAACACTAGTTACAAAATGCCTCCTTCATTCATGCTATGGGTTGTAATGCCACTTTGCCTGTTTGAAAGATATAATGGTCCACACTCATGCATCTCTCTCTCCCCACTTGCTTGTTGAACCTTTCAGATGATCGGTTTCTTTTAACCTAGTTATGCAAATAATGTTTCATCTTCGGAGGCTCTACAATAGCAAGATCTCAAATCCCGATACAACGCATGGACCTACTTTCGTAAGTATCACATACATATCGCTCATCATTCGGTTACACATGATGCAAAACAGTGTTTCATCTTCGAAAAGCAAGATCTCGAAGGGCGATTCTTGGAAATGACAAGAGGAGAAGCAAACATGGGATGCAACAAAGATATCACAGTCATGCCTGAAAGATTGCTTTCTCTCCCAATTGGCAATAGCCACTAGAAATGGTTAGTGCATTGAAGAGAAGAGTCTTAGGAAGACAAGGCAGCAAGCAACGTGAAATAAGACAAGAAACTTTCCTCTTATCTTTTTTGATTGATACCAAATGGTTTTTGAGTGGTTAAGTGAGTCTGTCCACCCAAATAAATAATGCCTCCATGATTGAGATGTCGACCTTAACTACGCAAACAAATTTTTTCTACGACAAGATGGTCTCATGGACCCTCATCTACACGTGTGTCCGGCCCCCCTCTCCTTACCAAACTCGACTCTACGATCTTTCAGTAGTTTTTCTTCTTCGTATTTGAACTCTGTGTGGCGTACTTCGACGGTTGTATAACACTGTAGAAATGAAACCAAACCAGCTAGCTAGCTCTTAGGTTATTCGGAGTGATTGTTGTCTTGTGACTCAAATAAAGTTTTGTTGGACCACATGGGCTGGCTTGATGGATGAAGCCTTTGTTTGACTAGTTGGTTTAGGGTATAAATTAAATCAATGTAGTCTAGGTTAGGGTTATCTTGATCAAAC
This sequence comes from Perilla frutescens, assembly GCA_026008535.1. NCBI lineage: Eukaryota > Viridiplantae > Streptophyta > Magnoliopsida > Lamiales > Lamiaceae > Perilla > Perilla frutescens. Next base: position 64,437,461 of record BRKX01000003.1, on the reverse strand, counting down.
TCTCCGAAACGAAGTGTTTGATGGAATACTACGTCTCAACCGACATTCCTGATGCTTCAGATACTTGGTTTTATATACTTTAACATAAGGGGAGTTACAAAAAGAAAAAAAAGGTCAGTATTAATCAATCATCACATGTAAACGATATATATTCGATGCCCAGTAATCTTGATAGTTCCTTAACCAATCAATCATAGATCTGTGGCTCCAAGCGGGTAAAGAGGATTGGAAGGTGTGAAATGACCATTTTACCCTCCACTTAATTAAGCCGGATGGAAGAAATTAAAGATTGTGAGAAGTCATTCATGTTCATGGTGGGGACAAAGTAGTCTTTCCGGACAAGGAATCATTTGAATTTATGCTGGACATTAGTTGCTACAATATCCATTCGAATCTCTTTGTATAGAGACTTAAAATTCAGCCACCAAACACCTTTATATTCAAGATTTCTTCACGGGATTACAGAACCTTTTTTGCCTATGTTTCATTCATTTCCTATTAATTAAATGTCAACCATTTTCATCATTTAATATATATATATATAATGATAAAATTAAAAGAAAAATAAACATGTGATATTTTTTTCGATTTCATAATACAATAGAGGAAACATAAGATAGCAAGTAAGAAACTTCCTTTACATTATTAGGAAGATTTAGGTGACATAATTATTAGTGTACGGATTGTAATATTGTAGATTTGCAGTCCAAAGAATTGTTAATTAATTCACCGTCATCTTTCCAAACTAGTACAACTTGATACTAGATAAGTTCACATAGTATTTTATAGATTTATTAATATTAATTTATTTGTGATACATTTCGTTTTATTACCACATACGATGTATGTACGTAGAACGTTGTTGATGAAATAAAATATGAGATTGAAACACGATATGAAATAGAAAATTAGATAGAGATACATGTGGCTAGCATGTTCCCTCTAAAATATCTTAGTTCCATAGCTAGGAATTCCATAAACTCTTTATCCAAAACCATGTTTTGTTCTTTGCAATTAAAAGACAAGTGAAAAAAGAGCATAGTTACATGGTTGTCAACACTCGGACAATGATGTGTCGTAACACCAAATGGAAAGAAAATGTTATCACCAATTGATGTATCTATTCTATATTATGTAGCCTCAGCCATATCATTAATTTTGCTCATCAAGTATTCTATAACCTTTATAAAATAATATATTTCGATTATACAATATGTGTTATTATGTATTATTATATGTGGATGAAATAAAATATGATAAGTCAAAATAAAAGTTTACTAAAGAAGATTTGGATTGCACATTGATTATAAATAGAAGATTTTGCACATTGAAACATATATATATGATTGCTTTTATATATATCTTGTGAGTTGTGACGTACATTATATTATTACTTATTAGTAATGATTATTAATCCCCAACCCAAAAAATATATAAATAATAAGTAAATAAATTCTTGATTATTTATGTTTTCCCGATTAAGTGAATCGAAATATTCAATAATATATAATACAAACTTATATTACATTATTTATTGTCCAATATTATTTCTCCATATATATATGAAAAATAAGCCAGCATCAAATTTCTTCACTATCTGTACGTGCTTATCTATAGTTAAGATGGAAGACAATTACGTTCAATTTTCAATGTTTTTTTGTCACTTAGCAAGACTAAATAAAACACATGAAATTCAAATCTAATGATGAAATAAAAAAATATCCAAACTAATCCCAAAAGTAGATGACTACAAAAAGAACCCAGAAGCCTGTGAAAACTTTATCACGACCTATTTCAGAGTATCTACTTGCTTTCCATTCTAAGATTCTTCTCTAAATTATTAGTTATTTAAAGTTTGAAAAATTACCTCTCCAAAACATTAGGATAATTTAGGTAATTATTTATGCCGACCGTACAAATAATATATGCAAGTATCATTGTACGTAAATCATGAAATATAGTATCTATATATATTTCATCACCCCCATTTACTTATATATATATATGCTAACTAACTTTCCTCAAAATTTTCCCTAAAAAAAAAAACAAAACAAAACAAAAATAGCATTTCCTCATAATCACGAGCTCCCTATTCTTCAACAACATTGTATTCCATCTTGTATTCTAACAATTAAATTTCTATCACATGTATTTAAATTTTTTAGTGGATAATTATTTAATTTTTAAAATACACATAAAACATAAATCAAATGATTAAAATACAAGATTGGGAGTTTCTAATTAAAAAAAATAAAAGGTTGTTAGTTTCTAAAATAAGACCCCACTATGAATAGCTTTCCATTCTACTTCCACCACATGCCCCCCTTTGCCAAAATATGCCAAGCTCATATATATAATTGGTACACTGCATGCAAAACACAGTTTTAATTAACCAAGACTTTATAGAGAAGAAGAAGAAGAAGAAGAAGAAGAAGACAAGCTCCACTTCTTGCAAATTATCCTTATCCCCCACAAAAAACTTGGCAGCCTCGAATTTTGTTGGTCTTAAAATAAGCAAAAATAATATGGAAGCACAACATCAAATGCTGAGAATTGAAGCAGAGAAGATTAATGAAGGAAAGAGAGATGTACAACAAACAAAGCAGCAGGCACAACTCAATCAAGCGCCAGCGGCGGCGATGGTGGCCTCACCTCCACCGTCAGCTTCGTCTTCGCCTTCTCATGAATTCTCCTTCGCTATCTCCCTCCACCCCGCCCCCACCGCCAAAATCCTCGACAGCAAAACGAAATCCTCTCCTCCTCCATTCGCCGCCGCCATTGATTTATCTCCGGCCGATGAAATCTTCTTCCACGGCCACTTACTCCCCCTCCACCTCCTCTCCCACCTTCCCGTCTCGCCGCGCTCCTCCACCAATTCTCTGGACAGCTTCACCCTCCCCATAAAAGAGTTATTACAACATAACAACAACGACAACAACAGCAGCATAACCAGCAACATTACTGACGACGGGGACGATGATCATGACCGCCACCTCCACCTCCGCCGCCACGACGACGCCCATGAAAGCAGGCACGTGTTGGAAGGAAAGGGGAGGGGAAAATCGAAATCTTTCTCTCTCTTCGCCATGCCCAAATGGAGAAAAGGCTGCCCCGATCAAGAGAGAGACGACGATGACGACGATCATCAGGCGCAGAAACAACGAAAATCGAAATTCGAGCTTCTCAAGAGGTATGTAAGATTCGTGAAACCGTTTCTCTCTCTCAGAAATCGGAGGCAGGGGAACTCCGACGAGTTCCTGCGGCAGCAGCCGTATTCGTATTCGGGAAATTTAAGAGTGAGAAACAAGAAGAATTTTATCAGAGGGCGGAGAGGGGAGTTCTCGGCGCCGGCGTCCATGAGAACCTCGCCGGCGAATAGCGGGCTGTTGGTGGCGAGCGGAACTGTAACTCCGACGAAAAGTGATAGCACCATGGAAGAGTTGCAGGCGGCGGTTCAGGCGGCGATTGCTCATTGCAAGAAGTCGATTGCAGCGGATCAAGATAAAATCAAGCTGCCATAATTTAACTAGTAGCATCATTTTATATTTTATATCATGGTAGACATTAAATTGATTTTTACTGAATTTTTAATGATTTTTTGCATTTGTATAAAATATTACGTAAGAAAATAAAATATATGTTGAGGCACATACCATGTGTTTAGTACTATGAATTTGGGCACCTAATAATTCATTGTTTTAAATTTATAATTTTTAAGGTCTTGGCATTCTTTCTTGATCATTTTTATTGAAGGACAATATTTCTTTTTTTTTTTGAGAATTTGGTAACTTATATGTATGACCCTTGGGTTTGATTTTCATTTTCGAATTTTAATATTTGAAGACGTATATGGGTTATATATATATATATATATATATATATATATTAGTCTTTATCGTTTTTTCTTTATGCAAAATTAAAATGGTTTGGGTCAATATAATTTGTTCTTGCGTAGAAGTAATATAATTTGTGGCTTTCATCAATTCGGCCAAATTATGTTGGGGTTGAATTTGTTTTGAATTATGCTACTAAGAGATGATGATACAAAACTATAATATAATTAGTTAGTGAAGTTTAGTTAATTAATTAACTATTTGTCTTCTGTGTCTCTTTCGTTTGAGATCCAGTGGAGTGCTAGATTTTCCACTTTGGCTTCAACACCTTGTGGAGATTGATTTCATTAAGATATAAAAAGTAGTTTGTTTCAAAACTTTTTTTTTTTTTTTTTTTTGAAAGATCATAATTTGGATTTTGCCAATGTTGTGTAATTTAGATGGAGTTAGTCACATGCATGCACCAATGAGTAATAATTGTAGGTATATTAATATTATGTATAAAAAAAAAACTGAACCTCGTAGTTATTTTAGATTTTGGTGGGATTTAGGCAAATAACAAAATGTGGCCTTTATTTTCAAAAATAAAAAATAAAAATAAAAACCAACCATGAATTTCTCTTCTACTCTTATCTTTGGGGTGATTTTGTGTACATGCACATTATACAGTCAATGTGTTGATCAAGTCAAATCGCGTTGAATTAGTCAACCCGCAAAAAAAATGTCAAAATCGGTATCATCTATAATACTAAAAAATATCACTCAAATACCCAAAAATATTACATGTATCCATAAAATGTATCGCTCAGAAAAAAAAAATCAAAAAAACAGTTAAAATCAGTATCGGCCGTAACACTAAAAAATATCACTCAAAATTCAAAAAGTATTATCTATGTCACTATTTTTTTACAGATTAACTAGTGAACACGCGTTGACCGTCTGATGTGTACCTATTGTTTGAGAGAATTGTGCCTATCTTTTTACTCAGAAATTAATTTTGTTGTTAAAAATTCTCATCGTGATTTTATATAAAAAAACATATTTTCTATATATATTTTAAATGAATACTATCTATAAATATATATTGGGTATATAGAAATTTTTTTTCTTTTACGTATGCAGAACAATAATACGATAAACTAATAAGTAAATATTGTTCTTTAATTTATTAATACTAGTAAAAATTTAAAGTATTAATATTCTTGCTTAATCGATCTTATTCAAGGTTTTTATTTTTATTATATATACACACACATTTTATTATTCCATTTGGTTTCAAGGGTTATAGCTTGACTCATTTAGAAACTTACATGATGTATATATGTCATTTCCAATTGGATGAATATCAACCTTCAGTACCTCTCTTTTGTTTGTAATTTTTTTTAACAAAATTACTGAAATTAAATCAAATTGAAAAAAAATATATGAAAAAAATACCCCCCTCCGCCCCCCCCCCCCCCCCCCCTCTTTTTATTTTTTTTGCTTTCTTATGAACCTGGCTTTTAAAAATTAATATATGCGCATCTGATTATTAAATAGTGAAATTTAGGTTAATCACATTTTCGAACATGAAAATAGAGGGGTCCATCGCAGTAGAAGAAAATGATAATATGCATAATTCTCGTAGGAGTGATTTTCTCAGATGATTAGGACTTTTCATGTGTTCATACACAAAATAATCATCCATATATGCATAATGACAAATTAAATTAATGCCTACTTTTATCAATCTAGTTTGACCTTTTTATTTCTTTTAGCAAATCATAGTAATAAAAAAAAACGTAATTTAACAATTTTATCAATATCTTATGCGTTGAACTATTCAAAATGTAATGACAATTAATTATTTTGAATGGTTTATACACGCATCATCTTATAATTAATTTACTTTAAGATATATATATAGGAAGTCACCCATCTTAAGCGCAAAATGGTTATTCCTCAATCGAATTCTCAATGTCATTAATATTCTAATCTTTATAATATAATATTATACACAAGACACGTGCGTATCACACATCAATATGTATTGAAATATGAATTGGAACATGACAATAAAACCAGGGCCGGCGGGAGGGATGTTACAGCGGGCCGCCGCCCATGGGCCCCCAAATTGTTGGGGCAAAAAAAAAATTACATACCAGGCTTAGTAGGCAATTCTCCATCGCCATTTGAATCAAATTCATGATTGGTGTTATATCATTCAATTAATATTTGTAGGTGTTGATTGCACTTTTTTAAACTTAGGATAATGTAGACAATAATAGAAGAAATTTTATGATGTTCATTAAAATAATAAAAAAGTTAGGATCGCTCTTTTTTCATTTTGCGACAACCCCTGAAATGTCAGGACCGGCTCTGAATAAAACGAAAGTCTTGTTTATGCTATTTATTTTCCTGAAATCATAGAAAGAAACTTTCCAAACGACCGCACACGTGAAAGTTATTTCAACTAGTTATAGGGACCATGCATTTTTGAGACGATATATATCAGAATTTTGACTGTACAAATTGTAATATTATATAAGTCACATTTGAAATGTTACTTTCAAAGAACTCGTGCGATGCCATTACTACTTTTTTGTTACGTGCGTGTGAATGATGCAGTTCATTAAAATTTTGGGCATCAATTATGTAATTATGTTTGCCTAACTATAGGTGCATGGATATTTCTATACTATCATCAAACATTTTGCTCGCGTCCACAAACCAAGTAATTAATTTCAAGGGAGGATGTCCAACCGCATGTTTATCGATTAAAATGTAATGAGTTCAAATAATCCAACCTACCATACTTTTGAGAGTAGTCGAGTATTTATCCAAATTGTATGATACTCGATGATGATACTTTGGACATGCATGCATATGCCTCGGGTAGGTCAGGTGGGCCGCCGCCTAGGACCACAAATTAAAAAATAATTATATATATATATATATATATATATATATATATATATATACACTCAAGATAAAATTCATTTTAGTGATTAGTTCCGCTTTCGTTGCTTATATATTTTTTTATGTTTAAATTTAATGTGAAAATTTATTGAGATTTTATTTTGGATTAATCTCAATTTTGCAATTAGACCATTAATCAACTATCCATGCTCTAAACAAAGTTCTAGTACGAGAAATGAACCATTAAAACTCAATTTTTTTTAATCAAAACTGAGATGTTGTATTTAGAATTTTTATTCCCTAATTTTGAGTTCGCCATAATTCAAATATAAAAAAAATTTATAATTTGTATAATTCTTTTTTAGTATCATCAATATTTTTCTTTTACGATTATTTAATTAATGAAAGTGTTAGTTACTTACAAATTCATGAATTGAATTTACTAAATGTTGTTTGCACTTTTTCAAAATTTAGGACAATTAAGATAAAGTGGAAAAAACTTCAACATACATAAGGAAAAAAATTCTTAGGACCCATTTTTCTGACTTGGTCATGGACCTCTAAAATGCCAGTGTAGGCCCTGCATATGATACACTAATTTATTACAATTTTATTTTGGTATAGTCCATAGAAAGTTATAGCTTACTTACAGTTCACCAGAAGAAAAAAAGTTAAGGGGATTAAGAGTGAAATCTGTTTGAATTAAGGTTAGAGTGATTTTTGATATATATATCTCAAAATTAGTCTCCATTTTTTTTCGTAGCAGTCATGTTGTAATTAAGTTGCGACATAGAAATAATCTCATAAATTAGTGCAGTGATCTCCCCTTAGATTTTTACAATCCAAATTTTAGCACTCTAATTTTATAAGTTCATTTTCTGCCTCACTTTAAATTAATTAAATTGTCGAATAACCCCTCTTAATTGAGTTATACGTGCACAATAAGTTTTTGATGATACTTCAATTCCCTTAATTAACATTGAAAAAAAATCTATACTTTATCTTAAATAATTAATTAGATTATCAAATCTACTTTTTTTTTAGTTAAAACTTAAAAGCAATGAGTCTTGTACCTAAGACTACACATGGAAATCCAACACATGAATATTGATTCTACTTAATATGAATATACCACTTTTGTGTCACTTAGACCATCTTCTAGGGATACCCATACCCAATTTTACAGTCACCTTTTCACTCCATTCAAGACTCATCTACAAACTCAAAATAAGTATTCGCTATTTTCTTGAACAGTAAAAAACCCAAATATGAGTATACACTATTCCAATACTCATCTACTATTTAAGTTTTGTAAAATTACAATTTAGTCATTTGTTTATTTGTAGATTTATAATAGTGTATTTTTAATATTTTATAATGATTTGTATTGTGTATATGTTTTCCTTTTTTGTATTAAATTTTTTGTATATGGTATTTATTAAGAGAATAATTAAAATTATAATTGTAAAAATTAAAATGACATAAATATGTACGAATACCCATGTATTTTTATTTTGCTTCAAATTTATGTGTACGAATGCCTTTTAATTTAATTTTCTTCTCAAGTTTGTAATTTTTCTCTTATTTAATAAATATAGTTTAATATTTTTTATTATAGCCCTTCAAAATTAAGATATCTAGTAATATTATATTTTGTAAGAAATTATTGATTAATAATTATTTATATTAGATGTTCCATGAATATACAAAATAAAATAAAATTAAAAGGTTCGATTTGTAAATTTGATAAATGTGCGGGTATTGAAAAAAGATAAAAAGTGGTATGAGGATGAATATTGAGATAATATTCTTTTGAGTTTGAAAATGAGTTTGTAGGTTGGAGATGAATTACTGTTTGATGGGACATTTACTGTAAAATGGGTTTGAGTTTTGAGTTGCTCGGTTGGAGATGCTCTTACACTCCAAAATGTGCAAAGTTGGCATATTTTTTCGTATATATGCACATGATATATATGGTGGAAGGTTTCAGTTTAAAAAAAAAAAAAGCACTAAAAAATACTGAAAAGGGAGATGCTCTTACACTCCAAAATGTGAAAGTTGGCATATTTTTTTCGTATATATGCACATGATATATATGGTGGAAGGTTTCAATTTAAGAAAAGCACTAAAAAATACTGAAAAGGGAGATGCTCTTACACTCCAAAATGTGCAAAGTTGGCATATTTTTTTTGTATATATGCACATGATATATATGGTGGAAGGTTTCAGTTTAAAAAAAAAAAAAAAAAAACACTAAAAACTCTACCACTGAGCTAAACTACTGAAAAGAGAGTAGGAGGAATCGAACTCAGGCTAATTAAGAAGCGCTTCAAAAACTCTACCACTGAGCTAAACACTAATTTTAATTATAATTTGTTTTTCAATTTTTATATATATATACACACATATATAAGAAATTTTCGGGGCCTTCATTTTTTCGGGGGCCTGAGACGGCCGCCTCGTTCATGATACATTCCAGCCGGCCCTGTTCTTCTTCCCCACCCCCACCCCCCGCTGAAAAGTGAAAACTAAAGAATATATAAAACTTAGTAATGAAATAATTATCTCGAATTGACAAAATTAATTAAAAATAAAAATAAAATCTATGAGATGTGATTACAGATTATTTAACGTCCCTAATTGAAATGATTAACTAAAAATATAAAACCTCATTAAGCCTAACTGTGAAAAAAAATCAACTGTACCTAATAATTACCATTAGGCTGATATATTTTTAAAAAAGATTAAGTAACCGTAAACTGAAATTTATGAAGGAAAAAATGACTAGCAATTGGAAACTGAAAAAAGTCGAAACATCAAAAAATGTTGTTTAGATTTTAGATGTTTTAGTTAATCATTTAAATTATGGTTATTTAGTGCGTGTGTCTATATATATATATTAATCATTTCAAGTAGAGTTAATTATTTCATAACTAAGTTCTATATATATATATATATATATAGGGGTTGGTTATAATATGAACTAAGTTTGGTGTGAGAACGGGCTTGTTTAGTGTAATTTCAGTGCTTTTCTTATTTTATTTTGGTGCTAAATCATCTAGCACTAAAATACAATAAGAAAAGCATTAAAAAAAAATTAAAAAATTACATCAAAATACAGTAAGAAAAGCACTAAAATTACACTAAACAAACCCGTTCTCACGTTCCTACATGAAGCACTGTTCTCATTTGAACCAAATCCTATATATATATATATATATATATATATATATATATATATATATATATATATATATATATATATAGTTTTCACGAGGCAAAATAAAAACAAAAATGAAAATATTGTACCAACATTGCACGTTTTAGAATGAAATTAATGCAAAAATAGTATATTTGGAGCACATTATGAGATGGTGTGTTACTCCCCCAAAGTAGAGGATCCTAATCCATAAGACATATATAGCATCATTCTAAGTACTTGTTTGGAATACGCTAGAATATAATTACATTATTATTATCTTACTATTATCACATTTACAACATAAAAATTCTAAATATATTATATATTCCATCCATCCCATTAACTACCAGTTACATCTCTCTCTCATACATATATACGAAGTACGTATATATATATATATATATATATATATATATATATATATATATATATGTATTATCACACGATGCATCCATTGTAGATGAAAAAAAATGTAATAAAAGAAAATTGCTTCAGCTTGCATTATATATATATATATATATATATATATATATATATATATAGGGATGGGATCTGGTGAGAACCAGTCACCAAGTGGGAACCGGGAACCGATCCCATCCGTCCATTCTGCAAAATCGACGCCCCAGATCAATTCAAATTTTCGGTGGCAGTTTTGTAATTAAAATGAAAATCTACAATTCGCGCGTCTCATTAAGGGTAGAATCGGAAAAAAAAATTATGTTAACAGTAGCATCGTTTCGCGAAGAACTGAACTCAAAAACAGCGAGATTCAATTTTCAAGCTTCAAAACTGAAATCACCAACGAAAAAACACGATTCAAACTGAAGAAATCGAAATAAGACAACGCTTTGCATCAAAATTGAACCGAGCGAAGCAACAATGGCGGAAAATAAGATCGATTCAAGTTCAAAATTGGAAAAAGGTAAAAAAACAACCCTAGCTTTTTCGATTTCATTACTCTTGAATTGCAAAGTAAGAAAAAGTTGTAAAAACAAATTTTTTCATGACTGATTCGTTGATTTCCATAAAAATACAAGATATAAGATGAATATGTGTAGTAGTTAGATTCGGTGAAGTGATTTCGAAGCATTTATGTTGTTTAAATTGTATAAGAATCGTGATTTTAGCATACAAAGAGCACGAATTTTCCTGCATTTGATTTCGAAACGTGTTTCCAAAATCCTCATTTTAGCCTTTTGTATAATACATTTTAGCCTTTTGTGTAATACATTTTAGTATTCCGTGTAGTACATTTTAGTGTTGTTTAAATTGAGTGGAATGGTCTTCAACATTGTTTTGAGGAATCTGTTGTCAAAATTGTATTTTAGCATTCCCTGCAATACATTTTAGCATTCCGTGTAATACATTTTAGCATTCTGTGTAATACACTTTTGCATTGTTTTAATTGAGTGGGATGGGGTTGAGCATTGTTTTGAGGACTCTGTTGCTAAAATCGTAATAAATTTTAGCATTCTGTGTAATACTTCTTAGCATGTCATATTATGCAGATACAAGAAAAAGAAAAGCGCAAGTTGATGATGAAGATCAAGAAAGAATAACAAATGCAAGGAATGAGCAAGATATTAAAAAAGAAACACCTACATGTGAACACGACTACAGGCTTGTTGAAGATGGCTACCCACTTCTGACAAGCAGAGCAATCCCATCTGCACTGACTAACGCAATCAAAAATTTGAATGAGGCACAAAGAGAAGCAGTAATGAATATGGGTTTTGGTGAAATCCTAAACCTACGAGTTAAAGAGTTACCACACAAGCTGACATACTGGGTTTTAAACAACTTCAATCCCAGAAGGTGTGAAATAGAACTTGCTGACAATGGAGAGAGACTGCACTTAGATGAAGATGATGTCCTATTGGTTCTTAGATTGCCGAAGGGCAGAACCTTGATAAACAAAAAGACTAGAAACAGAACATGTGAACTGACTGAAACTTGGAGGAAAATATTTAATAAGCACAAATATAGGATTGTGCCATCAAATGTTGTGAAGGATATGCTTGAAGATGTTGAAGGATGAGAATGGTTCAAAAGATAATTCATTGTGCTTCTGACATGTTGCTTGATTGAAAATGGCGGCAATGGATGCATATATCCTAACATAATGCATCATTTAGAAGATATTGACAACGTGTCAGAACTAAATTGGTGTGAGTTTGTAATCCGATGTCTGATGGAAACTTCGCTACGGTGGCAAATAAACAAAGCAAGGGAATTCAGAGGACCAATACTATTCCTCACAGTAAAAATCCTCACAACTATTGTCATGTTATCATTTTAGCATATATTTACAATCATTTTAGCATATTTATATACCGATTTTAACTTCTTCTTTGTGCATTGTTTCATATTACTGAAATTCAAATTCTAACAATAATTGGAAATGCAACAGCTTTTATATGTTGATAGGGTGGTTTTGTACAACCGATATGTGCCAAGATCAATGCCAGTTATTAGAGAATGGGATACCAACTTGTTGTTTGAGAGATAAGTTTTGGAAATTGATGTAGGAGGATTTGGTTTGGATTTTATAGAGGATGTATTCATGGACCTCAATGATGATGCTGGACGGGAGGATCAAGGAGCTGATGTTGGTATTGCAGCAATTGAATATACAGAACCAAGCAATGTTGAGAGACTACCAAGATGTCAATCACCAACTGTAAAAGATAAGCAATCATAAGCTGAAATGATCATCCAACATTCAAAGACAATAATCACATCAATGCAGGCAATACTTGATCTAGTTAATGATGTTCCCAATGAGATGTTGAATGACAGTGTCTTCAAGAGGATGGTTGATGCTGCGCTTATGGTCACGAAAGCTAATCCATCAGCTTCTCCACCACACAATACACAGAAAACATCTTCTCAGACGGATGATGAATTCTGGGCATGCCCTGAACATATCAATGCAATAATTGAAATGGAAGAAGCTGCACTGAGGAGAGATGCTTTTAAGAAAATGATGGATGATGCCCCAAGCTTTAGCATAGGACTCACGCAAGAATAACAGAACCAAAAGTGGAATGAGATATTGAGAGTGTCGGGACTCTATGAAGTATTGTATGCTACTGAAAACATTGATGATGGAATAAATGAAGAAATGGTTGAAGGTGAAGATACTGAAAGAGAAAATGAAAAGGTACGTTCAATTTTAGCATCACATGTATCCGATTCTAGTACAGTTCAAATCACACCTAGACATGACATGGCATCTGATAATAATGTGAATCACATTACACAACAGATTCAACGGACAATGTGTAAGCTTACAAGAAATGAGAAGGAGTTATACTACTGGTTGATAGATAATGATGAATCAAATTTGTAAGTTCTTTCTGATAATGTTTGATTATGTTTGCTATCTCACAAGTGAAATGACTAAAAAAAGAACACATTGATTTTACAGATCTCAATTTGTATACTCCGATGGTCGTGTGAGTATTACAATGCAGGACATGGGGACGTTGACTGCAGAATCCTATATTTATTCATCTGTCATTGATGTCTGGAGTACAATATTGAACCACAATGAAGGAGTAAGAGGTCCATCATGTTGCAGAAAATTCTTTGCCACAACAGTTCCCACTGTAAGTGAAAATACATATCTGCATTCATATTATTTCATTATAAATATAAACTATAACTTTTTAAACTTTGTACGAACAGTGCTTCTCCATTTTACAGCCATCAAAACACTTTGATGTAAAGAGAAGAATGATACAATTCTCAGAACTGCTTCTTATGGAGATAAAGAGCTTCAAACACATGAACATAGATGATATAGATCTGGTAAAATTATACTCATTCTAGCATGAAGAAATTCCAAGTTGATCATACCATCTGACATTTTAGCATCTTATCTAATTCATTTTAGCATCTTATGTAATATATTTTATCATCTTATCTAATACATTATAGCATGTTCTTTTGCAGTACCTATTCCCAATATACTACTCACAACATTTCTTCATGATAGCCATTGACGTTGACAAACAAAAAGCAGAAATAATTGACAATTCTTCAGCCATGCATGCTGATGAGAATGAAGTGAAATATGGTGACATCCCACAAACTTTGGTAAGAACATAATTACAACATGTGTACAATACAAACCACATAAAACTAATATGAAGAAATCAAATACAGGTTGAATTTTTAATTGATTTCCTCTACAACAACGGCCAGAAGAGAAGAGCAACAAAAATGTCAAAGAAGATGATGCCTGCTGAAAGATTGAAGATGCCATGGAGGGATGATACAAACAAATCTGACTGTGGGGTATATCTGATGAGACATATGGAGATGTACAATGGGAATGGGTGGCAGAATTGGAATTGTGGCCTGACTGCAAACAATTTGAAGCAGTTGAAATACATGAGAGCCAAGTACTGCGCCGCAATACTTAGTGCAGACAGTAACATTGAAAAGGAACGAATCAGAGCTGAGGCAAAAATCCACTACAATCCTTCAGTTGACATTGACTCCATTATTCTGAACAAGAAAAATTAGCTTGTAATAATATTATTCTGAAGTGTATTATGTGTTTTTGTATGAATATGTTTTAGCAGCACAATCTTTGTTTGGATTTTGGTGTTTGATTCTAGCATGCTATCTTATACTATATTGTACAAGTTGAGCAGTCTCAATTAATTTTAGCATGATACTTCTTTAATTTTAGCATCAATATAAAACGATTGGCATATAAGAAATCATGAAACAATGTCATCTTGAGCAGTCCCATCTAATTTTAGCATCAATATAAAACGATTGGCATATAAGAAATCATGAAACAATGTCATCTTGAGCAGTCCCATCTAATTTTAGCATCATAGTCCTTTAATTTTAGCATGATAGTAGTTCCATTTTAGCATCACTAAAAACCGATTGGGATATAAGAAATCATGAACGTGAATGTCATGTTGAGCAGTCTCAACTAGTTTTAGCATCATCGTCCTTCAAGTTTAGCATGTTAGAAATACTAGTTAACCTGTAATAAACTCTGAACTGTAATAATGTAATAAACACTAGTATTAGAAGGTTCAGATTATGCTAATATTAAAAAAAAATTCCTAAAAATATTAATACGTGACGGAGAAATTAATCTGAAGAAATAAAAAATACTTATGAATTATCCAATGAAATAATAGATAATATTTCAGAAATAAATAGGTAATAATATTCTATCCCGCGTAAAATACTTAAGGACAAAAATGTAATTTTAATTAAATATAATAAACAGTTAGATATATTCAATTCAAATTAAATAAAACTTGTGTCTGATCAGAAACCTTCAACTGCAACACGCATATATTCATCTTTTGAAATCCCCCTTTTCATAGAAACGAAAAATTTAAAACAAAAAAAATGCAAACGAGAGCAAACACAGAAACGAAAAATATAAAACAAAAAAAAAACCGCAACCTCTAATCACAACAATGGTGGACAAGAAGAAAGTTGCAGCCTCTACCAACAAAAAAGGTACACTTTCATTTCTGTAAAAAGAACATACATATAATCTGAACATATATGTACTTACTGTGTTATCAGAGATGAAGTTAGGGTTCAATTATATTTTATATTTGTTGAGTTTTTTTTTTCAGTAGGAAAACGAGCATAAAATTTGTTGATAATTTTAGCATGATGCTCGTAATATAATACCATATGTACCGATTTTTTAGTATGATACTCGTAAGACAGTAAAATTGAAAAAAAAACTTTTCTATTATTTATTTTCATAATATGGCAGAATAATGACAATGCCATGTTTAACATTGCATAGCGAATCCACAATTTTAGCATTTTCTAAAACCCAGTTTTAACATCGTGTAAAATGCAGTTGAGATATATTTAAAATCATTGTTGTAGCAAAGTGTATAATGTTGTTTAAGCATGTTCTAAAACCTAGTTTTAGCATCATATAAAATACACTTTAGAGATATATTTAAAATCATTGATTTAGCGTAGTCTATAATGTAGTTTTAACATGACTAAACTCCAATTTTAGCATCTGTTTGTGAATGTTTTATATTGACCATGTTGATTGAGTGGCTGTTATGTAGTATGCAGATAATTTAAAGCGTAAAAATCCAGAAAAAGATTCATCTGGAGAAAGTGAAGGAACAAAATATGAGAGAAGAACGAAAGCGAGAAATGACAAAGAGAGCCAAAAACAAATTAAAGCTGAATTTCTCGCTCGCATTCTTGGAGAACATCTTGATTCTGAGAAAGAAAGTGCTTAGTCTTCATCATCTAAAGTTGAGGTTGTGATGAGGGTAAAGACGAAGAAGCCAGATGATTGACCAACACTGAAGGTGTAACAGCCCGGTCCCGAGATAGGAATTTACGAGTGGGGACGGGGTGTTATTAAGGGATTAATGAATAAAGTTGGAGGATTTACCAAGAAGTTTAAGAATCAAGACATGCCTTAGAATTTATATGGTAATGCTCGGGTTTACTTGGGTTAAAAGAAAACATGCTTAAGCGGAATGAAACGGCAAACTAATCAGATACCAACTTGTTAGGCCTCTTTGCAGGTGGACGGAGGTCATACTCAAAAACAGAGATAAACATATTATGCATCTTATAGGTATTAAATCGTTTCTGGGAAGATTATTCATAGAGTCTTGCTAAACATAATAGGACTTAAACAGAATTGAAAGGAGTGTATCAGAGTAGCGGATCACAAAGTGGGATTTCATGGAAACATTAGATAATAGCAAAATAGTCTTGGCAGCCAACCCACATTCACAGCCACCAGCATTCTCCGCATCTCAACCTGAAAACATTTGAAAAGAGGGGGCATGAGCACTAATGTACTCAGTGGGTTTTGGCGAAAATGCTTTAATAACTTCAAGATATCCAATGATTAATAGACGGTATACGGAGAGCAAAATGCAAAAACCCTCTCCGTATCCGTAAAAACCTTTTCTTTTCTTTTTGGGCCCAACTTGGCTCAAACCTGTCGTCAACTGTACCCTTAGGCATGCCATAGGATAAAAGAGGGGTTACCTCAAATATCCGAACGAGTTTGCGAGGGAAAAACCCAGCAGTGACTACCTTAATAATTCTAAGCTCATATCCTGCTTAAGTGAAATCTAAGTTCCTTCCTTTCCTATCATTGCTAGCAATACCAAGCTTAGAACAATGTCTAATGCTAATCCTTTAATACTACATGATCTCGGCCTACAAAGGGTTAATGCTACCCTAACAAGACAATCCTTAACTCTTAATTCTGCGAGCTGAACAAGCATAAATATAACATTACAGGAGAAGCACGTAAATAAGCACGAATCGGAGCTAAAGATAATTCCAAACATCTCATGCTAAGCATAAACAAAACTTTAGTAGTTCTATCATTTCTAAACATGCTTGAGAGCTCAAGTAAAGCATAATATCTTCCTGTCTTCCTTCCTTGTACAGAGATCAAACAGGCCGAGCAAAAATACTTTATTGGATATCTCATTTGCCCTAACATGCTTCTAGAGCTTATTAGCTCAAACTTTAGATGAGTATAGATCTACCCACCTTGATTACGGGACGGAAGATAAGGCAACGAGCTGGTGATCTTTCTTAGTATTCCTCCGAGGCTCGATTCCTCCTACAAAAGTCGAATCGTCGACGTAGAAGCCTCCTTCGAAGATTTCTAATAACATGATATTAAACAACACCCAAATAATAACCCCTTAGCTAGGACTTAATATGGATAGCACGACTTTGACTTAATAAGGGTCCGAAAAGGATTTATTTTATTTAAGGAACTTCTCGACTTGACTTCCCAATTTTTAGACGGAAAAAAACTTGAATGATTTTCTTGAAATAAATCGGAGAAAGCTTGAAAATCTTTTTAATTTAAACTTGAGAATTACTCGGAGAAACATGACTCGAAGAAAAAACTCGAAAAGATGGAAGAACCAGCGTCAGACGACACGGGGGAGCATCGCGCGCCGGCGGCACCCCGCACGCCCGTGCACCCTTCGCGCCCGCGGGGTTCTGGGCCGAGGGGGATGTCGCACGGCCGCGCATCCCCCGCGGTCGCGGGACCTGCTTTCTCTCTCTTCCTGGGCGATCTTCAACTGGGTTCTTCGTGTTCGTTGATCCTTTCGACGAACACGAAGAACACTTAACCCGAAATTTCTTAAAAACAACGTGCTTGAATTTATCATGCAACAACATGCTTTAACTTAAAAAGAATTTTGGCATTATAACGGCATAAACACGATAATCCTCCTTTAATTTAGATTACGACAAAATCGTTAAATGTGGCTTGAACGGAATTTAACGGAATAACGAGGTTAATCTTCTTAGAATAGCAATAACGGAATTAGAATGAGAAATATAACGTACATGTTATTATCTTGGAATTTCAACAAAAATTGAAATGTAACTTTAGACGAGCAATAATGAAGAACGCGAAGAATGTAAAGAACGGAAAGTAAATGCGGAATTTAAAGATGAAAAAGAAATAGAATTGAGATCGACGAACGCAAATGTACGGGGACAGGTGCGTCGAAGGAATGTGGTTAGCTCGGCGTCTCGTCGATTCGCAACGACAGCAGAGCCGCCTGCTACGATTTTAACGGCGCCCCTAGCACATTCCCTCACCGCATCCCTTCCACGCCACTCCGCTCGTCGACTTGAAGAACACTCACGAAGAACGCTTTTTATTTCTACAGAACCTTCTCGGCTTTCAAAGCTTTTCACCTCTCGATTTAGGAGTGAAAGGGAAAGAGTAAAATGAGCAAGAAATGCTAAAGGGGTGGTCCCCTATATATAGGAAAAGCTTTGGCTTCCCTTGGAAGCCATTGCTGTGCGGGAATACTGCAAAAGTTGCCCCGGGTTCGGTTAAAAGCTGCTTTATTCGATGTTGAGGTCCAAATGACTTCAGACACGAAATCTAAAAATACCGGGAGACTCATTGGCTCGAACACTAGTGAACCAACTTGATTCGTAAAGAAGACGGGTTCGTCAGAAGGATGACGAGCAAATATTCCCTTTTTAGAATTACTTTTTACTATTCACTCAGACTGACAGATTCGGCTCCCGAGCGTTCGATTGACTTCAGAATGACAATCCGTGAAGGCCAACGGAATCCTTGAGTCATTTCCCATAAGAGGGGCCTGACAGAACTGAACTTGAATAAACGAGGAGGATTTCGTAAATTTCTCAAAACACGAACGCACGCAAAAGTTACTATTCATTTCCTTTTTCAAACACGTTTTCCATCACCGGGAACTCAAATGACCTCAGATTTAAAATTCGAAAGTACCGGTGTGCTCCTTGAGTCAAAACCTTTCTAAAGAGGCCATAAATGGCAATAAAGAAATTTAGATTATATTTTCCGAAAAGACGATCCTTACGAAAAACTGACTCCAAAAGTCGTGACTGACATCCAACCTTAACTAACCTTAATTAAATTTCCTCTTTAATTAATTAACTAATATTAACAATCCTCTAAACCTTATTCAAAAATCTAGGGTATTACAGAAGGGAAGAGCAATCCCAGCACCTCTGTCAAAAGCAATTAAAGATCTCAACTATAAGCAGAGGCAAGCTATCATTAGTATGGGATTTAGACATATCCTACACTTGAAAGTGTTGGAATTGCCTCAAAAGTTGACCTATTGGGTTTTAGATAATTTCAATCCAAGGCGCTGCCAGATTCAACTTCCAGAAAATGGAGGTAGTGTTCCAATTACTGAAGATGATGTTGCACTCATGTTTGGCTTTCCACAAGGTTGAACACTTATGGAGAGGAAGAAAATGAATCATCCATGCAAGTTGATAGAAAGCTGGAGACAAAGGGTGCAGAAAAAAAATACAAAATCCTAGCATCTGATATCATTACAAACATGCTTGAGGACGTTGAAGGAGGAAGATGGTTCAAAATACAATTTATGGTCTTGCTTACTAGTTGTCTGATAGAAAATGGAGGCAACGGGTATTTAGCTCCGAAGATCATGCATCTATTCGATGATATTGACAATGTTTCACAGTTGAACTGGTGTGAGTTCACGATTAGAGCCTTGATTGAGCATGTAACTGACTGGCACAGAAACAAAGTGAAAGACTTCACGGGCCCCATCTTGTTTTTGACTGTAAGACTCCATATCCATATTTCATTTTAGCAAATATTTATATAAATTTTAGACTCATTTTTCCTGATTACCAGTATTATTTAGTACAATAATTGAACAATGCAACAGCTTGTGTATGTCAATAGGGTAGTCCTGTTCAGCAGGTATATACCCAGATCTGTACGAGTCATAGAACAATGGGCAAGTGCTCAGTTATTTGAGAGACAAGAACTTGAAGTGAGTGCAGGTGGATTTGGTTTAGGGTTAGTGTCTGGACCCTATTATGGTGAGGAGGATGAGATGGAAGAAGACGAAGATCAGGGTGATGGAGCTGAGGCAAGAGATAAAGAGAATGTGCCTTCCTATGCTGATCCCAGCCCGAGCTGCTCCTAGAAACCTATTGAGCAGATTCGAAAAGAGATAATGGAGAACGCAAAGATAGCAGTTACAGCTGTCGAAAAAATAATTTCTATTGTCAATGAAGCTCCGGATGAGATGGTGAGAAACAAAAATTTCAAGAGAATGGTGGAAGCAGCACTTCTGGTGACAAAGGCAGAATCATCTGAGCAAAATATAAACATAACACCAGAACTTGATGATGATTTCTGGTCCTATCCAGAACACATTGCTATGATTATGGAGTTGGAGAAAGCTGCATTGAAAATAGATGATTTGAAAAGGAAGTTAGATGCTTTGCCTACTCTGATCCTGGGTGATGACAATGAGAGATGGGACACGGTCCTTAGAGTTGTGGAAGAGAATGATAGAATGATGATGCATGAAGAGGAAGAAGTGATTGCTAGAGAGAATGAGCCATTGGTGCCTCTTGACACTCAACATGAAGATGATTATGTTTCTCCTATTTGTTTTGGAGAAACTATGAGTGATAAAGAGGGTAAAGAGGAAACTACTGCTGAGAATGAAGGTGAAGAGCAACAGACTGGGAACAAAAATGATGTAAGTAACACTCTGCCATGACCTGTAATTTATTTTTCCATAAATCTACTGCTCAGATTATTGTGATCCTAATATCAAAAGCATACTCCAAGCTTACAGGGTTTTGAGAAAAATACTGAGAATACTAGAAAAGCTGTCAGTCACGAGGAAGAACAAGAACATGAGAAAGAGCACGATGTAAGAATTCTAGCATGACATGTAACTCATTTTCGCATGACCAAGTATATATTTTAGCATCGACCTATAGCTCAATTTAGCATTATCTGAATAACTAACAATAGCACGACAATCCAAACTTGCAGGGTGTTGATCAAAACACAGAGAAGAAAGATCAAGCTGAGAAAGAGGGTGTTGATGAAAACCAAGAGAAAGAAGATCAAGCTGACAAACAACACGATGTAAGTTTCATTAAAGCATACATACATTCTATTTCAAAGCAAAACATTCTTAACATAATAATCTAAACTTTCAGGATGTTGAGCAAACTGCTGACACTCCACATGAAGAGAAACAAGTTTCAACTGCTGAAGAACCTGTAAGTTACATTTTAGCATGCTCTATATATGATTTTAGCAATTTGTCAAAATTTATTTTAGCATGCACTACCTTTCCAAGCAAAACATTGATTACATATGATATCAAATTTTCAGTGTCGTCGAGCTATGAAAAAAGATAAGAAGAAGATTGTAGAGAAGGATTCTTAGGCTGAGGTAAACAATATTAAATCATTTACATATCATTATACTTCATAAAATTTTATCATGATAACCAATCCTGGCATAACAACTACGATATTGTATAATTGTATAGGGATGCACAGGGGTGGTCACACGAAATAAATTATCTTTGAAAAAAACTGAGAAGATGGTGTCTCCTTATCAAGACAGAACAATAACAACGAATGAAAAGTTGAGCAAGAGTGAGAGGGATTTGTTCTTCTGGTTGATGAAGAACGATGAAGCAAATGAGTAATTTTCATATATCATCTTTCAATATTATTTCACATTATAAAACAAAATTACTTTGAAAACATCTCACAAAGAACTAATTTTTGCAGTGATGATTTTGTTTATTCGGATGGAGAGGTCTTCATTGCAAGAAATGAAATGAAGACATTAGCTCCTGGCACGTACATTAGCTATGCCGTTATCGATGTGTGGAGCACCATCCTGAATCATAATGAAAAATTGAGAGGTCCGAATTCCCCGAGAAGATTCTTCACTTCAACGGACACAACTGTAAGTGATTTGGAGTTCTTCAATCTCATGCTAAAATGTGTATATGTTTATGCTAATACGTGCATAAATAATTTTCTGTATATTGTACAGTGGAAAACAATTTCAGAGCCTGCTGCAGTATGGGATGAGGAAAGAAGAATGTCAAAATTCTGTGAAACACTGCTCGGAGAGATTCAGAGGATGAAAACACTGAAAATCGCAGACATTGATATGGTAAAATAAATATATACATGAGAATTTTAATTATAGAATAACAAAACTCACATAATCTTATTATTCATGTGCAGTACCTCTTCCCCATATACAATGCAAATCATTTCTATGTTGTGTCCATCGACCTTCGCAAATACAAGGTGGAGATACTTGACAACTCCTCTGTGCTGGATGGTGAAGAAAGTGTCAAGTATGGTGACATCCCTAACCTCACAGTATGAGCAACTAAACAATACAAATGTTTAACATTCAACAGAACACCACTAACAATAAAAAATATACAGGTCAAGTTTCTGGTAGAATTCCTAAAGAATAATGACCGGAAGAAAAAATCGGCACAATTGTTGAAGAATTTCAAATCTGCTGAAAGATTGAAGATGCCGTGGAGGAATGACACCAACAAAATTGACTGCGGGGTCTTTGCGATGAGGCACTTGGAAACTTACAAAGGAGATGGGCTAAAGAATTGGAAATCTGGAATCAAGCCAAACAATCTCAAACAACTCAAGTTTATGAGAGTCAAATACTATGCTACGATTCTCAGTGCAGACAGTAATGTATATGGTGCAAGGTACAAAGCGGAGGCAAACTTATTCTACAGGATGTCATGTGAAGATGGTCTGATCAGTGTTGAAGATTTCCTTCTCTCTCTCTGAATGATTTGTAATCTTAACCAAATTTCTGCAAATACTACCATTTTGAAGACAGATTTATCATGAATATTATTTTTATAAATATTAGGTTAAGCTGATAATTGTTAGTTTAGGTTGATGAATATTAGTATCAGATGTTTTGTGATGGATAATTGTTAGTTTAGGTTGATGAATATTAGTATGTATTCATGTTTGTACCAACATGGTATTGTTCTTTAGATTTTAGCATCATACCATTTCTCCTCAAATTTAGCCTCTCACTTCGCTCATTTTAGCCTCATGAAGTTATCATTTTAGCATGTGTTGATAAACAAAATATGGAACGATGATTTCATTGGAATGAAATGCAATGCACCCTATTTGGGAACACTGAACCCTAATGGGAATCTCACAATTACTAATTGGGATCAGATGAGCCCTAATTGGAATGTAATAAACCCTAATTAGGAAAGGTGAACCCTAATGGAAAATGTCACATCAAATTTAGCCTCCCACTTTTCTCATTTTAGCCTCATGAAGTTCTCATTTTAGCATGTGTTGATAAACCAAAGATGGAACGGCGATTTCATTGGAATGGAACGCAATACACTCTATTTGGGAACACTGAACCCTAATAGGAATCTCACAATTACTAATTGAGATCACATGAGCCTGAATTGGGAGGTAATAAACCCTAATTGGGAACGGTGAACCCTAGTGGAAAATGTCACATCAAATTTAGCCTCTCATTTCTATGACCATGCTTCACCAGTCTCTGAATTAATTTTAGCATGATACTACTATCATTTTAGCATCGTAGAAACACTAGTTCGTCTATAATAAACCGTGAACTGTAATAACGTAATAAACACGAATATGAGAAGGTTAAGATTATGATAAAATTAAAAATAAAAGTTCCTAATTAAAAACATTAGTACGTGATGGAAAAATTAATCTAAATACATAAATAATAATTAGTATGTTAAAATAATTATGACTTTTATTCTATGAAATAATATATCATATTTCGTCCCGCGTAAATCATTAGGTACGAAAATGTAATTAAAATTAAATTTAATGAACAGTTGAGATATTCAAATTAAAAGTTGTGTGTGCTCAGAAACCTGCAACGAGCATATATTCATTATTTACCTGCAACAAATACCCCTTTTCACAGAAACTCCATTCACGACAACAAGAGAAAAAAAAAGTGCAAAGACGAAGAACGACAATGGCGGACAAAAAAGTTGTAGCCTCTACCAACAAAAAAGGTACACTTTTGTTTCTGTAAAAAGAACATACATACGAAGGTCTGAACATATATGTACTTACTCTGTTGTTAGAGATGAAGTTAAGGTTCAAACATATTTTAAATTTGTTGAGTTTCATTTGTTTTTCCAGTGGGAAAGCAATCATAAAATTTGTTGATAATTTTAGCATAATCATTGTAGCGTAATAACATATATGTGATGAATTTTGAAAAACTATGAGAGTAAAGTTATTTATTTTGAAAAAAAAAACCTTTTCTATTATTTATTTGAAATCATTGTTTTAGCATGATGTACAATATAATTTGAGCATGAATAAACTCCAGTTTTAGCATGAATAGATTATATTAGCCATGTTGATTGAGCTGTTGCAGAATTAGTTTAGGACAAATTGATTTATAATTAACCTATGCAAATAATTTGAAGCATAAAAATCCAGAACCAAATTCATCTGGATCAGAATTCCTTCGTCGAATTCAAGGAGAACATATTGATTCTTTCCAAGAACATGTTGAGTCATCATCATCTCAAGTTGAGGTAGTGATGCAGGAGAATACGCTGAAGAGCATAGCAATCCCAGCACCTCTGACGAAAGTAATTAAAGATCTCAACTATAAGCAGAGGGAAGCTGTCATTAGTATAGGATTCAGAAATATCTTGTACCTCAATATAAGGGAAATACCACAAAAGTTGAGCTATTGGGTTCTAGATAATTTCAATCCACGACGCTGCCAGATAGAACTTCCAGAAAATGGAGGTAGTGTTTCAATTACTGAGGATGATGTTGCACTCGTGTTTAGCTTTCCAAAAGGTCGAACACTTATGGAGAGGAAGAAAATGAATCATCGATGTCAGCTGATATATAGCTGGAGACAAAGGGTAGAGAAAGAAAAATACAAGATCGAAGCATCTGATATTATTACAAACATGCTTGAAGACACTGAAGGAGGGAGATGGTTAAAGAAATAATTTATGGTCTTGCTTACAAGTTGTCTTATAGAAAATGAAGGCAACGGTTATTTACCTCCGAAGATCATGCATCTCTTCGATGATATTGACAATGTATCACAGTTCAACTGGTGTGACTTCACTGTTAGATACTTGGTTGAGCATGCAACATCCTGGCATAGAAACAAGACGAAAGACTTCATGGGCCCCATCTTGTTCTTGACTATAAGACTCCGTATCCATATTTCATTTTAGCAATTATTTGCATACATTTTGGACTCTTTTTTCCTGATTACCAGTACTAATTATTACAATAATTGAACAACGGAACAGCTTCTGTATGTCGATAGGGTAATCTTGTTCACCAGGTATATACCCAGGACTGTACCGGTGATACAAGAATGGAATACAATTCTGTTAATTGATAGAGAAGAGTTTGAAATGAGTGCAAGTGGATTTGGGTTAGGGTCAGTGTATGGACCCTATGAAGGTGAGGAGGATGAGACAGAAGAAGAAACTATGAGCGAGAAAGTTGATTCAGATGGACGTGAAGGGGAATACGATGTAAGTAACATTTTAATATGGCCTGTAATTGATTTTGTCATGAATCTCTTGCTTAGATTATTGTGATCTTAATATCAAAAGAAAAAAAGATTGACAACATACTCCAAACTTACAGGATGTTGACATAAGTACTGAGAATGCTAGAAAAGCTCTCAGTAAAGAGGAAGCACATAACAATCTAAACTTGCATGATGTCAATGAGAAAGAAGATAAAGCTGAGACAGAGCACGACGTAAGTTTCATTTAAGCATGCATACACTATTAAACAAAACATTGATAACATAATAATGTAAACTTTCAGGCTGTTGAGCAAAGTGCTCAGAAAAATGCAGAAGAGGCTCCTGCTGAAGAAGAACAGGTTCCAGTTGCATTTTAGCATGATCTATATATGATTTAAGCATGTTGGATAAATCCATTTTAACATGCATACCTTTCCAAGCAAAACATTAATAGCATATGATATCAAACTTTCAGCGGGCTCGCGCTGCCAAAAAAGGAAAGAAGATTGTTGAAAATGATTCTGAAACTAAGGTAAACAAAAATTAAATCATTTACATATAATTATACTTAATAAAATTTAATCATGATAACCAATCATGGCATAACAACTATGATATTGTAAAATTGTGAAGGGATATACAGGGGTGGTCACGAGAAATAAATTATCATTGAAAAACACTCAGAAGATGGTATCTCCTTTGCAAGAGAGAGTTATCACAACAAATGAAAAGTTGAGCATAACTGAGAGGGAATTATACTTCTGGTTGATGAAGAATGATAAAGCGAATGAGTAATTTTCATATATCATCCTGCAACATTATTGTATCAACTATTAAACAAATTTACTTTGAAAACATCTCACAAAAACTCATTTTTTCAGAGATGATTTTGTATATTCGGATGGTATAGTCTTCATTACAAGGAATGAAATGAAGACATTAGCTCTCAACACCTACATAAGCTATGCTGTTATTGACGTGTGGAGCACCATCTTGAACCATAAAGAAAAACTGCGAGGTCCATACTCTCCGAAGAGATTCTTCAGCACAACTGGCACAACAATAAGTGATTTAAATTTCTTCAGTCACATCATAAACTGTGTATATGTATATGCCAATATGTGTATTCCACGGTGCTAAAATTGGTATTTGTACAGTGGAAAACCATTTCAGAGCCTGCAGCAGCATGGGATGAAGGAAAAAGAAGATCAAAATTCTCTGAAACACTGCTTGGAGAAATTCAGAGGATGCAAACACTGAAAATCGCAGACATTGACACGGTAAAACAAATATATACATGAGAATTTTAATTATAGAAGAACAAAATTCACATAATCTTATCATTCATGTGCAGTACCTCTTCCCAATATACAATTCAAATCACTTCTACATTGTTTCCATCGATCTTCGGAAGTACAAGGTGGAGATACTTGACAATTCGTCAGTCCTGGATGGTGAAGAAAGAGTCAAGTATGGTGACATCCCAGACCTCACGGTATGAACAACTCAACAATAAAAATGTTTAACATTCAATAAAACACCACTAACAAGCAAAACATACAGGTCAACTTTCTGGTAAACTTCCTGAAGAATAATAACCAAAAGAAAAAAGAGGCACAATTGTCAAACAATTTTAAATCTGCTGAAAGATTAAAGATGCCCTAGAGGAATGACACCAACAAGATTGACTGTGGGGTCTATGTGATGAGACATTTGGAAACGTACGAAGGAGATGGCTTGAAGTATTGGAAAAGCGGAATCAAGCCAGACAATCTGAAACAGCTGAAATATATGAGAGCCAAATACTGTGCTGCAATTCTGAGTGCAGACAGTAATCTAGAAAGTGTAAGGAACAAAGCCGACGCAAACCTACACTACAGGCTCTCATGTCAAGATGGTCCGATTAATGTTGAACAATTTGCCCTGTCCAAATGATTTGTACTCTTAATCAAATTTCATGATTTGTACAATTAATTAAATTTCTGCAAGTAGTACCATTTTGAAGATAGATATATCATGAATATTTTCTGCAAGTACTAACAGTTTGTAGAAACATATCTTAGGAATGTTAATTTATAAATATTGTTAGCTTAAGCTGATGAATATTAGATTCAGACGTTTTATAATGCATATTTGGAAATGTTACTGTTAGTATATATTTTTCTCTAATATTAATATCAGATGTTTTGTGATAGATATTTGGAAATGTTACTGTTAGTATATATTCATGTTTGTACCAACATGGTATTGTTCTTTTGATTTTAGCATCATACCATTTCTCCTCAAATTTAGCCTCCCACTTCGCTCATTTTAGCCTCATGAAGTTATCATTTTAGCATGAGTTGATAAACAAAATATACCCTATTTGGGAACACTGAACCCTGATGGGAATCTCTCAATTACTAATTGGGATCATGTGAGCCTTAATTGGAACGTAATATACCCTAATTGGGAACTGTGAACCCTAGTGGGAAATGTCACAACAATTTTAGCCTCCCACTTCGCTCATTTTAGCCTTATGAATGAAATGCAATAAACCTTATTTCAGAACAATGAACCCTGATTGGAATGGTGAACCCTAATTGGTATCTCGTAGACCCTAAATGGGAGCAATGAGCCCTAATTGGAACGTAATAAACCCTAATTGGGAACGGTGAACCCTACTGGAAAATGTCACAACAATTTTAGCCTCCCACTTCGCTCATTTTAGCCTCATGAATGAAATGCAATAAACCCTATTTGGTAACAATGAACGCTGATTGGAACGGTGAACCCTAATTGGTATCTCATAGACCCTAAATGGGAGCAATGAGCCCTAATTGGAACGTAATAAACCCTAATTGGGAACGGTGAACCCTAGTGGAAACTGTCACATCAAATTTAGCCTCCTACTATGCTTATTTTAACCTTATTCATTTCTAATTTTAGAATGTGCTGATTAACAAAAAATGCAATGGGAATCTAACAACGTATATAATCTCATGCTTCCAATATTTTAGCATTATATTCTAAACGGTAATTATGGTTAATAAAAATTAATAGTAATATAATTACCGCAAAGAAAATGTCATAAACACTTTTATTAAAAATCATATATATTCTTAAAAATGAATGTATTGAAAACAATTCACAAGCATTGTAAAATATGATGATAAACTATGCCCAATCACTGTAATAACATCAAGCTGGACAATTCCTAGCGTCATGATCTGACAACTTGTGGTAATTGCCGCACATTCTGAGTGGTTTGTTCTCTTTTCTCTTCCTTGCCTCCTTCTTAGATATCAAATGACTACCGCTACCTTTTGTTTTGACCGGAATAGGTGGATGAACATGAATTTCAGAAGGCACACGTGAACCATAGAATTGCTCAAACATCATCGTCTTGCAGGGTGTTGAAGTAGAACCCTCCATATCACCACACTGAAACAATGCTTTCAACTTCTGCAGGACAGCTAAAAATGAATTCATCTTCTCCAGATCACGCTCAACATAGCCCAAACAAGAATAAAATTCTGAAAACAACTTATTTAGCAAACTCCTAGTATCATCCGACACAAGAGATTTACCAAATAACTCAACACCAGCACCATGAATATGCTTAACTAATGCAGTTCTTGTCCAGCGGGCCGCAATATATTTAGATGGTATTGAAACTATTTTCAGATGCTTTAACAAAAGAAAAACATGAGAACACAATATGGCATCCCTAATGAATTTCTTACAGCTACATACAACAGTATCATCTTCTTTGTTGTACGTTACCGTGTGAGTAATCTTACTGCCATCATCAACATCATACAACAGCCCAAAATCACAGTGATTAATTCCTGCAACACTACATTTAAAACACGAAGCCACAATTTCGTCTTGCACCTTTTTAAACATTTCAGAAGTGTAAATACTAGCTGCATGTTTTTCAATTTCCAATGGAGTCTTTGTTATTGGAATGGTTGATTCATCAAGACTCTCTTGCAGATCATATGCATGTCTCTGTACATCAATAGCACTATCAAAATGCATAAAGAATTCAACTAGATTTGATCTGAAATTGATGTAGCGGTTGAATAGGCTGTTAGAACTCTCTGAAATTGAAGTTGTTCTACAGAGACCACTCATTGGTAGTTCCCTAAAATAGGCAGGAATCCAATATTCTTGAATGCTGAAAATAGAATTGAACCAACTATCATTAGTCAAACAATAGTCCACCATGATATTATTCCATTTCAAATCAAAATCTAAAGGTTCATTGTAATCTGACCAAACAGCATCACTTAATCTCTTCATGAATGATTCATCTTTCCTCAGCATACGAGGAGCCTTTTCAGGAACCTTCATCATGATGTGCCACATACAGAGCCTACGCCTAGAATCAGGAAAAGATTGTTCTACTGCAATCTTCAATGCAGGGTCTTGATCAGTGATTATCATACCAGGAGAATTCCCCATACATTTCAGAAACTTCTCAAATACCCAAGAATACGACTCATTATCTTCACCTGACAGCAAACTAGTACCAAAACATACACATTTACCATGGTTGTCCTTCCCAGTAAAAGGAGTAAATATCATGTTATACCTAGCATTAAAACAAAAGAGAAAACACTAAGTACTACTGGAAGAAATAAAATATATCATGGAATCAATGGTAATGTATATGCAACAGAATGCTAAAATGTTATATATATCATGCTAAAACTTTATACCCAAGATGCTAAAACTATGTTATACATCAATTTATACATATAATGTTAAAATTACAAAACATCACATACCTGTTCAAACTATATGTTGAATCGAACGAAACAACATCACCGAAAGCAGCATAATTTCTCCTTGAAAGAGTATCAGCCCAAAAAATGCGTGTCAGTCTTTCATCTTTGCCAACACAATACTCAAAAAAGAACCCAGCATGTGACTGTTGCTTTAAATGAAACTTATCCAATACTATTTGAGCATCAGCCCCATGAATGTATGCTCTCAAGTCACGGGCATAATTCTTGAAATCAGCTCCATTGCAACCTACATCAGAATAGCTCCCAACACCTTCCTTAAAAAGCCTATAACATCTCATTGGACCTATGCTTGCTCTAGCACAATTCAAAACAAAATTCTTGTGCACATCATCTAAATTCCTGTTCACCTTGAGAAATCTTTTGAAATCATCTGAAACTAATGGGTGAGAATGATGTTCTTCAAACAATTTGACAATGTATCATTTCTTAGAAGAAAACCTGAACACAATACGAGCCCTACAATTAGATCTCTTAGAGACTCTACGCTTCTTTGTTTTAACTACATTGCTTGAATCACCAACCTCAACTAATGCATTCTTCTCACTCTCTCGACTACAGTAAACATATTTCCACATAATTGTACCATCTTTAGATTTCTTCTCTGATCCAAGACGAATGTCAAAACCAGATGATTCTGCATAGATCCTATAAAATTTCACACCCTCATCCAGAGTTTTAAAACTTTGTTCAAGAGTTGGCTTCAATTCACAATGTGGTATATAATATTTTGTCATGCCAGAAGATATCTCTATAGTCATATTACTACGGTCACTTGAAATAGAAGAAGCTGACACATTAAAATAAAAAAAATTATAAACTGAACAAGGTAAAATAATAATATAATCACATTAAGATATGTTTAGACATACAATCAACACATAAATTGATTTTTAGCATGAGATATGTACAATTATAGCATCATGAAACACACATTTTAGCACCACAATATTCTAATGTTTGCATGGTGTGTGTAACATTGTGTAGCCGACTCACAAAAACACACACACAAAGCATGGTCTGTATGACATGTTTCACAGAGTGCAGTAGAAATAACTTAAAACCAGCATATTATCATGCGAAAACATATGTCACGAGATGCTAAAATGAATACATTAACATGCTAAAATATCTTATATGATGTACTCGAATAAACAGATCAAAATAATGCATATTCTGTATAATATCGTACTAAACCCTAGGATTCGTAACAATTAGAAAACAACTGATAAAACACAAAACTGAACGAAATAGATCAAATCCATTAAACATAAAAACATAAATACTGAATCAATGCAGATACAACGAACTCCAATAGAACGAACTGTAAAATCAATGCAGATACAACGAATTGCGAAATTAATCGACATTAAAATTTCAAAACTAAATCAAATAATGCAAAATAAAAACCATACCTGGAGTCACCATGGAATCACAGATGTACAGACTTCACGAAAAATTAGGAACGATGAAATAGATTACTACAGAAATAAAAGAATGTTGAGAAATCAAAAAACGCGATGCAAACGAAAATTAGTTACGATGAAGACCGAACGCGATCGAAGATGAGATTTAAGGAAAATTTATCGCGAGCGAGATGGACGAAAGGATGAAGATGGAAACAAAAACAGAACAAAAGGAAACAATTATTGAATTACTATATTACCCCCCTCCAAAAAAGTTGCCGAAAATTACAGTAATGCCACTGCTCATCCACTTAAATCTGATTTAATCTAGGCCGTCCATATATATATATATATATATATATATATATATATATATATATATATATATATATATATATATTATCCCCCGAAAAATATCTAAAAATTTAAAATGTGACGAA
Source organism: Perilla frutescens (assembly GCA_026008535.1). NCBI lineage: Eukaryota > Viridiplantae > Streptophyta > Magnoliopsida > Lamiales > Lamiaceae > Perilla > Perilla frutescens. Next base: position 64,404,973 of record BRKX01000003.1, on the reverse strand, counting down.
AAAGTTAGTGGGTGACGAGGAAGATTAAGTTTGTTATGCGAGTCTTGTGAGTAGCAAAGTACAAAAATAATCAATGCCTAACAATAATGCAGTTTGGAACTTTTGGCTCCTTTCTTGACTCTTCCACAACTGGTGAGTTTTAGGGTTGTTTTCATTTGTCTAATCATCATTAATCAACATCCACAACATTTAATAATTATCCCCAAAATATGTATATATATGTATGTTTCCCCAAAAGAAATAAAATGATTAGAATTAAATAGCTTTTACATGACGTCTTAATTGATTAACGACCTTTAATTTTAATTTAGTAGTAGTGAATTATCATTCCACTGAAAGCTTTCTCAAATATATTTAGTTTAATTAAGTCTTTACCTAGATTAATAGTTATTTTAGAACACGAGTTATTCAACTTAACTTTCTATATAACCCATATTTAATAAAACTTTAGAATTCGGAATAATTTAACGTAGCATGTTAATTTTCAAGACCACAAAGAACATATTTCTAAATGATTATTAAATACAGTAATATGATTATTATTTAATTGAGACATTAGTAAATGGATATTGGATTACATATTTGGACAGATAGAGCTTTTTTTTTTTAATTGCATTACTTTAGTCTTTATGAGGGTCACTGTTTGATTTACTGCATTTTGGGAAAGAGCAAAAGCAATGAAATTACAAAAGAGTAATTAATGGGCTCGAGAAAGGGAAATTTAAGAAAGAGGGATTTGGGATTTGACGTATTGAATTAAAAATTTTAATGGGACGCCACTTCTTTCCCCATAAAGACTCAAGAAAAGATAAAATGACACGATTTTTAAATTCTGAGATTCGTATTCTACAAAAACTTTATTATTAAAGATATTCTAGATTCACTAATGTAAGATATTTATCGAATACGACATTATATATAAATAATATATATTTGATAAAATACGTGATCAGGACATCATTTAATCTTTATGATAAATCTTATTTCAATTTTTCTTATTGATAAAATTCCATATCAATATATGATACGCATACGGCACTTCAACATTAAATTATTTCCAGTGACTCTCTATTTACTTGACATCCTCATATAATTAATTTTAAAATAAACGCTTTTATTCGTCTAATTTTATCATTAATTTAAAAAGTCAATAGGTGAATGCTTTGGTTAACCAATAAAACCATCCTAATAAAACGAGAACAATGGGCCGGGCCTTGTCTAGGTTAAATCTAAAGAGAGCCCATTTATTTAAAGCCCAAACTAAAATAATGTGATATGGGTGTTAAAATGCATCTCAAAACTGGATCTACGGTATCCTCAAATCTCATCAATAGTGGCAAATCCTAAAATATTTTTCGAGGGACAAATTATTGATAACGCATCGACTATTATTTTTTTACTTTTTGAGTTTACTTGCGCGTTAAAGAAAAAATACTAATATTTCATAGGATGGTTATTAACATATTTATATGCATTTTATGAAATAATATTGTTTTATTAACACACTGTATTTTTTTCTTGTTATTTCGCATATTTTTTTCTTATTATATCCGGAAGTTGATGACTTCATTGTATTAGTTCTTCTTTTGTTTTCTTTCTCCTTATATATAATCTAAAATCAAAACTCCAAGTCCTAACTTAAAATTCAAAACTCCAAATTTTCCACTTTGATTATAATTCATAATTTAATATTTAACAAATAATCTCAAATAATAATATAAAAATATCAAGCAAATAACACAAATATTGAGCAGAATATATATGGAGATTTCGCTGTATTGTTATTATTTTTAAAATGTTAAAAAAATTATATCAAAAGATATGGTGAAATTAATTTAGGCGAACTAAAATTTTTAGACACCTTAACACATTTAAGAAAAAAAAATGCACTTTATGTAAAAAGTAAGAAGAGAGAGATTTTTTTATTTAATGATATTAGTATTTTTAATGATGACTCACATGAGAGATATATTTTTTTTTTGAATAAGTGAGATATATATATATATATATATATATATTTTGAATAAGTGAGATGAGAGAGATAACTTTCATATTCAACAGTGGTCCCATCATCTTTTTTTTTTTCCTAACCCCATACACACTATCTTCTCCAAATTTTACCCTAACTAAATCGAAATGGGATCACTTGTTGCAAATTATGTTTATTCCCTATTGTAACTTTTCAATGTATTTTCAAAAAAATTAATTTTTTTTTATTTTTTAATTTATTATGATTTATTTTAATTTAATTTAAATTTTCTATTTTGGGTTTATCCATCCCCAATTAGGATATATTAAAAAATTAAAAAAAAATAATTATGCAACACTATATGTAACACAAAATGCAACAGAGAATCTGCTCCGAACTAAATCCCACCCCCACGCAGAGCTTAGCAGCCATCTACCCCCTCCCTCGAGCGTCCTACCATGTGTTAAAAAAAAATTCCGGCTATAGGGGCACTTTTGACCCCCCCCCTTTGGATCTGCCACTGCTCATCAACACTTTAAAACTTGAGTTATATATGGTGATGATATTGCCGAGCAGAACAATTATGTGTTATTATATAAAAATAGACAAAACTATTGTGAAAAAGGGAAAAAGAGACAAGTTTTAGTGTATAGGAGAAAAATAGACAATTTGTATAAAATTGACTTTTCAACCTTGATCCATATTGCTAAAAAGGCACTTGTTAAAGTGTCCTAATTGGTGTTTGGATGGTATTTCTTTGTTATTTCTTTGTTTTAATTCTATTTTGCCACTTTACATGAAAATGGTATCAGAGCCTAGGTAATTTTATTTAGGAATAATAATATATTTATTATTAAAAGTAATATCCTAACGGAGGAGACACCCAGAAAATATGGATCCAAACAATTGTTCGAGATGTTTTTATTTCAGAAGGTACTTTCAAATTTTGAAGGGAACTGGAGGAAAGTCACCAGGAGAGGCTAACCTACTGGAAAGCCCAATACGAAGAGAAATTCCTATCGGAGTCAAGTCTGGAGGAAATAGAGCAGTGTATTTCCCAAAGACAAGCTCAAATGAACTTGTTAATGGTGAACAATCTGCTACAATGCGACTTAATGAACCATCAACAAAGGGCACACCAAAACCACGGTTGATGGAACAAAGAAATTACGAGATAACTCCCAGATTTAAAGAGATCGTGGTAGACACATCTAAAATCTCGGAGGATTTACGAGAAATCCAGAAGACGGTACAAAATTACGAAAATCACACGTATGGAGTACCACAAGAAGTAAGGCGAATTTCTATAAAACAAGATGAAATTCTAACCATCTTGTTAGAACTTCAAAAGAAGATCCAGATACTAGAATTAAATCAGACATTTTCTAGTAGAAGGAAACCCATCAACTTTGGCAAAGTGAATTTCACACCAAAGGCCAAAGAAGAACCCAAGAAATCGAAGGACGAAAGGATTTGCCAATTGTTAAGACAAATCAAAGAATGACGTCCTCCGAAAGGATAGGATTGGAAGATCTACAAGAATTGGCAAAGTCATTTGCCAATATGAAGATGGTAGATCTGAAGATGAATACAGGAGATGGGGCTTTAATTCCCCGAGGATACCATCAGGTACCCCCGGAACAACAAGTACCGCAGGTGCCACCAGCCCAACAGCAACAGGAAGGAGGCCCAGCACAAGACGTTCTCATGAGAGCCCGCGAGGACTTTCATGTTGGAGATCAACACAGGAGAGAGAGGCCCAATATGAACAATCTTATAGGAACTAGGGTGAGGAAACAGATCCCTAAGTTCCGAGATACGCCTCTCGGGAAAACAAGCCTTGATCCCATACATCCGTATGGACTCATGCTCAATATCGATGATATTGACTTCAAGGACATCAATATGATTATTGATGATTGGTCATCATCGATGAGAATAGCAGCAGGAACGTTGGATCTAGAAAAGGAGGGATTCATCAAGCTGCTAGAGATGAGTTTGTTGGGTGTAGCCAAAACGTTATGGTCAAGAGTTGCACCAGCAGTCAAAGAAGAAACCTTGGAGCCAGCCTCATACACGGAGATCGTGGATAGAATGACTTTCTGGTTTAAGCTCACCTTTTTGGGAGCAGACAATTTCGGAAGTGCAGATTCCGAAAAGAGGAAGAATTATTCTCAGGCTATTTTAAACCTGAGGCTGAACAACATGGAGAAGGAGTCAATTGACCAATTCTTCAAGTTATACCACATCTACCAATGGAATTCAGATGTGGATGAAAGGGTCTGTGTAGAGATTTTCTTCACAAAGTTCCCGAGTCCCTAGAAGGAAATGTTCATTAAAGAATACATTCCAGGAGATCCTGACAATGTTGGGAGGAGAATGTCTTTTGTCAAACAAAAGCTAGCTGAATGGTGCGGACAGGCCATTCTACAAAAGAATTACAAGAGATTAAAGAGGATGAATAAATATTCCTCTCTTGACTGTACAGCCAATGATCTGCCGACCATCATTGGAGGAGAATCTCAAAGGCCATGGAAGAACAAGAAACACCGAGTTCATCCTTATGCCAAAGAAGAATTCTCAAGGAAAATGAGCTGGAAACTGAGGAGCAGATGGACCAGGCAGAAGGCCAGATTTTACAAATCTGGACAAAGAAGGGGTCCTTCCAGAGACAGGACATCACAAAGTTCATCAAGTCGAACTCCCGCGAGGAAAACTTTCAGAAGAGCCCATACGAGGGCAAATGAAAGTTTTAAAGATTGCAACTGCTGGACTTGCGGTGCAAGAGGACATATTTCGATAGATTGCCCAGAAAATAGAGGAGTCAAAAGCTTCGAAGGAGCACCAGACATCGAGGAAGCAGTTTACTACCAAGACTTGGTACAAGTCTACCAATTCGAGGATATACCCTCAGATGAGAGTATATACGAAGAAGAAGAAGAAGAAGTATTTAGCAATGAAAGTATTGATGGGAGATCAGACTCTGAATCAGACTGGAGCTGAGGTTTTTCATCAAGAGCAAGTGGACGAAACTGGATATTCCAGTCAAGCCACTATCTCACAAAGCATGATTGACAAAATCATGAACAAGAGCCTTAATATCCAAAGATATCAAGGCTTTTCAGCCGGACATATTGATTAATTGCTCCGCACTTTTAGTCTGAAAAGCAGAAAGCACAATGTAATCTATAAGATTACCAGAAGAGAGATGTCACTTCCTATAGAGCTTATAGGGAATCAAGTTGAGTTACAACTGATTCCATACAGTGACGTTCAAGAAGAGTTGGGAAGGATGAGGCCAGAGATAAGGGATACCATATCCTGGATCCACATCGGGGCTGTCCAGATAGTGCTCAAATCCGCACTACCCGCAGGTGTTGATACGCCCATTGATATTGCAATATGCGATAAGCGTATAAAAAATCACAGAGATTCCTTGTTAGGAACTATATCAGGAAATCTCTGTGCCAAGCAGATTATAGGGGTAATCTATCCAAAAATATCATATAATCTGAAAGATAGAGATTTCAGTCGAGCCCTGACGCTGTACCAAGACTTCAAAAGAAAGGATATCAGCTACGAGGGAAATTGACCGTTTTCTTTAACATATCAGGTGTCTTATGCGCTTTCCAATTCACACCATACAGATTTATTTCTGGGAAAGCAGTTCATAGAGATACCAGATGTATTCTCAAAGGTGGCACAGGCAATCCACCCAGACAGATCAGAAATGCCGCTACCAAGAGAAATAAATATTCGAGTAGGAGACAAACCATTATTGAAATACAATGAGAGTCTCAAGTTGGAAGGCAAAAGACTGTCATTCCAAGGAGATAGGATTGTGACAGAGCCATGGACTCAGTCCTCAAGAGGAAGCTTCCAAGGAGATCTCAGGCGACCAAGGCAAGTTAAAATAAAAATTAAATGCCCAGAAGGTTGGAGAGAGATCGACACAAGGTTTGACAGTACAAGATGGAAAAATAATTTTCCTTGCGACGTCCTGTACTGTTTACAGCAACCAGAAGTCGGCCACTATAAGGGAACTCTCGATATAGAAGCTATGACAATGGAAGTATGAGGAAGAGCCGAAAGAGAATCAGGAGTCCTAATCTTAGGACTTGACTTCTTAGAAAGGTTCAAGCCATGGGAGCTGAAGGAAGATGGGATGATGATCACCTTTAATGGAAAACAACTGGTGATTATATGACCAGCCCATTCTCCATATACATCTCAGTAGGGATGTTATACGAGAAATATAAGGCTGAATACTTTGCAGCCTGCATCGACTCAGGAGCAGGAATTTGTACTGCAAAAAGAGGAATCTTCCCAGAAGAATTGGAAGAAGATTTAAATCCAATTGCAGGAAGAGATTTCTCAAAAAGAGTCTTACTCCTATCTAAGGGAGTGAAGCAGTCGGAAATCTTGATTGGAGGAGCAGGAGATACACCATGGTATAAGGTGAAAACTCCACCAATCTATTTTCATGATACAGGGGTAGACATTTTGTTAGGAAACAATTTCCTACAAATGTTCAAAAAGTATACGCAGGACAATACCAATCGGAGATTGATCTTTACGACGATCTGTGATCATAAGATCATTGTCCAGCTGCTAAAAGGGGCATTCAATCGACAAATGCCACTACAATTTCGCAGCAAGTGTGGTGATGAAGGACATCTTCGACACCCAAAAATGCAGGACAAAAGAAAATTCGGAGAAGTAGTTCTGAGTTTTCGTAGGGAAAAGGATCTTTAAGAACAGGAGATCCAAATCCTCAAGGCTTCTTTAATATCACATCAAGATATTAAGAAAGAAGCAAAGATATCCCTCGAAGATGTCAAGCGGAAAATAGCTAGAAACTATAATGAAAATCTGTTGGCTTGGTGGGGAAAGAACCAACTCAAAGCAACCTTGAAGGTTAAGGCTGGAAAAGAGTTTGAGTTCGTTAGATACAAGCCTATCCTGATGAACATCAAAGATCAAAAGGATATGCGAGCAATAATCAAAGAACACCTTGATCTCAAGCTGATTGAACCAGGGAATTCGCCATACAGCAGCCCCGGATTCTTAATAAGGAATCATGGTGAGATTAAAAGAGGTAAACCAAGGTTAGTCATTAATTACAAAGGGATTAATGACATTCTTGAGTTTGATGGATATTTTATCCCAAGTAGAGAACATCTGATTAACTGCATACGGAATGCTAGGATATTCTCTAAGTTTGATTGCAAGTCAGGTTTCTACCAGATTCGCATGGAAGAAGAAAGCAAAAGGTTTACGGCCTTTTCAACACCACAAGGGCATTATGTTTGGAATGCAATGCCGATGGGGTTAGCTAATGCATCCCAAATATTTCAGAGGAAGATGGATAATCTTTTTAAAGATTATTTCTCTTTTATGTTTGTCTATATTGATGATATTCTAATCGCATCAAAGAGTATAGAAGAACATCTCAAACATCTGGAGATCTTTGCAGATGTTTGTCATAAAGAGGGCCTTGTGCTGTCAGAAAAGAAGGCAGTAATAGCTACCCGGAAGATGGAATTTCTGGGAATCGAAATGGATGAATCAGGAATCATTCTGCAAAATCATATTGTAGAAAAGGTGCAGAAGTTCCCTGATGTCCTTAAAGAAAAGAAGCAACTGCAGAGTTTTCTGGGAGTTGTCAATTTTGCAGGAATCTTTATAAAAAATCTTGCAAAACACAGGAAGGTGTTCAGTAACCTTCTAAAGAAGGATACTCCGTTTGTATGGACAAACGAACATCAACAAGGAATCAGGAAGCTAAAGGAGATATGCAAAAATCTCCCAAAACTGGCTATACCACAAAATGAGGATGAATTGATCCTCTATACAGATGCAAGTGATCATTGGTGGGCAGCCGTACTTACAAAGATCACACCCAACGGAGAGGAGCCCTGTAGATATTGCAGTGGTCTCTTTTCGGATAGCGAGGCCATTAGATGGCATATCAATGAAAAGGAGTTCTTTGCAGTTCGGAAGGCATTTAAAAAATGGCCTCTGTTTCTCTTAGCAAAGAAGTTTACTCTAAAAGTTGATAACACACAAGTTAAAGCTTTCTTGAAAAATAAAATTGAATCTAAACCTGAGAAAGCTAGACTAATAAGATGGCAAGCTGAATGTCAATATTACTTATTTGACATTATTGTGATAAAATCTCATGAAAATATTCGTGCAGATTTCCTAACAAGAGATGGAAACGATTGAGGTCGATGCCATCATGATTGCGCAGAGGCACTTCACTGAAAATATAGAGTTGCTTCAGCGTGAATGGAACGAGCTGGTTCTTCATGCTGAACAAGCAGGAAGAATGCAACAAGCAGACCAGAACAAGGTCAACGAGAGAATACGAGCATGTGTAAAGACTCAGGGGCAACTCTGGTCAGCTATACATGAACCCCTCCTCCGGGCCATCAACTTACCATTGATGAAAGGAGAGTTAGCAGTACCGACCTGTAAAACAGAAGTAGGGGATTCAAATACCCCTAACACGAGCTCTAAGCCGGTGATTTCTAAAGAAACACAGGCCCAAGAGAAAATTGAGGGTCAGAGATCACACTCTGAACCATCAAGTCAACCCAGCACCTCTGGGGTTAAAGAGGGAGAGATTAATCTTAGACCCATGACGGGTACCTCTAAGATTAATACTAACAAGTCTGAAGCTTCACCTTGGCAGGTTTATCAAGCTAACTGAGAGAAGCTCTATACTAGACAGGGAATCAATCCGTCTAAAATAAAGGTTGATATCTCTGGAAAGTACCCAAGGGTGTGGATGTTACCAGGAACCAATCCACACGAAGTCAAGCAATGGTATGATTTTGGGGCATTAGCTTCAATTCAGACCATGTCACCAGGCTTCCCAGAAATCAAGTGTCTACCAAAGTGGATACAGGAAGCTGTGCAAGAGTCCTGGGCTAACAATGATTTGCTTAGCCGAGGAGATGTTCTTGAGCTATACTTCATCAGTGCTGCTCCGGAACCAACAGAAAAAGGGAATCATGAGGCCTTTCACTACATAAGGCTTCAAAGGCCAGATTCCAGGAAATGGGGTGATATTAGAACCTCATCTGAAGAAATCCCACTAATCGCCTCCATTACAGAAGATCAAATATCGACTAGGCGAGCATGGGGATTATGGGTCTGTCTCACTGAGATGGACAAAGTCAAGTTCCCATTCAAGTTTTTCCACAATTCTGCGAATGGGTCATTCCTGTTAAATACCATGACAGGGAGAACAACGAGATTTGCTGAGGATCTGTTCGAGAAGAAAAGGTCCTTGATATGGGAAAACAAGCTTGCTATGGGCAAAGAAACCCATCGCAAGTACTGCAACATGGCTCATTTTGGACAATGGGATAATCGAGTATGCTCGGATTGCCAGAACCAGAAGGAGCCAGAGTTCGGAAAAGGGTTTCGTCCAAGGATGGAACGAAAGCGAGCTGGGGAGGATAAACATCCAATGCCGAAAGCAAGGATGCCAAGAGCCCCACCAAAAAAGTAGTTTCCCGACAAGGGAAGGTGGAGACATGTGATTACAGATCATGTGACCCAAAAGAAGAGGCCACTAGCACCAAACGACAAAGGCTGAGTGGTCCAACACAAGAGGCACATGGTGCCATTAATTGTGGGTACCTCCACCCACAACCACTTTCACTTGAGGATAAAGGGAACCGGGCCCGACCACTAATTCAAAAAGAAGTGTCGGCAGAAAGGGCCACTCATGTGAATTGCAGAGCTAAATAATGGAGTTGGTGAAATAGAAGGATCCCCCTTCTATAAAACGAGAAACTGGAGGAAGCATAGGGCATCGAACATTTTCCTATCTTTCTCCAAAATTGTAATAGTTATAATATTTGAGTGTTCTTAGTTTATGAGCGTGGTGAGAATTCTAGCTACCATGTGTAGCTAAACAAGTTTGTCTCCTCCCAAAAGGAGATTTACTTATTTATAATAAATGTATTATTATTCCTAAATAAAATCCAGACTTTTGCTCATCCCTCGTGTTCATCATATATATATACATACTATATACCAGAAAATTGCTATACACCTCGTGTAGGAAACGAACGTGGGTTGCGCTGTGTATTGCTGAAGGAGTTCGTCGCTGGAAACCATAGGCTGCGATCGTATGGTTGGCGAGGCCGTAAAAATCCCGACGAAAATATCCGGCAGTATTCCGGTCAAAAAAGGTATGAATCTGATTTATAGTATTATGTATTTGATTTACGGAAGCATGATGGGCCTGATATGGTCGTAATGGACTATTTCCATTTGATTATGAAAGTGGCATATTAGAATGAATAGTAAAGAAACTAACTTAAGGGTATACTAGTCATTTATCACTCAAATTGCCTATAAAACTACTATGTTTTAAATCTTGCCCTTTTTTCCCAATCCTTATTTACTTTTGTCTATATATAAGTTTGCCCCAACAATTATTATTCTATTATCACACTAGTTAATTTTTTTTTATCCTCCTGTTTTAGAATAACTTCTTTGTTATTTGCTTGTATCGTCTTATAAGCTCCTGTGTTAGACTGTTAGTTTCTACTAGTTTTACTATTTAAACACTTGAATTTTGATAGGTTGTTGATATCTTGATAAATAATAAAATAGTGAGGTTTTTTTTTCCTGGTACATCTGTGTGTTCTTTCGATATTTGTTCAATCACTAAAATTTACATATATTAAATCTGTATTAGTTGGTAACAGAGCCGACCAATACGATCATGATATGCCGATTCATGTGAATCAAGTCCGTCACGCATAATTTTTATAATATGGAAATTTTACCTAGATTGTACTTCGGATAACGTTGTGAATTTCATTTATCATAAAAAACTTATTGTGTGATTGTTGTAATGCTTATTAAAAGTTTTCCTCTTCTTATGGGGCATAATATATGTATATATAAAATCACGGCATTGGAGAGAAAATGACTACCCCCTCCGATCTGAATAAGTGTCATTCTAACATTTTAATTTTATTTAAAAAAATATCATTATACAAATTCGAGACAAAAAATTCACATTTTTCACATATTTACCTTCATTTAATGCATTCAAACCTCTATATTTTTACTCTTCATTCTTTTTAAAATGCAGTTATGCAAATCATTATGCATCTAGACATAATCTAAATCAAACACTTAAAATTTTAACTCCGAAACTAAGCTTTGATGTGATTAGTTTTGCATAAGTTTTAAAAGAATAAGTGAGCTGTGCACCTTGAGTTTTAATTATATCCAACACTATGTCAAGAAACCACAACTTATTACTTATACGATGGCATGAAACTCCTAAATCCTAATCAGACAATTATGGAGGCAACTATACTAATTAACGAGGTTTTGCTAACCTTATAAGTAGTTAGGTGTAATTCCCATTAAATGCTTGTCTATTTTTCTAATTGAGCTAGTATTCTTTTATAGTCTTAATTATCAGATGATACTCATAATCAAATTTAATTACACATAATACTTTTTAGTATAAAAATTAATATAGTATCTTTGTAAGCGAATGTATTAATATTTTTGATCAGAAAACAATTTTTATAAATTTGTCTTGAAAATCAAAATTTAATAAAATCATAAGTATGCCACTTTTTTTTGGCTTGGATCCAAATATGATATCATCAAAAGAATGCTGTGTTTTTATATATAATAATAATAATAATAATAATAATAATAATAATAATAATAATAATAATAATTTTTAATGAAAAAACTAGCACTTTTAAGTACAATAATTATTTCTTTATTCATATGAGATTAGTCTAACATGCTTATTAGAGGGCTATATCTATATATATTACAATTTTTTGTGGTATTTATACTCGTTGTTCATAAATGCTTACATGGTACCTTTTGATATTTTGCAACTTGTAATATTGTAAGAAACTAATGAATATGTTCGTAATTTGAGCTATATTTATATTTTTCATTTAAAAAACAATAATGAGGCCAAGCTATTTAATTCTTCATCTAAAAAAAGAAAATAAAAAATCCTCACTAAATTCTTAATTAAGAAAGTGAAGTGGCGTGACGTGACTTTGCTCCTTTAGCAAATCTAAATCTGATATCGTCATCACCCCCACTTCTTTCAAGATTAAAATTACGATCCTATTATGATAAATCACCCCTCAAAGCATTTGGAAAATAAATAAAATAAATAAAAACTCCCGATTCGACCAATTCTCCTCGCATTTCTCTCTCTTGCAAATCATGGAAGCCTCCAGCACCTCCTTGTTCGTTCTGGAAACATTTCATTTCATGGCATGCAATGTTTTCGTTTGCGTGTTTTCTGTTGATTTGCATACGTAACTGTCATTTTGAATTTCCAATTTTCAAATGGTTTTTGTGGGGGAGTGGGGTCGTTTATTAGGGCGTGTTTATATAAATGCGGGCTAAATTCGAATAATTTACAAAGGAATATGCCTTGGACGCCAACTATTGTTCAACGCCCACCCTTTGGCGGTTTATTGTTTGTATGAGTGTTCTTCGCCATGTGGGTATGTCCTTTTATTTCCGTTTCTTGATTTGCCAACTTTCTTGAGCTGGATTTCTTTTGATCGTTATTGTTTTTATTGTTCTCTTGTCGATTTTTGAGTGGTATATTCGGTTAGATACAAAGGAGTTCCTTTTTCATGATTTGATTCCTCTTCCTTCTCTTTTTTCGTGGAGAAGCAGTTATTTTACCAATCATCATAGTGGGTTGGGAAAGATTTGATCTTTGTTCAATTTCTTGATCTGGGGTAGTTCTTGGAATTTATGTTGTTGGGCAAAGAAAGGAGGAGAAGAATTGGGGAGCATTTGGATTGTTGATGGATCAGTGTAGGTAGCTTTTGAGGTTTTTGGAGTATTGGTTTTATAGTCTTGGCGTGCTTTGAAGATTCTGTTAGTTAGGGGTGTTGTGAGTTGTCGTTTATTGATATTCTTTCAAGATGCAAGCTGTGGGGAGGATAGGTAGCTACATCAGTAAGAGTGTATATACGGTATCCGGGACTTTCCATCCATTTGGCGGTGCTGTAGACATAATTGTGGTGGAGCAACCGGATGGAAGCTACAAGTCTTCGCCATGGTATGTTCGATTTGGGAAGTTTCAGGGGGTATTGAAGACGAAAGAGAAGGTGGTTGGCATTAGTGTGAATGATGTAGAGGCGGATTTTCATATGCACTTGGATAGCAAAGGAGAAGCATTCTTTATGCAGGAGGTTGATGCAGAGGAAGGTGAGTCTGCAGCTTCGCCTCCATCCTCATCTGGTGAGGATATGGAAGGGCCACCTCGATGGCCGCTGAAATCAAAAAGTTGCAACTATGATTCTACTTTGTATGAGTATGACCCAATTGGCAATGATAGGAAGGCTTTGACTAGGGCAAACACTCGTCAATCTCAGTTTTTTGGCTTTTTTGGGAGGAGACCTCCAACAGAGGAATCCGTTCAGGGGAAAGAAAATGCACATGGTGTTAAGGGGGAAGGATCGTTGGAGGTTGCTGAGAGGGCGGCTGATCTCTTAGACTTGAAGTGGTCCACTAATCTTGCTTCCTCCAAACGCAAGAAAGACAATGCCTCAACATTATCTGCTGCAGATGCATCGACAAAAGATGTCAATAAAAATTCTCCAGTTGATGGTTCTAGTCATGATGAACTAAGTCCTATTTCTCAAACAAGCTGCCAGGAACTGAAGAGCTGTGCTGAGGCAAATGGTGTTGAAATGAAATGTTTAACCTCGGAGTGCATTGTTACCACTTCAGTTGGAAGTGTTACAGAACATACAGCTTTATCAAATTCAGAACCAGTGACGACTGATGCATTAGGCTTAGGTAAATCAGATCTGCAGATGAGTTCTATCAGTGTCGTCTCTGAGGTTGCAAAATCTGATTCAGAAATCCAAGACTCTACTGAGAAGCTTGATGGCTTGTCAGGTGCTAATTTAGACTCTATTGAGAAGCTCGATAGTTTGTCAGATGCTAATTTCTCCACGGTGGAGAATGCAAGAGATAACAACCAATCTTTTTACTCTTCTGAAATTTCAGGCAGCTTAGCAGTTGGGTTTGAGGGATCATCTGGAGGGACCAATAACTCATTTTGTCATGGAGAATGTAGGGAAGTGTGTATTCATACCAAGGATCAATTTACGATTGTTCATGAAGAAAAGATTTCAGTGAGTGGAGGCGTTGTGACTGAATGTTATTCGCAATTAGTGTGCCGTCACCAATCAAATGATTCCCTAAAGGACAGTGATTCACAGAGTATTGCAGCTTCTACTTCGAGCTTTTCAACTTGTTTACCCATGGACGAGCATAACATTTTGGGGGATAAAGACAAGCTCGATTCCTTTGCAGGGCCTCTTTCTGATCCCCATATCCCAAGGTCTCTTTCTGTTCCACCATGTATTGAAGCATCAAGAATTTCAGAAGAAGAGCTACTCGTCTTCGGTAACCTGGATGATTTTGGTCAAGTTGCTGCGAAATACTTGGAATTCAGTCAATCTGACCATGAGAACAAAGAAGCTGATTCCTTATTTTTGTCAAGAGTTGCTGGTGGAGGCATTGGGTCTAGTGATGCAAAATGTTGCTCCAGTTCTTTATTAGACCAATCTGACATAAATGACTATACAAATAATGCGGGTTTACACACAAGAAGGTTAAGTTCTATATCTACTGATGTTCATATAAACGAAACTGGCAATGTTCACTCCGAGGGACCCATTAGAATGTCAAGATCTTTGCCCTGCATGGATGTCCTCAGTAATAATCTTGAAGCAGGTGATCTGGGCTACTTTTCCAATGCTTCACTGTATCCAGGTGTGGATTCATGTACAGATAAGAATCACCAATTTTCTGGCGTTGAAAGAACAGCTGAGCAACCAGCTTCAAAGCCAGGTATGAAAATGATATGATAAGTTTATGTTACTATAGATGGTAATGGTATGGTTGCCCGAGGCCATCTGACTATTATTTGTTAAAGATCTTTAATACATGCCTTGCTTCTTGAGTAATAGCATCAAAGTCTCTATAATTAATTCCACATTCATATTGAATGTCTCTTTATACTTTCTATCTGATTTTAATTGACTGTTAAAGTGATTGTAGCCTGTAGAATTTTTATTAATGCCTGCAGAGTGAAGTAGGTCTCAAGTGCACAATCCTCTCCATTGATACATTCTTTGCGTATGCTTGCTTGATCAGGAATGGGCTATTCCATGTTTTTCAGTTTGTGTTGCTTTAGGAAGTTAATATCAAAAGTCTAGATATTGTCTCTTCTATGCTTTTACACAGCCCCACCCAATTCCCAAGAATATTCTAGTTTAGAATCGTACATAGAAGCTATTTAAATATCAGCCTAAAATGCAATGAAGTTCAATCTATTTTGTTATTTTGCACTCTTCTGAAAATCATTGGAATATTACTGCATAAATACCTATTGTATATTACCACTTATCTACATTCTAATCAAAAGTAAGAGTTAGTTTCAATATCTTGTACCTACCTTTGTTTTTCCATGGCAAACAGAGAGTTTTTTTTTTTTTTTGGTGAGATAAATCTAATGCTAAGTTCATTTGTAGTGAGATGTTTTGATCTGGAATAGATAAAAGTGCGCTCTATCATGATCTTCAAGTATTTATTATGTTTCATGCATATTTGTACAATAAATTACTATTGAAGTTGAATGTTAGTTCTTCAGGGTACCCTCCCAGAGCCATGGATACTTTAGGGGGAAATGGAAGAATTCCTTACAGAAGATCAAGAGGCATTAAAGTTTCTGATGTGATGAGTGATGGTAAAAACCTGAATGGCTTAGAGATTCCAAATAAATCTAGTGATGTGGAGAGGGAGATGGATATGACCAAAGTGAAGGTAAACAAGAAGAAAGTAAGAACACTTACTCCAACATCTAAACAGTTGGCATCCTTAAATTTAAAAGAAGGGAAGAATGTTGTGATATTCACCTTCTCAACTGCCATGCTGGGCAAGCAACAGGTTAATATTTCTTCTTTGATTTTATGAATGCAGAATTTTGAGTTTCTTTACCTCTTGAATAACTCTTCTTGTCTCTTTATCCGTCTTCTATATTTGTATCTGCCTCGTGCTTCAAAATGTTTGTTGCTACGTGCATGTGTTTCTGCACTGACTTGAATTTTACACATCCAGGTTGATGCCAGAATTTTTCTGTGGAGATGGGACACTAAAATTGTGATATCTGATGTTGACGGAACAATTACACGGTAGAGTTTTTCGTATTTTATAATTTAAGTGAATTAGATAGCCACCATATCTGTTCACATCCTGTTTATATTGACAAGTGGATTTGCCACATCTTTGATGTCACTTTTTTTTATGCCATTTTATCAGTTCAATCAGTAACATTCTTATCACTACTGCATAAACGCTTTCTGCAGGTCTGATCTTCTAGGTCAGGTCATGCCCTTGGTAGGCATGGATTGGTCACAAACAGGTGTCGCACATCTCTTCTCAGCAATAAAGGTCCATCATTATCTCTGTGTTCCAATTGCTAAGAACAAATTTTTGTTTCTTCTTATATGATGTTTGTATGGTGAATATAACAATTTTCTGTGTTTACCACTCATTAATTTTTTCATTAGCTCTCCTTCATGCATTTCATGATATCGATATTGTTTCCAAATGAAGAAAGATATCGTATTGTGTATGATGGTTGATGCTTTTGGTTCTCTATGATGCAGGAGAATGGATATCAATTACTTTTCTTGAGCGCACGTTCAATTTCTCAGTCGTACATTACTCGACAATTCCTGCTTAATATCAAACAGGTAATATGAAGTAATTAAGAACTTTCATGTTCAGGGGATGACATCTTTTTTGGAGTTGGTCATCACTTAATTAATAATGTACTTTAGTCCATATTTCAGATTTGTTGTTTCTCCTTTTGGGATGTATTTGAAATGTGAACATGTTAACAGTAGAAAAATTTTAATTTTCTCATTAATACTATAAAACTACAATTTTCCATAATGACATTATTCTTGTATTTGGGTTGTATTCCTGTACATGCACGCCACATAATAGTTTTATATATTATTTCAGGATGGAAAAGCCTTACCAGAGGGACCTGTCGTCATCTCCCCCGATGGGCTCTTTCCTTCTCTATTTCGAGAAGGTCGATGATTGCCTCTGAGTTCTTTACTTATTGGCATACAAAATGTCTTCTGTTTTTATCATCCGATATTTTTTATGAATCTGGAGCAGTGACTTTAGTTATGTCTTGGTTGATACCTTTCCTTAGATTATTCACCTATGAATAATTAAAAGGCACTATGCTATGCTTTTGCAGTTGTTAGGAGAGCTCCGCACGAATTCAAAATTGCTTGCTTGGAGGTTTGTTACCAGTTGTTTCTTTTTAACCACCTCAATTTACTCATTTTCTTTCCAAACGCTATATATTTTTCTCTGAATCATGTTCTGTACTATGTACCATTTAATTAGACATTGTAATCAAGTCGAGTTGAGCCAAGTAGTCACAAGCTCAAGCTCGTCTAAAAAACTCAAAGCTCGAGCTTGGCTGAGTTTTGATTTTTCGAGCTCGAGATACTCAACAGGAAACTCTGAAAGTTCGAGCTCAACTCGGTCACATATTAATATTAAATAAAATTTATTTTTATTTAATTAAAAAATGAAAAAATTCATTATTGAGGGTATATATGTAAATAACCAAAATATTAAGGGTGAAATTGTAATTACCCAAGCTCGGTTAGGCTCGATGACATTGAAATTGTTAAGGAAACAATCTACCATTAAGGAAATATGACATTGAAAATTGAAAGAGTATATTAATGCTTTATAATTAATCTAAAAGATAGCATTTCACCAATTTACAATAGCAAATTTTAGCCCATGAAAGAATGTTCCTACACACAATTTCTGCATGCATCAATAAGAAAAAAGTGCATGTTCCATAACATCGAATGCATGTAGGGAACTGAAAGAACTGTGTATATCTTCATTTATATATACTCGGAAGGTAGAGAATCTAATTTCTTGTTAATTTTCCCAGGACATCAAGGCATTATTTCCTCCTGATAGAAATCCGTTTTATGCTGGATTTGGGAACAGAGACACCGATGAGGTTAGCTATCTCAAGGTTGGAATCCCGAGGGGGAAAATATTTATCATAAACCCAAAGGTAAATAAGGAATGTTATTCCATATTGTGCAACTGCTCTCTCAGCTTGAGGATGTTTGCTCAGTTTCTGTGGCAATATCTACAGGGCGAGATTGCTGTAAACCGCCGTGTTGACACCAAATCTTACGTGACTCTTCATGCGCTTGTACACGGCATGTTTCCCCACACGTTTACTTGTGAGCAGGTATGTTCTCCCATTCTTAATGATCTAAACCATGCTAGCTAGTTGTTATGCTTCATTGGAAATATTAAGATTCTTCCACATTAAAAAGCATTGCCTACATTAGTCGAATACATCATTTATCTTTCCTGTACATTTTTTTTTTTTTTGAGAATAGAATGAATGATTACTATAGTTAACATATCACTAAGGTCATCCCTCATTCTCTGTGGAAGGTGTTGCTTCTGTTGTTCTTCTTGTTTTCTTGTGAGCCTAAAAGTTCAAAGCTGAGTTTCCATCTATTTTGGTTTCTTAACTCGCCTGCTCTCCTGCTTCTTGACATCCTGAACATGATTTACTTTTGGACTACTTGTAGTTGGGAATGGTGAAACCAATTTAATGATTGTGGTTCAAGCCTGCCATCCTAATATATTCTTGGAGCTTTATCGATGCAACACATGATAGGATGCCTATCAATTTGGTACTTGGGAAAAAAAAGTAAAAAAATGTCAATTTGGGATCTGTATCTCTTATTGTGTAAGTCTAAAATATCACATATTTTAATTCTTTTTTTTTATTTTTTTATAATTATTTTTAATAATTTTTTTTATTAAATTTGGATGAATCATTCATATTGTAATTCAATTGAAAATTAATTTAAAAATGATTAAAAAAAAGGAGTCGAACATGTGATATTTTAGTCTCAGATTAATAGTTCCAATCATGCAGACCCTAAATTGACAGTATTTTTCTTCCAAATACCTGATTGATATATAACCTATTTTTTGGGCCTAAATAGATAAAATTTCATTATTTGGAGATTATTTTCATATAATCTTTAAATACAGCTTCTTTTCCACTTTTTTTTTTTTTAATTATTTTTAAATATCTAATGTTGATTTTGGTTTCAGGAAGATTTTAATTCATGGAATTTCTGGAAACTTCCACCACCTTCTATTGACTAAAGTTCGAGTAATTTGAGACGGACACAGGCAGGGAGGCATCATCATATTAAAGGACTGGAGTATTAAGGTAATCTTCAGTTCCTGCACAGTTTAAGGAAAAAGATATTTCAAAATGTATTCTGCTAATGAAGAATTATTCATGAATGTGATTTTATGTTCATTCTAGTAAATGAATAACATACATTGAGAAAACTGAATACAGACTATATCAGTACAAAGATCTGCAACCCGAAAAAAACAATTATGCATTAGGCATTACGTTGCCATTATTACAATTACAATATTGTTCCTTCATCTTTGTTGTTATGTCCAGGGCATGGTGAGACAGAGAACTTCTTCGTCAAACATGATTAATTTCTAACTTCAGCAGTGGTTGAATCGCCCGAATCGTACAAAATTTACCACATAAAGATAGATTTTGTTAGAGTCCTTTGCTGACCATTTCCTTGGTTAATTGCTGGTGTTGCTTGTATATTGCCCGAGAAAGTCGATTTTGGATTGATTTGCAAGGCTAGTTGAATAAGCTGTTCAACTTTTTCTCAGTTCTGAGGGACACATATTCTCGGAGCAATATAATATATCTGTTACTAGGATTGGAAGAAAATCTTGCTCATTTCCACTTTCCACACATCAGTAAAGATCTGTAAATCGTAAAATTTAGATCACATTTCTTATTGATGTAGAAGTTTCACAATATCATGTAAATGTTGAGAACAGATTGAATCATTAGTATTTTCCAGTGCAGGTCAGTTTCTTCTAGTTGATTCATTTATTTCATCGACATATTTGCCTATATATATGACTTGCAAGGGGGTTTCTTGCGTTTCATTTATCCACCTTCGGTATCAGTAAAGATTTTAGGGTTGCAGAGTGGATTATTACCGTTACCGGCTTGAAGCTTCTACTGACTCTTGAAGTGATACAAGTCGAGGAATGCCAAGAGAGAAGATTCCTTGGACATCGTTTTTCCCTCTGCAGATGCAACAAAGTTATCGGTGGATTCAAATTCCTTCAAAGCGTCAATGGCAGTTCAAGTTTCGTTAATATTTCCAGGTATGTTTTCGACGGAAAATTATTCTTAAGCGCTATGATAGATGATGTTAATAATGTCTTCATTTCTATGGTTTTTCTCCTTGGAATGGTGGTGTCAATGTAGTTGTAGGAGTTGGAAAAAGTAGTGAGGGGCATACATTGTTGTGTGTCTTGCTTGATTCGATTTCTGTTGCGTTGTTGCTCTTTGCTCATACTAATTTACTTCACTTGGATTTATTAGCCTTATAGTTGCTCAGTAGTCGCACTTACTTGTACTATGTTTTTGTTTGATTACCCATCGTGTCCAATATTAATCGAGCTGGACTTTAAATTTTATCAAACACAAACAAAACGTTCAAACTTTTATGTTATACTTAACAAACTAGTATTACACCCATGCGATGCACGGTTATGAATATATAAATTTTGATAAATATTTTATACAAATAAAATAATTGATTTATATTTAAACAATCAGAATAATTCGATAAATCTTTCCACGATATAATTGAAGAACGATTATAAGTGGATGTGCGATTTTGTCCTCAAATCAACGCCTTCGACCACCTAAAGAGTACAATTGATATGTTGTCCCCTTAAAATGATAGAAAAATAACCAATTAAAAAAAATACCTAAATAATAGGGAGGAAAAAGTAATGAAATATACTCTAGGTCGAAGTGAGACAAATACAAGCTTTGTAGGATGTCAATTCAAATTCATCTCACAAGATTTGGAATGCCTTTCAAGTTTACACATAATTTAATTTCAATATTGACAATAATGAGATTAAGCAATAATACAAATATATTACGCAAAAGAAATATTGTACTTTAATTTTACACAACTTAACATATTTATATTTTTTATTACAATTATAGCGTGTAGGTATTGAGTTTTGAAATAATTATAATTGTATCATAATATTTATATAAATGCACACATGATACTAACAATCATTATTTTTTTAATATTAAAAAAAGTAATTATGTTTGGCAAAGGGAATAAAATTAAATTAAAAATGATTTTAAAATTGCAATATAATTTTTTGGAAAACAAACTAAATTAATAGGTTGTGAAAGACCTATGTAAATGAGGTTCGTTGTACATAAAATGTTGATATTGCCTTTATCACATTAATATTTTCAAATCACTGTGATTTCATACTCTGAAAACGACACCTTAAAGGTGTCCATGAGATAATATTGATGTTTTAAGGAAAAGTCCCACATGTGATAGAGATTGTTCTTAACTTTTTGTTGGTTGTCATTGCATACGAAACAATGAGAGTGAATTGTGCTCATTTAAAATTGAATGGGAGGCGTGGATGTAACCGAGTAAGTTACATTCTAGAAATCAATACATTTTGTCATGAATTACTTATAGCCAGTATCTTAGCTTCCAGAGTGGTCAACGCTTCTTAATAATATAATTGGAGTCCCAAACTTCATATTCATTTTGTGGTTTGGCAAAACCTAAACACTTTAACTCATTCAAAAAAATCAGGTGTGTGCATCATTATTCATATCATCAAAACTCTAATATGAACCGCATGTTCTATTTGAACTTAAATATCTCTACAATCTGATTAATCGATCCATTGATATGAAAACGCGTAAGTATTGTTCATGATGGATACAATCGGGCCGCCATGACTTGAAAGTTTTAAAAGTACATCTTCATCAGGTATTTCAATGCCAGCATGTCCATCATTTGTATCCTGGAGAAGTATCGTTTCCTATGGTAAAATTCAATAAAAAAAATTATAGTTTAGATGCTTCAAACTCAGAAGTCCAACATAATCATATCCCATAAACATGCTTCTCATTTCATAGCAATGACGATGCATATCCAATATCGTCAACTATCTAGGTGGTCTTAAACCTAAAATATTTAAATATTCATAAGATTGAATAAATATGGTAGAATCATAGAAAATAACAAAAATATAAAAATTGATGAAATAAAATAAATACCTCTGATGCGATTCGGCAACTCAGGACTTATATCAGATTGCCAGAGACGGAATCCTCGACCCGAACTTCTCAACACGGACGAACCATAGGTATATGAAACCTATAACCCAACTATGATTGGAAATAAGAACCTCAGATGAAATATGAAGACGCCACAAACAGTTGTGATCTACTGTTTGATAAGTCGGATGAACACGACACACGGTTCAATAAAATCTCCAGAGAGAATTCTCAAATTTAATATATCAAAAAGCTGTCTAATGAAATATAATGCAAGCCCTTATATAGGTGGGCAAAATAAAACAACCCTAAAAGTCAAAATCTAATCTAAAAAGGAAATAAATAAATAGAAATCGGATAAATCCGCAACAGTCCAAATAGGCGCGACTCGGGTCCACTCGCGCCCCTGGTCGCGCTGTAGCTCGCGCCAGACTCATTGCAGGACACGTCGAGAGCGCGACCTGATCGCCCACGCCACCACTCGCGCTGTGACTCGCGCTCAGCCCAAAGCCAAACACGTCTCTGGCGCGACTGGTTCACTCGCGCCAGGTGTCGCGCTGCCACTCGCGCCAACCTCCCCGCACGCTTGAACTCGATCATCGTCACCCCATCCAAGATCGTATCAACCTCAAAATCCCAGAAACGTCTATCCTGATACATTTTTTAAGAATATTTTTTTTTATTAACTTTAACATTTTGTCAAGAATATTTTTTTATTCAAAATTTAACACTTTGTTTGTTTGTTAGTTTCTTTCTTTTTCTCATTTTCTTTTGTTTTTTTTTTTAAAAAAAAACCAAATGAATTGAGCAACTTTTATATAGATTGGTACTATAAATTTTAGCAAAATATATAATTTATGTCGTTCATTTATACGGATAGATAGTATATACAAATAATTTTCTTCAACTATTTTTTAAAAGAATAAAATAGATATATAATATCTTATTTTTGTGATAAAATTTTAAAAAAAGATTTTTTTACTATATGAATTCATTTTGAAGCCAAATATGTAAAGATGAGACAAAACAACACTATCTAGTACAGACCACCATCAGTTACACATGAATAAAATACCTAATATCTTATTAAAAATAAAATAGCTATAAAATGGTGTAGAAATTAAAAATATTTTCCACACACAATTCTACGGATTAAATAAATTTAGCCAATGATATTTTTCTTTCCACTAATTAAAATAATACAATTCATATTATTGTTTTAATTATTAAAAATACTGATATGTGCTACAATAACTCGAACATTCTTCTACGATTACATAATCTATTATTGTTTACACTATATCTACCATTTTTTTAATGGCCAAGGTAAGACTAATCATCTTTTAGCTTATTCTTATTAATTTAATGAAGAAAAGTATCTTCTTCGATACCAATGTCTTCAAAACAGAACATGTAAATCTTGTGGAGAGATGTCAAAATTTTGAGGATATACATTCCTTTTGATATGATTGCAAGTTGTTAACTTATTTACTCTAAAGTAAAAAGTACTATAATAGTCTCGTCTCATAACCCAACAAATGCTAACATAAAATAGCCAAATTCTAAGCTCAAACAATGTGATACTCCAATATTTCACTTTTGTGGACTCTTCAATACATCGAGTATTGATATGCAATGAAAATGAGTCATTGTAATTTTTGTTATTTCTGGAATTTGAAACATAAAAAAAAACATATTATTACTTTGAGAATAAAACATGACATCTTTTAAAGTAGGAATATTAATAGCAAAAAAATATCTTCAAACATATAGAGAATATAACACTTATATATACTTGCTGAATAACCTTTCTATTTAATTATATATTGATTAATATTCCGTAAATTAATTTATTTTACAACTAATTATACCCTAAATAATTATAAATGAATAAATATTTTGGAGCACCAACAAAAATAATAAAGTAAATATTATTGGTCATGGCATGAACTTGTAAAAAGATAGTGTTATGATAACTAGCTAATTAACAAATATGAATTAAATACGTACATTGAATTGAAGATTTTTGGCAAATTAAATTTTTATAAATGTGGATACTAAGAATAAAAATGTGTAATGCATTTTGATTGGTCTAAATCTGATTTAAGTGTAATGACATTTTTTACGGGTAACATGTTTTCTTTTATCTTCTGTTTATTTTATTGCAGTGAAATTAAAATACATATAATTAAGTCAATCTTTGTGTGCACATTAATCGTTCAAAATATACTAATAAAATAAAACAAATATTGATAGATCAATGAATACTAAAATACAAAAAAAAAAAAAAAACTGACATAATTGAATTACATTAAAAAAATTTATCCTTACTTTTAATCCGGTGTCATTTGATGAATACCCCATGAAAAACTATTTCAAATTTTATGTTGGACTTTGACTCGTATAGAATAACAAAATGGAACATACGTGTAAGTATATGATAGTTGAGCTCATAAAATCAAACATCCTGTAAATTAATATTATAGTTATCAATATATAATCTAAAAAAACACAATAGATATATGATACAAAATACCTAGAAAATGTAAGAATATTTCGATCCTTGTACATAATTTAAGAAAAAAAAATATAAAATTATCTTTGTCCAATGAATAAAAAAAATAGAGCCAAGGGATCTAACCTACCATGATAATTGAGAGAACAACACTTTCACAACTTCTCAAAAAATTTCAGTATGAATGTGTTTCCACAACAACCATCTGATCTCCGCATGATGTGGTTACATAACAACATAGAAGTCACATGATCCATTACCATTCAAGATTGGAATGCACCAAACCTGTTGAATTGAATAGGTCCCATTGCAGAGAAAAATAGATAGGCAAAAGGAATTGTTTGTATTATGATTCATATCAATATCGATTACAACTCTCTATTTAAAGAGACTACTAGCATAATACAAGGCAATAGATCAATGTAAATCCCTGATTTTGTGGAACTAATTTTGGCTCTTATCTTTTCCTTCTAACACTCCCCCTCAAGTTAAGTAGGGAGATCACCAATACTTAACTTGCCAAGAACCTCAGCAAAACTCTTGGAATTTACAGCCTTGGTAAGAATATCTGCTAACTGATATTCTGAATGCACAAACGGAAGCTCAACAACCCCACTTTCGAGTTTTTCTTTGATGAAATGTCGGTCTACTTCAACATGATTGGTTCTATCATGTTGTACCGGATTTTCAGAAATACTGATTGCTGCGTTGTTATCACAGAAAAACTGACTCTTTTGGGACGGAGTGTAGCCGATCTCTGTCAACAGTCTTCTTAACCACAAAATTTCTGTGAGCCCACTTTTAATTCCTCTGAATTCTGCTTCTGCACTTGATAAGACGACCACCTTTTGTTTCTTGCTTCTCCATGTGACAAGATTCCCGCCAACAAACATAAAATATCCTCCGGTCGACCTTCTATCCATAAGATTTCCAGCCCAGTCTGCATCAGTGTACCCATGAACATTAAGATGTCCATTTTTTCAAGCAATATACCATAACCAACGGTGCCCTTGAGGTAGCGAACAATACGCAGAGCAGCCTCCATGTGTTCTTTCTGGGGTTTGTGCATGAACTGGCTGACAATCCCGACTGCATAAGAAATATCAGGCCGAGTATGAGATAGATAAATCAGCTTCCCAACTAGCCGTTGATATTGTTCTCGATCTGTAAGCGCAGCTCCTTCAAGAATTTGTAGTCTATGATTGACCACAATCGGTGTCTCAGCTGGTTTGCAATCAAGCAACCCAGTTTCAGCTAACAGATCCAAGATGTACTTCTTCTGTCGTAAGAATATACCCCGTTTAGATCTCAGAACCTCGACACCCAGGAAATATTTCAAGTTTCCCAAGTCTTTCATTTCAAATTCTTGAAACAAGTTTTGTTTCAATCTTGTGATTTCTTCAGTGTCATCCCCAGTGATGATCATATCATCCACATAAATGATCAAACATGTCACTTGGTTGTTTCGGTGTTTCAGGAACAAAGTATGGTCAGAATTGCTCTGCCTGTAACCGTACTTTATCATTGCATCTGTGAAACGTCCGAACCAAGCTCTCGGAGATTGCTTCAGACCATACAAAGTTTTTCTGAGTCGACATCCTTCTCCCCTTTTAAACTCTTCTCAGAAACCTGGGGGTGCTTCCATGTAAACTTCTTTTTTGAGTTCCCCATGAAGAAAAGCATTGGTCACATCAAATTGGTGAAGAGAACAATTTCGATTAGCTGCAATGGATAGGAGGACCCGTACAGTGTTCATTTTTGCAACGGGAGAGAAGGTTTCTGAATAATCAACTCCGTATGTCTGAGTGTAGCCTTTAGCAACTAGTCTTGCCTTGTATATCTCAATTGTGCCGTCTGGCTTTCGCTTAATAGTGAACACCCATCTGCATCCGATGGGTTTCTTGTCTTTGGGCAACTGACATTTTTCCCAAGTGTTGTTTCTTGCTAATGCATCAATCTCCTTCTGCATTGCCGCTTTCCAATGTTCATGTTCCATAGCTTCTCGGGCGGATGATGGAATTTTTTCTTCTCCCATAAGTGCCGCCTCAAAAGCTTTGGCTGAGTTAGCAAGACAGTTTGTGCCACGGTCTTGAACAGGATATCGAGATCCCCGTTTGATATGTTCAGGTGAAAACCGCTTGGGTAGGATTCCCCTGGTGCTTCGTTGTGGTAAGACATATCTTTCCACCTCCGTCTCTTCATCCATGCTTCCAACATCAGTACCTGTCTATTCATCACTAATCAATTCTTCCCTTTCATTAGTATCATCATCAGAAGAAGAACCAGAATTGCTATTATGATTATCAGAAGATGGATCAGAAGATTGTACCTCAGATATCCGACGCGGTGAAGATGTCTCGGGAGCATGATCACTTGGGACTGTGTACTGTACTATGTTTGGAGAAGGCTCCGCGGTGTTGTTAACTTCCTCTGTTGGTCCAGTTTCCAATGTAGGAGCCGAAAAACTTGGTATCGACAACCAGCTTAAAGAGTCATTATTAGTATCCACACTTTCCCCTGACGCCTAAGATGGTGGAAGAAATATTCGTGTTCGAGAAAATCACAGTTCATAGTGGTGAACATGTGACGAGATTTGGGATCATAACACCGATATCCTTTTTGGTTGATACCGTAGCCAACAAAAACACATTTTAGAGCACAGGGAGAAAGTTTGTCCTGGTTATGTTTTGGAAGATGAACAAAGACCGAGCATCCAAAAATGCGAGGTTTGAGAGTGAGAGGAGTAGGGATCTGGGCTTGGGTGGACAAGACTTGGAGTGGTGTTTGGAGTTGTAACGCCTTGGTGGGAAGACGGTTTAAGAGGTAGACCGATGTAGCTAGCACCTCCGGCCAAAAATAATTTGGTGTACCGGAGTCAAGCAACATAGCCCGGGCCATCTAAAGAAGAATTCTGTTTTTGCGTTCTACAACGTCATTTTGTTCAGGAGTGTGTGGACAGGTGGTTTGATGAATGATGCCATGGGTGCTAAAAAATTGGGACATACGTGAATTTACGTATTCCCCTCCATTGTCAGAGCGGAGAATCTGAATGGATTTCTGAAATTGTGTTTTGATTAGAGCATGAAAGTGAGTGAACTTGGTGAAGACTTCAGACTTATTTTTCAAAAAATAGATCCAAGTCATTCTAGAACATTCATCCACAAATAATAAAAAATACTGATACCCGGGACCCCCAATAACAGGTGCATGACCCCAAATATCAGAATGAACAAGAGAGAAAATAGACTTAACACGAGTATTATTAAACGGAAATGAATGTCTGTGGCTTTTGGCAAAAAAAACAACTGTCACAATGCATGTCTCTAGAAGTAGGTAAATTTGGGAACAACTTAAGATAACTAATAGAAGGGTGCCCTAACCGGCGATGCCAAAGCCAAACTTCTCGGTTACCAGGTCCGTGAGTCAGCATCACAACACCTTTTGGGGCTATCTCGTCCACATAGTAAAGTCCACGTCTTTCAGTGCCACGTCTAATAATCTCCCCCGTCCGGATATCCTGCAACAAACAGAAATGGGGTTGCATTAGCAGTGTGCAATTCTGTTCTCTGGTGACGTGGCTAACAGATAAAAGTTTGTGTGACAGAGTGGAAACAAATAAACAGTTGGATAGGTGAAGTTTGGGAGAGAGACTGATGGTTCCCGAGCCTTTAACCGGTGCAAGCCCACCATTCGCAGTCTGAACATGAGATTTTTTAGGCGTGGTAGGATTAATTATGTCTGAACCATCAAACGTCATGGTGTCAGTGGCACAACAGTCGAAAATCCACTGTTTATTTTTTCCAGTGTCGAGATTATGAACAGTACATGCTTCTGGAAATTCCTCAAGGACCTGAAACTTGTTAGTACAAAATATGGGGTCTGTTTTGTAAAATTCGGAAGTATGTGGGGCTGTGGGTGGCGGACGATATTTAGTAGAAATGGAGGGACTAGGATGCAAATTACCACCCTTATCACTACCTTCATCTCGTGGAACCCTAGCCGCCTCTCTTAAACTCGTCCCTTCCACATCGTTAACCTCTGCCACTCCAGACTTGGTCCCGCCGGTCGCTGTCCCGGCGTTGCCCGCTCCGGCACCGGTACCGCCTGGTCGGCGGCGACCGTGACGGCGACACCTGCTCCTCGATTTCGAGATTTATTTGGCAATTTTGTTCTCTTCGTTTCATCCCACCAATCGGGATTCCCTACAAGCTGGAAACACGATTCTCTCGTGTGTTTCTTCATGCCGCAGTGGGTGCATACCAATTTTGATTTGTCCTCCTCTGCTGGCCGAGCCCCTTTCCTGTTCTGACCTTTCGAAGGTCTGTCCCGTGCCGCTAATCCATGTCCAATGCCCAATGATGAGTCGTCGTAATCTCCGATGACTGCCGGCCGAAGGATTCGGTCCCGGGCGGTCTCCCGACATACCATATTGTACGCCATTTCAACTGAGGGCAGTGGTTCTCTCTTCAAGACCTCCTTTTTGACAGGTTCATACTTATCGTCTAGGGCCATGAGGAATTGGTACACCCTCTGTGTTTGAATTATCCGATTGTATGCTTCTATGTCTTTGCGGCATTCCATCGGGTTTGGTTCCTTTCTGTCAATTGTCATCCATATTTCTTGCAATTTCGCCCAAATTTCTTCTAATGTTTGCTCTCCTTGTTTGATGGTATTTGTCTTTCGATGCAAGTCGAAGACCTGCAAAGAATCAGTCCCGCTACCATACGTCAATGCTAAGCTATTCCATACCGCCTTGGATGTGGGATGTTTCGAAACTGCATTGATCAATTGTGATTCCATGTTCTGCACCAACCATGTGAACACACATTGGTCATCTTGTTCCCACTGTGTATATCCTGGATCAGTCGTGGGAGGAGGTTCGCCGGTGATATACAGGGATTTGCCTCTTCCCCCAATTGCTTTTTTCATCAAAATTGCCCATAGGGGATAATTATCCCCACTGAGTTTGAGTCCAATGTTTAGTGACTCTGTGTTTTGTGTTGTTGTTTGAAGTTGTTGCAGGCCGAGACTATTGCGCAACAGAGTTGCGAGTTGGAGAGTTAACTCATCTAGGATATTCCCAGTGTTCTGTGTTCCTGGAGTTTCAGTTGGTTCTGTCATTTGCTGGGGTGATTTGTTGCAGATATGAGATCGAGGCTTATTGGGTAGAGGAAGGTTAATGACGATGATGAATTTGTTTCTGAGTCTTATGTTTAAGATGCTGCTTTGATACCATGTTGAATTGAATAGGTCCCATTGCAGAGAAAAATAGATAGGCAAAATGAATTGTTTGTATTATGATTCATATCAATATCGATTACAACTCTCTATTTAAAGAGACTACTGGCATAATACAAGGCAATAGATCAATGTAAATCCCTGATTTTGTGGAACTAATTTTGGCTCTTATCTTTTCCTTCTAACAAAACCAACACTAAGTCTCCATCAATTTCGTTGCGCCAATCAATCCTTCTAAGATATTCTTAATCCTGACGATCCTGCAAATATTATCTTCACAAGTTAGTGATGGATTATATATCTTGATTCCCAGTAATTCAGGATAGCAATGACAATGAAAATCTTGATTCCATATGAAAATCTGGTTCTGGCCATCAGCACGATGATTCATCTCTTGTCTTCAGTTCGGCTAATATTTGAATTTTGGCCATCAGTTGAATGCTTCTAGTCTTCAGTTAAACTGACTGTTGTCAGTTTCTTTAATCAGCTTGACTTGTCTTCTAGCTTTACTGACTTGGCTATCAGTTTGGTTGAAGCTGATTTGTCTTTTGTATATTAACCCTCAGTTGGGTTATTTTCTGACTGGTTGATGCATCATTTCAGCTGGGTTGACCATGCTCCAATGCAGTTGACTCTAGCTTTAACTGAGCTGTTTTTGGAGTCTCTCTTTGGTCAATCTTTCATTTCCAGCTTGGAACTCCTGTAGTTTTTCAGAGAATGTTTCTACATGTTTTGACATTTCATCAAAACTATCATTAGGGGTTTTCTTGATAGTTTTTCCTAACATATTTAAAAAGAAAAAAGAATTAAAAAATTACAAAAAAGTGAATTAAAGATTAAAAAAATTTAAAAAATAAATAAAAAAATCTGGCGACGAAAATGTTCCGTCGCCACTTTTTTAGATTTTTTAAATTAAAATAATTTTTATTTTGCGACAGAACATCCGTCGCCTTGTCCATCGCCACAAAAGGCGACGAAATAAATTGGTGACCATTTCACACAATAATTTATGGTGACGGAAAATTCCATCACTAATTCCATCGCTATAATTGGCAATGGAAAATTCTGTCGCCTTATTTTTTTATCGACCAGATTTAGGAGACGGACATTTTCCGTCGTTATTCCATCGCCCATTCAATTGGCGATGAAAATCGGGTATATGACGATGGAAAATTCTATCGCTTATTTGTAATTTTCTTGTAGTGTTATGGTTATCATATTAGCAATATGTTCTTAATATATTAGCAATTACTTTCTCATATGTTAATATTATATTAAAAATGATAATATGTTCTTAATATATTATGGTTAGCAAGTTATAGTTATCTTATTTACAATATGTTCTTAATATATTATTAAGAATATTAACTATTATTCTTGATAATATTAATGTATTAAATTGCTAATATTCTTTGAATGACATGCAAGTCGTATAATTAAATCTTCAGTTACATAATAATCTTGTTTCATTGCTTGTTAATATTACCATAACAAATTGCTAGTATCATTATAATGACATTCTAATTAATAAAATGTTGCTAATTATATATCAAATAATTGTTATTTTAATTTATATTAATATTGGGGCACACTCCTGTTAGACCGTCTAACGGACCCCCTTGCGTTAGACGGATATTATTTGACCTAACAAAGTGGTCCCCCCCTCTTTTTTCTTTTTTTTTTAAATTTTTTTTAATGATCTCCCCCCTTCCTTTTTTTTTTAAATTCAATTTTTAATTTCTTTTTTTTTCTTTCTTACTGGAGTGCTCTCTCTCTCTCTCTCTCTCTCTCTCTCTCTCTCTCTCTCTCTCTCTCTCTCTCTCTCTCTCTCTCTTTTTACAGACGTGTGTTCTCTGTTTTTTTTAGAAACGTGTTTTGCTCTTTTTTTTTTCCTTCTTCTTCTTTGGCAGTTTTTTCCTTCTTCTTTGGCAGTTTTCTTTTTTTCTTCTTTGGCAGTTTTCCTTCTTCCTTTTTTAGTGTTTTTTTATAATGATTTTGTTAATGATACTTCATCCATAATTAATTATACTTAATTCACATCACAGTTAATGATACTTCACCAGATAAAAGTTATATTTTCATTAAAATAAAAATTATCGATGATTAAGCATTAATTATTAAATTAACAACAGAGAAGTATCATTAATTATGAAGTAAGTATCACTCGGAATAAAAAATGAAGCATCACTATTATAATGAGTAGTTACTACTCACTATCATGTTCAATTTTTGAATTGTAATATTTTTTTTATGTAGCTAATGATTCAATTTTTGAATTGCAATATGTTTGAACTGATACTTTTCTTTCTAATTAGTGAACTTTCTTTTGTACGTAATTAGTGATACTTTTCTTCTAATTAGTGATACTTTCTTCTGCAATTAGTGATACTTTTCTTCAATTAGTGATACTTCACACACAGTTAATGATACTTCACCAGAGATATATATCGAATGATACTTCACTTAATAGTTAATGATATTTTGCCAAACTTATATCTAAGGGTACTTAACTTCATAGTTAATGATACTTCATTTCATAGTTAATGTTACTGATACTTCTTACTATTGGTTTGATAATTAATGCTTAATTAACCTCAGAGTTACAGATACTTTATATCATAGATAATGATACTTTTCCTTATAACTAATGATACATATTTTTATGGCTCAATAATTAGTCAACCACCAGAAAAAATATATATATATATATTTTGAAATAAATCTACACCCTAAATTGAAATTAGTGAACCTTTAAATTGAATTGAATTAATTTATTTTTTTAAATAAAATTTATTTAAACATGTATATTGCGCTTGGTATACAATATTATTAAAAGAGAAAAGAAAAAAAATGAAAGTTAAAACTAACGAAAAGAGGAAGAAAGGAAGAAGAAAAAGGAAAAAAAAAGTAAAAAAAATCTGCCCAGCCGAAAAAGAAAAAAAATGAAAAATGAAAAAAGAAACAAGAGAAAGAAAAAAAAGAGAAATAAATAAAAAGAAAGGGAATGGGAAATGGGCTCAGCAGGTTGTTGGGCCAAAAAAATGAAAGAAAAAAAAAGAGAAATAAAGAAAGGAAAATTTTAAACACAGCCACCATTTTACTCTTTACAGCCCCCTTCATTTTATAAAATATAAATACAAATATAATAAGACTTTTTCACCCCTTAGGCCTAAACATCTAAAATATTATCATAGCCTCATTACCATCATCATGAAATATATATATCTTATATCATCCCATGCCTCCATGCTTCAATAATCATCTATATATTGCAATGAGATACCTCCTACTTTGAAGTTTTTGAACACTTTTCCCCCACTAGTTCACTGCTCTGCTCACATCTTTCTTTTTATATTCTTCGATGGAAGTTAGGAGACAAGAAATTATAATTACATCCGCATTATAATCTTGTGATATTCATAAATATATATAACAATATTTATGAATTACATCGTCTATCATTCCTACTTCCAAATGGATTTTCAAAATTCTTGGAGAAACACTTCCGATTCAAAGAGAATATATACACGGTTCATAGATTGATCTAATTTATCATTTTTTTATTATGAGAAACATATATGATATATATAAAAAAAAGATTTATGTAGTGGTTTGGGCATGGGAAAGAAGAGAAAAACATAATCCATCATTGGAATCACAGTTCAATTCAGAATTTTTTCTTAAAAGGATTTTTTTACATACCATTGATTGATAGAAGCTAAGGTGGAGAAATGAGTGACTACTTTTTCATCTTACGTGAGATATCATGAGTTATGTGATTATATGATTTATGTTCTCTCATTTTTCTTAGTTATAAAAAATGGTGAAGATGGAAATGGCTATGGTTTTATTGCTTGTTGCTTCTTCTTTTTTTTAGTTATACAACAGGATTGGGGGCTATAGTGAAAGCATTATGGTAGGATTTTAGGTGTTGGGGGCTAAGGGAAAAAAAGTCTTATTATATTTATATTTATATTTTATAAAATGATGGGGGCTATAAAGAGTAAAATGGGGGCTGTGTTTAGAATTTCTCATAAAGAAAAAGAAAGAGAATGGGAAATGGGCTCAGCAAGTTGCTGTGCCAAAAAAAATGAAAGAAAAAAATAGTGGGCTTGTTAGAAGGAAATAATCAATTAAACCATAAATCAAGATCTAATTGATTCACTCTAGAATAGAATGATTTCTTTCCTAATTGATTGTAAGAATCTCTCAATAAGAGAGGTATTGATATTGGTATTACAATATACAAGAAAAATAATACAATCGTTCCTTCTTCTCAATTTCTCCTAACTATGATATCAATACAAATTGACATGGTATCAAAGCAGGAGACTCAGAAATATCTTCATCATCGTCTCTAAGCATACCTCACCCAACCCCTCAGCCAAGACAGTGCATATCTGTCCAAAAAGGAACAAAACAGAGATCACCATGACAGAACCAATCGAGAGTTCTACAACAATAGCAAACCTAACCAATACCACAGATGAACTAACCATACAACTCGCCAATTTCCTCAAAAATAGCCTCGGATTGCAATCATCACAAAACATAAATACAGATTCATTGTCAATAGGATTCAAGCTTAATGGGGACAATTATCCTTTATGGGCTATACTAATGAAGAAAGAAATTGGAGGCAGAGGAAAAGCATCGTACCTCACCGGCGACCCGACTCCTCCGACTACATCCAATCCAACATATAAACGGTAGGAACAAGAGGACCAGTGTGTGTTTACATGGCTGGTCCAGAATGTCGAACCACACTTCATCAATAGTGTGTCCAAACATCCCACAGCTAAAGCCGTGTGGGACAGATTAGCACTTACCTACGGGAGCGGCACCGACTTTCTACAAGTTTTTGATCTCCACAGGAAGGAAAATACCATGAAACAAGGAAAATTAGCATTAGAAGAGCTCTGGGCCAAGTTTTAAGATATATGGATGTCAATTGACCGCAAAGAGCCAAATCCTATGGAGTGTTCAAAAGATATCGAGGTATTTAACAAAAATTATACAACAACAGAGACTCTTCCAATTTCTTACGGCCTTAAGTGATGGTTACGAACCTGTAAAGAAAGACATCCTCAAGAAAGAGCCCCTGCCCTCAGTAGAATTTGCCTACGCCATGGTGTAGCGTGAGACTTCCAGGGACCGGATTCTCCGGCCGGTAGTCATCGACGGAGGAGACACATTATCGAGCATCGGAGCCGGCCTTGCAGCCAAAGATCGGCACAGATCTGTTCAAAAGGAAACTCGGACTCGGGAAGACAAGAGCCATCTGGTTTGCTCACATTGCGGTATGAAAAAGCACACCAAAGACTCATGTTTCCAGTTGGTAGGATACCCGGAGTGGTGGGATGAGACGAAGAAGACCAAGCTTCCGGTCAAGACCAGAGGAGGCGTCGCCACTGTCGCCCACGCCGCCAACCGGGCTACCAGCGCCGGGACGGACAACTCCGGCGACAGCATGATTAGCGGTGGCTCGGCAGAGAACATCGGTATGGCGGAGGCTAGGGTTTCTTCAGAAGGTAAATGTGGAGCATCGCTAAATCTATCGGGTTCAGTATTATATTTGGGAGAGAAGACAAATATGGAAAATTGCAAATTGGCCTCTATAAAATTGGATAACCGGTTTCAGGCCCTTGAATATCTCTCTACAGCTTGTACAACCCCCAGTGTTGGTACAGGAAAAAATACACAGTGGATTTTTGACTGTGGTGCAACCGACACTATGTCTTTTGATAAACTAGATTTTGTGGAATCTACATTATCCCGGAGGACACATGTACAAACAACTAACGGAGAATTAGCCCCAGTTAAAGGAGCCGGAACTATTAATCTCTCCCCTACTTTAAAACTGTCCAATTGCCTTTTTGTTCCATCTTTGTCACATAAGCTTCTCTCAATCAGTCATGTTACTAAGGAACTTAATTGCACCCTCCTAATGCACCCTCATTTTTATCTTTTACAAGATATCAGGACAGGGGCGATTATTGGGCGTGGCACTGAGCGCGATGGACTATACTATGTGGACAAATTAGCTCAAAAAGGTGTTGTGATGCTGACTCATGGATCCAGCAACCGGACAGCTTGGCTTTGGCATCGTCGGTTAGGACACCCCTCCACGGGTTATTTAAAATTACTTTTTCCTAAATTAGTAATTTCTCCGGATATGTATTGTGAGACTTGTTTTCTGGCCAAAAGCCATAAACATACTTATAAGCTAAACAATACCTGGGTTGATACTATTTTTTCATTGATTCATTCTGATGTGTGGGGCCCTGCACCTGTTATTGGGGGTTCTGGTTTTCAATATTTCCTTCTTTTTGTTGATGATTGTTCCCGCATGACCTGGATTTATTTTCTGAAGCACAAATCTGAGGTTTTTGATAAATTTACTCACTTTTATGCCTTAGTCAAAACTCAATTCCAGAAAAATATCCAAGTCTTAAGGTCTGATAATGGGGGGGGGGGGGAATATGTTAACACCCGTATAAAACAATTTTGTGCTACTACTGGAATGATCCATCAAACTTCTTGCTCTCACACTCCTGAACAAAATGGTGTGGCCGAACGCAAAAATAAAATTCTCTTAGAAATGGCCCGTGCAATGTTGATTGAATCCCAGGCTCCCACAATGTTTTGGCCTGAAGTTTTGGCTACCTCTGTGTATTTGTTAAATCATCTCCCTACCAAAGCCCTAAAACTAAAAACTCCTTTGCAGTTTCTCTCTACCCAGGCTCAAATTCCCGTTACCATCACTCTTCAACCACGAGTCTTTGGTTGTTCGGTCTATGTTCATATCCCTAAACATAACCGGCACAAACTTTCTCCCTGTGCGGTGAAGTGTGTTTTTATTGGTTATGGTTTACATCATAAAGGGTATCGGTGCTATGATCCCAAAACTCGTCATATGTTCACCACCATGAACTGTGATTTCCTCAAAATGGAGTATTTTTACCACCACCTTAGTAGTCAGGGGGAGAAACGGGAAGGGAATGACTCCTTAAGCTAGTTGTCTATGCCAATGTCAAGTTCTATCCCGAAAGCCGGTCCAACAGACGAAGTTAACAGCACCGCTGAGATCCCGTCTATAAAGTCCACCGAGCTTGATGTCAATGCCGAGACAACCTCCCCTCCTTTCCTGATGTCTGAGGTACCTTGTCATGACACTATAGAGACTAGTCATGTTCTTGATACTAACAATAATGACAGGATACACATCCAAGATGGTGAGAATGAAGAACAAATCACTACTACTGATGAGTTTTCCACAGTTGAGGATACAGAGACAGGTCGATATGTGTTGCCACCTCGAAGTACAAGAGGGGTTCCGCCCAAGTGATATTCTCCGGAATATACTGGGAGAAAAACAAAGTATCCTATCGGAGATCTTGCTAAAGGCAACCTTACTGAAACAACAACAACCTTCGAATGTGCACTCCTAAGAGAAGAAGAGATTCCTTAGTCTGTTGAGGAAACTATGAAACACATCCAGTGGAGGGAGGCTATGAAGAAAGAAATGGATGCATTAGCCAGAAATAACACATGGGAGAGGTGTCGGCTACTAGAAAACAAGAAGCTTGTAGGATGCAGATGGGTCTTCACCATCAAACGATGACCTGATGGCAAGATTGAGAGATATAAGGCTCGACTAGTGGCAAAAGGCTATACACAGACATATGGAGTTGATTATTCTGAAACCTTCTCCCCAGTTGCAAAGATGAATACAGTAAGAGTTCTGCTGTCTATCGCAGCCAACCATGATTGGCCTCTATATCAGTTTGATGTGACTAATGCCTTTCTGCATGGAGAATTAAAGAAGGAAGTGTACATGGAAGCACCACCTGGTTACTCAGGAGAATTTGGAAAGAATGAGGGATGTCGATTGAAAAAGACGTTGTATGGACTCAAACAGTCTCCAAAGGCTTGGTTTGGAAGGTTCACAGAGGCTATGATGAGATATGGGTACAAACAGAGCAATTCTGACCATACCCTTTTCCTGAGAAAAAGAGACATCCGGGTAACATGTTTGATTATCTATGTGGATGATATGATCATCACTAGGAATGATAACGAAGAAATTGACCAGTTAAAACAGAATATGTTTCAAGAATTTGAGATGAAGAATCTCGGGAACCTGAAGTACTTTCTCGGAGTTGAAGTGTTGAGATCAGAAAAAGGCATTTTTCTACGACAAAGGAAATACATTCTGGATCTTTTAGCCGAAACAGGTTTGATTGACTGTAAACCGGTGGTTACTCCAATAGTCCAAAATCATGGACTGCAGATTATCGAAAGGGCATAATTGGTTGATCGGAGCATGTATCAGCGTCTAGTAGGGAATTTAATCTATTTATCTCACACTAGACCTGATATTGCATATGCAGTTGGAGTTGTCAGCCAGTTCATGCATCATCCTCAGAAAGAACATATGGAGGCAGCACTGAGAATTGTTCGATACCTGAAGGGGACTGTTGGACATGGAGTGTTACTCAGTAGACATGGACATCTGGAAATCCATGGTTATACGGATGCTGATTGGGCAGGAAGTCTGGTAGATAGACGATCCACCGGAGGATATTTTACCTTTGTAGGAGGAAATCTGGTCACATGGAAAAGTAAGAAACAAAAGGTTGTTGCCTTGTCTAGTGCTGAAGCTGAGTTTCGTGGAATTAAGAGTGGGATCACTGAAGTCCTTTGGTTACGAAAACTATTGACAGAGATTGGTTTTCCTCCAAAGCAGAAATGTCAGCTATACTGTGACAATAAGGTAGCGATTAGCATATCCGAAAATCCGGTTCAACATGATAGAACCAAGCATGTGGAAGTGGATCGTCATTTTATCAAAGAGAAGATCGAAGGAGGCATTGCAGAGTTACCATTTGTTCGATCAGAACATCAGCTAGCCGACATCTTGACTAAAGCGGTGAATGCTACCAATTTTGCTGAAGTTCTTGCCAAGTTAAGTGTTGGTGATCCCGTCACTCAACTTGAGGGGGAGTATTAGAAGGAAATAATCAATTAAACCATAAATCAGGATCTAATTGATCCACTCTAGAATAGAATGATTTCTTTCCTAATTGATTGTAAGAATCTCTCAATAAGAGAGATGTTGATATTGGTATTACAATATACAAGAAAAATAATACAATTGTTCCTTCTTCTCAATTTCTCCTAACTATGATATCAATACAAATTGACAGGGCTTAGGCGCGGGTGGATGGGTTTTGTGGGGCGGGTCGGATTATATTTGACCCGTCTAATGTAAGAGATCCGTTAGACCGTCTCATACAAGTTTTTGTTTATAACAAATTGCTCGTGGATTTCAAAGATATTAATATGATGAATCAAAGTGGTATATATATTGTGAGAAAAAAAAACTTGAGAAAATCGTGTTCTCTGCCTTTATCTTATTATTTTGTTGGAAATTTTTCCGCCAATTCACTTGTTATATCATATAAATGCATCACATTCACTGGTAATATTTTCTGAGCAATGAAATATTGACGAATAATAGTTGTATGTGCATAGAAATTAATTTATTTGTTTTCAATTCAACCAAACTACATATAAAATTATCTCGATCATACCATACTGTTAGATTATCATATAATGAAGATGCGCAACTAACAAATCAATTAAGGGATTTACTAATACTATTTTTACTACAATTACCGGATGTGGAAATATAGGTATGCCTTTTTTTACATTTTTACCCCTGTTAAATCTAATATAATTTGAAGTAGCGAGGAAAGTTACACACACACACATATCAAATTGATACACCAATCGAAATTATATATGTATTTTAAATATAATATGATGGAAGTCAATAATAATATTTATTAACTGTTACCATATATATGCATATCAGATGAATGATCATTTGCATAAAAATCAAGCTAGAAATTTTATATATACTATACGATAGTAAAAAGTTCATGTTATATATTTATTATATTACGATATTGTGCTTAATTTAAATATATTATAGGGATATATTAGTTAAATTCAATTTTGTAAAATAAAGATCTTTTTATATATAGTAGTAGATTCATATGGAATAAACTAATATATTATATTAGATTTTACATTATAAATACATATTATATATTAATTACTACCTCCGTTTCATAATGTTTGTTGTTTAAGGTTTTTTTTTTAGTTTCAAAATGTTTGTTGTTTTATATAATTTGACATTCTCTCTTCCAATTTTAACCCTCTCAAATCCTACAAGATTTTTTGATTCTAACTTACCTATAATATATAAAGAGAGAAAAATATATGGAGAGAGAAAATATTGTTATTTTTTAGGAAAATATAGATGAATTAGATTTTATGGCATATATAAGGGATGGGTATATTTGTCCACAAAATTAATTCTTAATTCCAGATAAAAAAAACAAAACAACAAACATTATGAAACGGAGGTAGTATATTACACAATTACTCTTAAATTAAAAGTATGGTAGGGATATATATAATAGGTAAACCAAAATTTGTAAAACATCACACTTTTATATCAGTAGTTGATAGTTGATTATAAGAAGAAAAGTTCGATTTTTTCCATTAAAATAAAGAGGATTATAAATGAGTTAAATTATTTGTGATCTACTCGAATATTGACTTGATAAATCTTGTGATATATTAATAACGGAGATGAAATCCCCATTAACCTGTTCATTGCAGAAAATTAAAGTACGATGGAGGTCGTGTATTTGGAACAATTTCTCATCTCTTCGATAATCGATTCCTGTACATTTTATTTCCAGTAACTAAGTCCAAATCTCAAATACAAGGATTATTTCACAATACAAGCAATTTATTAGTAAAAATACAAATACCTATATGGATGTATGCATGATATGTCTCAATCCCCTTCCTTAGAATGGTGGAATACTTTGTTCGTTTCTAAAGAAATTATCCTGATCAACCACGGTTTTCACGCGAACAAGCCGATCGAAATTTTCATTGAAATATTTCTTTCCCCATATGCTTGCTCGTGCATAACTCGTCTTTCCTTCAACGTTATTGGCTCCAATATCGAGATCTCTGTAATTATAGTAAGCACCCCTCGGAAATTTCGAAACATAAGGAGTCAAGTATTCATGTAGCCTCCTAATCCAATTTATGTATATGTTAGAATTTCTAGCATACTCTTCTTTCCAATACACTAATTCAGCAATTTTGAACAAGTTGCCGGCTCTATGAGGATACGGAATGGCAGAATTAGAAATTTCAGACATTCTTCCACCATATGGAATCAAGAGCACCACAGGCTCTTCGATTTTTGGCTCGTCAAACAGTCTGAACATCCTTTCAAAACCATATACCGGCATGGGTTCTTGCACAAAATCGGACTTTCCTTTGAAGTGTCTCTGACTTTCAATGCGTTGAGTCCTGCTCAGCAAAACTTGAGGCGAATCAATAGGGAATCCGGATTGTTGTAGGATGGATTGAATCCAACTCATCTCGATGCAGTCTTCTCTTCTCAATCCCAACTCGGGGAAACTTTTTAGCATCAATTGAAGTAATCTATCAACCCCACCGAGGAAAAGTGAGAAAAAAGAAGCAAGAACTGTGGAATTCAGCCTTGTTATGATGATTCCGACGAACAAATCTTTGTTGAATTTAGGAGCTATGTATTGCCAGCGGTGAATGAGTTGAGTTGCATTCTCTTCCAAAGTCCTAACAACTGTGAAAACAGTTACTGTTTCAGGAACATCCACAAGTTGTACCTTCCATGCAACAATTACACCGAAGCTGGCACCTCCGCCGCCTCTAATAGCCCAGAACAGATCTTCACCCATTGATTTTCTATCAAGAATTCTTCCATTAACGTCGACTATTCTCGCATCAATAACATTATCTGCAGCCAGGCCGTATTTCCTCAGCAATGGGCCATATCCTCCTCCGCTTAAGTGTCCGCCTACACCAATAGTCGGGCAGAGACCGGCGGGGAAGCCTAGAATCGAGCTTCTCTCCGCGATCCTGTAATACAAAGAGCCAATGGTAGCACCGGCTTCAACCCACGCAGTTTTCTCCTCGACATTGATTGTAATATTACTGAGTTTGATCAAATCAATGATCACAAAGGGGGCTTGTGATACATATGACAGTCCCTCGAAGTCATGGCCGCCACTTCGAGTTCTTATTTCTAGATCACTTTGTTTGGCACAGTATATGATAGGCGGGATTTGGGATTCTTGTTTTGGGTTTATAATCACAAGAGGCTTATGAGTAGAATTCGACGTGAATCTCAGGTTTTGGATGGAAAATTGGAGGATGGAATAATAGGATGAATTGTTTTTGGTGTAAACAACGTTGGAAATAGAAGAGTAGTTCTGGAATTGTTGGGAGAGACATTTGAGAAAATCCTTGTCATGATCAACAGAAGCTGCCCTTGAGCAGGAAAAGATTACAAGAAGAAGGAATGTTAGTGTTGAAATGCTTGGAACTGCCATGATTTGAGATGATTATCAGTTTGTGTTTTGGAAAGTTAAATAATGTTCCTCTATTTAACCGTGGGGGAGGAATAAAATGTTCGCTAGTCCATTTTTCATGTCCCACGATTGTGTCCCACTGTGAAATTTAATATTTTAAAAATGTTTATTATAAAAATAAATTTTATTATAGTATTACAAATCACAATCAACATTTATTGCTAAAAGTTAAATTTTTTAAAAATTATATACCCTACTTTTTTTTTTTGAATCCAATGCATACATTCAAATCCCACGGTGATGTTGTCTGTAATTTGTCTCCCAGACACGAAAGCACTTTGGTTTTCATCAATCACCTCATGAAGCACTCCTCTTAATCTGTTTAC
Source organism: Perilla frutescens (assembly GCA_026008535.1). NCBI lineage: Eukaryota > Viridiplantae > Streptophyta > Magnoliopsida > Lamiales > Lamiaceae > Perilla > Perilla frutescens. The sequence goes on along the minus strand of BRKX01000003.1, from coordinate 64,362,105 downwards.
GATAGTCTTGGCAATAATTTTGTAGGTTGTATTGCATAGGCTAATCGGTCTAAATTCCTTCACCGTTCTTGGCTTCTCGCATTTTGGGATCAACACCACCAGAGTTTTGTTCCATGCATGCTTGCAAACTCTCGCATTTTTTAAAAATTATATACCCTACTTTTGGAATAATCAACCATATTAATCAATTATATTAACTAAAAAATAAGAAATAAATATTAAAAAAATAAATAGAAACCCTACTTGGGTGGAATGAACCTTAAATAATAATTATAAAATTAAACTAAGACATAACAGATTGAAATTGAAGAAAAAAATTAATGAAAATCGAATAAAAATCAAAATGGGATAGAGAAAAGTGGGATAGAGGATTTTATTTGCCGTGGGGACTTAAATTTGTGTCTCAATTGGATACGATTTAAGCTCCACTATATCTACTAAGTCGAGATGTTTAGAACACAAGCTATTGAATAGCAGTTGTGGATGATAACTATACAAAAGTTTGTTTAATAATTTGAATGAGAAAATAAGGGGTGCAATCGGAAGGGATGGGGACATTTCGTTGAAAAAAAATATTTGTTCCCATGTTTAAATATCCGTGGTTCTTTGACTTCACAAAATTATTCTTCTAGTTCTTGGACGTTACGAAACACCAATTTAATTTTAAAAACATTTTATGTAAAAAAATCGGTAAATTGTCAAAACGCAGTATAGAGAATTACTGAATACTGTGTTGGTATGAGTATTTTTTTTCTTTTATTTTATATAATTATATTTTGGCTGAAACTGTATAATTAATAGTACTTGCGATTTATTAAGAAGATATACTATTCAAATTAGGATATAGACTATTCGAAGTTGTTAATTTTATAGAGGTAATAAATAATAATAAATGTGAATCACGCTTTTAAGGGACAAATATTCAATTTCTTCTGGCTCAAGGAAAACGATAAGTTAAAAAATTTAGGAAATGGATAAAAAGTCAGTTGAAGCGGCAACATAGCATACCAAGTCATCTATTTTACATTTGATTTTATATTTTTTATTGCGCACACAATATTTTTTTTCAATTATTTTCGTTGGTTTCATTTTACTATGAGTTGGTTTAATTTGATAGCTATTATTTATGGTTCATTTAGGAGTTAATATATTTTTTTAGTATTTAATTTTTAAAATAATCAATTAATAACTATAAATTAAAAATTGAATAGAAAAAAACTATACTGCATTCTAATTGGATATGATGAATCCTAAATAATAAGTGTAAAATGAAATTAAAGCATAAGAAATTGAAATCGAAGAAAAAAATTGAAAAAAATAAAAATAATCGAATAAGCAATAAGGAATGCAACGCCAAATATGCAATAGGGAATTTCAGTTTTCAATATAGTATATTAGTACTATTGGATAGCAGTGACAAGGTTTAACAAAAAATAGGGAACTTTTATGTCATGTGTCGAGACACACTACACCCACTCTTATTCTACATGTACATATTTGTATGGATGAGTGTGTGTGTGATGAATTTCCCCAAAAAATACTGGTTAATAATATATTCACATGAGATTTCATGTTACATACTATGTGATACATTTTGAGTTACACTTTTAAATTTTACGATTTTTTCTTATAATTTTTCTTCAATTTTATTTTTTGCGATTTAGTTTATTTTTTGAGTTACACTAGTATCACACCCGTGCGATGCACGGTGACAATGAGAGATATATTAATAATTTATAATAAATATTGTATACAAATAAAATAATTAAATTACATTAGTAGAAACAATAAAATGACAAATCTTACTACCACATAATTGAAGAACGATTATAAAAAAATATGTTGTTTCGTACCCAAATTGATGAGTCAATTTCAACCATCCAAATAATACGTATACTTGATACGTTGCCCTAGTAAATTCATAATTACTTAGTTTTATAGCAATATCATGATTGTAGTGTGTGTGTGTATATATGTGTGTATAAATATGTACTATCTTAATTACTTATAAATTCTTTATTTTATTTAAAAAGTTAGGAAATAATTGACATCTATCATTTTCACTAAACACAATTTGATAGTTTAAAACAAAACATGATTAATTTTTTTTTTTTTTATCACAAATTAAACATCTAAAAACTACCATTCAAAATGGACTATCGTCTTGATGCCATTAAAATATCACAAATTAAATTTTTTAAAAACAGATACATCAATATTTACTAAAATTTGATTTTCCATGTTTGGACTTTCTTGATTGATAAAATATATTTCCAATCTTAGGATTTTGTTGATAAAATAGAATGAATCTAATCCGAGCAAACTAAAATAAAATTATGAAACTATGGTCAATATGAATTGAGGTAATTCATCATTTTATAGCTGAAAATAATAATTATCTCATCTTTATAATAAAAAAAAAGTTTATTCAAATCCCCTTAATTAATTTTTTTTAATTAAGATACTTTTTTTTTTATAATTAGATGGAGATTTGGAATCCACACGTTTAAGATCATCAATAATTCTCATAATACATAAACTATATATGCAAAACCTCCATTAACTATTAGAAGTTGCATATATATATATATACACACACACACACACACACTCAATGAAAAAAGAAATTATGTGAGAAGATAAACAATACATTATATACAGGATATATTATATTAAAATATTAAAGATAAAATTTATGGAAATCAGACATAGCTGAAAACTTGAGAGAAAACTACTTCATGAACTTGGCCAGTCTCCGCTGCTTGACTTCTCTAACACCTTCCTATCACTTTCGAATTTTCAGCAATATTGGATCCATAGCTTTAACTGTTCTTTAGGATTTCAGCCATGTATTCCAAAATTTTCTTTTTGGAGAACATTGCTAGTATTCTGATGTTGAAAAATAGATCCAAATGTTATTGTATCATTAATAGGAAGAAAAAAAACTGATAAAAATACACAACCACTCAAACTTGTGTATAGAAATTGGTAAATATAAAAAATAAATAATCTACAATTGAATAAGACATCTCATGAATGCAAATAAACACGCTCTTCTCTTTGTCAAGAAATTTTGAATGGTAAACAAAGTATATGATACCACTATTTATAACATATTTTTGTTATGGTATAAATTAATTTATTAATTCAATTACCATTATAATAAATATCACATGATTTGAGGATTAAATTAGCCTTGAACAATCAACATATTAATTAAGGTAATTATTGATTATTTCAATAAGTTAATTTAACAATGCCAACAATGGCCGATAAATATCATTAATAAATTAAATTCCTAATAGACTAAATCTTTGCCAAACTTAATTAATTAACTAAATCAATAATCCTTATAAAACTAAATATTTGTCAAACTTGACATATTCACATATTTAAGTGTTAATTATATTATTACTATACAATTGCAAGATATATATAGAGTGATATATCCGATATCTTAAAAATCCTTCATAGATCACTATTTTACCAAACTTAGTAAATTAATTTTTTGACTAACGCCATGAAAATAACATATAAAAAATTAAAAACCACCATCAATTTATAATAGTGGGCATTGAAAATGTGAGTAAAAAAATTGAAATTCAAAATTTGATGTAATACGACATTTATATTTATTATGTGATAATTGGTATAGAATTTTGTATCCATCAATATTCATTTGTGTCGGATAATCATGGTTTACTAATGAATATTATATAATTGTTGTGACACATGATTTACTTGGCTAATTATGGTGCACCAATGAATCCTACTATATCTAAAAGTAGGATAGTCTAGGGGTTATTTTCCCACAAAAACTATCCTACCTACCAAAATTATAAAATTAATATTTAAATTAATATTACTGTCAAGAGTTCATTATGTAATTTAATCATTAACTTACTCATAAATTTTCACAATTTTTCTAAAATTGATACTCTATATAAAATGTCAATAATTCATTATATAATTTAATAATTAACATGCTCATAAATTTTCATCCTAAAATCAATACCCTGAATCTGATTATGCTGACAAAAAAAATCTGGTAATATTAATATCCTTTTAAAATTTTAGCCAAGCGTTATATAAATATAGACAAATAGCATTATATGTATAAGTTTAGTATGTATAGTGTAATTAATTATAATAGATTTAGAAATAATTGTATCTTAAAATATTTATTTAATTCATGCTAATTGAATTAGTAATTATTCAAGCTAATTCAGCGGCACTAATTCAAGCTAATTAGAATTGGTGTACCTTTTGCGAGGGGTTAACAATTACATATGGTAATTAATAATATCATTCATATTATAGTCTAGAGCTGAGCCTATAAATTGTTTGTGGAGTCTAGATAAATAAACATCCATCAAAATATTTTTTGGAGAATAATTACAGTGAACGATGAAATTTAGAAAATCATAGAAGAATCGAATGCGGCAAAGGTGAAGGAAACTAAGTGCTAATTTATTATATTTTCACGTACTTTTTTGTTGATTTATTTATTAGGAATATGAATATATATATATATATGTATACATAAGATGTTTGTAATTTATTCTAAAGTTTCATCATTGATATTTGATTTTTTATTCAAGTATTTTAGTGTAAATCCCATAAAGTATTCAACATTGTAATTACCTAAATGTTAGTATGAAAAATTAAAGTATTTATTTATCAGAAAATTGTGAATAAACACCATTCATGTTTACCCACAAAAAATAAAATAGAAAAAATCCTTATTTTCTAAAAAAATATATTAATATAATAATAATAATGGATTTAATATTAAAAAAATACTTATTTTAATGTCTACCCTCAAATACCAACGTCCAAGCAAACATAATATTAAACTTCTATTATTTTTAAATTTTATTTTTATTGTTCTACTTATGAATTTTTCTATTATATATGAGTTGCCCCTAAGAAATATTACTGGCTCTGTCACATCGTATGATCAAATATAACTCTAAAATTTATTTTGGTATAAATTCATTCAGAATTAGCAATAAATGGTGCAAATATACCCAAATTGGTTGATCGTCTCTTATTTTTAATTTTTAAATTTTCAAATCTAATTAGCCAAAATGTAAAAAATATTTTCCACATCCACCATTTTATTGTTCTGATCTCGCATTCAGTTTTCATGAAGAAAATATTGAAATAGATTGTCAATCACCATTCCATAATTTGTATTGATTCATTGTTACTGAACACACCAACAATTTTTTTTCCAAGAAATTGCAAAAAATGTTATGGCTTTTTAGAGTGGAGATGGAGAAGAAATTAAAGAAAACAGAGACAATATCAATGAGGCAACTTAAATTTGAATAATTTTCAGCAATGTTTTAATTATTTTCTATTAATTCCCACATATACTGACAGATTAATCTGTTTATTCCAAATAGTTTTAACTATTTTTAGTAACATTTTAATTATTTTCTATTCATTCCGACAAAGACCCATTTATTTAATAATCATCGGATCAATACAACAAATAAATAAAACTCAAAATGTTCACAATTACTAAAACACTAAAATTTACTATATGTAGCTTTTTTTTATAGCTATAACTTATTATAATAGTTCAAAGAAACACATTAAAAAAAAGGTCTACGACTATATGATAAATTAATTATGGATCATGTCTACTCAAAAAACAAAAAATAAAAAAAATTACGAATCATGATCTCATTTACGCATATGTCTATTCATGTGGGTTTTTTTTTTTTTTTTTTGCATCTAATTTAAGTATTTTTCACATTTTTAAAAAATGCCTAAATGCATTGAACAATCGTAATAAGTGTAATTTTATACAAAGATTATAAACACTAATTTAAAATATGATCCACAATTAATATTCATCCACTATTGTTGATTTTGAATATTGGATCATTTTTATTGTTGGTATATTTTATAGAAATGTCAATATATGTTAAGTCTCTAAATTATTTTACATTTTATTGTATATAATGCATGATGTGGTATGTTAATGTCATCCTTATCTACTTCTACAATTATAGAGCTTTTTTCATTGTCTGTATTATAGAGCTTGATTACCGATGTTTTTTACATATCCAGAGAGCTCATATTATTGGTTTTTAGTGAAAATAAATAATTTAATCATATGTTCAATATACATACAAGTTTTTATTTTTGTTGGGTATGATATTATATGTTTATATTAGATCAATATGCAAATACTTACCATGAGCGTGTTAATATATTCAAGATACAAATTCTTATAACAACATATGACATGTTATCCTACATCATTTCACGTTTGTATTTTCTATTTAAATATTCACAATATTTTTAATATGAATATTTTTTTATATATTTTATTTTCGTAATTGTATTTTTTTTATATTGATTTAGTATATTTAATCACTGCTTATAATCAATAGTTTTATTATATATATCATAATAATAAATCAAATATTTAATATCCTGTGCATCGCACGGGTGAATTGCTAGTTATAATATATAATAAAATAAAATCTTATAACTGAATTGAGCATGTTTTATGTTAATATGGTAAATTTGACCGATCAAACATACCTTAATTATTGATGTTTAATAAGGTCATGATGTTATATCTTTGTCTTATATTTCTTTATATATATTAAGATATAAATATATAATATGTATCTAATTAGTTCATACCTTATATTATTTATTATCTTAATATATAAACATATCTTATATATCTTTATATATTATATTAGGTGGTGTAAATAATTATATTCTATATCTTAATATATATTGTATCGTATATATCATATAAAAATATCATCTAATATATATTAAGATATATATCATATGTTAGATGTGATATTAAATAATTACTATATATTTACTTTTTTGGAGATATAGTTTAAGCGGGAAAATTTGATAGTTTCTATTTATATAAACTATCTTACTTTTAGATATAACTAGTAAATCACCTGTGCGATGCACAGGAAGTGAATGTTATTAAAAAAATATTTATGAACAATAATAAAATTATATTCAATCTTAAATCGAGTATGTAAATATATGAATTAGATTGACTAAATTATAAATTATTTATGTATTTTTCAAGGTTGGAGAAGTCGCTCTAGATAACCACCTAGGCGTTAGAGTTCCCTTACCCGTGTTGTAAACATCACCTAGGTGATGACAGCCTAACCCTTACCGGCTAATTAGGCACCAATCAATTTTTTTCTTTTTCTTTTTTGAATTTTTTTGTTCAAAATATGATTATATAAAAAAAATATTGAGATTTTTCACTCTTTTATACATCAACCTATATCTCAATTCTTTAATTTATAATCAATGTGAGATGTATGGAAATTGGAAAAAAATTGTAAAAATAATTTGAGATTTCAATTTAAAGTTACCCACTCTTTTATACAATATAACACACATTTAAATTTGTTACTCTACAAGCGATGTGGGATGTAGGAAATGTTGAAAAATTAATTGGTACTTTTATAAACAACCTACATCTCAATTTTTATTATATAACCGATATGGATATAGGGTAAATGAAAAATTAATAAGTAAATAGTAATACTTAATAATATATAATAAAAAAGTAAAAGTGACGGGCACCACTTGAATTCCGCTTAGGCAACCTAAATACAGATTGTTATATATTATTACATGTAACTTTACAAACCTACCTGTACATAAATAAAATATCATGATCTCAATGATTTATATGCAACTTTAGAACTTCACAAATATACAAAAAAAAAAAATACAAATGAGAAGTGGTAATATAGACATATTATATATGTATGTATATATATATATATATATCAAGTACACTATCTTTAAAGATTTGTACTCATTAAAAGATTTTGGATGTGGATCTTAAATTTTTTTAATATATTTAATATAATTTTAAAATTAAACATATTTTAAATTAAGGGTGTATTTACACATTTTTCCTAAAAATAAATATCAATCATTACACGTGATCTCAATAAATACCGAGAAAGGTTGAAAGATCATTGATATTTAACATTAAAATGATAAGATCAATTAAAAGAGTTATCACATTAGATTTTACTGTTTAAGGTTTAGGTTTCATATATTTAAACCTTTTAAATTTCAAAATTAAATATGTTATTTGAATTTTTTTTATATATATTTATATTTTTGAATTTAAAATATAAAATTTAAATTTAAATTTTAAATTTATATTTAATAATATCTGATAGATATTTAAATGGAAAATTTTAAATATATATTTTAATATTAAACTTATCAGATCAAATATTATACTCGATCTCAACTTATACTTAGATGAAATATGAAGAAAGTAGTTGGAATACTATTGTTGGGCCTCAATATTTATAGTTTGTTCATTTAAAATAAAATTTGTTAATTCTTCAATGTGAGATAATTTTAGTAAAAAAATTATATAAGATTTAACTGCTTAAGGCTCTTTTTTTTTTTAAATTTAAAATTGTAAACTGATAAAAAAAATTAGAAATTGAAATTATTTATTTGAATTTTATAATTTAAAAACAAAATATTAAAAATCTAATTTTAGCTATATATTTAACCAAAAATTGATATAGATATTTAAAATAAAAAATTTATATATGTATTTTAATATTAAACAAATAAGATAAAATAGCACTGTCTATCAATTTTAAAACTCAAGAAAGGTGTAAAAATTTCTTTATTGACTATTATAATTTATAGTATGTTCAAATAAAATAATACTCTTTATTTTTTTAATGCGGGATCAAACATTACACTTGATCTTAGTTGAAATATAGAAAATTTTGTATGAATACTATTTTTTGGGTCTCGCGATTTTAATTTGGTCATTCAAAATAATATTTATTAATTATTTGACGTGGGACAAATTTAGTAAAAAAAATTAAAATAATAAAAAATATTTTTTTAGATTTATTTTTAAATATTTTAAATTACAAACTTATATACATTAAATATTTCAAAATTAGATATTTTATTTGGATTTTTTTATATAAATATTTTTTAATTTACAACATAAAAGCTTAAAATTCATTTTAAATATATAATTAATAAGAAAATGATAAATATTTAAACTAAAAAAATTATATGTATTTTAATATTAAAATGATAAGAAAAAATAAACTTAAAGGATCAAGAAAGGTATCAAAATTTCATTATTGACTGTTAGAATTTATAGTGCGTTTAAGTTGAAGAACGTTCTTGATTTTTCAATGTGGGATAAAACATTACACTTGATCTTTGCTGAAATACAAAGAAAGTTGTAGGAATATTATTCTTCGGCTTAACAATTTATAGTCTGTTCATTTAAAATAATATTTGTTGATTATTCAATGTGAGACAAATTTAGTAAAATAGTTAAAATATATAATATTTAATAGTTTGAGATTTAGATTTCATACGTTTAAACTTACAAACTTAAATAAATTTAAAAATTAAATATATTTATTTTATATTTATATTTTTGAATTTAAAAACATAAAAATAAAAATTAAATTTTAAATCTATATTCAATAAGAAATTGACAGATATTTAAACTAAATATTTTAATATTAAATTAAATTAACAATATCAAACACTACTCGATCTCAACTAAAAAGACCAATAAATGTATAAAATTTCATTATTCAATATTGGTGTTTATAGTATGTTCAAACAGAACAATACTCATTATTTTTCGATATGGGATCAAACATTACACTTAAAAATCTATATATATTTTTAATAAAAAAATATTAAAATACATAGTCTTTAAATATTTGAACCCGTTAAAAGATTTTGGAAGTGGATCTTGAATTTTTAATATATTTAATTAACTCAAGAAACAAAAATATTTTAAATTAATATATTTAAAATATTTTATTTGAAATTTTTAATATAATTAATTCAAGAAAAATTACACTTTGATACATATATTTTGTGCTCTTTTTAAAAAATAGTCCATTTTTATCAAAATTTAAAAAATAATAACTGCGGTTTCAAATGTTTTGCAAATCTAACATTTGATCAATTTTCTGTCCGAAAATCAATTTAGTATTTCTATTTCCTCAATCATGTAAAAAACTATTAAATCAAGAAATTTTAAAATACAATCAATTATGTATATCATTCGAGTCGTAAAATTGATCAAATAATATATTTTTAATTGTTTTGAAAAATTAGTAGTGTTTCATTGAGTTAGTTATTTTTGAAATTGATCCCAAAATGTAAGTATCAAACTTTTAATTCAAATTTATAATTTTTAATTATTTAAATTATATGAAATTTAAATTATATATGTTCAATTTTAAATTGATAAAATAAAATATTAAATATTATACTTGATGTTAACTGAAAGACCAAAAGATGGAAAGACCATAGTTGAGCCCTACAATTTATAGTTTGTCCATACACAACAATATTTTTAGTTTTTAAATGTGAGATGAATTTTTTTTGAAAAACTAAATTATATAAAATTACAAATAAAATATATTTAAAGTTGATAACTTAAAGATGTCAACTTCAAAATTTTAAATATATTTAACATTAAATTGATAAAAATCAATTGATACATTTAATTCAAACATTTAAATATATTTAATTTAAAACTTTTGAAGTGGGTCCTATTTTTTTAATATTTAATTAACTTAAAACCCAAAAAATAAATAAATTAATATATCTATAATATTTTAGTCCAATCTTTTAATAGATTTAATAAAAGAATAATTTTAAAATATTTAGATTCTATATATTTAAAAGATACTGAATATTTAATATTAAATGGATAAAATCAAGTATCAAAATATTACATTGAATCACAACAAAAAGATCAGAAAACATGGAAAAAATCGTTATTGTGTCTCAAAATTTATAGTGTTTTTTATGTACAATAATATTTGATAATTCTTCAATGTGAAATAAATTTTGTTTCAAAAATTAAAATATATAAGTTTTAACTATTTAAAATATAATAAAAATGATAACTTAAATATTTTACCTTCAAAAATTTTAAAATATTTAACAATAAATAAAAACAATTAATACGTTTATTTCAAATTTTAAACATATTTAATTATTATTGTTAATTCAAAATTTTAATTTCAAAATATTAAAATTATATAAAGTTAAATATTAAAATAAAATATTACAATTGATCACAACTGAAAGACTGAGAAAGGTGGAATGAGCATTGTTGAGTCTTTGATGTGGGATGAATTTTGTATGAAAAAAATAAATATATTTAAGGGTTAATTGCTAAAAAGAATCACTACATTTGAATGAATTTGTAATTTAGATACGACTTTTTTAAATATTACAATAACAACCCATTTTTTTATTTGTAGTAGAATCAATGCTCCTATTTTTTCGATGATCAGAATTATGATGTGTCAATATTTTTCCACGTGTAGTGATTAATTTGCTTTGGATTGTCGAATATGGAGGATTTCTACTGGGCAAAGTCAATTTTCTAATCTTTTAAATTTTTTGGGTGTCTATTTTGTTAGAAATTAAAAAAAAAATTATGTTAGTTCTTTTTATGTGAGAGAATTGAGTATGTAAAATTAATATATGTAAGTTATAAGTATTTAAGATATATAGAAAGTTGAGCACATTGATAAGCTCAAAAATACATATATATATATATTCTAAAAATTTAAATGTATTTAATTCAAAAAAAATTATGCGGGTCTTGATTTTTAAAATTCTACACGTTATCAAGACCATTTTTAAAATTAATTTGCACATATATATTAAAGGAAGCTATATGTCTTGTTTAGAGTTGAAATACGTTCTTAAATCAAGGCTAGTACATGTAAATGTAAAAAAAAAATGAGGTTATGCTAAGAAATCAATTTTCAAAAAATTTATATTTTATTTGAAAATTTAATTTAAATATTTAAATACATATTTACATATTAAACTGATAGGTTTCTCAAGTCTCAATTGAAAGACTAAGAAACATGCGAGATGTGAGAATTTCATTGTTGATTATTAAAATTTATAGTACATTCAAATATAATAATTATCTTCAAAGTTCGATGTGAGATAATTGTCATTTGCAACAATTTGACTACTTGCTACTTTCTTTCGGTTTTTCCAAAATTCAAATTATATAGCATACAAGTTTGCTAGAGTTCACAAAAGGTTTGTTATATATTTTCAACAACATTTCCTTTATTTCTTTTTAAAATATATATTATATGAATTTGAAGGTGCAAACTCCAAAATTTACTTGTTGGCTATCAGTATAACTTATTGAGGCAAGAAAATTCAATATAAACAAAATAAAAGAGTTGTTGTCTCTTTTAATAGAAATGAGGGTCAATCGGTTGAACATCTCCTAAATTATACTTCTCTTCTAAATTTATTATTATTATTATTATTATTATTATTATTATTATTATTATTATTATTATCATCATCATCATCATCATCATATGATGGTACATTTCATAATTATTATTAATTTAGAATATCACAAAATATATTGTCAATAAATATTAATTACTATTTGTTATGTTCAATGTAGGATATATTTAATTTTAAAATTAAAATAAATATAATTTAATTGATTAAAATATATTTAAAATTTAAAATTTAAAATTTAAAATTTAAAATGAAAATAATTTTTAAAATTTATAATGATAAGATCAATTATTGACCATTAAACTTGAATGCATTTTCAAAAATAAATATTTAATTGCCAAAATTTAATTCAAATAATTTAATACATGTTTAAATATTAAACTAATAAAATCAAACACTGTACTCATTCTCAAATAAGAGTTCAAGAAATGTGTGAGAAATTCATTTTGGCCATTAAAATTTATAGTATGTGAAAACAAAATAATTCTCTTTAAAATTCGATGTGGGATAGTTATAATTTCTGTATATGGTAAGTACAAATGAGCGGAAAAATAAGAGTTACTATTTTAAGTATACATATTTGTCTTTATATATATTAAGATATAGATTGAGTTTTTAATGAACGATTACAAATATTGAATTATTTGATTTGATGTTCAGGCCTATTGCTAATTTGAATTATAATATACTCAACAGATTCTAATAAAAGCAAACATCAATCATCCATCTGCATACACCCTTATATATATATATAGGGAATGGATCAAATGAGAACCCTTTCCCTAGGTGGGAACTAGGAACTAATCATATTCCTTCATTGGTTCAATCTGGACGGCCCAGATTAAGTGAATGGGGCGGTGTCATAATTGTAAAATTTGGCAAGTTTGATGAAGGGGAGGGCAATATAGTAATTAAGTTCTTCAACTTTCATTCTTCAGATTTTTTTCCCCTTTTCTCTCCATCTCTCCCTGATTTACGTTATTCTTCTTCTTCTTCTTCCCTTTTGATTTCTCATTATTTTTCAGCATCTGCTTTCATCTTTTTATCACGAAGATTCAACCCTATGATTCATAGAGTTCATCGACGACGCTGTCTTTGTATGGTGACTCCATGTATGTGTTTTTTTTTTCAATTTATTTTAGCAGTTTGGTATGTCGATTTATTTCTCGTTTCTTCTCGTTATTTTTTTCTCATCTTATTTCACTTTATGACTCCATTGTTTTGTTACGAAGATTCGATATTTTTGATTGATTTGATCTTTTTCGTTCAAATCTGGGTTGTATCAGTTTTTTTTTAGAAAAATATAAGTTATTTTCTAATTGTTAGGAATTCTAGGGTTTAGTATGTACGAGAATATACAGAATATGTATTAATTTGATCTGTTTATTTGTTTTAGCATGTTAATGTATTCGTTTTAGCCTATCGTCACATATGTTTTAGCATGTTAATGTAGTCGTTTTAGCCTGTCGTCACATATATATGTTTTAGCATGATAACATGCTGGTTTAATGTTATTTCTACTGTACTATGTAAAACATGTCATACAAACCATGCTTTGCTTTTTGTTTCTTTTGTGTGTGTGTGTGTGTGTGAGTGTTTTTTGTGACTCGGCTACACAATGTTATAGACACCATGTAAATATTAGAATACTTTGGTGCTAAAATGTATGTTGCATGATGCTAGAATGGTACATACCTAATGCTAAAAATCAATTTGTGTGTCTGAACATCTCTTGATGTGATTGTATTATTATTTTACCTTGTTCAGTTTATAATTTTTTGATTTTAATGTGTCAGCTTCTTTTGTTTGAAGTGACCATAGTAAGATTACTTACACGGTGATATGGAGGGTTCTACTTCACATAGCAAGACGATGATGTTTGAACAATTCTACGGTTTACGTGCCCCTTCTGAAGTTGTTGTTCATCCACCTATTCCAGTTAAAACAAAAGGTAGCGACAGTCGTTTGATATCTAAGAAGGAGGCAATGAAGAGAAAGGAGAACAAACCACTCAGAATGTGTAGCAACTGCTACAAGTTATTAGATCATGATGCTAGGAACTGTCCAGCTTGATGTTATTATAGCGATTGAGTATAGTTTAATATCATGTTTTACCATGCTTGTGAATTGTTTTCAACACATTCATTTTTAAGAATATATATGATTTTTAATAAAAGTGTTTATGATATTTTCTTTGCAGCAATTATATTACTATTAAGTTTTATTAACCACGGTTACCGTTTAGAATATGATGCTAAAATAACGGAAGCATGAGGTTAAATACCTTGTCAGATTCCCACTGTATATTTTGTTTATCAGAAGATGCTAAAATGAGAAACGCATGAGGCTAAAATGATTGAAGTAGGAGGCTAAATTTGATGTGACATTTTCCACTATGATTCACCATTCCCAATTAGGATTTATTATGTTCCAATTAGGGCTCATATGATACCAACTAGTAATTCTGAGATTCCCAGTAGGGGTTCACTGTCCCCATAAAGGGTGTATTGTGTTTCATTGCAATGAAATCACCGTTCCATATTTTGTTTATCAACACATGCTAAAATGAGAATCATATGAGGCTAAAATGATCGAAGTAGGAGGCTAAAATTGATGTGACATTTTCTACTAGGGTCCACCATTCCCAATTAGGGTTTATTACGTTCCGATTAGGGCTCATCTGATCCCAACTAGTAATTATGATATTCACATTAGGGTTCACTGTCCCCAAATAAGGTGTATTGCGTTTCATTCCAATGAAATTATCGTTCAATTTTTGTTTATCAACACATGCTAAAATGAGAAATGCATGAGGCTAAAATGAGCGAAGTAGGAGGCTAAAATTGAATCTGGACAGTTTCTGAGTTCAGTAATTAGGGTTTATTACGTTCCGATTAGGGCTCATCTGATCCCAACTAGTAATTATGAGATTCATATTAGGGTTCACTGTCCCCAAATAGGGTGTATTATGTTTCATTCCAATGAAATCATCGTTCCATATTTTGTTTATCAGAACATATATGCTAAAATGAGAAATGAATGGGGCTAAAATGAGTGAAGTAGGAGACTAAATTTGATGTGATATTTTCCACTAGGGTTCACCGTTCCCAATTAGGGTTTATTGCATTCCAATTATGATTCATCTGATCCCAATTAGTAATTATCAGATTCTCATTAGGGTTCATTATCCCCAAATATGTGTATTGCATTTCATTCTAATGAAATCATCATTCCATATTTTGTTTATCAGAACATGCTATAATTAGAAATGAACGAGGCTAAAATGAGCGAAGTAGGAGGCTAAATTTGATATTTATTTCGAAAAATATTTACACATTTTCTTTCTAAGTTGTCAGTCATCTCCTTCGTTGCTTTGCTTTCTCATTCTTTTTTTTTTATCATTAACTCGTATTTTTTCATTTTGTAGTATCTATATAGGTGTAGGTGTTTATATATATAACTGTTAGAAATATATCCATAATATCACCCGCTAAAATGTATTACACAATATGCTAAAATGTTATATAGGTCATGCTAAAATGTTGTATACAACATGCTAATATAAATTTGGGGTAGCTCTATGCGAAAATTATGCCTAAAAATGATTTTTTGTATTTTTCATCTATTTTTTTCAAATAAACATATGCAATATGGATCTTAAATGAAAGAGTATGAAAAGAGCTTTAATTTGATATAAGATTTGCGTAAATCCGATTAAAAACGAATAAATTATAATCATTTAAAGTTTTTAAGAATTATTTCAAAACATGATGATGTCACTTTTTTTGTTCCAATTTTACCCTTAATGAAACGCGTGAATTTAAAGTTTTCATTTTAATTACGAGATTACCACTGCCCCTATTCCACTTTATCTATTTAATGTGGACTGTCCAAATTTTGGAATGAAGGGATGGGATTGGTTCCCAGTTCCCACCTGGTGACTGGTTCTCACCAGATCCCATCCCTATATATATATATATATATATATATATATATATATATATATATATATATATATATAGGGGTGGTTTTCGGTGCACCAACCCCTCCCATGTGGCGGCCATCAGGCAGGCACGTGGGCCCACGCGCCTGTCTTTTTTTTTTTTTTTTTCGCTTTTCTTTGTTTTTTTTTTCCTAATAAAATTTATACCATAAAATTAAATTAGTGAACCCTAAAATTAAAGCTAATTGATATAGTTTGTTTGAAATAAATATAAATTTATACCCTAAAATGAAATTAATAAATCCTAGAAAAACAAAATTAAACCCTAAAAACACCCCCCCCAAAAAACCCTAAAAACACAAAATAAAATCCTAAAAAATACAATAACTAAAAACACAAAATAAACCCCTAAAAACACCCCCAAAATAAGTAGCAGAGGCCTTACTTTTTAATGATACAGGTGACACTTTTCGAATTTTGAATGATACCTTTTAATGTTACTGTTGATACCTTTTATGGGTTGACCCACATTGGCCTGGGTCAAAGCGGGTTGACCCGCGAATTTAACCCGCCCGTCTGAAATAAGGCGTATGTGCACCACATGCATTGAAAAATTCTGTAAACTAACAAGCCACGGATTTTGATTTTTTGATTTTTGTACATGAACAGAGTTCATCCAATGCGCTGGGTAGTGACTGCGGGTTAATTTAGTCATAAAAAATGGTGTGACTGTGTTTATATTAATTCTGTGGGTTCTATTCTAATCGTAGATAAGATCTACGGAACCGAACCAAAACTTAATTAATGAATATAAACACTATCACAGATATATAGTCATAAAAAAATGTGTGAATTGTGATATATTCTGCACTCCAATGTAATATCACGCAATAGACTATGGTGTCTATTTTTTGATTGAATTTGACTGAATACTAGGCGATTCAATTTAGTTACAAGTTTGAATCGAAACATATGAAATTGTCTATTACACCTCTTGTGTGGCATTTTCTATTGCACTCTTGATTTTTTAAAAAAAATTTCTTCAATTTCAATTTATTGTGCTTTAGTTTAATAACATAACACAATTAGTCATCAATTAATTGAATAAAGTATTTCAGTTTAATTTGCTAGTCTTTTAATCAAACTACATAAAAAATAATGAAAATTTCAATAATTAATCAAGACAAACATATATATGAGAGATATTAATCAAGTCATCCCACTCAAATGTCGACAGCCCTTTCAAACTATGAGGCTATTCTATTCGAATTAATTCATGACATATTTTTATAGCTTATATTTTTTTCATCATAACCATCATTTTTCCTTCTCTATCTGGATTTACATTCCCCAATGCATATTACAACAAATAAGTTGAACCGAGAATCCATTAGTTAAAGATTGATTTGTTTGTTATTATAATCCAAAATAAAGATGAGTTTCATCAATTATAAAAAGTGTAAATATATAAAAATAGACAAAATGAAATAGTAATTGAGAAAAAAAAAATAAGATATAAGACTATATGAGTTATTTGGGCAATTTGACTTGTCCCCACACCCTAATCATTGGATAACTGTACCTTTTACATTTTTTAATAACTAAACAATAAATGCACTCACACCTAACATATAAAAATAAAAAAAATAATCGATCCTACCGAAATTTAACATAACAAAAACTGAGAATAAATAACGATTGGCGTAACGACAATTTTTTAAAAACTACCGTTATGCATTAACGAAAACTGATAATCAATAACGATTGCTATAACGATTTTTTTTAAAAAGTAATGTTATGCATTTAATTATGCATAACGAAACTAATTTCATAACGAAATGCCTAACGAAACTAATTTCATAACGAAAGTAATTATGCATAACAAAATTTATTTCATAACGATTTTTTTTAAAAAGTAACGTTATGCATTTAATTTTTTTAAAGACTAACATTTTTTATTTTAAAGAATAACGAAATGCATAATGACTGGGGTAATGTTATGCATTTAATTTACTAACAAATCGTTATGCATTTAATTATGCATAACGAATGTTTAAAAATGAGAATGCCATTATCATTATGCATTAATGAGAATGCCCATAACGAAAATGCATTAACGAAAGTTTAAAAATGAGAATGCCATTATCATTATACATTAACGAGAATGCCCATAACGAAAGTTTCGTTCATTATCATTAATAATAACGATTGTTTAAAATGCTCATAACGAAAGTTTCGTTCATTATCATTATTATTAAATTTTATAATTAGTGATATTGAATTATATAGAAATGCCCATAATGAAAGTTTCCCCATAGTTATTCACCATAACGATTATTTGTTTAACTTAGTAATAATCGTTATTTGTAAATTGATTAACGGAATATTGTTATTCATAACGAAAGTTAAAACAATTTTAACAAATATTTGTTTAACTTAATAATAATCATTATTCCCCATAGTTAGAACAATTTTAACAATAATTAAAAAATATGAATAACGATTATGAATTGATTAACGAAAGTTTAGAATAACGATTATGAATTAATTTTTCTTAAATAAAACTAAAGTTATCGTTATACTTTGTGTGATAATGATTAATTTAATAATATAAAATTTAATAACAATTATATTATAATTTGTAACGAATTAACATAGGCATAAAGATTAATTTATAATTAAATCATAACGATAGGCACTACAATACGAATAACGATAGACATAAGAATAGGCATAACGATATATATCATAACAATAGGAATAACGAAAATAAAAAATAACATAACAATACTTCAAAACAGGTATAACGATAATTAAAAATAGCATAACGAAAATGAAAAAAACATAACGATATTTCAACTAACCTATCGTTATGTAGCGCCCCAGTCCCGAAAGACTGTGGAAATGGACACCACGGGGGTTGGAATTAAGAAGTGGGAAAGAAAGAGGGTAATTCAAGTAACGAAAACCTCAACGGAAGACCCAGAACAACCAAACATGCTTTATAATAAATTATACTTATCCAAAATACTAAGATCACAAGAGCAGAAGTTCAATACTTAATAGAATACTAAGGAGTAGCATAAGTGCGGAAGCTTAAATCACAACATAATATTTAACAAAAGGAGATAATGGGAAATAGGTAATTAACAAAAGCCCATCTCTCAGCCTCGTCACCTCCACGCTCCAGCCTACTGACCTGAAAATGTTTGAAAAGATTTGGGCTGAGTACTAATGCACTCAGTGGGCAAGTTTTCACAATTTGAGTTATGCATATCATTTTTCAAAAGTAATCTATCTGTGTCTATGCAGGTAGTGAAACTTAGGAGGTTTTAAAGTTGAAAGCAACCTAAGTTCACCAAAATATTTTATCGTGAAGCGCTTAAGAGTATAACCAGTCACTGCCCGCAACCCAAACTACATCACCAACGCGTAAAGTTGAGTATGACCAAAGTATACCCAATGAGCATAACCAATGAGCGTAACCAAAGAGTGTAACCAATAAGTGTTTCATTTTAGTCTCACCGACAAGGAGTAAGGCAGGACAAATAACGCATGCATACTGTAGCTACTCACATTGACACAACGCTGGTATATGAGACTCCGACAACATACAGTGGCACGTAAAATATTTAACACAGATAGTCACATATGCAATTTTAATAAAGCAGAGCTTAATAACTCGAAAGATACAATTTGCAAAGATAGTATAGCATAGCCCACCTTATAGATACAAATATCCTAACAAGGATCCAAGCTTGATCATGGTCTTGGGGACGGAGCAAAGGTCCGGAGTTCCTTTCCGGGTTTCCCTAGGGCTAAGCTGCTCTAACCATCTCGAGATTCAACAATTCGCCTTCCTCGTAAGTCAAGCAAGTCCTACAACGATCAATCTTGCTTTAGGATCAATAACTACTTCCGGAATTAATCTAATATTCGCTTTAATTTAATTGGAGATTTATTAATTTTACTTCGACTAGGAATGCGCATTACTCGGGTTTTAAACCCAACACGAATCGATAATAGGTTCTTACGATACTCTTCAATCAACTTGAAACAAATTCAACTTAAAACGGAACAACTTAAAACAGGGCAAAAACTTTGAAAAATCATAGAAAATTCGATTCAAATCTGATCGTGGCATGGTCAGTGGCCACGCGTCCGTCATGACGAGACCTACATTCGGTCAGAAGGAGTCGGAGACAAATTCCGATCAGCCTGGCCTGAAATCGGCTGGAAAGGTACTGTTTACTGTTCTCGGAACAGATTTTTCATCAAAAAGTTTAAGGCTCAAACGAGCTCGATACTCAACGGATTTTCACTCAAAAATACAATTTTTGATACTAGAGGAAACAAAGATTTCAATGCAGTAAACGGATTTAGATTCTATAATGTATAACGACTGTAAATGAGCATGAAATTCGGCATTATTGACATAAGACATAATCTACCGGAAATAAGTTGGTTTTCGGGAAATTTGCGACTCGATTTCGAAAGAACAAATGACATCGGATCGTGGATTGGAAAATATGTCTGGAAAGCTTGATATGAAAAGATTGTGCAGTCCAAAAATCAAGTCAAGAGGATGGAGGAATCGGCGGGAAATAGCCTCTGAAATTGCACTCGCAACACAACGATTTCTGTGGCAAATTTGACATGTCGATTTGCGACATATCTTTGATAGACCAAATGATATCGTATCGACGAACCGAGACCTATTCTGGAAACCTTGAAGAGTTAAGTTTATAATGATGTAGATCTCATAGAAATATAATGGCTAGATCTATGGGAAAAAGATGTTGGAAATGGGTTTGGTGAGTTACGAAAATTATACCACCAAGAAAATAGTTGAGGTTCGTTTAGGAGCTTTAGAGATCCTAATTGAGAAATTCTTGAGCCTAAAATCAACTACATAATTAGAGGAAAAACATACTAAATTTTCAGAATTTATGAATGACATTTAAAGGACGAAAATGGTAAAATACGACTACTACACTAATGATGAAACTTACAGCTAGAAACCCCAATTTTGCATGTCTTGGTTTCTAACTTTCCATACACCAAATCGAGCGATTCCAGTGCCTAACATCAACTACATGAAGAGAGGAAGAACATATCAAAATTTCAGCTATGTTGGTTGAGATTTGAAGGTCGAAATATACAGAATACCATCATTGCTGCAGCTTGGCGGAAAACAGCGACCACTGCAATGTTTGCCTTCGTTCTTGACCATATGAGAACCAAATTGGATGATTCCTTTGGCTAACATCATCTACATCAAAGTGGGAAACTCTCTGTAAAATTTCAGAATTGTTGGTTAAGGTTTGACGGTCAAAAATAGAAGAGAAAGAAAGGTTGCTGCTGGGAGGGAAAGAGAAAAACTAATGAAGAAGAGAATGTGGGAGAAAGTTGGGCTCTTCCTCATCCTCCCTCTACTTGATTCAAACAATAATTATGTTAGACATGTGTAGGACATGCATCCAACTAGTTGGAATAGATGGTGACAAATGGAGCACCCTTGTCATGCATGGTGACACTTGGAGCAAGACATGGTGACACTTGGAGAAAGGTAAGGTTGACACTTGGAGCAATGCAAGGTTGAATGGTGGCAATCAATTTGTGATGTATTTTAATATATGGTATTGGATTGAAATATAGAACGAATACCATTTAATTGGAAGGTCAAACAAACTCCGTTTTTAATGAAATTGATGATCACACGATTATGAAAAGATTTGTAACTCCTAGTCAAAGACGAAACCAATTTTCGGAGTTAGATATAATGTGGTAGGATTTTATTTTAGGAATACAAATATGGTCTTTCAATAATTAGGATACACAAGATTACAAATGAAAAATACTCATGGAAATATCTCCTCACGAGGAACAAGATATGTGATCGAGAAAGATTTAGAGGACAACATGATTTTAAGAATAGAATTGAGCTAGCTTTGGGAGTTGTTTTCTCTATATTTGGGATTTTCTAAAATCATTTCAATGAATCATATAAGCAACACATGATTCCTATACGGTTGAAGTAATTCATAGATTTATTTTGGGACGGGGTGTTACACGTTATGTAAAGTACAAGTGTGTAAGGCACTTTTCTGAAAAAGTGGGGGAATATTCAGCTTTTGTGGTGAAAGGGTTTAAATATAGTACAAATTGCCCAAATAACTCATATGGTGTTAAAACTTGCCCAACTACCCAAATTTTAAAATTAAATTGTCTAGATAAAAATTTCTCCCTTATAAAAATTATTTTAAAATATAGGTAGATTGTAAAATAATGATTTAATACACAAACTTAATATATAATATTTGAAGCTTTAAATCAGAGGGCGCAGTAGTTGTGGTTGTAGATCCAATTCACAAAAAGAAAGGGATATACATGAATTTTTGAGTTTTATTAAATATTAATCTCAAATCATACAAAATTTAGGAAATTGAAAATATTAACATCCAATTAGACTACAAATAACAGCAACCACTCCAATTATCCAACCACTTCAATATTTAATTAATTTCTCTCTCTTCCACATTATCAATATTCATCTAACCCAACCACATCTATTTTACATGTTTTATCCATGACCATCCAAACACACTATTATATATAATTATTTTATTTTATTTTATTTTAAGATTAAAATATTACTTGTAATAAAAATAATGTAAAAAATTATAATTATAACAAGAAAATGAAAATATTCTAAAAAGAAAAATAGAGCAATAAATAGAAATAAATAGTCAATACCAAAAATATTACAAACTAATTAAACGACATTTCATAAAATTACAAAAAATAAAATCGCACTCATTAAACAGTATTTCATAAAATTACATCAAATAAAAATTTATTATTTGGATATATAGAAAATTAAAGAAAAAAATAGATAATTTTAAAGTGTGTTGAAATATAGCAAAATTGATGTCTATTTATAAAGAATAAAAAAAATATAAATTTTGGTATATTTTTTATTTATTTTTATAATATTATATAAAAAGTATACTAATTTTATCTATAAATTTAAATAAAATTAATTGGCCAATAAGATGGTGATAAGTGTCACCATCCCATTGGCTAAAGGGATGGTTGAAGTGAGACTAGATTAGGTCGAAAATGAGGTGTGGCCGACCACTTGTCTCAACCATTTAATATTTTTTCCTTTTTTTTTTTAATTTTACTAATGTGGAGGTCAAAAGATTACCGTTAAGTTTAGTCTTAACTAAGAAGGATAAAAGAAAACAAAAAGTGGATCTCCAATTTCCAAAATTCCAGAACTCGTAAAATGTTTTTTAACATCTGCATCATATGCCACTCTTCGAATCTTAAGAAGCTTGGTCGTGATCAAGATTTCCATTATAGCCACAGGGCAATATCAAAATCTTTTTTTGGTGTAAATTCATGAATAAGACTTGTTTTGGTTTTATTCCCTTTAAAAAATTCTCCTGCGCCCATTGTGGCTCCGCCCCTGGCCCCACCCTCTTTCATAATTTAAAATTAATTAAAAAACAATACTCATCCAAAATCTGCAAGAATATATTTGCAGGAAAGAATTCAATTTGAACAAGATTTCCTTAGATTAATATTCAATTCATCTATGAATAATTGAAAGAATCTCTTTGCGCTATGCTTTTGCAGTTGTTAAGAGACCTCCTCACTAATTCAAAAAACTCTCTTAGTTATTTAGTTTGATTTTCAGGAATTATTAAGTGAACTATATTTATAACTATATATATATATATATATATATTAATCTATTCAACAGATTCTAATTACGTATGGAGAATCAAATTCTCCTGTACATAAGATGTATATCAAACAATCAACGCGTTAACCAAAAAAATCGTCAAAATAGGTGATACTTTTTAGGGATACAACTATACAAGTGATACTTTTTGAAGTTTGGGTGATACT
Organism: Perilla frutescens; assembly: GCA_026008535.1. Lineage (NCBI taxonomy): Eukaryota > Viridiplantae > Streptophyta > Magnoliopsida > Lamiales > Lamiaceae > Perilla > Perilla frutescens. The sequence goes on along the minus strand of BRKX01000003.1, from coordinate 64,337,897 downwards.
TTTTAGTGTTACAATTGATACTGATTTTGACATCTTTTTTCTTTCTTTATTTATTTATTTTTTTGCCGATACTTTTTAATGATACTAGTGACACTTTTAAGCTTTTGAGTGAAACTTTTTAGTATTACAAAATTCATACTAATTTTAACAAGTTTTTTGATTAACACATTGATCGGGTCAACACGTGTTGACCGTTGATCATCTGATGTGCACCTAGTGTAGACAAGACATATTAGCATTTAGCAACATCGACTATCCATTTACATCCGTACACCCTTCAATCTTCATAGATATATTTCTCATTTGTTAACGAGTAATCCATTTTTTAGAGAGAGGGTGGGGGAGAGGCACACTAGCTATTTTTAATTAGTATTTAGACAAACTTACAATAGGTCGTGCTCATGCACGTACAATTTCCTTTCTCTCTCACACAGTCACAGATTGCAGCCATATATATATTAACAAGCGACGATCTTCAAATTGAATTGTTTCATCGCAAATACTAGAAGCTTGCTAATCTCATTATCATCGAGAAATCCATCGGAATTGGTGTCGACCGACTTCAATACGCGCTTGGCCTTGGATTTGCTGAACCAGCCTCCGGTGGCGAGGATGGCCTGCCGGAGCTCCGCCACGCTTATCCGGCCGTCGCGGTCGGCGTCGAACTTCTTCAACCATTTCTTGAACTCCTCCGGAGATATTTCATGTTCCCCGGGTGCAGGCCGAGGGGTGAATGCCATTTCAATTCTATCTACGTATTATAAATTTTTGAGTATTTTTACCCGTACATCCCTCAATTTATAGTGTTTTTTTTAGTGGTAATTGTGTGTTGCCAAATTAATTTAATTATACTAATCATCGTGTTGCCAAACTTTCTTGGAGGAATCAGAACAAAATGTGTGGCGTCTGGGCTGGATTTAAAAAACGCAAATGATTATTCCACATAAAATGAATTTTATGGATTCGATCAAAACCGAAAGACCATGGATAAATTATCTGTCAATTCAAAATCTCAAAAATAAAAATTATTAATTTATAATTAATAAAATAATATTTTTTTTATTTTTATATAATTTTTTAACAAAAAATTATTTATTAATTTTTTATTAAATTTAATAAAAAATTTGTTAAAAATGATTAAAAATAAAAAGAAATCGAAATATTTTGTAGATCTTTAATTGATAGTTTTCATCTTTGAGGTCCCAAATTAATAATTTTTTCATCATTCAAATCTTAAATTGATAGATGATGAAATATATATGTCTATCTTTGAGAATTGACAATTCTCCATTATAAAATTTTCATCCTTTCTTGGTAGAGGATTAGATAATCTTCCGTTCAAAAATAATATTTGGTATCTTTCATGACCACTGTTAAATTATGATCACGTGTATTTTATTTTTAGGGCCAACTTATTTTTTTTAAACCTCAACATTTTTAAAAAGAATTTTTACGTACCCACTAACTTTTAAAAGAAGTTATTTTACCAATTTTTGGCCAAAATATAATAAAATTAAAATTAAAATTCAAAATGAAAAAAAGGAGAATTTTAAAAAGGTCAAATATATACTTATGTTCTGAACTTCGATCATTTTTCTAAATATATCTCGAACTTCACAAAACACCAAAAAAAAATATCCTGAAATTTTGATTTATTTTGTAAAAATCTCAATTTCTAGCGTCGAATTAATGACGATGCATGCCAGACTCCAGCGTGTCAAAATGATGCAAAACTTTTTTTTTTTTTTTTAAATAAAAATTGACAACGTTGTTTTATGCTTTCAACTCCATAACCATGATTTCTCGTTATCCTAAATATATCATTCTCAATAGACCAACATAATTTTAAGTTTCTATTTATTTATTATATAAATTTTTTTTTTTTTCGAATTGGGACACTTTACTATCAATTTTGTTTAAATTGAGTCTTCATGGTAACAAAATGATTAAACTAAATTGGTAGTATAGAGGCCTCATTTTGACCAAATAAAATAGAGGAACCTAATCTGAAAAAAATTACAAGTACACGGATCTCAAACAGTGTTTTGCCAATAAAATACAACATTAACTTACTTACTAAAATAGTATCTATAAAATGTGAAAATGTACCACTTACCCTTTAAATGAAATAATTTTAAATTATAAGGATGTGATTGGTATGGTGGAATAAAATGGAATAGAATGATCATTCTTATGTCCATTCACATTCCGACAATTAGTATGGTTCAAAATCGGGAATCACTATTACCGATGGAATTTTTATTCCCAAAAAAGGGGAATAGCCATTCCAATTTCCACCCACCCCCATGGATTTAGCTATTCTCAATGACCGAAAATATTAATATATGATATATTTATACATAATCGCGTCTTATAATATTATTTTATCATATTTAGAAAAATATACTGAAAATCAAATTAAATAATTTATTATTATTATTATTTTGTAGTTATTTGTATATTATTTATTTATTTCAAAAAATAATTTAAAAATATATGTTAAAATTAAATTTTGATAGCTTTTATAATTTTGTTGAAGAAAAATGAAAGTGACGCCGAAATAAATATAACATAAAAATATGTTATAATACAATATAAAATATTTATGTATTAAAATAATTTAATATATTCAAATGAAAAATTGAAATGTTAAACTGTTTTTCTATGAAGTAAAAATATTTTTATTGACTTAAGCAAATTATTATATATTGATTAATTAAATATTTTAGACTAAACTTTTTCAATAAAATAAATAAATTATAGCTTGCTAAAAAATTATAAAAAAATCACATACTAAAAAAGAAAAATGATGTTTAGATAAATAAAAAATAAATTAAGACACGTGTTGATATTTATTAGTTACCATGTACAATTTATTCAATTATAAGAAAATTTGTAAGTACATAAAATAATTATTATATAAGATAAAAAAAACTGATATTTCATTCCGTAGACATGCCAATCATAAGAATCGCATTCCATTTACACTTTCATTCCATTCATAAGTTCATTTCATTCATACATAATTTAATTATGTCATATTAATCACCTCCTAAAAAATTATGTGCATCGCACGTATTACGTATATAAATCTAATTCATTTTAAAATTCTCAATCCCGACTTAACTAATTAATTTGAAGAAAATGTGTTCGTCTTTTTTTTTTTTAGAGAAACTGCAAAATTTATAAATCAGTGAGGATTCCCCAACCAAGTGGGGAACTCCTTGTTCCAGGTAATTAAACTAGTACATTTAGCGCCAAAACTGGCGATAGAGTGAGCGACCAGATTGGCCTCACGATACATATGTCGAAAATCACGAATAGAACCATTAGCCAACAACTCTGCCAGTCTCGGCTGTTCCTCTTCCAAGTAGGGGTCGCCACCTCGATTCCCTTTAAACAATCTGATAGCCAGTAAGAAGTCCGAAAAAATGATACAAGGGACGAGATTTTCCTGGAGACACAAATCAACCCCGTGGGAAATAGCATTGATCTCAGCTTCCAAAATCGAGTTAGGTTCAGCGGTTGGTGTTGCTAAACACGCCTTAACGTTGCCCTGCCAGTCTCTGACCACCGCCCATGCACCGAAGAGGTTGTCATTCGCGTTCACCGCTGCATCCACGTCAAGTCTAAAATAGCCTTTCTCGGGTGGGTACCAAATCTTCTCCCCAACATCGACCCCAAGAGACATTGAGCACTGAAATTTCTTCATAGCCTCTTGGAATGCAAGAAGCAGCCCTCTCGATCTGTCAACACTCACCACCACTTGGAAACTTCCCCCGTGGTGTTTTTTCTTACATAAGAACCGCCAAACTTCAGCCGCCATAAACGCCCAGATTTCATAATCTTCTTTTGAGCATTTTCTAAGAATGAGTCGTCCCATCTCAATCGCAGAGATATTTCTGCCCTTCTTCAGCACTTCCTAGTACCGTGAATTCTTCCAGAAAGTCTTAACTTGATCGCAGAAGAAAATGTCATGGATGGTAGAGCCCCAATCCTTGCGGCACACCTCGTAAATGCCCAAAACTGGGACATGATGGTTCTTAAGGTTCATCGCTGTGGCCAGAAAATTGTGGTACATTTTCCATAAAAAGATTCTCATTTTTGAAGGGATATTAACTCCCCAAACCAGCCTCGACCATTCTTTGGCAGCTGCAGCAGGAGTCGATGTGGACGTCGCTCTACAAGTTTCAAAAAATCCCACCTCAGCCAGGTAACTTGATTTAACCGTGAACCTGCCCTTTTCCTCAAAAGTCCAAAAGCATCTATCCAATCCCTCCTGTTCAATGGGAACAACCACAATCCTCTCGACAAGCTCTGGTCTGAAAACAGACTGAAGCAGATCCCGGTTCCATTTTCTTTCCGCCGTAATAAATAATTCTGCCTGGAAAAGCTGGTTGTTCGACTCTTGGGGCTGTGGGAAATCATGTAAGATTCTATCCAGGAAACCATTTGTCCCAAGCCGCACCTGGTTCCTTGCCCAATTTTCCACCTCAAACCTCTTTGGACGAGAGGTCGGCTCCAACAGATTGAACGCCAGAGGTACGAGGCACCAGCACCAGCTTTCGCTTCCAAAATCGTACAATTTTTGAAGTATTTAGATTTCAATACACGCCTAAGGAAAGAATTTAGGTTCTTGACTAGCTTCCAAACTTGTTTTGCGAGTAAAGCTTTGTTAAAGGAGATGAGTTTTCGAAAACCCAAACCACCCAACTCCTTTGGGTCGCACAGACGATCCCATTTTGCCTAGTGCATTTTGTTTTTTCCAAGGAATCACCCCACCAAAATCGTGAACAAGCACGGTCGATAGCACGAAAGACTGACTCCGGGATTCTAAAGCACATCATGGTATAAGTGGGGATTGCTTGAATCACTGCTTTAATCAATACCTCTGTACCACTAGCTGAAAGAAGTTTATTTTGCCAACTCCCAAGCCGCTTAATCACACGGTCTCTGATGAAGCCAAATTGCACCGTTTTATTTCTAAGAGAGACCGTTGGTAAGCCTAAGTACAGAGAGTGGCCATCAACTTCCCGGAGCCCCAAAATTCTTTTCGCTCTCTCCGCGACCCTTTGAGGTGTGGCCGGGCTGAATGAGACCGAGGATTTCTCCAGGTTGATAAGCTGCTCTAAAGCCTATTCGTAGTGCCCGAACCAATTTCTCAAAGTTCTGCAAGCCTTATCCTCAACACGGAAGAAGAGAAGGCTGTCATCCGCGAAGAAAATGTGTGAAATTTCAGGCCCTTGGGTTGCAAACTTAATAGGCTGGATCTGCTTCCTTGCACACAGCCCCTTAAGAATAGACGAGAAACCTTGAGCGCATAACACAAACAACAAGGGAGAGAGAGGATCCCCTTGTCTGAGACCCCATGTTAGTTTAAGATCTCCATAAATGCGGCCATTCAACACAAAGGAGTAGGCACTACAGGAAAAAAACACATACACCACGCCAGATTGACCACGGTTTTGATAATAAACTGTGGTGAATTTGAGAATTACCACGGTTTTCATTAAAACAGTAGTGTATGAGCGCACTTTCTCCAAAAATGCACCACTCTTTTTAAAAAACTGTGGTCATCATCCCGAAATACACCACCGTTAGTATATGATCGTGGTATATGTGCGTGTTCTAACCTTAATTGATTCAAATTAAAGAGAGAAGGTTGAAAAATTGAAAACACCGCTCTCTCCCGCCTCTGCTTTATTTCTTCCCTTCAAAATTCATGGTGCCCGTCTCTCTACTCCCTTTTCCTCTCACTTCGAAGACTGGCGTCCAAATTTCAATTGGAGTTGCTATTGCGAGTGGATTTTGGGTTTTGATTTTTGGACTGAGAAGGGAAGTTCTTGCCTTGCCTGGCTTTACGTCGCTAGCCGGTTTGTTTTTATGATCTTTTTCTATTATTTTCTACTAATCTTACTTCAAATAAATGAAAGTGAAATTAGGGTTGACGGGTTGAGCAAATTTTTGTATCTATCTATTTAATTTAATGATTTCTCTCATTTTATTATGCGTGTCAGTTGAACAGAAAGCTACTGGAAAATTTATTGAAGAAGAATTCTGATCAGGTTTAAATTCTGTAAACATTAAAAGGAAGTAGTAGTCTTGGTTTGTTGTTGCGTTTTCTTTTTTATCTGTAGTTTGGAATGAGGAAACTTGATCTTTATTGTAACCATGAAATTTTCAAAGTTAAAGTAGAAATTTGAATAGTCGAATGAAGGGGGGATAAAAAAGCTTGAGAATATAGATACTGAGCAAGAGAGAAATTCAGTGGTGTTTCAGTAGACAATTGAGGAGGGCAGTTCACAATCTTGGTTCTTCCACTGAGGTATTGTTTGATCTTTCACGTTTTTACAAAGTAAAAATGATGATATGAAGAAAAAAGGTTAGTTCTTTAAGAACAAAGAGACAATTTTTTTTGCAGAGATATGGGGAAATAACCCTGACGAGATTCTTGATTACAAGATCATTTGACATAGACAAGGCTGCAAAGATGTTTATGCAGTGGCAGAATTGGAGGGCTTCTTTTGTGCCCCTAAATCACATCCCTGAATCCGAAATTACTAATGAATTAAACGCAGAAAAAATATATTTGCAAAGCTAGCAAGCATTTTCCTGCCAAGGATCCACTTCAATTTAAGAGTTATTTTTTTTGGGGGGAGGGTTTGTTTAGGTTCTTATATTTGATTTATTAGTCAATATGATCTGTGATTTTAGTTTGTATGGATTCGATCATAGTGTTTGTAGGCTGATGCTTGCCTTAACCTTTTGTCATGTAATTATAATCTGACCAATGAATTTTAGTTTATCTTATTTGTTGATTAAAAGAATGATAAAAGGTTAAAGAATTCTGGAGAATTTTAAAGATTGTTCACCAATTGTTTTTTCTGATGTGGGGCCATTAGTGATATCAATTTAAAAGTGACGATCCTTCATAGTTGGGTAATATCTACCACCTATCACTACTTGTATCTTTTTCATCTTCATTTTCTAATTTACTCATATCTTAATTGATTACAAGAAAACCTTAGGTAACCGCTGTCCTTCATGCCAGTTCTGTTTATTACTCCTCGAACAGTCTTAATCAGGTCAGTTCATCTCAGGATTTATTGCTGCACATGCTATGCTCAAACTGTGCAACTGTGGAAAGACTGGACAATTTAAATGAAGTTTGCTTGTGCTGAAATATATAGCACTGAGGCGTGTGTAATTAATTGATATGATCCTGGCTATATGAGGAGATCTCAAATTGGTTATTTATATTGAATTGTTGATTCACTAGAACTGCTTCAAAACTTGTCTAGTTCTTGTAGAGCAGATATAGCGAATTTAAATTAAAATGGCGAATTAGTCGAACTAAGGTATGTGTAATCAATTGATATGATCCAGGCTTTATGTGGATATTTCAAATTAGTTATTTATGTTGAATTTTTGATGAACTAGAACTGCTTGTGAACTCAGGTGGTCTCGTTGCTGCCGATGCCTTTGGTAAACATTTTTCTTTTTCTTGATTCACTAATGTTAATTTATTGTGGAGTTGCTGATGGAAATCTTACTTTTTTTTTTCTTCTTCTTTGTTGTTGTTGTTGTTGTTGTGTAGGGTATGAAGCTCCAAAGCTGAGGTATATTTAAGTTTCTTGATCATTTAGTTGTTCTTGATTTTGATTTTAGATTTAAGATAATTTTTTAACTTTTCTTGCAACTGGGAGCAGAAACAGACAACCTTGCACGACCTGAGCTGTTGAAAAAGCTTGGGAAAGTTTTATCAGCAAAATTTGAGGCAAGAATTAAGGCTTATTTAGACACCCTTTTTTTAGTTAAATTGGAAATCTGATCAAGAATGTAAATGAGTGTGATTATGCAGATTGATAGCTTTGTGAAGATATTTCCTGGTGTTGGGCATGGATTGACTGTGAGATACGAGGATGACAAATTTGCTGTGAAGAGTATGTTATTTGCTCATCTACCACTCTTTCCCCATTCATGCTATTCTTTATTTTGATTGTAATCATAACATTTCTTTGCATTTAACTGTTTACTTGAGGCATCTTAATTGGTTATATAACTAGAATGTTCTTGTTTCAGCATGAGTCTCTGAGAAAATATATTAAGTGGCTAGAAATCTCTCATCATTATTATGTGCCTGACATGAGCAAGCTTTCTGGAATTCATGCAAAGTTTCTCAATTATTCAGTTTTAGTCTCTCATCTCTGCATATCTTTCAAGTCATATTCATCGTCACATCATTAGCTATGTTGCAATGCTCATTAACTGTCTTCTTTATGACAGTCTCATTTTTATAACACAATTATTCTCTATGGTATTCAGGCTTGTGTTCACTTTAATCACGGTCAATATTCTGAAGCACTTGAGTTATACAAGGTTCATCCATTTTCCTCTATTCTATTTTTGGCATGTAATTTATTAGTTTTTTCATTCCATTTATTCTCATCCTATTTATTTTTATTTGCTTGATTTTTTCATTCCATTTATTGTACCTATATTATTTCTTCTTTATTGGACCCATATTATGCTCAGGCAATGTTATTGTACCTAGATTGCATTGTGGAATTTGTTGCATCTTTAAATGAATGATTTTTATTTAATCTTGCAGCAATTAATGTCTCTCGAGATCATAAACCAGACCAAACTGATGAGAGACAACAGATTGAAGAGGCTGGAGGTTTTGTGATGTGGGCCAGTAAAGAGTTTCGTAACCTTTTTTCAGTCTAATATCTTTTGCAGGAGTGATCATGTTCTGATTTTCTCATCATCTAAATATTCTCTGCCGGAACTTGGAGGGTTGGAGGAGTGCTTGCTATATCTCGTGCATTTGGTGATAGACTACTAAAGCAGTAGGTGGTCGCCGATCCAGATATTCAGGTGCACTTTGGGACTTGCTCCAGAGAATGTTCCATTAGCATTAAAAATTATGTGAATTATAAAATTGGCTACCATTCATAAAGTTTGACTCGGTTGGGGACCTTTGAAAATTTAGATTTCCTTGTTAATGATACCTTTTTTATATTGACATGATAAGATGTTTTGAAACCCCTTTACAAGATTGTAGTTACGTCTAGATTCTTTTTAGGTACACCTTCATTCATCGTTCAGTTTACTCCATTTTTTGCTCGTGTTCAATTACTAAAACTGCTTATATGTTTCTTCTTATGGACAAAATATATACTATATTTTTATTTATGTATGTGTGAACATACAGAGTGGAGAAGAAGTAGCCATCAAGTTGGTATGTTTCAGATTTTGAATTCTTATTGAAGATAGAAAATTAACTGCTTGGGCTATGCATCCTCGAATACTTTGGTCTCTACTAGTCTTCTACTCAGACAATTATGTTTCTTTATTCTACTTATACAGGTGGGAGGGTCTTGGTGATGTTGTCAAAAGTCTTTCACGAGCTGTTTAGGATATGAACCATAATGTCGAAATCATTCTCCCAAAGTATGACTACATGAAGTTTAGCCATGTAAGTTTCAGAATGCTTCTTTTTCCCTATGGTTTAAGTATTAATATTTTGGACAAAGTCTCTTTATATTTCTTATAATGTGTTTGGAGTAGAGTTTCTGCCATATGCTTGACTTGATTTTACTTTCAATGTCATTGAATTGAGAATTCTTTAAGAAAAATCCATACAAGGACACAGATGAGAAAACCCCTTGTAACATTTCCAGTTTTCAATTAAAATTTGGTGTTCCATTGTGATATATGAGTTATTTCGTTCAAGTGTTGGGACCTGATTAGGTATTACTGTTATAACTGATTATATTGCTGAAGCTTGTTTTTGAAAAGAGTAACCTGTGTGTATGTGGTCACATCAGAATCCTTAGATTTTATTTGAAACTATATGTTGTTGAAGAGGTTAAAGAGGTATCTAGAAAATACTGCTTTTTGATTCCTTATTTATGTAGCGTGCACATTTTTTTGTTCCTTGTATTTTAGTTTTTTTCCTTCTCTAGGCACAAAACAAACACTTAGAATGTAATGCAAAGATAGAATGTAATATGACGAGCCATAAGGTATTTGTGCATGTTCCTTCTTTGGAAGATTTTTGCTAATGTCATGAAATCTTGTAGAATGCTACTCACAAAAGCCATAAGATTTTTGTGCATGTTCCTTCTGAAATTGCTGCACATGAAGTTGAAGAAATTGGTATGTTGCTGCAAAAGAAATGTTCATCTTCTTTAGTATATGTAATTGTGTATAGTGTTTTAGGTTAATATATCCCGTAATTGTTTTACGATTTTAAGGCCTTGTAATTAATTACTTGTCTTTTGACATGTTGCAGGGTATTGTGAGCTAATCATCTCTCCTTTATTTCTTCAATATATCGGAGCTAGCTAATGGAACTAGTAAGATCTTTGTAATAGAACTTTGAATTTGTTTAGTAGTTTTTTAACAAGCAATACGGATATTTCTTGCAATGAATTTTATATTTTGGATAAGATATTGTATTTTAGATGAGATTTTGTATTTTGAATGAGATTTTTGTATTTTGGATGATTATTATTTCTATAAAATATTTTTTAGTTTGGGATTATACATGCTAGATAAAAATCTATCAAGGGATTTAAAAATAAAATAATAAAATCATAAAATTAAATAAAAAATAAAAATATACCACGGTTTTAATGGTGAACCGTGGTAAATTTACCACGGTTTTATCGAAATCGTGGTAATTTTACCATGGTTTTTTAAGAAAATCGTGGTAATTTTACCACGGTTTTTATAATTCGTGGTAAACTTACCACGGTTATACTTTAAACCGTGGTGATTTTACGACGACTTTTTGTAATCGTCGTAAATTTACCATGGTTTTTCATAAATTCACCACAGTTTTTTAAAAACCGTGGTAAAATTACTATGGTGAATAACCGTGGTGTATGCAACCATCGTAAATTAACCATGATTTTATTAAAACCGTGGTAAAATTATCACGGTGATTACCCGTGGTGTATGAGCGTGTGCATAGACGACGCCCACCTAGACCACGGTTGGAATTTGTCATACACCACGATTATTACCCGTGGTGTATGAGCTTTTTTCTTGTAGTGAGGAGACCGAGTTCATACATCTCTTCACAATCTTCACAAAACGCGTTGGGAACTTTATGTGAGTAAGGATGGCTTCAATGAACTCCCACTCAACACGATCATATGCTTTACTCATATCCAGTTTGAGCGCAGTGTGACTCGTCTTCCTCCCTTTATTCTGGAGCCAGTGCATACATTCAAAACCCACAGAGATATTGTCGGTGATCTGCCTCCCACTGATGAAGGCGCTCTGGTTTTCATCCACCACCTCGTGGAGCACTCTTCTTAAGTGACTGACAACAACTTTGGAGACTAACTTGTATGTCGTATTACACAAACTAACGGGGTGGTACTCCTTGACTTTCCTTGGCTGGTCACATTTTGGAATGAGGACAATAAGAGTTTTATTCCAGTCTTGTAAGCTCTCCCCGTGATTAAGGACCCCCAGGACCGCATAAGTTACCGCTTCACTGATAACCGGCCAGAATTTTTGATAGAAACGTGTAGAGAAACCATCGGGTCTCGGAGACTTTGATGGATGCATTTGAAACAACTCACGGCGTACTTCAGCAGCTGTGAAGGGCTCATCAAGAGTAATTTGACTGCTGTGGCTGAGCTGAGAGTCAACAAAGTTCATCACCTTAGAGATGTCATTGTAATACCCCAGCCTCTCACTAATTAATGATTATCTCGATAAAATTATTATATTTTTATCTACATGTCAATTACATTTATTTGAGTATAGATTTTAGCATGACTATGTCTATAATTGTTTACTAGATATATGATAATAGTTTCTAGTTACATAATAAATTGAATAAAATATATAGATTGGTATACATGTGTGTATTCTAGTAAGTCTTAGAGATAAATGTTATATATATATATATATATATTAATGATTTCTAGGTACATTTATATATAGAGAATAAAAGGTACGTGTATATATATACATATAGAATTTTAGTGTATATATATATATGTATATATATATATATATAAGTTGACGCATACACACTCATGCCTTAAGAAATACTAGAAAGATGTAGTGTATATATATAAATATATATATATATATAAGTGTGTGTGTGTCTACGTGTTGCTTGGGAATGGATGATAGGTGTAACTTGTAGGGCTAGTGTTATGTATATATATATTAGTATGGGTACACGTGTATATATATATATATGTTACCTTTGATTAGGATAAGTATATATAACCTAATCTATTAATATTATAAGCTAAGGCACTACAGTAATATATATATATATCTACATACCTATCATATAATCATATAAAACGAAGTTTAAGGAAAGAAAAATATCAAGAGACGTGAAGAAGAAAGTTTCAGTTCGAACACAGGTTAGTTTAGTTAAAATTATTAAGCAAATTCAATTATTTATATTTTAGCTTGTTATTAGTTTCCTTAATAATAATAATAATATTTTAATATGTATATATATAGACAATTAATTAGATATAGTATATTTAGTTGCTTCCACTTGTGGTGTCTCTAGTAGTCATACGTGTCTTTAGGGGAATTATAGATGATGTGGCTTGAGGTGGTGGATGATGGGTCTTGCACTAATCAAATACTAAGCATAAAAATAACAAGGTTGCAATTCTTTTAGTATATTTTTCAGCATAGTTTGCAGAGAAAGGATTCAATTAAATCTAACTAGTTAAAAAAAAAAAAGGTTATAGATTTGTAGTTTAGTTTTTAGAATAGAATTTGTATTATCAGTAAATTAATTAATGCTCAAAGTAGTTTAATATTTTAAAATTATCAGATTAATTATGATAATGTGCATATGTTATATTTTCTATAGGTTAAGGCAATGGATTTAATTAGGTCTCAATAGTAAATAGTGAATTAAAATTTCTATTTGTGAAATAACTATTATATTAAATGTCTAATAAAATAATAGAGTTGATCAAATATATTTTAAAAGGAATATTAGGGATTAAGTCTTTGAGATGGGTTATTTAGTTAAACTAAACAAAAATTGGTTATTGTAGGCCTAGAAGAGCTAGCAGAACTTGAGCAAAACCAACCCAGAATTTGAAAGCTTATCTTCTATCCAGGTGGGCTACTATATATTTGCAAATTGTATCTTTCGAGTTATTAAGCTCTGCTTTGTTAAAATTGCATATGTGACTATCTGTGTTAAATATTTACGTGCTACTGTATGTTGTCGGAGTCTCATATACCAGCGCTGTGTCAATGTGAGTAGCTACAGTATGCATGCTTTATTTGTCCTGCCCTACTCCTTGTCGGTGAGACAAAAATGAAACACTTATGGGTTATACTCATTGGGTATACTTGGCCATACTCAACTTTACGCGTGGTGATGTAGTACGGGTTGCGGGCAGTGACTGGTTACCCTCTTAAGCGCTTCACGATAAAATGTTTTGGTGAACTTAGGTTGCTTTAAATTTTGAAACCTCCTAAGCTTCACTACCTGCATGAACACAGATAGATTACTTTAACAAAATGATTTGCATAACTTGTATTGTAAAAACTTGCCCACTGAGTGCACTAGTACTCAGCCCAAATATTTTCAAATATTTTTCAGGTCAGTAGGCTGGCGCGTAGAGGTGACAATGCTGAGAGATGGGCTTTTGTTGTTTATGTATTTTCCCATTGTCTCTTTTTGTTAAATATTTTGTTGATAATGAGATCTCCGCGCTTGTAATATCCTTTTGTTAAACACTAAGAGCTCTGATCTTGGTGTTATGATTATGTATATATATATATATTATTATACAGCATGTTTGATTATTCTGAGTCTTCTATTGAGATGTTATTAATCAGGTTACCCCCTTTTCTTTCCCGCTTCTTAATTCCAATCCCCGTGGCATCCATTTCCACGGTCTTTCGAGACCGGGGCGCTACAGTCATCCTTAGAAGGAGCAGATGTTGTATAGAGTTCTCCAAAGAAGCTTGAAATTTCTGCCAGCATCTCATGCGGTTCCTGTACCCACTCTCCATTTGATCTTTCAAGGCCGAGAATTCTATTTCGCTTGCGTCTAGCTGAAGCATAAGCATGGAAGATAGGCCTGTTCCTGTCTCCTTGCGCCAACAAAACTGTACGAGCCCTTTATTGCCAATGGGATTCCTCCATGCTTAATTTGGTCGTCAACTCCTCTTCTATCTCTTTCATCCGGGCACCACTCATGTAGTATTGTCCGCTGTCAAGGAGATGAACTCTCCAATCCGAGCTTTTCAATTTTCTTCCTGAGTTCATCGAATCTAATGCCTGCCCACTGTTTCAAAAAACTGCCCACCTGCTTTAATCTTTCTGGAAGTTGGGTAATATGATCCTTACTATCCCAGTGCTGCAGGAAGTCAGACACAAAGGATGAGTCCAAAAACCATTTGTCCTCGAAGTAGAACCTCCGCAAGCCCCTAATCAAGTGCCGTTGCTTTAGATGCAGTACCCAGATAAAAATTGGCCAGTGATTAAACCTATACAAATCTAAAACCCGAATCTACGCCTCAGGAAAAAGACCCATCCAGCTCTCATTAATGAAAACCCTATCCAGTCTTTCCCACACTTCTTCACCATTCTTCCTTCGTTTAAACCATGTCATTGTTTGATCCCCTTGCAATGCTTCGAAAAGGCCACACTCCTCCACAGCTTCCCGAAAAGAAGCCATTTGGGAGTGGGATCTGACCTTGCCTCCAATTTTCTCAGCTTCGAACAGCATTTCATTGAAATCCCCACCCACAAGCCAGGCCATTCCCTCCAAACCCTTATCAAGTGCTAATTTTCGAAGTAAATCCCACGAGAATCTCCTTAAGTGGGCTTCAGGATTTCCGTAGAACCCCGTAAATCTCCATTTCTCATCCTTCCAGCAACCCTGACAATCAATGTGGCCTTAAGAGTAAGACCGAATTGTAATATCCACAGGGTTACGCCAAAGCAACATCAACCCTCCCTTGCTTCCAATCGCATCAACCACAAACATTCCCTCGAAATTAAAACGTGCTTTCCACCATGAACACTTTGAGCCTTGTAATTTAGTTTCACTAATAAACACCAAGACTGGGCTAGTCTCTTTTAGGAGCCTCCTTAGTTCATGGAATGCCCGGCTGCTCCCCAACCCGCGAGCATTCCAGACTAAAGCATTCATTGAGCTCGGCGGGACTGATTATCAGTCACCGCCGTTATTGCCAGCTCTAATTTTGGGACCATCTCACCGAACTTCAATTTCTTACCTCTTTTCTTATCGGGGGAGCCCTCATAAAAAAGCTCCCCCCTCTTCTTCCCGAGCAGACGAGCAGAAAGAGAAGATACAGGAAGACACATTTTCTTTTTCTCTCTCGCACGCCTCATCCAGGACATGGCCCCCTCACATCGACCTCTCGAAGGGGACGCCAAGGGAACCACAATCCGAGCCCTATCTTCCTCAACAAATCTCGCAAGCCTACTTTTGAAAATGTGTTCGTCTTAAGACTAGCTAGTTGGAAGGCATTGATCATAGCAAAGGAAAAGTGCTCGCAAACTAAATCAATGCCTGACATAATTCCCAGGTATGAATTTCTTATTTTGTCGGTCTTCGATTCTTAAAGGTTGTGGTGAATTAACTTTTTTTATTATATGTATATAGATGGTTCAAATCTTAACCATCATTCCATGTAGAAACTATGATCCAATAATAACCACACATCTCATTAATATGAATGGTCAAGATTGAATTTCTAATTCAGGGGTCTAATTGCAAATTCTCCATCTTTTCAAATCCTATTAGATTTGGACTGCCATTTTGCAAGAATCCATTTTTGGAATGCATTTATTACACCAGTTCATGTTTCCACAAAGCATCAATTGGCCGACATCTTTACCAAATCCCTTGCAGGTGCTCAATTTCAATTCTTACTCTCCAAACTTTCACTTGGTGACATTCATCAAGCTCAGTCTGTGGGGGATGCTGATTTTTCAAGCTAAGGAGTCCATGCAGCAGCAAGAGTTCATGTAGTAAGGGAGCACCAGGAGTAAAGCATGCATGCATGTGTAGAAGTGTAGGAAGGCAGTGAATGTAGCTGAATAAACTGGAGCTATTCCCTCCAAGAATAATGAAGCTCTCCACATGGCAATCAACCAACATGAAGGCAATGGACCACAACAGCTTCCTCACCACCGTTGGATTAAAGATGACACGGATTGAGCTTTGTAAACCTTAGATTTCTTAGCTTAAGCAGCACGCTGCTATGTAGTATAAATAGAAGAAAAACCAGTTTTGATAACTGATTGAGAATAATACAGATTTTACATATGAATAAAATTGCTTCTTTTCCTTAAAATCTACAAATTAGCATCACCATCTAGAAAAACCGTTAAAGTTTGGACATTTTCAAAAAAATTGCTAAAAAAAATCAACTCCTTCTCTCTCCCTTCTCCGCATTTCCCACATATTAGCCCATGCCACTGCTGCAACCAGTGGCGGAGCCAGGATTCCAACTGAGGGGGGCCCAACAAATAATATAGAAACTAACTTTAACTTAAAAAATAAAAATAAAAGTTAATGATATGTAATTTTTTTAAAGTAGTGCGCATAATTCCAAATACATAGCAACATTCAAAAATCCAAAAGTAAAATTATTACATCATAACATTTCTCTTCTATTCTTCATCTTCTGAAACCTCTGCATAATAGCTTCATTGGGGACATCAACAAATACATCTCTCTCGATGTAAGTTACTAAGCAATCATTCAATAATTCATCTCCCATTCGATTGCGTAGTGAACTCTTGATGATACTCATTGCTGAAAAAACTCTTTCTACTGTAGCTAGGACTGTCAAAACTAGCCTGGCCCAGTGGGTAGGCCTGGCCTGCCTGTTATTTTTGTTGGGCCTGCCCATTAAAATGGAGGCCTGAAAGAAATTGGGCCTAAATGGCCCGGCCTAACTGGGCCTACGGGCTATCGGGTCTAGGCTAAAATAGCCTATCGGGTTTAAACTAAAAAAAAATCTGAAGTCCCTCAAATTCACATCGATTCAGTGAAGAACACAGACGCCGCACGCCACCCTCTCATCTCGCCGCCGCACAGTGGCCACCACCATTACCACCGGCCACCGCCACCGGCCGACACCAGTCAACAAACCAACCGGTTGTGGTGGGGGGGACGCACCTTCTCGGATCGAGAGGATTTGTTCTTGGATGAGCAAGAGCCGATTAATTCTGGATTCATATCATTTCTAGATGGCGCCGCCTCCTCCGCGGCGGCGGCGGCTGCGCTAGCTGTTGCAGCGCATGTGTGATTGGATCTGCTCGGATCTGATTTGTAATATTACTGGACCCGGAAGGTACGCAAGTATAGTTAGGATCTCGAATTTAATTGAGTTTCATTCGTCTAAATTGTAATATTTGTTCGCTCACCGGGAATAGCGAAATTTGAGTGCGATCTATCCATAATTCTTCTAGTTTTGAAATGGGTGTTATTTCTTTTCTCCTTTCAGTGTTAGTGGAAAGAAAGAACACACACACACATGATGTTTGATTCGTGATCCATAATTCTTCTAGTTTTGAAATTGGTTCTTCAGTTTCATCGAAAATAAGTATGGGAGCGCTTATTTTGAGTTTTTTTTTCCCAGTTAAATGTGCTTTTTTGTTTTGGCAATTTGGGCACTCTAAGAATACTCTTTCTGGTTTATTGACAGCAAATTGTGATTTTTTCTTAGTTTTTGGATGAGTTGAAGTTGGGAATTTTGATTGGTCTGAGGCGAATCTTGATAGTTTTAAGTCCTTTTTTGGTGTTTGAATTTTCTATATGCTTATTTACTTGATCAACGTGAGATATTAATTTGGCATTGTTAATTTTTCTTTAATGTTTGTAATAAATAGAGCTTCATTATTATGCTTAATTTTGGTGTTTCTGCTTTATTTATTTATTATTATTTATGGCCTTTTTTAGCGGCTATTTTTGTTGAAGTATTTAGGTAATAGCAAATTTGATTCTAATTTGGACTTTAATTTTAATTTCAGGGATTTGAAATGGATGTGATACAAACTTTGGAGGATGTGGATTATGAGTTGCAACTGTTGGAATCTGTTTCTACTCGTGTTTCCACTCCTAATAGTGCTAAGAGCCCAGAGAGTAACAAGAAGAGTATTGCACCTACAGGTACACATACTTCTAGCACTTTTGATGATCGTGGTGGTTCTAAGGGTAAGCGTAGGAGTGGTGGTTCTAAGAGTAGGAGTGGTAGAGTAGACAATTTGGGTGGTGGAGATGGGAAAAGAATTAGATCTGAGGTTTGGAAATACTATACAAGGCTTGGTAAAATAAATGGGGTAGAGAAATGTGAATGCAAAAATTGTGGTAAATTGTATACTTGCAACCCAGATTCTGGCACCAATCATTTGAAGCGTCATTCTGAGAAATGTTTAAAAACCCCTCTTAAATATCATGATGTGGGAGTAATGTTGGATAACCAAACTACACTAGCGAAGACGTGGGCATTTGATAGTAAAGCTTATCGAGATGCATTGGCTAGGAGTATTATTCAACATGATCTTTCATTTAGCTATTGTGAGTATGATGCAGTGAATGCTTTGAACAAAGTATTGAATCCTGATTTCAAACCCATAAGTAGGAACACTGCAAAATCTGATTGTATGAATGTGTATCTAATTGAAAAGGATAAACTGAAGAGCTTGTTGGGTGGTATTTCTGGAAGAATTTATTTGACTTCTGATGTTTGGACTGTCGTTACTACACAAGGTTATATGACTGTAACGGCACACTATGTTGATGACAAATGGAAGCTAAATACTAAATTACTTGCATTTTGTGATTTAGATCCTCCTCATTCGGGTTTGGAATTATCAGGAAAAGTTCTTGGGGTGCTTAGAGATTGGGGAATAGATTCCAAAATATTTTCACTCACTTTAGATAATGCAACTTCCAATGATAGCATGTCAAGAATTTTAAGAGAGAGACTTAATTTGCAAAGTAGTTTGTTATGTCAAGGTGAGTTTTTTCATGTTAGGTGTTGTGCACATATTTTGAATATCATTGTTCAAGATGGTTTAAAAGTGGCGGATGATGCTTTGAAAAAAATTAGAGGAAGTGTTAAGTATGTGAAAGCTTCGGAGGGGAGGTTGAGGGAGTTTCAAAAATGTATTCAAGAGGTGCAGTTGGGTGATGTTGGTGGGGGTTTCTTGAGGCTGGATGTATCCACTAGATGGAATTCTACATATTTGATGCTCGAAAGTGCTATTAAGTATCGTCTTGCATTCACTTGTATGAGCTATAATGATAAACATTACAAGCTTTGTCCAACTGATGAAGAGTGGGTAAGAGTAGAGAAAATATGTGCTTTTTTGGCCCCATTTTATCACATTACCAACTTGATATCTGGATCATCATATCCTACCTCAAATTTGTATTTCATGCAAATTGCAACTATAGAAATGAAGTTGAATGAATTTGTAACTTGCCAAGATGAGGTGATTAAGGATATGGCTGCAAGCATGAAACTCAAGTTTGATAAGTATTGGGATGAGTATAGTGTTACTCTTGCACTAGGATGTGTTCTTAACCCAAAGACAAAGTTGCAATTCTTGACTTTCGTCTATAAGAAAATTTACCCACAAGATTTTCAAGGAAATGTGGATAGGGTAAAGGGAGCTTTGTATAAACTCTTTGGTGAATATGCACGAGTATGTTCTACTCCTCTTAGTTCAAAAGAGGTTCACACTCATTCACAAGTACATCCAATGACAAGTGGAACAAGTTCATCATCTATTTCAGATCCAGAGGCAGTCATATATAATGTAAGTTATCTATACTAAATATATAAGTTGATAAATAATATATAAATAAATTTTGGTATGTTTACATTTTGTTCATTTAATTGTAGGAGTTTGTTGAAGAGCTGCGTCAAATGACTTCAAATGAAGGTAAATCTGAACTTGATATATACTTGGATGAGAAGATTATTGAATTAAATGTAGATGTGCTAGAATTTTGGAGATTGAATAGACATCGATTCCCTCGACTAGCAATTATGGCTTGTGATATTTTAAGCATTCCAATCACAACAGTAGCTTCAGAATCTACATTTAGCATTGGTGCTCGTATATTGAATAAGTATCGAAGTTGTTTGCTTCCTGAAACCGTACAAGCTCTCATTTGTACTCGTAATTGGTTACATGGTTTTTCTGAAACTGAAGCTACTACATCTAAAGGTATTTTTTTATTAATCTATTATATTTTTTTCATTTATAATTGTTTTATTGAATTATAAGCCTACTAACTTCTCTTCCACTTACCAAATTTTTAAATTGAAATGTGCAAGATGTGGAGGAGATACAGGTGTTTGAGGCCGGTTCCAACATGCTTGATGATAATTGATGAGTGGTGGCATATTGGCATCATTTTTCACTTGTGTTTACTTGCTTTTAAATTTTTAATTTACTATTAATGTATTTAAGACGATTATTATGTATTTGAGACTTTTATTGTTACGTATTTGAGACTCTAGTTATGTATATATTTGGTCTTTTTTAGACTCTTTATTGATATGTATAATTTTATGTTTTGTTTATTAGTCACATAAATAAAGTTTGATATAGTGATTTGAATTAATGTTAAAATGGTAAAGTGAAAATGATTTGAAAGATAACATTTTACTTAGAAAATTATGCGAAAATTATGCGAAAATTAGCTGCAAAATCAGCCGTGAATACTAGCTAGGAAAACAAAATATGAGGATTTAAAAAAAAAAAGGACTGGGCCTCTATTTGACCCAATAGCCCTGATTGGCCTGCCCATGGCCTGAATATTACAGCCCATCAAGATTTTAGGCCAGGCCAGCCCAGCCCAATTATGGCAGGTGGCCTGATGGGCTTGGACTGGGCTGGGCCAGGCTATGTATTTGACAGCTCTAACTGTAGCAGTAGCAACTGGTAAAATCAAAGACAACTTAAGTAACAAAAAAACCAATGGAAAAATAAGATGTTTCCTTGTAGCAACCATCTTTTGAGCAAGATCTCCAATCCCCGATATTTCTGAGAAGTTTTCATCCAAACGTACATCTAAAATAAAGTTCTCAAGTTGTGTCTCAAGTTCATAGATCGTAACATCAGAAAATTCACATGGGTAGAACTTTGCAAGTTGAAGTAGCTTCTTCTTGTCAAATGAAGAAAATGAATCTCTAGGATCGAAGCATGCCATACATAAAAGCAATTCAGTATTTGCTTCATCAAAGCGTTGATTTAACTCTTAAATTTGCATGTCAATCACACAATAAAACAAATCTACTCGATAGTGGTGAAGATTTGTCATCTTTTCCGTTCTACGTCTTTTTCTTCCCCGAGCAACATATTCATCATCCATATTTAGCACAAATATCTCATGTTTGCTACAAAACTTGGAAACTTCACCTAACAAAGTCTCCCAACCATCATCTCTCATTGTTTGCAACCGAATTTTTAACACTTTAACAAGATTCATTGCACTAACAATATCTTGATCCTTCCTTTGTAGCACTTGAGATAGTTCATGAGTGATCCCCAAAATTTGTCTCATTATATGTAACACAAAGACAAACTCAAAGCGGTTCAAAATTTCTAACAAATCAATGGCTTCAGCCCTCTGTGCATCATTATTACCACTATCCCCAATAAATTCAAGAACATCAACAGCAGAAGAAAATAAATGGATCAAGTTAATGAAAGTACCATAATGAGAACTCCAACGAGTATCTCCTGGACGCTTCAATGCCATTTTCTGATTCAGTCCTCTTCCAGTTTTAATTTCATCATTTGCAATTCCTTCAATGATTTTCTCCATTTGCTTCTCTCGAAGCATATCTCTGCGCTTACAAGAAACTCCAACAACATTACATACACAAGTGACATTGTTACAAAAAGACCCAATAATAGTGTGATTTTTAGCAACAGCTACAATTGTGAGTTGAAGTTGATGAGCAAAACAATGGACATAATAAGCAGTAGAATTCCTCTTAAGTATCAAACTTTTCAACCCTTTGAATTCACCTCTCATGTTGCTTGCACCATCATATCCCTGACCTCTCAGACTAGAAATGCTCAAACCATGATTGGAGAATAAAGAATCAATAGCTTTCTCAAGCGATGTTGCAGTTGTGTCACTAACATGAACGACACCAAGAAACTGTTCAATGACACATCCAATCTTATTCACATAACGTACAACAACTCCCATTTGCTCTTTGATCGATACATCCCGACATTCATCAACTAAAATAGAGAAAAAATTATTTCCGATATCCTCTATGATAGCTTTTGTTGTCTCAACTGCAGCTGCATTTATAATATCTTTCTGAATCATAGGAGATGTAAGTTTGAGATTTTCAGGAGCATTTTTCATTGCAATATTATTGATTTCTTCATTGCATGAAGCAAGCACTTTCAAAAGCTCAATGAAGTTTCCCTGATTTAATGAATCTTTTGACTCGTCATGCCCTCGAAAAGGTAATCCTTGCATAATAAGGTAGCGTAAAGACATAATTGATGCATTTAATCGACAACGATAATCAAGGTTGGATTGATTTGACACATTTGAAAAAACCACTTCAATATGTTAAACTTGATTCATCAAATCTTGACATGCCAATCTACATTTATTATGATCACTATTATGGTCACTAACATGATCTCTCACTCTTTCTTTCTTGTGCCAAATATTAAAACCCTCAGAAACAAATGCATCATGCCCCCTTTCACTACGCCCCGTTGAAAAATGATAGCAATATAAACAAAATGCTGCATCTTTTGCAATGCTATATTCCAACCAAGTATTGAATTCATCAAACCAAGATACGAGAAATTTACGATATCGATCTCCATCTATCGTTTGAGGAAAAACATGTTTGCGTGGTTGACATGAACCTTTTAATAAGTAAGCTCTACGAATCTGCTCTATTAAGTCTGGTGGATAGCTCGTGATATTTGGTCGAAGTCCGGGATCACTAGGAAGGTTCTCTAAATCAACTTTGATATTTTCTTACTTTGATGATTCTTGGGGTTCAACAAGTGTAGGTTTAGTAACCGATGAAGATGATGCCTCCACAATAGGTGATATTCTACTATAAAATCGTTCCATTTATCTAAGCAAAAAATAAACCAAAATTAGAAACTAACAAAATTTAGTTTAAACTAACTTAGACTCAATTTAGTAGCTAAAAATCAGTAAATTGATGTAATCGGTTTTACAGAGATGTTGACAAGTAGAAAAAAGGATGAAAAATATGTATTTAGTGGGGGCAAAGACAAACTGTTCCCACTTTGAACTAGTAAAAGGGGAATAGCCTATGAAAGCCACTGCACAGCAGCATCACATTTAGACACACAAGTACAATTGATAATCAATTAGAAATCACCCACCAAATTCAACGGCAAGCATCAATACATGAAATCACCCACCAAATTCAACAGCAACTCAACAAGCATCAATACCAATTATACAATCCAACTTCGACCAAAAATCTATCAAATTCGCAACACGGCAACACCCAACTCAAAAAGATAAGCAAATTAATAGCAAAAAGATAAGCAAATTAATTAAATTTATTCAACAAACAAACTATACATACATATTATGACATATTGACATATTCAGCTAAGTGCCGATTTTCTCAATTTAAATCTGAAGCAAACTCCCCAAACCAGAAAACAGCCAACTTGAAATAATAACTCAAACTTTTGAATAACAATTGGAAAGGAATCAAGACTCTAGAACACATAGCAATTCATAATCAATTAGAAAACATTGAAAGAATAATTTTACCTTAATTGAGATAGTTAGAGGCAGTCAGGCAGCGGATTTTTTAAGATGTGAGGGCGTGAGGCGAACTTTTTAGAGCTTGAGAAGAGCATCTGTGATTTGTGAATGTGATGTTGAACTTTCTTCCAGATTAAGTAGAGGTTTGGAAACCCGATTAATGATGCCGTTGCAGGTGATTCTTCTCCGTCTGTAGGCTGTAGCTGTGGTAATCTGGTTTGGGTGATTGTATATTGTAGAATGTAGAGTGAAGAAGCAGCGACAGGGCCAGAATATTTTTTTTTTAGGTTAAACATGTAAAATTACATATATACCCTTAATTTTTTTTAAATTTCAGGGGGGCCCAGTGCCCCCCTTAGCCTCCTTATAGCTCCGCCCCTGGCTGCAACCATGAGCGTCGTTGTCTTCGACTCACAAAACCACAACCAACATTCCCACACACAAATAAAGAACGACATCACCATCGCCGTCGGAAGCGACATCCATTTCCTAATCTTGGACAACGACACATTTTCCTGGAAATTAGGATGATGACAGATCTCTGTGTCGGCGCTGCAGATCAGTCCGATGGTGGTGGCAGCGTCAATGGGCGACGGGAACGATACTGTCTGTTTTTATTGTTTTGGTGACGGGTGGGAGGAGGCAGCATAGAGGGGTGGTATATATTTCAAATTAATAAAATAAAAAATAATATAAAAATTATTAATTGAAGGGTATTTTGGTATGGGTGGGTAAAATAAATAGTTTTAATACTTTGTGGGTAAAAACATATTTTTAAAAGGGTTAATTGCTGAAAAATTCAATAAATTTGAATGAATTTGCAATTTAAACATGATTTTTAAAATGTTGCAATAATAAATCGACCTTTTAATTTGTAGCAAAATAGACACCTCAAAAAAATTCAACTATTAGAAAATTAACATTGTACGTACAATAAAATCACTTATATTTGACACTCCAAAATTAAATTAATGATATGCATGGAAAAAAAAATTGCAACGTCAAAATTTCAATGATTGGAAAAAAAAAATTGGAGATGTTGATTGAGTTATTATTATAATATTTTTAAAATCGCATTTAAATTGAAAATTCGTTTAAAAGTGTTGAATTTTTTAGCAATTAATTTTTTTAAAATGCAAATGGATATGTTTCCCATTGACAATATTATTAGTTAATTAATTATTGTCAGTTTTTTATTTTGTAAGACTAGTTATGTGATTTTAACACATGAGTGCGTGATGTATATACTGATAGTAATTCAATAATTAGAATAGAAAATAAAATATGGATGGTACGTAGTATCTTGTTCGGCTTGGTCCCCCATTGCGATTCGCTTAGAAAAAAAAAAAAAGATGACCTGGCGAATATGAAGTGCAAAAAGCTTCTTAATTAGTCAAAAAATATGTAGGCATATTTTATTTATATAAGATACTCATCAAATTTGAATTAAATATTTAGTTACTAGTGGTGATGAGAAGTTATTAAATTAAATGGCTTTGAAAACTTCTCACTGAGAAGAGGAGAATTGAAAAGACAGGTGGACCGGAGAATGCCTATAAAATTAAAAGGTAAATCGATGAAGCAACCTATGTAAATGGCTTGGAATTTACCATTACACCTACCTTTTTTTTGTTATATTTCATGGCTTATTATTATTATTATTATTATTATTATTATTATTATTATTATTATTATTATTATTATTCTAGAAGTGCTACATTTTGTGTTCTTTTTTTTACTCACACATCCAACCTGATGATATTGAGGAGATTGGAACCCGTCTATAAGTGCTACATTTAAGCATGAGAGAAAGAGAGAGAGAGTCTTTGCTTAATATCTTTCCTAGTCTTTAATTAATTAACTAGAGCGTAGACTCTATTTATGGTGTGATATCATATTTTTGGTTCGGTAGATGTCTAGATGATCCCATCTACACTTAGTGTAGAAACCCACAAATACTAATTAATATAAACATAATCCATCACACAAGATATACGTACATATGGATATGAAATGAGGGATAGATATATTAATTCTACGCTCCAAAATATAATATCACACCATATATAAATAAATTTTGTTATAAAGTATAAACATGCGAGATTCATCGCTATTTTCTGATTGAGTTTAATCAATCGAAACTAGGCGCTATTCAATTCAGTTACAAAAATTTAATTGAAATGCTTTTCTATGATTAAGATCAAATATAATGATAACATGCAACATTTTATACTTTTTTTTGGTATCACAAGAGATATGATATTGTTTACTATGTAGTATATTTTAAAACAATTGTTGAGCTAGTGAAATAAGTTTGTATATATGAAAATTATAATTGTCACAATCCTAATTACCAATTACTATATATATACCCAACAATATTTAATTCTATATAGTATACTGTTAATATTTGTTTGTTTAAAAAAATGTTATTGTCATGTACAATATTCCACTATATATAACACAAGTAATAGTAGATATTCAAGAATCATGCATAAATTACTACCATGTTAAAGTAGAACGGGATAAGATCGAATATATTATATATATGTTAACGTTTATCAGGAGGCATACCGATACAATTGGATGCTTCTTTAAATATTTATGAATTATATTTTTTATAACAAAGTATTAAAAATATAAATATCAAAAGTATAGCTTAATTATCATGACCAATTGAGAACTTGAGATCCTCCGGTGCATTTTGTCTATCACACTTGATGTCCCGCATTGAAATTATTAGTTTTTCTTCAATTCATTTTTTATGAAGTTTAATTTAATTTTATAATTATTAATTAGAATTTGTTCCACTCTTAGGGTTTTATAGTTATTTTTTACTATTTAATTTACTTTTCAAGTTAATAATTGATTATTTGTTTTCTTCATAATTAATTAGGGTATATACTTTTTTAGAATTCTATTTTTCATCTATAAATGTTAATTATGATTAATTATTATAATAGTTTTTATTTTTATAACAAATAATATTAAAATAATGACATAAGATAGAAAAATTGAACTTATAAAGGATCTCATATATCTCAGCTTACTGACAGATAAGAAAAATTGAACTTGTAAAGGATCTCATCTCAGTGACAGGTAGCGGCATAAATAAAATATAGGACATCTCGCTTATTTTCTTAGATTATTTTATAAAACTATATATACTAACTTCAGTTATTGTAAAATTATATATTTTTTAAATTTATTAATGACGGATAATATGCCCCTTAATCAACACTTAGCTTTAAATTGATGCAAGATTAATGCTTTCGCAATACCTAATTAGAGATATAGGTATATATATGATTTAATATGGCATGAGTAACAATTTGATTAGTACTCTAAATAATAATATATTATATAATGTGGCCACTACATTATATTATTTTATTGGCATGCACGAACTACATTTTCAGTTAGGTCTAATATCCATACCAAATTTATTCCGATGCATGCCTTCAATTAGTTCCCTAGGAAAGTATAAAATTCCTAAAAATCAGGATAAAGTTTCATTACATGTTTCACTAGTACTGTTTTTATCCAAATGAAATCTTTTATCATATTCCATCTTCTCTATCCCACTTCGTGTTCTATTTTAATTTTTATTAGATTTTTATCCATTTTTTTCTTCAATTTTAATTTATTTTGCTTTAATTTAATTTTATAATTATTATTTATTGTTTATCCTGCCCATCTAAGGTTCATATTTATTTTTTAATAATTATTTTTACTTTAAGTTGATATAATTGATTAGTAGGATTGATTATTCCATAATTAGGGTATATAATTTTTTAAAATTTTAATTTTTTTTGTCTAAATAGGTGCAAACGCTCATTTATCTTAATTATATATAAGGGGAAAAATAATCAATTCATCATTCATTCTATGCTAAGGGAAAAAAATATTATTAATAAACAAACCCTAGTAAAAATTAATCCTAAAAAAAAACAAAATATAATCTAGAATTAATAATTATAAACCCTAGAAATTAAAATAAACTCTAAATTTTAAAATAATTAACCTCTAAATTAAATTAAACAGGGAAAAATAAAAAGATTAAAAATACACTTAAGAATAAAATATATTTAAATGAACTCGAAAATTAAAAAAAAAATGCCTAGAATATAAATTAAAATAGCAGTATATTGTAATATACATAATTAAACTTTACCTTAGTTTAAAAACTTCTAGAATCAGTGCATTATATATTGTTGTTGATTTTTTTATTTTATTTTTCACTCACACACCTGATCTAGTGGTATTGAGGAGATTCAAACTCGTGACTTTTTTGATCTCTGAGCAACCTCACCCCACCACTAAGCCATCCCCACCAGAATCATTATATTTTGTTGTTTAATTTGTAAGCTTGTAGCGATCGATGGTCTTTAATTTACTTAATTTACACACACACATGCTTTTCTTAATTCACACACACACACACATATTTTATAATACTTTAGAGTGATTATTTATGCGACCTCAAGTATATTTACAGGCAACCCCCGCCCCCGGCCCAAATTTTTTCACATGTAATTTTTCATTAAAAAAAAATTATAGGTAGAATTATTAGTAAAGAACAATTTTGCCTCCCTAATGATAAATTTATGGTTCCACCCTGAGTGTATTAGTCATGTTATCCACGAGAAGCACATGAAAAATGTGTAGACTCGATGGTTTATTAATGCATGCTCTCTCACTCACACACACACAAATTAGCTGCCTACACCATCAATTACATAAACTGTACACAAAATAAATCTCTTAAAAATGATACTTATAGATATCAACTATAGTATAATAACTTACAATCCCAACTTAATATTGAAATGATATATATACATTAATTAAAATAATACATGTAGCAAGCAGCAGTTCGTTTTCTTCAATTCATTATATTTTCATATATATATTTCACCTTATAAAATTTTACTTAAATATTAATGCTGCCATCCGAGTAAGAGTGATATGATAAATTGATAATCAATATTACACATAATGACGATAGCAAAACACGAGACATTATCTTATATATATATATATATATATATATATATATATATAAGTCTCGAAATGATTAATTTACACATGCAGGCTTTACTGCACTTACATTGGGCATGCAAGAACCCTACCCTATATATTATATATGTTGATATATATTGATGAAGAGAAGCTAGCTAGCTAAAAAGAGACGACCCTCAATCCGAATTGTTTTTGTGCAAACACTACAAGTTTACACATCTCACTATCGTCGATGAATCCATCTGAGTTTGTGTCGACCGCCTTCAGCACTCGCTTGGCCTTCCACCTGCAGAACCATCCGCCGGTGGCGTGGATGGCCTCCCGGAGCTCCTCCACGCTTATCCGGCCATCCCCGTCAATGTCGAATTTCTTCAACCATTTCTTGAACTCTTCCATGGATACTTCAACTTTACCGTGGTTGTTGCGGACTCTATTAGCGCTTTTAAATGCCATTTTATTTTTTGCCAACAAATTCTAACCATGCACTGATTTTATAATGTACATATACACATATATTTGGTTCCCTAATCCACAGAAAGCGTGTTTGTGAAACTTTAATCATGTTGCCAAAGTTAATAGGTTAAACTTTCTTGTGGAATCAGAATCGATTAAAGGAGTCAAGAAACGTGTTTCCTACACAAGAATATTTCAGTTACTGACGTGGAAGCTAGTACTCCATCATTTTATTTCTATTTAAAATTAGGAATGGTATACGTAAAACGAGAAAAGGAAAAGGTCTATATATGTTTTCCATATCTTGTATGTAAAGGGAGTTTAGGTTATTATCTAATCTATATAATTAGAAGAAGATGAAAAATTAATTAAATTGTGTTTAATTTTTACACTCGTTGATCAGGGTTGTAGACTTGTAGGTGTGAAAATTAGACAAAATAGCCCGATACTCGATTCTTTTTAGTTCATTGAAAGCTCATTTGAACATTACAAAAAAAACAGGATTTAACGGATTTTACCGACGGATACATTTCCGTCGGTAATAGCGACAAACTAATGACCAAAGGTTCGTCGCTAATCAGACACAAAAAAGGCATGAATGCCTCGCGCTCAAAAATAACGATGGATTACTGACGGAATTTTCATCATTAGTGTTAACGACAGACCAATTCCGTCGCTAGTTTTTTATTAATTAATTAAATAGTCCAGAAAATGGTTATTGACGAAATAGGTTTGGCGTTACTTTTATATTAATTAATTAAATATTCCGAAAAATAATTAATGACGGAACATATCCATCGTTAACATATTTTATTTTTTAATTAATATATTGAAAAAAGTTAACGATGGACGTGGTCCATCGTTATATTTTTCTTTATTAAAAAATAACGACGCAATAATTTTGTCATAAGTCCGTCGCTAAAAATTAAATTTTGGGACTAAATCAGTTCCCCCTTTTCTTTTTCGCGCAGAACCTAATCACTCGCCCAAATCCATGCACAACCCCCACCAGCGACCCAACCCCGGCACGCCCCTTCCCGACGCAAGGTGCTCTGTGTGTGTGCGTGCGCGCACGCATGTGTTGACTGTGTGTTCTCCCCTTCCACCTCCGACGGCCCCCACCCCTAGTGACCCCCACCTCTCTCTCTCTCACCGTGTGTGTGCGTGCATGTTAGTGTGTGCGCGCGCGAGTGTAGTGTGTTAATAAATTGTTAATTAATTATGTTTATATTTCTTAATTTATTGTATTTGTTTAGATTTAACTGGGAGATAAATTTTTTTTTGAATGAATTTTGGATATAGTTATTTGTGTTCGTGTTGTATATTTAATTTGGTGATATACATAAAGGTTACTAAATCTTACTAGTTAATTCTTTTTGTGAATATAGATTTAATTTGGTGATATCAAAGTTTGATGGAAATGTTATGTATTACTAGTCAATTTATGACTTTGATTATGAAACATGTAGTTTCTTGATTTTTATTTCATTATATAGTTATAGGAAGTTGGTTTTATTATAATTAGAATGTTATTTAATTTTTTAAATTGTAATTGAAATATTGCTATATTGATAATTTGTTGATCACAAAGTCTCTTATCAAGCTTTGAAAATTAAAATCAGACCATCAGACGGGGCGGGTCCGCTGGTCAACACGCGGGTCAACTCTGACCCGACCCGCCCTGCCCAAAAAAAAAAAGCCAGAAATAGTATCATTCTTAACACTGAAAAGTATCATTCCGAAGTACAAAAAGTATCACCAGTAACCATAAAAAGTATTGGGCTTGCAACTTGTCGTATACGAGTTTCTTTAATTCAAATTATGATTTATTTCATCTCAATTAATATTTAGAGATTAGGGATTTGGGGTTTAGGGTTTAGTGTTTTTTTAAGTTTTTTTTTAGAATTTTTTGGGGGTGTTTTTTAGGGTTTAGTATTTTTTTGAGTGTTTTTCGGGGTTTATTTTGTGTTTTTTAGGGTTTTTTGGGGGTGCTTTTAGGGTTTTATTTTGTATTTTTTAGGGGTTTATTTTGTGTTTTTTGTGGGTGTTTTTAAGGGTTTATTTGTGTTTTTTAGGATTTTTTAGGTTGTTTTAGGGGTTTTTTTTTTATTTTGTGTTTTTTAGGGTTTTTTGGGGGTGCTTTTAGGGTTTTATTTTGTATTTTTTAGGGGTTTATTTTGTGTTTTTTGTGGGTGTTTTTAAGGGTTTATTTGTGTTTTTTAGGATTTTTTAGGTTGTTTTAGGGGTTTATTTTGTGCTTTTTAGGGGGTGTTTTAGGGGTTTATTTTGTATTTTTAAGATTCATTAATTCCATTTTATGAAATAAATTAAATCAATACTTGAATTCTAGGATTCACTAACTTTATTTTAGGATATAAATTTTTGGTAAGAAAACAAAAAAAAAACAAAATAGAAAATTGAAAAAAAAAAAAGAAAAATCTGCTCAGAAAAAAAAAATTGACGGGCACGTGAGCCACACACACCGCGCGTGGGCCACGCGCCCGCCGGACACTAATTTATGGTACACCATTGTGTACAAGAGACCATCCCTTTGTTGATTTCTATCATGTTAATTTTGTCTAGTATGAATTCAATAAACATGTGTGTCCCATGATATCAATTTATTAAATTGAATGTTTATTTTATAAATTTGAATGGGATGAGGCCCCAGATCCCTCCTCTTTGTTAATTGTTTATTTTGAATGGGGTGAGGGTTCTGGATCCCTCTTTATTCGACAAACATATCAAATAGGATTGAACATAATCTTATATTTTACAAGATTTAAAGCTTGGCTCGAACTCGAGTTCGACAAGTAAAAATTGAGTAAACGTGTAAAATCAAACTAATTTAAGCACAAAAAATAAAAATCAAAAGAAAAAATTAAAAATAATAATAACAAATTTGATAGGGAACAAATAATGAAAGACGGTTAATTTGGAATAACCAATTCTAGATTTTTAGCACCAAAAAAGGGGGATATTAATATGAATCGTAAATATGTGGAGCAGCTTCGGATATTCAATTTCGGAAGACCAAAATATCCTGCAATTAGTATTTAGTATTATATATTGTGTGGAATCTCGATCGAGAAAATTGACTTTTGTTTTTAATGTATAGAGCTAGAAATTCCGTGGTGGAAAAAAAAAAAGTGGCAGCAACGAATCTATTTTATGTTAATTTTTAGAGAAGCTTCTCTATAGGAAAAACTCATTGAAAAAAAAAAAGAATGCATTTTATTAGTTTTGTTTTATGATGAGGGTAATCTGTAATCACTATCTCTGAGGTTCCACTTAGTAAATTCAGTTTTTGTATAATGATTTGCAAATATGCAGAAGAGGTAAACCACACTTATAGGTAAATCACATTCATGTATAATATAATATGTAAACCACGCACACATACAAACACGGAAGATGTAAACCGCGCTTTAGGGTAAACATTTAAATCACAGTACTTTTGGGTAAATCCAGCAGTGTTGGTATAATTTGAACTTGAAACCGAATGTCTTAAACTTACATCAATACTTGGCCATTAGACCATCTCAAGGAACACGTCTATCCATATATTAAAGCAAAATCGTGTGATAGACAACGGTTCTGATATAAACTATTGTCCATCTTATAATTTACATTTATATTATGGACAACAGTTTTTGTATAATAGACAACAATAGTGACATTTATTGTTGTAAATTTCTTCTCTTCTTTTTTTGCATTTGTCATGACGGTTATAAACTGTTGTCTTTTAACAAATTTTTGCAATCTTATCTGTTATTTTTTTACTTGAAAATTTGAGATTTGTAACATTTTTTTATTTTATTTTCTTGTGCATAGGTGGAGGATTCGTCACCTAAAAAATATCATTTTCATTTGTGTTGCATAATAATAATAATAATAATAATAATAATAATAATAATAATAATAATAATAATAATAATAATAATAATAATAATAATAATAATAATAATAATAATTTGTGTTGCATAATAATAATAATAATAATAATAATAATAATAATATAACATAATTTGTAATAATTTATTTTTTTTCTATTTCAATTTCATCATTTAAAATAAATAATTATATTTTTTAATACATGTCATATATTTAAAGCAATCAAATGTTCAAATCTTAATATATATAAAAACAAGAAGTTATGCCATTAATAGAAACCTAACTTTTCCCGCCAAAATACTTTCTACATTTAGTAATTAAGTTAATTTTATATTAAGATTGTATTAATTATATTAATGTTTTAATTATCATATCATCTTAATGTAATACATAATAGTTTACATATATATCACACCAAATACATATAATAAAATAATAATTTAATTATATATTAAGATAGGTGATATAACAATCTATTAAACATATACGTTAATTTTTAAGGTAAATTATGTTACTTATTAAAATTCTTCAATTGACTTCCTTCAAATTTAATTTAATATATGAATGCACACTTTTTCTTCATTCCGATACAAAAATATGAAATAAAAATATAGTATACTAATTTAAGATGGA
Source organism: Perilla frutescens (assembly GCA_026008535.1). Classification (NCBI taxonomy): domain Eukaryota; kingdom Viridiplantae; phylum Streptophyta; class Magnoliopsida; order Lamiales; family Lamiaceae; genus Perilla; species Perilla frutescens. The sequence goes on along the minus strand of BRKX01000003.1, from coordinate 64,304,073 downwards.
TTTTCATATATTTATGAGTAATTTAAGACGAGAAATCAGTTACAAAATAAACAATTTATTCCAATTAGTTTAATTGTGGTAAGTATTGTTTATGGTATCTTCTCTATATTATAATTAATGAATTAATTAACTTTTTTTATACACACGTATATAATCTATATAATGGATATATGCTTAATTAATGTTAAGTATAGACTGTATAGCATTAAAGTTAATTACCCGAAATCACTCTATAATTATATCATAATATTATGAATCTCGCTCTGACATCCATACATTTTTGGATTCACGAATCATTAAATATTTGAAATTTAAAATTTAAACTTTGAATAATAATTAAAAAGAACTTTACAATATTCTAGCTATAAATAGTTGTCATTGGTTTCACATTGTTTAATTACTATTCAAAGTTTTATTGAAAAATAGTACGGAGAGCATGCTTATTTGCATTATTTGTTGAAATAACATATTGAGTTATCGTTTATTATTATTTTTATTTTTGTATCGATTGTAATATAAACGAGTTTGAGTGGCCGTGTGTTGTTTAATTGTCCCAGAATCTTAGACCTTTTTATCATTTATTAATTTCTGAATTCAAAGAATTGGCATACAATATTGTATTCGTGTGATTTTGATGGTTTCTTGAAATTCTACAACAATTGGAGAGTATGTTGTGAAGAAGAGATTGTAAGATATTGATGAATAAATCATTGCTGGGCTATTATATTTTATAAATATATTATTGAATATTATGCAATATTTGTCTTAATTAGAATTTGTGAAAAAATCAAGTGCACTAGCGCAACGTTAATGTGTGGTCTCCTGCGGTGTACTTAATATTTAATATTTAATATCTAGAATATTAAACAACATTATAAATTATTTTTTTTATTTAGCAAAAATACTATTTTTTATAAAAAAATTACTCTGTTCATTCAATGAAAAAATTAGGTTGCGTTTAAATTGTTGATTTACATGTGAATTTTCTAAACACCTATTTTTTTCTTTACGTGGATCATAAATTTATATTAATTATTATTCTTTTAAGTGTTATGAGTGAATGTTCTAATATATTAATTTAAAAAAAATTAAATTTTAAGTTGATTAAATATATTAAAATCATTCCAGATCCACATCAAAATTTCAATTAAATATATTTAAATTTTCAAATTAAATGTATTAATCAATATACACATCGAATATTTTAAATTAAATCTACTTAAAATTTTGAATTAAATGTATTAATAGAACTTGGTAATTAATTGTTAAATATATTTATGTCATCAATTTTATGTATAAATTAAATAGTTAAGGCTTGTGGTTTTAATATTTCAAACAAAAATCATCACACGTCAAAAAACTTAAAAATATTGTTATGCATGAAAAATGAATACGAATTTATATAAATGACTTTTAATACATAAGGAGGAGATTTTTTATTTTTATTTTATTTCTTTTTAAGTAATTTTTAAAATTAAAAATGATATTTATGTAAATTAATAATTATTTATTTCTGAATTAAATGTAATAGTGGTGTATAAAGAAAGTTTAATAGCGTATTTAGAAATGCTCATTGATTAAATATATTTTAAAAAATCAAGATCTACATATAAAATTTTAAATTAAATATATTTAAATTTTGAATGGACAAAACTCGAAATGTATTAATTGGTCTTATCATTTTAATGTTAGATAATTTTAAGATTTTTAAGTTTTCATATTTAAGTTTTCAACTTTAAAGATGTTTTAAATAGTTAAAACTTATATATTTTAATTTTAAACCAAAATTTATCCAACATTGAATAACAAATAAATAATATTGTATATGAACAAACTATGAGTTATGAGCTTTAACAATGATCTCTGCAAATTGAGATCAAGTATAATATTTGATATTTGATTTTATCAATTTAATACGATACATTTTAAATTTTTAGGAATTAAATATTTTTGAATTAAAATTGAATTAAATATATTAAACAAATATAATAAGATATTTTAATATATTAATTTAAATTATTTTAATTTTTTTAGTTAATTAAATATATTAAAAAATTCAACATCCACATCCAAACTCTTTTAATGAGTTAAAATCTTTAAAGATAATGCATTTGATTTTTTTTCAATATTTTTTTTTCTATCATTCCTCATCTGTGTGTGTGTGCGTGTATGTAGATTTGTGAAGTTCTAAAGTTACATATCAATCATCGGGACTATGATGTTTTGTTTCTCCACAAGTGGGTTCATAAAGTTACATATAATAACATATAAAATTCCATTTAGATTGTCTTCGCCTGAGCATTTTTATTTTTTTTATAATATATTATTACATATTCCCATTTTGCATATTAAATTTTCACTTACCATACATCTCACCTCGGTTGTAAATTGAAATATTGGGATATGAGTTGTATAAAAGAGTGGGTAATCTTAAATCAAAACCTCAAATTAGTTTTGCAACTTTTTATAAATTTTATACATTCCACATTGGTTGTAGATTGAAACATTGGGATGTAGGTTGTTGTATAAAAAGGGTGAAAAACCTCAAAATTTTTATTTAATCATTTTTTGAATAAAAATATTTTAAAAATTGAAAAAAATTATTCATGCCTAATTTGCCTATTAATCGTTGTCGAGGCCAACTAAGCAGTCTGGACCCTACCTTCTCGATTTTACAACCAACTTGGGTATTTCTAATACGGCTAGAGCCGGCAAGGCTGATTTTTTCAATGATGAAAAATACATAAGTAATTTATAATTCAAACGATATAATTCATATATTTATACGCGAAATTCATGATGGAACATAATTTTATTATTGTACATAAATATTTTTTTTTAATAACATCTCCTGTGCATCGCACAGGTGGTATACTAGTGTTCTTTAATCACGGACAGTTATACATTGCTATTTAAAAAAATCATGTTATTTAAAATTTTTCAATTTGATCTTTCTTACATGGATTTTCATTCAGTTCCTATTTTTTTTTTTCGTAATTACACAAAATTAATATTCTTATCTAATTAATTAATTAATATGTGTGCACAATGTTTTATTAATTTTAAAAAATCAAACACAATATGTATATATATATATATATAGAATTCAAAAATTATTATTTATACATCACACCGGAGAAATATTAGTTTTATTTTATTCTAACTAGTATACGCTTATCACACGTCTCATTATATGTTTTTGACGATATATTTATCTTTAAATAGATGATGTGTCTAGCCGTTACGTACAATTTCAAAAGTATCCTATATATATAAGGTATAAGAAGCCAATCTCGACCTAAAATGTGTTCAATCGTGAGAGAATTAATACACATTCACACATTAGCGCTCAAGTATTTATTTATTTATTATTGTTTTGGTGTCAATATATATTTAATATTTTAAGGGTCGTCAGACACTATAGATCCATCATCCATTACATGCTTCTAATTTCACAAATATAATACTCCCTCCGTCCCAATAATAAGGTCCACAATGCCTTATTTGGCTATCCCAATAATAAAGTCCACTTCCATATATGGAAATAATTAATGTTAATATCAAAGTGAACTCCACTTACTTTATATTACTTTTTATTATAATACTCCTTAAAGACATAGACCCACCTACTTTACCTACTACTTTAACAACCAATCTACTTTTTCTTAATCTTCGTGCCCAATAGCAAGTGGACCTTGCTATTGGGGCGGAGGGAGTATATATATATATATATATATATATATATATATATATATATAGGGAAGGGATAAAATGAGAACTCTTTCCCTAGGTGGGAACTAGGAACTAATCATATCCCTTCATTGGTTCAATCTGGACGGCCCAGATTAAGTGAATGGGGCAGTGGCATAATTGTAATATTTGGCAAGTTTGATGAAGGGGAGGGCAATATAGTAATTAAGTTCTTTAACTTTCATTCTTCAGATTTTTTCCCCTTGTCTCTCCCTGATTTACGTTATTATTCTTCTTCTTCTTCTTCCCTTTTGATTTCTCATTATTTTTCAGCATCTGCTTTCATCTTTTTATCGCGAAGATTCAACCCTATGATTCGTAGAGTTCATCGACGGCGCTGTCTTTGTATGGTGACTCCATGTATGTGTTTTTTTTTTCAATTTATTTTAGCAGTTTGGTATGTCGATTTATTTCTCGTTTCTTCTCATGATTTTTTTTCTCATCTTATTTTACTTTATGGCTCCATCGTTTTGTTATGAAGATTCAATATTTTTGATTGATTTGATCTTTTTCGTTCAGATCTGGGTTGTATCAGTTTTTTTTTTAGAAAAATGTCAGTTATTTTCTAATTGTTAGGAATTCTAGGGTTTAGTATGTATGAGAATATACAGAATATGTATTAATTTGATCTGTTTATTTATTTTAGCATGTTAATGTATTCGTTTTAGCCTATTGTCACATATGTTTTAGCATGGTAATGTAGTCGTTTTAGCCTGTCGTCACATATATATGTTTTAGCATGATAACATGTTGGTTTAATGTTATTTCTACTGCACTCTGTAAAATATGTCATACAAACCATGCTTTGCTTTTTGTTTCTTTTGTGTGTGTGTGTGTTTTTTTTTTGTGACTCGGCTACACAATGTTATAGACACCATGTAAATATTAGAATATTTTGGTGCTAAAATGTAGGTTGCATGATGCTAGAATGGTACATACCTAATGCTAAAAATTAATTTTTGTGTCTGAACATCTCTTGATGTGATTGTATTATTATTTTACCTTGTTCAGTTTATAATTTTTTGATTTTAATGTGTCAGCTTCTTTTGTTTGAAGTGACCATAGTAAGATTACTCACACGGTGATATGGAGGGTTCTACTTCACATAGCAAGACGATGATGTTTGAACAATTCTACGGTTTACATGCCCCTTCTGAAGTTGTTGTTCATCCACCTATTCCAGTTAAAACAAAAGGTAGCAACAGTCGTTTGATATCTAAGAAGAAGACAACGAAGAGAAAGGAGAACAAACCACTCAGAATGTGTAGCAATTGCTACAATTTGTTAGATCATGATGCTAGGAACTGTCCAGCTTGATGTTATTATAGCGATTGAGTATAGTTTAATATCATGTTTTACCATGCTTGTGAATTGTTTTCAACACATTCATTTTTAAGAATATATATGATTTTTAATAAAAGTGTTTATGACATTTTCTTTGCAGTAATTATATTACTAATAAGTTTTATTAACCACAGTTACTTTTAGAATATGATGCTAAAATAACAGAAGCATGAGGTTAAATACCTTGTCAGATTCCCACTGTATATTTTGTTTATCAGAAGATGCTAAAATGAGAAACGCATGAGGCTAAAATGATTGAAGTAGGAGGCTAAATTTGATGTGACATTTTTCACAAGGATTCACCATTCCCAATTATGGTTTATTACGTTCCAATTAGGGCTTATATGATACCAACTAGTAATTCTGAGATTCCCAGTAGGGGTTCACTGTCCCCATAAAAGGTGTATTGTGTTTCATTGTAATGAAATCACCGTTCCATATTTTGTTTATCAACACATGCTAAAATGAGAATCATATGAGATTAAAATGATCGAAGTAGGAGGATAAAATTGATGTTACATTTTCTACTATGGTCCACCATTCCCAATTAGGGTTTATTACGTTCCGATTAGGGCTCATCTGATCCCAACTAGTAATTATGAGATTCACATTAGGGTTCACTGTCCCTAAATAAGGTGTATTGCGTTTCATTTCAATGAAATCATCGTTCAATTTTTGTTTATCAACACTGCTAAAATGAGAAATGCATGAGGCTAAAATGAGTGAAGTAGGAGGCTAAAATTGAATATGGACAGTTTCTGAGTTCAGTAATTAGGGTTTATTACGTTCCGATTAGGGCTCATCTGATCCCAACTAGTAATTATGAGATTCATATTAGGGTTCACTGTCCCCAAATAGGGTGTATTATGTTTCATTCCTATGAAATCACCGTTCCATATTTTGTTTATGAGAACATATATGCTAAAATGAGAAATGAATGGGGCTAAAATGAGTGAAGTAGGAGGCTAAATTTGATGTGATATTTTCCACTAGGGTTCACCTTTCCCAATTAGGGTTTATTGCATTCCAATTATGGTTCATCTGATCCCAATTAGTAATTATCAAATTCCCTTTAGGGTTCACTGTCCCTATATAAGGTGTACTATGTTTCATTCCAATGAAATCACCATTCCATATTTGTTTATCAGAATATACATGCTAAAATGAGAAATGAATGAGGCTAAAATGAGTGAAGTATGAGGCTAAATTTGATGTGACATTTTCCACTAGGGTTCACCGTTCCTAATTAAGGTTTATTACATTCCAATTAGGGTTCATCTGATCCCAATTAGTAATTATCAGATTCTCATTAGGGTTCATTATCCCCAAATATGTGTATTGCATTTCATTCTAATGAAATCACGGTTCCATATTTTGTTTATCAGAACATGCTATAATGAGAAATGAATGAAGCTAAAATGAGCGAAGTAGGAGGCTAAATTTGATATTTGTTTCGGAAAATATTTACGCATTTTCTTTCTTAGTTGTCAGTCATCTCCTTCGTTACTTGCATTCTCATTCTTTTTTTTATCATTAACTCGTATTTTTTCATTTTGTAGTGTCTATATAGGTATAGGTGTTTATATAAAACTGTTAGAAATATATTCATAATATCATCCGCTAAAATGTATTACACAATATGCTAAAATGTTATATAGGTCATGCTAAAATTTGTATACAACATGCTAATATAAATCTGGGGTTGCTCTATGCGAAAATTATGCCTAAAAATGATTTTTTGTATTTTTCATCTATTTTTTTCAAATAAACATATGCAATATGGATCTTAAATGAAAGAGTATGAAAAGAGCTTTAATTTGATATAAGATTTGCGTAAATCCGATTAAAAACAAATAAATTATGATCATTTAAAGTTTTTAAGAATTATTTCAAAATATGATGATGTCACTTTTTTTTGTTCCAATTTTACCCTTAATGAAACGCGTGAATTTAAAATTTTCATTTTAATTACGAGATTGTCACCGCCCCTATTCCACTTTATCTATTTAATCTGGACCGTCCAAATTTTGGAATGAAGGGATGGGATTGGTTTCCAGTTCCCATCTGGTGACTGGTTCTCACCAGATCCCATCCTATATATATATATATATATATATATATTAAAGTTAATTTTATTAACTAAAAGTTTAACTTCACACGAGCTTTAATTTGTTGTGTAACTTTCTAATCATTTTCCCAAACTTTCTTGCGGAATCAGAATCAATTCATGAAGTATAGCAAGTTCATATGTGTTGCTGGTGGTGAGAATTGTATAGTAATTTTCGCATCTTTTCATTATTCTGGATGTTAACGAATATATGTACTAAGATAGGAATGAAAATTACATTGTTGAATTATTTATTATAACAATATCTAATTAATAAATAAAATACACGAATTGGCTTATTTAGTACTAAACATTCAAATTACTCTTCTTTCAAAGATACTATTATATTTTAATAACATATTTTTGAATATTATGTGATTTTTTTTACTTTATTAACATTTGTGAAAAAAATTGAGTATACTTTAAATAAGTATTTCGCTAATGATTAGTGTGTTTTGTATATTTTATGTAATCCTATGATATCATTAGTACTTTTGTGAAATTTTACAAAATTTTATGAATCGTTAATAAATTATTAATGATTTTTTAAGAAAAATTCATAAATTTGTTTTATTAATAAAATATTTTGTAAGAATATGAGATTTCATTTGTCAATACAAAAAACAAAGTATAGTTTTGCAAAATAAAAAATAAAATTTATTTTGATAATCAGGAATACATAATACCATTGGAACGGGGAGTAATGACTAATCATATGTTCATGGTAATGTGATTCCTTCGGGAATGACCATTACCGATTGAAAAAATCATACCAGCCATAGGAATGGGAATGGACATGGGAATGTGATTCCATTCCCATTCCATTCCATCATACTAGCCATACCCTAAAGGTCACGAGTTCGAATCTCCTCAATATCACAGGTCGGGTGTGTGAGTGAAAAAAAAAAACAAAATAAAACTTTGGAACTAACCTTTAGGCATGGTTTAAATTAATTAAATAGGACAAATAATTTTTTTTGTTCCATATACCATAAATAGCATTATAAATGTTGAATTTTAGCGTTGTATTTTCTAAAATTATATGATTATATCACGATAATGCCATCGTTTTGTTTATTACTCCCTCCGTTTCGTTTGCAAGGTCCACTTTCTATTAAAATAGAGAGAGTAAATAATAAAAAAATGGACCTCGCTATTGGAACGGAAGGGGTACTAAATAGCACCGCCTTCGTTGTTTTTTTAACATTATACAATGTTGTATTCTAATTTGGATTGTGTATATAGCGTATTCTATCATTGCATTTTCTGAAATATTTAGTATATTGATACATCTTTTCAATATGTTTGACCATCTCATCAAATATGATTGAGATTGTTTCCTAATTAACACATGAAGATAGATTTTCACCTGAACCGGTAATACAATTCTCAGATGAAATTCATTGCTACAGTTTGGGCAGGACTTCATGCTATACAATTAAATTTATCATTTTTTCTTTGATTTTTATTCAATTTTAATTTATTATGTTTTAATTTAATTTTACATTTATTAATTAGGATTCATCCTATCCAATTAGGGTATAATCAATTATTAATTAGAAAATGAAATTTATTATTGAAAAAATAATGATATACCCTTATAATTGGGTAGGATGAACCCTAAATAATAAGTGTAAAATTAAAATAAAGCATAATAAATTGAAATTGGATAAAAAAATCAAAGAAAAATTAATAAATTTAATTGTGTAGCACAAAATATAGTAGTGGGATTTCATCCGTACAACGTACTATTATTATTATTAGAGTTTGTATCATGTGCATGAAATATATTTTTTGTTCGAAGAAACATATGCAATATGCATTTTAAATGGAAGAGCATAGAAAAAACTTTAATAATTAATATATTATTTTTTCAAATTGGATTAAAAATAGAGAGAAATTTTGAAATAGCCATTATTACTTAGTAAATATTGTAAATAGCCACTTTTTAAAAAGGTAATATTTCTAGCCTTTATCTTAAAAAATGTACTAGATTACCCTTAGTTCCATATTTATTATTAAGAATTATTATTTATGTATATCTATATATTCATATATCAATACTATTAGGAAAAAGATCTTATTTTCTCTCTCTTCCCTCTGTAAACGTCGTTCTCTTGCCTCTCTCATTTTTTCAATCTCTGTTTTATTAATTTAAACAAAACTACCATTGGTGAAGATCATCAAGCTATGATTTTTGAATATTATCACGGTTATTCCTCTCTCTAAATCCCATTTCATAAATAAATTATTTGTTCCCATATCGAAAATTAGAGATTCTTTGCGAATTTAGGATTTTATTTTTTTTAAATTTTATTGACATCGCGCGTGTTGTTTTTTGCGGCAATAAAGTATATGATATTTACGGATTTGTACTCTTTTTATTGATCTAGATATTTAAGTTTTTTGAATCTTTCTTTGAAATGAGTGTATTAGTGCTATCACTATGCACTAAAGGTTATTTTGGCGAGATATGTTCGACAATGTGTACTTGGGTATGTCATTAAAGATAAATGATCCGATGTGCAAACAATGAAGAATAGTTGGTGAACTATTTGCTCTGATGTTTCCGACATACTCAGGAACAGTCTAAATATGGCAGTTTCCATGTTTGAAAGATCTTGCGCCAATCCGGTTTGGGAGGTCAAGATACGATCGTTTGACTGCATTTTGGTGTAGATACCATGCTAAAAATAACCCTACTACTCTAGGAAATTATCTATACACGTTTGGGAAGATCACAAACCACCATTCACTTACCATATTGTCGGTGATTGAAGATCGACGTCAATCTAAGGAGTGAAGCTATAAGAAGACCGATTCATTACAGCAATCGGTGCCCACTTGATTAGATTCTCTTAGCATATTGTTTGAGAGTCATTTGGTTTGTGATTGATGTAATAGCTAGAAGTTGTTCCCTAAACTGTTCAACATGATAGTCTAGCTTTTGAGTGTTTTGAGTGAAACACGTGAGGGTTTTATTAATCCATTTTGTACACAATCTCGGGATAGATTGTAAGTTGAAGTCGTGGGTAGCTAGAGGGAGTCTAGTGTCACGGTTGTGAGGGGATCTCATAGCTTTTGTTCAGTGAAAGAGTTCGTGAAGAAGAACGGGCGACATAAGGAGGGAGTCCTGTATGCGTAAGTTCCTAAATACACTTCATGAAGGAGTAGTGAACGAATCTTCAAGTTTGGGCAAAGTCCCCAGAGTAGGTTGATCAACCGAACTGAGTTATCAATCTCGTGCATTCTTTACTGCTTTTTATTTACTGTTCTTATGTCTGTTCCCAACATATCGTAGAACACTTGTATGGAGTACTCATAAAACACATCTTGCACGGATTATAGTTTTTCAGAGTGGAAAAAAAATTGAACGTTCTTTGGTGCACGAATCAATTTCTTTCGGTATACCAGTATTGGAGTTGATTCGTGCAACAATTTATTTATGAACTCGTGCAATATCTCATTTTTAATTGTTGCATGAGGGCACAAATTAGCAAACTAATGCACTCATGTATTTATGCATTTTAAACTAGTGCACGAGTACATGAATGAGCATACTTATGCAGTCGTACGTGTATCAATTTAATGATAAACTGATGTATGTGTACACAAATGACTCTAATCGTGTTTTCGTGTATGAGTTATTTTTGAACTGCCACATTGAACTAATCATGTACTCATGTATTAAACCATTATTGAACTAATGCACAAGAATACGACTTGAACTACTCGTGTATTCATTATGAGGATAAGGTTGTTCGAAATCATCTTCCATGATTGTTCAGCGATAAGGCGTTTGAATCTTGGCAGAGACAACGGTTGAATCTTATAATTTTCATCTTCGACAACGGCAGTGACAGAAGACGACAACAACAGCAACAGAAGACGGCAACAAAAATCTGGCAGCTGTGATATTTGAAATTTTGACATAGAACGGCAGCGAAAGATAGAATTTTTTTTCTTTTTTTAGGGTGCGAAAGATAGATCCTTAAATCATGTCCATAATTTTTTTTGTTAATATATTATAGTGTTTTCATTTTAGGAAATAACTAGAATGACCCTTCGTGCGATGCACGAATAATATATTTAAAGTTATTATTATTTTATTAGAAATTATAAATATGAAATTAATATTATAGAAAATATTTAAACTAAAATCTATAAAATAACTTTCACAGAACTACAAATCTCAAAGACGTGCGTGCAAGTTTTGGTAGTCCTGACCCTTCACGAAGACCCAAATAATGAAAATCATGTGTATAAATGAGACATCTCGAATCAAAATCTTCAAGTTCTCCATTACCCCAATTCGAAAACAAAAAGGAAATGATTAGTTTTATTGTATGTTTAGTTTTTCACTATAATTTTATAAAAAATATAAGATATTGTCATGTTGATTTTAAATTTTTTAGTATTTTAATTTTATGTAAATTTAAATATCTTAAATTTATGTTTTTCTTCAACATAATGAATAGGTATATTGTGGTAATTATTTTTAGATTAATAAGAAAATAATTTCAATTCATCAATTTCAAGATTTATTTTATTGTATATGAAATTTATTATTTTTGCATTGACACATAGTTTAATTTGCAATTTGTGAAATTATTATTTATTAAAGGAAAAAATGATTTGGTGTTTGATTAAATAAAAAAAATATAAATACATTAAAATTATATAGGAAGATGACCCCAAAAATATAAATTTAAACTTTTTGAAGAAATCTAAACTAACTAATAATTTGATGACAGTAAATAAATATTAAAGAAACAAAATGAAAAAGAAAAAGGAAAGCGTAATTAGACCAAATGAAAATGATTTAAGAGAAGAAACGTTGCTTCAAAAAAAAATGTTTGCTCCGTCAAAAATTGGGAAATGCTAGTGAAGATCTGTCCGATCTGGGAGAAATGTGTTATTCTATTCTGATTGAAGCGGCTCTTTTTGAGGAAATAAGGTATTGTTGGGTCCGTTGTCTTGCAAATAAGATAGCACATGTCGTGGCGCATCTTGTCGTCCACAACTATGCTTTTTTACTTTTACACCGGTGTTTTGCCGAGTAGTTTTGTGATAGACATTCCTATGTGTGATTGATCTGACTTATATTAATCTATAGTGGTTTATTGCTAAAAAAAAAGACAATATTGCAGTTATAAGTTTGCGGTTCACTATTGCTTCCTGTTCGGCATTTTATTTCACCTAAAATACTATTCGCAAGTGCACGATGTAATTTATAGCAAAACAATGGGAGCAAGGTCGTATCCACAGAGACTGGCAATGCAAAGCAGCTAATTACCCAATTCGGTTGTTTCATTTTATCTAGAGAACCAAATTAAGAGTTTGATTTTAATTAACTAAAATGCTATAAGGAAATAAAATAAATAAAGCAAACAGAGATAATTGGATCAACAGATAGAAAGACGGATCCTAGGGTGTTGATGCTAAATGAATTTACCGAATCTCAGATAATTTATTAAACCAATTTAATTCTAAATCTTGTAGGAGAATCACTAAATTAATCACAGCCTCTCTCTCGAGTAAGTTATGAAAGTAGATTAGATTCTAATTCTTATCTCTCGATCTTGAATTATTATCTAACTCCAATTAGCACCTCATATTTATTCTCCTCACGATACCTACCAATCTCTCAATCTAGCAGATTCGTGTTATGCAATCCTAATCTGTTAACCTATTAACCTCTCTCGAGTAAATAATAAATTAACTACACAATTGTAAATGCTGATCAATTCATTCACAAAAGACAACCATAAACAAGGATGCATAAACAAGAAATAGAAAGGAACAATAAATTACTTCAAATTATAAATTCATAAAACATCCACAACCCTAGGATCACTAATAGTTTAGCTACTCATATTGTATTCAAAATCCAAAGAAGCTAAATACAAATAAATAACTGTCATGATAAACAGGAATGAATAAAGCATAAAATAAAACTTCTTATGATGTGCTTCTTCAATCTCTCGATGGCCTCTTCTCTGGCTTCTCCGGGATGTCTCTGCTATCTCTATAAGGTAAAAGTTGTGTAATTTTCATACTCAAAGAAGCCTTAAATAGTTTGGGCCGAGTTTGGATGGGTGTTGGAGTTGAACGAGGAAAGAGAGAAAAATCCGCCACAAACCGCCTCACGGCACACGGGCCGTGCACTAAGTTGGTTCTAGCGCACGGGCCGCGTGTAACTCAATGTTCTAGTTTCTTAAGGACCCGCACGGTCTGTGCGCTAAGGACTCTTGGCGCACGGGCCGTGCGCCATCTTCGCCGCCCGACACTCTTCACCGTTTTGCTCCATTCTCACTCGTTTCTCATCTGATTGACCCGATTCAAGTTGCAGCGCGCTCCTCACTTGATCTTCTATCTTTGTAGGCAATTTTCAAGATCAAATTTATCTGATAAAATATTTTTCACTAAATCCCTTCAAAAGGAGCAAAAACGTGACACTGCACAAAATATGGACAACTATGCACAACTTGTTAATTCTTACATGCAATGCTCATCAAATACCATTCAACTAGACTTAAAAATACATGAAAACCAATGAAAAACAAGGGTTTATCAACTCCTCCAAACTTAGAGACATGTTCGTCCTCGAACATCTGAGAAATATGAAAGAACTGAAGTGTGAATCGTTAAACATGCAATGCTTCAGAGAATAAACTAAATTTTTGTCCAATCAAGTATATAAATCAAAACAATAATGCACAAAGATAAACTCAAAGAAATCATGCCTTTAAAATAGTGAACCTCTCCGGATGTGTATTTTCTCTCATCACACAATTGTTTATAAAAGACGTGTTTACACTCAAAATCAATTCAATGCATACAATCTACCATAGGCTTGCAATCAATCTCATATCTCCGCTACAAAAACATGTGCTTCAAGTAAGAATCAAAAAGGACTTTACATTGGTTGTACTGTAGGCTTCGGCTAAGGTGGGGAAATTTTGGCTAAGTGACTAAGTTAAAATAACTCCAACACCCACCAAATAAATATAACTTCTCAGTAGAATCCTTTAGGATCCTCTTCCAACCTTTTCACCCTTCTACAATGTTCACTCAATTTCTAGCCCCATTAGACTCTTTGAGTCTCATTTAATTTCCTTGGTATAATTTTTTTAATTTCTATGCTCTTTTTTTTCTTTTTTTTTTCTTCACTTCTTTGAAGTGATCAATGCGAGCATCTAAATCCATACCAATTTTCTGGGAAATACAACCTCTACATCAATCCCAACTACCCATCATTCCACAATTTTTCAATTATCCTTTTCTCCACAAATTTTTAATAAAAAGGTAACTCAAATAAATAGGCTTTAAGGCTCAATATGGCTGTCTAAGGATAATTATTTTATCAGGATAAGTGTATGGATAAAAATTGGCTAACAAGAATGGCCTTAAATCATTTTCAACTATCAGCACACAATACGTAGTCTCGAGAGAGATATGAAAGCAAGTTCTAGAGATCACATACAAGATTGATAATCATACCAGAAACAAACAAGACTACAAGTCTTGGACTCAAAATCTCTCATGCTCAATCACATTCCAAAGGTATAAATTCTATGAATCTATCAAAGTACAAAGTAATTCATCATCACATACTCGATTAGCAATTTTTCAAATAAAATGCAATCTCATCATCAGCTAGTAAAGTTTCCACAACTTCACAATTTCACATCCACAAATATTCTCCGATATCTCAATACAAACCATTTTCAAATAGACAGAGAAATTCAGAGATAATCAAAAGCAACATCAAACTACTCCTAAAAACAAAATAACAAAAACAAAAACAACAACCTAAGTAAAATAAATAAACAGATAAATTCAGGATACTGCCACACCAGCCCCCTCCCCCAAACTTATTCACATGTCAGGAGAATAAGTTTGGAAGAAAAAGAAGTAAAGTATCCTGAAGAACAAACTCACCGAGGTGGAGGCTGAGGAAACTGAATGCCCTACTTTTTTTTAACCTGTACGAAAATTAGAGAAAAGAAGAGCACAAAAGAAAAAAAACACAAAACAAAAATAAAGTACCACAATATTGAGTTGCCTCCCAATCAGCGCTTGATTTATTGTCTCGAGCTCGGCATCTTCTTGAAAATGGCTAAGGAGGATTTGGTGAAGCACCACGCCACACTAATCCTTGTCTCATCAACTCTGTTGGGGATATCGAAGTAGCTCGTCCCCAATGCTCTCCATGCTTTTTCTTAGCCTTTATCTTCTTAACTTCTTGAACCTTGATCGGTGTCTTTGAATTATCGAGTGCATGCACCATTTCCACCATCTTCACGTCCTCATATATCGGATCTTTCAGAGGTCGATAGACTAGTAAAAGTCTCACTTTCATCCTCAACCCACAGTACCAAAGTTCCTTTCTTCACATCAACAAGTGTGCCCGCAGTGGCAAGGAACGGTCACCCAAAGATAAAAGGGACTCTGCGATCTTTCTCCATATCCAACACGATAAAATTAGCTGGGAAAATAAATTTTCCAACTTTCACAAAGACATCTTCAACGACTCCACGTGGGTATCTCAAAGTTTGGTCAGCTAGCTATAGTGTTACGATTGTTGACTTTAATAGGCCAAGTCCCAGCTGTTGGTATACAGACAGTGGCATCAGATTGATGCTAGCTCCCAAATCACATAGCACACGCTCAAAACTGGAGCTTCCAATAACACACGGGATAGAAAAACTTCCCGGATCTTTCAACTTCATCGGCACTTGTCGCTGTAGCACAGCACTGCGTTCTTCAGTCAACTGCACACGTTCTACTTCTCCAATCTTCTTCTTATTGGTTAAAATCTTCTTCATGAATTGAGCATACTTCGGCATCTTCTCAAGTGCTTCAACTAACAGTATGTTGTTGGACAGTTTCTTAAAAATTTTCAACAACACTTGCAGTCTTTTGTTCACCCTCTTCAGTTGTTCCTTTGCACACATGAATTGCATTGCATTGCTCCTTCGGGTTAATCTTTGTGTTGCTCGGATATTGGCCCTTTTGTTGCTGGCTTCCAACGATCTTGGCCAGCTGACCAATTTGAATCTCCGTCGACTTCAATTGAGCCCCCGTATTTGCAGTGAACTTGTTGAAGGCTATTGTCAGATTATCCACCTTTGTAGCTTCAACATCCACCTTTGCTTGGTGGCAGTCATAAAGGACCCCAGAATATCTTCTAAATCCGGCTGCTTTCCTTCATTTATGACTCCATTTGTTGTAGAAAATCGGGAGGTGGCTGCTGAAAATTGTTAGGATTATCATAACTTGGCCTATCCCGTTGTCCATACTGATTACCACCTTGATTATGTCTGAAATTATTATTGTAGCTGTGACCTTGCATGTAATTGACATCTTCAGGACTGTCGTTGACTGCAGCAACATGATCTGGAGCAGTATTGGGTAACAATGGATTGTTCTTTGTCAACAAGGTAATTGCCTTAGCCATAGTAGACATCTGAGTTGTCAACTCTTTCAAATCATCTGAAGTTGAGACCTCGGCCACTCTTCGAATTGAATTCCTCTGAGATGGCCACTGAGCACTGTTTGTATCCATCCTCTCCAACAACTCCATATCATCATCCGTAGATAACTCCAACAGAGCTCCTCCTGCAGCTGCATCAATCCAGTCTCGGGTGTGCTCCATCAGACCATTGTAAAAATAGCAAAACTGCTGGTCTGCTTTGAATCCATATCGTGGGCACTTTCTGATAAGGTCACTGAACCTCTCCCAAGCTTCATACAGGACTTTTTGATCAAACTGCCAGAATTGAGTGATCTCGTTCTTCATTCTCAGAGTCTTGCTTGGTGGATTGTATTTGGCGAGGAATTTCTTGCACAATTCCTCCTAAGTTGTAGTTGTGTCCGCATCCAATGACTGATACCACAGCTTCGCTTTATCTCGCAGAGAGAATGAGAATAAGTGAAGTCTGATGGCATCGTCGCCTACTCCGTTCATCTTAATTGTCTTATAAACTTCCAGAAAATGCGCCAGACGCATGTGGGTCTTCCAGTGCTCCACCACCAAATTGGTTCTGTTGAACCATCAAAATCAGAGTCGGCTTAAGCTCAAAGTTATTTGCTGCAATAGCCGGCATTTTCAGTCCTCCATAATGGCCGCTAGCTTCAGGCTCCAAAGCCTGTCGGATTGGTGGTGAGGCAGCAGGCGGTTCTTGCTGCTGTTGTTGCTGCAGCAATGCCTTTAGCGCCTCCATCTCTTAGCGCATAGCAGCCATCTCCTGTTCTATTGTGGCTGCCATCCTCTCAACTCTGATTTTCTCTGTGTTCATGTGTCTTGTAGAAGCCTCGATCTCAGGGTCTAGTGGTACTAAGTCAGTTGCACCTCTAGACCTCAAATTCATGCACTACCTGCCAAACACTAGAGAAAACCAAAACACGGCAGAGAGAATTAAACTAAACAAATAAAAAAATTAAAAAAATGGGAATAAAATCAAATACACTCTAAATTAAAGCTCAACAAATAAATCAAATATTGGCCATCAATAACACCAGTCCCCGGCAACGGCGCTAAAAACTTGTTCGGCATTTTATTTCACTAAAAATACAATTCGTAAGTGCACGAGGTAATTTATAGCAAAACAATAGGAGCAAGGTCGTATCCACAGAGACTGGCAATGCAAAGCAGCTAATTACCCAATTCGGTTGTTTCACTTTATCTAGAGAATCAAATTAAGAGTTTGATTTTAATTAACTAAAATGCTATAAGGAAATAAAATAAATAAAACAAACAGAGATAGTTAGATCAACAGATTGAAAGACGGATCCTAGGGTGTTGATGCTAAATGAATTTACCGAATCTCAGATAATTTATTAAACCAATTTAATTCTAAATCTTGTAGGAGAATCACTAAATTAATCACAGCCTCTCTCTCGAGTAAGTTATGAAAGTAGATTAGATTCTAATTCTTATCTCTCGATCTCGAATTATTATCTAACTCCAATTAGCACCTCAGATTTATTCTCCTCACGATACCTACCAATCTCTCGATCTAGCAGATTCATGTTATGCAATCCTAATCCATTAACCTATTAACCTCTCTCGAGTGAATAATAAATTAACTACACAATTGTAAATGTTGATCAATTCATTTACAAAAGACAACCATAAACAAGGATGCATAAACAAGAAATAGAAAGAAACAATAAATTACTTCAAATTATAAATCCATAAAACATCCACAACCTTAGGATCACTAATAGTTTAGCTACGCATATTGTATTCAAAATCCAAAGAAGCTAAACACAAATAAATAACTGTCATGATAAACCGGAATGAATAAAGTATAAAATAAAACTTAATCTTATGATGTGCTTCTTCAATCTCTCGATGGCCTCTTCTCTGGCTTCTTCTGGATGTCTCTGCTATCTCTATAGGGTAAAAGTTGTGTGATTTTCGTGCTCAAAGAAGCCTTAAATAGTTTGGGCCGAGTTTGGATGCGTGTTGGAGTCGAACAAGGAAAGAGAGAAAAATCCGCCACAAACCGCCTCACGGCGCACGGGCCGTGCACTAAGGTGGTTCTAGTGCACGGGCCGTGTGTAACTCACTATTCTAGTTTCTTAAGGACCCGCACGGTCCGTGCGCTTAGGATTCTTGGCGCACGGGCCGTGCGCCATCTTCGCTGCCCGACACTATTCACCGTTTTGCTTCGTTCTCACTCGTTTCTCATCCGATTGACCCGATTCAAGTTGCAGCACACTCCTCACTCGATCCTCTATCTTTGTAGATACTTTTCAAGCTTAAATTCACCTTATAAAATATTTGGCACTAAATCCCTTCAAAAGGAGCAAAAACGTGACACTGCATAAAATATGGACAACTATGCACAACTTGTTAATTCTTACATGAAATGCTCATCAAATATCATTCAACTAAACTTCAAAATACATGAAAACCATTGAAAAACAAGGGTTTATTACTTCCCTTCAAGTTTTGAAAATTGAGGGACTCACATTTAATTAATCACAACATGAAATTATTTCTATCAAATTGGACGGCCATAATTACTTTGTTTGAGAATTTTTTTAGTACTATATTGATTTACGATTTAGTGTTATGTTTTTTTGTTAATAATAAAATAAAGTCTATGTTTTAAATATGGCGGAAATAATGTGGTTAATAGAAATCGATCACATGTTTTTTAATGAATTGGTGAATTTCTATTGGTCTTAAGTTCCAAATATAAAATATATGCAAATTAAGACCGAAAGTAATGGGGTGTTTTGATTGTTACTACGAAAAAATGGTAGTTCTCCGAATGTAAAAAAATGACAGTAATTATGAAAAATAAAAACAGGTAAGTCGTGGGAACTTTTCATTAAATGTGATGATGCATAATTCTATATATTACTATAATGTTAAATAAATGTCTATAATGTCCCTTTACAAATGGACGAAAAAAGAAAAGTGTGTTATAATATATATATATATATATATATATATATGTACATATATCATATGTGTGTATGGAAAGTATCAAAAGTAAATGAAATTAAATGTGATGATGCATAATTCTATATATTACTATAATGTCCATATAATGTTAAATAAATGTCTATAATGCCCTTTTACAAATGGGTGGGAAAAGAAAAGTTTGTTATAATATATATATATAGATTAATGTTAAAAATGATTTATATTATTACTAAGGGTATTGATGTATATTCCCATCTTAAAAGGCTGGAAATATTATATTTTTAAAAAGTGGCTATTCACATTATTTACTAAGTATTAATGGTTATTTTCTCATATTAACACACTTAAGGATATGCAAGTTATGAGTGGTTAAAATTTTAAATATTTTATAAAATTTAGGTACCCTTGTGTTTTGAAAGTTCTCATATATACAATATTGTCGCGCCCTTTTTGTTGAGGTGTAAGGATGTGATTGGTTCATATTTCTCATGTAAGTGTGTCATTCTCATTTGAGTCCTCCCCTATATATATATATATATAGAGAGAGAGAGAGAGAGAGATAGAGATTCAGGCAATATTTAAAATTAAGTAACTTGAATTAATTTCTAAATATCATGTCCCACGATAACCCTAATTTATCATTAATTTCAAATATTTAACCGTATGATTACTATTAATTGAAATCCATACATAGGTTAATACTTAGATGCATGCATGTAAATAATTGGGCATTCTTTTTTCATACATACACATACACAAACACTACGTACACCATGCAAGTTCAACAAAAACTACATTAATTTTTGCTGAAGAATCGATCAAGCAACGATCCTCAACCCAAATTGTTTCTCTGCAAACACTACAAGCTTACTAATCTCATCCTCATCGATGAATCCATCGGAATTCGTGTCGACCGACTTGAGAATGCGGCCGGCCTTGGCCTGGCTGAACCACCCCCCAGTGGCGCGGATGGCCTCCCGGAGCTCCTCCATGTTTATCCTGCCGTCTCTGTCGTCGTCGAATTTCTTCAACCATTTCTTGAACTCCTCCATGGATACGTCAACTTTACAACCCTTGCTGCGGGGTTGAAATTTTTTGAATGCCATTTTCTTGGTATGGTGTGTGGATATTTATGTGTGTATGTTTTGTTGTGAGATTAAAAGGACGTGCTTCTATGCCCTCAATTTATAGTGCATCATTTGGTGGTAAAAGTTTATTTTTAAATTTAAATAATCATCACGTTTTGCTTTTTTAGGGATAATTCTAATCATGTGTTACACAAACTTCGTTGTGGAATCAGATTCAACTTTTAGAAATAAATGCAATTTAATTATTTCTTTGAAGAAGAATATTTGACGTTCTTGTATTTCATTGTATCCATTTATAAGTAGATTATATATATATATATATATATATATATATAGGCAAAAACTTCCATGCAGCAGTCTTAAATAGTGCTATTTAAGACGGGTCGGGTCAAACCCGCGCTTTGACCGGCCCGTGTTGACCCGGGTCAACCCGTAAAAAAGTAGAAAAAAACGGTAAAATCAGTATCAACAGTCTCACTAAAAAGTATCACCAAAAATTCGAAAAATATCATCTGTATCATTAAAAAGTAAGGGGTCAGCTAGTTATTTTATACTAGTTTATTTAGTTCAAATTGTGATTTTTTCCATTCGAATTAATGTTTAGAACTTAGTAGTTTAGAGTGTTTTTAGGGTTCATGATTTTTTAAAGGGTTCATGTTTTTTAGGGGTTTTTTTTAGGGTTCATTATTTTTAGGGGGGTTTTTAAGTTTTTTTTAGGGTATATTTTGTGTTTTTTAGAGTTTTTTTTTTTGGGGGGGGGTGTTTTTATGGGTTTTTTTTGTGTTTTTTAGGGTTTTTTTGGGGGGGGGGGGGGGTTTAGAGGTTTATTTTGTGTTTTTTAGGAATTTTTGGGGGTGTTTTTAGGGGGTTTATTTTGTGTTTCTTAGGGTTTATTAATTCTATTTCATACTCATTTCAAACAAATTAAATTAATTTATTTCAATTTTAAAGTTCACTAATGTTATTTTAGGGTATATATTTTTGGGGAACAAAACAAAAGAAACAAAGAAAATTGAAAAAATAAGACAAAAAACGTAAAAATCTGCCAGAAAAAAGGGAAAAAAAAACAGAAAAAAACTGCCAGAAAATAAAAGAAAAAAAACTGCCAGAAAAAAAAAAAGATTATGCACAGAAGTCCAACTCATATATATATATATATATATATATATATATATAGTGTTAATACAATATTTTATCCCAAAGTTTCAACAAAGTTTTAATTCTATCCCAACCTTTGAGAAATTATAATTTATATCCCAACCTTTTATTTTGTTTTCAATTCTATCACAGAACTCAATTCCGACAACAAATATATGACATGGCTCACCAGAAGACTTATTTGTCATTTTCGTAAAAGAAAAACAAATATGTGGAAATAATATTTTACATATGTGACTTTAATTAATTTCTCACTAATTACAAAAACAAAGATCAACAGAAATGAGAAAACGAGAAGCAGGGAAGAAGACCAATTCAATTGTTAACCTTTTCTTCCCAACTCATATTTTGCTTCCCTCAACGTCAAACGATTGTTTTAATTGCTGTAAATTATTGGCCAAAGACCAATTCTCCATTTGAGCAGCTTTAAGTTTATCGATCTCCACATGCACACTTCATTTTTGCAATTAATTCATGTAAAATATCTCTTACTCTTCCACTATATGATTTCATGAAACCACTCAAAAAAAGTGACAATCACCTTCGTACAAAGTCATAAATTAACAATATTAACCATTGAAAAATCGATGATTTAAGAATCTGCAAATTTAAAACTTATTTTATATACTAACTTAAATTGATACATGTTGCCGTTGTGGGCATCTCAAGAAACGGTGAGTTGTATTTTCTATCGTGTAAGCAAGTGGTAAGGTTCATCTTTATAACAAACTTCAACAAAAGAATTAATCAATAATTTTTTCACTCCAATAGG
Organism: Perilla frutescens; assembly: GCA_026008535.1. Taxonomy (NCBI): domain Eukaryota; kingdom Viridiplantae; phylum Streptophyta; class Magnoliopsida; order Lamiales; family Lamiaceae; genus Perilla; species Perilla frutescens. Next base: position 64,281,406 of record BRKX01000003.1, on the reverse strand, counting down.
CATTTTGCGTATGCAAATGCCAGCAGTTTTCTTTCTAAATTAATTTTAGGAGTTGTGGGCAAGTGTTTCTTCTTATCAGGAATAGAGTTTACAAAGGGAAAAATAATTTCTTCTTCCCTTGCTCTCTTTCTATAGAATTAGGTTTAATCTTTGTTTTTTAAGTGGTGTAAAAAAAATTCAAGTTACACATGTATAATATTATGTCTAAGTATTTGTTTTTCTTTAATGAAAATGACACATAAGTTTTCCAGTGAGCCATATCATATATTTATTGCCGGATTGAGTTTTGTGATAGAATTGAAAACAAAATGAGAGGTTGGGTTAGAAATTATAATTTCTCGAAAGTTGATGTAGAATTGAAACTTTGTTAAAAATTTAAGATAAAATATGATAAGTTTTTTATAGAATATGGTATTGAGAGAGAGAGAGAGAGAGAGAGAGAGAGAGAGAGAGAGAGAGAGATTTCAAGTATAAGAAAAATGTTGATCGAGTACCGTATTACTTGCGAGGCCCAATATTTGTGACTGCAATCTGCAGCTAGGCGCAAGCCCCCCTAGCGGCTAGCTCCAAAATTTTTCAATAGGGCAAAGACGACATTATAAAATTACAATAATACCCTGGTTCATTACAATTAATTAATTTAGTTTGGTGATAACGATATTAATTGATAATCAATTATTAGTATTTGGTAGAAATAAACTGACACAAAAAAATATTGTAGAATTGTCAGTCAACTACATGGATTAATTGGTATATGTTGTAAATCATCGTTCCCACACTCGAATCAATGCATCGTATTATAACCGTTGTAATCAAAGCAGATATAAACATAGGAAGACAAGATACATATATAATGAACATTATCTTATTATCCACATCAATTCCATTCTTACAATAATAATATTTATAGAATTACAATGGAATACTAAAGGTCTATAATATCAAGAGTCATACATTAATGTCCACTAAATAATATATTTATAACACTCCCCCTTGGACATTAATATTGTGATGCTCATGTCTCGTTAAAACTCTCGCCGAAAACCCAGTGGGAAAAAACAGTTGAGGAAAAGAGTACATGGCATGCATATATTTATGTGTTGCATTAATTGCCTCATTAGTTGGAGCAAATTTTAAATTTCACAACTCTTCTGGAGTTCATGTGGATCAGTTAATCTTTAACCTACTATTTATATGTGCAACACAAATACATGTACATTGTCTTTAAATAGACAATAGGGGATAATATCATCCGTCACGCTATAAAAATAAAATAAAATAAAATAAAATAAAAATCAGTCTCAGATATGACAGTATGGGGGATCATATATATAGTCAACATTTGAATTAGTCCACCAATGTCATGCCATTATTTGTTTCAATAAATAATATTTTTAATTTAAAAATAATGCAAGATATAGTAATTGGCATGCTAGTGTCTCATTGTAGAAAAACACTAAATCTTGCTAGCAAGTTATTTATAAATACGGTACCTGGCCAGATAATCTTGCAAGATAAAATATTGTAAGAAACTTCTAGTTCCAAAATATCCTCTTATCATTGAGTTTAAATAAATACACATTCACTTCAAGTGATCTGCCAAAAACATTGGTGTGCTAAATAAAATTATTCATAAATAAAATATCAAAAATATTTCTCAAGTAGAATGACTGGTATATAAAATCACATCGGGGATTCTCGATCTGCAAGACGAGACAATATTTGGTATCAAATACCTATCTTTAGGCATGAGTTAACTTTCCTCACAATAGATGTTGCGATGTTATATAAGAAATTTTAATTCCATCAGAAATTTTTCATATAAATATTATCGTTCAACGACCCATACAAATATGCAGTTACAACGTCCATTAATTACATATTCAATGCTAGAATTACTGCCATTTATATTATGTAGCGGAATATAATGTCATTGTTAGTAGGAGAATATAATTTATGGAATATGGGTCTCTGCGTAAACCATGAGCTACAACTTGTATGTCTCACCACCTTATTAATTTTGTCATTTCTCAACTAATTAATAATTTTTTTTCGTTATAAGATGATTTCTGACTCTAGATCATTATTCTGATTAGTGTAATTTTTACAATTGCATTCTTTTTTGTTATTTCCGAGGAGCACTTGCAATGCTTGATTTTATTACATTTACTCTCCTAAATGTCACAGAATGTGTGCTTAGTGAGAAAACAAAATCGAGAAAATTTACTTGTTATACATATACAATGTGATTTATGATTGATGGACGTTATTTTTGTGATCTCAGTTGATATAGTCTGCTACATGATTTTCAACATGGTATAATAGTCAATTTGTAAAATTTGAAACAAAATAAAATACATATTTTGTTCTATTACACTGCCGACGACAATCATGATTCATGAATAAGTTATGATTTGAAATTGGATTGTGAGTATGTTGCTGAATATTGTTTTCCGCCATTTTTTTAATTTGAATTAAAAAAAAAAAGTGAATGAAATAGTCCTGAAGGAGAAGAAGAAGAAGGGAAGAAGAAAGAATACAGCAAATATAAATTCATGAATTTTGAATAGATTGTTTATTTTCTCATGAGAAGAATAAATGAATGCAAAAGACGTGTAATTATATTTGGTTTATGATGAAACTATGGATGAATAAGAAAAGACTTATTTTCTCTTATCATATCTGTCTCTTGTTTTCCCTATCTCCATTTTTACGATTTACAAAGCATCTATTGAAGTGTGGTGGATTGCGATGATTTACAACAATATATTATATATACTACTCCTTCTATTTCTATATAAATGTTATTTTGAATGAATGCACACAAATTAATAAATTAATTAAATTACCTAATATACCCTTGTGTGTAAATGAGTTAAATATAGATATTTTAATGTATTAAATAAGGGCAAATTTGTGAAAAAAAAGTAAATTTTCTGTCTCAAATTTGTAGAATGACATTTTTTTGAAACAAAATTAAAATGTTAGAATGACACTTATTCAGAAACGGATGGAGTAGTATATATATAATTGGATAGCCATAAATTAGGGCTGTAAATGAGCCAAACTACTCGTGAGATACTCGGAGATCGACTCGTAAAAAACTCGCTCGAATGTGACTCGGCTCGTAAACGAGTCGAGCTCGAGCTTTTTGTCGAGCCGAGCTCGAGCTTGGGGGTGCTCGGCTCGAGAAGCTCGCGAGCTTACTCGGCTCGTGAAGTTCGCGAGTAGTTAACCGAGCTGTCTCACGAGTAGTTAATCGAGTAGTTAATCGAGTTGTCTCGCGAGTAGTTAATCGAGCAGTCTCGCGAGTAGTTAATCGAGCAGTCTCGCAAGTAGTTAATTGAGCAGTCTCACGAGTAGTTAATCGAGTTGTCTCGCGAGTAGTTAATCGAACAGTCTCGTGAGTAGTTCTCACGAGTAGTTACTTAAGTTAGTTCATGATACAACTTTCGAACTATACTCAATTTGAAACTCGAAATATATATATTTTTTATTTTTTCTAATGTTTTTAAAATAAAATTTATTTTTGTTAAATTTTCCAATTAATAATAAAATGGAATCAATGGTAATAACATTACTGGTATTAAATTTAAAACTTCTCAATTAATTAAATAAAAACTATGAAATGAAATAATATTTCAATTCATTGAAAAATTTGATATGTGTGCATCGATCAAGGTGGATTAAATAATAAATATAAAATAAAATAATAGTTTTATTTAATACTATATTATCAAAATAAATATTAATATTAACCAAATATTATGAAAAATAATACTTTACATGAAATATTAATTGAAATCAATAATTTCTAATTGATATTAACAAAATCAATTAGTTGATCAAAGTCAATATAAGTTAGTAACAACTAACAATACTATCGAAATAAATAGTAATATATCATATATACATTGTAAACAGTAATTTATATATTTATATTACTCTATTTTATATATCCGAGATCAAGAATCGAGATAATATATACTCTAAGTATATAATATATAATCTTTCTTAACTAGATTTTAAATTATTATATCTTCTTAAGTAATAATGAAAAAAAAATAACAAAATCAAGACTAATATTGACAAATTAATATTCTTCATTCTTCAATCTATCAAGAAATAAATATAAAATAAAATTATATTTTTAACTAATATAATGGAAACAGTTACTAATATTAACAGAAAATTATACTTAACTGAAATATTAATTGAAACCAATAATTGTTATTTCTTAACTAATATTTCAAAGTCAAAATTTTAAATTAATTAGCAATAATAACACATTTTACAAACAAAAGATAAAATTATTGAATATATCGTATATCAATATTATATATACATAGTAATTAATAATATTATTCTATCTTATATTCGAAATAATATTTACTCTAACACTAATACACTATATATATAATCTATCTTAACTAGATTTTAAATTATTATATCTTAAGTAATAATGAAAAAAAGAAATAAAAAAAATCAAGACTAATATTGACAAATTAATATTCCTCAATCGATCAAGTAATAAAAATAAAATAAATCCAAATGATAATTTTATCTAATATTAAAAATAATGACTAATACTAACTAAAAATATATTTTACCTAAAATATTAATTGAAATCAATAATTGTCATCTCTCAATTAATATTTTCAAAGTCAAAATTTAAAATTAAGGAGCAATAATAACATTTTTATAAACAAAAGTCAAAATTATTGAATATATCCTACATCATATATCATATATACATAGTAATTACTAATTAGTAATTAGCAATTTAGCATATTAGTATTATTCTATCCAATATTCGAGATAATATTAACACTAACATTATATATATATATATATATATATATATATATATATAATCCATCTTAACTAGATTTCAAATTATATCTTAAATAATAATGAAAAAAAAAAAAGAAATAACAAAATCAAGACTAATATTGACAAATTAATACTCCTCAATCAATCAAGTTAGAAATATAAATAAACCAAAATGATAATTTTGTCTAATATAATCAAAATAATGACTATTAATACTAACAAAAAAAATATATGACGTATGTTGAACGTTATTTGAAATAAACCAAAATTATAATTTTGTCTAATATAATCATATTCGACTTTGTCACGTATGTTGAACTTTGTTTGAAATATTTTAGAAATTTTGTTAATATGCGGGGTTATTATTGTCGATTTTTTATAGTTCCAGATAAACGAGTCGAGCTTAATTTCGAGTCGGACTCGAATATAACATAAATGAGTCGAGCTCGAGTTGGACTTGAATATATCATTAATAAGCCAAACTCGAGTCGAGTAATCGAGATCGAGCTCGAGTCGAGTGTTTGAGCTCAAACTCGAGTCGAGTATCGAGTTGAGCTCGAGTTAGGCTCGAATAACAGTTAAACGAGCCGAGCTTGAGTCGAGCTCGAGTACATATTTTTCTTCTCGAGCCGAGCTCGAGCTCGAGTATAAAGCTCGAGTCGAGCTCAAGCTCGAGCTCAAGCTCACGAGCAGTTAAACGAGCCGAACTCGAGCTCAGTGATACTAGACTCGAGTCGGCTCGTTTACAGCCCTACCATAAATATATATGGTTCTATTTCCTAAAAATAATTGAAAAATAGATCTAACTATATATTTCGAGTCAAAATTCATAAGAAATCAAGATCTGGAGTGAAACTCATATTTCATGATACATTGTATTTTTGTTAGTATTTGATTGTATTTATATCCAAATTTTAACATGTCTTAGGAATTTGGACCCTTAAAATAGTCTCATGCAAAACTACTCTCTTTTACTTATAATTATTAAAGAGGCAAAAACTATTTTAGCCACTTGAACTTTTAAAAGATTTATTTTAGCCACTAACTTTAAAAAGCAAAAACTATTTTAGCCACTTGAACTTTTAAAAGATTTATTTTAGCCACTAACTTTAAAACATATTTATTTTAGCCACTTTGGATGAAAATGCCCCTCAGCGCGTTAGCAATGCGCGCAACACGCGGGGGCAAAATTGTCATTCTGGCTAAAATAAATATATTTAAAAGTTAGTGGCTAAAATAAATTTTTTTAAAGTTTAACTGGCTAGTTTTATATATTTGCACGTTATTAAATCCTTTACTATTTTACTTGCACGGAGATTTGGTCCTCATGTAAGAAGATAGTGATCACTAAACTAATTAAGGATCAATTTTTAATGCATGTAAAAGTAAGGAATTACATATATATACAAAACAGAATGATGCAAAGTTTAACTTAAAAAAAAACTAATAAAACTATATAGTATGAACTAAATTTTAGAAATAAAAATGCAAAACAACTATTAAAAAAATAAATAAAAGTGTTAAAACCTAAATATATATAGTTATCCTGTCTAGCTAAAAGCCATATATATTGTGTATTAGTACTGTATTTTGATAAGCTTAATTAGTTAAAAATAACAGATTCAAGATATATTTATCAAGAGGGTTCATGTATATTGTCTCAATTGTAAAAATATGGCGTAAATGAATTTTTGAGTTGTGGATGAATTTAATATACATGCATGGAATCTTATAAAGTATTACCAAAGAACTGTGTGGGAAGCTTCAAGGAATTTTTTTTTTAACAAATAAATTATTCCTGTCAGCTCACCTTTAATTTTAGGGAAAAACAAAATAAATAATGAAATTATGGGTTTGCATTAAGCTTTTTAGTTTAATTAATTAATTGATTTGCTTCTGGTGATGAATCTTTTTCCAAATTGAACGCACATTGCCTATATTAATGTTTATATCATAACTAATAATTATAAAATTAAATTAAAACAGAAAAACTGAGATAGATGATAAACAATAGAAAAAAAATTAATAAATATAATAGTGGAACAATAGTTTAATTTAGTAATAGAGGATTCTATCCCTTTAGATATCATTCATTTATTATCTGGCCAGTAAAGGTTCTCAACAGGTTTCACATGAGCAATATAATATTAATTAGAAAAATTGGATCCAATACTTTTGGGTCCTTCAATTCATGGAAGCTTAATTTGGTCTGCAACTTCAATCATTTTTCCATAGTTCCGAATTTGAATCAATTAAAGAATTAAAAAAAAAAAAGTGCGGTTAATCAAGTAGTACCTACAAGAAGAAGTGCTCGAATCATTAAGTTGTGTATAGTAGGCTAATAAAATTATACATACACGTACTTCTTTACCCTTTACACATATTTTTTTCATATTCGTATGTATCTTATTTTGCACGTACGTCTATATTACATTATTACTCAGTTGCTTTGTATATATTGCACATATTAGTGTATTCCTGCACCTAAAGTTTCCAATGTTAGTTTATTTACGTTTGACTAGCTATCTATTGATCTACTTTGTCGTTTGGAATAAAAAAAAAAAATATATATATATATATATATATATACATTATAAAAAGAAAAGCAACCATCCAATAGTTATAGTCTAGCTAAGATCAACCACGAAAATAGAAATCAAGTGTACAAGAATATATCCATTGAGGATCGCCTAATCATGAAGTTGTGTAAACTCAAGAAACTTAAAATTTTGAGTTCGAATCCCATCAACAAGGGCGGAACTAAGAAATAGTGGCGCCTTGCCCCCACCCCCAACCAAATATTTTTTTTATACGTGTAACAAATATTAAAAAAAAAAAACAGCATGTAAGGTTATTGGTGAAGAACATTTTAGCCTCCCAATGAAATTTTTTTGATTTCGTCCCTGCCAACCAACACCGCTAGCTAGGTGTGAACCTGATTTTCAAGTATGATTTAAAATGTGGTTTACTTCTTCCATGTGGCTTCAAGGTTTACTAATATATTTTCTATTTTATAAGAAATATATTTCAACATATTTTGTTTGACTAATAAAGTTATTGAAAATTCCATCCACAACCCCAACCCTAACCCTATTTTATTCTTTATAGCCGCAAATTAATTAATATATAAATAAAAAAAATTATTAGACGTTTATAATCCCATCTTTTTTTTTAAACCTCATAACCCCATCATTTAAAAATCCTACAAAATTAAATAAAGCCCTGGTCTATAGACCCAACCCCCCCCCCCCCCTCTAAATTTATTTTGGGGTTAATTGTCTTAAAAATTATGAACTTTAAACTTAGTTGTAAATTTAACATGAACTTTAAAAGATAGGTAATTAAAGCACCAACTTTGAATTTGTGTGTTGTTTAACATACCCAATTTTTTATAAAATAAATTGACCTTCAATCCAATATATAATTTGCTCGTCTCTTCGAGTCTGTCATGACTCGGCCATCAATTTTTGAAAATGACACCAAAGTGGTCACAATTGTATGTTGGATTGAAGGTTAATTTATTTTATAAAAATTGGGGATGTTGAATAACACACAAATTTAATTGCCTACTTTTAAAGTTCATGTTAAATTTGCCTACTTTTGAAGTTCATGTTAACTTTACAACTAAGCTCAAAAATCATGATTTTTAAGATAATTAACCCTTTATTTTTTCTAAAAAAAGCTTGACTACGAGACATCTCGGCAAACACCAGATGCTCTGGAAGATATCATGGCTAAGCGGGGACATAATTTTTGAATGGTGGGCCTATATATCCGTAGGAAATTATTGTGCGAACAACTTAACAAAGTTGTTATAATTCGTTGTCCAAAACACTGAAAAATGCAAATAACTTGTTGTAGTAAGTGAAAATTTAAAATATTATATATAATATTTTTATTATTTTTTATATATTTATTTAGTTTTGGAATCTTATGAAATCCAAAATTAGATAAAATATTTAAATAATAAAGATATTATTATATGATAAATATCAAGAGTCTTTGGCAACAAGTAAATATCTTTCAAAAGATATGTATCAATTTTCAACAGCCAATGAGATTGTGCCACGTCAGCTTTAGATCTCTCTCCATATAACTATAAATAAGGGCTTCCATATCAGTTGAAAAACACACCAAAAGTCATTTGAAGAGTTCAAGAATTTAAGAAGTTCCATAAGTGAAATTCTCTCAAATATTCAAAGGCGTTCTTCATCAAATTCACCCCGAAGACGGCGTTTGATCCATAAGCAAGGCCAGTCAAAGACGTTCTTCATCAAATTCATTCCGAAATTGGCGTTTGATCTGGAAATAAGGCGTCGGCCCTCCAAATTAACGTTGTCAAGTCCAAATACTAAGCCAAAGAAGATCGAGGATATAAATCGTCCTCGAAAACTTCGAAGACCAAGTTCAAACAACAAGTCCGAGAAGATCAAAGAGACAAATTTACTCTGAAGATTTCAAAGACCGTTTGAAGATCAAGTTTTGAAGAGAAGAATCAGAGGGAAAATAGAGATTGGATCCGTATAAATACTTTTGATCCGAAATCATATTATTTGTACACATTTTGTGTTTTACCAAATTAAATACAAAAATTTGTGTTACACTTGTAATGTTAAACTCAATGTTTTAGATAGTAATTCCACTGTCTTAACAACATGCAGCGAAAGTAATGACAAGTTAATTTGCACTACCAGGATAATTTTAAATCACACACCTTAGGTATGTGATTGCCACACGGCGAAATTACACTTTCACAAGTGATAAATAAACAATTAGTTGACAATGTAAGAATCGATGATCTAGACACATCAACAAAATTACACGAATCATAATCTAGTTTTTAACTAAAAAGAATTCAAAATACAAACTAATCTACCAGATAGTTTGATTGCAATTCAACAACCAATCATATACCTCTAAATATATCTTGTATCAAATCTAATTGAACAACCTTTTCGTATGAATAGGTTGAACAATAAAACACGATAAGATGAAGATTCAATGGCTAATAATTAAGTTGTTAAATTTTGAGATTCGAGTTTTTTATCTTTTCACTCACAGCGGTGATATTTTCTCTACTCGAATAACCTCTTCAATCGTGAAGTATGCTCCTTAAAACAATCTTCAATTGAATCGGTTTCATGCCATGCCACCTCTTCAGTCGTGGGTTGATAAAACTGCCACCTTTCATGCTTTGGATTGGAAATAACCATTCTTTGTTGTGGCAAAGTAATAAATCCACGTTCTTCACCATTCTCCGCCAACTAATCCAGCACAATACTACCGAAAATAAATTGGTTAGAATGAGAGAAAAATAACGGTAACTTGCTTCCTACAAAATAGGGATACTTTTGACTATTTAAACTTAATTTGAAGATCCAATATTTTAATTATCTATATCCATTTTTTTTAAATATAAAATTCGTGGATATATCTAATTAAAAATAAACAAATCACATAGATTTATTTGAAAAGAATTAAACCTAAAAACTAGGGAATGATAAGATTACTATTTTGAATGTCTCAGTCAATGTTGTAGGAATGCAGTATGACATCACATAGAACATTCAGTCGATGTCATACACTTCCTAACAAAAGCAATATGAATGATCGAGTTCTGAGTCTCGAACAAATTCTTGGAATGATTATATAGAATGTCAATTTGAGGTTGCTACTGGAGTGAGGAAGAAGCCGATCTAGTGAAGGCGTACATATGTGAGATTGCTATTGGACCTGTTCATTAGTGATTAGATGAGGAATGAGTTAAAAAAATTTGTAATTTTGTGGTATTTGTATATGTAGAATAGTTCACGTGCTCTATGCCTTTAGGCAATGTTCGCTGGAACAATTATATCATATCGTCGTATTCAAATTTTACTGATTCAATAAGATTTCATGTTTTTTCATGTCTTAATCTAAGAACATCTTATACGCAAAATTATTTTGATGATAATGATTTCTTTGGAATACAAATGATTGATAAGGTAGTCTAGTAAAATTTATAATCATGTGATTGTTAAATAATATTTAATGTTTATTATTATATTTATCCATTTAATTTGTTGCATTCATAAGGATTGTAAAATCCATGTCAGAATGGAAAAAAAAAAAAAAAAAAAAAAAAACAGATTTTGTGGAGTTTAATTTTAACAAAAAATTGACGGGGGTTATATTATATGTATTTTAGTAGGGTTTTATATATTGGAGGCTATGAGAGAGGGTAATCATGTCTAATAATTACCATAATTTCATCCGCAATCAAAATAGAATTCTGGGTTGTTTAAATCACAACTTATTTAGATGAATATTAAATTGATGTAATTGTGCTGCTAATAAATAATTTAAGAGAAACAAAATGTATAAAATTATTATAAAAAATAGTGTACAAAATATTTTATTATTTATTTTTCATAAATCTATAATAATAAATGCAATTTTATAAAACAAATTTAAGGTACATAAATGAGAAAAAAAGTTAAATATAAATAAATGAGATTAAAAATTCTAATTATTAATTCTTAATGCTAATGTTTGAAAATAATTAATTAAAATATAGAATAAAATTTGGCACAAACTTATTTTGGAGTGGAAACAGTATTAAGGGGTTTACATGTCAATAATACCCTACATTTAATGGTTTATTTGTATCTAAAAAAAATACTTGAAGGGCTTTTTGTTTGGTCAAGGGTAAACCGCAGCCGCTACCGAGGTGCGCACTGGGTAAACCCGCCCCTGTGTAATAGTCTGCAAACCACATAGAGGAGGTTAACCACACTTGACAAGTCAGGTGTGACAGGCTCACACCTAGTGGTGTTGGTGATGTGATTCGAACTTGAGACATTTGACCTCAAAATAACATCACTCCACCACTAGGCCATCTCCAAAGAGACCTTGAAGGACTTATTTGATCCTATGGATAAACATCAAGTGTGTATTTGATTTTTTTTTCTTTTTGAAATCAAATGGAATTTCATTAATTAATCAACGACCTCAACCAGTGAGGAAAATCATGATTCCAAGTACAAAGAGAGTCACACCTTGCTCCAAACTGGGCAAGGGAGTGAGCCATTATATTTGCTTCCCTATACATATGACAAAAATCTTTCACGAATCTAGCATGTACCACCTCCGCTAACGGTGGCAATTCCGTTTCTAAGTTATAATTCCCCTTCAAAATCAGAAGTAATAAGTCTCACAGCTAACAAAGAATCCGAAAAAATAATAAACGGGGTAAGGCCCTCCTGCAAGCATAGACCAACACCATATAAAATTGCATTAATCTCAACCTCAAGAACAAATCTCGGTTGTTGTGTTGGCATAGCTAACCCAGCTCGAATCTTCCCATCCCAGTCGTGAACAACCGCCCCCACCCCATAGGCCCATGTATTCTCATTCACTTCCTCATCCACATCTAACCGAAAAACTCCCTTCTACGGAGGCCTCCAAATTCTCTCCCCTTCTCGCACACCTAATGGCATATCAATCTTAGAATCTCTGCAAGCTGATTTATATGTCTCCAACCAGACCTTTGCACTCCCAACCTCAATCATTGGTCCCACCTCATCAAGCCCATATTTCTTCTTACAAAGTCTGCCCTAAATGTGATACAGCAAAACAACCCATAATTCATATTCTTCTTTCCCACACATCCTCCTAACCTCCTTACAGACATCAAACAAAGAGCAGGTCCTATATTTCCAAATAATCCACCAGAATTGACTATCTTTCCAAATACTTCTTGTTTCTGGATAGAAAAATAGCCCATGTATCGTCGTTTCCCACTCTTTGCGATAAAATTCACAGATTCCCAAAATTGGCACATGGTGTGCCTTTAAATTAGCAGGCATCGCAATAAAATTATTTAAAGCCCGCCAGAGAAAAACCTTCACTTTCGGTGGTACCTCCAACGTCCAGATCAACTTGTTCCACTCCTCCACATAAGATCCCGATATCGACTCCGCCTGATCATAGTACCCAATTTCAGCAAGATACCCCTTTTTACAGCATACTTACCATGCTGATCAAATTTCCAAACACATCTATCATCACTCTCAGAAAGAATTGGAGTACGAGCAACAATATCTACAATATGAGGCTAAAAAACCTTCCTAAGCTCCTCCTTATTCCACATCCTTCCAGCTACCATGAATCTGGAAACCTTTACTGATTGTAAATCTCGCGGGAGGGGAACACAAGGTTGTGGAATCCCACTTGCCAAATTACTCACAAACCCATCTTGAAAGACCCTCACCTGATTTCCGGACCCAATCCTCTATCGCAAGCCCTTAGATAAGAGCGAACGACTCCAGCAAAGGGAACGCCAAATGAATGAAGCATTTGACCCCACCCGGGCTTCCAAAAGTGATTGATTCCGATAATATTTAGAACACAGCACTTGTGCAACCAAAGAATTAGGATTTTTGAGCAGCCGCTACACCTGTTTAGCCAATAGCGCTTTATTGAAACTCTCTAGCTATCTAAATCCGAGCCCTCCTCTATCTTTCGGTCTACACAACCCTCTCTATTGAATCCAATACAACCTGCTCTTCTCCACCATATCACCCCACCAAAATCGCGCGCACAATCGATCAATATCCTGGCAAAGAGATTTAGGAATGTGAAAAACTGACATTACGTAAGTCGGGATAGCCTGAACAACAGATTTTAGCAAAACTTCCTCACCACATACCGATAGTAACTTATTCTGCCAACTTGCAATTCAGCCAGCCACTCTATCCCAAATATACTCGAACTGTACTCTTTTATTTCTAATTGACACCGTTAGAAGTCCCAAATATAAAGAATGCCTCTCCCCAACCTGTATACCAAGAATTTCCTTGGCTCGCTTAATCATGCACATCTTCGAATCCTTGCTGAAAGCAATAGAAGATTTCTCAAAATTTATCAATTACCCTGATGCATTCTCATAACGTAAAAGCCAATTTTTTAGAACTCTACAAGCTCTTTCATCTGCCTTAAAAAATAGCAAACTATCATCTGCAAACAACAAATGCGACACCCTCGGCCCCTGTGCATCAAGTTAAATCGGAATTAAATTACCATCCCAACTAAGACCACATAAAATAAACGAGAAACCCTGGGCACAAATAACAAAAAGAAGCGGGGATAGCGGATCTCCCTGTCGCAACCCTCTCAAGGGCTTGATCTCCCCATACACATTTCCATTAATAACAAATGAATATGACACAGTGGATATACATCTAATAAGCAGTAGCACGAATGAAGGAGGAAACTTCAATCGATTTAGCATAGCTTCCAAAAAACCCCATTCCACTCTATCATAAGCCTTACTCATATCCAGCTTGAGAGCCGCAAAACCCGCTTGTTGCCCTTTATTATATAACCAATGCATACATTCAAACCCGACAATAATATTATCAGAGATCTGCCTTCCGGGTATAAATGCGCTCTGATTTAAGTCGATAACTTCAGGTAGCACTTTCCTCAATCGATTAACAATGACCTTTGATATAATCTTGTAAGAGGTATTACACAAACTTATAGGTTGAAAATCCTTCACTGTGGTTGGAATCATAATTTTAGGAATTAAAACCATAAGTGTTCTATTCCAGTCAGCCATATCTTCTCCTTTATTAAGCACTCCAAGCACTGCTTTAGTAACTGTATCCCAATGACTGGCCAAAACTTTTTGTAAAAACTTCCTGATATTCCATCCGGTCCAAGAGACTTTGAGGGATGAATATCAGCCAAAGCCTTACAAACTTCCTTAGTTGAATATGGGGTCTCCAGAAATAGCCTACTTCGATTACTGAGTTTTTCCCGCACATAATCTAAAACACGATTGAAATCAGTCACACTAGGGTTTGAAGTAGTAAACAACTTTTCAAAAAAGTCTATCACCACCCCTGCCATCTCCTTATCCCCACTCACCCGAACGCCATCCTCCCCACTAAGACCTAAAATTTTATTCTTCCGTCTTCTCGCAGAAGCATAAGCATGAAAAGAAGGAGTATTTCTATCCCCCTTCGCCAACCAATTTGCCTGTGCCCTTTGTTTCCAGTGACATTCTTCTAAATTTAACACATGTTCCAATTCCAAATTAAGAGACTGAAGTTGAGCCCCGCCATCTTTCTGAGGGCAGAAACGAAGAAGTCGCAAATGCTCAGCCCGAAGTTTACTCACCATTTTCCCTAAACCATTGAACCTTGATCCAGCCCATTGTTTAAAGAATTCCTGGCACCTCTTTAGCCTAGTAGGAAGAGAAAGCAGACCACAATGTTTCTCCCACTCGAATAAGAAATTTGGCACAAAAGATGGTTCTAAAAACCATTTATCTTCAAAATGGAACCTCTTCCTTTCTCTATCTCTCTCCTTGTGTTATCTCCAGACACCCTCAACAAAACAGATTGGTGATCTGACCCGTAAAAATCCAAAACCTGGACCTGGACCTCAAGATTTAATTTCTACCAATCTCCATTAACCAAGAACCTATCTAACCACTCCCACACTGCCTTTTGACCACCTCGGTTGTTATACCAGGTCATATCAAACCCCTGACCCACAATTTCACCAAAGTCACCATCATCCACCACTTTCCTAAACTCTTCCATTTGCGAATTGGGCCTAGCTTTGCCCCCCCCACTTTCTTGGAATTTAGAAGGATTTCATTAAAGTCACCCCCTAAAATCCAAGGTATTCCTTGCATCTGACCATCCATAGCAAGTTTCTTCAGTAATTCCCAAGAAAACTTTCGAAGGGCCACCTCAGGATTGCCATAGAATCCCGTAAATCGCCACAAGAACTTATACCACTTAACCCAGTAGTCAATATGCCCTTAGGAATACGATCTCACAGTGATGTCGATTGGGTCCTTCCATATAATAATCAAACCTCCCATACTCCCAATAGTATCCACCACCATCAAGTCGCCGAATTTCCACCGTTCACATCTAGAGCCGCGAATTTTTGTCTCACAAATAAAAACTAAATTTAGAGCATTATCAGCCAAAAGTCCCCGTAATTCATGGAATGCTCGTCTGCTCCCAAGTCCTCAATCATTCCAAACTAGGGCATTCATTGGGCTCGGCGAGGCTGTGACACAGCCTCCGCCATTATTGCCATCATTTCATTCATCATCAAATCATCAACCTTAGTCTTTTTTTCTTTACTTCCTGAGGACACTTTTGTATCTAATACATTCTTTTTTCTTCTTGTGTTTGTGCCAGAGGTATCAGTTTTCCTTTTACTTTCTTCCCCTTTCTCTCTTGCTCGTCGTAGCCAAGATCTGTCCTTCTTCTTCTGTCCCTGAGGATTCTGCACAAAAGAAACCTCTACATGGACAAGAGTGGGAATATCAGCCACGATCTCCATTTCTCCAACTTCCACAATCCCCACTGCCTTCTCCCCCGAGTTATCATCCAAACTCTTTCCGCTCTCCCCCTCCACAAACCCCTTAAAATCTACCATCTTCCCTTCGCTATTCTCAACAACAATGTCAACCTCATTTGGAAGCTCCCTCAGCCCACCCCTCTCCCCGTCAGTAGAAACGATAGACCCTAAACCCACATGCATATCCATAAATGGATCCGCCTCATCCTCATTCCCCTCATTCAACTAGCCTCTCAACTCTGGTCTAGTGAATCGACCTCTACCATGTAAGCCCTGGGAGGAACCCCCATGAGATCGCCTAGTTTCTACCACCCTACTTGCTCTCATCCACGAACCAAAAGCTAAAATATCCTTATTACACCCCTCATTGGGGCAATGACGAAGCACATGCCCAACCCTGCCACACG
Organism: Perilla frutescens; assembly: GCA_026008535.1. Lineage (NCBI taxonomy): Eukaryota > Viridiplantae > Streptophyta > Magnoliopsida > Lamiales > Lamiaceae > Perilla > Perilla frutescens. The sequence goes on along the minus strand of BRKX01000003.1, from coordinate 64,264,796 downwards.
CATGACAAAAATCAGGTAGGCGCTCATAAAGGACCAATATTAAACAACTATCTCCAGACCCCTCATCCGCCACCTTAACACAGCATTGTAGAGGTTTATTAATGGGCCTCCTCACCCTTATCCTTGCGAACTGACCAATACACTGACCCCCCTTGCCAACATCAATCTCTTCAATCGAACCGATCTTCTTCCTAATTTTTCGAACATAATCTGGGTTTATGCACATGAAAGGGAGATTGTGCAATTGAATCCAAACTGAAAAATCATCAAAGCGAACATCTCTTGGGTTCTGCAAGCCCGTAGGGGCCTGAAAAACTAAAAGATTATTAAAAAAATGCCAAGGACCTTCAGCCAATGCATGTCGACGTAAAAACAATGACAAAAAGATTATCACCAACAATATCAATATCTACTGAACTTCGTAATTGTAGAATCCTGGGGAGTTGAGCGCGCGGAGTATCACGGTTAACCACCCGTAAAGAAAAAACCTTACCCACCAAAAATCGTCTCAACTCACTTGTCTTAGATTTTTGTAAAGTCGACGCAATATTCACAGCCACTTCCTCCACTTCATTCGAAATCTGAAGTTCCTCAACCAGTCTAGCCACTTCATCGGGATCCATAACAACAAACAACACTCTCAAACAGAAAGGACAACTTCTCTCAAACGAAGAGAACACTACTCTCACCCACAAACCCTAACCCTAGCTGTCAAGGTTGGTGGAGAGGAAAAAATTCATCTTTGGATTTTTATTTGATATTTTTTTCTAAAACATGCTCGATTTTTCTTTTTTAAACTTTTCCTAAAATACTCTCATTTCCAAGCAAAATTGAAATGTCCAAAACCAAGTAAATGGGGATATTTTGATCCCAATTTTGAAAAAGATTATAAACACAGGGAGATTTGGTGTAATTTTTTTTTAAAAAAAAAGGAAGAGAATATTTTTAGGAAAAATAGAAGAGAGTTTCGTGCAACTAGGGCTGAAAATCAAACAAAATAGCTCGATATTCGGCTCGTGTTCGTTCGTTAAAAGCTCGTTCGAGCTCGGTTCGATAATCATATCAAACAAGCTTGAACATAATTTTATGTTCGATAAAATTTAAAGCTCGGCTCGAACTCGAGCTCGATAAGTAAAAAATGAGCAAACATGTGTAAAAATATCAAACTACTCGAGCTCGACTCGTGTTCGGCTCGATTAAAGCTCGTTTGAGCTCGACTCGATAGATAATCAAACAAGCTCAAACATAAAATTTAAAACTCGATATCATTTCAAACAAGTTTGAACATATGTGTGTTCGGGCCTGACTCGACTCATTTACACCCCTACGTGCAACGAGGTATCTTTCCTAAAAATCACAAAAGGAATAATATTACTAGTATCTACCCGTATATGATAATATCTTCTATATTTTTTTTTTTTTTTAGTTTTATATTGCGTTCCGAATCCGATCCTGTCTCACAACGGTCTTGAATAAACTGTAGCGGATCTAATTGTTTACTCACGACAATAATTCAAATGATTCCACAGATATCATTAAAATATTCACACCAACCCTTTTTCTCTAAGGGGGAAAAAACCGAATAAAATAAATCCGCAAACATTAATGTCTCGATGGTTTTGAGCCCATCTATAAGTATATGCATTTAATTTCTACATGTATAGAACATGGAGGGTTGTTAATCTATATTCAATAAATATGATTTTTTTTTTTATATTGATGTGGATGCCACTTTAACAATTATTTTTGTTTATAGAAAATAGTTTTTTTCTTAATTTGTACGTGAATATTGCATATTAAAGGGTGATTATTTTTTTTTAGAGTGGTCAATCCAAATTTGCGAGGTGGCCCAACCCGAAATAAAATCGTAATCCAACATTACGAAGGAAAAATTGTACTCTCTTAATTTCGTTTTGCTCGTTGTTTTAAAATTTTAATCTAGAATTAAAAATTATTTTTTGGACTAATATATATTTCCCTTATATATTACATAAAATTCTATTCACTTATATTTTTCTAAAAAGGTTGAAAATATTTTCTCTCTCAATATATATTTGTAAGGCTAAATTTGAGAGAGAGGGTGTCAAAATATATAAAACAATAAATATTTTGACAAAAAAAACATAAAACAACAAACAAAACGAAACGAAGAGAGTATAACACACCTACACACGTTACATCAATCTACACACATATCATTAAATACTAATCATTTTTGTAATTCCTTTTCCGCCCTAAGCTTTGGCCCCTCTCATTTTTTAGATTGTGTGTTGAGGTAGTGTCACATTACACTATTACAGAGGGACAGGATGGACCAATTTACCATTTCTCAGGTGCAACGAGGCATTCAGCTCAGCCAAAAAATGTTAAAAACAAAAGAAAAATCTTATAACAATTAGATTAACAATTTTAGTATAATAAATTATAATTTCAAGAAGGAGTGGTCTCTTGTGAGACAATCACATGGTGCGACGCTTTTTTTTTTTCTTAGTATTATTTCTCTTATTTTTAATATATATTGTAAAATAGAATTATTGAATCCTAAAATTAAATTATCGGTGGCTTGCACGAGGTGCACCGTGCTCACTACTCACATTAACGCGCGGGCTAATTCATTTTTAATGTGGAAATATTAAATAAGGCACAAATTTAGAATTAGTGTTTTAATCGCCTACTTTTAAAATTCATATTAAATTTACAACTAAACTCAAAGTTCATAATTTTTATGACAATTAATCGTGAAGTAAAATAAAAACTCGATGGAGCAACTCGTCTCAACAGCGGGATAGCCCACGTCAATCCGTGAGAGGCCTGCTTTTAAATGGGCCTATACAAATTCCAACCCTCACACGTTTGCTGGAAGATACGATGCCGTCCGACCTGGCACGAACCTCAATTTTCATTTTTTTAATTGCTGTTCATATTTTTCAAATATTTTTTAATTAAATTTTGGGGACCAAAATATAATTAGTATAGTAGGAGGTTAAAAAATTTCGAGCCCAATATAATTAATATTTACTAATATCGTCATCTATTTTTTCCAAAATATAGTTAAAAAAATTATAAAAATAAAAATATTAATTAAGAACAAAAATCCGGGTACGGTGCCCGACCGGGCAGCATGGAATTTTCCACGTTTTGTCCTTGCTTTCTTAGTAGTGTTCATGTCTATTTATAACTATTATTAATTCTCTTTGAACGCTGTCGAAGTCTATTTCTTGTTAAGGCCCAATAATAAGACTCATGATTGTTTAAAGGTCTTAGGGCCTAGTAAACGCGTGTCGAAGTCCAGGGCTTAGGGATCGAAGGAGCCGAGTTCGGAGAGGAGATAACATAAAGGGGGAGCTAGAACAGAGTTCGAACAAAAAGACCAGGTCAAAAGGAACGTTGGGAGATAAACATGACCCGGTCAAAAACCCTTAAGGGGATAAGGGTCTATCCCCAAAGATAGCGAAGAATCCCTTGAAAATCGGAAAAGGGGTTACGACTTCACCCTATATATATCGCAAAGGGGTGAAAAATAAAAAAGAAAATATCAAATCACCCGAGCAATCATTAGTTAAACAAATTATTCCGATCTTTTAGACATTCAACCATTCCTTAATCGATCTCATTCGACTCGTTCTTTGGCCTGGTAAAATCTCACCGGTCGCCAAAGCCCGAACCAAATACGAAAATAATTGTGGAAATTCACCCTCTACAAACGCATGTCCACTTTTCCCGATACTATCATTTTTTATTGTTTTCAAAAAAATTGTCAAGTTTTAGTCTCATAGGTTTATGATTTTTGAATTTGGTTTCAGGATTTTAAGTCCAAAAAGGGGATCAAATATGAAATTTACTCATCAATTTAGGACCAAAAATGATAGTATTGAGACGAAAAACGAACTAACGCATATCTTGTGGGACAAAAATCAAAATTTATCTTAACTTATTAACTATATTTGTTGCATGACTATATTATGATGCGTGATTTAATTGTGTTAAATAATAATATTGCAAATAATACAAATTGTACATACCTATATACTTCATAATTCATATGTTCCTGTCTAGCTAGCATTAATTATTAGCTAGAATTCTATGTGCGACTACTTTTTAGGGATATCTACAGATTGAGTTCGTCGTTAATCTATGGTTAAAATGATTTAATTAAAGACATTTTTTTATGCTTAGCTTCCATCGATATATAAAACGTGTTTTTTGTAGTGTTGTTTCAAAATCTAATTTGAATTCCAACTTTCTGTTATAATTTTTATGTATGATAAATTATTAATGATTGTTAGATAGTAATAATTTGATAAATACGTATCGTTGTGAATGGAATGATGACATCATCAAACCATTTAAAAAATCATGTGTCCCTTGTAGTGATCCAGTTGGTGGCGAAGTAGGTGACTTAATAAATTGCCTATTGAGCATTTGAGCTCGGGTGGGTTCCTATGTATTGCATATACAAGAAATGTACCCACAAGAAACAGTTGTGGATTTTTCATCGTCATACAAATACATTCATCAATTCGTAATATTCACATAGATCGTAGTAATGTTTGCACATTACATCGTACCGTAAGACCGTAACACCAAAAAGGTTGTGATATATATATATATATATATATATATATATTCATGCATACGTACAAGTACAACACACACATACACAAACGATAAACTCACACTACACTCGATCACACATACTATCTACTCTACGGTAAACTTGGTAGATTGTCAATATAAACAAGGCAAAAAAAAAAAGGTTGAGTAGGTGAAGAATAATTAATTAGAAGTAACTCTTAGACCCAGATACTTATGTGCAAACTCTACAAGATTGTTAATCTCGTAATCGTCGACGACGCCGTTTAAGTTCTTGTCGGCCATCTTGACGCCGCGCTTAGCCTTCCGGGTGCAGAACCACCAGCCGCCGCTGGCCCGAATGGCCGTCCGGAGCTCCTCCACGCTTATCCGGCCGTCTCGGTCCGCGTCAAATTTCTTCAGCCATTTCTTGAATTCTTCTATACTTATCTGATTTTGATCGACTGTTTTATTCGCTATTGCCATCGATTTCTAGCTGCAGATAGCGTACGTGTGTGTGTGGTGGTGAGTGATGTTTATTAATTTCTTCTTCTTGTTTGGGGAGAAAATGCTAGCAACTGGCCCCAATTTATACTGGTTTCTAGTTCATAGCCAATTTTCTAAATTTAATTTCATTCTTCTTTCATTTTTTGGGGAATAAGAATAATTAAAAGCAGTTAGAGATTGGAAATTAAACATATTTATACGATAACATAGTTAATTCAGCCATTTGTAATTATGCTATATGTTATAAGGTAAGTGGATTTGTTATATATATATATATATATATATATGGTTCACATGAGAACCAATCCCCATGTGAGAACTAGGAACTAATCTCAACCACACAATGTTTTAATTATTTTATTTAAACTTTAAACATCCATAACTTGCTCATTTTTCATTAGATTAACGCAAATTATATATCAAATTAAAGCTCTTTTCGTGCTCTTTCATTTAAGATCCATTGTTCATATATTTATTCGAGAATATATTTTTTCGTCCATAATAGCGTGATGTTAAACTCATAATAGCATGACAAAATATTCACGATAACATAGAAGTATACACATAATAGCATGAAAAAATATTCATAACAGCATGAAAAAATATTCATAAAACTCATAAATTTTACTCATAATAGCAGTAGTAGTGTTCATTAATAGTAAGACATTATATGTTCATACTAGCATGTATATATGTTCATACTAGCATGCATATATATATTCATATTAGCATGTATATATGTTCATAATAGCATGATAGTACTCTCATTTTAGCATACGAAATTTATAAGAATAGACAACGGTTTTAAAGTGTTGTCTATATGATTTCCGAAAATTATGTTCAAATATTACAACTTTGTTACTCCGCCTTTGACCAAAAGTTGACCAAATCTTAGTCATCTAAATCAAAACAATGGATGAATAAGATGAGTTCCTAGTTCCCACATGGGATATAGGTTCTCATTTGATCCATCCTATATATATATATATATATATCATAGTTTAATTTGGAGTTACGTACTTTTTATATTATATGTATATGAGGATATATTTCTCAAATCTCAACTGTGTGAAGTGACCACACCAAACAAGGCTTTAATTTTTGTTAAAAGGGCCCATAATTCGGTACAAAATAAAGCAAAATTGAGGCGTTGAAGTACTAGTAAGATGTAGGGTTGGGAAAAAATACCGTCATACTGTTATATCGTACTTATCGTACCGAAAAAAATACCGAAATACCGGACTTTAAGGTATACCGATATTTTCTGTAAGGTATGATACCGTACCGAGACTTTTCGGTAAGGTAACGGTATATAATTTTAAAAATCGAGGTATGCCGGCGTATACCGATACCGACGATATACCGAATTTTTAAGGTATATACCGTTAATTCGGCATATACCGTTGGTGCGGTATATACCGTTAGTTCTACATATACCTTTAGTTCGGCATACCGTTGTAATGGTATATACCGTTATACCGATATATACCGCACCAACGGTATATACCTTTACAACGGTATATGCCGAACTAACGGTATATACCGCTCTATATTTGTGATATTTTATAAATATATGTATATGTGAATTATAGATACTTTATATATAATACTTAGTAAATATGATATATATGTAAATATCTAACACTTATAATTAATCTTATGTTAGACTTAATGCATAGTAATGATAATTTAATGTGTTCTTAATTAATATTTAGTAAATAATTCTTACAATTTCTAAGTAAAAGATTTCAAATTTGTAATATTTAATAAGTTTATAATATTTTTATATAGTTTATATTAATCATAAAAACATGATTGATATATAATACTAGTAAATATGTTATATATTTATAAATATCTAGTAAATTTACAATATTATCACTTATAATTAATCTTATGTTATACTTAATGCATAGTAATGATAAGTGTGTTCTTAGTCAATATATACGCAGTTAATAATTCTTACAATTTCTAAGTAAAAGATTTCAAATTTGTAATATTTAGTAAGTTTATAATATTTTATACAATTTATATTAATTATAAAAACATGATTGATATATAATACTAGTAAATATGTTATACATTTATAAATATCTAGTAAATTTACAATATTAACACTTATAATTAATGTTATGTTATACTTAATGCATTGTAATGCTAAGTGTGTTCTTAGTTAGTATATACTTAGTAAATAATTTTTACGATTTCTAAGTAAAAGATTTCAAATTTGTAATATTTAGTAAGTTTATAATATTTTTATACAATTCATATTAATTATAAAAACATGATTGATATATAATACTAGTAAATATGTTATACATTTATAAATATCTAGTAAATTTATAATATTAACACTTTTTGGAAAACATTCTAGACTCGGTTTATTTTTATTTCTTGTATTTGTTGGGATAGCACTTGTTTTTATTTAATTGTTGCATTGGAGTGTTAAATTTGAATTATTATATTTATTTTATTTTATTGGACTTTAATTATCGTGACATGAAGATATTTATTTTTATTTTATTGAATTTTGATCGTATTAGGAGTATTTCATATATTTTGAGTAAATATATGAGATATATGATATATCTTAGGATAGTATGATAAGGTATACCGATATCGGTAAGGTATACCGATATTAGTAAGGTATACCGATGTCGGTAAGATATACCGAATTAAAGGTATACCGTTGGAAGGTATACCGAACCTTAAGGTAAGGTAACGGTATGGATTTTCTCCATACTGTACTAGTAAGGTAAGGTAAAGGTATGGTGAAAAAAGTAAGGTATACCTTACCGTGCCACCCCTAGTAAGATGAACAAGAATTAATTCCAATTACATTTTTATTTTATATACTATATATCTAAACGGGGTTGAAATTTCCTATTACACTTTTATGTGTTTCACTTCGTATTTCACTATAAAATTTATGATTTTAGTAATATTTATTATAAAATAAAAATTAATTATAACATAAATAATCATAATCAACATTTATCAACAAGAAGAATGAATTTAAAAAGTTAAAAATTTTAATTTTTAATTAATCAATCATAATAATGCATTATTAATTGAAAATTGAAAATTAAATACTAAAAAATAATTTTAAACCCTAATTGGGTAGGGTGAACCCTAGAAAACAATCTTAAAATTAAACTAAATAACAAAGAAATATAATTGAAGAAAAAAATATATAAAAAACACATGTAATTTGAAAATGTAACACGGAGTGTAACACAAATAGTGTAATAGGAAATCTCAAGTGATCCAAACGCATCATAGGTAATACATGCATTAAAAGTGTAGAAATGTTTTTTTTGGAATAGAATTATGATTATTTTTGGGATGTTTGGTTTTATTTTTAACTTCAATTTTTAATCAGCTTTCAATATTTTCGATTCTATTGATTTTTTGAAAAATATAAAGAGTTTATTATGATAAAAGATTTAATATTTAGAGTTATATGTTTGAAAATATAAATATTTATATGGTTATTAATGATTATATGGGAAAAGTGAAAATTAAAACTAGAAATAATAAAATAAATATGTTTTTGATGTTTTGAATAATAAAAGATTGAAAATTTCCTCTTGAAAATAAAAATAAACAAGCCCAACGTATTTGTGGTTGTGGTTCCTTTCAAATTAAAGGGTACAACAAGAATATATAGCGAGGAAGAGCCAATATAAATTCTAACCCCCACCTCCCAATAAAGGGTATTCCGCCTCCCACGAAAGAAAGGATGACAAAGACTTCAATCTAATAACACAGCTTTATATATTTTTTACCAAATGTAATAACCCTTTTTTTTTGTGACCATGATGGTAAATTTGTATATGTAACTAGTCTTAGGTGTGTCATGGATAAATTCGAATTTTAACACTAATATAATTTGGTATCTGAAAAAAATAAAATAAAAAAATGAAATGGTAAGAACGAATCTCGGAACGTGGAGAAGATATAGAATCCCAGTCAAATCATCTTTTCAATTACAAATTAGAATCATTGATCTTGGTATCAGATTCAGTCTTTTGAAAACGATTTTGAATAATCCCACGTGAATGGCGGTGGCGGATCTACAATTTTCTTTTCTAGGGGACAATATTTCATGGTTTGAACAATCATTGTTTTGTACTTTTGAATTTGCTTACATGATATATAAAAAATAGTGAGAGAGCAATTGCAATCTACTTATATTAGTTCTACTCCACATGTGTAAGCAATACAATATTGTTTTACTAAAATATTTTTTTATTATTATTTTCTCGTGTTAATGACACCGCCTCATTTCTTATTTTCCTTTCTTTCTCCTAATTTTTAATAATACGAATTAACATTAATGAACTCTTAAATTTTAAGAATTTTTATAAATAATATGTAACATTCATAAATCATAATAATTGAAAACTCATAGTTTTTCACTTTCATTATAATCAATAAAATTCATAATTTAATATTTAAGAAGCAATCTCAAATAATAAAATAACTAGCACATAATACAAAAATTAAGCAAATAACTATTAATAATAATATAAGAACATGTATTAAAATTAAAAAAAAAAACTTTCGACAAAGTAAGCTAAAATTTCTTAATACTAAAAAGGGCAAATTTCATATTACTCCCCTGTGTTTTCGCGAAAAATCAAAAAACCCCCTGTGTTAAAAAAATAGTCTCAAAACCCCCTCTGTTATGTATAATTCATCAAAAAAACCCTTTTTTAAGAAAGTGTATTACATTTGCTAAAAACGAGTGTATGATTCTTATTTTTACAATTTTTGTATTATTTTTTAAATATAATTAATTTATTAAAATAGTAGTTTGACCAAATACTATAACTTTTAAATACTATAAAATATATTTATATGTAAAAAAAATACGTAACATAGGAAATTATCAAAATAGCTAAATATTAGTAGTATAACCAAATACTAAAATTTTTAAATGATATAAAATATATTTATCTATAACAAAAATTGTAAAAATAAGAATAATACACTCCTTTTTAACAAATGTAATACACTTTCTCAAAAAAGGGGATTTTTTTTATGAATTATACATAATAGAGGGGGTTTTATGACTATTTTTTTGACACAGGGGGTTTTTTGATTTTTCGCGAAAACATGAGTAATATGAAATTTGCCCTACTAAAAAAACAAAAGCTTACACTCTAGGAAACATTTTTTTCCTCGCACAATCACACATTTCACAAAACTACTGATTTCATTTTAAATAAAAAATGAGAAGATTTTTTTATATGGGCTACTATCCTGTACACTAGACTGATGGGCCGGCTCATCAGACTGATCCGACCCGATCCGGCGCAATATAAAAAAAAATCGGCAGGCGCGTGCACCACACGCGTGCGGGCCACGCGCGCCCACGCGGGTACACGCGTCTGCTATATTTTTTTTTCAATTTTTTCTGTTTTTTTTTCCGATTTTTTTTCTTTCTTTTTCAGTTTTCGTTCTTTTTCCTTTTTTTTATTTTTTCTGTTTTTTCATTCTTTTTTTCCTTTTTCATTTTTCATTTTTTTTCTTTTTTCTTTTTCGTTCTTTTTTCTGATTTCCTTTTTTTCTTTTTTCTTTTTTCTTTTTTGTATTTTTCCCCAAATTAATGTGAATGATTTTTTTTAATTCGGCGACTCGCGCAATGCACTCGCCCGACGCTAACGCATGGGCTCGTGCATTGCGCTCGACAATGAATTTAATTTTTTGAAATAAATGAAAATGATGATTGGGAAAAAATATAAACCCTAAAAAATACAAAATGAACCCCTAAAAACACCCCCTGAAGAAACCCTAAAAACACAATAAACCCCTAAAAACACAAAAAAAACCCTAAAAAACACAATAAAACCCTAAAAACACACAAAAAAAACTCCTAAAAAACACAAAATGGACCCCTAAAACACCCCAAAAAACCCCCTAAAAAACACAAAATGAACCCCTAAAAACACACCAAAAAACACCCTAAAAAACACAAAATGAACTACAAACTCATAAAAAATTAGTAGGAGACCAGATACTATTTAATGATACAATTGGTACGTTTTGCCCTTTAAATGGTACGTTTTAGTATAAAGCTTGATACTGCATTTTACCAGTTTTTTTTTTTTTTGGGGGTCAGGGTTGACCCGTGCGTTGACCCGAGATCCGACCCGTCTGATATGCCTGATAGGCCCAATTTTGGGTTTCAAAGTCTGATAGGAGTTATTGCTTTTTTATATATATATTAAAAAATTGTGTGGGTCCCACCATATATCAATTTTTTACTCTCTCTCTCCACAATCCCTTGTTCCCCAATCTTCAATCCCAACCCAAGCAGCAACGCGGACAGTAGCAGCAGAATCCTGTCATGAACAAGAATGATGCTCACGGGGAATTGCAAAAGATAGGAGTTGGGGCTCAAGGAGGAAAAGAAAAATGCAATCTTTAATTAAGGTTCGTCATTTCGAATGAAGGGTTAAGAAAGAGCGGAGGCGCCGGGTCGGGTTACACCGATGGAGTGGACGGGTCAACCCTTGAGGAGTTGGATCAGTAGTTGTTTAAATCCCTTTAAGTGGCCATTAGCTAGGCCCAATATCTTTATTTTCTTATTTCTTGTTTGGCCCAGTTAGTAATGTTTTAGGGTTGTAAACCAGGAACTATAAATAGGGTTTCATGTTCTGAATTAGGCAAGTAATGAAATAGCCTTTTTCTCTCTATATTTCTCTATTTCCCTCTCCTTTCTCTCGATACATTCTCCCATTTCTTTATTATCAAGATTAGATTTTTATCACCCAAAATACAAGAAAAGTCCTTGAAATTACAGATTTATTACAGATCTTTACAAAAATCATTAAAACTACAACTGTCCACAACATTTGGTATCTCAGAGCCTCGATCCCGAGATGGCCGATGGTACCAGGCTACGCGAGCTGCAGGAACAACAAAAACAAATGGATAAAGTATTAAAGGCAGAAGCCTTGAAAAGAGAAGCTGCTGAAGTGAAGATGCAGGAACAAATTACCAAAGCAAATGAAGAAATGAAAAGCTTTTGTGCAAGGGGTTAATGGCAAGTTTGACAACCTTGCTAATACACTGGGATCAATCCAGTTACAGTTGTCAAACCTTGATAAGGGAAAAAAATTATCCACAGGAAATTCTATATTGGGAAGTCCTAACTCTAGAGGGCACAGTGGAAACAGTCAACCAATTGAATCAAGACCACAATATGTTGTGCCCAGCAGAGAATAGGTTGACACGGGTAGGCATTCTGCCCCACATCTCCCTAAATTGGATTTTTCCAGGTTTGATGGAGATCAACCCAGGGCATGGATATTAAAATGCCAGAGCTATTTCAGAATGGTGTCTAATCTCCCTGATGATCAAAAGGTCACCCTGGCCACTATGCATTTTGATGGAAGAGCCTCACAGTGGTATCAAAATTTAACTATTAAAGCTACTGATCTTGACTGGGATTAGTTCCTAGAGGTTGTATCTGCCAGGTTTGAAGAGATTAAAGATGCTAAGGTCATTGTTGAGTTTAACAAACTGAAACATGTGGGTTCCTATACTGAATATGTGGAGAGATTCGAGGAGTTAAGGGCTTGTATGTTGTTGTTGAATAAGAGCCAATTCACTGAAAAATACTTTATAGCAAGCTTCATTAGTGGGCTTGGGGATGAGATTCAACCTCTAATCCATATGTTCAAACCCAGCACACTTAATCATGCTATTAAATTAGGGCAGCAACAAATAAACAATCTGGAGGCCATGACTAAGAAGTTTAAGGGGAGTTTTAAACCAATGCATGCCTCATTAAGTAGAAGGGAAGGTTTCAGCCCTACAAATAATTCAAGGAATCAGTCTGCTCCAACTAAACCACCCTTTAAATTGCTTACAACAGCTGAAATGGCAGCAAGGAGGGAGAAGGGTTTGTGTTATAACTGCGATGAGGCTTTTACTGCAGGCCACAGGTGCAAAAATAGAATAGCACACATGATTATGACTGAGGAAGAGGAAATGGTATATGTGCAGTCCATGACCACTGAGGGTGATCCAGATGAGGCATCAGATCCAACTGTGGGGATGGAAGAGGTTCAGATGGCAGTTAATATAATATCAGGTGAGGGAGGCTATACTACCATGAGGGTTTTTGGCCAGGTTGGGGAACACAAGCTGCACATACTCATTGATTCAGGCAGTACACTCAGTTTTATCAAGGAGTCTACAGCTCAAAGTCTTGGTTACAAACTGGATACAGCTAAACCTATCATGGTTAAGGTAGCCAATGGTAACAAGATGGTGAGTGCTACTAGGGTGAATGGGTTTAAATGGAGTATCTAAGGGCACCAGTTCTCCTACTCACCCAGAATTCTTGCTACTGAAGGTTGTGACTTAATACTAGGGGGAGATTGGCTTAAAGCTTGCACCCCAATTGAGTTGGATTATGATAACATAACTTTCACAGTGAATTGGATGGGGAAGAGAGTCAAGTTGCAAGCTATAACCACTAGAGGTGAATGTCATGTGATAACTGAACACTCTTTTTATCAGATGATCCACCACCAGTACCCCTGCCCAGTTGAGAAAGTCTATATAGTGAAGCTGAATACCACAACTCATGATCAAAACCAAGAGCTGGACACACTACTGGAGGAATACTCAGACATTTTTGCAGAACCAAAGGGGCTACCCCCCAGCAGGGAAGTTGAACACCAAATACAACTCAAGCTAGGGAGTCTTCCAAAACATAGGTACCCTTATAGGGTATCCCATGATCAGAAAGATGAGATAGAGAAAATTGTTGCAAAACTGTTAACTACTTGGATGATACAAAACAGCAGAAGTCCATTTGCTTCTCCAGTTTTGCTAGTGAAAAAGAAAGATGGTACATGAAGGATGTGTGTACATTATAGATACCTCAATGGCCTAACTGTAAAGCATGACTACCCAATCCCCATAGTAGATGAACTACTGGATGAATTACAAGGGGCTAGGTATTTCTCAAAGATTGATTTGAGATCAGGTTACTTTCAGATTCTAATGAAGCTAGAGCACAGATATCTTACAGCTTTTAGTACACACAATGGGCATTATGAGTTCCTAGTAATGCCCTTTGGATTGTGCAATGCTCCTGCCACATTCCAGTCTCTAATGAACCAAATATTTAGGCCCTATTTGAGGAGGTCAATTTTGGTATTCTTTGATGACATCTTAGTCTATAGCTCTACCTGGGAGGAACACACCAAACACCTAAAGGAGGTCCTGAAACTGCTGAGAGAACACCAGCTTTATGCTAAGAGGAGTAAGTGCCATTTTGGCCAAGAAAAGATAGAATACCTTGGCCATATCATCTCCTCAGAATGGGTGTCAACAGATCCCTCCAAGGTGGAAGACATGGTCAAATGGCCAATCCCCACTACTATAAAGGAATTGAGGGGATTCCTAGGGCTTACTGGCTACTATAGAAAGTTTGTCAAAGGGTATGGAATCTTAAGTAAGTCCCTCACTTCCCTCTTAAAAAATGGAGCATTTCACTGGAATGAAGAAGCTACCAGAGCTTTTGAAGCCCTTAAGGTAGCAATGGTATCTACTCCTGTATTAGCCCTACCAGATTTTACCTTACACTTTATTCTAGAGACAGATGCTAGTGGAAAGGGTATTGGTACAGTTCTCATGCAAAGGAGTGGGCCTCTCTCCTTTATGAGCAAGGCCCTATGCGCAAGAAATCAAGCACTATCTATCTATGAGAGGAAGTTCCTAGCAGTGCTGATGGCAGTGCAGAGATAGAGACATTATTTACAGGGGCATAAATTCATTATTAAGACTGATCAGCATGCTCTCAAACACCTACTAGATCAGAAAATAATGACCCCAATGTAGCAGAAATGGATTACCAAACTCCTAGGCCTGAATTATGAAATTCAGTACAAAAAAGGAATCCAAAACAAAGCAGCTGATGCCCTGTCCAGGAGACCTAATCCACCAGGAGAATGCTACACCATTACCACTGCAGTTCCAGTTTGGACACAACAAGTGGTGGAGAGCTATCAAGGAGATGAATGGATTTCTAAAATTCTCAGCTCTGAGGCCTTGGACTGCAGCACTTTCCCAGACTATGACTCAATGGGAGACATACTCAGATACAACGGAAAGATTGTGGTTGGCAGTGGTTCAGATATCAAACAAAAGTTGTTGCATGAGATGCACAACTCCTCCTATGGGGGACATTCAAGGATCTATGGCACTTATGTCAGGTTGAAGAGGCTATTCTACTGGCCCTACATGAAGAAAGAGGTTATTCAGTGGGTTAACAGCTGCAGTACTTGCAGCATCAGTAAACCAATAGGTGGACTGTACACTGGCTTGCTACAGCCTCTACCAATCCCAACTCAAGCATGGACTCACATTTCTATGGATTTCATTGAGGGGCTACCCACTTCCTACAAGAAGAGTGTCATATTGGTGGTAGTAGACATGCTTACTAAATATGGGCACTTCATCCCTATAGCCCACCCCTACACTGCTCAATATATTGCTAAGGTGTTCCTGGACACCATCTATAAGCTACATGGACAGCCCCTGAGCATAGTAACTGACAGGGATAAAATCTTTACAAGCTTATTTTGGAGAGAACTATTCAAGCTTATGGGCACCTCCCTAGACATGACTTCTGCATATCACCCTCAATCTGATGGGCAAACTGAGAGGGTAAATCAGTGTCTGGAGACCTATCTAAGGAGCATGGTGCATTCGCACCCCAAACAGTGGTCTAAGTGGCTACCTTTGGCTGAGTTTTGGTATAACACTAACTACCACTCAAGCCTGAAGGCTACTCCTTTCCAGGCTTTGTATGGGTACACTCCAACCTTACATTCCCTATCACCCTACTTCCCCACTACCCCTACTGAAGTGAAGGATATCCTAGAAGAACGCAAACAACTCATAACAGAGCTGAGGGCTAATCTATAGTCAGCCCAAAATCGCATGAAAATATATGCAGACCTAAAAAGAACTGAGAGGAAGTTCGGGGTGGGAGATTTGTCTACCTAAAGCTCCAACCATTCAGGCAGAATTCTGTGGCCTTCCGCCAGAATGTGAAGCTTGCATCCAGATATTATGGGCCCTACCCTATCCTAGAACGTGTGGGCAAGGTCGCCTATCGCCTGAAGCTACCTGATGAGGCCAAGATTCACCCGGTCTTCCACGTATCCCTGTTGAAGAAGGTGGTGAGTCCATCGGTGATTCCCTCTACAGAGCTCCCTGCCCATGATGAAGATGGGATCATTATCGTTGTCCCGTGTGGATTTTTGGCTGAAAGGATGCTCCGCCGAGGTGGCGCTGAGGTGCAGCAACAATTGGTACTTTGGGATCGTTCTGGAGAAGGGTTAAAATCATGGGAAGATTCTGGGTAGATAGCCAAATTGGAGAGCAAGCCCGATCCTTGTGGACAAGGATCTCAAATAGTGGGCGGTAATGTCATGAACAAGGATGATGCTCACGGGGAATTGCAGAAGATAGGAGTTGGGGCTCAAGGAGGAGAAGAAAAATGCAATCTTGAATTAGGGTTCGTCATTTCGAATGAAGGGTCAAGAAAAGGCGGAGGCGCCGGGTCGGGTTACACCGATGGAGTGGACGGGTCAACCCTTGAGAAGTTGGATCGGTAGTTGTTTAAATCCCTTTAAGTGGTCATTAGCTAGGCCCAATATCTTTATTTTCTTATTTCTTGTTTGGCCCAGTTAGTAATGTTTTAGGGTTGTAAACCAGGAACTATAAATAGGGTTTCATGTTCTAAATTAGGCAAGTAATGAAATAGCCTTTTTCTCTCTATATTTCTCTATTTCCCTCTCCTTTCTCTTGATACCTTCCCCCATTTCTTTATTATCAAGATTGCATTTTTATCACCGAAAATACAAGAAAAGTCCTTGAAATTACAGATTTATTACTGATCTTTACAAAAATCATTAAAACTACAACTGTCCACAAAATCCCATATCGAATGGGTGAAGAAACAATGAAATGGAAGAGTAGTATAAATAGAGAGGTTGTGCCTCCATTTCATAGTTACATTCATTTCATTTTTTATTTAAAATTATATAAAAGATAGATCAAAATTATTATCATTTCTATTTTTAAATAAAGGTTATTCTAGAACTTGGATTTCTTCCACATACTGAATTCACCCTTCATTTTATATATTCATTAATTTAATGTATAGCATGTCATAATTGTAGTTTAAGATGAATAGTTTTCATATTTCAATATCTCGATATGATTATGATGGTTTTTAATTTTTTATTGATATATTTTTATTTTTATTTTTATTTTGGGGTTTGAGTTTATAGAACCTCTACAAAATTCATGGACTGTTTTCATGGAATCTTAAAATCATACATTTTATGATTTATTTATAAAAAGCTTAAAGTTTTACGTCAAGTTTTATTTTAGGAATGATTACTAAATCACCCTTTAATCCACGGTTGAAATTTCATATTGCACTTTTTCGTACATTTCTTGTTGCACTATTAAATTTATGATAATTTCATATTGTACTTTTTCATACAATCCTTGTTTCATTATTAAATTTATGGTGTTAATAATATTTATTATAAAATAAAAATGAATTATAACCTAAATAATCATAGTCAATATCTATCAACAAAAAATAAATTAAAAATTATAAGACATAATTTTGAGAAAAAAAAAACAACCATAATAATAAATTATTAATTGAAAAGTGAAAACTAAATATTAAAAAGTAATTATAAATCTTTAATGGTTGGGGTAAATCCTAAGAAACAATCATAAAATTAAATTAAATCACATAAAAAAAATTGAATAGAAAAATACAAGAAAAACTTATAATTTGAAAATGCAACACAAAGTCATACCTATATTAATTGTATACTAGGCACTATATAATATTCAGTTAGTCAAATATTCTAATTTGCTACATTAGAGTGCATTTACACGTTTTATTTGGCACGTACGATAATATTTTCTGTTACATTTTCGTGTTAGATATTACACTAGTTTTTTATAGGTTGATTGTGTCTCATATATCACAACATTTATACGGTTTCGGATTTCAGACACAACCTTTTTGTTTTGACAATTATAACATGAAATTACAACTTTTTTAGTAATTTAAACATACAATTAAAATTCGGTGGAATTAATCAAAGGTCAAACCTATGTATGAATTTAATTTCACCCAAATAATATTTATCGTGGTGTCGTATAAATACAAAGCTACCACCAAGTTGGCCACGTGTGTTTAAATATAAAAAAAAATTCATTTTATCTTGTACTTTTCAAAACTGGAAGGTCGATAAATCAATAAATAAGTAAAGACAATGATAATAGAGAATTAATCTTATATATATATATATATATATATATATAAATGTATTAAGAAAATTCTAATTAATACTACCTCCGTTTCAAAATGTTTGTTGTTTTTTTTTTTTTTATCTGAAATTAAGAATTAATTTTGTGGACAAATATACCCATCCCTCATATATGCCATAAAATCTAATTAATCTATATTTTCTTAAAAAATAACAATATTTTCTCTCTCCATATAATTTTCTCTCTTCATATATTATAGGTAAGTTAGAATCAAGAAATCTTGTATAGGATTTGAGAGGGTTAAAATTGGGAGAGAGAATGTCAAATTATATAAAACAACAAACATTTTGAAACAAAAAAAAAACCTAAAACAACAAACATTTTGAAATGGAGGTAGTATATTCTAATTTGATGATCTAATGGCTGTGATTTAATGTCAAATTAAGGGTAAAAAAGAAGAAGGTGGGGGTATAATTGTCCAATCATTATAAAAAAGTTGATGTCGTCATTTTTTTTAAAAAATCTTAACATTTTTAAACGATCATATCTCACTCGTTTCTAATCGGATCAATGTAAATAATATATTAAATTAAAGCTCTTTTCATGTTCTTTAATTCAAGATCAGTCATGGATATGTTTATGCAAATAATATAGACGAAAAATACAAAATATTCATTTTTAACTCGTGTTCAGCGAGAAAATGCTTTCGTTAGTTTGTAATAATAGTTCGTCAGCATTATGCAACGTACGCTAAAGAAACATTTATTATATGCTAACATACTGTATTCCTTGTACTGACGAAGGATTATCATAATGTCAACGTAGTTCACGTACTTATATTATTACTATGATTTATTACATTTCAATTAGGGCTTATAATTATTATTTTTATTTATTTTTTATATTTTAGTTACTAATTGATTATTATATATTATTTATTTCATCAAATTAGAATATATTAATTAGGATTTTTAATCCATTTATGATTTATATCTTATACTAACGATGAATTGTCATATGCTAATATAGTTTATCATCAGTGCTAATAAAACACTATCATAATGCTAACATTGTATATTTATATTGCTATTATGATTTATTAATCCAATTAGGGTTTATAATTATTTTTTAGAATGTAATTCTATTTTTAGATCATTGGAGTTTATTACATTTGAATTATGATTTATTCCATCAAATTAGGATTTATAATTACTTTTTAGAATTTAATTTTTCGCTAACAATTTAAGAAAACTTTCATTAACATTACGATAATGTTTCTTTAGCATGATAGTAATACTTCATTAGCATGACGATAATGTTATCAACTACCTAAAGCCCTTTTATAAACATTACCGAATTAAGTTAATACCCCTGCATAGAAGACTTATCAAATATTACGGAATTGCCACCACCTCTTTTAAGCAAACCTAGACCTTTGATTTTTATTGATTGTGTGGTGTAAGAAGAGTTCCTAATTCTCACGCTAAGATTAGTTTGCATTATAACCACTCCTATATATACATATACATATATATATATACACACATATACATATACATATACATATACATACATACATACATACATATATATGGGCCCCCACCCCACCCCGCCCCTCTATTTTATATGTTTTTTTATCATCAGTCGATTTCTGCTCTTACCTACAACTTTAATTATATATATATATATATGTATATATATAAGGGTGGGGTTATATAAAAATAACCCCTTGTGTGAGAAATAAGAAAATATCTCACACCACACATCCATAAAAAATCAAAGGCCCAGATTTGATGAAAAAGGTGGTGGCAATTCTGTAATATCTGAAAAGTTTATAGCGCGGGGGTATTAACGTAATTTGGTAATTCTTATAAAATCGCGGAGGATTTGATAACAGATCGTTATGCTAATGAAGTATTATCATCATGCTAACGAAGCATTATAGTTATGCTAATTAAAGTTTTCAAATATTGTTAGCGAAAAAAATATTCTAAAAATTAATTATAAACATAATTTGATTTAATAAACCCTAATTAAATGGAAAAATCATAATTGGATGAAATAAACTTAATTAGATGAAATAAACATTGATTGGATGTGGTAAACCCTAAATAAGTTGGAACAAATCATAATAATAATATATTTGTACTACGTTACCATTATGGTTTTCTTTCATCAGCATTGCGAATACACTATGTTAGCATATGACAATACTCTGTCAATATACATTATAAACCATAATTGGATGGGATAAACCATAATAATCAATTAAGAACTATAAACAAAAAATTAAAATTTAAAAAAATAATGATAATTAGATGGAATAAACCATAATCGAGATTAAATAAACCATAATTGTGATTTAATAAACCCTAATAAATTTATACTATGCCAGCATTATGATAATTCTTTGTTAGCACATCGAATACATTATGTTAGCATATAACAAATATTTCGTTAGCATACATTATCATAATGCTGACGAAGAATTATTATATGTTAACGAAAGCATTTACAACCTGGGCACGCGTAAAAAAATTTCTTTTTTATTTTTCGTTCATATTTTTTCATCTAAACATAGCCTTTCGACATTTTAAATTAAAGAGCATAAAGAGAGCTTTAATTTGATATATTTTTTGTGTGCATTGAATTAAAAACGAGCAAGTTATGGTCGGTTAAAGTTTTTAAGATTTTTTTTTAATTGCTGACATCTTCCTTTTTAATGGGTTTGGACGAAAATAGCCCTCCTTCCTTTATTTTTTGCCCTATTATTTATGAAATTGCCACCTTAAACTCAACCATTGGATCATTAAATTGGATGTTGTAAGATGAGTTTTCATTTCTCACACCAACAAAGTATTCTCATATGATCCATATCCTGTGTGTGTGTGTGGGGGGGGATCTAGCTAGGAATCAATGCGAATCTTATAGTTGATTAGATTTAATGGCCACAATATAATTTAGTCAATATTTTAGTCAAAGTAAGGTGATAAATTTGTAATATTTGTAAGGTGGCAAACTTGTAATATTTGTGAACTTAATGAAGGTGGGGTTATTTCGTAATTTATAAATTATATTAAGTTTTTTGGATTTTTGGCACAATTCTCAGAATTGAATAGACAACGCTTTAAAATCGTTGTCTTTTCAGACGTTGTATTGATAAGCTAACATGATATATATATATATATATATATGACTAACTTGACAATATCATAATGCTTAATTGACACGTATTAAACACCACACATATAACCTTTGATCACATTTAAAATAATATTGTGTAATACGTCTAACATCATTCATACAACATACCGCTAATATGTTAGGAATATGTGTATATATATATATATATATTATTAATATGTCAATAATAATTTGATAATATGTTGGAAACATGTTGCTAATATGTGAATATATATATATAATGATTTGGTAATATAACTTATAAGTAATGTTTGTTTGATTTGACCCCCATTTTTTTCACAGTTTTCGCAATGAATCGATAATCTTCAATTCAACAGCCATAACTATTAACGCTTAATAATGTTTTAAAATTATTATTTTTTTTTTGAAAAATAGACTCGACTAGATTTTCAACTATACATAACTCATACTTTAACAATTTCCCATGAAAGCAACTTGTCGTTCAAAGTTAGGTATAAAAAATTTCATACTAACAACATAAATACAAGATATGAGCAATGTCTGAGAGTTACGGGTAGTATATACATGAAAAATATTTTTTTGTATTTTTCTTCAAATTTTGCTCAAACAAACATATGCAATATGTATATTAAATGCTAGAGTTTGGAAAAATCTTTAATTTGTATTTTCTTGGTAAATTGAGTTATGATTATTTAAAGTTTTTAAGAATTTTTTAAATGATGATGACATCACTTTTTTAAAAAAAATCTTGAAATACCTCTCATTTTTTGAATTCCTTGGATTCAAATTTCCTATTACACTTCTATGTGTTTCACTTCGTGTTTCAATATAAAATTTATTATTTTTAGTAATATTTATTATAAAATAAAAATCAATTCTAATATAAATAATCATAGTCAACATTTAGCAATAAAAAATGAATTAAAAAAAGTTAAAAAATTAAGTTTTGAATTAATCAACCATAATAATGAATTATTAATAGAAAATTAAAAATTAAATACTAAACAATAATTATAAACCTTAATTGGGTGGGGTAACCCTAAAAAACAATCTTAAAATTAAACTAAATCATAAAAAAAATATAATTGAAGAAAAATAAAATATATAAAAACACATAATTTAAAAATGTAACATGGAATGTAAAACAATGTAATAGGAAATATATGCTGCCACTTTTTTATCCTCGATCTATATATGTCATCAAAATACTTAAATTTAATTGGTTCTTATGTTCCTACATGAGAATTATTTCCTACTTAAACCCGCCCCTATATAAATATATATGCGCGCATTGGATTACGATACACATAGACACATACACACAACAAATATTGGTAGATCGAACCACGAGCTGCACAACATGAACGTGAAGAAGAATTCAAACCGAAAAGATTTTATCCAAACACACAGAAATATTAAAAAGATGAGATATAAACATATATATTCATAACAGAAACTCCATCTAAGTTAATACACGTATAGCAAACTAGCTAGGCGTTGCTCAGTTGCTTCTTTGCAAATTCAATAAGGGAATTCAGTTCATCCCCACGGATGACGCCGTCGCGGTTTTTGTCGGCCGCCGCCATGCAGCGGGCGGCGTACCAGTGGGAAAACAACAGCGGCCACCACCCTCCTTTCTCCCGGATGGCCATCCGAAGCTCCTTCTCACTTATCCCCCCATCCTTATTCTTATCGTATTTCATCAACCAGTTCTCGTCGATATCTCCGAGAGAGCTCTTATTCTCAGCAGGGCTGCCACCGCGGAAGTGCATCACCGACGATCTGTGAGTGTGTGTGTGGATTTTCGTTGTTGAGGGGAATATTGGGGAGAAAGTACTCAACGAGGCTCTTAATTTATAGTGTGCTATAGTATGTGTTCAAAAGCAGATGTGATCCAATATTCTCAAGACGGGATCCTATATTCTAAATTTCTAATTAGGTATTCTATCTCGTATTCCAACAATTGGATGTATGACATGTCCATTTTAAAAATTAAATAATTCTCCAATAAAAAAATTATATACACATGATATACATGATCTACTTATTGGTTGGAACACGACATGTAATATCAAGTTAGAATAAAGGATCTTGTCCCATCCGCATTATTCCACATTTCATATATATTTCAAACCGTGTTAGATTATTAAATTTATGATTTTAATTTTTTCACTATATTTTTAATTTTTGAACCAGATTCATCAGTTTAAAAGAGATCATTCATGCAGTCAAATTGTCAATCACGAATCGGGGCATATGTGTGGGTATATATATTCAAAATTCCATTTCACAAGTTTCATAAACTTCTCTAGTGAGAGGGGAAACAAATTCTGTTGGCTACTTGGCTTAATTCGATCATAGAAGTTATTGCAAAATATTATATGTGACATAGCACATCTATCTATCTATCTATCTATCTATAGAGATATTAAGGTAAAATCGTGTGATAGACAATGATTCTGGTATAAATCATTGTCTATCACACGATTTAACAATTATATTTAGACAACAGTTTTTATATAATAAACAATAATTTTAAGTTAATAGACAACAGTAGTGACATTTACTGTTGTAAATTTTATGATTTTTTTTTTGCCTTTTTCACGTCAGTTTAGATTACAACCGTTTGTATTTTAATAAATTTTTGCAATCTTATTTATTATTTTTTTTATTCGGAGGATTTGAAGTATTCTACATTTGTCGCCTCAAAATAATAATTTTCATTTGTGTTGCACTATAATAATAATAATAATATAACATAATTTTAAATAATTTATTATTTTTCTATGTCAATTTGAATATTTAAAATAATTAAATAATTATATTTTTATATTTTTCATATATTCAAATTAAATAAATCAAATGTTCTTTAATTGTGGATAATTATACATTTCTATATATAAAATTATGTCGTTTGAAATATTCCAATTCGATCTTTCGAACATAGATTTTCATTTAGTTCGCAATTTTTTTTTATTTGTCGTAACTATAAAAAATTAATATTTTTATCTAATTAATTAGTGTATGTGAGCATCATTTTATTAATTTTTAAAAATTGAATATAACATATAGAATTAAAAAAATAAGCAGAATATTATAAATCTAAAAAAAATAATTATTATTTATCACCGCACACGAGAAATACTAATATATACTGCCTCCGTTTCATAATGTTTGTTGTTTAAGTTTTTTTTTAATTTCAAAATGTTTGTTGTTTTATATAATTTGACATCCTCTTTCCCAATTTTAACCCTCTCAAATCCTATAAGATTTTTTGATTCTAACTTACCTATAATATATGAAGAGAGAAAAATATATGGAGAGAGAAAATATTGTTATTTTTTAGGAAAATATAGATGAATTAGATTTTATGGCATATACTACCTCCGTTTCATAATGTTTGTTGTTTTGTTTTTTTTATCTGGAATTAAGAATTAATTTTGTGGACAAATATACTCATCCCTTATATATGCCATAAAATCTAATTCATCTATATTTTCCTAAAAAATAACAATATTTTCTCTCCCCATATATTTTTCTCTCTTCATATATTATAGGTAAGTTAAAATTAAAAAATCTTGTAGGATTTGAGAGGGTTAAAATTGGGAAAGAGGATGTCAAATTATATAAAACAACAAACATTTTGAAACTAAAAAAAAAACCTTAAACAACAAACATTATGAAACGGAGGTAGTATAAGGGATGAGTATATTTGTCCACGAAATTAATTCTTAATTCCAGATAAAAAAAAAACAAAACAACAAACATTATGAAACGGAGGTAGTACTATATTTCACCAATCATCTCACATCTATAACTTGGATTTTAGAAATTATCGGGAAAAATCCCCTTTAAAATTAGGCATATTTATAAAAGTTTAATGACTTCAAAATCTTAGAAATTGCTCCAAGGAACCAACTGAATTTTGAAGATCAATTATATTTGGCACTATATTTCGTTGCAAAATCTTATATGCACAAGATCTATACGTATAAGTTTCGAAATATATCCTAAAATTGTATGGACGAATCCGTTGAAACGTGGTAAATAGAATCCTATTCAACCATCAAGTTTTTCCCGTTGGCATCAGATTCAATATTGACAACGATTTATTTATTTACTTTTTGGATATAATAGAATCCTATGTAATTCAAAACGATTTGGATATAATCATTTATTATAAAAAAAAAAAATTCTTTTGCACTTGAGGATGGTAATTTTTCATATTTGCACGAAAATTCTTGTAATATTTTTTTTTTTTGGATTGGACGAGTCACGGGACGGTAGACCTTCTTTCTCCGACACATGCCCACATTTGCCCTCAACGGTGGTTTTTCGGACAATTATTGATTTCGTCTTGTCATCGGCTCATTAGTGGAGCGGCATCAGTACCCAACCAACGTTCCCTCCGCCTTGTGCTTCAATGCCCTCTGACGCAACTCAATAAGGCGTCCAACTTATTGTCCATCTTTACCATCAGAGTACGTTTGCATGCGTTCCCGTGAGCCACAGTCGCACTCCTCGGCATTCCTCAGCGATCCTAGCCAATCTGAGCTTAGGACGAATTGTGCATGACAATGTAACGTGGGACTTGTGACATTCTCTCGAACTCGAAACGTCCAATTCAACATACACTACAACATATTTGTAGAATAGCTGCGAAAAATATCGTCGGCAACACCAAGAAGATCGCCGCAAATTTAGTTTAACGGTGAAAGAAATTGCCGCTCCTCCCGCCGCCATAGAGCTGTCGTAAATGTATGTTAGTAACAAATTTAATTGCCGCAAACCGAGCAGCAAATTTAATCGCCGCCAACTTACAATAAACTTTGTCGCCATTTATGAGAGTTAGCAATAAATTTAATCGCCGTTAATTTGCAATAAACTTTATCTCCAAATATGAGTTCACAGCCGCCATGTTTGACTCAATTACTGCACTGACATTTTTGTTATTTATAATATTTTAGTTCCCCATCCATGAATAACAAAAACTAATAAGAATAATAAAAATAATAGAATACACAAAGCTGAAGTATTAAATTCATCATATATTTTAACTTTTAAATTTCATATTCTATATATGCATGCAAATATAGGTATAGTCTACATCAATCCAGAGTTAACATAGCTGAAGCTTTTATGAAATCAATGTGTCATTACACATATAAAATGACAAGAAATTATGATATTAGTCATATTGCAAGAGTTTTCCAGTGCCTTAGCAGAGTAGAATCCACACCTGAAAGATATGAAACCAGCCATTAACTTCAACCTACCTAAATTTTGAAACTAAAATGACTCCACAGTGAAATATAACATCAGATCATAACAAGAAAATATTGAAAACCTTATACAGCAGAGATATAATAGAACTGATGACATAAATATTCAAAATAAATCGACCATAAAAGGATCTAACAAATTCTATTAGGACTGCTAGCTAAATAGGTTCTCCAATAATTCTCAACTATAACAAGACTCATTCCATTTGAAAACAGCTCTAAAAAATTGTTATTAACATCTAACTACAGTATGTTGCATCATTAGATAATGACTACCACATTTAGAGCAAAAATATATATATATTTAGGAGGTTATTATGATATGATCAACAAAGTAATAGGGAATTTGTGCAAAAAAAAATGCCACGATTATCAAACTTACCAATAAGCAGGTATTTTGAAACTCTGAAGCTACATAACTAAAAAGCTTGATGTTGGTCTTGTTCTGTAGTAAGACCAAAATAAAAAAACTAAAATCAATAAATGATTTTAAAAATTATCGTTATGTGAGTGTATAATCAAACTAATTAACGCAATTATTCAAATACCTTAACAACCATAAACTAAATTGCAGTAGGTGGAGAAGGTGATGGAGCTATAGAGGATGAATGTCGGAACATTGATTGAAGTGCACATGGAAATATCTTTTCAAAAGCTTCCTTCATCATCTCTTGTTCGGCTCGAACATACTTTAATTCATCTTGTGTAGCTTGCAACTCATTCTTAAGTTCTTCATTTGTAGGTTGATTCGATGAAGCATCATAAAACATCCATGTAGCAGGTTTCGGCCCATTTCCCATTCCACGTATATATCCAGGTCGCATTCTTAGGACTTCATCACAAACTATAGCAGAAATCTCTAAATCAGTCAAAGGTTTACTACCACCCGTCTCCATCTGCTTATCTTTGTAGTCATCTCGTAGTTGTACCATATGTTCCTAAAATAAATAAATATATAAATTATACAATTTAATGTTGGAACTTAAGTTGAAATAAACGGTGCTTACATAGATAGCCTTGGTACTCCCTATCCAACCATTCTTCAAGCTAAAGTGTGTGTATCCATAAACAGTAATACGGTCTTTCCGTTTAGTTCCATCCTTAGAGAGCAATATAAGTTTATAGTTAGAAGTTGAATTACTAATATGTACTATTTAACATGGATAGTTGACACTTACATAACTATGTCGAATGAATGACTTTGAGCCTCCACGATGGTTGTTAAGCAACTTAGAACGATTTTCTTTATTAGCTTTTGAACGGCGCTGCATAATAGAGTCTGTTAATTCCACGCTTGCAAATACAAGAGCTTTTACAACAACAGGACATGTATATAAATCATGAAAATCATTTTTGAGGGTTAGTTAAATTCACCTTAAAAGCCTCCGACTCAAACAATGTGCACATGAATTCCCAATCCTTCACAGTATCACAGTAGTCAAAAGGCACATCCATTAACCGCCTCTCCCACGGTAGATGCACAAGAGCTAGGTAATGATCGTGCATTTTGCATCTGTTGTCTCGATAACGAGCATTCATTAGCTTATCAGTCTCTTTTCTAATAGAATTTGGACCTTTGCTGAAGTCCACGATAAATGAGCTCTGTCAGACATTTGCTTTTCTTATTACTATTGAGAGTGTGAGCATAATATATAAAATATTATTTATATATTACATTACTAACCTCTAATTTGTCAAATATGGGCATCTTTTGCTCGTCTGTTATTTCCTTCCATTTAGGAACTTGCAGAGGCGCAAATTTTTTTTACAGCGATACCTAACTCTGTCATGAAGGCTGCTGCATACTGTCCACTAGGATGACCATCAACTTTGCGAAATGTAACAAGGATCTTTCCTTGTCGCTCTATTAAATTTCGAAGCATATCACTATGTGTAGCTCTTGTATCCCTTCGCTTTGACCTAATACATACTGCAATAATAACCATGACTCACCATTTAAGAAATAATGAAACCGTTACCATCAACATAAGCAACGAGGCAGAGAACAATTAAATAAAAATATAATCAATCTCAAATTAATTTTTACTCGAATCAACCACCTAGAAATCATCTTAATAAATTATCATATCAAAGTTAATTAATGAAAATAAAAATAACTATTAAAAAAATTAGCGCATTATTACATGAACTATCAACATCTGAAGTAGAATGATTCCCGTCACCGAAGCTCAGACCAGGCAAATCCTGAACCCTTTTAGGAGGCATTTGCTGTATACAATAGACAAATGATTTCAGAATGTTAAAATAATATTCATGACCAGTCAAATTTCAAACAGACCTTCATAATAAATTATGTATAGATTAAAAAATAATACGCACATGCAACAGAAAATAACACATGTTAAACAATCATGGCCATATTAGGTAAAGTCAAGTTCTCACTGTTCCAATGAAGAGTTCACAAAAGTCAAGCAGAATTCTCTCTCTATACAGCAACTGCAGAGAATAAAATGTGAAATAATTCCATATTAGATCAGACTACACATATCTATACAGCATATCTTTATGATTTAATGCTCTTAATCTAACCATTTTTTCTCTGAACCATTGTGGAAACTCTAGTTCATGATGCTGAAAAATGAGATTTGAAGAGACTTTTGTTGAGAGGATATGTAGATGTTCACTGCACAAAAAAAAAACAACTAAGATACAGAGTAATTACAACACGCAATTAAAATTACAAAGCAAAAACAAATAGATCTATAGATACGTACTTTTTGTAGACTTCAACTTCTTTACAATTATTGAGAATATACCAATGTGCTTTCTGTCTTAAGGCATAAGGTAACTTGTGATTTCGTTGGCCTCCAAACACTCTTACTTGTTGTGAGAAAATACTTAACTCGCATGAAGAAGGCTCACTAACATCTTTATTCCGTTCTGGCCTAGTAAATCTTGTTTCCATGTCCTTTAAATACAAAGACGAGAAAGTCAATGCTTCATTTATAATATACCCCTCAGCAATAGAACCTTCCGGTTTTGCCTTATTCCGTACATACTTCTTTAATGTACCTAAATAACGTTCAAATGGGTACATCCATCGTGATGAGACGGGTCCAGCTAACAAGACCTCACGTGGCAAATGTACAGCTAAGTGAACCATGACGTCAAAAAATGCAGGAGGAAATATTCTTTCCATTTTGCACAAAATAAATATTATATCCTCCTCCATTTTCACCACATCTGAAGTATAAAGAGTTTTTGACGTAAGTTTCTTGAAAAAGTCACATAACTCAATCAGTGTACTGCACATGTCCTTTGGTAAAAACTTCATAATGGCAACTGGAAGTAACCTTTGCATAAGAATATGACAATCGTGTGTTTTCAACCCATGTAATCTCCCATCATCCACACTCACTTTTCTTGAGATATTTGATCCATAACCATCTGGCAACTTCACTGATTTAAGAAAACGATAAAATTCACGTCGCTCTTCCAAAGTTAATGTATAACTTGCATGTGGTTTAATAGCTTTGTCATCAATTATCTTTATATGCAATTCACTCCGTATACCCATATCTTCCATGTCTAATCGAGCCTTGACTGTGTCCTTTGACTTGCCATCTATATTCAACAACGTCCCAACCAAAGCATCACAAATATTTCTCTCAATATGCATAACATCTAAATTATGTCTCAATTTCAAATCTTTCCAATACGGTAGCTCAAAGAATATTGATTTCTTAACCCAATTTGAATTGCAAGCTAACCGTTTACGTTTTCCAGGCCCTATAACATGTTTACCCATTATCATTTCGGGTAACAAATCTAACTGAGCAATGATTTCATAACCAGTAAAACTTCCCATTAAAGCTTCTATTTTTTCTCCATGGGTGTTTATTGGGTAAAAATCGACGGTGGCATGCGTAACAAATTTTACTACGTAAAGGATTTGATATAGTATCGTCAAGACATACGGGACATGCTTTATAACTTTTAGTACTCTACTCAGATATTGTTCCATATGCTGGAAAATCATGAATTGTCCACATTATGGCAGCATGTAACTGAAAAACTTTTCCCATAGAAGCGTCATAAGTTTCTACCCCTTCATCCCATAAACTCTTTAATTCATTGATCAAAGGACGTAGGTATACATCTATCTCTTTTCCAGGTGCCTTAGGACCAGGGACTAGAAGAGACATGATCATAAAAGATGATTTCATCATTTTCCATGGGGGCAAATTATACGGTACTAGTAAAACTGGCCACATACTGTATGCATTCGACATGCTTCCAAATGGGTTAAAACCATCAGTAGCTAATCCTAATCGAACATTTCTAGGATCATCAGCAAATGTCGTGTATAATTTTTCAAATTCCTTCCATGATTCACCATCTGCTGGATGTCTTAAAGCTCCATCTATTTGAACCCTTTTCTCCTTGTGCCATCTCATTTCTGTAGCTGTATGCTTTGACAGGAACAATCGCTTGAGTCTTGACTTTAATGGAAAATATCGAAGCACTTTTTGTGGGACTTTTTTCTTCTTTGCCTCTTCATATTTGAAACGAGATTCTTTACACACTGGACAAGCATCCTTACTCTCATGTATATCCCAAAACAAAATGCAGTCATTTTTACAGGCATGTATTGATTCATATCCCAAACCTAATTCTCCTAACCTTTTCTTAGCTTCATAATGAGAAATGGGAATTTCATTCGGTTTTGGAAATACTTCACACAATAGTTCAAGTAACATATCGAATGACTTATTGCTCCAACCATTCAACACCTTAACATGCATCAATTTCACTAAGAAACTAAATGCAGAAAACTTGGTACATCCATAATACAATTCTTTTTGTGCTTCTTCAAACATTGGCGTATAATTCTCTCTTAACCCTTCTGTAGTAATGTTCTCATCACTTTCTTCTTGTCCGACTGCACTACCACTAATATTTTCAGCATCTCTTATGTCATTTAGCATATCAAAGAAAGTGTCATTTTCTTCAGAGTTACTAACAGTTTCAGTTGCTTCCATAGGATCCATTATAACAGAAGTTGTTCTTTCTTCTCCATGAAAAGTCCACACTTTGTATAATTTATCAAACCCTGATGTGAAGAGATGTGCTCGAACATTGTCTAAATCATATTTATATAAATTTCCACACTTCCGACAAGGACATCGAATTTTGGATGATTGAGATGTTATCATAAAGTTACTGGAAAAGTTTAAAAAATCATTCACTCCATCTATATACTCTTGAGACACTCGATTCACATTCACTATCCAACTACGATCCATGGTACAACAACCTGTTTAGTGAACAAATTAGGTTTATCTTTATAGACAAATTAATTCAGAAGGATCTACTTTCAATCATTTCTCGCAGTGAATAAGAATGCTAAGTTAAAGCCCAAACCCTTAACATAACATATGAAATAAGAAAAATTAAGTCTTTTCCAAATTATATGATTTAATATTGCCCAAAAGCAAATCAAAGTAATCAACATATCTAAATGCATACAATGTTGATACATCAAATTAGATAGGATTGAATCAAAACAAAGCATGTAACAAAATTATTCTAAGAAATTAAAATGTCACAATTAGAATACCAATGTATCATGATTGAAGTCTAAACAACAACGAGAACCTCAGGCATATACAAAGCATCCAAAATTACCCAATTTCTTCATATAGAGCATAACTATTAACAATAGAACACCCAACAGTTCAATTACCAGTCAAATAAGAAAGAAAAAAACTTACCAAAGCCTGTCAATTCTCAAATTTCTTCACGGATTTAGCTTATCTAAATGCACCCCAGATGCTCTACAGAGTACTTAAGCTATAGAATATATCTGAGCTGGGCTTTTGTTTCTAAAGCCCTAATTCTTTTCATTATTTAAGGAGTAGGGTTATAAGTAAAAGAGGGCATCGGAAGATCATATAATCAAAACTTGTTTAGAACCTCTGTTCTCATCAAATAACCTAATGTGGTTTAATTTGTGCCTTTCTATGGGGCTTATAAATAATTACAACACAGAAAAAGTAAAACTAAATAAACTAGCACAAAAGAAGTAAAAACTAAATAAAGTAAAACTAGGTGGTTTAAAATGCACCTATGGCTTATCATACGAATATAAGATTCTAGTGGCAGATAAAAAAGAGAAAAACTAAATAAACTGCTCTGGAAAATATAAATTATATTTGTGGCTAAAAAAATGTCATAAATGATTAATTTGAAGTAGTCCACTCCACTCCTTGTTTATCAAACGAACAAGGGAAATTCACTATATATAATTAAGTGAAGGATCGCTTATTTGTTAAGTAAATTAAAGAGTTAAGAATCGCATGGAATTAATTTGATGAGGCGTTTATCGACTTAGATAACTAATCTGCATTAATAAATCAATAATCTTACATCAAAAGACAGTGTATTCCAGTTATATCCTTTAAATTAAAACATATATATGGAAAAAATAAATAATCTCAGGCATGCCATAAGATTTCACACGGTTGAGAAATCTGATTATATTGCAAATATTTTTTATCTTAATTAATTAAGGAAAACAAAATCCGGAATAAATCAACAATTATTAATTTCATAACAATAATAATTATTTCACCCGCTGAGAAAATATATTCTTACTTTCCACCATCAAAGAACCTCTGTTTTCTTGTCAAAGTACAAATTAAAGAACATCTAAATTTGACATATGCATGACTTATAATACTATCTAACAAATTTCCAAGAGTCTAGCCCATGGCAGTCTTAATTTGACACGAACGGTGCAAGTAACTATTGCCTCCTCGGGTCATTCTATTACCAAGCATATATCACAACTTAATACAAAAAAATGTTTTGAAACTTTCTACCAGTTACGTTAACTTTAGATACAACTATATCTATATTTTAAATTATTCTCCGGTGCAACTATACTTTAGAACTAAAGCATTCACCGTCAACATCTGTTTTCTCTTTTGCCTAAAAAAATAATTTGTTTCCTTTTCCATTACAATAATAGCACGAAATGATAATGGAAACTAACCTTCGGATCTACGAATCGAACAAATGAAAGCTCCAATCGACTTTTCCCCTCGAGATCTCCAATTGATTTCAGCTCCAACTTTCGCTTGATCTTAACCTTTGGATCTACGAATCGAACAAATGAAAGCTCCAATCGACTTTTCCTCTCGAGATCTCCAATTGATTTCAGCTCCAATTTTCGCTCGATCTTCAGAGATTATCTAGATTTTCAATGAGTTTAACGGAAAAAATATGTGATCGATGGATTGAAAATCAAACCATAAATTGTAATAACAAGGAGAGAAATGTGAAGAAGTGTTGATTAAAATTTGTCGAGAAGAATTGAAAATAGGAAAAATAAATTGAAGAAGAAGGAGAAGAAAAAGAATGAATTTGATGAGAGAGAGAAAAAAATAACTAGTTAAGAAGACGACTGGGTTTGTTAAACTCTCACTTTTCATATGGGCCCACAGGAAAGTCATATTACATAGAGTAAAATAAAATTATAAAACAACTTAAAATGTAATTAGCGGCAATTTTAGAATTTTGTCGTTAATTTTTTGTTACTATTTCTCTTGTTTCTTGTAGTGATATCACTAATTCCTATGCGAAGGATTACTATGATGATGAGCATGTACCACTAACAAACATTCATAATGAATTTAATTATTGAGGCAGAAACAGAGAAGTGTCAATAACTGTGATGACATGTATCACTGACTACCATGTGAAGTATCACCACTGTCTTAAATACAATTTCCAACATAACAGATTCATCATCATTGATAGATGTTGTTTCTACATCTTTACCCTTTTATTCATCATCAATTATAAGGATATCTGAAAATTACGAATCTTAAATCAGTTCTATAATTATTATAACAATAACAGATTACGAAATCAAAATTTTAATAAATTCCTTTTAGGAACATATTGTCGAACAATCGGTATGCATAATTTCATATACCTAATTATTGTCGAAAAATTGGAACAAAATTACAAATCTCCTAAACTAAGAACACATACCGTTTGTTGCCAGTGTTTCTTTGTCGGAATTTACTGAAATTTCACCGGAGGGAAAATTGCTCGATTTATCCATTAAATCGTGTTGATTGCAGCAAGGGTTGAACTGTGGATCGTGAGGTTGAATCGTGCGTCGTGCTTTTGGGCGGAAATCGTGAGGTTGGATCGCGAGGTTGAATCGCCGAGCTGGAAGAAAACGTATAATTTCGAGCTGGAAGAAAACCTATAATTTTTTTAATATATATCCGGGTCGGGTCGGGTAGAGATCCGTTTAATGTAAGAGACCCGTTAAGCGGTCTCACACAAGTATGTTCCATCAAGTATTTAATCAATATCTACTACTATTATAAAAGTGTGATATTTTTCAAATTTTGGTTTACCTATTATGTTCCTACTACAACTTTAATTTAAGGGTAATTGTATAATATAATATATAATATGTATTTATAATGTAAAATCTAATATAATATATTAGTTTCCATATGAATCTACTAAAAGATCCTTATTTTACAAAATTGAATTTAATTAATATATCCATATAATACATTTAAATTAAGCACAATAGGGTAGTTTAATAAATCTACAATATGAATTTTTTATTATCATATAGTAGTAGATATAAAATTTCTAGCATGATTTTTATGCAAATGATCATTCATTTAAGATGCATATATATGGTACAATTAATAAATATTATTATTGACTTCCATAATATTATATTTAAAATACATATATAATTTCGATTGGTGCATCAATTTGATATGTGCGTGTGTGTATAAGTTTCTAATTTCAACTAACATATTATTTTTTAATTAAATGGCAGACAATTCATTAATGTCTTTGTAAACCAATAAGATATAAATTATATATATATATAGGATATATATATATATACACATTACACACAATGCATATCTCATGCATTCATGTCAAATATTTTTATTATTATTCTTTTATATGATGAATGTTTGTTCTAATTTATTTTTAGCAACAATTTAGGAATGTCGAATTTTTCACAATTCAAAAGGTGACATTATTAAAATATTTTAAAAATCATGTCGAATTTCAAAATTGGTTGAGTATATAATAATTTAATTATCTGAGAATTATAAGTATAATTTATTGAATATACTTAAATTTAAATTTTTACTTATAAATTACTAATTCGCATCATGTGATATCAATAATTCAAATATTAGTTAACTGAAATAGATAAAAAAATAGCAAAAATGTTATATATGTACATAAATTGAAACAATTTCATTGCAAAAGAGCGATGTAAACTTATACGAGCACAAAAAAATTATTTATTTATTAGCAACAATTTAGGGATGTTGTATTTCACACAATTCAAAAGGTGACATTATTAAAATATTTTTAAAATCATGTTGAATTTCATAATTGGTCAAGTATATAATAATTTAATTATTGGGAATTATAAATAATTTCTTCAATATACTTGAATTAAAATTTTTACTTATAAATTACTGATTCACATCATGTAATATTAATAATTCAAATATTAGTGAACTGAAATAGATAAAAAAATAGCAAAAATGTTATATAGTGTACATAAATTGAAACAATTTCATTGCAAAAGAGCGATGTAAATGTGTACGAGCACCAAAAAAATTATCATCACCTATATATTTGTATTAAAGATAGTATATATAACGAAATGTTGTTTTGGTCATTCATCTATTTTTATTAAAGATAAATTAATTAATATTATCAAAGTAATTAAGTTGTAAAAATATGTCATGCCATCCAAATCATAAAAATGTTATTTCTAAAAAAATTACATATTTTATCAAAATAAACTTCACAATTACTCATCAACTTAAAGAATTTTTTTTAATATTAATGTGAATATATTAATTTGAATTTATATTCATAAGTGAATATATTAATTTGAATTTTATTACAAGTAATTTAATTAAGATATATATAAATCAAGAATATGTGTGTGTGTAAATGAAATAACACTATGTCATTTCTATTATGAGGCAAATGAGCTTATCTCCTCATATCTCATTGTTTTCTTTAAAATAGTTAGCTAAATAAATATATGTATTATCCACCTTCGATTAACAATTCTTTTGAAGTCAAGTATTTTAAATATATAAATGATCAAATCTATGATTTCTGAATAAAGTTTATCATGTCTTAATCTCTAACAAATTATTTTTTAACCATATAACTTATCTAACATTTGAAAAACACTTAAATATTAATAGATTTGATTCATTTTCAAAATTAAAGTATACGTTAATAGAACCCGGGACATAAAATTAAATAGAAAATTATATGGATATATTATATAAATAAATAAACATTTCACAATGCATATATTACCTATCGAATATTATTGGATATGCTAATTATGACAATTTTTTTTTTTGTTGAAGTAAGTTTTAAAGTTGAGTAATATGTCACATTTTGGGATTTAGAACATTTAAAAGTGATTTTATTGTTGATAAAACGATAAATACTAAATGAATTTCCTTAAAACCTATTAGTGTATTATCTTTTAAAAAAATATTTTACTTCTAAACGTATTCATTATTTCGACTCGGGCCCCATATTGTCTCAAAGCGGCCCTAAAAAGTTATTATGTATACAACATTTCATTTTAGAACACTACTAATTTTTCTAATACTATTTTAACTCTGTAAAAATTTAGCTTAATTACACTATTATGTTAGAGCATAATACTACTTTTATAATAGCACGTACAAATGTTATAATTAAAAATGTAGACTTTAGCTGCTAAATTTGGGTAAATATAACAATTTATTTTTTAAATATCATTTCTTGCACTTCTCAACTAAATATTTATTTTATTACATAACAATTAATCGACTTCTCATTAGCTATCCACAAGTATACGAAGTATCTGTATTACAATGTTGAGCAAGAGTGTATTCCATATAGACTAAAAACTTAATCATAATATGAGTACTGCAACGTCAATCTTCTAAGTATTAGATAGGTAGAGCATTCAAGATTTAATTTTGTTTTGTATCTACTAAAGATAAATGATTAATTAAATGCAAATAAAGATAAACGGAGAAAATTGGGAACTGATATAATAGAGGAAGAAATGATCTAAATCATAGATTTTATAGATTCATCGAAACAATTTCAATTCAATTAAATGATTTATTCACGATTCAATTTTATTAGAACAACCACTAGATTAGTCAAAAGGGAAAAATATAACAATAAATACAATACATTTTATAATGTGAATATATGAATCTTCGATATTAAAAAATAAATATATTTTTAAGCTTTATTATTTTAAATAGTTAATATTAGAAATATATTTTATTTTATATAACTGAAAAATTTGAATAACTAATATTAGAAATATATTTTGATCATGTATGTTCAAAAATATATTTTCAAACATGTCTTATTTTTTGAAAATACATTTTCGAACATAGCCTTGTATGAAAAATATGTGAGTCACTACAAGAAAAATGCTCATAGACTACACTATTTAGACTACGGTGTTTTTGAAAAAACCGTAGTCTATTGGTTTTAGACTACGGTTTTTTTTCAAAAACCGTAGTCTATGTGCGTGTCTATGTTCCTTAAGACTACTCCCACCGGTGACTTTCTTCAAAAAAGTCACCACTACAAGACAAAACAAAAAAAATAAAATTAATGTAAAAGTCACCAAATATTGTGACCCAAGGCGGATGGCCAACCTCTTTTGGTGCTTTTGACCTGCACATGTGGCACCCTCTCATTGGATGCCACATAATTTTTATATAAATGAGTTTAAAATATCAATTTTTTATATAATTATCTAAAAAAAAATTCTAAAATTCATAATTTTTTTCCTCTATGTAATTTACATCTTATGTACTCGTAATTTAGAATTTCACGTGTTCTTATTATAGTTTATTTAATTATATTTTATTTTCACTCTTGTAATTTTCATTTTTTGTCAAGTAAATTATGAATTTATAATTGTAT
The DNA here is from genome assembly GCA_026008535.1 of Perilla frutescens. Taxonomy (NCBI): domain Eukaryota; kingdom Viridiplantae; phylum Streptophyta; class Magnoliopsida; order Lamiales; family Lamiaceae; genus Perilla; species Perilla frutescens. The sequence continues at coordinate 64,225,929 of BRKX01000003.1, read as the reverse complement.
GAGTATTTTTTTTGTAATTATGAATTCAAAAAATATATCTAATAAATTAATTATGAATTGAAAAAATTCTAATAAATTAATTAATATTTTTTTAGATGCAAGAGAAAAATATTATTTTAATAACATGTTCTTATTAAAAAAAATAAAATGATAAATATTTTATGTAGGTTGGAAGAAAAGAAAAAACTAATATTTTATTTGAAGGTTGAGTTGGATGAAGGTCACTGATGGGAGAATAAATTATATAAAGTTGGATGTTGTTGATTTGGAGGAGAGAGAAATTAATATTTTATTTGAAGGTTGAGTTGGATGAGGTCACTGATGTGGATAGTCTAAGACAGCGGTTTTCCAAAATACTGTAGTCTATGTGCGTATTTTTTTTCTTAAGATTACGGTCATTTCAAAACCGAAGTCTATGTACGCGTATTTGGTTTCTTAAGACTACGTTAATTTGAAAACCGTAATTTATGTGCGTGACTCTAGTTTCTTAAGACTACATTGGTTTCAAATCCGTAGTCTATGTGCGTAAAAAAAATAAAATTATATTAGGAAACTAAAAAATTGAAATAATCAAAATATCTATTATTTATTTTATTCATTGAAAAAAATGGTAGTTAAGAAGATAAATTATAAAAATATTTAGGATGATAAAATTTTATATAGAATAAAAATATCTGGCTAGTAAAAAAAATGCTACTTTTGAAATCCGAACACGGGCATATTGAAATTAAAAAAGTAACTTAACCAACTTCACCAAAACTTTAATTAAAATTAAAATGCTTCATTTATAGATATATTAATAGTAATATGATATCTTCTAGGATAGAATATTATCCAACTCCAGCGCACAACCCTAAGTTTAGTTTCCCCAATTCTTCATTTTCACAGAGTCACCAACTCGCGTCATCTCTCCGCCGCCGGCGCCGAGAAGCAGGGTTGAAAGACAATCGGGTATTTTAGTTTCCTTAATTTTGATTTTGTGGTGGAAGTGGTTTGTTAATTGGGATATCTTGAAGCAATTGTGTTAATTGGTGGAACTAGGGAAGAGCCATGCTCGGGAAGTGGTGCTTAGTGCATGATTTCAATGACTTTATTGTCATAATTTCATTGAGTTCGTGATTTTGGTTTGGTCTTATTGAACTGTCTGTGCAGGCTGCGACCATCGAACAATCGGCTACTGAAGCGGCACAGAAAGTAGAAGGCCCTGTTATTGTTATAACTGGCGCTTCTAGAGGAATCGGCCAAGCTCTTGCTTTGGCTCTAGGGAAACCTGGCTGCAAGGTTGGGTTCTTTACTTTATTCCCAGACAAGTTTATCTTCTTTTGCATGCTTTCTTATAGTTTTTACTTTCCGCAGTTGTTTATCTTCTTTTTTTTGAGTGATTAAAGATCACATAGCGCTTGTGATTAAGTTTGCATCTAAATTGAATTTTAGGTGCTGAGAATAGTCTCGTTTTTTCCATTCCCCTTTTTTTCGTAATATGAGGTTTGTTTCTAGAGAGAGAGAGAGAGAGTAGATTCCACTCTTAAAATAAGTTCAACCAGACTAAAATTTGAAGAGGTATTGTATTCAAGACCAGTACGTAGTACGTCTTGCAGATTTTAATCAGATTACAATTTAATATTTGAAATTATATTACTCATTCATTAATATTGTCATGATTGGGCTTAAGCATTACTATTAAAAAGACGGAGGGGTGGGAGATAGGGAGTTGAAAAAACATAGATCTTCTTCACCTTGCTGGACTAAATAATAGTCCAAATAAATTCAAGCTTTTAATGGTATATTCTCTACTCTTGATCTGATGCACATACAATTATGCTTGTACATAAAACAATTAAAAAAATCAATATAATTGGAAACAAAAAGCTAGAAAGACAAAAACCTTAATTAGGTTGAGGGCTTGACCTTTTTTCATACACGATAATTTAGTTTCTATTTTATTCAATCAAGATATACTAATACTCCTAAGATAATATATTTATAGAAGAAAATGTTACAACAGAAAATTGAAATTTTAATTACTAGTAATATTGGGCCGTGCTGTAGGCCCAATAATTCATAGACAGAAAAATAACAAAACAATGTCAATGTCAATATCAATATATATTATCGCTGAGTTTCTTCTGCAAAACCCTCCACATTCTTCCACCAAGTTGGCACTCAACTCACAACTCGCCACGGCGGTGCGAAGCGGCTCGCCGGTGCATTTCTAGCGAAACTTCATCTTAGAATTAAAATCTAAATTTGTGTTCGGTCTGAATTTCCCCCTTGCCACTGATTGCTCGTTGTCTACTTAAATTTTTCTCTTAATTTTCTTCTTCAGTTGAGATGAAGAAATTCGAGGACACAGCCGCAACCTCAACGAAAATTAAGTTCGATGACAGTGATGACCATGAATCTTCTTCCTCTGAAGACGTGAGTAATCACATCTGCCCCAAATTGTGTTCGTCTATTTTTCGTTTTGTTGGATATCAATTGTGATTTTCTTAGTTTGATTTTTTGTAAGAAATCACGTAAAAAGTTGTTTATTTTTGTCCTATTTAATTTATATAGGAGGATGAAATAGAGCGTGAGCTTGCTGCTGAAGTAACATTTGAGGAGCTGCTGAGGGCAAGGTCTGATGGTTCTGATATGGTTTACAGGAGGCCTAATCCGGAGAACAAAGGCGGTCGAGCTAATAAGAATAGGTTTTATGTTCTTGCAGTTTTTTGTTTTGGTTTGGTTTGTTTTATTTTTTATGCATTGCGTTCTTGTAGAACTGTCTCTTACTTACTCATTGTTGATATGTTTAGGCCGATGGAAATAAGTAGCAAGAAACCTGTCAGTAGATTAAGAGAAGTTATCCAGGTGCCTAAAAAGGTAGGTATGTGCTTTTTTTTTTTTTTTTTTAAATTTATGAACGAATGTTGTTATCTTTTCATCTTTTTCAGTGACATGTTTTGATCTTTAGAAGTTTTTTTAATGTATGAATTATGTAATTTTATGGAATTTTCCTTCCCACGAACATACTCACCATGTCATACCTCATCAGTGCATCAATAAAATATAATATTTTTCATGAGGAGTCTATGATATTAAATTGTGGCACCCTTATGCTACATCTTCACGCGGAGACCAGAGAATACTTTAGGATTTGAGTGTGCGAGTAGCTGTGGATGTATGTTTTGTTTCTTGGATGCAAGTGCTGATAATTGTCCACACTAGCCTAGTAGCCTGTTCACTCACATTTTGGAGTTTCTAGATTTGAGGCCTCATGTTCATCTGAATAAATTAACTAAGGATCAGGCAGGGTATATCTGACTTTAGGAGGGGAGGGAAGGACAATTTTTTTTATGGGATTTCCTGGAACTATAATATTCCCTATTATTTGAAGCTCACTCAAGGTCCTCTACCCTCTTGAAGATATTGAAGCATTAAAGCAAACTAATGTTATCTCTTAATATTCACTTTCATAGCCATTCTTTCTCATTATGCAATCCTCAACTTGTAACATGGTTCTGTTTATGCCAAGCTTCTGCAGGACAGATATTTTCAATTAGAAATATGCATTATCTACATAAAGTAAGCCGTGCTACTTTGGATCAAATCACTTTTGCAAAGTGGGTGATGGTTATATGTTCGTCTTGCCTTTTGCTGCTTGCTTGTTATCTCTTTTCAAAAACAATCCTCTTGTATTTTCTCTCCAGTTTATTATCATTAAAATTACTTTATAATTCATCTTCAGGTGGTACGGGATCCTCGTTTTGAATCATTATGTGGCAATCTTGATGTGGAAGGGTAAGCTTTTACGTTCAGCTAGGTTCCTTTTTGTGTGCTATGCTGTAGGTGCTCAGAAATGTCTCTGAGGGACAATATTCGCGCTTGCATTAGGAAAATGCAGATACTAGTAGAACTGTCGTCCTAGTGATTGTGCACGGATATCTTTATTCATTCATAATAAAATAATATCTCTGGATATCTGGAGTTGTTTTGTCATGATATATTTCTTGTAGTATATTTAACATTATTCTCTGGAACTGTAGGTTCAAGAAGAGATATAATTTTATTTATGAGAATACGTTTCCTGCTGAGAAAGAGGTATCATTCAAAATTCAGATGGTCTCTTAGCATAGGTGCTTTTGCGCAATGTTTTCTTCAAATTAATTGTGGTTCTGGCATCTACAGGAGCTTAAGAAACAGATGAAGAAATCAAAAGATCCTGAAGCTATTAATGAACTGAAGGGCCGAATATCTCAGATTGTAAGTGATTTTACAAGTTTCGTATCTATATCTCATCTCTAGTGCCTGCTGCTGCTGCTGCCTGTAAGTAGTTGCTGATGTTAGAACTCCAACGCCCTTAATTACTTTATCTGGACCAGGATAAAGAATTGAAGTCAGCAGCAACAAAGCGTACAGAGAAGGATATTCTGGCTGAGCATAAGAAGAAAGAGAGGGAAGCTGCAAAGAAAGGAAAACAACCTTACTATCTGAAAAAATGTAATTTTCCCCTCTCCTTGTGCCTCTCTGTGATCATGTAGTTTCATTATGTTTGTTGATGTAGAAATTGGCCGTCAAGATTTAAATCATAACGATATCATGTGTTTGGTTGCAGCTGAAATCCGAACGCAAAAGCTTGCTGAGAAATACAAAGAACTCAAGGTACACCAACTGATTTATGACATTTTTCATCTAGGCTTGTGGTTACTATTGGTCATATATGATGATGAATTTCTTGTTTTTATTATCGATCAGGAGTCGGGGAAACTAGAGTCTTTTATCGAGAAAAAGAGGCGGAAGAATGCTGCCAAGGACCACAGATACATTCCGTATCGGCGCCCTATGGAACAAGGAGACCAGTAGCAGCACCTGTTCTATATGGCTATTTAGCAATTGTTTCTGCCCTGTTTTACTGGGTCGTCTCTCATTTTCTAGTTGGTGGAGCAACCATCTTAGTGTTATCAGGCGTGAAGTAATCACCAAGAATTTTGTTAGAACATTTTTTTTTCCATATTGTAACTCGATAAGTCGGAAGGTATAATTAGTGCAAGCATCAAGTGACTCAAACATGCTCTTGTAGCTGGACTAAAAATTATTCATCTTCAATTTGATTAATGGTAAAAGAAATTCGTGTTCTCAATTTGCTGTCATATAAAAAAGGAAAAACGTATTGGAATATTTTTTAGAAGCAGTATTATTGAAATTGGAAAGCTAGAAAGACAAATGACCAGAGGCGGTGTTGAGAATAATGTGGTAGGCCCAATAAGTATTGTTAATGGAGAGAGAAAAGAAGCCCAATCTAAATAATATCATGTAACTCCACTTTTGCTTTTGCTGCTGCTGCTGCTACTGAGGAAACAACAATGGAGTCATCTTCTGCAAAACCCTCGGTGGCCACCCCTCCCAATCCCCTCCTCTCCCTCTCCACCTTCTTCCACCGATTCGGCACTCAGCTCGCCACTCGACTCGACGACGCCAAGCGGCTCGCCGGAGCTGCTCTACCGGCGTTCCTTCCTCCGCCACCTCTGCCGCCACTGTCCCTGCCTTTCGCCTCCGTGTCGCAGCGTCAGGGGAAGCAGACTGCCACCTCGGAGGCGGCGGCAACGCTCAATTCAGAGCATGTAGCGAGAAGGCTCACCGGAACTTCGGTTTACACCGTGAGCAACACTAACAACGAGTTCGTGCTGATTTCTGACACCGACGGGGCGAAGTCGATTGGATTGCTTTGTTTCCGCAGAGAAGATGCCGAATCTTTTCTCGCGCAGGTATCATATTGACGATGAATTGTTCATTTTTTCCCCTTTCGTACACTGTTTTAAACATGTATTAATTGATGAATTTTCGGTTATACAGATGTGTGAACTTTTTTCCTTTGAATTTGTAGCGTGAATTCGTGTTATAATAGTGTTTAGGAATCATGTTCTTATGTAGTTTATTGCTATGGAATGATTGTTGAACGTGTGGTTTTATTGCTCAAGTCGAATATTATTTAATATTGGTGTTGCTATAATGATCAATATTCTAGGTAAGATCAAGAAGAGGTGAAGTGAAAGGTGGGGCGAAGGTGGTGCCTATAACTCTTGACCAGGTAGGTATCTTGTCTCTGATGTTGGCATTTTATGTTGATGACTGATAATAAAGGACTGCAAAGAATCTTTAAGTTTGTGAGGTGACTGAATGGCAAGCAGAATTGCGTAAGAATAGTAATGCATGACTGCATTCAATAGATACTCTGAAGAGATGTACAAAGATGCAAATTTGAGCTGAAAATCTGACAGACTACTCAGTTTGACAATCTTGAAAAGAACCTGTGCTGAAATCTTAGAAAATATATGGACTTCTTTTGAGGAATGTAGGCAAGAACTATATATGATGTTTTCGAAAATGGATTGTAGGAATGCTTGAGTTTACAAAAATACTGATTTGCTAAGAGGTTTGAGCACAAGGTACGCCTTGGGAGGGTTGCTAAGATATTTTGGTTCAAATGCATGTGTTGAATTAGTTAAGTTTACTAATGCTATTCCTCTTACTTTGGTGAGCTTTGAATTAGAGTAGCTAAGATATAATCTCTCCACCTTACAAACTTTTCAGTATATCTTTACATTACCTATAGCTGTTTTTTCCATATAAAATACTCTTCACTAGGGTACTTAATTCTATTTTCAGTAAAAAATTGGTTTGTTGAATTTGTCAATAATTTATACCTTTCCCCCCAATTTTTGCAGGTTTATATGTTAAAAGTTGAAGGAATAGCATTCCGGTTTTTACCTGATCCCGTTCAAATAAAGAATGCATTGGAGGTCAGTGTTGGAGTTCCTTGCTTCTTTCACAAAGGGAAAAATACTAAAGATCGTAAGGCAAAGAAACTGAAAGAAATCAACGGTTGGAATAAGAGTAAAATAGCCAATAGTATTGAAGAAAAATATAAAAAATCCTGTAGGAAAAGGGATGAATGTTTAGGAGAGGATATTAATATGCTGTCACAATGCATGCGTGCACAGACACACCCATATATATACATATATATAGTAAGAGAATTAATTTCTTTTAATCCAAAATCGAGTTCAAAGACACCTATGACTCGTGCTTGTACCAATATTGAACTCTCGCTTTCTTGCTAAGTTTATAGAGTGATGTAGGTTTCAATTCTCATGCCTCAATCATCACATTCATGATAACATGATTCACATTGTTCACTGTTTAGATAAAAGCATCAGAAGTCAAGAGGGGATTTGATGGAGTTCCTGTTTTTCAGGTATGTCTAAGTGATTACACATGCTCCTTGACACATTTCATATGATATGATAACAACTAGCCGTATTCATTTTGTACTTGAATGCTCCAACAACTAAAAACTTTTGTTTTAAGATAGATTGGTGGATGCTCTGATCTCTATGAATTGGTCAAGACTCAAGATAAAACACCATTGTAGATCAGTATCCTGATTGTGGATGTAGGAAAAGACCGGGAGGGCCGGGAGGGGGGGGGGGACGCAAAAGCCTTGAGTCTAGATTTTTTGGTTGGGATGTTTTCTTCGTGGGCTAATTGCCCTATATCCTTGTTGTGTGGGATATAGATATTCGGATGTGTATACTATTTTGGCTTTATAATCTTGAGTGGATGCTTTCACATCCTTCGTTATTGGAATCAGGAGTTATTTCCCTTTACTAACAAACGAACACAGCTATTTCCCTTTACTAACAAACAGACACAGTGAAATTCATGCACACCCAAATAGTGAGGGCAGAATCCAGAACATTTGAGAGCAGATAATAAAGTAGTTGCACAAGAAGTATGTGCAACACACTAAGTTTCATTTAGTAAAATTGTATGCATCTTCTGTGGCATGGTGATTTGGGTTCTGATTAGTGAGTGTAGGGTACGGATTCCCAGTATCCTGATACACACTTGCCTTTCATATAATTGCTTGTTCTTATCAAACTTACTCAGAATTTTCCATTTGCAGTCAGATCTCCTAGTTGTAAAGAAAAAAAACAAGCGCTATTGCCCCATTTATTTTCAGAAGGTAGTCTTTCTTTCGTTTTGTGGTGTATCTGACACAATTACAAAGTGTTCTTTCAGTTTTCTTGAATTGCCTCAGAGAGTTCATTTTATAATATAGGAAGATATAGAGAAAGCATTGTCAATGGTGTCAAGGACTTCCAGAGGACCTGGTCTTTCCCAGCACATCTTGGTATTACAACTTTTTTTTTTAATGTCTCTTGACTTTTCCTTGAACATGTGTAAAGACTTTGTTGTTGGATATATTTGGAAGAATGGCTGCGTAATGAGTTCATATTTCTCTGACATCATAGATTTCTAAATATATTTTTTTGTGTATTTACTGCCTTTTTTGAAGCAACAACATTTTTTGGATGTTCTATCAGCAAATAACGTATTTCACCTTTTCTAGTTTTTGACTACTCTGTGGACACTGTTGGTGTATCATTTGTGCTAGGACATAGTTGATATCGAATGAAGTTCTATTGAACTAAACCATGATCTTCAGGATGAGATTAATTGGAGCTTTCAGCTTGTATAATGTTCTGTTGTAGCTTAAAATTTAGAGTTTGTGTTCTCAGTTAATTCATTCATTCTTACATTAAGAGAATAATTTTCACATCACTTTTTCAACTGTTCTTCGTGTGTTTGAATACCGACAGGTCGGGAGTTTGGAGGACGTTCTTAGGAAAATGGAGGTATTTGTCTCATAACTTCTTATTTCTGATGACTATAAGCTTAACCGGCAGTGATGTTGAAGCGAGTACATCATCTGAAAACATCTTGGACATCCTTCAGCTGTAGCCTCATTCTGATTTTTCCAGAAGTGAGTTATAGATTATTTGGTTTGGGATTGGAATGACTTACTGCAACTTTCCTTATGGCAGATAAGTGAGAAGAACTCAGGCTGGGAAGACTTAATATTCATTCCACCCGGTAAAAGCCATTCTCAACACATTCAAGAGGTTACAAAAGTGTAGAGTTGAATGCCGAACTTCCATTTGATGAGACAGCAAACCAGTGAGTAAGTGCATGTTTGCATTTTCTTGCTTTGTGCTTGCTTAATCACTAAAGTTCATCTGCAAATCTTGGTCCCTCTGCCTCCCCGTCTCACGACCATACGGGTTCTTATGGGCACATCCCAGTAAATTATTGTCCGGCTGAAAGGTAGACTCACAAGCTGAGAACTGAGATCCCATTTAAGGGCTAGGGAAGAAGCTCCACGGAAGCCTTTTCATCTTTTCCTCTTTCTAATTTATATCCCTTTTGATAAATTTCCCCCTTTTCTACGTCCTACATTGGGAGCACACTATTTGACCACCCAAAATATACAATATCATTTTTTTTTTCGACTTTTAATCAATGCTCGTGATTTGCATACTTATGCACCAATTTTTTCTCTATAGTCGCATCAAGAACAATGCTGGAAAGCTGAGGTGTGATTATTTGTTTCTTGATGTGTGATTCTGTGTTAGAGATGAGTATAACTGAACGATGATTGGAAAACTCGATGATTCAGTTAAATTTGTTCAATTTTATTGGGTGCCAGCTATTTTGATCTAAATTTTACTATACCATCGGTGCAATCTGTGGAGTCTAGTAGAAATTGAGCATCTTTGAATCATAAGAAATCGGTTTATTTTGCTAATTCAAATAGTAGTTGTTGTAGTTCGACTAAATTTGGTATGTATTCAATTGAATTGTTAGCAACATGGAACTTTTAACTACTACCCCTGGAGGAGTATTGCTTTAAATAAATGTGAAGACATTTTTTTTTCATCGACATTTGTTGCCCATTGTATTAGTTAATGGTAGGTAATTTTTGGATCAAGAATACTTCTTTACATACCTAATTTCTTGGATTTCTATTTTTGTTTTAATACCAAAGTTTTTACTTTTCGGAAAATTATACTCTTTTCTGGAATCTGGATAAAACTTGTTTTATTTTTTTATTTTAAGTTCACCTTTGAGTAATTTTTGTTTCATCTTGTTCTGATTAAAGTACAATTTTAAATTCTTAGATTGAAACACAACATTAGCTAGTGGATTTAATTGACTTCATAAATCATGCTCCCTCCGTCCCAATAGCAAGGTTCATTTTTTTATTATTTTTTTATTTTTTTAAATGAAGTCTTCCATTTGGCTTCTAAATGTAATTCCGCCAACCCAATGAAAGTTATAATCGGCTCTATATCACTATGTTACCAAAATTTTCTAAATTTGTAAAAATGCTTGAATGAACATATTTTGACTAGTGTTCGTACTCTGATGCAAGTAAATCGCAATTGTCTTGTTGGGTTTTAAATTAATCCATCGAGATTCCCCAACATTAATACGATTTGTTTGACATAATAAATACAGTATTTGTTTTTCTTGGTACATCCCCTAATTGATTACAAGTTTAAATATAAGTTACATTGTATAAACAACAATTTTTGAAGTGTCAACCTAAATAGTACCTTACTTAATTTCGGAATTCTTCTCGTTAGAAAGCGTATATATATATATCCATGTTTAATATCATCTCAATAAAAGTATTTAAGATCATCATCATACGTCAAATCTGGGTTCGATTTCGATGGCCTCATTTTCAAGATTCAATCATTTGTTCAAACAAGAAGCAATAATTAGCTTAAAGTTGGAAGTCCACCAATGTTGTTTATGTGAGTGCTAAAATTGCGATATTCTAACGTACTTTATAATGAAGTGAGAGTTTGGTACCTTGTACAAAATAATAGAATCCTTTTGGTATGGTGTGATTGTCAAACCTAATTATAATAATCTGTTTTTGTTAGAGATCATAATTAATCTTGGTACTAACTTAGATGCTATTATGTCTATTTTTTTATTTGATTAGTACTGTTAGTGTTTGTTTTTAATATATAATTGGATGGATAGATTATTCAATGGATAAAGGATAATAAATCACATCTAATCTCTTTAATTATATGTGATATATATCCTCTATATAATCATTCAAAGCTCATTTATCACGGTTATTGAGTCATCAATCATTTTAATATCAAATAATATATATAGGGGTGGTTTTGGTGTAAACCACCCCTCGTGTGTAAATTGTAAATCAATCTTTCACTACACATCCTTCAAAATTCAATAGTCTAGATTTGATCAAAGAGTTGTGACATTATTGTAAATAAGAGGAACTTCAAAAAACATGGTAGCATTTTGGTAATTTCTGTGTCTAGGTCAAAATTTTAAAAATAAAGAAAAATAGCGTACTTCCAGGACGCGAGCTAGCGAAGACACATTCATATGTTAACGAACACATAATCATATGCTAACGAAGTAATATCACTTCATTCACAACACCTAACTTTAAACACAAAACTGATTTTGTTAGAAAATTATTAAATGACGAGTTTTATATGGTTGGAAAACTAGTCAAGCCTAATTTTCAACAAAAAAATAATTTCAAAAAAATATGAACCGTGGACAAAGTTATAGCTGTTTGATTGAAGATTATTAGTTGCATTATTTGACTTCAGTCCATAACATTATATTATTGCTTTTGTTAGCATTATGTATTGCTTTTCTTTAGCATTACATAATACTTATGTTAGCGTACGACATTGCTAGTAATAGCAAATAATAAAATTCAATAAAATTAAATTGTTGAACTCTAAAATTGATGTGATAACAATATAACTAATCATGATGCTAGCGAATCATCTGTCATATACTAACGAATCATGCTTATTTGAGATGGATGTTATACATTGATAATACACATGCAATATTAAACACACATGATATTGTTCTATTACCAGATATAATTATACTACATTAGCATTATTATAATATTTTAGTTAGCATATGTCAATGCTAACGTTAGCGGTGCATTAACATTCTCATATAAAAAATATGTTAATGCATTATGTATTGTTCATTATGAATATAATTGATACTAATAAAATATTTGAAACACATCCTAATTGGGATTAAATAAACATTTATAGCAATATAATTGGTGTCATTGAAACATATATTCATTGAGATGTAATAAACATTTACAGTAATATAATCGATGCTAATGAAATATTTGATATATGCTAACGAAGCATTTGTCATATGCCAATAAAACATTTTTTATATGCTAACGAAACATACCTAATTACGATTGAATAAATCTTTATCGCAATATAATTGATGCTGATGAAACATTTATCATATGCTAACGAAACATATGTCGTATAGTAACGAAGTATTATGAGCTTCAATACGCGTGAAAAATGAAATTTTTTTATTTTTCGTCCATATGTTTCTAGATAAACATATGCTTCACTGATCTTAAATGAAAGATGATTAAAAGACCTAATTTAATTTGATATATTATTTGTGTTAATCCGATGAAAAAGAGCAAATTATGATCGTTTGAAGTTTTTAAGAATTTTTTTAGATGCTGAGTCAGCATGACATCAACTTTTTTTTTCAACAAATGGGTAGAAATATTCCCATAGACTAAAAAAAGTTGCGAAAATTACAAAACTGCCACCGAATTTTTCTCCAAATCTTGACTGTCTATTTTTTTAGATGGATGGTGGGATATTTTGTTACATTTTACACACTAATGGTTGGTTTACATTTGATATATATATATATATATATATATATATATATGATAGACTTGGATAACTCATTAATCAGCCTTCATCCATCAAAGTGAACACGGTCTTATCATTTTATTTTCATTTTTATGACGAGAGTAATCCGCAATCATATCGCCACCCAAAGATATGCACATCTTTGTTATATATAATTAAAGCAACATCGCGTTATAATATATGCATCACATTTTATATATATGGGTTATAATGTGCACTATTCTTTCTATATAAATTGTGCACTATGCTTAATTACTATAATATTGTATTGCTTGTCTTAGGATACTTTAATGCTAATTAACACTAAAATATAATAAGATAAACAATAACAGTGAATAATTAATAAACTATAGTAAATGAAACATAGTGCACACGTGTACACACGTATATATATTGCAAAATTGAAAAACGATTAATTTGGTGTACATATATAGCTAGCGATGCATGGTGGAAGTTGACGGAACAACTATAAAGTTGTTGGTATTTGCCGAAATCCTACTCGCAAGATTGCTATCTTCATCTAATGAATTTTATAAATAATTTTCATGTTCTCATGACTTTCAAAATAAAAAAGAAAATATCAAAATTATGTTGATTAGAATTAAATGGTAGAGATATTCAGCAACCGTGCGTGTATATTTTAAGCAGTTTTGGAAATAAAAATGTATTTTCACTGGTTTTTTGAGTATAAACGACGCAAATTACTAAAAGCACAACTCATTAGTGTGTGAATGTGTTTGGTTAAACTTTGAGAAAAAGTCTTGGGAAAAAAGATTAGGGAGTTCTAGAACAAAGAAAATAGAAATGCAAAACATGTTGTGCAAATTCGACAATTTATATATATATATATATATATAGTACTACTCCTTATTTATCTTATAATTTATTTTAGTTTACTATAATCTTCCACATGTATGGTATATTGCATATGTTATATATTGCTATTGTTGTGATTTATTTTGTTATAATATAATACTTATTTTTCTATCACATGCGTGCCACATTGTGACGAATGGCAAATTAGGCTTGATCCGCCATTTTAGGCTCAAAGGCGGCCTTTTCTTTTTGGCTAAGTATTTTGATGATATTAACACCCCAAGCTGAAAAAAAAAAACTCATTTCCACATTATCAATTTGCATCATTAATTAATTTCCTTAACCTTTTAGTAGTAATTAAACAAATAGGTTTTTGTAACTTCAAGTCTAGGACAAAAGGGCAAATAAAATTTTCATGGAAGTCAGTAACAAAAGCCTATCCCTATCCTCACTCATGTATAAAAAAAAAAAAAAAAGAAAAAAAAAAGGGCTCATTATGTCTCCCTTTTTTTCTCTCCAAGGGCAAGAAAACCAACAACTGCACTACATTCATTGGTTCCACACACTTTCTTTTCAAAAAATTCCCTCAAATAAACATAACTTCAAAACTCACAATTTATAATCGATTTGGAGTGTTTCTTCTCACAATTTCGACAAAACCTTTGTGTGTGTATATATAAATCTCCTGCATATCAACCATACAAATTACACACACTTAATTTATGTTACAAAACCATGGTGTTCAAGAAGATGTTCATGTCCACTTCTGCAAAATCTCTAATAATCAGAATCAATTTCATTTTCTTAGCGTTCTTCCTAGTTGTCTACGTCGTCCTTCTCCTCTACCCTTCCGCCTCCGATTACCACCGCCGCGCCGCCTCATTGGTCCGCTGCTCGTTGCTCGAGTGCCATCATAAGGTAAGGTGAGCTAACTGTATATGATAAAGACATACATACACATATATATACATAGTTCATCAGTTTCTTTCATTTTTTTGAATTTTTAATTTCGTTTTCTTGAATTTCATTGACTGTATTCGAATTCTCAATGATCAGAACGAAAATGGAATCATGATGAAAGCAATATTGGAAGAGTCTATCAACGTAAACAAGCTCAAACCTCGTAGAGAGTTGATCAAGAGAGAGAAACCTAGCTTCTTGAACAACATTGGCTACGGAATGAAGATCGGAATGATTAACATGGATGACGAGGACGTCTCTGAATGGAGGGAGCACGGCCAGATTGTCCATGTATCCTTCGAGAAAGTTCCAGAACAATTCGAGTGGAAGGCCATTTTCCCCGAATGGATCGATGAAGAGGAGGAATATTCCGGCTCGAGGTGCCCGGAGATTCCGATGCCGGATTGGGAGGAGTATGCTTTGATGGACATGATCGTGGTTAAGCTCCCTTGCAAGAAGCCGGAGGTAGGGTGGAATCGGGACGTGTTTAGGCTTCAGGTGCATCTGGCGGCGGCGAATGCGGCGGTGAAGAAAGGGAGGTGGGATTGGAAGGGGAGGACGAAGGTGGTGGTACTGAGCAAGTGTCCGGCGATGGTGGAGATTTTCCGGTGCGAGGAGGTGGTGAAGAGGGAGGGGGAGTGGTGGTTGTATCGGCCGGAGATGTGGCGGTTGGAGCAGAAGGTTTCTTTGCCGGTTGGTTCTTGCAATTTGGCTCTGCCTCTTTGGGGTAAAGGTATGTTTCCAAATTTAATTTACTACATTTTTTTTTAATTCCACTAAACTATCTGTTACAAATGATGTTTCGTTTTGGACCTCATTGATGCATGTAAGTGAAAATATTGGAAAAAATATATATATCATGATTTGTAATAGATGTTTCGAATTAAAATTTAATATTTCTTTCACCCCATTCATAAAGGCATGTTTTCATTTTTTGGATGTCCCAATATATAATCAAGCTACTTTCTATATTTATATTTAGTTCATTTACTAATATATACCTTTATTAATTTAATATGTTTAGATTAAGCATTAATTCATTGACAAATGGAATAAACATGTGCATAATATGAAATTTACTTATTTTATTGTCTTTACGAATAATTCTCTCAGCCCTAGTGAAAAATACAATCAATATTCTATATGAATGAAACAGGAGAAGTGATAACCTTAATGAAATCATATATAATAGTCCTCTTTCTTATTGACTAACACACTATTTTGTGAAGTCGTCCAACTTTTGTGAAAGAAATAAGTCGCATTAAACAATGTAATATACCCGCAGACACTAGAAATTCTTCTAAACAATGTTTTATTGCACTTTGCAAACTGATGTATACAAATTTTGCAGTTTCCCAAACTTCGATAGGTGAAGTTCAATTATCCAAAAAGTAAATTTGTGAAAAAAGTAGAAATATTATTAAAATAAAAAATGTTAATTATTCGCGCCAGGTAGGGGTCGAACCTACGACTTTCTGCTTAGGAAACAGACGCTCTATCCACTGAGCTACAGGCGCTTCACGTTTAATCGTGTTTCACAATTTAATTATATAAGAATTTACATTATGTAATTGAGTTAGATAAAATTTCATTTTCAGTAGTTGGTGTGGTACCTGCTCCTAATGATTTAGTAGTTGGAAAGATTTCTTTTTATCAAATTATTAGCCCTCGCCTAGTAAAAAACCAATAATTGTTTCTGATGTGGGGAAAAAGGAGAAAGAATGAAAGAAATTAGTTCACCCCATTCCACGCCTTGATTGTGAAGTAATAATTTTAAATTTTAGAGGAGATTAATTAAAAGAGAATGTTGGAAACGTTAATTTATCGATTATAATAAGTCACGTATTAATTAGTGTAGGTGATGATATTAATTTGCATGAAATAGTTTAAGTGCACAAATATCTTAACTTTACATTGTTGATTAGTATTAATATAATGTCAGAATTGGATAAACGAAAAGGAAAAGAACAAGGTAGAGAGCACTATTAATGTTAATTAGGGCATGCATGCATTCCATTCCAAATTTTAATGCCTTCTGAGATATTATTTTTCTTTGTCTCATTTGTGTATATATGATCACACTACTAAAATTACATATATAGTTTTAGTAGTAATTAAGATTCACAGTTCATGATAGTTTCGTTATAGCTAGGTTCAAGATCAAATCTGATTAATTAATATGACATGAAATTTTATGTGAGGTTACACTAGCTATCTTATGAACATATTTAGATTCTGATTCAAACAAATATTTAATAACATAATAATAATAATAATTTTATATGTGTTTGGTTATGTTTTGATTTGTAAGACAATTTCGTACTAGACTTTTTCATAATTTGGAATTCTGTATGTATTATTTTAGTAATTGTGATTTATATATAATACACACAAGTGACACAAAGAAAGTGAGATAGAGACAAAATTAGCTCACCAAAATTATGTGTTTTGGGAATAAACTAATTAATGGCCCATGTTAATATATGAGAATAAAGAATAACATTCAATATATATAGATCACATAATTAATATGTTTCTCTTACATGTCATATGTCACTCTAAGCCTAAAAGCAAAAGGTAGATAAGAGCGGGCCGGGGTTTAGCAAACGTGGATTTTATATATCCATATGTGATATGTCACAAAAGAAATTAAAATTTTCATAAACTCTAGATAATGTGTATGCAACTAGCTAGCTAGCAATACGAAATATACGAATTTATGATCATAAGTTCTGAATTCATACTACACTAGTAATTCGGAAAAACTTTGATTAAACTTTAAATTATTGAGCCTTGATCTTTCACCGTTTATTTCTACTCTAATAAAATGTTTTCTTTTTTCATACATTATAAATTAATCTTTCCCTAGTTAATTTGTATCAAGACCGGAATCCAAATTCATATTTTGTAATTTTTGATGGTGCCCGTGTTTGAATTCAATTTTAACTCGTCTTATAATAAATTTTGATGATGAGACACGTACTCTCGATAGAAAATATATCCCTTGTAACAAGTAGTGTTATTTATTCCTACAACCTCTTAACAGGAGCAATCAACGAAAGGTACGACGTATCAAAAATAAAATCCATGACAGAAAAACCGCGAAAACGAGAAGCCTACGTCACGGTTCTTCATTCCTCCGAATCCTACGTTTGCGGGGCGATAACCCTGGCCCAGAGCCTGATTCGGACCCGGACCCGACGCGACCTCCTCCTCCTCCTCGACACCTCCATTTCGGAGCCGAAGCGGGTCGCCTTATCCCGGGCAGGGTGGAGCCTCCGTTTCATAAAACGGATCCGCAACCCGCGAGCCGAGAAGGATTCCTACAACGAATACAACTACAGCAAGTTCCGGCTATGGCAGCTCACCAATTACGACAAGCTCATCTTCATCGACGCCGACATCATCGTGCTCCGCAACATCGACCTCCTCTTCCACTTCCCCCAAATGACGGCCACCGGCAACGACGCCCATATTTTCAACTCCGGTATAATGGTGATCGAGCCGTCGAACTGCACGTTCCGCATGCTGATGCACCGCCGGAAGGAGATCATCTCCTACAACGGCGGCGATCAGGGTTACTTGAACGAGATTTTCGTGTGGTGGCACCGCCTGCCGCGGCGGGTCAACTTCCTGAAGAATTTCTGGTCCAATTCTTCGATTGAAGCCGCCGTTAAGAACCAGCTGTTCGGTTCGGAGCCTCCGAAGCTCTACTCGATCCATTACCTTGGGCTGAAGCCGTGGTTGTGTTACAGGGACTACGACTGCAACTGGGACATCGCCGATCAGCACGTTTACGCCAGCGACGACGCCCACCGCCGCTGGTGGCAGCTGCACGACGCCATGCCGGAGGAGCTGCAGCAGCTCTGCCGCCTCTCCGCCCAGCGGAAGATTGAGTTGGAGTGGAATAGGAAGATCGCCGGTCAATCGGGGTTTCAGGATCAACATTGGAGCCTCAATGTTACTGATCCAAGAAAATTTATTTGATTATATTATATATATACAATTATAGTATTATATTTTTCTTTTCAATTTTTTTTTTTTATCGGGAAGCCTACATTTCAAATAGTGTTTTATTGCTTGTTTTAATATTATCAGTATATGCATATGCTGTGTATGTTGATAATATTGGAGTAAGAAATGGAACATTGTTTGTTATAGAATTCTTTCTTTCTTTTTTTTTGGGGGGGGGGGGGGGGGGGCATGTATTTCTCTAGGAATTTTGCTTGGGTTTTTCTCTTTCTTCTTTTTCAAGATGTTTTTTTCCCTATTTTTGGTTTATTTTTGCATATACGGATAGAGTTGTAGATTATTAATTGAGGAAGTGTTTCTTCGATCAATTATCGTAATTTATGTGGTTGTATAAAATGATTATGTTTTTCACCATTAATGTTGAATATAATAAGGATACGAGGTAGTTTTATGTCATTTTCTTAATTACTTTTATTGTTATATTATATAATATATGTGAGGATTTTAAAATTGGAAATACGATATATATAATTATAAAAACACATAAATAAATACTATTCAGTGTTTAAAATTCTACAATCGAAATTATGAAATAAACAAAGAAAATAAACATTCAAATAAGGCTTATTCAAATTATATAGTTGCAATCGTAGTTATCATATAAACTAAGGAGTTATGAATTCAAGAGCTTTGGCCGGAAATTGCAAAGTGGACGGAGGGATTGCTGTCGCCAGGGTGGAGATCGAAGAGATAGAGGAGGAACACGGTGATAGGGAGGTCGGAGGCAAGAAATTGGAAATGGAGGGTAAAGATTCAACCTTTAGGGTTCACGCAGCTGAGGAATCAAGAGTAATTGATTGAAGGCAGACCCGTTTTGCAGGGTTAGGATCGGGCGGGTCATTTTTGTTTAATTGAGTTGGTTTATGTTTGGGTCAGTTATTTTATATTTTATTTAAACATTAAGAGTCTTTGGCAACAAATAAATATCTTTCAAAAGATATATATCAATTTTCAACAGCCAATGAGATATTGTCACATTAGCTCTAGATCTTTTTCCCTACAACTATAAATAAGGGTCTCCATATCAGTTGAAAATCACACCAGAAGTCATTTGAAGAGTTCAAGAATTTGAGAATAAATTCTATAAGTGAAATTCTCTCAAATATTCAAGGCGTTCTTCACCAAATTCATCCCGAAGATGGTGTTTGATCCATAAGCAAGACAATCAAAGGTTATTCATTAAATCCAACCCAAAGTTGGCGTTTGATCCGAAAACAAGGCGTCGGCCCTCCAAATTAACGTTGTCAAGTCCAAATACCAAGTCAAAGAAGATCGAGGACACAAATCGTCCCTGAAAACTTTAAAGACTAAGTTCAAACAACAAGTCCGAGAAGATCAAAAAGATAAATTTACTTTGAAAATTTCAAATACCATTTGAAGATCAAGTTCAAAGACCATTTGACAATCAAGTTTTGAAGAGAAGAATCAGAGGGAAAATAGAGATTGGATCCGTATAAATACTTTTGATCCGAAATCATATTATTTGTACACATTTTGTGTTTTACCAAATTAAATATAAAAAATTGTGTTACAAATTTTGGCACGCCCAGTGGGACCATCTCTACCTCTTATCTCTTCTCTTCATCAAAATCCCTCAAGCATCAAGATGTCTATAACTCTGGAAGAGGAAGAAACAAATGATGGGGGCAAACCTTTTGAGGAATCTCCAAGTGAAGGAGAAAAAGGAGAAGAAGGAGAAGGAGAAGAAGGAGAAGAAGAAGAAGAAGCGGCTAAAAATCTCATCATTGGCCTATTCAAATCTTCCAATACATGTCATAGTCCATGAAATACAAATGCTCTTTGATAAGAGCCTAAACTATCTTCCAAAGCTCTTTAATAAGAGCCTAAAGGCTTCTTGATAAGAGCCTAAACTATCTAAAGTTTTCAAAATGCAAACGCTCCGTGATAAGAGCTTAAACTATCTCCAAAGCTCCTCGATAAGAGCTAAAACTATCTAAAGTTTTCAAAAAGCAAATGCTCCTTGATAAGAGCTTAAACTTTCTTCAAACGCTCATTGATAAGAGCCTAAACTATCTCCAACGCTCCTTGATAAAAGCCTAAACTATCTTCCAAAGCTCCCAGATAAGAGTCAAAACTATCTAAACTCTTCAAGAAATACCAAGACTTCTTGAAACGAGTATAAAATGTCTAAAAAGTCAAATTCAAATCTAAGACTCCTTGACACGAGTATAAAATGTCTACAAAGTCAAATCCAAATTCAAGACTCATTGACACGAGTATAAAA
Source organism: Perilla frutescens (assembly GCA_026008535.1). Classification (NCBI taxonomy): domain Eukaryota; kingdom Viridiplantae; phylum Streptophyta; class Magnoliopsida; order Lamiales; family Lamiaceae; genus Perilla; species Perilla frutescens. Next base: position 64,205,274 of record BRKX01000003.1, on the reverse strand, counting down.
GGTCTATAAATTCAAATTCAAGACTCCTTGACATGAGTATAAAATATCTACAAATTCAAATCTAAGACTCCTTGACACGAGTATAAAATGTCTACAAATTCAAATTCAAATTCAAGTACTCACAGACATGAGTATAAGAGGTCTACAAAGTCCAAATTCAAGTTGAAGGCTCCTCGATATGAGCATAAACTATCTAAGTTCAAGAAAAATCTCCCTGATATGAGCATAAACTATCCAAGTTCAAGAAAGCTCCCTAATACGAGCATAAACTATCCTAATACGAGCATAAACTATCTAAATTCAAATCCAAATTGAAGGCTCCTTGATACGAGTATAAACTATCTAATAAATTCAAACTGAAGAACTCTTGAATATGAGTATAAACTATTCATAAGTTGAAATTCAAGAACTCCTTGATATGAGTATAAACTATATAATTAATTCAAGTTCAAAACTCCTTGATACGAGTTTAAACTGTCTAATCATTTTTCGAGACTCATTCATTTCAAACGATAAGTCGTCCATGAACAAGTCTCGAGGGGGCATTGGTAGTAAACGAAAATTTAAAATATTATATATAATATTTTTTTATTTTTTATATATTTATTTAGTTTGGAATCTTATGAAATCCAAAATTGGATAAAGTATTTAAATAATAAGGATATTATTATATGATAAACATCAAGAGTCTTTGACAACAAATAAATATTTTTTAAAAGATATATATCAATTTCCAACAGCTAATGAGATAGTGTCACATCAGCTCTAGATCTCTTTCCCTACAACTATAAATAGGGGTCTGCATATCAGTTGAAAATCACACCAGAAGTCATTTGAAGAGTTCAAGAATTTGAGAATAAATTTCATAAATGAAATTCTTTCAAATATTCAAGGTTGTTGTTTGATCCATAAGCAAGACAGTCAAAGACGTTATTCATCAAATCCAACCCAAAGTTGGCGTTTGATCCGGAAACAAGGCGTCGGCCCTCCGAATTAATGTTGTCAAGTCCAAATACCAAGTCAAAGAAGATTGAGGACACAAATCGTCCCCGAAAACTTCAAAGTCCAAGTTCAAATAACAAGTCCGAGAAGATCAAAGAGACAAATTTACTCTGAAGATTTCAAAGACCGTTTGAAGATCAAGTTCAAAAACCATTTGACAATCAAGTTTTGAAGAGAAGAATCAGAGAAAAAATAGAGATTGGATCCGTATAAATACTTTTGATCCGAAATCATATTATTTGTACACATTTTGTATTTTACCAAATTAAATATAAAAAATTGTGTTACAATAAATTCCTAATATTTAATTGAAATTTTAGTTAGCCACAAAAAATAAATTAAATATGTAAACAACATTAAACATAAACAACAAATATAATTAATAATATACAAAAATCGTGAATGAAAGGAAAAAAACTAACCTCGATCGATAGTGGTTGTTTGTGCATTTCTTGATTTAAAATCTTAATGTATTTTTGAGATTGTTATGAGTTGTATTTTGAAAACTTCAATAATTGTACATGTAGTGTTCCTATATTTATATATGTATGAGATTTAATAAAGAGAAGTAAAACAGAGAATCGTCCCGATGGGGATGACCTAGTGGTAGAGTGAGATTGCTCGGAGACCAAAGGTCACGGGTTCGAATCTCCTCAATACCACAGGTCGTGTGTGTGAGTAAAAAAAAAAAGAAAAGTAAAATAGAGAATCATAAATTAATTGTTGGTTGGTTATTGATTAATATTAATGAGGGTGTGATTACCACTTTTTTTTTTTGTCGTATCATTGTTCACCACATGTCGATTAAAGTACTTAACCATCACTTTATTCTCTTGTCATATGACCGTATGATTTCTCCAATAACAAAATAGATATAACAATAGCCTTTTTAATATATATATATATATATATTTATTAAAAAAAATAAAAAAATCAGGGGTACAATTTATATATATACATATATATATATACTAATTTATTTATTTATTTGGTACAACTGTACCCGACCCCCTTGGTCCAATATGCATCCGCCACCGGGAAGTGTTAATATTGCATGGACCAATTGTATATAACTTTTATATCAGAAAAAAAAAATATCACTTCTAATACTGAAAAGTATCACATTTAATACATTGAAAAAATACTGCTAATTTTTTTATTAAAAAAAAAGTGGTGTTATTTTTGTAATTATTTCTATATTTTTTACATTAAAAAAATTCACTTTCAATACTGCAAAGTATTATTTGTAATACTAAAAAAGTATCCGTCTGATATAAGATTTATATAAAACTATTGGTGTATGCAAGTATTTGCCATATGAAAATTAACTTGGGATATTTACAAAAATCAATAAATAAAAAAGGGTATAAAGGACAAATGTTGGATGCACTACACTTATATTCGAGCACAGGTAGTTTCCCACTAGAATCCGTTATTTATCATTGAAATTTGCCTTATAATTTTCTTGTAGTAAGCATTCTGCATACGTACAATAAGATCCACCAAGTGTAAATTGAATACAATTCTCTCCAACCTTAGTTTTATTTAGGGGTGGTACGGTAAGGTATACCTTACTTTTTTCCTTATATCTTTACCTTACCTTACTTGTACGGTATGGAGAAAATCCATACCGTTACCTTACCTTAAGGTTCGGTATACCTTCCAACGGTATACCTTAAGTTCGGTATGAAACAAATGGCATACCTTTGCCGTACCTTTAGTTCGGTATACCTTATCATACCATTATTATCCTATGATATATCATATATCTCATATATTTACTCAAAATATATGAAACATTCCTAATAACTATCAAAATTCAACAAAATAAAATAAATATTGTAAATTATTTACTTAGAAATCGTAAGAATTATTTACTAAGTATATACTAACAATGAACACACTTAGCATTACAATGCATTAAGTATAACATAAGATTAATTATAAGTGTTAATATTGTAAATTACTAGATATTTATAAATGTATAACATATTTACTAGTATTATATATCAATCATGTTTTTATAATTAATATAAATTGTATAAAAATATTATAAACTTACTAAATATTACAAATTTGAAATCTTTTACTTAGAAATCGTAAGAATTATTTACTAAGTATATACTAACAAAGAACACACTTAGCATTACAATGCATTAAGTATAGCATAAGATTAATTCTAAGTGTTAATAATGTAAATTTACTAGAGATTTTTAAATGTATAACATATTTACTAGAATTATATATCAATCATATTTTTATAATTAATATAAATTGTATAAAAATATTATAAACTTACTAAATATTACAAATTTGAAATCTTTTACTTAGAAATTGTAAGAATTATTTACTAAGTATTAATTAAGAACACATTTAATTATCATTACTATGCATTAAGTATAACATAAGATTAATTATAAGTGTTAGATATTTACATATATATAATATATCATATTTACTAAGTATTATATATCAAGTGTCTATAATTCACATATACATATATTTATATAATATCACAAATATACCGGTATATACCTTTACAACGGTATATGCCGAACTAACGGTATATACCGCATCTACGGTATATACCGGTACAACGGTATATGCCAAATTAACGGTATATACCTTAAAAATTCGGTATACCGTCGGTATCGGTATACGCCGGTATACCTCGATTTTTAAAATTCTATACCGTTACCTTACCGAAAAATCTTGGTACGGTATCATATCTTACCGAAAATACCGGTATACCTTAAAGTTCGGTATTCCGATATTTTTTTCGGTACGGTAAGTACGGTATGACGGTATTTTTCCCCATCCCTAGTTTTATTGGTGCGAAGATGTGAATAAATAAAATTTTGCTTCGCTTTTCTTGGGATTAGACATCTCTTATCTGCTATATGTGGGGGTAAGCAAAGACCCAACCGAAATCATTATCGGTTTGATCGGTTTAGTGCGGTACTGTGGAGCTTCGGTTCGGTGGTCGACTTTAAAATTGAATATCGAATTAAAATCAGTTCGATGGTCGGGTATTGGATTGAAAATCACCGACCAACTCGACCCATCCGAACCGACCGATGATTTGAAATTAAAATAGTCATTTCTTACCTTCACTCACATACTTAGGAGCTACCTCGAGACACACACCCACCTGCCTCGCTCTCTCTCTATCTCTCTACCACTCTTTTTCTCTCTTCTCCTATAGCCTCTCTCCCTTCTCTTTCCATTGCTCATTTTGTAGTTATGTTTTGATACTCACCTGCCGAAAATTGCAAGACATGACCAAACTCAATACTTCATCTTCTATGAGAATCTTCAATTTATAAACCATGTTGCTGCCTTCGAAGATTGGCAACATGAATTGAGGTGAAAATAATTGGCAACATGAATTGAGGTGAAAATAATGTCCACTGCTTTTCAAATCCAGATGGAAATCTACCAAAAATAAAAATCGTGAATTTGTCCAAATTCTGTTGAGCATCTGTTCTTTTTTTTCATTTTTCCGGTGACTGCTGATCTGAACCGACACAAACGGTGATCGGTTTGACAGTCAGTCGACCACCTTGTCAGACTTAATTTGATGAATTCAGTTTGGATATTTTCGGTTTGTTCCTACCCAAACCGACCGAATGCTCACCTCTACTTATATGCTTACATAGTCATAATGTAAGTTCTAGTCTCATTGTGTAAATTGAATATAGGGAAAAATAAAATTTCTCAATACACCGGATGTATTAAAATACTCGGTCAGACGGGTCAAATTCGCGCATTAACCTGCCTCATTCCCCAAAAAAAATGTTAAAAAAAATAGAGTAAATTACATTTTTGGTCCGGTAAAAATATGGTGTAAACACTTCTATTCTCAAAATGTAAAATTTTGGTTCCAAATTAATTTTTTCGACAAATTTTGATTCCACAGTTTATATTAATTTCAACACTTTTGATCCCAAAATCTAATGAACTATACTTAACATCCGTTAAATACCTATTTTGGGGAAAATGTAAAAAAGAACAAATGCTCACGAATTCACCAAAGTATTTGGACATTATTCTTACAGGACCAAAAGTATAATTTACTCGAAAAAATATTACTCATAATATTGAAATGTATCACTTGTAGCTTGAAAAGTATCATACGTGCTATTTCGCTTATATGAGCTTATTACACTCAATTATGATTTATTATTTATAATTAGGATTTATTAATTTCAATTATGATTATATTTAATTCGAAACAAATTAATTGTCTAGTCTAGTGCACTTGCCCAACCCTAACGAGTCACTGGACCAAAAACAATTAAATAAATTTCCACTTTGATTTTAGAGTTCACTAATTCCATTTATGATATATATTTATTTCGAAAAAATTAATTATCAAGTTCAATGCACGAGCCCGTGCGTCAGCGTCAGGTGAATGCACTGCATGTGCGAGTCGTTATATTAACAAAATTAAATTAGTTCACTTTAATTTTAGGGCTCACTAATTTCATTTTATGGTATATATTTATTTCGAAAAATTAATTATCGAGTGCATTGTACGAGCTCATGTGTTAGCGTCGAGCGGATGCACTACACGAGTCTCCGAATAAAAATAATTAAATTAAATATTCTGTTTTTAGCCACATGTGAGGTAAAAATTAAAGAAAAAGTTTGCTTAGTGAAATGAAGAATGTAATTGGTTGGCTTCGCAAAATTAATCTCACACGATAACGAAACCCCAACACTAATGCCCACTGATTGAGCAAACTAATCATTATTAGGCGTACCAAACAAAGAAAATACAATCGATTAGCTTCTTTTCACCATCAATGAGTTTTCGTTGACTATTTTAGCACAAGATCTTTACTCATCATCTTCTATAATCAATTAATCATCAATTGAGCTAATTAATTGGAATATTGAGCTTTGATCAAGTTCAACCGAGCTTGTATTTAAACAAATTAATTTGAGTATTTAATTCAAAACTCAAAGCGTAACAACCCACTTCTACATGATCTAAATTATTTAAATTAATTGATTGCTTTAAAATCAAGTTTTATTTTATTTGATAATGTTTGATAGAATTACTTGGAGTTGATAGAATCCGAAATTGCGCCCCTAGTATTAGAAATATTTGAAAATTAATATTTGAATTTTAAAAATTTACTTTTGAGCCTTATAACATTTTGGGAGTCTTGTTTAGATAAAATTTATTACTTTTTATTTAATCATTTTAATTTTGAAGTCATTGAATATTAAAAAAAATGATATATTATAAAAAAATGAAAAAAAAATGGCTAGGATAATGATTATTGATGCTTCTTTTATTAGTAACTAAACACGTGGCCCATTGCAACTAATATACGTGCCCTTCTCTTGTTAACCAAATTCTATGAGTTCACATTTCCACATTTTAATATAAAAAGAGATGTCTTACCTACACTACTCCAAGCTCTGCATCCAAAATTCATTTAGAATTAAAATTTCACAGCAAATTCACCATTTTTATTAGGATTTAACTACAGCAAAATTCGATCCTTTTGGGTAAGTTTATTTTCAATTCAATCCCTTGTATTTGCTGTATACAATTACACACCATCAATCTCATCATATTTTCCAAATTTCCATTAACCAAAAATCATGAATTTATGTATCTGCACACCACCAACTCATACCTCATAATACACCAATACAATACCAAAATAAGAACTGCCATCAAATTGATTTCTCGAGCCCAATTTCAACACATCATATTCCAATCAAATTCCTTCATATTCACACGTGAATTTTATACTGTAAGTGCCAGAATTTAGAACTATAAATTGTAGAATTCCATAAAAATAAATAGAAAATTATGAAAATAGAAGAAAAGAGAGGAAGAAGTCTAGGCTGGGTCTTGGTGAGTTGGCGTGTGAATCAGCGAGTCGAGGTAAGGTGGTGTTGGATCTGTCGATACCTGGAGTCGGGCTGAGCAGCGATCAGCTGAGTTTGGAGTCGAGTCGAGGCAAGGGGGCTGTCGGGGTTGTGAGTCGAGTTGAGTCAGGATGGTGTCGGGTCTGCCGAGAGATGATGTCAAGTCGGGCAAGGGAGCTTGGCTTGGCCCGCGGTGGTTCTTGGCTGTGTCGGTTGCGGCGGGCAGTGGCGGGCTCGCCGGAGTCGAGAAGAATAGTGTAGGGTGAGGGGGAGAGAAGATGATAAGAAATTGAAATTTAGGAATTAGGCAAGCATATCAAATTTGGGTGATTTCTGTTTTGTTCACGGTCGAGAGAGAGAGTGAAAGAAGGGTGAGATGAAATTTAATTTAGGGATTGTGATTTCTAATTTACTCTACTGTGATTTTAGTAAAAGAAGAGAAATGATCTTTTTGCAAAATATACAAAGTCTAATAAATGACTTCTATTACCAAATATTGCATATTAGTACGTTCTAATTTTATTTAGAAATTGCTTTTAGGTTCATGAATTATTTAAATATGATTAGCCTAAAAAAGTTTGTCTAAATTTTCTATTAAGCCTAGAACTTCATAAACCAATTATTTTGGCGCACATATCTTGGATTTTCAGATTTAATAAAATTAAAATTGGCTCAAATTATTTAATTAAAATTATTTATATTTTGATACTAGGTGCGGCGCAATTAGGACATTTGTCCACTTTGTGATTATCTGCTCAATTTTACGTGCTCATTATTCTCAGGTGGGTAAAATTATTATCTGCGAAATAAAAGTATATGATATATGTTTTTTTTTCAGTCAGAAATGTTTTTAATCCAACTTGAATTATCGTGGATGGAATATGGATAACGTTTCATACGCATCAGATCAGAATAGCGTTTTATACGCACATAAGCGTTTTATACGCACCAGAATATGTCCTATGCATAGTTCAAGATGTATTCTAGATCAGAAGATGAGTACCCTAAATCCATTATTCCTGCGATTTATTTCAGTTGGATAAATAGAAAGAAATGCTCATAATCTCTCACCACTGAGTACGTTTTAAGAGTGTTCACTCCACATTTTTAAATGTTTCAGGTCAATAATCTTGGAGCTGCGTGAAGGAAATGGGGGTTAACTTCTTTTAGACGTTTTTGTTATTTAACTTGACTTTTAGACTTGCTGCCTAGAATAAATTATTTTAGACATGATATTTTGTGTTCGTTTAGTGTTTTTGGACTAACTTAAATTCGTAGTTGAATATTAAGGTTTTATCAATGTTTTGAGTGTCAATTTTATATTTTAGAACTTATGAATTACTTTTTGTAATACACTGGATTATATTGAAATTTATGAAACGTAGATATTTTGATCTAAGTATATATTTCTAAAAAGTATATATTGTGTTATATTTTTTTTTCCTACTTGGGATTTCTAGCACAATTATTTTAGAAAAAGGAAAAAAAAAACTCCAACTATTATTATTGTTAATCATTTTCCATTTAAAAAAAAAATAGAAAGAGTAACATTTTAAATTATAGAATTTGGGGTGTTACACAAAGCCCTTTATTAAATAAGGGCCCAGTATTTCTAACAAAGATTTGCAGGATTCAGTAGGATTCTGTATCCCACCTCCTAGGTGGAATATGTAATACAGAAGATCATTATTATAATTTTTGAACTAAATTGCCCCACTCCATATTAATTAATGTCCAATAATAAATTCTCTCCTGCCTAATATAAGAGGGTATTTTTGGAATTATAATTATATGGGAAATTTAATACTTCCAACTAAACAGTAGATTATATATGTATATATTTTATAAATATTTTAATACATTCAAGTAAACATCATATTGATACCTAATATATCAAAGACATCCTAGTCATAGGTATCATATGTTATCTTATCCTGTCTAGCAAACGATTACATGGATGATTATGATTAATTTTATTTTAATTGTTTTTTATAGTTATTTTTTGTAGTAATGTCATATTTCTCATGAGAATTTTATTGTGATCTTTTAAAATAATTAAATCCCTTGATTTTGGGGTAGGATTTTTCAAAAATTAAATCAAATTTATTTTCGAGAATCAAATCATCATTTTTATTTTTTAAGAACACAACTTGAATGTTAACAAAATATTAAGAAATAACAAATTAAGCATTCTGAAATGTAAAAATAGTATAACAATACATCACCATTTTCTCCAATCTCACATCGTACATTATTAAATTACAATCATCTTTCATGCAAAAAAAAAAAAAAAACATTAAGAAATCAAAACTTATGAATTCTGAAACGTAGTAACATAATCGTGCGTTCGTAATTGTATATTAGGGTGTATTTAATTTTCCTAGCTAGATAAATAGGCACAAAATACTAAGTGGCAGCGCAATTGAACACCCTAAGCATTGTTGCACATATTTGTTACATTTCAAAATGCTTATTTATTATTTCTTAAAGCTTTTTTTTTCATATTCAAATTGCTCTTAAAAAAAGAAAACGGTGATTTGATTTTTGAAAAAAATTCCTCCAAAATCAAGGACTAATACATTGTGTATTAGGGTACGAAATTTAATTTTCCCAAGGGTGGTACTATTTTCACGATGAAATTTACTATTTGCACCATAAATATGAAAAATCAGAAATGAAATAATTTTTAAAATTACTTAAATGTCCTTTAAGTTTTCAAAAATAAGTTTTCGAACATATTGAAGGTGGTTCGGAAACTAATTTTTGAACCCGCTGAAGGTGGTTAAAAAATTAGTTTCCGAACAAGTGTTAGGTTTTCTAACACAACTAATTTCACTTGTGTTATAATATTTTTTTAGCGTAAAGGGTGAATAAGTCATATTGTGTGTGGTGCACAGAGTAAAATATGAAGTGTATGAAATAAGTGAAGTGCAAATAGTAAAAATCATAGTGTAAATAGCAACTCATTTTCCCTAACAAATGGGTACAAATTACAAGGTAATTGAACACCCTAAACATTGTTGTACATATTTATCCTTAATTTATTGCGCCTAGAATTGGAAAAAATAATAGGGTTAATTGCCAAATAAATCACCACGTTTCCACTCTTTTGCAAATTAGATACCACGTTTAAAACTAGTCAATTATAACACCACATTTTAATTTGTGTGGGATTAAACATCCCCAATTTTTCCGGCGAGTTAAGTATGACTTATTTGGTCTAAAACCACATTGACAGCCACATCAACACACACGTGTAACGAACGACGTTGGTTTTATTAGTTTTCTCAATATATTTTATATTTTAGAAATAAATAATTATATAAAAAATGATTTTTTCAACAAAAAAAAATCGGAAAAAATACGTCATGCTTAACTCGCCCCGGAAAATTCGGGAATGTTTAATCCCACACAAGTTAAAACGTAGTGTTATAATTGATTAGATTCAAACGTGGTGTCTAATTTGTAAAAGAGTGTAAACGTGGTGATTTATTCAGTCATTAACCCAAAATAATAATATTATTATTTCTTTTTCCTCTAATTAATAATACTCGTCGGTCTTAACAGATTAATAGATATAATTCATCTATAATTTACACACAAGGGGTGTGTGTGTGTGCAGTAGCGTATCCAGACAAAAATATTAAGGAGGTATCATTTTATTGTGCATAAAAAATCTATGCAAATAAATAAATAAAAATTAAGAACATATTATCATATAAAAATCATAAATTTAAATGAGATATAAATGTATAAATATTTTGTACATTAAAAATGATTTAAAAATTGACAATTCATATAAGATTCTTTTCGGATCTCTTATTTAAGTACTCTTATCATACTTGATCTCGAATAGAAACATACAACTCCTTAATCAACTTTCATAACCGCAAATCACTAACAATATCAATTATAATTAGTTCTACTTGTATCCAAAATTATTTTTCCACCAATTCATTAGCAATAGGTAAACGGGAAGATGAGGAAGATGAACCTCTACTAATTTTCTAAAAAAAAACTCTCCATATATTATATTATATTATATATAATATAAATAAATTGATAAAAATAATGACATTAAATCACAATTTAAATAAAATAATATTGATATTATTAAATAAAAAATAATATTACAAATACAAGAAATTAAAAGAACAAAAAAAAAAAAATACTTGTGAGCCCAAACTTACCAAATTCAATCAATTACTTATCATTAATCACAAACACAACATATTTATATTTTAAAAAAATTATATGACATTTATGTTAAAAAAAAAAAGTTGGGGAGGGGTACCCCCTCCCCTGAGTGCACTCTAAATACAATTAGCCCTAAAACAAAAATAAATAAAATTATAGTAAATAAACATAGTGCACACATTTACACATGAAATACTAGTGCACATTTGAATTAAATCACATACACATATATAATTTAGGGATAATGGTCAAATTGGCCACTGAACTTATTTGGGGGGCTCAATTGGCCCACTACAACTTTTTTGGGCTCAATTGGGCCACCACATTTTTAAAATCGGCTCAATTAGGCCACCGACTGACGGAGCCCTAACGAGCTCCGTTAAGTGGGATCGAAACGACGTCGTTTTATGTATTTTTTTACCTTAACCCATAACCCGACCCACCCTTAACCCCTAACCCGACCCAGTTTTTTATTTTAATTTTTATTTTCGTCATTTTTGTGTTCTTGTATCAAAAACCATTTTTCAGCCATGTTTTGGGTCTGAAATTTCAAAATTCTTTGTTATGGGTCGGAAAATAGCTGCTGCCGGAAAACTTCACCAGATTCCGGCGACCTTTCCAGCTGTAGCTCCAAAAAATCAATTAAAAAACACGCAAAAATCACCTTAAAAAATTAACCAACTAAAATCCAAATTTAGGATTCAAACCAGATCACAAACACTCAAATCCTGTCAAAAATCTAAATCTCAAGCCAACCTTTCCTCCTTACCCAACTCCCCCATCCCGCAAGCAAATCAACCAAAAAATCAACAAAAAAATCCAACTACAAAACCAGCCACTCTTTATCACTCTTCGGAATTTGAGAAACCCCTCTCTTCGCCGGAATGAGACTTGCTCTCTCTCGCCATCTCCACGGCGGAGATCGCCAATGAACCCTTTGAGGTCGAAGCTCACGAAGGCGGAAAGAGGCTGGAGATCCTCTGCGTTAGGGCCGCTTCCACCAGAGTTACCGGAGAAGAATCGCTGCTTGCCGTAATTGAATGATTTGAAGCCGGACTTGATCTTCTGCCCTTGATCGGAGTGGTGGTTTTGGGGATTTCACAAAGAACCCTAACTGTAGAATTAGGGATTTGAAATTCCCAAATTAACAAATCCGATTTTATGCATTTTAGATCAATGGGTCGGGTTAGGGTTAAAGAGTGGGTCGGGTTAGGGGTTAGCTGTGGGTCGGGTAAAAGAAGGAGCAAAATGACGTCGTTTTAGGTTCAGTTAACGGAGCCCATTAAGGCTCCGTTAGTCGGTGGCCCAATTGAGCAAATTTTAACAACGTGGTGGCTCAATTGAGCCCAAAAAAGTTGTAGTGGGCCAATTGAGCCCCCCAAATAAGTTTAATGGCCAATTTGGTCTTTATCCCTATAATTTATTTTGTTTTTCATTTATTGAACTATAACATTTGAGAATTAATGTTAAATTATATTTATAATTATTCTACACACTTACAAGTTCAAGTTTAAAATTGGATGGCATTCTGTATTATATAGTTGACATACATTATCAAACTAATCAATCTTCAATTTATTGACTAATCAAATGTTTAATGAGGCTAAAAATGAATATATGTGCAAATAAATAATTTATTATAGTAATTTAAATATGACAAGAATATTATCCCCTTAAGAACACTCGCACACTAAAGACTATACATAAAAATAAGAATTTGGTACTTAAAGCTAAATCAACGTAACCAGAGAAAATTGAAGAAGAGAAATTCTAAACATAGCCCCCGTTTTTCTTTTCATAGCCCCTATTATTTATTAAAATATACAAATTAATATGATAAGACTTTTTTACCATTAACTCTATCACCTAAAATCCTATCATCATAGCCCCTAGATATGCAGCCACTATCCAAGTTTCATAACTAAAAGGACTCAAAAAAGAGATAGAATGATATAGAAACAATCGAAAGTTTTTAGATGACGAACAACATTCTAATTCTATTTTAATTAATTCTTCTTTTTTCTGTATTTCGGTAATTCATCCAGATTTTTTATCGGGAAATTTTGGTGGAAATATTATTCCCACAACGAAATGGCCATCGAGATCGGAGTCTAGCAGCAAGTCGGGTTTCAATCAGAATTCTTAAGAAATTCTCAAACATGGGCGTCCTTATTCTATACTCCAATCAGAATTCTTAAGAAATTCAAAACTTCAACAAAAACCAATCAAAAAGATTATAGACCTATGACAAGCAACAAAATCGAGAAGCAATGTCAATCTTTCATTCCCCTCTTTTCTGGGCATTCTTTCCCAATCTTTATTCCTCTCTTTCTCTCTCGCGCTTTCCCAAATTCAATATGAGTGGAGTTCAATGAAAAATCTCATAATTTTCTGCATGAATACAAGAACAAAGATTTTGCTTCGATTATGATATTTCAATTTTATTGTATTTGGGATGATCTTTTTTAATTTGTTTTTATCCACTTCATTCTATCTACCGTTCCTAATATATTTTTGGAACAAAACATATATATAGGGGGTTATGATCGATTTACATTTTGTTCTTTTTTTTAGTTATAAGGAAATGGATGGGGGCTATATATGTTGATAGGGTTTTAAATATTGAACTAAGGATAAAAAAGTATTATCATATTTTAATTTATATTTAATAAAATAGTAGGGACTGTAAAGAGAAAATCGGAGGCTGTGTTTAGAATTTCCCATTGAAGAATCCAAAATCATTATCCACAAAAAGCCCATTATTGAACCCAACCGACCGCTTCCCCATCTAAAACCGAACCAACCAAAATACTTCATTTTTCAATTATATTAAGGGTGATTCTAAATATAGCCCCCATTTTTCTTCTCAAAACCCCCCCTCAAATTAAATAAAAAATAAATAAAAATAAATGTTCTATTTTGTCCTTACTAATCACTAATCATCCGCCATCTTCTTCGCATAGCCCCAATTTCCCTCTTTTTCAAAATCTTAAAATCCTTCACCACTTATAACCCCCAACATAAAAAACAACTAATATTTAATTCCAACTTTAAAACATTTCTTCTTCGATCATCTCGATATTTGGATTTTTCTACTTTATTTTTCAGAAAATCATCTTTCTTTTCTATAATTTACATCCTTGATAAATTTATATTGGCCTATGTACCCATCACTTTTCTAATAGTAAGAAACCACTTTTGCTGCATATTTTCATTCTTTTCGAGCAGTTGATTTAATGGCTATATATATGAACCAATCTTGATGTCTGGGTAATAGTCCCCCCACTACGTACTTTTTGTATTAAGGTGAAAAAGAATAAGATTAAGAAAGAAAAAAAGAGTACAGAGAATTCATTAAGGCTAAGTCTGCATCATAGTTTTGTGTATTCGAGAGAATCAAATAAACACCACATACACATGTTGAGACGATCAAATTATAATTCTATTATAGAATTTGGTTTGTATTAAAAACTGAAGGTGGGTTGAGAACAGGTTTTTCGGGCCGTAAAAAAATGGAAGAAAAAAGAGGTTGTGAACATAAGGGTCAAAATAGATATTTCAAATTATTTTTTAATTATAAATATAAATGGGGGCTATACTGAGTAAAATTGAGGTTATATTTAGAATTACCCCATATAATGGTACCCAAATCAATATATTAGTTCTATAAACTTTACCTAGATTAGTCTAAAGGACAAAATTAGATGATTAACAAGAAACTTCCACGAAAAATATCTAAATATTATTGTAAAGATTTCTAGTGTACTAATATTAGACTTTGAATTAGAAAAATCTTGATCATTGGTTTGATGTCTCCAACTATAAATATATTGATTTTTAGTCTCACTAGTGTATCTCCCGCGCGATACGCGATGTTTGGTACAATTTTATTTTATAATTATTGAAGAATTAAAAGCAAAATTCAATCATATTTAAAAGAATATTTGCAATACACACATATATTGGTGTGTGAAAGAAATGTATAAAAATAATTAAATAAAGTAAAAAATTAAATTTTATTTCCATAGATATAAATAATAATTATCATAATTATTTAAGCAAATAAATATTTTAATATCATCTTTAAGTGAATAATAAACATGATATAAAATAAATGGCGCAAAAAAAAAAACACACATTTGTTTTGTAGTTGTAATAGTCAAAATTTGCACCAGACAATTTAATCTAACTGTCCAAATATAAAAATATCTACAAAATCCAACAAACATAGTCGTGCGATGCCCTTTTTTTTATCAGATTATAATTTGAATTGACCATATATTTTTATATTTTGATTAGTTAAAAGTGAATATTTATATTATTTCAACGGAAAACGTAATGATTGCACATAAAATTTGTTTGGTCACTAATTTTTCCACTTGATCGATCACAATATCAAATTATGAGAATTTACAAAACACGATCATAAGATACTTCAAATAGAATTAAAACTTCCACATCTAAGGAAATTCTTAACAAATTATAAATATTAGTGCAACCAAATAATATATGATTCCAGAACATTTATAATTAAATATGAAATAGATATGGGTATATATGAATATAAATTTTATTGAAAATCGAACTTCAATAACTTCTTATGACAAATTTCGTAAATCAAATTGTTAAACTTCATGTACCTATCATGAATAAAAAATTAATGAAATAAAAACTATAACAATAATTTTTTTTGAAAAATAATTAAATAAAAACAAAATGTTAAAAATCACGTGAAAATTAATCATAATTTAATGTAAATACAATAATGCGTCAATTACAACACTATGAATTAATTAACATGATCGATCAATGTACATACCTTTATATATTGAAAGAACCGGTTGTTTGCTAAAGATCTTAAACGTGAATAAAAGTTAGAAGATAAAATATCTTAAATGCAAATAAAATTATAATATAATTTTTTAAATAAAATTAGCACGACCACCATTAATAACCTCAAATGGAAAGAAATGTGATGATAAAAGTCATTTGTAGCCTCAAACGGAAAGAAAAAAAATCTTAAATATAAATAAATGTTAGAAGATAAAATATTTTAAATACAAAAAAAAATTAGAATATAATTTTTTAAGAATAAAATTAGCATTATCAATCACTAATATCCTTAAATGGAAGATGTTATGAGAATTGCCTTAATTATAAAGAATTTTTTTTTTAAAAAAAAGGCAGCAAAGCCTTAATGGAAAAAACTAAAAAAAGCAGCAAAAAATTAATTGTCGCTGGTTTCAAGAATTGAACACAGAACCTATAGATAACAAATGTTGAGTTGAATAGGTCTGCTGCCAGTTGCACCATGAACTTCATAACTTTTTTACATCAATTTTGTTTTGTAACATTATTTACTAGTATTTTTTATTTACAATTTTACCCATGCGGATTTACTTTAATATATGTATAGATAGATTTGTATAACAACACAATAACGTGATAACAGGCCCGACTATATGGGTGGTCCACCTGATTCACAGGACCCAAACTTTTCAATGGCCCAATTGTTTTTATAGGTTAAATGTATATTATATTTATAAACTAATAAATAAAAGATACAATTTCCGGCTGGCGGTTGCACGCGTCTTCTTTCTTCCCAATTCCCAGAAATCGATTGATTCTTCTAGTTTCTACACTCATCTACGACTCATCACCTTCAAAGTTTTACTTTTCATTAATTTTTCTCTTTTTTTCATGAAAACATCTCAAATATCCCCTCTCTTTCTCTCAATTAATACAATAAATGTATGCCACAAACGGATCTTTTTTTTTTTCTTATTCTATGACTATAAATTATTTGCAACAATCAACAAACAAACTACTCCAACTATATCGAGGTATGTAATTTACTAATTGTTTGTAATTTTAATTAGCATAGGGTGTTTGATAATGATTACAAGGGCTAAAAAAGAAGGGTGGTATACTGGTATATATCATATCATGTGTGCAATGCAGCCTCCCGGAGGCGAAGAAGACAATTACACATTAATTAATTTAGTTCTTGTTTATTTCTGAACCAATTTGATGTCGATCATTATTCCATTAATATAATTGACTGTGAAACTGCTAAAATACGTAAGCACTAGTGCATCGTTAATTTTGTGGGAGTGTGTTGAATGTGTATAATAGATAGATATGAGATTAATCTAATAGATTTACAAAATTTCGAGTGCCCTTAAATTATTTTTTTATTGAATGCTTATTGTTCTTGTGGATTTTCACTTTTGATCTTTATTCGTAACAAACTTGCTGTATTTTTCAACAATTATAGTGCGGAATCTTTGCTGCTTTGGAAGGAATTGAGGGATATTGTAACACAAAAAAAAATAGTAATTAATTTAATTATATAGTAGGAAATTTCATGAAATTAGAATCCAAATTATTTTTGGGTTAGTTAAATTATGGTCTTGAGGCACTATAAGATGAAGAAAAGTTTTGACCTTAGTTGTACATCTAAGTTAAAATTATAATTTATATTATAAAAGTAGAAATTAATGGGATCGTTTGGTACCAAGATCATCCAATTCGGACTTTATTTGACTTCCAATAGAATTTATTTCATTAAACACTTTGAAATCAATTTATTCCACCAAACCCAGTCTCATAAATTCAAGTTCAATTTTTCAATCCACTTCCGGCCTAATATCGACTCATTTGCAGCCCATTTACTCAAGCCCACATTCAACAATACTTAATTAATATACTATTAGTAGGCCTTGTCATTTGGAGGATAATTGAAATAAGAAATTATCATGCAAAGATTATTCACCAATAAAATTTAGTAATGTGGGAGATTTCTTAATTGAAGTGTACCTAGTAGTACATGTGTCTATGTATATATAAATGTATGAATAAAGATTAAGTATAGTATAAGTGTAGTTATAAGTATAGGGAATGGTTCAAATGGGAACCAAATCCCCCCGTGAGAACCTAGGAACTAATCTGATCCGCACATCTTGTTTCACATCCACGGCCCAGATTAATTTAAGTACACGGTGGCAGTATTGTAATTAAAAGCAAGTTTTTAGTTATTTAGAGCTATTTTCGTCTTTTAGTAATTTTCCATCTTGTTCGTGTTTTATTTTATGTAGGATTCAAAAATCACGTTCAGATTAGGATTCCTTCTGCAGCAATATATTGTTTCATAATTTTCGAGAGAAATCGTGCAACTTTTTGATTCTTCATCGTGTTTTTTTTGTTTCATAATTTGTGAGAGAAATCGTGCAGCTCGTTCATTCTTCATCGTGTTTTTTTTTGTTTCAGAATTTGTGAGAGAAATCACCCAGCTCGTTGATTCTTCATAATTTTAAATTATATCGTCATTTGCGATAGAAACTCCAGGCATTTTTCATATTCTTCACCGTTCCTTCTTTCTGTTTGATAATTCAATAGAAGAGGTATTCAATTGTTTAATTAATCAATTATCTATACGTTTGATTCTTCTACAATCATTTTTTTTATTTTCTGTAATTGCATACATATTATTTATTTTTGTTTATTCACCGTTCTTCTTTTCTCTTTTTTGCGTGATTATTCTAGCGTATATTTTTTTTTTTGCCGGTTGTTTATTTAATCAATATCAATGAATTCTATTTTTCCTGAAGTCTGGTGGTGGTGCGTCGTTTTTCACCAAAAATAAATGTTTCAACTTTCATCGGCAAGCCCACATTGCAGAGTACAGTGGCGAGCATGATCGTTTTCCAAAGGACCGACGAGAATTACTCTTGACTTTCAGTCCGCATGACCAAACTCCAGAAAGGTGTTTTGTGTGAATTATACAACAAAAGTAATTTAAAGAATTAAATAGACAACTAGCGAAAATACTTGCGCAAAAGAAACAGATTAAATCAATGACGAAAAGGTATTCCGGATCCAACAAACTCCACTCCACTTATAACACCGATCACAAATGCAAGAATTAATTAATCAAACCATGCAAATCAGTTATAGCCATCGAAGACGCTTCTGTCATGACCTAATATCTCCACACTGTTTCGATAATTAAGAAGATGCTCATTAACTATTCTCTAATCGGTTGACAACTGTAAGAGACGCTCTATGAGTTTAATGAATCGAAAGCAATTAGCACAAGAGAGGCCCGATTCTTAACTTACAGACTCTGACGCAGGACTGCAAAATTAACTCTGTTATTCCCCTAGTTTTGAGCAACTGTTTTACCACTTATTAAACCTAAACCACGATTACGTATGGCCGATTTAATTGGCTAGTAATTAATCACAACCTACCAAATATTTGCAACTATTTGATAGACTTAGAATAATTAACAACTCAAAATTCAAGAATAACAGGTACATGCATCAATTAATTATGAACGAACAATTAGATCTCACAGTTTGTATAAGCGGAGCTTCATTGTCGTCACCGGAATACGAGTGAATTAGCTAACTTGCATGTTTGAATCGAGTAACAGGAAATTGTGTAATTGTGCGATGATGATGTCGAAGAGAAGATGAATTAAAAACTGAATTAAAACCGTTTCACTTGCTGCGTTCTTGTCTGGAGCGTGCATGTTCATAAAATAAGCTAAAAAACCTAATATATATTTACAATCCATAAAAGATAGAGTTCTAATAGGAAATAGAAACCTAATCTAGGTAAATCCCATTCAAAAGACTCCTAAAGGCGGTGGGAAGGGCTCTTCCGCGTCCAGAGTTAATTGCGGGCCAGGAGTTGTGTTTTTTGCAAGCCCAAGTTGCGTGTACTGGCCCAAGCCTCCAGAAATTTGTTTCAATCTTCCAGCTGCATGCCCTTGCGGCTGGATCTGCTCGAACTTTTTCCCTTTTCTTCACTTAGATCATTTTACACAAAAAACATGCCCCTTTTCTCCACTCTTGTACCACATCCCTACACAACTCAACAACACATTAATTATCCAAAATACACAAGTATAGGGTAAATAATAAGGAGAAAATGTACCAAAAGATAGTAATAAGAACAAGTAGAATACGTCCTATTAAATCCCCCCACACTTAACCTTGCTCGTCCTTGAGCAACAAAAACAAGAATAGAAAACAGATTTAAAAATGGACAAATGACTAAGTGTTAATTCCTCAAAGTAATGCGAATTCAGAGTGCGAGCTATGATAAACCATTCCACCAACCACCAACCGATTTGTTCAAGAATCATGTCAACATTTTCTCAATCAAGTTAAAATCATGCTTCACAATCTAGCCTCACCAAGATTCACTCATTATCCCTCAAAGAAATCAGGTCTAGAAGCCGTCACTCGAAAGTCATGATTAGTTCTTTTCAACATAAAATTGCTCATTTGTCACCTAGAGCTGTCACACTTCAATTTTATGCACAAATCATAAGGTCTTTTCTCTTGGGTTGTAATGGGGCTAAGGTTTACAAGGTAGGATTCATTTGGCCAAAGTAGCAGAGTGTAAAGAAAACAATGCAAGTACAAGAATGTATATCCCTTTTTAAGTACGGCACAACAACATCTTCACATCAACATAGGTCTTAATTTAAAAATCTGAAATACATAGATTCATTTGCTCTCTCCACATCCTACTCCTCAATTTTTCCCCCTTTTTTTTCTTTTTATATCTATACATGTAGAAGCTTTGCTTCTTATTCAATTTTTTTTTCATTTTTGGTGGAGTAGGATATGAGCATTCACACATTTTCTCCTCAAGACCTCATATTTCTTATTTGTGCAACTTTATCACCCTTCATGAGAGAACTTGCATGTTTTCGGGACAAAAATCAGGCCAACACAAAGGCTATGGCTCATATATAGTGGCTTGTTACAACAAAAGTTGGATTTTAGGCTAAAAAATAGCTCACTATTTGGCAATGTATGGTTAGGATTTCTTTTTGTTGGACCAATAGCTCGGGTATTCCTATATGCCTTACTCATTTTTGTGCATGAAATCAGAGGTGGTAACAATAGGGGCAGCAAAGCAATTCAAGTATCCAAGAAACAAAATCAGACAACACTCATTATGCAAAAAAAAATTGAGCTCTTACTTCATGCATGCTCGAAGGCTCAAAAACTCACAATTTGTAGGCTTAGAAAATATTGATTGGAAGCATGATTCATCATCCAAGATCTTATCCAAAACTTGGCACATTTCTATCACACAAACCAACCTCTCATTCAGTCAAACCAATCATAGCTCAAAACTCCTTACTCTCATCAATTCAAGCTGTTAACACTTAGGCAAAATCCCAAACAAAAACCCAAAGTAACTGACTCAATTTTTTTTTATTTTCACATAGATAAAGACATGAACACGAGTCACCCCCCCACACTTGGAAGACACAGTGTCCTCACTGTGAGAAGGGGTACGAAAAAGACTTAAAACACACATCAACACCAAAAGCAAAAACCAAAAGCAAACAAGACAAAGACAAACAAGGATTAACAAGGGAGGGAGAAGAGGACTAACTCGGATCCGCCAAATGGCAAATCACTTGCTCCATCACGTCAAGATGACCATCAATATCATCCAGACGGCGGTCGAGGTTGGCCTCTAGTCGAGTGGTGGCAGCGGTGATCAACTCCTCAATCGCCGGGAGGAGCGAGGCAGCATCAGGACCTGCAGAAACAGAGCAATGCGGGCCTTCTATGCCCGGCCGAGTGAGCTGATAACGTCCCTGGTCATTCACAAATAGTAGTTTCATCACAGCATAATCATCCAGACGGAATAAAGTGGCATGCAAAGGGTCGGGGGTCAGGAAGAGGTATATGGAGTCTTTCAGCAAGCAGGTTCACAAAACTTCATAAGGGGGCTCGACAGAGGGAATGATTAGAACTGAAGTGCCACTGCCTAGCAAGTCAATACCCAAAATTCACTTTGGTTCCAGAATGCATACAATCAAGCAAAAACAATTCTTGCACAGTAACCAAATTCATCATATCCAAACGACCAAACACATTAGCAGCTAAGAACCTATGACAGAGCCTAAGTGCATCATCCTTTAAGTGAGCTCCTTTAGAAGAGTGAGAACTATAGGTCTCATCAATAGAAAGCTTAGCCCAAGTTTCATTAGCTGTTTGAGAAAAAACAGGTGGGACTTCACAGAGGGAGGACTGATAAGCCTCTTCAAGCACCGATTCATCGGACTCAAAACCAAGCACAATATTCAAATTCGTAAGGGACATGTGAAAGTTTCTACCACTTAGAGAAAACACAATAGCATGCCTATCCTCGAGCCCCCTCGAGGCATCAAAATCAAAAGAAGATAAAAATTCTAAGACCAATGCACGGTGCACAGGAACAGACACATCAAGTAAATGAGACCATCCAATACCAAAAAAAAGCTCCTAATTCTATCAATAACACCTAGCACAGAGATATTATCCTAATCGAAAAGGCGCGCACCGATGAGAACACGGTGAGTGTTCGCGGCAGTGCGGCGTTGTACCTCATCCGGTGGCAGAAAGGGGGATCGGCTGGCTGTGCTAGAAGAAGCCTTCGGGGCTTTGGCTTTGGAGCCCCTCATCGAGGGTTTGGTCGGGGCAGAAGGTGGAGCGGTGACGGTCATTGCTGGTGAGTGAGGTGGAGATGATGGAGACAGTGGAGGTGTAGGCACCTGCGGCGGCGATGGAGAGGTAGTCGGAGTTGCTGTGGAACTCGCAGGACGACTCTGTTTGGGGTTAGCGGACGAGCTCGCCTCGGCTCGGCACTTCTGTCGGCGGTGAAGGAAGGGCGGAGGAGCATTAAGCTCTAGATTAAATGTGGCCGGTGAGGGTGGCTGCGTAGTGACTGGTGGTGGGTGTGGTGAATCAACCGGCGGTGGTGAGGGGACCCACGACGGTTCCTCAGTAGGTGCCGGCGGTGGTGATGGCGGTGTGGAAGTAGAGGCGGCTTTCCTCCTAGAGCGCGATGAGCTTTTCTTCCCCATCAGCAGGCGGTGGTCGAACGGTAAGAGTGGTGGTGGTGGTTCGAGGAAGGCGGAAAGGGGAAGAGACGATGTAACTTCTGCAAACAAGAGTAAAAATTTAAAAGAGGGTGAAATTTGACTAAGTCAGGGGTGAAATTGAATTGGGAGTTAGGGTTTTAAAAAAAATTCCCAAATTGACCATGGGAATTTTGCAATTAAGTCCCTTTAGAAAAGAAATGTCCTAATGCCCCCCCCACACATGAAGTCGGCAGTTACTTCCAAAACCGCCCCCCCTTATGCGGTATGCCTTTGCGGCTTGGAATATCGTGATCCCTCGCAATATATTTTTTTTTCTTTGTTTTTTTTTATATAATGGGATGGCTGAATGAAATAAAACAGAAAAATAAGAAAAGTAAAGAAATAAAAAGAATAAAGCGAAAATTGAAAAAATAAATAAAATAAAATGAATAAAAGAACAAGAAATCGGGTTGCCTCCCAGGAAGCGCCTTTAGTTAATGTCGAAGGCTCGATGGCATGGTGCGGCTATTTGTGGATCATGGGGGCGGCAAGATCAATCCCATCAAAACTTGAGAAGGTGGTATCAGCACAATATGGCTTGAGCAACTGGCCGTTCACCTTTAACACTTTGTGAGTATCAAGACTGAGAATTTCCATAGCATCATGTGGATTGACAGTCACTACTTCAAAAGGCCCCATCCATCAAGACTTAAGTTTACCGGGCATGAAGCGGAGGCGAGCATTGAAAAGTAACACTTTCTGACCAACCTCAAAAGTTTTCCTCCAGATATATTTGTCGTGCAATAGCTTGGTACGATCCTTGTAGTAACTGGCACTATCATATGCTTCCAAATGGATTTCTTCGAGCTCTTGTAATTGATAACGGCGTTCATGGCTGGCCAGTCGAGGATCCAAATTGCATTATTTCACGGCCCAAAAAGCTCGATGTTCCAGCTCTACGGAAAGATGGCACTATTTCCTAAAAATAAGACGATAAGGGGACATCCCGATAGGCATTTTGAAAGCCGTACAGTAAGCCCATACAACATCATTTAGTCGAAGACTCCAATCCTTGCGGTTAGGGCATACGGTTTTCTCTAGAATATTTTTGATCTCACGGTTAGATACTTCAGCCTGGCCATTGGACTGCGGATGGTATGCCGTGGCAACTCGATGGATGACTCCATACTTTTTGAAAAGAACCTCTAAGGTTCAGTTGCAAAAGTGCGTGCCTTGGTCACTGATGATAGCTCGAGGAACACCAAAGCGTTGAAAAATTTGTGCTTTGAGGAATTTGGCAATGACCTTAGAATCATTGGTGTGGGTAGCTTTGACTTCGACCCACTTGGAAACGTAGTCGACGGCTAACAGAATGTAGGAGTGGCCGAAAGAGCTTGGAAACGGGCCCATGAAATCCATGCCCCAAGCATAAAAAATCTCGCAGATCAAGATAGGAACTTGAGGCATCTCATTCCTCGAAGAAATGTTACCAAGGCGTTGGCAACGATCACAATTCTTGCAAAAGAAGTAGGCGTCTTTGAAGATTGTCTCACAATAAAAACCACAGTCTAAGACCTTGCGGGCTGTTCATCTTGGGCCAAAGTGACCGTCACATGCATGGGCATAACAGAAGCTCAGGATAGATGGAATCTCTTCCTCAGGAATACATCGTCGAATAACTTGGTCGGCACAAGTTTTCCACAAGTATGGCTTGTTCCAGATGAAATACTTGGCTTGGCTCTTCAATTTGTTCTTTCTGGCAGATTCAAAGCCCTTTGGAAATATTCCAGTGGTGAGAAAATTCACCAAATCAGCATACCAGGGTGCCCTTTCCGCAGCTGCAAGTAGAAGCTCATCTGGAAAATCATCCAGTATGGGCATACCGTCGGATTCTGTCAACATCCTACTCAAATGGTCAGCGACATTATTCTCAGCTCCCTTCTTATCTTTAATCTTCAAATCAAATTCTTGTAAAAGGAGAATCCAACGAATAAGTCATGGTTTAGACTCTTTTTTGGATAGTAGATACTTGAGGGCAGCATGATCAGTGTACACCACAACCTTGGATCCAACAAGATAGGATCGAAATTTCTCACAGGTAAAAACCACGGCTAGAAGTTCTTTTTCTGTAGTTGTGTAGTTGCATTGAGCCGGGTTGAGAGTCTTGGAAGCATAGTAAATGACATGACTCTGCTTCTCAATCTTTTGCCCGAGGATAGCTCCAACGGCATAGTCACTTGCGTCGCACATGAGCTCAAATGGGAGTCCCCACTGCAGTGGCTGAATTATTGGCGTAGAAGTCAGTTTCGCCTTCAACAAATCAAAAGCTTCCTTGCACTTATCATCAAAGACGAAAGGCGCATCTTTCTGCAGCAGCTTAGTCATTGGTTGAGCTATCTTCGAAAAATCCTGAATGAAGCGATGGTAGAAGCCGGCATGGCCTAAGAAGGCTCGAATTTCTTTCTCAGTGGATGGGTACGGCAGCTTTGTGATCAAGTCGATTTTTGCTCTATCTACTTCAATGCCTTTGGCAGATATGACATGCCCGAGCACAACACACCATAAAGTGGCACCTCTCGAAGTTCAAAACCAAATCGATCTCAACACACCATTGAAGAACTTTGTCTAAATGCTCCATACATTGCTCAAAGGAGTCGCAATGAACTGTAAAATCATCCATAAAAATCTCGATGTAGCTCTCTATCAAGTCGGAAAAGATACTCATCATACATCATTGGAAAGTGCCCGGGGCGTTGCACAAGCCAAATGGCATCTTTCGGCAGGCAAATGTCCCAAATGGACAAGTGAAAGTCGTCTTTTCCTGATCTTCTTGAGCCACAAAAATCTGGAAATAGCCGGAGTAGCCATCGAGGAAGCAGAAATAGGATTTCCCAGGTAGTTGTTTGAGCATCTCATCAATAAAGGGTAACGGGAAGTGGTCTTTGCGAGTCGCATCATTCAACTTCCTGAAATCGATGCACATTCACCAACCTGTCTGCAATCTCATTGGTATCAACTCGTTGCTCTCATTCTTCACAAGTGGAAATCCAGATTTCTTTGGAACAATGTGCACTGAACTAACCCAAACACTATCGGAGATGGGGTAAATGATTTCCAATTAGAGCAACTTCAGAATCTCTTTCAATACCACTTCCTTTATCACAGGGTTTAATTTCCTCTGAGGATCTCGGGATGGTTTATGATTCTCTTCAAGAAATATGCGGTGCATGCAGATGTCGGGGCTGATCCCCTTGATGTCGGTGAGAGTCCAGCTGATAGCACCTCTGTGCTTCTTCAATAGAGTAACAAGTTGTGTTTCCTGCTCTGCGGTAAGGTCTTTACTCACGATTATGAGTAATGTATCTGCTTCCCTCAGGTATGCGTACTTCAGGTGCTCGGGAAGAACCTTCAATTCCAGAGTCGGGGCCTTCATATGAGATGGAAGAATAGGCTTCGTGTTGGTCGGCAAGGGCAAACGGCCTGCCGAATTTCTGGCAGGAAACTCTTCTGCTGCATAAAGCTGCTGTATGATTTCTCGGATCTCTTGTTCCTCTTCTAAATCTGCAATGTGTTCAGGTATCCCTCCAAAGAGTATATGCTCTAATTTGTCATCCCTGAAATTGCACTCAACAAAATCATCAGTAATGGAATCGATAATATCAACCATAAAAAGCGCTTCTGGATCTTTCACATGCTTCATTGCTTCGAATATATTAAATGTGACAACATCTCCATCAAATTTGAAACTTAGCATTCCTTTATCAACATCAATCTTTGTTCGTGCAGTTTTCATAAATGGACGGCCTAGCAGAATTAGAGATCTATGTGCAGACAATGCATCATCCATGTCAATGATGTAGAAATCAACAGAAAAAATCAACTCATTCACCTTAACTAAGACATCTTCTACTACACCTCTAGGGTATGCATTGGACCTATCAGCTAATTGAATGATGACGCGAGTATCTTTCATAGGACCCAACTGTAACTCCTTGTAAACAGAGAAAGGCATAACATTGATAGATGCACCTAAATCTAGCATAACTTTCTCTACCTTTTTGCTACCAATGATGCAAGGGATGGTAAACATACCTGGGTCTCGACACTTTTGTGGCAACTTCCGCTGAATAATGGCTGAGACATTTTCTCCTACCTTGATTTTTGCATCCCTTCCATATCGTATCTTCTTGGCACATAGTTCCTTCAAGAATTTTTTGTATTGAGGGACTTGCTTGATAGCATCGATCAGGGGTAGGTTGATCTCGACTTTCTTGAAAAGTTCAAAGATCTCTTTCTCATCTTCCTCTTTCTTGTGCCGTGCCAACCTAGAAGGAAAATGAGCTGCATTAATAGGGTTAGGAGTTTTAGACAAAATTTGTACCTCACTAGGAGCAAGCTGTGCAACAGGTTGTTGTTTAGTGTCTAATTGTGTCATTTTAATTTACTTATTATATTGTGTTTAGTATTTATTTTGTTTAAATTTATATTGTTATATGTTGATTTTATGCGCTTATTTGTGTTTATTGCTCTAATGGCGGATTGTGCCAAGTGTTGCAAAACTTGAGCTTTTAATCATAAAAGCAGGTATTTTACGGCAATTAAGTGGCAAGTGCAAATCGAGTAATTGAGCTGGGTTGTTTAATTAATAAGATCAAGATGTTAAAAGGAATTGAGGAAAAGCACCCGCACGGGCGGGGCGCGAAAAGGCCGAGAGCCTCATGCCCCCGCCGCGCATAACGCCCCCGTTGCGCGCCCGCAAGGGCCCCGCCGCGCCAGCCACCCCCGCGGGGCTGGCCCCCTCCGTGCCAACCGCCCCCGCCGCGCTGCCCGCCGCGGCTCCGTGCAGCCCGACGGCGCGCGGGTTGCTCCCTCTTCTTCTCGGGTCTAGTTTTTCCTCGTGTTGTAACTCCACTCCTTTTCACTCCAGTTCTAACTGATTCTAATCAGTTAAGGACTCTTTTGAACTGCATTTTTAATTCCTAGACTTTATAGCTTTTTATTACCTAAACTTTTAGAGTGGACTTTTGGGCACAAATCTTCCACAAAAATCCCCTTCATTAATTGATCTCTTACCATCAATCTCACATCACCTTTTCTCTCTCTCTTTCTCTCCCTTCCTTCATCTCACGGATCTCTCTCTTCCTCTCATATCTAATATTAGATTTTGGGGATTCATCAATAAATCAACTCTTAACTCCATTCACTACTATACCACCCACCATCTTATACACCATTCACTTCATTCTCTCTATTCTCTCTCTCTACTCACACATACTTCACACACTAAATCTCTACACATTTTTCCTTCACCATTTTCACCACCATCACCATCACAAGAGAGAAGAGGAGGAAAAGAAGAAGAAGAGAACCAAGCTAAGCTAGGAGAAGAGAAGACGAGAAGGTCCCGACGATGAGCCATCCGCAGAAGCTAAGCTCGGAGGAGGTTTCCCTTGTATTTTCTTTCTATTTCTTGGATGTTTTAGGGGATTTGTCCCAAAACTCTTTAAGAATACTTAATATTGTAGAAGTTTGAGTTGTTTACATTTGATTTATGAGATGACTTCCTTCTATGGTATTGGTATTGTTTTGAGCATGTTTAGTGGCTAATCTCTCTATTAGGGGGTAGAGGATCGATGTGGTTTTGATCTATGCTTGTTCTTGTTGATTGTTGTTGTTGGAATCGTGCTTTTTCATGTTTAGGTACTTGATCACTACTTGAACATTGATAGGATTTAGAGGAGTCTTGATTGTGAATCTAAATCCGAAAATTGGTTCCTTCGACGTTAGGTGCATGGGGTTCCTAAGCCTAATATGTTAATCTCGCTTATCTGATATAGCTAAGAGAGGTTTAACGGATAGACAGTGACAAAAATTGAAGTTGAACCAATTGGAAGGGTCTATCATATTTGTGAGAATAGCATTATCGACTTGACTTAAGCATAGTGATAAAACCATTGAGAGAATCTACACCCTAATACCTTAATCAAGCTTATTTCCTCTAATCTCAATTTAATTTGTGTTTTTACATTTAACGGTCTTGCATTATTGTCTATTTCAAATTCCTTGCATAATCATCACCAAACCCCCTTGTTAGAATGTTTAGATTTTATTTTAGTTGTTTTGTTAAAAGCATGTGTAGTCTTTAGATAATTCTTTCACATAAAGTCTTCCTTGAGAGATCGACTCGGGTTAAGCTTATTGCTTCTACAATTGACCCCGTCCAATTACGGGTGTGGTCCTAAGTAGTTGTCTCGTGAGCATAAATCGGAAAATATAAATAGTAAATTTGGATCCTGATCAAATTTTGGCGCCGTTGCCGGGGAAGGCTTTTAAGAATTGTCTATTTGGTGCTATATTTGCTTTTGTGTTATTTGTTTGTATTTGTGAAAGTGATCTTGTCTAAGTGTCGTATTTGTGTTGTTGTTTTTTTGTTTTTATTTTCTTGTGTTGATTGTTTGGTCTCATCCCTCTTTTCGCAAGGTACGTTTGATCTCTGTTTTGTTTGTGTTTGTGTATGCTAGGGAGGCGAAGCCTCAATCGGAGACTAGCCCCCGTGTTTGACAACATCCATCGACCGAGGAGATTCGACGTGCTCGAGTGGGAAAGAGAGATGGAAGCTAACCATTTCAACAACCCCGACAATGCCAATGCCAATGCGGCTAGGAACATGAGAGACTTTGCTCGTCCCGTGATTGGGGCGTCGACTTCTTGCATAGTTCTTGGTGAAGCCGCAAGGAACTACGAGTTGAAGAACATTCATTTTAGCCAACTTCCCTCATTCTATGGGATGCCGGCCGAAGATGCTTTGAACTTCATCCGGGAGTTCTACTCCGTTGTTCAAACCTTTCCTCTACAAGGTTTGAACGAAGATCAATTGAAGATGAGGTGTTTCCCTTACACCTTGAAGGATCGAGCCAAGACGTGGTTCATGTCACTACCGGCCAATTCATTGGCCAATTGGAACGCCGTCTATGAGAAGTTCATGGCTAAGTACTACTCCAATCAAAAGACCCAAGACTTGAGAGCCCAAATTGTTACATTTACCCAATCTCCGGGTGAAGCATTTCATGAAGCTTGGGATCGATTTCGAGGTCTCCAACAACAATGCCCTCACCACCATTTCGCACCCGAGTTGCTCAACCAATTTTTCTACGACGGGCTATCACAAAATTTCCAATATATGGTGGATAATACATCGGGAGGAGACATTGGAGGACGGACCGCCGAAGAGGTCTCAAACATCTATGAGACCATGGTCACTACTTCTCAACAAAAGAGTGCTAGGGGGAAGAGAGCTTCCGTCAATGAAGCCAACCCTAGTTATGATGTGATGAAGCAACTTGCTGAGTTGACAAGGCAAGTAGAGATGCTTAGAACTTCCGAGAGACCACCCCAACAAGTGATGACCATTGAAACTTGTGGGATTTGTGGAGAGTATGGCCATGGAGCCAACTTGTGCCAAAGATCTATTGAGCCGGAGTCAAGCGAAGAGGCTCATTTCCATGCTCTTCAAGAGCAAGTGAATGCTCTCAAAGGCTTCCAACCGCGCCTACAATACAACCCCTACTCTCAAACATACAATCCGGGGTGGAGAAATCATCCAAATTTCTCTTGGAAACAACCTCAACAACCTCCTCAACCACCACAACAACCACCTCCACCTCAACAAGCCAGAGGTGGCCAAGCTCAACCTTATCCGAGGCCGCAACAATATCTGGCTCAACCCAATCAACCGCCAAGGCCAACATTGCAAGACACATTGCAATCCTTCATTCAGGCCACACAACAAAGATTCGAATCCATTGAGGCTTTCGTGAAGAGAATTGAGACCCAAGTAGGCCAAATAGCCGGGACCGTTGGAGAATTGGCCAAGCAAGCAAAGCCGGGCAAGTTGCCAAGCCAACCGGAGCAAGCTCAAGCCATTACCGTGCTTAGAGGAGGAAATGTGATCGATAACAAGGTGGGAGAGTCAAGCCCAACCAAAGAGGTTGAAAAAGAAGAGGAGGCTCCTCAACAACAAAAGGAGCTTGAAATTCAAAGAGAAGAAGTGAAGAATCCCACACTCCACAAGGCTACCAATCCTTACAACCCTCCAATTCCATTTCCAAGCCGGTTGAGGAATGAGAAGCAAGACACTCAATTCCAAGAGTTCTACAAACTCCTATCCAAGGTGAATGTTAATCTTCCACTCCTTGATGTCATTCGAAATGTGCCTGCTTATGTCAAGTTCTTCAAGGAACTTGCTTCAAAGAAGAGGAAGTTTGGAGAGGATGAGAAGATAGAGGTATCCGAAGTGGCTAGTGCAATCCTACAACAACAACTACCACCCAAGCTCCATGATCCAGGTAGTTTTACTCTTAAAATTGCTTTGGGAAATGGCAAGGAAGCATGTGGTATGCTAGATTTAGGAGCCGGAATTAATTTGATGTCTTACTCTATTTATGAACAATTAGAGTTAGGTGAATTGAAACCAACTAGAATGTGTCTACAATTAGCGGATAGGTCCGTAAGATATCCTAGGGGAATAATAGAGGATATTCTAGTTAAGGTTGGTGGATTAATCATACCGGTTGATTTTGTTGTTTTGGAGGTGGGGGATGTGAAAGAAACGGGTAAAGAACACACTCTTCTCCTAGGTACACCTTTTATGGCTACGACAAACACCTTAATTGATGATAAAAATGGAACCTTAAAAATGTCGGTGTTAGGAGAAACGGTTTCTTTTTCCGTACATGAAAATAAGGCGATTCCCGTCTCCTCATTTGAGGAAAATTGTTCTTACATAGATGCTATTGATGTCTTAGCCGAGGAAGTTTTCTTGCAGGAAATAGGTGCTCCTTGGAGGAGTGAAACCTCGCCCGAGGAACTTGCTATGGATGAGGCCTACCTCAAGTGTGGGGGAGATGAGTGGAATGCCAAAGAGATGGAAATCTTGCTAGGAGAAGGCATGAGTCTCATGGAAGTCATGGCCTCAACCGAAGAGGAAGTGAAGCCTACTCCTGAACTTGAGCTCAAGGAGCTCCCATCTCATCTCAAATACGTCTTCCTTGACGATGAAGAGAAGAAGCCCGTGATCATCTTTTCCGGGCTTGAAAAGGATGAAGAAGACCTCTTAGTAGCCGTACTAAAGAGAAACAAGCAAGCCATTGGATGGAGTCTTTCTGACATCAAAGGCTTTAGCCTCTCTACGTGTATGCATCGCATCATTCTAGAGAAAGGGGCTAAGCCGGTTCGTGAAGGGCAAAGGAGGCTCAACCCCGTACTAATAGAAGTCGTAAAGAAGGAGATTCTTAAGCTCTTAGCGGAAGGGATCATCTATCCCATAGCCGATAGTGAATGAGTGAGCCCGGTCCATGTCGTGCCAAAGAAAGGAGGGATAACGGTCATTGAGAATGACAAAGGAGAGCATATGGCTACTCGAACCACCACCGGGTGGAGAATGTGCATTAACTACCGAAAGCTCAATGCCGCCACAAGAAAAGACCATTTTCCCCTTCCTTTCATTGATCAAATACTTGATAAACTTACCGGGTATAGTTTTTATTGCTTCCTTGATGGTTTATCGGGTTATTTTCAGGTAGCGATAGCACCGGAGGACCAAGCCAAGACCGCATTCATGTGCCCGTTTGGTACATTTGCGTGTCGAAGGATGCCGTTTGGACTATGCAATGCACCGGGCACTTTTGAAAGGTGTATGTTCTCAATCTTCTCCGAGATGATTGGAGACTTCATTGATGTATTCATGGATGACTTTTCGGTCTTTGGATCCTCATTTTCCGATTGTTTAGAGAAGTTAGAACTTATCTTGAAAAGATACATAGAAAGTAGCCTTACTCTTAGTTGGGAAAAGAGTCATTTCATGGTTACTAGTGGCATAGTGCTTGGTCATGTTGTGTCTAAAGAAGGAATGAGTGTAGACAAGGCTAAGGTAGATGTGATTGAAAAATTACCTCCACCCATTAATGTGAAAGGAATTAGAAGTTTTCTAGGCCATGCCGATTTTTACCGTCGGTTTATTAAAGACTTCTAAAAAATTAGCCAACCTCTATGCCATTTACTTGCTCAAGATGTTCCTTTTGAGTTTGATGAAAAATGTTTGCATGCTTTTAATACTCTTAAGGAGAAATTGATCACCGCACCAATTGTTGTTCCCCCTGATTGATCTTTACCATTTGAAATCATGTGTGATGCATCAAATTCCGCCGTTGGCGCCGTTTTGGGTCAACGCATTGATAAAATTCTTCGTGTGATTTACTATGCTAGCCTCACCTTGAATAGTGCTCAAGTAAATTACACCACCACCGAAAAAGAATTGCTTGCCGTTGTGTTTTCATTGGATAAATTTAGATCCTACATCTTAGGATCTAAAGTAATTGTGAATAGTGATCATGCGGCTCTAAGGCATTTGTTGACCAAACCACAAGCTAAACCTAGACTCATTAGGTGGATCTTGCTTGTACAAGAATTTGATGTTGAGATTAAGGATAGGAAGGGATGTGAAAATGTGGTAGCGGATCATTTATCCCGTCTCCCTGTTGATGACAATTTCAATCTATTGCATGAAAAAGGAGTTGATTGTGATACATTTCCATATGAGCATGCTCTTGAGCTTAATTCCTCTCCTTGGTATGCTGATATTGTCAATTATCTTGCTTGTGATAAAATGAGACCTAACCTTTCTTTTCAAGAAAAGAAAAGATTTTTGGCAATGTGTAGGTATTACTTTTGGGACGATCCATACCTTTTCCATTTGGGAAAAGACGAGATAATTCGAAGATGTGTCCCGGAAGAGGAGCAAACCGATGTTCTAGCCTTTTACCACTCATCTCATTGTGGTGGTCATTTTGGAGGGCAAAAGACGGCTAGAAAGATCCTACAATCCGGTTTGTATTGGCCTTCAATTTTTAAAGATGCTTATGCTTACTCCATTTCATGTGATAAATGCCAAAGACTTGGTAATATTGGGAGAAGAAATGAAATGCCTCTAAATATCAATCTTGTTGTTGAAATTTTCGATGTTTGGGGTATTGATTTTATGGGACCATTTCCTAACTCATTTGGCTTTGAGTATATCCTCTTAGCGGTCGACTATGTGTCAAAGTGGGTTGAAGCAATCCCCACTAGGTCTTGTGACGCTAATGTGATTGTCAAGTTCGTGCATGAGCATATTTTGAGTAGGTTTGGCTTCCCTAGACCAATCATAAGTGACGGTGGAACTCATTTCACCAACAAGCTTTTTGCAAGATTGATGAAGAAAAATGGAGTGACTCACAAGGTGGTGACTCCATATCATCCTCAAACTTCCGGTCAAGTTGAGATAAGCAACAAACAAATTCAAAACATCTTAAAGAAGACTGTGAATGTGACGAGGAAGGATTGGTCACATAGGCTACCGGATGCTCTTTGGGCGTACCGAACGGCTTACAAAACCATCCTAGGGATGAGCCCATACCGCCTCGTCTATGGAAAGGCATGCCATCTCCCCGTTGAGATCAAGCACCGAGCCTATTGGGCTATAAAAGCGGTGAATTGTGATCTAGCAAGTGCGGGAAAGGAGCGAGCCTTACAATTGTCCGAGCTCGACGAATTGAGAAATGAAGCCTATGACAATGCCAAGATTTACAAAGACAAAATGAAGAGGCTACACGATAGGCGAATTGTCAAGAAAGAGCTCACGCCGGGCATGAAGGTTCTCCTTTTCAACACTAGATTGCGGCTTTTCCCCAGAAAACTCAAATCACGTTGGAGCGGACCGTTTATCATCGAAGAAGTGTTCCCTTACGGAGTGGTCACACTGAAAAATCCGGTGACGAATGCTATATTCCAAGTGAACGGCCATCGAAAAAAGCCATACTATGAAGGGTTTTCACACGAAGCCGATGGGGAGGAATTGAAACTTATCAATTCCGATTGAATCTTCCACGAACTTCGTCTAGCTTGAGACATTAAAATGAGCGCTTCATAGGAGGCAACCCATGATTTTTATTGTTTGATTTTATTTTCTCTTACCTTAATTTTAATTGGTTCATGGTATTTTGTGGAGTGGAAAATTTTTAATTGGGAAAATAATTTTGCAGGAGTGGAGAAGAGAAGAAAAACAGAGCAAACAAGTGCAATATTGAGAAAAGAAAAAAAAAGACACAGCGCGGGCGGGGCGCGAAAAGGCCGAGACCCTCGCGCCCCCGCCGCGCCTACCGCCCCCGCGGGGCTGGCCGTCGCCGCGCCTACCTCCCCCGCGGGGCTCCCTCAAGCGAGCCCCGCCATGCCCGCCTAGCCCCCCCCGCCGCGCTTGGCGCCCCCGCGGGGCTACTTCACCACGCCCCCGCGGGGCGCCCTCTCTCACTTGCTCTCCCTCTCTTGCTCCCTCTAACCAACACACACCCCCCCCGCGGGGCCCATCTTTTAACACTTGTGGACATCCTTTACCACTTGTACTCCCCTCTGGACACCTGTACTCACCCTCTTCAATAATAATTTACCTACCTCTTTCACTCACCATCTCCTTCCACGAACTCTTCTATTTCCCCAACTTTCACTCCAAAATTCTGCTAAATTCACAGCACCTCCTTCCTACTCCTTCCAAAATTCCACCAAAAATTCAGCAAGCTCCTACACGCCCCGCCGCTCCATCTAGCCCCGCCGCGCTACACCACCCCGCCGGGCTATTTTCTTGTCCTCAACCTCCAAATTGTTGCTGCACTTCATCTCTCTACATATCTCCAACCTCCTCACCATGGGCCCCAAAATGAAGTTGCCCAAAATTTTTGGAGGAAAGGGCAAAGACAAGAGCAAGAATGCTAGCAAATCCACAAGTACGAACAAGGGCAAAGGACAGGAAGGCACGAGCTCCCCGCCCATGGTATCGGACCTCCGCCAATAATATGGAGCTCCATTCCTCATCACAACACCAAATGAAGGTAACCGTTACCTCACCTTCCGTATCCATGAGATATCTTGTCCTCGCTACATTGATTGGAAGTTGATGCGGGAATTGAATTTGGAAAAACAAATAATGGAGTATCTCAAGGTGCTCAATTTGCAAACCTTTGCTAGGATGCAATTTTACACTTATGATAATGTCGTGCTTGAATTTTTGGTGTCATTTCAACATGATGAGGATGAGGGAAAGAGTTGTACCTTTTGGATGTTTGATATGCAATATAACATCACTTTGGCTGAATTGCGGGATTACTTTGATTTCCCAACTGTGGGGATCAAGAGAATACCATCTGATTTCAATGCTGCAGATGCATGGTATGAAATTTCGGAGTTCCGGAATTGGAATACAAAGGGCATTCCGAGCAAGTTCATTGAAGATCCCGCCTTGTCCGTTATCCATAAGTTCTTGGCATACAATATTTCGGGAAAGGAGCAAGCCAACAAGATGAACTCAACAGAAGTTTTCCTTCATTGGTGTGCCAAGAAAGGCCGGAAAGTGTGTCCATCCACCTTCATTTTGAGCACTATCTATGACGCCGTCATGTGGAAGACCCAACACCCTTCCTTCTGTGCATTCATCTCCGTCCTTTGTTTCAAAATTGGAGCACTTGCTGAGGATGCCCCGGCTCCCACTGGCTATAGAAGGCTCGACGCCCCCACAATTGACAAAGGGGAGCTCAAGCGAGCTGAAGTGATCTACAATGAGCGAGAGGTGCGCCCTCATATAAAGAGGACTTGTGTTGGTACCTTGAAGCAAATCCAGCGCAGTACCATGGAGCTCACAGGAGGTTCCTCCTCTGCACCACAGGAACCTAATGAAGAGGATGACGATGACGAGCATGACGTGGACGGCCAACAAAAGGGACATGCAGCCCCTCACGGGTACCACATACCTGCAAATGACTGGGGGTCGTTCCAAGGGTACATGGACTCTCGACTGGACAACTTCCAGCACTCTATTGTCGATACCATGAGCACCTTTGGGGATCAAATTCGGGATTCCATGTCAACTTCTTGGCAAGAGCATAATGCCCGTATTGCAACAACAAGAGTGTTGGGATACCTCTTTTTCCCTTATGCATGATGCGATTGGGGCCGTGCACCAGGATGTTCGGGGAATCAACAATCGCCTTGACATGCATGATGAGCAAATTCGAGCCCTCCAATCGAGCTAGGATGCATGGACTCTTGCCTCTTCATTTCCACCACCACCACCAGATGAGCAGTGAAGTACTTTGTGTTTTGTCTTACTTGTGTGAGTTGTTTTTCTTGTAGTTGTCGTATTTTCTTTCTATTTTGGTGTTTTCCTGTGTTGTTTTGTAGGAGCTCGCGCACGTTGTCAGGTTTTCTACAAAATTGTAACGTTCTCTACTCCCTCCTCCCTTTTGCTTGCATTCGTTTTTCATACATTGAGGACAATGCATGTTATAAGTGTGGGGGAGAGCTTGTTATGTTATGTAGTGAATTGTGTTGTTTTTGTTTAAATATGTTGGTATGGATGATGTTATGTTAATTATGTTGGTTTTGATATGCATGATTTTTGTTTTAGTTATCTAAGTATAGTGTGATTCTCCGACTTAGTATTTTGACTTGCCCGATGGTCAAATTTGAAAAAACTTAGTATTTTGACTTGCCCGATGGTCAAATTTGAAATTTTTTTGATATGAATCTTCAAGGAATTACTCTCAAGTTGGTCATGAAAAAAGGAATTGTTTCGTGGTGTCACTCTTAAGCATGAATTATTTTTGAATGTGATCACAATTTGATGATTAACGTTGAAGGGTATTGCTCTTGAAGAATAGGAAGCATGCTTGGCCTTGTTCTTGAAAACTACTCCCCTTAATCATTTATCCTAGTGTTTATGATATGTAAAAAAATAATAACATGGTAAAATATATATATATATATATATATATAAAAGAGAAAAGGGGGAAAATAAGGATCTCTACTCCTCTAGTTGATCTATTCGACTATGAGTATGGGAAACCATGCAAGGACACTAGGGATGTCCTCCCTATGGTTGTACCTTGTGATTCTTGATTCATACCCCCATGAATGTGTTTAAATAAATGGGATTGCATTCCGGATTCTACTCTTCTCATGTGTGTTTATCCTTTCACGTGTTGCATGATGAGTAGGGGAAACCACATTAGGAAGCTCAGTTATACTCGATGATTTGACCTAATGATCCCTGTCCTGTGTTTGCAATCCCTTTATCGCTTAATGAAGTATTTTAATAAATGTGGATGTGATTTGTGGGGATGTAAATTAATTGAATTTGGGCTAGCGTGTTTTTCCTAGACTTAAGAGGACAAGCAATTCACTTGATAAGACATTGTGTTCACATTCTTGAATAATGAATGCTTTTGTGGGAACCATGCAAATTGACAATTACATGATCACCTTGTGAATATTTCCCTCTTGCTTCATATTTTTAATTTCTTGTTTGCTTGAGGACAAGCAAAGAGCTAAGTGTGTGGGAGTTGTTTAGTGTCTAATTGTGTCATTTTAATTTACTTATTATATTATGTTTAGTATTTATTTTGTTTAAATTTATATTGTTATGTGTTGATTTTATGTGCTTATTTGTGTTTATTGCTCTAATGGTGGATTGTGCCAAGTGTTGCAAAACTTGAGCTTTTAATCATAAAAGCAGGTATTTTACGGCAATTAAGTGGCAAGTACAAATCGAGTAATTGAGTTGGGTTGTTTAATTAAGAAGATCAAGATGTTAAAAGGAATTGAGGAAAAGCACCCGCACGGGCGGGCACCACAGCGCGGGCGGGGCGTGAAAAGGCCGAGAGCCTCGCGCCCCCGCCGCGCATAATGCCCCCGCCGCGCCAGCCACCCCCGCGGGGCTAGCCCCTGTGGTGCTGGTCCCCGCGGCGCCAACCGCCCCCGCCGCGCTGCCCGCCGCGGCACCGTGCAGCCCACCGGCGCGTGGGCTGCTTCCTCTCCTTCTCGGGTCCAGTTTTCCCTCGTGTTGTAACTCCACTCATTTTCACTCCAGTTCCACCTGATTCTAATCAGTTAAGGACTCTTTTGAACTGCATTTTTAATTCCTAGACTTTATAGCTTTTTATTACATAAACTTTTAGAATGGACTTTTGGGCACAAATCTTCCACAAAAATCCCCTTCATTAATTGATCTCTTACCATCAATCTCACATCACCTTTTCTCTCTATCTTTCTCTCCCTTCCTTCATCTCACGGATCTCTCTCTTCCTCTCATATCTAATATTAGATTTTGGGGATTCATCAATAAATCAACTCTTAACTCCATTCACTACCATACCACCCACCATCATATACACCATTCACTTCATTCTCTCCATTCTCTCTCTCTACTCACACACACTTCATACACTAAATCTCTACACATTTCACGTTCACCATTTTCACCACCATCACCTTCACAAGAGAGAAGAGGAGGAAAAGAAGAAGAAGGGAACCAAGCCAAGCTAGGAGAAGAGAAGACGAGAAGGTCCCGACGACGAGCCATCCGCAGAAGCTAAGCTCGGAGGAGGTTTCCCTTGTATTTTCTTTCTATTTCTTGGATGTTTGAGGGGTTTTGTCCCAAAACTCTTTAAGAATACTTAATATTGTAGAAGTTTGAGTTATTTACATTTGATTTATGAGATGACTTCCTTCTATGGTATTGGTATTGTTTTGAGCATGTTTAGTGGCCAATCTCTCTATTAGGGGGTAGAGGATCGATGTGGTTTTGATCTATGCTTGTTCTTGTTGATTGTTGTTGTTGGAATCGTGCTTTTTCATGTTTAGGTACTTGATCACTACTTGAACATTGATAGGATTTAGAGGAGACTTGATTGTGAATCTAAATCCGGAAATTGGTTCCTTCGACGTTAGGTACATGGGGTTCCTAAGCCTAATATGTTAATCTCGCTTGTATGATATAGCTAAGAGAGGTTTAACGCATAGACGGTGACAGGAATTGAAGTTGAACCAATTGGAAGAGTCTATCATATTTGTGAGAATAGCATTATCGACTTAACTTAAGCATAGTGATATAACCATTGAGAGAATCTACACCCTAATACCCTAATCAAGCTTATTTCCTCTAATCTCAATTTAATTTGTGTTTTTGCATTTAACGGTCTTGCATTATTGTCTATTTCAAATTCCTAGCATAATCATCACCAAACCCCCTTATTAGAATGTTTAGATTTTATTTTAGTTGTTTTGTTAAAAGCATGTGTAGTCTTTAGATAATTCTTTCACATAAAGTCTTCCTTGAGAGATCGACTCGGGTTAGGCTTATTGCTTCTACAATTGACCCCGTCCAATTGTGGGTGGGGTCCTAAGTAGTTGTCTCGTGAGCATAAACAGGAAAATATAAATAGTAAATTTGGATCCCGATCAGTTGTGTGCTCTTAGCGTTGGTTCTGTCTTCAGCTTCTGCCGTTTGCCCACACAGCGTGTGGTTGTGCCGCTTTCCCTTAACTTCTACTAATTCCTTCCCACTCCGAAGAGTCACAACACTGACATTTCCTCTCGGGTTCTGCTCGGCCTGAGATGGGAGTTTCCCGGTATACCCTTGCAGCTTGTTTAATTGAGTAGCAAGCTGGGTGATCTGTGTGCCCATACTGCCCAAGGCGGCTTGTGTCTCTTGCTGAAAGGCCTTTTGGCTCTGTGCCAGGCTACTCACTAGGTTGGTGCTTTGCTCCAGACTCTTCATGATCTCACTTATAGATGGTGTGGAGTGGTCTATGTGGGCATACGGCTCACCCCTTAGGGGTCTCGACGGTAAATCTCCTGCTACGGGTTGGTCTCCAAGTTGTCTCCAATGAAAATTCGGATGATCTCTCCAACCGGGATTGTAGGAATTTGAGTAAGGATCATTATTCCGCTTCCTCCTAAAATTGTCTCCTCGAGTGGCATCATAGTTGATTCCTCTGAGAGCATCTTGTTGTGCATCGCCCGATCTATAACAAGCTTGTTCAGTGAAGTGCTCATGCAAATTGGGACACTCATCAGTGAAGTGTCCGTTTTCGGAGCAGATTCCGCAGCGGTTTGGCCTTGTATGCGCCACAGCCAGGCCTCGGACTAGGGAGGTAAGAGCATCTATCTTTTCATTCATTTCTGACCCCTCAGCTCGGTCGATTGCCCTTATAGGTCGGTGTCTTTCTTCGTCTTCTTCTTCATACTGCTGTCCTCCAGAAGCCATATCTATAATGAACTGTTTGGCCTCGTCGAGGGTTTTGTTGGTAAGCGATCCCCCACTGGCAGCATCGACGATTTTCCTGTCAAAAGAAGACATACCACGGTAAAAGTAATTAGTCAGAAGCTGATAATTAGTGAATCCATGGTCCGGGCATTTGCGGCAGAGCTGTTGAAATCTCTCCCAGTATTCAGCTAAGCTTTCATTCGGTTTTTGTTTGATGCTGCTAATAGCCATTCTCAGATTGGCAGCTCGAATCTCAGGAAAGAACTTTCACAGGAATTGTCCTTCTAATTCTGCCCAGGTGGTGATAGACTCTGGTGGCAAATCAAACAACCAATCTCGTGCCTTTCCCTGCAAAGTGTGAGAAAAAGTGAGTAACCTTAGATTATTAGCAGTAAAACCTGTAGGTCTTAAAGTTGAGCACACGAGATCAAATTCAGACAAATGCTTGTGTGCACTCTCTCCCGGTAGATCACCAAACTTCGGTAACACTTGGATGAAGGCAGATCGGATCTCTGCATTGTTGGCAATCGGGGGCAGCCCGATGGAGATGGGTCTGTTACTCCGAAGGTGACCGATTTCCCTTATGAGAGGCTCATGATCGGGTCCTTGATCAGCCACGTTGGCATGGATGAGGGCTCTTCCTACGGCATGGCCTTGCGGGTTCGGTGGTGGATCTTCATTATTGGCCATGTCGAGGTGTTGATCAGCTTCGAGAGTCTTTGTAGGCTCTTTGGTACCCTTCCTCAATCGGTGTAACGTTCTCTCTGGTTCTAGATCGAACACTAAATCTTTTTCTGCAGAGGAACGGGTCATGTACCAGAAAAACTAAAATTAAAGCAAAGTAAATACAAACTGAAAATTTCGAGTAATCACTGCTTTTAGAACCGATCCCCGGCAACGGCGCCAAAATTTAGTGCGTCGTTTTTCACTAAAAATAAATGTTTCGACTTTCGTCGGCAAGCCCACACTTCAGAGTACAGTGGCGAGCAGGATCGTTTCCCAAAGAACCGGTGAGAATTACTCTTGACTTTCAGTCTGCGTGACCAAACTCCAGAAAGGTGTTTTGTGTGAATTATACAGCAAAAGTAATTTAAAGAATTAAATAGACAACTAGCGAAAATACTTGCGCAAAAGAAACGGATAAAATCAATTATGAAAAGGTATTCCGGATCCAACAAACTCCACTTCACTTATAACACCGATCACAGATGCAAGAATTAATTAATCAAACCATGCCAATCAGTTATAGCCATCGAAGACGCTTCTGTCATGACCTAATCTCTCCACACTGTTTCGATAATTAAGAAGACGCTCATTAATATTCTCTAATCGGTTGACAACTGTAAGAGACGCTCTATGAGTTTAATGAACCGAAAGCAATTAGCACAAGAGAGACCCGATTCTTAACTTACAGACTCTGACGCAAGACTGCAAAATTAACTTTGTTATTCCCCTAGTTTTGAGCAACCGTTTTACCACTTATTAAACCTAAACCACAATTACGTATGGCCGATTTAATTGGCTAGTAATTAATCACAACCTACCAAATATTTGTAACTATTCGATAGACTTAGAATAATTAACAACTCGAAATCCAAGAATAACAGGTACATGCATCAATTAATTATGAACGAACAATTAGATCTCACAGTTTGTATAAGTGGAGCTTCGTTGTTGTCACCGGAATACGAGTGAATTAGCTAACTTGAATGCTTGAATCGAGTAACAGGAAATTGTGTAATTGTGCGATGATGATGTCGAAGAGAAGAGGAATTAAAAACTGAATCAAACTCGTTTCACTTGCTGCGTTCTTGTCTGGAGCATGCATGTTCATAAAATAAGCTAAAAACCCTAATATATATTTACAATCTATAAAAGATAGATTTCTAATAGGAAATAAAATCCTAATCTAGGTAAATCCCATTCAAAAGACTCCTAAAGGCGGTGGGAAGGGCTCTTCCGCGTCCAGAGTTAATCTCGGGCCGGGAGTTGTGTTTTTTGCAAGCCCAAGTTGCGTGTAGTGGCCCAAGCCTCCAGAAATTTATTTCAATCTTCCAGCTGCATGCCCTTGCGGCTGGATCTGCTTGAACTTTTCTCCTTTTCTTCACTTAGATCCTTTTTTTAAAAAAAGGCAGCAAAGCCTTAATGGAAAAAACTAAAAAAAGCAGCAAAAAATTAATTGTCGCTGGTTTCAAGAATTGAACACAGAACCTATAGATAACAAATGTTGAGTTGAATAGGTCTGCTGCCAGTTGCACCATGAACTTCATAACTTTTTTACATCAATTTTGTTTTGTAACATTATTTACTAGTATTTTTTATTTACAATTTTACCCATGCGGATTTACTTTAATATATGTATAGATAGATTTGTATAACAACACAATAACGTGATAACAGGCCCGACTATATGGGTGGTCCACCTGATTCACAGGACCCAAACTTTTCAATGGCCCAATTGTTTTTATAGGTTAAATGTATATTATATTTATAAACTAATAAATAAAAGATACAATTTCCGGCTGGCGGTTGCACGCGTCTTCTTTCTTCCCAATTCCCAGAAATCGATTGATTCTTCTAGTTTCTACACTCATCTACGACTCATCACCTTCAAAGTTTTACTTTTCATTAATTTTTCTCTTTTTTTCATGAAAACATCTCA
The DNA here is from genome assembly GCA_026008535.1 of Perilla frutescens. Lineage (NCBI taxonomy): Eukaryota > Viridiplantae > Streptophyta > Magnoliopsida > Lamiales > Lamiaceae > Perilla > Perilla frutescens. The sequence goes on along the minus strand of BRKX01000003.1, from coordinate 64,161,513 downwards.
AATATCCCCTCTCTTTCTCTCAATTAATACAATAAATGTATGCCACAAACGGATCTTTTTTTTTTCTTATTCTATGACTATAAATTATTTGCAACAATCAACAAACAAACTACTCCAACTATATCGAGGTATGTAATTTACTAATTGTTTGTAATTTTAATTAGCATAGGGTGTTTGATAATGATTACAAGGGCTAAAAAAGAAGGGTGGTATACTGGTATATATCATATCATGTGTGCAATGCAGCCTCCCGGAGGCGAAGAAGACAATTACACATTAATTAATTTAGTTCTTGTTTATTTCTGAACCAATTTGATGTCGATCATTATTCCATTAATATAATTGACTGTGAAACTGCTAAAATACGTAAGCACTAGTGCATCGTTAATTTTGTGGGAGTGTGTTGAATGTGTATAATAGATAGATATGAGATTAATCTAATAGATTTACAAAATTTCGAGTGCCCTTAAATTATTTTTTTATTGAATGCTTATTGTTCTTGTGGATTTTCACTTTTGATCTTTATTCGTAACAAACTTGCTGTATTTTTCAACAATTATAGTGCGGAATCTTTGCTGCTTTGGAAGGAATTGAGGGATATTGTAACACAAAAAAAAAATAGTAATTAATTTAATTATATAGTAGGAAATTTCATGAAATTAGAATCCAAATTATTTTTGGGTTAGTTAAATTATGGTCTTGAGGCACTATAAGATGAAGAAAAGTTTTGACCTTAGTTGTACATCTAAGTTAAAATTATAATTTATATTATAAAAGTAGAAATTAATGGGATCGTTTGGTACCAAGATCATCCAATTCGGACTTTATTTGACTTCCAATAGAATTTATTTCATTAAACACTTTGAAATCAATTTATTCCACCAAACCCAGTCTCATAAATTCAAGTTCAATTTTTCAATCCACTTCCGGCCTAATATCGACTCATTTGCAGCCCATTTACTCAAGCCCACATTCAACAATACTTAATTAATATACTATTAGTAGGCCTTGTCATTTGGAGGATAATTGAAATAAGAAATTATCATGCAAAGATTATTCACCAATAAAATTTAGTAATGTGGGAGATTTCTTAATTGAAGTGTACCTAGTAGTACATGTGTCTATGTATATATAAATGTATGAATAAAGATTAAGTATAGTATAAGTGTAGTTATAAGTATAGGGAATGGTTCAAATGGGAACCAAATCCCCCCGTGAGAACCTAGGAACTAATCTGATCCGCACATCTTGTTTCACATCCACGGCCCAGATTAATTTAAGTACACGGTGGCAGTATTGTAATTAAAAGCAAGTTTTTAGTTATTTAGAGCTATTTTCGTCTTTTAGTAATTTTCCATCTTGTTCGTGTTTTATTTTATGTAGGATTCAAAAATCACGTTCAGATTAGGATTCCTTCTGCAGCAATATATTGTTTCATAATTTTCGAGAGAAATCGTGCAACTTTTTGATTCTTCATCGTGTTTTTTTTGTTTCATAATTTGTGAGAGAAATCGTGCAGCTCGTTCATTCTTCATCGTGTTTTTTTTTGTTTCAGAATTTGTGAGAGAAATCACCCAGCTCGTTGATTCTTCATAATTTTAAATTATATCGTCATTTGCGATAGAAACTCCAGGCATTTTTCATATTCTTCACCGTTCCTTCTTTCTGTTTGATAATTCAATAGAAGAGGTATTCAATTGTTTAATTAATCAATTATCTATACGTTTGATTCTTCTACAATCATTTTTTTTATTTTCTGTAATTGCATACATATTATTTATTTTTGTTTATTCACCGTTCTTCTTTTCTCTTTTTTGCGTGATTATTCTAGCGTATATTTTTTTTTTTGCCGGTTGTTTATTTAATCAATATCAATGAATTCTATTTTTCCTGAAGTCTGGTGGTGGTGCGTCGTTTTTCACCAAAAATAAATGTTTCAACTTTCATCGGCAAGCCCACATTGCAGAGTACAGTGGCGAGCATGATCGTTTTCCAAAGGACCGACGAGAATTACTCTTGACTTTCAGTCCGCATGACCAAACTCCAGAAAGGTGTTTTGTGTGAATTATACAACAAAAGTAATTTAAAGAATTAAATAGACAACTAGCGAAAATACTTGCGCAAAAGAAACAGATTAAATCAATGACGAAAAGGTATTCCGGATCCAACAAACTCCACTCCACTTATAACACCGATCACAAATGCAAGAATTAATTAATCAAACCATGCAAATCAGTTATAGCCATCGAAGACGCTTCTGTCATGACCTAATATCTCCACACTGTTTCGATAATTAAGAAGATGCTCATTAACTATTCTCTAATCGGTTGACAACTGTAAGAGACGCTCTATGAGTTTAATGAATCGAAAGCAATTAGCACAAGAGAGGCCCGATTCTTAACTTACAGACTCTGACGCAGGACTGCAAAATTAACTCTGTTATTCCCCTAGTTTTGAGCAACTGTTTTACCACTTATTAAACCTAAACCACGATTACGTATGGCCGATTTAATTGGCTAGTAATTAATCACAACCTACCAAATATTTGCAACTATTTGATAGACTTAGAATAATTAACAACTCAAAATTCAAGAATAACAGGTACATGCATCAATTAATTATGAACGAACAATTAGATCTCACAGTTTGTATAAGCGGAGCTTCATTGTCGTCACCGGAATACGAGTGAATTAGCTAACTTGCATGTTTGAATCGAGTAACAGGAAATTGTGTAATTGTGCGATGATGATGTCGAAGAGAAGATGAATTAAAAACTGAATTAAAACCGTTTCACTTGCTGCGTTCTTGTCTGGAGCGTGCATGTTCATAAAATAAGCTAAAAAACCTAATATATATTTACAATCCATAAAAGATAGAGTTCTAATAGGAAATAGAAACCTAATCTAGGTAAATCCCATTCAAAAGACTCCTAAAGGCGGTGGGAAGGGCTCTTCCGCGTCCAGAGTTAATTGCGGGCCAGGAGTTGTGTTTTTCCTCAAGCCCAAGTTGCGTGTACTGGCCCAAGCCTCCAGAAATTTGTTTCAATCTTCCAGCTGCATGCCCTTGCGGCTGGATCTGCTCGAACTTTTTCCCTTTTCTTCACTTAGATCATTTTACACAAAAAACATGCCCCTTTTCTCCACTCTTGTACCACATCCCTACACAACTCAACAACACATCAATTATCCAAAATACACAAGTATAGGGTAAATAATAGGGAGAAAAGGTACCTAAAGATAGTAATAAGAACAAGTAGAATACATCCTATCAGGTGGTATGTGTGTTATAAAATATTCTGTCGATTTATCATTGTTGTTACTTCTAGTAGATTTTTTAATTACGCAGTTATTTTTTTTGAGTATGTGTTTGATATCTTATCATGTGAGCTTATTCTTTATTAAATGTTAGCAACACACATATATCCCTATATTGTTAGTATCATTACTCATGTTAGCAATACATTTTATATAAATATTTACTTCAAATTTGTTCATATATTTTGTATGAAAATGATAGGTACTGATGTTATGAGTAATTCTAGTGTTGTTACAATTGATATATCACCTGGTAGGAGTGAACACTATATCTGAAAGTGTGATGCATCGTTGCAACCGTTTGTGAGTCAGAGTTTTAAGACTCTGCAGAATGGTATAGATTTCTACAAGAAATATGCTGAAGCATGTGGCTTCGATATACGTCTTGGTTTGACAAAGAGATAGAAGGACGGTTTGATTACTTGGAAATATGTGTACTGCAACCGGGAAGGAGATAAGCACGCTGAAGATGATTTTGTTACTGGGGGTAGTGTGAAGAAGAGGCGTAGAGTTTCTAATCGAATTAGTTGCAGGGGTCGTATTGTTTTTAAACATAGTGCAGCAGATACTTATGTTATTAACTTGTTTGAGCATCGCCATTCGCACCCATTAGTGGCAGATCATTTCAAAAAATATCTTAAAATAAATAGAAATTTAAGTTTTGTTCATCAGAACTTTGTGTTGAACTGTGCTAGAGCTAACATAGAGCCAATGAAATGTTATAGACTTTTTAAGGAAGTTGTAGGGAACTATTCGAGTGTTGGCTGCACGGGTAGTGATTTTAAGAATTTATCTCATGATTTGAGGGCCTATGTTGCAGGGGTTGATGCTCAAATTATTCTAGACAAACTGTTTTTAAGGCGTGAGGTGTGTCCTAGTTTTTCTTTGACTATTTTGTTGATAAAGATGATAGATTGAGACGTATCTTTTGGGAGGATCCTATTTTAAGGAGGAATTACCATGTTTTTGGCGATGTTGTATCATTTGATGCCACATATTCAACTAACAGGTATTTTTTTATTTATGTGTTGATTTTTTAGAAATATAAATATATTTTATATAATCATTTCATATTAGCAAGTTGTAGATATTACATTAGCATTTCGTTATCATTATAATAGCTTTTAATACCTCAGATATTAGAATTGTGGATACAGTTCTATCCTAATATGTTTAGCATCGATTATGTTATCTGCATATTGTTACATTAGCAAGTATTAGATACGATATTAGCAAGACAGTGTTATCATGCTTGCTATTTATATGACACATACTAGTATAATGAATACAACTTTCCTATATTTTTTGCACTAGGTATGAGATGATTTTTGCACCTTTCACTGGGAAAGACAATCACGGTAAAATTGTTACATTTGGTGCTGGGTTAGTATCGGGTGAAAATAATAAAGAATATGCTTGGTTGTTTGAAAAGTTTATGGAGTGCATGGGTCGTTGTCCTAGAATGATTATTACCGATCAGGATTTTGGTATGAAGGTTGGAGTGAAACAAATTTTTACTGGTACGAGACACCGTCTTTGCATGTGGCATATCATGATGAAGGTACTAGAGAAGGTCCCAGCTAATTTGAAGAAGGATGCTACATTCAGGCAGCGGTTTAATGATGTTGTGTGGTCTGAATTTATTGAACCATCAATTTTTGAGCAACAATGGAATTCAGTTATGGTTGATTATGGCTTGACACAGGAGAAATGGTTCAGTGCTATGTATGCCATTCGACAATACTGGATTCCAGCGTATTTTAGGGATGAACCAATGAGCGGTGTTTGTAGAACCACATCAATTTCAGAGAGTGTCAACAGCGTATTCAACTTGTACCTGAACAAGAGATCAAATCTTGTTGAGTTTTTCATGCATTTTGATAGTGCTATTGATGCTCAAAGGTATGTATATGATCTTCAGAATAGTGTGGATTATTCTGCAATGCCTCTGTTGAAAACTCCATTGAATCTCGAAAAACATGCTTCTGCAATTTACACAACAACAATATTTTCCAAAGTTCAAAAGGAAATTGAGGCTTCTTATTTTAAGTGTAGTGTGATAAGCATTAAAGAAACTGATGAAGGTACATTGTATGACATTGATGATGGGAGTGAAGTGGTTTCGACAGTTTTTCACATCATATGAGAGGATAATATTACTTGCAGCTGTAAGAAATTCGTGATGTATGGGTTACTATGCAGTCATGTGTTTGTTTTATTGAAGCATCTCAAGTTAGAAGCTATACCCGATAAATATATGGTTGCACGATGGACAAAGGATGCATATTTGAGGCCTGGAATTGATGATTGTGGTGATATCTTAGATAATTATGCTGATTTGGAGGATAACAAAAGAGTTATGAATCTATTGATTTCAGAATTCTATTCTTGTTTGGGAATTGTTGATGGTAACAAGGAGAAGATGGATGCAATGTTGTGTGGTATACGAGATTTGAGAGTTGTGCTGCAGCCTGGTGATGATCAGTGTTTATCTCTTTCTAGCATGAAGAAGAGGTTATTCGAGAAATTTTATGGTGCAACCAATCCTTCTGGAGTAGAGATTCATCCACCTGTTGCAGTTAAAACTAAAGGTAGTGGGAGCCGGTTGAAACCAAGAAGAGAGAAAGATCGTGAACATTCTAAGAAACCTTTAAGAATGTGTAAGAAGTGCAATCAGATGTGCAACCATGATTCTAGGAATTGTAAGGCGTGTTGATATTTTTTTTTGTTATTTTTTTTAATATTTTTAGGTATACAATTTCTTTTTGAGCAACAGCATTATATCAGTACGATGTGGTTTTGCAATATATGTGACAATAATGGTTTCCAATTATCAATAAATACATACTTTTTCACATATTAGCGAGCGAGTGTTTTCATATTAGTGTTTTGCTATTATCATGTTAGCATCTCAATATTATCACTTGTTTAGTTTATGTATGATCAAATGTTTATTTATAGATCAGGAAATATCCCTTAACTGTAGTGTGTAATTAAGAATGTGAGAAATTATTGATTATTCCAAGAAACATTTGATAATGTATAAGAAGTAAAATAAAATAGTCTAATCATGATTCTAGGAATTGTAAGGAATGTTGATATTTTTTTGTTATTGTTGTTTTTAAATTTTCAGACATACATACAGTTTCTTTTTTAGCAATGTCACTATATCGATATGAGTATGATATGGTTCACATATTAGCAAATTATTGTTATCATATTAGCATATTGCTTTTATCATATTAGCATCTCGATATCATCTCTGTTTAATTTATGTATGATCAAATGTTTATTTATAGATGTGGAATACTCTTTAACATATTAGCTCATTATTTATATCATATCGGCAACATGTATAATTTATATTTATTTTTCATATTAGCTACATTATTTATGAATTTAGCAACTATACTTTCACAAGTTAGCAATGTCATTGAAACTAATGATGAATGATATACAACAATCTAATCAACTAAGAAAGACTATTATTATCAACAAAAGATCATATACATAGCATTGTGAACCTTTACGTTCATTGTATTTAACAGACTATACTGAAAGTACTGCATATAAACTAAAAGTACCTATTTAAACCAACATCAACAAAAATAAAAGGCTAGATAATAAAGTAAGTCATTGTATCTTGATACCCACATCAAAACCCAAAAAACGTTGTATCTTCAAACTCACAGAGCAAGAAAAATTGAAAACGGAAATCATTCACCATGCATCATTGCCTTCACACAGAACTATTTCATTTACATTTATGAGGCCATCTTCACATGATGCTGCATAGTGGAAACTAGCCTCAGCAAGAATGTCTGCTCTCAGATTGTTACTGTTTGCATCTAGGATGGCAACACAGTATTTTGCTCGAAGGAACTTCATCTGTCTCAAATTATCAACTTTCAGGCCACTCTTCCAATTCTTCATCCCATTCCCCTTGTAGGTTTACATATGTCTCATTACATATATCCCGCAGTCTACTTTGTTTGTATTATTTTGCCATGGCATCTGCAACTTTTGCATAGGCATCATCTTCTTCTCAATGGTTGATGCTTTCTTTCCCTCACCATTTTTCTTCAGGAATTCGACGAAATACCTTACCTGATATAGTTGAATGTTAGTACATTTTTAATTAGTGAAGTGTAAATTTATGTTTCATAATACTTTAATTATATACTTACCAAGGAACACGAGATATCTCCATAATTCAAATTCTGATCAATGTTTTCTCCATCTAATTCAACTGAGTTGTCAATAATATCACCTTTGCAGTTCTTAACATCAATGCACATCAAATAAAAGTGTTGTCCATGATGTATGGGGAAGAAAAAATGTCATAGAAAAGCAAGTGTATTTAATTAATATTATAGTTTAAGTTTTGGAATTGAATGCATATATTTATTACCATTTCAATATCAGCTACTTTCAATCCTTCAACAGCTTGAATCTCACCAAGCAATATGTTAGAGAATTCTGAAATTCTTCTTTCCATGTCCCATTTTTTTGGCGCATTCACAATTGTATACAGCTGTACCATTCTTACAATGTTATTAGAAAATAAAATATTTTAGTTTATTGAATAATGAATATATATATATATATATATTACTTACACATGAATTTGTTGTTGCAAAGAATCTTTTAGGGGAGTACATTGACCTTAGATTCTCATTGTGATTAAGGATTGTGCTCCACACATCTAGAAACGTTTAAGTATCGGCCTACTCTCATTGTCTCCATTTCTTGACGTCGGAGTTGTACACGTCCATCATTATACACTGTATCCTCTCTGCACTCAAGAGTGTATATATGTTTAGTTTTATTTTTAGTTTAATTTATATAACATATTTTGTCATACCTGTTTGATTCACTTCTGCTCATCATCCAAAAATACAGATATTTTTATTTTTTGTCTAAGTTTTCATCTGCAATGATTACCCTCCTATAGTATGGAGACACCAATATATCTGTCTTCTTCAACAATTTTTTATTTTTGGTTACCATTCTATCAGTTTTCTGTGCAATTAGAAATAATTAGAAATGTATGATATATGATGCACGTATGGATGTTTTGTGTTGCTATTTATCTATGTATGCATCACAGATAAATGATTTATAATTTTATACTATATAAAGACAGCCATGTTTCAATTTCCAAACACACCAAGGCAAATATCTAATAGCCATACAACAAATATTCCTTCCATCTTTCTAGTAAGATGTATATACTTTAAATCGAACATTCTGAATATTAGAAATGTCTGATATATGATGCACATATGGATGTTTTGTATTGCTATTTATCTATTTATGCATCACAGATGAATGATTTATAATTTTATACATGTGTTGCTAACATGATATATACATGTTGCTAGTATATGGCATGCATGTTGCTAATATGACATATATAATGATAGCATAGATAGGACATTTTATTTTAAAGTTTATGTATTACATACCTTCTCTTTGTCCTGCTCTTGCATCTCGACATCTTCCTCAGCGTGCATCTCACCTTTCCCCTGGTTATGTCATGTATATAGATTAAATCGAATATTCTGAATATTAGAAATGTATGATATATGATACACATATGGATGTTTTGTCTTGCTATTTATCTATGTATGCATCACAGATGAATGATTTATAATTTTATACATGTGTTGCTAACATGATATATACATGTTGCTAGTATATGGCATGCATGTTGCTAATATGACATATATAATGATAGCATAGATAGGACATCTTATTTTAAAGTTTATGTATTACATACCTTCTTTCTATCCTGCTCTTGCATATCGACATCTTCCTCAGCGTGCATCTTACCTTTCCCTGGTTATGTCATGTATATATTAATGAATATAATGAGTAAGTTAGACTGATTTGAAGTTATAATATTTTTTACCTTATCCTTCTTTGCAATAGTTTATGGCTCATCTTCTACTGAATTCTTCTTGTTATGTTCTTCTTTAGTCTATCACAATTATTAGATTTAATTATCGGGATCTTTAATAAATACAATATTTGATATAGTTTACATTATCGTTACCTCAATTTGGACTTCATTATTCCCTTCAACCTGTTTGTCAATTTCCTATCACCATGTTAAACGTTAGAATTATACAATAAAATTTTAAAAAATTATCATATCAATTATATTAATTTTTACCTTTGCCAAAGATGCATCTCCTTTGTTTTTGTCTTCTGTAGTACTCTTTTTCCTTGATATTTTTTGAATATCATCAACCACATTCATTACATCTTCTCATATATCCTGCGACAATCCTAAGCTAAATGAAGACACATCATCAAATTTTTTTTAAAATTCATTTCTCATCATAGCTGCCTCCTCAATCTTGGCAATTGCAGCAATGTGTTCCGGATTACTCCAAAAGTCATCTTCTTCTTGTGATGATGATTTTTCAGAATGTTTTTTTTTTGTTTTTCATCTAGTAACAGTGCCCTTTCCAATGTCTTCCTTAGGATCGCATTTTCCAACATTTTCTCTGGTAAAGCATCAATCAGTGTAATTATGTTTGTGAATGTATCGTATATCATCTTGGTCATTGTGATGAGCTTATCAGTCACTGAATGCATATCTTGATTATCTTGAGATGGTTCAGCATTGTTCACCTTTGCATTGCTTGGATTTGGTTGTTCACAATGAGGCTCTGTGGGATTGTTTGGTTCTGGTTCATCAACAACGTGTTCTTCATTTGGTGCAGGTTGATTTGGTGCTGCTGCATTTATTAGCTCATTATCAATCAAGTCTGGGTTTAATATTTCATCCATGGTGCATGGTTTATCAGGAAACCCTTCTCCGAAACCTCCTCCAACAATTTCCATACTCTATCTTTCTGTTATTAGTTCATTTGTCCATTTGATGGTGGCTGGTATACTTCTGGGTACAGTTCTATAACTCAGGACTACTCGATCAACATAGAAGAGCTGTTACAATTTATTTTGTAAAAAAAGGTTATTAGAATTGCACTAGACTATTGAAAATTTTAAATACACATGCTAGTAATAACAATTGTCATGTTGGTTATTTTTTATGTATTTTGGAATGCAATATGTATAGATAATATTGCTAATATCTATTTGAAAGTTGCTAATAAGTAAGATTAATGTTGTTAACATCTTTTTCAATGTTAGCTGATAATTAAGTGTAAAGAAACAAACATGAAGCAATACATAACTATTTAATAAAATGAGATAAAATAGATTAGAGTTCTTACAGTTAGAAACAGGGTCGGCCCAGTATAATAATTCTTTTTTTTTCTGCCAGTGTGAGGTGTGCTTGGTCAAGCATCTGATAACATATTGACACCAGTTTAACTCTGAAACCCTGTCGATATGATTCAGATTGTCCATAATTTGCGGTGATAAATATCCATTTTCGAAGCTTTCAATGAGACAGGTAGTGAGAATCACCAAGAATTGCCTTTTAAACCATTCTCCCCCTTCTTATTGTTCGAACATGTTAGTGTACACATGCTTTGGAAGTATTCTGTTGCTGGCCTTTTGAAATCTTTGTTTCCATTCATCTGTCAGGCTACTCTCATGATTCTTTATTCGTGATTAAATCAAACGTTCTCCACTCGGCAGGCCAAGAATCATCCGTACATCTTCTTCTCCAATGTGTACTTTAGCATTCCCTTTAAGTTGTATTTCACACCGTTTGCTGTCGAAGTTTTCCAACAGCCAATAAGCTAACTTCAATGGAATGTTACTTATCTTCAAGTTGAGTAATGCTCCAAATCCTGTATCTCTCACTTGTTACTTTTGAATATGATTTAATTTTTCAATAGCATCAACCAAGAGCGATGGACATGTGCGAGTCTTCAGTGTTGGATATGAATCAAATGGTCTGATGTAGGATTGCATGTTTGTTTCTTCAGCTGATGAGGATATCACATGTTCTTCTACATGTCGGTCCGATGACTTGCAATCTGATTTAGGGTTGTAAATGAATCGAATCGGAGCGAATATCTATGTATTCGATTAGATTCGAAAAAAATTGTTACATATTCGATTCGGTATTCGATTCGACTTTGAATATTTTTTTTTATTCGTATTCAATTCGATAAGATATTCACAAATATTCGATTCGATTCGATTTTTTAAAGTGTATTATAAACATACAATATTCGATTCAATTCGATTTTACACTATTCGATTCGATTCGAATATATTCGATTCGAAAATTTTCTAAAATAATATTGTAAACTAATATTTTACCTAATAAATAATTAAACACAAAACTCAATAATAAATGATATTTCTGATACATTTACCTAATAAACACTCAATAATAGTAATAGATGCTAAAAACATATTTATGTGTTCCAACTCACTGTTTACAAATCATAATAAAATACTAACAAGTCACAAAGTTTGTCATTAAACTCATCAAAACAGCACTTCACTAAAATCCTTCGCAAATGGGGCTTCTTGATCCCGTGAAGCCGGCGAACCCAATCTGCTCCACAAATCAAAACTTCTACAACATCGGAACTTAACCTTGAACGATAAGGATCTAATACTCGAGTTCCTGCACTAAATGTAGCCTCCGACGCCACTATACTAATGGGAATAGCTAAGACATCACGAGCTAACTTAGATAAGATTTTAAACTTTAACTCTTGAGATTTCCACCAAGCTAAGGCATCAAACTCAGTGGCTACACTTGCATCCCCATCTTGACATCGAAAAACCCCCTCCTCTACGTAAATTTCCAGTTCCGATTTGAAAGGACCATGCACCTCAACAGTGTTCAAATAATCATCAAACATAGACATACCAGAAGACACTAATTTACCTTTAGATGATGAGGAGTTTGCAGATGTAGAAGAACATTTTTCTGTATTGGTAGTCTTTCGAGCCCTTGCATTATCAATTTCAACATACTCAAAGAACAAGCTATGTAATGCATTGATAGGACGTATTCTACTTGTTATTATCACGTTTTTTTGGTGTCTTTTCTCCTTATTATTTATCCCCTAGTTGTGTATTTTGGATATATGATGTGTTGTTGAGTTGTGTAGGGATGTGGTGTAAAAGTGGAGAAAAGAGGCAGGTTTTGGTATGAAAAGATATAAGTAAAGAGAAGTATGGTTCGAGTTCGAGCGGACCAAGCTGCAAGGGCATGCAGCTGGAATATTGAGACAGATTTCTGTAGGCCCGATCCAGAGTACGTTTTGGGCTTACTGAGCCCAGTTCTCGGCCCAAGCCACACCTGGACGCGGAAATACACGTCTCCACCGCCTTTGAAAGTATTTTGCATGGGATTTACCTAGATTAGGATGTTATTTCCTATTTAGAACTTTATCTTTTATGGGTTGTAAATATATATTAGGTATCTAGTTTATTTTGAACGATGACGCACGCAAGAAACGTGAACGCAGCAGTACACAGTTTTAATTCAGTTTTATTTTCTTCCTTCTCTCGATATCATCATCACGCGATTATACAACTTTTGGTTGATTAATTCCAGCATGAAAAGTAGCTAATTTATTCATATTCCGGTGACAACGACGAAGTTCCGCTTATATAACTGTGAGATCTAATTGTTTGTTCATAATTAATTGATGCATGTATCTATTATTCTTGGATTTCGGGTCGTTAATTATTCTAAGTCTATCGAATAGTTTCAAATATTTGGTAGGTTGTGATAAATTACTAGCCTATTAAATCGGCCATACGTAATCGTGGTTTAGGTTTAATCAGTGGTAAAACGGTTGCTCAAATAACTAGGGGAATAACAGAGTTAATTTTACAGTCCTGCGTCAGAGTCTGTAACTTAATAATCGGGTCTTTCTCGTGCTCATTGCTGTCGGCTCATTAAACTCATAGAGCATCTCTTACAGTTGTCAGTCGATTAGGGAAGTAATTAATGAAGCGTCTTCTTAATTATCGAAACAGTATGGAGAGATGAGGTCATGTCAGAAGCGTCTTCGGTGACTATAACTGATTTGCATGTTTTGATTAATTAATTGCTGCATATGTGATCAGTGTTATAAGTGGAGTGGAGTTCGTTGGATCCGGAATACCCTTTTGACATTGATTTAAATCAGTTCGTTTGCATAAATATTTTTTTTAGTTGGTTATTTAATTCTTCAATTTATTTTGTTATATAATTCACGCGATTTTGGAAGTTTGGGCACGCAGACTGAAGGTCAAGAGTAATTCTCACCAATTCTTTGGGAGACGATCCTGCTTGCCACTGTACTCTGCAGTGTGGGCTTGCCGACGAAAGTCGGAACATTTAGTTTTGGTGAAAAATGACACACCAAATTTTGGCGCCGTTGCCGGGGATCGGTTTAAAGCAGTGCTTACTCCAAATTTTCAGTTTGTTATTTACTTTGTTTTTATTTTTAATTTTTCTGGTCTATGACCCGTTCCTCTGCAGATAAAGATTTAGTGTTCGATCCAGAGCCAGAGAGAACGTTGCACTGGTTGAGGAAGAATACTAAGGAGTCTACAAAGACTCTCGAAGCTGATCAATACCTCGACATGGCTAATAATGAAGATCTACCGAACCCGCAAGACCTTGCCACAGGAAGAGCACTCATCCAAGCCAATGTGGCTAATAATGGACCTGATCATGAGCCTCTCATACGGGAAATCGGTCGTCTTCGGAGTAACAGACCCATCTGCATTATGCTGCCCCCGATTGCCAACAATGCGGAGATTCGACCTGCATTCATCCAAGCATTACCGAAGTTTGGTGATCTACCGGGAGAAAGTGCACACAAGCATTTGTCTGAATTTGATCTCGTGTGCTCAACTTTAAGACCTACTGGTTTTACTGCTAATAACTTAAGGTTACTTACTTTTTCTCACACTTTGCAGGGAAAGGCACGAGATTGGTTATTTGATTTGCCACCGGAGTCTATCACCACATGGGCGGAATTAGAAGGACAATTTCTGCGAAAGTTTTTTCCTGAGACTCGCACTGCCAATCTGAGAATGGCTATCAGTAGCATCAAACAAAAACCGAATGAAAGCCTAGCTGAATACTGGGAGAGATTTCAACAGATTTGCCGCAAATGCCCGGACCATGGATTCACTGATTATCAGCTTCTGACTAATTACTTTTACCGTGGCATGTCTTCTTTTGATAGGAAAATCATCGATGCTGCCAGCGGGGGATCTCTTACCAACAAAACCCTCGGTGAGGCCAAACAGCTCATAATCGACATGGCTTCTGGAGGACAGCAATACGAAGAAGAAGATGACAGCAGACATCGACCTGTAAGGGCAATCGACCGAGCTGGAGGGTCAGAAGTGAATGAGAAGATAGATGCTCTTACTTCTCTAGTCCGAGGCTTAGCTGTGGCACAGGCAAGGCCAAACCGCTGCGGAGTTTGTTCCGAGCATGGGCATTTCACTGATAAATGTCCCAATTTGCATGAGCCACGTACTGAACAAGCTTGTTATGGATCAGGCGATGCGCAGCAAGATGCTCTCAGAGGAATCAATTATGATGCCCAACGAGGAGAAAATTTCAGGAGGAAGCGGAATAATGATCCTTATTCCAATTCCTACAACCCCGGTTGGAGAGATCATTCTAATTTTCATTGGAGACAACCAGGAGATCCGCCTGCAGCAGGAGACTTGCCACCGAGACCCCCAAAGGGTGAGCCGTATGCCCACGCAGATCGCTCAGCACCGTCGATGAGCGAGATCCTGAAAAGTCTGGAGCAAAGCACCAATCTCGTGAGTAGCCTAGCGCAGAGCCAAAATGCCTTTCAGCAAGAGACACAAGCCGCCTTAGGCAGCATGGGCACACAGATCACCCAGTTTGCTACCCAATTGAACAAGCTACAAGGACATACTGGAAAACTTCCATCTCAAGCCGAGCAGAATCCGAGAGGAAATGTCAGTGTTGTGACTCTTCGGAGTGGGAAAGAGTTAGTAGTGGATGAGAACCAGAAGCGGCACAACCACATGCTGAGTGGGCAAACCGCAGAAGCTAACGACAGACCCTACGATAAAGGCACGCAGCCTGCTGCACAGATCGCTCCTAATGAGGTACGGATTTTGTCTAAACCTCCTCACCCTATTAATGCAGCTCCTTTTCCTTCTAGGTTAGCACGACACAAGAAAGAGGAAGATGAGAAAGAGATCTTCGAGCTTTTCAAGAAAGTCGAGATCAACCTACCTCTGATCGATGCTGCCTAAGGCGGCTTGAAGGAGCCGTGTGCCAAGAAGATAAGGTATGGAAGGGATGCAAAAATCAAGGTAGGAGAAAATATCTCGGCCATAATTCAGCGGAAGTTACCACCAAAGTGTCGAGATCCAGGTATATTCACTATCCCTTGCATCATTGGGAGCAAAAAGGTAGAAAAAGTCAAGTTAGACTTAGGAGCATCCATTAATGTTATGCTTTTCTCTGTTTACAAAGAGTTACAGCTAGGTCCGATGAAAGATACTCGAGTTATCATTCAATTAGCTGATAGGTCCAATGCATACCCTAGAGGTGTAGTCGAGGATGTCTTAGTTAAGGTGAATGAATTGATTTTTTCTGTTGATTTCTACATTGTTGACATGGATGATACATTATCTGCACATAGATCTCTGATTTTACTAGGCCGTCCGTTTATAAAAACTGCCCGCACAAAAATTGATGTTGATAAAGGCATGATGAGTTTCGAATTTGATGGGGATGTTGTCACATTTAATATATTCGAAGCAATGAAGCATGTGGAAGATCCTGAGGCTCTTTTTATGGTAGATATTATCGATTCCATTACTGATGATTTTGTTGAGTGCAATTTCAGGGATGACAGTTTAGAGCAGGTACTTTATGGAGGGATACCCGACCACATTGCAGATTCAGAGGAGGAAAAGGAGATCCGGGAACTCATACAGCAGCTATACACTGCCAATGAATTTCCTATCAAAAATGCGGCCGGCCGTTTGCCCTTACCGCCAATCACGGAACCCATTCTTCCATCTCATGTGAAAGCCCCGACTCTGGAGTTGAAGGTTCTTCCCGAGCACCTGAAGTACGCCTACCTGGGCGAAGCAGATACTCTACCTGTCATCGTGACTAAAGACCTTACCGCAGCCCAGGAAACATAACTTGTTACTCTTTTAAAGAAACACAGAGGTGCTATCGGTTGGACTCTCACCGACATCAAGGGGATCAGCCCCGACATATGCATGCACCGCATATTTCTGGAAGAAAATCATAAACCATCCTGCGATCCTCAGAGGAAGTTGAACCCAGTAATGAAAGAAGTGGTGTTGAAAGAGATTCTGAAGTTGCTCCAATTGGGAATTATTTACCCAATCTCCGACAGTGTCTGGGTTAGCCCAGTACACGTTGTTCCAAAGAAGTCTGGCTTCCAGTTCATGAAGGACGCTCCTTTCATTTTTGATGACAAGTGTAAGGAGGCTTTCGATTTGTTGAAAGAGAAGCTGACTTCTGCCCCGATCATTCAGCCACCGCAGTGGGGACTTCCATTTGAACTCATGTGCGACCCAAGTGACTATGCTATTGGAGCTGTCCTTGGACAAAAGATTGAGAAGCACAGTTATGTTATTTACTATGCTTTAAAAACTCTCAACCCGGCTCAATGCAACTACACAACTACAGAAAAAGAGCTTCTTGCCGTGGTGTTCGCTTGTGAGAAATTTCGATCCTATATTGTTGGATCCAAAGTTGTGGTATACACTGACCACGCTGCTCTCAAGTACCTCCTATCCAAAAAGGAGTCTAAACCACGGCTAATTCGTTGGATTCTCCTCTTACAAGAATTTGATTTGGAGATTAAAGATAAGAAAGGAGCCGAGAATCATGTCGCAGACCATTTGAGTAGACTGTTGACTGCATCCGACGGTATGCCCATACCGGACGATTTTCCAGATGAGCTTCTTCTTGCAGCTGCGGAAAGGGCACCCTGGTACGCTGACTTGGTGAATTTTCTCACCACTGTAATTTTCCCCAAAGGCTTTGAATCTGCCAGAAAGAACAAGTTGAAGAGCCAAGCCAAGTATTTCATCTGGGACGAGCCTTATTTGTGGAAGACTTGTGTTGATCAAGTCATTCGACGTTGTATTCCTGAGGAAGAGATTCCATCCATCCTCAGCTTCTGTCATGCCCACGCATGTGGCGGCCACTTTGGCCCAAGAAGAACAGCCCGCAAGGTCTTGGACTGTGGTTTTTATTGGGAAACCGTCTTCAAAGACGCCTACTTCTTTTGCAAAAATTGTGATCATTGCCAATGCCTTGGTAACATTTTTTCAAGGAACGAGATGCCTCAAGTTCCTATCCTGATATGCGAGATCTTCGATGTTTGGGGCATGGATTTCATGGGCCCGTTTCCAAGCTCCTTCGGCCACTCCTACATTCTTTTAGCCATCGACTACGTTTCCAAGTGGGTTGAAGTTAAAGCTACCCCAACCAATGATTCTAAGGTTGTTGCCAAATTCCTCAAGGCTCAGATTTTTCAACGATTTGGTGTTCCTCGAGCTATCATCAGTGACCAAGGTACGCACTTTTGCAACCACACTTTAGAGGCGCTGTTCAAGAAGTATGGAGTCACCCATCGAGTTGTTACGGCATACCACCCGCAGTCTAATGGCCAAGCTGAAGTTTTCAATCAAGAGATCAAAAACATTCTGGAAAAGACAGTATGCCCAAACCTCAAGGATTGGAGCCTGCGACTAGATGATACTGCATGGGCATACCGCACGGCTTTCAAGACACCTATTGGGATGTCCCCTTACCGTCTGATTTTTGGGAAACAGTGCCATCTTCCAGTCGAGCTGGAACATCGCGCTTTTTGGGCCGTAAAACAATGCAACTTGGATCCTCGACTGGCCGGTCTTGAACGCCACTACCAATTACAAGAGCTCGAAGAAATCCGTTTGGAGGCCTATGATAGTGCCCGTTCTTACAAGGATCGTACCAAGCTATTGCATGACAAATATATCCGGAGGCAAACTTTTGAGGTTGGCCAAAAAGTTTTACTTTTCAATGCTCGCCTTCGTCTCATGCCTGGTAAGCTCAAATCTCGCTGGATGGGCCCCTTTGAAGTCGTATCTATCAGTCCACATGGAGCTGTGGAAATTCGCAGTTTGGATACTCACAAGGTATTAAAGGTGAACGGCCAGTTGCTCAAGCCATATTGTGCCGACATCACTTTCTCATGTTTTGATGGGGTTGATCTTGCAGCCTCGATGATTTACCACTAGTGTCTCCCCACGTCGAGCCTCCGACGTTAACTAAGGGCGCTTCTCGGGAGGCAACCCGAATCCTTTTCCTTTTTTCTTTTATTTTTGTCTCTTCATTATTTGTTTTATTTTTGTTTTGTTTTGTTTTGTTTTGTTTTGTTCTCATGTAGGTACCACAGTCACTTCTCTCTTACCAAAAATCAAAGCTTTGATCAATGCTGTTGCTACACTGCTCGAGGACAGTCTAGGACGCCGGCTTGATGTCATGGAGCAAGTTATCGACCACCTGGCGGGAGAGAGTTAGCCTTTTCTTTTCCCCTCCCTTTTAATAGTTGTTTGTCATTGATTTGCTTATTTTTTCTTTTTTGGTGTTTGCGTTTTTATTTCTGTTATGTCTTGAGTTTGCTTTTGTTTTCCTCTCCCAGTGAGGACACTGTGTCTTTCAAGTGTGGGGGGGAGTCTTAATGATTTATGTTGAAAAAAAAATATGTTGTTTTATGTGAGTCGTTTTCTTTAGTTTTTGCTTGGGATTTTGATTAAGTGTTGATAGTTTGAATTGATGAGAATGAGGATGTATGAGCTGTGATGGTTTGACTGGTTGAGAGGTTGAATTTGTGATAGAATATGCCATGTGTTGGATGAAATCTGGGATGATGAATTGTGTTTGCAATCAAAACTTTTTAAGCCTACAAATTGTGAGTTCTCGAGCCTATGAGCATGCATGAATTAAGAGCTCAATGTTTTTGTTGATGAGTGTTATCTGACTAGTTATTTGATGCTTGAATTGCTTTGCTGCCACTTTGTTGTCATTTTTTTTAATTTCATTTGCAAAAATGATCAAGGCATTAGGGATACTCGAGCTAATGGTCCAAAAGAAAATTCCCTACCCGTTCATTGTCAATTAGTGAGCCCATTTTGAGCCTAATAAATCCATGTTCATTGATTACAGCCACTATAAATTAGCCTTTGCTTTTCTTTTGGCATGCTTTTGTCCTTGGAATCACGCATGTTTGGTATGGGTAGTTATTTGAGCTGCAATATTGGAAGGGTTGAAGGCCAGAAAGAAAGAAGAAAAAAATGAATGAAGCACAACTTCAAAAAAAAATAGAGATAAAAGATTGAGGAGAGGGATGTGCAAAAGAGCAACACTCATTATGCTCACAACTCTTGAATAAGGCCTACCTTGATTTGAAAAGAAAGAAAAGTATTGTTGCAGCCATACTTCATAAAGAAATTCATGCTTAAACTTGCCTGGTTTCATCCCTCCTTAGCTACTTTAGCCAAATATATCCTACCTCATGAACCTAAGCCCCATTACAACCAAAGAGGAAAGACCTTGTGATTTGTGATGAACGTGAAGAGTGATGATTTTGATGACAAATACGCAATTCTATGTTGAAAATAGCTAGTCATGATCTTTGAGTGAATGGCCTCCTGATCTGATTTCGTTGAGTGATGAAGAGTGAATCTTGGTGAGGCTGGATTGTGAAGCATAAATTCTAACTTGATTGACAGAATGTTGGCATATTTCTTGAACAAATTGGTTGGAGGTTTGTGGATTGATATATCACAGTTTATGCTCTGAGTTCTCATTGATTTGGGTTGTTGATGCTTGGTTAGTCATCTTTGTCGAGTCTTTTTTGTTCTTGATGTTTTTCTTTGTTCTTGTTTGTGTTGCTCGAGGGCGAGCAAGGGTTAAGTGTGGGGGGATTTGATAGGACATATTCTACTTGTTATTATCACATTTTTTTTTGCCTTTTCTCCTTATTATTTATCCCCTAGTTGTGTATTTTGGATATATGATGTGTTGTTGAGTTGTGTAGGGATGTGGTGTAAAAGTGGAGAAAAGAGGCAGGTTTTGGTATGAAAAGATATAAGTAAAGAGAAGTATGGTTCGAGTTCGAGCAGACCGAGCTGCAAGGGTATGCAGCTGGAATATTGAGACAGATTTCTGGAGGCCCGATCCAGAGTATGTTTTGGGCTTGCTGAGCCCAGTTCTCGGCCCAAGCCACACCTGGACGTGGAAATACACGTCTCCACCGCCTCTGAAAGTATTTTGCATGGGATTTACCTAGATTAGGATGTTATTTCCTATTTAGAACTTTATCTTTTATGGGTTGTAAATATATATTAGGTATCTAGTTTATTTTGAACGATGACGCGCGCAAGAAACGTGAACGCAGCAGTACATAGTTTTAATTCAGTTTTATTATCTTCCTTCTCTCGATATCATCATCGCGTGATTATACAACTTTTGGTTGATTAATTCTAGCATGAAAAGTAGCTAATTTATTCGTATTCCGGTGACGATGACGAAGCTCCGCTTATGTAACTGTGAGATCTAATTGTTTGTTCATAATTAATTGATGCATGTATCTGTTATTCTTGGATTTCAGGTCGTTAATTATTCTAAGTCTATCGAATAGTTGCAAATATTTGGTAGGTTGTGATAAATCACTAGCCAATTAAATCGGCTATACGTAATCGTGGTTTAGGTTTAATCAGTGGTAAAACGGTTGCTCAAATAACTAGGGGAATAACAGAGTTAATTTTACAGTCCTGCGTCAGAGTCTGTAAGTTAAGAATCGGGTCTTTCTCATGCTCATTGTTGTCAGCTCATTAAACTCATAGAGCGTCTCTTACAGTTGTCAGTCGATTAGGGAAGTAATTAATAAAGCGTCTTCTTAATTATCGAAACAGTATGGAGAGATGAGGTCATGGCAGAAGCGTCTTCGGTGACTATAACTGATTTGCATGTTTTGATTAATTAATTCCTGCATCTGTGATCGGTGTTATAAGTGGAGTGGAGTTCGTTGGATCCGGAATACCCTTTTGACATTGATTTAAATCAGTTCGTTTGCATAAATATTTTCTTTAGTTGGTTATTTAATTCTTCAATTTATTTTGTTATATAATTCACGCGATTTTGGAAGTTTGGGCACGCAGACTGAAGGTCAAGAGTAATTCTCGCCGGTCCTTCGGGAGACGATCCTGCTTGCCACTGTACTCTGCAGTGTGGGCTTGCCGACGAAAGTCGGAACATTTATTTTTGGTGAAAAACGACGCACCATGCATCTCGAACCTTCATCAAATTTGTACGTGCATCATTCTCACTATATATTTTACTAAAAGCAAACTCAACCAATCTCATTTTGAACCTAGGGTCAAGTATTTCTCCAATGGCCATCAAAAGATTGCTACTTCCCCAATATTTATCAAATTTTTTCTTCATATTTTTTATCATCACTCTAATAAACTCATTAGAATGATTTTCCTTTTCATTTAATACATGCTTGACTCTCCAAATAACAGCCAGATAAACATTAGAGGTAGGATAATCAACACCAGAAATGACTTGGGTAGCTTCAAAAAAGACCTCTAAAATATTAATAACATCCTTCACTTTCTTCCAATCATCAATACTAGGACAACAATCATATGAAGGCTCTCTTTGTTGAAATATAGGGAATGCATCTTTAACTCTGAAAGCTTCAACTAACATCTCATATGTAGAATTCCAACGAGTTGCACAATCAATGATCAATTTTTTCACTGAAATTCCTAAATGATGCACGACATCAGAGAACTTCCTCAACCTAGACTCTAATTGATTTATAAACCGCACACTATTTTTGACATCATCAATGATCGTTTTTATCTCAGAAAGACCATCTTGAACAACAAGATTCAATATGTATGCAGTATACCGAACATGAAACAACTGACCTTCTAATGGCAACTTACGGCTCCTAGAGAATGTTTCTTTAGCAATTCGAATTGCCACATCATTTTTCGATGCATTGTCCACAGAGATAGTGAAGACTTTATGCTCTATCCCCCAATCTTTTGTGCACTTTATAAGCCCATCATAGATATCAACACCTGAAGAATGACAATAACAGATTAATATCGATTAGAGTAATGCAAGAGAACGTTAAATATATATATATATATACACACACACACAAATAATATTACAAGCATGCAGAGGAGGAAGATGTATGAAGCTAAGAAGTCGCTTCTGAAACTGCCACTGTGAATCAACAAAGTGTCCAGTGACACACATATAAGAAATCTTTTGAACCTTTGACTTCCAAATGTCAGTGGTCAATGAAATCTTATTGATGTCTTTCAACACCAACTGCAACTTTTTCTTTTCTATCTCATAAACATTCGTAACATCATTCTTTGCCATGGCACGAGAAATCTTCTCAAACTGTGGTCGGTTGATGCTCATCATGAAAGTAAAACCATCATTTTCCACAACATTAAATGGCTGATGTTCATTAAAATCCATTGGGCAATGGCTTCCTTTTGCTTCGCATGATCATATCTACCATCTGACAAAGGCTTCAACTCCAACTTCGATTTGTCAGGCTGAAACTGCAAGGTTTTTTATTTCTCGTTGTGCATTTTTTTTTTGTAGACACCTCTTCAAGTGATTCCAAAGATGAGTTGTAGTGCCACTCTTTAACTTTGTAAGAAAAGTCTTGCAATGTATACATTGATATTTTGCAACTCTATTTACAGTGACGTCAATGAAATCCTGATATGCTTTTGAACATTTTTTTTCTCTTTTTACTTTCAAATTGACCCTTCTTTTCCTCACCATCCCCATCTTTGTCGTCTTCTACATCATTATCTTCTTCTTTATCTTTCTCTCCATCAACATTTTCCTCTTCATCTTTAGCTTGTAGTTCATCATCATCATCTTGATCTCTCATATTTTCATCTCCGTCATAATGTATCTCGACGATACATCTCGACACCTATCATCACAATTTTCAAGTATTTAATTAAATTATAAAAATTTAAATTATATCTCTATATTCCAAATAACCACAATTCTTAATTGGATAGCTCTAATACTTACCCCCTGATTTTCCTCTCTAATCTCTTCTTCTTGATTTGTTCTTCCATCTTTTAAATTTGAGGCTTCCATATCTTGTTGAATAAATAGTTGAAAAGAAAAAGGAATAAGCATCCCAAAACAAACAATATGAGATAAGGAAACAATTAATTGATTATTTTATGGCATTTTCATTGGTAATCACTGGTCCTGATGGTCATTTTCCAAAAAAAAAGAGAAAAATAAAATTATTTGATATGATTTTGCTGGAGTGGCTGTGGAAGATTAAGTTGTGGAGACAATTTGTTAAGAAAAACTATCAAGGAACCCCTAGATTAGGTTTTGATGAGATGTCAAAATTATTTGTGAAAAACTGACTAAAATTCAAGTTGCAGATCGGAGTTGATTAATCCAGCGCATCATCAAAATGGAAATCAAGAAAAATCAAAGTCAACCAATTAAGAGTATGGTCTGCAAGCTGAAGGATACGTCATTCAGTCAGAAGTCAACTAAACTGAGAAGTCAAGAAGTTGAATCAGTCGAAACAAACTGACAACTAAGTCAGCTAAGCTGAGGGAGAAAAGAGTCAACTAAGGGAACTGATAAGAGATCAGTTTATACTGAAGACTGGAAGTATCCAACTGATGACCAAACTGATCTAAACAAGACAGATCAGCTGAAGGACAGAACTGTAGTCAGGCAGCTTGCGATTAGTCAAGCTGACATGAAAGCTCAAGAGAGATCAGCCAACTGGAGCAATAGCGAAACTCAGCTGACAAGCTCAAAACTGCCAACTGGAGCAATAGCCAAACTCAGCTGACGAGCTCAAAATTGCCAACTGGAGCAATAGCCAAACTCAGCTGACGAGCTCAAAACTGCCAACTAGAGCAATAGCCAAACTCAGCTGACGAGCTCAAAACTGCCAACTGGAGCAATAGTCAAACTCAACTGACAAGTCCAGAACTGTCAACTAGAACTCAAAGCTGCCACGAAAACTGAAGCCAGAGAACCCTGGAGTTTATTGCTCAAACCGTCGAATCTTGGAATAAATGCTTCAACAAAGATCCTGGAATTAAATATCCAATGAAGATCGATTGGTAGAGTAACGACTACTTCAAACCAAAATCTTCAAGCGATCATCCTCCATTGATGAGCCAACAGAGCCATCGATCAATGGACAATGGAACTCAACGGTCATAAAATCACTCCTCTATAAAAGACGAGTGAATCAGAGTTTAAAAATAACTTTAAGCAGAACCAAGAAGAATCCTTCACCTACACAACTTTCGCATATACAAGCAAGAGCTTTTCTTCCTCCCTCCAACTCAAGCTCAAGTTCAGCGTTTGATAGAAACTGTGAGAGTTCAACTAAGAAGAAGAAATTCACAGAGTTAAGATAATCAGCCAGCTGTTGACAATCTAGCCAGGGCAGTCTTCTCAGTTTTAGCTACACAACGATCAACTACTCAGTTCAATTGAAGGAGCACATCAGTTGATTACCCCTGTTCAAGACTAACCTCTTGAAGATCGAAAGAGATCTAAAATCCTGTAAAGATGACAATAGCACCTACCTTCCTAGCGAGCAGTTAGGGACTTCAAGTGTGAGTCGTCGACCCACTGAGGTAGTGAGCAGTTACCAGGTTCAGCCAACTGTCCTTCATTGTATAATTTGTAAAGAAACTCAAGTTATATAGTGAAGTTGCCCTTCTGTGGAAGGAAGAGAGGACGTAGAAGTTTGAGACTTCGAACCTCTATAAATTGCTTGTGTGCTGTACCACTTTGATCATTGCATATCTTTGAACTGCACACAATATCACACAAGTCGCACTCAAATTGTCTGAACTATTCAATAAGTTTATGCATAGATAGGTTTCATTAAGCGAGTCAAAGGGCCCTGTCATTGCGCATTTGAAGCAAAAGTTTTAATCAATTTATTCACCCCCCCCTCTAAACTGATATCGACTCGCCCGGGACCAACAAGTGGTATCAAAGTGGTTGATTCTAAGGATCAGCCATTTCTGCAGATCAACTAAATCAGATCTACTTATCTGTGCTAACATTTCAGCTATGGGAAACCATAAGCTACCTTTGTTTTCAGTTGAGAATTATGATAACTAGAGTAGGAGAATGAAGGCTCATCTCTGCTCAATTCATGAGAATATGTGTGAAGTCATCGAAGACGGTCCAATCATCATCATGATGGACAATGATGCTCACATAGTTGATATCAATCAACTGACAAGGATTCCAAAACCAACTAATCTTCTCACCAGTGAAGAGAAGAAGCTAAAAAATCTAGAGTTCGTTGCTCAAGCCGCATTATTCCAAACTCTAGATGAAGACAGGATGAAGGACACAAAGAACTACACAACTGCCAAGGAGATATGAGACCTACTAGCAGATCTATGAAAAGTGTCCGAAGCCATCAAAGGAAACAAGCTCCAACTGGTAGTCAACAGATATGAATCCTTCAAAATGCAGCCAGAGGAGTCCATCTCAAGCCTTGAAACCAGATTTCTGGGCATCATCAATGAGATGAACAATCTCGGGAGGATTTATCCCAATTCTGAGATGAATTCCAAGATATTGGATAATCTTACTGAAGAATGGGATATGAAAGTGATAGCTACAAAGGAATCAAGAAATCTAAATAGCATCACTCCAAGGGAACTATTTGGTTCTCTCAAAGCTCATGAGTATAGTCTAAACCGAAAGAAGGAAGCATCAACATCATCAACTCAAGATGCAGCCTTCTACGGTGAAAGGAACCGGTTTAGAGACACTCGAGGAAGGAACAACTTCCGACCCAGGAGCTCACCAGCCAAAGAACATCAAGGCGGATCTTCAACTGAACGAAAAAGAGAGGCAACTGAAAAGAAGGAGAATCTAACTGATGACATCAATGATCAAATCCAATCAGTTACCAGGTTGCTAGAAAAGTTGAAGAGAGTTTGGGATAAACAGTCAGTTCCACCTCAAACTGATGAAATCCCAAAACATGAGAGAACTCATCAACCAGCTGAACGATCAACTGAACCATTCAGAGGAGGCAACCGAAATCTTGGAGAATGCTTTCACTGCCACAAACAAGGACATTATAGATTTGAATGTCCAGAACTCCCTGAAGACAAGAAAGCCAAGGTGAGGAGAAGCTTATTCAAAAGAAAAGCAATGGTTGCAAACCTTGAGAATGTTATGCTAGATGATTTAGACTATCCTTCTGGAATTGATTCTGACGGCTACAGCTCAGATGATGAAGCGCTATTCTGCCTCATGGCTGACAATGATGAAGAGGTTAGTACAACTGATTCTCAAACCTCTTTTTATCATATAAATGAAGCAACTGTCTCTAGTAATGAACTTGATATGAAACTTATGATGTTAGAAGACCAATTAGCTTCAATATCCTGCTTGCATGTTGAACTGAAAGATGAAAATGATGAACTAAGAAATAAAGTTAGAAAACTGAGCATTAATCATGAAAGATTGAATTATCTTGAATCTCAGTTTATAGAATTTGAGAAATTGAAATTGAGAATTGCTGATCTAGAGGCTGAAAATAAAAAACTCAAACAAGAGATCCATAAAAGAGAAAAAGTAACTCTGAAGTTCAAAAAGGGATCTCAAACCTTAGATGAGATATTAAATCATCAAAGAACTGGAACTACTAGCTCAGGGCTAGGATATAGCAAGTTCACTGCTTTAGAAAAGGGAAAAGCAGTTGCCCAACCCAGTGATAAGGAAATCCTAAAAGCTAGCTGAGTCAACTAAAGGAAAAGGAATATTGAAAAATCCTCAAACTCAGCCTAGACAATATGGTCAGTTTTACCAAACAAAAACACCAGGCCAACTGAAGCCCAATTTCCAGCCAAGACCATCAGTTCACTCAAGCCAATCTACTTGTTCAAAGCCTCCAGTTTAACAAAGACCATCATCTCAACAAAGAATGCCCCCAAGACAAACTGATAGATCACCCCTCTTTAGAAAGAAAATTCAGTTTGGATCTCAAGCCTATCCTACCAAGAAGTTCAATCAGAACACCTATAAGAGAGATCAAAGAAACCCGTTTGAACCCTACCATTATTATAATGAGTACCTAGATTCCAGAAATGAGCCAAAAAGATTCATTCTAATAAACTGGAAACATACAAAACACTGGTCTGATCACAGAACTCAAAGGTCTCAAGACCAAAGCATTTTAGTTGAATTGTTTTATCCAACTAACTCTCAACGCAGGTATCACTCAACTGATTCAAATCAGGATAGAAGAGTTGAGAAAAAATATAAACTGATTAGGCGATCCAAGTCAGTTGGATCTCTGAATGATAAGAAGCCAAAAGTTTGGCAAGTTTGGATTCCAAGAAGATTGATGAATCAATAAGGACCCGATATAAAATGGGTCCCTAAATGCTAATCCTTGTTTTTGCAGGACAAGAGTATCATATCTATGAAGAAAGCCAAAGACATTTGGTATCTAGATAGTGGGTGCTCCAAGCACATGACCAGAGACAGAGAAGATCTCGACGGTTATGAAAAAGTCAAGGGTCCACTCATTATATTTGGAGACAACTCCAAAAGTCGAACCATTGGAGAAGGGTTCATAGTCAAGGGAAAATTAGTGGTAAATGGAGTCTCCCACGTGGATGGACTGAAGCACAAGCTACTTAGCATCAGCCAGCTGTGTGACAATGGATACTCAATTGACTTCACTAAAGACTCCTGCAGCATAAGAGACAAGTCAACTGGAGTAATTCTTCTCACTGACATAAGAAGAGGCAACATATACATTGTTGACTGGTCAACCGGCTACTCAGAAGCTTGCTTTCTTTCAAAAGGATCAACTGAAGCAAGTTGGCTATGGCATCGACGACTGAACCACCTCAACTTCAAAACAATCAACTACCTAGTCAAAAAGGAGCTAGTTGAGGGGCTTCCCAAGGAAATATACAAGAAAATAGGCGTATTTGGGCCATGTCAAAAAGGGAAACAGGTAAAATCATCATTCAAGAATAAGAGTCACCTACTAGGAACAACTGATTGTCTCCAACTGCTACATATGGATTTGTTTGGTCCAGTTAGACCACAAACTCCAAAGGGCAAAAGATTCACTCTCGTAGTAGTTGATGATTTCTCAAGATATACATGGGTGGAATTCTTAAGGAGCAAAGATAAAACTTATGACAAGATAACGATGATGATCAGAAGGCTACAAACTGAAAAGGAAAAATCAGTTCAAAGGATTCGTTCAGATAAAGGAACTGAATTTGTGAATCAATAAATGATCAGCTTTCTCGGTCAGCTTGGAATCACACATGAACACTCAGCTGCAAGAACTCCACAACAAAATGGTGTAGCCGAACGGCGTAACCGGACACTTAAAGAAGCAGCTCGAGCAATGATAGCTGATGCCAACATAGCTGAAGGTTACTGGGCTGAAGCAGTCAACACAGCTTGCCATACTCAAAACCGAAGTGCCATTGTAGCTGCACATGACAAAACACCCTATGAACTATATAAGGGTCGTAAGCCTTCTATCTCATATTTTAAAATATTTGGCTGTAAATGTTATATTCACAACAATGGCAAGACTCAATTGAAAGCTTTTAATGTTAAAGCTGATGAGGGAATATTTCTTGGATATAGCTCTCCTCATGCACAAGCTTACAGAGTGTTCAATAAACGAACTCTTGTTGTGGAAATAACATGTCATGTGGTATTTGATGAATTTGCTAATGAGTACAGGAACAAAGAAAGAAAAGACACATCAGTTCAAGAACTACCTAGTGAAATTGAGAACTCGCAGGACTATGTGGATCACATTGTTCTAGAGCGGCTTGAAGTTTCACTAGAAGAAGGCAATGAAATTGGTACTAAACCAGTTGAGAACAATATGGACAATGAAGACACAAATCGTGCTGAGACCATAAACCCCACAACTGAAACAGGGGGAAGAACTGATGAAAATACCGAACCAACTGATGAAAGGGTGACTGATAATGTCACCATTGAAGAGCCAGCTAAAGATCCAGCTGAAGCTATCTTGCCCAAATGGCTCCGAAGCCATCCAACTGACAAGATAGTTGGTGATCCAAGAAGTCGAGTCCAAACCAGAAGTTCAACTGAGCATGCACTATTCACATGCTTCATATCTCAAACTGAACCAGCAAACGTTAAAGAAGCCTTAGAAGATTCAGACTGGATCATGGCCATGCAAGAAGAACTGAATCAGTTCACAAGAAATGACGTATGGTTCCTTGTTGACAGACCAAAGATTCAGAAGGTCATTGGTACAAAATGGGTTTTTCGCAACAAACTAGATGAACAAGGAGTGATCACAAGGAACAAGGCTAGACTGGTAGCCAAAGGATACTCACAAAATTGAAGGGATTGACTTTGATGAGACATTCGCACCAGTTGTAAGATTGGAAGCCATCAGATTGTTCCTAGCCTATGCAGCTCACTTCAATTTTACAGTCTACCAAATGGATGTCAAGAGTGCTTTTCTTCAAGGAATGCTCAAAGAAGATGTGCATGTCGAACAACCGTCAGGCTTTGAAATTGGTGATCAGGTCTTCAAACTGAAGAAAGCCCTCTATGGATTGAAACAAGCTCATAGAGCATGGTATGAAACTCTCACAACATTTTTGTTGAAAAATGGATTTCAAAAGGGAGTCATTGATCGAACTCTATTCCGAATAGAATGATCAACTGAGATCTTAATGGTTCAAATTTATATGGATGACATAATTTTTGGATCAAAAAGCAAAGATCTATGCACCCGATTCGCTCAACTGATGCAAAGCGAATTTGAGATTAGCATGATGGGAGAGATGACATTCTTCCTAGGACTCCAAGTGAAGCAGCTGAAAGATGGAATCTTTATCAGCCAGGCGAAGTACACCAAGGAGCCAGTCAAGAAGTTTGGAGTAAGCAAAGGAAAAACTCTCAAGATTCCTATGAACACATCAGTTCAGCTAACTCTCGACGAAGAAGAAAAATCAGTTAGCCAAACATATTACAGAGGAATCATTGGGTCGCTACTTTACTTAACAGCTAGCTGGCCAGACATCTCTTATTCAGTCGGTCTATGCGCATGGTTTCAAGCTAATCCAAAGAAAAGCCACCTCGAAGCAGCTAAGAGGATTATCAAATATCTCAAAGGAACCATAAATCTTGGACTATGATATCCCAGAGATGACAGTTTGAGCCTAATTGGTTATTCAGACTCAGACTTTGGTGGATGCAAAATCGACAGAAAGAGTACCAGTGGAACATGTCAGTTTCTTGGAAGCAAACTGATATCCTGGTGTAGCAAGAAGCAGCACTCAGTTGCCACGTCAACAACTGAAGCAGAATATGTAGCTGCTGGAAGTTGCTGTGCTCAAATACTCTGGATGAAGCAACAGTTGAAGGACTATAAAGTTGAAACTGAAGAAGTCCCTATCTTCTGTGACAACAACAGTGCAATTGCAATATCTGAAAATCCAGTTCTACATTCAAGAACCAAGCACATTGATATAAGACATCACTTCATCAGAGATCACATCGAAAAGAAAGACATATGCATCAAATATGTCAACACGGAGAAGCAGATAGCTGACATCTTCACCAAACCATTACCTAAAGCAAGGTTTATGGAGTTATGCATACAGCTGGGCCTACTTGAGCTAGCATCATAGGTTGAAGATGATCAACTGGGAGAAAAAAGTCATGAATACATTCCAGCTGAAGAGAAGAACTAAACCAAAAAAGCGAGAAACTGATCGGTTGAACACAAAAGCCATCAGTTTGAAGTAAAAGCAAGGAGCTGTGAAGAGAAAAGTAAACTAGAGATGATCAGTTTACCCCATGAGCTCAACTAAATCATCAGTTTAATCGCTCAAACTGATGATCCAGTCAGCTGTGCAGAACGTACCAGCTGCAAATAGATCAAACTGATGAAAGAATCATAGGAACTGAAATCAACTCAAAAGGAGATAGACCAGCTGAAGGAAACCAGCTGAACTAAGAAGCAGCTGAACGAAGGTCCAAGCAAGTCAAGACCAGTTCGGAACTGATGAAAAGACATCTCAGTTGAAACTGATCAACAGAAAGATCATCAGTTATAGTCAATGCCAACTGATGACGTAATCAGTTTCAAGCCAAGGAGAAGCTGCTAGAAAGAAAAGATAAGTTCAAATTTCAATATTAGAAACGGTAAAAACACGTGTCACTCAAATCTTACCGTTGAACTTTCACTCTCCTCCTTCATTTATCCCCAACGGACAGAATCGAAAGGTTAATCGACGGGTCGATTGATTTAATCCGACCGTTGAAATTAGACATATGAAGCGACACAACCGTTGGATGAGCCTAGTTTCTTTATATAAATAAGGCGGCTGAATACTCGAGATAAGCTTCCCGATTTTTACTGAAGATCTATCTTTTTCTATCTATATCTCATCAAAAACAAAAACTCTTCAAAGATCAATTCCTCAGTCTCTCAAATTACTCTCTCCTCAAAGAATTATGACTCAAAACCCAACTCGCAGAAGATTCAATTTCTGTCAGTCCGGAGAAGATTCTACAGTATTCTGTGAAAAACTCGACAGAGACAAGTTTTTCAATCCAGCCGGATTCCTTCAAGCCTGTAAAGCTTTCCCTCTCAGCAGAATGATCGTCGAAAAGCTTTCTCAGGCCAAGCTGAAGAAGTTCCTGGAGGTATTTCCAGAACGGATTTACACAGAACCAGTTGCTGAATTTTACCTAAATTCAAATGGATCTTCAAATCCCAAAGAAATCAGATCGAAAGTAAGAGGACAAGTCATTATCGTGACAGTTGAGTCTCTGAGTAACATGTTCGATCTACCCAACAACGGACTCAAGCTGGAAGACGTTCAAGTCAATTTTCAGGAAGCTTATGATTTTTGGAAAAAGGAAGGCGAAACTCAACCATATAAGAGCAATCATCTCATCACAAAACTGCAAGATGAATTTCAGGTGCTCGCTGCCATTGCCTCAGAGATAATGGTAGGAACAACTGGCAGTCAGTCTGAAATGTCAGCAACAAAATACAAAATCTGCGCCGCCATCTACAACCGAATGGAGATCAACTGGGCACAATATTTCTTTGAACAACTGAAGAGATATGTTGATATCATTGAGAAAAGCTAGGATGGTGAGAAATTCCCTCAATGAATTGGATATATCAGTCGGGTCAGCATTATTTTGGAGAAGCAGTTTCCTCAGATAGTTGAGGAAACAGAGTTTAAATCTATAGTCAGTAATGACTTCATTTGGAAACCTCTCAAAATTGTGGAGATTGATCCTGAACAAACTGATCAGTGAAGGAGAAAGAAGCCTGCAGCTGAAGGCAAGGGAAAGAAGCCAGTTACTGATGACTCTGATGATGACATACCTATAGCTCAGAAATTCAGGCAACAAAGCTCAGTTGCCACCAGAACTGATATCATCGGACAATCAGCTGGGCACGCAGCTGTCAGATCAGCTGCAAAGAAGAAACAAGTTGGTCGACCAAAAAGGAGAAGAATCTTGCTTTCTCAATCAAAAAGGAAAAAGGAATCAAGCTCTATACAAGATCTAACAATCCTAGTAAATTTAACTGTTGAAGATACAACTCCGTGTGAAAATCCAGAAGATATCATCCCTGCAAGAGGGATTCTTCACAAAGGGGCTGGAGCTGATTACTTCCAAATGACGTGCCCACCAATGGCCCAAGTTGAAGGAAATATAAGAGCCTACTCACAAGGAGAGTCTGTGAAGAAATGGGCTGATGAAACCACACAAAAGCACATGGCTCAACACTTTGCCCAGGAACTAACTGGCCATGACGAGCTCTATCACATCTTGACCAGGTACATATACTGGTTTTTATGGAGACATGTATATCAGTCAGAGCTTTTCCTCTCATTGCTCGCATTCCATGGGATGAGTTTCTGGAGGTGAGAGGAAGAATGGAGCCTATGGTGGACGGACAGTGAGAACGCAAGTATCACTAAAGGCAAACACCTTATGAGGCAGTTACAACTGAGGAAAGAGTGCTCAAACCCAGCTGAAGGATCGATGAAGGACGTGTTTGATGAACTGTGTAAGATTCAAAGCTTAACATTGCCAGTCATCACTACAGAAATGGAACGAGAAAGATGGTCGCACACCCATGTTCAACACAAATGGCTATTCAATCAATTAATGAAGAAATCACAAAGCCATCAACTGCCGTGAGCGATCAAATATACAACTCAGAGAATGATATCATTGATGAGGTGATGAGAGAACTTCATCCTGAGAAACCTCCTCATGAAGCTGAAGTTGAAATTAACATAATTCCTGAAGAGTCTGAAGAATTAGCTGAGAAGACTCATCAATTTGAAAAGGCAGCTGAAACCCAGATAGCTACCTCACAAGATCCAACTGCTGAGAGAGAAATCACATCATCTATTCCTCCAGCTGATCCAGAGCCAGCTCTTACAGACAAGTCAAAGAAATGAACAACTTGTCTACCAAATAAGTGTAGAAGCAGAAGAAATATCCCACACAGTTCCTTGCGAGGAACTTGTTGGAACTGAAGCAGGAGAAGAAGTGGACTCTAGAGCAGTACAGTTCATCGCTCAGCCAAGCAGTTCAATAGTCCAGCTCCCTCCGTATTATGAAGAGCTGATCCAATCCCTGCAGCAACAGGTTAAACTGCACACTGAGCAAATCAAGCAGCTGCAAGCCCATCCAAGGCTCCAATTAGCTGAAACAGAGTCAGAAAGCAGTGATGAGGATGGAGAAGAGGATCTCATTGAACCGCTGGCTAAGAGAAGGAAAACTGATCACAAGAAGGACTAAGTGGCTGATCAAGTTAAACCTGATGAGAAAAGCCCTAAGTGTACTTCTTGTTAATCAGTTTGTAATTATATCTTTTGATATATTTATAAAAGTTTTTTATTTCAAATAAATGTTAAGCCTCACATTTATTTTGAAATTTTGACCATTGCAAAACAATGACACGTGTGAAAGTCATTAATTACCAACGACCAAAAGAGACCAGAGGCTAGTACCATTCCAACCATCAGATCTATAAGCCTGTCCAAACACTCATAAACAGCCCCTCTCTTTCAAAATCTCTCAAAAAGCCCCCTCCTCTAAATTCCCAAAATCTCAGCCAACCCCAAAGATGGCCGAATTATCTAAATCTTGAAATTCCTTCAAGGAACAGCTTATGAGAGATAAATTTCTTGATAGGAAGAAATTTTAATTGATTCTAAATGAATCAAACAACCAAATCCTTCTGTCAAAGCTTCATAAGACAGAAATTCTTTACTACCTGGAAACACCACCAAAGTTCTTTAGACAAAAGTTGGTGAGTGAATTTTTACTTCAAGCAAAATTATCTGTAAATGGAAAGACGATGTCATCAGTGATTCAAGGACAACCACTTCAAATCACTGAAAGAATAATTGCAGAAGTGTTCCAACTCCCACAGGAAGGTTTATCCGTTCAAGATCTAAAGGAATCTACAGAATTGTACTGGAGAAAATGGAAAGCTTCAACCTGCGACAAGCAATTCAGTTTTACAACCGCTAAAACTGACCTGAAGCCCGAGTATGGAGTTCTACTTGACATAACGAACAAGATGATGTTCGGGGCCATTGGAAGCCTGAGTCAACTCACCCAAGAGAGATACAAGGTTATGATTCACTTTGTTGAAGGGCGACAAACGAACTGGGCAAAATTTGTCTTCCAACAATTCAAGCATCAAGTCATCAAGGCCTCTGACTCAAAGAACTCTGGTAAATTTGAGTCCAAGGTTGGACTTGTTCTAAGAATGAGTAAAATGCTTGAAGACCTGCTGAAGCTTCCAAATGATGAGTCACTACCAGTTCTTATCTCTGACTAGATTTCCAGGAAAGGAACTGCTCATCTTCAGTCACTAAAGAAAAAGAGAAAAGCCAAAGCCAAGATAGGCAACCACTCATTGAGCAACTTAACTACCAACGTCGTTCAGTCTTTAAAATCAAAGAACGGATCAGCAGTTGATTTCCAGGTTTGCTCTGATCTAGATGAGCTTATTCCATTCATTGGAATCCCTCATCCAAACTACGGAGCGGACTACTTCAGAAGTACATGCCCTCCTCTCCAGCTGACTGAAGAGAATATTCGCACTTTTTATAGTGGTGAATATGCAGTCAAAGGTGCACAAAAGGAAGTGACCAATCTCCTTCTCACTCACTTTGCCTTTGTTGCACAACGTGACCAAGAGTTGTTCAAACAACTCCACCGGTACTTCTATTGGTATAACTGGAGACATTCTATGTCCATCCAGTCTCATTTTCTGCTAACTGCCTTTCACGGCTTGAGCTATTGGCAACGAGAAGAAACTTGGAGTATCAAATGGATAGGTTTATCAAATCCATTTCCTCCAACCATTGTGTAAGTCCAGCACATCATAAATCACCGGCTTGTCAACAAGATTCAAGCAACCGCCTTATTAGCAGAAATCAAGACCAACATCGTGCCTGAAGCAGTTGGAACTGCAAATTAACCAGTCAACTGCCCAATTGGGTCGCTTTGTCAAAAACTAAACTTTGATAATCTATCAAGTCAGTCAGCTGAGCCCTCATGACAAACTCCACTAGTCGTCGAAAGGATAGAACCACATCTATCACATACTGAAGCTGTGGCTACCTAGAAGAATCCAAGGCGTGCTGACGAGAGCGATAGTGATGATGAAGACACTGCCACATCACCAAGCCTCCTATCCAAGAGCTATGTCACTCCACTGCTCATATCCAGCTCAAAAGGCTTGCAATTGCCTATGAAAAATGATCAGTTTCGATCATCGCCAAAGGGAACTTCACAATCCCTTAGTCAAAGGATGAAAAACTCGTCAGTTACCATCCAGCTTCACCTTCACCAAGCCCGGAGGAATGCAAGGCCTGAACTGCCAAAGATCACAACTGTATCCCAAGGAAGCAGTGCAGCTAGTCCAGCTAGGCCGTTCAAGAAGCGGAAACTGTCTACTGAGAGCCAAGAAACTGATCAAGCCAACTGATCAATTCAGTTCAATTACAGCTTCAACCTCAGCCAGTTCTTCAGCGACAACTGGAAAGCGAGACTTAACTGATCATTCAACCGCCGAAGCAGTCAATCAGTTAGACTGTATCCCAACTGAATCAGGATAAGTTTTTTTATTTTTCAAAGCTTATCATAATTACATTCTTACCGTTGCGTTTATGAAATTTCTTATATTATACTCAACGGTTAAAATTTGAAAATAGGGTTCTATCTCACAATGCTGCAATTAATATCTCTGCATTGATATTAAATCAACTCTTTAAAATTGAAAAAGAAAATATTTTTCACTGAGATATAAAAAGCAAGATCTGCAGAAAATATTTTGCTATTTATGTCGTCCAATTGCCTACCTCAGTGAGAAGCTTGGCGTCGCTACCGCAAACTACCCAACGTATGACAAGGAGTTGTATGCACTAGTTCGGGCATTGCAAATGTGGCAGCACTATTTATGGCATAAGGAGTTCGTGATCCATACCGACCATGAGTCGTTGAAGCATTTGAAGGGGCAACACAAGTTAAACAAAAGACATGCCCGTTGGATGGAGTTTCTTGAGACGTTTCCATACATTATCAAGTATAATTAAGGAAAAGAGAATGTAGTAGCTGACGCACTATCGAGGAGGTATGTTTTACTATCCACTTTAGATGCTAAGTTGCTTGGTTTTGAGTATGTTAAGAGCATGTACATTGATGATGATGACTTCAAAGATGTATATGTTGCATGTGAAAAATCTGGAGATGATAAATTTTATAGGCATGATGGATATTTGTTTAGAGAAAATAGGTTGTGTGTGCCTAATTGTTCCATGCATGAGCTTTTGTTGTTGGAATCTGATGGAGGTGGTTTAATGGGGCATTTTGGGGTAGCTAAGACTTCAGCTGCTTTGAGTGAGCGTTTCTTTTGGCCTCATATGAAACGTGATGTGGAACGTTTGTGTGTTAAGTGTGTTACATGTAGACAAGCCAAGTCTAGAGTCCAACCACATGGTTTATACATGCCTTTGTCTATTCCTACATCACCTTGGATAGATATATCTATGGATTTTGTGTTAGGATTGCCTAGGAGTAAACGTGGTCATGATTCTATTTTTGTGGTGGTGGATAGATTTTCTAAGATGGCACATTTTATAGCATGTTCTAAAAGAAATGATGCTTCCTACATTGCTGATTTATTCTTTAGGGAAGTTGTGCGTCTATATGGTATGCCTAAGACTATTATTTCTGATAGAGATGCTAAGTTCTTGAGTTATTTCTGGAAGACTTTGTGGTGTAAGTAAGGTACGAAACTCTTGTTTTCTACTACTTGTCACCCACAGACTGATGGTCAAACGGAAGTAGTAAATAGGATTTTATCTACATTGTTGAGGGCAATAATTAAAAAGAATATCAAAACTTGGGAGGAATGTTTGCCACATGTTGAATTTGCATATAATAGATCTGTGCATTCTGCATCTCAGTTTTGTCCATTTGAAGTTGCATATGGATTTAATCCTTTGACTCCGATGGATTTGATTCATTTGTCTGCTCATGAACATACTAACCTTGATGGGAAAAAGAGAGCTGATTTTGTTAAACAGATACATGAGAAGGTTAGAGCAAACATAGAGAGGCGAACCGGGCAGTACATTGAGAAAGCCAACAAGGGGCGACGAAAGGTCGTGTTTGAACCTGGTGAATGGGTTTGGCTACACATGAGGAAGGAACGATTCCCAGTTCAGAGGCGTTCTAAGTTGCTTCCTAGAGGAGATGGATCATTCCAAGTTGTGGAATACATCAGTGACAATGCATACAAGTTGGACTTGCTAGGAGAGTATAAAGTGAGTTCTTCATTTAATGTTGCTGACTTAAGTCCTTTTGATGTAGGTGACCAGCTGGATTTAAGGACAAATCCTTTTCAAGAGGAGGGGGATGATATGACCCGAGCTGAGGAGATGTCTGATCCAATCAAAGTACCGGAAGGACCTGTAACGCGAGCAAGAGCTAAAAGATTCAAGGAGAGCCTCAATGGATTCATTCAAGAGGTCTGGAGCCAAGAGTCGGCCAAGCGACCCGTGGAGGGAGGAGAACCCGATCCCAAGTGGAAGACATTGATCGTGAGCTGCGGAACAGGCTGACATGAGCTACAGCACGAGCCAGGATGCGAGCAGCCGGTCGCGCCAGTGGACGCTCCCTACAGCGCGGGTAGACGCGCGAGTGGAGCCGTTCGCGTCCGCGACCCGTCTGGCTTTGGCACGAGCGCGAGCTACAGCGCGACCCGAGGTGCGAGTGAGCCGGTCGCGCCCGCGACCTGTTCGGCTTTGGAGTGAGCGTGATCTACAGCGCGATCCGGGGCGCGACTGACCCCGTGTCGCGCCCATCTAGAACGAGTTCCGGATTTACAATTTTCTTTATGTTTTATTTCCTAGTTTATGTGGGATATTAAATTAGGGCTTAGTTTATTTTGGACCAACTATATAAGGCTTGTACTCTCATATTTTGAGAACAACTTTGATATTAATTTTAAACGTGAGTTTTCACTTTTCTCTCTGAGAGAATTATTTCGAGTTTCACAATACAACGTGAGATTCAATCGACTTATCAAACGAATTCACATCCCCGTTTGTGGCGTCTTCAATTCAATCCGAGTTCGTGTTTCCAATTGATCGAGGGTCGGGAATTCCAACAAATTCGTGGTTCAATTTCATTGTGAGGCTAGGGTTTGGATCTTTCATTCCCATCTGTTCGTGTAACCTGATACTCTTGGGAAAACAACGCAATCGTCATCGTCGTGCCGGCGAGGATCGCATCACACTACGATAGCGGCTGCGGGTTACCTCGACATTAAAAAAAAACCCGTTATCTCCTTGCCGCCACACCAATAGTTGATTTCCATTTGCTCGAAGAGAGAAATACACATGTTCATTAAATGCATTGCAGGAAAATTCGTTCATCACCAATTTTCTAGTGTTTGAACTTTAAGTATGGGTAGATATAAAAATAGATGGAGATTAATAATTTCAAACAATGCTGACATTTTTTGTATAGGATTTGTTTAGGGCAACTCAAATGCTAAATGGATGAATTGATGAGTTTCAATATTTTATATTTTTTCGGAAGATAGAATAATGCAATAGAAATTTATTGTAATGATGTCTAAGCTAATGTAAATTTTGAAATTTTAATCTCTCTGTACATAGAGAGATTAAAATTTTAATTTGGGTAATAAGGATAACTGCTCTCTCTCTCTCTCTCTCTCTCTCTCTCTCTCTCTCTCTCTCTCTCTCTCTCTCTCTCAGTTAAAAACTCTAATTAAAATAATACTAACTCTAGAATCTTAATTTATCCTAAAAAAAACTTTAGAATCTTAATTGACGCAATATATATTAATTACTATAGCATAATAAATTAGTATATTAATGTTAATATATACTCAAAATAATATAATCTCAATTGCTAGAATCAATATTTTCTTAAAATATGTCACCCTAATCTATTCTGAATAATGAATTTTTTAGTGAACTTGGAGTGGTTAATTAACGGCATTAATATGTTGTTTTCAAAACAAAATTCTGAAATAATATATTTAATTATCAAGGTGTATATTGACTCCATGTTGATAAAATCAGAAATTTACAGTATAGCAATCAGCAATGGGCTGGGCCGGGTATACACAAATGTAGTCTGAATCCCAAGTGTTTTGCTCTTTTATGAACAAAGCCCATTTTGATGGCCCCTATCCCTATGGGCTCATCACAATAATGACACCGCTTTCGATTTGAAATAAATTCAATGCCTTTAAAAAATTACGACCATCGAAAATTCCACATAGATTATTTTTTAAAAAGGTACATGAACTCTGACAATCTTAAATAATTTAAAATATCTATATGTCATCAACTACAATACGTCGTTCGTATTTCAAATTATTTAAATTTGTTGGAATTCAAATACGCGCCAACTCCAATACGTCGTTCGTAATCCAAATTATTTAAATTTTTCGGAATTCAAATACTCGCCGGAAAATAGTTTGCTATGATTTCTGATAGGCGGAAAAATTTGAGCCCGAATGTGAAATTGCTACAAATCAAAAGTGGTGTTATTATTATAACATTTAAAAAATGGTATTGAAATTCCAAATACGGTGAAAGATGGTTTTTATTCTTTTTTCTTTTCTTTTTTTTTTTTCCTGCAATTAACCCCTATTTAGCTGTGGAAACACACACAACTTACACCAAGTATTTTAATCTAAAAATCCGGCGACCTTAGGATTCGTGGTGAGCTATGGCATTTATTTAAATCTCTATTTAGTCTAAAATTTCGAATTCTATTTATTTTTTCCATATACATTCATAGTGAAAATATCAAGAACATGAGAACCAGTTGTAACACAATTTGTATTTAATTTGGTAAAACATAAAATGTGTACCAATAAAATGACTTTTCGGATCAAATATATTTATACAAATTCAATCTCTATTTTTCCTCTCATTCTTCTCTTCAAAATTTGATTTTCAAACAGTCTTCGAAGTTTTCGGAAAAGATTTGTATTCTCGATCTTCTTTGACTTGGTCTTTGGTTTTGAAAACGTTAGTTCAGAGGGTCGCCGCCTTGTTTCCGGATCAAACGTCAATTTTGGGATGAATTTAACGAAGAACGCATTTGACTATCTTGCTTATGGATCAAACAGTCTTCGAAGTTTTTGAAAAATGTTTGTATCCTCGATCTTCTTTCACTTGGTCTTTGGTCTTGAAAATGTTAATTCAGAGGGTGTCCGCCTTGTTTCCAGATCAAACACCAATTTTGGGATAAATTTAATGAAGAATGTCTTTGACTACCTTACTTATGGATCGAACACCGTCTTTAGGATGGATTTGGTGAAGAACGCATTTGAACGCTGCAAGAACGCCTTGAATATTTGAGATAATTTCACTTCAGAAGTTTCTTTTCAAATTCTTGAACTCTTCAAATGAATTCTGGTGACGTGGCATGATCTCATTAGCTCTTGAATATTGATATATATCTTTTGAAAGATATTTACTTATTGCCAAAAAAATTTGATGTCTATCATATAATAATATCTTTATTATTTAAATATTTTATTTAATTTTGAATTTCATAAGATTTCAAAATTAAATAAATATATAAAAATTAATAAAAATCTATATTATATCTAAAAGTAAGATAGGCACTACAAATAGAAATAATAAGTTTTCCCGCCTAAACAAACTTTCTAATAATATTATTGATACAAGTATACATGTAATAAATGTAAATAATTATACAATTAAGTTATACAAATTATAAAATTAAATATTTATATTACAGTAATCGAATATACATTCTCTTTCTATGAATACATACATATACAAAGATTGCATATATCTACCTAAATTAATACATTCATAATTAATTAATAAATGTTTTTCTATTAGTCCATTAGTTACATAAAAATCATCATGGACTAATTAATGCACAAATTTATATAGATACAATCATGTATATCCATGTGATTCGGTAATTGATTGTCAGACGTTTAACAAAAAATAATCAATTAATATATGTTCTTATAAATATCCTATTAAGTTGGTAATCTTTCATTTTATACAAATTAACTAATTCACATAGTACAATTACATTAAATATATCCTTCAGTTTATATGAATTAAGAGAAACTTTGGAAGATGATTTTGTGATTGTTTTGACATAATTCACTTAATTACCTAATTTTAATTTGAATATGAACTATTCGAGTATTTCCCCAGATCTATCTATATACATAGGTATATAATAATAATAATAATAATAATAATAATAATAATAAAAAATACGAAAATAATTTTGATACGACCAAATATGTAGTAGGTTAATATAAGTGCGCACACACCACATATATATGTGCATCTTAACCTAATTACCTATTAAGTAATAATAATCAATCTAGAATAAATAAATAAATAATTATCAATTTACCATATATATCTTAATCTAATTATCTTATTAATATTATATTTACATAATTACATAATTTACCATTCCAACTTGGATCGATATAAATAGATAGACCCAATTATCTTACGTTTCATCACAAGTTTATCTTTTTCACACAAAAAAATTGTAAGTTACATATTATTTCATATTATATTAATAGTGGGTGTGCAAGTCTCTTTAATTTACTGCTCATTTTTGTGTGTGCGTGTTTGTGCATTATCTATTTATATAAAGTATAAGCTCATTTTGGTGCTTATAGACTCCGTTTGTGTACATAGCATATTTTTATCTTTTCAATCTTATTATAGATATTATATAACCAGAAAATGTTGACTTTA
Source organism: Perilla frutescens (assembly GCA_026008535.1). Classification (NCBI taxonomy): domain Eukaryota; kingdom Viridiplantae; phylum Streptophyta; class Magnoliopsida; order Lamiales; family Lamiaceae; genus Perilla; species Perilla frutescens. The sequence goes on along the minus strand of BRKX01000003.1, from coordinate 64,118,791 downwards.
TTATTTATCTTGATCGGACAAATCAATTTTTCTATCAAATGAATATGGATTATTAGCTTACATCATACCTTCATATGAAAAGAAAAATTCAGAAGAGTTCAAGTTCACGACATATAAAACAAATTTATTCAATTTAATGTGAAAGAGCTGTTGTTCTCAATTTTGTTATATTCTGCTTTTGAACTAATGAATATTTTCATATAATTACATTTGATGCAATGTCAAGTTATTTGACATATAATTACATTTGATGTAATGTCTTAATTTTTCTATGCCAACATATTCTTAAAATGTCGTATTATTCATCTAAATGTCGGATACTATGATGGAGTATGTTAGACGCAAAATCTTGAAATTAATATTTATGATATACAAAAAAAAACATTGACCTATTAACATGTTTGTGCCCAAGAAATGAATTATTTCTAGAAAAGATTTATTTTCTATTTATTCCGACAAAAAAAATAATTCATTTAATAGGGACCATTGTACAACAAAAAAAAATGTGCTCAAATTTTGAAACATTGAAATTTATGGATATAATTTTTACGAGTACTTATGATAATAACTTAAAGAAACCATGTGTAAATATAACTATTGTCTATCTTTCATATATGCACACAAAATATTTATGAGTTTATTTAAACAATAAAGGGAATTTACAAAATCTAATTTCACAATTTATTCGTTTTTATTATATGAGGAAAAATCAGTAGTCTTACAATTAAAGTTTTATTTTTTAGGTGTTATAAAATATTTTGTGTTATGGTTAAGTATTAAAAGTTCTTAAATATTTATAATAGTAGATTTTCTAATGTTCTACGTAATTAATAGACTATTGTGCAACTTTAATTATGATTATATTGTTTCTCATTGCTTTCTATTTCTGAACATCATATCATATCCCCTATGATTCCTACCAGCTCTGCTTTGTTACATGTGTATGATGTGTCAAAATTATGTGTTTCTAGCAAATAGAATCCCCCTGTTGTCGCAAATTTGCTCACCAATACCCTAATGTGCTGGTTTGGTGGAAATTAAATTTATAATGAATGAATTATATTTCTATTATACCGTCAACAGTGATTATATAGCTCAATTTGAAGGTATTGTTATTTTTATTTTATTTTTGAGTGAATGTGTTGTTATCGCTATGATCCATTTGATGAAAATAGGGCAATGAAGGTCTGATTTGCGCTATACGAGAGGCATTCTAGCGATGTTACCTTCTTGATATTACAAACTTGCTTGCCACTTTCTGATATATATCTTGACGCTAATCTTAATGTAATTGTAACACTTAAGTTGTGTATTTTGTTCAATTAATACAATGCGTTTTGAGTACTTTAAATATTAATAAAATATTATTATCAAATTTAAAAATGTGAAACACGTGCATCGCACGGCGGATTATTCTAGTATTATATATAATATTTAAATTTTCTTTATCTAGAGTTCTAGTCAACATATAAATTTATTTTCTTGGTATTGGGCCTATTGGGGGGGCAAATTATACGCTACCCCTCGGGTATTACCCGAAGTGACACAATAGGTGTTTTGTAGTGTCACAATATATCTATTGTGACATTTTGAAGTGTCACAATAAATCTATTGTGACACTTCGGATAATATCGGGGGGTTGCCCTCAGGTATTACCCGAAGGGGGTTGCGTATAATTTGCTGGGCGGGGGAGGCAGTTTTTATTTCCCGTAAATTTTATGATGCAGTGCAGGTCGCCTGAGTAGTCTAAGTCACGATAGATACATCATCAATTTTTTCTAAATAAGATAACACTTAATTTCCAATAATCAATTATTCCACAATTAAATTTGGTTGTAACCCCAAATCTTACACACCTGGATCTCTAATGATGTCCAGATCTTTAATTCCGCGTTGACTCACTCCACAGTGTAGCTAGCTAGAGCTAGGGCGGCTTCACACAGATTCATCATCATCTCCTACACATTTGCACAACACGTGTGTGTATGTGTAAATGTAATTCATTCAATTGTGTTGGATATATCATCTAAATTAAAATAGAGCAGAATAAATAAGGCTTATTAAAATAAAATGATGTAATTTTAACAGAGTTACCCACTTACCCATTACCCAAGTGAAAATACGAAATGAAAAAAAGGAACAAAATAATCCCTTTAAAGTGATATATAGTATAGGTAAACTATATCGTAAGCCTATTTCTTGCAATGCATCCCCTTCTCTGCGGTCGACAACTGTCCCGGCCCATTAAATTATGGTTATTTGCAGTTTTTTTTTTTTTGTCCAAAAACATAAGTTTTGTTCGGTCGAAAAAATTTATCGTGACACTTCAACTAACATATTGTGATACTTCGATTATCTATTGTGATACTTAATTACCTATTGTGACAGTTCAAAATTGAAATTATTTTATCGGTTGACCAATAAAGATTGGTAATAGTACAAATTGGTTGTAAATAGGGTCACCTTGTGTGGATCTCTTTATGTTTTTTATTATCATTTGTGTGGCTCTTTTTGATGGATTCTTTTTTTTTTTTTTTGTAGTCCGTCGCTTTGCTAATGTTGAAATAAATCATTTTGTTAGGATTTCTCGTAATTTTCTGAACCCTTATTATTATGTCGAGCTCTCTTTGTTAGTGGATGACTTTCGTGATGGTTCATTTAATCTAAAGCATCGATATTGATTTTAAAAATATAAATCTTAACTCTTACTTTTGGTCCGTACATATATTGATGGTTGTAAAATTATTCAAATTCAAACACGTACCATATACTAAACATATATTCCTCGTATCTCATGCGTGTACTTACGGACGTTGCGATTTTTTTTATATATAATTTGTTGATGAATAATTCAACTAAAACATAATTAGGACAATTAAATAATTCATATGATGGGCCATGAGAGAGAGAGAGAGAGAGAGAGAGAGAGATTATCGCAACCCTACCGTCCAAGGGTCCAACAATATATCCATCTCATCCGGCCATATAATACATATCACTGTTCAATTGTCATGTCATTTTATTTAGGGATGATGTATGTATTATTTTAAAATTTTATTTTATTTTATATTTTGGTTTCATTTATATCACTACAAGAAAATCATCAATTTCAGTGGATTTATTCCAGCGAACTTCATATACACTGGAATTTTTCGGATTCTAAATGTTATTCCAGTGAAAAATATTTGTTGGAATTTTCCACCGAACATTCCTGCGAAATTTATGCGTGCTGGAAATTTCCACCGGATATTCCAGCGGTATTTTATCGGTGGAATATTTTAATATTTTTTATTTATAATTTTTTCCGGATTCCAACGGTATTTTTCTGCTAGAATAGTTTAGTATTTTTTTATTTTTTCCATATTCCAGCGGTATTGTTTCGTTGGAACATTTTAATATTTTTTATTTATGATTTTTTATGGATTCCAGCGGTATTCTTCTATTGGAATATTTTAATTTTTTTTATTTATGATTTTTTCTGATTCCAACGGTATTTTTACACTGAAATATTTTCATGTTTTTTATTTATGATTTTTTTTTTCGGATTCCAGTGGTATTTTTCCACTGGAATATTTTAGTATTTAATTTAATTTATTTTTTTTAATAAAATTCCAGCATTATTTTCCAGCTGGTTGAAATTTTATTTTTTTAGCGTACAATGTTTATTAGATATTATAAATCAATATAAATTCATATAAACAATACATTACAAAAAAAGATATTAAAACGTACTTTAGTCTTTTTAACTATATAATGAATATTAACATTTTTAATTATAGGAGAAATATATATTTATATATAAGATAAATTGATCATAAAAATATAAGTTGAGCTCGAGATTTATATAAATGGATCATGTTCTTTTAGAACTTATAAAATAGCTAATCAATTAAAGTTTAGAAAACTAATATATTAAATTTAATATTAAGGTTTAAAATTATATATTGTAGTGAGTAATAATATCTTTAAGTTAAAAATGGCAAAATTTTATATGTAATTGATTGTTATATCGATGCAATATTATTTTATAATTGTTCTACATTTATAATAAGTTTTGTTCAATCTATAATCATAATATGACAGTCTTCTAAATTTAAAGTTTGATTAAGTTAATTTAGCACACATACAACTAGTTTATTTAATATTTATATATAATATACGCAATTAATCATTTAAAGTTTTATATAACTAATATAGATAATGTATTTTTAAAGTTGAAAACTATGTATTTAGTGAGTTATGAAAATTTTAAGTTATAAATCGTAAGATTAATAATTCATTGTTACACAAATATTATTTTATAAATTTCAACACTTAAATAAATTTTCTTGAATATGTGATCACAATACAATTGTCTCTCCTGCATTGTGAGTTTTAAGTAAGTTAATTTGGTATTATAGTTTACTATAATATATAATATACACAAATAATCAGTTAAATTTTATTAAGCTGTTATAGAAAATCTAATTTTAAAGTTAAAAATTATATATTCTTGTGAGTTATAAGTTATAAGATAATACAAACTATGGGTTATAATTTTTGTTATATCACTATATAAATGTTATAAAGAATAATTATTAAAAATGAAATTAAAATTAAATTGTAATCTTGATTAGATTTTTTTTTAAAAAACAATTCAATACCACCTAATAAATAATATATCATTTGAACTTTAATAAATTAATCTAACGAATGTAATATTCAAAGTTTATAAATCATGCATTATATAAGATATACACATAATATATAATAAATATAAAATATATAGTATTATTAATGAATTCATCACTAAGTGTAGACGATAAGAGCTTGCACACATGTAGAGAGGTCTCGAGTTCGAAACTTGAGAACAACAGATGAGGGGGAATTTCGGTTGGCGGGCTTGGTGCACGGGTTGGGCCTTTCCTTGGGTGGTGGGTGGTGGTGCCCGAGTTGGGCCAGGGAGAACCAATTTTTTTTATAATAAATATAAACGATTCCAGCGCATTTTATCCGTTGGAAAATGCACTATAATAATTTTCCATTCCGGCGGAAAAAATGCGCTGGAATATTTTTTTCTATTTAAAAAAAATTTCAGATTCCAGTGGGGAAAAAAGGGTTGGAATTTTGTTCCAGCAAAAAAAAATGTTGGAATTGTGTTCTAGCGAAAAAAAGCACTGGAATTGTATTCTAGCGGAAAAAAAAAGCGCTAGAATCGTGTTCTAGCGGAAAAAATTCACTGAAATAAAATTCCACCACACCGTTTTCCAGCATCCGAGATGCACTAAAATACCCGTTAGAATTGGTGATTCTAGCAAAAAAATAGCCTATTCCAACAGAAGTGTGTGCGCTGAAATTTGTGGAATAGTGTATAGATATAGAGAATTGTATTTAGAACAACTCTTTTTAGCGAAAGGGGTCCAAATTCTTATTGAGGGGGTAAATTTTATGGGGGTGGTGATTAAGAAAAAAAAGAAAAAAAAAATGCTCTCTTCTCTCTCCTCCATAGTCGCCACTTTCACTAGTCATGCAAGACTCTCCGCCGTCTTTCCCGCCGTCTTCGAGTGACCAGCCTCTTTCTGAAGGGTCCTCACGACCCTCGGAATTATCTCGTCCTGATTTATCCTCTCGAAAATCAAGAATAATGCCCCGGCTTTCGAATTCAGCTGCGAACCCTAATTTGCCGGCATCGTCCATGCAGGCGGTGCCTGGTTCTTCTTATGCGGCAGCGGTCAAGACTTCACTTTCAGAAAAACACCCTGATATCTTTACTACGTTGCTTTCTCGAATTACTCCTGTCAGGCACGGTGAATTTTCTTCGATCGTGATCCCGGACGATCTTTATCAAGATCAATTAGGAAAATTTCAATTTTCTCTCATAGGTCAATTGATTATGTTAAAAGGCGACAAACCTTGGTCGGCGATGGAGCTCAAACCTAAATTGCAGAAGCTGTGGAATCCGTCTAAGGAGTGGCATCTTATCTTGATTGGTAAAGACTATTTTACTTTACAATTTAATTGCGCCGCAGATCAATCTAGGGTTCACCGCATGTAATCTTGGAATTTGAATCTGGGATTCTTGAAAATTCGTGATTGGGTTCTGGATTTTACTCCTTACAAAATTAATTCAACTTTGGCTCAAGTTTGGGTTAGATTTTACAATCTTCCTGTTGAATATTGGCATCCCAAAATTTTAGTTGGTATATGTCGATCTGTCGGTATTCCATTAAAGATCGACAACAATACTTTGCATGGCATTGTTGGACACTATGCTCGGGTGCTTTTGGAGGTTGATATGGCCTCAAATTTACAGTCGGTTGTCATGATTGATAGGGGAGCCGCGTCATTTTTTGTTGATGTGCATTACGAGAGTCTTCCGGCTTTTTGTTCGCATTGTCAGATGGTCGGTCATGCTTTGGATAAATGTCAGATTTTTGCTGCTAAGGCTAAAGAAAATCATGCTGATGATGATGCGGTCTCGGCGGAGGATGTCTTCATCACTCCAGTTCGAAAATAGGGAAAAGGAGATCTGCTGCCCAAGTCTCGACTGACGACGATGGAATGGGTCTCTAAGACGTTTGGGAAGGAGGCTGCTGCCGCTGTGGTGGCGGATTCCTCTGTTCCGATGAATAATAAGTTTTCTGTTCTGGAGGAAAAGATGGATGCTTTTGATGTTCTAAAGGCTGTTACTATTCCGGTTGTCGGAGAAGCAGGGGCCTCGTTGGTCGGACGATTGTGAGGACGAGTTGGATGAATGTGTGAATGTGATAGGGAATTTACCACCCTCACATGTTGGGCAGGTCACGGTTTCTGGGGAAGGGAAGCATGTAGACTTGCATGGTACGGTTTCATTGATTAATTCTAATTAGGAGGTTTCTATTCATGAGGAGGATATTGCTATTCATGAGAACAATCAATCTGCCTTGGTGGTGCATAAGGAAACTTAAGAGTCTTCATTGAATAAGGAGCGTTTGGATGATCCTGTTGTTGAAAAGAATTTATCCGCTCCGGTTCCGCAAAAACGAACCTATACTAAGCGCACGATCCCTCCAGCTGAGGAGTGTCGACGATCTGGAAGGTTGAATTCTAATTTGCATGAAAGTGCTGCGATGGAGAATTTAGCTCCTTTTGTGGTCAAGGAGCCTAATTCGAAAGCGCTTCAAAACATGGATATGGTGGCTCAATTAAAATCTGCTGATGTTAATACAAGCGACGGTGATCGCTTGTGTGACGATAATACCCCTTAATGAATATTTTATCGTGGAATATTTGCAGGATTGGCACTAAGGTATCCCGGAATATCTTACGTTCTCATATTCAGGTATTCAAACCTAAAATTCTTGGAATTTTGGAGCCCCGTACTAAATTTGAGAAGATTGCTAGTTCTTATTGGCATTCAATGAATCTCATTCCGATTTTTCAAAATGATAGAGGCAATAGATGTTCGAATATTTGGGTATTTGTTGGTGTTGATGTGGTGGCGTCGATCATGTTTTCCTCTGATCAGTGTGTTATCTTGCATATGAAGAATAATTCTTTTTCGGGTTTGATTGCGGTGGTGCATGATCCTCTTCCTACATGCAGCGAAGAAGATTATGGGCGGATTTACAGGTTCTATCTAGGAGCTTCTTAATTTTAGATGATTTTAATGCGATTCGTGGTGCTCATGAGCTACATGGAAAATCGAAGCCGTCTCTCCAATCGTGCCTTGACTTTAATAATTTTATTGGAGAAATGGAGTTGTTGGAGGTGGAGAGTCATGGTTTGTATTTTTCTTGGTCTAGTCGACATTTCTTTCCGGAGCTCACGAAAAGCAAACTTGATCAGGCTTTGATCTCGATAGATTTTCAGAATGCATGGTCTTTGACCTCAGCCACCCTTCTCCCGCACCTGTGTTCGGATCACTCCCCTCTTGTGGTAGTGTGCAATGCTCTCTCGCTCTCAGGTCCGAGACCTTTTCCGTTCTGGAACACGTGGACTGGCCATGAAATTTTTTGCCTTTCGTTCGAAAATCATGGATGAAGGACGTCGACTCCCATAGCCATATTCGTAGGGTGATGATCAAACTTAAGAGGCTTAAGAGAGAGCTAAATAAATGGAATAATGCGGTGTTTGGAAATTTTAATTTCGAAATCAGCACCCTTCAAAATAATTTGGCCGAGATTCAAGAAGACATTTCGATGCATGGTTATACGGATGCTAGGTTGGATGAGGAAATTGCGCTCTAAGATGATATCAATGGTCTTCTTTTGGTTAAAGCTTTTCATTGCAGCAGCAAAGTAGACACGATTGGTTAAATGATGGTGATCGGAACACTAAATTTTTTCATGACGTTTTGAGGAGGCGCCGTGCAAAAGTTTCTATTGATGCTATTTTTATTGAGGGTGAAATTGTGCATGACTCGGACCACATTGCTAATCATGTGGTTTCTTACTATGAAAAGTTGTTCTCTCGTAAGTCGAGTAATGAGATTGATTTTGGCCTCGTTAATGATCTTATTCCAAGCTTGGTTGCTGCTCGTCACTCTCATAATTTAATTGTCGATCCATCATTGGAAGAGGTTAAAATTGCAGGTTTTGGGCTCGATGGAAATAGTGCGGCAGGACTTGATGGTTATACTGGGAAATTCTTCCAAGAATCTTGGGAGATCGTGGCTTTTGATATTTATAAAGCAGTTTTGGAATTCTTTATGCATGGTGTCATTCCGTCGGGCTTGAATTCGGGCTTTCTTGTTCTTATTCCGAAGAAAGAGCGGGCTCTTATGGTTGAAGACTTTCGACTAATTTCTTTGACTAATTTTTTCTTTAAAATTATCACTAACGTCCTCGCCACTCACCCTAATAAGATAGCCTCTTGTATTGTCTCGGCTAATCAGTATGGCTTCATTCAATGACGGCAGATCCACAATACAATTGTGCTTGCCTCGGAGGGAATCAATGCTTTAAACCACACTCATGCAGGACGTAATATGGCTTTAAAGCTGGATATTACTAAAGCTTTTGATGCAATGGAATGGTCTTTCATTATGTGGATGATGCGAAAATTTGATTTTTCAGATAAATTTTGTGATTGGATTCATGCTATTTTATCTTCGGCGAGGCTTTCCATTTTGGTGAATGGCACTCCAAAGGGGTATTTTTCTTGCAGTCGTGGGGTGCATTAAGGAGATCCTTGATCGGGCTAATTCTACTTGATATTTTGGGGCGATTTGATGTGGTTTATTTGTGTTAATTGTTATATAATGATGCTATTTTGGAAGAAGTTGTACCTTAAGGGTTTTTGCAGGGCAGTGAGGTAAAGATGAAGAAAATTGTGTGTTTTTGGTGATGGAAATGAACTGTGCAGAAGAAGCTGAAATGGAAGGAAGTAAAGCCATGCCGTATGGGCATACGGCAGGACGATATGGGCGGATAACTCAAGAAACTGGGCCTGAATGTGCGTTTATGGGCTGGAACACGGGAATTACTTAAGCCCAAGGCCTAGACGCAAGCGAGAAGAATCCACCGCCTTCAAGAGTCCACTTTTTGCCAACTTCCTTGTTGGAATAGATTAGTTTTGGCTATTTCCTTGTTGATATTATCTTATTTTAGGAATTTGATATATAGATTAGGACTTATCATATTTTGAACATCTAGATTTTAATTTTTACGCAATAACGCAGAACAGGAACGGGCGAAGCTTTTCTCTCTGGAGCAGAATTGTTTTTCTTCTTCGATTATTTTCATGGTATTTTGTTATTTTCAATATTTTGCAATTCAATCTTAATATGAGTTCTAGCTAATTTCCTAATATTCCGGAAACAATTAACAAATCCCTAGCCTAACGAAGCTGTGAAATCGAATCATTTTCATCGTTCAATTACGTGCATGCATTTGTTATTCTTTGTATTTCGAGTCGTTAATTGTTTTGATATTGCTAGGTAGTTACAAATACTTAGTGAGTTGGAATTAATTAGTAGTCAATTAAATCGGCCATCCGTAATTGTGGTTTAAGTTTAATTAGTGACGAAACGGTTCTTCAGAACCAGGGAGAATAACGATCTTAATTCACGGTCCTGCATCAGAGTCTGTTAATTATGAATCGGGTTCCTCTAGAATTTAAGGTTGTCGGCTCATTAAACCTATAGAGCGTCTCTTACGGTTGTCAGTCGATTAGGGAAATAATTGGTGAAGCGTCTTCCTGATTATCGAGAAACTACGGAGGAATTAGACTGCGTCAGTAAGCGTCTTCGGTAGCTATAACTGATTTGTATGTGTTAATTGAATTTATCTTTGTGTCAAGGATCAGTTTGGGTGAGCTAGGGTGGAGTTAATTGGAATCCGGAATATTTCTTCTCATATTTTAAGTCCGTTCAATTTAATTGCTCGTGCCCTCATATTTAATTATTAATTTCGTTCGTTTTATTATAATTACAAAATTCCTTTTTGAAAGTTGGTTATACAGATTGAGAGTATAGGGTAATTCTCGCCGGTCCTTTGGGAGATGATCTCGCTCATCGCTGTACATGTGCAGTAAGGGCATACCGACTGCTGTCGGGAGATTTATTTTTGGTGTAAAACGACGCACCAAATTTTGGCGCCGTTGCCGGGGATCGGTTCTAAAGCAGTAATTACTCTCATATTTTCAGTTTGTTATTTTTTCTTATCTTTAATTTCTTGTTTTCCAGTGCATGACCCGTTCCTCGTAAAAGGAAAAGTTGTTGTTCGATCCAGAGCCAGAAAGAACTCTACATCAGTTGAGGAGAGCTGCTAAGGCAGCTAAGGAAATTTCCGCTCCGGAATTAGGGACTTTTGATCTTCATCAATTGTTCGAAGCGAGTATGGCTAATAACAACAACAACGAGAATCGAGCCCTTGTCAATCCCGCTGAACCTGCTCCGCTGATTCGAGAGCTAGGGCGCCACCGTAACAACAGGCCTATCTGCATCGTACTGCCTACCATTTCAAATAATGCAAAGATATAGCCCGGGTTCATACAAGTTCTGCCAAAGTTCAGTGATCTACCTGGAGAGAGTGCACACACACACCTGGCTGAGTTCGATCTAGTCTGCTCCACGTTGCGTCCCCAAGGATTTTCTACTAATAATCTGCGGCTACTGACTTTTTTGCACACTTTGCAAGGAAGAGCCAGGGAGTGGCTTTTTGATTTACCATCTGGTTCGATCACTTCGTGGGAGGAGCTGGAAGAGCAGTTCTTGCGCAAATTCTTCCCAGAATCAAGAGCTGCAAATCTGAGGATGGCCATTAGCAGTATCAAGCAGAAGCACAATGAAAGTTTGGCCGAGTACTGGGCACGATTCCAGCAGCTGTGCCGTAAATGCCCGGATCACGGATTCTCTGATTATCAGTTGTTCACAAATTATCACCATTTATGCATGCTATTCGTTAATCTGAAGCACTAACCAGAGAATGATTAATGATAGAAAGATAGAAATCAGATTATGTGTGCTTGGAAGGACCAACCAAGTGAACAAGTATCACATAAGGTTAAATAGATTTTCGAGCACTTGATTACGAATAATGACATGTGAAGAACCGATCGCAGTGAAGTGCATGCTTATCATATCTTTGTTATGGTATATGCTTTAAAATAGCAGCTTGATAACAATTTAGTGATCCCCCCACCATTGATAGATTAAAGACAAGATAATTAATCGGGGTTGAGAGAATCAATGAATATAGTAAGATGATATAGCAAATCTAACTTCCCTGGAACCTAGTGTTTTCGCTTATTTGTGTGTTTTAGTATTTTATTGCTTTGTGTCTTTATTTTATGCTTGCTATTTTTATTTCTCTTTATTTGAGTGTTCTGAGTCTAGATATTAATTAAGTGCTTGTGTTTAAGAACGGGTAAATACGGTCTCTGTGGGATACGATACTCTTACTTACCTAGATATTAGAAAAAACATCATGCACTTGTGGTACAATTTATTTGTTAATAAATAGTGTGTCAAATTTTTGGCGCCATTGTCGGGGATTGTTTATTTTGTTTGTTTTTATTCTAGTACTGCGTTAATAGGTTAGACATTTTTTTAGTTATTTTATTTTCGTTTCTTTTAGTTGTGGTACTTTACTTTTTCTTTTGGTGTTTTCAGATAGTGCATGATCACGAGATCAAAAGGACCCCTAGAGGTTTTTCTTAATTTGGAGCTTGAATCTACACTGAGATTATTGAGGAAAGAGTTGAAGAATAAAATGGCTAATCAATCGTAGAACAATCAGCCATAGGACAACTAGTCGCAGAACAATCAAGGAGCGACTACCCAAGACCTTTAATGCTAGTTAGAAGAGATGAGGAAGACGATGTGCCAGCATGAGAGACAACTGACATGAGACGCCAATGTCACTGTCAAAGACGTATTCCAGCAATCTGCCAGACCTGTTCGTGTGGTCAAGGGACCTGGAATCAATGCCGTCAATTTTGAGCTGAAGACTGGGTTGATTAATATGGCGCTGCAGAATCAGTTCGGCGGTAGTCAGACGGAAGATCCCAATGCTCAACCGTCACAATTTCTGGAGCTCTGTGGGACTATCAAGATCAATATAGTGCCGCATAATGCTATCAAGTTGCGCATATTCTCTTTTTCCTTGAGAGACAAGGCAAATACTTGGTACATATCGATCAATCACAACACAATCGACAGTTGGGAGGATCTCAGACAGAAATTTCTCTACAAGTTCTTTCCACCAGGAAATACTATCAAGCTGTAGGCCGAGATCACCCAGTTTGTATAGCTTCCAGATGAGTCGATTTATGATGCATGAGAGAGATACAAGGACATGCTGAGGATGTGTCCACAGCATGGTTTCACTGAGGCACAACAAGTGTGCCATCTTTACAAAGGATTCACTACAACCACAAAAACTGTAGTGGATGCTTATACTGGAGGATCTCTGTTGGCTAGAACTTCGAGAGATGCTATGAGGATATTGGAAGAAGTTGTCTCCAATAACTATCAGTGGCCATCTGAGAGATCCACAACAAGGAAGGTAGCTGCAATAGAAGTCGATGAGTACACCAAGATCAAGGCGGCGTTGGAGGCTGAGGTCAAAGACTTGAAGAATCATCTCTGAAGTTACACAAACTGTGTAGATATAACCATGTTCATGATCATGTGCATGTACATTGTCATGAACATGTAAGATCGGAAAGATAAATTGAAAGTAAATAAATGGCATAAGGTTGATAACCCTGTTTGATCAATTCATCTACGTTAGGGGGACTTCACAAGTCCGTGAGAAACAATCCACTACTCCGTTGCAAGGTTACGAAGGCTATTACATGATGACCTCCCGTCACTCGACCTCTTTCCTATGCTTTACAACCTCTTTCGATGGACTGAATTGTGAGATCCCCTAATAACCTAGACTCTCTTTAGTTCCCATAGAAAATCTCTCCCGAGACTCCTTTAAAAATATGCATGAAAGAATTTCAAACATAGACTAGACACACAATGATCACAAGGATCAAACCTTGTCTACCCGAATATTATATGCTTCAAACTTGAAGTCTTTTAGACTCTTTAGCTCTTGTGTATTCGTAAGCCTCTTGCCTACTAACTAGTCTGATTCCCATACTATTTATAAACACAAGACATAGCCTAAACACGGTAATCGGATTATCCTAATTTGAATCAAACTCTTATAAGGAAACTTTTCTAGTTTAATTATGACACCACCTAGTTAAAAGCCTTCCTTGAATATAACTCACCTACTTCCATCTTGATCTTCATCTTAAACAAGGCATCTTCTATTCTGAAACGTTCATCTTGAAAAGGCAGCTTCAACTCCTTGAAATTAGCTTGGCACGTTGTTTAGTGTTTATTTGTGCTGTTTTATTATAAGAATTTTGTGTCTTTAATGTGTGTGTTTCTATCATTTTTGTGTTATTTTTTATGTTGCTACCTTCACTTTTGCTCTTTTGGTGAGTTACACCAGATTTGCTCAAACTCCACGTTTTTCTCCCAAAAATGTGATTTTATGGCATAATAGGTGGAAAACTGGAAGCCCAGCTGAAGCTGAACTAGAGACACATGCAAGTTAATGTCCAACTGGAGCCCCAACTGATGAACCAAGCTGAAACTCCCAACTGATGGTAAACTCCAACTGAACTGAAGAGTCCAAACTGAAAAGCCAACTAGGAGTCCTAACTGAATTCACCAACTGAAGGTCCGAACTGAAAGCTCAACAGAACCGTCCAGCTAGAGCTCGAACTGAGGCTCCTAAACTGAGCAATAAACTGATCAGTTGAGCCCACATGTCACACGAACTGAAGACAACCGGAGCCAGAACTGGACAAGCCTAGCTGTCGCAGGAGACCCCAGCTAGCGCTGGGATGTGCCTTCAGCCAAAGATACCCCGCAAGTGCGGAGTGCCCGTCGGCGCTAGGATCCCTTCCCAGCCGGCGCTTAGGTGCTCTATCAGCGCGGGGTGTTTTGTTTCCAAACTATTTTCGAGTATTTGACGGACTAATTTTGAGTATTTAGTTCTTTAAAGCCATCCAACTACTTCACCATCCGAGAATTAAATGCCACACAGAGAGAGAGGCTTATTATCAGCTGGAGAGTTGGGGTAACCATCATTTATCATTCTTCTCATTATCATTCTCATCAACGACTCACTACCACTCTTCTCATCACCATTCATCATCCATTATCCTCAACGGAGGGAGTGAGACTCTCCATTCACCACCAGTTCATAAGCGGAGGGAGTGAGACTCTCTATTCACCACCAATTCGCAAGAGAGGAGAAGGGAGTGAGACTGTCCAACCAGTTTGGAAAGGAGAGAGTGAGACTCTCCAAACACCATCAGTTCGGAAGGAATGAAAAGATGATTAGTTTGAGGGGCATGACACCCTCAAACCGATCAGCTAGAGTTTGAAGGAGAAGGCAAGTGAGGGGAAGCTTGAAGCAGAGAAGGAAGACAGAGAAGAAGGGATCCAAAGCTCAAGCCAGGACTGGTAGCTAGGCTCGCTCGAAGATCTCCATTTCTTTGGTATTCCCTTTAAGTTTTAGTTCATTTATAGGGATTTGTCCCAAAAATTATCGAGACAAACATTCTTGTGTAAGTTGTATTTCATTTGTCTTTTGGTTTATGAAATGAAGAATTTGTATGATTTTTGTTTGGTATCTTGCATGATGAGGGGTAGTTCCATACATTAGAGGGTAGATAATCGATTTAGTTTCGATCCATGCTTGTGGTTGTGATTGTTAAACTTACTCATGTAATTTAGCTGATGGAGGTTTAGTGGATTAAGGTGAGAGTAAATGAAATTAATCCTCTTTATGGAGTCTATTGTACGTTTAAGGATAGTGAAACCAACTCGAATCAAGCTAGGAGAGAAATAAAGAGAGAATGTACACCCTAATGTTCGTTTTACAATCGTTCATTTCATTTTCATTGTTTGCTTGCTATTTACTTGCTATTGCTTTATTTGATTTAGTAGTTTCTAGTTCAAACCCTTCAAACCCTCGATTTAGAATGTTTAGGTTCACATTTAGATTCATGTATATGTTCACGTGTATAGCATATGAAGAGAATCACCATGTTAAGATTTTCTCGAGAGATACGACTCGGGTTAGCTCACCACCCTATAATCGACCCTATCCTCTTGCGGGTCCGGTTCGTAGTTTTTGCATGTGTAGTTAAATTGGGAATTAAACACACGTCTCTTGAAAACTGTCTGGACAACCATGTACATGATCATGTTCATGACACATGCTCAAGTACATTCTTCGATCTTCAATCGGATCGGGAGCAGAATGTTCATATCATAATGTCTAGAACATGGTCTTCAAACTTGAAAAACCAAAACCTTTGTGTTCTTTGAATTGCCATAAAGATCATGACAATCTAAAACACTTAGTGCATAAAGAAGGCACTAACAATGATGTAACCCAGACAATGAATCTAAGTTAAATCTAGAGGAAACGTAGCGGAAGACTTAAGGACTCGAACACGTCAGAATTAAGAAGGATTCAATCCGACTCTCTAGACTAAAAACTCGACTAAAAATAAGAACAAAGACTCGATTTTATGGCTGTACTTTAGACTTGATAAATAAACTCCTAGGATACCTAGATTGTGACATAAATAAGCAAAACACAAAACCAAACAAATAGATAAAAAGGGGTACGGATGTTTGGATGGAATTTAGAATGAAGATGGCTCGAATATGATTGGATGAGAGATGATAAATCTCATGACTTACTTGGAACAAGGTGGCGGATGAATTGTGACTGGTGGATGAAGGTTGATGGTGTCGTGTGTGGGTGTTGGTAGGATGGCCTTGCTCTCCCGTCTTCGGTAAGACGAAATGCAATTCTTCAAACAATTCTGGATAGGTCTAGCAACTTTCTCTTAGAACTTGAAGGACTAAAAAGAAGCTTTGAATAAGACTAATGATTTGCAAGATCAAAAGAATGCATAAAAGGGTGATCAACCAAAGGATCGTGAGACAATTGAAAATAAACTTCAAATATTAATCAACATCTGAGTAACAATGAAATAAAGATCCCCTATTTATAGCATAGGGTATGAACGAAAATCCTATTCTAAATAAAGTCCTAAGTGGATGAAAATTCTATGGAAAAATAAAGAGTTCTACCTTGTATAAAATTCTAAACAAGGTAATTCTAGAAAAGACAAAAAATTAAATAAATAAAATTCTAATCTAGATAAAAATAATTCCCAATTAAACTTGGGCCTTCAATCTTCAACTTAGACCTTTAATATTTCAAACCATGGGCTGAATTAATCTCCTCAAACTCGGCGCCCAAAACTCGAACAAATAATACCATGCACACGTCCAAATCTTCTCATTCTTCTTTCTAAGCTCTTGAATTCTTCATGCCTTGATCTTCTTCATCTTCAATGGACAACATAGCAATCCACTTGGGGCTGCCATGGTTTATTTCTTCTTCTTCCTTGGTTGGCATGGTCTCATTCTCATCAAACAATTTCCCTCTTTGTCTTTATTTGTTGGCAAATCAGCTCCATGTTTTTAAATAATACAATCTTCATCTAAAGAATCATGTACCTTAAAACATTCTTGAATGTCCCTTTGAACATTATATGATTGTGCTGTTTTTCACTCTTTTATTAGCTTGTATTTGCTCTGTTGTATTGCATTTTTTATCATATTCTTTTTCACTATCAGCAGTTTTAATTTTTTAGCAGATAAGAATCATAGTTTTGTAGATAAAAACATCTGTTCAAATATAATATCAATGAATTGATATTACAGAAATCAAGCACAAAAAAATATCTTGCAAAAAAAAAATGGATGCAAGATAATAAACTGAACAAGAGAAATTTTAAAAATTATCTAGCATTTACTTCCTCTATTTGCCATCGAGAAAGGCAAAGGAGTAAAAAGAGAACTACTCAAATTTGTCAGTTGCTTTCTCTTCTTCTTCGGCTTCAGATCCTCTTTTTGCATTATCGTCGTCTTCTTCAGTCTCTACAACCTCTTCAGCCTCTTTTTCTTCTTCAGTCAGTTGCTCATCTTCTGCAACTTCCTCTTTTGCTGCTTCTTCTTTTGCATCATCCTCTTCTGCCACTTCTTCTTATGCAGCTTCTTCTTGATCATCATGTCCTTCACCTTTGGATGTAGTCTGTGGAGATTCCTTCTGAGTGGCAGCTACATCAGTACTTACATGCTTATGCAAGTTGTGAAAATGTTCAGGTACATTAGCTGCTGGGGAGGAAAATTCTTCTCCAGATGAGAGTTCAGCTATCAATGCTTGAAACTTCATCTTCTCATAGGTATGCTCAGATATTAATCGAGCATAAAACTCCAGACTGTTCTCTAAAACCTTCAGTACAAGACTTTTTGATAAAGACTTTTTGGTAGATGCATTAACACCTTTCTTTGATACGATGAACTTTGTTAGTGCCTTTGTGACATCAATCTATTAAGATGGATTCATTAGCGTCACAAGCACTATGCTTGCTTATCAAGAGCTCTACATTGCTCTTGTTATAAGTGGTTAATTCTCATTCATCTTTATGGCAACTCATAAATCACTTTTGTATTTGGTTATTCCTAAGTACATGCCACTGTTCTGGACATCGTTCATCACAATATACGTGAATATGATTTGAACTTCTTGAAAATAGCTCAAAGAAAAGAGTTTGGATTGAGCTGAGAAGAAGATTGTTGTGCATCGTGACATAACAAGAGATTGTTCAACATGTTGTGTATTGGCAGCTAACTTTAGTGATAGCCTTAAGACAGTATGTGAACATACAAAAGATTCCGATGTGCTACCTGATGTGAAGATTCAAGATCAACAATGTACATTGCAAAGTACATGGACGTCTACATCTGATGAGAAGACTTAAAGATCAACAAAGTTCACTGGAACGTTCTTGAACGTTTACAGAAACATCCTTATCCAAATTATTCTTCCAAAGATCGATGGACCTGTTTAAGATTTTCAACCAAGAGAAGATTCAGAGATCTATCTAGAAGTTGTAATAAGAGTTTAAGACTGAAGTCAAAGGCAAAGTTCTATACATGGAAGAATTCCTAATATGGTTCGAGTTTGATCTCAGTTCTAAACAAGGAAAGTTTCCTTATTTATATTTGTTGGTCTAGGGGTGAGTCAGAATCAGTTTAGAGGGGGGGTGAATAAACTGATCCAAAAATTGAACAGTAGATGCGGAATATTCAGGGCCCATTTTGACTCACTGAGTTATCCATACTCTTAATAGATCAGTTAAGATGATCTGCTAGCTCGGAGTGCTGTGTGTGCTTGAGGTGTGTATTTCAAAACATACAACTGAAACTGAAAAGTAAAGCAGAGCACACAAGTAGTTTATAGAGGTTCGAAGCTCAACTTCTATGTCCTATCTTCCTTCCGCAGAAGGGCAATTCACTATGCAAGTGCAAAGTTTCTTTATTACAGTTACACAGTGAAGAAAGCTGTTGGACCTAGCTGACGGTGACTTTACGAGTCACGGATTCCTTTCTAATTGGTGTTGTCTCAGAAGCAGCGATCCAACGATAGCAGCCTCCTCAGCCAATTTCTGGTCGATAGCTCACACTTACCGATCTCAACTGCTCACTGAGACTTTAGGTGCTATTTTCCATCTTTACATGATTTTAGATCTCGCTCGATCTTCAAGAAAGCAGTCTTGAAACTGTTATCAACTGATGTGCTCCTTTGTGCGTCTGTGGCTTGAGCTGGGTAGGTGATCTTTGTAGAGCTTTGAACTGAGAGAGTTGCTCTGGCTAGAAATCTTCAACAACTAGCTTGATGAGCGATCTGGCTCCTTCTCTTCAGTTGGACTTTTGCTTCTTCTGAGTTTTTGAGCGTGAGGCTTTAGTGCTTTGGCGAACATCTTCACTGAAAGTCTTAGCGGCGTCAAAACTTCTCAAGTCAAAAGTCTCTGATCACCTTCTGGGTTGCTCACCTTTTATAAATGAGTGGCTGGTGACCGTTGATGATCACTGTGTGATCATAAATGATAAATCCATTGAGGGGCTTTCATTTAAAGATAGCCGTTGAATAGCCTTTGCTCTTCTGACGAGCTTTTGTTCCAAGATCTCGGTTGCATTAACTTTAAGATCTTCTTTGGCTTATCTGAAATTTGAATTTCAGTTATGGCTTCTGTCTTGATCTTTAGTTCTGAGCTTTGTCTGGCAGTTGGAATCTTCAGTTCCTCGTCTGTCAGTTCTGCGCTTCTCTTGGCTATTTGGAAAGCTTCAGTTAAGATCATCTTCAGCTGGCGGTTCTGGACTTAGGCTTGATGCCTCTGAGCTCCAGTTTGATTTGCTTCAGCTGGTAGTTTGAACCAGTGTTCTTCAGCTAGCATTTTGGATTTGTATCCCTTCAGCTGGAACTTCCTTGGACTGGTCTTCAGTTTGATTGCTGGTGCTTCATCAGTTGGACTTCAAAACTGATGCGTCTTCAGCTGGTATCCTTCGAACTGGTGCTTCTTCAGCTGGGACTTCAATCTTCAGCTGGGACTGCTTGAGCTGGTATTTCCTTCAGCTCAAACTGATGTAGTCTTCAGCTGGTATTGTCCTCTCTTCGGCTAGTGGACTTCATCAGTTGATATAATCATGAACTGGCATGTTCATTAGTTCAGATTAATATGTTCTTCAACTGGTATTTCTTCAGCTAGGAATGGTCTTTGAACTACATATCCTTCAGTTCTGACTTGATTTCTTCTTCAGCCGGTATTCTCTTTCAGTTGGAACTTTCCTTCAGCTGGGACTTTTCTTCAGCTGGTGCTGGGCACTTCTGAACTGGTGCCTTGAACTGGTAGCTTCAGCTGGTATTCTTCTTCAGCTAGGAGTGGTCTTTGAACTGGCATATCCTTTAGTTCTCAACTGTAGACTGATGGCATTTGGTACTTCTCTTGATGGTATCTGCAACTATCAGTTTTATCTTGCTAATTGATCTAGCAAACTACAGTTTCTTTCTCATAGCCCTTTGTGGCTGGATATTTTTCTTTTTCTCTCTATTCTTTTCTCTCTCTTATCTTTTTTTAGCTCTTGGTTGGTTTCTCTCTTTTCTCTTTTCTTTTCTCTCATTTTTCTTTTCTCTCTTTTCTTTCTCTCACTTGGATTGATCATTTCTTTTGGCTTTGATAGCTCGATTTTTTTATATGATCATCCTTAGTTTTCTACTTGATATCCTTTTAGTTTTTCAAAGCTCTTTGCATATTTTGACATATTTTGACATCTCATCAAAGCCCCTTGTCAGAAAAACCCTTGATAGTTTTTCCTAACAATTTTTCCCTTTTTGATGATGTCCAAAACATGGCAAAATTGAGCAATGATGGAAAAACTGATTAAGAAATTTTTGAATTGTGTAACAAAGACACAATCAAGCAAGAAAACTTGAGTAGCTAAGAAACTGATTATATAAACTGATTAGATCTCTTTCAATCTATAACAGCTTGTTTTTATTTTTCTTCTTCTTCTTCTTCTTCTTCTTCTTCTTCTTCTTCAGTTTCTAGCTCTTCAGCTGCTGCGCTTCTTCAGCTGGTACTTCATCTTCTTCTTTATCTATTCCACTAGTTGCTAGGCTCTCCTCTTTCTCTAGCACTAGCATTCCTCCATATTTCTCCCCAAACTTCCCCCTGAGACAGATGTCTCTCATCTCTGGCAGCTCTTCTCCAGACAGCTCCCCAAACTTCCCCCTGAGGCTGATGCCTCTCTTCTCTAGCAGTTTCTACAGTCCTCAATACTTCCCTCTGAGGCTGTACTTCTTCCTGAAACTGCAAGGGTTCCCCCTGAATCTCATCCCAGAGACTAAAAAACTTTCTTCCTTTATCCTTCTCAATTTTATCTTTCTCTTCTCCCTTTTTGGCATTATCCAAAATGGTGTCTATGTGCAGATCAAATGATGGAATGAGAACATGCGGTAAAAAGCTAAATGTGGTAGCTAAGTTACCTTCAAGTGGAGAGGGGTATGGCTGTTCTCTTGGCGGTGAGGGTAGCCAGTTGGATGCTTCTTCTGTTGGCATGAACTGCCTTAGATCTGGCAGTAGAGACTGAACTTGAGGTTCAGTTGTCATCATGGCCAAACTTGGGAGAAGTTCTTCAGTTAGAGGTGGGTGGTTGAACTTAATCGATGTGGAAAATGAGTTGGATGGTTCTGTGAATGGCAGTGGAGCTGCGGCTGGTACTCTATATCAGATTCGATGGATCATTAAATCCATAATCTCAGAGAGAGTGGGAGTAGCCGTCAATGGATTATTCATCCAGTTCCTGCTCCAGATACCTTCTTAACTCCAAAAGCGGTATCCCTTCCTGTCTAGCAGTTCAAACATAACTGCCTCATCAACTTGATATCTCCAGAGTGACCATCTGAGATATCTCGTTAGTTGATTGAAGAGACCAGAGTCATAACTCTCGATGAGATGAAATCTGCTTAGCAGATTGTTGAAAGTTTTGTTGAAGATTTCTTCAACACCATCCATGAAGTTATTTTTAGCTGATGCAGACTCAGCTGGCGCAGTTGATTCCGTTGTCATGTCATTATCTGACATGATCTGCTTTCCTCGACTGTTGGAGGTCGGTTCAGTCAGAGTGGAGGGGCCTTCTTCAGCAGTGTACTGCCTCCTTGATCGCTTGCCAAAAGGCTTTAAGTTCTTTATTTTTTTGACAAAAATTATGGGGAGATAATCTCTGATGTCTAGCAACTTGCCTCTTTGATGGAGAATTTGGATCTGATCAGTTATGATCATGCTGATCCAGTTGAGAAACCCCAATTTCTCCATGAATGTTCCAGTTTGATGGTCAAAACTGACCTTGCGAACATTCAGGCACAGTTGTGATAGCACATACGATGCCCAGTCAATTTGGCATCGGTTGTAGATGAGTGCCATCAGATGAGCATGTTCAACGTTGAAGTAAGTATAGTCTAGATTGCCTCTCAAGTAGTGGATGACTATATCAAGGAGTTGGATGAACTCCGACCGAAGACTGTCTTTCGGTCTGTGTGAGTAGTCATTTTGCTTAACTCCTGGGTTAGTCCAAAGACTCCACAATTCTGCTTGGTTAGGCATGGCTATCGAGCCTGCCTGCTCACCTGCTCCTAGAAGATGAAGGGACTCTATCAAAGTTTCCTTGGAGATCACGTTCGGATATCCTCTGACTGTTTAAATAATGTTGCCATTTTCCGCGACTTAGGAAAATATGTAGAACTCGATAACTAATTCAGAAAAGTATCATATAAACCTTGGACCACTTGTGAGAAACTGAAAGAGTTCAGTTTCCTCCGTTGCTGAGACCAAGTGATGAAACTCATCAGCTTTTAAGACTCTCCATCATGAAGTCCAGGTCAATGAACTTGTCTCTTTTCAAGTTGAGAGAAAGCCTGGCTGGATTGATGTATTGAGTGGGCAAGTCCATTCTACAAAGAAAGAGAGTATTTCAGAGAGATTGAATGGATTATAGAGAGAGAGATGCAAAGCAAATGCAAGGAGTGTTTAGACAGATATGTGATCTTTGATTGATATCTCCCTAGCATTTAAAAGAAGATTTGCATGCATGTACTTCGAGTTGCATTCGAGTACTCTCAGTTGATCAGTTAATGGATTTGACTGATGTGCAGCTGGCTTAAATGAGATGATCATCTCAGCCGTCCTTAAGTTTAGCTTAGCTTTTAAATCAGCAGTTGAGATTTCATTCATTTGAAAATGGGGTAGTTGCCATAAATAGCAAATATTTTCTTGCAGGATTTTGCTATATATATATATATCTCTCAGGCCATCAACTCACTTTCTACTTTAGTGGTTGAGTTTGCGCAGTAGCATTAAAAACTC
Organism: Perilla frutescens; assembly: GCA_026008535.1. Lineage (NCBI taxonomy): Eukaryota > Viridiplantae > Streptophyta > Magnoliopsida > Lamiales > Lamiaceae > Perilla > Perilla frutescens. The sequence continues at coordinate 64,095,526 of BRKX01000003.1, read as the reverse complement.
GCTATCTTGAGAGATCTCCCATTTGAAAATTATGCTCGTTAGATTATCAAAAATTAATCACAATGACAATAATTTTATTAAGAATAAGCTTAAAGAATAATCGTGATATGCTCCGTGCTAAGGAGGTGTCGGATCCGATCAAGGTACCTGAAGGACCCGTGATGCAATCACGAGCTAAGAGGTTTAAGGAAAGCCTCAACGGGTTCATACGAGAGGTTTGGGAACAAGAGGCGTCAAGGAAACCCATGGAAGGAGCCAAGGAGGGGGAACCAAGCTGGAAGGTGTTGATATCGGCACAAGGTTATCAAGGGTTGGAGTTAAAGTGCATTGCATGAAGATGAAAATCAGTCGGTATGCCCATACCGCACGCGATAGTCAGTATGCCCATACTGACTAGGAGTAATACCGGTCCTTAATATTTTAGTTAAGGGGATTGATTTATTAGACTATAATATTTATTTAGTCATATTTTTATTTATTTTATTTCTTAATTTTCGTTCATTAAGAGTTATAGTTTGACTAGGATTTATTTAAGGCAGGTTCCTACCTTGAATAGGATTCTAGTTAGGCAGTTTCCTAGTCTAGATAGAATTCTTTTTGGAGCAGATTTTTAAGTCCTTTTAGCATTAGATTTCGTCCATCCCTACACTATAAATAGGGATCCATTGTGAACATTATTCAACACACCATTATTGAATTCAGTTATAAACTTGTGAGTTTATTTTCTCTCTAGAGAACTTTTATCCGAATTTCATAATATTTGTGAGATTCAATTTCGACTTATCAAACGAGTTCATCATCCTCGCTTGTGGCGTCTACATCCAATCCAAGTTCATGTTTCCAATTGATCATAGGTTACGAATTCTACTAATTCGTGGTTCAACATCATTGTGAGGTTAGGGTTTGGATCCATCCATCCAAATCGGTGAAACTGATACAAGTCCTGGGAAGTTCTATAGCTTTCTTTGTCGTGTGCCGGTGAGGATCGCATCAAGTAGTATCAAAGCTTCGGCTTTGTATCAGGTTTTATCTATCCTTTAAATTTTGTCCTTAAATTTTCGTTCCTTATATAAAAAAAAAGCCGTTCACTAAAAAAAAAGAGGCGTGAACAGTACCGTGAACAGTACACGTGAATAGTAAAAAAAAAATTTGTTGTTCCATCTTAGTTTTTCGTTCTTGTTGGATTTTGGAGACGCATTCCGTTATTTGGTTGTTGAACCTTAGATAGGTCGTTTGAATTGATTCGGATATTTTTTATTTTTGGATTTGATTTCTTTGGAGAGGAAATTGAGAGTTTAGACATCCGTAGAAACTGAGTGCATAGATAATTGTAGGAGTTTTATTGTATAGAAACCTGGTAGGAATTAATTTGTTCAGGTTTTCATTTTTATTTTCGTTGTAATATATCTTTTGAGTTCATTTGATATAAAAAAAAGGCCGAAAAAAAGAGCAAAAAAAATGTCTAAGAAAAATGTAGGTACTGAAGGTAACACCACTGGAGGTTCAGAAGGAGAATTAAACCCGGCGTTCGATTCAAATACCGTGGAGGCCCTACAGCAGCATCTATCAAAGCTGCTCAAAGCTGAAATGGAAGTGTTATATGAGTGGATCGACAAGATGGAGGAGTCAATACAGGAGCAATCACAACCAGCTCCCTGAGAGAACCGTGGAGGTCGAGGTGGAAGAGGCGGACGTGGAAGAATAATCAAACCAATACGTTATCCACATGTCAAACGACAACGAAGAGGATATGAAGAGTTTGAGGAAGATGAGAATGAGGAAGATAGACAGTCGGCGACTGGAGACCGAAGGAGAGGCAGAGCCCGAGAAGATGACGACTTGGGCAACATAAAAATGAATGTACCTTCGTTCAAAGGTACAAATGATCCAGCCGCATATCTGGAGTGGAAGCACAAGATGGAGATGCTATTTGACTGCCACAACTATTCAGAGTTGAAGAAGGTCAAATTAGCGGTAGTGGAGTTTTCTGATTATGCCATCAATTGGTGGGACCAATTAACCATCAGTCGACGGCGCAATCGGGAAAGACCATTGGAGACGTGGGACGATCTGAAATCATTGATGAGAAAAAGGTTCGTGCCTAATCACTACTACATAGAGCTTTACAACAAGCTCCAAAGCTTGAGGCAAGGTACGAACAGTGTGGACGAGTACTACAAGAAAATGGAGGTTGCGATGATTCAAGCAGATGTGGAGGAGGATAGAGAGACCACCATGGCTCATTTTCTTGCAGGTTTGCATAGGGAGATCCGGGAGGTGGTGGAGTTGCAGCAATATGTGGAGATGGAAGATGTGCTACAAATGGCGATAAAGGTAGAGAATCAACTCAAGAGGAGGGGTAACTCGACTCGAGAAAATTCATCTACGTGGAAGTCTAACTCGACTTCTAATTCTACCCCATGGAAGTCGGCAAGCCAAGGCAAGAAAGAGGAGAAGCAGCCGTTCACCAAGCCGAAGTAGGAAGCAGTGGCGGTGACTGCAACCAATCATCAGGAGACGTCCGGGAGCCGAAACCGAGACATCAAATGCTTCAAGTGTCAAGGTCGAGGTCACATAGCCAATCAATGTCCAAACCGGCGTGTGATGATTTTGAAGGATAATGGGGAGATCGTGACGGATGATGAGGAGGTTGATCCGGAGATGCCCGGATTGTCGGAATCAAGCGAGGAGGAGGAGGAGTACACAGCACCCGAGTCACTTGTTTTGGTTGCACGCAAGTCTCTAAGCTTGCACACCAAAAGTGTTGATGAGGCACAAAGGGAGAACATATTCCATACCCGATGCCACATCAAGGATAAGGTATGTAGTATGATTATCGATGGTGGAAGTTGTACTAATGTATCTAGTGTTGTGATGGTGACCAAGCTAGGATTGCCAATTCTCAAGCATCCTAAGCCATACAAGCTACAATGGTTGAACGACAGCGGAGAGACCAAGGTAAACAAGTAGGTGCGAGTGCCATTTTGGATTGGCAAATATGAAGACGAAGTGCTTTGTGACGTAGTACCCATGCAAGCCGGACACGTCTTGTTGGGACATCCATGGCAATTCGATAGGAAGGTGACTTACGATGGCTACACAAACAAGCACTTTTTTGTACTTAACAAGAAGACGGTGACACTAGCTCCTCTAACACCTTCACAAGTGTATAAGGATCAAGTGAAGCTACAAGAAGAAGCTGAGTCTATGAAGAAGAAGGAGCGGGCGGCGGTGGCTATTGAGCCGAAGGAGAAAGCCTGAAGATCTTGTTTTGCCACGGCAAGTGACATCAAGTGGGCCGTGCAAAATGAGAAGTCCATGTATTTGATGGTCCGCAGAGATTTGCTACAAACTAACAAAATTGACAAGTCTTTGCCAAGTCCTATTTTATCTCTCTTGCAGGAATTTGATGATGTGTTTCCCGAGGAGAAGTCAATCGGTTTGCCATCAATAAGGGGAATCGAGCACCAAATTGATTTTGTGCCCGACGCCACTTTACCCAACCGGCCGACGTACCGAAGCAACCCTGAGGAGAAAAAGGAGCTCGAAAGATAAATCCACGAGCTGTTGGAGAAAGGCCAAGTGAGGGAGAGTTTGAGCCCATGTGCGAGCCCGGTCTTGCTCGTGCCCAAGAAGGACTCATCCCTTCGTATGGGTGTCGACTGCAGAGCCGTCAACAACATCACGGTAAAGTATCGACATCCTATACCCCGTCTTGATGACATACTTGATGAGTTGCATGGTGCTTGTGTATTTTCTAAGATTGATGTACGTAGTGGGTACCATCAAATTAGAATTAAAGAGGGAGATGAATGGAAAACGGCATTTATTACTAAACTTGGATTATATGAATGGTTAGTTATGCCGTTTGGGTTAACAAATGCTCCTAGCACTTTTATGCGTCTTATGAACCACGTTCTACGTGCTTTCATAGGTAGATTTGTTGTGGTTTATTTTGATGATATATTGATCTATAGTAAAATTGTGGATGAGCATGAAGATCATTTGAGGAATGTTTTACAAGCTTTAAGGAAAGAACAATTGTATGCTAACCTTAAAAAGTGCACCTTTTGCACCGATAGGGTTGTTTTCCTTAGCTTTGTTGTGAGTGCAGATGGAGTGTAGGTGGACAAAGAGAAGGTGCGAGCCATCCAATATTGGAGAGGTTCGGAGTTTTCATGGATTGGTGAGTTTCTACCGCCGTTTTGTGCCACACTTCAGTAGCATTGCAGCCCCAATGACTGAGGTGATAAAAAAGAACGTGGAGTTCAAATGGGGGGGAGCTCAAGAACGAGCTTTTCAAACACTCAAGGAAAAATTAACACACCCACCGGTACTATCTCTTCTTGACTTTTCTAAAACTTTTGAGGTTGAGTGTGATGCTTCCGGTGTTGGTATTGGTGCAGTTTTGATGCAAATGGTTCGACCAGTTGCATACTTCAGTGAGAAGTTAGGAGGCGCCACTGCAAATTACCTGATGTATGATAAGGAGTTGAATGCACTAGTGCGGGCATTGCAGACATGACAACATTACTTGTGGCCCAAGGAGTTCGTGATCCATACCGACCATGAGTCGTTGAAGCATTTGAGGGGGCAACATAAGTTGAACAAAAGACATACAAGATGGATGGAATTCATCGAGACATTTCCATACGTCATCAAATACAAGCAAGGTAAAGAAAATGTAGTAGCCGATGCATTGTCTAGAAGGTACGCGTTGCTTTCTACTTTGGATGCTAGATTACTAGGTTTTGAGTGCATTAAAGCATTATATGTTGATGATGATGATTTTATGGATATTTATATTGCATGTGAGAAATCTGGATATGGAAAGTTTTATAGGTAAGATGGTTATTTGTTTAGGGAGAATAAATTATGTGTGCCTAACCGTTCCATGCGTGAGTTATTATTATTGGAATCACATGGTGGGGGTCTTATGGGGCATTTTGGAGTAGCTAAGACTTTATCTGTCTTGCAAGAACATTTCTTTTGGCCTCATATGAAGCATGATGTGGAAAAATTATGTGCTAAATGTGTTACATGTCGACAAGCTAAGTCTAGAGTCAAACCACATGGTTTATACATGCCTTTGCCTATTCCTACATCGCCTTGGATTGACTTATCTATGGATTTTGTGTTAGGATTGCCTAGGAGTAAACGTGGTCATGATTCTATTTTTGTGGTTGTTGATAGATTTTCTAAAATGACGCATTTTATTGCATGTTCTAAGTCTAATGATGCGTCGCATATGGCCGATTTGTTCTTTAGGGAAGTTGTGCGTTTGCATGGTATGCCTAAAACAATTATGTCTGATCGTGATGCTAAGTTCTTGAGTTATTTCTGGAAAACTTTATGATGTAAGTTATGTACTAAACTGTAACAGCCCGGTCCCGAGATAGGGATTAACGAATGGGGACGGGGTGTTATTAAGGGATTTAACGAGTAAATTCAGAAGATTAACGAAGAAGTTTAAGAATAAAGGTACGCTTTGAAGATAGTTGATGATACTCGGGTTTACTTGATTAGGAAGGACACATGCTTTAGCAGAATAAAACGGCTAACTAATCAGATACCAGCAAGCATAAGCTCTTTTATAGGTGAAAGAAGATCATACTCGAAAAGCGGAAATAAACTTAATATGCATCTTATATATATAATCGTCTGGGAATATTCTTAGAATCTCGAATATTCATAATAGAACCTTGAACGAAATTTAGAAAGAGTTAATCAGAGTAGCAGAACATATAATGGGATTTTAAAGAAACTTATATAATAGCAAAACAATCTTGGCAGCCAACCCACATCCACAGCCACCATCATCCTCATCATCTTAACCTGAAAACATTTGAAAAAGAGGGCGTGAGCACTAATGTACTCAGTGGGTTTTTAATGAAAACTTCTTTAATAACTTAAGAAATATCCAACAATGAACTGGCGGTATATGGAGAGCAAAACGCAAAAGCCCTCTCCATATCCGCAAAACTTTTTCTTTACTTTTGGGCCCAACCTTGGCTCAAACCTGATGTCAACTGTACCCTTAGGTATGCCATGGGATAGAAGAGGGGTTACCTCAAATATCCGAATGAGTTTGCGAGGGAAAAACCTAGCAGTGACTTACTCTAATGATCCTGAGCTCAAATCCTGCTTAAGTGAAAACTAAGTTCCTTCTCTTCCTATTCTTGCTAGCAATACCAAGCTTAGAACAATGTCTAATGCTAATACCTTATTACTACATGATCTCGGCCTACAAAGGGTTAAAGCTACCCTAACAAGGCACGTCCTTAATCCTTAACTATACGAGATTTTAACAAAGCATAAACATTCAAATACGAGAAAATGAACGCGGATAAACATCGATTGCAAATAAAGCAATTCTAAACACCTCATACTAGCATAAATTGTAAATAAACAATTCTAGCATATCTAAACATACTTGAGAGCTCACTTAACTTATACTGACTTCCTTTACTTTGTCTAACTCAAATAACAATTCAACATAATCATGCATATAACTTCTTTTATTTCTTTCCTTTCCTTGTACAGAGATCGATCAGGCAGAGCAAAAATGCTTTATTAGATATTTCATTAGCCCTATATGCTTCTAGAGCTTATTAGCTCAAACTTTAGATGAGTATAGATTTACCCACCTCGATTACTGGACAGAAGATGAAGCAACGAGCTGAAGATCCTTCTCCGATTTCCTATGAGGCTCACTTCCTCCTATAAAAGTCGAATCATCGACTTAGCGACCTTCTTTGAAGAAGTCGACTATCTAAAGCGAGAAATAATGATATTTTACTCGAAGACTAAAATCTAAGACTTATTTACAGATTGCACGACTTTACGACTTTATAAATTTCGAAAAGAATTTATTTAAAGAACATCTCAACTTGATTTCCCAATTTTTAGACAAAGAATAACTTGAATAGATTACTCAAAATAAATTAAGAATATCTTGATTGCATCTCTAAAATTTAACTTGAAAATAATTTGGAAATAACACGACTTGAAAAGCTTGAAAAACTCGGGAAGAGGGTACGGAAATAGCCGAAAAGAAACGGCCGAAAAACAACACGGAGAAGGGGGAGGGGGCGCCACGGGGCTACCTTGCCCAGCGGGCTACCCGCCGCCGCGGGGCCGACTAGCCCTGGCGGGCTCCCCCGCCCCCGGCGGGCTCGGCGCGGCCGTGGGGGGTGTGGCGCGGCGGCGCTCACCCCCCCCACGGGGCTCTCTCTCTCCCTCTTTTCTCTCTCTCATCATCTGGGTTCCTTTCAACGTGTTCTTCAACTGTTCTTCGTGTTCGTTGATCTCTTCGACGAACACGAAGAACAATTAACCCGAATTTTTATAAAAATGACGTACTTGAATTTAACATGCAGTAACATGCTTTTAACTTTAAAAAGAATTTTGGCATTATAACGACGTAAACACGATAATCCTCTTTAAATATTTAGAATAACGACGAAATCTCTAAATATAGCTTGAACGGATTTTAAACGAAATAAACAGGGCTAATCTCAAGAATAATAACGATATGAATAAAGCGAGAAATACAACGTAAACGTTATTAACTTGGAACTTCAATAAAAACTGAAATATAACTTAGACGGAAGGTAAACGAGCAATAATGAAGAACGCGAAGAACGTAAAGAACGGAAAGTAAATGCGGAATTTTAAAGACGGAAAAAGAAATAGAGATCGAGACCGACGAACAAGAATGGACGGGGTTAGGTGCGTCGAAGGAAAGTGGCTAGCTCGGCGTCTCGTCGAGTTGCAACGGCGGCAGAGCCGCCTACTACAACCTAACGGCGCCCCTAGCACCTTCCCTCTCCACATCCCTTCCACGCCACTCCGCTCGTCGTTTTGAAGAACACTCACGACGAACACTTTTTACTTTGACAGAACCTTATCGGCTTTCAAAGCTTCTCGCCCTCTCGATTTAGAAGTGAAATAGATGACAAATGAGCAATAAAAGCTAAAGGGGTGGCCTTGTATTTATAGGAAAAGCTTTGACTTCCAAGGGAAGCCACTTCAGTGCAAGAATACTGCAAAAGTTACCCCGGGTTTGGTTAAAAGCTGCTTTATTCGATGTCAAGGTCCAAATGACTTCAGACACGAAATCTAAAAATACCGGGTGACTCGTTGGCTCGAATACTAGTGAACCAACTTGATTCGTGAAAAAGACGGGGTCGTCTGAAGAAAGACGAGCAAAGATTCCCTTTTTGGAATTACTTTTTACTATTCACTCATATTGACAGATTTTGCTCCCGAGCGTTCGATTGACCTCAGAATGGTAATCCGTGAACGCCAACGGAATCCTTGGGTCATTTCCCATAAGAGGGGCCTGACAGAACTAGACTCGGATCAACGAGGAGGATTTCGTAAATTTCTTAAAACACGAATGCACGCAAAAGTTACTATTCATTCATCTTTTAAATACGCTTTTCATCACCGGGAACTCAATTGACTTCAGAATTAAAATCCAAAAACACCGGCATACTCCTTGAGTTAAAACCTTTCTAACGAGACCACGAATGGCCATAAAAGAATTAAGATCAAATTTTCTGAAAAGATGATTTTCACGAAAACTGACCCTTAAAGTCGTGACTGACATCTGACCTCAATTAATCTTAATTAAATTTCTTCCTTAACTTCTTAATTATCATTAAGAATCCTCTAAACCTTAATTGAAAATCTGGGGTGTTACATCCTACCCCCCTTAAAGAAATTTCATCCCGAAATTTACTAACCATGATAAACGATATCAGGGTACTTTTTGAGTAGCTCGGATTCGAGCTCCCATGTTGCTTCCTCTGAACCATGAAGGTTCCAGATCATCTTTACAAGATGGATCTCCTTGTTCCTTAACTTCTGGATCTTTTGACTCACAAAGGCCTAGGGCTTCTCTTCGTAGGCTAAGTCCTCATTCAGGACTATCTCTTCCTTGCAAATCACGTGCTTTGGATCAAACACGTACTTTCTCAACATTGAGACATGAAAAGACTTCATGAACATCACTCAGGTTGGGTGGTAAGGCCAACCTGTAGGCTACTTTATTCACCTTTTCTAAATCTCAAAAGGTCCAATAAATATGGGCCTTAACTTGTTTCGTTTGGCAAAACGAACCTCTCCTTGACGGAGACATTTACAAAAGTACTATCTTTAATGTCGAATCTCAGTTCCATTCTCCTTTTATCTGTATAAGCCTTCTATCTGTCTTGAATTTCCTTGATTTGCTCATGAACAAGCTCGATCTTCTGGATCGCTTCCGGGACCATCTCAGGTCCAAGTATCCTTCTCTTTCTAACTTCGTCCTAATACAAGGGCGATTTACTCTTTCTTCTAAACAGGGCTTCATAAGGGCCATGCCGATCGATGACTGGTAGCTGTTGTTGTACGCAACCTTTATCAATTACAGTAGCTCCTCCCAGCTACTTCTGTGATCGATGAATACTCCTATAAGCATGTCTTCTAGATTCTGAATAGTCCTCTAGGACTGGCCATTCATCTGAGGATGAAATGCCGTGCTGAAATTGAGATTTGATCTCATTGTCTCTTGTAAACTCCTCCAAAATCTTGACATAAATCTCGTATCACGATCCGATATAATCGAGACCGGCACATCATGCAATATGCACAAATTTCCTATCATACATCTGGGCTAATTGATCTAGCCCATGATAACAGCAATAAGAGGTGCTGCTTTCGATAATCGATTCACGATTACCCAACTAGCGGTATTCCACCACTTAGACTTTGGTGATCCTTCCACAAAGCCTATACTACTATGATCCTACTTCCATTCAGGAATTTCTATGGGTTGGAGCAACCAGAAGGTTTTTGATGCAAGGCTCCACTTGTCGACAAATCAACACCTTTCTACGAAGGCGGCTACTTTTCTCTTTATGTTATTCTGCTAGAAGTTCTTTTTGAGGTCTTGATACATCTTGGTGCTTCCGAAATGTGCTGTATGTGGCTTGTCATGTGCCTTGCACATGATTTCCTCCTTTAGTTCTTTCTTGCTTGGCACACAAAGCTTTCCTTTGAATAAGAGCGCTTTATCGGCGGCTTCTGCGAAGTCTTGCGTGCTATCTATTCGTGCTTCTAGGATTTTCTTCTTGAGAAACTCATTTCGTTTCCAAATCTTAACTATCCTTTGTCTCGGGTCGGGATGAGCGACTATCGTGGTGATTTGTGCTTAATTGATTGCAGGTGGTATTAGCACCTCGATTCTTAACTTCTTGAATTCCTATCAAAGTTTCTTCTTAACTTGAGCGAGTCCTAACTCTCCCTTCTCCTTCCTACTTAGGGCATCAACTACCACATTTGCCTTACCTGGGTGGTAGCGAGTCGTACGGTCCTAATCCTTTACAAGTCCTAGTTATCTTCTCTGTCTTGTGCTAAGATCCTTTTGCTTGAAGAAATACTTTAGGCTCTTGTGATCTTGAGAAGAGTCTTACACTTGGCTCTGTAGAGATAGTGCCTTCAGATCTTCGGCACATAGATAACCGCTGCTAGCTCTAGGTCATGCGTGAGGTAGTTCTACTTGTGATTCTTAAGCTGCCTTGAAGTGTAAGCGATCACATTTCCTCTCTTCTTTAGTACGCATCCTGATCCTTTTCTCGACGCATAAGCATAAACCAAGAAATCTTCATTTTCTTCCGAAATGGCCAATCATCGGGCTTGTGGTTAACATCTTCTTTCTGGAAACTTTCCTTGTACTCGGCGTCCACCTAAACTTGAATTCCTTCCTCAACACTCGCGTCATAGCCTTAGCTATTGACGAGAATCCTTCGACGGATCTACGATAGAATCCCGCAAGTCCTAGAAAACTTCCTATCTCATTCACGTTCCTTGGAGACTTCAAGTTGCTTGCAGCTTCAATCTTAGCTGGATCTACTTTGATTCCTTCTACCGAAACCATATGACCCAGAAACATAACTTCTTTAAGCCAAAGCTCACACTTACTAACTTAGCATAAAGCCTTTCTCTTCTTTAACTGCTCCGGCACCACCCTTAGGTGCCCTTGATGCTCCTCTTCATCCTTTGAATAGATGAGGATATTATCTATGAAAACTAGCACAAACTTATCTTAATACGGATAAGAAGGGTTCATTAAATCCATGAACATTGCTGGGGTGTTGGTCAATCCGAACGGCATTACCACAAACTCGTAATGCCCAAAGTGAGTCCTAAAAGCAGTATTAAGAATATCCTCCTTTCAGATCTTCAACTGATGATACCCAGATTTTAAGTCTATCCTTGATAAGACACTTGCTCCTTTAAGCTTGATCAAAGAGATTATCTATTCTTGGGTGAGGGTATCGATTCTTAATAGTCAACTCATTAAGCCTTCTATAGTCGATGCTCATTCTCAATGTGCCATCCTTCTTCTTCACGAGCAAGATTGGAACTTTCCGAGGTGACACTCTAGGTTGGATAAAACCTAGGTCTAATAACTCTTGCAGTTGAACCTTGAGTCCTTGCGACTCCTTAGGCGCCACTCTGTAAGGGGCTTTTGACTGGTGCAGGTCCTGGTTCTAAACCGATAGCGGATTCCACTTGCCTATAGGGTGGTAGTTCTGATAGATCCTTTTGGAAATACGTCTTCAAAATTTTCTTGTGCTTGAAACGCCTTCTATTGCAAACTCTCCTTCCTCTTTCTTCGTTGCAACCGTTTTTCGATGGTATTCTGCCTCTGCTGGGAATCACCGTCACTTGCAGGCGTAAAGATTGCGTGACTTGACCTTGAACGTAAGCTCAGAGCTTATTTGACGTCATTCCTCAGATTGCCTCTTAATACTGGACGAGCTGAAAAATCGCTTTTAGAGATTCGCATCCTACTAGAAGGGCACTAGCTATCATACTTGGATTCTCCTTCCTATTGGGACTACTTCCTTTTATTCTTCCAAAGGAATATTGCTTTATACTATCTGCTCTAATCAAGAATCCACACTCAAGCTCTATGAGTGGGAGCAAAACAAAATGATTGCCTCTAAGTGAGGACTTTATTAATTCTTTAACAAGTTCTAAAAGCTGGAAGGGATATAACACTGGGTTACTTAAAAACATTGCTTTTCAGAGGACTTATAAACTCAAAAGGGGTTTTGCGTGCAGCAAACGTATGGGAGACAATCGATGATTAACAACTGAGAATTGTATTAAATATTTGCAAAGGCGTTAGCATATCTTTGACAAGAGAATGCTATCACTGATTCTGGATGATTAAAGAAGTATCATCAAAAGATTATAATTTGTCCAAAAGGATAATCAAATGATATATGTATGAAGAATTTCAATTAATATGAAGCTATTGAAAGGTGATTGTTTTAATTGATACGAGAATGAATGAATAGACTCATCAAAACTTCTTATCTCACTGAAACTTTTAATCTACCACTTCTAGGTCTATCTGCTTAACGATCTTCTTCAGGTTCTTTCTCTTTCTTTCCTTGATCTTCACGCATCTTCTTCTTTACTAGGTTGCGATGAAATAGCATGAGTCGGTTGGTCTTCAATTAGCTACACTTGGCTGGAAAAGGTGACATACGGGAATCACTTTCACCTATTAGAAGGGATACAACAATCGACCTGATCTATACACGTTTTTCACAAATGCGGGGTATGTCTTGATAACTGGTCGAACTCTTGATTATACGTTGGCAATGTCTTCTTTCCTTACTTCTAGTTCCAGATCTCTACCTCCTTTGCCTTATGATCAGTTCGGGGTATACTTCTGATATAACTCGTACTTGAAATCATCCCAATCATACTACGCTTACTACTTCGAATTTATCACCCTTCGAACGGACTTCTACCCGAAGTTCGATATTCATAAAAGAGCATAACCTAATTTCTCATCTTCCGATCAGACTATAAAATCGAAAATTCATTTCTAAAGAATAACCCATTTCTCGACTCCCATCGGGTCTCCTAGACTTTTAGAACGGAAAGGTTGTGTTTGAGAAACACATTCTTGGCTCTTGAGTCGTGGTTCAGGACTTGCTTGATTGCGGCCTTGTTTTCTTGGCTTGATGTCTTCTCAACGACATTCTAAAGAATCCTACATATTTGAGATGCTCGCTCGAATTTGCACGAAGCAAAATGAAATACCTTTCGATGAGGTCTTTAGATTACGCAGGATAGATCAAGTAAAGCGGGAAAATTGCCTCATAAGAGGACTTTTGGCATAAATAAGAAAGAGGTTCTTGGTTACATCCAAAAATAGGGCTACCTTTTGGAGAATTACTGCTGCTATCAAAATCTAAAAGGTTGGTTAATACATTTTCAGAATAAGATCTGGATTAAAGCGGATAAACGGACAACAGGTCCGCAAGGTATTCTAACAACAACACCTCCTTTGCCTACTTCTAAAGCTTAACTATATGCTGGGTCCCCTTCTTCCTCATCTTCATCTGTCTCTGGTACCTCGAACTTGAATTTCCTTAAGCTTCCTTTAAGGAACTGATGGGGCATTCGATGTCCCAGACTCTGAGGGGCAACTGGTTGATAGGCAGGGGCCTACTGGTGCATTCTGGAGGACATAAACTCAGTGTCCTGGACGATCAAGGGTCTTGCTTCTAAGGTTCCTTCAGGACATGGTGCTTGAAATTCAGGGGGACTGTTCAGAGTCGCCCTTTGCAGTTCTGGTTCCATCACGGATGAGGGATTTTGCTCGGCTAGAGCATTCACGTGGCCATACTTTAACTCCCAAAGAGCCATCAAGGCTGAAGAGAATTCTGTCAGGTTCCCGATTACAGCATGCATCTCGGGATCACGGGTGATGGTGCTTTGCAGAATGCGGTACATTGCTGGCCTCTCAGCGGTTGGTGCTTGCTCACACATGCGGATGCATGTTTCCAAGTCGGATACCTTTTCTGGCGTTCCTCCAAAGTCGTTCATTTCTTGAATGAGGCGAAAAAGAGGCACATTATTCCTAGCAATCGAACGACGCTTAACCATCTAGAAATATGAAGCTTAATCAGTCTAGATTATAAAAGGGAGACCTATGGTTCTCCTGAGATCATGCTATCGTTTAGATTCAGATTACTTATCTTGCATGCATAGATCCTTTTTGCAGTTGACTTTTACAAAAATTTTGGTGCCCAAGTCGTTGATCATAAACTTTACCTTTTCCTTTAAAACAAAAATTCGAGAATGAATCAACTCTTTTCTTTTAAATCTAGAACTCTTCTTCGAAACTTTTATCTTTTGTTAAGACATATGTTTAAAAAATAAGTTTTTAAACACTTTTCTTTGTGATCAAGAACTTCTTTCACAACCCTTTTTCCTCAGGAAATCATTTTACCCGAATACTTTTTACTTGGAATTTCATTATCAAGGTTTTTCCCTTATCAATAAAGAGGCATGCTTGCTCAAATCTCTTTATTTTCGATAGTCAAAAATTATGAATTCAAAATCTAAAATCTCTATACTATCATACCTCGATTTTTGTTGAAGATACGAGGGTGATGGCGAGCTGTGGGTTGCTGCTGTAACTTGTTACGAAGCAATTCATATGCACATAAACACTTAGCTTTAACTTAAACAAAGAGACAGGTCTGCAGAGTTGCAAGCCTGCTCTGATACCAACTGTAACAGCCCGGTCCCGAGATAGGGATTAACGAATGGGGACGGGGTGTTATTAAGGGATTTAATGAGTACATTCAGAAGATTAACGAAGAAGTTTAAGAATAAAGGTACATTTTGAAGATAGTTGATGATACTCGGGTTTACTTGATTAGGAAGGACACATGCTTTAGCGGAATAAAACGGCTAACTAATCAGATACCAGCAAGCATAAGCTCTTTTATAGGTGAAAGGAGATCATACTCGAAAAGCGGAAATAAACTTAATATGCATCTTATATATATATCCGTCTGGGAATATTCTTAGAATCTCGAATATTCATAATAGAACCTTGAACAGAATTTAGAAAGAGTTAATCAGAGTAGCAGAACACATAATGGGATTTTAAAGAAACTTATATAATAGCAAAACAATCTTAGCAGCCAACCCACATCCACAGCCACCATCATCCTCAGCATCTCAACCTGAAAACATTTGAAAAAGAGGGCGTGAGCACTAATGTACTCAGTGAGTTTTTAATGAAAACTTCTTTAATAACTTAAGAAATATCCAACAATGAACTGGCGGTATACGGAGAGCAAAACGCAAAAGCCCTCTCCATATCCGCAAAACCTTTTCTTTACTTTTGGGCCCAACCTTGGCTCAAACCTGATGTCAACTGTACCCTTAGGCATGCCATGGGATAGAAGAGGGGTTACCTCAAATATCCGAATGAGTTTGCGAGGGAAAAACCTAGTAGTGACTTACTCTAATGATCCTGAGCTCAAATCCTTCTTAAGTGAAAACTAAGTTCCTTCTCTTCTTATTCTTGCTAGCAATACCAAGCTTAGAACAATGTCTAATGCTAATACCTTATTACTACATGATCTCGGCCTACAAAGGGTTAAAGCTACCCTGACAAGGCAAGTCCTTAATCCTTAACTATACGAGCTTTTAACAAAGCATAAACATTCAAATACGAGGAAATGAACGCGGATAAATATCAATTGCAAATAAAGAAATTCTAAACACCTCATGCTAGCATAAATTGTAAATAAACAATTCTAGCATATATAAACATACTTGAGAGCTCACTTAACTTATACTGACTTCCTTTACTTTGTCTAACTCAAATAACAATTCAACATAATCATGCATATAACTTCTTTTATTTCTTTCCTTTCCTTGTACAGAGATCGATCAGGCAGAGCAAAAATGCTTTATTAGATATTTCATTTGCCCTATATGCTTCTAGAGCTTATTAGCTCAAACTTTAGATGAGTATAGATTTACCCACCTCAATTACTGGACAGAAGATGAAGCAACGAGCTGAAGATCCTTCTCCGATTTCCTATGAGGCTCACTTCCTCCTACAAAAGTCGAATCATCGACTTAGCGACCTTCTTCGAAGAAGTACTATCTAAAGCGAGAAATAATGATATTTTACTCGAAGACTAAAATCTAAGACTTATTTACAGATTGCACGACTTTACGACTTTATAAATTTCGAAAAGAATTTATTTAAAGAACATCTCAACTTGATTTCCCAATTTTTAGACAAAGAATAACTTGAATAGATTACTCGAAATAAATTGAGAATATCTTGATTGCTTCTCTAAAATTTAACTTGAAAATAATTTGGAAATAACACGACTTGAAAAGCTTGAAAAACTCGGGAAGAGGGTACGGAAATAGCCGAAAAGAAACGGCCGAAAAACAACACGGAGAAGGGGGAGGGGGCGCCGCGGGGCTGCCTTGCCCCGGCGGGCTACCCGCCGCCGCGGGGCCGACTAGCCCCGGCGGGCTCCCTGACCCCGGCGGGCCATCTCCCGGCGGGCTCGGCGCGGCCGTGGGGGGTGTGGCGCGGCGGCGCTCACCCCCCCTCCCCCCGCGGGGCTCTCTCTCTCCCTCTTTTCTCTCTCTCATCATCTGGGTTCCTTTCAACGTGTTCTTCGTGTTCGTTGATCTCTTCGACGAACACGAAGAACAATTAACCCGGATTTTTATAAAAATGACGTACTTGAATTTAACATGCAGTAACATGCTTTTAACTTTAAAAAGAATTTGTGCATTATAACGACGTAAACACGATAATCCTCTTTAAATATTTAGAATAACGACGAAATCTCTAAATATAGCTTGCACGGATTTTAAACGAAATAAACGGGGCTAATCTCAAGAATAATAACGACATGAATAAAGCGAGAAATATAACGTAAACGTTATTAACTTGGAACTTCAATAAAACTGAAATATAACTTAGACGGAAGGTAAACGAGCAATAATGAAGAACGCGAAGAACGTAAAGAACGGAAAGTAAATGCGGAATTTTAAAGACGGAAAAAGAAATAGAGATCGAGACCGACGAACAAGAATGGACGGGGTTAGGTGCGTCGAAGGAAAGTGGCTAGCTCGGCGTCTCGTCGAGTTGCAACGGCGGCAGAGCCGCCCACTACAACCCAACGGCACCCCTAGCACCTTCCCTCTCCGCATCCCTTCCACGCCACTCCGCTCGTCGTCTTCAAGAACACTCACGAAGAACACTTTTTACTTTGACAGAACCTTATCGGTTTTCAAAGCTTCTCACCCTCTCGATTTAGAAGTGAAATAGATGACAAATGAGCAATAAAAGCTAAAGGGGTGGCCTTGTATTTATAGGAAAAGCATTGGCTTCCAAGGGAAGCCACTTCAGTGCAAGAATACTGCAAAAGTTACCCCGGGTTCGGTTAAAAGCTGCTTTATTCGATGTCGAGGTCCAAATGAATTCAGACACGAAATCTAAAAATACCGGGAGACTCGTTGGCTCGAATACTAGTGAACTAACTTGATTCGTGAAAAAGACGGGGTCGTCTGAAGAAAGACGAGCAAAGATTCCCTTTTTAGAATTACTTTTTACTATTCACTCAGATTGACAGATTTTGCTCCCGAGCGTTCGATTGACCTCAGAATGGTAATCTTTGAACACCAACGGAATCCTTGGGTCATTTCCCATAAGAGGGGCCTGACAGAACTAGACTCGGATCAACGAGGAGGATTTCGTAAATTTCTTAAAACATGAACGCACGCAAAAGTTACTATTCATTCATCTTTTAAATACGCTTTTCATCACCGGGAACTCAATTGACTTCAGAATTAAAATCCGAAAAACCGGCATACTCCTTGAGTTAAAACCTTTCTAACGAGACCATGAATGGCCATAAAAGAATTAAGATCAAATTTTTCGAAAAGATGATTTTCACGAAAACTGACCCTTAAAGTCGTGACTGACATCTGACCTCAATTAATCTTAATTAAATTTCTTCCTTAACTTCTTAATTATCATTAAGAATCCTCTAAACCTTAATCGAAAATCTGTGGTGTTACATAAACTATTATTTTCTACTACTTGTCATCCACAAACTGATGGTCAAACGGAAGTAGTAAATAGGACTTTATCTACGTTGTTGCAGACATTGTTTAAAAAGAACATAAAAACTTGGGAAGAATATTTTCCGCATGTGGAATTCGCATATAATAGTTCTGTTCATTCTGCATCTCAGTTTTCGCCATTTGAAATTGCATATGGTTTTAATCCTTTAACTCCATTGGATTTAATTCTTTTGCCTGTGCAAGAGTTCACTAATTTGGATGGAAAAAAGATAGCTGAATTTGTTAAACAGATTCATGAGAAGGCTAGAGCAAACATCGAAAAGAGAACCGAGTAGTACGCCGAGAAAGCCAACAAAGGGCGGTGGAAGGTCGTGTTCGAACCTCGTGAATGGGTTTGGTTGCACATGAGGAAGGAAAGGTTTCCGGCTCAACGGAGATCCAAGTTGTTACCTAGAGGCGATGGACCATTTCAAGTCCTTGAGCGCATTAGTGACAATGCTTACAAATTGGACTTGTCCGGTGAGTACAAGGTTAGTTCTATATTTAATGTTGCTGATTTAAGTCCTTTTGATGTAGGTAATGAGCTGGATTTGAGGACAAATCCTTTTCAAGAGGAGGGGAATGATACGCTCCGTGCTAAGGAGGTGTCGGATCCGATCAAGGTGCCTGAAGGACCCGTGACGCGATCGCGAGCTAAAAGGTGTAAGGAAAGCCTCAACGGGTTCATACGAGAGGTTTGGGAACAAGAGGCGTCAAAAAAACCCATGGAAGGAGCCAAGGAGGGGGAACCAAGCTGGAAGGTATTGATATCAGCACAAGGTTATCAAGGGTTGGAGTTAGAGTGCATTGCATGAAGATGGAAATTAGTCGGTATGCCCATACCGCGCGCGACAGTCAGTATGCCCATACTGACTAGGAGTAATACCGGTCCTTAATATTTTAGTTAAGGGGATTGATTTATTAGACTATAATATTTATTTATTCATATTTTTATTTATTTTATTTCTTAATTTTCGTTCATTAAGAGTTATAGTTTGACTAGGATTTATTTAAGGCAGGTTCCTACCTTGAATAGGATTCTAGTTAGGCAGTTTCCTAGTCTAGATAGAATTATTTTTGGAGCAGATTTTTAAGTCCTTTTAGCATTAGATTTCATCCATCCCTACACTATAAATAGGGATCCATTGTGAACATTATTCAACGCACCATTATTGAATTCAGTTATAAACTTGTGAGTTTATTTTCTCTCTAGAGAACTTTTATCCGAATTTCATAATATTTGTGAGATTCAATTTCAACTTATCTAACGGGTTCATCATCCCCGCTTGTGGCGTCTACATCCAATCCAAGTTCGTGTTTCCAATTGATCGCGGGTTATGAATTCTACTAATTCGTGGTTCAACATCGTTGTGAGGCTAGGGTTTGGATCCATCCATCCAAATCGGTGAGACTGATACAAGTCCTGGGAAGTTCTATAGCTTTCTTTGTCGTGTGCCGGTGAGGATCGCATCAAATGGATTTAAAACTTATCCTTGGTCAGTTGGGATACAGTCCAACTAATGACTTTTGGCGAACTGATGATGTGGCAACTGATCAATCAGTTCTTGTCATATCTTCTTCTTGTCCCCTGGAACTGATTTATCACTGAACTGATGACATCAGTTGCTGAACTACTGGATTAAATCTCAGCCAGTTTTCTCTTCTTGATGGGCCGAACTGGATTCTCTTCACTGTTCTCGTTAGGGTAGTTTGGTCTCTTCCTCTTGGAGGCGGATCCAGTTCCTTCAACAGGCTTCTCTGGCCTTACTTTCTTCGCGAATTGGCTCTGGTGCTTGGCTTCAACTAATGTGACCTTTCGCCTATTCTGCAAGTTTCTTCTCGATGATGACTTGAACTGAACTTCCTATAGGTTCAGTTGGGCGGCTGTCTTAGAGCTTGAAGCGATCAGTGGGGTGATATATCTCTTGGACAAGAGATTGGGTGATGTGGCAGTATCTTCATCATCACACAGTCGACTTACTGCAACTGGGGTGAGAGGTAGCTCTCGGTGCTTCAGAGCAGCTGCATGTTCAGTTGGTCGAGTTGGGTCAGTTAACTGATTTGACAGGGTATCAAAATTCAGTTTTCGGCAGGCAAGACAGGTCGTGCAGATCACTAGCTGCTGTGCTCCTGCTTCTTCTTGAGCCTTGATGTCATTTCCCATTTCGGCAAGTAGGCCAGTTGGAGGAATTTTGCTGGTCAATCTATGACTCATAATCCTCTGCACTTGCACAATAGTTGGAGGAAATGGATTTGAAGACCCTATCCATTTTAAACTCCAAACTTCTTCTCTTTGCCAAAAACTTATGCCGTGAAAAGCAGTGATCAAGACGTGAGACTGGATAGACATTGAGTGTCTCCAGTTGTACCTGTAGAAATACCGATGTAGAAGCTTGAAAAACTATTGATCTTGATTAGCCATAAATGCAAGATGAGTAAGAAGTAAGTTGGCTACCTCTTTTTGTGCATTCTTGGCTGCATATTCACCACTGTAGAAAGTGCGAATATTTTCTTCCGTTAGTTGAAGAGAAGGGCAAGTTCTCGTGAAGTAGTCAGCTCTGAAGTCTGAGTGAGGAATTCCGATGAATGGAATAAGCTCATCTAGATCTGAACAGTCTTAGAAGTCACAAATTGATCCATTCTTCGAGACTGGTGACAGAACGGCATTAGCAGTTAAGGTGGTTGAGGTTGTGGCACTTATATTGCCTTTTGATAGCCTTTTCTTCTTGAGTAAGTGAAGATGAATGCTTCATTTCTTGGGAATCCAATCGGAGATAAGGACTGGTAGGGCATTATCATTTGGCAGCTTCAAGATGTCTTCAATCATCTTGCTCATCTGGAGAACGAGTCCAACCATAGACTCAAACTTCTTTGTTCTCTTTGAGTTGGAGGCCTTTATAACTTGACGCTTGATCTGTGAGAATACAAACTTTGCCTAGTTTGTCTCGTATCTTTCAGCTAGGTGGATCATCACCTTGTACCTCTGCTGGATAAGCTGGCTTTGACTTCCAATTGCTCCAAACATCATCTTGTTTGTGATGTCGAGCAGAACTCCATACTCAGGCCTTAGATCTATTTTAGTTGTGGTAAAACTGAATGCCTTCTTACAGGTGGGGGGTCTTCCACCTTCTCCAGTATGGTTCAACTGCTTCACTCAAATCTTGGACGGTTACTCCTTGGCTTGGAAGTTGAAAAACTTCAGCAACTGTTCATTCAGTTATCTTGATAGGTTGGCCTTGGATAACTGATGTAATTTTCTTGCTATCTGCACTGATTTGTGCTTGGAGGAGAAATTCACACACCTGATTTTTTCTGAAGAATCTGGGTGGTGTTTCCAGGTAGTGAAGAATCCCTGTCTTGTGAAGAGAAACAAGCAGGTTTTGGCCATTTGAGCTTTGAAGAATATCCTGGAATTTCTTCCTTTCAAGGAATTTGTCTCTCATCATCTGGTTTTTGAAATAATTGGGGGAATGGAGGAATTCTGCCATTGAAGAGTTTAGGCTAGAATTTTTGAGAGAGATAGGAGTGAGAAGAGACTCTTGAATGATTCGAGAAATGATTGTGTCTCTTCTTTGTAGCAGAGGGGACTGAATCTGAATTGATTTATGAGTAATGAATGATACTCATATGTCTTTGAAAAAGTTGTTGTCCCTTGCTTTTATTTGTTTGCCTTAAATGCTCTTGTCAGGATTTCAACGGTAGAAAAGTGCGAAGTAAATGTTTGACAAGACATTTAAATTTTAAGGCAAAAATATTTTTATAAATATTTCAGAGAATAAACTAAATTATAAGAAGTTGGCCTAAGGCATCTAGTCAGTTGACTCGACAGGCCTTCAAATCTTCTTGCGTACCATTTTTCACTTCTTAGGGATTGGCTCACTAGGACTGTTTTGATCATCCTTGATTTCTTCAGATGGTTTCAGCCCAATGTGAGTTTGCAGCTCTTTGATTGAATCAAATAGCAGTTTTACCTGTTCCTGTAGGTGTTTGATCAGCTCCTCATGATGACTTGAAAATTGACCTGGTGAATTGCTTGGCTGTTTGTCTGATGAGGTGGCATCAGTTTTGGAATTTTGTGGGATGGACGTGTCTTCCTTTGCTTGATCCCCTTTCTTGGATAAGAATTCTTTTCCAGCTTTGTCTTTCTTCAGTCGAGACGATGATCTGGATCCAGATTCATGTCTTTTTGCTGATGACATGATCTTCTGACTAAATAGGATGTCATCCTCCGTGTCTAATGACTCTTCCTTGATTGAATCAGTTGCTTTAGCCTTTCCTTTTCCTTGTACCTCAGGTACCTTCTTCCCACTTGATTTCTGAGGAGGTTCTTGAATTTTCACAGGTAGCTCAAGTGCTCGTCTGTATGACTTGGGCAGAAAATCATTTGGGTCAACTGGCACTGATCCTGTTTCCATCTTCATTAATTCTAGGAGTGATTTCTCCAGAATTAGACTAACCCTGTTCAAGAAGCACATCTTCTGCGGAAAGCACTTGTCGCTATCTATTTTATCTTCAACAATTTTCACATATTTCTTCAGTTGCTTGAAGAAATATTGTGCCCAGTTCACTTTTTCTTATCTGCTGATAGCTTTGCAGACTTTATACTTTTCTTCAGACATCTCTGAATGGCTTCCGGTTGCTCTTATGATCATTTTGGCAGCGATTGCAGCCAGCACCTGATACTCTTCTTTGAGCTTTGTTATCATATGACCATTATGATACTCCCGGGTAACTTCGTCCTTTTCCATTTCTTGAAGATAAATTCAGGGTTTACCCATACTTCCTTTAGCTTGCATCCATTGTTCGGAATTTTGAAGATCTTTGCCAGAGTTATTGGAAAAATAAGGAGTCTTCTCCCTCTCACTTCGGTTATGATTCATGAGAATTCTTTTCATATTTTGAATTGAGGAAGAATTCTGATACTGCCTCCAAATAGACTCTTAATGGGGCGACTTCAGTGAAGATTTTTAGCTTGGCTTTTTCAACCATAGTGATGATTATTTCACATAGTTCTGAGTTACTGCTAGCTTCTCTGAAGGCCATTGGGTTGAGAAATGCATATATGTGAAGGTCTTTGCAGAAGGCTGAAGAATCCTCCATGAATAATTTGAAGTTGCGCTTTCTTCAGTGAATATTGGTAGAAAATTGAGCCATTTTGAGAGTTTGAGAGAGTTTTCTGAGGCTTTTGAAGGAATGGAGAAACTCTGAATTTATGCTCTTAGAAGGAAAATTTGAAGGCTTTGTTGGCTTTTGAGTGGGCTGAAAAGGAGTTCGGCCAATCTATTTATAGCCTTCAATTGTGAATCCAACGGTAATAAGAATTTGAGAATGGCTTATTTTGAACGGCTCCGATTAATCTGTCGATTAATTCTCAAATTTATCTGTTGTGATTGAGTGAGGAGAGAGGTAGTGGGTCCAATGGTAACAATGGTGTAACACGTCATTTTACCGTTCCACTAAGCAAAGTAAATTCAAACTTATCTGTTCGAGTCTCTCTCTCAGGAGCTTCTGCGTGGCTTTGAGCTGCTGATGTCATCAGATGATTCGGCTATATCTGGCAATCTCTAGTTGGCATGATTGACCTCAACTGAGATATTTTCAGTTCAACTCTTCCTTTTGTTGTAATGGCTTCCAGCTTTCCCTTCAGTTTAGCTGCTTGCTTTAGCTGACTACGAGCTGTTTTCTCCAATGTGAACTGATTAAGCATCCGATCAGTTCTAACCTTTTGGTTTCTCAGCTTCCATGCCTCTCATCAGTTTGCAACCTTTTTAGCTTGCTTTTTGTTTAAACTGATGGTTTTAGCAGTTTTGACTCCTCTTGCTGATTGAACTGATGCCCATTTTGGTTCAGTTTCAACTTCTGCTCTCTTTTTCTCATCGGTTGGGATCGCTATTTGCATTCTCCCGCTTCCTTGATCATCCTTTTCTTCTGAAGCTAGTTCCAATAGCCCCAATTGGATACATAGCTCTATGAATCTTGCTTCTGGCAATGGCTTTGTGTAGATGTCAGCTATCTGCTTCTCAGTGTTAACATATTGGATGCATATGTCCTTCTTTTTAATGTGATCTCTGATAAAGTGGTGCTTGATGTCAATATGCTTTGTTCTTAAATGCAAAACTGGATTCTGAGAAATAGCAATAGCACTGTTGTTGTCATAGAAGATAGGTACTTCGTCAGTTTCGACTTTGTAATCCTTCAACTGCTGCTTCATCCAGAGTATATGTGCACAACAACTTCCAGCAGCTACATACTCTACCTCAGTTGTCAATGTTGCAACTGAGTACTGCTTCTTGCTGAACCAGGATATCAGTTTGTGACCAAGAAACTGACATGTTCCACTCGTACTCTTCCGATCAATCTTGCATCCACCGAAGTCTGAGTCTAAATAGCCAGTTAGACTCAAGTTGTCATCTCTAGGATACCATAATCCAAGATTTATGGTTCCTCTGAGGTATTTGATAATCCTCTTTGCTGCTTCTAGATAACTCTTCTTCGGGTTGTCTTGGAAGCGCGCACATAAGCTGACTGAATATGAAATGTCTGGTCGACTAGCAGTTAAGTAGAGAAGTGAACCGATGATGCCTCTGTATTGAGTTTAGCTAACTGATTCTCCTTCTTCATCGAGAGTCAGTTGAACTGATGTACTCATGAGGATCTTGATAGTTTTTCTCTTATCAGTTCCAAACTTCTTGACGAGCTACTTTGTATACTTGGCTTGACTGATGAATATCCTATCTTGGAGCTGCTTCACTTGGAGTCCTAGGAAGAAGGTTATTTCTCCCATCATGCTTATCTCGAATTCGCTTTGCATCAGTTGTGCGAATCGAGTGCAGAGATCCTTACTCTTTGATCCAAATATTATGTCATCCACATAAATTTAAACCATTAAGATCTCTGATGATCGCTCTATTCTGAATAGAGTGCGATTAATGACTCATTTTTGAAACCCATTCTTAAGCAAGAATGTTGTGAGGGCTTCATACCAGGCTCTGGACGCTTGCTTCAGCCCATAAAGTGCTTTCTTTAGCTTGAATACTTGGTCTCCAATCTCAAATCCAGGTGGTTACTCGACATATATGTCTTCCTTAAGCATCCATTGTAGAAAAGCACTTTTCACGTCCATTTAATAGACCATGAAATTGTTGTGAGTCGCATAGGTGAGGAACAATCTGATAGCTTCCAATCTTGCAACTGGTGCAAATGTCTCATCAAAGTCGATCCCTTCACTTTGAAAGTATCCCTTGGCTACCAGTCTTGCTTTGTTCCTTGTGATGACGCCTTGTTCGTCTAGTTTGTTGCAAAAAAAGCCACTTAGTTCTGATGACTTTCTAGGTTTTTAGCCTATCAATAAGAAACCACACATCATTTCTTGTAAACTAGTTCAGCTCTTCTTGCATGGCGATTATCCAATCTGTATCTTCAAGAGCTTCATTGATGTTTGCAGGTTTAATTGGAGATAGAAAGCATGTGAAGAGAGCATGCTCTGTTGAACTTCTGGTTTGAACTCAACTTCTTGGATCTCCAACAATCTTATCAGTTGGGTGACTCTTAAGCCATTTGGGAAGGCTATCCTCATCTAGATTTTCAGTTGGATCCTCTGCATTGACATTCTCTGATGTTTTATCTCCAGTTTGCTCTTCATCTTCATCAGTTCTTACCCCTGCTTCAGTTGTGGGGTTGAAGGTTTCAGCAGGATCAGTTTCTTCATTGGCTTGACTTCCCTCAGCTGTGCTCTTAGCTGGTCTAGTGCTGGATACATTTCCTTCATCTTCTAGACCAACTTCAAACTCTTCTGGAACTATATGGTTCACGTAGTCCTGTGAGATATCAGTTTTGCTAGGTAGCAATTGAACTGATGGATTGAGTATCTCCTTACTCCTGTACTCATTGGTAAACTCATAAAAAAAAACATGACAAGTTATTTCCACAACTAGTGTTCGTTTGTTGAACACTCTATTAGCTTGAGCGTGTAGGGAATTGTAACCAAGAAATATTCCCCCATCAGCTTTGGCACTGAAAGTCTTTAGTTGATGTTTGCCATTATTGTGAATATAACATTTGCATCTAAATACTTTGAAGTATGAGATAGATGGCTTACGACCCTTGTAGAGCTCATAGGGTGTCTTGTCATGTGCGTTGATGATGGCGCTTCTATTTTAAGTGTGGTACACAGTATTGACTGCCTCAGCCCAATATCCTTCTGCTATGTTGGCATTAGCTATCATTGCTCGAGCTGTTTCTTTGAGTGTGCGATTCCTCCTTTTAGCTATGCCATTTTGTTGTGGAGTTCTAGAAGCTGAGTGCTCGTGATTTATTCCCAGTTCACTGAGAAAACTGATGATCTGCTAGTTGACGAATTCAGTTCCATTATCCGAACGAATTCGCTGAACTGATCTTTCTCTTTCAGTTTGCAGCCTCCTGATCATCGCTGATAGCTTGGTGTAGGTTTCATCCTTGCTTCTGAGAAACTCTACCCATGTGTATCTTGAGAAGGCATCGACTACTACGAGAGTGAATCTTTTTTCTTTGGGTGTTGGTGGTCTAATTGGCCTAAATAGATCCATATGTAGCAGTTGGAGGGGACCAATTGTCCTTGAGGGATGACTTCTATTCTTGAATGATGACTTTACTTGCTTTCCTTTTTGGCATGGTCCACAGACGCCAGTTTTCTTGAAAATCTTTGGAAATCCCATCTACTAGCTCCTTCTTGGCTAGATGATTGATGGTTTTGAAGTTTAGATGATTGAGTCGTCGATGCCATAGCCAGCTTGCTTCTATTGAGCCTTTTGAGAGAAAGCAAGCTTCTTCATATCCAGTTGAATAGTTAACAACATACATGTTGCCTCTCCTTACACCAGTTAGGAGGATTGCTCCAGTTGACTTATCTTTGATGTCACATGAGCTTCGACTGAAATCAACAGTATATCTATTATCACATAATTGACTGATGCTGAGCAATTTGTGCTTCAGTCCTTCCACAAAGGAGACTCCATTGACTACCACCTTTCCTTTAACCATGAACCCTTCTCCAATGGTTCAGCTTCTGAAGTTGTCTCCGAATGTGACTAATGGTCCTTTCACCTCCTTGTATCCTTCTAGATCCTCTCTGTCTCCCGTCATGTGTTTTGAGCACCCGCTATCTAGGTACCAAATCTCCTTAGCCCTCTTCTTCGATAGGATACCCTTTTTCCTGCAAGAGAGACGATTAGTTTTTAGGAACCCGCATGATATCGGGTCCTTCTTTGCTAATCAGGTATTTAGGGATCCAGATTTGTCAAACTTTTAGCTTATCAGCAGGTAGAGAGTTTTCAGACATTGATCGTCTGATCAGTTTCACTCTCTTTTCAGCTCTCCTTCTCTGAGCTGAGTCATTTGACTTATACCTGCGTCAAGAGTTAGTGGGATAAAACACTTTGATCATAACTCTCTGATCTTGAGCTTGTTCAGCTCTTTTCTGTGGCCAATTTCTTTCAACTTCATGAGCTCTATCGCTCTTGCTGCATGGCCAGTTTGCAAACCAGTTGTTGTTGGAGCTTGTTCTTGGTTCATTCCTTGAATCCAAGTACTCATTATACTGAGTTGCAAAGTCGGAGGGAGTGAATTTATCCAGGGGAATCGGAACATATTGGCATGCTCGATACAACTTTGTATGTATGTTCCTTCTTAAGTCAACATCTCTTCTTGGTTGACTTGCTGGATGTTGGTAGAGATAGACTGGAGGTGCAATTCTGAACTGAACTGATGTCCTATCTCGATGAGACTGCGGTCCAAACTGAGTATTTCCCTTTACTCTAGTTGACCGGTCAGTTCTGTCCACCATAGGCCTGTTCTGAGCTTTGGGCCTTGGAAAGACTGGTGACTTTTATCGAACTAACTGTCTCTGATGAGCTGGAGGTCTTGGCTGAACTAATGACCTCTGTTGGTAGGCTGAATGCCTTTACTGAGCTGGTGGCCTCTGCTGATAGGTGGACTGCCTATTTCGACATTGTGGCCTTCTCTAAGATAGCTTCTTCCGCTGAACTGATAGCTGAAATGGGCATTTCAGTTAGAAGGATTGGTTGGACCGCTTCGGCTGATCTGTAGGGATGTTCTCTGTTCCTTTGCCTTTGGTCTCTTCAACTGGTTGGGTTGGTGCAGGTCTGACAAAACCAGGAAGGGTTTCTTCTTGACTGGTTTGAGCAACTGTCTTTCCTTTTTAGCAGTAGTGTACCTGTTGCATCCTAACCCTGGACTACCAGTTTCAACTCTTTGATGGCTTAGAATCTCATCAAGAGTTTGAGACCCCTTTCTGAATTTGAGAGATATCTCCTCTCTTTCCTGGATCTCTTGCTTGATCCTCTCATTCTCAGCTCTTAGCTCATCAACTTCGAGCTTCAACTTCTCACATTCAACTGACTGAGCCTCAAGTGATTCAGTTCTATCATGATCACTCCTCAGTCTTTTGACCTCATCTCTTAGGTCATCATTTTCTTTCTTCAGTTGCATATGCATGCATGATATTGCAGACAACTGATCTTTTAACATTCTTAATTGTTCATTTAACTCATTGCTAGAAATGGAAGTTTCATGAATGTGATAAAAAGAGGTTAAGGAATCGCCTGTGCTAACCCCTTCTTCATTGTCAGCCATGAGGCAGAACAACGCCTCATCTTCAGAGCTGTAGCCATTGGAGTTGATTCCTGATGGAGCATATGTGTGTGTTGTTTATTACTTTGATTTATCAATGGGTGAGATCTTTTCGTAGATCGAATTCGATATCTTGGGTAATAACAATGTATACATGATGTCTCGAGCAGTATGCATAAGCACTGTGTCCTGGTCCACCAGGTTGATGATGTTTTCTTGAGGAAGCACAAGTTCATGTTGAAACCCTGCAGGTGGAATTTATTCCGTACATGAATAAAGCTTGTGTGGTACTACTCAAGGTTTTAGATGTTAATTAATTAAAGCTGTCAGAGGCTTACATAATTAATTAATGAACATTATATCTTAAACACGGGGAATGGCTGGACTAAAGGAGAAAACATATTCGTAAATATGTATTAAATTGGTAGGTCAGTTTTACTTCTTTAGTGGAATAAAAGTAAAACTTAATTTATTTAATTATATCCTAGGTTTATTGGATATTGGATATTAAATAAATTAGTGGGCCAATTTAATATTCTTCTAGATCCCTGTTGTAGCCCAATTGACTGATAGTGGACTAGATATTGAACTTGAGATAGAGGCCCAAACCCAGTAGGGTTTGGAGATCTAATTTTCGCCCCCCTTCCTATAAATAGGGGAAGGGGGGCGAAATTTACAGCATAATAAATCAGCCCCTCTTTGTCTCTCAAAGTTATCCACATATTTCACAACTCTATCTAGTAGATTTCAGCCCACTCTGAATCTAGATACAGTCCGGGAATACAACAGAAGATCTTGGAGTAGAATTTGTGGTGGTCGAATTTTGAGCTAGGTGGCGCCATCCCTGTATTCATTCAACAGCAAGATTAGATCTTTAATCTTGTCCACAGACCGTCTATCGATTTGTAAGTAGATTCGTTTCTATGTCTTCCGCTTTATTAGATTCGAATCTGCTTTGCATGCTTTTTGTATAGACTGTGATAAACATGCATGTTACATAAAATTATGATTTGCATGAACACGGATTAATGAACAACCAAATGATCCTGCGGTGGTTTAATTCGAAAAAACCCCAACAAATCTGAGTCATCCAGCACGACGTTTTCTGTGTTGGCTATCATATCTTTTCTTTTAAAAAAACTTATCTTTACTTTGGCCTTCTTGTCTTCAGGGAGCTCTGGACACTCATATATGTAGTGTCCTTGCTTGTGGCAATGGAAACATTCTCCTATGCTTCTGTTCACTGCCCTGGGTTGTTCAGCAGGCGGTTGGTTTCTCTCGCCTCTGGGCTCCTCATCAGCTTGAAGCATAACTGATGGCTGATCTCTGATCTTTTTGAGCTTCTCGAGCAGCTTGGCAACTGACTGGATCTGATCATTAATATCTTCAGTCAGGCTCTCCTTCTTCACCGCTGCTTTTCTCCTTTGATCAGTTGAGCCTCTTGGTTGTTCTCTAGCTTGAGAACTTCTTGGCCGGAAGATGTTTCTTACTTGAGTTTCTCTAAACTGATTTCTTTCACCGTAGAAGGCTGCATCCTGGGCTGATGATGATGTGGATGTCTCTCTTTTTAAGTTTAGGCTATACTCGTGAGCCTTAAGAGAACCAAAGAGTTCTCTTGGGGTGATGATGTTCAAGTCTCTTGACTCATTTGTAGCAATCACCTTCATATCCCATTCCTCTGTGAGATTGTCCAAAATTTTGGAGTTCATCTCACTATTGGGATATGTTCTTCCCAGATTGTTTATCTCACTAATGATGCCTAGAAATCTTATTTCAAGATTGGAGATGGTTTCATCTGAGTGCATCTTGAAGGACTCATATCTGTTCACCGCCAGTTGGAGCTTGTTTCCTTTGATGGCCTCGGACTTTTTGTATAGATCTGCAAGTAAGTCCCATATCTCCTTGGTAGTTCTGCAGCCCGCTGTGTCCTTCATGCGATCTTCATCTAGAGTTTGGAACAAAGCGGCTTGGGCCACGAACTCTAGGTTCTTCAACTTATTCTTTTCACTCGTGAGAAGATGAGTTGGCTTCGGGATCCTTGCTGGTTGGTTGACATCAGCAATGTAGGCTTCATTGTCTATCATAATCATGATTGGACCTTTCTCGATAACTTTCCACATATTCTCGTGGATTGAGCAGAGATGCGCCTTCATTCTTCTGCTCCAGTTATCTTAGTTCTCAACTGAAAAGATAGGTAGCTTATGGTTTTCCATAGCTGACAGATTAACACAGATAACAAGATCTGATTCAGTTGATCTGCAAAAATGGCTGATCTTTAGAATCAACCGCTCTGATACCACTTGTTGGTCCCGGGGCGAGTAAGAATCAGTTTAGAGGGGGGGTTAAAAAACTGATCCAATAACTGAACAATAGATGCGGAATATTCAGGGCCCGTTTTGACTCCCTGAGTTATCCGTGCTCTTAAGAGATCAGTTAAGATGATCTGCTAGCTCGGAGTGCTGTGTGTACTTGAGATGTGCAGTTCAAAACATACAACTGAAACTGAAAAATAAAGCAGAGCACACAAGCAGTTCATAGAGGTTCGAAGCTCAACTTCTACGTCCTCTCCTCCTTCCGTAGAAGGGCAATTCACTATGCAAGTATAAAGTTCCTTTATTATAGTTACATAGTGAAGACAGGTGTTGAACCTGGATGACAGTGACTTTACGAGTCACAGATTTATTTCCAACTGGTGCTGTCCCGAAAGCGGCGATCCAACGATAGCAGCCACCTCAGTCGATTTCTGGTCGACAGCTCACACTTACCGATCTCAACTGCTCACAGAGACTTTAGATACCATTGTCCGTCTTTACATGATTTTAGATCTCGCTCGATCTTCAAGAAAGCAGTCTTGAAACTGTTATCAACTGATGTGCTCCTTTGCGCGTCTGTGGCTTGAGCTGGGTAGTTGATCTTTGTAGAGCTTTGATCTGAGAGAGTTGCTCTGGCTGGAAATCTTCAACAGCTCGCTTGATGAGCGATCTGGCTCCTTCTCTTCAGTTGGACTTTTGCTTCTTTTGAGTTTTTGAGCTTGAGGGTTTAGTGCTTTGGCGAACGTCTTCCCTGAAAGTCTTAGCGGTGTCAAAAGTTCTCAAGTCAAAAGTCTCAGATTACCTTCTGGGTTGCTCACCTTTTATAGATGAGTGGCTGGTGACCGTTGATGATCACTGTGTGATCATAAATGATAAAGCCGTTGAGGGGCTTTTATTTAAAGATAGTCATTGAGTAGCCTTTGCTCTTCTGACGAGCTTTTGTTCTAAGATCTCGGTTGCATTAACTTCAAGATCTTCTTTGGCTTATCTGAAATTTGAATTTCAGTTACGGCTTCTGTCTTGATCTTCAGTTCTGAGTTTTGTCTGGCAGTTGGAATCTTCAGTTCCTCGTCTGTCAGTTCTGCGATTCTCTTGGCTGTTTGGAGAGCTTCAGTTAAGATCATCTTCAGCTGGCGGATCTGGACTTGGTCTTGATGCCTCTGAGCTCCAGTTTGATTTGCTTCAGCTGGTAGTTTGAACCAGTGTTCTTCAGCTAGCATTCTGGATTTGTATCCCTTCAGTTGGAACTTCCTTGGACTGTCTTCAGTTCGATTGCTGGCGCTTCATCAGTTGGACTTCAAAACTGATGCGTCTTCAGCTGGTATCCTTCGAACTGGTGCTTCTTTAGCTGGGACTTCAATCTTCAGCTGGGACTGCTTGAGCTGGTATTTCCTTCAGCTCACACTGATGTGGTCTTCAGCTGGTATTATCCTTCAGCTGGTATTTTCATCTCTTCGGCTAGTGGACTTCATCAGTTGATATCATCATGAACTGGCATGTTCATCAGTTCAGATTGATATGTTTTTCAACTGGTATTTCTTCAGTCGGGAATGGTCTTTTAACTGGCATATCCTTCAGTTCTGACTTGATTTCTTCTTCAGTTGGTATTCTCCTTCAGCTGGAACTTTCCTTTAGCTGGAACTCTTCTTCAACTGGTGTTGGGTACTTCTGAACTGGTGCCTTGAACGGGTAGCTTCAGTTGGTATTCTTCTTCAGCTGGGAGTGGTCTTTGAACTGACATATTCTTCAGTTCTCAACTGTAGACTGATGGCATTTGGTACTTCTCTTGATGGTACCTGCAACTTTCAGTTTTAACTTGTTAACTGATCTAGCAAGCTACAGTTTCTTTCTCATAGCCCTTTGTGGCTGGATATTTTTCTTTTTCTCTTTATTCTTTTCTCTCTCTTTTCTTTTCTCAGCTCTCGGCTGGTTTCTCTCTTTTCTCTTTTCTCTTTTCTTTTCTCTCCTTTTTCTTTTCTTTCTTTTCTTTCTCTCACTTGGATTTATCATTTCTTTTGGCTTTGATAGCTCAATTTTTTTATATGATCATCCTTAGTTTTCTGCTTGATATCATTTCAGTTTTTCAAAGCTCTTTGCATATTTTGACATCTCATCAAAACCCCTTGTCAGAAAAACCCTTGATAGTTTTTTCTAACAATATCCGAATCAAATTAGGACTTATGTTCCTTTGTTTATGTTATCTCTTTTCATCTATAAATAGACAATGGATCAAACATGTTAGATACGTAGAGAACACACTGAAAAGAAGAACTGCAGATATTGTTTTAGTGCTCTAATTATTTTGAGCCACATAGTTTCGGTAATGTCTTAGACTAGAGATTAGTGTTCTAGTCATCGTGTATTGAATCGTACTTGTTTATACACTGTCAAAAAGAGTCTCGAGAGAGATTTCCTATTAGAACTAGATAGGTTTGACATCTAGGTTGTGAGGGGATCTCACGATTCAACTCAGTGAAAGAAGGTGTACGGGTAGAAAAGGTAGCGAGTGATGGGAGATCAGCTACGTGTAAAATCCTCAATAAACGTGACACCAAAGTAATGAATTGTTTTCCATAGACTTGACAAGTCTCCTTGACGTAGATCGTTTGATCGAACAGGGTTACCAAACTTCTGCGTGCTTTATTTTCTGCAATCATCTTTACGTTCACAATTACGTTTTTGAATTTTACTGTGAACATCTTTCAAATGTTCATCATCTTTTCAGTGAACGTTGTGCAGACAGATACTTATCACACGGGTGTACAATTTCAAATTAGGGGTATACTCATGTGAGACCGTCTAACGGATCCCCTTACGTTAGATGGATATTATTTGACCCACAAAGTGGTCCCCCCTCTTTTTCCCTTTTCTTTTTGATTTTTTTTTAATGTCCCCCCTTCTCTCTTTAATATTCAATTTTTAATTTTTTTTTTACTTTTTTTTTCTTCTTCAGCAAAACTGCCTCCCACCCCACCCCCTCTCTCTAACACAAAACTAACGCACAGTTCAATACTTTTTTTTTCCGACTCCAATTCACGCTTCACTACAAAGAGTTAGAAGTTGTGTGTTTTTTTGTAATGATTTTATTAATGATATTTCATCCATAATTAATGATACTTCACATCAATGTTAATGATACTTCACCAGATAAAAGTTATATTTTCATTAAAATGAAAATTATCGATGATTAAGCATTAATTATTAAATTAACAACAAAGAAGTATCATTAATTATGAAGTAAGTATCACTAGTAATAAAAAATGAAGCATCACTAATAGTGATACTTTCTTCTGCAATTAGTGATACTTTTCTTTCTAATTAGTGATACTTTCTTCTGTAATTAGTGATATTTTTGTGATACTTTGTTCTGCAATTAGTGATACTTTTCTTCTAATTAGTGATACTTTTCTTTGTAATTAGTGATACTTTGTTCTGCAATTAGTGATACTTTTCTTTGTAATTAGTGATACTTTCTTTTGTAATTAGTGATACTTTTCTTCAATTAGTGATACTTTCTTCTGCAACTAGTGATACTTTTCTTCTAATTAGTGATACTTTCTTCTGCAATTAGTGATACTTTTCTTCAATTAGTGATACTTTCTTCTGCAATTAGTGATACTTTCTTCTGCAATTAGTGATACTTTTCTTCAATTAGTGATACTTTTTTCTGCAATTAGTGATACTTTTTTTCATAGTAATGAGACTCCACTTCACCCCATAAATGATGATACTCATATGTGAGTTAATAATACTTCATATCATAAATAATGATACTTTGTTTAATTAATAATACTTCTTTTTTTAGCTCAATGATTAGTCAACTGTTAGGAAAAAAATATTTTTAAAAAATAAATGTATACCCTGAGAAGACTATATTATAATTATTAAACAAAAAGAAAAAAAGAAAAAAAAGAAAAAAAAAATGAGACCAAAAAAGAAAAAAAGAATAAGAAATAAGAAAAAAAGAAGAAGAAAGTGAAAAAGATATGAAAAAAACGAACAAGAAGAAAAAAGAAGAAAGGCTGTCAGCCGCAGCAAAAAAAAAAATCAGCAGCAGGCGCGTGAGCTACACGCGCCACGCATGGGGGCACGTGTAGCTCACGTGCCTGTGCATGGGGCGCGGGTCTGGGGCAGGTTTGGACTGGTTTTGACCCGTCTAACGTAAGGGGATCCGTTAGACGGTCTCATACAAGTTTTTGTCTTCAAATTATTGTATGGACTTGTGAGTGTTGTCTTTTTTTGCACATTTTAAATGTTGAATTTTTACTGGTCGTTGACGAACAAGTTTGGATTGATTATTGAATGGTAATTAATGTTGGTGAACGTGGATATTATGATTTTAAACGAAATGCGGTCCAAATTTTTATAATCCAAGAAAATTATTTATTTGAAATTGCAAGAATTTTATAATCATTTATTTTGATGTGTGTTTTCATTAGTATCCGGGCCTTCGGGTTTGGGGCGCTACAGAACCCATGCATTTTTACGGGCGGTAATCTAGTGTCCCTTAGTGAACAAAGAAATTTCCAAATAAGGGAATCCGAATACACCACAAACAGAGTTATTAGTATAATTATTCATACTATACTAAGATATGTTAAACTTATTTAATTGTCATTATTGACATCTTCACCGTAGTGTCAGTATTGTAACCAGGGATGACAATGGGTAACGAACCATATGGGTACCCACAAAAATTACCCACGATGGGTAGGATAATTACACATTTAATGGGTATGGACACGGACACGGGTGACTACCCACAAATTTTAATGAGTACGGGTACGGGTACGGATACCTTAGTATCCAACCTGCCTCATAATAATAATAATAATAATAATAATAATATTATTATTATTATTATTATTATTATTATTATTATTATTGAAGATTTCATAGCATTGATATGTTTGTAGTTTTTTTTATGTAATGTTGCATTTTCACAAAGGGTCATTGTATTACATTTTAATCGAATTATGATTTAGTTTTAATCATTATTATTAAAATTATAAATTATTTAATCATAATTTTGAATTATTTACTAAAAATAATAATTACTAAATTAAATATTCAATAGATAGTTTGTGATAAAGAAATTTGTACGTTTATATAATTTTTTTTAAATATGACCTTTGTTAGAAATAAAATTATAATTGAACAAGAATAAAATTTGGACTACTTGAAATATTAATTGGGTTAGATTTATATATAGGCAAAATTATATTAAAATTGGGAAAAAAAAAGATTTAAAACTATGGAGTTATTTGGGCAATCTGTACTTATTTTACTCAACGCCCATGTAATGGGTCCCACAATATCTGATTTTATTCTAAAAAAGTTACACTTTTGTACTTGTGACTGCCAAAAACCTGCTAAAGGAATAAATATGATAAATTTTGAATTAAACCCCCCGACAACAACACCACATCTCTCTCCCCCCTCTCTCTCTCTCTCTATACAATATATACATTTGGAAACAAAAAAGTAACTGTTCTTTCACTCTCATTTTTTACCAAAAGAAACACACCCAAACCCAACACAGAATTAGGTTTCAGCCGCCGATTAAAGATACACAGCTTAAATCTCGATCTATCGATCTCGCTCTCTCTCTCTCTCTCTCTCTCATACACACAAGACAGGTCATCGCCGACAATGATGGAGCAATGACCACCAGAGACGTCATCGTCCTCCAAGTAGGTTTCAGTTTTTTTTTTAAAAATTCGTATATAGTCTGTTTAATTTTGCCGAAGTTGGTTTTGTTTAATCTTAAGAAGGTTTAGTTGGTTTTTTGTATAATCGTGGCTAATTTAATCAACCATAGCTCTAATCGAGGCTCATTAGATTAATTATGGCTTGTTGACATTAATCATGTTGGTTTTTGGTATAATCGTGACTCTAATCGTGGCTAATTTAATCGAGGCATAAATTATGTTTATCGTGACTTATTATGTTAATCGAGGCATAATATATGTTAATCGATGCATAATATATGTTAATCCCGGATAATAATGTTATTTGAGGATAACTACTTTAATCGTGGCGTTTGAAATTAATCGAGGCTTAAATTATGTTAATCATGGATAATTATGTTAATCGAGACCTATATTATGTTAATCGTGGCTTTTGAAATTAATCGAGGCTTAAAATATATTAATCATGGATAATTATGTTAATCGTGGATAACTATGTTAATCGAGGCTTATATTATGTTAATCATGGATAATTATGTTAATCGAGGCTTATTATATGTTAATCATATCTTTTAAATTTAATCAAGGCTTAAATTATGTTAATCATGGATAATTATGTTAATCAAGGCTTAAATTATGTTAATCATGGATAATTATGTTAATTGAGGCCTATATTATGTTAATCGTGACTTTTAAAATTAATTGAGGCTTAAAATATGTTAATCATGGATAATTATATTAATCGTGGATAACTATGTTAATCGAGGCTTATATTATGTTAATCATGGATAATTATGTTAATCGAGGATAATTATGTTAATCGAGGCTTATTATATGTTAATCGTAGCTTTTAAATTTAATCGAGGCTTAAATTATATTAATCGTGGATAATTATGTTAATCAAGGCTTATATTATGTTAATAATGGATAATTATGTTAATCAAGGATAATTATTTTAATCGAGGCTTATTATATGTTAATCGTGGCTTTTAAATTTAATCGAGGCTTAAATTATGTTAATCGTGGATAGTGAATTTAATCGAGACTTAAATTATGTTAATCATTGATAATATTGTTAATCGAGGCTTATATTTTGATAATCGTAGCTTTTGAAATTAATCGAGACATATTATGTTAATCGTGGCTATTTGAAAATAATCGAGGCAATTTTTAAATTAATCGAGGCTCAGTATGTGCTGAGGACGAGAATGGAGGAGCATTTCTGGAAGCAGAAGGCGGTGGTCAGATGGGCTGCTGAGGGTGAGCGGAATTCAGAGTTTTTTCAGGGATGGGTGAAGCAGAAGCGGTGCAAGTCTCGGATTCATGTTATTGAGGACGATGGACGTCTGATTGAGGATGATGTCGGGATTAGAGCATCTGCTGCTTGTTTCTTTCAGAGGCTGTTGACTTCTGATATTTCTGAGCTTGCCGAGCCTGATTTTGATTGCTTGCAGAAGATTCCACAGGATATGGATACTAATGGGTTATGAAGAGTGCTGAATGTGGATGAGATCAGAGCAACTATTTTTGGGATCAGTGGAGACAGTGTGTCCGGGCCGGATGGTTTTACTTTTCTGTTTTTTGAGCACTGTTGGGATTTTGTCGGTATTGATGTGGTGGGTGCGGTTGTTGATTTTTTTTCAGGAGCTCACATGCCGCGCAGCTTCACTGCCACCACGATTGTCCTTCTGCCAAAGAAGGAGAGGCCGACTACCTAGGCCGAGTTTCATCCGATCAGTCTGTGCAACGTGACCAATAAGATTATCACGAAGATTCTGACTGCTAGGTTGGCTCCTTTCTTGCCTGTTGTGTTGTCTCCGAATCAGAGTGGTTTAGTTTAGGGTCGTCTGCTCAGTGATAATGTCTTGTTGGCTTAGGAGATGATTGGGGATCTTCACATCAGTCGGGATGTCCCCAATGTCGCTCTTAAGCTTGATATGGTGAAGGCGTATGATCGGGTTCAATGGTCTTTTTTGTTGGGTATGCTTAGACATATGGGTTTTCCGGAGCAGTGGGTTGATATGATCAGCAGGTGTATTCGGGATTGTTGGTTCTCGATTCTCGTGAATGGTGCTCCAACTGGTTTCTTTCCTTCTTCTCGAGGATTGAGATAGGGTGACCCTCTTTCACCCTCTCTTTTTGTACTTGCTGCGGATTATTTGCCTCGGAGTTTGGACATGCTTATCTATGGGGATCCGGTTATGCTCTTCAGGACGACGAAGATAGGCTTCCATGTCTCTCACCTCTCTTATGCAGATGCCATTATTATCTTCACTAGAGCGGCGCCGGGGAGTCTGAGTAAGCTGGTGGATTGTTTGAATCATTATTCTGCGGTTTCCGGTCAATTTATGAATCGGGGTAAGTGCAACTTCTACATCATGGAGAATTTTGTTATTGTTTGGAAGCAGCCGATTCAGTCTGTTTGTGGCTATCAGCGAGGGTCTTTACCTTTCACTTATCTCGGTATTCCCATTTATAGAGGATTCTTGAAGAATTCACTCTTCTTGCCTCTCAAACAGTGCATGAGCGCCCGAATTCATAGTTGGTCTCATCAGCATCTTTCTTTTGGTGGTCGTCTGGCTCTGATCAAGAGCACCCTAGCTATGGTGTCGCTTCACATCTTCCAGGTCATGGAACCTTCTCAAGGGGTCTTGCATCAGCTCGAGCAGATGATTGCCAGGTTCTTTTGGGGTTTCGTGGGTGAGAAGAAGAAGATACAGTGGATTAGTTGGGAGCATATTTGTTTGTCTGTGTCAGAGGGTGGTCTGGGTATCCATCGATTTGCTGATTTGGTTACAGTTTTCAGTTGGAAGTTGTGGTGGAGATTCAGAGGCCAGGAATCTCTTTGGGCTCGCTATGTGTGGGCTAAGTACTGCAGTGGTGGCTTTTATCCTGAGCGGGTTCCTATTGGTCATCATGACAGTTAGGTTTGGAAGAGGATTGTCTGGGTTGGTGCGCAAGCGCAGGAGCATATCAGTTGGTCTCTGGGGTCCGATAATCAGGTTAGTTTCTGGGATGATGTGTGGTTTGAGGATGTTCCTCTTTTTTCTTATTTCCCTGCTACTATTTTTGATCATGTGCATGTTGACTGGTATTTGATTGATGAGTCTTGGTCGTTGTCTCATTTACATGCTTTACATGCCCATTATGCTTTGTCTCTTGATTTGATTGCTTTATTGAGCCGGACTCCTGTGCTATGGGGTGAGAGGGATAGCATGCGGTGGAATTTGACATCTATTGGTGAGTTCTCTTTGACATCTACTTGGGATTAGGTCAGGTACCGGTGTCCTGAACGGGCTATTTTTGGGGCCATTTGGCATGATTGCTTGACTCCCACCATTTCTGTTTTCCTTTGGCATCTCTTGCATAATCATGTCCCTGTTGATGTTAAGCTTTAGTCCCATCGTATTCATCTTGTGTCACGTTGTTAGTATTGTGTGTCTCCACAGGTCGAGTCTGTTGAGCATATTTTTCTTTGGTCTAAGTCTGCGAAATCGGTTTGGACATATGTTGCGAATTGGTTTAATGTCTCTGCACCACTCATACACGATCTTGCACATACACTGGGCTTTTGGCGGGGGTTGTTTCCACGATCCTCGTCGAAGCACATTAGTTTTCTGATACCATGTTTGGCTCTTTGGTTTATTTGGACGGAGAGGAACAACCACAAGCATCGCGGTGTTTCTTTCCTTGTTTCTCATATTGTTTGGCAGGTACAACACCATCTCTACATCCTTGTCATAGTCGGGAAGCTCCTTACTCATCATTGTTTAGGTTCTTATCCTCAGGTACCTTTTATGCCCGTCACTGATCCCATTCCGAGATCTCTCCGATCTCAAATGGTGTCGTGGCGGCCTCCCGAGGCACCCTAGGTAAAGCTCAACACCGATGGATCTTTCTCGACTGATCTGCAGATGGCTGGTGGTGGTGGAGGTCTTGTTCGTGATCATGCCGAGTCATTACTTGCTGTTTTCTGCACACCCCTGAGGGCAGTTTCTAGCTTTGATGCAGAGTGTCAGGCTCTGCTCCATGGATTTCGATTGGCGACACAGTATTCGGACCACATATGGATCGAGATGGATGCTGCTTCTTTGATTTATGTTTTGTAGTCGAGTCACTCCGGGTCGGCTGTGATTCGTCACACTCTCACATCCATCAGATTGCTTTGTCATGGCAGGCATGTTCAGTTCTCTCATATTCATCGTGAGGGTAATCGGGCTGCTGATTTCCTGGAAGACAGAGAGGCTCAAACCTCTGTCCTTACATTTTATGATGATGTCTCAGCTCCACCATATTTGCTCTCCCTTGTGAGGATGGATCAGTTGGGTTATCCCAAATTCAGATTCCGATATAGTTAGATGATGAGGCTTCTTTGCTGCTTGTTTTATTTATGGTTTATTTTCAGTTGTTTGGAGTATCAGTTTGTTTTTTACTGTGCTCCACATCTTTGTTTTGTTTTGGGTTTTGGAGATAGCTCTCAGTTTGTGATTGCATCTCCATGTGCTAGTTTTTCTGTTACAGGTTACAGTTCTTGATTAGGGATATGTTTACTTTTGGGACATATCCCGCCCGTGACGCTGTATGAGACGATTTATTTTGTTTTATTGACAGGTTGGGCATGGTGCCGAATGCCCCACCCTTAGGGGTGTTTTGTTAAAAAAAAATCCTAAAACCTATTAAACCCTAAGAACAACACTAAACCTATTAAACCCTAAAACCTAAATCCTAAACCCTAAAAAACCATGATTAAACCCTAAACCCTAGAAGAAGTCACGATTAATAGAGGCCACGATTAAACCCTAAACCCTACAAGCTAAAGCTACGATTAATTTAAAACGAAGTCAGGATCAATAAAAAAAAAAGCCAAGACTAATAAAGGCCACGACTAAGTTTGAAAAGAACATTGATTAATTTAAAAGAAACATCGTTTTATTTAAACTATGCCTCGATTAAGTTAAACTATGCCTCGATTAATTATAATTTAAGCATCGATTAATTCTATTAGCATCGATTAATTTTCAACTATGTATTAATTAATTGTAATTTAAATTATGCCTCGATTAAATTTAAAATGAGCCTCGATTAAGTTAAAAAAAGTCACCATTAATAGTTCAAATAGCCATGATTATTTCTAAAACAAACCTTGATTAATTTAAAAGGAGCATCGATTAATTTAAAATTATCCTCGATTAATTTAAAAATGCCTCGATTAATTATAATAGCCTCGATTAATTTTAAACTATGCCTCGATTAATTGTAATTTAAATTATCCCTCTATTAAATTTAAAATGAGCCCCGATTAAGTTAAAAAAGTCACAATTAATTTTACAAATAGCCACGATTATTTCTAAACAAGCCTCAATTAATATAAAAGGAGCTTCGACTAATTTTAAATTATCCACGATTAAAATTTAAACATTGTCACGATTAATTTCATAAGTCACAATTAATTTAAAATAAGGCATCAATAAAGTTAAAAAAAGTCATGATTAATTTTACAAAGAGCCACGATTATTTCTAAACAAGCCTCGATTAATTTTCAATTTTCCATGATTAAGTTTAAACATTGTCACGATTAATTTTAAATTATCCACGATTAAGTTAAAATTAGCCACAATTAATTTTAAATTATTCTCGATTATTTTCAAATGTCACGATTAACGCAATATAAGCATCGATTAACATAATAAGCCGCGATTAACATAATAAGCCACGATTAACATAATATTTAGCTTTTAAAGTCTATTATTAATGTAATTAAAGGCTATTACATGCATATCTCTCCCTCTCGCCTATTTTCTAACAACACATATGCAATATAATCAAAACAAGAAATATTTATAAAAGAATTTCACGAAAATAAACAGTACAAAATGTACATTTGAAAAATGATGGAAACGAAGCACTGCTTTCTTCTTGATGAATGAAACTTTCGCACCCTTGTTCCAAAGGAAAAAAATTCTCCCCTTGTTCCAAAAAAAAATTTCTCTAAATTTTATTGTATTGTGAATAAGCTCAAGTGTTCTTGTCTATTTATTCAAAAAATTTACCTACCTCTGTACACAACAATAAAACCATATATTGAATTCGGTCAACAAATTACTACATTCCCCTACTTTTTATTTAATGAAGCTCATTAACTTCCCATTCTTTTTATTTAATGAAGATCAGTAACTATCTCATTTACACAAGAAATAAATGCACTCAATAAAAGTCACGATTAATCTTGGCTCATAACAAAAAAAACCCTCGATTAAGTTTTAATGAGCCTTAATTAAATTGAGTGATCCACGATAAATGTAATACATTGCCTCCGTTAATCGTGGATCAATCAATTTAATCGTGGCTTTTTGGTAAAATTAATCGTGGATTATAAAAAAGCCATGATTATTTATAAACATTAATCATGGCCTATTTGTTAAATTAATCGTGGATCATACAAAAAGCCACAATTAATCCAGACATTCGTCTCAATTAATCGTGGATCATTCAATTTAATCAATTTACAAAAAATCCACGATTAATCAAAATTAATAGATGACCATTCAATTTAATCGAGGCCTTCATTAATCGTGGCTGCTCATAACAATTAAAATGAACCACAATTAATTAAACTTAATCGAGGCCTCCGTGACCTTGTCACAATCTAAGTTAATCGAGGTCACGATTAAATGAGATGAAGGCCTCGATTAACTTTGATCAATTAAGGCCACGATTAAATGAGATGAAGGCCTCGATTGATCAAAGTTAATCGAGGCCTTCATTTCATTTAATCGAGGCCTTGATTAGCTTTGAATAATCGAGGTTTTCATTTCATTTAATCGTGGCTGCTTGAAAATTAATCGAGGCCTTCTTTTATTTAATCGTAGCTTATTTTAATTAATCGAGGCTTGGTTTATTTAATCGTAGCTTGAAGATTAGGATTTCGGGTTTAGGGTTGTGTATTGATTGATAATGCTCTGACAAAAGTACACTGAGTCAATGATTGAGTGTGGGGACCAAGTGTGTTATAGTACAAATTGCCCACCAAACTACCTGTTTTTAAAAGTTATTTTTTTTCAATCACTATTTACTTTTGTCTACTTTTATCTATTTCCGCATATTAATTTATAACTTATGTTAATTATTTATTCTTATATATATTATAGACTTGATAAATAAATGCTTATAAAACTTATGTGATATATCCTACATAAAATACAACTATATATATATATATATATATATATTCTTAAAAGTATATGACAAAAAAGACAAATATAAGTATGTTTGAAAAATTATAGAAAAATATCATTAAATTTATCAAAAAAGTTATATTATTAATTTTCTGCTTACTATCCTTAAGAAGATGTTCATAATGATATATACATTAAAAAATATTTAATTATTTATTTATTATCTATCCAAAATTATATTATATAGAAATGATAAAAATAGAGAATGTATAAACAAAATTTAGTCCTTTTTTTTCTCTTTTTAAAAACAAATAATTATTTTACTTCATCATCTATATAGATTACGTTTCGTATTCAATATATTTTTCATATATATTTAATCATACACATAATATATATAATTACAATTTTTTATTTGAGCTTATAAAAATATTTTAAAATTTATTAAATACTATAAAACGTTTCTCGTGTATTACATAAGAGAAATATTATTTAATTAAAATACGGGTAATGAGTACAAGTATGAGTAGTAGGGATGGCAATTTACCCGCGGGTACCCGACCCTAATAGGTGCGGGTTTGAGGGGCATTTGGTATCCACGGGTAGCTTCGTGGTTAGAATTCACTATCCATTTAGTTCGCGGGTATGGGTTTGGATAATTACTATCCGTACCCGTGAAACCCGTGAAAAATACCCGCGAAAATACTCGCGAAATACCTGACTACCCGTATAGTTCAATTGCAGTTATAATAATCGAGCCATAAAAAATTAAAGGCCCATAAATAAATGATATAACTTGGAATGATATAACTTTATTCTATTTCAAAAATTAAAGGCCCATAAATAAATAAATAAATAAATGATATAACATGTTCTATTTCAACCGTGGACTTGGAATGATATAACTTTATTAGATTTTAAATTTGAACTTTGAATTTTAGTTGATGAATTTTGATATTAACTATGGATTTGAACTTTGTGATTGTGATTTATGGATTTGAACTTTGATGAAATATGTGGATTTGAACAATGTGATTTGTGGTGAATTTTTTATTTATGTTAAATTTGTCATTAATTTAGATTTAAATTATGATTCGCGGGTGGCGGCCGGGTTGGCGGATACCCGATGGG
This sequence comes from Perilla frutescens, assembly GCA_026008535.1. NCBI lineage: Eukaryota > Viridiplantae > Streptophyta > Magnoliopsida > Lamiales > Lamiaceae > Perilla > Perilla frutescens. Next base: position 64,050,616 of record BRKX01000003.1, on the reverse strand, counting down.
TGGCGGGTATCCGTGGGTAGCGGGTGTGGGTGGCAGAAGGTACCCGTCGCGGGTGGCGGGTACGGCCTTCGCTCGCGGGTACGAGCATGGATAGTCACTATCCGTGCCCGCCGTACCCGATTATCATCCTTAATGAGTAGTTAAGAACCCAAAATATATGAGTGTGGGCATAAAAGTTATTACCCAACAGATATGAGCATGAGTACGAATATTTTTTTAAAATACAAATATGAGGATGGATATCGTAACACCCCACCCATTGCCATTCCTAATTGTAGCTCATCGTCTTGTCATTTGCCATGGTTGTTTGTGAGTTTTCTATTCCATATTATTGGTTTGAGTATCTTACCTTGTGGTCATTTTGTATTTACTCTTCTGAATGATAATGTTTATTTGAGTTCAAAAAAATTGTGCTAAATGCAGATAAATTTTGCAATATATATATAATAGATACACGATTGGTGTGAGATACAGTTAATATAAAAAATGATTATGCCACCTAAGCATCGAAGCAGCTCATTCAAAAATCAAACCAAGGAAAATCATATTCTATCAATTCCGATTAGAGAGTAAAAACTTGCTTAAAAAGGGTTGCAGAAAAAAGTTCTCAAACTCACTTTACGTGGGTATTTCCATCTTTTAAATATTGCTAACTATATTTTCCTCAAAAATAAGGATAATAAATTATACTGTAAAAAGGTGTAATAAAGAGAGCAGCGAAGTAGAATCGAGGAGACGCATGCAGAACCCTCATGATGATGTTCTCTCTCTCTCTCTCTCTCTCTCTCTCTCTCTCTCTCTCTCCAGTCTTCCCTCGCCATCCCTCCTCTTTTTCTTGCTCTTCATTTTCTCCTCCATATATTTATCGTTTATGCCACTCCCATTCTAATATTTTACGTTCTTGCCACTCATCCTAATTTTATTGGTCTGTTTTTTTACTAATATTGTTCCAATTAATGCATGTAGCTAGTATTCAACACAATTCAGAAGCAGGCCTCAGTTCTTGCATATCAAGAAAAAGATTTCATAGAAAATCACATCCAATAAAATTTTACAGTAGGCTATCATTTCGTTGGATGACGAAACCCGCGGTAACTAGTAACCACCGATATGTATGGATGTAGGTGCGTGTGAACTATTAGAAATATATTTATGCATGTTTTGTGTGTACAAAAATAACAAGGTATTTTGGTGGAGCAGTAAATCTAAATCTATGAAAAATTGAGGGGAGGGGTGATTAATGTTTCTGTAATAGTGACTCCATGGAGAGGACAGAATAGTCCTGGCGAGAGTCCCATTCATCAAATATTCCAAATCCAGTCTGCCTGCTCTGCACAGTATCAGAGAGAGAGAGAGAGAGAGAGAGAGAGAGAGAGAGAGAGAGAGAGAGAGAGAGAAAAAAGTAAAAGCTAAGGAGCCAATGGATGGAAACAACATACTGAAATAAAAACCAATCCTGAAAACGCAAACCAATCAGAAAAATCTAAAAGGCTCCACCAAGCACTATCTGGCCTCTTCCTCTTTTCCCTTCTGTTTTCTTCACCACCAACTCATTTTTAGCTTTCATTTCGAAAACCCCAGATCCATATTTTCCTTTTTCCAGTTTTATATGTTTCTAGAATTATAAGTATGTCTATGTGTTTGCATGACACGATAATCTCTACTGATTGAAGAAAGTCTTGGCTGTCAGACCAGGGGAAGAAGAATCTTGAAAACAGCTATGAAAAGCTATTCGTGGTTTGCTTATTTCTCTTTGGATTCGGACAGTGAGGCTCGAAGCTTCGATCTTTGCATGAAATAAGATTGTTGTTGGGTTATTCAGTAAACTATTATGAAGGAAAATTGGTGGGATTGGAGGAACGTTTGGTGGATTCAAGAAATGGAGATAAGAAATAAGTGTTTCTTGATTTCGTTACTGTGCTAGTGTGATTCCATTCTAGGAGCTTTGTTTTCTTGCGTTGGTACAGGAAGGAATTAGTCACCGTTTCGTTTCAGCAATCTTTTTTTTTTCGCACCAAGTTTCATGCTTTCCTTGATCAAAATTAAATTATATACGTGCAGAATCCTCCGTATAAAGAATCCATTGGGAATATTCTACACTTCTGTGCTCTTTGATCGTAGGATAGTCGTTCATTAGCAAAGCATACTTAAGGATTTATGCTTGAGGTCTTATAATGATTGGATTATGTTCGAAAAATGGGTTCTTGCAGAAAGCCTTTTCTTGTAGTAAAGTAAAGTGAAAAGAATTTCTGTTTTGGAGGGTTGAGGATTGATTCATAGTTCGAATTAGTTAAGGTTGTGATTGTGGGATATGTCAATGTCTTGCAAAGAGAGTAACAAGGCGGCAGCTGCTGCTGCTGCGATTATGGATAATGGGAAGTATGTGCGTTATACGCCTGAGCAAGTTGAAGCCCTTGAGAGGCTATATCATGACTGTCCTAAACCGAGCTCCATGCGCCGCCAGCAGCTCATTCGTGAGTGCCCCATTTTATCCCACATTGAACCTAAGCAGATCAAAGTCTGGTTCCAGAACAGAAGGTATTTATTTAGGATTTAATGTTGATGATTTCAGCACTGTAGTTGATTTGTTGTGTAAGTGTAGTGGAGAGTCTTTAGAGAGGCATGTAATGTGGAAGCTTCAATTGAATTTGGGTTATGGGTTGGATTTGTAGAGTTCTCTCTTTTTTGTTGGTTATTGGTTCAGGAGCTAAGGTTTATAAATTGCATGTTCACTGTGTTCCTTTTTAAATTATGTTTCTCGTGTTTGGAAGGCAGAATCTTGAACTGTACTCTCTTTGAAATACAGATGCCGAGAGAAGCAAAGAAAAGAAGCGTCAAGGCTTCAAGCTGTAAATAGGAAGCTGACAGCAATGAACAAACTGATGATGGAGGAGAATGATAGGTTGCAGAAACAAGTATCACAATTGGTGTATGAAAACACTTACTTTCGCCAGCGTACACCAAATGTAAGAATCGTGGAACTGGTCTCAGCATTCTTAGTTTCATGAAATTGTTGTTTTAACAAGGTTATTTCATTTCCTTGCAGAATCCACTTACTACAAAAGACACAAGCTGTGAATCAGTGGTGACGAGTGGTCAAAAGCACCACTTGACACCACAGCATCCGCCAAGGGATGCTAGTCCTGCAGGGTTAGTAGGGGGGTTATGATTGTTTAGGCATTTTTACGATGGAAGTAAGAGTATATCTGCTGTTATTGTGCTGCATGACCCAAAATTTTGAGTGTTTGGCTAACAGAGTTCTTCTATCTGCCGTTTGTATTTTCCCAGGCTTTTGTCCATTGCAGAAGAAACTTTAGCAGAGTTTCTTTCAAAGGCCACAGGAACTGCTGTTGAGTGGCTCCAAATGCCTGGAATGAAGGTATTCGGGTTATCTTGAACTTTCCTTGTCTGCAGAAATGCTAAGCTACCTCATGTTATGTAAACCTGTGGATTGGCATCACTCTGTTTCATAAGCTAAAAATGGACTGTGTAAAAATGACAGAGTTAAATATAGCTGGCTCAAATTTCACATATTTCATCTAGATACCTTTGTGCTTGCTGCAAATTTGCCTTGGCTTTTCCACTGAGTTATTTTTTTGCAAATTTTGGCCAGCCTGGTCCGGATTCCATTGGAATCGTTGCTATTTCTCATGGTTGCTCTGGTGTAGCAGCACGAGCTTGCGGTCTGGTTGGTCTAGAACCCACCAGAGTAAGTGCACTATCTCTGTGATCACAACTTCGCATTTCTTCCTCATGTATGATGTATCATCTTCGTTTAGGTTTAAGAGTGCTGTTTTTTTGCCAATATATGTTCCAGGTTGCAGAAATCCTGAAGGATCGACCTTCATGGTTTCGCGATTGCCGTGCTGTGGATGTGGTGAACGTGCTTCCCACTGCCAATGGTGGAACCATAGAACTTTTATACATGCAGGTAGAGATTTATTTATTATAGGGCAAATGGTCAAATAAACACCCGAAATATATACCAAGTCCTACCTAGACGTATCAACTATTTTTTGGCCCAAATACACACCTAAACTATTTAAAAAATACAATCGGCCACCTCAACTATTCAAAATATACCAAATTCACATTTTTCGTTTAACACAGATTGTTTTCCCGTTAAATAAAATGCGTATAAATTGTTCAACCTAATTATGATTGATTTGGACGATGATACCGTGGAATGTGGTATGGTTAGCAACCTCTCGTCATGAACTTTCTAATTATACTCTCAATTTGTCAATCGGGTATTAAACGATAGAATAATTACATGAAAAAATATCGATAACGAGTGTTTGTATTACGTAATAAATTTTAAATTTTGATACTGATTTGATGTTGAATTTTGAAATTAAAAGAGCGGTTTGAAACTCCATAACCGGGTTATTTGGCCTCGTTTCAATTTGCCCGATCGACATTCATAGGTGATTGAATTGAGCTTGACACATTTTAATTAAGGGAAAAAACTAATGGTGTTAACAGGAAGTGTCAATTTGTTCCTTTTTGAATAGTTTGAGGGCCATTGTACTTTTTAAATAATTTAGGCGTGTATTTGGGCTAAAAAATAATTCGTACTTCTAGGTGGAATTGGGCATAGTTTAGGCGTTTGTTTGGCCTTTGCCTTTTATTATATATGGATCATTTGGTTATTGCCTTACTTGTATGTTACTAATGCTTCTATGAATTTGAAAATCTAGCTATATGCGCCAACAACTTTGGCGCCTGGTCGTGATTTTTGGTTGTTACGCTTTACCTCTGTAATGGATGATGGCAGTTTGGTGGTATGTGAACTTCAAAAAATCTTTTATACCCATGGTTTGTGATTTTTATATCCTGAAAATTGGTTTGATTAAAATTTTGCATCACTTCGGGTTGCAACCTGTGCTCAGGTCTGTGAGAGGTCACTTAGCAATACCCAAAATGGTCCAAGCATGCCACCTGTTCAGAACTTCGTGAGAGCTGAGATGTTGCCTAGTGGTTACCTCATCAGACCTTGTGAAGGAGGAGGCTCAATCATCCACATTGTAGATCACATGAATTTGGAGGTAATTGTATCTCCCATTTCTGACACTTCACATCTGTCATGGAGAAGTTTATTCATCTTTAGTATGCTGTAGAAGAATATTTAAGAACATTAATATGGGTGCCATGTGGAGTTATCTTTTAAACCATGGGCGCACAAAGTTATGTTTGGGACAGCTTTTCCTCAAAATGCTCTACTCACTGTCTTTCTGATGGTCTTATAACAGAAACAATAAACTTGAATTACTGCCTATTGTACTTGCTTGTTTGCATCTTAAAATGTTGGTATTGCCATTTTATTTATCAGGCATGGAGTGTTCCTGAGGTGTTGCGTCCACTCTATGAATCGTCCACTGTGCTTGCTCAAAGGATCACAACAGCTGTAATAATTATGTGCTACATTCTTGACACAATAAAACAGTTTGATAAAAATAATGCTTAGTCTTTTCTCTAAATAATGGTTGCCCTTCTGTTTTTTTTTTCTTGTCTCTTAATGCAGGCTCTTCGCCAACTTAGGCAGATAGCTCAGGACATAACACAGTCTAGTGTGAACAACTGGGGCAGAAGACCAGCAGCTCTACGAGCTCTTAGCCACAGGTTGAGCAGGTAGGATTAGTCTGCATTCTGTTCTATCACTTTTATGTGGTCGTAAACTGCATATAATCGTTTTGATCGTTGTGCAGGGGATTCAATGAGGCCCTTAATGGGTTTAGCGATGAGGGGTGGTCGTTGATAGACAATGATGGCATGGATGATATCACAGTTCTTGTGAACTCGAATCCAGAAAAATTGATGGGCTTAAATATTTCTTTCACAAGTGGATACAACTCCATTTGCAATTCAATCCTTTGTGCCAAAGCCTCAATGCTTTTACAGGTCAGTGAGCTTCACAATTTGTACTAATATTTTCTCTGTTTCTCTTTCCCCATGGGAACCTATTTCTGAAGGTGATGGAATGTAGATAGATTCTGATGAGCAAAGATAAATCATATCCTGATTGATATATTCTGTAAAACAGTGATGTTTGCCTTGCTTCGTCATTCATTCAATCGTATTTGCCCACCATTTTATGAATCGGTGGATTCTGAATAAGGATTAAGTTTCATGAATAACCTAATGTGATATTTGTAATAGGCTAGTATGAGTTGCGCTTAATCTAGCTATCAAGTGATTCTGTTTATAGGGAGGTTCTGTTTTAATTAATAGTTCAAGCTAGGATTTCATACATGTGCCTGTATTTATGTTCCAATATAAGACGTTAAGAAAAGGGTCGTGCAAGTTGGAGTGGATACATTCATCACTTAGAATTGTTAATATTTATGCTGTGAATTGCTTCTGCAAATTTTGGTGTTGTTAACCTACTACTGTCAAGAAATTCATCTTTGGCAGTTGCCTGGATTTTCTGCATGTTTAAATGTGCTTTTGTTCATAAAGATCCACGTGTCTTGAGTGCGTGTGTGTGTGTGTCCTTGGCTGTAATTGTAATAAATTTCTCTTCATATTCGGGTCCAGAATGTGCCTCCTGCAATACTACTACGATTTTTGCGAGAGCATAGATCAGAATGGGCTGACACCAACATTGATGCTTACTCAGCTGCTGCTATCAAAATTGGTCCTTGTACGTTCTTAGGCCCTCGAGTTGGTAACTTTGGGGGCCAAGTTATACTCCCATTGGCTCAGACTATCGAGCATGAAGAGGCAAGTATATAGAATTGCCTTTTTTCACCTATTTATAATATTTTTTTGAGGTAAATTTGGACATTTTAAAGTAGTAACCTTTTGTCTTGTTTGACACGAATATTTTGGATATCCTGATGCTCGATAGCTGCTGGAGGTGATTAAGCTGGAAGGTATTGCCCATTCTGCTGAAGATGCTATGATCCCTAGGGATGTATTACTCTTACAGGTATATTTTGTTCTTTCTTTTTGCATATGTGAAAGCAAACATGTTTGCTTGGAGCCTCGGATAATATATTTCAATCGAGGCATTCTGTACTCTTTGAGCATAAAGGAGTAAGTTTATCATCTGCTCAACTAAATCTGTTGTATTTACTGTCTTGTTGATTATGACACTTTTCTTTTTCTTATTCTCTCTTTTTGGCTTGTGCTTTCAGTTAAAAGCGATCAAATTTGGCAGCGCTTATCATAATAGGATCTTAATTGAACATAAGTTGGGAGTTTGTTACTCTTCTTGAAAACAACTCATTAAGCATTTCTCAAAACCTATTAGTTATATCCGGTGGCCTATTTGATGTGCCTTAAACATGCTAAGAGAATGCAAATATTTCAAAGCAGTACCTGTATCATTTTGCTTTCCTTTTCTATCTCTTTGTTTTTTTATCTCGTCTGGTACTCATCTTCAAGTCTGGCAGCTCTGTAGTGGAATGGATGAAAATGCTGTCGGAACATGTTCTGAACTCATATTTGCCCCTATTGACGCCTCATTCGCTGATGATGCTCCACTACTGCCATCTGGTTTTCGCATCATTCCTCTTGATTCGGGCAAGGTCAGTTTTCATTGCTTGCTTTTCTCATTTTGGAAGTCGGTATTTTTATTTATTGATAGATTCATTGTTGGATTGATTATATATAGGAAGCCTCCAGTCCAAATCGAACCCTGGACCTTGCTTCTGCTCTGGAAACTGGGACAGCAGGAAACAAACCTCCAAACGGCCTTTCTAGCAACGGTGGCACTACGAGGTCTGTCATGACTATTGCATTTCAGTTCGCGTTTGAAAGCCACATGCAAGAGAATGTGGCATCCGTGGCCCGACAATATGTCCGTAGCATTATAGCATCAGTTCAAAGGGTGGCATTAGCTCTCTCCCCCTCTAGCCTAGGTCCTCACGCTGGTCTCCGGTCACCACTTGGAACTCCTGAAGCGCACACCCTCGCTCGTTGGATCTGCCAAAGTTATAGGTACTTCATGTCCGTGCTTGACTATTAAACACACACACCCCCCCACACATTCCTTAAACCTCAATCACTGTCATTTTCTTGGGTTAATGAAGGTTCGTTCTGTTTCTGTCTAGGAACTTTATGGGCGTGGAACTTCTAAAATCGAGTTGTGGAGGGAGCGATTCTATCCTTAAGGCTCTGTGGCATCATTCAGATGCTATTATGTGCTGCTCTGTGAAGGTAATGATTCTGATACCGATTTGTGAAGCTACTGAAAAATCATACTTGAATCTTTTATGAGCCTTCTTTCATCATGTCATTGCTTGCCAATGTCTTCCTTTTCTCGTGTTGCTTTCGTGCCACTGCTTCTGCAGGCAGTGCCGGTTTTCACATTTGCAAACCAGGCCGGTGTTGACATGCTCGAGACAACCCTGGTTGCACTTCAAGACATCACTCTGGAGAAGATATTTGATGATCATGGGAGGAAGAATGTCTGTTCTGAATTCCCACAGATAATGAATCAGGTCAGAAAATCACTTGTTTCTTGACATAGAAACACCGAGGGGAATTTTGCGCATAAAGTTGTGAGCTCGATCTAGACTTATATAAACATGTTGATTCGACAGGGTTTTGTGACTCTTCAAGGGGGCATTTGTTTGTCGAGCATGGGCAGACCCGTCTCATATGAGAGAGCCGTTGCTTGGAAAGTTCTGAACGAAGACGAGAATGCTCACTGCATCTGCTTCATGTTCGTGAATTGGTCGTTTGTTTGATTCAAGTGATCAAAACTGGGAGTAGCTGGAGATGTGTTTGAACGAGAACTCAGTTGTTTTAGCATGCTTTTGTTTCTATATTATTGTTGTTTGTGGGGTGCATTTTTGTTTTGTTTCTATATTACCTGCATTTTACTTGCATGTTTTATTATTGTGTTGCACTTGTTTCTGAATGATGCCTGTTTTGGAATCTTAAATCACTTTTTAAGGTAGAAGAGACCTATGTATGAAGTTCTAGCTCTTCCTTACCCCGCTTTCATTAGATTAGTGCTCCTATTGATTGAATATTGAAATATGAATATATAGCTAGAGAATTATATATATTACCTTAAGAAATGAATACAACACCCCCAAATTAACATGACTTTCGAATTCATCAATATATCATTTAACTGCAAAATGCAAATACAAGACAACAGGGTGTATAATTAATTTTTATTTTTTTTTCTATATTGCTAGATTAGCATGTATTTTCTGGTACACACTTCTCGACCAAATGAAAACTACAAACTTTCCTATACAATATCATTCTTTAATTTCTTCTCATAAAACATCTTTTTTTTTTAACAGTGGAAATATATAAATTACAATCCCATACATAACATTGCAAATACACTTCCACACATCTTTGAAAAAGAAATAAAAAAAAAAATATATATTTAAGAAAAAGAAGAAAATCAGGAAGCCATTGAATTTTGCTTCTTCAAATCTCTGTAGAACTTCATGATGAACTTATCAGCAGCTTCATTAACACGATTATCTTCTTCGATTTCTCGCAACGGAAAAGGAGAATCCGTTATCCTCAGCTGCCTCACCACCGGCGTCCGCCCGAACCCCGGCAGAGCCGGTGACGGTGCCACGCTGCTGGCCATCTCCACCGCCGCCGCCCACAGCTCATTCTCGCTAGGCTGCGGCGGCGGCGCTGCATGGGATTGTTTCCGCTTGTTGAGGTGAAAGGGTAGCCGGAAAGTAGGGTAAGCCGGGCTACTGCTGCAGCTGAACTCGTATTCGTTTAATGGGGTCGGGTAGGAGAGCTGTGGTTCTTGTGCGGCGGCGGAGGAGGCGACGTGGTGGTGGTGGACGTGAAAGATGAGGTTTTGCATGGCTGCTTTGCCGGCGATCTTGCCACGCTTCATCATCATGCTGAGATCGGACAACAATTTGGCCTTTGATACACCTTTTCTCAACATGAAATATGCCACTTTCACTATTTTCCAGAATTTCTTGGCTATTATTGGCATGCTTTGCTCCATTTTTTTTATGGATTTTTCACTTTGATGTTTGGAATTTGATTGATGGTTGGAGAGGAATATTGGGAGTGTTTGTAAGAGAATTTTTGTTGAAGAAAGAAATGTTTTTAGGCTGAACAAGTGAAGGGAGGTGAGGGTGTATTTATAGCCGTAGACAGCACATGGAGTAGTAGTACGTTCAGCTATAGCGAAAGTACTTCTTGATCTTCATGGAAACTTCTAAAGGTTTTTAATGTATTGTCATTCACTCAATTATTGATCGCTGCACGCGTCGAGTAGAGATCCTCTAGTCTTACTTGTGTGTGCTAACCGTGTGCCACCATTAAAATTATATATTGTTAATAATGTTTTTTATAAAAATAAAATTTGTTTTATCATAACTAATCATAATTAATATTTATTGTAAAAAATTAAAATTTTAAAAAATTATATACCCTAAGTTTGGAATAATCAACCCCAAAAATCAATTATATTAACTAAAAAAAATGAAAATTAAATATTAAAAATTAATTATAAACCCTAATTGGGTGGAATAAACCCTAAATAATAATGTAAAATTATACTAAATCAAAAGAAATTAAAATTGAAGAAAAAATAAAAGAAAAAGTAATAATTTTGAGGTGTGGCACACGGTTGACACACACAAATTGGGATTAGGGATCTCAAGTGGCACGGAGCAACGTTATTAATTGGTAAAATTATAATTACTTGTATATCCTTAATTAACCTTAAAAAGTTGGAAATATTATATCTATTTCCAAAAAATTAACTAGCATGAGATAGATACTTTCTAATTATGTAGTATTATATATTTTCAACCCTCTCTCTCTGTATCTAATCTCCAATTTTGTTATAGACTTACTATTGGATTTTAGTTAGAGGGTGTGAGACTGTCTTATGGTCGTTAAAATTCAAGACAATATTCGAATCTAAACACAGTAAAATTATAAATATATCATTAAATATGAGCGTGGATTTGGTTTAGATCTTCCAATTAATTAATATTAATATATCTTGATTGTAGATGAGAGCCGATCGATCGATATCTAAATTCTTGATATTGCAAATAAAGTTAATAATCATATTTCACATGCACAAGCACTTATAACTTTTTGCAAATTAAGTCAGGTAGCAGCAGATATTAGTATTAATGAATAAAGATTTTTGTTAATGATTAGAAGAAAATATGATGTATAATTGGTAAGTAGCAATTATTTGTGTGTAAGAAATGTGGGGATTTGCTGCTTTGTTAAAGTGGCCGACTCAGTCACTTTCTCCAGCTTTTTCCCACTTTATTTACTTTCAACGCCTTGTAAAACTTTACGTATAGTTTCTAATTCACGTTTCTTTATTCAAATCAAATTCAGAGTTTTAATTTGTTGCCTCGCAAATTGCATTTCAATAACGCCTCAATTTGTGTTACTTTAATGCTCACCTCCTCCTAAGTTTCAAATTTTGACCTAAAAGGGGAAGAAGAAAAATGCAGGCTAGAGAAAATGACTATTATATTGGGTGAAACGTATTATATACATATATATATATGTACTATATAATTTCTTTGCTATATAATATATATATATATATATATATTCCTACTCCTATATACCACGTTCTATATATGCATTTTGCGAATGCTGCATGCAAGTATTTTACGATAGTTTTCACCAATATTTATGCAAATATAATTATACATATTTATGTCGGTAATTAAGTTTAAGTAAATACAAGAAAGAGTAGTGCTAACATACTTATAATGAAATAAAATAATTCATTCCTAAGTTAATCAATAATGATATGGTTACATCGTGAAAGGGTGAGCAATGAAAATTAAACAAGTGCGAGAATTGAAAACTTAATAATTCTTTATATAGTTTAATTTTACATTTTATGTTTTCATATTATATATTATATATTATATAAATAATATAAACACGGGAAATTACAATGAAAAAGGATCCACCCTAAAAGGGAGGCAGTTAATGGTGAATATAAAATTATTCTTTCACTTTCAAAGTTTCTTTTGAAGCAAACAAGTTTCCTCTCTCTCTCTCTCTCTCTCATTTCTAACTTTATTGGTTTCTGCCAATGGTGGTTTACTTTACTTAGCAACAAAGGTTGCCTGCAGAGGCCACGTGTCCTTCTCTCTTGCCATATGATTTTTAATTTTTTGATATATAAGAAAATAAGAAAAAAGTTACTATTGTTAATTAGAAACCTAATGTAGTAAGGAAAAGGAAAGTAAGTGACTAGTGTGTGTAGTGTTCCGTAGGAGAATCAATCATTGGATTTAGGGATTCTCATGTTCATTTTATTTACATCCCCCCCCCCCCCTCCCTTTTTTTTTTTATAAAAACCGCACATTTATTAATCAAACACACTCCTTCAATATTTTATTTTTATCATAATTATACCATCCTTATATTTTTTTCGACAACTGAAAATTGAGTCACTATGATGTAGAATACGTGGATAAGAAGAAAAAAATCACAATTCCACACATTCAAAACGACTTTAGGTAAATTATACTCAATACTCTAACATTTGTAACTTTTAATATTAATACCTTAACTTTTATTTAATAATAATTTTATCCCCAACATTCCATTTTTGTTACTGTTCTACCGTCGTAACATATTTGCAACTTTTAAAAGTAGAGGTGCACTTGCATGCAGCACCTCTTATTTCCAGCAATTTCAGGCGGGCGCGTGGTCCCACGCGGGCGTGCCACGTGGCGCCCACGCGCGGCCGGTGAGGCCCACGCGCCCGTCTCAGGTTCATACCTGTCTTTATCGTACTTGATACTTTTCTTCTTACCACATGGTACTTTTTATTTTACCAAACTCGTGTTTTGCTTTTCTTTGCAAATTCTTGGAATGATGATTGTTTTAGATTAATCTCAACACATACAATATAAAAACTGAGAAAAAAATCAGAATTTGAACTAAATAAACTAGTATAAAATAACTATCAGACCCCTTACTTTTTAATGATACAGATGGTACTTTTCGAATGTTTTGTGATACCTTTTAATAGGAAGGTTGGTACTCACTTTGGACAATTTTTTTTATGTGTTGACCCAGTCAAAGCGGGTTGACCCGCGTTGACCGAGTCAAAAGCGGATTTGACCGACCCGTTTCATATAGTGTTATTTGCATCATGATGCATGCAAGTGTTTGCCTTAAAAATAATATCCCAACATAAAAAATCTTGTTAATAAAATGATATTCTTGCATTAAAAAACTATTTTTGAGGGAAGGCAGGAGTTACACATTCGGTAAAGAATTAGGGTGATATTTGATTTTAAAAAAATTACATTCACTCTTCAAGATAAAGATTAGAGATATTATTGATATTCTTCAGGATTTAGAGATATTCAAGATAAAAAAAAAAAAAAAAAACTAGTTTTGAGGGAAGGCAGGTTTTGCACATTTAGTAAACATTAGTATTATTTGCTCTAAAAACGTTAAGGCTGAATTTGCCCTCAAACTAAAATGAGAAATTTACGCTTTGATACCTACATTTTGGATATTTTTTCAAAAATGATCCACTTTATTACTATTAGTAAAACAGTACCCACTTTTTCAAAATTTTTGCAAATCTGACCTCGATCAAATTTCCAGCCTAGAATATCTATGTGGCATGCTGGAATTTTTGTCTGGCTTTTTTGCTCCAATAAAAAATATTACCTGGATATTCCATGTCAATTATGAATTAAAAATAAAATAAATTTGTTGGTCATGATGCCACATAAATATTCTAGGCTGAAAATTTGATCGAGGTCAGACTTGTAAAAATTTTGAAAAAATGGATACTGTTTTGCTAATAGTAATAAAGTGAGTTATTTTTAAAAAAATGTCCAAAATGTAGGTTTCAAAGTATAAATTTCCCAATTAAAATTTAGAGGTGTTTTTACACATTTTCTCAATTGTATTTATTGCGAGTACATTCACAATCATACACATGCATGTCATCAGGGGCAATCATCTCCATTTATAAGACTCGATGAATGTTTTTTTTTTTTTTTTATGATATCATTATCAATAACTCGCTTTAAGGTAATAAAAAGCATATGCTCTATTTCTTAAAATAAGGCATCCTTTCCATAAAATCGAGCACATATATCATAAATTAAAGATGTTACAGCTCAATTAACAATTAAGTTGATTAGGTATCAAATAACTCTCTAGTTGTTTAATTTTGATATAATTCTAAACATCTACGTACATTTCCGATAACTAAATAGAAAAAAAAATGATTTGTTTTGTCACGTGTGTGTAGATATATTATTACAAAACAAATATATAATCAACCACAATTTTACTAGTGAGAGGTGCTGGTTTTTGCAATTTAACCGCTTTACTAGATTTCATCATTTATCATGCTCGTTTTTCTGTTAATTTTTTTACCTTTGCCAATTTAAGCTCGAGAAAAATAGGCTTTATTATTCTTAGCTGGCGTCAAGGTTGTACAAAGTAATTTACATGGTTAGGGTTTCGACTTCAAACAAAGTCAATTTGAGATCAATTATTCATGTCATCTGAACAATTCGAGCAGATCAAATTTGATTTCGAATTCGATTATTTTATCAAATTAAGCTTAAGTTTGTTATTATTCGGCTCACTAATCATCTCTCGTCGTGATGTCTCTTCTTATATCTTGGCAAGCCTATTTCCTTGAGTCGTGACTCATTTATTGCTTCCCATTTTATATACTTAATAAATAAAATTGCTAAGTATATCTCTAACGAGCTCGAGCTACACTTGTTTAACTTATTTAGTAAGAGAAATAGAGAATTGATCGAGCTCGATCATGATGTTGTTTTAGCTCAACTCAAGCTTTAAAAATTATCTTTCAATCATAAAATCGTTTCATTAAGACCGGATAACACTAATGTCTTGCAAATACTTTCGTTCGACAGAGTGAATCATACAAGAATTTTTTCTTGAAGTACAATCCTTTTTTTCCCTTTTGAGGTTAGCTAAACATACAATCAGGGATGTCAATGGGTAGGGTACGCGTATGTCTTCCTCATACCCTACCCTAATATAAAATGTCCTACATATACCCTACCTTATTACCCTATTTTTATACAGGATAGGGTACGGGTATTACCCTACGAGTAATCGGATACCCGTAGGTAAAACGGGTTACCCGTTTAGATTTATTTAATAATATATCACAATAAAAAATCCCCCAAAACACGAAAAAAAAGTAACAGATAAGTTCTTTTGTCAAAATATAACTAATATAAACAAATCAAATTCTGATGTCACTATAACAACAAAACTAGAAGATTAATTCAAAAAGTTTATACATATATATTTAATCGGGTAGGGTAATCGGGTAAAACCTTAATCTCATACCCTATCTTTACTCTAACAAAATTTAGCAGTCGGGCATGGGTAGTACCCTACTCGTTATCCGAATCTACAGGTACTACCCGCTCCTATAACCCGTTTACCCGCGGGTAAAGTTGACATCCCTACATACAACTCAATATTATTTTGTGTCAACTTTTTTTTACTCACTTAAAGTCTTAAAAAAATTATTTTACTCACCAACTTTTAAACACACTTTTTTTTACCCACTTTGAACCAAAATATCCCTTAGATATTAAACAAACATAAAAATAAAAATTGAATACATACCTCACCTACTCCATCACATCCCAGATTTGCCCGTGATTATCTTCAATATTCATCTTCCCCATCACACTCCACCACAAACCTACCACATCTTTATAAAAATATTATTGGACATGGTGAAGTTTTTATGATAGTTCGATCATGCCAAGCTAGTGCAGTGAGCAACCGAGTTCAACTTTTCTTAAAAATTTATATTGACA
Organism: Perilla frutescens; assembly: GCA_026008535.1. Classification (NCBI taxonomy): domain Eukaryota; kingdom Viridiplantae; phylum Streptophyta; class Magnoliopsida; order Lamiales; family Lamiaceae; genus Perilla; species Perilla frutescens. Next base: position 64,034,825 of record BRKX01000003.1, on the reverse strand, counting down.
AGGGTTATTCTTGGCGTCAACTCACAACCATTGGAAATATTTGAAAAAATTCACATTGATAAGGATTTAGACTTTACAAATAAAAAAAAAAAAATTTGTTCTTAACTACGTGCAAGACCCGACGCGCAGCAGAATGTGCGCACGAGTAGAACAACAGAAGACAACGACAGAACATGAGTTGAAAATTTATCCTCAGGTGCGCGCACAAGACACACCAGTGCACAGGTGGCTTTGCACGTAACAATAAACATCGACTAACAATTTGGTCTCGGGGGCGTGCACAAGATGTGCGGGCGCGCAATAACAAATATCGGCGGGAGACATCGGTAGAATATTGATTGACAATTTGGCCTTGGCTCCACATGCAACAACAAATATCAATAGAAGACATCGTCAAAATATCGGCACGAACATCAACTGTCAATTTGGCATCGGATGCTCGAACAAGGCATGCGCGCACGTAGATACACCGTCATAAATCAACAAACACATTAACATACATCGGCTCAGGTATACACGCTAGGCTCGGTGCGCAGGTTCCAATGGGAGAAATTAAGAACTTCACTTTTTTAGATTTTTTGAAGGGTTGCAGAAATATTAATTTTTTTTCCAAATTTTCATAAATAAACTACATTATGATGATTTTTAAGTACCTCTAATGTTAAAGCATGTCTATTATGTGCAGAAACTTATTCCACCAAATTTTTCCCCCAAATCAAACAACATCCTACAATCTAACAATATCAATAATTAAATTTGAAAGCACATAGGGAGAACTTTTGCCAAAATTTTCGAAAATCTTTCAAAGGGGTTGCAGCATAATTTTCTATTTCTTCTCTTGAATTTGAGGAGGTCGACGATGGCTGGGTCGGTGGAGAAATTGGAATTTCTTCTTTTCAATTTGTGTCGATCGACGATATGGGAAAGAACTCTTGACAAATTTTTAAAATCTTCAGATTTTACAGATCGACGATGAGATTGTGGAGGAGAGAAAATTTTTCAAAATCAGAATTTTGCAAATGAGATGTGGGTTGTTGGTGGGGAGATGAAGTATGATTTTTTAATATAAGAATATTTTGGTAATTGAAAATGAAAAAATATATATTTAAAATTTTATAGATAAAATAAATTTTTAAAACTCGAGGTGGGTAGTTTTTCTCATTTCCACTATTATTTTTCCAAATGTAGTAATTGATTCATAAAAACATCAACACTCTTGAAATCTATGCCGACAATTGATTGAATTAATCAAGAAAGCCCTTTTGCATATACAGCTCATAAAACAGCAATTATGCAACCTAATTAATCTCCCACTTTTTTCTCCATTAATAAATATCTCTCCAACTATTCAAACACATTCTTTTTCAATTCCTCTTGCAAATCAAAACTCAACTCAAACTGCAATTTGGTCAAAAGCGTTACAAATTTTATGATGTGGGAAAAGTGTTGTTGAATGCTTCAAAAAAGAACACAAAAGCGAGAGAGTAGGGTTAGAACTTAAACATTACTTAATTAGTTTGCATAAAACAAACTAATTGAAATTAACACACATGCTTGACTTTATGGGTAATGGAGCAGCCTTTTTATTTTGTCATGTTTCCTTGCAGGTTGTGAACAGCTGTATTATGTTTGTGGGCGATAAATCTGTTGGAATGTCACCAAAACCACTTAATTAATTCAATTTCTAGCTTAATTATCTACATTCATGAACATTTATGGATTTTGCATATGCTGAAAAAATACATTATTTAGTAATGTATTTAATATCTTGTGTTAAGGTTTCCTGATCAAGGAGACTAGCTAGCTTGATCGGCCGATCGATCCCTATATAAAAAGAAGACGTCTTTCCCACCAACACCACTAGGTGTGAGCCTGTCACACCTGTCTTGCCAAGTGTGGTTTACCTTCCTTGTGTGATTTGTAGGCTATTACACAGGGGCGGGGTTTACTCAGTGCGCACTTCGGTAGCGGCTGCGGGTTACATTCGACAACAAAAAAAAAAAAAAAAGAAGACGTCTTGAGTTCGAGCAAAGATTTACGAATTCTTTCTCCCCAACTAAGAGGGGGAGAGAGAGGGAGAGAGATTCTTGTATGTTATGTTAGTGGATGATGTATATTATTTATTTAATCTACGGTTTGAATTTCATGTTATATTTATGTGTTTCACCTGCATTTTCACTATCACATTTATGATTTAATGATGATTATAATAAAAAATTTTAGTTATAACATAAGTGCACTTATTCAACATTTATCAATAAAAAAATATCATATATATAATCAACATTAATGATGCATCAATTATTAACTAAAAACTTAAAAATAAATACTTAATTAAAAATAACTATTAATCATAATTGGGTGAAATTAAATCTAACTAATAATTGTAAACTAAATTTGATGGTGAAACTTGAAAAGTGTAACATATATTTAAATCCATGTGTTTAATACGTTCTCCCTCCGTTTCTGAATAAGGATCATTCTAGATAAATGCACACATATTAATAAAGATATTAATTAGATAAGTGTAAATCTATAAATATAGATAAAAAAAAAGTAAAAAAGGGAAAAAAAGGCAACATATAAGGGTGCAGTAGTTTCATGGGCAATTTGGAGTTATGACACACTTGGCCCCACACCCAATGATTGGGGAAATGTACTTTTTATGTTTTTTTCAAAACAAAGCATTAAATGCACCCTAAAACCCTAAAATTTAAAAACCCTAACATAGATCGATCCCTACCAGTTTTTTGTAGACAATTTATTTTAAAAATTAATAATAATGAATAACGATAAGGATAACGAAATTAATAGTAATGATAATAATAATAAGAATAACGAAAGTAATAATAATAAGAATAACGAAAATAATAATAATAATAATAATAATAATAATAATAATAATAAGAATAACGAAAATAATAATAATGAGAATAACGATAGAAATTAATAGTAATGATAAGAATAACGAAAGTAATAATAATAAGAATAACGAAATATATATATTGATAATAACGAAAGTAACAATAATAAGAATAACGAAATAATGATAATAAGGATAACGAACGTAATAACGATAAGAATAACGAAATAACGAAAGTAATATATCATTATATATCGATAATAACGAAAGTATAATAATAAGAATAACGAAATATATATATTGATAATAACGAAAGTAATAATAATAAGAATAACGAAATAATGATAATAAGCAATAACGAAAAGAATTACGAAAATTTATCAATATATAACGAAAACTTATCAATATATAACGAAAACATATAACGAAAATTTATCAATATATAACGAAAAATTATGACGAAACATTTATAACGTTATGCATCAATGCATTATTCTGTCATTTCTGTGTGGTCAACATGAGGTAGGTAAAATGCATAAATATTTGTATTTGCATAGGTAGGTAAAATGCATAAATATTTGTATTTGCATAGGTAGGTATTAGTTGGCCCAAATTAAATGAAATTTAATGCATTTAATTTTGTGTAAGAGAGGTTGGTGTCATTCTCCTATATTTACACTATACCAATGCATCAACTCAACCCACACCCAAATAGAAGAAATAGTTCGAAGAGTTTGGTGAAGAAAATCTCTGAATTCACATAAAAAATGAATGTTTGATCGTGCAAGCGGGAAGATCATCGTCATCAACAAAACATCATCATCGGTGAAATTTCGCGGAAAAATTCTCCAAAATTGAAAGGTACGTTTCAAGTCTTGTTACGTTCCTTACTTAGAAAATTGTTTTAGGTTTTATTTAGCCAAAATTATATTCCTGCAATTAGGCTATAACAAAGGCATAACGATAAAGTATAATGATAGTTTTAATTTTCTTGTCGTTATGGTTAGTTTCAATTATTGTTAAAGTATAACCCTAGTTTTAATTTAATTTTCGTTATTGTCCAATTGAATTGTCGTTATGGTTAAATAAATTTTTTCGTTATGGTTAGTTAATGTTGAAATTTAATTTGTGCTAATGGTTATCGTTAGGGTTAGTTAATGGTTAAATTTAATTATCTTTATGGTTAAATAGAAATATCATAAGGATTAGGTAATGGTTTAGTAGAATTATCGTTATGGTTAAATTTAAATTTTTTTTATGTTTAAATTTAAGTTTCGTTATTCTTAAAAATTTTATTTTCGTTAAGGTGGAATTTATATTTTCGTTATTGTTTAATTTGAGTATTCCTTATGTTTAAAAAAATTTCATTATGGTTAATTGTTGTATTTAAATTTTGTGAAGATATTATTAATTTAAAGTTTTGTTATTTTTAAAACTAAACTTTCGTTATTCTTATTAATGTCATTTTCGTTAATGGTTAAATTTAAATTTTCGTTATTCTTAAAATGTCATTTTCGTTATTTTGTAATTTAAATTTTCGTTATTGTTAAAACTAAACTTTCGTTATTGTTTAATTTGAGTATTCCTTATGTTAAAAAAATTTCATTATGGTTAATTGTTGTATTTAAATTTTGTGAAGATATTATTAATTTAAAGTTTCGTTATTTTTACAACTAAACTTTCGTTATTCTTATTAATGTCATTTTCGTTAATGGTTAAATTTAAATTTTCGTTATTCTTAAAATGTCATTTTCGTTATTTTGTAATTTAAATTTTCGTTATTGTTAAAACTAAACTTTCGTTATTCTTTAATTTGAGTATTCCTTATGTTAAAAAAAATTTCATTATGGTTAATTGTTGTATTTAAATTTTGTGAAGATATTATTAATTTAAAGTTTCGTTATTTTTACAACTAAACTTTCGTTATTCTTATTAATGTCATTTTCGTTAATGGTTAAATTTAAATTTTCGTTATTCTTAAAATGTCATTTTCGTTATTTTGTAATTTAAATTTTCGTTATTGTTAAAACTAAACTTTCGTTATTCTTTAATTTGAGTATTCCTTATGTTAAAAAAAATTTCATTATGGTTAATTGTTGTATTTAAATTTTGTGAAGATATTATTAATTTAAATTTTCGTTATTTTTAAAACTAAACTTTCGTTATTCTTATTAATGTCATTTTCGTTAATGGTTAAATTTAAATTTTCGTTATTCTTAAAATGTCATTTTCGTTATTTTGTAATTTAAATTTTCGTTATTGTTAAAACTAAACTTTCGTTATTCTTTAATTTGAGTATTCCTTATGTTAAAAAAAATTTCATTATGGTTAATTGTTGTATTTAAATTTTGTGAAGATATTATTAATTTAAATTTTCGTTATTTTTAAAACTAAACTTTCGTTATTGTTTAATTTAAAGTTTCGTTATTATTGAAATTTAATTTTCGTTATTGTTAAATTTAAAGTTTCTTTATGTTTAGAAATTAACTTTCGTTATTGTTAAATAAAAATTTCGTTATAATGATAGTTTTAATTTTCGTTATTGTATAAATTCAATGTTAGTTATGGCTAAATTTATATTTCGTTAGGTATAAAATTAATTTTTGTTCTGTATTGTTATGTTTATTTTTAAATTTGTTTTAGGGCAGATGGTTAGACGTCGTATTATTGTACGACATAGTGGCCGATGGGATAGAGCTCAGTACGTAGATGGTGTGGAGGAGTTGATCATCATGTCATCGGATGATTTATGTTTTAGGTCACTGATCAGAGAGGTACATGAGTTATTGGAGACCGATCCCACATGTGTCGAGTACCAGTTATCATGGATGTCGAGCACCAATAGTGGTAGACAGATCAAGACAAGACTGAAAGATGATGCTGGTTTGCTAGACTTGCTCCATGAGCAGAGTCAAGAGATGGTTGTGTATGTTGTTCAGAGAGGCAGCAGCAGCTCAAGGGTCATCACTGACACCGAGCCTGAGTACAGAGAACCGATCAGAGAGGAGGTTCGTGATGATACGCAACACTATGAGGCTCCAGAGCACGATTTTGACGACGATGCATTCCCGCATGAAGGAGGAGAAGAAGAAGAAGAAGAAGAAGAAATTCCTACTACAGATGAAGAAGCGGAGGAGAATGTGAGAACGGACTTGCTCGAATCAGTGTTCACAGAGTTCACGGGATGGATTCGTTCTACAGGGGGTACGAGACGATTGATAGGCATGACCGGAGGAGCATCATCGTCGAACACTAGGGCTGAGGATGTATCTGAGAGGGGTGGGAGCAATTGGCTTGTTCCACTTGCGAATATTGATATTGCAGGCCCACTGAGTTGGGACGAGCCTTCAGCAGCCAATACGGATGAACTTCAGAAGGGTGCGATTTTCCGCACCAAGGATGATTTGGCCCTGGCTGTGGGACTGTATCACATGCAGAATAGAGTGGAGTATGCCGTGTATCGATCGAACAAGACACGGAGGACCTAGATTGATCATGTCTACATTATCGTCGTTGGCTTGCAGTGATAATATGGTTTATCTAGACTTTGGTTGTATTTGTTTAAAATGATAATGATGTCTACTTTGGTTTTATTTGTTTAAAAATCATGTAGTCAACAAACATATTTGAATAAAATGAACGAGCAATGTCAAATGCAATACATATATAACATCATAAGTCACTCTAGACGGCCATAGCTAAGTGAGTAGATCCTCTTTGCTACAGAAAGCCGATATCTCTGAATATCATATGTACTGACATCAAGACCAGGAGTGCCAAACAACAAACGATCCACATACATCATAGCATAAACACCACAACTGATGCTGTCGAACTGCGCAAACTGCTCCTGGATAGTCTTGTCCAGTGTCATGGCTAAGAGATGTGTATCTGGCCTAATCAGACCTCTCCAAAAACCAGCGCTCCACATGACACGTGGCAGTAAACGTAGGAGCGGTAGCAGCTCTCGATCACGCCTCTGAGACAGCTCTCTGTTCTCCGGGAGGTGCATCTGGAACAATAACGAGTCATACAACTCGACCCTCCACGTCTCGAAACAGATACGTACAGTGACCCAGTGAGCATTTCCAACATTACATATCATGACCGCCTACAAAAATAATAATGATTAACGGATGAATATAAAAAAATCATCATAGATAGTATGATAAGTATACTTGAAAGATCACTTACATAAGCTGCTCTCGTCCACGGGACCTCCTGGACGCCACCCTTGCCTCTGATTACTTCCAGTAAGACATCTGGAGGATCCCAGTGCAGATATCTGTCCTCACCATACACCTCCTCACAGTGAGGATCTCTTGGATGAAGGTGCTGCCATGCTGACTGTAGCTGAACCTGAAAAAACCACATGAACAAATCAAGCTTCGACACAAAGAGACAATGAAATACAAAAAAAGAAAAGAATGTATCTTGAACTTACAAAAAAATATGGAGAGCAAATCACAACATCGCTCCTGTGCCTTCTGAAAAGTCGTCGCTTCACCTCAAGCAAGAAATGTGCAACCATCTCATAATCAACGAGCTCATTAACATCCTCCATTCGCTCAAAAAATGCCTGCCAGAGTATGCCACCGGTGGGAATAACCTGGATATTCACCCCATGACCCTTCCTCCTGAATTCCGTGTATCCACGCTCTACCCTACGCGCTTCATCCGCCTCCAGTAAGTCAAATACCGTCGAACGCGTGGCAGACGAGGGGCCAACAGATGACGGCTGGGTAGACGACGGGCCTGGAGATGACTGCGCGTCTGACGAAGGGCGCGAAGAAGATTGACCCGCAGATGATCTGTCTCTGGCTTTCCCCCCTCTCATACGGGGGGACATATGAGGCGCTGTGGGGCCCCTGGGTAGTGTGGGGTCTCTGGGAGGTGGTGTGGGGTCTCTAGGAGGTGGTGTGGGGTCTCTGGGAGGTGTGGGACCCCTGGGAGGTGGTGTGGGGTCTCTGGGCACCGGTGTGGGCCCTCTGGGTGGTGTGGGCGACCTGCGTAGCCGACCCATAACAAGGTCTTCCAACCGCCCCATCCGATCAGATAAGCCTTCAATCATCCCTCTGATACTGTTCTCCATCTGTCTGAAATTATTCTCCATCTGACCCATAATGCGGGCTTCTGAGGTAGCAACGGTGTCGATAACACGATCGAACCAACCAGGACGTGGACCGGGCTCTCCACGGCTCCCCTCATGGCTCTTCCTCGGGCGCTTACTGCCTGTCGGTCGAGGAGGGCTCTCACTGCGGTCCGGTCCCTGCTCCGAGGGTCCAGATCCCTCATCCGGCTCGTCTATCAGATGGTGCGTCGTCTGTGGAGCCTGCTGCTGTGTAGTACGGGCACTCCTACGATGTGGTCCTGGGTTGACGACGTCAGAGATCCCCTTGCATGTCCTCGGGACCACACGACGGGCAACCCCAGTCAGCAACTTCTTCTTGGAGACCTTTCGAGGTACCACGTACCTCACACCCAACAAACTATCTCCGTCCAAGCTCTGAACATATGGGGTCAGGAGCTCCGCTGCTGATGGCACCATCGGCTGGACATCCATCTGCACCAATAACGAACACCATGTTAACATTAACCAATATTACTTCAATTTAATAATTAAAATTATTTATATAAAAAGGGTTACCTGTCTATCAAACAATCTGGAGAAGTCGATGCTCGGGGCTATGAATGACCACCCCAATAAGCGAGGTGTAGGCATCTGACCTCCAGGGACGCCCAAATGACAGACAATCTCGGGGAAAACCTCACAGGCCCATGCCTGTTTTAAAACATAGAATATCATGTAAGTATAATATCAAATCACTAAAACATAAATTTTTCATGATAAATTCGACTAATTACCTGAAATGCCCAAACAGGTCCGTACCAATGATACGCTCCGTCCCCCTGTGGGCCCATATCCCGTCGAGCTCTAGGGAGAATGCTGACAAAGTGCATCAGGATCTGAAATGTGTATCCCCCCCATGGAAAAGAATTCCACGCATCAGCATCCTCCACCAGGGCCCACACCCAGTCATCGATCGTACGTCCAGGGTCCTGGCAAAATAACATCCGGTACACGATCAGGATGTTCGCAATCTTCACGTAATCTGGAGGGTGATTGGCTAGACGCATCGCCGTGAACTTCTCATACATCTGTGCAATTGTCGTCTTCTTCCCTTGAAATAGCCGGTGATAGATGCCCCTGGCCGGAATCACATGAGCCGCATTCGGATCGAAACTGGACGGTCCGAACCGCAAGCCCGACACCAGTGCGAACTCTGAGGGCCCAAAGTGTAGTGTCGTGCCACTCACATGGAACCGACACTCTCTACCCTCGCGTGCAGGATCCTGGACACGCACTTCGCGACAAATCAATGCATGCAACGCCTTCCGGGCTATCTTACCCCCCCTAAAGTCCACGAAGTGTCCTAAGCATCCAGATCTGAACGTCTGGATCGTATTCTCACCGCCGAAATGTTGTAACACCTCCCTAATCTTGTCTACTAACTCCATCTTAACGTACATATTCACAGTCGGCTTGAACCTCTGGAGGGGGCGTCTAATCCACTCGATCTAAATTTCACAATAGAAAATTAGTCTGTTATTATTATTATTATTATTATTATTATTATTATTATTATTTATTTTAATAATTAAAGAAGTATAATTATTTATATTAATCCGTTTTTTATATTTTTATTTTTTACTATTATTATTACTTACACGATTATTATTATTATTATTATTATTAGTAAAAAGTATTATTAATTATATTAGATGTTTTTGTTATTTTTATTTTTTACTAATAGTATTAATTAGACGAATATTATTATTATTGTTATTATTATTATTATTATTATTATTATTATTATCAAATTATTGTTGTTGTTGTTATTATTATTAGATTATTATTATTATTATTATTATTATTATTATTATTATTATTATTATTATTAAAAAGGTATTATAATTTATATTAATTGTTTTTGTTATTTTTATTTTTTACTAATAGTGTTATTTGGACTAAGGTTATCGGTTGTGATTACTTTTAATTAATTTAAATTAAATTGTTATTAAGGCACCACGGTAATGCTTTATTAAATTAAATCATAACGATTGATTAAATACATAATTATATTAATTGTTTTTGCTATTTTTATTTTTTAACTAAATTAAATTACTTGTAATTAAATTAAATCACAACGATTAATTTTTTTATTATTTTATTAATTGTTTTTGTTATTTTATTAATTTATTATTATTATTATTAAAAAAGTATTATCAATAACGAACTAAATATTTAACACTTCCGAACATCTAATTGAACCCAATAAGGAAAGTTTTAATATTAACATATCAAAATTTAAATTTAACAATAACGATAATTAGATTTAATAATAACGAAATTTACATTTAACATAGATGACATAAACGAAAGTTAAAATTTTAGCATAACAAAAATAACATAAACGCATAACGAAATTCAAAAATCAACGTAACGAAAATCAAAATTCAATGTAACGAAAATCTAATATAAAAGGCATAACGATTAGCATAACGAAAATCAAACAATTAGCATTACGATATATTAAAAATAGAAAAACGATTAATTAAAATAACCTTTCGTAATATACTTTCGTTACATATTAAGGGCATAACGATATATTAACAATATAATAACGATTAATTAAATTAACATTTCGTTATGCACTTTGAAGTTTTTTTTAATTACTTTCGTTATGCAATTTAACTAATTTCGTTATGCATTAAACAACTTTCGTTATGCATTAAAATAGTTTCGTTATGCATTTACACTTTCGCTATGCAATTTAACAACTTAGTGCATTAACATTTCGTTATGCAATTTAGTGCATTAACATTTCGTTATGCACTTTGAAGTTTTTTTTAATTACTTTCGTTATGCAATTTAACTACTTTCGTTATGCATTACACAACTTTCGTTATGCATTAAACAACTTTCGTTATGCATTAAAATAGTTTCGTTATGCATTTACACTTTCGCTATGAAGGAAACTACCATCGTTATGCAAATACACTTTCGTTTTACATCTAAAATAGTTTCGTTATGCATTTACACTTTCGTTTCGTTATGCATTTACACCAAGACTATCGTTTTACATTTAAAAATCTCACGTTACTCCAGATCTAACAATTAAACATGGAAATTTCTTTCACCAAAACATGCTTATGTATTCTCGAAACAAGCTAACCTCTGCCGGAATTTCTCCTGCCGAACCCGTCCGAAGATCTCTTGTATTCTCCATCTTCGATTAACAGTTCTAACAATTAAAAATAAATGGGTGATTAGATTATGATGATGATGCACGAGAGAGAGACGAGAGATGGGAGAGGGGGAGATTTCAATTACCTTATCGCTTTCGTGGCGGAGTCAAGGGAGCAAATATGATTTTTTTTTTTTTTGGGTTTTTCGTTACTTCTCCTAATCTATACAGAGGGGGAACGAAAGTAGTTACAAAATTTAATACCGAGATAGAGAGCAGATGAGAGAGTGAGAGAGTGTAAAGGGGGTGGTTACAAAATTTAATACAGAGATTTCGAATAATTAATACCACAGCTTTGTTTTTTTTTCAAACTAACATTGAGTTTGGATAGACGAGAGAGGGAGAGATTTTATCCGATTTTATTCCATGCAAATCTTTTGTTTTTTCTGCATGAAAAGTACAAATATGTAAGATGCTTTTTCAGAAAAGTAAGGGAATATTCAGTTTTTTTGGTCAAAGATTTTAAACATAGTACAAATTGCCCATATAACTCCTACCCCTTTAAAACTTGCCCAACTATATCGATTTTAGCATTTTTTTGTCTAGATAAAAATTTCTCCCATTAGATAATTTAATTACCTTATACACCCTTATGTGAATACATTAAATGAATTAAATATGATTGTTTGAGTGCATTAAATGAGGACAAATATGAGAAAAATGTGAAATTTTTATCTCGTTTATATAGAATGATACTTTTTATGAAACAAAATTAAAGTGTCAGAATGACACTTATTGTAAAATGGAGGGAGTATATATTTACAAAATGAGCAAAATGTCCTAATTTTCACGCAGTAGTAAACACCGTTTAATTTATCAAACTATTTGGTGTTTTTTTAGATAATTGGAATGTTATTTAGGTTCCCATGGCGCCAATTTTACCAAATATTGATGCATAATTGCACTATATATATATATATATATATATATATATATATAAATTCAATAAATGGGCGCAGGAGGGATGAGGGAAGACGAAGTCGTCGTCGGCTATTGCAACTTGCAGGCATATTCTACTTCATTCTCTGCATTAATTTCTTAACTACAACGTAACTAATTATTATATAATGTATTTATTTAATGAATTGAATGCTCATTAATGTCAAAAATCATTTAATGATATCAAATACTCCATCCGTCTCATTTTTTATAAGCTTATTTTTCTTTTTGGTATGTCCCAATATATAGGCATGTTTCTAAATAGATTTAACTAATTTACTACTCCCAGTGTCGGAGTCAGGATTTTTGATCAGGGGGCCCAACTAACATTAATATGAAAAATATTATATATGATTTTTAAGATTAAAATATAAATTAATTACAATTTTGATAAAGTTGTTATATGTTAACACAATTATATTTTAGTATTAAAGATTAAAAAATTAACAAAATCAAATATCTATTTTCTTAATGAGAGTTATAATTAATCATAAACCTAAAGACAAATGAAGAAAAAATACAATATTCAAGGCTGAATCCAAAGAAAAAGAAAAAAAATCTACGATTTCACAAAATAGCATCAAATTTAAGTGTAAAGTAAGTCTTTTGTAAATTAAAATTTAATTTCGACAAAGTAAACAAATAAGATTAAATTTTAAACATGAAATGAGTTCTATTTATATGTAGTTTGAGCTAACAACTAACAAAAAATACGACCGTTTAATTAATATTTAATAATAATGTTCTAATAATTCATATAATAAAAATAAAATGATAATTAAGAAATAAATTAAAACAACTAATTTATGATATAAAAAAAATAACTTAAATTTTTATTTTTTGGCGAGCTCACCATAATAATTCCATGACCCTAAACTAAAATTCACATATTAGACAAAAAAAAGTAAATAAATATCAACACTACCAAGTTATAATTAATAATAAATTAGCACAAAAATATATTACCAAAAATTCAATTAAAAAAGAGGAAATTGAAATGGGTTGATGACTGACGGGTTAAGTATTTGCTGTCCAAATGAACTAATGGATAACATACTTTTCTAATTTTTTTATGAAGTTATTGTGAAATGACGATAATACCCCTAGTAATTCTTCAAAATTTCAGGAGAGCCCAGTGCCCCCTGGCACCCTTCTCCCTCCACCCCTGACTACTCCCTCCATTTCGTTTTATTTGTTGTTTTAGGTTTTTGTTATCTAGAATTAACAATTAATTTTGTGGACAAATATAGACATCCCTTCAATTGTGATAGGGTTAAATTAGAGAGAGTGTGTGTCAAAATATATAAATCAAAACAAAAAAGTTAAAACAACAAATAAAACGAAACGGAGGGAGTAATATATACTCATATTTAATATGTTTACATTAGACATTAATGCAATATCAAAGAAATAAATATGGACATATTAGAAAATTTCTTGATTCATTGTCTTTTCCAATTCTTTTCTTAATCCCCGTGAAAACTCTCAATCAACCTATCAAAATGAGACGAATTTTGATACGGATGGAGTATATAAATAAAACTACCTATTAAAAAATAGAGCACTGATTTACAGCTAGATAGTAGCGATCCATAATTTTATTTTTATTTTTATAATTATCCAATTTCATTAATAAAGCACCGATTTAATGAATAAGTTTACATTAATGCCCTTAAACATTTGACACCATTGCTCATAAATTATATAACATTCTACTGTTACAATCAAAATTTGTAATTTTAATTTGTAACATTTTAATTTCTGGTAATTTAATTTACAATTAAATTGGAAATTAGTGCATTAAGCTTATTCACTTTTGGTAATTAAATACAATCACTAATTATTTATGAGAGAGATTATAGTTGAATTTTGAAATTAATTTGAATAATTTCTCACTAATATAGGCGGGAACGACAATATAGTAAAAACAAAATATTCACTAATTAATCTAATTAACTTATTAATAAATACAATTTTGTTAATTACTAAAAAAACGAATTCTGGCTAGCCAGATTGTTACTGTAAAAAAATGTATAGGCATGTCACATGCCGCATGTGATAAAATCAAAATGTAATTAAAAAAAAAAAAAAAAAAAAAAGACAGAAGAACCTACCAAACTCATAAAGTTGTACATAAATCTCTCGAAAACAGGACATGAGAATGCGCATGTTTCGCCTTAAATTAAACATATTTTTACGATAGAAGATTAAAATTGTTCGTTTTTCTCGGTGATGACTGGTGACTTAATTTCATATTAAAGTTTAATTATTTTTTTTTGTTTATTTGCACATGTTTGATTATATACTATAATGGAGTGAGAAACCTCCATTGTTAAGGAAAATCCCTAATTAGGACCAACGGCTCAATTTCTTTGTTATTACGGATTCCAACGGCTCTAAAATAAATGGCAATAACTTCCCCTATTTTTTTTACTAATAATATAAAATAAGTGGCAATAATTATTAATTTATTATATTTTCAACCAGTTATAATTAAGCTCTCTTTCTTTGGACATGGACATATGGCATAAAACAAGCCTAAAATTTAACAGAACCTAGATATTTCTACACTTCGATGGAATTAAAAAATAATCAAACAAACACTTGTTTTAGTGTATTTTGGACTCGTGAATCCACAACCATTCTCTCATTCAATATATATATATATAATCATAGTGGGAACTAGGACTATATCTCACACCACAAAATTCTCAAAAATTAAAGGTTCAGATTTGATGAAAAAGGTAGTGACAATTCTGTAATATTTGAAAAGAAATTCGGGTATTAATGTAATTTGGTAATTCTTATAAAAATCACTGAGGATTTGATAACAGATCGTCATGCTAACGAAGTATTATCATCATGCTAACGAAGCATTATCGTTATGCTAATTAAAGTTTTCAAATATTGTTAGCAAAAAATATATTCTAAAAATTAATTATAAACCTAATTTGATTTAATAAACCATAATTAAATAGAAAAAATCATAATTTGATGAAATGAACCTAATTAGATGAAATAAACATTGATTGAATGTGGTAAACCCTAAATGAGTTGGAACAAATCATAATAATTAATAATATATTTGTACTGCATTAGCATTATGGTTTTGCTTCATCAGCACTGTGAATACACTATGTTAGCATATAATAATACTCTGTCAACATACGTTATAAACCATAATTGGATTGGATAATCCATAATAATCAATTAGGAACTAAAAACGGAAAATTAAATTAAAAAAATCATAATTAGATGAAATAAACCATAATTGAGATGAAATAAACCATAATTAAGATTGAATAAACTCTAATAAATCCGTAATACGCTAGTATTATGATAATTCTTTGTTAGCACAGTGAATACATTATATTAGCATATGACAAATGCTTCGTTAGCATACATTATCATATGTTATCATAATGCTGACAAAGAATTATTATATGCTAACGAAAGCATTTACAACCTGAGCACGCGTAAAAAATTATCTTTTGTATTTTTTGTCTATATTTTTTCATCTAAACATAGCCTTGCGAAATCTTAAATGAGAGAATACGAAGAGAGCTTTAATTTGATATATTTTTTGTGTGTATTGGATTAAAAACGAGCAAGTTATATTCGTTAAAAGTTTTTAAGATTTTTTCTAATTGCTGACATCATCATTTTTAATGGGATTGAACGAAAATAGCCCTCATTCCTTTATTTTTTGCCATATTATTTACGAAATTATCATCATCTCTACATTAAATCTCAACCATTAGATCATTAAATTGGATGGTGGAGATGTGGTTCTAGTTTCTACACTAGAAAAAAAGGTCCTATTTGATCAATTCCCTATATATATATATATATATATATATATATATATATATATATATATATATATATATATATATATAGGGAAAGGATCAAATGAGAACCTTTCCCCCAGGTGGGAACTATGAACCAATCATAGCCCTTGTTTGACTCAATCTGGACGGTCCAGATTAAATCAAATTTAAGTAGATGGGCTGTGGCATTCCTGTAATTTTCGGTAACTTTGTGGGCGGAGGGGTAATATAGTAATTTAATAATTCTTCCCTTTTGTTCTGAGACTAAAATGAGAATCGCATGAGGCTAAAATGATCGAAGTAGGAGACTAAAATTGATATGACATTTTCCACTAGGGTTCGCCGTTCCCAATTAGGGTTTATTACATTCCGATTAGGGCTCTGATCCCAACTAGTAATTAAGAGATTCCCATTAGGGTTCACTGTCCCCAAATAGGGTGTATTGTATTTCATTCCAATGAAACCATTGTTCCATTTTTGTTTATCAATACATGCTAAAATGAGAAATGAATGGGGCTAAAATGAGCGAAGCCTGAGGCTAAAATTGAATATGGGCAATTTCTGAGTTCAGTTCCGATTTTGCCCTTAATGAGACGCGCGAATTGAAGACTTTCGTTTTAATTACACAATTGCCACTGAAAAATCTAGTTTAATCTGGACCGTCTAGATTGTGGAATGGATGAATGAGATTGGTTCCTAGTTCCCACCTGGAGTAGGGTTCTCACCAAATCCCATCCCTATATATATATATATATATATATCGACGGAATGATAGTAAAATTATCATTTCATATACCGTTGCACATCAATTAGGTCGTCAAATTTAATATTTCACAATTTTAATTTTTAAATTGTTGTGGATCATGAACCGGGTCTTCAATATTATAATTTATGTGGTGTTGTGTATTATATCAATCATTTCTTAATTACCCTTTTATGTTGTACTATATATTTTCATTATTTTTTTCCCTTAAGAAAATAATAATAATAATAATATATTTTATTTAGTTGATTAAGAAAGTATATATTGCGGAACATTGGTCCACTCGCTGAAACAATATGCAACATAATTGTGTTACATTCTCTGCAATAACATCAAATTTATTATTTTTTTTCCTTTTTTATTTTAATTTTTTGTGCTTTTATTTAATTTTTACACATGTTAATTATGGTTCAATCTAAGTACCCAATTAGTATTTATAATTACTTTTCGTATTTAATTTTTAAATAATAAATTATTAACTAAAATTTGAAAATTAAAATGCAAAATAATATTTATAACCTATAATTGGGTAGAAAAAATCCTAATTAACTAGTATAAAATTAAAATACATAAAACACAAGAAGTTAAAATCGAAGAAAAAATTAAAGAAAAACTAATAAAAAAGTTGCCCATGTTGCATAGAATGTAGCACAATTAGATAATTTCATACGAATTTGCATCAATTGAAAATAGATAAAAACTTATGTGAGGTCATCTTATGGATCAAAATTCATAAACCATGTGGGGATCCAAATTAAAATTCATATTCAACGACATATATATATACACACACACACACACACACACACATATATATATATATATATTTGTAATTTTATTTGTGTTTGTTTGTGCTTCGATTTGGATCTTTATTCTTCTTATAAATTTTGACCAATAAGACAGTCTCAACTAGAATTCCCTTAAAAATATATGTTCGTTTGATTATCTTTTATCAAATACTAATAAATTACAAATATGCCCAAATATATGAGTTTAAATACAGATATGAATACATTTGATTTTTCTTGCCCCGTCAACTAATTTATGTGTGACCTTAATTTTACCCTGATCAGAATTCCACTGCAAGTTATGTATAATACGTCTTAACTAGGAGAAATTCTTAATCAGGCAACAACTTAATGGCAAAGCAAAATGTAGGGCAAGAAGACTAGCATACAATTATGACTTGTTCTACTATAATTGCTTTTTTTACTTGGTAGTTTAGCTTCAATCATTACTAAATATTTATTAATTTGAATTAAATTCTTTTGAATTTTCAAGTAGAGCCGTCATGACTCATGATTATGGCCGAACGAACTAAGGTAATGTAAGTACATAAATGGGAATAATTTCACCAAAAAATATTATGATTACATTTAATTACAACGTAATGGGCCCATCAAACTCGGTATACATATGAAATGAATTTTAACATAGTAAACGTAAAGCTTATGATATCCGCTGTCCAGGTGGGGATAACTTAGTGGTGGAGTGAGGATGCTTGGAGATCAAAGTGTAAGATTTATTAATGGCCACATGTCATTAATAATTAAAAATTGTTAGTGACATCTGCACTAAGGTGTTTGCGATTGTCATGATCCTTATGGCAATATAAAAAAGAACACAAATGTTTTGGTTGTTCAGAGTTGAAGATCATGTTCTGGACTTTACAATGAACATTCCGCTGTCAATCTGATTGAAGATCTAGACATGTACTTAATCATGTTCAGGAATATGATCATGTACATGGTTGTCCAGAGAGTTCCAAGAGACGTGTCATGTTAAGATTCAAAGAGTTGAAGCTGCCGATTTAAGATGGACATTTCAGAATAGAAGCTGCCTTGTTTGTGATGAAGATCAAAGAAGGAAAGCAGGAGTTCTATTCAAAGAAGGAGTCTAAACTAGAGAAGTCCGATTCTAATAAAGAAAGTTTCCTTATTGAATCGGAGTCAAATTAGGACTTCTGATTTCCATGTTAAGGCTATATCCTTCATCTATAAATAGCCTGGAATCAGACTAGTTTGGGTGTCGACCAAGTGGCACATACACAAATACACAGAACTGATTTAGAGAGTCCAAAAGACTTCACATCTGAAGCATTAGGTATTCGGTATTGTTAGACTAGAGTTGATCTTTTGATCGTTTTTTTTCTTATCTGTGTTTGAATCAGTTTCGTATACACTTGGAGGAGTCTCGGGAGAGATTTTCTATGGGAACTAGAGGGATTCTAGGTTGTGAGGGGAGCTCACAATTCAGTTCAACGAAAGAAGTTGTAGTGGGTAGGAAAGGGGTCGAGTGACGGGAGGTCATCGTGTAATAGCCTTTGTAACCATACAACGGAGTAGTGGATTATTTCTCACGGACTTGTGAAGTCCCCCTGACGTAGATTAGTTGATCGAACAGGGTTATCAACCTCGTGCCATTTATCTGCTTTCATTATTGTTTTATGACCTTGCATGTTCACAACAATGTACAAGTACATGATAATGAACATGATTGCACAATTTATGTAACTTCAATTGGTACCAGAGCGGGTCGCCTTTGGTTTTGTGCGAAAAGAGTCCTGAAAAGCTACATAATTACGTGAAGGTTTTGGTTGAAGTCAGCTATGAGTTCAATCAAAGAAGAAGGATCTACGGTCAGACCACCCTTACTTGAAGGCAACAACTATCCTTATTGGAAAGCAAGGATGGGGGCGTTTTTGAGGTCCATAGATGAGCTTGCATGGAAAAATGTCATAGAAGGATGGACAAAGCCTATTGTTGCCAAAGAAGGAAAGTAGGTGGAGATTGAAGAAGGAGAGTGGACTGTGCCGCAAAAGAACTGGTACAATGTCAATTCAAAAACGCTCAATGCTATATTCTCGGCAGTTGATCTTGAGACATTCAACCTGATCTCAACTTGTGGGACTGCTAAAGCTGCATGGGATATTCTGAAAACCACCTTTGAAGGAACTAGTTCAGTAAGGTTGTCAAGGCTCCAGAACCTTACTTCGAAGTTTGAAACTATCAGAATGGAGGACACTGAGTCCATAGGTGAGTTCAATGCCAGATTAAGGAGCATATGTAATGAGAATTTTGCTCTTAGTGAGCCAATCAGCAATGAGAAACTTGTCAGAAAGGTTCTCATATCTCTTTCGAAGAAATTTGCATACAAAGTTGCTGCAATTGAAGAAGCCAAAGACATCAAAAGTATGAGGCTTGATGAACTGATGGGGTCTTTGAGGACATTCGAGATGAATCTAGAAGATGAAGACAGCAGCTCAAGGAAGAGAGGTATTGCTCTTAAAGCTGAAGTCGCAGAAGATGTACCTGAACATGTACTAAGACAAAAGACTGTACTTGATTCAGATACAATGAATAACATGGTCCTGATCACTAAGAACTTCAGTCGCATGCTTAAAAGAGTCAACAAGCAAACTTCTAGAAGATCCAACAACAGAAGACAATCTTCTGGAAATTCCTCACCAGAAAGAAACTCGAGCAGTGAGCAGAAGGAGTTTCAACCCTCAAATTCCAGAAGAGGAATCCAATGCAGAGAATGTGATGGATTTAGGCACATTCAAGCCGAATGTGCTAATACACTGAAGAAGAATAAAAAGAATTACAATGCCTCTCTCAATGATAATGAGTCTAAAGAAAGCAGCAGTGAGTCAGAAGAAGAGACATTTGCTTTTACAACAAAAATCTCTGAATATCAGGATCCCTTCAAACTTGCAGAAGATGATGAATCAGACAATGAAGACTTCAGCTAGGAAGAATTTGTTAAGACATACAAAGAGATGTATGAGAAATGGTTGGAAGTTGTGGAAATCAACAAGGCTCTGCAATCCCACAACAAGAATCTTGTAGAGGAAAATGAGAAGCTGATCAAGACTGATTCAGATCAGAGAAATACCATCCAGCAGCAAGAAAATAAGATTGCTGAACTATCTGCAAAACTCAAATCCATCAAGAAGAATATCAATATGTTGAACAGTGGAGCAAAGAATCTTGATAAGATTTTGACAACCCCAGGACATTCTGGAAAAAGTCATGCTGGTCTTGGCTATAATGGAGGGCAGTCCAAGATAGTTTTTATTAAATGAAGCACAAGTCAGTCAGAACATGTGCAAGATCATGTTCTTAACATTCATATTAAGAACATGGTTAACAAGAGGATGACTAATGGAAGTAAATAGAGGATCATCTGCCACTATTATGAGGAAAAATGCCACATTCGTCCACATTGTGAGAAGTATCTTTTTGATCTAAAAATGATGAGAAGGAGGTTTGTGGCTCAGCATTCCAGCAACAAGAATAAAAGACCGGCTACACAGAAAAACAAGAGGCCTGCACAGAAGAAGTAATGGGTTGTCAAGTAGACCAGTCTGATTGCCCACACATCCTTAAGAGTTGAAGACAAGGGCAACTTGTACTTTGACAGTGGTTGTTCAAGACACATGACTGGAGATTGCTCAGTTGTGCAGAGCTTAAAAGCCTGTTCATCTGACTTTATCACCTTTGGAGATGGAAAAAGGGAAAAACTAATGGGTAAATATGAGCTAGTTGTCGAAGAAATACCTAAAATAAAGAAGATTATGCTAGTTGATGGACTCAAAGCAAATCTTATTAGCATCAGTCAACTGTGTAATGATGACATGACATTTGTCTTTACCAAAGAAAATTACAGGGTAATGAATAAGAACAATGACTTATTCATGGAAGGAAAAAGAGGACTCCCACAGATCAGAATTAATATAGATAAAGTATGTGATCCATGTCAGATTGGGAAGCAGTCCAGATCTCAGTATAAAGAAGTTCAGGACAGAACTTCTAAAAGAGTTTTAGATCTTATTCATATGGATCTAATGTGGCCTATGGCTGTGGAAAGCTATGGAGGAAATAAGTATGTTCTTGACTGCATTGATGATTTCATGGTTTATATGGGTAAACTTTCTCAGAGATAAGAGTGAAGCTTTCATGGCATTCAAGAAACTAGCTTGTAAGATATTGAAAAGGATCAACACATTATCAGAATCAGAAGTGATCATGGCAAGGAGTTTGAGAATCAGTACTTTGATAAATTCTGCGGTGAAAATGGAATTAGTCATGGGTACTCAGCTCCCAAGACTCCTCAATAGAATGGAGTTGTTGAAAGGAAGAACAGAACTCTTCAAGAGATGGCAAGAACCATGATTGCTGCTAAAGGAGTTGCTGCTATGTTCTGGGCAGAAGCCATCAATACTGCATGCCATATCAGCAATAGAGTTCATCTCAAACCTGATACTTTCACTACACCATATGAGATTTGGAATGAAAAGAAACCTATAGTGAAGTACTTCCATGTATTCGGCACTATCTGCTACATACTCAATGATAGAGAGTATCTCAGCAAGATGAACAACAAAGGAGTTGAAGAGATGTTTGTTGGATACTCCAGAAATAGTAAATTATACAGGATTTACAACAAGGAGACAAAGGCTGTCATAGAATCAGTTAATGTCTGATTTGATGATCAGAATGATGCTATCAATACCTCTGAAGAAGATATACACACAAATGTCTTTGAACATCTTGAAGTACATGATGATATAGATAGAGAATCTGAAGAACAGGAAGTGAAGTAAAGGAAGCCTTCACGACAAATCATCAAGGATGATCCAACTTCAGAAGTTATTGGAGACATTTATGAAGGAAGAATGACCAGAAGAAGACTAAGAAAAAGGATGCATGATGAAATATCCAATGTTTGTTTCACATCCAAGATTGAACCCAAAAATGTTCAAGAAGCTCTCAAAGATAACTACTGGATTGAAGCTATGCAGGAAGAGCTTCTACAGTTCAAGAAGAATGATGTTTGGGATCTTGTACAGAAACCTGAAAGAGTCAACATAGTTGGAACTGAGTGGATATTCAAGAATAAGACTGATGAAGCTGAGAATATTACAAAGACTAAAGCCAGACTGGTTGCTCAAGGATATTCTCAGATAGAAAGTATTGACTTTGATGAGACGTTTGCTCCAGTCACAAAGATAAAATCAGTCAGACTTCTCCTAGTAGTGGCCTGCATGATGAAGTTCAAGTTGTATCAGATGGATGTTAAGAGTGCATTTTTGAATGAATTTCTGAAGAAGGATGTGTTTATAGCTCAACCTAAAGGATTTGAAGATCCTTATCATCCAGAGTATGTTTTCAAACTTAAGAAGGCCTTATATGGTTTGAAATAAGCTCCTCGAGCATGGTATGAAAGATTGGCTACATACCTGGTTAGCAAAGGATACATCAGAGGAGGAGAAGATAGAACACTATTCATCAGAAAGGAGAAGTCACAAGTTATTGTGGTTCAAGTATATGTGGATGATATAGTGTTTGGCTCAGTGTCTGATAAGATGGTCAACGACTTTATCAGGGACAAAGAAACTAAATTTGAGATAAGCTTTGTTGGAGATCTGATATACTTTCTCGGACTACAGATCAAACAGTCAGGAGAGGGTATATTTATCTCTCAGTCCAAGTATGCCAGAAACTTGGTCAAAAAGTTTAAGTTGAAGAACTCCAAAC
The DNA here is from genome assembly GCA_026008535.1 of Perilla frutescens. NCBI lineage: Eukaryota > Viridiplantae > Streptophyta > Magnoliopsida > Lamiales > Lamiaceae > Perilla > Perilla frutescens. Next base: position 64,011,579 of record BRKX01000003.1, on the reverse strand, counting down.
ACAAAAGGATTTCTATCAACACTACAGTGAAGATTGGAAAAGATGATGTAAGAGCTGAAGTTGATCAGACCTTATACAGAAGCATGATTGGAAGTCTTCTTTATCTCACAGCAAGCAGACCAGATATAGCATACAGTGTGGGAGTGTGTGCCAGATATCAGTCTTATCCTAAGGAGAGTCACATGAAGGCTGTTAAGAACATCATCAAATACATTAATGGGACTGCAGACTATGGATTATGGTATACATCTGATACAAATTCACGTATTACTGCCTACTGTGATGTTGATTGGGCAGGGTCTCTAGATGACAGAAAAAGCACATCAAATGCTTGTTTTTTCTTAGGAAACAATGTTGTTTCCTAGTTCAGCAAGAAGCAGAATTGCATATTTTTATCAACGGTAGAAGCTGAATACATTGCAGCACGAAGCAGTTTTACTCATATCATTTAGATGATGCAGATGATGAAGAACTATGAAGTTGCTCATGATACACTTATTCTGTATTGTGACAATATGAGTGCTATCAATATATCCAAGAATCCAGTTCAGCATTCAAGGACAGAGCACATAGACATCAGATATCACTTCATCAGAGAGCTAGTTGAAGAAGAAGTACTGAAGATTGAACATATAAAGATAGAAGACCAACTAGCCACTACTAGAAAAATGACCTATCACTACATTAACTTCATGACATTTTAAAGCAAATGTCAGCATAAATATTCAATTACTACATTGAGCTCCGTAACACATATTACTACATTTCTTTATACACTAATACGACATTAAGAATATATGTCATAATATGGCCATTTGCTGACACTTAAAAATGTCGTATTATTCTACCATAAAAATGAAGAGTATAAAAAGGGGAAAAAAAGAAAAATTGGTGAAACAAACTTGGGCATTCTTACGTGGCCAACGAAGGACCAATCCTTTTCAATTAAAATAACTATATGTTCATTACTAATAAAATTATAAAAATATATCAAATTAATAATTTAATATTTTTTTATAAGTTCACGAGTTTATTAACGAGTTTAACTACAAATGACGAGATGTTCTCAAACTCAAGATCAACTATTTTATATTATTAACGAGCCTAATTAATTTCAATAAGTTTAATATACAGATTAAACAAATAATTTTTTTTATCGAAAAATGAACTATATTTTTTAAATAATATAATGTGTTTACTAAATTCACTATAGCAATTAAAAATATATATATTTACACAAACTGTTCCCGCTTCTCCTCCAGGAAAACACTTCTAGGCGGCAAATCTAATTTCTATCTCCCTCTTTTTTTTTACCATCTATTTTCTTTGAAGAATTCAACTTTCTTTGCGGTAACCACCTATTACTACTCATTAGCTTTGATTTGATCTATGACCACCGCACCTTATCCCATATTTAGCAAAATTCCATCAACAAATTGAACAACCCAATTCGTATCAGTTTCAAAACTTAGGGGCTTTGGAGACAAAAAAAAATCCATATATTTGAGTTCATGCCACAAACTAAGAACACAAAATATGAAATCTTTCAGGTACTCTTCAATTATTCGGTGACTTTTGTTCGTTTATTCAAAAAAAGAGTAATTGGATTTTTTCTTTGGTGGCGATGCTTAGGGTTTTTTATTTCTATGGCTCAAATTTCCTGTTGAGTTCGAAAAGGTAAAATAATTGTGCTTTGAATATTCTGTTATTTTTTCGTTTGATTCTGTATATACTTTTTTTCTTCCAATTATATGTGATTTTGATTTTGTAAGTGGATTTTACTCTGATTTCAGTCACATTGGGGATATTTTGTTTCTAAATGTTGTGGTTATTTGGATTCAAGTATTCTTACTGCCATTTGTTCTGAAATACTTAGTTATTCACTGGAGATGTATTATATTCTAATTCTAATATTGTCAACTTTGTTACCCCTTGTGTAATGGCAGTAAAGTGAAGGAGATTCATTGAGCAACGGACCACATAATAGAGGCTCTTCGACCTAAATTGCAGGTATTTGATCATCACTTTGTATATTTTTCTGAAGGTTCATGTCTAATTCAAACAATGTATCATCCTAGAAAACATGTGAACCATACACACTACTTTTACAATCTTCTTTTACTATTTTGATAAGTGGGGAACATTAAGTCATTTGTGGTTGTCTAAAATTACATGATTTAGAAGTGGGGAACATTAAATCATTTGTGGTTGTCTGAAATTACATGATTTACCATGGAACCTTAAGAAGGGAGAAAATGCAAGAATAACGCTTCTCTATTGGTGTTTACATTTATTCCTGATAACTTTCACGGTGTACGCATCATGTCTCACCACCATTAGAAGTTACCTTGTGTCCTTGCAGACGATGGCGTGGGAGGCAACATCGATCAACAAGTTATCAAAAACTTGGTGCTTAACATTCTATTAAAAAATATCTTTGTAACTTATGTCTTTGCTCAACAGATGATTGCATGATTATCATTATTCTAGCTTGGATATTGAGAGCCACAACCATTCTCCTAGGGATAAGCATCTGCAGAGTTTGTTTTAGTTCTAGCTCTACCGTAGATGTATCATGATGGTTGACGCTTTGCTGGTCTTACACTAATCATTTTTATTTTGCTTTTCTTGATTTTGTTTGTTGGTCTTACAATAATCAATATATTGGCTTTTGCAGAGATTTAGAATGCTTAATACTACCAAAATGCTATATTTTGTTTGTGGATGGTGAAATTAATCTTTGTGTTTTATATTTTTGTAGTATGCTCATAATAAGTGTGTGCCGAGATGGTGCAACGAGAAAGGCAATACTATCTACGAGATTTACCTCCATGTTTGTAGTCTTATTATCTTGTGTTCTTGTCCATGTGTATCCTGATTGGCTAAAGCTTATTATTAGACTATTCTGCAAATCCTTAGCTTTACCACATAACATGGGATGATTCAACTTCTCTTTTGAAAATTATTGTAGCTTATGAGGTAATTTCTTTACTATCATCTCTGTTGACTTCTCCAACTTGTGTTCTTCTAAAATGTGTGAATCCCATTTTTGGTAATTTGTAGGCAGTACATCGAATCAGCAATTTTAGTTCTAAACCGATGATTTAGCGTAGGACGTCGTTGTTTTTAATACTTACACCCGTCAATTCCAGGTTAGCTTTCTTTCTTATCTATGTACATTTCAATTCAGATATGTTAGCCCATTGACACTTCTTATCATGCTCGATAAGAAAATTATTTTCACGATGCATAATAAACTCTCTACGATACAATTTTTCACGATTATTACCTTGCATGTTGACATAAAATTTTGTTTATATTTGGCATAAAATTTTGTTTATAGAAATGAATGGACTTGTTCTTTGGTGTGTGTTTTTTTTTCCTTTTTCATATTATATCACCATGTAATTTTTCTTAATACAACTTTAGTGTGATTTATGTGCATTTTTGTATTATGTCTGCAGGTAACACCAATTGGAGAAGCTCAAGCATAACATTTGAGATTTGTAGCTTACTAATGGAATGAATGCAAAGAGTACAAATTATCACAGTTTGTCAAATTTTTAGCCTTTCAGTTTTAGAATGAATTTTATTTCATCACTAGCCATTATAATTCTATATTTTTATTTACTCTAGTTTTACTGAATACTATTTAATTTTTTGCACTTATGACTTGAAATGTTGGATAATTATTTTGTTGATGAATAATTTATATTTTCTTTTCATGAAGTTCGTTTATTTTTCTTGAAGACTTGCTCAGTAGAATGTTTTAATAGGAAGATTTTTTTTTAATGTTGGTATTGTATTGTTGAAAATAGATGAAATATTAAAGAAAAATAAAAAAATATCAGGCATTGTAGGACCAAATAACAAAAAAGAATATTAAAAAGCAAATTAATGGCTAGATATATATGAAAATAAAATCCAAACCAACAAGACACTTGAAGGTACGAGACTAAATAGCTTCGGTGGACATTTGTAAATGTCATTACAAATTTTTTGGATACATTTTGTTATATTTTAATTACAATCAGAATGTACTTTTAGATTATTTTTGCTGACACTTGAAACTGCATTTATACATAATATGTGATGACACTTTAAGATGTCTACACATGTTGTTCATCATTACACTTTATCTATCGTTACATTTGAATAAACTACACTTTTCGGAAGTGTCATGATATATTTAATGTATCAATAACTAATTTTAGTTGACATTTTCAGATGTCACCAAAGCCTATTTTTCTAGCAGTGAGCTGATCTATTCACCAAGGGACTGGATGCTGCTCGATTTGAGAAACTTAGAGCATCCCTTGGGGTTTGCTTGGTTCAGTAAAACCAAGAGGAGGGGTATGGGTATGTTTATTTCACACTCAGCAGGAAAGAACCATTCATGCAGAAAGGGACTGAACATTCCCACAAATGTTCATCAGGATGTACATGAACAATTTTTGAAATTCCTGAGTACATCTTTGTCAATGGCTAGTTCTAACTTGATAATGTCATCTCTGGTTTTCTGGGATTTCTCTATAGTTTTATAGTCTAACGGAAACCTGAGCCTATGTATTGAATGGAATACCCTCTTATATATACATTTAGCCGTTCAGAGATATCATACGATCCTTCATTCTAAAATTCTCACTTTCAAATTTCTGATATCTCTGTGATCATCTCTTCATTCTTCCATTGATCCCTCTTGATCTTTCTCAGAAAATTCCTAATATCTTTCAATGGCACCTAAAAGAAAACTCATCCGTCCAAAGAAGGTTGTAAAACCAAGAATGAGGTATGGAAAAGTGACATATTCTAAGCCTCAAGACCAGTTCTATGAAGAAGATGAGTTTGATAGACAGGTTCGTAGAGAATCTTCTTACAAAAAGCCTGTTCAGAGGACACTCTGAGATGAATCCTCTAGCAAGGACATTGAAGATTTTATTAAAACATTTCACGGAGAAGAAGAAGACTTGGAGAAAGAAGAACAAAAAGTAGCATCTTCCGTAAAGAAATAAAAACTCAGTTTCTTACTCTCCAAGATCTATTGAAAGAAGCAGCACGATCTTACAACGTAAACAAGAAAACTGCTGCAAAGAAGGTAAGAACAAAGGGATCAGTAGTCAAGAAATTAAAGAAGATTGCTATCCCTTCCTCGAAGAAAGTCATCACACCATCTGCTGCCCAAGCCCTTCAGAAAGAGAAGGGATTTACTATTGATGATATAGTTGTGCCTAAAGGTGTTCCTGCTCATACAGAAGAACATGTTGTTGCTGAGAAGAGTATTGCAGAAATGACAGTGCCTGCGAGTACTACATCAAAGAAGAAGCCATCAAACTAACCTTCTTCTGCAGAAGATGATGAAGTTTCAGGGGAGGATGATATTCCCCTGAGTTTGAAGATGAAGGCCATACCGCTTCTATTACCAAAGAAAAGAAAAAGGTCATCAAAAGACCTTTAGTTGTTGATCTAAACGTACAAGAAGATGTTCAGAGTTCATCTTCTGAACCTAAGAAGTCTCTTATTACATAACAGAAAAAGTTACTGGCCTCAGCCCAGTATGATTTGTACCAGATCACCAGTCAAGAAGAAAACTCCAAGAAAGAAGTCTTTTTTTGCTGTGGTTCAAATTGTTCAGAGGACACCGGTGACCAGAAGCCGAGCATCTGCCACTCCACCATCTACTGCTGCATCAACAAAGAAGAGAAAAGCTATTGAATCTGCTGGCCCGTCCAAGAAGCCCAAGAAATCTGCTCAAAGAAGAAATGTACCTGAAGATGTTCACTCCCATTCAAGTGAACATGATGCTGAAATTCACAAACAGATTATTCATCTACCAAGTATCTCTAAACATGCCCTATTCCGATCTACAAAGCATGCTAAGGTATGGGAGAAGGTGAAGCAGAGATCTATGATCCCTGAGAAGAAGGTGGACAAAGACACTCTTCTAGCTACTGGAGTATATTCACTGCTGGAGGATGCTAGTCTACTTGGAACTATGCAGATGGTGCATGAGTATGTTCCATTAGTTGTGTCAGAATTCTACTGTAACCTGACCAAGGACATTGACGATCCTAATTCTAAAGACTTTCACAAGGTGTTTGTCAGAGAGGAAATGCTAAACTTTTCACCAGAACTCATCAATGAGTTTTTGGGGTGTAACATTGAAGGGGAGTACGAAAAAATAGATGACTGAGGGATGGTTGCTGAAGAACTGACCTAAAGCATCTACACAAAATGGCCCTCCAATCCTCAAACAATTCCCTCATCCAAGCTGACACACAAGTATAGTGCTCTATTCAGAATCCTGATCCACAACTGTATGCTAACAAAGCACAGAGCTACAGTCACACAAGCACAATGAAGATCCCTATTTCACCTGAGAATTGGCAAGAAATTCAATTATGGTGAGTTCATTTTTGGAAGGCCTGTGAGCAGTGCAGAGTCAACAATGGTCAAAGGCCCTCTGTGCTATCCCTCTCTAATCTACAACATCATAAAGCAACAAAAGAAGAATGTCTCTACAAAGAATAACCGAGTCATTCTACCCAAGAAGCCTCTGATAATCAAAGTTGCTCCTGAAATTGGAGATCATCATATGCACCTCCAGTTCAAGCAGTTCATTGCATCAAAGAAAGAAAGTGATGCTACTGCTGAAGAGTCCTCACCAAAGAATGTTGTACTGAAGTTTCTGGAAAGAAGCCTGGAGTTCCATGCTCGCTTGATCTCTGAGCATACTTCTGAGAAGATGAAGATTCAAGCCATGATAGCTGAACTATCATCAGGAGAAGCAATTACCTCTCTAGCAGCAGATGTACCTGAAAATGTTCATAACTTGCACAAGCTTGCAAGTACTACGGTAGCTGCTACTCAGAAGGGATCTACATCGGCTCCAACACAAGGTGAAGAGCATGATGATCAGTCTGCAGAAGAAGAAGAAGAAGAAGAAGAAGAAGAAGAAGAAGAAGAAGAAGAAGAAGAAGAAGAAAAGGAAGCAGAAGCTGAAGATGAAGAGTCTGCAGAAGAGGAGCAAGAAGCTGAAGAAGAAGAAGAGGCTGATGAGGGTGCAGAGACAAATTATAATGATGCTCAAGAGGGGTCTGTCGATGAAGAAGGAGAGCAAGCTTCTGATAAATCCGAGTAGATTACGTTTTTATTCCCTTATCTTTCTCGGTGGCAAATAGGGGGAGTAAAATAATATAATTTTTAAAATTTCTGTTCTAATTATCTTGCATCCATGTTTTTGCAAGATATTTTATTTTTGCTCTGATCTTTTGTAATATCATTTTGATATTGAACAAAATTTTTATCTTCCCCTATATGATCCTAGTCTGCTAAAAAAATTAAAACTGTTGTTTCTAAAAAAAAGAGGTATAAACAGGAAAAAATTCAATACAACAGAGCATAAATAAGCTGATAAGAAAGTGAAAAATAGCTGGATCATATCATGTTCACAGGGACATTCAAGAATGTTTTAAGGTACATGGTCCTTCAGTTTAAGGATTGTGTTATTTTAAAACATGAAGCTGATTTGCCACTAGATAATGACAAAGGGGGAGATTGTTAGTGTCATCTGCACTAAGGTTTCGAGATTGTCATGATCCTTATGGCAATATCAAGAAGAACACAAAGGTTTTAGTTGTTCAGAGTTGAAGACCATGTTCTGGACATTACAATGAACATTTCGCTGCCAATCTGATTGAAGATCAAGGCATGTACTTAATCATGTTTAGGAACATGATCATGTACATGGTTGTCCAGAGAGTTCCAAGAGATGTGCCATGCTAAGATTCAAAGAGTTGAAGCTGCTGATTCAAGATGGACGTTTCAGAATTGAAGCTACCTTGTTCGTGATGAAGATCAAAGAAGGATAGCAGGAGTTCTATTCAAGGAAGGAGTCTAAACTAGAGAAGTCCGATTCTAATAAGAAAAGTTTCCTTATTAAATCATAGTCAAATTAGGACTTCTGATTTTCATGTTAAGGCTATATCCTTCATCTATAAATAGCCTGGAATCAGACTAATTTGGGTTAGGGTATCATTTTAACGGAAACAATACATACAAAAGTGATAAGAGATCAAACATGTGGTACCAAAATAACCATTTTCCCTATAAATAAATCTCGATTAATTTATCAGCGCTTCATATGACCATGATTTATTAATCATCAATTATCTTTTATTTTTATGAATCATTATTTAATTTGGATTCATGATTTTTCAACAAGACACATGGAAAGTTATGAAAATTAATTTGTTGATTAAAGCCTTTTTTATTATCTTATTTTTTTATTGGATACTTTTAATTTTGGATGAGAAAATTTCACTTTTGATCCCATAGGACACACCTTACTCCCCTTTTGGTCTCAGCACTGTCAATTTTGGTCCCAAATCTTCTGAACTGTCAATTTTGACCTGACCGTGATGGTTTTCGTTAAATTTGCTATCGATTTTGGTCCCATTGCACTATGAATTTCAGTTCCAAATGACCATTTAACCAAATCACTGTAACATTATTTGGAGACAAGTTTAACAGATTTTTATCATGTTTTTGAGGGACATTCCACAAATTTTTTGGAGGGAGAATTGCCACCAAAATACATCAATATTCCCACAAAACCAACAAAACCAAATCAACAACACCAAATCAACACCAAATGCAGACACTCTGCTCTGTACATAACCAACAACACGAAATCCAAACTGAAATATACAAATAAACAATAAACACCAATCCAAACTGAAATAAATCATTCCCTCATTCTGAAACAAATCAACAACACCAAATCCAAACTGAAATAATAATCAAATACCAAATCCAAACTGAAATATACAAATAAACAATAAATTACAACTTCACAAATATCAAATAGTCGCTGCAATTCACAAACTGAAATATTTCATCTGAATATACAAAACTCCCAACAAGTTTGTTCCAGAAGCACATCAAAAGTACATATTCAGTAGTAATATTTCAGTTTTGCTGAGGCAAAATAATCAGCAGAGTGACAAAAAATTTGCAGTAGCAGTTAGATAAAAAATTTACAGTTTTTGTTAGAAGCAGAACATTTTCATGCTTCTTTGGAGCCACTTCTTTTTCCTTTGTCTGCTGCAGGTCTAAGGCTAGAGAGAGTGACAAATTTCTTACCTCCTTGAGTGATAACCTTCATGGGACCTTGTTCTTTCAATTTTTCCTTTCCCTTGCTTGCAACACCAATCAACCGAGCTGGATGGAAGCTCATAGATGGGGGAGATCTGATTTGAACACCTTTTTGGGCTGGCTCAGGAGCATGCACTACAGCTGAAATTGAGTATGCTTTTTTGGGTGGTGGCATTAGAGCCCTGTCTATATCCTTCTTGCTCTGAGCCCTCTTGCTTACCTGTAGAAATTGAAAGTTAATACCTTGAATTTGGACTAGAAATCAATACTATGTATATGTATATTGCAGTAACTTACCAATATCTTTCTCCCCTTCCTGGTTGTTGGTTTGCTGCTGAATTGGAAGTTCACATCAGCATCATCTTCTTCTTAATCTTGGCTCATTGCAAAATCAGGTTGTGTTAGAAGCACTTCATCAGCTTGGGTGGTGCTTCCCTCAGCTTCCATGGTGTTCTTCTGAGCTCCCTAGGTAACATATAACAATAATTATTAGGAATTAGATAAATACAACCATATCTACATTTACTTAAGGTATAAAAGTTTTAGAACTACTTCAGTTTCATGTGTGGTGCTTCCTTCAGCTCCCACACTCTCCCTTTCAGCTCCCACACTCTCATTTTCAGCACCCTAGGTAACATATAACAAATATGATTAGGAATGAGAGCAGTACATATATGTATCTACATTTACTTAAGTATATAACTGATTAATCAAAGTGTAACCTTTGTCACAGAGCATCCTAGCTTGTTGTGACCATCTTCTCCACATACTGCACAGGTCACTTTGAACCTTTGCTTTCCAAGCTTCTGCACTCCACTTACCTTCTGCTTCTTCTTTGGGCTTCCAGTGGCCCCTGGTCTTCTCTAATTTGCAGGCCTTCTTTTTTTCTTTTGATTGAAGGTGGGTGCCAGTGGTGATATATAACCAGTCTTAGCCCACAACTCTTCTCCATTCATTGGGCTAATTACATAGTTGTAGACTGATGTATATGTCTCCACAGAGTAACATTGATTAACATAATCCTCTGGATTTCCTCCTTCTGAATAGATTGCACTCACTGCATGTTTACAAGGTATCCCAGTCAACTCCCATCTCCTGCAGTAACAAGTTTGGTGCTGCAAGTTGACTGCAAACCTTGATCCATCAAAACAAGACACCTCATATTTGTACTCACTTGCCTTCACAGGAATACAATCTCCAGAAGCCTCAATCACCTTCCCAACTATTGTCATAATCCTGCCACATATTTTTCTGCCCTCCTACTTCCTTTCAGCCCTCTTTCTATACCTTTGGAGTCTTGACATCATGTACTCCCTTATCCACTAAAGCATGGTTAGGATAGGCTTTTCCCTAGCATTCAACAAACAAGCATTGAACTGCTCACACATATTGTTCACCAGTGTATCACACTTCCCAAGATAGAGAAGTGTGATTTAGACCACTCAGAAGGTGATTTGGCTTGCAGCCACTCCAAGCACTTCCTATCCATCTGCTCTATCTCTTGCATCACCTTGTCGGAAGCAGGAATAGTGCTAGCATTTGCTGCTCTCCACGGTAACTTCTTGAATTGTTGACCTCTAAACCCAGCCCTCTTTAAATTCCCATGTAAGTGTCTCACACAAAACCTATTTTCTACCCTAGGTAGAACCCTCTCAAATGCTCCAATTAACCCTTTTTATCTGTCTGACATAAAGGTATACACATCCTCCCTCTAAGTCATCAAATCTTCCTTCAACAACTGCAAAAACCACTCCTACTATTCCCTATTCTTAGCTGACACTACTGCATAGCACAATGGATATGGATCATTATTAGGATCCATGGCTACTGCAGTCAACAAGACTCCATTGTTCATTCCAGTTAGGTGGCAGCCATCCACCCCTATCCATGGTCTGCACCCAGACTTGAACCCATTCTTCATAGCACCAAGACAGACATAAAATCTCCTAAACTTGTTTCGTCCATCTGTATTCTCACACTGCAATATAACAGTGGAGCCTGGATTCTTCTTCAGTAAAGCATCTGCATAATCCCAGAGCTTTGAATATTGGTTAGTGGAGGAGCCTTGCAAGTTTTTGAGACTCTTCTACCTTGCTCTGATAGCCTACTGTGGAGATACATTAACTCCCAGCTCAGCAGTTGCAGTCTTCCTAAAACTCTTCACACTTAGCTTGGGATCACACATGAAGTTTCTTTCAAACTTCTTTGCCAGCCATCCTGACTTGGCATTAGTTCCATGGAACTGCCTTACACATGTGTGTGCCAAGTGCATCTCTCTGATTTGAAAGGTGGCTTCATCTTTGACCTTCAAGGCATTGATATGCCAGTCACACTCCTCCCCTGCCTTCTTACACCTTGCATACACTCTTCTGGTGTCATTCTTTATAAATTTTACAGCTCTACCTCTACAATTGCCTGGCTGGTAACAACATCTTTAAATTCAACCTTGGTGCTAAAGACTTGACCCAAATGAAGTGCAACTACTCTAGTTCTTGATCATCCATCAACCCTTATTGTAGTCTCTGCCTCTTCATCATCAGACTCTTCTTCACTATCAAAATCACTAAGATCTACTGCAAGGTCTTCATTATCATCATCTGAAGCTTCACACTCTTCATCATCATCCATTAGACCTACCCACTCAACTTCTCTATCTATATTCTCACAGTAAATGACATCATCTAATAGTTCATCACAGCTATCATAATCAGCTATGAAGTCAGCATCTTCACCGTCATCATCTGAAGCATACTCCTCTTCCAATATACACTTCCCCTTCGCCTTATCCCTATCTCCCTCAAGTCCCTTCTCTGCATCCCTCTCCAAGCCTGCATGCTCTGGCATCCTTTCAGTCCCCTTCCCCTTCTCAGCAGCCTCATCCAAGCCTTCATTCTCTGGATCATTCCCATCTCCCTTCATCTCTGCCTCAACTCCTTTATCTGCATCATTCACATCCCCCTTCATCTCTGCCTCAACTCCTTTATCTGTATCATTCCCATCCTCCTTCATCTCTGCCTCTATCCCATCTCCCTTCATCTCTGCCTCATTCCCCTTCTCAGTATTCTCTACATCAATAATGTTCTCTAACACGACCACTAACTCATATGTTTGTAAATATCTTTCCTTCAATCTCTTGGTAGTTTCATCAACTGGATTTTCAATTTTATCAGTTTCATCATCCATATACTCAATTTCCCCTTCAACACCTTCTCCAATCTCACCCACATTACATTTTTTACCCTCTAAGTATATCATAAACTCCATACTCTCTTTAGCCCTCTGTATCAACAACCAAGTATCAGCCTCTAACAAGATAGGCTTCTACTCCCCCCCTTTTATCATACCTATAGAACTTCATGGCACCCGTGTACCCCAATTGTTCACATAAACCCTCTAAGTACTTCAAACTCCATTTGCATGTATCAACAAAGTCAAAGGCACTAACTGTGCCCTCTATATACTGGTACACACCCGAATCGTTGATCACCATCCCTCCATGTGTGAGCTTTAGTGTATACCAATAATGAGACCCGACTGTCAAAAAAATGAGAAAAGAAATTGTTACAGTGAAAGAGAGGAAGAAAAGAGAAAGAAGAACGACTGTCAAAAAAATGAGAAAGGAAAATTTTGAAATTCTAACTGTGATCAGAAAAAAAGAGAGAGGAAGAAGCTTACCGTAATTTGGGTGTGGCATTGGCAAGAAAAACTTCCTTCGAATCATGGTGTGTTTTGCTTTAGATGCGATTTCAACGTGCTATTCAATTTGGCTGGTCAATTAGGGTGAAATTAGGGCTTTGATTTGAGTGGGATTTGGGATTTTCTTGAGTTAAGGGTTCATAATTGGGAAATTAGGGCTTTAGATCAATTTTTGTTTGAATCCCGCTCAAATAGGCCGCATGTGCCGTACGTGCGAACGTTCCGTCTCTCACTCTTAACAGCCGTTTAATTTAAAGGGACTAAAATTGACAGTGTCAATCCTATGGGACTAAAAGTGAGCGAATATTTAGAAAAATGATCAAAATTGACAGTGTTGGGACCAAAAGAGGAGCAAGGTGTGTCCTATGGAACAAAAGGTGAAATTTTCTCAATTTTGGATTAAAAAGTGCAGCAAAAAAAAAGAAAAAGAAAAATTGAAATAAAATAAATATTTTTATTGACGAAGTTTCGACTAAAATCTGATAGCAATCCAATTGGCAATTGATGATAAGGGATGGCGTACTCAAAACAACGAGTAACTCGATTGTAGAATCAATAACAAAATTCGTCATAATTAACATGTCACATTTGAATTATGTTGACAAAAAAATATATAAAATAAAATTACTTTTTGAAATTAATGCAAACTTATTTTTGTAATCAATGATTTCTTTTTGTATTTACACATTTTTTAATTCATCTTTTTTTTTTAAGTGAGGGGAGAGAAATGTGGATCGAAGCCCAGTCTCTCACTCTAAGATGGGTGAGAAGTACATCTAAATTACAAGGCTACGACATTATTAATTTATCTTAATAAACTAAATTTGTTATTTCATTTTCTTTTGCTTAGTTAATTGGAATCAAATATTCAAACGAGAACTCTCATAATTTTCTTGTTATGTTTCTAACATATGATAAAATGAATATGTTAGTATTTATTTTTCTTAGAATCATTATCTGAGACAACTTTTACTTTTCTACTAACTAAATGAGTCATATATGTGTACTATAATAGGTCATGGGTAGACTTAGGGCTGTCAAATTTTGACACGACACGACAGCGCGACACGTAGCGGGTTAGTGTTTAATCTTATCGTGTTCGTGTCTTTATAATGTCGACATGAAAATTTGGTGTCAAATTCATGTAACCCGTTAATAATATATAGAAATATTTATAGTACATATCTATGGTTAGAGTTTACAGGTAACTAAAAAAATCTACTATATCATTATATGCATCATGTTTCATTCTTATTCTTATTATTAATTGTTTCACACTGCACGTGTTATATATAATTTGGCACAATTAATATAGGATTAATTGCCTTATATTACATAAATTTTGGGGTGTTTTTGTTTTTTCACACATTTTAAAAAACGTAGTTTTAATAACATGAACTTAGCCCTTATTTGATTTTTCATATGATTTTCAAATTCTGTCAAGTTAAATCTAACATGGCAGCCGGAGACTGCCACGTGTACATCTACATGGATAACAGCTTGCCTTAAAAATAAAATACATGAACTTTGGGTTGATTTTGTTTTTTCACACGAATTAAAAAAAAAAGATCAATTTTAGATTTTTTTTTTTTTACTTTTTTCTTGTAATATGGTAAACGTGATATAAATACTTCACTCTATATTTTTCAAAATTAATTATCAAACATATAAAGTTATATCAAAAGATGCTATTTAACATATATGAAAAATTAATATGTAGTTTCTACATGATCAATTTATTTATTAACTAAATTGATTGATTGTGCAATATTATTCATCAACATATACGATATGTCATAGACCACTATTCATGACTTGATGATTGTTGTGTTCGAAATTCAATTATTTATACCATTACACTAACTTAAGTCATATTTTTATATTTTTTCTTCAAATAGAGAACTAAAAAGGTCCGATAGTTATTTTATTTAATTTTTTCAAACCTAAATTTTATATATTGCATGAACTAAGAAAATTCAAAATATTTCACAATGTCTACTACAACAACATTATAGTAATGATTGATGAATTTTCTGTATTACACAAAAAAGCAAAAAAAAAACTAAAATTGATATTTTTTAATTCGTGTGAAAAAACAAAATCAGTCCAAATTTTGTGTATTTAAAGGCAATCTGGTATCCACGTAGATGTACACGTGGCATCTCTGGCTGCCACATCAGATTTAATTGGTCGGAATTCGAAAATCATGTGAAAAACCAAATAAAGGCTAAGTTCATATCATTAAAACTACATTTTTTAAATCGTGTGAAAAATAAAAAATGCTCCAAAATTTATGTATTTTAAGGCAATTTACCCTATATATATATATATATAGTTGAAAGTTTATAATTAAAAGTAGAAGGGAATGTGCATGTAAACTTAAGGAGGACTAGAATCAAGAAACATGAAATGCATGATTCCCAATGTACGTAACGTCCTATATATAAGCTTTAAAAAAAATGATAGTTCAACATACGGTACCTAACAAATTCCAAACCACAGGCGCTCCCCATCATTAAATTAGTACT
This sequence comes from Perilla frutescens, assembly GCA_026008535.1. Taxonomy (NCBI): domain Eukaryota; kingdom Viridiplantae; phylum Streptophyta; class Magnoliopsida; order Lamiales; family Lamiaceae; genus Perilla; species Perilla frutescens. The sequence goes on along the minus strand of BRKX01000003.1, from coordinate 63,996,202 downwards.
CTATTATTTTTCAAACACCTTCAACATTCCGTGCAACCTAAGGTCACTTTAGCTAATAAAGTAGCACAACTCACTATTCACCCCTTCAATTCTCTCTCTACACTCTACACTACACCCCTTTAAATACCAATCTCATTTGCCAACACTTGGATCACATGAAACAATAACAAATTACAAACCATCATAATCCTCCCTCTCCCTCTCTCTCTCTCTCTCTCTCTCTCTCTCCAACACACAAAATAGAAATAGAAATAGAAATAGAAAGAATGGAGCAAAATATGCCAATCATAGCGAAGAAATTCTGGAACGTAGTCCGCGTGCTGTATTTCATGCTGAGAAAAGGCATATCGAAGGCCAAATTACTGGCTGACCTCAGCATGATGATGAAGCGCGGCAAGATCGCCGGCAAGGCAGCCATACACAACCTCATGTTCCACCACGCCGCTGCCGTGTCCGCCTCCGCCGCCGCCGTCCGCCGCTCCCCCGTCCCGATAAAGGAGTATGAGTTCAGCTGCAGCAACAGCCCGGCCTTCCAGTTCCCCTCCTTCCACCTCACCAAGAGAAAGCACGCCGCGCCGCCCATCGACGGGGAGTTGCTGGCGGCGGCGATGGAGATGTTCAACAGCGCGGCGGCGTCGCCGGCTCTTCCCGGGTTCGGACCGAGCCCGATGGTGAGGCAGCTGAGGATAACTGACTCGCCGTTTCCGTTGTACAATGTCGATGATGATAATCACGTCGACGAAGCTGCCGAGAAGTTTATCGTCAAATTTTATAATGATTTGAAGCGCCAAAACTCTAAATCGGGATTTTCTTGATTTTAGTTGCGATTCTGATCATTTTCAAGAATTTGTTTTTTTCTTCTCTCTCTAAATTTTGGATGTTCGTGCATGTTGTACATGCAATAATGAAATTAAACCCTTTTTAGGGAGTATCTAATTAATTAGATGAAATAAGATAAAATATATATATATATATATATATATATATATGATCTTGATTCGGAAAATGGAAATATGATATGTATTGTAAAGATGAATGAAAGCTGTGAATTGTGCATGTGAAAAAGTGTGTAGGTCGACAGCTCTTAATTAATTACGTTGTGGGATTAGGTAATGAACAAAAACAAGTGGTTTTGTATGATGAAAAGTTACTACTTAGTTTTTAATTATACGTTTTAATACAAGTTTAGAAACAAAAATTACTAATGAGAGAAAGAGAGAGATTCTTTTGAATTCGTTTGTCTTATGAATTGAATATTTTATTAGGTCGTGCTACAATCGCTGATAATTTTATCAATAAATTAGAATTTCAATCCACGAATGATTTATGAGTTGAATCAGTCACACATATAATGTAGTATGTGACCTATTTTGGAAGAGCAAAAAATGTTCTGATTAAATCCTCTCTGCGAATCTCCATGCATTGCTTGGGCTTTAAAAGTCTTATGCTGTTACTTAATTTCATCTAGGCTAATACAAAAGTTTAGTGCATAAATACAATATTAATTAAAGAGTAAAATATCATGCAAAACTGGATTTAAATTATAATTTCATATATGTGAAATCAACTTTATAAAAATTAAAAGTTGTGGTTGCATGAATATTGAATATACATATATATATATATATAGTTGTGTCAGAGAAATGTGCTTTAAGTAGTGGATTACGAGACAGGCAAATCACTGATTCCACTATGGTAAAGTGAATCTCTAGCCCCAGCCAAGGATGAAAATATCGCGAAATATCGCGGATATATCGCGGATATATCGCAGATATTGACATTGCGATACGGATATTGGGGGGAATATCTTTTTTCCCGAGTATCGACGAGAAATCGCAATATATCGCACGATATCGCAAAATATCGCAAGATATCGCAATATATCGCGATTTTTTTAATATTTCTATAATATATTTTGATTTTTATTTAATACTATATATTTTTGTGATCTTTTTTACATCTTCAATATAATTATTTGAGTTGCAATATTCTTTGCTTTATAAAGACATTCACTTTGCAAAAAAATATAAAAGAAAGAAGATCGGAAAATCAACGGATGTCTTAGAAAGAAAAGTGAGATGCACGTGCACCGATTTTATTTTTTCATTTTTTCAGTTAGAGGACATGATGGACAAATCACTAAAATTTTTATCCCCATATATCACACGAAATTGAAATCTAAGATTGAATATAAATTATTTGCCAAATCTTGATTCTATGAATATGGGTGGCACTGATCATAGTGATATGTCCCAAGATTCATATGCTTCTTACACATATGGGAGTTCACAAATTGATTGGACTACTCAAAATGTGTATCAACAAAATAATTGGGTCAGTGGACATTATCCAATTCATAGTGAAGCTATTGAAAGAAATCAAGAAACATATCAAGCGCATGTGCATAATTATATCCGTAATTACTCGAACGTGATAAGTTGGTACTAATATTGTTTAGAACAAGATGTCATTCCATCTACTATATTTGAACCTCATAGATCCTCATTTTGGTATTAATTGTACTTTATAACGTTTATTTAGTCATTTTATGTTGTATTATTTATTATTTTGTCAAATGTATTGTCTCAGACGGTATTTATATAATGTATTATTTATATATTTACTTTCAAAATACAATTCTATCAAAAAAATTAGTGGAATATGTGCATAATAATATGTCATAATAGTTCCTAAAATTTCATGCTAAATTTCCAAGATTTTAATATGATTTCCGTCATTTTTTTCAATTTTCTGCGATATCGATATGCGATATCGATATATCCGTAAAATTAAAGTTGCGATATGTGTTGCGATAGCGATATTTTCATCCTTGGCCCCAGCTACCCTTTTTGTTAAAAACTACTTATTAATTAATTAACTATTCACCTTCTACACTACAATTAAGAAAATTAAGATTATGTGTTAGTTAAGCTTAATTATGGATTATATACATATATATTAATGAATTTTTAAGCCACTATAGTTATTCAACCTTCTCAAATTAAAGTAAGCAATTCAAACAATAATTTTAAATTTCATATTGTGCCAACGGAAAAATATAAAATTGAGGATGTTGAAATTCAACCGCACACACAGCTTTTTAAAAAAAAAAATTGATATTGGTTGAGTCATGACGGGTTAAAAGAGACGAGCAAGTTGACGACTGAATCAACGGTGATTTTCTTTTACACAAAAATGAGGATGTTGAATAGCACCCAAATTAAAAGTTGGTGTGTTAATTGTATATACTTTTAAGATGGAGCTAGTCTTGCAAATTAAATCCTCTATCCCACTTTCTATATATCACTTGGTGTCTCATTTAGATTTTTATTATATTTTCATCGATTTTTTCTTCAATTTTAATTTATTTTGGTTTAGTTTAATTTTACAATTATTATTTAGGGTTCATTCCACCTAATTAGGTTTTATATTTATTTTTTAATATTTTTTTATTTTTAGTTAATATAATTAATATGGTTGATTATTCCGAAATTAGGGTATATACTTTTTTTAAATTTCATTTTTTAGCAAAAAATGTTAGTTATGATTAGTTATACTATAATAAATTTTATTTTTGTAATAAATATTTTTAAAATATTAAATTGATAGAGGGACATAATGCAATTGGTGGGTCATGAAATGTGGATTAGGACGGATCAATATTCAAATCTAAACACAAGCACCAACAAAATTATAAATGTGTCATTGAATATGAATTTGAATCCAACTCATCTTACAAATTTTGATCAGTAAGGTCTCACACAGTTTTTATATCTACCTTGCTAAATTTGCAATTATATATATATATATATATATATATCCAAAACTGATGGTTTTAAGACAATTAATCCTATTTGATATATATACCTATATATTTTTCCTTATATTTTTTATAACTTATTAATTAAGCAGCTAGTGTGTGTGTGTGTGTTTTCTGCAAAATCTGACTATTCAACAAGGTACAAAATCAAAGCAACTTGATTTGTTTTGATGGTAAAATCTTTGACTAATTTATTCGTCGTAACATTCCGTATTCCTCAACAATATATTTTCCAAAATTTTCATCTAAATTTGGCATTTTTGTTTGCCCTTGTGTATCTTCTCTTAACAGAATTTAGTTATTCAGTTGTGTTTCTTCTATAAAGTTAACTTTTTTAAAATTCGTGATATTGAACACAAACTATATAATAGACTTTAATTTTAATAAGTGAACCTTCCCCAGAGCAATATTTGTAAATGAGATTTCCTAATCCACTTTATGTAACTATAAATTTTAATAAATTTTCTTTCATTTATTTTTTTTTATCAATTTCAATTTATTGTAGTTTAGCTTAATTTTATAATTATTAATAATGATTAATAATTATTTTTATAATATAATTTTTATTTTTAGCTAATAATTAATTATTAATCAGTCCATACTTAAGGTAAGTATGTGTTTTTCAACTAAAAATGTCAATTATTAGCAATAAGGTTAATTAAGGTTGATTATATTATAATACTTTTTCTTTTTATAATAAATATTATTATGATAGTGAATTAATAGCGGGACACAAGAATTGAATGACACGTAAAAACTAGATTAGATGATCTCATTCACTTAATGCATAATTTCCATATGTTTATTATTGTTTTTCGACATGTACATGCATTATATTGGTTCGATTACTCTACAAATTTTCACCAGTTGCCTCCAATTTTTAAAACGAAATCCCAATAATTTTAAATTGACAAAAGCTTGTACTATGACTCGGTCTCATCATCTTATGACTTCAATATGAATTTTAATCCGAATCTTAACCCGACTCATGAATTTTGACTCATAAAATGAAAACTCATATTCAACGACACACTTACAATTACAAAACCGGATCCCTCTTTTTTTCTTAACACTTATAATTACAAGACTCGATCCCTCTTTTAAATTTACTTTTCGTGAGCACATTTTGCATGGAGACACGCACGTAGCGTGGATGACTGAGTAAGATGAAATCTTCCCAATTTCAAACTTTTAATATGGAAAAGTTGGAATGAAAAATAAAAATAAAAATAGAAATTGAATAAATTAATAAGCGCCAAAAGTTTAGGTGAATTTGTTAGTTGAAAGTTGAAAGAATGAGATTTGGATTTGACACTTGTCACTTACTTTTCTTATTGTTTTTTTTTTCCTATTGTTTGGCTCTTAATTACTTTATAAAATTTCCTCTCTTTCACTATAGTTGCATTGCGCCTTTTGAGAAAGCAGCATATTCTTCTTTTCATTTTTCTCCATCTATATATGTAATTACTATATACACCTTCATTTTTGTGCAATTTTTCAGTACACCATAAACTTTTCTTCAGGGTCATTATTGTCATATCCTAGCCTGTGAAGAGTAGAACCTTGCAATTTCTCAATGCATGCATGATTATAAAGATGGAATGATGTGAATAAATATTTGAATCTACAAATTAATATGTGTCTTTATTTTCTTTTAAGACGAGAGTAATTCACGGTAGTCTTGATTTTGATTTTGGTATATATATTTTGTGATGTTTCAATTAAATTGTACAGCTAAATGACACAATCTCGGAGCAAAAATTGGAAAATCTGAGGCCCATTCAACTTCAGAGCATATTTAGCTAAATATTGAGCAACTGAATTAATTTGAACTTTAACAACTAATTATTTTAGTTGATTAATGTTTTCGCATAGAATTAAATAAAAATATTAGTAAAACTTATCATGTTCTAGATTCCCATTGGTCAAAATGGTAATCGAGCTAATGTAGAGCCACACGTAAAAGGTTAAGTTGTGGGGTGCGTTAGAATACATCATTTTTTTATATGTAGTCTTAGGCATTAAGAGAACTAAATAATTCAATTATTTTGGGAGCCCTTTCAACTCTAAAATTGTCCTATACTTCTTTCATTGGTTAAATTTAGTGTCCTATATATCATTAATTTCAAAACTAGGGAACTATAAGTAAAAGGGCTCTGACATATATTTTGGTGGAAATAATTGATTTTGGATGACATTCTCAAATGTCACTTCAAAATTATTTATCAATAATTATTTGTACATAAGTCAAAGATTGATGATTGATTTTACATAGTCTCTTTTGACATTTTTGAATCACTTGAAATTCACAAAAAAAAATATCAAACCGTAAACTTGATATTTCATTTCAATTAGATCAGCTATAAAAAAATTATTCCATCTCAATTCTACACACACATATATAAATGAGTTCCGCCCAACTATCCACCGTAGGCACGAATTAACGTGCCCACTGTTAATGTGGCTATGTCACATGGGCAGGTGAGTCAACACCCCTTCAACCATCACATCTAGTAATTATTTTACAAGATTTATTTTTAGTCATACTTCCTTACTTAAAACAATTACCTTAATTAATATTATTTTAAATTTTAAACTATATGATTCAAACTATTTACGCAACCAATAGGTAGATTAATTAACGTGAGTACTGGTCATCTTCTTTATCAATTTGTTCTTTAAATATCTTCAAAACCTCGATGTCGCGAAGTTATCACAAGATCAAGGTATATTCAATAAATTCCTACATTTTTATTAGATAAATTTATTATATTTCATAGCATGTTTCAATACTTTTAACTCCTTATATGATTTTTTTTTATTTAGTTTGTTTCTTCTGTTATCTAGATTGTATCAATAATTATTTGCTAGGTTTGAAAAAAAATGATTTACTAAACTTTCAGTCATAAATGAAGTGGCTAGACCAATTAAGTATATTGGTGTTAGTTCGTGAACTTTAAAATGGGAGAATCAAATATATTGAGTATCCATTGCAATCATAAGCTTGTCGTACACTGTATAATTATATGTATAACTGAACATTATTGACGCAGTAATGGCAGGAGAACAAGGAAATTCTTTTTTTTTCCACAAGTTACAAATACTTCTATTCCAAAAATTGGTCAAGAGTTTCAATCGTCTCAGGAGGCACTCAACTTTTACAATAATTATGCAAAATAGGCAGGATTTAGTACACGGATCTCAAACAATAAGAAGGAAAAAGAAACGGGAGAAGAGGTTTGGAAAATATTTACATGCTCTAAGGAGGGAAAAACAGACGAAAGTTGGCAAAATAAACATAAAAATGTTGTCGCGTGATCTGGGGAAAGAAACTGAGGACATACTCGATGTGGGTGTAAAGCTAAAATGACTGTTAAGAAATCTCACGACAAAAATATTTGGGTTGTTGGTTATTTTATTGAGGAACATAACCATGTACTTGCCGCTCCCACTAAGGTTCATCTATTAAACTCGCATCGAAATGTGTCAGGAACCCAAAAAGCTCTCATACAACCGTTTTTAGAAGCAAATATTCCTACATGCCAGCAGGCTTGATTGTTTGAGATAGATGCCTGATTGTTTGAGATAGATGCTGGAGGTCCCTCACTAACTGGTTGTTTGGAAAAAGAGATTAGGAACCACAAAAGAGATGTCAAAATCGAGCTATTTGGACACGATGCTGAAAGTTTAGTTTAACATTTTGAGACAGAGAAACAAAGAAATATGAACTTCTACTTTGCTCATGAGACAGATGAATTTGGAATTTTTATTAGATGTTTTGGGCTGATTGTGAGTCTAGGAGATCATATGCAAATTTTGGTGATACATTGGTCTTTGACACAACCTACAACACAAATAAGTACAACATGATGTTTGCCCCTTTTGTTGGAGTTAATCACCATCTCCATACTATTATTTTTGGTTGTGGATTGTTAAGTGATGAGAAGATAGAGTCATTTACTTGGTTATTTTTGAAATTTTCAGAATGCATGTCAGATTATGCTCCTCTAGGTGTGATTATAACTTATCAGGATGCCGCTATTTCACGAGCTATCTTCAAGGTGTTTCCTAATATTTTGCATCGATTTTATTTGTGGCACATACTTAATAAGTTTTTGGAGAAGATTGATGCGCTACTATACAAAGAGCATTATCACAGGCTTGTGCACATTATTAAAGAGTCAAAATCAGTTGAGGAGTTTGAACATCAATCGATAGAGTTGATGGAATCTACAGAGTTGAAGAATAATGAGTGGTTAAATGATATGTACACAATATGGGATTGATGGGTGCCAGCTTATGTTAAAGATGTTTTTGCTGCAGGGATGTCTAGTGGCCAAAGAGTTGAAAGTAATCACTCTTTCTTTAAGCGCTACGTGAATAAGAACTCTTTGGTGGATTTCATTTTGCGCTTCAATAGGGAACTTGTGCACCAGAGACATGAAGAGTTAGTTGCCAATCACATTGATCTTAATGAAAAATCATGGACATTTACAAGTTTTGTAATGGAAGAGCAGATGGTCTCTACTTATACAAAAATGATATTTTTACGGTTTCAAAAGGAGCTACAGCAGAGTATGACCTATATTTGCTCACTAATCTCTAGCACATGTACATTTTCTAAGTATATGGTGAAGCGATTTCAGCCTGAGAAAATAGTTCACCGAGAGCATATGTTGACATACTGCATTTCTTCAAATAAAATGTCTTGTAGCTGTCGGTTATTTGAGTTTGAGGGATATCCATGTCGTCATGTGCTTTGTTGGATGAAGGTTCAACAAGTCATGATGTTGCCAAATAAATATATTCTTCCAAGGTGGACACAGAAGGCAAAATCTATTACATTGTGCGAGCCCTCACCAGATTTTGCAAAAGGCCAGTCTTATATGACAAGACATGGAGCATTGACTCGTATGACAATGGAGTTAGTTGATGATTGTTCTTAATAGAGGCCAGTAGCACTTTTTTGATGGCAGAATTGCATAAATTGAAGGATAAAGCTAAAGATTTTGATAGTAGTGGCAACAAATACAATCAACTAAATGAGAGCTATAGTCTTAAGCTCACAAAGAATATTCAAGATCTGTATCCCGTACGAGTAAAAGGATGTGGCAAATGACTAAAACCTTCAAAGGAAAAGACAGTATCTCAAAGTAGCAGAAGTTGTAGTATTTGTAGTCGAAGTGGCCACGACAAGAGAACATGCCATAATCTACAACAAATGTATGATCTTTAGAATTATATTTTTTTATATATCAGTTTTAATTTTTTGTTGTTTTAATACAAATTTTCTATTATTGATGACAGATCACAACCGATTGGTGAAGCATACTATCCAGAGTTCTCTTACGACAATATAGAAGAGGGCCAATATATTGGTTAAGTTGAAATGATCGTTTCCCAGTAAGCCATAGTTTGAGCTATTCTTTTATTAACTTTGAGTAGAATTTGCGTGAGTTGATTTTGAAGTTCGGTTGTTAATTAGATAAGTATCACTTTTGGATCTTAGATGTCCTTTAATTGAATAATATGACAATTTTTTCTTATTTATGTTTTTGTTCATAGTGGATTTATTCTATGAATTGCATGTCAAGTTATTGAAATAGTTCGAACCAAGTTTTTAACTTCTTTACGTGGCTGCGTTAAATAGTTTGAATCTTATGGTTTATTATCTGCCTTGATGTGATGAGATTTCTTATTGATTTTAATATTAATTAAAGTAATTGTTTTATGTAAGGAATTATGACTAAAAATAAATCTTGTAAAATAATTACCAAATGTGATGGTTGGAGGGGTTGACTCACCTGTCCACGTAGCATCGTCACATCATCAGTGGACACGTTAACTTGTGCCCACGATGGGTAGGTGAGCGGAACTCATATAGTAATTAATAAACTTAAATGCGTGTGCATGCGTGTGCATGCTCTTTCTTTCAATAAGAAAGGCTTAACTGAATGTATATTTTTGTTTGAGAAAATTTATCGAATTCCTATTCAAACTTAGTTGTGTTTTAAATCCGAACTCATCAAATTCATTTCATAATGAAATAAATTGAACATTTTCTGAAAATTCAAATTAAATAAAGTCGTTAATATTCATTCACATGAAATTCTTCTACTCATAAATGTGGGGCTCAATATCCTTTGTTCAGGACAGAAAGCTAAAGCTCCGGACCTAAGTCATGGAGTCCAAAAAATATGTAAGTGAAATTTCAAATAATATATATATATATATATATATATATATATTACTTTTTATTTTTGAGAACTTGAAATATCAAATATCTAGTGCAGTACGTATATAGTGTATGGGGGGAATTGGTGCAACTGTGCAATCTAATAAAGTTGCTTTTCTTAAAAGCTTCATTTCTTTAATTCCAAGGACTTTTCAATTTCTCTAAATTATTACTACCCTCTACCCCCATCTCTATTTCTCACTTCCACTCCTTTCCCCTTCAATATTAGAGCTATGAAATCGTGTAATCGATCAGATCGTTTTTTTTCATGCCGCTACGATACGATAAGACATTATTAAGACTCAATATGAACAAGACACAATAAACAGTCTTGACACGAATACAAAAATTTCCATTGACACGTAACACAAATACAAAATTATTTGTACTGACACAATAACGACACTTAATTAAGAAATTAAACAACAATAAAAAAGTTACAGAAATATTCAAATTCGGATTTTTAGTATAAATAAATATTACTAAATATAAAATTTTATCTTTATATATTAATATGTGATAGTATACTATACGATACAAACTTGATACGGATACTATACGACACAAGATTTTCATGTTCTTATCATATTGACATGATAAGAATACAAATACAATAAGTTTAAACAATTATATATTTATTATTTTCATTTGGTGTTTGTATCGTGTCAATGATTGACAATTTGACATCCTATGCATTCAATGTACGTGCCTGCATTGATACAAATTACAATGATATTATTTTTATTTTTCATGAGTAATTAAAGTTAAAATTTATTCGATATAAGAAAATTTTTTATCTTCTATCTTATTCTCCAATCTTTCAGTGTGGAGAACCTCAATTAATTAGCTCTTGCACGTTTCTTTTTTTTTTTTTAAGTTAAAAAATATTCTTTTTTAAGTTAAAATATCTTGTTAACTATGCAATTATAATATTTTAAAATGTAAGATGTGAAAACTATTAACACGTAACTTATTAAACACTTGAACGCGTGTAAGTATGTGGATATTTAACTTGTCAAATTATAAATGTCGAGATCAAATGTAATATGGGAACAATGTATTAAATTAAATGTCGATTGATGTAACTTCAATAAATTAATTTTTTTTTCACCCCCCCCCCCCCCAAATAATTACAGGTGTATGTATAATGGCGTGCAAATTTTGTTTAGTAATCAAGTTTTAATTAAATTAAAGAGGCTTTAAACAATACACGAAAAATTAAAGCAAAGTCTGTGAAAAGTGACCCAAAGAAAAGTTAAAAAAAAGTTGGAGTGCTGGTGAGGTTTAGTGCTCAATTATTGAACTCTTAGAATGCACAAATCAAAAGTCTTACTTTTATTTCCAATTCTTTTTTATTTTATTTTATTATATATAATATATACACATTCAAAAGTGTATATATACTTCCAATTAATGATTCATTAGTATTCCTATATATGAACTTTTGAATATTCAGTATATGGCGTTCTAAGGGGAAATTTTGAATATGTGATAGTATTATATATACATATCAGTCTACGTACGTTTATATATGCTGATTTGTAATGATTATAAGGGTGTATTTCTTTTAATTAAAGGAGCTAGAAAGAGTTTAATTCTTTAATCTTGAAATTAAGAGTACGTAAATAAAGAATAATTAGAGTTTTTTTCTCAGAAATTGTGGGTACTTTAATTCACAAATGTGGATAAATTATAGTACTCTTCAAATAATTCAGAAGTTTGCTTATCCTTCTATCCAAAAATCAACCAGCCTAATTAATTAAACATACGCAAACGACTTTAGGCATATATCAATGCTTTATATCCACTAATTAGGATATTATTGATCTTTTGTTAATGTTAATCTATCCACAATCTTAAATATTTTTTAGCGCAAAAGTCTGGGCCCTTTTTCACAACTCATATGAATTTGTAAGCATTGAATACCTTCTTATCAGCAATAGTACTAGATTAAAGTACATCTACATTTGCAATGTTTCATTTTTTTTAAGAACTATATGTCTATATCTATAGGTGTGGTCTACATGACTCGACCTGAAGTGTTGTCGGAATTCAAATCTATAAATAGTATTGCATTCGACTTAAGATGTTGAAGAGTTTAAAAAACACATCCGAAGTCTGTAAATAACATATATACTACCCCTGTGAGTAATTTGATGAGTAAGTTGTGGTTAAATATGTCAAATTTTATCGTGAATTCAAATCTCACAAACTTCCTCTAAATCGAGCCCCTAGCAGATTACCATTTGATATGTTTAATGTTGGTAGAACAATAAATTAATATAGGCCAAAATTTTCCTGTCAAATTCAATCGTGGAATCCAAATAAGAGCTAAATTTTAATTATATAAACACCTGGCTAGGTTTGCTTTCTATTTCTATTTATGCTTTATTAAAGCTGATAAAGAGCTTTTTATTTTATTGATGTTAAGACCTAAGTCCCACACTCACTTCCACTTGTGCCTTGAAATAGGGGCATTTCCTTTTTGGATTTATGTTTCATGGACCATAAATTACTAGTGGTGCACTACATATTTTTTAATTTTTATTTTTGTCATAAAGAAAATAATACATTGATTTTAAAGAGACTTTTTATTTGCATATACTTTATTTTTTAGGGAGTATAATTGAAGTCTATGTTTATGTGGATGATATAGTTTATAGTATACTTTTGTTATCTCCAACTCATAGCAATAAATTTGATAAAAAAATTATGTTAAATTCGGTATTTTTTTAGTAAATATACAGAATAAGTATTTATTTATTTATTTAAAGCTATTTAATTATATATTGATTTACCTATTTTACAACTAATAATTTGTTAAAAAAATATACAATGAAGCCCAACACAACCAACATACAAACAAAGATGGGTCGGATATCTCAATGGGATCATCTATTAGTGGAGTGAAATAACTTATAATTAAATATCTTAAATTTAAGCTCATCAACGGGATTTCGAAAAAGAGGACGGGGATATGGTCCATATGGATCAACAAGAGAAACTTAAAAAACTCCCGAAAAATGAGACACAAACCGATATTAAAATTAGAAAAATTAATGTTCACACATTTAAATCACAAACAACTTTCATGCATTTAGTTAATCGCATTGCAAATAACTAAAATTATTTAAAACGCATAGGTCAATTAATAAATATCAATTCTGCATATACATGAGAGTCGCACCACACCAAGACCCAAATTCTTTTTTTTGGGCCTCATTCATTTTGAAAAATTCTGGGCTTTTAACAGATCACAAGTCTTGTTTTGAAGAGGAATTCTTTTAATACTGTTTTTTTTTCTTCTTCTTTAAGTTGTCTCATATTTAATTAAAATAATAATGACATTTCAAAAAAAAAAAAAAAAGCCTTACAACTCCAATTATTTAGAACAGATTAACAAAAGAATAAAGCCTCCAACACATATAAGCTCCGATCGTCTTCAAAAGCAAGGAAAATTTTAAAAAAATTGAAAGCAAATATAGTACCAGTAAATGAAAGAAAGAGGAACCACCTGATTAGTTGTTCATTTGAATACTTTTTTTTTTGGAGGAAAATTTGAACCCTAATTTATTTATGTAGTTGATGGTGATTTTTATACCTTAATTATAGGGGTGAGCAAATAAGGACCCGAAACCGACCCGCCCGCCCGACCGAGTGCGGGTCGGTGGTGGCTAGTTGTCGGTCGGTGATCGGCGGTCGGTGGTCTAGGAGGGAACCGAATGAAGGTCGGTGCGGTGGTCGGTGGTGTGGCCGGAAACCGACGGCCACACCGAACCGCCCGAAAAAAAATAAAAAATATAAGTTAATTTTTAATTTTATTATCCTTCATGATCATATTATCCTGTCCTAAAATCTAAAATCCCTAATTCAGAAATAGAATCGCGTCGCTCATTCTCAGTCTCTTTCTCTCACTCACTGTCGCTCGCAGCTCACCTCTAACTCTCCGACTCTTTTCGCCGGCGGCCGACGCTCACCAATCACCCGTCGCCTGCCGTCTCCAACGCCCAGAGCCCTAGACATCCTCATATCTCACTGCTGCATCCACTGTTGGAATCTCTGAAACTTTCTCTAAATTGAAACAAGAAAAGGTAAGAATTCACTTTTCTCTTCTCTCTCTACCATCTCTGTTTTCTATCTCAATATGGATTATCTGTATTTTGGTAGTTCGTCCAGAATGTGGTTCGTGCAAATTTTTTGCGTGAAAATTGTATCTACAGTTTGGGATTTACATCATAACTTTGTTCATCAATTTGAAATTAATATGTTTCGTTAATTTACACGTATGTGTGTGTTTCAATTTTAATTTCATATCCATATTGATATTGTGTCTGATTTAATTGATATGTTTATACAACAACAGACAGTTCCCAAAAATAACAAAAATTAGAGAAAAAAATTAAAAAAAAAAATCTGGCAACCGACCAAACACCGTCGGTCGGTGATCGGTACGGTGGTCGATCACCTTCGATTCGGTGGTCGATCGGTTGCTGCCTCGGGGGTCGGTGGGTTCGGTGATGGTAAGGTCGGTCAGTTTTTCACCGAACCGCTCGTTTCCTCACCCCTACTTAATTATTATAACAAAAGTATTGTTGTTATAAATAAAGATCCATATTTATTAATTAATTTGTGAAAACAATGAACATGCTAATTAGCTAACAAAAAGTCATAAACTATAGGATAATGTTATTCGGCCACGCTATGGCCGGCCATAATTTTTTAATTATGGCATTCTTGAAATATATGGTAATTATTTAATTAACTCTTTAATTAGTGATTAATAAAATTTTACATATAGACTCTTGATGGGAAAATTATATGCTCCCCCCGGGCACTACCCAGGCCCCGTCAGGATGTCGACACGTGGACACTTTTTAAGAAATACTTTAATTTTATTTTTGATGCGTATATTATCGTATTTCTTAGGAAAAGAGGTGGCTTAGCTATTAGGACACTTCTGCTGTGAACAGTAGTCTGTGGGACCCGCGCTCGTATCGACAGTGTCTACAGCAGGATTGATGTCGACACCGGACGGTTTTCTGGCGAACTTTGAACGTCGGCACCGGTACGGATACGCAGTGGAATTAATTCCCGTTCTCGTGGACAAGGTTTCAGAATTTTTTGAAGAAATCCCGACGTTAAGTTTGGTTATTTACGGATTTCGATGAGTGAACAGTGTTGTTGAATATTGGCGGATTTATGCAAATTGGCGGAAATTTTGAATTTGGTTAATATTTTAATTATATTCTCTTCTCCAGTGCGCCATTTCCCCCAATTCTGAAAATCGATTTTACAGCATCTTGTGCGGGGGTCGCCGATTTTGCGTTCATCTTGCCTCGTTGGAGCTATTCTGAGAATTGGGTTGCCTTGAGGTATGCAAAGTTTCGGTTTTTTGGGTTCCCTTACGGTAGGGTTTTTTTTTATTGATTTATTGTTAGGGTTCTATTTATGCTTTTAATTGAAGGGTTTTTCTTACGGGTTTTAACTGGCAATGTTTGAACGTGTCGGTTGTAGTGTATGGGCACCCACATTGTTGTATTTATTTAGGGTGATTGATTTTGTGAATTCATTATGGATTTCGACTGCTCCCCCCCCTGTTTTGATCATGAAGCTTGTTGGCTAGTTAGACGGTTAGAATTTCAGGATTTCCAAAAAAAATCATGGTTCTATTTTGCGACGCCCTGGTTGAGGAAGCGTTTATATTGACTGGTAATTTGCGTGGGTTTGATGGCAATAGTTGAATTCATTCTTTCAGTTATCAATGAATATGTTGGTGTGGAACTCTAAACTTTTTGCAATTGTCACTAACAAGGTAAAATTCTAGTATGACTTGATTATCTTTGCTGATTACAATTATTGTCTATAGATTTTTAGCGAAGATGAATATTGACTTGAATGTTTCGATCGAGAAGGAGGCATCTTCTGAGGGTAGCACTCATGACAGAAAGGATGGAGAAGGTGCTGGTAGTGATGCAGAAGCAGGATGTTTGCTTGCTACAATGTTGATAGAATTAGAGAATCGTTTAGAAATTGGGAATGTTGTGGATAGTGTAGAGCAAGCATATTTATTATATTGTGAGTACGGTAGGTGCCGGGGGTTTAGTGTGAGGAAGGGTGACCAATACTATTTCTCTGGGACGAATGAGCTTCGATGGAAAGAATTTGAATGCTCGTGTGAAGGTCGGCCTGATGATAAACAATCGAAAGGGAGAGTAGCATCATATAGGAAACAGATAACTAGGAGCAACTGTAAAGCCAAATTACGGATTGGGAGGGAGAGGAATTTGCAATGGACCTTTCATAAATTTGTGAAGGAGCATAATCACAAAATGCTCGGCACGCATCAAGCCTATCTGTTACATTCCGCTCGGCAATTGAGCCATGCAAAACAGTCACTCGTTGAGGCGCTTAAATCTGCGGGTATCGGAGTTAGTCGGGCATGTCGGTTTATGGAAAACGAAGCCGGGGGGCCGCAAAATGTCGGTTTCACAAGGAGGGATGCCTATAATCACTTGAATAGGGTTAGGCAGTCAACAAGAGTGGGGAATGTCGACGCTAATGCTCTGGTGAATTTATTTGCCAAGAAATCGAACATTGAGCCTTTCTTTTATTGGAACGTGCAGCTAGATGATGAGGGTCGGTTGATGAACTTTTTTTTCCGAGACTCTCGTGCTCTTATTGATTACGAGTGCTTTGGAGACGTGTTATCGGTCGACACCACGTACAAGACAAATCGGTATGGCCTGGTATGTGCACCATTTGTCGGCATCAACCATCATAGGAGAAATGTGATGCTAGGTTTGGGCTTCTTGTCGAATGAGACGACGGCTTCCTTTGAATGGCTGTTTGCCACGTTTTTAGAGTCCATGCATGGGAAGGAGCCACAAGTGATCTTCTCTGATCAAAGTCAAGCACTAATGAATGGGATTGATGACACTTTCAAATCAGCGAGTCATCGGCTTTGTCAGTGGCATATCAGCCGAAACGCTCCGTCTCATTTTGGAAAATTAAACGGCAACAGTGAATTCAAGCGGCAGTGGTATCACTGCATGCGTGGGGTGGAGACGGAAGATGAGTTCGAGGAGTGTTGGGGTTCCATGATCACTAACTATGCCCTCGATGATCATAGTTGGTTCTCCAATATGTACAGGTTGAAGAAGAGGTGGGCGTCGGTGTTCACGAACACCTCCTTCAGCGTGGGTCTTCTTGCGACCTCGCGTAGTGAGGTTACGAACAAGGTATTGAAGGATCTGTGCTCGTCGAGTTCCACTTTGACGGAATTTGTCGATAAGTACGAGCAGGTCCTGCATGATTGGCGTACAAAGGAGACTGCCGACGATGCTCTCAACTTCTGTACACTGGGGCAGTTCGTGAACAACAGCCTATTGCTGGCTCAAGCAGCACAAGTCTACACACGGAACGTGTACAAGGCATTCGAGTCGCAATTTGCCCTTGCCGTTAGCGTGGTAATAATCGAGAAACCAGCCATAGATGTCGGCAGTGTCGATATGCAGTTTAAGGTCGCCTCTCAACCCCTCATGTCGAGGATTCGAGTTGTCCAATACAACAGTGAATCGAAATGGGCACTCTGCAGCTGCCATATATATGAGACTGAAGGAATTCTATGTCGGCACATACTTAGAATTTATTTTCACTTTGATGTGACTAGGCTGCCGACATGCTACATCATGAGTCGCTGGTGCAAATCTGCGAGGCAGCGACACTCAAATGAAATTGGAGACTATTCCATTGCGGATGGTAACGAGGCAGTTGATGAAATGGCCTTTGTGAACTATGTGATGAGGATCACTCTTGAGGTGGCGCACGATGTGAAAAACCACCAACAAGCCAGGAGGACATGTTTAGATCGAATACGTGCATTGAAGGGTGATGTGCATGCGATGGTTAACGAGGGCATACCACATAAAAGGCGAAAAGGCCGGGACCTGTCGGGTGCGAGAGCTGGTCGGGTCAATATTCAGGATCCTTCCTTAGCCAAACGTCGGGGCAAGACACCAATTACTTCGCACTAGAAGCGAAGGAAACCGAATCCCAATCCCCCACCCTCTGTTCCAAAGTGGCCGGGTACCAGAATACCGATTGTGGTTACTTTCATGCCAAGAATGTCATTCGATAATTATAACTGTCGTTGTCACTTTTGCAGATGTCGAGCCTTCTGTTCAGAATGATACAAATATCGAGCGATCTAACGAGGGGGACGAGACTAACTCCGTTTCAAGGCAGCCGACGTCACATGATTACGTCCCCACTACGTCATTTGAAGTATGTTTTCTTCACACTAACATAATTTTTTTTGCCTTTGAGACTATGAATTAAATTGATTTCCCTTTTTAGTTTGTTACGTAAAAATAAAACGTAATTATGTTAAATTTAATTATGTTTAAATGAATTAGTTGAAATGTGCATAAATAAGGCGGTTGAAAAATAATTTCGCCATTTGAAAAATAATTTTTCCATATCGGCACAGACGTCGACAATTATGTTTTAGTTATTTTTATGAACTATTCCGCATCGACAAATTTTTAAGTGTTCTTAAAATTGTATGTTATGGGAGAACATGCCATCGACTATGAAATATTTTAATTTGAATTATTTTTTACGTTTTTTTTGCCTTTGAGACTATGAATTAAATGGATTTCCCGTTTTAGATTGTTACGTAAAAATAAAACGTAATTATGTTAAATTTAATTATGTTTAAATGAATTAGTTGAAATGTGATTGTTACGTAAAAATAAAACGTAATTATGTTAAATTTAATTATGTTTAAATGAATTAGTTGAAATGTGCATAAATAAGGCGGTTGAAAAATAATTGATCCGTTTGAAAAATAATTTTTCCATATCGGCCCAGACGTCGATAATTATGTTTTAGTTATTTTTATGAACTATTTCGCATCGACAAATTTTTACGTGTTCTTAAAAATGTATGTTATGGGAGAACATGCCATCGACCATGAAATATTTTAATTTGAATTATTTTTTACATTTTTTTGCCTTTGAGAGAATTCCAATTCTCCGTATCCGGTTCCGAATATAGACTAATAATTTAACTGCACTTCTCTACCCCGAAAATTCAGGACGAAGATGCAAGTTTGACTCAGTACTCTGAAGATGTTAATCTCGACGAGCCCCTAGATGTGTCGTCACTATTTCAAGTACGTGCTCAGCTATAAATGACACCAACGCTGTTCATATTATTTTCTGTGTCCCTTTTATTTACGTGGATGTTGAGTAGTTTTTTAATTTTTCATTGCTCAACTGAAGGCACTGGCTGGACATTCGACCAACGAAGCTAGGGCGGGGCCCAGTAGATCTTGGTGGGTGTAGGCTATGCTAAGATTGAGCAATTCCATATCGGCAGTGCCCTCCAGCTCATGCATCGTGGAGGTAGGGCTACTTTCACGTGATTCTGCAATGTCTTTATCTGGCAAATCAGGTCCTGATGTAGCGTTTGACCAAGTGACCTGGCTGCCGATGCTCCATTTCTCAGCCGGATTGGATTTTGATTTAGACATTTCACAAATGTGGCATGTGCTACAGTTTAAGAATCTCAACTGTTGTACATGCACGACACCCCATGCATCAGTTATTAACAGTTTAAATGCACCTTCTATTTATGGTCATAACCCACGTAACCCTAATTCTCGTCGTAGATATCTACGGCTGCAAATGGCACCAAGAGCGATATCACAAGATGACGTTTTCTTTGTAGAGCCATGGACCAGGTATGCCGAGCAGGTTGCCCTGCTCGAGCTAGAGCATCAGTATTTGATTGGAAATTGGATCCCGGGTGAGGATGTAACTAATCTTCGTGTCATTCACGTCGTCCGCGGGCTTGTCGACCAACAATTGGAGATTGCACTTTCCAATGAAGAATTCGAGCTTAAGGTGGCTCAGTGGGCCGAGAGATATGAGATGTTTTCATGGCTGCTGGACTTTGGACACCCTCGCTGCTATGACGAAGTCACCAACTTTGTCGACTTGCCCGACAGCATGTGGAGAAGGGTGAAGCAGGTATATTCACCTTGCATGTACACACAGCGAGATTATATTACATGAACTATAAAGTTGTTATGTTATAAGGTATGGCCCGCGGCATTGGTGTACAAGAACGAAGGGGAAGAGTTTTGGTCAATCTTGAAGGAGTTGTTTGAGGTCGATGATCCTTCGAGTGGATCAAGCCCTGCTCTGTCCGCGGCTGCCCCAGGTGTCGACGACATTGATGCAGACGATATGGAAGAGGGTGCGTTTGCTCTGGATAGCATTGCCGACGTGGATGCCGACGAGGCTGCCGACATATAAGAAAACCCTAGAGCTCGAGAGCTCTTTTGATTTTCTTTAATTTTATGTATGAATATCTATTATGTACGCATTTTGGACTGTACCACTGACACGTGTTACTTTGGTGACTCTATCATGCATGTGATCTTCCATTGTCGGCATTTGTTATTTTTGTCCTGTTATTTGTTTGTCCTAATCGTTTGTATCGTTATCTTAGCATGAGTATGTGTTAGTCACTATCTACATTTTTCTATAAATTCACTCGCCATTGAAGCCCTGAATTACCAAAATATAACAGCAACTTAGGAGACCTAAAGAACTACAAATGGCTTTACCCGTGCCGCTTGCACAAGATTATGTATTTTACAGCAATGAACCATGGAGCAGAACAATGGAGTCCTTCTGCATGGGCGAGCTATATTTCTTTGCGCACAAAGGCTTCTGGATCCCGACTGACACCACGACTCACCGGACTTGCCTCGTGTATCTACAGTGAGAGATACACCAGCAATGTGAACGTGAAATAACAATAGGGCAACTTCAGACACGGCTTCAGCATTGGAGGGAAAGGTACGAACTATTTGGTTGGTTACTAAAAATTGCAGGGCCGATTCGGATGAACCCCATGAGTAAGTGGCTAGATCTCGACATGGCCGAGTGGCAGCGGATTGCCGAGGTATTAATTTAGTCAGCCGTTTCTCTTATATAGACAATGTCAAATGTTGGATTATCTGAACTTGTCGTCTCATATACAGATGCGCCCGGACACACTTGTCTATATGAATGAGGGAGAGAGTTGCTGGAATTTTTTCAAGGTGATGTTCGATGTTGAGGGTCATCCAGATGTTATAGGTGATGACCAGCACAAGGATGACGTCGGCCCGCCACCAATCGACTCCGACAACGACGACGAGTAAAACATGTGTCCTCTAACGAATGTCAGCAGATATTAGGCGACTGTCAATATGTATAAGACTTATTTGACTGTTGAGTTGCATTAAAACATCTATTACTGTGATCTTGGATCTATTTACTTCATTATTTGACTCTCGCTCTATTTTTTATATCTCTACTCTCCTCCGTCTTCTAAATCGATAATGGAATTCCTAATTAAAATATTTCCTTGCTCAAGTCACTAACTAGACAGTCTACACCCGAAGCTAGGGCGGGGCCCAGCAGATCTTGGTGGGTGTAGGCCAGGGAGCCTACGATTGAGCAATTCCATATCGGCAGTGCCCTCCAGCTCATTCATCATGGAGGTAAGGCCTCTTTCACGTGATTGTGCATTGTTAAAGACTGCCAATTCAGGTCATGCCGATACACGTAGCGTTTGACCAAGGCAGCTGTCGATGCTTCATTTCTCGACCGGCTTTGATTTGATTCTGATTTAGACATTTCACAATTGTGAAACGTGCTACAATTCTGATTTAGACATTCTCGAGCGGATCTAGCTTGGCTTCATCCACTGATGCGCCATGTGTCGACGAGCTTGATGCAGACGATATGGAAGATGAAGATGGAGAGGGTGCCTTTGCTATGGATAGCACTGCCGATGTGGATGCCGATGACACTGTCGATGATGTTGACGAGGCTGCCGACGACACTTTCACCACTGTCGACGAGGCTGCCGACGACACTGTCGACGAGGCTGCCGATGTGGATGCCGATGATTTTACATATTATCTTTGCATTTCGGACTGTACCAGTAACACGTGTTATTTTCATGTAGACTTATCATGCATGTGATCTTCTGCCTTTTGTTATATTTGTCGTGTTATGATGTTTTTCTTAATCATTTGTATCTACCTTCCTGTTAGTCATTATCTGCGTTATCTATAAATTTCACTCGCTACTGAAGCACTAAATCACCAGCATATAAATTCTCTAAATCGATAATGGAATTCCTAATTAAAATATTTCATACTCGACGTGTGAATTTCGGGCTTCGTGCTTTGACGTGGAAGACGATGACTGGACTAGACTCCCAACCTTGTCGGTAAAGATGCATGCACACCTATTTCCAAAGCTAAATTTGGAATGCAGAGAATATATTCTATTTGTGCAGTGATTTTGTCCATATACTTGAGCTTATGTCGGCAGGTTCTCTATTAAAGCTACAACGGCATTCTCAGATGCACCCACAAACTCCCTTCCCTTCTCATACTCGCTCTCCACAAACGCATAACCCCCACGACGATCCTTCCCAAAATGGCGCCACCTCAAGAAGCATTTTTCTACGACGACCATTAGACGGAGAGGCTTGAATCCCGTGTCGTGAACGAGTTACTCGAGCAGAAAGAGGAAGGAGTGTGGACTGTTGGGTATGAGGACAACAGTACGGCCATCAACAATGTTCGAGCGAAGATCAATGAGGAATTTTCGAAGGACTACAGTGTCGACTGGTTCCAAGCTCATGTCGACATGCTAGCGACACGCTACGAGACTTTGAAGCTGTTGTGGGACTACACACCGGCCATGTTCAAATGGAATCACAGGAGCAATAAGTTCTATGCCCCGGATGAGACATGGACATATTTTGAAGAGGTATCCTACTTATTATTACACATTCTGCCGACACAGTAGGAAAGTTATATTGGCTAACTGCACAAACAAATCATTTATTTATCTCGCAGTTGAATCCGTTGACGATGGTCTATCGAAGCAACGGTGAGCCGCACTACCGCTCCCTGATGAACTTGTTCGAGACCGGCGAGTCTTTTATCGTGAGGGACGATGACTACTGCCCGTTTCAGTCAAGCGAGAGCGACACTGATTGAAGCGATGAATTTGACTGCAGTTTGAATGTTTTCTCTTTTTTTCTTGTCTCTCTAGAACTTGTATTAATTGATGTCCTTTCCTAGTGTAATCCCTAGTTATGTCGTCAATAGTGTTGTATTTAGTTATTCCGTGTGAATGCCAACTATCAATTATGTGTGAACTGCAAATTCAAATACACCACTACTTAAACTTTCAGTTTAGGGCAAAATACCACATATCCGGTGTCGGCACAAGGTCACCCCCCTAATCAACACATATACAAAAACACCCTAGGGTGATATTGTCATATTAACCAACTCCTAATATGTCGGCATTTCTAATATTAACATATGCGCCCACAAAATACTTAACCATATAAATACCTAACCCCCTAGATATTTGAAACCCAACTACACTTCTTATCTGTTTGGATGGACCAACAGCTACATAAATACATACAGAGACATCTTCTAAATTTTTAAATATGACGGCTACGGGCGAAGAGTTCGGCGCAAAATGCCTTTCTGTATAACGGCCCCTTTTCTGGCACAATATCTTCGAACATCTGACCGGTCATCATGCACTCCAATATCTTCAAGCAGAACACGCTGCAGTCCGAGTTCCCTATTTGCTGCGGAGGGTGCTCAAACCTCATCAGCTTCCATACTTCGCTTGGAGGACCATCAAGGGGCCTGTTCCTGTACACATCGTCGTATTGACAAAGCAATGGCACATTCCGCTGGACATGCTGAAAGGCGGCCTTGATATCGGACCAGTCTTTGCAACGTTTTGAGATAGGATCGAAAACAACGATTGACTCACTTGCAAAGTGCAGCATGTACAGGACCCAATGGTCATCGGAGACATGTCCGATGCCATAAACCTGATCGACTGACCACCATGGCTTCCCGCCCTGCTGAGGATAATTGCCATCGACATAAGGGGTAATACGATCACGGACCTCACCCATGTTCTCTAGCACCAATGTTTGCTGCATTCAATAATGTTCGATATTAAATAAGCAATTGGTAGCTATCTAATAAACACACAGATACAGTCAGTGTGTATTTACCCAGCCAAGTGACTCAATAAGAGCCCAATCTTTCTTAAAGTAGTCGGGAAATTCGCTTGAGTACATAATCAACAAATTCATCACCACGTCGCATTGCTGCAAAGAATATTAACTTGGAATAAGGCAATGAAATTAGAAAGTAACCGTAACTTAATTTGACTATGATGGGATTCTTAAATTTAAGGGCACTCACATCATTATCGAGCCATCCCCGCGCTGTCCACAGCTCCCTGAACCAAGGGGCATCACATTGTCCCTTGCATTCCACGGGCAACGCTAGCCTCGGAGGGCTGGGGAACAGATTACTTGCGTCAGGCGAGATGCATATAAAATAACAAGTATTTAATCAAAAGTTTAGTCATGGAGAACTCACGGCTTTAGTGTCAGCCCTTTCTCATACCAGTCGCTGAAAGGCTTCACCACTGCCCAATTATATTCCCTTGCTACGACGTATTTACCGGTCATTATAGAGGACATTGACGGCTCTCGGTGTTTCTTCGGATTCGCTCTCGCACGAGATGGCTTCGTCTTCTTGGGTGGCGGTTGTTCCCGAGCATAAGGTCTTGCTTCGGGGATGAAGAGCTTCCTCTTAACGGGCAGCTTCTTAGTTGCTGGAGGAGCTTCTCGGCCATCTGAAACACGTGGCTCTACATGAGTCCATTGAGGTAGCAAAGCAAAAAAGAATGCATATGCGACGAATACCTGATTCTTCGGTCAAGAAGCTGATGTCAACATCCGCTTCCACAGCCTCACCATCGATGTCCGTGTCCGCATAGGCATCTATTGCACGTAAGACATCATCATCGACATCCTCCGCTACGAACTCCCCCTCATCTGGATCAAGGTCCTTACATGCTTCTGATACAAGCTGTTCCAATTTTGACATGTCTATCAGACCCGCGCAATCATCTTCAGCGCCTAGCTTGTCGGCAGGCTTTGTCATTGTGTCGGCAGCATGTCCATATATGTCGGCAACATTGTCGGCAGTGGAGTAATGCGTCTCGACCCCTTCATCGGCTACCCTTTCATCTTTGTCGGCATTCCCGTCCCGCTCCTTGCTCCCGTCCGCCGCTGCAAACGTGTTGGCCATTACACTGTCGGCAGGCCGCGATAACGCATCGGCAGTATCAGCAACATTGCCATGAATGTCGGCATGGGGCATTTTCTTTATTTCCTCCTCCGCCACCTCTGCAGACGTGTTGGCCACCCTGTCGGCAGGCACCGATAGCTTGTCGGCAGTATCGCCATGCGCGTCGGCAACATTGCCATGCATGTCGGCATGGGGCATTTCCTATATGTTCTCCTCCGCGACCTCTGCAGACCTGTTGGCCATTACCCTATCGGCAGGACCCGATAACATATCGGCAGTATCTCCTATTATGTCGGCAACATTGCCATGCATATCGGCATGGGGCATTTCCTGTCTGTTCTCCGCCACTCCGGCAAACGTGTCGGCCATTACCCTGTCGGTAGCATGGTTCCTCATTTCTTGGCTCAATTGGTTCCGACCACTTTTGTAGACTTCGCCATAATCTTCACCATTATGTCGAAGTTTCAGTCCTTTGTAGAGTACATCGACCTTATGCTCCACGCGCTTGATGGCCTTATCTAAACCCTCCATCCTAGCCATCACCAACGCATTCGAGTCCTGTCGACAAGCACGAAAGCTGAATGACCAATTAACCAAGCGCAGGTTACTCAAAGCGATTATTGCATAAATTCCTTACAACTATCAATCGGGAGATGGTGGCTAAGGTCGACGGTGCTCAAGCATCACTTGTCGATTTCTTCTTAGATGGCTCAGAGCTCCTATCGTGGGGCCGTGAATTGGACCTCGCAGAACTCGCGCTGCCGACATGTTTTCTCGGGGATCGGCGCACCTCTAGCGACCGAGCCGCCCGCGATCCTACGACCTCAACCTCAGGCTCATTCTCAGTGATGTCTTCCTCATCAATTAGACTCAAACGTCGCGCCACTGGTGGTGGGGACGACTCGTCATGGGTCAAACCCACGTTTTCCAACCGCGCAATCTCAGCACTTGTCAACACAAAGGGCACCTGTTAAGAAAGTACCTCATTCTGATGAAATACCTTGCGTGAATTTGAGTGCTTACTACACACCATTGAGGACCAAGTAAGTAAGAACTGTACCGTAGAATCTGGCGCGTTGTCATTGAAGTACGGCGCTAGAGCAGAAGCTTTAAAGAATTGATCGGCGGTCCAGTGCATGAATCGAGGGAACAACGTCTCTGGAATTCTGTGTGCGCAGCGGGATGCTAGCCTTGGCATCACCTCAAATGCAAAGATCTGTAGAACAAAAGAGAATCCACAAATGTCCGTAGAAGGCCTGGACGATGAGTTCTTCTGCGCCCGGGCGATGTTCCCTCGGGCTGCATGCGTCGATTTTACCAAGAATTGATAAGCAACTTTCCCCCAAGGAAAGTTGTTGAAAGTTTCGTAGTCATCGATGAGGTGAAGATACTCGAGCTCGATCGATTTCGACAATTGATCTCTGTTCAAAAGTAGACCGAAGACGATATGCAGCATGGCAAGTTTCAAAACCAAGCTACCGGCACCACGATGCACGTCGCTATATGTTTCGAATGTTTTGTCAATGTCATGAGCTTTCATGAAAGGCTTGCTCAGGAAAATGTCTCTATGCATGTCTGACGACGCCGGTGGTTCAGGCGCTTCGTTGAACCGCAACCCGCTCAGGCAATAGAATTCCTGAGGCCCTAATTGAAGCCGGCGTCTGTTGATCGAAAAACATAACCGGTTTCGGACCTCAGAATCCGGCTCCAAGTGAGTCAGCATGAAGTAAAGGAGTTGCCCTTGCATTTGAATGTCGGGCATATCTATGAGATGGCCAAAGCATGTCCCCCGAAATGCATCTACATTAGCCCGATTGAGCCGGCCACGCACTTGACTTATGACCTCGCCGAAATTTCCCCGCACTGATATTTGGGCACCTGCAAATTCACGCAATTTGTTATCATAGGGTTTTCCTACCCCCCTCCCCTTGCTTCATAGCAGTCTGAGACCGGAAAAACGTCTAAGAACATTCACTTTCAACCAAACAACGAATAGACGTGCACTATGGCAGAGTAATGGAAGGAGCAAGTTAATAACATGTCAACAATGAACCCCATAACATTGTGAAGCACATCATTATGAAGCCATTGAACAAAGAATTGCTACTACACATTCAAAGAATTTGCATACCACTCTGAAATATGTATAAATAACTAGACCCTGCACCAAAGGCAGACCCTTTAAGCCAAAATCAAGTCAACGGCAAAATAATGAAAATGCAGAAACGTAGCATAAGTAAACGAGTTCCACACCTCAAGTTCATCATCAAACGTCTTTGTAATGAAAACAGTCTTTGTAATGAAAACCCTAACCATGCGCAAACGATGGAAATCGTAAACCCAAACTAAATTAGGTGAAAATAGGGCACCTTTGCACACATACGACCGAAATTTCGTAGATATATAACCTTGAAAATCTTAAACAGAGACTTACCCCTGGTAGTGTTTCTTGTGCCCGCCCTTCCTCCACGCGACGTCGGCGCCTCCTCCTCCGGCAATCGGCTTCCACGATAGTGCGACATTATCCAACACTTGATTTTCAAATAATGGAGACGACTTGCAGTGAAAATTTTAAAGGGTTTTTCAAAAAAAACAAAAATGCAAGCAAACGGTCAAATGTTGCGAAAACAGAGTACACATGCTTTATAGGCACATACCTCCTTCTCTCGCGAGCGACGTGACTATTCGAAGACACCCCAACTTCCGGTCGGCAGTTGTAACCCCTCCGGCTAAGATTTTTGAAAAAAAAATGGCGTCCGTTCGCTACGAAATTTTAATTTTGAGATATTTACCTGCGCGCGATTGTCGATGCACTTTAAGAGTGACTCTGTTTTTCGGAATGTATTTTTTAATTGAATTTCGCACGCTCCAAATTCGAACTCATACTAAAATTTTAAAACCCGATTTTTAAACATAATCGACTCTGCCGACGTCAATTTTGCCAATAACATTACTAGAGAAACCCTAAAAAAGGTTTGCCGATGCAGCAAAATACCCCTAATTATATATATTCACGTTGCCGACACATATCTCGACACGTTACATTAATTGCTGTTCAGAGGGTGCCATTAAGTGGCATTCTTGGAAATTTAGAGTTTTCCACTAGGTTTTAAACGAATTAACCCACGGAAACAGTATTTCATTTTTTGAGATGACGTTAATCAAAAATATTTAATAATGACACATTCAAACTTCTATTGTGAACTGCCTATGTCATTTAAACCTTTCAAAAATAATGATAACAATATTATTATCTTTGCCGACATCAAATACGGCTTATTGTACAAGAAATAAACAGTGCCGATATAAGTGCCGACACTCAAAATTACGTATTCCATCGCATTTCTGGATTAATTACAAGTTACACATCTTTTTCCACATGTCTTCTTATGCTCTCAGAATTTCAGTAACACAGCAGGTCAATTGTTCATACATACCGTTCAGATTACCATATCTTAAATTAAAATTTAGAACAGAATTTTAATTAACTATAATAATGGAGCCCAAAATGACAAAAAAGCAAAAATAAGGTGAAGAAAAACTGTTCATAAAAAGGTTATACATTGGTAAGGTAAAAAGTTCTTCTCGAATGATGTGCAGTCAATGATGGAGCCAAAGTGTCCTAATAGCTAAAGGGGGCGTATTTGAGCAAAAAGGCACCGTATTTCTCAACAATAAACTCATTTATTTTAATTGGGCGTATTTTTCCCCCCCGGGCCACGTGTCGGCATCGCAACGGACCCGGGCAGTGCCCGGGGGGTAGCATAAATTTTTCCCTCTTGATGTTCATTTTAGAAAGATTTGACTTAGATATTTTTTAAATCCAAATTATACATATAATCTCTCTCTCTCTCTCTCTCTCTCTCTCTATATATATATATATATATATATATATATATATAGAAGCACTTGTGTACACTAGGACACCATCAGACGCATTGACCGGGTCAACGCCGGAAAACGTGCGTTGACCAGGTTAATTCCAAAAAAAATCCTTTAAAATTAGTATCAACTGTAACACTAAAAAGTATCACTCAAAAGTCCAAAAGTATCACTTGTATCCTTAAAAAGTATTGGCCAACATAAATAAATAAACCGTCAAAATCAGTATCAACCGTAACACTAAAAAGTATCACTCAAAATTCAAAAAGTATCATCTGTATCATTAAAAAGTATCACCTATTTTATCATTTTTCTTTTTTTTTTGCGGGTTGACGGGGTCAATACGCGTTGACCCACGTTTGACCCGGTCAAAGACGTTAACCGTCTGATATAAGCTTATATACATGTAGTGTATACAAAATTTTGCCATACACACACACACATATATATATATGGATGAATTGTTATATAAATTATTGTTTGGTGAATTGATTTTTTTTAGAGATCCGTGAATTGCAATTCAATTAACTCCGTTTAATTTCTTTTTATTATTCTCAAAAGCTTAGGGATGAAATTAATAAAATATATGGTACATCGTTATCAAAAATTACATAAAATTTCTAAAAATATATAAATGGATTATGAAATGATTTTGCCACATCAATATTACAATTTAAGTAATGAACTTGTGGAAATGGAGATGAATCATCCTCAAAATTATTTAATATTTTGGTAAATTGAAATTAGACAATTTACCAAATTTATTAGATAAAATTTAGAAAATTATAAATGTTTATGAAATGATAAAAAAAAAATCTATAAAAAAATATAAATGAATTATGAAATGATTTTGCTTCATCAACATTACAAATCAAATTATAGAATCATCCTCAAAATTATTAAATATTTTGGTAAATTGAATTAGACAAATTGCTTAATTACACAATTGCAAAATTGAATAAATTGTCGTAAACTATGTTGGAGGGAGTTTGAATATGATTATGTGATCAAATTTAAAAACAAATAAATACGAAAATGTTGAAGTAGAGAATATTATTTTAACATGAACGAAATTCTTAAATTAATTTTGTGTGTAATTTATTTTAAAAATTTAGCAATAACTTATAATAATGTGTATTAATATTATTTTTTATGATATATATATATTTTATTATTGTAATCTAAGGTTTGTATATTTTAGAATTTATTTTATATTTTTATTTATCTGTTAACATAGGGTAGTGATTTGTAAATCATTGAAGATAATAATAATAAATATGAAAGATGGAGTGAGATCCAATATAATTTATTATATTTGATGATAGATAAATAAACCGAAATATAAAATTTCAGCATAATTTTACATAAAAATTGAAGAAAAAAAAATTAAATTTGGTACAAAAAAGACGGGAATTAAAGGTCCCAACATATAATTAAAATAAATATTAATTGTTTATTTGTCTAATTCAATTCAAAGATCATCTAAGAAAAAAACTTCAATTCATGGAAGATTGATTTAATTAATAATCCATCCATTTATTTGATTTTTGTAATATTGATGTGGCAAAATCATTTCATAATCCATTTATATATTTTCAGAAATTTTAAGTAATTTTTGATATACCATATGTTTTATTAATTTCATCCTTAAGATTTTGAGAACAATAAAAAGAAATGAAATGGAGTTAATTGAATTGCACGGATCTCTCAAAAAAAAAAAATCAATTCACCAAAGATTGATTTATACAACAATTCATCCATATATATATATATATATATATATATTATATGTATAATTTGAATTTAAAAAAATATATAAGTCAAATCTTCCTAAAATGAACATCAAGGGTATAGATGTAAAATGCTATTAATCACTAATTAAAGAGTTAATTAAACACTTACTATATATTTCAAGAATACCATGATTAAAAAATTATGGTTGGCCATAACGTGACCAAATAACATTATACTACCAATTAAGCTGACAAAAAAGGCAACAAAAACGTCTGCAATAAATAGTTTTGGATATTCCTAAAAAAAGGTTGTGGATAAAATTTTACGATTTTGAACTGCAATATTCATCTGCTAAAAAGGGATAGGCGCCCAACAAAAATTGCGGATGAAATCATCAGCTACACTTTATGCAACACTGTGATACCCCGACCATTTTGCTAAATTATAAATTATAATTTTGGTAAATGATTTTGAAGTAATATTGTTTGAATATTAATCATGGTGGTATGTTCATATATTATGTCGTTGTTTTAATGCAGGTTGTCCCACTCGAGCCGATACGTCATAAGCACGGTGATATTATACTGAGTGTATAATACAGGTTGATATTTTAATACTAAAATGTCGAGTTATATGATAAGCGAATGCAATTAAAGTTAATTTTATTTTGCCATACCTTGAACACCCTAACGCTGAGCTGATCGAGGGTCTCACTTTTTCGATAAGTATTAAATGTGTTTTGAAATTTAACTTATGTTTAGATAGAGTTAGAAATGTCTTTCGAAAATAGCAATAGATCGAGTCTGCAACACGACTGAGAGGCGCGACCTCCTCTAGGTTGTGTGCCAAGCAGTCTGCAACGTGACCGAGAGGCACGACCCCCCTCCAAGTCGCGTGCAAAGAGGTCTGCAACACGACCTCGAGTTGTGACACTTTGGGTCGTGTGTCTCCACTTCAGAGAGTTGTTTTCCTTCGGCTTGAACGCGACCTCCAAGCACGACCCCCCAGGTCGCGCCTCGCTTCGGAAATTCCATCCTTTAAATACCTCACTTCACTCATTCCTCTTCATTTCTTCTTCATCTACTTGGGCGATTTCTTTCCAAATCCTCTCAAGAAATTCTTCAAGTTTTGGAGTGGATTCTCTCATCATCATCCATCAACCAAGGTAACTTCATACCCTCTTCTTCTTGGTGATTAAGCACCATTTCCATGTTGAATTGAACCTAGGGTTTGCACCCAAAAATTAGGGTTTTTGATTTTATTGATCCTCTTGCTTTGATATCTTGAGCATATGGTTTACTTACTCCATTGAAGCTATATGTGTTGTTAAATTGAAATTCCTATGGTTTATTGTTGCTAGAGTTGGGATATTTACCCTAATTTCCCCTTTTTTGTTGATGGTTTGTTGGAGGTGTTGTGATGGTTTATGGAGTTGATTTTCATGTGTGTTATAGCCCTCGGATGGAAGTACGTGTATTGGAAAATTGTGGGTTTAAAGGATTTAAATTGAGTCTTGTTCTTGTGGTTTAAATGGGAGCACGTAACGTGTTCGTTTAAATGTCTCAAAGAGTTTTAATGTGTATTTTGAGTCCAAAATCATAATATGAGCTTGTATATCCATGGTTAAGTATGTGGATGTGTATGAGAACCTTAAAGCAATGTATAGAATGTGTTTGGTCAAAATTATAGAATAATTGTATAACTCGACATCTAAAATGAAAAAAGGGATTTAAAGGTGCTAGGCGACGTATTGGGGTTCAAGGTGGACAACTTGGGCACAACAAAGGAGTACTTCAAGGTTGAAAGAATTTTGAAAGCATCTCATAAGGTGGGGTTACTCTAAACTGTAAACACGTGTAAAGTTATAGTTATTGTTGCGCTTTGATTGTATAAGTATGAAGGGTGTTCGAACCGGTTATAAGAATGAGACTCTTCAGGACAATACAAAGATCCTTCAGGATCAATAAAGAGGTCCTACGGGATTGATATAGACTTGTTAATGTCCTCCTTGGGGGATAATAAGCATGCGGGCATCCCTACAGGGCTAAGACGTTCATTAACATAGGCATCATGATGTTTGGGCCCTACAGGGTTGAGGCTAGTCTCCATAAGTAAAGAAGTATCTATATGTTATATTTTCACTTGTGCAATTATCTATAACTGTTTGCAGTGTTTCCCCACTGAGTATGCCGTTAAATACTCACCCTATTCATTTAATGAATTTCAGATTGAGGAGTTGGAGATCGATTAGGAGCGTTGTGAACACGAGAGAACCCCCACAAACTTGTGTTTACTTTTGCATGCTCTTTTTTTGAAATACTCGTATCATTATTATCTCATTGGTCATTCTTTTTGTTTTATGATCAATGACCATTGGGGATGAGAATAGCCCGATTTTTGTAGATACACTATGATAACTTGATATATTATGTATACATTTTAAAGGCAGATCGTTCGACCTAGGAGCCTATGATATTTAAATATATGTCAGTGAACCCCTATGCTCTGTATGTTAATTTAGGGTGCTAGACGGGCGGGTTGTGTAAAACCTATGAGCCCGTTAGGTTAGATGATTGTATGATTGATGTGGATGGACTTATGCAATGCTTCCATTAAATACTATGTTGTGTGATAGTGTAGATTCGATAGGTTGCATGTTATAATTGTGAAAAATTTATATTAGGAATTATGATGTCATTCCTCATGATGCAATTCGACCTTAACTTCCGTTCAATTTACTATAAGAACACAAATTTATGTAAGTAAATTGTATGTTAAGTGACGTGGCCAAACAGAGTAGTTTGGGGCGTTACAAACACTTTGTGCTATATAATTAATTTTATTAAAAAAATATAATTTAATTTAATTTTACTTTATTGTGCTTTAGTTTAATTTCGCACTTATTATTTAGAGTCCATCTTGTCCAATTAGGGTATATAATTAATTTTTTAATATTAAATTTCATTTTCTAATTAATAATTGATTGTTTCATAAGAAAAATTATATACCCTCATCGGGTAGAGATGAATCTTAAATAATAAATGTAAAATTAAACTAAAGTTCAATAACTAAAATTGAATTAAAAAAATCAAAGAAAAATTAATAAATTCAATTGTATAGCACCAAGTATTGCACAAATCATAGCAAAGAATTTCATCCGTAAAAATTGGATATATGTCTAGAGACTCTAGACAGTTCAATCTAAGAAGGGTGTATTCAATTGTGATTTTATTAGATTTTAAAGGACTTTAAAAAGTCTATGGATTTATAAAATCCATAGACTCCACATGGAGTCTCCCTGACGTGGGTATGGATTTGAGATGGATTTCGGACGATTGTAATGGATTTGAAATCCTTCTTGACAGTGCTCGCTGGAACACAACGACCGCTCTATGTATAAATCAGCGACCGCTGAAAACCAGCCAAGGACAAAGTTGAACCCATCGACCGCTGGGAATGAAATTGATCCAGGCAACAAGTTGTTGCTGAACAGAACAACAGAAGTATTTGGATGAAGTAAAGGTATAGGGCCTGAAAGCTTATTAGAACTAACATCAATCATCTCTATAAAAGAGGAAGAGAGCTGAGGAATGGATCCGCGAATTTGGTTATGAGAGATATTGAATAAAGATACCTTAGGTGACAAACTCCACAACCATTTAGGCACTCCATCAGAAATGCCAGCATCAGAGATATCAAGATAAGAGAAATTTGTCTGAGTTTGAAACCATGTTGGGAAATGTGGTCCCATTTTGCAGCTTCCTATTTGTATACTTATCAACTGAAAATGAGGAATCCAATCAGGAGCAATACGAATCATCAATGAATTGAAGGATAAATGCAGCCATTTTAATCTATGAAGTTTCAGAAAGTGGGCTTCAGATACCAAACCTTCCAATGAGTTAAAAGTGAATCGCAAATATTCGAGCTCAGAAAGATTGCCTAGACTTGAAGGCACTTCCCCTGTGAGTTTATTGTTACGAAGATCCAAATATCTCAACTTAGAACATGCCCCTAGCTCTGGAATTGACCCTGCAATCTGATTATTTGATAAGTGCACTTCTTCTAGTGACGTCATAACTTTGCAAGATTGGTTTCCGAATAATCCCTCAAGAGATTCTCCCAAGTTGTTTCCAAAGAGGAACAATTTTTTCAAATGACTCAAACTTCCCAAAGATTTCGGAATTTCATTTGCAAGTGTATTGCCAGAAAGATCAAGTTCCTCGAGAAACTTAAGTTTCCCAAATTCAATATATTATTTGATAATATTATTCCCAGCGACCGCTGGAGTATCCTCAGCAGCTACTCTAGCGGCCGTTGGGGTCAACCACGCGTTGGGGTGTCCGAATTCAACTCCTCAATGGACGTTGGAGTACACCGCGCGCTGGGTTTTACAAATCCATGAAAATCTCGTGTGCAGAGGTCGGATTTCATCCTTTGTATTTTTAACGTGATTTTGAGGTGAAATCTAATAGAATCAATGACTTTTTAAAGTCCATGGATTTTTGAATGCCTCTGGATTTTTAAAGATTTTTAAAAGTCTGGATTGAATATACCCGGATTTTTAAAAACTTTTGAAAGTCTGGATTGAATACACCCATATTTTTAAAGACTTTTAAAAGTCTGGATTGAATACACCCGTATTTTAAAAGTCCAACAAAATCCTTCAGAATCTCAATTGAATACACCCCCCCTAAGAAAACCATGTTCAGTTGTGGAGTATAAAAAAAATAATAAAATGAAAATTATAAAAATAAAAATAAAACCTGTCTAATGTTTTTTAATTAACAAATTACAATTCTTTTTCACTTGGAGGGATAATTTTATCTAGTTCGTTCATTTTCTAAACAATCTGAGCTCGAGCATCGAATCGAGCTCAATAAAAATATCGAGTTGAGTTCGAATAGAGTAGTATTCAATTCTACCAACTCATGAACATATCTGAGCTCGATTGAGTTCAATCAAACATGTTCATAAATATTATAAATATTTTCGAATGAGTAAATTAAATAAGTTTTTTTTTTGAGCTTAAGGTTAAACATATAAATTAAATGAGCTTTTTTTTTCGAGCATTCGAACTTAGACTCTATTATTAATTTCCAAGTATTTCACATGTCGAATTTGAGCATAACAAATATTTATCGAGCTGATCTAGAATGATAGGGAAAACGCTAGAAATGAGCTCTTTCTTAACGAGCGGAGTTCGAATGTTAGGGTGTTAGACTCAGCTTAGTTCATTTACAACCCTAGTAATTGCTATACATATAAATCACAAGCAACTTTCTAGGTAGATTTATTTGATATATATGACATAGTATTCAAGGTGTTTTCTGAATAAAATTTTATCTATGATATTATTATTGGGTGTTGCTATTTGTAGCACTATTTTTTCAATATACATCACCATTTTTTTTTCTTTGTACACCACTTTTTCTTCAGTTTTATCATTTAGTTTAATAATCAATTTAAATCAATTTAAAAAATAAAAAGAAAAGAGACCGGTCGACTTGCCTCTCTTCTTTAGACTGGCATTATCGGTGACCACAATTGATGTGGTCGCCTGCATATAAGAAAAAAAATGAAAAATGGTTGAAATAAAAAAAAATGTGGTCGACCACTGTGACGTCCCAAAATTTCATAAATAATAAATATCTCATTTATTCAAATAAAAGAATTTAATACAGCGGAAGCAATATTTGTAATAAAATAATATTTATTAATCTTGACCATCACTCCGTCTCCACGTCATCGCCCGAACTTCCTTAGTCTGAAAAATAAATAACTTTGGGGTGAGTGTTATTAACTCAGTGAGGTCTACATTTATCCGAATTATACAAATACATAACATAACAAGTCATCATAACATAGTGTCCGTAGGCCGTCACATCATAATAATCAGGAGGGTGTCATCAATAAACATAAAGCTCGTAGGCCATCATAAATACCTAGAGGGGGTCATCATAAATATAAAGCTCGTAGGCTATCATCAAGTAACCCGGAGGGTGTCATCAATAGCACATGCATATCATATACAAGCATAATATGGATAAATGTAATTTAATTTCAACGTCGGATCCCCCACCTTTACTTGACTTTAAAACTTGACTGAAAGTGAATTTAATTAGATCCGTGCGCGCTGCCTAGCATTAAATAATAATAATAATAATAATAATAATAATAATAATAATAATAATAATAATAATAATAATAATGCATGTGAACCAATTCCCAACTCTCTAAAACCTCTCGGCCCACACTAGCTAACATTCCTAGCCCAACATATTTGACCACTTTAAAGAAAATAAAACAAAAGCCATACACTTCCCTCACCTCTCAAAGCTCATGGTCCCTCCCCCCCTCTCTCTCTCTCAATTCTTCCCAAACCACTTCTCTCTCTCTCTCTCTCTCTCTCTCTCTATATATATATATATATATATATATATATATATATATATTCTTCCCAAACCCAATTCTCTCTCTCTCTCTCTGCTCACGCCTCAAGCCATCACCCCAGCACAACCAATTTCCATTTCCCTTCTTCGCCTCCGCCGCCTACGACATCGGGAACCACCGATGATATGAAGACCACAACCGGAAGCCTACCGTCGTGCTGCTACAATCACTCGTCATTACCGGAGCCTCTCCTCTTTCTCCCTCAACTTCCCCCATAAAATGCTATGCAACAGAAGAAGGAGAAGAAAAATAAAGGAGGATTAAATAAATACCTCAAGACTCAAGTAAATTGCTAGTGTAGAGAAGATAAGAAATGAAGATTGGCTTTGAGCTGTGTGATTTGTGAATGAGAGAGTGGTGTATTTATACTGGTGTTTGTCGATTTCGAAAGGAAATGAGAGAATCTCATATGAAAATTGATCTGAATTATGTTCAATCAAAGTAGGCAAATCCGACATTACCATTCTGCTGTTTTGCACGTTTCAATTGAGGAAGAAGAACAGTAATTGGGCCTTGCCCAAGTGGGCTTGGAAACAGCATTGGGCTTAAAGAAATTAAATGTTTGGGCCCTAAAAATAATATTAAATTATATGATATAATTTCAATAAAAATAATAAAAATGGTAATAATAATATCTTTAAAATATGTAAGTAATTTAATATATTTAATTTACATAAATATATAATTGCTAAGGCGTGATTTATAGGACTAATAAATTAATAATATCATTTAGGAAAAAACTAAATAAAAATATTAGCGACTCATAAATTAAAAATTTGGGTCGCTACATCCTTCACCATTTAAAAAAAAATTATCCTCGAAATTTACTTACCTTACCCTTAAATTGAGGTTCCTAACATAATGTCCTCTCGACTTAAATGCTTCTACTATCTCAAACCTTAACGTGCTCGTTTCACTTATATTCTAAAAATGGATCGCTAGATATTCCTCAGAGTTCTAAATCAGCTACCTTAAAAGGCCTCTTAAAGATATCCACGATAAGTTGATACGTCTCTAATCCTTCATTCTCATCTTCTCCTTAAAAGAACTATGTCATTGAGAAATTCAATTCATCATTATTTCCAAAAATAAAATATAAATTCATTCCTAGTAATCCGCTTAAAATTTATTCCTTATTGATCACGACCTTTATTACAATTCATAGATTAAAACGTCTTCCAAACAAAATCGCTTAATACTTAACCTAGCATCGTCTTTCTCTTTGCTACTCCTCACGATTCATGGCATATGCGCGGGCGTTACCTCTTCCTCTCGTATTTTCTCCTCTTCTGGTGGTTTCTCCTCTTCTGACGTTCCCTCCCCCATCGTTGTTTCCTCTCCCTTCTTCATTTTCTCTTCTTAGAAAATTTCTTTGCTGAAGTTTAGGACAATTCGAGGCTATGCGTCCTTTTTCGTGACACCAATAACACGCATTCCGTCTGAAATGGCATTCCCCATTGTGATTTCTATGACATTGTGGACAAAACGGTTTATTTGACGTTGTTCCGAAATTTCTACCCTCAGTCTGCCTCGATTTCTTCTCAAAATGGAAATCTTTTTCTTCTTCATTTTCATCTCGACATCTTTTCCCGTGGTTGGTTGGGTGTCTGGAAGCAGAGTTCTCCGAATTGAGGCGACTAGCTACA
Organism: Perilla frutescens; assembly: GCA_026008535.1. Taxonomy (NCBI): domain Eukaryota; kingdom Viridiplantae; phylum Streptophyta; class Magnoliopsida; order Lamiales; family Lamiaceae; genus Perilla; species Perilla frutescens. Next base: position 63,957,212 of record BRKX01000003.1, on the reverse strand, counting down.
GCTTGAGCTCATTTTACTACCTCCGAGTATGTTGCAATATTTCTTTGAGCGGCTAGGATCCCTACAATCTCTGAGTGTAACCCATACTTGAAGTTACTCACCTTCTTTTCTTCAGTATCCACCAAGTGCGGAGCATACCGGGAAAGCTGGTTAAACTTTCTCTCATACTCCATAACTGTCATGCTCTCTTACCGTAAATTTATGAGCTCCAGCTCCTTCTACTTTCGGTAGGCCCTCGAGAAAAACTTTCCCAAGATCAAATTCTTGAACTTGGCTCAAGTTAGATTTCGACGACATTCCGCTGTCATGGCACGTGCCAAACTCTGCCACCAATGTCTTGCATCTCCGATCAGTTGAAAAATAGCACATGATACATTTTCCGTATCTGTACAATCGAGGTGTTTGAAAATTCGTTCTAGCTCAAATATCCACTCCTCCGTGTCAAGTGGTCCTTGGTTTCCCTTTAGCTTAGGCGGAGCCATCTATCAGAACTGTTTCACCATAGTGTTACCTTCATTCCTCGGTGGAGAGGCGTTTCGAGGTATAGACTGCCTTAAAGCTTGTGTCAGCTCTTGCACAAAGATTGGACGATTGCGAAGGGCCCGTCTTGCATTGTCATCATCCGATTGAGTCTCCTCACTATCAGCTCGAACGTTACGGCGTCTGTTGACCATGATTCCTATTTATCGAGTCCATTAGCCAAAGAATTAAAACTTTAAAGCCAAACATGGATAACTATTTCATTAATAATTCCACTAAAATAAAACTTAATCCAAAATAACAATCATAAAGATAATAATTTATTTCTTCTTCCACATGTCCCATATCAATCGTTTCTTGGCCTCTTATTTGATTTCACTACTAGATTTGAATTTTCTTTGTTGAAATCTTGATTCTTAGTTCTCCACCCTTCACCGTAAATTAGATCTCACCAAATTCCTAAAGTATCGGATATAAATGCGTCGAACAAATCATCTTCTTCAGATACATATTCCACTAACTCTTCAAGAACCAGTTCAACCTAATCTTTAATTTGGACGGGAACAATGCTGATTATTTTCTCGGCAGCTTTCACGTGTCTATATTGGCCACCTTCTTTTTTTATAACTTCCCATCTTCCTCGTAGCTTTAGCAAATATTCTTCCACTCCGAACTCGTAATTCCATTTTATTTGCATGAATTTATTCCATAGCATCTCTTCTCTACTCATGATATGTTTTGTTGTTTGCAATGGACTTTTCCTATTTGCTTGTACACGTCTCCCGGTCCTTACCCTGGGTACTAATTTCCAACCAGACATCTAAATATATAATTCTTATAGTCAATTTCGAGGACTAAAATAAATAAATATAAAACATTTCATAATTTCATAAACATCGACATAATTGAACATTTTTTTACCTCTTTTCTCGGCTCGATGCGGCAGACGAAATGATGGTTTTTTTTTATAAATTATTTTTTTTTGCAAGTCTACAGAAATGTAGACCCACTCTGATACTAACTGTGACGTCCCAAAATTTCATAAATAATAAATATCTCATTTATTCAAATAAAAGAATTTAATACAGCGGAAGCAATATTTGTAATAAAATAATATTTATTAATCTTGACCATGACTCCGTCTCCACATCATCGCCCGAACTTCCTTAACCTGAAAAATAAATAGCTTTGGGGTGAATGCTATTAACTCAGTGTGGTCCACATTTATCCGAATTATACAAATACATAACATAACAAGTCATCATAGTATAGTGCCCATAGGCTGTCACATCATAATAATCCAGAGGGTGTCATCAATAAACATAAAGCTCATAGGCCATCATAAATACCTAGAGGGGGGGTCATCGTAAATATAAAGCCCGTAGGCCATCATCAAGTAACCTGGAGGGTGTCATCAATAGCACCTGCATATCATATACAAGCATAATATGGATAAATGTAATTTAATTTCAACGTCGGATCCCCCACCTTTACTTGACTTTAAAACTTGACTGAAAGTGAATTTAATTAGATCCGTGCGCGCTGCCTAGCATTAAATATTAAAAATAATAATTATCATAACTTAATAATAATAATAATAATAATAATAATAATAATAATAATAATAATAATAATAATAATAATAATGATGATGATGCATGTGAACCAATTCCCAACTCTCTAAAATCTCTCAGCCCACACTAGCTAATATTCCGAGCCCAACATAATAATAATGATGCATGTGAACCAATTCCCAACTCTCTAAAACCTCTCGGCCCACACTAGCTAACATTCCTAGCCCAACATATTTGACCACTTTAAAGAAAATAAAACAAAAGCCATACACTTCCTTCACCTCTCAAAGCTCACGGTCCCTCCCCCCCTCTCTCTCAATTCTTCCCAAACCCACCTCTCTCTCTCTCTCTCTCTCTCTCTCTCTCTCTCTCTCTCCACTTCTCTCTTTAACTCTGCTCACGCCTCAAGCCATCACCCCCAGCACAACCAATTTCCATTTCCCTTCTTCGCCTCCGCCACCTACGACGTCGGGAACCACCGATGATATGAAGATCAAAATCGGAAGCCTACCGTCGTGCTGCTACAATCACTCATCATTACCGGAGCCTCCTCTTTCTCCCTCAACTTTCCCCATAAAATGCTATGCAACAGAAGGAGAAAAAAATAAAGGATGATGAAATAAATACCTCAAGACTCAAGTAAATTGCTAGTGTAGAGAAGAGAAGAAATGAAGATTGGCTTTAAGCTGTGTGATTTATGAATGAGAGAGTGGTGTATTTATACTGATGTTTGTCGATTTCGAAAGGAAATGAGAGAATCTCGTATGAAAATTGATCTGAATTATGTTTAATCAAAGTAGGCAAATCTGCCATTACCATTCTGCTGTTTTGCACATTTCAATTGAAGAAGAAGAACAGTAATTGGGCCTTGCCTAAGTGGACTTGGAAACAACATTGGACTTAAAGAAATTAAATGTTTGGGCCCTAAAAATAATACTAAATTATATGATATAATTCCAATAAAAATAATACAAATGGTAATAATAATATCTTTAAAATATGTAAGTAATTTAATATATTTAATTTAAGTAAATATATAATTGCTAAGGCACGATTTATAGGACTAACAAATTAATAATATCGTTTAGGAAAAAAATAAATAAAAATATTAGCGACTCGTAAATTAAAAATTTGGGTCGCTACAACCACCCCTCATTTTCGACCAAATTTGATCATACTTCAACCATCCCTTTGGCCAGTGGGATGGTGACAACCGGCTAATTAATTTTATTTAAATTTATAGATAAAATTAGTGTATTCTTTTATATAATATTATAAAAATAAATAAAAAAATACCAGTTCAATTTTTTTATTCTTTATAAATAGACATCAATTTTGCTATATTTCAACACACTTTAAAATTATCTATTTTTTTCTCTAGTTTTCTATATATCTAAATAATAAATTTTTATTTTATGTAATTTTAGGAAATACCATTTAATGAGTGAGATTTTATTTTTTGTAATTTTATGAAATGCCGTTTAATTAGTTTGTAATATTTTGATATTGACTATTTATTTCTATTTATTGCTCGATTTTTCTTTTTATAATATTTTAATTTTCTTGTTATAATTATAAATTTTTATTACAAGTAATATTTTAATCTTAAAATAAAATAAAATAATTATTGATAAACATGGCTTTTGCATAATTTAGGTGTCTATTTGGATAATATTTAAAGATTAATGCATGCATAAGTTGGTGTTTGGTTGTTATTTCGACTTTTCTCATGCATTTTCATATTTTGCTATTTTTTGTTAAAGTTGGAGCTAAAAAAGGGGATACTTTCAAGATTCAATTCAGTTGGGAGATAAGCTAGAAAGATAGAGGATCGAGTTAGGGTCATTCTGCAACTTGAATCGGGTCAATCGGATGAGAAATGAGCGAGAACGGAGCAAAACATTGGAGTGCGCCAGAAACTGCCGATCGGCGGATTTTTCCACAGACCGGCGGTTCTCTCCAACGGAATCCGCCGAGCCATCCGCCGATCGGCGGATTTTTCCATAGACCAGCGGTTCTCTCCAGTGGAATCCGCCGAGCCATCCGCCGATCTACGGATTTGGCTGTCGGTCGGCGGGTTTCTGTTTATAGGTCGCTGATTTCACCATTTTTTCTTCTCTGGATCCGTTTTCGGCCCGCGAACTTACCTTTTGGGCCGGATTTTTGATACCTAGGATATATAGGTTTAGTATGGATGAAATTTACACACACTATTCATTATTTTAAAGTTCTTTTTTACTTTTTAGTCGAGATACGCCTGTGGAATTCAACTTTGAAGATTGAAGTTTTATGCAACGAATTTCTCTACGGTTTTTCTAACCTATGTTATTTAATTATGTTTCTTTATTCTTTCTTTCTTTTAGATTTCATTATGTGTGAGTAGTTCATATAATTAATTCTAGGGTTTGTAGTATGTGTAAAATTATGTATTGATTTAATTTTTCATCAATTTTCCTTCCAATTATATGGTTCAAACATTCAAGTTTAGATTTCTCATGCATGATTAAGGCCGTAGTAATTGTATGCAAGCTAATTAATTTGAATCCTGACGGAGATAATTAATTAGTGAGATTAATTGAATGATTTGATACGCGTAATTGTGATCTGTAGGAGGTTTTAAATCTGTTGATCTATCGGGAGTTAATAATTAATCTAGAGACGAAAGTAATAGATAATTGTTGATCTACTTTTACCTTGAGACCTGGCAGAGATAGGTAATTAGAATTCTGATCCTCCACCGATAATTGGATTAAATTAGAAGTTGATGGAATTATATTAATATGTGATGGATTCATGTGCATGCATTCCCTAGGATTAATTATTTTATTTATTTGATAGTTTACGTTCTTAAACTTGTTTGATTTACGTTTTATTTTATAATTGAGTTTAGTAATTTAATTTTGAATTTGTGTCTAGGATTAGTCAACCCAAAAATAGATAGCCTGGACAATAGAAAGTCGTTAGAATTACGCTAGTCCCCGGAAATGGCGCCAAAAACTTGTTCACTCTTTTATTTCACACAAAACATGACTCGCAAGTGTACGAGGTAAATTGTAATAAAATATCGGTGAGAACAGATATCGTATCCACGGAGACTAGCTATGCAACCTAATTAAGTACTCAATTTAACTTATCCTACTTTATCTAGATGATCGAATCAAGTTTATGTTTCGAATAATAAACTAAATTAAATAAAAAATAAAGCAATAGAAGAACAAGACTACGAATAACTTGACGGAAAAATATAAGAATAAATGGATTCTAGGGAATGCACGCATATGGAATTCACGATTTCGATTAACATACTGAACCAATTTTAATTCCTAAATCTGCAGAAGAATCACAAATGTATCTAGCCCCTCTCTCTCGAGTAAGTTCCAAACGTAGATTAAATGCCAAATTTTATCTCTCGATCTCAATCTGTCATTTAACTCCAAAATGATCATAAGATTTATTCTTCTCACATAAACCTACCAATCTCTCGATCTAGCAAGTATGTATTATAAATAATTAACTACACATGTGCAGTTGATGGCCAAACAAATTCACAAGACAATTAAATCAAGGAAACATAAGCAGATGAAGAAACGGAACAATATTATAAATCAAAATTGCAAATATCCATAATTGTAGCAAACCCTAGAACCACTAAATGTTTAGCCTCTCATACTCAAATTACAATCCAAAAAAAAAAATGATAGAACAATCGAGTCCAACATGATAAATCCAAACTAAAAATTAGAAATAACTTATGATGTGTCGAATCTTGAATTCAATTGCTCTCTGTGTTCTTCCGCCTTTTCTTTGCTTTCTCTGCTCTTCAATAGGGTAAAAAGTTGGTGCAAAAATCGTCCAAGAAAGAGCCTCATATAGCTGGGTAACACAGAGTCCAAACAAGGAAGAAGTCCAACTTTTCCGGAACACGTTGCACGGGTCGTGCGCCCGTGCAAACTGTAAATCGGCGTAAATCTTCAGTTTACACATAGCACGGGCCGTGCTGCAGGTTGCACGGGGCGTGCAATTGATACCGAGTGTTTTCGATAACTTGTCGCATTGCACGGGCCGTGCAATCTGCAACCTCCCGACACGCTTCGCCGTTTTGCTCCGTTCTCACTCGGATCTCATCCGATTGACCTGATTCAAGTTGCAGTGCGCTCCTTAATCGATCCTCTATATTCTTAGGTACTTTTCCAGCTCAATTGAGTATCATAAAATAAATGGCATAAAATCCCTTCAAAATGAGCAGATACATGACACTGCACAAAATATGGAAAACTATGCGCAACTTCTCAATATATGCATGCAATGCTCATCAACTACTATCTAAATGACCCTCAAAAAGCATGAAAATCATGAGTTTATCAATTTTTGAAAACAAATTTCAAACATGGTGTAGTAGTGTGACACGATTTTTGGATGGTTTTCGAACTTTATGAAGTAGTTCAAAAAATTATTTTCGAATAGTTTGTTTTGTGTTATGATGATTTGTATGATGGAATGAAATTATGTATGAATGGAATGACGATTCTTATGATTGGTATGTCTATGGAATGAAGAACGAAATGAAATATTATTTTTTTTATCTTATATAATGAATATTTTATGTAATTTTGAATTTTCTTATAATTGAATAAAGTGTACGCAGTAGTTAATAAATATCAACACATGCCTTAATTTATTTTTTATATTTCTAAACACCATTTTTCTTTTTTCTTTTTTTTTTTGTATATGATTTTTTCTAATTTTTTTAGCAAATTATAATTTGTTTATTTTATTGAAAATTTTTATTCTAAAATACTTAATTAATGAATATATAATAATTTGTATCAGATTGAGCATCAGTGGAGGTTGTAGATCTACAAAACACCGACGAGTTTGTGGAGTTAAAGTATATCTTTCGAGCTCCAGATCTAGTGCTCGCTCGTAGGCTATGTATTCATGGAACCAACATCGGTGAGCTTGTGGACGTGTACCAACGCCTCTGTTATCCGTATCCACTACTCTAATTAGGGCAATATATATATATATTACATAAATAATTAATTTTAAATTAATTTATTATGGTAAAAAAATCAATAATAGAAAAGCGCCCACCGTGGGGCTACTCTAATTACGGCAATATATATATTACATAAATAATTACTTTTGAATTAATTTATTATGGTGTTTGAAATTTCGTTGGTTTATTAGAAACACCCGTTAATTTAGATTCGATAGGGATGAATGAGAGAGAGAGAGACGAATATATTCCAATTATAGAGTTGTAAAAAAATCAATAATAGAAAAGCGCCCACCGTGGGGCTCGAACCCACGACCACAAGGTTAAGAGCCTTGCGCTCTACCAACTTAGCTAGACGGGCTATTATTAGATACTCAGTATTATAAGATATATATAGATTTGATCAAATATCATTAGCATTACCAATCATGAAGTGATTAGGATTTAGGCCCTGTAAACCTTGTGGATAATTCAATTTCTTTTAATTTTATTTTGAGTGATTATATATAATATTTTTTTTTCCATCTAAAGTACTGAAGTTAGATTTATCCACTTCTTTCTTCTAAATCACTGTAAGCATACGTAATATATATTAAATAAGTTTATCATATTCAACATTATTCCACCAATTTACAAATCTTCAATGTTAACAGGTCCTCAAGACACAAGTGAATCGAGTTCAAAAGGGTCGGGTATCAGTTTAAATTATTTATAAAATATCGATATTTCTTACCCAATTATTTATCTACGTATGATTAGCAAGTGTATACATAAAAAAAAACTACTTATCCTTCAAATTTTTTTGTTATCTAAGTGTTCGTTACAATAATATGATTACATCTTATAGGTTCTTATCGATTACACCTGATTTTCATGTGAGATTTACATTTTGTATGTGTTTACAGATTACTGCACAAAGTTAAACATTTTGCTCATGGTGTCTTTTCAAGTCACGATTGTGGATTGCTTTCGTCACTAAAAAAAATAATAGAAAATGACGGCACCACAAACATGTGATAGTGCATCACACAACGGCCCAACCCATATCGTCTGCTTCCGAATCGGACACTAAAATTCAAATGTAGCCCACATATTTGTGTTACGGGCCGGACCGACCCGACGGGGCGGGTCGGTTTTTAATATCTCTGTCGAAGCTAGAATTAATTAATTAAATTATAATAAAAAAACAGGGGAAAACTGAAAAGATTCAGCGTTACAAAATCTATGCGTAAGCAGAAGATCAACGTGGACCCCCGATGGACCATCAACTGTCAAACCAACGGCCCAGATTAAACAATTTCCCAAAGAAACCCCATTTGCCAATCTCCCCCATTAGCCCTCCGCATCGTGTCAAATAAACATGCAACGCGAAGGGTGTTTTGGTCATCTCAGCATTATCTCCTCTCCACTCCAAAATTCCCAATATTGCTCGGACAAAATCCTAGGCGTTGCTTGTTAAATCTACGGTCGAGAACCGTTTAGAGCAGTAAAATATTGAATTTTAAATTAAATTTAAAGAAATATACGTACAATTACATACACAATCGCCACCCATAGTCCCATCCTCTCCCCTGTGTGAGAAAGCAAAATCGACTACTGTTTTCCCGACTCTCTCTCTCTCTCTCTCTCTCTAAATTCCGTTCACTTTCTTTCTCTATAGATCCCTAAATTTCAGTACTCTGTTTCAAAACCCTAGCGATCGAGCAGCTTTTGAGCTTTTCTCAGTACATTGCGACGATCACCACTTTGTTTCTCGAATTCAATTCATATTATTGGTAAGTATTGCTTCTCATATTGTTAAGAACCCAATTTAATTTCCTTCGTTTTTTTTTTTGGATAGTAAAATACTATGTATACATACACACACATAGATATTGCACATAATTGGAACATGGGGGGCTTTTTTTTCTGGTTTCTTGGTTTTGGGGGTTGAAACATTTTTGAAATCAGGGAAAAGAGTGATGAAAATTGGAGGATGAACGATGCCGGTGCTGCGTGGCGGAGTGCGCAGAGGCCGGAGAGGGAAGCAACAACAACCGGAGCAGCCACTGCAGAATAACAACGACGACGACAACGTTAATAATAATAATAATCGGAATCAAGACAACAATAAAAGTAGCCAGCCTGCTGAGGAAAACGCGGCGATAGCTACGCGTACGAGGAGGAGGAGAGCGGCGGCGGCAGTTGCGGCACCCGTTGATGACAAAGTAGTTGCTGCGGCGGAAGCGGCAGCAGCGCCTGAAGAAGTCAAGGAGGTTGAGGAGAAGAAGCGGGTTTTGGAGGAGAGGAAAGAGGAGATTGGAGAGAAACCAATGGATGAGTATGATAGCGGTGGCAAAAGCCCAGACAAGGCGAATGCTGCTGATGATGAAGGTTCCGCGCCTCTCCCTGAGAAGGTGAGAACTTTTTATTATGTTGGCTCTCTTGTTGGCTTGCATTATGGACAAAAGAGTGAAGATGGCTTCAGCTTGCATGTATTCGATTGGTAGATTCACTAGATTGTTATATTGAACTGAAAGTTTGAAGCTTTGTCTTATGACTGAGGAAGTGGAAAATATTTAATTTTTATTTCAGATTGTATTTGGTATCTCAATGTATTGCACCTGTTATGCATGCGACTATTAATGCACGCCACTTTTGTGCTTATATTAACTGGAAAGAGGCATTGGTTGCATGTGTGTTGCTCACACTATGAATGCAGCTTGAGTTGTAGTTATATGATGTTGAAATATCATGCGCTTCTGTTTAATTCTGATATTTAACCAACACATTCTTGTGAAACATGCTGGTGATGGATTTGTTGATATGTCTGTTTTTTGTGATAATAGTGCACAAAACTGGAATCTTGAAAGACCTGTATTGGAGGCATTGATTAGGATGAGTAAACTATATGGATGGCGTAAATCCATATAATAGGTAAATTCGGATGATGTAAAGCCATCTAATTCATAAAACTGGAATCTTGAAAGATCAGTATTAGAGGCATTGATTAGTGATTACGATAAGTAAATTATTAGGGTGATGTAAAGCCATCTAATAACAACCAACAAGTAATTTATGATTTTTTCCTGCTTTCAAGCTATGCTGCTTGAAATTTATGGCCAAATTTATTTTATACTGGAGGATGTTGATAATACAGTTAATTTGAAAGGTTCTGAAAGTTTTGGTATAGGAATATATCAGCTGTTATGCATGTGATTACTGTCTGTTCCCTGGAAATGATTCAATAGAAGTGATGTAGGATTGGCTAACAATGTTACAAGTGTTCCTTTTTTTTTTTTGGTAAACATGTGTTTTTGGTGTTGTTCCTGACATCCTGTGTTACTGCTTCATTTCTTTTTGCTTAATGATTGCAAGATTGTGCTGGATACTGTTTGAATTCTATGATATCAGAACATGAAACTTTCCTCTGAGTCATGTTGGAATGTTGGAATTAGAAAAAAATACATTTAATTTTTATTCATTAATTTGAGAACACGAAACAATTAATATGTTTCTCTCTTATATAAAATTAACAATTTCTGGTAGGATGTGCATGCAACAATCTTCTTATGTCATCATTAAATTAATTAAATTCAATGTTTCAATTACAATAGGTTCAGGTTGGTGGTTCACCGACATACAGAACTGAAAAAAAGCTAGGCAAGGGAGGTTTTGGACAAGTGTATGTTGGTCGCCGAATGACTGGTGGTAGCATAAATGAAAGGACAGGTCCTGGAGCCATAGAGGTACATATTAGTTGAGTCATATCATAATTGACCAAAGATTTTCTTGCTCCAAATTGATGTATGCTTGATCTTCATAGGTGGCCTTAAAATTTGAACATCGTAATAGTAAAGGATGTAACTACGGTCCACCTTATGAGTGGCAAGTTTACAAGTAAGCATTTGATTAATATCTGCATCAATTAAACCTGTAGTTAGTCCTCTTTTGTTAATTTTTGTACTGCATCATTCACAGCACTCTAGGAGGAAGTCACGGTGTTCCGCGAGTGCACTACAAAGGCCGACAAGGTGACTATTATATTATGGTAAGCAGTTATAGCATATCTGGTCTTTTTTCCATTTACTTTTCCTTATAAGTTCTATATTTTTAAGTGGAAACTTGAATTGGGCAGGTCATGGATATGCTTGGACCAAGCTTGTGGGATATTTGGAATAATAATTCTCACACGTGAGTATTGCATTGTCACAACTCACGATATTTTATTTTGTTCTTCTGTTATTTGATTATCTTCAGTTTTCCCATCTTATTGAACTTGTACCTTGTAAAATTACAGTATGTCGGTTGAAATGGTGGCTTGCATTGCTATCGAAGCGATTTCTATACTAGAGAAAATGCACTCAAGAGGGTGAGGTTTCCTCTCTATATGCAAGTGTGGTTTCTCTGATATGTTATATATATATATATATATATATATATATATATTGTCGGAGTAAAAGAAATAAGGGTTTTCCATGACTAATTTAAAAGTATTAACAATTGACAGTTCTGGGTCTGTTATTGACTTGTTTCATCTGTAGAAGTTGATGAGAAAACTTCTAATCTTGTTAGTTGTATTACTTTTGGCCACAATGATCTTCTGAAGCAGTCTGAATGCTGCACCCTAGATGGCAAAGGTTTTAGAATAGTTACTCTTTCCTCCAGTTTGAAGCCCGATATAGTAATCAAATATTCTAAAAACTTAGTATCCTTTCTATTATAATTTATTAATCCTTGATCCGAGAGAAAGATTTTGCTGCTATTTGGGTATGTACTATTTATATCATCATGGTGTGTTTGTTTTCATGATTCATTCTTTTCATGTGTTTGTTTTTAGATTCATATAACCAGATTTATGTCTTTCTGACTAATAGATACTGGCTAAGTTTCTGGTAATCTTAGGATGTAGATACATAGTTTGGTATTTGTTATTTGGTGAGGGAATATAGGCGAAATGGCAGGCCGCTTACGTTAGTTAGTGGATACTTGAGCAATTTATAGTATATATTTTTCTCTGTGAATCTTTTCAATGTCGTGGATTAATAAATATAATGTAATTGTTTTATAAATATAGCTTCCTCTTGTGTGTTCTTGTTGATGTCAGACTTGCTGATGATTACTTGACTTATATGCACCAAAATGGCAGGTATGTTCATGGGGATGTAAAACCTGAGAATTTCTTGCTTGGATGTCCAGGAAGTCCTGATGAAAAAAAGTTATACCTGGTTGATCTTGGTTTAGGTAAATCTCTTGCATATTCCTTGATGGAAATCTTCTTCTTGTTTTTTTTTTCTTCTTTTTTTTTGTTTTTTTTTTTTTGAAGTTTCATGCCTAAGAGCTACTTGCATCAGCTACTAGATGGAGGGATGGCAACACTGGTCTGCACGTTGAATATGATCAACGGCCGGATGTTTTCAGGTACATGCATCCATGTCATTGAGGTTTAAGTACATTCCTAAATTTCTCTCCGGCCGCAATTTTTTGTTCTATGTTCTTACTGATCTTTAGAGTTTGAATATGGTTTTCAGGGGTACTGTTCGATATGCTAGTGTTCATGCTCATTTAGGTAGAACGGGTAGTAGGAGAGACGATTTAGAATCTCTTGCTTATACACTTGTCTTCCTCTTGCGGGGACGTCTGCCTTGGCAAGGATACCAGGTATTTTTGTCTCCCTACTGGTTTTCAAAGTTATAAATTTGCAATTCCCAGACGTGTATTTATATTATCATTTCTTTTGCCCCCTGATATTATTCTGCTTTTGTATAGGGTGAAAACAAAGGATTTCTTGTTTGCAAGAAGAAAATGGCAACATCGCCAGAGGCACTTTGCTGCTTCTGTCCACAACCTTTCAAATCATTTGTTGAATATGTGGTAAATTTGAAGTTTGATGAGGAGCCTAATTATGCTAAATATGTCTCTCTCTTTGATGGGATAGTTGGACCAAATCCAGATATAAGACCTATCAACACGGAGGGTGCACAGAAGGTGCCTATTATCATTTATTTTGTTCTTCACTGATATATCTCGTGAAACTGTTCATATGTAGTTTAGTTGGCTGCATGTCTAATACTTTTTTTTGTTTGTGTGGATATGAAGCTTATCTATCAAGTTGGTCACAAGAGAGGTAGGTTGACTTTGGAAGATGAGGAAGATGAGCAGCCTAAAAAGAAAGTCCGGATGGGGATGCCTGCAACACAATGGATTAGCATTTATAATGCTCGTAGACCTATGAAACAAAGGTATTTGTGCCCCTATAATACCGCACTTGGATTCTATGTACATTTTCGTCGAATTATCCTCTTCATCTTGTGACTTCCTATTAAATAGACAACACCGGTTAGTTTGCCTGTTTATAATTTGCTGCTAACTGGTATTTGAAGAACAATGATAGGTTTGTTTGCTCTTTCGTAATCTGAAATTCACATTTCTTTCTTGCTTTGTATTGAAGATATCACTATAATGTGATGGATGCAAGGCTTGCACAGCACATTGATAAGGGGACGGAAGATGGCTTATTCATCAGTTGTGTAGCATCTTGCCAAAATTTGTGGGCATTAATAATGGATGCCGGTACTGGCTTCACCGCGCAAGTGTATGAACTATCACCTTTCTTTCTTCACAAGGTACATGCTGGTGGTGGTTTTCATACTTTTTAAGTTTCTGCTGCTGAGATGTATTAGGATTTTTTGTGTTTTGTGTTTTCTGTTCGATTCTATTTGAAGCTGACGATAACACTAATTTTGGACTGCTTACAGGAATGGATAATGGAACAATGGGAAAAGAATTTCTATATCAGTGCAGTTGCAGGAGCTACCAATGGTAGTTCCTTAGTAGTTATGTCAAAAGGTGAACTTTGAGTCTAAGGTTTAATATTTAGTTTCGGCTTTTATTATTTAATAGTTGTTTCATTCAGATAGTTAAATTCAATTCAGGCACAATGTACTTGCAACAATCCTACAAAGTTAGCGATTCATTTCCATTCAAGTGGATAAACAAAAAGTGGAGGGAAGGTTTCTATGTTACCTCCATGGCCACATCAGGGACTAGATGGGCAGTGGTTATGTCTCGTGGTGCTGCATTTTCAGACCAGGTATTATCGCACTCAAAACACTCGTAGTTTTTTTTTTTTTTTTTTTTTTCCAGGTTGTATTTTCAGTTTGTGGCATTGCCTAATGAATTATACAATTAATATGTAGGTTGTGGAACTGGATTTTCTTTATCCAAGCGAGGGTATCCATCGACGTTGGGATAATGGATACCGTGTAACTGCAACAGCAGCAACTTCGGACCAGGCTGCTCTCGTCTTGAGTGTACCAAGAAGAAAACCAGTGGACGAAACACAGGAGACACTGCGTACATCAGCCTTTCCGAGCACACATGTCAAGGTCGGTCCACCATCATTATGCGATGTTTGCTGAAGTATCATATGTTTAGTTATCATATTAACAGAAACCAGTTTCATTACCAGGAGAAATGGGCGAAAAATCTATATATTGCGACCGTTTGCTATGGGCGTACAGTTTCTTAGAGGCGAGTTGAATGTCGAGACCGCATACACGGGGTAATGGTGTGTTATTAAAGGAGGACCTGGTCTGCAAGAAGCTGCCGGAGTCTGAATGTAGCAAAGCTTAGTAGTAGTAGGCACAGTACAGAAGGTAGTCTTAGGGGATCTTGTATTGCTACTTTGTGCTTTTTATTTGCATAAAAGACCCTAACGTGTTGGGTTTTTTTTTTCCCTGTCATTATCTTTGCTCAGATGTGTCTAGTCCTGTTTAACAAGTGCTTACCAGGCGGAGCAATATCGATATCCAATACTGCATGGAAACCTATTACTCTCTCATGATGGGGAGTTTGGCGAAATTAGTTGAAAATTTTCACGTCAGATTGACTCAAACGAAGTTAATCTTCTCATATGGACAACACATGCAGTCCAAAGAGGAGAGAGAGAGAGAGAGAGAGAGAGAGAGAGAGAGTTGGAAGTCTTAAAATGCGTTCATTTTCCATAAAGGTCACAATCTTCTCTCCACGAAGTTTTATGTGATACAACAGTCGATACATTTACATACTTTCAAAACGCATTGTTGGTTTACTCTCTAAAGGAATCGTGAAAGAGAAGATTATAAGCTCTGCCAAGCACAGCATCGACCTTGATTATTCATCCTCACAACAGCTGCAGCATGTTCTGCATTCCGTTGGGCTGTAAAGGCAGCAACTTACGATCCTCACTGTCTTTCGATGCTGATTTTGTCGGCCTGTAACACAATTTCTCCGCAGTAACCTTGCCCTGTAGTCGAAGAGTTAGGATCCAAACAAAATAATTGCACTTTACATCGAATCATTCATTCGAACAAACCAGATTATATGATATCAACTGCATAGCCAATTTCAAAGCAAAGCATGAAACATTCTTAAGAGGATAATTTCAGACCTCAGCACTGTCATGGTCATAACGAACCCCAAAAATGCACGTGCAGCTGGTACTGTCATGTGCCTTCCTCTCGATTTCCATGATATGCGCATCACAGTATAGAGCATGATCCTCAGTTTCCTAGTAAATCCATGCATGAGCACATATTTATTTACTTTAGATACCCTTTAGGACTTGGGTTGGATGAAATAACAGAGGAGAAATGCAACAACATAGAAATGAGGCCATACCCTGAAGCAAAGAACAAGATCTCCGACACTGACTCTAGCACATTCCGACTGTTCCAAAGGGACTGAACGTTCCCGTACTGCCTTATTCACACTCACCCATTCATCTTCGTCTTTGCTAAAACCAGCGAATCTCACACGAACAAGCTGTCATAGGGAATGAATATAAGTACTTCTGTATGTTCTACACACGCTAAATCTGCATTAATAAGAGGTTGAAGGCAAATCTCAAATAATGTGCATATTTACAAGGATATGTGGCAGGTAACTGCAGAAACTTACTAGATTTTAGTGATTCCTCGATTATATTTTAATGTTAATGTTATTGTTTCTCAAATATTGATGGTGGATGTCTATCTAATGAACAAACCCCATTGAACAATACGTGTTAAACAAGGAATCACTATCGTGTTTAAAGTTTGTATTTAAGCTTCCTTATCTTCTCCTTCCATGTTTTCTACTATTATCCACGTATTGCTGATGGGCCATCAAGATCTCTAGACAAAAAAATAAATATAAAAATAGCACGAATTGTCACTAGAGATTAAGCTTATAGTTTGGAAGTGTCAATATCCAAATATGACGAAGAGTTACTTGAATTCTCAATTTTAAGGATTTTGACAAAACAGTCAGAATGGTACATGGCTTCTTACTCATAGACTATAGTTATATTGAACGCGCAAATAAGAGAGAGGTTTATTATAGTTTCAGGCTTCATATAACTAGCAATAAACTAGTCTTTCCCTAATCTACATCTCTTGCATTAGTTTAACATCTAATTTACATAATTGGAATTTGATAAGTATCAATATGTTTTCATGAGAAGATAGAGAAGGTTAATAGTAGGTTTTCAGCTTCATGGGGGCCCAGCTACAAAGAACCTGCAATAGGATTTGCACCCCCTTTTTCTACGAAGCTCAAATTACTTTTCTGGCCGACATTCTCTGGGACTAAATATCACCAAGTATTCAATGAGATCCATATAAGTTTATCTCATGAGCAATGTAGAAAATGCAACTTGATCTCACATGCAGGACCTATGTGCCGTGGAGGTTTAGTCTCAAAAACCATTACATTTAAGAATCAAAACTAAGTTAGGAATATTGGTTATAGAATAAATTTATATTTGAGAAATATTTACCAAGATTAGAAGTCAAATACAATACATGCACGAGTAATGACAAAAAGAGAACAAAAGGGACACGATTCCAAAGTGAAGCAACAGAAACCAGAAGTGAAGGGTCTTACCAGCTCCCCTGAGCTAAGGACTCTATAGCTCAGGAAGGAAGAAACATCAAACCTAAGAATGGAGAAAATGGAACTGAGTGTCAAGACTGGTTATAAATTATAATAATGCAGCAATATGACTAAATGAGAAAGAGAGTGACACTATTTCTCATTTTTATTAAGGATGCAGATACCAAAATTAGTCTCCTCTGTAGAAACTTCAATAATTTAATTTTCCTGAACATAGACTCATTATGCAAAGGAGCTGGAAATTGGTATGTTAACACACAATATTAGGCCAGCTACCATACAGTACACATGTTAAACCCGATTCTGCTTGGAATTGTCACAAGAGTGTCTTCCGACTAAGATACAAATTAAGTTCATTTGGATCATCTTATGTATATCTGAGAAAGATGGCAGAAAAATAGAATATATGTGAACATGAATTAAATGCTTACCAAGCAAAATCTTTAGCTGATCTAGCTTCGAAAACCAAGGTTTGAAGTTGAGTAGCTGCTTCACTTGAAGAAATTGTTGGCACTGACATACATTTGCGGAATTTATCATCTCTAAAAGGTCTAAAATAGAACTTTAGAGCAGTGCTTAAAGAACATCCATAACATGCCATATATGAAAAGTTAGTATGTACTTAGCATTTTCATTGAATCCATCAAGCAAATGAGGAAATCTTAGATAGCTTCACTAGGAATTGAGCAATTTTCGTGTTTCAGTTCTACAAGTTCAAGATCGAAAAAGATGGCAGTGTATGTTAACGAGATTGTAGTTCTCAGCAGAAGCAAGGAAATCTAATGAGCAAAACACTTATATGCAACGGAAGTTGCTAAAAAAGCCTAAATCAGAAGCATATCTGGATCAATACTTGAAAGTTTTATCACTTAGAGGCAGGACAAAGTTAAAAAGATGAAACGGCAAAACAAAACCACACAATTAAATAAGGTTAAACTAACATGCACAGGGTTCCACGAAACAATCAATAAGTGAGATCTTTGTTTTGCAATATATTAATGAGCATAATATCTTGTGAAGGGAAAATAAAGAGCAACCTTTGGTCCTCTTTTTAATTATAGCAGTCTTTGAACCAGCACTTTTTTTCTGTGGTTTAAATGGAACAACTACAGCTGCTGAAGTTGTTTGTTTATCACGGAACCAACTTTGCACCTGCAATACAAGAAACACAAACAGCAAAAAAGGAAAAAAAAAGAAAAAAAGAAAAATAAAATCAAATTAAACGCTAGACAAATTCAAACATATATACCATAAATCATACAAACACATGTTTTGAAGAAAAACCTGTTCCCATTTTATAGGAGACTTTTCAGAACGGTGAATGGAGCCACTGCATAAAAAACACAGGAGAATCAGTCAACCAATGTTCTTTAGTCACAACTCACAAAGCACAAGCAGAAAAATTCATCCGATAAATACATTAGAATAACAAAATACAACGGAGAAGAGCTCACTTGAACTTGACAGAAAGCTCCTGACAGAACTCTTCACCGATCGCTTTCTCTCTCATTTCCTTAAATAAGTTCTCCATTTGGATCATCTGCTCAGGCAATCAAACCAAACATCTCAAACCGATTTCAGCAGCAACAAATAAAAAAATTGTGCAATTTGCCAAAGTTCATTATTTTCCTATTTTCCAATGAGAATGAATAAATCAATATCCAGTTGCAAGCCAATGTCTTTTCCTCATCTTAAAAGCTTCTAACAAAGGTCTTTCACCCAATTTTTTTTCTAAAAAAAACTACATATATAAATAAAGGGATTCCATTCCGCCTAAACCACACTATAAATTTACATATAAAAACATATTATGATCGCTAAATAGCATTTATCTTGGCCAGATGACAAAACCCAACTCCATTACCCAAATCACTCCCGAACTACATTACAAGAAATCATTTTTCACGAAACTAAAAACTGAAAAAGAAAACAACTTCAAATTTTACCAGAAAAAATTATTCCCGATTATTGATATTTCAACATGCATACAGCTTTATTCGGCAAAACAACATAAAAAGGAGAAGGGGTTATCATTCACAGTTTTGGTAACCATGTAAAGATTAAATCTTTATAACTATTAACGAAAGAAAAAACCAAGAAGTAAAGGAAAACAAACAAACATTTCACATTTGAGCAAGAATCAACAGCTGGAATCACCTCTGCTAATGTGAACTCAGGTGAATCATCTTCCGCTCGCATGGCTTTGAACTCATCATCCATCTTTATGTGTGTGTGTTTACTGGAGTCAGCAGACAACAGTCTTCACTTAGTCACTCATACACAGATTTCTGGTTTTAAAACTTCTAATTTAATTTTGAGCGAGAGAAAAGAAGGTTTTAAGAGAGAGAGAGAGAGAGAGAGAGAGAGAGAGAGAGAGATGTTCTCTGCAGTGAGATTGGTGCAATTACATAAAGTGTTGCCACTGACTTTATTACTATTTCTATAATAATAATAATAATAATAATAATAATCTAATGATAGCTCCTATTTAATTTCCTTATCTCCCAGATTCATGTACGATTAAAGAAATCTTGCTTGTTTTCTCAATCACCGGATTTTATGCATAATTTATTTATTTTTTTAGCGAAACAAATAATATCTACTTTTCCATTTTTCATTTTGTTCGGGGAAAGTAATGGAATAACACAAAAGTAGAATAAAATGTATATTCGAATAATTCTTCTTCTGCATTATATTTTATTACGTATTCAATTCATTACATTTCACACACACACACATATGTATATATTTACAGTACATAATACTTGTACAGCAATTAGTCAATAATATATATTAATAATTCTTCTTCTGCATTATATTTTATTATCTATTCATTTCATTACATTACTATATGACTGGGCTCAAATAGGACCTCCTTTTAAATTTCAAGTCAAGTAAATTCTTGAATTTTTAATTATAGTTCAACTAGCACCCTCTTCTTAAACTAATAGACACAATATACATCCATTTGACCGCTTGAATCTTGTGTTGAAATAGAAACTAACAAACCTGCATCAACCAATCTTTCGTCTTTCTTCCTTTTTTTTTCATCCTTTTGTTCTTACTGAAAAACAGTAATCCGTGCTTATATGATTTTTAGTTAACTGCTTAAAAACTGTTCTATGTTATGTGTGGAAGAGATGCAAAAACATAAAGAATAAAGTAGTAAAAACGCACGAGATGGTAACCCAGTTCGATTCAACCAACCTACTCTGGGGGGATTGCTCCCAAACTTGAAGTTCCGACTGTTACTCCTTCGAAGAGGGTATTAAGGATCTTACACATACAAGCCTCTCGCCTTATGTCGCTCGTTCTTCTCCTCGAACTCTTTCGCTAGCCGAAAGTTGTAAGATCCCCTCACAACCGTGACACTAGACTCCCTCTAGCTACCAACGACTTCAACTTACAATCTCTCCCGAGATTACGTACAAAACGGAATAAAAATCCCCTCACGTGTTTCACTCGTAAACACTCAAAACTAGTCTATCACGTTGAACTGTTTAAGGAACAACTACTAGTTACAAACGACCACAAACTAATTCTAACACTAGAATCTAAACAAAATATAAGTGGTACCGATTGCTGCACAAATCGGCCTTCATAAATAGTCTTCACTTCAGCTTGGCGTCGATCTCTTTCTTCCGCCAACTAGGTAAGCGGATTGTGGTTTGTGGCCTTTCAATCGTGTGTAGATACTCCCCAAGTGTAGGAGGGTTAATTCAGCACCGGATCTACACCATAAGACAGTCAAATGAATTAATCTTGACCTTCCAAACAAGTTCCGCGTAAGATCTTTCCAATAAGGAAACTACCATAAATAGAGTGTCCCTGGTTCTGTCTGGGACATAATCTGGAACAGTTCACAACTGTTCTTCTTTTCTTGCACAGCGGAAAACAAAACTTCGTGGGACATACCCAGACACACTTTGTCGAACATATCTCGCCAATTCAACAACACAAATACTTAGTGCATGACGGTGGCACTAACAATCTCTCCCTTTGGCGTTTATGGTCGATAATTATCATCACGATCTGCACACCACTTGAATAAACTTCGCAGATCTAAAATATATCAAAAAGAGTGATATATTTAAAAAACTGTCAGGGACAGTTTCAAGCACACTCCCCCTGAAGCTGAATTGGGAGTGCCTTCATCACGATCAGAGCAATGTTTCGAAGCAACAATTAAAGGACAGACCAATAAAATGGGGTAAACAACATCCCCAATAAAAAGTTTGTTCAGAAACCAGCAAACATTAAAAAATGAGCACACGCTCAACACAGCAGCAGCAGCAGCAAAAGACCATCCAACATTGGCCTTCGTTCACCAACATCCTTCTCCCCCTTAATTGTTGCCAGAAATGATAAACACCAATCGTTAGACCGGGGAGGCAGCAGCATCATCAGCATTATCATCATCAGCATCAGCTGGCTTGTCAGCAGCAGGAACAGAGGAAGCACGCAGCACATCAAGTGGTGATGCAAGACCAAGGGCTCTGGGCCGGAGATCAGTCAGCAAAGCCTCCAACTCCTGCTTTCGGGTTTTGAAAGTCCGAATTGACTTGCTCAGGAACACCACTTCGCGTTCCAAGGACTTTATGTGCCTGTTAAAGAAAACAGATGTGACAGAAAAAGAGACTCCAGATCTGTCTGGGACAGATGATGGCACAGAGGCAGAGCGTTCAACATCATCTTGGGCAAGGACATCTGGAGTATGCTGGGAAAAAAAGAGCTTATAGCTTATTGACAGCGGCTGTGAAACAGGAGCATACATGTCATTGGCAGAAACAATATCATATTGAGCCATGATGATGCTGAAGATTAGGCCAGGATAGTCAACATGTTGCTGGGCACGAGAAGATTCAGCATTTGCAAACACATTCTCAAAAATGATCAATCCAAGGTTGATCCCCCGTCGAGTGCCCACAGAATAGAGCAACAAGGCCATAGGTTTGCCAATAGTAGAATCATGAGTGCTTGGCAACCAATTTCTAACAGCAACTTTGTAAAGAATCGAGTACTTCACACTTAGATCAGAAGCTAAGAAAGCACGCCCAGAGGGCCAAACACACCGACTTCCTCTAGTCAATTCCGACACAACCTCAATCAAATCAAACATTGGCGCAGGTATAACCACATTCTCATGACCCAAAAATTCATTAATCACCATTGGAGAAAAATCAATCCAATGACCCCGCACGAAGACAGAAAAGACATGTTCATATGAAGAATCACGCATGCGCTTGGACAAGTTGGCATAAAATTCATGTACAACAGCAGTTATGAATGGAGGTGCAGAGTAAGCAGACTTTTCCAATCGAAGATCATGCAACAAGGTATCAAAACCCGTCCCCTCTATATCAGACTTAATTAAGCAACGCTCATAAACTAACGAGCGACTAGCAACAATCTTGAATTGCGATTGATGAAAAGCAGAGATGAACTTACTAGAATCAAAGACTTCAGAATTTGAATCTGATTTGTCTGGAACTAGAGCTGTCAAAATCGGCCCGGCCCGACCCAGCTCGATTTTAGACTGGGCTGTAATTTTATAGGCCTGAATTGATTTCGGGCCGGTCCAAATTTTTTTTTGGCCCAAGTGGGCCGGGCCGGCCCAGAGAAAAAATTGAAATTTAGCCTTAGGCCCGCGGGCGGCCCGACCCGGCCTGAATTTTGGGCCGGGCTGGGCCCATAATGTTTAGGCCCGAAAATATTTCGGGCCGGCCCGGTCCGACCTGAATTTTTATTTTGGCCCGTGGGCTCGGGTCGTGCCGGGCCAGGCCGACTCGACTGTTTTGACAGCTATATCTGGAACAGATTCAGGGACATCCTCAGCTTCTTCGTCAGAAGGAGAAGGAGCTCTGGCTTGCTTCATCAGCGGGCGACGATGACCCAACATCAACCCCATCCTCTACTCAGACACACTCCGTGTAACAGGCGAGCATGAACAACATCAGGTTTCTTAGCCAAAGCCTTTTTCCCAGAGGGCTTCACTGATTTGGGGGGTTTTGATGAAGACCCCTTTTTAGCAGCAACTTTCTTCGATTTGGGGGGTGTTTGAAGGAGGTCTCTTCTTCTCGGTAACTTTTACCAACACCTTCGATTTTAACTTGGCAATCAGTGTGTCATCTTCATCATCAGACACCTGGGGAGAGGCAGAAACATCTCTCAACTCCAATTTGCATTTGGACCCGCGAGACTTGGAGGAGGTAGCTTTCTAAGATGGTTGAAGTGGAACAGAAACATCCTCAAGCACAAGAGAATCTTCATCTAGGAAGGAAATATCAACATCTTCTTCACCTTGACCTTGATCAAGGGTTTTATCAGCAGCAGTAGGTGACACTTCACCAAGTGGAACTTGAATAATGACAATGGGCATGTCACTAAACACAGGGGCGACAGCAAGAATAGACCGAGCTTGAACAAACTTTAGAGCATCAAGAGATGCAGCAAATTTCTTAATTGAGGTAGACTCTTCGCCAACAGTAGAGGCGGTGGAAACATCTTCATCAGGGGCCAAGGAGACTTCAGATCCTCCAACATTCTCTATAACGGCCGCAATTGAAGCATCCAAGATTTCCGCAGACACCATGGACGGAGATGATGGCCCTTCAGAAACCCTAGGGGAGGGTTGAACAAGGAGATCTGTCTCAGACACAGACCTAGGCGGTGAAACAGCAGGAGGCGCCACAGATGAAGGTATAGAAACAAGGCTTCGGGGGAAGAGACAGACGACTTCTCTGGAGCAGGGACAGAGGCACTCGTCGGAGAAAACACAATTGGTTGTGAAAGCTCTGCTAGCTATCGATGCAAGTCTTGAATGGAGATTCTGGGTTTCTTGGCTTGAGAGGGCTTAGAGGAAACAACTTTGTTTCGCCATTGGAGTTCGAACAATAAAAAACAAGCAAACACCAGAGAGAGAGAGAACGTCTTGAAGATTTTACAGATATTCTGTCTCTTTGAAAAATAAGGTTACAACCTTAATTAGGAAATTTTAGAAGTAAATTTCCTTAACCCACTTATTCCACACACATTACCCCGCAGTTTGGAATGGGAAAGTGGAATCGATCGTGGTGCGAAAAATAAGGCATTACTAGCTGTTGAAAAGTAACCGTTTCTCCATAGCAAAGTCTGTTCGGGATAGATATAGGCACAACATTTCTCAGACCATATTAACCATGGTCATTTTATACTCTCTATACATACATCACTGACCAAGACTGTATAGAGAGTCTTTTCACAGAGGAGAAGATTTAGAGAACACAAAGACCCAAGGAGGATCTTAGTGTTTCAAACCTTGTACTATCAAGTGCCTTAGTGAAGATGTCCGCAAGCTGTGCCTCTGTTGCAACATAATCAATCATGAGAGATCCGTCTTCAACAAGCTCCCGGATGAAGTGGTGACGAATATCTATGTGCTTAGTTCGAGAGTGCTGAACAGGATTCTTCGAAATATTTATTGCACTCATATTGTCACAGTATATGGTAAGGACAGATTGTGGGACACCATAGTCAAGCAACATTTGCTTCATCCACAAGAGTTGAGTACAACAACTCCCAGCATCAATATATTCTACCTCGACGGTAGAAAGTGATATCGAATTCTACTTCTTGCTAAACCATGAGACCATATTATTTCCAAGGAAGAAACATCCACCTGAGGTACTCTTCCGATCTTTAGTACATCAGGCCCAATCTGCATCACAAAACCCCACCAAACTAGGGTTTGTATCATATGAAAACCAAAGTCCCAACTCAGCTGTACCTTTTACATACTTGATTATGTTCTTGACAGATTTTAAGTGACTTTCTTTGGGATCAGATTGGTAGCGTGCACAAACTCCAACGCTGTAACTAATATCAGGCTGACTTGCAGTGAGGTACAGTAAGCTACCGATCATGCTTCGGTACAAGATTTGCTCAATGGACACACCAACTTCATTTTTGGTTAACTTCAAGTGAGTTCCCATGGGTGTTCTCTTCGAACTGCAACTTTCCAAGCCAAATTTAGTGATCAAATTCCTTGCATACTTTATTTGAGACACAAAGATGCCATCATTCTTTTGCTTTACTTGAAGCCCCAGAAAATAGGTCATCTCACCAACCAGACTCATCTCGAACTCAGATGTCATGTCTTTGACAAACTCCTTCACCAATCTGTCTGAGACAGATCCAAAGACAATATCATCGACATAGATCTGAACAATGATCACTTCAGATTTTTCTCTTTTAACAAAGAGTGTTCGATCAGATCCTCCATGAACATATCCTTTCTCCAACAGAAACTTTGTGAGTCTCTCATACCAAGCACGAGGGGCTTGTTTGAGTCCGTACAATGCCTTCTTCAATTTATACACATAATCAAGATGGTGAGGGTCTTCAAAGCCTTTAGGTTGACACACAAAAACATCTTTGGATAAATACCCATTTAGGAAGGCACTTTTTACGTCCATTTGGTACAATTTGAACTTCATCCATGCAGCCATGACGAGAAGCAACCTGACAGATTCAGGACGAGTAACTAGAGCGAAAGTCTCATCAAAATCCACACCTTTAACTTGGGAATAGCCCTGAGCCACAAGTCTTGCCTTATTTCTGGTTATGTTTCCTTCTTCATCGGTTTTATTCTTGAAGACCTACTTCGTGCCGATCACATTTACACCTTTAGGATATGGAACCAAATCCCATACTTCATTTCTTTCAAACTACAAGAGCTCTTCTTGCATGGCATGAATCCATCGATCATCTTGTAAGGCCTCTTTAACATTCTTGGGCTTAGTTGTAGAAGTGTAGCAGACATTTGTAATCATCTCATGATAGTTCTTTCGAAATCCTCTGGTTCTAACTCCTTCACTCACATCACCAATGATGTCTGCTGTAGAATGATACTTCTGCACACCTCTTGAAGGTTTGAGACTATCCAATTTTTCATTCCTCAACTCAGGCTGGTCATTATGTTCTGAACTGTCCGGAACAGAAGCTGGCACATGAATGTTGACATCAGTACTTTCCTCATCAATCTGGGCAACAGGTTCTTCCAGGTCATTAACAACAATGTTAATTGACTCCATCACCGTCTTGGTTCTCTTGTTGAAAACTCGATAGGCCTGACTATTCCTCGAGTACCCAAGAAAAATGTATTCATCTCCTTTGGCATCAAATTTGCCAAGCTGCTCTCAATCTCTTAACATATAACAAGTACTTCTGAAGATGTGTAAGTACTTTAAATTTGGTTTCTTTCCTTTCCACAGCTCGTAGGGAGTGACTCTTGTCTTGGGTTTGAAATACACCCGATTGATAACATGACATGCTGTGTTCACCGCTTCTGCCCATAAGTTGTCAGGGATAGATTTTGCCTTCAACATGACTCGGCTCACTTTGCATGCAGGAATCGAGGGTACTCGATTACTTTTCTTAGCTGATTAGCCATCCGATTTGATGGATGATTAGCTGAATTAATGATGGGGTAGTTGCCATAAATAGCAAAATATTTTCTGCAGATCTTGCTATTTATATCTCAGTAAAAAATTATATTTTCTTTTTCAATTTTGAAGAGTTAATTTAATATCAACGCAGATATATTAATTGCAACATTGTGAGATAGTACCCTATTTTCAAATTGTAACCGTTGAGTATAATATAAGAAATTTCATAAATGTAACAGTAAGAATGTAATTATGATAAGCTTTGAAAAAAAAAACTTATCATCCGGATTCAGTTGGGATACAGTCCAATTGAGTGACTACTCGACGGTTGAATGATCAGTTGAGTCTCGGTTCTCAGTTGTCACTGAAAGGTTGGCTGAAGCTGAAGTTGCAACTGAACTGAATTGATCAGTTGGCTTGATCAGTTGCTTGGCTTTCAGTAGACAGTTTCCGCTTCTTGAAGGGCCTAGCTGGACTGGCTGCATCGCTTCTTTTGGAGGGAGTTTTGTTCTTTTGTAGTTCAGGCCTTGCAGTCCTCCTGGCTTGGTGATGGTGAAGCTGGATGACAACTGACGAGTTTTTCATCCTTTGACTAAGGGATTGTGAAGTTCCCTTTGGCGATGATCAAAACTGATAATTTTTCATAGGCAATTGCATGCCTTTGGAGCTAGATGTGAGCAGTGGAGTGACATAGCTTCTGGATAGGAGGGTTGATGATGTGGCAGTGTCTTCATCATCACTATCTCTCTCGTCAGCACGCCTTGGATTCTTCTGGGTAGCCACAGCTTCAGTTTTTAATAGATGAGGTTTTATCCTTTCGGTGGTGGCAGTTGGAGTTTGTCGTGATGGCTCAGCAGAATGACATGATAGATTATCAAAGTTCAGTTTTTGACATAGCGAGCTAGTTTGGCAGTTGACTGATTGGCTTGCTATCCCAACTGCTTGAAGCATGATGCTGGTCTTGAATTATGCTAATAAGGCGGTGGCTGGAATCTTGTTGACAAGCCGGTGATTCATGATATGCTGGACTTGCACAATGGTTGGAGGGAATGGATTTGATGATCCTATCCATTTAATGCTCCATGTTTCTTCACATTGCCAGTAGCTCATGCCATGAAAGGCTATTAGCAAGAAGTGAGACTGGATGGACATAGAATGTCTCCAGTTATACCAGTAGAAATACCGGTGGAGTTGTTTGAACAACTCTTGGTCACGTTGTGCAACAAAAGCAAAGTGAGTGAGAAGGAGATTGGTCACTTCCTTTTATGCACCTTTGACTGCATATTCACCACTATAGAAAGTGCGAATATTCTCTGCAGTCAGCTGGAGAGGAGGGCATGTGCTTCTGAAGTAGTCCGCTCCATAGTTTGGATGAGGGATTCCAATGAATGGAATAAGCTCATCTAGATCAGAGCTCACCTAGAGATCAATTGGTGATCCGTTCTATGATTTTGGAGACTGAACAGCGTTGGCAGTTGAGTTGCTCGATGAGTGGTTGCTTGTCTTGGCCTTGGCTTTTCTCTTTTTCCTTAATGACTGAAGATGAGCAGTTCCTTTCTTGGAAATCCAGTTAGAAATAAGGACTGGTAGTGACTCATCATTTGGAAGCTTCAACAGGTCTTCAATCATTTTACTCATTCTTAGAACAAGTCCGACCTTGGACTCAAATTTACCAGAGTTCTATGAGTCAGAGGCCTTGATGACTTGATGCTTGAATTGTTGGAAGACAAATTCTGCCCAGTTTGTTTGTCGCCCTTCAGCAAGGTGAATCATAACCTTGTATCTCTTTTGGGTGAGTTGACTCAGGCTTCCAATGTCCCCGAACATCATCTTGTTCGTTATGTCAAGTAGAACTCTATACTCGGGCTTCAGGTCAGTTTTAGCGGTTGTAAAACTGAATTACTTGTCGCAAGTTGAAACTTTCCATTTTCTCCAGTATGACTCTGCAGATTCCTTTAGATCTTGAACGGATGAACCTTCATGTGGGAGTTGGAACACTTCTGCAATTGTCCTTTCAGTGATTTGAAGTGGCCGTCCTTGAATCACTGATGTCACTGTCTTTCCATCTGCAAATAATTTTGCTTGAAGTAAAAATTCACTCACCAAATTTTGTCTAAATAACTTTGGTGGTGTTTCCAGGTATTAAAGAATTTCTGTCTTGTGAAGATTTGACAGAAGGATTGGGTTGTTTGATTCATCTAGAATCAATTGAAATTTCTTCCTATCAAGGAATTTATCTCTCATAAGTTGTTCCTTGAAGGAATTTGAAGATCTGGATAATTCGGCCATCTTTGAGGTTGGCTGAGATTTTGGGAATTTTAAGATCTTTTGAGAGAGAGATTTTTTGAGATTGTAGGAGGAGGAGGCTTTTTGAGAGATTTGAAAGAGAGAGGCTTTTTATGAGTGTTTGGACAGGCTCACAGATCTGATGGTTGGAATGGTACTAGCCTCTGGTCTCTTTTGGTCGTTGGCAATTAATGACTTTCACACATGTCATTATTTTGCAACGGTCAAAATTTCAAAATAAATGTGAGGCTTAACATTTATTTGAAATAAAAAAGATAAACTTTTAGAAATATATCAAAAGATATAATTACAAACAGATTAACAAGAAGTACACTTAGGGCTTTTCTAATCAGGTTTAACTTGATCAGCCACTTAGTCCTTCTTGTGATCAGTTTTCCTTCTCTTGGCCAGCGGTTCAGTGAGGTCCTCTTCTTCATCCTCATCACTGCTTGCTGACTCTGTTTCAGCTGACTGGAGCCTTGGATGAGCTTACAGCTGCTTGATCTTCTCAGTGTGCAGTTTAACCTGTTGCTGCAGGGTTTGGATCAGCTCTTCCAAATAAGGAGGGAGCTGGACTATTGAACTGCTTGGCTGAGCATCAAGCTGAACTGTTCTTGAATCAGCTTCTTCTCTTGCTTTAGTTCCAACTAGTTCATCGCAAGGAACTGTGTGTGATATCTCATCTGTTTTCATACTAGTTTGGTAGACAAGCTGATCATCTTTTTGTCCTGACTGATTAGCTGACTTGTCAGTATGAGCTGGCTCTGGATCAGCTAGAGGAACAGATGATATGATCCTTTCTCAGTAGTTCGATCTTGTGAGGGAGCTGTCTGGGTCTCAGCTGCCTTCTCAAACTGATGAGTCTTCTCAGTTGATTCTTCCGACTCTTCAGGAATAATGTTGATTTCAACTTCAGCTTCGTGAGGAGATTTCTCAGAGTGAGGTTCTCTCATCACCTCATCAATGATATCATCCAATGAGTTATATGTTTGATCGCTCACGGCAGTTGATGGTTGTCCAGTCTGATGGCTTTGTGATTTCTTCATTAATTGATTGAATAGCCATTTGTGTTGAACATGGGGGTGCGACCATCTTTCTCGTTCTATTTCTGTAGTGATGACTGGCAATGTTAAGCTTTGAATCTTGCACAGTTCATCAAACACGTCTTTCATCGATCCTTCAACTGGGTTTGTGCACTCTTTCCTCAGCTGTAGTTGCCTCATAAGGTGTTTGCCCTTAGTGATACTGGCATTCTCATCCATCCACCATAAGCTTCATTCTTCCTCTCGCCTCCAGAAGCTCATTCCATGGAATGCGAGCAGTGAGAAGAAAGGCTCTGACTGATATACGTGTCTCCATAAAAACCAGTATATGTACCTGGTCAAGGTGTGAAAAAGCTCCTCATGACCAGTTAGTTCCTGGGTATAGTGTTGAGCCATGTGCTTTTTTTGGTTTTATCAGCCCATTTCTTCACGGACTCTCCTTGTGAGTAGGCTCTTATATTTCCTTCAACATGAGCCATTGGTGGACACGTTATTTGGAAGTAGTCAGCTCCAGCTCCATTGTGAGGAATCCCTCTTGCAGGGATGATATTTTCTGGATTTTCGCATGGAATTGTATCTTCAACAGTTAAATTTGGTGGGATTGTTGGATCTTGTATAGGGCTTGATTCCTTTCTCCTTCTAGATTGAGAAAGTAAGATTCTTCTCCTTTTTGGTTGACAAGTTTGCTTCTTCTTTGGAGCTGTTGTGACAGCTGCTTGCCTAGCTGATTGTCCGATGATGTCAGTTCTGGTGGCAGCTGAGCTTTGTTGCCTGAATCCCTGAGCTATAGGGATGTCATCATCAGAGTCATCAGTAACTGGCTTCTTTCCCTTGCCTTCAGCTGCAGGCTTTTTTCTCTTTGGCTGGTCAGTTTGTTCAGGATCAAGCTCCACAATTTTGAGAGGTTTCGAAATGAAGTCATTACTGACTATAGTTTTGAACTCTGTTTCATCAGCCATCTAAGGAAACTGCTTCTCCAGAATGATGCTGACTCGACTGATATATCCAATTCGTTGAGAGAATTTCTTGCCATCCCAGCTTCTCTCAATGATATCAACATATCTCTTCAGTTGTTCAAAGAAATATTGTGCCCAGTTGATCTCCATTCGGTTATAGATGGCGGCGCGGATTTTGTACTTGGTTGCTGATATTTCAGACTGACTGCCAGTTGTTCCTACCATTATCTTTGAGGTGATGGCAGCGAGCACTTGAAATTCATCTTGTAGTTTTGAGATGAGATGATTGCTCTTATATGGTTGAGTTTCGCCTTCCTTTTTCCAGAAATCATAAGCTTCATGGAAATTGACTTGAACGTCTTCCAGCTTGAGTCCGTTGTTGGGTAGATCGAACATGTTGCTCAGAGACTCAGCTATCACGATGATAACTTGTCCTCTTACTTCCGATCTGATTTCTTTGGGATTTGAAGATCCATTTGAATTTAAGTAAAATTCAGCAACTGGTTCTGTGTAAATCCGTTTTGGAAATACCTCCAGGAACTTCTTCAGCTTGGCCTGAGAAAGCTTTTCGACAATTATTCTACTGAGATGGGGAACTTTACAGGCTTGAAGGAATCTGGCTGGATTGAAAAACTTGTCTCTATCGAGCTTTTCACAGAAAGCTTTTGAGTCTTCTCTAGACTGTCGGAAATTGAATCTTCTACGAGTTGGGTTTTGAGCCATGATTTTTTGAAGAGAGAATAATTTGAGAGGCTGAGAAATTAATGTTTCAGGGCTGAAGGGTTTTGTTTTTTATGAGAGATAGATGGGAAAAGATGAATCTTCAGTAAAAATCGGGAAGCTTATCTCGAGTATTCAGCCGTCTTATTTATATAGAGAGATTGGGCTCATCCAACGGTTATGTCACTTCATATGCCCAAATTCAACGGTCGGATTAATTCAATCGACCCGTCGATTGGCTTTTCATTTCTATCCGTTGGGGATAAATGAGGAGAGAGAGAGAAAAAGTTCAACGGTAATATTTGAGTGACATGTGTTTTTAGCATTCCTAATATTGAAATTTTTGAACTTATCTTTTCTCTCTAGCAGTTTCTCCTTAGCTTGAAACTGATTACGTCATCAGTTGGCTTCCACTGTAACTGATGATCTTTCGGTTGATCAGTTCCAACTGAGATGTCTTCTCATTAGTTCCGAACTAGTCTTGACTGCATGAATCTTCATTCAGCTGTTTCTCAGTGCAGCTGTTCTCCTTCAGGATGTCTTTTGAGCTGATATCTCTTTTTGAGTTGATTCCAGTTCCTATGATTCCTTCATCAGTTTGATCAATTTGCAGCTGGTATGTTCTTCATAGTTGACTGGATCATCAGTTTGAGTGATTGAACTGATGATTTAGTTGAGCTCATGGGGTAAACTGATAATCTCCAGTTTACTTTTCTCTCCACAACTTCTTGCTTTTACTTCAAACTTGTGGCTTATGTGTCCAATTGATCAGTTTAAAGACTTTTCAGCTATGGGTTACTCATTCAGATGAGTTGAAACCTTTCGGTTCAGTTACTCTCTTCAGCCGGAATGGGTTCTTGGCCTTTTTCTTCCTGTTGATCATCTTCGTGTTTTGACGCTAGCTCAAGTAAACCCAATTGTATGCATAGCTCTATAAACCATGCTTCAGGCAATGGTTTGGTGAAGATCTCAACTATCTGCTTCTCCGTGTTGACATATTTGATGCATATGTCCTTCTTCTCGATGTGATCTCTGATGAAGTGATGTCTTATATCAATGTGCTTGGTTCTTGAATGTAGAACTAGATTTTGAGATATTGCAATTGCACTGTTGTTGTCATAGAAGATAGGGACTTCTTCAGTTTCAACTTTGTAGTCCTTCAACTGTTGCTTCATCCAGAGTATCTAAGCACAGCAGCTTGCCGCAGCTACATATTCTGCTTCAGTTGTTGACGTGGCAACTGAGTGCTGCTTCTTACTAAACTAAGATATCAGTTTGCTTCCCAGAAACTGACATGTTCCACTGGTACTTTTTCTGTCGATCTTGCATCCATCAAAGTCTGAATCTGAATAACCAATTAGACTCAAACTGTCATCTCTGGGATACCATAGTCCAAGATTTATGGTTCCTTTGAGATATTTGATAATCCTCTTAGCTGCTTCAAGGTGGCTTTTCTTTGGATTGGCTTGAAACCGTGCGTATAGACCGACTGAATAAGAGATGTCTGGCCGGCTAGCTGTTAAGTAAAGTAGCGACCCAATGATTCTTCAGTAATATGTTTGGCTAACTGATTCTCCTTCTTCATCCAGAGTTAGCTAAACTGATGTATTCATAGGAATCTTGAAAGTTTTTCCTTTACTAACACCAAACTTCTTGACTAGCTCCTTGGTGTACTTGGCCTGGCTGATAAAGATCCCATCTTTCAGCTGCTTTACTTGGAGTCCTAGGAAGAATGTCATTTCTCTCATCATGCTCATCTCAAATTCACTTTGCATTAGTTGAGCGAATCGGGTACATAGATCTTTGCTTTTTGATCCAAAAATTATGTCATCCACATAAATTTGAACAATTAAGATCTCAGTTGATCGTTCTATTCGGAATAGAGTTCGATCAATGACTCCCTTTTGAAATCCATTTTTTAGCAAAAATGTTGTGAGAGTTTCATACCACGCTCTGGGAGCTTGTTTGAGTCCGTAGAGGGTTGTTGGTCCCGGGTGAATCGATATCAGTTTAGAGGGGGGGTGAATAAACTGATTAAAATTTTTACTTCAAATACGGAATATTAGGGCCCTTTGACTCGCTTAGTGAAACTTATCTATGTACAAACTTATTGAACAGTTAAGACAGTTTAAGTGCAGCTTGTGTGATATTGTGTGCAGTTCAAAGATATGCAATGATCAAAATAGCACAACACACAAGCGATTTATAGAGGTTCGAAGTCTCAAACTTCTACGTCCTCTCTTCCTTCCGCAGAAGGGCAACTTCACTATATAACTTGAGTTTCTTTAAAAATTATACAATGAAGGATAGTTGGCTGAACCTGGTAACTACTCGCTACCTCAGCGGTCGACGGCTCACACTTGAAGTCCCTAACTGCTCGCTAGGAAGGTAGGTGCTATTGTTGTCTTTACAAGGTTTTAGATCTCTTTCTATCTTCAAGAGATTAGTCTTGAACAGGGGTTATCAACTGATGTGCTCCTTCAATTGAGCTGAGTAGTTGATCGTGTTCTTGCTGAAACTGAGAAGACTGCCCTAGCTGGATTGTTAACAGCTGGCTGATTATCTTGACTCTGTGAAATTCTTCTTCTCAGTTGAACTCTCGCAGTTTATATCAAATGCTGAACTTGAGCTTGAGTGGGAGGGAGAAAGAAAAGCTCTTGTTTATATATACGAAAGTTATGTAGGCGAAGGATTCTTCTTGGTTCTGCACAAAGTTATTTTAAACTTTGATTCACTTGTCTTTTATAGAGGAGTGATTTTATGACCGTTGAGTTCCATTGTCCATTGATCGGTGGCTCTGTTGGCTCATCAATGGAGGATGATCACTTGGAGCTTTTGGTTGAAGTAGCCGTTACTCTGCCAATCGATATTCATTGGATATTTAATTCCAGGATCTTTGTTGAAGCATTTATTCCAAGATTCGGTGGTTTGAGTAATAAACTCTAGGGTTCTCTGGCTTCAGCTTTCTTGGCAGTTCTGAGTTCCAGTTCGCAGTTCTGGACTTGTCAGCTCAGTTCAGTTATTGCTCCAGTTGGTAGTTCCGAGCTTGTCAATTGAGTTTGACTATTGCTCCAGTTGGCAGTTGTAAGCTTGTCAGCTGAGTTTGACTATTACTCCAGTTGGCAGTTGTGAGCTTGTCATCTGAGTTTGGCTATTGCTTCAGTTGACAGTGGTGAGCTTGTCAGCTGAGTTTGACTGTTGCTCCAGTTTGGTAGTTCTGAGCTTTGTTTCTTCAGTTCAATTGTTCTCAAGTTCTTAACTATCTTTTTCAGCTTGACTGATTTCACTTGAGCCTTCTTGTCAGCTTGATTAATTACAAGCTGGCTGACTACAGTTCTGGCCTTCAGCTGATCTGTCTTGTTTACTTCAGTTTGGTCATCAGTTGGATATTTCCAGTCTTCAATCTAAACTGATCTCTTATCAGTTCCTTTAGTTGACTGTTTTCTCCCTCAGTTCAGCTGACTTAGTTGTCAATTTGTCTCGACTGATTCGACTTCTTGACTTCTCAGTTGAGTTGACTTCTGACTGAATGATGTATCCTTCAGCTTGCAGACCATACTCTTGATTGGTTGACTTTTACTTTGTTTGATTTTCTTTTTGATGATGCCCTGGATTGATCAGCTCCGATTTGTAACTTGCATTTTAGTCATTTTTTCATAAATAATTTTGACATCTCATCAAAACCTAATCTAGGGGTTCCTTGATAGTTTTTCCTAACAATTTCCCCCTTTTTGATGATGTCAAAACTTTGTTGATGATGATGGAAAAAATGCAAGTGTAGCAAGTTTGCTTAAGTAGTTTCATAGCAAATT
This sequence comes from Perilla frutescens, assembly GCA_026008535.1. Lineage (NCBI taxonomy): Eukaryota > Viridiplantae > Streptophyta > Magnoliopsida > Lamiales > Lamiaceae > Perilla > Perilla frutescens. The sequence continues at coordinate 63,922,023 of BRKX01000003.1, read as the reverse complement.
CAGAGCAAGTTTGAGAGAAAATTTGATTCATGATTTTCATTCAAGAATCAGAGCATTTGTTATTAGCATTTGTCATTCATGCTGTCATTTAGGCATTTAAGATATGGATGAAATTCAAGTATTAGAACAATTAGACTTCAAGTTTCAGAGCATTCTCTCATTCTCTTACTTTGGGCATGCTTTCATTCCAGTATTAGAGCATTTTTATTCAAATATCAGAGCATTCAACCATTTTTCATTCAAGTATTAGAGCATTATCAGAGCATTCAATTTAATCAGACTTGAAGTATCAGAGCATGAGCATTATAAGCATGATCGAGATGTATATTATATATTCACTTTAAAGCATATTATATTTTCAAGAGTAGTTAAAACTACTAATCTACTCCCTGAAAATTGCTCCTTTTCTTTCTACTCAATTTTCCTCTTTCTTGGACTCCTTGTATTCTCCATGCTTTCCCCTGAAGCTGATCTTCCCCCTCATGATGAATTTCTCTTTGAATTTGATCCCAAAAAGTTAAGCATCTATGATCTATCTGTCCTTCTTCCCCCCTTTTTGGCATCATCCAAAAGGTGGAATGGATTGCATGATGGTAGTGACAAGCTTGGCAGGAAGGTGAATGCAGTTGCCATATTGTCATCATGAATTGAGGGAACTGAAGGAATTTACATGGGTGAGGAGAGCCATGCATAGACTTCTTCAGTTGTCATGAACTGACCTTGAGCAGAGGAGAGAGAGACTTCTTGTTCTCTGAAGTTCATCGAGGCCAAGTTGTTGAAGATCTCATCGGTTGAAGGAATGAGTGGATCATCAATGAACGGTGTGCATGAGGAGTTGGCCGGTTCATTGTCGGGAAGAGGAGCATCGGCTGGTATGCTCAGCTGGATTCGCTTGATCATCGAATCCATTATCTCTGAAAGCATTGGTGGCGAGGAGAGCGGATGATTAATCCAGTTTCTACTCTATGTTCCTTCGTTAATCCAGAAGGTGGAGCCACGGGTACGGATGAGGTGGAACATGGGTGACTCATCTAGTTGAAATCACCATATGTGGTACTGCAGGTACCGCCACAGTTGGTCGAAGAGAGAGGAGTCTGTGTCCTCAACGAGACCGAAACAACTTCTCAGCTGATTATCGAGAACTGCTTCAAACTCAACCTCAATGGAGTCACGTTGGACTAACGGTAGAGGTTGAGAGCTGGCTGATATTGTAGGCTGATCACTCAGCCTTGAAAGAGGTTCGCTCTCAATCATCAACTCTCTTTCCTCAGAGGAGCTGACGGGTGCCTCCAAAGGTGCCTTTCCACAACCTGAGTTGGAAGGCCCTTATCGACGGGAACGCTTTGGGATCAGATGGCAGTAGATAGTGGGGAGCATGTCCCTTCTTTTGAGTGGTTCGCCAGTTGGGATGACCTCATCAAACTGGTTTTGAATGATATGGCTTATGCGACTCATAAACCCGATCTTCTCGCGAAATGAGCTAGTTGATGGGTCATATGCTGCTCGCTCTACATTAGCTCGCAGTTAAGCAAGGATGAAAGAGGCCCAGTCGGCTTTACATCTAAAGTAGAGAGCGCCTGTGAGATGGGCTTTGATGTCCGAGAATTGGACTGTCTCAAAGTTGCCATGTAGAATATGACCGGTGATATCTAAGAGTTGGAGGATATCATTGAGCATACTCTCCTTCAGCCTGTGGGAACAGTCATGGTGGCAAACGTGAGAAAGCTTCCAAGCATCCCATAGTGCGTATTTGTAGGGCAATTGCAGGGTCATGACATCTGGACCGTCGCTTGGAAGATGAAGGGTAGACATCATCGTCCCTTTTGTCACTGTGATCGTCTTGTTCCGGACAGTTGAAATGATGTTGTCGCCGGAGATTGTTACGTTGTAGTAGAATTCCGCAACATGGGAAGGTAAGTGCTTGAGCGGCACGATTGTCAAAAATGACAGCAGGCCAGTTGCCTCCAATGGCCTATAGATGCTTTGAAATGTGTCTGCGCCAAGACGTACGTTAAAATACTCTAGACTTAGAGTCTTATCTTTCTTCAGCTTCTTAATAAGTAGATTTGTATCTACCGTCTGAAATGGGGGCTTCATATCTGCAAAAAAGATGCTGTTTTAGTTTTTGAGGAGAGAGAGAAGACTAGCAGATGATCAAAGCAAGAGATAGAAAGAGTTTGCAGATGATCGGAGCCTTCATCTTTGTGCACATATTTATTTAGCTTTGCATGCAGGAATTGAGGGCACTCGATTGCTTTTCTTAGCTGATCAGCCATTTGATTTGATGGAGGATTAGCTGAATTAATGAGGCTTACATCGTAACCGTTTGATGAAAAAGTAACTTTATGATCTTGTGGCTGAGAAGTAGCAACTCTGAAAATGGGGTAGTTGCCATAAATAGCAAAATATTTTTTGCAGATCTTGCTATTTATATCTCAGTAAAAAATTATATTTTCTTTTTTTAATTTTGAAGAGTTGATTTAATATCAATGCAGAGATATTAATTGCAGCATTGTGAGATAGAACCCTATTTTCAAATTGTAACCGTTGAGTATAATATAAGAAATTTCATAATCGCAACGGTAAGAATGTAATTATGATAAGCTTTGAAAAATTAAAAAAACTTATCCGGATTCAGTTGGGATACAGTCCAACTGATTGAATGCTTCGGTGGTTGAATGATCAGTTGAGTCTCGCTTCTCAATTGTCGCTGAAGAACTGGCTGAAGCTGAAGCGGTAACTGATCCTAACTGATCAGTTACTTGATCAGTTTGCTTGACTTTTAGTAGACAGTTTTCGCTTCTTGAAGGGCATAGCTGGACTGGCTGCACTGCTTCCTTGGGATCAGTTGTGGTCTTTGGTAGTTCAAGCCTTGCAGTCCTCCGGGCTTGGGGAAGATGAAGCTAGATGGCAACTGACGAGTTTTTCATCCTTTGACTGAGGGATTGTACAGTTCCCTTTGGTGATGATCGAGACTGATCATTTTTCATAGGCAATTGCATGCCTTTTGAGCTAGATGTGAGCAGTGGAGTGACATAGCTCTTGGATAGGAGGCTTGGTGATGTGGCAGTATCTTCATCATTACTATCGCTCTCGTCAGTATGCCTTGGATTCTTCTGGGTAGCCACAACTTTAGTTTGTGAAAGATGTGGTTCTATCATTTCAACGACCGGTGGAGTTTGTCGGGATGGCTCAGTTGACTGACTTGATAGATTATTAAAGTTCAGTTTTCGACAAAGTGAGCCAGTTGGGCAGTTGACTGGTTGATCTGCAGTTCCAACTACTTGAGGCACGATGTTGGTCTTGATTTCTGCTAATAAGACGGTGGCTGGAATCTTGTTGACAAGCCGGTGATTCATGATGTGCTGGACTTGCACAATGGTTGGAGGGAATGGATTTAACGATCCTATCCATTTAATGCTCCATGTTTCTTCACGTTGCCAGTAGCTCATGCCATGAAAGGCAGTTAGCAGAAAGTGAGACTGGATAGACATAGAATATCTCCAGTTATACCAATAGAAGTATCGGTGGAGTTGTTTGAACAACTCTTGATTACGTTGTGCAATAAAGGCAAAGTAAGTGAGAAGGAGATTGGTCACTTCCTTTTGTGCACCTTTGACTGCATATTCACCACTATAAAATGTGCGAATATTCTCTTCAGTCAGCTGGAGAGGAGGGCATATACTTCTGAAGTAGTCCGCTCCGTAGTTTGGATGAGGGATTCCAATAAATGGAATAAGCTCATCTGGATCAGAGCAAACCTGGAAATCAACTGGTGATCCATTCTTTGATTTTGGAGACTGAACGGCGGTGGCAGTTGAGTTGCTCGAAGAGGGGTTGCTTGTCTTGGCCTTGGCTTTTCTCTTTTTCCTTAGTGACTGAAGATGAGTATTTCCTTTCTTGGGAATCCAGTCAGAGATAAGAACTGGTAGTGACTCATCATTTGGAAGCTTCAGCAGGTCTTCAAGCATTTTACTCATTCTTAGAACAAGTCCAACCTTGGACTCAAATTTACCAGAGTTCTTTGAGTTAGAGGCCTTGATGACTTGATGCTTGAATTGTTGGAAGATAAATTCTGCCCAGTTTGTTTGTCGTCCTTCAGCAAGGTGAATCATAGCCTTGTATCTCTCTTGGGTGAGGTGACTCAGGCTTCCAATGGCCCCGAACATCATCTTGTTCATTATGTCAAGTAGAACTCCATACTCAGGCTTTAGGGTAGTTTTAGCGGTTGTAAAACTGAATAGCTTGTCACAGGTTGAAGCTTTCCATTTTCTCCAGTATGACTCTGCAGATTCCTTTAGATCTTGAATGGATGAACCTTCCTGTGGGAGTTGGAACACTTTTGCAATTGTCCTTTCAGTGATTTGAAGTGGTCGTCCTTGAACGACTGATGACACTATCTTTCCATCTGCAGATAATTTTGCTTGAAGCAAAAATTCACTCACCAACTTTTGTCTAAAGAACTTTGGTGGTGTTTCCAAGTAGTAAAGAATTTCTGTCTTATGAAGATTTGACAGAAGGATTGGGTTGTTTGATTATTCTAGAATCAATTGAAATTTCTTCCTTTCAAGGAATTTATCTCTCATAATCTGTTCCTTGAAGGAATTTGAAGATCTTGATAATTCGGCCATCTTTGAGGTTGGCTGAGATTTTGGGAATTTAAGATCTTTTGAGAGAGAGAGTTTTTGAGATTGTAGAAGGAGGGGGCTTTTTTAGAGGTTTGAAAGAGAGGGGCTTTTTATAAGTGTTTGGACACGCTTATAGATCTGATGGTTGGAATGGTACTAGCCTCTAGTCTCTTTTGGTCGTTGGCAATTAATGACTTTCACACGTGTCATTGTTTTGCAACGGTCAAAATTTCAAAATAAATGTGAGGCTTAACATTTATTTGAAATAGAAAATAGACTTTTATAAATATATCAAAAGATATAATTACAAACTGATTAACAAGAAGTACACTTAGGGATTTTCTAATCAGGTTTAACTTGATCAGCCACTTAGTCCTTCTTGTGATCAGTTTTTCTTCTCTTGGCCTTTTTGGAGCTGTCTGGTATGTCCTCATTGGAGAAGACTTCCTCTGAGTTTTTTGTTCCAGTGTATGCTTCCAGTTGTATGATCGATTCAGAGAGCAGCTTTACCTGGACTTTCATGTTTTCGATCAATTTCTTGAATTGTTTTGACGCCTTGCCTGATTGCTGCTTCTTTGTTTGTTTGATATATCGTCGAGTCTTTTCTGCATTTGGCTGATGCTCTTCAGTCTCTTGATCTGTATCCAGCTGATGCTCTATACTTTGATAATTAGCAGCTGGTTTCTTAACTGTCTCAGATTGAGTTGGTGAAGCCGCTTTCTGCTCAGTTTGACCCTTTCTAGAGTCTTTTTTTATCATTATCTCTTTCGGTTGATGACTTGTATCCCTGGATCATGCGAAGGATATCATCTGAGTCGGAGTTTGATTGAACCTCTGACTCCACCATTGTAGCTTTTCCTTTATCCCTTGTTATTGGAGTAGATGGGATTAGCTTCTGCCTCAATTTTGGTTGTGATTCTCTGATCGTTAGTGGAGGTAGTGCAGTTGTATTTATTCTGGGGATAAAGTCATCAGGATCAATCTGTTGAGGATGAGTCTCCTTAATCATCTCATCAGAAAGAAGGTACTCCAGGATGGAGTTTACTCTGTTGAGAAAGTTCATCTTTTGTGGAAAGCGCCCTGAGCTTTTGGTTCCAGTTTCCACATTGTCCACAAGCTTCTTTAATTGTCGAAAGAAGTATAGAGACCAGTTGACTCTCTTTTCTTCCCAGATTGCATTGCAGATTCTGTACTTTATTTCTGACATGCTGGATTGATCTTCACATGATGCTATCATCATTCTCGCAACCACGGCTACTAGTACTTGAAATTCTTTTCCAAAGTTGAACACATAATGGTTGATGTGATATCTTCCCTCAAAGTGAATCATTGTCCATCTGTCGTAGCAGTCTTTAGCATCAACTTCTATTTCTTCAACATTATCTCCTTCATCTGGGAGATCAAATACCCTTTTTAACACTGATGGAGTGATTGTGATTTCTTGCCCTCGAACTTCTGTTTTGAATTTAATAGGGTTCTCTATGCTCGTTGAGTTGAGAAAAAACTCGGCAACTGCCTTTGGATATATCTGAGCGGGTATACCCTCAGTGAATGTCTTCAGCCTAGAATTTTCAATTGACTGAATGATTCCTTCACAATAGCTGGGAATATTGGAGAATTTCCTGAAGTTGTCTCTGTTGAGTATCTTGTCATGATACAGATCCTTGCAGAAGACCGTGGAGTCTTCCCTGGTGACTTTGAAATTGAACTTCCTTCGATGAGGATTGGTTGAGAATAGAGTCATGATTTACGAAGGTGTAATTTTAGGGGTGGGGAGGTAATCTGGAAGGCTTTGAGCTCTGGATGGAGATGAGATAAAAAAGTCAGTAGTATAAGGTGTGAAACTTATCTTGAAGACTTAGCCAACCTTTTTATAGAGAGATTGGGCTCATCTAACGGTTGTGTCGCTTCATATGCCTAATTTCAACGGTCGGATTAAATCAATCGACCCGTCGATTGGCCTTTCAATTATGTCCGTTGGGGATAAATGAAGGAGGAGAGAGAAAGTTCAACTGTAATATTTAAGTGACACGTGTTTTTACCGTTTTCACTATTGAAATTTTTGAACTTATCTTTTCTCTCTGGCAGTTTCTCCTTGGCTTGGAACTGATTACGTCATCGGTTGGCTTTGACTATAACTGATGATCTTTCTGTTGATCAGTTCCAACTGAGATGTCTTCTCATCAGTTCCGAACTTGTCTTGACTGCTTGGACCTTTATTCAGCTGCTTCGCAGTTCAGTTGGTTTCCTTCAGCTGGTCTATCTCCTTTTGAGTCGACTACAGTTCCTATGATTCCTTCATCAGTTTGATATATTTGCAGCTGGTATGTTCTGCATAGCTGACTGTATCATCAGTTTGAGCGATTGAACTGATGATTTAGTTGAGCTCATGGGGTAAACTGATCATCTCCTGTTTGCTTTTCTCTCCACCGCTTCTTGCTTTTACTTCAAACTGATGGCTCATGTGTCCAACTGATCAGTTTCTCACTTTTTTGGTTCAGTTCCTCTCTTCAGCTGGAATGGATTCACGACCTTTTTCTCTCAGTTGATCATCTTCATCCTGTGATCCTTGCTCAAGTAGTCCCAGCTGTATGCATAGCTCCATAAACCTTGCTTCAGGCAATGGTTTTGTGAAGATATCAGCTATCTGCTTCTCCGTGTTGACATATTTGATGCATATGTCCTCCTTCTCGATGTGATCTCTGATGAAGTGATGTCTTATGTCAATGTGCTTGGTTCTTGAATGTAGAACTGAATTTTGAGATATGGCAATTGCATTGTTGTTGTCACAGAAGATAGGGACTTCTTCAGTTTCAACTTTGTAGTCCTTCAACTGTTGCTTCATCCAGAGTATCTGAGCACAGCAGCTACATATTCTGCTTCAGTTGTTGACGTGGCAACTGAGTGCTTCTTCTTACTAAACCAGGATATCAGTTTGCTTCCAAAAAACTGACATGTTCCACTAGTGCTTTTTCTGTCGATTTTGTATCCACCAAAGTCTGAGTCTGAATAACCGATTAGACTCAAACTGTCATCTCTGGGAGACCATAATCCAAGATTTATGGTTCCTTTGAGATATTTGATAATCTTCTTAGCTACTTCAAGGTGGCTTTTCTTTGGGTTGGCTTGGAACTGTGCACATAGACCAACTGAATAAGAAATGTCTGGCCGACTGGCTGTTAAGTAAAGTAGCGACCCAATGATTCCTCTGTAATATGTTTGGCTAACTGATTCTCCATCTTCGTTGAGAGTTAGCTGAACTGATGTGTTCATAGGAATCTTGAGAGTTTTTCCTTTGTTTACTCCAAACTTCTTTACTAGCTCCTTGGTGTACTTTGCCTGGTTGATAAAGATCCCATATGTCAGCTGCTTCACTTGGAGTCCTAGGAAGAATGTCATTTCTCCCATCATGCTCATCTCAAATTCGTTTTGCATCAGTTGAGCGAATCGGGTGCATAGATCTTTACTTTTTGATCCAAAAATTATGTCATCCATATAAATTTGAACCATTAAGATCTCAGTTAATCGTTCTATTCGGAATAGAGTTCGATCAATGACTCCCTTTTGAAACCCATTTTTCAACAAAAATGTTGTGAGAGTTTCATACCATGCTCTAGGAGTTTGTTTCAATCCATAGAGAGCTTTCTTTAGTTTGAAGACCTGATCACCAATTTCTAAGCCTGGCGGTTGCTCGACATACACGTCCTCCTTGAGCATTCCTTGAAGAAAAGCACTCTTGATATCCATTTGGTAGACTGTGAAATTGAAGTGAGCTGCATAGGCTAGGAACAATCTGATGGTTTCCAATCTTGGAACTGGTGCGAATGTCTCATCAAAGTCAATCCCTTCACTTTGTGAGTATCCTTTGGCTACCAGTCTAGCCTTGTTCCTTGTCATCACTCCTTGTTCATCCTGTTTGTTGCGAAAAACCCATTTTGTACCAATGACCTTCTGGGTCTTTGGTCTATCAACAAGAAACCATATGTCATTTCTTGTGAACTGATTCAGTTCTTCTTGCATGGCCATGATCCAGTCTGAATCTTCTAAGGCTTCCTTGACGTTTGCTAGTTCAGTTTGAGATATGAAGCATGTGAATAGTGCATGCTCAGTTGAACTTCTGGTTTTGACTCAACTTCTTGGATCACCAACTATCTTGTCAGTTGGATGGCTTCGGAGCCATTTGGGCAAGATAGCTTCAGCTGGATCTTTAGCTGGCTCTTCAATGGTGACGTCATCAGTCGCCCTTTCATCAGTTGGTTCGGTATTTTCATCAGTTCTTTCCCTTGTTACAGTTGTGGGGTTTATGGTCTCAGCATGATTTGTGTCTTCATTGACCATATTGTTCTCAACTGGTTTAGTACCAGTTTCATTGCCTTCTTCTAGTGAAACTTCAAGCCGCTCTGGAACAATGTGAGCCATATAGTCCTGCGAGTTCTCAGTTTCACTAGGTAGTTCTTCAACAGATGTGTTTATTCTCTCTTTATTCCTGTACTCATTAGCAAATTCATCAAATACCACATGACATGTTATTTCCACAACAAGAGTTCATTTATTGAACACTCTGTAAGCTTGTGCATGAGAAGAGCTATATCCAAGAAATATTTCCTCATCAGCTTTAGCACTAAAAGCTTTCAATTGAGTCTTGCCATTGTTGTTAATATAACATTTACAGCCAAATATTTTAAAATATGAGATAGAAGGCTTACGACCCTTATATAGTTCATAGGGTGTTTTGTCATGTGTAGCTATAATGGCATTTCAATTTTGAGTATGGCAAGCTGTGTTGACTGCTTTAGCCTAGTACCTTTCAGCTATGTTGGCATCAGCTATCATTGCTCGAGCTGCTTCTTCGAGCTGATCATTTGTTGATTCACAAATTCAGTTCCATTATCGGAATGAATCCTTTGAACTGATCTTTCCTTTTCAGTTTGTAGCCTTCTGATCATCGTTGTTAACTTGTCATAAGTTTCATCTTTGCTCCTCAAGAATTCCACCCATGTATATCTTGAGAAATCATCAACTACTACGAGAGTGAATCATTTGCCCTTTGGAGTTTGTGGTCTAACTGGACAAAATAAATCCATATGTAGCAGTTGGAGACAATCAGTTGTTCTTGGTGGGTGACTCTTATTCTTAAATGATGATTTCACCTGCTTCCCTTTTTGACATGGCCCACATACGCCTGTTTTCTTGTATATTTCCTTGGGAAGCCCTTCAACTAGCTCTTTCTTGACTAGGTAGTTGATTGTTTTGAAGTTGAGGTGATTCAGTCATCGATGCCATAGCCAGCTTGCTTCAGTTGATCCTTTTGAAAGGAAGCAAGCCTCTGAGTAGCCGGTTGACCAGTCAACAATGTACATGTTGCCTCTTCTTATGCCAGTGAGAAGAATTACTCCACTTGACTTGTCTGTTATGCTGCAGGAGTCTTTAGTGAAGTCAACTGACTATCCATTATCGCACAGCTGGCTGATGCTAAGTAGTTTGTACTTCAGTCCATCCACGTGGGAGACTCCATTTACTACTACTTTTCCCTTGACTACGAACCCTTCTCCAATGGTTCGGCTTTTGGAGTTGTCTCCAAATGTGACAAGTGGACCCTTGATTTTTTAATAACCGTCGAGATCTTCTCTGTCTCCGGTCATGTGCTTGGAGCACCCGCTATCTAGATACCAAATGTCTTTGACTTTCTTCGTAGATAGGATGCTCTTGTCCTGCAAAAACAAGGATTAACATTTAGGGACCTGTTTTATATCGGGTCCTTGTTGATTCATCAAGCTTTTTGGAATCCAAACTTGCCAAACTTTTGGCTTCTTATCATTCAGAGATCCAACTGACTTGGATCGCCTAATCAGTTTAGATTTTCTCTCAACTCTTCTATTCTGATTTGAATCAGTTGAGTGATACATGCATTAAGAGTTAGTTGGATAAAACAGTTCAACTAAAATGCTTTGGTCTTGAGACCTTTGAGTTCTGTGATCAGACCAGTGCTTTGTATGTTTCCAGTTTATTGGAATGAACCTTTTTGGCTCATTTCTGGAATCTAGGTACTCATTATAATGATGGTAAGGTTCAAACGAATTTCTTTGATCTCTCCTATAGGTGTTCTGATTGAACTTCTTGGTAGGATAGGCTTGAGATCCAAACTGATTTTTCTTCCTAAAGAGGGTTGATCTATCAGTTTGTCTTGAGAGCATTCTTTGTTGAGATAATGGTCTTTGTTGAAATGGAGGATTTGAATGAGTAGATTGACTTGAGTGAACTGATGATTTTGTCTGGAAATTGGGCTTCAGTTGGCTTGGTGTTTTTGTTTGGTAAAACTGACCAAATTGTCTAGGCTGAGTTTGAGGATTTTTCAATATTCCTTTTCCTTTGGTTGACTCAGCTAGCTGATCATGAGATCTAGTGAACCCTTTTAGGATACCCTTATCACTAGGTTGGGCAACTGCTTTTCCCTTTTCTAGAGCAGTGAACTTGCTATATCCTAGTCCTGAGTTGCTAGTTCTTGTTGTTCTTTGATGATTTAATATCTCATCTAAGGTTTGAGTTCCCTTTTTGAACTTTACAGTTACTTTTTCTCTTTCATGAATCTCATGTTTGAGTTTTTAATTTTCAGCCTCTAGATCAGCAGTTCTCAATTTCAATTTCTCAAATTCTATAAATTGAGACTCAAGATAATTCAATCTTTCATGATTAATGCTAAGTTTTCGAACCTTATTTCTTAGTTCATCATTTTCATCTCTCAGTTCAACATGCAAGCAGGATATTGAAGCTAATTGGTCTTCTAGCATCATAAGTTTCATATCAAGTTCTTTACTAGAGACAATTGCTTCATTTATATGATAAAAAGAGGTTTGTGAATCAGGTGTACTAACCTCTTCATCATTGTCAGCCATGAGGCAGAATAGCGTTTCATCATCTGAACTGTAGCCGTCAGAATCAATTCCAGAAGGATAGTCTGAATCATCTAGCACGACATTCTCAAGGTTTGCAACTATTACTTTTCTTTTGAAGAAGCTTCTCCTCACCTTGGCTTTCTTGTCTTCAGGGAGTTCTGGACATTCAAATCTATAATGTCCTTGTTTGTGGCAGTGAAAGCATTCTCTAAGATTTTGGTTGCCACTCCTGAATGGTTCAGCTGACCGTTCAGCTGGTTGATGAGTTCTTTCATCTTTTGGGATTTCATCGGTTTAAGGTGGAACTGATTGTTTATCCCGAACTCTCTTCAACTTTTCTAGCAACTTGGTAACTGATTGGATTTGATCATTGATGTCATCAGTTAGATTCTCATTTTTTTCAGTTACTTCTCTTTTTCATTCAGTTGAAGATCCGCCTTGATGTTCTTTGGCTGGTGAGCTTCTAGGTCGGAAGTTGTTCCTTTCTCGAGTGTCTCTAAACCGGTTCCTTTCACTGTAGAAAGCTGCATCTTGACCTGACGATGTTGACGCTTTCTTCTTTCAATTTAGACTGTATGCATGAGCTTTGAGAGAACCAAATAGTTCCCTTGGAGTGATGCTATTTAGATTTCTTGATTCTTTTATAGCTATCACTTTCATATCCCATTCTTCAGTAAGATTATCCAATATCTTGGAATTCATCTCAGAATTGGGATAAATCCTCCCGAGGTTGTTCATCTCACTGATGATGCCCAGAAATCTGGTTTCAAGTCTTGAGATCGACTCCTCTGGCTGCATTTTGAAGGATTCATATCTGTCGACCGCCAGTTAGAACTTGTTTCCTTTTATGGCTTCAGACTCTCTGCATAGATCTGCTAGTAGGTCCCATATCTCCTTGGCAGTTGTGCAGTTCTTTGTGTCCTTCATTCTGTCTTCATCTAGAGTTTGGAATAATGTGGCTTGAGCAACGAACTCTAGATTTTTTAGCTTCTTCTCTTCGCTGGTGAGAAAATTAGTTGGCTTTAGAATCCTTGCTGGTTGATTGATATCAACTATGTGAGCATAATTGTCCATCATGATGATGATTGGACCATCTTCGATGACTTCCCACATATTCTCATGAATTAAGCAGAGATGACTTCATTCTCCTGCTCCAGTTATCATAGTTCTCAACTGAAAACAAAGGTAGCTTATGGTTTCCCATAGCTGAAATGTTAGCACAGATAAGTAGATCTGATTCAGTTGATCTGCAGAAACGGCTGATCTTTAGAATCAACCACTCTGATACCACTTGTTGGTCCTGGGTGAGTCGATATCAGTTTAGAGAGGGGGGTGAATAAACTGATTAAAACTTTTTACTACAAATGCGGAATATCAGGGCCCTTTGACTCGCTTAGTGAAACTTATCTATGCACAAACTTATTGAACAGTTAAGACAGTTTGAGTGCTGCTTGTGTGATATTGTATGCAGTTCAAAGATATGCAATAACCAAAATAGTACAGCACACAAGCGATTTATAGAGGTTCGAAGTCTCAAACTTCTACGTCCTCTCTTCCTTCCGCAGAAGGGCAACTTCACTATATAACTTGAGATTCAATACAAATTATATAATGAAGGATAGTTGGCTGAACTTGGTAACTGCTCGCTATCTCAGCGGGTCAACGACTCACACTTGAAGTCCCTAACTGCTCGCTAGGAAGGTAGGTGCTATTGTCATCTTTACAAGGTTTTAGATCTCTTTCGATCTTCAAGAGATTAGTCTTGAACAGAGGTTATCAACTGATGTGCTCCTTCAATTTAGCTGAGTAGTTGATCGTTCTCTTGCTGAAACTGAGAAGACTGCCTTGGCTGGATTGTCAACAGCTGACTGATTATCTTGACTCTGTGAAATTCTTCTTCTCAGTTGGACTCTCGCAGTTTCTATCAAATGCTGAACTTGAGCTTGAGTGGGAGGGAGAAAGAAAAGCTTTTGTTTGTATATGCGAAACTTGTGTAGGCGAAGGATTTTTCTTGGTTCTGCACAAAGTTATTTTAAACTTTGATTCACTCGTCTTTTATAGAGGAGTGATTTTATGACCGTTGAGTTCCATTGTCCATTGATCGGTGGCTCTGTTGGCTCATCAATGGAGGATGATCGCTTGGAGCTTTTGGTTGAAGTAGCTATTACTCTGTCAATCGATCTTCATTGGATATTTAATTCCAGGATCTTTGTTGAAGCATTTATTCCAAGATTCGGCGGTTTGAGCAGTAAACTCCAAGGTTCTTTGGCTTCAGCTTTCTTGGCAGTTCTGAGTTCTAGTTGGCAGTTCTGCACTTGTCAGCTCAGTTTAGTTATTGCTCCAGTTGGCAGTTCCGAGCTTGTCAGCTGAGTTTGACTATTGCTCCAGTTGGCAGTTGTAAGCTTGTTAGCTGAGTTTGACTATTGCTCCAGTTGGTAGTTGTGAGCTTATCAGCTGAGTTTGGCTATTGCTTCAGTTTACAGTCGTGAGCTTGTCAGCTGAGTTTGACTGTTGCTCCAGTTTGGCAGTTTTGAGCTTTGTTTCACCAGTTCGATTGTTCTCAAGTTCTCAACTATCTTTTCAGCTTAACTGATTTCACTTGAGCCTTCTTGTCAGCTTGATTAATTACAAGCTGGCTTACTACAGTTCTGGCCTTTAGCTGATCTGTCTTGTTTACTTAAGTTTGGTCATCAATTGGATACTTCCAGTCTTTAGTCTAAACTGATCTCTTATCAGTTCCTTTAGTTGAATATTTTCTCCCTCAGTTCAGCTGACTTAGTTGTCAGTTTGTCTCGACTGATTCGACTTCTTGACTTCTCAGTTGAGTTGACTTCTGACTGAATGACGTATCCTTCAGCTTGCAGACCATACTCTTGATTGGTTGACTTTGACTTTGCTTGATTTCCTTTTTGATGATGCCTTGGATTGATCAGGTCCGATCTGTAACTTGAATTTTAGTCAGTTTTTCATAAATAATTTTGACATCTCATCAAAACCTAATCTGGGGGTTTCTTGATAGTTTTTCCTAACAAGGGCTTTCTTCAGTTTGTAGACTTGATCATCAATTTCAAAGCCTGGCGGTTGCTCGACATACACGTTCTCCTTGAGCATTCCTTGAAGAAAAGCACTCTTGACATCCATTTGATAGACTGTGAAATTGAAGTGAGCTGCATAGGCTAGGAACAGTCTGATGGCTTCCAATCTTGCAACTGGTGCGAATGTCTCATCAAAGTTGATCCCTTCACTTTGTGAGTATTCTTTGGCTATCAGTCTAGCCTTGTTCCTTGTAATCACTCCTTGTTCATCCAGTTTGTTGTGAAAAACCCATTTTGTACCAATGACCTTCTGGGTTTTTGGTCTATCAACAAGAAACTATACATCATTTCTTGTGAACTGATTTAGTTCTTCTTGCATGGCCATGATCCAGTCTGAATCTTCTAAGGCTTCTTTGATGTTTGCTGGTTCTGTTTGAGATATGAAGCATGTGAATAGTGCATGCTCAGTTGAACTTCTGGTTTGGACTCGACTTCTTGGATAACCAACTATCTTGTCAGTTGGATGGCTTCGGAACCGTTTGGGCAAGATAGCTTCAGATTGATCTTTAGCTGGCTCTTCTGTGGTAACGTCATCAGTCACCCTTTCATCAGTTGGTTCGGCATTTTCATCAGTTCTTCCCCCTGTTTCAGTTGTGGGGTTTATGGTCTCAGCACGATTTATGTCTTTATTAACCATATTGTTCTCAACTAGTTTAGTACCAGTTTCATTGCCTTCTTCTAGTGAAACTTCAAGCCGCTCTGGAACAATGTGATCCACATAGTCCTGCGAGTTCTCACTAGGTAGTTCTTGAACTGATGTGTCTATTCTTTCTTTGTTCCTGTACTCATTAGCAAATTCATCAAACACCACATGACATGTTATTTCTACAACAAGAGTTCGTTTATTGAACACTCTGTAAGCTTGTGCATGAGGAGAGTTATACCCAAGAAATATTCCCTCATCAGCTTTAGCACTAAAAGCTTTCAATTGAGTCTTGCCATTGTTGTGAATATAACATTTACAGCTAAATATTTTAAAATATGAGATAGAAGGCTTACGACCCTTATATAGTTCATAGGGTGTTTTGTCATGTGCAGCTACAATAGCACTTCGGTTTTGAGTATGGCAAGCTATGTTGACTGCTTCAACCCAGTAACCTTCAGCTATGTTGGCATCAGCTATCATTGCTCGAGCTGCTTCTTTGAGTGTCCGGTTACGTCGTTCGGCTATACCGTTTTGTTGTGGAGTTCTTGCAGCTGAGTGTTCATGAGTGATTCCAAGCTGGTTGTGGAAGTTTATCATTCGCTGATTTACAAATTCAGTTCCATTATTGGAGCGAATCCTTTGAACTGATCTTTCGTTTTCAGTTTGTAGCCTTCTGATCAGCGCCGCTAGCTTATCATAAGTTTCTCTTGAGCTTTCTTGTCAACTTGACTAATCAGAAGCTGGCTGACTTCAGTTCTGGTCTTCAGCTGATCCCTTTTTGAACTTCAGAGTTACTTTTTCTCTTTCATGGATCTCTTGCTTGAGTTCTTGATTTTCAGTCTCTAGATCAGCAGTTCTCAATTTCAATTTCTCAAATTCTATAAACTGAGACTCAAGATAATTCAATCTTTCATGATCAATGCTCAGTTTCCTAACCTTATTTCTCAGTTCATCATTTTGAAGCTAATAGGTCTTCTAGTATCATAAGTTTCATATGAAGTTCATTACTAGAGACAGTTGCTTCATTTATATGATAAAAAGAGGTTTGAGAATCAGCTGTACTAACCTCTTCATCATTGTCAGCCATGAGGCAGAATAGTGCTTCATTGTCTGAGCTGTAGCCGTCTGAATCAATTCCAGAAGGATAGTCTGAATCATGTAGCACGGCATTCTCAAAGTTTGTAATCATTACTTTCCCTTTGAAGAAGCTTCTCCTCACCTTAGCTTTCTTGTCTTCAGGGAGTTCTGGACATTCAAATCTATAATGTCCTTGTTTGTGGCAGTGAAAGCATTCTCCAAGATTTCGGTTGCCACCCCTGAATGGTTCAGCTGATCGTTCAGCTAGTTGATGAGTTCTCTCATCTTTTGGGATTTCATCAGTTTGAGGTGGAACTGATTGTTTATCCCTAACTCTCTTGAACTTTTCTAGCAACCTGGTAACTGATTGGAGTTGATCATTGATGTCATCAGTTAGATTTTCCTTCTTTTCAGTTGCTTCTCTTTTTCGTTCAGTTGAAGATCCACCTTGATTTTCTTTAGCTGGTGAGCTCCTAGGTCGGAAGTTGTTCCTTCCTCGAGTGTCTCTAAACCGGTTCCTTTCACCGTAGAAAGCTGCATCTTGAGCTGACGATGTAGATGCCTCCTTCTTTCGGTTTAGACTGTACTCATGAGTTTTGAGAGAGCCAAATAGTTCCCTTGGAGTGATGCTATTTAGATTTCTTGATTGCTTTGTATCTATCACTTTCATATCCCATTCTTCAGTAACATTATCCAATATCTTGGAATTCATCTCAGAATTGGGATAACTCCTCCCGAGGTTGTTCATCTCACTGATGATGCCTAGAAATCTGGTTTCAAGGCTTGAGATGGATTCTTCTGACTGCATTTTGAAGGACTCGTATCTGTCAACTGCTAGTTGGAGCTTGTTTCCTTTGATGTCTTCGGACTCTTTTCATAGATCTGCTAGTAGGTCCCATATTTCCTTGGCAGTTGTGCAGTTCTTTGTATCCTTCATTTTGTCTTCATCTAGAGTTTGGAATAATACGGCTTGAGCAACGAACTCTAGATTTTTTAGCTTCTTCTCTTCACTGGTAAGAAGATTAGTTGGCTTTGGAATCCTTGCCGGTTGATTGATATCAACTATGTGAGCATCATTATCCATCATGATGATGATTGGACCATCTTCGATGACATTCCACATATTCTCATGAATTGAGCAGAGATGAGCCTTCATTCTCCTGCTCTAGTTATCATAATTCTCAACTGAAAACAAAGGTAGCTTATGGTTTCCCATAGCTGAAATGTTAGCACAGATAAGTAGATCTGATTCAGTTGATCTGCAGAAATGGCTGATCCTTAGAATCAACTGCTTTGATACCACTTGTTGGTCCCGGGCGAGTCGATATCAGTTTAGAGGGAGGGTGAATAAACTGATTAAAACTTTTTACTTCAAATGCGGAATAACAGGGCCCTTTGACTCGCTTAATGAAACTTATCTATGCACAAACAGTGTGATATTGTGTGCAGTTTAAAGATATGCAATAACCAAAATAGTACATCACACAAGCGATTTATAGAGGTTCGAAGTCTCAAACTTCTACGTCCTCTCTTCCTTCCGCAGAAGGGCAACTTAACTATATAACTTGAGTTTCTTTACAAATTATACAATGAAGGATAGTTGGCTGAACCTGGTAAGTGCTCGCTACCTCAGTGGGTCGACGACTCACACTTGAAGTCCCTAACTGCTCGCTAGGAAGGTAGGTGCTATTGTCGTCTTTACAAGATTTTAGATCTCTTTCGATCTTCAAGAGGTGAGTCTTGAACAGGGGTTATCAACTGATGTGCTCCTTCAATTGAGCTGAGTAGTTGATCGTTGTATTGCTGGAACTGAGAAGGCTACCTTGGCTGGATTGTCAACAGCTGGCTGATTATCTTGACTCTGTGAATTTCTTCTTCTCAGTTGGACTCTCGCAATTTCTATCAAATGCTGAACTTGAGCTTGAGTGGGAGGGAGAAAGAAAAGCTCTTTCTTGTATATGCGAATGTTGTGTAGGTGAAGGATTCTTTTTGGCAGAGTTGGTGTTTCTTTTTAAACTCTGAGTCACTCGTCTTTTATAGAGGAGTGATTTTATGACTGTTGAGTTCCATTGTCCATTGATCGGTGGCTCTGTTGGCTCATTTATGGAAGATGGTCTTTAATGATCACTTGGAGCTTTTGGTTGAAGTAGCGGTTACTCTGCTAATCAATCTTCATTGGATATTTACTTCCAGGATCTTTGTTAAAGCATTTACTTCGAGATTCGGTGGTTTGAGCAATAAACTCCAGGGTTCTCTGGCTTCAGCTTTTTGGCAGTTTTGAGTTCCAGTTGGCAGTTCTGGATTTATCAGCTCAGTTTAGTTATTGCTCCAGTTGGCAATTCTGAGCTTTTCAGCTGAGTTTGACTATTGCTCCAGTTGGCAGTTCTGAACTCGTCAGCTGAGTTTGACTATTGCTCCAATTGGCAGTTCTGAGCTCGTCACCTGAGCTTTGACTATTACTCCAATTGGCAGTTCTGAGCTCGTCAGCTGAGTTTGGCTATTGCTCCAGTTGGCAGTTCTGAGCTCGTCAGCTGAGTTTGGCTATTGCTCCAGTTGCCAGTTTTGAACTCGTCAGCTGAGTTTGGCTATTGCTCCAGTTAGCAGTTTTGAGTTCGTCAGCTGAGTTTGGGTACTGCTCCAGTTGGCAGATTGAGCTTTTATTTCTCCAGTTGGCAGTTTTGAGCTCATCAGCTGAGTTTGACTATTGCTCCAGTTGGCAGTTTTGAGCTCTTATTTCTCCAGTTTGACTGATCTCAAGTTCTTGGCTATCTTATCAGCTTGACTGATTTCTCTTGAGCTTTCTTGTCAACTTGACTAATCAAAAGCTGGCTGACTACAGTTCTGGTCTTCAGCTGATCTGTCTTGTTTACTTCAGTTTGGTCATCAGTTGGATACTTTCAGTCTTCAGTCTAAACTGATCTCTTATCAGTTCCTTTAGTTAACTCTTTTCTCCCTCAGCTCAGCTGACTTAGTTGTCAGTTTGTTTCGACTGATTCGACTTCTTGACTTCTCAGTTGAGTTGACTTCTGACTGGATGACGTATCCTTCAGCTTGCAGACCATACTCTTGATTGGTTGACTTTGACTTTGCTTGAGTTCCCTTTTGATGCCCTGGATTGGTCAGCTCTGATCTACAACTTGAATTTTAGTCAGTTTTTCATAAATAATTTTGACATCTCATCAAAACCTGATCTAGGGGTTCCTTGATAGTTTTTCCTAACAGTTTTCTTTCCAATCCTTAAAGTTTGACCCATTAAGCATAGGAATGTTGTTGGTGTTAGCAGAAATAGAAGTAGCAGACATCATAGCTGAACAGAGAACAAAAACCAAAATTAACTTTCATGCTCACATTAAACTGTATAATCATTATCAAATTAAAATAAGTTGATAACATCTCGACGCACAGGACACAACATTAATATCAAGTCTGTGGACAGTAATATAAATTTCCAAATGGATACCTCTGTGTGGTGATTAAATACTGACAATAAATCCTGTCAAACAATAGTTTTCATGTGGGCCGACATATTGTTTACATGGACAACCTCATAATTGTCACGCATTTATGACTACAGGTGTTTGTGTATTTTAACCAGATATTAACCTTCCTGTGGGCCGACTAATACCCGCATGAAGATACACTCACACAAACATCTAATATTTCCATGAATAAATCTACACAGAGAGGTCACTGTGGCGACTTCATGTTTCAATAAATTCACTTTAAATATCAGACAAATTAATAAGGAATATGAGATGCACCAAAATAATTTAAATTTTGATTGACTATTAAATTTTAATTCGGAGAAAATTGCCAAATTATCGAAATTAACTTCGACAGCCGTACCGAAAGTTTGAAATTAACTCAAACTTTAGCGCTTTCTAATTCGCATATATAAAGCTGATTTTTCCAGAAACATGATATGGCAGCAGAATTATATATATCATATGCTAGACTTCAACCAGATATTGAAAAAAATCCTCAATAATAAAAGCATTATCACCCACAGGTCATTGTAATAGATAAAATTACAATCTAACATAACTATTATCAATATAGTTCTCGATTTGTGTGAATGCAACATATCCAACTTTGAAATCATGAAACTAATACAGGTATACACAAAACTAAATAATCAAACCGATTAATCTAATTTCATGATTTCCGAAAATTCACGAATTCTGAAACATTTATGAATTTACAAACATCAGATTTTGAATTACCCGAATCCATAATTCATAATCACGATTAAAACATAAAACCTCGTATTTTAATAAAATCAATTATACCGTACCACCTGAATCCATAACCGAAATCGAGATTCACCAAAATCCAAAATTCAAGATTTATTAATCTTTATTTACAGATCTCAGAGAATCATACATGCCATATGTGGTTTAATTTTCTAAGCAGGGAGCTGAACTGTAGAACTGCTTGGTTGAGCATTGAACTGAACTGCTCTTGAGTCAGCTTCTTCGCCTGCTTCAGTTCCAATCAGTTCCTCACAAGGAACTGTGTGGGTTAGTTCGTCTTTCTCCATGCTGTCTTGATAGGCAAGTTGATCATCCTTTTGAGCTAACTGATCAGCTGACTAGTCAGTCTCAGCAGATTCTGAATCAGCTAGTGGAATGGATGAGGTGGCTCCTTTATCAGCAGTTGGCTCTTGGGAAGGATCGATTTGGGGTTTCAACTTTCGCTAAGTGAGGAGATATCTCAGAGTGAAGTTCTCTCATTACTTCATCAATGAGATCATCCACTGGAGCGAATGTTTGATCTCTTTCTGCAGTTGATGGCTGTCCAGACTGATGGCTTTGTGATTTCTTCATCAATTCATTGAATAGCCATTTGTGTTGAACATGAGAATGTGTCCATCTTTCTTGTTCTTTTTCTGTAGTGATGTTGGGCAGTTTTAAGCCTTTAAGCTTGCACATTTCATCAAAAACATCTTTCATCGAGCCTTCTGATAGATTTGAGCATTCTTTTCTCAGTTGTAGCTGCCTCATAAGATGTTTGCCCTTAGTGATTCCGGCATTCTCACTGTCCGTCCACCATAGGCTCCATTCTTCTTCTCGCCTCCAGAAGCTCATTCCATGGAACGTGAGCAATGAGAGGAAGGGTACTGACGAATACACATGTCTCAACAAAAATCAGTAGATGTACCTGGTCAAAGTGTGGAAGAGTTCTTCATGGCCAGTTAGTTCCTGGGAGTAGTGTTGAGCCATATGTTTTTGTGTTATCTCAGCAGCGCGTTTTTTCACGGACTTTCCCTGTGAGTAGGCTCTTATGTTTCATTCAACTTGAGCCATTGGGGGGCATGTCATTTGAAAATAGTCTGCCCCAGCTCCGTCGTGAGGAATTCCTCTTGTAGGGATAATGTCTTCTGGGTTCTCACATGGAGCCATATCCTCAATAGTTAGATTTGGTGGAACTGTTGGATCTGGCATGGGACTTGATTCCTTTCTCTTCTTGGATTTGGAAAATAAGACTCCTCTCCTTTTTGTTTGACCAGCTTGCTTCCTTTTTGAGGCTGATCTGGTAGATGCTCGTCTGGCTGATTGTCCAATGATGTCAGCTCTGGTGGCAACTGAGCTTTGTTGCCTGTATCTCTGGGCTATAGGGATGTCATCATCAGAGCTGTTCTGGGAAGTACCTGTGATCTGTTCATTTCCCTTGTCTTCAGTTGCAGGTTTTTTCTTCTTAGGCTGATCAGCTTGGTTAGGGTCAATTTCCACGATCTTAAGTGGTTTTGAAATAAAGTCATTGCTGACTATGCTTTTAAACTCTGTTTCCTCTTTCATCCAAGAAAACTGCTTCTCCAGAATTATGCTGACCTGACTGACGTACCCAATTCTTTGTGGGAATTTTTTATCATCCCAGTGGCTCTCAATGATATCAACATATCTCTTCAATTGATCAAAAAAATACTGTGCCCAGTTGATCTCCATTCGGTTGTAGATGGTGGCGCAAATCTTGTATTTAGTTTCTGACATTTCAGAATGACTGCCAGTGGTTCCTACCATTATTTTTGAGGCAATGGCAGCTAGCACCTGATATTTATCTTGAAATCTTGAGATGAGGTGATTACTTTTATACGGTTGAGTTTCGCCTTCCTTCTTCCAAAAGTCATAAGCCTCCTGAAAGCTGATTTAAACTTCTTCCAACTTGAGTCCTTTGTTGGGTAGTTTGAACATGTTGCTTAGAGATCCAGCTATTATGATGATCTCCTGTCCTCTCACTTCAGACCTAATTTCCTTGGGATTTTAGGAACCATTTGAATTTAGGAAGAATTCAGTAACTGGTTCCGCATAAATACGTTCTGGAAACTCTTCCAGAAATGTCTTCAGCTTTGCCTGAGAAAGCTTTTCAATGATGATTCCACTTAGAGGGGAAGCATTGCAGGCTTAAGTGAATCCAGCTGGGTTGAAAAATTTATCTCTGTCGGGTTTTTCACAAAATACTTTTGAGTCTTCTCCAGACTGACGGAAATTGAATCTCCTACGAGTTGGGTTTTGAGCCATAATGCTTCGATGAGAGATTAATTTGTAAGGCTGATGAATTGATCTTTGAAGGCTGAGGAGTTTTACTTTAGCTCAGAGAAGGGAGAGAGGGAGAGAGAGATAAGTCGGCAGTAAAAGTGAGAAGCTTATCTCGAGTATTCAGTCGTCTTATTTATATAGAGAGATGAGGCTCATCCAACGGTTGGGACATTTCGTATGCCTAAGTTCAACGGTCAGATTAATTCAATCGACCCGTCGATTGGCCTTTTGATTCTATTCGTTGGGGATGAATGAAGAGGGAGAGAGAGAGTTCAACGGTAATATTTGAGTGACACGTGTTTTTACCGTTTCCACTATTGAAAATTTTGAACTTATCTTTTCTCTCTAGCTGTTTCTTCTTGGCTTGAAACTGATTACGTCATCAGTTGGCTTCGACTGTAGCTGATGATCTCTATGTTGATCATTTCCAACTGAGATATTTTCTCATCAGTTCCTTACTTCCTCAACTGCTTGAACTTTTAATTCAGCTGTTTCTCAGTTCAGCTGATCCTTCAGTTCTGCTGCTTTCCTTTAGCTGGTTCTTGAACTGATGTCTCTTTATTGAGTTGAAGCCAGTTCCTTTCATTTCTCCATCAGTTTGATGATTTTGCAGCTGGTATGTTTTGCTTGACTAACAAGATCATTAGTTGAGAGCATTTGACCAACTCTGCCTTGCTCCTTTCCTCAGTTTGAGCAAATGAACTGATGATTCAGTTGAGCTAATGAGTTAGGCTGATCAGCTTCTGTTTACTTTCTTTTCACAGCTTCTTGCTTCATTTCAAACTGATAGCTTATGTGTCCAACTGATCAGTTTAACGACTTTTTCAGTTATGAACAACTCATTTGGATGAGTTGAAGCCTTTCGGTTCAGTTCCTCTCTTCAGCTGGAATGGTTTCTTGGCCTTTTTCTTCCAGTTGACCGTCTTCATCCTTTGATGCTAGCTCAAGTAACCCTAGTTGTATGCATAGCTCCATAAACCTTGCCTCAGGCAATGGTTTGGTGAAGATGTCAGCTATCTGCTTCTCCGTGTTGACATATTTGATGCATATGTCCTTCTTCTCGATGTGATCTCTGATGAAGTGATGTCTTATGTCAATGTGCTTAGTTCTTGAATGCAGAACTAGATTCTGAGATATTACAATTGCACTATTGTTGTCACAGAATATAGGTACTTCTTCAGTTTCGACTTTGTAGTCCTTCAACTGTTGCTTCATCCAGAGTATGTGAGCACAGCAGCTTCCCACAGCTACATATTCTGCTTCAGTTGTTGACGTGGCAACTGAGTGCTGCTTCTTGCTAAACCATGATATTAGTTTGCTTCCAAGAAACTGACATGTTCCACTGGTGCTTTTTCTATCGATCTTGCATCCACCAAAGTCTGAATCCGAATAACCAATTAGACTCAAACTGTCATCTCTGGGATACCATATTCCAAGATTTATGGTTCCTTTGAGATATTTGATAATCCTCTTTGCTGCTTCAAGATGGCTTTTCTTTGGGTTGGCTTAAAACCGTGCGCATAGACCGACTGAATAGGAGATGTCTGGTCGGCTAGCTGTTAGATAAAGTAGCGACCCAATGATTCCTCTGTAATATGTTTGGCTAACTGATTCTCCTTCTTCATCACGAGTTAGCTGAACTGATGTATTCATAGGAATCTTGAGAGTTTTTCCTTTATTAACTCCAAACTTCTTGACTAGCTCCTTAGTGTACTTGGCTTGGCTGATAAAGATCCTATCTTTCAGCAGCTTCACTTGGAGTCCTAGGAAGAATGTCATTTCTCCCATCATGCTCATCTCAAATTTACTTTGCATCAGTTGAGCGAATCGTATGCATAGATCATAGCTTTTTGATCCAAAAATTATGCCATCCACATAAATTTGAACCATTAAGATCTCAGTTGATCATTCTATTCGGAATAGAGTTCGATCAATGACTCCCTTTTGAAACCCATTTTTCAGCAAGAATGTTGTGAGAGTTTCACACCATGCTCTAGGAGCTTGTTTCAGTCGTAGAGGGCTTTCTTAAGCTTGAAGACTTGATCCCCAATTTTAAAGCCTGGCGGTTGCTCGACATACACATCCTCCTTGAGTATTCCTTAAAGAAAAGTACTCTTGACATCCATTTGGTAGACTCTGAAGTTGAAGTGGGCTGCATAGGCTAGGAACAGTCTGATGGCTTCCAATCTTGCAACTGGTGCGAATGTCTCATCAAAGTCGATCCCTTCACTTTGAGAGTATCCTTTGGCTACTAATCTTGCCTTGTTCCTTGTGATCACACCTTGTTCATCCAGCTTGTTGCGAAAAACCCATTTTGTACTAATGACCTTCTGAGATTTTAGTCTATCGACAAAAAACCATACGTCATTTCTTGTGAACTGATTCAGTTCTTCTTGCATGGCCATGATCCAGTCTGAATCTTCTAAGGCTTCTTTGATGTTTGCTGGTTTTGTTTGACATATGAAGCATGTGAATAATGCATGCTCAGTTGAACTTCTGGTTTGAACTCAACTTCTTGGATCACCAACTATCTTGTCAGTTGGATGGATTCGGAGCCATTGGAGCAAAATAGCTTCAGCTGGTTCTATTGTGGTGACATCATCAGTCGCCCTTTCATCAGTTGGTTCGGCATCTTCATCAGTTCTTCCCCCTGTTTTCAGTTGTGGGGTTTGTGGTCTCAGCACGATTTGTGTCTTCATTGACCAGATTGTTCTCAACTGGTTTATGATGAAGCCATGCAAGGCATTGAAGGCCTTGAACCCGAGCTGCAATTCAAAGGTCCAATGACGTGACTTCGAGCGAAAAAATTACAAGATTATTTCCAAGTGATGATTCGCAAGAAGTTTGAGAAATTAGAAGATGTAAAGTGCAGCCATACTTTAGTTAATTTATTAACTAATGAAGATCAAGATCATACCATGGAGAATATAACTTGAAGAGTTGAAGAAGAGAGCAAGAAGAAGTGCATTTGTGCATGGAGCTGTTTTCGCCCTTGATTTAATTTAATTAAGGGGTTGATTTTTATCTAGACTATAGTATTTATTTAATTAATTTAGACTATAGTTTAGATCAGTTTTTAATTAATTTATAAGTGTAATTTTCGTTCATAATATCATAGGTTTGACTAGAATTGTATTTAAGGCAATTTCCTACCTTGAATAGAATTCTAGTTTAGGTATTTCTATAGTATAGTTAGAGATCCTGTTTGGACTAGTTTTTTAGGCCTTTTTATTCATTATTTTCGTTCTTAATGAGCCCTATAAATAGGGGAACCATGTTACTTTAATATTTTAGACATTATTGATTAAAATTGCTTTTGCATTCAATTTGTGTCTCAACCGTTTAAAGCTTTTGATTGTTTTCCTTGAAAATTATCATTCTTGAAGCCTATCAAACTTTGAGTCTTACATCAAGGGAACGTTCTAATTCACATGAGGAATTAGGGTGAAGTCGCTATGAAGAACAACTTAGAGATTCATTTTCGTCGTACAAGATACGCCGGGGATTAATCGGGTTGCGATTCTCAACACTACCACCTTCGACCTTCATCAAACGAAGTCCTACATTCTTCACCAACGTTCGTGTCCCTCCCAAGCCATCAAGACCTGATCGTGTGTCGATCATCAAGGGTTCGGTTCCATTCGGCATCAATTCATCGTGTTTTCCACCTAGACCGTAAGTCCTTCGAACCATTATCATATCCTATCTTCCCTAGCCATTCTTAACCCATAAATCTTGTCCCAAATACCATCATCTTCCAGCCATATTATTCGCCCCAAAACAGCCCTTTCTTGTTGGATTTGTGTTCCGTTTTTGTGTCGTAGTCTAGGTATCGTATTTAGGTCTAGATTCGTTCGATCATTGTTTTTGAGTTTCTATTCCTTCAGGTCAGCTTATTTTTTATATATTTGAGTCTTAGAGTAGGGTTGAATCCTTCCAAGTTGACGTATTCGATTCTAGAAGTCTTCCGCGCGTTTTTTGTATCCTGTACAATTTGTCCGGGTTACATCATTAATTTGGCATCAGAGCCACGTCAGCTCTGCTGGTCGTGGTTCAATCCTACGTGTCTATTTATTACTTACGTGTCAGTTGACGTGTCTATCGAGTTGTAATAGTTAGTGTTCATTGAAAAAAAAGGTTACGGTAAAAAAAAAAGAAGAAAAAGAGACCGAATAAAAAAAAAATCGAATAAAAAAAAGAGAGAAAATCCGAAAAAAAAGGAAGAAAATCCAATTTGACTTTTGAATTACCTTTTGAGTTTGATTTTATTTCTAGTTCTTTCCTTTTAGTCTAGTCATAGTTGGTAACTCCCTTGTGAGCTTTATTATAGTTTTGGAAACTTTCCTTATAGTATAGTTCTTTAGTTGGTAATTTCCATTTGAGTTGCATTTTAAGTTGGTAGCTTCCATTTAGAGTCTAGTGTAATTAAGGTATTTAGATTATGTCACACTAGTGGTACACATATCCAAATCCTTTTCTTTCCTTCTTTCTTCATTTCTTTCCTTCCTTTCCTTCCTTTTACCCTAACACACCCGGTTTTCCGGTTTTCCATCTTCTCCCTACTATTTCTACTCCCGAGCTTCGATTTTTCTCCACCATCCATTCCGGAAATGTCTCGACGAGACGAACCAAACTCACTGCTTTGCTGTGTCAAAAGGCCTTTTTTGGCCAAATTCCATCAGCTTCAAGGTGAAATCGCCCCCAGAAGTTCGAGAGAAGCCGATCTCAAGCAACGGAAGAGTCGATTAACACCACCATACATACACCTACCACACGAGCACCACTACATACTTGAGAGCATACACGAGGGGTAAAAATACAAAGAGAAAACACGAGTGATTGTGAGGAATTGTGAGGTCCTACACCCTGTTTTCCTTTCACGTTTGTTCATTGCTTGCAGGTACACATGGAATCCAGAGACGGGTATAACAAAACACATGATAAGGCACCCGCTTCATCTAGTTCTCACATAGACGCGGCTTCATTGATGCCACAACCATGGGATGCCCAGTACCACCATCAAGAGCTGGAGCATAAGCTAGATAGTTCGTTGGCCAAAATGATAGCACAGCTCGAGCTTATTGCTGCTCGAATTCCTGTACCACTACCAGTTCAAGGATAACTTGTCCAACCAGAAGGAGCAGGCCATCAACTTGAAGCAGCCAATTAACCTAAAGTAGCTCGTCAGCCATAAGTTCATGTAGCCGAGCCAGCCAGGGCGATGCTTGGGCACCACAAGCTCAGCGCCGCCAACCTCAAGTGCAGTTTAACGATCATTATGATTGTGATGCTGAAGAAGACTATGGTTCCTATGCAGATGAGTTAGAGGCTGAGTATGATCCATATCAGAGACATGACCGACCACGTCTACCCTACAGACAAGCACCCCGACGTGCAGATCCCGACAGCCTGTTGAACAACATCAAAACAAGCATTTCGGAGTTTGAAGGCCTTCACGATCCCAATATCTACCTAGATTGGGAACGTAAGGTAGAGAAGATTGTCACATGCTATGACTTCATAGAAGCCAAAAAGGTGCAATTAGCATGTCTGGAGTTTAAAGGCTACGCAGCCACTTGGTGGCAGATGCAACAGGAAAAAAGGCGCAGAAATCGAAATCCACCCATTGATAACTGAGAAGAGATGAAAGGATTCTTACGTGGACGCTTCATTCCAGTCCACTATGAGAGAGAGCTTGAGAAGAAGCTCAACCGGATCAAATAAGGCACCCGCTCGATCGAAGAATACCACAAAGAGCTCGAAACTGCCTTGAACCGAGTTGGGAAAGAGGATTCCTTAAATGCTACCATCATTCGGTACATTGAAGGAATGAACCCCAACATTGCATGTGAAGTTGAGCTCAAGGACTTCACCAGCATTGAAAGGATGGTGCAGTACGCCTCGATTGTGGAAAAAGAGCTTAGAGAAGGCCGCCGTCGTCCCCATCAGACTTCAGCCCCTGTTCGACCCCCATGGAACAAAGGTACAAATTCCACATCATCTTCTACCCCTTCTACTGAGCCTACTCAACCCCAAGGTCAGCCCGGACCGCCCGAGCGGCGTTTCGATCGTTCTACACCACAGCCCAGTCGTAGACCCGAGTCTACACCAGCACCACTGTCCAGGCCAGCCTATACACGGCCCAATCCACCCAGTCCAGCACCTAGTGCCAACCAGAACCGAGCTAGAGACATCTAGTGCCATAAGTGCCAAGGTTGGGGCCACTTTCAGAACCAGTGTCTGAACCGGCGTGTTCTGTTCATTACTGAACAGAATGAGATCGAGTCAGCCAGTGAGGATGAGGACCAGCCCGCAGTTGACGCCAAGAAGGAGCCAGAGACACCTCCAGTCGACTCAGATGAAGAGGAACCTGAGCTTCCTCATGTTAGTCTTGTGTCTATACGCAGTCTGAGCATCAATCGTGAAGAAGAGCAGCCGGATCAACGTGAGAACATTTTTTTCACACGTGTTACTATCAAAGACCAGACCTGCTCAATGATAATAGACAGTGGAAGTGTGATCAACGCCATGAGCCAGTATGCAGTTGAAAAATTAGCGCTAACCACCATCAAGCATCCGAAGCCATACAAGTTGCAGTGGCTTACGGATCGAGAAGAGATCAAAGTAACGGCTCAGGTAAGTATCTCATTTTCTATTGGTCGATTTTCTGACTTTATTGTTTGCGATATTATTCCTATGGATGCAGCACACATATTGTTAGGTAGACCATGGCAGTTTGACAGACAGACGATGCATGATGGCTTTGCAAACACGTACATCATGAAGAGAGATGGATGGACTACTACACTAAAGCCGCTGTCCCCTAAAGCCATTGCAGAGGATCAGAGAATTATGCAAGAGAGGTTTAGAGCTGAGAGAGCAAAAGAGGCCGCCGCCGCAGCCCGGATTACCGTCAATGGCACCTAATCGACTGAGGCCCCCAAGAAGGCCGCCACTCCTACTTCTTCAGCCCCTAAACTGTCCTCCAATGATTCCCTTGTGCATGGGATTTCATCTGGATCAGCTGCAAAGAAAAATCAAAACCGCAGCCTATTTATTTCAGTGAAAGGCGCAGAAAAAGCATTAAAAGCAGGTTTACCTTTTGTTCTTCTATCTTATAAGAGCAGTGCTATTAATGATGTTTCTTTGCCTAGTGTTGTGCAGCCACTTATGGAGGAGTTCGCGGATGTGTTGCCGGAAGAGATTCCAAGTGGATTACCTCCAGTTCGTGGGATCGAGCACCAGATTGATTTCCAACCCGACGCCGTCTTGCCAAATCGACCAGCATACCGGACGTCCCCAGAAGAGACCAAGGAAATCAATAGACAAGTGAAAGAGTTGCTTGAGAAGAAGCAGATTCGAGAGTCGATGAGTCCCTGCGCAGTTCCAGTCATTCTAGTGCCGAAGAAGAACAACGAGTGAAGAATGTGCATGGACTACCATGCCATCAACAAAATAACAGTGAAGTATCGATTCCCTATCACTAGATTAGATGATATGCTTGATAAATTATCCGGTTCTAAAGTCTTTTCCAAATTTGATTTACGTTCTGGTTATTTTCAAGTTAGAATGCATGAAGGGGATGAGTGGAAAACAGCTTTTAAGACTAAGCATGGTTTATATGAGTGGTTAGTTATGCCTTTTGGTCTCACTAATGCACCGAGCACTTTTATGAGATTAATGAACCATGTTTTGCGTGATGTGATTAGGAAATTTGTAGTTGTGTACTTTGATGATATCCTGATTTACAGTCACAATGCACAGGTGCACCTAGCACATCTTAGGCGTGTTTTTGATATTCTGAGATCAGCCAAGTTGTATGGAAATCTGTCTAAATGCACTTTTTGTTTAGATGAGGTTGTATTTCTTGGCTTTGTTGTGAGTGTACGTGGTATTGAGGTTGACCGTTCTAAAATCAAAGTGATTGAAGAATGGCCAACGCCCAAGTCAGCCACAGATGTTCGATCCTTTCACGGCCTTGCCGGATTTTATTGTCGCTTTGTGCGCGATTTCTCTAGCATTGTCGCGCCTCTTACTGAGCTAAGTAAGAAGGATCGTAAGTTTGAGTGGGGTAAAGCACAGCATGAAGCATTTACACGTTTAAAGCATCTTTTATGTCATGCACCTATTTTTTGTTTACCTGATTTTCATAAGGTTTTTGAGATTGAATGTGATGCCTTCGGGATAGGTATTGGTGCTGTTTTGATGCAGGAACGGCGTCCAGTTGCCTACTTCAGTGAGAAATTAAATGGTGCAGCCCTGCGTTATTCTACCTATGACAAAGAGTTGTACGCATTGAAGAGATCATTGGAGACGTGGCAGCATTATCTGTGGCCAAAGGAGTTCGTGATTCACATGGACCATGAGAGCTTAAAGCATTTGAAAGGGCAGCAAAATCTGAACAAGAGGCATGCGAGATGGGTCGAGTTCATCGAGTCATTCCTGTACATCATCAAATACAAGAAAGGAGAAGAAAACGTCGTAG
Source organism: Perilla frutescens (assembly GCA_026008535.1). Taxonomy (NCBI): domain Eukaryota; kingdom Viridiplantae; phylum Streptophyta; class Magnoliopsida; order Lamiales; family Lamiaceae; genus Perilla; species Perilla frutescens. The sequence continues at coordinate 63,890,663 of BRKX01000003.1, read as the reverse complement.
CCGATGCTCTATCTAGACGGTACACGTAGCTGAATTAAATGCATGCTAGAATGCTTAGTTTTGAGTCGATTAAGAGTTTGTATGCATGTGATCCATTCTTTGCTTCGATTTTTGATGAGTGTTCGAAAAAGTCTAAGTCTTTTGATGGGTTTTTCGTGCTTGATGGATTTTTATTTCATGGTTCGCAGTTATGCATTCCTAGTTGTTCTATGCGTGAGCTACTTGTGTTAGAATCACATGCGGGAGGTTTAATGGGTCACTTTGGTGTGAATAAAATATTAAGCATGCTGCATGAGCATTTTTATTGGCCGCATATGAGAAGAGATGTTGAACATGTGTGTAGTAGATGTGTTACTTGCCATAAGTCTAAGTCTACTTCACATCCATTTGGTTTATACACGCCTCTACCCGCCCCTAGTTCACCTTGGATTTATTTGTCTATGGATTTTATCTCGGCTTTACCTAGGTCTAGATCGGGTAAGGATTCTGTTTTTGTGGTTGTTGATCGTTTTTCTAAAATGGCGCATTTCATTGCATCTAGAAAAATTGATGATGCTGTGCATATTGCAAACCTGTTCTTTATGCATGTAGTTAGATTGCATGGTATTCCTAAAATTGTTGTTAGTGATAGGGATTCCAAGTTTTTAGCACACTTTTGGCGAGTTTTGTGGGGAAAATTAGGGACTAAACTATTGTTTTCTACTGCATGTCATCCACATACCGATGGTCAAACTGAGGTTGTGAATCGCACTTTAGGCACACTACTTAGGTCTTTAATTAAAAATAATCTGAAGTCTTGGGAAGAGTGTTTACCTTACGCTGAATTTGCATATAATCGTGTGGTACATTCTCCTACTAATATGTCTCCTTTTGAGGTTGTTTATGGATTTAATCCGTTAACACCGACTGATTTGTTACCTTTACCTGTTGAGCATCTAACAAGTGTTAAAGGTTTGAGAAGAGCTGAGCAAGTTAAGGAGATGCATGAGAGAGTGCGTACTCGCATTGAGAACAAAGGAAAGCACACGGCCGACTCCAGAAACGTGCGACGCAAGCAAGTGATATTTCAGCCTGGAGATCGCGTTTGGATTCATCTGAGTCCTGGACGGTTTCCAAATATGAGAAAGTCCAAGTTGTCACCACGTGGAGATGGTCCTTTCACAATTCTGAGTCGTGTAAATGACAATGCCTACCGCATTGATCTTCCCGGTAAGTATAAATGTTCTTCAACTTTCAATGTTGCTGATTTATCTCCGTTTGTTGCAGATGAGTTCGATCAAGACGAAGATCCAAATTCGAGGACGAATTCTCTTCAGCAGGGGGGGAATGATGAAGCCATGCAAGGCATTGAAAGCCTTGAACCCGAGCTGCAATTCAAAGGTCCAATGATGCGACTTCGAGCGAAGAAATTACAAGGTTATTTCCAAGTGATGATTCGCAAGAAGTTTGAGGAATTAGAAGATGCAAAGTACAGCCATACTTTAGTTAATTTATTAACTAATGAAGATCAAGATCATACCATGGAGAATATAACTTGAAGAGTTGAACAAGAGAGCAAGAAGAAGTGCATTTGTGCATGGAGCTGTTTTCGCCCTTGATTTAATTTAATTAAGGGGTTGATTTTTATCTAGACTATAGTATTTATTTAATTAATTTAGACTATAGTTTAGATCAGTTTTTAATTAATTTATAAGTGTAATTTTCGTTCATAATATCATAGGTTTGACTAGAATTGTATTTAAGGCAATTTCCTACCTTGAATAGAATTCTAGTTTAGATATTTCTATAGTATAGTTAGAGATCCTGTTTGGACCAGTTTTTTAGGCCTTTTTATTCATTATTTTCGTGCTTAATGAGCCCTATAAATAGGGGAACCATGTTACTTTGATATTTTAGACATTATTGATTCAAATTGCTTTTGCATTCAATTTGTGTCTCAACCGTTTAAAGCTTTTGATTGTTTTCCTTGAAAATTATCATTCTTGAAGCCTAGCAAACTTTGAGTCTTACATCAAGGGAACGTTCTAATTCACACGAGGAATTAGGGTAAACTCACTACGAAGAACAACTTAGAGATTCATTTTCATCATACAAGATAAGCCGGGGATTAATCGGGTTGCGATTGTCAACACTACCACCTTTGACCTTCATCAAACGATGTCCTACATCCTTCACCAATTTTCATGTCCCTCCCAAGCCATCAAGACCTGATCGTGTGTCGATCATCAAGGGTTCGGTTCCATTCGGCATCAATTCATCGTGTTTTCCACCTAGACCGTAAGTCCTTCGAACCATTATCATATCCTATCTTCCCTAGCCATTCTTAACCCATAAATCTTGTCCCAAATACCATCATCTTCCAGCCATATTATTCACCCCAAAATAGCCCTTTCTTGTTGGATTTGTGTTCCGTTTTTGTGTCGTAGTCTAGGTATCATATTTAGGTCTAGATTTGTTCGATCATTGTTTTTGAGTTTCTATTCCTTCAGGTTAGCTTATTTTTGATATATTTGAGTCTTAGAGTAGGGTTGAATCCTTCCAAGTTGACGTGTTCGATTCTAGAAGTCTTCCGCGCATTTTTTATATCCTGTATAATTTGTCCGGGTTACATCAGTTTAGTACCAGTTTTATCGCCTTCTTCTAGTGAAACCTCAAGCCGCTCTGGAACAATGTGGTCCACATAGTCCTGCGAGTTCTCAGTTTCACTAGGTAGTACTTGAACTGATGTGTCTATTGTTTCTTTTGTTCCTGTACTCATTAGCAAATTCATCAAATACCACATGACATGTTATTTTCACAACAAGAGTTCGTTTATTGAACACTCTGTAAGCTTGTGCGTGAGGTGAATTATACCCAAGAAATATTCCCTCATCAGCTTTAGCACTGAAGGCTTTCAGTTGAGTCTTGACATTGTTGTGAATATAACATTTATAGCCAAATACTTTAAAATATTAAATGGAAGGCTTACGACCCTTATACAGTTCATAGGGTGTTTTGTCATGTGGGATGACAATGGCACTTCGATTTTGAGTGTGACAAACTGTATTAACTACTTCGACCCAGTAACCTTCAGCTATGTTGGCATCAGCTATCATTGCTCGAGCTGCTTCTTTAAGTGTCAGGTTTCGCCGTTCAGCTACACCGTTTTGTTGTGGAGTCCTTGCAGCTGAGTGTTCATGAGTGATTCCAAGTTTGTTGAGAAAACTGATCATTTGCTGATTCACAAATTCAGTTCCATTATCGGAGCGAATCCTTTGAACTGATCTCTGTTTTTCAGTTTGTAGCCTTCTGATCAGCGCCGTTAGCTTGTCGTAAGTTTCATCTTTGCTCCTCAAGAATTCCACCCACGTATATCTTGAGAAATCATCAACTACTACAAGAGTGAATCTTTTGCCTTTTGGGGTCTGTGGTCTGACTGGACCAAACAGATCCATATGTAGCAGTTGGAGGCAATCAGTTGTTCCTGGTGGATGACTCCTATTCTTGAAGGATGACTTCACTTGCTTCCCTTTTTGGCATGGTCCACACAAACCTGTTTTCTTATATATCTCCTTGGGAAGCCTCTCAACTAACTCTTTCTTGGGTAGGTAGTTGATTATTTTGAAGTTGAGGTGGTTCAGTCGTCGATGCCATAGCCAACTTACTTCAGTTGATCCCTTTGAAAGAAAGCAAGCTTCTGAGTAGCCGGTTGACCAGTCAACAATATATATGTTGTCTCTCCTTATTCCAGTGAGAAGAATTACTCCAGTTTACTTGTCTCTTATGTTGCAAGAGTTTTTGGTGAAGTCAACTGAGTAGCCATTGTCGCACAACTGGCTGATGCTGAGTAGTTTGTTTTTTAGTCCGTCCACATGGGAGACTCCATTTACTACAACTTTTCCCTTGACCACGAACCCTTCTCCAATGGTTCGGCTCTTGGAGTTGTCTCCAAATGTGACAAGTGGACCTTTGATTTCTTCATAACCATCGAGATCTTCTCTATCTCCGGTCATGTGCTTGGAGCACCCGCTATCTAGATACCAGATATCTTTGGTTTTCTTCATAGATAGGATGCTCTTATCCTGCAAAAACAAGGATTAGCATTTAGGGACCCGTTTTATATCGGTTCCTTATTGATACATTAAGCTTTTTGGAATCCAAACTTGCCAAACTTTTGACTTTTTATCATTTAGTGATCCAACTAATTTGGATCGCTTGACCAGTTTAGATTTTCTTTCAACTCTTCTATTTTGAGTTGAATCAGTTGAATGGTACTTGCGCTGATAGTTAGTAGGATAAAACAATTCAACTAAAATGTTGTTATCTCGAGACCTTTGAGCCTTTCGATCAGGCCAATGCCTTGTGTGTTTCCAGTTTACTGGATTGAACCCTTTTGTATTAGTTCTCGGTTCATTTCTAGAATCCAGGTACTCGTTATAGTGATGATAGGGTTGAAACGAGTTTCTTTGATCTCTCCTATAGGTGTTCTGATTAAACTTCTTGGCAGAATAGGCTTGAGTTCTAAACTGGTTTTTCCTTCTAAAATTTTCTGATCTATCAATTTGCCTTGAAGGCATTCTGTGCTGAGCTGGTAGTCCCTGTTAAACTGAAAGCTTTGAATGAATGGATTGGTTTGAATGAACTGATGGTCTTGGCTGGAATTTTGGCTTCAGTTGACCTAGTGTTTTTGGTTGGGAGAACTGACTGAATTGTCTGGGCTGAGTTTGAGGATTTCTCAATATTCCTTTGCCTTTATTTGGCTCAGCTAGCTGATCATGAGTTGACCTGGTGAATCCTTTTAGGATTCCTTTATCACTAGGTTGAACAATTTCCTTTCCTTTCTCTAAGGCAGTGAACTTGCTATATCCTAGCCCTGTGCTACTGGTTCCAGTTCTCTGATAATTTAGTATCTCATCTAGAGTTTAAGATCCCTTTTTGAACTTCAGAGTTACTTTTTCTCCATCATGGATCTCTTGCTTGAGTTTTTGATTCTCAGCTTCTAGATCGACAGTTCTTAATTTTAACTTTTCAAATTCCACAAACTGGGACTCAAGATAATGCATTCTTTCATGATCAATGCTTAGTTTTCTAACTTTATTTCTCAGTTCATCATTTTCATCTTTCAATTCAACATGCAAGCAGGATATTGAAGCTAATTGATCTTCTAGCATCATAAGTTTCATATCAAGTTCATTGCTAGAGACAATTGCTTCATTAATATGATAGAAGGAGGTTTGAGAATCAGCTATACTAACCTCTTCATCATTATCAGCCATGAGGCAAAATAGTGCTTCATCATCTGAGCTGTAGCCGTCAGAATTAATTCCAGATAGATAGTCTGAATCGTCTAGCACAGCATTCTCGTAGTTTGCAACCATTGCTTTCCTTTTGAAGAAGCTCCTCCTCACTTTGGCTTTCTTGTCTTCAGGAAGTTCTGGACATTCATATATGTAGTGTCCTTGTTTATGACAGTGAAAACATTCTCCTAGATTTCGATTTCCACCTCTGAACGGTTCAGCTGATTGTTCAGCTGGTTGATGAGTTCTCTCATCTTTTGGGATTTCATCAGTTTGAGGTGGAAACTGATTGTTTATCCCGAACTCTCTTCAGCTTTTCTAACAACCTGGTAACTGACTGAATTTGATCATTGATGTCTTCAGTCAGGTTCTCCTTCTTTTCAGTTGTTTCTCTTTTTCATTCGGACGAAGATCCGCCTTCATTTTCTCTGGCTGGTGAGCTCCTAGGTTAGAAGTTGTTCCTTCCTCGAGTATCTCTAAACCGATTCCTTTCACCATAGAAGGCTGCATCTTGAACTGACGATGTTGATGCTTCTTTCTTCCGGTTTAGGATGTACTCATAAGCTTTGAGAGAGCCAAACAATTCTCTGGGAGTGATGCTATTTAGATTTTTTGATTCTTTTGTAGCTATTACTTTCATGTCCCATTCTTCAGTGAGATTATCCAAAACTTTGGAATTCATCTCAGAATTGGGATAACTTCTCCCGAGGTTGGTCATCTCACTGATGATGCCTAGAAATCTGGTTTCAAGGCTTGAGATGGACTCTTCTGGATGCATTTTGAAGGACTCATATCTGTCTACTGCTAGTTGGAGCTTGTTTCCTTTGATGGCTTCGGATTCTTGACATAGATCAGCTAGTAAATCCCATATCTCCTTGGCAGTTGTGCAGTTCTTTGTGTCCTTCATTATGTCCTCATCTAGAGTTTGAAATAGTGCAGCTTGAGCAACGAATTCTAGATTCTTCAACTTCTTCTCTTCACTGGTGAGAAGATTAGTTGGCTTTGGGATCCTTGCTGGTTGATTGATATCAACTATGTGAGCATCATTGTCCATCATGATGATGATTGGACCATCTTCAATAACTTCCCATATGTTCTCATGGATCGAGCAGAGATGCGCCTTCATTCTCCTGCTCTAATTATCATAATTCTCAACTGAAAATAAAGGTAGCTTATGGTTTCCCATAGGTTTGAATGTTAGCACAGATAAGTAGATCTGATTCAGTTGATCTGCAAAAATGGCTGATCCTTAGAATCAACCGCTCTGATACCACTTGTTGGTCCTGGGCGAGTCGATATCAGTTTAGAGGGGGGTGAATAAACTGATAAAAAAATTTTACTTCAAATTGCGGAATAACAAGGGCCCTTGACTCGCTTAGTAACTTATCTATGCACAATGTGGTTGAGCTCTTTTAACAGCTTGAGTGCAGATTGTGTGAGCTTGTGTACAGTTCAAAAATATGCAAGTAATCAAAACAGTACAACACACAAATGATTTATAGAGGTTCGAAGTCTCAAACTTCTACGTTCTCTCTTCCTTCCGCAGAAGGGAAACTTCACTATATAACTTGAGTTTCTTTACAAATTACACAATGAAGGACAGTTGGCTGAACCTGGTAACTGCTCGCTACCTCAGCGGGTCGACGGCTCACACTTGAAGTCCCTAACTGCTCGCTAGGAAGGTAGGTTCTATTGACGTCTTTACAAGATTTTAGATCTCTTTCGATCTTCAAGAGGTTAGTCTTGAACAGGGGGTATCAACTGATGTGCTCCTTCAATTGAACTAGATAGTTGATCGTTGTATTGCTAAAACTGAGAAGGCTACCCTGGCTGGTTTATCAACAGCTGGCTGAATGTTTTGACTCTGTGAATTCTTCTTCTAAGTTGGTCTCTCGCAGTTTTTAGCAAATGCTGAACTTGAGCTATGTGGGAGGGAGAAAGAAAGCTCTGTTTGAATGAAGGCTTCAAGAATAAGTATTGCGAAAAGTCTCGGAGGCAAGAGTGTTTAAAACTTTGATTCACTCATCTTTTATAGAGGAGTGATTTTATGACCGTTGAGTTCCATTGATCGGTGGCTCTGTTGGTTCATCAATGGCAGATGGTCTTTATTGATCGCTGGAGCTTTTGATTGAAGTAGCCGTTGCTTTGCCAATCGATCTCCATTGGATATTTAATTCCAGGATCTCCGTTGAAGCATTTATTCCAAGATTCGACGGTTGGGCAATAACTCCAGGGTTCTCTAGCTGGCAGTTCTGAGCCTCAGTTTTAGCAACTTTGAGTTCCAGTTGGCAGTTCTGAACTTGTCTGTTCAGTTCTGCTATTACTCCAGTTTGCAGTTCTGAGCTTGTCCCTCTAGTTCGGCTGATCTCAAGTTTTTTAGCTAGCTTGTCAGTTTGACTAATCATTCTCAAGCTCTCTTGTCAGCTTGACTATTCACAAGCTGTTGACTAGTTTGTCAGTTTGACTGCTTTCTCTTGAGCTTTCTTGTCAGCTTGACTAATCACAAGCTGGCTGACTCCAGTTCTGACCTTTAGCTGGTTTGTCTGTTCACTTCAGTTTGGCCATCAGTTGGATACTTCCAGTCTTTCAGTTTAAGCTAATCTCGTATCAGTTTCTTCAGTCTAGTCGATTCTTTTCTCTCTCAGCTCAGCCGACTTAGCTGTTAGTTTGTTTCGACCGGTTCGTCTCTTCGAATCCTCAGTTGAATTGAGTTCTGACTGGTTGGCGTATCCTCCTAGTTGGTAGACCATACTCCAGTTTGGTTGACTTCAGCTTTGATTGAGTTCCTCTTTGATGCTCTGGATTGGTCATCTCAGATCTACAGCTTGAATTTTAGCCAGTTTTTTATAAATAGTTTTGACATCTCATCAAAACCTTATCTAGAGGTTCCTTGATAGTTTTTCCTAACAAAAACAAAACACAAAAAACAATGGAGATCATAATCTCCCCCTTAAGATTTACTCCCCCTTAAGTCATTATCAAACCAATGGGTGATTATCCCCTATACAAAATATGTTGATGAAATTTCAACACATAACACTTAAAGTAAATCGAGTCACTTGACTAAATAGCTATTCAACATACCAAAAAAAATGATGCTAATCAACACATAACAATTAAGCATCAATACTCAATAGTTCGAGTATCTCAACAAAATACTAAACTAAAGAGCATTAACATTAAATTGTGTCCAGCACACGACAGATAGTCAAAGATGTACCAAGCATCTTAAAAAAAACTTGTGTCTAGCACAACCATAAAAAAAATAACAAAGATGCGTGGAGCATCTTAAAAGTAAATGTGTCCAGCACATAAAAACCAAATTAAACATTGTTTAAACATATAAGAAAGTTTATAAACATAAGCTAAAAGTAGAAGCTTTATATCAGCTTCCTCTTCCCCTTGGCCACACTCTTTTTCTTTGCTTTAGCAGCAACATCAGCATCTACTCCAGCTCTAGTATCACCATCTTCATCATCACCATTGACTTCTCCTTTTTGTGTAGAAAGGAGAGTAAGGAAAGTTTCACAGACAGAAGTTAGGTGAGTGATTGGCTCATCTAGATTTGCAATCTGATATTGAAGAGACTTCAGAGGCATCATGATAATGGAAATATAAGGCGTGGAAGCAGCATCAGGAGCAACATCAGAGTGAGAGGTGGCAGGTGTAGCCTCTGAAAACACATTCTCGGCATGAACAACAACAGAGGGATAAGGAAGGTCTATGATCCTGTCATCATTCAACTTGGGCTTCATTATTGAGATTGTTGACTGCTCAACTATCAATTTCTTTTTGCTCTCCTTCAGACCTTAATTTTTAAGAATGACAAAGATTAAACAAGGGAAGGGAAGCATGTTGGAAGAGTTGGATTTAGAAGCAGCCTTCATGACGTTTTTAAAGTGTCGGTGAAAAAGTATATAATTTTTATGAGGTTTTCGATTATATACTGTTTATCCTAAACGTGTTTTGTGACTGTAGTGCATGTTTAATTTCAGTTATTTCATATCATCAATGGCACTCTCCAATCTGTCCTCAATCCTCAAAGAAAACAAACTTGTCGGTGAAAACTACAATGACTGGATTCGTAACCTTAACTTAGTTCTTGTTGCTGAGGGACACAAGTTTGTGCTTGAAGAGGTTTGTCCTCAGATGCCAGATGAGGGTTCTGACGAAGCCCAAAAGGTTGCATATGATAAGTGGCTTAGGTCTAATGAGATAGCGCGCTGTTACATTTTGGCATCTATGTCAAGTGTGTTGCAACATCAGCATGAGCCTATGAAAATTGCTTATGATATCATGTACAACCTTAGGCAGCTATTCGGTCATCAAAACCGCTCGGCACGCCATTTGGCAATGAAGAAACTAATGGATGCGAGAATGTCTGACTCCACACCTGTTAGGGATCACGTTCTCATGATGATGGGGTATTTATCTGAGATCGAGACCTTGGGTGGAGAGCTAGATGGTGATTCTCAAATCGACATTGTTCTTCATAGCTTGTCTTCGAAGTTTGAGCAGTTCAGGCTGAATTTTAACATGATTAAAAGGGATGTCAGCCTGACTGAACTGCTCATAGATCTTCAGGCGGCTGAATTGCTCTAAAAGAGCAATCCTGAGGCCCACATAGCTGAAAAAGAAGCGTCTTCTTCTGGTGGAAAAAGGAAGAAGAGAAACGCACCTAAGAAGGCTGCAGATGAGGCGCCTAAGGTGAAGAAGCCAAAGGCAAAGATTCCTCCCGAGGAATTCAAGTCAAAGACTAAGTGCTTCAAGTGCGGCCAACCAGGTCACTGGAAGGCGGCGTGTCCTAACAAGAAGAATAAGAGAGGTACATCTCACACTTTGGTTGTGGAAACATGTTTAGCAACTTGTTCTACCCAGTCATGGGTAGTAGATACTGGAGCTACTGATCATGTTTGCATGTCTTTACAGGGGTTCCTGGTAAAAAGATAGCTGAGTGAGGACGAGATCACCGTCTACATGGGCAATGCTACGAGAGTGGCGGCTGTTGCAGTGAGAGACGTTGTTTTACCTTTCAGTAGTGATAGAACTTTGGTTTTGAAAGATTGTCTTTATGTGCCTGGTTTTAGGCGAAACTTGATTTCAGTTTCTAAATTGATTATGGATGGATATTCTGTTTCTTTTGATAACAAAGTAGTTATCTTTAGTGGTAAACAATTTATCTGTTCTGGCACATTGGATGGACACTTATACTTTCTTAAACCAACTGAAAACACTACGCAAAGACAACTGTTGAATACATCGATCATAAACCCTAACAAGAGAAAAGAACCTTCGGAATTGAATCAAACCTATCTTTAGCATCTAAAGCTAGGTCATATTAACCTTAAGAGGATACAAAGGCTTGTAAACAATGGACCATTGTCTTCTTTGGAACTGGAATCATTTCCTTTGTGTGAATCCTATTTGGAAGGTAAAATGACCAAGCGTCCTTTCCAGTCAAAAGGAAATAGATCCGAAGGGCTATTAGATTTGATTCACTCTGACCTATGCGGCCCTATGTCAGTTCAAGCTCGAGGAGGGTTCGAGTATTTCATCACTCTCATTGATGATTACTCTAGATACGGTTATATCTACCTATTACGTCGCAAGTCTGAATGCTTTGAGAAATTCAAAGAGTTTAAGGCGGAAGCGGAGAAACGAACAGGCAGAAGTATCAAGTCACTACGTTCTGATCGTGGTGGCGAGTACCTCTCAAGTGAATTTAGGGATTACATGGCAGAGAGTGGGATTACATCCCAGTTGACTGCGCCTGGAATGCCACAGCAGAATGGCGTGGCGGAAAGAAGGAATCGTACATTGTTAGAGATGGTTAGATCGATGATGAGTTATTCTGAGTTGCCTATTTCATTATGGGGATATGCCCTGGAAACAACAGCTTATATTCTTAACTTGGTTCCATCGAAATCAGTTCCTGCTACACCTACAGAACTATGGACTGGACGAAAGCCCAGTTTAAACCATATTCGGATTTGGGGTAGCCCAGCACACGTGTTGGACAAGGAAGCTGATAAGCTGGCTCCTCGTACTGATGTAAGGCTGTTCGTTGGAGGAAGACTATGTCATAAACCACAAACCAAGGAGTCACATCATCCTTGAGGAGTTAAGGGGTGGATCGAATCCTACACCAGTTGTACAAGAAGAGGAACCACCAAACACTGCACAACGTGTCACAGAAGTACAGGAACTGCCTCGTCGCAGTGGGAGGGTTGTACGCCAACCTGATAGATTCATTGGTCTGGGAGAGGCTTCAGATTTCCCAGAGGATCTCAATGAATTGGATCCCAGGACCTATGACGAGGCAATTCGAGATAAAGATGCAGATTCTTGAAAAACTGCAATGGAGTCTGAGATTGGATCTATGGATCACAATTAAGTCTGGGAACTTGTAGAACCACTAGATGGGGTAAAACCCATTGGCTGTAAGTGGGTCTACAAGCGCAAGAGAGGATCTGATGGGAAGGTTGAAACCTTCAAAGCTAGATTGGTGGCAAAAGGGTATACTCAGAAAGAAGGGATCGATTATGAGGAAACCTTTTCGCCGGTAGCCATGCTTAAGTCAATCCGGATTCTCTTGTCTATTGCCGCTCATTTGGATTATGAGATCTGGCAGATGGATGTCAAGACGGCTTTCCTAAACGGAAGTCTTGAGGAAAACATTCACATGAAACAACCAGAGGGATTCATTGCTAAAGGACAAGAGCACTTAGTGTGTAAGCTTAAGAGATCCATTTATGGACTTAAGCAGGCATCAAGGTCTTAGAACATCCGATTTGACGAGGTTATCCAGTCATATGGATTCGTGCAAAGTCCGGATGAGAGCTGTGTGTACAAGAAATGTGACGAAAATGTGGTGGCATTCCTCGTACTTTATGTTGATGACATCTTGCTTATTGGAAACAGTAAGAAGGCGTTGTCAAACATTAGGGTGTGGTTGTCCGAGCAGTTCGATATGAAGGATCTGGATGAAGCCGGACATGTCTTTAGCATCAAGATCATTCGTGATCGCTAGAAAAGGATGTTATGTCTATCCTAGGTGACTTATATCGATACAGTGCTAGCTAGATTTGGCATGCAAGATTCCAAGAAAGGTTTTATACCTTACAGGCATGGAATTCATCTATCCAAGGAAATGTGTCCCCAAACACAGTCTGAGATAGAGGAAATGAAGAAAGTACCATATGCTTCGGCTGTGGGAAGTTTGATGTATGCTATGCTAAGCACTAGGCCTGATATATGCTATGCCGTTGGCATGGTAAGCAGATATCAGTCTAACCCTAGACAAGGTCACTGGACTGCGGTCAAAAACATTCTCAAGTACCTTAAACGGACTCGAGACTACATGTTGGTTTTCCACTCTGATAGTCTAGTACCTTTGGGTTACACGGACTCAGATTTTTAATCCGACAAAGATCAGAGTAAGTCTATCTCGGGCTATGTGTTTACACTAGGAGGTGGAGCCATCGCATGGAGGAGCATTAAGCAGAAATGCATTGCGGATTCCACCATGGAAGCTGAGTATGTAGCTGCCTCTGAGGCTGCAAAAGAGGCTGTCTGGCTCCGCGGGTTCCTAGGGGGCTTGGGCGTGGTTTCTGATTTGCCTAAGACTATCACGATATACTGTGATAACTTTGGTGCAGTGGCAAATTCGAAGGAACCAAGAGCCCACAAGGCAAGTAAACACATAGAGAGAAAGTACCATCTTATACGAGAAATCGTTAAGAGAGGAGATGTGGCGGTGGTCAAGATTGCATCTGAGGAGAACCTGGCTGATCCATTTATGAAGAGCCTGGCGGCTAAGACCTTTGATGGTCACGTGGAGAAAATGGGAGTGAGATGCAGACCCGGTAGCGCAGTTTGAGTTGATAGTTTTAGATTGGAGAGTTTGCCAGTTAGTTATTATGCTTGAAAGACATGCTTCAAGTATAAGTGGGAGATTGTTAGTTTTGTATACTGGAAGACTCGTCTTTGTATACTTTTCTGATGATATGATGATATGAAATGAAAGTTATTGCAGTCACTGTTTGCATTTAGATTATGTTCTATAATTGTTTTATGCAATGTTCCATATACTTACATTGTAGATGATATGGTGTGGGGAGTCACACGGTAAGATCATATCATTAGAACCTTGTAATGTATTAAATAGCTCACGGCTTAGATGGTCCTGAACACACCATCGGTACACCGTAGAATAATCTGATCAGTTAGTTTATCTTGGCTAACTGATTATTCTAATACACTCGTTAGTGTATTGAGGAGGATCACGATAGGATACTATTCTCTGTCTCTGACCCAGTTACTAAGAGAATAAAGATCCACAGAGTTCGGGTTCTGAACTCATGTGATATTGGCGAGCATATGTGTGTGTTGTTTATTACTTTGATTTATCAATGGGTGAGATCTTTTCGTAGATCGAATTCGATATCTTGGGTAATAACAATGTATACATGATGTCTCGAGCAGTATGCATAAGAACCGTGTCCTGGTGCGCCAGGTTGATGATGTTCTCTTGAGGAAACGCAAGTTCATGTTGAAACCCTGCAGGTGGAATTTATTCCTTACATGATAAAGCTTGTGTGGTACTACTCAAGGTTTTAGATGTTAATTAATTATAGCTGTCAGAGGCTTACATAATTAATTAATGAACATTATATCTTAAACACGGGGAATGGCTGGACCAAAGGAGAAAGCATATTCGTAAATATGTATTAAATTGGTAGGTCAGTTTTACTTCTTTAGTGGAATAAAAGTAAAACTTAATTTATTTAATTATATCCTAGGTTTATTGGATATTGGATATTAAATAAATTAGTGGGCCAATTTAATATTCTTCTAGATCCCTGTTGTAGCCCAATTGACTGATAGTGGACTGGATATTGAACTTGAGATAGAGGCCCAAGCCCAGTAGGGCTGGAACATGAAATTTCGCCCCTCCCTATATATAAGGGGAGGGGGCACGAAATTTTGATGATAATATTCATTGGAAATCAGCCCCTCTTAGTCTCTCAAAGTTATCCATAGATTTCACAACTCTATCTAGTAGATTTCAGTCCACTCTGAATCTAGATACAGTCTGGGAATACAACAGAAGATCTTGGAGTAGAATTTGTGGTGGTCGAATTTTGAGCTAGGTGGCGCCATCCCTGTATTCATTCAACAGCAAGATTAGATCTTTAATCTTGTCCACAGACCGTCTATCGATTTGTAAGTAGATTCGTTTCTATGTCTTCCACTTTATTAGATTCGAATCTGCTTTGCATGCTTTTTGTATAGACTGTGATAAACATGCATGTTACATAAAATTATGATTTGCATGAACACGGATTAATGAACAACCAAATGATCCTGCGGTGGTTTAATTCGAAAAAACCCCAACAGACTGATATAACTCCATTAATATTGCAGACTATGTGAGAGTGGTTAGCTGGTAACGGTTAGAAAAGATGTAACATGGAAGTCAATGTTGCATCTAATGTTGTTCTGTCTTTTCCGTAACATCAGTCTGTTCCAAGCTGATAATCTTTTCATTTCATAATTTTTAGAATCAATTTATTTTAAATTGATTTGATTATTTTGTGATTTTTATCACTGATTACTTCCATGATTTTACAGATAATTTAGTGGGTGAAAACATGTTTAAATCATGGATTAAAACTATCTTTGAATCAGTCAAAGTTAGTTCCTATTTTTCAGGAACCATGATGTTCTCTCTGTCTTTTAATAACTGTCACAGGTAGTGGAGCAGTTATCCGAAATTGAAGAGAGTGTGACAAGAGGAGATGATCTAGAGAGCAGTTACCTTTGGACCATTACTATTGAGAATGATGTGTTCCAGATGATGTTATCACTTTGATTGATAACATCAAAGTCAATGTTATATTGAATGTGTTCCATCATTCTCGTGACATCGAATACAACTCTCAAAAAGTTAATCTTATTCATCTTCTATATTTTCAGATTAATTAGTTATAATTGATCTGATGTATTATTGAATCTTATCTCTTTATTATTCCCATGTTTCTAGTTGATTTATTCTTATTAGGGTTTTGACTTTGTCAAAACAGTTCATGATTTTATGGAACATTTCTCCACTATCTTTGGGTTCTAACGTTTGTCTGCAGGTTGAAGACTTTGTGGGAAGTTATAAGAGTAGTGGTGAGTAGATTCCATGATGTGGACACGTGTTACAGCGAGTGTTGCACGTAACATCGACTTCAACATCAATAGATGGACCTAAAGTTTAATCTTGTTATTTCATATTTTTTAGGATTAATTTATTTTCAATTAATATGATTATTTTGTGATTTATGTCACATTTTATTTTCCACGTATTTAGGGATTTATTGGTTAAATAATTCTAGATTAAATCGTGGATGATGTTTGATTTTGAGTTGTTCAAAATCTGTTCTGAATTTATAGGGACGTGATGTTTCCACTCTTTCTTAGACACTAACCGTTATAGGTAAACGTGGGTCACATGAGTAACTGCCACTATTATATGATGTTGAAGAACGTGTGCTCCATAATGCAGAAAGCAGTTATTCAAGTCCACTACATCAATGGGAAGTGGAAGGCGGTTGATTCAAGTACACGCCTATTGGGATCATGGAGTAACTGCTAATACAAGATGGGGGAAGTATTTAAGGTCTCCTTAGACATTGAAATCATTTACCCAACCTGAGACGTGCTGCTACGAAGAATTCAGAGAGATCAAAGGTTGAGTCCAGTGTCTACTGGAACTCGTCAACATTCACATCGACATCTCCCTTATTGTCTGGACCAACAAAGGTTTGTATCATTGTTGTGTTTGTAAGGTGTATATTAGAGTGAATGTTGCGAGTTCTTCTAGGTAGTGATTTTTACAGGTGTTGTCTGAGTGAGTGAAGCAAGGAATTTTTTTATTATTTTCATAGAGATTATTCAAGGGAGTGAACCAAGAATTATCTCTATGTTGTTTTATCTTTTGATGCAAGCAGGTTATTACCGTAGTTTGTGAGAAGCTTTGAATCTTGCATCTAGTGTCATCTCGAAGATCCAAGACATTCTCATCGACATCGGTCTAGCATCCCAATCAACTGGAGACATTCATTCGAGTTGTGTGTATATGTTAGATAGTCAACTTAGAGAGTCTTAGGATTTAGATCGAGTTGTAGTTTTCTATCTATATGTTTAGATAAATGTTTTGAGAGATTATTCAAGTGAGTAAAGCTAGTATAGTTTTCTTGTATGTTGTATGCAATGTTGTCAAGGGAGTGAACCAAGACAACACTTGTATTGTTTTTGTATTTCACTTATGTAAGTGAATTTCGCCCTGAGGCAATCACATACCGAAGGTGTGTGATTTAAAATTATCTTTCATGCAAGTTGCTTTAAATTTCCGCTGCGTGTTGAAGGCATAGTGCTTAGCACTGACTTCAACATCAACTCTATTATCTGCACGTTATCATTTTTCATAAGTAATTTTTACTTGTGTTTCAAAGTTATTTCTGTGTAGACTGTTCTTTAAATTTCCTGTGACAATGTTGTTGGTAAAGTGAGTAACACTGACTACAACATTGTGTATAACTTTGCACGTGGTTTTGTTTTTCACTATACTTGAGGCAACAAATTTTAACAAGTGGCATTCAGAGCCGGTACTTTACACACTAAGTACTCGATCCGGTGTTGCTTACATACTTTGTTGATTAGAACCATGATGGATGTTTCCATTTCTCAATGTCATCCACCAGCACTTAGTTTTCTTGGAACAAATTATGCATTATGGAATGCTCGAATAAGTATGTACATTAAATATATTGATGAACGTGCATGGCTGACAGTTTTGAAAGAATGGTCTATTCCAAAAGAGACAAATAAAGCTGGAGAAGTCATCAACAAGGTTAAAAGTCGATGGAGTGTTGAAGAACAAACCATTTCAAACTTCCACTCTAAGGCTCTTAATGCTATTTTTGTTTGTGTTGACATTCCTTGTTTCAAATTGATCTCAAGGTGTACTACAGTCAAGCATGCATGAGATATTCTTCAAGAATATTTTGAAGGATATATAGGTGTACGATAGAAAAAAGTTGTAGTTCAAGGAGAAACATCATCAACAACATTTGAACCATCACCACCTCCATCAACTGAAGGTTTCAGGTTTTCTAGTCCGCTCCAAACTGCAATTTATAGTGAAGATTCTTGTGCAATTGATACTAGTGTCAGCATCAATGTGAAAGAAAATGATGACCAAGTTATCTTACGTGTTGTTAAAGTCAATGAGTCTGATTCAGATGTTGATGTTGGCTTGAATTGTGTTTCAACATCCAGAACAACGTTTGACAGGCATGAAAGCTCAGAAAAGTATAATACAAACTCTTTTAATTCTTCTATTTTATGTGAGACAGATTCACTACAACATGATGACTTTGGAGCTGAAAAGGTTGTAGAAGAAGTAAAAGTATTATATGATGAGCTTCTTTCCAAGTGGATGAAACAAAACCAAGTTGTGGAGTCACTCAATAAGAAGAATGAAGAGACGAAGGAGCAAGTGATGAATTTGGAAGTGATCCTGACAAGAAAAAATGTGGAGTTGATTTCTATCAAGAAACAACTAAAAATTACTTTTCAATCTCTCGAGAAATTAAAGAGAGGATCTTCCATACCCAACGAGGTATTGTCCATTGATAAGATACATAGATCCGGACTTGGGCAGGTAAAATCTTCGACCATAATATTTCCTAAAGATTTGAATGATGATTTTAAGTGTACTTCTTTTGTTAAAGGAAATATTAGTGGTACATGTCACACAAATTCTCATAAACTACATAAACTTAAGATTGGAAAGATGAATTTTGTGTGTCATTATTGTTTTTGTCCTGGTCACATTAAGCTCTTTTATTTTAAATTGCATGATGCTGCTAGTAAAATGTCGGCCTAAATGTTTCCAAATATTAGATCCAACATCCATAGAAAATATAAAAGTTTGAATTCGAAATGGGTGAAGAGATCTGATTAGGAATGTTTATCCATAGAAAAACAATCAGTTGGCATTTTGAATAAAGATCTTGATTTTGAGAGATTTTCAAGCTTTCGGAAATTTCTCAATGCTTGTGTATTGTAGTGCTTTGTTTGTCGATGTTGGGACAAATGTTACAAATCCTGAACCCAACATTTTTTTTCCTTTTATTTTTATTTTTTTTGTATTCTCATGCATTTTATTTTTTTTATATATATATGTTGTCTCATGTATTCTCTTTGTTTAAATGTGATCAAAATTATGAGCACATATGATTTTTTTTGCATGGTTGTCATAGGTATATTGGTCTCTAAGAGCATGAATGAAAAAAAAAGTGTTTTCCATATTGTAGTTGATGATTTTTCCTGATTTTCTAAGGTTGATTTCCTGCATGAAAATTTTGAAGTGTTTAAAGCTTTCAAGAAACTCTACTTGACCTTGAGTTCTCAATTTTGTGCTAGTGTTTCTTGTATTTTAACTAACCATGACAGGAAATTCGAGAATGCTAATTGTGATGTTGTCTATGCAAAGAAAGGAAAAATCTGACACTGCAAGAGATGTTGCAGTCCAAAAGGTTATTGAAAAAGTTGTGTTGTGTACTGAAGTTGTCACATTGCATATCACTTTGGAAACAGGGTTTCTCTTTGTGGAAAAGAAATGAGAGTTTGAAACAGAGAAAGCAAAACTTCAAACACTTTCATGTATTTGAATATGTTTGCTATGTTGTGAATGGCTATGAGATGTCATTCAGAGTGTTGACCCTATTCTGTGTTAATGCAAATGCGATTGAAATTTGAAAGAACCTGGCTCAACACATTCGCACCAAACACATTGACATATGTCATCACTTTATTCGGTATTTGGTGAATAATGGTATCATTCGCATTGGACATATATCATCTAAAAAATTGAATGAAAATATCTTTATAAAGGCCCTTATTTTTTTTTTGAGATTCTATTCTTTATAGAAATCTCTTAGTTTATATGTTTTGTAATCTCTGCATAGTCGATGTTGGATGCTTTGTCGTGTCTGTTCTGTCCAACATCTGTATTCATTTGTGTCTTTTTATTTTATATTTTATATGCATGTTGCATTTTGTTTAATCTTAGACATTAATTTCAGTTATACTTTGATCATATTTAATGTCTCAATGATCAGTATTTCTTAGAGAAATGTCCATGATATAAATGTATGATGATGAATAGTTTACCTTAATATAAAACTACGAGCACAAGAGTGAGGCTTGGATGTTACAGATCATGTGCACTCTTATGAAAATGTATGATTATTACTTAGTAACTCGGGGCACAGCGTTCGCGGAGATGATGCACTCAAGTAAAATGGTGGTAAGGTAATACATTTTCGATCAATTTCTATCTAGACACATGGTGTTCATACGACAGTGTGTTCTGTTCAAAAAGAGGTAAGAAATTGATGTCTTCATTCATCATCGAAATTCCATGAAATTTGTGGACTGTGCTTCAACTAATGTTCATTGATATGTTATTCTCAAAATTAGTGTTTCTGAAATTTATATCTATATTAAACTGCATGTTTGTCCTTTTAGTTTATAGTCATGCATTTGTTTATTTTTTCTTGTATGTGTCTAACCTTAAAAGATATGGTGTTTTCTGGATTACTAAAGATATATATATATATATATATATTCTAAAAAGGTAATATTTGAGTTCTACCTCTTATTGGATAAAGGGGAGTCAGTTGATGTGTGAAAGGTGATTTGATGAGCCAATTTTTAAGAGACTTCATCCCATAAACACTTTGGTGTGGCTCTTAATTTCTCTCATTTCCTAATTGGTCCTTATGTTTTCTCATCATTTTCTCCAGTGTTTCTTCTCTAAAAGTTTCACAGGTTTAAAATAGTTGATCCAAAGGAGCTCTTGGCCATGTTTAACATATTCAAAGAAATGTATGAGAAGTCAATTGGAATTCCATCATCTGCTTCAACACCGACTGTCACTTCAAATCATATCATGACTGAACATGCTGGTGCTGAAATGGATGAACCGGCTATGTCTCACACTCCAGATCTGTCTATAGAGAAGCAATCAGTGATGTCTCCAACAACAAGTCTTTTAGATCTGAAGCCACTAAATGTTTTCCATTTGAGAAGATACTTGTAACCCTAGAGATCCAGATCTGAAACAGAATGTTACATGTCTTGCTGAAGGAGTAATGATGGTGGGTATCATGCATCTTATCAATATTAAAGAGACTTCATGAAATTAATGTTTTTGTCGAGTTAGAAGAAGTTCAAAGAAGCTGATGTCCTGACTACCACTAGAGAGAAGAAATAAAAAGAGAAAAAGATCTTTTGTAAAGAAAATATGCAGTGAAAGGAACAAGCTGATATGAATATCCAGAATTTAAATGTTGCAGTTGAAGTTGTCTCTATCTGGGACACACCAGTTTCAATATCAGTAGCTGCTCAGTATTTCTTTTTAGTTTATTCTAACCATGATGATGCAATGGACGACCAATCATTCAAATATAGACAATACATATTCCTCAGGTTCTCTCTATTATTTTAGAAACGTGTTCAACTTTTTTTTTCTCATGCGACTCATGATTCGTCTCAAATTGTGTCTCAATGACCAATTAAATATGAGAAATTCATTGCACTGCTAAGCCTTGAGAAATATGATATGGATGTTTATTTATGGAGAGACCTCTTTGGAAGACGGTAACTAAGTTTTGTCCTTCTAATGCTAATGTGATATTGGATATTTTTTAAAGCTTAGTGTAACGCCTCGGTCCCGAGGATTAGGAATGGGATATTACGAGAATAATATAAGAAAAAAGGTAACATAATCCAAAATCCAGGGGGTCCTTAATAATATCCCGGTCCCGAAAGGAAAATAAATGAGGGACGGGGTGTCACTTAAAAAGAATATGATATAGAATAATCAAATGAAATAGCTTTAGAACAAGGATAGGTCATATTCCCCAGAAATTTGGGCAGCATAACCTTCGTAACTGGAAGAAATCCACGTCTTTCAACATATCAACGAAGTCAAAAGAATGCCTATTCATAGGCCAATCAAATTCAAACAAAATCCAACAATTAATAGATAGGATTCTGACTCTTCCAATAAACAAGACATCTTCATAGGTCACAACAACTAAGACCTATCAATAGGTCAGAGGCAAACAAACTATTTTAAGTCTCATTCATATGACAAAAGCAATTAATCAAGTTAAGACCCATTTATAGGTCAACTGGAAAATAAACAGAATCCAAGACTCAACCAAATATGACCTATCCATAGGTCGAAAACTATAATGAAACATGCTTGGATTTATGAAAAGAAGTGGAATTTTATTTATCATGATTCAATAAAGAATACAATTCAGATAAACCCTAAAATAAAACATAGCATGCAATCATACTGTGGGGCAACTGTATCAGAGTTTAAGCGGAAAATAATGGAGTAATATTGTATCACATAACAACATACTCATGAGCAATAATTTAGTCTGAACGAGACAGCAAGGCATGATCAATCCCACAACAGTACATCGAGTAATCACCTCCAGCATCTCAACCTGTGAAAAACATTTTGAAAATATTTTGGGCATGAGTACTAAAGCACTTAGTGGGTTAAACTTTTAACTCAATCTTTAATAAAAACCATAATAGAATATCCAAAATATAAATACAGATAATGGAAAGTAAAACGCGAAAGCCCTTCCTATTTCTACAAACCTTTACTTCTCTTTGGTACCCTGTAGCTCCTTCTGTCGTCTACTGCACTCTATGACATGTCTCTGATAGAAAAAGGGAGGGGTTACCTCACTAATACGAGAAGAGTGTACCAGGGATCACCTAGCATTGACTCTGAGTATACCAGGGGTTACCTAGCATTGACTCCTATAGTGATGCCCAGATCACGTGTATGTGCAGGTGTTACCTCACAGTGACACCTTTAGTGAATAACATCACAACTGCAAGAATCACAGTTCCTGCCTATCCTTTGTTCTATGTTCTCTATAAAGCGCATAATATGACATAAGCATAAAAACTATGTCATCCTTTTAATATAGCAACTATGCTAACCTTTAAGTCCTCTGGCAAACTTAGTTCAATTATGCTTCTTATTCCTTAAACAGAAATCATTCTATAACTTGAGTTTAATATTAAAAGCATAAGCCAAAAATTATAACTCATTATACACAAGTATAATCAATACACAATAAATATTTAATTTACTGTAACTTTAAACTATGACTTTTAGACTTTAAATATAAACTCTAACCTTAATCTATATACTATAAAATTTAAACTCTACACCTTAACTTTTAACCCATAGACTTTAGTTATGACAAGGCATAATCTATTCTATTTAATTATGTCGAAGCATAATCTATATTCGCTTATTGTGATAAATCATAATCTATATTCTCAATAATTATGATGAAGCATAATCTATGTTCTCAGTAATTATGTAAAGCATAATCTATGTTCTCAATAATTATGGCACAACATAATATATGTTCTCAATAATTATGGCACATCATAATCTATGTTCTCAATAATTATACAACAGTATAATACTATTACTCTAGCAGAGACTTGAGCAGATGATTTCTCAAATATTTTATTTGGATATTCTAACTATGACTATCACATTTAAGAGTTAATAACTCAAATATAGATAGGTTTTGCAAATAAACTCACCTTAATTAGATCAACTCAGGTGATCAAACTTCTCGATACTCATCCGTCAGCTTCTCTCACTGGCTCAATAAGTCCTACAAGGTCAAATCTTATTTTAGGATTGATGCTCTAATTTTCAGAACTCGATATTAATTTAATTGGAGCTTTTATTTACTTTAATTATATTTCAATTAATAATCTGCGACTCTAGAAACCTCGTACAACTTCCACACAGAAGAAAATAAATTCGAAAATGTAATTTTCGATTTAATGGGACCAAAAGATTTGACAGAGGTCACTTTCCGTAACTTGCCATTTTATTCATTTTTTTCACAGCTAACCTCGATTGCACTTTTCACTTGTCCAAAAATTATGAAAATAATCAGACATGATCCCATACATATCTTTATTAAACTATATAATTTTTGGAATTTTCTGAAATTACATGCTCTAGTAATAAAAATAATCGTCTGATTAAAATAATCGACTTTAATCAAAACTTATCAGAAAATTATGAAACTTGACAGTCCTATAGGAAACAATATTTCGAGCAACTTTCTAGTTGAAACGTTTTCAATTTGAAGACCCAAAATGGGCAAAAATAGGCAAAAACCAAAACTGATCGGCGCCCCTTTATTTTTCATATTTTCCGGCGTTTTCGCCGGTTTCCAGCCACTGGACGACACGCACTCAATATACGAAATGAAGTACTATTTAAAATACACAACATATTAAAATTTCAACTATAAAGGATGAGAAATGGACTGAAACGAGACATCCGAAGCGGCAGCGCGACGGCGGCATGATGACGGTGATTTCCGGCCATCCACGGCAGCGGCGGCGGCTCTCCGGCAGCCTTCCTGCGCTCGATAGCTGCTCCCACAGCAGCACCCCCAACAAAACTTAACCTGGGCCCACATGCGCGATTTACTCAGCGCAGGCCCGGGTTTCTCTCGTTCGGCAACACGAACGAGAGAGAAAGAGAGAGAAGAGAGAGAAATGAACAAGAGAAATGAATCCCCCCTCTCCTATTAATAGGAAAAAGGGCTCCGGGGCGAGTATAACTTTTTTGGATATAAAATACTGATAAAGTAATTTCTGGATTCAATTAAAGTTGCTTTATTCGATGTCGAGGTTCAAACGACCTCAGACACAAAATATGAAAATATCGGAAGACTCGCTGGCTCGAGTACTATTGAACCAACCCAATTCGAGATGACGAGGAATTTGTCTGAAGAAAAATGAAGAAAGATTCCCTTTAAAAAATCATATTTACTATTCCTTTTGACTGACAGATTTTGCTCCCGAGCATTCGATTGACCTCAGATTGGCAATCCGTGAACGTAAACGGATTCCTTGGGTCATTTCCTATAAGATAGGCTTGATAGAACAAGTCTCAGATCAATGAGGAGGATTTCGTGAATTTTTCGAATCATGAACGCACGCATAGATTATTATTCACAGGTTTTCCCTTTAGGATTTTCAATTGCGGGGCTGTTGTAGATATCAGAATAAAATTCTGAAAGCACCAACATCTTCCTTTAGATCATTACATTCCAGAAAGATCAATATTGACTATCTTCCGGTGGAAAACGCAAAATCTCATAATCAATTTTCACATAAAAGACACAAAGAGATCGCGACTTATATCTGTTTTACTTTATTTTAGCTCCAATTATTTTCTTTAGTCTTGTAAATATATTTAGAAAACTCACTAAGATATTCTGAAATTCTGAGATGTTACATTTAGTGCCTGATGTTGGATTCTCATGCGAGAATATGTATGGTGCAGTATTTGTACATGACGAGGGAGATAGCACTGTTGATCTACCATAATTTACTACTGCACTTTCTACCTTAACCCCATCAGAGGTCAATGTTCATGCTGATATTGACGATGATGTTGCTGAAGGGACCGATACCAAATTGATTCAGCTGTCTGTCTCTACTCCTTTTATTACTAATGTTCTTATTAATGATAGAACCGATATTGAAGTCAATACTGCCCAGATGTTCCAACTGTCGGTCTTCAATTTCAAATCCTACATTGAGCAATTGGAATCCATGATTCACTTCAAAACATTGATGAATAATGCTATGGTGGACATACGGGGAGACTTCAAAGTCTTTCTTTCTACACAAAAAGGGGGAGTAGATTGCTGATGCAGGTTGATGTTTTAAAGAGTTTAACTCTTTATGGTTTGTAAGCGTTGAACGCTTTTAGTTTGCTAATGTGTTGAACATCATTTTTTTTGTTGATGTGCTAAACATCAATTTGTGGGGTGTATATGCTGATATACATCTTTGCTTTTGATATTCATGTGATATTTTTTTTTAATCATGGAATATGATTATATGGTTTTTGATGATATGATTCATCTGACTTTGTGTTTAAGATGATGTGTGATTCATCTTAAAATGTATTTGATATATGCTCACATATGTCTGTTAAATTTTTAGCATGTTGCTCTAACATGTCTGTCCAGATGTGTAAACATCTCAATGTTTACATATGGTTCTGTACAGGGGATTATATCCACAGTTGTTGTATATTATTGTACATGTAATAACTTAAGGAGGAGCAATGCTTAAGGGGGAGATTTTAATCTCCAAAGTTTTCCGCTGCGGCTCTAACTGTAAATATTGAGCTTTTTATGTTTTGTGCAGAAAGGATAAGATTAAGGAGGAGATGGTTAGGAATGGTGCTACATCAGATGTTATCAACATTGTCCTCAATGTTATACACGGTGTGTAACACCATTCCGACAACATTGACTGAAACATTACGTATAGTGATCTTATCCTTTTCTAGTTTTTAGGATTAATTTCTCATTGAATTAATCTGATTAATTTGTATATCTTAATTAATTAAATATATCCACGAGATTTGAATTTAAAATAGTGGATATAGGTTCTTAAGATAGTGGATAAACTTAATTTTGAAATGGTCAAAATTAGTTCCTACTTTTAAGGAACCACTATTTTCTATCCCCACTCTGTCTAACCGCCTTGCATGTACTGAATGTGGGAAGACCGGTATAGCTCCCTTAATATTGCAGACTGTGTGAGAGTGGTTAGCTAGTAACGGTTGCAAAAGATGTAACATCGAAGTCAATGTTGCATCTAATGTTGTTCCGTCTTTTCCATAACATCAGTCTGTTCTAGGCTGATAATCTTTTCATTTCATAGTTTTTAGAATCAATTTATTTTAAATTGATTTGATTATTTTGTGATTTTTATCACTGATTACTTCCATGATTTTACAGATAATTTAGTGGGTGAAAACATTTTTAAATCATGGAGTAAAACTAACTTTGAATCAGTCAAAGTTGGTTCCTATTTTTCAGGAACCATGATGTTCTCTCTGTCTTTGAATAACTATCATAGCTAGTGGAGTAGTTATCCGAAGTTAAAGACAGTGTGACAAGAGTAGATGATCTGGAGAGCAGTTACCTTTGGACCTTTACTGTTGAGAATGATGTGTTTCAGATGATGTTATCACTTTGATTTATAACATCAAAGTCAATGTTATATCAAATGTGTTCTGTCATTCTCGTGACATCGAGTACAACTCTCTAGAAGTTAATCTTATTCCTCTTCTATATTTTCAAATTAATCAGTTATAATTGATCTAATATATTATTGAATCTTATCTCTTTATTATTCCCATGTTTCTAGTTGATTTATTCTGAAGGGATAAAGAGATAAGCTTCAAACTTTTAGGGTTTTGACTTTGTCAAAACAGTTCCTGATTTTAAGGAACATTTCTCCACTACCTTTGGGTACTAACATGTGTCTGCAGGTTGAAGACTTTGTGGGCAGTTATAAGAGTAGTGGTGAGTAGATTCTATGATGTGGGCACGTGTTACAGCGAGTGTTGCACATAACATCGACTTCAACATCAATAGGTGGACCTAAAGTTTAATCTTGTTATTTCATATTTTTTAGGATTAATTTATTTTAAATTAATCTGATTATTTTGTGATTTATGTAACATTTTATTTTCCACGTATTTAGGGATTTATTGGTTAAATAATTCTGGATTAAATTGTGGATGATGTTTGATTTTGACTTGTTCAAAATCTGTTTCGAATTTATAGGGACGTGATGTTCCCACTCTTTCTTGAACACTAACCGTTGTAGGTAAACATGGGTCACATGAGTAACTGCTACTATTACACAATGTTGAAGAACATGTGCTCCGCAATGTTGAAAGCAGTTATTCAAGTCCACTACAGCAATGGGAAGTGAAAGGCGGTTGATTCAAGTCCACGCCTCTTGGGATTGTGGAACAACTGCTAATACAAGATGGAGGAAGTATTTAAGGTCTCCTTAGACCTTGAAATCATTTACCCAACCCGAGACGTGCTTCTATGAAGAATTCAGAGAGATCGAAGGTTGAGTCCATTGTCTACTGGAACTCATCAACATTCACATCGACATCTCCCTTATTGTCTGGATCAACAAAGGTCTGTATCCTTTTTGTGTTTGTAAGGTATAGATTAGAGTGAATGTTGCGAGTTCTTCCAGTAGATGTTGTTTATCTACCTAAGTGCTAGTTAGTGATTTTTACAGGGGTTGTTTGAGTGAGTGAAGCGAGGACAATTTCTATTGTTTCCATAGAGATTATTCAAGGGAGTGAACCGAGAATTATCTCTATGTTGTTTTATCTTTTGATGCAAGCAGGTTATCACCGTGGTTTGTGAGAAGCTCTGAATCTTGCATCTAGTGTCGTCTCGAAGATCCAAAACATTCTTATCGACATCGGCCTAGCGTCCCAATCAACTGGAGACATTCATTCCAGTTGTGTGTGTAGGTTAGATAGTCAACTTAGAGAGTCTTAGGATTTAGATCGACTTGTTGTTTTCTATCTATATGTTTAGATAGATGTTTTGAGAGATTATTCAAGTGAGTAAAGTTAGGATAGTTCTCTTGTATGTTGTATGCAATGTTGTCAAGGGAGTGAACCGAGACAACACTTGTATTGTTTTTGTATTTCACTTATATAAGTGAATTTCGCCCTGAGGAAATCACATACTGAAGGTGTGTGATTTAAAACTATCTTTCGTGCAAGTTGTTTTAAATTTCCACTGCATGTTGAAGGCATAGTGGTTAACACTGGCTTCAACATCAACTCTATTATCTGCACGTTAACATTTTT
Source organism: Perilla frutescens (assembly GCA_026008535.1). Classification (NCBI taxonomy): domain Eukaryota; kingdom Viridiplantae; phylum Streptophyta; class Magnoliopsida; order Lamiales; family Lamiaceae; genus Perilla; species Perilla frutescens. The sequence goes on along the minus strand of BRKX01000003.1, from coordinate 63,862,535 downwards.
TACAATCAATTTTTACTTGTGTTTTAAAGTTATTTCCGTGCAAACTGTTCTATAAATTTCCTGTGACAATGTTGTTGTTAAAGTGTGTAACATTGACTACAACATTGTGTATAACATTGCACGTGGTTTTATTTTTCACAGTATTTGAGGCAACAAATTTTAACACTTATGTTTCTTGAGAAACAAAGAGATCTGGATGTGAGGTTCTGTCTGCTGATTTTTCTTTGGAAGAAGGAGTGGTAGAAGAAACGACATTAGGAGGGACTATCAGGACAGCAGAGGCTGTTGCAGCCAGAGTCAGAGTTGACGTTGAAGAAGAAGAATGGTTTACTGTTTGGGCTAGTGTGGAGGCAGATGATGGAGTGCCTTGAGATATCTCCATCATTTGTTTCAGCATCATCATGGCTTGATAGGGGCTTGGATCAGCCATAGATATAAAGATTCAAAAAAAAATTGCAGAGAAGAGAAGTGGAGTAGATGAAATGTTAGAGAGAAAGAAGAAAAAGCAAATAAAGCCAAAATGTTGAAAAGGAAATATGATAAAGGGATATTTTAAGGACCCACTTATCATATCCAAAATATTTTGATAAAGAGATTTTCTTATCACATCCGAAAAGCGAATGTTAATTTTTATATAATATTTTTTTTATTTCATTCGATCGAATATCAACAATACTGTTGACTAAAATACATGAATAAATTTTCATAAATCTATTCACATTATATAAACATCACAGTCAAACAAATGTTTGATAGTCTCGAAGGAGAAATTACAAATCTAAAAAAATGAGTAAGCCTGATGTTGATATAAATAACACACACTTCAACATCAGGGACTCAAACATTATCTTGACAACACACATTCCAAGAGATTTTCTTAAGAAAGAAAATCCATCGAAATCCAATGGTTTAGTAAAAATATCAGCAATTTGATTCTCTGTGGATATATACTCTAGCTTGATGATTTCTCTTTCCATAAGATCTCGGATGAAATGATGTTGAATATCAATATGTTTGGTACGAGAATGTTGGAATGGATTCTTAGAAATCTTAATGGCACTGACATTGTCATATAGCAATGTCAGTGAAGGACTTGTCATACCATAATCAAGTACCATTTGATTCAACCATAAGAGTTGAGCATAACAGCTTGCTGCAGTAATATATTCTGATTCAACCGTCGAAAGATAAATGCAATTTTGTTACCAAAGTAAAAAAAACATCTGCCGCTGGTGCTCTTTCTGTCATCGACATCACCTGCCCAGTCAGAATCACTAAAACCCATAAGAGGAATGTTAGTGTCTTTGCAATATCTTATACCAAAATCAACAGTGCCTGAAATATAACGAATAATTCTTTTAACTGCTTTGAGATGTGTTTTCTTAGGCTGAGATTGATATCTAGCACATACACCAACACTGAACAAAATGTCAGGTCGACTAGCTGTTAAATACAATAAACTTCCAATCATTCCTTGATGCATGGCAGAGTCAACATCAACACCAACATCATCTCTGCTCAACTTTTCTGAGGATCCCATAGGAGTCTTCATTGATTTAGCATCCTCTAACCCGAAGCATTTAACCAATCCTCTAGCATACTTGCTTTGTGAAATGAAGATCCCATCCTTGTTTTTGTTTAATTTGTAGACCAGGAAAGTAGTTGAGCTCTCCAACCATGCTCATTTTGAATGTACTGCACATTGAGTCTACGAATTCCTTGAGCAGATTAGTACAAGTGGAATTAAAAATAATATTGTCAACATAGACTTGAGCAACAATTATATGTTTTTTTATTTTTCTTTATGAAAAGGGTTTTATATACTTGTCCCGTTTGAAAAACCAATTTTAAGCAAGAATTCAATTAGTCTAGCATACCAAGCTCTTGGAGCTTGTTTAAGACCGTACAAGGCTTTTCTTAGCTTAAACACATGCAATGGTTTCTCATGACATTCAAACCCCGTAGGTTGTTCAACATATGCTTCTTCATTAAGATATCCGTTCAAGAAAACACTTTTAACATCCATTTGATGCAAAGTGAATCCTACATAGCATGCAATAGTAAACAAAAGACGAATTGATTCAATCCTTGCAACATGAGCAAAGGTTTCATCAAAATCAACTCCTTCAACCTGAGTATATCCTTGGGCAACAAGACGAGCTTTGTTTCTCACAATATCGCATGATTTGTCAGTTTTATTTATAAAAATCCATTTTGTTCCTATAACATTCTTGTCATTTGGATGCGGAACCAGTTCCCACACATTTTTTCTAACAAATTCATTCAATTCCTCATGCATAGCATTAACCCATAAATCATCTTTAAGGGCATCCTTAATGTTCTTAGGTTTAATGTTAGACAGAAAATATGTGTATGACAATAAGTTACTCAAGAAATACATACATACCAGTTTCACCATTTCTTTGTAATCCACGGAATTCTTCTTCCGTGTTTGAACTCCTTTAGATTGTTCACCAATGATTTGAGAATTTGGATGGTTCTTCCTAATTCTACTTGGTGGATCTCTCCTTGGTTCATTTTCACTAGTGACAAGTTGGTCATCTTTACTATCTGATGTGCAAGTTGAAGTTGGTGACTTAATGAGAACTACATCATTCGAAGAAAGATTGACTTCAACATTGTCTGATGACTTGTTTTTTACATCATGTTCAGACCGATCACTTGACATTTCTCCAGCTTCAAGAAGATATATTACTTCATCTTCTTCTGATTTCGAAGCAATTCCTGTGTGATCATCAAAAAGAACATTAATCGATTTTTGCACAGTTTTAGTCCTCACATTCAGCACACGGAATGCTCGACTATTTGAAGCATATCCCAAAAATAATCCCTTGTCACTCTTTGTATCAAACTTTCCTAAGTGATCCCTGTCATTCAGAATGTAACAAATACATCCAAAAACATGAAAATATTTCAGATTTAGCTTTTTGTTCTTCAAAAGTTCATATGGAGTTTCTTTTCTACCAGAGCGAAGAATCACTTGATTTCCAATGTGACAGGCAGTGTTAACTGCATCAGCCCAAAGTTTCTTGGATAATCGTTGAGCCTGTAACATTGCTCTTGACATATCCTGAAGAGTACGATTCTTCCTTTCAACCATACCATTTTGTTGAGGGATTTTTGGTGCGGAGTACTCATGGATAATGCCTTTCTTTTCACAATAATCATCGAACATCGAGTTTTCAAATTCAACCCCATGGTCAGTCCTTACACATTTGATGTTAGACTCATGTTGACGAGACACCGATCTGCAAAACTTCTTGAACATGCTGAAAGCTTCAGATTTTTCTTGCAGAAATTCAACCCATGTGAATCATGAATAATCATCCACAATAACAAAAATAAATCTTTTCCCACTCATACTTTTTGTATCAACATGACCCATTATGTTCATGTGAATTAAATCAAAACATTTACTGGTTTGACATTCAGTAAGACTTTTATGAGGAGATCTTACTTGTTTGCCCTTTTGACATGCACCACAAACAACATTAAGATCAATCTTTACTGGGAGAATTCCTCTAACAACACCAGCTTCAATCAATTTCTTCAGACTTTGAAAGCTTACATGTCCGAGCTTTTGATGTACAAGTTGTGTGTCAACATTGGCAGACACATTGCACTTCTTATTCTTGTCTTCATGATAACAGTTATCCAATGCACGAATACCAAACATGATGCATTTATCATCACTGTCAAAAACTTCACATGTATTTTTGTTGAATCTGACATTTATTTCGTTCATCACATGGTTGACTAATGCTTATCAAATTTGCTATTAGACCTTCAACATGAAGCGTATTACGCAATTTAGGGAAGTTTTTCACATTCAATGTTCCCTTACCAACAATATTGCCTTGTGCTCCTCCACCGTAGCTAACTTTTCCTTTACTTGAAGTAGAATAGTTATCAAGAAACTTAGGATTGCCTGTCATGTGACGTGAGCAACCACTATCAAAATACCAGGTACCTGCAATATTAGCTTTCAAAAAGGTGTAGACGACATTGCATGAAACTTTGGCCTTTTTGGATCTCTTCTTCTTCTTGCTGGGATTGGAAGAAGTTTCCACAGTGACCTTGTCTGCTACTACACCATCATGAAACTTGTAGTAATAGGGCTTGATGTGTCCAGGTTCTTGACAATAATGACAAATGTATTTTTTTTATTTTTGTTTTATCATCAATACCCTGCTTGACATCGTCGTTCACATTGTCTAGAACACTTTTCTTGACATCATTGTTCACATTATCTGGAACACCCTTCGAGCTTTCACCTTAAATAAATTTGACAAAGTTGTTATTAGAAACTGATATAGATGAACTAGAGGTATAACCCAAACCTGCTCGGGTGGTTTGTCCCAATGTCAAAACTTCAATTAGAGTTGATGTTCCTTGATTAAGTTGTCAAAAAGTTTTTGATGCATCATCAACTTCTTTCTTCAGCTTGTTCATCTCAGCATCACTTCTAGTAAGACGAATCTCCAGATCCATGACTCTTCATTTTAGAATTTGGTTTTCTTCCATAAGAATTCCAAATTCTTTTGACTGTTCAGTCCATTGGGCACATACTTCATCTACTATATTATGTAGTTGACGCAAAGCTTCCTTGTGATTTATGTCAGATTACTCTTCTGCAACCTAAGCCAACTCAGGATTGATGTAAAATTCATCCATTAATGTCATCTCATACCAATTTGTGGTGTTTTGTGAGATGTTAGCAATTTCTTATGAACATCATCTATGACATTACTTGGAACATCTGAAGTTTCATTGTCAAGACTAAGATCATAGTCAAAATAAACTTCATCAATGTCAGTTAAGACTTCAATCATCTCATCAAGATCTTCATTGACTTTTACAAACAATACCATTTGCTTTTCTGCTTCCTCATCTTCAGATTCATCACTCAACACGGCCGCACTGTAGTTCTTTCTTTACTTTCTATGTACAGTAGGACACTCATTTGCATAGTCTCCAAAGCCTGAACATCCTCTGCACTGAACTGAATCAATGTCCCTTCCAGAATCATATGTAAACTTAGATGATTTTGATGATCCAGATGTTGTAGAAGAGAGAGAATCAAACAACCTCCATGGTTTGAAGTTTGGTGATCCTTTCTTCATAGAACGTACAAGGGAGTTAAACTTCTTAGTGAGGAGTGAAACACTCAAATTTTCATCTTCTTTGATTTCCAGAATGTTTTCAACATCATCTTGAACATTAGGAACCGGCGTAGTAGATTGAAGTGCAATTCATTTAGAAGAATTGTTAGACTTCTGGTTCTCAAAATTCATCTCAAAAGTGAGCAAAATGCTCACAAATTCACTCAGGCTCATGTTAGACACATTATGAGCCTCTTTAATAGCAGAGATCTTCATGTTGAACCTTTCAGGAAGAGTACAAAGAAGTTTGCTCACTATATTCTCATTTGAGATAGGACATCCAAGTGCAGTAGACTCATTTGAAATCTCACACAGCCTTTCAGTGTACAAAGATATGGTCTCATCTTCCATCATTCGCAATGTTTCAAACTTGGAAGTAAGCAACCTTAGCTTTGTTTGGCGTATACTTTTTGAGCATTCACAATGTTCCTGCAAGATATTTCATGCTTGGTACGCAGATGTGCAGTTGCACACCATTTTAAAATATGGAACATCCACTGAAACAAAAATGGCATTCAACGCTCTAGAATTGAAGTTAGAAATTATTCTATCATCATTAGTCCACTGAGTTTCTGGATTAAGGATGAAATTTTCATCTGGTCCCTCAATCCTTGGAGGAGTCCAAGCTTCAATTATAGCCAACCAAGCATTTTCATCAATGGACTTGATATACATCTTCATGCGTGATTTCCACATCGCATAGTTTTTACCATTACTATCCAATGCCGGAGGACGGCACTGATTTATCTGAATATCCATTTTAGTGAATTAGCAACTAAGGATCAAATGCTTAGTATATCAAGTACCGGCTCTGATACCACTTGTTTGAATTTGTTGTCCAAAATACTGAAAAATACAAATAACTCGTAATGTTAAACTCAATGATTTAGATAATTTATATACTATCCAAACCACATTCAACAAAAGAATAGACAAGTTATGCAAGATAAGAATAAAAATTTATATCACACACCTTAGGTATGTGATTGCCACAAGGCGAAATTATACTTTCACAAGTAAAAACAAAAATGCAGTTGATAATGTCAGAACCAATGTTTACGACTCATCAACAAAAATACATGAATCCTAATCTAGTTTACAACTAAATAAAATTCGAAAATTCAAACTAACCTACCAAGTAGTTTGATTACAATTCAACAACAATTCCTATACTCCAAAATCTCACATCTAATCTAACTTGAACAACATTTTCCCATGAATCAATTGAACAATCAAAATACAAAAAAATGAAGATAAAATAGCTAGAAATCTAGTTGCTAAATTTTAATTCGAGTTCTTGATCTTCTCACTCACAGTAGTGATATCATCTCTACTCGAATAACCTCTTTAACTGTGAAGTCTGCTCCTTAAAACAATCTTCACTTGAATCGGTTCAAGGCCATGTGATCTTCTTGATCGTGGGTTGATGGTAACCGCCACCACTTCTTTGGTTTGAAGAAAACCGTCTCTTATTATGGCTGGGAGAAGAGCCCACATCCTACACCATTTTTCTTTAGTGTTCCAGGAAGTTAATTACTGAAAAGATATGGTTAAATAGAAGATAACATATTCCTAAAAAATAGGAAATAGATTTGACTAAATCAATTTTATTTAAATATTGAATATCTCAATCACATATATCTAGTATTTGAAATATAAATTTTGTGGATATATATGATTTAAGATATACAAAATAATTAGAATAAATTAAAAGGAATTAATCCTAAAAATAAGGAAAAGATAAGATTATGATTTTTGAATGTCTCGGACAATATTACAGGAGTTCAGTATGACATCAGCTTCAATATTGTACTCGATGTCATATACCTCCTCACAGTCACAAATATAAATAATACATTTTCCCACCTAAATAATTTTCTAATAATATTGATATAATTATACATGGAAATAATTATGCAATTAAGTAATACAAACTATAAAATTAATCAATCATATTGCAAGGCTAAAATAATATTCGTATATGCCCTATTTAAATATGTCAATATATATTATATCTATTTATATTAGGGATGAATATATTGCAGATGTTAGAATCCGTTGCCTCAAATACTGTGAAAATAGAAAACACGTGCAAAGTTATATACAATATTGTAGTTAGTGTTACTCACTTTACCAACAACAATGTTACAGGAATTTATAGAACAGTTTGCACGGAAATAACTTTAAAACATAAACAGAAAATAGCTTGTGAAAAACGTCAACGTGGAGATAATAGAGTCGATATTGAAGCTAGTGTAACCACTATGCTTTCAACACGTAGCGGAAATTTAAAGCAACTTGCATGGAAAATAATTTTAAATCACATACCTTCGATGTGTGATTGCCTTAGGGAAAAATTACTAACATAAGTGAAATACAAAAACAATACAAGTGTTGTCTTAGTTCACTCCCTTAACAACATTGCATACAACATAAAATAGATCTATCTTAGCTTCATTCACTTGAACAATCTCTCGAACAAACACTATCTATACATATAGACATAAAAAACACGTCAATATAAATCCTAAGACTCTCAGATTTAACTATCTAACCTACACACACAACTGAATCTAGACTCCAGTTGATTGGGACGCTAGGCAGATGTCGAAGAGGATGTCTTGGATCTTCGAGATGACACTAGATGCAAGTTTCAAAACTTCTCACAAACCACGGTGATAATCTGCTTGCACAAATGATTTTAAGGTCTAAAGAGACCTTAAATACTTCATCTATCTTGCTCCAGCAGTTGCTCCACGAACACATGTGATGTGGCCTTGACTCAACCGCTTTTGACTCCCTATTGCTGTAGTGGTCTTGAGATAACTGCTTTCTGCTTTGTGTGTCACATGTTTTTCAACATCGTGCAATAGTAGCAGTTACTCCAGTCACCCACGTTTACCTGCAATGGTTAGTGTTCAAGACAGAGTGGGAACATCACACCCTCTATAAATTCGGAACTAACTTTGACTAATTCAAAGTCATATAATATCCACGATTCATCACAAAATTAAATTAACAATAAATCCCTAAATATGTGAAAAATAAAATGTGACATAAATAAAAAAATAATCAAATTAATTTGAAATAAATTAATCCTAAATAATCGAAAAGGATAAGATTAGCTTCCAGAGAGTTGTACTTGATGTTACGAGAATGACGGAACACATCTTATACAATATTAACTTCGATGTTATCAAACGAAGTGATAACATCATCTATAACTCATCATTCTCAACAATCTCCTCCTTAAGCTTATCATTTCTGCATAAAACATAAAAAGCTCAATATTTATAGCTAGAGCCGCAGCGGAATACGAACAAAAATTTGGAGTTTAAAAACTCCCCTTTAAGGTCTGCTCCTCTTTAAGTTATCACATGTAAAAAAATACAACAAATATATACAAGTGGGTAATTATCCCATATATATAGGATCGAAGAACGTAAACATTGAGATGTTTACACATCTGGACAGACATATTACAGCAACATGCCAAAAACTTAACAGACATATGCGAGCATATATCAAATACATTTTAAGATGAATCATACACCATCTTAAACACAAAGTCAGATGAATCATAAATCATCAAAAATTAATAATCATATCTCATGATTAAAAAATAGATATCATGTCAATATTAAAAACAAAGACGTATATTGACATACACACCCCAAAAATGATGTTTAGCACATCAGCAAAATAAAAGCGTTCAACGCTCACAAACCATAAAGAGTTCAACTCTTTAAAATATCAACCAACATCATCAATCTACTCCCGTTTTTTGTGTAGAAAGAAAGACTTTGAAGTCTCTTAGCATGCCCATTATATCATTGTCCAGAGATGTGTTGTGGTGAATCATGGATTCCAACTACTCAAAATCATGATTGGAGACCAACAATTGGAACGTCTGGGTAGTATTGACTTCAATATCTATTCTATCATAATCAGAATATTAGTAACAGAAGGAATAGATGCAAACAACTGAATCAATTGGGGTACCAATCTCCTCAACAACATCATCCTCAATATTAACATGAACATAGGCCTCTAGTGGGGTAAAGGTAGAAAATGTAGTAACAAATATATGGTAGATCCACAGTGCGATCTTCCTTGTCTTGTACAAACACTGCACCGTAAATGTTCTTGCACGAGAATCTAACATCAGGCACTAAGTTTAAAAAAATATCCAATATAACATTAGCATTAAAAGGACAAAACTTAGTTACCATCTTCCAAAAAGGTCTCTCCATAGATGAACATTCATACCATATTTCTTATGGCTTAGCACTTCATTAGATTTCTTAGATTTAATTGGTCATTGAGACACAATTTCAGACAAATCATGAGTTATACGAGAATAAAAAAAATTGCTAAAAGCCTTTTTAAAACAATAGAGATAACCTAAGGAATAGATGTTGTCTGTATTTAATGATTGGTCATCCATTATACCATCCTGGTCTGAATGAACTTGAGAGTGATACTGATCAGCTACTGATATTGAAACTGGTGTGTCTTGGACAAAGACAACTTCAGGTACAACATTCTAATTCTGAATATTCTTATTAGCTTTTTTTTTCTTTCACTGTGTATCTTCTTCACAAAAGATCATTTTCTCTTTTAATTTATTCTCTTTAGTGGTAGTCATTTCATCATCTTGCTTCTCTATAGACAGATCTAGAGCATGAGACATAGCAGGTTCATCCATTTCAGCATCAGTATGTTCAGTCATGATAGGATTTGAAGTGACAGTCGGTGTTGAAGCAGATGATAGAGTTCCAACTGAATTCTCATACATTTCATTGAACATGGCAAATAACTCCTTTGGATTAGCCATTCTAACCCTGTGAAGCTTTTAGAGAAGAAATACTAGAGAAATGGTGAGAAAACATAAGGGCTAATTAGGAAATGAGAGGAATTAAGAGCCACACTAGAGTGTTTATGGGAAGAATTCTCTTACAAATCGGCTCATCAAATCACCCTTCATATCAACCGACTCTCCATTTATCCAATAAGAGGTAGAACTTAAGTATCACCTTTTTAGAATATATATATATATATATATATATATATATATATATATCTTTTGTAATCCAAAAAGCACCATATCTTTTTAAGGCCTCCCGCACAAGAATAAAAACACATGTATAACTATAAACTAAAACATGCAGTTTAATAAAGATATAAATTTCAAAAACACTAATTTTGGGAATAATATTTCAATGAACATCAATTGTAGCACGATCCACAAATTTCATTGAATTTGGAAGATGAATAGATAGATCAATTTCTTACCCCATTTTGAAGAGAACACATTGTCGTAGTGAGCGCCATGTGTCTAGTTACTCAAAGATAGAAATCGACCTGAAATGTAATACCTTACAACCATTTCACTTGAGTGCATCATCGTCACGTATGCCGTGCCCCGAGTTACTAAGTGATAATCATACATTTTTAGAGTGTGCACATGATCTGTAACATCCAAGCCTCACTCTTGTGCTCATAATTTTATATCAAGGAAAAATATTCATCATCATATGTTTATACCATGGATATTTCTCTGAAGAAGACTGACCATTGAGACATTAAACACGATCAAAGTAAAACTGAAATAAATATCTTAAATTAAACAAGATGCGACATGCATATGAAAGAAACAAAATAAAAACACATAAATAAATACAGATATTTGATAGAACAGATACAACATAGTGCCCAACATCGACTATGCAGAGATTACATAACACAAAAACTAAGAGATTTCCATAGAAAGGGTAATCTCTCAAAATCAAGGGCCTTTGTAAAGATATTTTCATTCAATTTTTCAGATGATATGTATTCAATGCGAATGATACCTTTGTTCACCAAATCTCGAATAAAGTGGAGACTTATGTCAATGTATTTGGTGTGCAAGTGTTGGACCAGGTTCTTTGAGATATCTATCACATTTGCATTAACACAGAACAAGGTCAACACTCTGATTGATATCTCATAGTCATTCATAACATAGCAAACATATCCAAATACATAAAAGCATTTGAAGTATTGCTTTCTCTATTTCAAACTCTCATTCATTTACTACAAAGAGAGACTTTGTTTCCAATGTGATAAGCAATGTGACAACTTCAGTACACAACACATCTTTTTCAATAATCTTTTAGACTGCAACATCTCTTGTAGTGTCAGATTTTTTCTTTCTTTGCATAGACAATATCGCAATCAGAATTCTCAAACTTCCTGTCATTATTAGTTAAAATACAAGAAACACTAAAACCAAATTGAGAACACATAGCCAAGTAGAGTTTCTTAAAAACTTTAAACACTTACAATTCTTAATGTAGAAAAGCAACCCTAGAAAATCAGGAAAAATCATCAACTACAACACGAAAAATACTTTTTTTTTCATTCATGCTCTTAGTGACCAATATACCTTGACAACCATGTGCAAAAAAAAAAATCAATCATGTGTGCTCATAATTCGGATCGAATTTAAACAAAGAGAATACATGAGACAACATATAAAAATAATAGAATGCATGAGAATGCCAAAAAAAATAAAAAATAAAAATAAAAGAAAAAAAATATTGGGTTTAGGATTTGTAACATTTGCCCCAACATCAACAAACCAAGCACTACAACACACATACATTGAGAGATTTCTGAAAGCTTGAAAATCTCTCAAAATCAAGAGCTTTATTCAAAACGCCAACTGATTGTTTTTCTGTGGATACACATTCCAAATCAGATTTCTTCACCTATTTCAAATTCAAACTTTTATATTTTCTATGGATGTTGGATATAATATTTGGAAATATTTTGGCCGACATTTTACCAACATGATCATGTAATTTATAACAAAAAGGCTTAATATGTGATGCACAAAATTCCTCTTTATAATTTTAGGTTTATCAGATTTATGAGAATTTGCGTGACATGTACCACTAATATTTTCTTTAACAAAAGAAGTACACTTAAAATCATCATTCGAATCATTAGGAAATAATGTGGTAGAAGATTTAACCTGCCCAAGTCCGGATCTATCGATCTTATCAATGGATAATATCTCGTTGGGTGTGGAAGTTCCTCTCTTCAACTTCTTGAGAGATTGAGAAGCATTTTTGAGTTGTTCCTTGATAAAAATTAACTCCACATTTTTTCTTGTGGGGGTCACTTCCAAATTCATCACTTGCTCCTTTATCTCTTCATTTTTCTTATGAAGTGACTCCACAACATGGTTTTTTTCATCCACTTGGAAAGAAGCTCATCATATAACACTTTTACTTCTTCTGCAACTTTTTTTAGCTCCAAAGTTGTCATGTTGTAATGAATCTGTCTCACATAAAATAAAAGAATTAAAAGAGTTTGTATGATACATTTCAGAGCTTTCATACCTGTCAAATGTTGTTCTGAATGTTGAAACACAATTCAAGCCAACATCAATATCTAAATCAGACTCATTGACTTTAGCAACAAGTAAGATAATTTGTTCATCTTTTTCTTTCGATTTCGGATCTTCTGATTCATCATCATTCAAATCATTATTCAATTTCATCTTTTATCTTCGCAATACGGCTTGATCGAATATTCTCTTTGACTTTCTAGTTGGTTGAACATGGGATTTGTTGGTTCTTTTCTTCTTGTTTATATCTTTCTTCAAATTGATGGTGACACCAATATCAACTGGACAAGAATCTTCATTGGGGATTGCAGTTTTGAGCGGATAGAAAACATGACACATTCAGCTGATGGAGGTGGTAGAGGTCCAAACGTTGATGACGATGTTGTTCCTTGAACTACAACTTTTTTTTATCATACACCTATATATCCTTAAAAAGGTTCTTGAAGAATATCACATGCAAGCTTGGCTGTAGTACACTTTGAGATCATTTTGAAACAAGGAACATTAACACAAAAAAAATAACATACATTAAGAACTCTAGAGTGGATGTTTGAAATGGTTTGTTCTTCAACACTTCATCAACTTTTAACCTTATTGACGCCTTCTCCAGCTTCATTTGTCTTTTTTTGAATAGACCATTTCTTCAAAACTGTCATCCATGCACATTCATTAATAAATTTGATGTATATATACGCATTCGAGCCTTCCATAAGGCATCATTTATTCCAAGAAAACTAAGTACTGTTGGATGACATTTAGAAATGGAAACATCCATCACAGTAAATAATTAGCAACACAAAGGATCGAATAATTATGTAACACCTCGTATTTTCAGATTATAGTTAAAAGTTTTATAAATATTATATTAAAAATATCCTAACTAAAATATCCTATCAAAATATCTATATAATCCTCCCCTTAGGTGGAGAAGAGAGATCCGAGAGAAAGAGAGAGTGAAGGAGGAGGAGCTGCCACCCCCACCACTGACCTACCGCCGCCTTCCCGCCGCCGTGACGCCGCCGGAGACGTCGCCAGAACTACGTCAGTCACCGAAAAATGAAGCTAGTGCAGCCCCGTTGTGCGGCTATCGTCTCGGTCCATTTCTCGTCTTTTTTATCTTAAATTTTAATGTCTTGTATTTAAATGTATACTACATTTCGTATGTTGATCTCGTTTCAATCCGACGGCCGAAAACCGACGATAACGCCGGAAAATAGAAAATATAAGCACCACCGATCAGATTACGTTTTTCTTCAGTTTTGGCCCTTTCAGTTCGTCAAATCGAAAAGTTTGTTCACGAAAGTTGCTCGAAATAATATTTCCTGTGTCCATCAAATTTCGTAATTTTTGGACGAGTTTTGAAAAATTTCGATTATTTAATTTAAAAAGCTTTTTTTGTACCGGAAGCATGTGTTATCAAAAAATTCTAAAACTCTAAAGCTATAGTCTTGGCATATATAGGATGGTCCCTGAATATTTTCGTAATTTTTGAGCGGTTAAAAAGTGTCGTGGTACAAATCTGATAAAAATCGATTAAATTGGTAAGTTATGAAAAGTGACCTCCGTTAAATCTTTAGGTTCCAATAAATCAAAAATAATATTTTAGAATTTATTCTCTTTTGCGTTAAATGTACACGAGGTCTCTAGAGTCGTGTAATATATTTTTGAAAAGAATAAAATTTAATAATAGCTCCAATTATAGTAGATTAATTTCTGAAAAATATAGTAGTCGTTCTGAGTCAAAGATTGACCCTTGTAGGACCCGCAGAACCTGCTAGGAGAGAAGATGATGTTCCTAAAGTTGTTATGTCGCCATCTGCTCGTCAGCGAGGTGGGTTTATTTTCAAAGAATAAATAAAGTTTAAGAGTAATAACTCTTTAGAAGCGTGATAGATAATTTAGAAATATCCAAATAAATATTTTATGCTCTATCTGTTTTAAAATCACTATTATAGGAGGAATTATAGAATATTGTTATGTTGTGGAATAGGATAGTATTGAAATATTGTTAGAATATTATTGAAATACTGTGAAATATTGTGACTAGGATATGAGCATATTTTTGGAATAGATGTATAAGCTTGATTAAGATATGATTTAATTGCTAAGTTTTATTAGATGTTATAAGATGATGTTAAACTTAGCTGAGATAGACTTGTGCTAGAATTTTGGATTTTGTAGTGCAAGTAATTATTGAACATAGGCAAGGACTGTACACTATTTGGTGTATATTTGCCCTATTTTATCATAGGAATTTAGTATTCTTAGTATGTGTTTTTCCTTTGTTTTTGTGTGATTTTTATGTTATTTCCTTCACTTTTGCTCTTTTGGTAAGTTATGTATATTTGCACAATATCTTGAGAAAATGGAGGATAACTGACTGTAACATTTAAGGGATTCAAGACAATGGATATATAGATAATCGAATAAGGAGAGTGTAGCAAGTTGAATCGGGTCAATCGGCCAAGAAACGAGTGAGAACGAAGCAAAACTGTGGAAGCTGCCGAAGACGGAGCTGAACACTGCGCGGGCGCGCGACGCACGACCGTGCAGCACCCCTCTCAGCCAAGAGGCCCCCGCGAACGCACGACATCTGAACTCCGCGCGGGCGCGCAACACCCCGCCGGCCCGCGGGGTGCCCAGTTCAGCCTCCCGAATCCATTTTTCGACGCGGGATCAGATGCTCCTCTCTCCTCGATTCGGCCTAGCTTCTCCCCTTCAATTCCCTCCACATGGGCAACTGGATTATAAATTTATAATACAAGGTTGGACTTTTGGGCATTCTAGATTAGTAGGGAGAGAAAGGGATTTAATTTTCCTAAAGCTAGTTTGATTTTTGTCCCCCAAATCTTCCAACAAAATCTCCTCAAATCCCCCTCATTAACTCATCCCTTTACATCACCTATCTTATCAACTTTTCTCTTACCTCACCTCTCATCTCACCCACTCTCGATTCTCTCTCTCTTGATATCCCCCACTTGATTTTGAGGGATATCATCCATCATTCATTCACTCTCATTCTACCATCTCTCACTTCATTTTTTTTCTCTCCATTCACCACTTTATCTACCACTTGTCTTTACCTTCACCACCACCACCACTGTTCCAAAGAGAAAGAAAGGATGAGGAGAAGAGGCAAGGGGGCTAGAGCTTAAGGAGGAAGGCCCGAGAAGAGGAATATAACTCCAAGCGGACGCGGTTGCTAAGCTTGCAGAAGGAGCTCTACTTTGATGATGGCCCGAGAAGAGGGATCCAAGTTCGAGTGGACTGTGGTTCCTAAGCTTGAACGAGGAGCTCCGCTTTGGTATTTTTTTTTAGCTTTAGCTCATTTGTGAGAATTTGTCCCAAAACTCTCGAGACAACAATATTGTATAAGTTTGTATTGTGTTTATCTTTTGATTTATGAAATAAAGAACTTGTATGATTCTTGTGTGTTCTTGAGCATGGTGTTGGGCTAATACCTCCATTAGGGGGTAGATAATCAATTTGGGATTCGATCTATGCTTGTGATAGTTGGTTTTTGTTGTTGGAATTGTGCTTGTTTATATTGAGTAATTGATCACTACTTAGCATTGCTAGGCTTTAGATGAGACCGAAAGGAGATTCTATAGCCCGAACTAGGTTCCTTCAATGTTAGGTGGACTGGGTTTCATAAGCCTAATCGTTAATATTTAGGTGGATTGGGTTACATAAGCCTATGGGTTGGAATGATATAGCAGATAGAGGTTTAACGGATCGACGATGACAGTAAGTGAAGTTAAACTAATTGAAAGGACTATTGTCCAATCGGGATTAACATAATCAACTTGAATCAAGCTAGGAGAGAAACTAATGAGAAAATCTATACCCTAATGCTCTTCTCATAATCCTATCTTGTATCTTTGTGTTTGGTGGTGTTGTTAGTTTTACTTGCTTTAATTGGGTAGTTTAGTAAAAACCTTCCTACCCCTCGTTTAGAATGTTTAGGGTTGTGCTTAAATTCATGTGATTGTTAACAATTATAGCATAGAAAGATAATTGCCCACACGAAGTTTTTCTCGAGAGACACGACCTGAGTTAGCTCACCACCCTACAGTCGACCCTATCCTCTTGCGGGGGTGTAGCTGACCGGAAGGAACTACATCATTCAAACCAATTGGCGTTGTTGCCGGGGAAAGCTTTAGGTGTATTATCTTTTCGTATTATAATTGTTTTCGTGTTTGTGCTTTTGTGTTTGCTTAGTGTTTGTGTTTTCGTGTTGTTTTGTTTTGTTTTGGTATTTGTGTTTTTGTGTGTCTTGTGTTTTATTTTGGTTTTGTTCTTTGTGTTTTTATGTTTTTCTTTTAGCTTTCATTTCTTCTTCCTCAGTTGCGTGTGATCCTTTTTCTTGTTTAAGTCTGTGTATGCTAGGTCAAAAATATCTAAACAGGAAGCTAGCCCTGTGTTCAAAAACATTCATAGACCAAGGAGGATTGGGGTGCCCAACTGGGAAGGGGAAGGTTCGAGTGAAGCTTACTCTTTGAGTAACAAAGCTCGAAATGAAGACCAATAATGGAAGCACGGAGTCAAGATGATCGTGCTCAATGATCCTCCATCATAATCTACTAAGGCTCTATCCAGCTCAGGACATTAAAATGAGCGCTGCATGGGAGGCAACCCATGATTTTATTGCTTCTTGTTTTGATTTAAGTTTTACCTATTTAGTATGTCTAAGTTTATATTTTTGTTGTTGTCTCGTAGGGATGAAGAGTTGAGAGTGCAATACTGGGAAGGAAACTGATGCACAATGACAAAGTGTAGGTCCGCTGGTGCAGCACCAACGTGACCGCAGGGTGAGGCTCTCAGCCAAACGACCCCGTGAGCACGGCATCCCCGTAAGGACGGGACCCTACAGCCGAATGACCTTCCGCGAGCGCGGAGATTCCCGTGAGCGCTACACTCTCACCCTATAAATAAAGAGTCCAGTGCAACCCTACTCCTCACTAGTTCCGTGGCCACCTCCACCACATTTTCAGCCACCAAGAGTAGTAAAGTTATTTTATTTATTATTTTTTTATTTTCATATTATTTTCCTTGTTCGTCGTTTGTTGTTCGTGTTATTTTGTAGGAACCTGCGCCTGTTGCCGTTCTTCTATATTCTATAAAGTTTCCTCTTTCCTTTAATTCTTGCATTAAGGACAATGCATGATTTAAGTGTGGGGTGGGTGAACTTATGTTATAATTTACGTTATGTTATATGTTTTTAGGATGGTATTTTTGATTTTTGTTGAATTTTGAAATTATGTTGAATTTTAAAATTTTATTTCAAAATTGTTATGTATCGTTTTGGTTTTGCTTTGATTATGTTTTATTAGTGGATACCCGCACTTAGCATGATTTGTCTTGTCTAATTGTCAAACTTGATTATTTGGAATATGAATCTTCAAGGGATTATTGTTAAGATGTTCATGTTGCATGAAATCATTCCCATTATTTCATTGTAGAATGTAAGTTGTCTTGAGAATGATTATATTTACATGATGTGTGTTGTGGGATCTCGTCCTCTAAGAATTTGAAAGCTTGATTCATTCTCTTGTCAAATGTGTCAATTATGCTTGAAAAAATCATTCTCTCCTCTAAACTTCCTATCATGTATTTTATATAAAAAAAAGAAAATGAATGAAAAAATGAATAAAATAAATGTATGTTGAAATAAGTAGGGATAATAAGGATTTCTGCTACTCTAGTCGTCTAAATCGACTATGAGCATGGAAAACCACACAAGGACACTAGGGATTTTATCCCTTGGGAATAAACCTTGTGAAGCTTGATCCACGTCCTCTTGTTTAATTGTTGTAATCAACGGGATTGCATTTTGGATTCTACTCCTATCATGTGTGTCGTTCCTTTGAATTTATCCATGATGAGTATGGGAAATCACGTTAGGAAGCTCAGCTTACCCTGATTATTTCACCTAACGAATTATATCATTTGGGTGCATTCCCGGGTTATTTTTGAATAAAGTGTGGGGGAGTTGGTAAGAGGAATGTTTTCCGAGCTAGTTGTTGCATTTTACCTTGAGAAAATCTTGTATGATTATTCTCATTAGACGAGCCACATGTATTTTTTAATAAATGTTTTTATTCTCTCTGATGATAAACTTTCTAGTTTGAAATAGTGTGGAATGTCCTAGTGTGCATGACCTTCTTGGGGGCAATTTCTTCTTGCTTCATGTCTTGAATGATTTTGTCTGCTTGAGAACAAGAAAAGATTTAAGTGTGAGGGAGTTGTTTGGTGTATATTTTCCCTATTTTATCATAGGAATTTAGTATTCTTAGTATGTGTTTTTCCTTTGTTTTTGTCTGATTTTTATGTTATTTTCTTCACTTTTGCTCTTTTGATGAGTTATATAGATTTGCACAATATCTTGAGAAAATGGAGGATAAATGACTGTAAAATTTAAGGCATTCAAGACAATGGGAAGATAGAGAATCAAATAAGGAGTGTGTAGCAAGTTAAATCGGGTCAATCGGCCAAGAAACGAGCAAGAACGAAGCAAAACCGTGGAAGCTGCCGAAGACAGAGCTGAACGCTACGCGGGCGCACGTGACGCGTGACCACACGGCACCCCCTCTCGGACAAGAGGCCCCCGCGAGCGTGCGACATCTGAACTCCGCACGGGTGCGCAACACTCCGCCGGTGCGCGGGGTGCCCAGTTCAGCCTCTCGAATCCATTATTCGACGCAGGATCAGATGCTCCTCTCTCCTCGATTCAGCCTAGCTTCTCCCCTTCAATTCTCTCCACATGGGCAGCTAGATTATAATAAAAGGTTGGACTTTTGGGCATCCTAGATTAGTAGGGAGATAAAGGGGTTTAATTTCCTTAAAGCTAGTTTGATTTTTGTCCCCCAAATCTTCCAACAAAATCTCCTCAAATCCCCCTTATTAACTCATCCCTTTCCATCACCCATCTCATCAACTTTTCTCTTACCTCACCTCTCATCTCACGCACTCTCGATTCTTCCCTCTCTCTCTCTCTTGATATCCCCCACTTGATTTTGGGGGATATCATCCATCATTCATTCACTCTCATTCTACCATCTCTCACTTCATTTTTTTTCTCTCCATTTACCACTTCTCTTCACCTTCACCACCACCACCACCGTTCTAAAGAGAAAGAAAGGAGGAGGAGGAGAAGAGGCAAGAGGGCTAGAGCTTACGGAGGAAGGCCCGAGAAGAGAAATCCAACTCCAAGCGGATGCGGTTGCTAAGCTTGCGGAAGGAGCTCCACTTTGATGACGGCCCGAGAAGAGGGATCCAAGTTCCAGTGGACCATGGTTCCTAAGCTTAAATGAAGAGCTCCGCTTTGGTATTTTTTTCTTTTAGCTTTAGCCCATTTGTGAGAATTTGTCCGAAAACTCTCGAGACAACAATATTGTATAAGTTTGTATTGTGTTTATCTTTTGATTTATGAAATAAAGAACTTGTATGATTCTTGTGTGTTCTTGAGCATGGTGTTGGGCTAATTCCTACATTAGGGGGTAGATAATCAATTTGGGGTTCGATCTATGCTTGTGATAGTTGGCTTTTGTCGTTGGAATTTTGCTTATTTATGATGAGTAATGGATCACTACTTAGCATTGCTAGGCTTTAGATGAGACCAAAAGGAGATTCTATAGCCCGAACTAGGTTCCTTCAATGTTAGGTGGACTGGGTTTCATAAGCCTAATCGTTAATCTTTAGGTACACTTAGTTACATAAACCTATGGGTTGGAATGATATAGCCGATAGTGGTTTAATGGATCGACGGTGACAGTAAGTGAAGTTAAACTAATTGAAAGGACTATTATCCAATTGGGATTAACATAATCAACTTGAATCAAGCTAGGAGAGAAACCAACGCGAAAATCTACACCCTAATGCTCTTCTCATAATCCTATCTTCTATATTTGTGTTTGGTGGTGTTGTTAGTTTTACTTTCTTTAATTAGGTAGTTTAGTAAAAACCTTCCTACCCCACGTTTAGAATGTTTAGAATTGTGCTTAAATTCATGTGCTTGTTAACAATTATAGCATAAAAAGATAATTGCCCACATGAAGCTTTCCTCGAGAGACACGACCTGAGTGAGCTCACCATCCTACAGTCGACCCTGTCCTCTTGCGGGGGTGTAGCCGATCGGAAGGAACTACACTGTTCAATCATACACCCTTGCAGCTGTGATGATTATCACTTAAGGTGTCACTGTGAGGTAATCCCGCACATACACTGTGACCGGATGTCACTATAAGGAGTCACTGTTAGGAGATCCCTAGCATACTCATGGTCAATGCTAGGTAACCCCTGGTATACTCTCCTCGGATTAGCGAGGTAACCCCTTCCTTTTCCTACCAGCGGCATGCTATATAGTGCAGTAGATGACAGACTGAGCAAAGGGATCCCAAAGAAGAAGAAAAAGGTTTGCAGATATGGGAAGGGCTTTCGCGTTTTGCTTCCTATATGCTGTGTATTAATTTAGATATTTCTTATTTGCAAATTGAGTTCAAAATTACCCACTGAGTGCATTAGTACTCACACCAAACTCTTTTCAAAATATTTCAGGTTGAGATGTTGAGAACGGTGATGTGCTGTTGGTGGGGTTGTCTGAGCTTCCTAATTGCTGCTCTATCTGGTTATATTATTTGCTTCCGCTATGTTTCTGCGGAATACTCTGATATCTAATGTTTAGTCTTGTATTTGATACATGATACTTGATGATAGCATGTCTAATATGCTATTAATATATGATGTCTATTTATTAAATAAAGTCATGAGGGGAGAAAACCCCATTCTTTTGCTATACCTATTATCCCTTTATTGACTTCGACCTATTAGATGGGTCATACCTGATTTCATGTTGGTATCTATGTACTGTTAGTCGGCCTATGAATTGGTCTTATCTGCTATTCTTCTTTTGTCCTTTGGATGGGACTAACTTTATATATACTTAAGTTAAATGGATCTTTCCTTGTCCTTGTTGGTATTTGTTTATCACTTTGTTCTGCCCATGTACAGACTTGTTGGTTTCTATGCCATTCCAATTGTACTCTTATAAGCCGTTATAAAACAGGGACTTGTTCTAGTTACAGAGGTTATGCTGCCTAAATTTCTGGGGAATATAACCTATTCTTGTTTCCAACAATTATTTTATTTAACTAATAATTATTCTAAATCCTATTCTTTTTAAGTGACATCCCCGTCCTTCATTTATTATTCTTTTCGGGACCGGGGCGTTACAAATTAGTATGTCAAGTATAGACTCTTGATGCCACTTATTAGAATTTATTGCCTCAAATACTATGAAAAATAGAAAACACATGCAAAGTTATATAGAATGGTGTAGTCAATGGTACTCACTTTACCGATAACATTGTCACATGAATTTATAGAACAGTTTGCACGGAAATAACTTTAAAACACAAGCAGAAAATAACTTGCGAAAAATGTCAATGTGTAGATAATAGAGTCGATGTTGAAGCTAGTGTAACCACTATGCATTCAACACGCAGCGGAAATTTAAAGCAACTTGCATGAAAAATAGTTTTAAATCACACACATTCGGTATATGATTGCCTCAGAGCGAAATTCACTAACATAAGTGAAATACAAAATCAATACAAGTGTTGTCTCGGTTCACTCCCTTAACAACATTGCATACAACAAACAAGAGATCTATCTTAACTTCACTCACTTGAACAGTCTCTCAAACAAACACTATCTATACATATAGATAGAAACAACACGCCAATCTAAATCCTAAAGACTCTCAGATTTGACTATCTAACCTGTACACACAACTGAATCTAGACTCCAGTTGATTGGGATGCTAGGAAGATATCGAAGAGGATGTCTTGGATCTTCAAGAAGACACTAGATGCAAGTTTCAAAACTTCTCACAAACCAAGGTGATAATCTGCTTGCACAAATGATTTCAAGGTCTAAGGAGACTTTAAATACTTTCTCTATCTTGCTCCAGCAGTTGCTCCACAAACACATGTAATGTGGCCTTGACTCAACCACTTTTAATTTCTCATTGCTATAGTGGTCTTGAGATAACTATTTTCTACTTTGTGTGTCACATGTTTTTCAACATCGTGCAATAGTGGCAGTTACTCCAGTCACTCATATTTACCTACAACGGTTAGTGTTCAAGACATAGTAGGAACATCATGTCCCCTATAAATTTGGAACTAACTTTGACTAATTCAAAGTCATATAATATTCACGATTTATAATAAAATTAAATCAACAATAAATTTCTAAATACATGGAAAATAAAATGTGATATAAGTTACAAAATAATCAGATTAATTTAAAATAAATTAATCCTAAATAATCGAAAATGATAAGATTAGCTTCCAGAGAGTTGTTGTAACGCCCCAAACTACTCCGTTTGGCCACGTCACTTAACATACTTGTAACGCCCCAAACTATTCCGTTTGGCCACGTCACTAAATAAATAATTCATTTACATCCATTTGCGTTCTCATAATAAATTGAGCGGAAGCTAAGGCCAAATTGCATAATGAGGTATAACATCATAATTCCGAATATAAATTTTTCTTCCACAATTATAACATGCAACCTATCGAATCTACCTTATCACACAACATAGTATTTAATGGAAGCATAGAATAAACCCATCCACATCATTCATACAATCATCTAACCTATCGGGCTCATAGGTCTTAGACAACCCGCCCGTCTAGCACCCTAAATTAACAAACATAGCATAGGAATTTGACGACATATATATACACAACGTAGGCTCCTAGGTCAATCGACCCGCCTTTAAAATATTGACATATTATATCAAGTTAAATACAATCACAACCACAAAAATTGGGCTAATCACATTCCCAATAATCGTTAATCATGAGATAAGTAGAACGTTCAATATAATTATAGTAATATACGTATCCAAAAGCATGTAAAAGTAAACACAATCTTGTGGGGGTTCTCTTGTGTTCACAACGCTCCTACTCGTGCCTCGACTCATCAACCTGAAATTCATTAAATTACTGGGGTGAGTATTTAACAACATACTCAGTGGGGAACACTGTAAATAGTTATAGCTAATTGCACAAGTGAAAATATGACATATGGACTTTTCTTTTCTTTGTGGAGACTAGTCTCAACCCCGTAGGGTCCAAACATCATGATGCCCCTGTTAATGAACATCTTTGGCCCTGTAGGGATGCCCGCAGACATACTACCCCTAGGGAGGACATTAACAGGTCTATTATCGATCCCATAGGACCTCTTTGTCGATCCCGAAGGACCTCTGTATGCCCCGAAGGGTCTCATTCTTTTCTCTTGGTCCGAAGACCCTTCATACTCATACAATCAAAGCACAACAATAACTATAACCTTACACGTGTTCACAGTTTAGAGTTACCCCACCTTATCAGATGCTTTCAAAATCCTCAACCTTTGAAATACTTCCTCGTCGTGCATAAGTTGTCCACCTCGAGCCCGAATACGTCACCTAGCACCTTTTAATTCTCTTTTCATTTTAGATGTCGAGCTATTCAATTAAATCATAATTTGACCAAACTCATGCTATACTCTGCTTTAAGGTCTTCACACCAACACATAATATGATTTTAGACTCAAAATACACATTAAAACTCTTTGAAATATTTAATCGAGCACATTACGTGTACCCATTTAAACAACATGCTCATGACTTGATTTAAATCCTTTAAACCTAATATTTCAAATTCAAATACCTTCATCCTAAGGCTCTAACATACTTGAAAACCAACCCCATACAATCATCACAACACCTCCAAACAATTATCAACATATCAAGGGAAAATTAGGGCAAAAATCTAAACCCTAACAACAATGAACCATAGGAATTCGATATAACTTCACATATAGCTTCAAGGATGTAAATAAACTATATGTTCAAGATATCAAGGCAAGAAGATCAACAAAATCGAAGAACCCTAATTTTTGGATAACAAACCCTAGGTTTGATTCAACAGAAATGAGTGTTTAATCCCTAAGAAGAAGAGGTATAGAGGTTACCTTAGTTGATGGATGATGATGGTGGAATACACTCCAAAAGATGAAGAGTTTCTTGAGAGAGTTGAGAGAAAAATCACCCAAATAGAAGAGAAGAAATTAGGAGAAATGGATAAGTGTGGTATTTAAAGGTAGAAATCCGGAAGAAAAAATTCCCGGACCCGCGCGACCGCGCGCCTTCCCGCGACCGCGCACATGTGCTCTCGGCCAACACTCCCCGCGAGCGCGCAGGGCTGTACCGGCGCGCGCCTCGCCCGCGCCCGCGGGCGCGCAACCTCCCGCGGCCGCGCATGGCCCCCACGGGCGCGCAACACCCCGCGGGTGCGCAGCATGCACACTCCAACCCCTTGATCTAAATCGACTCCCGGACATTTCCAACTCCATTTAACTTTAAATTTTTTGAAGTACTTTTAATACACACCGAAAAATTAGGGGGCATTGCCCCCTAGCCCCAATCGGGGCGCTTCACCCCCTGAACCCCCGACTCGCTGACCGGGCAGTGAGACCCCCGTTCAACTCAGTGTTAGGGTGTTCAAGGTATGGCAACCATAAAATTTAATGCAATAACATTCATCCTTAACACATAACTCGACACTTTAGTATTTAAAATTCAAACTGTATTATATACTCAGTATAATACCACTATGTGCTATGACGTATTGGTTCGAGTGGAACAACCTGTAACAAAACAACGGCATAATAAACATACTCACATGATTAATATTCAAATAATATCAATTCAAAACCATTTACTAAAATTATAATTTATAATTTAACAAAAAGGTTCGGGGTATCACAGTTGTACTCGATGTCCCAAGAATGACGAAACACATCCGATATAATATTGACTTTGATGTTATCAAACGAAGTGATAAGATCATCTGGAACACATCATTCTCAACAGCATATCTTTGCATATTATTCTTTGAGGATTGAGGCTTAATATATATGCATATATAAATCATATATACTAAATCGTCAATATATACAATATTTAATTATCTATTGGTGCTAAATTTATATATATATATATATATGGTAGGGTTATTGTGCACACATCTCCCTAGTGTATAATTTAGGGATTGATCACAAGAGTTGATTTTTAAATTTGAACGATCCACAATTTGTTTAATTATTAATTGAGTACTGATTTTATTTAAATGAGAAATAATAACAAAGATTACATTTTTCCATGTACATTTATCATATCATAACCGAGCGGTAATCGGGGAAATAATTTTGGTAACTAAATGAATTCTCTTAGACCACCAACAAGAGATTGAATCTGCAGAATTTTCTTATGCCACCAACAAGAGATTGAATCGATAGATTGAGAAGATACACAATCGTTTTGATTCGCCGCAATCAATTATACCGTGATCAACCATATTTATTAAATTTTTTGGCTGTTTTGGAATCGCTGAAACTAGTTTAAAAAACAAGAAGCAGCACTATTTGACATACAATCATCAGTGATAATCCTTTTGAAGCTCCAACAATGATGAAACCAAGCACGAGACGGGGAGTTGAAGGCCCTAAAGGTGCTTCTAACCATTTTTATTATAACATTCTTATTTTTTAGGGACAAATGTTATTTACGGTTTCTCTATTCTATTTGGGTTAATTTTTTTAATTTTGTTTTAATTGGGGAAATGTTTGTGGGACATAAAGATGTTTTTTTTTTCGTAATGTTTGTTTTTAGATTGTGAGTGCTGATTTTATTATTCTGGGTGTTGATTTTTGTAGTATGAAAATTTTAGTGAATTTTCGTAAATGGTACGTGGGATAAAATTTTTGAATATTGTATGTGGTTGTAATACAAGATGGAGTGATTTAAATGTTTTAATATAAGTTTGTTATATGCCTAGATGTTAGAACTACATGTGTTAGATTTAGATTAGGTATTTTTTTTGTCAATGTTTTATTTGGTGTGTTAGATATTTTTTTATTGAACACCAAATGATAAAAAATGGAAGGTTTTTCTTTTCTGGATTCTCAGTGTTTTTTTTGTTGTTATTGTTGGGGTTTTTGTCAAATTAAACCACCGCATGATCTATTGGATGTTATCCCATGTTCATGCAAATCATAATTTTATGTTCATGCATGTTTATACACGTCTATCACAAAACCATGCAAAACGAATCTAATAAAGCGGAAAACATAGATTCGAATTTCTTACAATTGTCAGATGGTCTGAGGACAAGATTACAGATCTAATCTTGTTGTTGAATGAAACGAAACTGGTGCCCCTTCTCTTACAGTGATCGACGGTCACCTCCATAGTATTCTACTCTGAGATCTTCTGTTGTATTCCCAAATTGAGTATCAGATACAGAGTGGGATATATTCTACTGATAGGGTTGTGAAATATGTGGATATCTTGAGAGACAAAAGAGGATTTGAATGTATGTATGTAATTTTCGAACCCCCTCCTATATTTAAATAGGAGGTGGCTGAAAATTCATCTCCAAACCCTACTGGGTTTGGGCCTCTTACTCAAGTTCAATATCTAGTCCACTAACAGTCAATTGGGCTACAACAGGGATCTGAAGAATATTAAATTGACCCACTAATTTATTTAATATCCAATATCCAATAAACTTAGGATATAATTAAATAAATTAAGTTTTACTTTTATCCCACTAAAGAAGTAAAACTGACCTACCAATTTAATACATATTTGCGAATATGCTTTCCCCTTTAGTTCAGTCATTCCCCGTGTTTAAGATATAATGTTCATTAATTAATTATGTCAGCCTCTGACAGCTATAATTAATTAACATCTAAAATCTTGAGTAGTACCACACAAGCTTTACTCATGTACGGAATAAATTCCACCTGCAGGGTTTCAATATGAACTTGTGTTTCCTCAAGAGAACATCATCAACCTGGCGCACCAGGACACGGTGCTCATGTATATTGCACAACACATCATGTATACATTATTACCCAAGATATTGAGTTTATTGATCCACGAAAGGATCTCACTCATTGATAAGTCAAAGCAATAAGTAATGCACAAATATGCTCGCCAACAAATATGAGTTCAGAACCTGAACTCTGTGGATCTTTATTCTCTCACTATTAAGGTCAGAGCAGAGAATAGTATCCTATCGTGATCCTCCTCAATACACTAACAAGTGTACTAGAATAATCAGTTAGTCAAGATAAACTAACTTATTAGATTATTCTACGGTGTACCGATGGTGTGTTCAGGACCATCTAAGCCGTGAACTCTTTAATACAATACAAGGTTCTAATGATATGATCTTACCGTGTGACTACCCACACCATATCATCTATAATGTAAGTATATGGAACATTGCATAGAACAATTATATGAAATAATTTAAATGCAAACAGTGACTGCAATAACTTTCAATTCATATCATCATATTGTCAGAAAAGTATACAACGATATGTCTTTCCAGTATACAAAACTAACAATCTCCCACTTATACTTGAAGTATGTCTTTCAAGCATAAAAACTAACTTGCTAACTCTCTAATCAAAACTATCAACTCAAACTGGGCCCCCAAGTCTACATCTCATTTCCATTTTCTCCACTAGACCATCAAAGGTTTTAACCGGAAGGCTCTTCGAGAATGGATCAGCCAGGTTGTCCTCCGATGCAATCTTGACCACCGTCACATCTCCTCTCTTAACGATTTCTCATATAAGATGGTACTTTCTCTCTATGTGTTTACTTGCCTTATAGGCTCTGGGTTCCTTCGAGTTCGTCACTGCACCAGAATTATCACAGTATATCGTGATAGTCTTAGGCAACTCAGGAACCACGCTCAAGCCCACTAGGAACCCGCGGAGCCAGACAGCCTCTTTGCAGCCTCAGAGGCAGCTACATACTCGGCTTCCATGGTGGAATCAGCAATGTATTTATGCTTTATGCTCCTCCATACGATGGCTCCACCTCCTAATGTAAACACATAGCCTGAGGTAAATTTACCCTGATCTTTGTCAGATTAAAAATCTGAGTCCATATAACCCGAAGGCACTAGACTATCAGAGCGGAATACCAACATGTAATCTCGAGTCCTTTTAAGGTACTTGAGAATGTTTTTGACCGCAGTTCAGTGACCTTATCCAGGGTTAGATTGATATCTGCTTACTATGCCGAAAGCATAGCATATATCAGGCCTAGTGCATAGCATGGCATACATTAAACTTCCCACAGCCGAAGCATATGGTACTTTCTTCATCTCTTCTATCTCAGACTGTGTTTGGGGATACATTTTCTTGGATAGATGAATTCCATGCATGTAAGGTATAAAATCTTTCTTGGAATCTTGCATGTCAAACCTAGCTAACACTGTATCGATATAAGTCATCTGGGACAGACATAACATCCTTTCTGGCAATCTCGAATGATCTTGATGCCAAGGACATGTCCAACTTCACCCAGATCCTTCATATCGAACTCCTCGGACAACCACACCCTAATGTTCAACAACGTTTTCTTACTGTTTTCAATAAGTAAGATGTTATCAATATAAAGTACAAGGAAAACCACCACGTTTCCGTCATATTTCTTGTACACACAGCTCTCATCTAGACTTTGCACGAATCCATATGATTAGATAACCTCATCAAATTGGATATTCTAAGATCTCGATGCCTACTTAAGTCCATAAATGGATCTCTTAAGCTTACACATCAAGTGCTCTTGGCCCTTAGCAATGAATCCATCTGGTTGCTTCATGTGAATGTTTTATTCAAGACTTCTATTTAGGAAAGCTGTCTTGACATCCATCTGCCGGATCTCATAATCCAAATGAGCAGCAATTGACAAGAGAATCTGGATTGACTTAAGCATGGCTACTGGCGAATCTAGCCTTGAAGGTTTCAACCTTCTTTCTGAGTGTACCCTTTTGCCACCAATCTAGCCTTGAAGGTTTCAACCTTCCCATCAGCTCCTCTCTTGTGCTTATAGACCCACTTACAGTCAATGGGTTTTACCCCATCAAGTGGTTCTACGAGCTCTCAGACTTGATTGCGATCCATAGATCCAATCTCAGACTCCATTACAGTTTTCCAAGAATCTGCATCTTTATCTTGAATTGCCTCATCATAGGTCCTGTGATCTAATTCATTTAGTCCCTCTGGGAAATCTGAAGCCTCTTCCAGACCAATGAATCTATTAGGTTGGCATACAACCCTTCTACTGCGACGAGGCAGTTCATGTACTTTTGTGACACGTTGTGCAGTGTCTGGTGGTGCCTCTTCTTGTACAACTGGTGTAGGATTCGATCCTTTCCCTCTTAACTCTTCAAGGATGACTTGACTCCTTGGTTTGTGGTTTATAACATAGTCTTATTCTAAGAATCGAGCATTGGTGCAGACAATGATCTTCTGATCCTTAGGACTATAAAACAAACCAACTTTCGTTCTCCTAGGATATCCAACAAACAGCCTTACATCAGTACGAAGAGCCAGCTTATCAGCTTCCTTATCTAACATGTGTGATAGGCTACCCCAAATCTGAATATGGTTCAAACTGGGTTTTCGTCCAGTCCATAGTTCTGTGGGCGTAGAAGGAACTGATTTTGATGGAACCAAGTTAAGAATATAGGCTGCTATTTCCAGGACATATCCCCAGAATGAAATAGGTAACTCAGAATAACTCATCATCGATCTGACCATCTCTAATAGAGTTCTATTCCTTCTTTCTGCCACGCCATTCTACTGTGGCATTCCAGGCGTAGTCAACTAGGAGGTAATCCCATTCTCTACCATGTAATCCCTAAATTCACATGAGAGGTACTCGCCACCATAATCAGAACGCAGTGACTTGATACTTCTGCCTGTTCGTTTCTCCGATTCCACTTTAAACTCTTTGATTTTCTCAAAGCATTTAGACTTGCAACGCAACAGGTAGATATATCCGTATCTTGAGTAATCATCAATGAGAGTGATGAAATAATCGAACCCTCCTGAAGCTTGAACTGACATAGGGCCGCACAGATTAGAGTGAATCAAATCTAATACCCCTTCAGATCGATTTCTTTTTGACTGGAAAGGACGCTTGGTCATCTTACCTTCTAAACAGGATTCATACAAAGAAAATGATTCCAGTACCAAAGAAGATAATGGTCCATCATTTACAAGCATTTCTATCCTTTTAAGGTTAATATGACCTAGCCTTAGATGCCAAAGATAGGTTTGATTCAGGTCTAAAGGTTCTTTTCTCTTGTTAGGGTTTATGATCGATGTATTCAACAGTTGTCTTTGTGTAGTGTTTTCAATTGGTTTAAAAAAGTATAAGTGTCCATCCAATGTGCCAGAACAGATAAAATATTTATCACTGAAGATAACTACTTTGTTATCGAAAGAAACAGAATATCCATCCATAATCAATTTAGAAACTGAAATCAAGTTTCACCTAAAACCAGGCACATAAAGACAATCTTTCAAAATCAAAGTTCTATCACTACTGAAAGGTAAAACAACATCTCCCACTGCAACAACCGCCACTCTCGTAGTATTTTCCATGTAGACGGTGATCTCATTCTCACTCAGCTGTCTTTTTACCAGGAAACCCTGCAAAGACATGCAAATATGATCAGTAGCTCCAGTATCTACTACCCATGACTGGGTAGAACAAGTTGCTAAACATGTTTCTACAACCAGAGTGTGAGATGTACATCTCTTCTTCTTCTTCTTCTTATTAGAGCACACCGCCTTCCAGTGACCTGGTTGGCCGCACTTGAAGCACTTAGTCTTCAACTTGAACTCCGTAGGAGGAATCTTCACCTTTGGCTTCTTCACCTTAGGCACCGCATCTTCAGCCTTTTTAGGTGTGTATCTCTTCTTCCTTTTTCCACTAGAAGAAGATGCCCCTTTATCAGTTATGTGGGCCTGAGGGTTGCTCTTTTGGAGCAATTTAGCCATCTGAAGGTCTATGAATAGTTCAGTTAGGCTGACATCCCTTGTGATCATGTTAAAGTTCAGTCTGAACTGCTCAAACTTCGAGGATAAGCTATGAAGAACAATGTCAATTTGAGAATCAGCGTCCAGCTCTCCACCCAAGGTCTCGATCATAGCCAGATACCACATCATTGTGAGAACATGATCCCTAACAGGTGTGAAGTCAGCCATTCTCGTATCCATTAACTTCTTCATTTCCAAATGGCGTGCCAAGCGGTTCTGATGACCGAAGAGCTGTCTAAGGTTGTACATGATATCATAAGCGGTTTTCATAGGCTGATGTTGTTGTTGCAACACATTCGACATAGATGCCCAGTGCGCTATCTCATCAGACTTAACCCACTTATCATATGCCACCTTTTGGGCTTCATCAGAACCCTCATCTGGCTTCTGAGGACAAACCTCTTCAAGTACGAACTCCCTTAGCAACTAGAACGAGGTTAAGGTCACGAATCCAATCATTGTAGTTTTCACCGACGAGTTTGTTTTCTTTGAGGATTGAGGACAGATTGGAGAGTGTCATTGATGATATGAAATAACTGAAATTAAAACATGTAGTAGAGTCACAAAATTTAAGATAAACAGTATATAGTCGAAAGCCTCACAAAAATTATATACTTTTCCACCGACACTTTAAGAACATCTTTTATAAGCCACAATAGTGTGGACGTTTATAAAATTCATTTTTAAATAGGTTATTAAACCTTTAACTTGCCTCCAATTGAGTTTTCTTACAACAAGCAAATTAATAGTCGGATAACAAACATGATCATGTAATCATCTAACTGATAAGCCACGATCGTGTGGATGTTTATCAATAAATTACATCTAAGTGTGCACACCATTATCTTCGCACCAAGATCACTATTTTGAATTTAACCACTCCAGATGGAGGAGATAGTTAGTTCTAATAGTGTTTTATAGCTATGGAGGAAGACCGATGTCAATGTGCATGCCCATCACTTCTCAATTAAATCTTATTTAATAGAGACTGTATGAGATTTCTACATACTTTGGTATGAATCTCTCCCACTTAGTTATTTATGCTTGAGG
Organism: Perilla frutescens; assembly: GCA_026008535.1. Taxonomy (NCBI): domain Eukaryota; kingdom Viridiplantae; phylum Streptophyta; class Magnoliopsida; order Lamiales; family Lamiaceae; genus Perilla; species Perilla frutescens. The sequence continues at coordinate 63,829,931 of BRKX01000003.1, read as the reverse complement.
TTTCATTTTATCCTGTTGAGTATGACGTGTTCCAGATGATGTTATCACCTCTTTTGATAACATCGCAATCAATGTTGTATCTAATGTTGTTCCGTCATTCTCGTCACATCGAGTATAACACTAGGAACATTAATCTTATCCTTTCTTAGTATTTTGGATTAATTTATTTTAAATTAATCAGAATAAATTATGATTTTTGTTACATATAATTTTCCACGTATTTAGGGATTTATTAGATATTTTATTAAGAATTAAATCATGGATAATGTTTTATTTTGACTTATTTAAAATCTGTTCCGGATTTGTAGGGAATGTGATGTTCCCACTCTCCAATGGACAATAACCGTTGCAGGTGATCGTGGGTCACTGGAGTAACCGCTACTATTGCATGATGTTGAAGAACATGTGCCACACAATGCAAAAGATGGTTATCTCAAGTCCACTTCAGCAATGGGTAGTGGAAGGCGGTTGATTCAAGTCCAAGTCATCTAGGATCGTGAGGCAACTGCCAAGACAAGATGAAGGAAGTATTTAAGGTCTCCTTAGACCTTAAAATCATTTATGCAAGCAGGTTATCACCGTGGTTTGTGAGAAGCTCTGAATCTTGCATCTAGTGTTATCTCTGAAATCCAAGACATCTTCCCAGACATCTGCCTAGCATCCCAATCAGCTAGAGACTTTTATTCCAGTTGTGTGTGTAGGTTAGATAGTCAACTTTGAGAAGTCTAGGATTTAGAGTGACTGATTGTAATCTATCTATGTGTTTAGATAGGTTTGTTTTTGAGTGATTATTCGAGTAACTAAAGCTAGGATAGTCCTCTGTATGTTTTATGCTATGTTGTTAAGGGAGTGAACCGAGACAACATCTGCATTGTTTTTGTTTATCACTTGTGTTAGTGAATTTCACCTTGAGGCAATCACACACCATAAGGAGTATGATTTAAAATTTATATTGTGCAAATTTTTGTTTACATTTTTGCTGCATGTTGAAGGCAATGTGGTAACACTAGCTTCAACATTTCATTTAACTTTGCAATTTACATCCGAATTTCACATTGTTTCAGGCAACAAATTCTAATAAGTGGCATCAAGAGCTGGTACTTGACACACTAAGTACTCGATCCGGTGTTGTTTGAAATTTGTGATGGATATTCAGATTAATCAATATCGTTGTCCTGCTCTAGATAGCAATGGTGGTAACTATGTCATGTGAAAATCTCGAATGAAGATTTACATCAAATCTATCGATGAAAGAGCATGGATGGCAGTCATTGAAGAATGGAGTCCTCCTAGAATGAAAGGTCCAAATGGTGATTTTGTGTTAACACCAGAATCCCAATGGATAAATGATGAGAGAACAATCTCAAATTTTAATGCTCGCGCTCTGAATATGATTTTTGTTTCAGTTGATGTTCCATGCTTCAAGATGATTTGCAACTGTGTTACGGCATATCAAGCATGGACCATTCTTCAGGAACATTGTGAAGGGTCTGCAGGTGTGAGGAAGACCAAACTAAGGCTGCTCATATCCAAGTTTGAAAATCTACGCATGCTTGAAGATGAAACTATTTCATCTTATGCTGAAAAATTGTGTGAGATCTCAAACCAATTGACCGCTCTTGGGAGCCCAATTTCCAATGAAAACATGGTTAGCAAGCTACTTCGAACTCTCCCAGAAAGATTCAATATGAAAATTTCTGCAATTGAGGAAGCACATGATGTGGGAACCATGAGCATGAGTGAAGCGGTCAGCATTCTGCTAACATTTGAGATGAACCTGCAAAACCAGAAAGCAAACTCAACTTTAAGGGGAATTGCTCTCCAGACAGCAACTGTATCATTTGATGTTCATGATGATGTTGATGGTCTTCAGGAAATCAACGAGGAAGAAAAGCTAAGTGTCGCACTCTTAACAAAGAAATCCAACTCACTTGTCCGGTCCATGAAGAAAAGCCCCCCAAATATCAAACCTTGGTGGTTGTTTGACTCTTCATCCTCATCAACATCAAATTCTGGAAGATCAAATGTCAAGAAAGAAGTTGCTGACACTGGGAAAGACATTGATTCAGTTCAATGTAGAGCATGCTCTGGGTATGGACATTATTCAAATGAATGTCCAACAGCACGAAGAAGACAAAGAAATAATTTTAATGATGTTCTCAGTGATGATTCTGATGCTGAAAATGATTCAAATCAGAGATTGTTGTTCATTAATATCATGGAAGAAGATGATCAGATTATTGATGCTCTGAATGATATTGATGAACTTGACGAACTTGACATTGAAAAATGTGAAGTTGAAGATGAAATTCTTCAAGATGTTGAAGCAGAAGCTACTGAGATTTCACCCAATACGACGAATTGGTATGAAAGGACTCTTCTGGATGAATTCAATCATGCTTCCGAAATCAGAGAACATGATCCACATGAAGAATAATCCACTGCCTCACTTCAAGAGCTCAACAATGTTGTGAATGAAGTCTACACTCAGTGGACAACTCAATCAAAAGAGCTGAGATTTCTCATGGAAGAAAATCAGTGTCTAAGAGGAAAGGTTGTAAGTCTGGAAATTAGACTTACCAGGAGTGGTGCTGAAATCAGCAAGGTAAAGAAGGAAGTGGAGGACACCTCAAGAACATTTTAGAAGTGGAATCAAGGTACGAATGTCTTAAATGAAGCCTTAACATTGAGACAGACAGACAGAGCTGGACTGAGATTCTCAAATAAATCTTCCATGTCTTTCTCAAATAATAGTGTTGTTCAGTTTGTGAAAGGTAACAACTCAAGCACAACGATAAGAAACAATGTTGAAGATGATGGTCAGAAGCAATGCAAAGGCTCAAAGGTGCGGAAGTATGTTTGTCATTACTATCAAAAGCCTGGACATATCAAACCACATTGCTTCAAATTTCATGATGATGTTGCAACTGGGAGAACAACATCAGGGACCACATCACAGAACAAAAATCCTAAGAAGTCCAAAAAGATGAAGTACACCTGCAATGTTGTGTACACAACCTTAAAGGCTAACATTGCCGGAACATGGTACTTTGACAGTGGATGTTCTCAACACATGACCAGCAATAAGGAATTTCTTGAAGAATACACCACTACCAATAAAGGCAAGGTCAGCTACGGAGGAGGAGCTCAAGGAAACATTGTCAGAAAAGGTACCTTGAATGTCAAACATTTTCCTAAGCTCTAGAATGTCCTATATGTTGAGGGATTGACGGCCAATTTGATCAGTATTAGTCAGCTGTGTGACGATGGTATGCATGTCAAGTTTGATAAAAATACTTGTGAAGTGTTTGATAAACACGACAAATGCATAATTTTTGGAAGTCGTGCATTTGACAATTGCTACCATGCTGACAAAGATGAAACCTGCAACATGATTGTAAATGATGAAATAAAGTTGATTCATCAAAAACTCGGTCATGTGAGCATGGTAAATTTAAAAAAATTGATAGTGTCGAATGCTGTTCGCGGCCTACCAAAGTTGAATGTTGATCACAATGTTGTATGTGGTGCCTGCCAAAATGGAAAACAAACCAGAATTCCTCACAAAGTCTGGGTGGTTGTCAAACAACAAGATGTTTTCAACTCTTACACATGGACATCATGGGACCAGTCGATACAAAGAGTGTGAGTGGTAAGAGTTTCATCCTTGTCATTATTGATGATTTCTCAAGGTATACACGGGTTGAATTTCTACAGGAAAAATCTGAAACATTCAAAGTCTTCAAAAGATTCTGCTGCACAATGTGTCTACAATTTGACACCAACATTGCATGCGTCATAACAGATCATGGAAGAGAATTTGAGAATGCTACATTCGATGACTTTTGTGAAAGGAAAGGAATACTCCATGAGTATTCAGCTCCCAAAACTCCAGAATAAAATGGAGTAGTGGAAAGAAAGAATCGAACTCTGCAGGAAATGGCATGTGCAATGTTACAGGCTAAAGGGCTTTCAAAGAAGCTATAAGTTGAAGTTGTCAACACAGCCTGTCACATTGAGAACAGAGTCTATCTTCGACCAAGAAGAAAGAAGACTCCTTATGAGCTTCTAAGAGAAAGAAAGCCAAATCTCAAATATTTCCATGTGTTTGGATGTCTTTGCTACATCCTGAATGACAGAGACTATCTTGGAAAATTTGACTCCAAAAGTGACAAAGGATTGTTCTTGGGATATGCTCAAAACAGCAGAGCATATCGTGTTCTTAACCTAAGAACTAAAGATGTTCAAGAATCTGTCAATGTTGTATTTGATGATCTTGCAGGCCTGGCAACTAGATCTGAGAAAGATGATGTGTCATTTCTCCTCCATGAACCAGACGTTGCTGATAAGAAGTCTAGTGGAACTGCCAAAAGTCCTACGAGAAGTCCTGATGTCAAATCCAATGCTTCCTCTCCCTCAGCAAATGAATCAACATCACCTCGAACACCAGACTCAGACTCCTCCTCTGAAAGTGATGATGACCAACTTCCACTAGCTCAGTATGAACCAAGACGTAATCCTCCAAGGATAATCAAAAGAGATCACCCAAATTCCCAAATTATCGGTGATGGATCTCAAGGAGTCAAAACCAGAATAAAGAGCTTAGCCGATGTTGCTGAATTGGTTAAATAGGTTTATATGTCATCAATCATTAACCTTGTGTCCATTTCATGCTTTCTATCCAATGTTGAACCTAAAAATGTCAAAGAAGCTCTAAAAGATGGATTTTGGATAGAAGTAATGCATAATGAATTGATTCAGTTTGTTCGAAAGAATGTGTGGGAATTGGTTCCAAGGCCTAAAAGTAAAAATGTTATTGGAACTAAATGGATTTTTAAGAACAAGACTGATGAGTCTGGTAATGTGGTCAGAAACAAAGCCAAGTTAGTGGCTCAAGGTTATACTTAAGTAAAAGGCATAGACTATGATGAAACATTCACTCATGTTGCTAGAATAGAGTCTATCTGTCTCCTACTTGCCATTGCTTACCACATTGGGTTTACATTGCATCAAATGGATATCAAAAGCGCCTTTCTAAATGGCATTTTGAATGAGGAAGCCTATATTGAACGACCAAAAGGCTTTGAATCTCATGAAAAATCAAACCATGGGCTGAAATTACACAAGACTTTGTATGGGCTTAAACAAGCTCTCGCCTTACGGAGTTTTTAATTGACTTTGATTTTTCAAGAGGCGTGGTTGATAAAACATTGTTTACTAAAAGAATTCACAAACACATCACTGTTGCACAAATCTACGTTGATGATATTATGTTTGGATCCACTTGTCCTAACCTCCTTAGTAAGTTTATTGATGCAATGTGCAGCACATTTGAAATGAGCATGGTCGGTGAATTGGCCTACTTTCTTGGTCTCCAAATCAAGCAAGAGAAAGATGGAATTTTTATATCCCAAAGTAAGTATACCAAAAATCTGATCAAGCGCTTCGGACTTGAAGCTGCAAAGCCTATGAAGACACCAATGGGATCCTCTGAAAAACTGAGCAAAGACGATGTTGGAGTCAATGTTGACCCAACAATGTATAGAGGAATGATTGGAAGCTTGCTCTACTTGACTGCCAGTAGACCTGATATCATATTCAGTGTTGGAGTATGTGCAAGATACCAAGCTCAACCCAAGGAGTCTCACTTGAAAGCTGTCAAAAGAATAATTCGATATGTTGCTGGTACAGTCGACTTTGGAATCAGGTATTGTAAAGATACAAACACCAGCCTTATTGGATACAGTGATTCAGACTGGGCAGGCGATGTTGATGATAGAAAGAGCACAAGTGGTGGTTGCTTCTTTTTGGAGAGCAATATGGTTTCTTGGTCAAGTAAGAAACAAAATTGCATCTCCTTGTCAACAGCTGAATCCGAATACGTTGCAGCTGCTAGTTGTTGTGCTCAGTTGGTTTGGTTGAACCAAATGATGAAGGACTATGGCATGACAAGCTTATCGCTTACCTTGCTGTGTGATAATGCCAGTGCTATTGAAATTTCTAAGAATCCTACTCAACATTCACGCACTAAGCATATCGACATTCGGCATCACTTTATTAGAGACTTGGTGGAAAAGGAGATCATAAACATCAAGTATATATCCACTGAGAATCAAACAGCGGATATTTTTACCAAGCCCCTTGATTTCAAGAGATTTTCTGCTTTGAGAAAGTCTCTTGGAATGTGCTCTGTTTAGATAGTTCTTTCTGTTTACTGATGTTGAACTCGGTGTGTATTTGTTTTTCTATCAACATCAGTTTTTTTTTATGTTTGTTTCTTCTTTAATTATTTTTTTTAAATATAATTCAAGGTTTACTTAATGAAATTATGGTTTATCTGCTCGTAATTTAACAAAATCAGCTACTTGAAATTATGCATCTGTGTTTGTTAATGAAATGCCCTTGACCTTGAAAAGGTAAACTATAAAAATTTTGGGTTTATTTCATTCATTATTTGTAAATGTTGTAGCTGATGTTGTGGGCAAGATTGCAGAGAAACCATATTCTTCAGAAAATATATGCTTAGAATTATATTATTTTTGTATGTGGTTTTCATCTTTTTATTCATTTATATAAACAAAAAAAAATAGAAAATATTTTGGGGCCCATAAGGATTCACTTTTTGAATTTTTGTGATAAATACGCATTTTGATATGGTGTATCCCTATCCACTAGTTTTGTTTTATTTAAATATTTTCTTTGATAAGGAAAATAGAAAAAGTGGGTGATGTGACAGGAGGTTATTCCGATTTTTGAGGGTGAGAGAGTATATCAACCCCTATTTAGAATTTTGTTTATTTTATTTCTCTCACTCTCTCCTTTTCAAAAAACCCTTTCGTCTCCCACTTCTGCTTTTCTCTTCTTAAAATTTTTTCAGCTCATCAATGGCGGATCCCAAAGATTTAACTACAATGTATGAGATGATGAAGCAATTGTTCGAGAAAATCATGGGCACTCCATCCTCTGTCGCTGGTCCTACTGGAACATCAGCTATCACTCCTTTCACCACATCCACTCCTACAGTAACTGCAATAGCCAAACTCACTCCAGAAGGACCCAAATCGGAGTCTGACAAATCCTCATCTCCTCCGGCTGAACATACAGATGCTTCTATGGAGGACACTGTTGCTCCTGACTCCACATTGGTACTAAACCCCACTTCTCTCCAACACATAAGTCCTGGTGTAGAGGAAAACCCTATCGACCCAGATATGGAGCTACACACTCAAGCTCTTGCCGAGAAGAAGAGTGGCCCTACTCTCAAGTCAAAACGACTTCATGGCCAACAAGGGTCTATCAAGGAAGAGGTCGGTGAGGGTTCGAGCAAAAAGGCTAGGAGAACGCTGAAAATTGAAGAAAAACCAGAAAGGTCATTGAAAGATGAGTCCGAGGATGAAGAGAATCCCACTGAAAATTCTCCAGACAAAGCTGTTAATGATGTGGAAGTTGATGTTGAACAACAAGAGGAGCCTCCTTTTGCGATACCAGAGGATGGTGTTCCTACCAAGCCTGCAACTTCAGGACAAATATTGAAAGGGAAAGGGAAAAAGGGCGCTACATCTGGCCCTAAGAAGAAGGATCTCTCCCCCCACCTCTTCACAAGAAATGGTCTCCTCTGGCACAGCCAAAGAAATAGTCTCTCTATCCCCCACTCATTCAGTCGATGTCAAAGACGATGCTGATTCTGCTGATTCTGAACTCGTCTATCCTCCAGGTTCCTCTCATGATGTTTCTTCTACATTCAGTAAGACATTCTACTCTCAGCGTGCTAAAATATTTCATAAAACTGTTATTCTTCGCCCCATGCAAGTCGAAAAACAAATTGATGTGCTTACTTTTAAGAAGTATGGGATGGACGTTTTCTTGAAAGAGAGGGATCTCTGGAAATTCGTCACTGCATTGTCTTCTTTTGAGCCTGATGTTATTGCTGAATTTTATGTGAATGTGTCTCCTGAAATGGGCGATAAGTCTAAGAGCAAATTTGGGGAGGTTTATATGCGAGATAAAATCTATGTTTTTAACCCCATGCTGATCAACAAATTTTTTGGTTTGGGCAATGATTCTGATGTTATTAGGCTAGATTTAATTGATGATATTGTAGGGACTGTTACTGATGGTTTGGTAACTAAGTAGACTAACAAAATTTCCACTTCTAAGCTCACATTTTTCTACTCTGTTTTACACAAATTGAGTGTGTGTGTAATTGGTTACCCACCACCAACACTTCAGTCCTCACTGTTGATCAAGCTATCTTGCTCTTTAAACTTGGCATGAAAATCCCCTTCAACCTCGGAGACTACATTTTTTATTGCATGATGAAGTCGGCTGCAAAGACAAACACTACCAGCATTTTACCATTTCCCTGCCTCATCTATGCCATCCTAGTTGACCAAGGTGTGAAGCCAAATAAGAAGAAGATAGTTACTGAAACTGCGACTATCTCTATCATCAAGCCCAAAGGGAATGAAGATCGTGTGATTGATCTCTCTTATACCTTCGGTCGAAGTTCAATAGCTGCATCAAGGGATGTTGGCCAGGATGTTGCTACAGATTGTGCACTCTCTCCTCCTCTTTCAAGAAGTGATATAGCAAGTGCTTCCTCGCACTTGGTGACAATTTCTGTGCAGGTGTTAAATTCCTATATATCACAGATGGATTCAATGATTCATCAAAGCACAGTGCTCACCAATGTAATGGTTGAGCTTCGTCAAGCACTTCGAGGAACTCTTTCTACACAAAAAGGGGGAGTAGATGTCGTTGCTGCTGCTGGTGATGATGGTACTGAAGGGGAGAAGAGTGGAAAGTCCGTGGCTAAGGCAAAGGGGAAGAAGAAAATATGATATTTTCTTTATCAAAAATAATTTAATTTTATGTGATGTATTGTGCTGGACACAAGTTTGTTTTGGATGTGTTTATATCCTTGTTTATTTTTATTTGTGTGCTGGACACATAGTTTTATTTTAAAATGTTTTGGGTATTCAAGTGTTGAATATCATTGGATGTTTTGGTATTAATCATCAGTGTTGATCTGATGATTTTGATATATATATGTTGTGTTACATATTTTATATGTGTGATGTTGAGGATGCTCTCAACATTGATATTCTGTTTCTCACATAATTTATAGTATGTGATGTTTTGTGTTGAAAATGTTTTCAACATTGTGATTGTGTTCACATGTTTTTAAAATATTTGATGATTGTTATGTTGAGTATGTTCTCAACATTGAGTTTTTGTATAGGGGTAAATACCCAACTTGTTGTGTACTATTGTATAGGGGATTATACCCACTAACCTTGTATATTTCTTTATAGATAATGACTTAAGGGAGAGCAGACCTTAAGGGGGAGTTTTTGAACTCCAATATTTTTGATCGTATTCCGCTGCGGCTCTAATCATTTATATATTGAGCTTTATGTATTGTGCAGAAAGGATAAGCTTAAGGGGGAGATTGTTGAGTATGACGTGTTCCAGATGATGTTATCATCTCGTTTGATAACATCGCAATCAATGTCGTATCTAATGTTGTTCCGTCATTCTCATCACATCGAGTATAACACTCGAAACATTAATCTTATCCTTTCCAAGCATTTTGGATTAATTTATTTTAAATTAATCTGAATAAATTGTGATTTTTGACACATATCATTTTCCATGTATTTAGGGATTTATTAGATATTTTATTAAGAATTAAATTATGGATAATGTTTGATTTTGACTTGTTTAAAATCTGTTCCGGATTTGTAGGAGACGTGATGTTCCCACTCTCCATTAGACACTAACCGTTGCAGGTGATCATGGGTCACTGGAGTAACTGCTACTATTGCACAATGTTGAAGAACGTGTGCCACGCAATGCAGAAGATAGTTATCTCAAGTCCACTTCAGTAATGGATAGTGGAAGGCGGTTGATTCAAGTCCAAGTCATCTAAGATCGTGAGGCAACTGCCAAGACAAGATGGAGGAAGTATTTGGTCTTCTTAGACCTTAAAATCATTTATGCAAGCAAGTTATCACTGTGGTTTGTGAGAAACTCTGAATCTTGCATCTAGTGACATCTCTGAAATCCAAGACATCTTCCTAGACATCTGTCCAGCGTCCCAATCAGCTGGAGACTTTCATTACAGTTGTGTGTGTAGGTTAGATAGTCAACTTTGAGAAGTCTAGGATTTAGAGTGACTGATTGTAATATATCTATGTGTTTAGATAGGTTTGTTTTTTAGTGATTATTCGAGTGAGTGAAGCTAGGATAGTCCTCTGTATGTTTTATACTATGTTTTTAAGGGAGTGAACCAAGACAACATCTGCATTGTTTTTGTTTATCACTTGTGTTAGTGAATTTCGCCTTGAGGCAATCACACACTGTAAGGAGTGTGATTTAAAATTTATATTGTGCAAAGTTTTGTTTACGTTTTCGCTACATGTTGAAGGCAATGTGGTAGCACTAGCTTCAACATTTCATTTAACTTTGCAATTTACATCCGAATTTCACATTGTTTCAGGCAACAAATTCTAACATATCCCATTATTAAGAACATGCAAACATCATCACATAAAATGATAGACATACATTGCATGCTTCACAACAACATAATGAGCAACAGTAATATTCCAACTATCATGGCTTTTATCTTGTAACAGCCCAGTCCCGAAGATGGTGACGGGGTTGTTGTGCGTAAAATAGCACGAAAAATGAGAAATCCAGGGGGTGTTTTTAGAATTAAACTAAGTTAGCGCCTCAAAAACTTAGGCAACTTAACTTTATGACTTGGAAGAACTATCGTTTTCAACGATTCAAAAGGGTCAAAGGGTTCAAACAAGTCAAAGGGGTCAAAGGATTCAATCGAGTCAAAAGAACGCCATAACGTAGGCCAACCGAAATTTAAACAGAATCCAAAGACAAATGATAGGAGTTTGACTTTTCAAATAAACGAGACCTCATCGTAGGTCACATCAGCTAAAACTCATAAATAGGTCGGATTCAAATATATCTTATTGTCCTAATCATAGGACGGACCAAGAAAACAACTTAAGGTTAACTTGAACGAACATAATCATGCTTGGAAAGAAAAGCCTCTTTGTAGGCGAACAATAATAACAAGCATTCAAGACTTATTCACAAGTCAACTGAAGATGAATAGATACTAGAATGCTCAGCAGGTATGACTATTCAAATAACTAAGAATCAATAAAGGCATAGACGGGTATGTCAAAAGATCATGCTTCAGAGACTTTATTGATAATTAGGATTCATAGCATTTAAAACATGCTACTATCAAGAATCAAGTTACACATCTCAAGACTAAATACTAACATCAGAGTACTTAGCAGAAACTTAGCGGAATAAAATAATGTAACCATATAGAGCAACAAACTTGAAACCTCAAACAACTCAGACAACCCCACCAGCAGCACATCACCGGCCTCAACATCTCAATCTGAAAACATTTGAAAAAGAGGGTGTGAGCACTAATGTACTCAGTGGGGTTTTACGAGAAAACTCTTTAATAAACTTTGGAATATCCAATTATAAACTGGCGGCATATGGAGAGCAAATCGTAAAAGCCCTCTCCATACCAGCAAAACCTTTTACTTCCTTTCTTGGCGCCTTTCCTGGCTCAAACCTGTTGTCTACTGCACCCTTATGCCCTAGGATACGAGAGGGGTTACCTCAAGTATCCTCTGAGTATGCGAGGGGGTTACCCAGCAGTGACTTCCTTTACTTTTAAATGTTCAACATTAGTGACACGAAGGTCACAGCATGATAATGTAAATAAACTGTTCTTTGAGCTCGATAACCTACTTACAACACAAGCTATATCCTTCTTCAACTTCCTTCCTTACTTAACCTTAACCTTCCTTACTTAACTTAGCTAACAATACCAAGCCTAGAGCAATCGTCTAAGGCTAATCCTTTAATTGAGCATGATCTCAGTCTATAAGGGATTTATAACTTACCCTAAAAGGAAATCCTTAACTATATGAGCTTGAACAAAGCATAACATTCAAATGCGAGGAAATGAACGCGGATAAACATCGATTGCAATTAAAGCAATTCTAGATCTCAGACTAGCATCAATCATATTTAAACAATCCTAGCATATCTAAACAAACTTGAGAGCTCACTTAACTTATAATAACTTTCTTTACTTATCAAACTCAAATAACAATTCAATAATATCATGCATATAACTTCCTTTATTCCTTTCATTTCCTTGTACAGAGACTAAACAGGCAGAGCATAAAATATTTTAATTGGATATTCATCTTGCCCTATCATGCTTCTAGAGCTTAATAGCTCAAAGCTTATATTTCGTTTAGAACCACCCACCTCGATGATGAACATCTCGATAATGAGCACGTAGACGAAGCAACGAGCCGAAAATCCTTCCTTGGGCCTCCTCGGGGTTCACCTCATCTTTATGAAAGTCGATCAACAACATGAAACCTTATTCGAGCTCCTAATAAGACACTGAAATGATATCTAAACCCTTGACCCTTAACTATAACTTAAAACACGAGAATTAAAAGATTAAGGCATCCGAAATTACCACAAAAGGGGACGGAAAATCCTATTCGAAATATCCTGATTCTGGACGATCGGCCACTTCTACCTTGTAGATCATCGAAAGAGCTTCGATTTGAGTACTCATGGGCCTTGTGGTTCCAACCGAGGTGAAAGTTATGGCCTTCGCACGAAAACGTGTCGGAGCTGCTGAACCAGCCCGCGCGCCCGCGCGCCACGGCGCCCTTGCCCCCGCGGCGCTGCCTGCTGCGCTCCTTGCGCCCCCGCGGGGCTCCCTTGCCCCCCGGCGCTCCTTGCGCCCCTGCGGGGCTCCCTTGCCCCCACGGGGCTCCTTGCGCCCCCGCGGTGCCCCCACTCCGCTCTCTCTCTCTCACTCGGGTGCCCTCACGAAGAGGGCTCCCTCTGCTCTCTCTCTCTACTACAGAAATGGGGATTTTAAGAATGAGAAATGAGCGAGGATGAAGGGAGGGATGCTCCCCTATTTATAGGAAAAAATATGGCTTCCTCGAGAAGCTACTTCAGTGTAACAACACTGCTTTAAAATTATCGGGTTCGGATAAAAGGCGCTTTATTCGATGGCGAGGTCCAAATGACCTCGTTTATTAAATCTGAAAATATCGGCAGGTTCGTTAGCTCGAGTACTATTGAACCAACTTGACTCAGAATAAAGAACGAGTTGTTTTGAAGGAAAATGAGAAATTAATCTCTTTTCAAAAATAAAGTTACTATTCCACGCAAGGGACAAATAAAATTCCCGAGCGTTCAATTGACCTCAGAATGAAAATCCGGGAACGCCAACGGATTCCTTGAGAAATTTCCCATAGGATATGCTTGAAAATTCAAGGCTCGGATCAACACACGAGATTTCATAAATTTCTAACGATCGCGCTCCTACGGAAAAACACTATTCATAACTCCTTTAAATGCGATTTAAATCACCGGGAACTCAAACGACTTCAGATTTAAAATCCGAAAGCACCAGCATGCTCCTTGGGTCAACGCCTTTCCAACGTGACCAAAATGGGATGCGACTGAGCTAGAATCGAAATTCTTAAAAATACGATTTTACGAAAAATAATCCTAAAAACACAATTAAGAACTGAAACATCCTAATTATGCTCAAAATCCTTCTTAATATTTCCTAATTAAAATTAGGAATTAATTAATCACCTTCTGAAAATCCGGGTTGTTACATATCTCATGTTGATTGATGAGATAAAACAGGAAAGTCAGCTCCGGAACAGGGCTTGGCCGCCGCCCCTCCTCACCGCGCCTCGCCAAAACCCTAGCTCCAATTAGGGTTTCGGGACGTGAACCGGTGAACTTCCTTCTTGGTGTTGTATTACTTTCCTTTTTTAAGTTGATCTCCGATCTTTATTCAATACAGACTATCTATTCCAAAAGGAAAAATCTAATATTGCTAGAATAAAAATTACAACTCAAAAATTCAGTCTAACAACTTTATATCTATTACATTAAAACAACGTAAAATAAAACCTAGACCTAATCTATGGATTTTCTCATGGATTAAAATTCACGTAGCCAAATTGGCATACGGCCAAACATCCATTCAACATAAACATACATCGCATAAATAAATGGAGCCATGATAGTTGGTAAACCTGCAAATAAACACAGTCTACAAATCCAACAATTATATTATATGATACACATAAAATAACATATGATATCTATGCATGAATAATAATATTCAAATTTTACAATTAATTATATTAATAAATTCGAAATTATCCACAAGATAAAAATTAGAAATTAAAATAATTATCCACCAATTTAAATCTTTGTAATTTTCAAAAATATCTCAAAATAAATCTGGAAATTATTTAAAATTATCCACCAAATTTATTTAATATTTTTGAATCACCCTAATTAAATAATATTTGGATATCTTGATATAAATAAAAAATCCAATCCAAATATTACCCATAAGAATCGAAAATCTCAAGGATAAAGTTTGGAGATTTGATCCACTTCAAAATCTGCCAAACCCTATCCTAATTTAAATTCTTATCACAATTGGATTTTGATAATTATTTATCTATATCCAAAATTACCTTATCCAATTTTAAATTTATAGATTTTCAAAAATTGGCAAATAATAAATCTGAAAATTTGATCCACTTCAAACTATTCCAAATTTAAAATTCTATTTTCAAATCTATCTGGATTAAAATTAGGTAAATTAAGATATACATCGAATAATATCAAATCTTAATCTAATTATCATAATTTTTTATTCACCTTAATAAATAAATCTGGAAATTTATTTTTTGATCAAAATCTACTCCAAATTAATTTATTAAAATCGAAAATTAACCCTATATTTCATATTTGAAAATTTTGACATTAATCAAAAAATAATTCCAAATAATATAGTTAGGTTTCAAAAATTTTAAGAGATTTAAATCTAGAAATTTTGATCCACTTCAAAAATTACCAAATTTAAAATTCTAATTTCAAACCTATCTAGATTAGAATTAGGCAACTTTTGATATACAACAAAAATTACCTATCCTAATTCTAATCACCAAAATTTTCGAACCACATCCAAAATAAATCTGGAAATTTTGATCTTGATCAAAAATCCATCCAAATTCAATTCCTAGGTTTCGAAAATTTAGAACACAAAATTAGGGAATTTTTAAACATCAAAATTCGAAAATTTTGAACTCAAATTTTCGAACAACATCATAAAATAAATCTGAAAATTTGAAGAACATCAAATATCATCCCAAATTTAGTTTCATGATTATCGAAAATTCCATAGACTCCAAAACTAGAATTTTCGAATTCAATCAAAAATTCTTCCAAGTTTTGAATACCATAAAATCGAAATACATGCACATTAAATCTGAAAATTTAAACACCATAAATTTATCATCAAATTTAATTATGTATATCGAAATTATGCTTGGATTAATCCTAGAACAGTGTCAAAACCTGCTCTGATACCAATTGTTGGGGTTTTTTTGAATTAAACCACCGCAGGATCTATTGGAGGTTCATTAATCTCATGTTCATGCAAATCATATTTTTATGTTCATGCATGTTTATACACGTCTATCACAAAATCATGCAAAATGAATCTAATAAAGCGGAAAACATAGATTCGAATTTCTTACAATTGTCAGACGGTCTGAGGACAAGATTACAGATCTAATCTTGTTGTTGAATGAAACGAAACTGGCGCCCCTTCTCTCACAATGATCGACGGTCACCTCCACAGTATTCTACTCCGAGATCTTCTATTGTATTTCCAGACTGAGTATCAGATACAGAGTGGGTTGTATACTACTGATAGGGTTGTGAAATCTGTGGATATCTTGAGAAATAAAAGAGGAGTTGAATGCATGTATGTAATTTTCGAACCCCCTCCTATATTTAAATAGGAGGTGGCTGAAAATTCATCTCCAAACCCTACTGGGTTTGGGCCTCTTACTCAAGTTCAATATCCAGTCCACTAACAGTCAATTGGGCTACAACAGGGATCTAGAAGAATACTAAATTGGCCCACTAATTTATTTAATATCCAATATCCAATAAACTTAGGATAAAATTAAATAAATTAATTTTTTACTTTTATTCCAGTAAAGAAGTAAAACTGACCTACAATTTAATACATATTTGTGAATATGCTTTCTCCTTTAGTTCAGCCATTCCCCGTGTTTAAGATAAAATCTTCATTAATTAATTATGCCAGCCTCTGACAGCTATAATTAACTAACATCTAAAACCTTGAGTAGTACCACACAAGCTTTACTCATGTACAGAATAAATTCAACATGCAGGGTTTCAACATGAACTTGTGTTTCCTCAAGAGAACATCATCAACCTGGCGTACCAGGACACGGTGCTCATGCATATTGCACGACACATCATGTATACATTATTATTACCCAAGATATCGATTTTATTGACCCACGAAAGGATCTCACCCATTAATAAGTCAAAGCAATAAGTAATGCACATATATGCTCGCCAACAAACATGAGTTCAGAACCCAAACTCTGTGGATCTTTATTCTCTCACTATTAGGGTCAGAGCAGAGAATAGTATCCTATCGTGATCCTCCTCAATACACTAACAAGTGTACTAGAATAATCAGTTAGTCCAGATAAACTAACTTATCAGATTATTCTATGGTGTACCGATTGTGTGTTCAGGATCATCTAAGTCGTGAGCTCTTTAATACAATACAAGGTTCTAATGATATGATCTTACTGTGTGACTCCCCACATCATATCATCTACAATGTAAGTATATGGAACATTGCATAGAATAATTATATGAAATAATCTAAATGCAAACAGTGACTGCAATAACTTTCAATTCATATCATCATATTGTCAGAAAAGTATACAAAGACATGTCTTTCCAGTATACAAAACTAACAGTTATTATGATTGCTATTTTTTGTATTTATGTAAATAGAATGCCTAGTTATTCATTAACATTGCAGTAATGTGTGGAGGATTAACGTTATTTTAAATTGTATGAGGGCTTTGTTTGTGGTAGATAATGATTCGAATAATGATACAACACAATTCTTAGTGATTTATGAGATAGTATGGTTTACTTTGGAAAATTGAGTGATGGTTTTATTTTTGGTAATGCATCAATTAAGTAGATCGGTTTAGTATTAACTCCTGTTTTTCATATTGTATGTGTGATTATTTGTTTGTGGTTTGTAATGCACGAATTGCTTTTTGTTTGGATATATAATGTTCTGTTACATACTTAGATGACAATGATTGTTTTGGTTTATTTTTTAAATGATTGGACAGGAAGTGATATTGATACAGCAGCAAGTGTACCAAAAAGAAGGCGAACAATGGTGGAAGATGAAGTAATGGTGAAATTAATGACTCACATAATGGAGATGAAGATTTAGAAGTGATAAGGTCAGATGGTGGTCAGTTTATTGATGAGTTGGATATTGTAGATGATGGAGATTCATTGGAGAATCTAGGAATTGGGTATTTAGATGTTTGTTTTCCAAAATTAGCCAACAGAACATCACCTGCTGCATTGGTAAATGCAATGATCTCGTTGACTAACAAACAAAGGGATGAGGTTAATGAGATAGGTTTTGTCCATCTATTCCATCTTCGAATCACAAAAATTCCCACTATGATGGTATTCTGGGTACTAGATAATTTTGATGCTCAACGTTCTGAAATCAATATTCAAGACAGTAGGAGATTGCACATTGAAGCCATTGATGTGCAACGTGTTTTTGGATTTCCAAATGGTGGTGTACCTATACAGAGGAAGAAGAAATTTGATACATGTGATATGCTGAATAGCTGGGTAAAGATTTTTAACAAAAAAAATGGAAGCAATATTGTTGCTAAAGATGTGGTCACTGAAATGATGAAGCTAAAGAATGGTGGAGAGGTGTTTAGACGACATTTTATTGTGCTATTGACTGCATGTTTGGTTGAGACCACCAACAATGGATATGCAGCATCCCAAATTTTGAGTTGTTTATGTGATTCAACAAGGGTGACGGAGTTTAATTGGTGTGATTTTTTTATTAAGACTTTGGTGCAGCACAAGATTATGTGGGACAAGAACAAAAATAAGCATTTTAATGGCCCTATATTGTTTGATTGTTGCCGGAATATAAACAGAAGCAAATATCAGATGAATAAAAAATCAAAATATAATAAGAAACATATATCAATGAATAAAAAAAAGATGTCCAACAGTTTCTTAAATATGAAAGAATGCAAATTAGGGCATTCCAATTTAATAGGATATATATATTGGTGTCCCATGACCATAATATCCTTTCTCACATATTAAACCCACTCCATGAGGTCATCATCAACCAGCTTGATCTACAGGACCTGAAAACATTTGAAAATATTTAGGTTGAGTGCCAGAAAACTCTCAGTGGACAGTAATAATCGTCCAAGTCATACTTTCATGCTTTAAAAATCAATCATAAACATACTTTATAACAAAGTTTACTCTTCTTCATTAGAAGAGAAATCCAATATAATGTGATCACATGAATACTTTACTATTACCTATCTAGACATTTAGTCACAAAGTAAACCATCTATGCTTGTAAGTCGAAATTTCTCTATGCATGAAGTCCCAACACATCCAATCATTGCATAAATAATGTTATTAAAACATTTAACATGCTTTTCATGGACGAATTTAAAATATAGTTGTGAGTTATAGAAAAACCCACCTCGTTGATCTCAAAGTGCAGCGCAATTTATATGTGAAATGCCACTATGCTTTTAGCTTGTCTCAACCTACAAAATTCAAATACTAACTTAGAATCCTAATATAGGTCAATAAAATAATAACTTATGTCATAAATAACTTAAGCAAGAATTTCCTATGACTTGGGATCGTTTGAAATTGAAATGGAGTCAAACAGGCGAATAATGTGCATTTGACGGAATAAATCAACTTAGTGACCCTGATTGAGAAATTATCAGACTTTCTAGACCAAAATGAAGAGATATGGATGGTAAATTGAATTCAATGACTAAGAAGTTTGGTTTAATACTTAGGAGTGAATTACAATATTTAGAATTTCTTTTGGGAAAAATATAACATTTAGAAATTATAGGACTATATAAAATTTCTAAAGATTCTAATTTAATTTCCAAGTACTAAATTAGAACTGAAAGAATTTGAATTTGGGAATTTGATTCATTTAATATATTATGGCCAAACTTGAGAATCGATAGATCAAATAACATTGGATTAAAAATTTGGAAATGATGGAGATAAAACTTGTAACACGAAGTTTACAACGACATAATTTTTTTAAACTTGAATAGTTAAATTAATCAAAAATTAAATCAAAAGAAGATTTCGGTGCACCTCACCTTTATTTTTCTTCCAATTTTCTTCCTCTCTATTTTTTCCGTTTTTTGCTTCTGATTCTTCTTTCCTTTTTCTTTCAATTTTTCTTCTTTATATTTTTCTAACCTTCCTCTATTTCCTATGTAGACATCTCTATTCTTACACGTATACCTAAGTATACTAAACTATATTATTACTAAGCAAACCTACGTGTATTTATATGATACATATATTATAATTATATAGCTGGAGATAAACTTGAATTGGTTCAAGAAATAATTGGATTAATTAGGGTTGAATAAATTTTTTGGGTTCAAATTGTTAAATAAAATAAATTTCGTTGGAAAGCCAAATAAAGTCTGATTTGAATGATCTTGGTAACAAGACGATTCCATTAGTCTCTATTTTTATAATATGAATTCTAATTCTAATTAGAAAACCCAACTAAGATCGAGACTTTTCTTAGTCTTATAGTGCCTCTAAGCCCACAATTTAACTAACTCAAAATAATTTGGATTCTGATTTCATGAAATTCCTTACTATACAATAAAATTAATTATTATATTTTTTGAGGTGTTACATTAATTGATGAGGGTTTTAAAGGATAACAAAATCTATATTTTTTTTTACTCACAAACCCGACCTATAGTATAACAAAGTCTAAATTATTAATATTTATATTTTAAAATATTATGGAGGTTGTATTAGGAAAATTTGAGAATTGTGAATAAAATCACCCTAAATGTAGGAGTAGAAAAAATGAAGTCAACTAATGCACCTCTCTTATGGCCCACGAAAAATAAAATAAAAGGATGCCCAGCCCACCGTTACTTCAACATAACATTTAAGAAAACTCACAGCCTCTCTCGTCAACTCCCCACGACAAACATCAACCTACCAAACTTTCTCCTCATCTATTTTCCTCACCACCACCTCTTCCTTTATCGTCGGACCACACGTCCACCGCTTGAAACATCGTGGACCGCTGCCACATCAGCTATGGATGGAAAAATGAAGCCGCCACCACCTTCGGTTCGAGACCAGTTGCTGTTGACAGTTCTTCTCTCCTTTTTCCCATATTTGATTATGCAATGCAAAAATAAAGAAAACAAAAGAATAATGAAGGAAGAAGTACCTCAAGTGTCAAGTGAAAATGAGAGTAGTGAAGAGAAGAATGATTTGAGTAGAGTTGATTATAGTGAAAGAAAGCTTCTCTATTTATACAAATTTCTAGGTCGGAAAAATAGAAGAATAAATCAAGAATCAAGCTTGATTGATAAATGAAGGGAAATCAGTGAAACAAATTGAGTGATTAGGATCTTGAATTGAATCAATTGTTGTTTTTCTTTTTATGAGAAGACACCTAGGGGAAGAAAGTTAAATAGCTAAGAAATAAGGTTGGGCCTCAATAAGTAACGTTTGGATTTTTACAACAGATAATAATTTATACTTGGGCTTCAAGCACGTGTTTCATGGTTAAGGGGTTTCAAATAATAATAATAATAATAATTTGATGTACTTATAGAATATGTAGACAAATAATTTCTAAGGCATGAAAAATAATTTTAAGGCATAAAATATAATATTTAGTCTAAATAAATATAGTAATTTTTTTTTTCACGATGTTACACCAATTAACTTGAGAAGATCATTTTTAACAATAAGAATGTCTCTTCTATCAAAGATGTAAGAGTAGCTAGCTGATTATGCAAGCTGCATAGCTCCCTATCAATGAAAGTATCTTAATGGTGTAAGAACACAAAATTCTAGCAAACTCAAATTTCTTGTAGTTACACGAAATTGTATCTCCAATATCACCACATAATTATACTTACGAATCATACGATTTTCACAACTCCTCTTCAAATAACTTAAAGACTTCATAATTATAGACACTAAATGCATGCTTTAGAATTTTAACTTGAAAAGAAGCAACGTCGGCAGTCCAATTTGTTTGTACGTTAGCTTTTAACTCTTCATATCAATGGTCTTCAAGCATTCTGTCAAAGTGATGGAAAAACCTTATCAAATCATGTTTATAGGTCACATAACATTTACGAGCATTGTTCATACTTTTGCTACGCTGAGTAGTGATCATGTCTGCACAAAATGATGGTCGTCTCTCATAAATTTGTACCTATTTTTCTCTTATTTTAAACAACCTTTCCATCCATTCATTATTTTGAAGTTCGTACTTCTCCCATAGTTCTCGCCATGCTTGTAGAAACTTTTCCTCCTCTTCATGATCATAAATGCAAGAAGTAAAGTCTATAGAGAAACTTTTGAGGCTAGCAGCAAACACACTAGTTAGACATAAACGGTGACATGTTTCAGACCACTTTATTGCTAACGTCTTTTCAATTGCATCATCTTGATTTGTAAGAATGGTCTTAGGCTGTTTCCCATTCATAGCTTCTGCAAATGTGTCAAATAACCACATGAAAATTTATCCAATTTCATCATATAGTAATGTTGCACCAAAAATAATTGTTTGTTTATGGTGGTTGACACCAACAAAGAGTGCAAATGGTTGACCTACTTTAATTTATTTTTCTTGTAAGTCTTATCAAAAGATACTACATCTACAAAAATAACATAATCAACCCAAATTATATTAGTTATCAAGCCACCTCCATCAACTTGAATTATATTGCATAAAAATATGGATCTTTTGTTTGCTTCTGTTGTACATATTCTAGTACCCCTCCGATATCATCAATCTTCATTTCCCTTGTTCTTTTTGTTTATAATCTTGAAAAATAAACTTGAACTCCCATTTGTTCTGTCATTGGTGAAACCTGCTTTTGGTGCTATTCCAGTACTCTCTATATCTTCTGCTTGTGAGGCTTATGCAGTAGTGATAGTCCGATCATGGCCATTATGTTCAACAAAAAACTTAACAACCTCATAATTACCAGTGATTAGACGACAGTCTGATCTTGTTCTCTTTTCTCAGATTTTCAGAGTTTTTATATCGAACTATCATCTTTTCCCCCACCATTGATATCCAAAAATTCTTTTTCTTTATTTGTTTCCTGAGAACAAAATTCAATTTGCGACGTAGGTACAATAATGAATAATCTCATCATTGGAATCTCTATCAATAGCTACAATTATTAAAATAAGAAAGAGAAAAAAGTCATCTTGTGCATTGTATGATTAATTCGTTTCAAATGGGACTTAGAAAAATGTGTGACTTATAAAAAACAATACAGACTACAAGATTTGGAGATATTACTCTTCCAGTTACAATTGGTTTTAAATCATATATGAAAATTTTAAAATAATTGCTAGACATTATGTAACTCAATCTGATTTTGAAGTAATTAATGCATAAATTAGATCTACAATGAGTTAACAAATCTTCTGGTAAGCCAACTATAATATTTTAACTTGAGGTGATCTCTTGTGCATTAGATGTATGGGTCTAGGCCCATCAGACTAGCCCAGACCCAATGGTCAAAAAACAAAACCTAGCCCATGTAGGTGTGTGTACCTTAAACGCAGCGCGTAGGGTACACACGCCCGAATTTTTTTTATTTTTTATTATTTTTTGTGATTTTTCTGTTTTTTTTTATTTTCCCCCTAAAATTGTATACCCTAAAATACAATTAGTGAGCCCGAAAATTAAAATGAATTGTTTAATTTTTTTAAATGAATATAAATATATACCATAAAATTGATTTAAAATGAACCCTAAAATTAAAGTGAATGAATTTTTTTTGAAATTCAGTGACTCACGCAATGCACTCGCCCGACGCTAACACGTGGGCTCGTGCATTGTGCTCGATAATTAATTTAATTTTTTCGAAACAAATATAAATGTTAATTGAAAATAAAAAAATAATTTTGAAATAAATATATACCCTAAATGGAATTAATGAACCCTAAAATAAAAGTGAATGGATTTATTTTTTTTGATGCCCCTCCTCGTGCCCCTCATCTCGTTCCCTTTATAATTTGGCTTGGTAGTCTCGTAATTCGGTCTCTAGGCTCTATAAGCGGTCCTCAAAAGTACTGATCACATTGGTATTAATTTGAGACGTACTCTGCGAATCTCCAATAGAACCAGAGTAAATATGTGATCTGTTTCCAAGGCCAAACAGATGCTGATTCTCTGAAACTCCAACTGCATCCAAGAGAAGTGACGTCATGTCGATGCCACTACCTTCAACACTGTCACCCGGAGTCTGACTTTGACTCATCGCTTCAATCCTTGAACGAACCTCCCTCTGAAAAAATTAGTTAGAATTTAGGTATAGCATAAAATATAAAATATAAATGATTATATTGTTTTATATACTTACTGCAACACGCTTAGATTTATCATAAGTATACACTTCATCTCCTTTTAGGTTGTGGAACCGTAAAAAAATATCCCATTCGGTAATCTTATCAGTAGAGACTCCTTTTTTCTTTAGCATGTGCAATCAAACCATTTCCAGAACGTGTTCCTCAGCACATCTCGACCCTCCTCTATGCTTAGAGATCCCAGTCCCAGGTCCATCAGACTGACTAAGCCTGTTTTTCTTTGTCACATGTGACTTACGTTTGACCTCATCAGTGTTTCAATACTCAATCCAAGCTGGCCACACATTCGCATGAATGAAATCTGATCTTTTGCGATTACTTGTGACCTTGAACTTGTGAACCATGTCATTATATCTTTCTGTAACCTTATGATACCATTTCTCATAGACAATATATGTGTGGAGTGTTGAATATATATGGGGAATCTCTTCTTTCTGGCCACCCAAAACTTTTACAGAAAGTTAATGTTTCCACTCAGAATATGAAAAAAAAAAGAAATTTAAATTCAATGCCGGAAGACAATATGGGAAACACTTACAATTTTTTTCAACAGCTCGAAGCTCTCTATGATGAAGCTAATAGCTCAACTTCAATGTTGGAATCACATCTCGCCGCCGCCAACTATCACTCTAACTTGTTGAGGAAGAGCGGTTTGTGTCAGAAGCTCTTGGACACTGCCTCAACCTCTCTAATTATTCGGATGCCGAAACCACTTCATCAGACGACAACAATCTCAACAATCACGAGGGAAAATTGAAGAAAAGGAACGGATAGACGGTGAAGACGGCTAGGGTTTTCTCATATGAAACAACGGTGGGAAGAATTGGGGCTAATTCTCCGAATTGGGGAAAATGCTCTAGCTAGGGATAGTTCTTGGTCTGAATTGGGAAAAGATGAAAATCGCACAGGGTAATCAAAAATTAGAATACAAAGACAGCGACGGACAAATTTTATCTCTAAAAAATAATTACTAATAAAAAAGCGACTAAAAAACCATCTCCGATTCCATCGTTAAATTAATGGCGCTAAAATCAGTAGCAAGTCTGTCTCTAATTCCATCTCTAATGTGCTCCAACAAATTCGGTCTCTATTTCGTCTCTGATTCCGTCTCTAGTAGCAACGCATAATATTCCGTCTCTTATTCTGTCGCTGTTTCGAAGTTTTCTTGTAGTGTTAGTAGCAGACCAATTACTTTTTAATGATACAAGTGATATTTTTTTAATTTTGAATGATACTTTTTAATGTTAGATTGATATTGTTTTTTGGCTTTTTTGCGGGTCAACGCGGGTTGATCCCGACCCATCTGATGGATGTATGGATCTTATTGAGCCTGGAGTAATGTATAGGAGACTTGGCCTTTTAACTTTATTACTGGAGAGAATTAATTAGATTTTATGATTACCTCATGCGTTCACATATTAGCGTCAACATAATAAAGAGCCACAAGTAATTTATATATATATGTATATGTGTGTGTGCGCGCGCGCTTTCATCTATTTGTATTTTCAATCATACATCTTATCAAACACCCAATGACCTAGTGTTCTCGCATGCAAATGTACAATCAAGATGATAACCAAAATTACTACTAACAACAAATTATGTAAAATAATTGAAAATATTTGCCAATAGATGATTAATTCGCAACATTCACTTACATAAATTTAAACTTGAAACTTGGAGGATTTTGTCTAATTTGGAGTTGTCATCTTCCTCTCGCTCGTCGGTTGTCTGCATAGAATATGATGAGTTTAGCCTGATTTTTTGAATGACCTCGATTCTATGATTTTTTCCAGTATGAAGAGATCGAAGATGACTGAATAACTGAAGTCTTAATTGTAGTGACAAACGGTAAGATTAGAGGGTAAGTTAACACTGTGAGTTAATTGATATTGGCTGTTTGTTATAGATTTTCGTCCTATTTTTAATTTCCACACATGATAACCATTCAATGGCCGGAACACGAAGAAACACCAGCTTGAAATAGATGATCCCGTTCGATAGTTGAGGGGGCTATTTGCACATTTTTTCTATATTTTATTGTGATCATATTTTAATAAAATTTTAATTAAATGTATCTCACTCTCACCGTGCATTGCATGAGTGTAATACTAGTTGTTTATGTAATTAAAAAAATCCATAGAAGTAAAATTTTACAAGTTCCCCCGTTTAACAAATTTTATTACTAATTTGAGCCTTAGAACTAGCTATTAATTAGATGAATTAACGATGCAGTTAAGTTTGTTTGTGGTCAGCATGTAGTTAACTTAGCATAATCAACTTTTTTTTGTTTCTCTTAAGAAAGGCTAATTAAATTATTTATGTGCGTCAACACACTTGACCTAAAAAAGGCATGAAAATGTTACATCTTAATTTGCAAGTTCTGATGGTCCCTAAGTCTCTAGAGGTGGACTAATTAGTAGGGTGAACGATCTACCTCATTATTTAAAAGTTATGAATTCAAGTTCTACTAATACTTTTTAGGTTGAACCACTTATAATGCAAAACATAACCATAAATAGCAATTGTGAGTATTTAAAATGAACACGCTATAAAATAGGGATGCTCCATTTATCTTTTGAATTTTTCTGCAAAATACATTATTTTAAAAGTTATGAATTCGAATTCCGCTAATATTTTTTAGATTGAACTACTCATAATACAAACGTAGATAAAAACTTGTATGAGATCATCTAACGGATTTTTTTCGTTAAACACTTAAACGGGTCAAATAGGGCCTAAACCCACAAAAAGTAACCCAAATTCGACTAAAAAACTACCCAATTCCGGGCCAGAATTGTAAATAAAGGCCCAACAACCAGACACGTGGGCACCACATGCCTAACTATTTCATTTTTTATTTTTATTTTCAAATCTTCATTTTGTACCGAGCGCAACGCGTTAGCGTCGAGCAAGTACACTACGCGAGATGCCGGATAAAAAAATTAAATTAATTCAAAAAATGAAATCAATTTAATTAGATTAATTTTATAGTTCACTAATTTCATTTTAGGGTATATGTCAATTTCAAATGAATTAATTATCTAGTGCAATGCACGAGCCCACGCATTATAGTCAGACAAGGGCACTGCGCGAGATGTCGATAAAAAAATTAAATTAATTCAAAAAATAAAATTAATTTAATTTAATTTTAGGGTTCACTAATTTCATTTTAGGGTATATATTTATTTCAAAAAAAAATAGTTATCGAGCGCAATGCATGAGCCCATGCGTTAGCATCGGAAGAGAGCACTGCGCGAAATGTCGGATAAAATTTTTTAATTAATTAAAAAAATTAAATATATATTTGTAAAAAAAAAATAGAACAAAAGGTAAAAAGAAAAGGGAAAATGGGAGGGTGACCATTGAAAAGAAAAATAAAATAGAAAAGGAAAGGGTCACCTCCTGGGCTAAATAAGATCTGTCTAACGTAATACATCGATCAGACGGTCTTAGAGGAGAGTCCTCTAAAAACATAGTACTCCCTCCGTCCCATAATTATAGTCCACTTTCCATTTTCACACAGATTAAGAAATCACATTTAATATGTATTGGAAATATACAATTTACAATAATTATCCTATATTGCCCTTATTTTTTACTATATTAATTGCATTCATACTATATTAAATAGGGTTATATTTATAAAAGAATATTTAAATACAATCCCAATTTAGAATATGACTATAATTTTGGGACATCCCAAAAAGGAATAATGGACTATAATTATGGGACGGATGGAGTAATAAATAGCAATTGTGGGGATAAAATCATGTGATCCATGTTTTGTATCCCATTATTGTGTCTCACTATCAAATTTAATATTTTAAAAATATTTATTACAAAAATAACATTTATTATAATATAACCAATCACAATTAATATTTATTACTAAAAATTAAAATTTTAAAAAATTATATACCCTAATTTTTGGAATTATCAGCCCTATTAAACAATTATATTAAGTAAAAGACATAAAATAATTATTAAAAATAAATATAAATTCTAATTGGGGGAATAGATCCTAAATAATAATTATAAAGTTAAAATAAATCAAAATAAAATGAAATTGAAGAAAAAAATGAATAAAAATCTAATAAAAATTAAAATGGAATACCAAGTGTGATAGAGAAAGTGAGATATGTGATTTCATTTGCAATCGCGAGTATCTAAAATGAACACGCTATAATATAGTAACGCTTCATTTATCTTTGGAATTGTTATTCAAAATACATGATACTCTTTACATAAAACATAAGATCACTTCTTATGTGCTGTTTCAAGTTATTACTCTTTTTAAAAAAAAAAAAGTTGATAATATAATTGTTACGACATTTTAGTTTATTTTTAAAAAATAAATATAAAAATCCAACTCAATTTAATTGAAACAATATGATTAATTATGTTCCATGTACATCATATGATTTGAAGATAAAATTTGAACAATGAGTAAAGTATTCACAATCTTTCAATAAACTTACAATATTTCAAGAAGCTTTAAACTCAACCTAACTAAGAATCATTCAGGTCCCCCCAAAAACACCAAAACAGTGGAGAACCTCGTGTAAAAGGGTTACATCTCGAATTTGAAACTCACCATTCCCCTTCCCCATCATCTCAAAAAAGAAAAATCAAAATAAGTCTTGGGCTTTACCCTGGGCCTAACAACACATGATGGGCTCTGGGCCCAAATGTGATTTGAATTTTATACAAATATATGGTAAATGTAAATTAAAAATCGGTAAATAAGAGTAATTAATACAGATAATATGATTTGTTGGGTGATTGAAATGGCAAAATCCTTGTTGTCTTTGGTTGAGTTTGTGAATTTTGGAGGCGAGAAAAGAAATGCCATTGAAATATTGGATTTTTCATTTTCACCTTTGAAGACTGGCCTTCCTATAACATGCTTATAATGTCCACCACTCCATCCCTGCCAAAAATTTGAATTAAAAAAATATTAGGATTCTTTGTCTGTTGGTTACGAGCTAACTATAGAATTGATCATGCTAACTTATCTCAACCTAACTAAAATTATGCATTTAATTTTGTTAAATTAAAGTCATTTATACTTTTAAATTATGCTATATTTAGACTATTGTGCTAGATTAAAAAGAATGAAGTGTAATATATATAAGTACATGGAATGAGTTTTGACAATTGGAATTTTAGGACCCAATTAAAAAAAAGTGAAAGTATAACAACTAAATTATTTCAGTACTTTAGGTGGAATTGAATGTGATTCTTTATGGAGTTGAATTATGGTTGCAAAAAAATTTGGTGCCTTTTGTAGTATATTCAAACTTTTTATTGGCTTAATTACTAAAAAAACGGTCGTTAGTGACAATATTATTAGCGACGACAAATGTCGGCACTAATAATGTAAGTGTCGACATATCGTCTCTAATAATTACATGTCATTTCTAATGACATTTTTTGTGTCGACCATGTTGTCACTTAAAATAATTTTTAATTTATTTGGGACGAACTTTTAGGCATGCTCTATTTACGACGACATGATGTTATCGCAAAAAATATTTTTAAGTGACAACAATGTCATTACAAAAAAATTATTAGAGATGACATGTGATAATTAGAAACGACAAGTCATTACTAAAAGTCTAGTATTAATGACGACATATGTCATCGCTAATAATCTTGTCTCTAAAGATCTTTCTTTTTTTCTTTTTTTTTTCTTTTTTTTTTTATAGTGGTATTCAGCTAATTACTCATGAGGCTGATGGGGATGAATTTTTGATGGAGGAACTCCCTCCTCTAGTTGAAGTTATCAATGCTGGATTTGTTAAGTACTTCAAGCACATGTATAGGGAGATAAATCTTGTTGCTCACACTATTGTCCATTTTGGTGCAACGTGTGTGGAGATGTGTCTTTGGAACAATAATTTTCCTTGTTGATTGAGGGAGTTAAATGACGAATAAAGATTTCAATTTATCCAAAAAAAAAAGTTATTTTCTCCAAAAAAAATATTGCTTAAAAATTATTTTCTGAAAAAAAAACAACATTATTATTATTATTATTATTATTATTATTATTATTATTATTATTATTATTATTATTATTATTATTATTATTAAAAGGTATAATAGCCTCACAAAGCAATAGATTCGAATTATATGTTGGGTACAAAATTTTAGAGCATTGAGAATAAAAAGATTATGTGGATATATGTTATATTAAGTAGATTATACATAATACTATGTAGTATATAATGTTAATTTAAATATAATTTCGACACGCAACATGTATGAATTAAATTAACGAGTGCTAAGGTACTAATTAATCAGAGAGTGAAATTATACAGATAATGAATGCTAGTTTGACGTTCGTTGTTTTAATATAATTAGAATTGAAAAGGAGGAAAAATAAATAAATAAACAAATAAATAAATAAAGGAACCAAGTTAAAGATATAGGAAATGTGGGGTTAATATATTAATTAAGAAAATGATTAAATGAGTTGCACGGGTGGAAAAGTGATCATTGGCATGCAGTCATAGCTAAGATGGGGCAATATATATAGCATCTTCATTGCTTTTTCTTTATTTATTTTCTTCTTTTTTTTTCTTCTTCTTTATTGACTATATATATTAAAGGGCGTTTCATGGCCCCGAATCATCTTTTGTTTAATTTTATTTGTGTATTATTTTATTATTACCACTCCCCTCCCCTCTCTGGCTTTCTTTGCATTTTAATGCGTTTCACTTGTATCAAATAAATTGAGAAGACATCAACATTGATTACATGTTTTTGTTTGTCATGAAATGACCCAAATTAAATTTGTTGGGGGTAATTATGAAAGTAATTGAACTTGGAGAATCTACTAATACATACATACATACATATTTAAATCACACGTACAGAATATATGTACTTAATTATGTTTTATAATGTAGACTTTTAACAAGGTTTTATTTTAATTGGTTGGTATTCGTGGACCAATTTAGTTATGAGCCTGGCAAATAGGTGATGAGTTTTTTATTTCATATTATATTCATCCTATTTAATATATATATATTTTCCTATTTTACTTATTCACGGTGCCATCTATAAGTTAAAATGTTTGAATAAGTTTACGATCATTATTTTATCATCAAAATTACACACACAGTCATATACATGTATATTTTCTTCTCCAATTTTATAGTCTTAATTAATTAAGAGTATCCATAATTAAATCAATGATTTGAAAAAATGTATAAGTAAATTACCTGTAACTTATCTCCGACTGTAACGACAATGGAATTTTGAGCAGGACTAAATGAAACCCAACCTTTCTTGGAGTAAACATGGAAATCAGTGGATCCACTCCACACATGCAAACTCAATGCATGACCAAACTCAGATCCCCTTATCAGCATTCTGATCACATCATATCTCAGTGAATTCTCCGATTCCATTTTCCGCCCGTGTTTTTGTATATAGCATACTTTTCCGGTGATTTCTTGCCCCTCCGGCAACTCATTTTCCGGCAAACTATGGTGCTGCAGGAATAGCATTACTTTCATACCTACTTCTTCGATTTGCCTCGACAGCTTCTTCATTTCTTGCCTGCAAAAACATAAGATTATAATTATTCACCAAATTTCATCAATACCATATATAAGATTGTGATGCTTACATCCAAAGTGTTCAATTTTAATTTTCGCTGTGTTTCCTCTGACGATCATATATAACATATATACACATAACCGTTTGAACGTAACTGGCCTAATAAATATTAATTAAAGATGAAATCATCATGTGTAGTCGTTCATTTACACATACACGTTGGTACATGTAATAGTAAATGCTTAATGAACTATATAGTAAAAGAAAATCGAATTAAATTTTGAAGTGACAGTTAATTTACCTGAAATTTGAAAATCCAAAGGGCCAAATTCCCTCCATTTCCAACCTCATTTCTGCTTCATCACACCACAAGAACTCTTCATGACTCTGATCTCTAATTTCATCCTCACCGTGGATCTCCTCGAAACCGTATCGCCTCTCCGGCGACCTCGCCGCAGTTTTCTTCTTCTCCGGCGGGATCTGAAAGATGCCTCCGGCGAGAAATAAAACCAACCTCATCAAATCAGGAGAAATCCCATGGTTGATCAACTCCAAGCACCCCATTTTCGCGATCAAGTCACAGATTTCTCGGCCCGATTCATTTTCCAGCGAGCCCAGTTTCTCAAAATCGATTCTTGGCGGGCTTTGGACCGATTTTTGGCGGGGGAAAACCCGGTCGGGAAGAACCAGGTCGGGGACTTTGAGGGACTGGTGGAGATACTCAGTCAAAACATCGTCGTTGGCGAAAGACGACCGCCTCCCTGGCGCCACCGGAGAAGGCGGGGGAGCTCGGAAATCCACGGCGTTGATCCCCGGCATCGGCTCCGGCGTCACGGCCATGTGAGATCTTGAATTTTTTTTTCTACTAGTAAGTGTTGATCGAGAATTTTTGTTTGTGTGGAATTTTTTTTGTCATCATCAAAGATTTGGCGTATAATAAAGATGGGAAAAGAGAAGGAGGCAGCAATGATGGAAATGTTTGGATTTTGAGCTACATTTAATTTGGAGAATAATCAAGCATGTTATTTTCACCTTTTTAAAAAAAAAAAAATCTTTATATAAATTGGTTGCTTTAATTTTTGTGGGAGTTTAATCTTCGCTTTACAGATCTTCAAAGTTGTGCTACTAATAATTTGTTGAGATTGAATTAGTACAGTTGCCAGCTTACATAGCTTTTATTCAACAGTGAAATCATGAAGCTGCAGGGCTTCGCCCTTTTTAGGAATTTCACAAAGCACCAATAATATATATATATATATATATATATATATATATATATATGTATGTATGTATGTATGTATGTATGTATATTGAGAGAAACATAAATCTATACTATATACTAATATAAAAAGTATGTTATCTTACAATTTTGGAATTACCTATTATAATCTTATTTTATTTTTATTTAATTACAACAATGTATATCATCTAATATTTTATTATTATTTGTATTATAATTATTATTTTATAATTTTGTGTTTACCTATTATAGCCTTATTTTAAATTTTATATAAGGGTAATAATGTATTCATCTTATATTATTTAATATTTTATTATTCTATGTATTCTAATAACTAATCTATGATTATTAATCTAATATTATAACCCTAAAAATTCTAATTCGTTAAAAACCTATCAAGATAGCATAATCATAAAATAATTAATTTAATTCAAATACATTATTAAAATTCATAATTTTATACATGCTTAAGATTAAAAAAATGGGTAAAATAATCTTTCAAGATCGTATCACTTAACGATTTCGAAATAGACTCCATAATCTATGAAGTTAAATTTATTTTTATTTTTATAAAATTAGTAACAAATTCATGTGAATACTAAACATTGTAAACCACAAGTCAATCAAAAGAAAATATTAATTAAAATCCATTTTTTTTATTTTAAAGGCAGGATTAATGATCTCCCAAATTAAAAGGAAAAAATCGATATATTTATAAATTGCTACCATTTTTTATATAAAATATTTCATATTTTTAATTAATAAAATAAGTTATTCATTAAATAGAGATCATAAAATACTATAATATTATTAAAAATATAACAATCACGACATTAAATACACAAATTGGTACACAACATAAGATAAGAAGCTTATACTTCATTTACATTATTTATTAATTTTTTAGTAATATCAAAATATAATCCCAATTGATATGAGTTAGAAATATAATCTATTATTGATGAATATATATATATATACATATATATAATCTACTATATAAAAAGAGTTTTGCAAATTTTAGTTTGTCCATTAACTATATCCCTATAATACATTTTATTTAAAGATAATAGAATAATATAATATATTTACATGTATGTTTTATTAAGAAAAAAATTCATGTACTTTTTATTGACAAAAAAATAATCATTTGTGAGATTTTGACCGTATATTGATGCTTTCATTGAATATGATAAATGGAAGTCATTAAGACATTATTATTATTCACTCCATTGTATTAAAATTTATATTTAATTTCGAATGATGACTGAGTTAGTTGTGTTTTATATATATATATATATATATATATATATATATATATATATATGGGTTGGTTATATTGAGGACAAGGGTTGTTGTGAAAATTAGGGACAAATCTGAACCCTACACGTATATAAGATGGATGGATCAGATTACCCCGGTTTTTTATGGTAATTTCAGTTTTTTTTAATTAATATTTAAACAACTAGGGGTATTACTGTCAAATCCCATAATAATTTCATATCGTAGCATGCACTAAAAATGGCGCTAGATTCGGAACATGATATATGGTATCTACGTGAAAGGTAAATCCTTGAAAATATGCAAACTCAACTTCCACATAGAAGGAACGATTACTTCCAGAAATCAAAATTCCATCCTCTGAAATCATAAACCCTAGCAGAACACAATTCTCAGCGGCGACATTCTTGAGAATCGACGAGTATTCCGACATATCTCATCGGTTTTCTCGTGCGCGACCGCTTGAACCGTGAACAAGATGCCGGTTTTTGACCCTCCGACATCGGCGCTTTCGAACGAGAAGTCAAAAATAAAAATGGGTCGGACGAAATCGGGTAAGATTCAGTACTTTCAATAGAATTTAACAATGATTTTGGGGGAAAATTTCGTACTAATTAAATTCTGATGCTTTTGATTGATTGAAAAAATATACTTAGAAACTAGGTTTTTTTTTTTGGGCGATTAGCATAAGAATAGCTATTATGTGTATTGTGGGTATTCTGGTTATACGAAATTAAACAAAATTTGGGATTCCAGAATTGTGGTTTTACAAATTCTGTTAGTTTGTCATTTTTGTAAATGTGGATTTGTGGGCTTACAAATTTTGTTATTTTTTGAATTTTGTACTATGTTGTGATTAATGACAGATTTGTTTACATTTACGTGTTAAAACATTTGGTATGGTGCTTAAATATCCAAACCATCTGTATAAGTGCTAAGTTTAATGTCTTACGGTGCTATATAATTAAATGTTTGTGAAATCTTCCACATTTGGTAATTGTTAATGCTATGAATAAATAAAATACATGCTTTGCAAGAGTTTAAATGGATCTGTTACTTCTTATGTTTACATGAATAGAAAATTGACCGTGTGTGTGGAATTGTGCATGTGATTTGTATTGTTTACAGTTATTGCATCGACCAACAATGGTAATGACAATTAATATATGTACATCACTTAAAAATCGAATGCTAAATAAGAAGTAATTCCATGTTTTTTATGTTTTGTTTCAGGTGGTGGTAATGTTCCTCAAGAGAACTCTGATTTTGAGACTGATATGACTTCGCACGATAAGAGTGATGACACAAATGATAAAGACAACGAACTAAGGTCCAAAAATACACACGACAAAAGACGAGGTATTTATCTTATCTTACATATGAGAACTAATTATATATAGAATTTGCCTATATAATGCGCAACAATTCTAAATATGTAATGTTTGTTGCAATTTAATGCAGCTGAACCAAATTTGGAAGATAAAGCCACGGTTCCATCTAAGAAGAGTAGAAAAGGTTTT
Source organism: Perilla frutescens (assembly GCA_026008535.1). NCBI lineage: Eukaryota > Viridiplantae > Streptophyta > Magnoliopsida > Lamiales > Lamiaceae > Perilla > Perilla frutescens. The sequence continues at coordinate 63,794,630 of BRKX01000003.1, read as the reverse complement.
TTTGTTCTGTGATTGTTATGTCTTATATCATCCCTTCATTTGCAAATAATGCTTCTTATACTATGTTCTAATTATTTTCATTATTTTATATTACTGCCTATATTGTTATAGTGTCGAAGGAGACCGTCCAATCAAATCCTGATGAAGATGACATAATAGCCGAGGATGATGATGACTCGATCGTTACTGAATATCCGAAACTAAGAAGCAGAGCGTGTTCTACATTGCTATTTCAAGCAATCGAAAACTTCTCATCGGGACAACGAGAAGCAGTTATAGATATGGGATTCAGGCATATACTCCATATGAAAGTGAATAGGGTCCCAACACAGCTAGCTTACTGGGTGCTCGATAATTTTGATGCTAATAGCTCAGAGCTGCGATTGGCAAATGGACGGTCGATACCGGTTGATGCAGATGATGTACATCTAGTCTTTGGATTCCCTAAAGGAGAGAGAAAAATACAAAGAAGAAAGAAATCTGATGTCCTCGTCTCCGAAACAAAATTTTACAATCAATTTGGAGATATGAAAAGGGACAGGATAAAGCTGAAGTTAGTTTATGACAAAATGATGGAGGACGTTAGAGGGGGTGAAGTGTTTAGGATGGATTTCTTGGTTTTGCTTACTGTATGCTTGATTGAGAGCAATATAAACGGGTACGCAGCAGCCCCAATGTTACGGTACATGGATGTTGAAAGCCTAAAATCCATCCATGAGCTTGATTGGTGCGAATATGTGGTTGCAAGTCTAATACAGCACAAAAGGATGTGGGAGGCTAACAAGGCTAATAGTTTTGGCGGCCCAATCCTGTTTTTGACTGTAAGTAACTAATCTTCTATTTCACATGATAATATTATAAAGAATGCTTTACTAGTGTGATTTATTTATGTGTAATTTGCACATGTTCAATTTGACAACGTTTGGGCTAAACGATTGGTAATGTTAGTGCTAAATATATTTAATGTTGATGCTACAAATTAATAATTATAATCAAATTCAATTAATGAGTTGTCTAATTATGTGCTCTGCGCTTTGATAATGTTCAGTGGACATGGTGCTCCATAACTATTATATTCGGTGCATAATATTCATTGTAATAATGCTATGTGTCATTTATTTTGATGGCTCAATGTATGTAACAGTGAACTGATAGCCATTATTTTTGATGATAAATTTGATTACTTTTGATGCTTATTATGCTTACATTTGATGCAGGCAATGTATGTGGATCGAGTTATCTCGCATGGGAAACGACTTGTTGACAGGTCCTTCCCAACTGTCAAAGGTTGGACATTCCATTTAATTTGAAAGCGGGAAAAACAAGAGATGATGGCTGGTGGTTTTGGAGGTGGACGACTGTGTCCTCAATATAAAAAAACTAATGAAGAACTTGCACAATTGACTGCTGATGAAGAAAGAAGGCAACGGGATGGAAAGAATGACGTTCAAGAGGACGAGATGCAGAAATTTGCAAATGAGTTCCTAGCAAAATCAAAGCTCATGGCTGACACGATGATGCAGCTAATAATGCTAATAGAGAGAGCTCCAAAACATCTTTGGGAAAACCCACGCTTCAAGAAGATTGTCGAGAAAAATTTTGGAGATGACGATGAAGATGACGAAAAAATTTGGAGTAATCCTAGCTGTATTGCTGCCTTGGAAGAGATTGAAAAGACCATAATGAAAAGAGACGAATGGAAGAAGCATATCTTTGAAGGGCCTAGCTTCAGCCTTGGACTTTCACAAGAGTGGGATGACGTTGTTAACATAAGCAGATAAGTTGTAGACATGCCACATGAGGGACCAGAGGCAGAATCCCATGTTGACCCACATCAAGAGGTACATTATGAAGCATTACTTAAAAAAAATTAAATTCAGCGTCGTAAAAATTCTGTTTTGCTTACCAACTATAAACACATGTAGATTGAAACAAGAACAGAGATAGGTGGTGCCAAGGATGCAGATGATCATACGGATAAAATAATTGTAAGATCACATATACTTTACACACAATATAATATTTGTTTTTTCAACAATACTAGTTTACTATTATTGTTGTAAATCAGATCACCGAAATAGTGGAAAAAGACAAGCAACCTGCACAAGAGGAAGAAAATATTGGAAGAAGGTTGAGGAGCCGGAAAGAGAAGGTGCAATATATAAATTATACACCTGTAATTTACAAAATAATTTAAATTACGTTTAACCGTTCGTTATGTACAAAGGTTACATCGGATGCACCCGTATGTTCAATGGTGAAACGCAAGGTTGCAATTTTAAAGAAAAATGAAGCTTTGACGTCGCCTTACCATGAGAGAACAGTTGATGGGTCAGGGGAACTAAATAAGCAGGATAAGGAGCTCTACTACTGGTTGGTCCATAATGCAGACCAAAACCCGTAAGAGTGTTAATTCCAGCAGTGAATTATACTCTTTTGTTTACGTCATCATAATTTTACATGACACTTAAATTTCAGAGAGGAGGTGATCTTCACATACAAGAACATAAGTCTAAGAAGAGAGGAATTGCGGACATTGCGTACAAGTGTATGGATAAGCACACATGTCATCGATGTGTGGAGCACTATCCTACATGGCAACGAAGAATTCAGGAGGAAGACCGCTCCTTGTCGATTCTTTGCAACAACAGATGCATGTGTAAGAATGTGTACTTCATTACAAAGTTTTAAATTGGTAATCTTAATTTTCTGTGCCTTGGTGCTCTGCATTGTTAATGTTGATGCTATGTATGCATATCTGTTTGGTGTTGGTGAACTATTTTTGGAATGCTATTTATGGCCATTTGTGATGCTATGTATGAATATCTTTGATTTATTTGTTTTTTAATATTATTGTAGATGCTACTTGTGCATGACTGTGTTCTTTTCTGTTACTTTAATGTGATGCTACGGCTGCATATATGTTATGCTACTTGTGCATATTAGTTATGCTAGTTATGCATATCATCCATGCTTCTTATGCATATATGTTGGGTGTTGGATACATTATATTTTGAATGATATTTATGTCCATTTGTGATGCTACTTATGAATATCTTTGATGCTACTTTTGAATATTGTGCTATTTCTGTCAGTTGGTGCTTTTTAATATTGTTGTTGATGCAACTTGTGCATGGTTATGTTCCTTTTGATATTACTTATCTTTGATTCTACCGCTACATGTATGTGATGCTATTTGTGCATGATAGTTATGCTAGTTATCCATATCATCCATGCTACTTATGCATATCTGTTGTTCTATATCAAATTATATAATAGCACTTAATATTTGATTTTTTGGTAATTACTCAATTTGTAGAGATACACACTTGGAGCTCCTGGCTGGGATAAGACAAGAGTGGAAACAGAGTTCAGTGACTCTCTTAAGCTTCAACTATGGCGTAGCGATAAGCACACACTACGCAACATTGACATGGTATTCTATAATTACTTTATAAGTTACTTATTTATGCATAAGTCCAATAAAAAATAACAACGATAACTTATATTACAGTTCTTCTTCCCCGTGCTTGATCGAGACCACTACTACATAGTTTGCTTTGACTTAAGAATGAATAATGCGTGGGTGATAGACAATTCAGACGAGTCCGATGGAGTAGATCTGAGAACAAAGTATGGAGCAACGCCATTTACACTGGTATTACTGTTATTGCTTTATCAACCTCAATCCAATGCTATGTGTTCACAAAGTTGATGTTTTTTTGCAATATAAATTTCTTATGAGTTGTTAAAAAAACATATAAATGCGATTCTTGTTTAAATTAATCAATTGTCGTATATTTCAGCAAAATGTGTTCGCTGACTTCTTGTACACGGAGGGATTGAAGGTGAAATCAGGAACAATTAGACGAGCATGCATGGCAAGGCTTGACATGTATTGGCGGGATGCGGAGAACAACAATGACTGTGGCGTCTACACTATGCGCCACATGGAGACATTCATGGGCTAATCTAGCAAAGCTTGGCATTGCGATCTAGAGAAAGGAAATATCTCAAAAATGAACGTGCTGCGCATCAAGTATTCTGCATCTATTCTGGCATCAGATTTGAATGAACGTGCTACCTCCGTTAAAATAAACGCAGAGTCTGTTTTTGCAGCCAACTCTAAGAAGAAACAACAAACAGTGAATGATATTTTGAGTGGAGATGTTTGACTTTTGCTTTCCAACTAACTGTTACATTATTTTTGATGAATGTTGGTAGATATTTAGCTATGATACTATCATCTTTTGAATGTACTCATATTTTGTTGGCATTATTAATGCTGATACAATGAGACAGGGTTTGATTTTTTTACTTGGAATGGTTTGTGTTAGTTATTGCCTCAAATACATATATTTAACTACATATTGTTCTAATTTTTAATGCTTCATACGTCTAATTATAATGCTTAATTATAATCTCATTTATTTTCAAGTAAAATATACATTTATTTAGTGCTTCTTATATTACCGATTAGTATTTCATATGGTTTAATGTAAGCGTAATAACTAACACCTATATGAGAAAGTGAATTTGTAATGACCAACCGAATGGGCAGTTATATATTTAAAAACTTAGCAATGAACGTCATATCTTTTTTCCTCTTAAGGGCTGCCATTTTGATGTCAATTAATGCTAGTAATTAGTTATGTATATGTATAATTATAATGAAATGAAGACAATGCTTCCTACATTTCATATTAATGTTTCATAAACAAGATTAAGCCTTTTCAGTTTGCATTGTAGTACGCGTTAATGCTATGTATTACCATGTTAAATGCTACAAAATAACAACCCTATCTAATAAAGAAATTGTAAACTAGCACACAAAATGTAAGCAAAAATAACTAAAATACCAGTGAAAACATCACGCAAATGTTTACCTAAAATAAATTATATCTAAGTAAAAAATGAAACAATGGACAATAAAATAATTCTAAATCAATTTTTCTCTGGACAATTTTTAGCATCATGGTGGCTTTTCTCACCACAAGCACTGCATTTCCTCAATGGCTTCTTCATCTTTTCCACATTCTTCTCTTTGTCAGACTTTATGCGACTGACACTCCCTTTTGTCTTCACAGGTATTGGTGATTTAATATTTACTTGCTCCGGCATAGACGATTCATAATACTCTTCAAATAACCTCTTCTTAACATGGCCATTATAATCACTATCTGCACCAGATTTGAATGAGTCTTTAACATCCCTTATAGCTTTTAGCAATGAATTAGATCTATCCAAGTCCCCATCAACCATGCTCAAGCAACTGTAAAATTCAGAAACAATGTCATACAAAGTAAATCGGTTATCATCAATAGCAGCACAAGATAGCAAAACATCATCAGCAACAACATGTCCCGTACTGAACAATGCTTGTTTTGTCAAACGGCTAACTATGTATTTCTGGGGGATGGACTCGAATTTGAGATCTTTGAATATAAAAAAACATGGCAACACAGTAGACCAATCATCACAAATCTTTTGCAGCTACAAGTAATATCCTTAGCCACCTTGTCGTACTTAACATGGAAAATCCCATTCGTACAATCATCAACCTGGTACAAGCAACTGAATTCATCTTCAGTGATGTGAGTAAGATGACAAGTGTAGCAAGCACGCTCGATATCATCTTGCAACTGATTGAAAATGCTCCTTGTATATACCATTGCTGCATGCTTCTCAAACTGAAGCAAAGTTCTAAAATCACTACAACATGACAAGTTCTGATTATTCAGCTTTGCTTGAGTGTGTCTCTGTGAGTCTAATGCACTCTCAAAATACATAAAAAACTGGAGAAGATTTGAGTGTTGAGACATGTGCATACGAAAAAAACTATTCTCGCTCTCAGATGGTGATGTTGTCCTAAACAAGCCTCCCATATTTAAATCTCTAAAATATGCTGGAATCCACATTTCACGAATATTATACATAGATATGAACCATGACTCATCCACCAGATCAAATGTATTCATTATTTCACTCCACTTTACCTCAAACACATCTGGCTCAACATTAACTGACCAAACGAGACTACAGAATTGTTTCATAAAGTCAGGATCTTTCTTCAATATAACAGGTACCTTCTCAGTAATTTTGGACATTATGTGCCACATGCATAGACGATGCCTTGTATGTTGGAAAACCCGTTTAAATGCAACCTTGATAGCCGGGTCTTGATCGGTAATTAGTACAACAGGTTTATGAATCATGCACTTTCTAAATTGCTCAAATACCCATGCATACGATTCTATAGACTCTCCAATCATCAAAGCAGCAGCTAACGTAACACATTTCCCATGATTGTCTTTAGCTGTGAATGGTGCAAAAATCATGTTGTACCTACCATGTTTGCCAAAAAAAAAATCGTCATAACAAATTCCCTATAAAAGCATACATAAACAAGTAATAAAGCATCAACCTCACATGTACCAAACTATTAAGCAAAAAAAAAAATAATAACATACAATGCATTAAACATTAAAGTACAAAGCATTAGCATATACTTATTCGTACTTTATATGGCGTCAAAAGAAACCACATCACCAAACGCGCAAAAATTTCTCCTAGCTATTGGGTCGGCCCAAAACAGTGATTTCAAATGATCACTCTCATCAACTTCAAACTCAAAATAGAAAGCAGAACACAACTCCGGTTTCCTACACAACTTGTCAATGATCATTTGTGCATCAGCACCAATAACATAAGCTTTAAGGTCACGCGAAAAGTTTTTAACTTGAACACTTGAGCAACCAATACTAGAGTATGAACAAGGGAATTTCTTCAACATCTTATACGACCCCATTGCACCGATATTAGCCTTTGCACAATCCATAACAAACTTCTGGTGACCTGCATCCAACTTAGAGTTCATCTTCATAAAATACCTATAAGCTTCCGGCACTAAAGTGTGCGAATGTGCCTCTACAAATTTCGTAACCATATATCCTTCTAATCCAACAAACTTGAAAACGATCCGAACCTTACAGTCCATACGAGATGACACAGTACGTCGCTTTTTAGCGTCCCCAGGAACATCCATATATGTTGCATGCTTGACACCTTCCTTATTACAAAATATATATTTCAATGTTATACACGACCCGTCATACGACTTCCTTTTTGTACCGTGGCGTATGTCAAAACCACATGCAAGAGCATACTTTTTGTAAAACTCTACTCCATCATTAATATTACGGAATTTCTGCTTGACAAATGGCTTCATGGAAGGATCGCACTGAGGAATATATACCTTTGTCATTCCACCAGGTGACACTTGAAGAACACCTTGACTGGAGTGAATCAGACCTGATCGGGAAAAAGCCGCCACTTATTCAATGCTATGTAATTGTATTTTCAATGCATCCTACAAAAAATATACTTGCTACACTAACCATATCATAAAAACCTTCGACACGCAATACTGTAAACACAGAAATTGTGACGTCTCATAAAGAACATATATATACTAAACAACAACAATAACAACTACATACACTCTATACGTAAAAGGAACTAACATTGAACATTATATCCATCAATTTGCATCATATAAAATAACCAGTTCATCCATATTGCATACAAAATCGAATGAAAAAAAAAAAGAAAACGAGTATAAACCTGAATCTTCCATTGTCTCTACACCAACTAAAATTAAGAAAAAAACCCGTCAAATTCATCTTCCCCTGTAGAATTAGCGTCTTTTTTATGAAAAAAATCGTATGAATTTTCACGCCTGAACCAATAAATTGTTAAAAGAAAACTTAATCTACGCTTGTATGAAAAAAAACTGTCCATATTTAAAAACCGTTTTTTACGGACGGTTATGATTTTGAAAGATATGGAATATACAGGTTATTTAATAAATTACATCATTAGCCTTATCATTAATTTTAAATTAAAAAAAACGTGTAAAAAAAAAGAAAATATACCTAAATCTAACCGTCCATCTCATCGGATCCAACGGTTGTAAATTGTCCCTAGTTTTCACACCAAGGGTTAGTCCCTATTTGATCTATATCCTATATATATATATATATATCAAGAACCAAACCATGAAGCCAAAAAATAACACACCAAATGCTCAAACCAAGACATTAAGGATATGCCTCATTAACACCCAGCAGCGTAAAACCCAATGGAGGAATCTCTGATAGAAAAAAGAGTACCCACTCTAAAAAAGCGAGATAAAATGAATTGATATTGATTTCGAATGATATCACACACACAAGCATATATGTATATATATATTTCTTTCAATTATATAAAATAAATTTAATATAGATTCCTAGACAGTAGATAATATCATTAATTTATTATATATTGATTTTATATGAATTATCAATTGATTATAAATACATTACCCATGTATTCATGATGTAAAAAAACTTTATTTTTTAATTGATATATTAAATGTATTTTTCACATCAATTTGTTAATTGTTAATTTTCATACTATGGATGTCGAATTGCAAAATAGGTCAAATATAATATTTTATTTGAAAATTATATATCCCTTATTTTATTCAATATACTTCAATCTTAATTTCTACATGTAAATTATTAATTCACATCATCCGATATCAAAATGTGAATATCGGTATCACTAGCTTGTAGCTTAGTTGGTATTCCTCTCATCTTTAAGGATGGGAGACTTGGGTACGAATCCCCCCATCCCCCAACTCAAAAAATATAATGTGAATATTGTTGAATTAAAATAGTTGGTGATATTTAAACTTATTAACTCATAAATTTCAAATACTTTTGTGTTTGATATAATTTTAACGGCATAGAGGTTAATATTCAAATAATATACAGATCAATGAAAAGATAATTTTTTAACTATTATTTATAAGAGAATATATATCAATTTGAATTTTACACTTACATGTAATTATATATATATATATATATATATATATATATATCATGTAAATCCAAAATATATATTTTTATGTTATCTTTTACACTATAGTAATGATCAATACATATGAATGATAGACACATTATTAATTCTAAATATTAATGTACTTGTTGATATAATTATATAAATTTAAATTATATCATATGCTGATAAATAATTCATTTTTCTCAAATGTTAATTTTTTTCAGATCCATGTACTTTTATATATGTTTTGTTTGGATATGACTTTATATTTTTTTCGTAAGTCATTCTACTTCTATAATTGATATATTATTTAACGGAACAAACATAGTTGTTAACCTTTTGTATTATTTTAAATAATACTTAAGTTATTTAAATAATATTGTATTTTATTTATTTTTGCATATATATATATATATATTTAAAATAGGAAATATGGTCACATACACCCCTAATGTTTTCTGCTATGATCAAATAAACCCTAAAAGTTTTTTTTTTTTAAGTAGAAATAAACCCTAATTGATAATTAGTAACATGCATGTCCCCTTTCTACTATTACCACTCCCAAATAGTTGGTGCCAAATTTTCTTCTATTTATTTTAATTTTATAACCAATCTTTCTCCAAGTTCTCTATATTTTTTTTATAAATTATATAAAAATAAAATTTATTATTATTATTATGAATACAAAATATTTAAATGTTTCGGACACTTTTTTTTAAATTATACATCTTAATTATTATATTTACTACTATAGTGTTTTTGTTTTTATTTTAACTTAGGGGGGTGTATTCAATTAGGATTTTGATGGATTTTGTTGGACTTTAAAATGTCCAAGGATTTTTATGGATTTTATAAATCCATAGACTCCACATGGAGTCTCCCAACTCCACGCAGAGTCTGGCGGATTTCGTGTATGGATTTTGAACGATTTCAATGGATTTCAAATCCATCTCGCCAACGCTCGTTGGAACACAACGATCGGTGTATCCGAAAAAAAATTAAACCCAGCGGCCGCTAGAATCAAGCGACCTTGATCCCAGCGGCCGCTGGGTGCCAGCGGCCGCTGGCTGGAGTGCCATCATCGGCAAGACCAGCGGCCGCTGGGGTCGGGTGACAGCTGGGGTGCCCGATTTCAACTCCTCACCGGCCGTTGGGACACAGCGCTCGCCGAGTTTTCCAAATCCATCGAAATCTCGTGTCCAGAGGTCGGATTTCATCCTTTGTAATTTTCACGTGAAATCCAGCTGAAATCCAACGAAATCAATGACTTTTTAAAGTCCGTGGATTGTTGAATACCGCAGAATTTTAAAGAACTTTTAAAAGTCTGGATTGAATACACCAAGATTTCGTTGAACTTTTAAAAGTCTGGATTGAATACACCAAGATTTCGTTGGACTTTTAAAAGTCTGGATTGAATACACCAGAATTTCGTTGGACTTTTAAAAGTCTGGATTGAATACACCCAGATTTTAAAAGTCCAACGAAATCCAACGAAATCTCAATCCAATACACCCCCCTTTAATTAAATTATAATTTATTCCCTACATTCCTTTAATATAGTTGTTTTAGCTTTTTTATTATGTCAAAATATCCGTTATTTTATATATTTTGACATATTCTCTCTCACCCAATTTTAACTATATCTCGAACCTTAAAAATATACAGAGAGAGAAAATGTTGTCTTTTTTTTTTATAGATTAACATAAGTGAATTAGACTTTATGTGATATATATTGGAGGGATGGATACATTAGTCCAAATTAAATAATTAAATGTTAATTCTAGATTAAAAAATAAAACAACCATCATAAATAAATGGAGGGAGTATCTACTACCCAATAAAAGAATATTTTAAGTGATTATCCTTAATATCGAACTTTGACAAATTCAGTCTGGACATGCTATTCAATCAATAATAACGAGACAATTATGCTAATAGAAAGATTGAAATATAATAATAAATTAAACATTTTCTGGTGTGATAAAAAATAATAATAAAAAATTAATACAAAACCATTTTAACTAAGAATATCATGTGTGTTGAGAAAGTATTAGTTTATATGGTTTAGCTTTATTTTTTTTAAATTTAACTGAATAAAACAAATTCAAAAAAATCACAACAGAACAAAACCGAATTAATTGCCCTTAATAATAGAAAATTGAAATAATCGATTTTTCGGTTAAAGTTAAATATGTTTTTAATTAAATACAAATTTTAATAGTACTACAGTTGTCTAATTTCGTTGTTATTTTTTTTTATCAATTTTTTAATGATAGATGTGTTAGGTGTCAACAATTTTAATGGCATAATTTTTATAGAATTTAAAAAATTGAACCGATAAAAATAATGTAGTAGTAATTATAATAATTAATTCATAATAAATAAATTTCTAAAATAAAGTGTCCGGAATATTTTAATATATAATTTTTTCAAAATAATAATAATAATAATAATAATAAATTGATTTTGACATCTTTTATAAATAAAATATTGAGAATTAGAGAAATCATGGTTATAAATTAAAAATAAATAGAAGAAAATTTTGGCACAAAACTATTTTGGAGTCATAATAGTAGTGAGAGGCATGCATGTTATTAATTAACAAGATAAAGGGTTTATTTGTACCTAAAAAAACTTCAGAGGCTTAGTTAATCATAAATGGAAACATTAGGGATGTCTCTGACCATTTTCCCTTTAAAATATAAAAACTAAGAATTATTTTTGTATAAGCTATTAATATTGCATTGATATTTTGGATTTCTTCAATTAATTAAATGAAAACTACATGACCCCTAATTTTCTCCCTATAGCCACCAATAATTTTAAAAATAAAAATATAACTTCAATTGCCTTTTTTGCTTTTTAACCTATATTTTTTTATTAAGTTGTAGTCTTAATTAAATTTAAGTTAAAATTTTTTGGTAAATAAAGAAGAAAAAACTCACCCCTTGTATCAACAATTTCGCCATCAATTCCTGCAAATTCCTGTTTTCTATGGTTGCATGCTTTAAAATTTCTACTATAATAAACTTGTATATCAATTTTTTTTTCCGTATTCATCCACTTTCTTATGGGCTTTTCTATTATGTTATCTATGGCATCTTCATTGCACGAGTATCGATTTTTCTCTCTTAATTTCTGAAGAAAATAATTCATCTGATTCTGAAAAAGTAATAGTTTATAACCATTTCTCATAAAAAACTATATTTGATATAAAATAATTTATTTTAATATGCTTTAATATAATCTTATTTTAAATTTGATATTTTATAACTATAATATACCTTATAATTGTTATTTATACATATTATAACATTATTCAGCAAGATCATTACAACTACGCGCAACACATGTTATATATACTTGTATATTAAAATGAGTCCTCCTCGACGGGTGAAATATCTGACAAAATAAACTCAAGTAAAGCATCGGTGTAGAAACTAAAAGCAGGATTACTTGCAGCTAAACTAGCTGATGAGTGAGCAATGACATTTGCCATTCGCCTAGCCCAACTAAAAATCACTGTCTCAAAATGAGTAGCCTCCTCGTAGGCTTAATTTCCAATGATTCCGCACATAAAATGCTCTACTATACAAATCTATTTGCTTTAATTTACTTGAAAGAGTAGCAGGGGAAGGGGGGCCTAGCTGGGGGCCTTCCTTTGCCCGAAAATTTCGATCATACATATGAGATGTTGCTCATATGTATGATGCTAATTAATGTAGGTAAGGTGTGATTATATGAAGGGGATATAGTTGTGTTATTCTATACTTATATTGAAGTTCAACTTTTTTTAAATTTTTGTCTTTCCCAGCACATCGGATCAAACCTCCATTTTTTTTCATCATATTTCATTTTATTAATTTTGTTATGAATGAAATAATTAGGTATAATTTTAGTTAAATCGGACAAAAATAGTATTTCTTCTCGTATTCATGATGAATATATGTACGTCATTATCATGTTGTTTATATTGCTAAGGTGAATTTACACTTTGATATCTACATTTTGGATACTTTTTAAAAAATGACCCACTTTATTACTATTAACAAAACAGTACCCCCACTTTTTCAAAAACTTTGCAAATTTGAGCTCGATCAAATTTTCAATCTAGAAAATTCATGTGGCATGCCCAACAAATTTATTTTATTTTTAATTCATAATTGACATAGAATATTCAGATAATATTTTTTATTGGAGCAAAAAAGCCACGCAAGAATTCCGGCGTATCACATACATATTCTAGGCTGAAAATTTGATCGAGGTCAGATTTGCAAAAACTTTGAAAAAGTGGGTACTGTTTTGCTAATAATAATAAAGTGAGTCATTTTTTAAAAAAGTGTGAAAAATGTAGGTATCAAAGTGTAAATTTCCCTATTACTCACGGTATACTTTTAGTTAATTGATGCAATTCTTGCCATAGAACTTTTTGATATGATGAGTGTTAGAAAAGCAAATTAACATACTGTGTCACAACTCAACGTCTGCAAGCTGTAATGCAAAGTGGTTAGGTTAGTCCATCAAGTCGTCTTGAAGGGGACATTATTATTCTTCCAAATTTATAATTAAAGTCGCGTATAATGGTGTTTTAACTTTATTTAATTAATTTTGGAATTTAGAGAATAGCGTTTGAATTTTATATTCAATTTATTTATAGTGAAACTTAATTAAGCAAATTGAACACTATATATTGGGGGTAGTTTGATATTTTACACCTAATTAATTTAGCAAAAACTTCCCTACACTAGTTGTATATAGTGTTATTTTAGACAGTCAATGCGGGTTGGCGTTGACCCAGTCAACCCGCAAAAAAAAAAAAGTGACACATGTGATACTTTTTAAATTTTGGGTGATATTGATGGAAATATATTTTTTAGATTATATTTTAAATTTGATTATAATTTTATTATCTATTTAGATTACATTATCAATTAAGAATTTTATCTAAATTAGGTTTTATATTTTTTGTCTTTCATGATTCTCGTATATTATAAATATATAGATCTATATTGTTATTAGAGAAGTTGAAGTTTAATAAAACGTGTGATATTTACGTGCAATTAGGTATTTTTGTAAGAATCAACGATATTATTATTGTGTTCTTCCGGATATTGTCATAATCAATGGATTATACGCATTTCTATCTACATCATATACTTTTTAGTGTTACAGTTGATACTGATTTTGACGGGATTTTTCTTTCTTGACCGGTATTTTTAAGAATATACGTGATACATTTTAGTGTTACAGTTGATACTGGTTTTGATATTTATTTTTGCGGGTTGTCCGGGTCAACGTGCTTTTTCTGGCGTTGACCGATCAACATGTTTGATGGTGCACCTATTGAACATAAGTCCAACTCAATTACTTTTAGGCGAAACACATTCTCGGTCCTTGTACTTCTATATTTTATTTCGATAAGTCCTTGTATAATTTTTTTTTAATAGATCATTCTACTTACTTTTATATTCATTATCATCAGATGCTTTTCTAACTGAACTAACAAATTTCAAATTTCTTAATTTCTCCGTTAGTTAAACGCCACGTGGGCCAATTCTCATTTTATTAAATACCATGTCATATTTTAGATGAAAAATTATACAAATTTCACATTTTCAATATAGTCGGCAATAATAAATTTTTACTCAATTCTTTACATTTTCTCATCCATCCACTCTTGCATTCTTGCACTCACACATCTCTCAATTGTTTTTTCATCTTCTCACTTCCTTCTCGTGAGAAGATTACCTTTGTCTACTTTGTGTTAATTTTCCCCAATTGATGACAAGCCAGGGCATTTAGTTGACGAGAAGCCAAAGAGATTATGAAAAATTTGATGCTAATGTGGTCCGCAGAATTTGAGGGCTCAGGTGATCTACAACGCCATAAAAGATGAGATTTTGGGGAAGAATGGAAGAATGTTGAGTGTGAAACTTGTGAGAACTGTAAAGTTTTTTTTTTTTTTAAAGTTAGTTGAACTTGAATGTTGCTAGAATGATGGATTTGATGGTTACTTATAATTAGGAATGAAGTTTCATGTATAGTGACATAGGGTGTTATTTATATGTGATAAATTTTGAAAAATTGGGTGGTTGATATGCCTACGGAGCTTGAGCAGGACATAAGGATCCATTGAATCTCAACTAGTCGAAAGACACTCTAACTGTTCGACAAAATGCCTAGCCAAAGATAACCAGGACACATTTCACCCCCTGCATGGTCTTCAGCTTTTACATCATCTAAACTAGAACCATTCTCTATTCTTTCACGAATTAGAGAAAGGTTAGCAACAGAGGTTGTCGAGGATGCCAAGGCAGGCTTGTCATCACAATAACCTGAATTAGGCAGACTTTGACTATTTACGAAGGCAAGTTTGTTTAATTAAGATGGTCTCTATTTAGTATTTTCCTTCACAATGATTACTACTAACGCGCAATCGTTTAGCGCTCAAAATAAATTTGTAATGCTCCTGTGCCCACAGCGAGCGTAGCTAGCTCGTGAGTATGGATCGATTCCACAGAGAGCTAATGTGATTCCACCTTCGAGTAACCAATAACAAAAGTGGGTTGGTTGTGTTGTCACCTTGCTAAAATTAAATCTGCAAAACAAAACTAAAGAGAATATCAAATAATAAAAGGTTCCGGTATTGGAACTAGAATTTGGTTTAAGTCTAAATTACTTGATCATGGGCACACTGATTTTCATGCATTACTAAGTCACCCAGTTATGGAGATCGGATTTCTCTTTGCATATCCTCATTCATCCTTTCATATTAGGCTTAAAAGCGATTCCTCATCAAGTAAACCCCTAACCTATCACCCACCCCCCGTTTTCCCAAAGAGATGTAAATGAATAGACAACAATGTGCCCTAGACGAACCCAAGTTCGTTGTGTTTACCGATTCCTCATGTGCCCACAACAACCCACCGATTTCCTTATTACTATATGAATCAACACACAATCACGATTCGTCAATTCAATTAATAGTGGTGTACCCTCTATGTCTAATGAGTGATCAGCCACATTGGGCATGTCAGACACACACTCATGTGGAACAAGGCTAAGAATCGGCAGAAACCTTTCATGTATTACTATGCCCATTTCAGCCTCACGAGTCCAGTTTTACTTAAACCATTTCCTATCATTCAAACAACAGAATTAAAGATCTAGCCAAGCATGCTAGATAAAATTAAACTTGCAGAATTTAAAGACACAAATTAAAGTAAAGAACTTACTAAATTAAATTGATTAAAGAATCAACACCAACGTTGAGCATCAAAACGGTTCCTAAATCCCAAAGGCATAAAGCCTATTGGATTGTGCTCGCTACCTTGGCAGCATACAAAAATAAAATGATAATTTAAAGTGCAGAAAATGAAATATTGTATCAGTGTTTCGAACTTCATTTCCAGAAAATGAAACTAGCTTAAATAGATTACAATCCGAATTCAAATCCCCTACAAGCGGAGGTCTCCAACTGCATTCCGGGTCTGGCGTGCCCTCTGTACCTATAACAGCCTAGTCCCTAGATAGTCATTTTTAATAGAGATAAGGTGTTAGGCATAAAAGCCGAAGAAAAAAGGAAGATTAATCAGAAATCCAGGGGTGTTCCTAGAATCGAACTAAGTTAGTGCCTCAAAATTTTAGGCAACTTAACTATATGACTTGGAAGAATTATCATTTTCAACGAATCAAGGAGTCAAAAGGTTCAATCGAGTTGAAGGAATGCCTAATCATAGGCCAATCGAAATTTAAACAGAATCCAATGACTAACAAATAGGAATCCGACTCTTTAAATAAACAAGACCTCTTCATAGGTCACAACAACTAAGACCCATCAATAGGTCAGAGGCAAATAAATCATAATATCCCATTCGTAGGACGAAATAGGAAAACAACTTAAGATTAACTGGAAACGAGCAGAATCATACTTGAAAAAAAAGCCCCTTCATAGGTGAACAACGATAATAAGCATGCAAGACTCATTCACAGGTCAACTGAAAGTGAATAGATACCATCATGTTTAAATAACTCGGAATCAATGAAGGAATAAATGAGTATGTTAAAAGAACACATGCTTTTTCTTCTTAAAGACTTTATTGATATTTAGGAATCATAGCATTTAAGACATGCTACTATCAAAAATCAATTTACATATATCAGAACAAAATACTAGACATCAGAGTACTTAGCAGAAACATAACGGAAGAAAAATCATGTAACCATATAAGGCAACAACTTTGGAAACTCAGACAACTCAGGTAACCCCACCAGCAGCACATCACCGGCCTCAGCATCTTTACCTGAAAACATTTGAAAAAGAGGGCGTGAGCACTAATGTACTCAGTGGGGTTTTATGAGAAAACTCTTTGATAAACTTTAGAAATATCCAATTAATAACTAATGGTATATGGAGAGCAAAACGCAAAATCCCTCTCCATATCCACAAAACCTTTTACTTCTTTTCCTGACGCCCTTCATGGCTCAAACCTGTTGTCTACTGCACCCTTAGGCATGCCTTAGGATAAGAGAGAGGTTACCTCAATTATCCTTATGAGTTTATCAAGATTCAACTTTAGTGACACGAAGGTCACAACATGATAATGAAATGAAACTGTTCTTTGAGCTTAATAACCTACTTAACAATAATTGAATCATAACATTCAATATCAAAACCTTAACCTTGAATCCTTAATACTTAATCCTCAACATTGAATTCTCACATTCAATCCTTAATATCAAAGCCTCAATGCTAAATCATACTAGTATAAATCATAACCTAGATTGAATCATCTAGATTGTATTCCTCAATTAATACTATAGCCTTAATGCCACAAGGGATACTATAATCGACCTACAAGGCACTACTCACTTAAATAACCTTCCTCATCAATAACATCGATAACAACTTAACTTATGATCATGATCGTGTATACCTTATTTAAATCAACTATAAGATATCATATAAAAAACATAGCATCTCTTACTTTATTCAAGAGCTCAAATAACAATTAACATAATCATGTTATAACTTTTTTTCTTCCTTACTTTCATTTTCTTTCCTTGTACAGAGACTAATCAGGCAGAGCATAAAATATTTATTGGATATTTCCCTTGGCTTAACATGCTTTTAGAGCTTACTAGCTCAAACCATAGATTTAGTTTAGAATCACCCACCTCGATGACGAGCACCTCGATAACGAGCACGTGGACGAAGCAACGAGCCAAAATATCCTTTCCTCGAGTCTCCTCGAAGTTCTCATTTTCTTACGAGAGTCGATCAATTAGCAGATTTATTTGAGATCTTAACAAGAAATCGAAATGATATCTAAATCCTCGACCCTTAACTACGACTTAAAATACGAGAATTAAAGGATTTAAACGCCCGAAATTACCGAAAATAGAAATAGAAAATCCAACTATCAAAGTTAAGATTCCAGATGCTTGGCTTCTGCAGCTACGTAGATATTTGAAAGAGCTTCGATATGAGTATTCATGGGCCTCGTGATTTAAACCGAGTCAAAAGTTATGGCCTCCGAACGAAAATCTGCAAAACCAACCCAGCGCCTGCGGGACTTGGCGCGGCCTCTCCCACGCCGGTGGGAGGCCCCGCACCGGTGGGGCAGGGGGTGCCCCATGCCGGATGGAACTCTGTGCGCGCGGGCTGCTTCTGGCCGAAGGGGCACCCCAGCCACCGCAGGTCCCCCGCGACGGCGAGACCTGAGCGACTCCACGGCGGGACCTGAGCGACTCCACGGCGGTGGCGGTGGTGGCTGCTTCTCCTCCAGTGGATCCTCCCTCTCTCTCGCCCTTTCTGCTTATCGTCTTGGAGGAACACTAACGAAGAATGTCCCTCGCTTGACTTTGATGCTCGCTCGACTTTCGATTCTTAAGAAATAGGAGGGGAAGAAGTGAAAGTGCAAGAAATGAGGGGGGGAGGGGCTCTATTTATAAGGGAAATTATGGCTTCCCAAAGAAGCTACTGCAGTGCAAAAATTCTACTAAAGAAATTTCGGGTTTGGTTAAAAGGTGCTTTATTCGATGGCGAGGTCCAAATGACCTCCAACATGAAATCTAAAAATATCGGGAGGTTCGTTAGATCGAGTACTATTGAACCAACTCGAATCGAGGTAAAGAACGAGTCGTCTTGAAGGAAAACGAGAAAAGATTCTCTTTCCAAAAATAGAATTTCTATTCCACATAAGGGACAAATAAAATTCCCGAGCGTTTGATTGACCTCTGATTGAAAATCCAGGAATGTCAACGGATTCATTAAGAAATTTCCTATAGGGTAGGCTTGAAGAAACAAGGCTCGGGTCAACACATGAGATTTCGCAAATTTCTAACGATCGCGCCCTTACGGAAAAACACTATTCTCGCTCTTACTCTACACGTTTTTCATCGCCGGAACCTTAAACAACCTTGGATTCAGAATCTGAAAGTACCGGCATACTCCTTGGGTCGATACCTTCCAAACATGACCAAGATCGGCCATAACTGAGCTGGGATCGAAATTCTCGAAAAGACGGTTTCACAAAAAATAACCCCTAAAATCGCGGTTAACCTCCAAAACATCTTTACCTAGGCTATAATTATTTTCTTTAATTTTCTAAATAGATTCTGAAAATTCAGGTTGTTGCAGTGCCTGACTGGATAAGCCTTATCCAAAACAGCCTTACCTAGGCTATTATCTCTTCATCGCCACGCCTCTCCAGCAATCTAACTTGGCACCAACTCTTCTCGGATTTATATCTATCTCTCACGCCTTCTTTGACTTGACTGATTCCTGAAAATTCTGCATGTGCCCATTTCAGGCCTTTGGTTGAGTCTGCACGAGCAATGTGGGCATGCCATCATCTAGTCAGGTTCATCATTGGCGTTGTGCCCATTCTACTTCCCGAATATTGGACGAATGCTGAAGAAGTTCCCTGTGCCTTTAAGTGTTGTTTATGGCGTTTAGATAAGCTTGAATAATTAGGCATAAAATGCCTCTTTCGCCAGACTCGACCTGATACCCTTGACCACAACTTGGTTCTTTTCGACTAAAAAACAGACTAAAAAGGACATTTATAGCGAATAAAATGCCTATAAAAAAATGAAATAAGTGGACTTATCATACCCACACACTTTAGACATGATTGTCCAAAAAAATGGGATGCAACGCGTCCAGAAAAACAAACGAAAAGAAAGAGAAAAGAAACAGACTCACAAACACAAGCATACAAACTGTAAATCAATGTGGGCACATCAACTCCAAAATTTCAAAAATAATTGCAAAGTTTCAACACGCCAACAATAGATAAAAAATAAGTAAATCGTAGTAATCCTCATAAACTCTCTTCACTCAATGTTTAGACTCAGTGTATGCACTCAGTTCAATGCATTATGTACCTATTCATCCCATAGGCTTGCTAATGTTCTGCTTTCAAGTTCAAGAAACCAAAAATGTATAAGTATCAAAAGGGCTTTTTGGGCTGAAGTGGGCATTTCATAAAAGATGGTGCTTTATTAACTGTACAGTTTCCCCTTTTACTTTCTAATCAACTACCCTCTTGTGCCCTGTTTAGACAATGAATATTTCTTTTTATTTGGGTATTCTGAACACTTGAGACTATGGGGAATTTATTCTTTCCTTTTTTTTCCTCCTTTTTTCATTTTCTTTTATCAATTTTTTTCTTTTTTTTTTTACTTTATTCCCCTAATCTTTTTCTAGCATTTTTTCTTTTTATATAACCTTCAACAACTCTGCCCCCTCCCTTTTTTATATTTTCAGGCTCTTGTGATGCACTGGCTATATATTACCATCATTTTATAGGCTTAAAGGGCTGCAAGACTGTGCTATTGGTGGGTTAATTTATATCAAGGTGACTCAACAAAAGATGGCCTAAATTATCTATAAATGCATCAACAATTCCAAGATCCTTAAGCAGAACAAAAACAAGTTCTAGAACTCCTAAGCATAGAATGTTCACACATGAAGAAAAGAAAGCTGTGAAATAGGCATACGGCATTAGGCTCAAATCTTCCCAGGGCATGCTACACTCTTTCATCATCCCTATCTTACTGTGGGCATGTTGATTTTGAAAAAGCAATTAATTCGAATATATCAAAGGAAATGGCCACACGAACTCACAGAAAGCATGCTTAACAGAGACACTGACCACCAACACACTTTGCACGAGGCAAAGTGTTTAAACAGACTTAACAAGAAAACATAACATCAAACTGAAATGCCTCCACCTACACATTTTCCACGAGGCAAAGTGGGTGAACAGGGGTGACTTTAAAAAATAAAAACAAAAATAAGAAACCTAATCTAATGGACATAAAGAACCAGGTTACTCGGTCGCGGGTGCTGGTTAGGTGAACCCAGCATGTTTGAAGTATACAATAAGGGCTTTCTCCATGCGTACCAAACGAGTATCAGAAAGGTATTTTTGATTGCACTTAGCTTCTCTGTGATCACAACAATCGCACTGTTACCTTGTTGTAACCTTCCAGTTGGCGGCTTCCTCTTCTTCTCAACTCCCGTGCCCTATTGTGGATAAAAGAATAATCCCTAAAATTTAGGAATCTTCTTTTATCATTTTATTTATCCCGTACCAATTTAAATCTCAAAGAAAAACGTAAAAATAGCCCTAAACTAGTTTAATTAACTGGAAATTTTATTTAAATAAATTAAAAATGAAATAAAACAAATAAAACCTGGGTTGCCTCCCAGTTGCGCCCCATTTACTGTCATGGGCACGACATCAATTTTTCCACATCTCAGTTAGGTTCTTGGAGTCGGATTGACCCCATCTTTGTCACATCATTTCCAAGTCTCGTGGGCATAAGCTCATTCTGATAATTTTTCACAATCTGTCCTCCATAATTTTTAGGCACATTGTAAGCTGTAATGCCTTGCTAAGCTATTTGCTCCATCAAATTTTGTAAAAAATTTTGAAGTAAATTTTCTTCAATCTTTGGGTCATAAGTATGGACACAATCAATCAACTTTGAATTGCAAGGGTGTTTTATGGGATTGACATTGTTAAAAGTTACAAGCACCCCATCAAATTCACATGTCAGCATGCCCCTGTCCACATCAATCTTCATCCTAGTTGTTTTCATAAATAGCATTCCCAGAAGAACCACTGAAGATTTAGATATCACTGTGCCCATATCAAGGATGTAAAAGTCTGCTGGAAAAATCAACTCGTCTACCTTTATCAAAACATCCTCAACTATGCCCTCTGGATATACTCTAGACTTGTCGGCCAATTGTATTTTAACTTCATTACTCTTTAGAGGCCCCAAATTTAATTCTTTGTAAATCGTCATGGGCATTACGTTGATAGATGCACCCAAGTCCAGCATGGCTCCTTCAATCCTTCTTCCACCAATAACACATGGTATGACAAACATACCAGGATCAACACATTTCTTGGGTATTTTTCGCTGAACCACGATGGACACATTTTCACTAGCAATTAATTTTTCATCTTCTTTGTGACTTGCCTTCTTTGTGTACATTTCCTCCTAGGAGTGAGCATAATGAAGGTCATGGTGTATGGCCTCAGGTAGTGGAATATTTCCGTCCACTTTTTGAAAATTTTTCAGAATGATTTTCCTTTCTTCTTCCTTGTTATTTGGCCAAATTCATAAGAAAATGGAGGATTTTTGATAATCTTTGATTTTTCTCTTATGGGCTCTTCGATCTCATCTGCTTGCTTCTCTATTGTTGTGCCCTTCTCTGCAGGTTTCTTGAAAATAAGATATCCTTGGTCAGCCCTCTCATTTGGTTCACACAACTTCTCGATGTTACTCAAATATCTAACACCTTCTTCTCTTTCTTTGGTAAAACCATTCACGAGCCTCCCAGGAAAAGGAGGTAAAATGTAAATTCTTAGTTTGGATTTTATAGGTTTGGTGCTGATATCATGTCTATCTTTATCGGATTCTGTCTTTGTCAACTTCTTGAATATGACTTCATCTTTCGGTGTGGGCACAACATCCGCAGAATCTTGTTGTCCTATGGGCACTGGCTGAACCATGGCATTCTGCAAGTTCATATCATTAACACTTTCATATGGGCTCACCTCCATTTGAGAATGAACTTTCTCATGTTGTTCTTCAAGTTTAGAAATAGCCTCAACCAATTGAGAAATTTGAGCTCCAATATGGTTCATTTCAACTCTCGTCTCCTGCTTGAATCACTCATTTTCTTATGCCATGCTCTGGATTAATTCTTCCAAGGATGGTCCTTGTCTCTGGGGCTGTTGAGGTTGCTGCATGAGTTGTGGATGTTGCTGGGATGCCCAGTTATAGCTACAACTTTCTTCATCCCTCCAACATGGCTTAAATGCTTGAGAACTTGGGTCTAAATGCATTTGGTAGTTGTTTTGCCCCATACTGCATTCACTTCCTCAATATTTCCTTGCATAGTTGTGCATTCATTAGTGAAGCGGGTCATGCTCTTGTAATTTTCATAAGATCTGGGCTCTTTTGCTGTGCCCACATCACTAATAGTTTACTGAATCCTTTCACAAAATTTTTCTATCATGGCCTCTGCAGCTGAATATTTTCCCAACTCATTCGCTTGCTGGATGCCTTCATCTCTATCTTCCTTACTATCTTCAGCCATATCAGCAAATAATCTGAATACATCTTTAGGAAATTTGTTCAATATTGATCCCCCACAAGAAATGTTCACTAGTATCCTTTCGTGTGCCCTCAGTCCTGTAGTGAAAAATGGATCAAATCATAGTCAGGGACTTGATGTTGTGGGCATTTCACAAGCAGCATTTGGAAGCGTTCACAATAGTCATAAAATGACTGATTTATACCCATTTTGATACTTCCAATTGATAAACTGAGATTTTACACTATTTTTGATACACTTGTGTCGAGTTTTATATAATTTAAATGTGTTTTATCTCAGTTTATTTGAGTTTCCCGAGTTTTTGGGAGTTGGTCATTTTTGTTGTATTTTGCAGGTTTGTTCATCAATTTTGGATGCTTCAAAGGATAGAAGTGAAGGTGGAGTCCTGAGGGAGTACATGAAGATAATGATCGAGAAAAACGGGATGGAACCAAGCGTGCAAAGATCCGCGAGCCCTATCCGCGACTCGGTCGCGACTGCAGGGTCACGAATCCCTATGAGTTTAATTCTGCAGTGTCACGACAGAGGCGGGGTGCATATGAAGAAAATTCACGACCCCGGTCACGAATTAGGTGAAGCTCACAAATTTTAGGCCACGTGGCACTACGTCATGCCATGTGGATTCGCGAGCCAATTTGCTGGCGGAGGGGTCGCGACTCTGGTCGCGACTGAAGCAGGCTTTTTCCGATTTCCACTTTGTTTTTGGGCTTTTTCCTAACTTGGTATAAAAGGATTATGTTTGGGTGAAAATTGAACATAAATTATCATACCCTAATTTTGAAACAGAGGTTTGCTGTGGAGAAGAAGCATCACGAAGAACACGCCAGAGAATTTCAAGCAAGTCAAGATTAGAGACAGATTTATTCTTCCGGATTTTATTCAGTTTAATTCTTGTCTAGCCATGAACATCCTGAATTTGAATTCTTTTGTTTATTTCATTATGAACAACTCAACCCTAGTATTCTAGGGTTGATTCATGATTCATTTATGAAATCTTATTATTAATTCCAATTATATGACTGTGATTTTTATTGCACTTTAATTGTTCTTGGGCTGTAATTATTTATGTTAATTGATTGGCCATTAATTGATGTGATTTGTTGTGTTGATTCATAAATCGAGAGAGGAGTTTCAACACTAGAATAGAATAATTAACATAGTAATTAATACCACTCGAGAGAGTTGAGATTATTGGTGAGAGCGTTTAAACCTTTGGATCATTGAGGAATTGTATTGTAGATAATGAATGGAGACATTGTTATTCATAATGTAATCAACGTTCTTAATTCTCTGAGAAGGGGTTATGAATAGCTAAGTGGTTGCTCTAGTGTGATTAAAATCCCAACAGAGGCATAGTTATTGAATTAGTAATAAGATGGAGTATTTGATGAGTGTTCAATCCTAGAATACGCTTTTCTCTTTGATAATTCTTCTCTGCAACTTTATCTGCTGTGAAATTAGTTCTGCAAGTTATTTATTAATTTTATTTTATTTGTTTAAAACTTCTAAACTTTGGATAGTCTAGATAGCAGAGTTAGGATAGATAGAATAACTAGTAATTAGAATTTAAGTCTCTGTGGATTCGACCTTGTTCACCGCTGTTCTATAATCCTCACTGTACACTTGCAGTTTAGGTGAAAATAAATAACAAACACCAATCTTCCTTCGCATGGCCTGCACTCTCACCACAGAAAAATACTTCTCCA
The DNA here is from genome assembly GCA_026008535.1 of Perilla frutescens. NCBI lineage: Eukaryota > Viridiplantae > Streptophyta > Magnoliopsida > Lamiales > Lamiaceae > Perilla > Perilla frutescens. Next base: position 63,769,391 of record BRKX01000003.1, on the reverse strand, counting down.
AAAATTTATGTTGTAATTGGCTCCATGTGGTCACACTGCCCGTGGAAATGGTATAAAACCACTCTCGTGCCCCATCCTGCAGTGTAAATGGAAAGGACAAGAGTCTAATGTACTCTTCCAAGTTCCTTTCTGTATGTTGAGTTGGGCACACCATTTCAAAGTCTTGAAGATGTCTTTGTAGATCTTCACCAGGTATCTCATGGAACTTGGGCAAAATTTAAATGAAGCTTGCATTTAGCTAGCATGTTCCAGCTTTTTCAGGGATTGTAATGCCATCATGCACAAATTCAGAGTAGTCAGAAAGACTACTCTCTCATGGTGAGTCGCACCTACTCACCAGCCATGTTGTTGAGGCACAGCGTGCTCTGGTTCAGATATGGTCCTCGCTATGCCCGTGATCACATCAATTTTCTCCAGAATGGGCACGCGAATAGTATCAGTCACTTGTTACACCTTTTTGTTGGTGCCTTCTTCCTTCTAATAAAAGGTCCTGGGCATCAACTTCCAGGAACACAAGCTTGAAAAGTAAAATCACTGGACGCGCAGTCATTTTGCGCTCAAAATAAATTTGTAATGCTCCTATGCCCACAGCGAGCGTAGTTAGCTCGTGAGTACGAGTCGATCCCACAGAGAGCTAATGTGATTCCACCTTCAAGTAACCAATCACAAAAGGGGGTTGGTTCTGTTGTCACCTTACTGAAATTAAATCTGCAAAATAAAACTAAAGAGAATATCAAATAATAAAAGGTTCCAGTATTTGAACTAGAATTTGGTTTCAGTCTAAACTACTCGATCATGGGCACACCGATTTTCATGCATTACTAAGTCATCCAGTTATGGAGACCGAATTACTCTCTGCATCTTCTTATTCATCCTTTCATATTAGGCTTAAAAGTGATTCCTCGTCAAGTAAACCCCTAACCTATCACCCATCCCCCCGGTTCCCTAAAGAAATGTAAATGAATAGACAGCAGTGTGCCCTAGATGAACCCAAGTTTATTGTATTTACCGATTTCTCGTGTACCCATAACAACCCACCGATTCCCTTATTACTATATGAATCAACACACAGTCACGATTCATCAATTCAATTAATAGTGGTGTGCTCTCTATGTCTAATGAGTGATTAGTAGAGGTGGCAATTCGGGCGGCCCGGCCCGGCCCAACCTGAAAATTCGGACTGTTTGCAAAATTCGGGCCCGGCCTGAAAAATTTCGGGCCATTTTTTGTGAGGCCCGGGCCGAAATTACTTTTGGGCCTATTTTTTTGAGGCCCGGCCCGGCCGCCCGCAGGCTTAGTGTAATTTTCCTTGTTTTGGGCCAAAAAGCTCGGCCCGTTCGGGCTTCTTTCATTTTCGGACTGGGCGCCGGGCCAAATTATTTCGGGCCAATTTTTTTAATACCCGGCCCAGCCCAAAAATAGTTCGGGCCTAATTTTTTTAGCCCGGCCCGGCCCGAAAAGCGGGCCGGGCCGGGCCAAAATTGCCAACCTTAGTGATCAGCCACATTGGGCATTTCAGACATACACTCACGTGGAACAAGGCTAAGAATCAGTAGAAACCTTTCATGTATTACTATGCCCATTTCAGCCTCACGAGTCCAATTTTACTTAAACCATTTCCTATCATTCAAACAACAGAATTAAAGATCTAGCCAAGCATGCTAGTTGAAATTAAACTTGCAAAATTTAAAGACATAAATTAAAGTATAGAACTTACTGAATTAAATTGATTAAAGACTCAACACCAACATTGAGCATCAAAACGGTTCCTAAATCCCAAAGGCATAAAGCCTATTGGATTGTGCTCGTTGCCTTGGCAGCTTACAAAAATAAAATGATAATTTAAAGTGTAGAAAATGAAATATTGTATCAGTGTTTCGAACTCCATTTCCAGAAAATGAAACTAGCTTAAATAGATTACAATCTGAATTCAAATCCCCCCACAAGCGGGGGTCTTCAATTGCATTTCGGGTCTGGCGTGCCCTCTGTACCTGACTGGATAAGGCTTATCCTGTTTGTTGATCAAATCCCTATTTTTCAGGGATTGAGTTTATCTCTTCATCGCCAGGCCTCTCCAACAATCCAACTTGGCACCAACTGTTCTCAAATTTATATCTATCTCTCACGCCTCCTTTGACTTGATCGATTCCTAAAAATTCTGCATGTGTCCATTTCAGGCCTTTGGTCGAGTCTACCGAGCAATGTGGGCATGGCATCATCTAGTCAGGTTCATCATTGGCTTTGTGCCAATTCTGCTTCCTGAATATTGGACGAATGTTGAAGAAGTTCCTTGTGCCTCTAAGTGATGTTTATGGTGTTTAGATAAGTTTGAATAATTAGGCATAAAATGTCTCTTTTACCAGACTCAACCTCTGAAATGCTCTTGACCACAACCTGATTCTTTTCGACTCAAAAACAGACTGAAAAGGACATTTAGAGTGAATAAAATGCCCATAAAAATGCGAAATAAATGGACTTATCACTACTCTTAATTTCCATAGTTAATTCTCATCAATTTCAATTGCACTAATAATTTATGATATTTTTTAGTTATTTGAACAAAGAATGACTACTTGTCACGCCTCAATTTTCATAAAATAAACTAATAAAAATATTAAAGAAGGGATGTTACTTTTATTAAAATATAAAACATTTAATATTAATACAGCAGAAGTTAAATAATAAAAATCTTTAATGGGCCATGATCACGCGTCACAACGTACATCGCTCGATCTTAGCATGAAAGTTTCTACTGATCTGTCGTCTTCATCAAAAGAGCATCTGTGCATCTAATTTCATAAATTTGCCAGTCCCAAGGGGTTCATCGTATGCATCAGCACCCTCCACTCCTATAGTCTTCGTGCATCAAAGAATAATTGTATATCTGCAAGGCTGCATTGCCTTTCATGCTCAAAATACTCTAGACCATGCTGCTGAGAGGAAGAAAGTTCAAGAACTTCTACATGAACTTCTTCAGAATGAGGAATTTGCAAAGCCTTCTATAGAGAAAGACCAACCTTTATGTAACAGTCCGGTCCCGAGAGGAGGATTAATTAATGGGGACGAGGTGTTAATTAAGGGATTAATATAATAAGTGGAAGATTAACAAAGAAGGGTTCAAAGAAGGAATTATACATTGCAAAGTGTAACGAACGGAATAAGGCTAATTAATCAGATACCAACAAGTATAGACCCATTCATAGATCAAAGTGAATAAACAGAACCAAATACACTCAAGCCTCTTCATGGGTGGAAGGTAAACATAATTCAAGAATCATAGATATAACTTAATAAGAATCAATATATAATCATGTCTGGGAGATGTTCATAGAATCTCGAATAAAAACAGTAAGTCTAGTGATAAAATGTATCAGAGTAGCAGAATTTATAGTGGGTTCAAATACTTATATTATCATAAAAAGATCCCAGCAGCCAACTCACATCCACAACCACCAATATCCTCAGCATCTTAACCTAAAAAACATTTGAAAAAGAGGGTGTGAGCACTAATGTACTCAGTGGGTTTTAATAAAAACTCTTTGATAAACTTTAGAAATATCCAATCAACAACTGGCGGTATATAGAGAGCAAAATGCAAAAGCTCTCTCCATATCCGCAAAACCTTTTCTTTTTTCCTTTGGGCCCTTTCTGGCTCAAACCTGATATCTACTGCACCCTTAGGCATGCCTTAGGATAAGAGAAGGATTATCTCAAATACCCTACTAAATATGTGAGGGGGTTACCCAGCAGTGACTCCCTTAGTGATCAAGGATCACATCCTGGTAATTTAGAATCACAATCTTTTGAGCTCATAATCCTGGTTAATCAAATGATACAATCCTTCCTTCCTTAACTTTGCTAGCATAATCAAGCCTAGTGCAAAATATCTAGGACTAATCCTTCAATCATCAACATGATCTCATAGCTTATAAGGGATCTAATAATATAATCCTCCCTTTCTTAGCATTGCAAGCATAATCAGGCCTAGAGTATAATGTCTGGGACTAATCCTTTGAATCAAACATGATTTCAAAGCCTACAGGGGATTTTAATACTACTTTAGAAGGCATTACTCATCTATACAATCTTTAGCAAAATATCAACATCAATCTCAAGATCATGATCATATATATATAACTTATTGTAACAAATAAGCAGTTCTCAATAACTCATGCTAAACATTTATAACATATCTAAACATGCTTAACAACTCAATTAACAATAATGCTTCAAAATAACATCATTCCTTTCTTCTTTCCTTTGTACAGAGATCAATCAGGCAGAGTAAAATATTTAATTGGATATTTTATCTTGCCCTATCATGCTTCTAGAGCTTATTAGCTCAAACAATAGATAAGTATAGAATTACCCACCTCGATCACGGAGCAGAGGATGAAGTAACAAGCTGTAAGTCATTTCTCGGGTCTCCACAGGGTTTGTCTTTTCCTACAAAAGCTGATTATCGACTTAGCGATCTATTCGAAGATCCTAAGTTCTAATGGAACTTAAATCGGAATTAAACCCTTCTATCCTTAACTAAGACTTTACTATAGATTGTACGAATTTAGAATTTGATAAAATTCTAGGATTAAAGATTGGAAGGACCCAAAACTTTTTCGAAATAGACTTAGAAATAGGACACTAGTGCCAGCGGCCCACAAAACAATGTTCGCTGCACCGGCGGAGGACCCAGCGCCAATGGGGCAAGGGTACCCCACGCCGGCGGGGCACTCCGTGACCGCAAGGTGTCCTTAGCTGAGGGGGTACCCCAGCACTGGCTGGGTTCTCCGCGGTGCAGTGGATCTGGACTTCTACGATTTCAAGGTTTCTTGAACTGGAAAACATTTTGATGGAGATCGACGAACACTTCAACATTTGAAAATAAAAAGAGCATGCTTGATTACTTGAAATCCACACAATAACGACATGCATGCTATTAACTCAGAAATGACGACGGTAATAGAAATACAAAACTTAAATGGATTTAAACGAAATTAACGAAATAAATGATAACAACGCCAAATAACAACAACAACAACGAACAACAGAAATAAAATGCAAAATTTAAAAGAACAAGAAAGAAATAGGATTCAAGGTCAACAAAAAAGAATAGAAGTAGTCGAGTGCGTCGAAAGAAAGTGCCTAGCGTCGGCATCTCGTCAAGTCACAGCTGCGGCAGAGCCGCCTGCTTCCCGACGGCGCCCTTGCCCTCCGGTATAAGCCAAAGGTCGGTCTGGCCACTGGCCGTCCGACAGCACCTTCCTCCACCGCCTCTCTTCCCCGCCACTCCGCTCATCACCTCGGAGGAACACTCACGAAGAATGCTCCTCGCTCTACTCGAAGCCTTGACTCAACTTTCTCTCTCACTTTCTCTCTCAAGAATAGAAGAGGAATGGTGAATTTGTTGTGAAGAAGTGAAGGGGGGCTCTATTTATAGGGAAAAAGGTTAGCTTCTGGGAGAAGCCATTGCAATAGAAAAATACAGCCAAAGTAATTTCGGACTCGGTTAAAAGTTGCTTTATTCGATGTCGAGGTCCAAACGACCTCAGACATGAAATCTGAAAATACCGAGAAACTTATTGGCTCGAGTACTATTGAACCAACCTAACTCGAGATGAAGAAGAGGTCATCTGAAGTGAAACGAGAAAACATTCTCTTTTCAAAAATTACTTTTACTATTTATTTAGACTGACAGATTTTGCTCCCGAGCGTTCGATTGACCTCGGATTAGCAATTCGTGAACGCGGACGAATTCCTTAGGTCATTTTCCATAAGATAGGCTCGACAGAATAAGTCTCGGATCAAAGAGGAGGATTTAGTAAATATCTCAAAACACGAATGCACGTGGAAATTACTATTCATTTGCTTTCTTACTACCATTTTCATCACTAGAACCTCAAATGACTTCAGATTAAAATTCTGAAAATACTGACACACTATTTAGGTCAAAATCTTTCCAACAAGACCAAAATCGATCATAACAAAGTTAGGATCAAAATTTTTGAAAAGACGATTTCACAAAAAAAATGACCCCTAAAGTCGTGTCTTACATCTGACTTTCCTTAAACCTTATTAAAATTTCTTTCTTAATCTCTTAATTACGCTTAAGAATTCTCTAATCCTTACTCAAAAATCTGGGGTGTTACACTTTACAAACCTTGCTTGAAACAAGAGTCAAGGAAAGTGAAGACACTCAGAAAAAGAAAGGCAATCTCAGTATAACAGCCTGAACTGAAGATTAAAATAATGAAGAGGAGTCTACAAAAGATGAAGAGGAGGACAAGGAGGATGAACCAGCAGAAGGAGCTGAAGCTGGTACAGATGCAGATGACGAGAAAGAAGAAGAAGAAGAAGAAGAAGAAGAAGAAGAAGAAGAAGAAGAAGAAGAAACAGAAGCTGAGAATGAAGAAAGTGAGTCTGCACAATTTGATGCAGACAAATCTGGATAATGAAAGCTTTGTTGGTGCTCCTTTGCCTATACCTGCAAGAAAATAGGGGGAGTATCGTTTTTCAAAAAATATATTTGCTATTTTGCTCTGATACTTGTAAGACTCTTTTTGTTGAGTCTTAGTTTTTTTTGTGAAGCTTTTTACATTGAGCTTCAAAATGAGGTAATCAATGATGTAACTACCTCATCTCAAAACATTACATCATTCGCACTCTTCCATCATGATACTTTTGTCTTTTTTACTTCATAATTGCTAATGATCTTCATTGCTCTTATAAGAATATAAAAGAAAACGTATAAAAGAAAAAAAAGAAAAAAAATAGAGCTGAAGTTCTTAACAAAGTTCGTGAAGATCTAGGTGGATGTCCCTACTACTGAAGGAGCTACACTTGGAAAATCGAAAGAGTTGTACCTGGAAAAATGAAGGAGCTGATTTACCAACAGATAAAGACAAAGGGGGATATTGTTAGTGTTGTGTTGGGCACTAAACAGTGAAACACCATCAATGAGGATTGTTAGTGCCATGCTGTGCACTAAGCTTATTTATCAAGTGCTCTACTTTGCACTTGTTATAGTGATTGATTGTCATTAATCTGTATGGTATTGAATAATCACTAAGTATTTAGTTTTTCTAAGTACATGATTGCTATTCTAGACAACGTTCATAAAGATGTACATGAACGTGGTCTGAATTTCCTAAAGACAGCTCAAGCAAGGAGTTTGGATTGAGCTGAAGATAAAGACAGTTGTGCATTGTACCACAATTGAGATTGGTAAATATGTTGAGTACTGCTGCTAGCTTAAATGATAACCAGAAGTCATTTTATGAACATATAAGACATTCCACTGTGTTGCCTGATGTGAAGGTTCAGAGATCAACAATGTTCATTGCAACGTTCGTAAACGTTTGCATGAACATCTTTTGTCCAGATTATTCTTTCAAGATCGTTGAAGTTGTTCAAAGTTACCAACCAAGAGGAGATTCAAAATCATTCTAGAAAATGTCTTATCCAGCTTGAAGAACACACCATTGAAGTCAAGGCAAATCTCTAAAGATGGAAGAAGTTCTAACATGGAAAGTCCAAGGGTTTAGTTTCTATAAGGAAAGTTTCCTTATTAGTTTCAGACTAGGATTAGGACTTTTGTTTCCTTGTTAAGGCTATGGTGTTTATCTATAAATAGCTTGGGATACAGATCTGTTAGAAATACACACCGAACGATTAATTACACTGAAATTATCTATCTGCACAAAAGCTCTAAATTGTTTAAGAGCCATATAGGTTTCGGTTGTCATTGTTAGACTAGAGTTTAGTGTTCTAGTTAGAGTGTATTGCAACACTTTTCATACACTGTAAGGGGAGCTCATAGTTCAATCCATCGAAAGTGGGTGCTCGGGTAGAAAGAGTATTAAGTGACGTGAGGTTAGTTGCATGTAAGATTCCAAGTAAATGATACATCGGAGTAGTGGATTATTTCTTATGGGCTTGATAAGTCCCCATGACATGATCAATTGATCGAACAAGATTACCAATCTGTTATGTGCTTTACTTTCTGCAATTTACATTAAGTTCATTATAATATTTGTGAACATTATCTTACAACATTCTTGAACTTTGTTAAGAACGTTTGCAGACAGATACTTCCACACGGGGTATGCAATTTCAGCCTTCTCATTACTTGAATGTTATTTCTTCCAACATAGAAATAATTGGCTTATATCATGCATCGAATATCCAACCATTAAAAGTCTCGGCCATGTTATTATTTATAGCATCATATTTTGGAGTTTTCCTAAAATATACTTTTGAAAAAGATTAAACATTGTACCTCAGAAAATCATCAACTATCCTATTTTCTAATAATGATAATTCTCTCAACTTAGACTTCATATTATTTTCAAAGTACTCCTAGCGCAATTCTAGAATGCAATTTTTCTCTCTTAGCCCAAGTTGCATAGACGTGCCTAACACACATTCCATGTTCTACTTCTGGCAAATGCTCATTTATTGCACTATCCAAACCCTACAAGAATAATATGTTAAATCAAAATCATACATATATATAGAAATCAAATAAGAGATCATTCTTCTAAAAACATAATAATAAGATAACATTGATTTTTTTTCTAAAAAACACAATATAAAAATAAGCTTACTTTTTGCATATCAGATATGATGGTTAGTTCTGCTCCATCTCCAATAGATAAATCATACTTGAATAAGTTTAGGAACCAATCTCAATTCTCTTTATTTTCAATAGACATGATTGCCCATGCAATTGGGAACATTTGATTGTTCCCATCTCGTCCAACGGCACATAAAAGCAGTCCCTTATATACATCTTTAAGAAAACAACCATCTAAACCTATGATCTTTTTGCATCTTTCTGCCCAACCCTTCTTACATGTGACAAAACATACGTAAAAACTTCTAAAATAGTTTGTCTTCACCCTCATCTCTAGATACCTTGATCACACAAGTTATACCAGGATTACTAGTATTTATTTCTTGAACATAGTTATGCAACCTCTTATATTCTTCTGTATAAGATCCCAATAAATCTGCAATTACTTTCTCTCTGATATTTCTAGCCAGAGTCATACTAATTTTTAGCTTCAACTCAGTTCTTCATAAGTTCATTAAGTCTTCATACTTGATAAAAGATGTAGCCATCAATCTCTCCTTTAAGAGTTTAGTCAGATACTTGCTAGTAGCCATTGGGTTGGTTTTTTCCTATGACACTTATGGTTAGACACATAAATTTTCATCGTAAAATTATTGTTGTGGCCATTTTTAGATGCTAAAAATTTCTGAGGACATTTTTCAATGCATCCAGATCTAACTCTAACTTGATCATTTTTTATAAAACAAATCTATAAATCCTTCATAATAGCATACTTTGCAATGACATCTCGACACTTGCACATTTTGGAAAGTTATGCGGCAACAGAACATAGGTATCACTACCATTGGATCAAAACACATAACTTTGCTCGGTCTTCTAAGTGCATGATCCCCACACTCTTCATCCTAACTTAATCATTTTTTATAAAACGAATCTGTAAACCCTTTATAATAGCATACTTTGCAAGGCTATCTCGACACTCTTGCATATTTTGGAAAGTCATGTGGCAACAGAACACAAGTATCACTGCCATTGGATCAAAACACATAACTTTGCTCGGTCTTCTAGGTGCATGATCCCTACACTCCTCATCTGTCTCCCTTTAATAACTACAATTGTCATCATTGTCATAGTAAAAACTTCATGTAGAGTCATTATCACTTTCTAACCCATTAATATAGACCTCATCATCCTTGACATTTAACATGATCTGATCTCCATATACATCCATCTCATCATCACATTGACTCTCATCTCAGCATTAGTCATATTGTGTTTTATACTAAATGTATTTTTCTTTTTAAAAGCTCTGATATTTTCTCTAGATTACTGTAGTTCTTCTTCATCATCGTTAGTCAAGAAATTTATATCAACATTGAGATTATCAAAAGTTTGTCATATAATTCCATCTCCTTTCATAGTCTAACTCATTGCCAACAGATCTCCATCTTGAACTTGAATTATATTATCACTGCCATCATTCACCATAATTCGCGAACCTTGATTATTCTGGAGATTGCCATCAATTTGCGATTCCCCGTTAGCTTCATCAACTACATTCTCTACACCTTGTTGAATGTTGCCTACTTTAATCACATCTCTTTGCAAGTGAAGTGTGACTTGCTTTTCCAAAATTTTGTGGTAGACAAGAAACTCTAACTTTTCCCTGCTCCTTAACTTACTCACGATGTTCAGGATAGTGTGATCATCTTGTACTAATACAAAATTACCTTGAGATATCTTATAATAATATAACCCAACAATCGAACCCAATCATATTTCAAGTCTTCTTTAACATACGACATAATCTCTGGATATGAGACTTTGTCGATGTCTAAGTCATCACACACTTGGGTAACCCTTCCACCAACATAGCAACGTCTCGTATTACCATTAAATCTAACGCCATGATGTATCAACAATGTAAATGTTGTTTTAGACTTTCTGCAAAAGCACAACGACATGAATGAATATAAGATTTTACAACTATCATTTTGTAATACTATTTGGTGTTGCTGCTAATATAATGTTTCTGCATGCTATTTTTTGGATTCCAATAATATGTTTTTGGATAAGACGGATAATGAAAAGTTGCAAGAAGTTTCTAAAAATTTCAATCAAACCAATAATCACACCAACCAAATTGAAAAACTATGGTTCAATCTCAATTTTTTTTTTAAAACTTCTTCAGTTTCCTGACCATTTGAATGCACTAAGATATATCTATATGAAGATATCCCAAGACATATAATATAAAAGATGAATCAAGTTATAAGTCAAGTACAAGATCTAACCATAATTATACCATCAAATTAAAAAAATTATCCACTGTATGAGTTGATCAAATACTCATTGTTCAAAATTATACAAAACTAATCAATACTTAAATACATCCAATCAATATATGAAGAAATTATCTTGAGGCAGCTCAACCCACGAAAATAGATTGCACTAAACTCATATATTGATAGTAGACATGCAATCATTTTAGGATTACATATTACAACAATTGGATGCTTGAATACACATAAAACTCTAGAACTAATTAAACATAACTTTAAAAACCATATTATAAAATCTATAAATTTGTCCAAAATTAATCTCCTTATGCTAAAATGATGGCCATAGCTGGGTAATAAATAATAATAATATCCACATCAAAATTCTCGGATAGCGGCCTTGGCCATGAAAAAAATAAAATAGAAAAATTGCTAGATAACATCTATTAGATTAAATAAAAAAGATTGATGTATGTATGTATATATGAAAAATGAAACATTTTCGAAAGGGCATGTTTGTTTTGATTTTAGTGCGTAAGAACAGTTGAAGCTGCTTTCATTTTTTGACAATATTCTAATTAGGGGTGAGCATTTGGTTTTTCGATTCGGTTCGGTTCGGTCCCGAAAATATTAAAATCGAAGAAAATTGAATATCTCGATTCGGTTTTGAACCGATTTTTTTTTAAATTTTATGATTTATTTATTTTTGCTTTAACTTCTCCTCATTCGATATAATTAAATACGTACAAGTACGAAATATCTAATTATCAAGATTCAAGTTCAAAAAATACCAATAAACAATTGAATAAAGTCCAAAAACGTGTAAACTCCAACAAAGCAAAGCCGAACAAACTATAAACTCCAACAAAGTCGAGTATTTTTATTACTAATATATATAAATTTGGTTTTTCGGTTCGGTTCGGGTATTTTTTCTCTAGACTGAACCGAAATAGAAAATTGAATTTTTGCTAGAAAATGAACCGAACCGAACCAAATTTTGAAAAGAACCGAACCAAAAAAACCGAACTAAATCGGTTCGGTTTTCGGATTTTGGGACTTTTTGCTCACCCCTAATTCTGATAATGTAATTACAAGTGATATTTTGCCCGAGTTTATGTTGTTATTGATGTCCTCTATATATATCACATTTAAAAAAAAAAGTATTTGAGAATCAATTTAATATATATACACATATATGTATATATACTATTTAAATAGCCTTTATTTGTGACTGAAAATTGTCGGTACTATTATTATTATTTTTTTTTTTTGAGCAAAAATAACCGAAATTTTATTCCACCATCTTCCTCAACCAGTGAGGAAATTCTGAGTTCCATATAACCATTCCATCACAACCTCCCCCATATCGAGCAAGTGTATGAGCTACCATATTTGCCTCTCTATACATATGGCAAAAATCTTTAATATAACCATTACTAATAACCTCTGCAAGAATCGGCAGTTGGATACTAATATATGAATCCTTACCCACCCTATCTGCTAACATCCGTATAGCAAGTAGCGAGTCTGAATAAATCACAAACGGAACCAGACCTTCCTGCAGGCATAGCCCCACACCATATAGTACCGCATTAATCTCGGCATCAAGCACCGAGTCCGGGCATATTATACTTTTTGCCAAAGCTGCATGAATTTTTCCTTTACTGTCACGTACAACCGCTCCAACGCCATATGTGCGATCTTGATCATTCACCGAAGCATCAACATCAAGGCGGAAAAACCCATGCATTGGCGGAAACCATTTCCTCTCACCAACCTGCACACCCAGAGGATGAGCAGCTCTAAGAGCCAGACGAGCCTCCTTGTAAGATGCCACAAACCCCTTTGACTCTTCAATACTAAACAAGCCTCTCGGCCCTGCCTGCTCGTGCTTAACCCAGCAGATATGCGACCAGATTGAATACAAAGTGACTGCCCAGATCTCATATTCTTCTTTTGAGCATGTCTCTGCAACTGCCCTCCCAACCTCCTTCATACTGCCCCTCCTCCACCGCTTCACAATCATCCAGAACTTGCTCCCTTTCCATACTGCTCTAGACACTTCACAAAAAAATAGCGCATGCACTGTTGTCCCCCATTCTTTCCTACAAAACTCACAAATCCCCACCATGGGAACATGATGAGATTTTAGATTCATCGGGAGAGCAATGAACTCCATAAACGCACGCCAGAGAGAAATCTTTATCTTTGGTGGAATTTCTGCCTTCCACACCAGCTGATTCCAGTCCTCTGTTGCCCCCGTCGATGAATATGCATGCATTTCAAAATAACCAATCTCTTGTAGATACCCCAGTTTCACCGAGTAAACTCCCTTGGCATCCTCTTTCCAGAAACATAAATCTTCACCTTTTGATATAATTGGAGTGCTCATAATTATCTCAGTGATACGCGGATAGAACACCTCCTGCAACTTTCCCTCATCCCATTGTCTCTCGCTAGTAAGAAAATCCGCCACTCTGACATTCTCATTTAGCCTCTCAGTCGGCTGCGGAAGTCTGGATGACAGGTCTTTTACAAAGTTATCCTGAAGCAATCGCACATTTTCTCCATTCGCTATCTTCCATCTTAAACCCTTTTCAATCAAACTTCGACTCCAGCACAACGAACGCCATATGAACGAAGCATTAGACCCCACCTTTGCTTGCAGCACTGATCCATCACGATAATATTTCGATTTGAGGACTTGGGCTAATAATGAATTCGGCCTTTTTAAAATTTTCCACACTTTTTTCGCAAGCAGCGCCTTATTAAAACAAGTTAACTGTCTAAAACCCAAACCACCTCTCTCCTTAGGCTTACATAAGTTCTGCCAACAGCTCCAATGCATTCTCGCCTTGTCTTTTGAATCACCCCACCAAAAACGGGCACACGCTCTGTCAATTTCTTTACAAATTGAATCAGGTATGCGAAAACACATCATGGCATACGTGGGAATAGCCTGTATCACCGATTTTATAAGCACTTCTTTCCCGCCGGCCGACAACAACTTATCCTGCCAACTCCCTAATCGTTTCAACACTTTATCCCGGAGGAATCCAAATTGCACTCTTTTTTGCCTTGTCGACACTGTTGGTAACCCCAGATACAAAGAGTGCGCTGTCACAACCTGTAGCCCCAGGATATCCTTCACTTTTTTAATAATTCTTTCCGGCGTCAATGGGCTGAAAGCAATAGAAGATTTATCGAAATTTATCAGTTGTCTTGAGGCTTTTTCATAGAACATCAGCCACCTCTTCATAATATGGCAAGCAGATTCAGAAACTTTAAAGAAAAGTAAACTATCATCTGCAAAAAAATAAGTGCGAAATATGCGGTCCCTGCGCTCCAAATTGCACTGCTTGCAATGATCTTGTTCTACATAGCCCATGTAGAATGGAAGAGAAACCTTGCGCGCATAGGACAAACAACAAGGGGGATAAGGGATCCCCTTGCCTTAGACCCTTCGTAGGAACCAAGTTGCCAAACACCTTCCCATTAAGCACAAACGAATATGAAACAGAAGAAATACACTGCATTATAAGCCTTATCAACTTTCCTGGGAACCTTAAATGCTTCAACATAGCTTCCAAAAATCCCCATTCAACTCTATCATATGCTTTACTCATATCTAATTTTAGAGCTGCAAATTTAGTTTTTCGACCCTTATTCTGAAGCCAGTGCATGCATTCAAACCCAATAATAATATTATCCGAAATTTGCCAACCCGCCACAAATGCACTTTGGTTCTCATCCACCACTTCATGCAGTACCCTCCTCAGCCTATTGACGATGGCCTTCGAAATGATCTTATACACTATGTTACAAAGACTTATAGGCCGGAATTCTTTCACGGTTCTTGGCATCTCTACTTTTGGAATAAGCACCAGGAGGGTATTATTCCAATCTTGCAAGCGATCTCCATTATTTAAAACTCCCAATACCGCATTAGTAACAACATTACCAATCTCCGGCCAAAATTTTTGGAAAAATCTCCCAGGAAACCCGTTATTATCAACAAAAGTTATTTTTAAGTGTTGTTGAACGTTATTATAATCACATATACGTTATTATATGTTAAAGTATAATATTGTCACATATAGTTATATTGTAATAAAACTGTCCTCAATTTTTTTCAAAAAAACAAAAAAATTACGAAATATACCCATGGCCATTTATCTATATTGTCTCATCAAGAACATGCAGCACACAAAGAAATCAATGCTTCATTTTCACATTTCATAATCAAAAAGTTGGTGCAGGTTTAAAATCATAAAAATACCATATTATCTCGGTTTTCATACATGCATTCATGAATTATTTCTTTTTATATGAAGAATATATATATATATATATATATATATATATATATATATATATAATATAAGGTCATTCATACTCTATAATTTTCTTCTAATATATTCTGAGGACGGAAAAATTATATCTCCACAGTCCACATATACACAATGAAGAGAAGATTTGTAGATTTGCTAAGTATTGTGTTTTTAATTTTTTGTTTTATTTTATTTTTTGGTTTTCATCTACGTACATTGATGTCATCTACATACATTGATGTCGTTAATAGAATTAGTTTTATTGTTTGGCGTGTAATTGATCATTTTAGCCTAATTTAATTTATTCTATTTGTGTATTATGATATTTAATTTTTGCTTAAATAAAAATAATTAGATCAACATGTTTATTAATTAACTAACTTTCCCTAATATTTTGTCCTCCACCAGCCAGTTTGGCGTATCACATGAAATTAAGTGATTGGAATGGGGTGAAGATTGAGTTTATGATGCATAGAGAAGGTGAAGGATAATATTATTATATTATATATAAGGGAGTTTCTATTTGCACAACTAAATTTACTCTTTGCACTACATCTATTTCATGCACTACTATTTTTACTCTTTGCACCACCAATATTGACAATAATGCCCTTCCATCTAAAATATACTTTTACTTAAAAAAAAACTTAAAATCAGAAAAATATGAAACAAATAAGAAAACCATAGAAAAAAACCATTTTCTCAACAAAAAAGAAAAGAAAAGAAAAAAGAAATGAAAATGAAAATGAAAAAAGAAGAGAACACGTCTGGCATTTCTCTTTCTTCTCCGGCGAGACTGCCGACACTTTTCTTTCTTCTCTGGCGAGTCTAGCCATCACGCGGGTAGCTGCATCTCTCTATTTATTTTCCCCTCCCTCCTCTTAAAATCACCTTCTCCCTATTTCTCCCTATTTCTGAGGTGTGAAAGTCTTCGAGATAACAACTCCACCATTAAAAAGATGAAGATTCAAATCTAGAAAATAGTTTGAACAATTCAGTTCGGTCTCATCAAATAAGTTCGAAAAATATTTCTTGAATACAAAAGACATGTTCGAATGCATCGTTTGTTTTTTGAAATTTGTTTTCGAAATAAACTTAATAATTTTTTCGAGATTCTGTTAGGAATTTTTCTTCGGGCGTCGTCACCGGGTTGATGAGGCGGACGATGTACCTGGTGGGGGCAGCTTGTCGGTGGCGATGGCCGTTGAGAATATATGTCTCACCGGAGAAGAAGGTAGAAGCGGATTGGAGATCCGGCGAGCCGCTGCTCTATTATTTTCTTAATGCTTTTTAAAAAAAAAAATTATAATACCTTTTCATTTTTTAATTTGTAGTGCAAATAGTATTTTATGTGGTGTAGAAAAATAACTTCAAGGACTTTAAGTACATTCAAAATTATTTCTTTTTTATTTTTTTTTCATTTATAGTACAAAGAGTAGATTTTGTAGTGAAAATAGAATTACCCTATAAGATAATAGAAAATAATTAAAATCTATGTTATGCATGTGTGGCATGGTGAGTGACTTTGATACACAATTTACGGGAACAAGAATTATTTAATTTCATAAATATTGTTGGTGTCATTGATGTTTGTTGTTGTCGTTGATATTAACATGAATTGTTTTGTAATTTCATCTATTCATATTGATTTCATTATATTTTGTTTTTAATTACATATTTCATGCATTCTCTATCTCTTAATTATTTAATAATATTGGAATTTAATATTATGAGTGAACATCATGTTTTAATTTTTTTAAAAAAATTATATTTTTGATTTGAAGATTAATTCTTTTGGTACGAATTAAACGAATAATTTTAGTATGATACTAATATTATCTGTGCATCGTACATTCGTACCGGACCAATGCGAGTTTTTTTTCCAAAAAACAAAAATAAACTGTCCCCTAATTAAGGGAAGTGATGTATTTTACCAACGATTTTAAGTTGATTACATTTATGGGTATAATATTTTTTTAAAGGAAAACAATATGATAAATTTACAATATATATCAGATAACCAACTTGAGAAGCTCCGAATAAATCAAACTCTGACTCCTATATGATCAGATATATGATGATGACGATGACGATGACGACAAAGATTATTATTATTATTATTATTATTATTATTATTATTATTATTATTATTATTATTATTATTATTATTATTATTATTATAAAAGAGATATGCTGTTTTATTAATTTAATCAATTGACCCAAGTGGGGATCACAGAAGTTATTTTTATCAAATATCATTAATTTATCATACAGAGTATATTCTTCGTGATTTTACGTGAGATTTACATCAAATACACTATGATATATGATATTGATTGGTGGTTGGTAATTTGACATATTGAGAATATAGGGTTGGAATTGTTGCAATTTATTTTTATTACCATCTTGGGTGACACATATTTTTAATCATCCGGCAATTATACCTCCCCAACCCAAACGAGAAAGATCATAATAACAATATTTATGTCAAATATACGCATAGAATGCATATAATTATGAATTGTCTGGCTGTCCCCATTACTACCTCTGATGAAAACATTAATTTCCATCTCCTATTACAGCATTACGAATACAAATTAACTAATTATATTAATGATTTTATTCATAATAATTAAGTAGTGCGTATATTTATGATGTTGGAATAGAAGATGGAACACATTCGTTGGTTGGTAGTAAAGGAATCCAAAAGAAAATATTAAAATCCCAGGATTAGTAGGGTACATGGAAAATATAGCTAGAGAGTAGAGATAGCAACATCTTTCTTCATTCTTCCAAACTGTAAGTAGATTTCATCTCTTTCACTGCCATAACTTCTCACGTTTCTGCTAAAACAAAATCATGTGTGTTTCACTATATATCTTAGGTTGTTTTCATGTATACGTTGTAGTACATTTCTAACTGACTAATCAGCAAAACTCTCTCTCTCTCTCTCTCTCTCTCTCTCTCTCTCTCTCTCTCTCTCTAAATGGCCTATTTTTCATTTTCATGGATATAAGGGCCCTTGACCCAACCACCATTCCTCAGATCAGGACAGAAAAAACTGCTGTCACCCCTATAAACAAAATATAGCTTTTTTTTTAAAAAAAAAACAAGAAGAAAATATAACTTGGTCTACTCACTAGTGGCTTGCTAGAATAATTACCAAAAAAAAAAAAAAAAAAGATTCACTCATTTCAGAGGTCTAGTGGCTTGATACCACTGTTAAACAGTAGCAGATTGTGAAAATGTTATATTGGCTTTAGATAAGCAACCTTTCAGAAAAACCAAGATTTATTATCACAATCTTCCATTGAAAGTGATGACGTATATTATTATATAGGATATGGTATTTCTATGCATGTTAATATTTCAGAAAATCATTGTCTGTACTAACGAGTGATGACAAATAATTAATAAAACAAAAATCTTGAGTTTATTCACCACAGGATATAATTATATAGCATGTGTCATTTCATGTAGGGAATGAGATATTCTCTCATTAACTATATTTATTTCAATCATGGATGGAATGAAACAGGCATCTTATTATCTTCTTATAATAAAATATATACTCAAAAGAAAGAAAGTGACCTACGAACAGCAGCATGCAACTTCATCTCAATCATGCACGCTTTTAATAACCTCGGCTAATTCTCCTCTGCATTGCAGCATAGATTGAGTTAGCATTGCGCGGTATTGAGAAGCTTCGAGAAGGAGAATGAGGAATGATATGAACGCTGATGCGAGTGGGGAAAGCCAGGGCACAGAAGATGTGCTGTCTAGAGCAATGCTGAGGCAGAGCACTCAAGATGAGGATGGTGAAGAGGCCTTAATATGGGGTGCCTTAGAGAAGTTCCCAACCTATGACAGGCTACGAGCATCTATCCTCACATCTTTGGTGGAGACTGAGTGTAGCAAAAATGTGGTGCACCGGTTGGTGGATGTGGAAAAGCTCGATACACACGACAGACAAGAGTTCTTTGAGAGGGTTCTCAAGGTTGCTGAGGAAGATCATGAGAAGTTCTTGAGGAAAATTAGAAGTCGAATTGATGAGTGAGTTGTAACTCCATAATCAGTAGTTAACATCCTTCAAACTTTATAGTTTGATCTCTATCTCATTCTTGATTTTGTTTTGTTTTGTAGAGCAGGAATTGAACTTGCTAGTGTAGAAGTGAGGTTTGAGAACTTAACTGTTGAGGCTGATTGTTTTGTTGGTGAAAGAGCTCTGCCTACATTGCCAAATGCTGCTCGTAACATTGCAGAGACGGCTTTGAGTTGCTTTGGGATAAAGCTGGCCGAGAGAACAAAACTTCAGACATTAAAGCACACTTCTGGGATCATAAAACCTTCCAGGTGTGTGTTTTATGTATAAATATATATGATGGGAAATCAACTAATAATATACATGAATTTGATCATAGCTAATTTTACATTGATCCTAATATTCATGCTTGTTTTCATTTGGTGATGAGTAGGATGACCCTTCTATTAGGACCACCATCATGTGGAAAAACAACCCTTTTGTTGGCTCTTGCAGGAAGGTTAAGCCACAGCTTAAAGGTGTGTTGAACAAGATAAAATTCCGCTTTTTCTTTAAATTGATTAATAGAGAAAGTAAAGAGGCAATCCCTTATAAATTAAATTTTCAAACTTTTGAGCAGGCTAGTGGAGAAATCACCTACAATGGGCATAAGCTCAATGAATTTGTCGCACAGAAGACATCTGCATACATCAGCCAGAACGACGTTCATGTAGCAGAGATGACTGTGGGAGAAACACTAGACTTTTCAGCAAGGTGCCAGGGGGTAGGATCAAGATACGGTAAGTCCAAGAATAATCTAACTTAAATTCCTCACTGGTTTTTTGCATTGGTTTCTAACTCATTCTAACTACTTCTAGATCTATTGAAGGAGATCACAAGAAGGGAAAAAGAAGCTGGTGTTTATCCAAATGCAGATGCTGATCTATATATGAAGGTAGCATGGGAGAATTTCTGTGACAAAATAGTCATTTTCTTGATAGGCAGGGCGTAGTTCTAATGTATTTCTTTGTTGTTGTGATCTTTCATAAGGCAACTGCACTGGAGGGAGTCGGAAGCAGTCTTATCACAGACTATGTTCTCAAGGTAGGGTGGAGATCATAGATTATGATCGCAATGCAAATATTTATCTGACAAAATAAGTAGATTATAGAACTTAATATTATTCATCTTATTAGATATGGTCACATAATGCAGATACTGGGACTTGATGAGTGTCGGGACACCATCGTGGGGGATCAAATGTTACGTGGGATTTCAGGAGGCCAAAAGAAGCGTGTCACTACAGGTAGTCTAACACACATTCTGTCGAAGAAATGAATAAAAGAATCACCACTTTCTTTAACCTCAACTAGCCCTGTCTCCATATGAAGAAACTAAGCTGAAAAAATAATAGTTTCACTAGCAATGAACCTTTTAAGCAATCTCTAAAAGAGATTTCTAGAATTTAAAGATCTAATTCAGACATGGAAACATCATGACTTCTAGAAGTGAATTTCATAATATGCCAGTAGCAAAAGGAGGACTATCCCTATCCATACTCTAATTCTTACCTTGGTTGTTATAGGTGAGATGATCGTTGGACCATCCAAAGTACTGTTCATGGATGAAATATCAACGGGCCTAGACAGCTCAACGACGTTTCAGGTGGTTAAGTGCATGCAACAAATAGCACACCTCACAAACGCCACCATACTGATGTCCCTCCTGCAGCCAGCTCCAGAGACATTTAACCTCTTTGATGATATTGTCCTCTTATCCGAAGGCCAGACCGTCTATCACGGCCCTAGAGAGCACGTTCTTGAGTTTTTCGGAACAAATGGATTCAAGTGTCCTGAAAGGAAGGGAATTGCTGATTTCCTGCAAGAGGTAATCACATAGTTTTTAATATTTAGTTAGTCTTCATCTCAACCATACAAGTTAAGCTGCAACTTACATTACCAACAGTTTGATCAGCATTGCTTCCGTTAAAGAATTTAGAAGTAGAAGGAAATTCAGTTTTAGCTAGCATGATATACATTTTTTTGTAACAGGTTACATCAAAGAAAGATCAGGAGCAGTACTGGGCTGATAGAACAAAACCATACAGATACGTTTCAGTGAGTGAATTTGCAGAAAGATTCAAGCATTTCCACGTCGGCCTTCAGCTTCAACAAGAACTGTCTGTCCCTTATGACGAGGGCCAGTGTCCCAAAACAGCACTAGTTTATGACAAGAACTTGGTTCCTCGAGGAATGCTTCTCAAGGCCAACTTCTACAAGGAATGGCTTCTGATAAAGAGGAACTCTTTCTTCTATGTTTTCAAGACTGTCCAAATTATTATTGTGGCAATGATTGCATCAACTGTATTCTTGAAGACTAGATTACACGCTCAGAGTGAAGAAGATGGCGCTGTCTACATTGGCGCTCTAGTCTTTGGCATGATCATAAACACATTCAACGGATACGTAGAGATCTCACTCACTATACAGAGACTTCCTGTCTTTTACAAGCTTAGAGACCTAATGTTTCATCCAACTTGGGCTTTTGCCATACCTCATCTTCTGCTAAGGATACCGATATCCTTGTTTGAATCTGTCGTGTGGACTGTAACAACATACTACACAATTGGATTTGCCCCTGAAGCTTCCAGGTTAAATATTTCATATAAGATGAAAAAATATTTATATTACACTCTCATGATTGGGTCTTACATAGTATAATGTGCCTAAAAAAGGGAATTAATGTCAAGTATAGAGCAAGTGAGTTTTTCCAGCTATATACACAGCAAACAACATAATGGTCTTACATATGCTCATGAAGATGCGCGCACGCGCGCACACACACACACTAGTTTCTGTATCTGCTTAAGATCACGGTCTAGTGTGTGTGTGTGTGTGTGTGTACCGTGCTTCCTAGAAAAAGTTTGAGTTAACGAAGCAAACTATCCTTTCTCAGGTTCTTCAAGCAACTCCTATGGGTATTTTTTATCCAACAAATGGCTGCAGGGATGTTTAGGCTCATTGCAGGGATATGCAGGACTATGGTTATCTCGAAAACTGGTGGTTCTCTTACTCTTCTGCTTGTGTTCCTTTTGGGAGGCTTCATCGTTCCTGTTGGTTAGTTCAACAATTTCGCTATATACTACATAAACATCACAAAACAAAAGACTAAAACAGTTTGTGGAAAATAGTTGCATGCTAAATTGAACCAAGTAAAAACCATCTATTTTCAAGATGTTGCTTACACAATTATTGCTTCATGTAGATCAAATTCCCATCTGGTGGAGATGGGGTTACTGGATTTCACCTCTGAGTTATGGTTACAGCTCCGTTGCAGTGAACGAAATGTTTGCCTCAAGATGGGTGGACAAATTGGTGAGTGATAAAATAAGTTTGCATGATATATATATATGCTGTAACACATCAAAATCTTAACTTAGGCATTTGGTTCTATGGCAGGGGAAAGACAATGTGACAAGATTAGGAGTGGCGGTGTTAAAGCAATTCAACATTTTCCCAGAAGAGAAATGGTACTGGATAGGCATAGCTGTTCTCCTGGGGTTCACAGTTGTCTTTAACACATTCTTTGTGATTGCTCTCATGTACTTAAACTGTAAGTCCCACTGCTTCTATTGGTCATTGTAACAGATTTCTTACCATTTTGCATCTTACCTTCCAATTTTCGTGATAGCTTTTGAAAAGCCACAAGGTATAATATCTCAAGAGCAGGCAGCAGAAGTTGGAACATACCAAGAGAAAACTGAGAAAGCACCTAGACATAGACATAGAGATTCGAAGGACTCGTTGATCCAACAAAACACGGGTAGCAGCCTTTCTTACATCAACTTAGAATCGAAGATTTTAGTCAGAGATGTCACATTGCTAACTAAGATGCTTATATGTCAGATATAACAGATAAAAATGAGAACTCAAGTGTTGGAGTTGCAGATAAGAGGGGAATGGTTCTGCCTTTCACACCTTTAGCCATGTCATTTGAAAATGTGGATTACTACGTGGATATGCCTCCTGTAAGAAGCCGCGTATCTGCCATTCATTTACACTTCAGTTAACTATCCTTAACTCAGTTGCATTGTCGCATTAACTTTCCTTTTGGCTGCAGGTTATGCAAGAAAAAGGAGCAACTGAGGGGAAACTCCGACTACTTCATGAACTAACTGGATCATTTAGGCCTGGAGTTTTGACAGCGTTGATGGGAGTGAGCGGAGCAGGAAAAACCACGTTGATGGATGTTCTGGCTGGAAGAAAGACACGCGGTTATATTGAAGGTGACATTAGAATATCTGGATTTCCAAAAAAGCAAGAAACTTTTGCTAGAATTTCAGGATATTGCGAACAGAATGATATCCACTCGCCTCAAGTAACTATCCACGAATCCTTGATGTACTCAGCTTTCCTTCGTCTACCTCAAGAAGTTAGCAAGGATGAAAAAATGGCAAGAATTACATCACCCTCTACATTGCATTTCCTAGAAAACAGGAATTTAGTCTAAGCATAGAATCACATTATTTATTCTTGTAATGACAGATATTTGTGGATGAAATCATGCATCTAGTCGAGTTAGATCATCTCAAGGACGCTATAGTAGGAATCCCCAGTGTTACTGGATTGTCGACAGAACAAAGAAAGAGACTGACCATAGCAGTTGAACTTGTGGCCAATCCCTCCATCATATTCATGGATGAGCCAACTTCTGGTCTAGATGCAAGAGCAGCAGCTATTGTTATGAGAACTGTGAGAAACACCGTGGACACGGGCAGAACAGTTGTCTGCACAATACATCAACCAGGGATCGATATATTTGAATCATTTGATGAGGTAATTAACTTCAAATAAAATCAATGCCTATAATCTTGAAAGCTTCATTGTTCTAAATTCTAATGCTTGCACAATGCATCAGTTGCTTCTCATGAAAAGAGGCGGGCGAGTTATCTATGCAGGGCCTCTTGGACAACAATCCCAAAGTGTTATCAATTACTTTGAGGTACATCACACTCTCAGACAGTTTTTTTTTTTTCAGAAAAAAAAAAATTATGTATAGTAATTAGTAAGAACTCTACCTAATGCAGGCAGTACCTGGAGTTCCAAAAATCAAGGAGCAGCGTAATCCAGCAGCATGGATGCTTGAAGTGAGTTCAGATGCAACAGAAACAAGACTTGGTGTTGATTTTGGAGAGCACTACAAATCAACAACTTTATATCAGTGAGTGCACAAAATATTCCACATCATAATTACAAATTGTAGGCATGATCTGATTCAATATTTACTTTACCTATTCCCAGGGAAAATAAGGCTTTAGTTAAAGAGTTAAGCATTCCCCCTCCTAGTGCAAAGGATTTACAGTTTCCGACACAATACTCTCAATCAACTTGGAGCCAATTCAGCCTTATCCTATGGAAGCAAAAATGGACTTACTGGAGAAATCCAGACTACAATCTGTCTCGATTTTTCTTCACACTTGCTGCTGCACTAATAATCAGCTCCATATTCTGGAGAGTAGGAACAAAAAGGTTTCGTATCCAAAAGTCTCAACAACTTTCAGAAACTCAGTATAACATAACTCAATAAGCATCACATATTGGTCCTTTCCTCGACTCATTTTTTTCAGGGAAAACAGCAATGATCTCATGACAGTTATTGGAGCCATGTATGCTTCTGTGTTGTTTCTTGGAATAAACAACTGTGCAACGATCCAACCAGCAGTGGCCATTGAGAGAACAGTCTTCTACAGAGAGAGAGCTGCAGGGATGTATTCTGTATTTCCTTATGCAATGGCACAGGTTTGGTTCATCTCAAACTAATTAAGAAAAAAAAAAAACATTAAGTATACACAGAATTATGCTCATACATATAAGAGATGATCAAAATGCAGGTGATCACAGAGATACCTTATGTGTTTGTGCAAACATCATATTACACACTAATAGTGTATGCAATGGTGAGCTTCGAGTGGAAAGCTACCAAGTTCTTGTGGTTCTTCTTCGTCAACTTCTTCTCATTCCTCTACTTCACATACTATGGAATGATGACTGTCTCTGCAACACCTAATCTACAAATGGCTGCAGTTTTTTCCAATGCCTTCTACTATCTTTTCAATCTATTTTCAGGATTCTACATTCCCGGACCAGTAAGTTCATACTACCAAAACTAGGTGAATGCTAACAACATTGTTGGACTACCAAATTTCTAAATTTTGCATCATTGAAAATTGCAGAAAATTCCAAAATGGTGGATTTGGTATTACTGGATATGTCCAATGGCATGGACAGTTTACGGGCTGATTGTATCTCAGTACGGAGACATTGAAGACGAGATCACAGTGGAGGCGACGTCATTGAAACCAAGTGTTAGAAGCTACATTGCAGAGCATTTTGGATACAGGCTGGACTTCATGGGAGAAGTTGCTCTAGTTTTGGTTGGTTTTACTGGTTTCTTTGCTTTCATGTATGCTTACTGTCTCAAAACACTCAATTTCCAGAAGAGATAAAGCACCCTCAACACCCTTTGCAGCTATAGTTTCCAAGAAACTATGTATATGATCATAATGCCTACTAGTCTTGATGCAAAAAAGAAATTTGTATCTTGAGAATCTGAAAATTTGCAGCCTATTCATGCAGATTCTTACATCAACATGCATTTGTAGTTCTTGTTTGATTATCTTCATTGAAACTTTTACTAGAGACACTGCTGATATGCAAATGTTATATTATATGTAAATGATTATTACTTCTCTACATTATTTATTTTTATTTTGTTCGAGGCCACGCACTTGAATTATATATGATGAAGATAGGAACCCCTATAATCCATAAATTCTGCGAATATAATTCGTTGATTCTTGTTAAAATATTGAAGATTGCATCAAAACACAAACCACGAATTTATAACAAATTTAATTTATAATGTAAAATGAACATGGTGAATAAGAAACATAATAATTTAAATATATAATAAAATCTTAAAGTTAATCTAAATATAATATTAAATCTAATATTCAAATCTCCACACACATATAGGGAGGGGTTAGGAGAAAATCAATCCTAGTGTGGGAACTAGGACCACAACTCACACCATATAATCCTCAAAAATCAAAAGCCTCAATTTGATTAAAAGGACGGTGATAATTCTGTAATATTTGAAAAAAAAAATCAGGTGACAATAACGTAATTCTACAATTCTTAGAAAAATCACGGAGTATTTGATAACATAATTGTCATGCTAATAAGTATTATTATCATACTAGCAAATCATTATCGTGATGCTAATTAAAGTTTTTTCATATTGTTAGCACAAAATATATTCTAAAAAATAATTATAAACCTAATATGATTTAATAAACCCTAATTGAATGGAAGAAATCCTAATTGGATGAAATAAATCTTGATTGGATGTGATAAACCCTAAATGGGTCGCAACAAATCATAACAATAATATATGTACTACGTTAGCATTAGGATTTTGCTTCGTCAGCACTGTGAATACACTATGTTAGCATATGACAATAATTTGTCAATATACATTATAAACCATAATTGGATGAAATAAACCCTAATAATTAATTATGAACTAAAAAAGGAAAATTAACTTCAAAAAAAGCAATTATTAATCTTAGTTAGATGGAATAAACCATAATTGAGATGAAATAAACTCTAATTGAGATTGAATAAATCATAATTGAGATTGAATAAACTCTAATAAATATGTACTACGCTAGCATTATTATAATTTTTCATTAGCACGGTGAATACATTATGTTAGTATATGACACATGCTTCGTTAGCATACATTAGCATTGATAAATTGAGATTTGACACTAGTTTTCGTATTATTTTACTTATGGTTTACTCTGTTTTAATCTCAGTTTAGTCGGATTTCACTCGATTTTGAAGTTTGGTATGTTTTGTGGTTTTTGTAGGTTTGTTCTTGTTTTTTGTTGTATTTTCGAGAGAAGAGATCGTTGATGATGTCCTGAGCATGATAAAGAAGTCGAGTCGAGAAAGGAACAGAAACAGCGCAGAATGAGCCACAAACCAGCCTCTTCGCAACTAGGAGGGGGTTCGCCTTCGGAAAAGATGCAAGCACAATCGTGAATTTCAAGCTGCCCATGAATTTTGGTGCCACATTGGTGACACATGGACTCACGACCTTGAGTCGCGAGTGGGTCATGAGCGAGGTTGTGAATTTTATGGGCCAGTCGGAATTTGAGTTGGTTTTGGCCTCGATTTTTCTAAGTATTTAATGGTTCTTTTTGTTGAAAATTGCACACTTATATCATATACTAAATTAGCCAACAGAAAGAATACAACAGAGAAACGGAATGTAAAGAACAAGACCGAGGGATTCACGTGTTTTCAAGATTAGAGGCAGATATAATCTTCCGGATTTATTTTTTTATTTCTTGCCAAATGATGGATACTTTATGGATCATTTTATTTGTTTATTTTATGATAAACAACTAAACCCTAATATGCTAGGGTTGATTATGATTTAATTATGAAATTAATTTAATTAATTTTGTTTATGTGTCTATGACTTTATTATGTTTTAATTGTTCTTGTGTTTAATTCTACACTATTTGATTGGCCATTAAATAGTGTAATTTAATATGTTGATCCATAAACCGAAAGAGGAATTTTAACACATGATTCGGAACAATTAACTTGGTATTTTTCTGGTGAGTCTTGGTCTGTTGAGCGTCTGCATGCGTTACATGATCATTATGCCTTGCCTGTTGATCTGTTTGATTCGGTGAGCCGGACTCCGGTACTGTAGGGAGAGCGGGATAGCATGCGGTGGAATTTGACCTCGACAGGTGAGTTCTCATTGACCTCTGCTTGGGATCATGTTAGATACCGGCGGCCTGAACGTGCTATCTTTGGGTCCTTTTGGCATGATTGTCTCACTCCCACTATCTCTGTCTTTCTTTGGCGTCTCATGCATGATTGCATTCCTGTTGATGTTAGGTTGCAGTCCCGTCATATTCATTTGGCGTCTCGTTGTCAGTGTTGTGTTGTTCCACAGGTCGAGTCCATTGAGCATGTTTTTCTTTGGTCTGAGTCTGCGAAATCGGTATGGGCATATGTTGCGAATTGGTTTCATATTTCAGCTCCACATTCACACACTGTTGCACATGCTTTTAGGTTTTGGATGGGACTGCTTCCACGGTCTGCTCCGAAGCACATTAGCTTTTTGATTCCTTGCTTGGCTTTCTGGTTTATTTGGACGGAGAGGAACAGCCGCAAGCACCGCGGTGCTCCTTTCCTTGTTTCTCATGTTATTTGGCAGGTACAGCATACCTTCATCTTCTGGTTTCGGTTGGGAAGCTCCTACCACATCATTGGTTGGGCTGTTACCCTCAAGTACCTTTTATGCCCGTTGCTGACCCCGTTCCTAGGTCACTTTGGTCTAGAATGGTGTCGTGGCGACCTCTGAATGTACCCTGGATGAAGCTCAACATGGATGGGGCTTTCTCGACAGATCTTCAGATGGCGGCTGGTGGTGGGGGACTTGTTCGGGATCACACAGGATCGTTCTTGGCTAGTTTTTGTGCGCCCCTGAGAGCAGATTCCAGTTTTGATACCGAGTTCCAGGCTCTACTCCATGGTCTTCGGCTTGCAGTTCAGTATTTGGATCATGTTTGGATCGAGATGGATGCGGTTTCTGTTGTAGCAGTGTTGCAGTCTGGTCATTAGGGTTCGGCGGTGACCCGTCATACGCTTACATCCATCAGATTATTGTGTCGAGGTCGGCATGTTCGGTTCACGCACATTCACCATGAGGGGAGCGGGGCGGCTGATTTCCTTGCTAGTAGAGGGGCCCATACCTCGGTTTCGACATTTTTTGATGATGTTTCTACTCCACCTTATCTCCTCTCCTTGTTACGGATGGATCAGTTGGGCTATCCCAACTTTCGATTTAGATATCATTGATGAGGCTTGTGGTTCTTATTTTTAGTCTGTTTTATTTGTGGTTTGTGTTTTTGTTTGGAGTCTCAGTTGGTTTGTGGTTGTGCTCCACGTCTCTGTCATTCATTTATTTTTAGGGATAGCATTCGAGTTGTGGATGCATCTCCATTCTCTATTTTTCTGTTTTCAGGTTCCCATACTTGGTTAGGAATATGTTCACTTTTGGGACATATTCTACCCATGACTTTGTACAAGACGTTTTCGTATTTATTTACAGACTGGGCATGGTGCTGAATGCCCCACCCTTATGGGTGTTTTGTTAAAAAAAAAACTTGGTAGTCAATATCACTCGAGAGAGTTGCGATTATTTGATAAATCAATAAACTTAATGAGCATTTAGGAGTTGCATGTTAGATAATTAATGAACACATTGTTATTTAATTTATGATCTACACCATATGCACTTAAAAAGTAGGTCTATGATTGTTTAGTGGTTGCTCTAGCATAATTTAAGTCCCAACTTAGGTAAATAAATGGATATGGTTAAAAGAATGGATCAATTGATAATTTTACAATCATAGAATATGATGTGTAAATTTTATTTTAACTCGAATCGTGCTCACAATTAGACAAGCAAATTGTAGTACATAATGAACGAGGTTGAATCCACATGAAAGATATGAATTAAATTAGCACGTACTATAACATCGGTTCCTATTTGTTATCTAGACAATGAAATGGATATTTTTTAATTAAAAACTAAATAAATGAGCAAAGAAAATAAACTAACAATTTAACTAATGAGCTAGGTAATCAAAAGAATGAATACTCTAGGAGTTGGTTCATTTGGATTACTCAGTACAAAATCCGGTTATCTAAGATGTTCGACTCATGATTCAAGCTTACAAAGGCAATCATTCAAGTATCCTAAATATTCTCTTGAATTATTTAGAAAGTATGGTACACAACTAGGTTCATTGTCTCCAATCAAATCCTAGAGTGTACTTACCTAAACCACAAATAATCTCAAACCTTAACAATTATCCATAATCTCTCAATTTAGGAGATAAATGCCATTTAGATTCTTATGATCCCCTGTTGAAGCTCATCTCTCGAATTATGAATCAACATACATAAACATGCCATTTAATTATCAATTAACTCTGTCACCAATCAACAAATAAACAACATCCACACATAGCAAGAATTCAAAGTATAAGCATGAATCATCAAACATCCAACATAAACATCATTTATATTTCATAATCCAAATAAATCCAACACCCAAGAGTATCAATGGATTAGCTCATCATTGCAAAATGAAAAACTAAAATCGTATCATTACAAGAATGAATATGATTTCAACAAAATTAAAGAATAAAGGAACCCGGATAGATATTTTAGTCTTCAAATCTTGCTTCAACTTGCTCTTCTTGCCAAATCTTCAATAACCCATCTTTTCTATATCTTCCTACTCCCTAAACTTTCTAAAAGAGGCTAAGGGTGGAACTCTATGCCCTAATTTCAAAAGGGAATAAGTTTATATAGTAGAGGAATAAAAGGATTAAAAGAAAATAAAAAACAGGAGAAAAATTACTATATGAAGTTTTTGATGTGTTTGCTAGTTTTGCAGTAATTGTTATGATTTCGTTGCATATTTGAAGTAAAACAAGTGAATATGGACAAGTGGAGTTGAAGAGGTGTTTAATTAGGATTTTTGGCTTAATTAAATAATTAATTAAAATCTAATGGACTGGATTAAATAATCAAAACACCTAAAGAAATCCAAAGCCCAGTTCAAAGCAAGGTTGGGTCGACCCGGAAAGTGTTGCTCAACCAGGCCCAGTGCAATTTACACAGGAGTGGGTCGACCCGACCCTATTCACTTAGGTCGACCCTGTGCAAAAATAGGGTCTAGGTCGACCCAAGTGGCTCGGTCGACCCACACACATGGGTCCGCAGGAATGTGATTTTTTCACTCCAATTAAGGTTTTTAACCTATATATAAAAGCTCCTATTTTTGATACACGCCACAATAAGAGAGAGAATGCCCCATTCCATATTTTTACACTTAGAATACACCGAAAAGAAGACAGAGGGTTGCCGTCTATTCAAGAGGAGATGACAAGGTTGCTAGAGATGGAGTGCCACTACAGAGAAGACGATGCTACTGGATTACCCATTATTTTTTTGTTCTTTTATCTTTTCTGTCATGAACACTTATACTCTAGGTTTATTTGTTTATTTAAGTATGTCTATCTAATTTCATAGCTAGATTTTAGGGATTGGATATTATAAATTTTAATATATGATTTGATTAATTTTTTTCCTACTATCTCTCGAGGTTTGATTTCTATGTATTATTTTATATTTTGTATGAATGCTTGATTACCATTTATACATGCTAGTCATTAATTTGAACAACCGATCAGAGAAGAATTAGTGATGGAAAGATAGAAATCAGATTATGTGTTCTTGGAAGGACCGATCAAGTGAACAAATATCACATAGGGTTGAATAGATCTTCGTGTGCTAGATTCAGAGTAATGACATGTGTGAAGAACCGACCATAGTGAAGTGCATGCTCATTATATCTATGTTATGGTATATGTCTTAAAAAGCAGCCTAATAACAAACTAGTTATCCCCCACCATTGATAGATTAAAGACATAAGTCAAGTTGATAGAATTAATGATTATTGTTAAATGATATAATAAATCCAATTTCCCTAAAGCTTAGGTTTTCGTATATCTGTTTAAGTCTAGCAATTTATTTATTGTATTTTTATTTTATGCTATTTAGTTTTATTCTTTTTACCTGTTTGTCTCGTGTCTAGATATTAATTAAGTACTTGTGTTTGAGAACTGAAAAATAATGATCTCTGTGGGGTACGATACTCTTGCTTACATATATATTGCAAACACACTGTGCACTTATGGTACGTTTATTTATTAATAAATATCATGTCAAGTTTTTGGTGCTGTTTCCGAGGACTATTTTATTTTTCTGTGCTCTTATTCTAGTACTGTGTTAGTAGGCTAGAATTTTTTTTCAATTTTCTTTCGTTTCTTTTTAGTTTGGGTATTTTACTTTTTCTTTTGGTTTTGTCAGGTGGTGCATGATCACGAGATCGAGAGGACCTCCTGAAGTTTCTTTCAATCCAGAAATTGAGTCTACTTTGAGATTACTGAGAAAGGAGTTGGATAGTAGGATGGTTGAGCAACCGCAGGAGAATCAGCCGCAGAATCAAGGAGTGACGGTGCAAGAACTCCAAAGATAGTTAGAGGAGATGAGAAGAATGTTGCTCCAACACAAGACTCAGCTGACAGGCGACGCCGATATCACTGTTAGAGATGTGTTCCAGCAGCCTATCGAACCTATTCAAGTGGTCAGGGAACCTGGAATCAATACCGCAAATTTTGAGCTAAAGATAGGACTGATTAACATGGTGCAACAAAATCAGTTCAGCGGCAATCAAACTGAAGATCACAATGCTTATATGTTGTAATTTCTGGAGCTCTGTGGGACAATCAAGATCACTGAAGTGTCGCATGATGCTATCAAGCTTCACATGTTCTCTTTTTCCTTAAGGGATAAGGTAAAGACTTGGTATATGTCGATCAACCATAGCACGATCACAAATTGTGAGGATCTCAGACAAAAGTTCCTCTACAAGTTCTTTCTACTGGGAAAGACTATCAAGCTGCAAGCCGAGATCACTCAATTTGCCCAGCTCCCAAACGAGTTGATTTATGAAGCATTGGAGAGATATAAGGATATGTTGAGGAAATGTCCACATCATGGTTTCACTGAGGCACAACAAGTGTGCCATCTTTACAAAGGATTCACTACAACAACAAAAACTGTAGTGGACGCTTCTGCTGGAAGATCTCTGTTAGCTAGAACTTCAAGAGATGTAATGAAAATATTAGAGGAAATTGTCTCCAATAATTATCAGTGGCTATCTGAGAGGTCCACAACAAGAAAGGTAGTTGCAGCAGAAGTCAGTGAGTAGACCAAGGCGCTGGAGGCCGAGGTTGAAGATTTGAAGAACCAGCTATATCTGCTGAGGAAGGTGAGAGCTGAAGAGAAGAAAGAATTTGTCCAAGTTGAAGGAGAACATAATTGCCATGAAGAGGCGAATTATATGAATAAGAGGAATTTCAACAAAGGTAATCAAGGTGGTGGACCTCAGTACTACCCCGGGATGAGAAATCATCCTAATTTATCCTATGGAAATCCCAATAATTTCCAACAACCTCCACCGGGTTTCTCTGTGACAAATGGAGCGATCAATGAGCCTAAGAAGCAGTCATTCTCAGAGATGGTGAATTCCCCTACATCATCAACACAGATACAAAGATGGAGAAGTTCTAGACTGAGATCGCTCAATTCAAGCAAACATTTGGAATCTAGATGGATCAATTGAAAAAGATTATTGCAAATATTGTTGCATCCTTATCCAGTCAGCATAAGCTGGGAGAATTTCCTACTACTCCTGAAGTGAATCCCAAGCAGAAGAATGAGCAAGTTAAGGTGGGTTACATTAAAGAAGAAGGATGGATACATTTGCATCTCCGTCTTATGCATGTACTTTCCCCACCTTTTCCCTAGAGATTGCTAAGAAAGCCAACTCCAACTGAAGAGGCACATGCACAGGTTACAGATATCATTACTCTTCCAGTTGCTTACATGCCTAAGAAGCCAGCTAAGAAAAAGCAAGAAAAATGAGCCAAGGAGAAAGAAGAGCTCGAGATTGAAGGCGGAACACAAGTACTTCCATTTTTTAAGACCTCGCCTTTAAAAGAAATAACTCCCTACACTTTTGGTTCAAGCCCAACATCCGCTACTATTTCTGATAAATCTAGCAAAACTAAGAAAGCTGATGATTTTGAGGTGTTGTGGGATTCAATGGCCAAAACCTGTCCTCTAAAGAAGGATGACCCCAGAGAATTTATCATCCAACTTTTCTTGGAGATGAAGATGGATTCAAGGGCCCTAATCGATCATGGAAGAAGCTACAATTTGATGCCTATGTCCATCTATGAAGAGTTGAAGTTATTAAATTTAAAGTACTATAATGCAGCTATCCATATGGCAGATAATTCTACCATCAAAAGCTTTAGGAATAGATGAGAACGTGGTGGTGAACATTTATGGATACTTCTATGTGTTGGACTTCATCATTGTCGACATTCATGTAGACCAGATGACTTCATTCATATTGGGGTGCATATTTTTGTACACCACTAAAGATGTTATTAATGTGGATTTGAAAGCATTGTCACTAACTTATGGAGGAGATACGTTGATTTTACATCAACCAATCAAGGAGAAGAGTATGTATCAATTTCATGATTTTGACTGCATTTTAATGTCGTAGATGATGCATGTGAAGTCTCGGGTGAGCTAGACCTAGGCGATTGTTCGGATGGTGAAGAGATTGGGTTCACTTAGTAGTGTAATACGTCACCGAATCGTCCCTAATCACTATGAGTTCCCGAGTTAAGTTGTCTTTGAATTCTTGAACTTATTTATTTCCAACAAATAAGTTTGAAAGGACTCGGATTTAATTTAACTCGGCCTTTTATTTTTAGTTTTTGACATTGTTTTTCATTTATTTTTGTGTTTTTAATTGGTTTTAGGAACTTAGAATTGATGGTATTAAGTCGAGAAGTCAAGAGTTTGAAGAATGAGGTAAGGTTCAGACAAGGCTTGATCGAGCTCCGTGGGTCAACCCAGTCACATGTTTTCATGCACAAGTGGGTCGACTGGCCGGTCGACCCACCAGTCGACCCATCGGTCGACGCAAGCCTTTGAAATTTCTTAAGACCTAGGTCGCAGATTTTAAAACACACACATATCTCATTTTTTTCACATTTTCACACACACTACACTCTCCACCCCCAAATCATCTCATTCATCCTCCCAAATCTTCAAGTTATGTTTAATTTCTTCCGTTTAATTTCTATGTTTTTAGTAATTTAATCGGTGTAAATTGTTGTTTTAGTTGATTATGTCATTAGGATTTGAATTTGGGGATTTTTTGTAGGAAATTTTTATGCTTAAATTGATGATACAATTATGTTCCTATGATGTTGGGCATGCTTAGTTTAAGAGAAATTTATCTAATTAGCAAGTATTTTCTTTAATTGAGGAATTATTATTGTAGAGATTTAGCTAAATTAGGATTTGAATATTTTATGCCTACTATGAAGTTATCCTTGAATATTTGAATTGGTTTAATTATTAGAAGCTGAATGCATATGGTTTTGTAATGATATAAGTGAACATGGAATTATTTGGGATTTATTTGTTTACTTTGTTGGATTTTGGTTGATAATGGGGGATGAGATTTTGTTGATTTTTGTGGAGTTATGGTTGTTGATTTTGTGTGGAGTTGTGGTGGTTGCTTGTGTGTAGAGAAATTAGATGCCAACAACATGGATGCGCATAGGATGGGAGTCAATTTGAGAACCCGGGGTCATCGAACACGTTGGGGCAATATGCACTGCTACACTATCAGGCCCAGTCGGTATATTTACGACGGGCTCTATCAAGAGTTGGGAATATCTGAACCTGTGTGGGCCCTAATAGAGCGAGTACAGTGGGCCTATATCATGAGAGAGAGGTAGCTAACCTATCTGAGGTTAGTTTTAGAGTTCTTGAGTACAGTTGCGCGTTCAGATGATGGTATTAACTTCCAGCTAGGGAATGATAGACGATCATTGAGATATCAAGAGCTCAACAGAATTTATCACACCACAGTCCAAGGCTTCTATGACCCACCTTTAGCATTCCAACACGGACGCTTCTAGAGATAGATTATGTGGTCAGGAGATGTCGTAACTGTTCACCACTAATCGATCACGAGCACGGAGTATTTACAATCATGTGCTTCGATACATTTAGAGGGTGATGGCAGACTCAGTCTTCGGGTGACAGGATAGCAGTGTGGTATGTACCTTTAAGCTCTTTGCTCTTTGTGTATGTTGTCAAGCACCAGCATAGATTTAGGGCAGTATCTGGTGGACCACTGGTTGAGTCGAGCCAGCATGACTAGTACCGGTGAGATTTTTCTAGGTGGTCTCATCACGCCCATAGCTCTCCATTTTGGTATATCATTGGATGGGATGACAATCATAGATGGTTCAATCAATGTGGATGTTTGTGCATTGATACACTCGAGATTTCTTCAATTGTCACATCCCCCTACATGCTGCTGCAAAAGGAGAGGACCAATTTTTCATTGCTCAACGCCCCGCTAACTACTGTGTCCACAATCTATGATCAGATGAATTGGTTAATGGACACGTCCGCGCATGAAGTTACAAGGGAAGCTGAAGAAGACGAGGAGGAAGATGCCAAAGAAGAAGAAAAAGATGAGAGAGCGCCGCTAGTTTATGAGATGCCGCCACTGCCTCCACGAAATGTGAGGGCTCATCCGAGATGACGGAGCCGAGAGCCAGAGGACCGACCTGAGTCCTCCCACAGGAGAGCGAACATCTCAGAGGTGCCATGGGAGATGCATTATGGTGAGATGCAGCGGGACAAATAGGGTCTCCGAGGAGACATAGATTTGATGTATCAAGATGTCTCCCACATCGAGGATGGGATAACACGCCAAGACCAAGTGCTCTGCAGAATGGCTGGATAGGTTGATGGTATGTCCGGGAAGATGTCGTTTCACAATGCAAACATGGTAAAGCTTATGAATATGATACGGGGATGGAACACTCATTTCTACGACCCTCGCTTTCAGTATCCATCTCTTGGGCCTCAGTGATGGAGAAAGGTATCTTATCATAACCCTTCCTCTTGCGAACTTATTCATACTGGAGTTTTGAATAAGTTTGGGGGGGGGGTGTAAGGAGGTTAAGATAGATATTTATATTTTTATTTTTATTCGAGGCATGTATTCTCATGATGATACACTATTATACTCTTATTTTATTTATTTTCTCTTAACTCACTCTATTCGATATGGTTGTACGTATATTTATATTTTCTTTGGCTCATGTACTATTATTTCTTTTGTTCCCTTACCTTGTCTTTCATTTTTGTGTGTTTATTTTCTTTTTGGAGCAACCTTTTGTTGAACAGTATTTTCTAGAGCAGCTTTTCGTCTTTGATTCTTTCATTGTTGATATGTCTTGATCAGGAGATGGAACTGGTAAGGTTGTGATTTGATGTGATTGGAATTGTCGATGAAGATTCATGGATTTTCAAGTTATCAAAATTTTCTTCCAATTCTTTTTATTTTTGATGTGTTAATTGAGCATGGTTGATTGTTGATAGTGGGAATTAATTACATGGATTGATGATTTGTTGGAATTGTGCACAATAAACTTGTGAGATTTTTGAGCCGTGATTGTTATTTTATATTTTAGCATGGTTTATTTTCTTGAGTGTATCAGTTTATGCAGTTAATCTCTAGAACTTGCTCTAGTTTCTATCTCGAGACTACATAGTTTACTTGAATTGTGATGGTCCTGGACAAGTCTTATTCAGTTTAGAGGGGGTTGAATAAACTGATCTTCAAATTAAACTTTTACTTGCGAAATTCTTTGCAGCCCAGACTCGTTTACATTAGACTTGTGTCTATTTTCGGTTTCCAAGATATAGCTTCAGTTGTGTGTTGTGTAAAGTTATTTGCAAACTTTAAAGATAAACAAAGCACGTAAAAATACATCACACAATCAGTTTATAGAGGTTTGAAGCCTTAAAACTTCCACGCCCTCTATTCCTTCCTTTATGAAGGGATAATTTCACTATATAACTTGAGTTCACTTTACAAATTTTACAATGAAAAGCGGTTAGCTGAACCGGGTAACAATGAGTTTCTTTACAAAGTTACCTCAGCTAGGCCGATGGCTCATACTTGCAGTCTCTGGTAGGTAGCTAATGCGGCGGTAGTTCTTTTAGAAGCGGCTCACACTTAGTAGGAGAGTTAGGTGCTATTGACATCTTTACTAGGTTTTAGATCTCTTTTGATCTTCAAGAGGGTGAGTCTTAAACTTGAATTATCAACTGGATGAGCTCCTTGAATCGAGCAGGTGTTGATTAGGATATAGATCATTGAGAGAGGTTTCAATCAGAGCTTAGTTGGAACATAAATTGATTTATAACAAAGTTTCAAATGAGATTATGAAATTTTCTTTAACTCTAGTTTAAATAAATGAAAATTTTAATGATATAATATAAAGTTAATAGTAAATTTAAGATTATTATAAGAAATAACGAAATTAAAACTAGGTGAACTAATAATATGATTAAAATAAATTTACAATTAATATTAAATATTTGAGTAACTAATAATAAAAATATAATAAATTTATAATTAAATAGTTTATTCACAATATTTTTCCAATTATTACAAATCTTTCATTCCTAACTATGAAAATCAATATAAATCTAATATACTAATTATTAACTAAACCTATAAGATGTTGTGATGGCAAACTATATACCAAATTTATATACATGCTAAAAAATATAATAAATAGGAAAATTACTAAAAATATTAATCATATAACACAATTTATTATTGCCTTTATAGATATATGTATAGATGTTTATGAAATTTTCGTGTATAAGAGGCTTTAAATTCCAATCATAAATATATTATTAGATTTTAATGCAATACCCTCTCATGTTGAGCATATTAGAATCAGGGCCGTACTAAGAAATTTCGGGGCCTGAGACGAGGTCTTGAAAACCTACAAGCACAAAAAACGTAGGTATATCAAAATTATTTATTAAAGTTTTATAATCAAGATGTTTCAACAAGTTATTTATTGAAGTTTTAAAAACAAGATATTTAAAAAAATTACTCAGAAGTGTTAACTATTAAATCTTCCAATTTTGTATCAATGTTATTCCATTGTGCATGATCATATATATTTCTAGATGTTGTATTGGATGTTCTAAAATTTTTGACATATTCTCTAAAAAAAATTTATTTTCTATATTTTCATTATTAGTGGTGGTATCCACGCGCGTTTCTTCCTCAAGTTGATTTTGTTCTTTCAATGAATTATCTTGTGCCATCATTTTTATTTTTAATAACGAATTTATCAAGTGCTTATTATTATTACTACTATTATTATCCACTTTCATACTTTCTATTACTTAATTTTTATTAACCTATTCAACCAATATTACAATAATGAATACAAAAAACTAAAAATAAAATTTCAAAATACATATTTCAATAATCAACCGACAATAACTGATTAATAATTAGATAAAATCAATAAAGACTAAATAAAATATTAAAAAATAAAGAAGTTAAAAACTCAATAAACATAAAGATGGAATGAATTGAACAATGGAGTCATCATTGTTGTTTTCGCAAGAGGAGAGCATAATTTTTTGAGTTTTCACTTTCGTTTCAATCTTTTTTTTATATAATATGTATGTTTATATTTGTTTGTTTACATGGACATTTGCCTTTATTTGTAAAGGTCTTTTTTTCTTTAAACATGGGTGGTAAGGAATTATATGTGTGGCTAATATGGGCGGTAAGGATCATATATGTTGGGCTAATTGATTTAGTGAAAAAAAAAATTATACAATATAACTAAAAAAGAGGCGACAGTGACTCGAACCTAGGTGAACTTGTAAAATTAAGAAAATCTAAACAGTGCTACCGCTTGAGCTGTAAACAATTATAAATGATATTTAAACAAATGTTTTAGATATACATATAAATATATAATAAGACATATAGACATTCGGGGCCTTAATTTTTTCGGGGGCCTGAGGCGGCCGCCTCGTTGGAACCATGGTCCAGCCGGCCCTGATTAGAATTATGATATACTAAATAAGTGTTTAGTTGATATAAAAATTATATGCTTAAGAATAAAATATATACTCAATAGAGAATTTACCTTGAATAAGTATTCTTATAAAGTTTCTTGTTCCCTGGTCGAAAATAAGGAAGTATAGCTAATCCTTACCAACTCAACTTTTATAACATTTAATTATTTGGTTTTGATGGCTATCACCTAATTGTATATCTTAAAGACACCTCACCTATTTTGATTCAAGAGTCACCACTTTCTAATCTATATTGAAGACACCTCATGCTCTTTTAATGTTAATAGTCATCAAGTAATCTAAAAAGACAACTAAGTACATATCTCTCTATATATAAATACACTATATATATAATATATATATATTACATTTTTTTTATGTATTCTACACACTATTTCCTTTATATTTGTATATGTATATATTATGTGATGATAAATCACAATAATTAAATCTAATTGCGTTAGATAAATAAATTTCAATTAACCAAAATATGTTCGTATCTAGGGTGCGACATCGACTAATGTATTACTCAAATAATTAAAATAACACAAATTTCGTAGGTTGAAATAAATAAATAAATTTCGCAAATAAATATTGAAACATTTAATTTAAAAATGGGTTGTGACAGCAAGCATCTTAAACAGAGATTTATTGCAAAAATCTTAATGTTGGTAAAAATCTATTTAAAAGCTCTGATTCATCCTTCTTATATAGATGGATGAAAATGATCGTTGCTCATTTTTAGACTTAAATAAGCATGTTGCAGTGTTGGTAAAGAGAGCCGTTGAGAGGTGTAAAATGCTTAGTAATAAAACCTCGGTTGACTTTTGACGTCAGTCTTTCACTTGCTTGTTTGTTTAGCATTCTTCAGTTCGGGAGCTTTCAGTCTAAGAGTCTTACTTCAGTTCTGAGACTCTTCAGTTCGGTCTTCTTGTGAACTTGTTTGATGGCTTCTTTTCAGTTCGATCAAGTTCCAGGATAAACTTGGACTCTTCAGTTCAGTCTTCTTGTGAACTTGTTTGATGGCTTCTCTTCAGTTCGGTCAAGTTCCAGGGTGAACTTAAACTCTTCAGTTCAGTCTTCTTGCGAACTTGTTTGATGGTTTTTCTTTAGTTTGGTCAAGTTCCAAGGTGAACTTGGACTCTTCAGTTCAGTCCTTTCTTTGAATTCTATTAGTTTTTTGACATCTCATCAAGAACCTTTTTCTTCATTGTTTTGCCTAACAATTTCCCTTTACTCTTCAATTCGGTCTTCTTGTGAGCTTGGCTCAGTTTTCTCTTACTTCGAATTTTATTGGTTCTTTTTGACATTTTATCAAAACACTTTACTTTATTATTGTCTAACAAATTGGAAAAATAATTCTAGGCCATCTTTGTTACCCTTGATATTTTTCTAGATTTTTGCCTATCTCTAAAAGATTCCATAGTTAGCATGTTTGAGCTTTTGAGCCTACTCTTTGATAGCCGGGGAACTGGGAAATTTTATGCTTGGATGATTGGGAAATTTTAGTATGGATCAATGGTGTAATTTTTGTTGTCATGCTATAGATATTTGATGTACTGTGGAAAAATGTTAATGAGTCTTATAAGCTCTGCTGAAAACGAGAAAAGAGAAAAAAAAATGTGTATATATACATATATAGTTTTTGAAAAAAAAAGAGCATGAAAGACCTATCCAGCACTTATTCTATTTATTCGTGAAATTTTAGCATGCACTTTTGGTTATCTTTATTTTCATGTTAGAAAGAGGGAAGGGAACTAAGAAAAAATTTTAGTTCTGCTGAGATTTGTCACTAGTTAGTGATTTCTGGGGGATGATTGAGAGTAGCTAACTCGAGAGTTTTCTGTGACAAGTAACTTACCCATATTTTGCCTTCCTGTCCAAAGAGCTAACATTTCAACCAACATAAGTCCTAGATGATTTTTACTTTATGTTTACAATTTTTAGTAGTGGAGAGATAGACAATTTGCAAGCTTATGATG
The DNA here is from genome assembly GCA_026008535.1 of Perilla frutescens. Lineage (NCBI taxonomy): Eukaryota > Viridiplantae > Streptophyta > Magnoliopsida > Lamiales > Lamiaceae > Perilla > Perilla frutescens. Next base: position 63,727,462 of record BRKX01000003.1, on the reverse strand, counting down.
GATTGCTGTATTTTTCTGATTTTTGGAGAGTTTTCCTTACACGCTTAAGTGCGGAGAGAATTTTTCTATTTACCTTTCGAGAGGCTTGTAATTCATGTTGGTCCCGGGGCAAGTCAGAATCAGTTTAGAGGGGGGGTGAATAAACTGATCCCAAAGTTAATAATTATTGCGGAATAGATAGGGCCCTTTGACTCACGGAGTTATCTGTGCACTTGATCAGATGAGATGATCAGTTTGCTTAAAGTGCAGCTTGTGTGCTTGAGGTGTGCAATTAATACATGCAACTTGAAAGTGATAAATGAGCACACAGAGACAATTTTATAGAGGTTCGAAGCTCAACTTCTACGTTTTCTCTTCCTAACTGAATAGGACAATTCACTATGCAAGTGTAAAGTTTCTTTATTACAGTTACACAGTGAAGACAATGTGTTGAACCTGGCTGACGGTGCCCTTCCCTCGAGCACGGTTTCCTTTTCAAATGTTGTTGTCCCGGAACAATGGACCCATCGATACACCCTTCCTCAGACGGTGATGGTCGACAGTCTCACACTTGCGATCCTCAACTGCTCGCTAGAGTGATAAGTTGCTATTGGCCGTCTTTTCAAGGTTTTAGATCTCTTTCGATCTTCAAGAATGCAGTCTTGAAACTGTTATTAACTTATGTGCTCATGTGCGCTTCTTTGGCTTGAGCTGGGTAGTTGGTCGGTATAGAATAGAACTGAGAGACTAGCTTTAGCTAGAATTCTTCAACAGCTAGCTTGATGAGCAGTTTGCTTCTTCTTCTTACTTGGGACTTTTTGTTGTGGATGAATTTGAGCTTGAGGCTTTTGAGAGCTTTGACAAAGGTCTTCACAAAAGTTTAGCAGAAGTCCAGCAAAGTCTTCTTTTTTTGGCAAAAAAGTCACGGTCATATTCTGACTCACTCATCTTTTATAGTTGAGTGGATCGCGACCGTTGTTGATCAATGCATGATCATTAATGATAAAACCATTGAGAGGCTTTTCATTTAAGTAGCTGTTGAGTTGCCTTTGTTCTTCTGACAAGCTTTTGCTTCAAGATCTTAGTTGCATTAACTTCAAGATCTTCATGTTGGCAGATCTGAAATTTGAATTTCAGTTTCGGCTTCTGTCTTTATCATCAGTTTTGGGCTTCAGTTGGTAGTAGAGATCTTCAGTTCGGAACATTTCCTCAGCTGTTGGTTCTGCACATCTTGTTGGCAGTTTTGCAAGCTCCAGTTTTGATCATCTTCAGCTGGCAGTTCTAGGCTCTGGCTTGATGCTTTTTGAGCTCCAGTTTGGTTTGCTTCAGCTGGCAGTTTTAAACTGATGTTTCTTCAGTTGGTACTTTGGACTGATGTCACTTCAGCTGGAACTTCTCGAACTGATACCTTCTTCAGTTTGGATATTGAACTGGTGCCTCTTCAGCTGGTATTCTGAACTGGTATGTCTTCAGCTAATATCTCCTGAACTGGTACATTCTCCAGCTGGAATTTCATTCTTCAGCTGGTGTTTTCTCGAGCTAGCATATCCTTCAGCTCGTACCTTGAATTGGTACAATCTTTAGCTAGAATTCTTCTTCAGCTGGAATTTCTGATCTTTGATGATCAGTTGGCACTTTTGAATTAGTGCCTTGAACTGGTATTTTCTTCAGTTCACAACTATAGACTGAAAAGCTTCACTTGCATACTCTGATGGCAGTTGGTACTTCAATCTTGTCAGTACCTGCATTTTCAGTTTACTTGACTTGCTAACTGATCTAGCAATCAAGCTACAACTTTTTCTCAGCTCTTGCCTGGATTTTTCTTTTCCTTATTCTTTTCTCTCTCTCTCTTTTGTTTTCTCTCTTCTTCTTTTTTTCTTTTCTCTCTTTTCTTATCTTTTTTTTCTTTTTAGATTGATCATTCTCAGGCTTTGATAGCTCAATTTTTTGTTTTGATCAACCTTGGTTGTCTGCTTGATTTCTTTTCAGTTTTTCAAGGCTCTTTTGACATATTTTGACATCTCATCAAAACCCCAGTAAGGAAAACTCTTGATAGTTTTTCCTAACAATTTTCCCCTTTTTGATGATGTCCAAAACATGGCAGCATTGAGCAATGATGGAAAAACTGATTTTAAGAAATTTTAGCTTGTATATAAGAAAACACAATCAAGCAAGAAAATTTTTTATGGCTAAGAAACTGATTGTATAAACTGATTAGATTTCTTTCAATCTACAATAGTTTTTCTTTTTCTTTTTCTTCTTTAGTTTCTAGCTCCTTTTCTTCAGCTGTTGTGCGTCTTCAGCTGTTACCCATCTCCCTTCAGCCTTCATCTCTTTATCTTTTCCACCAATTTCTAGATTTCCCATTTTCTCTAGCGTTTCTCCAAACATCTCCCCAGACTTCTCCTCGAGACTGATGTCTCCCATCTCTGGCATTTCTCCAGACTTCTCCCCAAACTTTTCCCTGACACCTAACTTCTCCCTAGTGCTTTTCTTCTCCAGCAGTTTTGACAACCCTCATCTTTTCTTCTTGAGGTTATACATTCCCCTAAAACTGTGTGGGTTCCCCTAAATCTTATCCTAGAGACTCAAGAATTTTCCATCATTTTTCTCAATCTCCTCATCATTTTCTCCCTTTTTGGCATCATCCAAAAGGGTATGGAGTTGCAGATCAAATGACGATATGGGGATGTGTGGTAGTAAACTGAAGATGGTAGCAAGATTACCTTCATATGAGGAGAGGTATGGCTGTTGTGGTGATGGTGAGGGTAGCTAATTTGATGCCTCTTCTGTTGGCATAAGCTGTCATAAATCTGGGAGTGGAGACTGAACTTAAGGTTCAGTGGGCATAATGGTGAAACTCCTGAGGAGTTCTTCCATTGGAGGTGGGTGGATGAATTCTATTGGAGTGGAGGATGAGTTAGATAGCTCGTTAAAAAGTAGAGGATCTGCGGCTGGAACTCTGTGTTGGATTTGTTGAATCATTGAATCCATGATCTCTAAAATTGTTAGAGATGTCATGTAGGGGTTGTTCATCCAGTTCCGGCTCCAGATGCCTTCTTGACTCCAAAAGTGGCTTCCCTTTCTGGCAAGCAGTTCGAACATGACTGCTTCATCAACTTGGAATCTCCAGAGGTACCATCTAAGATATCATCTTAGTTGATCGAATAGGGAGGAGTCATAACTCTCAATGATGTGGAAACTGCTGAATAGTAGATATTTTGGAGTTTCGTTGAAGTTTTCTTCAATGCCATCCATGGAACTTGTGGCAGCTGGTTGAGAATCAGCTGGCGCAGTTGATTCAGTTGTTATGTCATCTTCTGACATTGGCTGCTTTCCTCAACTGATAAATGTCAGTTCAGTCGGAGTTAAGGTTTCTTCATCAGCAGCTGATGGGCTTCTTGAAACTTTGCCGAAGGGCCTCAGGTTCTTGTTCATTTTGAGAAAGATTGTGGGGAGAAAATCTCTCCTGTCTAGCAACACATTGTAGAGTAGAGGAAGTCGAATTTGATCAATGATGATCATGCTTAGTCGATTGATGAATCCCAGCTTCTCCTTGAATGTGCCCGTTTGATAATCAAACTGAGCCTTATGAACATTTTGGCGTAGTTGTGATAGCACAAATGATGCTCAGTCTACCTTGCATCTATTGTAAATGAGTGCCATCAGGTGAGCATTCGCGATGCTGAAGTAGAGATAGTCTAGATTGCCTCGGAGGCCTGGAGTTGTATGAACTCCGGTCTCAGACTGTCCTTCAGCTACGAGAAGTCGCGATGCTCAACACCTGGTTTCATCCAGTTGCTCCACAATTCTCTCTGGTTATGCATGATTATTGAGTCAGCTTGTGAACCTGTGCCTGGAAGATGGAGGTTTTCCATCATGGTAGCCTTCGTGATGATGATCACATGGTGGTCGACTGATGAAATGATATTGTTTTCACCTGCAATCTGTGAATTTATGTAAAACTTAGCAACAAGCTCTGGAAAGCATCTTCCATTTTCTAGGGATAGAGTGAGAAACTAAAGTAGTTCAGTTTCCTCCGCTGCTTTGACTAGTCGATGAAATTCTTCATCAGATAGTCTCTTCTTTAGAAAGTCCAGGTTTAGAAACTTGTCTCTTTTGATGTTGAGAGCAAGTCTGGCTGGATCAATATATTGAGCGGAGAGTTCCATTCTGCAAAAGTAAGAAAATTTCAGAGAGTAGAATGGAGTAGAGAGAAATAGCTGCAAAGCAATGCAAGGAGAGTTATGGAGATAGATTTGTAATCTTAATCGATTTCTCCTTAGCATATAAAGGAAGCTTTGCATGCATGTGCTATGAGTCGCACTCGAGTACCCTTCAGCTGATCAGTTAATGGATTTGACTGATGCTCAGCTAGTTAAATACAATGAATATCTCAGCCGTCCATATGCTTAGCCTTACTTTGGATCAGCGGGTGAGATTTCATCCATTTGAAAAATAGGGGTAGTTGCCATAAATAGCAAATATTTGCTACAGGATTTTGCTATTTATATCTCTCAATCAATCAACTCACTTTCCACTTTAGTGGTTGATTTTGGTCAGTAGCATTAATGCTAGCTATTTGTGAGAGATCTCCCATTTTGAAAGAATTATATCCGTTGGATTAGGAAAAAATTGCAATAAATCACAACGGTAATAATTTATTTAGAATAAGTTTAAAGAATAAGTAATTCAAAAACTTATCATGTGTCAATTGAGATATAGTCCAACTGATGACTTGGAACTGACCATGTGACAGCTGATCGATCAGTTCTATCGTGTCTTCTGCTTGGTCCCCTTAATTGATTCATCACTGAACTGATGATATCGGTTTCTATACTGCTGGATCAAATCTCAGTCAGTTTTCTATTTTTAATGGAGGGAATTGGATTCTCTTCACTATTTTTCTCAGAGCAGTTTGGTCTTTTCTTATTTGATACTTATCCAGTTTCTTCAGTTGGCTTCTCTGGCCTTGTGTTTCTCACGGATTGACTCCATTGCTTAGCTTCTGCTGAAGTGACCCTTCACCTTCTCTGCAAGTTCCTCTTGTAGGATAACTTAAACTGAACTTCTTGGGAATTTAGTTGAGCGGTTGTCTTCAAGTTTGAAGCTATCAGTGGAGTGACATATCTCTTAAACAAGAGATTTGGTGATGTGGTAGTGTCTTCAACATCATATCCTTGACTCACTGCAACTGGGGTGAGCAGTGGATCTTTGTTTATCTGCTTAGTTGCAGGTTCAATTGGTCAAGGTGGCTCGGCTAATTGGTTTGATAGATTGTCAAAATTGAGTTTTCGACAGGTAAGGCTGGTTGTGCAGTTGGCTGACTGCTGAAATCCTGCTTCTTCTTGAGCCATAATGTCACTTCTCAGTTCGACAAGTAGGGCAGTTGGAGGAGTTTTGTTGGTCAGTCGATGACTCATAATCCTCTGAACTTGCACGATTGTTGGAGGAAATGGATTTAAAGATCCTATCCATTTTAAGCTCCAAACTACTTCTCTTTGCCAAAAACTCATGCCGTGAAAGACAGTGACCAAGAAATGAGACTGGATGGACATTGAATGTCTCCAGTTGTACCAGTAAAAATATCGATGCAGTTGCTTAAAAAGCTCTTGATCTTGCATAGCCACGAATGCAAATTGAGTGAGAAGTAAGTTGGTTACCTCCTTCTGTTTCACCACTGTAGAAAGTGCGAATATTTTCTTCCATCAGTTGGAGAGGAGGGCAAGTGCCCCTGAAGTAATTAGCTCCATAGTCTAGGGTGGCGCCACCGCGTTGGTGTGTTTGGACAAGAGGGGCGCCACGGCGCTAGGGTGGCGCCGCGGCACTGCGGGTGTCTAGGCATTTTGATGCCCGCCCGCGCGGGTGCTTTTTCTCATTTTTTTCTTCAAAATCTTCGAGCCTCCTATTTAGCCAATCGAGCTCAAATATTCGACTTTTCACTTGCCACCTAATTTCCGTAAAATACCTGCTTTATTAATTAAAAGTTCAAGTTTCGTAACACTTGGCACAATCCACCATTAGAGCAATAAATATAAATAAACACATAAAATCAACACCTAACAACATAACATTCTATAAAATAATTTACAAATCATAACAAAATAACTACAATAAAATAACACGTTTAAACACTAAACAACTCCCTCACACTTAGCCTTTTGCTTGTCCTCAAGCAAACAAGAAATTAAAAATATGAATCAAGAAGGAAATACTTGCAAGGCGATCACGTAATTCACAATTTGTATTGTTCCCCCAAAAACATTCATTATCCAAGAATGTGAACACAATATCTAATCAAGTGAATTGCTTGTCCTCTCAAGTCTAGGAAAAACATGATAGCCCAAATTCCATTAAATTACATCCCCACAAATCACATCCACATTTATTAAGAACGAACAATAATAACATAAGGGATTGCAACATAGGACGAGGGTCATTAGGTCTAATCATCGAACTAAACCGAGCTTCCTAATGTGGTTTCCCATACTCATCATGCAACATATGAACAAATTAAAATCACACATGAGAGGAGTAGAATCCGGAGGGCAATCCCATTTATTTAAATAAAATATTTGGGGAGTGGATCAAAATTCACAAGGTAAAACCATAGGGAGGCAATCCCTAATGTCCTTGTGTGGTTTCCCATACTCATAGTTGAATACACCAACTACAGGAGTAGAGACCCTTATTGCCCATTTTATTTTCTTTTTCTATCTTTCGTCCTCTTTTTTTTATATATCAAAAATACAAGGATAAATGATTAAGGGGAGTAATTTTTATGAAAAAGGCTAAGTATGCTTCCCATTCCTTCAAGGACAAAACTCTTCAACACCAATCATCAATATGCGGATCACATTCAAAGATAATTCATGTTCAAGAGTGAAACCACGAAACAATTCATTCATTTATGATCGTCTTGAAAATAATTCCTTAAAGATTCATATCAACAATTGTTCATATTCGGCCATCGGGCAAAACAAGACACTAAGTGGGAGAACCACAACATACCTATATAACTAGAACAACTAGCATTAATATCAAAATCAACATAAGCAACACAATAACTTAAAATAAGAACTTCACATGAACAATAAAATCCACAACATAACATAAACATAACGAGCTCATCCCCCACACTTAAAGCATGCATTGTCCTCAATGTATGAAAATAAAATGCAATAGGAGTAAAGGGGAAATGAGAACATCACAATGTATAGAAGACCGGAAACAGGCGCTGGTTCCTACAAAACAATATGACAAATACGACCAATGACCAACAAAAGAGTAAACTGAAAACACTAAAACACACACACGAACACGAAAATAGACAGGAAAACACAAAAGAACTTCACTACTGCAGTGGATCATAAGGTGGTGGATTGAGAGTAGTGGTGAGCGGCGTGGTGGCTGGAAGGAGATGGCACGCGGGCGCGGAGTGAAGACGCGGATGCGGTGATGAGGATGGAGACGTGTGTGCATGACGTGGAGAGGGAGTTTGCTTCAGCTGCAATTTGTGAAGATTTGATTGGTGGAAGAGGAGGGAGGAGCTTTGGGACGGATGGAGGGAAGGAGGGAGTCACAAGAGCAGTGCAAGAGACGAGTGAAATTAGGGTTCCATGAGTGATCCCCTTATAAAGGGAGACGGGTGCGCGACTGCGGGATGGTGCGCGGTTGCGGCTTTGTACTCAGCCAAAATTCACCTCCTTGCTCCATTACACTCCATCCTTTGCCCCTATGAAACAAACACCAAAAACAAAAAGAAACAAACACCTAAAAATAAGAAAACCATGGGTTGCCTCTCATGCAGCACTCATTTTAACGTCTCGAGCTAAACATAGCCTCAGTTAGAGGTTATGGGGGTTAGTGGAGTGCGATGACTTTGTGCCCCTTGACTTGGATGGAGCATTTCGTCCATGGGCTGAAAAGCTCGAGTGCTCCACAAGAAAATGCTTCTTCAGTCATCGACTCCCTACTCTCTTTAGACATTGATTTGCCCGGGAACAACCTCTTGCGGGTATTGGGTACAAGCTTTTGAAGCTCTTGGGCAACCTTCTTCCTCGAAGTGCATTTATTAGGGACTTTCTTCACTTTTTCCCTCTCAATTTCCTTGCACTCGCTTTCCGAGCTTCCTTCCTGCACAAAAACTTCTTCGGGCCCGGCATCAATAGCATCAAGGGAAGAGCAATTTTTGATTATGGGGTTAGCATGCATAAGAGGATCAAACATAGAGAAAGATACAGTTTCTCCAAAAATAGACATTTTCAATGTTCTATTTTTAACATCAATGAGGGTATTTGTGGTAGCCATGAAAGATCTACCCAAAAGTAATGTATATTCTTTCTCATTTTCTTGGACTTCCCCTACGTCTAAGACAACAAAGTCAACGGGGACTATCAACCCACCTACTCTCACAAGGATATCCTCAATAATTCCCTTGGGATATCTAATAGATTTATCAGCAAATTGTAGACACATTGCAGTGGGTTTCAAGTTCCCTAACTCTAGTTGCTTAAATAAGGAGTAAGACACCAAGTTTATTCCTGCTCCCAAATCTAACATCCCACACACTTCCTTACCATTCCCCAAAGTAAGTTAAAGAGTAAAACCACCTGGATCACAGAGCTTTGGCGGTAGTTGTTGTTGTAGAATCGCGCTTGCCACTTCGGACACCACAATCTTCTCATCCTCCCCAAACTTCCTCTTCTTGGAAGATAGTTCCTTGAAGAACTTGACATAGGTTGGTACATTGCGAATGACATCAAGGAGTGGAAGGTTGACGTTCACCTTTGATAGGAGCTTGTAGAACTCTTGAAATTGGGTGTCTTGCTTCTCATTCTTCAACCGGCTTGGAAATGAAATTGGAGGATTGTAGGAATTGGTGCCCTTGTGGAGTGTGGGCTTCTTTACTTCTTCATTTTCTTTTTCGGGCTCCTTTTGTTGATGTTAAGGAGGATCATGTTCTTTTTCAAAGGTAACTTTCTTCAAGTTGGGCTCTCCAACCTTGTTCTCCTCAAGGCCGCTACTTTTGAGCACAATTATAGCGTGCACTTGCTCAGGCTGGCTTGGCAATTTTCCGCTCTTTAGCCACTTGGACAGGTCATTTACTGTATCTGCAACTTGGCCTACTTGGACTTCAATCCGCTTAACAAAGGCTTCCACGGACTCGAATCTTTGCTGAGTGGCCTGCATGAAGGCTTGTAGTGTTTCTTCTAAGGGCGGCCTTGTGGAATGGTTTGGTTGGGCCGGATATTGTTGCGGCCTCAGATAAGCTGGAACTTGGCTACCTCCGGCTTGTTGAGGTAGAGGTGGTTGTTATGGTGGTTGAGGTGGTTGTTGAGGTTGTCTCCAAGAGAAATTTGGATGATTTCTCCACCCCGGATTGTATGATTGAGAGTATGGGTTGTAAGGTTGGCGTGGTTGGAATCCTTGAAGGACATGAACTTGCTCTTGAAAAGCGTTAAAATGAGCTTCTTCACTTAATTCTGGCTCGATCGACTTTTGGCACAGGTTGACCCCATGGCCATACTCTCCACAAATCCCACAAGTCTCAACGGTCATCGCTTGTTGGGGTGGTCTCTCGGAGGTTCGAAGCATCTCTACTTGTCTTGTCAACTCGGCAAGTTGTTTCGTCACATCATAACTAGGGTTGGCTTCATTGACATAAGCTCTCTTCCTCCTAGCACTCTTTTGTTGAGAAGTCGTGGCCATTGTCTCATAGATATTTAAGACTTCTTCGGCAGTCCGCCTCCAATGTCTCCTCCCGAAGCATTATCCACCATGTATTGAAAATTTTGAGAAAGCCCGTCGTAGAAGAATTGATTGAGCAACTCGGGTGCGAGATGGCGGTGCATGCATTGTTGTTGGAGACCTCGAAATCGATCCCAAGCTTCATGAAATGCTTCACCTGGAGATTGGGTAAAGGTAACAATTTGAGCTCTCAAATCTTGGGTCTTTTGATTGGAGTAGTACTTGGCCATAAACTTCTCGTAGACGGTATCCCAATTGGCCAATGAATTGGCCGGAAGAGACATGAACCATGTCTTGGATCGATACTTCAAGGTGTAAGGGAAACACCTCATCTTCAATTGATCTTCGTTCAAACCTTGTAGAGGAAAGGTTTGAACAACAACATAGAACTCACGGATGAAGTTCAAAGCATCTTCGGCCGGCATCCCATAGAATGAGGGAAGTTGGCTAAAATGACTGTTCTTCAACTCATAGTTCCTTGCGGCTTCATCAAGAACTATGCAAGAAGTCGACGCCCCAATCACAGGACGAGCAAAGTCTCTCATATTCCTAGCCGCATTGGCATTGGCATTATCGGGGTTATTGAGGGGATTAGCTTCCATCTCTCTTTCCCACTCGAACACGTTGAATCTTCTTGGTCGATGGATGTTTTCAAACACGGGGGCTAGTCTCTGATTGAGGCTTCTCCTCCCTAGCATACACAACCAAAAACAAAACGGAGGTCACACGTAACTTGCGGAAAGAGATATGAAAGCCAACACAAGAACATAAATACAAAAGCAAATTTAAACAATCAACGCAAACACAACACTTAAACAAGAAAGATTTTACGATCACAAAATACACAAAAGCAATTATAGCACCAAAAAGACAATAAACCTAAAGCCTTCCCCGGTAATGGTGCCAAAATTTGTTTCGCGATCCAAATTTACTATTTATAATTCCGGTTTATGCTTAACAAGACAACTACTGAGGACCGCACCCGCAATTTGACGGGGTCAATTATAGACGTGATGAGCTAACCCGAGTCGATCTCACAAGGAACGCTTAGTGTGAGGAATTGTCTAAGGGACTATGCATGCAACATGCTCAAAAAATTAAAATAAATCCTAAACATTCTAAACATGGGATTGATGATTATTTAACATAAGAATTGAAATTAGCAAATAAGCAAGATAATGCAAATGATAACAATAAAAACAAGATTCAGGAAAATAGAATGATAAAGGTATTAGGGTGTAGATTCTCTCAATGGTTTATCACTATGCCTTGTTCAAGTTGGTAATGCTAATCTTACTCATACAATAGACCCTCTCAATTGGTTTAACTTCAATTACTGTCACCGTCTATCCATTAAACCTCTTTTAGCTATATCATACAAGTAAGATTAACATATTAGGCTTAGGAACCCCATCCACTTAATGCCGAACGAACCAATTTTAGGATTTAGAATCACAATCAAGACTCCTCTAAATCCTAACAATACTTAAGTAGTGATCAAGTACTCTCACATGAAAAGGCACGATTCCCACAACAACAACCAACAAGAATAAGCATAGATCAAAACCACATCGATCCTCTACCCCCTAATCGAGGGATTAGCCACTAAACATGCTTAAAACAACACAAATACCATAGAAGATTGTCATCTCATAAATTAAATGAAAATAACATAAACTTCTACAATATTAGATATCCTTCAAGATTTTGGGACAAACCCCCACAAATCATCCAAGAAATATAAAGAAAATACAAAAGGGAAACCTCCTAACGAGCGTAGCTTCTGCGGATGGCTCGAAGTAAGTTTCTTCTCATGTCTCCCTCGTCTTACTTGGCTTGGTTCCCTCCTTTTTCCTTTTGATGGGAAAAGGTGAGAGAAAAGGTGATGGGAAATTCTATATGAAAGGCATTAAATGAGAAGGATTTGAGGGGATTTGGTGAGAGCAAAAGACCACTCTAGCAAAATTAGAAAATGATAACCTATAAATCTACTAATTTCAAATGGCTAAAAGGTCCTTTATTGAATTTAAGTACAATAGAAAGAGAGTGCAGAATAGTGGAATGGAGTGGCAATACACGAGAACGGAATGAAAACTGGGCCCGAGGGCGTGCGCCAGCGGGGTGCAGCGCCACGGCACTAAGGCTAGGTAGTGAGGGAGTGCCATGGCATTAGGGGTGCGCCGCGGCGCTGGTGCTAGTGGAGAGGAGAGGGGGCGCCGTAGCGCTAGGGTGGCGCCGCGGCGCTGGTGTGTTTGGCCAAGAGGGGCGCTGCGGCGCTAGGGTGGCGTCGCGGCGCTGCGGGTGTCTCGGCATTTTGATGCCCGCCCACGCTCCCTAGCCTGCCCGCGCGGGTGCTTTTTTTCATTTTTTTCTTCAAAATCTTCGAGCCTCCTATTTAGCCAATCAATCTCAAATATTTGACTTTCCACTTGCCATCTAATTTTCGTAAAATACCTGCTTTTATAATTAAAAGCTCAAGTTTCGCAACACTTGGCACAATCCACCATTAGAGTAATAAATATAAATAAACACATAAAATCAACACCCTAACAACATAACATTCTATAAAATAATTTACAAATCATAACAAAATAACTACAATAAAATAACACGTTTAAACACTAAATAAATACCGATGAAGTTGCTTAAAAAGCTCTTGATCTTGCTTAGCCACGAATGCAAATTGAGTGAGAAGTAAGTTGGTTACCTCCTTCTATGCACTCTTGGTTGCCTATTCACCAATGTAGAAAGTGCGAATATTTTCTTCCATCAGTTGGAGAAGAGGGCAAGTGCCCCTGAAGTAATTAGCTCCATAGTCTAGATGAAGTAGTCCGATGAATGGAATAAGCTCACCTGGATCGGTACAAACTTTCAAATCAGCTGACGATCCATTCTTTGAGATTAGTGATGAAATGACATTGGCAATTGAGTTGCTTGAGATTGTGGCACTTGTCTTGGCCTTAGTCCTTCTTTTCTTTTTGAGTGACTAAAGATGAATGCTTCATTTCTTGGGAATCCAGTCAGAGACAAGGACTAGTAAAGCATTATCATTTGGCAGCTTCAAGATGTCTTCAATTATCTTGCTTATCCTGAGAACGAGTCCCACCATAGACTCAAACTTCTTTGTTCTCTTTGAGTTAGAGGCCTTGAGGACTTGCTGTTTGATCTGAGAATACAAACTCTTCCCAGTTTATTTTTCTTCTTTCAGCTAGGTGAATCATCACCTTGTACCTCTCTTAGGTAAGCTAGCTCAGGCTTCCAATTGCTCCAAACATCATCTTGTTTGTGATGTCAAGCAGAACTCCATACTCTTGCTTCAAATCAGTTTTAGTTGTGGTAAAACTGAATGCTTTGCTGCAGGTGGAGGCTTTCTACTTTCTCCAGTATGGTTCAACTGCTTCACTCAATTCTTGAACTGTTGCTCCTTGCCTTGGAAGTTAAAATACTTGAGCAGCTGTTTCTTCAGTTATCTTGATCAATTGGCCTTGGATAACTGATAATATTTCCTTACCATTTGCACTTACTCGTGCTTGAAGATGAAATTCACATACAAAGTTTTGTCTAAAGAACCTTGGTGGTGTTTCCAGGTAATAGAGAATTCATATATTGTGAAGACCAAAAAGCAGGTTTGGGCTGTTTGATTCATGGAGAATTTCCTGGAAACTTCTTCCTTTCAAGGAATTTATCTCTCAACATCTAATTTTTGAAAGAACTTGGGGAACTGAGGAATTCTGCCATTGAAGAAGTTTGGCTAGAATTTTCTGGTTGAGAGAGAGTTGAAAAGTGAAGAAACTTTTCTTGAATGATTTGAGAATGTGTGTGTCTCTTCTAGCAAAAGGACTAGATCTGTATAGATTTATGAGTAATGAATGATACTCATAAATTTTTGAAAAACAATGTCCTCTGCTTTTGCTTTTGGCCTTAAATGCCCGTTGTCAGGGATTCAATGGTAAGAAATTCAAAAGGACTAGCTGACATGGCATTTTATCAATAAAATAAATATTTTATTGACCAAAAATATTAATAGACTAAGTTACAATAAGAACACTTAGAGATCCTAATCAACTGTGCTTGATCAGTCTCTAATCCTCCTTGTGCTCAGTCTTCTGTCTTTTAGCAGCTGGCTCACCAGTTTTGTCACTGCTTAACGGTTCTGCTTCAGCTTGCTGAGCTCCTACTTGTGCTTGCAGCTCCTTGATGAGCTCATTGTGCAGCTTGAGTTGCTGCTGAATGCTGCGAAATAGTTCTTCATAATGAACTATGCACTAAGCAGTAAAGCTTTTTAGTTGCTCTTGGAACTGAACTACAACAGTTGTATCTTCATGGAGAATTAGAGTATCATCATTAAATAAAAGTTCATCACCTCGTGATGTGACTTCATATCTATCTTCAGTTCCATTTAGCTCTTCACAGGGAATTATCCTGGACTGTTCAAGATTTCACAGACTTTCAGTTTCTCAATAGCTCTTCTCAAGTGGTGCTGTGGGCTGCGATCCTAGCTGATTTGGATTCACATATACCACCATGGCTAGTGAACCCTTATAGCCTTGTTGTTGCTCTTTTAACTGATCTGTCATATTTTCCAAAGTTGACTTCTCATCAACTTGATCAATTGGAATTTCTTCTGTGATTGGCTCATCAGTGGCTTGAGTAGTTGATACTCCTACTGAGGGATCGAACTGGGAGATTAGCTTGACAAGTGCGGCAAGCGGCATTTGAAGATCTGCCTCATCCTCAGTTTCCTTAGTCACTTGAGCCTTCTCAGTTGGCTCACCAATTGGAGCAGTTTGGGACTCATGTTGTCCCTCAGTTTGCTCAGCTTGCTCGATTGGCCCTTCAGTTTGACCCTCAGCTAGTTGAACTGGTGATCTGAGCATCTCTTAGAACTCCAAGTCAGTTGTATACTTGTGAGTTCCTTCATTAATTACCGATTGGTTGTCAGGGAAGTCTGTAATGAGGTCGATTACAAGTTTATCAGCTTGAGGAGATTCCTCGAATCTGAGCTATATTGAGACTTGATGAATTACAGTAGATCTGGATGTAGAGGCCTCAGTTGTTGATATCTGATTATGGCCTTGTTGATTTTGTCTTTGAATTTCTTCAGTAATTTGTTGTCGTTGTTGCACTCTGATCTTGTAGACCTCATTTAACACCCAGTATTGATGCACTTGGGGATTATTCTAGAGCTCTTGTTTTTCTTGGGTTTACAGCTATGGCAGTTCAATACCGGCCCAATTGAGTAAATCATTCATTACTTCAGCCAGTGTTTGCTCTGCTGGATTCGAGTGACATCTTCGGAGATCTAGCATTCTCCTCACATTATCTATTGGATTTTGTTCAGAAATTCCTTGTCTTGCCCACTGTATACTCCACTTTTCTTCCCTTCTCCAAAAACTCATCCCATGTAGGGCTGTTAGAAGAAAATGAGTTTCTGAGTTAAGACAGTGTCTCCATAGATACCAATTGCAGTACCTTGTAAAGGCTTTGAGCGGTGCTTCTAAATCAGCAACAAATTCTTAAAAGTTCTTTGTTATGAATTCTGCAACATCTTTGTCAGCTCTTTGCTTTGCTGCTACAGCTTTTAATCGAGTTTTTCTATTTTCAATTGTCCTATCCATTGGAGGATAAGTCACTCTGAAGTAATCAGCTTCAGAGTTTCTTGGATGAACTCCTCCATATAGTATTATCGAGTCTTCAGATGGTGCCATATCAAATACTTTGACACTGAAAGGAGGCAGTTCTGGTAGAGGCAGTGGTCCTGCTCTTTTCTTCCTCTCTTTATCCTCCTTTTTGGAGTTTCTAGCTCCATTCTTGATTTGAGTTGATCTCATCGTGGTTTTCTTTGAGTGATGAGATTTGTGGGCTTTAATGGATTCAGAGCTGCCTATATTAGGACCAACCTGCTGTAGGGGCTGAGCTTAAATTGGTGTCCCTATCAAGCGACAGATTGGTATGTGATCTTCAGAATTAGAGTTGCTCTAATGAGGTTCTGTAACAACCTTCTTCTCATTCCCTTTTCTCCTAGTTGTTTCTTCAGTCTTGTCTGAATCTTTGAGACTTAATGCTTTTGGTTCTTGCTGTTCATTGATGGTTATCGGTATATAATCAGCCTTCTCTTTTGATAATGTGTTAGTTTCGATTGACATGAAACTGAGTTTTTCTTCGAGCAGTTTGTTGATTCTACAAGGAAAGCACATGTTCTGGTTGAACATTTTGTCACTCCAGTTGTCTTCAACAATATCTACATACTTCTTAATTTGATCATAGAAGTACTAAGCCCAGTTGACTTTGATTTCCTGAAATATCACCCAACACACTTTGTATTTTGCTACAGATATTTCAGAATGACTTCATGTAATCCCAACAATTATTCTTGTTGAAACTAATGCTAGGATTTTATATTTTTCTTGGAAGCACGAGATAGGAGTGGTCCTTTTGAAGGCTTCATGACAATCAGTCTTCTTCCAACTATTGTGGACTTCCTGTAGATTGACGTCTATCTCTTCCAATCTTATGCCTTCAGTTGGAAGATGAAATATCCTTCTCAGCAATTCTGGAGTGATTTTCAGTTCTACTCATTTAACTTCAGTTGTGATTTTATCACTGTGTGCCTTTGAGTTTAGATAAAACTTACAGACGGGTTCTAGATAGATCTTATTGGGAGCAACTCCGGTGAACTCTCGTAATCCAACTTGATTGATCTTGGTGATAATGAAATCACATAGAGGAGAGTTTGAACACTTTTCTCTGAAGGCAGTTTCATCTAGAAACTTTTCTCTGTATAGACTCACTTGGAATCTATGAGATGATTCTCCGATTGCCCTAAAATTGAACTTTCGTCGAGCAGTTTGTGCGCTTTTCTTGGCCATGGTAATTTTGTGGGGATTTTAACTGAGGGATTTGATTAATGGCTGAGTTATCTGACAAAGTTCTTCAACTGGTATTTGGGGATTTAGGTTTTCTGGGTTTGTGAAGAGTGAGACGGGATTTTGACTCTTAATTCAATAGGGTAATTTTTGTAGATTCAGCTATCTGTTGTGAATCAACGCTTGAGATGATTTGACATGTCATTTTACCATTCACATAAGAGAAGTAAATCTGAACTTATCTGTTCAAGTCTCTCTCTTCTGAGCTTCCGTGTGGCTTTGAGTTGCTGATGTCATCAGATGACTCGACTGTATCTGGCAATCTCCAGTTGGTTTGATCAGTTTCAACTGAGATGTCTTTTCAGTTCAGTTCTTTCTTCAGCTTAGATGGCTTCCAGCTCTTCCTTCAGTTCAGCTACTTGTTTCAGCTGACCATGAGCTGTTTTTCCAGTTTGAACTGATTGAACTTTTGATCAGTTCCAGTTCTTTTGACTTCTCAGCTTCGACGTCTCTCATCAGTTTGCAAGTTTTTCAGTTGCAACTTCTCCTCATTTCTTCTCATCAGTTGAGGTTGCCTTTTGCATTCTCTCGATCAGTTGACCATCTTTATCTTCTGAAGCTAGTTCTAATAACCCCAGTTGGATGTATAGCTCCACGAATCTTGCTTCTGGTAATGGCTTTGTGAAGATGTCAGCTATCTGCCTCTCTGTATTGACATATTGGATGCATAAGTCTTTCTTCTCAATGTGATCTCTGATGAAGTGGTGTCTGATATCAATGTGCTTCGTTCTTGAATGCAAAACTGGATTTTGAGAAATCGAAATAGCACTATTGTTGTCACAGAAGATAAGTACTTCGTCAGTTTTGACCTTATAATCCTTCAACTACTGCTTCATCCAAAGTATCTATGCACAACAGCTTCCAGTAGCTACATACTCCACTTTAGTTGTTGACGTTGCAACTGAGTGCTGCTTCTTGCTGAACCAGGATATCAGTTTGTGACCAAAAAATGACATGTTTTACCGGTACTCTTCATGTCAATCTTACATCCACCGAAGTCTGAGTCTGAATATCCAGTTAAACTCAAGTTGTCATCTTTGGGATACCATAATCCAAGATTTATGGTTCCTCTAAGGTACTTGATGATCCTCTTTGCTGCTTCGAGATGACTCTTCTTCAGATTGGCTTGGAATCGTGCACATAAGCCGACTGAATATGAAATGTCTAGTCGACTGGCAGTTAGGTAGAAACGCGAACCAATGATACCACTGTAGTAAGTTTGGCTAACTGATTCTCTTTCTTCATCGAGAGTCAGTTGAACTGATGTATTCATGAGAATCTTGATAGTTTTTCCCTTATCAGTTCCAAACTTCTTGACTAGCTCCTTTGTGTACTTGGCTTGGCTGATGAATATCTCATCCTTGAGCTGCTTCACTTGGAGTCCTAGAAAGAACGTCATTTCTCCCATCATGCTCATTTCAAATTTGCTCTGTATCAGTTGTACAAAACGAGTGCATAGATCTTTGCTCTTTGATCCAAATATTATGTTATCCACATAAATTTGAACCATTAAGATCTCAGATGATCGTTCTATTCTGAATAGAGTTCAATCAATGACTCCTTTTTGAAACCCATTCTTCACTAATAATGTTGTGAGGGTTTCATACCAGGCTCGGCGTGCTTATTTCAGCCCATAGAGTGTTTTCTTCAGTTTGAAGACTTGATCTCTAATTTCAAATCCAGGAGATTACTCGACGTACATGTCTTCCTTGAGCTTCCATTGTAGAAAAGCACTTTTCACATCCATTTGATAGACTGTGAAGTTGTTGTGAGTTGCATAGGCGAGGAACAATCTGATTACTTCCAATCTTCCAACTAATGTAAATGTCTCATCTAAGTCGATCCCTTCACTTTGAGAGTATCTCTTAGCTATCAGTCTTGCTTTGTTCCTTGTGATGATGTCTTACTTATCCAGTTTGTTGTGAAAAAACCCACTTTGTTCCAATGACTTTCTGAGTTTTTGGCATGTCGATAAGAAACCATACAATGTTTCTTGTGAACTGGTTCAGCTCTTTTTGTATGGCTATGATCCAGTCTGAGTCTTCAAGTGCTTCCTTGATGTTCATCAGTTCAGTTTGAGATAAGAAGCATGTGAAGAGAGCATGCTCTGTTGAACTTCTAGTCTGAACACGACTTCTTAGATCTCCAACTATCTTGTCAGCTAGGTTGCTTCTGAGCTATTTGGGTAGGCTCTCTTCAGCTGGGTTTTCAGTTAGATATTCAGCATTAACATCAGTCGATGTCTTTTCTTCAGTTTGCTATTCATCTTCATCAGTTCTTCCCTCTACTTCAGTTGTGTGGTTGATGGTCTTAGCACGAGTTGTCTCTTCATCATCTTGATTTCCTTCAGCTGTGTCTTCAGCTGGCCTTGTGCTGGATATGTTGTCTTCATCTTTTAGTCCAGCTTCAAACTCTTCTAGAACTGTGTGATTCACATAGTCCTACGAGTTATCAGTTTTGCTAGGTAGTACTTGAATTGATGCATTAGTTGTTTCTTTATTCCTGTACTCATTGGCAAACTCATCAAAAACAACATGACATGTTATTTCCATAATAAGTGTTCATTTATTAAACACCATGTAAGCTTGTGCATGAGGGGAATTGTAGCCAAGAAAGATTCCCTCATCAGCTTTGGCACTGAAAGTCTTCAGTTGACTCTTGCCATTATTGTGAATATAACATTTATAGCCAAATACTTTAAAGTATGAGATAGATGGCTTACGACCCTTATATAGTTCATAAGGTGTCTTGTCATGTGAACTGATGATGGCGCTTCTGTTTTGAGTATGGCACGATGTGTTGACTGCTTCTGCCTAGTAACCTTCTGCTATGTTGGCATCATCTATCATTGCTCGAGCTGCTTCCTTAAGAGTGCGGTTTCTTCATTCAGCTACACCATTTTGCTGTGGAGTTCTGGCAGCTGAGTGCTCGTGAGTTATTCCCAATTCATTGAGAAAACTAATGATCTGCTGGTTTACGAATTCAGTTCCATTGTCTAAACGGATTCGTTGAACTGATCTTTCTCTTTCAGTTTGCAGTCTTCTGATCATCACTGATAGCCTGAAGTAGGTTTCATCCTTGCTTCTGAGAAACTCTACCCATGTATATCTTGAAAAGTCATCGACTACTACTAATGCGAATCTTTTTCCTTTGGGAGTTGGTGGTCTGACTGACCCAAATAGATCCATGTGTAGCAGTTGAAGGGGAGTAGTTGTCCTTAGAGGATGACTTCAATTTTTGAATGACGACCTCATTTACTTCCATTTCTGCCATGGCCCGCAAACGCCAGTTTTCTTGAAGATCTCCTTGGAAATCCCATCAACTAGCTCCTTCTTGGCTAAGTGGTTGATGGTTTTGAAATTAAGGTGATTTAGTCATCGATGCCATAGCCAGCTTGCCTCAGTTGAGCCTTTTGAAAGAAAGCAAGCTTCTACATAGCCTGTTGACCAGTCAACAACATACATGTTGCCTTTTCTTACTCTAGTTAGGAAGATTGCACCAGTTGACTTATCTCGTATGTCGCATGAGCTTCGACTGAAATCAACTGTATATCCATTGTCACATAGCTGACTAATGCTGAGTAGTTTGTGCTTCAGTCCTTCTACATGGGAGACTCCATTAACTATCACATTTCCTTTGATCATGAACCATTCTCCTATAGTTCGGCTTATGGAGTTGTCCCCGAATGTGACTAATGGCCCTTTTATTTCCTTGTAACATTCAAGATTCTCTTTGTCTTCCGTCATGTGTTTTGAGCACCTGCTATCAAGGTACCAAACCTCTTTGGTCCTCTTCTTCGATTGAATGTCCTTTTCCTGCAAGAGAGACGTTAATTTTTAGATACCCGCATAATATCGGGTCCTATTTGGTTAAGCAAGTATTTGGGGATCCATATCTGCCAAAATTTTGGCTTGTTAACTGAGAAAGAGCTCTTAGACTTTGAACGTCTGATCAGTTTCGATTTCATCTCAACTCTTCTTCTCTGAGTTGAATCAGTTGACTTGTGTCTGCGATGAGAGTTAGGATAGAATACTTCAACTAGTACTCTCTTGTCTTCAGGTCTTGGTGATCTTGATCTTAGCCAATTTCTCTTGACACCTTGAGCTCTATTGCTCTTATGATGTGGCCAGTTTGCAAACCAGTTGTAGTTAGAGTTGATCAGTGGTTCATCTTTTAAATCCAAGTACTCACTGTACTGAGTTGCAAGATCAGTTGAAGTGAAATTCTCCAAGGGAGTCTGACCATGTTGATGTGCTCGATATAATCTGGTGTGCACGTTTCTTTTGGAGTCAACATCTTTCCCTAGTTGACTTGTTGATGGTCTATGAAGATAGGCTGGTGGTGCAGTTCTCACATGAACTGATGCCCTATCTTGATAAGACTGAGGTCTGAACTGAGTATTTCTCCTTACTTCAGTTGGCCTTTCAGTTCTATTCACGGGTGGCCTATACTGAGCTTCAGGCCTTGGGTGAACTTGTGCTCTTTCTTGAACTGATGGTCTCTAGTGAGTTGGAGGTCTTGGTTTGGATAATGACCTCTGCTGGTAGGTGGGTTGCCTAGACTGAGCTGGTGGCCTTTGCTGATAGGCAGGGTACCTAAACTGAGCTGGTGGCCTTTGTCGCTGAAGAACTGAAGGCTTTGACTGAAAAGAGCCTTCCAGTTGAACTGGTGCTTTCAGTTGAGAGGATTTGTTAGACCGCTTCGACTGATCTTGAGGGATTTTCAGTGTTTCTTTGCCTTTGGTCGTCTCAACTGGCTGGGTTGGTGCAGGTCTAACAAAACCAGGTAGAGCCTCTTTTTGACTGGTCTGTGTAGCTGCCTTTCCTTTTTCTGCGGCAGTGAATCTGTTGTATTCTAACCCTGGACTACCAGTTTCTACTCTTTGATAGCTTAAAATCTCATCAAGAGTTTGAGATCTCTTTTTGAATTAAGAGATACTTCTTCTCTCTCAAGGATCTCTTGCTTGAGTTTCTCATTCTCAACTTCTAGCTCATCAATTTTCAGCTTTAATTTTTCACATTCAGCTAACTGAGTTTTAAGAAATTCAACTCTATCATGATTACTTCTTGTACTTGCTTTGACAAACACTGTCTTGGATTGTCCACCATTATATCCAAGACCTGGATTACTCTTTCCAGAATGTCTGGGGGTAGTGAGAATCTGATCAAGATTCTTAGATTCACTGTTCAGCATGTTGACATTCCTTTTGATGGACTTCAGTTCTGCAGACAGCTCTTCAATCTCCTTCTTCTGCTGTTGGATTATGACCTTCTATTCTCCATCAGATCTTACCAATTCCTCATTTTCTTTGAGAAGATCCTTGTTGTGAGATTGTAGAGTTTTGTTGATCTCAGCAACTTCAAGCCATTTTTCATACATCTCCTTGTATGTTTGAAAAAACTCTTCATGGCTGAAGTCTTGATTGTCTGAGTCTTCATCTTCTGCAAGTTTGAAAGGATCCTAGAACTCTGAGACTTTTGCTGTAAAAGCATAGGTCTCTTCTTCTGATTCACTGCTAATTTCTTCAGAATCATTATCACTAAGAGAGGCATTGTAATTCTTCTTATTCTTCTTCAGAGTATTAGCACATTCAGCTTAGATGTGTCCAAAACCATCACACTCTCTACACTAAATTCTTCTCTTTGTATTTGAAGGTAGAAACTCTTTCTGCTCACTGTTAGAGTTTCTATCTTGCTGAGGATTACCAGAAGATTGTCTTATGTTTCTAGACCTTCTGGAAGACTGCTTATTTACTTTTTTTAACATTCGACTGAAGTTCTTGGTAATAAGGATCATATTGTTCATTTTATCTGAATCAAGTACAAGTTTTTATTTCTGTACATGTTCAGGTACATCCTTAGAGACTTCGGTTTTAAGAGAAATACCTCTCTTCCTTGAGCTACTATCTTCATCCTCCAGATTCATCTCAAATGTCCTTAACGACCCCATCAGTTCATCCAGCCTCATACTCTTGATGTCCTTAGCTTCTTCAATTGCAGCAACTTTGTAGGCAAACTTCTTTGGAAGAGATCTGAGAACCTTTCTCACAAGCTTCTCATTGCTGATAGGTTCTCCGAGAGCAAAACTCTCATTTGATATGCTTCTCAGTCTGGCATTAAACTCACCAATGGATTCAGATTCTTCCATCCTGAGGCTTTCAAATTTTAAAGTCAGATTCTGAAGTCTTGACAGCCTCATAGAACTGGTTCCTTCAAAGGTGGTTTCTAGAATATCCCGTGCAGCTTTTACCGTCTCACAAGTTAAGATTAGACTGAATGTCTCAAGATCCACTGCAGAGAATATTGCATTGAGAGTTTTGGAGTTGACATTGTACTAGTTCTTCTGCGGCACAGTCCACTCTCCTTCTTCAATCTCCACATGTTTTTCTTCATTGGCAACAGTTGGCTTTTCTCATCCTTCAGTGACACTCTTCCATGCGAGTTCATCAATCAATCTCAGAAATGCCCCTCATCCTTGCTTTTCAGTAAGGATAATTGTTGCCTTCTAGCAATGGTGGTCTGACAGTAGATCCTCCTTCTTTGATTGCACTTATAACTGAATTGCAACCAAAACCTTCACGCAGTTATGTACTTTTCATGACTCTTTTCGCACTAAAAATCAAAGGCGACCCGCTCTGATACTAATTGAAGTTACATAAACTGTGTGATCATGTTCATAATCATGTACGTGTACATCGTTGTGAACATTCAAGGTCAAAATATATAAATTGAAAGCAAATAAAAAGCACGAGGTTGATAACCCTGTTCGATCAACTGATCTACATCAGGGAGACTTCACAAGTCCGTGAGAAATAGTTTACTACTCCGTTGAATGGTTACAAAGACTATTACACGAAGACTTCCATCACTCGACCCTTTTCCTACCCAATTCAACATCTTTCACTAAAATGAATCGTGAGCTCCCCTCACAACCTAGAATCTCTCTAGTTCCCATAGAAAATCTCTCCCGAGACTCCTCTAAGTGTGTATAAAAGTGAGTTTCAAACACAGACTAGAAACACAATGATCACGCGGATTAAACCTAGTTTACCCGAATACTATATGCTTCGAATATGAAGTATTTTGGACTTTCTACCTTTTGTGTATTCGTAAAACTTGTGTCATCTCAACTAGTCTAATTCCCAGGCTATTTATAAACAACAAATATAGCCTTAACAAGGTAATCAGAAGTCCTACTTTGACTAGGATTCAACAAGGAAACTTTTTCCTTAATTAAATTGGACTTTTCTAGTTTAGATGTCTTCCTTGAATAGAACTCCACATTTCCTTCTTTGATCTTCATCATGAACAAGGCAGCTTCTATTCTGAAATGTCTATCTTGAATCTGCAGCACCAACTCTTTGATTCCAGCATGATACGTCTCTTGTAAACTCTCTGGACAACCATGTACATGATTATGTTCACTAACATGATTAAGTACATGTCTTGATGTTCAATCAGATTGGCAGCGGAATGTTCACAGTAATGTTCAAAACATGTTATTCGAACATGAATAACCAAAACTTTTTTGTGTTCTTTTGCCATATTGTCATACAGAGTATGACAATCTCGAACACTTAAGTGCTGATAGCACTAACATATATATATATATATAAAGGTTTAATGAGTTATATTCATGCATCTTGATTCACGTTTATTTCCGCCTATGAAGAGGCTTGAGCATGTTGATTCTATTTAATCGCTTTGACCTATGAATGGGTCCTTAATTTTTGGTATCTGATCATTTAGCCTTATCCCATTCATTGCATTTTGCAAAGTATAACTCCTCTTGATCAAGTGATTTTGAGAATTATCATCTATCTTTCGAAAGCATGTCCCTATTCGTAAATCTTTATTTGTTAATCTTCCGCTTATTGTATTAATCCCTCAAATAACACCCCGTCCCCATTAATTAATCCCCCATCGGGACTGGGCTGTTATAGTAATTGTTAGCAAAATATGCTTATGTTTATAGCAAATTATGTATCTATCTATAACAAATTATTCATTTTTTATGATTTGTGCTTCTTTATTGTTCGATTGATCCTTGAATGGTTTCAAAACATAGGCTATTGATTGTAGACAGTGGTCTGCAATGATAATCTTTAATTAAAAAAGTCGAAGTACAAATTTGTTGCTTTGTAGCATTTCTTAGTTGCATATTAATAATGTTTAAGCAACTCATGTATTTGTTTATAACAAATTATGCATATGTTTATATCATGAGTATGTTTAACACAAAAATATGCTGACAAATCATTTGTTAACAATTCACGTTTTAAATCATTAGCATTTGTTAACTTTAAAGTTAAGACCTAGCCAAAATAGAACACATCTAAACAAAATTACAATCATCCCCCATTTACTAACAGTCTCTACTTGAATGATAATGATATAATTAACATTTGCTAACTTGGAAAAACCTTCAATAATATGCAAACACATATATATGATTAAAACATACATCATATGTAGCCTTCCAAAATAAATCAATTGCAACATAATATTTTATGCTAAAATCATTCACGATATATGCTAAAAAGAATATTATTATTTTCTAATTAATATATTTTCACTATGCAAGCACCAACATATAATATGCTAACAGATTTGCAGACATGGATGATAATATATGCTACTCCTTGTATAATTATTTGCTAATAATCACAATTGTTATTATCCATCCAAAAATTAACTAACAAAGTACAAATCTTTTTCTAACAGTATATATTTTAAATGCTAATGATATTGTTAGCATTTGCTAACTTGAAAGAGGTCAATCTAATCCGGTCTGATCTTCGGCACTCTTCGGGGGAACTGGCTTCCTTTTATTATAAATTTTCTTCTTAGGAACAGTTCACTATAGAAGTAAGATCATCAGTTACTTCAATGGCATGTGTAGGGGTCTCCAATGAATTATGAGCTTTATCCAAAACAATTATCATCCACTTCTTCGATATCCGAAGTGTCCTACTAATGAGAAACATGAAGCGTGAAAGGAGCATAATAATTTGGAGAATGAGATGAAGTATGTTAGTCATGCACAATCTCAAGAACATTATCAATAGCTTTTGACGCCTGCAATATAAGGTTAAACACATAATAAATATATAAGATTAAAACTTACATAAATTATATTTGTTTTAAACACAGACTCATGAATTTGTTATTTTCTTACATATGCATTTTTTGCTAAAAACGTATGAATAAGTTGCTAATATATAGGTGCTAATGTGATGCAGATGTATGCTAATATGAACTGTCTAATTTTGCTATAACACCATATAATATTTGCTAAAATTAAATAATCGCCAATTTATTCACAATTTAACACAAATCCAGAAACAAAGTATCAAGAACCATCATAAATCAACATAATTCATAAACCCTAGTTTTATCAAAATTAAAATCGTACAATATGAAAACATCAGATATCAAGACACCATTAGTCAAACTTCATACACAAATATCAGACATTAAAACACCATTAGAGTACCTTCAATTCTCTTCGATTGGTCTTCGCCCTCCATCTGCAATTGTCTTCCCTTTTTTCGTGTTTGATAAGACCTATTAGATGTCATAAAACTCGTGAAAATCGAAGAGAAATATACTCCACGGAAGATGACATCTCCAATTGTATCCCTATTTGCAAAAGATGAGATGGTACCGATCTTACTTCTGCCAAATGACGATCTGGGGTGTGGTTGAGTAGTCTCTACTTTGGTGAAGGAAAATAGATGATAAATTCTGATATGAATGATCGATGAAAAATAATCGTCCAAAAATAAAATTCCATGGATATAGGAAACTTCCACAATATATGTGATCTGATTTACCATGTTAATTCGAAATTACATCTGTACCCTTTACTTCAAAATAATTGTTAAAAAATTGCATTTATACCCCATTTTCATAAATGAATCTTTACCATACAAAATAAATGAATCAAAGGTCTAGATTTGTTCCTAATTCCTACATATGATTTTGGTTCTCATTTAAACTCTAACATTGTATATTTGATTTCATTTTTTTTTATTTGCGCAAGCCCAGTTATTAAGAACTTATGATCATTCTGTCTACTAGTCTCGTCTTGGTCAATCAGGTCAATTGGCTCCATTTGAAGGCAAGTCCTTTTATAATGTCACAATAATCGGTTTAGATTAATTTAAATCTTTATATATATATATATATTTGAATTAGCCTACGGGCTTTGGACTAGATTCACGTCCCTACACAAACCCACAAAAATCCCAACTCAATTATCGCAACTACCACATTTTCAATTAGGCAAAAACTTCCATGCACCAGTTGTAAATAAGCTTATTTAAGACGGGTAGGATCAAACCGCGGGTCAACCCGCGTTGACCAGGTCAACTCGCAAAAAAAATGGTAAAATAGGTGATACTTTTTAAGAATACATATGATACTTTTTGAATTTTGAGTGATATTTTTTAGTGTTATGGTTGATACTAATTTTGACAGTTTTTATTTATTTATTTATTTTGGCCGATACTTTTAAGTATATAGGTGATACTTTTGGGCTTTTGAGTGATACTTTTTAGTATTACTGTTGATACTAATTTTAAAAATTTTTCTTTTTTCACATTGACCCGGTCAAAACGTGTTGACCCGGTCAATGCGCCTAATGGTACACCTAGTACACATAAATGTTTCTCTTTCAATTATAGTTGTGCAAAGAAATTTGGTGGGAGTTGGTTTCCTAGCCAAAGTTAACAAGTAGAGTCGATACACAACTTAATTTTTTTAAGTGATATTTCATAAGTAATCGATGTAAAAAATATGTGGTGAACTATAAAATCTGTCTATATCAATTGGAGAAAAAATAATATTGTGGAATCGACTACCCTTCTAACCTATTTACAATTGCTACATTAAAGGTGTAAAAAGGAAATGTGCAAAATTAAAGTGATGAGCCGAATTTATCATGCATTGTCCTTGTCCCTATCAAAATGGGACCAACAACTTGTTTAATTTTTTTCATTTTGGTTTTATCTGGACCGGCCCATCTGATTAGAGTATGTCCCACGCCCAAATAAAATTTAAATTAAAAATAATATTTAAACACACACATGTACACCAATAAAGTGATAAACAAACAAATGGTTTTATAATTTTACTTCATTGTGGACTTTTGCTACCTCGTGCGGCGAACCGACCACGCTTTTTTCATTGTGAAAGCCATTTACTAATCTTTTACTTTATTTTTCTCAAAAAAAAAAAAAAAGACCACTTAATAAGTCATAGGTAAGAAATGATTACCTTCCCAAGTGAGCACATTCATATTACGTATTAACTATTCTATTTTTATTCCAGATATATATATATATATATATATATAATTCAAATATAATTATATCTGCGACTTTTCATAATATGTAAACTAATTAATATACAACGGACCGCATCGAATGCCGTCATCTAGTTGTAAATATTGTCGATTTTGAATGTTATTACCAAACATTTAGCCATATTCTTCTTCAACTCTTCAATCTAAATACACTCTTTTTTTTCTTTATATTACTAATTTAAATTAATCAATTTCAATTCAAGATTCTTACATTTCATGCACACATATAAATTAGCTATGTTCTATCCACTTAGTTAGTGCTACACAAATATAGATTACCCTTACACCTCAAACAACTATTAAAGTCTTGCCCCCCGCCCCCCCCAAAGGCTTCAACCATAATTTATTAATTTCTTGTGGGGGCTCTCCATCAAAATAGTACGTTATTATCATAATTTGCTGCAAAAATAAATATATTAAGACTCACCGGCTATAGCTATTTTATTACTTAGATTTTATAACTTCTAATATCTACATAAAGTCGTGTACAAGCTGCACGTAATAATAAATTTATCAAATATTTGTACAAAGGAGGGTTGTATTAAGTATAAATTATTTTGTTATAATAATTATTAATTTATATATTTAATAATCATGATATGCACGTGTACAGTTGGTGTTTCAAAACTTTGGAATTATAGAAAAATCAATCTGATCATATCATAAATGTATATTCAAAATATATTTTAAAATTTTAAAATATATAATGAAACACCAATTGTGAAGGAGATGATCTTCATTGAGTATCCCACCAAACTATCTTGACTAATAAGTATGCCCTTAGAGTGTTAGCCGAATATTGTTGGGGTATTTAATCATCCCATAGTTATTGCCTCCAAACCAGGCTGCCCATTGAATGATACTTATATAGTATATGGTAATTGACATATGTAGTAATAATAATTGATAAACATGACTATTTCTAAGAAAGAATAAATAATTCGAGTTCAATGAGTTGTATATTGTTGAAAACGAATATACATATTTAAAATGTGTATTGATTTTAGAGTTCGATCTCAATTCTCCGATCTATATAATTTTTATCTCAATTCGTATTCAAGAACGGATCTAAAGGGATTCTTTCTTAATAAAAAAAAAAAAAAAGAAAAAAAAGAACGAATCTAAAGGAAAAATCTTCATCTTGCAAGATTAACGGATCAAAGTCCAAACACACGTAAATTAAATTAAAAAAAGGTTACAAACATTAATTTGTTAATTAGAATAAGTGGGAGAGTAAATTAGCTTACAGTATGTTCCTACGAAAATAGCTTGTCTCGAGAGATTTTCTTTTTTCGTAAAGGCTATTATCCTTTTTTATTACATTTATTTTATATTGGAAAAATAAAGAATACGTATATATAACCCATTGAACTTTGCATATTTTAATTAACAAATTAATGTTTGTAACCTTTTTTTAATCGACTTCCGAAGTAGTCAATTTCAAGTTTTTTTTTCCTTCTTTCATTAATTGATTTTAATATAAGAACGTGGAACATCTGATATCCTATTATATATTATAGGTGAAACCCTAAATAATTATTTTAAAAATAATTATTTTAAAAATAAAGAATACGTATATATAACCCATTGAACTTCGGAAGTCGATTTTAATGCCATGAAAAAAATAATAATGTGCAATTATAATGTGAAGGATATGAACAATTTGTATTATGCGTGAATATAATATAAATCACATAAAAAATAGTTTAAATTTCATTATCTCAACCTTTGAATTCCTTTATATCAGTATTATTTTGATAATATTTTCTTGATTATGTGCGAGACAAATTTTATGAGTGTTTACCCCATAAAAATAAGACTTGGGTCAAGATTCGATCTCACACATATTTTTGTATATATTATTTTTATTTTTATTATAGTTTTTTTTTTGTTTCATTATTATCGATGCTCATTCTTTAGATGGAAGTACCATATTGCTATATTTTAAATAATATCATAAATATAGATATTACGTGATTTATGGAAATGAAATATAAATGTCACCACCAATATATAAGAAAGAAAACAAAATGGCAAAATGACAAATAGAAGCAGAGAGAGAGAGAGAGAGAGAGAGAGAGAGAGCTGTATATCTTGTACACTATATAAGGAGAGCTACCCTCACCAAACGCTCTCTCTTTCTCTCGCCTCCCTTCTTCTCTCTCCTATTTAGTTTGATTTACACTGCATCCTGCATTTCCAAAACTGTTCTACCAAAATTCCTCAAACCATGTTTTCATTAAACGGAAGCAGCTCTCTGGTAAATTCTTATCTTCTATACCAAACTAATCTTTTCATTAATTAATCCTTAACCATTTTTTTTTCTTCATTTTGAGCTTCTCTAGCTGTTCATGTTTCGCTGTCTCGCGATCACTATGCGTTCTTTTTCTTGATTTTTTTTTTCTTTTGATCCAGATTGGAAAATTAAGCTCAACCCATTTCATATATCCCACACAACATTAACAGAAATATCTAAAAATCGATTTTTTTCACCAATCGTAGGAGAAAAAAGGAAAAGAAATATAAGTATGGAATGCCTGTTTCTCTTCTCGAAATCTGATATTTTTAGAATTTATTTCGTTTGATCTTGTGTAGAATAGTTCTGTTTATGGGGTTTCAAAAAGCTTGACGCGGAGAAAGATCGCAGCTCCACTGGTGGTGGTGGCTGCTGCGAGCTCGAATCACAATCAAGGAGATGGAAATGTCGTTTTGATGGAGAATAGTTTGAATGGGAAGAGAGAGAAGGCTCCCACCAAGCCATCATCAGTGACTGAGAAAGACTCGAAATCCGCCGTTGGTGCTGGTGTGGACGATTTGTACGACGAGGATAGCGCCTCCGAGGATCAGTACGTCACGCCGTGGGCCGTCACCGTTGCCAGGTGATGAATCAATCCACTCTTTATGTTAGTTTTCTCTTTGTTGTGTGCTTTAAGGAGTTGTGGTTGGTTTCTATGTGTTAAGAGTGTGTGTGTGTGTGTGTGTTCATTTGATCATAGGTTTCTTCAGAACTGATTGATGTTAATTGCTAACAAAAATTGTATGATCAACGCGAATATTATCATTTACTGATTTATTACAGAGTGTATACAATGTGATTTGTAAGATTTTGAATAATTTCCAGTTGGGAAGTGCAAGATGAGGTTTTAGGTAGGGTTCTTAGTTCATAATCATTGCCCCTTTTGAATACTAGTGCTTGATTAGCTTTAACCTTATACACCAAAGATGAAGGTGTCCACGTTTCATTGTTATAGTAGGAATTAGGTGATGGTGGCTTAATAGCCATCTCGACTGATTTTACTCGACTTCCCAAAACTTCAGATGAAAATGAAAGGAAAAAATGGGATTATAGTTTGAACTGACAATCTTGTGATGGATTAGAAACTTTTGCTCCTGTCATTATTTTCCTATTTTTACCATCATACTGCGTATTATCATCCTTGGGATTCTTCTGTTGATATGAAGTTTTCATCTATATTATTATTCCTAATTTTCATTTACAGTGGATATCCGCTGTTGCGTGACCCCCGCTACAATAAAGGCCTTTCCTTTAATGAGAAAGAGAGGGATGGACACTTTTTACGCGGTCTACTGCCTCCGGTGGTTATAAGCCAGGATCTGCAGGTTAACATTACAGACTCCTACCAATTGTGATCAAGCTCTTATTATTTTCTTTTTTGCCTTTCACAACTTCTCTTAACTGTTCTGATTGCGTATTTACGCTATTCTGCTGAGAAGGTTAAAAAAATGATGCACAACATTCGCCAGTACCAAGTACCATTGCAACGGTACATGGCCATGATGGATCTTCAGGTGATTAAATGTGTTTCATGTGATTTATCTATTTTGTTCAGAGTCTTGAATTGTGAGAAGCGTCATCAATGGAACTCCAGTGCATGCACTATAAAGAATTATGTTTGATTACTTTGCTGACATACCTTATCTTCCGCCTTTAAAAAAAAGAAGAAGAAAATAAATACCTTATCTGTTTTGGTTTTTTGCTCCATCGGTCCATCCTTACACCAATATGGCCACGCTCTGACATGCTTTTATTTTTTCTTTCGTTCTCGTCTTTTAGGAGAGAAATGAACGGCTATTTTACAAGCTGCTCATTGACAATGTCGAGGAGCTGCTCCCAATTGTCTATACTCCAACTGTAGGTGAAGCATGCCAAAAGTATGGGAGCATCTTCAGGCAACCTCAGGGTCTCTTCATCAGTCTGAAAGAAAAGTATGTTGCATCCAACGAGTACAATGGATCCACGCTGCTGGAGTTTCTCATTCAAAAACTTAAACTGATTATGGGTAGTAATTTGCAGGGGAAGGATACTCGATGTACTGAAAAATTGGCCTGAGAAGCAGATTCAAGTCATTGTGGTGACAGATGGTGAGCGAATTTTGGGACTAGGAGACCTGGGGTGCCAGGTAAAAAGATGGTTTCTTTTTCATTGCTTCTCTTTCTCTTTTTAAATTTTTCTTAGTGAGTTTCATCATAAACACAAAGCATCTAGCTCTATGTGAATGATCCATCTTGCTCGTTTTTTAGTGTTTCTTATCTTCTCACTCTTGTAGTTGTTGTGATCTCACCAGGGAATGGGAATACCTGTAGGAAAACTGTCCTTGTATACAGCTCTTGGTGGCATCCGTCCTTCTGCAGTAAGTATCTAACTACTTTTACTGTTTCCTTAAACGATAGATCCAAAAAATTGTATCTTTTGTTCTAACTGTCTCATTTTCCATGCCTAAGTTTATTCTTTTAAGTATCTTATTGTATATCGAAGTCTAAGACATGCTCTTGCTCTTATTTTTGTATCGATTTATATCTATTAGATTCTTTTTGCTGCTTAGGTAGCAACTGTATCTGAAATCTCAAACATTTAAAGAAATCTATTATTCATTTAAGTAATTATCTCATTTCTGTGCTTGCTTTTGCAGTTTAATATTGACAGTGTTATTAATTATTCTGTTTTCCTTTTGGTTTCTGTCAGTGCTTGCCCGTGACGATAGATGTAGGTACAAACAATGAGCAGTTGTTAAATGATGAATTTTACATTGGACTTAGAAGGAAAAGAGCAACAGGGCAGGTTAGTGAGTTGTTGCTTAGGAGCTACTCGTTGTATTAAGCCTTGAAGGCAGTCATTTCTCCCTAGCTTACCCCAAACTTTGTCATGATCAGGAGTATGCTGAGCTTCTGCATGAGTTTATGTCTGCAGTTAAGCAGATTTATGGAGAGAAAGTCATTGTTCAGGTTTGTTGATTTCCGAGCGTTTTTCGTGTATGATTTTGTTCTTGATTTTGATTCTTGCAACATTCCCCTGCAATAAATGTGCAGTTTGAAGACTTTGCAAACCACAATGCTTTTGATCTGCTTGCCAAGTATGGATCCACACATCTTGTGTTCAACGATGATATTCAGGTAACTGGTCTGTTAATTGCTCAGTCTACATGTTATGAATGATCTTATTTTGTTCTTGCTTCTCTCTTCGTGGTTCTTGAGTACTCGTTTTTGCTTTATTTTGTGCTCGTGCTGTCGTGCATATGCATTATTGTCGAGGTCCTTGGGGAAGCAGCTTGATTGTTGTTAGTGCGTTTTTGTGTGCTTCAGGGTACAGCATCAGTGGTCCTTTCAGGGCTGATGGCATCGCTTAAATTAGTAGGGGGGGCCTTGGCTGAACACTCTTTCTTATTCCTTGGAGCTGGAGAGGTACTCTTTTAATTGATTCCAGCACACTTTTCTCTTGATTTGCTTCAAACGTGAATCATTATAAGCTTTTCTTGCCCTTTGATTTGATGCTTCGGGGTTTTCCCCGTGATGTTGCTGATGCAGGCTGGCACTGGCATAGCAGAACTCATAGCTCTTCAGATCTCAAAACAGGTCAGTGAAGAAGAGCATTTCTCTCTTTAAAATGATTGCCATTCACTTCTTTGCTCAATCTCTCTCTCTCTCTCTCTCAGACCGGTGCCCCGTTGGAAGAGGCTCGTAGAAAGATATGGCTTGTGGACTCCAAAGTATTGAACATTGATCTAACGTCTCTTGGTACTTCCTTTGAATCTTTGATTTCTATCTCTGGTCTCATTGCTTTTGATTTTCTGCTTTAGGGGCTGATTGTTCGGTCTCGTATGGATTCACTTCAGCACTTTAAAAGGCCTTGGGCTCATGAACATGAACCTGTCAATAATTTATTAGATGCTGTGAAGGTCTGAAACTCCCTTCAACCCTGCAATTTTTAAATGTATATGTTTGTGAGCGTGCGAAAATAAGAGCTCATGTAGTGCAAAATGTAGCTTCTTACCTGCCTTTCTATGACAGGCTATCAAGCCAACAGTACTAATAGGATCATCTGGAGCAGGAAGAACTTTTACGAAAGAAGTGGTTCAGGCCATGGCATTGTATAACGAGGTACAGTACATCCATTGATGTGAATGAAGAGTTTTCCATCAATGTGGAAACTTGCAGTCGACTTAAATCAAGAGTGCATGTTGTTTTGTTTCAGAAACCTGTTATTCTTGCGCTTTCTAACCCGACATCACAGTCTGAATGCACTGCTGAGGAAGCATACATGTGGAGCGAGGTGATTTCCTGCCTGCTTTACTTTTGAATGTGCAATGTTGAGGTGTTTCAAGCGATCTTTCATCATTTCATTGTTTTAGTTCTGACTTCTTCTGTTGCACTCATTGTTCAGGGCCGAGCAATTTTCGCTAGTGGCAGCCCCTTTTCTCCAGTTGAATATAACAACAAACTTTATGCTACAGGCCAGGTAGAGTCCAAAGTCTAAACATCTCTGTCAAGATTTCTGTGTTTTGCAACATGGTGTTCTTGCTCTAACTTCATCACTATCTTCACGGTTTAGGCAAATAACGCATACATCTTTCCTGGACTTGGTCTCGGTTTGATAATTTCTGGTGCAATTCGCGTCCATGATGACATGCTTCTGGCAGCTTGTGAGTTCCTTACCATTATACCATGTTGCAGGAATTCCTGTAAAAATAAAAATCATGTCAAACTTACTGTTTAACATCAGTTGCATATTCTCATGAACACGACACAACTCACACGAGCATGCTACACTTTATGGTTCTTTTAGAGCTGTTTGTATATCTTATCTATGGTACTAATATTCGTGTACTCTTTTCTGGAAACAGCGGAGGCATTAGCTGCACAGGTTAGCCAAGATAACCTAGAAAAGGGACTCTTATATCCACCATTTGCAAACATTAGAAAGATCTCAGCTCAAATAGCAGCCAAAGTAGCAGCTAAAGCATATGAACTTGGTAATATCTCTATCCCGGGTATTCAATGTCTGTGTGCTAGTTTTGTGTATCTGTTATGTGACTTATGTCTTATATCTGGTTTCTATTCGCCTCACAGGGCTGGCCACTCGACTACCACAACCAGAAAACCTCGAAGAATATGCCGAAAGCTCTATGTACAGCCCCAACTATCGTAACTATCGCTGAAGTGATGGAAGAACACCCTAAGATTGGATGCCATTTTTCACATCCAACAGCCATTTTTTATTCATATTATTTTCTTGTTCAATTTTTTTCCCTTTCTAACCTTGCTATTGTAGAGCTCACTGAATTCAGTGAGTTTGATGTAGACACTAGAATTAGGTGCTTGAATTTAACACGTAGAATGCTGAAACTTCTATATAAGTGAAGTTGAGATGTTTTCTCTTGATCTAATCTATTATTGTTCAATCAAGATTTGTACAAATTATATGCCCGTATAATTCAAGTAAAACAGACAGATTACAGACATTATAAAGCTATCAAACAGGTAATGAAACATACCTTATAAGCAATAGTCGATGCTTGTCCTGCCACTGCCGGCAAAGCCTGAAAGTCGAAAATAAGGATCAAATGTGGTATGATATGCGTTAAATTTTGTCTTGTCAATGTATTGAAGAAGGGGTGCATCTTCACTAATAATGTGAAACCATTAGTATGTCTGTCACTGCAGCATTTAAAAGTCGAAGTAAGAGGTCAATGATTGACGAACATTTAATCTGATAGAAACCTAGACACAGAAATGCTTCCCATCAGCAGGTTCATACAGCTTCATGCCCGGATCATACTGTTATGTCGTCCAGCATCCATCTTCCTCGAGAGGATCTCCATTTCATGGATGCGGTCAAAAGTGTTTACAGAACTCTTTCTTTCCTTGCCAAGAATAGAGGTTCAAACATAGCATAGAGCAGATTTGGATTTATACATAGAGAGCTTGATTCTGATATAGGAAAAAACTTCACCTTATTTCAATTGCCAAAACAACTTCTAAGGAAGCCACAGGCAAAGTAACTGAAGCAAGCAAAACCATGAAAGAAATCCATTTCAAATTAAAAACAAGAAAATAACAAGAACAAGTTGAAATGATTCAATAGAACTCATTGTCTGTTTTCCACAAATACATGCACATATGGAAAGTAAAATAGGAACCAGACATGAAACAGTGACAGTATCAGTATCAGACACTATCTAATTATTGTTTCACTAAATCATTGAAGCTTATTACACAGAGCATTGCATTGCTTGCACACTTTGTGTAGCATTTGTCTTCCCAAATAAAGTACCTCTTTGTGTTGTTGCTACCGTGGGTGAGAGTCCTTGTATGACTATGCTTCTTGAAGAACCCTCCCACAGAGACTGATCTCACCAGATTCCGGAGATCAATCATGTAATGCCAAGATGTTCAATCCTGCCCGCTCAATACAGATAATCAACAGTCAGTCCACTTTTCAGCAAAAAGGAAAAAAATACGATGAACATAGACATTAAATGCATGCACGAAGACGCCATTGTTCTTTAAGAGCTAAAAATAACACTCAAATAGTTAATTAGAAGCACATCCCACCTGAGACAGATAAACCAAATTTCTGCACTTTTATCGTCTATCCAATAACAGAAAATTCCAGCCAAGATGTTAACTGGAACTTCAATGTTAGCCGAGTTTCAAAACAAAAGCATTGCAAGGAAGGATAAGTTCTCCAGACAGGAACAATTAACGAAAGAACACGGTGGACCATTAAAAAACAGAATCAACATATTATTGCTGCACTGTCTCCATCATTGATTATGAAACCTTATCTATTTACATCTGTGATGAATTAATACTTCTACTAAATCACCAGATGGATTTCCACAGAAACCCAAGCTCTATACTACACGAGATACTAAATGAAAAGAAGGTTTATATACACCAGAGTTGTAGAGGGCTAGAGTGTGATCAACCGTTCTCCGACAAAGCTACTCTGATTTGCTATCTTCACCTTGATTGAAATGCTTATTTCCACTGTGGCTTCACAGGCATCCTAAATAACT
Organism: Perilla frutescens; assembly: GCA_026008535.1. Taxonomy (NCBI): domain Eukaryota; kingdom Viridiplantae; phylum Streptophyta; class Magnoliopsida; order Lamiales; family Lamiaceae; genus Perilla; species Perilla frutescens. The sequence goes on along the minus strand of BRKX01000003.1, from coordinate 63,690,123 downwards.
ATGAAGAACCAATATGGACACCACTGGTTTCTCCTAAAGTCAGATGGGATATGCCTACCAATTCTTTCATAGTTTCTTCAGGATTAGCTTGCATTGGCCTGATGATACGATGCTGGGGTGTTTTTGCTCCATCATCCTTGATAGAATATGCATTTGGCTGCCATATTTGACACGGGAAAGCCGTAATAGCCAGCTTCAGAGAAAGATCTAGAGAAGGCAATGAATTGTTGATATTTGCTCCTTGAGATGATGAAGGCGTGATTTTTTCGTTGTTAGCACTAAGTGCAGGAGATTGGATTGCTGTAGATTGTTCCGGCATTGATGAATTTCTCTCCTGATGATCAAACCAAAATAAAAAATAAAAAATTACACAACATAATTTACACTACTGCTAAGATTTACATATCTTACTCATTGATTTTTTTGTACTTTTTTTTTGTTGTTTGAAATATATCTTACTGAATTCTTAATCTTCCAAATGCAACAAAAAATTGAACATTTGATAGTTAAAGAGGAGATAACTCATACATTAGTGACAGCCAGCATATAAACTATAATCTCAATATTTGCTGCTATTACAAGAAAAAACAAAGCAGCAAGGCTAACCATATCTGGGGACAAGTCGAAGAGGCTGGGTCGTTTCTTTTTCCCAGTTGCATTACCCTGACGAATGAAGTACTTTTGAGCATGGCTAGCTACCTGTGTCGGAGTTCTTGAACGAACGTAATTTCTTGATATACCACGCCAGTTTCCTCTTCCCAACTTATGAAGGCCTAGTAAGAATTGCATGTGCTCTTCTTCTGACCACGGAATTCCTGTATGTAGAAAAGAGATCATGCCTTCATCCCAAATAGCTGCTAAGATGGAATACGATTAGGGAATAAAATACAACAAAATTTCACAAAGTGATGCAGTATGGAATGCTAATAAAAGTTTATGGATATATAATCATTTTGTTGTTAAATTCTGTCTATTTTTACCTTCTCGAGCTTCATTCTTCAATATTTTTCATAGCCATTGTTTTTAAAATATCTCTGAACTCATCTTCCAGCAGATGCTTGAAAGAAGGAAAAAAACAAAACAGGAGAAAAATCCATATAACTAAACTACTTATGAAATTGTCATGTTAGTATGATGGGCAAGTAGTAATGATATGAGTCTTTATCGTATGCATGACTTTGCAACGAATGCACATGTACAATATCTGTCGGCATCCACAGATACACCATGGAATCCTTTATGCAGCAACTTGACATCCAATAAGAGATGAATGACTCAAAACTAATCGAGGAATTAATCTGAAGTAATCGTAGATAGAAGTTCTTATTCTAGAATGGTATGCTAATCATCACACATATCCTTTCAACTACAAATCCCTTTCCCTTCCATCTAAACTTCGAAAAAGAACAGAAAAAGAAAGAATTGATACGAAGAAATGCACAATCGACTGTAATTCTCCCTCCATTCCTGCATTTTTTTTTTATAGAAATAACCCTTCTCTCCAATTAATTAAACATGCAATGATAATTCTAAGTCAATCTCCATTCTATAAACTCGTGTATATAATATCAAATATGCAATGAGTTTGAGCCCAAGCAGAAATTTCTGGATCAAATCCGGAAATTTAATCAAAAGCCCAGCACATTTATCAACATCAAATTTAGGATTTGTAAAACATGCAAAAGCAAAAATACATATAAAACCAATAAATAATGAAACAGATAACCTCAATTCTTCAATCAGCATTAATATAAATCCAAACCAAAATCAATCAGTTCTTACACTCAATCTTGAAACCTCAAAACACATGCAAAAAACACAAACACACAAACAATCAACACAAATCCACCCAATTAATCCCACATGCAAACATTGAGCTCTTATATTCATTTCTCCATAAATTATAACAAAAAAAAAAGTAAAAAAACCTTTCTTCCTGATTGGCTGCCGGCGAGTAAAACTGTGATTCAGATCATCATCGGAATGGTAGCCCTGAATGGAATCGGCGGCGGCGGAGTAATGCAAGAGATTGCCCATGCTAGCGCTCTTCTTAATGAACGAGCCATTCGTCAACCTCACACCGAACAGCTTCAGCCCTCCACCGCCACCGCCGCATCTCGGCGAACAATTACGCGTGTTGTGGCCATTACAATGGGAGCAACGCCGTGTCATTCTGCCTGAAAATTAAGATAGCTCATTAATTTGGCTTTTTATCAGCTGTCACTCTGTTTCTCTACATCCTATTTATTCACTTTAATATATTAGTATACATACATTTTTGTGTCTGCATGTGAAACCATCGACCGAGTTTAGGAAGTAAATTCATTTTACTTTCTATTTATTTCTCTTCCAATATTGGATTACTGTTAATTATCATTTACGTGTTTATCGTCGTTGTTGTTGTTTTTTTTTTTTTTTTTATAAATATATATATTTTACTATAGTTTAGGTATTAGAAGTTCAATCAGCTTAGATGGAGTTTGGCGAGCCAATCAAATCTTTTAGAACTTATAAGATAATTAAAGATATTTAATAAATATTTTAAAACAAGATTGTGTTTATCTTTAAGCAAAAAGGTATTATGATTTTTACAACTTCTTTCTAATAAATTGTAAAAGGATTCTAACTTTTTTTACAAAAAAAAATGTAAAAGGTATTATCTGGGTCTAGATCTCTCACCCGGATATCAATCCAACACAAAATTACTTAAGTATCCTTATTAAATGCGAATGTTTTATAGATCTAAAATTATAAATGCTTTGAAAATCTAAAATTATACTCAAGTAATACACAATTTGAATTGCACAACCAACAAAAACACCCGCCACCATACATACGATCCAATTTAAATGTCATCGAGTTATGTTAGTGTTCTTTGATTAGTTCCATTGATTTCTTAATTACAAACATCTTTTTCTTTAGAAAGTCTGCAAATCAAATATAGTTAATAAATGACACGTCCAACTACTCATTATTTTTTTTAAAATAAATATATCATGAATGTAAACAAAAGTTATATTATATTCTCCCTCGTCCCAAAAATGTAGTTGGGAAAGTAAAATTAAATAAAATTTTACACATAATAAGAAAAATTATTTGATGTACGTGGGAAAGTAAAATTAAATAAAATTTTCCTATTATACCTTTATTTATTGATTCAAAAGATAAGATATTTTAATTTCAAACAACATTAATTAAATAGGGGTATGTTAAGAAAAATGAAAATGTAATGCACATATATAAAGAAAGTGGACTATAATTTTAAGATGGACGAAAAAGAAATAATGGACTACACTTATGGCATGGATGGTATATTATATATTAAGAAAAATAAGAGTATTTTTAGTACTTCTCTTCCGAAAAGAGAAATATTTCACTTTAGATAAGAATAAAAAAAATGGTGTTTCAAAACACACTACTTATTTTCATTATACACCACTATTAAATTTAATTCAAAATTAATTAATTACTAATTTACTTAAATACCTTTTATAATTAAAACTATTTATTTAAAGTCAATTAAAAAAAAAGAAATAATAAAATAAAAAATAGCCCCATTTGCACCGTTCATCCCCACCCCCATTTTCTCTCCCCCACTTCTGCAACATGAATGCCCATCTCCTCCATGAATGTGTAGCCTACCAATAAGCCCTAGATCTGGTGCTCGAAAGCTTATTTTCCCAGCACTTACTCACCTGCAATTTTAGAATTCAAACAACATTTTCGAACTCCAACAAACCATTCAAAATGATTTTTTGAACTACAAGTTGAAAATCATCTTTCGAATTAATGCTTTTTCTCGAAAATCTTTTGTCGAACTACTGCATCATGTTCAAAATTTTATTTTTGAAAATTAGTGTATTTGTTTGAAATATTCAGTTATGTCATATATTCAGATTTTAAATCCGACCATCAAGTCTTTTAATTTTAGAGAATTGTAGGTTTTCCGAAACGAATTGAATAATGAGCAAAATGAATGGCAGAAAGTTGAAAACAGTGAATAAGAAGTTTAAGACCATCTCCAACCGTCTGCCCTATAATACAACATCACTATCATTAAAATACAGTAGATTCTCACTTCATTTCCAGTCGCCTGCACTATAATTTTACACCAAAAGTGAACATTCAATAATATTCCCTTTATAATTATTATTTTATAATTGATGACATATAATAATAATGGAATTTCATTTAATAGATATCTATACTTAAATTGAACATTTCATAATAATTATTGAAATATTTTTTAGTAACAAATATATTAGAATTAATATAAAATAAAAATACAATTCATTAAAATATTATAAAACAAACATAAAGTTGTATAATATTATATTTTAATTCTCCAAATTAGAATATTCCTCACATAAATGATCAATTAATGCATTTCAAAGTGAGAAATGTACTTCTACATCTTGAATTTTTCTAAATCGAGCACAAAAATTTTGAAATTGAGCATCTTTATCGACAACAAATTCAACATCCGAAGGTGGCACGTCCATTGCTTCTTCAATTGGTGCATCAACATCTCGTTCATCCTCGATTTTCATAGTGTGCATTATTATGCACACAGTCATAATGTGGTACTAATCGCTTTTGCTCCACAACGTGCTGGATTTATTATAATTTTAAAACAACTTTGGAGAACGCCAAATGAACGTTCGACATTCTTTCTACACGCTTCTTGTTTCTTTGCAAAATATGATTTTTAGGACCACTTGGAGTTTGAATAGACTACACAAAAGTTACCTATTTGGGTAGATGCCATTAGTTAGATAGTAGCTCATATTATCTTCTTTTCCACAAATAACATAATGTGCATGAAGAGCAAATCCTCTAGCAAGTTCGAAGAACAGAGGAGACATATCCAACAAATTAATATCATTGTTAGATCCTGAAATCCCAAAATAGGCATGACATATCCAAAGTTCATAATCGGTTACGGCTTCAAGAATAATTGTTGGAGCTCCACTTCGGCCAAAATATTGTCCTGCATAAGCTGTAGGATAATATTTCCACCGCCAGTGCATGCAATCCAAACTGCCTAACATTTATGGGAATCCACATACGTTGCTTACCAATATAAAGTTTCCTGGCAACATCATATCATTAGCAATTGGCGATCTTATATATCGTTATGAAAATATCTCTCAAACAACACGACATAACCGATTAAGACATTCAATTGATGTAGACTCTCCAATTTTGATGTACTCACCGATTGCATCTGCTGGAGCAGCATATGCTAGTATGCGAAATGCAGATGTAATGTTTTGGAGAGTAAACAAACCTAGTTTCCCAGCGGCATCCCTTCGTTGCATAAAATAACAGTCATGATTTTTTACAGCATCAACGATCTGCAAGAATAAATTTTGAGACATCCGATAGTGATGATGAAAGTGTTCTCCATTATACATTGGATTGTCTGAAATGTAGTCATTGAAAAGGTTTGCAGCTGCGGCTTCACGATCACGATGAATTGTTCTGCGTCCCATAACCGATCCTCCATGAGTAGGTTGAATGTTTTGTCACCTCTGAAATTCAACAACCAAAGTATTATTTCTTTGTGCTTGTTGAATAATCAATTGTTCGTCTAGATAATACGACACATCATCGGATGAACTTGAAGAAGAACAATTGAAATTCATTTTTTTAGATAAGTAGGATATTTTTTTTCTTTAGTTTTCAATTGAAATATTTCCTTAAGATATAGTTCAATATATAATAGTAGAATAGAAAACATAATCCTTATGCAGTAATTGTGCTATTAATTATAGCCATTGATAAGAAAATGGAAGAATAAATCTTGGCCATTGATTAAAAGCACAATCCATGTACACAAAATATAATAATAATAATAATAATAATAATAATAATAATAATAATAATAATAATAATAATAATAATAAAATCATCTTATTTAGTTGTGTGATCAAGAAAAATATTGTAACTCTGGGTTAAAATCGTTCTGCATATGTGCATTTATATGTATTTAATAATTAATATATATTAAATAAATAAACAATAAAATATCTAGTGGTGCAATTTATAGATAAATAAATATAAATAGAATGAAGAACTTGGAATCGATAGATACATACAAATGAAAAGGTGTCAAGAATGCATGGATCAATCAAATGCAAGCATGCAGATGCAACTTAAAATAAATTACTCTTCGCTAGTAGTTATATTTGAGTAATTTCAATGCATAACACAAATTATGCACCAAATTGGTGTCATTCAATCATTCGTATCAAATATTACTAGTATGTCCCCCCGCGTGATACACCGACAAATTTTTACGGGTTTTGGTTTCAAATTTTAAGATCGTGTCATAGTTCATTGAATCTTGAGAATTAAAATATTTTGTACTGATAAGTGTTTTTTGTTTGAACTACATATTTTATATTAGAGAGTCAACACATTTTTTAAAAATAAATTGTTCGAATATTTAATCAACACAACAGGAAATCATAATAGTTTTTGTATAATTTTGTAACATAATCCAGTGGAATACATTTTAATTTTAAATAGAATGCAATAACATATAATATATGTTTTCCGAACAATGTCTTTCAACTGGAATATTTAATTGAATTTGGTATATATGAAATTTAGAATAAATTTGATAATATGTATATATACAACTATTTTTCTAATTAACAATAACTTTCGATCCTGTTTATTTAGAGTAGATATTTCAATAGTTATTGTTGAGTGCTGTCTGACATTGAGATTGTTAAGTTCAATGTTGAACTTAATGTCATACAGACTCCCTACGATATTGTCTGTGATATTCGTTGTCATTAATCTTATCATTTCCTAGTTTGATTTATTTATTTATTTCTTAATAAATTTGTTTTTATATTATATATATCAAATCATATATATATCCACGGAATTATTTATTTAAAATAAACGGATATATATATATATATATATATATGATTAATATATTATTTATAGGAAAGTTTGAATGAGTCAAAACTCTATCTCCTGTATTTTAGGTTCCTTGTTATCTCTATTTAACCTCTTTTCTTTTTCAGAATTTATATTGCTGGAAATTATATGAAAATAGGGATGAACGTGGGTTATGCTTTCAACCACACCATGGAGACGGTTTTCCTCAATCACGATGGAGTAGTGGTACTGGCGATTATCTTCAACCCATGATCAAGAAAGAAAAGACATGGACCTTGTTCGGCTCAAGTGATGAAAAACTTATTAAAGGAGCAAGAACCACACTTGAGGAGATTTATTCGAGCAGAAGAAATCTTGCCGCTATGTGTAGAGATTGAAAAGCTCGAGTCGCAAACTTAGCATATAGATTTCATTCTTCGTTCCTTCTTCTTACTTTTGTTGTTCATTGTTGTTCAATCGATTCATGAGAATAGATTGTACAAGTTAGGATAGATAGAAGGTTGTGAAATCATTGCTAGTTTGTTCACAAATTAACGGTAGGTTAATTTGTACTTTTGAATTCGATTTAGTTGGAAACTATAATAGGATTCATGTATTGTGTTTGATGTGTCGAGAGCTCAGCGTCTGACATCATCAACTAAACCTCTGTGTTAGCTCATAGAAGCATAATTTCGCCTTGTGACAATCACATACATATTGTGTGTGATTTAAAATTATACTTGTGTTATTGCGTTAATTTCCTTGCATGTGTGTGTTAAGATAGTCGTATTAACTATCTGTAACATTGAGCTTGACGTTGCAATTCTGTATCTAATTTCAGTGTTTGAAGCAACGAATTCCAACAGTTATATATACAAAATTGGATCATACGTTTACTGTGACGCTCGGGGCCAAAGTGTGGAGTGATCACTGATGCCAGATACGGACAAAGAGCGACTCCAATAAGACTTCCAAGTGAAGGGGCACTTGAATGAACCGAATCCACCCACAAAAGAGGGATTCTGAGGCTATACATGAATGGGACTGTATAGTCGATGAGAGCTTAAAGGATTTGATTGATGCTACTCATACCACAAGGTGTATCTTCTTTTCTGGCGCTCGTTTCACCAGAACTCCAAAGTTAAGCGTGCTTGACCTGGGGCAATGGTGGGATGAGTGACCCCTGGAAAGTTTTCTCAGGGAGTGTACGAGTGAGGACAAATCAAGCTGGAAAGACCCCTGTTTTCTCAAGGAATGTACGAGTGATGACAAAGTAAACTGGAAAGACTCGTGTTGGTGTGTGGGGACAACCGTCAATTTGATCAATGATTCAATTGCAATAATCATGATACAATGGTTAATTAAGAGACCGATTTTATAAAATAAGTCTAAAATTTGACTTTAAAAAATAAAATTATAAAACGAAATTGATAACATCATTATTTGGCCAAGAAGAATTGCAATAATCATGATACAATGGTTAATTAAGAGACCGGGTTTATAAAATAAGTCTAAAATTTGACTTTAAAAAATAAAATTGTAAAACGAAATTGATAACATCATTGTTTGGCCAAGAAGAATGCATGAAGAAGTGACACAAAAATAAGAAGAATGCATAAAGAATTGACACAAAAATATAATTATATATTAAGAAAATTACAGTTCATAAGCATTGTAATAACAAATTAAGAATGAAATTTGAGTCCTAAACTTATTAACATTTTCCCTATGCATATTTTGCTATCATAAAAGACCAACTAAAAACTAAAACAATTTTGTTTATTTGTTTATGTTGGCATCCTATGTACATGAAACAAATACAGCTTAAACATAATTGTCCTTGGAGGTTGGAGTGACCAACTTTTTCACCAGATTGAGAAATAAGTCATGCAATATTGTTTTGTTATTTGTAAAACCTTCAAAAATAAAAAACACACAAAAAATAAAATAATAAACTAATGAGCACATAATCATAAAAATACACATAAGCACACACAAAGGATCTATAAAAAATGGAACATACAGTCTCGCTAGCTACAATCGATAATTTATAGGTTTTGTACTCGATATACCTTTGTATCGCAAGAAAGATTTGTACCGATCAATGGTGCGTCAAATTGATATTTTAATAATCAAATATGAAACTGAGCCTTTTATATGCGGTTGTCTCACCAAATCAGCCTATGTTATAATAATAATAATAATAATAATAATAATAATAATATTCCCTAAAAAAATTACATATTATATAGAAATATTATATATAAAAAATATTGCACAAGTCTATTATATAGAAATGATCAATATTCTTAATTTTTGATTGATTACTTAATTGTTGGACATGCACGCACACACACACACACACCTAATTATATGATAGTCTAATAATATAAATGATTTAAAATATCATATAGGTATTATAAGATTTATTTTTTAGGCAACTATTATAAGATTGATGTCATTGATTAACGTAATTACATGGTTTTTATACTTATATGAATATGATTAAGCAAATAATTAATTATAGGCATGTTAATTATAGGAATATTATCATAAATATGTCAATAAATAATGTATTAAATTATTGTATATTATGAATTGACTAAAATGGTCTTGCAAATGGGCGTGAAATTTTGTCTTGTAGAAATGTGTTATTATATATATATATATATATATCAAATTAAATAAAAATATTTTTCAAAAGATTCTATTGAATCTTATAATTAAAATATCAATATGCTTAATAATTTAATACCTTTTAAAATAAAATTATTCAAAATTAATAACTATTAATTACATAATGCTAGTGCCATTCTTAGGCACTAATTTGTTTTGGCAAATTTATGTCCAATAAAGTGTTCGAAGATTGGTTCCTGATGTGCTATGTTGATTCCGATGTGCAGAGAAAGGAATAAGTTGTGACTGTTCCTCTGATGTCCAAGGACTGTCTCTGAACAGATTATATATGGCAGTTTCTTATGGAAGAGATCCTGAGCGGATTTGTTTGGAAAACATTAATGATCTGTTTGTTTAACTGTCTTTTGGAGTAGATAGAGTGCTAATTTATAACATCAACTACATGAAAAATATCTACACCAACATGGAAAGAATCGCAAAGCCTATATTACCTTCCAAGTAGACGAAGATTGAAGATCAAGTCACTTTAGAGCGGTGCATTATAAGAAGACTGATTTTCTCCATAATCAGTGTCTGAAGTATTGTTGATTCTCTAAGTTTATTATTTGAGAGTCGTGGGTTTGTGATTTAATGTAATAGCTAAAAATTGTTCCTTAATCTATTCAAAGTGATAGTCTAGTGTTGAGTGTTTTCGTGTGAGACAAACACTTGATGGTCGTTTGATCTATTTTGCTGTGATCTCGGGAGATTGCAAGTGAAGTCGTGGGTAGCTAGGGGAGTCTAGTATTTATGGTTGTGAGAAGATCTCATAATTTTCGTTCATCAAAGAGTTCGTATTGTAAGAAAAGGCGGCATAAAGAAGGATTTTTGTATGTATAAATATTCCAATTAGTCTTCACGAAAGAGTAGTTGACGAATTTTCGAGTTTAGACAAAGTCCCCCTAGAGTAGGTTGATTAACCAAACTGGGTTATCAATCTCTAACGTTTTTACTGCTTTTTCTTTATATGTTCTTATTTATGTCGATAACACTTTTAAGTAGTTTCTGTGAAACACACATGCACTCAATTATATAATTTCACATAATATTTATATTTTTTAATATATAAAATACTAAAAAAAAATTACAATATATAACGCGACTTTAATAATTTAATAACAAATTTTAGAATATATTTAATTAGATATTTCATTCAATAATTATCAAAATTATTTATTTATTTATTAAGATAATTTATAAATGGAATTGAATTTATTAGATAATTCATTCAACAATTATTTCAAATCATAGACAATTTATTAAATGAAATAGATTGACCATTAACAAATTATGTCCCAAATTAGACTACAAATAACATCAACCATCCAGAAAATTCTACGCTCCTCCCGAGCATTACTCGAGTCCGTTACGATGCCGACACGTGGCCGTCAGCCTAAAAATATGCCCAATTAAAATAAATCAGCAAATTCCATGGAAATACGCACTTTTTAGCTATTGAGACACTTTTCCTTAATCATTAGGTGCACAGTTCTCGAATATCACTTTTTACCTTACCAATATACAACTTGAGGGCAGATTTTTTCGATGAACACTGATGGCACATTTTATTTGATTTATTGTCATTTTGAATTCTATTACTAAATTTTTTTAGGATTCAATTTTTTTTTTCAAAATATGTTAATCTGAATGGTATATAGGAAACAATTGAATTGTTTGTATTAATTAATATTTACGGGAAGAAAATGAAATGGCGAATGAAATTGTGTATCTTGTAAGTTATATATATTTTGGGAAATAAATAATTTCTACATATCGGCAAGTATGTCAACAATTGAGTTTGCGTTTTCATTAATACATATTTTTTATCTCCCGAAATTGCGTATAAAAAAGGATAAACAAAACCCCTTACGTGTTTCACTCAAAACACTCAAATGCTAGACTATCACGTTGAACAGTTTAGAAAACAACTTCTAGCTATTACAAGAAATCACAAACCAATGACTCTCAAACACTCAATATAGAGAATCAAATATGTTGGGGCCAACCACCGATTGTTGAATGAATCGGCCTTCTTATACTTCACGTTTCTTTTGTTGACTTGATCTTCAATCTTCATCAACAAGGTAAGTGATTTAGGGTTTGTGATTCTTTCCATATTGGTGTAGATACCCCATGATATTGAGGGTCTGAATCAGCACGCCATCTATCACGTTTAACTGTCTTTTTGGAGCGGCACAAGATCAACTTAACATGGAAATTGCCATAAATAACACTGTTCCGGGATATGTCTGGAACATCAGAGGGAACAGTTCACCAACTATTCTTCATGTTTGCACTGCGGAATCAACATTTAACTTTAGGAACATACCCTCGAACACATTGTCGAACATATTACGCCAAAATAAACTTAGTGCAACACAATGGCACTAGCAATCTCCCTCTTTAGGGTTTATGGTAGACAATAATCAATGATCTGCACAACACATGAATAAACTTGCAGATCATATATATATATATATATATATATATATATATATATATATATCAAAAAATGATATATACAAGTATCTGTCCTGCACAGATACTGGAACTCCCTCTGAACCAACACCGGGAGTTTCTCCACCACATCACGGACATTGTTTTGCAGTCTCAACTGCTCAGTCAGTTGATCAAATATTAGTTACAGACCAACAAAATAAAAATGGGGTAATAAAAACATAGCTCCCCCATAACAGTTGTCCAAAAATAAAACAAACTTAAACAAGTTTGAAAACTTCATAAGTTGTGTACTTGCGACAGGTTCTCTTCAGCTTCATCTTCCATCATCTCCTCCATGATCTTCTCCCCCATGCTATGATCACTTATCTCCCTTAGTGGCTACCATAAAAGCCAAAGCTTCAGGCGAGAGGTACTTCAATAGCAATAGTAGCTGAAACAGTCTCTAGCACAACACAAGCAAGAGCAGGGCGAGGAGTGGCAGCAACACTTGGACCTGCAAAATCAAACTCAGCACCAGAAGGACCTGGTGTATCCAGCAGAGAGGTAAAACCGAAGGCACGAGCCTTTAGGTCCATCATCAATGACTCAAGCTCCTGCTTGCGAGTCCTAGCAGTCCTGATAGTCTTCTCCAGAAATTAAACTTCTCGTTCCAAGGACTGAATGTGCCATTCAAAGAATACGGCATTAACAGAGGATCTGGGTGCAGGTCTGGGAGGCATAGATGGTGGCACATCTTCAGCAGCACTGGCATTTGGATCAGCAGCTGAGATATCACGAGTATGATGCGCAAAAAACAACTTATGGCTGATCACGAGTGAGGGCTCCTCGGGCTCATAAACATCTTCCGAGGTCACAACATCATGTTGTGAAGAGAGAATGCTAAAGATCATCTCCAGGTAGCCAATAGGCTGCTGGGTCCTCTAAGACTCAGCATGTGCATAAACTTGATCAAAGATCAACTGGCCGAGTTTGAACACCGCCTGTGTTACAACCTTAAATAAAAAATGCCTAATGACTTACCAATGGAAGACATATGCTTGCTGGGAAGCTAATTCTTCACAGCAATCTTGTGAAAGATAGAATACTTCACGCTCAAGTCAGACGCCAACAAGGACCTTCTTTTTTGCCACACCAAATGACTTCCTCCAGTCAATTCATCTACCATATTGTTGTAATTTGTTGCCACAAACACTGAAATTAGACACAGATTCGTAATGTCAAACTCAATGTTAAAGACAATTAACACAACTTATCTTAACACAAATATGCTGAAAATAAAATGCACAAGAATACACGATATAATTTTAAATCACACACAACATGTGTATGATTGCCACAGGGTGAAATTATACTATTATGAGTACAAAATTTTCAAGCTATTAATGTTGGACGCGAAGACTCTCAATACTATAGCAATATTACAAGTTCTAATCTAGACTATCACTAAAAAGAACTAAAACATATAAATTGACATCCCGTCAATTCATATACAAACAACAACATACACATTGACATCCCTTCAATTCATACATAAACTAAATCATACAAGTTGACATCCCGTCGACTTGTATACAAACTAAAACATATAAATTGACATCTCGTCAACTTGTATACAAACTAGTAAAGGTTTCACAACCTTTCCATCTATCCTAATTTGTACAATCTATTCCGTGAAAGGATTGAACAACAATAAACATTAAGATAGAAGAAGGAACGAAGAACGAAACCTATACTAAGTTTGTGACTCAAGCTTTCTTCAATCTTCACGCAGCGGAAAATAGATTGGGCTTGAATAAGTCTTCAAGTGTCGAACACATTCCTTATATGCTTCTTCACTTGAATAGACAAGGCTCAAGTCTTCTCTCTCTTAATCGTGGGTTGGAGATAACCGCTCTTCATCACTACTCCATCATGTGTGAGAAGAGAATCGTCTCCTTGGCATGGTTGAAGCCATCTCCATGTTTTCACCTATTTTCCAAATATTCCAGCAATAAAAACTGAAAAAGAAAAGAGGTTAAATAAGAGAAAACAAGAAACCTTAAAAATAGAAGATAGAGTTTTGACTTTGTCAAACTCTATTTTAAATAATATATCTAATATGTATATATCCATTTATTTGAAATATTAATTTCGTGGATATACACATATATTTTAAGATATATAAAGTTATTTTATTTATTAAAATAATAAATAAAACTAAGAAATGATAAGATTAGTTACGACTATGTCATAGACGATGTCGCATGGAGTTTGCCTAACATCGAGTACAACATTGAACCTTAATGTCATACAACACTCAACACATATCATTCATGTCCAGATCCTCATTAATCATAGTAGGGGAAAAAGCAAACCAATGTCCACGCACATAAACAGAAAACGCATGTACAGAATTCACATCACGGATGAATTTGGATAAGTTTGAATAAAATTCATGCACAAGAGCCTTGACAAACACATGTATATCATAGACAGACTTCTCAAGCTTCAAATCAAACAACAGCTCAACCACACCGGTTCCAGCCACATCAAAAGAAATTAAACTACGTTCAGGGATCAATAACCGACCAACCACTAATTTATGAATTTCCTTATGAAAAGTAGAAAGGAAAACATGTGGGTCAAAATCACCTGATTCAGAGTCTACACTGTTTGACACATCCTCTGGCACATCATAAGCCTCTTCAACAGAAAGGGCTGGAGCTCTAGCATTCTTCATCAGCGGCCGGTGAGAAGATGAGGCCAGGCCTAGGAGATACTCAAACACGCTCCTTGTCACACGACGAGCGGAAGCAGAGACAGAGGCCTTCTTGGCCTTGGCTTTTTGTCGAGCAGACTTAGACTTTGCTCGGGTCCGCAGCTGAGATATAGGAATATTATCTTTATCAGAGTTCTACTTAGCATCTACAGAATCAACACCGTGCTCAGAGGCAGCAGGGGATTCCTCTGGTTCATCAAGCAATTGAAGCTTGTGCTTCACACCACGGGACTTGGAAGACGTCCCTTATTATTCCAAAATAGGTGAAACAGATCCAGCATCAGGTGAGGAAACATCTTCCTTGTTAGGAAAAACTATCAAGGAACCCCTATATTAGGTTTTGATGAGATGTCAAAATTATTTGTGAAAAACTGACTGAAAGTCAAGCTGCAGATCGGAGCTGATCAATCCAGGGCATCATCAAAAAGGATATCAAGCAAAGTCAAAGTCAACCAATCAAGAGTATGGTTAGCAAGTTGAAGGATACGTCAGAAGTTAACTGAACTGAGAAGTCAAGGAGTTGAACAGTTGAAACAAACTGACAACTAAGTCAATTAAGTTGAGGAAGAAAAGAGTCAACTAAGGGAACTGATAAGAGATCAGTTTAGAATGAAGAACAGAAAGTATCCAACTGATGACCAACTGGAGCAACAACCAAACTTAGCTGACGAGCTCAAAACTGCCAACTGGAGCAACAGCCAAACTCAGCTGACAAGCTCAAAACTGCCAACTGGAGCAACAACCAAACTCAGCTGACGAGCTCAAGACTGCCAACTGGAGCAACAGCCAAACTCAGCTGACGAGCTCAAAACTGCCAACTGGAGCAACAACCAAATTCAGCTGACGAGCTCAAAACTGCCAACTGGAGCAATAGCCAAACTCAGCTAACAAGCTAAAGACTGCCAACTGGAGCAATAGCCAAACTCAGCTGACGAGCTCAAGACTGCCAACTGGAGCAACAGCCAAACTCAGCTGACGAGCTCAAAACTGCCAATTGGAGCAACAACCAAACTCAGCTGACGAGCTCAAAACTGCCAACTGGAGTAACAACCAAACTCAGCTGACGAGCTCAAAATTGCCAACTGGAGCAACAGCCAAACTCAGCTGACGACCTCAAACCTGCCAACTGGAGCAATAGTCAAACTCAGCTGACAAGTCCAGAATTGTCAACTGGAACTCAAAGCTGCTAAGAAAACTGAAGCCAGAGAATCTTGGAGGTTATTGCTCAAACTGCCGAATCTTGGAATAAATACTTCAACAAATATCCTGGAATTAAATATCTAATGAAGATCGATTGGCAGAGTAACGGCTACTTCAAACCAAAAGCTCCAAGCGATCATTCTCCATTGATGAGCCAACAGGGCCACCGATCAATGGACAATGGAACTCAACGGTCATAAAATCACTCCTCTATAAAAGGCGAGTGAATCAGAGTTTAAAAAAAAAGAACACCAAGAACTCTCAACTCTTTCAAGCAGAACCAAGAAGAATCCTTCGCCTGCACAACTTTCACATATACAAGCAAGAGCTTTTCTTTCTCACTCCCACTCAAGCTCAGGTTCAGCATCTAATAGAAACTGCGAGAGTTCTACTAAGAAGAAGAAATTCACATTGTCAAGCTAATCTGCCAGCTGTTAACGATCTAGCCAGGGCAATCTTCTCAGTCTCAGCTACACAACGATCAACTACTTAGCTCAATTAAAGAAGCACACCAGTTGATAACCCTTGTTCAAGCCTAACCTCTTGAAGATCGAAAGAGATCTAAAACCTTGTAAAGACGACAATAGCAAAACCTTGTAAAGATGACAATAGCACCTACCTTTCTAGCGAGCAGTTAGGAACTTCAAGTGTAAGCCGTCGACCCGCTGATGTAGTGAGCAGTTACCAGGTTCAGCCAATTGTCCTTCATTGTATAATTTGTAAAGAAACTCAAGTTATAGAGTGAAGTTTCCCTTCTGCGGAAGGAAGAGAGGACGTAGAAGTTTGAGACTTTGAACCTCTATAAATTGCTTGTGTGTTGTACTATCTTGGTTATTGCATATTTTTGAATTGCACACAATCTTACACAAGCTGCACTTAAACTGTCTTAGTTGTTCATTAAGTCTGTGCATAGATAAGTTTCATTAAGCGAGTCAAAGGGCCCTGTTATTCCGCACTTAAAGTAAAAAAGTTTTAATCAGTTTATTCACCCCCCCTCTAAACTGATATCGACTCACCCGGGACCAACAAGTGGTATCAGAGTGGTTGATTCTAATGATCAGCCGTTTCTGCAGATCAAGTGAATCAGATCTACTTATCTGTGCTAACATTTCAGCTATGGGAAACTATAAGCTACCTTTGTTTTCAGTTGAAAATTATGATAACTGGAGCAGAAGAATGAAGGCGCATCTCTGCTCAATTCATAAAAATATGTGTAAAGTCATCGAAGACGGTCCAATCATCATCATGATGGACAATGACGCTCACATAGTTGATATCAATCAACCGGCAAGGGCCAACTAATCTTCTCACCGGTGAAGAGAAGAAGTTAAAAAATCTAGAGTTCGTTGCTCAAGCCGCACTATTTCAAACTCTAGATGAAGATCGTATGAAGGATACAAAGAACTGCACAACTGCCAAGGAAATATGGGACCTACTCACAGATCTTTGCAGAGAGTTCGAAGCCATAAAAGGAAATAAACTCCAACTGGCAGTTGACATGTATGAATCTTTCAAAATGCAGGCAGAAGAGTCCATCTCAAGCCTTGAAACTAGATTTCTAGGCATCATCAGTGAGATGAACAACCTCGGAAGGATTTATCCCAATTCTGAGATGAATTCCAAGATATTGGATAATCTTACTGAAGAATGGGATATGAAAGTGATAGCTACAAAGGAATCAAGAAATCTAAATAACATCACTCCTAGGTAACTATTTGGTTCTCTCAAAGCTCATGAGTACAGTCTAAACCGGAAAAAGGAAGCATTGACATCGTCAGCTCAAGACGCAGCTTTCTACGGTGAGAGAACCAGGTTTAGAGACACTCGAGGAAGAAATAACTTCTGACCTAGGAGCTCACCAGCCAAAGAAAACCAAGACGGATCTTCAACTGAACGAAAAAGAGAAGCAACAGAAAAGAAGGAAAACCTAACTGATGACATCAATGAGCAAATCCAATCAGTCACCAGATTACTAGAAAAATTAAAGAGAGTTCGGGATAAGCAATCAATCTCACCTCAAACTAATGAAATCCCAAAAGCTGAGAAAACTTACCAACCAGCTGAACGAGCAGCTGAACCATTCAGAAGCGGCAACCGAAATCTTGGAGAATGTTTTCATTGCCATAAACAAGGACATTACAGGTTTGAATGTCCAGAACTTCCTGAAGACAAGAAAGCCAAGGTGAGGAGAAGCTTCTTCAAAAGAAAAGCAATGGTTGCAAATCTTGAGAATGCCGTGCTGGATGATTCAGACTATCCATCTGGAATAGATTCTGACGGCTACAGCTCAGATGATGAAGCGCTATTCTGCCTCATGGCTGACAATGATGAAGAGATTAGTACAGCTGATTCTCAAACCTCCTTTTATCATATAAATGAAGCAACTGTCTCTAGTAATGAACTTGATATGAAACTTATGATGCTAGAAGACCAATTAGCTTCAATTTCATGTTTGCATGTTGAACTGAAAGATGAAAATGATGAACTGAGAAATAAGGTTAGGAAACTGAGCATCGATCATGAAAGATTAAATTATCTTGAATCTCAACTTATCAAATTTGAGAAATTGAAACTGAGAAATGCTAATCTAGAGGCTGAAAACCAAAAATTCAAGCAAGAGATCCTTGAAAAAGAAAAGGTAAATCTGAAGTTCAAAAAGGGATCTTAAACTCTAGATGAAATATTAAGCCATCAAAGAACTGGAACTGGTAGCTCAGGGCTAGGATATAGCAAATTTACTGCTTTAGTACAGGGAAAAGCAGTTGCCCAACCTAGTGACAAGAGAATCCTAAAAGGGTTCACTAGATCTCATGATCGGCTAGCTGAGTCAACTAAAGGAAAGGGAATATTGAAAAGTCCTCAAACTCGGCCTAGACAATTTGGTCAGTTTTTCCAAACAAAAACACCAGTCCAACTGAAGTCCAATTTCCAGCCAAGATCATCAGTTCACTCAAGCCAATCTACTCGGTCAAAACCTCCAGTTCAACAAAGATCATCATACCAACAAAGAATGTCCCAAAGACAAACTGATAGATCAGTCCCCTTTAGAAAGAAATATCAGTTTGGATCTCAAGCCTATCCTATCAAGAAGTTCAATCAGAACACCTATAGAAGAGATCAAATAAACCAATTTGAGCCTTATCATCATTATAATGATTATCTAGATTCCAGAAATGAGCCAAAAAGGTTCATTCCAATAAACTGGAAACATACAAAATACTGGTCTGATCACAGAACTCAAAGGTCTTAAGACCAAAGCGTTTTAGTTGAAGTGTTTTATCCAACTAACTCTCAACGCAGGTATCACTCAACTGATTCAAATCAGAATAGGAGAGTTGGGAAAAAATATAAATAGATCAAGCGATCCAAATCAGTTGGATCTCTGAATGACAAGAAGCCAAAAGTTTGGCAAGTCTGGATTCCAAAAAATTTGATGAATCAACAAGGACCCGATATAAACAGGTCCCTAAATGCTAATCCTTTCTTTGCAGGACAAGAGCATCCTATCTGTGAAGAAAGCCAAAGACATCTGGTATCTAGATAGCGGGTGCTCCAAGCACATGACCGGAGACAAAGAAGATCTCGATGGTTATGAAGAAATCAAAGGTCCACTTGTCACATTTGGAGACAACTCCAAAAGCCGAACCATTGGATAAGGGTTCGTAGTCAAGGGAAAAGTAGTAGTGAATGGAGTCTCCCACGTGGATGGACTGAAACACAAACTACTAAGCATCAGCCAGCTGTGTAATAATGGCTACTCAGTTGACTTCACCAAAAACTCCTGCAACATAAGAGATAAGTCAACTGGAGTAATTCTGCTAACTGGCATCAGGAGAGGCAACATGTACATTATTGACTGGTCAACCGGCTACTCAGAAGCTTGCTTCCTTTCAAAAGGATCAACTGAAGCAAGCTGGCTATGGCATCGATGACTGAATCACCTCAACTTCAAAACAATCAACTACCTAGCCAAGAAATCTAAATAACATCACTCCTAGGTAACTATTTGGTTCTCTCAAAGCTCATGAGTACAGTCTAAACCGGAAAAAGGAAGCATTGACATCGTCAGCTCAAGACGCAGCTTTCTACGGTGAGAGAACCAGGTTTAGAGACACTCGAGGAAGAAATAACTTCTGACCTAGGAGCTCACCAGCCAAAGAAAACCAAGACGGATCTTCAACTGAACGAAAAAGAGAAGCAACAGAAAAGAAGGAAAACCTAACTGATGACATCAATGAGCAAATCCAATCAGTCACCAGATTACTAGAAAAATTAAAGAGAGTTCGGGATAAGCAATCAATCTCACCTCAAACTAATGAAATCCCAAAAGCTGAGAAAACTTACCAACCAGCTGAACGAGCAGCTGAACCATTCAGAAGCGGCAACCGAAATCTTGGAGAATGTTTTCATTGCCATAAACAAGGACATTACAGGTTTGAATGTCCAGAACTTCCTGAAGACAAGAAAGCCAAGGTGAGGAGAAGCTTCTTCAAAAGAAAAGCAATGGTTGCAAATCTTGAGAATGCCGTGCTGGATGATTCAGACTATCCATCTGGAATAGATTCTGACGGCTACAGCTCAGATGATGAAGCGCTATTCTGCCTCATGGCTGACAATGATGAAGAGATTAGTACAGCTGATTCTCAAACCTCCTTTTATCATATAAATGAAGCAACTGTCTCTAGTAATGAACTTGATATGAAACTTATGATGCTAGAAGACCAATTAGCTTCAATTTCATGTTTGCATGTTGAACTGAAAGATGAAAATGATGAACTGAGAAATAAGGTTAGGAAACTGAGCATCGATCATGAAAGATTAAATTATCTTGAATCTCAACTTATCAAATTTGAGAAATTGAAACTGAGAAATGCTAATCTAGAGGCTGAAAACCAAAAATTCAAGCAAGAGATCCTTGAAAAAGAAAAGGTAAATCTGAAGTTCAAAAAGGGATCTTAAACTCTAGATGAAATATTAAGCCATCAAAGAACTGGAACTGGTAGCTCAGGGCTAGGATATAGCAAATTTACTGCTTTAGTACAGGGAAAAGCAGTTGCCCAACCTAGTGACAAGAGAATCCTAAAAGGGTTCACTAGATCTCATGATCGGCTAGCTGAGTCAACTAAAGGAAAGGGAATATTGAAAAGTCCTCAAACTCGGCCTAGACAATTTGGTCAGTTTTTCCAAACAAAAACACCAGTCCAACTGAAGTCCAATTTCCAGCCAAGATCATCAGTTCACTCAAGCCAATCTACTCGGTCAAAACCTCCAGTTCAACAAAGATCATCATACCAACAAAGAATGTCCCAAAGACAAACTGATAGATCAGTCCCCTTTAGAAAGAAATATCAGTTTGGATCTCAAGCCTATCCTATCAAGAAGTTCAATCAGAACACCTATAGAAGAGATCAAATAAACCAATTTGAGCCTTATCATCATTATAATGATTATCTAGATTCCAGAAATGAGCCAAAAAGGTTCATTCCAATAAACTGGAAACATACAAAATACTGGTCTGATCACAGAACTCAAAGGTCTTAAGACCAAAGCGTTTTAGTTGAAGTGTTTTATCCAACTAACTCTCAACGCAGGTATCACTCAACTGATTCAAATCAGAATAGGAGAGTTGGGAAAAAATATAAATAGATCAAGCGATCCAAATCAGTTGGATCTCTGAATGACAAGAAGCCAAAAGTTTGGCAAGTCTGGATTCCAAAAAATTTGATGAATCAACAAGGACCCGATATAAACAGGTCCCTAAATGCTAATCCTTTCTTTGCAGGACAAGAGCATCCTATCTGTGAAGAAAGCCAAAGACATCTGGTATCTAGATAGCGGGTGCTCCAAGCACATGACCGGAGACAAAGAAGATCTCGATGGTTATGAAGAAATCAAAGGTCCACTTGTCACATTTGGAGACAACTCCAAAAGCCGAACCATTGGATAAGGGTTCGTAGTCAAGGGAAAAGTAGTAGTGAATGGAGTCTCCCACGTGGATGGACTGAAACACAAACTACTAAGCATCAGCCAGCTGTGTAATAATGGCTACTCAGTTGACTTCACCAAAAACTCCTGCAACATAAGAGATAAGTCAACTGGAGTAATTCTGCTAACTGGCATCAGGAGAGGCAACATGTACATTATTGACTGGTCAACCGGCTACTCAGAAGCTTGCTTCCTTTCAAAAGGATCAACTGAAGCAAGCTGGCTATGGCATCGATGACTGAATCACCTCAACTTCAAAACAATCAACTACCTAGCCAAGAAAGAGTTAGTTGAGGGGCTTCCCAAGGAAATATACAAGAAGATAGGTGTATGTGGACCATGTCAAAAAGGAAAGCAGGTGAAGTCATCCTTCAAGAATAAGAGTCACCCACCAGGAACAACTGATTGTCTTCAACTGCTACATATGGATTTGTTTGGTCTAGTTAGACCACAAACTCCAAAGGGCAAAAGATTCACTCTCGTAGTAATTGATGATTTCTCAAGATATACATGGGTGGAATTCTTAAGGAGCAAAGATGAAACTTATGACAAGCTAACGACGCTGATTAGAAGATTACAAACTGAGAAGGAAAGATCAGTTCAAAGGATTCGCTCCGACAATGAAATTGAATTTGTGAATCAACACATGATCAGTTTTCTTAACCAGCTTGGAATCATTCATGAACATTCAGCTGCAAGAACTCCATAATAGAACAGTGTAGTCGAATGGCGTAATCGAACACTCAAAGAAGCAGTTCGAGCAATGATAGCTGATGCCAACATAGTTGAAGGGTACTGGGCTGAAGCAGTCAACACAGCTTGCCACACTCAAAATCGAAGTGCCATTGTAGCAGCCCATCACAAGACACCTTATGAACTGTACAAGGGTCGTAAGCCTTCTATCTCATATTTTAAAATATTTGGCTGTAAATGTTATATTCACAACAATGGCAAGACTCAATTGAAAGCTTTTAGTGCTAAAGCTGATGAGGGTATATTTCTTAGGTATAACTCACCACACGCACAAGCTTACAGAGTGTTCAATAAACGAACTCTTGTTGTGGAAATAACATGTCATGTGGTATTTGATGAATTTGCTAATGAGTACAGGAACAAAGAAAGAATAGACACATTAGTTCAAGTAGTACCTAGTGAAACTGAGAACTCACAGGACTATGTAGATCACATTGTTCCAGAGCGGTTTGAAGTTTTACTAGAAGAAGGCAATGAAACTGGCACAATACCAGTTGAGAATAACTTGGTCAATGAAGACACAAATCGTGCTGAGACCATAAACCCCACAACTGAAACAGGGGGAAGAACTGATGAAAATGCTGAACCAGCTGATGAAAGAGCGACTGATGATGTCACCACAGAAGAGCTAGCTGAGGACCCAGCTGAAGCTACCTTGCCCAAATGGCTCCGAAGCCACCCAACTGACAAGATAGTTGGTGATCCAAGAAATAGAGTCCAGACCAGAAGTTCAACTGAGCATGCATTATTCACATGCTTCATATCTCAAACTGAACCTGCAAATATCAAAGAAGCATTAGAAGACTCTGACTGGATCATAGCTATGCAAGAAGAACTGAACCAGTTCATGAGAAATGACGTATGGTTTCTCATTGATAGGCCAAAAACCCAAAAGGTTATTGGTACAAAATGGGTCATTCACAACAAACTGGATGAACAGGGAGTGATCACAAGGAACAAGGCTAGACTGGTAGCCAAAGGATACTCATAAAGTAAAGGAATAGACTTTGATGAGACATTCGCGCCAGTTGCAAGATTGGAAGCCATCAGACTGTTCCTAGCCTATGCAGCGCACTTCAACTTCATAGTCTACCAGATGGATGTCAAAAGTGCTTTTCTTCAAGGAATGCTCAAGGAGGACGTATATGTCGAGCAACCGCCAGGATTTGAAATTGGTGATCAAGTCTTCAAACTGAAGAAAGCCCTATATGGACTGAAGCAAGCTCCTAGAGCATGGTATGAAACTCTAACAACATTTTTGCTGAAAAATGGGTTTCAAAAAGGAGTAATTGATTGAACTCTATTCCGAATAGAACGATCAACTGAGATCTTAATGGTTCAAATTTATGTGGATAACATAATTTTTGGATCAAAGAGCAAAGATCTATGCACACGATTCGCTCAACTGATGCAAAACGAATTTGAGATGAGCATGATGGGAGAAATGACATTCTTCCTAGGACTCCAAGTGAAGCAGCTGAAAGATGGAATCTTTATCAGCCAGGCGAAGTACACCAAGGAGCTAGTCAAAAAGTTTGGAGTAAGCAAAGGAAAAACTCTCAAGATTCCTATGAACACATCAGTTCAGCTAACTCTCGATGAAGAAGGAGAATCAGTTAGCCAAACGTATTACAGAGGAATCATTGGGTCGTTACTCTACTTAACAGCTAGCCGGCCAGACATCTCTTATTTAGTCGGACTATACGCACGGTTTCAAGCTAATCCAAAGAAAAGCCACCTCGAAGCAGCTAAGAGGATCATCAAATATCTCAAAGGAACCATAAATATTGGACTATGGTATCCCAGAGATAACAGTTTGAGTCTAATTGGTTATTCAGACTCAGACTTCGGTGGATGCAAAATCGACAGAAAAAGTACCAGTGGAACATGTCAGTTTCTGGGAAGCAAACTGATATCCTGGTTTAGCAAGAAGCAACACTCAGTTGCCACGTCAACAACTAAAGCAGAATATGTAGTTGCTGGAAGCTGCTGTGCGCAGATACTCTGGATGAAGCAACAGTTGAAGGACTACAAAGTTGAAACTGAAGAAGTGCCTATCTACTGTGACAACAATAGTGCAATTGCGATATCTCAGAATCCAGTTCTGCATTCAAGAACTAAGCACATTGACATAAGACATCACTTCATCAGAGATCACATCGAGAAGAAAGACATATGCATCAAATATGTCAACACTGAGAAACAGATAACTGACATCTTCACCAAACCATTACCTGAAGTAAGGTTTATGGATCTATGCATACAGTTGGGACTGCTGGAGCTAGCATCACAAGATGAAGATGATAAACTAAAGGAAGAAGGCCAAGGGACCACTCCAGCTAAAGAGAGAAACTGAATCAAAAAGGCGAGAAACTGATC
Organism: Perilla frutescens; assembly: GCA_026008535.1. Lineage (NCBI taxonomy): Eukaryota > Viridiplantae > Streptophyta > Magnoliopsida > Lamiales > Lamiaceae > Perilla > Perilla frutescens. The sequence goes on along the minus strand of BRKX01000003.1, from coordinate 63,665,012 downwards.
AATTGGCCACAAAAGCCATCAGGTTGAAGTAAAGGCAAGAAGCTGCTAAGAGAAAAGTAAACTGGATATGATCAGTTTACTCCATTAGTTCAACTAAATCATCAGTTCAATCGTTCAAACTGATGATCCAGTCAGTTATGCAGAACACACAAGCTGCAAATTGATCAAACTGATGAAGGAGTACTAGGGACTGGAGTCAAATCAAAAGGAGATGTCAGTTCAAAGACCAACTGAAAGAGAACAGCTGAACTGGGAAGCAGCTGAACAAAGATCTAAATGGTCAAGACCAATTCCGAACTGATGAAAAGACATCTCAGCTAAAACTGATCAACAAAAGGATCATCAGATACAATGGAAACCAATTGATGATGTAATCAGTTTCAAGCCAAGGAGAAGCTGCTAGAGATAAAAGATAAGTTCAAATTTCAATATTAGAAACGGTAAAAACACGTGTCACTCAAATATTACCGTTGAACTTTTTCTCTCTCCTTCATTTATCCCTAATGGACAGAATCGAAAGGCCAATCGACGGGTCGATTGAGTTAATCCGACCGTTGAATATTGGGTATACCAAGCATCACAACCATTGGATGAATCTCATCATTTTCTATAAAAGGGATGGCTGAACTCTCATTTTCACTTTTACCCATCTCAAACACAGTAAAGAGTTAAGGCATCTCTCATCCTTCAATTCTTGAAACTGTTCTGCAAATTTTACGAAAGTAAAATCATTCAGTTCCTAAACTCAGTCAAAGCCAATTTACCCTTCATGAATCATTTATCCAAAAAAAAAAACTCCATGGATGATAGACGTGCACCAACTGTTCGATGAAAGTTCGACTTTAAAAGAACTGGTGAATCTTCACGAGGATTCCAAATGAATTTCTACAGAGAAAAGTTTTTGGATATAGGGGCTTATAGAGAAAAATGTTCAGATTCTGATCTTTGCAACTCACTTATCATGAAGATAGAGCAAAGTGGCCTGAAAAGCTTCACAGAAGAGTACCCATCAAAGATTTATCCAGAGGCTGTGATTAAGTTTTACTTTAACTAAAAAGGCTATGATGACAAAATAGAGACTGAAGTTCGTGGAGTCGAACTGATTGTAACTCCAGAACTGCTCGAAAGACTATTTAAACTGCCATCTACTGGAACAAGACTGCAAGATGTTGAAGTGGATCAAGAGGAAGCCTACTGTCAGTGGAAGAGGGAGGAATGTGCAGATCCATACAAGAGCAGTACACTCATGTCTCTTTTTCAAGAAGAATACAGGGTTCTAGCATCAGTTGCTACTAGAATGATCACTAGAACAACTGGAAGCTACTCAGAAATGTCAGAGCACAAGTACAAAATATGTGCAGTGATCGTTAGAGGCATCAACGTCAACTGGGCTCAATACTTCTTCGAGCAAATAAAGAAGTACGTTGATATTGTGGAGAAGAACTGCTCAACAATAGAATTTCATCAAAAGATGTGCTATCCAAGCAGAATCAGCATCATATTGGAAAGCAATTTTGACTACATGATAAAAGAAACCAACACGCTGATGATCGACAAACTGGATTTTATACCAGCAACAACCAGAAGGCAGCCAGCTGCAAAATCCTTAAACATCAAGAGCAGTCAGTCAACTGCTGCCATCTCAAAGAAAGCAGAGGAGGCTGCAAAAAGAAAAGGCAAAGAAATTGTTGTTGAGATGCCTCAAGAAGACTCCGACTCAGACGATAATCTCCCAATAAGCCAAATGTTGGGAAGCTCAATTAAAGCTAAGCCACTAAGCCAAGTTCGCTATGGATCATCTATTGATTCACCTGAAGAAAAGATCCCTGCGAAGCCAGTTCAGTTCAAGAAAAGAACTGGCAAGTCAAAGAAGAAATCTGCAGCAGTTCAACCAAAAGGGAAGAAGACGAAATCAGGGCCTCCACCCCCTCTGAAACTGCCTCCTCACAATATCAAGGTGTTTGATGTATGGTGTGTCGTTTTTCACCAAAAATAATTATTCCAACTTTCATTGGCAAGCCCACACTGCAGAGTACAGTGGCGAGCAGGATCATCTCCCAAAGGACCAGCGAGGATTACTCTTGACTTTCAGTCTGCATGCCCAAACCTCCAGAACCGCGTGAATTTTATAACAAGATAAATTGAAGAATGAAATAGCCAACTAAAGAAAATACTTATGCAAACGAACTAAATTAAACCAATTATAAAAGGGTATTCCGGATCCAACGAACTCCACTCCACTTATAACACTGATCACAGATGCAAGAATTAATTAATCAAACCATGCAAATCAGTTATAGTCACCGAAGACGCTTCTGACATGACCTCATCTCTCCATACTGTTTCGATAATTAAGAAGACGTTTCATTAATTACTTCCCTAATCGACTGACAACTGTAAGAGACGCTCTATGAGTTTAATGAGCCGACAGTGATGAGCACAAGAAAGACCCGATTCTTAACTTACAGACTCTGACGCAGGACTGTAAAATTAACTCTATTATCCCCCTAGCCTTTGAGCGACCATTTTACCACTTATTAAATCTAAACCATGATTACGTATGGCCGATTTAAATTGGCTAGTAATTAATCACAACCTACCAAATATTTGCAACTACTCGATAAACTTAGAATAATTACGACCCGAAATCCAAGAATAATAGATACATGCATCAACTAATTATGAACAAACCATTAGATCTCACAGTTATATAATCGGAGCTTCGTCGTCATCACCGGAATACGAATTACTTAGCTACTTTGCATGCTGGAATCGATCAACTAAAATTTGTATAATAGCGCTATGATGATATCGAAAAGAAGGGAAAATAAAACTGGATTAAAGCTGTTCGTTGCTGCGTTCTTTGTTTCTAGCGTGTACGATCCTTGCAAAATAAACTCGAATACCTAATATATAATTACAATCCATAAAACTAAAGTCTCTACAAGGAAATAAGGTCCTAAACTAGTTAATTCCCATGCAAAATACTTCAAAAGGCGGTGAAGAGAGGTTTCCGCGTCTAGGTTTGCGCGCGGGCCGAGAACTGGGCTTTAACAAGCCCAGTATGTATTCTGGGCTAAGCTTCCAGATCTCTGCTTCCATCATCCAGCTGCATGCCCTTGCAGCTTGCCATGCTCGAAATTCTTCCTTTTCTTCACTTGTATCTTTTCATTCCCAAAACCTGCCTCTTTTCTCCACTTTTACACCACATCCCTACACAACTCAACAACACATCATATATCCAAAATACACAACTAGGGACTAACTAATAAGGAGAAAAGGCACAAAAAAAACGTGATAATAACAAGTAGAATAAGTCCCATCAAATCCCCCCACACTTAACCCTTGCTCGTCCTCGAGCAACACAAACAAAGACAAAAAAAAAATCAAAAACAAGAAGAACAGACTCGACAAAGATGACTAACCAAGCATCAACAACCCAAATTAATGAGAACTCAAAGCATAAACTGTGATATATCAATCCACAAACCACTAATCCACTTTGTTCAAGAAATATGCCAACACTTTGTCAATCGAGTTAGAATTATGCTTCACAATCCAGCCTCACCAAGATTCACTCTTCATCACTCAAAATAAAGCAAATTCAGGTCAGGAGGCCTATTCACTCAAATATCATGACTAGCTATTTTCAGCACAAAATTGCTCATTTGTCATCAAAGTTACCACTCTTCAAGTTCTTTACAAATCACAAGGTCTTTCTCTCTTTGGTTGTAATGGGGCTTAGGTGCACGAGGTAGGATACTTTTTGGCTAAAGTGGCTAAGTGAAATCAAGCACATGTAAGTATGAATGTTTTTTAGGAGTGTAGCTGTAACAACATCTTTCCTTTTCAGCATAGAACCAGTCTTCTTCAAAAAGTGAGAGTTTATTAAGTTTTGCTCTTCTCCATATCCCTCTCCTCAATCTTTTTCCTCTGTTTCTCTTTCTTTTTATTTTTTCTCTGAAGCTTTGCTTCTTTCATTCTGATTTCTCTTTTTTTTTTTATTTTTTCTGAGGAGCAGGGTATAAGGCTTTCTGATGCCTTTGTCAATTTCGGTCCTCAAATTCTTCAATATTGCAGCTTCAAATAACAATTCACACCAAACATGCCTGATTTCAAGGACAAAGATGGCCAAAAGAAAAGCACAGGTTACTTTATAGTGGCTGTAAGTAATGAAAATGGATCTATTAAGCTCAAAGGGGCTCACTAATTGACAATGAAAGGACAAGGCATTTTCTTTTGGTCTAGTAACTCGGGTATCCCTAATGCCTTGATCATTTTTGCAAATGAAATTAAAAGATGACAACAAAGTGGTAGCAAAGCAATCTAAGCATCGAATAACTAGTCAGATAACACTCATCAACAAAAAACACTGAGCTCTTAATTCATGTATGCTCATAGGCTCAAGAACTCACAATTTGTAGGCTTAAAAAGTTTTGATTGCAAGCACAATTCATCATTCCAGATTTCATCCAAATCATGGCATAATCTATCACAAATCCAACCTCTCAACCAGTCAAACCATCACAGCTCATACATCTTCATTCTCATCAATTCAAGCTATCAACACTTAATCAAAGATCCTAAGCAAAAACCAAAGAAAATGACTCACATAAAACCAGTTTTTTTTTTCTTTCGACACAAATCACAAATCCTAAGACTCCCCCCCACACTTTGAAAGACACGGTGTCCTCACTGTGAGAAGGGGTACAAAGCAAGACATAAAGCTCACAATAAAATCAGAAAAACACAACGAAAAGTGAACAAAACACATGCAGTCAAGGGGTAAAATGGAAGGGATAAGAGAGAACTAACTCGGATCCGTCAAATGGTGGATCACCTGCTCGATCACGTCCAGGTGACCATCAATCTCATCCAGCCGGCGGCCAAAGCTGTCCTCAAGTCGAGCGGTGGCAGCAGTAATCAACTCCTCAATCGCCGGGAGGAGGGAGGAAGCAACAAGCCCTGTAGAAACAGATCGACGCGGGCCTTCAATGCCCGGCCGGGTAAGCTGATACTGGCCCTGGTCATTCACAAATAATAACTTCATGGCAGCAAAATCATCCAAGCGAAATAACATGGTAGGCAACGGCTCAGGGTCGGAAAGGGGAATGTGGAGTCGCTCAGCAAGTAGAGTAACAAAGCAACCTAGGGGGCGCGGAAGACAGTGTAATGGGCACTAAAATTCCATTGCTTGGCAAGCCAGTACCCAAAGTTCACCTTGGTCCCAGAATCCATGCAATCAAGTAGAAAAAGCTCTTGAACAGTAACCAAATTCAGCATATCTAATCTACCAAACACGTTAGCAGATAGGAATCTATGGCAAAGACAAAGGGCATCATCCTTCAAATGAGATCCCTTAAAGGATCGAGAACTGTAAGACTCATCTATAGAAAGCCGAGCCCAAGTTTCACTAGCCGTTTGAGAGAAAACGGCTGGAATATCATAAAGAGACGACGTATACTCATCCTCAAGCACGGAGGCATCAGACTCAAAACCAAGTACAATATTCAAGTTAGTAATGGTCATATGAAACTTGCGACCACGGAGAGAAAACACTATGGCATGCCTATCATCGAGCCCCCTCGATGCATCAAAATCAAAAGATGATAAAAATTCGATAACTAAATCACGATGCACATCCATAGAAACATCAAGTAGAGCTTCCCATCCAATTCCAATGAAGAAACTCTTAATGCGATCATTAACCCCTAACACAGCAATATTGTTCCAATCGAAAAGGTGCGCGCCGACGAGAACACGGTTAGTGTTCAAGTCGGTGCGGCGCTTTACCTCATCCGGTGGTAGGAACGCCGGGATGGCAGAACTCGGAGAGGCGGCTGGGGCTTTTCCTTTTGCCTTCTTCTTGGATGACTTGGCCGGGGCAGAGGATGAGGGCAGCGATTCTGAAACAGGAGAGGGAGCGAGAGCGCTCTCTGGCGGAGGAATGAGAGCACGTGATTGTGAGACAGCGGCCGGCGGGCTCGTTTGTGATGTGGAGTTGGTCGGAGAGGGTGGCGGTGAGGGTTGGTAGTCCGCCGGTGGTGGTGATTCAGTGGTGGAAAGCTTTCGTCGTGCGGTAGTGCTGGAGGGTCCCGCTTCGGCTCGGCGTTTCAGTATACGGTGAAGGAAGGGCGGCGATTGGTTGACTTCAGGGGGAATGGCGGTCAGAGATGGTGGAGGTGATTCTACCGGTGTCGACGACTTTTGTGGTGTGGCTTGCTCGGGAGATGGAGGGTCTGGCTCGGGGGCAGGGACTTTGCGCTTGGCGGCGGAAGGGCGCTTCTTACCCATGGTTGTTGACAGCGACGGAGGTCGGAAGAGTGATCGGCGTTGGCGGTTGGGGAGAGGCGGGAAGAGGAAGAGTTGGGTAACTTCTGCAAAGAAAAAGAGTAAAATTTTGAATAAGAAGAAAGTTACCAAGTATGGGGTTAAATTGAATTGGGGGTTAGGGCAAAAATTTCCCAAATTGACTTTGGGTTAATTGCAGGAAAGTCCCTGCAAATAAAATGAAATTCCGAAATTTCCCCCCACACTTGAATTAGCGGTTACTTCCAAAACCGCGCTCCCAGAGGCTGTGTGCCCATGCGGCGTAGAACACGATGGTGCCTCCCCCAATTGGTTTTTTTTTTCTTCTTTTTTTGTTTTTTTTTCTTTAAATAGGCAAATAAAAGAATAAAGCGAATTTGAAAAATAAAAGAACAAAGGAACAAGAGATCGGGTTGCCTCCTGAGAAGCGCCGTTAGTTAACGTCGAGGGCTCGACGGCGTGGAGCAGTTAGTGGTGAAGCATGGGGGCAGCAAGCTCAACCCCATCAAAACTGGAGAAAGTGATGTCGGCACAATATGGCTTGAGCAACTGGCCGTTCACCTTTAATACCTTGTGAGTATCCAAACTGCGAATTTCCACAACTCCATGTGGACTGACAGATAGGACTTCAAAGGGGCCCAACCAGTGAGATTTGAGCTTACCGGGCATGAGACGAAGGCGAGCATTAAAAAGTAACACCTGTTGGCCAACCTCAAAAGTTTTCCTCCGGATATATTTGTCGTGCAACAGCTTGGTACGATCTTTGTAATAACTTGCACTATCATAAGCCTCCAAACGGATTTCTTCGAGCTCTTGTAACTGATAGCGGCGTTGAAGACCGGCCAGTCGAGGATCCAAGTTGCATTGTTTCACAGCCCAAAAAGCTCGATGTTCCAGCTCCACTGGAAGATGGCACTGTTTCCCGAAAATCAGACGATAAAGGGACATTCCGATAGGCGTTGGCAACGATCACAATTCTTGCAAAAGAAAAAGGCGTCTTTGAAGATGGTTTCCCAATAAAAACCACAGTCTAAAACCTTGCGGGCTGTTCTTCTTGGGCCAAAGTGGCCGCCACGTGCGTGGGCATGACAGAAGCGGAGGATGGATGGAATCTCTTCCTCAGGAATATAGTGGCGAATGACTTGATCGGCACAAGTCTTCCACAAATAGGGCTCGTCCCAGATGAAATACTTGGCTTGACTCTTCAACTTGTTCTTTCAGGCGGATTCAAAACCTTTGGGAAAAATTCCCGTTGTGAGAAAATTCACCAAGTCAGCGTACCAGGGTGCCCTTTCTGCAGCTGCCAGAAGATTCTCATCGGGAAAATCATCCGGTATGGGCATACCGTCGGATATAGTCAACAGTCTACTCAAATGGTCTGCAACATGATTCTCGGCTCCTTTCTTGTCCTTAATTTCCAAATCAAATTCTTGTAGGAGGAGAATCCAACGACTAAGGCGTGGTTGAGACTCCTTCTTGGACAGGAGGTACTTGAGAGCAGCATGATCAGTGTAGACTACAACTTTGGATCCAACAATGTACGATCGAAATTTCTCACAAGCGAACACCACGGCAAGAAGCTCTTTTTCGGTAGTTGTGTAGTTGCACTGAGCCGGGTTGAGAGTTTTCGAAGCATAGTAAATAACATGACTGTGCTTCTCAATCTTTTGTCCAAGGACAGCTCCAATAGCATAGTCACTTGCGTCGCACATGAGCTCGAACGAGAATCCCCACTGTGGTGGCTGAATGATCGGGGCTAAAGTTAGCTTTTCCTTCAACAAATCAAAAGCTTCTTTACACTTGTCATCAAAGATAAACGGGGCGTCATTTTGTAGCAACTTAGTCATGGGTTGAGCTATCTTTGAAAAATCCTGAATGAAGCGGCAGTAGAAGCCGGCATGGCCTAAGAAGGCTCGAATCTCTTTCTCATTGGAGGGGTACGGCAGCTTTGTGATCAAGTCGATCTTTGCTCGATCCACTTCTATTCCATTCGCAGATATGACATGCCCGAGCACAATTCCTTGTTGTACCATGAAGTGGCACTTCTCGAAGTTTAAAACCAAATCGGTCTCAACACACCTTTGAAGGACTTTGTCTAAATGCTCCATACACTGCTCAAAAGAGTCGCCATGGACTGTAAAGTCGTCCATAAAGATTTTGATGCAGCTCTCTATCAAGTCAGAAAAGATACTCATCATGCATCGTTGGAAAGTGCCAGGGGCGTTGCACAAACCAAAGGGCATCTTCCGGCAAGCAAAGGTCCCAAATGGACAAGTGAAGGTTGTCTTTTCTTGGTCTTCTTGAGCTACGAAAATCTGGAAGTAGCCGGAGTAGCCATCTAGAAAGTAGAAATAGGATTTCTCAGCTAATCTCTCGAGCATCTCATCAATAAAAGGCAACGGGAAGTGATCCTTGCGTGTGGCATCATTCAACTTCCGGAAATCAATGCACATCTGCCACCCTGTTTGCAACCTCATCGGTATTAATTCGTTGCTCCTATTCTTCACGAGCTGGAATCCAGACTTCTTTGGAACTACGTGTACTGGGCTAACCCAAACACTGTCGGAGATTGGGTAAATGATTTCCAATTGAAGCAACTTCAGAATCTCTTTCAACACCACTTCTTTCATTACTGGGTTCAATTTTCTCTGAGGGTCGCGACATGGTTTATGATTTTCTTCAAGAAAAATGTGGTGCATGCAGATGTCGGGGCTGATCCCCTTGATGTCGGTGAGGGTCCAGCCGATAGCCCCTCTGTGCTTCTTCAAAAGGGTAACAAGTTGTGTTTCCTGGGCTGCGGTAAGGTCTTTACTCACGATGACAGGTAGAGTATCTGCTTCACCCAAGTAGGCGTATTTCAGGTACTCGGGAAGAACCTTCAACTCCAGAGTCGGGGCCTTCACATGAGATGGAAGAATGGGTTCTGTGATGGGCGGCAAGGGCAAACGGCCGGCCGCATTTCTGACAGGAAATTTATTGGCAGCGTATAACTGCTGTATGACTTCCCGGATCTCTTTTTCCGCTTCTGAATCTGCAATGTGGTCAGGTATCCCTCCATAAAGTACCTGCTCTAAACTGTCATCCCTGAAATTGCTCTCAACAAAATCATCAGTAATGGAATCGATAATATATACCATAAAAAGAGCCTCAGGGTCTTCTACATGTTTCATGGCTTCGAATATATTAAATGTGACAACATCCCCATCAAATTCGAAACTCATCATTCCTTTGTCCACATCAATCTTTGTGCATGCAGTTTTCATAAATGGGCGGCCCAGCAAAATTAAAGATCTATGTGCAGACAATGTATCATCCATGTCAACAATGTAGAAATCAACAGGAAAGATCAATTCATTCACCTTAACTAAGACATCCTCTACTACACCTCTAGGGTATGCATTGGACCTATCAGCTAACTGAATGATAACTCGAGTATCTTTCATCGGACCTAGCTGTAACTCTTTATAAACAGAGAAAGGCATAACATTAATAGATGCTCCTAAGTCTAACATGACTTTTTCTACCTGTTTGCTCCCAATGATGCAAGGGATAGTGAACATACCTGGATCTCGACACTTTTGAGGAAACTTCCGCTGAATTATGGCCGAGACATTTTCGCCTACTTTGATTTTTGCATCCCTTCCATACCTTATCTTTTTGGCACACAGTTCCTTCAAGAACTTTGCATATCTAGGAACTTGTTTGATAGAATCGATCAGGGGTAGGTTGATCTCAACCTTCTTGAAAAGCTCAAAGATCTCTTTCTCATCTTCCTCTTTCTTGTGCCGTGCTAACCTAGAAGGAAAGGGAGCTGCATTAATAAGGTTAGGAGGTTTAGACAAAATCTGTACCTCATTAGGAGCAATCTGTGCGGCAGGCTGTGTACCCTTATCGTGGGGTCTGTTATCAGCTTCTGCAGTTTGCCCATTCAGCGTGTGGTTGTATTGCTTCTGTTTCTCAGTCTCTATTAATTCTTTCCCATTCCGAAGAGTCACAACACTGACATTTCCTCTCGGATTCTGCTCTGCTTGAGATGGTAATTTTCTAGTGTGCCCTTGCAGCTTGTTCAATTGGGTGGCAAGCTGAGTGATCTGTGTGCCCATGCTGCCTAAGGCGGCTTGCGTCTCTTGTTGAAAGGCCTTTTGGCTCTGTGCCAGGCTACTCACTAAGTTGGTGCTTTGCTCCAGACTTTTCATGATCTCGCTCATAGATGGTGTGGAGCGATCTGTTTGGGCATACGACTCACCCCTTGGGGGTCTCGGTGGCAAGTCTCCTGCTGCAGGTGGATCTCCAGGCTGTCTCCAACGAAAATTAGGATGATCTCGCCAACCGGGGTTGTAGGAATTGGAATAAGGATCATTATTCCGCTTTCTCCTGAAATTGTCTCCTCGTTGGGCATCATAATTGATTCCTCTGAGAGCATCTTGCTGCGCATCGCCTGATCCGTAACAAGCTTGTTCAGTAGGTGGCTCATGCAAATTGGGACACTCATCAGTGAAATGCCCATGCTCAGAACACAATCCGCAGCGGTTTGGCCTTGCGTGTGCCACAGCTAAGCCTCGAACTAGAGAGGTAAGAGCATCTATCTTCTCATTCACTTCTGACCCTTCAGCTCGGTCGATTGCCCTCACAGGTCGGTGTCTGTTATCATCTTCTTCTTCGTATTGCTGTCCTCTAGAGGCCATGTCGATTATGAGCTGTTTGGCCTCGCCGAGGGTCTTATTGGTAAGAGATCCCCCGCTGGCAGCATCGACGATTTTTCTATCAAAAGAAGACATGCCACGGTAAAAGTAATTAGTCAGAAGCTGATAATCAGTGAAGCCATGGTCCGGGCATTTGCAGCAAAGCTGTTGAAATCTCTCCCAGTATTCGGCCAAGCTTTCATTCGGCATTTGTTTGATGCTACTGATAGCCATTCTCAAATTTGCAGCTCGAGTCTCAGAAAAGAACTTTCGCAGGAATTGTCCTTCTAATTCCGCCCATGTGGTGATAGACTCTGGTGGCAAATCAAATAACCAATCTCGTGCATTTCCCTGCAAAGTATGAGAGAAAGTGAGTAACCGTAGGTTATTAGCAGTAAAACCAGTAGGTCGCAAAGTTGAGCACATGAGATCAAATTCAGATAAATGTTTGTGTGCACTTTCTCCCGGTAAATCACCAAACTTCGGTAACACTTGGATAAATCCAGGTCGGATCTTCGCATTGTTGGCAATTGGGGGCAGCACGATGCAGATGGGTCTATTACTCCGAAGACGACCGATTTCCCTGATGAGAGGCTCATGATCGGGTCCATGATCAGCTACGTTAGCATGAATGAGAGCTCTTCCTGCGGCAAGGTCTTGCAGGTTCGGTGGATTTTTATTATTGGCCATGTCGAGGTGTTGATCAGCTTCGAGAGTCTTTGTATACTCCTTAGTATTCTTCCTCAACCGGTGTAACGTTCTCTCTGGCTCTGGATCGAACACTAAATCTTTATCTGCAGAGGAACGGGTCATAGACCAGAAAAATTAAAAATTAAAAAAATAAAATAAAAACAAAGTAAATAACAAACTGAAAATTTCGAGTAAGCACTGCTTTAAACCGAGTCTCCGGCAACGGCGCCAAAATTTGGTGCGTCGTTTTTCACCAAAAATAATTGTTCCAACTTTCACTGGCAAGCCCACACTGCAGAGTACAGTGGCGAGCAGGATCGTCTCCCAAAGGACCGGCGAGGATTACTCTTGACTTTCAGTCTGCATGCCCAAACCTCCAGAACCGCGTGAATTTTATAACAAGATAAATTGAAGAATGAAATAGCCAACTAAAGAAAATACTTATGCAAACGAACTGAATTAAACCAATTATAAAAGGGTATTCCGGATCCAACGAACTCCACTCCACTTATAACACTGATCACAGATGCAAGAATTAATTAATCAAACCATGCAAATCAGTTATAGTCACCGAAGACGCTTCTGACATGACCTCATCTCTCCATACTGTTTCGATAATTAAGAAGACGCTTCATTAATTACTTCCCTAATCGACTGACAACTGTAAGAGACGCTCTATGAGTTTAATGAGCCGACAACGATAAGCACAAGAAAGACCCGATTCTTAACTTACAGACTCTGACGCAGAACTGTAAAATTAACTCTATTTTCTCCCTAGCCTTTGAGCGACCGTTTTACCACTTATTAAACCTAAACCATGATTATGTATGACCGATTTAAATTGGCTAGTAATTAATCACAACCTACCAAATATTTGCAACTACTCGATAGACTTAGAATAATTACGACCCAAAATCCAAGAATAATAGATACATGCATCAACTAATTATGAACAAACCATTAGATCTCACAGTTATATAAGCGGAGTTTCGTCGTCGTCACCGGAATACGAATTACTTAGCTACTTTGCATGCTGGAATCGATCAACTAAAATTTGTATAATAGCACTATGATGATATCGAAAAGAAGGGAAAATAAAACTGGATTAAAGTTGTTCGTTGCTGCGTTCTTTGTTTCTAGCGTGTACGATCCTTGCAAAATAAACTCGAATACCTAATATATAATTACAATCCATAAAACTAAAGTCTCTACAAGGAAATAAGGTCCTAAACTAGTTAATTCCCATGCAAAATACTTCAAAAGGCGGTGAAGAGAGGTTTCCGCGTCTAGGTTTGCGCGCGGGCTGAGAACTGGGCTTTAACAAGCCCAGGACGTATTCTGGGCTAAGCTTCCAGATCTCTGCTTCCATCATCCAGCTGCATGCCCTTGCAGCTTGCCATGCTCGAAATTCTTCCTTTTCTTCACTTGTATCTTTTCATTCCCAAAACCTGCCTCTTTTCTCCACTTTTACACCACATCCCTACACAACTCAACAACACATCATATATCCAAAATACACAACTAGGGACTAACTAATAAGGAGAAAAGGCACCAAAAAAATGTGATAATAACAAGTAGAATAAGTCCCATCAATGTAGTACCAATTGACGGAGATGATATTGTGCCTGACAGATGAATTCCTCCAAAGGACTTAGGGGCGGATTTCTTCAGAACTGCGTGCCCCCCGATGGGATAGACCGAAGAAAATATAAGAGCTCTATCAAGAGCTGAAATCGTCAAATGCTGGGCTGACGAACAAGTACAGAAATTCATTACTGAAAATTTTATTGAAGATTTGATTGGTACTGCCGCTCTGTATGCAGCCCTAACAAGGTGTGTTTATTGGTACCTATGGAGACATTGCTTCAATTCTGAAGTTTATTTTCTCCTAACTGCTCTACACGGGATGAGCTTCTGGAGAAGGGAAGAAAAGTGGAGCATGCAATGGGCTGGACAGGAAACTCCAGAACAAAATCCAGTCATCACCTTGAAAAGAATGCTTGCCATTCGAAGGAACCATTCACATCCAGAACAACAAACGTTGTTAGAAGTAATGAATGATCTACTAAACTGGGCCAACATCAGACTGCCACATCTGCAAACTCAAGCCGAGCAGCAACAGTGGAAAAATCCTCAAGTTCAACAACATTGGTTGCTCAATGAAGTGTTAAAACTCAGGCAGCAACAGCTTCGGGAGGTGCAGAACCAGTTCAACGAAGAAGCTCAAAGCAGTCAAAGGGCTGGAACTATTGCAGCTCACATCCCAAACCAAACTGTCATAGCATCCGTAGCTAGGCAGTTAACATTCAGGAATCCCCTCAACTGGATGACAACATCATCGACCTTCTTGATGATTCTCCTGAGGTGCAACCAGTTGACGAGCAAACAGCCAGCGATCAGGAGTTTAAAGAACTGCTCAAATCTCCTACTCTACCAGATCTTCCATGTGATGGAGAGCCACGGAAGACAACTGAAGAGACTGAACTGCCTGAGGAGCCAACTGAACCTCAAACTACTCCTCCTCAAGACACAACTCCAGAGCCAGCTGAGTCTGACCAGCCAACTGGACAGACTGCTCAAATGGATGAACAATCTGTCTATCAAGGTACACTAGCACTAACTATGTACTTTGATCCAGTTCAAAGGGCTCTTCAAGCTGAAGCCCTAGCTACCGCACTAGAAACACCACCAGAGGCAAGCTATGATGAGTCTATCAGTATAGGGAAAGAAGACCACTCTCACACAGTTCCTTGCGAGGAACTTGTTGGAACTGAAGCAGGAGAGGAAGTGGACTCCAGAGCAGTTCAGTTCATCACTCAGCCAAGCAGTTCAATAGTCCAGCTCCCTCCATATTATGAAGAGCTGATCCACACCCTGCAGCAACATGTTAAACTGCACATTGAGCAGATCAAGCAGCTGCAAAACCATCCAAGGCTCCAATCAGCTGAAACGGAGTCAGAAAGCAGTGATGAGGATGGAGAAGAGGATCTTCATGAACCGCTGGCTAAGAAAAGGAAAACTGATCACAAGAAGGACTAAGTGGCTGATCAAGTTAAAACCTGATTAGAAAAGCCCTAAGTGTGCTTCTTGTTAATCAGTTTGTAATTATATCTTTTGATATATTTATAAAAGTTCTTTTTATTTCAAATAAATGTTAAGCCTCACATTTATTTTGAAATTTTGACCGTTGTAAAATAATAACACGTGTGAAAGTCATTAATTGCCAACGACCAAAGGAGACCAGAGGCTAGTACCATTCCAACCAACAGATCCATAAGCCTGTCCCAACACTCATAAACAGCCCCTCTCTTTCAAACCTCTCCAAAAGCCCCCTCCTTCTACAATCTCTAAAACTCTCTCCCAAAAGATCTTAAACTCCCAAATTCTCAGCCAATCTCAAAGATGGCCAAATTATCCAGGTCTTCAAATTCCTTCAAAGAACAACTTATGAGAGATAAATTTCTTGATAAAAAGAAATTTCAATTGATTCTAAATGAATCACATAACCCACTCCTTCTGTCCAATCTTCACAAGACAGAAATTCTCTACTACCTGGAAACACCACCAAAGTTCTTTAGACAATATTTGGTGAGTGAATTTTTGCTTCAAGCAAAATTATCTGCAGATGGAAAGAAAGTGTCATCAGTGATTCAAGGATGATCGATTCAAATAACTGAAAGGACAATTGCAGAAGTGTTCCAACTCCCACAGGAAGGATCATCCGTTCAAAATCTAAAGGAATCTGCAGAATTGTACTGGCGAAAATAGAAAGCTTCAATCTGCGACAAACAATTCAGTTTTACAACCGCTAAAACTGACCTGAAGCCCGAGTATGGAGTTTTACTTGACATAACGAACAAGATTATGTTCGGGGCCATTGAAAGCCTGAGTCAACTCACCCAAGAGAGATACAAGGTTATGATTTACCTTGCTGAAGGGCGATAAATGAACTGGGCAGAATTTGTTTTCCAACAATTCAAGCATCAAGTCATCAAGGCCTCTAACTTAAAGAACTCTGGTAAATTTGAGTCCATGGTTGGACTTGTTCTAAGAATGAGTAAAATGTTTGAAGACCTGCTAAAGCTTCTAAATGATGAATCACTACCAGTTCTTATCTCTGACTGGATTCCCAAGAAAGGAACTGCTCATCTTCAGTCGCTAAAGAAAAAGAGAAAAGCCAAAGCCAAGACAGGCAACCACTCATCGAGCAACTCAACTGCCAACTCCGTTCAGTCTCCAAAATCAAAAAATGGATCGCCAGTTGATTTCCAGGTTTGCTCTGATCTAGATGAGCTTATTCCATTCATTGGAATCCCTCATCCAAACTATGGAGCGGACTACTTTAGAAGTACATGCCCTCCTCTCCAGCTGACTGAAGACATTCTATGTCCATCCAGTCTCATTTTCTGCTAACTGCCTTTCACGGCATGAGCTATTGGCAGCGAGAAGAAACTTGGAGCATCAAATGGATAGGTTCATCAAATCCATTTTCTCCAACCATTGTGCAAGTTCAGCACATCATGCGTCACCGGATTGATAACAAGATTCCAGTCACCGCCTTATTAACATAAATCAAGACGAGCATCGTGCTTCAAGCAGTTGGAACTGCAGATCAACCAGTCAACTGCCCAACTGGCTCGCTTAGTTGAAAACTGAACTTTGATAATTTATCAAGTCAGTCGGCTGAGCCCTCACAACAAACTCCACTGGTCATTGAAAAAATAGAACCACATCTATCACAAACTGAAGCTGTGGCTACCCAGAAGAATCCAAGGCGTGCTGACGAGAGTGATAGTGATGATGAAGACACTGCCACATCACCAAGCCTCCTATCCAAAAGCTATGTCACTCCACTGCTCATATCTAGCTCAAAAGGCATGCAATTGCCTATGAAAAATGATCAGTTTCGATCATTGTCAAAGAGAACTTCCCAATCCCTTAGACAAAGGATGAAAAAGTCGTTAGTAGCCATCCAGCTTCATCTTTAACAAGCCCGGAGAACTGCAAGGCCTGAACTGCCAAAGACCACAACTGCATCCCAAGGAAACAGTGCAGCCAGTCCAGCTAGGCCCTTCAAGAAGTGGAAACTGTCTACTGAGAGCCAACCAACTGATCAATTCAGTTCAAATACAGCTTCTGTTAGTTTTGTATACTAGAAGACTTATCTTTGTATACTTTTCTGATGATATGATGATATGAAATGAAAGTTATTGCAGTCACTATTTGCATTTAGATTATGTTATATAATTGTTTTATGCAATGTTTCATATAATTACATTGTAGATGATATGGTGTGGGAAGTCACACGGTAAGATCATACCATTAGAACCTTGTAATGTATTAAAGAGCTCACGGCTTAGATGGTCATGAACACACCATCGGTACACCGTAGAATAATCTGATAAGTTAGTTTATCTTGACTAACTGATTATTCTAGTTATTAAGGAGGATCACGATAGGATACTATTCTCTATCTCTGACCCAGTTACTGAGAGAATAAAGATCCACAGAGTTCGGGTTCTGAACTCATGTGATATTGGTGAGCATATGTGTGCGTTGTTTATTACTTTGATTTATCAATGGGTGAGATCTTTTCGTAGATTGAATTCGATATCTTGGGTAATAACAATGTATACATGATGTCTCGAGCAGTATGCATGAGCACCGTGTCCTGGTGCACCAGGTTGATGATGTTCTCTTGAGGAAACACAAGTTCATGTTGAAACCCTACAGGTGGAATTTATTCCGTACATGAATAAAGCTTGTGTGGTACTACTCAAGGTTTTAGATGATAATTAATTATAGTTGTCAGAGGCTGACATAATTAATTAATGAACATTATATCTTAAACACGGGGATTGGCTGGACTAAAGGAGAAAGCATATTCGTAAATATGTATTAAATTGGTAGGCCAGTTTTACTTCTTTAGTGGAATAAAAGTAAAACTTAATTTATTTAATTATATCCTAGCTTTATTGGATATTGGATATTAAATAAATTAATGGGCCAATTTAATATTCTTTTAGATCCCTGTTGTAGCCCAATTGACTGATAGTGGACTGGATATTGAACTTGAGATAGAGGCCCAGCCCAATAAGGCTGGAACATGAAATTTTGCCCCTCCCTATATATAAGGGGGGGCATGAAATTTTAATGATAATAATCATAAGAATTCAGCCCCTCTTTGTCTCTCAAAGTTATCCATAAATTTCACAATTCTATCTAGTAGATTTCAGCCCACTCTGAATCTAGATACAGTCTGAGAATACAACAGAAGATCTTGGAGTGGAATACTGTGGTGCACGATCTTGAGGTCATAGGTGGCGCCATTACTGTGCTCATTTAACAACAAGATTAGATCTTTAATCTTGTCCACAGACCGTCTATCGATTTGTAAGTAGATTCGTTTCTATGTCTTTCGCTTTATTAGATTCGAATCTGCTTTGCATGCTTTTTGATTAGACTGTGATAAACATGCATGTTACATAAAATTATGATTTGCATGAACACGGATTAAAGAACAACCAAATGATCCTGCGGTGGTTTAATTCGAAAAAACCCCAACAACTGGTATCAGAGCGGGTTTTGGCACTGTTCTAGAATTAATTCTTGCATAAATTTCGAACTACATATTAAATTTGATGATAAATTTATGGTGTTTAAATTTTCAGATTTAATTTCCATTGATTTTCGATTTTTTATGGTATTCAAGACTTGGAAGAATTTTTGATTGAATTCGAAAATTCTAGTCTTGAGTTGTTGGAATTTTCGATCTTCATGAGATATGGATTTGGGATGATATTTGAGATCTTCAAATTTCCAGATTTGTGTCTCATTATTTTCGAAAATTTGGAGTACAATTTTTCGAAAATTGTAGTTAATTAAATCCCTAATTTTGTGTTTAAATTTTCGATGAACTAGAATCAAAATTGGATGGATTTTTTATCAAGATCAAAATTTCCAGATTTGATTTGGATATGTTTCGAAAATTTTGTTGATTAGAAAAGGATTAGGTAATCTTTGATGTATATCTTAAGTTACCTATTTCTAATCTAGATAAGTTTGAGAATAGAATTTTAAATTTGGTAATTTTTGAAGTGGATCAAAATTTCCAGATTTATTATTGTAGCTACTTTTGATACTTATTTTTTATTTGGAATAGTTTTTTGATTAATGTCAAAATTTCCAAATATGTTCTTTTTATGTAATTTTCGATATTGATAAAATGATTTGGAGAAGATTTTGATAAAAATCAAATTTCCAGATTTGTTTATTGATGAGGATCAAAAATTACATATGTTGGATTAAGATTTGATATTATTTGATGTATATCTTAATTTACTTAATTTTAATCTAGATAGATTTGAAAATAGAATTTTAAATTTGGAAGAATTTGAAGTTGATCAAATTTCCAGATTTATTATTTGGATTATTTTCGAAATCTATGGATTTAAATTGGATAAAGGTGATTTTGGATATATACAAATAATTATCAAAATCCAATTGTGATAAGATTTTAAATTTGGATAAGTTTTGGAAGATTTTGAAGTGGATCAAATCTTCAAAACCCTATCCTTAAATATTTAGATTCTTATGGATAATATTTGGATTAGATTTTTGATTTATATCAAGGTATCCAATTATTATTTAGTTAGGGTGGCTTGAAAATATTAAATAAATTTGGTGGATAATTATAATTAATTTCCATATTTATTTAAGATATATTTTCGAAAATACAAGGTTTAAAAATTGGTGGATAATTATTTTAATTTTAAATTTTTATCTTGTGGATAATATCGAATTAATTAATTTATTTAATGGTTAAATTCGATTATTATTTAATATTCATGCATAGATATCATATGTTATTTTATGTGGATCATATAATTCATGATTGTTGATTTTGTAGACTGTGTTTGTTTGCAGGTTTACCAACTATCATGGCTCCTTTATTTTATGTGATGTATGTTTATGTTGAATGGATGTTGGCCGTATGCCGGTTTGGCTACGTGATTTTAATCCATGAGAAAATCCATGGATTAGGTTTAGGTTTTATTTTACGTTGTTTTAATGTAATAGATATATAGCTGTTAGACCGAGTTTTTGAGTTGTAATTTTTATTCTAGCAATATTAGATTTTTCCTTTTGGGATAGATAGTCTGTATTGAATAAAGATCGAAGATCAACTCAAAAGAACGAAAGTGGTTTAGCACCAAAAAGGAAGGTTCATCGGTTCACGTCCCGAAAACCCTAAATGGAACTAGGATTTTCGGCGAGGCGCGGTGAAGGGGGCGGCGGTTCCAAGCCCTGTTTCCGGAGCTGACTTTCCAGTTTTATCTCATCAATCAACATGAGATATAAGCCATGATAGTTGGAATATTACTGTTGCTTATTATGTTGAAGCATGCAATGGATGTTTATCCTTTTATGTGATGTTTGCATGTTCGATAATGGGATAATATGAAACCTCAAACATAAATAACTAAGTGGGAGAGATTCATACCAAAGTATGTAGAAATCTCATACGGTCTCCATTAAAATCTGGTTTAATTGAGAAGTGATGGGCATGCGCGTTGACATCGGTCTTCCTCCATATCGGATGTGTCATATCACAGATTTCTCTAGAAATTAAATCTCCTAAATGGATAGCTGTAGAACACTATTAGGACTAACTGACTCCTCCATCTGGAGCAGTTAAATTCGAATAGTGCTCTTGGTGCGAAGATAATGATATGCACACTTAGATGTAATTTATTGATAAATGTCCACACGATCGTGGCTTATCTGTTAGATGATTACATGACCGTGTTTATAATCTGGCTATTAATTTGCTTGTTGTAAGGAAACTTAACTGGAGGCAAATTAAAGGCTTAACCTATTTAAAAATGAATTTTATAAACGTCCACACTATCGTGGCTTATAGAAGACGTTTTTAAAGTGTCGGTGGAAAAGTATATAATTTTTGTGAGGTTTTCGATTATATGTTGTTTATCATAAACGTGTTTTGTGACTGTACTGCATGTTTTATTTTCAGTTATTTCATATCATCAATGGCACTCTCCAATTTGTCCTCAATCCTCAAAGAAAACAAACTTGTCGGTGAAAACTACAATGACTGGCTTCGTAACCTTAACTTAGTTCTTGTTGCTGAGGGACACAAGTTTGTACTTGAAGAGGTTTGTCCTCAAAAGCCAGATGAGGGTTCTGACGAAGCCCAAAAGGTTGCATATGATAAGTGGGTTAGATCTAATGAGATATCGCGCTGTTACATCTTGACATCTATGTCAAGTGTGTTGCAACATTAGCACGAGCCAATGAAAACTACTTATGATATCATGTACAATCTTAGGCAGCTATTCGTTCATCGGAACCGCTCGGCACACCATTTGGCCATGAAGAAGCTAATGGATGCGAGAATGTCTGACTCCACACCTGTTAAGGATCATGTTCTCATGATGATGGGGTATTTATCTGAGATCGAGACCTTGGGTTTTGAGCTAGATGGCGATTCTCAAATCGACATTGTTCTTCATAGCTTGTCCTCGAAGTTTGAGCAGTTCAGGCTAAATTTTAACATGATTAAAAGGGATGTCAGCCTGACTGAATTGCTCATAGATCTTCAGGCGGCTGAATTACTCCAAAAGAGCGATCCTCAGGCCCACATAGCTGAAAAGGGCGCGTCTTCTTCTGGTGGAAAAAGGAAAAAGAGAAACGCACCTAAGAAGGATGCAGATGAGGCGCCTAAGGCGAAGAAGCCAAAGGTAAAGATTCCTCCTGAGGAGTTTAAGTCAAAGACTAAGTGTTTCAAGTGCGGCCAACCAGGTAACTGGAAGGCGGCGTGTCCTAACAAGAAGAAGAAGAGAGGTACATCTCACACTCTGGTTGTGAAAACATGTTTAGCAACTTGTTCTACCCAGTCATGGATAGTAGATACTGGAGCTACTGATCATGTTTGCATGTCTTTACAGGGGTTCCTGATAAAAAGACAGCTGAGTGAGGACGAGATCACCGTCTACATGGGCAATGCTACAAGAATGGCGGCTGTTGCAGTGGGAGACGTTGTTTTACCTTCCAGTAGTGATAGAACTTTGGTTTTGAAAGATTGTCTTTATGTGCCTGGTTTTAGGCGAAACTTGATTTCAGTTTCTAAATTGATTATGGATGGATATTCTGTTTCTTTTGATAACAAAGTAGTTATCTTTAGTGGTAAACATTTTATCTGTTCTGGTATATTGGATGGACACTTATACTTTCTTAAACCAATTGAAAACACTACGCAAAGACAACTGTTGAATACATCGATCATAAACCCTAACAAGAGAAAAGAACCTTCGGAATTGAATTAAACCTATCTTTGGCATCTAAGGCTAGGTCATATTAACCTTGTGTGAATCCTGTTTGGAAGGTAAAATGACCAAGCGTCCTTTCCAGTCAAAAGGAAATAGATCTGAAGGGCTATTAGATTTGATTCACTCTGACCTATGCGGCCTTATGTCAGTTCAAGCTCGAGGAGGGATCGAGTATTTCATCACTCTCATTGATGATTACTCTAGATACGGTTATATTTACCTGTTACGTCGCAAGTCTGAATGCTTTGAGAAATTCAAAGAGTTTAAGGCGGAAGTGGAGAAATGAAAAAGAAGAAGTATCAAGTCATTACGTTCTGATCGTGGTGGCGAGTACCTCTCAAGCGAATTTAGGGATTACATGGTAGAGAGTGGGATTACATCCCAGTTGACTGCGCCTGGAACGCCACAGCAGAATGGCGTGGCAGAAAGAAGGAATCGTACATTGTTAAAGATGGTTATATCGATGATGAGTTATTCTGAGTTGCCCATTTCGTTCTGGGGATATGCCTTAGAAACGGTAGCCTATATTCTTAACTTGGTTCCATCAAAATCAGTTCCTGCTACACCCACAGAACTATGGACTGGACGAAAGCCCAGTTTGAACCATATTCGGATTTGGAGTAGCCCAGCACACGTGTTGGACAAGAAAGCTGATAATCTGGCGCCCCGTACTGATGTAAGGCTGTTCGTTGGATATCCGAGAGGAACGAAAGGTGGTTTATTTGATAGTCCTAAGGATCAGAAGATCATTGTTAGTACCAATGCTCGATTCTTAGAAGAAGACTATGTCATAAACCACAAACCAAGGAGTCACATCATCCTTGAGGAGTTAAGGGGAGGATCGAATCCTACACCGGTTGTACAAGAAGAGGAACCACCAAACACTGCACAACGTATCACAGAAGTACAGGAACTGCCTCGTCGCAGTGGGAGGGTTGTACGCCAACCTGATAGATTCATTGGTCTGGAAGAGGCTTCAGATTTCCCAGAGGGTCTCAATGAATTGGATCACAGAACCTATGACGAGGCAATTCGAGATAAAGATGCGGATTCTTGGAAAACTGCAATGGAGTCTGAGATTGGATTTATGGATCACAATCAAGTCTGGGATCTTGTAGAACCACAAGATGGGGTAAAACCCATTAGCTGTAAGTGGGTCTACAAGTGCAAGAGAGGATCTGACAGGAAGGTTGAAACCTTCAAGGCAAGATTGGTGGCAAAATGGTATACTTAGAAAGAAGGGATCGATTATGAGGAAACCTTTTCGCCGGTAGCCATACTTAAGTCAATCCGGATTCTCTTGTCTATTACCGCTCATTTGGATTATGAGATCTGGCAGATGGATGTCAAGACAGCTTTCCTAAATGGAAGTCTTGAGGAAAACATCCACATGAAACAACCAGAGGGATTTATTGCTAAGGGCCAAGAGCACTTGGTGTGTAAGCTTAAGAGATCCATTTATGGACTTAAGCAAGCATCGAGATCTTGGAACATCCGATTTGTTGAGGTTATCCAGTCATATGGATTCGTGCAAAGTCCGGATGAGAGCTGTGTGTACAAGAAATGTGATGGAAACGTGGTGGCATTCCTCGTACTTTATATTGATGACATCTTGCTTATTGGAAACAATAAGAAGGTGTTGTCGAACATTAGGGTGTGGCTGTCCAAGCAGTTCGATATGAAGGATCTAGGTGAAGCCGGACATGTCCTTGGCATCATGATCATTCGAGATCGCCAGAAAAGGATGTTATGTCTGCCCAGGCGACTTATATTGATAAGTGCTAGCTAGATTAGGCATGCACGATTCCAAGAACGGTTTTATACCTTACAGGCATGTAATTCATCTATCCAAGGAAATGTGTCCCCAAACACAGTCTGAGATAGAGAAAATGAAGAAAGTACCATATGCTTCAGCTGTGGGAAGTTTGATGTATGCTATGCTATGCACTAGGCCTGATATATGCTATGTCGTTGGCATGGTAAGCAGATATCAGTCTAACCCTGAACAAGGTCACTGGACTGCGGTAAAAAACATTCTCAAGTACCTTAAACGGACTTGAGATTATATGTTGGTTTTCCACTCTGATAGTCTAGTACCTTTGGGTTACACGGACTCAGATTTTCAATCCGACAAAGATCAGAGTAAGTCTACCTCGGGCTATGTGTTTACATTAGGAGGTGGAGCCATCGCATGGAGGAGCATTAAGCAGAAATGCATTGCGGATTCCACCATGGAAGCCGAGTATGTAGCTGCCTCTGAGGCTGCAAAAGAGGCTGTCTGGCTCTGCGGGTTCCTAGTGGGCTTGGGCATGGTTTCTGATTTGCCTAAGACTATCACGATATACTGTGATAACTCTAGTGCAGTGGTAAATTCGAAGGAACCTAGAGCCCACAAGGCAAGTAAACACATAGAGAGAAAGTACCATCTTATACGAGAAATCGTTAAGAGAGGAGATGTGGCGGTGCTCAAGATTGCATTGGAGGACAACTTGGCTGATCCATTCACGAAAAGCCTACCGGCTAAGACCTTTGATGGTCACATGGAGAAAATGGGAGTGAGATGCAGACCTGGTGGCGCAATTTGAGTTGATAGTTTAGATTGGAGAGTTTGCCAGTTAGTTATTATGCTTGAAAGACATGCTTCAAGTATAAGTGGGAGATTGTTAGTTTTGTATACTAGAAGACTTGTCTTTGTATACTTTTCTGATGATATGATGATATGAAATGAAAGTTATTGCAGTCACTGTTTGCATTTAGATTATGTTCTATAATTATTTTATGCAATGTTCCATATACTTACATTGTAGATGATATGGTGTGGAAAGTCACACGGTAAGATCATATCATTAGAACCTTGTAATGTATTAAAGAGCTCATGGCTTAGATGGTCATGAACACACCATCGATACACCGTAGAATAATCTGATAAGTTAGTTTATCTTGACTAACTGATTATTCTAGTACACTCATTAGTGTATTGAGGAGGATCACGATAGAATACTATTCTCTATCTCTGACCCAGTTACTGAGAGAATAAAGATCCACAGAGTTCGGGTTCTGAACTCATGTGATATTGACGAGCATATGTGTGCGTTGTTTATTACTTTGATTTATCAATGGGTGAGATCTTTTCGTAGATCGAATTCGATATCTTGGGTAATAACAATTTATACATGATGTCTCGAGCAGTATGCATGAGCACCGTGTCCTAGTGAGCCAGGTTGATGATGTTCTCTTGAGGAAACACAAGTTCATGTTGAAACCCTGCAGGTGGAATTTATTCCGTACATGAATAAAGCTTGTGTGGTACTACTCAAGGTTTTAGATGTTAATTAATTATAGCTGTCAGAGGCTGACATAATTAATTAATGAACATTATATCTTAAACACGTGGAATGGCTGGACTATAGGAGAAAGCATATTCGTAAATATGTATTAAATTGGTATGTCACTTTTACTTCTTTAGTAGAATAAAAGTAAAACTTAATTTATTTAATTATATCCTAGGTTTATTGGATATTGGATATTAAATAAATTTGTGGGCTAATTTAATATTCTTCTAGATCCCTGTTGTAGCCCAATTGACTGATAGTGGACTGGATATTGAACTTGAGATAGAGGCCCAGCCCAATAGGGCTGGAACATGAAATTTCACCCCTCCCTATATATAAGGGGAGAGGGGCATGAAATTTTAATGATAATAATCATAAGAATTCAGCCCCTCTTTGTCTCTCAAAGTTATCCATAGATTTCATAATTCTATCTAGTAGATTTCAGCCCACTCTGAATCTAGATACAGTCCGGGAATACAACAGAAGATCTTGGAGTGGAATACTGTGGTGCACGATCTTGAGGTCATTGGTGGCGCCATTACTGTGCTCATTCAACAGCAAGATTAGATCTTTAATCTTGTCCACAGACCGTCTATCGATTTGTAAGTAGATTCGTTTCTATGTCTTCCGCTTTATTAGATTCGAATCTGCTTTGCATGCTTTTTGATTAGACTGTGATAAACATGCATGTTACATAAAATTATGATTTGCATGAACATGGATTAAAGAACAACCAAATGATCCTGTGGTGGTTTAATTCGAAAAAACCCCAACAACTTCCACTTCAGCCAGTTCTTTAGCGACAACTGAGAAGCAAGCCTCAACTGATCATCCAACCATCAAAGCCGTCAAATCAGTTGGACTGTATCCCAACTGAATCAGGATAAGTTTTTATTTTTTTAAAAAAAAGGCTTATCATAATTACATTATTTACCGTTGCGATTATAAAATTTCTTATATTATACTCAAACGGTTACAATTTGAAAATAGGTAACTATCTCACAATGCTGCAATTTATATCTCTGCGTTGATATTAAATCACCTCTTCAAACTTGAAAAAGAAAATACTTTCTTACTGAGATATAAATAGCAAGATCTGCAGAAAATATTTTGCTATTTATGGCAACTACCCCATTCTCAGAGAAGCTACTTCTCAGCCACAAGATCATAAAGTTACTTCTTCATCAAATGGCTGAGATGTAATCCTCATTAATTCAGCTAATTCTCCATCAAATCAGATGGCTGGTCAGCTAAGAAAAGTAATCGAGTACCCTTGATTCCTGCATGCAAAGCTAAATAAATATATGCACAGAGATGAAGGCTCCGATCATCTGCAAATCCCATCTCTTTCTTGCTCTGATCATCTGATAAGTCTTCTCTCTCCTAAACACTTGCTCTCTAAACTAAAACAACATTTTTTTGCAGATATGAAGCCCCCATTTCAGACGGTCGACGCCAATCTACTTCTTAAGAAGCTGAAGAAAGATAAAACTCTAAGTCTAGAGTATCTTAACGCCCACCTCGGCTCAGAAAACTTTCAAAGGATTTATAGGCCACTAGAGGCAACTGGGTTGTTACCATTTTTGACGATCGTTCCACTCAAGAACTTACCTTCTCATGTTGCAGAATTCTACTACAATGCAATGATCTCTGGCGACAACATCATTTCTACCGTCCGGAGCAAGACAATCACAGTGATGAAAGAGACGATGATGTCTACTCTTCACCTTTCAGGCGACGGTCCAGATGTGATGACCCTGTAATTGCCCTGCAAATACGCACTATGGGATGCTTGGAAGCTTCCTCACGTCAACCACTATGACTATTCACATCGGCTGAAGGAGAGTATACCAAATGATGTCCTCCAACTCTTGGATATAGCCGGCCATATCCTACATGGCAACTTTGAGACAGTCCACTTCTCAGACATCAAAGCTCATCTCATAGCCGCTCTATACTACGGATGTAAAGCTGACTGGGCCTCTTTTATCCTTGCTCAACTGCGAGCTAATGTAGAGCGAACGGCCAATAACCCATCCACTAGCTCTTTTCGCGAAAAGATCGGGTTTATGAGTCGCATAAGCCATATCATTTAAAGCCAGTTTGATGAGGTCATCCCAAATGGAGAACAGCTCAAAAGAAGGGACATGCTCCCCACTATCTATGATCATCCGATCCCGAAGCGTTCACGTCGACAAGGGACTTCCAACTCAGATCGTGGAAAGGCACCTTTGGAGGCACCAGTCAGCTCCTCTGACGAAAGAGAGCTGATGATTGAGAGCGAACCTGTTTCAAGGCTGAGTGATCGTCCTATAATATCAGCCAGCTCCCAACCTCTATCGTCAGTTCAACTTGACCCCATTGAAGTTGAGTTTGAAGCAGTTCTAGACCACCAGCTGAGAAGCTGTTTCGATCTCATTAAAAACACAGGCTCCTCTCTGTTCGACCAACTGCGACGGTACCTGCAGTACCACATATGGCGATATCAATTGGATGAGTCAACAATGTTCCACCTCATCCACACCCGTGGCTCCACCTTTTGGATCAACGAAGGAACATGGAGTCGAAACTGGATGAATCATCCACTCTCCTCGCCACCTACGCTTTCAGAAATAATGGATTTGATGATCAAGCGAATCCAGCTGAGCATACCAGCCGATGCTCCTCTCCCTGACAATGAACTGGCCAACTGCTCATGCTCACTCTTCGTTGCTGATCCACCCATCCCTTCAACCGATGAGATCTTCAAAAACTTGGCCTTAATAAACTTCAGAGAGCAAGCAGTCTCTCTCACCTCTGCTCCAGGTCAGTTCATGACAACTGAAGAAGCATATGCATGGCTCTCCTCACCCATGCAAATTCCTTCAGTTCCCTTAAATCGTGATGACAATATGGCAATTGCATTCACCTTTCTACCAAGCTTGCCACTACCATCATATGATCAATTCCACCTTTTGGATGATGCCAAAAAAGGGGAAGAAGAACAGATAGATGATGAATGCTTAACTCTTTGGGATCAAATTCAAAGAGAAATTCATCATGAGGGAGAAGAACAGCTTCAGGGGGAAGCATGGAGGATGCAAGGAGCTCAAGAAAAAGGAGAGTCGAGCATAAAGAAAAGGAGCAAGAAAGCAAATTTCAGGGAGTAGATTAGTAGTTTTAACTACTCTTGAAAATACAACATGCTTTAAAATGAATATATATATATAATATACATTTTGACCATGCTTATAATACTCATGCTCTGTTACTTCAAGTATGATTAACTTAAATGCTCTGATAATGCTCTATCACTTGAATGAAACATGGTTGAAGACTCTGATGCTTAAATGAAAAATGCTCTAATACTGGAATGAAAGCATGTCCAAAATAAAAGAGTGAGAACATGCGCTGAAATTTGAAGTCTAAATTGCTCTAATACTTGAATTTCATGCATATCTTAAATGCGTTAATACCTGAATAACAGCATGAATGACAAAAGCTAATGACAAATGCTATGATACTTGAATGAAAAACACATATCAAATGTTTTCTCTAATTTGCTCTGAAACTACTTAAGCAAACTTGCTACATTTGCAGCTTTTCCCATCATCATCAACAAAGTTTTGACATCATCAAAAAGGGGAAAATTGTTAGGAAAAACTATCAAGGAGCCCCTAGATTAGGTTTTGATGAGATGTCAAAATTATTTGTGAAAAACTGACTGAAAGTCAAGCTGCAGATCGGAGCTGATCAATCCAGGGCATCATCAAAAAGGATATCAAGCAAAGTCAAAGTCAACCAATCAAGAGTATGGTCAGCAAGCTGAAGGATACGTCAGAAGTCAACTGAACTGAGAAGTCAAAGAGTTGAGCAGTTGAAACAAACTGGCAACTAAGTCAGTTAAGCTGAGGAAGAAAAGAGTCAACTAAGGGAACTAATAAGAGATCAGTTTAGACTAAAGAACAGAAAGTATCCAACTGATGACCAACTGGAGCAACAGCCAAACTCAGCTGATGAGCTCAAAACTGCCAACTGGAGCAACAGCCAAACTCAGCTGACGAGCTCAAAACTGCCAACTGGAGCAATAGCTAAACTCAGTTGATGAGCTCAAAACTGCCAACTAGAGCAACAGCCAAACTCAGCTGACAAACTCAAGACTGCCAACTGGAGCAACAACCAAACTCAGCTGACGATCTCTAAACTGCCAAATGGAGCCACAGCCAAACTCAGCTGACGAGCTCAAAACTGCCAAGTGGAGCAACAACCAAACTTAGCTGACGAGCTCAAAACTGCCAACTGGAGCAACAGCCAAACTCAGCTGACGAGCTCAAAACTGCCAACTGGAGCAACAGCCAAACTCAGCTGAAGACCTCAAGACTGTCAACTGGAGCAATAGTCAAACTCAGCTGACGAGCTCAAAACTGCCAAGTGGAGCAACAACCAAACTTAGCTGACGAGCTCAAAACTGCCAACTGGAGCAACAGCCAAACTCAGCTGACGAGCTCAAAACTGCCAACTGGAGCAACAGCCAAACTCAGCTGAAGACCTCAAGACTGTCAACTGGAGCAATAGTCAAACTCAGCTGACAAGTTCAGTCAACTGGAACTCAAAGCTGCCAAGAGAACTGAAGCCAGAGAACCTTGGAGATTATTGCTCAAATTGCCGAATCTTGGAATAAATGCTTCAACAAAGATCCTGGAATTAAATATCCAACGAAGATCGATTGGCAGAGTAATGGCTACTTCAAACCAAAAGCTCCAAGTGATTATTCTCCATTGATGAGCCAACAAGGCCACCGATCAATGGATAATGGAACTCAACGGTCATAAAATCACTCCTCTATAAAAGGCCAGTGAATCGGAGTTTAGAAAAAGAGAACACCAAGAACTCTCAACTCTCTCAAGCAGAACCAAGAAGAATCCTTCACCTGCACAACTTTTGCATTTACAAGCAAGAGCGTTTCTTTCTCACTCCCACTCAAGCTCAGGTTCAGCATCTAATAGAAACTGCGAGAGTTCTACTGAGAAGAAGAATTTCACATTGTCAAGATAATCAGCCAGCTGTTAACGATCCAGCCAGGGCAATCTTCTCAGTCTTAGCTACACAACGATCAACTACTCAGCTCAATTGAAGGAGCACACCAGTTGATAACCCCTATTCAAGACTAATCTCTTGAAGATCGAAAGAGATCTAAAACCTTGTAAAGACGATAATAGTACCTACCTTCCTAGCGAGCAGTTAGGAACTTCAAGTATGAGCCGTCGACCCGCTGAGGTAGCGAGTAGTTACCAGGTTCAGCCAAATGTCCTTCATTGTATAATTTGTAAAGAAACTCAAGTTATAGAGTGAAGTTGCCCTTCTGCGGAAGGAAGAGAGGACGTAGAAGTTTGAGACTTCGGACCTCTATAAATTGCTTGTGTGATGTACTATCTTGGTTATTGCATATCTTTGAACTGCACACAATCTCACACAAGCTGCACTTAAACTGTCTTAATTGTTCATTAAGTCTGTGCATAGATAAGTTTCATTAAGCGAGTCAAAGGGCCCTGTTATTCCGCACTTAAAGTAAAAAGTTTTAATCAGTTTATTCACCCCCCTCTAAACTGATATCGACTCGTCTGGGACCAACATTCCTCAACATCAATGTCTTTTTCCATCATAACATCTTCAATTCTCACATCTTCAGACTGAGCGAGTATGGAAGCAAAAACATTAGGAGCCTTCGTTAAAGCTTCTCCCAACGGAACTTGAATGGTCACGACCGGAGTATCCACCGGATCAGTTATAGCAGCGACATATGCTGGCACAGAGACAAAAGTCATGGCATCAATTGAGGCTGTAAACTCTTCAATTGAAGAGGGATCAAGATAGGCAGCTGCAGCAATCGTTGATTTCAGTGACGCAGGCTCCACTAACAGGGGCCAGGAAGGATCATCGGAAACCCTAGATTGAGATGGGGGGTTCCGGAACTGTCACAGAAACTGACTTAGAGAGAGTCACAGACGACACAAGAGTGTCGCTAGGCACAGATGCAGGGACTCCTGTGAGCTCAGGCACAACTTCACTGCTGGAAATGATGGTATTGAGAACAGATATAGAGAACACTAGTGGTTTTGACAATTCACCCAATGCTCTCCATAGAGCAGCAATGTCAATTTTCAGCTTCTTGAAAATTGAGGGCTTTGAGGATGATCTAGATTTGTTCACCATTGTTGTACATAAAAACTTGAAAACTGTTTCTTGGAGAAAAATGCAATGAGAGAAGATGAGAGAATACTATTTAAGGATGAACAGTTCTTAAACAATCACCACTCAATTTGAATAAGGAAATAATTAGTTTGATTTCCATAATTAGAGATCACTTCCCTTGTCAAATCCACTATGCACGTCCTCGAGAAGTAGAAGCGAGCTGGGTGCAAAAATCGAGGGGCCATTAGCTGTTGCAGTTAAAAAATAACTGCTACAATCTGTTATTGCATCTGCCAGGTACACATGAAAGTACACATCACAAAAGACCATGATACACTTGGTCACTTCTTTTTCTCTATACATACATCACTGACCAAGACTATACAGAGATACTTCTCGCAAAGGAAAAGTTTAGAGAACACAAAGACCCAATGAGAATCGAAGTGTCTCAAACCTTCCACTTTTAACTGCCTTAGTGAAAATATCTGTGAGTTGAGCATCTGTTCCAACATACTCAATGACAAGTGATGGAACATTATAAACAAAGATGTAAATTAAAGTCCTACCCGCATCCAAGTCATATAGCTTGGATCTTCCTTCAGTTTTTCAAGAAATATTTTGGCATGTTTTGACATCTCATCAAAACCATAACTAGGAATTCACTTGATAGTATTTCCTAACAATTTCTCCCTCTTTGATGATGCCAAAACTTGGCAATGATGATGGAAAAACTGATTTGGAATATTTGCACAAAATATGCACAAAATACCAGATTTATTGAGAAACTAACTGATTTGAAACTCATTGATACAACAACTGACTAGATATCTTGCAATCTACATTCAGCTTTTGGTATCAGAGTTAGATCAGAGTTAGAAAGACTTAAAAGCTTGACATCAGAGTTTCGCATGTCTCCATGTCTTTCAGCTTCTCTTCAGCTTCTTCTTTTCTTGCTTGATTCTCATCTCTCTTTGACTCCATGAATGCCCCCAAGCTTCCCCTAAAGCTGAACTTCCCCCTCAAACTGAGCTTCTCCCTGAAACTGAACTTCCCTTTGGATCTGATTCTAAAGAGTTAAGTTTCCATCATCATACTTTCCATCTTCTCCCTTTTTGGTATCATCCAAAAGTGTAAACTGTTGTAGATTGTATGATGGAACTGAGATACTTGGCATAAGAGTGAATGTGGCTACCAAGCTGATGTTATATTCTGGGACAACTAAAGGATTGGGTATAAGTGAAGATAACCATGCATAAGCTTCCTTAGTCGGCATGAGATGACCAAGATCTGGAAGGAGAAAGGGATCTTGATCTCTGAAATTTATGGTGGCCAGATGATGGAAGAGCTCATCATCAGAGAAGAGTGGTATGTCTTCAAAAAGAGGTATAGAAGAGGAGTTAGTTACCTTGTTGTCTGGAAGAGGAGCCTGAGCTGGAACTTCACATTGGATTCTTTTGATCATAGAATCCATGATCTCTAAAAGAGTTGGCGACATGCTGAATGGATGATTAATCTAGTTCTTACTCCAGCTTTCTTCTTTTATCCAGAAGGATGCACCATGGGTTTCGATGAGATGAAGCAAGTTGACTTCATCTACTTGAAATCTCCAAAGATGATACTAAAGATATCTTTTCGAATTTTCAAACAATGAGGAGTCAATATCCTCAATCAGACAATAGCAGTTTCATAGCTAGTGATCTAGGGTTTGGTTGAAATCATCTCCCAAGTATGCCTACTTGGGAGATATTGAGGCTCTCCCTGTAATCATAAGTGCAGATTTAAATCAAGCTGATGAGGACCGAATTTTGACGCGCGGTCGTTTCACGCTCCAAAAATAATTTATAACTTCTGTGCCCACATCGAGCTTAGCCAGCTAATGAGTACGGGGTCGATCCTATAGAGAGCTGTTGTGATTCCACCTTCTCATAACCAGTCACAAAAAAAAGGGGTTTTGGTATTGTCACTATACTATATTAAATCTGTAAAAGGAAATTAAAGAAGATATCAAATAACAAAGATTCTGGCATTTGAACTTGAATTTGGTTTGAATATAAAATAACTCGATCATGGGCACACCGATTTTCATGTATGATAAATCACCCAGTTATGGAAACCATATTCCTCTCTGCGTCTCCTTATCCATCCTTTTATTTTAGACTTAAAAGCGATTCCTCGTCAATTAAATCCCTAATCAGTCACCCACCTCCAGATTCCTCTAAAAGATGTAAGTGAACAGACAACAGTGTGCCCTAGATGAACCTAAGTTTATTATGTTTACCGATTCCTCGTGTGCCCACAATAACCTATTGATTCCCCTATTACTATATGAACTGACACACAGTCATGATTCACCAATTTAATTAATAGTGGTGTGCCCTCTTTACCTAACGAGTGATCAACCACATTGGGCATTTCAGACACACACTCATGTGGAACAAGGCACAAGAATCAACAGAAACCTATCATGCATTACTATGTACATTTTGGCCTCACGAGTCCAGATTCATACTCAAACCATTTTCATGTTCAAACACTAGAATAAAAAGGGTCTAGTCAAGCATGCTAGACATAATTAAAATAACATAAACAAAAGACATAATTATAAGGAAAACTTATTGAATTAATTAGCAAAAATACTCAACACCAACGTTGAGTTTGGAAACATAAACCTACGTCCAAAGGCTTAAGGCCTATTGGAATTGTTTTTGCTGCAGTGCAGCATACGAGAAAGTAAATGCAGAAAAATAGAAATTGTAGCAGTGTTTCTGATTATCCAAACTTGTTTTTCCAACAATTAGAAATAGCTTAAATAGTTACATTTCCGAATTAAAGTTTCCCCAACAAACTGGGGTCTTCACAAGATTTCCAGACTCGGCGTGCCCTCTTTGATCTGTCTGGATAAGCTTTAGTTTGATCAAATCCCTATTTTTTCAGGATTGAGCTTATCTCTTTATTACAGCACCTCCAAGAGTCCAGCTTATCACCAACTCCTCTTCGGATATGCAGCTATCTTCCACTTCTATCTCATTCAACTGAATCCCGAGTTTCCCGTGAATGCCCATTTTGATCTGTTGTCAAGTCTGCATGAGTAAAGTGGGCACGACATCATACAGTCAGCTTCATCCATCTCTGATATACCCATTCCACTACCCGAATGTAGGATGAATGCTGAAAGAAGTCCCCTATGCCTCTAAATGAATATTTAGTTTGGATTTTGCTTGAATAACCGGGTATAAAATGCCCCTTTCACTAGACTCGACCTCCGAAATGCCCTCTGACCTCATCCTGGTTCTTTTTTACTCAAAACACAACAAAAAAGACATTTATAACGAACAAAATGCCCATAAAAACACGAAAAGAAATGGACTTGTCAGTTTTCGAATCTCATGTCCATGACATCTTGATTTTCAAGCTGTCTGTCCACCTTTTCCTTGCCCTCTTCATTGAGCTAAAGGATCTTGATTTGAAGCTGCTGTATTTTCTGTTGTGGCTCTTGTAATTCTTCATTGATTTCTTTCAGACTCTCTGCAATCGCTTGATTCTATTTAAATATGTTGTCGTAAGCAATCAGATGCGTGTGACCTCTCATTGCTGAATGCATGTTTGCAACCATTTTTTTTAGAATTTCAATTTAAAGAGGCATATGATTTTGGACTGATAAAAGTAATGCGAGAATATGAAAGGGATATTTTTGGAAAGCGTTCGATTTCTTATATACAGAGAAAATATCAAAATAATGCATCGTCATGAGCTTGATGGAGATCAAAGGAAAAAAGAGAAAAGAGAAAAATAAAATTAGGATTTGTCGAGGAATTGAGAGAGCAGAATGGGGAATGAAATTTGGGGATCATTCGAAATGACGTGGATCGATCTGCATCGTTGGAGGCGCAAACATACTAAGCATTAAAAAATGTTCATATTAAAAGAATATAAAAAAGGCAAAATTATCATAATATTTTAAGTGATTTTTTGTTTTTTATTTTTACAATAATATTTTTGTAAAAGATCATAAAAAGACAAAATTATCCTAATATTTTAAGTGATTTTTTTTTTCACAAAAATACTATTTATAAAATAACATAAAAGGGGGAAAATTATCCTAATCTCAGTAAGCCCATCCGGGAAGTATGGCCCTTGATGTGGTTTGAACACCCTCCACAACAACTGAACAACTCTGACTGTGGTGTGATGTGCTTGAAGATATTGGAGTGCATGCTCACAGGTACATATTTTGAAGAACTTGTTCCTAAAAAGGGTCCATTTTATAGGCGTGCTTTTTGTGCCGAACAGTTTGTGCGTAGTAAGCATATTTGATGATGATATTGAAGATTTGGATATGTTCTCTAATTGACTCCGTCTGTAGTTGGGATGTGAATATTATGTAAGTAGTAATTGTAGGAATGATGCATTATACATCGTAGGAGTAGAAAGTGGACAGTTAATTAGTTTTTGTATGCTTGACACGTTGTCTATAGTGGGTTGTATATATTCGTAGGGTTAAACTTCGTATGTATTTATTGTAGATACTAACCACTGTAGATATTTTGGATGGAACTAGAAGTAAATACTATTAATATATTTTGGATGAAATTAGAACTGAACACCATTTGGTATGTGTAGACCATGTCGGCAAAATCGTCAGCATTGGACTATTATACGAAATTAATCATTCATGTCATTAGGGTAGAAAATTAAAATTACAGATACACATTAATATTACAAGAAAATACCATTAATTTCAATCACTCTCACTCTCGCTCGACTGAAATGGATGGAACTCCTCGCTTGTCCCCACATGAGCCTCTTCATCCTCAAACAGTGTGCTAAACGTTCAGAAGTGTGGCTCACCCTCATCTCGGTAGACCACCATTAATGGATTCATATGCAAAGTTGATGAATTCTACATGTCATTTTTTGTTGTAACTAAAAGGTAACTCTTGGTCGAGAGATCTAACCTTTTCAAATCGTTCTCATGTCTCATCCGGCGCAAAAAACTTGTTCAACTTACGATTCTAATTAAACTCTCCAGAAGTGTAGTCTCATAGCAACTTCACTGTCTCATAGCGCGTAGCGAGCATGTCCACGTGGGCCTTGTACTAGTCAATGTCATATTCTTTGGAGAATGCATCATTGACGATTGTCATAACATTATTAATGGCCCTGGTGTTATCGGCGAAGCCGACGACCTAATCTCCATTCTCCTTTTGCTAGAGGAGTTCGTCTACCACACGACCTTCAAGTCTTTCTATCCAGCAAGAGTCGTAGAAGTAAGCATCTTGAGGAGACGGCATTTGTGGAGGAAATTGTGAAGGGGGATGCGTAGGTTCTTTGGCAAATCCCAGCTTAAATAGAAGCCTAAACCTAACATCACATTTCTCCTATGATGGTTAATGCCAAAAAAAGGTGCACAAATTAGACCATACCGATTTGTCTTGTACGTTGTGTCGACCGATAACACATCTCCAAAGTACTCATAATCAATAAGAGCACGAGAGTCTCATCAATCAACCATCATCATCTAATTACACGTTCCAATAAAAGAATGGCTCAAGGTTCGATTTCTTGGCAAATAAATTCACCAGTGCATTTGCATCAATATTCTACACTCTTGTTGACTGCCTAACCCGATTCAAGTGATTATAAGCATCATTTCTCATAAAACCAACATTATGCGGCCCATCGACTTCATTTTCCATAATCCGACATGCCCGACTAACTCCGATACCCACATAATTAAGAGCCTCAACAAGTGACTGCTTTGCATGACTCAATTACTGAGCAGAACGTAACAGATAAGCTTGATGCGTGCCGAGCAATTCGTAATTATGCTCCTTCACAAATTTCTGCACCGTCTATGGAAAATCCTTCTCTCTGCCAATCCGTAATTTCGCTTTACAATTACTCATAGTTATCTGTTTCCTATATGCCGCTAATCTCCCTTTCGATTATTTGTCGTCATGCTGACCTTCACATGAGCATTCATATTCTTTCCAACGAAGCTGATTTGTTCCAGAAAATTAGTATTGGTCTCCCTTCCTCACACTAAACTCCCGACATCTGCCATACTCACAATATAATAAATATGCTTGATCTAGACTATCGACAACATTTCCAATTATTAATCGATTATCTAATTCTATTAACATTGAAGAAATACAATGTGTTGCTTCTACCTCAATGCTAGACTGTTCCCCATTATTTTTTTCCTTCGTGCTACCCTCAGAGGATACCTCATTCTCGAGTGAAACGTTCAAGTCAATATTCATCTTCAACATAAATGCGTACACAATATAATTAGCATAAATAATCCCAACAAATGAAATTGACCTTTTATGCACAAAGAGTCAAACGTTTGACTCTTTACACAATACTTTTCATTCTCAAAAATTTCACATTTGCATATTGAATAATAACTCAAATTATGCATTCAATTTAAGCTTTCTAACCCAAACAATTTTTGGGCAATTTCTCAAAAAAAAAAAAAAATTAAAAAAAATTGGGCATTCAACATAATCACTTCGTGTTCTAGTGTTCCTCCCAATATAATCAACATTAAATGGAAAGTATGAAAAATATAACCGTTTAGATCAATCCCCAACGAATAGCACCAGAACAAGGGGCACCCGTCAAATTTCAAAATCAATTAGCAAATTCAATCAAGACTTCAACTTCCAATTTCATACCACATTTTGGCCCGCCACACACTACAACCGCTTCATTAACAACTCCGACTAGTAAAATACCCTAGAATATAACCTTCTATCCAATGCATAAAAATAACCCTAGCAATACATAAAAAAATCACCCCCTAAAATAGGGACACAAACACATGAAAAATTACATACCTAGCTAACCAGCTGACGGAATCAAACCGACGACGCACTAAGAAGCCAAAATTCAACAGACCCAACGCAAAAAGAAGAGCATTCTGTATTTCAAATTTGGGGATAAATGCGCATTTGAGAAGACGACATAATTAAAATATAAAACCAATTCAAAATTTCCGCCAAAAATTACAATTCCGCCAAAGACTAACATTCACACTGTTCACGCATCGATAACAGAACCAAAGCAATCCAAGCTTGACGATTTGATGAAAAAATTCTGAAAACATGTCGATGAGAATGGAAATGGCCGGTTCTATGTTCCTGTGCCGGTGCCGACATGAAAAGATCGCCGGAAAACATTCCATTCTCGACAGAAAGCACCCTGTCGACATTCCCCGACACTAGTGAGGGACCCACTATCCACTTTCACTATTGAAGTGTCCTAATAACTAAATGACCTCTTTTCCTGTGAAATACGGTTGCAAAGAAAAGAAGAAATAAATTCAAATATGGGGACACGTGTCAGCATCGTAGCGGGACTCGGGTAGTACCCGGAGGGAGCGTAGAATTTTACTCAACCATCCCAACCACCCAATCATCCAATAACTTCAATATTTAAATAATTTCTCTCTCTTCCATATCATCAATGTTCATTCAACCCAACCACACATATTTTGTATGTTTTATCCATGACCTTCCAACCACAACATTATATATAATTATTTTATCTTATTTTAAGATTAAAATACTATTTGTAATAAAATAATATAAAATTATAATTATAACAAGAAAATGAAAATATTTCAAAAGGAAAAATCGAGCAATAAATAGAAATAAATAGCCAATACCAAAAATATTACAAACTAAATTAATAACATAAATTACAACATGCTTCACAACAATTAAACTACATTTCCTAAAAT
Source organism: Perilla frutescens (assembly GCA_026008535.1). Lineage (NCBI taxonomy): Eukaryota > Viridiplantae > Streptophyta > Magnoliopsida > Lamiales > Lamiaceae > Perilla > Perilla frutescens. The sequence goes on along the minus strand of BRKX01000003.1, from coordinate 63,625,729 downwards.
TATAAAAAATAAAATGGTGGAGATTTATTGCTTTTGTGATGAATGATAGAGATCAAATTGACATGTATTGTACTTTTTATGAATGAACGTGATTTATTATTTGGATGAAATAGTCAATACCAAAAATATTACAAACTAAAATTACAAAAAATAAAATCACATCAATTAAACGACATTTCCTAAAATTACATAAAATAAATTAACACTCATTAAACGACATTTCCTAAAATTACATAAAAGAAAAATTTATTATTTGGATGTATAGAAAACTAGAAAAAAAAATAGATAAGTGTATTGAAATATAGCAAAATTGATGTTTATTTATAAAGAATGAAAAAAAAATGAATTTTGGTATATATTTTTATTTATTTTTGTTATATTATATAAAAGATATATCAATTTTACTTATATCTAAATAACATTGATTGACCAATAGGATGGAAACAAACCTCATTAGGTAAAGAGATGGTTCTTTGAGACCTTCTACGGTCACACAAGATGGGTTGGTCGACCACTCGATATTGGAGATGAGCATTTTTTTTTAAATTTGCTGATGTGGACGACGACCACATGTGTTGTGGTCGCCGTTAAAGGCAGTATTAGGGCGAATTTTGGTATTGCACCAATTTTAGATAGAGTTAGAATGAAAACTTCGATTAGATTGGTGTTTTGGTTAAACATTGCAGTTGCCATTAATAACAATGCACCACGTGATACGAGGGATAAGACTGTGCAAAATTAGGACCGACCGGTCTTGAATAATATTTATACGGTCGGATATGTTTGACCAAACTAATTATAAATATTAAAATTTGTAATATATATATATATATATATATATAATACTACATATTAGCAATAATAAAAAAATATATCTAATATTCTTAAATTGCTAAATCTAAACTGGCAATAAAGATTTAAGTGAATCTGGAGCAAGTACATAATTGAAAATAAGTAGTAATATTTAGAGTGCAGGAAGAAGTGTTTGAACCCTAATAAATTTTAGTTGCAACATTAATGGTCGAGTTTATATAGAAGAAGATGCAGAGCGCCTAAAAGCTTTGAAGAAGACAGACAGGTTAATGGAGAGTGACGAATCGATATCAAGAATAATGGAGATGAGGCAGCAGCTTGAATCCCGCGCCGACAACCTTCATTCTGCTCACCTTGATCTCATTGCCTCCCTTCAAACCGACCTCGTTTCCTCTCTCGACATCTCTCTCAAAGCCATCTCCGCTTTCAACTCCAAACCCTTCACTCCTCTCTCTCACATTCTCCCCTCTCAACCCCTCCTATCCAAACCCTTCACCATCTCCAAAATCCCCGAATTTCCCTCTTCCGCCCCCCTTTCCCAGCCTTCTCCCAGGGCTCTCATTGACGAAAGCGGCGGCCCCCTCTCCCTCGTTAGGTCCATGGTCGCCGTCTATTTGTTGGAGAGGGTGCCCTTCAATCCCATCGATTCCTCCACGGTATTGAGGAAACTGGAGAATGACTCATCTGCCACGGTCGCCGAAAGGGCTGCATTGAGGGAGTTGGGGGGCGATTCGGGCGCCATTCTTGCGGTTGAGATGGCGCTGAGGTCGATGGCGGAGGATAATGGTGGTGTGGAGCTAGAGGAGTTTGTGGTTAGTGGTAAGTCCAGAGTCATGGTTATGAATATTGATAGGACTAGGCTTTTGAAAGAGTTGCCCGAAACTAAGCAGTTGAGTGACGGAACTTCCAATGATGAGACTAGGATTGGTCATATAGTGGGGAGAAGTGGGGATTGTGTGATTGGAGGCGGCGGTTATGGCCTAGGGAGAGGGATGCCGGATATGTGGATGGGAGGACCCTTGATGATGGGGCCACGGGGTATTGGACCGAGAGGGATGGGGATGATGGGGGTGCCGCGAGGTGTAGGAGTGCCTCCCCCGATGCAAAGACAGCCCTCAATGCCCCCTAGTGGCCTTCATGGAGGGGGAACCAATGCCCTTGCATTGAAGCCACGAACGGAGGAGGAGGATATGAAGGATCTCGAGGCTTTATTGAATAAGAAGAGTTTCAAGGAAATGCAGAAGTCCAAAACTGGAGAGGAGCTTCTGGACCTCATCCACCGGCCAACTGCTAAAGAAACTGCTGTGGCTGCTAAGGTTTGTGTTTGTTCTGAGGAAGTAACACTCATTTTTATCACTTCTCACCTGGTTTGTGATCCATGCTTATATGATTGATTATAATTACTTGAGAGTGCAAATAATAACTTGTGATATTACTTATGCTCACTTGGTTTGCGTTCCATGTTTATGCTGGATTAGAGTTAGTTTTGAATGCGAATAATCACTTGTGATATATTTGGAAGGTTATCTTTTTTATGTTTGCCATTAATCAGCTTGTAGCTTTATGCTGTCAGGAAAGATGAAAACTTTAGACGTGTCTATCGCTTTCTCTTCTTTACGAAGGAGCATATTCAAGATTAGCCTTGATATGGATCTGTATGTTTGCCATTTCATTTCATTGCCTATATGAACAATATACATCAGTTGAGATTTGGCAGTTCCTCTAGCTGCTTGCAGGCTTCTGATATCAATCTAACGACCTTTGGAACTGCTGCTGATTTTATTTTATTTTTTCACGCTTTTTTTTTTCAAATTAGTTCAAAAGCAAAGGTGGTTCTCAAGTAAAAGAATACTGCTCAGCATTGACAAAGGAAGATTGCCGTCGTCAGTCTGGTTCTTACATTGCTTGTGATAAGGTGAGCGCAGGGGTAGTTGTGTGTCATGTACTTTGTAGGCCTGTGAGGAGTATTTCACTCTTATTATTTTAGATGATGCCAATCATATGCCCTGTTCACTATGAGGATTTTCGAAGAACAATTGGTCTTGAGTATACATTTAATTCACAGGAAAGATTATAGAAGTGCCTTTGATATTGTCATATCTAACAGATTTTTCATTTTCATTTAACATAGGTTCATTTTCGACGCATAATTGCTGCCCATACTGATGTGAATTTGGGGGATTGTTCATTTCTTGACACCTGCCGTCACATGAAGGTGGATTTATCATACCTTTTCATTTTCTATGCAGATTTATTTGTTTGTGTGGAATTAAAATAATGATACTTTTCTCAATGACAGACATGCAAGTATGTCCATTATGAGCTTGACTCAACTCCTGATGTATCTCCTATGATGATGGGGCAAGCTCCCCCAAAGCCATTGAAGCCTCAAAGTGCTCATTATTGTTCAGAAGTGGAACTTGGAGAACCACAGTGGATTAACTGTGACATACGATCATTTAGAGTGGATATTTTAGGTCAATTTGGAGTTATAATGGCTGATCCACCATGGGATATTCATATGGAATTGCCTTATGGAACTATGGCTGATGATGAAATGCGCACTCTTAATGTTCCTGCATTACAGACCGATGGTCTGATATTTCTTTGGGTCACGGGACGTGCAATGGAACTTGGACGTGAATGGTATGCCTCTCTTATATGGTACTTCTTTATGTTAAATGGATGTGATTCCTGCTGGATTTGCCCTAATATCACTGGTGGGAGGGTCTGGCATTGTATGTAAAATTTTCTTGCTCAAGGCATGTATGTTAATGGAAGTCTGTTTCATTTTTTTTGCTTCTGCAGTTTGGAACTCTGGGGGTACAAGCGTGTTGAGGAGATCATCTGGGTGAAGACAAATCAGCTTCAGCGAATTATTAGAACAGGTCGTACAGGTCATTGGCTAAACCACAGCAAGGAGCATTGTCTTGTCGGAGTAAAGGGTAATCCTGAAGTAAATAGAAATATTGACACTGATGTGATTGTTGCTGAAGTTCGTGAAACAAGTCGTAAACCAGATGAGGTTAGTCGCTAGCTCACCTACCCACCTTTTGCCATGCCACACTTTTAAGCCCCTTGACTATATGATGTGCACTTAACCCCTTTCCATATATTGTGCTTTATGATAATGGTAAAAATTGATTTTTTACCGTTTCCGTTCCATCTGGCCTTATCTAATATCTACTATAAAAATTATAGTCTAAAACTTGTGAAAATTAATCAAGACTTCGCTGATGAAGCTACAGTGTTCACTAAAGAGGCATGTTTGCATGTGCCTATGCCATATGATTTGCATGATGTTTAAATTTCTAAGGTATAGATTTATTTTATATTCAAGTTTACAATTTATATTATTTATGTTTTACTTGTTCTAGTTCGCATGTTAATGCATATGTATATGTTAGAAGATTTCTTTAGTAATGGTGTTGATAATAATATGATATATTAGATAGAATGTACTTAACACGTATGCTGAATTGCTAATATATGCTTTTTATTGTTTATCAACATCGTAAGTGAACATGTACAGGTTCACTGTCATACTAGAATTATTATTTAATTTGATTTTAATTGAAACATAGATGTGTTTAGCACAACACTACAAATAAGTTTTTCGTTTTAAATCACAGTTTAAATCAGACCAAGGATGTCGTAGCATTTGTTCCAATTTTTTTTAATTGTACTCATCTTACTGCCTAGAAACATCCATTTCTTTCTTCAAATTGAAAACGGAAAAGAAGGTAAATAATTTGATGTTTAGATATTTTACAAGGAATCAAATTTCACTAAAATAATAGATATCATGGCCAGAACTAGATTATATGCGACATAAGCAAGTGAAAATTGGCATAGGTGAAGTGGAAAAAAATTAATAATAAAATAATACTCCCTCCGTTTTTGAATGTGTCATTCTAACATTTTAATTTTGTTTAAAAAAAGTGTCATTCTACAAATTCGAGATAAAAAATTCACATTTTTCTCACATTTGCCCTCAGTTAATGCATTCAAACATCTATATTTAACTCATTTAATGTAATCACACAAGGGTGTATTAGGTGATTTAATTAATTTATTAATTTGTGTGCATTCATCCACAATGACATTTAAATAGAAACGGAGGGAGTAGGAAAATATTGAATTAATTAAAAAAAAAATAAGGAAAGGAAGTCATTATATGTTTCATTGTCTACTCATAGATCCATATATGGGGAGATTTTTCTTTGGTAGTCAGAAACTTTACTTAATCTGCTATACTAGTGCTAACAAGAATTATTTCAATTTCAACCCCCCGAAAAGGTTAGTTTGTCCATTAGTTGCATGTAATGTTTACACTTGACCTGGTTAGACTTAGCATTTGGCATTTCAGTGGATAATTGCTTAGCTGCTGTTTTCCTAGTGAAAGGGGTCCTAAGTATTAATGCACCTTTTCTTATAATATTATTGGATTTGGCTCATAGATATGTTCCTAAAATGATTGATGATGTATTATAGATGTACGCCATGTTGGAGAGGATAAGTCCAAGAACAAGAAAGCTAGAGTTGTTTGCAAGGATGCACAATGTCCAGGCTGGGTATGTTTTATTAATTTCCTGTCTGGTTTTCTATTCAAACTTGCAAATATTTATTAGTGAACACAATAAATGGTGTAGATATGAGTACAATTTGATTTGCATCCTATGGAAATAAAACGTGGAGCCAGATATTACTAATCTCTCTGATCAAGAATATTGAACTCTGACTTAAGCGGATGAATAATATTTGTGTTACTATGGCCTATGGGGATAGAAACATAAGTTATGGCACTTGGCATTACTTGCATGTGTTATGAGTCTTGCGACATGAAAATATGATTAACTTGTGTTGTTGCTTAATTCTATCACTAAGTTTTATCTAAAAACTTGGTCACCAAATTTTGAGTAGGCGGATATTCCAAGAACAAAAGGTCAAATAAGCTGGATTGTCTATTAACTTGTACTCTTTTAGTACAGTGAGATCATAGATAACTTGAAATATAATTATGACTTTGAGTGAAAGTGTGGTTGAGGGGTTACTTTAGAAATACTCAAGTGTAATAACTAGGCTGAGAAATGTTATCATTGCAGTTTTGCTTCTTCTCTGAGGGATTCTAAAAGATTGAAAGCTAGAAAACTTATTAACGCCATGTCGCCATCTTAAACTTTGTCCAAAAAATCAGTCTAAGTGGCCACTTGGCCACCTAGTTGCCATGATTTTGCCTAGGCAGTCCATTTGGCTTGGTTCATATATTGAAATATTTTGTGTTGTAAAATAATAATTCAGTACTGGTTTGAAATAAATTTGGATAGCCTCTAACTAAGATATAAAAAATGGAGAGAGAGAGAGAGAGAGAGAGAGAGAGAGAGAGAGAGAGACGTGCTCCACCTTGGTATATTATATAAGTAATTGAGTGATCTATTATAAGGCAATATATGATAATTTATATTAAGAAGAGAAAAGACAATTGCTCACATTTCTTCTTTAAGAGCAGGTAAAAAATTGCATTCGAGTTAGTGTGTTTTTCATCTGGACAAGATTTTTATTGATGTTGTCATTGATATCACACACTTGGCACTCCTAGTAGTTTCTGAAGGGGGATTGCCTTTGATCCTCAGGTGGTTATCACTCGGTAATCAGTTGCAAGGAGTTCGATTGGTAGATGAAGGGCTACGAGCAAGATTTAAGGCAGCATATTCGGATGTTGATGTGCAGCCGTCATCTCCCCCAAGGGCAACTCCAATGGAAGTGGATCGCCCAGCTCCTCCATCAAGAAATCCATTTGTTGAACTTGAAGGTGAAACCAAATCATCTGGACCCGTTCAGTTTACCGAGCCCACAGCGCCGGGAACATCCTATACATTGGAAGCAAAACCAATGAGTGCAGATAGAGATATCACAAAGTAAACTACCCTTGCACTTCCTAACTTATTATATTTGAAGGATAAAAACTCGTTTTTCTTCGCAATCTCTGATACGGATGGAGCTTTTATGATCCTCCCAACACGTTGATCAACCCTTGTACCTGGGTTTAAGGAAAGGAAACTAATAGTTGTTGAATGACATTGTTGTCATCCAGCTGAAGCTGAGTATCTGCTCAGTGCAATTATTTGCCATTCGAAATTAGGTTCTTTTTTTAATGTAATGGAATTATGTAGAGTTCAATAGTTTCAGTTAAAGTGAATGAATATATAGTCATAATTTCCAAGAGTATTGCCAGTGACAGTGAGATTCACATTGCCGTCCCATGTTATTCTACTTGTGTTGTTGGACTGTAGCTTAGTTGGTATGAAGATCACTGTGGTTGATTTTTAGTGTCCATGCAAAATCGTCTCCAAAATTATTTTTAACAAAATATTTTTAAAATGTGTATTTTAATTAAAAAAAGAAAAGAAAAGAATGGCTGATCACAAGTGCTCTTGAACCAATTCGAGTGACTTAACAACTGGACCAGCAGCTCGGTTGACAACTATTGACGATTCCGGACATATGTTGGAACAACTTTATTAGATTGTGTACATGTTACTTTTAATTTTCCTTCAATCATAAGTAGGAAATTCTACAGAAACAGAAATGTAGGGTTTTTCAAAATAATTATTATACTACAAAAATGGAGAGAACAAATTCTGCGGAAATGCAATGAGAATATATGTATCTGTACAAAGGTTCACTAAGAAAGCAACCTTAAAGCCACACTTTATATGATTGCATCAAATGCGTATATAATAAACGACAAAGTTTTGGATTATTCTGTTTCGCCACATTCTTGATTTAGTGAAAAGGCTGCTGTCCTTTCAAATAATATCACTTATAACCAAATAAAATTTAATTAGGAATTCCTTTATATATATATATATATATATATATATATATATATATATATATATATATATATAGGATTTGGTTCAAATGAGAACAGTGCTTCATGTAGGAACGTGAGAACGGGCTTGTTTAGTGTAATTTTAATGCTTTTCTTACTGTATTTTGATGCAATTTTTTAATTTTTTTTTAATGCTTTTCTTATTGTATTTTAGTGCTAGATGATTTAGCACCAAAATAAAATAAGAAAAGCACTGAAATTACACTAAACAAGCTTGTTCTCACGTTCTCACACCAAACTTAGTTCCTATTATAACCAACCCCTATATATATATATATATATATATATAGGGTTGGGTTCCAGAAGGAACCATATCCCACATGAGAACCGAGAACCAATCTCAGCCATGGATTGATCCGATTTGGACGGTCAAGATCAGATCAAAATTAAAAAAAAGCGGTGGCATTATTGTAATAAATCACAACTTCGGTGCCCCTGAAACTCGTTGAGGTTAAAATCGTAAATTTGAACGTATTCAAATTCTAAAGCCATTTTTCAGAGAATTTTTCAGAGAAAATTCTATAGCACGAACTCGCGCAAAAACCAGAACACTAAAGATTTGAAAGATAAGCTGAAAATACTTAGAAATCAACCGTCAAAAACTCCCAAACAATCAACAAAATCCTCAGAAAAACATGAACACTCAAGGTAATATGTATTTCATTCTTATTTTAAGAAATTTCATTTTTTTTAGCGATTATACTGTGTTGATTTATCAGTTTACGTTTGCTATAAACATCCATTTAGCGTTATATTATGATAATTTAACAATGTATTTTGTATTTTTCTAAGCACAACACGTACAAAAACCTAATCTTGCACAAACTGTATTTATTTTTATTGCATGTAAATTTTTCTATTTCATTTTATACTGTTAAATGACGGATAACTTGTATAAACATGTTAAACCTAACAGTGTTTGCAATATATATGTGATTTACATGTATATTTTTTATTTTAGGGTTTTAGCATTCTCATTCTCCTATTTTAGCAGTATCATGACTTATTTTAGCACTCTCGTGATTTATTTTAGCGCTCATTTTTTAGCAGTCTAGTGATTTATTTTAGCATGGCACTTGTTTCAAACATTAGCATGAAACACTGTTATATGTTTGTTTAATTTTAGCATTCAGTTTCTATTTCTTTAGCATTGCAATTGATTTTCGGAGTTTCATATTTTGCTTCTTTTTTTGTCAACATACATAACGCCTTTGTCTATCTGTGATTCAACTGCACATTTTCTTGATTTTAGCACTCTAGTTTATAGTTTAAGCACTGTGATGTGATATTTTAGCATTCAGATTCTGTTCTTTAGCATTGTAATTGATTTAGGGGTTTCATATTTTGTTTCTTTTTTATAAAACTAACACCTTTTGTCCATTCTGTAATTCAACTTCGCATTTCCTTCATTTTAGCACTCTAGTTTACAGTTTTAGCACTGTGATGTCATATTTTAGCATTCAGTTTCTGTTTCTTTAGCATTGCAATTGATTTTGGGAGTTTCATATTTTGCTTCTTTTTTTGCCAACATACATAACACCTTTGTCTATCTGTGATTCAACTGCACATTTCTCTTGATTTTAGCACTCTAGTTTATAGTTTAAGCACTGTGATGTGATATTTTAGCATTCAAATTCTGTTCTTTAGCATTGTAATTGATTTAGGGGTTTCATATTTTGTTTCTTTTTCATAAAACTAACACCTTTGTCCATCTGTGATTCAATTGCACATTCCCTTGATTTTAGCACTCTAGTTTAGAGTATTAGCACTGTCATGTCATATTTTAGCATTCATATTCTGCTTCTTTAGCATTGCATATTTTGTCTCTTTTTCTGTAAACATAACACTTTTGTCCATTCTGTAATTCAACTTCGCATTTCCTTCATTTTAGCACTCTAGTTTACAGTTTTAGCACTGTGATGCCATATTTTAGCATTCAGATTCTGTTCTTTAGCACTCTAGTTTATAGTTTAAGCACTGTGATGTGATATTTTTGCATTCAGATTCTGTTCTTTAGCATTGTAATTGATTTAGGGGTTTCATATTTTGTTTCTTTTTTGTAAATCTAACACTTTTGTCCATCTGTGATTCAATTACACATTCCCTTGATTTTAGTACTCTAGTTTAGAGTATTAACACTGTCATGTCATATTTTAGCATTCATGTTCTGCTTCTTTAGCATTGCATATTTTGTTTCTTTTTCTGTAAACATAACACTTTTGTCCATCTTCAATTCAACTGATTCTATTTTCTTTAGCATTGCAATTGATTTTAGGAGTTTCATATTTTGTTTCTTTTTTTGTAAACATAACATCTTTTGTCTATCTGTGATTCAACTGCATATTTTCTTGATTTTAGCACTCTAGTTTATATTTTTAGCACTGTGATGTCATATTTTAGCATTCATATTATGTTCTTTAGCATTGTTATTTCTGTCTACTTAACAGAATTATACATAAAAATTACAGGTCATAAAAGAACTGGAGAAGGTGAAACTAGCACACCCCAAATAGTACAAACAGCCCCAAACATTGATAGATATCCACTATTACAAGCAACAACATTGACATCAATTCTATCACAGGCTGTTATGGAAATGAATAAAGCACAAGAGGAAGCAGTGAGACAATTGGGGTTTGGCAGCATTCTTCATTTGGATATAACCAAATTGCCACAAAAGATAACATACTGGCTGCTCGAAAACTTCAACCCAGTATCAAGAGAACTTCAACTGCAACATGGGAGAAGGTTGAGGATTGAGGTCTCTGATGTGTCTGTGATCTTCGATTTTCCCAGAGGACCACACAAGATACAAAAGAGTGTTAGAGGCCAGTTATGCCAGGTCATGCAGAAGGATGAGTTACTCACTAGCATACTCTCAGATACAACAGCAGGAGAATGGTTCAAGATGAACTTCATGATTCTGGTAATTACTTCCATGATCGAGAACTATGAGGATGGACATATTTACAAAAACTTGATGGACTACCTGCAAGAGATTGACAATGTTAGTCAATATGACTGGTGTGAGTATGTCTTGAGATCATTGGTGAACCACACTATCAAGTGGAAGAGCAACAAAACCATGCCCTTCACAGGTCCCATTCTGTTTTTGTTGGTAAGTCATATTAATTATTTATTTTTTATTGTAGTTCTTGTATAATAAACAGGAAGTATTTATAGTTCTTGTATAAACACTGCAACCATTTATCTATATACATTACTAAAAAAAAACTGTCAACTTCAAACAGATGATGTACTTGGATAGAGTTGAAGTGTACTTCCGGGAGGTACTGAGGTACATCCCAGCATTCCATGAATGGAATAATACTTTGCTTGCTGATAGAGAGTTAATAGAGCTTACTACTAGAAATTTTGGAGGTGGCTACCCTTGGCCGGCATACACAATGGCTGAGTTCATACAAGAAAACAGAGAGAGAGCTTGTCAGGTAGAAGAAGTTCGACAGAGAGAAGTCGAACAAGAACAGATTCCAACTGTGAATGAGCAAGACATCGCGTCAGCTAATAAAGTCATATACCATCACTAATATATTTTTATGTTACTAATTTCTTTGTTTAGAATCATCACCAAATTCTATTTTTATAAATAACTATTTACTTATCTGATTTGAACAAAAAATATATCAGAATCAAATAGAAGATTTGGCAGAGGAGAGACAACAGCAAGAGAAAGGGAAGGGATTAGCTGTTGAGATCCCTGAGACAGAGAGATGCAGTTCAAACACTCCAGTAAGCATTTCAATAATTATATAATTTAGCATTCTTCATTCATTGTTTAGCTTTGTCATCAAGTTTAGTAATAATGTTCAGAACAAAATTTACAATATTATGAAATGATTGCTAAAATAGGCAATCAAAAGGCCCAGAGAAGAGGCATATAATGAGATGCCCACAGAGACAGCTGAAACAACCAGAGTCAGCAAGAAAAAGGTGTTTACCACATAATATTACATATATGATAACTTATATTGTTAATAGGTTTTTAATTCCAATTAACATCTAAAAATATACAGAAGGCAGTGATCCAAAAAAGCACAGTCTCCACAAGGTCAAGGGCCATAATGAAGCAACCTGACCATTTTAGAAACCTTATGGACACAAGAGAGACACTGACACCTTCTGACTGTGAGCTGCACTATTGGGCGATGAAAAACAAGAGTGATGATGAAAGGTACATTTATAATACATTACAATTAATATAAATAAAAATTATAAGTGCCATTTTGTTCTACCAGACTGCCTTTACATTAAAAAAAGAAATTTATCCAAAATTAGGGAAGTTGTCTTGTATTCTGATGAGCGGACAGAGTTGAGGAGAGCTGAGATGTTGAGTTTGAATAAAAAAATATACATAAGTTCTGCTGTCATTGATGTATGGAGTAGCATATTGAACTATGTTCAAGCAAAGATTCCTGAAAAATAGACTCCCAGGAGATTTTTCCTAACGACTAACATTTCCGTAACTGAATAATTTCATAGTTACTATTTATAATTAACTCACTTTATTCTATTTGAAAAAACACTACACATTCATGATAAAAAAATCTTCATTTTGTCTTTATAGAACTACACAGTTGTTGCGCCTCCAGAGGGATGGAATGACCAGAAGATTTCAAAGCTGTTTGTTGACAACATACTCCATGAATTAAGAAAATATCCAAATGTGGAAGTAGATAAGATGTACATGGTACGTATTCATTATAAAAATTGTAAAAAGTTATCATGAAAATAACTAAATGTACACTATTTTATTTGCAGTTTTTCTTTCCAGTAATCCAATCAGAACACTTCTACATTATTGTCATTGATACAAGAAGAATGGTGGCTGAGATCATTGACAATTCAAATGCCATGCAAGGAGAGCATGACGACCCCCTATTGAAATATGAGCATATCCCTGCAAAACTGGTAAGAAAACATATCTATTTATTGATTTTTTCACTATTGAAACAAATTAAAAAAAACACATTCAATTCAATAATAAAAATGAACTAACTTTAATCATAAATTTCAGATCAAACTCTTCGTTTACTTCTTGAAGATGACTAGGCTTCAAAAACTAACAAAAGAAGTGTCTGAAAATATCAAGAGCATGAGCCGTCTTCAAATGCCATGGAGAACTTCAACAAACAAGACTGATTGTGGGGTCTTTGTAATGCGTCATATGGAGACGTATATGGGGGATGCTGTGAGGAATTGGAGGAGTGGATTAAGAGCCAAAAATGAAATGCAGCTGAAATACTTAAGGATCAAGTATTGTGCTGCCATTCTTACTGCAGAATGCAACATCCACATGCAGAAGAACATCAGAGATTCAAGACTCTACTTCCGAACATCTTCTAAAGACAACCCAATCAGTTTTGAAAAGCTTTACCTAGAAGATGATAATCAGTGAACAAATGTTTATGTTGAAATCTTTGTTTTGTGAAATATGGATAGTTTTCTGAAAATCTTTGTACTAATTTGCTTCCTTGGAATTTGCTGGGGCACATCATAATTTGCACATCTGAGGTCTAATTATAGGGCACTTTGAGAAGATGTGTTTTTTGTGCCGATTGAATGCTGCTGTAAAATTATGTCACGGGGTGTGCATGAAAATCAGGGCTTATATACTCGTTGATTGCTCCGTCTTTTTTTATCAAATCATCTCTTGTATCTTTGCTTGATCTGCATAAGTTTGCTCTGTTTTTGGTTTGTGAAATGTGGTCTCTAGGTTAAATAATTTTATCAATCCATATGTTTACATCACTGCATGTGTAAAGTCGGTTAGCAATTTATTAATTTATGCAAAATACTGAAGGGTAAAAAATAGTGGCTAAATTTCTTACGTCTAATGGTAAAATTAATTTTCTTGAAATGTTTTTTCGAAGGTATCCTTTTTTGCTCTTCAATGCATGTATCATATATGAAAGCTACTGCTGCTCCTTACTTTAGTCACGCATAGGATATTAGAAAATTTATGAAAAAGTTTCACAGTTTTGCATGCTAAAATTGTGAGTAACAGTGCTAAAAATAAAACTAGCAGAGCTAAAATATATTACTTCAAATTAAATACCTTTCATTCTATATCTTGGTTGTACACATTTAACGTAAAATTAAATTTAGTAAATCTCATTCAAATGAAAATCGCATATGCTAAAACTTCAACACACTTTTCTAAAGTAGAACTAGTGCTAAAAATCAAAATACGAATCCTAATAATATAAACAATCATTCTAATGCTAAGACAAATAATACTGAAGAAATAAAGTAAAAACCATATATGCTAAAGTAGAAACTACAAGTGCTAAAATACAAAATACTAGTGCTAAAATACAAAACACTAGTGCTAAAATATGAAATATCAGTGCGAAAGTATAAAACTATTGTTCTAACGCTAATACTAAATTTTATTCAATTAAAATACATTTCACCAAAAACATATTGCCATGTGGCAAAGATATGTTCTTTTATTCAAATTTACGAAGTTAATACAACCATAAAGGCTCCTTTTTCTCTAGTAAAAAAAATTCAAACGTGCAACTCTTCAACTTCTCTCCATTATCTCCCAAAAAAATTCTTCCAAAAAAAATATGAATTGGTCACGAGACACTGAGGAATTTTTTATTGATCTTTTACATACTCGAGTTGGGATGGTGGATTTATCTAACAACTACGAGGTTGCAGATTCTCTGGATGATATTTCAATGACGATGACGATGGTTCTTAATCAAAGAGTTAGATTGATACAACTCGTGCTGAAATTGAACGAATTAAAGGAGAAGATATGGAGTTTCCATCTTTTCATAAGACACCTGGGAATCTATTACAACGAATACCAAAATCTAGTCATAGCGAGAGACGAGTATTTTGAGCGAGTGGGACAGAATGTAAGTATGATTTATTTTTCACATTTTAATTTTACTACCCTAACACAATATTTTTTTTTGTTGAATTTTATGACACTAAGAGAGTCCAAGGTGGAGGGACTTTAGGCTGCATGGAATGCCATACTTTGAAGAACTTCGTGAGATCATGGACGGCGCCGGTGGTTTTGGCGGTGTGGATTTCGACTGGTTGGCTTCCTTTGCGGCTTAATACCAGAAGCCACATTAAGCAACTACTTGTTCATTTTGCATTTCAGAAGGATTTTAGGGTTTTGTAATTATTTTAAAAAATTACACTTGTTGCATAGTTTTTTTGATAATTTAATCGTGTACTAATTGTTATTAATTTCAGTATTTTTTCATTTTGTTTGAAACTACAAGTGCTAAAATACAATGTACCAGTGCTAAATAAGAAACTTTCAGTGCTAAAATAATTAAGACTTAAGAATGGTAACTATTACAGTTTTTAAAATTCATGTGTTTTTGATAATGTATTCTTTAGCATTGATAGTTCATACCTTGAGGGCTTGATAGTTATAATTTTGATTCCACTTGTGTACCTAAGTAACTGTATTATACATATATTCAAGCATCTATGCAAATCATTAAAAAGAAAAGAAGACTAGCAATATGCACATGCCTTGAAATGATGATCTCACTATTAGTCCAAAAATGGTTGTTTCTCAAGTGCTAAAATATGAAATATCAATGCTAAAGTAGAACCCACCAGTCCTAAAATACAAACTACCAGTGCTAAACTAAGCATAACCCTGCATAGTCCCACTCATGCGGCTAAAGTAGAAACTACAAGTGCTAAAATACAATCTACTAGTGCTAAATAAGAAACTTCCAGTGCTAAAATATGAAATATCAATGCTAAAGAATACACTATCTTTCTAACGCTAACACAATAAAAATTAATATATAACTATAAATTTTATATTAAAAAAATATATATTTATAAATACTTTATAATTGAAGAAAATATAAAAAACTTTTTTTCCAAAAAAAAAACAAAAAAACTGATAATAAAAAGAAAAGAAAATAATAATAATAATAATAACCCACCATGTATTCAATTATCAAAACATTACTTCTGCAAAAACATACACAAACAAACACGCAAAAGGTTTTCAATTCAAAGACTTCAAACACAAAAACATAAACGATTAGGGTTTTATCAACATTTTAATTCAAAAACATCAAACAACAAAATCGTCAATATGGAAAAAACACCAAGCATAGAGCTGGTAAAACGGAAGAACCGAAGCGACTCTTCAAAAAATAAGAGAAAATCTGAAGAGATGCCGATTGAAAAAGGTACGTAACACATTCTTCTTTCGTTCATCATAAAAATAAAGTATGTGTGTTTCATTTTGGTTCTAACAAAAAAAATATGCAGAAAGGAACAGTGCTAAAACCCTGACAAAACCTCATATATCACGAAATAAACACTTACAAAATCTAAATATGTAAAAATGTTATCGTTTACTGATAATAATCACATGTATATGAAATCAAAATATTTGGAAATGTATATGCATTTTGCACACTGTGTTGCATGTCATGATTTCCTTTTCAATGATCTCAAACAGTAACATCGTGAATGATTTATGTCTTAATGTGTAGCATCACTATATTAGAAAATGAATTAGCATCAAGGAGATCAAACTCTAAGCATAAGACTTCTTATCTTTATAAACATATTTAATATAATGACAAAATTTTTCCATGCTCTGTTTTAGTTATAATGATAGTATAATATTATATTATCAAACCAATGCTAAAATAAGAGGTTACAGTGCTAAAAACCTACAATATTATCAACCAATGCTAAAATAAGAGATTACATTGCTAAAAAGCTACAATATTAATTCTGAAAATGCCTAACCAGTTAACTATATAACATACATGGTATATTTATGCTAATTTTAGCACTAGTTTTCTACAGAATTAGCATCAACAGATATACAATATATACTCAAAAATAATAGTATTAACAAAAACTATACATATATAGGTACCAGCAAAAAGAGAAGGTCCACAGATGATATTAATATATCAATAACTAATGAGATGAGATCAAAGAATAGACATGATGTCAATGCTCTCAAATCTCGGTCAAGAACATTAGCACTGATATTACTTGAAAGGATAAGATCTACACCAGACTCAGATGTTGAAGACACAAGTGTTTCTGAATCTAAGAGTCCAGCAGCAAAATCCAAGCAGGGAGATCTTCAAATGCTTAAAAGCAGAACAACACCGCACATATTATATGATGCAATAAAAAATTTCACAGCTGAGCAGAAGAGTGCTGTTGAATCCCTTGGATTTGGGAGCATTCTGCATTTGAATATAAAGGAATTACCCCATGTACTTAGCTACTGGTTGGTAGATAACTTTGATCCCGAGAGTTGTGAGTTGATCCTAAAGAGAGATCGACGATTGCACATAGATGAAACTGATGTATCATTGATCATGGGGTTTTCAAGTGGTCCTCTGTGTATAGAAAAGAAACCTAGAAGTCAAAGCTGCAGTCAAACGAAGAAATGGCAAGAGAAGTTTGATAAACATGAACACAGAATCTCTCCGGCACATGTTTCAGAAAAAATGCAGGAAGATAAAGCTGGTGGAAAATGGTTCAAGATACATTTTATGGTTCTGCTTACAAATAGCCTCATTGAATCAACAGGGAATGGATATGTACATCCACAGCTGGTACACATCTTCGATGATGTTGACAGAATATGTGAGTACAACTGGTGTGAGTACACTATAAGGTGTCTGGTGCAGAAGACAATACTTTGGAGAAAGAAGAATGATAAATACTACAATGGACCAATCCAGTTCTTAATAGTTAGTTTAGCAATTAGCATACATTATTAAAATCAACTCTGAATTTCCATGCTCATTCTAACGTGAATAACATTTACCCCCCACAGATGTTTTATATGGACAGAGTAGTGTCCTATAACAGAAGAGTTCAACGATCAATTTCAGTATTCAAAGGCTGGACACACAAGCTTATGTGCAAGAGACAGCGGTCAGAATTGAAAGGAGGTGGTTTTGGAGGAGGCCATATTTATGGCCCGTATGAAGAAGAGTCTGAAAGAAAGACTGAGAACACCATTCCTTGTTTGGAGGCTGGTCCTCAGGAACGTGAAGCTCCACTTGCTCTGGAGACTAGTGTTGAGAGAAATCAAGATGAACAACCAAAAAGTCCTGTCCCAGCATCGACATTAGATCCTGTACAAGAATATGCTCAGAAGCTGATTGATGACTGCAAGAGAATGGCTGATGCAATGACTACATTGATGAAAACAGTATAGGATGTGCCACAACACATGATAGAGAACGTCTTCTTCAAGAAGTCATATGAAACAACCCAGCAGCTTCTGGTAAAGAAACAACCAAGTCTAATTTCGCAGGCATCACACACTCAGACCCAGCCACAAGCAACGCCAGATGATGATGAGTTCTGGAGTGATCTAGTAAGAATATCAGCAATTGAGGAGATTGAAAGAGCTCTGGCAAAGCGTGCAGAGCTTGAGAAGATATATGCTGATGAAGGCCCAATATTCAGTCTTGGGATAAGTGATGATGCATGGGCTAGGATAATGAAGGTTACACAGGAAATTTCTGAACAGAATATGGTGGTTGAGGAACCAAATCAAACTGACACATTTGATACTGAAATCCTGGAGAATGCAATGAGGCAGGTATGGAAAAAATATTTTTAATACTTTAGCACTCTCATGATTTATTTTAGCACTCCCATGATTTAGTTTAGCACCCCATGATTCATTTTAACACTCTCATGACTTTTTTTAGCACTATAATGACTTATTTTAGCACTATCATTACTTACTTTAGCACTATCATGGATTATTTTAGCATTCTCATACATTGTTTTAACACTGTCATAAACTTATTTTAGAAATACCTAATATACATAAAAACTGATTGCAGGCAGAGGCTGAGCATCTAAACTCAAACAAATCAAAGCTACATGAGACTGATGCACTATCAAAGTCAAAAAATGTTCTGGATAATGATGAGGTGTGATATAGCTATGGAAAATGTATTTTTAATACTTTACCACTCTCATGATTTATTTTAGCACTCCCACAATTTAGTTTAGTACCCCATGATTCATTTTAGCACTACCATTACTTACTTTAGCACTATCATAGATTATTTTAGCATTCTCATACATTGTTTTAATACTGTCATAACTTATTTTAGAAATACATAATATACATAAAAACTGATTTCAGGTAGAGACTGAATGTCTAAACTCAAATACATCAAAGCCAGATGAGACTGATGCAGCATCAAAGTCAACAAATGTTCTGGATAATGCTGAGGTGTGATATAGCTATTGAAGTAACATTCAACATCTTTATTACACTTTTACAAAAAGTCTAATAAATCTTTATTTCAAAACACATGATACAGGCTCAAGCTATCCGAATGGAGACAAGAACTAAACAGCAGAAGAAGCCATCTGAGAAGCTGATGTCACCATACAAGGTCAGAACTGTTGATATCAAGGAACAACTTGACAAGCAGCAGCAGGAGATATTCTACTGGGTTGTGCAGAATGATACAGAAAGCAGGTATGTGACTCATGCTATGCAAAAATACTTCATAAAAGATCATATTGTATACTGGTATATGACTGCCTTTCTATTTATATTGAATTACCAGTGAACAAATCTTTTATGATGACACGTGAGTCTCCATTACACGGGAAGATATGACTACCATGGCTCCATTTGAATACATCAGTGCCTCTGTTCTGGATGTTTGGAGCACCATCCTCAATGAAAATGAGAAAATATGAGACCCGAACTCTAAACTAAGATTCTTCTTCAGTACACAGCCTTGCATAAGTGTGTACTTAAGAAGAAATCCATATAAAGTGCTTAAACTGCAGTCAATATAATTAAAAAAAAAAAAAAAATCTTCTCGCAGAGCTTCACTGTGGTTGATGCACCATCTTCATGGGATTCTTCCAAAAGATGCGCATCTTTTGTTGACAAAATAGTATATGAGCTCAAATGCTGCCCATTGGTATCTTTGAGCGATGTTGAAATGGTATTACTTCTATGGTGTTTGTTTAGCATTGTGAAAATTTATATTAGCAATACACATCTATATCAATTAAATAAATTTTTTTTGACAATCCATATCAACTCTATGTGTAGTTTTTCTTCCCTATCTGCCATTCAGATCACTTCTTCTTTATCTCCATTGATTTGATTAACTTCAATGTTGAGATTATTGATAACTCAAGTGCAGCAGATAGTGAAAAGGATGGAATCAAAATCAAGTATAGCAACATTCCAGAAACCTTGGTAATATATGAATTTGTCACCAATTATTTTTTGTCTCTATCTGTAGCAATTAAAAAAACTAATTTTTAAAAACACATGTAGGTGAACTTTTTTGCTGACTTCCTCACAACTTCTGGACTTGAAATGAAATCAAATGGATTGAGGGAAAAACATCAGATTACCAGGATGAAGATGCCATGGAGGGATACAAAGAACAAGTATGATTGTGGCATCTATGTCATGAGGCACATGGAGACATACAGAGGTGGTGGTTTGAAAAACTGGAGGAGTGGTCTGAAGAAATCCAATGACAAGCAGTTGAAATTTTTAAGAGCAAAATACTATGCTGCAATCATAAATGCAGACAGTAACACACTGAAGGATCAACATCTGAAAGCTGCAAATCTATTCTACAGAAAATCATGTACCCAGGAGGAAATTGTGGTAGACCTCAAAAAAATGAGAAAATTGAAATAACTTCTTGGATAATGATTTAAAAATCTGTATTTACATATGATACAATTTTTGTCTTTTTATAGTATATAGTATTGGTGGATGAATATTTTGTACTAACTGACACAATTTCTTATTCTTGTGAATACTTTAGTATTCACAAAGTATAAAGTGTTAATATAAATGAATAGTTCAGAAGTTTAGCACTTGCATATGATTTTTTAGCACTTGTCATTCCTTTTGTAGCACTAGTATTTGTATTCTACATTTTGAATTCTACTTTAGCACTAAAAGTTTTTATTTTAGCACCGATATTTTATACTTTAGCACTAGTAAAGCATTTTTGAGTTTTCAGCAGTCTATGTATTTTATCATTAAAATTAGACATATAACCTCATAATATCTGGTATTTTCTGTTTTAGCAATTACAGTTCTTTTTTTAGCATTACTATATAAAGACAGACTACCATCTTAAAAAATATAACTGAAAGTTTGATCAATTTGAATAATACATAGTAATCATAATTTTTCATTTTAGACTCGTTTTTCTTCCATCTCTCTCTCTCTCTCTCTATATATATATATATATAGCATTTTTGGACATTCTAGTAGTGTTTTAGCAATTACAGTTCTTTTTTTTAGCATTGTTATATAAAGACAGACTACTATCTCTAATAAATGTAATGCTCCTCCTAAACTTAGAGGGCGAGCAATCAATAAATGGAATAGTTCAGTGGTTTTAGCACTTGCATATGATTTTTTAGCACTTGCCATTTCTTTTTTAGCACTAGTATTTGAATCCTAGATTTCAAATTCTACTTTAGCACTGAAAGTTTGAATTTTAGCACTGATGGTTTGTTCTTTAGCACTTACGTTTCCTTGTTTAGCACTGATGTTACACACCTGCTAGAAATATTAAAACCTTTATTAGCAATTCAAAAAATGAAACAACATCTATACCTATTTAGCATTAAAAGAAAGAATATTGCTATCATTAATAAAAAAATCAGTATAAAAAAAAGTACAAAAAATAAAATAAAATGTATCTACTTCTTCCCACAATTCCTAGAATCATGATTGGCTTTCTTCCCACACTTCTTGCAGGTCCTTAAAGGTTTCTTTGCGCGTTCAACTCTCGCCTCTTCTTTTGATTTTATACGACTTGCACTGCCTTTTGTCTTCACAAGCTCAGGTGGATGCACCTCAACTTCACTAGGTGCACACAATCCATAAAAATCAGAAAATAATCTACTCTTATTTGACATAGTATCGTCTTCAATATCACCAGATGAAAACCGCTCCCTTAACTCGTGTAAACTTTGCAATAACAGAGACATCTTTGCTGTGTCACCTTCAGCAACAGAAAGACATGCATAAAACTCAGAAATTAATTGGTTCGTAACAATTTTGTTCTCCTCCAACAAAAAACACCAATCACCCAACAATGCACCTGCTTCATTAATGAGTGAAGACTTCATCCAACAAGACACAACGTATTTAGGAGGTATCGACTCCAATTTGAAATCTTTGAATAGAGTGAATATGTGGCAGCAGAGCATCCCATCCCTCACAAATTTCAAACAGCTGCATGTAGTGGAATCCTCAACCTTGTTGTGAACAACCTTATTTGTAGCACCAAAACCATCCTTCACTTCTAGCATCACAACTGAATCATTTTCTGAAATATTACAAACACGACAGACATAACATGTATCTTCAATCTCCTTCTGCACCTCGTAGAACTTATTCCTAGTATAAACAGTGGCTGCATGTTTCTCAAATGTGAATGGGGTCTTCAACTGAGGAATTGACGACTCATCAACACTGTCCAAGTAGGCATGTGCATGTCTCTGAGTATTAAGTGCGCTATCAAAGTTCATCAGAAACTCAACAAGGTTTGACTTTGATCTAAGAAATCTAGAATAAAAACTGTTCACACTCTCTGAAATTAAGGTAGTCCTGCACAGCCCACTCATCAGTAAATCCCTAAAATATGCAGGCACCCAATCTTCACGAATATCATACAATGACTTGAACCAACTATCGTCTGCCAATCCAAATTCAACCATAATTTCCTTCCATATCAACTCAAAATCTGTGATGTTTATACAATTAGACCACACAATACTATTTAACCTCTTTCTGAATGTCTCGTTCTTTCTGATATGCGCAGGCAACTTATCTGGAACTTTAAACATAATATGCCACATACACAATCGATGTCTGGTATTGGGAAGTACCTGTCTTACAACAACCTTCAATCCAAGATCCTGATCAGTGATTATTAGGCTAGGAGAAGCACCCATACAATCCTTGAATTTCTGAAGAACCCATGAATAAGATTCAGCATCCTCACCCGACATTAAAGCAGTACCAAAGGTTACAAGCTTCCTGTGATTGTCCTTCCCAGTGAAGGGTGCAAAAATCATTGAATACCCGCAACAATATAAAAATTCACAAACCTCTGTTATTATCATGTCTTTATCATTGTATATAAAAGATTCAAACATTAGGTAACAGTGCTAAAAAAGGAAATGCAAGTGCTAAAATATACACTACAAGTGCTAAAAAAGGAAGTGCAAGTGCTAAATAGAAAAATACCAATGCTAAACCACCAGAATGCTAAAACTAATAGAACATCAAGTCTAAAAAATATAGCACACTAACCTGTTAGTCCTATATGTTGCATCAAACGACACAACATCCCCGAATAGAGAAAAGTTCCTTCTTGATATAGGATCAGCCCAAAACACACACCTCAACTGATCGTCCTTGTTAACTTCATAATCAAATGTGAAAGCAGAACATAGTTCATGTCTTTTGGACATTTTATCCAACATCATTTGCGCATCTACACCCACAGTATACGCCTTGAGATCTCGACTGAAATTTTTGAAATCAACTACTGTACAGCCTATATTGGAATATCCACCAACAACTTCTTTTACTAATCTAAACGTTGTCACAGGTCCGATGTTCAACCTTGCACAGTTTAAAATAAACATTTGATGTGAAGGATCTATATTCCTATTCAGATTCATAAACTCTCTGTGTGTATCCGTAACAAGAGAATGTGTATGTCTTTCTTCAAATAATCCAACACTGTACCCATCACAACCAATATACTTAAAACCAATCCTAGCCATACAGCAATTCCTCTTCGACACACGACGTCTCTTTTTCTTTGAAGATTTACCAAAATCAACAGATATGTTCTTAAGTCCCCCACAGCTACAAAGAACATACTTCCAAATTATAGTACCATCTTTAGATCTCTTTATAGTAGACAGACGAGTATCAAATCCACACGATGATGCATACACCTTGTAAAATGTTATACCATCATCTAAAGTAGAGAAAGTCTTGCCCAAGGCAGGCTTCAAAGATGGTTCACATTCAGGTGTGTAAAATTCAGAAAATACGGGTGAAATCTCCAAATTGGAAGAAGCACAATCTGCACATTTATAACATATTCTAAGATCATGATGTAAAAATTCACAGTGCTGCTAAAGTATCTTACAGTAGTGCTAAAATAGTTCACAGTAGTGCTAAAATAGATAACAACAGTGCTAAAATATTTCACAGTAGTGCTAAAGTATATGTTAAGTCAATGATATAATTTAAACTGGTTATTTGGATAATAATTCATATTGTCATGCTAATAAATTTACAGATGTACAGAAAATCAAAACACAAAATATACAGCCTTAAAAACACAATAGTGCTAAACTAGGTTACAAAAGTGCTAAAATAGTTCACATCAGTGCTAAAGTACAAGACAGAAATAAAAAAATGAACACATGACAATTATATTTACATATTGTTCTCATAACACCATACAAATAATAAGATGTTAATAAACAGTATGACTTAACTTCGTATAGCAAATGTCTAATAATTTATATTGTGATGCTAATAAATATACAGATATATATAAAATGAAAACACACAATATGCAGCATTAAGAACACATGCTCATCGTCAAGATTTCAAAATAACAGCTTAGTAAGCTTCATCAACCTAAAAGCAGTGCTAATATAGTTCACATTAGTGCTAAAATACATTACAATAATGCTAAAGTAGTTCAGAGTAGTGCTAAACTACATGTTAAGAAAATATTATTTATAATACTCATTTGTTATTCCAAATTCTGCATTCATCGTACAAATATTCTATTAACAAGATACTCTTATGATATTCAATCATTTATACAATGATAAAAACTAAATACACAATGCTAATAATTCGTATTGTGATGCTAATAACTCTACATATATATAGAAAATCAAAACACACAATACACAACCCTAAAAACACATGTTGATCGTCAAAAATTCAAAATAAGCTTCGTAAAACTTGTCAAACAAACGTATAAAAAAATCGCAGCAAAATTACAGAATTTTTTTTTACCCGTCATCTTCATCAAATAAAAGTGAATAACACAAACTCCAGCAAAAAATCGCGTGAACACTGATTCAGGTGAATAAAATTCGAAGAGAATCGACTGAAATTTCGATTATATAAGCACAAAAGAATTTGATATATACAAGGAAAGAGATTTCGAATCGAAAAGGAATTACAGACCGAAATACATTCTTTCTAAACATAACAGAATTAATAAATTATAAAAATGTCCTTGGTTCATTAAAAAATCGTTGATATTACAATAATGCCACCGTGATTTTTTTAATTTTGATCTGGTCTTGACTGTCCAAATCAGAGCAATCTGTGGCTGAGATCGGTTCTCAGTTCTCACATGAATGTCTAGTTCTCACATGATCCCATCTCTCTCTCTCTCTCTCTCTCTCTATATATATATATATATAATGTATCAAATGTAAATCATTCTCAAATGTGTAATTGTAACCACATCTCTCACCATTTATTCATTAAAAATTATGGCCCTGATTAAATCCAATTCAAGGTGTGATTTTGTAATATTTAACTTATTTTATGGAAGTATTTATAATTTAGTAATTCTAATTAGGGTTTGAGATTTGTTTTTGCATTTTTCATTCTCATGTAATTAGCTAGGCTCTCCCCCCTCTCTCTACCACCATCACCATCGACATCACCATCACAATTGCCACCGCCATCGCCACCACTATTATCACTGTCCCTTTCCCCACACGTGGATATCCAATAGCAGTAGCAATAATTGCTATGCATCATCCCTCCTCCTAATTCCACTGCCGCCCTTATCACTCATTCCATCCACATGAGCAAATCCAACAATGGTAGTGGTGATGAAGATCTGAATAAGAGAAAATTAAACGTCGATGATTAAAGCTTGTCTGGCGATGCCTTTTTTTTTGTATTTTAGATCCCCTCATACAATCACGATCAATTTGATATTTTTTTTCTAATTTATCTCTGCGTTTGCAATTGTTTTTTTCAGTATTTCATTTTTGGTGGATTTGATGAATTCAACATGTATTTTTTTTATGAGATTTGAAAGTCTTCTGAATTTTTTTAGCTTTTTTTTGTCGCATCTATGTGTTCTTTTTTCAGAGATGACGTTTTTATCAATGGTTTATGTTTTTACAGATTTGACGTTGATTAATTGTTGGTTGAAAAATTATTGTATATGTTTTGATATTTTTGTTCGTGTAGTATGATATTAGCATGATAAGGTTTATATGCTAACATCATATGTTTTGACATTAGCATTATATTTTTTTTGTATATGTTAATATTTATGCTAACGAATATTTTCATGTATGCTAAGAAAGAGCTTTAAATGTTGATGTTGTGATATTCGGATGAGAGGTACCAACTCAAATTTTGATGATTTGAAGACTAAAATAAATATGCCAAGATGTGAGTCTACTATAAAGCCATTGAAAGATTTTATGAGGCATCTGCAAATTTTTTCTTCAAATGAAAGAATCTAGGCTTTAAATCGACTAAATTGATTTGTATTTTTAGTTTTTTGTTACAGTGTTTCTTTTTGTTCTTGGTGTTTCTAGTACTCTATACCTTTAATGTAGCATGAACTACTATTAATTTTCGTTAGCATATTATTTGAATTATGTTAGAAATATATTCTATATTGTATTCGTCTGGCAAAATTATTCATTGCTAATATTGTTTTATTATAATGTTAATGAAGTAATAACATATTGTTAACTAAGAATTGTAATTGACAGAAAATAATATACATTAATGTATTAAGATATTTTAGCATTTGTTATCTAATGTTAATATCTTGTTAATGTAATGTTAACGAAATAATAACACATTGCTAACGAAAGACAATATATTGCCAACAAATTAAACAATACATTAATGTATTAAGATATTTTTTTGTATGAGAATGCAAATGCACTGTTAAGGTTAGCATTTTGATATGTGAATGAAAACATTGTAATAATGCTAACAAAATCATGTGTCTTTCATACTACATGTGATGATAGTATAAACAAATATTAATATTAATAATAAATACTAAAATATTTGCTAACATAAATGAATGTTAAGATATTGTTAGCATTGTCATATGCTAAAGAAATCATTATGTAATACTAAAGGAATGTATTATATAATGCTAACGAATCAGTATTTATGTAGTGGATTGAAGTCAAATAATACAATTAATAACCTTCAATCAAACAACCATAACTTTGTCCACGATTAATATTTCTTTGAAATTATTTTTTTGTTGAAAAGTAGGCTTGACTAGTTTTCCAATAATATTAAACTCCCCGTTTAATTATTTCATAACAAAATTAGTTTTACATTTAAAGTTACGTGTTGTACATGAAGTGATATTGCTTCGTTATCATATGATTATGTATTCGTCAGTATATGATTGTGTTTCCGTTAGCATGAGTCCTGAAAGTCCACATTTTTTTTATATTTTGACCTTGACATTAAAATTGCTAAAATGTCACCATATTTTTTAAGTTCCTCTTATTTACAGTATTGCTATCATCCCTTTGACTAAATCTAGATCATTGAATTTTGAAGGATGTGTGGTGGTAGATTGATTTACAGTTTACACACTAGGGGTGGTTTATACTAGAACCACCCCTATATATATATATATATATATATATATATATATATATATATAGGGAAAGGATCAAATGAGAACCCTTCCCCCAGGTGGGAACTAGGAACCAATCCTAGCCCTTGTTTGACTCAATCTGGACGGTCCAGATTAAATCAGATTTAAGTGGATGGGCGGTGGCATTCCTGTAATTTTCGGCAACTTTCTGGACGGAGGGGTAATATAGTAATTTAATAATTCTTCCCTTTTGTTCTGAGGCTAAAATGAGAATCGCATGAGGCTAAAATGAGAATTGCATAATGCTAAAATTATCGAAGTAGGAGGCTAAAATTGATGTGATATTTTCCACTAGGGTTCACCGTTCCCACTTAGGGTTTATTAAGTTCCTGATCCCAACTAGTAATTATGAGATTCCCATTAGGGTTCACTATCCCCAAATATGGTGTATTGCATTTCATTCCAATGAAATCATCGTTCCACTTTTGTTTATCAACACATGCTAAAATGAGAAATGCATGAGGCTAAAATGTGCGAAGTCGGATGCTAAAATTGAATCTAGGCAATTTATGTGTTCAGTTCCGATTTTACCCTTAATGAGACGCGCGAATTGAAGATTTTCGCGATAATTACAAAAATACCACCAAAAATCTGGATGGACGGATGAGATCGGTTCTCGGTTCTCACCTAGCGACCGGTTCTCACCAGATCCCATCCTATATATATATATATATATATATATATTGTGGGTAATGATTGGTTATTGGATACAGGTAAGACATGTGATGTGATAAAGATTGTGCTTCAACTTTATTTTAGTGATGTCGAAATATTGGATGTAACGTTGAATTCCCTATGTAAATTTGTATAGCATTTCATTATGTGTTTGATAGAAAACTAACTTTATTTTTTTTTTTAGATGTCGAGGGTAATCCGCAGCCGCTACCATGGTGCGCACTGGGTAAATCTCGTCCCTGTGTAATAGCCTACAAACCTACAAAGGGGAAGTAAACCACACTTGGCTTGCCAGGTGTGAGCCTGGTGTTGGTGGTGGGTCGAACTTGAGACCTTTGGCCTCAAGAAACACCACTCCACCACTAGGCCATCCCCAAGGGGACAGAAAACTAACATTATTTGTTGAGGAACACGTAGTCTTAATATAAAATAAATTGATGAATTGTCGGAGTAACACAGTATATTATATAGGGCTAATTACAACATATGCCCTAAATTATTAAGGTTTAATAAAAATTTATCAAACTATGACTAATTACACCTTATGTTATAAATTATTAACAAATTAATAAATTTATTTCTATAGTCAAATTCCGACGGTTGAAAACCAACGTGACTATCAAATTTTTTGTAAAGTATAATTAAATTTAAATACTTGAAGAAATGTGGATTAAGGGTTGAGAATGAGAAGATAGGAGGTTTTTGATTCGCACTTCAGCTGTCAAAAGTTGGTTCTCGAGACAAATTTATTAAATTCTCAATAATTTATAAGATATAGTGTAATAGTCCTACTCTATATCAACGATTGAAAATAACAAACATTTTTGCATAAAAAAAAATGTGGACATAATGTTCTTCGACGGCTAAATGTAAAATGAATTAATGGTTGGCTAATATTCTTCCGTGGTGACTGAATTTTGGCCAATAAAATCGAAGGTCGTGCTTAGTTGCTTTCACCATCAATTGATAGTTGATACTTGATACTAGTTGTTTGGTAGGGCAAAATAGAAACCAACTCTATTTTTGCTCTAAAGGAATTTATGCTTACACTCACACCGTATATACGGATGGGTTTCAACATCAACTCGTTTTTTGTATTTTTGTATGAGAATTAGGAATTGATATCATCTGTTCAATATGACAAATTGGACGGCTTACAATAGTTATGTCACGCGTTCCTCTTTCGTTTGCCCTTTCGCTTGAATATAATTGTACTGCTATTTTGGTTCAATCATGAGCTCTATCTCTCTCTCTTTTTTTCTTTTTTTTTAATGAACGCTAAAATTTCTATGATACATTAATATTTTTTGTGGGTTAGGACATCTCCAACAGAGAGGTATCAATCTGACATGGCGTGAAATTGTACCTAATATATGAGTAATATCTGCATTGGAAAAATCAGGTAATATTGATCCAAATTGTATCTGATAGTCTTATTGCTACTTGGTAGAAATTGGAAACGCGGTAAAATAGCACGACTCTCAGAACTGGGCGTATAAGACACGGCATGAGAGGGACTGGTGTATGCAGTCGACTCACTTAATAATACCAACTAAGGTACGGACTAGTGGCGGAACGTGTGATTCCTATCAACATTATTGGAGATAGCGATAGGGAAAACAGAATCAAAGCCCGTAATCTCATTCCTAGCTTGCTTTTTATTTTATTTTATATTTTTTGCTGCTTTTTACCCAGGCGAATCAGATGTGACCACACACATCTTGCTCTAAATAAAAACACAGTTAATAATTTATGTTAATACTTTATCAGATTTTGGATATGTTTGTTTATTATTAATTTACAAATATACTGTTACCAAGAATTAACTATTGTAAAAGTAATGGCTAAGAGCATCAATGCTCGCGAGTATTTGTACAGTAATAACGCAGGTTTCTTACTACAGAAATATTAATTAATATATGGGATTTCTGTATATGAATTTTGAAACCTTAATTTAACTCTCCCACGTGCAAAGCGTATCACAAAAAAAATGTAAAATGAAATTTGAAGCGTGCTTAAATTGGTTGAGAAAACAGTGACACCATTCATTTAGACAAAACACAGACACACACACACAAAGAGGGAGTCTTGCTGACAGTGTGAGACAATCTTATCTTATGGGTCGAAATTTATATAAGACGGGATAAGATTCATATTCAAACACAATTAAACATATTTTTTTCTACAAATATATCTTTAAATTTAAATTTTAACATGAACTCACACAAGTTTTTGTAAAAAAGAAAAAAAAAAATCTAAAAAAATTCTCCCTTGGCATCTCTCTGTTTTAGCCAAACTTTAATTTAGAAATACTATACCCAATACATAAATAATGATCCAACTAGATTATGTTCATTACTATTGATATAAATAATTATTTAATGCAAGTATTTAAATCTCTATATCAAAATATTTTCAATTACTTTTGATGAATAATTGGATGGCTCCGTAGACAATTTTATACATAAAATAGTCGGATGTTACTAACCATTTGAGCCAAAGTACCAAAGGGCACCGTTCCTAACCATTAAATTTCATTGATTTTCTGATGAAGTTTTCAGGATCTGAAAAACAAGATTAATCTGAAATTGATGGGGTTAAAATGTAATTAATTAAAAAATTTATCAATTGAGAAGATTTTAAGTAATTTAATTTAATATGGAATGTTAAATTCCACATTTAATGGCATGTATATTTCCACATAATATACTTGATTATTTCCTTTTTTATAACATATAAAAAATTATGTCTCTACATCTGTATATAAAAAAACGAAACGTTGATTAAAAACCCAAATAAAAAATGCTAAAAAAAAAACAAATATGTATAAAAAAACTAAAGAAAGGCCGATTAAAAGAAACAAATAGGTATATCTATATAGGGTAGGGTTACCATGCACACACGTTCCTAGTGTGTAATTTAAGGATGAATCAAATCCGTTAATCTTGAAATCTAGACGGTCTATAATTTATTGGATTATAAAAGAATTAATGGTATTATTGAAATGTTGATTACCATGAAAGGGTAATTTTGTACCATTATATTTTGTGTATCTTTATTGAGCCGTAAATCATGGTATTAATTTTGGTAACTGTTGGTCCCGGGCGAGTCGATATCAGTTTAGAGGGGGGTGAATAAACTGATTAAAACTTTTACTTCAAATGCGGAATGACAGGGCCCTTTGACTCGCTTAGTGAAATTTATCTATGCACAAACTTATTGAACAGTTAAGACAGTTTAAGTGCAGCATGTGTGATATTGTGTGCAGTTCAAAGATATGCAATAATCAAAGTGGTACAGCACACAAACAATTTATAGAGGTTCGAAGTCTCAAACTTCTACCTCCTCTCTTCCTTCCGCAAAAGGGAAACTTCACTATATAACTTGAGTTTCTTTACAAATTATACAATGAAGGACAATTGGCTGAACCTGGTAACTGCTCGCTACCTCAGCGGGTCGACGACTCACACTTGAAGTCCCTAACTGCTCGCTAGGAAGGTAGGTGCTATTGTCGTCTTTACAAGGTTTTAGATCTCTTTCGATCTTCAAGAGGTTAGTCTTGAACAGGGGTTATCAACTGATGTGCTCCTTCAATTGAGCTGAGTAGTTGATCATTGTATAGCTAAAACTGAGAAGACTGCCATGGCTGGATTGTCAACAGCTGGCTGATTATCTTGACTCTGTGAATTTCTTCTTCTCAGTTGAATTCTCGCAGTTTCTATCAAACGCTGAACTTGAGCTTGAGTGGGAGGGAGAAAGAAAAGCTCTTGCTTGTATATGCGAAAGTTGTGTAGGCGAAGGATTCTTCTTGGTTCTGCTTGAGAGAGTTGGGCGTTTAGAGTTCTTCTGCATACTTAAAATTTGATTCACTCGCCTTTTATAGAGGAGTGATTTTATGACCGTTGAGTTCCATTGTCCATTGATCGATGGCCCTGTTGGCTCATCAATGGAGAATGATCGCTTGGGGCTTTTGGTTTGAAGTAGGCATTACTCTGCCAATCGATCTTCATTGGATATTTAATTCCAGGATCTTTGTTGAAGCATTTATTCCAAGATTCGGCAGTTTGAGCAATAACCTCCAAGGTTCTCTGGCTTCAGTTTTCTTGGCAGCTTTGAGTTCCAGTTGACGGTTCTGGACTTGTCAGCTGAGTTTTACTATTGCTCTAGTTGGCAGTTTTGAGCTCGTCAGCTGAGTTTGGCTTGTTGCTCCAGTTGGTAGTTTTGAGCTCGTCAGCTGAGTTTGGCTATTGCTCCAGTTGGCAGTTTTGAGCTCGTCAGCTGAGTTTGGCTATTGCTCCAGTTGGCAGTTTTGAGCTTATCAACTGAGTTTGGCTATTGTTCCAGTCGGTCATCAGTTGGATACTTCTTGTCTTCAGTCTAAACTGATCTCTTATCAGTTCCCTTAGTTGACTATTTTCTCCCTCAGCTCAGCTGACTTAGTTGTCAGTTTGTTTCGACTGTTCAACTTCTTGACTTCTTAGTTCAGTTGACTTCTGACGTATCCTTCAGCTTGCAGACCATACTCTTGATTGGTTGACTTTGACTTTGCTTGATATCTTTTTTGATGATGCCCTGGATTAATCAGCTCCAATCTGCAACTTGAATTTTAGTCAGTTTTTCACGAATAATTTTAACATCTCATCAAAATCTAATCTAGGGCTTCCTTGATAGTTTTTCCTATCAATTTCCCCCGTTTTGATGATGTCAAAACTTTATTGATGATGATGGAAAACACTGCATCTTGCTTAAGCTGTTTCAGAGCAAATTTAAAGCAAGTTTGAGAAAATTTGATTTATGATTTTCATTCAAGTATCAGAGCATTTGTCATTCATGCTGTTATTCAGGTATTAACGCATTTAAGATATGCATGAAATTCAAGTATTAGAGCAATTAGACTTCAAATTTCAGAGCATTTTCTCATTCTTTCACTTTGGGCATGCTTTCATTCCAGTATTAGAGCATTTTTCATTCAATCATCAGAGCATTCAACCATTTTTCATTCAAGTATCAGAGCATTGTCAGAGCATTTAACTTAATCATACTTGAAGTAACAGAGCATGAGCATTATAAGCATGGTCGAAATGTATATTATATATATTTACTTTAAAGCATATTATATCCTTAAGAGTAGTTAAAACTGCTAATCTACTCCCTGAAAATTGCTTCTTTGCTCCTTTTCTTTCTGCTCGATTCTCCTTTTTCTTGAGCTCCTTGCATTCTCCATGCTTCCCCCTGAAGCTGATCTTCCCCCTCATGATGAATTTCTCTTTGAATTTGATCCCAAAGAGTTAAGCATCCATCATCTATCTGTTTTTCTTCCCCCTTTTTGGCATCATCCAAAAGGTGGAATGGGTCGCATGATGGTAGCGACAAGTTTGGCAAGAAGGTGAACGCAGTTGCCATATTGTCATCATGAATTAAGGGAACTGAAGGAATTTGCATGGGTGAGGAGAGCTATGCATATGCTTCTTCAGTTGTCATGAACTGACCTGGAGCAGAGGTGAGAGAGACTGTTTGCTCTCTGAAGTTCATCGAGGCCAAGTTGTTGAAGATCTCATCAGTTGAAGGGATGGGTGGATCATCAACAAAGGGTGTGCATGAGGAGTTGGCCGGTTCATTGTCGAGGAGAGGTGCATCGGCTAGTATACTTAGCTGGATTCGCTTGATCATCGAATCCATTATCTCTGAAAGCGTAGGTGGAGAGGAGAGTGGATGATTCATCCAGTTTCTACTCCATGTTCCTTCGTTGATCCAGAAGGTGGAGCTACGGGTGTGGATGAGGTGGAACATTGTTGACTCATCCAGTTGATATCGCCATATGTGGTACTGCCGGTACCGTCACAGTTGGTCGAACAGAGAGGAGTCTATGTTTTCAACAAGACCGAAACAGCTTCTCAACTGATGGTCTAGAACTGCTTTAAACTCAACCTCAATGGAGTCACGTTGGACTAACGGTAGAGGTTGGGAGCTGGCTGATATTGTAGGCCGATCACTCAGCCTTGAAATAGGTTCGCTCTCAATCATCAGCTCTTTTTCATCAGAGGAGCTGACGGGTGCCTCCAAAGGTGCCTTTCCACGACCTGAGTTGGAAGGCCTTTGTCGACGTGAATGCTTTGGGATCGGATGGCCATAGATAGTGGGGAGCATGTCCCTTCTTTTGATCTATTCGCCATTTGGGATGACCTCATCAAACTGGCTTTGAATGATATGGCTTATGCGACTCATAAACCCGATCTTTTTACGAAATGAGCCAGTGGATGGGTTATAGACCATTCGCTCTACATTAGCTCGTAGTTGGGCAAAGATGAAAGAGGCCCAGTTGGCTTTATATCCGTAGTATAGAGCGGCTGTAAGATGGGCTTTGATGTCCAAGAAGTGGACTGTCTCAAAGTTGCCATGTAGGATATGGCCGGCGATATCTAAGAGTTGGAGGATATCATTTGGCATACTCTCCTTTAGTCTGTGTGAAGAGTCATAGTGATTGACGTGAGGAAGCTTCCAAGCATCTCATAGTGCGTATTTGCAGGGCAATTGCAGGGTCATAACATCTGGACCGTCGCCTGAAAGGTGAAGGGTAGACATCATTGTCTCTTTCGTCACTGTGATCGTCTTGCTCCAGATGGTAGAAATGATGTTGTCGCCAGAGATCATTGCGTTGTAGTAGAATTCCGCAACATGAGAAGGTAAGTTCTTGAGTGGCACGATTGTCAAAAATGGTAGTAGCCCAGTTGCCTCCAATGGCCTATAAATCCTTTTAAAGTTTTCGGAGCCGAGGCATGCGTTAAGATACTCTAGACTTAGAGTTTTATCTTTCTTCAACTTCTTAATAAGAAGATTTGCGTCGACCGTCTGAAATGGGGGCTTCATATCTGCAAAAAGATGCTGTTTTAGTTTAGAGATCAAGTGTTTAGGAGAGAGAAAACTTAGCAGATGATCAAAGCACGAGAGAGAAAGGATTTGCAGATGATCGGAGCCTTCATCTCTGTACACATATTTATTTGGCTTTGCATGCAGGAATCGAGGACACTCGATTGCTTTTCTTAGCTGATCAGCCATCCGATTTGATAGAGGATTAGCTGAATTAATGAGGATTACATCTCAACCGTTTGATGAAGAAGTAACTTTATGATCTTGTGCCTGAGAAGTAGCTTTTCTGAGAATGGGGTAGTTGCCATTAATGGCAAAATATTTTCTGCAGATTTTGCTATTTATATCTCAGTAAGAAAGTATTTTCTTTTTCAAGTTTGAAGAGTTAATTTATTATCAACGCAGAGATATTAATTGCAGCATTGTGAGATAGAACCCTATTTTCAAATTGTAACCATTTGAGTATAATATAAGAAATTTTATAATCGCAACGGTAAGAATGTAATTATGATAAGCTTTGAAAAATAAAAACTTATCCTGATTCAGTTGGGATACAGTCCAACTGATTTGACGGCTTCGGCGATTGAATGATCAGTTGAGTCTCGCTTCCCAGTTGTCGATGAAGAACTGGCTGAAGTTGAAGCTGTATTTGAACTGAATTGATCAGTTGGCATGATCAGAGACTGATCATTTTCCATAGGCAGTTGCATGCCTTTTGAGCTTGATGTGAGCAATGGAGTAAAATAGCTCTTAGATAGAAGGCTTGGTGATGTGGCAGTGTCTTCATCATCACTATCGCTCTCGTCGGCACGCCTTGGATTCTTCTGGGTAGCCACAGCTTCAGTTTGTGATAGATGTGGTTCTATCCTTTCAACGACCGGTGGAGTTTGTCGTGAGGGCTCAGCCGACTGACTTGATAGATTATCAAAGTTCAGTTTTCGACAAAGCGAGCCAGTTGGGTAGTTGAATGGTTGATCCGCAGTTCCAACTACTTGAGGTACGATGCTGGTCTTGATTTCTACTAATAAGGCGGTGGCTGGAATCTTGTTGACAATCTAGTGACTCATGATGTGCTGGACTTGCACAATGGTTGGAGGAAATGGATTTGATGAACCTATCCATTTGATGCTCCAAGTTTCTTCTCGCTGCCAATAGCTCATACCGTGAAAGGCAGTTAGCAGAAAATGAGACTGGATGGACATAGAATGTCTCCAGTTATACCAATAGAAATACCGGTGGAGTTGTTTGAACAACTCTTGGTCACGTTGTGCAACAAAGGCAAAGTGATTGAGAAGGAGATTGGTCACTTCCTTTTGTGCACCTTTGACTGCATATTCACCACTATAAAAAGTGCGAATATTCTCTTCATTCAGCTGGAGAGGAGGGCATGTACTTCTAAAGTAGTCCGCTCCGTAGTTTGGATAAGGGATTCCAATGAATGGAATAAGCTCATCTGGATCAGAGCAAACCTGGAAATCAACTGGTGATCCGTTCTTTGATTTTGGAGACTGAACGGTGTTGGCAGTTAAGTTGCTCGATGAGTGATTGCCTGTCTTGGCTTTGGCTTTTCTCTTTTTCTTTAGCGACTGAAGATGAGCAGTTCCTTTCTTGGGAATCCAGTCAGAGATAAGAACTGGCAGTGACTCATCATTTGGAAGCTTCAGCAGGTCTTCAAGCATTTTACTCATTCTTAGAACAAGTCCAACCTTGGACTCAAATTTACCAGAGTTCTTTGAGTCAGAGGCCTTGATGACTTGATACTTGAATTGTTGGAAGACAAATTCTGCCCAGTTCGTTTGTCGCCCTTCAGCAAGGTGAATCATAACCTTGTATCTCTCTTGGGTGAGTTGACTCAGGATTCCAATGGCACTGAACCTCATCTTGTTTGTTATGTCGAGTAGAACTCCATACTCGGGCTTCAGGTCAGTTTTAGCGGTTGTAAAACTGAATTGCTTGTCGCAGGTTGAAGCTTTCCATTTTCGCCAGTGCAATTCTGCAGATTCCTTTATATCTTGAACAGATGAACCTTCCTTTGGGAGTTGGAACACTTCTGCAATTGTCCTTTCAGTGATTTGAAGTGGTCGTCCTTGAATCACTGATGACACTGTCTTTCCATCTGCAGATAATTTTGCTTTAAGTAAAAATTCACTCACCAAATATTATCTAAAGAACTTTGGTGGTGTTTCCTGGTAGTAAAGAATTTCTGTCTTGTGAAGATTGGACAGAAGAATTGGGTTGTTTGATTCATTTAGAATCAATTGAAATTTCTTCCTATCAAGAAATTTATCTCTCATAAGTTGTTCTTTGAAGGAATTTGAAGATCTGGATAATTCGGCCATCTTTGAGGTTGGCTGATATTTTGGGAATTTAAGATCTTTTGAGAGAGAGTTTTAGAGATTGTAGAAGGAGCGGGCTTTTTGAGAGGTTTTGAAAGAGAAGGGCTTGTTTATGAGTATTTGGACAGGCTTATAGATCTGATGGTTGGAATGGTACTAGCCTCTTGTCTCTTTTGGTTGTTGGCAATTAATGACTTTCACACGTGTCATTGTTTTGCAACGGTCAAAATTTCAAAATAAATGTGAGGCTTAACATTTATTTGAAATAAAAAGAACTTTTATAAATATATCAAAAGATATAATTACAAACTGATTAACAAGAAGTACACTTAGGGCTTTTCTAATCATTTTTAACTTGATCAGCCACTTAGTCCTTCTTGTGATCAGTTTTCCTTTTCTTAGCCAGCGGTTCAGTGAGATTCTCTTCTCCATCCACATCACTGCTTTTTGACTCCATTTCAGTTGACTGGAGCCTTAGATGGGCTTGCAGCTGCTTGATCTGCTCAGTGTGCAGTTTAACCTGTTGCTGCAGGGATTGGATCAACTCTTCATAATACGGAGGGAGCTGGACTATTGAACTGCTTGGCTGAGCGATAAACTGTACTGCTCTAGAGTCCACTTCCTCTCCTGCTTCAGTACCAACAAGTTCCTCGCAAGGAACTGTGTGGGAGTGGTCTGCTTTCTCCATACTAATAGATTCATCATAGCTTGCCTCTGGTGGTATTTCTGGTGCGGCAGCTAGGGTTTCAGCTTGAAGGGCCCTTTGAATTGGATCAAAGTACACAGTTAGTACTAGTGTACCTTGATAGGCAGGTTGTTCATCCATTTGAGCAGTCTGTCTAGTTGGCTGGTCAGACTCAGCTGGCTCTGGAGTTGTATCTTGAGGAGGAGTAGTTTGAGGTTCAGTTGGCTCCTCAGGTAGTTCAGTCTCTTCAGTCATCTTCCTTGGCTCTTCATCACTTGGAAGATCTGGTAGAGTAGGAGATTTAAGCAGTTCTTCAAACTCCTGATCGCTGGCTGTTTGCTCGTCAACTGGTTGCACCTTAGGGGAATCATCAAGAAGATCAATGATGATGTCATCTGGTTGAGGGGATTCTTCAAATGTTAACTGCCTAGCCACGGATGCTATGACAGTTTACCTTGGGCTGTAAGCTGCAGCAGTTCCAACCCCTTGTTGACTGCTTTGAGCTTCTTTGTTGAACTGGTTCTGCACCTCCTAAAGCTGTTGCTGCCTGAGTTTTAACACTTCATTGAGGAACCAATGCTGTTGAACTTGAGGATTTTTCATTACTGCTGCTCAGCTTGAGTTTGCAGATGTGGCAATCTGATGTTGCCCCAGTTTAGTAGATCATTCATTACTTCCAACAACGTTTGTTGTTCTGGGTGTGGATGGTTCCTTCGGATGGCAAGCATTCTTTTCAAGGTGATGACTGGATTTTGTTTTGGAGTTTCCTGTCCAGCCCATTGCATGCTCCACCTTTCTTCCCTTCTCCAGAAGCTCATCCCATGTAGAACAGTTAGGAGAAAATGGGCTTCGGAGTTGAAGTAATGTCTCCAAAGGTACCAATAAACATACCTTGATAAGGCTGCATACAAAGAGGCAGTACCAATCACTTCTTCAATAAAATTTTCAGTAATGAATTTCTGCACTTGTTCGTCAGTCCAGCATTTGACGATTTCAGCTCTTGATAAAGCTCTTATGTTTTCTTCGGTCTCTCCCATCGGGGGGCCCGCAGTTCTGAAGAAATCTGCCCCTGTGTCCTTTGGTGGAATTCCCTTGTCAGGCACAATATCATCTCCTGCGATTGGTGCTACATCAAACACCTAGATATTGTGAGGAGGCAGTTTTGGAGGGAGTGGAGGCCCTGATTTGTTCTTCTTCCCTTTGGTTGAACTGCTGCGGATTTCCTTTTTGACTTGCCAGTTCTTTCCTTGAACTGAACTGGCCTAGTAGAGATCTTTTCTTCAGGTGAATCAATAGATGATCCACAGCGAACTTGGCGCAGTGGCTTAGCTTTAATTGAGCTTCTCGGTATTTGGCTTATTGGGAGATTATCGTCTGAATCGAAGTATTCTTGCGGCATCTCAACATCAATTTCTTTGCCTTTTTCTTTTTGCAGGCTTCTCTGTTTTCTTTGAGGTGGCAGCAGTTGACTGACTGCTCTTGATGTTTATGGATCTTGCAGCTGGTTGCTGGTATAAAATCCAGTTTGCCGATCATCAGCGTGTCGGTTTCTTTTGTCATGGAGTCAAAACTGTTTTCCAATATGATGTTGATTCTGCTTGGATAGCACATCTTTTGATGGAACTCAGTTGGTAACCAGTTCTTCTCCACAATATCAACGTACTTCTTTATTTGCTCGAAGAAGTATTGAGCCCAGTTGACGTTGATGCCTCTGATGATCGCTGCACATATTTTGTACGATGCTAGAACCCTGTATTCTTCTTGAAAAAGAGACATGAGTGTACTGCTCTTGTATGGATCTGCACATTCCTCCCTTTTCCACTGACGGTAGGCTTTCTCTTGATCCACTTCAACATCTTGCAATCTTGTTCTAGTAGTTGGCAGTTTGAACAATCTTTCGAGCAGTTCTGGAGTTATGATCAGTTCGACTCCATGAACTTCAGTCTCTATTCTGTCATCGTAGCCCTTTGAGTTTAAGTAAAACTTAACCATAGCCTCTGGGTAAATCTTTGACGGGTATTCTTCTGTGAAGCTTTTCAGGCCGCTTTGCTCTATCTTCGTGATTAGTGAGTTGCAAAGAGCGGAATCTGAGAATTTTTCTCTATAAGCCCCTATATCCAAGAACTTATCTCTATAGAGATTCATTTGGAATCCTCGTGAAGATTCATCAGTTCTTTTAAAGTCGAACTTTCATCGAACAGTTGGTGCGCGTCTGTCAGCCATGGAGTTTTTTGGGATAAATGATTCAGGAAGGGTAAAGTGGCTTTGACTGAATTTAGGAACTGAATGATTTCACTTTCGTAGGATTTGCAGAATAGTTTCAAGGATTGAAGGATGAGAGATGCTTTAATTCTTTACTGTGTTTGAGATCGATATAAGTGAAAATGAAATTTCAGCCATCCCATTCATAGAATGTGATGAGATTCATCCAAAGGTTGCGATTCTTGGTATGCCCAATATTCAACGGTTGGATTAAATCAATCGACCCATCGATTGGTCTTTCGATTCTGTCCGTTGGGGATAAATGAAGGAGGAGAGAGAAAGTTCAACGGTAATATTTGAGTGACACGTGTTTTTACCGTTTCTAATATTGAAATTTGAACTTATCTTTTCTCTCTAGCAGGTTCTCCTTGGCTTGAAACTGATTACGTCATCAGTTGGCTTCCACTGTAACTGATGATCCTTTTGTTGATCAGTTTCAACTGAGATGTCTTTTCATCAGTTCAGAATTGGTCTTGACCGCTTAGACCTTTATTCAGCTGCTTCCCAGTTCAGCTGTTCTCCTTTAGTTGGTCTTTGAACTGATATCTCCTTTTGATTTGACTTCAGTTCTTAGTACTTCTTCATTAGTTTGATCAATTTGCAGCTTGTGTGTTCTGCATAACTGACTGGATCATCAGTTTGAGCGACTGAACTGATGATTTAGTTGAACTGATGGAGTAAACTGATCATCTCCAGTTTACTTTTCTCTCAGCAGTTTCTTACCTTTACTTCAAACTGATGGTTTATGTGGCCAACTGATCAGTTTCTCTCCTTTTTTATTCAGTTTCTCTCTTCACTTGGAGTGGTCCCTTGGCTTTTTTCCTCCAGTTTATCATCTTCATCATGTGATGCTAGCTTCAGCAGTCCCAACTGTATGCATAGCTTTATAAACCTTGCTTCAGGCAATGGTTTGGTGAAGATGTCAGCTATCTGCTTCTCAGTGTTGACATATTTGATGCATATGTCTTTCTTCTCGATGTGGTCTCTGATGAAGTGATGCCTTATGTCAATGTGCTTAGTTCTTGAATGCATAACGGGATTCTGAGATATCGCAATTGCACTATTGTTGTCACAGTAGATAGTCACTTCTTCAGTTTCAACTTTGTAGTCCTTCAACTGTTGCTTCATCCAGAGTATCTGAGCACAGCAACTTCCAGCAGCTACATATTCTACTTCAGTTGTTGAGGTGGCAACTGAGTGCTGCTTCTTGCTAAACCAGGATATCAATTTGCTTCCCAGAAACTGACATGTTCCACTGGTACTTTTTCTGTCGATTTTGCATCCACCAAAGTCTGAGTCTGAATAACCAATTAGGCTCAAACTGTCATCTCTGGGATACCATAGTCCAAGATTTATGGTTCCTTTGAGATATTTAATAATCCTCTTAGCTTCTTCGAGGTGGCTCTTCTTTGGATTAGCTTCAAACCGTGCGCATAGTTCGACTGAATAAGAGATGTCTGGCCGGCTAGCTGTTAAGTAAAGTAGCGACCCAATGATTCATCTGTAATATGTTTGGCTAACTGATTTTCCTTCTTCGTCGAGAGTTAGCTGAACTGATGTGTTCATAGGAATCTTGAGAGTTTTTCCTTTGCTTACTCCATACTTCTTGACTAGCTCCTTGGTGTACTTCGTCTGGCTGATAAAGATTCCATCTTTCAGCTGCTTCACTTGAAGTCCTAGGAAGAATGTCATTTCTCCCATCATGCTCATCTCAAATTCGCTTTGCATCAGTTGAGCGAATCGTGTGCATAGATCTTTGCTTTTTGATCCAAAAATTATGTTATCCACATAAATTTGAACCATTAAGATCTCAGTTGATCGTTCTATTCGGAATAGAGTTTGATCAATGATTCCTTTTTGAAACCCATTTTTTAGCAAAAATGTTGTTAGGGTTTCATACCACGCTCTAGAAGCTTGCTTCAGTCCATATAGGGCTTTCTTCAGTTTGAAGACTTGATCACCAATTTCAAAGCCTGGCGGTTGCTCGACATATACGTCCTCCTTGAGCATTCCTTGAAGAAAAGCACTCTTAACATCCATCTGATAGACTGTGAAGTTGAAGTGCGCTGCATAGGCTAGGAACAGTCTGATGGCTTCCAGTCTTGCAACTGGTGCGAATGTCTCATCAAAGTCGATCTCTTCACTTTATGAGTATCCTTTGGCTACCAGTCTAGCCTTGTTCCTTGTGATCACTCCTTGTTCATCCAGTTTGTTGTGAAAGACCCATTTTGTACCAATGACCTTCTGGGTTTTTGGCCTATCAACAAGAAACCTTACGTCATTTCTTGTGAACTGGTTCAATTCTTCTTGCATAGCTATGATCCAGTCCGAGTCTTCTAAGGCTCCTTTAACATTTGCTGGTTCAGTTTGAGATATAAAGCATATGAATAATGCATGCTCAGTTGAACTTCTGGTCTGGACTCTACTTCTTGGATCACCAACTATCTTGTCAGTTGGGTGGCTTCGTAGCCATTTGGGCAAGGTAGCTTCAGCTAGGTCCTTAGCTGGCTCTTCTGTGGTGATGTCATCAGTCGCCCTTTCATCAGCTGGTTCAGCATTTTCATCAGTTCTTCCCCCTGTTTCGGTTGTGGGGTTTGTGGTCTCAGCACGATTTGTGTCTTCATTTACCAAGTTGTTCTCAATTGGTATTATGCCAGTTTCATTGCCTTCTTCTAGTAAAACTTCAAACCGCTCTGGAACAATGTGATCTACATAGTCCTGCGAGTTCTCAGTTTCACTAGGTAGTACTTGAACTGATGTGTCTATTCTTTCTTTGTTCCTGTACTCATTAGCAAATTCATCAAATACCACATGATATATTATTTCCACAACAAGAGTTCATTTGTTGAACACTCTGTAAGCTTATGCGTGAGGTGAGTTATACCCAAGAAATATACCCTCATCAGCTTTAGCACTAAAAGTCTCAATTGAGTCTTGTTATTGTTGTGAATATAACATTTACAACCAAATATTTTAAAGTATGAGATAGAAAGCTTACGACCCTTGTACAGTTCATAAGGTGTCTTGTCATGGGCTGCTACAATGGCACTTCGATTTTGAGTGTGGCAAGCTGTGTTGACTGCTTCAGCCCAATACCCTTCAGCTATGTTGGCATCAGCTATCATTGCTCGAGCTGCTTCTTTGAGTGTCCGATTACGCCGTTCGGCTACACCATTTTGTTGTGGAGTTCTTGCAGCTAAGTGTTCATGAATGATTCCAAGCTAGTTGAGAAAGCTGATGATGTGTTGATTCACAAATTCAGTTCCATTATCGGAACGAATTCTTTGGACTGATCTTTTCTTCTCAGTTTGTAGCCTTCTGATCAGCGCCGTTAGCTTGTCATAAGTTTCATCTTTGCTCCTCAGGAATTCCACCCATGTATATCTTGAGAAATCATCAACTACTACTAGAGTAAATCTTTTGCCCTTTGGAGTTTGTGGTATAACTGGACCAAACAAATCCATATGTAGCAGTTGAAGACAATCAGTTGTTCCTGGTGGGTGACTCTTATTCTTGAAGGATGACTTCACCTGCTTTCCTTTTTGACATGGTCCACATACACCTGTCTTCTTGTATATTTCCTTGGGAAGCCCCTCAAATAACTCTTTCTTGGCTAGGTAGTTGATTGTTTTGAAGTTGAGGTGATTCAGTCGTCGATGCCATAGCCAGCTTGCTTCGGTTGATCCTTTTGAAAGGAAGCAAGCTTCTGAGTAGCCGGTTGACCAGTCAACAATGTACATGTTGCCT
The DNA here is from genome assembly GCA_026008535.1 of Perilla frutescens. NCBI lineage: Eukaryota > Viridiplantae > Streptophyta > Magnoliopsida > Lamiales > Lamiaceae > Perilla > Perilla frutescens. The sequence continues at coordinate 63,581,698 of BRKX01000003.1, read as the reverse complement.
CTCCTGATGCCAGTTAGCAGAATTACTCCAGTTGACTTGTCTCTTATGTTGCAGGAGTTTTTGGTGAAGTCAACTGAGTAGCCATTATCACACAGCTGGCTGATGCTTAGTAGTTTGTGTTTCAGTCCATCCACGTGGGAGACTCCAATCACTACTACTTTTCCTTTGACTACGAACCCTTCTCCAATGGTTCGGCTTTTGGAGTTGTCTCCAAATGTGACAAGTGGGTCTTTGATTTCTTCATAACCGTCGAGATCTTCTCTGTCTCCGGTCATGTGCTTGGAGCACCCGCTATCTAGATACCAAAATTCTTCGGCTTTCTTCATAGATAGGATGCTCTTGTCCTGCAGGGAAAGGATTAGCATTTAGGGACCCATTTTATATCAGGTCCTTGTTGATTCATCAAGCTTTTTGGAATCCAAACTTGCCAAACTTTTGGCTTCTTATCATTCAGAGATCCAACTGACTTGGATCGCCTGATCTATTTATATTTTTTCTCAACTCTTCTATTCTGATTTGAATCAGTTGAGTGATACCTGCGTTGAGAGTTAGTTGGACAAAAAAGTTCAACTAAAATGCTTTAGTCTTGAGACCTTTGAGTTCTGTGATTAGACCAGTGTTTTGTATGTTTCCAGTTTATTGGAATGAACCTTTTTGGCTCATTTCTGGAATCTAGGTAATCATTATAATGATGGTAGGGTTCAAAATGGTTTCTTTGATCTCTCCTATAAGTGTTCTGATTGAACTTCTTGGTAGAATAGCCTTGAGATCCAAACTGATTTTTCTTTCTAAAGAGGGCTGATCTATCAGTTTGTCTTGGGGACAATCTTTGTTGATATGTTGGTCTTTGTTGAACTGGAGGCTTAGAACGAGTAGATTGACTTGAGTGAACTGATGATCTTGGCTGGAAGTTGGGCTTCAGTTGGCCTGGTGGTTTTGTTTGGTAAAACTGACCAAATTATCTGGGCTGAGTTTGAGGATTTTTCAATATTCCTTTTCCTTTGGTTGACTTAGCTAGCTGATCATGAGATCTAGTGAACCCTTTTAGGATTCCCTTATCACTGGGTTGGGCAACTGCTTTTCCCTTTTCTAAAGCAGTGAACTTGCTATATCCTAGCCTTGAGCTGCCAGTTCCAGTTCTTTGATGGCTTAATATTTCATCTAGAGTTTGAGATCCCTTTTTGAACTTCAGATTTACCTTTTCTTTTTCAAGGATCTCTTGCTTGAGTTTTTGGTTTTCAGCCTCTAGATCAGCATTTCTCAGTTTCAATTTCTCAAATTCTATAAGTTGAGATTTAAGATAATTTAATCATTCATGATCAATGCTCAGTTTCCTAACCTTATTTCTCAGTTCATCATTTTCATTTTTCAGTTCAACATGCAAACATGAAATTGAAGCTAATTGGTCTTCTAGCATCATAAGTTTCATATCAAGTTCATTACTAGAGACAGTTGCTTCATTTATATGATAAAAAGAGGTTTGAGAATCAGCTGTACTAACATCTTCATCATTGTCAGCCATAAGGCAGAATAGCGCTTCATCATCTGAGCTGTAGCCGTCAGAATCGATTCCAGAAGGATAGTCTGAATTATCCAGCACGGCATTCTCGAGATTTGCGACCATTGCTTTTCTTTTGAAGAAGCTTCTTTTTACCTTGGCTTTCTTGTCTTCTGGGAGTTCTGGACATTCAAACCTGTAATGTCCTTGTTTATGGCAATGAAAACATTCTCCAAGATTTCGGTTGCCACTTCTGAATGGTTCAGTTGCCCGTTCAACTGATTGGTAAGTTTTCTCAACTTTTGGGATTTCATCAGTTTGAGGTGGAACTGACTGTTTATCCCAAGCTCTCTTCAACTTTTCTAGCAACCTGGTAACTGATTGGATTTGATCATTGATGTCATCAGTTAGGTTCTCCTTCTTTTCTATTGCTTCTCTTTTTCGTTCAATTGAAGATCCGCCTTGGTTTTCTTTGGCTGGTGAGCTCCTAGGTCGGAAGTTGTTTCTTCCTCGAGTGTCTCTAAACCTGGTCCTTTCGCCGTAGAAAGCTGCATCTTGAGCTGACGATGTCGATGCTTCCTTTTTCCGGTTTAGACTGTACTCATGAGCTTTAAGAGAACCAAATAGTTCCCTTAGAGTGATGCTATTTAGATTTCTTGATTCCTTCGTAGCTATCACTTTCATATCCCATTCTTTAGTAAGATTATCCAATATCTTGGAATTCATCTCAGAATTGGGATAAATCCTCCAGAGGTTGTTCATCTCACTGATGATGCCTAGAAATCTAGTTTCAAAGCTTAAGATGGACTCTTCTGCCTGCATCTTGAAAGATTCATACCTGTCAACTGCCAGTTGGAGTTTGTTTCCTTTTATGGCTTCGGACTCTCTGTAAAGATCTGCGAGTAGGTCCCATATTTTCTTGGCAGTTGTGCGGTTCTTTGTATCCTTCATACGATCTTCATCTAGAGTTTGAAATAGTGCGGCTTGAGCAACGAACTCTAGATTTTTTAACTTCTTCTCTTCACTGGTGAGAAGATTAGTTGACTTCGTGATCCTTGTCGGTTGATTGATATCAACTATGTGAGCGTCATTGTCCATCATGATGATGATTGGACCATCTTCGATGACTTCCCACATATTTTCATGAATTGAGCAGAGATGTTTCTTCATTCTCCTGCTCCAGTTATCATAATTCTCAACTGAAAACAAAGGTAGCTTATGGTTTCCCATAGCTGAAATGTTACCATAGATAAGTAGATCTGATTCAGTTGATCTGCAGAAATGGCTGATCCTTAGAATCAACCGCTCTGATACCACTTGTTGGTCTCGGAGGAGTCAATATCAGTTTAGAGGGGGAGGTGAATAAACTGATTAAAACTTTTGCTTCAAATGCGGAATGATAGGGCCCTTTGACTCGCTTAGTGAAACTTATCTATGCACAAACTTATTGAACAGTTAAGACAGTTTAAGTGCGGCTTGTGTGATATTGTGTGCAGTTCAAAGATATGCAATAATCAAAGTGGTACAGCACACAAACAATTTATAGAGGTTCGAAGTCTCAAACTTCTATGTCCTCTCTTCCTTCCGCAGAAGGGCAACTTCACTATATAACTTGAGTTTCTTTACAAATTATACAATGAATGACAGTTGGCTGAACCTGGTAACTGCTCGCTATCTCAGCGGGTTGACGGCTCACACTTGAAGTCCCTAACTGCTCGCTAGAAAGGTAGGTGCTATTGTCGTCTTTACAAGGTTTTAGATCTCTTTCGATCTTCAAGAGGTTAGTCTTGAACAGGGGTTATGAACTGATGTGCTCTTTCAATTGAGCTGAGTAGTTGATCGTTGTGTAGCTGAAACTGAGAAGACTGCCCTAGCTGGATTGTCAACAGCTGGCTGATTATCTTGACTCTGTGAATTTCTTTTTCTCAGTTGAACTCTCGCAGTTTCTATCAAATGCTGAACTTGAGCTTGAGTGGGAGGGAGAAAGAAAAGCTCTTGCTTGTATATGCGAAAGTTGTATAGGCAAAGGATTCTTCTTGGTTTTGCTTGAGAGAGCTGGGCATTTAGAGTTCTTCTGCGTACTTAAACTTTGATTTACTCACCTTTTTTAGAGGAGTGATTTTATGACCGTTGAGTTCCATTGTCCATTGATCAATGGCCCTGTTGGCTCATCAATGGAGAATGATCGCTTGGGGCTTTTAGTTTGAAGTAGCCGTTACTCTGCCAATCAATCTTCATTGGATATTTAATTCCAGGATCTTTGTTGAAGCATTTATTCCAAGATTCGACAGTTTGAGCAATAACCTCCAAGGTTCTCTGGCTTCAGTTTTCTTGGCAGCTTTGAGTTCTAGTTGACAGTTCTGGACTTGTCAGCTGAGTTTGACTATTGCTCTAGTTGGCAGTTTTGAGCTCGTCAGCTGAGTTTGGCTTGTTGCTCCAGTTGGCAGTTTTGAGCTCATCAGCTAAGTTTGGCTATTGCTCCAGTTGGCAGTTTTGAGCTCGTCATCTGAGTTTGGCTGTTGCTCCAGTTGGCAGTTTTGAGCTTATCAGCTGAGTTTGGCTATTGTTTCAGTTGGTCATCAGTTGGATACTTCATGTCTTCAGTCTAAACTGATCTCTTATCAGTTCCCTTAGTTGACTCTTTTCTCCCTCAGCTCAGCTGATTTAGTTGTCAGTTTGTTTCGACTGTTCAACTTCTTGACTTCTTAGTTCAGTTGACTTCTGACGTATCCTTCAGCTTGCAGACCATACTCTTGATTGGTTGACTTTGACTTTGCTTGATATCCTTTTTGATGATGTCCTGGATTAATCAGCTCCAATCTGCAATTTGAATTTTAGTCAGTTTTTCATGAATAATTTTGACATCTCATCAAAACCTAATCTAGGGGTTCCTTGATAGTTTTTCCTAACAGTAACTAATTCAATTAGCAAAAATCAAAAGCACGAATCCAATCTCCAAGACTCTTTAAACTATTTTTTTTTGTGGATTTATGCTTATTCATTTTATTTTACTTTTTGAGTTGTCATGCTCACTACAAAAAAAATCCGATTTAGCGACAGGGTTATCCGTCGCTATACCCGTCGCTAAATCTTCGCATCGGGTTTATTCATACTCAACGTGGATTAATATTCCTCTAACTTTTTTTTTAAATCTTCACTATTAATCTAACCCTAAATGAGATCCTAAAAACATAAACCTTTCTACTCTACATTTATGAATGTCAGTATCTTGAATATTTATTTTGTGTGTTAATTAATATTTTATTTGTTGTTGTTGATGCTTACTTATTTGATGTTTATCATATTATGTTATATTGTTAGGGTATAGTTGTTTGTATAGTTTTAATGTTATTTTTTAGAATGTAAATGCTTATTTTGTGATGACAAAAACTTGTATGAGACCGTCTAACGGGTCTCTTATATTAGACGGATCTCCCTGACCTGACCCGGCTGAGACCGATCCGCTAATATATGTATTAAAAAAATCAAATCACTCATCTCTCTCGAATCGCCTCTCTTCTCCCGCGCGTCTCTCTTTTCTCACTATCTCTCACCACCGGTGATTCTCCACCCGATAACCGTGCTTCTCCCCATAACCACACCCTCCACGATCTCCCCCCACAACCACTGCTTAACTATACATATCATCGCCCCCAATGCACCAATTACCGTCAACTGTCGCGACCACCACCGCAGAAATTTGTGCCACCACTATCACCAACTATCGCGACCATCGGCGCCGGAGTCCTATTCGAAATTGGCGCTCTATCGTCAACATCTCTGGCGCATAGTCCAACTTCTTACTGTAAGTTTATCTAGAACTTTTAATTTAGGGTATTTTAATTTAAAATAACACAGAATCCTAATTTGAGTTGATTGTACACAATTGATTGATTAAATTGTGTTTCTGATTTTAATTTTTACAATTTGATTTTCAAATTTTTTTTATAAATGATGGAAAGAATTAAAAAGAGGTTGCAGTGACCTATTGAGTCATTACGTGAGGAGAGGAGAGATAATGAGACAAAGTATGCATTGTTAAGGAAGTTGATTAAAATTTAAGAATCTGACATGCAAGTCTTGTTCAATATTACTAATACTTCATTGCTTTGTTAGTGATGCTTAACTGAATTATCAGTGATACTTTATTGCATTGTTACTGATGTTAAAAAAGTTATCATTATGAAATAACTGATAATGTTTAATTAAGTGAATATATTTCATTAAATTACTATTTTAATTTAATTTTATATTGCAACGATCATGATGCTAATGAAGGTGATGAATGTGATGCTAAGGAGGATGAAGATGCTGATAAGAGGTAATTTTTATTTATTAATATTGCTACTTCATTGCTTTAGGAGTGATTCTTAACTGAATTATCAGTGATACATACATGCATTGTTTATAGTAGTTGATTAAAAATTATTGCTGCAAACCAGTTCTGTGATTAAAACATGTTAAAATGGCATGAGTTTGTGTAAAACTTTAATTTGCTTAATGTGTTGTATCTATGCCATGTTTCCTATTTATTATATTTGGTTTAGCAAATCTACTATGTGCAATGCTCACTGTTGCATTTTGTTCTTAAAATTCAAATATGCTATTACAAGTCTTGTTCATTATTAGTGATACTTCATTGTATTGATAATGATGCTTAAATGGATTATTAGTGATACTTTATTGCATTGTTAAGGAAGTTGATTAAAACTTAAGAATCTGATATGCAAGTCTTGTTCAGTATTACGGATACTTCATTGCTTTGATAGTGATGCTTAACTGAATTATCAGTGATACTTAGAGTACCACTGATAATTTTAATTGGAGCACATATGGACGAAACATTGTCTGTGCAATTTTTATCATGCACCAAATGGAAAACTTTGTTGGTGCTGCTTATGAGAGTGTGGAGTTGTCTCAGGTATGAAATATTGTAATTTAAATTTTCATGGACTTTAATATTATGTGAGGATTAATGTTTTCACTATTAAATGAGTTGAGAGCAGAGATGCAAAATGCTGCTCTTAAATTCATTAAGAATGGTAAGAAATATAAACATGTACAATATTCAATAAATTTTTATGTTTTCTTTATGTTTTTAACATGATAGACACAGTTAACAGTCGCCTGCAAGGGGTGTAAATGCAAGAGTTGTGCAGAAGTTGGTAGAATGTGAGAGTTGTGGTTGTGTGAATGTAGAAGTTGCAGGAGTTTCTAACATGATAGTCTTTAATTTTATTTTATTTCTGTAATTAATGATGGTTGGAAATATTGAAATAATGGAAGGTTAACTTGGTTGGAAATAATGGATTTTTTTTAATGAATGATGATTGGCTGGAAACTATGAGTTTTTGTGTAGATATGATGAGAAGTTTTAGTGGTTTTCAGACATTAATTTTTTGTAATGTTCTGAGAAAGTATTTGTTGTAGATATAAATTTCATGATATGCAAGCCATATATATATATATATTTGTAATGAATTGCGTTTTTGTTGTAGTTATGATTTATGAACATGTTTAGAGATCTTTGAATATATATTTTGTTGATGTTGCAGATAATATGTATCACTATTTATGAAGAAAAGTATCACTATGTGTGAGTGAAGTAACACAATTTATTTTGTTCATTACCAGTGATAAAAAACAGAGAGACACACACACACACAAATCATAAAAAAAAACATCAATTTGTTAATATATCAAATAATTTCATGTATTATTAGTAATTGTTTAGTATCATAATTTATAAACTATAGTATCAATACTAATACAACAAAGTATCAGTATTTGTATCATGAAGTAACACTATTTATTTCGTGAATAATTTAATAGCATAACAGATCAATATGTATCACTATTTATGCATAAAAGTATCACTATGTATGCTGTGAAGTAACACTATTTAATTCGTGTAATACAAGTAATAAAAAATAGAGAGAGACACACACACGCAAATCATAAAAAACACCAATAACAGTAATGATATTCTCAATATATCAAATAATTTCCTGGATTATTAGTAATCGTTTAGTATCATAACTTATAAAATACATTATCAATACTAATGTAACAAAGTGTCATTGTCTATGTAGTAAAGTAATACTATTTATTTCGTGAATAATTTAATTTAGTACATAATATATGTACTAAAGTATCAATAATAATGTAATAAAGTATCAATAATTTAATAAGAAAATCAATACATGAATAAACAATATTAGTCACTACAATTAAGCAATATAATAATAAAAAAAGTCTTTGTTGAATCCAGTACACCACTTCTCTCTGAGCAAATAGAGCCTTGAAAACCATGAGTTATCCTCAAAATGATATATTGATATCATAGAGCTCCAACAATCTTCAAATTCATCTCTAATTGTGTAACTAGACAAGCATTTTTGAAATTCATTGATGAATTCTGGTATAAATGCCACAAGCATAACTTGTGTCTTGTATCAGGAAAAATCTGTAGAGAATAAAAAAAATTAAAATGTTGAACTGAAATATAAATATTTAAGTAAAGTATCACTAGATGTGATGTTAAGTATTACTAAATGTTACGTGAAGTACCAATAATAGAGTAACATATATACTGGATAGATGTCATCACACACAACAAATTATAGTGAAGAGTATCATTACCATGAAATAAACCATTAATTATATATAATGTGAAGTACCACTATCATAATGACCATGCAGGACAAACTATCACATTGAATTGAATTATATATCTAGAGACAGAGAGGTATCACTAAATGTGGCGTGAAAGATCACTAACTACCAGGTGAAGTATCACTACTTCCTTAAATCAAATGAATCATCCACAACAGTTTAAACTTTATATCAGTAATAAAATGATCACTATATAATGAGCAAAGTATCACAAATTCCTATGCAAATTATCTCTATGAATTATTGAGGCGGAAACAAATAAGTGGCAATAACTCTGTGTGACGTATCACTAAATACCAAGTGAAGTATCACTACTGTCTTAAATACATGGTTGCAACAAAGAAAAAAGAGAAGTAAAGTATGACTTACTGCCAATTTCCAACAGAATATATTTATGTTCATTGATAGATGTTGTTTCTGCATCTTTACTTTTAGATTCATCATCAAGTAGAACAATATCTGAGAATTACAAATTGAAATATAAACTAGTACTAAAAGTATTATAACAACAAATTACAGATGAGAATATGAATTTGAATTAATTCTTCAAAAGCATATTATCGAACATATGGTGTGCATAATTTCTTATACCTAATTGTTGATCAATGGTCACAAAATCAAAAAAAAAATTGTAAACTAAAAAAAATACCGTTCATTGAGGATGTCTCTTCTCCAGAATTGAGTTAAATTTCACAAGTAGGAAGATCGCTTGTTTGTCCCGATTTATCCATTAAATCGTAGACAGTAACGAGAAAAAAATTGCATGGAGAAGAGATAATTTTATCTATAATCGCATGAATCGCTTGTAGCTGTGGGAGCTAGGGTTCAACTGAGAAGAGAAGAATCGCGTGGGTTTAACTGAGAAGAGAAGAATCACGTAGAGTAGAGAGAGCGACGCCGTGAGGGTTCAATTGGAGAGAAAAAACGTGCTGGAAGAAAGGATTTTCTTTTTTTAATTTACATACAGTACTAGGGTCGGGTCGGGGAAGGGTCGGGTAGGGTGGAGATCCGTCTAACGTAAGAGACCCGTTAGATGGTCTCACACAAGTGTACCCCTTTTGTGATTGGTGATGCTTCATTTATTGATTTTGTATAATTATGTAACTATAATTTTCGGTAAGGAATTTTTATGAGGCTTTTTTCTTTCTTTTTTCTTTTTTGTGAGTATTCACAAGGTATGGAATGATGAAATCGAGTTGTTTTTTTTTGTATCTTTTAATACCAATTAGTTCAGGAATGCATAATTATAAGTGTTAATATATATACCAAATAAGTTAATAAAACATTACCAATCATAAAATAAGCATTCATTCATTCAAAAAAAGCATCAGTACTCAACAAATGAATTTATAATAACTCAACACAATCCATTTATAAAGCATCAAAACAAACACAACTAAGCATTTGCACAGAAAAAAAATATATATATTATGTTCAAATTTAATACTGTATTTAATTTATTTAAAAAATCTTATCATTTTTTTTAAATCCATAAGCCTACAATTAAGAAATTAAATAACTGGATTAAAACGGAGAATAAATTATGCTTTCGAACACACAAAAAAAGTATTAATAATATACTAAAATAAATGACTGGAATAAAATGAGCTAAAAATTTAGACTAAAAAACAACTATTCATTACCAATGATAAAAAAGGCACTACTACAATTAAAAAAAGCATTAATATTCAAAAGCAACTATACAATAACCTAACATAATTAGTTATTAAAGCATGAAGACCAACAAATTAAGCATACCCACCTGGAAAAAAAATATTAATATTCGGTTCAAATTTCACATTGAATTAAAAAATTCCCAAAAAATATTACTATTTTTTCTTAATTCATATTAAAGGCATGAAAATCCCCCATTTTCATTAAGATATAAATTAAATAAAAACTAAATGAAAAATCATTCGGATAACTAATACGATAATTAAATGTTATGAAAAATAAAAAAAAAGTAAATGAAATATTGCAATTATCATTTGATAATATGATCAAAAAATAAAATTAATATCATCATTACATACATAAATTAAATCAACCATTATGTTACATTAATTAAATTGACAGCTATTAGTGAATTTTTTTCAAAACAAACATATGCATAAATGGGGGAAAAACGTATGCATAATAAATGGGAGAGATGTGATTATAGGAAAGTAGAAATTTAATAAGATATATTAATGAAATTACAATGACAAGTATGACCTTTTGGAATAAAATAAATAATATAATAATTAAAATAGAATTAATCTTAACCGCACATCTAACAAGATCTAGTGGATATGATTAATCTCTAAATTACACACAAGGACACTACTTACATTTGATCTCTCCTCTCTCAACCTCTCTCTCTCTCTCTCTCTATATATATATATATATATATGTGTGTGTGTGTGTGTGTGTGTGTGTGTGTGTGTGTTAGAATTTGTTGCCTGAAACAATGTGAATTACAAATGTAAATTGCAAAGTTAAATGTAGTGTTGAAGCTAGTGTTACCACATTGCCTTCAACATGCAGCGGATATGTAAACAGAACTTTGCACAAAATAAGTTTTAAATCACACTCCTTACGTTGTGTGATTGCCTCAAGGCGAAATTCACTATCATAAGTGATAAACAAAAACAATGCGGATGTTGTCTCGGTTCACTCCCTTAACAACACAGCATAAAACATACAGAGGACTATCCTAGCTTCACTCACTCGAATAATCACTAAAAAAAAACCTATCTAAACACATAGATAGATTAAAATCAGTCACTCTAAATCCTAGACTTCTCAAAGTTGACTATCTAACCTACACACACAACTGGAATGAAAGTCTCCAGCTGATTGGGACGCTAGGCAGATGTCGAGGAAGATGTCTTGGATTTCAGAGATGACACTAGATGCAAGATTCAGAGCTTCTCACAAACCACGGTGATAACTTGCTTGCATAAATGATCTTAAGGCTTGGAAATGCCTTAAATACTTCCTCCATCTCAGCTGGGTAGTTTCTCCACGATCTTTGATGAGTCGGATGCAAAACTACCGCCTTCCACTACCCTTGCTGAATTGGACTCGAGATAACCAGCCTCTGCACCGCATAGCACACGTTCTTCAACATCGTGTAATAATGCCGGTTACTCCAGCGACCCACATTCTGTGCAACGGTTAGTATCTAAGATGAAGTGGGGAACATCACGTCCCTTGAAACTCGGAACAGATTCTGACCTAGTCAAAATCAAGCATAATCCACGATTTATTCCACAATTAAATCAGCAAGAAAATCCTAAATACGTGGAAAATGAAATGTGACAAAAATCACAATTTAATCAGATTAATTTAAAATAAATTAATCCTAAAAACTAGGAAATGATAAGATTAGCATCCTGAGTGTTACACTCGATGTAGCGAGAATAACGGATGACATTGGATACGACATAGACTTCGATGTTATCAACGAAGTGATAACATCATCTGAAATCCATCATTCTCAACAATCTCCCCCTTAAGATTATCCTTTCTGCACAAAACACAAAAACTCAATATATACAATTAGAGCCGCAACGGAATACGATCAAAACTACATGGAGATACAACCACTCCCCCTTAAGGTCTGCTCTCCCTAAAGTTATTATATATACAATAGTATACAAATACAAGTGGGTAATCATCCCATATACAGGCAATGCTGAAAATACACCCAACATAAACATAACATAGATTAAACTATGTGCATAATAATGTTAAGATCATTCCCAACATAAACATCACATATTGCACAATATGCGAACAATAAGGCAACAATACTGAGATTATCACCATATAAACAATATGTAAAAATCAAGCATGTATAGATATCAAAATCATCAGACTAAACTGATGATTAAAATCAACTATTCAAGAATATTCAAAACTTGAATACCCAAAACATCCAAACATTAAAAATAAAACATATGTCCAGCACATAGAGCAAAAATATAGATGTGTCCAGCACATAACAGAAACATCAATTAAAATTCTTTTTGAAACAGAAGAATTAAATCTTCTTCTTTCCCTTGGACTTAGCCACCAACTTCCCAGCCTTCTCCGCTTCATCTTTACCAGCAGGGCCACCAACATTCGATGCTACTCCTCCTTTTTGTGCAGAAAATGCACTTCACAGAGCTTTGCAATGTTCAACCATAGTATTGGTGAGGATTGTGCTTTGATGGATCATAGAATCCATCTGCTTGATAAAGGAATTTAACACCTGCACAGAAAATGTCACCAAATGTGAAGATGCACTAGCCAATTCACTCTCAGATCGTGGGGGAGAGAGAGCAGTCTCTATTCCAACATCCTGATCAACATCTCTGGATGCAGCCATGGAGCTTAGAGCAAGGTTGTAAGGGAGAGCCATCACACGATCATCATTCCCTTTTGGTTTGACAATTGTGATAGTCGACGTTTCAGTGACTATCTTCTTCTTATTTGGCTTCACACCTTGCTCAACCATAACTGCATAGATGAGGCATGGAAAAGGAAGGATGCTGGTGTTGCTGGTCTTTGTAGCAGCCTTCATCACATAATCAAAAATGTAGTCTCCGAAGCTGAAGGGGATCTTAGTGCCAAGTTTAAAGAGCAGAAATGCTTGATCAACAGTGAGGACTGAAGTGTTAGTGGTAGGTAACCAATTACACACAATAATCTTGTGTAAAACAGAGTATAAAAATGTAAGCTTAGAAGTGGAAATTTTGTTTGTCCACTTGGTTACCAATCCACCAGTTATAGTCGGCACAACATCATTAATAAGATCTAGACTAACAACATCATTGTCATTACCTAGACCCAAGAACTTGTTGATCACCATCAGATTAAACTTAAACACATGATCACGTATATAAATTTCCCCATATTTGCTCCTCGTTTTATTACCCATATCAAGAGACACATTAGCATAGAATTCAACATTCACATCAGGCTCAAAAGTCGACAAAAATGAAACAGATTTCAACAGATCCCTCTCTTTCAAAAACACATCCATGCCATACTTCTTAAAGCTTAAGACATCAATTTGTTTCTCAACACGCACAGGACGATTGCAAATAATTTTGTATTGAGCCTTAGCATGCTTAGAGTAGATAGTCTTATTAAAAGCAGAAGTAACATCATGAGGGGAACCTGGTGGATAGACTGGTTCAGAATCTCCAGACTCAGCATCATCTTTGACATTGCCTAACTGAGTGGGGGAGAGAACATCTCGAGTAGTGCCGGGGAGACCATATCATGAGAGGAAGTGTGAGAAGTGGCTTTCTTCATAGCCTTAGAAGAAACTCCTTTCTTTACAGATTCAGAAATCTCCGAAGCAGCTTCCTCTTCTTGTTCAGCATCCACTTCAACATCAGCAGAGGCTTTAATGGGAGAGCTCTCAGGAGGATTCTCCTCATCATCTGACTCATCCTTTAGAGACCTCATCAGCTTGGTCTCCATCTTCAGAGTTCTCCTAGCCTTCTTGCTAGTTTCTTCAACCTCTTCTTTTTCAGTGTCTTGATGACTGTGAAGCCTCTTAGATTTACGAGTTGGCCCGGCCTTCTTCTTCTTGATGGCAATAGCTTGAATGTGCACCCCAAGATCGGGATCTATGGGGTTTTCTTCTTCTCCTAGGCGCACTTGTTGAAATGGTGTTGGGTTCAGCACTTCAAGCTCTTCAGGAGTCTCAGCTTCCTTCATTGGAGTGTCAGCATGTTCAGTCGGAGGAGATGAGGGCTTCTACGACTCAGATTTAGCACCTTCCTCAAGCATTCCTATTGTTACAGTGACTGCGGGAGTTGATGTTGAAGTTCCAGCAGGAACTGAGGTTGAAGATAGAGTGCCCATGGTTTTCTCCAACACTTGTTTCATCATTTGAAACACAGCAACTATTTCACTTGGATCCACCATGGATGTTCTGAAAAAGCTTGAGAGGAAAATAGAGAAAAGAGAGAAAGACAAGATGAAGAAAAATGAAGCGACTCGATAGAGAGAGAATGAGTGAGAGATTTGAAATTTAATTCGAGATATAGATGCCAAATCCCTCGAATCTCGGAACTCTCCAAAACTGTCACATCGCTACAAACAAGAATAAAAAATTCAAAAATCAGATTAGTGGATAGGGATATCCGAAGGTGTAATTATCACCAAAGTACAATTAGAGATATTCATGGGCCCCCTGAACAAATCCGTCCTTTTTTTATTATTTTTTTTAAAATTAAATAAAATAATAAACAGATGGAATCCATATACATAACAAATATAATTCTAGGCATATATTTTCTGAAGAATATGGTTTCTCTGCAATCTTGCACAAAACATCAGCTACAACATTTACAATGAATGAAATAAACCTAAAATTTTTATAGTTTACCTTTTTAAGGTCAAGGGTATTTCATTCATAAACACAGATAAACAATTTCAAGTAGCTGATTGTGTTAAATTACGAGCAGATAAACCATATTTTCATTAAGTACACCTTGAACTTTACTTAAGAGAAAAAAAACTAAAAAGACTAACAAGATAAACAACTGATGTTGATAAAAACAAACTCACATTGAGTTCAACATCAGTAAACATAAAGATCTAATTAAACAGAGCACATTCCAAGAGACTTTCTCAAGGCAGAAAATCTCTCGAAATCAAGGGGCTTGGTAAGAATATCTGCTGTTTGGTTCTCCGTGGATATATACTTGATGTTCATGATCTCTTTTTCTACCAAGTCTCTCATAAAGTGATGGCGAATGTCGATGTTCTTAGTGCATGAATGTTGAACAAGATTCTTGGAAATTTCAATAGCGCTGGCATTATCACATAGCAAGGCAAGTGATGAGCTTGTCATGCCATAGTCTTTCATCATTTGGTTCAACCACACCAACTGAGCACAACAACTTGCAGCTGCAACGTATTCAGATTCAGCTGTTGACAAGGAGCAGCAATTTTGTTTCTTACTTGACCAAGAAACCATATTGCTCCCCAAAAAGAAGCAACCACCACTTGTGCTCTTCCTATCATCAACATCACCTGCCCAGTCTGAATCATTGTATCCAATAAGGCTGGTGTTTGTATTTTTACAATACCTGATTCCAAAGTCGACTGTACCAGCAACATATCGAATTATTCTTTTGACAGCTTTCAAGTGAGACTACTTGGGTTAAGCTAGATATCTAGCACATACTCCAACACTGAACATGATGTCAGGTCTGCTGGCAGTCAAGTAGAGCAAGCTTCCAATCATTCCTCTATACATTGTTGGGTCAACATTGACTCCAACATCGTCTTTGCTCAGTTTTTCAGAGGATCCCATTGGTGTCTTCATAGGCTTTGCAGCTTCAAGCCCGAATCGCTTGATCAGATTTTTGGCATACTTACTTTAGGATATAAAAATCTTATCTTTTTCTTGCTTGATTTGGAGACCAAGAAAGTAGGCCAATTCACCGACCATGCTCATTTCAAAAGTGTTACACATTGCCTCAACAAATTCACTGAGGAGGTTAGAACAAGTGGATCTAAACACAATATCATCAACATAGATTTGTGCAACAGTGATGTATTTGTGAATCCTTTTGATAAACAAGGTTTTATCAACCACGCCTCTTGAAAAGCCAAAGTCAATTAAAAACTCCGTAAGGTGAGCATACCAAGCTCTAGGAGCTTGTTTAAGCCCATACAGAGCCTTGTGTAGTTTCAGCACATGGTTTGGTTTTTCGTGACATTCAAAGCCTTTTGGTTGTTCAACATAGGCTTCCTCATTCAAAATCCCATTCAGGAAGGCGCTTTTGACATCCATTTGATGTAATGTAAACCCAATGTGGCAAGCAATGGCAAGTAGGAGACGGATAGACTCTATTCTAGAAACAGGAGCAAATGTTTCATCATAGTCTATTCCTTCTACTTGTGTATAACCTTGTGCCACTAGCCTGGCTTTGTTTCTAACCACATTCCCAGACTCATCAGTCTTGTTCTTAAAAATCCATTTAGTTCCAATTACATTTTTATTTTCAGGCCTTGGAACCAATTCCCACACATTATTTCGAACAAACTGAATCAGCTCATCATGCATTAATTCTACCCAGATTTCATCTTTTAATGCTTCTTTGATATTTTTAGGTTCAACACTGGATAGAAAGCATGAAATGGACATAAGGTTAATAACTGATGACATGCAAACCTGTTTGACCAATTCAGCAACATCGGCTGAGCTCTTCATTCTGGTTTCGACTCCTTGAGATCCATCACCGATGATTTGGGAATTTGGGTGATCTCTTTTGATTCTCCTTAGAGGATCACGTCTTGGTTCATATTGAGCCAGTGGAAGTTGTTCATCATCGCTTTCAGATGAGGAGTCTGAATCTGGTGTCTAGGGTGATGTTGATTCATTCACTGACGGAGAAGAAACATTGGTTTTGACATCAGGACTTTTCTTAGGACTTTTGTCAGTGTTACTGGACTCCTTGTCGGCAACATCTGATTCATGTAAGAGAAATGACACATCATCTTCTTTAGTTCTTGTCGCCAGACCTGCAAGATCATCAAATACAACATTGACAGATTCTTGTACGGCCTTAGTTCTTAGATTAAAAACTCGATATGCTCTACTGTTTTGAGCATATCCCAAGAATAATCCTTTGTCACTCTTAGAGTTAAACTTTCCAAGATAGTCCCTGTCGTTCAGGATATAGCAGACACATCCAAACACATGAAAATATTTGAGATTTAGCTTTCTTTCTCTTAGAAGCTCATACGGAGTCTCCTTTCTTCCTGGTCGAAGATAGACTCTGTTCTTGATGTGACAAGCTGTGTTAACAGCTTCAGCCCATAGCTTTTTTGAAAGTCCTTTAGCCTGTAACATTATACAAGACATTTCCTGCAGAGTTTGATTCTTTCTCTCCACTACTCTATTTTGTTCTGGAGTTTTAGGAGCTGAGAACTCATGGAGTATTCCTTTTCTTTCACAAAAATCATCGAATGCAGTATTCTCAAATTCTCTTCCATGATCTGTTCTTACGCATGCAATGTTAGTATCAAATTGCAGACACATTGTGCGGCAGAATCTTTTGAATACTTTGAATGTTTCAGATTTTTCCTGCAGAAATTCAACCCAAGTATACCTTGAGAAATCATCAACAATGACAAGAATGAAACTATTACCACTCATACTCTTTGTATCAACTGGTCCCATGATGTCTATGTGTAAGAGTTGAAAACATCTTGTTATTTGACAAACACCCAAGCTTTTGTGAGGAATTCTGGTTTGTTTTCCCTTTTGGCAGGCACCACATACAACATCGTGATCAACATTTAGTTTTGGTAGGCCACGAACAACATCAGACACAATCAACTTTTTCAAATTTACCATGCTCACATGGCCAAGTTTTTGATGAATCAATTTTGCTTCATCATTTACAGTCATGTTGCAGGTTTCATCTTTGTCAGCATGATAGCAATTGTCAGATGCACGGCTCCCAAACATTATGCATTTGTCGTGTTTGTCAAACACTTCACAAGTATTTTTGTCAAACTTGACATGCATACGATCGTCACAAAGCTGACTAATACTGATCAAATTGGCCGTCAGTCCTTCAACATGTAGGATATTCTGAAGCTTAGGAAAATGTTTGACATTTAATGCACCTTTTCCAACAATGTTTCCTTGAGCTCCACCTCCGTAACTGACTTTGCCTTTGTTTGTAGTAGTATATTCTTCAAGAAACTCCTTATTGCCTGTCATGTGTCGAGAACATCCACTGTCGAAGTACCATGTTCCAGTAATGTTGGCCTTAAGTGATGTGTACACAACATTGCATGTAACCTTCATCTTTTTGGAATTCTTCAGATTCTTGTTCCTAGATGTGATCCCTGATGTTGTTCTTCTAGTTGCAACATCATCGTTAAACTTGAAGCAATGTGGTTTGATATGTCCAGGCTCCTGACAGTAATCGCACACATATTTCCGTACCTTTGAGCCCTTGCATTACTTCTGATCATCATCTTCAACATTGTTTCTTGTAGTCGTGCTTGAGTTGTTATCTTTCACAAACTTAACAACATTGTTGTTTGAGAAAGACATGGAGGATTTATTAGAGAATCCCAATCCAGTTCTATCTGTCTGTCCCAATGTTAAGGCTTCATTTAGGACATTAGTTCCTTGATTCCACTTCTGAAATGTTCTTGAGGTGTCCTCCACTTCCTTCTTTAGTTTGCTGATTTCAGCATCACTCCCCGTAAGTCTAATTTCCAGACTTACAACCTTTCCTCTTAGAAACTGGTTTTCTTCCATGAGAAATCTCAGCTCTTTTGGTTGAGTTGTCCACTGAGTGCAGACTTCATTCACAACATTGTTGAGTTCTTGAAGTGAGGCAGTAGATTGTTCTTCATGTGGATCATGTTCTCTGATTTCAGAAGCCTGATTGAATTCATCCAGAAGAGTCATTTCATACCAATTTATTGTATTGGGTGAAATCTCAGTAGCTTCTGCTTCAACATCTGGAAGAACTTCATCTTCAACTTCACATTTTTCAATGTCAAGTTCATCAAGTTCATCTAGTTCATCAATATCATTCAGAGCATCAATAATCTGATCATCATCTTCCATGACATTGATGAACAACACTATCTGATCTGAGTCATGTTCAACATCAGAATCATCACTGAGAACAGCATTAAAATTATTTCTTTGTCTTCTTCGTGCTGTTGGACATTCGCTTGAATAATGTTCACACCCAGAGCATGTTCTACATTGAACTGAATCAATGTCTTTCCCAGTGTCAACAACTTCCTTCTTCACATTTGATCTTCCAGAATTTGATGTTGATGAGGATGGAGAGTCAAACAGCCGTCAGGGTTTGATATTTGTGGGGATTTTCTTCATGGAACGAACCAGTGAGTTGAACTTTTTTGTCAGGAGTGCAACGCTTAGATTCTCTTCCTCGTTGATTTTCTGAAAACCGTCAACATCATCATGAACATCAGATGACACCGTTGTTGCTGGAGAGAAATTCCCTTCGAAGTTGAGTTTGCTTTTTGATTTTGTAGGTTCATCTCAAATGTTAGCAAGATGCTGACCGCTTCACTCATACATTTGGTTCCTACATCATGTGCTTCTTCAATCGCAGAAATTTTCATATTGAATCTTTCTGGGAGAGTTCGAAGTAACTTGCTAACCATGTTCTCATTACAGATTGGACTCCTAAGAGCGATAGATTGATTTGAGATCTCACATAATTTTTCAACATAAGATGAAATAGTTTCATCTTCAAACATGCGCAAATTTTCAAATTTTGATGTGAGCAACCTCAGTTTGGTCTTCCTAACACTGGCAGACCCTTCACTATGTTCCTGAAGAATGGTCCATGCTTGATATGCAGTAACACAATTGCAAATCATTTTGAAGCATGGAACATCGACTGAAACAAAAATCGCATTCAGAGCGCGAGCATTAAAATTTGAGATTATTCTCTCATCATTTGTCCATTGAGATTCTGGAGTTAAGAGCATCTACAATGGAGGTATTTTGGATGGTAGATGATGATGTGGATAAAGGTAGAATGAGTGTGGGGGTTGGGTAGAGGGAAGAGAGAGAAAATGAAGATAGATAGAGATCTGGCCAGACAGAGGGAAAATGTGGCGGGGCCCCATGTTGCAGAATCTGTCTCCACCCTCTCTTTCCTTCTTTTTTTTTCGTTCTTTTCCATTTATCCTCCACTTATGGTTGTGTGTGTATATATATATGTGTGTGTGTGTTTTATATACATTTGGAGAGTGATTGTGCTTGCATATATATGTAATATTTTTTTAGTAATTATATTTTATGTTTTTTTTGTAATTTTTTTAAGTTTTTTATGAAATGTTTTTTTCTGTAATTCAAATAACATAATTGAATTAATAAGATATAATAAAATATAAATGAATGTATATGATTTTTTATGAAATATTTTTATTTGGATAAATAGATAATTCATATTTTTTTTAATAATACATTAAAACAAATAAAAAAATAGTAAAATTCGTATTTTTTTCATTCTCTTTAAATAGATATCAATTTTGATATGTTAATTTATACTATCGGATTACACTCATATACTATCATATTGCACTCATATATTATTGTGCTATCTATTTATACTATCGGATTGCACTCCTATACTATTGAGTTTATTATTATTTATGTTCTTAGTTTGTTTATTTTTTTTTTATCATATTGTCTATTTTATATAAGTTTGTTATTTTTTTTGTTATAATTTTCAGTAATAATAATAGTTTATTTTAATTCTAATTTGTGTTTTAATTTTAATATTGCTCAACTTTTTGGGGATTATTTTTAAATTTAATTTAGTAATTAATATATATATATATATATATATTTAAATCTAAATATGAAAGTAAAATAATGATCTATATATAAAATGAAGGAATTAATAAGATATAATAAAAGATAAATGAGTGGATATGATAGCGGGATCCATTAATAGTTACTTTTTAGGTAGAATGATTGAGGAGAAATATGTTAGATAGATAATAAATAGATATTTTGTGACATGACAGTGATGTGGCAGTGATAGCACCTGAAATTGGATAGAACCACTGGAGATGCCCTAACACAAAATCTCCATTCGGACCTTCCATCCTAGGAGGGCTCTATTCTTCAATCACTGCCATCCATGCTCTTTCATGGATAGATTTGATGTAAATCTTCATTCGAGATTTCCACATAACATAGTTACCACCATTGCTATCTAGAGCAGGAGGACGACATTGATTGATCTGAATATCCATCATAGATTTCAAGCAACACCGGATCGAGTACTTAGTGTGTCAAGTACCGGCTCTGATACCACTTGTTAGAATTTGTTGCCTGAAACAATGTGAATTGCAAAGTTAAATGTAGTGTTGAAGCTAGTGTTACTAGGGGTGGGTCGGTACGGCATACCGAAAATTTCACGCCGTACCGTATACCGTACCGAAATTTCGATACCGAAAAATCTCATACCGTTCTCGTACAGAAACTTTCGGTATACCGAACTTCGGTGTACCAAAGTTTCGGTATACGCCGTAATAGATATTGATATCGTACCGATATTTTCGGTATACCGTACCGTATCGATATTATACGGTATACCGAACATACCGAACTTTCAAGGTATACCGAACTTTCATGGTATATCGAAAATACCAAAATTTTAAGGTATACCGAAAATGCCGAAATTTACATACCGTACCGATCTAAATTTTACAAATAACAACAAAAAAATCATGTCTCCATAATCAAAATACAAACATCAAACAAGTTTAATAATCCATGTCTTAACAACCAAATTTCAAATATAATACTACTAAATGATTGATTAGCAACTATAAATCCAAATATGGTATTTCTTCTTTTCTTTTTATTAATTTTTCTTTTATTTCCTTTATTAATTACTTTACCCATAATATATAATATTTGCTAAATCCAAATATTTAATTAGATTATATATATTTACTAAGCTTTTATGTTACAACTCCTAAATATTATATTTTTTAGGAATTTAATGAATCCTAACATTTTTTTTCTCTTCTTATGTAGTATTTTTCTTTCAATTCTTATATAACATACTTTACTAACTCATTTTTAATTCATAACTCTTGTATTTTTTATTATTTATATTTTCTAACCTTTTGTGTTAAACTTACTAAATATTATATTTTTTTAGAATTTAATGAACTCTAAAAGCTTTTTTTACCTTCTTATTTAGTAATTTTCTTTTATTTATCTTATAACTTACTTTACTCATAAGTCGTAATTGTAATAATATTAGTTTATTATCTTTTATTAGTCATGTTCAATTCCAATATCTAACATCAAAGTGTTATTATCATAGTTTACATATATTCTAGGTTCTTGTTATTATTTTATTTATTTTTTAACTTTTAGTAGTGCTTAATATTGGAGAAGAATATAAGGTTGCTATTTATTATGCATACTTTTAAATTGTTCATTGCAATTCATAACTCATATTTTTTTATTATTTATATTTTCTAAACTTCTACTTACTTAATATTATTTTTTTTAGAATATAATGAAATCTAAAATATTTTTTATCTACTTATTTAGAAATTTTCTTTTATTTCTCTTATAACTTTTTTTTTAACTTTTAGTGTTTAATATTTGAGAGGAGGATTGAGTGTTTAATAATAAAAGGAATAAGAGTACTGTTTTTTAGTTATTACATGTAACTTTAAAATTTCAATTGTTCACTTTATTATGTAATAGTTTAAATTATACATGATTTATATGATATATTAATAAAATTGTAAATATATGCAATGTTATAGATCATCATATATAATTTAAATATAATCATTTGATTAATTTTTTTCTTTTATTGATATATAGTTGTCACTTATTATATTTATAGTCATGTGTACTCAAATGAAATTAGTGTACTACAATAACCATAAGTTGTGAAAAAATAATAATAATAAAAATATTAAAAATTATCGGTATGGTACGGTATATCGATATACCGTACCATACCGATATACCAAAATACCGATATATATCGAAATATCAATATACACCGATGTACCGACATATCGATATATACCGAACTTTCGGTATATACCGAAACATTCAGTATACCGAATACCGCATATACCGAATACTCGGTATATCGCGGTATACCGAAAATTTTTAAATCTCATATCGATACCGTACCAAAAATTATCGATACGGTATCATACCGTACCGAAAACTGTGGTATACCGAAAATTCGACATTTTCAGTATTTTTTCGGTACGATAAGTGCGGTATTTTGATATTTCGGTATTTTTCCCCACCCCTAAGTGTTACCACATTGCCTTCAACATGCAGCGGAAATGTAAACAGAACTTTGCACAAAATAAGTTTTAAATCACACTCCTTACCTTGTGTGATTGCCTCAAGGTGAAATTCACTATCATAAGTGATAAACAAAAACAATGCAGATGTTGTCTCGGTTCACTCTCTTAACAACACAGCATAAAACATACAGAGGACTATCCTAGCTTCACTCACTCGAATAATCACTCAAAAACAAAGCTATCTAAACACATAGATAGATTATAATCAGTCACTCTAAATCCTAGACTTCTCAAAGTTCACTATCTAACCTACACACACAACTGGAATGAAAGTCTCTAGCTGATTGGGTGTTGGGGTTTTTTCGAATTAAACCACCGCAGGATCATTTGGATGTTCATTAATCCGTGTTCATGCAAATCATAATTTTATGTAACATGCATGTTTATCACAGTCTAAACAAAAAGCATGCAAAGCAGATTCGAATTTAATAAAGCGGAAGACATAGAAACGAATCTACTTACAAATCGATAGACGGTCTGTGGACAAGATTAAAGATCTAATCTTGCTGTTGAATGAACTGTAGTTGGCACCACCTAGCACTCAAAATTTCGATCACCACTGTATTCTACTTCAAGATCTTCTATTGTATTCCCGGACTGTATCTAGATTCAGAGTGGGCTGAAATCTACTAGATAGAGTTGTGAAAACTGTGGATAACTTTGAGAGACAAAGAGGGGCTGATTTCCTATGAATAATATCATCAAATTTTCGTGCCCCCCTCCCCTTATATATAGGGAGGGGCGAAAATTTCATGTTTCAGCCCTATTGGGCTGGGTCTCTATCTCAAGTTCAATATCCAGTCCACTATCAATCAATTGGGCTACAACAGGGATCTAGAAGAATATTAAATTGGCCCATTAATTTATTTAATATCCAATATCCAATAAACTTAGGATATAATTAAATAAATTAAGTTTTACTTTTATTCCACTAAAGAAGTAAAACTGACCTACCAATTTAATACATATTTACGAATATGCTTTCTCCTTTAGTCCAGCCATTCCCCGTGTTTAAGATATAATGTTCATTAATTAATTATGTAAGCCTTTGACAGCTATAATTAATCAACATCTAAAACCTTGAGTAGTACCACACAAGCTTTATTCATGTACGGAATAAATTCCACCTGCAGGGTTTCAACATGAACTTGTGCTTCCTCAAGAGAACATCATCAACCTGGCGCACCAGGACACAGTGCTCATGCATACTGCTCGAGACATCATGTATACATTCTTATTACCCAAGATATCGAATTCGATCTACGAAAAGATCTCACCCATTGATAAATCAAAGTAATAAACAACACACACATATGCTCGCCAATATCACATGAGTTCAGAACCCGAACTCTGTGGATCTTTATTCTCTCAGTAACTGGGTCAGAGACAGAGAATAGTATCCTATCATGATCCTCCTCAATACACTAACTAGTGTACTAGAATAATCAGTTAGTCAAGATAAACTAACTTATCAGATTATTCTACGGTGTACCGATGGTGTGTTCAGGACCATCTAAGCCGTGAGCTTCTTTAATACATTACAAAGGTTCTAATGATATGATCTTACCGTGTGACTCCCCACACCATATCATCTACAATGTAAGTATATGGAACATTGCATAAAACAATTATAGAACATAATCTAAATGCAAACAGTGACTGCAATAACTTTCATTTCATATCATCATATCATCAGAAAAGTATACAAAGACAAGTCTTCTAGTATACAAAACTAACATTGGGACGTTAGGCAGATATCGAGGAAGATGTCTTGGATTTCAGAGATGACACTAGATGCAAGATTCAGAGCTTCTCACAAACCACGGTGATAACCTGCTTGCATAAATGATTTTAAGGCTTGGAAATGCCTTAAATACTTCCTCCATCTCGGCTGGGTAGTTTCTCCACGATCTTTGATGAGTCGGATGCAAAACTACCGCCTTCCACTACCCTTGCTGAATTGGACTCGAGATAACCGGCATCTGCACCGCGTGGCACACGTTCTTCAACATCGTGTAATAATGGCGGTTACTCCAGCGACCCACGTTCTCTGCAACGGTTAGTATCTAAGATGAAGTGGGAAACATCACGTCACTTGAAACTTAGAACAGATTCTGACCTAGTCAAAATCAAGCATAATCCACGATTTATTCCACAATTAAATCAGCAATAAAATCCTAAATACGTGAAAATGAAATGTGACAAAAATCACAATTTAATCAGATTAATTTAAAATAAATTAATCCTAAAAACTAGGAAAGGATAAGATTAGCATCCTGAGTGTTACACTCGATGTAGCGAGAATAACGAATGACATTGGATACGACATTGACTTCGATGTTATCAACGAAGTGATAACATCATCTAAAATCCATCATTCTCAACAATATATATATATATAGAATTTGGTTCAAATGAGAACGCATTTTAGGGTGAGAAATAGGAACTATTTACAGCCGTTAGATAAATTAAAATTAATGGTGTAGATTTAGATTGAGATTTAATATATTTTTTTAATTATAATTTTTTAATTAGGTATAGATATTATATTGGTTTGATAATCCAATCCCACAATAATAGGTCAAATCATATCTACATTTATTTTTATTTCCTTATTTCTCTCTTCCACTACAACGTGATTTTATGTTTTATTTTTTATAATTTTTTTATTTATTTTATCTTCTCTACGGTTTTTATCGAGGTTCTTCATTTTTCGATTTTATTCACCACAATTTTTATCATCCACCAACACTGCTTATATTTTTTTTTATCTTTTATGATTCATTTACTATATATTTTTGTTATTTTTTGTATTTTTTGTTGTGCTAAAAATAATGAATTATTTTTTATGCTCGAAATTAATTAATTCATTTTTCTTATTTGTTGATTGTTACGAATCATTTAGAAATTGTCATCATATATTATTTATTTTAAAATAAAAAGTTACACATTGTGCAATGAAATTATATTTGAGAAGCAATAAAATGTCACAATAGAAGCAACGAACTATTTATGGTTTTAAAAAAAATCCCTAATCCATAAGAGCTATCGATATAAATTTAGCAATAATTTAGTGTTTTTCAAGCAATGTATTGATTCTACATAAGCAATGATTAGATATCTCATCATTATAATTTTTTTAAAATTTTATGGGTAAGCGATGATTTTGTTATAAATGAGTAACATATAACACTTAACAAAGCATCAATTGTCATCATATATACTATTTTAAAAAAATCGAATTGTTACGCACCATGCAATGAAATAGTAGTTGAGAAGCAATAAAATGTTACAAAACAAGCAATGAATTATTTCTGGCAGAAATTTTATGAAATTATAATATTATAATCATTGAAATAGTACATAATAATAAATAAAATTGTTAATAACATGCATTGCAACATTATATAAAATGCAATCAAATTTCTTATTTTCGATCAATGCATACTATGAGTTTTTGAATGTTCTTACTAACAATGAGGAATTTGTTGCTTATGATATTAAATTTTGTAGCTTAGAATGTTTAAATTTAGTGCTATGTCAATTTCGTAACTTAGACGGCAATCTGCAGTGGCTGAATAATGGTCGACGACTATGAGAGAGAGAAAAAGATAACGTGAGAGAGAGAGAGAGAGAGAGAAAAGATATGGAGATTTATTTGGATATTTTCATATCATTATAGATATAAAATTATATTAATATTATTTTTTTTATAATCTATCTATTAAATTGATATTGTGGCATCTTTCCTAATTTTAATCTCAACCATTCATCCATACAAATTGAAAGGTCAGGATTGGTTCCTATTTCTCACACAAAGAGTAGTCCTCATTATAACCTATCCGAATATATATATATATATATATATTGTTAGAATTTGTTGCCTCAAATACTGTGAAAATAAAACCACGTGCAATGTTATACACAATGTTGTAGTCAATGTTACTTACATTACCGACAACATTGTCACAGGAATTTATAAATAGTTTGCACGAAAATATCTTTAAAACACAAGCATAAAACAGCTTGTGAAAAAGGTCAAAGTGCAAATAATAGAGTGATGTTGAAGCTGGTGCATGTGATTGCACGAAAATTAATTTTAAATCACACACAACATGTATGTGATTGCCTCAGGGTGGAATTAAACTTTACTAGTGTTGAAAATTACAATGCTAATGTTGTCCAGGTTCACTCCCTTGACAACACAGCATACAATACAGGGAACCTATTCTAGTTTCACTCACTTGAATAATTCCTCTCAAAAACACTATCTAACATCTAGATAGCTAAATAATGTATCTACTCGAACTACTAACGATCAATCTAATCAGTACCTACACACACAACTAAGATAAAACATGTCTATAGTTGATCCAAATAATAGATCTGATGTCGAGTTGAATGTTGGCAGAGCTCTAGTATAAACAAATGCAAGCTTCAAGTTTTCTCACTACTCCAGGTGAGATTTTCTCTACTTCCATATAATACTGCAGAGATCCAGCAACACTTGAAAACGTAACCCCCTACAAACACAACTAAGATATACAAATCTTAGTTGATCGAGACAATAGAGAAGATGTTCATCGCAATGTCGAAGAGATCTCTGACAGAAAAATACCGCAACCTTCAAGCTTCTCACGTTCACTTCATGATGGTCTCTTCGGCTGTGTGACTCAAGCTCTGGATTTTCTCACTCACAGCGGTGATATTTTCTCTGCTTGAATAACCTCTTTAAATGTGAATCATACTCCTTAAATATATTCTTCACTTGAATCGGTTTGAAGGCCAAGTCATCTCTTCGAACGTATGTTGAAATAACCGCCACCACCTCTATGAATTGGAGAGAAACCGCTCCTTGTTGTGGTTGGAAGTATAACCCATGTTCTACACCATTTTCCTAGTATTTCCAGCAAGTAAAACGGTTAAATAAAAGATAACAAGAGACCTAAAAAATAGGAGATAAAGTTTGACTCAATCAAATTCTATTTAAATATTAATATCTCAATCATATATATCCATTATTTGAAATATAAATTTCGTGGATATATATGATTTAAGATATCCAAATTAATTAGAATAAATTAAAAAGAATAAATCCTAAAATGTAGGAACTAACTTTGACAATTTCAAAGTTAAGTTTATCCACTATCTTAACCACCTATATCCACTATTTTAAATTCAAATTTCGTGGATATATTTAATTAAGATTGAAAAATAAATCAGATTAATTCAAAAGAGAATTAATCCTAAAAACTAGGAAATAATAAGATTATTATATTTGAATGTCTCGGACAATGTTGCAGGAGTTCAGTGTGACATCAACTTCGACATTGAACTCGATGTCATACACCTCCTCACACACACACACACAAACACACACACACACATAATAATTGAAATTTGAGAATTAATTCGTGTTTTCATAATAGCAAAACTTATTTGATTTGATAGCATCTAAAATATTTCATATTAGCATTATTTTAATCGTTTTAGCTTGGAAAAATTGTATATATTTACTTGGTTCGTATTGGGTTTTATGATTACTTCATATTAGAAAATCTTAAATTGCATTCTAACAATTAAATTTGATCAAATTAGCAGATATTTGTCATATTATTAATTATTATTATCACCTAATGAGTTTTTAAAAATCATGTGTTATTTATTTCACATCCATATATAATATAATTGTTGGGCATTTCACATAAGAAATTTTTGTAATATTTAATAGCAACATTTTATGAAAATATTATCTAATTATAATTTGATATAATAATAAATCTTGTAATAATGTGTTGTATTTCACATTAGCAATTATTGTACGACTTAATAGAAATATTTTGTGAAAATATTTTATCAAAATGGGTTGGTTTCATATTTATATTGAAAAAATGGCGATATATTTTAAATTGAGAAATCTTGTATTGCTTGTTAGCAATATGTTGTTAATTAAAATAATACTTGTGTATAATTTTGACAAAACCCGACAAGTTTAAATTCATAATATAATTATTATGTATTTCATATTAGCTAATTTTGATGTTTCTACAGGAAATTTGAATATAACATGTTAGCAATTATTTATCGTCATATCAACTTGATATTATTGTTAAAAGTCGACAGCAATGTTTTTTTGAATATCAACATGAAATTATTGGTGGATAAGATTGGTAAAATAAAATATGTTCGAATAATTTAAACATGTTAATATGATATATAAATATTATTAATATCAAAATAATGATGTGCTAATATGATTGATCAGTCATTTTTTAGTACAACCTGCAAGAGGACGGGGCTGTGTAGATAGTGGTGGGCAAGTGTCATATTCATAGAGATTAAATTAGACCTAATTGTGTGTACTATAACATCGAACCTCAATCGTCATCTAGACGATAAGAAAAACGGAAAGCTAATTAATCTAAACTAAGGAAAGCAATAAATAAACGGGAAAAATAAATGGAGATGAAAACATGAAGGTAGAGGTACTCTCGGGATTGAGTTCTTTGGATACTTAGCACTAATGATCCTGTTAAATGTCTATTGTGGTGTCAAATTTTACTAGGACAATCTCTAATGCATCATAAGCT
Organism: Perilla frutescens; assembly: GCA_026008535.1. Lineage (NCBI taxonomy): Eukaryota > Viridiplantae > Streptophyta > Magnoliopsida > Lamiales > Lamiaceae > Perilla > Perilla frutescens. The sequence goes on along the minus strand of BRKX01000003.1, from coordinate 63,552,055 downwards.
CTCTTTCGAGAAACTCAAGTTGTAGGGTACACGTTAGGTTCACCGTCTCCGATCGAATCCTATACATGTACTTACCAAAAGATCCAAAGATTTCAAACCCTCAGACAGAGCCTCAATTCTCTCGAATTTATCGACATAAGTGTCTCGTTCCTAGGATTCATCTATTGAGGCTCATCTCTCGAATTATGAATCAATAGATGAAATCGTGTCAATAGTGATCAATTAACCAACACACATAGCATAAACACAAGAAATTAAATAGAGGCATAAACAATCAATAGAAAGAAAAATGCATAAATACCCAAATAATCTCCATCCAAAAATAAAAAATAATCTAGCCTAACATCATACAAATGCAAGGACTAAATCATTACAACAAAAATCAAAATAAAAATAAGAATAGAAACTAGGTACAACCCGAAAGTTGAGTCTCGACTCCACCCTTGCTTCTACTCTTCTCATCCTTACTCCATCTTCAAGCCATTACTCCTTATTCATCATAACTAGGTGAAAATCCTAACTAGAGTGTGGGATTTATGGATGACTAGGATTTGAAAGGTGTGGGAGGAGAGGATTTTGTGTTGGGGGGAGTTTAGGGTGTGGACGCCTGAGTTGTGAGGGTTCTCCTCTATATTTTCGTCCATGGGATATATATAGTGGATGAATAAATGAAATTTGGGAAAAATCAAGAATAGGTGAAGAATGACCAAAAAGTGGAAAATCAGTGTTTAGGGCGCGACCAGGAGGAGGTCGCACTTCTTGGTCACATTTTTGGGCGTTCTGGGGCACGACTCGAGGAGGTCGCGCTTTGTGGTCGCATTTTGGACGAAGAAAATCGAGGTTCAGAAGCCTCTGCAACGCGGGAAAATGGTTGCGCTTTTGGGTCGCTCTTTCTAGTGCTCTGGGATGCGACCATAGAAGGTCGCACTTCCGGTCATGCCTGGAAGAGGCCAGAAACGCGACCTGATGAGGTCGTGTTTACTGGTCGCGCTTTAAGCGTGTCTCCGGCAGCTTTCACAATTTTGCTTCGTTCTCACTCATTTCTTAGCCGATTGACTCGATTCAACTTGCAATGTGCTCCTTATTCGATTATCTATCTTTCTATCATATTGAATCCCTCAAGTTTGTAGTAATTTATCCTTCATTTCCTATACAACTTGTTAGAATTTGTTGCCTGAAACAATGTGAATATGGATGTAAATTGCAAAGTTAAATGTAATGTTGAAGCTAGTGTTACCACATTGCCTTCAACATGCAGCGGAAATGTAAACAGAACTTTGCACAAATTAAATTTTAAATCACACTCCTTACGGTGTGTGTTTGCCTCAAGGCGAAATTCACTATCATAAGTGATAAACAAAAACAGTGCAGATGTTGTCTCGGTTCACTCCCTTAACAACACAGCATAAAACATACAGAGGACTATCCTAGCTTCACTCACTCGAATAATCACTCAAAAACAAACCTATCTAAACACATAGATAGATTACAACAAGTCACTCTAAATCCTAGACTTCTCAAAGTTGACTATCTAACCTACACACACAACTGGAATGAAAGTCTCCAGCTGATTGGGACGCTAGGCAGATGTCGAGGAAGATGTCTTGGATTTCAGAGATGACACTAGATGCAAGATTCAGAGCTTCTCACAAACCACGGTGATAACCTGCTTGCATAAATGACTTTAAGGTCTAAGGAGACCTTAAATACTTCCTCCATCTCGGCTAGGTAGTTTCTCCACGATCCTTGACGAGTTGGATGCAAAACTATCACCTTCCACTACCCTTGCTGAACTGGACCCGAGATAACCGTTCTCTGCACTGCGTGGCACACGTTCTTCAACATAGTGTAACAATGGCGGTTACTCCAGCTACCCACGTTCTCTGCAACGGTTAGTGTCAAAGATGAAGTGGGGAACATCACGTCCCTTGAAACTCAGAACAGATTCTGACCTAGTCAAAATCAAGCATAATCCACGTTTTAATTCGAAATAAAATATCTAATAAATCCCTTAAATCGTGGAAAATGATATGTGACAAAAATCACAATTTATTAAGATTAATTTAAAATAAATTAATCCAAAATACTAGGAAAGGATAAGGTTAGAGATCCGAGTGTTATACTTGGTGTGACGAGAATGACGGACAACATTAGATACGACATTGATCGCGATGTTATCAGCGAAGTGATAACATCATCTGGAACACGTCATACTCAACAATCTCCCCCTTAAGCTTATCCTTTCTGCACAAAACACAAAAACTCAATATATACAATTAGAGCCGCAGTGGAATACGATCAAAAATATTGGAGTTCAAAAACTCCCCCTTAAGGTCTGCTCCCCCTTAAGTTATTATCTGTAAAATAATATACAAGGTTAGTGGGTATTTATCCCTGTACAGAAAATTGGTGGGTAATTATCCCCTATACAGAAATCAATATTGAGAACATTCTCAACCCAACAAACATCACACATTTTAAAAACGTGCGAACACAATCACCATGTTGAGACCATTCCCAACATAAAACATCACATACTATGAAAAATAGAATATCAATGTTGAAGACATTCTCAACATAAAAACATCACATATTGTACAATATGCGAACAATAAGGCAACAATACTAAGATTATCACCAGATAAATAGTATGCAAAAATCAAGCATATATAGATATCAAAATCATCAGATTAAACTGATGATTAAAATCAACTATTCAAGGATATTCAGAACTTGAATACCCAAAACATCTAAACATTAAAAATAAAACATGTGTCCAGCACAATACATACCCAAAAAAATAAATTGTTTTTGACAAAGAAAATTCATATTTTCTTCTTACCCTTTACCTCAGCCACGGACTTTCCAGCCTTCTTTTCTTCAGCACCATCATCATCACCAGCGGCGGCAACAGTATCTACTCCCCCTTTTTGTGTAGAAAGTGCACTCCGTAGAGCTTGGTGATGTTCACCCATAGCATTGGTGAGGACTGTGCTTTGATGGATCATAGAATCCATCTGCTTGATAAAAGAAATTAACACCTGCATAGAAAATGTCACCAAATGTGAGGATGCACTAGCCAATTCACTTTCAGATCATGGGGGAGAGAGAGCGGTCTCTATTCCAACATCCTGATCAATATCTCTGGAGGCAGCCGTGGAACTTAGAGCAAGGTTGTAAGGGAGATCCATCACTCGATCATCATTCCCTTTTGGTTTGACAATTGTGATAGTCAATGTTTCAGTGACTATCTTCTTCTTGTTTGGCTTGATGCCTTGCTCAACCATTACTGCATAGATAAGGCATGGAAAAGGAAGGATGCTGGAGTTGCTGGTCTTTGTAGCAGCCTTCATCACATAGTCAAAAATATAGTCTCCGAGGCTGAATGGAATCTTAGTGCCAAGCTTAAAGAGCAGAAATGCTTAATCAACAGTGAGGACTGAGGTTTTAGTGGTAGGTAACCAATTACACACAGTAATCTTGTGTAACACAGAGTATAAAAATGTAAGCTTAGAAGTGGAAATTTTGTTTGTCCACTTGGTTACCAATCCACCAGTTACAGTCGACACAATATTATCAATAAGATCTAGACTAACAACATCATTGTCATTGCCTAGACCCAAGAACTTGTTGATCACCATCGGATTAAACTTAAACACATGATCACGCATATAAATTTCCCCATATTTGCTCCTTGTTTTATCACCCATATCAAGAGAAACATTGGCATAGAATTCAACAATCACATCAGGTTCAAAAGTCGACAGAGAAGAAACAGATTTCTACAGACCCCTTTCTTTCAAAAACACATCCATGCCATACTTCTTAAAGCTTAAGACATCAATTTGTTTCTCAACACGCACAGGACGGTTGCACATAATTTTGTATTGAGCCTTAGCATGCTTAGAGTAAAAAGTTTTACTAAAAGCAGAAGTAACGTCATGAGGGGAACCTGGTGGATAGACTGGTTCAGAATCTTCAGACTCATCATCATTTTTGACATTGTCTGACTGAGTAGGGGAGAGAACATCTCGAGCAGTGCCGGAAGAGACTAGGTCATGAGAGGAGGTGGGAGAGGTTGCTTTCTTCACAGCCTCGGAAGAAACTTCTTCCTTGACAGCTTTAGGAATCTTCGAAGCAGTTTCTTGTTCAGCATCCACTCCAACATCCGTAGGGGCTTTAATAGGAGAGTTCTCGGGAAGATTTTCTTCATCATCAGACTCATCCCGTAAAGACCTCACCAGCTTGGTCTCCATCTTCAGAGTTCTCCTAGCCTTCTTGCTAGTTTCTTCAATCTCTTCTTTTTCAGTATCTTGAGAACTGTGAAGCCTCTTAGACTTACGAGTTGGCCCGACCTTCTTCTTCTTACTGGTAATAGCTTGAATGTACACCCCAAGATTAGGATCTATGGGGTTTTCTTCTTCTCCTAAGAGTACTTGTTGAAGTGGTGTTGGATTTAACACTTGAACCCCTTCGGGAATTTTAGCTTCTTTCATCGGAGTATCAGTTTGTTCGGTCGGAGGGGATGAGGGCTTTTCCGACTCAGATTTTGCCCCTTCCTCATGCACTCCAGGTGTAACAGTGACTGTGGGGGTTGAAGTTGAAGTTCCAGCGGGAACTGAAGTTGAAGATGGAGTGCCCATGGTTTTCTCCAACATTTATTTCATCATTTGAAACATAGCAGCTAAGTCATTAGGATCCGCCATGAATGTTCTGAAAAAACTTGAGAGAAAAACAGAAGAAAGAGAGATAGACAAGATGAAGGGAAACTGAAACGACTCGGTGGAGAGAGAATGAGTGAGAGATTTGAATTTTAATTCAAGATATGGATGTCAAGATCCCTCAATTCTCGGAACTCCCTAAAATCGTCACATCAAGAATAAAAAATTAAAAATTAAAAATGGATTAGTGGATAGGGATAACTGAAGGTGTACTTAAAACTAGAGTACAATTAGAGATATTCATGGGCCCCCTAAACAAATCCGTCCTTTTTTTTGTTGTTGTTTTTTTTAAAATAAAATAATAAACAGATGGAATACAACTACATGACAAATATAATTTTAGGCATATAATTTCTGAAGATTATCATTTCTTCTGCAATCTTAGTCACAACATCAGCTACAACACAGACAAATAGTGAACAAACCCAACTATAATTCACCTTATAGAATTACGAGTATTTCATTCACAAACACAGACATAGAATTTCAAGTAGCTAATTTTGTTAAATAAATGCAGAAACACAATAATTTCATTAAGTCAGCCTTGAATAATACTTAAAAGAAATGACTAACATAAATAAATGCAAACGAGGTAAACAACTGATGTTTGATAAAAAGAACTCACATCGAGTTCAACATCAGTAAACAAAATGAACTAATTAAATAGAACACATTCCAAGAGACTTTCTCAAGGTAGAAAATCTCTCGAAATCAAGAGGCTTGGTGAAAATATCCGATGTTTGATTTTCAATGCATATGTATTTGATGTTTATAATCTCTTTTTCCACCAAGTCTCTGATAAAGTGATGTCGAATGTCGATATGCTTAGTGCGTGAATGTTGAACGGGGTTCTTTGAAATTTCAATAGCACTAGCATTATCACACAGTAGGGTTAGTGATGAGCTTGTCATGTCATAGTCCTTCTGCATTTGATTCAGTCATACCAACTGAGCACAACAACTAGCAGCTACAACATATTCGGATTCAGCTGTTGACAAAGAGATGCAATTTTGTTTCTTGCTTGACCAAGAAATAATATTGCTCCCCAAAAAGAAACAACCACCACTTGTGCTCTTCCTATCATCAACATCACCTGCCCAATCTGAATCACTGTATCCAATGAGGCTGGTGTTGGTGTCTTTGCAGTATCTGATTCCAAAGTCGACTGTGCCAGCAACATATCGAATTATTCTTTTGACAGCCTTCAAGTGTGACTCCTTGGGTTGAGCTTGGTATCTAGCACAAACTCCAACACTAAACATGATATCAGGTCTGTTGGCAGTCAAGTAGAGCAAGCTACCAATTATTCCTTTGTACATTGTTGGATCAACATTGACTCCAACATCGTCTTTGCTCAGTTTTTCAGAGGATCCCATTGGTGTTTTCATGGGCTTTGCAGCTTCAAATCCATAGCGTTTGATCAAACTTTTGGCATACTTACTTTGGGATATGAAAATCCCATCTTTGTCTTACTTAATTTGGAGACCAAGAAAGTAAGCTAATTCGCCGACCATGCTCATCTCAAATGTGTTGCACATTGCATCAACAAACTCCCTAAGGAGATTAGAACAGGTGGATCCAAACACAATATCATCAACATAGATTTGTGCAACAGTGATGTGTTTGTGAATCCTTTTGATAAACAATGTTTTATCTACCACACCTATTGAAAAACCAAAGTCAATTAAAAACTCAGTAAGTCGAGCATACCAAGCTCTGGGAGCTTGTTCAAGCCCATACAAGGCCTTGTGTAGTTTCAGCACATGGTTTGGTTTTTCATGGCATTCAAATCCTTTTGGTTGTTCAACATAGGCTTCCTCATTCAAAATGCCATTCAGAAAGGCACTTTTGACATCCATTTGATGCAGTGTAAACCCGATGTGGCAAGCAATGGCAAGTAGGAGACGAATAGACTCTATTCTAGCAACAGGAGTGAATGTTTCATCATAGTCTATGCCTTCTACTTGAGTATAACCTTAAGCCACTAGCCTGGCTTTGTTTCTGACCACATTACCAGACTCATCAGTCTTGTTCTTAAAAATTCATTTAGTTCCAATTACATTTTTATTTTCAGGCCTTGGAACTAATTCCCACACATTATTCCGAACAAACTGAATCAGCTCATCATGCATTGCTTCTACCCAGAATTCATCTTTTAATGCTTCTTTGACATTTTTAGGTTCAACACAGTATAGAAAGCATGAAATGGACACAAGGTTAATAATTGATGACATGAAAACATGTTTGACCAATTCAGCAACATCGGCTGAGCTCTTTCTTCTGGTTTTGACTCATTGAGATCCATCACCGATGATTTGGGAATTTGGGTGATCTCTTTTAATTCTCCTTGGAGGATCACGTCTTGGTTCATACTGAGCCAGTGGAAGTTGTTTATCATCACTTTCAGATGAGAAGTCTGAATCTAGTGTCTGGGGTGATGTTGATTCCTTCACTGACGGAGAAAAAACATTGGTTTTGACATCAGGATTTTTCATAGGACTTTTATCATTATTACTGGACTCCTTGTCGGCAACATCTGGTTCATGTAAGAGAAATGACACATCATCTTCTTCAGTTCTTGTTGCCAGACTTGCAAGATCATCAAACACAACATTGACAGATTCTTGTACGGCCTTAGTTCTTAGGTTAAGAACACGATATGCTCTGCTGTTTTGAGCATATCCCAAGAACAATCCTTTATCACTTTTAGAGTCAAACTTTCCAAGGTAGTCTCTATCGTTCAGGATGTAGCAGACACATCCAAACACATGGAAATATTTGAGATTTGGCTTTCTTTCTCTTAGAAGCTCATAAGGTGTCTCATTTCTTCCTGGTCGAAGATAGACTCTGTTCCCGATGTGACAGGCTGTGTTGACAGCTTCAGCCCACAGCTTCTTCGAAAGCCCTTTAGCCTGTAACATTGCACATGACATTTCCTGCAGAGTTCAATTCTTTCTTTCTACTACTCCATTTTGTTCAGGAGTTTTGAGAGCTGAATACTCATGGAGTATTCCTTTCCTTTCACAAAAGTCATTGAATGCAGCATTCTCAAATTCTCTTCCATGATCTGTTCTGACGCATGCAATGTTGGTGTCAAATTGCAAACACATTGTGCGGCAGAATCTTTTGAAGACTTTGAATGTTTCAGATTTTTCCTGCAGGAATTCAACCCAAGTGTACCTTGAGAAATCATCAACAAGGACAAGTATGAAACTCTTACCACTCATACTCTTTGTATCAACTGGTCCCATAATGTCCATGTGTAAGAGTTGAAAACATCTTGTTGTTTGACAACCACCCAGGCTTTTGTGAGGAATTCTGGTTTTTTTCCTTTTTGGCACGCACCACATACAACATCGTGATCAACATTCAGCTTTGGTAGGCCACGGACAGCATTCGACACAATCAGTTTCTTCAAATTTACCATGCTCATATAACCGAGCTTTTGATAAATCAACTTGGTTTCATCATTAACAGTCATGTTGCACGTTTCATCTTTGTCAGCATGGTAGCAATTATCAGATGCACGGCTTCCAAACACTATACATTTGTCATGTTTGTCAAACACTTCACAAGTGTTTTTATCAAACTTGACATACATACCATCATCACAAAGCTGACTAATACTGATCAAATTTGTTGTCAGTCCTTCAACATGTAGAACATTCTGAAGCTTAGGAAAATGTTTAACATTCAATGTACCTTTTCCGACAATGTTTTCTTGAGCTCTTCCTCCGTAACTGACTTTACCTTTATTTGAAGTGATATATTCTTCAAGAAACTCCTTATTGTCGGTCATGTGTCGAGAACATCCACTGTCGAAGTACCATGTTCCGGCAATGTTAGCCTTCAGTGATGTGTACACAACATTGCATGTAACCTTCATCTTTTTGGACTTTATCTGGTTCTTGTTCTTTGGTGTGATTCCTGATGTTGTTCTCCCGGTCGCAACATCATCGTGAAACTTAAAGCAATGTGGTTTGATATGACCCGGCTCCTGACAGTAATGGTACACATATTTTCGAACCTTTGAGCCCTTACATTTCTTCTCATCATCATTTTCAACATTGCTCCCTGTAGACATGTTTGGGTTGTTCTCCTTCACAAATTTCACAACATTGTGATTTGAGGAAGTCATGGAAACTTTGTTTGAGAACCCTAGTCCAGCCCTGTCTGTCTGTCCCAATGTTAAGGCTTCATTTAGGACATTCGTTCCTTGATTCCATTTCTGAAACATTCTTGAGGTGCTCTCCACTTCCTTCTTTAGTTTAGTGATATCAGCATCACTCCTGGTGAGTCTAATTTTCAGTCCCATGATCTTCTCTCTAAGACACCGATTTTCTTCCATAAGAAATTTCAGTTCTTTTGATTGAGCTGTCCAATGACTACAAACTTCATTCACAACATCATTGAGTTCTTCAAGAGAGGCAGAGGGGCGTTCTTTCTGTGGATCAGCCTTATTGATCTCAGAAGTATGATTAAACTCATCCAGTAGAGTCATTTCATACCAATTAGTAGTGTTAGGAGAGATCTCAGTGGCTTTATCGTCAACATCTGGGAGAAACTCATCTTCAATTTTACATTCTTCAATGTCCAGAGCATCAAGTTCATCAATACCATTCAGGGCATCAATAATCTGGTCGTCTTCCTCCATGACATTGATGAACAACACTCTCTGATCTGAATCATTTTCAGTATCAGACTCATCACTGAGAACAGCATTAAAATTATTTCTTTGTCTTCTTCATGCTGTTTGACATTCATTTGAATAATGTCCATACCCAGAGCAAGCTCTACATTGAACTGAATCAATGTCTTTCCCAGTGTCAGCAACTTCCTTCTTGACATTTGATCTTCCAGAATTTGATGTTGATGAGGATGGAGAGTCAAACAGCCGTCGAGGTTTGATGTTTGGGGGGGTTTTCTTCATGGAGCGAACCAGTGAGTTGAACTTCTTTGTCAGTAGTACAACACTTAGATTCTCTTCCTCATTGATTTCCTGAAGATTGTCAACATCATCATGAACATCAGATGACACAGTTGTTGTCTGGAGAGCAATTCCCTTTGAGGTTGAGTTTGCTTTCTGATTTTGCAGATTCATCTCAAATGTTAGCAAGATGCTGACCGCTTCACTCATACTCATGGTTCCTACATCGTGTGCTTCTTTGATTGCAGAAATTTTCATATTGAATCTTTCTGGCAGAGTTCGAAGCAACTTGCTCACCATGTTCTCATTAGAAATTGGACTTCCAAGAGCGGTAGATTGGTTTGAGATCTCACATAATTTTTTCAGCATAAGATGAAATAGTTTCATCTTCAAACATGCGCAAATTTTCAAATTTTGATGTGAGTAACCTCAGTTTGGTCTTTCTTACACTGGCAGACCCTTCACAATGTTCCTGAAGAATGGTCCATGCTTGATATGCAGTAACACAATTGCAAATCATCTTGAAACATGGAACATCGACAGAAACAAAAATTGCATTCAGAGCGTGAGCATTAAAGTTTGAGATAATTCTCTCATCATTTGTCCATTGAGATTCCGAAGTTAACACAAAATCTCCATTCGGACCTTCCATCCTAGGAGGGCTCCATTCATCAATAACTGTCATCCATGCTCTTTCATCGATAGATTTGATGTAGATCTTCATTCGAGATTTCCACATGACATAGTTACCACCATTGCTATCTAGAGCAGGAGGACGACATTGATTAATTTGAATATCTATCACAGATTTCAAGCAACACCGGATCGAGTACTTAGTGTGTCAAGTACCGGCTCTTGATGCCACTTGTTAGAATTTGTTGCCTGAAACAATGTGAATATGGATGTAAATTGCAAATTTAAATGTAATGTTGAAGCTAGTGTTACCACATTGCCTTCAACATGCAGCGGAAATGTAAACAGAACTTTGCACAAATTAAATTTTAAATCACACTCCTTACGGTGTGTGTTTGCCTCAAGGCGAAATTCACTATCATAAGTGATAAACAAAAACAGTGCAGATGTTGTCTCGGTTCACTCCCTTAACAACACAGCATAAAACATATAGAGGACTATCCTAGCTTCACTCACTCGAATAATCACTCAAAAACAAACCTATCTAAACACATAGATAGATTACAACAAGTCACTCTAAATCCTAGACTTCTCAAAGTTGACTATCTAACTTACACACACAACTGGAATGAAAGTCTCCAGCTGATTGGGATGCTAGGCAGATGTCGAGGAAGATGTCTTGGATTTCAGAGATGACACTAGATGCAAGATTCAGAGCTTCTCACAAACCACGGTGATAACCTGCTTGCATAAATAACTTTAAGGTCTAAGGAGACCTTAAATACTTCCTCCATCTCGGCTAGGTAGTTTCTCCACGATCCTTGACGAGTTGGATGCAAAACTACCGCCTTCCACTACCCTTGCTGAACTGGACCCGAGATAACCGTCCTCTGCACTGCGTGGCACACGTTCTTCAACATAGTGTAACAATGGCGGTTACTCCAGCTACCCACGTTCTCTGCAACGGTTAGTGTCAAAGATGAAGTGGGGAACATCACGTCCCTTGAAACTTGGAACAGATTCTGACCTAGTCAAAATCAAGCATAATCCACGTTTTAATTCGAAATAAAATATCTAATAAATCCCTTAAATCGTGGAAAATGATATGTGACAAAAATCACAATTTATTAAGATTAATTTAAAATAAATTAATCCAAAATACTAGGAAAGGATAAGGTTAGAGATCCGAGTGTTATACTCGGTGTGACGAGAATGACGGACAACATTAGATACGACATTGATCGCGATGTTATCAGCGAAATGATAACATCATCTGGAATACGTCATACTCAACACAACTCAAACAACAAATAAAACTTCCAAAGCGGGAGGTTAAAAGTTGAAATTGTTTTAAACCACATGCAAAACTCTTCAAATCACTTCATTTAAATCTCAAAATGTTGTGTAAAAACACCACTCATTAATGATATATAAATATTTCTAATATGTAATGTCGGTTAATACAAACTATTTCTTGTTGTTTGTTAAAAATAAAAAAAACTCCCTAATTCGATTTATAAAGTTGTCATATTTAAGTGACTAAAACATTTGGAAAAACTCCCTAATTCGATCACAAAGTTGTTTCTTCTTCTTCTACCGGTATATAAGCAAAGTCGCATATTTGTTTATGAAAGTTAGGCCATGAGATGTGGGATTGATAGTAAATAAAAATGTTGGATATTAAATTATATAATCCTTTGAAGTTTGGATCGATATAATTGAAAATTTGTTAATAGATCGAAATAAAACATAGTATTAAACTTATATATTACTACAAATCTTTCAATGTACTATCATCAATCATCATAAGCCATTAATTCTGAACTTATACATATTTAATCAATTTACACATAATAAGCATTGAAAAATGCATGTAGAGGACTGTTCTAACAAATCTAACGCGCTTCTCGATCGATTCAAAATGCCAGGACATTAATTATATATTAATTCATCTTGAAATTGTGTCATATCCTAATACAGCAGTAGATAAAATTACAGTATCTTAATATTCTAAAATTAATGCATTATTTTTTTCTCTAGCATCATATGGGGTAGAATTGATCCAAAAAATAAAACAAAAAGTTGGCCTGAAAAGTTTGTGGTACCCAAAAAAGCATGCATATAATATAACTGCATTATCATTCTTTCATAGAACTTACTGTTAAAGGAAAAAAATGGGCATAAAGCTCTCAAATCACAAAAAAGGCACATATTCAAGAAGGGACAGATCACTAAATTTTGCTGAACTAATAAATAATTAGGAGAATGATCCTACTTATTGGATGGCAAATCCTATTCCACCAGTATTGGATTTTATAGGTATATAGCACATTTTTTTTCTACAAGTTTCCATGTACTAGGATGCTTTCATCACAAGAAATTCTTCATTTTTTTAGATGCTTATGATTGCATTTTTTAAGATCTAGATGAGGTTTTATTTTATACTATTTATTACTCCTTCGTTTCCAATTAATTAAGTGTCATTATGCACACATATTAATAAATTGCCTGAGTTATCTAATACACATTTGTGTGAACACATTAAATAAGTTAAATATAGATGTTTGAATGCATTTAATAAGGACAAATGTGTAAAAATGTGAATTTTCTGTCTCAAATTTTTAGAATGACACTTTTTTAAAACAAAATTAAAATGTTAGATAGACACTTATTCAGAAACGGACGAAGTATGTTATCTTTTAATATGGTATGTGTATTATAATATGACTATTTTCTCGAGATGGTTAATCTTGTCACAGCATATCAAATCCGTAAACAAACACCACACACATATATGTTATCGAATTTGAGTTTATATCTGAACCTTTCTATCAATTTTGATTTGTCATGAGTTACTCTCACACAAATTTTAATCGGTGCATTTTTCATTGTTTCAGAAATCAACTGCCCCTTAGTCAAAATTGAGATATTTAATTTGTGCGCTCTCAAGTGTCAATCCAAGGACGTCCATGAGTTTGGTCAAATACTTAGTTATTATTCCACATTTCAACTTGTTTTTCAATTTAATCTTTCTAATATAAATAACATGAATTTCATAATATATTATATTATGTATATATAATAAATATATTCTGTATTACTATATATTAGACATACATGCAATAAAAAATGTTTTGTTTGAAATGTTATGATTTAGAAACTTATAAATGAAGATCTAAAAATGACTTAATTAAAAAAAATAAAAAAATCCTGACACCCTCCTGTCGGAAAATTATACGCTACCTCCCGGGTAGTGTCTTTTTCAAGTTTTTTTCACCCCATTTTTCATATCTCCACTCTCACTCTATTTTTTTATATCTCCACTCTCACCCATTTTCTAAAATGATAATGGAATTCAAATTAAAATATTTCATAACCGATGTCATTTTCTCCCATAACATAATTTTTTAAACGCCAAAATTATTTTTCAAACGCCTTATTTTTGTACATTTTAACTAATTAATTTAAACATAATTAAATTTAACAAAATTACATTTATTTTTACATAACAAAATAAAACAGGAAATCCATTTAATTCATATTCTCACAAAAAAAAATGTTAAAAATATTTCAAATTAAAATATTTCATAATCAATGTCATTTTCTCCCATAACATAATTTTTTAAACGCCAAAATTATTTTTCAAACGCCTTATTTTTGCACATTTTAACTAATTAATTTAAATATAATTAAATTTAACAAAATTACGTTTATTTTTACATAACAAAATAAAACAGGAAATCCATTTAATTAATATTCTCACAAAAAAAATGTTAAAAATATTTCAAATTAATATATTTCATAATCGATGTCATTTTCTCCCATAACATAATTTTTTAATAACAATAAAAAATTGCCGATACGGAATATTTCATAAAAATAACTAAAACATAATTGTCGACGTATGTGCCGATATGGAAAAATTATTTTTCAAACGCCAAAATTATTTTTCAAATGCCTTATTTTTTCACATTTCAACTAATTAATTTAAACATAATTAAATTTAAAAAAATTACGTTTATTTTTACGTAACAAAATAAAAATAGGAAATCCATTTAATTCATATTCTCACAAAAAAAATGTTAAAAATATTTCAAATTAAAATATTTCATAATCGATGACATTTTCTCCCATAACATAATTTTTTAATAACAATAAAAAATTTGCCGATACGGAATATTTCATAAAAATAACTAAAACATAATTGTCGACGTATGTGCCGATATGGAAAAATTATTTTTCAAACCAAAATATTTCATAATATATGTCATTTTCTCCCATAACATAATTTTTTAATAACAATAAAAAATTTGCCGATACGGAATATTTTATAAAAATAACTAAAACATAGTTGTCGACGTATGTGCCGATATGGAAAAATTATTTTTCAAACGCCAAAATTATTTTTCAAACGCCTTATTTTTGCACATTTCAACTAATTAATTTAAACATAATTAAATTTAACAAAATTACGTTTATTTTTACGTAACAAAATAAAAATAGGAAATCCATTTAATTCATATTCTCACAAAAAAAAAATATTAAAAATATTTCAAATTAAAATATTTCATAATCGATGTCATTTTCTCCCATAACATAATTTTTTAATAACAATAAAAAATTTGCCGATACGGAATGTTTCATAAAAATAACTAAAACATAGTTGTCGACGTATGTGCCGATATGGAAAAATTATTTTTCAAACGTCAACATTATTTTTCAAACGCCTTATTTTTGCACATTTCAACTAATTAATTTAAACATAATTAAATTTAACAAAATTATGTTTATTTTTACGTAACAAAATAAAACAGGAAATCCATTTAATTCATATTTTCACAAAAAAAAAGGTTAAAATAAAAGTATTAAGTTTAGTAAAGAAAAAGAATAAGAGATTTGGAGTGTTAAGGAAAAATAAAAGTACGGATATCAACTTTATGGAACACTTGTCAAAATATTAGACTCTAAGACACTATCCGGGGGTAGCGTATAATTTTCCCGCTCCTGTCCTACCCCCGGCTAAAGGCCATCGGCAAGTTCTGCAACCTTTCTACACACGAAAAGAATTACAAAATGGAAGATTTGAGACAAAATCCCAATGACAAATTGGGTTGAGAAAGTCAACTCTTTATCTCTTTTCACAAGCTAATTGATATTAATTATGTCACTCACTCCATCATGCATGTTATTTGTTCTTTCTATGACAAGACAATTGTCACATCTGCAAATTGCAGCATTTCTCATGTATCAATAACACTAATCATGTCCAAGTTCTTAATTACAAATTACAAATATTACAAGGAATCTAGGTTACAAATTTGAGATTATTATATTAATGATAACATAACATTAATATTTTAGGAAGACCTTTTCCCATAAATCAAATAAGCTTTGGGTAAGGTAAGTGGGACTTGGTGGGAGGAGAATATATTACACATACATATGCCAATTAAAGAAGTATATCATGCATCTAGTAGCCAAAAAGGGAAAATAAAAATAAATAGAATTAATTAAGAAGTGGTAGCTACTCCCAATGATGATTGACAGATTATCTTTTGATGGTTCATTTCAAAATCCATGTCCTGTTTCTGAGTGCTTCCATTCTCTCTCCTTTCTGCAATAATTCCAGCAAAAACTTTTCTTGTATAACTAAAGAAGATGATTATGTGTTGGAGAAGAGATTCTTTCTTTATTCCTCCCCTCTGCCAAGCATGGCTGTTTTCACATACATCATATCCCTCTTTTTAAATTAATATTTACTATAATTCTCACATTTTAAATTTCACATGTATGATATATGATGCGCATGATATGCACTGATGAAATAATTTTATAAATTGAAAGACGATGGAATTTAGTATAAGTGTATCAAAAGCGGTTCAAATTTTATTTATGTTATACGTTATTACGTTTTGTGGTTCAATATTAAATTTATGATTTTAATAAGAATTATTATAAAATAAGTAATTATAATATAATCAACCTTAGTCACCATTTTGAGAAGACATAGGATTGAAACGAATTTCAGAATTTTGAGAAGTAGAATTTTCTTGCGCATTTGAAAATTCCGGAAATGATCCATCATATTTATCAGCCATTTTTAGATTGAGATTTCGAAGATGGTGAAAAAATTATGAAATGGCTAGCAAGAAGTACATAGAGAGAGAGAGTTTGGTAATTGTGAACTGAAAAATAATGAAAAGAAATTCATACATATAAAGAAAAATTCAAACACCTAGTTCAATTTTTTTCAATTTCATTTTGGATGTTTCTAAAGTCTAAACACGCCACAAGAATTACTTTACTCACCACATACAAATTTAATTATATTAATGCAAAAATAATGATTTTTGAGATTATTAAAATACTTCAAAAATCTGCATCTTCTTCCTAGCCATAAGCCTCCCCTACAAAATTTCAATTTCCGTCGCCCCGCCCCCCAGTTTCCCCAATTTCATCATTTAGAAACACTCTTTTAAATTCATAAGAAGTTATAATTAAGTTCATATATTAATCAGAAGATTACATAAAAGAAACGGTAGAAATGAATATCTAAATGAATTCAAAAAAATTGCCCAAAAGGATGAAAACTCTCCTATCATCATCGAAAATCGCTCATCTTCTTTGAAACCTCTATCCCCGGAAACAGGATTCAAAAAAATTCAAATTCTAACTCATTCACATAAATTCGAAAATTATTTTCAAATGGACAATATATGATTCGAAAATCTATTTCCAAAAAAATGGTTCAAAAATCTATTTACGAATGCCCATTAAAAGGTTCGAAAACCATTTTACAATTCCTCAATGTGTCACTCGAGAAATTGAATGGTTTCACTTGCGGGCTCCACTCGCCACTCGTGCATTGTACATGCTGGTTACGGCTTCTTCCAAGCTCAAAAGAAGCCCCGTTGCCACCATCCTAAATTAGGAGTTAACTATTTTATTAGGTGGAGTCAATTGAGTCAACTTATAAACTATCGGAACTTTAATTACACACTTGTTGTGAAACATTATAAAAACATAAACAATTTATTTATGGATCGAAAGATGCATATTCCCTTTAATTCATTATTATTTAAAAAACTAAATAAATCTAGCGAGGAATTTGCAGTTTTGGTAGGAATTATATTATCTTATAAGGAGATAGATTGCAAAGGACGCTAAACTCGAAAAATGCAAAATTGAGATTCTGAATTAAAAATCTAGTGACTAGTGATATGCTGATATTTCCAGACAGAATATATCGTATTTTATTTAGTTTTACACCAATAACTTTAATCAAGTGATTGATGAAACAGAAAGAGGAGGAAAAAAGGTGTTTTGTCATCATAATTCTGATTCCATTTCATTTCACAAATATAGGTGTCATCTTACTCTGTTCCAAAACTATTCTCTTTTTTTTCACTACTTTTTTAACCTTTCAAGATTCATGAAATAACCCTCAGAAATCTAAATGCAACATCAAATTCTAATTAATGTTAACGTGTTGGACAAACGGTTTTGAGTTCAAAATCTACTGCTCCAAACCATCGAAACCCCAAATCTCACCATTCTCTGAAAGATAGAAAAATTAATGAAAACACAAGTGGTTTTTATTTTTTTTATATATACCTCTTTTTTAAAAGAAGTTTTCATTTTTAGTGTTTAATTAATTTAGTATTAAAGTGAATAAATCTTATATATATATATATATATATTGATTTACCATTGTATTATAATGATTCAACAGCATATATACATACTAAAACTTAAGTAATAATTGTAAACTGAGGAGTATTGAATACGTCTTTAATTACATTGAATAAGTATTTTGACTTATTATGAGTTCCATTAATAAAACTATTTCAATAATTGAAAGAAATCTAATCAAACTAAAATATTCACTTATATTTTATAAAAATAGCACTGGAAAAACTAATCTTGTTTCCTAAAGTTTTAGACATAGATAACAAATGATATGTTATATATATATATATATATATATATTCACATATTATCGTTACACGTAGTTATCCCAAGAAATCTATCGTGTTGAGAATTACATGTACTCGATCTAGCTTGACTCAATTAATTGTGTATTCATCAAACTCGAACAATAATTATCGAAACCATTTCAACCACATGGTTGTAATTAGTATTGTTTTCATTGAAACCAATTGAATCGATATTATTTCCGATTAATTGAAAATTATGCTACTACGTACATCATATTATTTCATGTCGGTCAATTTTAATTGATTGAAAACGTGAATACTATTGTAATTACAAAAGTTATGAAGTTTGTGTTATTGAAAGTGTGTTTTTAAAATCGTATGTCTTGATGTTGATGATCCAAATTAATTGGATTCAAATTTCTTGTTACACTATATGTTTCACTCCGCATGTTTCACCATAAAATTTATAATTTTAATAATTATTATTCTAAAATAAAAATCAATTCTAGCATAAATAATCACAGTCAACATTTATCAACAAAAAAAAAGAATTAAAAAAGTTATAAAATTTAATTTTGAATTAATCAACCATAATAATGAATTATTAATTGAAAATTAAATACAAAAAATAATTATAAACCCTAACTGGGTGGAATGAACCCTAAAAAATAATCTTAAAATTAAACTAAATCACAAAAGAATATGATTGAAGAAAAAAGTATATAAAAAAACCCATAATTTAAAAGTGTAACATGGAGTGTAATATAAAGAGCGCAATAGGAAATTTCAAGTGAAATTTATTTGGGTTGAGCTCGAGAGGCTCGCGATATATAGCTATAACTAGGACCTTTAGCATCTCCAATGCTAAGCACCTATTTAGTGCAGATTCTACACCAAATAGGTGCAATTTCAGCGCCAATTTTTTTTTGCAATTCCAATGCTCAACACCAAATTTTACACCAAATAAGAATATTTTCTTAAAGATTCCATTTTATTTTATATATATTGAAATATGAATATGCTTAATGATTTATTTTTTTTTTATTTTTAAAATGATGATTATCCAAAACTAATAACTTTTACTTATATACTTTCAAAAAAATATGCTATTAAAAAATTATAAAATATAATCTGCTTGGAATAATAAAAGTATTTTAAATGATCATGAAACGCTTACAATTAGTGAAAATATTACAAGACTACAACACTTATGAAAATACATATATTTTGACCTCAATACTTAGAATTAGTATATTTTTCCCACATATGTTCCACTAATGCATTTCAAAACGCAATTTGAGCATCTCTTTTTTTTACTCTATATTGAGCCAAAAATTCGTTGAACCGAATATTATCATTTGTTGGCTCTTCAACAATTGGAGTCAATATTTTATCTCGTTCCTCAAATAATGGAGCACTTATATCATGTTCATCTTCAATGATCATGTTGTGCATAATAATGCATGCTGACATTATATCACGTAATATGTCTTTATGCCAAAAGCGTGAAGGTTCAACAACAATTGTAAATCGTGATTTGAGCACTCCAAATGCTCGCTCAACATCCTTTCTACATGCTTCTTGTCTCGTTGCAAAATATTTCTTCTTTGGACCACGTGGATCATGAATAGTTTAAATAGTAATTTGTAATATGGGGGACTTCATTCTATCCATTATGTTTAATTAATTGTGATTTTATTGAAATTATTTATTTATTTAGATGATTTATAATTTAAATTAAGTGAATATATAATTTATAAATTAAATTAAATTTATTAAATAACCTATTTAATAATGATTTTAAATAATAAAATAATTCATTAAATATTATGGGATCCATCAGCACTAATTTGGTGCAGCACCAAATTTTGCCCCAAATTTGGGGCAGGATTTGGTGCTGCACCAATTTGGGACAGGATTTGGAACAACATTGAAGTGGATTTCTGTACCAAATTGGTGTTTTGGTCCAGCATTGGAGTTGGCCTTATACATATCGAGTTTCGTCTAGAGTTTGTGGCTGTTGCTTTTAACTATCGATGCACCATATCTCCGACTCATAGTGAAATTCTTTGCTGCTCGTGGTTATTTCTTGTCTTGGGTTTCCACATAAATCAGTATGTTATATATTTTTGTTCATCATATTTGTTGTTTTTTTGTCATAATTTTATAACAGTGTGAAAACCAAAATCAGTACAAAGTTTTTGTGTATATTAAGACAATCATCCCTTGTAATTATTGTACAAGAGAACTCATTTTCACACAAACCACATTCACATACTAGCACGTACATATGTGTGTACGTGTGTATATAATTATATATATTTGTGTGTAAATTTGAGGAGAGGGAACAAATTTTCTGTCCCCAACAACTATATAAACCCTCTAAATGCCAACCTCATTTCATTCACATCCATAACACCATTCTCTCTCTATATCTACACTTTCTTTTTTCATCTGTATATCTTCCAATTTTTATTGCATTATTGTTTCTGCCCAGCCAAGAAACATGCAGAGACAACTAGCTAACATGAAGCAGTCCCTTTTTGATCAGGTAAAAAAAAAATCAAAATAATTTATTTACATATAATTATGGTTGTCCACATCCATGCAAGTAGATGCATGTCTTAAAAATCAAACTCTTGCACATGTATTTGCATGTTATGTCGATTAATAAAGGATCATTGTGGAAACTCCACATAATAATGAACATGAACTCCATACACTAATGAAGTGCATTTGGATTACTAGAAAAATGAAATTAAACTAGCTACCTTCCTTTGCCACTCTTTTAAGTTTCTTGAATTTCGAATTTGCGTTTTGCTTTGGTGTAGGGATATCTTGATGAACAATTTGTTCAGCTTGAAGAGCTGCAGGATGATGCAAATCCCAATTTCGTCGAAGAAGTTGTGACGTTGTACTACCGCGACTCAGCCCGGCTCGTCCAAAATATAGACCAAGCCTTGTGAGTCCTTTTATCATCACACTTTCATCGTAACAGATTTTATCCCGTGAGACAGTCTCGTATAATTTTTTTTTTTGGTATTGTTAGGGAGAAGAGCCCTCTTGATTTTTCGAAGCTGGATAGCTATATGCACCAGTTAAAGGGCAGCTGCTCAAGGTACAAGATTAAATTAAATGTGTAACTAAAAATTAATTCGATCACTATGATTAATTAATTAATTAATTAGATTCTTGAAGAATTTACTGACCCTGCAGGGAATATTCCCTTGTTTTTTTGGTTGAAAATAACCCCGTCCGTACATGTAATTATGCAGCATTGGAGCCAAAAAGGTGAAAAGTGAGTGTACACAGTTCAGAGAATACTGCAGAGTTGGAAATGGTGATGGGTAATTTCTTTGCTCTACATGAACTTTATTTAAATGTCACATCCCTTTCATTATAGTATACATATATATATATATATATAATCTTTAATTTTCAAGAAATATTAATTATTACATAGGTAGTTAGGTAGTTCTATTTGGTGATCCTAAATTGTGATTATATTTGCAGTTGCAAGAGAAGTTTTCAACAGTTAAAGAAGGAATATGCCACTCTGAGAAAGAAACTAGAAGTCTATTTTCAGGTCCCCTTTTTTGTTCTCTCCTTCCAAAATATTCGTTTCGTTGGGCGTACACACCCATATGTGCATGTATATATTAATATATGTGTGTTTTAATGACTCACTAATTAAGTGATATATATATAGTTTGCGAGGCAAATTGGACCTGCCGAGAAGGCTTGTCGCTCCAAGTAAGGAATTGATTAGCGTGTCGGAAATAATATATAGCTACGATCTTCAATTAATTTTTGGAGGATTAATGTAATTTGGTGTGCTTGTTTTCTCGTTGCTTTATGTAAAACTACACACCAATTGTAAAAAACACCCTTCTCAATTTCAATAAAGAGGGGGGTGTTTCGTTTTTTTTTTCTTTTTCTTTTTTTACTTTTTTGGGTACTTTTGTCCCACTTACATATATATATATATATATATATATATGCCTAGTTTTTTTTTGTTTGAGCAAAATATATGTATGCCTAGTTACTCTGTAAGCTGAACATGTTTTTTATGAAATGAGTCTTCCTCTGCGCCATGGCAGTGTCCTCTCTCTCTCTCTCTCTCTCTCTCTCTCTCTCTCTCTCTCTCTCTCTCTCTCTCTCTCTCTCTCACACACACACACACACACACACACACACCCGGCAGTTCTTACGGTGTACCAAAAATAAAAAATAAATGGACCCTAACATTATTTTCCCAAGAGCAATTATTCCACTAGCGTCCTGATCATCCTAAACATACAAGAAAAATACAAGTATCAAATAATTATCAAAACAATATAACAATCAATAGTTATAAACATACTATAAGAAATTAAAATGCAAGTACCAAATAATTATCGAATTAATTTATATTTTCTAGCATCAAAATCAAATTTTTCTAATATCTCATTTTCAATACTTAAAATTGATAGCTTATTTAACATTTCTTGAGATAGAATTGAACGCAAATACGATTTTATCAATTTCAGTTTTGAAAAACTTCTTTCTGCTGATGCTACAATAACCGATATGGTCAACAATATGCAATACAAACATTAGGAAATCATTCTGAAATTTTAACAAACTCAAGAATTTGAATAATTGACTTTATTTCTGTTGTAAACATATCCGTAGCACTTGCAATTCAGAACATAAATCATTAGCATCAATATCAAATTTATCATTATGTTTCAAGACATCTTGGAGCTTAACACAACATTCCTTCAATGTATTCTCATCCAATGAAGACAATTTTCTTATGATTAAATAAAAAGCCAAAAATGTCTTGAAATTTTTTCAATTGTTCAAATATACTCTTTAAAGATAAAATAGCAATATTGACTACAACAATAAAATAATTAATCCTAAAAGACTCCTCAGTAGATAATAAATTCTCTTCGTAACTATTTTCATCAAATTGTTTCTTTCTATGAATTATACGTTTTTTTAAGAAAAACAGGAGTTTTTTTTTTAAGAAAAACAGGATCAATTCCCATTTTAGATACAAGCTCTTTGGCAGATGTCATGGCTGATTGAAAACCTTCATCTCTATATTTTTCAAAATAAGAAATCAAACCTTTCAAAATAATTATTGCAGTATCAATTTGCATATCTTCAGATTGTAATTTTTTACTAATCTAATTTATTTTATTCAAAATATTATGACATATAGTCATGGCCAATAAAAATTCAAAATTCTGAAGTTCATGAATCACTAAAGGTTTCGCCTCACTCCTAGTTTTGGAATTTTCACTAACTCTCGATAACTCAAATAGAACATCTCTTATCTCATTAGGTTGAGTTATTATAGCCACAATGCTATTAACCTGATTTTCCCATCTTGTTATTGACAATGACTTTAAAGTTAGTTGATGAATATGATATTGCAAATTTTTTCACCTTTTTATTGAACTAACAAATAAAGTATGTAAGCGTTGTGCAACTCTAAAAAATGAGACAACTTTAACACAAGAATTTGCCATATCACATATTGTTAAATTAAGAGAATAACAAGCACGTGACATATAGAATGCTCTTGGATTGCCAATCCGGTGCATATTTTCATTCCAACCATGTTTCAAATCATATCTCAAATTTATATTTTTATTTTACTCACACACCCGACCTGGTGGTATTAAATAGATTTAAACTCGTGACCTTTGATCTCCAAACAATCTCACTCCACCACTAGACCATCCCATCGGGACAAATCATATCTCAAATTGGTACTGCACTAAATCACAAATTTGATGGTTCCTAAATTCAAAGCTAAGTTTCGTGTTGCGTCAAATTTGATGGTTCCACACATTTAATAAATTATTTTATTATTTAAAATTATTATTAAATAAATTATCTAATAATATAATTATTTAATTTATAAATGATCTCAACAAATAAATAAATAAATAAATAAATGTTTCAATAAAAACACAATTAAATAAAGGGAGAAAAATTAAAATAACCAAACCCATATTGTAAAATTCTTCTTTAACCAAGAATTCTAAAATCTTCTTTTCTAACCAAGCATAAGGCTAAATGTCTAATTTATCCTTAATGAATTTTTTTAAAGTCAAATATTGTGACTCATTGTTCACGGTGTGTAAAAAAAAAGTTTTGGTCACGTACATGGTCCAATGTGTTGGCCGTGTACATGGTTTTGTCCATGTACATTGTTTTTGGCCGTGTACATGTCGAATTTTTTCACCGAATATTTCCTTTTTTCTCTAAATTAAGACGCTGATTTTTTTTTTCATTTATTCATTTCAATGGTCACGGTGGTGGATAGTTGAATTTTAAATAACATGCTCACAGTCGTGTAGTTGGATTTTAAATGAGATGCAGTAAATGTCACACGCCAAACGAGTATAATAGATGTTGACTGGGGAAAAATTTGCATTTCAAATCTATTATACTTTTTGGTCGAAAAGTTTGGGAGGAATTTTGGTTGAAAAGTTGGGGAATAGAAAATCCGAAAGACAAAAACATTACAAGGTATGTTCCAATTTTATTTTTTTTATGGTTTAATTTGTTTAAATTTTATCATTTATGGAAAAAAAAAATTGTAAAGAATCATAATCATCCGTTCAAATGTGATAATTCGAAATATTATATTTCGTATTGAAAAAATTTGTATCTCTTAAATGATTATGTTATGAATACATTTTTTTGTTTTTTTATTTTATTGTAAAATGTTCAATACCTGTTGGCAATAGAAAAATAAAAATAGAGAAATTAAAAGAAAAGAAAATTTACACGTTGCACCGTGTACTACACGGTAAATACCCGCATAGTACACGGGTGTTCACCGCGTGGTACACAGTGTAACATGTACTAATAGAAAAGAAATCACACGTTGTACCGTGTACTACACGGTTGTTCATCGTGTAGTGCACGGTGCAACATGTAAAAATTGAATTTTCAAAAAAATAAATAAATTAGTACACGGTTGACCATGTACTACACGCTGATCAACCGTGTAGTACACGGTCAACCGTGTATTTTTTTTCTATTTTTTTTAATGAATGAGATGTTTCTTGATCTGCAAATGGCTTGGCAACGTATAGTTGTACAACACAGTGATAGATGGGAGAGATTAGAGTACTTAGATGGTGAAAATCAAGTTGTGCACCTTTCATTCAATCGGTTATCTCGTGATAGTTTGATACATGAGATTTATGACTTTATGGAGACATCTCCGACCACTACTTCGTATACATTGAATTATTTGATGAGGACAAGTGATGGAAGAAAATTGAAGGGGCTAATTAAGACAGATGCTTATTTAATTCACTTAGTACAAGGTGTATGTTATACAGAAGAGTATTCAACAACAAGTGAAGTGCCTCCGTTTGTGGATACATATGATTCGGATCACGAATTGAATGAGTCGTCCACTGAAGAGGATGAAGATGATGATGAGAACTATGAGACTGAATTACGGCACACTCAAATTGCTGAGTTCTGTGAATAGATTCGTGAGCCGGGGAATCTTGATGAGTTTGTGTCCATTCTAGAGCATGGTGGTCCTCACAACATGTCATCTCAAACTGTTGCTCCTGATGAAGAAGGTCCCACTGTAGAGGGCATGCCTGTCACTCGTTGGATGATTCATGTGGGCCATACTGATGACGAGAACCCAATAATTGACGATGATCAGTATGGGTTGGACGACGAGGACCTTATGGTTTAGAAGACATTCTTGAAGAAGGATGGTGTGATAATTGTTGTGGGAAACTGACACATGCAGCAGGAAGTGGATTATTATGTTTCATGTTCAACTAAGAGCCGACTAAAATGTATCTATAAGAGAAAAGATATATGCACCTTCAGATTATATGCAAAAGAAAAGGACGTGCAAAAATTTGAGGATAATCATACGAATCGACTTGACTTGACACATAATGCTCCGAGAAAAATGTCTTCAAATATGATGGCTGACTATTTTTCAAAGAAGATACGATACAAGGGTGTTGTGTTAAATCCTAGAGTAATGTTTGTCGAGTTGTTAATGGAGTATGGTATTGAGGTTAAGTACGGTGTTGCTCTACATACCAGGAATCTTGCTATAGAGATGGTTTACGGTGGTCATGATCAGTCTTTTGAGATACTTCATGCATATCTATACACATTGAAGGCAAACAATCTTGGTACCGTCTATGATATCCATAGGATGAGCGATCATCATTTCAAGTTCACATTTATCGCACTTGGAGTTTGCATATTGGCATTCAGACAGTGTATGCGACCAGTTGTTGTTGATGATGGTACCCACTTGAAAGGTAAAAGTAAGGGTGTTTTGTTTGTCGCCGTCACAAAGGACGATAATGAGAGGTGTTTTCCACTAGCTGTTGGTATGGGTCCTGTTGAGAATGACGAGTCATGAATATGGTTTTTGCAGCATTTCAAAATGTAATTTGGAACTCGAGATGATTTGGTGAATGTTTCAGACCAACATCAAACCATCAAGAATGTTATTGCCAGAGTATACCCGGACGTCCACCACGGTTTTTACCATTACCATATAGCAAAGAATCATGCTAGACATGGCAAGCATCTCATCGCTATGTTCAAGAAAGCTGCATATGCATATAGACAAGAGAGTTTTCTAAAGTATATGTCAATGATTGCGAAGAATGAAACTGTGTACGTGAGCCTACTGAGTATAGAGGTTGGTCATTGGGCCCGGTCTCAATTTTCCAAGCGTCGTTACGCTTTCATGACCTCTAATGTGGTTGAATCTTTCATGCACGGTTGCTTTGCGCTAGGAGGTTGCCCATATGTTCACTAATTGAGGTCGTTAGGAATGTGACCGAGAGATGGTTTGATAAGAGACGGGAACTGGCGGTGTCCAGGGATCACATGATCACATGGTTTAATCAAGCATGATACGTTCTGCAGAGCCTCTCTTCCACACCCAGTGTCGCTAATATTTGCAAACAAAAATTTAATAATTAATAAAAAATAAAACTAATGTATTAACTTAGTTACCTAAATTAATTAATAACTAAAAATTACCTAATTAATTCATATATAAACACAACAAGTTAACTAAACCTATACTAATGCTATACAAAATTGTTTAACTATTTTTAATTTCTTTAATTAAAATTCATTTTCTAATTTTTATAAAAATTAATTAGGATGGTAAAGATTATTTTCTTTTATACTAAGGACAACAAACTGTCCTTCATTAATTATGATTTAATTACTTTGGAAATTTAATATGTTCTTCAATTACGATTTTATTACTTTTTGAATATAGGAATACAATTGCAACGTCTTATGTTGGTTTTCAAATATAATTTAATATTATAAATGAATTAGTTCTTCAATTATTAATTAATTCATATTTAAATTTAATATGTTCTTGAATTATGATTTAATTATTTTTAATGGATATACAAATTTGTTTCACTATTTTTTATTTCCTAACGTAATCATTCATGTTGTGTTTTTTATAAATTATTTTTTATTTTATTTGAAAAAAGAAAAAATGAATTCTTCAAAGTTTAGATTTTTTTTTTTAATATGGATTTGGTTACTTTTCTAATTAAATATGTTCTTCAATATGATTTAATTAGTTTTTTCTTCGACTAGGATTTCAACGTACAAATTGAACTAATTAAGATTTAATTAGTTTTTTCAATTATGATATAATTGCAAATCATAACCAAATAAATCCAAAATACATCAACGAGATACCAAATACATACCAAATAAATCCACAATTTTAACTAATAGAAGTGATATACTATAAAAGAATTTTGAAAAAAAAAATGGTTGACCGTGTAATACACGGTGGTTTTTCCTAAGAAAACTACACGGTTGGTGACCTAATTTTTTTTTCTTTCAGCAATAATCCAATTCAATACACAAGCAAAACTCAATTCAATTCATAATCAAAATACAAATACTCATACATCAAGTAACTAATTAATTGAACAAAATTATACTAATTAATAAAAAATGGAGGAATTCAAAACCTACCTGTTGAAATGGCTCCATTTTTCCGAGACGGCATGGGTGAGGACGGCGCAGAGCGGGGGGCCGCCGGCGAGATCAACCGTGGTGCGGGCGTGGGCGGACTTCACCATGTAGATGTATTCCTCAACAGTTTTTTTTTGGAACGTGTAGATGTATGGATGTGTAGTTTTTTATTTTATTTCAGTCGTGTAGATGTAGGTGTTCTTCTCTGCGTTCAACACCGTGTAGATTAGAAAAAATAATTTGGGCGTGTAGAATAGAAAAAAAAATTTGGCCGTGTATTACTTGAATTTTTGGGTGTGTATTACGCAAACTTTTAACAGACCGGGCCCACAATTTATCAAGAGTAATATGGGTACCAAAAAAAGATTTGGTTAGAAAAATAAAATAGTTTGCAATGTTTGGTTAGAAAAGAATTTTACAAGTTAAAATTGGCTACAAACATTCATTCACACTTAAATAAACATAATGCATAAAATGAAGTCACATCACAAATGACTATAAATTAACTTAATATTTTCATTAGTGTTGTTGCTTCGTAATATTTTTTCAATTTTGGGGAAAACTAAATAGTGCCCTAAGCCTTCAATCCTTAAAAAAAATATTTTTATATATTTCATGTATTGGATGTTATATGTATTTAATGATAATAAAAATTTATACACAATTTATCTATCTATCTATCTATCTACCTATTAAAGCAAATCACAGGGACAAAATCATCATAAAAAATTATGAATGAAAACTACTTTAAAAATGTTTCCAATCAAAATAAAGATGAAATCGTGTTTGTTGTGTAGTGGTATCGTTAGAGCTTTGTGTTAAGTACGACTTCAAATTTTGGTAGTGTTGTTAACTTTTTATTTATTTTTTGGTTTCAATTTTAGGATCCTGAAATAGTTGCATCATAGACTCATTCTTTAGAATTCAAAGATTTCTTGCAAAACAATATAACTAGATTTTTATTTGCAATGATTAACAAAATACCTCATTATATATTTTTTGTGCTTCAATTTTTATGAGAAACTTTAAATTTGTCCATGTAGTTTGTTTTTATTTATTTATCTATTTTTTCGTACTTCAATTTTTTATCAACAAGTTTATGTTCTCATGTAGTTTTTCACTAAAATCGTTCTTTTTTTTGTACTATGAAACTACACACAGTGTGAGGTATCTATTCTGTAAACATTCATAATGATGTTCTTCGAACATTGTTAGATAAAATTCATTATAATGTACATGAACATTATAATGAACTTGAAGTAAACAGCAAAATATAAAGCGCACAAGAAGTTTGGTGATCCTGTTCAGTCAAGTGATCTATGTTAGGGGGACATGCCAGGTCAGTGAGAAACAATCCACTACTCTGGTGTAACGTTTACTAGGGATCTTACATGCAGCTGACCTCCCATCACTCAATACCCGTTCCACTCGAATACCCTCTTTCACTGAATTGAACTATGAGATCCCCTCACAACCTAGATTTCAACCAAACTAGTTCCCACAGAAAATCTCTCTCGAGACTCCTTTTTGACAGTGTATGAAAAGTGTTTCAATACACGAAGACTAGAATACTAATCTCTAGCCTAAACAATTACAATCAAAACCTATGTACATCTTCAACAAAGTAGAGCTCTTGGAGAATGTATCTCTTCAGTTTTTTTTATATGTTTCAGTGTATTCGCACAGGTCTGTATCCCATGCTATTTATAAATTACAATATAGCCTTAACATAGAAATAGAAGTCCTAATCCTACTCTGAGTCTGATAAGGAAACTTTCCTTATTGAAACTAAAACCTAGGACTTGACATGTTGGAATTCTTCCATCTTTAGAATTCTGCCTTGTTTTCAATCGCGTGCTCTCCAAGTTGAAAAGGGCATCTTCTAGAACGATCTTGAATCACGTCTTGGTTGGCAACTTCGAACAGTTTCATCAATCTTAGAAGAACATTCTGGCCAAAGAATATTCATGTGAACGTTCTCGAACATTACAATGAATATTGTTGATCTCTGAACCTTCACATCAAGTAGCACAGCGGAATGTCTAGTATGTTTACAAACTGACTTCTGGTTATCATGCAAGCTAGCTGACCTTACTCAGTATGTTGAACAATCTTAGTTGTGTCTCAATGCACAACCGTCTTCATCTTCAGCTCAATCTAATCTTACTACTTGAGCTGTCTTTATAGAGATTAAGATCACGTTCATTTACATCTTTATGAACATTGTCCAAAACAACAACTATACTTGGAAAAACCAAGTACTTAATGATGAATCTATGTCATAAAGATTAATGACAATCAATCACTATAGCAAGTGCAAAGTAGAGCATTTGATAAAAAAAATGCTTAGTGCACAACATGGTACTAACAATCTCTCCCTTAGTGTTATATCTCTGCTTCGAGCAAGGTATATCACTAACAATCTCCCCTTTTGTCTTTATCTGTTGGCAAATCAGCTCCTTTATTTTTCCAATTGTAACCCCATCAGCAGCAAGAATGTCCATCTAGATCTTCTCGAACTTTGTTAAGAACTTCAGCTCTGTTTTTCTTTCTTTTTTTTAGATTTTTATCAAAACAATGAAGATCATTAACAATCATATTATCAGAGCAGTAAAGACATAAGTAACTGGGTGGAGGAGTACAGAATGATATAATATTTTGAGATGAGGCGGTTATAACATGATTACATCATAATGAAGCTCAAAGTAAAGAGCTTTACAAAAATCAGAGCAAAAAAAAAATTGGTATCAGAGTTTCAAATCAGAGAGAAGTTTTTGAAAATGAATATACTCTCCCTATTTGCCTGCAAATATAAGGCAAAGAAGCATCAGACTTGTCTGCATTAGATTGTTCATCCTCATGTGCAAACTCGAACTCCTCTCCTTCAGCTTCTTCTTTATCTGTCTCATCTTCTCCTTCAGCTTCAGCCTCAACTTTTTCTTCTTGTTTTTCAGCTTCAACATCCTCTTCTTTCTCTTGCTCTTAAGCATCTGCCTCAACCTCTTCCTCTTGTACTTCAGCATCTGCTTCTGCCTGTTCTTCTTCTTCTTCTTCATGCTCATCTTCAGCTAATGTATGGC
Source organism: Perilla frutescens (assembly GCA_026008535.1). Lineage (NCBI taxonomy): Eukaryota > Viridiplantae > Streptophyta > Magnoliopsida > Lamiales > Lamiaceae > Perilla > Perilla frutescens. Next base: position 63,520,731 of record BRKX01000003.1, on the reverse strand, counting down.
CTTTTTTCCATCTATAGATCTTTACTTTCCCAGACTTTTGTTTCAGCCAAGGTCTGCAAAGGATGATCTTTAGTACCAGAAGGCCTTGAGAACTCTTCAGATTGAAGAAGTTCTTGTACGTTCTTTCTTTTAGCAGCATGATCCAGAACTTTTTGAGCATGGAAGGCAACACAATCATTCAAGTGAAAGATTATCTTTTGATGTACAGAGATTGGGGGAGCAGGAAATGCTGATGCTTGACCTGAAGCCTTCTTTGAGCTTGTGATTCTCTAAAGTTGAGCTCGAATGTGCTCTTTTGCAGAGGAAGGTAAGTCAGATGAAACCTTCATTCCTAACGACTTCTTTGGCTTTACTACTAAGTCCATCTTGGTAGTAACATCCTTCTTTTGTTTTTGAATGATTCCATAAATCAAAATGGGATGGACTAACTCAGAACCTTGTTGTAGACAAACTCTCCAAAGTTGAATCTTCTTCCTATTCCAACATGAAACATACTTAACTAAATCTATTGTGAGTTGGTGAAGAGAACCGTTGAAAGGTTTAGAATGCCAGTATTTACACCTGAGTTGACTTTTTTGTCATATCTTTAGTTGCTTGCTTAGTTGGCATCCTTTAGTTTGGAACCCTCAGTTTAAGAGTCTTACTCTTCAGTTGCGAGACTCTTCAGTTAAGTTCGGGTTTATAGTGAACTTGTTTGATGGGCTTCTCTTCAGTTCAGTTTAGCTTCGTGGCGAACTTGTTTGATAGTCTTCTCTTCAGTTCAGTTTAGCTTCATGGTAAACTTGTTTGATGGCCTTCTTTTCAGTTCAGTTCAGCTCCTTGGCGAACTTGTTTGATGGCATTCTCTTCAATTTAGTTCATCTCCATAACGAACTTGTTTGATGACCTTCTTTTCAGTTCAGTTCAGCTCCATGTTTTTACCGAGTTCAGTTCAGTTTTCTTTGACTTTAATTTCCATTGATTTTTGACATCTCATCAAAATATTTTCCTTCATTATTTTGACTAACGCCAATACTTGTCGATATTTATGCGGGTCATAGCTCAAAGTCTTCATTTTGGGAAGTTTACTATTCATATTAAGAAGGTGATGATTGCAATTGAAGTGTCTCAATAGCCAAATAATGTATTTTGGGGAAATACGACGTATTTCAATTTATTTTTAAATGTTTAAAATTAAAATCAAATATTAATTAAAAAGGGACACGTGTCTCCCTCCCATGGTGAGTGGCCAGTGGCCTTCCGTCATGATGGAATTTTCCTAGAAAAACAGCAGGAAGTATGGGCTTTCAGAGCCTCCAACTTTTTAATCTAGCTATGCTTGGGAAGGTAGGTTGGCGATTTATTGTCGACCCAGATGCTTTGGTTTGTAAAGTTTTTAAAGCAAAATATTTTCCAAAAAGGGATTTCTTGAATGCCAAAGTGGGGGAGTGCCCGAGTTTTACTTGGAGGAGCATATAGTCTTCACAAGGTCTAGTTAAGAGGGGGTTGAGGTAGAAGATTGGAGATGGGTGTAACATTAATATCTGTGGTGATCCCTGGATCCGTTTGGATCATAATATTTTTGTACGTAATAATCCTATCCATATGTTTGAAAGTTTGTGATCTTTTAATCCCAGGACCAGATAATGGGATTCTGAACTTTTTATGTGATATTTTGATACAGATGATGTTAAGAACATTTTTTCAATTCATTTACATCCACAAGCTTGCAATGATCGTCTGATTTGGCATTTTTTAGAGATGGTGCACATACTGTTAAGTCTAATTATCGTTTAGCTTGTTCTTTAACCCTTGATCCCTCTTATCCTATGGGTGATGATTGGCAGAAAATTTGGACTCTTAAAATTTCTCCAAATGTGAGAACTTTTCTTTGGAGAATAGGATGAGGTTGTCAACCAACAAAAGAGAACCTTCTTTGATGGGGTATCCAAGTTGACAATGTTTAAGGTGTTTGCAATACGGAGTATGAGACGACTTGGCACATTTTTGTTTTCTGTCCTTTTGCATTGAAGTGTTTGAGACTTTTAAGGTTGGAGCATTTGGTTAATCATGCAACGAAAAATGTGGAATTTGTTCGAGATTTTCTATTCTTCATCTTATCTAAGATGAATGGTGAGGACCTCAATAAGGTTGCAATGACCTTTTAGCTTATTTGGAAAGAACGAAATGCACATATTTGAGAAAGTAAAATTGGCTCGACTGTCTATGAAATATATCGAGCTTTTAATGTGCTCCCTGAATGGCAAGATGCTCAAATTTTGAGTCTAATATGTGATCATCACTCTTGTGGGGAGTGGCATAAACCGCTAGTACAGTATGTGAAAGTGAATGTGGATGCAGCTTTCTTTGATAATCCTAGTGAGACGTGTTATGGTATGGTGCTTAGAGATGATCAAGGTTTATTTGTTGTTACTAGAGTGTTGTATTTCAGGACGTCTTTGAGTTGACAAGGGCGAGGCGATGGGCTTACATGAAGCTTTGTCGTGGATAAAAAATTTGGGGTTGGATCGTGTGGTAGTTGAAGCAGGTTCCAAGTTAATTTATGATGCTATCTATTCATCATCGATTGATCATTCAGAATTTGGTAGTATTGTCGGTGTTTGTAAAGATCTCCTTAAGGGAAATTCTCTTTTTTTCTCTTAAGTGGTTCGTCGTATTGCTAATATTGTGGCACATCTTTTTGCTAGGGATGCTCATGAGCATTTAAGCCCTTATCATTGGGTTGAGCCTCCTCCCTTTATGGATGACCTGCTCGATAATTTTTGTTCGTGTTCCCATTACTAAAATTTCATCTTTATTTCAAAAAAAACGCTATAGGTCTGGTTATTTCATTTAACTTTTTTATATGACTGAAAGAGTGTCTAAACTTATATAATTTGTTTACAACTATTAAATAAAATTAAAATTTGTTAAGTAATAAGAATGTCATTTAAAATAGTCTTATGTGTGTTTAATGTGGATTTTCTTTCATTTCTTAAATTTTATTTTTATTTTTTGTCTAAACTATAAACGATTGCATTGTCATTGTTCATTTAATGTGTATATTGTTTTTAAAATTTAAAAAATATACCACAAAATTAAAACAAATTAATATATGCATTGCATTGCAAGGAAGAAATACTAGTATGCATTAATAAAGTAAAACCGTCGAGCACATGTGTGTCGTCATGACGTCGTTTGAATTTAAAATATTGAGTATGACATGTCCGTTTCAATTTTGAGTTTTTTTTAATATAAGAATGATAGACTCTAAACAATGTCGTTTGGATTTACATGTGTGTGCCAACATGGCATGATATATAACGTGTAGCAACCCGATTTATTTTAGATGGCTACGTTCTTTCCCTAAAAATATTTCTTTAATCATTTTTTTATGTGATATTAATTGATTAAGTCTAATAAGTCGCGTCTAAGTAATTGATATATTATTTTTTTTCTAACCATGAATTTACTTTAGAATATAGTTATTTCATTTCATGAGCAAGCATTTTTTAATTTTAATTAGAGTGTCTAATTTATTAAATTACTAGTATGACACCTGTGCAATGCACAGTGGATGTTATTAAAAAAAATATTTATGTACAATAATAAAATTATATTCCATCATGAATTTCGCATATAAATATATGAATTATATCGTTTGAATTATAAATTACTTATGTATTTTTCATCATTGGAAAAATCAGCCTTGCCGGCTCTAGCCATATTAGAAATACCCAAGTTGATTGTAAAATCTAGAAGATAGGGTCCTGACTGCTCAGTTGGTTTCGACAACAATTAATAGGCAAATTAGACATGAATAATTTTTTTCATTTTTTAAAATATTTTTATTCAAAAAATGATTAAATAAAAATTTTGAGGTTTTTTACCCTTTTTATAAAATAAGCCACATCTCAATATTTCAATCTACAACCAATGTGGAATGTATAAAATTTATAAAAAGTTGCAGAACTAATTTGAGGTTTCGATTTAAGATTACTCATTCTTTTATACAGCTCATATCCCAATATTTCAATTTACAACCGATGTGAGATGTATGGTAAGTGAAAATTTAATATGTAAATAGGAATATGTAATAATATATTATAAAAAAAAAATAAAAATGCTCAGGCGAAGACAATCTAAATGGAATTTTATATATTATTATATGTAACTCCATGAACCCACTTGTGGAGAAACAAAACATCATAGTCCCAATGAATGATATGTAACTTTAGAACTTCACAAATCTACACACATGTACACACACACAAATGAGGAATGATAGAAAAAAAAATATTGAAAAAAAAATCAAATGCATTATCTTTAAAGATTTTAACTCATTAAAAGAGTATGGATGTGGATGTTGAATTTTTTAATATATTTAATTAACTAAAAAATTAAAATATTTTAAATTAATATATTAAAATATCTTATTATATTTGTTTAATATATTTTATTCAATTTTAATTCCTAAAAATTTAAAATGTATCGTATTAAATTGATAAAATCAAATATCAAATATTATACTTGATCTCAATTTGCAGAGACATTGTTAAACCTCATAACTAATAGTTTGTTCATATACAATATTATTTATTTGTTATTCAATGTTGGATGAATTTTGGTTTAAAATTAAAATATATAAGTTTTAACTATTTAAAATATCTTTAAAGTTGAAAACTTAAATATGAAAACTTAAAAATCTTAAAATTATCTAACATTAAAATGATAAGACCAATGAATACATTTCGAGTTTTGACCATTCAAAATTTAAATATATTTAATTTAAAATTTTATATGTAGATCTTGGTTTTTTAAAATATATTTAATCAATGAGCATTTCTAAATACGTTATTAAACTTTCTTTATACACCACTATTACATTTAATTCAGAAATAAATAATTATTTTATTTACATAAATATCAATTTTAATTTTAAAAATTACTTAAAAAGAAATAAAATAAAAATAAAAAATCTCTTCCTTATGTATTAAAAGTCATTAATATAAATTCGTATGCATTTTTCATACATAACAATATTTGTAAGTTTTTTGACGTGCGATGATTTTTGTTTGAAAAATTAAAACCACAAGCCTTAACTATTTAATTTATATATAAAATTCATGACATAAATATATTTAACAATTAATTACCAAGTTCTATTAATACATTTAATTCAAAATTTTAAGTAGATTTAATTTAAAATATTCGATGTGTATATTGATGAATACATTTAATTTGCAAATTTAATATATTTAATTAAAATTTTGATGTGGATCTGGAATGATTTTAATATATTTAATCAACTTAAAATTTTAAATTTTTTTAAATTAATATATTAGAACATTCACTCATAACACTTAAAATAATAATAATTAATATAAATTTATGATCCACGTAAAGAAAAAAATAGATGTTTAGAAAATTCACATATAAATCAACAATTTAAAGGCCACCTAATTTGTTCACTGAATGAACAAAGTAATTTTTTATAAAAAAATAGTATTTTTGCTAAATAAAAAAAAATAATTTTCAATGTTGAAATTCTAGTATTGAAAAAATATATAATATAAATATTAACTAATTAATAAATATTATACTTTTATTTATAGAAAGTGTATTTAGGCGGGAAAACTTATTATTACTATTTTTAGTGACTATCTTACTTTTAGATATAATATAGATATTTAGCCAAAGTTTATTTCAAGCTCATTTGAATTATTTGGAGCCCAAGTCTTTATAAGCCCAATGTTGAGCCCAAGTTATGGAAAGCTTCCTTCTTCCATCTCCATGAATGCGAGTAGCAGGAATGTTGATATATTTCAAACTCTCCAAGATGTATCACTATTTGATCTTATCAACATGTTAACTAGATAGCTATGAAATCGAGCCTAACCCTAATCAACTATTATAAATAGAGGTTTCTTTTCTTCTATTTTTTTTTCTCACACCAAAGATCCGAGGCCATAAAGAGATTGAAAGTTTGAGTTTTCTTTTTCTTCAAGGTTTCTAGTTTCGTTCAAGGTATGGAGATCTCTTCTAGTATGTTTTATTTTTCTGTTTTCTCATGCATCGCATTGCATTGCATAGTTGGGAAGGGTTGGTATATGAGTTGAGGGAGATCATGTGTTTGTAGAGATTGATGTGTCAGTGAGCGGAACAGCGGCGGAGATAGGTATCTGCAACAGCAGCTTCAAGTTTTGAATGAGGAGTTTCCGACGATGCTCAAATATGCAACAAGTGTTTGGGCAAGCTTCATCGATGCAATCGCTATCCTAATGCAGTTCCAGTGGCAGTGGTAAGTTGCAGCAGTAGTTGTGCTTTTGTTGAGGCAACTCTTACGGTGTTCGGTGCAGCCCATCTCGACGGCGCATTTCCATGGTGGAAATGATGGAAAATCAGCAAAGTAAGGTTTCACATAAGAAGGTGAAAAGGCAAAATGGTAGAGAGAAAGATGATTGTTTGTTGCTGTGGTGTTGTTCCCGTAAAGAAAGAAACAAAGACGGAGAGAGAGAGAGAGAGAGAGTAGACTGGTGGGTTGAAGTGTTTCCATAAAGCATCTACGAGTGAGAGTTGGGCAGGTTGTTGATATTTTGGGTTGATTGGAAAAGAAAGCAATAAGAAAGTTGTGGGCTTTAATTTTGATTAAGATATATATATGGGCTTTTGTCAAGTTAAGAGTGGGCCATGGGTTGGGAAGTAATGTCATGAAATAAATGATTATTTTGCTAAAAACATCACATTCACGTAAATTGCTTAGCAATTTAATTAGAATAATATGGGCCAAGCATTAATTGATTCAAAGGCATGTATTGTATTTAATTAAATAACTAATTTTAATTAATCGCGCATCATGTTATAAGAATGATTTTGTCACATGCATCAATTTATACATCATGTTATATGTTGCATTTTATTAATTCAAGATAATTAATTATAGGGCGCGCAAGGACTTAATTGGTTAATGTAATCAATTAAATTGTCATCACCAATCAAATGACGCCACGTGGAAATTAAACAATTGAAATATCCAAATTATATTATTTATTTATATTTTAAGAATTTTAATTCCTAAATTAAATAAATAAATTGATATTCAATATGTGGAAAAATCTCGACCAATAGAAATGCGACACATGACGAGCTCACACAAGAAATGGCCACATTGTTGTAGAGAATCACAAAGGGGATAAGGCACCAATGAAATTGTCCCACCTAAGCCCTAAAACAAGCACCAATGATATTGCGCCATGTAAGCCCTAAATGCCCCCTCATTTTCCTATAAATAGAGGCCTTGGCCAAGGAAAATGGACACAACTTCAAGAGCTCAAGTTTGGAGAAGGATTCATCGGAGAAAGCTCTCTTCAATCCTCAAGGCATTCAAGTGAAGATTCAAGACGTTCTTTGTGTTCTTCGCCAAAATCATCCCAAATTCGACGTTTGATCTGGAATCAAGGTGTTCGACCCTCCGATCGGCGTTATCAAATCCAAATCTTCAAGTTGTTCTTGAAGATTCAAGAAGTTCTTCGTCAAGATCAACTCAAATCCATTGTTCAATCCGGAATCAAGGTTCTCAACCCTCTGAATTGACGTTATCAACCCAAATCTTCAAGTTGTTCTTACAAGATTCAAGAAGTTCTTCGTCAAGATCAACTCAAATCCATTGTTCAATCCGGAATCAAGGTTCTCAACCCTCCAAATTGACGTTATCAACCCAAATCTTCAAGTTGTTCTTACAAGATTCAAGAAGTTCTTCGTCAAGATCAACTCAAATACATTGTTCAATCTGGAATCAAAGTTCTCGACCCTCTGAATTGACGTTATCAACCTAAATCTTCAAGACATTCTTACAAGATTCAGCTCGTTCCTCAAAGAGACGACACAATCTTCATCAAGATCATCTCAAATCCACAGTTTGATCCAGAGTCAAGGTTTCGACCATCCGAATCAATGCCATAAACTCGTAAACATCGAGTTCCTGAAGATCGAAGAGGCAAATCTACCTTGAAGATCTTGAAGAACACGAAGAACAAATCTTGAAGAGAAGAATCAGAAGACTTAGATAGAGAATCGAACCACAAATTGTAATTTCAATCCAAAATCTTTTCTTTGTACGATTTTCCGGTGTTTATTAATTTAAATACACAGAATTTGTGTTACAAATTCTGGCACGCCCAGTGGAACCTTCTCTACTTCTCATCTCTTCTCTTCATCAAGTTTCAAATTCAAAGATGTCTAAAATCTCGATCACTCCTGAATCCACTATGAAAAGTGTTGGAGTGACTGCACGAAACATGAAAAAACAAACACTAGAAGCTTTGAAGATGGCTACCATTAAGGAAGAAGAGCTTTATATTGCCAACATCAAAGGAAACAACAAACAACTGGAAAGTGACTTTCCGTCACAAGCAAGCTACTCACTCGAGGAAGCTGTCATGATGGTGATTGACTCCACTGTAGAAGATCAACTTGCCAACCTAACTAAGCTCGTTGAAGAAATGCAAAAGCACATACAAAATCAAGATGCGGAAATCTCAAGACTCCGGAAGGATAAGGGAGAAACAAGTCATGCAAATAGCAAAGAGAATGATGATAATGGCGATGAGGCATCCTCAAAACAGCAGACGGATGAAGATGGAAGAGCTGCAACTAAAGGGATCCAAGTCTCATCCGATGGTTTCATTCAACTTGATCAGCTAAGGGAGTTCATCGAAGGGACTATCAAAAGCAAATTTGACGGAGGCTCCAAGTCATCTTCGACTTACTCCAAGCCATATACTCAAAGGATCGATAACTTGAAGATGCTGCTAGGTTATCAACCACCAAAATTTACACAGTTTGATGGTAAGGGCAATCCCAGACAGCACGTTGCCCACTTTGTAGAGACTTGCAACAATGCCGAAACCTTTGGTGACTACCTAGTGAAGCAATTTTTCCGTTCACTCAAACAAAATGCGTTTGACTGGTACACGGACTTAGAGCCAAACTGGATCGACAGTTGGGGGCAATTGGAAAATGAATTCCTTAATCACTTCTACAGTACGAGAAGAATGGTCAGTATGGTGGAGCTCACAAACACTCGTCAATGGAGAGAAGAACCTGTCATTGACTACATCAATAGATGGAGAAATTTGTGCCTCAATTGCAAAGACCGCTTGTCTGAGACTTCTACGATTGAAATGTGCATTCAAGGAATGCAATGGGGCCTCCAATACATTTTGAAAGGAATTCAGCCGAAAACCTTTGAAGATTTGGCTACTAGAGCTCATGACATGGAGTTGAGCATGACAGCAAGTGGAGTCAAAGGACCACCAATCCAAGAACCTCATGAATTCAAGAAAAGAGAAGAATTTAAGAATGGGAGCAAATCTTTTGACATGACCTTAAATGAAGAATCTATGGCAGTGAAAGCAGTACCCGTCAAATTCTTAAGGAAGGATGCTAGAAAAAATGTTCCTCAAGAAAGAGAGCAAAAAAAATTGACTCTGAGAGAGATGCAACAAAGAGAATACCCATTTTTGGATTCAGACGTCCCTGGAATCTTTGAGGATCTGTGCAAAACTGAACTCATCAAATTACCAGAAATGAAGCGACCTGAAGAAGCAGGACGAACCGATGATCCAAAATACTGCAAGTACCATCGTTTAGTTGGACATTCAATACAAGACTGCTTCATCTTCAAAGACAAAGTTATGCAGCTGGCGCAACAAGGAAAGATATCACTTGAAGAGGGTGATGCCGCCACAAATCTCTATCCCTAAACTAAGCGAGAAGTAGGCTCCTCGATACGAGCATAAACTGTCTTCATAGCTCCTTGATACGAGCATAAACTATCTCCAATGCTCCTTGATACGAGCCTAAACTATCTTCACTGCTCCTTGATACGAGCCTAAACTGTCGTCACGATATGAGCATAAAATGTCTTCATAGCTCCTTGATATGAGCCAAAACTGTCGAAACTCTCTAAGAAATCTTCAAAGCTCCTTGATACGAGCATAAACTATCTACAACGCTCCTTGATACGAGCCTAAACTATCTTCACTGCTCCATGACGCATGAGCCTAAACTGGATGTTACTCCTGACCCGCATGAGTATAAACTGTGTACGGTAACCACCAAAAGTTAAATTTACGTGGCTAAACTGTTATTTATCCCACCAAAATGGTAAAATTTATGTGGTTAAACTGTTGATTACTCCACTTTGTCTATATAGTGGTTAAATAAATAGTCACTCCTGGCCCGCATGAGTATAAACTGTGTACGGCACCCCTTTCAAGAAAATTTTTATTTGAACTACGTTTTGACTTGATCCCTCTTATGGGTACGTAGGCAGCTTAGATATAATCTAAGTTCAGTCATGATTTGTCTTTTACTTTGGAAGTTGAAGGGTTCTGATGATGTATATCTTCAAAAAGAATGACAAGCAATTCGGAGATTCAGAAAAATCACAAAAGCAACATCATTTCATAAACATTCATACAGAACATCAACTAAAAGAACAATGACGATATGGAGAAATTGGGTGTGGCGTCAAGTAGATCCGCCTTTTATTTACCCAATTCAAGGAGCACCTTCTTAATGATTCCGCAATCACAGCTCCATCTTCAAGTATCTTCGAGTTCCATCTTCAAACTTCAAAGATGCAAGTCTCTTCCATCTTCAAGCTTCAAATATGCAAGTCAGCTCCATCTTCAAGTATCTTCGAGTTCCATCTTCAAGCTTTAAGTATGCAAGTCTCTTCCGTCTTCAAACTTCAAGCTTATCCAAGAACTGTCCGTCTTCAAACTTCAAGCTTATCCAAGCCAGCTCCATCTTCACGTCCGTCTTCAAGCTTCAAGTGCAAGTCGACTCAATCTTCAAGTCCATCTTCAAGCTTCAAGTGCAAGTCGACTCAATCTTCAAGTCCGTCTTCAAGCTTCAAGTGCAAGTCGACTCAATCTTCAAGTATGTCTTTAGGCTTCATGTATCCAAGTCAGCTACATCTTCGAGCTTCAAGTATGAAATTCGGCTCCATCTTCAAGTTCCACCTTTAAGCTTCAAGCAACTCAAGTTGAAATCTTCTCCACGTAGAAGTTGAAGTGAAGTCATGCTGACATCTTCGGCTTAATGGAATTGAAGTCTCCATGTTGAAGTCAAAATCTCCATCTCGACAAAGCTAAAATCTTCATATAGGGCTGCTTGTCATCATCCGCGATCACTAAGTATTACTTCTCGGAGATACTTGTGTCTTGAAAATAAACCATACTTGGAAACAAGAAAAGAGAGAATGAATTAAGGCATGAAATATACTTAAAAAAAAAAACCTAAAAAAAATTTCCTCGAATCCTTCGGCGCAAATTTGGAGCGTCTCAATCGAATTCACGGGCAAGTTCAATCAAATATAAATCCCTGCAAAAAAAAAAAAAAAAAAAAAAAGAGAGAGAGAGAAAGCCTAAAATTTTTTTAAAAAAGGGAAGACCCAATATAAAAAAAAAAGGAAAAAAAAAGAAAGAAAGTGAAGCCCAAATTTTCGTTTAGCCCAAATCCATGGCCCAATTTCTTTAAACCTAGATCAAATAATAGTTTCTCCCCCCATCTAGGTCTTCATTTTTTTTAAAAAAAAACTGCAGAATAACTTCAATCTCCTTCATCTTCTCGCCCACTTCAAAAAGGGATTTCTCTCGCTCTTCCTCGCACAAATGGCTTCCGTCAACGCTATCATTCCCGCTTCCGTTCTTCCTCCTTCAAGAATCGACGAATGAAGAATAGCAGAGCAAGCCAGTTGCGACAAGGGTAGACATTCGAGCAGAAGCAGGGTGAGTTTCACGAACACACGACGCGTTGTGCTGCTGGTAGCGGTGGCCGTTGCCAGAGCACGAGTACTTCATGGGGAGAGTGACCAGACTGTCGTCCTGGAGAGGGGCGACGTTGGATATGTTGTTAAGGATTTGGACGCGCTGTTTCCAGTCGAGCTGGTGAGGTTTCTTCAGCCATTGGGAGAGGGAGCATTGCTCGGCATACTCGTAGACGAGGTAAGTGGTGCCATGGTGCAGGCAGTAGCCGGAGAGATGGACGACGCGAGTACCGCAAAGCGTCGATCTCCGACAAGATGCTCCCTTTTATCACCTTCACCGTCGCTTCGTCTCCGTTGAACCGGCCGCGGTACACCGTAGATGACCCATCCAATCTGTGGGATTCTGCAAATGAATTCACCACCTTGATCTTCGACAGCTTGTTGGGAGCGCTGCCAGTCACCTTCGCCACATGCAGCAATGCAAGCTACCGCGGCTCGTGTCTGCTCCAACCCTTTCTCACACTCTCGCTGTCTCGCATTTTCCCTGCTGAACTGAGACTCGAATCATCCACCTTCAATGCCCTCAAAATCGCTTCTCTCAGCATCAAACTGTGACGTGAATAGCATGACAATGTCGAACTATAGTGACTTCTCTTGCAACAGCAGGGTAGCAAACAAATATGTGTCGCAGAGAATGTACTAACTAGGTGGCTCTGAATAAAGCAAGACCGAATGCGAGCTGTTTGAATACAAATACAAAGCACATACGTTGCGGAAATTATACTAAAAAGTCATTGAACCTGCAGGTGCTCTCAAATAAAAAGGGAACAAATCAAAAAGAAATAAAGTGGTGCTGTTTTCAGAAAATTTTCAGAAAATATAAATGGAGTGCCGGTACCCTAAAGACCGTTCACAGAGAGGTCTTGCACAAAGAGGAATATCAAACAAAAGGACGTCTGCTGATCTCTGTTTTCTTCTAAGGATTAATGTGCTATGGAGATTAAAACTAAAAAAAGAAGAGTTCTGTACCATTTTTTTTCAAATACATATTGCAAAGATAAAGGGGAACGAGAAAAGAAAATAAAAAAGAAAAACACTCCCACCACATTCAAGCTCAAACCACAAATCATCAAAAAAAAGGATAGAAAACCAGGTAGAGAAGAAAACTCACCTAACTGCCTTGGCTTTCAAAAACCTTTGGGGCAGTGCAAATCTCGATCGTTCGACGCTCACCATAAAGAATTGACGTTGTTTGCCTGCCTCCTCCCCTTTCTGAACAATGAAGCTGAAATAAGAAAAGGAGTTCAGATTAAGATCATGTGAGCAACATTGCTACAAATGAAAGAGAAAAAAAAAAAAACTAGTGATTCGGGATATCTGTTGGAGCTCGCCACTACTTTCACCGAGATCGCATCTTCAAAGCAGTGAAATCCAGCTGGGAAAAGGGGAACGACGCACCACGTAGCAGCAACCTTCCCCCTTAGCAGAACCGCAATAAAAAAACGAAACAAGAAGAGAGAGAGATAAAGAAACGCCGGTGAAAGTCGAACGAAGTAATGCCAAAAGATAGAGACCTCCGACAAAGAAGAAATGGAGAGGAGTTTTGAAAAAAAAATAATAAGTTGCTGGTTTTCATCCCAAAGTACGGAGTATTTATAGGTGGAGAAAGCAAGCAAAGAGGAAACTAAAGATCGATAAATCTCCGGCAAAGAAAGCCGTGGAAAAGGAAAGAAAAAAAAATGGAAACAAAACTTTGAGCTCAACTGCGTGTTTCTCGATAATGAAAGTGGGTTGTATTGCTTTATTTATAGAGCAAAATAAACAATGGATAAGTATGAGAGGTACCAATGCTAGCTGTTAGCATTAACAATACAAAAAAAAAGTGTTTCTGCAGCAGCTTGTACGCAGAGAATTAATGAGGAGGTCCAGGGCTGGTTCAAAACAAGATATGCATGCATAGGGTGCTGTTGTAGTACAGCCAGTTCCAAAAAAAAAAAAAAAAACTTGCTACAGTCAGCGACATTTCAGGGAGCAACAACCAAAATTTGTTGTTCCGTAAGAATTAAATACTTGTTGTACCTTCTTTGGACTCATGCAGCAAAAGAGACACGTCTCTTATGAAAAATAAACTTATTGGGCCACCAAAAGAAAATTGGAAAATACATATTTTGGGCCATACAATAAATAAAGAGGGTTTTAGCTATTGAAGAAATGTTTTGGGCCCAATTTTCAATGAATTAATTTCGGCCCATTAACTCAAGGCATTTCCTAAATGTCTAGTGGATCGAAGCAATATCATGATTGGGCATTTAACATGCTCAATTAAAAAAAAAGCCCATTTTCTTCTATATTTCAAATTAAAAAAAGGCTCCTAGATACGAGTATAAACTATCTAGCGAATTTTAATTGAAGTGAATAACTCCTAGATACGAGTATAAACTATCTAGCAAATTTTTATTGAAGTGAAGAACTCCTTGAAACGAGTATAAACTTTCTAAAATAAATTCAAGATCAAGAACTCCTTGAAATGAGTATAAACTTTCTAAAATAAATTCAAGATCAAGAACTCCTTGAAATGAGTATAAACTTTCTAAAATAAATTCAAAGATCAAGAACTCCTAGATACGAGTATAAACTATCTAATAAATTTTAAATCGAAATGAAGAACTCCTAGATACGAGTATAAACTATCTAATAAATTTTAAATCGAAATGAGGAACTCCTAGATATGAGTTAAAACTATCCAACAAAAAAATTCAAAATATGAGACTCGTCCACCTTTAAGGCAACTTGCTCATGAACTCGTCTCATGGGGGCATTTGTAATCAATTAAATTGTCATCACCAATCAAATGACGCCACGTGGAAATTAAACAATTGAAATATCCAAATTATATTATTTATTTATATTTTAAGAATTTTAATTCCTAAATTAAATAAATAAATTGATATTCAATATGTGGAAAAATCTCGACCAATAGAAGTGCGACACATGATGAGCTCACATAAGAAATGGCCACATTGTTGTAGAGAATCACAAAGGGGATAAGGCACCAATGAAATTGTGCCACCTAAGCCCTAAAACAAGCACCAATGATATTGCGCCACGTAAGCCCTAAATGCCCCCTCATTTTCCTATAAATATAAGCCTTGGCCAAGGAAAATGGACACAACTTCAAGAGCTCAAATTTGGAGAAGGATTCATCGGAGAAAGCTCTCTTCAATCCTCAAGGCATTCAAGTGAAGATTCAAGACGTTCTTTGTGTTCTTCGCCAAAATCATCCCAAATTCGACGTTTGATCTGGAATCAAGGTGTTCGACCCTCCGATCGGCGTTATCAAATCCAAATCTTCAAGTTGTTCTTGAAGATTCAAGAAGTTCTTCGTCAAGATCAACTCAAATCCATTGTTCAATCCGGAATCAAGGTTCTCAACCCTCCGAATTGACGTTATCAACCCAAATCTTCAAGTTGTTCTTACAAGATTCAAGAAGTTCTTCGTCAAGATCAACTCAAATCCATTGTTCAATCCGGAATCAAGGTTCTCAACCCTCCAAATTGACGTTATCAACCCAAATCTTCAAGTTGTTCTTACAAGATTCAAGAAGTTCTTCGTCAAGATCAACTCAAATACATTGTTCAATCTGGAATCAAAGTTCTCGACCCTCTGAATTGACGTTATCAACCTAAATCTTCAAGACATTCTTACAAGATTCAGCTCGTTCCTCAAAGAGACGACACAATCTTCGTCAAGATCATCTCAAATCCACAGTTTGATCCGGAGTCAAGGTTTCGACCATCCGAATCAATGCCATAAACTCGTAAACATCGAGTTCCTGTGCTTATCCACCTTGAAGATCTTGAAGAACACGAAGAACAAATCTTGAAGAGAAGAATTAGAAGACTTAGATAGAGAATCGAACCACAAATTGTAATTTCAATCCAAAATCTTTTCTTTGTACGATTTTTCGGTGTTTATTAATTTAAATACACGGAATTTGTGTTACAGTTAATATCGAAGTTCAAGGTCAAGGTGGGGTTTTACGTGATCATGTCCTGATTATTCTCTCTATATTTAATTATTCAGTTATGTGATGACACAGCACAGTACAGGGCCTTCGGGCTAAATGAGACAGGGCCTACGGGCTTCATAGTATGAGCCGACGGGCTATATGGTTTGGTCTACGGACTAAACAACTTTTATTATTCTCACTTACTCGTTTAATTTTATATAGCTTGGATAATTGGACACTCCCCACTGAGTTTAAAGTACTCACCCCAAAAACTACTTATCTTTTCAGGTGTTGTCTTGAGTGATGCGTAGCGGGCAAGATGTGATGATGGTGGTCAAGTGGTCAAACATGATTAAAGATTAAATTTATTTTTGACTTTATTTTATGTAAAAAAAATGTCGAGTTATGCTTTGAAACTTCCGCTGTATTTCAAGTAAAATATTTTTAATAATGAAAAGTATGGATAACGTGCCTTTTTCTATTAAAGTGAAATTGGGGCGTTACATAACGTGACTTCTATAACTGAACACGTCATACTCAACTCGTCAGATAAATTGATGATGTTTAATATCATTAAAACTAAAACGCGGTGTTGTAATTTAACATGTTTAAATGTGGGGTCTAATTTATGAAAAAAATGAAATTTTGGTTAATTCTTTGACAATTAACCCTAAAAATAACGTAACAAAAAATATAAGATGAATACTTCGACAATAAACTGAGATTTATGGGCATGTAATAAATTTTCATTTAAAGGGTTAATTATCCAATAATAATACATACTACTACTCCCTTGAGTCCCTCCGTCCTACAAATATATCTAATGTTATTAAGAAAAGTAAAATTACATAAAAGTTTCCTACTATACTCTCATTTATTCATTTAAAATAAAATATATATATATATATATATATATATATATATAATTTCACAAAAATTAAATAGTAGTATATTTAAAAATATATTACGCAACTAATAAGAAAGTGGATTATAATTAGACTCTATTTTTAGACGGAGAATATAATTGATGAATGAGGAAGTCTCCCTACAGGTACAATAGGTCAAGATTCAGATTTAAATGCAATGAAACACCAATAAAATTATAAATCTGTCATCAAATAGAGTTTGAATCCGGATTTCAGTTCATTTTATAAACTAATATATCACTCGTGCGATGCACAATGAATAATATTAAAAATGATTTGTGCATAATAATAAATATATGAATTAATTATATCGACTAAATTATGAATTACTTATGTATTTTTCGATAGAATATGTGTCAATAACCTCATTCAACCTTATAAAGGAAAAGGTCATAGATTTATATAGGATGGATTGTTATGAAATTTTCATCTTTTTAAATGAATTGTATATGGTATTACATGTAATTTCATGAACTCAATTTTAGATAAACAAAACACCATGGACCTGAGGATTGCATGTCCATATTTAGATCTTCACAAATCTATAAAAAAAAAAAAAGAAATGTGAAATTATATAAAGTTATATATTTTTTAATAAAACACTCAAGTACATTGTCTTTAAAGACTTAAACTTATTAAAAGATATTAGATGTGGATCTTGAATTTTTTAATATATTAATTAACATAATAAAGAATATTTTAAATTAATATGTTTAAAATATTACCTTAATCAAACTTTTTAATATATTTAATTCAAATTTTAAATTTTACTATATTTAAATTCTATAAATTTAAATATATTTAATATTAAATTGACAAGATAAAATATCAAATATTACACTTGATCTCTACTAAAAGGCCAAGAAAGATGGAAAGATAGTAGTTAGGCATTACCGCATTACGGTTTATAGTTTGTTTATGCACGACAATATTCGTTAGTTTTTCGATGTGGGATAAACTTTGTTGAAAAATTAAAATATGCAATGTTAACTATTTAAAATATATTTAAATTTGATAACTTAAATTTATTCACTTCAAATTTTTAAAAATATTTAACATTAAATGGATAAAAATTAGTTAATACATTTAATTCAAAATTTTGAATATATTAAATTTAAAATTTGGCATGCGGATCTTAATTTTTTTAATATATTTAATTAACTTAAGAAGTAAAATTTTAACATAATATATTTAAAATATTTTATTCCAATCTGTTAATATATTTAATACAACATTTTAATCTTAAAATGTTTAAATTATATAAATTTAAAATATATTTAATATTAAATTGATAAAATCAAATATCAATTTAGATACAACTTTTAAAACGTTGCAATCATAACTCAATCTTTTGATTTGCAGTAGAACCAACACTCTCTTTTTTTTTACGATTAAAATTATGATTTATAAAAAAAAAAGCATGTGCAGAGATTAATTCAATTTTGAGTGTCAAATATGAGGTTTTTACATCGTGCACCGTTAGTTTTTCAATCGCCGAATGTTTTTGGGGTGCTAAATTTTGCTACAAAAAAAGTGGTGTTGTTATTACAACGATTTGAAAGACGTGTTTAAATTACAAATTCGTTCAAAAATAGTGAATGTTTAGAGAATTAACTCTATGATTAAAGTTTATAACTTAAATATGTTACCTTGATTTTTTTTAAAAACGTTTCAAATTAAATTAATAATATCAACTAATACAATTAAGGGTGTAGCTATTTACACCACTATTTTTTCAATATACACCATATTTACTACATACACCACTACTATAAAATTTTTTTTCAGTATATTATTACTTTAAACACCACAATTTTTTCCACTTTCACCCCTAATTGATAAACAAAGAAAAAATGAAAGATTAAATTCTATGGCTCGTACTCACAGCCAAATTGTTAAATTAACGCAACACCTATGGCTTCTTCAGAATCCCATCGTTGCTGTCATCACTGCCGCTACATCTCATTCTTAAAAATCTCCATTCTTTCTCACCCTAAATGCTGACACATACACCAATTAGTTCTTTTTTTTTTTTTTTGTGAAGGACGCAGTAGTGTGGGATTCAAAAATATTTTTGCGAACTTATCATCTATGAAAATTTCGAATATGTTTTTTCGTCCAAACGTAGTACATTCGAAAAAATATTTTGGAGATTTTATGATGAGCATCAGACTGAATTTTTCGAACGACCCATTTTGTTCCTCAAGCTATGTTGATTCACATTTTTAGGTGGTGTGGCGGCAACGATGTAAAAGAGAGACGAAGAGGGGAGGGACGGGGGAGGAAATATAGATAAGATATTTTCAACATTTGATTTTATGATTAAAGCGGATTAAATGACGGTAATCAAAGTAAAGCAACAGACGAAGAATGATGAAGCCTCGACAAGCAATGAAGAAGATCAAAGCTTGAAGAAAAATGCATGCATAATGAAATGTGCATGGACGTGAATTGCATGGAATATTTCGTCCATGTTGGGCAGCTTATGAAGTAATTTAATTCAGCCCATGAAGTTCAAATATTCAGCTCATGTTTGAATTATTTAGAGCCCAAATTGAAGACCAAAAGTGCTGGGTTTAATTTATCCATAGTTAGGATTTTTATTATTTAATTTTTGGTCTTTTTTTAAACCTACCTTTTTAGAGTCCTATTAGAGTTAGGAAAGCTTTATTTTTATCATTTTTAGACCTAGCAATTCTAAAGTCCTATCAAAGGTTCTTTCGAGTTCTTCAAGATCACGAGGGAATCACTGCCAATCGAGGAGTATTATCATCGCGTTCGTGGATTTCATTTCTATGGGTTCGACGAGATACGAATCACAACTTCACGCCATCACCGTTCTTCATCAACAATCTGCTGCACACCATCTTCATCAACAGTCGTTCATCATCATTCAATACATTGTCATCTTCACGTGTTCATCATCATATTCATCACGTAAGAACATCCTTATTTATCTCTATAAACCCTAGCCATATTCCAGCCATAATCGCTTCATGTAAATCTACCTTACCCGAGACATATACATATATTTGGTATTTGTGTTTTGCATAGGTTGGTTATAATCTAAGTATCCTAGGAGTCTATTAGATCGAGTTTATACAACATATTAATATCGAGATAATTCAGTATATTATCGAGTCTTTATAGTTTGTTATTTCCGCACTTTGATAATTATTGAGTTTAGTATAATTGTTGGTATTGAATCCTTACGAGTTGTCGTGTGTTACATTCCTTTGCGTAATTTGTTGTGTTGTGATCTTAAACCCTAGAGCTCACATCAAAGAAGGTTTTGGATTGCAAATCTGGGAATTAAATTTCTTTGAGTTACATAATTTAATTTTTAATTGGTAAGGATATTTAAGTTATTAATTTTTTATTTTTTAATTAATTTTAATAGTGGTGTATAATGAAAAATTGGTGGTGTATTTAGAAACACCCTACAATTAATTCAAACTTTTAAATATATTTCTTTTAAAATTTTGGGTTTAAATCAAATATCAAAATATTATAAGTGATCCCAACTAAAAGACCGAGAGAGTTGGAACGATTATTTTTAGACCTTATAATTTATAGTTTGTTTATGCACAACAATGTGTTAGTTCTTTCATTAGGGATAAATTTTGCTTCAACAATTATAACACATAAGATCAATTAATATATTTAATTTGAAACTTTAGAGATATTTAATTTAAAATTTTGGATGTAGATCTTGATTTTTTTTTTAAAAATATTTAGTTAGCTTCAAAATATATTTAAAATATTTTATTGCACTTTTTAATATATTTAATTCTAAATTTTAATTTTGAAATATTTAAATATGTGAATTTAAATTATATTTAATATTAAACTGATAAAATCAATTATCAAAATTTTACACTTGATCTCAGCTAAAATGGCGAAAATGGTGGAAAGATCATTGTTGGGGATGGCAATTTATAGCTTGTTCATTCACAACAATATTTGTTAGTTATTCAATTTGGGGATAAATTTTATTTCAAAAATTAAAATATATAAGTTTAAAGTATTTAAAATATATTTAAATTTGATAAGTTAAATATGTTAACTTCAAACTTGAAAAATATTTAACATTGAATTGACAATATCAATTTATACTTCTAATTTGAAAATTTAAATATATTTCAAAAATTAAAAGTACTTTAAATTTAATATATAGTATAGATGAATTGATTAATTGATTTGTGTGCGTGTAATCTAATATTGATTTTTAAAAATTCATAATTAATTCAAAATATTAATTTAAATACTTTAATATGAAACCGATAATTCAGACACTATATTTGTTCTCAAATCTCAAGTAAAAGACTAATAAATGTATGAGGTGTGAGAATTTCATTATTTACCCTTAGAATTTATAGTATGTTCAGGTGGAATTATTATCTTTGAGATCCGATGTGGGATGATTGTCCTATACAAAATTTGGCTACTTTCTACTTATTTAAACTCTAGGAGGATTTGAAATTTTACAATTGTTTTACTATTACTAATTGAATTAATTTGTGGTGCATCAAAGGCAATTAATAAGGTTATAAAGTGAAAATATTAACATCATTATATTGTTGAAGAATGTGTAATAGCCTGCAAACTTACATATGGGAGGTAAACCACACTTGACAAGCCAAGTGTGACAGACTCACACCTAGTGGTGTTGGTGGTGGGTCGAACTTGAGACCTTTGACCTCAAGAAATACTACTCCATCACTAAGCCATCCCAAGGGGACAGTTGGTGTCTCTTTTAATTTAGTAGAAATGAGGGGTCAATGATTTGAATATCTCACAAATTATTCTCCACTTCTACTACTACTACTACTATTATTATTATTAGTACTACTACTGCTGCTGCTGCTGCTACTACTACTACTACTACTATTAGTATTAGTATTAGTATTAGTATTACTATTACTATTACTATTACTATTACTATTATTATTATTATTATTATTATTTCAGATTAATTTTTACAAAATATATTATTAATAATTATTTAATGTTTGTTGGTATTTGAGGTAGGATACATTTAGTTTTAAAATTTGAAATACATAAGATTTAATTGATTAAAATATATTTAAAATCACAAACAAAAATATATTTTTAATTTAAAAAAAATGCTATACTCATCCTCAAGCGAAAGACCAATCATTATGTGAGAATTTCATCGTTGACCATTAGAATTATAGTATATTAAAGCAAATTCTCTTTAAAAATCGACGTGAGATAATTGTCATTTCTGTTTTATTGTGTAAATGGACGCAAAAATGAGAGTTACTATTTAAAGTATACTTATTTGCTTATATATATTATTTTATAAAATATTGATTTGATTTTTTTTTTTTTGTAAATATTTGGGAGATTACATATTATTATTATTATTATTATTATTATTATTATTATGATGATGATGATGATGATGATGATGATGATGGAATGATATTATATTTTATGTTAGTATGTTACATTTTATTTGATTTATTTTACATTTTTTTATTAGAATTTAGAATAACATCACATTTTCTCTTTGAGAGGTGGTTTAGGTGGGAATTTTTTATTTCTATTTAAAGTATACTATCTTATTTTGAGATATAGTAAGATAAGATTTTGACATGTAAGATAATTTAAAATAAACTGGAACCGCTCGATGACCGTGACGATTCAAACACACCCTACAACCCGATCCACCAACATTGTTGGGTGTGTATAATTGGAGTGAGATCATGTCACTAGAACTGTTTTAACTTAGATTTGAGCAAATAGAAATTAATTTGGTTACCATTAGCACGTAGTTTAATTGATATGTCTATTTTAGATTGAGAGACCCAATCAAAATCCACCTTCCCCCAATTAAAAATAAAAAAAAATAAAAAATAATAATAATAATAATAATTTCGTTGCTGCAAGTTGACAAATTAATCAATGAATTAAAAGTTCAATTCTTGGATTTTAATTTTAACTAGAAATTTCTCCCGTGCGATGCACGGATCATTATATATTCAGAATAAATAATATACATCATATATAAAAATGAATAATTTTAAAATTTATGAGTTTGTTTAAATAATAAAAAACACTCTATACGACAATGTAAAAAAATATACATTAGTGAAATTATGTACAACTATAACATTAAAATTGTACTATAAAATTATATGGATTTTAATTAAATTTTGATAGATATGCTTACGTAAAATCTATATATTGAAAAAACACCAATACTAATTTTATTATTTTGTAAAAAATAGTTAGGAAATAACGTCATCAATTGTGATGAAGAAATGAGCATACGTTGAATCGTAACAATATAATATAACTATTAAAGGGGGTCAGTAGACCTTGACCGAGGCCTTTTTTTTGGAATAAGGATCAACATTTCTCAGTGTGGATATATGAACGATGTTTATATGCATATACATATCTTTAGTATATATATATATATATGTGTGTGTGTGTGTGTGTGTTATAAATAAAGTGAAAAATATTTGTAATATGTGTACATATATCATTGGCGTCTAAAAAATATTTATATAGACAAATTTATAAAATAAAATTAACATTATTGTTTAATACAACGAATTATTTAATATCATTTTCAAATAAAATAATGATTTAAAGATTAAAAATGTAAACTTTGGCCAAAATAAATTAATTGAGCATTTTAGTATTTAGCTGCATTAAAACTATTAAAAATAGTTACCCAAAATATTTCGAGTAATATATATTACTAATTGATGAATATTTGCTCTACAATTATGACCTCAAAATGCATAAAATTTAGTCATACAGTCTACAAAACTCAGAGAAAGTAACGGAAAATTACAATACATCAAATAAATAAATTACAAAAAGAATAAAATTTTAGATGGAGTCAATTGGGGTGGCTTGATCTTCTTCATCTTTCTCACCTTTTCTCTATCAACACGACAACACCAAATAATATTAACATCAACAACAACACAACAATCAAAATGATATTAAAAAAATTTCAAAATAGATTTCTCCTCATTTCCAGAAACAGTAATGCAAGACAATTTCCTAAAAAAAATAACAAATAATAACAAAAATAATCAGACTGTGCTAATATATATATATATATATGGTGTAAAAAAATTTCATCTTTGTTCCAAAATTGAACATATAATTTCATACATCTTTTTGGCGTGAAAAACATATCCGTGACTGAATAAATTCCAAAATATAATAAGACGGCACAAGTTAATATTTTTCCATCTAGTGAACAAAGAAATGTAATAGTGATATTTGAATATATATATATATATTAAGCATAATGGAGAAAAAGAAAATAAAGTAGTAGTACATAAAAACCAATATTGTTTTCATTACCGAATAGTGGATCAAAGTCATTGTTATCGAGCATGACAAAATTGCTGTAGACTATTATCCTTTATATAAAGATAGATTGTGTTCTTAATTCACAATAGTGATGGTTAATAGTGCTTGCTAGATTTACGCTCATAATTAATTACATGTCTTGAAACAAATTATATATATACATATAAATTATAGATTGATGGCTTGAGTCAAGTTTTTTCAAATATACATTATTAATATAATGACAAAATTATCCTTATAAAATGAGCGGGAAAAAGTTTTGTTTTAGAGTGTGTTATAATATATATATATATATATACACACACACACACTAGAGTTCAAATGAGAACCAAATTCTCATGTAGGAACTAAGAACAAATCTAAATCACCCATTCATTTATTTTTCATGGTCTAGATTGATCACAAAAAAATGGGGTGAAAATTGCAAATTTTGTATAATTGTGTTAAGTTGAGGATATGTTAGTAATTGAACAATTATCTAGATTATCATATCCCTTATTTCATGGCATTTCCATTTTTCTTTTTTCTTTTAATTCTAGGTCCTTTTTTTTTGGTTATTGGGCTACTTTATTTTTGGTAAATTTTCTTATTCTCTTACATCCAATGGCTCATCGGAAGTAATTTTTCGGCACCAGTCTCGGTTTCACGAATTAAATGAGAAGAATGATTAATATAGCTCGATAAATGGTTTGATTAAATTTAGGTGGGATGTTTATGCAATTGTTGTATGATTGCCATTGCTGCGCCAAACGTTGATAGTTAATTTTAATTTTTGCTATCATGCTATCCGATCCCTTTCAAAATACAACAAATTTATTATCGCCTCTCCTAATATTTTATAACATATTAAAAATAGTTTGCTATCAGTTAATACTAGAAATGTTAATGTCAACTTTAACATTTGCTAATATTAATAATAAATTTCATGTCTTCAGCACATTTGGACAAATGTCCCACAGTTCAAGCAATGGCTAAGAATAAAAAAACTTGTTAAATCAAGGAATTATACAAATGAAAAACTTCATCGTTGACATATAACCAAAAAAGTAAATTAGCAACAAGGTTTTATTGATATGATTTTCTGCCATATTTTTACCCTGTTGTATTTTAAATGCAAAACTAAAAATAATTTTGCTAACGATAATATTAAATTTTGCTAACGATACAATTAAATTTTGCTATCCCTTTCAAAATAGAACACAATACAATAAATTTGTTATCGCCCCTCCTAATATTCTATAACATATTAAAAATAATTTGCTAACAGTTAATACTAGAAACGCTAATGACAACTATAACATTTGCTAATATTAAAAATAAGTTTCATGTTTTCAACACTTTTGGACAAATGTCCCACAATTCAAGCAATAGTTAAAAATAAAAAAACTTGTTAAATCAAGGAATTATACAAATGAAAAATTTCATCGTTGACACATAACAAAAAAAAGTAAATTAACATCAAGGTAATTTTATTGATAAGATTTTCTGCCATTTTTTTCTCTGTTGTGTTTTAAATGCAAAATTAAAAACAAATTTGCTAATGATAATATGAAATTTTGCTAACAATACCATTAAATTTTGCTATCCCTTTCAAAATAGAACACAATACAACAAATTTGTTATCGCCCCTCCTAATATTCTATAATATATTAAAAATGATTTGCTAACAGTTAATACTAGAAATGCTAATAGTAACTTTAACATTTGCTAATATTAAAAATAAGTTTCATGTTTTCAGCACTTTTGGACAAATGCCCCACAGTTAAAGCAATATCTAGGAATAAAAAAACTTATTAAATCAAGGAATTATATAAATGAAAAGTTTCATCATTGACAAATAACCAAAAAAGTAAATTAACAACAATGTTTTATTGATATGATTTTCTGCCATATTTTTCCCCTGTTGTATTTTTAAATGCAAAACTAAAAAAATAAATTTGTTAATGTTAATATAAAATTTTGCTAACGATACCATTAAATTTTGCTATACCTTTCAAAATAGAATACCATACAATAAATTGGTTATCGCCCCTTCTAATATTCTATAACATATTAAAAATGATTTGCTAACAGTTAATACTAGAAACGCTAATCACAACTTTAACATTTGCTAATATTAAAAATAAATTTCATGTCTTCAGCACTTTTGGACAAATGTTCCATTGTTCAAGCAATAACTAAGAATAAAAAAATTTGTTAAATCAAGGAATTATACGAATGAAAAACTTCATCATTGACACATAACCAATAAAGTAAATTAACACCGATATTTTATTGATATGATTTTCTGCCATATTTTTCCTCTGTTGTGTTATAAATACAAAACTAAAAATAAATTTGCTAACGATAATATTAAATTTAGCTAATGATGCCATTAAATTTTGCTATTTACCTTTTTCTACACTTATTTGCTAGAGTACACGATATCCAAGTTTTTTTTGCTTCATCTCATTTTTCTGAATACATCTGCGACAAGTATATATTTACATTTTCTTTGACCCTCAATAAACAACAACTATATATATAAAAATTAATTATGCAGATTGAGCATCATTGATTCATCACTTAATTATCCAGTTGTTGTATAAGTTGCCTCGTAGATCAATTTATGTGTAGAAAATTCAAATATATTTGCTTCTCGAGCTCCTCCACCTGTTCCATAAAGCAATCTTCCTGCATTTGGAAATCCCTAACCACCCGCTCCACTGCCCCCTTCTTCCCTCTTCTCACACATGTCTCCGCCGCTGATTTACTATGCTCCATCTCCTCCCATAATCTCTCCACCAGTCGCCTCATCAATAATGTTTGTATCATTTCATCTCTTTGTCATAATATCTCGTGCAAAATCGTCGCTATCTGAATCATTATTTAAAATATATCTCGCACGTCTTTGTTCACTTGGCTCTTCAGTGCATTTCTTAGACGTGCATACACACCTAGTGAAGCAAAAAATTAGTCTTCTATCTCAGTATATGTTAAGTTAATCACACCGCAATCACCGACATACAATACACAAAACATACTTGCTAACAAGAATGAAAATATATGCTAATCCATGCATAATTATTTGCTAATAATCACAATTGATACGATACCTCCAAATATTGGTAAACATAGTATAAATGATTTGCTAACAACCCATATTTTAAATGCTAGCAATATGTTTAACATTTGCTAACTTGAGAATTAAGAGTTAAGCAAACAACTTAGCATAATTTCAATCATCCCTCATTTGCTAACATTTTATATGTTAAATGCTACTGACACCGTTAGCATTTGCTAAATTGAAAAAAGACACTTCTAAATATGCAAATAACCATACATCATGTGTAGCATCCCAAAACGAACAAATTACAGTTTAATATTTTCTGCTAAAATTGTCCACCACATATGCAATAAATAAGGTTATTATTTTCAAATTAATATGCTTTCACACCACAATTACCGACATATTATACACAAAATGTATTTGCTAACAATAATGTTAATAAATGTAAGTCCGTGCATAATTATTTACTAATAATCACAATTGAAATCATCCCTCCAAATATTGACTAACATAGTAGAAGTGATTTGCTAACAACTCATATTTTAAATGCTAGAGATATATTTAATATTTGCTAACTTGAGAACTAAGAGTTAAGCAAACAACTACGCATAATTGCAATCATCCCAGATTTGCTAACAGATTGTATGTTAAATGCTACTGACTACGTTATAATTTGCTAAATTGGAAAACACACTTCTAAATATGCAAATAACCTTACATCATGTGTAGCCTGCCAAAATGAACCAATTGCAGCTGAATATTTTCTGCTAAAATTGTCCACCATATATGCGAAAAATAAGGTTGTTATTTGCTAGTTAACATGCTTTCACACCACAATCACATACGGTACACAAAACATGCTTGCTAACAATAATGTTAATATATGCTAATCCGTGGACAATTATTTGCTAATAATCACAATTGCTATCATCCATCAAAATATTGACTAACATATTAGAAATCATGTGCTAAACGCCCATATTTTATATGCTACATATATATTTAGCATTTTCTAACTTGAGAATTAAGAGCTAAGCAAACAACTACGCATAATTGCAATCAACCCTCATTTTCTATCAGTTTTGTATGTTAAATACTATTGACAACATTAGCATTTGCTAAATTGAGAAATACCATTCTAATTATGCAAATAACCATACATTAGGTGTAGCCTTCCGAAATAAACCAATTGCAGCTAAATAATTTCTGCTAAATTTTGTTCACCATATATGCAAAAAATAAGGTTATTATTTGCTAATTAATATGACTCCACACCGTAAGCACCGAAATACAGTACACAAAACATACTTTGCTAAGAAGAATGATAATATATGCTAATATGTGCATAATTATTTGCTAATACGCATGACAATCATCCCTCATTTGCTAACAGTTTGTATGTTAAATGCTACTGACAATGTTAGCATTTGCTAAATTGCAAAACACACTTCTAAATATGCAAATAAACAGATCATTTGTAGCCTTCCAAATCAGCCAATTGCAACTATTTGTACAACACAAGCACCACCATACATAATTCAAAACATAAATCCTACCACAACCGAATTGTCAAGAAGTACGAGAAATTAACAAAATTCCTAAACCCTACTTTTATCAAAATTAAATCATACACAAAAACTAAAATATTGCAAACACAACATATAATTAGCATTTTGATTATGCAAACACTAGTAGATTAATTACCTTTTCTCACATTCAACCTTTTGAGAAGAACACATCTATCGGTCATTCTTAAATCCTCTCTGCTACGGGTTTTGATTTGCTATGTTCAAGCATATAGATGATTTTTCTCTGTTGGAGGAGACGATCGATATGTGAATGATGAAACCCCTTTCTCAGATTGTGTTTGATGAATGAATTTGCTATCCATCTTTTTGTGGTTCTCTCGATCTGGGGGAGTTGAGGAGGCGTTAGTAGGTCACCATAATCAATATATATGGTAGAGTAGTTTATCTGCTCTCTTGAAGGAATATCGTTTTTCTCTTTCTTCTCTGCCCTGTGTTTTGAGAGTCGCTGTTCTTGTTTTTTCTCTCCGCAGAGTTTGGTGGTTTCAAAATCTTTAATGGTCTTGTGTCATGATTAAGCCGATAAATATGGATGAGTGATTATGTAGATCTATTTGTCACGTTTTTACCCCTATGAAATATTGTAGAATCTGAAAAATCAATTTATTTGCAATTAGATCCCCAAATCTCCAATTGATTTTTGACCGTCTAGATCAAGTAGATGAGTGGTTGATATTAGTTCCTAATTCCTACATAGGGGGTGGGTTCTCATTTTAACCCACCCATATATATATATATATATATATATATATATATTTAGGGAAGGGATCAAATGAGAACCCTTCCCCTATGTGGGAACTAGGAACCAATCCTATCCCTTCATTGGTTCAATCTGGACGGCCCAGATTAAGTTAATGGGGTGGTGGCATAATTGTAATATTTGGCAAGTTTTATGAAGGGGAGGGCAATATAGTAATTCAGTTCTTCAACTTTCCTTCTTCAGATTTTTTCCCCTTTTCTCTTATTCTCTCGCTGATTACGTTCTTCTTCTTCTTCCCTTTTGATTTCTCATTATTTTTCAGCATCTGATTTCATCTTTTTATCGCGAAGATTCGACCCTGTGATTCGTAGAGTTCATCGGCGGCGCTGTCTTTGTATGGTGACTCCATATATGTGTTTTTTTTCAATTTATTTTAGCAGTTTGGTATGTCAATTTATTTCTCGTTTCTTCTCGTGATTTTTATTTCTCATCTTATTTTAGTTTATGTCTTCATCGTTTTGTTACGAAGATTCGATATTTTTGATTGATTTGATCTTTTTCATTCAGATCTGGGTTGTATCAATTTTTTTTCTTTGAGAAAAATATCAGTTATTTTCTAATTGTTAGGAATTCTAAGGTTTAGTATGTATGAGAACGAGAATATACAGAATATGCATTAATTTGATCTGTTTATTTGTTTTAGCATGTTAATGTATTCGTTTTAGCCTATCGTCACATATGTTTTAGCATGTTAATGTAGTCGTTTTAGCCTGTCGTCACATATGTTTTAGCATGATAACATGCTGGTTTAATGTTATTTCTACTGCACTCTGTGAAACATGTCATACAAATCATGCTTTGCTTTTTTTTTTCTTGTGTGTGTGTGTGTGTGTTTTTTGTGACTCGGCTACACAATGTTATAGACACCATGTAAATATTAGAATACTTTGGTGCTAAAATGTATGTTGCATGATGCTAGAATGGTACATATCTAATGCTAAAAATCAATTTATGTGTCTGAACATCTCTTGATGTGATTGTATTATTATTTTACCTTGTTCAGTTTATAATTTTTTGATTTTAATGTGTCAGCTTCTTTTGTTTGAAGTGACCATAGTAAGATTACTCACATGGTGATATGGAGAGTTCTACTTCACATAGCAAGACGATGATGTTTGAGCAATTCTACGGTTTACGTGCCCCTTCTGAAGTTGTTGTTCATCCACCTATTTCAGTTAAAATAAAAGGTAGCAACAGTCGTTTGATATCTATAAAGGAGGCAATAAAGAGAAAGGAGAACAAACCACTCAGAATGTGCAGCAATTGCTACAAGTTGTTAGATCATGATGCTATGAACTGTCCAGCTCGATGTTATTATAGCGATTGGACATAGTTTAATATCATGTTTTACCATTCTTGTGAATTGTTTTCAACACATTCATTTTTAAGAATATATATGATTTTTAATAAAAGTGTTTATGACATTTTCTTTGCAGTAATTATATTATTATTAAGTTTTATTAACCACAGCTACTGTTTAGAATATGATGCTAAAATAACGGTAGCATGATGTTAAATACCTTGTCAGATTCCCACTGCATATTTTGTTTATCAGAAGATTCTAAAATGAGAAACGCATGAGGCTAAAATGATTGAAATAAGAGGCTAAATTTGATATGACATTTTCCACTAGGATTCACCGTTCCCAATTAGGGTTCATTACGTTCCAATTATGGCTCATCTGATCTCAACTAGTAATTATGAGATTCCCAGTAGGGGTTCACTCTCCCCATAAAGGGTGTATTGTGTTTCATTACAATGAAATCACCGTTCCATATTTTGTTTATCAACACATGCTAAAATGAGAATCGTATGAGGCTAAAATGATCGAAGTAGGAGACTAAAATTGATGTGACATTTTCAATTAGGGTTCACCGTTCCCAATTAGGGTTTATTACATTCTGATTAGGGCTCATCTGATCCCAACTAGTAATTATGAGATTCACATTAGGGTTCACTGTCCCCAAATATGGTGTATTGCGTTTCATTCCAATGAAATTATCGTTCCATTTTTGTTTATCAACACATGCTAAAATGAGAAATGCATAAGGCTAAAATGAGCGAAATTGGAGGCTAAAATTGATGTAACATTTTCCACCAGGGTTCACCGTTCCTAATTAAGGTTTATTACGTTCCAATTAGGGTTCATCTGATCCCAATTAGTAATTATCAGATTCCCATTAGGGTTTACTGTCCTCAAATAGGTGTATTGTGTTTCATTCCAATGAAATCATTGTTCCATATTTTATTTATCAGAACATGCTAAAATGAGAAATGAATGAGGCTAAAATGAGCGAAGTATGAGGCTAAATTTGATACGACATTTTCCACTAGGGTTCACCATTCCCAATTAGGGTTTAGTACGTTCCAATTATGGCTCATTTGATCTCAATTAGTAATTATGAGATTTTCATGGGGGTTCACTGTCCCCAAATTGGGTGTATTGTGTTTCATTCCAACGAAATCATCGTTCCAACACATGCTAAAATGAGAAATTAATGAGGCTAAAATGAGTGAAGTAGGAGGCTAAATTTGTATGTTATTTTCTGCACTTAGAATTGCAACATATATTTTGCTCTCATAAACTTTATCTCGTTTTGGAAAATATTTACGCATTTTCTTTCTTAGTTGTCAGTCATCTCTTTCATTACTTCATTTTCTCATTCTTTTTTCTTTTTTATTATCAACTCGTGTTTTTCATTTTGTAGTATCTATATAGGTGTAGGTGTTTACATAAAACTGTTAGAAATATATTCATAATATCACCCGTTAAAATGTATTACACAATATGTTAAAATGTTATATAGGTCATGCTAAAATGTTGTATACAACATGCTAATATAAATCTGGGGCTGCTCTATGCGAAAATTATGCCTAAAAATGATTTTTTGTATTTTTCATCTATTTTTTTTCAAATAAACATATGCAATATGTATCTTAAATGAAAGAGTATGAAAAGAGCTTTAATTTGATATAAGATTTGCATAAATCCGACTAAAAATGAATAAATTATGATCATTTAAAGTTTTTAAGAATTTTTTTCAAAACATGATGATGTCACTTTTTTTTAAAAGTCAATTGATCGGTTCGTGGTTCCACCTGGTGACTGGTTCTCCCCAGATCCCATCTCTATATATATATATATATACACAGATATAGATTTTTTTAATTTCAATTCGTAAATAGAGTTTGTTGTAGAAGATTCTGAAGATTGGGGTTGTCCAATTCTTCTGATTCTCACGATTGGCGCTGCAAATTGGATCCTATGTTCTCGTTTGGCATCTCTACTCTTTGATTGCTGACCTCAGGTTTCAATTTTCTTTGCATTTATTTGTTTAATCTTCAGTTCTTCCACATACCTTGTCTTCAATTTTTGGATTTAGTTATATTCTGGTAGAATAGCTTTATTATTTTGCATTTCCTAAATTGCTCTTTTCTAAGGTTTTGTTTCTGCATTGTTATATGATCTCATGTAGACACTAAGTGTCAATGAAGGTTGCTTCTTGGGTTTGTAATCTGAGCTGTTTAGATTTTAGAATTGCATTCTCTAGATTATGAAGCAGAAAATTTGATATATATTTTTTGAGTTGGGGGGAGGAGCCGTAGGTCTCGAACCCCAACCCCGTCTCCCTTATATACAGGGGTCTCTACCTCTTGGTTGTTCCTGATGGGACTAGAGAGATTTAACTTTAGCTACTGTTGAGTTGTGCATTGAGCTCGTGGCATCATACATGCCATTCTACTTTCACGGCAGAGGAGTGCTGCGTGGTGGTAGCTGATAATTGTTAAATTCGGTAGCTGTGGTACCATTGAGAACTGCATTTATAGTCATAACTATTCTTTATGATGCTGGATTTGGCCTCTAGCATTCCTTCTGCATGTATGAACAGGGGAAGTTGTCACTAGATTTGGGGGCTTCACTTAGACAAGAGTACAAGCCTCCATTGCTACTCAATGGTAAAAAATCAAGTAGGGATGGGATGCTAGGTAGGTTGAGAACTTGAGATAGAGGAGGATAGAAGGTTGAGCAAAAAAAACGGATTGTGAAAAGCAGAAGCAAGAGGAAAATAACTTTTAGCAGCATCTATTGCAAGCCTCAAAACAAAATACTGCTGAAGAGCCAGGAGTCAGTTAGTGGATCACATGCGGGTGATGGAAATTACGCAATTGACACAATTACCATGTGGCGATAAATTCAGAATTAGTGAAGGAAGCCAACAATGTTTGAAAATATATTATGTCTGAGCTGTTCATTTGGGCTGATTGTTGTTTGTGTTTAGATCTTTATGATATAAATGTGCTCTTAAGACAGTAAATTTTGTAATGGAGAATCAGTAAAGCTTTTGGGGAACTGTACCTAGTCCATTTCTGCAACTTCTTTAGCAAATCATTTTAGAACATTTTGTGTTATTGAGGATAAATCGGTCACTTTCTCTGTTATATATTTGGTCATAATTTGTAGGGTAAGGCGTTGAATTTTCATGATAGGCATATAGATGCTAGTAATCTAGTCTAGGTTTGTAATCGTTCAGATTGAATCGGTGTGGCTTAGTGCATTTAAGGCGCCATATCTCTTACTATAATTTGTAGTTTGAACTTTTATCTTTTTAATTCCTTTTAGATTGATAGTGAACCAGTTGGTGGAGCGTTTGGTATATGCTGACGCATATGGCATCTTATAATGTGTGTCGTTTCTATGGAGTTCGAGTTGTACATAGTAAATTTGTGCTCCTACAACTCATTTAAGTCCTGAATTCCCTCTCAAACACAAACCGTCTTCCTGAACTCCCTTCCCTACCATCAACCTTCCCTCTACCCTCCCCGTTCCATACAACTTAGCCATATGCCATACTCAAATTGGAAGAGAAAGACAGAAATGTCTGATTTCTTGTGCAATTTCAGGTTTATAACTAAATTTTCAGCTCTCTAGTTCGTATCGCTCATATGATCTATATCATTTCCTTGTTGACATCAATTATTTCTCTTTTTAAGCTTGTACATAAAATTGATTACACACCTTTGGTTGGTAAGTATTTGGTCTTGAGGTTTGTGTTTCTGATTGTCAAGAAGACTCTATTAGTATGCTTTGACTTCACCTCATTCAATTTATTTGCCCTATTTCTATGGATGCATCTGTAACTGTGTTTTTTCTTGCCTTCTTATTACTCTCCCCCTTTTAATGTGCTACCGTATCAAATTAAATACTGGAAAATGTAGTTATACTTGCTTGTTTAATTTTTTGTTGGTTTATACCGCTGCATTGAAGAGATCGAAAGATTTAAAATCCAAGCATGAGTGAGATAATGCATTTTATTCCTATATATGTATTTTGAGTGAAACACTGACACAAAGTTGTGTGTGTTTCTAGGTTCCAGAACAACCTGCCAGATCCATCAAAGTGTATTGTTTTACCTTGCAAAAGAGACATCAATGGGTATGAACTTTTACGACTGAACTTCATTATCTACTTTGTTGCATATTGGCAGATAGTGTTAATGTTTTGGAATGCATTGCTGGCTTTTTTATTCTGCTGCTGTTTAAATAACACCACCTTGTCACTCACATCTATACCAATATAATTGTGGTCATTTTATGACTGAGGCAGTAATTCTACTTTATGAAAATCAAGGGAGTAATATCCTGGTGTACATAAGTTGGATTGTCTCTATTTTTCATGAGCCTTGTTTTGAGCTTCCTCCATTTCCTACAAAGATATGGAATGATTGATCATGCTTAATTTGTGAAAAACAAAATAATAGAGTGCTGAGCTTTGTATTTCCTCATCTTCTTACTTCATTGCTAAAAGATACAAAAAGACCAAATAAAAAAATAAAATGTTTGATTGGAGCTCTGGCGCCTGCAGCTACTGCAAATATAGTATTTCGTCATTGGAGAAAAAATGGAAGCCTGAGCTGCATGTTGAACCGGACATGGTTATGCCCATGGACTTGAATACATTGAAGTAAGCTCCTTTGGCTCAATTGGGCCACCGCGTTTTTTAAATTGTGTCAATTGAGCCATTCTACAACCGAGCCCTAATGGAGGACGTTAACTCATCTCGAAACGACGTCGTTTTCTTTAAGTTTTTACTCTAACCCATAACCCGACCCACCCCTAACCCCTAACCCGACCCACTCGTCCAAACTACACAAAATCGAATTTGGGGATTTCAAATCGCAAATTCATGAATTAGTCGGAGAAGTCGTCCGATGACGCGGAGGTCGACGAGAGCAAGTCCGGCGAGGCAATACCAGGTAATTCCTCAAATTCTTGATTAGAATCGGTGAGCTCTTCTGAGTCTTGCTCGGAATCTGTTTCTTCTTCATCTTTTCTTTCTGAGTTTGGGCTAGTTGAGAATGGGGTGGTTTGATGCCCATCTGGATGTACAGAAGTGTGGGTTGAGGTTCTGCGATGTGAATTTTTTTAGAGGAGGTGAGAAGGAGGTGTTGGGCTTTTTGGCCGTTGACTGTGACTATTGTTAGTCACAGGAGATGATGGGTGTTTTTTTTTTGGAATTAAGGAGGGATAGGGGTGTGCAATCAGATGGCGAGGAGCTGTCGGAATCTGGTGAACAGGCTTTGGGTGTGGTGTTTGATAGACTGGATTCGTAGGTCTATGTGTTAGGGCAGAAGAACGATTTAATTAAGTTGTTATTTTCTTGTTAAGTTAATTCAGTTATTTTAATATTTAGGTTAGTGGGTTGCGGGCCTTACATGGGCCGCAAGCACTTAGTATTTAAGTTTAATTTTCGTAGGGTTGGGGCATGCTTAGGCAAAGCGTCATAGAACTTTGGCAGACGAAAGTTTGAGGAACCTTAGGGTTTGGATTTCTGTTAGAAATTGAATTTACCGTTCTGTTAATTGAAGTTATTATTCCAATTCTTATTCACTCTAAAATCATCTCTATCAATTTGGTCTGACACCTGCCATTCTCATTCATGACTACTCGGGAGATGCGTGTGGAAGCTGTGGAGACCGACGTGCAGGGACTTCGTTCGGAAGTCGCTGAGATTCGCACCACCGTCGACTCTATCACGTCCGGCATGGCAGCCATGCAGAAGGAGCTGTCAAAACTAGCTGCGTTGTTCATGTCCCGTTGGCCACCCGACGGGCACCCGTCCCCCTCGATTAACACTGCGGCGTCATCTGCCACCTTGGCCACCCCCGGTGTAACGACCATTCTTATTCCTGAGGCTGCAGTCCCTGCACCTGCTCCGGCCCCCGTTGCAGCCCCTGGTCGAGTGGAACTACCTCAATTTGATGGCGCCGATCCGCGCGCTTGGTTGGCTCGAGCAGAACAATTCTTTATGATTTATCAGACGCCATTCTCGGCGAGGGTTGAACAAGCACTCGTTGTTATGGCTGGGGATGCGCTATACTGGATTCACTGGGTGCTTCGTCATTCTCCCACAATCTCATGGGCACAATTTTCATCGGAATTGCTGGTACATTTTGGCGACAATTCCTCAACCAATTTTTATGAAGCTTGAGGTGCTACTCGACGACAAACAGGAACAGTCGACGAGTATGTGTCGCAGTTTATTGCGCAGGTTACGAATTTGGAAGAGCAACACTATCTGGGGCAGTTTCTCATAGGTCTTAAACCAGAAATTCGAGTGCGAATAAGGGAGGATACCATCGCTGATGTATATGCTGCTATAAGGTGGTCTGGGCAGATCGAAAGAGAATTGTTATTTATGTCTGGTGACCACGCAGATAGCGGACAAGGTCGTTCCTTGCCAATTTCAGCAGCTGGTCCCACCTCAGGCGATCCTACAAATTTTTCGAGTCTGCGGGGAGTGGCATTGCAAGCAACCGGGGTGCAAAACCGTCCCGTGAGTTTGCCACAGTCTGCACAATCAGGGTATTCTTCCGCTAGTTCAACTTCTACTCCGCCGCGAGCACGCCAAGTGCGCCATTTGGCTCCTGCTGACACGCGTGAGCATCGTGCCAAGGGGTTGTGTTATCGGTGCAGTCAACCGTGGGGTCCATCACATGTCTGTGCTCAGGCATCTTTGAGTGTGCTACTGGCAGGCACAGAGGAGGGCCGGGAGGACAGTAGGATCGAGTCGGGAGAGCTGGACCCAGCAAGACATGACATTTCAACTGATTTTGTACCTGCCACAATTGAATTGCAACATCTGCAATTTGGAACGTGAAGAAAAGGCTTCGGTGCAGAAATAATTCTCTTACTGCAGCCTTGTGGTCAAGGCTGTTTTGAGGGGGTGGCAATTGATAGACTGGATTCGTAGGTCTATGTGTTAAGGCAAAAGAACGATTTAATTAAGTTGTTATTTTCTTGTTAAGTTAATTCAATTATTTTAATATTTAGGTTAGTGGGTTGCGGGCGCAAGCACTTAGTATTTAAGTTTAATTTTCGTAGGGTTAGGGCATGCTTAGGCAAAGCGTCATAGAACTTTGGCAGACGAAAGTCTGAGGAACCTTAGGGTTTGGATTTCTGTTAGAAATTGAATTTACCGTTCTGTTAATTGAAGTTATTATTCCAATTCTTATTCACTCTAAAATCATCTCTATCAGTGTTGTCTGCAGAAGTTGGAGGGGGCTATGATGATTGTTTGAGAGCCTGGGATCTAGTTTGAATACCAGTCAGGTTCAGGGGAGGAGCGGTGGGTTCGGTGAGGCAAGCAGTTGGGGGCAGATGGGATCTGGCTGAATCTGGGATGGATGAAGAAGCAGTTGGATGAGTTGGATGAGGGAGAAGGTTGGGTGGTGGTTGTATGGCTGCTGGCTGTTTTTTTGGAATTTTTGGAGTAAAATCAAGATCCGAAACTGATGTATTTTTTCTGTGATTTTTTGCAGATTGTTTCGCAGAATGGAAGGCAATTTTGGCTTGTTTTTTTCGAGATTTTTTGGAACTGCAGCTGGAAGAAGATGCCGAATTCTGGGCAGCTTGGACGGAAGGAGATTTCCGGTGACCCATAACAGCTAATTTTGAAGATTAAAGCTAAAACATGATTGTAAGTTGATTTGGGACACAAGAACAGAAAATGGAAAAAAAGAAAAATTAAAAGGAAAAAATCTGGAAAAACAAAAAAATTAAAGAAAACGACGTCGTTTCGAGACGAGTTAACGTCCTCCGTTAGGGCTTAGTTGTAGAATGACTCAATTGACACGATTTTAAAAACGCGGTGACCCAATTGAGCCAAAAAAAAGTTACAGTGGCAGCCCCCAAATTAGTTTAGTGGCCTATTTGGCCCTTATCCCTTGTTTTTATCTTTAGGTGTTACCCTGATTGCTTTTATAAATGGTAATGCCAACCAGGCCTCCCGAGGGAGAAAGGATACCCCTTGATCCAGACGATGAGGAGTTGCTGCTCGATGATGATTGTCCCCCAAACGCAGTTGCAGCAGATGACATGAAATGGGAAGGAAGCCCCAGTGGCAAATATTTTCCGTGCCTTGTTAAAAGTCCAGATTTATCTCCAGTTAGTATGGATTGGACTAGAAAAGTTTGGCGTATCTATTCTTTTTTCTTAAATCGACAGCTAATAAAATAGAGTTCAGTGTAGCATTTGCCAATAAACACTTACTGTGAACTTTACTGAGAGCTCCACTTAATGATTTTAATTTCACATGCAGTCAGAAGCTGAAAAACAAGCCAAGCGCTTGCCGGAATATCAAGTTCCAAACTCTTCGGCGTACCTTGACAAAAGGTTAGCTATATCTTGTTTTCATCCTATGGTACTAGATGAATTATTGGTTGAGGTCTTATAACTGTTATTGCAATTGCTTTTTCTATTTTCTTAAGGGAGAGGAACATTCAGGTTATTTTGGATTCTTTTGAGGCGTGCAAGTCGCTGCCTGGAAGGATTGCATATGGAGCCAATCTCGAGCTAAAACCTAGAAGGTTTCAGCCACTCTTTCCTTGTTTTGACTGGTATTTTCTCTCTTTGTTTGCTTCTTTACATCCTAAAAAACTGACCTATTGATTAAGTTCCACTGCTACTAGTCTACTCGTAGTGTTGATGGCTACCACATGTCATTTTTTAAACTTCGTAGTTCGTCTCTAGACATCATTAGTTCTTCTCGGGAAATCTAGCCATGATTTGATTCTGGTCATTCTGCATAACTTGCTAAGGTTGAATCTAATATTATGGTTCTTAGTTTCAGGGCTGGTGACCAGTCTGTGGTCGTGAAATTGAGTACAGTTCCAAATGCTGGACCCGAAATGCATGAATCACGTTGTGTTCAGTCCAAACCAGGAGTAAGTTACAACTTGATAAAACTATTCTTTTGATAGAATCTGCAATGGATATATCATTCCGGTGGAGTTCACCTGAACTGATAGTTCATCTATTGTGTCGTACACAACTTGGTTTCTATTTTTGCCCCGTTTTTGTATTAGTAATTGGATGGCTCGCATGATGGTCGATGACGCTGCCAAGCCATGGCTTTTGACAGAATGCACTTTCACTTCAACAGGCACTTGGGAGAACTTACTGCATCGGCTCAAGCTCCAAGCCACCGCTCAATGAGGTAGGAGTTTCTTGAATCAAGATGCCTGGATTTTCAACGTTCTCATGGTTTATGCTAATGCTCGTATTTGCAGGTTGAAGCGAGAAATGCAGGTGCAATTTCTTCAAAAATCGGTAGCCAGATGCCTGCGTGTGGGATCGTGTAGGACACTCTTGCCCAAGACACTGCTGGAGCAGATGATGATAATATGTCTGGTTAGTTACCATTAGTAATAACAATAAGAAACAAACTCTCTAGAGAGAGAGAGAGAGAACGTTGGCTCAAGAACTACATTTTTATTTTGATTTTTTTTTTCCTGAGAAAACAAGAAATACATTTGAACTTTGGTTCAAGAACTACATTCGGTGAAAAGCAGTATTTCCTATATTCTTCTGCATAAAATAAAATTTGCAGCGGCCGTAGATTTTAAGCAGAAGCTTGTGAAGGTTGTAATTTTTGGGTTTCCGTCCTATCTATTTTTGTGGTGATGATGTATTTGTTAGTGGTAGTACATATAGAAGTCGAAATCAACACAAAAGGTGGTAGCAAAGTAAAATTTAATGCAATCTTCATTATCAGTATCAGTTCAACCTGATTTGTATCATGGATTGGAGATCATCGATACTAGGCACAACTCCATAAGCAATATATATATATATATATATATATATATATATAGAGGCACACTCCTGTAGGACGGTCTAACGGATCACTTCCGTTAGACGGATCCTAACCCGACTCGGATTTAATTTTTTTATTATTATTTTTTATTTCGGCAATCCCATCCCCCACCCCCAGCCCCCCCAGCCCAGCCCAAGCCCAACTCCCTCTCGCTGGCCCTTTTATCTCTTTTTTTTTTCCAATAATTGTAACCTGCATTATTATTATATGTTTGCTTTGCCGTCGTCATATTATCATTTTAGCTTTGTTTTATCTTCAATGATAACTGGCGATCATAACAAAGAAGCACAAGCTAGCTGCCAATATTATTATTGCTTTAAAAAGGTTTGAAAGTAACATGACTTGAGTCATTATTGGGTGCATTTCTTCTGGCTACAAATGCACATAAATATCATCAGCAACACATAAAAATTATATTTTCAATAAAATAAAAATTAGTATTAATTATTAAATTAACAATAGAAAAGTATCATTAATTATGAAGTAAGTATCACTAGTAAAAAAATGAAGCATCACTAATACAATGAGTAGTTACTACTCACTATCATGTTCAATTTTTGAAAATGCAACATTTTCTTTTATGTAACTAATGATTCAATTTTTGAATTGCAATATGTTTTGAACTGATACTTTTCTTCTAATTAGTGATGCATTCTTCTGCAATTAGTGATACTTTTCTTCTAATTAATGATACTTTCTTCTTCAATTAGTGATACTTTTCTTTCTGATTAGTGATACTTTCTTCTGCAATTAGTGATACTTTTCTTTTAATTATTGATACTTTCTTCTGCCATTAGTGATACTTTTGTGATAATTTCTTCTGCAATTAGTGATACTTTTCTTTTTAATTAGTGATACTTTCTTCGCAGTTAGTGATACTTTTCTTCTAATTAGTGATACTTTCTTCTGCACTTAGTGATATTTTTCTTTTTAATTAGTGATATATTTATTCTGTAATTAGTGATACTTTTCTTCTAATTAGTGATACTTTCTTCAGCAATTAGTGATACTTTTGTGATACTTTCTTCTGTAATTAGTGATACTTTTCTTCTAATTAGTGATATTTTTCTTTCTAATTAGTGATACTTTCTTCTGCAATTAGTGATACTTTTCTTTCTAATTAGTGATACTTTCTTATTCAATTAGTGATACTTTTCTTCAGTAGTGATACTTTATTCTGCAAATAGTAATACTTTTTTTCATAATAATAAAACTTCACTTCACCTTATAAATAATGATACTCATATTTGAGTTAATAATACTTCACCTCATAAATAATGATACTTTGATTAATTAATGATACTTATTTTTTTGACTCAATAATTAGTCAATTGTCAGAAAAAAAATATATAATTTTTTAAAAATAAATGTATACTTTGAGGAAGACTATATTATAATTATTAAAAAAAAAGAAGAAAGAGAAGGAAAAAATGAGAAGAAAAAAAGAAAAAAAAAAGAAGACAAAAGAAGTAAACGAAAGAAAGAGAAGAAAGAAAAAGGAAAAAAGGAAAAAGAAAAAGGGCAATAGGCCCAAGCCCAGCTGAAAAAAACCAAAAAAAAAAAAAACTAATTAACACTATTGTTCCTTTTTTTATTAAAAAAAATTCGATGCAAAATCATTATTAAAAAAAAGAGGAAGAAAGAAAGTGAAAATAAAAAACATAAAAAAAAATGGAGAAGAAGAAGAAGAAGAAGAAGAAGAAGAAGAAGAAGAAGAAGAAGAAAGAGAAATAAGAAATGGGCCGTGAGCTAAATGAAAAAAAGAAGAACAAGGGAAAAAAGGGCATTGTTAAGGCCCAATGTCACAATCGGAAGAAAAAAAAAGGCAGCGGGTTTGGGCGGGTTTTGACCCGTCTAACGTAAGGGGATCCGTTAGACGGTCTAATACAAGTTTTTGTCATATATATATATATATATATATATATATATTTATTTATTTATTTTTTTGGGAGGAAATCCATAAAATTTGACATTAACAGTTAACACTGTAAAATTTAATGGGTAATTGGATCCTTACATTTTGGTAGTTTTTTTTTATAAATTTGCCTAAATTAAGATTATTAGCAAATATAATACAAAAACATTTTAGAACTTTTGTAAATCTATTTTACAATTCTTTTTTGGTTCTAAAAATATGTGGCACGTTGGATGCATACATAAATATGACATGAGAGTAACTAATCAGTTGAGACTATAATTAATGTTTTTTTTTAGGAAAAGGAAATTTTATAAAAAGTTAAGAGTCCCGTTCAACGCCCGGGGTGAAATCCCAGACTACATCCGGCAAAATACCGGTATAATAACTGAAAGCAGAATTACTAGATGCTAGACTTGCCAGAGCATGGGCCATGTGGTTAGCAGTTCTCCTCGCCCAACTAAAGATCACATTCTCGAAAAAACAGACTTTCATTCGGATTGACTCACAGACCCCTCCTATATATGTGAAATCTTCATCTTCAGCTTTCAAGAGCAAATGAATTATTTGACAGTCGGTTTCCAAAATGATTTTGGAGCAGCCATATTCCTTAGCCAACACAATCCCTTCTTGACAAGCTAAACCCTCAGCAACCTCTGGAGTGAGTCGCAACTGTAACTTCTTGCATCGAGACACAAGAACCCCGCCTTCTGAGTCCCTAATAACCACTCCGATACCAACTCCACTTTGATCTTTACATGCAGCATCCACATTCACTTTCCAGACACCTGCCGGAGGCTTCTGCCATTGAACGATGTCTTTGTCTTTCGGCTGCAACGGTGGTCTCTCTAAATTCTCATGAATTTCTTGAAACAGGTTTAAGGCATTGTCCAAGCACATCTGATGAGTCGTGCTCTTCTTTTGATAGATAAAGAGGTTGCGATGTTTCCATATTACCCATAGAATCACAACAAAAAGGGATTGGTATCGAGGATCTTCCACCTTAGCAATTTTCCCGAACCATTCTCGCAGAGGTTGTCCTTTCTCTGCTAGTTCACCTCTAATGCGCAGAGGGCAAATCTGCCACAAGAAAGAAACCCAAGGACAATCTCCAAGACAGTGTTCCATGGTTTCCACTTCCTCACCACATTTTCGACATTTTACATCACAATCAATGTGTCTTTTGTTCAACTCCACAACCACTGGTAGGATTCCTTTGATACACTTCCACAAAAAATGGTGAATTTTTGATAATGTTCTCATGTCATAAATCCATTTCCACAAAGATAAATCTCCTGCAGATGATTCAGTTGCTGCACTTTGGAAATCCCGGATTTGGCTCGCAATATAAAACCCTGTTCTCACAGAGTAAACTCCATTCTTAGTATGCCTCCACATACATCTATCTTTCCTCCTATGAATAGGCAATGGTATGGCTAAAATCCGGTTTCTCACCTCTGCTGGAAATATATCAGCAAGCTTTTTCTC
Source organism: Perilla frutescens (assembly GCA_026008535.1). Taxonomy (NCBI): domain Eukaryota; kingdom Viridiplantae; phylum Streptophyta; class Magnoliopsida; order Lamiales; family Lamiaceae; genus Perilla; species Perilla frutescens. Next base: position 63,476,722 of record BRKX01000003.1, on the reverse strand, counting down.
ATCCCAGCCTTCATTATTTTCTCCAAAAAGATCAGAGACAGTCATGTTCAATTGCTCCTCTTCCACTAAATGAAGCAAACGGCTGGGCAGATTTGGAATCCACCAATCCTTCCATACTCGAATTCTTTGGCCATCCCCCACACACCAGATACTTCCTTCTTTGATAATTTCTCGACCAGCCATGATGCTTCTCCAAGTGAAAGAAGGATTATGAACTATCACGGCATCGAGAAAATCTCGCCAAGGAAAATATCTGGCTTTTAGAGGTTGGGCAGTGATCGGTCCTTGATCTTGAAGGATCCTCCAGGCTTGTTTTGCTTGATTCTTGAGCCCATTGTAAAATTTGGTCGTTTGTTATGATTTGGTGTTGTTTTCGATTGTGCTGGGAAAATGTTTGGAGAAAAATTAATCGACTCTTTGTTCTGCTTAAAGGTTGACTAAATTTTTTGTGAGATTTTTTTTGCTTTTGATTTTCACAGTGAAACCCTAAAAAAAAGCGGTTTTGGTTAAAATTTAAGTGTATGGTTTTCATGTTCATGTATAATCTGAGGTTGGATATTATAAAAATTATGACTGATTTTTCTCTAGAGTTTAATTACAACATGGTTTTTACATATTAAGCTTAGCTGTATTTGGTTGTTAGATTTTCATTCTCAGCCATGTGGATATGCAATGGATTGTCTTTTGTTAACGATCATTCCTTTAACTAAAACCAGATGAATTGATCAAAAAATACAAGCACACAAAAGCAAATTTGGTGGTTTTGAGAATCCTAAGGGCTTCTGTGTTGCATGGAGTGGATGCAACCAACATGTGGAGTGCTCCCGATCTCCATTGCAAGAAATTTCACCGAATTATTTATAACTTTCCTCATGCTGGTTTTTATGGGAAGGAATCCGATCCATCCATCGTGTCACAGGATGTGAGTTTCTCATTCTCCGACGCATGCCCACTTTTCTCCATCTTGGGGCTTTCCGGACAACTACTAGTTTCGCCCTGCCATCGGGCTCATCAGGGGAGAGGCATCAGCACCCAACCAGTGTGTTCCTACCTTGTGCTCAATGCCCTTCTCGAATCTCATGTAGGCGCCCAGTATATTGTCCGTCAATATCATATCAGAGTACGCTCGCATGCGCTCCCGTGCGCCACAGTCGCACATCCTCGGTAATCCTCGGCAATCCCCGCCAATCTCGGCTGAGGACGGATTGTGCGTGATAATGCAAGGTGCGACCTGTGACATCCTCCCCCACTAGATTTGTGGCCGTCCTCGGACACAGCGTGCACTCGCCTAAGGACTTACACTCATTGCCTTATGCACCGAGGCACCTGTTTACTTGTCCATCCTCCGCAAGGATACGCGAGTCCACCTCTTGTGTGCTCGGATCTCCAGCTTTCGGGGCACCCGCAATGGTTACGCAAGTCCTCCTCCTGAGTGCTTGGATCACCAACCACGGGGGGACAATAGGAGGATCACCACCCAGGAACCGACCGGCAAGTAGCAACCGCAATGCCCATACAAGACGGGCCTACGAGCCGGCCCGCTCTGATACCAAATGTCACGGGATGGGAGTTTCTCATTCTCTGACGCATGCCCATTTTTTCCCCTCTTGGAGCTTTCCGGACAACTACTAGTTTCACCCTGCCATCGAGCTCATCAGGGGAGCGGCATCAGCACCCAACCAGTGTGTTCCCACCTTGTGCTCAATTTCCTCCTCGAATCTCATGTAGGCGATCAGTATATTATCCGTCAATATCATATCAGAGTACGCTCGCATGCGCTCCCGTGTGCCACAGTCGCACATCCTCGTTAATCCCCGCCAATCTCGGTTGAGGACAGATTGTGCGTGATAATGCAAGGTGCGACCTGTGACATCCTCCCCCACTAGATTTGTGGTCGTCCTCGGACACAGCGTGTACTCGCCTAAGGACTTGCACTCATTGCCTTACGCATCGAGGCACCTGTTTACTTGTCCATCCTCCGCAAAGATACGCGAGTCCACCTCCTGTGTGCTCGGATCTCCAGCTTGCGGGGCACCTGCAATGGTTACGCAAGTCCTCCTTCTGAGTGCTTGGATCACCAACCACGGGGGGACATTAGGAGGATCACCGCCCAAGAACTGACCGATAAGTAGCACCCGCAATGCTCATACAAGATGGGCCTACGAGCCGGCCCACTCTGATACCAAATGTCACGGGATGGGAGTTTCTCATTCTCCGATGCATGCCCACTTTTCCCCCTCTTGGGGCTTTCCCGACAACTACTGGTTTCGCCCTGACATCGGGCTCATCAGGGGAGCGACATCAGCACCCAACCAGTGTGTTCCCACATTGTACTCAATGCCCTCCTTGAATCTCATGTAGGTGTTGGGGTTTGTGAGGGATAATTGGGAAATGGGATGTTTTTTAATCCCACATCGGTTTCCTTGTGGGAAAACCTCTTTCTCATTTTCTATAAATAGTCTTCAACCCTTTGTTGATTAAAAATAATAATAATAATAATAATAATAGAGCTTTAGCCTCATTTTTTCATCCTTCTCGATTTTGCTTAAAATTTTGAGCTCATATTTCGAGTCGGTTTTAGTTTTAAATTTATTTAGTTCAAGTTCGGGCATATCTCAGTTCGTCGGAAGTTGCTTCGGTTGGTCCGTTGTATCCTGGGAATCAGACGCTCATGCGAGGCGAATTTGGTTTAAGAAAACTGTGATCTTCACAGGCCTCGGGTTTATTCTAAACTTTTCCTTGTCAATTAATTTATTCTAATTGTCTTAGTTATTTAAATTGTTCTAGTTATTTAAATTGTTTAGTTATTTAAATTGTTCTTATTATTTAGTTTTATTTGTAGTTTTTACTGCATTATTATATAGGTAGTATTAATTTTATTAGTGCAATATTCTATATTGCATTGTGTAATTTTAGCATTGTATTTCGGTTCTGCTTATTAGTATAATAAGCTACTGTTGCATCTTTCATTATTGTTCCGAGTGAACAAGTTTACCAACAATCTTAAACCAAATTTATTACTAAAAAACTTGTGTTTTCAAAGATGTCTACTGAATAGACTAACAATGTTGCTGCTGCTACCACCGTGAAGATCGGTGCTTTTAATGTTCCTGTAAATCATGCTGATAAGCCGGAGAAATTCAATGGTCTGAATTTCAAACGGTGGCAACAAAAGATGTTATTCTATTTGACAACGTTGAACCTTGCGAGGTTTCTGGGAGAAGATGCTCCGACGTTGGGGGCAAATGCTGATGCTCAAGCTGTCAATGCGCTTGATTCTTGGAATCACTCTGATTTCCTGTGCAGGAATTATGTGATGAATTGTTTGGTGGATACACTATATAACGTGTATTCCTCAATCAAGACTGCTAAGGAACTGTGGGGGTCCTTAGAGAAAAAGTACAAAACTGAAGATGCTGGAGCCAAGAAGTTTCTTGTAGGTCGCTTTCTCGACTACAAGATGGTTGATTCAAGAGCTGTAATCAGTCAAGTGCAAGAGCTCCAAATCATTTTGCACGACATTCATTCAGAAGGAATGATCGTGAATGAAACTTTCCAAGTGGCTGCTATCATTGCGAAGTTACCACCGAGCTGGAAAGATTTTAAGAACTACCTGACTCACAAAAAGAAGGAGATAACTGTTGAAGAGCTCGTTGTAAGACTTCGAATCGAGGAAGATAATAAGAGCTACGATAAAAGACAGTTCAACCTTCCACCGGCTAAAGTGAATGTGGTCGAGCATGGCGAGAGCTCAAGGCGGAACTTCAACAAGAAGCCTAAACCTGTAGGGAAGAAGGTGTTAGGACCTAAGAAGGAGAACTTCAAGAAGAAGTTCAATGGGAAATGCTTCAAATGTGACAAAATTGGTCACAGAGCCTTTGATTGCACTAATCAAAGCCAAGAGGCACATATGGTGGAAAACCTCACCATGGATGTTGATAAGATGCACTTTGCTGCTGTGATCTCTGAGGTGAACCTTGTTGGTTCAAACCCACGTGAGTGGTGGGTTGATACGGGTGCTACCTATCATGTGTGTTCAACTAAGGAACTATTTAGTGTCCTTAACTAACAAGTGGATGGAGAGAAACTCTTTATGGGGAACTCTGCTACATCCGATGTGAAAGGCCTTGGGAAGGTGGTTCTGAAGATGACTTCAGGGAAGGAGCTGACTCTCAACAATGTGTTGTATGTGCCAGAGATTTGAAAGAATCTTGTGTCTGGATCACTGTTAAGCAAGTTTGGCTTTCGCATTGTCTTTGAGTCAAATAAGGTCATGTTGACCAAAAATGGAGTATTTTTCGGAAAGGGTTATGAGTGCAATGGACTCTTTAAACTCAATGTAAGGACTGTTAAGTCGATTATTAATGAGAAAGTGAACTCTTCCGTTTATATGCTTGAGTCTTCCATTATGTGGCATGGTCGACTAGGACATGTTAACTTTAAAACCCTGCGCAGGTTAATGAGTTTGAAAAGCATTCCTATGCTCCATATTGATTCAACACTTAAGTGTGAAACTTGTGTTGAAGCCAAGTTAGCTCGGTTATCCTTCCAAACTATTGAGAGAGATAGTGAACCACTTGACTTGATTCACACAGATGTGTGTGATTTAAAGGCTGAGCCCACACGAGGTGGCAATAAGTACTTCATTACTTTCATAGATGATAGCACTAAGTTCTGTTATGTGTATCTTCTTAAAAGTAAAGATGAAGCGATAGAGAAATTTGTTCTCTATAAAACTGAAGTTGAGAATCAACTCAGTAGAAAGATTAAGGTGTTGAGAAGTGATAGAGGAGGTGAGTATGAGTCACCTTTTGCTAATTTCTGTGCTGAAAACAGAATAAGGCACGAAACCACTGCACCTTATTCGCCGCAACAGAACGGCACTGCAGAACGAAAAAATAGAACGTTGAAAGAAATGATGAATGCGTTGCTATTATGTTCTGGACTATCTTCTGGAATGTGGGGGGAAGCTATTCTGACAGCAAACTATCTTTTAAATAAGGTGCCCCGCAAGAAGTTAGACAAAAGTCCATATGAATTATGGCATGGAAGACAACCATCCTATAAATACTTGCGAGTATGGGGGTGTCTTGCCAAGGTAGCGGTACCTACACCAAAAAAGGTGAAAATTGGACCAAAAACTGTTGACTGCATATTCATTGGTTATGCACAAAACAGTAGTGCTTATCGGTTTCTTGTGCACGAGTCTAAAATTGAAGACATACACAAAAACACGATAATTGAATCAAGGAATGTTTCATTCTTTGAACACGTGTTTCCACGAAAGTCAAAAATGGAATCTATTTCCATTAAACGAACTCTGGAAACTGTGGAAGAAGAACAACATGAAGATTCAGTGGTGGAACCACGAAGAAGCAAGAGAGGTAGGATTGAAAAATCCTATGGTTCAGACTTTTTAACCTACATGGTTGAAAGTGAGCCTCAAAGCTTTTCCGAAGCTGTAAAGTCTTCGGATGGTCCTCAATGGAAAGAGGTGATTCAATGTGAAATTGAATCTATTTTGCAAAATCACACTTGGGAGCTAGTGGATCTTCCTAAAGGAAGTAAGCCCCTTGGATATAAGTGGATTTTCAAAAGAAAAATGAAAGTTGATGGAACAGTTGATAAGTATAAGGCCAGACTTGTAATTAAAGGTTATAGACAGAAAGAAGGTCTTGATTACTTTGATAGTTATTCCCCAGTGACGAGAATAACATCCATTAGGATGGTTATTGCTTTTGCAGCTTTGAGAAGTCTTGAAATACATCAGATGGATGTAAAGACTGCTTTTCTAAATGGTGATTTAGAAGAAGAGATTTATATGGAGCAACCTGAAGGATTCTCTGCTCTTGGGCAAGAGAATAAGGTTTGCAAATTGGTGAAGTCTTTGTATGGCTTGAAACAAGCACCAAAGCAATGGCATGAGAAATTTGATAATGCCATGATGGGGTATGGATTCAAAATTAATCAGTATGATAAATGCGTCTACGTTAAAGAAATGGAAAGTGGATTTGTAATCCTATGTCTTTACGTAGATGACATGCTTATTGTTGGGAGCAATGATAAGATGATTAATTCCACAAAAGAGATGTTGAATTCAAGATTTGACATGAAAGACATGGGTCTAGCTGATGTGATACTTAGAATTAAAATTTTTCGTACATCACAAGGAATTGTGTTGAGTCAGTCACATTATGTTGACAAAATTCTTGAGAGATTTAGCAAGAATGACTCTAGTGTTGCTAGAACCCCAATAGACACAAGTCAACATCTATCGAAAAATAAAGGTGAAAGTGTTTCTCAAGTGGAATACTCGAGAGTCATAGGAAGTCTAATGTACTTAATGAGTTGTACGCGACCAGACATTGCCTATGCAGTGAGTAAGCTAAGTAGATATACTAGTAATCCAGCTGATGCACACTGGAAAGGTATAGTGAGACTACTTAGATACTTGAGATATTCACGTAATTATGGACTGCATTACGGGACATATCCAGCAGTTGTTGAAGGCTATTGTGATGCCAACTGGATATCTGATATGAAGGACTCTAAGTCTACAAGTGGACATGTATTCACTTTGGGAGATGCAGCCATATCATGGAAATCTTCTAAGCAGACGGTTATAGCCAAATCCACCATGGAGTCTGAGTTTATAGCATTGGACAAAGGTGGTGAAGAAGCTGAATGGGTACTTCATTTCTTAGAAGACATTCTGAGTTGGCCGAGGCCAGTGCCTGCAATCTGTCTACATTGTGACAGTCAATCTGCAATTGGCAGGGCACAGCGCAATATGTATAATGGTAAGTCTAGACATATACGTCGAAGACACAATACCATTAGACAACTACTCTCAACTGGTGTTATCTCTATTGACTATGTGAAGTCAAAAGATAACTTAGCGGATCCGTTAACCAAGGGGTTAAACAGAGAGTTGGTTGCGAAATCGACAAGAGGAATGGGACTAAAACCTCTTGAAAAGAGTTGATACAATGGAAACCCAACCTAGTTGACTGGAGATCCCAAGATCTAGGTTCAATGGGACAACCTAATTGTAAAAAGACTTGCACGATCACTATAGGAGTCGTTATCCCTTTGTTAAAGTGATACCCGAATGGAGAAGGATAAGCATATGGCTTTTAATGATTCTTACGTATCGATGAGTCGAGCGAAATAGTACAGGCTATTTGAAAAGAATCACCTATGTAAGAGAGAAGTGGGGCCGCTTCGAAGAGAATTGTGTAAAGATCAATTCTTAGATCCTCTTACAGAACCAGACAAATGTTCAGGGCCATGGATGAACATAACAATGAGAACTGAGATATGTTAGGGAGAATCCTGTGTAAAGTATATCATCGTTTACACAAATGGCAGACCAGTTCAAGGACATCATGTCTACTGAGAGCCAGTAAAGTCTATATATTTTATAAGGGAAGGTTCAAAGGGTTATACCTACCTATCCTGTGCAGGATTCAACTGTTGAACTTGATTGAGAATTTCCCTCATGTGGGGGATTGTTGGGGTTTGTGAGGGATAATTGGGAAATGGGATGTTTTTTAATCCCACATCAGTTTCCTTGTGGGAAAACCTCTTTCTCATTTTCTATAAATAGTCTTCAACCCTTTGTTGATTAAAAATAATAATAATAATAATAATAATAATAATAATAATAATAATAATAATAATAATAATAATAATAATAATAATAATAATAATAGAGCTTTAGCCTCATTTTTTCATCCTTCTCGATTTTGCTTAAAATTTTGAGCTCATATTTCGAGTCGGTTTTAGTTTTAAATTTATTTAGTTCAAGTTCGGGCATATCTCAGTTCGCCGGAAGTTGCTTCGGTTGGTCCGTTGTATCCTGGGAATCAGACGCTCATGCGGGGCGAATTTGGTTTAAGGAAACTGTGATCTTCACAGGCCTCGGGTTTATTCTAAACTTTTCCTTGTCAATTAATTTATTCTAATTGTCTTAGTTATTTAAATTGTTCTAGTTATTTAAATTGTTTAGTTATTTAAATTGTTCTTATTATTTAGTTTTATTTGTAGTTTTTACTGCATTATTATATAGGTAGTATTAATTTTATTAGTGCAATATTCTATATTGCATTGTGTAATTTTAGCATTGTATTTCTGTTCTGCTTATTAGTATAATAAGCTACTGTTGCATCTTTCATTATTGTTCCGAGTGAACAAGTTTACCAACAGTAGGTGCCCAGTATATTGTCCATAAATATCATATAAAAGTACGCTCACATGCGCTCCCGTGCGCCACAGTCGCACATCCTCGGCAATCCTCGGCAATTTCCACCAATCTCGATTGAGGACGGATTGTGCGTGATAATGCAAGGTGCGACCTGTGACACATCGTCATGTAAGCCTCTATTCTTGCATAAACAGATGAATATGATGACATTAATTGTGCTTAGTCTATGAAATCTTCTTTAATTAGGTTGGCTGAGTATAGAATGCATTGAATTTTCTTCTGGTTTCTTCCTTTCCTTCCTCACATACTATTATCAAGAGTTTTTCCATTGTAAGTTTTGGTAGAAACTGAGATTCATTTGAAGAAATGGTTACATTATCTATATATATCTAGGATACTGGTTTTGTATCATTTGAAGAAGCCTCTATCTAGCCTTGTTAGTTGTTACTGCTATTTTGCTGTTTGGGATTCCGATGATAATGCTTGAAACTATGTGTGAATGTGTAGGATGCATAGGGATCTAGTCTGCAGATTCTTGCAGAACGCGAGTGCCATGCTGAATGTTGTTGGTGAGATTCATGTTCAGACTGCACCCTGTTGCTGTGCATAATCTGATAATGAGGAAGCTGGATTTGATACAAATGGCACCTCAGATGTTCAGCACTCGTGGTGTTGTCGTGCAACAGCAGCCTCCAACGACTCCTAGGGTGCCATATCGGTCTTTGACAAGTTATGATGATGGAGCGGCATTGCACAGCTATGCAAGTGATGAGTGTCAGAGGATATTCAGGGGATATCTAAACCACGTCGAGGAAACATTCGGAGACACTAGTTATGATGTTGGGGCTTCGGTTAAGGAAGCCTTGCGCCTTGGTTTCGAAATGTACATGAGTAATGCAGCACCGAGGAGACCGTTGAGTGATTTTATTAGCATCTTGGAAGAGTTTCATCATTTGAGCATTTTGAGATCGGAACGATTGAGGCAGATGTTGTTTCGTCATGATTTGAGGTAGATTGTAGCTGGGAATTTAACTTCATCTCTCAACTGTAAATTCATGTTTTTTCACTGAGTTTGAGTGGGCATCTCTCAAGAAACTAACTTGTTAGTATGTATCTGGAATCACTAATGTTTTTGACAGTGACAGTAAATGACTGCTTCAGTGATCTAAGTTGAAAAGTTTCAACTTTTCTGTAAATTTTGAAGGCCTAAAACTCCAAGAGTTTCCCTTTAAGTTGCTTCCATATTCACACCTGATATTATTACTGCACTCTTTTTTTTTTTTTTTAAATCCATATTTTTGGATGTAATTACTGTTTCAGCTGTATTCAACTTCTTTGTCATTTTTCACTTGATTGTTCTTTTTATTTTTTGTTTAATTGAAATATAGATGTTGGAAGAAACCCTTCAAAGCTGAGAGAATTTGTCACGTCTAATTGGTGAGAATTCTCTAAAATTATTCCTCTTTAAAAATAGTAGATTCTATCACTAAAAAAAAAAAATAGTAGATTCTAAAAAGTTACTCAAATCATAGACTTTGTTAACTTTTTTTAAATATTGATTTTACTCAATCGATTATATCAAGTCTCCGAATTAATCTCTCACTGGATGACAAATTAATTTTCAATATATTATGCAAATTATTTAAGGATCGGACCGACTAAGCCCAGCGCCCGCTGGGCCGCAGCGGTCGCTGGAACCGACCGCCTTATTCCCAGCGATCGCTAGAGTACACCGCGCGCCGAAATTTTTAAATCCATCAAAATCTCATGTCCAGAGGTCGAATTTCATCCTTTGTATTTTTAACGTGATTTTGAGGTGAAATCCAATGAAATTTGTGACTTTTTAAGGATTGAATACACTAGAATTTTAAAGGACTTTTAAAAGTCTGGATTGAATACACCAGGATTTTAAATGACTTTTAAAAATCTGAATTGAATACACTCACATTTTAAAAGTCCTTTAAAATCCAATGAAATCCGATTGGATGTCTCGGAACATAGAGAATAAATCGAATAGTTATAGTTATTACTAGTATATGATTGCATCTCGTTCTTCCATTTATTTATTTATTATTAAATCTGATGTACTGTTGTTAATTTCAATAATAATAATTCATATATAATGAAAATACAAAGAAAGTAGTAAAGTATTTTGCATTGAATGAATTGCAACAGAAACGGAGGAGTGCGAAGAACACCAATTAAAGAAAGCTCTCCATATATTTCTACGCCGATTCCAGCCCTACTTCTGCTCTTTGCATCGCTAGGTTATTATTTACTTTAATTACTTCTTAATTTGATTGCAATCTCTAACTTTTTTTTCGATTTCTTCTTTTCTTTTCCGGATAAATCCTTTTCCCGAGCCAAAAGGGATGTAATTGACTCTCCTTCTTCTGCTCTTCTTTCCTTAATGGGCTTGGGTTTTCAGCGTTTTTCTAAATCCTGATTCGTTTATGATTTTTTTAAATCCAGTTTTGCATTTTTATTTGCTGCTGCTTATATGTGTTTTGGTTTTTATTTTTTAATATAGATATATTATTTTAGAGAAATTTATCTGTGGGTTTTATGTCCTGCATGTTTGGGAGATTGTTCTTGAAGAATGTATTATGATGGTGAGATTGCAAACATGCACTGGATTATTGAGAAATACTTCTGCTGTGGTTAGTATAGTTAGTGAAATTCAGTAGGATATTATAATTGATAATCCAAAAAAATGATAACGTACAACATATATTTAGTTTGACAAATGAGGATTAAAATTATTTGTATGCAATTGCAAGCAATAAAAGATGTTTATATTGAATTTGGAGCTTATTTTCCGTTCAGGTGGCTGTCTTTTTTGGCTCAGTTTTGTGGTAGTTAACTATAGTTTTCAGATTCTATTACCCCCAAGTGGTAAAATTGTGAGTTTTCAAGCATTTGTCCTGACGATATGAGATTACTGTTTGATCCTTGGACCTCTCTAGGAAATTCCTTTCTGTGATGTAAGTTCCACTGCTGACAATTCATGAAACAATCAAGGAGAAACATTTTTTCAATTCTCTCTGTTAGCTTTTGGTATTGGTGTTGGCTTAAATAAATACTTATCTAAGGTGCAATATTGCAAGTAAAGTTTGGGTTTTGAAAGTTTTGGTTGGTTTCCACTGTCACTTATAGTCTCAGGAAGTGTAGAAAAGATGGAGACGTGTAGAGCAGAGCCCGCACAAGAAGATGCTCCAGTCTCACAGGCTCAGCCTGAAGACATGGGTTAGTTTCGCTGTTTCTTTTATTTGAACTTTATTCTCTCCTCTATTATGTTAACGTTTGGCTGTTTTCTGCATTATTTTGTATTGGAGCTTCCCAGAGATAAAGTTATTTAATCCATATGTGCCCTTTTGATGACAGAGAGAAAAGCCCGTGTAGATGCTGTATGGCAGCAAATGAATAAAGGCGTGTCTTCAAAGACTCTTAAAAACATCTTAGAGAACCGGAGTCCAAGCACAAGCAAGACTCCTCGTCAGAGTCCAGTGCAGAAGTCATCAACAGTGAGAAACACTGCTTTCAGTAACTTATAGGGACATGTTTATTGTTTACCTGGACTAAAAACTTTGACAGTGAGGAATCACCCCACCCACCCCTCTTGCAGGGTTGGAAGACATATCTTGGTTTGGGATCAACAAAGGCAGCACCATCTCCTGGACAAGGGGTGTTGGAAAAGCGTGCCAGCGTAAGTCAGAATGGTTCCAGTGAGGATGCCAAAAAACTTGCTGCTGCTGCTCTTTCAGCCGTGAAGGATGCTGCTGCTTTAGCCACTACAGGAAAGGGAAAAGTTGAGGTGTGTTTGTTTGTTCTTCTTGCTTCAATGCTTTTTAATAAATTCTGCTTTGTAGATTTTTTTTATTTTTTCTATCGTTTTTAAGGCGGGATATGCTTTGGCACTTGAAATATTACTTCAACATTAGCCATATACTCAATTTAGAAGTCTTTGCAAAAGTATTTGATGGATCATAACTTCAGGAGAGATTTTCATCACATATTGTGTTTCTTTTTTCTTGCGTTGGTTCCATTTGTAAAACTTGCTTGAAAACATACTAAATATTTTGTGTTAGTTTATTCTTCATTCCAAGTTTTGTTGGGACTTTCAAAATCCTGTAATTCTACACTTTCTTGTGATGTCAATTTGACCATGGAAATGTTCACCTCCAAGGACCAAAATATGTGATGTTTTATACATCTATTCATTCTAATTATTGGTATTTGGTTTTTTTTACTCAATTATTTGTAATTTGTTAATTTGGCAGGTCACTGAATTTCGAGACTTCGCGGGTGAGGAAATTGAAGTGAAGAAACTAGTCGATGCTGCCTCGAAAGAGGCAATTGAGAAAGGAAAAGGTGAAGCAGGCGTTGATGCTATTCTAGAACAGATAAAAAAGAAACCTAAACTGAGTGTGCTTGATAAGACAAAGAAGGACTGGGGTGAGTTCAAGGATGAAAATAGAGGCATGGAAGACGAACTCGATGCATACAAGAAAAGTTCAAATCAGTATCTGGACAAAGTTTCTTTCTTGCAGCGTGCTGATTACCGAGAATTTGAGCGAGAAAGAGATGTTCGGCTTGCTTCCCAGTCCAGGCGAAAGACTGACATGCGGGATGACTAATGAGAGCCACTGTGCCACAAAGGAGCAAGCCTCACTGATCTGTCAAAAATCTCAAAAACCAAGTGGGAGGCCTTATGATTTATCAGGTTGCTGGTTTGCAATGTTCATCAAATTATCCAAATTCCATTGAATATGATTATACCTCTTGACATGGTGAGCTTGAAAGCATATGGGCAGTTTTTTATTGACCTTTTTGTGATTCTGGAAAAAGAAAAAAAAAAAAAATCCCACACTTTGTGGACACATCAAGTCTTGATCTTCATTATTGTACAGGGCTTGACCACAAGGCATTTGTCTCAAACTCTATCGTCTTCTTCTACAGAAATGTCATGTTGCTTCCAGGTGCGGTGCTGGTTTTTGGTTTCGTTCTGTAGCCTGGATTGAGTCCTCCAAAACTTGCATTGATTTTAAGTTCCTGGATCAGGCCTAGCTTTTCTGTTGAGTTTCAGCATTACCTGCATTTTCTTGGATGTTTGAGATGCCACTATTAAGTTATGTACAAGTTGCATCAAATATTTCATAGAAAGGTCATATTTTCCCTCAATTTCTTGCCTATCTTATGATGCAAGAACATCTCATTCACATGGTGTTTGTTATGCTATTAATGCAAACCACAACTCCATTATAGTGGATTGGTAATGGTGTTGCTACGATTCTACTCATTTTGATTTATATTATGTATTAGATTAATACTGTTAAAATTCCAATAGAATTGGGTGTAACTAATTTCCGTAACTAGTAGTATCATGTGTCGATGCCAGGTTCTATCTACTTCATGTGTCATAGCATAGAATGAGATCGTTTTAATATTTCATGGGGTAGCATAGAATGAGACTGTTTTAATAGTCCGAGAACCCAATCATGATTCATGATGCGGCCATTATTTTTTTCTTGAAAAATACAAAATATTGAGAATCGTAACTGCCATAGTTATGTTTCTAGCACGTTGGAGATAGTAATTCCGAAATTTGTTGTTCTTCATCATCTCTTACATTTTTTACATTTTTACTTATTTTGTTGTGGTGGTTGTCAGGGGATCGATGCAAAATCTGGTATAAAAACTCAAGGGCTCTTCTATTTCGATTGTTGACTTCAAACACACTGTAAATATCAGTCTTTTATCATCACCGCCATCAAATTTGAATGGTGATTCAAATTTAAAAAAATAAAAATAAAAATTGGAATCGATAATTCAACACCAACGACCAAAATATCGAACGTGCACCACCCATATTTCTAATAAAAGAATATTTATCTATCTACTGTTATAAAATGGAGTTGCCTCATGTACAAAATTTACATACCAAAATGTCTTGTCATGCAATCAATTAATGCCAAAAATTTAATATTAAAAAAAAATTCTAAAACAGTCCTCATTTTTCTCTTTATAGTCCTCACTATATTTAAAATATAAATATTAATATGATAAGATTTTTTTACCCTTAATTAACTCCTAATATATAAACCCTATCATAGCCCCACCCTTATTCTACAAGGGTGATTCTATTCACAACCCCCAATTTTCTCTTTACAACCCCCTAAATTAATTAAAATATAAATATTTTTTTTAGAATTTTTTGTCCTCACAACCCCCACTATTTTAAAACCCTAATAAACTAAAATACAACCCCAAATATATAACCCCCATCTTAAATAATACAAAAGAAAACCAAAAATTTAAAAACTCTAAACAATCCTTACGAAAGAAGGAAACAAAAAAAAAAATCTGAACAATCCACGAGAAAAAAAAAAAACAATAGCAAACTGGTTAAGGAAAAAAGAAAATAGAAAACAAAGAACGTAAAAAATTTTAAATGATATGTGTAGAACCAAAATTCTACAATTAATTTCGTTTGGATCCGGGCTCCGCCGATTTACAAAACAAAGACAAAATCGTGAAGCCGAAGGACCGTCGGGGGGTTGACGATCGAACAGACTCCGACGCTCAAGTCAGAATCGTAAATAGAAGAAAAACCGGATGAATTTAAGAAAGCGATTAAATTAAATAAAGATATTGAGTTGAAGAGGGTAATGCAATTTAGTTCTAGTATGCTTCTGCCGTTTTTCGTATCCCTCGCCTAGGCTTCATTTAACAATATATAGAGAGAGCTTTTAACTCCTTTTTCGATATTTTGGGGATAACATTTATCCCTTTTAGGGTTTTTGAAAGAGTCTTCCTCTTATTTGTAACGGGCTTTGGCCTGGTCATCCAGTTTGAATTCTGCCTGACCTTGACTTCTGCCCTCGACCCCTTGACTTCGGCTATAGAGTCTTCGACCTCTCGACCTCTCGACCTCAAGACCTCGGGACCTCGGGACCTCTCGACCTCTCGACCTCGGACGAATATGGGCCTGGGTTCTGGGCCTTGATAAATAAGAGGCCTCTACAGTAGAGGTCAAAAGTTGAGGTTGGATGTGGGTGTTCACCCCTCCCCCCTTGGTTGTGATCATCAAGTCCTTTATAAGAAGCTTTTAACAGACTTCCCCCATTTTCGGGGTTAGTTTTATTGAGACCAGGTCCAACCTTATCCGTTTGAATGGTTTTGACTGGGTCTAACATATCTTCAACGGATACTTTGACCTGGTCTCTTTCAGGAGTCTGCTCAATTGTAGGCTCTTCCTTTAGACTTCTGGACCTTGAGAAATAAGTTGTGGACCTCAAGAGGTGGACTTCGAGGTGTGGACCTCGAGAGGTAGACTTCGAGGTGTGGACCTCAAAACATTGATCACGAGATGTCGATCTTATTCGGTTCTTTAAACCTTCAAATATGGGCGTGGGCCTAGCTTTTGGGCCTATGCAGAAATATGCCCTCTACAATATGTTCCTTTTGTCAACTATGTTAATGCTGAATGTTAAAATTTTCTCTTGATAATGTTATATTTTTTCTATCTAAAACTTGCAGATGGATCTGAAACTTGAAATATTTTCTCTGGGTGATTTGTCAAAAAATGTAGAAAAGCTTTTGACAAATATGTCTAGTCTCTATGATGCTGGTCGGCGTAAAAGATCAGCAGGGGTACGCTCATCGACCGTACACTTGATCTTCTTACTCCATGCTGTCATGGAGATTCACTTGTGGATCGGATGTTTTCATCTCTGTCTCGAATGTCAAAGTTGAGCGCGCTCCTCTTGCTGTACAGATTCCACTTGAAAAATTCATTGTTGAAGATGATACAAAAAGTAATGTTCAGCTTTTGAAAAATATTGAAGCATTTTTGGATGGGTGGAATGCTTTCAAATCAGATGCTCCAAGTGCTGACTTCATGAAGTTTAGAAAAAAATTAAATGATGAAAGTTGCTTTCAAATTAATGAGAGTAAACTTCTGCATGGGTCCTTTGTCTCTATTGTAACTTTCGTGGAGCGACATACCTAGAAGCTATGCTTGAGTGAAGGACAAAAGATGGGGTTGTATTTTATTTTATTATACACATTAAATAGTGGGGGTTATATATTGGGGGGTTGTGTTTTATTTTGTTATAATTTAAATTAGTTGGGGGTTGTATTCTTTTTTTTTGCTATATTTTTAAATTAGTTGGGGATTGTAGAGGCAAAAAAGTCTAATATATATATATATATATTTATATTTTAATTAATTTAGGGGGTTGTGAAGAGAAAATCGAGGGTTGTGAATATAATTACCCATTCTACAACTAATAAAACGCTAACAAAATTTCGTTCAACCGTTAGCCCATAATTTGATTTAAAAAATGTTTGGATTTTTCGCATGGAGTGATTTCTCCTATTTATGTTTGGATTTCCACAGTTTTAGTCACAAATATAGGAATGTTTCACCTAGCCCATAATAGATTTCAGAATTTTTGCGGCAAAATGTTGATTTCGCCAACCTATTATTTTGTTATTAAGATGAGCATTACTTTGTTGCTATGTTGGATGAATTTGTTGATACACTTTCTCTATTTGACGATATGTTTGAAGCTTCATATTACCTTCGGAAACAAATGAATTTTAGTTTACAATCTTGTGCCTCTTGTTCAAGTGTGGTGATCGGATTCATGT
This sequence comes from Perilla frutescens, assembly GCA_026008535.1. Taxonomy (NCBI): domain Eukaryota; kingdom Viridiplantae; phylum Streptophyta; class Magnoliopsida; order Lamiales; family Lamiaceae; genus Perilla; species Perilla frutescens. The sequence continues at coordinate 63,459,861 of BRKX01000003.1, read as the reverse complement.
CATAATTTTTAGTGAGAATTTAATTATGAAAAATAATATTTTATAATTCATTGATGCGAGATCAATTCTGGGTTTTGGTGAAAAAGGTAGAAGAATTGAAGTTCAAACAAAATACGGGAATGAATGAGAATTTTGCGGGAGTTTATATTGGGGAGGCTATAAGGGTGTATTAGGTATTTCAAATAATGTGTTAATTATAATTAATATTGAGGGTTATAAAGAGTAAAATGGGGTTGTATTTAGAATTAAGTAAGCTTTGGTGAAAAATGAAAAATTGAAGCCCATGTCCATTCAAAATTTGAAATATAGAGCCCATTTTAAGTTTGAAATATGGAGCCGAATTTCCACTATGCTTCCATATAGCATATATCTATCTATTCATAACAACAATATTATTGTTCTAACAAATCTCAATCACCATTTCATCTTCCATACTACAAATATTTTCTGAACAAAAGGTAAACATCTGAGAATTACACATTCACATCTGATTTTTTATTTTTTTAAAATTACACATTCGCATATGAAAATATTTGATGTAAACATTACACTTTCACAAATATTGCAAAAATTGAATATATATCAATATTAATTGTATACATATTTATGATTGACATGCTTGTTGCTGGAAATCCTCAAGTTCTCAAGTTCGATTTCAACGAAGTGGCCGATTTTCAACTATTGTGCTTCAATAGATGTCTCACCAAACATTAGAGTGAGATGTGTTCATTTCTACGATGCACCTTCACCAAACAATCAATAAAAAAGAATTGAGCAATTTGGAATGTGTGTTTCCATGATTAAGGTGTAGTACTATAGATACATTTAATACAATTATTTGAAATGAAATCAACATTGAAATCTAACATTAATTGCATGAAACAACATGGAATACTATTTGAGGGAGCAGTTTCAAAATAATTCTATTGAAAATTTAAGAGGGCCACTATATATGGTTACAGAAATTATTGTTCAACATAACACTAGCAAATATAGAACTGCACACAAATTATAAAGCTTGGATTACAACCAAAACAGAAGTGCACGCACAAGGAGGCTGATTTTGATTTTCCTAAGTTCAATTTACTCCTTTTAAAACATTTGAGGAGGTTCTTTCTATAAAGGATATATAGGTACTGTTGTGCCATTTGGTAAGTTATCTAATTCGTTTTTTTCTTTTTTCTTCTTTGTTAATTATACAACATAATTAACAACTATGCAATTAGGGATACACTTGTATGAGACTGTTTAATGGGTCTCTTATGTTAGATGGATCCCCATCCGACCCGACCCAGCAATATATAATAAAAAAAATGCTTTCTTTCTTCCAATTCGCGCCTGTTAGGTTATTCTTCCAGCTATACAAAAAAAGACCGTGATTCCACCTCGCGATTCCGCCTTCACGCACGACGCGCGATTCAAGCTCACGATCCATAGTTGAACCCTAGTTGTTCGTGATTCATCCTCCTACGATTTTAACCTCCGGCGATTCAAACTCACGATTTTCTGCACAATTTAATGAATAATTTGGGAAAAGCAAACAATGTTACCTCCGGTGGAATTTCAGTCAATTCCGGCAACGTAACATTATCAACAACCGGTATGTGTTCTTAGTTTAGGAGATTTGTAATTTTGTTCTAATTGTGCAACAATAATTATGAATATGAAATTATGCATTCCAATTGTTCGACAAAATGTTCCTAAAACTAATTCATTAAAATTTTGATTTAGTAATCTCTTATTGTTATAATAATTCTAGAACTAATTTAAATTTCATAATTTTCACATATTGTTATACTTGATCATGAATACAATGCTGAAGATGTTGAAACAACATCTATCGATGAGGATGAATCTATTATGTTGGAAATTGGGAGTAAGTACTACTTTACTTCTATTTTTTGTTTGCTGTAACCATCAACTGGAAAATCTATTTAACACAGTAGTAATACTTCACCGGTAGTTAGTGATACATTTCAAACAGTTATTGACACTTCCCTCTTTATGCCTCAATAATTAAATTCAATGTCAATGTTTGTTAGTGATACGTGCTCATCATCATAGTAATCCTTCGCACAGGTATTATATGGATCAAATTTAAGGTGTTGTAGGTTATTTATTTGATTTTAGAAATCACTGATACTTCACCGGTAGTTAGTGATCTTTCACAGGTAGTTAGTGCCACCTCTCTTATTTCAGATTGTATAATTCAATTCAATGTCATATTTTGTCATTTATGGTCATTATGATAGTGGTACTTCACATTGTAATTAATGATTCTTTATTACATGGTAATGATAATCTTGAAAATAATAAATTCAACAACAAAGTCATATTGTTTCACTTACTACCTAATTATGATTCACTCGATAGTAATGATACTGTTAGTTTTCTATACTGGAAGACATGTCTTTGTATACTTTTCCGACAATGTGATGATATAGATTGAATCTTTTTGCAGTCACTGTTTGCATTTACATTATTATATAACTGTTTGTGCATATTCAATATACTTACACTGTAGATGATATGGTGTGGGTAAACACATAGTAAGATCATATCATCAGATCTTTGTATTGGGGAGGATCACGATAGGATACTGTTATCTACTCTGACACTATAAGTTAGAGAATAAAGATCCACAGAGTTCGGGTTCTTAACTTATATTTATTGATGAACATATGTATGCTTTGTTTATTGCTTTGATTTATCCATGGGTGAGATTCTCTTATAGAATCAATAAACTCGATATCTTGGACAATAGCATTTGCATACATGATGTGTCGTGCAATACATATAAGCACCATGTCCTGGTGCGCCAGGTTGATGATATTCTCTTGGGGAAACACAAGTTCATGTTGAAATCCTGCAGGTAGAATTTATTCTGTACATGATAAAGCTTGTGTGGTACTACTCAAGGTTTTAGATATTAATTAATTATAGCTGTCAGAGGCTTACATGATTAATTAATGAACATTAGATCTTAAACATGAGGAATGACTGAACTGAAGGAGAAAGCATTTTCACAAATATGTATTAAATTGGTAGGTCAGTATTACTTCTTTAGTGGAATAAAAGTAATATTTAATTTATTTAATAATATCCTAAGTTTATTGGATATTGGGAATTAAATAAATTAGTGGGCCAATTTAATATTCTTCTAGATCCCTGTTGTAGCCCAATATGACTTTAATGGACTGGAGATAGAAAAAGAGATTGAGGTCCAAACCCAGTAGGTTTGGACTGTATTATTTTCGCCCACCTCCCTATAAATAAAGAGGTGGGGATCGAAAATTGGAAGTGAAAAATCAGCCCCTCAATTATCTCTTGATCTCCACAGTATCCATAGTTATCTAGTAGATTTCTGTCCACCCTGAATCTATATACAGTCCGGGAATATAGCAGAAGATCAAGGAGTCGAATTACTGTGTTAGGTGATGTATGAAATTTTAGTTTTAAAACTCGAATCAACTTGCAAGTGAACAAGCAAATGTAGCACAGGGTGAAACGAGGTCGAATCCACAGGGAAAAAGGAAATTAAATAAGCACGTACTATGACATCGGCTCCTATTTGTTATCCAGATGACGGAAAGGATAATTGTTTGATTTAAAACTAACTAAACAATAAAGCAAAGTAAATAATTGCAATTAACAAATAAATTGGGCAATTAAGGAAAGGAACACTCTCGGGGTTGGTATTATTGGATTAATTAACACAAAATTTAATTATAATGAATACTTAATTTTCAATTCAAGATTACCAAGGCAATCTCAAATTTATTCTATATCTCCTCTCGAAGCATATAGAATATGGGGCACATGCATAGGATTATTATCTCCAATTAATACCTAAGTGTGCTTACCAAGAGCACCAATGATCTATGCCTCAACAACTATCTCAAACCTCTCGATTTTGTTGATAATTGCTCTTTGAATTCTAGGATCCTATGTTGAAGCTCATCTTTCGAATTTTGAATCAACATACATAATCATGCTAATTAATTATCAATTAGTTCTCACCAATCAACAATACATAACAAGAATCCAAAGCATAATCAAGAACCATTAAACATCCAAAATAAACATCATTTATATCTCATAATCCAAATAAAACCAACACCCTAGAGTATCAAAGATTTAGCTTCTCATAATTATATGGATAACCAAAATCTCTACAAGAAGGAACATGATTTAACAAAATTAAAGAACAAAAGAACCCGGATGGATGTTTTGACCTTCAAATCTTGCTTCAACTTTGTTCTTCTTGCCCAATCTTCAATTCCCCTTCTTCTATCTTCTTCTCCAAGTATTTATCTCTCTAAAAGTGGCTAAGGGTGGAATGGAATGCCCTAATTTCGAATTGGGGTTGGTTTATATAGTGGAGGAATAAAAGAATTAAAAGAAAATAAAAAATGGGGAAAAAAGATGAAAAAATTGGGAATTTAGTGCATGAGGCGCGACCTCGCCTCCTTCTTCTGGCGCGGGTCACGCCCCGTAACTGACTTTTAGGGCCTCTGTGTCGACGTCCACTCGCGCCACTACTGTGCACGGGTCGCGCCGCGCATTGAGTTGGTCGTGTAACATCCCAGAATTTCAGAATATATTAAGGAGTTTTCTAAATTTATTTAGAAGACTAAAGAAAATAATTGGAGTTAAAATAAAGTAAAACAGATGTAAGTCGCGACCTTTTCGTGTATTTTATGTGAAAATCGATTTATGAGAGTTTGCATTTGTCTCCGGAAGATAGTCAATATTGGTCTTTCCTGGAATGTAACGACCTAAAGGAAACTATTGGTGCTTTCAGAATTTTATTCTGACCTCTACAGGAGTCCCGTAATTGAAAATCGTAAAGGGAAAACCTGTGAATAGTAATTTTTGCGTGCGTTCGTGATTCGAAAAATTCACAAAAATCCTCCTCATTGATCTGAGACTTGTTCTAACAAGCCTATCTTATAGGAAATGACCCAAGGAATCCGTTCGTGTTCACGGATTGCCAATCTGAGGTCAATCGAACGCTCGGGAGCAAAATCTGTCAGTCGAAATGAATAGTAAAAGTAATTTTTGAAAGGGAATCTTTTCTCGTTTCTCTCCAGACGACTTTCTCGTCATCCCGAGTTAAGTTGGTTCAATAGTACTCGAGCCAACGAGTGTTCCGGTATTTTCAGATTTTGTGTCGAAGGTCATTTGGACCTCGACATCGAATAAAGCAACTTTAATTGAATCCGGAAATCGCTTTATCGGTATTTTATACCCGGAGTGGCTTACCGGGGAAGCCAAGCCTTTTCCTATAAATAGGGGCCTCCCCATTCATTTATAACTTGCTCATTCTCTCTTCTCTCTCTTTCTCTCTCATTCGTGTTGACGAACGAGAGAAACTCGGGCCTGCGCCGAGTAAATCGCGCATGCGGGCTCAGGTAAAGTTATTTTTGGGGGGGGTGCTGCTGCTGCGGAAGCAGCTATCGAGCGCCGGAAGGCTGCCGGAGAGCCGCCGCCGCCGCTGCCGTGGATAGCCGGAAACGCAGTCGTCGTGCCGCCGTCGCGCCGCCGCTTCGAACGTCTTGTTTCGGTCCATTTCTTATCCTTTATAGTTGAATTTTTAATATGTTATGTGTTTTAAATAGTGCTTCATTTCGTATGTTGAGTGCGTTGTCGTCCGGTGGCCGGAAACCGGCCAAATCGCCGGAAAACGTCAAAAATAAAGGGGCGCCGACCAGTTTCGGTTTTTGCCCGTTTTCACCCATTTCGGGTCGTCAAATCGAAAAAGTTTCTTCTATAAAGTTGCTCAAAAAATTATTCCCTATAGGACTGCCAAGTTTCATAATTTTTCGATAAGTTTTGATTAAAGTCGATTATTTTAATCAGGCGGTTATTTTTATAATTAAAGCATGTGATTTCAGAAAATTCCAAAAATTGTATAGTTTAATAAAAATATATGTGGGGTCATGCCTGATTATTTTCATAATTTTTGGACAAGTAAAAAGTGCAATCGAGGTTTGCTATGTAAAATTTAATTAAAATGGCAAGTCACGGAAAGTGACCTCTATCAAATCTTTTGATCCCATTAAATCAGAAATTATATTTTGGAATTTATTTCCTTCTGTGTTGAAGTTGTACGAGGTCTCTAGAGTCGCGCATTCTTAATAGGAATATAATTAAAGTGAATAAAAGCTCCAATTAAATTAAAGTCGAGTTCTGAAAATTAGAGTAGCAGTCCTAAAATAAGGTTTGACCTTGTAGGACTTGTTGAGCCGGTCAGAGAAGCTGACGGATTAATATCGAGAAGTTTGATCACCTGAGTTGATCTAATCGAGGTGGGTTTATTTGCAAAATCTATCTATATTTGAGTTATTAACTCATAAATGTGATAGTCATAGTTAGAATATCCAAATAAAATATTTAAGAAATTATCTGCTCAAGTCTCTGCTAAAGTAATAGCATTATACTGTTGTATAATTAATGAGAACATAGTATTATACTGATGTATAATTATTGAGAACATAGATTATGTTGTGCCATAATTATTGAGAACATAGATTATGCTTTGCCATAATTAATGAGAACATAGATTATGCTTTGCCATAATTAATGAGAACATAGATTATGCTTTATCATAATTATTGAGAATATAGATTATGATTTATCACAATAAACAAATATAGATTATGCTTCGACATAATTAAATAGAATAGATTATGCCTTGTCATAATTAAAGTATATGGGTTAAAAGTTAAGATGTAGAGTTTAAAGATTCATAGTATATAGATTAAGGTTAGAGTTTATAATTAAAGACTAAAAGTCATAATTTAAAGTTACAGTATATTAAATATTTATTGTGTATTGATTATACTTGTGTATAATGAGTTGTACTTTTTTAGCTTGTGCTTTTAGTAATGAACTTAAGTTAAAGAATGATTTTCGTTTAAGGAATATGAAGCATAATTGAACTAAGTTTACTAGAGGAATTAAAGGTTAGCATAGTTGCTATATTAAGAGGATGACATACTTTTGTACTTCTATCATATTACGCGCTTATTAGAGAACATAGATCAAAGGAAAGACAGGAACTGTGATTCTTGCAGTTGTGATGTTAATCACTAAAGGTGTCACTGTGAGGTAACCCCTGCACATACACGTGATCTGGGCATCACTATAGGAGTCAATGCTAGGTAACTCCTGGTATACTCAGGGTCAATGCTAGGTGATCCCTGGTACACTCTTCTCGGATTAGCGAGGTAACCCCTCCCTTTTCCTATTAGCGACATGTCATAGAGTGCAGTAGAAGATAGAAGGAGCTACAGGGTACCAAAGAGAAGTAAAAGGTTTGCAGAAATGGGAAGGGCTTTCGCGTTTTGCTTTCCATTATCTGTATTTATATTTTGGATATTCTGTTACAGTTTTCATTAAAGATTGAGTTAAAAGTTTAACCCACTAAGTGCTTTAGTACTCACGCCCAAAATATTTTCAAAATATTTTTCACAGGTTGAGATGCTGGAGGTGATGACTCGATGTACTGTTGTGGGTTGATCATGCCTTGCTGTCTCGTTCAGACTAAATTATTACTTATGAGTATGTTGTTATGTGATACAATATTACTCCATTGTTTTCCGCTTAAACTCTGATACAGTTGCCCCATAGTATGATTGCATGCTATGTTTTATTTTTGGGCTTATCTGAATTATATACCTTAATTGAATCATGATAAATAAAGCCCCATTTCTTTTCATAAATCCAAGCATATTTCATTACAGTTTTCGACCTATGAGTTGGTCATATTTGGTTGAGTCTTGGATTTTGTTTACTTTTCAGTTGACCTATGAATGGGTCTTATCTTGATTAATTGCTTATGTCCTATGAATGAGACATAAAATTGTTTATTTGCCTCTGATCTATTGATGGGTCTTAGTTGTTGTGGCTTATGGAGAGGTCTTGTTTATTTGAAGAGTTAGAATCCTATCTATTAATTGTTGGATTCTGTTTGAATTTGACTAGCCTATGAATAGGCATTCTTTTGACTTGATTGAATCATTTGACTTCATTGATACGTTGAAAGCCGTGGATTTCTTTCAGTTACAGAGGTTATGCTGCCCAATTTCTGCGGCATATAACTTATTCTTGTTCTAAAGCCATTTCATTTGATTATCCTAAATTAGTACTCCCTTTTTGAGTAACACCCCGACCCTCATTTATTATTCCTTTTGGGACCGGGACATTACAGAGGACCCCCCTGGATTTGGGATTATGCTACCTTTTTCCTTCTATTATTTCCGTAATATCCCCGTCCTAATCCTCGGGACCGGGGCGTTACAGGTCGGGTCGCACCAAACGGCGTGAGTGAGCACTCGGGTCGCGCCGTTCGGTGCGAGTGAGCTGCTCGGGTCGCGCCTCCATTCCTGCTCCGACACCTCTCACGGCTTTTGCTTCGTTCTCTCTCATTTTTTGTCCTTGAGGTGATTCAACCTGCAGCGTGCTCCCAATTCGATTCTCTATCTTCCATGGTCTTGAATCTCTCAAAATGTCTTTTATTTATCCTCCATTTTCTGTACAACTCAAACAAGAAATAAAACTTCCAAGTCGGGAGGTTAAAAGCGCAATTTGGGTTAAAACACATGTAAAACTATTCAATTAACTTCATTTAAAACCTCAAAATATTATGTAAAAACACCACTCATCACTAGGGGGCACCGTTCATCATCATCTCAACAGTAAGATTAGACCTTTAATCTTGTCCTCAACTCGACATTCAATTGTAAGCCGTTTTTCGATTATCTATGTTTCCGTTTTCAGTAGAATTAAAAAACCGATCTGCATGTTTAATTGAACTTGGTTAATTAAAATATTTATGTTGCATAAAATATGAATACATGATATTAGAATTAAAGAACATCCAAATAGATCCTGTGGTGGTTTAATTCGAAAAAACCCAACAATTGGTATCAGAGCGAATTTTGGCACTGTTCTAGTTTTAATCCTAGGATAAAAATCGACATTCATGAATAAATATGTGGATGAATTTTATGTGTTTAAAATTTTCAGATTTATTGGATCATGAATTTCGTGGTTAATAGATTCAAATTCGGATGTAATTTTAATGTATATTGAAAATTCGAATTTGTAGAAGTCTATGTAATTTTCAGCCATGACATTATTTGAATTTGGAATAGTTTTTTGATCATGTCAAAATTTCCAGATTTATTAATGCCTATGTTCGAAAATTTCATCTTCAAAATTTTCAAAATTTTGAGTTTTAATTTTTCCTAATTTGTGCTATGGAATTTTCGGTCATATTAGATTAAATTTGAAGAAGACTTTAATTGAAATTAAATTTCCAGATTTATGTAATATGTGATAGTCGAAAATTATAGTGTTGTTTTTAGGAAAATTTAATGTGTTAAATTCCCTAATTTTGTGTTACAAATTTTCGGTCCTAGTTGAATTAATTTGGAAGAGTTTTTGATGAAAATTAAATTTTTAGATTTATTTAGCTAGGTGTTTCGAAAATTTGGGTGTTGAAGAATTAGATATGGTATTTTTTTATGTATATCACAAAGTTACCTAATTCTAGTACACATAAAAGTTGAAAATAAAATATTAAGTTTGGAAAATTTGAAGTGGATCAAATTTCCAGATTTATTATTTGGCAATTTTCGAATTTTATGCTTAAAATAATTGGATAAGGTAATTTAGATTTATATCAATAATTATCAAATTCTAAATAAATTAAGTTTTAAAAATAGAATTTAAATTTGAAAAGAATTTGAAGTGGATCAAATTTTCAGATTTTATTTTTGTAATTTTCAAATTAAAATCTTTGAAGATAAGAATTGGAAAAGTAATTTTTGGTGTATATCATAAATTACTTAATTCTAATCTAGATAGATTTGAAAATAGAATTTAAATTTAGAAAGAATTTGAAGTGGATCAAATTTCCAGATTTTATTCTTATAATTTTCAAAATCTTTGAAGATAAGAATTGGGAAAAGTAATTTTTGGTGTATATCATAAATTACTTAATTCTAATATAGATAGGGTTGAAAATAAGATTTAAATTTGGAAGGAATTTGAAGTGGATCAAATTTCCAATTTTTATCTTTGAAATTTTCGAACCCTATCCAAATATTTGGGATAGATTTTTGATCTATATCAATATTTTCAAATATTAATTAATTAGGATTTGTACGAAAATTAAAAATAACTTTGGTGGATAATTTTAATAAATTTTCAGATTTATTTTTATGGAATTTTCGAGATATACAAGATCAAATTTGGTTGATAATTATTTTAATTTCCAAATTATATCTTGTGGTAATTTTTGAAATTATTAATTTAATTAATTGCAATTTTCAAAAATTAATATCATGTATGGTAATCATATGGTAGTGATACTTCTATGGTATTTAGTGATACATTTCACACAGCTGTTGACTATTCCCGATTTCTGCCTCAATAATTAAATTCAATGTCAATGTTTGTTAGTGATACGTGCTCATCATCATAGTAATCCTTCGCATAGGTATTAGCGATATGTTGCATATTGTTTCACTTACTACCTAATTATGATTCACTCTATAGTAATGATACTTCAAGTAGTGGAAACGAGCAACCTGACTAGAATACAGATTCTATTTCTTGGAGAAAAATCAGATGATGAGAAAGTACTATGCTACTGTTATGAAAGTCAAAGATAATAAAGAAGGAAGAAAAATACTTGAAGAAGAGCATAACAAGGTTGTTGCATATGTTGAAGAGCTGATGAGTACAATGCCTTCCGTGGGGGATACGGATGTTTCACGCTCTTCTATTCAAATATTAGATCATGCACGTTCAACCACAAAGGGTAGGAGAAAAAGAATCAAAGGGCATCTTCAAAAAATCAAGAAGAAGAATACAAGTGGTACTTCAATTTCAAAGGAGTTTGATTCCAAAACCCCTAATCCAAGATTGTTTTAAGTTTCTTATTATATTATTGATACTCTTTACTCATGTATTTAGTTTCTTATTATATTATTGATACTTATTACATTATTATTGATACTAAATTATTACAGAGAATCGACATCAAATATAAAAAAAAACAGGAACAAAATGCTATGCGATTAAATTATTCTTGCAATAAATAGTGTTACTTCACGTTATACATAGTGATACTTTCTTTATTAGTATTGATTTTGTAATACATAACTTATGATCCATGAAATTATTTGATATATTAAGAACATAATTAATGTTGCATATCCTTTTTTATCATTTATGTATGCCTCTCTGTTTTTTAATACCGGTAATAAATGAAATAAATTAGTGTTACTTCCCTGCACACAGAATAATACTTTTCTGTATAAATAGTAATACATATTATCTACAATATCAACAAAATATATATATTCAAAAAAGATTTCTAAAATCTGTTCAGAAATACAAGAAAATATACAGTTCATTAGCAAGAACATCTATAGCTTGCATATCCTAAAAACTTTTTGGAAACATTACAAAAACCCAACGCCTCCAAACCTAGTAAACTTTCCCATCATATCTGCACAAAAACTAATTGTTTGTTGCCATTGTTCCCAACCGTGTTAAACTTCCCCAACATTTCAATATTTTCCAACCAAATATTCATTACAAATACCACCCAACATCCAACCAAATAAACCTTCCCCTATCATGTTAGACTATGCACTACCTATCTCCAAAAAACCAAACACCTCACATTCTGCCATCGCTACATTCGTATCCCCTGAACACCAGCAGCTACTAACTGTGTATATCATGTTAAAAATATAGACAAAATAAAAAAAAATATATTTTTATAAAATGTGAAAAAAATGTTCATTAAATATTGTACCTGTTTATATTTCTTGATATTTTTGATGAATTTAAGAGCATCATCATGTATCTTTGCTCTCAAACCATTTAGTGGTGAAAGCATGATTCTTGCACAATATTGGTCTCTTAATCCTTTTCTTCCATCAAGCTGGAATAAAAAATAATTTTTGATCAACTACTATAAACAGTGCAGTCAAGTATCACTGATAATCCAATTAAGAATCACTACCAAAGCAATTAAGTAGCACTATTAATAAATAAGAATTACCTCTCATCAGCAACTTCATCCTCCTTAGCATTACATTCATCACTTTCCTTAGCATCATGATTGCTGCAATATAAAATTAAATTAAAATAGTAATTTAATGAAATATTTTTACTTAATTGAACATTATCAGTTATTTCATAATGATAACTTCCTTAACATCAGTAACAATGTAATAAAGTATCATTGATAATTCAGATAAACATCACTAACAAAGCAGTGAAGTATCAGTAATACTGAACAAGACTTGCATGCCAAATTCTTAAATTTTAATCAACTTCCTTAACAATGCAATAAAGTATCACCAATAATTCATTTAAGCATCATTATCAATCAACGAAGTATCACTAATAATGAACAAGACTTGCAAGAGGATATTTGCTAAACCAAATACAATAAACACGAAACATGGCATAGATACATCACATTAACCAAATATATAGTACCTGTCTACCAACTCTTTATCCTTATTTTCCTTAACAGATAGTTTTCTTCTCTTATATGTACGTTTAACATCATCTATTTTTGTATGTTCACTTTAATAAAAATGATATAATTTAGTAAAATTAACATTGTGTCATGAAATAAAATACTAATAACATTATTTAGCAAAAATTCATACATGGTCTCATCATCTCTCCTCTCTCAATAGGTCGCTGCAACTTCTTTTTAATTCTTTCCATCATTTATAAAAAAATTTCGAAAATCCAACTGCAAAAATTATAATCAGAAATAGTATTTAATCAATCAATACTAGCATCTGAAATATTATAAAATCCCACCAACTTCTGCATATAATCTTCTACATTCACACAACCACAACTCTCACATTCCACCAACTTCGGTACAACTCCTATGTTTACACCGCCTTGCGAGTAGCTCCTAACAGTGTCTATCATGTTAAAAACATAAAGAAAATTAAAAAAAAATTAATAACTTCCTTAACATCAATAACAATACAATAAAGTATCACTAATAATACAGTTAAGCATCATTATCAACGCAATGAAATATCAATAATAATGAATAAAACTTGCATGTTAGATTTTTAATTTTTGATCAACTTCCTTAACAATGAAATGAAGTATCACTAATAATTCAGTTAAGCATCATTATCAATGGAATAGAGTATCACTCATAATGAACAAGAATTACCTATCATCAGATTGTGTTCATCCTCAGATCCCTTGACAATGGAGTCCTCTTCACTACAACATAAATCAAATGAAGATTCATAAACCTCAAATGAATTTTTGACAACTGAACATGAAATGAAGTTTAAGAATGATAATTTCAGATATATACATAATGAAGAAATGAACATGTGTATACAAAACAAGGTTGCAAAATTCGCATATTAAAGCATAACATAATAGCAGCTACCTATCCAAAAATTGATCAAATTACTTCAACTTTGTCAATGTGACTAAGATGCAGATTGCAGAAGTGAAAGCATACAATAAAATTCCTAAATTCTCACAACTAAATTAAAAGTATAGAATCTGAACACAAAACTGAAATAAAGAAGTTAACAACACATGAGAAGATGTGCATTATTTGACTCCAATAAAAGCACCATTACCATGATGAACGACAATCCTTCAATTTTATCATAATAATTGTAACTTAAGACAACAAAGAACTGTAACAAATTCAGAAATAGGTTAAATGAAAAACAGCTAGATTTTCTGATAAAAATTTGGAAACTCATTTTAATGAAGTCCAAGAAAAAAATTATATTAGTGGAGTGACTGTGTAATTCATGAAAAATAACATTCAATACTAGCATCTTAAATATCATAAAATCCCATGGAACATAACTTGTAAGCAAAATATCAACTTCCTTAAAAATACAACAGAGTATCAACAATAATTAATGTAAGCATCATTATCAATATAATGAAGTATCACTAATAATGAACAAAACTTGCAATAGCATATTTGAATTTTAAGAACAAAGCGCAACAGTAAGCATAACATGCATTAGATTTCCTAAAACCAAATACAATAAACAAGGCATAGATACAACAGATTAAGCAAATTAAAGTTTTACACAAACTCAGGCCATTTTAACATGTTTTTATGACACAAGTACACAACTGGTTTGCAGCAGTAGTATTTTTAATTTTTTATTAACTACGATAAATAATGCAGTCATGTATCACTAATAATTCTCTTAAGAATCACTATCAATGCAATTAAGTATCACTATTAATAAACACAAACAACCATAGTCGCACTATAATGTCTTCCAACATTTCAAAATTTACAGAAAGCATCAAACAGATGAATAAGAAATATTAGCCTTGGTACTAAATAGAACCAACACAAGATCTCTATCTCAACTCAAGGTAGGGTTCTGTATTTTTCTAAATTAAAATTCCCTAATATAAAAGCCCTAGATAAACTTACAATCACAAATTGAACTCTGCGCTGAAGATGTTGACGATAGAACGCCGATTTTGAATGCGACTACAGCGCCAGTGGTCGCGATAGTTAGTGTTGATGGTGGACGCACAACTTCCTGTGGCAGTGGTCGTGATAGTTGGTGGTACTTGGTGCGCTGGGGGAGATCGTGGAGGGTACGGTTATGGGGAGAAGCAGCGGTTGTGGGAGAGAGATTCATCGGCGGTTTGAAGGTGGAGGAGATGGTGAGAGAAGAGAGTGGGGAGAGAATTACGGGAGAGAGAATCGCGGCAGAGAGAGATGAGAGTGATTCAATTTTTTTTAATATATATATGGCCGGGTCGGGTTGATCCGGATCGGGGGAGATCCGTCTAACATAAGTGACCTATTAGACGGTCTCATATAAGTTTTTATCATGCAATTATGTTTTTCATTGCAGATGTTATTGGTAGAGTGACATACAATAATAATATTGTTGAGCGTACATTGCAATATATATATATGTTTTCATTGTCTTTTAATAATGCTTTGTCAGCATTACGATAATGTGTGCCAATGAAACATTATTATAATGTTAGTGTAGTACACATATTATTATTATTATTATTATTATTATTATTATTATTATTATTATTATTATTATTAGAGCTTATTATTATTTTTTATAGTTTAATTTTTATTTTTTAGTTACTAATTAATTATTATAGTTTATTTCATTAAATTATGGTTTATGCCTTATGCTAACGAAGCATTGTCATATGCTAACATATTCTATTCATAATGCTGACAAAACAATATCATAATGCTAACGTTGTATATTTATATTGTGATCATGGTTTCTTCCATCCAATTAGGGTTTATAATTATTTCTTAGAATTTAATTCCATTTTTTTAGATCATTGGAGTTTATTAAATCCGAATTATAGTTTAGTCTATCCAATTAGAGTTTATACTTTTTGGAATTTAATTTTTCATTAACAATATGAGAAAATTTTCATTAGTTATCATTACGATAATGTTTTATTAGCATTACGAATATCATGTTATCGATTACCCATCGCTTTTTTTTATAAGCACTATCCAATTATATTAATAGCCTGCCCATAAAACTTATCAGATATTATAGAATTGTCACCACTCTTTTAAACAAATTTGGGTTTTTAATTTTTGTTGATAGTATGGTGTAAGATGAGTTGCTAGTTCTGATTGGTTTTATATATATATATATATATAGTATAGAGATCAAATGAGAACCAATGCCCTGTATAGGAACTAGGAACTAATATGGAGCGTTGGATCAATGATTTTCTAAGGCTCAGATCAATCTCAAAAAAATGGGGTAAAAAATGCAATATCTTAAGAATTATATTAAGTTAAGGGTATATATGTCATTGTATTGCATATCAATTATCTGCAGTAAATATATCTATTCCATATATAGTGGGATTATATGAGAACGATTTTTTTTTAATTTTGGACGGTTTTTTTTTTAATTTTAGACGATTTTTACAAATCTTTTTTTTACAGAGTTGTATCTATCGGTGTTTCATATTTTAATTCATCACACACGGTTGAAGGAGTCGTTGTAGATTATAAACAAGTTATATTTGTCGGATTTCATCGGTCTCACTTCAGTTTTCGTTTGATTATGGAAGATACGGGTATTATGTTCTCCATTAATGATGTAGAGATATTGGTGGAATCTGGTAGAGACGCGTATGTTTGACGTTTAGCAAATTTTTTATACTGAATTAGCAAATTATAGATTTGTTAATAGCAAATCGGTAATATTTTTATGTGAACATTCAATTTTTTTTAAATGGTTTCAATGTGACATGATAGTGAGATGTTTGCAGAGAATGGACATTTCATATTTATTATAGATGATAGATGTTTTCTCATATTGGTTGTGGAAGTTTTCAAGTTATTTAAAAAAAAATAGTTAAAATGGCATGAATTGTTGTGTGTAAAATAAGAATGTATTTTTTTCACAAGTTCTTACTCCATTGTATATTATAATCACGTCGGTTATCATCTGATTATGCAAGATACAGGTATTGTGTTATCCGTTAATGTATCTTTGTATGCGTAGGGATATGGGTGGAATCTGGTAGGGACGCGTATGTCTGACATATAGCAAATTTTGTATGCGGAATTAGCAAATTATAAATTTGTTAATAGCAAATCGGTAATATTTTTATGTGAAAATTCATTTTTTTATAAATGGTTTCAATGTGCTTTGCATGATAGTGAGATGTTTGCAGAGAATCGACATTTCATATTTATTATAGATGATAGATGCTTTTTTCGTATTTGGTTGTGGAAGTTTTCAAGTTATTAAAAAAAATAGTTAAAATGGCACGAATTGTTATGTGCAAAATAAGAATGCATTTTTTTTTTTACAAGTTCTTACTCAATTGTATATTATAATCACGCCGGTTATCGTCTGATTATGCAAGATACATGTATTGTGTTATCCGTTAATGTATCTTTGTATGCGTAGGGATATGGGTGGAATCTGGTAGGGTCGCCTATGTCTGACGTTTAGCAAATTTTTTATGCGTAATTAGCAAATTATAGATTTGTTAATAGCATATCGGTAATATTTAATGTGAAAATATGATTTATTTTTTTTATGATATGATGGTCTCTCTTTTTTTTAAATGGTTTCAATGTGCTTTGCATGATAGTGAGATGTTTTCAGAGAATGGGCATTTCATATTTATGATAGACGATATATGCTTTTCGTATTTGGTTGTCGAAGTTTTCAAGTTATTAAGAAAAAAAATGACATGAATTGTTGTGTGTAAAATAAGAACGTATTTTTTTTCACAAGTTCTTACTCCATCTTATATTATTATCACACCGGTTATCGTCTGATTAAGCAAGATATAAGTATTGCGTTATCCATTAATGTATCTTTGTAGGTGTAGGGAATATGGGCAGAATCTGTTAGTAACGCGTGTGTACGACGTTTAGCAACTTTTTTAATTGTAATTAGCACATTATATATTTGTTAATAGCAAATCGGTAATATTTTTTATGTGAAAAATATGATTTGTTTTTTTTTATGAAATAACATTTTTTTTAAAAAAAAAACCATTATACAATACAAAAACATATCACAAATTTGCTAATCTTGTATCACTAACTTGCTATAAACAAATGATCAATTTAATAAAACACGAATCATTGTAGCAAATTTTAACGGTAGCAACATTTGCTAAATATATATTAATAATTTGCTAATCAAACCTTACTAATTGGCTAAAAATGTCAAATCCAATCAAACCAAACCAACGAATAAAACGATTACACAATAAACAAAATCCTTAATTTTTTCTAATTATGTATTACTTAACTAATCTGCTAAAACGATTTCTCTTCACCTCTATAATCATCCACCCTCTCAATTTGCTAATCATTTACTCAACATTTGCTATAAATTAAATATAAATATGATATAAACAACCCCAATTTGCTAATCATATACTCAACATTTGCTATAAATTAAATATAAATATGATATAAACAACCCCAATTTGAGATAACTAACTAATATTCAAAAAACCACAACCTACCAAGTTAATCTACTAAACATACATTACTAACTTGCTAATCAAACTTTAATTATTTGCTAAACAATATACAAATAAATTGCTAAATAATATACAAATGAACAACACCAGATTTATTCAGTAAAACCCAACAGTGGACACGTAAAGTCGTAAATCAATCATTCTGACCACATAACACAATCATAAATACGGTATTCCCCACTAACAAATGGAAGAGACAATTCTAAATTGCGATGGAATTTGCTAAGTATATCCATGTAATTTGCTAATTATATCAATTTAATTTACTAATTGGCAAACCAAATCAGATTTAACAACATCCAAAAACATTAAATATTGCTAATAATATACAAATAATTTGCTAAATACATCAAATCTAATTACATCAACAAAATTTGAAAAATGACGGGATAATTACCTGTTCGTACGGCCTTCGCGATCTTCATCATTTTTCCGGTGGCGAAGTGTATGTGCAGTCGACCGGCGGTGTCTGAGGTGGGGGTGTGGCAGCGTACGACGTCCGGCGGCGTGGGGCGGCATCTGGGCTGAGGTCTTCGAATCGACAAGCGAAGGTGACGCTGCGGCCGGCGTCTGTGCAGTCGACCGGCGGTGTCTGGGGTCTGGGCGTGGTGGCGTACGGCATCCGAGCGGCGTCAGGCGGTGTGGGAGCGGCATCTGGGCTGGGGTCTTCGAATCGATAGTCGAAGGTGACGCTACGGCCGGTGTCTATGCAGTCGACAGGGGCGCCTGGGCGTGGCGGCGTACGACGTCCGGGCAGCGTCTGTGTAGGCGACGAACGGCGATGAGATAGTGAAGTCGGCGGCGGTGAGGTTGAAGATGCGGTGGGGTGGAATTTTTCGGATATCTTCTCTAGGGTTTTAGATTTGATATTAATGAATGAAAACTGTTTTTGATGAAATCGTTCCCACTTCCTAGATACACGTTGATTTAATTTCTCCATAATACCCTTATTATGTTTCAAATTTAGGTACAAAATTATCATTTTGCAATTTAGCCCCTACAATTTCAAATCAATCATGTTCATTCAAATTTCAAGATCTGTGGTTGTGAATGGTTCCTAGTTCCTACACAGGAGTATGGTTCTCATTTTAACCCACCCCTATATATATATATATATATATATATATAGGGGGTGGTTCAAATGTTAACCACCTACCCATGTAGAAACTAGGATCCAATAATAACCACCCATCTCATTTATATAAATGGTCAAGATTAAATCTTTGATTTAGGGGGTTAGATGCAAATTTCTCACTTCTTCAAATTCTATTAGATTTAATAGGGTTAAAAATATAAAAAAACACATACCCATAATTCCACATCTATTAATTATAGTAAAAATAATATTAGTAAATCCCTTAATTGATTTGTTAGATGCGCATCTTCATTATATGAGAATCTAACAGTCTGCTATGATCGAGATAATTTTATATGTAGTTTGGTTGAATTGAAAACAAATAAATTAATTTCTATGCACATACAATTATTATTCGTCAAGATTTCATTGCCCAGAAAATATTACCAGTGAATGTGATGCATTCATATGATATAACAAGTGAAATGGCGGATAAATTTCCAACAATATATATACCACTTTGATTTATCATGTCAATATCTTCGAAATCCATGAGCAATTTATTATATTAATATAAATTAAAATAACAGTTATTTGATATATAATTAGCAACATTTTATTAACATGTCATTATAAGGATATTAGCAATTTGTTATAGTAATGTTAGCAAGCAATGAAACAAGATTATTATGTAATTGAAGATTTAATTATACGACATGCATGCCATTCAAAGCATATTAGCAATTTAATACATTAATATTATCAAGAATATTAGTTAATATTCTTGATAATATATTAAGAACATATTGCTAATATGATAACCATAACTTGCTAACCATAATATATTAAGAACATATTGTCATTTTTAATTAACATAATATTAACACATCAGAAAGTAATTGCTAATATATTAAGAACATATTGCTAATATGATAACCATAACTTGCTAACCATAATATATTAAGAACATATTGTCATTTTTAATTAACAAAATATTAACACATCAGAAAGTAATTGCTAATATATTAAGAACATATTGCTAATATGATAACCATAATTGACTAATGTGTCAATAATAAATTGTCAATATATTAATACCACGTGTAATATGTAAAACGATTTGCTAAAGTATTCACAAAATATTGCTAAAATAGTAAAATGTATCAAAAAAATAGCAGACTATGCTTTATTATTTTAAAATGATTTGGTAGCAATACTTATTCACATACATGTTATATTATAATAACTAACCAAAATATTATGTTTTATGAAATCAACTAATTACAAAAAAATTGCAAGACGTTAACTCATATGAAAAATAGTGAAAGTAAGTTAAATCGTTGATGAGCAATGAAAAATAGTGAAAAATAATAGAATATATGTAATTCGTATAAATTCAATTATTATATGAGAGAGAATATTAAATAGGACAATTAAACTAGATTGCATTAATATAGGAAAGAATTAAACTAGATTTTCATAAAATGTGGGATTTATATTCCATATATAAATTAAATTACTTCTATACCCTCAACCTATATATTTTAATTAATTGTATCTTTAATTCCATCCATTTTAGATTAATCTTGACCATTGAAATTAAATAGATGAATGACTCAGATTGGTTCCTAGTTTCTACAGGAAGAGGGGGTTAACATTTGAACCAAAACCTATATATATATATATATATATATATATATATATATATATATATATATATATATATATATATATATATATATATTATTTTAAACCGGTTGTTCTCAATTTCTAAGATTTGGAACCGGAACCCGAACCGGAACCATTGACTTGATTCTGTTAAAGTGCCATGTCGGAAAAATCTATGCTACCCCCCGGATGCTACCCTGCCAATATACCTTGCCGACACGTGTCCTCTATTTTTTTTGGCATTTTCTTATTATTGTAAATTCATGAAATACATCGTATTGTTGGGGAAATACACCCGTTAACCTATTAAGACACTTCTTTTGTGAATTATGTCATGTTACAGGGCTCTGGCCCCATCCCAATATTGGCACGACGTCGGTGGATATTGGTAAATGTCAAACTTTTCAATTCCGGCAACTGCGGCCACGTTTTATGTCATCGGAAACTTATCCGGGTTGTCAACACATCTGAGAACTGCCAGATCCACATGTTGTTAGATTTTTGAAACTTCATCTATGGATCCAAAATACCTTTTCTTCCTCATTCTACAAACCCTAACTTTTTTGAAAATTGGCACCATTTACACCCCCCTCTAATTTACTATCATATTTTATTTTCTCTCCCTGTTGTAAAAAATGAAATATGATTAAAGTTTTTATGCAGAACCAATTTACAGAATATTTCCCGATTTTTCCTAAATTTATATTTCTGAATATCTGGATTTGGCAACCCAGTTAAATGGATGATTGAGCTAAGGTACTTATTTAAACTCAACTACTCGGATTATTTATCAACGGACACTATATTTCGTTCAATGATTTTTTTTATCGAATTATTGGTTGATGCTCTCTTCTGAATTTGTGAACTTTGTTGATTACAGTCGCTCTGTTGTTGAATTGGAATCATTAATACTTGCTTATGCGGCACGGGTACGTTGGGAGTTTATTACTTTTTATGATTCTGTGTATTTATGTTGCAGTTTTATTGAATGTTCGTATTCACAATTTGTCTTGGATGGGTGGATTTGTTATATGATTTTTTTTTATAAAATGGGCATGCCAGTGGAAGAATTTTGTTTATTTTGCAGTGATGAGGGTTCATGTTTAACGATTATAGTATTTCTGTAGGTTTATATAATTTGAAATGAATATCGATTTGAATATTTTCATTGAGAATAATATATCTAAGAAGGATATCCCTACTGAGAAAGATGATAGGGATGAATGTCGTCCTTGTGATGTTGAATTCAGTTGTCGTTATGATTCAATATCTCTGGAGTTAGAGAATAGGTTGGAAGTTGGCAATATTGTGGAGAGTCCAGATCAAGTGTACCTGCTTTAATGTGAATATGGTAGGTATCGTGGGTTTAGTGTTAGGAAGGGGGGACCAAAGTTACCTCTCTGGTACTAATTTGCTGCGAATGAAAGAGTATGAATGCTCATGTGAAGGGTGGCCTGATGAGAAACGATCAAAAAGACGACTAGCTTGTTACAAGAAACAGGTGGTGCTGTGGTTGTAAAGCTAGTCTACGTATTGTCAGGGACAGTGGTGCCGTCCCGTGGAAAGTACAAAAATTCATTAAGGCTCATAATCATGAAATGTTTGCAGTGGATCAGACTTATTTGCTGCGTTCTGCCCGGCATTTATCTAAAGCAAAACAATCACTTGTCGAGGCTATGAACTCAACTAGAATAGGAGTTAGCCAGGCATACAGGTTCATGGAGAAGGAAGCAGGTGGCCCAGAGAACATTGGGTTTATGAGAAATGATGCTTATAATCACTTGAACCGATTGAAGTCGTCAAGCAAGGTTGAAAGTATTGATGCAAGTGCCCTGGTGCAGTTCTTTGTGAAGAAATCAAATGAAGAGCCTTTCTTTTATTGGAATGTCCAATTGAATTCTGAAGATAGAATAATGAATTTTTTTTTTCCGAGATTCTCGTTCACTCATTGATTATGAGTATTTTGGAGATGTTTTATCAATCGACACAACATACAAAATAAATAGATATAATTTGGTATGTGCACCATTTATTGGGATTAATCATCATATGAAGAATGTCTTGTTTGGGTTGGCATTTTTATCGAATGAGACCACCACGCCTTTTGAATGGTTGTTTTCTACATTTTTGGAGTCAATGCATGGTAGAGAGCACCAAGTTATTTTTTCTGATCAAAGTTAGCCACTGATGAATGGCATTGATTTAACATTTCGAACTGCAAGTCATAGACTATGTCAGTGGCATATTGCTAGAAATGCTCCATCTCATTTTGGAGCTTTTAATTCGAATAGTGAATTTAAGAAGTGCTGGTATTATTGCATGAATGGTGTGGATTCTGAATTTGAGTTTGAGGAATGTTGGGAGTCCATGATCCGAACCTTTTTGTAACAACCCGAATTTTCATAATATGATTAAGTAATTCCTAATTTTAATTAGGAAATATTAAAAGGAATTTTGAGCATAATTAAGATGTTTGGGTTCTAAGCCGCGATTTTAGGATTTATTTTTCATAAAATCGTCTTTTTGAGAATTTTGATCCGAGCTCAATTATAGCCGATTTTGGTCATGTTTGAAAGGTGTTGACCCAAGGAGCATGCCGGTGCTTTTGGATTTTGAATCGGAAGTCGTTTGAGTTCCCGGTGATTTAAAACGCGTTTAAAGAATATATGAATAGTGTTTTTCCGTAGGAGCGCGTTCGTTAGAAATTTGCGAAATCTTGTGTGTTGACCCAAGCTTTGTTCTTTCAAGACTATCTTATAGGAAATTTCTCAAGGAATCCATTGGCGTTCCCGGATTTTCATTCTGAGGTCAATCGAGCGCTCGTGAATTTTATTTGTCCCTTGCGTGGAATAGTAACTTTATTTTTGAAAAGAGGATTTTTTCTCGATTTCCTTCAAGATGACTCGTTCTTTATCCCGAGTCAAGTTGGATCAATAGTACTCGAGCCAAGGAACCTCCCGGTATTTTTGGATTTCGTGTCTGAGGTCATTTGGACCTCGACATCGAATAAAACGCCTTTTAACCGAGCACGATGTTTTTAAAGCAGTGTTGTTGCACTGAAGAAGCTTCTCGGAGAAGCTTGGATTTCCCCTATAAATAGAGGAGCCCCCCCTTCATTCCCATTTGCTCATTTCTCACTTCTTTCACCTCCATTTCTAAAGTCGAGCGAGGAGCGCTCTTCGTGAGCGCACCTCCGAGACGAGTAGTTTTTGTTCAGCGAGTCGAGCGCGGAGGAGCGGAGGAGTTTCCGCCGCCAGAATTCGCCCAGGTGGCACGGTCGCGGAGGTTCCCGCGGTCGCGGGGGCTCCCACGGTCGCGGGGATGCCCTCTCGGCCTGGAGATGCGCGAGCGCGGGGATTCCGCGGGCGCGGGGTTCCGCAGGCGCGGGGTCCGCGCGGGCGCGGGGCTGCTGCGGCAGTTCCGGCACGTTTTCGTGCGGAGGCCATAACTTTCACCTCGGTTGGAGTTACGAGGCCCATGAATACTAAAATCGAAGCTCTTTCGAAGATCTACGAGGCAGCAGTGTCCGATCGTCCAGAATCTCGATCTTTCAAATCGTATTTTCCGTCCCCTTTTGTGGTAATTTCGGATGCCTTAATCCTTTAAATTCTCGCATTTTAAGTTATAGCTAAGGGTCAAGGGTTTATATATCGTTTCGATGTCTTATTAGGAGCTCGAATAAGGATTCAAGTCGTTGATCGACTTTTGTAAAGATGAGGTGAACCCCGAGGAGGCCCGAGGAAGGATTTTCGGCTCGTTGCTTCGTCTACGCGCTTGTTATCAAAATGCTCATCATCGAGGTGGGTAGTTCTAAACCAAGTATAAGGTTTGAGCTATTAAGCTCTAGAAGCATGTTAAGGCAAGGGAAATATCCAATTAAAATATTTTATGCTCTGCCTGTTTAGTCTATGTACAAGGAAAGGAAATGAATAAAGAAAGTTATATGCATGATTATGTTAAATTGTTATTTGAGTTAGATAAAGTAAAGGAAGTTAGTATAAGTTAAGTGAGCTCTCAAGTATGTTTAGATATGCTAGAATTGTTTATATACAATTTATGCTAGCATGAGGTGTTTAGAATTGCTTTATTTGCAATCAATGTTTATCCGTGTTCATTTCATCGTATTTCAATGTTTATGCTTTGTTAAAAGCCCGTATAGTTAAGGATTAAGGATTGCCTCGTTAGTGTAGCGTTAAATCCCTTATAGGCCGAGATCATGCTCAATTTAAGAATTAGCCTTAGACGATTGCTCTAGGTTTGGTATTTCTAGCTAAGTCAAGTAAGTAAAGAAGTTTAAGGTTAAGTAAGGAAGGAGGTTAAGGAAGGATATAGTTTCTGTTGTAAGCAGGTTGTCGAGCTCAAAGAACAGTTTATTTGCATTATCATGCCGTGACCTTCGTGTCACTAATGTTGAACATTTGAAAGTAAAGGGAGTCACTTAATCCCCTCGCATACTCAGAGGATGTTTGAGGTATTCCCTCTCTCATCCTAAGGCATAAGGGTGCAGTAGACAGCAGGTTTGAGCCAGAAAAGACGCCAAAAAAGGAAGTAAAAGGTTTTGCGGGTATGGAGAGGGCTTTTGCGTTTTGCTCTCCATATGCCGCCAGTTATTAATTGGATATTCCAAAGTTTATTAAAGAGTTTTCTCATAAAACCCCACTGAGTACATTAGTGCTCACCCCCTCTTTTTCAAATGCTTTCAGGTTGAGATGCTGAGGCCGGTGATGTGTTGCTGGTGGGGTTGTCTGAGGTTTCAAGTTTGTTGCTCTGTATGGTTACATGTTTTCTTCCGCTAAGTTTCTGCTAAGTACTCTGATGTTAGTATTTAGTCTTGATATGTGTAACTAGATTCTTGATAGTAGCATGTTTTAAATGCTATGAATCCTAGTTATCAATAAAGTCTTTGAAGCATGTTCTTTGATATATCAGTTGTTCCTTTAATGATTCCGAGTTATTTGAATAGTCAGACCTATTGAGCATTTTGGTATCTATTCATCTTCAGTTGATTTGTGAATAAGTCTTTCATGCTTGTTATTATTGTTCGCCTACGAAGAGGCTTTTCCTTTCAAGCATGATTCTGTTCGTTCAAGTTAAGTTTTGAGTTAGTTTCTTGTTTGGTCCTATGAATGGGACAGTATGATTTATTTGACTCCGACCTTTTTATGGGTCTTAGCCATTGTGGCTTTTGAGGAAGTCTTGTTTAGTTATAAAGTCAAATTCCTATATGTTTATCTTTGGATTCTGTTTAAATTTCGGTTGGCCTATGATTTGGCATCCCATTGACTCGATTGAATCATTTGACCCCTTTGATTCATTAAAGATGATAGTCCTTCCAAGTCATGAAGTTAAGTTGCCTAAGTTTGTAAGGAACTAACTTAGTTTAATTCTAAAAATACCCCCCCATGGATTTCCGATTAATCTACCTATTTTCACCAGCTTTTACGCCCAACAACCCCGTCCCCATCAAAATGACCGTCTAAGGGACCGGGCTGTTACACTTTTAGCTTGAGGGTAATAGCTGGTTTTCTAATATGTATAAATTAAGGAAGAGATGGGCTTCGGTATTCACCAACACTTGTTTCAACACTGGTCTTCTTGCCACATCTAGAAGTGAGGCAACCAATAAGGTCCTGAAAGATTTATGCAATGCTAGATGTTCACTAATATAGATTGTACAGAATTATGAGTAAATCTAAATTAACTGGCGAACTAGAGAGCGTGCAGATGATGCATCAAATGTTGGTACCCCTGGTTAGTTTGTGAACAATAGTCTTTTGTTATTTCAAGCTGCAGAGGTTTATACACGGAGTGTGTATAAACTGTTTGAGGCTCAATTGGCACTTGCCATTACGGTGGCTGTTATCGGGAATCCAGTATGTGTTGATGATGTTCAAATACAGTTCACGGTTGCGTCATAACCCCTTATGAGAAAGATTCGATCGGTGCAATTCAACCGGCTATCTCATCAGGCGACATGTTCTTGCCACATGTGGGAGACCGAAGGTGTTTTATGCTGACATATTTTCTGAGTTTATTTGGTGATAAATGTCATGAAGTTCCCTGAATGTTATATTTTGAGGCGGTGGATGAAAAGGGCAAAAGAAAGACATGAGAACGAGGTTGGAAAGTTCTTTAAATCAAGTAAAGGTGATTTCATCAGTGAAATGGCTTTCGTGAACCACATCATGAGGATGACGCTAGAGGTAGCGCATGACGTGAAACAGAATACCGATGCTCAACAAATTATGCTAGCTCGTATTGGCGAACTTAAAAAAGACCTAACATCGTTGCAGCAGGATGGTCGTTCAACCATTCCTGACTCTTGGCAGAAGGAATCAGCGGGAGGACAGTCATTCCAAGTTCGACCGCCTCTCGCTCGCAAACATGGCGCAAGTCCAAAATTACAATCGCATTGGAGTAAGAAGAAGGGTAAAGCTAAACGAGGTGCTCAGCTTCCAAAGTGTCCAGGTGTTCTCTCTCTACAAACTTGTAATCATTGTTACATTCGTTTGTTTTTGTTATTATAATTTGGTAATTCAGTAACACTCTGAATTCTCCAAATTAGACGTGGAGTGCTCTCAACAGACCAAATCAAGCATAGAGAAATCAAGTGATTCAAAAAAAGGAGGAGTCCTTCAATCTCTTGGGTTGATTCTCAGAAGGAGGGTAAATATAATGCGAATTTGGTGGTGTGCATGTGTTGTCAATACGTCTGTAATTAAGATTTTCTAAATTATTTTGTGTTCCTGAAATTCAATCTCTCGGGTTGATTCTCAGAAGGAGGGTAAATATAATGCGAATTTGGTGGTGTGCATGTGTTGTCAATATATCTGTAATTAAGATTTTCTAAATTATTTTGTGTTCCTGAAATTTTGCTTCATTTCTTTTTTGTACCCTAGGACAATTACACAACATGTAGTCAATATTCCCAAAATGATAACTTGGATAAACCTATTGATGTCGCCTCCATATTCCAGGTATTTATGTTGGCGTGTTTAATTTTGAGAAATAGTTGTTCGCAGCTAATCTATTTTGCTTTTAAAGACACATTCACAGGTAGGGGAGAACAACACGGGCCTCGCAGTTTGTGTGTAAGCTGCATTGGATTCGTTCACCTCAGTGCCTCGTGCCTCTTTTTCATTTCTTTTACATGATTGTGACAATTCAATTCATAACTATTCACATTTGGATGTCTTTGTACTCTTCTTTGCTTATATAATATCCAGTTATAATAAGTACTTTACTTCTAAGTTTTGTGTGTGCTTTGCCTTCAATGAGATGTCACCCCCTGCAATTTCCCAAGACAATGTGTTTTATGTTGAACCATGGCCTTGTTACATTGAAAATGTTGTTCTATTTGAGCTTGAACATCAAATGTGGCTGGGTAACTGGATTCCTGGGAGAGAGAATGAGAACCTGCAGGTGCTTCTTCGTGTTCGTAGCTATGTTCAAAAGGTCTTGAATCTCCCATTTACTGAGGCTGAATTCTAGAGCAAGTTTTCCCAGTGGCGCAAAAGGTATGAAATGTTTCAGTGGTTACTTGATCGAGTTAACCCCGACAGCTACGATCAAATGCGAAACATTGTAAATGTTGATGATGGTGAATAGACGCGTATTCACCAGGTAATTAGACTCTTCACCTTATGATGTGCTTAATTTATTCCTGAGAATCTGTGAAATAATAATATCATATTCAAATGCTAGATATGGCCCGATGTTCTAGTCTATAAGAACGAGGGAGAGGAAAACTGGCACATGCTCAAGAAGTTGTTTGAGGTGATCAAAGCCGCTGTTGACCATGATCAGTCCATCGAACCAAAAACTTAGACCTTTTCTAGTGAAGAGAATGGAGTTGTTCTCGAGAGTGAAGATGAGAACGACGGTTAGTTGTTTGACGAAGTCTTAATCGAAACCACTTTGCGTGCCACAATTAACCCCTGCATGCATGCATGCCATGCCTTATAGGGTTAAATAAGTGTGCTTGTTTGTATGAAGTGGTGAACTATGCTATGTCCGTATTTGTGCTTTGTATTCGTGGTTATTCTAAGTTGTGAAAAGCTCCCGCATTATGTATTAACTTTGTATGCATTCATATTATGCATTGTTTTGGATGATCTCCTCATGAATGAAGTGGTTAGCCATGTGTTTAGGAATATATTTGATAATGCGTTTGATTGAACAACATTGTGGGAATTAGATAATACATAGTCAAGGAATTTATATATAAAAATTAATCCTTCTAGCGTTTTCTTGATCTCGTGCCCAATGGTAGCACCACTCCATACCCGACAAGATATTGCATTCTTGTTCAATCTATATGGTCTCAACACCACAATGTGTGTGGTATGTGGGTGATACATTTCCTAGCGTTCACTAAGAAATCTAATAAGATGAACAAAATGTCCTTATTGCACTTCCCGGGTTCATAACGGAGCTACGGATGTTCATAAACACCGAAATGATGACTTGGCTGATTTCTTTTGCCAAAATTGATTTCATATTGGCGAAGATATCTCGCCAGGCACGGGACCATTTAGTGCAACATGAGAAACGAGTTATTTGCTGCCAACCAATTAGCTCACATTTGACACATCCTAAACCGTAACCGGACCGGCCAGGTTCTAGACAATATTGGCCCTCCACCATATATATTTGAACACGAGTAGATATAAAATTTTAGAGATATGTTGTTAAGGCTAAATCCATTTTTGCAATCTAGTAAACCTTGGATGATTCGGATTCTGCATTGTTACTTTTTTGGTCCGCATGTGTCTTCCCGCTACCATTTCTCTGTTTTGTTTTTTAATGCTTGGCCGGAAGCACCATAATAGAATATATTCGCTGCCCCTAAGCAGCTTTGTAGAAAGCCAATGCAATGAATATTATACGGCAAGAAATTATAATTAATTGTCGATGCATTCCAATAAGTATTAACTATAGAACACAATTCATAGTTCACACAAGCACAATGCCTCAAAACGATTACTTCTACGATGTAAGCTGGACTCCCCCCATTGAAGAACGCATGATCGAAGAGCTGCTGAAGTAAAAGGAAATTGGCTGCTGGGTTCCTGGGAGCTGTAATAATCTACAGGCAGTAGAGGTAGCAGCAAACATCATTAATTCAAAGTTCAATGTACACCATAGCTTCAGTTTCTACAAAAGACATGTTGATCTAATAAAAAAACGATATGCAACCTCAACCTAGTTGAAGCAATTGCCCTTTGATCTTAGACACTCTAGAGTCGAAAACAAGTTCATTCCACTATCTCCAAACACATGGGACAAACTAACCAGCGTAACTACACTTTTATGTTAATTATTTATTGCCCCTTATATATATTACTCATGTACACTTAATATTACAGATCCGACCACTTGTCCGTGCTTATGAGGACAGTGACGGGCCACATTGGGATAAGATGTTTAAACTTTTTTTCCAAGAAAGTGAAGACGAAGGTATAGATTTTGATGGACTTACTGCACGTACTCGGACCTCGTTCGAAGAATGGGTGGAAGGGTTTTATTCAGAAGATTCTGATTCCGGCTGATTGTTCAGCAATACATTTTCTATCTACGACGCTCTATTGTCTCCTTTTCAGCTTCTGTTCTACTTCAGCCAATGTACGTCTCTTATCTAGTATTTACATTTTCCCCTGTCCTAGTTTATATTTATGTTTGTTCTACCTTGTTGTGAAATCGATTAATTCCAGTTCTGTATCGATCATATATAATGTTCATGTTTGTGATGGATTTGATTTGTTTTGAGTGGGAGTGGTAATTTATTATTATTTGAAATTTGGAGATGGACTAGCTATTTAATTAATTAGGCCTAAATGTCTGGGCCAAACTAACTTATTTAATGAAAATGGGCCCGCCCCTATAGATGGAGTTGCCCTGTTTATCATAATGTCTCACCAAACTTGCTATTTCGGGCCCTTATGTGATACTTTAGTTGCACGTGGTGAAGTGCACCCGTCCAGAGATAATGATTCAAAGAATAGGTTGAAATGTACCTGAGAAAATTCAAAAGGTGTTAACCCGCTGCACGTGAATGTTTCGCAAAACGAGTCCATATTAACCTGTTATATGAGAATTGTTCACACATGTCGGGTCCGAATCCACCCGTCTAGATTCGTCGAAAGCACTTCTGCCTTTTACTATTTTTTAACCCGTTTTCCTGTACATAGAGTAACCGATTATTTAACATTTTACTGTTTTTTAACCCGTTTTGTTGCAAACTGATTAATTTTCAACCCGTTTATCTCGGCACTGAAGCGTTGATTTAATCCCATTTAATTTAATCGTATCCCATTCTCAAATTTCACTTAAACCCTATACGTATCCATTTGTGCTCATAAACGGCCCAGAAAGGGGAAAAGTTTGCACATTCACAATACAATTCATGTTTTCGTCAAAAAAGCTTCTTCATAGAAGATCATATAATTAACGAACATAACCCCTCCTGAAGTTAACGACAGAAATAACTATGTCTGCGTTGGATTACAGTAGACCCACATATTCACATTTTAGCAAAATTAGCACACAGATGAGTTTTAAAGCAGTCCTCCCTTCCCCGCTCCAACTAGGAGCTGCATGCCCTCATCCTCATCCATCTTATGAACTTTTACAACCTTGAAAGATAGGCATTCAAATAGCAAAATGTCTCTGACTGCAAAGTTGTTTTCAACCAAAAACTGCATCCATCTATCCTTAATAGAGTACCTCACATCACTCACATTGTTTCTCCGAGCTCTTAGATATACCGTCCACTGACGCCCTTGCTGGTTCTGCAGGTGAAAACTCCCTTCATCCGTTTTGAGGCCAATAGCGGCAGCCAACCTCTTTGGCACGTACTGCGGACATGTGGACAATACTTGAGATTCAAGTATCTATAAATGTTGTAGTTGCACAGGGCTAATGTATTCCAGAGCAGTTGAAATCAAACTCACAACACGTTTCTGGTCGGTTTGAGATGCCGTTAACCTCATCACGAACATCAGCCGAGCAAATTTGGTTGCAGCTGGTCCGGCATCTCCCTCAACAGATTGGCTATGGTTAGTTGCAAGAAATACACAAGACGAGGGATTACATTGATAAGCACCCCTGTAGTATTGGTAGTTTTCTCGGAAACTTAATTAACAATGACAATCAATCAATGACACTAACATGTATTAATATGATCGCAATTCTGCCCCCAACATGAAGTGTCTATCGGTACCCCGTCTATACCATAAATAGAAACAACAAAAGTTGTGGACTCCGGAAGATAATGAAATATTATAAACTATTCGTGGCCAATCTTGTTGTCTTGTACAAATTTTCTCCAACCATCATTTAGGTATAGATTAGCACCAAAACACTTTCTCTTAAGCTTCACATCCTGTCCCCATATCTATTTTGCAAGGTTATTGAAACAAGCCTTTCGAATTCCTCATGTGCCCTCTCGAAAGCTCACGGTACGTACTACGAAACAGAGCAAGTATGCCTAATTAGTCTATTAGGTTTATTGTTCTCGGAGCAACATATGAATTGAACGACCATAACATTTCTTACCATCTGTGAGCTAAAACAGTCCATATATATACCCAGAAGGATGTAGGAGGCTCTAAAAATGACAAACTATCATTAAATTCAAACGCAATACTAGTTTAAGAGATAGATAGCCAAAGCTACTGACAATTGTACTATGTTGATCATAGTTGGAGTTAGTCATATGAAACGAGGTAATGAGTCTAACCTCTAGCACCGTCTGAGCGTGAAATGTTCCGATTCCACCCATCGCTCCTGTAAATGACCATATCGAACATTGAACTACACACCTGCATGAAGATGCAAAATTCCCGTTTTCACAAACTCGTTGACACTGTGATTAGGTTCCACCCATCGGTGAAGTGAAACCCCAATACGACATCATTGTTGGTGGGAAAGTCTATGCTACCCCCCAGATTTTACCCGGAGCTATTACCTTACCGACACCTGTCCCCCTTTTTAAAAAAAGTTTTTGTTTTATTTTTAATGGTCTGAATTTTCAATATACGGTGTATTTTTGGGGAAATATAGAAAACAGCTATTGAGGCACTTCTGAGAATAATGTCTTGACAGGATCTGGGGCCCCACCTCCTACGTCGGCAGATGTCGACAAGTTTCATACTTTCCAATTCCGGCTACCTTGCCGGAATTTTTTCACGTCGACAACTTCTCTAAAATCTGGAGGGACATGTGAGCTTTCAGATCCACATATTTTCAGATTTTTTGAAGATCATTCGCTGATCAAAATTAATTTCTTTTCATATTTACCTAAACCCTGATTTTTTTAAATTGGCGCCCAATGACTTTCGTTCATTAGTAAAATTCATTCGTCAGTAAGAAGGTTCTACACAGTAATCCCGCGTTTGAGATTTTCTCTCTGGCTTCTCTCTAGAATGGTTCACGGACCCCTCTCTCTATCTAAATATCAACGGCCATTTTTTTGAAAAATGTCTCTGGCGACTGATTTCTCAGCTTAAGGGGTCTCGGTCCTCTCCCCTACTCCCCTGAGGCATTCTCTTCTCTCCCCCCTTGAAGAATCGACTGCAAATTCCACAAATCCAAACTAGGGTTTTCAGTTCAGCAATGGCGGTGCCGGCATTTGAGACCCCTCCGGCGACGAGCATCGCTTCCTCAAGGTCGTGGGAGTGCTATTCTACCCTTAACCGCAAGTTCCTAACCCAGAGCTCAGCTAGATTTCTCGTTCCTTGCTTGGCGGCGCAGGCGTTTAATGGTGACTGGAGTCACAATATGAGGCTAGGGCTTCGGCGACCCCAATTCGTACTTTTCTTTCAACAATTCCAATGTTCATGGCACTGGATATCAATACGATGATCTCCTTGAACAGCCGTTCCTTAAGGTAAATGCAGAAGCCAGATTCTTAGCAACTTTAGCCTTTTCTTTGTTTATCTGAGTTTTAAATAAGACTACGAAACTCTTATTTCCAATGACAGAATTATGATGCAATTGTCAACTAATTTGAGCAAGATACATACTGGTGATTCAAAAAAGCCCATAAATTCACTTCCAAAAGCTGATACAACTGATGTAATTAAGATCTATTGGTCATAATGCTCTACTATAAACTTTCCTTTTTTCAATTTAGGAGAAGAAAAACTAATCGGGATATGGCTATGGAAAAGCTGAAGGAGGGCAATACTAATGGGGCCTCTGAGCTTTTTCAGGTATTGATTTGTTATGTGCATTGTTATAAATGACATTAAAATTGCCATCTTCATATCATCTCTTTGATTGGTAACGCTGATTTAAGGTTTCCCTGTTGGATTTTAAACCGGCTGCAATAAAGTTTGATTTTTTTCCCCTTAGATACTGTTGAGCAAATTAAGGGTCATGCAATGATGTCTTAGTCTTAACAAATTATCTAAGTCCTTAACTCTTTAAAGATACTAAATCTACAGCACCACCAAAAGTTTCAGAAAAAAATAAGATTTGTGTTTGTGTGTCTAGCTGGATTGGGAAAAGCTTTAAAGATATTAGTTCTTTTTCTTTGGAAGACATAATCTCTCATTCGCAGCTTTTTTATGTGCCTATCTAATTTAAACTGGTATATTTGCTTTCATTTTTTGATAATCTATGTTGAGCTTCTGAATGCAGTCACTTGTTGATAAATTGATGATTAAACCATAATTTCAATTTCTGAGTTCCCACATCATCTAATGCTTTTATAGGATATCACAGTACTTGGCTAATTCTTCACTGCAAAACTTGAGCATCTCAGGTCTTTAAAGCATCCTTTCGATAGCAAGAAATTTATAAACCTTTTTTGACATTTCAAGAGCATCAAGGAAAGCAAGAAAAAAAAATGCAAATTTTCCTTCCATGATATCAAATTATCTCAGGTCCTTTCAAAACTATACTTGGTTTTATTTTTCAAAATTTTCAGGTATGTGTGCAATGGCTAGGTGTAATTTTCCTAATGAAGTTGCACTATAATAATTGTGTTGTCATAACCTGCAGTAGCCAACAACTCAAAGAGGTTGTCTGGTCCAATTCATTTTTAAGGATGTGTGGTTTTTTCTTTTTCCTATTTGAAAGTTGTATATAAGTGAACCTGTTTATAACCTTTATAATTTGAGCACAACTGATTATTAAATAGAACATATTTCTTTATTTTCTTTCACATATATGATATATCTTGTTTGGGGCATATTGCAAATCCAAAGGATCTAAACTGCTTTAAGCAGTTTTCAAGGGAGAACTAAACTAGTGTAGGCTTCAACTTTAGTAATTAGTTTTGTATTACCATTTGGCAATTCATAAAAGATGTAAATAATAGTTATCGTATGGACAATGCTCTCCAAATAGGCAAATAGTGGTTATTGGAAATATTATTGTTGAAACAATCAGACTATTATACGTATTGAGATGCATTTTACTTTATAAAAATATTCCGCATCTGAACCTTTTTTTTGTGTATTTAGGTGATTCGATGAAGTGATCATGCTTAAAATGAGGCAATTGAAGAAGCAGAAGGAAAGACTACTTGAACTTTATTTTTTTAGGAGTACTCGTACTTCTTTAGTTATACAAATGATGAAGCATATTAGTCTTTTTCATATTTAATTATGTTATTTTAGAGAAGTTACCTAATGTATTATGTACATTCTTTATGTTTTATTATATGAAATGATTTTTTTTTAGTTTTAGCAAAAAAAAAAATTGAAAGTGATTGTTGCTCATATATTTGCCATTTCGAACGATGTACTTTGCTCTATACTAATATAATTTGGGCATATGTTTAAGCATAGCCACAACTACTGAAAGAAGACTGAAAATAGGTGATGAATAATATGAAATAATTAGAGAAAGGATTATAGCCAATAGATACATGAATTAAACAAATGTTATACAAACAAACATCAAGCAAAAAAATCAGTGTCAACACGTTGAACTTTAAAACCCAAATTTCCTTCTGCCTCTTCAGCTAAAATAGTTGTCCCCTCAATAAGAAAATTAAGAGCAATTCCAACATTTGTTGTTTATACGGAGGACCCTCTTTGCTTCGCGCTCATTAAAAATATATTCCTTGAGGAATACCTGACTTTCTTTGATTCATCTGGTACCTAAAGCTGTCATTCGGAATTTAAGTTTGTGAGATAAACATAAAGTGTAAAAGGATCTAGACAACATAAATTAACAAACACTAAAAATACAGGTAATGCCCATCCTTTTCCAACCTATTCCATAAATAAATAAATAAATAAGTTGTATTGTTAAAATTTTGATTTTTTTTTCTTTCGTTTCTCTCTATGCTCTCTCAATACATAATCATGCAAATTAAAAGAGTGAATAAACATAAGTTTCACTTAATTTCTGAATTAAGATGTTACTTGCATGTTTTTCAAGTAAAACAAGATTCAAACAAAGAAATAAACAAGATTAACTATGCCAGAGTTGGTCAGCTTAACTATGCTATTTGGGTTGCAAGCAAGATTCAAACAAAGAAATAAACAAGATTAATTTCTGAATCGCAAGCAAAACAAGATTCAGGTACCTGTTTTTCAATGCCAGAGTTGGTCAGCTTAACTATGCTATTTGGGTCGAGAAGTATATTGGCTCCTTTATGTGTAATAATAAGAGCACGATGAAAAATAATAACAAACAAAGAAATGATAATATAGGAGGGGACAAAGCAGCAAATGGGCAGGCTTACACACTTGAGCACAATTTCAAGGATAGAAATAACGTCATATTTAGCATATAATGCTCTTTTAACCACTGATACTATACAACATGTATGCAGCAACTCAAATAATGAATATAGGCCATTATAGAGCAGAAGACAACACTGAAAGACACACGAAGCACTTCAGATAGATTCATTCAGCAACAATTCTACATAATGGTTAATATTAAACCAGCAACTGTTCTGGGGCTGGTATGATCTGGCAGGGACCAGCCAGATATGCATAAGATGCACTCTCTCTCTCTCTCTCTCTCTCTCTCTCTCTCTCTCTCTCTTCCTTATTCACATAACAAGCCACTATTCTA
Source organism: Perilla frutescens (assembly GCA_026008535.1). NCBI lineage: Eukaryota > Viridiplantae > Streptophyta > Magnoliopsida > Lamiales > Lamiaceae > Perilla > Perilla frutescens. The sequence continues at coordinate 63,422,987 of BRKX01000003.1, read as the reverse complement.
GTCTTAATAAACACAGTTAAAGAGAAGCGAGGCTTGCATATAAAGATGTTTCAATCAGCATTTCCATAATTCAACCGCAATTAACAGATAATAGCATCTCAACCCATATTAGTCCTACTACTTCTCCAGGAGTTATTACACACAAACTGAATACAAATAACAGTTGCAACAGACAATACCAACAGTCGTCTACTCCCCTTTTCCGATCATCATCAGGGAGGGTTATTATTTGGGTTCTTTTAATTCAATCACAGTCGACTCCATTTTCTTCTAATCTTGCTACATTTTCAAATGTCAATTAAGAAAGTAAATTCAAGACAGGGGAGGCATACCTTGAGGTTTTCACGTTTCAGTTGTGAATCACTTAACCAGAGCATTTGCAGTCGATTCTTCAAGGGGGAGAGAAGAGAATGCCTCAGGGGAGTAGGAGGGGGAGAGAAGAGAATGCCTCAGGGGAGTAGGGGAGAGGACCGCGACCCCTTAAGCTGATAAATCAGCCGCCAGAGACATTTTTCAAAAAAATCACCGCCGCTGAAAATGGCTTCCGCGAACCCTGGATGATTTTCAGGCGAGGGGTCTGTGATTTTGGAAGGGAAAATACACACTCAAGGGAATGGGGAGAAGCTCGCGACCCTTAAGTAGTGGAATTAGACGTCGGGACTTTGATTTTCAAGAAAATATCACCGCCGCTGAAAAGGGTTTTCAAAAACCCTGGGTAATCACGGATGGAATATTTTAGATTTGTGGGAGAAATGAAGAATTCTGTGATGAATCCACTTCAAAATTACGCTGATTTGCTTCTCAGTGAGGATAAATAGAAGAACGGCGCGTATGAAGAGGGCGATTTAGTGAGAATCGCCGTTGATTTTTAGAGAGAGAGAGCGGTCCGTGAACCATTCTAGAGAGAAGGGAGAGAGAAAATCCCAAACGCGAGATTACTGTGTAGAACCTTCCTACAGACGAATGAATTTTACTAATGAACGAAAGTTGTTGGGCGCCAATTTTAAAAAATTAGGGTTTAGGTAAATATCAAAATAAATTAATTTTGATCAGCAAATGATCTTCAAAAAATCTGAAAATATGTGGATCTGAAAGCTCACATGTCCCTCCAGATTCTAGGGAAGTTGCCGACGTGAAAAAATTCCAGCAAGGTAGCCGGAATTGGAAAGTATGAAGCTTGTCGACATCTGCCGACGTAGGAGGTTGGGCCCCGGATCCTGTTAAGGCATTATTCTCAGAAGTGCCTCAATAGTTGTTTTTCGTATTTCCCCAAAAATACACCGTATATTGAAAATTCAGACCATTAAAAATAAAACAAACACTTTTTTTAAAAAGGGGGACAGGTGTCGTCAAGGTAACAGCTCCGGGTAAAATCTGGGGGTAGCATAGACTTTCCCGTTGTTGGCGGCCTCTGAGATTTCTAGTTTCACAGTCTATCTTCCTCCATCATCTTTCTAATCGTTAACAATTAAGGGATATTTGACCTGTAGTCCCTTGAGAATCCAAGTGGTAGAGCCTACACGCAAACCCGCTTAACATTCATGAACATCCTATGACATGGGGGCTCAAACTCAGGTAAATTCAAATTTAAGATAACTTACGAGTCATCGTTGGAAGTCGTCCCTTATTATCACTTGGAAGAAATTGGGTTTATTATTCAACGTCATCGAAGACATTTTCAAGCGATCCCGCTTTTGTGACCGGTGAGGTGCTTCAAGGACAGCACTGAGCGGCAGATAGGGTTAGTTTCAGTCGTCCAGATCCCCAAATGTGGATTTTCTTATCGAGTGTATGTGAACGGGTTCAATTTTATGGGTGCACTACTGGAGGCTAATTAATTAAACCACAGGCTATATTAAAAGGAGTTTATTTATTTGGAGAGAAAAGATAACCTGAGAACGGGTAAATATGCTCTCGGATCAAACATTTCAACCCGCATGTTACTGTAGAGAACACATTTGGTCCCGTTTACTTTTCATGGTCTTTGTGCCTTGATTTTGGAAAACAATTGAATTTCCTTCTTCACTTTAGGCTATACATATGGACCTGCATATATTTTTTTATTGTTGTTATCATTTTCGATTTAGGGATCCAGGATTTAAGAGCGCGGATTATTGGGAAGTTTCAAATTGAGGAACAATCAGCGGGTGAAAATATACCCGCATTATGAAGGCTTGAAGACATCTAATCTACATTGGGATAAAAAAATAACACTTGTTAATTGCGGGAGGGGCGATTCTATACACACAATGATATCAAATTTATTTTTTTATAACTCCCTATTACTTGAAAGTTGAAACAATAATAGAATAAAATACAACCTCCGTTGTATTACTAAATCATTAATTACAACTCTACTTAAATAAAATACAACTCTCATTATATATATAGTCCCACTATTTAATTCTTTACCAAAATAAAAAACAACCTGACTACATAAAAAAAATTGTTAGTCAAAATACAATCCACAATGAATATTATACATTTTTTGGCTCAAATTCCTGGGAAGATGTTGAAAATATTTATATAAAATTAAAGAAATATCTTACACAAACGCTAGTTAATTTAATTATTTATTTTTAATTACTATTTAAATTAAAAATATCTTATGAGTTACAATCAAACAATTAAATACTCTAAAATATAGTTTAAAATTAAACTAAATCATAATATTATTTTAACTAAAAATTTTAAATTAAAGAAATATCTTACACAAACACTAGTTAATTTAATTATTTATTTTTAATTTAACGTTAAATTAAAAATATCTTATGAGTTACAATCAAACAATTAAATACTCTGAAATATAGTTTAAAATTAAACTAAAACATAATATTATTTTAACTCAAAATTTGAAATGGTGAAAATTTATGAAGTCTTAATTATAATAATACTTCCCTAATCCAATTTTTGTTTGACATCCTAAGTTTATGAAATCGAGTTTCGAGGAATCCAGTATTGAGTTGTGATACATCAAATTTACGCACATAATACGAAACATAAATATGTTTGTGATAGACGTTTATTTATCATAGGAATCATAAGAAGCAGACATAAGATCCATCTCTATGTACAAAGCTACGAATGTAATGGAGTGAATAGTGAGAACCGATTCGTAACGGATCGTAAGATTGTAAAATTCCATCAATTGGCATGTTAATTTGGACCCGATTCCATAACACGGGTGCATTAGGGTATAGGACCCCGGTCATAGGGAGTTTGGTGAAAACAGGTTATGGGGTCACGCGAACATAACCCGTTTAAAATATATATTAGTGAGGTCATAGTACACAGATGATATACCCGTGTACCCAGTGTACTCGGTAAGCACTCAATTATATCAAAACAGGTTCAGAAGAACCCGTATAAAAACGTGAAATGCACCCGGAATAAGAGAATGTTTCGCAAAATTGGTTCAAAGTAGGCATTGAACCTACGGCTTAGTTTTAAACCCGTTGCATGTTAGAGTAAAAATGGGTCGACTTATAGAACTACCCATGTACTGTAATACAAATAAAGGATAGTACTTGAAAGGGTGGAAAAAATTAAGAGGTACTAAGGGACGAGGTGTTTCTGTGAGAATTTCTATTCTCAAATTATAACGGTTCTTATTCACATTTTTTTTAGTAATATTATTCTCGTTATGGTTATTATTATTCTTAATAATAATAATAATAATAATAATAATAATAATAATACGTTTATTATTATTATTATTACTATTATTATTATTATTGTTGTTGTTATTAATAATAATAATAATAATAATAATAATAAGATTAATTCTTGACCATTAAACTTGAATGCAATTTCAAACATAGGTATTCCATTGCCAAATTTTATTCAAATAATTTCATACGTGTTTAGATATTAAACCAATAAAATGAAAGACCATACGCATACACAAATTGAAAATCTAAACACACACAAATAACCTTAGAGGGGCTTTTAGTTTGAAATTTAATTAAGTAATCCATATTCGTACATATTAATTCATAATTACGTGAATGTTGCAGAAAGTAGGATACAACTTAACCCGTTTTGGTAAGGGTTACCAAAACGGGGCTAAAAATACCAAGTCCTGGAATGAAATGACGTCGCTTAACGTTTCGCCAAAGAGGGGTTTTTTTTAGTTTAGGGATTTTGACTTTATGAAACCGATTTGCCGCCTCATTTATGAAACGACGTCACTTTGATAAAAGCCTGATAGAAACGGCGTCGTCTAAGGTCAATCAGGAACCCTACTAAGAAAGGACTATTAGGTCAATTGAAATTAAAAAATCCAACCCCTCCCACCTTTCATTTTTTACACCCGCAGAGCGACGCTTAACTCGCTGCTCCCCCGCCTGAAATATACCAACGGTTCCACCATAGGCGAAGTTGACGATGGCAGAAATGCAAGAGGTACGTATTTCAGTCGTTATTGAAAATGTAGTATGTCTATTTAATTGTGGGAGTAGATGAAATTCGCCTAATTGATAATTATTATAAGGTTCGATGTTGGGTGTAGATGAGATCATCGTTGCAAGATACTAATTGCCAGATCAATATATACTGGAAAAATTACATGAAGCATATTATACAGGCTTTAGAGATTCTTCAGGACATAGAGAGAGGGAATTTAGTTCAAGAATTTAGAGAGGGATGTTTTGGAAAATTTGTTAATTACATTGGAGGAAACAGTAACAATGCCGCCTTACATGCCTTGATGTCGAGGGAGATCATCTTGGAAGGTATGCGGGAAAATGAACGCTGGTTCAATATTGGTGGTATGAACATTAGATTTTTCCCGATAGACTTCGCACTAGTGACTGGCCTGAAGTTCGGTGGAGCGGACTTCGATCCATATATTAACCATGACATTCCAGAGAACAGCTGTTTCCACCGTGTGTTGGATGGAAAACCCATTAAGTTGTGGGAGCTTTTTTTTAGGTTGACGTCTTTTGATCTTGGGTCTGACATAGAGGATTACTTGACGGCTGCAAATGTGGTGGTCCTATATCAATTGGTTCTGGGATATGATCTGCCGCATTTGATTGATCCATGGGTATGGGCATTGGTTGAAGACAAAGCACGTTTGAATGATTTCCCATGGGGTTCATTGGCGTATGGGGTGTTGATGCACTATATGAATGCCATTCCGAGGGAACTTTCTGACTTAGAGAAATAGAAAGTAAAGAAGTCATATAATTTCTATGGCCCTACTTGGGTTGCAGGTATATGGCATGCTTTTTGGTACCGAAACCAATTGTTATAGTCTGTGGAATGTGATGTTTATAAGCTTTATCTTAAACAATTCATTAAATTCATAGGTTTGGGTGTATGAGGCTATACCTAGACTCGGACAACGTAGTGGCCAGGTTATAGACATCCATAACCTCCCAAGGTATTTGAAATGGACGTTTCCAAACAAAGTGGCTTCAATTGGGCATTTGTTGGATGAGCAGCAGGTAAGTTATCTGGAATTATGCATTTCCTTCTCCATGGAACCTTATATCAATTACTATGATTTAACTAGTATTTCAAATTTAAGCTGATTAAATGTTTAGTTTCATTGGAGCCTACTGATGCCGAAATGACAATGCCTTATTATCTAAGCACCCAAGTGGACAATCCTGTCGGTATGACTTTTGTGGTATCTCGGATCAAGACGAGAATGCCATTATATCATGAGGTTGCTGGAGCGGAGAGCCCTCCTTGATGTAGGACAGGCAGTCGTCCTTTGCACCCGACACTTCCATCGACGAGTGCAACATGTTCAGAAATGGGTGAAGGTCACACCCGGAAGAGAGAAGCAACTCATGAGCTGCATATTCATTCATCTGGTCAGGGAAAGTGTACAAGGACAACCACTTCTTCATCCAGTAGAAATGCAGATGTGCAGGAGAGTCTGCATCTTCACCAGATGCGGGAGGTGGCAGCTGAAGCAGCCCTGGTAGCCGCTCGCACAGTCGCTCGTGAGTTCGAAGATCGCCAAGAGATGTGAGTGAGGGAACTCAGATAGTATATAGCGTCCATTGAGCAAACACGCGTAGAGCGAGAGAAGACACTATTTGAACGAATGAAGTCTTTCCTTACACAACTTGTTCAACTTTCTGTCAGGCTACCTAGTGGTAGTCGCAGTCCAGTGGCAGACTGTAGTGCGAACGAATTTACTCGCTCACCATACTCTGCAACAAAAGAGGCTGATGTGAGTATATCGCATATTAAATTGTTCTCATTTACAACCTAAGACTTGCTAATTAAAAATTGTTATCCTGCAGATGGAACGATTAGTTACAAACCTTGGCCAAGACTATATTCAGGACAATGTCTGGAATATCCAGACAACGAGTCCAGGAATTATAAATCACAACAGAATATGGAGTTCTGCTCCAAGCACAAAGTAAGGACTGTGGGTAGGGACTGATCGTGAGGCCGGAGTTCAACACGTAGGTGACACGGGTGCCCTAGATGTGGCAGCTACGGTGGTAGAGGAGGGGATGCAGGTGGATAGCCTTCAAACTGTGGACGTGCTTCGGGAGCATGATAAGACAACGACTGATGATGTAAACATGGAGCTGGGAAAGATGAATTCGGGACAAGACATTGCAGATGGAGATCAAATTGAAGCACAGGAGAAGCTGGTGCCTAACGTTGGTGAAAGGGATAGTGAGGTTGGGATGATTAGGGGGATCATACATTTTCAAGCATCGGTTGTGGAGGATGGAAAGATAGGGAGTGTTGTTGGGGAAAAGGACGAGAGAGAAGGGGGAGTGGATAGCGGCACCACTGCCACTACAGTCGAACTTGATGATACGAGGATTAAAGGGGGAACTGCCCCTATAGAAATGGAGGTGGGGGAAATGGTTGAAGAGGTGTCGGTGAGTGACTCTGCCCCTATAGGGGAAAAGATTGTAGAAATGGGGGTGACAGACACTGGCCCTACTGAAATGGAGGTGGGGGAAAGGGTTGAAGAGGTGGATGTGAGTGGCCCTACTCCTGCTAGGGAAAAGCTTGTGTTGGATCAAGGGGGAGACGCTGGCCATACAGAAATGGCAGTGGGGGAAAAGGTTGAAGAGAGGACGGTTAGTGACTCTGCCCCTTCAGGAGAAAACATCGCAGAGGTGGAGGTGAGAGACCTTGTCCCTATTGAAATGGACATGGGAGAAATGCTGCCAGAGTTGGCGGTGAGGGACTCTACCCCAGCTCAGAAGGAGAGTCGGGAAAGGCTTCAAGATCTGGTATTAAGAGGCACTGCCCCCACAGGGGAAAAAGGTGTACAAGAGGAGGGGATAGACATGGACTTTATAGAAATGTATGTGGGAGAAAAGCTTGAAGAGGTGGTGGTGAGAGACACTGCCCCTACGGCGATGGAGGTGGGGAAAAAGCTTGAAGCGGAGGATGTGTTTCCCTCTGGCCCAACAGAAATGGATAAGGGAGAGGGGAGGACTGGTACAGGTGTTCCGGAGGATGGGACAGACCCTGTCCCAAAAGAATTGGATGTGGAGGAGGGTTTCACTGATGCGACTGGAGATTTGGCGGGTGCAGTAGACGATACGGGTTCAAAGGAGTGTGAGATCTACTCCAACTCATGGGATCTTAACTCTGGTGAGGGTTCAGATGATACTGAGTTTGAGTCAGCCCTAACTAATAGTGTGCCACGAACACTGCTTTTGTACTCCACTTTCAGGGTAAAGAGTCCGGATATGTTGACAAGGGTGAATGCTCACGGTCTTCACTTGTTGCAGCAGGATTTCGATGAATTAGAGGACCCAAAAACCGCGCTAGCACAAATGCATATGGACTTACTTCTGTGGCTATTTCAAATTAAACTCGCGAAATGGCGCCTACTAAAGGACGGCATCGATGGAGAGAACACAATCGTGTTGCAGTCCTTTTTCTTTGTAAGTGTTTATGAAGATTGAAATAATACTTATCGCAATACACGTTTATATGTACAACTAAACATGATCAATTATTAGCTGTAGAAACTCTTAGCGGACGAGTGGGTAAAACGTTGGCCAGAGGACGGAAAAAAATTCAAGACTGCGCCACACCTAATGGCCGGCTTCTATGATGAATGGGAGTGGAATGAGGAGCTAATAAAAACTATCAAAGGGACGAGGCAATTTACGAAACAGTAGAGGAAGGCGAAATATGTAAGCGATTTATCCTGTCGATAGAATTCTTCGATGTTAACAACCTCGTCGAATACTAATTGAGAATAACATGACAATGATGTTTCACTTGTAGGTTATCACCGCCTGTCTCATAGATGAGCATTGGGTCACTGTTCGAATCAATCTACATTTATGGTCCATAGACCTCTACGATTCTCTCATATACAAGACGAGGGATAGTAGTGACGATGAAATTTATCACAGGCATGAGCATCAATTGTGGTCGTTGATGTATATGATTCCTCCACTTTTGAAAGCTGCCAGTTATTGGCAACATCAAAACGGTCCTGAAAAGCTGAAAAAGTTGCAGTTTAGATGTGCGCCAAAGACAATTCAGTACAAGCAAACGGACAGTGTTAGCTGCGGCGTCTTTGCCATGATGTCCGTTCAAAGGCTGATCTCATCGAAACGTCCTCCAATGAACTCGGAGAAGGAGTTCGTCTGTGTTTATCGTCGCCTTTTAGCACTTAGATTATACCAACAGTGCAAAGACAATTAGGAACATGTCAATACTTCAGATCCTATAGAAGAATCTGATCAACTATTTGGGACATATTATATATAACTTTTGTCGTAAAATGTTTTGCATTTTGATGGCTTTGGCACCCCACTAGTGAAAACGGGTGCATCAGAACATTTGGCCCTGAATGCGGGTGCATTGTAGCATTTATGCAACCAAAACGAGTGCATTATAGCAAAACACGCTCACAAAACTAGTGAATACTAGAAACCTTGTAGACAAAAAATGGTGGGGTGGATGCAGCTTCTCGTTTGGCGTACGAAACGGGTCAAAACTGGTGAATTTTAATTTGTTGCTGCCCAAGTCGGGTGCATACTAGTTAATAACCTAGCGAGAGCGGGTGCGTTCTAACTTTTACCCCACCGTTTTCGGGGATAGAAACCGCAACTTGTAAATGGGTGGATTTATATTATGTTTGTTATAAAAGAAACGTTTTGAAGCGAATATCACGAAGTTCGAATTCAAACTTCCTTTATATGATGTAAAATAATAGCCTGCGTAAATATTACAAAATCAATATAATAAAAAGAAACTAATTTATATAATATAATATTCATGCAACCTGTCCCCCATCAATTTCATTATGTAGTCCAATTAAATTTTAATTGGATACAAGATCATAAAAGATAGCAAATATTCATTCATCATTTTGCTTTTATTCTATTTCAATTAAATAAGTCAGGCATCATATGCTTAAATGATTTTTAATTAAATATATATAATTTTTTAATTATTTTTTTATTTAAATACCTATCAATTTCTTATTATAAATATTTTAATTTAAATTTAAATTTATTGAAAATCAAAAAATTAAATGTATTTAATTTTGTAAATTTAAATATATGAAATATATTTTACAGAATTAAATATTAAATATATATTTTAAATAAATTATTCCACATGGAAGAACCGACAAATATTATTTTGAATGGAAAACTATAAATTTAAGAAAACAAATTTATAGATTAATATAATTTTTTTTAATTTTTCATTTTTTATGATCTTTAACCTATTAATTAAAGGGATTTATAATTAATGGTAGCTTTTAATGATAGAAAAAAATATAAAAAAAACCTAAGAAAGAAAACTGATATGTGGGTATAATAATAATAATAATAATAATAATAATAATAATAATAATAATAATAATAATAATAATAATAATAATAATAATAATAATAATAATAATAATAATATGTGTTTAATCGTTGACATCAATCTTCCAAATTCCTGAAGAATTTTAGCCAATTGAATTTTCTCTCATTATATGTATATTTAAGAGTTTGTAGATAATATTTGTTTATTTTATACTTTATAGTAATTGTATTAACTTTTATATATATACATTCTATTAATTAAAAAACTAATATCATACTTATTAATAATTGTTATCTATTTATTTTAACAATTACAAAATAAACGCATATACCATATAATAATAATTTTATTATCATTATTATTTATCTATGGATGCATAAAATATAGTTAATATGTTAAATATATAATAGAAAAAAATTATTCAATTCTATCTATGGAAAATAATAAACTCAGTTTAAAAGCATAAATTTTTTTAAAATGTGTTTAGAATATATTCAAAAAATTATAAATAAATTTTGATATATGTAAACTATCATTTGTTAAATTTATAATTATTTCTTATATATATATATACATATATATATATATATATATTAATATTATTACAACCAACATTCCAACTATCATCACATTTTAAACTTAAAATGTGTTAACTGATTTCCGTACATCGTACGGGAGATATGCTAGTAATAAGAAAAAGCAAATCTATGTTATCAATCAATCCAATACTCAAATTTAATTTCAGGAAAGTATACAATATTTTATTCTTGGTAGATCACTCAATCCCACTTAAGTCTTAAGAGCCTTTTTAAATTCAATTTAATCGAGGTTACATATTTATTTGATGCCACGGGTGCAAGGTTGGTAGTGTCTTCACATGTTTGGGAGAAACGTAGATTTCGATCCGCCGAGTGCATTTTAATTTTTGGGCCACCTCCTAGAAATAATGGGTGCACTTAAACATTTCAGCACCCATGAAGGGTGCATGCTAGCGATGATGCGAGCAAAATGGGTGTGGTTCTTGGCGACCGGTTGATTTGGCGGAAGAAACGGGTGCAACTTAATATTATTGGCTAGATAGTACAACAAACGGGTGCACATGGTCTTTTCCCATTCACTTACGGGTGCATTCTACCAATGATGCGACCAAGGCGGGTGCTTTCAACTTCATTTTCGGGTGCGGTTCCATCTAATTTTACGGGTGCATTCTTGCGATCAAAGCTGAGACAAATAAAAAAGGCAAATAACCAAAAAGTGTTGTATCGCTACTGAGCTTCAATCTTAGTAATAAACTATTCACAGTAGCACCATAGTAATATATTACTGCTAATAGTAACAAAAACAACATTAACATCGAGCTGGATTCCATATGTATCACCACACTACTAATAAGCAAAAGTCCTACGCTTGATACAATATGTAATCCACCTTATAATATGCCATAACTAGTTATTATCATAATAACAGTATCCATGCATGTAACAAAAGCATACATATTGCCAACCTTCTCAAAACCTTCCAGATCATCCTTTTAACTTAATTGGCAAGAGGGTGGCTCCTTGCAAAAAGCTCAACACAGTAAGCTTTCCTGTACTGAGAACAGCGAGCGGGATCGATTGCAACTAGAGGGGTACCTATTAGGAAACATTCCAGGAACTTAAGGCACATTATTCCATAGTCAGATGTATTGCCTTGTTGTGGGGGTTGCTCATATCTAACCAAGTCCCAGGCTTCAAAGCTGCCTTCGTACTCTTGCCCTGGTACACATTTAAGATATCCACAAGAAGCGCCACATTCTTGCACATGTTGGAAAATGTTTCTTTGATATCATCACATTTCTTCTTGTCCCCAGACATAGAATCGAAGATGACAATCCTTTGCTCGCCAAGGTCGAGCCTGTAAAGCACCCAATGGCTCCCCCCAATATTCCCAATCCCGAACACTCTATCCACTGCATGCCAGGGTTTTCTGCCTTGGTGTGGGTACTGGCCTTCAACATAGGGCAGAATCCTCTTGGGTACTTGATCCATGCTTTCCATCACCAATGTTTGCTGTCCAAACCATGGAAAAATGAATAGTTTAAATGATAGCATGGAATAGAGAGGAAAGTGAGGTATGTTCCCATGGACTCGATAAGTGTCCAATCTTGATTAAACTGATCAGGGAAGGCACGGGAATATGTAATCACAAGATTCAACAAGACATCACAATGCTGCAAGACAGCAAAAATATGCTTCATCCATTAGTTCATAGAGAAAACTCTAGCTTTCATAAAAGATGATTGATGGGGTATCTTACATACCTCATTAGCCAGCCACCCTTTGGACGTGGCCAGAAGCAGAAACCACTTGGCATCGACCTCGCTCTTGCACTCAGTTGGTAGAGAAATTATGGGGTTTCTGTGTTACAAGAACAGGGAGTGCATTAAGCATACGTAAGTATAATAGATAATTCGTTTAAGATTCGTAAAAAGACATACAGTCAGTGTTGGCGGCAGTGGCTAAGTCAATCATGAAAGGGCTTCTCAGTAGGCCACGCATACTCCCTAATGGGGTGAAATCTCTCCTAGTTCACTGATTCCAACCGCAGGGGCTTTGGTTTGTTGCTTTGACCCTTCCTCGCCTTTTTAGGAAGTGGTTCACCAACAATAGCTGAATACCATGGTGTAGACACTTCACTTACCTCCTGGAACAACCGTTTCTCTAGGGGTTTCTTCGTGCTCTCAATTTCATCAGTCTCCAATTTCGGAGAATAGGCAGATATATCAGAAACCTCATACTCGGGAGATGGATCCTTGTTCATGTCAATCTCTGGTTGTTGGCCAGCAGGTTCATCGTTCAGCCACATAGACAATTCTGCTGAGAGAAGCTCGGAGCTCTGAACTTGCTGTTCAGCACATCCCACGCATTCATTCAAGTCGGTGGCCTTAGCAGCTGCATCTTCCCCCCAAACAGCCTGATGATCAATATGCTGCATTGTTTCATGCAGGTCATCAACCTCCTTCTCCTCATCAGGCTTCCCTTCATCACTGCAGGCACCCCTCCCCCCGCCTCAACCGACCCAACACCATCGGACTTTGTTTGCTGCTGAGAAAGTGACTTCTCTTTAAATGGATTCTCATCAAACTGAACTCCTTTGGCACTAACAGCTTCACCTTGGACTGATCCGACACTGTCGAAGCCTTTCTTCAGATCATCAACTGCTGTCTCTAGAGAAAATTTTTTATCGAGAGTGGTCTATAGCATGGTGTTCATTGTCTATTTTTTAACAATAAACAACACAAGCAGCTTAATAATGCTGGTAATTATATGCAGCCCTACTATTGAATTACTGGAAGGTGCTTACCAATATCATGTACGAAAGCTTCTGAATGCCTCTTGAGTCACTCTGCAATGAGGCGTTCATTCCCTCGTAGTTCACACGGTCAGATTAACAAACAAGAGAAGCTGACTCAATTACCCTGGTAGTTCAATGTACTCATGTTATGAAACTCAATCAAAAGGGTAGAAGAAAACTTACCAACAGAGTCTCCCCGAGCTTCTCAATGGGATTGGACTGATGTATTTCATCTTTCTGCACTCTCGATGATGAAGGCGTAGTCGCAGATCTGAGCAAGTGGCCAATGTTGGCAGCGTGGTCTCTCCAGGACCTTCTTGCTATAGAACTCTCATTCGTGTCCCTTCCCTTTCCACCGTTCTCATCATCATCTAATAGTTTCGCATTGATTTGTTTCCCTCTCTCCACTCCAAGTGCTCCCACCATTCCACCTATTTCCACCAGACTATCATCTTCATCCAGCAGTTTGACGTTGGTAAGGTTCACCTTGTTCCTCGCAACTGTCTCCCATAGTTGTTGTGCTACAAGCCTCCTTTCATCCTCAGAAAATACAAATGGCAACTGTTACAAAAACAAAAAAAATATTCATTACCTAATTGCACTATATACAAATAAATATCCAATACAAGTAAACTACCACAACATCGACAAAACAATTCTGGAAAAAGGTCAAGAGATAGGCATATTTGTAAAATGTTTCAGTGGTCCACCGAAACATCCTCGGAAAAATGTGTGCATCATGTTTCCGCGCGCAACGCCTGGAAAGGGACGGCATAACCTCAAATGCAAAGATCTGCAGCGCTATAGATAAACCACACACATCCGTAGTTGGCCTATCTGAGTGCTCACTCAAATGATTTACATTGCTCCTGGCCACATGGGTCCAAGAAACCAAGAACTCATATGCAACCTTCCCCCACGGATATCTGTTGAAGACACGAAGGTCATCCACAAGATGCATAAATTCCACCTCTATCTTCTTGCACAACTGATCCCTATTCAACAGCAACCCATAAAGAACGTGCAACAGAGCTAACTTCAACACAAGGCTACCATGACCTCTATGCTTTACACTATAATTCCTTAAGGCTTCATCAATGTCCACGACTTTTAAATTCCATGCACCCATCAAAATGTCGCGGTGAATCTTAGATGAAGAAGGCACCTCAACAGATCCCCTAAAATTCAGACCGGTAATGCAGTGGAACTCTTTTCGACCTAGTTCCATTACCCTGACATTAATCATAAAAGCCATAGTATTCCTTGACTCCGATTCAGGCTCTAGTGCATTCAGCAAAAGGAATATCAACTGCCCTTGATTTTGTATGGGTGGAACATCAAGAAAATGACCAAAGCAGGTTGCCCTAAAAGATTCAAGATTGTTTTTGCTCAATCTTTCACGCACATCTTTCATAATCAAATGCAACTGACCACGAAATGAAATCGCGCCACCGACAACTGTGAAGCAAAACTACATTCAAAACCAATTCTTTCTGCAGCATCTAATCTAAGAATATGACTCAATGGCATGCAACACAGGAATATGACCACGAATACAGAAGATTGACAAATGTGACTCGGAGTAAAACAAGTAGTGAAAATATGCTTCAATTTTCTAGAGAGTTTCGAATACTAACCGTCCCAGTCGCCACCCCGATTCTTCGCCTTATGCTTAGATGATATTTTCCCAGTGGGGGAACCAAACGACCGTCATCTGGACGACATTGCGGCGCAACACAAATGTATACTTCTGCAACGTTTGACGATGAAGACAACAATATTAGGACTGTATCAAAGAAGAGTTCAGAGAGGAAAAAAGGGTCGACGTGAAAAATAGAGTATATATTTATAGGCTCACCGATTCTAACAGTCGCGAATGCTCGCCGGAAACTAGTTAACTTCGCAGAGTCTGGACAGAAAAGAGAGAAGGGAGAGCTCTGATGAAGTCTTTGGGAAAATGAAGGGTAGCCTTCGTTTTTCTCCTTTTGAATCCAAAGACACTATTCACACGCGAATAACTAAACTACACTTTTAACTATTATCAATGATATTTTAATCTAATTTCAATCATAATACCATATGTTAAACCTGAAATAATAACCCTAAAGATAAAGTTTTTAAACACGACTTAGATTAATCTAATTAAAGGAAAAAGTACTTATTTTGCCTCGATAAAGAAAATTGGCCCCATGCCCTGCAATGATTGAGAATGGGTAGGGTTTGCGGGTTGAGGCAGGTAAGGTAGATTACATCTACAAATGAAGTTCAAAAAACCTGAAAACGGGTGGATCTGGAAGATCTCAGCTCCGTCGATAAGCCGGACAACTTGCCGATATCGAAAAACGGGGCCGGAGTCGCATGAATCGAAAAGTGTAATATTTGCCGATAGCCACCGACAGCATGCCAATATGAGAGTGGGCCCCAGAACTCTAACGAGGCAGAAGTCAAAAACTGTCTCAATATGTTTTCCACCGTATTCCACCAAAAATACGGTGTATTTGGGGATTTAACCGAATTAAAAAAAAAAAGGAAATAAAATGCCACGCGTTGCATAGGTATACATGCAGGTAGCATCCGGGGTAGCATAGAATTAGCTTGCCATGTCAGTAAATACATCATTTCTTCTCACCTTCACTGTTTTGATCTGACGTTGATTTCTAGATATTTACAGAATTAATATATATATATATATAAAAAATGAATTCCGAAGAAGAAAAAAAAAACGAAAGCCCAGTTTCAAGATTCCAATTTTAAAGTCGTTACTCTTCGTGGGTTGTTCTCACATAGTTTTATTTTCGATGAAACTAAACAGCCTTGTCAGTTAATTGCCAGCAAGAATGGATTTTTTTCGTTTTATTTTTTATTTTTGAGGTTTAGTGAAAATGAGGGATTAGCAGTAGTGCTCGAGTTGAGTTTACAATGTTGCCGCTTTGCTCAGCAACCACCAACTGGCCCTGCCATACAAAGGTCAAAATTTTGTTTCTTGCGTTTTCTTTTCTTTTTAAATTTTTGGAACTGAAGTGTACATTGTTTTTATGTGAATTAGTTGATTAGAAAATATGTTGGATTTTTTGTTTCGGTTTCTTACTTATGATCTTTGTAACTTGAGGTGATTCTGCACCGTTTACGCTTTATGACTGCTATATTTGGGTTTTCTTGGATTGTGAATTGATAAATTGATTGAAGTTATAATTATGGGTACGGTGTCATTTGTGAGGAACAGGGTAAATGTGATGTAATGCTAAATGAAATTGTAGTGAGAGAGCTTATTACATATTCTCGTGCAGGTTTCTGTTTGTGGAGGATGCAAATCCTTATCCCCATATTGTATTACATTGGATGCCAACTGCAACAATCTCGACGTAGCTTCCTTTAAGAGAGGACCTGCTTCATGTCTTTACTCTAACTATGTTGGAAACAGCAAGCAGTTTGTCTCTATGGGCATGGTGAATGCTCAGTCATTGTACCCAAATCGATTGCCAAATGTGAGACAATGCATTCTGAGCAGTTACCAAGTTGGGATAATAGATGAACCACACTATTTAGGATCAAATGGCATGATGATTGCAGATAACTCTTGCAACTCTGCTGCTGATGATCAGCTCATGGATTTTCTCAGCAATGTAGTTGATAATACTGAGGTGCTTCCCAGCTTTGCTGATGTTGAATCAGTTACGTCCTTTGACACTTCGCCAACTGTTTCTCATCCGGTATCTGATTCATTGAACATGGATGCAAATTCACTCTCTTTTCTGGAAACAATTTTTTCTGATATTGTTTCCAACTTGAGAGAATCTGCTGCTGATACATTTAATAGAGGAGAAAATTTATTGAACAATTTATCTGATAGTGTCACCTTGTCACTGACTACTACTCTTAGAAATACTAATCAATCTGTTGATAATTCCATCAATGAGATCATCTCATTAATCAATAAATCTGGAGGATCAGGCGGTAGTAAGCTGGCTGGACTATCTAGTGAGTTAAAGGAAGTATCAGGCAGAGCCGTGCTTTTTGCACTTGATGTTTTAAGGGGAACAATTATTGTAGTTGAGAACTCTCTGGTACTGGGGAGTAAAGCTGTTGGATATGCATACAGTTCTGTTAAGGAATTTCTCCCTCCAGAATACCAAGAAGTACTTAGTTTATCCGAAGAGAGTGTAGGGAAAGTGTTAAATCCTGCTGGAACTGCTTTTCAACAGGTATACTTATAGTCCTGATTCCGAGTGTGAAAACATTTTTAACAGTATATCATAAAACATGAGTTTATGATACTTAATTTGTTGCATCTTAATTTCATTATGGGAGATAAGTCAGATATCTGGTAGGTTTAAATAACTTGCAATGGCTAAAACTGGATTTTCATATCAATGAATGGTTCAATTTCAGAAAATGCTTCCTTCTTCTTGTTACTATATATCCCCTGCTTAATTATTGAATCATAGGGTCACATCGGAAACATCTTAAATTCTGACACTTTCCCCAAAAAAATATTTATGCAAAGGTTTACATAGCTGTGGAGGGATTTGAAGGAAGTCTTGGCCTGGACCCTAAAGATCCACTTGTTCCATTTGTTCTTTTCCTTGGACTCTCAGCGACTTTATGGTATAAATCTTGATTTGATTCTTTCTAAATGATCTTGAGAAAATAGACCCTGATCTTGCCTTTCTCTCCTTTTCAATGAACATAAATTACATTTCTCATCAGATTTGTGCAGGGGTTCTTATAGGATAGTAAAATATGGTGGATACGCAGGAGATTTGTCTCCTCAGGCAGCTTTGGAGCTCTTACAAGGGAATAAAAAGGCAGTACTTGTTGACATTCGACCTGAGGTAAGAGACTCTAAATTTATCTAACCTTTCCTTGCATGGAGATTCAGTGAGATGGATCCTACTACTTTTATCCTTATTATCTTCTTGTTATTGAATTATTAAATGTCATGTGGTTCATTTTTTTTTTAAAGTTATGCTACTCTTTGTCTTGAGTTTATCCTCAACCCTTGCAAAAATAGTTCTTACTGACTATTCCTGGTTGCATTTTTCTATCGGCAAAGAATCTCAAGGAAAGAGATGGTGTTCCTGATCTTCGAAGGGCAGTTCGGTTTCGATATGCCAGTCTGACACTTCCTGAGGTTGCTACTCTTTTTACCAAGTATACTTTCATTTTCTCACATTTACTTAACCTAGTTAAGATCTTCTTATGGGAAAAGATAGATAGATAGTGATATTTTCATTAATTACTTTCTCTAATTGGACATGAATTTGTAGGTTGATGGCTCTGTGAAGAAGTTGTTGAAGGGGGGAAGAGATATTGAAGACACATTGCTTGCTGCTGTCATTCGTAACCTTAAAATTGTTGATGTATGAAACATGTCAATGAATATGTTTTTGTTTTGAATGCCTAACTGATAATTTTTACTTGGACTGATCTTTGAAATGTTTGATAACTAAAACTTTATGTGATGTAATGATGTTTACTTGTTAAAAGATCTATTGGTCATTCCAAATTTTAGACGATGAGATTATGTTTCAAATAAACTTTTATGCATGCAGGACAGGTCTAAAGTTTTAGTTATGGATGCTGATGGAACTTGTTCCAAGGGTGTTGCAAGATCATTGAGAAAGCTTGGAACTAAGGCAAGTATGACTGGGGAAAGATAATAGTGTCAGTATTCAAGTGGCAACAAAATATTGCGAAAATAAAATTGAAGTTATTTTTACCTTACCTTTTGTGATTACCACTATTTCAGTTAGTCAGCACAAAAGCAAATTGATCTTTGATCTCCTTTTTTTCATCCTTTCAATTTTATTTTATTTTATCTTTTGTAGTAAACTCTTGTTTTCTTTTCAAATGACAGAAACCATATCTGGTCCAAGGTGGCTTTCGCTCTTGGGCTAAAAATGGCTTGCGTGTTAAAATGGTAAAACCTGAGACGGCTCTTACAATAATCAATGAGGTAAGTCTTTTTCATGGGGTCAAAATATGTGTCAAGCTGAAGCTTTTACATATTCAATATATTGATTAAGGGCTTGTATTTATTCTGTTGTCACTCAGTTCAGCTCAAGATATTTTGATATATGGCTGATTCAAATATGCTATCAAAGCAAATAAAAATCATTCAGACAAGTTTATTTTGTCTTTACAATTGTATGATTTGTATCAGCCTGATAACTACTATCTTTACCCAAAAAAGGGAAATATTTATGTGCTCAAGTTCTTTGTGAACTACTCTGTCACAAAAAAGGGACCATAATGCACAGAATCTCCGAAAGTTCGGGGCATATCATCATTGGACAAGAATGAATAAAGTCTATGCTAATGCAATTTATATTAACTATAAGAAATTTAGCTACAAGTTAAGTGATGCTTGTGAAGGTGATACACAGTCTGATTAAAGTGCTTTTACTCTCTTGGTAATCCTTCCACTTGAAAGCTGAGGATTTCTGCTTGCAAAGCTGCATTTTATTTGAATAGTACTTCCCTTTTAGACATTGAGCAATTGTTAGCAATTCTATGGTTCCTGAGTTTTAGATGTTGCCAAAAAATGTGTCTAGTTTAGCTTTTTTAGTATTAAATAAGTTGTCTTACTTATGGATTCATGGGATCGAGAAAAATTGATAAGGGAAGTCTCAGTGATACTCTTAACAGACTTTCGTGCTGTTGCCTGACTAGTACTTTTGGTGAACATAGTGATTTGTGCTTGTGAAACCATTCCGCATTGAGAATAAGCTAAAACCAGATAACATCATAACACATAGAATAAGGTCCAAACTAGACTCTGACCTAATGCTTTGGCCGACAAGTGACAAATATGTATAGTTTTCCATGTTTTTCTTTATGATGTGAATTATAATATCCACAGATGCTTTTTCCAATGTGTTATTTTACAAACTTTTTTTTTTTAATCTACTAACCAAGGCTGGATTTTCGTAGGAAGCTGAAGCTATCTTGGATGAAATTAAACCAACTCCATTAAAAATCATCGGGTATGGAGTGGTAAGGCTTTATTCTATTTTTTGAATTTGTAATCTACTTTTGAGTTGCATATGACTGAGTATTTCTATCCATTTCAAATTTGAGGTTTTGCCACAGCTTATATGATTGGTCTGGCTCATTTCGTGGAGCCTGGCCAGAACGGATTGTCATTTTGCAACAAGTAAAGCTTTTCAAAGCTACAATATTTGTTGTTACATGCAAGATACAACTGACTAGCCTAATTTCTTCGTGTGCAGGGATTTGCAGTGGCAACTTATTCAGTAGTAGGTAATGTGCCTTCATCTTCCATGTATTTTTTGAGAATCAGAAACTGTTATTTATCATTATGACCAACAATTGAACAAAATGAAGTTGATTATGACTATATAACTGAAGAATGTAGAAAATTTCAAATGGCTAACAGTGTATGAATTTAGACGGAGTTTAATATTTTACTACAACTTAAGAGGAATCTGGTGAAAAATATTTCGAGTTGTCAAAGGAAGAATAATATCCCACATTTGATAGTGCTTGGAATAATTTCTCAAGATCTGATACTTGGATGTAAAATTAACTGTTTAAATTATTTTAAATTGAAACCAATATTTGTTTGGTCCTTTCTTTTTTTTAATCAAACATCATACTAGGGGGTTTAAAATACGAATGAATTTCTTCACTTATTATTCCCCCTGTCAAGTTTTAACGAGTGTTTTTATCTTCTGCAGAATGGGAAAAGACACTGCAATTTATTGGTGTTATTAGCTTGGGCCAGGTGATTAGTTTCTTGAATCTTGTCTTTAACTAGATATGTTCGAGCTCCTATCTTCAGAAAATAAGTCTAACCTTGACTTACTGCACACATGATTCTTGTCATTGCCAACAGAGCATATCTACATAACCAAATTTTTTGTGGAAATTTGACACATCTACATTGCTATATGCGCGTCAAGCATTCAATTATAGATGCTATAATGTGTTTCCTCTTTAGAAGCTAGACGTGAGGTGCATATTTTCATTACTTGCTCTAGATATTTTTTGGAGCAAACCTCTGCATTGAAGTCTGAGCTTTCTACTTCTCTGCTGCCTTCATCTTCTCACTTTAAATTATTGCCAGAGTTTATACCGCCGGGTTGCTTCTTACCGGGACGTAGAAGATCTGAAGCAGGATGTGAGGTACTAGCTTACTTTATTGACTTCTTAACCATGTTTTATGGATTATGTGCTGTGCATCTACGCGTAAAATCTTGATATTCAAGAGAATAAACCCAACTTCAGATAACACGAAAACTGATCACTTTCCCGGTGCTAGCTGGATTAACCTGTTATATATCAGAATATAGAACATAGAACCTGAAATGTATCATGTATGCATTGCTTTCACGTATCCTATTTGGCATGAATTCTTTGTAATCTCTGCTGGTTCATTTGTATAAACAACACGAGTATTGCTGCACTTCTCAGGCTGCTGCTAACTCCAGTGAGACTAGGTGGTCGGGCAATTTCATGGGTCACTAGCAAGTTTGGAAGCAATGGTAATGGGCTACCCACCTCGCCTTCATCTTCAGATGTCCAAAGCAGGGTGTTGCAGGCAGCTGCGAAGCACGAATCTCAGCTCTCTGACGACGACGGAGCAGAAGATTCATCTGAGACAGATGAGAATGTAAATACTTGAGGAGCTGGAGTCCTCTTCCTCTTCATTGAAAGTTCTTGATTTGATCGAGTATTGTTATGAGAAATCTGCTTTCTTCCTTTGATCATCGCTTTTTGCACACTTGGAATAAATAGCAGAAAACATTACGAAATTGTCACTCGAGTTTACAAACTAGGCCAGACCAATCGTACGGAATTTACTAATTTACAAATTAGTCACAACTACAATGCTATTATAAGTTCTTTCATCGCACAAATCGATATTCGAACTGAAATTATTTCACCATGTTCTAGGATTCCAGTGTCCTACTCCATAAGGAACAAAGCAAAATTTATACTTTGAATTTTCACCATCCAATAATTTTGGATGATTACATAACTAAACAAAGAAAATCAAGAATTAGAGAGAATTTCGAATCAACATGCATGGTTTAAAAACAATCATATTTACAGTCAGTTCTAACTAGTTAACTAGGGTATGCACAATCAGTAATGCATCACAACCTACTGACGAGTAGCGACATTGAAACATTTCCGACCAAAAACGAACACCCACAAACAGATATAATGAGGAAGGAAGCGGAATAGACAAAACAAAAACTAAATTCATGGGTTTACACGAGGGGAAAGGTTCTAAACATCTTAAGACAAGTTTTAACTCTTACGACCTTCCAAAATAAACACGCTGCTGCAAATGCTGTTTGGAGGCTGGAGGCTGAGGAAGATGCTTGGAATCTCACAATATAACCAGCAATATACACTTCTCGTGTGAAATACCATCAGAATAGTCTACATCTCATGAGATATGCACAAGAAATTACTTCGAAAAGGCCTAGTCACATATGAGAATACATTGAAGAATGCACCTGCAGAAAACAGAACTCTTTACTAAATGTGTTGACATATGATTAAAACATTTCATAAACAGGGAGATGTGCAAATTGATTATTTTGCTCTTTTTTTGGGTAGTAGGGTCACAGAATGGAGAACAGGTACCTGACCAGATCATTATAATTACATTCATGTAATATAAATTCAGGTCAAGGAGCAGATCCCCCCTTGAACTAGTTTTTGGTCAAAACAAAAGAAGCGTTTTTGCACCTTATGCGCCTAAATGAAAATATACGAAGTTGACATGGAATGATGGAACAAGATTTGTGGTTAAACAAGAAGCAGATCTCACCAGAATAGCAAGGAAGAATCTTTCAGGTTTTAAAAGTGAAGACTTCTTGACGCGATTGAAGCCCTAAAATGAAAAAACAAGCATCAACAATGAGAATCTGATTTCAGATTTAAAATACTATATAGTAAGTGAAAATACAACGATAGGACTTACCAAGATTGTCGACATCTGACAGCCTCTTGACGAACAATTCTCTTAGGATCATCAAGTGCCTTTGATGTGGCTTGTAAAACCTAGCATTGTGAAATGACTCAAATGAGTGTGTTGCTTGAAAAGCCTTAAAAATCTTAATGGGTAACAAAAACCCCCATATATAATTCTATAAACTTATACTGTACATGAAAAACTACAGCTTGAATCATTACATGGCTTGCATTGGGCCACATTAAAACAATTACACAAAACAAAGCTAGTGCAATGGTTGAACACCATCTTGAGATTTTGATTGATCAAGCAGTAAGCATAGAAACTCTATATGTAAAAATGGTCGCACCTTAGTTCTCAAAGGATAAATTCTTGTATGGGGTAATTCAGACATAGCAACAAGGCACTGAATTGCTGTTTCTCGGATAGCCTGGAAACATGAAGAAACGTTTTCATTAGCTGACAACAGAACTTCTCAAAAAGCTAACACAATTTTATTAGTCTTTGCTAAATGTAGATAATTAGTTTGATAAACAATAATTGAAGATTAGAGAAAAAGGTTTTAGAAAGGGAAAATCATTAATAATAAAGATAACAATGTTAAATAAAAAGCCAAAGAGAAATTAACAAAGACGAACACAAAGAACTCAGAGATAAAGCATTACGACGACCTGATAGATACAGAAGTATAAAAATTAAGCTTAAAGAGCAGCTTCTCAAGGAGCAGATCATAACTTCAGAAAACAATCCCACAGAAACACATGTATTCGCCCACTCTTTTGTGGGTGGTAATAATAAGAAAAATAACTAAGACACCCAAGATAGAAACCAAAAACATTACAATTTCACTGATAGCTGGTAGCTTTCGGATAAATAAATATAGTTCGCCACATGTACACACACAATTCAGAAAATTTGCAGCAGCTGAGGAAGAATATTTATACCATCATGTGCAGGTATGATGTCAGATCAATAAGTTGGTTTATAATGCTGGGTGCATTTTCTACTGCAGCTTCGTGTCCTGTTGCAAGGAGTGCGAGAAAATTAGAGTAATTGACAACTGAAATGGACTTCAATCAAATCATTAACACCGAAAGACCTCTTGTACGTTGCCAATCCAAAGACTCATCCACTCTGTGTATTCCCTTGAATTTTAGAACTGGGATCAAATGTATCAATTTATCTATCGGGTTAGAATTAATAGGTTAACCAAGTTGCTCTACCAAGAAAGCATAAATTTTTTGTAACACTTGCAGTCCCCAATATCATATTACTGATTCTTAAACGCACAAGTGTAGTGGTAAAAACTCATCAAGTGTCAATTGCACCAGGCTTGTTGTGTTGTTAATCCACTATGAAAAGTATCCAATAGAGGCTTAGATGTATTGAGTGTGATAAATGGTAACCATAGACCGGGTTTTAAAAATTTTCTTCAATGAAGGCACATTGCACTCTAATACCTTAGAAATATGTGCAATCAAAGATATATAAGAATAAGAATTATAATATCACATCAACGTTGCAGTAAGCAGCAGTGCAGCACCAACTTCCATAAAATAAAATAAGCATTTTTCCAATAGTAATGAGAAAATCATAAGCCTTCAGTTCATGACATGCTGAATAAACATTTGAAGAAAAAGATACACTAACAGAGAAAAAATAGAGCTTGATGCCACTCTCACCATTTTTCTCAAGCAATATTCCAGACATGACAAGTAAAACATTGTAAATAATTTCCTTGCTCACGGCATCCTTGCTCAGCACAGACAAGCAGTCCAATAAAATAGGGACAATCTGCATGATAGGTCATATATCTCAAGAAAATTGTGTATAGAATTCCATTGGAGGAGAGTATCAGACATTGGATATGGTAGAGTGAACCAATATCACTAACCTTCTTGGCTTCTGCCAAAACAGCAGTCATGGGAGTATCAGAAACAACATGCGCAAAGGCTCTAAGTAGCATAGATCTGGAAGTGGATGTGGGACTAGATCGAGACAAAAAGATACATACTGCATTTAGTTCAATTAAGTTTGAAGGGTACTTAACCAAGATATCTGAATTGAAAACTAGGAAAACTGCCTAACGGAGGAGAGTTCATGGGCATACACATATTTTTACTAGATGTAACATCAAACCAAAGCAATTCAGTTGACTAGGAACAAACTTCAGTGAAACACAGCTTTTTAGTGGCCCTATGAGGCAAAGTCTAGGATGCTAAATTATTAAAGCATTGGCTGCCATTACATCATAAGTAAACAGATGGCAGAATACTCAACTTTATGTATCATAATGAACTCCACGCCCCCCCCCCCCAACCCAATAAAAAAATAAACAAAAAAGTTGCATATTAAAGTAATTTATTTTCATACCTGTCACGTGATGCGTCAGATTTCATCACCAAGGATAGAAAAATTGGCATGATGGTGCTGAAAAAACGTTGCTTGTAGAGTGGTCGTACAGTTGCATGATACGCTCGACTCAGAGATTCTCCAGAGTCACTCATAATGATATGGAATGCATCAGCTGCTATTATTCTCAGCTGATGCACGTCATCCTCATCGATCTTTTGGAGCTCTTTTAAGTTTCCACCATTACAATCCAACGTCAAGAAACTCAATAGAGCCATTGTTATATCTTTTATCTTTTCATGCCCTCTCATAAGTAATCCTTTACCAATCCAGGCTAATCCAACTACAGTGTTAATCCCCGATTGCATTCTTAAGGTATTCAATCTTAAACTACTGAAATCAATTCCACTGCCATCATTTCGAGAAATGTTATCGTAGTGTGAAATCCCCATAAAACTTGGAGATATCAAGTCCAATGCCTTGTTAAGAGTTAGATTTCTAGAAGAGTCCATTCCATTGATATCTAAAGGTAGCTTATTAACTAAAGAACCCAGTGCATGAGCAGATGGAACGTGTCCATTAAGGAGGCTTTTAATGAACAGCTGCACAATCATTTTACCATTTGATATACTCGTTTGAGGACGGAGACCTATAATAACTGAAGCAAATAATGAAGTAAGCCACTCATCTCTACAAGGAGAATCACCAGGATTGTGAGTTTGATGCAATTCTTCCTCGTTTACTATAGAACTGCCAGATTTGATTTCCGTCTGCCCAAAAACAGTACTTGAGGAAAGTACTCCAAAAGCTTTATTAATAATTATCTCCTGGCTTTCCTTTGAACAACTCCCAACAGCCTTCTTCATTGCAGTCATTAATGCACCAAGAAGATCCTGATAACATGCTTCCTCATCAGAGAAAATCCAACTTAACTATTATTATAATACAGAGAGACAAAACAGGCTGGAAAAATCTAACTTATATTTGGCTGCCTTACACTTGCAATTTCCTGGGGACTGAGGTTTAAGGACTTAGTATGTCCAATCTTCTCCCAGACACTGAGAGCAAAATTCAGAGGGATTTCCTCAAAACTTTCAATTCCAAGAAACCTGGGGCCATATCAAGAAATAATTCCATTGAATAATTAGATATAAGATCCCAAGGCAATTGATAGTGTAATGCAAACATTCTTATGAATAGCGAGATGGGGAATGAAAGGATATCACTCTCAGTTCAGAAGCACTAGTCTAGGGTAATGAAGATTGTGCTGGTTCCATATTTCTGATGGAGTGAGGTCAAGAAGATAAATCATGAATCTAGGCTAGAAAATTAATAGCTTAAGCTTATAAAATTAATTTTGATGGCATGACAATAGCTCAATGTATTGCATGGGTTTCCAATACTCTAGAGCTACTCGTAAGCAGAGAGGATCATCCTTCAGAATAGATACAGCTTCCCTGCTATTTAATGTGTGATTGAAAAATAAGCTTTCTGTAAGACTGGTGTCTAGATTTTCTGCAATGTTCAAAAAATAAAAAACCACTCGTCATGCATTTCTGGGGGAACTAGGAATTCTTGTACCTCATTATTATTCTAGTATTAAAAACAACAATATATAAAGCTTTCGATGCACTCCCCATATGGTCGAGGAAGACAAACTCTCCCCATAAGTCCTTACCATAACTAAACAAACTAGATATATAAAGAGTAATGAAAATGATCGACCAATAGAAAAGATGAGCCAGCATGGCTACATATTTGGAAAGCTGAACCATTTTGAAAAGACTGAAATAATATCAAAGAGTTTACAAGCATTCTTAAATCTAATCAGAAATTGATTAGAGACAAATCTTCTTACAAAGCTATCACTAATCCATCAGTTTTCATACATTTCAGTTTACGACATTTTAGGTTACCGATTACAAATATAGGAACGATATACAAGATGTCAAACATATATCACAAAAAATACCCTATTGGAGCTAGAATGTCACCATGTTTAAATTCGCGACCTATTTTAGATTTTAACATAGACAAATTCACAAAAATAGTACTTAAAATTTTGAAGTCCTTGAATATGATTGAAACTCAAACTATGTAACTTCTGTACGCAATAGATAAATAGACATGAATCAAGGGGAAAAAAAATACTGAAATGTAAGTTGATCAACAGATATTCACTTACCACGGAAGCACCTTTTGGGAGTAAGTATCAAGAAGCTTGACCATCACTTTTCCAGACTCATGATTCCCTTGATCCTGTTTGGTTTTATGTTAGTTTGAGTGCCAAGCTAAATGAAGTTTTAAAAGGAAAAAGATAAAATAAAAAAAAAAATAATTATAAAACCAGAGAGCGTGTCATGAAGAACCCACATAAGATCCTCATTCATCACATGCATTATGTATTATTTGAAAGAAACAGACAAATATAAGGTAAATATTCAAACCACCGAGAAAAGTGAGACAATGCAAAATGATAATATAGTGCACCAGTGTCAAAAATCTATTTTAACCTAATGTTAGATAGGATGCCAAAAGAATACTTACATACGCAGCTGAAAAATTGGTATATATAGCAGCATTCAAGCCATGAACGACTCTGAACATATAATCCTTCCCCGTTCCTCCGATTTCAAAAGCTGCTTGCAGTTTGAGTGATAAAGGCATAGCTGATTCACCAGAAGGTATCAGGGAGACAATCTTTTCTACAATAATACTCTCAAAGCTCGCAGCTTTCTCAGATTCAGGATACTTAATGACAGAAAAGCCAATTTCTACCAATGCCTTCAATGTCAATGTCCACAAGAATGTATTGTTGCTATCAGAAGTAACTATTGTGACAAACTCTGACAAAATATTGTCGTATATGGACTTTGATACTGGAAGGAAGCTTTCTGGAAACGTAGCTAAAATTTCCAGGCCCTTAACTGCAGTTATCCACAATAAAATAATAGAATAAAATAAGTAAATAACATCATAATGAGAAGCCATTTTGTTGAACTAAAACTGTTGCATAAGAACCCTGACTAGAAATTCCATAAAATAATTAGAACCTCAGCATATTCTTCATATCATAAGGAATGGCAGCATTCAGAAATAAAAAATGCTAACCTCCAAAGTAAACATCAGAACTTGGTCTGTCACCAGCTACCGTTGATCTTAGGAGGGAAAAAAATGCTTTCACTAGTGATTTACAGGAATTACTAAGCATGGTAGACCATGTCTGATGAGAAAAATCAAGGGTTGGTGTGGAACCGTCAAGGGAGACAGCCACATATCTGCATGCTGAAAGAAGTTCAATGCAGAGATAAATAGCTGCAAAGTTAAATTTGAAAGAAGAAAAACTATCTTCATCTAGATAACCATTCGGCGATTTTGCAACTGAAAGCCCCAAACTCTCCATGAGGAGCGGAAAGAAACTCTGGAAAACTTTATTGCACAATGCAAGAGAGGGTTTAGCAGAAGTGGACAGAATATGACCAACCACGTACAATCTCTGTTTTGCGAGTAAAGGAATCTCATCCATCTCCTCATACTGATTCAGGGAGTTCATAAAGATATTTATGTCATTGTCACCTATAATTAAATTAATGAAATCGCCATATTGTTGAATAACTTCCTGCAGGAGTATAAAAGCATGCGTCATAATGTCACTGTCCTGAAAACCCATTCCGCCCAACAATTCAGACTCCTTAGTCAGGGTACTCTGGGGAGAATTATATGATGTATCTTTTACAAAAGACCAAAGAGCTTCAGCATGTCTTGCCATCCTTTGTGGTCCATATTTTGTTGTGCAATAGCTCAGATACCTAAATGACTCCACCTGCATACAAACACATAGTGCTTCCAATAATATAAATGGAAAAAATCATAATTTCAGATATATAAAACGAGAAACAAAAATGCAAGGGAGACTAACCTTAGCTGACGGAAGAGAAGAAGAAAGTTTCTCTAGCAGCAATGGGATAGAAAAAGGCTCAAAAAGAGGTGTAGAAGCAAATGCCAACTGAAAGACACCAAAACAACAGTAAGTGTCATAAAATTTGTATCAACTTTCCAAACTATAACTCTATATTCTATAAGGATAAAAATCCCTACAAACTAGTAACATGTTAAGCCTATCCACAACCATAGCATTTGCAGCCTTCAGAAATATCCAAGCAAAAATAAAAGTGCAGGTGTTCAAATTTATTTTCTTACACCATATCCACTATTTGTCAAGCCTCCGCATCCTCCAGTCATTTAGTCTGAGAGATGCAATCTATCAAGGCAGATAAGCTGCCAAAAATTTTCATATTCTCCCCATGCAAGGACAGGATGGAGCTTACTATCTTTAAGAAGTTTGCAAACAGAAGGTCAAACTAGATGGAAAAGTTACAAGGACATTCCTTGTTTTCCATACAAGTAAAAAGGAACAAAGCTGAATTTTTCAGGTCTAGCAGCACAAAATTTCATGAATTTCTCTAATAAGGTAATAAGACACAATTATTAGTTTGTTTATGAAAAGAACTCAAAAGATTCAGATTTGCCTTCATAATATGTTCAAGTGGAACAAAATGAACGGACTAGACTACTCTTCATACTTGACGGGGAAAAAGTAAAATGAAGAATAAAACAGCTGGGTGATCTAAAAGTAACCATTGTATAACATGAAATAAATTACTCACCATTAATGCCCTTGAGAGTTCATCCCTCTTTGTGTCATCATCCTCACCTTTCGGCTGGACAAATGATATTGAAAACCAAATCAGCACAGAGGAAAAACATGTAAAAGTTGGGGTGGGGGGGGGGGGGAGAAAGACACAGTGGAGGAAGGGAACAGGGAAAAGGAAGAAATTAGCCTTCTCTCTCTCTCTCTCTCTCTCTCTCTCTCTCTCTCTCTCTCTCTCTCTCTCTCTCCTAATAGCACCCAACTCTAAGACATACAGAACTGTGGGTGTGGTCAGATGATTGAAGTGTATTTCCTTATGTGAGATCATGAATAATTTTTTTTCAGAAAACTAACTGCATTCAGAAAGATGCAAACAAAATGCAAGAAGAATATACATACATATGCATATCCTTCTCTTTTCACTCTGACCTACTACCAGTGCATTCCCAACAATTAATTTTTTGTCAACTGGTGCTTTAATCTACCAGCTTTATTTTAATGTGCCACAAGGCCCACAACCATCTTTAAACCATGCTATTTAAATTATCACTTATCAAGTTTATCAGGTTAGGGAATGTAAAGCTTCCTGCAACAAGAGTCATCAGCACAGATACAGACAAGGAATGCAAAACAGAACAAGAGTAAGGAAGTCTCTCACGTGTGTGAAATGGATGGGGAAATAACTGCCCAAAATTTCGAACATATCCTCAGCATAAGTTGCTAAAGGACCAGAAGGATCAGGATATAATTGTGCAAGGCATTCCACTATATGAAAGACATGCAATAAGCATTGAGGATCTTTTTCCCCATCAATAGCCTCGCAGATTCCATAAACAAGGTTATCTTCCTAAAAAAAGGAAAAGGCAAAGTTAAATTATTGTTACACAGTTTACACTACTTGCAGCAATCACCTGAAGACTTAAATAAAAGAACAGATAAACTAGATAACACGTGTGATGTAGTTCTAAATCCAACAGAAATGAAGCTGTGATTCACACAACATTTTAGTGCGAATTGCTTGCTTCACTGAAAAAGCCAAAAGAAATAAGAGAAGAACAGAAGAAATTCAAAGCAGTACATCAAATATTCAGCTCATATGCCATATGGCAAGTGGCAACCACTGGAAATATCACGTCCAAGGGACCTCATTGTGTCCTTCAATCAACAATCTTTTAAAAAAAATACCATCTTAATTTTAACAGGATATTGCTCATAATACTACCAATTACCAAACATTGAAGTCAATAATATATATTGATCAAAAGGAGGGGTTTGTTCATTAGGGCACATATTAACAGCAAGGCAATGGACTAAATGTAGAGAGCTGGGTAAAGAATTGATCCTTGCCTTTTTCTCCTTACAACAAACATATAATGGCTGCTCAAAATAATTGCAATGAGGCAGTCCAATGAAGACAGATTCAGTATTAAAAGTTTAGATACAGAAAAAAGAGAAAAAAATAGAACATATGATAGGAGAAAGTAAAATGAGTTTTACCAAATCCCCTATTGCACCCGGATAGTGATTTAATAAGCATTCCATGAGTTGAAAGCTCAGCTGCAAAGAATATGATGCATGGAAGATGAATTATCATATATGTTTAGCACAAGAACAAAAGATTATTAAAGCATAGATATCTCAACAAAGACTTACCTTCCTGTCGTGTTGGCCCAAGGATTGCACCTGCAGATTTTGGAGATAAGACTCAGCAACAGCCTTTGCTTCAGAATTGGTTACACTTCCAACATCGACTTTTCTCCTCAGTAATGCCAAACAGCCAACAATTGCACCATGTAATGCTTTCCAGTCTGCCTGATAGACAAAAATATTATCTGCCTTTCATAATGATTGAACTGAAGCTCAATTTTGGAACTTATGAACACATAGAATATATCAACAAAATACCAAGAAATTACGAAAATTATTGAAACATGTGAAAGCATATGCGAAAAATATAATGTTTAACAATCAATCTCAGTTTGTGCAACTTCACAGAAATTATTATTCTTATGGGAAGGGTGGGTGGATCCTAGAATACTTGGTACGTGGTCTTCTTTCCATAGCATCTAACATCATATTCATTCATAGTACTCGACGATACTTAATCATTTACATGAATGAATATTTTAACTTATTTTGATGCACACATTGGGAGAGTATCATTTTTTGTATTACATCGTTTTGCATTTTGTCACTCGCATTAGCATAACTTCTCTCTACTGATCAAACAATACAATCGAGCTTTCTAGTATTTATAATAAACTAAAATTCCTTTTGGAATACATCCTCTATAGAGCGGCATTCACAATGGTTTTTTTATCCCTAAAACCCTTTGCTCAAATGATAAAATCCTTTCTGCAAGTGAATATTATTCCTTTCCAGCAGCAAGTATGGTAGTCAATCAAATAAATGAAAAATTAAATAAAAAATTGTTCCCCAAAAGGCAAGAGTGAACTAAAATAAGTAAACTACACATGTAACAGGTAGATTAGTGCGTCACGAATTCTTGTTCACTTACCAGCCTTTCTGTAAAGAATCCTATCAGGCTATGTATTGAACTGCTACTTAAAAGCTTTGATGCTAGTTGATCCAAAAGCTCAGCAAGGAGGAGAATTCCTGAATGACAGAAAGGTTAATCAGTATAACACAACATATAAAATTTTCAAAAAACAATCTAAGCTACAATGCAGAAACAGAGCATATTGTGCCACCACATAAGTAACAAATTGTTTGAAGAAGAAAATAAAATGAGTGCATACTCAACTCCAAGCCTAGAAAACATCCTATTAGTGTAGGACTCCCAGAGAGAGTTGAGTCAATACCTAACATAAATCAAGGCATGGGCTAATCTTTTACCAAAAAATAACTAAATATATACTTCAACTTTTCTCATTCATAAATGCATCTTTAAGTGAGAATGGGGATTAATCACCACAGATGATAAAACTAGAAGGCTGAAATTGCACGGAGAAAACTATCATTGGATATTTTTTTCTCCAGTACTATTTCTACTACGACCATAAAGCGAAGTCTCCAAAAACAAAGGCTAGGCAAAATACATTTGTTCTTTAACAGATGAAGACACATTCTCAGCAGCCAAATATAAGTGCACCAACTTCAAAGTATCAAGAATATATATCTTTCACACAACCTCAGAAGTCATCACATAGCTAAGCACAATAACACAACAGATGTGTAGAAAAAACTGAAAAGAGATGCAATTACCTCTAGAACGGATAATGCTATCTGTAGTAGTCAAATACATCTCCATTTCCCGAACCTGTAGATGAGAATGATGATGAGTAAACATTCTAATTTATTTAACAATGAAGTTGCATATTAGATAATATCAATTTCAAAATGCACGTAAAATTATAAAGAAACAACTTACAAGTGTTTCTAGAGTTAAAAAATCATTCTTCACCAAAGTAGCGACTGCATCCACACTAGCAGCCTGTAATTCAATTTCCAGTACAAACAACTCATAAAAGTAACATTCTATAATCAGCGGTAGCTGAGTTCCACTAGAGTATAATTTTCAGAATAAATGCGTGTTCACAATAAAAGCACACAAATTGATTATGATTAAGTTCTTAAATCTTACTTTAGCCAGTAACAAGGTATTTGTGAAAAGGATATTATGAGGAGATAATGTAACTATTACACTAATAATCCGAAAACAAAATATTTGTATCCATGTTTATCAGCAATCAATTGGAGAATTTGGTAGAATTTACCTGTTGGGACGGAGTGGCGGCGGAGCTAACGTACAATTCGACGTGCTTAATCCATTCAACTGAATCGCCCATTGTGTGTTTGCGCGTGCGCAGAGAGAGATAGAGAGAGGGGGAGCTGAGCGAGGTGAGGGTTTAAGGGGGTTTTTTTGGCCGTCGGGAGGGAAGGTTTGTAAGGTTTTTTCTATTTACATGCCGCCAAATATATACTTATATTCTAAACTTTAGTCAATTTTACACGAATTAATTACATATTACTGCTCAACGTTTATTAATTTTTACACTTTTATTCTGAAGTTAAAAATACAATATATTAGTACTCAATATTTGTATAATCAACACTTTTAACACTATCGTAATTTTTCGGCATACCAAATAAAGACGTGGACTGTTGGAAATCTTATGTTAATTTTTGTTCAATTTAATAAAATTACATGTAAACCAAATATCTTAACTAATAAACAAAATGATGCCATTTCCAACAGTCTACGTCATTATTTGATCCGTCAAAAAATTATAATAGTGTTAAAAGTATTAATTATGCAAATATTGATTACTAATATATTATTTTTTAAATTTCAGAATAAAAGTGTAAAAATTGACAAACATTGGGTATCACCTATTCCATGAGCATGGGAGTTACTAAATGCACTGCTAAAATTCCTCTTTACACCACAAAAGAAAAAAAAAATAATTATGAAGTTACTTAAATGTCTTTTATTTAAAAAGAAAAATGTATAAGAGTGGTTCGAACATGAAATTTCGAACTCACCATGTTTGTTTGAAATTTAATTTTCGAACAGGCAAAATTTTTAAAATAGTCTCGTTCGAACTCCTATGTTTGAACAAACACGGTGTGTTCGAAAATTTATTTTCGAACGAACTCCATGAATTTTTTATTAAGTACCATTCGAAAATAAGAGTTCGAACACACCATGTTCATTCGAACACAGGAGTTCGAACGGAATGTGATTTTTTTATTGTTATTAGTAAGATTTTTTAGATGAATTTATAACTAATTAAAAAAAATGAAAAATAATTTGTGGTGTAAAGAGTAATTTTAGTGGTGCATTTAGCAACTCCACATGAATATATTTATGACCTTATATGCTCCTTAATTGGAATTAAACCTTATTACGTATTTTAATCTCCAATATATATTTGTATTATTTATTTCATCCCTTTTAAAGGGGGTATTGATGTATATAATAAGTTCGAACTCGGGACACATGCATGATGTGCAATATAATTAATTAATTTAAAATTATTTACTCCCTATAATAAGAAACAATTTGCTTTATGACTTCACTTTATTAAGTATGAATTAACTAAAATATAAAAATGTTAAAAATTAATCAATAATCTAAAAAAGTAGGCACGACTCTTTGGGCACAAAAATCTAATTCTGAAAGGGGAGGTCTCCTGTGCAGGAGCCTCCCCCATCAGACCTGGTGCAACGTTGACCACGCGCAGCTGTATTGATTTACGTGCCCGCGTTTTTTTTTTCTGTTCGTTTTCTTTTGCCTTTTTTCTATTTTTCTTTTTCTTTTTTCTGTTTTTCTTTTTATTTTTTCTTAAAAAAAACACATATAAATCCCTAAAAAATCCCCCCAAATAAATTATAAAAAACACAAAATAAACCCTAAACCCCCCCTCCAAAAAAAAAAACCATAAAAAATAGAAAATAAACCCCTAAAAACACCCCCAAAAAACCCTAAAAAAACAAAATAAACCCCTAAAAACACCCCAAAAAAAAATCCTAATAAATACAAAATAAACCCCTAAAAACACCCCCAAAAACATAAAATAAACCCCTAAAAACACCCCAAAAAACACAAAAAAAAATCCCAAAAAAACACGAATTGGTACTATTTAGTGTTCGAATTGATATTATGGGTGGCGAATTTTTTTTTTTGGACAGGAGTTTTTGCCATTCTGAAATCGTATATTATGCCCTTATGTATATTCTATTTGTTTCCCACATCAGCGCGTCAATTAAAAGAATAATTTTCAGAATTTATTTAATAAGAAATTTCTTGTACAATTTTTTTTTTATTCTTATGTTTTAATAAACAATATTTTATTACATGTCAATGTCCCAATAATGATGCGAAACCACGTCGAATGTGCGGTTTGCTTCCTGATAGATTGTTCTTTCAGCATCTCTACAACAACACAACTAATGATATATCAAAATGTATATTTAACTTTTTTCCAAATACAATATTTCTCAGAAGAAATATTTTAATTTCTCCTACCAAAGGCTTCTCCAAGAAAAAACCAATAGTCATCCAAATATATCCTCAACCACAATCCTAATTTGCTTAACATTCCTCAGAAAACGCTCCAACTTCATTTGTATTAACTTCTCTTATATGAATATAAAGCCTGCAGCTATTTTACAAACCAAAACAAGCTCGCTGAGGTGCAGTTTTTGCAAGTTAAATATACATGATCATACTGCATCCATCCCTCTATACCTCTGAAGTAACTTGAAAACATACACCTGCTTCGTCAAGTAGACCACAAAACTTAACTGATGCCAAAGCAAGTTATGCATCAGATACCTCGTCCAAAATGTCGAGAAATCCTTTCTTGGTAGTGTTTTGGAGGAGAGAGCTATTGGCACAGATACCATGAGTCGATGCTGCTTCAAATCTTGTCCATAGTTCCTTCTTTAAAGTGTTCTCCCCTGGATGCTTTCCCATTCGGAAGCTGCTCATAGGCTCCTTCATCATCATCGGAGTGAATTCAGCTAAATCAAGTGTGCGAATAATACCTGCCAGGGCACAAAAAAAAAAACAAGAAGAAACAAGCAACTTTGATTGGAATTTGAGTGTGTCACGCTTCAACAGTCTAATGATAAATAAAAGAGATATATACCTTGCAGCTTGTTCTTTGAGGTAGTGGCATGGTTACCTTGACACTCATCTGTCTTAATGGCGAAGAAGTCACCTTCCTCGTGCAAGCAGTTATCAGAACGATTTTTCAACAATGGCTCGTTGGAAGGATCCATTATAACACAGGTTTTAGGAGGTGATACAATCCAATTTGGTGAATCTCCTGCCTCCATTTTCTTGTGCAAATTATCTTTATTTATCCCATAGAGCTCGGGATACTTCAGCTTCAGGTCATCTGAAGATTGGTCACTGGAGGATTCAGAATCCTGGGACTCGCTATAGCTGTGAACTCTAGCAGGAAAAGGTGTAGCTCTATGGACTACATGGTTTTTCTTTCCGGGGAAGGCAGATACCGACTCAAGTAATATGCAAGACTTTGGTGGTGACATTTTCATGCATGGAGTCATGATAAACAGAGAGCAATTCTTATTTGAAACCTTTTCAGGTGAAGCACAATCAGTCAGAAGATTGTCTACTGCAGCTTCAGTCATTTCTATATTGAAAGCCATTTTTGGATTTGGCTTTGCTGATACATCTTGCAGATCATTACCCAAGTTTCCGACTGAATCAGAAAGAGATAGAGGGTGGGCAACTTCATCCGATGGAATATTTTCAACTGCACGAAGATACGATGCCTGATATTTGGATACAGAAGCCTTCTTCTGAGGCAGTGGTGTGAGTAGAAACAATTGTCTACCATTTTCCGTGTTACATCCAGCCCGCCACGATACCAGGGGGGATGGAGAGACAAGTGACTCCCACTTGGTTTCTTCAGGGCTTTCAACAGCAGTATTTGCACATTCTTTTGAGACACCAAGTGCCTTTCTCTCCTCTGAATGCTCCGACTTATTCTCTGGCCCTGTGGATTGACTGAGAACTGTCTTTTGAAATCTGGAAACCCATGGCTGCAGTGCAGAATCATACATTCAAAACTAAAGATAGTGTAAAATGAACGTGTCACAATTTAAAAAAAAAATCAACTTCAACTAACAAATCAACCTTTAAGGAAGTCTGCATATCAGACAAGACATCTGCAAATTGTTTGATGTCCTTTCCCCCGTCGTTGCCCTTCGACTGGAGTGCTTGGACAACTAGTTCATCTATCTGTCAACCAATGAGTTGAACTATTATTCAGAGTGAATTCGAAGGTAAATTTGAAATTCTGGTAATCATGGAAAAATATTACTAGCTCCTGGTGATAACAACACGCACATCATCTGTGAAACGGTAACATCTAAACTTCTGAGGACCCAAACAGAAAGGGCAGCGGTATCATATCTGCCAGTATTATGGAGAAAACGCCGAACAGCGAAGCTAGTTTTCTCAACTCTACTGCTCAAAAAGGAAATTATCGTCTGCAAATATAGAGCAGGGGTGACTTGTACCAAAAGGTTCTGGACCAAAACTAGACTACTCCAATCAGGCAATCACTTCAGAAGTTCAGATCCTACTCCAATGAGTTCAATCACTAAGCAAACACATAGCAAAAGTATTTAAGAAAGCCTTACGTATTAACTTGGTCACTTCAAATCTTTTACTCTGACAACTCATACAGCTTAATGCATTAAGAAAACATTTGATATTAAAATGGATTTGATGAAACACAAGCACCATATCGGTTTGCAAAAATTATGATGCAGCCGCAATCTACTCACTTCCTCCTCAAATTTCTACCATGCTGCTTAAAATCCCTGCCATTACCATACCTTCCATAACTTTATCAAAACATTCGTGAATATACTATTGCCCAACCTATATGCTCATTTATTCAATTCTAGAAAATCCATACTCCGGGAAGCTAAAACAATTGAAAGGCGAAAGCAAGCATATCAGAAGCAGAGTCTTGGAAAACACAAGCACTCACGATTAATATCTAAGGTGGCGGATTGACCAATCAATGCAATTTGGCTTTAGTTAAAAGATCACCAACTCGAGAAGTCCTGAAACCATATTCTAAACCCATTTGCCGAAAAAAAAAATTACCCCATAAACAGAACAGAAATCGAGAAGGAAAAGCGATGCACTCTTGCCCTCTTACAGTTACAGCATCACCTGTCAAAAGTTATTCTAGATTCCCGGTTAAAGATAGCTAATTCGCATTGCGCTTAACAAAGCTAAGTCGACTCAGAACAGAGAAATCGGGTCGAGATTGACGCTTATCATCACAGAATCATCAAATTTCCATACAAATTGAACCCCCGCACAAATACCCTAGGTCTCGAAAAAACAGTGAATAAATTAAATTACCCCCAAAAAAAAAAACTCGTAAATTTCAATTGATTTCCACAACGATTAAGGTACATTACCTGCCGTAGGAGGGTGGAGAGATCGGAGTGTACGAGGAGGAGGCGATCGAGCGAATCGTCTCCTGCTTGTCCTTGGTCATCTGCGTATATTTTCTTGTAGATATTGGCAGATTTAATAGCTGTCATGGCGTTGGAAACGTCGCGGAGCGGCTTCCTCATCGATTTCAACCTCATTTTCGATTTCGCTTCTTCGGCGTTCTTCGGCATATCTTCTCCTTCTTCTTCTTCTTCTTCTTCTTCTTCTTCTTCTTCTTCTTGCCTCTGCGCGTTTTTGTTTTGTGTTCCAACGGTAACTTAACTTCTGATTTCTCTCTCTGTGTTCAAAATTTTATTCTGGCGGGGGATTTTATAGTTGTTCTATTTTTTTTATTTTTTTTTTTATATTTTTAGTTCTAAGTTTAATTGGTTTCGTCATAGTTGGCACTTTCAAATTCGTTTCAAATCTTTAATTCCAATTATTTTTATAATCTAGTTCAATGAGTGTTGACTTTGACCAATTTCACATATCTTAATTGATTAATGAAAACTATTCTCTAAAAAAAAAAGATTTTTTTAACGCAAATACTCATGTACATAAGATGTACATCAGACGGTCAACGTATTGATCGGGTCAACGCACGTTGACTCGGTCAAAGCATTGACCAAAAAAATCGTGAAAACGAGTGATACTTTTTTTAATTTTGAATGATACTTTTTAGTGTTTCGATTGATGTTGATCTTAACAGTTTTTTTCTTTATTTTTTTTTTTCTGGTCAATACTTTTTATTGATACTGAAGTTACATAAACTGTGCGATCATATTCATCATCATGTACTTGAACATTGTTGTGAACATGTAAGGTCAAAATGTAAAAACTTAAAGCAAGTAAATAACACAAGGTTGGTAACCCTGTTCAATCAACTGATCTACGTCAGGGGGACTTCACAAGTCCGTGAGAAACAGTTTACTACTCTGTTGAATGGTTACAAAGACTATTACACGAAGACTCCCGTCACTCGACCCCTTTCTTACCCAATTCAACATCTTTCACTAAACTGAATTGTGAGCTCCCCTCACAACCTAGAATCCCTCTAGTTCTCATAGGAAATTTCTCCCGAGACTCCTCTAAGTGTGTATGAAAGTGAGTTTCAAACACAGACTAGAAATACAATGATCTAACCAATCAAACCTAGTCTACCCGAATACTATATGCTTCGAATATGAAGTCTTTTGACTCTCAGCCCTTTTTGTGTATTCGTAAAATTCATGTCATCTAATCTAGTCTGATTCCCATGCTATTTATAAATAACAGATATAGTCTAAACAAGGTAATCAGAAGTCCTACTTTGACTAGGATTTAACAAGGAAATAATTTCCTTAATTAAATCGGACTTTCCTAGTTTAGATGTCTTCCTTGAATAAAACTCCTTCTTTCCTTCTTGATCTTCATCACGAATAAGGCAGCTTCTATTCTGAAACGTCCATCTTGAATCTGCAGCTTCAATTCTTTGAATCTAGCATGACACGTCTCTTGTAAACTCTCTGGACAACCATGTACATGATCATGTCTCTGAACATGATTAAGTACATGTCTTGATCTCTAATCAGATTAGCAGCAAAATGTTCACAGTATTGTCCAGAACATGTTATTCGAACATGAATAACCAAAACCTTCTGTGTTCTTTTGAAATTGCCATATTGCCAT
This sequence comes from Perilla frutescens, assembly GCA_026008535.1. Classification (NCBI taxonomy): domain Eukaryota; kingdom Viridiplantae; phylum Streptophyta; class Magnoliopsida; order Lamiales; family Lamiaceae; genus Perilla; species Perilla frutescens. Next base: position 63,382,292 of record BRKX01000003.1, on the reverse strand, counting down.
ACAGATTATGACAATCTCGAACACTTAAGTGCAGATGGCACTAACAATCTCCCCCTTTATCTTTATCTGGTGGCAAATCAGCTCCATATTTTAAAGAACACAACCCTTGAATTGTAGGATCATGTATCTTAAAATGTACTTGAATGATTTGAAGAACATCATATGATTCAGCTGTGTTTCACTTTCTTATCAGCTTGTACCTGCTCTGGTATATTGAATTTTTATCTTCTTTTTATCTTTTGATAGCAGTTTCAATTTTTTAGCAGATATGAATCATATAGGGAAGATAGAAAATCTGTTCAATATCAAAATAGCTATTACAAGCTATATGAAGCAAAAAATATCTTGCAAAAACATGGGATGCAAGATAAGAACAGAACAAAATATTAAAACATAAAAAAAACTTATGTTGCATTACTCCCCCTATTTGCCACCGAGAAATGCAATAGAGTAATATTCAGATACTACTCAGATTCGTCAGGATCTTGCTCATCATTTTTCTCTTCAGAACCTCCTTCTTCATAATCTTCTTCTTCATCTTCAGCTTCTGTCTCTTCTCCTTCATCAGCCTCTTCTTCGGTCTCAGCTTCCCCTTCCTCATCATCCTCGTCTTCAGCAAACTCCTCGTCTTCTTCATGAGTCTCCTCTGCAGTCTCTCTTTGGACAGCTTCAGCTTCCTTCTCTTGTGCTGCAGTCTGAGCTTTATCTTGCTTTTGTGCTGGAGTAGACTTCTTCTGAGTAGCAGCTTCAGCAGTACTTACAAGCTTGTGCAAGTTATGAACATTCTCAGAAATATCTGCTGCTGGGGAGGCAAATTCTTCTTCTGATGAAAGCTCAGCAATCATTGCTTGGATCTTCATCTTCTCAGAAGTATGCTCAGAAATCAATCGAGCATGGAACTCCAGACTTCTCTCTAGAAACTTCAGCACAACTCCTTTTGGTGAAGACTCTTCAACAGTAGCATCCACTCCTTTCTTGGATGACATGAACTGCTTGAACTGGAGGCAAAGATGAGGATCTCCTATTTCAGGAGCAACCTTGATCACTAGAGGCTTGTTGAGTGGAATAACCTTGTCTTTCTTTGAAGAGACATTCTTCTTCTGTTGTTTGATGATGCTGTAGATTAATGAAGGATAGCATAGAGGTCCCTTGACCACTGTTGATTCTGCACTGTTGATGATCTTGCTGAACACAAACTCACCATAATTAAACTGCTTTCCAGTTCCAAGGTGATATAGAAATCTGCCTTGAGCTTGAGTCACTGATGCTTTGTGCTTCGAGGGTAGCCAATTGTGGATCAGAATTTTGAACAGAGCTCTATACTTGTGAGTCATCTTTGAAGATAGAATAGTCTGTGGATGAGATGGCCATTTGTTGTAGATGCCCTGGGTCAGTTCCTCAGCAACCATCCCCCAGTCATCTATCTCCTTGTACTCCCCCTCAGATGAACAACCCAAAAATTCATTAATGAGGTCTGGGGAAAACTGCAGCATCTCTCCTCTTACAAAAACTTTATGAAAATCTTCAGAATCTGGATCATCAATTTCCTTGGTCAAGTTGCAGTAGAATTCAAATATAACCTTAGGCACAAACTCTTGCACCTTCTGTACGGTTCTTAGAAGACCAGCTTCCTCCAACAAGGAATACACACCAGAAGCCAATAGTGTATCCTTGTCAACCTTCTTCTCAGAGATCATTAACCTCTGCTTCACTCTCTCCCATAATTCAGCATGCGTTGATGATCGAAAGAAAGCTTTTTTAGAAGTACCTGGTACAATTTATCTGTTGACTTCAGATTCATGTTCACTAGAATGTGAGTGATCATCTTCAGGTACATCCACAGTCTTTGCAGCTGTCTTGGCCTTCTTGGAGGGGCTAGTTGGTACAACAACTTTTCTCTTCTTTGTTGATGCAGTAGTGGATGGTGGAGTGGCAGATGCTCGGCTTCGAGTTACAGGAGTTCTTGTGTAACACCCCAAATTTTTGGATAAGGTTTAGAGAATTCTTAATGGTAATTAAGAAGTTAAGGAAGAAATTTTTATAAGGTTTAAGTGAAGTCATATGTCAGTCATGACTTTAGGGGTCAGTTTTCGTGAAATCGTCTTTTCGGAGAATTTGATCTTAACTCTGTTATAGCCGATTTTGGTCTTTTTAGAAAGATTTTAACTCAAGGAGTATGCCGATGTTTTCAGATTTTAAATCTGATGTCATTTGAGGTCTCGGTGATGAAAAACGTATTTAAAGGATGAATGAATAGTAACTTTTGCGTGCGTTCGTGTTTTGAGAAATTTATGAAATCCTCTTTGTTGATCCGAGTCAAGTTCTGTCAGGCCTTTCTTATGGGAAATGACTCAAGGATTCCATTGGCGTTCACGGATTTCCATTCTGAGGTCAATCGAACGCTCGGGAATAAAATCTGTCAGTCCGAGTGAATACTAAAAAGTAATTCCAAAAAAGGAATCTTTTTTCGTCTTTCTTCTGACTACCCCATCTTCATCATAAATCAGGTTGGTTCACTAGTATTTGAGCTAACGAGTCTCCCAGTATTTTTTGATTTCACGTCTGAGGTCGTTTGGACCTCAACATCGAATAAAGCAGCTTTTAACCGAACCCGGGATAATTTTTGCAGTATTCCTGCATTGCAATGGCTTCCAAGGAAAGCCAAAGCTCCTTCTATAAATAAAGCATCACCCCTTCACTTTTCCCACACCATATCCTCTCATTTCTCAAATCCTAGAGAGTGGGAAAGGCTTGTGAGAGCCGAGAGAGTTCTGTCGAAGTAAAAAAGCGTTCTTCGTGAGTGTTTTGCAAGACAACGAGCGGAGTGGCGTGGAAGGGATGCAGTGGGGGAAGGTGCTAGGAGTGCCGTTGGGTCGTAGCAGGTGGCTCTGCCGCCATTGCAACTCGACGAGATGTCGAGCTAGCCACCTTCTTTCGACGCACCTAACCCCGTCCATTCTTATTCGTCGGTCTCGATTTCTATTTCGTTTCTATCTTTAAATTCTGCATTTACTTTCCATTCTTCGTGTTCTTCATATTCTTCATTATTACTCATTTACTTTCCGTCTAAAGTTATATTTCGATTCTCGTTAAAATTCCAAGTTAATAGTGTTTTCGTTATATTGCTCATCGTTATACTCATTATTATTCCCATTGTTATTCTCATCATTAATTCTCATAATTAAGCTTGTTTATTCCGTTAAAGTTCCGTTCAAGTTTATCTTTAAGATTTCGTCATTATTTCTAAAGTATTCAAGGAGGATTGTCGTGTTTATGCCGCTATAATGTCAATTTCTTTTTAAATTTAAAGCATGTTGTTTCTATGTTTTTGTAAAGTGTTAAACCTTATTTTCAAGTTTAAATATCGAGAGAATGGGGGAGACGACCAAGAATCGCCTTAACCAAACTCTCGATCGATCATTTTAATGTCCGGAAGAGGCGCACGGACCATGCGCTCAAAACTGCTGAGCGCACGGCCCGTGTAGAGATGTTCTGGGAGAGCTGGGAGTGGCGCACGGACCGTGCGCTCAATTTTTCTGACCGCACAGCCCGTGTGGGGGTCTCTAGAAAGAGAATTCTTTCCGAATTTATTCTGACATGGCCCGTGCGCTCATGTCTTCTTTCCACACGGCCCTTGCAAGGGTTGTTCGACCCATTTGAGCTTTGAAGTGTGTTCTAAACTCGAGTCTTTCAAACCCTCGTATTTTCTAAAGGTTCTAAAGTCGTGCTATCTATGTTTAAGTCCTAGTTAATGGTAGATGAGTTAGATATTGTTTATTTTCATGTTAGCAATTAGAAATCTTTGAAGGAGGCTGCTAAGTCGATGATTCGACTTTTGTAGGAGGAAGTAAGCCTTGTGGGAATTCAGAGAAGGATCATCAACTCGTTGCTTTATCTTCTGTCCAGTAGTCGAGGTAGGTAAATTTATACTCATCTAAAGTTTGAGCTAATAAGCTCTAGAAGCATGATAGGGCAACTGAGATATCCAATAGAACATTTTTGCTCTGCCTGATTGATCTCTGTACAAGGAAGGAAGAAAAGGAAGATGTTATATTCTAATTGAGCTCTCGAGCATGTTTAGATATGCTAGAAATGATTAAGTATTGTTTATGCTAGCATGAGATAATTAGAATTGCTTTAATTGCAATTTATGTTTATGCACGTTCTTTTCCTCGTATCTGAATGTTGGATTTTGCTAAAGTTTATTTAGCTAAGCATTGCCTTTAGGGTAGCGATAAATCCCCTTATAGACTGAAATCTTGCTTAAATAAAGGATTAGCCTTAGACGATTGCTCTAGGCTCAATGATTCTAGCTAGGTTAAGAAAGTTAAAGTAAGTTAAGGAAGGGAGTTAAGAAAGGAAGAACATAGCTTTTATAGCCAAGATCGAGCTCAGATTTCATGATCTTTGATAATTAAGGTGAGTCACTACTGGGTTAATTCCCTCGCAAACTCCTTTGGATATTTGAGGTAACCCCTCTTCTGTCCTACAACATGCCTAAGGGTGCAGTTGACATCAGGTTTGAGCCAAGGTTGGGCCCAAAAGTAAAGAAAAGGTTTTGCGGATATGGAGAGGGCTTTTGCATTTTGCTCTCCATATACCACCAGTTTATTATTGGATATTTCTCAAGTTATTAAAGAAGCTTTTATGAAAACCCACTAAGTACATTAGTGCTCACGTCCTCTTTTTCAAATGTTTCAGGTTGAGATGCTGAGGATGATGGTAGTTGTGGATGTGGGTTAGCTGCCAAAATTGTTTTGTTATAGTATAAGTTTATTTTGAAATCCCATGATGTTTTTGCTACTCTGGTACACTCTTCATAATCCTTAAAGTGCTATTATATTTATCGAGATTCTTTGAATATTCCCCAGACATGATTATGTATAAGTGATGCATATTAAGTTCTATTCCTGCTTCTCGAGTATATTTTCCTTTCACCTTTAAAGAGGTTTGTACACGTTGATATCTATTTATTCACTTTGACCTATGAATGGGTCTAATCTTGTTGGTATCTGATTAGTTAGCCGTTTTATTCTGCTAAAGCATGTTTCCTTCTTAATCAAGTAAACCCGAGTACCATCACCTATCTTTCAAAAGTATATCTTTATTCTTAAACCTTCTTTGTTAATCTTCCGTCTTTATTCGATAATCTCTTAACAACACCCCGTCCCCATTTGTTAATCCCTATCTCGGGACCGGGCTGTTACATCTTAGGACTAACTACACCACAACAGTAGAGGCCTTCTTTTTGGGTATTTTCTTCTTGACAGGTGATCTGGCAAACGGATCATATTGAGCAGACGTCAGTAGCTTCTCCTATTGTGAACAGGAGTCTTCTCAGCAGATTCAGAGGATAAACTCTAAATAACTTCCTTCTCTGTCAGATCAGTAACTAAAGGTCTTTTAATGACCTTTTTCTTTTCTTTTGCTATAGCAGCAACAATGGCCTTCATCTTTAGGCTTAAGGGAATATCATCTTCCCTATCTTCAGCATCACCTTTTGTATTAGAAGGTTGAGTAGATGACTTCTGCACGAAGCTGGTTGGGGTAGATGTCTCTGCAGTACTCTTCTCTACAACATGTTCCTCAACATGTTCAGGAACATCTTTAGGCACAACTGGATCATCAATAGTAGATCCCTTCTCTTTCTGAAGGGCTTGGGTAGCAGGTGCTGTGATGATTTTCTTTGATGAATGGGCTGTAGTCTTCTTTAATTTCTTGACTGTAGTTCCCTTTGTTCTCACCTTCTTTTTGTTGACATCGTATGATCGTGCAACTTACTTCAATAAATCTTGGATTGAAAGACTTCGGGTCTTTATTTTCTTTGCAGAAGAAACAATTTCTTGTTCTACTGCTTTCAAGTCTTCTTCCTCTTCTTCTCCGTCGAACATTTCAATAAATTCTTCAGTGTCTTTGCTAGATGATTCATCATAGAGCATCCTTTGAACAGGCTTCTTGTAAGTCGATTCTCCTCAAACCTGCTTGTCGAACTCATCCTCTTCATTGAATTGATCTTGAGATTTGGAATATGTAACCTTCCCATACCTCATTTTGGGTTTCACTACCTTCTTGGGATGGACGAGTTTTTATTTAGGAGCCATTGAAAGTATATGGGTGTTTGAGAGAGATGATCAGCAAGAAAATCAATGGCAAACAAGGGTAATTTTTTAAAGAACTGAGAAGATTTAGAGAAGAGAGAGAGAGATTTTTTATTTCAAAAATTTAAAAAGTGATCCTTCTCTCTTAACGTCTAAACATATATATAAGAGAGTATTCCATTCATAGAATAGGCTCAGGTTTCCGTTAGACTAAGAAATCAGAGAAAAATCCCGAAAAATCAGAGATGATGATTGCTCGTCAGAACTAGTGATGAGTGCATAAATTGCACTCATTTTTTAGTGCATTTGAACTTAGTTATCTTGTAAATATGTTGTGATTTTTGTATATATTTCTTTTTCTTTTATTTTGTGTAATGTGACCAATATAGGGAATATTTTGGGTAAAACAAATGCAAAAAAAAGTCAAGTTGAGAATTGATCGATCAACGCTTGCACAGAGACGAGAAAAGACAAGAAAAATAAAAAAAGGGTCAAAACGTGAGCCATAAGCGCGAGCAATGGTAGGTCGCGCTTCGACCGCCCTGCAGCCCGACCCCAAAACGCGATACCATTGGTCGCGCTTTGACAACTTCAGAGATTGGATTTCCTTCGGATCAAATGCGTCACCAAAACGCTAGCACCTGGGGTCGCGCTTCAAAAGCAAAGAGAAGCACGACACTAAAGCGCGACCTGTTCGGTCGCTCTATGCAAGCTTCAGAGAGCTATTTTTCTTCAGTCCAAACCCGATCCCAAAACGCGATCACCTGGGGTCGCGTTTCGCCTTGACGGATTTCAAAACTTGACTTTTGGCACTCCATTATTGGTCCAATACTTATGTATATTTTTAGGGAATTTCAAACAGAACCCAATCGACCCTAGAACGAAAAATACACTAGGAGAAACATCAAGAAAAGGGATTTTTGAAGATCAAGAGGAAGATTGAAGATTCAACCATCCATTTTAGCATCCAAGCCATAGGATTGAGGAAGAGTATGCTACATTGGGTTTTATCACTTCTTCTCTCTTCTTAGAGTTGTATTTAGAATGGGTTATTGTTCTTCTTCTTGTAATCTTGATTTTTTTGTGAATATGGTTGGCTAGAGCCTTAGGGCTCTAGGATGTGGTGAAGCAATGTGAATATTGATCTTTGATGTGGGATATATATATGTGTTATTGCTTTGTCAAGATTTTGATCTATGCTAGGGCTTGAATGATGTTGTTTGGTTAGCCATCTCACTAACATCACATGTATGAATCACTTACATCTAGTCAATCTCGTGATCATAAGCATGCTTAGATCAAATTTACATATTTGTCTTCTTAGTCGAATGTCATTATATGAAAGGAAATGTGACCCTTAGAGCCTTTGGTAGGTGCGACCTTGGAATGCGTTAGAGATAGCCATCCTTGTCGCATTCACAATTTAAGAGATATTCAAGAGATGCTCTTACTATATTCGTGGTCTTTCTATCTATGAACTTTGCATATATGTATGTGTAATCCCACATTGTAGGTTAATATGAGTATTGTGTAGCCATGTCCTAGAGTTTCGCCTCATTTATCATCTTCAAAGCTCTTCCTTGTTTGGTATTATCTTTTGAGTACCATTTATATTGATAATTATTGTTATTTAAGTGTTTATGTCTTTTGTTCTTGTTTGGCATTTCGATTTAGTTAAAACACACCCTCTCCTTATTGTTCGTCTAGATATTTCGCTCTTCTTCCGTCATGGTATTTGCATTGTCTAATTTCTATTCCATTTCCCTGTGGATCGACCTCGTATCATCATATCTACAATCACATGCTTGTACAGTTGTAGGCATTGACACGAGTTATAAATATTGAAACAAATCATAGTACATGTAAAGAAATTTTGCATCAAGTTTTTTTTGGCGCCGTTGCCGGGGAATAATGAAATTAATTTGATAAATGCAATATTGTGATAACGATTGAGTGGATTGCTTTAGATATTTTTACTTGTTTTATTTTAAAAAGAGTTGCTCTTGATTTGTTTGTCCTTTTTGATAGGAAGTGTATGCACACTCGTTCTCAAGGAGAACCCCCTATTTCATTGGACTTAGAGATTGAAGCAACGGTTCGCCATAACAACGCACGTAGATGGAGGAGAATGGCGGATAATCCTCCACCGGTTCAAGATCCGATGATTGCCCAAATGCAAAGGCAATTAGAGGTGATGCAAGAACAATTGAGAGCCCAAGAGGAGGCTCAAAATAGAAATGTGGAGGCACCAATCCGGAATCTCTTCCAGCCCGTCGTTGATCAAGGGGTGGCCAATGGACCACCCATTCAAGCCAACAACTTCGAGTTTAAAACCTCTCTCATACTAATGATCCAACAAAACCAATTCCGAGGGACGCCAATGGAGGACCCACATGAGCATATTCGTAAATTCCTCAATGTTAGTGGGACAATGAAGATGAATGGAGTCTCGGAAGATACAATTCGAATCCGACTCTTTCCATTCTCATTGATCGACAAGGCGGAAATATGGTGGTTGAGCCATGCTCAAGGAACATTCTAAAATTAGGATCAATTGGTGACAAAGTTCTTACACAAGTTTTTTCCACCCGAAAAAACTCTCAAATTGAAAGGAGAAATCACCGTGTTTAAACAATGGGATGAAGAAAGCTTATATGAGGCGTGGGAGCGCTTTAGAGAAATGCTAAGAAAGTGCCCCGGACATGGTTTTGGAAACGATCATCAAGTGTGCATATTCTACGGGGGAAGCAAAGACGAAGTGAGAACACTCATGGATGCGGCCGCGGGAGGATCACTCTTGGCAAGAGGACCGGAAGAAGCCTTGAGAATAATTGAAAAAATGTCTTCAAATTCATTTCAATGGCCGGCAGCAAGAGAGGGGGTGTAAATTCTAAAGAAAGTGCCTTCGACTTCAAGTTCGGATGCACTTGGGCTTTTGGCAGCTCAAATGGCAACCTTAAACTCAAAGATAGAAGCCTTTACAAATCCAAAAGCCGAGTCCTCTCACAGTCAATTTGAGGAGGTGAACTATGTGAACTAGGGAGGCTTCTCGAATCAACAAAGGCCATTTGATCCGGGGTACAAGCCCCAATATGGAGGTCAATATGGTGGAAACCAAGGTTACCAAAATAGGGCTCAACATCCAAACTTGTCCTATAGTAACCTAAACAATGCTATCCAACCACCTCCCAGTTTTTCAGTGACTAATGGTGTTATTGATGAGGAGAAGAAGCCTAAGATGGATGACCTTTTGATGGCATTTATGGGCAAGATGGAAAAGTACATGAAAGAATCTCAAACTCGTATTGGGAAGTTAGAGAGTACCGTCAGAGCGATTGAAAACCAAGTCAACATGTTAGAAAAGCAAATGGGTCAATTTGCAACTATCTTGGGAAGCCAACATCAACAAGGCAAGTTCCCAAGCAACACCATCGTAAATCCAAAAGATCAATGTAAGGCAATTACCTTGAGGAGTGGAACCACCTATGATGGTCCCGAGATGCCGGATGATGAGGAAAGCAAAGGAAAGGTTGATGAGCAACCAAGTGAGAAGAAGAAGGGAGAGGGACCGAGTCAAGAGGACTTGAGTCCCAAATTAAAGAAACATGATGCCCTTGAAAAAGGGAAAGAGAAAGAAGAACCAACAAAGGTGATGCCGGAAGAATACAAAGTGCCTATACCCTACCCACAAAGACTTCAAAGGGTGAAGAGTGACGAGCAATTCTCTCGGTTCCTCGACATCTTTAGAAAGGTACAAATCAACATCCCTCTTGTTGAAGCACTTCAACAAATGCCAAATTATGCAAAATTCTTGAAGGATGTGATTTCCAAAAAGAGGAGATTAGGGGAGTATGAAACGGTTAACTTAACCGAGAATTGTAGTGCTTTACTACAAAGGAAGTTGCCCGTAAAGATGAAAGATCCGGAAAGCTTCAACATCTCGGTTACCATTGGAGAAAATCATGTTGGGAAGGCTTTGTGTGATCTTGGGGCAAGTATCAATTTGATGCCCTTCTCGTTCTTTAAAAAGTTAAAGATGGGGGAGATCAAGCCTACCACCATTTGTCTCTAAATGGCCGACCGATCTTTGACATATCCAAAGGGTGTGGTAGAAGATGTGCTAGTGAAGGTCAACAAATTCATCTTCCCGGTAGACTTTGTTGTTCTTGATATGGAGGAAGACAAGGAAGTTTCCCTCATCTTAGGGCGACCATTTTTTAATACGGGTAAGGCCTTGATAGATGTGGAGAAGGGAGAACTTACCTTGAGAGTGAATGAAGAGAAAATCACATTTTCCCTTCAAAAAGCGATGCAACATCCGGAAGAAGAGGCAAGTAATATCGAGGAGTGCAAAGTGCTCCAAATGGTGGATGAATGCGTAAAGGAGGAAGAGTTGAGGAGCCTAAAAGATCCTCTTAAGATTTGCATTTCTAACTCTATCTTTAATTCTTTACCTAATGATGATGTTGGTCTATGTGAGTCCGTTTCTATGATGAATTCATTTCAAGAATCATACTTGAGGAAGCCAAAGTTCTTGCTATTAAGAGACGAGGACTAAACATCAAAGGAAGAGGATGAGTTGAAAGCAAAAGAGGAAATGGAGTTGAAACCCCTACCTACACATTTGAGGTACGCTTACCTTGATGAAGCTAAGCAAAAATCGGTAATCGTTTCTTCCCTCTTGTCTGATGAACAATGTGATAAATTGTTAAGGGCATTGAGGAAATATCAAAGCACTATAGGATGGTCAATTTTCGACCTTAAGGGTATTAATTCTTCGATTTGCATGCATATAATCTTACTTGAGGAAGATTATAAACCTAAAGTGCAAAACCAAAGAAGACTCAACCCTATTATGCAAGAAGTTGTTAGGAAAGAGGTTCTAAAATTGCTTAATGCCGGTATTATATTCGCTATTTCAGATAGTGAGTGAGTGAGTCCTACTCAAGTAGTTGCTAAAAAAGGGGGATGACTATTGTTGAGAATGATAATAAAAAAACAATTGCTACAAGAGTGGTAACGGGGTGGAGAATGTGTATAGATTATAGGGCTTTGAATGCATATACTAGGAAAGATCATTTTCCATTGCCTTTCATTGATCAAATGCTAGATAGGTTGGCGGGTCACGAATTCTATTGTTTTCTTGATGGGTATTCCGGGTACAATCAAATCATGATTGCTCCCGAGGACCAAGAGAAGACCGCCTTTACTTATCCATATAGCATTTTTGCGTATAGATGAATGTTGTTTGGGTTGTGTAATGCACCCGCCACCTTTCAAAGGTGTATGATGTCCATTTTTCATGGATTAATTGAGAATATAATGGAGGTGTTTATGGATGATTTTTCCGTCTTTGGTGATTCTTTTGATTTATGCCTTGATAATCTAACACAAGTCTTGCAGAGGTGTGAAGACACCAATCTCGTGCTCAATTGGGAAAAATGCCACTTTATGGTAAGAGATGACATTGTTCTTGGACACAAAGTGTCGGGTGAAGGTCTAGAAATGGACCGGACCAAGATAGTGGCCATTGAAAAATTACCCCCTCCAACAAATGAAAAGGGAGTTAGAAGCTTCTTGGGACACGCCGGGTTCTATAGGCGTTTTATAAAAATTTTTTCTAAAGTCTCCAAACCCCTTTGTCATTTACTTGAAAAAGCCGTTGAATTTGACTTTGATGCTAATTGTTTGCAGGCTTTTGAAATGTTGAAGAAGGCCCTAATCACGGCACCCATGCTTATCACACCCGATTGGAGTGAGCCTTTTAAAGTGATGTGTGATGCAAGCGAGATAGCGGTAGGAGCCGTTCTTGGCCAAAAGAAGGACAAACTCTTCCGAGTCATCTACTATGGGAGTAGGACTTTGGATCCCGCTCAAGTAAACTACACCACCACAGAAAGGGAACTCTTGGCGGTCGTCTACGCATTCGACAAGTTTAGGCCCTATCTCATTGGGGCCCGAACAATTGTGCACACCGACCACGCCGCTTTGAAGCATCTGTTTGCCAAAAAGGATGCGAAGCCAAGGCTTATCCGATAGATTCTTCTACTCCAAGAGTTCGATATGGAGATCAAAGATAGAAAAGGATGCGAGAACGTGGTGGCGGATCACTTATCCCGGTTAGAGCACGTGAAAAGAGAGGAAGGAAACACATGGCCAATCAATGAAAGTTTTCCCGATGAGAGAATCATGTCGGCTTCAACAAAAGTTCCGTGGTTTGCGGATATTTTCAACTACCTAGTTGCCAAAGTGAAACCGGTAGAGATGGAGAGCTATCAAAGGAAAAAGTTCTTTCATGATCTCAAATTCTACATATGGGAGGAGCCTTATCTTTTTAGAAGATGTGCCGATTCCATCCTTAGAAGATGAGTGCCGAAGGAAGAATGGATGGAAATAATGAAGGCATGTTATGATTCCCCTTGTGGAAGCCATTTTGCTTCCAATAGAACCGCTAGGAAGATTTTACAAAGCGGGTTCTATTGGCCCTCCATTTTTAGAAATTGTGGAGAATTTGTGAAGGCATGTGAGAAATGCCAAAAGATAGGCTCAATTTCAAAGAGGGATGAGATGCCGATGATTGCAATCGTAGAAGTGAAATTGTTTGATGTATGGGGGATTGACTTCATGGGAACGTTCGTGGCGTCCCAAGGAAATCTCTATATACTCTTGTCGGTGGATTATCTCTCGTTGGATCGAAGCAATTCCAACAAAGACTAATGATTCGAAGATTGTGCTAAAGTTCCTTCAAAGGAATATTTTAACAAGGTTTGGGGCTCCAAGAGCCTTGATTAGTGATGGAGGCACTCACTTTTGCAATAAGTGTGGATGACGAGCCTCCTAGCACGATATGGAGTGAAGCATAAGGTGATGACTCCCTACCACCCACAAGCCAATGGGCAAGCAGAGCTTACAAACCGAGAGGTGAAGCAAGTCCTCCAAAAAGTGGTAAAGACAAACGAGAAGAATTGGTCGAGCCATCTCGATAAAACATTATGGGCCTATCGAACGGCCTACAAGACTCCATTGGGCATGGTGTTTGGTAAGTCATGTCACCTTCCGATTGAGCTCACTCACAAGGCATATTGGGCCACCAAAAAGCTCAACCTCGATTTTGAGATGTCGGGAAAGGAAAGAATCTTCCGCTTGAATGAAATCGATGAATTTAGGCTTGAGGCCTTCGAAAACTCTTCCATTTACAAGATGAGGACCAAAATTTATCATGACAAGTTCTTAAGAAAGAAAGAACTTGCACCCGGAGATGCCGTATTGTTATTCAACTCAAGGTTGAAGTTGTTTCCCAGGAAACTCAAAACAAAATGGGGAGGTCCGTACTACATCTCAAAGATCTTTGAGAATGGAGCGGTGGAGTTGCAAGCCAAGGATGGGAGCCTATTCGTTGTTAATGGACAACGTGTGAAGAAATTCTACAATGCGGAGGAGCAAGCCGGAGTGTTTGTCCTCCATTTGAAAAATTTGTGAAGACCATATCCCGTCGAGCTCATGACGTTAAATTAAGCGCTAATTGGGAGGCATCCCAATGGTTTTAAGTTTTGTTGATTTAAGTTTCTTTTGTTGTGCAGTTTTTATGATTTATTGTCTAAAGTAAAATTAGTGTTTTAATAGTGCATCTTTTGGAGGAATTGAAAATGGTTATGTGTTGTTTTGTAGGAGTAGTACTGTTGTAGGAAATGGTACAAAGATGGTATTGAATGGAGTGTTGAAAAGGAGCCCAAAAATGGGCTCGAAAATAAAGAATGGGAGAAAGCGACTAGAAAACGCGAGCACCCTGAGTCGCGCTTCACAAGTAGTGGAAGCGCAACCCCAGGACACGACTCCAGTGTCGCGCTGTACAGGGCTTCAGAAACACTACTTTAAGAAGCCGAAACGCGACCTCAGAGCACGATCAGCTGGAGTCACGCTTCTCCCTTCAGTCAAAACGCGACCAGAAAACGCGAGCACCTCAGCTCGCGCTTTTTTCTTCAGCCAAAGCGCGACATAAAAGCGCTACCCAGATCACGTTTCGCCCAGTACAGATGGGTTTTTATCCCTTTTTCTCTCCATCACACACACATTTCATTTTACACTCACACTCACTCACTCTCACTCGAACACACTCGAAAATTCACCTCTCCCATCAAGATACAAGGTAAATGTCTCAACTCTTCCATTAATCTACATACATTATCCCTATACATGTTGATGCTAGAGTCTAAAAGTTCATATGCATGAAAAATTGGGGATTTTTCCATGTTTTGTGCCCTAAGGCTTGAAATAAACAAAATTGCCATTAATTTTCCTTGATTTATGCTTACAATTGATGAATAATTGAATAGAAAGCATGGGTTTGATAGGGGTTGTAGCAATTTGTTGAATTTTGGTGGAATTTGATGGATTTTGGTGAAATTGGATTGAACTCTCCATAAAATTTGGGCAAGAACTCGAAAAATCCTGTTTTTCATATCATTTGCTTGATTCTTGTTTAATTTTGGTTCAAAAGGATAGAATGTGCTTTGTGCTTGAACTTTGGGCTATTTTTACCTCAATGCAAGATGTTTAGGATGATAAAGAATGACTTGTCGAGCTTAAATTATGCAAATTAGGTGCACTATGCTATTTATTGTATAATTTGGGTTCTTTGATGAAGTTTTCTTGCTCATTTTCATCTCTATGTGGTTCTAAGCACAATTCATGAGAATATATTTTTGTTATAAAGCATGCTAGAGAAAAAGGGGGTCTCTTGTGTTGGATTTTGTCATATGTATTTGAAGCCCCTCTTGCAAAAATTTTGTACCTATTTGACTTATGTTTAAGTTGAATTGGATGAATCTCTAGCATGATAAAACACTTGGAACAAGAGCTGTTTATTGCATTAAGCATATTGAATGGGCTTATGTGTTGGATTTTATCACATTTGTTTAAGTCCTTTCCTTGTGAAAATGGTAAATGCTTTGATTTTGAAGTACAATTTTATCTTGAATTGCTTGTGATATTGTCATACTTGGCTTTAGGCCTATTTTGTCATGATAAAGTTGTAGTTCATTTTTGTTCTTATGTGTTGAGAAGTGGTTGTTGGGGAAGCCTTTACGCATGCATGATATTAGAAGGCATGATTTATTTTTGAGAAGTACAAATTTTGTGCATCAAAGTTTAATGTGGGATGTGTTAGATATTGTCATATACTTTAAACCACATTCTACTTTGCGGAAATAAACCAATGATCTGTACTCGCTTGTCTAAACCTTGTTCAAATCTTTTGCAGGTACCAATCTCACACATAAATGCCAAGAAAAAGGAGGTCTTCTAAGAGGACACATGTTGAGTCCGACCTCGAGATCGAGGCCGAAGATGAGGGGCAAGATGAGGACTTTCCGGCAAGCCATCTAATGAGATATGGGGTCATCCTCCATGACGATGAGTACATAGAGAACTGGACCCGTCTCTTTGATGTGAACATTGCCACCACCAAGTTTATGCATGAAGGAACATGCGAGGCTCTTGGTATCAAAGACGATGTGTGGCAACTATTGGACCGTATTGGTTGGCTCCAAGCCCTTGAGCGGGTTTATTTAACGTATCCCTGTCTAGTAAAAGAGGTGATGAGCACCTTTAACATGAAGATGATGGACAAGAAGGGGCCGGTTCGATGCACTTTCTGGCTTGGAAACCAAGACCGCAAACTCACAGTGGATGAGTTGAACGAGATTTTTGGGGCCACACAAGAGGGCATTTACCATGAGCCCCGAGAATTCAACCAAGAAGAGACCTACCGCCTCCTTTGCCTCACAGTGTAATACCCCAGATTTTTGAATAAGGTTTAGAGAATTGTTAATACCAATTAATTAACTAAAGAAGGAATTTATTTAAGGTTAGCTATGATTGGATGTTAGTCACGACTTTAGGAGTCAGTTTTCGTAAAGATCGTCTTTTCGGGAAATGTGATTTTAACTATTTTATGACCATTCATGGTCTCGCTAGAAAGGTTTTAACTCAAGGAGTATGCCGGTATTTACGGATTTTAATTCTGAAGTCATTTGAGTTCCCGGTGATGAAAAACGCATTTAAAAGAAGAATGAATAGTAACTTTTGCGTGCGTTCGTATTTTGAGAAATTTACGAAATCCTCCTCGTTGATCCGAGTTTAGTTCTGTTAGGCCCTTTTTATGGGAAATGACTCAAGGATTCCGTTGGCGTTCACGGATTGTCATTCTGAGGTCAATCGAACGCTCGGGAGCCAAATCTGTCAGTCTGAGTGAATAGTAAAAAGTAATTCCAAAAAGGGAATCTTTGCTCGTCTCTCTTCAGACGACCCCGTCTTCTTCACGAATCAAGTTGGTTCACTATTATTCGAGCCAATGAGTCCTCCGGTATTTTTAGATTTCGTGTTTGAAGTCATTTAGACCTCGACATCGAATAAAGCAGCTTTTAACCGAACCCGGGGTAACTTTTGCAGTATTCTTACACTGAAGTGGCTTCCCTTGGAAGCCAAAGCTTTTCCTATAAATAAAGCATCACCCTCTTTCACTTTTTCACACCAATTTCACCCATTCCTCATTTCTAGAGAGTAGGAAAGCTTGTGAGAGTCGAGAAAGTTCTGTCGAAGTAAAAAGCGTTCTTCGTGAGTGTTCCGCAAGACGACGAGCGGAGTGGCGTGGAAGGGATACGGTGAGGAAAGGTGCTAAGGGCGCCGTTGGGTTGTAGCGGGCGGCTCTGCCGTCGTTGCAACTCGACGAGACGCCGAGCTAGCCACCTTCCTTCGACGCACCTAACCCCGTCCATTCTTGTTCGTCGGTCTCGATCTCTATTTCTTTTTCCATCTTTAAATTCCGTATTTACTTTCCGTTCTTTATGTTCTTCGCGTTCTTCATTATTGCTCGTCTAAAGTAGTATTTCGATTCTTATTGAAGTTCCAATATAATAACATTTACGTTATATTTCTCGTTTTACTTCCGTTATTATTCTAGAGGATTAGCCTCATTTATTCCGTTAAAATCCGTTCAAGCCATATTTAACTATTTCGGAGGATTATCGTGTTTATGCCGTTATAATGCCAAAATTCTTTTTAAGTTTAAGCATGTTGTTGCATGATAAATTCAAGCACGTTGTTTTTGAGAAATTTCGGGTATAGCGTTCTTTGTGTTCGTTGAAAGAATCAACGAACACGAAGAACCCAGTTGAAGATCGCCCAGGAAGAGAGAGAAAATAGGTCCCGCGACCGCGGGGGTTGCGCGGCCGCTCGACATCTCCCTCGGCCCAGGACCCCGCGGGCGCGGAGGGTACGCGGGCGCGGGGCTACGCGGGGTACCACCGGCGCGCGATGCCCCCCCCTCGTGTCATCCGACACTCATTTTTCCATCTTTCGAGTTTTTCTTCGAGTCATGTTTTTCCGAGTAATTCTCAAAGTTTAAATTAAGAAGATTTTCAAGCTTTCTCCGATTTATTTCGAGAAAGTCATTCAAGTTCTTTTCCGTCTAAAAATTGAGAAATCAAGTCGTGAAGTTCTTTAAAATAAAATAAATCCTTTTCGGACCCTTATTAGGTCAAAGTCGTGCTATCCATGTTAAGTCCTAGCTAAGGGAATATTAGTTGGGTGTTATTTAATATCATGTTATTAGAAATCTTCGAAGGAGGCTTCTAAGTCGACGATTCGACTCTTGTAGGAGGAATTGAGCCTCGGAGGAATACTGAGAAAGATCACCAGCTCGTTGCCACATCTTCCATCCCGTAATCAAGGTGGGTAAATCTATACTCATCTAAAGTTTGAGCTAATAAGCTCTAGAAGCATATTAAGGCAAATGAGATATCCAATAAAGTATTTTTGCTCAGCCTGTTTGATCTCTGTACAAGAAAGGAAGAAAGGAAGATATTATGCTTTACTTGAGCTCTCAAGCATGTTTAGAAATGATAGGACTACTAAAGTATTGTTTATGCTTAGCATGAAATGTTGAATTATCTTTAGCTCCGATTCGTACTTGTTACGTGTTTCTCCTGTGATTTAAATGTTATGATTGTTAAGTTCGCAGAATTAAGAGTTAAGGTTTGCCTTGTTAGGGTAGCATTAACCCTTTGTAGGCAGAGATCATGTAGCATTAAGGGATTAGCATTAGACATTGTTCTAAGCTTGGTATTGCTAGCAAGAATAGGAAAGAAAGGAACTTAGCTTGTCACGTAAGCAGGATATGAGCTCGGAATCATTAAGGGAGTCACTGCTGGGTTTTTCCCACGCAAACTCGTTCGAATAATTGAGGTAACCCCTCTTCTATCCTATGACATACCTAAGAGTACAGTGGACGACAGGTTTGAGCCAAGTTGGGCCCAAAAGAAAAGAAAAGGTTTTACGGATACGGAGAGGACTTTTGCGTTTTGCTCTCCGTATACCATCTGTAATTGTTGGATATCTTAAAGTTATTAAAGCATTTTCGCTAAAACCCACTGAGTACATTAGTGCTCATGCCCCCTCTTTTCAAATTCTTTCAGGTTGAGATGCTGAGGATGCTGGTGGCTGTGAATGTGGGTTGGCTGCCAAGACTGTTTTGTTATTATCTAATGTTTCTTTGAAATCCCACTATGTGATCTGCTACTCTGATACACTCATTCCAATTCTGTTTTAAGTCCTACTATGATTAGTAAGAATCTATGAATAATCTCCCCAGACATAACTATTTTATTATAAGACGCATACTAAGTTCTATTTCTTCTACCCGAGTATAAATTCCTTTCATTTATACAAGGGGCTTACATGCATCATTAACCGTCATCGTCTATGTTGGATGGTATCCGTTTATCTGTTTAAATTACTGTCTAGCAAAAGTGAACCCGAGTATCCCCGTCTAAACTCCAAAAGCATATTCCAATGGTAAAACCAACTTATTAATCTTCCATTTTATCCGCTTAATCCGGTAATAACACCCCGTCCCCACCAGTTAATCCCTATCTCGTGACAGGGCTGTTACAGTTGGTATCAGAGCGGGTTTGCAACTCTGCAGACCTGTCACTTTGTTGAAATAAGTTAATAAGTCTATGTGAGTATAAGTTGTTCTCTGATAAGTTAAAGCAGCAACCCACAGCTCGCCATCACCCTCGTATTCTCAACCAAAAATCAAGGTATGATAGTATAGAAATTTTGGATGTTGGATTCATGATTTTAGAATACAGGAAGGGAAAAGATTTGAGCAAACATACCTGTTTTATGGACAAGAGAAAAACCGTGAGAATGAAATTCCAAGTAAAAGGTGTTCAGGTAAGATGATTTCCCAGATGGAAAGTTTGTGAAACGATTTCTCGATCCCAAAATGGCTTAAAATCATTTCTCGAATTTTGACTCAAAAGAAAAGGTAAACAATGTATGTTTAAAGAACTTTGGGCACCAAAATTTTTATAAAAGTTGTCAACTGCTTCATAAAAAGAAGCTATACATGCAAGATTAATCCAGACATTAGGAGGACCTTAGGTCTCCCTTTTTTAATCTAGACTGATTAAGTTATTCTCTTCTAGATGGTTAAGCGTCGTTCGACAGCTAGGAAAAGTGTGCCTCTTTTTCGCCCTGTGCAAGAAAGAGTTGAGAGATTCAGAAGGGAAACCTGGAATGGCAACGAACAGTTGCTGTCCTACATGGCAAGATACCTCGAAAGTTGGGCTTGGGCAAATGGCTACGGAGGGGAGCCCGGAAGTGTATCTGACTTGGAAACGTGCATCCGCATATGTGAGCATACACCACCTGCTTAGAGGCCTACAATGTACCGTATCCTGCAAAGCATGGTTACCCGCGATCCTGAGACGTATGCTGAAATCGGAAATCTAACAGAATTCTCGTCGGTCTCAATGGCTCGTTGGGTCTCGGAGTATGGCCACGTGCACGCCCTAGCCGAGCAGCAATCAGATGAGCAAAACCCCTCTCTCGTGGTAGAGCTAGAACTACAAAGGGCAACTCTCAACAGTCCCCCTGGATTTCAAGTGCCACGCCCTCACGACAAAGGAACCGCATGAGCAGGATCTTCAAATGTCCGGATCGTGAACCACACCGAGTCCTTGTTTTCTTGCACTCCTCAAGTGAACCAGTGGACCCCTGTGTCCGCTTCTTAGGGTCTGGGATAGTGTATGCCCCATCAGTATCCCGAAGGAAGTGTCCGTATGAGAACATTCAAGTTCACCGTTCCGGAAACAGTTGATGTTGGAGACGAGGAAGAAGAAGACGAGGACCCGGAAGAAGGTGAAGAGGAAGTAGGATCGCCATACAAGGATAAGGGAAAGGGCCCGGCTTGCGATTAAGCTTGGGTAGGAGGTGTAGGAGGTGTTGCTGTTAGAACACCTAGTATCTAATCCATCTGTTGTCTACCTGTTATCTAATATCTGCTTGAACCAGGACTCTAACATGTAGTAAATGCTTTAAATTTTCTAAACCCGAATAGCGGCAGTGAATTTTCCAAGAGACTGTCCTTATTCCGTTTGTAACCCATAATTTATTATTGATGCCAAAGTCTTCTAAATGAGGTAATTTTCCCATCATGCTTGATTAACGTCTGAATTTTCATCTTATTTATCTTGCGCAAATTAAAAGACCTTATCAAAAGGCATTCCTGCTTTGTGTAAATTTAATCGAGCCTCGCTAATATTTAGTTCTTTAGAATGCCGCCTCGAAGACGTCAAGCCGAGAATGAGGATGAGAACGAACCTGAGCAAGCCCCAAACTCCGTTCCAAGAGCCGAAAGTGTGTTTCTCAAACACAACCCTCCATCGTTTAATGGTTTAGGAGATCCAATGGATGCCAAAAAATGGGTTCGCTCCTTAGAACGAATCTTCGATTTCATAGCTTGCTCTGAAGGAGAGAAGCTAAGTTGCGCTCTTTTCATGTTAACGGAGGATGCAGACTACTGGTGGGAGTCCGTTCGAAGGACCATAACCCTGGATCAATGGGAAGACTATAGTTGGGAGGATTTCAAGCACGATCTGTATCAGAAGTATATCCCGGATTGTTACCGAGAGGCCAAAGAGATGGAGTTCTGGAATCTAAAGCAAGGAAACAAGACAGTGTCAGAATACGATAGAGAATTCAACCAATTGTCAAGGCACGCTCCACATCTAGTGGACACAGATGGGAAGATAGCACGCAAGTTCAAGAAAGGACTTAGGTCCGAGATTGGCATAGCCCTCGCTGGGCAAGAAGACATGTCTTATACCCGAACCTTAGCCAAAGCATTGAGCATAGAGGCCATCCTTCCTCAGAAGATTCAACCCTCTCAGTCATCTAATGATCCAAAGGGAAAAAGGAAGTGGAAAGGAGGAAGAAGGGATGACAGAAAGAAGAAACCCCACTGGCAAAGCCGAGAGTCAGGGGTGCCTCGAAGTCAGCCTGGCAACGCCCCTAGCTTTAGGCCATGTCAAAAGTACGGAAGAATGCACCTTGGAGTCTACCGAGCAAATCTAACTGGGTGCTACAACTGTGGTGAAGAGGGGCACTTCAAGAGAGAGTGTCCTAAAGGAAATAACAGACAATCTCAAACACCACAACAACCTATGTACCCGCAACCACTTCAGCAACTTCCTGGAAACCAGCCAAGACTGCAGCAAGGAGAACCTCAGGGTCAAAGGCCGGGAATGAACCCGAGACCAAGCCAAGGAAGAGATCAAAGGTCCAACCAAGGACAAAGGCCACCTCAGCCAGCTCATACTTATGCTCTCAATCAGCAGCAAGCTGCTAAGGCCCCAGATAATCTAGCAGGTATGATTACTCTCCTCGAGACGCCAGTTTTAGCTCTCTTTGACACAGGAGCATCGCATTCGTTTATAGCTGAGTCTGTTTGTAAGAAACTGAAGATTAAACCCGAGAATGCCGAGAATGCTCTTGAAATAAGTATTCCCTCTGGAAAGAAAATGATGTCTAGGAAGGTCTGCTCTAACCTAGAATTGAACATAGAAGGGGAAAGCTTTAAGTCAAATCTTTATATAATAAAGATTCAGGACTTCGATATAATCCTAGGAATGGATTGGTTAGCCTCAGCTAATGCTTCCATAAGCTGCCTGGAGAGGGAGGTAACGTTTCGACCACCCGGGAAACCCGAGGTGAAAATCTACGGATCAAGGCTGGGAACCAAAATCCCAGTAATATCCGCCCTGAAGGCCACCAAGATGATAAGGAAAAACAACTGCTAGGCATTTTTAGTTAACCTAATAAAGAAGGAGGAATGAGAGCTTTCTATCGAAGACGTTCCAGTCGTAAGAGAATACCCAGACTTATTTCCAAAGGAGCTACCCGGACTGCCTCCGAATAGGCAGGTAGAGTTCGCCATCAAGTTGGAACCAGGAGCCGCCCCAGTTTCAAAAGCCCCCTACAGAATGGCGCCTAAGGAGTTGCAAGAACTCAAAGTTCAACTACAAGAGTTACTAGACCTAGGTTTTATCCAACCTAGTGTGTCGCCTTGGGGAGCTCCAATCTTGTTTGTAAAAAAAAGGATGGTACATTAAGAATGTGCATCGACTATAGAGAGCTCAATAAGCTAACCATCAAGAATCGATACCCTCTCCCAAGAATAGACGATCTCTTTGATCAGCTCAAGGGAGCAAGCGTCTTCTCCAAGATAGACTTAAGATCTGGGTATCATCAGTTGAAGATCAGAAAGGAGGATATCCCTAAGACTGCCTTTAGAACACGCTATGGGCACTACGAGTTTGTGGTAATGCCATTCGGATTAACCAACGCCCCAGCAGTGTTCATGGATTTAATGAACTGGGTTATTCACCCTTACCTTGATAAGTTTGTTCTAGTTTTCATAGATGATATTCTCATCTATTCCAAGGATGAAGAAGAACATCAAGAGCACCTGAGAGTGGTGCTGGAAACCTTAAGAAGAGAAAAGCTTTATGCTAAGTTCAGCAAATGTGAGTTTTGGCTCAAAGAAGTGATGTTTCTAGGTCATATAGTCTCGGTAGAAGGAATCAAGGTAGATCCGGCCAAGATCGAAGCTGTAAGCAACTGAAAGTCTCCAAGAAGTGTGAATGAGATAAGAATTTTCCTAGGACTCGCTGGATACTATCGCAGATTCATTGAAGGATTCTCGACTATATCCAAGCCTATGACGCGATTGCTAAAGAAGGACTCCAAGTTCAAATGGACGCCTGAGTGTGAGGAAAGTTTCCAAACTTTAAAGAAGATGCTAACCACAGCCCCCGTTTTAGCCATTCCGGAAGGGAATGAAGATTTCATGGTTTACGCAGACGCATCGAGTAAAGGATTAGGATGCGTACAAATGTAGAGAGGAAAGGTGATTGCTTATGCTTCTAGACAGCTTAAGAATCACGAACAAAACTACCCGACGTATGACTTGGAACTAGCAGCGGTCGTTCATGCGCTGAAGATCTGGAGACACTATCTCTACGGAGCTAAGTGTGAGATCTTCTCAGATCACAAGAGCTTGAAGTACTTCTTCGAGCAAAAAGATCTTAACATGAGACAAAGAAGATGGCTAGAACTCGTAAAAGATTATGACTGTACGATTCACTATCACCCAGGTAAAGCAAATGTGGTAGCAGATGCTCTAAGTAGGCAAGAGAAGGCGGAGTTAGAACTCATTTTAGTCCAGGAAGATCTTCGCAAGGAGTTCGAGAAGTTAAGAATCGAGGTACTAACACCACCCGAGACCATTCAAGCACAAATTGCCGCGATAGTCGCTCAGCTCGACCTAAGGCAAAGAATAATTGAAGCCCAGAGAGGAGATGAGTTTCTTGAAAAGAAAAGGCTGGAAGCACGAACTGATAACTCACAAGAATTCGCAGAAGCCGTCGACAACGCACTCTTATTCAAAGGAAGGCTTTGTGTGCCTAGCAAAGAAGAACTAAAGGAGGAAATCATGTGCAAAGCACATGACACGCCATATACAGCACATCCCGGAAGCACCAAGATGTACCAAGACCTCAAAAGGAGCTTCTGGTTGAATAACATGAAAAGGGAAATAGCCGCCTTCGTGGAAAAATGTCTGAACTGTCAACAAGTGAAGGCTTTGCATCAAAAACCTTCTGGTTTGCTTCAACCCCTAGAAATTCCTGAATGGAAGTGGGATCATATCAACATGGACTTTATCGTAGGATTGCCAAGGTCCAAGCGGGGAAATACCGCTATTTGGGTAATCGTTGATCGATTATCTAAATCAGCACATTTTGTTGCTGTTAAGATGATGGACGGGCTAGGCCAACTAGCCCAGTTGTATGTTAAGGAAGTTGTGCGTTTGCACGGAGTGCCGGTCTCGATTACATCGGACCGTGATTCAAGATTTACATCAAGATTCTGGAGGAGCCTACAAGATGCGATGGGATCAAAGCTCAACTTTAGCACAGCATTCCATCCTCAAACGGATGGCCAATCTGAAAGGACTATCCAGATTCTAGAAGACATGCTTAGAGGAGTCGTCATCGATCAAGGAGGTAATTGGGAGGAGTTACTGCCCTTGGTAGAATTTGCCTATAACAACAGCTACCAGACATCGATCGGCATGGCCCCTTATGAAGCCCTTTATGGAAAGAAGTGTAGATCGCCCCTGTATTGGGACGAGGTTGGAGAGAGGAGGATACTTGGACCCGAGATGGTTCAGGAAGCCGTCCAGAAGATGGAGCTTATTCACCAACGCATCAAAGAAGCTCAGGATAGACAGAAGGCCTACGCGGATGAGAGAAGGACGAAGCTCAGTTTCGACATTGGAGATAAAGTGTTTTTGAAGATGTCTCCATCAAAAGGAATAATTCGTTTTGGCAAACGAAGCAAATTAAGGCCCAGATTTATCGGACCTTTTGAGATCTTAGAAAAGGTGAATGAAGTAGCCTACAGGTTGGCCTTACCACCCAACCTGAGTAACGTGCATGACGTCTTTCATGTCTCAATGTTACGAAAGTACGTGTTTGATCCAAAACACGTGATTAGCAAGGAAGAGATAGTCCTGAATGAGGACTTAGCCTATGAAGAAAAGCCCCAAGCCATCGTGGACCGAAAAATTCAAAAGCTAAGAAATAAGGAGATTGATCTGGTGAAAGTAATCTGGAACCACCATGGTTCAGAGGAAGCAACTTGGGAGCTTGAATCCGAGCTGCTCAAGAAGTACCCTCATAGTGCTTATCATGGTTAGTAAATTTCGGGACGAAATTTTTTTTAAGGAGGGTAGGATGTAATACCCCAGATTTTTGAATAAGGTTTAGAGAATTGTTAATACCAATTAATTAACTAAAGAAGGAATTTATTTAAGGTTAGCTATTATTGGATGTTAGTCACGACTTTAGGAGTCAGTTTTCGTAAAGATCGTCTTTTCGGGAAATGTGATTTTAACTATTTTATGACCATTCATGGTCTCGCTAGAAAGGTTTTAACTCAAGGAGTATGCCGGTATTTACGAATTTTAATTCTGAAGTCATTTGAGTTCCCGGTGATGAAAAACGCATTTAAAAGAAGAATGAATAGTAACTTTTGCGTGCGTTCGTGTTTTGAGAAATTTACGAAATCCTCCTCGTTGATCTGAGTTTAGTTCTGTCAGGCCCCTCTTATGGGAAATGATTCAAGAATTTCGTTGGCGTTCACGGATTGTCATTCTGAGGTCAATCGAACGCTCGGGAGCCAAATCTGTCAGTCTGAGTGAATAGTAAAAAGTAATTCAAAAAAGGGAATCTTTGCTCGTCTCTCTTCAGACGACCCCGTCTTCTTCACGAATCAAGTTGGTTCACTAGTATTCGAGCCAATGAGTCCCCCGGTATTTTTAGATTTCGTGTTTGAAGTCATTTGGACCTCGACATCGAATAAAGCAGCTTTTAACCGAACCCGGGGTAACTTTTGCAGTATTCTTGCACTGAAGTGGCTTCCCTTGGAAGCCAAAGCTTTTCCTATAAATAAAGCATCACCCCCTTTCACTTTTTCACACCAATTTCACCCATTCCTCATTTCTAGAGAGTGGGAAAGCTTGTGAGAGCCGAGAAAGTTCTGTCGAAGTAAAAAGCATTCTTCGTGAGTGTTCCGCAAGACGACGAGCGGAGTGGCGTGGAAGGGATGCGGTGAGGAAAGGTGCTAGGGGCGCCGTTGGGTTGTAGCGGGCGGCTCTACCGCCATTGCAACTCGACGAGACACCGAGCTAGTCACCTTCCTTCGACGCACCTAACCCCGTCCATTCTTGTTCGTCGGTCTCGATCTCTATTTCTTTTTCCATCTTTAAATTCTGCATTTGCTTTCCGTTCTTTATGTTCTTCGCGTTCTTCATTATTGCTCGTCTAAAGTAGTATTTCGATTCTTATTGAAGTTCCAAGATAATAACGTTTACGTTATATTTCTCATTTTACTTCCGTTATTATTCTAGAGGATTAGCCTCATTTATTCCGTTAAAATCCGTTCAAGCCATATTTAACTATTTCGGAGGATTATCGTGTTTATGCCGTTATAATGCCAAAATTATTTTTAAGTTTAAGCATGTTATTGCATGATAAATTCAAGCACGTTGTTTTTGAGAAATTTTGGGTGTAGCGTTCTTCGTGTTCGTCGAAAGAATCAACGAACACGAAGAACCCAGTTGAAGATCGCCCAGGAAGAGAGAGAAAATAGGTCCCGTGACTGCGGGGGGTGCGCGGCCGCGCGACATCTCCCTCGGCCCAGGACCCCGCGGGCGCGGGATACCGCCGGTGCGCGATGCTCCCCCCCCGTGTCGTCCGACGTTCATTTTTCCATCTTTCGAGTTTTTCTTCGAGTCATGTTTTTTCGAGTAATTCTCAAAGTTAAATTAAGAAGAATTTCAAGCTTTCTCCGATTTATTTCGAGAAAGTCATTCAAGTTCTTTTCCGTCTAAAAATTGAGAAATCAAGTCGTGAAGTTCTTTAAAATAAAATAAATCCTTTTCGGACCCTTATTAGGTCAAAGTCGTGCTATCCATGTTAAGTCCTAGCTAAGGGAATATTAGTTGGGTGTTATTTAATATCATGTTATTAGAAATCTTTGAAGGAGGCTTCTAAGTCGACGATTCGACTCTTGTAGGAGGAATCGAGCCTCGGAGGAATACTGAGAAAGATCACCAGCTCGTTGCCTCATCTTCCGTCCCGTAATCAAGGTGGGTAAATCTATACTCATCTAAAGTTTGAGCTAATAAGCTCTAGAAGCATGTTAGGGCAAATGAGATATCCAATAAAGTATTTTTGCTCAGCCTGTTTGATCTCTGTACAAGAAAGGAAGAAAGGAAGATATTATGCTTTACTTGAGCTCTCAAGCATGTTTAGAAATGATAGGACTACTAAAGTATTGTTTATGCTTAGCATGAAATGTTGAATTATCTTTAGCTCCGATTCGTACTTGTTACGTGCTTCTCCTGTGATTTAAATGTTATGATTGTTAAGTTCGCAGAATTAAGAGTTAAGGTTTGCCTTGTTAGGGTAGCATTAACCCTTTGTAGGCAGAGATCATGTAGCATTAAGGGATTAGCATTAGACATTGTTCTAAGCTTGGTATTGCTAGCAAGAATAGGAGAGGAAAGAACTTAGCTTGTCACGTAAGCAGGATATGAGCTCGGAATCATTAAGGGAGTCACTGCTCGGTTTTTCCCACGCAAACTCGTTCGGATAATTGAGGTAACCCCTCTTCTATCCTATGGCATGCCTAAGAGTACAGTCGACGACAGGTTTGAGCCAAGTTGGGCCCAAAAGAAAAGAAAAGGTTTTACGGATACGGAGAGGGCTTTTGCGTTTTGCTCTCCGTATACCGTCTATAATTGTTGGATATCTTAAAGTTATTAAAGCATTTTCGCTAAAACCCACTGAGTACATTAGTGATCATGCCCTCTCTTTTCAAATGCTTTCAGGTTGAGATGCTGAGGATGCTGGTGGCTGTGAATGTGGGTTGGCTGCCAAGACTGTTTTGTTATTATCTAATGTTTCTTTGAAATCCCACTATGTGATCTGCTACTCTGATACACTCATTCCAATTCTGTTTTAAGTCCTACTATTATTAGTAAGAATATATGAATAATCTCCCCAGACATAACTATTTTATTATAAGACGCATACTAAGTTCTATTTCTTCTACCCGAGTATAAATTCCTTTCATTTATACAAGGGGCTTACATGCATCATTAACCGTCATCATCTATGTTAGATGGTATCCGTTTATCTGTTTAAATTACTGTCTAGCAAAAGTGAACCCGAGTATCCCCATCTAAACTCCAAAAGCATATTCCAATGGTAAAACCAACTTATTAATCTTCCGTTTTATCCGCTTAATACCGTAATAACACCCCGTCCCCACCAGTTAATCCCTATCTCAGGACCGGACTGTTACACACAGAGACGGAGAAGTACAACTCTAGTGTGGTCAAGGCATCCACTATGCCCAATCCGGTCTTTCGATACCTACACCGAATCCTTACCAACATTTTTTGGGCAAGAAGATACAACAGTGGGCTGAGGACGAAGGAGTTGTTTGCTTTGTGGGGAATGTTGAATGGAAGGCACTTGAAATTTAGTGCCTTCCTAATTGAGTAGATGTTTCGACAATCCCACCTCGATAGTGGATACATTTGCCTTGGAGGATTGATCACTCCAATAGCCTTGTACTTCGATGTCAACCTAGAAGGAGAGTTAGATACACGGGGGTTGAGGATGATCAACCTCAATCACTTGAGGAATGTAAAGATGCTGGCTTCAGATTTGAATCAATACCTGCTGAACATGAGAGCTAGGGGAACATTCTCTTTGCCAAATCAGGCTCTCACACATGTGTCGGATTGGCACGAGAGGAGAAATTGAAAGATGGAAACAATGGCCCATCTTCAAGTTATGGGTATAGCTGGACAACAATGAGGAATGCGAGGCAACCTTGAGGGCCAAGGAGATGATGGAGGTGAAACTGGAGAAGAAGGCTCGTCTACAGCCGCATTTAGACGTGGACGACGCTACAATGAAGAACAGATAACTGGCCGCTTTGATGAAATGGATGAAACCATGCAACATTGGAGGACTGAGGTGCATGATGAGTTTGGGGCGCTAAGGCAAGACACGTACATAAGGTTCGATGATATCCGGCACGATATGTATGGAAGGATGGGATAGATTCAGTCCAGCGTTGATAACAGATTTAATGCCATACAAACGGATATTGATGAGAGATTCACGGGCCTTAGGGGTGACATCAGAGGTCTAGCTAATAACATGGGCTCATTTCGATCTGAGATTCAGGACCTAGCCGGACTCTTCAGAGGGATGCACACAGAGTCTGGGTCACAACAACAGCCCTATACTCCATCTCAGCATCACCAACAGATGACCCCCTACTACTCCTATCAGCCACAACAGCAGTTCCAGCAGCAGCCATTCCAGTCGATGCAACAATTCCCGACTGGACAGTTTTTGGCGTCCTCATCCCCCTCTCAGTAATTCCAGCAGATGCCGATATGCCAATTCATTGCAACCTCCTCTTAGCAATTTCAGCAGTTCCAGACCTCTCAATTCATGCCATCATCATCCTCACAGTAATTTCCGCACCAGTCTCCACATCACCAGCAACATCCACCCCACTGAGCTATTAGTGACCCTCGTCACCACCTTTTTGCCTCCAAACTTATTTTCTCATTGATCGAAATAATTTTGGGGGAGGGGGAGAGTAGTGGTGGTGAGGATCTTTTCCTGCTCATTTATTGCTTTATTTTAAAAACAATGCCTAGTTAATTTGTTTATATTTTTGGATAATTGAGCATGCTTGCATGCTTATCTTTTATTTATGCTTTGGATTATGTTAGGATTTTATGTTTCCATTGGAATGTATGGATGATGGTAGTTGATAGATAATGAGATTGCATACCATTTTACTTCATGAGCATGTGATATTTTATATATGTTTTTGTTCAATTGCCTTATGATTGTGGATTGAGATTATTTTGACTTAAATAGGTGTATGTTATTGTAACAATAATAGGGGTTATGAGAGCATGATTATTGATGAAATTGGAACTCTTGATGAGTATGAGCTTATGTTGATTTTTTTTTTGATAAAAAGCATGATGTCATGGCATGATTTTGTAAACAAAGTTCTTTAATGTCTCAAAAGTTCAATTTGGGAAGGAACAATTCACCATGGGAAGATTTTGATCCAAAGATTACACAAGTTTAATCTTTTCCTTGATGAGTGATTAATGGTCTTCATAGTGCACTAGTTTTCTCTAGAACTTGCTTTGTGAATTAATTGAGATTACATTGGTGTGTTTGATCTCTTGAAAATGATTTAAGGCCATTTGTTGTCTAAACCTCATGATAATCCAAATTCTTTACCTTCCAATATAAATTAAATCCCTTGCAAACCCTTTGAGCCTTGAAATTATTTTATTGATTTTGTTGGGTTGGGAATGGAATAATTGGCTAGAATTGTGTGGACTTTTCAAATGAAACTTTTGAGAAATCTTGTAGAATGAAAAAAGGTAAAACAATGAAATACTTTTGTGATGAAAAAGAACACAAAGAAGTGAATTATCTTATTTAGAATTGAATATAAAGTAAAGAAAAGATAGTTCTGAATGTTTATCACAAACAAGAGAGTAAGAAATGTTGAAAGAAATTTGGAAAATCTCGAAGAGATTTGGTTTGAGAAGCAATAAGGGCAGAAGAGAACTTGATTTGTTCTACTTGCTTGGTAATGAATTTGGTAATGTTGGGAAGTCACTTGGGCAAATTGTACCTACCTTTCCGAAAAGCCTTCACTACAACCCATAAACACCTTGATGATTCTTGTTTGAGAACACACATTAAGTAGTGGAGGTTGTAGTCACTTTGCAAGCATATGGTAGGAATCTAAGTGCACTCTCGACCATGAGCGATACACTTTTAGCCTATACACTCGAGAATGAGCGTTTATTGAATTTTGAGAGAGTTCGAACTTCACAAATTGTATCATGATGATTTTGATATTCTTGTTTATGATTGATTGCCATTATCATCTATGCATGGTCTTTCTTTTGATTTTAGAAGCAACTTGCCATCTTGATTCCAATATGCTCAATTACCTTGCTCTTTTACTTTTGTTTTTGTTTGAGGACAAACAAATATTTAAGTTTGGGGGAGTTGATGAGTGCATAAATTGCACTCATTTGCACTCATTTTTGAGTGCATTTGAACTTAGTTATCTTGTAAATATGTTGTGATTTTTCTATATATTGCGTTTTCTTTTATTTTGTGTAATGTGACCAATATAGGGAATATTTTGGGTAAAACAAATGCAAAAAGAAGTCAAGTTGAGAATTGATCGATCAACGCTTGCACAGAGACGAAAAAAGACAAGAAAAATGAGAAAAAGGGTCAAACGCGACCATAAGCGCGAGCAATGGTAGGTCGCGCTTCGACCGCCCTGCAGCCTGACCCCAAAACGCGACACCATTGGTCACGCTTTGACAACTTCAGAGACTGGATTTCCTTCGGATCAAATGCGACACCAAAACACTAGCACCTGGGGTCGCGCTTCAAAAGCAAAGAGAAGCGCGACACTAAAGCGCGACCGGTTCGGTCACTCTGTGCAAGCTTCAGAGAGCTGTTTTTCTTCAGTCCAAACTTGACCCTAAAACACGATCACCCGGGGTCGCATTTCGCCTTGACGAATTTCAAAACTTGACTTTTGGCAGTCCATTATTGGTCCAATACTTATGTATATTTTTGGGGAATTTCAAACAGAACCCAATCGACCCTAGAATGAAAAATACACTAGGAGAAACATCAAGAAAAGGGATTTTTGAAGATCAAGAGGAAGATTGAAGATTCAACCATCCATTTGAGCATCCAAACCATAGGATTGAGGAAGAGTGTGCTACATTGGGTTTTATCACTTCTTCTCTCTTCTTAGACTTGTATTTAGAATGGGTTATTGTTCTTCTTCTTGTAATCTTGAGTTTTTTGTGACTATGGTTGGCCAGAGCCTCAGGGTTCTAGGATGTGGTGAAACAATGTGAATATTGATCTTTGATGTGGGATACATATATGTGTTATTGCTTTGT
Organism: Perilla frutescens; assembly: GCA_026008535.1. Taxonomy (NCBI): domain Eukaryota; kingdom Viridiplantae; phylum Streptophyta; class Magnoliopsida; order Lamiales; family Lamiaceae; genus Perilla; species Perilla frutescens. The sequence goes on along the minus strand of BRKX01000003.1, from coordinate 63,350,222 downwards.
CAAGATTTTGATCTATGCTAGGGCTTGAATGATGTTGTTTGGTTGGCCATCTGACTAATATCACATGTATGAATCACTTGCATCTAGTCAATCCCGTGATCATAAGCATGCTTGGATCAAATCTACATGTTTGTCTTCTTAGTCAAATGTCATTATGTAGAAGGAAATGTGACCCTTAGAGCCTTTGGTAGGTGCGACCTTGGAATGCGTTAGAGATAACCATCCTTGTCGCATTCGCAATTTAAGAGACATTCGAGAGATGCTCTTACTATATTTGTGGTCTTCCTATCTATGAACTTTGCATATATGTATGTATAATCCCGCATTGTAGGTCAATATGAGTATTGTGTAGCCATGTCTTAGAGTTTCGCCTTATTTATCATCTTCAAAGCTCTCCCTTGTTTGGTATTGTCTCTTAAGTGCCAATGATATTGATAATTATTGTTGTTTAAGTGTTTATGTCTTTTGTTCTTGTTTGGCATTTCGATTTAGTTAAAACACACCATCTTTTTATTGTTCGTCTAGATATTTCGCTCTTCTTCTGTCGTGGTATTTGCATTGTCTAATTTCTATTCCATCTCCCTGTGGTTTGACCTCGTATCATCATATCTACAATCACATGCTTGTACACTTGTAGGCATTGACACGAGTTATAAATATTGAAACAAATCATAGTACATGTAAAGAAATTTTACATCAACTAGCCGTTAACAAAGATGTACACTGGATTTTGAATATTGTTCATGTACATCCTGTAGAACATTTTATGGGAATGTTAAGACCCCTTGTGCAGGAATGGTTCTTTCCTGCTGAGTGTGAAATAGACACACTTATACTCTTTTTCTTGGTTTTACTGAACCAAGCACACCCCAAGGGAGGCTCTGAGTTTCTCAAATCTAGCTGCATCCAATCCCTTGGTAAACAAATTAGCTAGTCGATCTTCTGTCTTCACGTGTTCAATTCTTAGCACTTCTTCTTCAACCATCTCTCTGATGAAGTGATGTCTGATGTCTATATGTTTGGTCCTCGAATGCTGCATTGGATTCTTTGAGATGTTGATAGCACTTATATTATCACAGTACATAATAGGAATATCATAACTAACTTCATAGTCCTTCATCATTTGCATCATCCAGATGATCTGAGTAAAGCTGCTCCCTGCTGCAATGTATTCAGCTTCTGCTGTAGATAGAGATATGTAGTTCTGCTTCTTACTGAACTAGGAAACAACATTGTTTCCTAAAAAGAAACAAGCACCTGAAGTGCTTTTTCTGTCATCTGGAGATCCAGCCCAATCAGCATCACAACATGTAGTAATACTTGCATTTGTATCTGAAGTATGCCACAATCCATAGTCAACAGTTCCATTGATGTACTTGATGATGTTCTTAACAGCCTTTATGTGACTCTCCTTAGGACAAGACTGATACCTAGCACACACTCCCACACTGTATGCTATATCAGGTCTACTTGCAGTGAGGTAAATGAGACTTCCAATCATGCTTCTGTAGAGAGTTTGATCAACTTCAGCTCCTGCATCATCTTTTCCAATCTTAATTGTGGTGCTGATAGGAATTCTTTTGTGTTTAGAATTCTCAAGCTCAAACTTTTTAACCAAGTTTCTGGCATACTTGGATGATGTGGATCTTCAAATCCTTTAGGTTGTGCAACAAACACATCCTTCTTCAGGAATCCATTCAGAAAAGCACTCTTAACATCCATCTGGTACAGTTTAAACTTCATGATGCATGCTATAGCTAGAAGAAGTCTGACTGATTCAATCCCTGTAACTGGAGCAAAGATTTCATCAAAATCAATGCCTTTAATCTGAGAATAACCTTGAGCAACCAGTCTGGCTTTATTTCTTGTAATGTTTCCAGCTTCATCAGTCTTGTTCTTGAATATCCACTTGGTTCCAACAATGTTGACTCCTTCAGGTTTCTGTACCAAATCCCAAACATCATTCTTCTTGAACTGTAGAAGTTCTTCCTGCATGGCCTCAATCCAGTAATCATCTTTGAGAGCTTCTTGGATGTTTTTGGGTTCAATTTTGGAGGTGAAATAGACATAGGATATCTCATCATGAATCCTCTTTCTTAGTCTACTTCTGGTCATCCTTCCTTCATGAATATCTCCTAGTACTTCTGAAGTAGGATGATTCTTGATGATCTGCTTCGAAGGCTTTCTATGCTTTACTGTTTGTTCTTCAGCTTCTTTGTCTATATCATCATGAACCTTAGGATGTTCAAAGACATCTGTGTGAATATCATCTTCAGAGGTATTGACAGTATAGTCCTGATCATCAAATCTGACATTGACTATCTCAATTACAGCCTTTGTATCTTTGTTGTAAATCCCGCATGATTTACTATTTCTGGAATATCCAACAAACATTCCTTCAACACCTCTGTTGTTCATCTTGCTGAGATACTCTCTATCATTGAGAATATAACATGTGGTTCCAAACACATGAAAGTACTTCACTGTTGGTTTCTTCTCATTCCAAATCTCATATGGAGTAGTGAAAGTATCTGGTCTGAGATGAACTCTATTGCTGATGTGACATGCAGTGTTGATAGCTTCTGCCCAGAACATAGCAACAACTCCTTTAGCAACAATCATGGTTCTTGTCATCTCCTGAAGAGTTCTGTTCTTCCTTTCAACAACTCTATTCTGCTGAGGAGTTTTGGGGCTGAGTACTCATGACTAATACCATTCTCACTGCAGAATGTATCAAAGTACTGGTTCTCAAATTCCTTGCCATGATCACTTCTGATTCTGATAATCTGATCATCCTTTTCAACTGTGATTTTGCAGGCTAATCTCTTGAATGCTGTGAAGGCTACACTCTTGTGTCTGAGAAAGTCAACCCAAGTAAACCTTGAGTAATCATCAATACAGACAAGGACATACTTCTTTCCTCCATAGCTTTCCACAGCCATAGGCCCCATTAGATCCATATGAATAAGATCTAAAATTCTCTTAGAAGTTCTGTCTTGCACTTCTTTATGCTGAGATGTGGACTGTTTTCTAATCTGACATGGACCACAAACTTTGTCTCTGTCAATTCTGATCTGAGATAGCCCTCTGACAATCTCTTTGCTGATGATCTTCTTGAGATTTCTGAAGTTGATATGTCCAAGTTTCTGTTGCCAGATCTCTGACTCTTCTATAGATGTTCTTTGACATGTTAAAGAACATTTTTAGGAACATGTAGTTGATAACAGTTGTTAGTTGATCTCTTTCTTTTCATGAATAAGTCACTGTTCTTATTCATAACTCTGCATCTCTCATTGGTGAAGACAACAGTCATGTCATCATCACATAGTTGACTGATGCTTATCAGATTAGCTTTGAGTCTATCAACTAGCATAACCTTCTTTAGTTTGGGCATTCCTTCAACAATCAACTCTCCTTTTCCCATTACTTTGCCATTTTTTCCATCTCCAAAGGTAACAAAGTCTGATGAGCAAGCTTTCAGATTCTGCACCACAGAGCAATCTCCAGTCATGTGTCTTGAGCAGCCACTGTCAAAGTACTAGATGCTTTTGTCTTCAACTCTTAGTGAAGTATGGGCAATCAGACTGGTCTGCTTGACAACCCATTGCTTCTTCTGTACATGCTTCTTCCTTTTTTGAGTAGCTGATTTCTTCTGGAGTTGCTGGAATGCTGAGCCACAAATCTTCTTCTCATTCTCCTCAGATCAAAGAGGTATTTTTCACAATAAGGACGAATGTGGCCTTTTTCTTTACAATAATGGCAGATGATTCATTTTCTGTTGCCATTATTAGCAGTCATCTTCTTGATAATGTTCTTCGGAATATTCTGAACATTATTTTGTACATGCACTGACTGGCTTGTATTTGCTTTGACAAACACTATCTTGGATTGCCTACCATTGTATCCAAGACCTGGATGACTCTTCCCAGAATGTCCTGGGGTAGTGAGAATCTTATCAAGATTCTCAGATCCATTGTTCAACATGTTGACATTCCTTTTGATGGACTTCAGTTCTGCAGACAGCTCTTCAATCTCCTTCTTTTGCTATTGGATTATGGCCTTCTGTTTTCTATCAAATCTGATTAACTCATCCTTTTCTTTGAGAAGATCCTTGTTATGAGATTGTAGAGTGATAAGTCCATTTATTTCATATTTTTTTGGGCATTTTGTTCGTTATAAATGTCCTTTTTCGTGTGTTTTAAGTCAAAAAGAACCAGGATGAGGTCATAGGGCATTGCGGAGGTCGAGTCTGGCGAAAGGGGCATTTTATACCTAGTAATTCAAGCAAAATCCAAGCTAAATATTCAGTCAGAGGCACAGAGGACTTCTTTTAGCACTCATCCTACATTTGGGTAGTGGAATGGGCATATCAGAGATGGATGAGGCTGACTGCATGATGTCGTGCCCACTTTGCTCGTGCAGACTCGATAACAAACTGGAATGGGGCAATCGTGGAAAAGTCGAAATTTAGTTGGAGGAGAGAGGGGAGAAAGATAGCTGCATTATCCGAAGAAGAGTTGGGGGTGGACTGGACTCTTAGAGGCGCTGCAATAAAGAGATAGGCCCAATCCCTAAAAAATAGGGATTCGGTCAACTTATGCTTATCCAGTCATATCAGAGAGGGCACGCCGGTTCTGAAAATCTAGTGAAGACCCCAGTTTGTTGGGAAAACTCTAATTCGGAAATGTAACTATTTAAGCTACTTTAATTTCTAAAAACAAAAGTTCGGATAGTCAGAAACACTGCTACATTTTCTATTTTTCTGCATTTACTTTTCCGTACGCTGCTTGGTAGCAATAAACAATCCATCGGCCTTAAGCCTTTGGGATTTAGGATTATGCTTCAAAACTCAACGCTTATGTTGAGTACTTTTGCTTATTAAATTCAATAAGTTCTCTTTAAAATCATGTCTTTTATTTCTGCTCTTTTAATTATGTCTAGCATGTTTGGCTAGACTCTTAATTCTGGTGTTTGAATAATGAAAATCATTTGAATATAAATCTGGACTCATGAGGCCAAAATGGGCATAGTAATACATGATAAGTTTCTGTTGATTCTTGTGCTTGTTCCACGTGAGTGTGTGTCTGAAATGCCCAATGTGGCTGATCATTCATTAGGTAAAGATGGCACACCACTATTAATTGAATTAGTGAATTGTGACTGTGTGTTGGTTCATATAGTAATAAGAGAATCAATGGGTTGTTGTGGGCACACGAGGGATTGGTAAACACAACAGATCTGGGTTTGTCTAAGGCACACTGCTGTCTATTCACTTACATCTCTTTGGGGAACCGGGGGGTGGGTGACTGATTAGGGATTTAATTGACGAGGAATCGCTTTTAAGTTTATAATGAAAGAATGAATGAGGAGACGCAGAGAGGAATCCGGTCTCCATAACTAGGTAATTTATCATGTATGACAATCAGTGTGCCCATGATCGAGTTGATATATATTTAAACCAAATTCAAGTTCAAATACCAGAATCATTGTTATTTGATATCTTCTTTACTTTCTTTTTGCATATTTAATTTACAGTAGTGATAACAAAACCAAACCCCCTTTATGATTGGTTACTTGAAGGTGGAATCACAACAGCTCTCTGTGGGAACGATCCGTACTCATTAGCTGGCTACGCTCGCTGTGGGTACAGGAGTTATAAATTATTTTTGAGCACGAAACGACCGCGCGTCATAGAGTTTTGTTCATCTCAGCTACTTCAAGCCATTTTTCATACATCTCTTTGTAGGCCTGAACAAATTCCTCATGGCTGAAATCTTCATTGTCTGAGTCTTCATCTTCTGCAAGTTTGAAACGTTCCTGGAACTCTGAGACTTTTGCTGTAAATACATATGTCTCTTCTTCTGATTCACTGCTACTTTCTTTAGAATCATTATCACTAAGAGAGGTGTTTAAACGGTGTAGTTCTTTCCAGTCGGCTAAATCCCCGCAAGAGAACGGGGTCGATTATAAAGTGGCGAGCTAACTCTGGTCGTGTCTCTCGAGGAAAGCTTCATGTGGGCAATTATCTTTCTATGCCATAATTGTTAACAAGCACATTAAACAAAATATAACCTAAACATCCTAATCACGAAGGAAGAAAGGGTTTTTATTAAACTACCTAATTAAAGTAACTAAAACTAACTAACAACACCACCAATCACAAAGATAGAGGATCGGATTATGAGAAGAGCATTATGGTGCAGATTTTCTCATTGGTTTCTCATTAAGCTTGCCTCAAGTTGGTTATATTGATCTCAAACATACAATAGGCCCGTCAATTGGTTTAACTTCAATTACTGTCACCGTCTATCCATTAAACCTCTATGCACTATATCATACGAACAAGATCAATATATTAGGCTTATGAACCTAATTCACCTAACGTTAAAGGAACCTAGGCGGGGATTTAGAATCTCCTCTCAGTCTCATCTAAAGCCTAGCAATGCTAAGTAGTGATCAAGTACTCAACATGATAATCACAATTCCAACAACAACAACCAACCATCACAAGCATAAATCAAAACCAAATCGATCCTCCACCCCCTAATGGAGAAATTAGCCCAACACCATGCTCAAAACCACAAAATAATCATAAAATTCATTTATTCATAAACTAAAAGATAAATTCATACAACTTTTACAATATTGTTTGTTGTCTCGAGAGTTTTGAGACAAATTTCCACAAATGGGCTAAAGCTAAAGGAAAGAATTACCAAAGTGGAGGTCCTCATTCAAGCTTAGCTTCCGCGGATGGCTTGGAGTTGCACTCCTCTTCTCGGACCGTCATCAAAGTAGAACTCCTTCCCCAAGCCTAGCTTCCGCGGACGGCTTGGAGTTAGACTTCTCTTCTCGGGCCTTCCTCCTTAAGCTCTAGCCCTCTTACCTCTTCTCCTCCTCCTTTCTCTCTCTTTGGAATGGTGGTGAAGGTGAAGAGAAGTGGTAGATGAAGTGGTGAACGGAGAGAAAAGAAAAAATGAGAGATGGTAGAATCCCTTCTCTTGAATGGGGAGATCACTTATTTATTTATGGAAGAGAGAGAAAGTGGGAGATTGTGTGTGTGAGATGAGAGAGAGTGGGATGGAGTGGGATGGAGTGAGATAGAGTGAGATGTTTCCAAAAAGATATGGAAAGATATGGGAGATAAGAGGAAAGATTTGTAGGAAGATTTTGGGACAAAAATCAAAAGGCTAGGAATTAGGGGAATTAAACCCCTACAAATCTAGGTACCAAAATTCCAACCCTAATCTATTTTTTCAGCTAGCCATGTGGTGAGAAATGAAGGATTAGAGCCTTGGTTCAAAACGGGGACTAAAGAAGGAGAGGAGCAACATTGAATCGCAGGTGAAAAACGGATTCAGGAGGCTGAACTGGGCACCCGTGCGCCCGCGGGGTACTGCGCGGGTGGGGCCGAGAGAGAGTGCGCCGCGGCGGGGCCATGCGTAGGTGCGGGGGCTCTTCACCGAGAGCCTCCATGCGCCGCGGCGGCTGTGACAGTTCCGTCTTCGGCAGCTTCCACAGTTTTGCTTCGTTCTCCCTCATTTCTTGGCCGATTGACCCGATTTAACTTGCTACGCACTCCTTATTCGATTCTCTATCTTCCAATTATCTTGAATCCCTCAAATTTTGCAGTTATTTATCCTCCATTTTCTCAAGACATTGTGCAAATCTACATAACTCACCAAAAGAGCAAAACTGAAGGAAATAACATAAAAATCACACAAAAACAAAGGAGAAACACCCACTAAAGATACAAAATTCCTGTGATAGAATAGGACACATGTACACTAAAACTCCCCCACACTTAACCTTTTGCTTGTCCTCAAGCAAACAAAATCATTCAAGATATGAAGCAAGAAGGAATTGCCCCCAAGAAGATCATGCACACTAGAACATTCCACACTATTTCAAACTAGAAAGCTTATCATCAGAGAGAATGATAACATTTATTAAACAAGGTATGTGGCTCGTCCAATGAGAATAAGCAGACAAGATTTTCTTAAGGAAAAATGCAACAACTAGCCCGGAAGACATTCCTTTTACTAACTCCCCCACACTTTATTCAAAAATAACCCGGGAATGCACCTAAAGGATATAATTTGTTAGGTGAAATCATCGGGGTAAGTCGAGCTTCCTAACGTGGTTTCCCATACTCATTATGGAAAGATTCAAATGAATGACACACATGATAGGAGTAGAATCCAAAGTGCAACCCCATTATTACAACACTAAAACAAGAGGATATGGATCAAAATTCACAAGGTGTAGTCCTTAGGGATAAAAATCCCTAGTGTCCTTGTGTGGTTTTCCATGCTCATAGTTGATTTAGTCGACTAGAGGAGCAGTAATCCTTATTATCCTCACTTTATTTCAACATATATTTATTTCATTCATTTTTTTTTCATTCATTCTTTTTTTTATATAAAATACATGATAGAAAGTTAGAGGAGAGAATGAATTTTTCAAGCATAATTGACACATTTGACAAGAGAATGAATCAAACCTTCAAATTCTTAGAGGACGAGACCCCACAACACAAATCATGTAAATATAATCATTCTCAAGACATCTCACATTCTACAATGAAATAATGGGAATGATTTCATGCAACATGAACATCTTAGCAATAATCCCTTGAAGATTCATATTCCAAATAATCAAGTTTGACAATTAGACAAGACAAATCATGCTAAGTGCGGGTATCCACCAATAAAACATAATCAAAGCAAAACAAAAACGACACATAACAATTTTGAAATAAAATTTTAAAATTCAACATAATTTCAAAATTCAACAAAAATAAAAAATATCATCCTAAAAACATATAACATAACATAAATTATAACATAAGTCCACCCCCACACTTAAATCATGCATTGTCCTCAATGCAAGAATTTAAAGGGAAGAGAAAACATTACAGAATGTAGAAGACCGGCAACAGGCGCAGGTTCCTACAAAACAACACAAACAACAAATGACGAACAAAGAAAACAATACAGAAATAGGAAAATGAATAACAATGCACACTAAACACAAAATAGGAAAACAAATAAAAACACTTCACTGCTCGGGTGGTTGAGAGAGTGGTGAAGCTGGCTGTGGAAGTTGTGAGGAGTTAGGGTCGAAATTGGAGTCTTTATTTATAGGATATGAGGTGTCGCGCCGCAAGCCTAAGCTTAGCCATTTTTTAATCAGTGTAATCTAGTGAGGCACTCTAAACTCCTTGATCATACGAGACAACAACAAAAACACAAACTTAAACATACTAAATAGGTAAAACTAAAATCAAAATAAGAAAGCAATAAAATCATGGATTGCCTCCCATGCAGCACTCATTTTAATGTCCCGAGCTGGACAGAGCCTCAATAAATTATCATGGAGGATCATTGAGCACGATCAGCTCGAAGCCGTGCTCCCACAATTGGCCTTCATTTCAAGCTTTGTTACTCTAGGAGTAAGCTTTACTCGAATTTTCTTCTTCCTAGTTGGGCACTCCTCTCCTCCTTGGTCTGTGAATGTTTTTGAACACAGGGCTAGCTTCCTGTTTAGACATCTTTTACCTTGCATACACAAACTTAAACAAGAAAAAAGATCACACGCAACTGGGGAAGAAGAGTTGAAGGCTTAAAGAAAAATAAAAGAAAATAAACATGAAAAACAAAACTAAAATAAGACAACACAAAACACATAAAAACACAAGCACTTAAACAAACACAAAAACACACAAATACAAAGGTAACACAAAAACAATTACAACACAAAAAGACAATAAACCTAAAGCCTTCCCCTGCAACAGCGCCAATTTATTTGAACGGTGTAGTTCTTTCCGATCGGCTACACCCCCGCAAGAGGACGGGGTCGATTGTAGGATGGTGAGCTAACTCGGGTCATGTCTCTCGAGGAAAGCTTCATGTGGGCAATTATCTTTCTATGCCATAATTTTTAACAAGCACATTAAACGAAATACAACCTAAACATCCTAATCACGAAAAAAGGAAAGGTTTTTATTAAACTACCTAATTAAAGTAACTAAAACTAACTAACAACACCACCAATCACAAAGATAGAGGATCAGATTATGAAAAGAGCGTTACAGTGCGGATTTTCTCATTGGTTTCTAATTAAGCTTGCCTCAAGTTGGTTATATTGACCTCAAACATACAATGGGCCCGTCAATTGGTTTAACTTCAATTACTGTCACCATCTATCTATTAAACCTCTATCCGCTATATCATACAAGCAAGATCAATATATTATGCTTATGAACCCAATTCACCTAATGTTGAAGGAACCTAGGTCGGGATTTAAAATCTCCTCTCAGTCTCATCTAAAGCCTAATGCTAAGTAGTGATCAAGTACTCAACATGATAATCATAATTCCAACAACAACAACCAACTATCACAAGCATAAATCAAAACGAAATCGATCCTCCACCCTCTAATGGAGAAATTAACCCAACACCATGCTCAAAACCACACAATAATCATAAAAGTCATTTATTCATAAACCAAAAGATAAATTCATACAACTTTTACAATATTTTTTGTTGTCTCGAGAGTTTTGGGACAAATCCCAACAAATGAGCTAAAGCTAAATGAAAGAATTACCAAAGTGGAGGTCCTCATTCAAGCTTAGCTTCCGCGGATGGCTTAGAACTGGACTCCTCTTCTCGGGCCGTCATCAAAGTAGAACTCCTTCCGCAAGCCTAGCTTCCGCGGACGACTTGGAGTTGGACTTCTCTTCTCGGGCCTTCCTCTTCAAGCTCTAGCCCTCTTACCTCTTCTCTTCCTCCTTTCTCTCTCTTTGGAATGGTGGTGAAGGTGGTAAAGGTGAAGAAAAGTGGTGGATGAAGTGGTGAATGGAGAGAAAAGAAACAATGAGAGATGGTAGAATCCCTTCTCTTGGATGGGGAGATCACTTATTTATTTGTGGAAGAAAGACAAAGTGGGAGATTGTGTATTTGAGATGAGAGAGAGTGGGATGGAGTGGGATGGATTGAGATGGAGTGAGATGTTTCCAACAAGATATGGAAAGATATGGGATATAAGAGGAAAGATTTGTAGGAAGATTTGGGGACAAAAATCAAAAGGCTAGGAATTAGGGGAATTAAACCCCTACAAATCTAGGTGCCAAAATTCCAACCCTAATCTATTTTTCCAGCTGGCCATGTGGTGAGAAATGAAGGATTAGAGCCTTGGTTCAAAACGGGGACTGAAGAAGGAGAGGAGCAACATTGAATCGCGGGTGAAAAATGGAGTCCGGAGGCTGAACTGGGCACCCGCGCACCCGCGGGGTGCTGTGCGGGTGGGGCCGAGGGAGAGTGCGCCGTGACGGGGCCATGTGCGGGCACAGGGGCTCTTCACCGAGAACCTCCATGCACCGCGGCGGCTGTGACAGTTCCGTCTTCGGCAACTTCCACGGTTTTGCTTCGTTCTCCCTCATTTCTTGGCCGATTGACCCGATTCAACTTGCTACGCGCTCCTTATTCGATTCTCTATCTTTCCTTTATCTTGAATCCCTTAAATTTTTCAGTCATTTATCCTCCGTTTTCTCAAGACATTGTGCAAATCTACATAACTCACCAAAAGAGCAAAAGTGAAGGAAATAACATAAAAAACAAACAAAAATAAAGGAGAAACACCTACTAAATATACAAAATTTCTATGATAGAATAGGACAAATGTACACTAAACAAGAGGCATTGTAGTTCTTTTTATTCTTCTTCAGAGTGTTGGCACATTCGACTTGAATGTTTCCAAAACCATCACACTCTCTGCACAGAATTCCTCTCTTTGTATTTGAAGGTTGAAACTCTTTCTGCTCACTGTAAGAGTTTCTATCTTGCTGAGGATTACTAGAAGATTGTCTTCTATTGTTGGACCTCCTGGAAGACTGCTTATTTACTCTTTTTAACATTCGACTGAAGTTCTTGGTGATAAGGACCATATTGTTCATTGTATCTGAATCAAGTACATGTTTTTATTTCTATACATGTTCAGGTACATCCTCAGAAATAATCGTGACTTATTAAATCGATGCAATGTTGAGAAATAATCGTGACTTATTAAATGAATCGTGACTTTTGTTTAAATTTAATCATGGATAATTTAAAATTAATTGATGCAATGTTTAAAACTAATCGAGGCCCATTTAAAAATAATCTAGGCTTATTAAAAATTAATCGAGGCAAGCCTCGATTAATTTTAAATAATCCTCGATTAGTATTATATTAGCCTCGATTAATATAATGTGCGTTGATTAATTTTAAATTTTCCAAGATTAATTTTAAACAAAAGCCATGATTCATTTAATAAGTCATGATTAATTTTTAACATTGTCTCGATTAAGTTAAAAGTATTTAATTGAATTGTAATTTTGTATTTGTTGCTAGATTGATTGGGTCAAACAATCGCTATAGCAGGCGAGGCCTTCGGTCATAGTGTACGCTATACCGGAGGTACTTTACACAATCAGAGCCACACTGCACATGATAGGTGGTGATGCAGCCCTGCAGTCATTCAGATCTGGATGTTTCGGCCATTTCCTGGACTACAGGGCTGGTCTCGGTAGTCTGTTCATGAAGCAGATACAACAAATCTCCATCATCTTGCAAAAAAGCTCTAATCCGTCTGCCGGTATTGGCGCTCATTAGGTAAAATAATTCATACTCCACCCTGCTCGGGTCAGTCCGCAATAACTTGTGAACCTCTCTCACCAGTGAGCTAAAACACAGCTTATCAGATGACATCGTCATGAGTTGCTGATCGGGCCAATTATACTTGATATTTTGGGGCGATTTTATGTGATTTAATTGTGTTAATTGTTATATAATGATGCTATTTTGGAAGAAGTTGTACCTTGAGGGTTTTTGCAGGGCATTGACGCAAAGATGAAGAAAATGGTGTGTTTTTGGTGAATAAATGAGCTGTGCACAAGAAGTTGAAATTGAAGGAAGTAAAGTCATGCCGTATGGGCATACGGTAGGACGAATAGGCGGATAACTAAAGAAACTGGGCCTGAACGTGCGTTTATGGGCTGGAACACGGAAATTACTTAAGCCCAAGGCCTGGACGCGAGCTAGAAGAGTTCCCACCGCCTCAAGAGTCCCGTTTTTTGTTAACTTCCTTGTTGGAATAGATTAGGATGGTTATTTCCTTGTTGATATTATCTTATTTTAGGAATTTGATATATAGATTAGGACTTATCATATTTTGAAGATTGCGACCTTAATTCTAAACGCAAGAACAGGAACAGACGACGTTTTTCTCTCTGGAGCAGATTAATTCATCTTCTTCGTTTTTATTTTTCATGGTATTTCTTATTTCAATATTTTTTTGCAATTCAATCTTAATATGAGTTCTAGCTAATTTCTTCTTATTCTGGAAACAACTAACGAAACCCTGACTTAAATAAGCTGTGAGATCTAATCGTGTTCATCGTTTAATTATTTGTATGCATTTGTTATTCTTTGTATTTCAAGTCGTTAATTGTTTCAATATTGCTAGGTAGTTGCAAATACTTGGTGAATTGGAATTAATTAGTAGTCAATTAAACCGGCCATCCGTAATTGTGTTTTAAGTTTAATTAGTGGCGTAACGGTTCTTCAGAACCAGGGAGAATAACAATTTTAATTCACGGTCCTGCGTCAGAGTCTGTTAATTATGAATCAGGTTCTTCTAGATTTTAAGGCTGTCGGCTCATTAAACCTATAGAGCGTCTCTTATGGTTGTGAGTCGATTAGGGAAATAATTGGTGAAGCGTCTTCCTAATTATCGAGAAACTACGGAGGAATTAGGCTGCACCAGTAAGCGTCTTCGGTAGCTATAACTGATTTGTATGTGTTAATTGAATTAATCATTGCATCAAGGATCGGTTTAGGTAAGCTAGGGTGGAGTTAATTGGATTTCAGAATATTTCTTCTCATATTTTAAGTCCGTTCAATTTAATTACGTGTGCATTCATTTTATATTTAATTGTTAATTTCGTTTATTTTATTATAATTACAAAAACCCCTTTTGAAGTTTGGTTATACAGATTGAGAGTATAGGGTAATTCTTGCCGGTCCTTTGGGAGACGATCTCGCTCATCGCTGTACTCGTGCAGTAAGGGCATACCGACTGTTGTCGGGAATTTTATTTTTGGTGTAAAACGACGCACCAGTTGCTCATCCCTATCAACATATTCTGATCTCTCCCATCATCCATGTTGGTTCCGGGCGAGTCAATATCAGTTTAGAGGGGGGGTGAATAAACTGATTAAAACTTCTTACTTCAATTGCGGAATAACAGGGCCCTTTGACTCGCTTAGTGAAACTTATCTATACACAAACTTATTGAGCAGTTAAGACAATTTGAGTGCAGCTTGTGTGATATTGTGTGCAGTTCAAAGATATGCAATAACCAAAATAGTACAGCACACAAGCGATTTATAGAGGTTCAAAGTCTCAAACTTCTACGTCCTCTCTTCCTTCCGCAGAAGGGCAACTTCACTACATAACTTGAGTTTCTTTACAAATTATACAATGAAGGATAGTTGGCTGAACCTGGTAACTGCTCGCTACCTCAGCGGGTCGACGGCTCATACTTGAAGTCCCTAACTGCTCGCTAGGAAGGTAGGTGCTATTGTCGTCTTTACAAGGTTTTAGATCTCTTTCGATTTTCAAGAGGTTAGTCTTGAACAAATGGTATCAACTGATGTGCTCCTTCAATTGAGCCGGGTAGTTGATCGTTGTATAGCTGAAACTGAGAAGGCTGCCCTAGCTGGATTGTCAATAGCTGGTTGATTATCTTGACTCTGTGAATTTCTTCTTCTCAGTTGGACTCTCACAGTTTCTATCAAATGCTAAACTTGAGCTTGAGTGAGAGGGAGAAAGAAAAGCTCTTGCTTGTATATACAAAAGTTGTGAGGGCGAAGGATTCTTTTTGGCTCTCTTGGTTAGTTTTTAAACTCTGATTCACTCATCTTTTATAGAGGAGTGATTTTATGACCGTTGAGTTCCATTGTCCATTGATCGGTGGCTCTGTTGGCTCATTAATGACAGATGGTCTTTAATGATCGCTTGGAGCTTTTGGTTGAAGTAACCGTTACTCTGCCAATCGATCTTAATTGGATATTTAATTCCAGGATCTTTGTTGAAACATTTGCTCCAAGATTCTGCGGTTTGAGCAATAAACTCCAGGGTTCTCTGGCTTCAGCTTTATTGGTAGTTTTGTGTTCTAGTTGGCAGTTCTGAGCTTCACAGCTGAGTTTGACTATTGCTCCAGTTGGCAGTTTTGAGCTCGTCAGCTGAGCTTGTCAGCTGAGTTTGGCTATTATTCCAGTTGGCAGTTCAGCTAAGTTTGGCTATTGCTCTAGTTGGCAGTTCTGAGCTCGTCAGCTGAGTCTGTCAACTGAGTTTGGCTATTGCTCCAGTTGGCAGTTCCGAGCTCATCAGCTGAGTTTGGCTATTGCTCCAGTTGGCAGTTCTGAGCTTGTTTCTGCAGTTTGACTGATCTCAAGTTATTGGCTATCTTGTCAGCTTGACTGATTTCTCTTGAGCTTTATTGTCAGCTTGACTAATCAGAAGCTGGCTGTCTACAGTTCTGGTCTTCAGTTGATCTGTCTTGTTTACTTCAGTTTGGCCATCAGTTGGATACTTCTAATCTCTTGCTTAAACTGATGTTTTATCAGTTTTTTCAGTCTTTAGTCAACTCTTTTCTCCCTCAGCTCAGCTGACTTAGTTGTCAGTTTGATTCAACCGATTCGACTTCTTGACTTCTCAGTTCAGTTGACTTTTGACTGGATGACGTATCCTTCAGCTTGCAGACCATACTCTTGATTGGTTGACTTTGACTTTGCTTGAGTTCCTTTTTGATGATGCTCTGGATTGATCAGCTCCGATCTACAACTTGAATTTTAGTCAGTTTTTCATAAATAATTTTGACATCTCATCAAAACCTGATCTAGGGGTTCCTTGATAGTTTTTCCTAACAATTTCTCCCTTTTTGATGATGTCAAAACTTCGTCGATGATGATGGAAAGACTGCAAGTATAGCAATTTCGCTTAAGCAGATTCTTAAAATCAGAGCAAATTCAGAGCAAGTTTGAGAAAATTTGATTCATGATTTTCCTTCAAGTATCAGAGCATTTGTCATTCATGCTATCATTCAAGTATTATAGCATTCAAGATATGCATGAAATTCAAGTATTAGAGAAGTTAGACTTCAAGTTTCAGAGCATTTTTTCATTCTTTCACTTTGGGCATGCTTTTATTTCAGTATTAGAGCATTTTTCATTCAAATATCAGAATATTCAACTTGATCAAACTTGAAGTATCAGAGCATGAGTATTATTAGAGCATGAGCATTATAAGCATGATCGAAATGAGTATTATATATTCACTTTAAAGCATATTATATTTTCAAGAGTGATTAAAACTACTAATCTACTCTACTCCCTGAAAATTACTCCTTTTACTCCTTGAAAATTGCTCCTTTGCTCCTTTTCTTTCTGCTCGATTCTCCTCTTTCTTGAACTCCTTATATTCTCCATGCTTCCCCTTGAAGCTGATCTTCCTCCTCATGATGAATTTTTCTTTGAATCTGATCCCAAAGAGTTAAGCATCCATCATCTCCATCATCTTTCTATCCATCTTCCCCCCTTTTGGCATCATCCAAAAGGTGGAATGGATCGCATGATGGTAGTGACAAGTTTGGCAGGAAGGTGAAGGCAGTTGCCAAATTGTCATCATGAACTGAGGGAACTGAAGGAATTTGCATGGGTGAGGATAGCCATGCATAAGCTTCCTCAGTTGTCATGAACTGACCTTGAGCAGAGGTGAGAGAGACTTCTTGCTCTCTGAAGTTCATCGAGGCCATGTTGTTGAAGATCTCATCAGTTGAAGGGATTGGTGGATCATCAACGAAAGGTGTGCATGAGGAGTTAGCTGGTTCGTTGTCGGGGAGAGAAGCGTTGGCTGGTAGGCTTAGCTGGATTCGCTTGATCATCGAATCCATTATTTCTGAAATCGTCGGTGGCGAGGAGAGTGGATAATTCATCCAGTTTCTATTCCAATGTCCTTCGTTGATCCAGAAATTGGATCCACGGGTGTGGATGAGGTAGAACATTGTTGTCTCATCCAGTTGGAATCGCCATATATGGTACTGGAGGTGCCGCCGCAGTTGGTCGAATAGGGAGGAGTCTGTGTCCTCAATGAGACCGAAGCAGCTTCTGAGCTGATGGTCTAGAACTGCTTCAAACTCAACCTCAATGGAGTCACATTGGACTAAATGTAGAGGTTGTGAGCTGGCTGATATTATAGGCCGATCACTCAGCCTTGAGAGAGATTCGCTCTCAATCAGCAGCTGTCTTTCTTCAGATGAGCTGGCAGGTGCCTCCAAAGGTGCCTTTCCACGACCTGAGGTGGAAGACCCTTGTGGACGTCAACACTTCGGGATCGGATAGCAGTAGATAGTTGGGAGCATGTCCCTTTTTTTTGAGTTGTTCGCCAGTGGGGATGTCCTCATCAAACTGGCTTTGAATGATATAGCTTATGCGACTCATAAACCCGATCTTCTCACGAAATGAGCCAGTTGATGGGTCATACACCGCTCGCTCTACATTAGCGCGTAGTTGAGCAAGGATAAAAGAGGCCCAATCGGCTTTACATCTGAAATATAGAGCGGCCGTGAGATGTGCTTTGATCTCGGAGAACTGAACCGTCTCAAAGTTTCCATGTAAGATATGACTGGTGATGTCCAAGAGTTGGACGATCTCACCGGGCATGCTCTCCTTTAGCCTGTGTGAACAGTCATGATGGTTCACATGTGGGTGCTTCCACAGACCCCATAGTGCGTATTTGTACGGCAGTGGTAGTGCCATAACGTCTGGGACGTCGCCTGAAAGGTGAAGGGTAGACATCATCGTCTCTTTTGTCACTGTGATCACCTTGCTCTGGACGGTAGAGATGATGTTGTCACCGGAAATGGTTGGGTTGTAGTAGAACTCCGCAACATGTAAAGGCAAGTGCTTGAGTGGCACGATCGTCAAAAATGGCAGCAGGCCAGTTGCCTCCAATGGCCTATAGATGCTTTGAAATTTGTCTGAGCCGAGACTTGCGTTAAGATACTCTAGACTTAGAGTCTTATCTTTCTTCAGCTTCTTAATAAGTAGATTGGCATCTACCATCTGAAATGGGGGCTTCATATCTGCAAAAAGATGCTGTTTTAGTTTAGATAGCAAGTGTTTTTGAGGAGAGAGAGAAGACTAGCAGATGATCAAAGTAAGAGAGAGAAAGGGTTTGCAGATGATCGGAGCCTTCATCTCTGTGCACATATTTATTCAGCTTTGCATGCAGGAATCGAGGGCACTCGATTGCTTTTCTTAGTTGATCATCCATCCGATTTGATGGATGATTAGCTGAATTAATGATGCTTGCATCTCAACTGTTTGATGATGAAGTAATTTTATGATCTTGTGGCTGAGAAGTAGCGATTTTGAAAATGGGGTAGTTGCCATAAATAGCAAAATATTTTCTGCAGATCTTGCTATTTATATCTCAGTAAAAAATTATATTTTCTTTTTCAATTTTGAAGAGTTGATTTAATATCAACTCAGAGATATTAATTGCAACATTGTGATACAGAACCCTATTTTCAAATTGTAACCGTTGAGTATAATATAAGAAATTTCATAATCGCAACGGTAAGAATGTAATTATGATAAGCTTTGAAAAAATAAAAAACTTATCCGGATTCAGTTGGGATACAGTCCAACTGATTGACTGCTCGGTGGTTGAATGATCAGTTGAGTCTCGGTTCTCAGTTGTCGCTGAAAGGCTGACTGAAGCTGAAGCTGCAACTGAACTGAGTTGATCATTTGGCTTGATCAGTTACTTGGCTTTCAGTAGACAGTTTCCGCTTCTTGAAGGGCCTAGCTGGACTGGCTGCACTGCTTCTATTTGAGGGAGTTTTGTTCTTTGGCAGTTCAGGCCCTGTAGTCCTCCTGGCTTGATGAAGGTGAAGCTGGATGGCAACTGATGATTTTTTCATCCTTTGATTGAGGGACTGTGAGGTTCCCTTTGGCGATGACCGAAATTGATCATGCTTCATAGGTAATTGCATGCCTTTGGAGCTAGATGTGAGCAGTGGAGTGACATAACTTTTGGATATGAGAGTTGGTGATGTGGCAGTGTCTTCATCATCACTATCACTCTCGTCAGCACGCCTTGGATTTTTCTGGGTAGCCACAGCTTCAGTTTGTGATAGATGTGGTTCTTTCCTTTCGGTGGCAGTTGGAGTTTGTCGTGATGGCTCAGCTGACTAACTTGATAGATTATCAAAGTTCAGTTTTCGACATAGCGACCCAGTTTGGCAGTTGACTGATTGGCTTGCAATCCCAACTGCTTGAGGCATGATGCTGGTCTTGAATTCTGCTAATAAAGCAGTGGCTGGAATCTTGTTGACAAGCCGGTGATTCATGATGTGCTGGACTTGCACAATGGTTGGAGGGAATGGATTTGACGATCCTATCCATTTAATGCTCCATGTTTCTTCACGTTGCCAGTAGCTCATGCCATGAAAAGCTGTTAGCAAGAAGTGAGACTGGATAGACATAGAATGTCTCCAGTTATACCAGTAGAAATACCTGTGGAGTTGTTTGAACAACTCTTGATCACGTTGTGCAACAAAAGCAAAGTGAGTGAGAAGGAGATTGGTCACTTCCTTTTGTGCATCTTTAACTGCATATTCACCACTATAGAAAGTGCAAATATTCTCTTCTGTCAGCTGGAGAGGAGGGCATGTGCTTCTGAAGTAGTCCGCTCCATAGTTTGGATGAGGGATTCCAATGAATGGAATAAGCTCATCTGGATCAGAGCAAACCTGGAAATCAACTGATGATCCGTTCTTTGATTTTGGAGACTGAACGACATTGGTAGTTGAGTTGCTCGATGAGTAGTTGCTTGTCTTGGCCTTGGCTTTTCTCTTTTTCCTTAGTGACTGAAGATGAGTAGTTCATTTCTTGGGAATCCAGTTAGAAATAAGGACTGGTAGTGACTCATTATTTGGAAGCTTCAGCAAGTCTTCAAGCATTTTACTCATTCTTAGAACAAGTCCAACCTTGGACTCAAATTTACCAGAGTTCTTTGAGTCAGAGGCCTTGATGACTTGATGCTTGAATTGTTGGAAGACAAATTCTGCCCAGTTTGTTTGTCGCCCTTCAGCAAGGTGAATCATAACCTTGTATCTCTCTTGGGTGAGTTGACTCAGGCTTCCAATGGCCCCGAACATCATCTTGTTCGTTATGTCAAGTAGAACTCCATACTCGGGCTTCAGGTCAGTTTAGCGGTTGTAAAACTGAATTGCTTGTCGCAGGTTGAAGCTTTCCATTTTCTCCAATATGACTCTGCAGATTCCTTTAGATCTTGAACGGATGAACCTTCCTGTGGGAGTTGGAACACTTCTGCAATTGTCCTTTCAGTGATTTGAAGTGGCCGTCCTTGAATCACTGATGACACTGTCTTTCCATCTGCAGATAATTTTTCTTGAAGCAAAAATTCACTCACCAAATTTTGTCTAAAGAACTTTGGTGGTGTTTCCAGGTAGTAAAGAATTTCTATCTTGTGAAGATTTGACAGAAGGATTGGGTTGTTTGATTCATCTAGAATAAATTGAAATTTCTTCCTATCAAGGAATTTATCTCTCATAAGCTGTTCCTTGAAGAAATTTGAAGATCTGGATAATTCGGCCATCTTTGAGGTTGGCTGAGATTTTGGGAATTTTAAGATCTTTTGAGAGAGACAGTTTTTGAGATTGTAGCAGGAGGAGGCTTTTTGAGAGGTTTGAAAGAGAGAGGGGCTTTTTATGAGTGTTTGGATAGTCTCATAGATCTGATGGTTGGAATGGTACTAGCCTCTGGTCTCTTTTGGTCGTTGGCAATTAATGACTTTGACACGTGTCATTGTTTTGCAACGGTCAAAATTTCAAAATAAATGTGAGGCTTCACATTTATTTGAAATAAAAAAGATAAACTTTTATAAATATATCAAAAGATATAATTACAAACTGATTAACAAGAAGTACACTTAGGGCTTTTCTAATCAGGTTTTAACTTGATCAGCCACCTAGTCCTTTTTGTGATCAGTTTTCCTTCTCTTGGCTAGCAGTTCAGTGAGGTCCTCTTTTCCATCCTTATCGCTGCTTGCTGACTCAGTTTCAGCTAACTGGAGCCTTGGATGAGCTTGCAGCTGCTTGATCTACTCAGTGTGCAGTTTAACCTGTTGCTGCAGGGTTTGGATCAGCTCTTCATAATAAGGAGGGAGCTGGACTATTGAACTGCTTGGCTGAGCATTAAACTGAACTGCTCTAGAATCCGCTCTCTCTCCTGCTTCAATTCCAATTAGTTCCTCGCAAGGAACTGTGTGGGAGTGTTCCGCTTTCTCTATACTAATTGATTCATCATAGCTTGGCTCTGGTGGAGTTTCTGGTGCAACAGCTAGGGCTTCAGTTTGAAGAGCCCTTTGAACTGGATCAAAGTACACAGTTAGTGCTAGTGTACCTTGATAGGCAGGTTATTCATCTATTTGAGCAATCTGTCCAGCTGGCTGGTCAGACTCAGCTGGTTCTGGAGTTGTATCTTGGGGATGAGCAGTTTGAGGTTCAGTTGACTCCTCAGGAAGTCCAGTCTCTTCAGTCGACTTCTGTGGCTCTTCATCACTTGGAAGATCTGGTAGGATAGGAGATTTTAGCATTTCTTCAAACTCCAGATCGCTGGCTGTTCGCTCGTCAACAGCTTGCACCTTAGGGGAATCATCAAGAAGATCAATGATGATGTGATCTGGTTGAGGGGATTCTTCGAATGTTAACTGCCTAGCCACGGATGCTATGACAGTTTGCCTTGGATTGTAAGCTGCAGCAGTTCCAGCCCCTTGTTGACAGCTTTAAGCTTCTTTGTTGAACTGATTCTGCACCTCCCGAAGCTGTTGCTACTTGAGTTTTAGCAGTTCATTGAGCAACCAATGTTGTTGAACTTGAGGATTTTTCTATTGTTGCTGCTCAGCTTGAGTTTGTAGAGGTGGCAGTCTGATGTTGGCCCAGTTGAGTAGATCATTCATCAAATTCAACAGGGTCTGCTGATCAGGGTGTGGGTGGTTCCTACGAATGGCAAGCATTCTCTTCAAGGTGATGACTGGATTTTGCTCAGGAGTCTCCTGTCCAGCCCATTGCATGCTCCACCTTTCTTCCATTCTCTAGAAGCTCATCCCGTGAAAGGCAGTTAGAAGAAAATGGGCTGGAGTTGAAGTAATGTCTCCAAAGGTACCAGTAAACATACCTTGATAGAGCTGCATACATAGCAGCGGTGCCAATCACATCTTCAATAAAATTTTCAGTGATGAACTTCTGCACTTGTTCATTAGCCTAGCATTTGACAATTTCAGCTCTTGATAGAGCTCTTATGTTTTCTTCAGTCTCTCCTATCGGGGGGCACACAGTTCTGAAGAATTCGGCTCCTGTGTCCTTTGGCAGAATTCCCCTGTCAGGTACAATATCATCTCCTGCGATTGGTGCTACATCAAACACCTTGATATTGTGAGGAGGCAGTTTTGGAGGGGGTGGAGGCCCTGAGTTCTTCTTCTTCCCTTTTGATTGAACTGCTACGGGCTTTTTCTTCGACTTGCCAGTTCTTTCTTTAAACTGAACTGACCTAGTTGGAATCTCTTCTTCGGGTGAATTAATAGATGATCCACAAGGAACTTGGCGCAGTGGCTTAGCTTTAATTGTGCTTCCCAACATTTGGCTTATTGGGAGATTGTCATCTGAATCGGAGTCTTCTTGCAGCTGAGTGTTCATGAGTGATTCCAAGCTGGTTAAGGAAGCTGATCATTCGCTGATTTACAAATTCAGTTCCATTTTCGGAGCGAATTCTTTGAACTGGTCTTTCCTTTTCAGTTTGTAGCCTTCTGATCAGCGCCGTTATCTTGTCATAAGTTTTATCTTTGCTCCTCAAGAATTCCACCCATGTATATCTTGAGAAATCATCAACTACTACCAGAGTGAATCTTTTTCCTTTTGGGGTTTGTGGTCTAACTGGACCAAACAAATCCATATGAAAGAAAGCAAGCTTCTGAGTAGTCAGTTGACCAGTCAACAATGTACATGTTGCCTCTTCTTATGCCAGTAAGAAGAATTACTCCAGTTGACTTGTCTTTTATGCTGCAGGAGTCTTTAGTGAAGTCAACTGAGTAGCCACTGTCGCACAGCTGACTGATGCTGAGTAGTTTGTGTTTTAGTCTATCCACGTGGGAGACTCTATTTACCACAACTTTTCCTTTGACCACGAACCCTTCTCCAATGGTTCGACTTTTGGAGTTGTCTCCAAATGTGACAAGTGGACCTTTGACTTTTTCATAACCGTCGAGATCTTCTCTATCTCCGGTCATGTACTTGGAGCACCCACTATCTAGATACCAAATGTCTTTGGCTTTCTTCATAGATAGGATGCTCTTGTCCTGCAAAAACAAGGATTAGCATTTAGGGACCCGTTTCATATCGGGTCCTTGTTGATACATCAAGTTCTTTGGAATCCAAACTTGCCAAACTTTTGGCTTCTTATCATTCAGAGATCCAACTGACTTGGATCTTCTGATCAGTTTAGATTTTCTCTCACCTCTTCTATTCTGATTTGAATCAGTTGAGTGATACCTGCGTTGAGAGTTAGTTGGATAAAACAATTCAACTAAAATGCTTTGGTCTTGAGATCTTTGAGTTCTGTGATCAGACCAGTGCTTTGTATGTTTCCAGTTTATTGGATTGAATCTTTTTGGCTCATTTCTGGATTCCAGGTACTCATTATAGTGATGGTAGGGTTCAAACGAGTTTCTTTGATCTCTCCTATAGGTGTTCTGATTGAACTTCTTGGTAGGATAGGCTTGAGATCCAAACTGATTTTTCTTTCTAAAGAGGGCTGATCTATCAGTTTGCCTTGTCGAGATTCTATGTTGAGCTGGTGGCCTTTGTTGAACTGGAGGCTTTGAACGAGTGGATTGACTTGAGTGAACTGATGGTCTTGGCTGGAAATTGGGATTCAGTTGACCTGGTGTTTTTGTTTTGTAGAACTGACCAAATTGTCTAGGCTGAGTTTGGGGAGTTTTCAATATTCATTTTCCTTTAGTTGACTCAGCTAGCTGATCATGAGATCTAGTGAACCCTTTTAGGATTCCCTTATCACTGGGTTGGGCAACTGCTTTTCCCTTTTCTAGGGCAGTGAACTTGCTATATCCTAGCCCTGAGCTGCTAGTTCCAGTTCTTTGATGATTTAATATCTCATCTAAAGTTTGAGATCCCTTTTTGAACTTCAGAGTTACTTTTTCTTTTTCATGGATCTCTTGCTTAAGTTTTTGATTTTCAGTCTCTAGATCAGCAGTTCTCAATTTCAATTTCTCAAATTCTATAAACTGAGACTCAAGATAATTCAATCATTCATGATCAATGCTCAGTTTCCTAACCTTATTTCTTAGTTCATTGGTTTCATCTTTCAGTTCAACATGCAGGCAGGATATTGAAGCTAATTGGTCTTCTAGTATCATAAGTTTCATATCAAGTTCATTACTAGAGACAGTTGCTTCATGTATATGATAGAAAGAGGTTTGAGAATCAGCTGTACTAACCTCTTCATCATTGTCAGCTATGAGGCAGAATAGCGCTTCATCGTCTGAGCTATAGCCGTCAGAATTAATTCCAGATGGATAGTCTGAATCGTCTAGCACGGCATTTTCATAATTTGCAACCATTGCTTTCCTTTTGAAGAAGCTTCTCCTCACCTTGGCCTTTTTGTCTTCAGGGAGTTCTGGACATTCAAATCTGTAATGTCCTTATTTGTGGCAGTGAAAGCATTCTCCAAGATTTCGGTTGCCACCCCTGAATTGTTCAGCTGATCGTTCAGCTGGTTGATGAGTTCTCTCATCTTTTGGGATTTCATCAGTTTGAGGTGGAACTGATTGTTTATCCCGAACTCTCTTCAACTTTTCTAGCAACCTGGTAACTGATTGGATTTTATCATTGATGTCATCAGTTAGATTTTCCTTCTTTTCTGTTGCTTCTCTTTTTCGTTCAGTTGAAGATCTGCCTTGATGTTCTTTGGCTGGTGAGCTCCTAGGTCGAAAGTTGTTCCTTCCTCGAGTGTCTCTAAACCGATTCCTTTCACCGTAGAAAGCTGCATCTTGAGCTGACGATGTAAATGCCTCTTTTTTTCGGTTTAGACTGTACTCATGAGCTTTGAGAGAGCTAAATAGTTCCCTACGAGTGATGCTATTTAGATTTCTTGATTCCTTTGTAGCTATCACTTTCATATCCCATTCTTCAGTAAGATTATCCAATATCTTGGAATTCATCTTAGAATTGGGATAACTTCTCCCGAGGTTGTTCATCTCACTGATGATGCCCAGAAATCTGGTTTCAAGGCTTGAGATGGACTCCTCTGGCTGCATTTTGAAGGATTCATATCTGTCGACTGCTAGTCGGAGCTTGTTTCCTTTGATGGCTTTGGACTCTTTGCATAGATCTGCTAGTAGGTCCCATATCTCCTTGGCAGTTGTGCAGTTCTTTATGTTCTTCATTCTGTCTTCATCTAGAGTTTGGAATAATGCGGCTTGAGCAACGAACTCTAGATTTTTTAGCTTCTTTTCTTCGCTGGTGAGAAGATTAGTTGGCTTTGGAATCCTTGCCGGTTGATTGATATCAACTATGTGAGCATCATTGTCCATCATGATGATGATTGGACCATCTTCGATGACTTCCTACATATTCTCATGAATTGAGCAGAGATGAGCCTTCATTCTCCTGCTCCAGTTATCATAATTCTCAACTGAAAACAAAGGTAGCTTATGGTTTCCCATAGCTGAAATGTTAGCACAGATAAGTAGATCTAATTCAGTTGATCTGCAGAAACGTCTGATCCTTAGAATCAACTGCTCTGATATCACTTGTTGGTCCCAGGTGAGTCGATATCAGTTTAGAGAGGGGGTGAATAAACTGATTAAAACTTTTTACTTCAATTACGGAATAACAGGGCCCTTTGACTCACTTAGTGAAACTTATCTATGCACAAACTTATTGAATAGTCAAGACAATTTGAGTGCAGCTTGTGTGATATTGTGTGCAGTTCAAAGATATGCAATAATCAAAATAGTACAACACACAAGCAATTTATAGAGGTTCGAAGTCTCAAACTTCTACGTCCTCTCTTTCTTCCGCAGAAGGGCAACTTCACTATATAACTTGAGTTTCTTTACAAATTATACTATGAAGGATAGTTGGCTGAACCTGGTAACTGCTCGCTACCTCAGCGGGTCGATGGCTCACACTTGAAGTCCCTAACTGCTCGCTAGGAAGGTAGGTGCTATTGTCGTCTTTACAAGGTTTTAGATCTCTTTCAATCTTCAAGAGGTTAGTCTTGAACAGATGGTATCAACTGATGTGCTCCTTCAATTGAGCTGTGTAGTTGATCGTTGTATAGCTGAAACTGAGAAGGCTGCCCTGGCTGGATTGTCAACAGCTGACTGATTATCTTGACTCTGTGAATTTCTTCTTCTCAGTTGGACTCTCGCAGTTTCTATCAAATGCTGAACTTGAGCTTAAGTGGGAGGGAGAAAGAAAAGCTCTTGCTTGTATATGCGAAAGTTGTGAGGGCGAAGGATTCTTTTCGGCTCTCTTGGTTAGTTTTTTAAACTCTGATTCACTCGTTTTTTATAGAGGAGTGATTTTATGACCGTTGAGTTCCATTGTCCATTGATCGGTGGCTCTGTTGGCTCATTAATGGAAGATGGTCTTTAATAATCGCTTGAAGCTTTTGGTTCAAGTAGCCGTTACTCTGCCAATCGATCTTCATTGGATATTTAATTCCAGGATCTTTGTTGAAGCATTTGCTTCAAGATTCTGCGGTTTGAGCAATAAACTCCAGGGTTCCCTGGCTTCAGCTTTCTTGGCAGTTTTGTATTCCAGTTGGCAGTTCTGGTCTTGTCAGCTCAGTTTTGTTATTGCTCTAGTTGGCAGTTCTGAGCTTCACACCTGAGTATGACTATTACTCCAGTTGGCAGTTTTGAGCTCGTCAGTTGAGCTTGTCAGTTGAGTTTGGCTATTGTTCCAGTTGGCAGTTCTGATCTCGTCAGCTGAGCTTGTCTGCTGAGTTTGGCTATTGCTCCAGTTGGCAGTTCTGAGCTTGTTTCTCCAGTTCGACTGATCTCAAGTTCTTGGCTATCTTGTCAGCTTCACTGATTTCGCTTGAGCTTTATTGTTAGCTTGACTAATCAGAAGCTGGCTGTCTACAGTTCTGGTCTTCAGTTGATCTGTCTTGTTTACTTCAGTTTGGCCATCAGTTGGATACTTCCAATCTCTTGCTTGAACTAATGTTTTATCAGTTTCTTCAGTCTTTAGTCAACTCTTTTCTCCCTCAGCTCAGCTGACTTAGTTGTCAGTTTGATTCAACTGATTCGACTTCTTGAATTCTCAGTTCAGTTGACTTTTGACTGGATGACATATCCTTCAGCTTGCAGACCATACTCTTGATTGGTTGACTTTGAATTTGCTTGAGTTCTTTTTTGATGATGCGCTGGATTGATCAGCTCCGATCTACAACTTGAATTTTAGTCAGTTTTTCATAAATAATTTTGACATCTCATCAAAATCTGATATAGGGGTTCCTTGATAGTTTTTCCTAACAATCCGCTGTGTCGTACAATAATGGGATGTCTAACCATCTGCAATTTATAAACAATGCTACATGAGATCACGATTTAACTCTAAACCCTATTAAACCCTAAACCCTAAACCCTGTAAAACCCTAAACCCTAAAATCCTAACCCCTAAAACCTAAAACCTATTAAACCCTAAAACCTAAACCTAGAATCCTAGGTGAAAATAAGAAAATTTGTCTAAGTGTAACATCTAGGATTATACTAACTAGAGCAATTACTAAAGCGATTAAATAAAATTGAACTAAAAACTTGAATAAAATAATAGAAGTTCAAATAGCATGAACTAAAAACATGAATAAAATAATAGAAGTTCAAATAGCATCGATTAAATTTAAAAAGAGGCCACGATTAATAGTTCAAATAGCATCGATTAACTCTATTAATTATATGCCTCGATTAAGTTAAAATAGCATCGATTAATTATATTAATTTCATGCCTCGATTAAGTTAAAATAGCATCAATTAATTATATTAATCCCATCTATCGATTAAGTTAAAATAGCATCGTTTGATTATATTAATTCAAATAGTCATGATTAAGTTAAATAATTATCCTCGAGTAAATAGTCATCCATTAATTATAATAATTTAAAATAGCCACAATTAAGTTAAAAATTAGCATGGATTATCATCGATTAATAGCATCGATTAATAGTTCAAATAGCCACCATTATTTCTAAAACAAGCCTCGATTAATTTTAAGGAACCTCGATTAAATTTAAAATAGCCCCGATTAATTCTAATAGCCTCGATTAATTCTAAAAAATGCATCGATTAACTCTAATAGCCTCGATTACTTTTACAATGAGCATCGATTAATTTAAAGGAGCATCTATAAATTTAAACTAAGCCTCGATTAATTTAAATTATTCCTCCATTATATTTAAATTAACCTCGATTAATTATAATAGCCTCGATTAATTCTAAAAAATATCCTAGATTACTTCTAAAAAATGCCTCGATTATATTTAAAATAGTCTCGATTAATTCTAAAAAAAGCCTCCATTAATTCTAAAATAGCCTCGATTAATTCTAATAGCCACGATAATAGTCTACGACATGCAAATCATTAATATATTAAAGATTAAATGGCACGACATGCAAATCTCTCTCTCGCCTATTTTCAAATTAAATCTAAAAACACATGCAATATATAATTAAAATAATAAATATTTACAAAATAAGTTCAAAAAAATGGAGAGTACAAAACGTACCTTTGAAAATTGGTGAAAATTTTTGTGCACTGTTTTTTCCTTCAGAAAATCTTTCGCATGCCTTGCTCCAAAAAATTTCTCCAACTTTTACTCTTTTTGGTCGATTTGTATTGTAGTGTGAATAAGCTTGTATTGTAGTGCCAATAAGCTCGACTGTTGTGTCTATTTATTCAAAAATTTAACATACCTCCTTACAAAATATTAAAAACATGTATTAAATTCGGTCAACAATTTCCTACCTTTCCCTTCTTTTCATTTAATGAAGCCAGTAACTTTTCCTTCTTTTTATTTAATGAAACTCAGTAACTACCTCATTTACAAAAGAAATAAATGCATTCATTTGAAAACTCACGATTAATTGTAGGGAACATTGCTTCGATTAAGTTATATGAAGGCCTCGATTAAATTGCATGATCCACGATTAATGACATTAATTGAGGATAGTTAGATATTAATCGTGGATAGTTAGATATTAATCTCTTAAAATTAATCTAGGTATTTTTTAAAATCGAGGCAATTTTGTAAATTAATCGAAATATTTCAAAAAATAATCGAGGTAATTTTATAAATTAATCGAAGCATTTCAAAAAATAATCGAGGCTCATTAAAATCAATCGAGACAATTTTGTAAATTAATCGAGGCATTTCAATCGAGACAATTTTAAAAAAATAATCGAGGCTCAACATATATATCAATCGAGGCTTGTAATTTCAATCGAAATAATTTTGAATCGAGGCTTGTAATTTCAATCGAGGCAATTTTGAATCGAGGCTTGTAATATCAATCGAGACTTGTAATTTCAATCGAGGTAATTTTCAAAAACTAATTGAGGCTAAAAATTAATCGAGGCTTGTTCAAATATAATCGAGGCATTTAGAATTAGGGTTTTGGTTTTAGGGTTGTGCATTGTTTGATAATGACCTGACAAAAGTACACTGAGCCAATGATTGGGTGTGGGGACCAAGTTTATTATAGTACAAATTGCCTAACAAACTACCTATTTTTAAAAGTTGTTGTTTTTTCCTAATTACTATTTACTTTTGTTTACTTTTACCTATTTTGACAAATGTTATTATGGTTTTAAGAAAAAGCTTGAAGTACAATTCTAAAAAAAAATTACTTGCCAAAATTAATGATTCATGAATGTTATTACAATATTATTAAAATATTTTTAAATTAATTTATAAGTTTATGAATGTTTGTTTTATTAAAAATTAGGAGAAAGAAGGTAAGAAAAGAAATAGAATGACGTCATTAACTCTTGAAAACAATAAGAAAAAAAATATATTGCGTTAACAATACAATATTTTTCATAGTACGAACATAAAATGAACTAATTATAAATCAATATGTTGATAATCATCCCCATACCTCTTTATTCCCGTGCAAGTAAACCCAAAAGTTCAACATTTTGCCCCTCCAGAAAAAAATTTCTGGATCCGTCACTGCTTCCATCCGCCCATGAGTGCATCTTATACCGAAACAAATAAGCAGCATATGAAAAAGAGTTCCATGGGTCTCGATTATCAACTAGGAAACATACTTAGTTGTTTATAATATGCAATTGGTCATCATATTTGAGTAACATGTTGCACAAGAAGTCGAGATTCGAGAACAACGTACACATAGATGACCTTCTCATAATCCTCAATCTGATGACCAACCGCGTAGCTTTTAAATGCGAATCATTAATTATTTGCAACTCTAGCGGTAACCTAGCTAATGCAAAAGCACGTAATGTCACCTAAACTTAGGCACAAAATCACTAATGTTCATGGAAACTTAGATCTTTATTTGTGATTATTTCAGTAGTCTTTTCTATTTTTTGAAAATGCCAAAAATAGTATTTTTTATTTTTACACCACGCAGTAGTAATGTTGGTCCAAAACTATACTACAATTAGGTCGGTTTCTCAACGATTATGAATCCAACATGACAAAAATTATTTAGCTGGTCTCTTACGTTAAACGAATCAAATATTATTCAAAATCGTCTCACCCGTATTTTTCACCTAGGCATTTGATCTCCACGCACCTGAGCATACCCACTTTATATATATATATATATATATTTGTTGTTTTCCTTTTTTCTTTTTTATTTTATTTTATTTTAAAAATCGTTATTTTGTATCGAGCATGTGCGAAACGCCGGATTAAAAAAATAAAATAATTTAATTTAATTTTAATGTTCACTAATTCCACTTTATGGTATGTATTTATTTAAAAAAAAATAATTATCGAGTGCAGTGCATGAGCCTACGCATTAGCGTCAGGAAAATGCACTGCACGAGACATCGAGTAAAAAAAAATTTAAATTAATGCAATTTAATTTAATGTGTGATTCACTAATTCAGTTTTAGAATATATATTTAAAGCGAAAATTTATTTTAGCGTTTAGTATTATAGAAAATTTATTTTAGCCACAAACTTAATAAAACCTTATTTTAGCCCGTTGATACTAGAAATGGCAACAATACTCTTAATGAAAATAGAAAAGCAAAAGAAAAAAATAGAAAAAAGTGGCCATCTTCTACCTAAAGTCTTCATCTCCTTTTGCAGCAGCGCCGATGTTGGCACATAACAGTCCCTTACATGCCATTCCTCTCCGTTCTCTCCTTTCCTGCTGTCAGAGATTTCATCTACGGGTCGCCGGAAAGCTAATGCTGCTGGTGCACGACTGAGCACCGTCGGACAGCTGTTGTGCTTCATCCCACACCAACATCACCGACCAGCATAAGGAAAGTGAGTTTCTTACTGACGAACAGTATTACAGTGTTTCTGGAGTACATAATCTGAAGAGTACAAAGAAACAAAAATGAATAGAAAAAAATACAGGAAACTGAATTGAACCAAATTAAACAAACTGGAATCTGCAGATTTCCGGCGAGCCGAGTGGTGCGTCGTTTTACCCCAAAAATAAATACCCCGATAGCAGTCGGTATGCCCTTACTGCACAGTACAGTGATGAGCGAGATCGTCTCCCAAAGGACCGACGAGAATTACTCTATACTCCCAATCTGTATAACCAAACTTCCAAAGGGGTTTTTGTGATTATAATAAAAACAAACGAAATTAACAAATAAATATAAAATAAACGCACGAGTGAATAAAGTGAACGGACTTAAAATATGAAAAGAAGTATTCCGGATTCCAATTAACTCCACCCTAGCTTACCTAAACCGATCATTGACGCAAAGATAAATTCAATCAACACATACAAATCAGTTATAGCTACCGAAGACGCTTACTGACGCAGCCTAATTCCTCCGTAGTTTCTCGATAATCAGGAAGACGCTTCATCAATTATTTTCCTAATCGACTGACAACCGTAAGAGACGCTCTATAGGTTTAATGAGCCGACAACCTTAAAGTCTAGAGGAACCCGATTCATAATTAACAGACTCTGACGCAGGACCGTTAAATTAAGATTGCTATTCTCCCTGGTTCTGAAGAACCGTTTCGCCACTAATTAAATTTAAACCACAATTATGGATGACCGGTTTAATTGACTACTAATTAATTTCGACTCACTAAATATTTGCAACTATCTAGCAATATCGAAACAATTAACGACTCGAAATACAAAGAATAACAAATGCATGCAATTAATCAAATGATAAAAGAACAATTAGATCTCACAGTTTAGCTAAGCCAGGACTTCGTTAATGGTC
This sequence comes from Perilla frutescens, assembly GCA_026008535.1. NCBI lineage: Eukaryota > Viridiplantae > Streptophyta > Magnoliopsida > Lamiales > Lamiaceae > Perilla > Perilla frutescens. The sequence continues at coordinate 63,317,612 of BRKX01000003.1, read as the reverse complement.
ACCGGAATAAGATGAACTTAGCTTGAAAGCATATTATAATTGAATTGCAAGAATATTGGAGAAACGAGCACTATGAAATATCGAAGAAGATGAACTAAAAATCTGCTCCAGAGAAAAACGTCTTTCTGGTTCTGTTCTTGCGTGAATAATAATCTGGAGTCTCAAACTAAAGATAAAACATAATCTATATAATATCCTTAATTAAGTAGTATTAAACAAGAAAATAGAATCCTAATCTATTCCAACAAGGTAATTAACAAAAGATGGACTCTTGAGGTGGTTGGAACTCTGAATCCCGCGTCCAGACCTTGGGCTTTAGTAAATCCCGTGCTCCAGCCCAAATTCGCACGCTCAGGCCCAATCTCTGAGTTATCTGCCCATATTATCCTGCCGTATGCCCATACGACATGGCTTTCCGAACTTTCTAGCTCCAGCTTCCTTTGCACCGCTTGTTTTCTCATCAAAAGCATGTTACTTCCTCTAACTTTGTGTCAACTACCTGCAAAACTCTCAAGACATAACATTCTTCCAAAATGGCATCATTATACGGCAATCAACACAATAAAACTATACAAAAATGGCCTAAAATATTAAGTAGAATTGGCCCGATCACCGAGTCGAGGGGACCTCTCTCCGTAAGACAAATACGCCCAGCTAGTGCTCACAGTTTGGCGTGTTGTCTCTCAAAGATAAAATGACTTTCATCCTTTCGGTAGTAGCACCATAATTTTGGCAAGGCTCCAGTGAACTCGACAATGTCAGAACTGGGAAACAGACACTGTAGATCCAAAAATGTGCAATTATCAATTTAGTCCGTAGCAGCTGCCTATCTGTGAAACAAAAACAAGAATAACACCGTAAGAGCCAAATACCATTGGGGGGTGAATATCGTTGGGCCTTCGATGCTCAAGTAAGGAAAAGAATGAAAGTAGAAATCGATAAAACACGGAATAAATGAGTAGAACATGGGAACTTTGCCGTGCGGTTCGATCGTCAGTGAGAGATCGAACTGAAGGGAGTACGATGTTCAGTAAGTTCTAGGTTATAGGGAAAGAAACTCTTAGGTACGTATGTGTAGTCGCCAAATGAGGATGATGACCTCATTTTATAGATGGATGTAGCTTCTAGGGTTCACGTGGATTGCGGAGGCGGTTGAAGAACGTGTCGACTCCTCTGAACCCGTCAATCCTTCCGGATAAAGTGAAATTGCAATGTTAATGCAAATTTTAAATTGAATTGTTATCTATTGGAAAACCAGTTGAACGACGACGTTCAACCCCCTTAGGCCAACATAATGGGTTGACGAAAAATGTCCACTACAGACACGAATAAAGAACGACTACTTAGATATGAGAGTGAATGAATGTGCAAACTTTCTACATGTCGGAATGTCCTATTTATAGGCACCATTCCACCTTGGGGACAACTAGGATTTGGGGCATTCAATCCCAGGTGGTGTAACCTCCAGGGTTACAACTTTGCCATCAATCCCTTCAGGAGTTATAACCTCCAGCTCCTACAGATTCCAACAGGTGTCTTGGTGCCTCAGCGGATTCTGACACATGTCTAGGGGCAGCTGCAGATCCTTGACTCCCTCAAGAGTTACATGCTCCACATTCAAACATGACCGGATAAAAAAATAAGTAAATAAATTCACTTTGATTGTAAGATTCACCAATTTCATTTTATAGTATATATATTCGGGGGAACCTACAAAAAATTGAAGAAATAAAATAGGTCTAGCAGTGCTAGGCGTGTTGTGCACACTCCTGATCTAGGCCATTTTTTTTAATTGAGATATTGTGAGGGCTATTGCAACTTATTTGCAAGGGAGAGTTTCTCTATATACCTATTTGGTTTGTGTGAGTCGATCTCTTATTTTATTTTATTATTATATATTGTGATATACAAAAATTACGTAAAATGAATAGTTTATATTCACCATACACTCTCATATTTCTTCCGCGTACATATCTTCCCCTCTACAATCTACATGAAACTATCTCTTCAGACCTTCAAGCATGCAATGGAAAACTCTGAGAATACTTTTACATAATTAATAAAAGTTGATATTTTGATTTAGGGCAAACTATACATCTCTTATGACCTAAATTATTTTAGTTGTTTCAAATCTATTACTTTTATCAATTAAATACCTTAACTATTTAAGTTTGATGTGCAATTAATTTACCTAGTCTAACGTGTAAAAGATCCCACCAAATCTTATGTTATTCTATTGTTAATTTATACTATCAAATCGTAAGTTTTTCTTCTTTTTATTTTCTTCAATTTCATAATTTTCAATTTTTAATTAATAATTGATTATTATATTGCATAATTATAATTTATAATATATATATATATATATATTTGTAATAAATCTTGACTAGGGTTATTTATGTTATAACTAATTCTTTTTATAATAACTATTATTAAACTTATAATTTAATTATGAAACATGAAATGTAACACATAATGTGTAACATAAGATCCAAACTAGTTAAGAGTATATACTTAGGGCAAATGAAATCATCTTTTGCACATTTTGTGTTGCATTCCCTATTGCACACTCAATTTTTTTAAGGTTTTTTTAGCTTTTTACTTGAATTTCAATTTCTTATACTCTACTTTAATTTTACACTTGTTATTTAGGGTTCATCCAACTCAATTAGGATTTATTATAAGGCTTTAGTAATTAAATTTTAAAATAATGAATGAATAACTAAAAATTAAATATTAAAAATTATTAAATTAATTTATAGTCATTTGTGACGTGACATCATTTTATGTATTATGTTTATGTAAATGAGTTTCTATTGAAATTATTTATTTGTTGAGACAATTTATAAATTAAATTAAATGATCAGATAACTTATAAATTTAATTTAATTTATTAGATAATTCATTAAATAATGGTTTTAAGTAATAAAATAGTTCATGACATGGGTTTTTCAACACCAATTTAGTGCAGCTCAATTTGGGATAAAGTTGAAATGAAAATTTTCATTAGATTGGTATTTTGGTGCTAGAGAGTTGGCCTTAGGCCTGCTTTCAAAATTAATGGGACCGCAATTTCTTTCTTGTTGATATAAGGCATGTCCCATCGGTGGTACGACGTTCTACTTTTTATTATCTCTCTCTCTCTCTCTTTGTTTTTTTTAATTGAGAAATGTTGAGACAAACATTTCTCTTTTATATAATGATCTCTATCACTTCGTTGTCTCTAATTATTATATCTAATTAATTAGGACGTATAGCGAAAACGGATGAAATCAGCTGCTACACTTTGTAGAACATTTGGTGTTACACAATTAAATTTATGAATTTTTCTTCGAATTTTTAGTTCAATTTCAATTTATTAATGAAAACAGTATATGTTGCTCTTTGTTTCAATTTTAATGAAATCGACCCTAGCAGGTCTCGACCCTTGGAAGTGCTCGAATTGGGAACATATCGACCCTTAGGAGTTGATTAGAAGGGTCAACCCTAGAAATAGTTAACCATAGGGTCGATATCTTAATTGGCACTAGAAGCAACCGACACTTGGGTCGACTAATAATCGACCCTAAGGTCGACCTCTCTCTCTTTTTTAACTTAGTCGTGTCTATTTAGGTCTTCTCGCTGTAATGGGCCAGACGAGGTTCATAAGGAATGAAGTCCATCTCGTGCGTCACTGCTCAGAACCGTTAGATACATTTGGTCTGCCTATTTTTGACGGCTGAGATTCAGGTAGCTAACTTCTTACGCAAGATATCTATCAGATAGATGCTACATGCGATGTACGTCAAATTCAGTTGGTAATAATTTATTTGTCAGTGTCGCAACTATAGCCAAGATCAATGCTAGTGACACCATAACTGGGTAGTGATCGAGAATCTTTCCTAGTAAGTTATAGTTCTTTTTACCTTTCCAATTTTGATTAGCGTGAGTTTATCTATTTTTTGCATTGTGAATCTGAGGATAAATGGAAAAAGTCAATCTTCAAAATAAAAAATAAGATGATGGATATTGTAGCGCGATATGGAGATGTCTAAGACTGGGGACCCTGTATTAGAAGCCTCGATCGAACTTGGGGTCGATGCCTGAAAAACAGTAATTCGTGCTTGTATGATTTTTAGTTAACTTCTTAAAAACTGTTCTATAATATGTGTGGAACAGATACAAGAACATAAAAGAATAAAGTGGTAAAAACGCACGAGATGGTAACCCAGTTCAGTTCAACCAACCTACTCTGGGGGGATTGCTCCCAAACTTGAAGTTTCGACTGTTACTCCTTCGAAGAGGGTATTAAGGATCTTACACATACAAGCCTCCCACCTTATGTCGCCCGTTCTTCTCCTCGAACTCTTTCGCTAGCCGAAAGTTGTAAGATCCCCTCACAACCGTGACACTAGACTCCCTCTAGTTACCCACGACTTCAACTTACAATCTCTCCCGAGATTGCGTACAAAACGGAATAAAAATCCCCTCACGTGTTTCACTCGTAAACACTGAAAACTAGTCTATCACGTTGAACTATTTAAGGAACAATTACTAGTTACAAATGACCACAAACTGATTCTAACACTAGAATCTAAACAAAATATAAGTGGTACCGATTGTTGCACAAATCGGCCTTCATAAATAGTCTTCACTTCAGCTTGGCGTCGATCACTTTCTTTCGCTAACTAGGTAAGTGAATTGTGGTTTGTGGCCTTCCAAACGTGTGTAGATACTTCCCAAGTGTAGGAGGGTTAATTCAGCACCGGATCTACACCATAAGGCAGTTAAACGAATTAATCTTGACCTTCCAAACAAGTTCGGCACAAGATCTTTCCAACAAGAAAACTGCCATAAATAGAGTGTCCCTGGTTCTGTCTGGGATATAGTCTGGAACAGTTCACCAACTGTTCTTCTTTTCTTGCACAGCAGAAAACAAAACTTCGTGGGACATACCCAGACACACATTGTCGAACATATCTCGTCAATTCAACAACACAAATACTTAGTGCATGACGATGACACTAACAATCTCCTCCTTTGGCATTTATGGTCGACAATTATCATCACGATCTGCACAACACTCGAATAAACTTCGCAGATCAAAAATATATCAAAAAGAGTGATTTATTCAAAAACTGTCAGAGACAGTTACAAGCACACTCCCCCTGAATCCGAATTGGGAGTGCCTTCAACACGATCAGAGCATTGTTTCGCAGTGTAGAACTGCATTGTCAGTCCATCAAAAATATAGTACAGACCAACAAAAAATAAATGGGGTAAACAACATCCCCAATAAAATGTTTGTTCAGAAGCCATCAAACATTAAAAAAATGAGCACACGCTCAACATAGCAGCAGTAAAAAGACCATCCTTCATCTAACCATGGTCTTCGTTCACCAATATTCTTCTCCACCTTAATTGTTGCCAGAAACGGCAAACACTAAACGTCAGGCCGGGGAGGCATCAGCATCATTAGCATCATCAACAACAGCATCAGCCGGCTTATCAGGAGCTGGGACAGAGGAAGCACTTGGCACATCAAGCGGCGAGGCAAGTCCAAGGGCTCGGGCTCGGCGATCAATCAGCAAGGCCTCCAACTCCTACTTCCTAGTTTTGAAAGTCCGAATGGACTTGCTCAGGAACACCACTTCATACTCCAGAGACTTGATATGCCTGTCAAAGAAAACAGAGGTGACAGAAAAAGAAGCAGCAGATCTGTCTGGGACAGATGTGGGCACAGGTCTTGAACTTTCATCAGCATCGCGGGCAGGAACATTCGGAGCATGCTGGGATGAAAATAGCTTGTGGCTGATTGTCAGAGGCTGCGCAACATGCGCATACACATCATTGGCAGAGACAACATCATGTTGGGCCATAATGATGCTAAAGATGAGGCCAGGATAACCAACAGGCTGCTGGGCACGAGAGGATTCAGCATGAGCAAACACATGCTCAAAGATGATCAGACCAAGGTTGAACTCTCCACGAGTGCCTACTTTAAATAGCAACAGAGCCATAGGCTTTCCCGCAGTGGAATCATGCGTACTGGGCAACCAATTCCGAATAGCAACCTTGTGCAGTATTGAATACTTCACACTCAAGTCCGAGCTAACAAAGCATGCCCAAAGGGCCAAACACACCTACTTCCCCAGTTAATTCCGACACAACTTCATTCATATCAAACACCGGCGCAGGGGCAACAACATTCTCACAGCCCAAAAACTCATTAATCACCATAGGAGAGAAGACAATCCAATTACCACACACAAAAACAGAAAAAACATGCTCATAGGAAGCATCACGCATGCGCTTTGACAAGTTGGCATAAAACTCATGTACAATAGTAGGAATAAAAGGTGGAGCAGAATAAGAAGACTTCTCTAACCGGAGATCATGCAACAGAGAATCAACACCTGTTCCCTCTATATCCGATTGAATCAAAGTCCTCTGAATGGGAATCTGATCTGTCTGGAACAGACTCAGGGACATCCTCTGCGACTTCGTCAGAGGGGGAAGAAGCTCTGGCTTGCTTTATCAGCGGGCGATGACGTCCCGATATCAACCCCATCCTCTGCTCCGACACACTCCGTGTAACACGGTGAGCAGGAACAACATCAGGCTTCTTAGCGAAAGCCTTTTTCCTAGAGGGCTTCACCGATTTGAGGGGTTTTGATGAAGACCCCTTCTTAGTAGCAACTTTCTTGGATTTGGGGATTTTTGAAGAAGATACCTTCTTCGCAGCAACCTTAGCCAACACCTCCGATTTCAAATTGGCGATAGGTGTGTCATCTTCATCATCAGACACCGGAGGAGTGACTGGAACATCTCTCAACTCCAAATTGCATTTGGACCCGCGAGTTTTGGATGAGGTAGCTTTGGGAGGTGGGACATAATCATCCTCAAGCACAGGAGAATCTCTATCTGGGAAGGAGATATCTACATCTTCTTCACCTTGACCATGATCAAGGGTTTTATCAGCAGCAGTAGATGACACTTTACCAAGAGGAACTTGAACAATGACAATGGGCGTGTCACTATACATAGGGACAACAGTAGAAAGAGACGGAGCTTGAACAAACTTCAGAGCATCAAGAGATGCAGCAAATTCCTCAATAGTGGTAGGCTCTTCGTCAACAGCAGAGGCGGTGACATTATCTTCAGCAGGGACCAAGAAGACTTCAGTACCTCCAACATTCTCTATAACAGCCGCAATTGATGCATTCAACATTTCCGCAGACACCATGGACGGAGAGGATAGCCCTTCGAAAACTGTAGGAGAGGGTTGAACAGTGAGATCTGTCTCAGACACAGACCTAGGCGGCGAAACAGCAGAAGGTGCCACAGATGTTGACACAGATGTTGAAACAACAGAAGGTGCCACAGATGTTGACACAATTGGTTGAGAAAGCTCCGTAAGCTGTCATCGCAAGTCTTCTGTAGAAATTCTAGGTTTCTTAGCTTGAGAGGGCTTAGAAGAAACAACTTTGTCCGTCATTGTAGTTCGAACAACAAAACACAAGCAAACACCAGAGAGAGAGAACGACTTGGAAATTTTGCTGAGATTCTGTCTCTTTTGAAAAATAAGGTTAAGACCTGAATTAGGAAATTCTAAAAGAAAATTTCCTTTACTCACTTATTCCACACATATCACCCCGCAGCTTGGTGTGGAGAAGTGGAATCGATCGTGGTGTGAAAAACAAGGCACTACTAGCCGTTAAAAAGTAACCATTCCTCCATAGTAAAAATTGTCCAGGATAGATATTGACACAACATTTCACAGACCATATTAACCATGGTCATTTTATACTCTCTATACATACATCACTAATGATGTCTGCTGCAGAATGATGCTTCTGAACACCTTTTGAAAGTTTGAAGCTATCCAGTTTCTCGTTCCTCAACTCAGCCTGATCATTGTGTTCCAAACTGTCTGGAACATAAGCTGGCACATGAATGTTGACATCAATACTTTCCTCATCAATCTGGGCAACAGGTTCTTCCAGATCATTAACAACAATGTTAATTGACTCCATCACCGTTTTGGTCCTCTTGTTGAAAACATGATAGGCCCGACTATTCCTTGAGTACCCGAGAAAAATGCATTCATCTCCTTTGGCATCAAACTTGCCAAGAAGCTCTCGGTCTCTTAACATATAGCAAGTACTTCCAAAGATATGTAAGTACTTTAAATTCGGTTTCTTCCCTTTCCATAGCTCGTAGGGAGTGACTCTTATCTTGGGTCTGAAATACACCCGATTGATAACATGACATGCTGTGTTCATCGCTTCTGCCCATATGTTGTCAAGGACAGATTTTGCCTTCAACATGACTCGGCTCATTTCTTGAAGAGTCTGATATTTCCTCTCAACAACACCATTTTGTTGAGGTGTTTTTGGTGCAGAAAACTCCTGAACAATACTTCTTTCTTCACAAAAACATTTAAAATAAGCATTTTCAAATTCACGACCGTGATCACTTCGAATTCTCATCACAGCTGTTGCTTTCTCCACTTCAAGCTTGATACACAGAGTCTTGAATGTCTCAAAGGTTTCTCCCTTATCTCTAAGGAACTCAACCTATGTGAATCGTGTGAAGTAATCCACATACACAAAAATAAACTTCTTCCGTCCAATACTTTCCGTTTGAATAGGCCCCATCAAATCCATATGCAACAGCTCCAAAGCTTTTGAGGTAGTAATCTTCTTAACAGATTTATATGATGTATGAATCTGTTTCCCCACTTGACACGGTCCACAAATTTTTCCATGATCAATATCAAACTTCGGGACTCCATTCACAGCTTCTGTCTTCATGAGACGTTGCATGTTTCTGTAACTCACATCCATATGTTTGCTTCATCAAGCTAAGTTCTGAAGTAATTACCTTTCATATTGAGAAGGTAACAATTGTCCCTTGATCTATCTCCATCCATCAGCAGCACACATTCTTTGTTCTTTACAAATCATTTGTCTCTAGTAAAATGAACCAAGAGACCTTGATCGTAGAGTTGACTTATGCTAATTAAGTTAGCTTTCAGTTCTTCAAGAAGCAGAACATCCTCCAAGTTGGGCATCCCTTCAATATTTAGATGACCACGACCAAGTACTCTTCCCTTGATACCGTCTCCAAAAGTAACGGATTGATAAGAACAATCCTTTTGGATATTCTTCAGCATACTGGCATCTCCAGTCATGTGTCGCGAGCATCCGGATGTTTGTCCTTGACATCCGGATATTCTTCAGGTTCTGGAACAGATTCATCATGCGTTCCAGATGTTTGTCCTTGACATAAATGATCAAAGAACTTTCCACTAGTGTATCCAAGTCCTGTATGGTCCTGCGGATTTTTTCCCTTAGAAAGGATATCATCGAGCTGAGATGATCCTGAATTCATCATCTTGACGAGCTTCTTTAGATGAAGCAGTTCACCATTCTAGGAGTGAGAATTGTTTCTGGATTGTTGAAGATCATTCTGCAATTCATTGACACGCATGGACAGACTATCTCTCTCTTTAATAAGATCCTCATTCTCTTTCATCAGCCCTTTATTAACTTTAACCACCATGGTCCAGTTCTCATGAAGCTTTTTGTATGCTTCAATGGCAGTCTCTTCAGTGAATTCTTCATCGTCACTGCATTCCGAAACATTGTCATTCTGTCTGTCAAAGACAGAATTAGGCACAGGTTCTTTATAAGAATGTGTCATGAAAGCAATATGATTGCTCACGCATTCTTCATCACTCCCACTATCATCTGGATCATCACTTTCACTAAGAGTGGAACTGTAGGATTTATTTTTCTTCTTTAGAGTGTTCGCACATTCGGCTTGATAATGCCCAAGACCACCACATTCTCTACACTTGACCTCCTTGAATTTTTCTTCACTGGATCTTCATCTTTAGTTCTCCGAGGTTTGGAGAATATGTTCTTGACAGAATTGTTCTGTGAAGACTTCTCATAACGTTTGACAAATTTTGAGAAATTCTTTGTCAGCAAGGCAATTGACTCAGCCAGATCCTGTTTGTCAGAGGCATTACTCGGCACATCAGAACTGGAGCCGGCTTAAAAAGCTATGCTTTTCTTCTGAACTGTCTCTTCATCTATTAGTCCCATCTCAAAAGTCCTCAAGGACCCCATCAGCTCCTGTAACTTCATCTTGCTCACGTCCTTGGCCTCTTCGATTTCCATGACTTTGTATGCAAATCTCTTGGGAAGAGATCGCAGAACTTTCCGCACAAGTTTCTACTCAGAGATGGCATCACCAAGTGCAAAGCTTTCATTAGCTATGTCACAAATTTTGGCGTTGAAATCAACAAGCTTTTTACCTTCATCCATTCAAAGGTTTTCAAATCTGGTAGTAAGAAGCTGCATACGAGATGCACGAACACTGCTTGTTCCTTTGAAAGTAGTTTGAAGGATATCCCATACATCATTTACCTTGTCACATATGGAGATGAGTTTGAACACGTTCATGTCCACTGTAGAGAAGATGACGTTCATGGCTTTAGCATTCAGCCCCATGATCTGATAATCAGCATCGTTAAACTTTTCTTCTCGCTTCTGCACCGCTTTGCCTTTCTCATCCCTCTTGGTAGGAGGCTTCCACCCTTCTGTCATCATCTTCCAGGCACGCTCATTAATTGAGCGAATGAAAGCTGTCATTCGAGCTTTCCAATAGGCATAGTTATTGCTATCAAGGAGCGGAGGTCGCACCGTCAAGGCTCCTTCTTTCATCGAATCAATCTCGGCAAAACAACATAAGAACACGGATTAATACTCCATGATCAAACCTAAATATAGGCAACCCGCTCTGGTGCCAAATGAAAAATAGTAATCCGTGCTTATATGATTTTTAGTTAACTGTTTAAAAACTGTTCTATGATATGTGTGGAACAGATGCAAGAACATAAAAGAATAAAGCAGTAAAAACGCACGAGATGGTAACCCAGTTCAGTTCAACCAACCTACTCTGGTGGGATTGCTCCCAAACTTGAAGTTTCGACTGTTACTCCTTCGAAGAGGGTATTAAGGATCTTACACATACAAGCATCCCGCCTTATGTCACCCGTTCTTCTCCTCGAACTCTTTCGCTAGCCGAAAGTTGTAAAATCCCCTCACAACCGTGACACTAGACTCCCTTTAGCTACCCATGACTTCAACTTACAATCTCTCCCGAGATTGCGTACAAAAAGGAATAAAAATCCCCTCACGTATTTCACTCGTAAACACTCAAAACTAGTCTATCACGTTGAACTGTTTAAGGAACAAATACTAGTTACAAATGACCACAAATTGATTCTAACACTAGAATCTAAATGAAATATAAGTGTTACCGATTGCTGCATAAATCGGCCTTCATAAATAGTCTTCACTTCAGCTTAGCGTTGATCTCTTTCTTCCGTCAACTAGATAAGTGGATTGTGGTTTGTGGCCTTCCAAATGTGTGTAGATACTTCCCAAGTGTATGAGGGTTAATTCAGCACAAGATCTACACCATAAGGCAGTCAAACGAATTAATCTTGACCTTCCAAACAAGTTCGACGCAAGATCTTTCCAACAAGGAAACTACTATAAATAGAGTGTCCCTAGTTCTGTCTGGCACATAATCTGGAACAGTTTACCAACTGTTCTTCTTTTTGTACAACGGAAAACAAAACTTCATGGGACATACCCAGGCACACATTGTCGAACATAATCTGAACGTGTTTGTCATAATGTCAGGCTATCCGTTGCTGGTATAAGGCTATTTTCATTGTTGCTTGATCCCATTGCTCATCAATTGTGACCGGGTTACGTTATATCTCTTGATTATTCTCCTTTTCATTCACCTTTAAAGTCCTCCCATTCCTAACCCATATCTCTGAAGGTAAGACAACTTCAGATCCGTATGTTAGAGAAAAATGTGTTTCTCCTATAGGTGTTCGCGTTGTGGTTCGGTAAGACCATAGCAAGCTGGGGAGATCTCGACCCATTTTTCCCTATGTTTATCTAGATTTTTCTTCAGAGTACTCATTATTATTTTGGTGGAGGCTTCGGCTTAACCATTAGCGGCTAGGTACCTTAGGGTGGAATAGGTTAGCTTGACTCCCCATTTTTTGTAGAAGTTTTGGAACTCAAAGCTGATAAATTGAGGTCCATTGTCGGTGACAATCTCGGCTAGTACTCCAAACCTATAAAAAATATGTTTCCACACAAAACCTCTTATCTCATGGTCCTTGACCTGTGCGAATGCCTCTGCTTCAGTCCACTTTGTAAAATAATCTGTCATGACCAAGAGAAAGACTTTCTGATTGCTGCCCTTGGGTAGTTTTCGTACGATGTCCATACCTCACTTCATGAAAGTCCAGGACGTTATTGAAGGGTCGAGTGATTCTGGGTAAGTATGGTTGGACTGTGTTAGTGCCTTTGTGACACCAATAGTGAAGTTGGAATCAACGGTGTCACTGAACTATGATTGTTTAATAAGAGCTCTACATTGCTCTTATTATAAGTGGTTGATTGTCATTCATCATTATAGCAATTCATAAATTACTTTAGTATTTGGTTTTTCCAAGTATATTTTCACTGTTTTGGACAACGTTCATAACAATGTACATTAACGTGATTTGAACTTCCTCAAGATAGCTCAAAGCAAGGAGTTTGGATTGAGCTGAGAAGAAGACTGTTGTGCATCGTGTCACAACAAAGATTGTTCAACATGCTGTGTACTGCTAGCTAGCTTGAGTGATAGCCTGAAGACATTATGTGAACATACAAAAGATTCTACTGTGCTACTTAATGTGAAGATTCAAGATCAACAATGTACATTGCAAAGTACATGGACATCTGCATTGAAGAGAAGACTCAAAGATTAATAATGTCCATTGTAATGTTCTTGAATATTTACATGAACATCCTTTGTCCATATTATTCTTTCAAAGATCGATGGAGATGTTCAAGGTTTACAACCAAGAGAAGATTCAAAGACCTATCCAAAAACTGCAAGAAGAGTTCAAGACTGAAGTTAAAGGCAAAGTTCGATACTTGAAATAATTCCTAACATAGTTCGAGTTTGATCTCGGTTCTAAACAAGGAAAGTTTCCTTGTTTATTTCTGAATCAAATTAGGACTTCTGTTCCCATGTTTAGGCTATCTTTTCTCATCTATAAATAACCTGGGATATATACATGTTAGATAAGCAGAGAACACACCGAAAAGAAGAACTGCATAGATTATTTTCAAATGCTCTAACTATTTTGAGCCACATAGTTTCGGTTGTGAATTAGACTAGAGATTAATGTTCTAGTCATCGTGTATTGAAACACACTTGTTCATACACTGTAAAAAGGAGTCTCGGGAGAGATTTTCTACGAGAACTAGATAGCTTAGACATCTAGATTGTGAGAGGATCTCACGATTTAATTCAGTGAAAAAGGGTGTACGGGTAGAAAGGGTAGCGAGTGACGAGAGGTTAACTGCGTGTAAAATCCTCAATAAATGTGACACGAGAGTAGTTAATTATTTCCCACGAACTTGACAAGTTTCTCTGACGTAAATCAATTGATCGAACAGGGTTACCAAACCTCTGCGTGTTTTACTTTCTGCAAACAGCATAAACATTCACAATAACATTCTTTAACTTTATTATGAACATATCTATAACGTTCAGTAACTTTTTGCGAACGTTGTCCAGATAGATACTTCTCATACGGGTGTGCAATTTCAGACTGAGTGAACCTCTGACATTTATCACTTTTTCAACATGACCTTTTGAATCGACTCTCATGGTCAGCCAGTAAAAACCTACTGTTTGGGCCCTGTTGGTGAGGCTTTGTGGTTCAAAGTGATTTCCACATTCTCCCTCGTGTGTAATTCTTCAAGTATATATTTTGCTTGATTTGGACCTACACACTTCAGGTAGGGGCCTGAGTACGAACTTCTGTATAAAGACCCACTGATCATGTTGAACTTCGTTGTCTTAGCTCTAATCCTTCTAGCATCTATCTTGTCTTCAGGTAGTTCATTCTCAGTAATATATTTGATGATCGGAGTCATTCAACTGACTTCAACCTCGACTATTTCCACTAATTTGGTTTTTGCTTATTTTTTCCACACTGCTGACCATTGGGCATACATTAAGTGTATGTGCTTCGATGACTGACAGTCAATTACCGATCCTAGGTTGGCTAGTGCATCTGCATTTCAATTTTCTTCCTTCGCCACATGGGTAACTTCTACTTATGTGAATGATTTTGATAGCTCCTTCATCTTGGAAAGGTATGCTGACATTCTAGAATCTTTTGTTTAAAAATCTCCCCCGAACTGACTTACGATAAGTTGTGACCCACTTTGTACTTTGATGCTTGGTATTTGAGAGTAGTTCTTTTTCAGCATGCTCACGCTACTCCGATGAAAATTTTGCAATAAAATTGGCCAGTACCTGTGATTTTATTGCAGTCCAGGATAGATAGGTGATATCATACTCTCCAAGCTCTACTGCTCACTTTGATAATCTGTCGGATAGGTCTGGCTTACCCAACACAGTCTTTAATGGAAAGGTCATCACCACTATGATGGGGTGAGCCTGAAAGTATGGCTTCAACTTTTGTGAGGCTATGACTAGAGCGAGGGCTAATTTTTCAAGTTGAGTGTATCTGGTCTCCGCATCGAGTAGTGATTTGCTGGCGCAGTAGACAGGGTGTTGTCTTTCCTGTTCTTCACGAACTAACACTGCACACAAGGAGTTAGCAGAAACAAATAAATAAATGAAAAACAATTCACCTGAGTTAGGCTTCCAGAGCAGAGACAGGTTTGAGAGGTAAGACTTAAGTTGGTTGAGAGCCTGGTCGCATTCTGGCATCCACTCGAAGTCTTTTCCCTTTCGGAGTGTATTGAAGAAAAGATGCCTCTTATCAGAATATTTTGATATGAAACGGCTAAGTGATGCTAAACGACCTATGAGCTTTTGTACTTCTTTGACGTTGCGTGGTGCCTTTATACTTTCCACTACCCTAATTTGGTTAGGATTGGCTTCGATTCATCTCTTTGTGACGAGGTACCCCAAAAATTTTCCCGATGTTACCCCGAAAGAACATTTAGAGGGGTTGAGCTTCATGTTGTATTTTCTTAACACTTCAAATGATTGTCTTATGTGCCCAATGTGATCTTTGTCTTGTAGTGATTTTATGAGCATTTCGTCTATGTAGACCTCCATCGTCGACCCTATCAACTTTTTGAACATACGGTTAACCAGTCTCTGATATATCACTCATTTATTTTTTAACCCAAATGGCATAACCTTGTAGCAGTAGATACCTCGATTTTTTATGAACGTTGTTCTTTCTTGATTATTCGAATGTAAGAGAATCTGATTGTACCCAAAGAAGGCATCCATGAAGCTCATCATCTCATGTCTCACTGTTGCGTCGACAAGCATGTCGATGTGAGAGAGTGGAAATGGATCCTTTGGGTAGGCATTATTTAAATCGGTGAAGTCGATGCACATTTTGTTCTTTCCATTCTTCTTCTTTACTACCACAACACTACCAAAAAAACGCTCATAGATAACGGATTTTATCCGTTATCTATGTGAAAAAAGCTCTGTTACGTATACTGGTATTATCTATGCTGCGCTCATACATAACGAAATAATATCCGTTATCTATGTTATTAAACATAACGGTTGTAGCAACAAACATAACATCGGATATTACGTTATCTATAACTCACATACATAACGGTTTTTTCCGTTATGAAAGTTTAACTATCTCCGTTATCTATGAACGTTTACATAACGGTTTTTTTTCATACATAACACTCTTCATTGCGTGATCTATTACTGTTATATATAACATTTTTTACCGTTATGAAAATTCATTTTTCTCCGTTATCTATGCACTTTTAAATAACAGTTTCTTTTTCATATATAACACTCTTCATTGTGTGATCTATTACTATTATATATAACGGTTTGTACCGTTATGTATGCCCGCTATAAATTTTTTTATATATTTTCAACAATTAAAATAATTTCAAAATAATAAAAATAACTGAAATTCCATAAATCATCGTATATCTAATTCAAAAAATATGCATACATTCATCTGAATATAGTTAACATTCTACACATATTTATATCATACTAATATCAAAACAAAGATAACATATATATTGCAACTAGCTAGCTAGCCATTTTGATCGGAATAACTTTTTCAGTGATTGAGAGACTGCCATTCAACTCAACTGCTCAACTATCGAAATAACTTTTTCAGTGATTGAGAGACGGCCATTTAACTCAACTACTCAACTATAAACCTGCCACGGTTGGAGAAGTAAGTGGTAACAAACATTTCACATCAAGCAGATACAAAATCATCCCAAAAAACTGAAGAAGTCAATTTGTTGAAAAACGGAGCAATGTAAAAACCTGAGTTTATTATACAGAAGAAAAATCAAGAAACTGAGAAAATACTGTATGCTTGCAATATGTAGAAAAATATATTAAAATGGGCAGTAAATACAACTGACATATGAAAATACAGACAGCAAACTAAATTAAAAATATGTTAGAATCGAATAAATTTGAATAAATTTTGATATAATACTCACTTGAACCTGAACTGCATATGCCTAATCCAACTTCTCTGTGTTCATACTTCACTCACCAACCACACACACACAATCACAATGTATAAATTATATGTGTATATAAATCAAGAATGGGAAAGAAAGAAATAATAAGTGCAATAGCACCGCAAACATGAATTAGAGCAGGGAAAAAATGAAGAAAATTATATCAGGATTAATTTGAAGGCGAAACTGGAATAGTGCCTTAAGAGCATTGTTAGTCAAACTGAATAGAGTTGGTAGGGCTCTGCTTGTACGTGCTGCATATGCAAAGTCAAGTTTGTACGTGCATGATTATGAATGCAACAAAAACTATATTATAACATATTAATAATGAAAGAAATTAAAGATTCCTTGATTCTGGTGATGGATTTTACCTAAAAATAGCTTGGACAATCCTCTTTATGTGGGTGTTTAGATAATGCACATAGAAGATAACCAACTACCTGAAATGATAAGTGGAGAAAAAAGCATTAGTGAAGAAAAAAATAATCTTTTAAGGAGCAAGAGCAGAATGAATGATAGAGAATCACAAACCCAAATAAAATAATGACTTCTCATTTATCTCATCATAATTGAACAAGAGATGTGAAGAAAACATTCAGTCTTCATGGGAGGGTGCATATTCAGATTAAGTATTTAAGATTAAGTATAGTTTACTCAAGAACTTAGTCAAATTTATATATGCTTTGCAGATTAAATTTGTGGGTAAACCAGATGATACATATAAACCCTTTCACCATGAACTCATCAGCTAAAAAAATGATCTAGGCAGCAAAAAATCATGTTAATCATAAAATGGAAATAAATTTGACTAAGTTCTTGAGTAAACTATAGCAATCTAGAATCGTCCACCCTTACATCCCAAAATAAAATGCATAAAAACGTTTTCTCTCGTGTAGCGTTAAGAAACACAAACAATAGGTAGCATGTACAACTTTTGGCTCTGCACCTGCTACAGCCCCCACAGCACCACATAAAACCCCAAAAATAGTGATGCTTGCCTATTAACTAGAGGTAGTGAGTAAGCATCTACGACTATCAAGCAAATGATTGATTTCCTCTAAAAGATCTACACCTGTATATGAACCTCGGTCTGAAGACAACACCTGTCGAATGTCGTAAAACCAGAAGGTCAGGTGAGGAAAATAAAGGTCCAAATTGATTTAGTTGCTCCAAGCAGAGATAGAGATAGATCAATCACGGCTTAAATAATGAAGCTAGTTTACCAAGTACCTGACATTGGATACTTTGACAGAACCTCGGAGAAACGGGCATACATTGATTACTGTTTTTTGTTGTGGTTTCAGTCTCTATTTTTATACACTTTTGGTTGTAGCTCAAACCTTGTTTTCATTGATTCAATGATATTAAGACAGACTTCTGAGAGTAAAATTCGAAAAGTATATGAAATTAATAAATTCACAGCTTTGCTTTACCGTTATTAAAACTAAAAAGAAAGAAAATATATGGATAATGTGGAACAATCATAAATCAGTAGAAAAAAAAATTCAAAAATTAACCGCAGAATTGATGCAAATATAGATTTGAAAACAAAATCATCTAAAGATGTTTAAAGTCACTATTCAAGGTTAGCTGAAAGCAATAGCCAATTCAAGGTTTTATCATGAACTCAACATCTCACACAGTGTACGCTTCGTCAAGTTGGGTTGTTTTGAATTAAATCGGCATTTACACGAAACAAAAGGGAACAACTTGCTTATCTGCCAAAAGCTTAATTATACAATCTGTCACATCTTCCGCAACCAGCATATCAAATCGATTGTTTACTATGAAGTGGTTTCATGATTATCTTATCAAATGGTTAAGCGTATGCAACATTGAGACAATATGTCATTTTCTGCCTCTGCACTAGTCATGCAAACGCATTACTCCTACAGAAGAAGGTAGGAGAAAGGTGATGATAAATTGACAATTGATAGTGAAAGTGAAGCAAGCATGTTCATTCATTCATTAACTTCATGAATGAGTGAAAACACAACTACTGTACATCATATAGGTCATTGAAGTACATATCTATAAGAAATTATTGCAAAAAAAATAATAAGAGAGAGAAGCGATTACAAATCACATATTTTCTCTGAGGCATTCCACTTCCACCTAAAAGAATTTAACAACATATTCAACAAAGCTAGTGAACATTCGAAGCAATCTACCTAATTTCTGAATGCCACGAATTTCAAACAACAATCCAAAAACAAAGAAAAACTAAAAACATCCAATCCCTCCACCAGAAATTGAAGAGAACGTACCGACGGTGAGAGAAGTCGGCGAGATGTGGCATTCCGGAAAAGGAGGAAAAGAGGGCTCTGCCTCTGCTAGATTGTGAAGAAGGTGCGGCAATGGAGGGAAAGAGAGCTCTGCAAGGGAGTGACGTCATTTCTGCAACCCCTTTACAAATTGGGCTGTTTATTTATCTATTTTACAAAAAAATTTCTCTCAATTTCCACCTCCATTTGCATTCTCATTTTATTCAATTCAAATAGAACCAAATACACACCGAGTTCCAGAACACCCAAAAAGAGTTCAAGCAATAGTTTGTTTCAGATCACGCACCAAAAAGAGAAAATCTTCACACAGCCATTCACATCGTTCACAGAAAGAAAAAAAATAAGCAGAAATTTAAGGTTCGTATTTTCCTAATTCACAGTCATTGATCACAAACCCCTAAAATTTACCCTTTCACATCCCAAACAAACAAACAAACAGAGAAGGCTGAGAAGAGAAGAGAATAGCGAAATAGTAGGTCGCCTATCATTACCTGGTTCGCTGAGCTTGGTCTTCTTCGACAGAGAGAATGGCGAAACAAAAATCGACCAGTGCTTACACTCTCCGGCTTGGTTTTTCCACGACAATTGACGACTGACTCAGAGAAGAATGTCGAAATCTGAAGAGTGAACTAGGCCTTCAATATTGGGTTTTAATCATACCTTCGAACAAGACGAATTGAAAAAAATCAGAGAAGCTTTCGAAGATTCCCATGGGGTACAATTCAGATAATTAGGGATTTAGGTTCAAATTTGGGGATCTCTTTTGCCTTAACGTGAAAAAATGAATTTTTATATTTGGTGAGAAATATTGGCGGTAAGATTTTTACTAAATAATATGGTGAGAGGGAAATTTTCAATGCAGGGCAATTTAATTTTGAATTAAAAAAAAATTATAATTAACACATACATAACAGATATTCATAACAGTAAATGTTACCGTTATATAATGTGTTTAAACATAACACAACGCATAATAGTACCAAATGAGCGTTATAATTGTGAACAATATATAACACTCACAGATAACGCAAGACTCGAAAGCGTTATGTATGATCGGAGATAACACTTCTCTGGTAACGGATTTTTGAAATATCCGTTATCTATACCAAAAATGCGCTCATAGATAACGGATTTTTAAAATATCCGTTATGTATGAGGTGTTATGTATGAGAGTTTTTTTGGTAGTGCAATATTAGCTAGCCAATTAGGGTACTGCACCTCCCGAATTGAACCAATATCGATTAGCTTTTGAACTTCTTCATCAATCCCTTGATTTCGTTCTGCTATGAATTTTCTCTGTTTTTTTTTACTGGCGTGTAACACGCGGTCGTTTCACGGTTAGAATAAATCTCAAGAGAGACTTATCCTTGTGCCCACAACAGACATAGCCAGCAATGTGAGTAAAGGGTCGATCCCACGAGGAGCTGCGAATTCTACATTCCAATGTCACTATTTCCAAAATTGAGGGTTGTTGTGGTCTCCGTACTTCGTATGTAAATACTTTAAAGTAAATCTTGTAAAAAATAGAAATAATAAAAACAAAGAAAACAAAGAAACGATTAATAGTAAAGTATTCCGGATTAGCACTTCGGATCAAACTTAACAAACATTTTCCGAATCATGGGCACACAGATTTCTTATGTGAATTAAATCATCCAGTTATAAGCACCTGAATTTCTTTATTTGTGCCCAATATATTCCTTCAGATTAGATTAGAGGTGATTTCTCATCCCCTAAACCCTAACTTGTTACCCAACCCCGATTTCTCATTTGATTGTAAACAACAAGCAGCTTTATGCCCTAGACAGACCCAAATCTATTGTAAACACTGATTTCTCGTGTGCCCACAATATCCCGTGATGTACCCAGTCCCTTTATGATCAACACACAGTTATGATTCATTGACCATGTATAGATTTAGCGTGCCTAATTCCAATTAATGAGTGATCAACCACATTAATTAGCTTAACATGCTTTAGTGCAACAAAGAAAACAATACACGACAGAAACCAAATTCACACAGTGTTATGCCCAAACTACCTCACGGTTTTTACATGTTTGTTAAGTTATCATCTCCATTCAATCCGGAATAAAAGATCTAGCCACACATGCTAGACATAAACATAAAGACAATATTTAACGACATGAAATTAAATAAAAACTTACTGAAATAAATAAGAAATGAGTCTTGACTCCAACGTCAAACTTAAGAACATAATGTATATGGCATTTGTGGCGTGTGTAAATGATCCTCTCTAGTGGTATTTATACTTGTAGGTCGGAACCCTAGCATCCTTGGCCCACAAGTAAATTTGAAGCTCAAATCGGCCCATGAAAAGACTTTAATTCTGGACTGGACTGTTGGCGTGCCCATTCTTTCCTTTTTTGGCAGCTGCACTTTCCTTGTATGGACAGATCAACTTTTCTTATAGAGACAGGTCAAATTTCCTTGCAGAGTAGATTCTGATTCTATCTCTTCAGCTCGCGCTCACAGGAGGACGTTTTCCTTATGGAGAAGATTGGTCTTCTAGAAGCTTTAAGATATCTTCTCCAGATTTGGTAATATCCTCTTTGATATGATCTTCTTTCCTTATTGAACGAAATCTGGAATATCTTGGATGACTTCTGTCGAACTTCTCGCGTTGTGCCCACAACAAGTCTGCCAGGTTTAGAATCTCCTTGAGTCTTGTAAGCAAACGGCCATTTCTCAGCAACCTTAAAATGCGATGGACTCTACAAGCTAGCACCTTTGATAGAGATTGGTGCTATAAAAATCTTGTCGAACTTGTATCATCGTATTTCAGCTCCAAAATGCCCACAGTACGTGATTTTGCTCTCTTCATGCCCTTACTCATATTTCTGGCTCTTTCCGACTCTAAAACAACAAAAACAAGGACAAAAGAATGAGAAAAAGACTCCAAAAATATAAGAAAAATTGGACTTGTCACACCCACCCACTTGAGATATGCTTGTCCTCAAGCATGGGTACAACGTGCCCAAAAGAAAAGAAAGAAAATAAAAGAAAGGTGGAAAAGATAGACTTACAAAGACTTGACACAAAGCATGCATAGACATAATCCCTTTCGGGCACAGAGGCTAAGTTACTGATCTCATCAAACAACATGCAAACTACTTAACACATCATTGTGTCCACTGCGAATCAAAATGAACTAAGTGATGGATTCACTCATATTTTCCTCATTCAAAGTGTTTTGGGCTCAGTGTATACGCTCAAGGAAAACATATTTGAATTGAGTATCACCATAGGCTTGCAACTTCTCTTTTTCCTCCACCACTTCTCATAATCGAGAACACACATATGCTAAGGACTTAGAAGGTTGTAATGGGGCTACGGGTCATAGGTAGGAAGTATTTGGATCTGGGCTCAATTTAGTAAGGTTTTCCCTTTGGGATGATTTATTTTGACTCTTACTGGCCTTTGCCACCGTGCCCATTTTATGAAGTACATGCCCCAGACTTTTTTTATTGTGGGCATTCTGAGCTTTATTTATTAAGAGGTTTCAGTATTTAGTTTTTTTTTTTATTTCTACCCATTTTTTTTCTTTTTTTTTATCTTCTTGTACACTTCGTGCCTTGTAACACACCATATTATCCTTCTCTTGTGCCCATGGTCCTTTTTTGTAGGTTTCATGAAAGGAACATGACTTGGACATTGTGGATTTTGGCTCAAAAAGGGCTGCAAAGATAATTTAAAGGGTGGTTTTATTTGGTCTTGTGGCTCAGAAAGAAAATAGCCTAAACATTTTTGTGTACCCCCAAATTCATTGTGACTTCGGAATAGAGCAGAAGCAAATTCTGGTTCTCTTAAATTCAAAGATGCAAAAATCACACAAGAAAGAATTATTGCAGACATCATGAAGATAGACTCAATTCCTCACAGGGTGCTTAGTTCATTCATCATTTGATCAGTGTTACGGGCATGCTGACATGAATATGTAAATAAACAGGCTATCTAATGGTCACAGGACCCTAGACTCCATGCTTTCAAGTTCAAATATCTACACATGCTTGACTCAACTCAAACCAACAAAAGAAAGCGAAATAACCCTCACCCACACACTTTGCCTTGGGCAAAGTGGGTGTGAAAAAGTTATTTCACGAACAAAAAAAAACTCAACAAAAACTAGGTGACCATCCCACCCATACACTTTGCCTTAGGCAAAGTGGGTGAATAAGGTGGTCACCTAAACAAACTAAAGCAAACAGACTTCAAATGCCCTCGCCACCCACACACTTTGCTGTAGGCAAAGTGGGTGAACAAGAACGACTCTAGAAAGATAAAAAAACTAAACTAATGGAAAGAGGGAACCAGATTAGAGAGAGCATGATGTTCGGTAAATCAAGCTTGTTTGAAGTGGTGTGGAGGGCATTTGCCAATGTATTCCAGAATGGTAGCCATTTTTTTCCGTGCCCTGTACTGTAAAAACACCACTAAAGGAAACCGTAAAATTCACCCTATCCACTAGAAAAAAAACTTAAAAACAAAATAATAGAATTAAAATAAATTGCAAGAAAATAAAAAAAAACCTGGGTTGCCTCCCAGTCAGTGCCCTAGTTATTGTCGCGGGCACGATGCTTACTTCTTTCTTCACATGTAGATGGGCTCGACGAGCCTGACAGATCCTAAAATAGGATCCTTGTGCCCATAGTAATGCTTCAATCGCTGTCTATTGACCTTGAACCTTCCTCCAGTGTTCATATCACTTAACTCCACGGCTCCATTTGGGTATGAGGCATGGACTAGAAAAGTACCAGTCCATTTGGACTTAAGGTTGCCTCCTAGCAGCTTGAGTCTAGAATTAAACAGTAGAACCTTTTGCCCACGCTCGAAACTTTTATGTCGAATGATTTGATCATGAGCCTTCTTCATTCTCTCTTTGTATAGCACTGCATTGTCACAGGCTTCAAGCCTAATCTCTTCTAACTCTTGCAACTGAAGCTTTCTTTCATTCCCGGCCTCATCAAATTTCATGTTGAACTTCTGTATTGCCCAAAATGCCTTATGCTCTATCTTAACAGGTAGATGACAATTCTTTCCAAAAATAAGGAGGAATGGGGACATCCCAATGGGTGTTTTTTAGGTAGTGCGATATGCCCACAATGCATCTTCCAGCTTGAAACTCCAATCCTTGCTCTTCGGATTTACCACTTTTTGCAAAATAGATTTGACTTTTCGGTTGGACACTTCGGCCTGCCCATTAGCTTGAGGATGATATGCCGTGGTCACACTGTGCCTGACTCCATATTTCCTGAGCAGATCTCTTATCACCATGTTGCAGAAATGGGTTCCCTGATCACTGATGAGTGCTTTGGGCACACCGAATCGGCTGAACACATTGGTCTTCAGAAATGCCTTTACCACACGAGCATCATTAGTGGTAGTAGCTTTTTCCTCGACCTACTTTGACAGAATGATGTATAAATGCCCATTTTGACTTGGTCATTGGACCAATGAAGTCTATTCCTAAACGTCAAAAACTTCAACTGGCATTATTGGCATGATGGGCATTTCATTCCTCTTTGAGATACTCCTAGTCATTTAGCAGCGTGGGCATCTTCTGCAAACTTCATAGGTATCTTTGTGTAAGGTTGGCCAAAAGAACCCGCAATCCAGCACATTCTTTGTGGTTCTTTTTGCTCCAAAATGCCCTCCACATGCTTCTGAATGGTAATGATCAAGGGTGCTCTCTGTTTCTTCTGTGCGCACACATCATCTGATCACTTGGTCTACATACCTTCTCCATAGTATGGGCTCATCCCACACATAGTACCGACTCTCACTTCGAATTTTGTTCTTCTGATAAGTCGTGAGCCTGTTGGGCAGTTCTCCTGCAATCATGTAATTTACCAAGTCTGTGTAACAAGGCGTTGTGCCCATGAAAGAGAACAGGTGTTCATCTGGAAAGGTTTCCACGATGGGCACAATGTCTTCTTCATTGATAACTCGGCCCAAATGGTCTGCAACTTGATTTTGGGCACCACTTTTGTCTTTTATTTCCCAATCAAACTCTTGCAAGAGTAAGATCCACCGTATTAGCCTTGGCTTTGATTCCTTTTTTGCAAGCAAATGCTTCAAAGCGGAATGATCGGTGTAGACGAAACTCTTAGCTCCAAGCAAATATGAATGAAATTTTTCAAAGGTAAATACTACTGCCAAAAGATCCTTTTCAGTAGTGGTATAGTTTGCTTGGGCATGATTCAAAGTCTTAGAAGCATAGTAGATGACATGATTTTCTTTTCCTCGCTTTTGTCCAAGCACTGCGCCCACGGCATAACCACTGGCATCACACATAATTTCAAGTGGCATGCCCCAGTCTGGTGGTTGGATGATGGGGGTTGTGACCAACTTATTCTTCAAGGTTTGGAATGCTTCTTTGCATGCATCATCAAATACAAAGGCCACATCATTTTGAAGAAAATGTGTGATCGGTTGGACAATTTTTGCAAAATCTTGAATAAATTGCCAGTAAAATCCAGCGTGCCCAAGGAACCCTCGTACTTGCTTCACTGAGGTGGGGCATGGAAGCTTCTCAATGATGTCCACCTTCCCTTTTTCTACTTCTATGCCTCTTTCTGAAATGACGTGCCCAAGAACAATCCCCTCACGAACCATGAAATGGCACTTTTCATAGTTCAAAACTAAGCATTTTTCCACGCATCTTTTTAACACTTTTTCAAGGTGCCCAAGGAAAGTATCAAATGAACTCCCATACACTATAAAGTCATCCATGAACACTTCAATGTAATTTTTCAGAAGATCCGAGAAAATGCTCATCATGCATCTTTAAAAAGTGCTTGGGGCATTACAGAGCCCAAAAGGCATTCTCTGATAGGCAAATGTTCCGAATGGGCACGTGAATGTGGTCTTTTCTTGATCTTCTTGATCCACCACAATTTGCATGTAGTCTGAATATCCATCAAGGAAATAAAAGAACTTGTTTCCGGCCAATCTTTCCAACATCTGATCTATGAAGGGAAGTGGGAAGTGATCCTTCCTTGTGATCATGTTGAGCTTTCTGTAGTCTATACAGACTCTCTATCCAATTTATAACCGTGTGCACACAAGCTCATTTTTTTCATTTTTTACGACTTGGATCCCTGACTTGTTGGGCACGGCATGTATTGGGCTAACCTATTTGCTGTCTGAAATGGGGTAGATGATGCCCATGTCCAGCAACTTGATTATCTCCTTGAGCACGACCTCTTTCTTGACAGGTTTTAACTTGCATTGTGGATCCCGAACTAGCTTTGCATCATCTTCTAAATGGATTTTATGCATACACACAGCAGGGCTAATGCCCTTGATGTCGGCTAAACTCCATCCGATGGCTTCCTTGTATAATCTCAAAAGTCTAAGAAACTGATTTTCTTCAGCGAGGGTCAGACCCTTATTTATGATCACCGGTAAAGTCTCATTCTCTCCTATATAGGCATACTTCAAGTGTCCGGGAAGATCTTTCAGTTCCAGCTGTGGTGTCCTCTGCACAGAGGGTATCATTTTTTCAGTCTGACTCGTGGTGGGTAACTTGTAATCCACCACTCCACATGGCATTTCCTTCAGGGAATATATCATCATGATAGCTTCTCGGATATCGTCATCTTCATCGATGGCATCACAATCAGTTAGGCCAGCCTGTAATGCCCATTCCAGTGGTTCTTGATTGTTCATTCTGGAAACGGTGACTTGGGCATGACATTGGCTCACAAATTTGACTGACTCCGGGTCTTGAGGGTATTTCATTATTTCAAAAATATTAAATACGATGATCTACCCATCAAATTCACACGTCAGTGTGCCCTCATCGACATCAATCTTGGTATGAGTAGTCTTCATGAATGGTCTTCCGAGTAGTAACACTGATGAGGTGGGTGTTGCTGTGTGCCCATATCGAGCACGTAAAAATCAGCTGAGAAAATCAGTTCCCCCACCTTGACTAGGACATCTTCTATCAGGCCTTCTGGGTAGACATTAGATCTGTCCGCGAGTTGAATGACCACTCTTGTTTCCTTGAGTGGTCCCAATTTAAGTTCCTTATAAATCATCGTGGCCATGACGTTTATGGATGCTCCAAGATCTAACATTGCCTTCTCAATCCTTCTATTTCCAATGATGCATGGTATGATAAACATACCAGGATCTTCACACTTCTTTGGTATTTTCTTTTGTAAAACTGCCGAAACATTCTCTCCCACAAATAGTTTGACGTCGTCTTCAAATCGTACCTTTTTTGTGCAGAGCTCCTTGAGGAATCGGGCATATCGAGGTACTTGCCTAACTGCATCCAAGAGTGGAATATTGATTTCCACTTTTCAAAAAATCTTGAGAAGATATTTCATTTCTTCTTCCTTTCTGTTATGGGCAAGACGCTCTGGAAAAGGTGGTTTTCCGACATCCTTTGTTTTTTTTGTCTTGGGCTCTGCAACATTTTCTTTCTCCTTTTGCTCCTGTTTTTCTGTGCCTTCAATGTTTTCCAACTTCTCAGCTTCTGGTTCTGCAACAACTTCTGGTAGTTCTTTTCCACTTCTTAAGGTCACAGCATTCACTTGCTCACAGGGGTTTACCACTTGAGATGGTAATTGTCTATTTTTCTCTTCAAGATGTTGAATAGCTTGGGCAAGTTGTGAGATCTGCTTGCTTACATACTGGGGCCCAGTACGTGTTTCATTCTTGAATTTTTCAGTTTCTTGTTGTGCCCTCAACTTCTCTTGTGTCATGGTTTGGACCAGCTCCTCCAAAGAAGGTCCTTGCCATTGATTTTGAAAAGGTGACTGCATAGGAAGGTTTTGTGGTTGGGCTTGATCTGACCTTTTCCACTTGAAGTTCTCATGATCCCTCCAACCTAGATTGTATGTTTGAGAATAGGGATCATATCTTCTTTGACTGTTGTTATGCCCTCCGAAGGCATTTACTTCAGAAACTTCCTCCTGCAGCGTTGGGCATTCATTAGTAAGATGGGCTACACTTTTGCAGACCCCACATGGTTTTTTCTTTTGTACTCCTGTTGTGCTCAAAACTCTCTCCATTTGTTCAAAGACCCTTTCCATCTTGGCCTCAAAATGCATTGATGTTCCAGCATCTGCAACTGTCCTTATGCCCTCAGCACTTTCATCTCGATTCTCATCAACCATTTCCGCTAAAATCCTAAAGACTTCAGTTGGTAATTTGTTTATAATAGATTCCACAAGAGGCATTAACAATGGTCCTATCATGTGTCATCAAGCCTGATACGAAGTATTGAATCAGATCGTGATCTGGGATCTGATGTTGTGGGCACTTTGTCAGCATGATCTGAAAGCGACTCCAATAGTCGTAGAAGCTCTCATTTGTGCCCATCTTCAGACTTCCAATTCTTCTTCTCATCTCTTGCACTCTGGATGCGGGAAAGTATTTCTCCAAAAAATTTTGTTGCAGCTGCCAGTCGGCAGAGTGTACAACCAGTCTCGTGTCCCGTCTTGTAGAGTAAATGAAAAGGACACTAGTCGTACATATTGATCTTTTCCCCCATCCACGGGTTGGGTTTGACACACCATCTTAAAATCTTGTATGTGCTTCTGAGGATCTTTTCCAGTCATTCCATGAAACTTAGGCAAAATTTGGATGAAATTTACCTTGAGTTCCCAACTTCCAGTGATAATTGGGAGCGTAATGCCCATGGGACAGAGGTTCATGTTAGTCGAAAAGACTAACTACCTTAGAGTTCGGCTCTCTTCAGCCATAGTTACTCTTCCTTACTGCTCTTCTCTTACTTCGTGCTCAGGTTGAGAATGTTCTTCTTCCTCCAGGATGGTTTCACGAGCAAGTCATTCGACTTGTCATGCCCTCCGTGCTTCTGCCTTTCTCCTTCGCAAAGTCCTTTTTGGTTTTGGATCATACTCGTAGAACTCTGTAGAGGAGTTGTGCATCCACCGGCCAAGTTAACAAGTTGGGAAAATAGAATTACTTGAATCAGCTCCCCGGCAACAACGCCACGCGCGGTCGTTTCGCGGTCAGAATAAATCTCAAGAGAGACTTATTCTTGTGCCCATAGCAGGCGTAGCCAGCAATGTGAGTAAAGGGTCGATCCCACGAGGAGCTGCGAATTCTACCTTTCAATGTCACTATTTCCAAAATTGAGGGTTGTTGTGGTCTTCGTACTTCGTATGTAAATACTTTAAAGTAAATCTTGCAAAAAATAGAAATAACAAAAATAACGAAAACAAAGAAACGATCAGTAGTAATGTAACACCCTAAATTTCTTAAAGTGTTAAACTGATTTTAATTGATGCGGAAATGTGAGAAAATATTTTTTTTTTAAATAAAACTTAAATAATAATCTAATTTAATTATTTAAAACATTGAGCTGAAAATAAATACATGAAGTTAAAAAAAATAAGGATTTATTCAATACATTAGAATAGAGATGAAACTGAAATATTTTTATTTGAAAAGTTTATGATAAATTCTAAAAATAAAATAAACCAAAAGACAATAACATGAGTAGATGTCTAAGAAGCAACATGATTCATAAAACATTGAATTAGAAATAACTAATTTAAAGAAATTTAAACTATGATATACGGAAGATATGAGAGTTGACTTGAACTGTCATTCGATCCTCCACACGCCACCAAACTTAGTTACCTGAAAATGTTAAATGAGGGGTGAGCATATATAAAATATACTCAGTGTGAGAAATTATGCAGAGATTTGCCCAAGTTAATAAAACAGCAGCACACGTATAACTGATACTGAATGATATTACCTTAGTACTGAAACATGATAGTACATTAGTACTAATTGAATCGCATAGTGACATTGACATTTGTGCACAAATAATGAGAGCCAAATGAATGAACATATAGTCCAAAGCTCATTGATAGTAACATGATATACGGCAAACACGTGATATTAAAATGGACAAAAAATATAAATCAACGTCATAAAATAAATAAATCCCACACCTTAATTGAATCGATGAACTTCGAATCAAACACTAGCAGTAACTTATTGTCTTAGTCGCGCCGCACCTAGAATAGCATAAATAAATAATACCCATAAATGCCTGTTCGATTTTTTTTTTAAAAGCCAACAGTCTTGATACGAAAATCAAAATGAAATACTGAATTGTCTCTAAGCCAGCTTAAATAATTGACCCATGATTTTGAACATGAACTCTAAGAATGGTTATAAGTTGAATGCTACTAATTTTCCCTTACTGAGATAGTGTTCAGTCAAATTGATAAATGATGCAAGGTAAATTTATAATTTGCGCATCTTATAAACCATAGAATCACAATGAAATTTGGGTTCACATAGTAATCTGGAAACATCTTTAACTTTAATTATTTAGTACACAATAACCAACTCTTTTTTTTATATTAATTATTTACTAATTAATCATACAGAATTAAGAAATACTGAAAACCTTTTATTTATTTATTTTTCACATCAGCGGCCCAGCTTAGTAAAAATTAATACTAGAAATTCAAAACATCTTTCATCCAAAATAATATAAGGTTCTCAGTAACACAAGTGTGAATAATTAGAACCACACCCCAATTAAAAATACCATAAAAAAAATAAAAACTAAAATATATTGCACAATAAATCTTGCTCCTAAACTTCAGCTTGTCATTTCGCATATTTTTGAAAATGTATAACTAGCTCTGCTCAATCTGAAATCTAATTAGTAACATTAATGAACTTAAGTCCCATAAAAAAAAATAATAAGGACTTAAATAAATAATAAAAATATACATTAATAAAAAAATAGAATTATACAATTAAAGAGGAAACAATCCAACTCTACTTCTCTCTCTCATAACATCATTTCATTACTTAATTAACCCCAAGGATGGAATTTTAAACTAATTAGGACCCGGAACACAAAAATCAAAAATTCTAATAAAAGAAATTGTTGTTACATTCAAGTACAATCATAGATATCCAAATTATCAAGTAGATCGATGTTGATAATTCATGAATGCGTGAATGCAAACGTATGCATGACCAATTAAGTAAAACACTGTAGAATAAATGATTGGTTCCAAAATTGAAAATCTATGGATTCATGCACTTGGAGAAAAACTATTTAATTCCATAGCCATATGTTTTTTTTTTCAAATAGAGAAGAAATCGGCGAAGTAAATTAAAGAAAAATTAAATAAAAGATTACCTCAAACAATTATCCTCTTCTCGCAAAAGTAAGCTATCCTATATCATTAGAAGAAGAGAACATAATTTATTTTAAAGAAAACTTCAACGAAATGTTTAAAGAAAACTGGAAGAGGATGTCGGTACCTTGAATTTTTTTTTTTTTTTTTTTTTTTTTTTTTTGCGGCTTCAAAAGTTCATCAAAATAAAATAGGTTAGAACCTAATCCTTTGTATTTATAATAGCTAAGGGATTAGGGTTCCTTAGTTACCAAAATTTATAAACACTCTATTTGGAAAAATGTTGTAGGATTGATTCAATTCAAAAAGGAATAGGAGGATCGGAGGTTTTTATTTAATTAAATAGTTGACTCAAATTATTCTCCATCCTTAACATACATATTTTTTTGGTTGTTATACTAATTATTGTGCTTAATCTAAAAGTATATGCAACATATATACGTCCACCTTCATCCAAGGTAATTAATGTTTGAAATGAATGAGTACTCCACATTTGTATATCTTAATCTATATATATATATATATATATATATATATATATATACACACACACACACACACATACAAATCAACACTCCACTAAAACTAAGAGATGAAAATTTAAATAATTCCATAATGTAAAAGTTGACCAATCTCTTTCTTAAATAAAAATCCAAAATTTTAGCACCTTCTAAAATACATGTATTTATCATAATATAAATCAAATCTTTATAAATCAAAATATAAAAATATGTTCATGCATGCCATCATTTGGTACCAAAAATTTATATGGCTTAAATGGATTGAATAATCAAATATTTAATGAATATAATATTAAGTCCTTCTAAGGCTTAATTAAAAATAATGAAATTATTTTATCTCAAAGCATGAACTAAATGTATACACATATGCACGGATCTCTATATATTTTTTTTTTCCTAAATTCATGAAAAAATGATTTTCTATACGATTTTAATACATAAAACTTAATTCACTAAATAAAATTGAATGTATATCTAGGGGCGCGACTTAGACCATATCATAACTCGAACATTAAAATTCACAAATTTTGATAATTCATATAATTGAAGATAAATATTTTATTTTAACAGTGATTGAAAAAACGGGCTGTTACAACCCTACCCACTAAAAAGAAATTTCATCCTCGAAATTAAACTTACTTGGGTCTAAAAATATATCACGGAGCCATAATATTTTCTCCACCTTGCAAGTATCTTCGTTAGTTCCCTATCAAGTCCATTGAGGTTTTGATTAATCTGATATGCCTACTCTCACACATGAACTTTTAAAACAATAATGGCTCTCTTCTGGTCCTCAACCCTTACCAATTAATGAATTATAACTAGCTTGTCGAATAAGAGATCCTCAGCGGCAAACTACTAAGGAGATATCTCAATATTTGTCCTCTTCATTTCCTCATCGCCTGAGCACCTTTCAGAGATCTTGTGCTAACTTGATGTGTGGTGTAAACGTTAATATGCCTCTCACTCATTATTCTCCTTCACATGTTGATTCTAGGCCAAAAGATTTCACTTACAAAGGTGAACGTAACTCACTTGTCCAAGCAACCATATTTATGTTGTCACTCAACACTTTCTATAGCAGAAAGTTCTTAGATGCAAAAGTATGAGTTTATACATGGCAGATAAAATTTAACTTTTGTTTTTAAAAAAAATAAATTCAAAATTTTGAAGGTCTGCAGATTTTTTTTTTTTTTATGAACTCATTTAAAATCGCACTCGAATTCTCACTTTACTGATAATCTCAACAATAATAGAAGGGAAACATTAAGAAATAAAAGCTAGGACTTTTAAATATGCCCGAGATAAATCACACAAAGGAGGAATTAACAACTCTATTGGTTTTCGACAATTTTTTTTTTTCAAATTGAGGAAGTGAGTGCAGATAGGTATATGCATTTAAAGATGTATATACATGTATTATGTGATTTATATGATAGCATATATAATGGTAAAGTAGCTAATATATAAAAAAAATCATTTGATCTCAAAGTGGGTGGTACCTTATTAAAAATATAGGTACGTTTGGAACATTGATTTAAATAATGGGATGAGATGATTTAAAATCTCACAATACTTAAGGATTTCAAAGGATAATCAAATTTTCAAACTTAAATGTAGGTAACATTATTTTTTTCTCGGTATACAGAGGGAGAAATATATAAATAATACTATTAATAGTTGAAATACCTATATCTCGAAAATTTTCCATGACAGTTAGAGCCGTTCGAAATATATTTATGAAACTACCAGAAAAACACTGCATCTTTGGGTACTAAATTATCAAGAAATTTTATTTGATAAGCAAAGTGATTCCCCAGAATCCATGGTAACAGGGGTTGATCGAGTTTTTTTTTTTTTTTTCATAACCAAGTTATTTCGAAATCGGGTGAGCAAAAATAATTAAATAAATAAATAAATAAAATAGAAAAACTTTAAATGAAGCATAAAGCTTATGGTCTTACTTAGAAATGCGAAGAATTGTAAAGATTGGCTATGATTGCAAAAGTTAAATCACATAAATTGAGAGATATTTACTCAATTGATACCATGAAATAATTAATATTTCCATTCAGATGCACACACCCATACATAATCACCAAAAATTCATACTTTTAACCTTGTAGCTGTTTATATTATCAATCAAGAAAAAGAAAAACCCTTTTATGATACAAACTATTATGATTTACTTTGATAACACATAGATCAAAATTTCTGTTTCTCATTGGAATATTCAATAAAATATATGTAGTTTTTCTTGTACAAAAACCATGCAATTATTAATTCTACCACTTCATTCTATTCCAAAAACGAAAATAAATAAAATAATACTAAGATCAACATTGAAAATAATTTACCTTGAGAGTTTATGGGAAAGCAAACAATGATTTCGAAATCATTCAACCTTCCGAATTGATTTTTTTTTTAAATAAACGCGAGCAAGAATAATACAACTTATTTTCATGCATGCATGGATATGTAGTATGAATTTGCATAATTTAGATTTAATGTATGCTATAAGTTCACTTAATGCATGGTCTTTGACAAAACTCAATCACACACCTAAACGAAAAGAAAAAAATACGATATCCAACATGAGCTACAAAATAAGAAATTTAATCCCAAATCAAAATAGCATAATCCAAGTAACAAACCGCGGATAAACCGAAATTTCAACTTGTCTTGTCATGAGAGAAAACTGAAAATAAAACCAAGGTCCAACATATAAAGTGGTGTCACAAGTCTAAAAGGGTTTACCTTAATGCTAGATAAAACTAAGAATCCTCTCCCTCAATCCATAGCTGGGTCATCCTCCGAGGAATTCATTTCCTCCGGATCCTCCTCTGACGAAGTATCTTCCGCCGAGTCATCACCCACATCTATCGAATTTTCTTCCAAACTTCCCACTGGAATAGGAGGTGGCGTAGGTGGTTGGGGTTGCGGCGGCGGCGGTGTTCGTGGAGCGAAGTAGTGTGGATGCCCCCACATTGGCTCACCATGGATAAAGTATCTGTATTCCCTCAATAAAGCCTCCATGTAAGTCTCAAATTGAACCCGTGCTATCCGGTGAGAAGAATATAGCGACAATCTTCGAAACTCCTCCATTGCAATACCTCGTCCCTTCTCTGGTATGGTGTCACGAACCTTGCGGGCCGCCTCGGTTTGATGTAGTAAATCCCCAGGTGCCATGTGATCCCTCGAGAGATTACGCATTGTCACAATATTAAAAAACACCCCCGCATGAATGTCCCATTCATAATACCAAAAGTTATTCTCCTCCATCGACCTACAGATATGATAGAGAAGCTCAGAGGTGTTTCTAAGTTCTTTCTAAATTCGAGGACTAAAAATCAAAATAAATAAACATTATATCACCTCATGAATTTAAATAACAATTCCAACATATCAACCAAAAATTCACACACTCAATCAACTGAAACATGAAATCTTATACCTTGATACTGGAGCGCGTGGTGATCGAATGACTCATGAAATGAATTTAAATGCATGAATGATTCACGAAGTCTACAGGAAAGTAGACCCGCTCTGATACCACACTGTAACACCCTAAATTTCTTAAAGTGTTAAACTGATTTTAATTGATGCAGAAATGTGAGAAAATAATTTTTTTTTTAAATAAAACTTAAATAATAATCTAATTTAATTATTTAAAACATTGAGCTGAAAATAAATACATGAAGTTAACAAAAATAAGGATTTATTCAATACATTAGAATAGAGATGAAACTTGTTGGAACCGTTAGGTTCGATATTTATATATGATTGTTATTTTGTCTTTCTTTGATTTATTGTGTGTAGGTTATTGTGTTGATTGAGGAAGTGTTGGAGCATGCCAAGTTGACCGAGTCTTGGAGAGAGTCTTGGAGATAAAGTTCAAAGATATGTTTGTTCCTATATCTATGGAAAGGTTGTTTGCTTGCGGCTAAAGTCAAGGAAAGTTGATAGGAGTGCGGTTCGTGCAAGTCATATGAGTAGAGGCCAAGTATATTGTTTTGTATATATATAGGATTCAGCTGTATAGTGTTAGATACGGATTCTTAGAGAGATATATTCAGATTATAGATCGAGTTTTTGTATTCTGCAGATTTTCTACTAGATTTGGTTAAGACAACTTTAGTCTCAACTTTCTGTGAAGGAAGAGATAAAGTGTCTTAATATTTTAGTTAGTGTTTGTCTAGTAGTGTTTTTCTAATTCACATATTCTATATAGTGAAGATTTCGCCCTGAGGCATTTCGCGAGGTTATAGAAATATAATCTCGTGAAAATTTCAATCCGTTGTTCTATTTCTAAATTTCCGCTGCGTAAGCAAAGTTGTTCCAACTTTGGAGCCAACTTTGATCACAACTCTATTAAAACCGAGAGTTCGGTTTCTTCAATTGGTATCAGAGCAGACACTTGATACACTAAGTGGTGATCCTATTTTCGTAAGCACAATGGATTGCACGAACCCGTTGTTCAACAAACCTCCAGTTCTAGATGGCATGAACTATTCCTTTTGGAAAGTTCGGATGAGAGCATGCATCAAGTCGATTGATGCAAGAGCATGGAATACGGTTCAAAAAGGATGGACACACCCCAAGACCGTGGATGCTGAAGGAGATACATGCCGTACACCACCGTCAGAATGGACCAGAGAGCAAAATGAAGAAGCCACCTTCAATGACAAAGCGCTTAACGCGATTCAATCCTCCCTAGACGTTCAAATGTTCAAACTCATAAGAAATTGTGAAACGGCCAAGAAAGCATGGGATATACTCCAGCAACATTGCGAAGGTGATGTTGGAATTAAAGAATCGAGACATCGGATTCTCACCATGAAGTTTGAGAACATGAAGATGGAGGATGATGAAACCGTTGGAGACTATTGCAACAAACTACTTGAGATTGCTAACGAGTGCAACGATTTGGGTGATCCAATCACTAATAAGAGGTTAGTATCAAAAGCTTTGAGGACTCTAACGTCTCGCTTTGACATGAAAGTAGTTGCAATTGATACGGCTACAA
This sequence comes from Perilla frutescens, assembly GCA_026008535.1. NCBI lineage: Eukaryota > Viridiplantae > Streptophyta > Magnoliopsida > Lamiales > Lamiaceae > Perilla > Perilla frutescens. Next base: position 63,281,014 of record BRKX01000003.1, on the reverse strand, counting down.
CTACTGGAGCTCTGGATTTCACCAAACTGATGAATGATCTGAAAACATTTGAGATGGAACTAAATGAAAAAGGTGGACAGAAGAAGAAGGGAATCGCCTTGACCGTTGGGACAACTTCCAAGACAACTTCGGCTTACGTTGAAGAAGAAGATGAAGATCTTGAAGAAATCACGGAAAAGGATCCAGATTATGCTCTTCTCACCCGAAGACTTAATTCTCTCATTCGAGCTAACAAAGGGAAATAGCAAGTGGGAGGTAGAGAACAGCGAAAGCCTCGAAATGATGCCTCTGGATCTTTGGTTCTCTATGACAGGCTAATCACACCCGAAAAGGAACCAAAAATCATGAGGCGTGCTGCATCAGAACACTTCAAACCAAAGGAAGTGACAGATTTCTCTACAGTTCAATGTTATGAATGCAAGGGCTTTGGGCACTTTGCAAACGAGTGTCCCAATACGTTCCGAATTGATCCACCAACTGATCCACCAAAACGAGTGTCCCAATACGTTCCGAATTGATCCATCAATTTCCTATCCTTTAGTGACAGCGAGCTAGACACCTCTGGAATTTATGTAGAAGAGATTCCAAATGATCCACCAACTGAGCATGCTGCCTTAACTACAGTATGTGTTGAAGAGAATGAGTCAAACCAGACTAAAGTTGAGATAACTTCAGATAGGTATGATGAATCTTATTATAAGACACTTTTCTATTTTAACTCTGTTGTGACCACTGCAGAAGAAGCAGAAGAAGTTTCGGAAGAAGAAACTCTGGAATTACTGATAAAGATGCAGGAATTGTACAAAGAACTGTATATCAAGTGGTCTAAACAGTGCAAAGTGGTGGAGTCACTAAATGAGGAAGTTTCTATGCAAAAGACCTCACTGCAAAAACTAGAAGTCATGCTGACAAAGAAGGATGCTGAGTTAGACAATATGAGGATTAAACTCAATCATGCAGATGAGACCTTCAAAAGACTCAACACCGGAACCTCAAAACTCGATGAAGTTCTATCACAAACTCAGGTAACTTCACATGGTCTGGGATATGATACAAGTGCAAGATCAGCCTTCACTCGGATCTTGTCTACCCATGGAAAACCATTTGTAAAAGCCAAGAAAGTTCCTTCCACTTCCTCAGTAAAAAGGAAACGTAGGAGGTACATTTGTCATTATTGTTTCCTCCCTGGACACATTAAACCCTTTTGTCATAGGTTCTTGCACGAACACCAAAAGGAGATGCATCTGAGGAAACAAGCTTCAAATCCTATCCTTACAAGAAAGGGTGACAAATCCAAGAAACTGGTATGGAGACCCAAACTTACTACCACAGTTACCTGCCAAGTGGTCTTCACTGCATCAACAGATAATGACTCAACCACCTGGTACTTTGATAGTGGATGTTCACGTCACATGACAGGTTCCAGATGTTACCTATCAAACTATCAAAAAATCAACGGTAGTGAAGTAACCTTTGGAGGAGGATCAAATGGCAAGATAGTTGTACGTGGAACTTTGGATAGTCCTGGACTCCCAAAGTTGGCTAATGTGTCACATGTTGAAGGACTGACGGCCAATCTCATTAGCATCAGTCAACTATGTGATGACAACTTTAGCGTCATCTTTGATAAAGAAAGTTGCACTGTGATGGACAACAACAAGAACCATGTGATCTCAAGGGTAAGGTCTTCCAATAATATCTATGAGACTAACAGAAACAGTTTTCTAAGTGCGCAGGTGAATGAGGTGCAGCTTTGGCATCAAAAATTAGGACACACAAATTTTCGTAACATGAAGAATCTCCAAAGACTAAATGCTTTTCTAGGAGTTCCCAAGTTGAATATTGCGAGTCCTAGCCTCTGTGGAGATTGTCAAAAGGGAAAACAAGTCAAAGCGTCGCACCCTGTTGTGACAACCTCTGAAAGACCTTTCACAACTCAAAGCTGCTTCGAACTACTTCATATGGACCTTATGGGACTAGCTGAAGTTGAAAGCCTTGGAGGTAAGAGGTACTCTTTTGTCATTGTAGATGATCTTTCAAGGTATACTTGGGTGAAATTTTTAAGAAATAAGGGTGAAACGTATGATACCTTCTTAGAATTGTATGCTATGATCAAAAACTTTTATCACGCTTGTGTTAATAGATTAAGATCCGATCATGGGAGGGAGTTTGAGAATGTACAACTCCTCAAATTTTGTACAAAAGAAGGTATTCATCATAAATACTCATCCCCAAAGACACCTCAGCAAAATGGTGTGGCCGAGCGAAAGAATAGGACTTTACAAGAGATGGCCACTGTAATACTGCACTCAAAGAAGTTGGCTAAATGGTTTTGGGCTGAAGCGTTAAATACCGCATGTCATGTAAGTAATCGAGTAAACCTAAGAACCGGAACCACCATGACGTCATACGAGATTCTAAATGGTAAAAAACCCAACCTGAAATATTTACATGTATTTGGTTGTGTTTGTTATATTTTGAATGATAGGGACTATCTTTACAAGTTTGACCCTAAAAGTGATAAAGGTGTGTTTATTGGTTACTCTCTTAACAGTCATGCCTATCGTGTCTATAACCTCAGGACCAAAACTGTAATGGAGAGTGTGAATATAAGATTTGATGATATGGCTAGTTTGTATACTCCTACTGATGATACTGACGGTGTAATTGAGATATAGGGAAGTACAGGTACTACAGAAGCAGAACAATTTGACCCTGAAGTTGAGCCCACTTCGGACACACCTCCTGATAAACCTGAATCCGAGTCTGATGATTCAGAAATCCCAGCAGAAATTCAAAGTAGTGTTCGAAGAGACCCTCCAAAGAGAATTCGCAAAGATCATCCAATTGATCAAGTCATTGGAGATGTTCACGAAGGGGTCCGAACACGAGGTAAAGTTGTTGCCAATTACAAGGAGATGGTAAGGATGGTATGTTTATCATGTGTCATACATGAAGTTAGCACGATTGTTTTTCTGTCTATGATTGAACTTAAGAATGCTGCTGAAGCTTTAAAAGATGAGTTTTGGATAAGTGCTATGCAAACTGAGCTACTTGAGTTTGTAAGGAACAAAGTCTGGACACTTGTGCCCAGACCTTCTAGTATTAATGTTATTGGGACTAAGTGGATATTCAAGAATAAAACTAATGAATTTGAGAATATCATTAGAAATAAGACACGCTTAGTTGCCCAGGGTTACACTCAAGTAGAAGGCATTGACTATGATGAGACTTTTGCACCCGTTGCATGAATAGAGTCCATTAGGTTACTTTTTGCCATTGCATGTTACCTTAACATTACTCTTCACCAGATGGACATCAAAGTAACATTCTTAAATGGAATTCTAGAAGAGGAAGCCTATGTGGAACAACCCAAAGGGTTCGAAGACCCATCAAAACCCAATCATGTTTACAAACTTCACAAGGCTCTATATGGACTAAAACAAGCTCCTAGAGCTTGGTATAGTCGACTAACCGAGTTTTTACTTGACTTTGGTTTTTTTAGGGGACATGCAAATAGGACACTTTTTCTCAAAAAGGAGAAAAATTTCCTAACCATAGCTCAAATATATGTCGATGACATAGTATTTGGGTCAACAAGTGAAAAAGCCTTGAAAGAATTTGTGGAAGCCATGTCTACCTCCTTTGAGATGAGCATGGTTGGGGAACTTAGCAACTTCCTCAGACTTCAAGTCAAGCAAAAAGAAAGTGGAGTGTTCGTCTCTCAGATGAAATATGCAAAGAATCTTGTGAAGAAGTTTGGATTAGAAACTGCAAAGCACATGAGAACCCCCATGAGCACAACTGAGAAACTTTCGAAAGATGCAGTTGGGCCTGAAGTTGACCCAAATTTGTACAGATCGATGATCGGAAGTCTTCTGTACCTGACCGCAAACCGGCCAGATATCATATACAGTGTCTGTGTATGTGCTCGTTTCCAGTCATGCCCAAAGGAGGAGGATCTAAAAGCAGTAAAGAGGATCATTCGATACATTGCTGGTACTTGTGAACTGGGACTTTGGTTCACAAAAGACACAACCACAGATCTTGTTGGATACAGTGATGCCGACTGGGCTGGTGAAACTGATGATCGGAGAAGCACAAGTGGTGGCTGTTGTTACCTTAGCAACAACATCATATCTTGGCACAGCAAAAAGGAAAACTATATTTCGCTGTCAACTGCCGAGTCGGAGTATGTGGCAGCCGGAAGTTGTGCAACTCAGTTGATTTAGCTAAAATCAATGTTGGATGACTACGGATTAGAGAGCAACCCCTTGGTGATGTTGTGTGACAATACAAGTGCAATCAACCTTGCAAAGAACCTTGTTCATCACTCAAAGTCAAAACACATCCATTTAAGGTATCATTTTATTAGGGATTTAGTTGAAAAGAAGCTATTAAAGTTGGAATATATTAGTACAGATGTTCAACTGGCTGATATGTTTACAAAAGCATTAAGCTACGAGAGATTCTCGATTTTCAGAAAATCTCTTGGCTTGTGTTCTATATAATGTGCAAAGTTGGTTCAACTGTTGTCATACTTTTAATATATCATTGTTAACTGTGAAGTTGAGCAGATTCGAGGATGTAAAAGCCTGTAAAAGGTAAAATCATGATCGTTCTTAAAAAACCATATAACTAGGTCAAAGACCTCAGATAAGTGGTTTTTATGAGATTCTCTTGGTTATTCATCTATTCATCATCTGTTTTCTTCTTAAAAAGTTTTCAATGATGTATTGAAAGTACGTTGTTTGGTTCTGACAACAGTTGTTCTAAATAAATAAATAAAAAAATATAAAAAAATATTAAAAAAGAGGTAGAATTTTTTTTTGAAATTCAGTTGAATGCATCTGGAAGTGTATCTTACTCCTCCTTTAATATCTCATTTTGACTATATCTTTAATAATGTTGACTCCTATTTTTCTGGCGGGACGAATCTGTTTGTTACTCTTTGTATTTAAAAATCCCGTCTCTTCCTTGCTTCTCTATTTCACTTTATAATCCATCCACAGCAGATTCCCGGTCATATCACTCTCTATCACACTAAAAATTTTCCCCAAAATCTCTTCGTCTCCCTTCATCTGAATCCCTTATCGTCGCCGGTCACTATGACTCCGGAAAAAATCAAGCAACTTCAAGAGTTCATGAGCGACCCAGAAGCCACCGCTTACCTTCGACAACTCGCCACATTCCCCCCACAACCAACCCTAACTCCACCGCCTCGCTCACTCATCCCAAATCCCTTCCGGTTGTTATCTCCAGAAACGACTCCTCTTCTCCGACCGACGGTTCTTCTCTCGCCGTCCCGAGGAAATGCTCCAATGGAGATATCCCCTGAGATGGGGAGCTGTGCAGAGGTCCAATCGACCCCTCTTCTACTTCTGGCTCCGGCACCGACCTCGACGGAGATCTCTTTCTCCTAGTCGGAAAGCTCTCAGGCAATTATTCTTGCCCCTGACGGAGTAATTATGCCCATGCTTGACACGCCGGTTCTCGCTTCTCCAGAGGAAGAGCCGCTAGACCCTCTCTCTCACTACACTCAACCGGAGTCTTATGATGGCGGTCTGGTCGAGGTTCCCTTCTTGGAGGATGAAGAAAAAGTCCCTGTTGATGCTCCTGCCAAGTCGCCGGTTGCCTCTCGGAAGAAAAAGACGGCTAAATCGAAGAAACCCCCCCTCCCGAAGAGACGCTCTAAGAGGCTCCACACTACCGGCAGCTCTTGGAAGCCTCAATCAGAGCCTATCCATCTCGATAGCGATCTTGAAGCCAAGGAGAGTAAAGCGGAGAAGCTACAGGACGAGTCGGATGAGCATACACCTTCGGCTCAAGAGTTAGAATCCGAGGAGGATGTCGAGGAGGAAGAAGTCATAGCCTCTAAGAAAGGAAAACGGAAGCTCGCTCCTTCACCGCCATCTAAATCTCGGAGCAAGGCTGCCAAGAGGGCCAAGTCAAGTGTTGCTCATTCTGCACCGGAGGACAACTCAGAATCTGACATTGAGGTATCGAAGGCTTTATCCCCTCTCTTTTATTCTGATGTTGGTAAAAGGAATTGGGAACATTTTAAGAGTAGAGAAATCTTGAATGATCGTTCTGTGGATTTGAAAGATTTTGCTTCTCATAATTTGGTTGTGTTTTTGGAGAAACGGAAGGTGCTTGGGTCTGTGACATATGTGAAACCATTTGTGGCTGAGGTAGTTCGCCATTTTTATGCGAATTTAACTCATGAATTTAGTAATCACTCCTCGAAGTTGTACGGGAAGGTGTATGTGCGTGGGAAGGTTTTCACTATAACTCCTTCACGTATAAACAAGTTCCTAGGTGTGCCTAATGTGGTTGAGAATGATGATGAAGTTGATGATGAGTTTGAAGCCAAAATGGCTGATGTTGTGACTGGAGGGAAGGCAGATCAGTGGATTGCAAATAAGAAACCGAATAGGCTTGCCTCGGTTCTTACCTCGCTATTTTCTACCCTTCACAAAATCTGTGCTTCGAATTGGCTACCTACCTCTAACACAACTATTGTGCCATTTGATCATGTGTGTTTGATGTATAAAATCTTCAAAGGGAAGAAAGTGAACCTAGGGCAGAGGATTTTCAACGCCATATCCGAAATTGCTATGACAAAATCCAACAAGAAGCTCATTATCCCTTCTCTAATATTCAACATGCTGATTGATCAAGGTCTCACACTTACCAAAAAGGATGTTCTCTCCGATCGACTACCTTTACAGATTGTCCAACAAACCTTCCTTGCTGACACCCGCACAAGGGATCTCCCCTGGATTGAAGTGACTGACAAAGATGCTCCAACTGAAGAACTCTTTTGTTCTGTTCCTGTGTTTCTTTTGCAGGAACAAATTTATTTCTTGTCGGAGCAGATCACTATCTTTGAGAGATAGCGGTGTGTGCTACAAAGGTTTCTTTCTTTCCAAAAAAGGGGAGATGAAGGACCAAGCTGTCAAAGGGGTGCAGGTCAAGATGCGGACGAGGAATGAAGCTGAAAGTTGTGAAAACTTGAAGAGCTTGAAGGCTGCAGTCTGTTGCAGTTAAAAATTTCTTTTGTGGCTGGAAGAATTTCTAAAACAAACTAACTTTTTATTTGTTTTTGCTTTGCTCCTGAACAAACTTAACTTGTTTTTGCTACTATTCTGATATGGATGCTCTGTCAGATTTGATTATGTTCTTGTGATGATCAGTTTATTTTGAAGTTGTTTTGACAGGGGGAGCAACTTTGATTTTGCATTCTGGTGACAGGGGGAGCATTATGATATGTGTTTATTTGTTTCAGGGGGAGAACTGTATTTTACTTAAGATTGTTTGGTTTTGGAAAGAAAGACAAAAAGGGAGAGATTGTTGGAACCGTTAGGTTCGATATTTATCTATGATTGTTATTTTTTCTTTCTTTGATTTATTGTGTGTAGGTTATTGTGTTGATTGAGGAAGTGTTGGAGCATGCCAAGTTGACCGAGTCTTGGAGAAAGTCTTGGAGATAAAGTTCAAAGATATGTTTGTTCCTATATCTATGGAAAGGTTGTTTGCTTGAGGCTAAAGTCAAGGAAAGTTGATAGGAGTGCGGTTCGTGCAAGTCATATGAGTAGAGGCCAAGTATATTGTTTTGTATGTATATAGGATTCAGTTGTACAGTATTAGATACGGATTCTTAGAGAGATATATTCAGATTATAGATCGAGTTTTTGTATTCTGCAGATTTTCTACTAGATTTGGTTAAGACAACTTTAGTCTCAACTTTCTATGAAGGAAGAGATAAAGTGTCTTAATATTTTAGTTAGTGTTTGTGTAGTAGTGTTTTTGTAATTCACATATTCAATATAGTGAAGATTTCACCCTGAGGCATTTCGCGAGGTTATAGAAATATAATCTCGTGAAAATTTTAATCCGTTGTTCTATTTCTAAATTTTCGCTGCGTAAGCAAAGTTGTTCCAACTTTGGAGCCAACTTTGATCACAACTCTGTTAAAACCGAGAGTTCGGTTTCTTCAAAACTGAAATATTTTTATTTGAATAGTTTATGATAAATTCTAAAAATAAAATAAACCAAAAGACAATAACATGAGTAGATGTCTAAGAAGCAACATGATTCATAAAACATTGAATTAGAAATAACTAATTTAAAGAAATTTAAACTATGATATGCAGAAGATATGAGAGTTGACTTGAACTGTCATTCGATCCTCCACACGCCACCAAACTTAGTTACCTGAAAATGTTAAATGAGGGGTAAGCATATATAAAATATACTCAGTGTGAGAAATTATGCAGAGATTTGCCCAAGTTAATAAAACAGCAGCACACGTATAACTGATACTGAATGATAGTACCTTAGTACTGAAACATGATAGTACATTAGTACTAATTGAATCGCATAGCGACATTGACATTTGTGCACAAATAATGAGAGCCAAATGAATGAACATATAGTCCAAAGCTCATTGATAGTAACATGATATACGGCAAACACGTGATATTAAAATGGGTAAAAAATATAAATCAACGGCATAAAATAAATAAATCCCACACCTTAATTGAATCGATGAACTTCGAATCAAATACTAGTAGTAACTTATTGTCTTAGTCGCGCCGCACCTAGAATAGCATAAATAAATAATACCCATAAATGCATGTTCGATTTTTTTTTTAAAAGCCAACAGTCTTGATACGAAACTCAAAATGAAATACTGAATTGTCTCTAAGCCAGCTTAAATAATTGACCCATGATTTCGAACATGAACTCTAAAAATGGTTATAAGTTGAATGCTACTAATTTTCCCTTACTGAAATAGTGTTCAGTCAAATTGATAAATGATGCAAGGTAAATTTATAATTTGCGCATCTTATAAACCATAGAATCACAATGAAATTTGGGTTCACATAGTAATCTGGAAACATCTTTAACTTTAATTATTTAGTACACAATAACCAACTCTTTTTTTTTATATTAATTATTTACTAATTAATCATACAGAATTAAGAAATACTGAAAACCTTTTATTTATTTATTTTTCACATCAGTGGCCCAGCTTAGTAAAAATTAATACTAGAAATTCAAAACATCTTTCATCCAAAGTAATATAAGGTTCTCAGTAACACAAGTGTGAATAATTAGAACCACAACCCAATTAAAAATACCATAAAAAAAATAAAAACTAAAATATATTGCACAATAAATCTTGCTCCTAAACTTCAGCTTGTTATTTCGCATATTTTTGAAAATGTATAACTAGCTCTGCTCAATCTGAAATCTAATTAGTAACATTAATGATCTTAAGTCCCATAAAAAAAAAATAAGGACTTAGATAAATAATAAAAATATATAGTAATAAAAAATAAAATTATACAATTAAAGAGGAAACAATCCAACTCTATTTCTCTCTCTCATAACATCATTTCATTACTTAATTAACCCAAGGATAGAATTTTAAACTAATTAGGACCCGGAACACAAAAATCAAAAATTCTAATAAAAGAAATTGTTGTTACATTCAAGTACAATCATAGATATCCAAATTATCAAGTAGATCGATGTTGATAATTCATGAATGCGTGAATGCAAACGTATGCATGACCAATTAAGTAAAACACTGTAGAATAAATGATTGGTTCCAAAATTGAAAATCTATGGATTCATGCACTTGGAGAAAAACTATTTAATTCCATAGCCATATGTTTTTTTTTTAAAATAGAGAAGAAATCGGCGAAGTAAATTAAAGAAAAATTAAATAAAAGATTACCTCAAACAATTATCCTCTTCTCGCAAAAGTAAGCTATCCTATATCATTAGAAGAAGAGAACATAATTTATTTTAAAGAAAACTTCAACGAAATGTTTAAAGAAAACTGGAAGAGGATGTCGGTACCTTGAATTTTTTTTTTTTTTTTTTGCGGCTTCAAAAGTTCATCAAAATAAAATAGGTTAGAAACTAATCCTTTGTATTTATAGTAGCTAAAGGATTAGGGTTCCTTAGTTACCAAAATTTATAAACACTCTATTTGGAAAAATGCTGTAGGATTGATTCAATTCAAAAAGGAATAGGAGGATCGGAGGTTTTTATTTAATTAAATAGTTGACTCAAATTATTCTCCATCCTTAACATACATATTTTTTTGGTTGTTATACTAATTATTGTGCTTAATCTAAAAGTATATGCAACATATATACGTCCACCTTCATCCAAGGTAATTAATGTTTGAAATGAATGAGTACTCCACATTTGTATATCTTAATCTATATATATATATATATATATACACACACACACACACATACAAATCAACACTCCACTAAAACTAAGAGACGAAAATTTAAATAATTCCATAATGTAAAAGTTGACCAATCTCTTTCTTAAATAAAAATCCAAAATTTTGGCACCTTCTAAAATACATGTATTTATCATAATATAAATCAAATCTTTATAAATCAAAATATAAAAATATGTTCATGCATGCCATCATTTGGTACCAAAAATTTAAATGGCTTAAATGGATTGAATAATCAAATATTTAATGAATATAATATTAAGTCCTTCTAAGGCTTAATTAAAAATAATGAAATTATTTCATCTCAAAGCATGAACTAAATGTATACACATATGCACGGACCTCTTATATTTTTTTTTTCCTAAATTCATGAAAAATGATTTTCTATACGATTTTAATACATAAAACTTAATTCACTAAATAAAATTGAATGTATATCTAGGGGCGCGACTTAGACCATATCATAACTCGAACATTAAAATTCACAAATTTTGATAATTCATATAATTGAAGATAAATATTTTATTTTAACAGTGATTGGAAAAACGGGCTGTTACAAGTAAAGTATTCCAGATTAGAACTTCGAATCAAACTTAACAAATATTTTTCCGATCATGGGCACACATATTTCTTATGTGAATTAAAGCATCCACTTATAGGCACCCGAATTTCTTCATTTGTGCCCAATCTATCCTTTCAAATTAGATTAGAGGTGATTTCTCATCCCCTAAACCCTAACTTGTTACCCAACCCCGATTACTCATTTGATTGTAAGCAACAAGCATCTTTATGCCCTAGACAGACTGCAAACACTGATTTTTCGTGTGCCCACAATACCCCGTGATGTACCCAGTCCCTTTACGATCAACACATAGTTACGATTCATTGACCATGTATAAATTTAGCTTGCCCAATTCCAATTAACGAGTGATCAGCCACATTAATTAGCTTAACATGCTTTAGTGCAACAAAGAAAATAATACACGATGGAAACCAAATTCACACAGTGTTATGCCCAAACTACCTCACGGTTTTTACATGTTTGTTAAGTTATCATCTCCATTCAATCCGGAATAAAAGATCTAGCCATACATGCTAGACATAAACATAAAGACAATATTTAAAGACATGAAATAAAATAAAAACTTACTGAAATAAATAAGAAATGAGTCTTGACTCCAACTTCAAAATTAAGACCATAAAATGGAAATGAAAAATACAAGTGAAAAGTAAAATAATAATGTATATGGCATTTGTGGCGTATGTGAATGATCCTCTCCAGTGGTATTTATACATGTAGGTCGGAACCCTAGCATCCTTGGCCCACAAGTAAATTTGAAGCTTAAATTGGCCCATGAAAAGACTTTAATTCTGGACTGAACTGTTGGCGTGCCCATTCTTTCCTTTTCTGGCAGCTGCACTTTCCTTGTATGGACAGATCAACTTTCCTTGTAGAGACAGGTCAAATTTTCTTGCAGAGTAGATTCTGATTCTATCTCTTCAGCTCGCGCCCACAGGAGGACGTTTTCCTTATGGAGAAGATTGGTCTTCTAGAAGCTTTAAGATATCTTCTCTAGATTTGGTAATATCCTCTTTGATATGATCTTCTTTCCTTATTGAACGAAATCTAGAATATCTTGGATGACCTTTGCCGAACTTTTCACGTTCTGCCTACAACAAGTCTGCCAGGTTTAGAATCTCCTCGAGTCTTGTGGGAAAACGGCCATTTCTCAGCAACCTTGAAATACGATGGACTCTACAAGCTAGCACCTTTCATAGAGATTGGTGCTATGAAAATCTCATCGAACTTGTATCATCATATTTCAGCTCCAAAATGCCCACAATGCATGATTTTGTTCTCTCCATGCCCCTACTCATATTTCTGGCTCTTTCCGACTCTAAAACAATAAAAATAAGGACAAAAGAATGAGAAAAAGACTCCAAATATACGAGAGAAATTGGACTTGTCAGCGTGTGATCAGGATCGACCCGTAATCTGTGAGTTACGATAGAGAGATCGATACCTGTCATGTCAGCGTGCGACTATACAAAACAATCGTGGTGTTCTGACAGAAATACAATTAGCTCTGCCCATATTTCAGAAGTCAACCTCGAACCTATTTGAACGATGTGGTCTGGGTAGTCAGGGTGGATCTCTACTTCATCGAGATCTTCCATCTCGGGTTCGATGTATAAGCTCGACTCTAAACTTTCTCCATGCTCATACTTTCAATTTGAGCTCTCACCACATTCATACTTTGAGTTCAAACTTTCTCCATATTCGTACTTTATGTTTGACATCGATGCCTCGTCGATTTGGTTTATCTCTTGTACCTACACATGGTTAGTCTTGAAAGGTGATCTGTAGTAGTCTCTTGAAGCAATTTGCTCTCCACAGATCTGCCTAATTCCCCACGGGGTTGGAAAGCGTATGACTTGGTGGTAGGTCGAAGGTACAAATTTTAGCTTGTGAATCCAAGGTCTCCCAAGGATGACATTGAAGACCCGTTTGATCAATTAAAGGGAGCCGGAGTATTCTCCAAGATAGATTTGAGATTGGGAACCATCAACTGAGAGTCAAGGAAGGATATATCGAAAAGATAGCTTTTCAAACAAGGTACGAGCATTACAAGTTCACTGTGATGTCTTTCGGTTTATCAAATGCACCTGCTGTTTTTATGGACCTGATGAACTGAGTATTTCACCAATATTTAGATAAGTTCATGATTGTCTTCATCGATGATATCTTGGTATACTCGAAAGATCGCAGTCAACATGAAGAATATCTGCGACTGGTGTTGGAAACCTTACGGAAAGAAGCTTTATGCAAAGTTCAAGAAATGTGAGTTTTGGATAGACCGAGTCAGATTTCTTGAACATGTGGTAACGGCTCAAGAAATTGAGGTAGACCCAGCCAAGGTGGAAACTGTGAAGAATTGGAGCACACCAAAGTCTGCAAGCAAGATTCGAAGTTTCTTGGGTTTGGCGGGCTACTATCGACGTTTTATTGAGGGATTCTCGAAGATAGCTGGCCCTTTGACCCAGCTGACAAGGAAGGGAGCTAAGTTTGAGTGGAATGAAGATTGTGAGAAGAGATTTCAAGAGCTAAAGCAACGACTCACAACAGTACCAGTTTTGATCGTTCCAGACGGCACCGAAGGATTCGTAATTTACAGTGATACCTCCAAACAAGGTTTGGTATATGTGTTGATGCAAATAAAAAAGTTGTTGCCTATGCTTCAAGGTAACTCAAAGTGCATGAGAAGAATTACCCGACATCATGACTTTGAGTTAGCAGCCGTTGTGCATGCTTTGAAGATTTGGCGTCATTACTTGTACGGAGCCAAGTGCGAGATTTATTCGGATCAGAAGAGTCTCAAATATCTTTTCACACAAAAGGAGTTGAACATGAGGCAAAGGAGATGGTTGGAGCTCATGAAGGACTTTAACTGCACCATTCACTATCACCCCGACAAAGCAAATGTTGTAGTTGACGCTCTTAGCAGAAAAAGTAATTTGGCAGCATTGTACTCATCACAATTGAGTGAAGAGTTTGCAAAGATGAGTATTGAAGTGGTGCCGCCAACTAAAAATATGACATCAACACTAGCGGCTTTAACTGTTCGACCATTATTGAGGGATAGAATAAAAGATGCGCAAAGTGGAGACCACTTTTTGAGCAAGCTAAAGGAACGCGTACAAAAGGACAACATCAAGGGTTTTGTAGTAGCTAACGATGGTGCACTAACATTCAAGAGATGTCTATGTGTACCCAAGGAAGAAAGCTTGAGAAGAGAGATTTTGGAAGAAGCTCACAACATCCGTTACTCTATCCATCCTGGAGGAACAAAGATGAATCAAGATTTGAAGGGGTATTTCTAGTGGAGGAATATGAAAAGGTCTATTAGAGATTTTATCAAGAAGTGCATGACGTGCCAACAGGTGAAGGCAGAGTATCAATGGCCCACGGGTTTGCTGAAACCCCTTGAGATCCCAGAATGGAAGTGGGAGAATATTGCTATCGATTTTGTGGTAGGATTGCCAAGGACGGTAAAATAGAATCACGCTATTTGGGTTGTTGTGGACAGACTCACAAAGTCAGCTCATTTTCTACCTGTGAAGATGACATATAATTTGGATCGACTAGCTCAAATCTATGTGGATGAGATCATGAGATTGCATGGAGTGCCAGTCACTATTGTGTCGGATCGAGACACAAAGTTCACATCAAAGTTTTAGAGAAGTCTACAAGAAGCTATGGGAACGAAGTTGAGTTTCAGTACGGCGTATCACCCGTAAACTGATGGACAGTCGGAGAGAACGATCCAAACACTTGAGGATATGTTACGAGCTTGCGTAATGAATTTTGGAGAAAATTGGGAAAGACACCTACCTTTGGTGGAGTTTGCATACAATAACAATTACCAAGTAAGTATTGGAATGGCTCCATATGAGGTTTTGTATGGAAGAAAGTGTCGTTCACCGTTGCATTAGGATGAGGTTGGTGAGAAGAGAATTTTGGGCCCGGAGATCATGGAAAGGACAGTTGCCTTGATCAGCAAAATATGAGAGCGTATCAAAATCTCTCAAGATAGACAAAAGTCGTACGCGGATTTAAAGATGGGAGATCTACATTTTAGCATTGGTGACAAAGTGTTCCTCAAAGTATCTCCTATGAGAGGAGTGGTTCGTTTTGGAAAGAAGGGGATATTAAAACCTCGCTATATTGGGCCGTTTAAGATACTCGAGAAGATCGGAGAGCTAGCTTATCAGCTTGCATTGTCCCCAAGTCTTTCTGCCGTACACAATGTTTTTCATATTTCATCATTGAGGAAGTACATGCACGACCCGCTCAATGTCGTGAATCATAGAGATTTGGAGCTAAGCAAGGATTTATTGTATGATGAACACCCGGTTGAAATCCTAGATCGCAAGGTCCACGTGTTACGAAATAGAGAAATCTCTTTAATTAAAGTGGTTTGGAGTAGGCATGGGAAAGACGAGGCCACTTGGGAAAAAGAAGAGGACATAAAATCTAAATATCCACAGTTTATGGCTGGAGGTAAGTAAATTTCAAGGACGAAATTTCTTTTAAGTAGGGTAGGATGTAGCACCCCGAAAATTTTAGTCAGGCATGCATACATTTATAAATTACGATCTTATAATTCGCGCCATTTTTGTCTAGCACTATATTATATTTTTTATTATTATTATTTGTTATTATTATTATTTATTATGGTATAGCTCCACAGTTATTATATTTTATTTATTATATGTTGAACCTTAGTCTTCATTTTTGTTACTGACGGCCCAATTCATAACCCATTAGTATTCCCCTTTTGTCTTTGGAACTAGGCCCATAATCAAGTAAAAGAAAGGGGGGATCTGCACCTCCACCTTCCGCCACCCTCACCAATTTTTAATTTAACCCTAAACCTACTATTCTTTTTTTAAATCCTGAATCTCCTCTCAATAACGCATGATTATGGAAAATAATCATCACCATATTTACTCTTACCATATGGAATGCCTCAAATTTCAGTATAAATAGGTCGTCCCTTTTCACTAAGAAATCACACCAACTTAAGCCCTTTCTTTCAGCTAAGCGATTGTGTTCTCTAGCTTTCTCAGAGTCTTGAGGTATTTCATCTCTTATTTTCCCATCTTTTACTGCTTTTAAAATTTGAGGGTTTGGTATGTAGTTTACTTTCTGGTTTTCGTTGAAGCAATGATGGAAGGAGAGTTTGTTTCTTGTTTCTTTAAAAGGAGAGAGGGGGTCCATTGTTAATTACTTATTATGCTCATCCAGAAAGTACTAGCAAATAAGTCAATAAAGCATAATTTAATCTTTTTAGTGGGGATCCGACGTTGAAACTTGTTAGGAAAAACTATAAAGGAACCCCTAGATTAGGTTTTGATGAGATGTCAAAATTATTTATGAAAAACTGACTCAAATTCAAGTTGTAGATCGGAGCTGAGCAATCCAGGGCATCAAAAGGGAACTCAAGCAAAGTCAAAGTCAACCAATCAAGAGTATGGTCTGCAAGCTGAAGGATACGTCATTCAGTCAGAAGTCAACTCAACTAAGAACTCAAGAAGTCGAATCAGTTGAAACAAACTAACAACTAAGTCAGCTAAGCTGAGTGAGAAAAGAGTCAACTAAAAGAACTGATAAGAGATCAGTTTAGACTGAAGACTGGAAGTATCCAACTGATGGCCAAACTAAAGTAGACAAGACAGATCAGCTGAAGGCCAGAACTGTAGTCAGCCAACTTGTGATTAGTCAAGCTGACAAGAAAGCTCAAGTGAAATCAGTCAAGCTGACAAGATAGCTAAGAACTTGAGATCGCTCGAACTGGAGAAACAAGCTCAGAACTGCCAACTGGAGCAATATCCAAACTCAGCTGACAAGCTCAGCTGACGAGCTCAGAACTGCCAACTAGAGCAATAGCCAAACTCAGCTGACAGACTCAGCTGACGAGCTCAGAACTGCCAACTGGATTAATAGCCAAACTCAACTGACGAGCTCAAAACTGCCAACTAGAGTAATAGTCGAACTCAGCTGAGAAGCTCAGAACTGTCAACTGGAGCAATAACAAAACTGAGCTGACAAAACCAGAACTGCCAACTGGAACACAAAACTGCCAAGAAAGCTGAAGCCAGAGAACCTTGGAGTTTATTGCTCAAACCGCCGAATCTTAGAGCAAATGCTTCAACAAAGATCCTGGAATTAAATATCCAATGAAGATCGATTGGCAGAGTAACGGCTACTTCAACCAAAAGCACCAAGCGATCATTAAAGACCATCTTCCATTAATGAGCCAACAGAGCTACCGATCAATAGACAATGGAACTCAACGGTCATAAAATCACTACTCTATAAAAGACGAGTGAATCAGAGTTTAAACATCAACCAAGTGAGCTGAAAAGAATCCTTCGCCATCACAACTTTCGCATATACAAAGCAAGAGCTTTTCTTTCTCCCTCTCACTCAAGCTCAAGTTCAGCATTTGATAGAAACTGCGAGAGTCCAACTGAGAAGAAGAAATTCACAGAGTCAAGATAATCAGCCAGCTGTTGACAATCCAGTCAGGGCAGCCTTCTCAGTTTCAGCTATACAACGATCAACTACCCAGCTCAATTGAAGGAGCACATCAGTTGATACCATCTGTTCAAGACTAATCTCTTGAAGATCGAAAGAGATCTTAAACCTTGTAAAGACAACAATAGCACCTACCTTCCTAGCGAGAAGTTAGGGACTTCAAGTGTGAGCCGTCGACCCGCTGAGGTAGAGAGCAGTTACCAGGTTCAGCCAACTATCCTTCATTGTATAATTTGTAAAGAAACTCAAGTTATATAGTGAAGTTGCCCTTCTGCGGAAGGAAGAAAGGACGTAGAAGTTTGAGACTTCGAACCTCTATAAATCGCTTGTGTGCTGTACTATTTTGGTTATTGTATATCTTTGAACTGCACACAATATCACACAAGCTGCACTCAAATTATCTTAACTGTTCAATAAGTTTGTGCATAGATAAGTTTCACTAAGCGAGTCAAAAGGGCCCTGTTATTCTGCAATTGAAGTAAAAAGTTTTAATCAGTTTATTCACCCCTCCTCTAAACTGATATCGACTCGCCCAGGACCAACAAGTGGTATTAGAGCGGTTGATTCTAAGGATCAGCCATTTCTGCAGATCAACTGAATCAGATCTACTTATCTGTGCTAACATTTCAGCTACGGGAAACCATAAGCTACCTTTATTTTCAGTTGAGAATTATGATAACTGGAGCAGGAGAATGAAGGCTCATCTCTGCTCAATTCATGAGAATATGTGGGAAGTCATCGAAGATGGTCCAATCATCATCATGATGGACAATGATGCTCACATAGTTGATATCAATCAACTGGCAAGGATTTCAAAGCCAACTAATCTTCTCACCAGCGAAGAAAAGAAACTAAAAAATCTAGAGTTCGTTGCTCAAGCCGCATTATTCCAAACTCTAGATGAAGACAGAATAAAGGACACAAAGAATTGCATAACTGCCAAGGAGATATGGGACCTACTAGCAGATCTATGCAAAGAGTCCGAAGCCATCAAAGGAAACAAGCTCCAACTGGCAGTCGACAGATATGAATCCTTCAAAATACAGCCAGAGGAGTCCATCTCAAGCCTTGAAACCATATTTCTGGGCATCATCAGTGAGATGAACAATCTCGGGAGAAGTTATCCCAATTCTGAGATGAATTTCAAGATATTGGATAATCTTACTGAAGAATGGGATATGAAAGTGATAGCTACAAAGGAATCAAGAGATCTAAATAGCATCACTCATAGAGAACTATTTGGCTATCTCAAAGCTCATGAGTACAGTTTAAACTGAAAAAAGGAGGCATCTACATCGTCAGCTCAAGATGCAGCTTTCTACGATGAAAGGAATTGGTTTAGAGACACTCGAGGAAGGAACAACTTCCGACCTAGGAGCTCACCAGCCAAAGAACATCAAGGCGGATCTTCAAATGAATGAAAAGGAAAAGTAACTGAAAAGAAGGAGAATCTAACTAATTACATCAATGATCAAATCCAATCAGTTACCAGGTTGCTAGAAAAGTTGAAGAGAGTTCGAGATAAACAATCAGTTCCACCTCAAACTGATGAAATCCCAAAAGATGAGAGAACTCATCAACCAGCTGAATGATCAGCTGAACCATTCAGGGGTGGCAACTGAAATCTTAGAGAATGCTTTAATTGCCACAAACAAGGACATTACAGATTTGAATGTCCAGAACTCCCTGAAGATAAAAAGGCCAAGATGAGGAGAAGCTTCTTCAAAAGGAATGCAATGGTTGCAAATTATGAAAATGTCGTGCTAGATGATTCAGATTATCCATCTAGAGTTGATTCTGACGGCTACAGCTCAGACGATGAAGCGCTATTCTACCTCATGGCTGACAATGATAAAGAGGTTAGTACAGCTGACTCTCAAACCTCTTTCTATCATATTAATGAAGCAACTGTTTCTAGCAATGAACTTGACATGAAACTTATGAAGCTAGAAGATCAATTAGCTTCAATATCCTGCTTGCATGTTGAACTGAAAGATGAAAATAATGAACTGAGAAATAAAGTTAGAAAACTGAGCATTAATCATGAAAGATTGAATTATCTTGAATCTCAGCTTATAGAATTTGAGAAATTGAAATTGAGAACTACTGATCTAGAGGCTGAAAATCAAAAACTCAAGCAAGAGATCCATGAAAGAGAAAAAGTAACTCTGAAGTTCAAAAAGGGATCTCAAACTTTAGATGAGATATTAAATCATCAAAGAACTGGAACTAGCAGCTCAGGGCTAGGATATAGCAAGTTCACAGCCCTAGAGAAAGGAAAAGCAGTTGTCCAACCCAGTGATAAGGGAATCCTAAAAGGGTTCACTAGATCTCATGATCAGCTAGCCGAGTCAACTAAAGGAAAAGGAATATTGAAAACTCCCCAAACTCAGCCTAGACAATTTGGTCAGTTCTACCAAACAAAAACACCAGGTCAACTGAAGCCCAATTTCCAGCCAAGACCATCAGTTCACTCAAGTCAATTCACTCGCTCAAAGCCTCCAGTTCAACAAAGACTACCATCTCAACAAAGAATGCCCCCAAGACAAACTAATAGATCAGCCCTCTTTAGAAAGAAAAATTATTTTGGATCTCAAGCCTATCCTACCAAGAAGTTCAATCAGAACACCTATAGCAGAGATCAAAGAAACTCGTTTGAACCCTACCATCATTAAAATGAGTACCTAGATTCCAGAAATGAGCCAAAAAGGTTCATTCCAATAAACTGGAAACATACAAAACACTGGTTTGATCACAGAACTCAAAGGTCTCAAGACCAAAGCGTTTTAGTTGAATTGTTTTATCCAACTAACTCTCAACGCAGGTATCACTCAACTGATTCAAATCAGAATAGAAGAGTTCAGAGAAAATCTAAACTGATCAAGCGATCCAAGTCAGTTGGATCTCTGAATGATAAGTAGCCAAAAGTTTGGCAAATTTAGATTTCAAAGAACTTGATGTATCAACAAGGACCCAATATGAAACGGGTCCCTAAATGCTAATCCTTGTTTTTAAAGGACAAGAGCATCCTATCTATGAAGAAAGCCAAAGACATTTGGTATCTAGATAGCGGGTGCTCCAAGTACATTACCGGAGACAGAGAAGATCTCGATGGTTATGAAAAAGTCAAAAGACCACTTGTCACATTTGGAGACAACTCCAAAAGTCGAACCATTGGAGAAGGGTTCGTGGTCAAAGGAAAAGTTGTGGTAAATGGAGTCTCCCACGTGGATGGACTAAAACACAAACTACTCAGCATCAGTCAGCTGTGCGATAACGGCTACTCAGTTGACTTCACTAAAGATTCCTGCAGCATAAGAGACAAGTCAACTGGAGTAATTCTTCTTACTGGCATAAGAAGAGGCAACATGTACATTGTTGACTAGTCAACCGGCTACTCAGAAACTTGCTTTCTTTCAAAAGGATCAACTGAAGCAAGCTGGCTATGGCATCGATGACTGAACCACCTCAACTTCAAAACAATCAACTAACTAGTCAAGAAAGAGCTAGTTGAGGGGCTTCCCAAGGAAATATACAAGAAAACAGGCGTATGTGGGCCATGTCAAAAAGGGAAGCAAGTGAAATCATCCTTCAAGAATAGGAGTCATCCACCAGGAACAACTGATTGCCTCTAACTGCTACATATGGATTTGTTTGGTCCAGTTATACCACAAACCCCAAAAGGAAAAAGATTCACTCTGGTAGTAGTTGATGATTTCTCAAGATATATATGGGTGGAATTCTTGAGGAGCAAAGATGAAACTTATGACAAGCTAAGGCGCTGATCAGAAGGCTACAAACTCAAAAGGAAAGATCAGTTCAAAGGATTCGCTCCGATAATGGAACTGAATTTGTGAATCAATAAATGATCAGCTTTCTCAGCCAGCTTGGAATCACTCATGAACACTCAGCTGCAAGAACTCCACCACAAAACGGTATAGCCGAACAGCGTAATCGGACACTCAAAGAAGCAGCTCTAGCAATGATAGTTGATGCCAACATAGCTGAAGGTTACTGGGCTGAAGCAGTCAACACAGCTTGCCATACTCAAAATCGAAGTGCTATTGTAGCAGCCCATGACAAAACACCCTATGAGCTATATAAAGGTCGTAAGCCTTCTATCTCATATTTTAAAATATTTGGCTGTAAATGTTATATTCACAACAATGGCAAGACTCAATTGAAAGCTTTTAGTGCTAAAGCTGATGAGGGAATATTTCTTAGGTATAACTCTCCTCATGTACAAGCTTACAGAGTGTTCAATAAACGTACTCTTGTTGTGGAAATAACATGTCATGTGGTATTTGATGAATTTGATAATGAGTACAGGAACAAAGAAAGAATAGACAAATCAGTTCAAGAACTACCTAGTGAAACTGAGAACTCGCAGGACTATGTGGATCATATTGTTCCAGAGCAGTTTGAAGTTTCATTAGAAGAAGGTAATGAAACTGGTACTAAACCAGTTGAGAACAATATGGTCAATGAAGACACAAATCGTGCTGAGATAATAAATCCCACAACTAAAATAAGGGGAAGAACTAACGAAAATTCCGAACCAACTGATGAAAGGGCGACTGATGACGTCACCACAGAAGAGCCAGCTAAAGATCCAGCTAAAGCTATCTTGCCCAAATGGCTCCGAAGCCATCCAACTGACAAGATAGTTGGTGATCCAAGAAGTCGAGTCCAAACCAGAAGTTCAACTGAGCATGCATTATTCACATGCTTCATATCTCAAACTGAACTAACAAACGTCAAACAAGCCTTAGAAGATTCAGACTGGATCATGGCCATGTAAAAAGAACTGAATCAGTTCACAAGGAATGACGTATGGTTTCTTGTTGATAGACCAAAAACCCAGAAGGTCATTGGTACAAAATGGGTTTTTTGCAACAAACTGGATGAACAATGAGTGATCACAAGGAACAAGGATAGACTGATAGACAAAGGATACTCAAAAAGTGAAGGGATTTACTTTGATGAGACATTCGCACCAGTTGCAAGATTGGAAGCCATCAGACTGTTCCTAGCCTATGCAGCTCACTTCAATTTTACAGTCTACCAAATGGATGTCAAGAGTCCTTTTCTTTAAGGAATGCTCAAGGAGGATGTGTATGTCGAGCAACCGCCAGGCTTTGAAATTGGTAATCAAGTCTTCAAACTGAAGAAAGCTCTCTATGGATTGAAACAAGCTCCCAGAGCGTGGTATGAAACTCTCACAACATTCTTGCTGAAAAATGGATTTCAAAAGGGAGTCATTGATCGAACTCTATTCTGAATAGAATGATCAACTGAGATCTTAATGGTTCAAATTTATATGGATGACATAATTTTTGGATCAAAAAGCAAAGATCTATGCACCCAATTCGCTCAACTGATGCAAAGCGAATTTGAGATGAGCATGATGGGAGAAATGACATTCTTCTTAGGACTCTAAGTAAATGAGCTGAAAGATGGGATCTTTATCAGCCAGGCTAAGTACACCAAGGAGCTAGTCAAGAAGTTTGGTGTTAGTAAAGGAAAAACTCTCAAGATTCCTATGAATACATCAGTTCAGCTAACTCTGGATGAAGAATGAGAATCAGTTAGCCAAACATATTACAGAGGAATCATTGGGTCGCTACTTTACTTAACAGCAAGCCAGCCAGACATCTCTTATTCAGTCGGTCTATGCGCACGGTTTCAAGTCAACCCAAAGAAAAACCACCTTGAAGCAGCTAAGAGGATTATCAAATATCTCAAAGGAACCATAAATCTAGGACTATGGTATCCCAGAGATGACAGCTTGAGTCTAATTGGTTATTCAGATTCAGACTTTGGTGGATGCAAGATCGACAGAAAAAGTACCAGTGGAACATGTCAGTTTCTGGGAAGCAAACTGATATCCTGGTTTAGCAAGAAGCAGCACTCAGTTACCACATCAACAACTGAAGCAGAATATGTAGCTACAGGAAGCTGTTGTACTCAGATACTCTGGATGAAGCAACAGTTGAAGGACTATAAAGTTGAAACTGAAGAAGTCCCTATCTTCTGTGACAACAACAGTGCAATTGTAATATCTCAAAATCCAGTTCTACATTTAAGAACCAAGCACATTGATATAAGACATCACTTCATCAGAGATCACATCGAGAAGAAGAACATATGCATCAAATATGTTAACACAGAGAACCAGATAGCTGACATCTTCACCAAACCATTGCCTGAAGCAAGGTTTATGGAGCTATGAATACAATTGGGTTTACTTGAGCTAGCGTCAAAAGATGAAGATAATCAATCGGAAGAAAAAGGCCAAGAACCCATTCCAGCTGAAGAGAGGAACTGAACGAAAAAGGCGAGAAACTGATCAGTTAGACACAAAAGCCATCAGTTTGAAGTAAAAGCAAGAAGTTGTGGAGAGAAAAGTAAACTGGAGATGATCAGTTTACCCCATGAGCTCAACTAAATCGTCAGTTCAATCGCTCAAACTGATGATCCAGTTAGCTGTGCAGAACATACCAGCTGCAAATAGATCAAACTGATGAAGGAATCATAGGAACTGGAATCAACTCAAAAGGAGATATCAGCTCAAAAGACCAGCTGAACTGAGAAACAGCTGAATGAAGGTCCATGCAGTCAAGACCATTTCGGAACTGATGAGAAGACATCTCAGTTGGAACTGATCAACCGAAAGATCATCAGTTACAGTGGAAGCCAACTGATGACGTAATCAGTTTCAAGCCAAGGAGAAACTGCTAGAGAGAAAAGATAAGTTCAAAAATTTCAATATTAGGAACGGTAAAAACACGTGTCACTCAAATATTATCATTGAACTTTCTCTCTCTCTCTCCTCATTTATCCCCAACAGATAGAAATGAAAAGCCAATCGACAGGTCGATTGAATTAATCCGACCGTTGAATTTGGGCATATGAAAGGACACAACCGTTGGATGAGTCCAATCTCCCTATATAAATAAAGCGGCTGAATACTCGAGATAAGCTTCCCGATTTTTACTGAAGATTTATCCTTTCCTAATCTATCTCTCGTCAAAAACAAAACCCTTTAGCCCTGAAAGATCAATTCCTCAGCCTCTCAAATTAATCTCTCTTCGAAGAATTATGGCTCAAAACCCAACTCGCAGAAGATTCAATTTCCGTTAGTCTGGAGAAGATTCTAAAGTATTCTGTGAAAAACTCGATAGAGACAAGTTTTTCAATCCAGCCAGATTCCTTCAAGCCTGCAGAACTTCTCCTCTCAGTAGAATGATCATCGAAAAGCTTTCTCGGGCCAAGCTGAAGAAGTTCCTGGAGGTATTTCCAGAACGGATTTACACAGAACCAGTTGCTGAATTTTACTTAAATTCAAATGGATCTTCAAATCCCAAAGAAATCAGATCAGAAGTAAGAGGACAAGTTATCATCATGACAACTGAGTCTCTGAGCAAAGCCGACTGGGCCTCTTTTATCCTTGCTCAACTGTGAGCAAATGTAGAGCGAGCGGCATATGACCCATCAACTAGCTCATTTCGTGAGAAGATCGGGTTTATGAGTCGCATAAGCAATATCATTCAAAGCTAGTTTGATGAGGACATCCCAACTGGCGAACAACTCAAAAGAAGGGACATGCTCCCAACTATCTACTGCCATCCAATCCCGAAGCGTTCATGTCCACAAGGGCCTTCTACCTCAGCTCGTGGAAAGGCACCTTTGGAGGCACCCGTCAGCTCATCTAAAGAAAGACAGCTGCTGATTGAGAGTGAATCTCTCTCAAGGCTGAGTGATCAGCCTACAATATCAGCCAGCTCTCAACCTCTACCATTAGTCCAATGTGACTCCACTGAGGTTGAGTTTGAAGCATTTCTACACCATCAGCTCAGAAGTTGCTTCCGTCTCATTGAGGACACAGACTCCTCCCTATTCGACCAACCGCGGCGGTACCTCCAGTACCATATATGGCGATTCCAACTGGATGAGACAACAATGTTTCACCTCATCCACACCCGTGGATCTAATTTCTGGATCAACGAAGGACATTAGAGTAGAAACTGGATGAATCATCCACTCTCCTCGCCACCAACG
This sequence comes from Perilla frutescens, assembly GCA_026008535.1. Lineage (NCBI taxonomy): Eukaryota > Viridiplantae > Streptophyta > Magnoliopsida > Lamiales > Lamiaceae > Perilla > Perilla frutescens. The sequence continues at coordinate 63,255,578 of BRKX01000003.1, read as the reverse complement.
CTTTCAGAAATAATGGATTCGATGATCAAGCGACTCCAGATAAGTCGACCAGCCGATACTCCTCTCCCCGACAATGATCCGGCCAACTCCTCATGCACACCTTTCGTTGATGATCCACCCATCTCTTCAACCGATGAGATCTTCAACAACATGGCCTCGATGAACTTTAGAGAGCAAGAAGTCTCTCTCACCTCTGCTCAAGGTCAGTTCATGACAACTGAATAAGCTTATGCATGGCTATTCTCACCCATGCAAATTCCTTCAGTTCCCTTAGTTCATGATGACAATTTGGCAACTGTTGACAATCCAACCAGGGCAGCCTTCTCAGTTTCAGCTATACAACGATCAACTACCCAACTCAATTGAAGGAGCACATCAGTTGATACCATTTGTTCAAGACTAACCTCTTGAAGATCGAAAGAGATCTAAAACCTTGTAAAGATGACAATAGCACCTACCTTCCTAGCGAGCAGTTAGGGATTTCAACTGTGAGTCGTCGACCCGCTGATGTAGCGAGCAGTTACCAGGTTCAGCCAACTGTCCTTTATTGTATAATTTGTAAAGAAACTCAAGTTATATAGTGAAGTTGCGCTTCTGCGGAAGGAAGAGAGGACGTAGAAGTTTGAGACTTCGAACCTCTATAAATCGCTTGTGTGCTGTACTATTTTGGTTATTGCATATCTTTAAACTGCACACAATATCACACAAGCTGCACTCAAATTATCTTAACTGTTCAATAAGTTTGTGCATAGATAAGTTTCACTAAGTGAGTCAAAAGGGCCCTGTTATTCCGCAATCGAAGTAAAAAGTTTTAATCAGTTTATTCACCCCCCTCTAAACTGATATCGACTCGCCCGGGACCAACAAAACTAAAGTACATTTATCCCTATTATGCTTGTATATGATATGCAAGTGCTATTGATGACACCATCCGGGTTACTTGATGATGGCCTATGTGCTTTATGTTTATGATGACCCCATCTGGGTACCTTTTTATTATATTTATTTTTTCTGTGCAAGCATATATATATATATATATATATATATATATATTCTCCATACATATATATATATTTATATATCCTAGGCTTCATATCTCTGTTACCTTGATAACATCATATTTTACATATATTTTGAGGTATATTTGAGTGGTATTTGATGGGCATTGCATGCATGAAGTGTTGAGTTTTGCATAGTTTTCTATGTTTTGTGCAATGTCACGTGTTTGTTCATTGTGAAGGGAATTAATTCCATTTTTTGTGTGGACTTCAAATGAGCTTGGAAAGGCCCTAGAAAGATAGAAAATCAAGTTAGGAATGCGTTGCAAAAAGAATCGGGTCAATTGAATGAGAAATGAGTGAGAACGAAGCAAAACAGTGAGAGGCTACCAGAGCTGACGTGGACTCGCGACTGGAGTCGCGACCGCGGTTGCGAACGGGGTCGCGAATCCTGGTCTAGACTGATTTTTGCACGCGCGCGACAGAGAGGGGGTTCTTCTTTGAAATACCCGCGACCTGGTCGCGAATTTGGGCAACTGGTCGTGAATTTTGGCCACATCAGCGCCACATGGACTCGCGACCCGAGTCGCGGGTGACTGGGTCGCGAGCGAAGCCCTGGGAGTCCGATTTTTGGCCTATTTTGGCCCGTTTTCTTTCCTTTTTCGACTGGAATACTTCCAACACTATATATACCTCCTCAAACACGAAAATTATATATCAAAAACCCTACCATAACACCAAAAACCACAACAACACACACCATATTTCTCTCTTAAACACAGAGATAGAGAGTTGCAGAGAAGAACACGGAGAGCAAGACCAAGAGATTCAAGCCAAGCAAGAATAGAGATAGAATAATTACTTCCGGGTTTTATTTATCTTTATTTCTGTTAGACATGATTTCTTGTTGGATTTTAGTTTTCTATATTTATATGGATAGTTAAACCCTAGTTTTCTAGGGTTGGATGATGAATTGTTTATGAAGTTTATTTTTGTTGGTTTTATCATATTTCCTATGACTTTATCTTGATCTTTGATTACTCTTGTTTTTATCTGTATTGTTTAACTGATCACTAAATGATACAATTTGATGTGTTAATTCATAAATCGAGAGATGAGTTTTAACACGTGATCTGGAGTAATTAACTCATTAATCAATAACACTCGAGAGGGTTGAGGTTAATTGAGAGAACAATAGACCCTGGGAGCCATTAGGAGTTGCATGCTAGGCATTGAACGGAGACGTTAATACTAGTTGTGTGATCCACGCTTTAGGCACTTCGAGAGAAGGTTTAAGGTATAATTGTGGCTGTTCTAGCTAGATTTAAGTCCCTACATAGGTGTGTGATGAAACAAGTAAATAAATGGATTAGATAAGGATTCTCCAACTCTAGAATTCGTCTTTCTCCGTTGTTTCTTCTTTACTCTTTCTTCTCTGTGTTTCCATTTATATTATATGTTTAAGTACTTTAATTAGTTCAAGCACTTTAATTGGTTGTCTAGATAGCATTTAGGAGTTAAGTTCTAGTACATAGTTAGTTAAATATTAAATCTTTGTGGATACGATCTTGTTCACCGCTATCCTATAAGCCTCGCTATACACTTGCAGTTTAGGTGAAAATAAATACCGAACATACCTATTGATATAGATATACAAATATTATATATATTATATGCATGAACCACACATACACATCCACGCCATATGCATATGTATATATATATATATATTATATGCACAAACACACTCACATATATATATATACATATATGTTCACACTTATGACACACACACATTTTCAAATACAATTAAAAACACTCACGCACACCTAGTTACATATATATATATATATATATACCCTTATCTATACTATATATACACGGCACACATATAAATATAATATATATATATATATACACGCATGAACACACACACATATATATATATACCCATATCTATGTTATATATACACGACATACACATATAATATATATATATATATAAACGCACTAATACACGCACCTATATATATACTTTCTGTTTTTATCTTTGCTTCTAATACATATTATATGTTTAATGTTATGCTCTTGAGCATTTCAGTAATTTTATGTTAATTAATTTTTATTATTACTATTATGTTAGGCGGCGCGCTTGGATAATATTAATACATTTCATTTTTTCAAAGTTCAAGTTGAGGTGAGGATTCTCTCGGAGAATATACGAAACTCTTATCCTTGTTATATTTATATATGCGGTGTGCAGATGGGCCTTCGGGCTATTGCGATGGGCCTACGGGCTATTACTATGTTTAACCTACGGGTTATATGCTATATTGACCTACGGGCTCTATGATATGCTATGCTATATTATGGCCTATTTCTTACTGTTATATTTGTATAACTCGGATAATTGAGTTACCTCATTGAATTAATAGCACTCACCCAAAGCTATTTATGTTTTCAGGCTAAGGAAGCTCGGGCAGTGTGGTGGAGACGAAGTGATGGAATAAAGACTATAGTTTAAAATATTTTAAACATTTTATTTTTTTCCGCTGCAATAGACTCTAAATTTATGTTTCTTTTATTCTGAACAAACTTTTGGAAGTATTATTTAATATTCTACCATTTTATTATTTAAATAAATCTATGAAATTTTTGAGATGTCACAACGTCGATGCCTCATCGATTTGGTTTATCTCTTGTACCTACACATGGTTAGTCTTGAAAGCTGATCTGTAGTAGTCTCTTGAAGCAATTTGCTGTCCACAGATCTGGCTAATTCCCCACGGGGTTGGAAAGCGTATGACTTGGTAGTAGGTCGAAGGTACAACTTTTAGCTCGTGAATCCAAGGTCTCCCGAGGATGACATTGTATGCTGAGGGTGTATCGATAATTTGAAACTTGGTGTGCAAGTTAACCCTTTGGTATACACAGGTAGCATAATTTCACCTATGGCGACTTTGTGCTCACCGCTGAACCCAATCAGAGTAATCAATTTTTTGACGATGTTAGCCTCGGGGACCTGCATTCCCCTCAAAGTAAATAAGAAAATGACATTATTCGAACTCCCACCATCGATGAGAGTCCTCTTGATCATACAGTTTGAAATAAGGACAGGAATAACAAGTGTGTCGTGGTGTGGGTGTGAGTTCAGAAACTTTGCTACTGGTGAAACTCAAAGTTATGAGTTCCATTTTGGTGTATGGATTTGGTATCATAGGTGTGTATTTAAGAGATTTGCAATGCCGTTTTTCTTATTCCTGGGATACTCTGCTAACCTCGGATCCTCCAGTTATGCAATTAACCACATGCTCAATTGGTGGATCCATCGGGTTCTCATCATTTTTTCTGAAGGTCTACTTTCCTTTATTAGTCAACAAATCTTTCAAATGGCTTTACTTAAGTAGGTCGATGACTTCGCAACACAATGCAATACAATCATCTGTTCGATGGTCGTGGTCTTTGTAGAATTCACAGTACTTTGTTCTGTCACGTTCATGATTTGGGCTCCTCATCTTGGGCGGCCACTTCACTGTACTACCAAGTTCCTTCAACGCATTGATGGCTTTCGAGGGTGTGATGCACAGGTTGTATTCTGGCAAGCATCGATCATATGGATCTGAAATATCCTCTCGACCTCGAGATTTGTAGCGATCATTATGAGAGTAAGAGTCAGTTCTCCTTTTATCATTTCTGTGGGAGTCTCTTTGTAACAGCCCAGTCCCGAGATAGGGATTAACGAATGGGGATGGGGTGTTATTATGGGATTATCAAATAAAGATAGAAGATTAACAAAGAAGGTTTAAGAATAAATATATACTTTTGAAAGATAGGTGATGATACTTGGGTTTACTTGATTAAGAAGGAAACATGCTTTAGCAGAATAAAATGGCTAACTAATCAGATACCAACAAGCATAGACCCATTCATAGGTCAAAATGAATAAATAGATATCAATGTGCACAAGCCTCTTTATAGGCGAAAGGAAAATATACTCGAGATGCAGGAATAAAACTTAATATGCATCACTTATATATATAATCATGTCTGGGGAATATTCACAAAATCTCGATAAAAATAATAGCACTTTATCATGGGATTTCAAAAGAAACTTATATTATAACAAAACAATCTTGGCAGCCAACCCACATCCACAGCCACCATCATCCTCAGCATCTCAATCTGAAAACATTTGAAAAAGAGGGCGTGAGCACTAATGTACTCAGTGGGTTTTAATAAAAGCTTCTTTAATAACTTGAGAAATATCCAATAATCAACTGGCAGTATATGGAGAGCAAAATGCAAAAGTCCTCTCCATATCCGCAAAACCTTTTGCTTACTTTTGGGCCCAACCTTGGCTCAAATCTGATATCAACTGCACCCTTAGGCATGTCGTAGGATAGAAGAGGGGTTACCTCAAATATCCAAATGAGTTTCCGATGGAATTAACCCAGCAGTGACTCACTTAATGATCAAAGATCATAAATCCTGAGCTCGATCCTTGCTATAAAAGCTATGTTCTTCCTTTCTTAACTTACTTTAACTTCCTTAACCTTCCTTCCTTCCTTAACTTCCTCTCTTTCCTAGCTTAGCTTCATTTCCTTAACCTAGCTAGAATCATTGAGCCTAGAGTAATCGTCTAAGGCTAATCCTTTATTTAAGCAAGATTTCAGCCTATAAGGGGATTTATCACTACCCTAAAAGGTAATGCCTAGCTAAATAAACTTTAGCAAAATCCAACATTCAGATACGAGGAAATGAACGTGCATAAACATAAATTGCAATTAAAGCAATTCTAATTATCTCTTGCTAGCATAATACTTAATCATTTCTAGCATATCTAAACATGCTTGAGAGCTCACTTAACATATAATAACTTCATTTCCTTCCTTCTTTTGTAGAGAGATCAATCAGGTAGAGCAAAAATGTTTTATTGAAAATCTCATTTGTCCTAACATGCTTCTAGAGCTTATTAGCTCAAACTTTAGATGAGTATATATTTACCCACCTCGACTACTGGACAGAACATGAAGTAACGAGTTGATGATCCTTCTCCGAATTTCCACGGGGCTCACTACCTCCTACAAAAGTTGAATCATCGACTTAGCGGCCTCCTCCGAAGATTATAACATCTATTCAAGAAATTAAACAATATCTAGCTTATCCACCCTTAACTAGGACTTAAACATAGATAGCACGACTTTAGAACCTTTAGAAAACATGAGGGCTTGAAAGACTCGAGTTCAGAACATGATTGGAGACAAAACGGGGTGGCAGAGGCATTGCACGGGCCGTGCTAATTAATGGACGAGAAATAAAATACCCAGACTTTCCGACACGGGCCATGCAAGTATAGCACGGTCCGTGCTAACCTAGCACGGTTCGTGCTAGCTTCCCAGACTCATGTCATAAGTTCTGGATGGCCTTGCACGGGTCGTGCAACCCTTGCACGGTCCGTGCTCCTTCCGAAACTTTCAATCGAAGTGTTGGTCGAGGCGTTACTCGTACGCTTATCCCTTTTCTCGACATTTTAAACTTGAAATAAGACTTAGAACTTTAAATAAATATAGAAACGAACATACTTTAAACTTTAAAAAAAAATCGGCATTATAACGGAATAAACATGATAATCCTTTTTCAACACTTAGAATAATGACAAAATTTTAAATATAAACTTGAACGGAACTTCAACGAAATAAATGAGACTAATTATGAGAAATAATGACGAGAATCATAACAATGAGAATGAAACGAGCGGTATAACGGAAATGCTATTAACTTGGAACTTCAACAAGAATCGAAATATAACTGTTAGGAAAAACTATCAAGGTTTTTCTTACAAAGGGTTTTGATGAGATGTCAAAATATGAAAAGAGCCTTGAAAGAACTAAAAAGAAATCAAGCAGAAAACTAAAGATGATCATACAGAGTCAAAGCTGTCAAAGCCAACAGATATGATCAATTCGTGTGAAAGAGGAGAGAATAATAGAGAGAAAAAGAAGATTGTAGCTTGCTAGAATAATTAGCAAGGCAAACTGGAAGTTGCAGGTACCCGAGAGAGAAGGTACCAACTGCCACCAGTCTACAGTGATGAACTGATGGACATACCAGTTCAAGGCTGACACCAGCTGAAGTGATGAACTGATGGACATACCAGTTCAAGGCCGACACCAGCTGAAGAGATGTTCCAGCTGAAGTGATGAACTGATGGACATATCAGTTCTAGGCCGCCACCAGCTGAAGAGAACTGAAGCACATACCAGTTCTAGACCGCCACCAGCTTTAGAGAACTGAAGCACATACCAGTTCTAGGCCGCCACTAGCTGAAGAGATGTTCCAGTTGAAGAGAATTGAAGAACATACCAGTTCTAGGTAGCCACCAGCTAAAGAGATGTTCGAGCTTAAGAGAACTGAAACACATACCAGTTCTAGGCAGCCACCAGCTGAAGAAATGTTCAAGCTGAAGAAAACTGAAGCACATACCAGTTCTAGGCCGCCACCAGCTGAAGAGAACTAAAGCACATACCAATTCTAGTCTAATACCGGCTGAAGAAATGTTCCAGTCAAAGGAATATCCTAGCTGAAGGGAATAGCAGCTGAAAAAGAAGAACTGAGGGACATACAAGTTCTAGATCATTCCCAACTGAAGAAATACCAGTTGAAGAGCACATCAGTTTGAACTGATGAACATGCCAGTCCACGATGACATCAACTGATGAAGACTACCAGCGAAAGAGAGGACAATCATGAGCTGAAGAAAATAACAGCTCAAGATATTTCAGCTGAAGAAAATACCAGCTGAAGAAATGTACTAAGTCTAAAGATCCATGCTGAAGGAAATACCAGCTTAGGATATTCCAGTTGAAGGAACATACCAACTGAAGAGAAGACTAAGGTACAAGCTAATGGAAAATACCAGCTCAAAGAATACCAGCTGAAGAATGAAGTTCCAGCTGATGAAGCACCAGTTCGAAGAACCCCTGCTGAAGACGCATCAGTTTTGAAGTCCAACCGATAAAGCGCCAGCAACCGAACTGAAGATCAGTCCATGAAAGTTCAAGCTGAAGGGACACAAGTCCAAAATACCAGCTAAAGAACACTGGTTCAAACTACTAGCTGAAGAAGAAGCAAACTGGAGCTCAGAAGGCAACAAGCCCAAGCCCAGAGACGCTAGCTGAAGATGATCTCAACTGAAGCTTTCCAAACTGCCAAGGGACACGCAGAACTGACAGACAAAGGAACTGAAGATTCTAGCTGCCAGATAAAGCTCAGAATTGAAGCTCAAGAAGGGAGCCGCAACTGAAATTCAGATAAGCCAAAGAAGATCTTGAAGTTAATGCAACCAAGATCTTGAAGCAAAAGCTCGTCAGAAGAGCAATGGAAACCCAATGGCCCCATTAAATGAAAGCCTTGCAACTGGCTTTATCATTTATAATCTAACAGTGATCACCAACGGTCACCAACTCACCTATCTTTAAAAGGTGAGCTACCCCAGAGAAGACCGTGGGATTTTTGAGAATTTAGAGAGCACTTTAGTTAAGTCTTTCCGCGAAGACGTTCGCCGAAGCACTAAAGCCTCATGCTCAAAGAACTCAGAAAATCAAAAGTTCCAACTGATGAGAATGAGCCTTAACGCTCTTTGAGCTAGCTGTTGAAGATTTCCAGCCGTAGTTGTTCTCTCAGTCACCGTGCTTAAGTGATTAACTACCCCAGCTCAGACGCAGACGCGCAAAGGAGCAACCCAGTTGATACCAGTTTCAAGACTGTACTCTTGAAGATTGAGCGAGATCTAAAATTGTGAAAAGACGGATAATAGCATCTTATCTCTCCAGCGAGCAATTAGGGATCACAAGTGTGAGCTGTCAACCTACCGGCTGAGGAAGTTGAGAATGCAGCTTCCGAGACAGCAACTGTCTTCACTGTGTAACTGTAATAAAGGAACTTTACACTTGCATAGTGAATTGCCCTTCTGCGGAAGAAAGATAGGACGTAGAAGTTGAGCTTCGAACCTCTATAAACTGCTTGTGTGCTCTGCTTTAAATTTCAGTTCAGTTGCATGTTTTTAACTGCACACTATAAGTACACACAGTGCTCCGAGATAGCAGATCTTCTCAACTGATCTCTACATAGCACGGATAATATTTGCAAGTCAAAATGGGCCCTGAATATTCTGCATCTAAGTTCAGTTTTGTAATCAGTTTATTCACCCCCCCTCTAAACTGATTCTGACTCACCCCAGGACTAACAATAACTTTAGACAGAAAGTAAATGAGTAATAATGAAGAACATGAAGAACACGAAGAGCGAAAAGTAAATGCAGAATTTTAAAAGATGGAAAAGAAATGTAAATCGAGACCGACGAACAAGAATGGACGGGGTTAGGTGCGTCGAAGGAAGGTGGCTAGCTCACGTCTCGTCGAGTTGCAATGGCAGCAGAGCCGCCTGCTATAATGCAATGGTGCCCCTAGCACCTTTCCTCACCACATCCCTTCCAAGCCACTCCACTCGTCGTCTTGCGGAATACTCACGAAGAACGTTTTTTGCTTTGACAGAACTCTTTCAGCTCTCACAAGCTTTCCCACTCTCTAGAACTGAAGAATGAGTGATTATGGTATCGGAAAAGAGTGAGGGGTGATGCTTTACTTATAGAGTGAGCTTTAGCTTCCCTTGGAAGCCATTACAGTGCAGAAACACTGCAAAAGTTACTCCGGGTTCGGTTAACAGCTGTTTTATTCGATGTCGAGGTCCAAATGATCTCAGACATGAAATCTAAAAATACTGAGAGACTCGTTGGCTCGAATCCTAGTGAACCAACCTAACTCTTGATAAAGACGGGATCATTAGAAGAAAGACAAGCAAAGATTCCTTTTTTGGAATTACTTTTTACTATTCACCCAGACTGACAGATTTTGCTCTCGAGCGTTCGATTGACCTCAGAATGGAAATTCGTGAATGCCAATGGAATCCTTGAGTTATTTCCCATAAGAAAGGCCTGACAGAACTAGACTCGGATCAACGAGAATGAGTTCGTAAATTTCTTAAAACACGAGTGCACGCAAAAGTTACTATTCATACATCCTTTAAATACGTTTTTCATCACCAGGACCTCAAACAACATCAGATTTAAAATCTGAAAACAATGGCATACTCCTTGAATTAAAACCTTTCTAACAAGACCAAAATTGGCCATAATAGAGTTAAGATCAAAATTTCCAAAAAGACGATTTTATGAAAATTGACCCCTAAAGTCGTGACTGACATCTGACTTCACTTCAACTTTAATTAAACTTCTTTCTTAACTTTTTAATTACCATTAAGAATCCTCTAAACCTTATCTAAAATTCTGAGGTGTTACACTCTTCCTTCATCTCGAGCTCTCGGATTGGGTCGATAATATTGATCCTCATCTTTCTCCCACTTGATTTGTGCCCATGCATTTGCTAAAATATAATTCATTATCTTGCACGGGTACTTTGTGAGTTCTTTGTAGAGGTCTGAATCCCTCTTGAACCCTTTTCTGAAGGCTGATATGGTGGTGTCAGTGTTGCAGCCTGATTCTCTACATTCTCTCTATTGAACCTTGCAACGTAATTCCTAAGTGTTTCATTTGGGTACTGGATAATGGCATAGATGTCATTAGAATGTTTCTCAATTTTTCTGCTGCTGGCGAACTATTCTACGAAAAGGTCTGTGAGTTGTGCAAATGATCTGATCGAAGCGTTAGGGAGGTTTGTGAACCACTGCGGCTCCTGATAAGCTTGACCCAAAACCCTTGCACATGCAGGCTTCTTTGAGGTACTTTGGTATTGCCGCGATGAATGTTTTCTGCTTGTACTGTGCGATGTGGTCATCCAGATCTGAGGTTCTGTTAAATAGCTTCATAGATGGTAGGGTAAACTTCAAAGGCATCTATATTAGCCCAATTTCATCCACGAATGGTTTGTCAACAAAGCTATTTGGTGCAGCCTTGCAGATTGGTAGAGGTATACCAGGAATTCACGTTATCATTGCCTCAATACCAGCCAGTCGCTGCTCCAATTCACTTGGGTGATCGATCCTTCTCTGATCGAATCCCTGGTTGAACCTACGTTGCTATTCAACCCTCTCTTGCTCAAGGGTTTGATGTTGAAAACTTTCCTACTCAGAAGTATGATACTCAAACCCTGGGGGTGGCCTTAGATGGCTCTCCTCTATTTGCTGCCTAGCGTCCACCTTCTGTGATAACGCACTAGTATCTGCATTGAATGGGTCAGTAAAAGTAACGGAATGACTGTTCTCAAAGTATACCAAATTTGGTTCGCTGAATAGATTAGTGGGTTTGATGTAGTTCTGATAGCATGTGCGGTCATTGATGGTCAGATCTTCAAGTTTACTACGGAGTGAAGCATTCTCTGATCTCAGAAGCGCTAACTCCTCCATGATATTTGCCATTTGATGTTGTATGGACTTCAGAACATCAGCCAGTGACAGATCAAGATCAAGCGAAGGCTTGGCAGTTCTCCCATTGTTTAGTGTTTATTTGTGATATTTTTCTTATTGTAATTGTATGCCTTTTGTGCGTGAGTTTTCTTATTTTTTGTGTTGTTTTAGTGTTTATAGCTTCATATTTGATCCCTTGGTGTGTGATGCATGTGTTGCATAGACTTTGAGCTTTTGCTCCAAAAGCAGGCATTTTATAGCACAAAAGATGAAAAACCCAGAAACCCAGCTGAAGGGGGGGGGCAAACTAAAGGTCACAACTGAGGACACACCCAAACTAAGCTCCAAACTGATGGCCAAGAAGCCATACTGATGGACAACTGATGGCTAAACTGATCCCAAGCTAAAGCCAAACTGATGCCCACCTGATGGCCAAACTGATGGCTCAAACTGAAGAGCTTTGACTTCAAGCTAGAGCCGAGAGCTGGAGCTCAGCTGAATTGGAGCCGGAGCTCAGCTGAAGTAGAGCTAGAATTGCATCTGGAGCTGGTGCTCAACTGAAGTAGAGCTAGAGCTGTAGCTGGAGCTTAGCTGAGGCTAAAGCTGGAGATCAGCTGAAGAAGAGCTAGAGCTGGAGCTCAGCTGAAGTAGAGCAAGAGTTGTAGCTGGAGCTTAGCTGGGGTTGAAGCTAGAGCTCAGCTGAAGAAGAGCTAGAGCTGGAGCTCAGCTGAAGTAGAGCTAGAGATGTAGCTGGAGCGGGAGCTCAGCTGAAATGGAGCTAGAGCTGAAGTTGGAGCTTAACTGGAGCTATAACTGAATAGCCAAGAACTGGAGCCGAGCTGGAGCCACAACTGATGGGATCAGTTGAAGTCTCCCAACTGATGAACTGAACTCAGTCCAACTGATGAAGCCCAGCTGAAACGGTCAAATGGAGATCCAACTGGGGAAACCCAACTAAAGCACCAAAACTTAAGACAGAAGCTGAAACTGTAGATGGAGCAACCATCGGCACGGAGAGCCCCGCTACCGCGGGGCAGTACCCACGAAAAACGTCACCCCACGCACATGACTGCCCCGCCGGCGCAGGGCATCCAAGCCCTGTCAGTACGGAGTGCTCCGCCGACGCGGAGCGATTAGTTCGACCCTCCTTTTCGATCAGTTCCAGCTACGTTTATCAGGAGTTTTGATCTCTATACCCTCCAACCACTTTGCCAGCTGGGAGAATTAAATACGGAGAATTTTGAAGCTAGGAGTAGGAGGAGTTTAGGGAACAATCTACCATCTACCAATAACACCACTTTTTTCTCTTGCTCTCCATCAACTCTCAACCACCACATTCAATTCACGAGGAGAGAGAATGAGAGAATGTTTCTCTATTTATAGAGCAGAGACCAATGAGGCTAGAGGAGGCTCCCGGAGGGGAAAAGAAGACTCCTAAGGGGAGGACCTCCCAACTAGTTTAAGGAACGTGACACCCTCAGACCAGTTTGGGAGGGTCCGTTCCATCCACTCCATCATCTTCACCGTATAGAAAGAAAGAGAGAGAGGTAATCAGTTTGAGGGATGTGACGCCCTCAAACTGATCAGCTTGGAGTTTGGAGAAGCTGGAGTAGAGAGGAAGAAAGAGAGGAAGGGATCTAAGCTCGAGCCGAGGTGGAAGCTAGGCTTGCTCGAAGATCTCCAACTCTTTTGCGTTTCTTTTCAGTTTCAGTTTCTTAGGGGATTTGTCACAAACCTTGTCGAGATAAACAAGATTTATGTAAGTTTGTATTTTATTTATCTTTGGTGTTTGCAATAAAGAACTTATGTGATTTTTGTTTGTCGTCTCGCATGACAATGGGCTAATTCCATTCATTAGGGGGTAGATAATTGATTTGATTTCGATCCATGCTTGTGATTATTGATTTCTTGTTGATTGAATTGTACTTGTTCATGTTGGGTACTTGATCACTACCTAGCATTGCTAGGCTTTAGATGAGACTAGGAGAAGATTTTATAGCCCGACTTAGGTTCTTTCAATGTTAGGTGGACTGGGTGCATAAGCCTAATTGTTAATCTTGTTGATATAATATAGCCAATGGGGGTTTAATGGATTAATGGTGACAGTAAATGAAGTTAAGCCTCTTGAAGGGGTCTATTGTATGTCTAGGATTAACGAAATCAACTTGAATCGAGCTAGGAGAGAACCAAGGAGAGAATCTACACCCTAATGCTCGTATATATTAGTTTATTTTATTTTGTTCGTTTGCTTGTTTACTTTCTTGTCTTTCTCTAGATTTGGTTTAGTAGATTTTAGTTTAATCTTCCCAACTCCTGTTTAGAATGTTTAGGATTGTATTTATTTTCATGTGTGTAACACGAGAGGGACAAATCATCCTCTAAGCTTTCCTCGAGAGACACGACTCGGGTTAGCTCACTGCCTACAATCGACCATGTCCTCTTACGGGTCCGGTTCATAGTTTCTACGCATGTGGTCGTACTCAGAACATCAATCACCCATCTTGTTGGGGTCTTTTTCCTTCTCTGTGGCTCTCATTAAGCGTTGCCATTTTATTTCACAAATACGATCGCTGCCCCACAGTGGGCGCCAAATTGTAGATCCAGAAATCTGCAATTATCGATTTAGTCCAGAGCACCGGCCTATCTGAGGAATAAAAATAAGAAAAACACAGTAAGAGCCAAAGATCGTCTGCAATTAATTTTAATGTTCACTAATTCCATTTTATGATATATATATATATATTTAAAAAATTAATTATCGAGTGCAGTGCATAAGCCTACACATTAGCGTCAGGCAAATGCACTGTGCGAGACACTGAGTAAAAAAAAATTAGATTAATTCAATTTAATTTAATGTATGATTCACTAATTCTATTTTAGAATATATATTTAAAGCGAAAATTTATTTTAGCCGTTTAGTATTATATAAAATTTACTTTAGCCACAAACTTAATAAAACCTTATTTTAGGTTGTTGATACTGGAAATGGCAACAATACCCTTAGGGAAAATAGAAAAGCAAAAGAAAAAAATTGTAACAGCCCAGTCCTGAAAAGGGTAATTAAGTGGGGACGGGGTGTTAATCCAAAAAAGATGAATGTTTGGAATACAATTTAACAACTGAGTATCCCAAAGATAGGATATGCCCTCCGAAAAATCGGATAGCATAACCTTTGTAATTAGAGCGAATCTCTGTTTATAAATGGCTTATAAGAGAAGAATGGAAGCTATAACAATTCAATAAGCCCTTTCATAGGCCATACAAAAGCAAATAAATAGATACCAATAGTCAATAGACCCATTCATAGGTCGACGAAAGAAACAAACACCAATATACTGAACAAATGAAGCCCTTCCATAGGCCAAAACGAAAGATCAAGTAGGCATAACAAAGAATGAGGCTATCTTCCATTAGATTAATGATAAAGGCATCATATAGTTAAAACATAAAGACATGCTATAACTAGACGTCAACATGGTTCATAATCAGAGAAGCGGAATCATATCAAGAAAATATCAAAAGTCATCAGAGTAGCAAGAAACATAGTAGGAATAATATTGTAATAGTAAAACATGATCTCAGCAGCCAACCCACTTTACAGCCACCATCGACCTCTGCATCTCAACCTGAAATCATTTGAAAAAGAGGGCGTGAGTACTAATGTACTCAGTGGGGTTTTATAAGAAAACTCTGAAAAACTTTAGAAATATCCAAAAATAACTGGCAGCATATGGAAAGCAAAACGCAAAAGCCTTTCCCATATCTACAAAACATTTTACTTCTTATGAGCCCATCCTGGCTCAAACCTAATATCTACTGCACCCTGAGGCATGCCTTAGGATAAGAGAGGGATTACCTTAAATATCCCACTGAGTATACAATGGGGTTTCCCAGCAGTGACTCCCTGGTGATCAAAAGATCACAACCTGGTGACTCAAAGGCCACAACCTGGTAACTCGGAGGTTACAACCCATAGATTCAAGTATGCGAGGGGGTTACCCAGCAGTGGCTCCGAGTATGCGAGGGGATTATCCAGCAGTGACTCCCTAGTGGTCAAAAGACCACAACCTGGTAACTCGAAGGTTACAACATGACAATAATCATCGTTCCTTGAGCTCAATATCCTGCTTCACAATCATTTAATCTTAACATTTAATCCTCAATATTCAATCCTCAACATTAATCCTTAATATTCAATCATCAACCTTTAATCCTCAATATTCAATCTTAACAATCAAACCTCAATATTCAACCATGATAGCATTGATCATGACATAGAATAAATCACTTAGGTCTAATTCTCTAATCAATTTCATAGCCTCAATGCCTATAAGGGATACTATAATCAACCTAAAAGGCATCATTCATCTAAGCAGCATATCCTCATCAACAATATCAATACCAAAGTTAACTTATGATCATGAGCATCTATATCTCATACCATAACCTATCATGACATCATCAATATCATACCATTCTTAAGAGCTCAAACAACAATTCACATTATCATATCCTATAGCATAAAAATTTACTTGTACAGAGACTATTCAGGCAGAGCATAAAAACATTTCATTAGATATTTCGTTTTACCCTATCATGCTTCTAGAGCTCACTAGCTCAAACCATAGATAAAGATAGTATCACCCACCTTGATCGTTATTCTCAAGATGAAGCAACGAGCTACAACTCCCTCCTTAATTCCTTCGAGGTTCAGCTTGTCCTACAGAAGTCAATTATCGACTTAGCGATCTATATTCGAAGATTCTAGAACCCAAAATCATATAAACCAACTTCCTTGACTACGACCTCATCGTAGATTGCACGACTTTAGATAACTCTAATCGACTCGGCCGGAACATGAAACATCGCTAAAATAATAATTTAAGATCGTCCAAATAAAAAGATTGGCGAAGGACCATTCCCAGTTATTTTTACCCGTTTTTGACGTTTTTACCAAAAATCCGCCAATACCTTATAATTATCCAAAAATCATGAAATAAATTGAGTATATCCCCCATCATAACAGTAGCCAAATATCTAAATTCTATATTTTTCCGAAGACCTTTGATTTCAAAATAAAACCCCGAACAACTCTCACGTTTAGGCAAAAATCCAAATGACGGGATATTCAAAAATAAAATTCAACTACAAGCTATCTTAACATAAAATAATATTCCGAATAACTTTCCAGTCAAAACGTTTTTTATTTGGGCCTCAAAACTACCCGAAATGGCCAAATACCGAATCTGATCGGTAACCAGAGCAGGTTCTGATTTCCGACAATCTAGCCACTTTTCGGCCATCGAATGACAACGATATCAAAAGACAAAACATAGATCACTTAAAGATACACAACATACTAAAATTTCAGCTCTATAGGAGAAGAAACGAACTGAAACGACACGTCGGAAGATGGAAACTGAACGGAGATGATGAGCAACAGCTGCATCCTTCTTCTCCGGTGACGGCAGCGGCGCCCCGGTGGATTTCCGGTGACCTGACACCTTCCCGGTGAGCTTCTGGCTACTGGTCTGGTGACCCTCTGGCCGGAAGCCTCCCCTCTCTCCCGATCTCTCCCTCTTGGCCTCTTATCTCTCTTTCGATCTCACCCGCTCTCCCTTCTCTCTCTTTCCCTCTTTCTAAATTGAGCCCCTAAGTTTGAGAGTGTGGTTGTGAATGAAAATGGAGTGATAAGGTGAGAGGATCAGCTCCTATATATAGGAGAAAAAGTTGGAAAATATCCGACATAAAATCTGAATATGAAACACTGATAAAGCGATTTTCAGATTTAATTAAAGTTGTTTTATTCAATGACGAGGTCCAAATGACCTCCGATACAAAATCCAAAAATACTGGGAGACTCGTTGGCTCGAGTACTATTGAACAAACCTATCGATGAAAAATAAGGAGATCGTTCAAACAAAATCGAAGAAGATTTGACTTTTTGAAATGAAAATTTACTATTCCGCACTTTTTACTAAAAATGCTCCCAAGCGTTCATTTGATCTCTGATTGAAAATTCGAGAACACAGATGAATTCCTTAGGTGATTTTCCATAGGAACGACTTGTCAAAATAAGACCCGAAGCAACACACAAGATTTCATACAAATCTGAAAATCACGTCATTACGAAAAATTACTATTCACAAATTTATCCTCTATGATTTTCTACATCGGGACTCTCATAGACCTCAGATTAAAATTTTGAAAACACCAACAAATTCCTTGGAACGTTATCTTTCGAACGAGTCTAATATTGGCCATATCCCGATATCCAAAACAAAATTCAAAAGGATGATTTTACAAAATGAGACTTTTAAAGTCGTGACTTTTATCCGAATCATCTTTCTTACGCTCAAATTTCCTCTTAATAATCCCTAATTTTAATTAGGAATTTCTTAACCATTTTCAGAAAATTCGGGTTGTTATAAAAATAGAAAAAAAATGGCCATCTTCTACCCAAAGTCTTCATCTCCTTTGGCAGTGGTGCCGATGTCGGCACATAACAGTCTTCACCTGTCATTCCTCTTCACTCTCTCATTTCCTGCCGTCGGAGATTTCGTCTGCAGGTCGCCTGAAAGCTAATGCTGCTAGTGCATGACTGAGCACCGTCGGACAGCTGTTGTGCTTCATCACACATCAACATCGTCGGCCAGCGTAAGAAAAGTGAGTTTCTTCATGCCGAACAGTATTACAGTGTTTCTCGAATACACAATTTGAAGAGTACAAAGAAATAAAAATGAATAGAAAAAAATACAGGAAACTGAATTGAACCAAATTAAACAAACTGGAATCTGCAGATTTCCGGCAAGCCGAGTCGATGGGACCTCTCTCTGCAAGACAAATACGCCCCGGCTAGTGCTCATGGTTTGGCATGTTGTCTCTCAAAGATTAAATGGCTTTCATCCTTTCGGCAGCAGCACCATAATTCTGGCAAGGCTCCGGCGAACTAGACAATGTCAGAACTGGAAAGCAGACATTGTAGATCCAAAAATATGCAATTATCAATTTAGTCCAGAGCAGCGGCCTATCTGTGAAACAAAAATAAGAAAAATACCATAAGAGCCAGATACCATCGGGGAGTGACGATCGTTAGGCCTCCGATGCTCAAGTCAGGAAAAGAATGAAAGTAGAAAGTGATAAAACACGAAATAAGTGAGTAGAATGTGGGAACTTTACCGTGCAGTTAGATCGTCAGTGAGAGATCGAACTGAAGGGAGTACAATGTTCAGTAAGTTCTAGGTTATAGGGTAAGAAACTCGTATGTACATATTGTGCAGTCGCCAAATGAGGAGGAGGACCTCCTTTTATAGGTGGAGGTAGCAGTTAGGGTTCACGCGGATTGCGGAGACAGTTGAAAAACGTGCCAACTCCTCTGAAACCGTCAATCCTTCCGGATAAGGCAGAACTGCATTGTTATCTATTGGAAAATCAGTTGAACGACGACGTTCAACCCCTTTGGGCTAGTGTAACAGGTTGACAAAAAATGGCCTCTATAGACCCGAATGAAGAACGACTGCTTAGATATGAGAATGAATGAATGAGCAAATTTTCTGCATGCTGGAATGTCTTATTTATAGGCAACATTCCATCTTGGGGACAATTAGGGTTTGGGACATTCAATCCCAGATGGTTTAACCTCCAAGGGTTACAGCTTTGCCATAGATCCCTTCAGGAGTTACAACCTTCAGTTCCTGCAGATCCCAACAAGTGTCTTGGTACCTCAGTGGATTCCGACACATGTCCAGGGCAACTGCAGATCCTTGACTCCCTCAAGAGTTACATGCTCCACATTCAAACATGATCGGATAAAAAAAATTAGTAAATAAATTCACTTTGATTGTAAGATTCACCAATTCCATTTGATAGTATATATATTCAGGGGGGAAACCTAAAAAAAAATTGAAGAAATAAAATAGGTCTGGCAGTGCTAGGCGTGTTGTGCACGCTCCTGATCTAGGCCATTTTTTTTTTAATTGAGATAGTGTGAGGGCCTATTGCAACTTGTTTGCAAGGGAGAGTTTCTCTATATACCTATTTGGTTTGTGTGAGTCGATCTCTTATTTTATTTTATTATTATATATTGTGATATACAAAAATTAAGTAAAATGAATAGTTTATATTCACCAAGTAAAAATAAAATGCACTCTCATATTTCTTCCGCGTAAGTATCTTCCCCTCTACAATCTACATGAAACTGTCTTTTCAAACCTCCGCGCATGCAATAGAAAACTCTGAGAATACTTTTACATAATTAATAAAAATTGATATTTTAATTTAGGGTAAATTATATATCGCTTATGTCCTAAATTATTTTAGTTGTTTCAAATCGATTACTTTTGTCAATTAAATACCTTAACTATTTAAGTTTGATATGCAATTAATTTACCTAGTCTAACGTGTAAAAGATCCCACTGAATCTTATGTTATTCTATTTTTAATTCATACTATCAAATTGTAAGTTTTTCTTATTTTTATTTTCTTCAATTTCATAATTTTCATTTTTAATTAATAATTGATTATTATATTACATAATTATAATTTATAATATACATTTTTTTTTGTAATAAATGTTGACCAGGGTTGTTTATGTTATAACTAATTCTTTTTATAATAACTATTATTAAACTCATAATTTAATTATGAAACATGAAATGTTAACACATAATTATGAGAATCGAGCATTCCCCACGATTTTAATCTATAATTTTTATTTAATTATAGACATTTTTATAGTTTATTTTATTTATTTAATTAGTAAGCCCAATTATCACAACTTGTTTAGGTGATATTGGACCCAGTATTTTATTTTTAAGCCCAGTTCAAAATTACCAAGCCCTAGGCCTTGTAATTTTCGACCCTAGTTTAGAATTAGTCTAGTATTTAATGTATTTTCGTTCTCATTGTTATTCAGACGTTGATTAATATTTGAAATTTATTTTCAATTGTCTCACGTTCCTTTAGTTGAACACTTTTATCGATCCTTTGGTTGATCACAAACAATTCCTTAGGTCTAGCAAATCTAAAGTCTTGATTCATAGATTCTTTTTAGTTCTTCGAGTTCTAAGGGGAAGTTGCTAATTTATCCAGAATTGTTCGAAGGAATTGCATTTCATCTCATCGAAGACGGGGTTCAATTGAAGACCAAGGCCATTCTACCTAACATCTACCAAACGACGCCAACACCAGCATCCACAAGCCATCATCGTTCGTTTCACCATCAATCATCATTTATCCAAGCCATAACTACGTAAGCCTTCCATTGTTTCGTGTCTTTTTCAATCGTCCCGGTATTAAATAGAACCCTTACATAGTCATCGTGTGTTCCATTCTTGAGTCTGCGTCTTCTGATATTCTTTCATGTTTTCGAGCATGACGGAATCACATCACATAATGTGTAACATGAGATCCAAACTAGTTAAGAGTACATACTTAGTGCAAACGAAATCATCTTTTGCACATTTTGTGTTGCATTCCCTATTGCACACTCAATTTTTTAAGGTGTTTTTATTTTTTACTTCAATTTCAATTTCTTATACTCTACTTTAATTTTACACTTGTTATTTAGGGTTCATCTAACTCAATTAGGGTTTATTATAAGGCTTTAGTAATTAAATTTTAAAATAATGAATTAATAACTAAAAATTAAATATTAAAATTTATTAAATTAATTTATAGTCATTTGTGACGTGACATCATTTTATGCATTATGTTTATGTAAATGAGTTTCTATTGAAATTATTTATTTGTTGAGATAATTTATAAATTAAATTAAATGATTATTTAATTTATAAATTTAATTTAATTTATTAGATAATTCATTAAATAATGGTTTTAAGTAATAAAATAGTTCATGACATGGGTTCTTCAACACCAATTTAGTGCAGCCCAATCTGGGACAAAGTTGAAATGAAAATTTTCATTAGATTGGTATTTTGGTGCTTGAGAGTTGGCCTTAGGTCTGCTTTCAAAATTAATGGGACCGCAATTTCTTTCTTGTTGATATAAGGCATGTCCCATCGGTGGTACGACGTTCTAGTTTTTATTATCTCACTCTCTTTTTTCTTTTAATTGAGAAATGTTGAGACAGACGTTTCTCTTTTATATAATGATCTCTATCACTTCGTTGTCTCTATTTATTATATCTAATTAATTAGGATGTATAGCGAAAGCGGCTGAAATCAGCTGCTAAATTTTGTGCAATATTTGGTGTTACACAATTAAATTTATAAATTTTTCTTTGACTTTTTAGTTCAATTTCAATTTATTATGTTTTATTTTAATTTTATACTTATTATTTGGGGTTCTTCCTACCCAATTAGGGTATATAATTATTTTTCTAATATTAAATTTCATTTTCTAATTAATAATTAATTATTTTGTAAAAAATAATTATATGCCCTAATTAGGTAGGATGAACCCTAATTAATGAGTCTAAATTAAATTAAAATAAAATAAATTGAAATTGAATGAAAAAATTGAAGAAAAATTAATAAATTTAATTGTATAGCTCTAAATATTGTACAAAGTGTAGTAGATGATTTCATCCATAGCGAAAGGGGTGTTTATGTTGTATATGATGTTAGGCTATAATTCATATTGTTAATACAGGTGGTGTTGTTTTTTTTTTTTTTTTTTCTTTTGGTAGTTTGAAGGGTTCGAATAAGACAAGTTTGAACGGTTTGGACTTTGGATAAAAGACGAATTGGAAGAATATAGGAGTTTGCGTGCCTCCATACGAAACTATAATATAATAATAATTATCAAAATCAATAAATTGCAAATTCCTATTCAAAAATCTTAATTATTTAGTTTACGTGTTATTTATTTATTTATTTATTTATGTACTTTTGAAACCAAATTAATAAATAACATCAAGAAGAACAATCACAAAAAATGTTAAGATGTCCATCCATAAAAATTGGAGGTTCGACCTAATAATGAAGGTTAGAAAACTTAAGAGCAATCCTAACAAAAATTAAACGATGACCCAAAACATTGACATTACTACGAACATGGTGCATTTTACAAAATCTATTAGCCAATAATATTAATTATTTACAAAGCGAAACATAAGAAAACAAAGTAACTCATTGGTTAGTGTGTTAGTTATCTTCTTTTGTCACGTTAGGCTAGCCAATTTTCTTGCTTTAATTTAGGTTCACAAAAATTAAATATTCAAATGATAAAGATAAACACCCGAACTGTAGTCACTTCGAAGCCTAATTTTTTCTTATGCGCA
The DNA here is from genome assembly GCA_026008535.1 of Perilla frutescens. Taxonomy (NCBI): domain Eukaryota; kingdom Viridiplantae; phylum Streptophyta; class Magnoliopsida; order Lamiales; family Lamiaceae; genus Perilla; species Perilla frutescens. The sequence continues at coordinate 63,232,919 of BRKX01000003.1, read as the reverse complement.
TCTATTTTATTTATATTTTGCAACTTATAAGCCTTTTTTGCTGCTTGATATCTAACACACTAGATCACTTACTACATTTCTTGTTCCAAGTATTTTTTTTTTTTTACTTTTTAATTTATTATGATTTTATTTAATTAAATTTTTTTATTTAGGATTCATCCATTATATTAATTTTTTTTAAAAAAATTAAAAATAAAATCTAATTATACAACACTAATTGAAATATGAATAGCAATAGAGGATCTGATCCGGATATTTAAAAAAGAGTTTGCCATGTCAAAGTGGCTAGAAATTAACCATAAGGCCTAACCACACTCCATTTCATTTGTGAACAATATTAGCCCAGTCCTATCCACTAGATTTGTTACATTAATGGTTATGATCGATTTTATTTTAATTACTTTTTATAGTTATTTTATGTAGTAAGGTCATATTTATCATGAGAAATTTATGTTTGAATTGTTATTTTGTGATGCTTTTTTTCACAACTAAGATACAATTATAATTTAATAGTGTATGATTTTGAAACTGAAGAGAATGATGATATATTGTTATGTTATTTTGACATTTCAAAATGCTTAATTTAGTATTTCTTAATGTTTTTTCACATTAAAAATGGTGGTTTAATTCATATTGCCCTTAAGTGTATTTACAATGAAAATAATAACATTTTTTAAGGCTAAACCATCATTTATATCCTAAACTACAATTTTCTCAAATCTATCCCAAACTAACATTTTTATGAAAGAAATACCTAAACTATTAAAAACTAGCTTATGATAATGTGTAACACCTGTGATTTATGTTTGAACAAATAGGTCCATGTTGATCTGCTGTGATCCTCAACTATGGTGAGGAAATAAGGGGTGTCTGAGACACTGGGTTCTCTATAGGGACCTCAGACATCCATATGAATCAAAGAAAATAAAGTCATGTGCAGATATTAAAAAGAGTTTAAAAAAATTGGAATAAAGATTTTATGTCATATATATGATCGATTTGGCTACAACATAAGAAGAAGGCCCAAATATTTAGCCAAAGTGTTATTTTTTGCCTAAAAATGTATCAGGGATAGATTTGATTAGTTTTTAATAGTTTAGGTATTGAATTGATAAAAATGTTAATTTGAGATAAATTTTAGAAAATAAAAATAGTTTGCAATATAAATGATGGTCTAATCTTTTTTTAATTACCTCCAAACTAATAATGATTATGAGTCTTAACAAATTAATTGATGTAATTCTTCCACAATTTACAAACAAACAAGACCTATATCCACATGCATGCTAAGGACACTTGTGTGGCTGTGTGTGTGTAAATATACTGCCAACCAAATTGCAATAAAGCCTTTAAAATAGTCCATTTTAATTTACGAGCGCTATTGAGAACTAACTCCCTTTTTTTTACACTCACACATTCGATCTGTGGTATTGAGGAGATTTGAATTCGTGATCTTTGATCTCCAAATAATCACACTCCACCACTAGGTCATCCCCATCGGGACTATTGATAACTTACTTTGTTATTGTTGTCGGTACCATGTCTTCTTCTCACATTAATTTGAACCTCCTTCTTCTTTTTCAATTCAAAATCAATTTGAATTCTTCTTTCGAAAAAAACAAACTGCCTAATTAGTGAAGACCTTTTTTTTTGGAGAATTATCAATTCAGGACCTGAAAGATAGATAATCTATCGATTCAGGACCTAAAAGATGGAAACTCTCAATTCAGGACCCAAAAAATGAAAATTCTCAATTCAGGACCTCAAAAATCACGAATTTTGATTTCTCTTTATTTTTTAATTAATTATAACAATTTCTTTATTGGATTTAATAGATAATTAATGAATGAATTTTCATTGAAATTTAATATAAAATTAATTAAAAAATTAAAAATTAAAATTCGTGATTTTTGAAGTCCTGGATTGAGAATTTTCATCTTTCAGGTCCTGAATGAATAGATTATTCTTCTTTCAGGTCCTGAATTGACAATATTTTTTTTTTTTATGGGACCAATAATTTCAATTTGATTCCTCGTAACATTAGCGCTCATGTCTTCTTCCCCATGATGCGGTAGTTACATGATTGTATATAGGGTTAAGGGCCAATTTGGCCCCTGAACTATATTGGGGGGGCCAATTGGGCCCTTAAACTATTTTGGGTCTCAATTGGGCCCCTGAATCGTGATTTAAGGCTCAATCAAGCCCCTCCGTCAATCCTCACTTAACGCCCGTTAAGTGATAGCCAAAACGACGTCGTTTTGGCCAAAACGACGTCGTTTTGGCTCTGATCCAAAAAAAAAAAATTTAAATGAATGAAAATCCGAACCCGCCCCGCCCACCCATGGAGAATCCGACCCGATCCCTTCTAATTTGGGGATCGATTTCATATACTCCCCCAAAACCAAATTAATCGACACTTTGCAAAAATTAGGGTTCTTCAACCTTCAAGCGATTCAACCGAACACACCAAAAAAATTTGCAGATTTCTTGTAAGTATTGAGAGATTCAACCAAAAAAATTAGGGTTTAGGAGGTTTAGGGCATCCACGAATTTGCTGTAAATTAGAGGAAATAGGGGAATTAGGGGCGGATATCGAAGAAATTGGGGGAGGGAGTTTGTCGGGAGGAAATCCGGCCCCAAAGATGATCGACGATGAGGGCGACGTGGGTAGAGGAGGCGGCGAGAGAGAAATTGAGTGAGATGAGGGAGGTTGAAGCAAAGGGGGTTGGGGATGGGGCGGGAGGGGCGAAGGACCGCCATTAACGGGCTGAGAAGCTTTTGGAGCAGAGAGATTTGAGGCAGGGGACGGGACGATGATGGGCTGGTCGGGAATTGATGAGGGGAGGGGGGAAATGGTCGGCGACCCACTCGGGGTGTTGTGGGTGGCCTGAGAAAGGCGGGGGGACGACCGGCTGGGTGAGGTGATTGCAGGTGGCGGAAGGGATAAGGGGGGGATGTCATGGCCGATTTCTGGTGCGGAGTTGGCCGGAGAAGGCGTCGCGACAGTCGCCGGAGGTCTGTGGCAAAGGGAGAGGCCAGTTCCGGCACCACAAACGGAGATGGGGGAGATCCCGGCAGTTGGGTTTGCGAGGTGAGAGAGGGAACGGGCGGGGAAGATGGGTTCCCGGGTTTGGGCTGATCCGGGTCGGGTATGTGGGTTGGGAATTATTCCGGGTCGGATTTCAGAGATTGGAGGTGAGTTGGGGAGCTTCAAGAGAATTTTGGGGTTTTAGGGTTCTTGAAATGAATTTGGTTTTGGGGGAGTATATGAAATCGATCCCCAAATTAGAAGGGATCGGGTCGGATTCTCCATGGGTGGGCGGGGCGGGTTCGGATTTTCATTCATTTAAATTTTTTTTTTTTTGGATCAGAGCCAAACCGTGCAAATGTACAACTTCCTTAATGTACAGCTGGGCTAATTGATCTAGCCCATCCGTTATTTTAACAGCAACAAAATGTGCTAATTTAGATAATCGATCAACGATTACCCAAATAGCGGTATTCCCTCGCTTAGACTTTGGCAAACCTACGACAAAGTCCATATTGATATGATCCCACTTCCATTCAGGAATTTCTAAGGGTTGAAGCAAACCAGAAGGTTTTTGATGCAAAGCTTTTACTTGTTGACAGTTTAAACACCTTTCCACGAAGGCGGCTATCTCTCTTTTCATGTTATTCCACCAGAAGTTCTTCTTGAGGTCTTCGTACATCTTGGTGCTTCTGGGATGTGCTGTATAAGGCGTGTCATGTGCTTCGCATATGATTTCCTCCTTTAGTTCTTCCTTGCTCAGCACACAAAGCCTTCCTTTGAATAAGAGCGCGTTGTCGGCGGCTTCCGTGAAATCTTGCGAGCTATCAGATCGTGTTTATAGTCTTTTCTTTTTGAGAAACTCGTCTCCTCTCTGGGCTTCAATTATCCTTTGCCTTAGGTTGGGCTGAGCGATTATCATGGCGACTTGAGCTTGAATGGTCTCGGGTGGTGTTAGCACCTCGATCCTTAACTTCTCGAATTCCTTGCGAAGATCCTCCTGGACTAGAATGAGTCCTAATTCTGCCTTTTCGTTCCTACTTAGGGCATCTGCTACCACATTCGCCTTGCCTGGGTGGTAGTGAATCATGTAGTCATAATCCTTTACAATATCTAGCCATCTCCTCTGCCTCATGTTAAGATCCTTTTGCTTGAAGAAATACTTCAAGCTCTTGTGATCTGAGAAGATCTCACACTTAGCACCATAGAGATAGTGCCTCCAGATCTTCAGCGCATGAATGACTGCTGCTAGCTCTAGGTCATGTGTAGCGTAGTTCTGCTCGTGATTCTTAAGCTTCCTCGATGCATAAGAAATCACCTTTCCTCTCTGCATCAGCACGCAGCCTAATCCTTTCTTCGATGCATCCGCGTAAACCACGAAATCTTCATTCCCTTCCGGAATAGCCAACACAGGGGCTGTGGTTAGCATCTTCTTCAAAGTTTGGAAACTTTCCTCGCATTCGGGCATCCATTTGAACTTGGAGTCCTTCTTTAGCAATCGCGTCATGGGCTTAGATATCTTTGAGAATCCTTCGATGAATCTACGATAATATCTAGTGAGTCCTAGAAAACTTCTTATCTCGTTCACGCTTCTTGGAGACTTTCAATTGCTTACGGCTTCAATCTTGGCTGGATTTACCTTGATTCCTTCTACTGAAACTATATGACCTAAAAATATAACTTCCTTGAGCCAAAACTCACACTTGCTGAACTTAGCATAAAGCCTTTCTCTTCTTAACGTCTCCAGCACCACTCTTAGGTGTTTCTGATGCTCCTCTTTGTCCTTGGAATAGATGAGGATATCATCTATAAAAACTACAACAAACTTATCTAGATACGGGTGAAAAACTCGGTTCATTAAATCCATGAACACTGATGGGGCGTTGGTTAATCCGAATGGCATTACCACAAACTCGTAATGTCTATAGCGAGTTCTAAAAGAAGTCTTAGGGATATCCTCTTTTCAGATCTTCAATTGATGATATCCAGATCTTAAGTCTATCTTAGAGAAGACGCTTGCTCCCTTGAGCTGATCAAAGAGATCATCTATTCTTGGGAGAGGGTATCGATTCTTGATGGTTAGCTTATTGAGCTCTCTATAGTCGATGCACATTCTCAATGTGCCATCCTTCTTCTTTACGAACAGGATTGGAGCTCCCCAAGGCGACACACTAGGGTGGATAAAACCTAGGTCTAATAACTCTTGTAGTTGAACTTTGAATTCTTGCAACTCCTTAGGCGCTATTCTATAGGGGACTTTCGAAACTGGGGCGGCTCCTGGTTCCAATTTGATGGCGAACTCTACCTGTCTGTCTGGAGGCAGTTCTGGCAGCTCCTTTAGGAGTACATCGAGGTATTCTCTTACGATTGAAACGTCTTCGATTGAAAGCTCTCCTCCCTCCTTCCTTATTAGATTAATTAAAAAGGTTTGGCAGCTATTCTTCCTTATCATCTTAGTAGCCTTCAGGGCGGATATCACTGGGATTTTCGTTCCCAGCCTTGATCCGTAGATTTTCACCTCGGGTTTCCCGGGTGGTCGAAACACTACCTCCCTCTCAGGGTAGCTTATGGAAGCATAAGCTGAGGCTAACCAATCCATTCATAGGATTATATTGAAGTCCTGAATCTTTATCACATAAAGATTTGACTTAAAGTTTTCCCCTTCTATGTTCAATTCTAGGTTAGAGCAGACCTTCCTAGACATCATTCTTTTTCCAGAGGGAATACTTATCTCAAGAGCATTCTCAGTATTCTCGGGTTTTATCTTCAGTTTCTTACAAACAGATTCAGCTATAAATGAATGCGATGCTCCAGTATCAAAGAGAGCTAAAACTGGCATCTCGAGGAGGGTAATCATACCTGCTAGATTACCTGGGGCCTTAGCAGCTTGTTGCTGATTGAGAGCATAAGTACGAGCTGGCTGAGGCGGCCTTAGTCCTTGGTTAGACCTTTGATCTCGTCCTTGGTTCAGCCTTGGATTCATCCCCAGCCTTTGACCCTGAGATCCTCCTTGCTGCAGCCTTGGCTGATTTCCAGGAAGTTGCTGAAGTGGTTGCGGGTACATGGGTTGTTGTGGTGTTTGAGATCATCTGTTGTTTCCCTTAGTACACTCTCTCTTGAAGTGCCCCTCTTCACCACAGTTGTAGCACCCAGTTTGATTTGCTCGGCAGACTCCAGGATGTATCCTTCCGCACCTTTGACACGGCCTAAAGCTAAGGGTGTTGCCAGGCTGACTACGAGGCACTCCTGATTCTCAGCTTTGCCAGTAGGGTTTCTTTCCTCTGTCATCTCTTATTCCACCTTCCCACTTTCTTTTTCCTTTTAGAACGTTAGATGGCTGAGGGGGCTGAACTTTCTCTCGAGGGAGAATGGCTTCTATGCTTAAGGCTTTGGCTAAGGTTCGAGCATAAGACATGTCTTCTTGCCCAGCGAGGGCTATACCAATCTCGGACCTAAGTCCTTTCTTGAACTTGCATGCTTTCTTCCCGTCCGTGTCCACTAGATGTGGAGCATGCCTCGACAATTGATTGAATTATCTTTCGTATTCTGACACTGTCTTATTTCCTTGCTTTAGGCTCCAGAACTTCATCTCTTTTGCCTCTCGATAACAATCCGGGATGTACTTCTGATATAAGGCATGCTTGAAATCTTCCCAACTATAGTCCTCCCATTGCTCTGGGGTTATAGTCCTTCGAACGGACTCCCACCAGTAGTCCGCATTATCCGTCAGCATGAAAAGAGCATAACTTAACTTCTTTTCTTCCAAACAAGCTATGAAATTGAAAATTCGCACTAAGGAGCGAACCCATTTTTCGGCATCCATTGGATCTCCTAAACCATTAAACGATGGAGGGTTATGTTTCAAAAACACACTTTCGGCTCTTGGACCGGGGTTTGGGACTTGCTCAGGTTCGTTCTCATCTTCATTCTCAGCTTGACGTCTTCAGGACGGCATCCTAAAGAACTAGATATTAGCGACGCTTGATTGAATTCGCACAAAGCAAGGATGCCTTTCGATAAGGTCTTTAATTTAAAATAGATCAAATAAGACGGAAATTTAAACGTCATTCAAACATAATGGAAAATTGCCTCATTATGAGGACTTTGGCATCGATAACATAATAGAGGTTATGGGTTACAAACGGAATAGGGCAGTCTCCTGGAAAATTCACTGCCGCTATTTGAGTCTAGAGAGGTTAAAGCATATATTACATATTAGAGTCTTGGTTAAAGAGGATTAAAAGGACATCAGAAATACAGACAGACAGCAGATAGATCAGACAATCAGGTGTTTTAATAGCAACACCTCCTACACTTCCTACTAACGTTCAATCATAAGCCGGGCCCTTCCCTTTCTCCTTGCATGGCGATCCTACTTCCTCTTCGCCCTCATTCGGGTCTTCATCTTCTTCTTCCTCATCTCCAACATCAACTGTTTTTGGGACGGTGAACTTGAATGTTCTCATGCGGACACTCCCTTCGGGATACTGATGGGGCATACACTGTCCCAGACCCTGAGAAGCGGACACAGGGGTCCACTGGTTAATTTGAGGAGTGCAGAAAAATAGGGACTCGGTGTGGTTCACAATCCGGATATTTGAGGGTCCCGCTCCTGAGGTTCCTTCGTCGTGAGGGCGTGGCGCTTGAAATCTAGGGGGACTGTTGAGAGTCGCCCTTTGTAGTTCTAACTCGACCATGAGAGAGGGGTTTTGCTCATCTGCTTGCTGCTCGACTAAGGCGTGCACGTGGCCATACTCCGATACCCAACAAGCCATCAAGGCTGATGAAAACTCTATCAGATTTCTGATCTCGGCGTATGTTTCGGGATCACGGGTGATCGTGCTTTGCAGGATACGGTACATTGTAGGCCTCTAAGCAGGTGGCGCATGCTCACACATGCGGATGCATATTTCCAAGTCGGATACGCTTCCGGGATCTCCTCCGTAGCCGTTCATCCAAGCCTACCTTTCGAGGTATCTTACCATATAAGACAGTAACTGCTCGTTGTCATTCCATGTCTCTCTTCTGAACCTCTCGACCCTCTCTTGCACAGGGTGAAAAAGAGGCACGCTTTTCCTAGCTGTCGAACGACGCCTAACCATCTAGAAGAGAATAACTTAATCAGTCTAGATTATAAAAGAGAGACCTAAGGTCCTCCTGAGATTATATTAACGTCTAGATTAATCTTGCATGCATAGCTCCTTTTTAATAAGCAGTTGACAATTTTATAAAAATTTTGGTGCCCAAAGTCTTTAAACATACATTGTTTACCTTTTCTTTGAGTCAAAAATTTCAAGAAATGAATTTAAGCCTTTTGTAGGATCGAAAAAATCTTTTCACAAACTTTCCATCTGGGAAATCATCTTACCCGAACACCTTTTACTTGGAATTTCATTCTCACGGTTTTTCTCTTATCCATAAAACAGGTATGCTTGCTCAAATCTTTTCCCTTCCTGTATTCCAAAAATCATGAATCCAACATCCAAAATTTCTATACTATCATACCTTGATTTTTGGTTGAGGATACGAGGGTGATGGCGAGCTGTGGATTGCTGCTTTAACTTATCAAAGAACCACTTATATTCACGTAAACATTTTAGCTTAACTTGAACAAAGAGATAGGTCTGCAGAGTTGCAAACCCGTTCTGATACCATCTGTAACAGTCCGGTCCCGAGATAGGGATTAATGAATGGGGACGGGGTGTTATTAAGGAATTTAATGAATAAAGTCGGAAGATTATCAAAGGGGTTTAAGAACAAAGACATGTTTTGGAAGATAGGTGGTGATGCTCGGGTTTACTTGAGTTAAAATAGAAACATGGTTAAGCGGAATAAAACGGCTAACTAATCAGATACCAACAAGCATAGACCCATTCTTAGGTCAAAATGAATAACAGATATCAACGTGACTAAGCCTCTTCACAGGCGAACGGAAATCATACTCGAGAAACGAAAATAAACATAATATGCATCTTATAAATATTTAATCATGTCTGAGGATATTCTTAGAGTCTTGACGATCATAGCAGAACTTAACGGAATTAGAAAGAGTGTATCAGAGTAGCAGAAACATCATAGGATTTCAAAGGAAATTCAGATAATAGCAAAACAATCTTGGCAGCCAACCTACATTTACAGCCACCAACATCCTCAGCATCTCAACCTGAAAATATTTGAAAAGAGGGGGCATGAGCACTAATGTACACTGTGATTTTAGCAAAAATACTTTAATAACTTCAAGATATCCAATAATTAACTGACGGTATATGGAGAGCAAAACGCAAAAGCCCTCTCCATATCCGTAAAACCTTTTCTTTTCTTTTGGGCCCAACTTGGCTCAAACCTGATGTCAACTGCACCCTTAGGCATGCCATGGGATAGAAGAGGGGTTACCTCAAATATCTGAACGAGTTTGCGAGGGAAATAACCCAGCAGTGACTCCCTTAAGAGTTCTGAACTTAAATCCTGCCTAAGTGAAATGCTAAGTTCCTTCATTCCTTAACCTTGCTATCAAGACCAATCCTAGAGTACGTCTAGGTACTCATCCTTTGATATAACATGATCTCGGCCTATAAGGGATTTTACACTACCTAAAAAGGAAATCCTTAATCCTCAACTGTACGAGCTTTTAACAAGCATAAGCATACGTATACGAGAGATAAACGTAAATAAATGCGAATTGTAACTAAAGACAATTCTAAATATCTCATGCTAAGCATAGACAAACTTTAACATTTCTAGCATTTCTATACATTCTAAACATGCTTGAGAACTCAGTTAAAACATAATATCTTCTTTTCTTTTCTTCCTTGTACAGATATCAATCAGGCAGAGCAAAAATGCTTTATTGGATATCTCATTTGCCCTATATGCTTCTAGAGCTTATTAGCTCAAACTTTAGATGAGTATAGATTTACCCACCTCGATCACGGAGCAGAAGATGAGGCAATGAGTTGATGATCCTTCTTCGAATTCCCACGAGGCTCACTTCCTCCTACAAAAGTCGAATTATCGACTTAGCGGCCTACTACGAGGATTTCTAGCTAAAAACATGGAATTAAATAATACCCATCTTATATATTTCTAATTAGGACTTAATCATGGATAACACGACTTTATAACTTTATGAAGATCCGAGAAGGATTTATTTTAATTAAGGAACTTCTCGACTTGATTTCTCAATTTTTAGACGGAAAATAATTTTGAATAGCTTATTCGAATTAAATCGGGAATAACTTGAATGCTTCTCTAAAATTTAAACTTGAAAATAGCTTGGAAATAACGTGATTTGAAAAGCTCAAAAAACTCGGGAAGATGGTACGAAAATAGCCGAAAAAGAAACGGCGAAAAACAACACGGAGAAAGGGGCGCCGCGGCGCACCTGGGCGCCAGCGGGCACCCCCTCGCCGCGGCGCAAGGGGCGCCGGCGGGGCACCTTAGCCCCAGCGGGCTTGTGGAGGCTGAGGGGGTGTGGCGCGGCGGCGCACCCCCCCCCCCCCCCCCCGTGGGACTCTCTCCTTTCTCTCTCTTCAACCCAGTTCTGGGCGATCTTGAACTGGGTTCTTCGTGTTCGTTGATTCTTTCGACGAACACGAAGAATACTTAACCCGAAATTTCTTAAAAACAACATACTTGAAATTAACATGCAACAACATGCTTTAACTTAAAAGGAATTTTGGCATTATAACGGCGTAAACACGATAATCCTCCTTAATAATTAGAATAACGACGAACTCTCTTAAATATAGTTTGAACGGAATTTATCGGAATAAACGAGGCTATTCTTAAGAATAATGACGACAGGAATAAAGCGGGAAATATAGCGTAACGTTATTATCTTGGAACTTCAATAAAAATCGAAATACAACTTAGACGAGTAATAATGAAGAACGCGAAGAACGTAAAGAACGGAAAGTAAATGCGGAATTTAAAAGACAGAAAAGAAATGGAGTCGAGACTGACGAACAAGAATGGACGGGGTTAGGTGCGTCGAAGGAATGTGGCTAGCTCGGCGTCTCGTCGAGTCGCAACGGCGGTAGAGCCGCCTGCTACGACCCAACGGTGCCCCTAGCACATTCCCTCGCCGCATCCCTTCCACGCCACTCCGCTCGTCGTCTTGAAGAACACTCACGAAGAACACTTTTTACTTCGACAGAACTTCCTCGTCTTTCAAAGCTTCTCACCCTCTCGATTTAGAAGTGAAATGGATGAATATTGAACAATGAAATGCAAAGGGGTGGCCCTCTATTTATAGGAGAAGCTTTGGCTTCCCTTGGAAGCCATTGCAGTGCGGAAATACTGCAAAAGTTACCCCGGGTTTGGTAAAAAGCTGTTTTATTCGATGTCGAGGTCCAAATGACTTCAGACACGAAATCTAAAAGTACCGGAAGACTCGTTGGTCGAATACTAGTGAACCAACTTGATTCGTGAAGAAGACGGGGTCGTTAGAAGAAAGACGAGCAAAGATTCCCTTTTTGGAATTACTTTTTACTATTCACTTAGACTGACAGATTTTGCTCCCGAGCGTTCGATTGACCTCAGAATGGAGATCCGTGAACGCCAACGGAATCCTTGAGTCATTTCCCATAAGAGGGGCCTGACAGAACTGGACTCGAATCAACAAGGAGGATTTCGTAAATTTCTTAAAACACGAACGCACGCAAAAGTTACTATTCATTCGCCTTTTAAATACGTTTTTCATCACCGGGAACTCAAATGACTTCAGATTTAAAATCCGAAAACACTGGCATACTCGTTGAGTTAAAACCTTTCTAACGAGACCACGAATGGTCATAAAAGAATTAAGATTATATTTTCCGAAAAGGCGATTTTCACGAAAACTGACTCTTAAAGTCGTGACTGACATCCAACCTTAATTAACTTATTTAAATTTCTTCCTTAACCGATTGATTAACATAAACAATTATCTTAAACCTTATCCAAAAATCTGGGGTGTTACACGGCTAGTGCTCACGTACGCCCAAAGTCCACCCAAAGTCCAATTGTCAAGATCCAAGCACGGGCACGGGCGGGCGCGCGCGTGTGGGCTCATGGCCCACATCCTTGTGCACTTAATTACTTCACTTAAGTGTTAATACACTTAAATACACTTCTTAACTTGATTGATAAATCAATGTGGGATTATTTAATGTGTCTTAAACACATTATCTCATACACCATAAATGCCCAATCGTGTGACCAACTTCAACTATTTATTTCTCACTCACCAAAAATCGGATTTGAGCAAATAAAAATACTATGATTATCTACTCACAATATAGAACAATCGTATGGTATTTAATTCCTTCAAAATTAAATATCCCGGTCACTAAAAATCGAATAAAATGAGTCAAAATTTAATTTATTAAATCCAATTTTCCAACAGATGAATCATAAAAAATAAGTGTAAAATTAAACTAAAGTATAAGAAATTGAAAATGAAGAAAAAAATTAAATAAAAAAAAATTGAGTGTACAATATGAAATGTAACACTAAAAGTGCAATAGAGGATTTCAGTTGATTAGCAAATGATATGTTTGTGTTTTAGTTAGAATGAGTAAATTAAAGGGATAGATGAAAGAGCAATATAATAAACTTGTGGATAAAATTTATTCAGAATTTTCTAAATTAAATAAGTTGTAATTATCGTTTAAAATGCAATTGACATACCCACATTAGGTGAAGTAAGAGTATTATTACATGGAAGACTTGTTCGGTATTGCCCTGAGCATTCCCACATTCCTTACCTGCACTCTTATGATCGAATTCAACATCAAACCATTCTGAAAGTAAATTATCTTATTTTTTACTATTATGATAAAATACTTTATCGCACATCAACTAATATAGTTTATCTCAAAAGTAAATTATAATTTTAACTCCTCTATGTTATCAATTAATTTACGTATGATATCACGATACACTGAATCAATTGAACTATTTTAATTATTACACATGTCACAAAATATCAACTTTTTTGTGTGTATTTTATCCAAACATACATTTAATACTATATTTTTTATTGAAATATAAATTACTACATTGAACAAATAAAACTAAAAATAACTTAATTAAATTAAAATGATTTTGAATATATAAATATCATGTGTTTAAAGATAAATATATAACAAACTTTATTATTATAGCAACATGCGTTGCTCGATGATAAAGAAATAATAAAAGTTTGGTTAATAGTTTGTTGTGATATATTGTGTTCAAGGTTTCATGTTCAATATATTTTTCAAAATGTTATACATTGTTTACAATTTTTTTAAGAACAATATAATTTGATTGACAGTTGTAATTCTTGATTCAATGACTAACTAATTTAATTAGTAGTATAATATATATCATTCCTTCCACCCGAGGAGTTTAATCATCTCATTCAACCATAACACATTATATATATCATTCTATAAAAAAAAAAATCCTAATTTATAACACTTGTACATATAACTACGTATTATATTATTGTTCTATATTATGTTTAGCTAAATAATTTGGGAATTTATGTTAAATAATTAGTAGTTCAATCTAAGTGGGAAATATTCAATTCTTCTATTTCAACTGTTTTATCAGTAATTGTACTATATATGTTCATTCCCAGTCACATGATTATGGGTAGTCAACATAATCTATATTCCAAAAAATTATGCAATATTCATTTCCCCCACATATTTAATTAGCCATTCTTAATTAATTGAATAATTTAATATAAAATATGTTATATATAATTATCAAACCAACCAATATTCTAAATTTCTCAAATTATAAATTAATAAGCTAGAACATAACATTTGAACCAAAATTTAAAATTTATTTTTCCAATCAATCATTTATTGTTGTAATATTTTAAAAGAAATGTATAAATTTTAAATTGGTTTAAAGTTGGTGATTTTTATTTTTACAACTAACCATATTTTTAAAACTTTGTCTAGCAACTTTCAAAATAGAGATCCCAAATTTTTCTACATTAATCAATTCTTATATTTATCTTCATCATTGACTTTTTTTAGGTGTTCTTCACATTAATAGATATATTTTCTAATAGTTCAACATATATCATCTACATGTCTTATTGGTGCAGTCAACATTATCCGAGACTGACAATAAATAAAGTTGAAATTTAGTTTCAATAAAATTTAATTAAAACTACTTTTAATCATATGAATGAGAATGAACACATAAATTTAAAGGAATAAATTAAAACTTAGCATTTTGGTTGTATATATTATGGAACCATTTTTTTTTTTCAATTTTCTTTCATACCATATAACATGATTCAGAACACACACACACACACACACACACAATATAGTTGTCACAACTAAAATTACACGTTTTATATTAAAAACTTCTTAAATAGTTTATATTAAATGAATCAAATCACTGATTGAATGTCATTTCAATTGATCGTCTTATCTTTTTTCCCCACATTAATAATTGATGAAGATGTAATTCTTGAATATTGACAGATAACTTCTTAAGAACAATGAGGTTAATTTATAATCTTTCCATAAATTTAAATTTTTATTTTTCAATCTCTTCATTGGGATGTAATATGTATAAACTATACAATAGTATAATTCTATTGAAATAATATTTAAACTATAAAATATAATATATTATATGTGGAGAATTAATTATATATATAATGTTTTTTTTGTTTTTTTTCTTGTTTGATATGACTAATTTGATGCGGATATAATTGGTGGGGAATTAATTGATATGGATAAAGAATTATAATAGTACAATACTATTGAAATAAATATAATATATTACAGGTGAATAATTAAATATAGAATGATTGATGGAAAAGAAAAATTCATGATTTTTGATAGATAACTTCGCAAGTATTATCGACTTAATTTATAATCTTTCTATAAATTCAAGTTTTTATTTTTCAATCTCTTCATTCGGATGTAATTTATGTAGACAATGTAATTGATGGAGAATTAATCCATGTGTGTGAATGAAAAATTATAATACTACAAATATATTGAATTAATTATCTAATATATTATATTGCTGTGGGATTATACTTTTTATTTTCTTTCTTTTTTGTTGTGGTTGATATGATAGAGAAATAATTGGTGGAAAATTAATATGATGTGGATATGTAAAGAATTGAAAGAGTACAATACTATTGAAATAAATATAATATATTACAGTAAAACCTCTATATAAGAATACTCTATAGAAGAATAACCTCCTTATAGTAATAAAAAGTTGTGGTCCCAACTCGGGACCAGTTATAAATAAGAATAACCTCTACATTGTAATATTCCGGCATTTTTTTAGGACCATCCTTAAGAAATTTACCTCCATATAGTAATAAAGTTATATTAAATTTCATATATATTTAAATATCTATATAAAATGTCTAGAACTATTTTAACTGCATGTGTTACATTAAACTTAAGATTGTATGAAATACTTATCTAAAGTTATTTGTGACAGTACTTTAATTTTTTTTGGTTAATATCACATCCTTTAACTTGCACGTTTGAAATAATTAGTTAACACAACCACTTTCTTGTTGAATCTAAAATATTTTCAGCTTGTCCAACATGTTTGAAACTTGTTGACACAATACTTTTTCTATTTCTACACTACCATTCTCTGGATTATCACTATGCATATCTTGCGTGATTCCTATATGATGTATTATTCGGATAGAGTATATGAATGAATCTTATATACATTTTAAATTCATGTTTTTAAATATGAAGAGATATTTCCAAGTGTTGTATAATATATATTATTTTTTTAAAAAAATAATGATTTTTATATGTAAACTCTATATAAGAATAACCTCCCTATAGTAATATTTTTCTCCGGTCCCAACGATATTACTGTATAGAGGTTTTACTGTATATTGAACAATTAATTATATAATATAGTATATTACTATTTTACCCTTAAATTAAGTGCACATTATGAATATAACAGACAAATCATATTTTTTAAGAAATTAAATAAATATAATATATTATATTTACAACTAATTATTTTTAATATTTTATATTAGGTATAATTTTATATAGTAGAGTTCAATTATAACAAAATTATAACAAAACTATTGAAATAAATATAATATATTATATTACAAAAAATATATTATTTATAATATTTTATATTATGGATAATTTTATGTAGTAGAGTTTAATTATAATAAAACTATTGAAATAAATATAATATATTATATTTACAAAAAAATTGTAATATATTATATTACTCTTTTGTCCTTAAATTAAATACAAATTATGGACATAATAGGTAAATCATATTTTATAAGAAATACCCAAACTTTTTATATAGGTATAGGTATAAATTAGATTCGGGTTGAATTTGGATTGGTCTAATGAATTACGATCCGTTAAACGGTCTCCAGTAAAATATATTAACCGGGATTAATTGCGAATGAACAATTGTCCATATTTCTTCAATTCCTCGTATTCCTGTCTCACCTTCCCACGTGGCTATTTATGTCCACATGCATTTTCTCATTTATCAGAATCTGGTTGCTTTTCCGTCCAAATAAACAACACAGCAAATACAAACGAAAAATCAACCATAATAATAAATAATACTAATAAAGAAAAAAAAGTAATGAAATTTCTGCATGATTGATTAGATTAGCTTCTCAACTCCCATAATGAAACCTATCACCATCACCAAATTAAACTCCCAACTATATATGAACAATTGCAAAACAACCGACTCCAAAAATTCAAGAACAATCCCAACATGCCTACAAACTCCATCATCTTCGCTGAAACCAGGATCCCACATCAGAGAGACTATGGCGGAGTTGTTTTCCCCGCCGTCTTATCTCCGGCCGCCACAGTAAGTCTCACGGCGGCGGTCAAGGAGCAGAAGCCATGGCTGGACTCGCTTCTGCACAAACACGGCGCAATTCTGTTTCGTGGGTTTGATTCCTTAGCTACAGCTTCCGACTTCAACGACTTGGTCGAAGCGTTTGGGTACGAGGAGCTGCCGTACGTGGGCGGCGCCGCCCCAAGGACTAGCGTCGTCGGCCGTGTCTTCACCGCTAATGAATCCCCGCCTGATCAGAAAATCCCTTTTCATCATGAAATGGCTCAGGTGAATTCTCTCACTCAAATTTCACTATATAAGTATATATAATCTTGATCAGAGATTAATTCATGAGGTGCAGGTGCCAAAGTACCCTGCAAAGTTGTTTTTCTTTTGTGAAGTAGAGCCAGCCTCCGGTGGAGAAACGCCTATAGTTCTAAGTCATGTTGTGTATGAAAGAATGAAGGAGAAATATCCAGACTTCGTTGAGAAACTGGAGAAGGAGGGGCTCATTTACACGAGGATTTTGGGAGAGGAAGACGACCCTTCCTCCCCCATTGGCCGTGGCTGGAAATCTACCTTCTTGACTGCTGATAAGGCCGTCGCTCAGGAAAGGTACGTACCGTTGCTAATAACTTAGAAAATGATGATCATCTGTTGATGTTTTGGAATGCACTCATCATTCATCAGGGCTGCTAAGTTGAACATGAAGCTGGAATGGACGGATGATGGAGTGAAGACGATAATGGGGCCTATCCCGGCCATCAAACACGACGAGACGAGGCAGCGCAAGATGTGGTTCAACAGCATGGTGGCTGCTTATACAGGGTGGGAGGATAAACTAAATGATCCCAAGAAGGCAGTCACTTTTGGCGATGGGACTCCTTTGCCAGATCATATTATCTATGATTGTCTCAAAATCTTGGAAGAGGAGAGTGTTGCTGTTCCATGGCAGAAGACCGATGTCTTGCTCATCGACAATTTGGCTGTTCTTCACTCACGAAAACCATTCACCCCTCCTCGCAGGATACTAGCTTCACTCTGCAAGTAAGAGAGAGATGGCAGTGTCTCTCTCAGGAAACTTTAATTAGCAGTAGATTGAGCTCCTTCTCTGTTTCATCTCGTGTTTCCTTTTATTAGTAAATGCTACTTAACATAAGATCATCGCAGTATATAGTAGAGTTCTCTTCAAGAATCAAGGAAGCCATGGGCACATACCTTTAAACACTCGAGGATTACATCCAAAATTGTATAATTAATACCAAGTGATGAAATAATTATGGAAAAAATATATATATGATCTATGCAACGAGACATTTGTGCACAATCAAAATCGATGCTTCTATACACACTAGCTACACAGTAGGACAAATCATCATCCAGTCAAAACTGGCAGTTTTGCAGTTCTAGATCCAGTTTTGGACATGGGAAAGTTCACTATCTGCCTTGAACAAGACCACTGAATACTTGACTGTTACCAGCAAGAGTTGCTTCCCACTCGATTGAGGATAATAGAATCTGCGAAAGAGATATCACTACTTGCTTCATGTCTGGTCTTAAAATCGGGTCATCATCCACACATTGCTTTGCCAACATAGCGACCTGGATAGTAATAAAAGTGTTGTCTGTTTATAATCTTGGTTGAAGCAGAAACTGATAACTCGTTGAAGCTCAAGTGCATTGTAAATTTACCTTGAAAAGACAGTCATGGGGATACAGATCCATCAAATTAGGATCGACGTGATCCTTCATGCTTGACATGGTCATGGAGTCAGGTGAGTTCCTCAGTGCTGCCACCATCTGAGATTTCAGCAGTGTTAGTGTATATTGGCATTTAAATAAACATGAGACGGAGAAAGTTGAGCAACTTCCGACAATTAAGGCTTGCTTGTAGATTATAGAGCAGCACAACCAAAATCCCAAAATTTGTAAATGGATCATTCACTTACAATTGATACCAACGAACGTCTTTCAGCACTCCTCGTCATGGCTTCCTTTCCAGATACCATCTCGAAAAGTACCACACCAAATGCATAAACGTCACTTTTGGTTGTTGCCAGGCCATCCCTCAAGTATCTAGTCAAACCAGAGTGAAATCACCATCAAGAAAAAGGAAACACATATGATTTGCTGTAACAGCAAGTAATGAAAGGGCATTACTTACTCTGGAGCTAGATAACCATATGTTCCAACAACTCGGGTGACTGACTCTTCCGCATCATTTGCTGTTGCAACGAGTTTGGCCAAACCAAAATCTGATATCTACACAAGTAAAAAAATCAATCAGCTGCGGTTACAGAATATGTCGACTGTCAACATACAGTTGAGGCAGAATAGAATATGAACCTTTGCTCTAAAGCTTCCATCGAGTAGAATGTTGCTGGTTTTGATATCACGATGTACATAGTGAGGTTTTGTGTGCTCATGTATGTACTCCAGGCCTCTAGCAGTGTCAAGTGCTATTTGAACTCTAATTATCCAAGATAGTGATGTATGACCTAACAAAATCACGAAGACATATTTCAACATTAACTTAGAGAACAAGAGTGCAGAAACTACTACTTATTAACCTCTCTAAATTCTAAACGTGAATACGTTTAGAAGACAAACGTTCTAAAATATAATTTTATGTTCAAAACTGAATAGCATATTGTTCCAAAAATTATATGAATGGTTGCTCAACACATGTATCACCTAAAATGTACATCTAAATGCATACTAGTATACGAACATTGCAAGGATGTGACAAGATAACATATGTGATGATCTCCCCAAGAGAGTAACATATTACAATACCAGTTTTCGAACAAAAGAGTAATTATTTCCACACATGTCAGAATTAAGCTTGGCCAGAATCAAACGAAGGAATTAACAATATTTTAGAAAAACGTAGTATAGAAGCACACCTTTACTCTGAGGATCATGCAAGTGATTTCTAAGTGAGCCCTTTTGAGCATATTCATATATCAGAAAGAGTTCTTCGCCGCTACCTGTGTAACCAATCAATTCTACCTTTGGAAAAGTAAAAAATTGAAACTGAGTTAACAATATATTTAAAAAAACACTGGTTTTATCTTCGGAAGAACAGGGCCGAGAACAGTAATCAGCATTACCAAATTTGTATGATGAACTTTGCATAGAACTTTCATCTCTGCCATAAATTCTTTAGTCTTTGTGGTAGTCATCTTTTTAATGGCAACTTCCTGAAGATGCATATTTACCCTGTTTAGGAAACTTATGTGACGCATGATATCATCATTAGCAAACTTGAAAGAGTAGCAGACCTGGTCCTGAAGGAGGCCATAATACACCGAGCCATATGTTCCGTGTCCCAAAAGATTAGAATCAGAAAAGCCGTCAGTCACAGACACAATCTCTTCATATGTGAAAACTACTGGCTTCTCCACCTCAAAAACATCAGTTCCTATAACTGAAGAAAACAAGCATCATAAACAAAGCTTCATTATCTGCAGGTCAGGATTCACTTCAGTCATAAACTATTATAGAAGAGTAGCAACAGTTTGCTTATGAAAAATTAGCATTGACAACATATTAGTTAACATTATCTTATTAAGCAATTTAGTCTGCAGTAGTGAATAGTCATCTGTGATATATTTGGACTTGTCTTAATATTGAAATGCTAAGTAGCCAGTTCAATATTACAATTCAAGTGAAAATCATTTAGTAGTATAATCCAGCATTGACACTCTTGCATCCAGAAACGTGATTAATGTACCGGCAAAATCTTTACTTCTTCTCGTCATTAATGTACCAGCAAAATCTTGAAAGGTTTGATGGTTATACCTGTAGGAATGTTCATATGGCGGTTGCTAGATTCCCCATTAGGTCGGTTCCAGTCTGCAGATTTGCCACAAATGGACCTTCCTGAAGCACAGCAGAAACTTGTGTTTCGCAGGATGTGAAATTTGTGAGAAATCTTCCCATCAGAGTCTTTTGCTTGACTTCCTTCAGATCCTCTGCAACAGCCAGATGATCTCAAGAAAACAAAAAGAAGTGCCACCACAATTATAAGAGCCAAACCAACAGCCAGACTTCCGATAATCCACCAATAAGGTACGTGACTATTTTTGTTCACCTGATCTCCTGCCAAAATCATAAGACTATATTCTTATGAGTTATGTGTTTTTGTATGAGTCGGTATATGCAAGCCATGTTAGATAATAAAGACACATGTATGGATATGCATCTCAACTGATCATATTGCGATCCTTTAGATCATTTTAATGGAAAATACAGCAGATACTAATAAACATGAGGTGAAGCTATCAACAATGTTGAGCACATCTGAAGAGGATAATTACATACCTACAACGTTATCAATAGATGGAGCTGGAGCAGGAACCGGGATTGTGTCATTCTTTACAGGGTAAGCCTCACCAGGAACTGAAATGTGGTAATAATCAAAGTCAGAATGAAATGAAGGAATTCTAAAGGATAAGATGGCATAACAACTTTTACTAAGAATTTGAACAACAAAACATCAATTCGAAAGTAGTAGTGCTAACCACCCACCAAGTCCACTCTGCAGGAGGAAATTCATAAGAATAACCAGTCAAACATTATGTAGGCTTAAGGAGTAAATGCTTGCAAGAACTATCTACTAGGGTTGCGAGAATGGCTCGAGTGGTAATTTTAAAACTGTTTGACCCTTCTCATCAGTTCCACAATACTTAATGTTTGGGTTAATGCTTACATCTTTATAAATGCTCATATCTGACTGTGGATAACCAAAGCATGGCAACATAGCTCACATAAATGAGTATCAGTATCACAATTGTCCAGTATTGTCCAGTGAGGACCACCCCTAGAACACATATCAGACTACTAGCTACTAAGAACCTGGTAGCAACAGCCTGTCGAGTCTTAAAGCTATAGGATCAGCCCATTTTGATCAACCATCGGGTAAATCATGGTGAAGGATGTTGTCAGTTGGTCCAAATCAAACACACCACTTATACCATAATTCCCTCTTACAATAAGGTATGCTCAACTCTACAACTAGAATCTCAACTCTACAACTAGAATCAAGAAGCAGAATTTAGAAGATGCCTCGTTGTATACCCATTCAAGGTCCTCACTGCACTTAAAAAAGATAATGCATACGCATTCTTCTGTTTCCGCAAATGTATTCATATTCCATGATCTAGCTTTTTTCTTTAACTAGCTGTCTATCCTAATTTGATCTACCTGGAATAAGATACCAAACCATGCCTGTAATTGCAAATAAAACGCTCCAACAAGTTTTTACTCTGTCAAAGATCCCGATAACAACTAGCAAAGTTTTGTTCCAGAAGACTAACCTACATCCTACTTCCCCAACAATCATCCAAAACAACAGAATTTCTACTTTAGTTTTAAAAAACCGTAATCTTTCTTCTTTCAACTTATTAAGAAAATTCAGAAAACAAACAGCGTCTGCTGAGAACAATCTAGAAACAGAGATCAATAATAACATGTGCCACTTAAACCAGAATCGTCCTCACAGAATTCATCAAACACCAAACAACAATTATTTTAACAAAAACTAGATTAAAAAAAAAACAGAAACTACAAAATCATACCAGAATTCAGCGGTATGTAGTAGAGAGCCCCAACAGTTACATTATCAGGATCAGCAATCCCATTAATAGTCTCAATACTATCCATGCTTACTCCAAACCTGCTAGCCAGAGACTCCACACTATCTCCATCTTGCATCACATAGCTCATCAAATAATTCCACAACCCACTTGAGCAACCACACATCAATCTCAACGACACCACCGCACCTTTCTTCGCCGCCCTCGTGAAATTTGACGGGAAGTAGGCCAACCCACCATAGGAATCTCTCACTAAACCAAAAACGGAACCATTATTTTCTCTCACTGTAAAAGTTGTGTTTGTCAAGTATTCATTTAGCCCCAAAGCGCAAGAACAGTTCTTTTTTATGAAAACGTAGTCCCTCCCATTTCCTTCAATGGTTATGTCTTCTTGCAACACATCAAACATACTTAAGATCACTGGAAGATTCTGCTGTGGAGAGGGCTTGAAGGCTAGAAACGATGTGCATAAACGACTTGTATCTGTACAATTTAGAGGAGTCGGATTTTCTGCTGCAATGAAAACTTGAAATTTGAGCAGTACATGAAGAACAATCAAGATTGATGCTTTTCGACGACCCATTAGCTTCAGTGACAGAGATTCAAGGTCTTGATGAATGTATAACAAGAAAAATTGGATCTTTTTAGTGAAATCACAAACCAAGAATGAATCTTTGCTCAATTTGTCAGTCGAATATTTCAATAAATGACACAGCTTATTAAACAAAAGGGTTAGCAATAAGCAGAAAGAAAAACCAATTTATTGGAATGGGATTATGAAGGGGAAATATCAATTATGGAGTAAGATTTGATAGAGGAAGTGAGATAAAAGAAGGAAGCATGAGGTGAGAGCAGAGCATTTTTCCTGTTCCGTGTTTTGTTTGTTTCTTGGCTGAAAATAAGGGGAAGAGTGATTACTGACTTATAACTGCAACGGGACAGTGTAAAAAGAGAGAAAGCGACACCCACTAGAGAGAGAGGAGAGAGGAGAGAGAGAGAGACAACTAATCTTGGTGAACTACTTTCTTTTTGCATTTTTGTAGCGCACAAGTAACCTTGAGATTGTTGTTAATAGAAAGATAGCTTCACTTTTTGATTAAACTAGTATCGAAGCAATAGATTTAACATTTGACTTAATACATCATCATTAGACTTTCATCATAATTATTCCAGCTGGATTTACTCACTTAGTGAAAGCGAAAAAAAAAGCATATACTAAAATTCTAAAATTAGCGATCACCTACAAGTTTATTAGATAACCTTATTAATTTGGGATCTTAATTAATTTATTTCCATATTTGTGTTATTAGAATCCGAATAAAGTTTTGGGCGTTCATTTTCTAAACTCTTTCTTTTAGATATTTAGAAATGGCAACTTCTTGTTTTTTTTTTTTCCTCACGACTTGTGGTATTTATGAAATTCGAACTTGTGACATTTGTTCTCCAAACAATCTCACTCCACTATTAGATCATCCTCATTGGAACATGACAACTACCTATATTTATTATAAGTGATATTTTTTAGTATTAAAAGTGATAATTTTTTAAAAAATGTAATCATAAGTACAAGATTGCCCCTTTTTTTTGCAAAATTTTACTGTAAAATAAATATGATATTTTTTATTATTAGAATCGATAGTTTTTTTCTGTTTGATATAACACTTATGCACAACTGGTGTAGGCAAGAGCAGCCCCTTAGAAATTGATCTATATCTCTATCATTATCATTTGAATTAAAATAAAATAAAAAATAAAGGATGGAGCCTTATGTGAGATTGTTGTATGAGTCAAAATTCGGGTCAAAATCTGAATCTAAATAAAATCAAACACTAATAAAAATTACAAATGTCATAATAAATATGAATTTTAATTTGAATTTTCATCCATCTTACAAATTCTAACCCGTAAAACAGTCTCCGACCAATTTGTATAAACAAAAGATCCGAAATGATATAAATTTGCTCCGGGAGAAAAGTTGTGGACAACTGGACCATGTGATGTGCCGAATATAGACTTGCCCTTTTGCTTGGTTATGGACTACTTTAGAACTGAAAATTTCTTGATTTAAAAAAATAATAATAATAAAGCATTATTTTTGGAAATAAAATGAGGGAAAAGGAAAATTATTTATTTTATTTATTTATTTATTGTGGGGAATATCTGAATATGATGAGTATATTTAGTGGAATAATATGATTTTAATTGGTTGGCATTTCGGCAACGAAGTCAGGCTGGCATCGGGAATGGTAAAAAAACACACTTGGCTTTGAACAGTTGTGATTGGGCCCCACATATTTGCCGCGTTTTATACAGCGTGCTATTAATAAATCGCCGATTTTTTGCCGATGGGGAATGAATTCGACCCCTCTCATCTTTTTTTCTTTTTCTTTTTTCTTATTTTTCACTTCTGTAAATAAGCATGAACGGCGTTGACTTGAGCGTAAAAAGAAGAGAGAGAGAGAGAGAGACGTTACCGACAGAGACGTAGGAGTTATATACTGATAATTCTCAAATTAATTCGATTGCGTAATTAATCCTGTTTTTTTTTTTTATACATGGATGTATAATATATTTTTTTAAAGGAGGATAATGTAATAAAGGACAATCCCGATAAAGTAATCAAAACTATTGTAGTAGACTAGTAGTCATGCAATATTTCATTTCAAAAAACAAAATATGTTTTCCAATTATTTTAACCTTGTATTATATTTTATTAGTACGCAATATATGTGCAAATCTAAAATTGTTGGTAGATTCTCTATTGCTTTTTCTTTTTAACAAATCTAACTGAATTATATTAAAAATTAAACGGAAAGGTCAAGGTTTAATTACGTAATTGTGCATGATTAATTCATTTGAAACATCTTTTTAACTTATATATGTTATTCTTAGTTTAGTGTATAGATTTTTTTTTTTCAACGAACGATCACTTGAATATTTATTTATTACTAAATCATAATGGTGAGAATCTCATGTGAGACCATTTTACTGGTCAAAATTCATAAGATAGATCAATATTTACATTCAAACACTATCAAACATCAATTAAACTACAAGCATGCCATTAAATATGAGTTTTGATGTTTATGCTTACCTAACTTATAAATTTTTAGCCGTAAAACGGTATTACACAGATATTTTATCTTCATAATTTAGATGGGGACTTGCTTTGTTAAAAGGCTCAAAGTTATAAAAAGTTGAAAATAGCAGAATAATGAAATCATTAAAATAAAAGTAATAGACTAAATATAGAATAAAAATAGGAAAAATTTCATACAATTCCATATTTTTCCAAAAAAATTCTAAAAAGCCATTATACCATATTAGTAATTAAAGAAATAGATATTTACAAAATAATACAAAACTTAGGAAATTATCAAAATAACAAAAAATTAATAGTTTGACCAAAATGCTATAATTTTCAAATAATATAAAATACATTTATATTAAAATAAACGGATTAATTTTTTAATAGTAAAAATGGTCTGAAAGCAACCGTATTATATTTCATGGAGAGTGCGATTCGCACATAGTGAAATAGTTTTTGTTTTAATGAATTTTACTATAATTATTCATTAAACGTGACAGTTTTTTTATTTATGGAGAAACAATTGAGGTGTTTTATTAAATTTACACATAAAATGAAGAGTTGTACGTAAGCTTCTAATAAAAGATTGTACGATTTAATAAAAATATGTTTTTTTACCGTGGAGTTTATTTTTTCCTTTTCTTTTGTTTTGAATTTTATTTTTTTTACCATGGAGTTAGAATTGGGACATCTGTGGAAGTGGGTTGACTGGGTGGGCCTGCACGTGCACTGGACACAACTACACAACAATACGGCATGTGGGCCCAATTTCAATAACTGCTTCACTCACTATTATTATTATTTAATTATTTCAAATATATAATATATATTTCCCAAATCTAAATTTAATATCGATATCAATGCTCCCAAGATTTGCCTCACGGGAAAACAATGAAGCAACGTAATGAACAAATGGCAATGCAATTGCAACTCATGGCGCATTAGTTTGTTTACAGCACATTTATAAAGATTTATGTGGGTTGGTTTTGAAAAAATGAAATTCCATGTAGTACTAAACCCTTATAATATTTCTCATCTGTAAGTAGGGTTGTAAACGAACATAATCGCTCGCGAGTTATTTGAATCTTGCTTCGAAAAAAGCTCATTCGTTTTCTAAACGAGCCAATTCAAATCTTGAATCGAGCTCGATAAAATTATTGAGTCGAGCTCGAACACTGTCTTCAACTCGGCCAGTTCAGGAACATATGCGAGCTCAGGCTTAATCGAACAAATTCATGAAGATTATAAATATTTCTAACAAATAAATAAATATTTTTTTCTAGCTCGAACTTAAACATGTAAATTATATGAGTTTTTTTTTCGAGCATTCGAGTTTGGGCTCGATTGATAAGTTTTTGATCATTTCACAAGTTGAATTCGAGCATGACAAATATATATTGAACTGAGCTCGAACATCAAGGTGTTGGACTCGGTTCAGTTCGTTTACAGTCCTAGTAAAAAAATACGTATAAAAGATATGAAAAAAAATATACTCTTTCCATTTCTGAATAAGTGTCATTCTGGATGAATGTACACATATCAATAAAAATATTAATTAGATAATCAAACTACCTTATACACTCTTATAGTCTTATGTGAATATATTAAATGAGTTAAATATGATTGTTTGAATGCATTAAATGAGGGCAAATATAAAGAAAATATGAAAATTTTATCTTGATAATGTAGAATGACACTTTTTGTGAAACAAAATTAAAGTGTTAGAATGACACTAATTTTGAAACGAAGGAGGTATTTTTATGAAAGTGGATGAATATGCGCGGATATATTTTTATTTATGGGTGATAAAATTTAATTCATCAAAAATAAATATATAGAGTTCATATGTTGTACATTTAAGGGTAAAGTTAAGTCAAGATCATACTTTACATCGTAGTGATGGATTCAAGGATCGATGGTATTTTAGAGAAATGCAAGCTAGATATTAAATCAATGTAATTTCAATATGTTAGTGCAAAATAATGTTTTATTTTTATTAGTGTAAGTTAATTTTTGTAGCAATGAAGTCATTAGTGTAGCTAATAAATAAAGTAAATAAATGGAATTTTCAAACAAAAATATGGAATATTTTTAGAATTATTAGATTTGTTTATTTTTATGATGTTGAAATGAGATTTGGACAAATGGGGAATAGAAACTCTGAAG
The DNA here is from genome assembly GCA_026008535.1 of Perilla frutescens. Taxonomy (NCBI): domain Eukaryota; kingdom Viridiplantae; phylum Streptophyta; class Magnoliopsida; order Lamiales; family Lamiaceae; genus Perilla; species Perilla frutescens. The sequence goes on along the minus strand of BRKX01000003.1, from coordinate 63,205,219 downwards.
GAAAAGGACAGAAGGTGTGAAGGAGCAGTTGCCAAAATAAAGTTATTAATTATAACCGTCCAATTAAATCATGGTTGTATAATGCGACATTAGTTATTACCCTTCATTTGCTATATTAATTCCTAATAATGACAATAAGTCTTTTCCTAGTCGTCCAGACTGGGACTATTATTAGTACTGTGTAGTATAATTAATTTAATCAACAGTCATTATAAATTGATGTTTAATTCCTCAATGACAGGCTTATAAACTGCAAAGCAAGATTTATTTATTTACTTTAAAAAAAAATACGAAGCAAGATTCCTATTTCGACATATGCTACATAATATTTTAGTGCAGTTCGAATTATTTCTTCAATTCTAATTTAGGGTTGTTTAAATTCATAAATACAAAAATTTGTATAAGATCGTCTAATGAGTCTTTTATGTTAGACACGAGTAGGACCCAAATCTATCCAAAATAATCCAAAACCCATCCAGGCCCATCACAATTTCAGTCCCCATGCCCAGGCCCAGCTGCTCCCCCAATCTTCCCTCACGCCCCCACCCTCTTCAGATTTTTCTCTCTTTTTTTTCAGTTTTATTTTAATTATTTTTTATAGTTTTATTTTTTTTCAAAAATTATCCATCTCACCCTAATTAATTATCGAGTGTAATCCACAAGCCCATGCCTTTAGCATTGGACGAGTGCACTGCACAAGATCTCGGATAAAAATTAATTTAATTCAAAAAAGTAAATTAATTCAATTCAATTTTAAGGTTCACTAATTTCATTTTAGGATATATATTTATTTCAAAAAAATTAATTATCTAGCGCGGTGCACGAGTCCATGCGTTAGTATCGGGCGAGTACACTGCGTGAGATGCCGAATAAAAAAAATAAATTAATTCAATTTAATTTTATGGCCCACTACTTCCATTTTAAGATATATATTTATTTCAAAAAAATTAATTATCGAGCGCAGTGCATGAACCCACGCATTAGCGTCGGGTGAGTGCATTGCACGAGATGTCGAATAAAAAAATAAATTAATTCAAAAAAATTAAATGTATATTTGTAAAAAAATGAAAATATTAAATAGTGGAAAAAATTAATAAAAAAGGAAAAGAGGGAGGGAGGGGGGAACACTGAAAAATAATAATATTAAAAAAAAAGAGAGAAAAGGAATAACTCATGAGTGAAATAGAGATTCAACCAACGTAAGAAATTTGTTCGACGGTCGGAGATATAGATCATTCATAAATAGGGGCATTCAAAAATGGGATCAACTACTTTTGGAATGCCTGAAAGTATAATTGGAAAAAGTTGGACTAAAAAAATATAATAATCAGTTCTACTCGACTTATTTTTTCAAGTGTAAGTTAATATCATCTCTGTATGACTGTATTTGTTGCAACTGCAAGGTCTTTTCATTTCTTACAATTACAAAATTCATATTTTATTTGGACGAAGTTTGTTTGATGTGTAGCACTAAAATAACATTTTTACCAATGAAACGGTATTTTGATTGGGGAGGTTATAATCGTAAAACAAATTAAAATGTGATGCTCATATATGCTACATTTTAAAAGCCATTTGAAAATTGCAAAATTGGGTAAATGCAGTGTTGGTATTAAGATTTTAAGCTGCAGGATTATTTGGTTACAATACTAAATGTTGAAAATTTATAACAGCACAGCACGCAAACTTCTTGAAATCGAATCTTCCTCTTTAACTAAATTATTGAATTATTAACACTAAATTAATATGATTACTCTTTGAAGTTATTTTGAAGAATTTTATGTTGGGCACCAAAGTCCTAAACTCAATGTAGAATATTTGGACTTCATACAACATATCCACAGACCGTCGTTTTCGGCCTATTAAAATATTTAAGCAGGCCCAATTTTCGGCCCAGTTCATACTCTTAAATTGTTTTTAATCTCGTATATATACTCTAAAATTATCAATCTATTACTTCAATCCTTTTTTTTCTAAAAATTCAATATACTAAGTAATCAAATCCTTCAAACAACAATCCAAGAATTTTAGTTTTCCACGCGATTTTAAAAATGTACTTCCAATAATATAAACTTAATAACATTTACGATTACTATATTTTTCACATTTTGTACCAATTGAAATCACGTTGTCTTCACATGATTCAAACCAATTAAAACAAGATTATTTCCGGTCAAATGAAACCATAATACAATTAATACTACATGATTCGCGGCCATTTTAATTGGTTGGAAATGTGAAAAACGCTGCAATTGCAAAATTTGTTAAGTTTATGTTATTGGTAGTAATACGTTTTTTAAATCATGTTATAAACTAAGGGGGGTGTATTTGTTTGGAATTTTGATGGATTTTAATGGACTTTTAAAATCCGGGTGTATTCAATCCAGACTTTTAAAAGTCCTTTAAAATCCGGAGGTATTCATTCTAGACTTTTAAAAGTCCTTTAAAATCTGGAGGTATTCAATCCAGACTTTTAAAAGTCTTTTAAAATCTGAAGGTATTCAAAAATCTATGGACTTTAAAAAGTCATTGACTTCGTTGGATTTCAACTCGATTTCACGTTAAAAATGTGAAGGATGAAATCCGACCCCTGGACACGAGAGTTTGATGAATTTGAAAAACCCCGCGGCCGGTGCAGGATAGCGGCCACTGGAATCCGAACTCGGGCACTCCAGCGACCGCTGGAGTAGCATGTGGGTTCTCTCGGCTAGCCTCCCAGCGGTCGCTGGGTTCTCTCGACTCGACTTCCCAGCGGCCGCTCAATTCAAGCGGTCGCTGGGTTCAATTTTTTTCCGGGTCCACCGATCGTTGTGTTCCATCGAGCGCTGGCAAGAAGGATTTGAAATCCATTGAAATTATTCAAAATCGGTCCGAAATCCATGCACGAAATCCGCCAGACTCTGCGTGGAGTTGGAAGACTCCATGTGGAGTCTATGGATTTTATAAATTCATAGACATTTAAAAGTCTATTAAAATCCCAAACGAATACACCCCCTAAAATTGGTACAAAATTTGTGTATTTTTAGACAATTATCCAAAGATAAACATGTACTATACATAAAGTATAAAGTCATTTCTTTGTTCTTTTGACACCGTGTACATAATAATGATTATTTAAAAGTATGAAAGAATTCCGATTGAAGGAACTTAGAAGGAGGAAAAAAGTGTCCCCATTGAAGGGCATCTCGAACAAATTATACTTGACTTACATTAAATCCTTTTAAATAAATAAAATTTAATTAATGACCCTTTTTCCTTTATCAAGAAAAGTCCATAGACCTAACTTTAAGTCATAATTGAGGGGAATATGGGGAGCTAACTTATTTTTCAATACATTATTATATATATTTCCTAAAAAAGATATCTTCTTTGTGGGTAGTTGAGATCTTGGGGGAAAAAAAATGAATTATTTTGTATGAACATTAATTCTTTTTCTATAATTCTCGATAAAGGAATTCAGTCGCCATACCTTTTCCATCATGTCTAGATTAAATCCTCCACGTTTTTCAAAGGAAACTGGACCCCATAATATCCATTCATCTATTTGTTTCAAGATCTCTTTCATGTTATTATTTTATATTAATTTAAGTGGACTTCTCCTTCGTATTTTAATTAGGACATTATTGCTGTAAATGGGCATGGGCCTTTTTGATTGGTTGGAAACTATATACTTTCTTCATTATATAATCAATTTTCTAATTTATTGGTGTCAATTGATGAGGTGAGCTTTTAGGTCCTCGTTAATTTCGTTAGCAGGAAAATAAAATTGTTTGATAATATAATTTATAGGGATGTAATTTTGAGGAAAATTGAATTTTATTAGCAGATTTTTTATTCTGTGTTTGGAATATAATAAAGAAATTATCATGATTCTTATTTTAGTATTTGATTCAAATTAAATCAGTAACAAATAAAATACTTAAAATACCTCTTATCATTTTCGTATTACAAATCATTTTTATAATTTTTAAGATACAAACAATATAGTTTATAATTCTACGTGCAAAAATTATTATATGTATGTATGTATGTATGTATGTATGTATGTATGTATGTGTGTGTGTGTGTGTATTTCGTCAAAGTAATTTGAAGACAACATATTATTTAAATTTAAATCAAAATAAATTATATGATTACAAAAATAATAAATAATCAAGATGATTATTTCATTATTTTAGGTCAACACAAAAATTTTATTGTAGATTTTAGAACCGAGTTACTCACTGTCTTGAGTCTGTCATTCTTCTACCATCAATTCTAAAAAATGGCTGCTGGAATGATCAAATTTTAGTTTTTTTTTTTTACTCACACCCGGCCTGTGGTCTTGAGGAGATTCGAACTCGTGACCTTTGGTCATGATCAAATTTTAGTTGGAATCTCATCGATGAAAAATAACTATTTTTTTCAAAATTTTCAAAAAAAAAAGTTTTCATTTTTCAAGTTGAAAATTAATAATAATTAGTAAAAAATAAAATAATGAAAATCCAAAAAATTTCAAAATTAAAATTTTTCATATTTTTTGTTGAAAAATTATGAATCCAAATTTCTTATAATAATAATATATAAAAAAATAAAATGTTATTGATGAAGAAAACGAAAAATAAAATTATCATACACAAGATTCTCAGATTCAAGTAATCTATTATACCTATCTGGAGCAGGTAATCTGAATCCAGAAAAATTGTATAATTTTCTATGTTTTGAAGGATCTGATTATTTTCCCAAAATCTGTTAAAACTAAACCAAACACATAAATTTTAAATTAAAGAATTATAGTAGTTTCCCGGGTCATATTCCATGGCAATCAAACGGGCCTTTTGCATATTTATAATAGTAGTATAATTAATTAGTTGTATTGTTGCATGAATATATGAGCTTTTATGAAAAAATAAATAAGCATATCTCGAATTAGAAACGTTTTATTTTTCTACACATGAGTCTCCACCGTCTGGGAGTATTAATGATTATTAGTTATATATATGGTGTAAATAATTTCCCGCATGAAAAAAGAGCAAGGACTGGAAAAGCGAAAGATGTGTAGTCATTATCAAATTAAATTCTAATTCAACTACTTAAACCCTAATCATGGCTAATATCAAATAAAATAAGTAGAAAACCGCTTTTTACTTTTTTAAAAAAAAATTAAATTTATATTTATTTTCATCGCTGCAGGGAAGCTTTATAGATGCATTGCATCATGTTGAACCTAAATATTTATAAAGAATATCGTGTTTAAGGAATCATCATATCATTCGAGAAAAGAGCAATCTTTGATATTATCAACGCCTTTATCTTTTCTAAGAAACTTCATCTAAGAGTTAATAATCAACTCATAGTTTCCAATTAAAGATGAAGTTAATTACTCCATCCATCCCGATTATATAGTCCTTATTTCTATTTTGAGGTGTCTCCATTATATAGTTTCATTACTATAATTACTGTTACTTTTAATAAAAATATACAATTATACCCTTGTTAGGTTTTAAAAATTTAAAAAATTAAGCATTGAAGTTTTTGAAAGTTATAAATCTTAAATATTATTAAAAAACAAGAGAGAAACATTTATTAAAATTGACTTACTTAAATTGCATGTAAATTGAATTTGATCAATTCTATTGATATTTATTGTATTTGCACTTCATGAAAATAAAAATAAAAATAAAAACTCCTTTTCTTTTATCTTCCATGCATGTATGGTTTTTGACGCATAGTTTTTTTTAAGAAAAATTATGAAATTTTGGCACAAAGTTTATAAAAATTTAAAATTGAATTGCATAGAAATTTTGTAGGATATGAGTGACCGTGTGATTTTTGGAGAATTTTTTTTGAGTTTCAATAGTATAAAATCTTTTAGATTTTTAGATATTGTTAGTTTTGATTTATATCATTAATTGTATATTTTGTTTGTTTAAAAAAAACATTAAAATTGAGCTAAAATATAAGCTTGATTAATTTTCATTAAATAAGAGTAAAGTTGGAAGTTTAGCTTTTGTTTCTTATTTTCATAAATATTTTTAATTTACGTACGAGTAGAAAATGAATTATATAATCGGAACAGAAGGAGTGCAATAAAGTGTGAAGTACAAAATAATTTTTAATTAAAGAATTTAAGAAAATCTCTGAAAACTCTAGCTAGCTCCATTTATTTAATATAATCGCCCAATTTATTTTATTTTTCCTTGTTTTTAACGCTATTAATTTTGTTGTTTTATAATACGCATCTATGATCTAACCGGTCTAAATAAAGGAGACATGGTCTCATATTTATGGAGTGGAGATTCGTTCCTTTTTTTTAGCTAGGGAGTTTTTGTCAGAGATTTATTATACCGTATCTTGCTAATAATTAATTATGTCGCATTTATTACTTCACCAAAACTATTAGCTTCGATTTTTTAAATAATTATAAATCCAAACAATAATATAATAGTTATAATTTATAATTATTTACTAAAAGCTAAGCATTAAATTATTAATTATCGGGCCGGATAAAAGACAAATTTGATGGAATGGGTGTGACAAAACTAGCATAAATCATATATACTAAAAATAATGATCGAAAGAATTGACTCATCGGCATACTATTGTCACATTAATGCTAGTATATAACTTGTGCCTAGAGACCGAGGCCATGCCTTGGCCTTAGCTCCCCACACCCTCCACGGACCATGCAGTCTTAAAGTCAAACCAAATAAATTGATACTTGATTCATATTAATCTGTTAAATGTGTGTTTAAATTCGATTTGATAAGTATATAAATAAGTTTGAACTTAATTTTATATTTGATAAGATTTAAAACTCGACTTGAACTTGAGCTCGATAAGTGAAAATATAGTAAACGGGTATAAAAATATCAAACCACTCGACTCGTGTCTGACTCAATTAGAGCTCCACTCGATAAGTAATCATCAAGCTAAAACATAAATAATAAAACTTAATATCATTTCAAACAAGTTTGAATAACTATATGTTGGAGTTCGACTCGACTTGACTCATTTACATTTCTATGGACCATGTCCTCATTTCCTTAAAAAAATACTATGCTACTATAAGGGTAATGCCTTAAATAGCATAATAGACCTACTGTGACACTTCTAAATGTCACAATAAATTTATTATGACATTTTTAAGTATCACAATAGGCCTGTTGTATCACTTAGAACACTACCCTTGGAGTAGCATAATATTTCCCCCATTCCCTTAGTCTCCTTTTCTTAATAATTAGACACTAAAATTTATTTACATGCATATATATATGGATATTGATTGCATTAATTTGTTTAGTGTATTCATAACTCGTAGGGACTTTTCTTTTTTAATGGAACAGGAATATATATATATATATATATATATATATATATATATATATATATACATGGCAAAAACTTCCATGCACCGGTGCAAATAAGGTTTATTTGAGACGGATGGGGTCAAATTACGGGTCAACACGGGTCAATTCGATAAAATCAGTATCAACTGCAATATTAAAAAGTATCATTTAAAATTTGAAAAGTATCATCTGCATCATTAAAAAGTAAGACTTCTGATAGTTATCTTATACTAGTTTATTTAGTTCAAATTGTGATTTTTACCATTCCAATTAATGTTTAAAGCTTAGAAATTCAGGATTTTTTGGGAGTTCATGATTTTTATGATTCAAGATTTTTTAGGAGTTTATTTTATGTTTTTTAGAAGTTTGTTTAATATTTTTTAGGATTTTTTTTGGGGGGGGGGGTTAGGGGTTTATTTTGTGCTTTTATGATTTATTTTGTGTTTTTAGAGGGGGTTTTAGGGGTTTATTTTATGATCCAAATACACACAATAAATTCATATTTTCCCTAAACATATAGGGATTAACAACAACCAAGTTACAAGCAAAGCAAATTTAACTCTTTTCAAACTCTTCTTCATTATAAACATTTCTGAATTGGCTTTCTTTTGAACTGCACTCTCAGCTACTAGAACACTTTCACATTGCTTGGCCAATTTCCTATTCTCCTTCAACAATGCGGTCTTCTCCATCTTCAAGGTGTTGATCACCTCCTTCACTCTATCACTCATGATTTCTACATCGCACCACTAAAATTATTACATCCTGCTTTGGGAATTACCCCTTTCGATGGCTTAAATTAACAAACATGAATATAAAACATCCCAATAAATTAATTAATAAAATGTAAACTTCATTTGATTCAAACTTACCATATAATTACGACAACCATAAAATCTTCGACCTGGGTTCTCGTTTGTCCATGAGGTTCATATCACTTCTGTAACGCCACACTCATAGAAATTACAACCCTCTTGCAAATTTGAACTTTGTTGTCTCCTATAACTTGTCGAGCTCGAAGAAGAAGACTGTGAATTCATTTTTTGTGACTGAGACGTGAACATTACTTACAACGATAGTGATTTGGGATGGTGGGAGGATTTGTGGAATTTTCGATTTTGGGGATTTGGCAGAAAACCCTAATTGGGGAATTTGTGATTTTAAATCCCCCAAATTCCCAAATTTGATTTTGTGGATTTTGGATGAGTAGGTCGGGTTAGGGGTTAGGGGTTAGGAGTGGGTTAGGGGTTATGGGTTAGGGTAAATAAATAAATAAAATGATGTCGTTTCGAGCCCGTTTAACGGAGGACGTTAGGGCTCCGTCACACAGTGGCTCAATTGACCCGATTTTAAAAATGTGATGGCCCAATTGAACCAAAAAAAATTACGGTGAGCCAATTGAGCCCCCAAATTAGTTTAGTGGCCAGTTTGGCCCTTATCCGTTGATTTTTTAATTGGGCTCTTTGTTTGTGTCTATTTTCATCTTGTATTCTAAATAAGTTGTGTATTAGATTAAAACGATTTTTTTCGGATTAAATGTAAGGATATTATCCATTGAAAAACATATTAATTACCAATTAAAGAACGGCATATGTTTTTCAGAAAAATAAAATTAAAGAATGATATGGATCCATTCGAATGATTTCCATGACCCATAGGAGACAGTCTTTTTTTTTTCCTTTTCTTTTTTGTTGATTAGAGATGTAAATTATGATACGTTTTGAATTTGTAATGATGAACATGAATGTATTATTTGCTGTAAATATAATGTATTTAAATTAATATTTGATCATTACATGCAACTTAGCCCCAGTGGAAATATTTTATTTATTAATCACTAATTAAATCTTTGTTTTAATCTCTGTTGTGGGGTAAATTCGTAATTAATATGGTAGCGGTATATAAATATATATTCGCATAATTAATAAAGAAAGATTAACCAAAATAAAAGCAAAAGGGAACTAGGTAAAAGTGTGCATGCAAAATACTTCTCCTTTTTATTTTCTATTTCACCGGGCCTTTAAAATGATAGTGATAGCAAAAATTATATCAAATAAAAAGAAAATCGTGAAAAGTGAAAACTTTTTAGGTTTTGGTTGATTGAAATATTCCCAAAACGAATATTCTAATTTATAAGCATTTTGTCGTACGTATTAGTGAGAGTGTGAGACTACAAATATATGCGTAGATCATTTATTTTTTCAATTTTAATTGTATTTTATTGATATATATTATTTATGTCAATTCCACCTTATTATATATGTATATATGTTAAATAAATTAAAAATGAAATTAGGACATATAAAAAATTGGAATCACATAAATATAGACGAGTGGAGCTAGGGTCCCCCATTGAGCATAGCCAACTAGGGAGACATCTCTTTTTGTGGATATATATGCAAAATATATATGGGGCTATAATTTGTAGTCTTGGTGGGAATTCAATGACTTTACAGAAATTGGAAAACGTGGAATAATATATATATATATATATATATATATATATATATGCAAAAAGTAAAATAAATAAATAAATAAACAAACAAATGGAGCCGCGCAGCGCAGCCCTATATTTCCCCTATCAGTTTATCAGTTCATATTTTCCATTATGATGCTATTAATTTTTACGTTGCATACAAAATGGATCTAGGGATGGCAAAGGACGTTTCATGTCTCTCTTTTTTTCGGAAAATTTTATAACACACGTAAAAATACAGTTTGATCAGTACCCTACGCACGTTTATATAAAACTTCCTTCTCAACTAGTGTACTATATATATTAGAGCAAAATTCTAAAATACCCAAGAGTGAGTAATTTTATTTATAACACTATATATTATATATGTTATATTTTTAATTTATGTATTTTTTTTAAGCTTATGATGAAGAAGAGAAATATGAAGTAATTGTTTGTGAATGCGTTGTAGTTGGATTCAGTTCATTATTTTTAGTTCTGGCCCTATTAATTCCGTATATTTATGCGTATATTGTGAATGCTATTTTTCTTAAAAACTTAATTAATTAATCAAGATCGCACATTGCTTTTATTTTTATGATATATATGTTGTTAAAAATCATTTCCAATGAATGCCAAATTATAATGAAATTGTGTCCAAGTCTAACTGACATTAGCATACATCACTTTCATTCTATATTATGAACTTCAGTTCGGAATTGCTAGAATTATACGTGGCTCCCCAAGCTTTTTAAAATTTTGTTTTTTTTTTTTGTTTTTTAATTATTTCAATTCCTTTCTATTCTTTTTTCAAATTTGAGAGCGCATGCAGTACAAATTATATTTCATAATTCGGAATTTAAAAAGAACCCAGAAGTTCAAACATTCGTCGATTAAAAGTTCCAAATACTAACAAAAATAAACAAGTTATTAAAGTATATATAAAAGTAATTAATATTGTATCTAGTAAAATATATTTTTTCTTCAATAAAAGGCCTAGTTTTAATTTATTGGATTTTCTTTAGCTTTGCAATATGAAGTATAAAATTTTGAATTTCCAAACTCTAAAATGGATGGAAAAAAGTATAGGAATAAAAAAAAAACTGAAAGAACATGGAAAATAAATTCAATTTGCAACTTAACAAGTTGAATAATTGAAGTGGCAAGAAGAAAACGTGACAACATGGCCAAAGTTAAAAAGAATAAAAGTTATGCACAGTTCTTTATCTTACATTTTCAATTTTAGATACAACAGAATCTTGAAGTAAATAAAAATAATTTAGAAAAAAAAAAAGAAATTGGTAAGAAGATATGTGTGTGTAAACCTACAACTAAGGAGTAAGAAATCTTTCAAGCTAGCTAAGATTTAATTAACTTAATGGGGATATATGTGTCTGAATATAACAGACCTTATTCATAGTCTCCTTATCAAAATTCAAAACATGAATTAGATGGGTTAAAATAAGGTAAAATGCACTAAATTCCTATGTGTAAATCCTACGTAAAATCATTTATGTGTCTTGGATTTGTGTTAAAATTCTCTTGTAATTTTTTACAAACTACGCACAATTTTTCCTTTTCCTAACTTTTGCACAAAATACCCGTACGTCAAGTTCGAAATTCTCTGGCATTTTTGCTAATCATACATGCATAATGGTATTTTGGGTAAAATTTTAACGCAATTTCGATAATACATAGGAGTTTGACATATTTTATTGAGCGATAGAAATTTATGTTATTGAAAAATACGAAAATTCAATGTATAATTGCATAGAAAAATAAGTTACCAAATTAATGATGTAAAAGAGGAATATGTGTGACATGATCGCCTACTATATACACCTCAATTTAGTGCATTTAATAATGCGATAAGATTGGCGACTTTAAATCTTGTTGGGTTTTTCATTTATTTTGTTAATGTAGTGCGATGTGTCTAACTTCCAATCCAGAGAAGAAAAGAGAGTGAGAGAAAGTCGCACTCATTGCACGTACGACTCTCGCTACCTCCCAAATTGCGCTTTCGATTTGACACCCAAATCACGAGTTGCCTCCCACTCGCCCCCACCCATCAGTGGCCGTTGGATGTTTAGCCAACGGCTGAGATTTGCTCAGACATTTTTATTACCAATTTTGGATTGTAATGCAATCGTGATGTGACGCGGAGACACCAACTGTCCTGGATATGATCAGTTGGTCACCGCGTGGATGCGTGACCACACTCTCTCTCCCCCTCCAACTCTATTTTTTTCATTTTCTATCACAAAATCTCTGCTTAATACTTCAATAATAATGATTACACACCAAAAAAATAAATCATTTTACATATATTTACGATTCAATCACCACTTTTGAAAATTTATTTAATGATACTACATTTTGATTTATAGTAAATTTGACATCCTAATTTTTTTTTTGTGATCGAAAATCTAATACTCCCTCCGTCTCGATTTAATAGGCTGATTGAAAATTTCACAAGAATTAAGAAAAAAATTGGAAAACACAATTATTCAATAAACTTCCTAATATACCCCTATTTATTTCTTTGATGTTGAATTAATGTCTAATGTGAACATATTAAATAGGGGTATATATTAGTAAATTAGTTAAATATATATAGAAACATACCTATATATCGGGACATCTCGAAAAGGAAAACAAGCCTATCAAAGTGGGATGGAGGGAGTATGAAATAAGAACATATATAAATCACACTTGGAATTAAAACCAGACGTGGCAGACGAACTTCGAACAATATTGATGAGATTCAAACCTCATATTTTTTCATCTCAAACTTACACCACTCACCACTAGATCATCCACATAAAGATCTCAATCTATTCGTATAAAGAGATAGAATAATACAATATATGTCTTTACATCGATATAATATAAGAGAAAAATATCATGCAGCAAGATGCGATCTTATCAGCACTAATGTATCGGGTCCCATCAAAACTCCGAAATGAAGCGTGTTTGGGCAAGATTATTATTAAAATGGGTAAAGTCCTAGTGTTGTGCCCTTTTATAGTTGGTGTGAGAACAAGAGTGGAGGAGGTCTCTGCCTTGCTTAGACCACAATGTGAGGATTTGAGTTTTGAAGCAGTGGGCATCACCAACGATTAGGATTGTAAACGAATCGAATTGAGTCGAGCACCCTGATGCTCGAGCTCGACTAGTTAAGGAATATTCAAACTCAAGCTCGAGCTCGATTTGAGCTTTTCTCTTCTTGTTCAAGCTCGACTCAATAAATATTTGTCATGTTTGAATTTGATTTCGAGCTCGGCTCATGACATGCTCAAAAATTTACAAAACAAGCTTAAACTCGAATGCACCAAAAAAAGCTCGTTTAATTTATATATCCGAGCTCGAACTTGAAAAAAATAGTTTATTTTATTTACTCATTTGAAATATTTATAATATTCATAAACATGTTCGTGAACATATTCGATTAATCTCGAACTCAAACATGTTCGCGAGCTGACCGAACCGAATACTATGTCACAAAAGTAAATCTACAAGGTTGATCATGTGCTAGAACACAAACAGTCCATCTATCCCAACTAAAGAAAATAGAATCTGCTTCTACAAATATAAGTATAATAATAACAAAAAATAATTATAATCAACTAAAACTCATGAAAAGGAATAATTTATTTGTATTTGAAACGACAATCAACAACTTCCAGAATCCCATAAATGCCCAAGGTTTCATGGAGAAATAAAATTCAGTCTCTTTGGGGATGATCTAGTGGTGGAGTGGTATTATTTTGAGGCCAAAGGTCTCAAGTTCGACCTAGCACCAATACTACTGGGTGTGAGCCTGTTACACCTGGCCTGCCAAGTGTGGTTTACCTCTGTTGTGTAGGTTTACAGACTATTACACAGGGACGGAGTTTACCCAGTACACACCACGGTAGCGGCTGCGAATTATTCTTGACATAAGAAAAAGGAGAGAAATAAAATTCAATCATCTCTAACAAAATACATTTGGTCCATTGTAAGTGGTGAAATTTCAAATCAAGTCAATTATTTTATGCACACAGTTTTGAAATCTCGCTTTAGGAATGTAAACAGTGCACTGTGGGGGGTCAAGTATTGCTCCCCTACCCACATACCTGTCTCTTAAATCAACCCCCACCCTCGCCCCCATTCCCAATTAAATAGAGACAGGTGCAGGTTAGGAATTATTCGGTGGGGGAAGGGTACCCATTGATATTCGTCATATAACATTTTTCCTTTAAATGATTGAAAAATCAAACATGAAAAAATTTATTTTTAAATAAATAATAGTTTATATTCTTCAACATTAACATAAACAATCCTAAAGTTCATAAATAGAAGTTAAATATAAATTTTATTGCAGAACGTAAAGAATCAACGAATTAATATGTGATATGTAATTATGGATGAATGATAATGATGAAAATTAAATAGTTACAAATTAGTAAACATATGATATTAAATTGAAGAGTTTTGAATAAAAAGTCTTAAGCATTAATTATAATTTTAAAAATTCCGGTTATTAATTATATTATTAAGAATTATATTGTATTGGGGCAGATTTGAATTCTGTATCTATTCCCTCGTTCCCAACGTGGGTATGAAAATTTATACCCACTTCCGATCTTGTACCCGAATTTTGATCTACAACCACGCATTATTGGGTCGGGTACCCGAACTTACGATTGTAATTACCATGCCCATCTCTTTTCAAAACTATTTTCAGCCTCATATCTCATTAGCCTTCTAAAACATATAAAGCTAGTCAAGAATCCTGGGAAGAAAAAGGGAGTCTTATATTAAGTGAAGGATGGATGAAATCATCTACAAATACATTTGTGTTATATTCTCCCTAACACGATTAAATTTATTAGAATTTTTTTTTCGATTTCAATTTCGTATATCTTAGTTTAATTTTATCTTATTAATTAGAATTTAATCTATCCAATTTGGATTATAATTTTTTTTAGTATTCAATTTTTAAATTGATATCAAAATTAGATAGATTAAATAAGAATTAACAGGTATGAACTTAAAACTAAAACACAAAAAAAAAAAAACAAAAAAAAAACTAATATATTTAATCATGTTGCAAAGAGTGTAGCACAATTGTTGCCATATGATTTTGTCCGCTTGATGGATTTCGCAGACCTTAAGAAACAATTATTTTCATCTCACAAAATTATTTTTTTTTAATTCAAGACCTACCGAGCCTCCTCGGTTCAAAAAAAAAAACTTGCGAAATAAAATACAGAAAATCCATTTTGTACACGTGACGCGGAGGCGGGGCGCGTAGCGCGATTAAAAATGCACCTGCAGAGTATGTAATAATAGCGCCGACTTGCGGTGGTTAAACGTCGAGCATGTTGGGTGGTCGGAGTCCAAAAGCGCAAAGAGAGAGAGAGAGAGATTCCACGTCGACATGATTAGGAAAGGGAAGGACACGTGGCGAGCAGTGAGGTGTGGGCCCACCAGAGAAAGGGTGGCGTCTCTGAGTATATAAACTGCCAGCGCAGCGCCAGCCGACCTCTCTAGGCTAGGCTAGGCTAGACTCACATGCGCCATCTTTTCACTGCTTGCGTCATCCTGCTGCGGCTTTCATTACCTCTATTAATGAAATTAATTTCCTATTTTACTGCTAATGTTACATTTCCTATTTCCAAAAAACTGTTTTACCAAAATCTCTATTGATGTGAACGGAATATTTTGCTTTTATTTTGTTGACTGCTTCAAAGCTTTCTATCTAATACTACATTTTCATTTTTTTTTTTTTGTATCTAATACTCCATTCATTATCCATATATAACGGTTTTAGAATTTTTAATTGGTAATAAATTAGATATGGTTTTGCATATGTTTACATCTTCTCTCCCAATTAGCTTTCATATTATTAAGTGTATATATATATATATATATATTGGATAAAAAATACACATTTTTCTGATTTAGAAATTAGGAATTCATCTTATATCATCTAACTAGATGATATAATGACTGAGATTTAATATTAAAGTCAAGACAAAAAAGATGAAAGTGGGGGTATAATTATTCAATCCTTATAAAAAAAACTAGTGTTGTCATTTTTTTAAAAAAATCTTAAAAACTTTAAACAATCATAACTCATTCATTTTTAATCAGATCAACGCAAATAATCTATCAAATTAAAGCTCTTTTCATGTTCTTTAATGCAAGATCAATCATTAATGTGTTTGTGCAAATAAAAATAGTTTGTCAGCATTATGATAATGCATGCTAACGAAACATTTATTATATGCTAACATAATATATTTATTGTGCTAATGAATAATTATCATAATGTTAATGTAGTACAACTACTTATATTGTTATTATGATTTATTACATTTCAATTAGGGGTTATAATTATTTTTTATGATTTAATTTTTATGTTTTAGTTATTAATTGATTAATATATACTGTTTATTTCATTAAATTAGAATATATATTAATTGAGATTTTCTTCATTCATTTATGGTTTATACCTTATGCTAACGATGAATTGTCACATATTAACATAGTTTTATCCGTAGTAATAATAAAATAATATCATAATGCTAACATTGTATATTTATATTACTAAATGGTTTATTTCATCCAATTATGAGTTATAATTATTTTTTAGAATTTTATTTTAATTTTTAGATCATTGGAGTTTATTACATTTGAATTATAGTTTATTTCGTCAAATTAAAATTTATAATTACTTTTTAGAATTTAATTTTTCGTTAACAATATGAGAAAACTTTCATTAGCATTACGATAATGTTTTATTAGCATGATAGTATTGCTTCGTTAGTATTATGATACTGTTATCAACTACCCAACATATTTTTCTATAAACATTACTAAATTATATTTATACCCCCGCCTAGAAGACTTATCAAATATTACAAAATTGTCACCACCCCTTTTAAGTAATAAATCTAGGCCATATATTTTATTGGGAGAAAAATATATGTAGGCAATTTTAATTTAAAATATGAGTAGTTGAGCAAGTTTTAAAACATGTGAGTTTTTTGGGCAATTTGTACTTGTCTTAGACCCAAACCTTTACAGATGGCCCACAAAATCTGACTTATTGCTAAAAAATTATACTTTGATCTGAAAAGAAGGAATTTATGTAATTCAACTACCACAGAGAATATTAATAGCTAGGGTTTGACTCATACGATTAAACACCATCAACCTCCCCTTCACTCTCTCTCGAACAGGAAAAACATACAGATTTAAACACCATCAACCTTCCCCCCACTCTCTCTCGAAAAGGGAAAAACATGCAGATTAAAAACACCATCAACCTCCCCTCTACTCTCTCTCGAAAAGGGAAAAACATACAAATTTAAAACACCATCAACCTCCCCTCGCACTATCTCTCTCTATCTCTCTCCCAAATTAGGGTTCTCTCCTCCCTCTCGCTTAAAAAAACAAAACAAATATGAAACGGTTGGAATGGCGTCGGGTTCTCGACACGGCGAAGAGCGGGCGGCGCACACAAGATCTGAAGCAG
Source organism: Perilla frutescens (assembly GCA_026008535.1). NCBI lineage: Eukaryota > Viridiplantae > Streptophyta > Magnoliopsida > Lamiales > Lamiaceae > Perilla > Perilla frutescens. The sequence goes on along the minus strand of BRKX01000003.1, from coordinate 63,187,911 downwards.
TTGCAATGGCGTCGGGTTCTCAACACGGCGGCACACAAGTTAGTGAGAGATAATTCAGATTTTTCTTTCAATTTTGGGGTTTATGTTGTATGATTTTTTTTTCATATTATTTGATGTCATTTTTGTTAGAAGTTGAGGTTGTTTGGAATTTGTAATCGCAGCCTCACGATTGCTTTTTAAAATTTAATCGTAGCCTTACTCTAAACTTAATGGTTAATTAATCTTAAGCTTAGTAATAGAATAATCGTCAGTCCATACAATAATCATAAACTTGTTAAATCTTAATCGTAACTGTGAAAATTTAACCATTGCTCTTGAAAATTTAATCGTATCACTTGAAAAAGTAATCGTATCGTTTGAAAATTTAGTCGTAGCCTTACTATAAGTTTATAAACTTAATGGATAATTAATCTTAGGCTTAGTAATAGAATAATCATCAGCCCATACAATAATCATAGGATTGTTAAATCTTAATCGTAGCTGTGAAAATTTAATCGTTGCTCTAATCTTGGCTCATTAAATTAATCGAGACAATGTTTAAAATTAATCGTGGCTCATTAAATTAATCAAGGCAATGTTTTAAAATCGTGGCTCGTTAATGAGCCACGGTTTTAAAATATTGTCTCGATTGATTTAAAAAAAACCACGATTAATTTAAATATTTCTATGATTAATTTAAATGAGCCACAATTAATTTAAAACATTACCTCGATTATTTTTTTAAAAAAATCAACGAATAATTTAAACATTTCTACGATTAATTTAAAACATTGCCTCGGTTGATTTTAAAAAAATCCAAGATTAATTTAAAACATTGCTACGATTAAATTAATGAGCCATGATTAATTTTAAATGAGCCACGATTAATTTAATACATCACCTCGATTAATTTAATGAGCCACGATTACTTTTAAATGAGCCACGATTAATTTAAAATATTATCTCGATTAATTTAATGAGCCTTGATTAGAGCCATGATTAAGTTAATGAGTCAAGATTAATTTAAAACATTGCCACGATTAATTTAAAATATTGCAAAGATTAATTTAAAACATTTTCATGATTAATTTGTGTCACAATTATTAAATTTTGTGATTTAAATTTTGCAAAGTTGCAATTTATATGAAATATTAAAAGTATTTATTTTAATTGTAATTTTGCAAATGTTGTTAGATTGATTGACTTAGACAGCCGCTATGATACACTGAGATTTTACACTAATTTTGGTACACTTTTGTGTCGAGTTTGAATTGTTTTGGGTGTGTTTCATGTCAGTTTATTTGTGTTTTCATGCATTTGGGAGTTTGGTATTACTTGTTGGAATTTTGCAGGAATTGTCCTTGAAAAGATGGTGTTTGAACGAAGTATGGAAGTCCCGGGAAATACACGCAAAATGGCCGAGAACCGCGGCTGACGTGGCAGAGCGCGAGTGAAGATCCCAGCCTTCGACTATGAAGTCGCGACAGAGGCTGGGGTGCACAGAACAAAAGTCGCGACCAGCTCGCGACTCGCGAGTGAAGTCGCGAATCACCAAGAGGCCAGTGACTGTAAGATCGCGACAGAGAGGGGGTTTGGCTTTGCATTAGGTCGCGAATACCCGAAGGACCCGCGAATATTTTGCCATCTGGAGGCCACGTGGAGTCGCGACCTGAGTCGCGACCGACCTGCTCGGGAGTGAACTCGCGAATTTTAGTGGTGGTGCAGCTTGTGGTTTCCTACTTTAGATCAAATTCTTACTTAGTATTTAAGGGTTGAAATACACGAAAATCACTCATGAAAATCCCTACCTTAAGCTTTGGAGCAGAGAAAAAAAAAACAGAGAGAAGCCATCGCGAAGAACGAGCTCTAGGAATTCAAGTTGTACAAGATTAGAGGCAGATTTAACCTTCCGGGTTTTGTTTATTTTTATTCTTGTTTGGCTATGGATTTTTGGATTAGATCTTTATTTGTTTGTTTGATTATGGACAACTAAACCCTAGTATTCTAGGGTTGATTATGATTCAATTATGAAGCTATTTAATTAATTCAATTCTTTTGTCTATGATTTTTATCACGCTTTAATTATTCTTGCTTTAAATATTGTGTTGATTAATTGGCCATTAATTGATGCAATTTGACGTGTTGATTCATAATTCGAGAGATGAGTTTTGACACGAGATCCGGAATAATTAACTTGATAATTAATAACACTCGAGAGAGTTGAGATTATTCGAGAAAGCATTTAACCTTATGATCATTTAGGAGTTGCATGTTGGATAATTAATGGAGACATTATTATTTAATTTGTAATCAACATTTGCATTACTCTGAGAAGAGATTGTAGATTATTGTGTGGTTGCTCTAGTGTGATTCAAATCTGAACATAGGCATGGCATTGTGTTAATTAGATAGGTGGAGTAATTGATGATTAATCAATCCTAGAATGCGCTTGTTCTCCTGATAATTTTCTTTGTTATTTTCATTTGTTTTATGCTTGTGGCGATTTATTTATTTATTTGTTTAGTTTAGTTAATTTCACACTAATAATTTTGTTAGTCTAGATAACAGCCGTGGGATAAATAGAATAACTAGTAATTAGATATTGAGTCTCTGTGGATTCGACCTTGTTCACTGCTACACTAGAAGCCTCACTGTACACTTGCAGTTTAGGTGAAAATAAATACCGAACACGCTACAACACCTGAAGCCTTCGGTCATAGCATATGGCAGATCGGAGGTAGTTGAGAAGATCATAGTGACATTACATGCGATAGGTCGTGATGATGTTGTGCAATTGTTTAGATCCGGATGCTTCTGATTTTTTTCGAACTACAGGGGTGGTGACGTCCAAAAGAAGGTGATTCATTATTTGATGAATCATGAGGTGCGCGTGTCGGATTGTGCACTGAAGGGACATAAGGCATGGGTTTAGATTCATCGCTCCCAGCTGCGCTTCGGTCCGAGTGAGTATAATCTTGTGTCAGGGTTACAATTCGGCACCTTGACATTCAATCAGAATGGCGCGCACGTTGTTCCGCCGAGAGATATCTACCATCGATTATTTCAAGGAAAGCGCACGACCGTCCGTGAGATGGATGATAGGTTCACAGAGATGAGGATGGTCAGAGATGCTCCGGATTATGTGAAGGTTGCGAACATAGTGTTCGAATACCGGATGATTTTATGTCTGGATCAGACCCGATATGTTGATGTGTGGGCTTTGGTGGAGGATGTGGACATGTGGAATTCATTTCCATGGGGGCATATTCTTACCCAGATGCTGATGCACTTTATCAGCCTCCTCTCCATGACTCGAGCGACTATGGACGGGAAAGGCCATGAGACGTATCATTTCTATGGGCCGATCTGGGCACTCCAGGTAATTAGTTTTAATTTTATTGGTCTAAATTAGTGATACATAGTTAAATCAAATCAGAATGTAACTGATCTATTAATTTATTTTACAGGTATGGGCTTGTGAGGTGATACCTGAGTTGGCCCGTGAGATTGATGTGCATAGTGGACAACTTACTATGCCTCGATGTTTGAGGTGGACATTCAGTCACCCTACCACTGACGTATCTACCTTATTGCACGGATCAGTACGTTTTTATGTTTCTTTCTCTATTTAGAATATCAAATCTATATTTGTTAATTAATCTTAATGATATTATTAATCTCATGCAGTTACGGATGGTTCCGTTGGTACCATCTCCGGAGGAGACGACGACTCCATATTACCTGAGCATGCAGGTGGAGGGCGGTTCTCAGAGCGTGAGATTTGTTCCCCCTCGAAAGGGAAACTAGAAGAAGATGTTTGCAAATGCAGCATCCTGTTGTTCCACTTCAATGTATTAAATGCTATGATTTTTTAGTTATGTCTAGGATTAAACCTTTTCATAAGGATACAATTTATTGAAACAAGGCTACGATTAAATATATAAAAGGCTACGACATGCAAATCTCTTCATCTCGCCTATTTTCAAATCGTAACAACACATATGCAATGTAATTTAAATGAGAAATATTTAAAAAATAATTTCACAAAAATGGACATTACAAAACGTACCTTTCAAAAATGGAAAATTTTGTGCACTAATTTCTTCTTGATGAATAATCTTGCATACGCCTTGCTCAAAAAATTTATTCTCGAACTTTTGCTATAATTTCTTTGCTCAGATTATTATAGTGTAGTGTAAATAAGATCGGGTGTTCATGTCTATTTATTCAAAAAATTTACTTACCTCCTTACACAACAATAAAAACATGCATTAAATTCGGTCAAGAAATTTCTACCTTCCTCTTCTTTTTATTTAATGAAGCTCAGTAACTATCTCACTTACACAAAAAATAAATACATTCAATCGTATGCATTTAAGTAATCATAGAATATGGTTATTTGTATATAATAATCGTAGCATTTCTTACAAAACTAATCGTGACATTTTCACAAAACTAATCGTGGCATTTTAGATAATAATCGTAGCATTTTAATAATCTTAGCTCATAAAAAATAATCTTGGCTCATAAAAATAATCTTGGCTCATTAAACTAATCGTAACATTTTAATAATCCGAGAATTTAATCATGGCATTCTAAAAAATAATCGTGACATTTTTAAATAATTGTAGTGCATTTTTAAATAATCGTAGATATCAACTCTCGCCTTTCAAATATATATTTATAAATAGTTCTGTAGTGATAACAAATGTCAAAAGTACACTGAGTCAATGATTGGGTGTAGGTACCAAGTGTGTCATAGGACAAATTGCTCACAAAACTCCAAATTATTAAAACTTATTTTTTTCCCCAATCACTATTTACGTTTGCCTATTTTTATCCAATTCCACTATTTTTATTGATTGTATGTTGGTGTGAGATGGATTTCTAGTTCTCACACTATGATTGGTTTGCTCTATAACCACCGTACCCCTTATCATATATATATATATATATATATATATATATATATAATGAAAAGGCAAAACACACTCTTAGGTCTCTATATTTTTATATTTTGTTTCGATAGGTTCTTATACAAATTTTATATTTTAGTGGATCCATCTACTTCGAAAATACATTTTTTCAGATTCTTATACCTTTTTTTATCTTGTTTCGATAGGTCCTCATATTATTTTTATATTTTAATAGGTCCTTCTACTTTTATATTTAATTTCAACAAGTCCTTAACTATTTCACTAAGAAAAGAAAGTATGCAATAGGATTTACAATTTTGTTATTTTTTTATTATTTAACCTATTCCAATCATTACAAATTACTAACAAAACTTTGATCAATAATTTAAAAATAAAAAGAGATCACAAAACAAATATATAACTGGCCGTTCTTGAAATTAATTCAAAATCATACTCCCCCGTTTCGTTTTATTTGTTGTTTTAGGTTAATTTATCTAGAATTAATAATTAATTTTATGGACTAATATACACATCCCTCATATGCCATAAAATCTTATTCAATTATATTTTCCTAAAATAGGATTTGTGATAGGATTAAATTAAAGAGAGTATGTGTGAAAATATCTAAAACAACAAATATTTTGAAACAAAATAAAAAAGTTAAAACAACAAATAAAACGAAACGAAAGGGATAGTATTTTGTTGTCCATATAATTAAACTTGATTAGTGATAATTAGTTAATGAATTACATTTTTTAATTAAAAATTATTACATTATCGGTTGCATAAAGAAATAAAATAAATAAATTATAGTGCTTATAAAAAATGAATTAATAATGGGAGCTCCCCGTTCTTTTATATTTTAATATATTATTACATACTGAAATGTATAAATTAATAAATAACATAATTTTTTTGAATCACTTAGGTGTTAATTATTTAAATAATGAAAAAATTAATGACTTTATTACTTTTATTAAATAATTAAGGACCAAATCATATCAAATATGCTAAGTAGAAGGACTTGATAAATAAAAAAAATTGTACAAGGATTTATGAAGACGAAATTTTAAAGTACGAGGACCTAAGAAAATGTATTATCAAAGTAAACAGGACCTAATAAAACATAAAAAATGTACAGAGACTATCAAATCAAAACATAAAAGTATAAAGACCTACAAATGTGTTTTGCCAAATGAAAACTCACCCACATGTAACAATTATGACATTATTAACCACTTATCTCATTAATATGAATGGTCAAGATTTAATATCTTATTCAAGCATATAGTTACAAAATTTTGATCTTTTCAAATTCTCATAGATTTCATAGGTATAAAATTATACAAATAAATCCACATAATCTCACCTCCATTTAAGATAGGAATAGTTATAACAAATCTCTAATTGTTATTAATTTTGGTTTTGATATAAATAATATTTGAATGAAACACGTTACCAAAATATTTTATAGTGTTGTAATCTTAATTATTTAATTAATATTGAATGGCACGCAATCCCAAAATATTTCATACTTCCTTCGTTTCACAATAAGTGTCATTCTAGCACTTTAATTTTATTTCATAAAAAGTGTTATTCTACACAATCGATGTAAAAATTTCACATTTTTATCATATTTTCTCTAGGGTGTATAATGTAATTTGATTATCTAATTATTATCCTCATTAATATATGTGTATTCATCCAAAATGACACTCATTAAAAAACGGAGTGAGTAAATGTTTGAACCTTATAAAAATGTTCAACCTTTTTTTATAGGCGTATGAATTGAATTTGTAATGTATTAGAAGAAAGGAAATAACAAAACATATTGCATAAAAATAGATATGTTGGGATTTGATATTTCATATCTAATTGAATTATTATTGCACCCTCAACTTAAATAACACATAATAAAGTGCAATTTTAACCCATTAATTTTAGAACAATCTAGACCATGGAAATAAAAAAAGTACTGAGATTTTCGTCTTAATTTGGTGCACGTGCAAACTTAAATAACACATAATAAAGTGCAATTTTAACCCATTAATTTGGTGCACGTGCAAATGTACTGAGATTTTCGTCTTCAAGACGATCCTCTTCAGGAGGTTCTAGGAGTTATCACATGTCTTTGATTTTATTTTCCGCGGATTTTATATTTCAAATACTTTTTCGCTTCTAGCGTCAATAAACTCTTTCGCTTCTGGCGTTGTAATTTAAATATATGTGGAACTTCTACTGTTTGTAATGCAAACATATTATAATAACTCCATTATGATAACTTTTGGCAGTTAATAATACGTTGAACTTCCAGTTCATGCAGTGTGTGAAATTAATATTCAAAAAAAATTTGTCGGTATTATTTCAGTCATATCTCCCCCTAATGCCGATAAATAATTATAAAATCAACGTACCAATTTATAAATTGATCCCAATTATTGACTTTACTTTTTGCTTTTCCTTAGAGCTAATATAAGTACATTTTGGTGGTGATAAAAATATTTCGTAGATGAGAAAATTTTCTTTTGTGATTCACACACTAATTTATGTAGGGGATGATCCAAATACTCATGTCTTTGGATTTTTAAATTTTAAATTTATCGCAACATGTATAATATAACCTTGATAACTTTTGAAAACTCAACTGGAGTAATATTCAAATCGAGATAGCTATAATATTTAACAAATATTAAACTAAAAAGATGATATTATATCATCAAAATCATTGAACAATGCTGAAGTAATCATTGACATCACCATTTAGTCTTATTTGCTGCTGGCAAATTGACATAGCTGAGTTATGTTTCATAACTTTGAAATTAGTAAGTAGTACCATAAAATTCAATTTTTACAACTTCTATGAGCACTTTATAAGTCATTAGTAATATAAATATTGTAAATAATCGAATTAAATGATCCCTCAGGGATTGTATAATTCAATGATTCTTCAGGGATTTCGAAGAAATAATATTTTTCTTCAACTTTTGTTTTACTTGGTGATGATAAAAGACTAATGATTTTCTCGATCTCTAGGTAAAACTAGAGTTTAAAATATTTCACTAAAAGTGGAGAAAGTAAAGTATAATTCAATATATATCAAGAAATTAATCTGAGCAAGTGCTAACACATATAGAGCATATGTTCTCCAAATAATACTATGATATCAAAAATCAAAGATCTCCAAAGAAAAACAATATTGATCTAATGTCAATTATATCTTTCACACTTTAAAAGAAATTAATCCATATTTTCATGGCAAACCATGTATATTCAGATTTGTTTCCAAAGAATTAATTAATTTCCAAAAGTTTATTTGTGAAGAAAATATTTGAATGCCAAGATATTTACTTGAGATATATTACTATACTATTGCATAGATTACAAAAATCCAAATAAATTGTCGAAATGGTGATTACATCAACAGTAAAAGACAAATTATTCATTCACATAATCTATCAAATTATATAAAGATAACAATTCTTAAATCACCTAGGGATTATTGAATCTCATGATTTCAATTCATAGTTGCATGCCTCACCAAAATAACTTAACAAATTGAATATATAAATATTATCATCTAGACACGAAAAATCAGTAGCACCCAAGTAATAAGAAATTATGGCAAAAATTGATGATAATTAATTATGCTAGTAAACTTAACAACAAATTATAATTGTGAAAGCATAATCATAAGAGTTCAATATTTTGAGAATTCACGTGATAAGCATGCCAGAAGTTAATTAATTCGATTTTTGAGAATTCACGTCATATAAATTAATCTAAAATAATCAATAAGCGAAATTAACATGAAATAATAGTTTTTCCACAATACTATCCTAAATATCATCGCATCGACAAAATAAATAACGCCACATATAGAAGATATTAAAAACTTCATATGAATCTTAATTGCCAGAAAAAATATTAATTCATTTTGTCATGCAATCTCATCATTGAGAACATAAAATTTGGATTCACATTAAACTTGAATTTTATAATTTGATTTAGAAATTACTTGTAGGAAAGACACGATTCTTTCCTATGGCATACCTCTGAAATTAACTCAAATTCAATTGGCTAGAGACTCGTGCTGATAACGTGTTGTAAATCGAACTCCAAAATCATACTCAAGAAGTAAATAACAGAAAGACAGAAAGTAGAAAAACATAGAATATTGAGGAGAGAAAGATGATTTTATTCATCGGTGTATTTTATTCATTGATGTGTTGATCTACACGAGATTACAAGATATATATAGGGCTAGAAACTAAACCCTAGAATAGGGAATAAGTAATGTCCATATATAATAAATATATTTATAACAGATATGATATACATGCATGTAATTAGAATATAACAATAATAACATTAATGTAATTTTTAGAATGAATTTAGTGTGCATTGATGAATAAAGTGTTTCTTGCACCATTTATTTTGTCACGCCAAGTGAATGGCTTTGACAATTAATTATCCATCACCAAAACTCCTATACATTAATCAAGCTCAATAAGCCTCATACATTCATCAAATGGATCGGAATCCACACGGGTCAATCCCCATTGATCGGCGCTGACCCGCCAAAAAAAAAAAATAACGGTAAAAATCAATATTAATATTTACATTAAAAAGTATCATTTAAAGTTCAAAAAGTATCATTTGTATCATTAAAAAGTAACTGGTCTACTACTTATCTTATATGAGTTTATGTAGTTCAAATTGTGATTTTTTTCATTTCAATTAATGTTTAAAGTTGGGGTAGGTTTTTTTTAAGGTTCATGATTTTTAGGGTTCGTAGTTTTTTAAGGTTTTTTTAGTATTTTTTTAGGGGTTATATTTATTTCAAAAAATATTAAATTCGTCCAATTTTATTTTAGGGTTCACTAATTTCATTTAGGGTATATATTTATTTCAAAATTATATTTTTTTTTCAATTATCATTTATATTTATTTTGAAAAATTAAACTAATTGTCAAGCGAAATGCACGAGCTCACACGTTAGCGTCAAACGAGTGCATTGTGCAAGTCGAAAAATTAAAAAAAATATATCATTCACTTTAATTTTAGGGTACATTAAATTATTTTAGGATATATATTTATATTTATTTTTAAAAATTAAATTAATTCATTTGAATTTTTAGGGTTCACTAATTATATTTTAGGGTATACAATTTTGGGGGAAAAAAAATAGAAAAATCGGAAAAAAAATAAAAAAATTAAAATAATAATAAAAAAATTGAAAAATAAAATAAAAAAATTCATTTCTGGTGCGTGTACCCCACGCGCCTGAAATGGGACAGTGTTTTTTGGGCCATTGGACCTTATCATGCTTGGACCAGTCTAATGATTCAGGCCCATACACCTTATGTGCAGAAGATTGCCCCACTATCCATTGGCTCACTTGGAATTATTTTTTTATACAATTCTGTTTGGTTAATTTAGGTGATGAGATTTTGTCAGCAGTTTTTTTTATATATATTTATTTGTTTGTTTGAAGAAGTGATGAGATTTAGAGGTGGCTGAGAATTTGCTTGATACGGAAGTTGGTTTTATTTGGGGGACTTCCAATTTTTATTTTATTTTATTTTATTTTCTTGGAAAAGGTGGTGGTGGAGTGTCTGAGATAAAGACAACTTTGCCCATGATTATTCCAAGTATATTTGTTCTTGTTTTGCTGCATTTGTCAAGGGTATATTAGGGATACAACAAAAATAATGGGATAGAAAAGTCCAAATCAAATTAATTTTATTTACTAAAAAAACCCCACAGAAAAGTGCCCCCTCCAACTTGCTTTTTTGCTTTTTTCAGCTGAATAAGAAATAGAAAGTGTAATTGCAAACACCAACAAAATTATTTAAAATTATCAAATATCAAACACAAGAACACGCCTACAGATATTTTACTTGTAAAAAATCATGCATTCATGCTAAAAAAACCTTTAGCTATTGATCTTATATCATAAAGTTATCAACTAATTTGACTTCAGCTTGAAATTAAAAATAATTTCCATTTGATCAAATACTCTCTTCAAAAAGGCAATTTTTGGAGACCCAAGATTAAATTTGGCATAAAAAAGGGGAAAATGAGGAGGTTGTAGTTGATATCATAAGATTCAAATCAAATAGACTATCTCACCGCACATCAATTTCGGTCAACAAATTAAACATTTTGAAATCTTTGACTTAATTAAATAGCATCCACACGTGCAAATTGATAGTTTCTTGACTTTATTTATACAGAAATGTAGCTTCGATATTAATCTTCAGTTTAGGAGAGTAAATTAAAGTAATTACTGTAATTAATGTCCTGGACAGTTTATATAGGTAGGGTGCGAGTCAAGTTGCTTGACTTTAAGGGAACAATAAAACAAACCTACTTAATTGGACTAAAAATAGTTTTTGATAGTTAGGCGGCTGCCTATATACATTTCAATTATTAATCTTCGTCTTGGAAAAATTGCAATTTATATAGGATTCATTACATTTTAATACCCGTTTGGAAAAAAATTACATTGTAATACCCATGGTGGCTTATATTTTTGGATCACACTTGTGTGAGACCGTCTAACGGGTCTCTTACGTTAGACGGATTCCCACCCGACCCGATCTGAATCCGACCCGATCCACCAATATATATTAAAAAAATCTGCATTTTTCCTCCATCGATCCAACGATATTGCTTCTCCCCCTTCTCACACACATATCTCATACTGATCTGGAGGATCCATCGATCCAATCTCTACAAAATCGACCGATAATGTGATAAATTAATTTAAATTCGAAGCAGGTTCAAGGATTCGAAGCAGATTCTAAGCGCAAGCCTCTGTTCTCCCTTTCTCTCAGATTTAGCGATTTGAAGATTTTTTTATGTCGACTATGAACACCAACTGTGAGCCCTCATTCACATGGTCCACATGCTTGAAACCAGAGATGTGGCTTGCGTCATCTATGATAATATAATGAAGTTCGTCGACGCCGTCGCCAAGAGGCCCCGCCTTCCCACGATCTTGCTCAGAACTACTTCTGCTACCTTCATGCACTCTCATCTTGCCCTCTTTCACCTTGCTGCCAAAAAATCCATTCCTTTGCCAGGTTATATATAAGCTATTAATCATCATCCTCATATTGCCAACGTGTGTGTGTTATGACTGTTTGCTAGCCGGACATTTGTGTGTGTTATTTGATTTTTATTTCAAGCGGCAAGTATATATTAATATTCTTTATTACATTGAAATCGTGTTGTTTTCACATGATTGGGAAATCCATGTTGTTTCTGGTCAATTTAAAATTTATTTTTGGTGAGAATGATAGTGATTGTAAGGAATTTTTGGTGTTGTTGATGATAGTATCATGAAACTATTTGACGAAATGCTTCAACTAGATAATAGTCTTATTTTAGTTCATGTTGGTATGTGATTGTCTTTTGAGTTTGATAAGATCTGTAGTTTGAAGTTATGAATTTCTAATGTTATTTTTCCACTACATATATTAATGGCAGTCCGCGGTGAAATTGGGAGACTTGGAGAAAGGTTTCGAGCTGATGAATGGAATGAAGAAATGTGGGATTAGGGCGAATAGGTTTGTGTACAATGTTTTGATCCGTGGATTGTGTAAGGAGAGGAGAGTGGCGGATGTCCAGAAGCTGTTCGATGAAATGTCGAACAGAAATGTAGCTCCAAATAGAGTGACGTTCAATAGTCTAATTGATGGGTGTTGAAGATTTTTAGTGATATTTTTATTTGTTATTAGTGTTACTTACTTTTGTAATTAGTGATACTTTATTTTGTTATCAATAATATTTTTCTCTATGATAATGAAATAATTTTTTTACTCAAGAATGAATTTTTATTGTATTCATAGACCCGATTCTCAATTTGAGATTATGTTTTAAACTGACAATTTCTTTCTAATTAGTGATACTTTCTTTTGTAATTAGTGATACTTTTCTTTCTAATTAGTGATACTTTCTTTTGTAATTAGTGATACTTTCTTCTGTAATTAGTGATACTTTTCTTTCTAATTAGTGATACTTTCTTTTGCAATTAGTGATACTTTTCATCTAATTAGTGATACTTTCTTCCGTAATTAGCGATACTTTCTTCCGCAATTAGTGATACTTTTCTTCAATTAGTGATACTTTCTTATGCAATTAGTGATACTTTTTTCCATAGTAATGAGACTCCACTTCACAGGCAATGATACTTCACCCCATAAATAATGATACTTATATGTGAGTTAATGATACTGCACCTCATAAATAATGATACTTGAGTTAATGATATACTCCACTCATAGTTAATGATATTTATCTATTCTTGATTTGATAATTAATGTTTAATCATCAATAATGTCATATTATACTCCACTTCCGAGTTAATGATACTTCATCCCTAATTAATGATACTTTACATTAATGATACTTCACCAGTTATATATGTAATGATACTTCACTTAATAGTTAATGATATTTTACCAAATTTATCTAATGACACTTAACTTCATAACTAATGTTACTTATACATGATGATTAATATTTAATCATGGATAATATTGTATGATACTTCACACATGAGTTAATGATACTTCATTCCATACTTCATCTCATAGATAATAACAATATCATTTACTATATATAAAAATATCCCAAAATTATATACAAGAAAAAAATTGACTCAAAGAGCAAGAAAAATTTTATTATCAATTGATTCGAGTTATGATCTTCTGAGAGTGATCCTCGTGTTAAACAACCCACAAAAAAGATGGAATACAGTTGTACATAAAATATAAAAAAATGAGAACATAAAAAACTATATAGAATATTTTCATCTCCATTATTGTATGCATCACACTAATAAGTTGGAAACAAATCCCATGTACATCAATCATCAATCAAGAACTCCAACAATTAATAACTAGTAATCTCAACCATTGTTTGACTTCATGTTCAGAGCAAGAATCTTCAGCATTGTTATGATCACTCTCATCAGATTGCTCATCATCATGTTCACTGCAATATGAAAAGTAACAATAAGTAAAATAGTAACACTAAGTAACAACAAAGTATTACTAATTAACATCAAAGTATCACTATTTAAAAAATAAGAATCCCTATTTATAAAAGTCAGGAATTAGTAAGTCATAAGTAAAGATAAACCTAAAGAATGTAAAAGTATCACTAAATAAACATAAAGTATCACAAACTGATGTAAGTATCACTAACTAACATAAAAGTATCACTAAACACCTGTCAAGTATCACTATTTCAAAAATACAGTATCACTATCCAATGAATGTAAAAATAAGTAATAAGTAAAATAGTATCACTAAGTAACAACAAGGTATTACTAATTAACATCAAAGTATCATTATTAAAAAAATAGGCATCCCTACTTATAAAAGTCAGGAATCAGTAAGTCATAAGTAAAGATAAACTTGAAGAATGTAAGAGTATCACTAAATAAACATAAAGTATCACTAGGTAAGAATAAGTATCACAAACTGATGTAAGTATCACTAACTAACATAAAAGTATCACTAAAAACCTGTCAAGTATCACTATTTCAAATAGATAAGGTCAAGATCTGTACTTCAAATATTGTAAAGAACTACAATGCATGTAAAATGAACATTTATTTGTGGAGTAAATAAATAAATCACTACTCCGGCCAAAAAATGAGCAAAAACCAAGAATATATCATCACTATGATCCAAACAAAATCAATTACTACTAATGTCTCAAACAAAACAACACAAATGAATCTGGAAATCAACCATTCATCATCATAAACCTGGAAAGGAATTAATGTGTGTATATACATTAATAAAGCTAAGCATGCACATATTACAACCTCTTAGCCTTTGTTTAATACACAAAACAAAACTCAATCACACAAGGATAACTAGAAACTGTAAAGCATGCATTTTAGAACTTTACATAGGTACAGACCAACTAATGTATGGTGATGGTTATTTTACATTTTATAAATGTAGATATGAACCTGATGGAAAGTATAAATGTCATTTTATATTCAAATTTTAGTTGAATTTATTAATCTGATAGTCATAATTACCAACAACAAATCTGAATTCCACCTCCTCAAATGGACAACCCTGTACATAGTTTCACGGGTATTAAATAAAGGCTAAGAGGCTGTAATATGTGCATGCTTAGCTTTGTCAAACACACGAGCAGCTGTCAAATTTATGAAGAGTTTTCCACTTCAACATCAAATATCAATAGATAAGGTCAAGATCTGTACTTCAAATGTTGTGAAGAATTACTTTACAAATAATAAAATAAATAAATCCTCAACAAATATAATACATCTTATCAAAATTTTATTATTGACAGTTAAAACGATGAACATGAAACGGATAATTGAACCCCCCAGCCCTTTCAAATTTTAACATCATTCTTCTACTAAACTGCCCTTGCTCAGAAACCATAAATGGTAAATCAAAACTAATAGTTGATTAAATACTCAAAAAATCAAATTGACAACCCCAAAGAGCTTAAAAATAATTATGCTCGTATTCATTCACACATTAAACAAAAACCCATAAATCTCAAAAGCTAAACAAAAGCGCAGCTAATTAACAATGAATGCAAATCAAGAACAATAAAGAAACTGAACAACTTTACTTACAAGGCCTCGCAAACCTATCCAATGGCCCCGACATCGCCAACTCTCGATCACCAGCAACAAATCCTCAATGACCGCACAATTATCAATCGATTAATCAAGCATCACCACACTGATGAACAACCTTCAATCAGCTAGCTAAAAACGCACCCACAAAAAAAATTAAGAAATAAGAAAACCCTACTGTTCCTCTCAGATCGAATATCCAACAGTTTGTTCAGGACGAAACAAAAACTAAAAAAAAACTCGAGAAAGTACACAGACAACACAGGGTCAGAGAGAGACTGACGACAATTTAAAAAAAAAGATTGATAGAAGCCATTTCGGAACTTCCAATTGAAGGAAAAAAATCAAATCCCTAAATTAGAAAAAAGCCCTAAATAAACTTACACTATCAAATGCGAGTCGGCGCCGGAAATGTTAACATCGCAGAACCGGTTTATGTTGTGAATGGAACGCCGGTGGTCAGAAAGTTGTGAGAATCACTGGTTAGAATGTAGATTCACCGGTGGTTAGGGCTGGAGAGAATCGTGGGAGAGTGGGGAGCGGGGGAGAGTGAGCGGGGGGTTTCAATTCTGAATTGGTTTTGTTTATATATATATATATATATATATATATATATATATATAGCAGGTCGGGTTGGAACCGGGTCAGGTCAGGGGAGATTCGTCTAACGTAAGCAACCCGTTAGACGGTCTCATACAAGTTTTTATCTATATTTTTATATTAAAGATTCAAAAATTAATATTGATACTGTTCCAAACAATTGATCAATTAAGTGTTTAGAGAGGTCGAATAAAAACACAAAAACTGGAAAACACTTAATCGAAGTTTTCGTGGAAATTCAGGAACCGCATATAACCTAGTAAGATGATTTTATAAGAGATTTAGAAAAGACAAACCCAAAACGAGTATACTTAGCTGGTCTAAAGGACACAACTATTTTTATCAGAAAATTTTTTACACAAAGAAACAAGCTTATAACATGAGGTACATGGTAAGCACACGAAAACAACTAAAGAAACTAGTAAGTGAACCAGATAATAGGAGTTCGAATCAAATGATTCTACATCCTCTCTTCTTCCATGATGAAAGGAAATTCACTGTGCTTTCGGAGACATTCTTTTGCCTTCTTATCTGCAACACTGACATGGGTTAGCCTTTAGGCGATTTCTGATTGTCTCTCTTCTGACATACTCTGTCTTCTTCTTCATTGGTCTTCATGCCTTTTGTTTTCTAGCCTAGACTTTCTAACTTTAGGGATTTATTTCCTGAAATGGAAACATGTTCCTTGATCCTTCTCAGATCCTTATTCTGACTGTTAGTTGGATTGATGTAAAACTCTCAAATCTTCCTTTTTCGTATTTTGTATTTGTCAAAACAGACATAACTCAGCATCTACTCACTTTTTGATTGTCTCTCTTCTGACATACTCTGTCTTCTTCTTCCTTGGTCTTCACGCCTTTTGTTTTCTAGCCTAGACTTTCTGACTTTAGGGATTTATTTCCTGAAATGGAAACATGTTCCTTGATCCTTCTCAGATCCTTATTCTGACTGTTAGTCAGATTGATGCAAAACTCTTAAATCTTCCTTTTTGTTTTTTGTATTTGTCAAAACAGACATAACTCAGTTTCCACTAACTCTGATAAGCAAATCATTTGAGCTTCTGCATTTGGTTTGAATTAATTCCACTGATTCACCTCCCCTGACCTCCACAATTGGTCAGGTCTTCTTGGATCAGCTTTGCTACAGCTTCTCTTCTCTGATGGTCATTCTCTAACTTCTTCATCTGGTTAAATCTTCTTGAATCAGTTGCGTTTATTCTTTCATCCACTGGCTTCTCAGCTAGAGTTGGTTAACCAGTGTTAGACACTGGTTTCCTCCATGCTGGATCTTTCCCCTGTCTTGCTACTCGACCAGTTCCCCGAGATCCACAACTCTAGGAAGACGCTTAAGTTAATTATTTTGACATCAATATATCAAAATATTTATTATTAAATTTCCCAACAATACTCATTAATTATTTGCATAATCTAACAAATCTACGACGAGAATAAATTTTTGGCATCATAATTTTTGATGCAGCTTGCCGGAAATGACTAAAATATACACCAATTTCTTTGATCCTGGCAACACACGTCATATTTGACATGTCCATAAATCTGTTCACTTGCTACATATGTCAGATTAAGCAAACGATAGGTATTAATATGTAATTTTTAGAATATTTGGATAAAAGTATTAGTAAACCCAAATATTGAGTAATAAAATGTAATTAACTGGTTTATATACTCCGAAAATAAAGCAAATGAAAGGCAAATGTATTTACTCTCTTATGTTTATTTATTTATTAAATGTGCTATTCTACTTCGAATTCAGTCTCTCCAAGCGTGGAGATGGAGCCAAAACTCATCCGGATTAAAATGTTGTCATTTTAGTACATGAAATTAAATGAATAATAATCCCACTTTTAAAGACTAGTTCCAATTCTTACATGTGCATACTAGATTACTAGTTACTATATTTCATTACAAAATAAAAAAATTAGTGGGTCCAAATTAGTCTAAAAAACCATGAAAATATTGATGGATTAAGGTTTGGTCTTGGAATTGGGATTACGTTTGGATAAGGATTAGTGATCGACTGATCGTTAACACAAATAAATTGTTCAAAAATCGATATGTACGTAGATGTAATGAAGACTCGATGTTAGTGCATGGATTGGGGAATGGACTGCCTCATAGTCAACTATTAAAGATCATATAATTTAATCTTTTGTATATTTTATATATAATCAAGATAAAAACATGTCCTCACCAGTACTTGTGAATTGTGATTATATGTAAGGGAATAGATATGATATATTTTATGGAGTACATATTTAATATATTTGGAAAATTATATGAAACTTGAACAAACAAATGTGAAATCAATCTGCAGGAAAACGTAACAAACCCAAATTCTCTTATTCCTTTATATTTTCCCCTTTCTGACAATTTAGTAAGAAAAAAAAAAAAAAGAATGATGTTGGGCTTTTGGGAAAGTGAGAGAAGATTCGATGGAGCTTTTGAGTAGGATGAATGAATGAGATGTTGAGATGCAGTGGTTGACTTTTGACCCTTACGGTAGGGCGTTGCCGCATCGTATCTTTGCTCTGTGGTTATGGACGGCAAGCCAAGCGCAGCAATGCGCGTAGCAGACAAGATCATAGGATCTGCATGTTTTTATTGCACTGCCCCCACCCCCTCCCCCCTGCAAATATGGATCATGCAAATCCTCTCTCTCTCTCTCTCTCTAGTCATCTCATGTGTAAGTAAGTAAGTCTTCAAAATGTCACAATTTTGTCTTGCCCTAAACTCTAATTCTCGTACATTATATTATTATTATTATTATAAATTAAATAAATGTTATGGATAGATTCAAACCGTATTATCTAATAATCCATTCTTGATTAAGTAAAGTGGGCATGTTCTTAGGGCAGTGTGCTAAACTGTAATCTGTAATAATTAGGAATTTGCGTCATTGTTTGATTTGGTTAGAGAAAGAGAGGAAGGTGAGCACGCTTTCTATTTAGTAAATTGGGAGTGTGTGTGGGTTTGGTTGGTTGCGTGCATTTTGCTCTAATTCCGTTTCCAGTTTTATTTTTTTCGTCTCCTTTCTTTGCTTTCTCTCTCTCTATATCTATATTCTTTTAATATATAGTATATCTTTATACGTAATTAAATAAAAAAAAGTATTTAGGAGAGAGAGTGGGATGAATAGGTAGTAGTAGTACACTCAAAAGCCATATAAAGTGTGCATCTGTTTCCGCTTGAGAGGCCTTTTTATTTCCTTCCAATTCCATCATTTATTGTCTCAAAACCTTTCTTCAACCGCTCTTCCTCTCTGCGTTCAAGCTCTCTATAACCACTTTGCATCTCTTCTCTTTCCTTCTCATTCACCACCTCTAACTAATTAAAATCATCACCTTCTTCTTCTTCTTCTTCTTCTTTTCTCTCTCTCTCTCTCTCTCTCTCTCTCTCTCTCTCTCGGTAAAGTACAGAAAAGAAAAGAAAATAAATCAGAATAAATGGAGGAGTACTCTTCAGGGTGTCCTCAGCTGCTGGATTTGATTCCAAAAGATAGAGAGTGGGTAAGAAAAAGGGCAGAAGAAACAAAGAGGCATGGAATTTCAGAGGAGAGAAAGCTTGAGCTAAGCCTTGGTCCACCAGGAGGAGAATGGACCATCAAAGAAAGCAACACCACCTCCGTCTCCATCTCCATCTCTAGAGAGAGAGACAGAGACAGACTTCTCTCTCTGGGATACTTCCCCACAACAACCTCAAGCCCATGTTCTCCATGGCATCACCTCCATTATCTTCAATCTGGACAGGGACAGATTGCTGTCAACAAGGAATCCTCACAGTCACAGCCCTGCAGCAATAGAGCAGCAGCAGAGCACCAGACAGCAGAAAATAAGGCATTTTCAGCAGCAGCTGCTGCTGCAAATACAGCTGTGCACACCACTGGCAGTGCTCAGAAAAGGTGCCTTACCTTTTTCCTTTTCTTTCCCTGTTTCTTTTTCTACTCTTCTTTAACACCAGAGTATATTCATCTTTTCTTTTTTCTGCATTAATTTCTACATGTATTTTGTGGTCCATCCATGCATTTCTTTTACCTTGCTTATGTTATTATGTATGTATAATGTATTAAATCCTCTCTCTTTTCATACCTCATAATATTCCTTTTCGTGAAAGGATCAACTCCTTCAGATAAAGAAACTTGCATTTTTACAATTTATTGCCAATATATCATGATATTCTAATTATTGCTGTAAATGTAATCTTGTTATAAACCTTGGTCCCTTTTGAATTGTGTAGCTAAAAAAATGATGCAAAAAAACAGAACCCTGCTCCAGACTCCATGGTAGGGTGGCAACTTCTTCAAATAAAGAAACTTCCTCTTTTTTTCTTTTTTTTTTTTTCAATTTCTTGCCAATAATAACAATATATCACGATCTTGTAATTTATTGACTGTAATTCTTGGTTCCTTTTGAATTGTGTTGCTAATAAAAAAAATGATGCAAAACACAGAACTGCACCTGCTCCAGTGGTGGGGTGGCCTCCAATTCGATCATTCAGAAAAAATATTGCAAACGGCACTTCTTCAAAGGTAGCACCAGATGTGGCTCCAAGCAAAGTTCCCACACCAAAATCTGCTGAAAACCGCACGAAAAGCCCGTTTGTGAAGATCAACATGGATGGTATTCCCATTGGAAGGAAAGTTGATCTTGAAGCTTACAATAGCTACGAGAAGCTATCATTTGGTGTTGATGAGCTCTTCAGGGGACTTGTTGCAGGTTGTTATTACCTTACCTTAAGTAAATAGAATTTGCAGAAGTTAATGTGTGAACTCGAACAATAGTGTTGTATGAATAATGATGACTGATTCTTTGTTTATGGTCGTATTTGCAGCTCAAAAACAAGACGACGAGGGAGGGAAAGGGATCGGAGGGCTATTGGATGGCAGTGGCGAATATACCCTCGTGTATGAGGATAATGAAGGTGACAGGATGCTCGTTGGGGATGTTCCTTGGCTGTATGTATCTTCACCTTCATGGATCATCTATATTGCATTTGTTTCTATTGATACGGCTGCTCACTTGCCATATATTAGTATAATTCCTTGGCTTTTCTTGTGCCATAAATTACCATAGATGATTGTGTCCATTGTTTCTTGCATTGTTAGGTAATATTTTACAAATGGCTATGCTCAAAATGAATATTTGTGGTAACTTTCAAGTGAAATCTCCATATGCTTATTTGTGTTGTGTTTTCGGCAGCATGTTCGTCTCAACTGTTAAGAGGCTTCGCGTGTTGAAAACCGCAGACCTACCTGCATTGTCTCGTGAGTATTATCAAACTCCTTTCTCGTCGCATGAAAAAAAGAAAGAAATGTGTTTTTTTAATATTCTGTATCTGTTGTAGGTGGAAGGAAGCAGGGGAAGCTCTCCATGAACGTCTAATTGAAGCTCTCCAGCAATGTTTCTGTGACACAGTCCGTAACCATGGCTGTTTCCTGTTTAATATCAACTTTTTGGGCACTGATATTCGTGTTTAATGTCGATTTCTGGATACTAATGTACATCCCGAAGACGATATACTCCCTGTTGATGCTTGGAGTGTGACTGAATCTTGTTTATTTTGTTGAAACATTTGGC
Organism: Perilla frutescens; assembly: GCA_026008535.1. Taxonomy (NCBI): domain Eukaryota; kingdom Viridiplantae; phylum Streptophyta; class Magnoliopsida; order Lamiales; family Lamiaceae; genus Perilla; species Perilla frutescens. The sequence goes on along the minus strand of BRKX01000003.1, from coordinate 63,166,178 downwards.
ATTTCTAGGTTTTGTAGAGAGAGAAACTCTTAAGCTGCATGTATAAATTGCTCTTTTTTTTTTCTCTTGCTCTGGACAACTTCTACAGGAATTCATCAGTTTTATATGTAATTTTTGCAGTATGTTTGAATGTTGATATCAAGTTCTAATGATTTAAAAGTTGCATGTACCTATGTTTCATTAATGTTTTCTCACACACTGCTATACCAAAGGAAGAATTATAAAAACCCTTATAGATTGGTGAAATTGGAACTGGGAACTCACAAGTCCAATCGAAAAACGACTAGCCTTAGCGGTACAGCGAGTTGGAGGCAGCAAGAAGAGCAGCACCAATGCCTGAGCCATCATTTGAGTGTTCTACCACAACACTTGCTGCAGTTTCCTCTCCAAGCAGACTGCTCAATGTCGTCTCCAAACACTCCCTGTATTCTGTGTAGTGCTCGTACAACCCGCCATCCATGGCCACCACCGTCTTCTCCCCGTTCTTCTGAGGTGCATCTCTGCCCATTTTCTTCAAGACCCCCAAGATGCCAGCTGCAGCAAGGCGCGCCCCGCGGCTAGCAATGATGTTGCAGAGCTTCACCACAACTCTTCTCTTTCTGAGAGTTGTGTTGGATATCTGAGTTTGCAAAGGTCAATGTAAGAAGACTATCCATATCCATAAAAAAGAAGGAAAAATAGTACACCACCTCACCTCTAATATATGCTTTAGTTTACTGCCCACCACTCTGAGATCAGAGGATTTGTCGTGGTGCATCGCGGACATATCTGGTGTCCTGCACATTTTGTGTAGTTTTGAAGACAAACGAGTAAAATAAACACGCGATGACACAAGAAACATCTCATGGAATACAATCAATACCTGAGTATGAATGGAACTTGAAGTTTGGGTGGAACCTTCTTGCCAAAAAAGGAAGCTTCCACAGCCACCTTGAGCAGAACTCTCCTCAAGATTTCACCCAAGTACATTCCAGAAGTCAACTTCTCAAATATCTGAAACATAGCATTAATGTGTTCAATGATTACTAAATTTGGATTTGAAAAGAAGATATGAAATATCATACCTGTTCACCAGGATTTGAGCTTTCAAGATCCAACTGAATGTCACACTCGCTAAGTGGAAGATGTGATGACCTCAAGTTACCCCACTCGGTGTTTATAACCTGAGATTATACGAACGAGCAAGATTCAATCTCTCGTTTGGCTTTGCAATGCAACCGAATACTCAAACTAACTAAAGCAGTGATTGTAACCATTTCTCCAGATTTAGGGAGAGGGCCACGCCACTTTGGAATTGCTTGGGCGCGTTCAACATATGCTGCATTAGTTCCAGTACCCAGTATGACAGCAATGGCAACGTTGTTGTTGGTATACCTTCCTCCAGCTAATGTTCCGATTGTATCATTAACCTGTAGATCGAGCATCATTTTCATGCATCAAAACATACATGTCATTCATTCATTCATTCATTCATTCATATATCACTCACCAGAGCTGCCACGCGTATTTCAATCCCCTTTCGTTGCAAGGCTCTTGTTAGTTCAGATACGACGTCTTGGCCAACCTGCAACCATTGGTAGTCAGATTTATGAGAAAATGAAGTTGAAGTTTCAGTAGAAAGAGGCCATCCAGCATGAGTGGATACTCAACTTTCCAACCAAACTCAATATATTACCATGCAACTAACAGATAAATTTATATCAGTGAGATATAAGTTGAGGAAAACAAATGCTATCAAGTTGAGACAAAACATTCCAACTTCGAAGATATAGGAACATCAATCATGTGTTACTTTCATGCAGACATGAAAAAAGTGAAATGAAATGAGGCAAGAAGAAAGGAATTACACTTACAGCATCATGAATAGAGAACCCCTTGTTCCACCTAATAATAGTTCCAGCATTTATCGACGTTTGCATCAGAGGGAATGAGAAGGTGAAACCTAGTTCCCTCTGCCTGTCAGGTGGTTGCTGAAACCTTTGCTCTTCTTCATCAATGAAACTTGCAAGCTTTTCAGCAATATAATCGAAAAGTGCCTGAAAATCATTCGATTTTCAATCATGCATGCATGCTCACAAACAACTCAAAACACTCTACACAAAAAAAGAAAAAGAAAAAAAACTTATTAGTACATCTGAACTCCCACTCATAAGTGCAGGAGGTATTGAAGCTTCAGCAAACTCCTGATGGATGATTCCGCCTTCTCTTCCTCCTAATTCAACTCGTAGCACACGAAAATTTGTCCCGCCAAGATCTAGAGCATAAAAGATCCCTTTCTCATCACTGGACATACCAAATTTGCAAATTTAGCCAATTCATAGATAGAATCACACCAAAATCTCAGGAAATGCTCCATCACTTTCTATAATCTATCATCTGTGGTTTCCTGCTCCAATCCTAGCTATTCACTTAGGATGATATGATAAAGCAAGCATATATTACACATATAAAAATGAAATCAATTTGAGATTATCTGGCAATGCATATAACAAGAAACACAACTCATAAATATAAAGTAACAAACAACTCACTTAATTGCTTCAAATGCAGAGACAAATTTAATGCCACATTAATAATCAAAATAGTTATATGACTTTCTTGATGTTTCTTGTAAAGTAGATTCTACACTCGGAACATTCAAGGCGATTTCCGTCATCGGATTTCATTGCAATGAAGAGACAAATTGCCCTAATAAGCAGCAACTCGATCTATAGGTATATCATTGGAAAAAAACAACAACAATAACAATAGAAAAGAAGAGAGAGAGAGAGAGAGAGAGAGAGAGAGAGATTTAATTAATTGATTAATTTTACGTACGTACCCAGTGGGGAGACTATGGGTATCAACATAGCTGATGAGCATCTTGAGCATGGTGCCGCCACCGTCGGATGCCAAACCAGCATGCATCTCCGCCATCATCGCATCAGCCACCTGCTTCAGCTTCGCTTCCGGCATCCAACACTTGTTCTCAAATTCTCTCACAATACACATACCACGGCTCCATCTCCCCCAATTCTTCATCCGCCGCCTCACTGCCACCACCGCCAACCCCACCGCCGCCGCCGCACCGATCATCACCGCCAGCCTCACCATTCCCTCTCTCATTTTCAAATACAATTCTGAAAAGAAGGATAAAAATTCAATCTTTCTGAAGAAATCATATGTAGATGAATAGGAAAATCTTGAACCTGAAAAATGTAGGACAATCTTGAAATCTTTCTTCCTGTGAATTACTCAGTCGTAACACGTACAAAACTCTCACATATGTATAATATATATATATATAAATACCACATTACATTTCAGTGCATTATACCGTCGTCGACGGCGGCGTGATGCGAAGCTTCGGTCACTATTTTTGGTAACTTAGCTCCTTTCCTTTTTTATTTTCTGTTGGCTTTCTCATAATCGTAGGAATTAATTAATTAATTTAGACATCTTTATATCTAAATAAAATTGGCCTATCTAGCCTGTATAGTGTTTTTTGAGGCCAAATATTTCAAGTTCAACCCATCACCAATATTATTAGGTATGAGTCTGTCACACCTGGTCCACCAAATGTGGTTTACCTTCCCTGTGTAGGTTTGCAGACTATTACATAAGAACAAAAATAAATAAATAAAAAATTGGCGTATGTAACTAGTTTAATGCATCCTGCATGAATATGATCGATTTTATTGATTTCAAAAGAAGCAGGACTCTCTCTTGTTTTGTTGCATTGTGAAATACTAGTATTTCTCCCGTACATTTACATGGATTTAAATATTTATAAATTAATTTTTTAAATTTTGAATGTTGTCACATTGTAATTGAATGGGAAAATATTACGGGTCTTGATAAGTCCATTTATTTCGTGTTTTTATGGGCATTTTATTCGATATAAATGTCCTTTTTAGTCTATTTTGAGTCGAAAAGAACCAGTTTGAGGTCAAAGGGCATTACGGAGGTTGAGTCTGGCGAAAAGGACATTTTATGCTAAATTATTCATGTTTATCTCGTCGCCATAAACCGTATTCAGAGGCACTGGGGACTTCTTCAGCATTCATCATACATTCGGGAAGCAGAATGGGCATATCAGAAAGGGATGAAGCTGACCAGATGATGTCGTGTCCACACTACTGGCACAGACTCAACCACAGGCCAGAATGGGCACATGCATGAATTTCGGGATTCTGTTGGAAGCTAGAGGTGTGAAGAATGGCTGCATATTCGAATAAGAGTTGGTGATAAGCTGGACTCCTAAGAGGCATGACAACTAAGAGATAGATGAGATAAGGACTGCTGGAGGCTTGGAGATGAAGTGATAAAGCCAATCCCTAAAAAATAGGGATTTGGTCAACAAACTGGATAGGGCTTATCCAGACAGATCAGGATGGGGCACGCCGGATCCGGAAGCCAGTGAAGACCCCAGTTTGTTGAGGAAACTCAAACTCGAAAATGTAACTATTTAAGCTAGTTTTATTTTCTGGAAATGGAGCTTTCGGAAGTCAGAAACATTGCTACAATTTTACTTTTCTGCATTTCATTTTCGTACGCTGCTTAGGCAGCCACAAACAACCCAATAGGCCTTAAGCCATTGGGACTTAGGATTATGTTTATGTTTCTCATCGTTGGAGTTGAGATTTTTGCCTAATAAATTCGTAAGTTTTCATTTATTTTATGTCTTTAATTTCTGCAATTTTAGTTATGTCTAGCCTGCTTGGCTAGATCTTTATTTCTGGTGTTTGAACAATGAAAATGGTTTAAGTACAAATCTGGACTCGTGAGGCCGAAATGGGCATAGTAATGCATGATAAGTTTCTGTCGATTCTTGAGCCTTGTTCCACGTGAGTGTGTGTCTGAAGTGCCCAATGTGGCTGATCACTCGTTAGGTAAAGAGGGCACACCACTATTAATTGAATTGGCGAATCGTGACTGTGTGTTGATTCATATAGTAATAAGGGAATCGACGGGGTGTTGTGGGCACAAGAGGAATCAGTTGAACACAACAGATCTGAGTCCGTCTAGGGGCACACTGCTGCTTGCTTGCTTACATCTCTTAGAGGAATCGGGAGGTGGGTAACTGGTTAGGGGTTTAATAGAAGAGGAATCACTTTTAAACCTAAAATGAAAGGATGGATGAGGAGACCATGAGAGGAATCCGGTCACCATAACTAGATGACCTATCATGTATGAAAATCGGTGTGCCCATGATCGAGCAGTTTTACACTTAAACCAAATTCAAGTTCAAATGCCAGAACCTTTTGTTATTTGATATTGTCTTTAATTTCCTTTTGCAGATTTACTTTCAGTACAGTGACAACACAAAACCCTCCCTTTTTGATTGGTGACTCGAAGGTGGAATCACATCAGCTCTCTGTGCGATCGACCCGTACTCACAAGCTAGCTACGCTCACTGTGGGCATATGAGCAATACAAATTTATTTTGAGCGCGAAACGACCGCGCGTCAGTCTCAAATGTACTCAAAACGAGATTACACAAATATTTTATGGTTGTTTAGATCGAGAGCTTAACTTCTTCAAATTTCCTAATAATCACAACTTCAATTAAGCTAAAAATTAGAAAATTAGTAACCATAATTATTGATTTCATTTTATTAATTTTTCAAAGTACACAAATAAAAATAAGGTCATAATTGAACAAAATATGAGTTGTAAAAAATAATTGGCCCCAATATAATTTTTTGTATATATTGTTTTATTTCTATGCTATATATATATATTTTTAATCTAACAATCATAATCAAGTTTTTGTTAACATTATATAAAATTGATATTTTTTTGTTGCAACAATCATTTTTTATAACTTTATAGGGATTGTTAGTAAAATTTTGACATAACAATTGTTTGAGTGTCTAAGTAATTTTGATTTGGAGCTTCGGCACTAATTTAAAGATTTAGGCACTTGTTCCCATATAAGATTTATTTATTATGAATTAATTATTTATTTTGAATTTGTTTGGTATATTTCATGTTCCTATTTTATTTTATTAATATTCAAGATGAATTAATTGAAGCAAAAAGTCGCCAAAATGACCTCTCTTGTGAAAATTTATTTATTGAGAATATTAAGATGGTTGTGTGAGTGTATGTTTATGCGAGTATTAATCAGCCCAAAGGAAGATTAATGTCTGGCCCGAAATACACAAACACCTATGGTGGTAAATGCGTGACGATTACAAAGTTATTCATGTGAATAATATGTCGGCCCAAAGGAAGACTACTGTTCAACATGATTTATTGTTACACTACAAGAAAACAGCAACTGGGAGATGAAAATGATCACATAATACATCTCATCAACACGGGCGATAGATTGATGACGGAAACTCCATCACCATGACAGGTGACGGACGATTTCCGTCGCCTTATTTTGAACTTGGTCAGCAGTTGATTTTGAGCTTAAGCTTTCAGTTGACTGACTTCAGTTCTGGCCATCAGGTGGTTTAACTCTAGGCTTCAGTTCGGCTGATATTTGATTTTGGCCATCAGTTGGATGCTTCCAGTCTTCAGTTAAACAGGTTTGTTGTTAGTTTCTTTAATCATGTTAACTTCTCCTTTGGCTCAACTGACTTGGTTGTCAGTTTGATTGAAGCTCATTTGACTTTTTGCACTTTAACCCTCAATTCAGTTATTCTTTGACTGGTTGATGCATCCTTTCAGCTGATTTGATTGGGCTCCATTCTGGTTGACTCTTGCTATAGCTAAGTTCTTTTTGGAGCTATCTTTTGGTCAACTTTAGATTCCCAGCTTGGAACTCCTGCAGTTTTTCAAAAAATGATTCGACATATTTTGACATCTCATCAAAACCATATGTAAGGTTTGATAGTTTTTCCTAACAGATGTATCAACAGAGTCGCAATGAACCTGCTTTATTAGAATTTACGAATAAGATCAAAACTTTTATTGCGTTTGCCACTAGCCATCCAGCATTTTTAGATGGGAAAAAAATGAAGTGTCCATGTGCAAAGTGTAAAAATTGGCCTTATAGAAATTCATTTGAGGTTCGAATGCACATTTATCAGCACGGTTTTGTGCTGAATTATTACATGTGAACCTTTCATGGAGAGATGAGTCCTGCTGAAAATTTAGTTGACACGTATGAACCGAATACGTATCACATGATGTGATGGATGCTGCTGGCCTGGAGTTTGTTTATGATGAGATGAATGGCGTTGAAGAATCTCCCAATCCTGAAGCTCCACACTTTTATGATATGTTGGCTGCTGCGGACAACGACTTGTGGTCGGGTTGTAAGAATTACACACAATTATCTCTTGTGGCCCATTTGATGGCCTTGTGGCCAGGTTTATGATATGTTTTCTTTAAGATCATGTGTGTGTGTGTGTGTGTGTGTATATGAGTTGTTCTTGTTAGATGACTAGAGATGATGGATCTCCCGGTGGTAGGTCCCGAGCGATGTCATCCATGGCATTCGCCGGTGGTACCATTGATGATACTGTCGGTCATGATGGGACTGATGCTACGGGAGAGGAGTCCCGTATAGTTGATTTGAGACAGGATTTGTAGCTCGAGACGGTGGGTAGGGAGATGTATGTTGATATATATATATATATATATTCAATTAATTTACTTAATAAAATTATAATTCACTATAATTTACATTTTCTGGATCTTGGCGCCCTCGAACACCACTTTGAGGGTAATTACAGCTATTTTCAAGAGGTATCTTCATCCTACGGGCTTCGCTTGGAAGAAGTGCCCCTGGATAGGAGGATACTATACTAGGCTGAGTTCAAGGTATTTGTTAATTTATATGTATGTGTGTTATCTAATAGTGTTACTAATGGCGTTGTTTATTTATGTGTTAATACATAAGGAGTTTAGGTGGGCCCACACGGATGAGAAGGTCCAGCCGTTATTTTGGAAGAAGTACGCCGACCGGTACATGGACAACTATCTTGCGGGCTAGAAGCCCGATTTTGTTAGACTTGAGGACTAGCCTGCATGGGTAGCGTACTGGCAGGCAGAGAAGACTCAGAAGAAGTCTTGATTGGCCAAGAAGAATCATTTGACTGAGCCCGATAGCCCAAAGTCGTCCAGCCAGACTCATTACAGAGGCACCAGATGTGCCGTGGATCATATGCGCGATCTGGTACAAGTTATAATAATTATTCAAGTTTATATCATTATAAATTAACACTTATTTATGGATTTCATTTTATTTGTTTAATCAGGCTAAAGAATAGAATCTATTCGAGTGGGAGACGCGCTACTATACCTACCTAAAGCTTCACTGCGTAGACGGTCATTGGACCACCGCCAAAGCTAAGGAAAACACAGTAAGTTTTTACTAAGATTTTACTATATATATGTACATATATATGCATATATAAACAATTTATATTGAAAAATAAATTACATTTACCCTAATAAATACAGGATAAGTGTGACGCCTTGGTTGTGGAATGGAGAGTTGAGGGTAGAGAGGTGGACATGGATGAGATTTTCCGCCAGGTGCTGACGCCTGACAGAAAGGGGTGCGCTATCGGGATGGGGAACATGGCCCATGCTATTCTTCGCTCTTCTAGAGCTGGAGGATCCTCATCATCGAGCCAGGGATCAGGTTCCCTGTATACCCAAGCAAAGCTCGATGCGAGATTGGCTGAGATGCAGGCGCAGATGCATGCACAGATGGATGAGAAGCTCAGTGCCCAACAAAATATTGTGCAACAGGTGTTGGAGAAGCAGGCCAGAATGGAGTTTCTGCTTGAGAGACTTCTCAGTCAGCAGTCGGGTGGTACTAGTGACGGATCCAGATGGCCTGATAGCGGGTCGGAGTGATAGTTGTATGTGACTGATGATTGGATACATTATTACTATTATTATGCTACACTTTTGCTATATATATATGTATATATTATATGTTTGTAATAAATTATATGTTATGATGTACAATTATATATATGTAGATTTTTTGATCTTTTATTATATTTGGGTACTGATAAATATTACTCCATCCGTCCCAATAACAAGGTCCACTTGCTATTGGGTACGGAGATTAAGGAAAAATAGATTAGATTAAGGAAAAGTAGATTAGTTGTTAAAGTAGTGGGTAAAGTAGGTGGGGTCCATTTCTTTAAGGAGTATTATAATAAAAAGTAATATAAAGTAAGTGGGGTCACTTTGATGTTGACATTAATTATTTCCATATATAGAAGTGGACTTTGCTATTGGGACAACCAAATAAGGCATTGTGGACCTTGCTATTGGGACGGAGGGAGTAAAAAAAAAGAATTTTAAAAAAATCAAATAAAAATAAATGGCGACAAAAAAAGCGATAGCCGTTTTCCGTCGCTAGTTTTTCCGTTTTTTTTAATTCAATTCAATTTTTTTGGCGATAGAACGTGTTCATCGCCATTTTCTTGCCTTACATGGCGACGAGCTGATCCGTCACCTGAAATTGGCGACCATTTTCACACGATAATTTATGGCGGAGACGGATATTTTTCATTGCCATTCCGTTGTCCGTTAAATTGGCAACAAAAATCAGGTTCTGGGCAACAAAATTTTCCATCGCTAGTTTGACATTTTCTTGCAGTGTTAGTATTTGATCACTACAAAAAGGTAACTACTTGCAAGTTAATATTATTGTCCAAAGACTTGATATTAATGTTGTACCAGATACCTCGAGATATTACAAACTTATTTGAATTAAATGATTGATTGTTAAGGTTAATGTGAGCATAAAGGTTATTTTAGTTTTGTTCTATGTTCAGTTGTTATGTCTGCAACTTCAATTTATGCTGATACCAACAATATTTCCATGTTTAATTGATCAAACTTTAAGGATTTAAAAATAAACATTCTGATCATTATATATGACTTGTACGGATCTGGACTATGTATTAAGGATCAAACAATCAGATTCTCTTGCGGATACAAGTTCTTCTAATGAAAGAAAGAACTTTGAGAAGTGGGACACTCAAATTGCATCAGTCAAATGATCATTACAGTGTGTTATTTTGGTAATCTTTCGAGACACAACTTTTGATAAATCATTAAGGCCATTAAGTACCTTGTTAATATGGAAAACATTTTGTTAAAAACGATAAGGTTGAGACAAGTTCATTTATTGTGAGTTTGATGTCAAATAAAGTATTTGCAAGGAAAATATAAGGGAGTACATCATTATGTCTCACACTACTTCAAATTAAGAACACTAAAACTCGAGATATTTGAGGACTTGCTCGTACATTTAGTGTTAATTTCTCTTCATGCACAATTCAGCTAATTTAAGGTCAGTTATTAGTTATAATTGTCAAAAGGAGATGTGGACTCTTAATGAGCTCATTTCATATTGTGTGCAAGAGGAAGAAAGGTTGAATCAAGAAAGAACTGAGATTGTTCAGCTGGCTAGTATTTCTAGAGATAAGGGCAAAAGAACTAAAGAGGTTGAGAAAGCTGGTAAACATAAGGGTCCAGTACAAAAGAAACATAAAACAGAAAATTCGGTTGACTGTTTCTTTTGTCACAAACCTGGACACCAAAAGAAGGAATGCCCCAAATATTGCGCTTAGAGCATAAAGAAAGGTACATTTTTTACTTTGGTTTGTTCTGAAGTTAATTTAGTTTCAGTACCTGGTAACACTTGGTGGTTAGATTCTGGTGTTACCACTCATATAAGTGTTTCAATGTAGGATTGTCTAAGCCGTCGAAAGCCAACTGATGGTAAAAGATACATCTATGTGGGAGATGGTAAGTCGGTGGAAGTGAAGGCAATAGGGTACCTTAGATTGTTATTAAGAACTGATTTCTTTTTGGATTTGAAAGACACTTTTATTGTACCGTCTTTTAGATGGAATTCAGTTTCTATTTCTTTATTGTGCAAATACGGTTTTTCTTGTTCATTTGGGAATTGTCAATTCAGTCTTTTTTTAAATGACAATGTGGTGGGTACTGATTCATTAAATGCTTATAACAATCTCTAATCTCTATTTGCTCGATATTATTGCTTCATATAATGAATCCTTACATGTTGAATTTAGAGGTACTAAGCGAAAATTTAATAATGAAAATTCGATAAATTTATGGCATAAGCATTTGGGTCATATCTCAAAATCCAAAATCGAGAGGCTTGTGTCAGATGGTATTTTAGATACACTTAATTTTTTGGATCTCGACGTGTATGCTGAGTGTATTAAAGGAAAATAGACCAAAATAAAGAGATTAGGTGCCAACAGAACTATAGACATCTTACAATTGATACATATAGATATTTGTGGGTCATTCCCTACGGCTTCTTGGAATGGTCAACTTTATTTTGTATCATATATAGACAATTACTCATGATTTGGGTACCTATATCTAATTTATGAAAAATCTAAGGCCCTGGACATGTTCAAAATTGTTAAGGTTGAAGTTGAGAATCAACTTAACAAAAGAATTAAAATTGTTAGATCTGACAGTGGTGGTGAGTACTATGGTAGATTTGATGGCTTAGGCAAACAATGTCCAGGTCTTTTTGCTGTCTTCCTGGAGAAATGTGGAATCATCCCACAATACATTATGTCGGGGATGCCTAGCATGAATGGTGTTTCTGAAAGATGAAACTAAACTATAAAGGATATGGTTAGGAGTATGATTAGTCATTCATCCTTACCAATATCACTCTGAGGAGAAGCATCGAAAGTTGCACCTTATATTCTTAATAGAGTACCAACTAAAGCAGCTGCAAAAATACCTTTTGAGCTTTGGAATGGGCGAAAGCCTAGTCTGAAGCATTTTTCACATTTGGGGATGTCCAACTGAGGTTGGGCCTTATAGGCCAAACGAAAAGAAACTGAACTCCAAAACAGTAAGTAACTATTTTATTGGTTATTCAGAAAATTCATAGGCTTTCAAGTTTTATGATCCCACTAGAAAAATAATTGTTGAGACGGGAAATGCAGTGTTCTTTGAGAATCTTAAGTTTGAGGGGAGAAATAAGGTTAGAGATATTACTTTTGAGGAGTTGTCGGTCTCGACTCCTACTGCTACTTCTGACGATTTTCAGGCTTCTATTCATGTAATTAGTAGAGAAGTAGATTCGGAACTGTCTTGTCTCGAAACACCCTTCGAGTCCGACCCGCAATAGGATTGGGTCGAAGTAGAGCGGTGAGCCGACCCAAGTTGTATTCTCAAGGAAAGCTAAACATGGTGACTATTCTTTTCGTGTTGTACACATAAATTAAATACAATCCTAAACATTCGAAATCAATATTTTGAAGGGTGGAACTAAGAACTACTTAATTAAAACAAGACAATAATAAACATGCAAGAACAAAGTAAACAAGTACGATAATAAATGGGTATTAGGGTATAGATTCTCTTCTCGATTTCTCACCAAGCTCGATTCAAGTTAATTTCATTAATTTAATCACACAATCAACTCCATCAAAAAGTATAACTTCAATAGATTTCGTTTCAATCGGTTAAACCTTTAAGGCTAAATTATGTGATCAAGATTAACAATTAGACATGCGTTTCTGGTCAATCAAATGTTGATAGAACTCTAGTCGAGTAGTAGAATCTTCTATCGATCTCATCTACTACCTAGCAATATCAAATATTGTCCAAATATTCAATATAAAGGATAACAATTCAATCAATGAGAAATCAACAATCACAAGATAGGGTCAAAACTGATTCGATTATCTACCCCTAATATGGAGAATTAGCCCATCATCATGCAAGGCATCCAACAAGAACAATACATAATCATCAACTCAAATATAAAGGATAAAAATAGTTAAAACATTACACAAGATCTTGATGGTGTCTTGAAGAAGTTGTGGGATGATTTCCCAAAATAGAAACAATGTATTAGAGAGAAAGCAGAGAAAATTTATATGCCCAAAAACTGAATTCTGATCGGTGGTGGAGGTTCTGAAAAAGATCCCTGAAATTCCCTTTTATAGATCGTGAAATTTGGGACATAGAATTGTCCGCCCAATGACCTCTGGGACACAACGCCGACTGGATCACTTCACAAAGCATCAACCCAGCACCCATTGGGAGGCTTCTCAAAAGTGGTATGTCCAGCGTCGGCTGGGTGTGTTCTACCGAGACAGTACAAGTGTTGGCAAGACTGAAGCGTCCGCTGGCTTCTTTTCCAACTGAATGCCCAATGTTAACTGAATGCCCAGTGTCAACTCAATGCACGGTATGCCCAGCATCAACTGAAAGCCATACCCGGTATGCCTAGCGTCAACTGAATGCCCAATGTAAACTGAATGTCTAGCATGAATTGAATGCCTAGTGCGCCAACTGAATGCCTAGTATGAACTGAATGCCTAGTGCAAACTGAATACCCAATGCGCCAGCTAAATGCCCAGCAGTCAGGCTAGCGGGTGTTCGCTTCCCCAACGGTCGCTATTGGCTAGCGTCGGTTGGCTCTCTTGTCCGGATTTTTCACCAATTGTCCAAAAATACCATTTTTGGTTTCAAAACTTCATCATCTGGATTTATCACATACCGCATCATGAATAACAAGAATGCATCTAAATACGAGTGACATAAACAAAAACAGTGAAAACACACTGACAAGTCCAAATTCTCTCGTATTTTTTATGTCTTTTTCTCATTCTTTGTCCTTTGTTTTTTCTCTTTTTTGAGTCGGAAAGAACCAGTGTGGGCACAAGGGGGCAGGAGACAGCATAATCACATCTGGAGGGCATTTGGATGCCAATGATACCATAGATGGGCAATGACTTCTCAGCGAAAAGCTCTCTCTCGAGCCTGGCATAAATGCCCACCATTCCAGCAAAGTTGAAGGAGAAGTTCGTGATCGTGCCCACAAAAAACCCAGTGTAATTGACAGAAGAAGGAAAGGAGACAGGGCACAAGAGTAGCTATTACCAGCTGAAGCAGGAGCAGTGCACCTTAGCCGCCGAAGGAAAGAAGAGCTAAACAAGACAAGTCTAATCTTCCAGAAGGAGGATCGACTCTACAAGAAAAGTTGAATGTCAGCAACTCTAGGGCACGGTGAGTACAGAATCTGCGAAACATGATCTTTTAAATAAGGAAAGAATCTGCCAGATATGGAAAGTCTTGGGCACAATGACTGTAGATTTAGGCTGAAGATCCCCCGGCTTGTGGGAAAAGTTACCTTGTGTTTTGTACTCCTATATATGTGGTTTTCATGGCAGAGGCGAGAGACACTTTGAACACGCCACAAACATTTTATTTTACTTACATTTTAATTTCCGTTGAATAATCTAAGGCCTTATGCCCGCAAGCAATTAGGATTTCAATTTTTATGTACTTAAATCCAGCGTTGGTGTTGGATTATTTTGCTATTTAATCAAGTAAGTTTTTTTGTTTAATTTATGTCTTTGTTTATTTATATTTATTGTTGTTCTAAGTCTAGCATGAGCGGCTAGACTCGTTATTCCGGATTAAACAAAGATAAGAACTTAATGAACACGTAAGAACCGTGAGGCTTATGGGTATAAACTGTGTGAATTTGGTTCCGTTGTGTAATCATTTTCTTTGTTGTATTAAAGTCGGCTAAGCTAGTTAATCGTGGCTGATCACTCGTTAATTAGAATTGTGTTCACTACCTCTATAAATGGTCAATGAATCGTAGTTGTGTGTTGGTCATAAAGGGATGGGATAAATCACGGGTACTGAGGACATAAAGCTGCTTTGTTGTTTATAATCATATGAGAGATCGGGGTTGGGCAACAGGTTAGGGGTTAGAGGATGAGAGATCACCTCTAGTCTATACTGAAAGGATAGATTGGGTACGTTGAGAGAGATCCAGTACCTTTAACCATATAATTAGATTTGACATAAGTAATCAGCGTGCCCATGATCGGTCAAATGTTTGTTAAGTTCGAATCTAAGTTCTAATCCGGAATATGTTACTACTAATATTTTTCTTTCTTTGTCTTGCTTTGTTTTGTTATTTTATTTTACAGTATTTATATAAAGAAGTACAGAGACCACAACAACCTTCAATTTTGAAAAAATGGCATTAGAAGATAGGATTCACAGCTCCTCGTGGGATCGACCCTTACTCTCATTGCTAGCTACGTCTTGCAGTGGGCATAAGGATAAGTCTCTCTTGAGATTTATTCTGACCGCGAAATGACCGCACGTCACACACACAAACATGATGAAATAAACACGAGAAAACATCACACAAAATGACTAAAGATGAACGTCAACAAAATAATATTGAAAATCTTCCCACTTAGGGCGATACAATAATTTAAGAAGAACAACCTCAACAACTAATGTCATTAAGAAGGTTCACGAGAGATAGGAGAAATGCTATTCCGGATGATTATGAAGTATACCTCCTAAAAAGTGAGAAAAATAGTGGAATGATAGAAAATGATCCTATCAATTTCAATCAAGCCATGAATGATCCAAACTCTCAAAAGTAGATTGATGCCATGAATGAGGAGTAAAAGTCAATGCAAGACAATCAAGTTTGGGATCTTGTCCCATTACCTGCAGGTGCGAAGCCCATCGGTTGTAAATGGATTTTTAAAATTAAAAGGGATTCGAAAGGTAATGTGCAAAGATATAAAGCTTGTCTTGTGGCTAAAGTCTTTACTCAAAGAGAAGACATTGATTTTAAAGAGGCTTTCTCTCCAGTTTCTTCGAAAGACTCTTTTAGAATTATTATGACATTAGTTGAACATTTTGATCTTGAGTTGCATCAGATGGATGTAAAAACGGCGTTTCTCAATGATGACAATGATGAGACGATTTATATGGTGCAGCCAGAAAATTTTATGTTGAGAGATCTAAAGTCTATGGTTTACAAATTAAAGAAATTCATCTATGGACTCAAGCAGACTTCTCGTTAGTGGAACCACAAGTTTCATCAAGTAATAGTCTCATCTGGCTTTGAGATTAATGTTGCTGATGATTGTGTATATCACAAGTTTAGTTGGAGTAATTGTATATTTCTGGTTTTGTATGTGGATGGCATTCTATTTGTCACCAATGACTCTGTCATGCTACACGATACCAAGAAATTTCTATCAAAGAATTTTAAGATGAAAGATCTTGGGAATGCAGATACATTGAGATCGTTCTCGGGATATTCTCAAATTATCATAAAAGACGTATATCGAGAAAGTGTTGCAGAGATTTGGCAAGCAAAACTGCAAACCATGTGATACTCTTATAGCTAAATGAGATAAGATAAGTTCAGTCTCGATCAATGCCTAAAAGGTGATCTAAAAATTAAGGAAATGCAGAAGATTCTTTTATGCCTCGGCTGTTGGGACTCTAATATATTCTCAAGTATGCACAAGACCTGACATAACTTTTGTTGTTAGTATGTTGGGTAGATATTTAAGTAATCCCGGTATGGATCATTGGAAAATAGCCAAATGGGTTATGAGGTACCTATAGAGAACAAATGATTATATGCTCATATATAGAAAATCTAATCATTTGGAGATCATCAGGTATTCTGATTCTAATTTTGCTGGATGCCAAGATAGTAGAAGATCCACTTCAGGCTACATTTTCTTATTGGCTGGGGGAGCCATTTCCTGGAGAATTGCTAAGAAGACACTTGTAGCATCTTCTACCATTGCAGCTGAATTTGTAACATGTTTTGAGGCGTCCAATCTGGAAAATGGCTGCGAAATTTTGTCACTGGGCTTCGCATTTTTAAAATGTAGAAAGATAACTAAAGTTGTCTTGTGATAATAACTCAGCAGTGATGTATTCCAATAACAACAAAAGCTCTAGTAAGTCAAAGCATATTGACATTAAGTTCCTAGTTATGAAGAAGATAGTACAGAGTGGACAGATTATTATAGAGCATACATGGACAGACTCAATGATTGCAGATCCACTTACTAAGGGATTAACACCCAAGGTCTTTTATGAGCATACTGTTCATATAGGTGTGATTTTTTTTAGGATGCTTAGGTTATGTAGAAGTTTGTACTATTTTATAGCTCTATAATTAGATTTGGACACATTTTATATTTTACGGATAAATTTGTACATATATAAAGTATTTAATTATTTGATTTATTACACCATGTTATTTTGATTATGTTTGATCTCACTATGGAATAAAGTGGTCCAATTGAAAATAGGCATGATAGATCACATAACATGTAACTTCCATGCTACACATCCATGATTGATCTATGTTATTTGCTTGTAGTGGTATATGTGATTACTGATGGGTCTATTCACGCATATAGTGATGACGACATCTTTAGTCCTATACTTGTATAATTAATGGACGACATTGTTTGGGATACCCTTAATGTGACATCACTGTTTGAGCTCATAAGGTATTGCACATTTCTTCGGTAACATATATAGTCCATGTGGGAGATTATTGGAATATTTTTATGTGGACTAATATATGTTAATTAAATATGTATGGTTGTCTTAAAGTGATCCAATTAATGTGATCTACTAAGGTTATAATTATGGATTAAATGGTATTAATATTGTCATGGAATTTAATGTGTAGATACCATTAATAGATTTGTAATTTGTTGAGGGACCGAATTGTAAATTTCAGATTAAATTATTATTTAAGTTAGGATTATGGTCCCCAAACGACGACAGACAAAAAATAGAATTTGTATTCCTTCTACAGAGCAAACCCTAAGGTGTCGATCATTTGGAAGATCAATACCACATCAAGAATTCGAGATTCAAGAACTATGGATTCAGGTACGCTTCCGCTATAAATTATATCTCAGTTTATCATAATAGAGTTAATGGATTTAGGGTATGAATTTGGATTATTGCATGCCATATGTGGTTTAATTTTTTATTATCTACTAATTCATATAATTGTTTTCCTAAAATAAATTAAAAAAGATCATGTAATTGTCAGTACTAAAATATTTAACACTTATGGATATGAAATAACACATTTGTATTCCATATTAATACATATTATACCTAAATGTTAAAAATAAATTAAAGAAATAAATAAAAGAGTTACATTATTAAATAAATAGAATTAATGTTGATAAACAAAAAAAATGGTAGGCTTCATCATGTACCTAAAAATATTAAATAATCAAAGAAAAAATTGGAAAGGAGTAGACATAAAAGAAAAGATCAAAATGAAAAATAAAATAAAATAATGGAAAATGAATAAAAAAGAATAATTTAAAAAGAGAAAAGTGAAAAAAAGTAAAAAAAAGAGAAAAATAATTAATTTTAATTATAAAAATAAACGGTGAGCTTAATCATGTACCTACAAAATAATAAAAGAAAAGATCAGAACGAAAGTAAAATGAAAAAAAGAAAAAAAAAAGGAAAGTGAAAGGAGTTAGGGGTAAAATTGCAAAATGGAAAAATAAAATAAAAATAAGAATGGGGTAACATAGGCCCAACTCGGTTTTGATCTTGCAGTAAAACCACTACGCCAATCCCAAGTTATTTAAATTTTGTGACAAAATTATTATTTTAAATTAACGTTTTCCTGAATATTTTTAATGATTATTAAATAGATTACGAGTTAAAGCATGCAGCTCGTTGAAGCCTTTCTAATTGCAATTTCAGAGCATTTGAAAAACCTCTTTTTTTTTTTTTTAAATAACATAAACTAGATGTAAATACACATCCACGATGAGACAACTCATACTTTGATCCATACAATTTTACTTGCCTTGTATTGTGTTAAATTTATTTTCTTAGATTTATTTATATTTGAAAAATTAATGGCGCCATAATATAATAAAGGAAGTTTCTAAATGCACCACGAATTTTGCTCTTTGTACCACATCTACTCAATGCATCACTAATTTTACTCTTTGCACCACCAATATTGACAATAATGCCCTTCCTTTAAAATATGTATTTTACTTTAAAAAAAAACTTAAAATCAGAAAATTAAAAACATAATTTTATCATTAATAAAAAGACAAATTGGAACAAAAGTTAAAAAAAAACGAATCTGAAATCACACAGAGAAACATAACTTGCATCAGAGCTTGCACCGTCATCACCTTCTTCTCCGGCGCTGCCGTCGTCCACTGCTCACCGCCACCGCCAACCTCCCCTCTCTTCCCTCAAAATCAACACTGCTCGCGCGCCACAGGAAATATGAAGATTTAAAACTCAGAACTAGTTAGAAAAATACAGTTCCAATCCCGTCACGGACTTCGAAAATTGTGTCTCAAATTTAAAAGACATGTTTGAAAAGAATAGATTGGTTATTTTCAGAAACTTGTTTTCGAATTGGACTTGATTCAATTTTTTCGACAGAGAAGAAGAGGTTGAAGATGACGTAGAGGTGTTGGCAGTTGTTCTCATCTTGCTTTATTTTTATGAATTTATTTTTTGTTTGATGAAAATTAGTGATGGTTGGTATGGAAATTGCATGTGGTGAAGATGGGTAAAAGAGCAGGCCGCGACGGTGGCCGGTGAAGATGGGAGAACGGTGGCTGGGAACCATGGAAGGAATATGTTATTTCTTTTTATTTATTTTATTTTTAATTTTTATATTTTTAATTAATAAGGGTAATTAAATAATTTTATAATTAATTATTTTTTAATTAATTTATTTTGTGGTGCAAAGAGTAATTATTGTAGTGCAAATAGCAACTCCCTCTAATAAATGGTAGACCTCATTAAAATACAACCGTTTGTGTACGTTGAGACATAAAATATAGAGACTAGATTTACGGAATTATAGATTAAATGAAAAGAAAGCATTCGCCTGAGATCGATATCAATCAAGTTTAAAATTTGTTGATGATTCAGTACAATGTGAAGATAAAATCAATATTTTAATTGGAAATGAATCAAACGAACAAGACATCCCATCTGGAAATACTATGCAACTAAAAAATATCACACACAAGAAGGTTTACTATATAGCATTACTCCCAAAAAAAAATGAAAAATGAAATTGTAACGACGCATGATGGGGGACTCATAGGCACGCAATCAGTCAAAATCACATATAGAAGATGAAGAAACACGTCTTAAGATGAAAGTCTAGTAGATTACAAGAAAACTGAAGTGAGATTCTCATTGACTAGCAATGAAATGCTTCACCACAGCGTTGTCAAAAATCCACTAGAATATACAAACAACAAACTCCCTCCGATTAAATATTTAGGCATAATATAGCACAACCTTCAACAACCATGCAAAAAAATCTTGGCATAGTTAACGAAGTCAGTACGATCAAATCCCTTTCTGGAGGAGAAATGGTATACTTTTGCGACCATGGAACCCACTAATCCGAAAAACTATACATAGAATCTAAAAACGTTTAGGGGTTTCTCCGAGTTTGCCTCTGCTTGGTTTGCCTTTCAAGATCTCACCAATAGCCTTGCCTGGAAAAATAAGAAACATATGAAAGCCAGCAATGAATACGGTACTTACCCAACCTGCTGGCTTTCAGTCGTGACAATGTTCATTCACCCATCCAGGTATATCTATCTCTTCTCCTTCAGGCAGTTGAAGTGAGACTCAGCATGTTGCTGCATAAGAGACAAAAATAACCAAGCCAAAGCAGCATAAAGACAATATTGTATAGTGGCAATTAGAAAGTACATACAGTTTCCAAATTTTGATAAACATGCCTCAAGACGTTCTTCTCAACAGGTTCTGACCCAACTCCCTCTCCAGATTTGAGAACCATCGTGAGCGCCCCATTAGGCTTTACAAAAACAAAGCAAAACAAGATCAATTCTGTTATACAAATAAAAGAAAAACAGTAATATAAGCCAATAATTCGAAGGTCAAGCAGTAATTCTTCAGAGTGGTATTCAGCAAACAGTGCATGCACAAAAGAGATGGGCAAATTGTTTTTTCCATACCAAATATATATATATATATAGAATAGCATAACCTCTGCATAAATAAAGTTGATAAAACAAGCACAAATATAATTAGAAGGGCATGCAATCACTCTACAAGGCGGCAACTGGCAAACAGTGACAAAATCATACCAAATAATTATACAAGTATACAACAACACAACTCATGCATATCAAAAAGAGGGGCAAAGAAACTTATATCCAAAACCTCTAACTTCTCCCGCAATGCATCCCCCAAAACAGAAGCACCCTTCTCACATCCATTATCCATAAGCAGCTGTGCATTAGCCTCGCCTGATCTATCCAGTGAAGATCCTTCGTTGTCAATCTCCATACCATTACTGCTGCTTACACGCTGAGCAGTGCCGGAACTTGAGATGCAACTAGCATCAGAATGTTCAGTACAGTGCAACCCCTGGTTTGACTGCATCTGTATTGGATTTGGAGTTATCTCTTTATCACCATCAATAACATGCAAATCATCTCCATTAGATCTGGTATGTACAGCCTTCGAGACCACAGGGACTGCTTCTTTGGCGATTTCATCCTCAAGCAGGCATTGTGCATTCACAGTAGCCTTCTCTTTTGTTGTTTCAGACACAGGAGAACAACTGCCTCTCAGTGAATCTGCACCTCTTGAACAAATGAACTCGGGCGAGACTGAAACTTGCCTCTGAGGGCTAATAAAGGGTCTTTTCTCAGGACTTCCCTCCAATTCTGACCCATCACACCCCTTCTTTCGTTTTAGGGTCCTCTCAGCAGATCCCGACCTGCAGCCCTCACTACCTTCACTAGAAATCTTATCGACCTGTTGCTGACTCATGGATCTCGTATGGCGGCTTCTTTTGTACCCCTCTGGAAATACATAAGAGGGAATTTGCTTTCTACGAACATGAGAGACATATATCTCCATCCCAGGCTTCCAGTACGAATATGAGTTTATTTGATGTCTAAACTCATCAACAGTCAGACGGATATCAAACTGTTGGCCTTCTTGAATAACCTCTCCTTGTTTCCTTTGTAAGCCCATGAAAAAGACACAATGAGCACACTGCTTTGAGGAGTCAACATAATCATGTGGGTAAGGATGACACTGTAATTTCCCAGACGTGTCCCGCTCTATCTGCACGTCCAACGGATACCATAAATAGGAAAAAAAACTGTATCAACTACACTAATAAAAAAGTCAAAGGGTTCATGGAAAAGGTACATCATAAATAACCACCAAGTTAAAATATGTGGGTAAAAGATGAAACATTACCATCAGAGTCAGCTGTCTCAGACGAGATTCAACCCAACCTCTCCAGGAACGCAAGTCATCAAGATCAGAAGCAATAATGTCAACCTGAAGATAATTTTTATAGCTCTCAAAGAATAAATATGGTTCGAATAAAGCATTCCACTGCAATTTATTCAACTCGATATCCTGTAGATGCAGATCAAAGACAATTGATTATTAGGCAGAAGTTTTCAGAGACAACTATTACACTGCAAAATGAGGACAGCAGAGGTTTAATGCTATCTACCTCACAGATCTTTTTAGCGAACTGGAACTGTTCCATCACAACTCGAAGTGTACTGGATGAAACATTGTAACTGGAATTCATGCATGGGTAGGCAGGGGTTATAATTGGCATGAGATGATTTCGGTCCCAAGGATTCTTTCGAGGATCCCACACAGAAAATCCAAGTTCATTATCCTCGATTTCGCAAAGCATCACAGGATTTGGCCAACGCCACAATGTATAGACTCTAAAGAAACGAGAAACAAGCATGCTAGGATTTGCTTCTGGATAAAATTGGCATAACCGAGCAACAAGAATAGCCCAGTTCACACCACCGAGAAACCCCATCACCTGAAATGGAATGAAAAAGTACATATCGCATACAAATGAACAAATATCAACTCTATCATTGATAAAAAACTTTAGGAATTTTATAGAAAAAACAACTTACATTTGAATAAACACCACGTCTCTTAGCCCAGAACTTAAGGCATTGCAGTGTCATCCGGAAGTTCTGAGATTGTGTGATAATAAGATATGAAAAGAGGCAACAAATAGTGAAAGGGCAACTCATAAAGAATAAGAGGCAACAGGTAGAACATGTGCATTGTTGTAGATATAGGTACCTCAACATTTGGAACAAGTTTGAGAATTTGATCAGCTACTCGGCATCCATTAAGACTACGCACAGTGGGCTCGTCTATATCGTACAACACAGAGATGTTTGAGATGTCCAAATCCTGTACAAATTAGTATTAAACTAACTTCAGTAAACTTAAAATTATTTAAAAAGGAGCATATATTTACTAAAAAATGGGACACAGCTGTGTCCTGAGCATGCAACATCACCTGAAAGCAGGATTATTTCCCTCATTCAGCAATTCATCTTATGGTAGCAAACATGGCGTGATGAAAGAAATTCAAAATGAGTAAAACTAATGCCGATAAGCATTGGTCGCTTAGAGAGGAAAAAATAGTTAAAAGCCATTCGGTTACCACATTTAGCCGACAATCACTTGCATAATTTACATCCATTTTCAAAAACAATAGCATAGTCTTCACATGAGACCAACACCAGCAACACTTGTTAAATTGAATCATACGAAGTAAGAAAATGTCAATCTTCATGCCCAGATGATAAAACATAAAAAAATCACTACAGTTAGGACAAGACCACACACTATTCCAACTGATCCAATAAACTAAGCATTCGACATTGGGAGGCAAAAACATGATATGCAGAACTCCTGTATGTATCAGCCAAAAGCATGAAAGATCATGAAAATCATACCAAGTATTTTAGAGGAAAAAACTTGAAACACTTACATCCGGAACAACCAAGAGTGAAATACTTGCATATAAAAGATCAATTGATATCCCATCAAGCTTGAATCTCATAACAGGGACATGAGCATCAGGTACTGGTTGAAGTTCAGAGACTTCTTCCATCTCAGCTAAAATGTTATGGAGTACAAAGAAGAAGTCTTCCTGTAAACAAAATATTATGATGAGCACATACAGAGAGCAGAGCTCCAAAACAGGAAAATTATCAAAAGGTACCTCACGGGTAACATAGGATGGTCCAATACACAAAGTATCAATGTCGGCTCCAGGTCCATGTACCTAGATAGCATATGATTGCATTAAAAAACATGAACCAGAAGATCTGCTTTAAAAATAATTAATGAAAAAGAAAGCAAAAAAATAAAATAAAATAAAAATTAGCACTACCAAACAATATACTATAGAACATCTTGAAGTTCAAAATACTAAAAATGAACATATAAAAATCAATACACTATGCATTCCAGCAACTATACACTCATCCGATACACGGACAACATAATATTGAAGTATCTTATTGTTCCTCTAATCCCAAATTGATCTTTAGGATGTACGAATTTTTAAGCCTCCAATAATTCAAAATGCGATTAACAAATTACTATCTTCAGAAAGCCACTCAGGCAAACTGCACGCATTTCTTTTAAATTTAAAAGAAGTATTATTCCCAATTAATTTCAGAAGTTTCTTTAGTCTTTTCCAGCAGTAGATACATAAAGATGCAATGGACGCAATCTTCCTGAACATATTCCACCTTCAACTAAAAAGATAATTAAAAGCTGTAAATGGTGAAAACGGACAAGCACGTATATAAGCTCCTTACACCGAGTCTATAAGAACCAAAAGTAAAAATAACAGCATTGGCATCTTCCACCATTTGATCAGTGTATCCCCTCAATCGAGTAAGCTCTTTCACCCAGTCTTTCACAATCTACAACAGAGAGAATACAATAAGGTGACATTAGACTAAATAAAGAACACTACAGAATATATAAAAATATTTGACATGCAAGCTAAAAAGCAACACTAATATACAATAACATAATAATTATGTCAGATACAAGGAAACATGGATATTATTTTCAAGGAAAATGTATCAACTCGCTCAAAAATTGAAAACTGAACAACTACCATACTCAACATCTGACAATTCACCTCAAAGCTTAAATTTGCATCCCAAACGTTAAAAAAAATCAACTGTATGAAAATTACACAGCCATGGCATTGACCTTTTCTTTTCCTTTTCCAGGAGATCATTTGCAAGGTCCAGTCCACTATTGAAATTCATAAAAGAGGGACAAAGTAAACGAAATTTGAAAGCTTCACTTTAGAGTTTTTCTATCTCTTGGAGCAAAAGAAGCCTCTTATATCTTGATGAAGAACTGAATGCATGCCCCTTTATTTCACATTCGTTGGCGGAGCAGAAACCCTTTACTGATGTGTATAGTTCAGTCTACATTAGGTGATAAGCAAACCTCTAGACATTGGTCTGACCACACAGAAATGACTGCTACAGCTTGCACCCAAGGTTTTTAAACACGGTTTATAGCCTCGAGGCATTTTCACATAGTACCGTACAAATGAAATCATATTCCTAAACCATACAAGTAAAATTGCACCACAAGTTCCAAGTAAATCTTGGAAAGTAATAGGTTATTCCTCATTAAGATTCAAGTTCTCCAGGGTCTATGACCCAAACTAGTGCACCAACTCCAGTAGCTTCAAAACACAAACTAAAACCCAAAGACCCAAAGTAAAATAATCATAAAACAGTTAGAATATCAATTTCACTATCACCTTTATGAATATATCAATTTCACTTTCACCGTTATCAATATATCAACTTCCCTCTCACCTCTATCAATATAACAATTTCACTATCACCTTTACTATATTTGGCAAAGTTAGTACAGCATACACATGGCAGTATGGCACACCTTTCTCTAGAGAAAAACTCTAAAATCACATAGTTCTATGGAAACCAATCCAGTCCGCATTAAATTAAATGAAGCCTACATTAATAGCATTTATTTGCAAAAGTACCTGCTTAAGTCGTGCAAGAACCGCTTCCCTCTTGGCAGATTCTTCAGCACTCTCATAAAGCCCCGAATCCAACAAAAACTAAAACCAAACAGAAAAAGAAAAAAAAAAAAAAAAAAAAAAACTCCATCTCATGAGAATTCCAAAAAACTCAGCAACCACGTGTAGTTCAAATCAAGTAAAAGGTATATAATGCAACAAACCTTCTCCAACTCCCTGTTCCTCTGAATATCCGCATCGATGGGCCCAGCCAGCGACAAGGGCTTTGCCACTCCCCACTGCTTCGGCGGCTGCTTTTCCTCTGCCGGCGGAGGCGACGGAGAGTGCGACGAGTTTAAGCTATCCGATCCAACCATATTTCTATCCTCAAAATCTCTTAGAACCCTAAACCTAATCCTACCCAAAACTTATCTCAAGCCAAAATCAAGCAATAACCACCCGCAACCAAAACCCTAACCGCCGATTCAATGACTTAAACCCAATATCGGTAAACCCAAAAAACAAAACAAAAAAAACACCCAGAACTTTGCCTCAGAAAACCTATATCTTCAATCCAAACTCAGATCGCAGTATTTAGACTGCTCCTCAGACCAAAATTCAAACCAAAATCACGTAAATTCAAAAGGATCAATACTAAAAGCGAAAGAAAATCCCTAAAAATCCAAAGCATAAATTAGCCCACTAAACGCCGAAAATTGAGAAAATCAAAGTGATAGATCTAACAAACAAGCCCTAAAGCTCTCCTATTCAAACACAGAAAATGAAATTCGGGCCGACTTCGGGCTCTCGTAGGAGGAGAGTTGAAGGGGTAATGGGCTTCGCCGGTTGAAGTAACAGCGGCGATTTGAGTTGGAAAATCCGAATTAAAATTGGGCAAAGATATTTGTTTTTTTTATTATTATTTTTTGGGCACACCGTTTTTTATTTTCTCGGTACGCTGTTTCTTTTTTCACTTGGATTTTTTATTACTAAAAATTCTAGAATAAGGGCAAAACAGGAAATTCACTGTTGGGAACATGCGCGGTTGGAGGGTGTTTTTGGAATTTCGGTTTTGGCTGTTTGGATTTGCAATCAGAATTCGAGTGGGCCAACCAAAACCAGATTTTGATCCATATCATCAGATTTTTATTTTCTTTTCCCTCTCAAAAAAACAAAAAGGACTATAGTGAGTCATGAAGTAGTCATGATTCCACAGAAGGGTAAAATAGTGATTTTCTCACGACTTAACTATTATTTTTATTTTTAAAAATATTTCATTTTAGCAATTAATTCTGACCTCCTTTCTCATCATGCAAGGTTAGAAAAATATCATGAAAGTTTTGATGAAATGTTGAAAACTCAAAAGTGAGAAAATGTAGAGACAAACAATTGAAAGCTTAAAAAACAACTCTACAAACTTCATGAGTCAACTGGATTGAGAATGCCGTCTCACAAGAACAAGTTAACGGAAGTCATCAACTGAGATCGATCAACTGTAAGAGTCAATCCAGTTAGGACCAAACTCAGTTGATACGCTTGATAAATGACCAACTGAATAGTACCAACTCGGGCATGTCAAGAATGTATCAAACTGTAAGAAGGAATCAGTTAACCTAGCCATGCAACTGATTATTTCAAAACTGCACTTAATGCTGAAAGAAAATGACATGCTCCAACGGTCATCTTTCAAACCAACTAACCTAACGACCATATTTTGACACTCACCTCTTTATAAATAAAAGAAATTGAATACTCCAAATATGTGGGAGTGTGAAAAAGCGTATGAAAACAAAAAGAGCAAATATACGAGCATAACCTACAACAAACACACACACATCGAAAACATTAGAACACCAAAAAGAAATAGTAGCTTATTTATCCACGTCTGAAATCTCAATGTTTTTGTAAAGGCTTTCATCCAATCTCAAGTGATCAACACATGCTTACTGTAAGAAGCACTATTCGTTGACACAAGTTCAAGAATTTCTCTTGAAGATCGAAAGATATCTAAAATCTTGTAAGGATTTCAATAGCACATAACTCTCTGTCTAAGTATGAGCCTCACAATAGCTATCTGTCGGAGATTGTAAGTGTGAGAAGTTGACCCAGCTGAGGTAACTGAGCCGAGTAAGTTATTGTTACCAGATTCAACTCCATTCTTTTTATATAATCTGTAAAATGTAACCTCAAGTTATATAGAGAATTTCCCTACAAGAAAAAAGAAGAGAAGACGTAGAAACTTTAGTTTCGGACCTCTATAAAATCCTTGGTTGTTGTACATTGCTTTAAACTGCATTATTTACATTTGTCTACAATACAACTTCACTTTGCACAACTGCATCTTATTTTGTCAACTGATTAAGTACAAACTTTAATCACAACGAGTTAATGCCCTTATTTATTTTGCACTATATAAATCTTTAAAAATTGTTTATTCAACCTCCCCAAACTCTATTAGAATCATCGGGATCAATAAGTGGTATCAGAGTGGTTGATTTTAAGGATCAATCATGTGTGTTGATCAACTGAATCAGATCTATCTATTTGTACTAACATCTTAAGCTATGGGAAATCATAAGTTATCATTATTTTCAGTTGAGAACTACGACAGCTGGAGTAGGAGAATGAAAGCTCATCTCTGTTCAGTCAAGAGAATATGTGTGAAGTAATTGAAGAAGGACCAATTACAATCATGATAGCAAACGATGCACAAATCATCGACATCAACCAACCACCACAAATTCCCAAGCCAACTCATTTGTACTCAAGTGAAGAAAATAAGCTAAAAAATCTAGAGTTTGTAGCTCAAGCCGTACTATTCCAGACTTTAGAAGAAGATCGAATGAAGGACACTAAGAACTGCAAAACAACCAAAGAGATTTGGGAACTGTTGGCAGACTTATGTCAAGAGTCCAAAGTCATCAAAGGCAACAAGCATCAACTTAAAGTAGACAAATATGAGTCTTTCAAAATGATACCCGACGAATCAATTTCAAATCTAGAAATCAGATTTCTGGGTATAATTAGTGAAATGACCAATCGGGGGAGGATCTATCCGAATTCTGAAATGAATTCAAAGATCTTGGATAACCTCACAGAAGAATGGGATATGAAGGTCGTAGCTACAAAGGAGTCAAGAAATCTAAACAAAACCTCACCTCGAGAATTGTTTGGACCTCTCAAAGTTCACGGATACAGCCTCAATAGAAAGAATGAATCATCAACCTCCGCAACTCAAAATGTTATCTTCTATGGTGAAAGAAATAAATTCCGTGACAATTGAGTAAGAAACAATTATCGGCCTCGTAGTTCACCAGTTAAAGAAAATATGAGCGAATCGTTAACTGACCGCAGAAGAGAAGTAACAGAAAAGAAGAAAAACCTAACTGAAGATATCAACGAACAAATCCAGTCAGTTATAAGACTCCCCGAGAAACTAAAAAGAGCCAGAGACAAGCAGTTAGTTGATCACCAACTCGAGAAATGTCCTAAAGTTGACAAAAATCATCAGTCAGCTAAGAGGATAACTGAAACATTTAGAACCAACAATCGAGTCGTGGGTGAGTGTTTTCACTGTCATAAACAAGGACACTACAAGTACGAATGCCCCGACATTCCAGAAGACAAAAGAGCAAGGGTAAGGATAAGCTTTTTCATAAGAAAAACAATTATGGCAAACTCAGAGAACGTCACTCTCAACTATTCAGACTACCTTTCCAGAATTGATTATAATGGATACAACTCAGACAATGAAGCTTTTTTCTGTCTCATGGCATACAATGATGACGAGGTTAGTACAGCTGACTCACAAATCTCATTTTATCACATAAATTAGTCAACTGTTTCAAATATGGAACTAGATGAAAAAAATACTCTATTTAGAAAATCGGTTGGCATCCATATCTATATGTTGTATATTAAACTAAAAGATGAAAATGATCAACTGAGAAATTAGGTAAGGAAACTCATTGTTGATCATGAAATAATGCAAATTTTTGAATCACGACAAGAAGAGTTGATCCAGTTAAGGTCAAGAGTCATCATTCTTGAAAAAGAAAATTAAGTTCTCAAAAAGAAAAATCTCAAAAAAAAAGAAAGAACCGCATTTAGTTTCAAAAATAGATCTTAAATTCTAGATGATATCTTAAATCATCAAAGAATTTCCGGTGGGAACACTAGACTTGGCTACAACAAGTTTTCAACTCAAGAAAAAGGAAAAAAGTTGAAACCAAAACTGAGAAAGGAGTGTTAAAATGTTTTATCAAAACATTTCTTTCTACAAATCAGTTACACAATGTTGAACCCTCAAATTGCTCATCAAAACCTCTTTCAAAACTGATGAGTAGATAAAATGATTTCTTTAAAAACCACCAAACATCGAAAACCAAATTTGAATCATACTTGACCACTATTTTATTAGCAGTAAAAACAACCGCAAGTGTATGGTGTAATTGTAATACGTAGTGAGCAAGAGTATCGTATCCACAGGGATTGTAATGCAAATAAAAATGTGAAACTAAAACATAGACACCTTATTAATATCTAGAAACTCAAATAATAAAATAGGGAACATGTAAATAAATACTTTAAAAGAAAGAACACAATTAACTTAAATAAAATAATTAATGAAAATAATGGATTCTAAAGGAAAGTTCATACAATGGCTTTTAGGATAGACGAATTGATTACTTAACCTTATTTAATTTATCAATTGTGGAAAATCACTTAACTGTTATCAGATTGTTCTCATGAACATATATCATAACTTAGAAATAATGAACATGTACTTTACTGCGGTCGGTTCTTCATACACATCATTACTCACAATCAAGTACCTTAGACTTAAATTCCTATGCAACGCTTGTTCACTTGGTAGGTCCTTCCAAGCATCACATAAAATGATTAATTCCTATTTTATCTAAATTGTATCTCCATCATTATGTTCACCTCGGTACGTCTTGTGTTCTCTATTGTATAATCTTTTGTACACCTCTTTTCTAATGAGTAGAGAGGGTATTTATAGTGTTAGAGGGAACCCTGGGGTTAAAACAAGCCCAAAGGTGTGAAAAGATTAAAAAAATATCGTGTAAGATCTATTTGGGCCGACTGGGGACGTGTTGGGTCGACCCACCGATCGACCCAGAGGGCTTGTTTTACACAGGGTCGACCCAAGTGGTGGGTCAAGTGACCGGGTCGATCCGGCGCGCGTAGGCTTCACTAAAACGGTCCATTCTCACTTGTTTCTTGTCCGATTGAGCCGATTCAATTTGCACAATGTTCCTAACTCGATTATCCATATTCATACACTCTTCAATCACCCATTTGGATTATGTTGAATTATTTTCATCAATTCTAGTGGGCTTTGCTCTTTAAATGCAATCCAAGAGCCCAATTGATCCCTCTTTTAGCTCTCCAAGCACATACTTGATCATTTTACACCAAATAATCATCAAATTCACCACTATTACTGCAAAAATCATAAATACATCAAAAACCCCAATTGATAACATAATAAGCACAAAAGCTATGAAAATCACACAACTTATCAACTTAAACATTATCAATTTATATCCAAAAATTGTGTAAAATACACAGCTATCAATACTCTCAAGCCACAAGAAGGAATGATTCTAAAAGACAGTACTCCAAACCAAAACATCATGTTTCCCATATCAGAACTCATCAAAACGATTATAAGATGAATCAAAGAAATGATTTCTTACTTAAAAATTAGTATGATGAGTATCTAAACTCCAGAACTGATCATAGAATAAATCCCAAAGGGTTTAGTTCATGTAATTGGAAACACACATAGTACTGGCCTTATAAAAAAAACTACAAAACCTTGTCTCCAAACTTAAAGAAACTTAGTTGAGTATCTCTACCCCATTCATAACCAAAAAAGATACCATTCAACTGAATCCATAAGAAAATTTCCAAAAACCATCGGTCGATCAAAATTAGTTGGGTTACTGAAAACTGAGAAACCCAAAACATGGAAGATCTAGATTCCAAAAGAGTTACTTAACCACCAAGGACCCGTCAATAAACGGCTACCTAAAATCTAACTATTGTTTTGTAGGAATGAAGCACCATATCCAAAAGAAGATCAAAAGACATTTGGTACTTGGATAGTGGATGCTCCAAACACATGATAGGTGAAAAAGAAGATCTTAAAGGATATAAAGAAATCAAAGATCCATTAGTTATATTCGGATACAACTCCAGAAGCTGAACAGTTGGCGAATGCTTCATGGTAAAGAAAAGGTAGTTGCCAATGGAGTCTCACATATAGAAGGATTGAAACACAAGATTTTAAGCATCAATCAACTGTGCGATAATGGATACTCAGTCACCTTTAACACAAATACATGTGATATAAAAAAAAAGTCAAGTGCAACAATACTTTTAACAGGAACAAGAAAATGAAACATGTATGTGGTTGATTGGAATTCTAGATTTCCAGAAACACATGTTTCCTCGCAAAAGGAACAATTGAGCCAAGCTGGATCTGACATCGTCCACTGAATTATCTTAACTTCAGAAACATAAACTATTTTATCAAAAATGATCTAGTGGAAGGTCGTCCCAAGGAAATCTAGAAGAAAAATGGAAGATGTGGCTCATGTCAAAAAAGAAAGCAAATCAATTTGTCATTAAAAATAAGGATCATCCACTGAGCACAACTGATTGTCATCAACTGCTTCATATGGACTTGTTTGGTCTAATTAAGCCACAAAGCATAAAACAAAAAAAATTCACACTTATAGTAGTTGACAACTACTCAAGATACATATGGGTTGAATTCCTAAGAAGCAAAAGTAAGACATATGTCAAACTGCATGTACTAGTAAGATGATTACAAACTGAGAAAAGCTTCTAAGTAATGAAAATTCGATCTGATAATGGAACTGAATTTCTTAATAAAGAAATATCTAAGTTCTGCATTGAGTTGGGAATAACTCACAAACACTCAGAAGCTAGGACTCCTCAACAAAATGGAGTTGCTGAAATGAGAAATAGAACACTTAAAAAAGTAGCAAGAGCCATGATTGTCGATGCCAACATTGCAGAAAACTATCAGCCTGAAGTAGTTAACACGGCATGCCACACACAAAACAGAAGTGCTATTGTCAGTCACCATGATAAAACACCTTATGAAATCTATAAGGGTCGTAAGTCTTCTATCTCCCACTTCAAAATATTTAGTTGCAAATGTTATATTCACAACAATGGAAAATCTCGATTAAAAACCTTTAATGCTAAAGTTAATGAAGGAATCTTCTTGGGATATAACTCATTCATGCATCATCTTTTAGAGTCTTTAACACAAGAACCCTTATTGTGGAAATAACATGTCATATGGTATTTGATGAATCTGTTGATAAGTACAGGGAAAATGACTTAAAAACAGTAATTAACACAGACTTCAGTGAAACTGAGAACTCATAGGAATATGTTGAACATGTAGCTCCAGAGTGGTTCAATCAATCAGTTGAGAAATCTAGAGCAGTTGATTCCAGCAACTGAAGAAATAACAGGTAACTTGGTCGATGAAGACATAAATCCTGCTGAGATCAATAATCACATCATATAAACAGAGAAAAAAACCTCAATCATAAAGACCTTGAAGAAACACCTCAAACTGAAGAAGACAACAATAAAGCAACTACTGATCCTACACCCAATCCAGTTGACAGTTCTCCAGAAGTCAACACTCTACCATGGCTACGAAACCACCCAATTGAAAAGATTGTAGGAGATCTACAAAGTCATGTTCAAACAAGAGGGTCAATTGAACACACTCTCTTCACTTGCTTCATCTTAAAATAGAAACCAAAAGATATAAATGAAGCACTAGAAGATTCATATTGGATCATTACAATGCAAAAAAAGCTAAATCAATTCACCAGAAAATGGTGTATGGTTTCTAGTTGACGGGCTAAGAACTCAAAAAGTAATTGACACTTAATGGGTCTTTCACAACAAGATGGATGAACAAGGCATAATCACAAGGAATAAAACAAGACTGGTCGCCAAATGATATTTCCAAAGTGAAAGAATAGATTTTGATGAAACATTTACCCCAGTTGCAAGGTTAGAGGTAATCAGACTCTTCCTTGCATACGCTCAACTTCACAGTATATCAAATGGAAGTCAAAAGCGCATTTCTTTAAGAAATGATAAAAGAAGACGTATATGTAGAGCAACCTCTAGGATTCGAGATAGACAATCAAGTCTACAAGCTAAAGAAAGCTCTCTATAGGTTGAAACAAGCCCCAAAAGCGTGGTACGAGACATTACCAACATTTTTTCTTAAGAATGGATTTCAGAAAGATATGATCAATCGTACTGTTTTTCGAGTGGAACGATCAAATAAAATCTTAATGGTGTAAATTTATGTTGATGATATCATCTTTGGCTCAAAGAGCAAAGATCTATGCACCCGATTTGCTCAGTTGATGCAAAACGAATTCGAGATGAGCATGATGAGAGAAATGACATACTTTCTAGGTCTACAAGTAAAACAACTCAACAATAGAATCTCCATCAATCAAGCAAAATATACAAAGGATCTTTTCAACAAATTTGGCTCGAAAATAGGAAAAACTCTTAAAATTCCTATGAATACGTCAATCCAATTGACACTTGATGAAAAAAGAGAAATAGTTAGCCAGACATATTACCAAAGAATAATTAGCTCTCTAGTATATCTAACTACAAGTTGGCTAGACATCTCCTATTTTATTGTCTTTTGTGCAAGATTCCAATCTAACCCAAAGAAGAGTCATTTTGAAGCAGCCAAATGATTTTTCAAATATCTCAAGGAAACCATAAATTTTGTATTATGGTACCCACATGATGATAGTCTAAGCTTAATTGGATACTCTGACTCAGATTTTGGAGGATGCAAAATCGACAGAAAAAGCACCAGCGGAGCATATCAGTTTCTGGATAGAAAATTGATCTCATGGTTCAGCAAAAAGAAACATTCAGTTTCCACTTTGACAACTAGAGCAGAATATGTGGCAGCTGGCAGTTGTTATGCACAAATACCTCTGAATGAAGCAGCAATTAAGAGATTACAAAATGCAAGCTGAAAAAGTACTAATATTTTATGATAATAACAATACAATCACCATATCACAAAATCCCGTACTACACTTACGAACCAAACACATCAATATACACCATTACTTCATCAGAGATCATATCAAGAATAAGGACATCTCTATTCAATATATCAACACTGATTGCCAGATTAGAGATATCTTCACAGAACCTCTTCCGTAATCAAGATTTGTAGATCTATGTATACAACTTGAGTTGCTGGAATTGACATCAAATGAAGATGAAGAAGTTAAAACAAAAAAAAAACTTAACTAAATTAAATTGATGAATGAAAGAAAACAGAATCAGTCAAGAGTTATCAGAAAGAAGCAACTGGATCCGAATAAGCAACTAAAACAGTTGAAAGTTATATGAAAGAAATTACCGAATCGGTTGGTTAACCCGTTGATAAATGATAAGATCAACTGAGCTATTTTGTAAAGTAGTCATCAGTTGCAAATATCAGTCAAAAGTTGAAATTCAAATATGCAATTGAAATGGGTGAAAATAAAATCTCACAATTAAGCGAGAGCAATTAAAAAGGAAAAAAGGAAGATGTATTCAAAATATTACCATTGAGATTAAATTCTTACCATCCGCTTTAATATCCATCCAACAGCTAGTAACTCTTCAAAGGGACACACCTAATGAAACTGAAAAGACGGACTTGCTAAAAGCGTTAGATCTAGGGTTTCACTAACAAATCACAACCCTTTACCCACTATTTAAAGCCTGATTGAGAATCATTCCACTCTACCATACCTGCTGACTGAGAAAACATTATCTTGAAAGTAGAAAACTCTCCAAATCTCAGTACCTTTCTTCATCACAAAATCAATATCTTCAAGTCAGCAATGGCCGACGCACGAGAAATTTAACCAATCAACTTCACAAAAAGTGGTGAATCCCCACACAACTACACAAGACAACTTTCACGTGACAAACTCTTTGATCCAATCATGTGCAAACAAATCCATGTAGAATCCAACCTATTCTCATGAATAATTACACAGCTGACAAAAACTTATCTTCGAAACTATCTGAAAGTGACCCCAATAACCATGTACCCAGAAACTGTGGTAGAATTCTACATCAACTCAAGAGTTGAAGGAAACACACTCCATACAGTCATCTGAGAACAAGATCTGAAAGTCACCCCAGAATCACCGTGAAACATTTTCAAACTTCCAACTAAGGGAATCTAGTTGAAGGATTTGGAAACCCATCATATGGCCAAGTATTTATCCTGGAAAAGTGACCATTGTGAAATCCCGTTCAAACTCAACAACAATGTCTCCTGGTTCCAAAGGGAATACAGAATAATGATGTCTATTAGTAATAAGATGTTGATAGGAGACACGAGAAGCTTAAGTGAAATATCACATGAAAAATATCAAGTGTGCATAGTAATTATGGATGGCATTCTATTCAACTGGGCACATTTCTTCTTTGAGCAACTGACCAAGTATGTCAAGAAAGCCAACAATACATAAGATGTTGGAAAATTCTCACAGAAGATGTGTTTTCCAATCATAATAAGCAGAATTCTAGAAAATTAATTACAAATTGAGGAAAAAGAGAATACAAGTCCAATCGAGGCGCTTGATTTCATTTATCGAGAAAACTTCTTAGCAGAAATTGTTCCAAGGAAAGCCCCATCTAGGATCTCAATCCGAGAAGGCAAACAACCAACTGATGCTCATCTAAATCCACAAACATCCAAGAAGAGGAATGTTTGTTTCTGGTTTGTTCTACGCAAACTACTTCGATCCGGACCCGCAAGAGGACGGGGTCGATTGTAGGGCAGAGAGCTAACTTGGGTCGTATCTCTCGAGGAAAGCTTAGAGGAGACTATCTTTTTATGCTACTAATGCAAACATGTACAAGAATTTAAAATACAACCTAAACATTCTAATCATGGTTGAGAGGTTTTTACTAACTAGGGACATTAAACAGGTAAAGGTGACTAATCAACACAAATAATAACAAAATCAAAGACGATGGAAAAAGATTATGAGAAGAGCATTAGGGTATAGATTCTCTCATTGGTTTCTCTCCTAGCTTGCTTCAAGTTGGTTTTATTAATCTTAGACATACAATAGACCTCTTCAAGTGGTTTAACTTCAATTACTGTCACCGTCTATCCATTAAACCCCCACCGGCTATATTATACGAACAAGATTAATAATTAGGCTTACGTAACCTTGTTCTCCTAATGTTGAAGGAACCTAAGTCGGGCTATAGAGTCTCTTCTCGGTCTCATCTAAAGTCTAGCAATGCTAAGTGGTGATCAAGCACTCAACATAAACAAGCACAATTCCAACAATAAGAACACAACTATCACAAGCATGGATCGAAACCAAATCGATTATCTACCCTCTAATGAAAGGAATTAGCCCTTCATGCTCAAAACAACACAAATATCATACAAGTTTGTTATCTCATAAATCAAATGTTAATAACATAGAACTTATACAATATTTGTTATCTTAAGAGTTTTGGGACAATACCCCCACAAATGAGCTAAGCTAGAAAAGGAAAATACCAAAATAGAGATCCTTTAGCAAGCTTAGCTTTCGCGGATGGCTTAGAGTCGGACCCTTCTTCTCGTGTCTTCTTTCTCAAGCTTGAACTCCCTCTTGCCTTTTTTCCTTACTCTTTTCTCCCTCTCTGGAACGTGATGGTGGATGGTGAAAAAATGGAAGAATGGAATGGTGAAGTGTTTAAGATAGAATGGAGAGAGAGGTTTCTAAAGTGAGATGTGTGTGAATGGATGATGGAGAGTCATTGGTGATTATCATGGAATGGAGAGATATGAAAAGATATGGTATGGGAGTTGGGAGACAAGTAATTAAGAGGTGTAGTAATAAGACGAATTAAATCCCAAACTCCTCCTACTTTTCTAGGCTCCAAAAGTCTTAGCCTTTTAATTATCCAGCTGGCCATGTGGTGGAGAAATATGGAGGATTCAAGTCTCGTTCAAAACTGGAACTGATGGAAGGGAGGAAACTGATTGAGGGGGAAAGCTGGACTGACCGCCCGCACACCGGTGGCATGCCCCGCGCTTGTGGGAGCAGCTCACCGTGGGCACTGCCCCAAGACCATGGGGGTCCGCGCACCAACGGGGTAGATCAGTTCAGTTTTAGCTTTTCTTTTCAGTCGAGATTTTCACCTCCAGTTTCGACTTTTCAGCTGAGCTCTTTCAGTTACGGCTCCAGTTTGCTTTTTCAGCTGGAGCTTAATTCATCATTTGTGCTTCGGCTCAGTTCTCCACTTCATCAGTTGCGGCTCCACTTCTTCAGTTTGGCCCCAAAATTGATCAGTTGGGGCACCAGTTTGGCTCGGCCATCAGTTGGTCCCTCAACTTGTCTCCTAAACTGGAGCTCTTCCTTGGAGCTCACCTCTTTGCCACTTTTATGCCCTAAAATCCTGCTTTTTTAGAAAAAAGCTCATGTTTTGCACAAACCCAGCATATTCTTGCAATAGAGCAAAAGTGAAGATAAAAACATAAAATCCACATAAAAACACAGAAAATACGCATTCAAAAGATACGAAGTTCCTATAATAAAATAGGACAAATAAACACCAAACAAGGAAACTAACTGCCAAGGACAAGGGCAAATGTTACCTGAACAAGTCGACTCTGACTCTGATGATCAAATCCCTCTGTCAACCTTGATGATAGAACTAATCAGAGCTAAGCAAATACGCTAACTGAGTTCAAGCAACACATGCAGTCTTATAAGGTCAGTTGTCCCCTCACTGTCTATTATTCTTTTTAAATCTGTGGGTCTACCAAAGTAGGTGAAACCCAAGAAGAAACCAACTGTCTCAAAGCAGTCCCCAAAGAATAAATCAACTGCCCCTCTATCACCTCCGAAAATCCCTTCGAATCAAAAAGCTTTTGATCTGGCGCCATGCAACAACCGAGAGGACATGATTCCTCTAAGAGGGTTGCCTCATAGAGACTCAGAAGTAGATTACTTCTGATTTTGCTATCCACCCATGGCAAGCATTAATGAAAATGCATAAGCCTTCTCCAAATCCAATGCGTGCAGAGCATGGGGCATTAGAACAAGAAATAACACATATTGACAAACTCTTCATCTCTATGCTTTCTGGATTTGAAGGCCTCTACCAAGCACTCATCAAATATTACTACCAGAATCTTTGGAGACACACTCTTCATTCAGAAGAATTCTTCCTGCTCACTACCTTCCATACCATGAGCTTCTAGAGAAGAAAAGAGAAATGGTGTTAGGATTAGATGTGTTGTTCAAATCCATACCACATACCCATAGATGATATGATCAAAGACATCAATATAAGAAAAGAGCATCCTCACCCCGAAAGAGGGCATATCCAACAAGTTGCCAAATAAGTTGTTGAACTAAGAATAATAAGGCCACCTCTAGTCAGAGAAAGACAACAACAACAACAACAACAACAACAACACCAGCAACAACAACAACAACAACGATAGACAACTGAAACACATCAGTTGCCCCCTGAAGAATGCTTTCCCAGGATGACCAGAGAAGAGACAATCTAATCTGTAAGTCGACAATTGGAGTTTGAGGAATCGTCTCTTCAAATAGAAGTCGACATAGAAGTGCTCACTGAGTCACCATCACCTCAGGTTAACAAACCAATTACTTTCAGAATTAGAACAAGATCAATCCACAGTCAGAGAACAAGTAGTAACTGAATCACAACCTTCCTCTCTTGTTCCCCAACTTCAATCAACCACCCAACTGGAAGCTGACCAGTTGCGTTCCTTAAAGCTAAGCTTAGCTGAACAAAAAACAAGCTTGATGGAAAATGAACTAGATCTGGCGAAACAAGTTGATCTGAGAAATAAAGGAGATATAGAAGAACAGTTTCACACTCTTCCATACGAATAAGTTAAGGAGACGGAAGAAGAAGAATAAGAAGAAGAAGAATAAGAAGAAGATGCAGGCTTACACATATTAGAAACATCTTCTTCCTCAGGGCCTGTGCAATTTATAAGTTTTATAAGATTCCATAAAGAACTTCTCTACAGTCTGCACAAACAATGGAACAAACTTGAAGAGACTCTTCAACAAAACTCTCTCCAGATGGCCAAGCTCCATAAATAAGAAGATGGTGACAATGGGGATTCTGAAGACAAAGAAGAGGAGACAACTGAACCAGTCACCAAGAAATACAAGACTTAAAACACAGGAAAATCAGCCAACAGTTAGTGGCACACGTATCCAGACAACTGAATCTCTTTTATCTTTCCTTGTGTTTGTGTGCCATGTTTGAAAATGTGTACTCAGTTGATATAATTACTTAATCAAAATGGATGAAGTCAATTCAATCATTTAATTAATTGCACTTTCCAACAATTTAATTATGTCTCAGTTGACAAGTCATCAGAATTTTAAATTATTATCATTGCAAGTATGAGACACGTGGTATCAATCAATACTCATTCGACGGACAAGATCAGAGTTGCTCAAATCTAGGGCTGGTCCATTCTCACTCTTGATCTTCATACTTTAAATAAAGTCATTTTATCTCTTCAATTCCACTTCTCTATATTAATCAAATGTACACTCTCTCTACAAATCACATTCTCAAATATCAATCCCCTCAAGCGCAAAACTTCCAAAGTGGCAAACAACTTCGACTTTCTAAGCCTCTTCAAAACCCAAATGATGATAGATAAATTCCTTGACATAAAGAAATTCTCATCTATTCTCGAGTTATTAACCAGTCAACAATTTCTAGTAAAACCACACCAAACTGGTGTTCTGCATTATCTGAAAACCCCTCCAAGGTTCTTAAGATAAGAATTAGTAGCAGAATCCCTCTTGCACTCACACATGTCGATAGATGGAAAAATCATCAAATCTACGGTGCAAAGGCGAGACAATTGATCTACCTGAAGATCTCATTGGGAAAATCTTTCGACTACCCATAATTGGATCTACCATGCTGGATATATAAGAATCTCGAGAACAATACTAAGAAGAATGGAAGTTACTTCACCGCAACAAACCATTTAGTCTCACTACTGCAAAATAAGATCTGAAACCAGAATATGGTATTCTTTTGGATTTCACAAACAAAATGTTGTATGGAGCGATTGGTAGCCTGGGTCAATTAACCCAAGATCACTATAAAGTAATGATCCACCTTGCGAAAGGAAGAAGAGAAAATTGGGCATCATTTACCTTCAATCAACTGAAGCGTCAAATTGAGAAAGCGAGATGATCTCTCAAATTTGGAAAATTTGAGTAAAAAATTAGACTTGTTCTAAGAAGGAGAAAAATTCTTGAAGACTACCTTCACCTACCAGATGATGAAGCACTTTCAGTCCTCATTTAAATTGGATTTCAAAAAGAGACGGTATTCATCTTCGATCTCTCAAAAAGAAGAAGCAGTCGATCACACATGCAACAACCGACCCACAAAAATCAAGACATATGTCTTCATCATCATCTGATCAGCACACTCAATCCGCATCACCATACACCCACTAAATAATGGACTTCAATGTATGCAAAGATCCAGATGAGTTAATTCCGTTTAAATGAATACTACATCCAGACTTCGGGATTGATTACTTCAAATTAACATGCCCCATTTTTCAACTCATAGAAGAATATGTGCACACCTTCTATAGTGCCGAGTACGCCGTCAAAAAGTGATAACCAAATACCTATTGATGCACTTTCTGTTCGTAGCCAAAGTCTATGGACAACTGTTCAAACAGCTTCATCGATATTTCTACTAGTACAATTAGCATCATATCACTTCCATCCATTCACACTTTCTTCTCACTTCTTTTCACGACATAAGATACTGGCAACGTGAAGAAACTTGGAGCATCAAATGGATTGGTTCTTCAAATCCGTACCCCCATTCATTTCTCAAGTCCAACAAATTATAAGCTAAAGAATGGCTCACAAAATACCCGACAGTGATCAACTGATAAAGTTCCAAGCTCTTGCAACCTTGAACTGATAAGTCGACTATACTCCAAATCAAGTCAACAATCGATCAAATTAGTCTCCCGTGGAATCTCACTGCCGATAACTAAATTTTGATGACATCTCACTTCAGTCATCCAAACTGTCATCAGTTACTATCACTGCAAACCCCAACTCAAGAGCTTCTCTCCTAGTAAGCAAATCAGAAACTAAAGGTTTACCAATTAGTTAATTCCTTTCTCTCATGATTCTCATAGAATATGCTATAAATGTGAATTACCCACTTCAGCATGAAGAGAAAAGAGACACACCTGCTTCTACATATCCACTAATTTCCATGACTTATCATACACCCTTAGTTGCCTCAACACCTAATCTGAGCCAGTTAAATCCCACAAAGACTCAGTTGATCAGATCAAGTCTTAAAACACCAGCTACCACGAGACAGCTTACTCGATCTCATGAAAATTTACTCTATCAACTGAAAGACAAATGTCAACTGCTCTCTCAAAAATTGTCAACTTAACCAGTTGCACTGAAAACACTTCAACTGAATTCCGTGACGAATAAAAAATAATACCAACTCCTTCCAGATGTTCTAGGATCCAGTGCTAAAAGGAAAATAATGAAAAGTTCAAAAGGAAGCTCACAAAAGACAATGCTTTGAACATTCGAGAAGAGAAAACTTAACTAAATTTTAGCCAACTAGACACGTGTCAAACACTACGTTCTCCTAAAATTCACCACGTGTCATTCCTACTCTTGAACACTTTCCAAGAAAATCACTTTCAACTAAATCCATCCAATTGCCACTCAATCTAGTCATCACTCAATTCAGTTGCTCTGTATCACAACTGGATCAAGGATAAGTATCTTTTACACCTACTTTCATTAATTGCAAGTTCATTTAAAGTAAATCTTATCATTGTCTTATTTTAAATCTCAAAGCTACATCCAACGGTGATTAAGAAGAGACGATTCATATTCCCACATCTCAACTCTTCACATCACACAATCAATTAAAAGGATACAAGTGGCACATTGCTCATAATGATTCAAAGTACATTAACACAAGCAACATACTCAGGCAACAAAATCTAAAGATCGATAATTTAAAGCAATTGTGAGAGGATCTTAATCAAAGATCCACAACCGTTAGATTACAATCATTCGAGAAAAATGGAGGGCTTAGATTAACACATTTAATATCAGCTAACTAGTCGTTTCTCACTGTCAATGACTAAAGTCAACTGCACTTGAGTGTTATTCTTGATATGCCATATACGTTGCTATTTAAAAAAAAGAACTCACTCAACTAAATTCACTTAAAACACTTTCACTCACTTGCTCTTGTTCATCTACCTTCTTAAATCACTTTTATACGTTCTGATTAACTCTCATTCTCTAGAAAGACATGGTTGCCCTACAATTCAGAGATCTCGACCTCACAGATGTCTACAACAAAATCAAGAGAGATAGATTTCTAGACTTTAATCTTTTGCTTCAATGCATTCCAGGTGCCACCGAACTTCAGTTAATCCGATCCATCGAAGCAATTAGTTTCTGACCATTTTTCGAAGAACGGCCTAGCAAGCATTGGTCTTCGGTAGTTGCTGAATTCTACTTCAACACGCAACCATGGAAATGAAATCTACTCCACCATTGACACTCATGGGATACTCATCAACGCCAAAATACTTGCCGCCGTCTTTCAGCTGCCGACCACCGGAGCAGACGTTGATTACTTTGATGCTCCCTCCCGGAATGAATGTTGGGATTATGGGTAGGACGGTAAAATATACCTTATTTTTCACCATACATTTACCTTACCTTATTTGTATAGTATGGAAAAAATTCATACCGTTATCTTACCTTAACATTCGGTACACCTTAATTTTGGTATGAAACAAATGGCATACATTTACCTTATCTTTATTTCGGTATACCTTACCGACATCGGTATACCGTACCATATCATCTTACAGTATATCTCATATATTTACTAAAAATATGAAACACTTCTAATAATTCACACACACACACACATATATATAATATAATATCACAAATATTAACTAACTTAAATGTAATGATATTATAGTTGCTAAATATTATATTATTGTTTGTGTTCTTAATTCCTATTTTATTTATGAGATTACAAACTATAATTATATTATAAATCTAAAATTGTAAGAAACATTAATAATATTATTCATCACAAGTTTTTATATTGTATTTATAAATTGTATAAAATATTATAAACTTACTAAATATTACAAATTT
This sequence comes from Perilla frutescens, assembly GCA_026008535.1. Lineage (NCBI taxonomy): Eukaryota > Viridiplantae > Streptophyta > Magnoliopsida > Lamiales > Lamiaceae > Perilla > Perilla frutescens. The sequence continues at coordinate 63,122,171 of BRKX01000003.1, read as the reverse complement.
TAAATCGTTTACTTAGAAATTATAAGAATTATTCACTAAGCATTAAATAAGAATATATTTATTATTAATTTGTATTAAATATAACATATGATAATATGTATTAGATATTGTAAATTTACTAAATAATGTAATAAATAATAAATTAGATAAGAAATCATAAATATATATATATATAATTACATATATATGCATGTATAATATTTATATTAAGTATTACATATTTACATAACAATCATCTATTATTCTCTCTCACACATATATGTTAATTTAAATGTACAATTAAATAAATTAATATAGCTATTATTATTATTATTATTATTATTATTATTTCTCATTTCTATTTATCTGATTATGATTAAATTATAATTGTAATTTGAATCTAAGGTTGAGGAAAAAAGTAATATTAATTATTTCATGTAATTTAAATTATTCATTGTTTAATTATAATTCATGTATAAATTAGATATGGTAAATTTTCTATGTCAACATATATACATTTAATTCGGTATATGCCGACATACCAGTATATACCGTTAGTTCAGCATATACCACATCAACTGTATACACCGGTATAACGGTATATACTGCGCAAACGGTATATCGATATATACCGCACCAACAGTATATATCGGTACAACAGTATATGCCGAACTAACAACATATACCGAAAAATTTTGGTATACCGTCAGTATCTAATGAAGCCAAGATAAGCAATGAAGAATCAAATCCAGAGCTGCAACTAAGAGGTCCGATTACGAGACTACGAGCAAAACAATTGCAAGGTTATTTTCAAGCATTTGTGCGCAAGAGGCTTGAAGATAAAGAATAAGTTAAATGCAGCCTCAATATTATTACCCTGTTAACAATTGAAGATGAAGATCAAAGCATGAAGAATAATGCATGATAAAAAAGAGTTGACGTGCATGGATAATGCATGATCGACGTGCATAGCGAGATAAAGATTGAAGTTTCGGCCCTTAATTTTAATTAAGGGATCGATTATTTTAGACTATAGTATTTTATTTAATTAGTTGTTTTAATTCAGATTTTAGTTTATTTATTTTCAGATTTATCTAGATAAGTAATTAGAGTTTTATTTAAGGGAACTTCTTTCCTTAATAGAATTCTAATTAAGGTAGTTTTCCTAGCCTAGTTTGGTTCGAATTCTAGCCCTATAAATAGGACTAATATGTGACACTTATTTCTTTAGACATTGATTGATATTTTGAATTTAATTCTCTTTGTCTCACAAACCATTTCGTTCGAATTCAACAATTCTTAAAGGTTAGCAACTTTAAGTCTTATTCAAGGGTATCGTTCTAGTTCTTCAAGTGCTAGGGTGGTCTCGCTACAAATCCGAGAAGCTACTTCAAGACATGCATTTCATAGTATCTAAACTACGGGGTTCATGCCGAATTGCAACTCAACTTCATCTATACATTCGTATCATCAACGCCGATCCATTCCTCAACAACATTTCCCATCATCGTTCATCATCAATCGTCCAAGTTCCAGCTGTATTCAACAAGTGTCCAACTTCATCCATTCAAGTTCTCATCTAAACAAGTCCTATAACTCGAGTTCTACGTCCATACTTTAAGTTTTACCTTCATCTCTATCATACCCTATCTACTCTAGCCTTTCTTCACCTACACATAACCGAATCCTTAAGCCAAATCCTTCGCTCTTAATCCAGCCCTATTTAAGATTTGGTATTATTTAATTACTTGTGTTGGTGATAGTCTAGATAATTCGTCTAGTTAATCGAGTCATATATTTCGAGTCTTCTACAATTCTTTGTATTCAAGTCTAGTTAATATGGATTGAATCCTTACAAGTTATCGTGTGTTACGTTTCTGAGGTTCCGCATGGTGTCGATCATCTATTGAGATCACATCAGTATCGGTATACATCGGTATTCCCCGATTTTTAAAATTCAATACTATTACCTTATTAAAAAATCTCGATACGGTATCATACCTTATAGAAAATACTGGTATACCTTAACGTTTGGTATTCTAATATTTTTTGGGATACAGTAAATACGGCATGACGGTATGATGATATTTTTCCCCAGCCCTAGTTGGGATCAATGGAAGAAGTCCCAATACATCTCTGGCGACTACACTACCACGGTCAGACAAAAACTAAAACATGAGTTCTCACAACTTCTGGATATTACCGTTCGCATCATGATGGTAAATGTTGAGTAAATAAATCTGACTCAACCCCACTGCCAGATCATGTATGCCAGGTATTATAGCAAGGACGTTAACTGGGCAGACTTTTTTTTAAGACAACTTCAATATCACGCCACTCGAAGTCAATTCACCCAAAATCCAACTCCTTTAACCAATCTATCGAATTTAGGTTACAACTGAGCCGTCTCTTTGATACACTTCTCTCAATCACTCACCTCAAGGGGGAGTACATATCAAGGAGAGACTTCTTCCCTAGCCCCTCTAGCATAAAAGCATCAACGGTCTCCTCCACAGTTTATGTTCACACTTCAAGCTCTTCAGCTAGCCGCACACTGGGCAAAATATCTATGACAACTTAGTGCTATACACCCATAGTTGCCATCTCATCCTCCGTCGCTCCAATGGATCAAATCTCTATATCCCAAGCGTCAACTCTTTTCTGATCTTGTTGAGGAACATGCCAACGGTCTCCTCAAACAGCAACTGTAGAGACACTTTGGGATTTTTGAAGAATTCGATCCAGCACTATTCGCTCAACTACGGCGCTATCTCCACAGGCACATTTGGAGATTCCAACTGAGTGAAAAAACTATGTTTTCATTTGGTCATGATAAGAGGTCACAACTACTGGATACATGAAGGATCATGGTGTCGAGAATGGCTCCCCAGTCCTTCATCCATGCCTCTAACCATGGATGAAATTCTCCACACATAAGCCTTCGTGTCAAATTAGATATTGCCTCAGTAGCCCCTACGGTCATCGAGAATGTTGCTTCATTCACATCAGTCCATATCCAGCTAGTCACGTCCGAAGCTTAACAACTCACTAACATCATTTTCCCGAATGATGACATTTTTGCCAATCTCTCAGATCTTGACCTCTCGACAATCTTCACCAACGATCTCTTTATGCCTCAACAAGAGATCTCAGCGTAACTCTCCAGCCCTACAGATCTCTTATGGCTTCCATTTCCTAGCTAAAATCTCAGGCCCTTCCCACTTACACAGATTCTCTAGTCACATCTTTCCTAATATCTTATGTCACTCCTGGTCTCCAGGCTTGTTCGCCTAATCTATTTCAAGACCATATGCAAAACATGACTCATTCAGTCATTCCCAGCATCTTAGGTCGACTGGGCAGCCTAGAAACCTTTTTGGATGATGCTAAAAAGGGGGAAGAAAGATGAGATGGAAAAGGAAAAAGACATCGAGAAAATCAAATTCAGGAGGGAACAAGGAGAATCAAGCAAAAGCAAAATAAGAAAATAAAAGAAATTTCTTATTTTTGTCTTTTGATCTTCAGTTGTAAGTTGTAACATACTTATTCAGTTGTAAAGAACTTACATCTCACAAAAAGTGACATCAATGTTACTTTCTAAAAATCAACTTTTCCATCAAAGAGTTTTGACATAAAAAATAGGGAAATTATTAGGAAAATATCATGAAAGTTTTGATGACATGTCGAAAACTCAAAAGTGAGAAAATATAGAGACAAACAACTGAAAGCTTAAAAGACAACTATCCAAAGTTCATGAGTTAACTGGATTGAGAATACCGTCTCACAAGAACAAGTTGACGGAAGTCATCAACTGAAATCATCAACTGTAAGAGTCAATCCAATTAGGACCAAACTCAGTTGATATGCTTGATAAATGACTAACTAAATAGTACCAACTGGAGCATGTCAAGAATGTATCAAATTGTAAGAAAGAATTAGTTAGCCTAGCCGCGCAACTAATTATTTCAAAACTGCATTTAATGTTGAAAGAAAATGAGGCTGCAACGGTCATCTTTCAAACCAACTAACTTAATGGCCATATTTTGGTACTCACCTCTTTGTAAATAAGAGAAACTGAATACCCCAAATATGTGGGAGTGTGAGAGAGCGTATGAAAATAAAAAGAGCAAATATACAAGCATAGCCTACATCAAACAGACGCACATCGAAAGCATTAGAACACCAAAAAGAAATAGTAGCTTATTTCTCCATGTCTGAAATCTCAAAGTTCAATACCTGCTTACTGTAAGAAGCACCATTCGTTGATACAAGTTCAATAATTCCTCTTAAAGATCAAAAGAGATCTAAATTCTTGTAAAAATTTCAATAGTACCTAACTCTCCGTCTAAGTGTGAGCCGCCGCTAAAGAAACTACCGCCGCAATAGACCTCTGCCGGAGATTATAAGTGTGAGAAGTTGACCCAACTGAGGTAATTATGCCGAGTAAGTCATTGTTATCAGGTTCACTCCAGTCTTTCTATATAATTTGTAAAATGTAACCTCAAGTTATATAATGAATTTCTCTTCAAGAAGAAGGAAGAGAGGACATAGAAACTTTAGTTTCGAACCTCTATAAAATCCCTGTGTGTTTTACATCGCTTTAAACTGCATTATTTACATTTGTCTACAACACTTCACTTTGCACAACTGCATCTCATTTTGTCAACTGATTAAGTATAAACTTTTATCACAACGAGTCAGGGCCCTTATTTATTCCGCACTGTACAAATCTTTGAAAAAGAATTTATTCAATCCCCTCCTCCCCTCCTAAACCCTATTAGACTTGTCCGAGACCAATATGTAATTCATTATAAATTCATATCATTTTGTCAATTTTTTTTTTTGAAATAGTACTCATTCATTTCACAAAAAATATCATTTTGAATAAAAAAATGGATGTTTGAATAAATTAAATGGGTCAAATGTGATAAAAAAAAATTGTTAATTTCTACCTCGATTATATAGAATGACACTCATTATAAAATAAAATTAAAGTGTTAGAATGACACTCTTTATTAAACGGTAGGAGTAAGTTTTTTTTTTTTTTTATGTTGAAGGTAACCCGTAGCCGCTACCGTAGTGCGCATTAGGTAAACCTCACCCATGTGTAATAGCCTGCAAACCTATACAGGGGAGGTAAACCATAAATAGAACAATAGCGTCTTAGACTTTTTAGATGGTAGATATATATTACCTCAAATAATGAAAAAAAAAGAACATTTGAGCTTGTACTAATATAGTAATATTTAAATCAAAACCCCTTTTTTTTCACTTTTGATTGCAAAAGTGCAATGAAATTAGTTTACAAATAAATAAATAATAATAATAATAATAATAATAATAATAATAATTATTATTATTATTATTATTATTATTATTATTATTATTATTATTATTGCAAATAAAAGTGCACTAGTAAATTATTCCAAATAAAAGTGCACCAGATTCAAAAAAAAAAAAAAAAAGCCATACAATGTTTAATATGTACTTATACTCATTATTAAACTGAACGAACAATTGAGAGGTGAGTGCAATTATAATTCACAATCACCTATTTTGCAGTAGGCACAATTAGTTTTCTTTATGCTTTGAACCATACATGTATATGAGAAAATGACACTCCATAAATTCCTAACTTTTGGAGGGGAAAAAAAATTATTTAACGTAAAACGAGTTGACACATTTTTTTAGTTGTGGGCTAGCCGGAAAGACAATTCTGTAGCGACCCGAAACTTTTTAAAAATTTGCTACATTTTATTTTCAATTTTTTTTTTTTTATATAATGCATGTTATATTATTTTTGATTACGTTCCTATAAGTCGCGCCTATATTATTATTATTATGTTATTTGGACATTCATATCTTTTATAATTATAACATTTTTTTTTTCTTTCTTAAGTGATCCATTTTCAAGCCCAAACATTTATTCTAGCCCAATATTTAAACTTTGAGCCTGAAAATATATAATATCTTAGCCTAAGATTTTGGCCCATATTGATTGTCTTCTTCCTAAGGGAGATAACAATTCTGCAGACATCATTCTTTGCTCAAAATTCTGAAACGGTTGTCCTTTGAAATCGTGGAGCCTCTCCACTTTCTGCCGTTAACATAGAATTTATTTCACAGATATAAATTTCTGCCTCTCCACTATCTCCATGATCGTATGAATAAATTTGAGAATTTAAAACTCAACCTCTTCATTTCCAAATTTTCTTGCTATAAAAAGAGGCCTAGATGCCTCATTCTAAACACCAACAACAAAAATCATTCTTCTAAGCATTTCTAAAGTGGTGTTCTTGCTTCTGAGGTATATATATATATATATATGTATATATATATTTGTATTATTACTTTTGCATTCCATTGAGAGATTCGAGGGAGGCGGGAGGTGATACAACCGACAGCGACGGCGGTGGCTGTTCCTCAGTGGTGTCGGCGGCGGTGCGGGGTGAGAGAGGGAGATAGATGGAGAATGGGAAGATGGGTTAGCCACAGTTGTTCTCTAGTTTGCTGAGGTTGTTGTCGGGAAAAAAAAGGAGAAGTGATATTTTTAACTATTTAAATTTTGTTGAAATCCTGGGCGTGAGAAGGCGTGAGAGAAGGTTGGGGGGAGAGATAAATGTTCTTTTATTTATGTTATTAGGTGGCCGACAGTTGGGAAATAAAAGGGATAATTGGTGTATCAAAGTGGGATTTCTTTTAAAATTGGGCTAATATCAATTATTATTTTAGTTGGGCTTGGGTTATTTTAGTTGGGCTAGGTTGGTAGTTCTAATGGGTTGAGAGTAAAATTAAGGGTTGGGCTTGACATGCATTATTTATTTATTTATATTTTATTGTTTATATTAATGGATACATTTTAATATTATTAGGCAGCGCGTGGACTTAATCAATCCGTACTATTTTCCAAGTCAAAATTCAAGTCAAGGTGGGGGATCCGATGTGACGCACATTTTGTATTTATCCTTATTATACTTTTATGCAGGTTCACAGTTGTTAACCTACGGGTTACAAATATTATTATTGGCTGACGAGCTGCATATGTCTCGAATGTAGCCTGGGGCTACCTATAGTTTAAATTGTTATAATTGTATAATTTGGATAAATGCGGTCACCACTGAGTCCATAGCACTCACCCCAAAGCTATTATTTATTTCAGGTTGACAATTTACTCGGGCGATATGCGTGGTGACGTGTGATGATGGATTTCAAAGGGATTTTATTATTTAGCTTCTGTTGTATTAAAGTTAAATATTTTATATTTTAATAAAAGTAATGTCCCTTCTTTAATATTTTTTTATTATTATATTTTACGAAAAATTGGGGCGTGACAATTCGGTGGCTCACTCGTTAGCTAAGTTAGCTTTATGTTTTTTCATACACTGGTGATGTTCCGGATATAATTTTATCGGATGTTCTGTTAGTTGAGCGATCTTTATTATAATTCAAATGCTCTTTCACTCCAAAAAAAAAGTAAGAACAGTGTATCTTATACTCAAAGCGTCTTCATTTTACACCAGTGTCTTTACCGTTTGAATATGCATGAGAGACAGTGGTGGAGCCACATTTAAACAAGGGGGTACACTTGTACCCCCAATTTTTTTTTAGTATATATACATAATATGTATATATATATGTATAATTATTTATTTTGTTATTGGAGAATATTAACTAAAGTCATAAAGATGAAAAAAATAAAATAGTGGTTGAGTACTTTAGTTGACATACGGTGAATAATGTTATCGAAAAAAAAAGATGGTGAATCATATCCTTGATAATATTAACAATATCCAATCAACTATTTATTCATGACTCTCCATCTCGCTCCTCTTTAAATCTCATACATGTATAAAAATATAGGAACAAGACATGTACAATTATTCAGTCTTCAAAATACAACTCGTAATAATTTCAAAAATACATCAAAATTTTAAATTGAGAAGTGCACAAACAACACTCTCAATTGGTTGATGTTATTTTTTTCTTTTATTCTTGATTTTTCTATGTATATTATTAATTAGATTTCTTATTTATGTTTAGTGTTGCTTAATTACACATTTATTTATTTTTTGCCTAATTAAAATTTCAATTAAACTAGGGGTTTATTTTTGAATTAAAAATTTGAGTTTATGTACATGTGGTTTGAATTTTACAAGCATGAAAGAGATTTGATTTTGAATTGAGATTTGGACTTAGAAATTTAAAATTAAGTATAATAATTTGAATTAGAGATTTTAAACTTTGAAAAATATTTATTTATACATTTTTGTATATTGTACCCCCAATTTTAAAATTCTGGATCCGCCACTAACGAGAGAATAAAAGAGTTGCCACATAATGTGGTCAGAAATCACAAATAGCTTAACGCAATCAATACCTAACACACATGATGAATTGATAATATATGATATGAAATATTGAAGTAGACTGGTCAAACAAACCATAACCACCTAATATGGTAGCCCCCAACTCAAGTTGGCATAAATTTGCTCACAAGTTTCGCATGACTTGTGAGAAAAGAAAACACACACGTACAAACTAATAGAGCCATAAACGAGTCAAGTTGAGTCAAGACATATATTTGTTCAATCTTGTTTGAAATGATATTGAGATTTTAAAATTAAGTTTGAATTTGTTTGATTACCTATCGAGTCGAGTTCAAAGGAGCTTTAATCGAATCGAACACAAGTTTTCGAGCTCTAACAGTATGATATTTTATACATTGTTGCTCTATTTTACTCATCAAACTCGATTTGAGCTGAGCTTTAAATGTTATGTAACAAAAAAGTATGTTCAAATTTATTTGATATACTTATCAAATCGAGCTCAGATAAATTTTTAATAAACAAATATGAATTGAATATTGAGTTATTTAGTTTGATTTTCAACCCTACACGTATGAAAAAATTAAAGTTTATCTAAATTTTGTAAGGGTTGGGAAAAGTGGACTCGTGATTAATGATGGGCCATAAGCATTAACCAAAACTTAAGAAGTACGTACCTACTTGATTTATGGGCTCACGGCCCATTAATTTCACTTGTACTTTCAAAAATAGTAAACCTAATTCTTTCCAAAATATAAATATATATATATATATATATATATAGTAAATCTAATAAAATATTTTATTTTTGAAAATTGTTAATCCAGGACCTAAAAGATTGACAATTTGTCAATCTAGAACTCAAGAGATGAAAACTATCAATCATGGAGCTAAAAAATGAACATTATCAATTTAGGACCTCAAAAATCACGTTTTTCGATTTATTTTAAATTTAATACAGTAATTTCTTTATTGTATTTAATAAATAATTAATAAATAAATTTTCATTTAAAAATAATATAAAATTAATTAAAAATAAAAAGAAATCAAAATTCATAAGTTTTGATGTCCTAGATTGACAATTTTGATCTTTTAGGTTCTGAATTGAAGTTTTCATCTTTCAGATCCTGAATTGACAAATTACCCATCTTTCAGGTCCTGAATTTATAATCCTCTAATATTTTACCATGCTCTAACTTTGATTCGAATCTGATTGATTTTTCAATTTGCTAGATTTCATCTAATAGATTTAGTATGTTTGGCTAAGATGTCTTTAATTGATAAGATATTAATATGATGCAGGTTTTAAATATATCTACGAATATAGATGTTTAATCCATCGATTGGTCCGCTGATTAATGTTATCAACAAATTCACAATCATCTAAAATGCCTAATTCGTATTGTTGAAGGGTAATTTGGTCAAATAAACTAATATAGTTTATTTTTATTTCTGTGATTACAAATCCTACCTTAGAAAAAAAAAAATCCAACCTTAGAGCGGATGAGATCTTCTATTCCAAATTTAGTGTTCCAATCCATGTTCCACAATAAAATTTATAAACTTTTCTTCCATTTTTTTCAAATATTTTAATTTATTATGTTTTAGTTTAATTTTATGATTATTTTTAGGGTTCATTGATAAACTCGGGGTTTGCATGCATTTCGGGTGTGTTTCTACTTACAATTGGAATTGAATGCATGTGTTTATGACTGTTTGGAATGAATTTGTGTTGTGTTGGTACAGTCACGGGTTTATCGAGTTTTGACAGGAAAACCGCCTAGTTTAGACATGTTTAGAGGTATACAAGGTCACCGGTTGAAAGGGGCACTTGAGTCGAGACCGGAAAGGCGAAAACGGGCCGAAAACGCATAGAAGTGGTGTATTGAAGATTGCACGGACCGTGCCGAGTGCAGCACGGCCCGTGCAATGAGGCAACAAAGGCCATGACCCGCGGTACCGATGGCACAGTCCGTGCGCCTTGCGGCACGGACCGTGCTCCATGCCGTAACTCCCCGAGCATGTTTTGTCATTTGGCACGGACCGTGCCGCGTGTTCCGGAAAATTAAAGTTTTTCCATGTTTGGACTCTGTATTCCCCAGCTATATAAGGCTCTATTTTGGATGATTTTTGGACGAATTTTTACCCTATTGAAGAGCAGAGAAAGCAAAGAAAAATGTCGAAGAACACAGTGAGCAACTGAATTCGAGATTCAACACGGCATGAGTTGTCTTTGATTTTAGTTTGATTTTAACTATGTTAGCTTTGATTGTTCTATTATTTTCTTTGGATTGTAATATGAGCATGAGAGGCTAAATATTTAGTGATTCTAGGGTTTACTACAATTATGGATATTTGAGATTCGATTTATAATATTGTTCTGTTTCTTTATCTACTTATGTTTCCTCGATTTAATTGTCTTGTGAATTTGTTTGGCCATCAAATGCACATGTGTAGTTAATTATTTATCAATCGAGAGAGGTTAATTAATTAACGGATTAGGAATACATAACACACTCTTGCTAGATCGAGAGATTGGTAGGTTCGTGTGAGAAGAATAAATCTTGAGAACTGTTAGGAGTTAAATGACAAATTGAGATCAAGAGATAAAATTTGGCATTTAATCTACGTCTAGAACTTACTCAAGAGAGAGGGGCTAGATATATCCGTGATTCTTCTGCAGATTTAGGAATTAAAAATTGGTTCAGTGTGTTAATTGAATTCGAGAATTTCATATGCGTGCATTCCCTGGAATCCATTTATTCTTTCGACAATTTATTTGCAGTCTTGTTCTTCTATTTCTTTATTTTAATTAATTTTGTTTAATTGTTCGACACATAAAACTTCGTTTGGTCATCTAGATAAAGTAAGATAATTTACATTAGGTACTCAATTAGGTTGCATAGCTAGTCTCCGTGGATACGATATCTGTTCTCACCAATATTTTACTGTAATTTACCTCGTACACTTGCGAGTCATGTTTTGAGTGAAATAAAAGAACGAACATTCATCCCACCCAATTAGGGTTTATAATTATTTTTTAATATTTAATTTTCAAAGAAATGATTATTATGGTTGATTATTTTAAAAATATGATTTATAATTTTTAAAATTTTAATCTTTTATTGATAAATGTGATTGGGTTGATTATGTTATAATTAATTTTTATTTTTATAATTTATATTATTAAATTTGTAAATTCGATCGTGGAATACGTGTTAGAACACCAAATTTAGAATAGAGAATCTCATCTCACCTTGGAGGCGTGACACGTAATCAAACATAAGGTCGTAAATGGACGACGAGTCATTCCGCCATTTTCATGGGGACAACATATTAGGTTATTAATTATAAAATCGTATCATTTTCTCATGACACAGCAAACAATGTAGTTTCATACTTTCAGTGTTTTACGATGCATAAATCACTTAATCCATTTTTTTTTTCATAATGAAGAGAAATTCATGATTTGTTGTTTGAATAAATTTAAATTTATGTGGAGTTGACTTGAGGCAGAAGGTGTAGGGTATATCCAACCTCATAAATTAAGGGTCATCAAACTTGTATTTTTATGGTAAAAATGTAAAAGGTTATATATATGCATAAAAAATTTCCGTGGAGACTTTTAACTAAACTACTAACCATACTCATATTTTGAGTATGGATCCACCATTAAATCACACCTAAAAAATCAAACGTGACATGTTTATATTTAGTGATGTTGGTGAAATTTGATATCTAGACTTTCGGTTTCAAACTATTGTCATTCCACCACAAAATCATCCCGAGAGAATCTAGTTTCACCTTTTGAAACATTAATGAAAGTCTAAGGGTAACTAATGAGATTCGAGCTGAAGCTCATTTAAAAGTTCCAAGTACAACCTTTAACATTTCATCTCTCAAGTTAGTATGGTTTAAAGTTTACATTCAAGTACACGCAATTAATTCAACAAATTTACTCTAAGATACTATTGCTTGCATTGGTTTAAATACCAACTAATATACATTGTAATTCTAGGGTGCATACTAGGTAACTCTTGATTACGTGCAATAACGTGCAAATCACACATAAAAAAAAAAACTTTACTTAGAAAATCATGTCATGCACAAGAGAATTAAATCACACTTGGAAAATCATGCGTGATAAACTCGACCTAAACTTATTAGTGTTATTTAAATTTTAGGCATTAAATCATAAAGAGTTGGTGTTCGATGCACAAGACTGATGGGTCTGACCCATCAGACAAGCCGACCCATCAGGCCCAAACAAAGATAACAGTCAACAAGGGCGTGTGCAAGTCACGTGTGCCCACGCACGGTGCGTGGCGTTCATGAGCCTGACCTTTTTTTTAATTAGTTTCTTCCTAAAATGGAATTAGTTAACTCTAAAATTAAAGTGAATTAATTTAAGTTCTTTTGAAATATATTTATACCATAAAATTGAATTAATGAACCCTAAAATTAAAGTGAATTAATTTATTTTTTTAAAATTTGGTGACTCGCGCAATGCTCTCGCCCAACACTAACTTGTGAGCTTGTGCATTGCGCTCGAAACAAATATAAACCCTTATTGGAAATAAGAAATCTTAATTTTGAAATAAATATATACACTAAAATGAATTAGTGAACCCTAAAATTAAAGTGATTTTTTTTAAAATTCAGCAACTCGAGCAATGCACTCGCCGGACACTAACGAGAGGACTCTGAACAATTAAGTTTTTTAGAAACAAATCGAAACCTTAATTAGGAAACAATAAACCTAATTGGAAACAAGAAATCCTAATTTTGAAATAAATATGTACTTTAAAATGGAATTAGTGAATGCTAAAATTAGCGATTCATGCAATTGACTTGTCCGATGCTAACATGTGGGCTTGTGTATTGCGCATTTGCGTTGGACAATTAATTTTTTTCTGAAACAAATATAAACCATAATTAGGAAAAATAAACTCTAATTGGAAATAAGAAATTCTAAATTTGAAATAAATACTCTAAAATGAAATTAGTAAAATCTAAAATTAAAGTGAATTAATTTAAATTTTAATTGAGAATAATAAACCCAAAATAATTTACATGTATTAAATAATAATTGAGATATAGTTATAAACTCATATAATTAAAGTAGCAAAGTGATACTTTTAAGGATAGGATTGATACTTTTTAATGGAACGAGTGATAATTTTTCTAGCATAATTTTTTTCTGGATCGAGACGGAAGAGTCGACCCGACCCAACCCAACCCGCGCGTGACCCACCCATCTGATAGTTGTATAGACCTAATTTAGACATCAAAATCTGATGGGAGACTTTGCCATTCATAAACTATCTCAATCCACCGTTATGTCTACTCTAGGGGTGGGTATATATAGGTTGTATTTCTTATAACCAAATGTGTTGTGTATCTTAGCTTATTTACTAGTGTTAATTAAAGACACATGTAAAATTGTGATGACACCGAATACAAAGGGCAATGTTTAGCTAACCTCAAATTCTTCTTTCAGATTATTATCCTTATATTATTTCGTGGCATTTATAACGTCACTTCCAAAATAAACAATTTAAAACCAATGTCCACGATTAACTTACTCTCACGTTCTATCTAGCAATCTAAAAAAACTGACTTTCACCGATTTTTATGAATGAAACAAGTCGATGAAGCTTTTTATAGGGAGATACATCCACCAATGCATATTATTTCAAGCACTAAATAAAAACTTTGGATCTGATGGTGCTGCCAATGGAGATTCCAGGCAAAGAAATTAATTTTGTGGCACCAATATCGACCAAGAGGCCGCTGAAGAGAGTGTTAACCAGGTAGAGTACTACTGTGTATTATTGAATGGTTCTGTTTTAATTTTTTTCTTTTCTTTTCTTTTTATATAATTTAAATAACTAAACAAACGACGATTTTTCCATGGATGCAGCGAAAGTAAATCAACTGAGTTGATCCCTCTATCACTTTTCAAGTATTACATTGAGAGGTAATTTAATTATTGAGAATTTGTTCGTGTATTGTTCGTTAGGTTTTGCATTTCCTTTAGCGAAATTTGCGCTTGATAAATGTTGCGTGGAATTCACTCAAACCTATATGTTTTAGTGTCATTTCAAGGAGTGGTTCTAGAGAGAATCAATCCTCGTGTGAGAACTGGATATCAATCCACACTTTTCAATTTTAAGATTGGTTGGTCTAGATTTAGTTAAAAAGACGGTAGCACAGCTGCAAATAAAAGGAACATAATAAAAATGCGGTGGCATTTTCGTAATTTTATCAATATTAATGGCAAAAAAAAAGATTTTCTGGGCACGTGCTAACATAGATAGAATCATATGCTAATAAAGACACTGACAATGCTAATATAAGCATTTATAATGATAAAATTAACATTAATGATGCTAACGTTATGAGACTATTGTCATATGCATTACAAAAAAAATATCTAACATTCAAAAAAATAATTTACGTTCTTTCATGATGAATTAACAATTTTGTTTTGTTTTGTTAACATTGAGAAACTTCCAGGAACATGTAAAACCTAGCCCATGAATAATTATATTGGCACTGTGTAATTTAACTGTACATTTTGTATTATTAGCATTATTATTCACCAATTTTAGCATTATCACAACTTATTTTAGCACTATCATAACTAATGTTAGAATTAATAGAAAAACATGTCACGAACATTATAAATCAACCATTAACAATGTTGTTAGAATTTTGTTTTATTGACATTATCGTTTAGTAGTGTTAGCTAATTCATTGTTCATTTTAGCATTATCATAAATAATGTTAGCATAAGCAGAAAAATTTATCATAAACATTATAAATCAACCATAAACAACGTTGTTAGAATTTTATTGTATTAACATTATCATTGATCTTATTAGGAACAACAATCAAAAGAAGTCCTAATAAAGTTTTGATGAAATGTCAAAACACTCAAGAAAAACTGAAGGCCTAGACAATCCAACTGAAGGCTAAGTCAACCAAATTGAAGGCTTAGACAATTGAACTGATAGCCAAGTTAACCAAACCGCTGGTCAAGTCAAACCAACTGATGGCCAAACTGAAAGTCAAGTCAATCGAACAGAAGTTCAAGACAACCCAACTGATGGCCAAACTGAAAGACAAATCAGCCGGACTGATATCCAAGTCAACCCAACCGATGGCCAAAATCAGTTGAACTAAAAAGCCGTTCAAGCAATAAAGAGAACAATGACTCTCAGAAGCTAAACTGAGGCATTAACTAAACTAAAACAGCTAGGCCCGAATCCAAGGCCACTGACTGCACAATCGACGAAGTTAATGCACCCTAAAGAGTCAACTGTAGAGTAACAACTACAACAACCATGTTAACGACGATCTGCACCAATGAACTTCTGATCGCTCAAGAGACCTGCCACAACCAACGGTTATAATACACTCCTCTATAAAAAATGAGTGAGATAGGATTTGAAAATGACTTTTGCCTAAAATCTTTGCCAAGAATATTAAAGAGCTCTCCCTCTATTCATCATCTACTCATTTGCAAAAGATCAAAAGCTCTGCTAAAAGTGATATATGCAGACGCAAAAGTCAACCTGAGAAGAAAAGAAATCGAAAAGCAACAAGCATACTCAGTCTGCTGTTCAAACCCAGCTGAAGATCTTCTCAGTAAAAGATCTGAAAAGTATCAACAACTGCTGAGTTCAAGGAGCAAAACAAGTTGATAAACCTAGTTTAAGACCAACCATCTTGAAGATCGAAAGAGATCTGAAATCTTGAAAAGATGACAATAGCACATAACTCTCCAACTAAGTGTGAGCCGCCGCTAAAGTATCTGCCGCCACAATAGCTAACTGTTGGAGACTGCAAATGTGAGTCGTCGACCTAGCTGAGGTAACACTGTAAAGAAACTCATTGTTACCAGGTTCAACTAGTTTCTATTCATTGTATAATTTGTAAAGTGAACTTAGATTATATAGTGGATTTATCCCTTCTGTGGAAGGAAGAGAGGACGTAGAAGTTTTAAGGCTTCGAACCTCTATAAAATTGACTGTGTGTTGTATTGCTTTCATTTTATTAAAGTGCTTATCTCTTGAAATTACATACAAGATCACACAACTTGCATCAAACTGAAAATAGACAAGCTGCTTAAGTCAAACAAGTCAAAGGGCCCTTGAAGTTTTTCCGCATATGTTTACAAGTTTTGAATTCAGTTTATTCACCCCCCTCTAAACTGAACACGACTCATCCAGGACCAATAGATCTTGTTAACATTAGAAAAATATGATACACATAAGGTGAAAGTAATGACATAGATGAAACTATGGCTAGTATTGACATAGGTAAACTTTAGCAGTCGAATTTTTAAATGGTAAAATTATCATAGCATATCATTTATATACTTCTAAAATAGACCATCAAAAGTATTCACTTTTAACAAAAAATATGGATTTGACATATATGTATCACTCACTCTCAAGTGTTTAGGTTAATCATGAAAGTACTCAGAACTGACTTAACTGACGAATTAACCATAAGCTTGCCCACTATCTTATCTCGCCTTTACATGTAATGAGTGTAGATTTAAGATCTTAAAGGACTTTCAATTCGGTTGTAATGTAAGCTATTGGACAAGGTAGGGAATATATGGCTAAGTGACTAAATCGGACTTATTGAGTTATTCACTCTCATCAATCCTCACTAACACTCAACCCAACTATCAATCAAGTAAAACTAAACTTTGTCTAGCTTTCTTCCTCCTTTTTCAAAACCATAAATCAAACAACACCACCAAATTTATGTGAGTTTTACTCATTTTTTTCGTTTTATTTTTCTTTTCTCTTTTTTTTCTACATGGCCACATAGATTTTCTAGCTTTGCAAAGCTTTTAATTTTTTTTTCTTTTATGTCCCCTAAGTGCCATGCAAAATATTACCTCCCATAGCCCCTTTTTTCACGACCACACTTCATCATTTTATTCTCCCATTTTTCCACCAACAATAAATGAACCATCCTACAATTTTTCTACCCACTCAACAAGTCCGAGTGAAAAAGAAAACATTATAACACAAGGTTAAATTGAATTGGCTACCAAATAAGAGGCTAAAAAGCTCAACGGGGCTAACTAGGATATTTTTGTGAAGTATTCGGTCACAATAAACAAGGAAAACAGGGCTGTCAAAGATAGCCTAAAATCATCTCTAAAATCTACACACATTCTGTTAAACTTGAGCAGACCATGGGCAAGTTCTAGACATTCAAGCAGTTAAACAGCTAATCACACACAAATAAGAGGTAAACAAGCTCAAAATTCTCATAGGACAATCATGATTCAAGACAATCAAGCAATTCATCGCAATTGCACCTATCATGCTCACAACTTGCTAATTTATTAAAAACCATTTAAACATGCTCATCATCAGCAACCATCTCATACCATGCACTCATAGTAAGAGAGAGAGAGAGAATCCAACACCAGACAAGTTGCAAACCAACCACAAAAGCAATAAACTTGCACTAAAGACTGAAAACTAAACTAATGCAAATGAACTAACTACATGCAAAAAAATTCAAGGTATAATGCACTTCCACATCCCCCAAACTTATTCTAATGCAAGAATAAGTTTGAAAAAAAAAGTAATACCTTGAAACACAAACCACAAAAACATAATAAAATAAATAAAATAAAATAAAAAATGAAATTAAAATTATCAAAATATTGGGTTGCCTCCAAACAAGCGCTTGGTTTATTGTCTCAAGCTCGACATTTTCTTTCAAGTTAGCTATGGAGATTTGTAAGAAATGCACCACCGCATTAATCCTCTCTTCTTCAACTCTTTAGCGGATATTGAGATAGCTATCCCCCAATACTCTCCATGCTTTTTCTTAGGTTTTATCTTCTTATCTTCTTGAACTTTGATCGGCCTCTTCAACTCAATGAGTGCGGGAAGTTCATCAAATTCTTCAGGGAAGTCCACCACTTCAACCATCTTTACTTCCCCAATCCTTTTCTTTATTAGTCAAGATCTCCTTCATGAACTTGGCATATTTTGGCATTTTCTCCAGCACCTCAACAAAAGGTATATTTATAGATAATTTCTTGAAAATATCAAGAAATCGAGCAATTTGAGCTTTCTTATCTTGCTTCTTCAGTCTTTGGGGAAACGGTAGTGGAGGGACATAGGCAGGAGGAAACACATACTTAGGCTCAAGAGCCTCTTCAACAACAGTTGCAGTCTCTTTTTCACCATCTTCAGTTATACCACTATACACATGGATTGTATTGTATTGCTCATTCGGGTTTGCCTCAGTGTTGTTAGGAAACTGTCTTTTTTGATGTTGACTTCCCACTATCTTGGCTATTTGACCAACCCGTATCTCTAGGGATTTCATCGGTGCTCCAATGTTGGTCAAAAATTTGTTGAAGAAAATAGCCAAATTGTCCACCTTGGCCGCTTCTATATCCATCCTCTGCTTAGTCACCTGCATGAAAGAACCAAGTATGTTTTCTAAATCCAGCTTTTTCCCTTCATTTATAACCCCATTGGTTGTAGAGAAATCGGGAGGCGGCTGTTGGAAATTATTGGGGTTGGCATAATTTAGCCTATCCTGATTCCAGTACTGATTTCCACCTCGATTATGTCCATAGCTATTATGGTAGCCTTGTCCCTGCATAAAATTTACATCTTCAAATTCATCTTGGACTGCTGCTACTTTCCCCGGTGCATTCTCCAGTGGGGCCAAGTTATTCTTCGTTAGCAAAGTAATCGCCTTAGCTATGGTTGATATCAGAGTTGTCAACCCTTTCAAATAGTTAGAAGAAGATGAGATCTCTGCTACTCTTCTAAATGAATTCCTCTGAGAAGGCCACTGAGCACTGTTTGCAGCCATTCTCTGCAACAACTCCATGGCCTCATCTGCAGACAACTCCAACAGTGCTCCTCCTGCAGCTGCATCTATCCGGTCTCTCATGTGCTCTATCAAACCATTGTAAAAATAACAAACCTGCTGGTGATGAGACCGGGATTAGCACTGAAGAATTCAGCCCAGAGTTATATGTTGGAGAGCAAAGGGACGTGCACTATATAATTAAATCAGCTTGATTTAATTATTTATCCATTAGTATAGTTGGTTTTATTTAATTTAATTAGAAGCTCAACTATCACAACTTGTCTACATGTTATTAGGCCAGAGAATTTTTTTTATTTTATTTTTTAAGTATAGTTCGAAAATACCAAGCCCAAATACTTGTGATTTTCTTGCCCTAGACTAGTATTTAAGTTATTATTGACATTATTTGTGATTCAGACTTGAATGAATGAAAAGAGCTTTTACGCTATTCTCTTGTCTCACACAACAATTCGATTTTTCGGTAGAGTTTGATTATTGGATAATTCAAACTTGAAATATTTTATCTCATTCGTGAATCCAGTAGTGTATGGGTTAGGCAGCCACAAAGATTACTTCATAGGCGCGTTTCGGATTCTCGTCGATCCGGGGTTCGTTTCGGGTAAGATTCATCTCTATTTTCATTTTCCATTGATCCATCTTCGTTCCAGCCACCACCACACCTCCATACGCATTCCATATCCATCCTAGTATCACTATATTCGTCCATATAGCATCCCAAGTCCAGAATCCATCCATACAAGCCATAGATCCATTTATAAGCCCTAAATAGTCCGAAATTTAACCTCCATTCCAAACTGAAAACTACTCGTGCATTTTTCCTGATTTTTGGATATGTTATTCATCACTTTAGATTGTACCTTGTGTTAAAATTTGAGCTTAATCCTACGTCATTTTCTAGGTCAATTGATCGAGTCAATTTCTAGGGTTCTTAGGCTTAAATTTGGGGTTTTTGCTATTTAATTCTGGTTCGAATTTTATTGGGTGTTTAGGTCAGTTTATTAGGTCATGTTTAAGTGTTATTACAGTAGGTTAATTAGGTTGAATCATTGTTATAAGTTGACGTTGTTTCGATCTTTGCTTCCGCATTCTGATTGGTCGTATCAGCTGGTCTGCTCCAAATCCATGTTGTGGGCACTTTCTAATAAGGTCTCTGAACCTCTCCCAAGCTTTATACAACGCTTCTTAATCAAACTGCCGAAATTGGGTGATCTTGTTCTTCATCCTCAGAGTCTTGCTTGGTGGACAATATTTGGATAGGAATTTCTTACATAGCTCCTCCCAAGTTCTAGTTGTGTCTGCCTCTAGCGAATGATACCACAACTTCGCTTTATCTCGCAGTGAGATTGAGAATAAGTGAAGGCGAATAGCATCAGCTCCTACTCCATTTATCTTTATAGTCCCACAGACTTCGAGAAACTACGCTAGATGCGCATGTGGGTCTTCTAATGCTCTACCACCAAATTGGTTCTGTTGAACCATTAAAATCAGAGCTAGCTTGAGCTCAAAGTTGTTGGCATCCTCAGCCCTCCATATTGACCAGTGGCTACAGGCTCCAAAGCTTGTCGAATTGGTGGTGGGATAGCAGGTGGTTCTCGATGTTGTTGTTGTTGCAGCAATGTCTTTAGCGCCTCCATCTCTCAGCGCATAGCAGCCATCTCCTCTTCCCTAGTGACTGCCATCTTCTCAGCTCTGTTTTTATCTGCGTTCCTGTGTCAGGCATATGCTTTGATCTCAGGATCAAAGGAGACTAAGTTGGTGGTGCCCTTAGACCTCAAGTTCATAAACTGCCTGCAAAACACCAGAACAAACAAAACACAACAGAAAAGAAAAGAAAAGAAAAAAAACTGATAAAATATGAATACAATCTAAATTAAAGCTGAACAATCAAATCAAATATCAGTTAAAATTACGCTAGTCCCTGGCAATGGTGCCAAAAACTTGTTCGCTCTTTAATTTCACTCAAAAATGACTTGCAAATGTACGAGGTAAATTGTAGCAAAATAATGGTGAGAACAGATATTGTATCCACAGATACTAGCTATGTAATTCAACTAAGTACTCAATTTAACTATTCTACTTTATCTAGATGACCGGATTAAAAGGTTGGATTTTTAAACTAAATAAAACTAAGAAATAAATAATAAATAATAGGAACACAAGAATCAAACGGGAACTTCAGGGAGAAAAATAGATTCTAGGATCTACATGCCTATGGATTTTATGAGTTCAATTAACATATTAAACTAAATTTAATTCCTAAATTTGCAGGAGAATCACTAAATTATCTAGCCCCTCTCTCTCGAGTAAGTTCTAGACGTAGATTAGATTTTAATTATCATCTCTCGATCTCAAATTATCATCTATCTCCTAACGGTTCTCAAGATTTATTCTCCTCACGATAACCTACCAATCTCTCGATCTAGCAAGCTCGTGTTATGCATTCATAATCCATCAACTAATTAACCTCTCTCGAGTGATAATCAATTAACTATGCATGTGCATTTGATGGCCAAACAAATTCTTAAGACAAATAATTCAAGGAAGCATAAGCAAATAAAGGAAATGAACAATAGTATTAATTGAAATCACAAAAATCTATAGGTGTGTTCAAACCCTAGAATCTCTAAGTGTTTAGCCTCTCATCATCAAATTACAATCCAAATAAAATAAATGGATGATTAAAGCTAACATGATAAATATAAACTAGAAATTGTAAATGCAACTTATGCTGAGTTGAATCTTCAATCTTAGTTGCTCTTTGTCGTTCTCCGTCGTCTCTTGCTTTTCTCTGCTCTACTATAGGGTAAAAGTTAGTGCAATTTTCGTCCAAGAAGAGCCCTTGTATAGTAGAGGAAGTTTAAGCCCAATAATGGAAGAAAATCCGGTCCAGGAAGGTGTACAAGAGTTTTTGGGTATTTAAAATGGAGATATTAATTAATATACGGAACTAGACATTCCCCCAACTTTTATTTTTTTAATCATTTTATATTTTTATTTCGTTTTTTAGCAAAAAATAGCCAACATAATTAGTCATATAATAATCCTCGTTTTTAGCAAGAGAGAACCAATGAAATTAATTATGAAATGCATCTGAAATTTATAATCCAATGAATGAAAAACAAAGAATAAAAAGGCAGGGGTGGAATACTAGTATTAATTAAAAATGTGAAAGCACTCTAACATATAATTTTTTTATGGTGTGCATATCGTCTTTAGTTATGGGTTGCTACTTGTTTAGACTTTCCTATTATTAATTTATAATATATTTAAATAATATATACTGTACTATACTCTATATATAGCTCATCGACTATATATATCACTATATCAGGTGACGTTTATTGCCTCATTTTCGCCTATTTGTCTCGTGTAGCACTTGACATGCCAAAATGGACTCATTTTGAAGGCGTTAGTAAAGCCGTTAACATTAAACCAAACACTACTAATTCGTTTCTATTTAAGTTAAATACATGAATGAAAAGGCATGACGTTCCTAACAGGTCAAAATGAGTAGATGGGGGATGGGCAAATTAAAATTAAAATAAAATAAAATTACAAAGAGGCTCTGACTAGATGGACAGATTCTGTTTTTAAAATTCACACAACAATTTGAATCACTGATATATTTTCATAAGAGTGATAACAATGTTCTGCATCTGCGTGAGATCGAGTTTCGAATTATGTAATAAATGCATATTCGTTGTGCAAATCACGTGAAACTAAAATAACCAGAAATATGCACGAAAATAAAAGAGATTAGCTACCAACCTACCATATTAATGACAATTACCGCAAACTATAATGTTTCTAATAGTTTAAGAAAACTTTTTTAAAGAAATTAGTTCGTATATATAAGAATGTAGAAATATTTGATTCGTAAAGAGCAAGTAATTACGAATTGATGTGGCAGCTTAAGATCCTGAATTCCTGATTCAAATCAACTAATCATAATCAAGGTCCGTTTGGTCATGTTATAATTTCATGCTTTTATTATATCTTTTTTTTAAGTAAAAACTAAAAACACACACAAATTAAATAAAGTTATATATATATACAGTAAATATTATGCGAATCTAAGAAATCATGTACGGGTATTATGTGGTACTTTCTGCATAGAACCACCCATTATATGATTTGGAATTAAATCCTACAGATAAAATAAACTTTATTTTTTTAATGGAAGGATAAAATAAATATTTTTGTTATTCTACAGACTACAATAACAACATATTCAAAAAGTGAAAACGAACTTGGCCCTAAATGATTTTATTTTTTTAATTTATCCACCGTTCACGCTCCATTCTTCATATTATAAAAAACATAAATAATTAGATACAATATTTAAATACAATCCGAAATGAAGATACTCACGACCTTAAATTGATAAACAAAATTCAAACTCCGAGCCACTCAATTATTTAGACTCATGATAATTATACGTTTCACATTATTTAGAAGTGTATGCTTGATATTTTGACACAAACACATAATGTAATTAAGATATAAAAAATGAAACCATAGTTTTAACAAAATGGAAAATAAGGTCGGAAGTGGTTAATTGGTGAAGCGACCCGCTTGAATTTATAATACTTTATAAGTAAGTTTATCCTGTATGCAAGCATATGATTTGGTAACGATTGTAGATATTTGAAAAAGAAAAATACAAATTAAAGTAGTGGAAGTGGAAGAGATGTGGAGTCAATAGGGGATTAATTCAGAAATGAGTCGTTACCATTTCCAAACCCCATCACATTCAAACCATTTCTTAATTGCACTAAATTTACTTACGAATTTCACGCATTTGCAGTTCAACAATCTCTCTTCATAACTCCACCAAAACAAACACATCCCAATACAGATTTTCTGCACTATAAAACGGCAGAGATTCCTCAGCAAAATCAACGAAAATTTTAATTACCCGCAAAAATATTGCCTATAAGTCATCCCTTCACCCAGAGAAGCCATCAAGATTTTACACATTTTATTTGGTAAGTGCTTTTATTGTGTGACAGTAACAAAAAAAAAGCATTAAATTTTCAAGAAACAGAGACCCTCTTTATTCCCACCACCGATTTCTAATTTATTTCTGGTCTTTAAAAGCTTCGAAAAAAAGGCTACATAAACGTTGAAAGTGATATGGGAAGAGGGCACTGAGAGTTTTGTACAGATTCAACCAATTGTAGAGATTTTTAATGCTTTACATGAAAAAGGAACTGTACAGATATTAATGTTAGTTTTAGAAGATCTACAAATGGTGGCCGTGTACTAGTAGAATCATATATTTTCTCATATATGTTGAGCACGTTGCTCCAAGAAGTGAGAGAGAGAGAGAGAGAGAGAGAGAGAGAGAGAGAGAGAGAGAGAGAGAGAGAGAGAGAGAGGGTTAGGCTTGTTTAAGAATATACTAGGAGTGATTCTATAGGTTTTGTGTGTTACTGGTTGGAGGAAGTGGGAAATATTAAGTGGCTGTTTGAATTTGAAAAGGTATGTTTATCTGTTTTGAGTGACTTTTAAGGAACATTTGAGTAGTGTGTGTGTGTGTGTGTGTATTTTTATATTTCACACTTTTTCATTGAATTTTGTGGGGAATTTTGAGCTTAGTCAGTTTCTTGAATTTGTAGTTGTGAGAGAAATGATTGCAATTCCTGTGAGATACATGAACATGAGCTTCTCATTGGTTGGAGTTTGAAGCATCACTTGATTTATTTTACTTCTTCTTCAATTCTTTTAAGTTTGTCTTTCTGGATATGATTATTGCCCTCTTTTTATGCAAAAACTTTCTTACACTGATTTTTGTCTCTAATTTCTTGTTTGTTTTGCTGGTAAAAAGTTTAAATCTCTCTCTCTCCCTCTCTTTAAAAAAAAAGAAATTAATTTAAATTTTATCATTATTATTGCCATTTTTAAATTCATTTCTTGCTGCGATGCCTTTTTGTCTTGTAATACAGTTCCTCACGAGGCTGTGTCAGGAGTGAGAAATTTTATTCAAAAATTAAATCAGAAAAGCAAAACCGAAAAACCAAGAAATTCATATAAAAAAAAAAAAAATTATCACTGCACTATTTTAAGGTTTTGATGCCATTTGTAAAACTATTTCCCCCACACCTCTGCATTATGCTCTGCCTCATAAGTCCTCCTCTGCTTATAAGTCACTACATGTGAAGATTCTAAGTGTCCCTCCCTCCTATTTCTCTCTCTATCTCGCTCTGAAAAAGCTACAATCTTTACATATATTCTGCCATCTTTGTACAATTACATTGTTACAGATTGCATTCTTATTCTCTTTCTAAAGTCTTGAATCAAACAGACTGAAAAAAGAAAATGGGGAAAGCTACAAGGTGGTTGAAGGGGCTGCTTGGAATGAAGAAAGACAAAGAAAACGTGGACACCAATTCAAATTCTAGTGAGAGGAGAAAGAAGAAAAGGTGGAGCTTTGCAAAGTCGGGTAAAGATGCAGGGGTATTGAATCAGATTCCGGACAATATTCCGGCGCCCGACTCTGCTTGGTTGAGATCCTACATCGCTGACACAGAAAAGGATCAAAACAAGCATGCTATTGCAGTGGCTGCTGCCACCGCCGCTGCCGCAGATGCCGCTGTCGCCGCCGCTCAGGCAGCTGTTGCGGTGGTCAAGCTGACCAGCCAGGGTAAAGGATGTATGTTCACCGGCGGCAGCGGCTGCGGCAGCCGCAGAGAGAAATGGTCTGCTATAAAGATTCAAACTGTGTTTAGAGGTTTTTTGGTAAGTCACATTCAATTTTTTCACTATATATTTTTACATGTATTTATGGATTCATTATGTTTTTTCTTGATTTTTCGAAATGCTGTTGGATTTAATATCAAATTTGAATGCTTGGAAGAATATAATATAATATACTATTATGGTTTGTTTTTCTGTTTTCTTGAAATATAAGCAAATGAATATAACATTGTAATTAAACAGAATGTAATTATTATTACATTTATTCGACTGTAATCTTCATGCATCATTGCTGTTCTTTGTCTTGTAAACTCGAATTTGAAATTTGAATATTTTGCAATTTGAATATAATCTCGAAATCAGATAAGACTTTGCTATTTTTATGGCAGGCTTATATTATGTAGTAAAAGCTAAGAGCTTCCAAAAATAATACACTTTATAAACTTTTCTGAATGCAGTTTCTCAAAAGATGGAAAGGGAGCTAAGATTCTTTGTTTTTTTTCCTTTTCTGTTGGTTTCTTTCAATTGGACTATTGATCGTGTTGCTAATTTAAAATGAATTTGGTGTATCATTAGGCCCGAAAAGCGTTACGGGCCCTAAAGGGGCTGGTGAAGTTGCAGGCTCTGGTTAGAGGCTACCTTGTGAGAAAGCGTGCTGCTGCAACACTTCATAGCATGCAAGCTCTTTTTCGGGCCCAAGCTGCTGTACGGTCTCAAAGGGCCCGACGTTCGATTACCAGTGATTACCGTTACCAACTAGAATCGAGATTGAGGAAGCCCCATGTAAGAATTGATCATTTTGATTGTGCGTGTAGAGGCGTGCTAATCTCTTATATATGGTTGTGCTTAATTGATTTTGGTGATTTTTCAGGAGAGATTTGATGAAAACAGGAGTGAATTCCACAGCAAGAGGCTCTCGGCTTCTTCTTGTGACCCCTCGCTAATTGCATTCGACGACAGCCCGAAAATAGTCGAGATCGACACTTGCGGCCCGAAATCAAGGTCTAGGAGAATCAACACATGCATGTCGGAGTATGGGGATCATGATCAGTACTGCCAGGCGATGTCATCGCCCCTTCCGTGCCAGTGCCCCGTCCCGGCCTGTTTGTCGATCCCGGATTGTCGCCATGTACAAGATTTCGACTGGGGCTTTGTCACGGAAGATTACAAGTTTCCAACTGCTCAGAACACGCCTAGGCTGTCCTGTTCGGGCCGGGCCCATGTTCCGGTGACGCCCGCGAAGAGCGTGTGCGGGGATGGCTTGTTCAGGCCCTACTCCAACTACCCGAGCTACATGGCGAACACACAATCATTCAGGGCGAAGCTGAGGTCGTACAGCGCCCCAAAGCAGAGGCCCGAAGCCGGCCCGAAGAAACGCCTGTCGTTGAACGACATAATGGCATCAAGAACTAGCTTCAGTGGTGTTAGAATGCAGAGGTCATGTTCTCAAGTTCAAGAAGATTTCGAATTTTAGGATATCATAATTAATTATGTCTCATTTTGTTGCATCCAAGATTAGCAGCTTTGTCTATATACGACGACAACAACAACATGGAGCCAGCATATATAAAGCTATCTCTGTATGCCTTTATTTTCCTCATAGAATACAACAAAATGCTTGTGTACATTTTCTTCACAAAATTATGTTAAGCACCTTTTAATTAATGAAATCACTTTCTTTTTCTTTATTCACACTTAAATCAAATGTAGGGTAAATTAATTCGATGCTATACTCGAAGATACTGTTCTCGCAATGTGACATCACGAAAAAGAAAAGAAGGTTAATTTTCTTATTTATCAAACATACATCCATTTCATAAGCACTTTTTTAAGTAATGGTTTAGTATTCATTATCATCAAATAATACGACTCACGTAGTATTACAAAAGGTGAATTTTAGATTGTTTAAGCATGAATTTAAATATACATGCCCTTTTAATTTCTTACAAGTTACAAGCGATGGTTTCAAATTTAACTAAATTTGCAATTGACATGTAAGAAGAAAACAATGGATAATATAAAGAATTTTTTGGCTAGCAATAGCCAATATTACTTGGGAATGAAGAAAAAATCACCTTACTTTTGAATAGTTTTACTAACCCCTCACTCTCTCTTATGTTCCACAAAATATTTCAATATAATTACATATTTAGTTACCACTATGGATAACTCGACTCTTAAAAATGACATTAACAAGATCAAAACTACGACATTAGTCATTAAATCATATGCTACACTCTTTAGGTTATCATGTTATAATTTTATTTAATTTCAATGTAAAAATAGCTTACACTAATTTGAAATGCACATATTAGTTGTTTCCCGCCCTTAGTTTGTGATTATTTAATTGTGAATATTGAAAGTTCCATGTGACTTCGTCACAGTTAACTATAGCCCATCTTATTTTTGGGATGCACATTATAAGAGGGGGCACAATTTTCTATTACATGTTTGTTTTTGCAACATGACAGTTGCTCTTGGTAAATTAAATCAATCTCAATTTATTCCATCCACAAATACAAAGAATATTCTTCAGTTTGTACAAGAACAATGATAATTGAGATTTTGTTGCACATTTTTTAAATTTTCATGTCCTATTTTACTTCAAATTTAGGTCAAGTTGAAGTATAAACTAATTTGCTAATATTTCTAGAAATTTAGAACATTGTAGAGACAAAAAAAAAAGCTTTATTTTGACGATTGATGGCATTTGATGACACCTCTCTTTTTCTTGAAAAGTGTTATGAAACGTGTTGTTGATTCAATAATCATTATTGAAATATAATAAGGCATGATATGTTGTTTATGCGTGAAATATTTTACAAATTTTATTTCAGATCAACTTCTATTTTTCTTCAATAATAATAAAAAAAAAACATAAACAAAAGAATTTTGTACTCTCCTTTTAGTCCAAACTATGAATCATTAACCACTATTTTTCGTGTTGCCACCATATATCTATAAATTTTGGACCTATATTGAACTTTTACAATGCTCAAAATGCAAATCCTATATTTAATATTTAACCATTTGTGAAATATTTTGAATATTCATTGTACAAAATTTGACATTTTCTGAAATTACTACCTAATTGACTTTATATATTATTTGCAAAATATCTAGGTTTCCATAATAAGGGGGAACACTAGATACTGATTAAGACTTGAGAGGCGCGCTAAGATAACACAAACTCTTTTAGTCCAATATTTACCATGTTTAATTTCATGTCTCAATAGTAGTTTTGATATTAATAAATTCAACTGTGAATTGTGATGTAGAGGTGAGCACGTACGGTTAAGTTACGACATTACATAAGTTGTCATGTGATTATCATTTACCTTTTCACTTAAAGTTTTATTATTTCCACACGTGAATATTGTGCACACATGATGGCTCATTTAACACTATCACATGATCGATAAACACAAATTAGCTAGTGATCAATTTTGAAAAATTTCAGTTGAGTATACTAGTATTAAAAAATTACATAATGTTGATGTTGAAAGTTGAAACATATAGATGGATACGAAGAGTGAACTACAGTACTATAAATTGTGATAACAATCAAAAGAGGGTAAATTCCTACATCTATAAGTGGGATCATTGCATTAAATACCCCTCCAATATACAATATGTTTTAGTTCCCTTTTCTGATCATACTAATAAATTGAGTTTACATATTATATATCTTATGCAACAATAATTGCTAAATGCTAGCGAGTATTATACCTAAATATATAATAATTCCGTCAAAACTCGTCGATCTCATTGATGGACGGCTACAATTAAACCTTTCCAAATTATTATTGTCAAGATTCTCACTATCATTTAACATTTTAATTCCATTTCACCACACTCATAATTATTAGAGTTTTTAGAGATTAAACTCAGATATTTAAATAAATTGGGCTACTTTTCTCTAATTTATTAATTACCATTATGAAAAGGGTTAAGGTATATATAGCCCAAAAAAGGATTCAACTCTAACTGGTAAAGGCAAAAAGGCTAGATTCTACTAGGATTAAAAGATAAGAAAATAAAGGAAGTACCATCTTTTAATGACCATCCTAATTTACTTTCCTTTTTTTAAAAAGACACGTGGCACTTTGTGGAATGTTCTCTAAGAAATAGTGAAACATAATTGGTTAGAATGTGTAGTAATTTTTAATGAATTTCTTATTCTGAAAAATGGGTAATGATTAGGGTTTGATTTGATATGGGTTGTGGTATCATTGGTATATATCTCTTGCTTTCATTATATGATTTCATAAATTCTGCCCTTTTGCTTTCTTGAAGTACTACTGTACTTATTTGGTATCAGACATAATTGTGAGGCTGTTTTGGTAATTGTGCTTCTTTGACTGCATTAAAACAGCATCCTTGGATATTTGATATTTCTCTTTAACCGAGTTGATAACCTTATCGCTTTTGCATGTCTTAACCATCATTTTCTTCCAAAATTACCCACCTTCTTTAATCATAATGCCATATGCCCCTTCCCTCTTATTCTAAACCGACCGTGAAATCCTATATCGCATCTAAAAAGTATTACATTCCGCCACAGAGATCACGATACATTAGTAATCTATTTTAAATAAGAAAATATTTTTTATGTGTCTTAATCTTTGCTATATGATGTATTACTCTTACATGCGTCATAAAAAGTATCAATTGTAATTGTGTGTATATGTGTTTTCAAATATCTAAAATATCCACAATCGCTGTCTGAGTTGTTGCTTAGGTTATTATAGTGATGGTTTTATTATTGTTTTCAATTTTTTTCTTTCATATTTCAGTTTTTAATACAATTAGTTTAATATTATTTATATTTCATGTTTCACAAAATTAAAAAAAAATACTATTGTAAAAAAAGGCAAAATTTACAAGTGTATATTAACTATGTTGCCCCTTGCGTCTAATAGTAAGACATCTCATACGAGACTTATTCATTCATGATAGATATCTCATGTGAGACTTATTAAGTCACTTTGATAATTAAATCACCAATTTTAAATCACCCTTTAAAATGATTTGCTTGAGACTGAGTAACAAAAGTGCATCTATTTGTATCTGTTTAATTTGTGACATTATTAATTATCAAATAAAGTTGAACCGATTTCTCCGTGACAAAATCTAGAAAAACTCATGTTCTGGTAGGAGGAGCTGGATTCATAAAAACAATTAAGTACTATATGCAAAATGATTAAACACCTTTGATATTACTGAAGTTTTTCCAAATTATGTACGTCTAATTTCTAATACTGCAAAAATATTTCATAGAAAAAAAAAATGAACTAATACAATTTTAAGCTTGATAAAGAAAAATAAACAAACTTAAAAACTGTTACTCGACTCGAATAATCTAGTTAGACATATTTAAGATTTAAACAAATGTAAGGCCATTTGAAATTAAACTACAAAATTAAATAAGCATAAACCCTAGCTAACTGGCATGTCTCTTATAATTCAAACACTAGTTTGTTATTTATTTATTATTATTATTATTATTATTATTTTTTTATATACGAAGCTCTTCTTCCGATAAACATGAAAGTGATTAGGGATTGGTTTATCGGCTAATGTGATCGTCATCTTATCACAAATCCAAGATTGGTGATTAATTAATCACAATTAAGAAACACAATGTCAAGAGAATCAAGAATAACAAATAAAAAAAACCCAGCATTGAAATAAAAATACACTATCTAGAGATCTAAGGGGATCTACTGAGCAATTAACAAATGGGTCAACAGTAATCGAGGTAATTAATAACTTCATCCTCTCCCATTTATTAGATTTAAAAAAAAAAAAAACTTGAATTTTGAAAAACAGAATTTTGATTTTGAATGTAACGGCTGCTTTAATTTTTGGTCAAATGGTGCATTAATTGCACAGTCGTAATAATAAATGAAATTTGGCCAAAATTTGGAATTGAAGTCCCCACATTGACCTTCTTGGAAGCTGGCATATCACTTTGAGAAGGTGGACATTTTTGGAATTGTGGATAAATTAAGAGCCCTAGAAATTGGGGGTATTGAAAAAAAATGTGCATTAGAGATAAGAGGGTGGGGGTGACACCTAGAAAATGGGCTCTTTTAGTTTAGTTAGAATGGGGGGAGGGCGCACTGTTATGTGTTTAATGTCAAGATTAAATAATGCTATTAATGTTTTGAAGAAGAACAACAAGCTATTAATGTGGATTTATTTTTAACAAGTAAATAATGATTTTCTATTAAGCAGCACAAGAACACAAATTATTGAGAAAGTCTACCATAACAAGGTAAATGCTTGAGATTTGAAAAATCAGAAGCAACTTTAGCTAATTTATGTGCTACACAATTGACACTTATTTTTTTAAACAAAGATGAAATTTCATGAATATGTCCATGCAT
Organism: Perilla frutescens; assembly: GCA_026008535.1. Classification (NCBI taxonomy): domain Eukaryota; kingdom Viridiplantae; phylum Streptophyta; class Magnoliopsida; order Lamiales; family Lamiaceae; genus Perilla; species Perilla frutescens. The sequence continues at coordinate 63,089,881 of BRKX01000003.1, read as the reverse complement.
ACACAAATACAAAAGGCTCAACACAATTGACACTTTGTTTGTGTTTATCTTTTATGGTATAGTATGGTTTTGCAGAATTTACATTTTATGAGATACATATTAGGTATACTAGTCACCTACTACTGCGTGTTTGATTTTATCAGGGGTTGTTGAATTAATAATTGCGAATTTTGATAATTTTAAAAATTCAATATACAGTAACTTTTAAATTGTATCAATCCCAATCACACCACTCGAGTCTATATATAAGCAAATTCCCAAATAATTGAAAAAACTCTTCTAAATTTAAAGATAAAAACTTACATGAAATCGTCTCTCTTGCGTAAATGAGTCAAATAAAACTCAAACCCACTTTAATACCCACCCAAAACAGCTCATTACATTGCATGAGTTTTTTTTTTTATAAAGAATAAATTGGCTTCTGACAGGCCAGGCCCAGGCCCAGGCCCAGGCGGTTGTGGGCTATTTTTTGTAAAAAAAAAAAAAAAACTGCTTCTGGCGGGCTAGACCTAATGTCTTGTTTCTTTTCTCTCTTTTTTTTTTCCTTTCATTTTTGCTCCTTTTCTTGTCGTTTTTTTTGTTTTGTTTTTTTAATCATTATTTTGTATCGAGCGCAATGCACGAGTCAACGTATTAGTGTCGGGTGAGTGCATTGAGCAAGATGTTGGATACGAAATGAAATTAATTCAATTTAATTTTAGGGTTCACTAAAACCATTTTAGGGTATATATTTATTTCAAAAAAATTAATTATCAAGGGTAGTGCATAGCCCGCGTGTTAGCTTTGGGTGAGTGCACTGTGCGAGATGCAATATAAAAAAAAATAATTAATTCAGTTTAATTTTTATATTCGCTAATTTCATTTTAGGGTATATATTTATTTTAAAAAAATAATTATTGAGCGCAGTGTACGAGCTCACGTGGTAGCATTAGACGAGTGCACTGCGCGAGATGCTAAATAAAAAATAAAATAATTAAAAAAAATTAATATTTATTTGTAAAAAAAAAAAGGAAATAAAAGTGGAAAAAAAACTGAAAATTGCTCGTACTTCGGGTAACATTTAATATCCAAAATTGTCCTAATTTTTTTTTTCTACAAAATGAACACTATCAGTGATTAAGCATTAACTAATTAACCAAGAAACATAGAAGTGCCATTACCTATAAAGTCAAGTATCAGTGACTCTGGGGTGAAGTATCATTAGGTATGAGTTGAAGAATTGTTAGTTCTAAAATGAAATAACATTAGCTTTGAGGTGAAATATCATTAACTATGAAGTGAAGTATTATTTGCTTTGAAGTGAAGTGTTATTAACGCTTATATGAAGTTTCATTAATATGGAGTCAAATATCATTAGTTATGAAGCCAAGTATCACTAATTATGAGGACAATGATCATTAACTATGATGTGAAGTATCATTAGTTGTGAAGTTAACTGTCACTAACTGAGATGAGCTATTAGGTGAAGAAGTATCATTAGGTGACATCTCATTAGCTACATAAAAATAATGTTTCAATTCAAAAATTGAACAGGATAGTGAGTAGTAACTACTCATTATATTAGTGATACTTTATTTCATTATTAGTGATACTTCACTTCATAGTTAATGACACTTTTTTGTTCTTAATTTAATAATTAATGCTTAACCATCGATAATTTTCATTTTGATGAAAATAAAACTTGTAGAACTTTTTTATATTAAAAAAAAAATCAATAGAAATGTTGTTTGGAGTTCTTTTGAAGTGAACTACATAAAAAAAAAATGCTACAATTAAACAAACGAATTCGATATTGTATTGTACGTAACTACTGATTATATTAGTGATTTTTTACCTCATAAGTAGTGATACTTGACTTCATAGCTAATGCCACTTCTCTGTTGTTGGTAATCATTGATAGTTTTCATTTTTAAGAAACACAATTTTTTAGAACCATTTTGGATAAATTCAAAGAAGAAAATTTAGTAAACAAATGAATTTGATATTGTATTGTAACCACTCATTATACTAGCGATACTTTATTTCTTATTTCTTAGTTAGTGATATTTGATTTTATAGCTAATGACTCTTCTTTGTTGTTGATAATCATTTAAAGTTTTCATTATTAAGAAATACAATTTTTTGACATGCCTTCATTGAAGCATTTTGTCAAACACCATGAGTATGAGTATGGAGCGGGTTGGGTACTAACGTACCTGTATCCGCACCCGTACCCATTAAAATTTGTGAGTGATTATCCGTACCTGTTCCTGTACCCATTAAGTGGATAATTACCCTACCCATCGTGGGTAATTTTTGTGGGTACCGATAAGGTACGTTACCCATTGTTATTCCTAGTTCATCTATTGATAGCAATTGCGGTATGTAAAAATAAATCAAATGTTGTAGATGTACCATAAAATTTTATTTCCCTTATTCTAGTGGGTTTTTTTTTACACACCCGACCTGGTGGTATTTAGGAGATTCGAACCTATGATCTTTAATCTTCAAGCATCCTCACTCCATCACTAGGTCATCCCTACCGGAACTTTCCCTAATTCTAGCTTGTGATGGACATTATAAAAATCTAGATGCCTTATTAAGAGTATTTTATTACAATCAATAGATTTACACACTATTTAATAGAAGTAATAGTTCATTAATATATGAAGAATGGATTTATTTATATACATGAAAAGAATTAATGACAAACCGTTTTCTTTGCAAGAAAATTAAATCACTACGAGAAAATGTGATTAAATGTGGATTAAAGAATATTTAAATGTTTGTGCGCACTTTTAATATTTAAATAAAGTCAATCTTCATCTATTACTGAACTATTACTTCTATTAAATCTTAGCAAGATTTAAGGGGGGTTTTTTTTTTCCCTTAACGATGAGTGGTGCGTAATTGTGCTCTTTTAGACGAGTTCATGATTAAAAGATTTTGATCTCAATTCTACCATTATACTCTAGTTTGAATTTATCAGACAAGGTTTAATGGGTGCGGTTAGCCTCTAATTTGTATTTTGCATCTATTATGTTGGAGTGGGTTCGGCAATAGACATGGTCACCTTGTCTCCTGAAAAAAAAAAAAACAAATCAGATAATTTTTCTTTTAGGATAATTTATTTATTCACAATTGTAATATCATGAGTTCAAATCTTATCAATAATTTTTATAACGAGCCATCACATAAGACTTGCTTAGTATGTTTTTGCCTATTTATATGGCTTGGAGGCACTATCGTGTAGAAACAAGATAACGATCAAGTGTACTCTCATACAAGCGATCATGCGTTTTCCATCTTAAAAAAATAGTTGTTACCAATAAAAAGAAATGAAAATTTTTAATTTTGCCCAGTCAAGATAATCTAATTGAAATGAGTGGTCTCATAATTGAACATAGTAAGGGTTTATTTTCATAACCAAAAATGGGATAATTTAAATTAACCATTTACATAATAATAATAATAATAATAATAATAATAATAATAATAATAATAATAATAATAATAATAATAATTTTTAATTTTTTATCAATCATAAATTCTGCATATGTATTTTGGCAATTTATAAATTACACAAATTAATTTGGTATTTTGTCCCCCAAGGGCAAGGAGCCGTTAGCCACTTGAGTCCAATGGTAACCAAAAATGAATTCAAATCCGAACTTCCAACGGTCACTTAATCCGTTCATCACATCAAAATCTCCCCACTCCCTCCAATTTTACACCAAGAAATTTTGAGGGAAACTTTTTCTCAACCAGAAATCACAGAATTATCTCACTTTCTCTTGTTGAATAAACACAGGCACGAAAACTCCAAAAATCAGTATAAAAAAGGGGAAAAAATGAAGGGTTTTGAGAAGGGATTATCTCCATCGAAATCAAATGCGACTGGCAATCTCTCGTCTTCTGGTAAGAAATTTTTACACACGCGTTGAGATACGCCTAAATTCTTGATTGTTATTGTTCATTTGTTTTTTCTTCTGGGAAAATTCATGGTTGTTTTGTGTTATTCCCGAAGTTGAGTGCATGTCAATTGTGTGAATTTCTTTTGATTGGGTCTTTTATTTGCAAGATTAGGTTTTTCTAAAGTAGGGATGATTCTTGATTTTGGTTAGGTTGGGTGGAGAATAACGAGAATGATTCAAGTGGAGATAAATTGATTCCACAGTTTGAGAATCATAATATCACATTTGGCAAACATTGCATGTCTGTGGCTCAAAGAAAGAAAATTCTCGCAGAGATTAATGAAATTCCGAGTGTTTCTGATGCTCAAAATCGCAAAAACTGCAATCTGAACTTGGGAAATAGTCCCCCAAAAATGGGAATTAGTGATGGTGTTGTTTCGTGCTGTGGTGATGCCTCTGAGCCTAAAGATGCTTCATATATGGTTTATGACCCTTTGAAGAATTATCTCTCTCCACGGCCTCAGTTCCTACGTTTCAATCCAAACCGGCGTCGCCATATATTGAAAAGATTAGAGAAAAAGAGCGTAGATGAGTTGGATAGCTCTCTTGATTCTGATGAGGTTAAGGATGAAGAAGAGTCCTCAGCAGAGGAGATCGATAACACTTCTCTTTCGCCACCAGAAGTTTGTGTTGTGAATCAGAGAAATGGAGGAATATCTGAGGAAGCTGGTGATAATGTCCTTGATGTTTATGAGGTGGAGGAGGAAGGGGAAGGGGAAGAGGAAGAGGAAGAGATTGAGGAGAAGAGAGGATGGTGTCTCAGAGGAGTATTGAAACTCTTCCTTACATTGATTGCTTGTTTGTTGTCAACCTCATACATTTGTTCTATGAACTCTCCAACAAATGCACCAATTCAACAAACCATTTGGAATATAAAAGATAGTGGTCTTGTGATAAAAAATGGAACACCTGAATTTGTGAGTACGAGATTGCACAATGTTGGTATCTTTGAAGTGGAAGTTGGAGGTAATTACAGAGGGATTGAGGAGGTACAAATCTACAAAGAAAATTATGGAAAAATTGATGAGAGCTTTGAAGCAGAAATGACTGAATATCTGGAGTGGCATGAGAAGGAGATGGTTGGATATGAGGGCGTAGGAGCTGCTCAATTCGACTTTGAAGTGGATAAACTTCAGCAGTTAATAGATGCAACTGCTGCTGAAAATATTGATGATGGAAGCATGTTGTTGGATCAGGAAGTAGAGTCGTCTTGTACGGGCTTGGATGGGGATAATGTAAATGATGATGAAGCTGCAGAAACGGAGATTATAGGCAGTGGTGAAGTTGACTCTGAACCACAAAGCTCCGGGCAGATGATAGGTGCAAAAACTGTTGAATGCGAAGATGCTAGTGAATCTGACTTGGAAATGGAAATATATAGTAACTCCATTCAGTTGCAAGGGCCTGAACTATCGTTGATATCTATTTCTGAGGAGATAACAACGGAGCCCGAAGGTGCAGACGATACAGGATCAATAGAAGAACTTGTTGCATCATATGGAGAGTTGAGTGATACTATGGATGAAGTCGGTGAAGCTGAAGTTGGAATGGAGAAATCGGAATGGAACACCTCAACTATTGTTGGAATCTCTGCAGTATTCATTTTGACATCACTAGCCATCATTCATCATTCAAAAAAATCAAGGAGAAGCACATCTTCTGAAGAATCTGAACCTGCAGCACAAAAGCAAAAATTTGCAGTTGAGGAGAATGTGAACACTGTGCTTCCAGTTCCTTCCGTTGAAAGGAAAGTCGAATTTTTGGCTAGAGCTCCATTATCATCTCACTCAATGAGAGAAGCTCCCAGAGAGCTTGCCAACCACATCCACGCTCCAACAGTCGAGCTGATTGGTGAAATCGTTGTTGGACAACCTAGAAGAAGCTCCCAGAAATACCAGATGACTATATCTGACAACGACTACTGTGCTACTTTGTCTCAGAAGCATGATTCACTACCTCAACTGGTTTCTGCTCTGTCTCAGCCGTCTGCAATTGAGCCTCATGCTACTACTAGTTTCACTTCATATGGAAGCTCTACTACTGAAAGAAAGATTTCTAAGAAAGAGGTATTTTCATACTTCTCAAACCATTTTTGAGTACCTTTTCATCTCTGATCTTTGTTATTTATTTTTGATAACCATGGCATATAAAATGAACTTTTGATTATAACACATTTACTCATAACTATTCTAAACTACCACTTTTGGAAAGTTGACTCCATAATTTGAATTGAACAGGGAGGCCAAAGTAGAGAAGCCATGATCGGAAATACTCCAGTTAGGCGGTCCAGCAGACTCCGAAATCGATCATCAGTTATGTCTCCATGAGCCCTCATCACTATCTAGGAATCTAGGAATCTAGGATAGATCTTTGTCTGAAACAGCATTCTCAGTTGTTTCTTGAACCTTTCTCTCTTCCATTAAACCTAGGAGAAGAGAGGAATTGTGTCTTCTTCCAACATTTAACTGTGTAGCTGTATTCTTAGGAATTAATTGTCTGCTTATCTTGAATTTTTACTAAACTAATCTAGTTTCAATATATTTGCTTGTGGGATGCTTGTTCTCTCCTCTCTCTCTCTCTCTCTCTCTCTCTCTCTCTCTCTAACTTGTTCATTTGTCCAAGAGAATATGAATCATTAAACTATAATATTATCAGCAATACATAACTATTTTGATTATTGATGCTCAGCTATATGCAAGTAGTTGTAATTATGTAAAACTCCTACAGATACACAATTTGCTTTTGAAGTGGTGAAATAAGTGTCATCTTGTTTTTTTCTATACAAATAGACGCCGTTGCAGCATCACACAAAGTGGGATAAAAAGTTCAATGGATTGTAACTTTTTCAGGAACAAGACTTTTAATCTGAAACAAAAAAGGTATCTCATTTCTGTACTTTTGTGCCCTATGAACAATGAAAGAAAATACAAATGACCACAAAATTGCTTATTTACAATCTTACAATCTCTCTCTCTCTCTCTCTCTCTCTCTCTCTCTCTCTCTCATGTTTGCGTTTGTGTGTGCAGAAGTCATCTAAAACATTTATCTAACATTCCAAGTCCTGATGTAGAGGGGTGAGTGGGGGTTTGCTGTGCATAAAACTCCCTTTCTTACTTGGAAATGATGAGAGAGAAACACCCCTTGCAGATTTCTTTGATATAATAGCCTTAGGGAGAGTGAATTGCTTGTAGCTATGCAAACCAGTTCCACAGCTTTTGGAAGCCTTCAAATTTCTTCTGTATGGAGTTGCTTTCTTCACCAGATCTTCAATGCTTGTCACCCTTGAAAGTGTTGTAAAAGACTCTGATTTCCCTTGGTAAAATTGGGAAAGCCCTCTTCTGCACAAAACAACATTTCATCTAATTTAGTCTTACATAAAATATAAGAGCAAAAAGGCATGAACTTTTCCAAACTTGGCAAAATCACAAACAAGAAAAGCAAGAAAGATCAGAGAGAGCTCTGATTCAATCAAGAATTCACTCACTTGATGGGCAATTGGTTCATGATCTCCGAAAGATTATATAAAGCTCCACTCGGACTCGAGTTCAATGAAGATGATGCAGATGAAGATGCATCATCTGCTGTATCGGATGAAGTTATGGATGATCCATTAGATGCATCTGAATCTTCTCCGATAGATGAAGTATTAGCAGATGAGGATGTACATCTTTCATCATGATCAATATTATTCTTCACTTGATCTTCAAATTGAAACCATGAATCTTGAAACAGATGATCACTTTTCCCTCCTTCCATCTTGGAAAATTAAATTATATAGAATTTCACAGAATATGATCAAGAACAGATCAAAGGGGTCTCAAGAAACTCTTTTGTGTAGTGATAGATATATATAGTAATAAAGATATAATCTTCTCAATTCTCAAATATAGTATAGTACAATATGAATAGCATGAATTTATTGGGACCAAGCAAAGGAAGCATATATATACGGGCATGCAAAATAAGATAAAAATGAGTGGATTAGGCTGGTTTTGCTTGTGGGACAAAAGGTTTCCCATCACCACAGGGTGCATGGAAATCCCACCCTTTTGACGGCAGGAATGCGACACGTGGACAACGTCGAGTGATCTATGATAGAAGAAGTTTATAGATTGGTGGTCGGTGACACGTGCCAACTCATCATAGGGGGTTGCACGGTTGGATTGGTGAAACTGGGTGTAAGTTTAGAGGAGCCCGTCAAGTTTGATAATTTCAGACACTATTTATTTGCCTTACTTTTATGCCTTATCTTTAGATTCGCTATTATCTTCTTCTCCTATGGTTTGAAATGAATTCTTGACTTTAGGAATGCCCTACTTTGGACATAGATAAGTTCAATAGTATTAGGAGCCCATCCATATCCTAGTCACCATCTCAAATTCTCACTTCAAATCCATAGCAAACTAACTCATATTTGGATTCCATGGAAGTATATTTCTGAATTTTGCTAATGTTTGGGTTTGAATATAAGTATTGTCTCATAAATCTTGATTATTTCAGTTGGGTCCTACAGTGCAGAACTCTCCCAAATTCTTTTATTACAAATAACAAAAAATACTTGGTATAATATTAATATACCGGTGGACTTTAAAAGTTATGTTGTATGGTACTTGGATAATGTTTTGAGAGCTATGTGAGCATGAGGGGCTAGTCATCTATATATATGTATGTGGTGAGAATTGAATAGGAAATGAAATATGAATGTATGAATTATGATGATATACAAAGGTGGGCGATTGGGCAGCACCTGCATTCTGAAACATGGGATTGACCACATTACATTGTCTCACCTACCCTATGCAAGAACCACATCAAACAATTCTAACCTTTGGTTCCATATCAACATGACATGGCAACCCATATGTCCATATCCATTTCCATTTATTATAAATTTCTATTACAATAATGTTTTTTATTCCAAGGTGTGACGAAATGATAAGTTTTGGGTCTTCATCAGACGTTGACTGGGTTCATCATTTTGAGAATCAAGTCTTCATAAATACACTGAATTTTCTCAACCCAGCCCCAATATTCTTTATTAGACGTCTCCTCTATTGTTTCTTTGTTATTCAAAAATAAAATAAAATGTGTTCCTTATGAAAATATAATTTTGGCGTGTGAAAAGAAAATTCGGAAGCGTATGTAGCAAAACAGCCTTTGTATATGTAAAGAATACGTTACAGGAAAATTATAATAAAAACAATAAATATGCATAAAATATTAAACAATCAAACGCCAATAAAATTAAAAATATCAGTGAATATATATTTTAATGTGAATTTTTTTTACCCAAGTCTTACATTCTTTCTTTCTTTCAAATCCAAAAGATAAAATATCATAATTTCAGGTAAGATTGTTTTTTTTAAAAAAATTGACTACCCTCACTCTTATACCCAGAAAAAACCCGACAAGATATGCTTAATCCCTAAATAAGTGCAGTGCATTTTTCACCGAATCCAATTTAGGATTCTAATGGGATTGACAAACCATTAATTAAGATAATGACATACACTAAATGCACATGATATTTCATGTTGCACTATTTATGTTACACTTTGGATTGCGTTTTTAAATTACGAATTTTTCTTTTCAATTTTATTTTTTTGTGATTTAGTTTAATTTTATGATTATTTCTTAGAGTTCAACCCACACAATTAGAGTTTATAATTACTTTTTTAATATTTAATTTTCACTTTTAAATTAATAATTCATTATTTTGGTTGATTTTTTTAAAATTATGTTTTATAATTTGTAATTCATTTTTTGTTGATAAATATTGAATGTGATTATTTATGTTATAATTAATTTTATTTTATAATAAATATTATGAAAATTATAAATTTAATAGTGAAACACTGAGTAAAATATTAAAAAATGTAATAGGAAATTTCAACAGATTGATATGATTGTTATGAATAAGCAATAAATGAATTGAAATAATGCAATATGTGAGATGTGTGGACATTTCCATATTATTATAATGAGTAGTAGAGATGATTAAGAAGATAATTAGTTGACACAGAACTCCTAAATCCTAATATGAAAAGTAATGAGAATTAGAAGAGTTTAATTTATGGGAAAGAGTGGTTCAACACGTTCAATCATTTTCATTTTTCATTATAAAACCTTATCACAAATTTAAAGGCACATGTTGCTGACCAATTTTTCAGACTTATCACTAACAAGAGTGTCAGTTTCCTAGTTGGGGACATCTTTTTTGAATTATACACACTTGCTCCATTATTCACAAAAAATATTTCAATATGTATCGACCAAAATTCATTATGCATCAAGTGACTTGAATTTTAGTTTTAATCCATCTATATTCGTGAAGGACAAACTTTTGCAAACAAAGATTTTCAATAAAGCCTTTCATATCTATATAATTTATAATAACGAAACCTTGACCGGAAATATAAATTATAAATTTTCCCGCTCAAATGACATTTCTATGTATAAAAATTATTAATGTAATTTGTGAATAATTAATTACTTAATTTAATATAACTATATATATATGTGTGTGTGTGTGTGTGTGTGTGTGTGTGTGTGTGTGTATATATATATATATAGGGATGAGATCTGGTGAGAACCAGTCACCAGGTGGGAACTAGGAACTAATTTCATCCCTCCATTCCACAATCTGGACGGTCCAGATCAATCCAGATTTTTCGGTGGCAATTGTGTAATTAAAATGAAAGTCTTCAATTCGCGCGTCTCATTAAGGGCAAAATCGGAACTGAACTCAGAAATTGCCCAGATTCAATTTTAGCCTTCGACTTCGCTCATTTTAGCATCATGCATTTCTCATTTTAGCATGTGTTGATAAACAAAAATGGAACGATGATTTCATTGGAATGAAATGCAATACACCTTATTTGGGGACAGTGAACCCTAATGGGAATCTCATAATTACTAGTTGGGATCAGAGTCCTAATCGAAACGTAATAAACCCTAATTGGGAACGGTGAACCCTAGTGGAAAATGTCACATCAATTTTAGCCTTCTACTTCAATCATTTTAGCATCATGCGATTCTCATTTTAGCCTCATGCGATTCTCATTTTAGCCTCAGAACAAAAGGGAAGAATTATTAAATTACTATATTACCCCTCCGTCCACAAAGTTGCCGAAAATTATAGGAATGCCACCGCCCATCCACTTAAATCTTATTTAATCTGGACCGTCCAGATTGAGTCAAACAAGAATTAGGATTGATTCCTAGTTCCCACCTAGAGAAAGGATTCTCATTTGATCCTTTCCCTATATATATATATATATATATATATATATATATATATATATATCAAGTCAAATGTGCCTAATATGTGCACTGAATATATATAGCCTAGCAATCTGCATTATATGAAGACGAAAACAATTAAAATTGATTTAATTATAATTTACCATAATTAGATGCATTCAATTTTATAATCGAACATCTTATCATGTGTAATATTTTTATATATTTATAGAATGGATGATAAGGAGTAACACAAAGGATAAAAGGATTAATTACACAATCTTCTTCTAAAAATAAAATTAAAACATCTACGCAATATTTGGGTCAATAAATTTTTAGTCTAAAATCATATAAATTATTTTTGGAATTAAACATTTTCACACCAACTAATCACAAAAAAGTTATTAGTACTATAATTGGTCCTAATTTTATTTTATTTTAAAAAGGTATTGAAACTTTTTTATTTGAAGTGAGTTTTTAAAACTTAGTTTTCTAATTCCAGCACGTCTGGTGAGAGAAGAAAATTAGTTTCAATCAATATTTAAATATGAAATTAAATTGTGTTCATTCATGAATTGCTATGAATCAAAATGAATAAAACATCCATCATATTAATTTTAGGAGATAAACTGCACTGCATGGTGTCAATATTTAAAAAAAAAATCATAGAATAATCAATGGCACCGGAGGTGGGGGAGATTTAAGTGTCATTTTAATAATATTTCCAATCAATTTTTCTATCTTTTGATAATTTGAATATAAGATGTTTGTTTAAATGCCAGTTAATTTTCATCTTGGAGAGATGCGTTTTTTTTAAAGACAACATTGTAAATATCTAAATATTTATATAATGATTGTCTATTTGGTTTTTATATTGTTGAGATTGATAGTTCAAAGTAATATGTATGGAGTGCAAGTTTGAAGTATCATTATGAAGTTTGCAACTTTTTACTATAAAAAAGGAGAGAAGATATATAGTTATAAATTAAATTATACTAAAAAATAATAGTCTCTCTTCATTTAATATTTTACCTCTATAATGTGCATTCCATCAAGAGAAGGCTCTCCAAAACCATTTGATATGTGTGTGTGTAAAGCATTTTTTAACTTCATGGTCATTATATTTTGGGTTATTATATATTTATTACACTTTGAATATACTTTAAAAATATATAAATTAAAAAAATATTTGAATATATGACAAGGGGCGATTTTTGCGTTATATATAACTTCTAAGATTCATAGTATATATAATTTTAACAAAATGAAAGATGTGAGTTATGTAATAATGTATAAATTAAATAATATTTTTATAATGAAAAACATATTATAATATGTTAAATATAAGCTATTCACCAATAATATATATATATATATATATATATATATAACTTAAAATAGAATTATGCATTTTTTTCCCGCCCAAATCACATTTTCGGAGATAGAAATATTTAATATAAAATTAGAATAAATTATTATTAAATTAATTTTTAATAATATCTACAATAATATCTATAAATAACATGCAATTAATATTAATTTTTTTTCCTACATCCATTGTAGATCTAGAAATCTGCAATTAATTGATTCAGTCCGGAGCAGCGCCCAATCTGTGAAACAAAAACAGAAAATATCGTAAGAGCCAAAGACTGTCGGGGGGTGACGATCGTTGGGCCTCCGACGCTCAAATCAAGAAAAGAAGAAGAGTAGAAAGAGTTAAAATATGAAACAACTAAATAATTAAAGAGCTGAATAATAGTAATCTCTAGCCAGAACGTGACTAGGAATTGAGGACATCTTCGTTCAATCAGAAAAGATCGTAAGAAAGACGCCCAGATATTCAATCGCCGGGGTGGAATGAACTTAGAAAACGATAAACTCAATGTGTCTAGGGTATGATGTAAAGCTTGTGGGTATTTCAGCGTACTCGTCAAATGAGGAGGGATGTCTCCTTTTATAGAGAGAGGCAACGTTAGGGTTCATGTAAATTACGGGAGCGGTTGAGGCATGATCTCATTCGTTTGATCACGTCAACCCTTTCAGGTAATGCGGATGACTAATTCAATTTAATTCAAACTACCCGATCTTTATGAGATTGCTCGGTTAAATGACAACGTTAAATCCTCATGGACCAGCATAATGGGCTGACGAAAAATAGCCACTACAGTTAGCCCCTCATTGTCTAGGTTCCAGCATAGGAACTGGACAATGAACCGTAATGCAAATAAAACATGTAAGGACATAAGACGCCGAAGCTCTGAACGCAAGCTGTAAGGTGAGATGGTCAAGGCTTTGAAAGCAAACCGTAAGACCGAACACCGAAGCCCCGAGTACAGGCCATGAAGCTAAACGACCCAAGTTATAAAATAACTTGGAGGTCGAACGCCTAAGTTTTGAGGGCAAGCTGCAAGGTAGGACGATCAAGGCTTTGAAAGCAAATCGTAAAATCGAACACCAAAGCCCCGAGTATGGGCTATGAAGCTGAACAACCCAAGTTATAAAATAACTTGGAGGTCGAACGCCTAAGCTTTGAGTGCAAGCTGTAAGGTAGGACAACCGAGGTTTTGAAAGCAAACGGTAAGGCCGAACACCATAAATCTAATATTGTTTGCCATAACTAGATTATTTTTAATGTGTTTGGGATTGTAATTTGCTTATTTTTTGCAACTTTGTAATTTGTATTTTGGATTTTGCATATTTATTATGCCTAGTAGGATTTAGATTTATAACAATCCTCACAAGTCACAAGAATACATTTCATAAGCGAGAAAAAAAATGGGCTGGTATTTGGCCCGATGGGCAGCCCATGGGCTGGGCTGGGCCTGGAAAACTGCAGCCCGAATTTTTTTGGGCCGGCCAGGCCCGATTTTCGGTCGGTGGCCCGACGGGCTCGGGCCGTGCCGGCCCGGCCCGGCACTTTGACAGCTCTAGCCATAACCCACTATTGTTTGCCAGACACACATGGGGGTCTCGCTGGTCCACGGGGCGATGCACCTCTGGTCGAGGGTTCGGAGGCAACGCCCTCGACTTTTTACGGTATATATCGATTCATGCTTCCATTTCAATTTCGGGGCTATTTTCGAGGGTCGACGAGATCGAACCTGAAACATGATCAACCTTGATGCTTATGAGACCCTAGGGTCGATATTTGATATAGTAGACCCTAGGGTCGATTTTCGGCATAGTAGACCCTTATGGTCGATTTTCATCATAGTAGACCCTTAGAGTCGATTTTCGTCATAGTAGACCCTTAGGATCGATTTTCAGCATAGTAGATCCTTAAGGTCGATTTTCGACATAGTAGACCCTTAGGGTCGATCTTTAACATAATAGATCCTAAGGTCGATTGTTATTATTATTTATATATTTGTAATGGAATAAGTACGGTAATTAAGCATCCTTATGCAACTCAAATTCCTATCTAGACTGGGCTTTGAAATAGGGTCTTTCTCTTTGCTTGGAGAGCAAGACTCTATCCTAGCTGTGCCATCTGCCACTTCTATAAGAAGGAGAAATTTTTCTTTTTTGTAGACGCTCAAAATCATTGTTCATCGTTATTTTCTCAGTTTCAGAACTGCGGCGACATCAAGATACACTGGGCAGCATTCGTCCTCAGTAATTGGTAAGTGATTTTATTTATTTTTCTTCTACGTCATTGAGTGAGGATGAGTGAGAAACAATGATCGACATCTGCAGTGACATGGGGAAACCCCAAACTGAGATTCCAGAAAGAGAAGAGTCGAGTTCGGTCGACCCTAGGATTGACGTTGATGACAGGTTCAATATTCCCAAAAAATTAAATACTTTGAAGAAAAATTCAGGGTCCACTAAGTGTGGTGAGATCTGAAACTTGAGAGATGAATCTGAATCTGAAGATGAAAGCTCAGATTCGGAGGCAGGCGGTATTAAAGACGCTGCTGAGGGCACGCTTTCTGAAGGTAATGACATGGTTGTTGATCAGATGGAAAACTCAGGTGAGGAGATCAATGGCCCTGATGATTCGAGTGACCATGCAGTTAGCTCTCAGAGGTCTTTGGGGTTCAAGGCAGAAACAATATCGTCTACCATCGACCAGAAATCTCTGAAACATATAATACATGCTTATGGAATTGCTTGTCAACTGAAGGTGAGGGTCCCTAAGTCTTCGGAGAGGGCTTGTTGGCCGCCTAGAGATGTCGTGGCAGTTTATTCTGACATTTTTAAGAGAGGGGTTCGATTGCCCTTACATAATTTCTTTCGAAAGATCGCAGCAAGTTATGAAATCTCTCTAGCTTAAATTGCTCCTAACAGCTATAGCCATATGATGGGTACGCTGTTGATATGATATAACTTAAAGTTTGGTGAATCGACATTGGAGGAATGACACTCATTGTATAGAATTGTTAATGTGCCTGACAATCTGGAATTCTATTATTTCACTAGATAGACTGGCGGGTTCGAGGGACTAGTGAGAGAATGTATTTCGTCTTCTGGTGATTGGAAGCCCAATTGGTTTTGGGTGACATGTGGTAAAGATAACGAAGGATGTCGTTCTCGATTTTTTAGTCGAGCTCGCGCGTTTCTTTTTTTTTATCAATTTGGATAACGCCAAATCTGGTCTTGATTATGGTTATCTCTAAGTAGTAAAAAAATGTCCTTCTTTTACACGTGTTCACAAGAAACATAAACCACACGGTATCTTACTTAAACGGATCCAAAAAGCCCTCGACATCCCTAAAGAGTATCGTTCTTTCAAGACTTTGCGAGACGGAAGTCGTTAGTGCCATCAAGATGCCTCCTACCAATGCTCGTACCCTCCGATTAAAAGAGATCAAAACTAAGACTGATGAAGTCAAGGATAGATCAAGTAAGGAAGGTGCTTTGGGGTCTGCAGCCCCGTCTGGAGATTGGTGTCCCTCTGATGTCCCCCCAAGTAAGAAGGCGAGGACATCGACCCTAGCTCATAACCCTACCCCACACGCCACACATGCTCGAGAAAAACCAGATTCAGTGGTAGTTGAGGTGGAGTTCAGTTCTCCCTCTCTTGCTGATGAGCCAGCGAGCCCGATGCTCGATGAATTAGGGAATGAGATAGTTCCTCAAAATTCAACCACATTCGATTCATCTAGCATTGTTTGGTCGAAAATGCAGAATGAGATGGTGGCAGTCGATATTGACAATCTACAAGCGGCTGGATTAAAGTCTCAGATTGCTCGTGCACTTAATCATTCTGTTTAGGTATGTATCCAATTTTTCATGATTTTTGTTTTTTACATATGGATCGACGTATTAATTTATTTTAATTCTTGTGAATGTAGGCTACCATGGCACTATTGTGTGCTCGGGAAAATCTTGAAGCTGAGTCATCCTAAACTCCCAAACTTGAGGTTGAGGTAGCTGCTTTGAAGACTGAGGTAGAAAAAGTTAGGAGGTTGAAGGCTGAGGCTGAGAAGAAAGCGGCAACGGCATTGGAAGAATCCGAAACATACAAGAGTCGTCTGAGCAAAGTGAAGATTTCTCATGCCAAGATGCAGAAGGAGTTTGATGCTGCCAAGGACCATTATAAATTCGAATTGACGGTTCGTGATAAGGACCTTGATGCCGCTAAAAAAGGTGAGGGGATTGACCTCCAGAAAATAGCTGATTCTGAAGCCTTTCAATCCATTCGTGTTGATATGGAAATGAAGATAGCTGAAGGCTTAGTGGGGATGATCAAGGATAAAAATCCTGATCTTGATTTGTCTTTTCTTTATGGCGACGACGCAACGTTGGGTGATGGAGCTATACAGCGCGTGGCTGATTTTCTATATTTTTATTATCTGCATATTTTGTCGTACATTTAGACTTCTCATTATTTCCGCCGGCTTCGGTGTTGCAGTATATTTGTGGTGATTCTCCATTTTATTTTATCGATGTTGAACTCCCGTTTGGGGTAGTGACATTCTGAATGACATTTCATACTTGAGCTTTTGTTTTTCTTCAACTTTGATGTTTGGAAGTTATGTGTGCAAGTGCATGACATATATTTGAACGAGAGAATCTTAGAAACACATACGTAAAAATATATGTATTGATTGTTTTACATTTAATCTGATCAGTAGATTACAATTCTAGGATCTAAGGCTAGCATATGAAAATATGCAAGTTATCTAAATTACAATTTGTTTTAAATCGAGGCTGAACTTGCATTGAGGTTGAACCATGTTTTGGAGATATTAGTATTGAATATTGTTTGAGAATTTGTCGTTGAATACATGTCAAGATTGACATTGATGATATTCATCAACTTTGACGTGTAAAGATGTCATTTTTGCTCTTTGTTACACTTGACGCTGACCCTAGCGCGTGTTTGAGATCTATAGGGTTGTTCTTGTCTGACTTGAGTTGCCAACATTGATTTTTAACCTACAGGCAGCGGGGTTAGATGGTCGATGGCTAAGCCATCGACCCTCCGACGCTCAAGTCAGTAACTGATATAGGGAATAAGTTTGAAAATAATTGAAACAGTAAAAGAAAATAAACGAGAATGTGAACTCATTTCTTCATGATCGATGTTCACCCTAAGGGTTGCATAGTTGACCTTGAAGGACTTCTCTATTGAGCCTCGGTTGTCAGTGTTGGGTTTTAATTTGCACATAAAATGACTAGATGGTCGATGGCAGAGCCATCGACCCTCCAATGCTCAAGTCAGTAGCTGAAGTAGGAAATAAATTTAAAAATTACTGAAAGTAGTAAAAGAAAATGAAATAGAAATGCAAACTCATTCTTTCAGGATCTATGTTCACCTTAAGGACTGCGGGGTCGACCTTGAGGGGACTTCTCTACTGAACCTCAGTTATCATGGTTGAGTTTCAATCTGCATACAACATGCCTAGATGGTCGATGGCATAGCCATCAACTCTCCGACGCTCAAGTCAGTGACAGGTCAAATAAAAACTAAACAAGATAAAACTTGAAAAATTAAGCTAAGAGTTTAGAAATGATACTGTTTGAGGTGAGTTGCGTTCCAGCTATTTGCAATTTCTCTCCCTTCAACAGTTTGCAGCTTGTAAACCCTGTTTCCTACTACTTTCATGATCAGGTAGGGACCTTCCCAGTTAGGGTCTAGTTTGTCAGCCCCGACTTCCTCAGTATTTTGGAAAACCTTTCTAAGGACCTAATATCCAACCTTGAAAGTGCGGAGCCGAACGCGTTTGTTATAATGTCGGGCTATCCACTGCTGGTATGAAGCTATTCTCATTATCGCTTGATCTCGTTGCTCATCAATTGTGTCCAGGTTATGTTCTAGCTCCTGATTATTCTTCTTTTCATTCACCCTTGAAGTTCTCGTATTCCTACCCTATCTCTGGAGGTAGGACGACTTCAGACCTGTATGTTAGAGAAAAAGGTGTTTCTCCCGTAGATGTTCGTATTGTGGTTCGGTAAGACCATAGCACGCTGGGGAGATGTTCGTATTGTGGTTCGGTAAGACCATAGCACGCTGGGGAGATGCTAGACCATAGAGTGTTCATTATTGTTTTGTTGGAGGCTTCGGTTTGACCATTAGCGGTTGGGTACCTTGGGGTGGAATGGGTTAGCTTGACTCCCCACTTTTTACCTAAGTCTTGGAACTCAAAACTGATAAATTGAGGTCCGTTGTTGATGATGATCTCTGCTGGTACTCCGAACCTGCAAAAAATATGTTTCCACACAAAATCTCTTACCTCACGGTCCTTGACCTGTGCGAATGCCTCTGCTTCGATCCACTTTGTGAAGTAATCTGGCATGACCAAGAGAAAAACTTTTTGATTACTACCCTTGGGTAGTTTTCTTACGATGTCTATGCCCCACTTCATGAAAGGCCAGAGAGTTATTGAAGGGTGGAGTGGTTCTGGATGAGTGTGATTGGACTGAGCAAATCTCTGGCATTTATCACATTTTTTAACGTAACTCTTTGAATCGGCTCTCATGGTCGGCCAGTAAAAACCTGCTGTTAGGGCCCTGTTGGCTAGGCTTCGTGGTCCAGAGTGATTTCCACACTTTCCTTCGTGTAGTTCTTCAAGGATATATTTTGCTTGGTTTGGACCTACACACTTCAGGTAGGGGCTTGAGTACGAACTTCTGTATAAAGACTCACTGATCATGTTGAACTTTGTTGCCTTAACTCTGATCCTTCTAGCCTCTGTATTGTCTTCAGGTAGTTCATTCTCAATAATATATTTGATGATCGGAGTCATCCAACTGACTTCAACCTCGACTATTTCCACTGATTTGGTTTCTGCTTCTTCTTTCCACACTGCTGGCCATTGGGCATATGTTAAGGGTATGTGCTTCGATGGCTGACAGTCAATTGCCGACCCTAGGTTGGCTAGTGCGTCTGCATGTCAATTTTCTTCCCTTGCCACATGGGTAACTTCTAGTTCTGTGAATGATTTTGATAGCTCCTTCACCATGGCAAGGTATGCTGACATTCTAGAATCTTTTGCTTGAAAAACTCCTTCGAACTGACTTACGATAAGTTGTGAGTCGCTTTGTACTTTAATGCTTGGTATTTTCATATCTTTGGCTAAAGTCAGTCCGGCGATCAGAGCTTCATATTCTGCTTCGTTATTTGTTGTCTTGAATCCACATTGAATAGCTCTTTCAATGACGTCGCCTTCAGGGGAGATCAATACTACACCCAAATCACTCCCCTTGAAATTACTGGAGCCGTCAACTTGAAGGGTTCAGTGATTTGAATTATCACCTTTGGTTATTAAGAGTAGTTCTTTTTCGGCAAGCTCATACTGCTCTGATGAGAAATCTGCAATAAAATCAGTCAAAATCTGTGATTTATTGTAGTCCGGGGTAGATAGGTGATGTCATACTCTCCAAACTCTACTACCCATTTTGATAATCTGTCAAATAAGTCTGACTTGTCCAATACAGTCTTTAGTGGAAAGGTCGTTACCACTGTGATTGGGTGGTCCTGAAAGTATGGCTTCAACTTTCACGAGGTATGACTTCAACTTTCACAGAAACATTAAACATAACAAATATGTTATTTTCATATATGAATCTCAATCTTTTTTTTTTTAGGAAATCAATCAATTAATCACAAAAACAATAAATGTAGTGAACCTATTGTCTTTTTTTTTTTTTTTTTTTTACCATATATTCTTTATATTATAATTGAATTTTATGTCTTCATAATGTTTAATTATATTAAAAAAAATATGCTCTCTTTATAAATTTCTATAATTGTTCATTTATTGAAATCAAAGATATCCATCTTTAATTTACATTTATATAAGTTATGAATATATCAATTATAATTTATGATCCTCAATATTAATTTACTAATCCATCCTACATGTCCAATTTTTAATCCAAATTTACTGCTATTTTCGCCTACCTAAATTACATCATTATATAGATTCGTCATATACAACAAGATTCTCCATTAGTTTCATCTCCATAAAATATCACTTTATGTCAGAATTAACATTGAGGATATTACAATTATAAAAATATTATAAAGGTTGTGATATGAATTATAATTTCTAAACATTGTGCGAAATTGTAAATTGGTAAAAATATTGTGTTAAATTATGTAATTAACCCTATATTTTATATAAATTTTTTTATATTTAATTAATCTTTTGAAAATATATAGTATCAATTCAAAAATAAATATACAATAGAAAGAATCTTAAAATTTATGCGTTAAAAATGTTAATAAATTTGCATAAAATTTTAAAAATAAAAACTTAAAAATAAACATATCCAATTTTATTTTATAAAATAAAAAAACATTAAAAACACAATAATAATTTTAATTTTTTTTTTATCTCGAAGTAACCCGCATTCGCTACCCAATACTGCATAATGGGTAAACTCCGCTTCTGTGTAATTGCCCGCAAACTACACAAAAGAAATAAACAACACTTGATAAATTATACGTGACAAATTTACGTCTAGCGGTGTTGGTATGATTCGAACTCACTTACACCATTCCATCATTACTAAGTCATTTATAAGAGACAATAATTGTAAGCATCTTATTCTAACAGTGTTAGTGTCTCATTGGGTGGTTAATTGATTGGCTAGAGTTGTGAGTGATTTTTGCAAATGGTAACTAAATTTCATATACTTGGATAAAAAAGGCTAAACAAAAATAGAAATAAACTTGGAGCAAAAAATATTGGGATGGAAATGTAGGATCAATTAATCTTCCAAATACAAAAGTTCTGATTATTGGTCTTTGCGAGAGGATATGAATAATGGTCTTTAATATAACGATAAAGTTGCCCTTTCATCCCAATTTCATTGGTTGATGAATCAATTTATATATCCCAAAAAATGAAAAAAGATAAACAAGATAATCCAATGAAAGATTCTTGATAAGATTACAATCAATTATATGGGTCTAAATCTTTCTCCTCTTCAAAATGAGTCAGAAAAAAAAAGGGGTCCCATTTAAAATATTTATACTTATCATTATCAATGACCTAACTTTTAAAGAGCAACCACAAATTAAATAGGTAAATATCAAAACAAATTAACAACGTGCAATCTCAATTTAAGGGGAAACTTTAAACCAACAAGTAAGATAGTCTACTTTAATGAATTTCAGAATTTGTTGTCATTATTAGAAATCCCAAATTTCAATATCTATAAATTACAACATCCATGAGCATGGAGTATTTGTACCTAAAAATATTTAAATAAAATTCTACAGCTTATAGATAAATATTTCCCATGTGCAACAAATAATAAAATGGATTTATCATTGGTTGAAAAAAATCAATTTAATCACTCAATTTATGAATAATGATTTCTCAATCTAAAACCCATAAATAATATTGCGGCAATCTTTCGTACTTTATTTAATCCGATCGAACTCCGATAAATTAACATTTAGTTAAATTCAGACCTAAATTGAGAAAGAGGCGTATGATACACTCTCTCCTGCCGAATTTATTCAATAGATATAATCCAACAAACCATCAACATTTGCACACCACGTCGTTAAAATAATGTTATTATGGGGATCCAATTCAAAATCTACAAATTTTAGATAAATTTTACAGTTACAAAACGGAAATTTATAAAATCAAATAAGTTGATAAAAAAAAAAAGAGAAAATCGGAAGATAAAAAAAATGTGGGGAAGATGATTGTTGACGAATTTCAATGGAAAAAATTGAAAGACAACTGCCCATCTTCCCTGGTGATTTTGCAGAGAATACTTTCGATCAGAGCGCATTTTTTAATAAAATTCGCACAACGTCGATACACACAATCTCTGCTTATGATTTCCATTTTCGCAAATATTGTTCAACCAAAATAAAATAATTAATATAAGAGAAAATAAAGAAATTGGGGAAAATCGAAAGAGATGATAAATTGATTTGTGCGCGGTTTGATTGACTGGAGAAGGAAGGGCGGTATATGTGTATTTATAGTGGAGGTGTTAGGGTTTTTTTGGGGTTTGCTTATTGGCTAATTACCCAAAACACCCTCCTACCTTAGAAAGACACGTCATGTTGTAAAATGTTTTTTTAGCCAATTAGAATTTATTCTACCCGTTTTATAATTATTTTTAGTATTTAATTTTTATTTACTATCGTGCTGGATTATGTAAACATTTTGAATATCAATAAAATTTTGAAATATTATGATAAAAGTGTTAAACGGTCGATATATTGGATACTCAAGTGTAATTAACCAATTATATTGAATACTGAATATGCAGAAATATCCCACAAAACTAAACTGAAGATAACAATCAAGAAGCAATATATTGGAGAAGAAATAGAGAGGCAGATGAGAGATTAATTCAGAGTTGAGGTGATGCACAGCATCATCAGTGATAACAAAAATCAATACAAGCATCTCACAACAGAATCTGGAAATAAAATACTACAAAAAAAAATATAAAAGAAGGCAACCTCAATTCCTCATAGTTATTGTTTGTGCAAAACAATAGCTGCCTAAATGGCATGCAAACAGAAAGATTGAAGCACACTTAGTGAAGAATGGCAGCCTACAGCCCCTGATCAATAAGGTAGTCTCCCATCTTCTCCACAACCAGGTTACACTGCCCTGGAGCCATTGGCTCCTCGTACACCCCGAAAATCAGAGCCTGACCTGTTTTCTTTATAGTTATGCCTCCAGACCCCTGCACATTGCCAACCATGACATGGAAACAAAAGCAAATGTATGGTCATCTTCGTCTCAATTTTAGACTAGTCTAGCAAAATACCTTCTTTCCACGGATAACAGCTCCCGGTTCTCCTTGAATAACCATATACTTTGCTCCTGCAAGAAATAGTCCAGTTGGAGCAAGGAATCCAGGCTCATCAAAATCTTTCACGATGTTGTTAATCTCATCAGCCTTGAACTGCATTCAAATACATGTAGGAAACCATCAGCTATTGAAATAATATTTCACAATATCAAATCAAAAACAAATCCAACAAACTTTTCAACATAGAAAAATTTAAATGCAGCATCATTTCCTCAAAATCTCTGTTTATTGAATATCAATATATCAAATCATTTCATATTTTCATCAACATAACTCCATCAAACTCCAAAAGGATAAAATTTCAGTTCTAATGAATCAAATCTCATGAATAGCACGATCAGATTCATCTATTCGACTACTCATAATGCACGTAATCCATGATGTCATTCAATACACGTGACACTTAATTAGTGATAATGTAATACACGAATAGGAGATGAAACAGTATCACAAAATATTGATACAACTCGATTCTTCCGCCATGCAAGACCAACACGCAAGATTTCCCAAAAATGGTAAAGATTGAAAAAAAACACAAATTAATCAGCAAATTAAAATGTGATGACTAAATTAAAAAAAGAAGGGTTATTTAGAGATGACCTGAGGGAAGGCGGCGCTCTGGGCCCAAACGCTGCCGTCTATGCCGATGATCGCGGCGGCGGTGAGATGAACGCCTTCGACTTCGCACATCAAGTGCTCGTCGACGTAGGACTGCCACGACATGGTTTGGATTGCGACACAAAATTAGAAATGTTAAGTTTATTTGTTTTGTTTCTTTCGTTGAAGAATTCCAACAACAAAAATGGTTTTGGCGAAGAGTTGAATGGATTGGAATGAGGGGGGGGTGTAAATAAATAGTGTGAGGGGGAGCGATGAGTTTCCGAATTTGGCGTGATGGAATTGAATGAGTGGCGTTCAAGTTGAGAGAGAGAGAGAGATTTGTGAGTGTAGTGGTAACTTATGTTGACGCCCATCATTGCGGTTTTATAGATATTACATGAAATTTCATCCAATATCTCGACTATAGTATTTGCACATGCATATATAATTTTCCTCTATAGTATAAGATTTTGGAGTTGATTGAAACAATCAACTTAAGATTATATAATGTCTGCTATTATTTTTATTTGTAATTACTTTTAGTAATCTTACTGAAATTAAATCACAGTTCTATACACGTGTTCTCTATCATCATTTTAAATCAAAATCTCATTAAGAAAAAAAAAACTAATCAAAGTATGAGATACTTTTGCGTTAAGTTGGTAGTTTCTACTATTCATAACTCAAATTGTTAGTTTTTGTTTTTGGTGTTTCAAATTGATTGATAATCTAAACAGAACAAATTGATTGTTAGTTACTTGTTTATCTCGGTATCAATATTGATATATATTTGAATATACTTATATGGGGAGAGACTTTAGATTGTAATTAAATAGAAAAGTAGTGAGTACTTGATCGATGTGTATATTTATTAATAATTTGATATTATTTATTTGCAATTCAAAATATTTGCTTTGTAATCTGTATATCTTGCAAGTTGCAATGAATATTTTATTTGCTCGTGTAACTCGCAATATATCTTATCGTTTGGAAACGAAATGATTATTAAAAACAGACGACTCAAGACTCAAGAGTTAGGCAACAAACTTGGTGTTGTACCAGATTTGACAGCTTTAGGAATCGTGGTGAAAATGCGTGCGTTGGGTGGAAGACATCAATGCTATTCACAAACTCTCAAATAGCGGTTGCGGTTCTCATAATAAAATAAAATATGACTCAACTATATATCTATATTATAATAGAGTTGTGCATCAACATTTTTTCTATCCACTGCAAGGGTAATTTGATCATTAGATAAGTCTGCTATATTTGGACATAATTAATTATTAATTAATTCAAACAACCCTACTGAAATTGATGTCATCAAATAGAATTAGTATTCTTTATTAATAATATGTTTAAACGATATATTTAAATTTTTTTTATTCAAGCAATCAAACAAATTTTATTTAACTCAATTTTCTCACTCCTAATTTAATTGTCTGTATAGTATAATATAATACATATACCTAATTACTATAATTTGCTATATTAGATTTTTATGGAACACGGAAACATAAAACTCTAACAAATTTTCACTCCAAAAAAAAAAAAAAAACTCTAACAAATTTAGTTAATTTTTCCCCGCCTAATTTAATTGCGTCCATAATATAATATGCACCTAATTATAATTACTATATCATATAGGTTTTTGTGGAAAAGTGAAAATATGAAATTCTAAATTACTATAATTCATAAAATACATCACTAAATTTAATATCATTATAGCATATGACACACTATTTATTAACAAATAAGTGAACCTTAAGTGTACGGCGTTATTGTAATACGTAGGTGAATAAGGGTATCGTATCACACAAGATTGCTACTTTCACGTTCTCAAACACAAGCACCTTACTAATATCTAGACATTGAATATGCAGGTAGAATGAAAATAAATAAATAATACAAATAAATTATCGTAGCAAATTTTAAATCAAGATGAAGAACTCCTAAGTACGAGTATAAACTATCTAACAAATTTTAAATCAAATGAAGAACTCCTAGGTACGAGTATAAACAATCTAACAAATTTTAAATCAAATGAAGAACTTCTAGGTACGAGTATAAACTATCTAGCAAATTTTAAATCAAACTCAAGAACTCCTAGATACGAGTATAAACTATCCAACAAATTTGTAAATTTGATTCAAGAACTCCTAGATACGAGTATAAACTATCTAGCAAATTTTTAAATTTAACTCACGAACTCCTAGATACGAGTTAAAACTATCTAGCAAATTTTAAATCGGACTCAAGAACTCCTAGATACGAGTATAAACTGTCTAGTAAATTTTTAAATTTGACTCAATAACTCCGAGATACGAGTTAAAACTATCTAGCAAATTTTAAATCGGACTTAAGAACTCCTAGATATGAGTTGACACTATCTAATAAAAATTTTGAAATATGAGACTCGTCCACCTCCAAGACAACTTGCTCATGAACTCGTCTCATGGGGGCATTTGTAAGCAATTAAATTTTTATCACCAATCAAATGGTGACACGTGGAAATTAAACAATTGAAATATCCAAATTATATTATTTATTTATATTTTAGGAATTTTAATTCCTAAATTAAATAAATAAATTGGTATTCAATATGTAGAAAAATTTCAACCAATAGAAATGCGACACATGACGAGCTCACACAAGAAATTGCCACATTGTTGTAGAGAATCACAAAGGATACAAGGCACCAATTAAATTATGCCATATAAGCCCTAATGAATACACCAATGAAATGACGTCACCTAAGCCCTAAATGCACCCTCATTTTCCTATAAATAGAGGGCTTGGCCTAAGGAAACCACACAACTTCAAGAGCTCAAGTTTGGAGAAGGATTCCATAGAGAAACTCTCTCCAATCCTCAAGGTATTCAAGTGAAGATTCAAGACGTTCTTTGTGTTCTTCGCCAAAATCATCCCAAATTCGACGTTTGATTTGGAATCAAGGTGTTCAACCCTCCGATCAACGTTATCAAATCCAAATCTTCAAGTTGTTCTTGAAGATTCAAGACGTTCTTCGCATTCTTCATCAAAATCATCCCAAATCCAACATTTGATCTGGAATTAAGGTGCTCCACCCTCCGATCGGCGTTACCAAGCCCAAATCTTCAAATTGTTCTTACAAGATTCAAGAAGTTCTTCGTCAAGATCAATTCAAATCCATTGTTCAATCCGGAATCAAGGTTCTCAACCCTCCGAATTGACGTCATCAATCCAAATATTCAAGACATTTTTAGAGGATTCAACTCGTTCTTCATAGAGACGACACAATCTTCGTCAAGATCATCTCAAATCCACAGTTTGATCCAGAACCAAAGTTTCGACTATCTGAACCAACGTCATAAACTCAGAAACATCACATTCGTAAAGATCGAAAAGGCAAATCCACCTTGAAGATCTTGAAGAACAACTATGATCAAATCTTGAAGAGAAGAATAAGAAGATTTAGATAGAGAATCGAACCACAAGTTGTAAATTCAATCCAAAATATTTCTTTGTACGCTTTTCCGATGTTTATTAATATAAATACTCGGAATTTGTGTTACACTATTCATCTATATTCAATTAAAAGTTCACTTTACACAAGATTACCTAGTACCAATTAAATGATAAAAATAAATATAAATTTAATATATTTTATTTACTAAACTCAATAAAAAAATTATAAAAAATATTTTATGTACACTATTATTTATCTATATAAAAGTAAAAGGTTTCATATGTATATACCTTAAACTCCAAACGGAAACGTTTGAAATACGTACAATTAGTTAGTATTATCGTGTATAATTAAAATGCATTTTAATATTCCCGTGTATCACACAGGGGTTATGCTACTTAAAGTTCAAATACACCAACCATACATTCCACCATCCATATATCTAGTACACGTTTTTGTGCATTTAATGCACTCTACGTATCGAATGTATTTCACTTTGATGAAATAAATCAATCTCGTAGGTGGATTTTGATCAAGTATTTAAAACTCGACAAATTAGGGAAAGAATACGAGTGTTTTTTTCCTTTTGCGAATTTGTAAACTTGATGGCACAATTTTTTAGTGGATTGAATATTGATAAATGCGTCATATATACTCCGTATCGAGGATAAATCTTATCACGCCTCTTTAGGTGAAATATATTATATATATCATCACCTAATCCGCAAAAATTAGAAATAGTCAAGAGTCTTGAGGCTATCCACTCAATACCAAGAAAAAAGTAAATAAACACAATTTGCCCTTATTCTATGAAGAAAATAAGACCTAATCACGACGATTCGCTGCATGTACATCAACCTAAGCTCTGTCAAGAAGGCGTAATTGGGTAAAACAAAAACTAGACAAACCATAACAATGTCTAACTTAAAAATTATGTTGCAAGTAAGAAATCTACCTCATGGAGTCGAGTTCTTGAATATTTTCATCAGGAAACAAGAAGATCACCACGGGTCCAACTACCATAAAATTTTTAGAGCAAATGAAAAATAGGCGCCAGACTGAATTAAGTCAGCCACGCAATCGGGAATAGTAACTCAATAGTCCGGCTCATCTGCAAACATCACAATTTCATAAGGGAAGGTCAAAAGAGATCAAAAGTACGGATGATGGATTCCAAATAATGAGAAATGAACTGAGCAAGTTGAAAACCATGACCAAGCATACCAACTTCCTCAGCCATGTTAAAATCATCTTCATCGTCATCACAATATTCCGCCTGTAAATTGCAGAGTAAATATTTCAAGGAAGTCAATGGAAACTGGAATGCTTTGATTTATCAACATATGCAATGGTAGTTTCCAACTCGGGTACTTCATCTTGAATGAGAGTGCGAATAATACGTAATACAAGTACTAACAAGATTGTCAAATTCTGAAATAATAAAAAATTCGAACACAATAGCAGAAATAGAAGGCTCACAGATACAAGAACAAGGTAAAAATGATGCAAGAAGGTAAGCCCCCATGCACACGGCAGTGAGTAATATTTAGTGTACTGTGTACCTGCTCATAATCACCCTCATCACTGTATTCTCCATCGTCTTCTTCATTTTCTAGCTCTTCTTCTTCCTCCTCTTCATTTTCTTTCTTTTCGCCTCCTTCTTTGCCCTGTAAACTCAAATTTTCAGAGCCAAAATAATATTAATATTAATATTAATAATTAAAACAAAATGGCATAGGTAGACACTAGAAAAAAAGAACAATGTTCCCAGTAAAAATATTGAAGTAATGAAATATCATTATGGACTATATTTTTTAATGAGACGTGAGAAAATTTACCTCATGCTTCTGCTCAAGCTTCTCAAAGACATCAAGTTTGTTCAAGTCTGTTATGATTTCCACACCCATCAGTTAGAGGCATATTATCAAAATATATATTTTTAACAAATATGCTCATCAACATGACATATGTAAACAACATCCATGATTATGATGACCTGCAACAAAAGTTTATAAACAAAACAAGAAAAAGCCCACACACGACGAAGATTTTTTGTTGCGGTCAGAAAAAGAAGAAACAGGCAGAACAATGCTTCACTAAATCTTCTCTCCCTCTAGCCACATATAAGAATATCATTTCTTGCCAACTTACCAACATCATTGTCCCACCGAACTTTCTTGGCAACACGCTTATCACCTGTTAAGTGAAAGAGAATACGAGATTAAGAAAATATATGGGCAATCTGAAGAGATGATGGTACAATCTAATATAAACATCTAATTTCCACAAAAGGTATGAAAATCAACCTCTGGCTAGTTCTGCAGGCATATGATCTGTGTCCATCTTTATCAAGTGCCATAGTGGTTGCTTAGCCTGTGTTGCTCGCAATTTCTTATCCGCATACCTTTCTATGTCTAATTTTTGCACTTCTGCATCCATAATTTGAAGAGATATATCAGATCAACAGAACGCAAGCATCCATATGGTATGAAATCGAACTCGAAAAGACAGAATTACGAGCAGCAGCATGACACTGGACTACAAATTCATAACATTGAAAGAGAATTCCAGATGAGATATAGCTTTGCCATTTATTATTTTAGAAACACACCTTTCTCCATCCAAGTTTACAACATCATAAAGTGCAAATACTATTTTCATATAAGACACTATAATTTCAACTTTTATGCACACAGTTAGACTTCAAAATTATTCACAATTACTTCGATGATATCCTTCACGGAAGCTTAAATGAATAAATATTCAATTCCAGCCTACTAATACATAACCAACAAGCATTAGTCATATAAAATACTTTAAAAAAACAGCCATAATTCAAACGGCAAAGTATTTTCACAAAAACAAAAAAGGAAAGAAAAGAAAAGAAAAAAGGTAAAGGAAAAGGGGGGAAACGTACTATCAAGATGTTGGCTTCGACCTTCGTAATAGTAAGAAGATGTTTCAAAAAAGGTCTGCAGATTCTTTGACCAATTTACGAACCGGGCATACTTCCTTACTTCCTCATCAGAATATTTCACAGTTCCTAAACACTCAATTTCCTATCAATTATGCAATCAATGAAATTCGCCTCCAAATCAAATTACAGCAGATAATCAAACTGCGTTATGAAAAAACCAATAAAAGTAGAAAATTCATAGTTACCGGAAAAAGTTCGACAGGCTCCTGCTTGCCCGACCGATAGCCACCGCCACCGCCACCGAAGCCACCGCGGCCACGGCCGCGACCCCTCCCTCTGAATGCCATCGATGTATAGGACTTGTGCGTGCGGCGTAGTCCGTTCTAGTTTCTAGTAACTAGTAATAACAATTTCAATTGTGTGTTTTATTTTCTTTTTTCCGCAAATTATGTTTTGGTTCGTGTGGTTTTAAGTAATTGTGAAAGTGGGAATGGGCCAGATGGGTACTGGTGAGTCGGCCCAATCTATATTAGACCACATGGGTGTGTTTTTTAACAATCTCATGAAATCTAACATTATCAGTTAAATCATAGGAATTCAAAAATATTTACTTAATAATTAACGTCCAAAATATTTTTAAAAAATAAAATAGAAAAGTCCGGCACCATGCATCGATTTTGAGATAGATTAAGTGAGCCTTGAGGCTGATTATATCTATCAGCTGGCTATATTTTGGGTCTTACTCTTTACACTGGCGAAAAACAAAATCCTTTTGCCCAATGCTAAATATGTATCACGGATCAGGGCCGACTATAAGATTTGAAATGTTCTGTTCAAACTAGAGTTGTCAAAACGGGCAAAGCCCGCCGGGCTAGCCCGTACCCGCCATCGTTTTAGGCGGGTAGGACTTTAACTTTGAAACCCGTTTTTTTGGCGGGCCCGTCGGGTAAAGCCCGCGGCAGGGCGGGCTTTGGCGGGTAAAGCCCGCGGCGGGGCGGGTAACCCGCCAAGCCCGCCGATACATACATATATATTATTTTTTTTAGTTAAATGGTATTTATGATTAATATGAATTATAAGATAATATCCTCATTCCCCAAATATTTGTAAATTGTAACTTGATTAAAATTTCTATGCTTGTTTAGTTGATTATTTCAATCTCATAAAAAAAGTAGATAGTTAAAAAATAAGAGTAATTTAAATTGAAAGAAAAAAAAGGTAAATTAAATTGAAAGAAAAAAAAAGACTAAAATTGCTACATACTAGATTACAAGTTGAAAACAACATTTCATGTACTAATTAATTAAACGTGAGAAACAAGGAGAATTGATATAATATTGTTGGAATAAAACACATAATTAGGAATATAATCTGAGTAGTGGTAGCTAAAACTACTATATGTGCTCTCATCTTTGTTCTCGATCGCATTTGTCGTCGAAATTCTCCGGCGTCCGATCGGAGCTTTATTTAGTTCTAATATATATTTTGGGCACTAAGCTACATGTTCAATTAGTAAAATTCATCAAACATACCGATAGCAATTCAAGGTTAATAATATATTTCTCATTATTGAAGTTTAAAACTCAAATTGCATTAAAAAAAAAAAACTGAAAAGCCCGCGGGCCGGCCCGCCAACCCGCGGGCTTAGGCGGGGGCGGGTAGGACCCTGTCTTTTCGGGCCCGCCCCTCTGGCGGGCTTCCCCGCCCCGCCCCGCCAAAAGGCGGGCTTTCCGAGCCCGCCCCCCGCCCCGCCCCGTCGGCCCGTTTTGACATCTCTAGTTCAAACCTTAAAGATGGTGCCCTTATTTATTGAATCTAAAATTAATGCATAATAAAAGTAGAATAATCATATTTTCTAAATTTCTAATGTATATAATATATAAAAAAAATGTATCTTCAAATTATTTTTAATGTTCAAAATCATAAAATATGTCACATATGCTCAAAATCATCGGATTCATTAGGGGTGAGCAAAACCGAATCGAAACCGAAAAATCGAACCGAACCGGTGTGTTCGGTTCGGTTCGGTTTTGGTGGTAACAAATTCGGTTCGGTTCGGTTTTAGCTCCTTAAAACTGTAGAAAACCGAACCGAATCGATATTTAATTTAAAATAAAAATAATATATTGTATATGCCCTAAAACCAAAATTTGGAGTTTAGACTTTATTTATTTTATCATTTGATGACATTGTTTTTGTTTGTTTATCATTTTATTTAATTTTAAGATTTGGTTTGATGCTTGTTGAGTAGAATTATTGATTTGTAAAAAAAAAATACACATTTTATCGGTTTGGACCGCAACCGACCGAACCGAACCGGTCTTATCGGTTTCAGTTTCGGTTCGGTCGAAAAAAATAATCGGTTCGGTCTTGGTCCCAAAAAAATAACTTCAGTTTTTTATCAATTTTGGTATTTCGGTTCGGTTTGGTTCGGTCCGGACCGTTTGCTCAGGCCTAGGATTCATGATCTCACTATCATTTTCAAACATTCTTGAAACAAAAAAAAAATTTACTTTGAACAATATCTTTTAAAGATACTTCTTCTAGCATTTTTTTGAAGCAAACTCGCTTATAAATTTTCCACAATCAATATTTTATAGCAAATCGTGTTCATTAATATCAAAGTAAGTTTATTCAACCTTTGTTGTGACATGGTCGAACACAAATAAAATTTCAATATCTTCAATCTTGAGAAACTTATTCTATACATAACATATGAGATTAATAAATTTTTATAAGCAATACATGCATTAGGACAATTATTTAATCTATTGAAGTAAGTTAATCTAGACCTGTATTTTTTTGTTTTAGTAAAAGATATTATAATGCGTTTGAAACAACTCTTGACCATCAAGATCACTAAACTCTTCATGCTTTAGAATATCATCAACAATTTCAAAACTTGATTTTAAAGTAGCATCATCTATTATATTCAATTTATTAGAGGGAAAAAAATCCATAGTTCTTTACTATATAAATGAAATAATTGATTCTGAAAGAGTTTGAATTCAATTGGAGAGTTAAAGAAAAAATAGTCTTAATTCAATTGGATGTCTAAAATAAAATCACACTCTTAATTAATATCCTAAAAGTCCAAAATAATGTATAAATTTACAATTGATGAACGACAACTGTTTTAATTTTTATGAACGTAAAAGGTTAAACTTAATTGGGCTATTTTTTTTTAAATAATGGGTTAAAGTTTTAAAATTATACTAGTATACATATATATTTTTTTTAAATGATGTGTCCCACTGTAATAAAATTAATAATATCTATATGAATAAATAGATTGTATATGATTAGTAAAAATGAAAATTTGAAATTGAAAATGAGTAAAACAAACACATTTTCAGTGTTTTGAAGAGTAAAAAAGTTAAAAATTTCCATGTAGAAATGAAACCAAACCAGCCCTAAGTGTTTGTGACATATACATATGTATACACGTGCTAATTATTTTATTATCTATTTTTAAAATTGTTTTTATTATGGCAAAAAATATTTTAGCCCATTAAGGGTACCGAATCAGTTAGGCCGAAAAATGTATTAGGATAGATAGGGTGAGGAGAGACCCTAGAAAAGAATACTCAAACCCCTCCATTGAGCCCGAGTCCAATATCAACAACCTTTGATGATCTTCAGCTTCACGGGGTGTTTTGTTTGTATGTGTAGATTGTAGATGTTTCAAGTGTTTAGTATGTATGTGTAGACTGTAGATAGTCAGTGTCCTGAACTCGATACGAAATTGATTGTGGATTTAGTATCCAAAATCTTTGGACCTGAAACTCTTTTGAAAGATTCCAAGGTGTTGATTCTTGGGAGATTCCTTGATAATATTTGATTTTTTCTTAAAAAGGGTCATATGAATTAAATTTGGAGTTTTATTTGGGATTAAATTTTCTTTAATACGCTAAATTAAAAGCTCACATTTTGATTTTGTTATTGTTAGTTATATGTTTTTCTTATCTTTAGTTCTAGCTACGCAATTTGATATTTTATTATTTGAGGAGGTTTTTAGTCCACTCATCTAATGGGCCTGGCTTCTTAGATAGGCCCAACCTACCCCCAGATCTGGTCCAATCCCCCCACCAATTTTTTTTTTGTGTGTTCCCGTGTATGCATCCAATTTACTCATTTTCATTTTTTTCTCTGAATTTTTACATTTATTTTTTCCAAAAAATAAATACTATTAAATGAAATTAGTAAATCTTGAAATTAAAATAAATTAATTTAATTCGTTTGATCTCGTGTGATGCACTCGCATAACGCTAACGCGTGGGCTAGTACACTATGTTCAACAATTAAATTTTCGAAATAAATATATGTCCTAAAATGGAATTAGTGAACCCTAAGATTAAAGCTAATTATTTTTTTTCTCCGGTGAATCACGCAGTGCACTAACTCGAACGCGTGGACAAGTGCATTGCGCTCGATAATTAATTTTTCCGAAATAAATAGAAACCAAATATGGAATTAGTGAATCCGAAAAGTACAGTGAATTAATTTAATTTTTTGGATCCGACGACTATCATAGTGCATTCGCTCGACGTAGTAAGGACGATACTTTTCTGGTTACGAATGGTACATTTTAGTGTTATGAGTGATAATTTTCTGGCATTTTTTTTTCTAATGGGACGGATTGACTGCAAAATTAACTCGCCTGATCAAAGCTATCAGTTAACCCGGTGCATGGAAACCTTTGCCTGATTATTTTTATTACTTTATTTTATGGGTTTATTTTTTAGGGTTCGATTTTGAATCTAACCGATCAAATTCACACTTCTATTTGTATATAGCAAGCGTAGAAATTAAAAGTGAAAAATCTTTCTCCCTATATTATGTAATGTCTATTTACATCTTGATATTTGCGAGCAAAATAATGGAGACATGCAACAATATATGCAGAACATTTCCAATAATTTTAAAATGAAGAAGAGTACTAAATCATTAACACTGTGGTCCACATTATGAAGCATCATATCGTTAAGGAAATTAATACTATGGTCCACTTTTTGTTTCTGATGTATCGTGTTATTATTTTCAAGTGGGTCACCCAATTTGACTTGGATAGTTTTAGGATTTTACCGCTTAATTTTGTGTTGTTCTTGAATTTCATCAGCATTATTGTCTACTATTTTTATGTAAATAAATATATAAATTTACTTTGTGAAGATGTTTTTCTTTGAGGTCGTCCGTGAGATCTCAGGTCGATCGATTGACATCACATAATGAGTATTTCCTTCTTCTTCTTCTTTAAAATTTTAGGTAGATCTTCCATAGTTGAATTTGGGTTTATTTTAATCCTACACTATTTCTATATTTATGTTTTGTGTGTATATATATATATAACTAGCATTTTTCCCGTACGATGTACAGATATCATTTCATTCATTTTATGTTTAAATAATATAAATTATATATAATTGATAATAATTCCAATATTTGTAAGCTTGATTACTATTAGCAAAAATAGTTCCAACTTTTTCAAAATTTTTACAAATCTGACATCGATCAAATTTTCAGCCTAGAATATCTATGTGGCATGCCCAAAAAATTTATTTTATTTTTAATTCATAATTGACATGGAATATCCAGATAATATTTTTTATTAGAGCAAAAAAGCCACACAAGAATTCCGGCGTGCCACATAGATATTCTAGGCTGGAAATTTTATCAAGGTCAGATTTGCAAAGATTTTGAAAAAGTAGGTACTATTTTAGTAATAGTAATAAAGTGGATCATTTTTAAAAAAATGTCCAAAATGTAGATATCAAAGTGTAAATTACCCCATTAATAATTGAATTGGAATTTAATAAGTTTAACAAGGGACCACGGCTCGTCGCATCCCACCCCAACTACTATTTGTGAAGCATTCCTTACAAATTCCATGCATAAAATTAATCACAACGAAATTTTCAATTTTAAAATGATATTCTCTGAGCTATCGATATAATAATTTTAAAACCCTTAAATTCCCTCAATCGTTTTTAATAGACAATTTTGAAATTTTAATATTATACCTGCAAACTGCAATCAAATAATTCAAAAAATGAAATCTATCTATCTATCTATCTATCTATGTATTAAAGCAAAATTATAGAAGTAAAATTATTATTCAAAAATTAGAAAAAAACTTGATCAATAAATATTTTTTTGTTGAAAAAGTTTGAAGTCTTGGTAGTGTCATTAGCGGTTGTATGGAATCTCAGAACCTTGATCAGCCTAGGTCCAACCTTGCGCTGCGGCTACCACCACTCTTACATTTTCTTTTTCAATTTCCTTTTTCCTTTTGTGTGTGTGTATTTTTTTTTGCTTTTTCAATTTTTTTTTTTTTTTTGTGAAACCGTACCCCTTAAGTACCTTTTATTTTATTTTTTCTTTCATTTCCTTTTTTGTTGTTTTTTTCTTCTTTAGTTTTTTCTTTTTTGAAACTAAAATTCAATTTGCCTCTTAGTGTTATAGGTTCGATTATTGCTTAAGCAGTTCATCTTTTTTTTTCTTCATTCTAAGCTTAGGACTTTCCTTAAATGTTCCTACAATAACTTTTTTTTTAATTATTCTATTTAATGATTTAATTATTTATTGCAATTTTCATTATATTGGTGTTGAAAAAATTTAAATGCAATGTCTATTCAGTTTCATTTGTTTATTTTTTCATTCTAAATGTATAGTTTTTTATTTATATGTCATTAATAATTCATCTTTTGTTTAGTATTGTTTTAATGCTTTATCTTTATTTTTAACCTCCCGATTAGTTTTTTTAATCATTCATTAGTAATTAATATAAACATTTCAATTTAATGCATAATTTATTTCTTAGGTAGTTCAATCATAAACTATATATATATAGGCAGAATGAAAAGTTTAATTTTTAATGCCAAATGAATTGAATATTATTAAACAAAAAAAAAATGAAAAATTATAGTAACGGACCAAACTTCATCCTAAACTGTAGATCCGAAAATCTGCAATTAATCGTATTAGTCCGGAGCAGCGGTCGATCTGTGAAACAAAAACAGAAGATACCGTAAAAGCCAAAGATCGTCGGGGGGTGACGATCGTTGGGCCTCCGACGCTCAAGTCAGGAAAAGAAGAATAGTAGAAAGAAATAAAGTACGAAATAATTGAATAATTAAAGAGCTTAATGACGGTAATCTCTAGTCAGAACGTGACTAGAGATCAAGGGGAACGTCGTTCGATCTTGGAAGAACGTAGAAAAGAAGCCCGGATGTTGAATCGCCGGAGCGGAATGAACTTGGAAAATGATAAACTTAATGTGTCTAGGGTATGATGTGAAGCTTGTGGGTATCTCAGCGTACCCCTCAAATGAGGAGGGATGTCTCCTTTTATAGAGAGAGACAGCGTTAGGGTTCGCGTATATTACGGGAGCGGTTAATGCATGATCTCCTTCATTTGATCACGTCAACCCTTCCAGGTAATGCGAACGGCTAATTCTATTTAATTCAAACTACCCGATCTTTATGAGGTTGCTCGGTTAAATGACAACGTTTAATCTCATGGACTAGCATAGTGAGCTGACGAAAAATAGCCACTACAGTTAGCCCTTCATTGTCTAGGTTCCTGATGAGTGCATAAATTGCACTCATTTTGAGTGCATTTGCACTTGGTTATCATGTATATATGCTGTAATATTGTTAATTTTGATTTAATCTTATATTTTATGTAATGTGGCCAATAAAGGGAATTTTTGGGTTTGAACAAAGCAAAAACAAAGTGAAATTTATTATGGGATCAACAAAGAGTGCACACGGCATGAAATGATGAAGAAACGAGTAAGAAAACGCCTAAGTGTTGAAGACACGACCCCCAAACGCGACCTAGGGGGTCGCGCTTCAACACACAGCGGCACGCGAGGCACAAACGCGACCCAAGGGGATCGCGCCTCGGCCTTGAGCCAAAATGCAACCCCCAAACGTGATGAAAATGCCATTTTGCAGAGGCTTCAGGACCCGAAATCCTTTGGGCGAAATGTGGATGTCAAACGCGAGTTCCTGGGTCGAGTTTCGGCCTTCAGTCGAAACGGGACCCCAAAACGCGACCAAAAGCCCATGTTGCAGAGCCTTTAGAGACCTGATTTCCTTTGTTCCAAACTCGACCCTCAAACGTGAGTTCCTGGGGTCGAGTTCCACACAGACGGAAATTAAAATTGACTTTTGGCATCCAATTATTGGTCCACTCCTTTATATATCTAATGGGGTTTTCAAACCAAACACCCAACAACCCTTGAACTCGAAAATACACAAGAGAAACAACACATTTGGGCATTTTTGAAGATCAAGAAGAAAAAGGAAGATTCAACCATCCATTTGAAGATTCAAGCCATTAGATTGAAGATGAGTGCTCTATATTGGGTTATATCATTTCTTTTCCTCTCTTAAGCTTGTATTTAGAATGGGTTTTTGTTTCTTCTTTTGTATTCTTGATGTTATTGTGAATATGGTTGGCTAAGAGCCTTAGGGCTCTAGGATGTGGTGAAACAATGTGAATATTGATCTTGATTTGAGTTTTATATATATGATTATGCTTTGTCAAGGTTTTAATCCATGCTTGAGCTTGAATGATGTGGTTTGAGTGGCCTTCTTACTAGCATCACATGTATGAATCACTTACATCTAGTCAATCCCGTGATCATAAGCATGCTTGGATCAAATCTACATAGTTGTCTTCTCAGTCGAATGTCGATTATGTGGGAGGAAATGTGACCCTTTAGAGCCTTTGGTAGGTGCGACCTTGGAATGTGTTAGAGATAGCCATCCTTGTCGCATTCGCAATTAAGGAGGTATTCGAGAGATGCTTCTTCTATACTCATGGTCTTCCTATCTATGAACTTGGCGTGATTATGTATTTAAACTCTTGTTGTTGGATCAATAGGAGTATTGTGTATCCATGTCCTAGAGTCTTACCTTTATTTATCATCTTCAAATCTCTCTCTCTCTCTCTCTCTCTCTCTCTTGTTGGTATTGTTTATTTCATTTGCTATTTAGTTTGTTTATTGTTGTTGTTTGGTATTCACTTGTTTATTTCTTATGTTTTGGTTATGTTGTGACAATCATCCCTCATCCCATTCCATAGTCTAAATATTTCGCTCGTCTATCATCGGGGTATTTGCATTTTCAAGTTCTAATTCCTTTTCCTTGTGGATCGATCTCGTTTCATCCTTTCTACAAATACATGCTTGTACACTTGTAGGCATTGACACAAGTTTATAAATATTGAAACCATTATGGAGAGTAAATCTCGCATCAAGTTTTTGGCGCCATTGCCGGGGACACAAAATTTATTTGATTTATACAATATTGTGATAACGATCGAGTGGATTAGTTTAGAAAATTTATCTTTATTTTGTTTGTAAAATTTGCATTGATTTGTTTGTCCTTTATGATAAGAAGTGCATGCACACTCGTCCTCGAGGAGAACCCCCTATAGCATTGGACTTGGAAATCGAAGTAACGGTTTGACACAACAACACACGTAGAAGGAGGAGAATGGCGGATAATCCTCCACCGGTTCAAGATCCGATGATTGCCCAAATGTAAAAGTAATTAGAGTTATGCAATTGAGAGCCCAAGAGGAGGCTCAAAATAGAAACGTGGAAGCACCAATTCGAAACCTCTTCCAACCCGTCGTTGATCAAGAGGTGGCCAATGGACCACCCATTCAAGCCAATAATTTCAAGTTTAAGACCTCTCTCATACTAATGAACCAACAACACCAATTCCGAGGGACACCAATGGAGGATCCACATGAGCATATTCGTAAATTCTTTAATGTTAGTGGGACAATGAAGATGAATGGAGTCCCGGAAGATGCAATTCAAATCCGACTCTTTGCATTCTCATTGATCGATAAGGCGAAAACATGGTGATTGAACCATGCTCAAAGAACATTTCAAACTTGGGACCAATTGGTGACAAAGTTCTTACACATGTTTTTTCCACCCGAAAAAACTCTCAAATTGAAAGGAGATATCACCGTGTTTAAATAATGGGATGAAGAAAGCTTATATGAGGCGTGGGAGCGCTTTAGGGAGATGCTAAGGAAGTGTCCTGTACATGGTTTTGGAAATGACCACCAAGTGTGCATCTTCTATGGTGGAATTAAACCCGAAGAGAGGACATTCATAGACGCGGCCGCGGGAGGATCACTTCTTGCAAGAGGACCGAATGAAGTAATGAGGATCATTGAGGAAATGGCCTCAAATTCATTTCAATGGCCGGTGGAAAGAGAGGGAGTCCAAATCATGAAGAAGGTTGCATCTACATCAAGTTCGGATGCACTTGGGCTATTAGCGGCTCAAATGGCAACTTTAAATTCAAAGATTGAAGCCTTTACAAATCCAAAAGCCGAGTCCTCTCAAAGTCAATTTGAGGAGGTGAACTATGTGAACCAAAGAGGCTATTCAAATCAACAAAGGTCATTCAATCCGGGGTACAAGCCCCAATACGGGGGTCAATATGGTGGGAATCAAGGTTACCAAAATAGGGCTCAACATCCAAACTGGTCCTATAGTAACCCAAACAATGCCATCCAACCACCTCCCAGTTTTTCGGTTACAAATAGTGTCATTGATGAGGAGAAGAAGCCAAAGATGAATGAACTTTTGATGGCATTCATGGAAAAGATGAAGAATTACATGAAAGACTCTCAAGCTCGTATTCGAAAATTAGAGAATACCGTCGGAGCAATTGACAACCAAGTCAACACATTGGAGAAGCAAATGGGACAATTTGGTACTATCTTGGGAAGCCAACATCAACAAGGTAAGTTCCCAAACAACACAACCGTGAATCCAAAGGATCAATGCAAGACAATCACCTTGAGGAGTGGAACCGCTTACGATAGCCCCGAGATGCCGGATGAAGAAGAAAGCCAAGAAAATGTTGATGAGCAACCTATAAAAGAGAAGAAAGATGAGGGACAAATTCAAGAGGACTTAAGTCCCAAATTGAAGAAAAATGATGAACTTGAGAAAGGGAAGGAAAAAAAAGTACCAACAAGAAAGATACCGAAAGAGTACAAAGTTCCAATACCATACTCACAAAGACTCCAAAAGGTGAAAAGTGACGAGCAATTCTCTCGGTTCCTCGACATCTTTAGAAAGGTACAAATCAACATCTCTCTTGTTGAAGCACTTCAACAAATGCCAAACTATGCAAAGTTTTTGAAGGAGGTGATTTCTAAGAAGAGGAGATGGGGAGAGTATGAGACGGTCAACTTGACCGAGAATTGTAGTGCTCTACTACAAAGGAAATTGCCGGCAAAGATGAAAGATCTGAGAAGCTTCAACATCTCGGTCACCATTGGAGAAAATCATGTGGGAAAGACATTGTGTGATCTGGGGGCAAGCATCAACTTGATGCCCCTTTTGTTCTTTTTAAAATTAAACATGGGAGAGATCAAGCCCACCACAATTTGCCTCCAAATGGCCAATCGATCTATGACGTATCTGAAAGGGGTGGTAGAAGACGTGCTAGTGAAGGTCAACAAGTTCATCTTCCTGGTTGATTTTGTGGTGCTTGACATGGAAGAAGATAAGGAAGTTTCTCTCATTCTTGGGCGACCGTTCTTGAAAACGGGTAAGGCCTTGATTGATGTGGAAAAGGGGGAGCTCACCTTGAGAGTAACTGAAGAAAATATCATTTTTTTCCTCCAAAAAGTGATGCAACATCCAGAAGAAGAGGCGAAGAACATAGAGGAGTGCAAGGTACTCCAAATGGTGGATGCGTGTGTAGAAAAGGAGAATTTGTTTAGATCAAAAGATCCCCTTGATATTTGCATTTCTAACTCTATCTTTAATTCTTTGCCTAATGATGATTTTGGTCTATGTGATTCCGTTTCTATGATGAATTCTTTTCAGGAATCCTACTTGAGGAAGCCAAAGTTCTTGCCATTAAGAGACGAGGACCAAACATCAAAGGAAAAGGAAGAGTTGAAAGCAAAGGAGGAAATGGAGTTGAAGCCCCTACCTACACACTTGAGGTATGCTTACCTTGATGAAACCAAGTAAAAACCGGTAATCATTTCTTCCATCTTATCCGATGAACAATTAGAAAAATTGTTAAGGGTGTTGAGAAAATTTCAAAGCACTATAGGATGGTCAATTTCTTATATAAAGGGCATAAATTCTTCAATATGCATGCATAAAATTTTGTTAGAGGATGACTACAAACCTAAAGTGCAAAACCAAAGAAGACTCAACCCTATTATGTAAGAAGTTGTTAGAAAAAAGGTCTTGAAGTTACTAGATGCCGGGATAATCTTTGCCATTTCGGATAGTAAGTGGGTGAGTCCTACTCAAGTCGTTGCTAAAAAGGGGGGGAATGACGTTGATTGAGAATGAAAATAAGGAGATGATTGCTACAAGCTTAGTAACAGGTTGGAGAATGTGTATAGATTATAGGGCCTTGTTTGCATATACTAGGAAAGATCATTTTTCATTGCCTTTCATTGATTAAATGCTAGATAGGTTGGCGGGTCATGAGTTTTATTACTTTCTAGACGGTTACTCGGGTTATAACTAAATCATGATTGCTCCCGAAGACCAAGAAAAGACCGCTTTTACTTGTCCCCATGGCATATTTGCATACAGATGGATGTCTTTTGGGTTGTGTAATGCACCCGCCACCTTTCAAAGGTGTATGATGTCCATCTTTCATGGATTGATTGAAAATATAATGGAAGTGTTTATGGATGATTTTTTCATATTTGGTGATTCTTTTGATATATGCATTGATAACTTAACACAAGTCTTGTAGAGGTGTGAAGACACCAATCTCGTGCTCAATTGGAAAAAATGCCACTTCATGGT
This sequence comes from Perilla frutescens, assembly GCA_026008535.1. NCBI lineage: Eukaryota > Viridiplantae > Streptophyta > Magnoliopsida > Lamiales > Lamiaceae > Perilla > Perilla frutescens. Next base: position 63,046,643 of record BRKX01000003.1, on the reverse strand, counting down.
AAGAGATGACATTGTTCTAGGACACAAAGTGTCGGGTGAAGGTCTTGAAGTGGACCGAGCAAAGATTGTTGCCATTGAGAAACTACCTCCTCCAACTAATGAAAAGGGAGTTAGGAGCTTCTTGGGACACGCCGGGTTTTATAGGCATTTTATTAGTGATGAGATCATCAATTAGAGACTTTTCCAAAGTTTCTAAACCTCTTTGTCGTCTACTTGAAAAAGCCGTTGAATTTGATTTTGATTCTAATTGTTTGCAGGCTTTCGAGACATTGAAGAAGGCCCTCATCACGGAACCCATGCTTATCACATCCGATTGGAATGAGCCATTCGAAGTGATGTGTGATGTAAGTGAGATAGCGGTGGGAGCCGCTCTTGGCCAAAAGAAAGACAAGCTCTTCCGGGTGATCTACTATGGGAGTAGGACCTTGGATCCGGCTCAAGTCAACTACACCACCACGGAAAGGGAACTCTTGGCGGTTGTCTATGTATTTGACAAGTTTAGGCCCTATCTCATTGGGGCCCGAACTATTGTACACACCGACCACGCCTCCTTAAGACATCTCTTTGCAAAGAAAGATGCAAAGTCAAGGCTAATTCGATGGATTCTCCTTCTCCAAGAGTTTGATGTGGAGATCCGAGATAGAAAAGGGTGCAAGAACGTGGTGGCGGATCACTTATCCCGGCTAGAGCACATGAAAGAAGAAGAGGAGACCAAGAGGCCGATCAATGAAAGCTTTCCCGATGAGAGAATAATGTCGGCATCAACAACAGTCCCGTGGTTCGCAGATATTGTCAACTTTCTTGTTGCCAAGGTCGTGCCCGTGGAGATGAAAAGCTACCAAAGGAAGAAATTCTTCCATGATCTTAAGTTTTACATATGGGATGAGCCCTATCTTTTTAGAATATGTGCCGATTCCATCCTTAGAAGGTGTGTGCCGGAGGAAGAACGGATCGAGATAATGAGGGCATGCCATGATTCACCTTGTGGAGGCCACTTTGCATCTAATAGAACCGCTAGAAAGATTCTACAAAGCGGGTTCTATTGGCCCTCCATATTCAAAGATTGTGAAGAATTTGTGAAGGCATGTGAGAGGTGCCAAAAGATGGGCTCTATTTCAAAGAGAGATGAGATGCCAATGAGCGCCATTGTTGAAGTTGAATTATTTGACGTATGGGGGATTGACTTCATGGGACCGTTTGTGGTTTCCGAAGGAAATCTCTACATACTCCTAGCGGTGGACTATCTCTCCCGGTGGATTGAAGCAATTCCCACAAAGACAAACGATTCAAAAGTTGTGCTCAAGTTCCTCCAAAGGAACATTTTGACAAGATATAGGGCTCCAAGAACCTTGATTAGTGATGGAGGCACCCACTTTTGCAATAAGTGGATGACAAGTCTCCTAGCTCGACATGGAGTAAAGCACAAAGTGACGACTCCTTACCACCCACAAGACAATGGGCAAGCCGAGCTTGTAAATCAAGAGGTGAAGCAAGTCCTCCAAAAATTGGTGAAGACGAACGGGAAAGATTGGGCAAGCCACCTCGATGAAGTACTTTGGGCCTATCAAACGGCCTACAAGACTCCATTGGGCATATCTCCTTATCAAATGGTATTTGGGAAGTCTTGTCACCTTCCAATCGAGCTCACTCACAAGGCATATTGGGCCACCAAAAAGCTCAACCTCGACTTTGAGATGTCAGGAAAGGAAATAATCTTCTACATGAATGAAATTGATGAATTTAAGCTTGAGGCCTTTGAGAATTCCTCCATCTACAAGATGAGGACCAAACTCTACCATGACAAGTTCTTGAGGAAGAAAGAACTTGCACCCGGAGATGCCGTATTGCTATTTAACTCAAGATTGTAGTTGTTTCCCGAGAAACTCAAAACAAAGTGGGGAGGTCCTTACTTGATCTCAAGAATCTTTGAAAGTGGAGCGATGGAATTGTAAGCCAAGGACGGAAGTAGATTTGTTGTCAATGGGCAACGTGTGAAGAAATTCTACAATACAGAGGAGCAAGCCGGGGTGTTTATCCTCCATTTGAAAAATATTTGAAGAACCGTATGCCGTTGAGCTCACGATGTTAAATTAAGCACTGCTTGGGAGGCAACCTAATTATTTTTAATTTTTGTTGATACTATTGCTTATACTTTGGTTTGTTTTACTTTAATTGTCTAGATAAATTAGTTACAATTTATGTTTATGATAAGGAGGGATTGATCTAAATGTTTGATGTTTTGTGGGACTGGTATGACTTGGAAATGATGGTGTTTAGGTATGGAAATACATAGGAGAATGGAAAAAGGCAGGAAAAGGAGTCGAAAATAAAGCTGGAGGCAAAACGCGACTTCCTCAGTCGCGTTTCACAAAGCCAACAAAATGCGGGCCTTGAACACGATCTTTGGAGGTCGCGTTTCCCCAAGAGGCTGAACAATGACCTTAAAATGCGACCCATAAGTCGCTTTGTAGAGCCTTCAGAGCTGAGTGTTTCTTCAACCAAAACGCGAGCTTCAAACGTGACTTCCGCAGTCGCGTTTCTCCCTTCAGCTAGGACGCGACACTAAAGTGCGACCCCTGTCGCATTTCGTCGCACTCCAGACGAGTTTTATACTCTTTTCTCCTCATTTTGCACTCACACTTCAATTCTCACTCACCCTACACTCACACCTACACTATCACACGCGGTTCTAAGCCCCCTCCATAAAGATTCAAGGTAACTCTTCCAACTATTCCATTAATCCATAAACATTATACCTATACATGAAGATTTTGAGGTCTAGATGTTCATATGCAAGAAAAATTAGGGATTCTTCATATTTGTGTGCCCTAAAAGTGAAAAACTCGAATTTAACATGAATGTCCCTCAATCATGATCACATTGTGCTTACATTTGAAGAATTATACAATTGATGGCATGGGTTTGACATGGATGGGAGCAATTTGTTGATTTATGGTGGATATTGTTAAATTGAGGATATTGTTATTGGTGCTTACATATGATCGCTACAAACCATTGTTTTCGGATCCTCCAGTTATGCAATTAACCACATGCTCAATTGGTGGGGGCTTTGGTGGATCCTTCAGATTCTCATCATTTTTACTGAAGGTCTGCTTCCCTTTATTAGTCAGCAGATCTTTCAAATGGCCTCACTTGAGTAGGTCGATGACTTCGCGACGCAATGCGATATAATCATCTATTCTATGGCCGTGATCTTTGTGGAATTCGCAGTACTTTATTCTATCACGTTCATGATCTGGACTCCTCATCTTGGGTAGCTACTTCACTGTACTACCGAGTTCCTTCAAGGCATTGATGGCTTCTAAGGGTGTGATGCACAAGTTGTATTCTAGCAAGCGTCGATCATATGGATCTGAAATATCTTCTCGACCTCGAGGTTTGTAGCGATCATTGCAGGGATAAGGGTCGGTTCTTCTTCTATCATTTCTGCAGGAGTCTCTTCCTTCATCTCGACCTCTTGGCTTGGGTCGATAATACTGATCTTCGTCTTCCTCCCACTTAATTTATGCCCATGCCTTTGCTAAAATATCATCTATTGACTTACATGGGTACTTTGTGAGTTCTTTGTAGAGGTCTGAATCTCACTTTAGCCCCTTTCTGAAGGCTGATATGGTTGTGTCAGCGTTGCAGCCTGGTATCTCTACCTTCTCTCAATTGAACCTTGCAACATAATTCTTAAGTATTTCATTTGGATACTGGATAATGGCGTAGAGGTCATCGAAATGTTTCTCAATTTTCTGGCTGCTGGCGAACTGTTCTACGAAAAGATCTGTGAGTTGTGCAAATGATCAGATCGAAGTGTTAGGAAGGTTTGTGAACCACTGCAGTGCGACTCCTGATAGGCTTGACCCAAAACCTTTGCACATGCAGGCTTCTCTAAGGTACTTTTGTATTACTGCGATGAACATCTTCTGTTTATACTGTGCGATATGGTCATCCGGATCTGAAGTTCCGTTAAATAACTTCATAGATGGTAAAGTGAATTTCAACGACATCTCTATTAACCCTATTTTATCCATGAACGGTGAGTCAGCGAAGCTATTTGGTGCAGCCTTGCGGATTAGAAGAGGTACACCAGGAATTCGCATTATCATTGCCTCGATACCAGCCAGTCGTTGCTCCAATTCACTTGGGTGATCGATCATTCTCTGATCGAATCCCTGGTTGAACCTATGTTGCTGTTCAACCCTTTCTTGCTCGAGGGTCTGGTGTCGGATCCTTTCCTGCCCAGAAGCATGATACTCAAACCCTGGAGGTGGCCTTAGTAGGCTCTCCCCCATTTGTTGTCTAGTGTCTACCTTCTGTGCTGATGCACTAGTACCTGCAATAAATGGATAAGTAAAAATAACAGAATGACGATGCTCAGAGTATACCGAATTTGGCTCGCCGAACAGATTGATAAGTTTAATGTAGTTCAGATGGTGCGTGTTGTCATTGATGGTCAGATCTTCAAGTTTACTGCGGAGTGAAGCGTTCTCTGATCTCAGAAGCGCTAACCCCTCCGTGGTGTTTGCCATTTGATGCTGTATATTCCTCAGAACATCAGCCAGCGACAGATCAACATCGGGCAAAGGCGTAGCGGTTCAACTATCTTGCTGGGGTTTTTTCCAACTCTGCGACTCTCATTAGGCGTTGTTATTTTGTTTCACGAATAGATCACTGCCCCACGGTGGGTGCTAAATTGTAGATCCGAAAATCTGCAATTAATTGTATTAGTCTGGAGCAGCTGTAACAGCCTGGTCCCTAGGCAGTCATTTTTTTATGGGGACGAGGTGTTAGGCATAAAAGTTGAAGAAAATAGACAGATTAATTGGAAATCCAGGGGGGGTGTTTTTAGAATTAACTAAGTTAGCGCCTCAAAAATTTAGGCAACTTAAGTTTATGAGTTGGAAGGACTATCATCTTCAACGAATTAAAATGGGTCAAAGGATTCAATCGAGTTAAAAGAATGCCAAATCATAGGCCAACCGAAATTTAAACAAAATCCAATGACAAACAGATAGGAGTTTGACTCTTTAAATAAAAAAGACCTCATCATAGGTCACATCCACTAAGACCCATAAATAGGTCGGAATCAAATAAATCATACTGTCCCATTCATAGGACGAAACAAGAGACAACTCAAGATTAACTGGAAATGAGTATAATCATGCTTGAAAGAAAAGCCCCTTCATAGGCGAACGACAACAACAAGCATGCAAGATCCATTCATAGGTCGACTGAAACTGAATAGATACTAATATGCTCAACAAGTGTGACTCTTCAATTAACTTGGAATTAATGAAATAATAACTGTGATGTCAAAACAACATGCTTCTAAGACTTTATTGATATATAGGAATCATAGCATTTAAAACATGCTATTATCAAGAATCAAGTTACATCAATCAAGACTAAATACTAATATCAGAGTACTTAGCAGAAACTTAGCGGAAGAAAAATCGTGTAACCATATAGAGCAACAAACTTGAAACCTCAGACAACCCCACCAGCAGCACATCACCGGCCTTAGCATCTCAATATGAAAACATTTGAAAAAGAGGGTGTGAACACTAATGTACTCAATGGGGTTTTATGAGAAAACTCTTGATAAACTTTAGAAATATCCAATTATAAACTGACGGCACATGGAGAGCAAAACACAAAAGCCCTCTCCATACCCGCAAAACATTCTACTACCTTTCTTGGCTCAAACCTGTTGTCTACTGCACCTTGTGGCATGCCTTGGGATAAGAGAGGGGTTACCTCAAGTATCCTTCTGAGTATGCGAGGGTATTACCCAGCAGTGACTCTCTTTACTTTTCAATGTTCAACTCGGTGACTCGAAGGTCACGACATGATAATGCAAATAAATTGTTCTTTGAGCTCGATAACCTGCTTACAACAGAAGCTATATCCTTCCTTAACTTTCTTCCTTACTTAACCTTAACCTTCCTTACTTACTTGACTTAGCTAGCAATACCAAGTCTAGAGCAATCGTCTAAGGCTAATTCTTAAATCGAGCATGATCTCGGCCTATAAGGGATTTATAACTTACCCTAAAAGGCAATGCTTAGCTAAATAATCTTTAGCGAGATCCAACATTCAAATTCGAAGAAATGAACGTGCATAAAGATAGATTGCAACTAAAAGCAATTCTAAGATCTCATCCTAGCATAAATTGTATTAAAACAATTCTAGCATATCTAAACATGCTTGAGAGCTCACTTAACTTATAATAACCTAATTTACTTTATCAAACTCAAATAACAATTTAACAATATCATGCATATAACTTCCTTTACTTTCTTTTCTTAACTTTGTACAGAGACGAACCAGGCAGAGCATAAAATACTTTTATTGGATATTTCTTTTGCCTTAAGATACTTCCAGAGCTTACTAGCTCAAACCATATATTTGGTTTAGAATTACCCATCTCTATGATGAGCACCTCGATAACGAGCATGTGGACGAAGCAACGAGCTGAAAAATCCTTCCTCAGGCCTCCTCGGATTTCATCTCTTCTTTACGAAATTCGATCAATGACTTAAAACCTTATTCGAAAGTCGATCTAAACCCTCGACCTTTAACTATAACTTAAAATACGAGAATTTAAACAATTTATATGCTCGAAATTACCGAAAATGGGGACGGAAAATCTGACTGGAACGATCGAGATTCCGGACTATTGGCCACTACAGAGACGTAGATCTTCGAAAGTACTTCGATTTGAGTACTCATGAACCTCGTGGTTCCAACCAAGTTGAAAGTTATGGCCTCCGGATGAAAACGTGCCGAATCTGCCGCACTGCGCTGCGTGAGCGCGCACACCCGTGCACCGGCAGCATGCGCGCGCGCCCACGCCTCTTTCCGCACCTGCGTACTGATCGCGCCGGGGCTGCTGCGCGCCCGCGTACCTCCTTGGCCGAGTAGGCACTCCCACAGCTGCGGGGTCCCTCGCGTTCGCGGCCTCCAGCTGCTTGGTGGTGGCTCCTCCTCCACTCCTTTCTCCGCTCTCGACTCTACTCTCTCTCTCTCTCTCTCTCTCTCGCCTTCTACTCTCTCTCTCTCTTTAAATATATGAAATGGGGATTGAGGGATGAAAAATCAAATGGGGGGGGGGCTGATATTTATAGCAAAAAATATGGCTTCCTCGAGAAGCTTCTGCAGTGCAACAATACTGCTTTAAAAATATCAGGTTCGGTTAAAAGGTGCTTTATTTGATGGCGAGGTCCATATAACCTCATTCATGAAATATGAAAATACCGAGAGGTTCGTTGCCTCAAGTACTATTGAACCAACTTGACTCGGGATAAAGAACGAGTCATCTTGAAGGAAAATGAGAAAAGATTCTCTTTTCAAAAATAAATTTACTATTCCACACAAGGGACAAATAAAATTCTCGAGCGTTCAATTGACCTCAGAATGAAAATCCGGGAATGCCAACGGATTCCTTGAGAAATTTTCTATAGGGTAGGCTTGAAGAAACAAGGCTCGGGTTAACACACGAGATTTTGCAAATTTCTAACGATCGCGCTCCTACGGAAAAACACTATTCCCGCTCTTACTTAATACAATTTTCGTCGTCGGGACCTCAAATGACCTCGGATTGAAAATCTGAAAATACCGGCATGCTCCTTGGGTCAACATCTTCCAAACGTGACCAAAATCGGTCATGACTGAGCTGGAATCAAAATTCTCAAAAAGATGATTTTACGAAAAATAACTCCTAAAATCGCGGTTTAAAACCGAAACATCCTTATTATTATCAAAATTCCTCTTAATATTTCCTAATTAAAATTAGGAATTACTTAATCATATTCTAAAAATTCAGGTTCTTACATCCTACACCCCTTAAAAAAATTTCATCCCGAAATTTACTTCCTCTCGAACAGAGGTCTGGATACCTCCTAAGAATCTATAGCCTTACTGAAACGACATATGTTCGAAACCTTTACTATACGGCTAAGAATCGCCTGAGGCCTTCCTTTATAAAATAGTCCTCACGCAGGACTAGTACTTCTATAATTGTTCTTCTTTTCTTCCTCAAAGCTTGAGCATCTTTTATCTTTTCTTCCTTATGAAATCTCTATCGAGCATCGCTTCACACGAGCTTCCTTATGATCTTGCATTCAAGAGGACCCTAGAAGCTATTCGATCAATAAAAGAAATAAAAGAAAAAGAAAACTTCACCAAGCTTGCTCCTCGTGCACGGGCCGTGCGGTCTCAACGAGTCCATCCTTCTTTTATTTCACTTGGCATTGCTTTTGCTTCTGACTTTACTTCTCGCAGCTTTGAGAAACTTCAACGAACTCCAACTTGATGATAAACTCGAATTAATTGAGCACCTCCTTCGATGGTTCATTGCACGCTCTATCACGTTCGAAAACTCACTTTATCTTCATCTTTAACTTCTTGAGGTTCGACTTCCTCATCTTCTTGGGGCGTACTTCGTGATTCGTTCCAAACTTAAATTCTCGACGCAACTTAAATCTAAACTTCTTCGTCACAGTCGCCTCTTTTCCTCGAAGTAGTCGTCTGACTTCGTGGCTCCTGTTGGCGGTCACCATCGCTTGCAGGCGTAATGATTGCACGTCTAAATTTTAACTGCACACAAACATTCTTGCCGACGTTCCTTAGATCGCCTTCAAACGTAACGAGCTGAGACATTATCTTGGAAACACGCGTCTTAACTTAGAGAATACTATCTGGCGCTTACTTGGATTCTACTTCCCACTAAGAAATACTTATCTCTCGATCTTCCAACAATAACTTAAAAGGAAAACTGCTATATAGCTCTCTACTCTATTCCAAGATCCACACTCGAGTACTATGAGTGGGAGTAAAATAAACGAATGCCTATGAGTGAGGGCTTTATCTTAATCAATAATTCCTTGACAAGGTTAAAAGCTACAAAGAATATAAAACTCGGTTATATATGCCAAAAATATTGCCTTTTCAGAGGACTTATAAACGTGAAGGGTTCTTGCATATAATAAAGATATGGAAGAAATCAACGGTTAGCAACTGAAAACCGTGCTGAAAGATTTTCACAAAGGCGTCAGTATAGCCTAACAAGGAAGTGCTATTACTGATTCTTGATGATCAAAGAAGTATCATCCAAAAGATTTACAATTTATCTAAGAGGATATAATCAAAGAATTTCAAATGGTATAAATGAAGAATTTCAATTGATGCGAAGCTATTGAAGGGCAATTGATTCAATTGACAAGAGAATAAATAAATCGATTCCAAAAGAGAATGAATAAATCGATTCATAATGAGAATGAATAAATCGATTCTATTGACAAGATAATAAATAGACTCAACAAAACTTCTTATCATATTGAAACTCTCAATCTACCGAATACTAGGTCTATCTTCTTAACGATCTTCTTCGGGTCTTCTCTTTCTTTCTTGAGCATCATGTACCTTCTTCTTGGCGAGGTTGCTATGAAATAGCACGAGTCGGCGAGACTCAAATGGCTGCGCTTAGCCGTGAAAGCAACATTCGGGGATCTCTTCCTATCTATCGAAAGAGACACGACAAAGCGACTTGATCTATGGCACCTCCTAGACTCAAATAATCTGACTTCAACTTCTCCTGGAAACACCGATGAAAGTGTCTTCAAACTATCTTGGCTACAGTCATGACGACCATCTTCATCAATCGGTTTGAAATAAGTGATATCTCGAGGCATCGAATACGATGTGACCTTGAGTGTACATTATTGAAGCAACGGGCCTTTATCAAAAGAAACGAATCTTCATTCCTTGCAAACGCGATTAGATCTTCAAGTGAGACTTCTCTTGAGTTGAAAGCTCTTGCGTGGGGGTTCCTTGAACTTGCTTTAGATTCGCGATCTGATAACTTGCCTTTAACTTGACTGCTCATTTCTTGCTCGTTGCTCGAAACTGAACTTCATGACCTTCTCAATTCTACTATAATCTCAGAACCCCTTTATCCTTCTTATGAACGCTCTATAATTGTTCTTTCGAACAACTCTACTTAACTCTAGCTCCTTGAGAGGGAACTTACTCAATCTAGGTTCCTGAGAGAACCTAAAGGGAATTCTAGAATTCTCCTTAATTCAAGCTCACTATAGTCTATGTTCTAACTATATTCTCTATGCCTCATTCATCCTTAACTCATCCTCAAATTCCTTTCTTATGGGCAGTAGGCAAGCCTTTATCAAAAGAAGATTTTTAAATCAACTTTCAAACTTTATAACTTGACTCAAAAATTTTAACGGTCCAAAATGACCATAATAGTTTGAGTATCTGCAGAAAATAATATTCTGAAATGATTTACTTCTTGCTTGAGTCCTTAATAACTCAAAACTCTTTAAAAATATTAATCTAGAACTTACTTCAATATGTTCCACTTTAAACTAGCATAACCAAAAATTTTATTTCGAAATGAAATAACATTCGACTCTCAAAAATCGACTAACCTTGTCTTGCTCAAAACTTTTCTCCTCATCCCGTACTTTCAAAAAGTTATACCAAATATAATCAAAATACTTTAACTCAATGATACCTTAACTTTGTTGAAGATGCGAAGGTGATGATGAGTTGGGGGTTGCTGATTAATACTTTGAACAATTCAATACTCACATAAGAGTTCAATCAATCATTTTAAGAAGAGACAAGTCTGCAGAGTTGCAAGCCTGCTCTGATACCATCTGTAATAGCCCAGTCCCTAGGTAGTCATTTTTTTATGGGGACGAGGTGTTAGGCATAAAAGCTGAAGAAAATAGGTAGATTAATTGGAAATCCACGGGGCGTGTTTTTAGAATTAACTAAGTTAGCGCCTCAAAAACTTAGGCAACTTAACTTAATGAGTTGGAAGGACTATCATCTTCAACGAATTAAAAGGGGTCAAAGGATTCAATTGAGTCAAAGGAATGCCAAATCATAGGCCAACCGAATTTAAACAAAATCCAATGACAAACAGATAGGAATTTGACTCTTTAAATAAACAAGACCTCATCATAGGTCACATCCACTAAGACCCATAAATAGGTCGGAATCAAATAAATCATACTGTCCTATTCATAGGACGAAACAAGGGACAACTCAAGATTAACTGGAAACAAGTAGAATCATGCTTGAAAGAAAAGCCCCTTCCTAGACGAACAACAACAACAAGCATGCAAGATCTATTCATAGGTCGACTGAAACTGAATAGATACTAATATGCTCAATAAGTGTGACTCTTCAATTAACTTGGAATTAATGAAATAATAACTGGGATGTCAAAAGAACATGCTTCTAAGACTTCATTGATATGTAGGAATCATAGCATTTAAAACATGCTATTATCAAGAATCAAGTTACATCAATCAAGACTAAATACTAATATCAGAGTACTTAGCAGAAACTTAGCGGAAGAAAAATCGTGTAACCATATAGAGCAACAAACTTGAAACCTCAGACAACCCCACCAGCAGCACATCACCGGCCTCAGCATCTCAATATGAAAACATTTGAAAAAGAGGGTGTGAACACTAATGTACTCAGTGGGGTTTTATGAGAAAACTTTTGATAAACTTTAGAAATATCCAATTATAAACTGGCGGCACATGGAGAGCAAAACACAAAAGCCCTCTCCATACCCGCAAAACATTCTACTACCTTTCTTGGCTCAAATCTGTTGTCTACTGCACCTTATGGCATGCCTTGGGATAAGAGAGGGGTTACCTCAAGTATCCTTCTGAGTATGCGAGGGTATTACCCAGCAGTGACTCCCTTTACTTTTCAATGTTCAACTCGGTAACTCGAAGGTCACGACATGATAATGCAAATAAATTATTCTTTGAGCTCGCACACCCGCACGCAGGCGGCATGCGCGCGCGCCCGCGCGCCTCCTTAGCCGAGGAGGCACTCCCGCGGCCGTGGGGTCCCCCGCGTTCACGGGCTCCAGCTGCTTGGTGGCGGCTCCTCCTCCACTCCTTTCTCCGCTCTCGACTCTACTCTCTCTCTCTCTCTCTCGCCTTCTACTCTATCTCTCTAAATAGATGAAATGGGGATTGAGGGATGAAAAATCAAATGAGGGGGGCTGATATTTATAGCAAAAAATATGGCTTCCTCGAGAAGCTTCTGCATTGCATCAATACTGCTTTAAAAATATCAGGTTCAACTAAAAGGCGTTTTATTTGACGACGAGGTCCAAATGACCTCGTTCACGAAATCCAAAAATACCGGGAGGTTCATTGTCTCGAGTACTATTGAACCGACTTAACTCGGGATAAAGAACAAGTCGTCTTGAAGGAAAACGAGAAAAGATTCTCTTTTCAAAAATAAATTTACTATTCCACACAAGGGATAAATAAAATTCTCGAGCGTTGAATTGACCTCAGAATGAAAATCTGGGAACGCCAACTGATTCCTTGAGAAATTTTCTATGGGGTAGGCTTGAAGAAATAAGGCTCGGGTCAACACACGAGATTTCGTAAATTTCTAACGATCGCGCTCCTACGGAAAAATACTATTCCCGCTCTTACTTAATACGATTTTCATCGCCGGGACCTCAAATGACCTCAGATTGAAAATCCGAAAATACCGGCATGCTTTTTGGGTCAACACCTTCCAAACATGACCATAATCGGTCATGACTGAGCTGGAATCAAAATTCTCAAAAAGACGATTTTACGAAAAATCACTCCTAAAATCGCGGTTTAAAACCGAAACATCCTTATTATGCTCAAAATTCCTCTTAATATTTCCTAATTAAAATTAGGAATTACTTAATCATATTCTAATAATATGGGTTGTTACAGCAGCGGCCGATCTGTGAAACAAAAACAGAAAATACGGTAAGAGCCAAAGACCGTTGGGGGGTGACGATCGTTGGGCCTCTGACGCTCAAGTCCAAAAAAGAAGAAGAGTAGAAAGAAATAAAGTATGAAATAATTGAATAGTTAAAGAGCTTAATGACGGTAATCTCTAGCCAGAACGTGACTAGAGATCAAGGGGAACGTCGTTCGATCCTGGAAAAATGTAGAAAAGAAGCCCGGATGTTGAATCGCCGGAGCGGAATGAACTTAGAAAATGATTAACTCAATGTGTCTAGGGTATGGTGTGAAGCTTGTAGGTATCTCAGTGTACCCCTCAAATGAAGAGGGATGTCTTCTTTTATAGAGAGAGACATCGTTAGGGTTCGCGTATATTACGGGATCGGTTGAGGCATGATCTCCTTCGTTTGATCACGTCAACCCTTCCAGATAATGCGAACGGCTAATTCAATTTAATTCAAACTACCTGATCTTTATGAGCTTGCTCAGTTAAATGACAACGTTTAATCTCATGGACCAGCATAGTGGGCTGACGAAAAATAGTTACTACATAAACTAGCAATGAAGAAAAATAAAAATAAATAACAAACCAAAGACAGATTAATCATTATCCATAAATCTAAAATACCATTTACCAAAAATATCTAAGTCCACCAATGCATGAATATCTGGAGGAGGAGTCTGACATCACCAATATATACAAGGAAACTTGCTCCCTACATTTAAATTTTTATTTTTTGTTTTAAATTTATAAATTTTCTTCTACAATAACTATAACCCCACGTTTCATTTTCAATCAATATTTTATGACGTTTAATTTAATAATTTAATTACATTTGATTGTTTATTATTTTTATGCTTTAATTTATTTTTTTCCTTATGTAAAGAGTTAGTATCTTTTTTCTTCAATAATTACGGCCCACTTTTCATTGTAAATTATTGTATTTAATTTAATGATTTTATTACATCCATTATTAAATTATCCTTCAACACAAGGTTCCTTTTTAAGTATATATATTACAATATTAATACAATGTATTATTACTACAATTGTAAACATATTAACAATTTTTAAACTTTAAACTTAAAAATGTATAAAATAATTAATTTCCATATATGGTACGGAAAAACACTAATATTATTTTAAAATGAAGAACACCCTCTTAAAAAAGGGAGAAAAAATAAAGTAATCAAAATTAGAATAACAACTTCTTTTTTAGCCCACATTCATAATCAATTCTTTTCTATTCAAGAAATGGTGTAAAAGTCTCTTATACCCTTACTTTTTTGGAAAAGTCAATTCATCTTTTATTGTCTCATTTGTTTATTTTTAAAAAAACAAAAAATCTTGGGACCCATTTAATGTTTTGACCGATTAAAATGTGTGTAAATATGAGGAAGATTTTTTTTTCTTAAATTGTGAAAATAGGACCGATTGAATGCTGTTGGGAGAGGTTGTTGAAGTTGGTTGTTGTATGCATTTAATAACAAACATGTTAAGCAAGAAGAGAAACAAAAAATTACGCATTGACAAACATTTGAAACCAAATTCGAGCTGCCCAAATATCTTGGAGAAATTGACGTCGAGCCACCTTTGAATTTGTTTGAGGTGCGTTTTTTCATTTTTCTCACCGTGGAATTGTTCGAAATTATTAGGTTTAAATGCTTTTATACAATTTTAAGTAATTTATACGTAATTTATGATACTTTCATAGCAATTGTATTAATAGTTATTAAAGATATTTTTTACGATCGTTGAAAGATTATATATGCTTCTCGTGTGTATATATTTGCATATTTTGTGGTACATTAATATGAATTTGTATATTTAGATGAGTTATGAAGATTAGCATAAACGTGTAATTACATATGAATTCAGACATTTCGTGACAATATTATCACAAAATCATGAATTCGTGACAATATTTGTCACGAGATCAATGAAATCGTGACAATATGGACACGAGATGCTTGTCTCGTGAGTATAATTTTCTCTCGAGACTATTGTCACGAATTGAATAATTTCGTGAGAATATATTCTCATGAAATGTCTTCCTTTCGTGTAAAAAGTTGAATTAAAATGAATTTTAATTATTGTCTCGAAAAGTGATGAATCGTGACAATAATTGTCACGAGAAGATTGAACCGTGACAATTATTGTCATGAGATGGTTGAACCGTGACAATTATTGTCACGAATACATGCAACTGTGACAATAATATTGTCACGAGATTTTTCATTTTATAACTAATTTTAATCACTTTTTATTTAGGTTTTGTAGATGTCTTGGCAATGCATTGTCGTCCGACATAGTGGTAGATGGGAGAGATCGGAGTATGTAGATGGTGAAGATCAACTCGTGCACCTCCCATTTGACAATTTATCTCGTGATAAATTGGTAGAAGAAATCCATGATTTTATGGAAACCTCTCCAACAAGTATAAGTTATACACTGAGTTATCTGACGAGATCACTGACAGGGAGGACACTAAAAGGACTCTTGAAAATGGTTGTTGACTTAGCTCGTTTAGTCCAGGAGCAAGATGAGCCTATTGTATACGTTACCAAGAAATCAATCCAGCAAACTCCAACAGTAATGCCATCAAATGATGATGATAGTCTTGATGATATGTCCTATGATGATGATCATGATGATGATGACGACGATGATGATGACGACGACTATGAAAGTGAAGTTCTCATAAGCAAATTACCGAATTTTGTGAATGGATTCGCGAGCCAGGGCATATTGAGGAGTTCGTGAATATTATACAGCATGGTGGGCCTCGTAACTTCTCATCAGAAGATGTTGCTCTTGATGTTTAGGCTCCTAATGTAGAGGTTCCTCCTCTTGGACATTGGTTGATTCTTGTGGCCCACGTTGACGATGCACTAGCAGTGGTAGAAGATGACCCGTGCTCGACTGATACTGATGAACTAGCAGAGGGAAGGAATTTCTTGGATAAGAAAGATTTGATGCTTGCTGTGGGAAGGTGGCACATGCAGCGTCAAGTGGAATATTCTGTGTCACGTTCAATCAAAGTTTGACTGACAGTTATTTGCAAGCAGAATGAGACTTGCCCTTTTAAATTAGTGGCAAGCACTAAGAGTGGCCTGTGGATGGTGACTAAATTCGAGGATAATCATGCATGTCGGCTGGACCTGACACGTAATGCGCCACGAAAGTTATCCTCTCATGTTATTGCTGATTTCTTTAAGAGGAGAATCCTAGATAAGGGTTCTATTCTGAGGCCACGAGCAATGATCGCTGAGCTATTGAGGGATCATGCCATTGAGGTCGAGTATGGTGTTGCATTGCGGGCTAGGAATCTCGCAATAGAACTGGTTTACGGCTCTTATGATCAGTCTTTCACGGTATTACCTGCATATTTGGAAATGTTGAAGAGCTGCAATCCCGATACTGTTTATTATTTGGAGACCGACCGTGATGGTCATTTTATGTACACGTTTGTTGCTCTAGGAGTCTGTAGAGCGGTATTCAGGCAATGCATGCGACCAGTTATCATCATTGATGGCACTCATTTGAAGGGAAAGGCTAAGGGTATTCTTTTCGTCGTTGTGACGAAAGACGGTAATGAGCAGTGCTTTCCTCTGGCCATAGGTGTGGGTCCTATTGAGAATGATGCGGCCTGGACATGGTTCTTGGAGAGGTTTAAGAGGGCTTTTGGAGACCGTGATGATTTGGTGATAGTTTCAAACCAATATGTGAGCATCAAGAATGCTGTTCAGATAGTGCATCCTACTGCCATACATGGACTGTGCTACTACCACATCGCGAAGAATCTAGCTCGAGCAGGTCCTCATGTGATCTCTATGTTTCGAAGTGCTGCATTCGCTTACAAATAAGAAAAGTTTTTAAAATATTTATCGATGATCTCCTCAGCTCGAGCAGACATTTACAACACATTGCTGAGTATAGGGGTATATCGTTGGGCTCGGTCACAATGCCCTGCACGTCGTTACAGCTTCATAACATCAAATGCAGCCGAATGTTTCAATGCTCGATTGTTGTGGGTGAGAAGATTGCCCATATGTTCGATGATTGAGGTTGTGAGAGATGTGATAGAGAAGTGGTTTGATGAGAGACGTGCGAAGTCAATGACGAGAGATATCGGTCCTCCTAAATCAGTTCCTCAAGCAGGTCGTCCTAAGGAAGGAAGATATCGGTCAGCTATCGAAGGATTAAGTAGGAGACCCAGAAGACAACAAGTATGCTCTAAGTGTGGAGGCACTGGCCACAATAAAAAGAAGTGCACAGCCCCACGACAGATTGAGGATGAAGAAAAGGATATAGTTGGAGAAGAGCAACGCCGACCTAAGAGATGTAGTATTTGTCGAGATCCAAGTCATAGCAAGGGCAAGTGTCCGAATAGAGTTCAACCTCAAATGTGATCGTGTTATGCTGGAGAGGTTTAATATGACTACTCATGTAGTAAAGACTGATGTTGAGATATGAACGAGTTAATATGACTATTTATGTAGATACTAATGTTGTGAGATGATTGATATTGAGATATGATTGTTACAGGGTTAATTCCAAATTAAAATATAGTTTTGTATTTTTCCTGTAGGATCTCGTGACAATAATTCTCATGAGTGGAAGATCTCGTGACAATTATTGTCACGAGTGGAAGATCTCGTGACAATTATTGTCACGAAAACTGGGACCGGGACCGGGATCTAGGGAAAAACTTTTTGAACATGTTCTTAACGAAATCCTTCAGTCTATGGAACATATCATCATTTTCCTGCCTGCGTGCCCTCTCACGCTCCTCATCACTCTCCTGCATCATACGGAGCATCTCTATGCCTGTTTGACGCACCACGTCTCGCATCTGCCCCACATGTTTACAACACTGATGATCTTCACTAGTACTAGACGTGGGGGTCGCCAGTCTAGGACGCTTATCTGTAGGGCGAGTCTGTCATCTCCCAGATGACTCAACGGCACCCGTATCAGCACACATGCGAGGAATGCAACTTCCAGATCGCCTGGAGTGAGAGGGAGCTCTGGAAGGAGAGGGAGCTCTGGTAGGAGAGGGAGCTCTAGGAGGAGAGGGAGCTCTGGGCTGATGGGCTCTAGCCAGCTCTAGATAAGTGGGCTTCACCCTCTTATTGCGCTGCGCCTCATACATCACGCCCATACAATCACCGAGCAAGACACTTCTGTAATATGAAGTGGCCATCTCATGCTCACTCGGCTGTAGATATATGAAGCATAATTGCTGCAAATGGTAAAGAATTGATTAGAAACACTTCAAATAATCAAGAAAACACACATTGTTTAAAATAAATGCTCACCTCATCAGAAAATAATGTGCCCAGACGTGCAGTCTTCGTCTTAAAGGCCCACTTCAAACACCTGGGCAATACGTCTGGTGCCGAAACCTGTGCACAATGTGCACCGAGTCTCGGTAAGGCCTCATATGCCCACACCTGTCGAATAAGACATTGATCAAATTATATTAAATAAAATAAGATTACAGTCATAATCATGACAAAATTAAGATTCATACCAGTAGAGCCCACACCGGTCCATAGAAATGATAAGACAATCTGGCTTTTTCCTCCGTCTTCTTGAATTTTCTCCTCAGTTCCACCTCAGTAGACGGTACCAAACTCATATAATGCATCAAGAGACTGAATGCATAAGCTCCCAATGGAAATGAGTTCCATCGATCCCGATCCTCGGCTAAGACCCATACCCAGTCATCTATCATGTGTGTCTGATCATATCCAAAGATCATGGTGTGCAGGAACAGGACATTGGCGACCATGACGTAATCCATGAGGTCATCTCCTAGTGAATAGGTCATAAACCTCTCAAGTAGGTCCTTCACTCTCAGAGGTGTCTTGTTCAACTCACGGGAATAAAAAGATCTCCTAGAAATCTGATGTGATGCAGACAGATCAAAATCGGATCCTCCGAACTGCAGTCCAGTCACGAGAGCAAACTCACTCGGAGAAAATCTAATATTGGTTTCTCCAACCCGAAACCAAATATCGTGCTCCTCTGCACCGTCAATAATCACCTCCTTACTCAACAATGCATGTAGAGCATTGTTACAACTGTTTCCCCCATGAAATCTATCAGATGCCCGAAACACGACTCTCTCCTAAACTGCTCGAATAGTTCGGGCCCACCACTAATCACGTGTAATACTTCCCTAATTACACTCATATTGTCCTTCCAGTACAAATTGATCCCGCATGTGATGTTCTGTAAGGCCTCTCTTCTCCACACCCAATCACGCTATTTTTTAAATAATATACAAAAAATTATCAATAAAACACAAATATAATTAAATTAAAACTAATCAATCATGCTTAAGATATGAACATGCTGAAAATTCCTCAAAGATTAATTATAACATACAGAACCGAAAGCATAACAAAATAAAAAAAATCGTGAGCATAATTTTCGTGAGTATATATACTCACGAAAGTTCTTCTCGTGATAATATTTGGTCTCGAGATTGATTTCGTGAGTATATATACTCACGAAATATACCCTCGTGATAATAAGTATGCATAATTTTGGAGCACATTTTCGTGATAATATTTTGTCACGAGTATAGTTCTCGTGAGTATATTTACTCACGAAATCACTTATCGTGTCAAAATATTATCACGAGAAGGTTTTCATGTAAATAATTCTCACGAGAGAAGCCCAGAAATTCAGATTTTAGGTCAACAAAATTCCAAAATTCATGAATGTAAATCGACAAAATCCCCACATTCAAACATATTCTCATATATTAATTCACAAAAACCCAGAAAACAATACAAATACGCTAAGTTTCGAACATATTATCATATTTAAATTGACAAAAATCAACAACCCAACTGTCAAAATCGCTCCTCTTAAAACATTAAAGCATTCGAATTTAGTTTCTAACTTGTTGAAATTCAACAGCCCAAGGCTCCAGATTTTCCATGGCTCGAGATGTTCGATCGACGGGATTCGCGTCAGTGTTTCGATCGATTTCGCGATAAAAATTGGATCTGTTTTTGTGAGTTTTGCACCGTTGAATCTTCGTGTGTATGTTGGGCAGATTTCGTGTGTATGTTGGCTGGATTTTGTGAGTTTTTGACTGGAATTTTCGTGTGTATGTTTTTTCTGATTTCGTGAGTTTTTTGGACGTTACAATTCGTGTGTATTCAAATTTGGATAGGGATCGTGTATATGTTTTCCAGTCAAAGGCACGTGTAAATATGCTGACACCCTTTCCTTGCTTTGCGTGAAAATAATTCTCACGATTTGGTTGTTGTTCAAATTCTAAAATGAGTCAAAAAGGAATTGTTGACTGGGCCCACATTTAGTAAGGGTATTTTAGAGAATGTGAAATACTTTGAATAAAAAAGAATGAGTTAAAAATATGGGCTAAAAAAGAAGTTATTTGGATCGTGAATAGTTGATGCCATTTACACCTTAAAAAATGGGTCCAAGATTTCTTTTTTGTTTAATGATAAAAATGGGCCCAAGCTTGATCTGTCAATGATCAGTTTATTGGTCACGTTTTTACAATATATATAGTACTCCTATTTATAATTATTGTCCTTGGCTATTGTAAGTGGCTCTTTCAGGTCCACATAAATTAATCACGTGCCATCAACTTTTGCTAGAATATATTTTCATCTACCGTTACATTATTGCAGTGTAGTCTTGCTCTGTACCTAAATTCTCTATTACATTTTCTTTGTTGTATTTTTCATTACACATTTGATATTTTTAATTTTAATAATTTTTTTTTAATTTAATTTTATACTTTTTATTTAGGGTTCATTCTATCTAATTAAAATGTATAATAATTTTTAATATTTAATTTTTAATTTTTAATTTTTAATTATTAATTGATTATTTGAAATTCTTTGGGTAGAATGAACTCTAAATAACGAATGTAAAATTAAAATAAAAGCAAAATAAATTAAAGTTAAAGAAAAAAATTAAAAAAAAATCAAGTGTGCAATAGGGAATTAGGAATGCAACACAACATGTGTAATAGACGATTTTGTGTGCTTGTTACAAGGTTTTGTGCCATTTAAAAACATTTATAAAGTAGTATTATACGCTCTCAATTTTTATTTAATGTGTTTTTTAGAAATAAATTGTATATATTTTCGAAATAAATAAAATATCAGGAATATATAAGTTGTTTTTTAAAAAAAGCAAGGACCTCAAATTTATTCCAAAAAAAAAAAAATCAAGGATTCAATAATAAAAGAAAAGAAAAGCTGTATTAGTCAATATATATAATATAATAATATATACACTATCTGTTGGAATTGAAGATTTAACTAAAAATGGTGGGATGTTTAATTATTTTTATGAGGAGGACGTGCGTCAGTGCGTGCTTGTTATATGAGAGAGGATACAATATTTATTTTTAATTGCTTCACTTCCAATTTTCACTTCTTCATTACATTAAAAATAAATGTATAATAGAGTAGGCAAAAGTAAATAGAAATTTGAAAATAAGCCTCGCGATTAATTATTTCAGTTTTGCCGATTTAATTTGTGGTAAGGAATACAATTGATATTCTAGACTTATCTGTATGTGTGTGTGTGTGTGTGTATATTCTAGGCTATTCCACACAATAATGCACATGTACACTTTCTTCCTTTTCCCAAAAATTATTACATGCTGTGGCTGTCTCTATATATATTATCTCACAATTTAAAATGACATTTGACATGCGATATATGAAATTAATACGCGTCCAAATTTGGATGAATGGCCTAGATTAATTATCGCTCGAAATATATACTTTTATCTTCTAAAATTTCGTTCCTTTCCAAAAATGTTATAATTAACCTCTACAATATACAAAAAAATTCTGTACAAAAACAGTTTTCGGCGTTCGACTGTTGGCTAGACACGTCGAAATTTTAAATTTTAGTGAATAAAAAATGACGTTATTTTATGCCGCATGCTGCTACGCTAGACTCCAACGTTCCTAGTCAATAATTTGATGCCTAAAGTCCCCTTGGGGATGGCCTAGTGGTGGAGTAGTGATATCTTGAGGCCAAAGGTCTCAAGTTCGAATCCCACCAATATCACTAGGTGTGAGCCTGTTACACCCGGCTTGCCAAATATGGTTTACCTCCCTGTGTGGTTTGTAGGCTATTACACAGGGACGGAGTTTACCTAGTGTGCACCTCGGTAGCGGCTGTGGGTTACCTTCGACAAAAAAAATAAAATAAAATTGATGCCTAAAAGGTGATATGGTGATATGCAAAAATGTGGGGAAGTTCAGATTTTTTTTTTGGGTAAGTTGCCTCTAGAGATGTTTTGTTTTTTCACACATTTTAAAAAAATGTAATTTTAATAATATGAATTTAACATTTATTTGATTTTTCACGCGATTTTCAAATTCCAACCAATTTCCATCTATTGATGATAGTGATGACTGATGATAAACTGAAAATTCTATTTGAAGAATCATGAATTAAAAATGGGTTATGATTCACACTAATCAGTGCTCCAATTTATTTGTTACATTATAGGTCTAATTAATATTTTGATTGAAATTTTGCATGGAATTTTGCTTGAAGACAATCCTTCCATCCTCCGTTAGCCACGCCAATTTAAATTGATCGAAATTTAAAAATCATATGAAAAATCAAACGGGTGTTAAGTTCGTGGTATTAAAAGTCCATTTTTTAAAATGTGTGAAAAACCAAAATATTCCTAAATTTGGTGTATATTTTAAGACAATTAACCATTTTATCCATCATATTTTGAAAATCATGACATTTTTGCAAAGCGAACAAAAGTTTAGGACATACGTATATATTTCTATTTGTAATTTATATTGACGATAAAGTAGCGTGACAACATTCTATATCATTCCTGAATATACGTACCAAGCGGTAAAAATAGAAATCAATGTTGTGATGACTTGAAGAACCCTGATGTTGAGTTGATTGAGGGGTCTCGCGCGCTGTATGTTATGTTTGAGCTCGGTTTTTTGTTTTGGACTTTGTTTCTCCTAAGTCAAGTATGTTTATAATTTCATGGTTATTTAAACCAAACCATATATAGTTATGTTATTAGTATTCCGAACATAATAATATATCATGGATCTATTTTTTGTTTGTGAACGTAGCTAACACGAGCACGTAAATTTGTGTTTTTTTGCATTTGAATTAGATGTTTTTAATAGAAAAAGTGAAATTGTAATTAATTAAATCAGAAATGAATTAAGTCTAGTACGTACATATCCAAACAAGTTAAGTAACTACATAGAGAAGTTTGACGTAATAGTACAGAATGCTGAAAGCCTAAAATAAATGTTTTGTATAGTGAAGAGTCTAATTAATTAATTAATGAAATGACATTCAAATAACAGTGAAATTAAAGACAAATGAATGAGAAGAAAACGATAGAGCAGTCCGGATGGGATCCTCTTTTGAAGTTTTATTTTACAGAAACATGTACGATGATATATCATCAATACACAACACAAATTTAACATTATTGTAGTCTGTAGAACAGAGGATCCATACGTACGTACGATGATGATTAATTAAACAGCCCAGCTAGCTAGGTCGAATTCATGAAGAAATTAATATACATAATAGACAGGATTAGGCACTTTGAAGGTTCGAATTCCGGGATTTTCGCCAGTTAAGTCACTCCATTGATCTCCTATGTTACCCGCAATTCTGTAACGTCGGCTTACTAGCTCTGTTCTCTTATCGGATTTATACTGCATCACGCTTTTTCCATTATCGGCATCTCCCCTGCATCATCCAGTACGTGTTTTAATTAATTAATATGAACTTAATTGTATGTATAGTACCATTTATTTAAAATTAATATATATAGTACTTGAGAATGAGTTGCCGCCATCCTTTATATCCAGCAGTTTCCAAAATAGTAGTGAGATTCTGTCTAAGACTTTCTGGTGCTTCTGATATAAGAATAATTTGAAACCCCTCCTCATCGATTAGTATGTTGTAGAGTTCTAGAATCGGCTCTAGCGCCGTGGCGCTAGAGTTCAACAACGCAGCATAGTAGGATTCCATGGTGAAGGGTATGGTCCTGCACCATGCATTAATATATTCAATGTTTTTATTTAAATATATTTTGATAAATAATTACGTACGTACCCATAGTTGACTTCGGAACTAGAAAGGAATTTGAGATTGCTAAGTAGGGTTTCCTCCACATCAAACACAAAGACGTCGGTGAGGAAGTAGTCTTTGTTGAAGGAGACGGCGTAGTTGGTGACGGCGCCGACAACGGCTTCGATGTCGAGGCCGTACTGCTTGCTTGTCAGGTAGCTTTTGATGTAGCTCTTGCAATAACTAGGGATCGTAGGCCACTCTCGGAGGTTGTTAGCCTCCACCCCAACCCTGAAACTCTGGCAGTTTATTTTGCTGGAGTCGCTGCCCACCCCCACCAGTCTGATTGGGTTGTCCACGTCCAATTTTGCATCACAACTTGAGACCAGGGTTGCTAGTGCTACCAACAAAAGGAGGGGAAGTCCCGATCCCATGGCTCGATCTTTTTCAGTTTTTCAGAGAGAGAGAGAGAATATATTAGCCTATTAATTAGGTCTTCTTTGTTTGGATGGTATATTACTCAAATCTGCAGGGCCGTTTATATAATTGCACCCTTCCAAAATCACCCTTTCTTTTGCTCAAAATTACCAAACTACTCTACCCATGCTTTATTAATTTATCTACATATAGTTTTGTTCAACGTCACTTATAAATTGTGTTGTGCATGGGACGAGGCGAGTGCTCTTGTAGAGATTAACTGGCCACACAACCATACATGCATAAGCTTATCTACGTACTCCACATTTTCTATCTCACTATTAAATTTAATATTTTAAAAATATTTATTATAAAAATAAAATTTAGTATATTATAATAAATCATAATTAATATTTATTGCTAAAAGTTTAAATTTACAAAACCATAACCCTAATTTTGGAATAAAAATCGATACTATTAATCAATTATATTAACTAAAAAATAAAAATAATTATTAGAAAATAAATATATATAAATCATAATTGGGTGGAATAAACCCTAAATAATAATTATAAAATTAAACTAAATCAAAATAAATTGAAATTGAAGAAAAAAATTGGATGAAAGTCTAATAAATTAAAATTAAAATGGGACATCAAGTATGATAGAATACTTCATTTGAACCATGCCATATATATAGGAACATCGAAGTGTTCAATTAGTTTCGGTTCGCTTTAAGAAATTCCTAATCGAAATAATTTCGATTCAGTTTAGTTAAAAAAAATGATCTAAATTGTTTTTTTTTTCGTTCTTTTTTTTATATAAAACAAATAGTTTGGTTTAGTTTAAAATTTTCAAAATGAATCAAATTTCATTCGATTTGGTTTGAAATATAGTTAATTGGGTTCGATCGACTGATCAATTTGTAAATATTATGAATTTTGGTTTTCGGTATATATAGATTTTGAAACAAAATTGATCAAATTGATGCACTCCCGTAATCGTATATAACAACTATATATATAAACGCAAAAAAATTATCCCCATAAACACCGTTTTTTTTTACTCACACACCCTACTTGTGGTATTGAGGAGATTCGAATCCGTGACCTTTGGTCTCCAATCAATCTCACTCCACCACTAGTCCATCCCCAAGGGGACACCCATAAACACCGTTAGGTAGCTGTGTGATCCTGTGTTCAATTAGTTTTCCAAATATAATTTAATTGACTTCTTATATGTGATTTGCATTTTATTTCAAATATAATTTAATTGACTTCTTATATGTGATTTGCATTTTATTTCATAAGAAGGTATTTCTAGCCAGTGAACACCCACAAGTAACGGTTGGGGTTACTCTCGTCCTAAAAGAAAGATTCTGTTTTTTCAATTTTGATATTTGTGATCACAAGAACAATGTAGAGATATGGCATTAACCAATGCAAAACAATTTTTGTATATACCCATAATATATTATATCCCTTTACGTACCGCTAATTTATAATCTCCAAAGTATGTAATAGCCTGCAAACAGGTAAACCACACTTGGCAAGCCTGTCACTAATTTATAATCTCCAAAGTATGTAATAGCCTGCAAACCTATACAGGGGAGGTAAACCACACTTGGCAAGCCAGGTGTGACAGGCTCACACTTAGTGGTGTTGGTGGTGGGTCGAACTTGAGACCTTTGGCCTCAAGAAACACCACTCCACCACTAGGCCATCCCCAAGGGGACAACATCTAATTTATTATTCCCCTATATTATGGTGAAAGAAGAAGAGTATGGTCCACATTATGAAGTGTCGCTGAGGAAATTAAATGTGCATTATATAGTACCGAATTATTGTGTTTTGTTTGGGTTGATTGACTTATAACAACCTCAGACTATATCGTGCAACTCCGAGGCCCACGGGATGAGGCCTTGTAACGAATCAGTAATACAACAGGTTCCCTTAGTAATTATTTATCTTCTGTCCTCCCACAGTAAAATGGTTAATCAAATCTAAGTTTCTATAGAGTATATTCTAATTCCTTATTTTAATATTACTGTGTTTGGTTCATTTTTTTTATGTAATGTGAAAAGGAATCAGATTTCTCAAAATAAGAAAACTTGTCCAACTTTCCTGGAATGTGAATACCTACTCCAAATAGTTATCTTATTCCTTGTTTTTGGGAATTTGATGTTAAACAGTTTCATTGTTCGATTTCTTCATTTATTATTTAACTTTTTATAAATTATTATTAAATTTGGATTTGTATTTTTTAACCCAAAAATAAAAAATTATTTTTTGTAAAATTGAAAAAAAAAGATTTATCATCAACTTTTTTTTATTAATACTAAGTTTGGATTAAAACATTTCAATAAAAAAATGAGTAAAATATAAAAAAAAAATGAAAAAATAGAAAATTTTATAAATAAAAAAATTCAAAAAATGTGATACTTTTTTTATGGACAAAATTCCCACCAAAGTTCGATTATTCTATCCATCATTTTTTGTCATTTCTATCAAAATTCCAATAATACCATTTTTTAGGCAACAACGCTGATTAAACGACGACCTACGTCCATACCATTGTCAATATAGATAATTTTACAAAATATTTGCCTTAATTGATCATAAAGATATTAACCCAAAATTATGAAATAATTTTCTTGATTATTTTTTATTGATATCATTTTATTTAAATTTAAATATTGTGTTGCATTCAATACATATAGTAGTGTTACAAATTGAAGAATTATATATTATATTGTTCGTAATTGAAAATTATAAACTATTGATAATATGAAATAAGATATATATATATATATATATATTAGATATTTAATTCTCTACTATTGTTTGAATTTAATCCAATAATAAAACAAGAATCCTAACAATTTTCTTGTTATATTCCAAATACAGACTAAAGATTCTATTAGTAATCATTTTCCTAATCACATTCCCATAAATTCTATTTTCAAAAAAATTTAAATACAATCATAGACATTCTAAATCATTAATTTGAATGGATTTGAACTAAACTCTACTTAATCAAAACAAGCAATAACAAGCAAACAACGAAAATGAATAAAAACGGAGATAAAATGAACATTAGGGCATAAATTCTTTCCTCAGTTTCTCTCCAAGTTTGATTCACATTAATTTTGTTAATCTTAAGCATACAATCAACTCCACCAAAGGGAATAACTTCAATAGCTTTCGTTTCAATCCATTAAACCCCTAAGGCTAAATCATACAATTAAGATTAACAATTACGCATGTGTTTCCAGTCAACCTATTATTGAACAATCTCTGTTGTGGCACGATGCACAACAGTCTTCTTCTCGACTCAATCCAAACTCCTTACTTTGAGCTATCTTCAGGAAGTTCAAATCACGTACACGTACATTGTTATGAACATTATCTAGAACAATAGTAATGTACTTGGAAAACCAAATACTGAAGTGATTTATGAATGACCATAAAGATGAATGACAATCAACCACTTATAGCAAGAGCAATGTAAAACTCTTGATAAACAAACATAGTGCATTGATACCATTTAATCAATCTGAACCAACTTCAATGATTGGTGCCACGAAGGCACTAACAAAATATTTTACTTATAGTTGTAAACTTGTAATTTAGTTGCAAATTCATTTTATTTTTCTGAAGATTTTCAATTAATTTGATTAATGATATTCATGATTGGATTTGAAAAATAACAAAATCTACATATATATTAAGGCAAAATTGCAGGGGTAAAATTATAAATAAAAAATATCAGTAAAATATTTCCTATAAAACAGTTTATCTTTTGATGTAAAGATTGATATTCAGCCACCCAGGATCAAGTCCTGTTTCCAACACACATTTTCTTCATTTTTTTTCTTTTTCTATTTCTTTAATCCTGCTTCTAACTTCAGATTTCTCTTTTTTTTTTGGATGATGTTTCTTGAGAAACTTGCTCCAACAGTTGTTCCAAATTATCTATTTTCATTTTTATTTCTACTAATCAACAAATCTTTTCAAATTCTCACCACCATATCATTTATTTTGTTGTAAATATATCTAATAGATATATATGATATGAGTGATGGCCAAGTTACTAACTCTAAAACCCTATCTCTTGTACTATTATATATAGAGGCATTTGGTCCTCATATTGAATACATACAATTGATATTCTCTCTCGTCTCTCTCTAGTTTATAACACGTTATTAGCACGAGTCTCTAACCGATTGACTGAATATTGGTGGTGTGTCCTAGGAAAGAATTGTGTCTTCCCTGCAAGGTATTTTTAAAATTGTATGTTTTATTCAATATTTGGATTGATGAGGATTGTGAATGAATAGTTTTATAATTCGGAGTATACGAATTACATGGAATAGAGGTTGCTTTGCGAAATCTTATTTTATGATCCTCATGTCTTGATTTTTTTTGTCTCGTTAGTTTTGATTTAGATAAAATATTCTGTGACAATGAATGCTAATTAGTCTAGCCATTTTGATTTGGATATATTATATTTTATCTATCGGTAAGTTAGATTTACAAGTTTTGAGTTTGTCTATAATATATATATATATATATATATATATATTGAATTGAACGCAGCCATGATTCTTTTGAATAAAGCTTTGGTTAATCAATTTCTGTGTGCAATTCTATTATACTATTATTGTCTGATAATATTTTGGATTATGATGGACTCGAACTGTATATTTCTTTTACATTATGTTTATTAGCTTTAATATATTATGTCTATTTTTCTTATTATTATAATAATCGATCATTTTTTATTTAATCTTGAAAAATTAAATATTGATGCTATTCGAGTAGCACAAGTAATATTCATGAAGAATATTACATTCAAGATCATAAATTGATGCTATTAAAGTAGCACAATTAATATTCCTGAAGAATATTACATGCTCTAAAGAGTAAATAAATTAAACATATGGATAATATATCCTTGATTCTTTGTGCAGAATTGCACGAATGGCAAACATAGCCAAACTTGAGTTCATCGCCCTTGACATCTCGGGCAAGAATTATATGTCATGGACTCTTGATGCTGATGTTCGTCTGATCTCAAGGGGTCTAGGGGAGACAATCAAAGAAGGAAATAAGCATCTCAACAGGATCGCGCTAAGGCGCTGATTATCATCATCTTCATGATGATCTAAAGACGGAATATTTGACCGTCAAAGATCCGAGTGAGTTGTGGACAAACCTGAAAGAAAGGTTTGATCATCAAAAGACTGTCGTCCTTCCTAAAGCTCGTTACGAGTGGATGCATCTTAAACTGCAAGACTTTAAGTCTGTGAGTGCTTATAATTCTGAATTATTTAGAATTATTTCAAAATTGAAACTTTGTGGAGAAAGTATCACTAATGCTGACATGCTTGAGAAAACATTCTCCACTTTTCATGCTTCTAATGTGCTGTTACAGCAACAATATAGGGAGCATGGTTTCAAAAAGTACTCTGAACTAATATCTTGTTTGTTGGTTGCCGAGCAAAATAATGAATTGCTCATGAAAAACCATGAACTCCGCCCCACTGGTTCCGCTGCATTGCCTGAAGTCAATGCAACTTTCAACCATGACAATGGACGTGGTCGTGGGAACCAATGTGGACGTGGATGTGGACGTGGATATGGTCGCGGTCGTGGACGCGGTAAACCAAATGATGCAACCTCTAGCAACAAAAGGCAGAAAACATCCAACGAGCACAATTCATCCAAAAAGGAAGCTGCATGTCATAGATGTGGCATGAATGGACATTGGTCACGTACTTGCCGAACAGCAAAACACCTTGCAGATCTATATCAAGATTCGATCAAGGGAAAAGACAAGAAGGAAACCAATGTCGTTGACTTTGATGGTCCAATTGATACTATTCACTTAGATGTCTCCGACTTCTTTGATGATCCAAAAGGAGATAACATGGATCAGTTGATTGGTGGTGGTGTGCTTGAAGACGATCATATGGACATTGTTTAGTCCTTTATCATTTATTTCTAGTTGATAAAAAGACATTTCTTATTTACTTTCACATCGTTATTTTTCCGTTAAAAATAATTTATTTATTTTTTTTCCTTTCGTATTTTTACTCAATAATAATTGATCTTCTTTTAAAAACGTCTTAGACATTCATATGGAATCTTGTGATATTTGTCTTGCTGATAGTGCCCACACACCATTCTCCAAAATAAGAAATATTTTCTTAAGTTGACATTAGTTGAGGATAATGTTAACACAATATCAGGTGCATCAAACATCATTGAAGGCTCCGGAAGAGCTTGTATCATTTTACCAAATCATTTTACCAAATGATACTAAATTAGATATTGAAAATGCCCTGTATTCTAGTAAGTCTAAAAGAAACTTACTAAATTTCAAAGATATCCGCTATAATGGATACCATATCGAGACTATATCAGAAGGTGGAAAAGAATATCTCTGCATAAATTCTTTTGTATCCGGCCATAAGCAAACAAAAGAAAAATTATTAACACTACCTTCTGGGATGTATTACACATTCATAAAGGCAATTGAGACAAACCATGTCATGAACCCGAAGTTCAATGAAACAAAAAGCTTTATGCTTTGGCATGATAGGCTTGGACATCCTGGAGCAACTATGATGCGCCGAATAATCAATAATTCATATGGGCACAACATGAAGAATCAAAAGATTCTTATGAAAAATGAATTCCCATGTGATGCTTGTGCGCAAGGCAAGTTAGTCATTAGACCTTCATATACGAAGGTTAATATTGAATCTCCATCTTTCTTAGAGAGAATTCAAGGAGATATTTGTGGACCTATACATCCACCATGTGGCCCTTTTCGATACTTTATGGTATTGATTGATGCTTCTTCTAGATGGTCACATGTATACTTGCTTTCTACTAAAAATGCAGCATTTGCTAGACTACTTGCTCAAATTATAAAATTACGAGCTCAATTCCCAGACAATTCAATTAAAAGAATTTGTCTTGATAATGCTAGTGAGTTTACATCTCAAGCATTTGAAAATTATTGTATGGCTATTGGAATTGAGATTGAACATTCAGTCGCTCATGTCCATATTCAAAATGGTTTAACAGAATCATTTATTAAACGTCTTCAACTTATTGCTAGACCATTACTTATGAAGTCAAAACTCTCAACTACTGCTTGGGGTCATGCCATATTACATGCGGCAACATTAGTTCGTATTAGACCATCGGCCAACCATGAATACTCCCCAATGCAAATTATTTTTGGTCGAGAACCAGATGTTTCTCACTTACGAACTTTTGGTTGTGCGGTTCAAGTCCCAATTGCACCCCTACAATGAACAAAAATGGGTCCCCAACGAACGCTTGAGATATATGTTGGATTTGATTCACCTTCAATTATAAGGTATATTGAACCTTTAACGGGTGATTTATTTACTGCACGTTTTGCAGATTGTCATTTTGATGAAATGACATTTTCAACATTAGGTGGAACGAATCTACATCCAGAAAAGCACAAGGAAATATCTTGGAATGAGAAAAGCTTGTCACATTTTGATTCTCGAACTAATCAATGTGAACAAGAAGTTGAAAAGATTATTCATTTGCAAAAGATTGCAAACCAACTTCCTGATGCTTTTGTAGATACAAGAAAAGTGACACAATCTCACATACATGCTGCAAATACTCCAGCCAAAATTGATGTCCCTGAAGGACAAATAGCTTTGTCAGCAAATGAGTCTAAAATTCGTCAAAAACGTGGTCGGCCAGTTAGTTCCAAAGATTCTGTGCCTAAGAAAAGAAAGGGGCAAGATGGAAACCAAACAATGACGAAAATGATTAATCAATCAAATGAAAGTGATGTAATTCCTGAAGAATTACAAGTATCTGAAAATCATGAGATCTCAATAAATTATTTATCTTCCAATCAGATACTAGAGAGAGAACATATCATTGTAGATGATATATTCGCCTTTCATATAGCTCATCAAATTTTAAATGAGGATCCTGAACCAAAATCTGTTACAGAATGTAAACAGAGAAATGATTGGCCAATGTGGAAAAGAGCTATGGAAATGGAATTAAATTCCTGTGATAACCGGAAAGTATTTGGACCTATAGTCCTAACTCCGGAATCTAAAACCCTGTTGGATACAGATAGATATTCGTTAGAAAGAGAAATGAGAAAAATGAAGTTACGAGATATAGAGCAAGACTCGTAGCGCAAGGTTTCTCTCAAAGACCAGGAATTGATTATGAAGAAACATACTCTCCAGTAATGGATGCGATTACTTTCAGATTTCTGATTAGTCTGGCTGTGTCACAAAGGCTTGCTATGCGCCTTATGGATGTAATAACTACCTATCTATATGGGTCATTAGATAATGACATATATATGAAAATCCCTAAAGGATTTAAAATGCCTGAAGCATTAAAGTCAAAACCCAAAAGCATGTTTTCGATTAAACTGTAAAAATTGTTGTACGGGCTGAAACAGTCTGGCCGTATGTGGTATAATAGATTGAGCGAGTATCTGTTAAAAGAAGGATACAAGAATGATGATATATGCCCTTGTGTTTTCATAAAGAAAACCGAAAGTGGATTTGCAATTATTGCAGTTTATGTCGATGATTTGAATTTAATTGGGACTCCTGAAGAGCTCAATAAAACTGCTGAATATTTGAAGAAAGAATTTGAGATGAAAGATTTGGGAAAGACGAAATTTTTTCTTGGTTTGCAAATTGAACGTGTCCGAGGAGGAACGTTTATTCACCAATCCACATATACAGGAAAAGTGTTAAAACGCTTTTACATGGATAATGCACATCCATTAGCATCACCTATGGTCGTTAGATCTCTTGATAAGGAGAAAGATCCATTCCGACCTATGGAAGATGGTGAAACGATACTTGGTCCTGAAGTACCATATCTAAGTGCAATTGGAGCATTAACTTATCTGGCTAATTATACTAGACCAGATATAGCTTTTTCTGTAAATCTTCTCGCAAGATATAGCGCTGCATCCACTTTGAGAGATTGGAATGGTGTTAAGCACATTCTACGTTATCTGAAGGGTACCATAGACCTTGGATTATATTATTCAGAAAATTCCGATTCTTCTCTGGTAGGGTATTTGGATGCAGGATTTTTATCCGATCCACATCAAGCCAAGTCACAAACTGGCTATGTTTTCACATGTGGTGGAACTGCTATATCATGGAAGTCTGTGAAGCAAACCTTGACTGCAGAATCCTCAAATCATTCTGAAATCATTGCAATCCATGAAACAAGTCGAGAGTGTGTATGGTTGAGAAATATGACAAGTCACATCCAAAAGTCGTGCGGATTAGATTCATCAAAGATCAATCCAACTGTTTTGTATGAAGACAATTCTGTCTGCATCGCGCAACTCAAGGAAGGATACATCAAAGGTGATAAGACGAAGCACATTTCTCCCAAGTTATTCTACACACACGATCTCCAAAAGAGTGGCGATATCAACGTTCA
This sequence comes from Perilla frutescens, assembly GCA_026008535.1. Classification (NCBI taxonomy): domain Eukaryota; kingdom Viridiplantae; phylum Streptophyta; class Magnoliopsida; order Lamiales; family Lamiaceae; genus Perilla; species Perilla frutescens. The sequence continues at coordinate 63,012,840 of BRKX01000003.1, read as the reverse complement.
ACAAATTCGCTCAAGTGACAATTTGGCGGACTTATTCACAAAGGCATTACCAACATCAACATTCAGAAAGTTGGTACACAAGATCGGCATGCGCCGACTCAAAGATCTACAGTGATCTCAAGATCAGGGGGAGCAGTTGTACTCTTTTTCCTTCGACTAGATTTTTTCCCACTGGGTTTTTCTAGCAAGGTTTTAATGAGGCAACATTTATTTTAGAGATTGGTCACTCAAGGGGGAGTGTTGTAAATATATCTAATAGATATATATTATATGAGTGATGGCCAAGTTACTAACTCTAAAACCTTATCTCTTGTACTATTATATATAGAGGCATTTGGTCCTCATATTGAATACATACAATTGACATTCTCTCTCGTCTCTCTCTAGTTTATAACATATTTAAATTTTTTTTATATAATGGTGGTTGTTGGTATTAATTTTTTGTAACTTATATATATATATATATATATTTCCATATTTCAATATATTTATTTTTAAGACTTAAATGGCGGGGGTTCATATTGTCTTAATCTAGAATATTTTTTAGACACAAACGTAAATCATAAGACATCATAAAAAATGTTGAGAAATGATGTATTATTTATTTAAAAATTATACACAAGAACTATGTTGAGCACTTACACATATGTCTTACATATATGAGAGTTCACAATTTGATTGGACTACTCTAAACGTGTATGGAGGTCAGAATGTGTATCAAAAAAATAATTGAGCCAGTGGATCTTATCCAATCCATGGTGAAACAGTTGGAAGAAATCAAGAAACATATCAAGCGCATGTGTATAATTATATCTAAAATTACGCTAATGTGATGAGTTGGTACCAATATTATTTGGAACAGGATGACATTTCATTTACTATATTTGAACCTCATTGGTATTAATTGTACTTTATAATGTTTATTTAGTTATTTTATATTGTATTATGTATTATTTTGTCAAATGTAGCATTGTTTCGGCAATATTTGTATAATCTATTATTCATATGGTTACTTTCAAAATAAAATTCTATCAAAATTTTGAGTAGAATATGTGCATAATAATATGTTATAATAATTCCTAAAATTTCCTGTTAAATTTTTAATATTTTACTATATTTTCTATTTATTTTTAATCTTCTGCGATATCGATATATTTGTAAAATTAAAATTGCGATATCGGGTGCGATAGTGAATTAACCGTTTGTTTGTATGTTTCGAATTGTTTTCAAGGGTTGTACCAATCTATATATATATATATATATATATATAATAACACACTCATGGAACATCTTTTTTTCCCGCCCATTTAACATCATTTAATTACATCCAATCTAACATTGATAAATTAGTCAATAAATCAATTTATATTAATTATGTTAATAGTCTATAAACATTAATGAATCACAATTAATACGCCAATTAGCCATCATTTTGGTAGGGTTAATTACATTTTATGGAGGTAATTTATATAGTATATTTTAAATTTATAATAATAATAATAATAATAATAATAATAATAATAATAATAATAATAATAATCTACATATCTATATATATATGTGTGTGTGTGTGTGTGTGTATATATATATATATATCGGGATGGTTGTGGGACTTAATTTTGCTGATATAATGGTGGGTTAATTACTTTTAAAGTTCATATTAAATTTGTAACTAAGTTCAAAATTCATGATTTTTAAATCAATTAACCATATAATGATATATACGTGTAAATTTGTCAGATACCTATTTTTCATTATGATGAACTACAGTTTAATGTTTTTTTTTTAAATTGTCATTATTGAACAATTATTTTATAATTATGTAGAAATATTCATATTAAATTATTAATATTGGTCCAATTATATTTTGATTTAACACTAAAATGCAAAATTATTAGCTGGACATCTATATATTATTTCTATTGATATCTATCCAATAAAATCCACAAACCTATTGATTGCTCAATTATGCATTATGCATTGTTTTTTTTTATATATGAATTAGTTTGTGTTATTGAAGTATTATCAAATAGATGATGAAATTAATATTGTAAAGTCAAGCTTAAATGAATACATATTTGTTAATAGTTTTTTTTTTTAAATAACTAATTTCTAATACAATTTCACATAATGCTAGAGGTTTTAAATGTAATGAGAAATTTGGATAAATATGTTGTAGTTATTATTCTTGCACAATATGGATATGAATTCAATGAAATTACCCCTATTTATTTTAATATTTATTACTCTCTTCGTTTTTATATAAATGTCATTTTGGATGAATGCACACAAATTAATAAATTAATTAAATTATTTAATATACCCTTGTGTGAATACATTAAATGAGTCAAATATTTTTTAAAAAAAATTCATTAAATGAGGGCAAAATGTGTGAAAATGTGATTTTTTTGTCTCGAATTTATAGAATAACACCTTTTTGAAATAAAATTAAAATGTTAGAATGACACTTATTCAGAAATGGAGGGAGTAGCTTTTAAAATTAAGAGCAATCGTCTTTTTTCGTTTGTTCTATTTATATTGTTATTTTGAGTTTAAAATTATATTAGTTTTTTTAATTAGATATGTTTATTTTTAATTTAAATATATATCAATTTATTATTATATACATTTAAATAATATTTCATTAATTAAATATACATAAATATACAAAAAAAATCAATTAAATATATTGAAATTTTTAAAAATCTAAATGTATTTGAGTTTGCAATTTGAAATATATTTTAAATAATTAAATAAATCTTTTTTCAATAAATTATTCCACAATGAAGAAACGATAAATATTATTTTGAATGAACAAACTATAAATTTAAGAAAATAAAGAGATTAATATTTTTTTTTTAATATTTCATTTTTTATCCCCTTTAATAGATAATGTTTATGCTCTTCAACTACATAGTACATTATAGTTATTTTATATTTATAACTACAAGCAAAATAAAAAAATAACTATATAAATTTTATCCGTGCATCGCATGGGAGTTATTCTAGTTTTATATATATATATATATGTGATTCTCCAATTTCATTATTATTTACTATTTTATGCTCGGGATCACACCCAGTGTTGGAATCATGCTCGGGGATCACGTCCGGTTTCGATACATACTGATTTTTTTTACTCAACGTGTAATAGTATTGAAAAGTGGTCAAAATCATATGGATAATTGAGTGGATGAAATTCTTTAGTCTAAAATTTTGTATGCTAATTATGTGCTAATATCAAAATTGCATAGTTTTAATAATATTTTTCATAAAAATAAAATTTATTATACTATAACTAATCCTAATTAATATTTATTGGTGAAAATTGAAATTTAAAAAAATTATATAGCCTAAGTTTGGAATAATCAACCCTAAAAATCAATTATATTAACTAAGAAGTGAAAATTAAATACTAAAAAATAAAACCTAATTGAGTAGAATAAACCCTAAATATGTAAATTTATACTAAATGAAAATAAATTAAAATTGAAAAAAAAAACGAAAGAAAAACCAATAATTTTTATATTTGATTTACGATTGACACAAAAAATTTTGGAGTAAAGAATTTCATGTGATAATCGAGGGTGTCACCATAGAGTGAGTATTTCTTAAATATGCATAACAAAATCTGCAATATAAGTTTGTGATAATCACGTGTATTTTAATTTTTTACCCACATAACAAAATATGACTAATAAATAAACCAAACAAATAAAGCACGGAAAAAAGTAAAAGAAAGACCCTTTTTAAGATGTCCCGATGGGGATGTTTTATTGGTGGAGTGAGATTGTTTGGAGAACAAAAGTCAAGGGTTCGAATCTCCTCAATACCACAAGTCGGATTTGTGAGTAAAAAAAAAAAGACCCGTTTTAAGATGGCAAGAGCATAGCTATAAATAAGTCGAGAAACTGCATCTCATCCCAACCGCTCATTCATAATCATAGCTTAGTTCCATCATATGAACGAGATTATGTCGTTTAGAATGATTTTTTTTTTTATCATTTTTAATTTATTATGGCAATAAACATTCTCGATCAGCTTCTTGTATTATTACTTTTTGTTATTTCAATAGATCTATATTTATACATTTTTTTTTATTTTAATAAATTATACTTCTATATTCAATATCACTACCAAATCCTTATTTTAACATAGCTAACATATTTGTTAACTATTGCTATCTAAATAACATGGTAGCCAATTATATTTTAATTAAATATCATGTATTATCCTTGTTGGACACAATTCACTAATATTTCACCCTAGTGACATAGTCAGTAGTCTGGTAAAATAGGGAGAGTCATTTCAACCTTTCGATTTTCCCCCCCTCTCTCTCTCTCTCTCTCTCTCTCTCTCTCTCTCTCTCTCTCTCTCTCTCTCTCTCTCTCTCCCCTCCGATTTTTCTTTTTGTGTCAGGCAAATTGATTGGATTATAATTTTTCGCCCCCGTGTGCCATTTCGTAAGTTCTACTTTTTTTTCCCTCGCTCATTTGTTTCGTAAGTCTCTCGTTCACTTCGCTCAATTTTGGATAAGAAATTTCATTAGAACTCTAGGAATGCTTTTATGCTCGTGGTTAATAAATTAGAGAGATTTCCAATCTGAATGTGTGATTTTTTATGCTCTTGGTTCATGAATTGTGGAGAAAATTCTGAATAATTTCGTCAATAGACTCCACTGCCATCAAGGGTCATCAATGTTATCTTCACTACTTTTTTCTTAAAAGAGAAATCTCCCGTGAAATCACCTAATGGATCTTAATCAGTTAGACGGATCTTATTTGACTCATGAAAATGTCCCCTTCCCTTTTTTTTTTATTTTTCTTTTTCAATTGTCCCCCTCCCCTTCTTCCTTTTATTTTTAGTTTTTCTTTTCAATTTTTAATTTTTTATGTTCTTTTTTTTACAAATATATATTTAATTTTTTATCCGAAGTTTCCCGCAGTGCATTCTCCCGACGTTAGCGTGTGGGTTCGTGCACTACGCTCGATAATTAATTGGGATGAAATAGATGATTTTTGGCAATTTTTTTTTGTTGGAAAAAACTGATCTAGAAAGAACAATGAAAAAAACTGGAAAAAATGGATTTTGATCCGGTTTAATCCGTATAACAGATTGTTATTGTTAGACGCTCTAACATAAGTTTTTGTCTTCTTAAAATTACCCATCAAATTTCAATCAATTTTGCAATCCAAATTTCATGAAAGTAACATAATCTAATCTTTTCCATAAACCACAAGATAATAAAAATGTGGAAAAACGAGAGGATGAAAAGAAGTATGGAAGTCATCAAAGAATGAAGAAGACGTTTTAATTTTTATCAGTTCACAGTGAAAAGTTAGTGAATTGTGCGGTGTATAAATTTTCACTTGGATAATACATGTAATTTTTTTTTTTAAAATGTCTGATTTGTTATTTAGATAATGAAAAAATTAATAAATTTATTAACAACGTTAAATAAGGATTTGATACAATCGAATATAGGACACACTGAAACAAAAAAAGAAATGTACATAGACATATCGAAACGAAATATAATAGTATTTATATTGAGAATTGATGACATGCCTAGTTATTTTCGTCAATTAATTCTTTTTTAAAAAATAGACATGGCTTGTAATCAAATAAAACAAAAAATAAAATATTATTTTAAAATAAAAAATCTTCAATAATATAAATGGTCCAAGAAATTGAATATTATATTGATCTGTCACTTCAGTTAATTGGCCACGTTTTATAATAGAGGTATGATTGGTCCTGCTTTAGTATTGTCTGGCTCTGGTCCACACAAATTCATGTGATCACGATCAACTTTTGCTTCATGCTATCTTTTCTTAATTATTTTCGCAAAAAATAAAAATAAAAAAAAAATCACTCGCTAAGCGATGCGGCGACTCAAAAAATTCATATTAAACCCGGCATGTTATAAAATATCTTGTAAAAATGTTGAATATTGCATATCAAAATGACATTATACAAACGTTGAGATTTGTATTACATTACATTATATTCAATTTTATTTGATATAGTACTTTCAAAATAAAGTAGCAGTAGGAATATATAAATTGTTTTAGAAAAAAAAAATAATAGTAACTTCAAATTTATTATAAAAATATCTTAATTATTTCTAAAAACACATTCAGTTATGTTACTCTCGCTATAAGTTTGTTATTACTAACATCTTAAAATGATTCGAATACTTGAAAAACTAAATTTTAAAATAAGTTATAACATTTTAGAAACTTGCATATTTTTATAGTTCAATTTTTATTTTATTTCTCTCTCTCTCTCTCTCTCTCTGCTAAATAATATATAGTTCAATTTTTATTTTATTTTTGTTTCAAATGTATATTTCAGTTTGTGTTTTATTTATTTACATGGAAAAGGTAAGGAAAAATATACTGATAGATAATATTTTATATTGTATAGTGGAGGCCATTCACCAGGACACACGCCTTCAAAATTCAAACGGTCCGGTCCCAGATATATGCAGGATAGAAAAAGCTCATTTATTACAAAATTCCTTCTGTACTGTTTTTTGATTTTTTGTTTTTTTTTTGTTTTTTTTTTTGTTTTTTTGTGTCACGTTTCAATTTTATGTTATACGTTTTGTAATTGAAATAATATTTACAATAAAATATTAGGTTTCTTTTTTTGGATCTTCAATAATTGTAAGTATATATTATTGCATGTATAGAAATTGAGATCTTATTTTTATTATTATGTTGCATTGAATCTAAAATTTTGTGTTATAGTGTACTTCATATTTCTAATTTGTTGCATTGAGCCTCAAATAGTCAAATGAACATTGCTAATTAACGAAAGAGTAGTGATTTTCAGCCAGATTCTGGCTAGCCAGAATCTTTTATTATTTTTAATAATTAATTAATTTAATTAATAAAACACTAATTATTCAATAAATTTACATTGATGTCCTCCATAATAATTAGGGCAACTCTATATGCGCTTCAATTCAGAAGAAATCGAAGATGGAAAAAAATAAAGAAGTGAAGAAAAGAAAGAAGATGAAGCTACGCCCCTTTCTTCCGATCCGCTTCTGGAGTGATTTTAATAATTAATTACAAATCACTAATTTCATGATAGAAGGATAATATAGTAAAAACATAACATTTAATAATTAACATAATTAATTTATTAATAATACAGTTTTATTAATCATCAAAAAATTAGATTCTGACTAGCCAGAATCTGGCTGGCTAGCATTATTCTTAAAGACATGCATATGTGACGCATTACTATTTTTTTCATCCTTAATATAAATTTTGTAGTGATATTAATAAATGCATTAATCATACATATAAAAAACTGTTACATATACTTGAAGAAATTTTAGAGTAAAAGATCGAGCTAGGGCATGCCATTTAACAAAAATAAAATTTTTATTTCTCCATGGGGTATAATAATAATACCGTTCCACGCAACTTGGGGGCACACAATTAAACGGTAGATACCAGCCATAAATGGGACTCTCGAATTCAAGATCTAATGTAATTAAGGGCCTCTCCAACCATTTTGGCCCTTTAGGTACCTCTATTTGTGGAGCAAAATACATTGTGTGAGTAAAAACATCTCCAATCATCAATTTTATTTCACTCTATAATGGAATATTTTATTTTTATACTTTCTAATATTAGATTTTTTTTTTATCAAATTATTTTGTAGCTTGTATGTTTTCCAAATATATTTACATTTAATATTATTTAATAATGATAATAATAATTAAAAATAATATAATTTAAATTAATTTACAAAACTAAATTTCATTTGAACATGATTTCTACAATTGCACGATAAAATTTCTTATAGCACATTTAATTATAGTTGATTCACATATATAGTGGTAATTTTAATTTAATGCAATTTATTTTATGTATTAATGTGGTAATTTTAATTTAATATATTATCTGTTGTATTTTAAATTTCTTAATTTTTTATGATTGCATTATGAAAAACTACAATATCCGTGCATAGGTGTGTTTAATGATACTGCATGCAAGTGTTCTTGAATATGGCAGGAATAGAGGCAAGAACAATAAATAAAATGCAGTAAAAGAACGCACGAGATTGGTAACCCAGTTCGGTTAATCAACCTACTATGGGGGGGACTTCACCCAAACTTGAAGATTCGTTCACTACTCCTTCTTGAAGACTATTGAGGAAATTATACATACAAGATTCCCTCCTTATGCCGCCCGTTCTTCTTCACGAACTCTTTTATGAACGAAAGTTGTGAGATCCCCTCCCAACTGTGATACTAGACTCTCTCTAGCTACCCACGACTTTAACTTACAATCTCTCCCGAGATTGTGTACAAACAAGGATTAAAAACCCCTCACGTGTTTCACTAGAAAACACTCAATGCTAGACTATCACGTTGAACAGTTTAGGGAAGAGAAAAATCCAAATTTTGGTCCTATAGGACATGTCCTAGTTCGATTTTGGTCCCACCCCTACCACTTTTGGTCCTATTTCAGAAATTGTACTAAATCTGGTTCCATAGGACCTGGATTATCAATTTTGGTCCCACAATTTAGACGGAAATTTGACAAGTGATAAACCGAAGTCCATGTGGCAGCTTGCGAGTGAAGATCCCAGCCATTTACTGTCGAATCGCGACAGAGGCTGGGGTGCAAAGAAGAAAAGTCGCGAGTCGCGAATGAGACCGCGAATCACCAAGAAGCGTTCACTGTTAAATCGCGACAGAGAAGGGGGTCATCTTTGATAAATTCGCGACCCGGTCGCGAATTTCTGAAGAGCTCGTGAATCATATGCCAGCTGGGTGCCACGTGGAGTCGCGACCGACATGCTCGGGAGCGAGATCGCGAATTTTCAAGGCGGTGCAGCTTGTGGTTTCCTACTTTGGATCAAATTTGTACTTAGTATTTAAGGGTGGAAATACACGAAAATTAGGGAGGAAAAACCCTACTATAAGCTTTGGAGCAGAGAAAAATTACAGAGAGAAGCCATTGCGAAGAACGAGCTCTAGGAATTCAAAGAGTACAAGATTAGAGGCAGATTTAACCTTCCGGGTTTTGTTTATTTATATTCCTGTACTTCTATGGATTTTTGGATTGGATGTTTATTTATCGGTTTGATTATGGATAACTAAACCCTAGTATTCTAGGGTTGTTTATGACTCAATTATGAAACCAGTTAATTAATGGAATTTTCTTGTCTATGATTCTTTTCATGCTTTAATTATTCTTGTTTTGGATGCTGTGTTGATTAATTGGCCATTAATTGATGCAATCAGTGGTGTTAATTCATGATTCGAAAGATGAGTTTTAGCACAAGATTCAGAATAATTGACTTGATAATTGATAGTACTCGAGAGAGTTGAGATTATTTAAGAGAGCTTTTGACCTGTTGATCATTTTGGAGTTGCATATTGGATAATCAATGGAGATATTATTATTTAATCTATAATTAACATTTACATTACTCTGAGAAGGGAATGTATATAATTATGTGGTTGCTCTAGTGTGATTTGAAACTGAATATAGACTTGAAATTGTGTTAGTTAAACAGGTAGAGTAGTTGATGATTAAACAATCCTAGAATGCGCTTTTTCTCCTGATAATTTTACTTGTTATTTTCTTCTGTTTTGTGCTTGTGGTGATTTTATTCATTTTATTTGGTTAGTTTAGTTAATTTCACACTCATAATCTTGTTAGTTTAGATAACAGCCGTATAATAAATAGAATAACTAGTGATTAGATATTGAGTCTCTGTGGAATCGACCTTGTTTACCACTTTGCTATTAGCCTCGCTGTGCACTTGCAGTTTAGGTGAAAATAAAATACCGAACAAGTTTTTGGCGCCGTTGCCGAGGACTCAAATTCTTTTATTGCTATTATTCGATTTTATTATATATTGTTACTCTAGACATTGTTTTTGTTTTTATTAATTTTTCTCCGTTTCTCTACAAATTCGTAGGAGGTGTATGAGCACACGCTCAAAAAGGAGACCACTCCAACCTTTTGATCCTGAGATTGAAGCTACTGCTCGTCACCAGAACGCAAGGAGAAGAAGAGGAAAAATGGCGGATCAGCAAGCAGCACCTATCACTACTGAGCAGATGCGTTAGATGCAACAACAGCTCACGGAAATGCAACAGAGGTTCCGAGAGCAAGAGGAAGCTAGAGAAGCTGCCAGAGCAGCTGCCTCGGTGCCTATTAATCAGTTGTTTACGCCAGTGCTGAATCATGGTCAAGTTCATGGCCCCGGGATCAATGCAAACAATTTTAAATTGAAGTCGGGTTTGGTAGGAATGGTCCAACAATACCAGTATGGGGGGCACAAGACGGAGAATCCAAATGCGCACCTTTAATAGTTCTTGGAGGTTTGCAGCACCATAAAGATGAATGGGGTGTCGGATGACACTATCCGGCTTCGCCTGTTCTCATTCTCGCTGAGGGATGCCACTAAGGATTGGTACTATTCCCTGGATCTTAGCACAATAGATACCTGAGAGGCTTTGGCGCATAAATTTCTTCATAAGTTTTTCCCTCTCGGTTTGACTTTGAAACTGAAAGGCGAGATCACCCAGTTTCGCCAATATGATGATGAGAATCTGTACGAAGCCTGGGAGAGGTTTCGAGAGCTACTTAGGAAATATCCTAACCATGGATTTGGGATAGACCATCAGGTGTGCATCTTCTACAACGGATGTGACACGGAAGTGAAGAGGCTTCTGGATGCCGCGGCAGGTGGCTCACTACTTAACAAGGGACATGATCAGGCCGTATCTATCATAGAAGACATGTTCACAAACAGTTACCAGTGGACCAATGATCGACAAGTGAAGATCATGAGGAAAGCTGCTGTAGTAGAGGACACTGATCCTATTTCCAAGCTGGCCGCCTGAATTTCGACGTTGAATGCTACCATCAACAGTTGATTTGATGCCATGGCACGCACGGGTGCAGAGAATCCTGTAGGAAATGCAATGGAAGACGTGAATTACGTAAATCAGCGCGGCTATGGGAACAACAATCACAATTACCGAGGTGGAAATCAATTCTACCAAGGTAATCGTTCCAACCTTTCTTATGGAAATCCTAATGCCGCATTGCAGCCCCCACCTGGATTTTCAGTGACTAATGGGGTGATTGATGAAGAAAAGAAGCCGAAGCTGGATGAACTTCTGATGGCTTTTATGGGCAAGACAGAGAAATATATGGGCGAGTCTCAAACTCGAGTTGAGAAGCTAGAGAATGCCGTTGGAGCTATGGGTACTCCAATGAAGATGTTCGAGAAGCAGATGGGAAAATTGGCTATAGCTGTGGGAAATCAGCATCAGTCAGGCCAGTTTCCCAGTAATACAACTGTGAATCCAAAGGAGCAGTGCAAGGCCATACAATTGTGAAGCGGAACTTCTTATGAAGGACCGAAGAACCCCGGTCATGCATCCACTCCTGAAGACGAGAATGAAAACATAGAGGAGGATTTGGAACACCCAGTTTCGAGCACCGATGGACCTACATCACCACCACCATCATCTCCTCCGCGGGCCTCTGCCTCTTCATCATTTTCTGTTCCCATTCCTTATCCTCATCGGTTTCAAAAGAAGAAGAGTGATGAACAATTCTCAAAATTTTTGGAGATTTTTTGAAAGGTATAAATTTATATACCTCTGGTGGAGGCTCTACAGCAGATGCCGAGTTATGCCAAGTTCCTCAAAGATGTCATTTCGAAGAAGAGGAAGTTGGGAGATTATGCCACCGTGAATCTCTCTGAGAATTGCAGTGCTCTCATTCAGAAGAAGCTTCCAGCTAAGCTTAAGGATCCCGGAAGTTTCACTATTTCTGTCACCATTGGAGGAGTTCATACTGGAAAGGCTCTCTGTGACTTAGGAGCCAGCATCAATCTCATGCCCTTGTCGTTCTTTCAGAAGCTGAACATCGGAAAGATAAAGCCCACTACCATTTGTCTTCAGATGGCCGATCGATCTATGACTCATCCACGGGGGATAGTCGAAGATGTCCTGGTGAAAGTCAACGAGTTCATTTTTCCCGTTGACTTTGTGGTACTAGATATGGAAGCAGACTCTGAGGTCACACTCATTTTGGGACGCCCGTTTCTTAATACCGGCAAGGCTTTGATCGACGTAGCTAAGGGGGAATTAACACTTCGTGTTAATGACGAGAGTATTACTTTCTCTCTATTCAAAGCCATGCAGTTCCATGATAAGGAAGATGCCCAACAAATCGAGGAGTGCAAAGTGCTTAAAGTGGTGAATTCATGCATTAACTTGAACGATTTCATGGCACCAAGGGAGTCTTTGGAGCAAGTCTTGATCCAATCTTATTTTCATAAAAATGAATTCATTTTTAATGATTTGGATTTAACTGATATAATTGCTGAGTTGAATTCTTTGCAGGAAATCCCAAGGCGAGGATCCAAGTTTCTCCCACTAAGGGATGAGGGTGAAAAGGCCAAGGATGGAGAGCCAACTGTGCCTAAAAAGCTGGAATTGAAGCCGTTGCCTGCCCATCTCAAGTATGCCTTTCTAGGCGAAAATGACATTAAACCGGTAATCGTTTCTGCCTACCTTTCTGAATCTCAGTTGGATAGTCTTTTGCGTGTCTTGAGGAAGCATCAAAGTGCTATAGGTTGGTCTATTTCTGATTTAAAAGGGATTAGCCCGTCGATATGCATGCATATGATTCTACTTGAGGATGATTATAAACCCCTTGTGCAAAATCAACGTAGATTAAATCCTATAATGCAAGAGGTAGTGCGGAAAGAGGTGTTGAAATTACTTGATAGTGGGATCATTTTTGCTATTTCTGATAGTGAGTGGGTTAGTCCCACTCATGTTGTGGCTAAAAAGGGGGGCATGACTGTTGTAGAGGGTGAAGGGAAAGAAATGATTGCTACTAGAGTTGTTACTGGTTGGCGTGTGTGTATTGATTATCGTATGTTGAATGCTGCCACTAGAAAGGATCATTTCCCTCTTCCCTTTATTGATCAGATGTTAGACAGACTAGCTGGGTATGAGTATTATTGTTTTCTAGATGGCTATTCTGGTTATAATCAGATTATGATTGCTCCCGAGGATCAAGAAAAGACTGCATTTACATGTCCCTATGGTATTTTTGCTTATCGCTATATGTCTTTTGGTCTATGTAACGCACCAGCTAGTTTTCAGAGGTGCATGATAGCTATTTTTCATGGGTTGATTGAAAATATCATGGAAGTTTTTATGGATGATTTCTCTGTCTATGGAGATTCCTTTGATAATTGTTTAGCCAATTTAACGCAAGTTTTGCAGAGATGTGAGGATACTAACCTCATCCTTAATTGCGAAAAGTGTCATTTTATGGTACGGGACGGTATAGTGTTGGGACACAAAGTGTCTTCTGCAGGTTTGGAGGTTGATCGTGCCAAGATCGTCGCCATCGAGAAGTTACCACCTCCAACCAATGAGAAGTCCGTGAGAAGTTTTCTTGGCCATGCCGGATTTTATAGGCGCTTCATTCGGGATTTTTCAAAGATAGCTAAGCCTCTTAGTTATTTATTAGAAAAATTTGTTGCATTTGACTTCTCTGATGAGTGTTTACAGGCCTTTGAGACGTTAAAGCAGGCTTTGGTGAGTGCCCCCATACTGATCACTCCTGATTGGTCGCAGCCGTTCAAAATTATGTGTGATGCCAGTGATGTTGCTGTGGGCGCAGCTTTGGGACAAAAACGAGACAAACTGTTTTGTGTAATTTACTATGCCAGTCGTACTTTAGACTCAGCACAAGTAAATTACACGACCACCGAGAAGGAGTTATTAGCAGTTATTTATTCTTTTGATAAATTTCGTGCTTATCTTATTGGTGCTAAAACAATTGTTTATACTGATCATGCTGCATTGCGATACTTGTTTGATAAGAAAGATGCTAAGCCTCGCCTAATTCACTGGATTTTATTGCTGCAAGAATTTGATCTTGAGATTTGAGATCGGAAAGGGTGCAAGAATATGGTTGCGGACCACTTGTCTCGATTAGAGCACCCTGTGGATGGCGAGGAGGCTCACGTGCCAATCAACGAGAAGTTTCCTGATGAGCAACTCTTCACGGTACAATCTCAAGCTCCGTGGTTTGCTGACTTTGTCAATTTCCTTGCTGCAAATGTGCCGCCACCGGATTTGTCCTCATATCAGAAAAAGAAATTTTTCCATGATGTGAAGTTCTACATGTGGGATGATCCGTACCTGTTCCGACGTTGCTTGGACACTATCATCCGCCGTTGTGTGCCTCAAGAAGAATGGCGACCAATCTATTTATAGTGCCATGCTTCGCTGAGTGGTGGCCATTTCTCAGCCAATCACATCGCTTTCAAGATCTTGCAAAGTGGTTTCTATTGGCCATCTTTGTTTAAGGATTGCCATGAGTTGACCCGGGAGTGTGACAAATGCCAAAGAATGGGGGGCTCTCCAAGAGAAATGAAATGCCACTCACAAACATTGTTGAAGTCGAGTTATTCGATGTGTGGGGCATCGAATTCATGGGCCCATTTCCAGTCTCTTCAAGCAGTTTTCAATACATTTTGCTAGTCGTGGACTATGTCTCGAGGTGGGTCAAAGCTATTCCAACAGTCACCCATGATTCCCGGGTCGTCATCAGCTTTCTGAAGAAGTTGTTCTCTCGTTTTGGAACACCAAGAGCTTTACTAAGTGATGGGGGAACATACTTCTGCAACAAGCCCTTGGAGTCATTGTTGGCTAAGTATGGGATCAAGCACAAGGTCACTACACCGTATCACCCGCAAGCAAATGGGCAGACCGAGCTAGCTAATCGGGAGATAAGGCAAATTCTGGACAAGATGGTGAATACCAATAGAAAGGATTGGGCTGGGTTGCTTAATGATGCACTTTGGGCGTATCGGACTGCATACAAGACGTCGTTAGGAATGTCTCCATACCAACTGCTCTTTGGGAAGTCCTGTCATTTGCCGGTTGAGTTAGAGCACAAATCCTATTGGGCGGTGAAGTAGCTAAACCTTGATTTCAAGACAGCGGGGACTAAGAGGGTGCTTCAGCTCAATGAGCTTGATGAATTCCGTATGAAAGCCTTTGAAAACTCATTGCTTTACAAACTACGCACCAAGGCGTTTCACGATCAGATGATTGTTCAAAGGGAGTTACTACCTGGTGATAACGTTTTATTATTTAACTCTCGTTTGAAATTGTTTCCAAGAAAGTTAAGGTCCAAGTGGTCGGGTCCTTTTGTGATAAAAAATGTATTACCCAGTGGTACGGTCCAACTCTTGTCCCATACGGGGGAACTATTTACTGTCAATGGCCATAGGGTCAAGAAATACTACAGCCTGGAGCAAAGACACGAGGTGTCCCACATCAAGTTGTTGGAGCCTTAAGTTGCCCGATTGTCTAGCTGTCGACGTTAAATGCAGTGCTCATTGGGAGACAACCCAATGGTGTTTTTTATATTTAGTTTTTTTTGTTTTTCTTTATTTTTGTTTCCTGCGTCGTTATCTTTTTGCTGAGTTTTGTAGGTGATTTCTGAGGAAGTGATTGAATAATGATAAAAGTGTCCCAAGTAACCGTCAATACGTGTCTTTCACGTATTAGGCATGCGCAAAGAAAGTTGCGATTAGGGTCGGTTGTACCTTTACTTGGGATCTTTTCTCGTACATTCGATCACATCCACTCTAAATTTTCGAGAAACAGCGACAGATCGGAGGCGGTTCAGTTCGTCGGATTGCACAGAAGGATTTTCGCGACCCAATTCGCGAGTCTAGACTCGCGAATGAGGTCGCGAATGATAAGTGGTCCGTTCTCTGTTAAATCGCGACAGAGAGGGGGCTTGCTAAGGCAAAATTCACAACTGGGTCGCGAATCGGAAGCCTGGTCGCGAATCCACATGGACGCCAGATGCTGATTGGGTCGCGAATTTTCCAAGGTTCACTGAAGGAAATTTGCGACCTCAGTAGCGGTCGCGAGCGAGGTCGCGAATCTTATGCTGACGTGGCAACGCGGAAATTGGTTTTATCCCTCCATTTTCTCACTTTTCACCACATTTCATTCTTACTTCACTCACACACGCACACACACAAATTTCTTCTCCGAATTCGGCATTCCAGGTATGTTTCCTACCCATCGAACTTTTGTTTTTCGCTTACCCATCATGCGAGGGTATGGATTTCATGAGTTCTATGCAAATTCTATGGATAAATTGGCATACCTATGTTTTAGGTTTTGGAAGTTCAAATTTGGGTTTTTCTTGTGTTTCTTGACTAAATATCCCTACTAATGACTCGTTTCACCCCTACATTGTTGCCCAAGCATGTACACGTGAAGATTTGACAACATTTGATGTTATTCATAGTATGTGTTGATAGTATGTTAAGAACATGGAGACATTTTGGGGATAAATCCTGGTTTTACTTTGGTCTTAATGTGCCAATTGTTGTGGTGGTGTTGGTATATGTTCATACTCGAAATGTCGTCTATCTTGTGCTTCATTTTTTGAAGTTTTGTGATTTTGTGTGGTGATTGCGGAATTGTGGTTGATATTCCATGCTAATTTGGATTGATGAAATTGGGGGATGATTCTGTCAACGACTTGCTTTTATGCAAGTTTGCGGGAGCCATGCTCATCTTGTGGTGTTAGTTTTCATAGTGTGGTTTTGATTAGAACATCTTTTGCAGATATCACAATGGCTCACGAACGTCGCCAACGGGTCATTAGTTCCTCTTCGTCCTCTGAAGATGAAGGACGTGATTATGAAGAAAATCCAGAGGACAAGAAGTACCACTCAGAAGAGGAGGAATCCGAGGTCGAATCCCAGTCTGAAGAGGACGGCTAGTCGGATGAGCAAGAGGACGACTACAACAGTGCTGAGGACGAGGACTATGAACCAGGGTCTGAGGAGGATGATGTTGTTGAGGAATTAGAGCCCGAGTTAGCTGATGATGATGAAGAAGGGATGGAACCCCTATATCATCCACATCGGTATGGGATCCGCCTACAAACGGAGGAGCAACAGCGCGCCTGGGCACGTTTGACCGTGATGAATATTTATCCTACTAGATATCCGTGTGCTGCGACAACTATAGCCGTGGGAATCCATGATGACGTCTGGGGGCTCATCAATAGAATCGGGTGGAATCACGCCTTGGCCGGTGGATGGTTGACATATCCCATCCTTGTGTATGAGTTCTTGAGTACCTTGGAGGTACAGGCGTCCACAATGCGCGGCCCACACATGATGACATTTCAGTTAGGCGGGGTCTCGCGCATCCTCACAGCTGTAGAAGTCAACAACATCTTCAATGTGCCGCCAGGCGGCATTTTCAATGGTTTCCCGGTTACAGCTGAGGCGTTTTGGCGACAGCTCCAGACAGAGATGACTCGCTTTAATCACAAGAGAGTCAAAGCGTCTATGATGCCGAACCCAGTCTTCAGGTATCTTCAGAAGATCTTCACATCGACAGTCTTGGCACACCATGAGACATCCGGCATGCGCTCTCCCGAAGTCCTGTTTCTCTACTGCATGTTGAGTGCCCACAACCTCAACTTTGTCGCATTCTTGATGCAGCAGCTCAAGATGCAATCCACTCAGGCCACCGATGCAATTGAGATTGGTGGGATGATTACGCCCATTGCCGCACATTTTGGCATCCCGCTGAACCGCTACGGGCCCTTTCCTAAGACTCGCCTCATTGATCTGACCACCTTGAGAAATTCTCGGATGCTGGCCACTAGCACGGATCAGTTCCTGTTGCACTTGCGCGGTTCTCACTGTTTTTCGTTACCCAATAGGCCACTCACTACAGTTTCAGATCTTACTGACACTCGAAACTGGTTGATGGATACACCGGCCCATCGGTAAGCGATTGCTGGAGTCGTGAATGAGGGCCGAACTAACTTTGAAGTCTTTGAGGCTCAAGGGCATGTTCCTATGGGAGAGTCGTCTGCTCAGGCCAAGTGTCGAGGCCATACACGGACCAGGGATGAGAGGAGCGAAGATCAATGAGACTCTCTCACCCAGATGATGGCCAATATAAACATGGCCATTGGTTCGATGAACAACGCCGTTGGCACCTTGACCATAAACTACGGTGCTATAAATGATGCCTTTCAGACGTTGCAGATGGATGTGCACGCTATGAGAGGGGAGGTGCATGAGATTCGAGATGCGGTTAGGGGCCTGCAGTTGGCACCCGGCTACTACCCTCACCCATTTTATGGTGCCGGTCCGTCTGGTCCATCCCAGCACCAAGAGCCCACATCTTCCGGCCACTCCCAGTCTCAGTCTCAGCAGAGGCAGATGCCGCCACACATGTATCCGTACATGCCGTACGGATACCCGCCATATCGACCGCCCCCGTCATCCTGATCCCCTGTGAGTAGTTGAGACACTGTTTCGTCTTTCTTCAAACTTATTCTTCCTCTTTGTGTTGAATAAGTTTGGGGGGATGTGCGCTTATGATGTCTCGACCAAGTTTGTTTCTTTTACCTGCATTCTTAGTTAGTTGTTTCTTT
Source organism: Perilla frutescens (assembly GCA_026008535.1). Classification (NCBI taxonomy): domain Eukaryota; kingdom Viridiplantae; phylum Streptophyta; class Magnoliopsida; order Lamiales; family Lamiaceae; genus Perilla; species Perilla frutescens. Next base: position 62,994,322 of record BRKX01000003.1, on the reverse strand, counting down.
TTCCCGTTTTTTTTAAAGTATGAAAAAAAAACCTGGAAAAATTTTGAACTTTGTCTGCTTTAATCTTGTGCTTTTGAGGAACTTGATCGAGTTATGTATTGAATTCATGTTTTGGTGATGATATTTGATGGAAGTGAGGATATGTATGTCTTGAAGTTTGTGAGTTCTGATTTGATCACATGTGTACATTTGAGCTTAATAAGCATGTTTAAAACCAATAGTTAACCATGAGCTTTTGTGCCTAAGGGTAATGAACCCGTATTTTTCTTGATGTGTGTTGGTCAGCATGTGTTGATGTCACTAGAACTTGCATGATTTCTCACTCGTGAATTGACTATGCTTAGGATTAAAGAAATGATTTTAGGCCATTTTTCTTATAGCCATTTGCCTAAACACGTTCCTTAAATACACTTACTTCCTTTGTGAACCCCGTTGAGCTTGATCATTATTTTTTTTAGAATCCCGTTGTGGTATGATTGATAAAACGTGTAGACAGTAGGATTGGAGAAAAAATGAAAAGATTGTAATTGGGAATGGTAGAACACTGTGAGTGTTAATGGTTGTGAGGTGATGAGTGTTTTTGGCACTCCAAAATAAAAAAAATGAAATGAAATGGAAGAAAACTGTGAATAAAAAGGATGCCAACAACATAGATGAAAGAAGAAAATAACGGACTCAGAGAGTCTGAGGAATGTGGTTGTGTAGAAGAAGTGAGTTAGACAAGGTCTAACCTGTGCTTTTAAAAAAATGGTGGTGCTTAGATTGATTGGTAGAGTTGAGTTAATAAAGCTGTGAACTTCGGTGATTTTTGCAGGGTTTTTGAGTCACTTTAGCCATATAATTCCAACCCTAACCCAAAGCCTACATTTCAACCCATTTAAAAGACCTATTTGATCTTTAATTCTGGCATGGTTTTATTTGAAGAGAGTAAGGAAGAAGTGCAAGCTTATGGTTGATGTTTTCATATGTTTGATATTCGATAAGTGGTTACCTGGATATTTATTTTGTGAGAGTCTTTAGTGATACACACACACACTTGAGAAGAGCATTGGTTTTGATGCATGTGTGTTGGGTTTCAGATGTGTATGTGGGTGATTTGAAGGGCTTACGGATTTTAAGCTTGCATTTTTCTTACCTTTTTATTTCGTCATTGCTAGATTGTGAGTTGTATGCATAATTTGTATTGATCCTTAAGTTGAGTCTCATTCTTTGTTTGAGGAAAAACAAACTTCTAAGTTTGGGGGAGTTGATAAACTGAGATTTTACACTGATTTTGATACACTTTTGTGTCGGATTTGAATTGTTTTGGGTGTGCTTTATCTCAGTTTATTTGTGTTTTCATGCATTTGGGAGTGCGGTATTACTTGTTGGAATTTTGCAGGAATTGTACTTGGAAAGATGGTGTTTGAACGAAGTATGGAAGTCCCGAAAAACACGTGAAAAAATGGCCGAGAACCGCAGTCCACGTGGCAACTCGCGAGTGAAGATCCCAGCCATTTACTGTCGAATCGTGACAGAGGCTGGGGTGCAAAGAAGAAAAGTCGCGAGTCGCGAATGAGACCGCGAATCACCAAGAGGCGTTCACTGTTAAATTGCGACAGAGAAGGGGGTCATCTTTGATAAATTCACGACCCGATCGTGAATTTCTGAAGAGCTCGTGAATCATATACCAGCTGGGTACCATGTGGAGTCACGATCTGAGTCACGACCGACATGCTCGGGAGCGAGATCGTGAATTTTCAAGGCGGTGCAACTTGTGGTTTCCTACTTTGGATCAAATTTGTACTTAGTATTTAAGGGTGGAAATACACGAAAATTAGGGAGGAAAAACCCTACTATAAGCTTTGGAGCAGAGAAAAATTACGGAAAGAAGCCATCGCGAAGAACGAGCTCTAGAAATTCAAAGAGTACAAGATTAGAGGCAGATTTAACCTTCCGGGTTTTGTTTATTTATATTCCTGTACTTCTATGGATTTTTGGATTGGATGTTTATTTATCGGTTTGATTATGGATAACTAAACCCTAGTATTCTAGGGTTGTTTATGACTCAATTATGAAATCAGTTAATTAATGGAATTTTCTTGTCTATGATTCTTTTCATGCTTTAATTATTCTTGTTTTGGATGCTGTGTTGATTAATTGGCCATTAATTGATGCAATCAGTGGTGTTAATTCATGATTCGAAAGATGAGTTTTAGCACAAGATTCAGAATAATTGACTTGATAATTGATAGTATTCGAGAGAGTTGAGCTTATTTAAGAGAGCTTTTGACCTGTTGATCATTTTGGAGTTGCATATTGGATAATCAATGGAGACATTATTATTTAATCTATAATTAACATTTACATTACTCTGAGAAGGGAATGTATATAATTGTGTGGTTGCTCTAGTGTGATTTGAAACTGAATATAGACTTGAAATTGTGTTAGTTAAACAGGTGGAGTAGTTGATGATTAAACAATCCTAGAATGCGCTTTTTCTCCTAATAATTTTACTTGTTATTTTCTTCTGTTTTGTGCTTGTGGTGATTTTATTCATTTTATTTGGTTAGTTTAGTTAATTTCACACTCATAATCTTGTTAGTTTAGATAACAGCCGTACAATAAATAGAATAACTAGTGATTAGATATTGAGCCTCTGTGGAATCGACCTTGTTCACCACTTTGCTATTAGCCTCACTGTGCACTTGCAGTTTAGGTGAAAATAAAATACCGAACAACAAGATGACGGACAAGTAGCTGCAAGTGACTAGCATGTGCAATTTATCCCCAAATTGAGTAAAAATTCCCAAATCAAAATAAAGAAGCCTAATTCCCCCTAATTTCAAAAAGCCCCAAACCCTTCTCTCCTAAATTTTCCCCAATTTCAAACAAGCTCATCGATTTCAAAGGCCACACGATGATTCGAAGGAAGTACTTTCTACCAATGCCACACCCAAACTAAAGTAAGTGATATCCCTCAGTTTGATTCTCATTCTCAATTTCTCATTTGATGGTTTAAGAATTGTGAGGGCTTTTGATTTTGATGGTTCCTTGTTTTATTCTTGTTAGGTGGGTGTCATTACTAGTACACATTGAAGCTCATGCATGGAGGAATGACTCTGAATGATTCAGGTAAGATTATGTATTTAGAGGGTACTATGTCTGCATTTGATTTTGTGGACGTACATAAGTGGTGTAGGATGTATTTAGCAGAGCAACAAGAAGGGTTCCTTAAGGAGGTCTTAGTTGAGAATGTGAGGGCTGCAGAGGCTGAATTAGGTGGTAATGTGAGGGCTGCAGTGCATGAACCAGTTGATGGTGACTTAGTTGATAATGTCATAGTTGTAGATGATGTGTTAGTAGAGCAGCAAGAAGGGTTCCTTGAGGAGGTCTTAGTTGTGGACAGGCTGTAGTGCAACATGATGTGCAAGAAAACATCATTTCTGATGAGAAAGAGAAAAGGAAAGCTATATTGGAAGAGGACTTGAATCTGACAGTGAAGATGTGGATTTCAGTTGTGATGAGCTCATAGATGGAATCATATACAATGAGAATGTAGATAAGGATGTTGAGTGGATGGGTACAAAAGCAGGGTGACCAAGATGGTGAAAGCTCATCATCACCCTCTGATGAGACAGTAGAGAAGGTATCTGATTTTGATAGTCTTGAATCAACTGATGAACATGAAGACAAGGTGATTGTGAGTGGTGATAGAGGATCAAGCTCACAGAATCCTAGCTTTGAGCTTGGTCAAATATTCAGCACCAAGCTCCAATTTAAAGATGCTGTGAACAACAGCTCAGTTCAGATGGGAAGGGTTACCAAGTTTGTGAAAAATGATGCTAGGAGAATCTATGCTATGTGTAAGAAGGCAGATGAGGGTTGTGGCTGACATATCAATGCACTGAAGGTCAAAAATGAAGAAGCATGACAGATTAGAGAGATTGATTTGGCATACACATGTGCAAGACAGTTTCATGGCACTAATGTCAAGTCAGAATGGTTAGCAAAACGATTTGAGAGGAGTTTTAGAGTTGATCCCAAGAGAAGTATAAAGTGCTTTAGGAAGGATGCTATTTCAGAGCTTGGAGTGTATGTTTGTATCTGTAGCACCCCGGTCCCAAAAGACCTTGGAAATGGACGCCACGGGGATGAGAATTAAGAAGCGGGAAAGAAATAGAGTAATTTAATTAACGACGGGGTGATAATCCAAAAATGATTAATGTTTAGAATAAAATTTAACAACTGAGTATGCCAAAGATAGGTTATGCCTTCCGGAAAATTAGACAACATAACCTCTGTAACTAGAGCGAATCCCCGTTTATAACGGCTTATAAGAGAAGAATGGAAGCTGTAACAATTCAATAAGCCCTTTCATAGGCCAAACAGAAACAAATAACTAGATACCAACAATCAATAGACCCATTCATAGGTCCACAAAAGAAACAGATACCAATATACTAAACAAATGAAGCCTCTGCTATAGGCCAAAATGAATGATCAAATAGGCATAACGAAAGACGGGCTTCCTTCCCTTGGAATAATTATATAGCTAAGCATATGATACATGTTAACTAGGAAGTCAATAAATGTTTAGAATCAGAGAAGCAGAATCATATCAAGAAAATACCAAGATCAGAGTTCTTAGTATTTAGCAAAAGAATATCATAAGTGCGGAAGCTCAATTCTTAACAAAATGCTAACAAAAAGAGACAACGGAAAAATATGTAAATCACAAAAGCCCATCTCTCAGCATCGTCACATCCACGCGCTAGCCTACTGACCTGAAAAATATTTAGAAATATTTGGGCTGAGTACTTATGCACTAAGTGGGCAAGTTTTCACAATTCAAGTTATGCAAATCATTTTGTTAAAGTAATCTATCTGTGTTCATGCAGGTAGTGAAGCTTAGGAGGTTTAAAAGTTGGAAACAACTTAAGTTCACCAAAATATTTTATCGTGAAGCGCTTAAGAGTATAACCAGTCACTGCCCGTAACCCGTACTACATCACCAACATGTAAAGTTGAGTATGGCCAAAGTATACCCAATGAGTGTAACCAGTAAGTGTTTCATTTTAGTCTCACCGACAAGGAGTAGGGCATGAGGAATAATGCATGCATACTGTAGCTACTCACATTGACACGGCGCTGATTTATGAGACTCTAAAAACATACAGTAGCACGTAAATATTTAACACAAATAATCACATATGCAATTCTTTGCAAAGCAGAGCTTAATAACTCGAAAGATACAATTTGCAAAGATATAGTATAGCTGCCCACCTTTCTCGAGATTCTGAAAAGCTAACTCCTGAAGAATCAATCTTGATACTCTTTCTCTAGCTCAGCTGGTATTATAGAAGATAAACTTCAACTCAGGATAATCGCTATATTTTCGGAAATTAATTCAGTATAAACGAAACTATTATTAATTCTATTCTATTCAAAAATAGATTGCGCAACTCAAGAGACCTCGAATAATTTCGACGAAGAAGGAAATAAATTCCAAAACTTTATTCTTCCTTTACTGGGATCAACTGATTTGACAGAGGTCTCTTTTCAAAACTTGTAATTTATCCAAATTTTACCAGATCTACACCACAACACTTTTTAACCGCTCGAAAATTACGAAAATATTCAAGGATGATACTATACATGCCAAGACTTTAGAATGAGAATTTAAGAATTTTTCGATAACACATGCTCCCGGTATAAAAATAACTGTCTACTTTAAATAATCAAAATTATTCAAAACTCGCAACGAGATCGCGAAACTTGGCAAACTTATAGGAAATAATTTTTTGAGCAACTTTTGAGAAGAAACTTTTTCGATTTGACGAACCGAAATGGGTGAAACGGGGTAAAAAGTGAACAGTTTGGCGCCGGTTACTATTCACGTTTTCTGGTGTTTTGGCCGGTTTCTGGCCACCGGATGGACCACACCCCGGTGGGTTAAAATGAGAACCACACCCCTATGTAGGAACTAAGAACCATTTACATCCATAGATCTCTACAAATTTATATATATATATATATATAGGGGTGGGTTAAAATGAGAACCACACCCCTATGTAGGAACTAAGAACCATTTACATCCATAGATCTCTACAAATTTAATGGACAAGATTGATTTTAGATTTTAGGGGTCAAATTGCAAAATGGTAATTTTTGACCAATATTTCGAATTTCATAAGGGTATTAATGAGAAACCCAAATCTCCGTAATATCACGTCCCACATATCTAGGCATAATTATGGGATAAATATTACAGAATATAGAGAAACTGATATATCAAAATCTCAAATACGTTGGGCCATTCCAAACCCTACCAATCGCCGTTCTCTACCCCCACCGTTCTCTCCGTTGCCGCCCGATTTCAACGTTGCCCCCAACAGTTCTGACTGCCCCCGACCGCCCACCCAGCGCCGCTGCTATTTGTACTTCGACTGCTCTCCCCCCGATTTATAGTCACCAAAAATTCTACCGCACCGATCGCCCCCCTTCTTTCTACTCCGACCCACCACTGTCGTTTGGCCGACACCACCGAAGGACGATGTAGAATGACGCAGTTGTGGCCGGCATCAATGACGGGCAAAAGGGTCACACGAACTGGTATTTTTTTCCTGCCCATTTTCATATGCAATTTGGATATGTAGAAAATTGTAAAATGAGTAATGGTCTCGTTTAGTAGAATGTCGATTTAATTGCATGTTTCCCGTATTCATATATTTTTAACAAATTATGCTTGGGTTGATAGCAAATTATTCCTTCGTGTTTAGCAAACCGTGCAGCTGGTTAAAGATTCTAGAAAATATTTTATCTGTTTGTTGCTAGTTATACATCTGTTGATAGCAAATTGATATATGTTTATAGCAATTTTTGTAATGTTGGTAGCCAATAATTATGTCGAGTGTGGGTAAAAAATTGTTTAATGTGTTGATAGTTTTCGGAAATGAGTAAATGTCTATTTTGCTAGGATGTCAATTTAATTGGTATTTTTGATATTTTTTTTCTTTTTCTTTTAGCAAAATATTGCTCTATTGATAGCAATTTTTTACTCCAAATTTAGCAAATTGTGCAGTGGTTTTTAGCAAAAAAATTTAACAAAATTTTTTCCCGTATTCATATATTTTTTGCAAATTATGCTTTAGTTAATAGCAAGTTATTCCTTGGTGTTTAGCAAACTGTGTAGCTGGTTACATATTATAGCAAATATTTTATCTGTTTGTTGCAAGTTATCCATCTGATGATATCAATTTGATATATGGTTATAGCAAATTTTTGTAGTGTTGTTAGCCAATAATTATGTTGAGATTGGTTAAAAAATTGTTTAATGTGTTTATAGTTTTCGGCTTTCTTGAGATTCATAATTCCTCTTTAGTAAATTATTCCGCTGTTTATAGCATTTGTATCTGTATGTGTTGAGCAAAGTGTGCAGTTGTTTATAACAAAGTATGCATTATTTCGTATTCCTCTTTTTCTAGCAAATTTTCCCGATGTGTATATTGAATTGTTCATTTATTTTTAACAAAGTTGCATGATTTTCATATTCTCATTTTTTAGCAAAATATTCCTTTGATGATAGTAATTTTTTACTCAGTGTTTAGCAAATTGTGCAGTGGTTAAAATAAAATTTAAAAATTTCCCGTATTCATATTTTTTTAGTAAATTATTCTGCGGTTGATAGAAAATTAATGCTTGGTGTTTAGCCAATTGTGCAGATGGTTATAACAAAATTTCACTTTTAATAGAGTGAATCTCATATACTATGAATCTCGTGGTTCGCATATGTGTAATAATAGTGATCTTCGACTGTCATTCCCACATATTCCTATATTTTTAGCGAATTATTCTTTGATTATAGGAAAGTGGCATTTTATTTATATCAAATAATCTATCTGTTTATAGCACTTAATTGTATTTTATTTCTATCTATTCATCGATTTTTTAGGTAGTAATCAGAAAGCTGACAGTAACGTACACACGGAGCGCATATTCGTTGAGGCAAGCCTCTATTACAGGATGTCATGTGATGATGGACCACTGAATATCGACGCTATGATTATGAATAATATCTAGATTGAATGAAACGTACAAATCTTTTGTAATTATTAGAATAATTCATCTGTTGATAACAAATATTCATTCCTTGATAGCAAATTATTCATTTATTTTTAGCAAATTATGATTCGACTTATAGCAAAACATTCATGGTTTAGTAGCAAATTATACTCTCTTTTTTTGAAAAATATTTATCTTTTTATATCAAATTACTGATCGATTTATATCAAATTTTTTCTCGTATTCATATATTTTTAGCAAATTATGCTTCGGTTAATAGCAAGTTAGTTATTCCTGGGTGTTTAGCAAACTGTGCAGTTGGTTACAGACAGTGGCGGATGGAAGAGGGGTCTAGGGGGGGCACTTGCCCCCTCCAATCCCCTCTCCCCTACCCCCTACCTCAACAATTTATTTTAATAGAGTTATTTAGTTAAATTTTAATTTTGCCCTCTAATTATTATTTTTTTATTTAAGATTTTTGTTGTTAGGTTTGAATGTTTGATATATTTTTTTAAAAATATATATATATATATATGTGATATTAGTTTATATATAATTGAGCTTGGGAAATTGAGCCTCACTCAAATATATAAATAAATATTGGAACAAAACTAAATACACATAAATCAAAATTAATTAAACAAATTCTCTCAAATCTCTTTCCAATCAAAATAAATTATGGTTGAATTAGCAATTCGAATTTTATGAAATATGGTTGAATTAGCGATTCAAATTTTATGAATTAGATTACATAATTATTTAATTGTTATGAATTTCAATTTAATAACGAATCATGATTCAATTGCAATATTTATTTGTTTTAGTTTTTAATTTGAAACTATTGATTTATGTTATTCATGTAATTTATTTTATAAATTATATATTGTGAAATTATCATTGTATTAATTAGCTACCTGAATTATAATTTCTACCTCCAATGATTAGTATGAATGAATTATTATTCGAAATTTTATTGTTAGTTAAAACCAATTAAATTTTAATTAAGAGTTAGTTTATATTAGAAAAGAATTCAATTTAAATTTTAATTATTCATGTTATTATTTTCAGTTATTTACTTTAATGAAAACAACATTCTTTTCTATTGGAAAATTATACGCTACCCCTCGGGCATTACCCGAAGTGACACAATAGGTGTTTGGTAGTGTCAAAATAGATCTATTGTGACACTTCGGATAATACCCGGGGTAGCGTATAATTAGCCCTTTTCTATTTAAGTTGGGAAGGGAAAAAAAGATGGTGTAAACTGATCACATTGTTTCACTAGAAAAAATAATGAACAAATGAAAATGGTGTGATTTCACAAACATACCTATGGCTAAAAGTAATTAAATGCATAATTATTCAACAATCGTCTCATTTTTAATATTCTTTCTTAGCGGCATGAATAAATAGGAAGTACAAAGAGTTGCTGTTTCGCCCCCCCCAAAGAAATTTTTCTGGATCCGCCCCTGGTTACAGATTATAGCAAATATTTTATCTGTTTATTGCAAGTTATCCATCTGATGATATCAATTTGATATATGGTTATAACAAATTTTTGTAGTGTTGTTAGCCAATAATTATGTTGAGTTTCGTTAAAAAATTGTTTAATGTGTTTATAATTTTCGGCTTTCTTGAGATTCATAATTCCTCTTTAGTAAATTATTCCGCTGTTTATAGCATCTGTATCCGTATGTGTTGAGCAAAGTGTGCAGTTATTTATAACAAAGTATGCATTATTTCATATTCCTCTTTTTCTAGCAAATTTTCCCGATGTGTATATCGAATTGTTCATTTGTTTTTAACAAAGTTGCATGATTTTCATATTCTCATTTTTTTAGCAAAATATTCCTTTGTTGATAGCAATTTTTTACTCAGTGTTTAGCAAATTGTGTAGTGGTTAAAATGAAAATTAAAAATTTCCCGTATTCATATTTTTTTAGCAAATTATTATGCGGTTGATAGAAAATTAATGCTTGGTGTTTAGCCTCAACATATTTAAGAACCAAACGAGCCATACAATCCACCCTTCTTGAAACTCTACGTCTCTTCGTCTTCTTCTCCTTCTTATCATCATTGTTCACTTCATCTGGAAGTGAATTTTTTTCCCTTCACAATTACATACCACATACTTCCAAATAATAACATCATCAATCTTTTTTTCCAATCCAAGACAAATATCGAAATCAGCTGCTTCACCATATACCCGATAAAAGGTAATTGCTTCTTCGATATTTTTAAACTGCTGACCAACAAATGTCTTCAAAGATTGATTACATTCTGATATGTAGCTTCCACACGACCCCAAAACAAAATCAGCATTAATTCCTGCTATTTAAAACAATGCTATAACCACATCGAGTATATGCTATACACGTGTATATAATATGCTATAAATAATTTCATACTTTAAAACTAATCATGCATACGCTATTTTGTTCTCAAAATGAAATTGTGTACAAACAATACACAGCATGTCCATATCATATAAGGGTCAAACCAAAAAAAACATGAACCCATTCAATAAAATGGAAGATTAGTTTGCTAATTCAAACTAAAAAAATGTCCACCTTATTGTCAAATAACAAATTAAACTCACAAATAAAAATATGATTGGCGTGCTATTAACACATATATAATTTGCTAATAAACACATGCATACGCTGCTAAAAATACATTATTCTTTTGCTCACATACATTCATGCGATTTTAACTATTATTTTCTTAAGAACTTGAAAACTTTCACAACCAAATACGAAAATCATTTATCTTCTATAATAAATATGATATGACCATTACCTGCGAACATCTCAGTATCATGTAAAATACATTGAAACAATTCCCAAAAAAAATATACACCTTATCGTCAAAAAACAAATTAAACTCACAAATAAAAATATGACTGACTTGCTATTAACACATATATAATTTGCTAATGACATATGAAAAATTTAATAAAATTCGGACATACGATGCCCTAGCAGATTTCGCCCAGATCTCTACACCTACAAAGAAACATTAATGGAGAATATAATACATGTATCTTTCATAATATATACGATAACTGGCGTGATGGTAATATATGATCGAATAAGAACTTGTGAAATATACAATCGAATAAGAACTTGTGAAAAATGACTCCTGCAGATGAACAGACAGACGATGAAATCCGACAAAGTCGACGCCGACGAACAGACAAATGATGAAAACTAATCTGGAACGGCTTCTTTGATTGTAAGACTCGTAACTTTGAAGATGTTGAACAGGTATGTGATGAATTAAAATATGAAACAACAATAGATACAACTCTGTAAAAAAATATTAGAGATAACCCTCAAAAAAAAAAAAAAAAACCGTTCCAATCTAAAATCCCACTATATATGGAACAGATATATTTACTGTAGATTTTAAATATGCATTATAATGACATATATACCCTTAACTTAATATAATTATTAACATATTGCATTTTTGACCCCATTTTTCTAAGATTAATCTCAACCTTACAAAATAAATGATCCAACACTCCAGATTAGTTCCTAGTTCCTACACAGGTGCTTGGTTCTCATTTGATCTCTATACTATATATATATATATATATAGTTACATATATAATTGGATATGTATATATATAATTATACACATATGTAATTTACGGCCCATTTGTCTCATTCTAAACTCTGTTGTAGAATTCGCTCCAAGCGCCCGCCTAGGTGCTAGGCGGTGCCTGGCCGAGCCGAATAGGGTATAATCGGTCAATAATACGGTTATATATTACTAGTTGAACTATTTTTGCAATAGTTACCTTCAGCTCAGTTTGCAGAGCTATGCTTATTAACGTGCGAGGTCTCGAGATCGAGACCTAATGGTCGCAAAAGTTTTTTTCGCATTTTTTGCGAGCTTTTAAAAAAAATAAAGAAATTTAGACCTTTGAAATTTTTTGCGAGATTTTAAAAAAATAAAGAAATTTAGACCTTTGAAAGATCGAACTAGAGACCTCTAGGTTACTTCTCTAGTATCCAATCACTGTACCATTAGTCAATTTATGTTCATAATTAGTTTTTATATTATAAATAATATGATTTAATAATATATTATAAAAATAAAAACGCATAGGCGCTAGGCGCCCCTCGGCCGCCCGACTAGCGCCTAGCGAATTCTACAACCTTGATTCTAAATGAATATATGTTGGGGATTGGAGATAAGGATCAAGGGGGGCGGTTATGTAGATTTTTTTAGGATTTTTAAATATAATATTTCGGATATAAAATATTAATAAAATATTTTTGGACTCGGTTAAAAATTACTTTATTTTACTGGAAGTTCAATTGATCTCGCATAAAAAATCTAAAAATATCAGGAGGTTCATTTCTCATTTCCTATTTAATGAACTTAAAATGGTATGCCGAAAATTTTATTTGATAATTGAACGAGAAAAGATTCATTTTCAAATTAACTAGAAATTACCATTTATTTTACCAAAAATATTGTTGGAAGTTCGTTTGATCTTTGATTAAAAATCTGAGGACACCGACGGATTTCTTGGATCATTTCCTATTGAAAAACTCTAACGAGTCAAGTCTCGGGATGTCGCAAATATTTTCGATTAATTTAAAAATTATTATTCACATTCTCTTTGACTGTTGAGGTTTTGATTGACCTTAAATTAAAATTTTAAAAGTATCATTGAAGTTCTCAGGTTGTTCTATTTCCATGAAAATCATTATTGACTACGCGTCAAAAATAATTTAATGATTTTCCAATTAAATAACACCTAAAGTCGCGTCTTATATTCGTTTAACTGCTATGAAGCCCTAATCTCTTCCATTAATCTCTTAATGGCAATTAAGCTTTAAATAAAATATTCTGAAAATACGGGGCATTATAGTATCGAAATATATTGTATTATGGATGCTTCTGAATCGAAATATATTATTTTTTGGATGGTTAATTAATTTTTGCAGGTTTAATGTAATTGTTTTATTAATTATTGATTTTACAGATTTTATACTAAAAAAATAAAAATTTAAATACAAAGACAACTGATATTTTAAAATTCCATTGTAAAATTACAACAAAAAATCAATTAACTGTTGTGATTTTTTTACAACACAAATTTACAACGGTTTTTATAAAAACCGTTGTTAATTTACAACGGTTTTAAAAAACCGTTGTCACTTTACAACAGTTTTCAAAAAACCGTTGTCAGATTACAACGGTATTTTGATAAACCGTTGTAATTTTACAATTTTTAAAATCGTTGTAAAGTTACAACGGTTTTAAAAGAACTGTTGTTCCACTACAACGGTTTTAGAGAAAATCGTTGTCAAATAACAACGGTTTATGTAATACTGTTGTACCTTTACAACAGTTTTAGACTAACCACTGTCTGGTTACAACGGTTATTTTTGTAAATCGTTGTCTTTTTATTAATTAAATAACACATGCTGGACAAATTTACAACGGTTTTTATAACTGTTGTTAAGTTACAACGGTTTAAAACCGTTGTCTATGTGTATGTAAAATTACAACGGTGACTAAGACAACCGTTTTCTTTCTGGCTAGACAATGATTAGAAACCGTTGTCTTAGGAGTTTTTTGTAGTAGTGCCGAATTTTTATAATTTGAGAAAATGATTTATGTTAGTTTATGAAAATTTTATTGTGATTTTCTTTTCCCCATGTGTATTTCTGTCAGCACCCTGGGCCTTTGGGTTTGGCGTGCTACAAAATTAAAACCTAACCTATTACCACTACTACCACTACTACCACCACTACTACAACCACCACCACTACCACTACTACTACTACTACTACTACTACTACTACTACTACTACTACTACTACTACTACTACTACCACCACCACTACTACTACTACCATTATTACTACCACCACTACCACTACCATTACTACGACTACGAGTACTACTACTACTACTACGACTACTACTACTACGACCACCACCACCACCATCACCACTACCACTACGACTACTACTACTACTACTACTACTACTACTACCACTACTACTACTACTATGACTACCACCACCACCACCACCACCACCACCACTACTACGACTACTAGTACTACTACTACTACTACTACTACCACCACCACCACCACTACCACCACCTACCACCACTACTACTGCCACCACCACTACCACCACCACCACCACCACCACCACTACTACCACTATTACCACTACTACCACTACTACTACCACTACTACCACTACCACTACCACCACCACCACCACCACAACGACTACTACTACTACTACTACCACCACCACCACCACCACCACCACCACTACCACTACTACCACTACCACTACTACTACCACTACCACTACTACTATTACCACTACCACTACTACTGCTACGATGACATAATTAAAGCTTTTATTGTGCGATAACAAATTTTCTTACATTTCAACGCATTTATTCGATGTGACCAACACTTTTAATATCACCATCATATCTATATTATATCTAAAAGTAAGATAGTTACTAGAAATAGAAACAATAAATTTTCCCGCCTAAATAAATTTTCTAATAATAGTGATACAATTATACATGTAATAAATGTAAATAATTATGCAATTAAGTAATACAGATTATGAAATTAAATATTTATATTACACTAATGGAATATACATTCTCTTTCTATTAATACATACTTATAGAAAGATTGCATATATCTACCGAAATTAATACGCTCATAATAAATTTAGAAATATTTTTATATTAATTCCTTAATTACATAAAAATAAGTCATGGACTAATTAATCCACAAATATATATAGATGCAATCATGTATATCTGTGTGATTCGGTAGATCATTGATCGGGTGGTCGTTTAAAAAAAAATCAATCAATATATGTTCCTATAAATATCACATTAAGTTGTCAATCTTTCATTTTATACAAATTATCCAATCCATACACTACAATTACATTAAATATACCCTTCAATTTATATAAATTAAAAGAAACATATTTGGAAAATGATTTTGTGATTGTTTTAACACAAAATAATTTTGATAATACCGGATTCAAAATTAATTTTGATACGACCGAATATATAGTAGCTAGCTTAATATAAATATATAATTATCATATATATGCATCTTAATCTAATTACCTAATGAGTAATAATAATCATTCAATCTAGATTAAATAAATTAACAACTACCATATATATCTTAATCTAATTATCTTATTAATATTCTATTTAGATGATTACATAATTTATTATTCAAGTTTGAATCGATATAAATTGATAGACCCAATTATCTTACGTTCATCACAAGTTTATCTTCTTCATATAAAAATTGTAAGTTATACGTTATTTCATATTATATTATCAGTGAGTGTGTGAGTCTCTTTACTACTCATTTTTGTGTGTGCATGTTTGTGCATTATCTATTTGTATAAAATATAAGCTCATTTGAGTGCTTATGGACTTCTTTTGTGGACATAGCTAATTTTTATCTTTTCAAAACTATGTGTGAATATAACTCTTGTCTATCTTTCATATATGCACAAAAAATATTCCCGAGTTGATTTGCACAATAAATAGAATTTACATAATCTGATTTAACAATTTGTTCGTTTTTATTATTTGAGAAAAAATCAGTAGTACTACAATTAAGTTTTATTTTTCAGGTGTTATAAAAGATTTTCTTATATGGTTAAGTATTAAAAGTTCTTAAATATTTACAGTAGTAGATTTTCTAATGTTCTGCGTAATTAATAGACTATTGTGCAATTTTAATTATGATTATATTGTTTCTCATTGCCTTTTGTTTCTGAACATCACATCATGTTCCTTATGATTCATATCAACTCTGCTTTGTTACATTTATATGATGTGTCAAAATGTGTTTCTAGCAAACATAGTTTCCCCATTGCCGCAAATTTGCTCACCAATACTCTATTGTGTTGGTTTGGTGGAAATTAGATTCATAATGAATGATTTATATTTCTATTATACCGACAACCGTGATTAGAGAGCTGAAATTGAAGGTGTTGTTATTTTTATTTTATTTTTGAGTGAATGTGTTGTTATTGTTATAATTCATTTAAGAAAAAATTGGACAATGAAGGACTGGTTTGTGTTTTGACAGAGGCATTCTAACGAAGTTAGCTTCTTGATATCACAAACTTGCTCGCCACTTTTTGATATATATTGACGTTAATCCTTAATGTAACTGTAACACTTAAGTTGTGTATTTTTTTTTCAATTAATACAGTGCGTTTTGAGTGCGCTTTAAATATTAATAAATATTATTGCCAAATTTAAAAATGTGAAATCCGTGCATCGCATGGCGGGTTATTCTAGTTTTTATTTAAAAATAAGTAGTATCACCAATGCACATTGTGATTATAATTTATAACACTGATAAATATGGTGATATGAAAATATGAGATGAAACACTATCCTATTAACTCGACTATTTATGTGGATGAACAGTTGAGTAGTGGCAGGGCCATCGGTAGCAGTATGTTGATAATACGACGATACGCTTCTTGTGTAAAGTGCAAACCATCCCAATATACATAGTTGTTGGGGTTAGGGCAAACAGGCACATTAAGGCTTCCACACAATCTTTTGCTATCATAGTTATATCTTCCTCCAATTCCGCAACAAGATCTCAGTGCAGGATTCCCACCCGGACCTGCTAGACATTATCAATATACACGCAACTCTTAGGAACTATCTCGATTTAAACTTTTAATAAATAAATAATCTAAACACTAGAGATTATAATCATACCCAAATATTTGCAACTTATAACAATAATGCTCCAACTTATATTTATTTATAATTTTACCCATAACATTTCATTTTTATCATAATTCTACCATTCGTAAGTTTTTTTCTCAATATTTAAAAGTACAGTCATCACGTCGGAGAACATATGAACATGAAAAATTAAAAATTCCACATAAATCCAACAAAATCCAACCGCCAAACCTCCCCTCTAGTCCCGAAAGTCCAACATTTTTTACAAAATAATGACAATTTCAAGTAAGATTTAACCGTAAAATGATTAACAAGATTAATTTCTTTTCCACGTGCTCTTCGGCGTGGTGATTCAGCTTTTAGTTGCCAAAAAATTGCAGAGGATATATATATATATATATATATATATATATATGTGTGACAAAAATGAAATGTTGTTTGCAAAATTACATATTAAATATAAGTTGAGATGTTGTTATAATATGCAAATGTGGGTATTAAGTAGAATCAGCCCATAGTTAAATAATGGGTAAATTTCACTTTTGGTCCCATTAGAATATGGTCAAAATATTTTTAGTCCCAATTGTTACTTTTTTGTTTCCAAAAGTATTTTTCCCAATATTTTTTGTCCAGAAATATATGTTTCGACATTTTTTGTCCCAAAACTAACTGGACACTTAACGACCGTTAAATTTTGGGACTAAAAATGCCAAAACACATCATTTGAGACAAAAAAACGTCGCGAAATTAAACTTAGGACATAAGAACTTATGGTTCGAACCAAAAATGTATATTTTAATTTTTATTCGATTTCAATTTCAATTTCTTGTAATTATTTTAATTATACATGTTATTTAGGATTGAGCCTACCCAATTAGCTAGGATTCATTATATAATTTTTTCTTATTTATTTTTCAAATAATCAATTAATTTTTTCAAAATATAGCAAATATAATATTTAAAAATAAACATTAAGGGGAATTTTAGTAGAGCGGCTACATTAAATTTTCAAATCATCAATTAATAATTAAAAACTAATATTAAATGCTAAACAATTATAAAAAATCGGCAAGATGAACACTCAAAATATAACAATTGAAAAACTAAACTAAAGCACTATAAATTGAAATTGAACACTTATTATTATTATTATTATTATTAAATAAAATTATTTTAGCCTCATCTTTATTTTTAAATATTTTATTTGGTATATTTTGAAAATTTAAAAAATAAAGAAAACAACACAAAAAAATAATAATTGATTGTTTGAAAAATAAATGCTAAAAAAAATATAAGAAATCCTAATTGGGTACATAGGATAAACCCCTAAATAACAAGTATAAAATTAAACTAAAGCACAAGAAATTGAAATCGGGGAAAAAATGAAAATTAAACTAAAAAAAATTGATATGTACATTTTTTGTCTTGATGGTAACATTTTTTACCCTACATTTAAATTTTTCAGATGTTTTTTATGCCAAATGATATATTTCGACAATTTTGATCCCAAAATTTAACAGTCATTAAATATCCAGTTAGTTTTTTGACAAAAAATGTCAAAACATAATATTTGGGACGAAAAAAATGTCGGGAAAAATTCTCTTGAGACAAAATAATAATAATAATTGAGAGTAAAAGTGAAATTAATTCTTAAATGTTCATAAACTACGTAACTGATATGAACTATGACGTAAAAAAAAATGATATGGAGCATATATGAAGTGATGAATCTGTAAAAATGTAATCTTATTGTAGTTAGGTGTTTATGGATAAGCTATTAAATAAAGCAGGATTTTTTAGTTTTAGCCATATATACCATACGGAAGAGAAAACGAGGATCCTATAGGATGATGAACAAGGCCGTCTCAATCGTTTTGTAGGCCCTATGCAAATAATAAAAATTAGCCCCCCTAAAATTGAAAAAATATATTATAATTTTTATAATTATAGAAATATTGTTAGAAAGACTAAAAATTCAAAATATTATATTTATGGTGTTGATAATATCCTCAATACAACATTAAATAAGTATGAATATTCTACGATTTTACATAAAAAGTGATACTTCTGGGACTCTTCGAAGCAAATTCATCAATCAAATCTTCATATTCAATCTTTTCCAAAATATCATTTTCTATGGCTATCAGCGCCAATCCATTAAGTTTTTCCTATGGCATCGTCGAACGTAGATATGACTTTAACAATTTCAATTTTGAAAAACTTATTTCTCCAGATGCAACAGTCACATGAATAGTCAATAAAATTCTATATGTGAAAGTTGTATTAGGAAAACAATCTAAACATTTTAAAAACTTCAAAATATCAAGGGTCCTATATTCGTTCAATGAATCAGAATCAGAATCAAGGAATGAAAAAATTCATCATGTAGATAATATAATTCTCCATCAATTCACTCAAGAAAATAATTAAAGTTAGATTTCTGAATCATTCAAACAAAAAAATAGAAGAAAAAATAAGAAGAATAATGTTTAAGAAAAACACTCACTGGAAATTTGGCCTTTGGGAGAATCGTGTAATGAAAGAAAAACATTTTAATTGTAGAATTGTAGTGAAAACAGACTCGAAAGTGTGATTTGTGAATGAATATTGGAGTTTGATATGAGTATTTCGTGAAAAAGATGGGAAGCTATTTTTATATAAGAAAAATCTGACGATAATTAGAAGAATAAACATGAAAGAAGATGGAAAGTTGAAAAATTGAAGATCAAATAATGTCTGTGTTGGAAGTTAGCACTTGAAAATTGAGATGTTTGTATTAGCTATTATCATAAAGGGGATAGAATGGAGATAATTTAATTAATTAAAAAAATGTATAAGGTATATTAAATAGAAATAAAAAAATTGAGACCCTAAAATTTGTGAGGCCCTGTGCGAAAGCTCACATTGCACACCCTATTAGACGGCCCTGATGATGAATTTAGAAATTAATAGGGTTTTAATAAAAGGGGAGTACTTGCCTAGTACAGATGTCTGATGAATAAGCTCTCTTACAGCTGCGTAGAAATCGGCAGCTAGTATGGTGACATCAGGGAATTCCGCTTTGAGAGTGTTGAAAGCTGTTTGGAGATTGTCATTCATCCAAACACTCAGATTATTCACTGACCTCAAACATCCCACTTCATCGTATGAGTATGAATATGAATATGTGGGATCGTTACTTAGAATGTAAGGGTAGCACTCAAGAGGAGCCACTGTGGTATATACTACTCGAGTCGCGCCCATGCTGATCACCTCCTGCATATATATATATATATATATATATATATATATATATATATATATGTGTGTCCAAATTAACTACCTACTCAATGAATTTATTTTGATGATATGCAAAAAGTTATTTTAATTTACTCTTGCAGCCTCGATTTGGGCTTGGACTATAAGGCCCACATAACCTCTTACTTCTTCAATGGACCTGCCCTGGACTAATGCGTATCCGATGTCATTTGCTTCAGAGAATTCAAACAATACAATAGAGTTTTGAAGTTGTCTCTTCGTACAGTCTGATTACATATATACGTACAAATCAAACATCAAAATCATTAATTCACTTATATATTAGCTAGCTCTAGTAATAATTAACCAAAGCATGGGCCACCGGCCTGTTATATATATAATATGTGAAAATTATATGAATTAACCTCTTTGATTTGTGCAGATTGAGCGGAAGTATGTTTTAAACCAACTAATTTGAGTGGAAAGAGGAATATCATATGGTGGGATATCAATGCGCCTGGAATTGAAAAAAGAAGTATTAAGAACTGTGCTCCCTTCTACTGAAAATATAACTCCATCGTAGCTCGTAGACAAATCCAATTGCAAGTAAGGTTTAATGTTAGGCAGCCCAACACCTTGAGCTGCAAAAGTAATTAGTAAAAAGTAAAAACATGATTTTCATCAAATAATTAATGTTAGTATGTTATCAATTGTGGATAATGTATTTGTAAATACGCGATCAAATATTTCATTGTGTACGCGTATACGTCGTATATGTGTAGGATGTCGTACCGACATAGTCAACGTCAACACGGCCGTCGGACCAACGGCCGTTAGGGCGACCGGGAAAAGTTTTACCATAAGGGTAACGGGTGGGTGGAAGAAGAGGTCCAAACGGGAGAACTCTAACAGAGTTGCCAATGTCTGAAATTCCATCTCCAAAATGGTACAAGAACTGAAACGGGCATTTGGTATTTTGGGATGAAGTTGTGTTGGCAACAATAAACAAGAAAAATGCTATGATTTTGAGGGCCTTCATCTTTGCAAAATAGTTACTTGATTGAATATGGGAATGGGGAGCTCCGATCCATGGGTGCCTAGTGGTTTATATAGGTGATCTTAGGGGTATGTAGGGAATTTTCTAAAAAAAACATATCATGTATATACTATTCTACTTGTAAAAATTGAGTCTAATTGTTGATTGGGATTGACTAATTCATATTGGAATGGGTATGGCACTACAGTACTCGTTCCCTTTACTCGCGCTTTCAAAAATATATTCATATTCAATTTCATACTCATGCGGATAGCAACTTTCTGTTTGTCCTTATACACTATGGGTATCTAATTATCTATATTAATTTATACCCATTTCTCACACTTTAACTAATTAGTTTTTCTCTCATGCGATGTACGAAAAACATTTTACAATTTATAGTGTTTAATACATTTAAAATGTATTTTTAAGTTCAAATAAAAAAAATTCCAAAATTAAGTATATATATACTTTAAATCTATTGATATTTGTTTCCAAAATAAAAATATATATTAATTTAATACGGAAATGTAATTTATATAGATGATGATGTAATTATTTATTTAAAAAAAAAACAAAGACTAGATTCGCTGGTTGGCAGGCCGGTCCGCGGGCTTCCTTATTTTTGGCTTTAGGTTGTGATAAAATTCAAAATTTAAATTTCAATTATGTTAAATTCTAATATTATGAGCAATATAAAATTGACTACAATAATGAAATTATGAAAGGATGTAGAACATTGCATTAAACAAAAAAAAAAACTTTTAAACAAGATTTTCACCGTCAAATAATATTGGAAACACTGCATAACAACTAGCAAGTATGATTAAATAATAAAAAATTTCTGAAATATAAAAATAAAATATAGAACATTAATTAATCACCTTTTGTTGATAATGTGTTGTAGGCAGACGACAGTGTACAAAAAATAATGAAAGTACATATATCTTTGTATTAATGTACACTTTTTTTATAAATATATATGAATTATTGAATTTTTATATGTATTTTACCTATAATTTTAAAGCGAAAATTACAATCAAATGAACAATAGATTTAGTGATTTAGTCATTTAAGGTTTAATTTTCAATTTCTTTTATTGAAATATCAAATAATTGAATATTTGAGAATTATAGAAAAAAAAAGGGGGCGGGTAAAGCCCGCTGAAGCCCGCTCCGCCACGGGCTTACCCATCTAGACCCACAAAATAATCTTAAAAATGAAAATCCTACTCGCCTAAAAAAAAGGCAGGGACGGGCCGGCCTGGCGGGCTTAGTCCGTTTTGACAACTCTAAGACTACCATTATCAGTAAACCGAGCAAACACCTCAACCAAACAAACAACCTCAATATTTAATTAATTTCTCTCTCTTCCACATCACCAATATTCTACCCAACTCAACCACATATAATTTGATAATTTATCAGCAACCACCTCAAACATCTAACCATAACATTATATGTTATTTTTTCTTTTCTTGTATTAATAGATATAATATAATTAATTAGAATTAATAAATAATTATTATTACTGAAAATTGTAACAACACAAAATAACAAAATTTTATAAAATAGACAATATGATAAAATACAAAATAAATAAATTAAGAACATAAATAACAATAAACTCAATCTGAATTGAAAATAAACAAACGACAATTAAAATAGATGGAAAAAATATAAATTTAGTTACGATTGCTAAATTTTTGTCATATATGATTGATCAAGTCGTCACGAAGAATGTTGTAGCTTCTCGACTTCGAAGTTGTGACCTAGTTTTTATATAGCTTGACAAGCTTGCAATCATCTCCGTAGAGTAAATGAGATTGTTTTCTTCTTCTTGTTATTCACTTCGTTGATTATTCTGTCTAACTCGATCTTCTATAAATTCCATCGAATCATGATAGTTTAGGTAAGTGCTCCTTTCATCCTCCACTATCATATTATGCATGATGATGCAGTCAATCATTATTTTTCCAATAATTGTAAGATCTCAAATAAGACATGGATGTTTGTTAAAAGCAAAACGAGCTTGTAGAACGTCAAATGGTTGTTCAACATTTTTGCGGGTTGCCTCTTGATGTTGAACAAATAATTGGTGCTTCACAATTTGTGGAGCAGGAATAGATTTGACAAATGCTGCCCATTGATGATATATGTCATCAGCCAAATAATATCCCAGATTTTTTTCTTTTCCATTTACAACATAATTGACCTTTGGTGCCCGACCTTACAAAATATCATCAAAAAGAGGAGATTGATCAAGTACATTGATATCATTTCTCAAACCTGGGGTTCTGAAAAATGTATGCCAGATCCATAGGTCTTGCGACACAATTGCTTCCAAAATTATTGTTGGGGTACCGCTTCTTCCTGCACATTGCTCTGCTCATGAAGTAGGACAAATTTTCCATTCTCAGTGCATGTAGTCAATACTTCCCAACATACCTGTGAAACAGCGTTGTTCTCCGACATGAAGAATAGTTGCGATGTCTTCTTCAGTGGGTTTTCTGAGATACTCATCACTAAAGTTGGAAATTACACCTTCAATGAATTTGATAACCGACACAACTCATTCGTAAGTATTCATCATGCAAGTCTGCTGATGATCCGTACGCCAACACCCTCATAGCTGCAGTACATTTTTGAATCACAAATATACCTAGACGGCCAGTGGCATCAGCCCGTTATTGGAAAAAATCATCGGTGGCAATGAGAAAATAATGAAGCATCGCTACCGGGAGTTTTTGGAGCAGAAGCAGGTGGAGGATTCCCATTTTCATCAGTTCTTGATTTTTTGGAGTTGTCATGAATTTCGTCAACACTATCGCCATCATCTGGGCGAGAACGTGTATACCCAGTACTGTTTAGTTTCAACTCCCATTTGGGATGATGACACGTCACTTTCTCAAACACCTCATGGTAAGTAAACTTGAATTTTCCATAGATTGTTCGAGCAACTTTCTCAATATCCTCTCTGGACTGTCCACTCATTCTTCGTTCATACGCTTTTTTGTATGCAGCAATCCATGACATGACATTTTTGTTAAGGCATCTGAAATGTTTCCTCAATAATTCTGAGGTGCGAGGGCCACCAATATCAGGATTTTCAAGAAGACATGAGTGTTATATCTTCTTGATCTGTCCAGTTTGAAGGGCTTGTGTGTGTTTGTTGCACATTTTGGGGTGCATTTTCAGAGATGTTTTGAAAGATTTGATATTTGGGATTAAGAGAATGAGTAGGATTATGTGAAAATTTGGAGTTCATATTACCGAACTGTGAGAATTCTTCGGAGTTTGGAAGATTTTTGAGGTTGGAAAAATAATCTTGGGAGTGATTTTCATACTAAAGATCGTAGAAAAAATTATTTCCCCAATTCATTGGGAGATAGAGAAAAAAAATATTAAATGTTATAGATTGAGATATTGAGAAATTTGTGAGGTGTGTGAAAATATAGCAAAATTGGTCTCTATTTATAGCGAATGAAAAATACGAATTTTGGTGTTTTTATTTTATTTTTTTAATGTATTATTAAAAAAACATATGAATTATATCTATTTATCCAAATAAAATTTACATATCCAATAGAATGGAGACAGGTGTTCAAATAAAATTTACATATCCAATAAAATTTAGATATAATGGATATATTTATTTTTAATAATACATTAAAATAAATTAAAAGATACAAAAAAGAAAAAAAATAGAAAGAGGAGAGAGAGAGACCAGTTGGTTTCTTAGACTACAAATTTCGGTTGGCAAAAAGGCAACCGTTCGGCCGCCACCTGGAAAAGAAAAAAAAATAGAAATGCTTGCTTTTGGACGTTCGATCGAGGGAGGCCAGCAGAACGTTGGTTGCTGATAAACTATCAAATTGTATGTGGTTGGGTTGGATAAAATAACGGTGATGTGGAAAAGAGAAAAATTAATTAAATATTAAGGGTGGTTGCTCGATTGCTGATAACGATAGTCTTAGTCTCCTTCGATCAACCAATCAAGTTCCACAAATTTTTATTTGTTTTTTTCTTTAATTTTTGTTGTCGACGCGGTGGTCGACCATCACTCAAAGCAAGCGCCGATAAACATAGTATAATAATGACACAATATTTTTTTTTTAAAAAAAAGGTTGAATTCTCTCATTTTGAAATTGATTCGATATTTAATGGCGGCTTCGTAAGATGACACGTACGTATGGCTATATATATTATACACTTATGCATGAATTAATTAGCATTGATAATATTAGTTAGCTAGGATACCATTCAAATTGAATAGGTTGCAGATTATTCGCTGTTTTTGTTGGTATAAGAGTTGGGTATAACTTTTATGTTGAAGTTAAATAATCGTAAATAAGAAGGTGACTTAGTAATACATTATTATACATCTTCCAAAATTGTAATTAGGCATGGCTCAGCTCGGGACTTTTTGATATAGGGTTAGTTAATTATTGCACTTTAGCTACCCTCTACACTATGGAAGCACCAATCAAATTATACCATTACATTTTTACCTAATTCCCTTTCTTTTTGTGTTACTATTATATTAATGTACATGTACTAATTAAACTCTTGAGTTGATTGTTATTACGGAATGGAATCCGGAATGGAATCCGATATGAATAGAATGAACTTAATTAGGAGTAGAAAGGAGTTTGAATGAAACGACGATTCTTATGATTGTTATGTTTACAGAATAAAATATTTTTTTTATCTTATATAATGAATATTTTATGTACTTTCAAATTTTCTTAAAATTAAATAAAGTGTACGTACTAGCTAATAAATATCAACACATGCCTTAATTTATTTTTAATATTTCTGAACATCATTTTTCTTTGCATGTGATTTTTTTTTTTCCAATTTGTTTAGAAAATTAGTATAATTTATTTATTTTATTGAAAAATTTATCCTAATATATTTAATTAATCAATATATAATAATTTGTATAAGTTAATAAAAATATTTTTAATTCATAGAAAAATAGTTTAACATTTCAATTTTACATTTGAATATATTAAATTATATTAAATACAAATATATTTTATATTGTATTATAATATATTTTTATGTTGTATTTATTTTGGCATCACTTTCATTTTTCTTCAATAAAATTATAAAAGCTATCAAAATTTGATTTTAACATATATTGTTAAATTGTTTTTAAAAATAAATAAATAATATAAAAATAATTATGAAATAATAATAATAATAAATTATTTGATCTGATTTTCGATTTATTTTTTAAAATATGATAAAATAATATTATAAGACATAATTATGTATAAATATATCATATATTATTATTTTTTGGTCAATGAGAATAGCTAAACTCATTGAGGGTGGGTGAATGATCATTCCCCTTTCTTTAGGAATAAGGATTTATTCGAGAATGGTGATGCCTGATTGGCCTAAAGATTATCTTTTAATTTCCACTTTTTTTTTCAGGACAAAGTATTTTCAAATTAAGTATTAATCTTTAATGACAGCTTTTGTACTACGAATTATATGATTTTACGCTTAGGTTTTGAAGGAAAATTATATTATAATCCCTTAAGTATTTCAAATCCTCTATGCCATTCTCTGAGATATTTTCTGTGTCAAACTTTTTTTATTTTATTTTTCCGAATTTCCTTGAGTAGGAGTTGCAGAATACTTGTGAATAAAAATAAAATAAAATATAATATATATTAATAATATTTTCGGATTACATTTCATATTTTACTATCATTAATATATAGTTTGTGCATTAATAAATTGAGTTTTGACTCATTTTATCTGATTTTTTATGATCGGGATATTTAATTTTGGAGGAATTAAATACCGTATGATTATTCTATGTTGTGAGTAGTCGTAGTATTTTTATTTGCTCAAATCCGATTTTTGGTGAGTGAGAAATAAATGGTTGAAGTTGGTCACACGATTGGGCATTTATGGTGTGTGGGATAATGTGTTTAAGACACAGTAAATAATCCCACATTGATTTCTTAATCAAGTTAAGAAGTGTATTTAAGTGTATTAACACTTAAGTGAAGTAATTAAGTGCACAAGGATGTGGGCCATGAGCCCACACGCGCGCGTCTGTGCCCGTGCCCGAGCCCGTGCCCATGCTCGGCTCGTCTCGTCCTCATCCTCATCTTCGGACTTGGATCTTGGCAATTGGACTTTGGACATACGTGGGCTTCCGGGGCTTAGCCGTATCAGTTTTACGGTCCAGAAATGATCAGGTCATGAAGCGGGTTGGCGGGTCTATAACGGGCGTGGAGCGGATCGGTTGATCGGGTCGTGGGTGCACTTAGTGGTGCATGGTGCTTGTCCAGCCTTGAAGGGTGTAACTCCCATGAGTTAAGAGCCTTCAAGTGTGTAACTGTCACCTGGAGCTGGTGGAGTTAGTGGCTCGGCTGTAACCGACAGTAACTCCTGTTGGGAGTCAATGCTTGCAGCTCTGCCTTGGACACATGTCAGGCTCTGCACAAGGTAACTCCTGGAGGCTTAAATGGAAAGTTGTAACTCTTGGAGGTTACAATACCTGGTTTGAATACCCTCAAACCATTATGTCCCCTGCAGTGGAGATGTGCCTATAAATAGGACATCATGCATGGCTTCCGAGGCTACATTCTGCACAAATCATCTTGCTGCATACAAGTTCCCTTCGAGTCATCAGCCTCTCAGTTCTCGACATTGTCTAGTTCGCCGGAGCCTTGCCGGACTTGTGGTGCTACTGCTGGAAGGACGAAGCCGTTTCATCTTTGAAAGTCATCCGCCAAACCGTGAGCACTAGTCGGGGCGTATTTGTCTTGCGGAGAGAGTTCCCCTCGACTCGGCTTGCCGAAATCGGCATATCGGTTCCAATTTCTCATTTACTTTGTTTACATTCAGTTTATTTTAATTGTTCTACTACTACCTCTTCTGTCTTGTACTTCAGTTGTAAAGATTCCAGTCAAAGTGTAATATCCTACAATAATCGCAAGACAAATATTCTAAGACTGAATTAATCAATCAACTACCGTTGCTGCGGTGATTGAGAAGTTGCCACCGTGTTGGAAGGACTTCAAGAGCTATCTCAAACACAAACGAAAGGAGAAGACTCTTGAAGACCTCGTGGTTAAGCTTCGAATTGAAGCCGATAACCGAAAGGCGGATCCGAGACCATGAGTCCCGATCGAGGCCAAGGCTAACTTGATGGAACGTGGTGGACCATCAAATAGCAATAAAAGGAAGCGCCCGGGTTAAGTTGACAAAGGGAAGAAGCCAATGACGAAGTTCAACGGCAACTGCTTCAATTATGACAAGCCAGGGCACATGTCCAAATATTGCACGACTCCAAAAAAGAAGCGTACTAATTATGGTGTGCACTTGGCGGAACATAACAACAAAGCCAAAGGCAAGGCCCGTCAAGATGATTGGGATGACGATGATTTGGCTGTCATTGTGTATGAAGCCAACCATGTGGACAACCCGAGAGAGTGGTTCATCCACACCGGGGCTACTTGTCATGTTTGCTCTGATAAGGGCTCATTTGCTACCTACATGGCTGTTGAAGGTAGAAAGTTGCATATGGGGAACCAAGCCTTATCTGAAGTGGCTGGTGTGGGCAACATGATTTTGAAGCTGACTTCAGGCCAAGAGCTGACTTTGAAGAATGTGCTGCATGTTCCGGACATCTGCAAGAATCTGGTTTCGGGCTCACTGTTAGTCAATCATGATTTTAAACTAGTGTTTGAGTCTGAAAAGTTTATTTTGAGCAAGTATGGAAGGTTCCTTGGTCAGGGCTATCTCGCCAATGGGCTTTTCAAAATGAATGTAATGGCTATGCGCCTTGTTGCAAAAGAAAGTGCTAATAAAGTTGATTCTTCTGTTTACTTGCTTGTTGAGTGCTCGAATTTATGGCATTGTAGATTAGGACACGTTTATCTAAATGCTATAAAACATTTAGTAAATTTAGATTTGCTAAAAGTGAACCAATTTAATACACAAAATAAATGTGAAGTTTGTGTCGAAGCTAAATTGGCTAAGTTACCATTTCAATCGGTTGAACGGAGCACTAAACCTCTAGAGCTAATTCATACAGACGTGTGTGACTTAAAGTTTGTGCAAACTAGAGGCGGTAAAAAATATTTTATTACTTTTATTGACGATTGCACAAAATATTGTTATCTTTATCTTTTAAGAAGTAAAGATGAGACGATTCAAGCTTTTAAGAACTTCAAAAATGAAGCCGAAAATCAACTAAGCTGTCGAATTAAAGCAATTCAAAGTGATAGAGATGGAGAATATGTTGCCCCGTTTGAAGAGTTATGTGCAGAGGCGAGTATAATTCATCAAACTACGGCTCCCTATTCACCACAGTCTAATGGTGTTGCTGAACGCAAAAACCGAACTCTTAAGGAGATGATGAACGCTTTGTTGATAAGTTTGGGATTACCACAGAACTTGTGGGGGGAAGTTGTGTTGACAGCCAACTATATCCTAAACAAGATTCCACTTAAGGGTAAGGATATGACGCCTTACAATTTGTGGAAAGGACACACGCCGTCTTATAAATACCTCAAAGTGTGTGGGTGTTTGGCTAAGGTTGAAGTGCCACTTCCTAAACAAGTTAGAATCGGCCTTAAAATGGTTGATTGTATCTTTGTTAGGTATTCACTTAACAGTAATGCATATCATTTTCTTATTCATAAATCGGAGATTCTCGAGTTGACTGAAGGAACGATGATGGAGTCGAGGAATGCTATATTCTTCGAGAATGCCTATCCTTGTAAAGATAAGGATAGGGCAGAAGGTAGTTCTGAGAAACGAACTTCTGAAGTTGCTACTAGTTCTGATTGTGTTCATGAAGAACCGAGACGTAGCAAGCAAGCTAGGACGGCTAAGAATTTTGGTCCGAATTTCATCACCTATATGCTAGATGATGAGCCAAAGTCTTTGAAAGAAGCTCTATCTAGTCCAGATGCTGCATTCTGGAAAGAAGCTATCAACAGTGAAATCGATTTCATCATGCAAAATCACACTTGGGAGTTGACAGATCTCCCAAGTGGGTGTAAGCCGTTAGGATGCAAGTGGATCCTAAAATGAAAATATAAGGCAGATGGTTCTGTTGATAAGTATAAAGCTCGTTTGGTTTCCAAAGGCTTTAGACAAAAAGAGGGGTAGGATTTCTTCGATACCTACTCACCAATAACAAGGATTACATCTATTCAGGTGCTTTTAGCGATTGATGCTTTGCACAATCTTGAAATTCATCAGATGGATGTAAAGACCGCGTTTCTGAATGGTGAGCTGGAGGATGAAATATACATGGAAAAACCTGAAGGGTTTGTTGTACCAGGGTGATATTATTTCCAGTATGATGATCAACACCGAGAGAAAAATGCGCGAAAGACTTTTAGATTGAAACACGTCAGGCGAATGAAGGGCTTCAATCCGACTCTATGAACAGATGAAAGATGAAATATGGGATCGACTTACTTGGAATGGATGATGAATCTTGGATGATGCACGACTGGATCTTGACGACAAAGTTGTGAAGATGGACGACTTGATGAACGGCGAAGGACGTGGAAGATGATTTGGCGGATAATGAATTCGAATGAATTGAATCCGGGGTGAAACACCAAGTGTAAAACAATACACAAAATGATTCACTACTTGAATTCTCTTCGTTAGCAATCTAACCCTATTCCACAAAAGAACTAGAACGAGACTTATAATAAAACCTAAAGTTGCTAGCTTTTAAGAGTAGTAATTTTCGGCTGAAAATTAATAAAAGAGGATAAGTGGGTGATCAACCAAAGGATCGTGAGACAAAAAGAATTATAACTCAAATATTCATGCGATGTCTAAGTAACAATGAAATAATGATCACATATTTATAGATATATGGATCGAAAATTCTAATCCTATTCTAAGTCCAATAGGGACGAAAATAACTAGTCCTAGTTAAACTAGAATAAAATCAAAAGTTACCAAAAATAAGATAAGAAAAATCTATCTAAATCTAACTAGATAAGGATAAATCCCAAAGTGGATTTGGGCTTGTAAATCTCGCCTATCTTGGACTTGGGTCTCATAATTAACGTGTTGGACTATTATTGGATGAATCCACACATTATCTTTAACGGCAACCTAGTCAGTATGCCCATACCGACTGTCTTCATGCAATCTGGTCAGTATGCCCATACCGACTGTCTCTTCGAACTTCCATCTTCAACTCTTCAAGTATGATATCCCATGGTGTCATTTTGATTATCATGTATTGTTCTTCAAATCTTGATTTCCAATCTTTGATGGCCCTCATTCTAACAATCTTCGGACCTTTGAATGATAGCTCCGGATTTAATTCTTCAAGGCTTTTCAGGATCATATCATTCCCCTCCTCTTGAAAAGAATTCGTCCTCGAATTCAAATCTTCGGGGTCAAGGACTACCATGAATGGATCATCAAACTCCTTTGTATGCATAACTAAATCATATGGAACATTCTCAACAACCTGTAAAATAAAGACATCAAAAGTACAGGGTTGATCAAAAACGTTAGAACTCAGTAGCTCCTCCATGATTGCTTCTTTGAGTTCTTTGTGCTCCACAATCTTTACTCCATTAATGTCAATCTCCTCTTGAAAACATGGCTGCATTTCCAACAGCTCTTCAACTGTTTCGAACTCCTCAGCTTTGAACAGCTCTTTAATGATTCTGATCTCCTCTACGGCGGTAACAACCTTCATTTCTTCTCTCTCGACTTCAACGTCTTCACAAGTAGCAACATTTATCAATTCATCAGGAGATGCTTCAACTGAAATTGTTACCTCGAAAGTAGAATCTTCTTTGATGGCAACGATCTTAGATGGTAACTCAAAGTGGATCTCCTCTTGAATGTCGCTGGCTTAGTTTGGCATATCCATGACCAGCTGAATTGGTGATGTAGGTCGTGTAGGTGGTACATAGGTACGTAGAAACTCCTTGAAAGACTCAGGTTCGCTCCAATGAAACGGGGCTGTTTGGCGATGAGCTCTAGGTGACAACTCTACATTTGACTCTACTTGAACCACTTCATTTTGCCTCATCTCTAGACTCTCCAACCACTTCTCTATCTGAATGGCATATTGCACTATGTCTTTCAACTTGTCGAAGTTATACAATGCTACCTTTTCACGGATTTCCCTTCGTAAACCAGCTAGGAATCTATCCATGGTATCTTCTAGATACTCCTCTATATCAGCTCGTCTCATGGCTTCAATCATTTTGTAGTAGTAGTCATCTACACTTCGATCTCTTTGCCTAAGCTTGTATAGCTTTTCCTCCAACTCCCATTGGTAGTGGTCTGGAATGAAGCGTTTCCGTATCAAATCTTTCAACTCATGCCATGTATCGATAGGTGGAAGGTGATCTCGGTGGCATCAATTTTGTTGGAATTCCCACCATGTTGCTGCGTAGTCTTTAAACTCCAATGTGGCTAATTGCACCTTCTTTGGCTCGGGGAAGTAGTAGTACTTAAAAATCTTATCAACTCTGCGTTCCCAATCTAGGTACACTTCTGGATCGTATAGACCCTCAAACTCTGGGATGGTTATCTTGTTGTGGTGTAGACCATCGGCATCTCTGAATCCATTCGGGCGGGCTCAAATCGGATCCATCTAACTCAATGATGTGGGGATGTTGTATAGATGGTGTAGGTAAACCTGCTGATTTTGGTGTATGTGGACCACGAGTGTATGGGTGTACGGGTGTATGGGTGTATGGATTATGTGGTGTGTAAGGTGCACCGGGTGTGGGTGTGTATGGGATGAAAATTTTGAACCCTTTATGGTGAAGGAATCGAAAATTTAGGTGGATAAGTATAGAAGATCTTGGTTAGATATGGATGAGGATAGAAGAAATCTAAACAAGGAAGAAAATCTAATGGATAAGGAATAAGGATTTTGGATATGTTTGACCAATGTGAACACAATCTAAAGATCCCTAAAAATATGAAAACAAATCTAAAAACAAGGAATCAAAATCGAAATCAATAAGAACAATTTGATTTTCATTTTTTTTATCGGCGGCTCTTTCTCTTTCTTTTTTTTGTTGGCCGATGCCTTTTTTTTTCTTTTTTTTTTCAATGAATATTAATCAAATTACAAAAGACTCGAAACAATACGAAAATTAAATGACACGTATTTGACACGTCGGATTGAACCACGACCAGCAGAGCTGACGTGGCTCTGATGCCAAATGATACTATTCCCGGTATGATGATCGACACTGAGAGAAAAACGCGCGGAAGATTTTTAGATCGAAACACGTCAGGCGAATGAAGGGCTTCAATCCGACTCTATGAACAGATGAAAGATGAAGTATGGGATGGACTTACTTGGAATGGATGATGAATCTTGGATGATGCACGACTGGATCTTGATGACAAAGTGGTGAAGATGGATGACTTGATGAACGGCGAAGGACGTGGAAGATGATTTGGCGGATAATGAATTCGAATGAATTGAATCCGGGGTGAAACACCAAGTGTAAAACAATACACAAAATGATTCACTACTTGAATTCTCTTCATTAGCAATCCAACCTTAATTCCACAAAAGAACTAGAACGAGACTTATAATAAAACCTAAAAGTTGCTAGCTTTTAATAGTAGTAATTTTCGGCTGAAAATTAATAAAAGAGGATAAGTGGGTGATCAACCAAAGGATCGTGAAACAAAGAGAATTATAACTTAAATATTCATGCGATGTCTAAGTAACAATGAAATAATGATCACATATTTATAGGTATATGGATCGAAAATTCTAATCCTATTCTAAGTCCGATAGGGATGAAAATAACTAGTCCTAGTCAAACTAGAATAAAATCAAAAGTTACCAAAAATAAGATAAGAAAAATCTATCTAAATCTAACTAGATAAGGATAAATCCCAAAGTGGATTTGGGCTTGTAAATCTCGCCTATCTTGGACTTGGGCCTCATAATTAACGTGTTGGACTATTATTGGATGAATCCACACGTTATCTTTAACGGCAACCCAGTCAGTATGCCCATACCGACTGTCTTCATGCAATCTGGTCAGTATGCCCATACCAACTGTCTCTTCGAACTTCCATCTTCAACTCTTCAAGTATGATATCCCATGGTGTCCTTTTGATTATCATGTATTGTTCTTCAAATCTTGATTTCCAATCTTTGATGGCCCTCATTCTAACAATCTTTGGACCTTTGAATGATAGCTCCGGATTTAATTCTTCAAGGCTTTTCAGGATCATATCACAGGGTAGGAATGAAAGGTGTGCAAACTTGTTAGATCGTTGTACGGTCTGAAACAAGTAGCTATTCAGTGGCACTGAAGTTTGATAACGTGATGTTATCAAATGGTTTCAAAATCAATGAGTCTGATAAATGTGTGTATATAAAGAGCAGTTCTAATGGCTATGTCATAGTTTGTCTTTATGTAGATGACATGTTAATCATGGGCAGTAGCCACCAAGTGATTATTGAAACGAAACAAATGTTGAAACGAAATTTTGACATGAAAGATATGGGCTTAGCCGATGTAATTCTAAGAATCAAGATAGTACAGATAAGTGGTGGAATTGTCTTAACACAATCTCATTACGTAGAGAAAGTGCTTAAGAAATTCAACACTTTTGATAGTCCGACGGCTAAGAACCCGTTGGAACTCAATGTACACTTGAGCAAAAACCGAGGAGAACCAGTAGCTTAAGAAGAGTATGCAAGGGTCATTGGGAGTTTGATGTACATCACTAACTGCACTAGACCTGATCTTGCATGTTCTGTGAACAAGTTGAGTTGGTATACGAGCAATCCAAGCAAGGAGCATTGGAAAGCTCTAGTACGAGTTATAAGATACTTGAAGTATACTTTCAACTTCGGGCTGCATTATACAAGGTTTCCTCCTGTACTTGAAAGATACAGTGATGCGAATTGGATATCAGACACAAAAGATTCATTCTCGACTAGTGGATTTATTTTCACTATCGGTGGTGGAGCAATGTCGTGGAAATCCACAAAACAGACTTGTATAGCCCGCTCTACCATGGAATCTGAGTTTATCACTTTGGATAAAGCGTGTGAAGAAGCAGAATGACTTCACAACTTTCTAGAAGACATTCCATGTTGGAAAAAACCAGTGTCGCCAGTGATGATTCACTGTGATAGTCAAGCGGCTATCGGGAGGGCACACAATGCTATGTACAATGGTAAGTCTCGACACATACATCGGAGACATAATACTGTGAGTCATATGATCTCAAGTGGGATTGTCTCAGTTGACTATGTGAAGTCAATAGATAATCTAGCAGATCCACTAACCAAAGGGTTAAACCGAGATCAAATGGCTAAGTTTCTAGAGGGAATGGGTTTAAAATTCACACTCTAAGAATCCTTGTATTGGTAACCCAACCATGGTGACTGGAGATCCCAAGAACTTTGTTCAATGGGAAAATTAAGCTACAAACGTTCGGTTTGGTAGCACTTGGAAACTTATAAGTGAACCTTTCCCTGTGAGCAAACCAAGTGCACACCTGTCAATGTGGTGAGGATAAGTCCTATGACTTTTAATGATTCCTAAACCTAATGAGGTTGAGTATGGCAGGATACTCGGAAGAGGAGATCACCTATATAAGTAAGAAGTGGGGGCCGCTTCTAAGAGATACTTATGAATTCAAAGAGGTTGTCCATGGCCTGAAAGGACACAAACGTGAGAACAGATAATGTTTGAGACATAGCTGTTTTCAATACTATTATCTCGGTATACACTAAGGATGTATAGTTCAAGGCATCATGTCCACTAAACAGCCGGTATACTCGATAGTGTTGGAATATGGAAGGTTCAAAGTCACAAGCTACCTATCATGTTGCAGTTGTGTTTATAGAGAACTGGGCTGCTTGTCTGCATACATGCATGCACTATTTCCACTCATGTGGGGGATTGTTGGAAAATAGGATTTAATAAATTGAGTTTTGACTCATTTTATCTGATTTTTCGTGACTGGGATATTTAATTTTGGATGAATTAAATACCATACGATTGTTCTATATTGTGAGTAGATAATCGTAATATTTTTATTTGCTCAAATTCGATTTTCGGTGAGTGAGAAATAAATGGTTGAAGTTGGTCACACGATTGGGCATTTATGGTGTGTGGGATAATGTGTTTAAGACACATTAAATAATCCCACATTGATTTCTTAATCAAGTTAAGAAGTGTATTTAAGTGTATTAACACTTAAGTGAAGTAATTAAGTGTACAAGGATGTGGGCCATAAGCCCACACGCACACACACGCATGCGCGTGCCCGAGCCCGAGCTCGGCTCATCTCGTCTCGTCCTCGTCCTCGGACTTGGATCTTGGCAATTGGACTTTGGGTGGACTTTGGGCGTACGTGGGCTTCCGGAGCTTAGCCGTATCAGTTTTACAGTCCAGAAACGATCGGGTCATGAAGCGGGTCGGCGGGTCTATAACGGCCGTGGAGCATGGTGCTTGTCCAGCCTTGAAAGGTGTAACTCCCATGAGTGAAGAGCCTTCAAGTGTGTAACTGCCACCTGGAGCTGGTGGAGTTAGTGGCTGGGCTGTAACCGACAGTAACTCCTATCGGGAGTCAATGCTTGCAGCTGCCTTGGACACATGTTAGGCTCTGCACAAGGTAACTCCAGGAAGCTTAAATGGAAAGCTGTAACTCTTAGAGGTTACAACACCTGGTTTGAATGCCCTCAAACCATGATGTCCCCTGCAGTGGAGATGTGCCTATAAATAGGACATCCTGTATAGCTTCTAAGGCTACATTCTGCACAAATCATCTTGCTGCATACAAGTTTCCTTCGAGTCCTCAGTCTCTCAGTTCTCGACATTGTCTAGTTCGTCGGAGCCTTGCCGGACTTGTGGTGCTACTGCCTGAAGGACAAATCCGTTTCATCTTTGAAAGACATCCGCCAAACCGTGAGCACTAGTCGGGGTGTATTTATCTTGCGGAGAGAGGTCCCCTCAACTCGGCTTGCTGAAATCTGCATATCGGTTCCAGTTTCTCATTTAATTTGTTTACATTCAGTTTATTGTAATTGTTCTACTACTACCTCTTCTATCTTGTACTTCAGTTGTAACGATTCCAGTCAAAGTGTAATATCCTACAATAAGGTTGTAGTCTCTTTATTAATTAATTACTCCCGTAATACTGTAGCCAATTAATAATATCATCAATATACAATAGATACACTGTCCAAAGCGGTTAAAAATGACATGGTCATCAGGTTATGAAAGACACTAGCAACAAATTGGAAAAACTATAGTGATTCGATCCTTTGAGGTGATTGGTATTCTGGAATGAAATGGAATAAAATGATCAT
Source organism: Perilla frutescens (assembly GCA_026008535.1). NCBI lineage: Eukaryota > Viridiplantae > Streptophyta > Magnoliopsida > Lamiales > Lamiaceae > Perilla > Perilla frutescens. Next base: position 62,956,910 of record BRKX01000003.1, on the reverse strand, counting down.
TTTTATGTTCATTCTCATTCTGACGATTGATAGATCGGCGGGTTGGACCCACTGGGCAGGTGAGGATCCATTCACCAGTTTTTCATTAATTGCAGTTAGGAGTGACAATTTTGGCCCGGCCGGCTGGCCCGACCCGTATTTAGATTCAGGAGGCAAAAAAAATTAGCCGAAAATTGACCCGAAATAGAAAGAGGTCTGAATGGGCTGCAAAATAAACTAGGCTTGCGGGCGACCTGGCATGGCCCGACCCTCTAAAATATAGGCACGCTGATTTTTCCCATTAGCCTAATGAGCTCAAGCCGCGCCAGGCGGCCCGAATTGCCAGCCATAATTGCAGCTGAGAAAAGCTTATATATGGGTAGCTCTAACAGTATCTCCAATCGTGTTCTTCAATTTTAGATTTCTCTGTTGTCAGATTATGGGTCATATTGAAAATAAAATATACCACAATATATATAAGGGATGGTTTTGGTATAAACCACCTCTATTGTATAAACTGTAAATCAATCTCGTATCACACATCGTTCAAAATTCAATGGTCCAGATTTAGTCAAAGGGGCACTACTCTAAATTAAAAAAAAAACTTCAAAAAACATGGTGACGTACATTTTTGTAATTTGTGCATCATGGTCAAAAAAATATTTAAAAAAGGGACTTCCCGGACACGTGCTAACAGAGACACATACAATCATATGTTGACGAACTCTTAACTTTATGCTAACGAAGCAATATCACTTCATGCACAATATCTAACTTCAAATACAAAACTAATTTTGATATGAAATAATTAAATGGTTGGAAAGCACATGAAATTTCCTGTTACACTCTTTGTGTTACATCCAGTGTTATATTTTCAAATTACAAGTTTTTCTTGTACTTTTTTTCTTCAATTTTATTTTTATGTGATTTAGTTTAATTTTGTGATTATTTTTAGGGTTCACCCCACCCAATTAGTGTTTATAATTATTTTTTAATATTTAATTTTTGATTTTCAATTAATAATTCATTATTATGGTTGATTTTTTCAAAATTATGTTTTATAATTTTTTTAATTCAATTTTTTTGTTGATAAATATTGATTATGGTTATTTATGTTATAATTAATTTTTATTTTATAATAAATATTATTAAAATCATAAATTTAATGATGAAACACGGAGTGAAACACGAAATAATGTAACAGGAAATTTCAACCCGTTGGAAAGCTAGTGAAGCCTTTTTTCAACTAAAAAAATTCAAAAAAATATTAATCGTGGATAAAGTTATGATTGTTTGATTAAAGGTTGTTAGTTGCATTATTTAGCTTCAATCTACTACATTACTCATATCTAAAAGATGCCCAAATACTCCAACTATGATTTTCCTTCACCACTATCAACAATCTCACTACCAGATTAATCAAGGTTGATGGCTGCAATTCTGAAATTCCAACAATTAGAGTTTGGATATAACTATGAAATTATCTAATAAAATAAATTCTTGATTTTCGAATTTGAGAAGAGGGGTGGCGAACATGTTAGAATAGGTTAACAATTGTCATCTATACTCTAAATTTGTGCCAAAATTGTGATTTAAACTTGTAAATGTTGATGTATTTGTCTCCCAATTTTGGATCTGGAAACTTTGAACTAGGTAAACTTTTTCATTTATTTATAAAAAGAGATGTCCCTTTTGAAACCAGAATGATTTTTTTTTTTATAACCATACGTTCGTCAAAAAATTCATTAACAAAGACGTTGACAAGACATTCCACTTTATTTAAAAATAAATTTGCTTAAGAAGAACTCCAGAAGATGTTGATCATAAATGAAAATATTGGCTACGTAGAAAGACGAAACTAAATTTGTATTTTCATATAGGAAAATTATACAAGAATAGAACTGAATCTTTGATTTCTTCATGACATTGCAATTTGGGTTGGATGAATTATCCCAAGAGGTTAAAACTCACAAATTTTTAGTATTTGTAATGTTATTAAATATTATTAATAAATTTGGTCTCTCGGGGACACCCAAACAGTTGAGCCATGTGTGTGAAAAAGAGACGTTTGAGGTTAGAAAATCACACTATTCCCCTTTCTCCCAATGTCATGTTTTTATATTTTTATATGTAAACAATCATGTAATGGTAACATAAATGAATATTAATACTACTAATAGTGTTAGCATTGTCATTGATCGGGCCAATTATACTTGATATTTTGGGGCGATTTTATGTGGTTTGATTGTGTTAATTGTTATATAATGATGCTAGTTTGGAAGAAGTTGTACCTTGAGGGTTTTTGCAGGGCATTGACGAAAAGATGAAGAAAATGGTGTGTTTTTGGTGAAGAAATGAGCTTTGTGCAAGAAGTTGAAATTGAAGGAAGTAAAGCCATGCCGTATGGGCACACGGCAGGACGAATGGGCGGATAACTCAAGAAACTGGGCCTGAACGTGCATTTATGGGCTGGAACACGGAAATTACTTAAGCCCAAGGCCTGGACGCGAGCTAGAAGAGTTCCCACCGCCTCAAGAGTCCCGTTTTTGTTAACTTCCTTTTGGAATAGATTAGGAGGGATATTTCCTTGTTGATATTATCTTATTTTAGGAATTTGATATATAGATTAGGACTTATCATATTTTGAAGATCCAAACTTAATTTTGAACGCAAGAAGCAGCGACGTTTTCTCTTTGGAGCAGAATAGTTCATCTTCTTCGTTTTTATTTTCATGGTATTTCTTATTTTTCAATATTTTTGCAATTCAATCTTAATATGAGTTCTAGCTAATATTCGTGATGATGCTCTCCATCTTTGTCATAGGTTTTTGGTCGCCAACTTGTTTGGCCGTATTGATATGATGAATGTGGTCACTCTGCAGGAGCTTTTCATTCTTGATTGCATGATTTCCCACAAACAATTAAATTTTGCATTTTGGTTAGCACGTCAGTGGCAGTATAGTGCCAACCATTTTCTTTGTCGAGCCCCCTTAGGATATTTTGTGACTTTGCTTGCACACCATTTGCATATTCCTCTTGATGATCCTGAACCTCTACCTGCCACACTCTTTACTATTGCTGATTTCACTGCCATGCGTCTGATCTGTATTGATGCCCAAGGGCAGTACAAACTCACCCGACCGGGTGTACAAGGCCCGAGTCGTTTTCCAAGTGCAGGTCCTTCTTCTTCTTCCACCGCCCCTGCTGCCACTGCCTCTCTCCTGCCTGAGATTGAAGCCCTTATACTTGCCGCCACCCGAGGCTTGGAGGATCGACTTGGCCAGCGTTTAGATGCAATTAATGATCGTCTCACTGCTTTCGAGCAGGTCCTGCGTCATCTCTCGGATTGAAGAGTTTGCCCCTCTCTTCCCCCTGTGTTTTGTGTAGTTTGGTTTATTTTTCTTGCTTGTGTTTTGCTTTGTTTTCCTTTGTTGCTTTCTGTTCTTTTTTATTGCCTCCTCTTCTCCTACACAGTGAGGACCCTGTGGTCTTTAAGTATGGGGGGAGAGTGACCCTGTTGCGTCATATGTCTAAAAAAACACAAAATTTTTACTTCTTTTCATTGTTTTGGTTGCTTGTTTATTTTGTTACGTATTGGTTGCCTTGAGCTGATTCGTATGAGGAGGAGGGGCTATGATTTGGTTTGAATGGTTTGTTGGTTGTTATTTTGTGATAAGGATACACCAATGTTTGATGAATTTGTGAACGATGGATTGTGCTTTTAATCAATATTTTTTAGCCTATAAATGTGAGTTCTTGAGCCTGTGAGCATGAACCATCTATATGAAGCTCCAATTTCTATTGTGAGAGTGTCGGATTGTGTTTATTCAATGCTTGCTTTGCCTTGTTGCCCTTGTTTTATCCCTTTTGAGTTTCAAGCATAGAAATGATAAAGGCGCCTAGGAATTAACCAAGCTTTGGCCTAAAAATTTCCTACCCCTCAATTTGCCAATTAGTGAGCCTGTTGAGCTTTATATTCCTTATGCCTTTTGTTATAGTCACTATACATGAAGCCAAAGCCTTGTTTTAGCCTGCTTTTGACCCTGAACACATGCAAGTTATTCCTTAAGTTGCTAAGCTGCAATAATAAAAGAAGTGATGCTGGAAAGAAGAAGGACAATCTTATTCTTTGAAGAAAAAAAAAGAAAATGAAAAAAAAAGAGAGAAAGATCAGAAAGAAGAAGCAAAGCTTCAGCAATTTAAAAAAAAAAAAGAGATGAGAAAAGATTGAAAGCATGCCTTGTGTTTATATGAATTATGAAAGCCAGCTTGGAGTTGAAATTGCTAAATAATTGCAGCTAGGATTTGAATCCACATTTTGGAAGACTTGCATGTGTTCTTGTTATTGCACCACTTCACCCAAAAAAAAAAAATCCTACCTCCAATCCCGAGCCCCGTTACAACCCTTGAAAAAGCCCTTTTGATTTATGTTTTGATCGTAATTGTTGACAATTCCAGTGACATATAGGCAAAGCTATGCTGAGAATGACAAATCACGACTTGTGTGAATTTCTTTATTCCCTTCTTTGAGAGATTTGGAGTGAACCATGGCGAGGCTGGATCAATGAGCACTTTCTTGACATAAATGAGAAGTTTTGGTGTATTCATTAGAATAGAACAAGTTGGTGGTTGTGGTTAGGTTAATCATGGTTCCTACTCCGAGCACCTTTCGGATCAAGGCAGCTGGTACCTTTTGTTCTTTATTTGTTTTTGTCGGAGTTTGTGTTTCTTTTATGTGCTTGGATATGCTCGAGGACGAGCGTTATCTAAGTATGGGGGGATTTGATCGGGCCAATTATACTTGATATTTTGGGGCGATTTTATGTGGTTTGATTGTATTAATTGTTATATAATGATGCTAGTTTGGAAGAAGTTGTACCTTGAGGGTTTTTGCAGGGCATTGACGAAAAGATGAAGAAAATGGTGTGTTTTTGGTGAAGAAATGAGCTTTGTGCAAGAAGTTGAAATTGAAGGAAGTAAAGCCATGCCGTATGGGCACACGGCAGGACGAATGGGCGGATAACTCAAGAAACTGGGCCTGAACGTGCGTTTATGGGCTGGAACACGGAAATTACTTAAGCCCAAGGCCTGGACGCGAGCTAGAAGAGTTCTCACCGCCTCAAGAGTCCCGTTTTTGTTAACTTCCTTGTTGGAATAGATTAGGAGGGATATTTCCCTGTTGATATTATCTTATTTTAGGAATTTGATATATAGATTAGGACTTATCATATTTTGAAGATCCAGACTTAATTCTGAACGCAAGAAGCCGCGACGTTTTCTCTCTGGAGCAGAATAGTTCATCTTCTTCGTTTTTATTTTCATGGTATTTCTTATTTTTCAATATTTTTGCAATTCAATCTTATATGAGTTCTAGCTAAATTCTTCTTATTCTGGAAACAACTAACGAAACCCTGGCTTAAATAAGCTGTGAGATCTAATCGTGCTCATCGTTCAATTATTTGCATGCATTTGTTATTCTTTGTATTTCGAGTAGTTAATTGTTTCAATATTGCTAGGTAGTTGCAAATACTTGGTGAATTGGAATTAATTAGTAGTCAATTAAACCGGCCATCCGTAATTGTGGTTTAAGTTTAATTAGTGACGAAACGGTTCTTCAGAACCAGGGGGGATAACAATCTTAATTTAACGGTCCTGCGTCAGAGTCTGTTAATTATGAATCGGGTTCCTCTAGATTTTAAGGCTGTCGGCTCATTAAACCTATAGAGCGTCTCTTACAGTTGTCAGTTGATTAGGGAAATAATTGGTGAAGCGTCTTCCTGATTATCGAGAAATTACGGAGGAATTAGGCTGCATCGGTAAGCGTCTTCGGTAGCTATAACTGATTTGTATGTGTTAATTGAATTAATCATTGCATCCAGGATCGGTTTAGGTAAGCTAGGGTGGAGTTAATTGGATTCCAGAATATTTCTTCTCATCTTTTAAGTCCGTTCAATTTAATTGCTCGTGCCTTCATATTTAATTATTAATTTCGTTTGTTTTATTATAATTATAAAACCCTTTTTGAAAGTTGGTTACACAGATTGAGAGTATAGGGTAATTCTCGCCGGTCCTTTGGGAGACGATCTCGCTCATCGCTGTACACGTGCAGTAAGGGCATACCGACTGTTGTCGGGAACTTTATTTTTGGTGTAAAACGACGCACCAGTCATAAACTAAGTTAGCATTATCATATGTTAACATTAGCATTGTCATATATACTAACAGTAGCATTATGTAATACTAACTATGTTAACATTGTTAGGGTATGTTTGGTTTGATTGATTGGGTGTGATTGACAAATTTATCACACTTCATCAAATATTTGGTTTGTAGGGTATAAACCCGGGATTGATGATCGGCCCTTGATTATTTCAATTGTTATCCTTCAATTGCATGATAAGTAATCTATCCATATTTAGTGTGATAAGCAATCAATTCATTCACCCAAAATGAAATTTACCTACATGCCCCTCCAATCAATGGCAAGCTAATTAAAATAGAAAAAAATATTAGTGATTTGGGCGACAGTAGCGATTTTCGAAGATGATGAAGAATGGTTGAGTGTTTCACTACCGAGTTGATGACCACTGCAACAGAATTTTAGAAATAAGAAATTGCAGAGAGAGAGAGAGAGTGGGGAAGACAAAAATCAGAAGGGGAACGGCTAGGTGGGGAAGAAGGTACCTAATGAATTTTGATTATTTTATTTTCAAACACGTATTATTATTATTATTATTATTATTATTATTATTATTATTATTATTATTATTGTTGTTGTTGTTGTTGTTGTTGTTGTTGTTGTTGTTGTTGTTGTTGTTGTTGTTGTTGTTGTTGTTGTTGTTGTTGTTACTTTTTTTTTTCTAAAATTTTAAATTTTTATATTTACAATTTTAATCATATTTTTTATAATAATATAATTTTATTAAAATCATTAATAAATATTTTAAACTTCTAATAATTTAAAATTTAATAAAAATAATTATATGGAGGGCAATTTAGGTATATTGCTATTTTTTAATCATAATCCTTCAATCCAAACTGAATATTGATAAATTATCCATATTCATTAGAATCACAATCAACAAATCCAAACACAAGATTATTAATCAATGAACAGTGCAATCCTACTATATCCAATCAATTTTATTTATCCTATTAGTCAAACCAAACGGGACCTTAATTGATTAGTTAGTAGTGTCATATAGTTATTAGCGTCCGTTCAAGAGAGATAATTAGTGTCTATATATTTATAATATATAACATTCATTTAAATGACAATAAAATATTTTCTAAACTCATAGCGATACATAATGCCAAAGGAATATATTTTATAATGCCCACGAAATATTATAATATGCATTGAAGTCAAATCTAAAATATATTCACATGTAACAGGCAACCTTCAATCAAACCCATATAATTTTAATCACGGTTAATATTTTTTGAATTTTTTTTTTGTTGAAAACTAGAGTCGGTTAGCTTTTCAACCATACAAAGTTCGTCATTTAATTATTTACCAATAGATACAGTTTTGCATTCAAAGTTAAATATTTTTCATAATGCATATGACAATAGTCTTATAACGTCTGCATCATCAATGTTAATGTAGCATTATCAATGCTTATAATAACATTGTCAATGACTTCGTTAGCATATGATTGTCTCTATTAGCATGCGTCCAGGAAGCCCTTTTTTTTTTTACTTTGACATTGACAAAATTACAAAGATGTCACCTCGTTTTTCTTATGTTTCTTTTATTTACAGTAATGTCATCACTTTTTTTGATCAAATCTAGACCATCCAATATTAAAATGGAAGGGTGTGGATTCATTTCTAGTTCTCACACATCTAAAACCACTATATATATATATATATATATATATATATTGATTGATTGACGACGTTGTTCGGGATAGAAGAGAGGCTTGAATGCCTGATTATATTCTCTGTAGTAAATCAAAATACCGTGAATGTTGTTTTCCTCATTCCTTTGGGCACGGGTTCTGTGATACCCGATTGGGCCAACCCACCATTAGGCCTGCTACAACTATTGGGCCATTGGAAAATGGCCAATACACTCTGCACTCCTATTGTGAGCTTTGACATTTAAATATATTAATTCTGATTTTTATTTTTTAAGTTTATAGTTATGATTATTTTTTCTTATCTTGGTTTCTTATTTATTGCATTAGGATAATTACGAACAAAATAAAATATTTTAGGCATATTGGAGGACCTCTATTTAAATGATTTGCTAGGGCCCCATAATAATAATAAGGTGAAGGGGAGGTAGGTATCGACCCCAAAAATCTCTGTTTTCTTTTTTTGGATGTGGAGCTGTGTAATAATGTGAACATCTAACTGACACATCCCTTAATTTGTTATAGTATATTTACTAATCGTTTGATTAATTTACTCTTATGTAGTTTGCATTATTATTACGATTTTTGCCTTGTTTAGATTATTAGAGATTCTTGCCTTATTGCCTATAAGTTGTTTTAGGATTTACATAGTTTCATTAATCAGATTCATCATCAGATATAATATTTCAAGTTTGTTACTTTTGAAATCTGTATTTACTTAAAAAATATCATATCCGATGCGATCAATTCATCAGGGTCATATATCACTAACACCACACCACTACTGAGCTATTTTCAAGGGGACCAAAGATATATACCTCTTTATACTCAAAAGTTTCTATCATTTTGGTGTCCCCGGGAGACCAGATCAATTGTACAAATTAAAAACCTTTATTTCGAAATGATGATTTCAGAGTCCAAAATAAAGTAGTAGTACATCTGCTCAACCTTTATTTCATAAATATAATGATATGATTAATTATCTCATTAATCAACCTATGTAATACATAGGATCAGGCACTTTGAATGTCCGATTTCCAACATTAGTGCCAATCAAATCACTCCATTGATCTCCAATATTTCCCACAATTCTGTAACCTTGTTTCACTAACTCTGTTCTCTTCTTCGATTTGTAATCCACCGATGTCCCATGATCATCTGCTCCCCTGCAATAAAATATCTCTTAATTAATTTAAGTCATGAAAATTGTAATTAAATAAACTATAAAACGGGGTTAGCTAGCTAGTAACGTTGTCGTACTTGAGGATGAGTTTTTCCCAGTTGTAATAACCAGCTTGATTTAAATTAAGTATCCTAATGTCTGTGAATCTGTCGGCCGTTCCTGAAATGAAAACGGTCTTAAACCCTAGAGATAACACCGTCTTGTAGAGGCGGTGCAACGGCGGAACCGCCGGCGCTGTCCCTTCCGCCACCCACTCGTTGAACCTTGTGTCGTTGTATGCTATTGCCCTGCATCCAAATCAATCCTTATTATTAAGAGCAGTATTTACGTCCATAACTCCCGCCCATATGTGCAGCAACAACTTTTTTTTTTCTGGGCAAATTTTTTATTTTTTCATTTTCTGTATTTTTTTTTTGTTTTGTTTTATTTTCGAAAAATTTATATCTTAAAATAAAATTAGTGAACCCTAAAATTAAAATGAATTGATTTAATTTGTTTGAAATATAAATTTATACTCTAAACTATAATTAATAAACCTTAAAAATAAAAGTGAATTAATTTAATTTTTTTAAAATACGGCAACTTACGCGATGCACTCGTCCGATGCTAATGTGTAGGTTCATGCATTGTGCTTGACAAATATAAATGGTAATTAAAAATAAAAAATCTAATTTTGAAATAAATATATATACTCTAAAATAAAATTAATGAACCTTGAAATAAAAGTGAATTAATTTGAATTTTTAGAAATCCGGCGCCTCACGCAAAGCATTCGCCCAACGTTTTAGGCTCGTGCATTGCGTTCGACAATTAATTTTTCTAACTTAAATATAACCCATAATTGATATTAATAAAACTAAAAAAAAACCATAAACCCTAAAAAATACAAAACAAATCCCTAAAATATCTTTTTTTTTTTTGACAAAAAAAATCTTAAAAATATTAAAAGTACTAACCCCTCCCCCCAAAAAAAACCCATGAATCCTAAAAAAACTCTAAACTCATAAACTGTGAACATTAATTGGAATGGAAACAATCACAATATGAACTAAATAAACTAGTATAAGAATTAAGATAAATAGCAGACCCCTTATTTTTTAAGGATACAGATAATACTTTTCGAATGTTGTGTTATAATTTCTAGTGTTACAGTTGATACTGATTTTGACAGTTTTTTTTTTTTGGCAAGTTGACACACGTTGACCCAGGACAAAGCGGGTTGATTCATCTAAAATAAGACTTATGTATACCTTCTGCATGTGCAAGTGTTCGTGTATTATTATTGATTAATGTTAAAGTTTTTTTATTTTTAATTTGATCAAGATCATTAATTAATTACTTGAAATATGACATGTTTTAATTAATTAGTCTTAACATTGATATTTTAGGTTTTACAATAAAAAATAAAAAATAAAAAAATGTAACAAATATATATCTCTCCCTATTAAGTATGAAGTTATATTTTCGTAACATATATATCTTGATTTTTCTCTCATTGTAATCTGTATGCAACACTAAATGTGCAATAGAGGATTTCAGCTAGCCTATTATTTGAAGTCGTCTATTGCACATTGGCATTGCATTCTCTATTGCACACTCGATTTTATTTTTCAATTTTTTTCTTTGATTTCAATTTATTATGTTTTAATTTAATATAACACTTGTTATCTAGAGTTCACCCTTTCCAATTAAGATTTAATATATTTTTTTTAGTATTTAATTTTTCAAATAATTAAAAATTTAAAATTAAACTAAAGCATAGAAATTGATATTAAAGAAAAAAAAATAAAAAAAAAACTAAAAATTGAGTGTGCAATAGGGAATGCAACATTAAATGTGTAATAGAAGATTTCAGCTAGTCTGTATGACTCTATATCTCTTAATTTTCTCAGCATATTTAATGTATGAGATTTTATAGAGATAAAATTGAGAGGAAAAATATCAAAAGGTATAAACTATTAAATAATTTGCAACAAAATTAAGAGGGTAAAATATCAATCTTTATAAAACAGAGGCAATACATCAATTGTATCTTTTATTTCTCTAGATATTTAATTACCCTGATTAATTTGAATTAGGATAATCAATACATCGATGCCAATTGATTAGGTTTTTTAGGGATCTTAATTTGTTTGTTTCGAACTTTAGTAATGAATCGAATAAATAAAATAATAACAATTAATAAACACACTGAATAATATGAATATTGTGTATGAAATCAATTAAACGTTTTGATAGGTGCATGCGTTTTGATTTGTAATTATTTGTTTTTTCCGTTTGATTCTTTTTTAATTTATTTAACCAAATATTATATTCATTTAATCATTTGATCACTACATGCTATTGTGTTTTTTTATGTGTCAGATAGCTATAATATAAGTACACAGTATTATATATAATAACAGCATGAATTGAAGTAAAACTTGGGGAGAACTTGCTTCAAAAAAATTAAACTAAAAATTTAGTGAAGAACTATATATATAAACAAAAAATTGAGAACTTGATATATCTATACATATATTAAGGTAAAATCGTGTGATATACAATAGTTTTACTATAAATTGCTGTCTATCATACGATTTAATAATTATATTTAAAACAGCACTTTTTATATAATAGACAACGGTTCTGAGTTAATAGACACCAGTTTTGAGTTAATAGACAATAATAGTGACATTTATTGTTGTAATTTTTTTTCTTTTTTCATGACGGTTTAGATTATAGCCATTGTATTTTAACAAATTTTTGGAATCTTATTTATTATTATTTTTTTTTACTTGGAAATTGAAGATTTATAACATTTTTTACTTTATTTTTTTATGCATAGGTGGATGATTTGTATAGTACTCTACATTTATAACTTAAAAAAATAGATTTCATTTATGTTGCACTATAATAATAATAATAATTTATTTTTCTATTTCAATTTCATCATTTAAAATAATTAAATAATTATATTTTTTTATACCTATCATATATTCAAAGAAATCAAATGTTCTTTAATCATGGATAATTATACATTGATTTTTATAAAATCGTGTCGTTTGAAATATTTCAATTCGATCTTTTTCTAACATGGATTTTCATTTAGTTCCTAAAATTTAATTTTCATTTTGTTTGTCGTAACTATACAAAATGGGTCTTCTTATCTAATTAATTAATATATGTACATATCGTTTTATTAATTTTAAAAATTAAGCACAACATATAAAATTTAAAAAAAAATCATAATATTATAAATTTAAAAAAATAATAATTATTTATGCATCACACGGAAGAAATACTAGTATACTTAAAAACATGAAAGTCTGATGAATAAAATTTTGACCTGCCCTGACATTAGTTTTCTTGATCTGCCACTAGATATGGAGACAATGGCAAAATATATATAATAATGATTTGATTACAACTTCCATTTTATTGAAATCTAAAAAATTTGTTAAGTCATACTACGATGCAACCCGAATCAATTTAATTGAGCCCAACAGACAGATAGTCGAGTCTATATTTTAATTTATTAAAATCTAGAATTTTGTCTTAACCTTGTAATTCGTTAGATTGTCAAAAGAGTTGGAATTCTATTTGAATTTTATTAAAATCTAAATATTTGTCTTAACCTTAATTAGTTGGTTAAATAGAATTAAATTGTCAAAAGAGTTGAATTATATTCCATGATTTAATTCAGATCGACAACAAATATATGATATATCTATAGTTAAAACTCGTTTCCTTGTGCTTATTAGTGACATAGTATAATTAATCTTGATTCAAATAATGTTTTTATATGTATATTTATTTTAAAATTTATGAAATTATGATGTGAAAAATGTATAAAAAGAGTTACCCAAATTGGACATCAGAGCGGGCATAATAAGGAAGATTAGAAAGCGTGGTTTCATCAATATCAAACACCCAAACATCCTTGCCGTCGCCGGCGAGTTCGAAGCTTTTGGCGTACTCGATGGCGGAGTCCGCCACCACTTCGCAGTCGTGGCGGTACTGCTTGCCGAGCATGTAGTTGCCGACATACTCCTCACACGACTGAGGCACCAGCTTCCACCCTTGGAGGTTGTTGGTCTCCACCGCCAGCCGCCAGCTCAGACAGTCCAAACCCTCCACACGGCGGCCGCCGCTGCCGGAGCGTGGCCTGAGCTGTCGGATTGGGTTGACGACGTCGTGGGGTTCTGCATGAGAAGTTGAGAGTAAGGTTGCCAGAAATAAAAAGCCTATCACCTCCATTTTAGGAGATCAGAATTGGATTTGAGGGACGTGGTTTGACAGTTTGGGTATGATTTTGGTCTTTTTTATAGCAGTGTTTTTAAATCAGGATCGGATATCGAACCGATCAATTTAGTGAGTCACTGGGTTACTGGTTCAACCGGTTGAACCGTTTTAAAAAATCAGACGATCCGTTATATGATATTTATTTATATTTTATCTATGTACAGGTTCAAATATAAAATAAAATAAACAAACTTGTATCATGATAAATATATTAAATTAAGTTTAAAAAATGCACTTAATTTATATCAATACTAAGTAAATAAAGTGTTTATCCATATTTTTTCATAAGTTAAACAATTAAAAATATAGTAATTATTAAATTAAAATAAACATAGAACATCAAAATATTGAATTATGAGAAGATATATAATTAAATGTCAAAAAATTAAATATTAATTTTATTTATAAAGAATATTGTATAATTAATAACAATTAAAACATTGTTAATCTTTATTTTATAAGTCGCTATTTTAGAGTCTTCTCTCCATTTATTTTAACTAAAATGATAAATTAGATGTATTTTAAACATTTATTTTAATTATATACTAAACATTGAATTTAATTAAAATGATATTTAGTTATTTTCAAGTTGTATATGTATATATATTATTAATATCCAAAAAATAATAAAAACATGTATTAGCACTGTTGGCTAAGTGCATAATAAAAAATTGTATATTTTTTGGAGATTGTGGGTTCGAATCTTCTTTACGGATGAAAGAATTAAATATGGATCGGTTTGATCGGTTTGACCGGTTTTCACCGGATTTAAGAGGTTCGACCGATTTTTTGACTAGTTCGCTACGGGTCATTTTCAACCCGGAAATTATATATAACCGGACCGGACACATGACCGGTTCGCGGTTAAATCGGTTGGACCGGCCGGTCCGATTCAGGTTTAAAAACATTGTTTTATAGTGATAAATTCACGAATTAGACTATATTTTGCAGGATCTAGAGATTGGACTTTTACATTATTTATTGATTATTGACCCATTATTGTCTGTCCAATAATGGTATTATTATGGTTCTCCAAAAAAAAAAAAATATTATGGTCCGCCATTCTGTTACTCTAAATATATTTTTTTAAGTCAAAATCCGTAAGACAAGTCAAGATTCGCATCCAACACAATCAAACACTAACAAATTAAATTATAAATATACAATTGAATATAAGTTTGGATCCGAATTTCAATTCACAAGACGATCTCACATAAAAAAATTTCAATTTTCTGAAAATAAGAAAAATAAATCCTAATTATAATAAAATTTTTAATTAATAATATAATCTAATTAATAGATAATAAAATATAATTTAATCTAAAATATAATATAATATCTCCACAAAACTGCTAACAATGAGGAATATAATATATAGTGCTTCAATTATTGCATTCGATTATGAACTTTACGGGAATTATAAAAGTGTAAATAGTAGCAATGGTAAATTCTAGCGTAAGAGGGGTGCAATGCATCCCCTATTATTTATAATTATTTTTTTCTATTTTCGATCTTTATCGTTCGGCCGATAAAATAATTTATGTTTCAAACTGTTATAATAAGTAATTAGTGTCATATATAATAGGTAGTTGAAGTATCACAATATGTTAATTGAAGTGTTACGATAGATTTTTTTGATTGACCGAAACTTTTATTTTTGAATAAAAAAAGAACTGCAAATAACCAAAAATTGATGGGTCCGGAACACGCCTTAGCAGTGCATCCCCTCCACCATAGAATTTACCGTAGTAATAACTAGTGAAAATAATCGATGTTCACGACTGCGACATCAAACACGAGATTCATGAGAAATTTGGGTCTATTCTTTGCACTTTTAATTTTTAATAATATATCATTTTCTCATTTGATAAGACATGGCCTGTGTGGCTGTGTTAAAAAATATTAATTATTTGAATTAATTCACTATTCTGTTAAATGAATGATGCATCACCTAATTCATAAATAGAAATTAATTCATATAAGAATAAGATGAACTCCAAACATACAAGTTAATTTTTCCGTAATCCAAGTTTTAGAAAGTAATTGGTTTCTTCTTCTTCTTCTTTTTTTTTTGGGAGTTTCTGTTTACACCCCCATATTTACTCTTTGCACAAAAAAAAAAAAAAAGTTTTGAAGTTACTTAAATGCCCTTTGTTCAAAAAGAAAAAATTAAGTGTGGTTCGAAAATGAAATTTCGAACTCATCGTGTTTGTTCGAAATTTTATTTTTGAACATACATAATTTTTAAAATAAGTCACGTTCGGAAATTAATTTTCGAACACATCATGTTTGTTCGAAAATCAATTTTCGAACAAACATGGCATGTTCGAAAATTAATTTCCGAACGGACTCCATGAATTTTTTTTAAGTACCGTTCGAACACAAGACTTCGAACATATTCAAAATGTTCGAATACACAACTTCGAACGGAACGCGATTTTTTTTTATTCTTTTAATTTTCAGATTTTATGTTTTTTTTTAAGTAAGAGCATTATAGTTAATTTTAGGGGTGCAAAGAGTAAAAAAGAGGGTGCATGGAGAAGCTATGGTGCAAAGAGTAAATATGGGGTGCAAACAGAAACTCCCTTTTTAAAAAAAAAAAAAACTTTCAGAAAATATTTTAGAAAGTAATTTCTGCCTAATATCAATCACACCATAGTACCATACTACTTGTACCAACACGTAACCCTTCGTCTTAACAAAAAAAAAAAAGTAAAAAGACCCATATAGAATAATTCATTCAAAAAAAAAAAGAATAAAATGGAGTATATACTCAATTAAATTGGTTGTTTGGATTTTATTTCCTTTCCTTTTCTTTTTTTAAGTCAGATTGTCAAATTGATGTAGGAATATTGGACATACTTGTCCACGCCAAGAAGTATACACGGACTCAACAATGTGCAAAAAGGAAAAGGCGAGTGTTGTTAACTAACAAATGGTATACGGTAAACGGATGGAATAATTTACTCTCCGAGCATAGTATATTATGTGTATTTTTTAGACAAAAGATTGCATACACCTGCATAGCTTCTAGAGTTCTAGTGGGTTCTACCGTTGTATATATGTACTCAATGAATTGTAAATATTCTTCTTTTTCTTTATCGTCGGTTTTAGCTTATATTATTCCAGATATGGCGAATTTACGTTGCTCACAAGGAAAGAGGATTTGAATATCCAAAATTGAAAGATGATGTCTAAAAAAAAAGTATAAAGATAAACGATAATAATGATATTGCGTTCATCATAATGTGGTTCATTAAAACCACAAGAAATAACCAACTCTCATCACTCCCCATTGAAGGTTACAAACTCCTCTTTCTGAGTAAATATGTAGTAAGTGCCAGCTGATAACAAAAATGATTAGTCTCAACTAAACCGCGCTTTACCACATTATCAATTTCGTCTCAACTAGGCCTCGACTCAGGAAACATAATAAACCATAACTGCCACGTGTCAAGATTGCCCACAGGGTAGCATAGAATTTCCCCGAAAAATATATGTGAGGAATAACAGCTCGTCACCTTAACGGGCTAACAACCCAACCAGTAATCGGATTCTGTTTCCGGATTCTGCGTGTCCTCTGTGAACCACTCTGCAGTCTCTCAAGAATAGCATAAGTGATTGAATCTGGAGTCAATCCCTGTTCTTTAAGTTTTGAATACAAATCAACAGCTTCTGCACTTCTCCCAGATTTCTCAAGACAGTCGAGTAAGATATTGTATGTGATTATGTTAGGACAGCAACCTTCAGCAACCATTTCATTGAACAAGCTATATGCCATCTCCACTTTATCCCTCTTACCAAAACATTCGATCAACGTACTGTACGTGACAACGTCAGGATTCAAACCCCTTTCTTGCATTTCTTTCAACCTCACGTGTGCTTCATCGAGATCGCCATTTTTCCCCAGAGAATTGATCAACGAGTTGTATGATACAACATCTGGTTCGCAATCACTACTCTCAAGCTCTTCGAAAACTCTAACAGCTTCCTCAACTCTTCCAGCTCTACCAAAACTAGAAATCAGAATATTGTAGGTGAAAATGTCTGGTGGCGGCCCATCCAGCTTCATTTTCTCGTACAGATCAAGGAGATGAGCTACTTGTTTCGACTTGCCAAGAGCAGAGAAGACCGTGTTGTACATGAAAGTATCTGTTATTATTCCCTTTTCATGAGTTCTACTCAACATGTCTATAGCCTCCGTAACTTTCCCAGCATTGCATAAGCTCTCCAACATGGAGAGATAAGCATCCCTGTCTCCCTGGTCATGGAAATTCCACATATTACAAAATAACCTATGTGCTTCACTTGCATGACCTAGTTTGCTTAACGTTCTCACCAGAAAACCGTAGATTGACTTATTCATGTATTTACTCGATATTTTCACTACCTCATCCATTCTACCAAGCTGCCCTTCTGCAGCTAAAACATTGAGAATGAGACTGTATGTGAACTCATTAGGCCTGCAATTGTTTTCCACCATCTTAGAGAAAAGAATCATAGCTTTGTCAGACATTCGGCTCCTAACCAGTGCCTCGATCACAGTATTGTAAGCCATTGAATTCAGTTTACAATCCTTTGATAGCATTTCCTCAAATAAAGATACTGCGTCATTCAGCTTGCCCGACCTCCCATTCATCCTTATCATAATGGTATATGTATATTCATCAGGTTTGCAGTGCTTCTTTTTCATGTCTTCGAACACCTTGTATGCCTGGTCAACCTGACACGAAGCTGCAGCACATCAGAACATTAGATTCTGCAACACTCGCATTTTTGGCGTCACAAGATCTAACACTACATTACACATAGATTCAACCATAAAAAAACTACTACTACGAGAATTTCAATGAAAAAAAAACACTCTTTTCCGTAGAAAATGATTTATCCAAGCAGAGTTCCACCATCTAAACCTTTATCCATTGCCAACGTTTAGAAAACCCAATTAGCATAAACCTTGATATTAATATGAACAGCATAAATACTAAGAGAAAAATCCATCTAAAGAGAAATGGAAAACCTTCCAATTAAATGGGAATTCAAACCTGTTCATCTTTAGCAAGCGCATCAAGAAGCATGTTGTAACCAAAGCTATCCAAGTTGTACCCTTTCCTCCGAATTTGCTGGTAAACCTGCAATGCTCGATTCAAATCGTTTGCCCTCAAATATGCTTGCAGAAGACACTTGAAGGTATAACAAGTCAACCGCAAATCCCACTTCTTCAACAGTTCTAAGCATTTCTCCAATCCATCAACACTGTTCAATGCACCGATCAGTATATTGACGGTGGAGATGTTCCCAATGATCCTTGACCTCTCCATTAAATCGATAATTTCTTTCATTTTATCAATACTGTCAGGGAGAGACGATTTCGAGAGAATCAACAAAATGCGATTGTAAGTGAAGGCATCGTGTCGGAAATTGGGGAGATGCGAGCGGCAGAAGTGGAAAAGCTCGAGGGCTAGGGTTGGGGATTTTAGGGATTTGAGAATTTCGGAGACTTCGGAGGAAGTTGGGGGTACATTTAGGGCTTGGAGATATTCGGAGAGGTCGAGGAAGGGGTCGGGCGATGAGGCGGCGGATTTTGATTGGAGGAGTTTGGCTGCTTCGACGATGAGCTCGCGGCGGGGGAGAGGGTAGCCGCGGACGTCGGAGACGTGGGTCGGAGGAGTGACGGAGACTTCTATGGCGGAGAAGCGGCCTTTGTTGGTTGCTGTCACAACTTTGCCGGTGTATTTGGTGGCGTAGCCGCGGCGGAGAGAAGGTATGAGGTGGCGGAGATGGCGGCGCATGGTGTAGAGCTTCAGTCAGTAGGTTCTGTGTGCTGTTTTCAGTACAATTAATTCTGTAGACAATGATGTTTATGGAAAATGGAATTTCGAAATTAAAAAATGTGTCCCGAAAAAAAATAATCCGAAATTTGTAATTTTTTGATGCTCTAATACATGAGAAATGGCCATTAATTAATGTATGTGATGTCTTAATAAATTAAATGACAGTACTACGAAATTGAAACACAAAATATTGGATCAAATTCCATATTTGTACTTTTGATGATGTTTGAATTCAAATTATAAATTTTAATACAAAACAATTTGTCATTGGATTCATTCTATAAATATATCAATTAATTAACTAAACATCAGTTAACCTGGCAAGCCTCTTCCAGTGAAAATTGGGCAAGCCTGCTGCTAGTAATCACTAAAAAATAAAAATAAAAAGTTCTGCACACACGCCATAGTTGATAAACAAACACCTTGGGACATTGTAATTGACGATTTTACAGCATATATACACACAATTTACAAGGCTACAACCTATAATGATTTGGTAATGAAAACAGTGTTAATCATCTCCTTCAAATTCTTACATCCCACGATCTCCATCCCCCCCGGCTGCAGGTCGGAGAAAGACTTCTCTGCTGACTTGGGGACGATACACTTCTTATATCCGAGCTTCGCGAGCGTGCTCACTCTTTTCTCCAGCTGTGGCACCTACGGCAAATATCAACTGAAATTCATCTCCATACACAATGTAATGGCTAAATTTCAAATGAGGGAAAGAAATCGACATACCACACGAAGTTCACCACCAAGACCAACTTCTGCAATGAATGCTATGCCGTATGGTATGGGGAATTCCAGGAAGCTGAAAGGATACAATGATATCTAGTTAATCAACTACCAAGGTAGAAGTAGATGAGACCAATCTCCTATTGCCCTGGTCAAGATTATTTCAGGCAATGTTATTGAGAAACCAATTAGTTTATCATATACATTGATATATCATAGTCATATAGCAGCTTTTCGATTCTCAACACAACATATATATAGTAATAATGACAAAATGGAAATTCACTAAAGTCACTTGTCACTGAAGCCTTGCCTGCTGCAGATTGCCGCTGCTATTGCTAGATCACCAGCCGTCTCCGTTAGGTTAACCCCACTTACAACATTAAGAAAGATACCCTGCCAAGAAAATCGAATATTAGAACAAACAGGATTCATAGATATAACTAGTTATACTGCCAATAATTCTAATGACATTCTCAATAGTTTATTTATGACTGCTATGTGAATGTGAGCCATGGATAACAAATGTTAAAGCTGCAATTAGTGTAAAGATCATTACATTCTCCTGTAACTTAAGTCCAGCTTGCTTCATAATAACCTGCACAAAGAGTACATGATGAGATCATTGACATGTTATTCTGAAGAAATCCTACTGTCCACTATTAAATTTTAGTCAATTCAATATCTAGAAACAGTTCAATCACAAGATAGAGCTCAACTCAGAAAGCACCAAGTTACGAACAAAACAAGGCACTTACTGAAATAATCATGTCAGCTCTGCTACCTTGAACACCATTTAAATGCCGCACAACTGATGAGCCGGCCACACATAATGCCTACAGGAATTAATCACATTTCATGTAAATAAAGAAAGCAAAAGTGAAGTTTCATAACCATCACAATTTTAGTCTACAAAGTCAGATATACATCAGAAAAGGTCTATGCATCCCTGTTACAAGTTGCAAAGCAGAAAGTTAATCAAACCTTACCTCAAAGAAGATGAGCAAGATTCAAGGAAAAACTTCTATAGATCAGTTGTCAGAAAATTTGCAAATTATATTGTATCTAGTAGTATAATTGGAAACTTTTGTGATCGTAAAGTCATTGCTTTTGCTCTCGAAAGCAATCTGGATTTTCAATCCATATTTTATTTTTACAATCCACTTCAGTCAGTTATAATAAACTCTAACCAATCTAGATAGAACACAGATTAACTGAACAATATATAAGACCAAAAAGAAATATTACCTGAACTTCAATGAGAAATGCTCGAGACCCATCCATAATCACAGTTACAGCCAATCCTGCTAGGTAGTCTGAATCAGAGTGCTGATCAGCTAAAAACATCTCGCTGGGATTTAAAACTCCTTCCAATCCAGACTGAGTCATTTTGAAAACTCCAAGCTGAAAAAAAAATCACCGTTCTGTTGTCATTTGTCAATATATTGTATCTACATGAATTTCATGGCTATGGTTCCTAAAATCATAAGGTCAAAGAAGCTATTTGCAGATTGAAATTCACAGATTCTTGTTATTAGCATTAATAGGGATCATGCTTTTCAGTTTGCATGTTATTATTCAGTATCTTATGTAATCTTTGGTTAATGGAAAATTATCCCCCAATGTTGCATTAATACACCTACTATGGAAATCTAGCATTTAGAATGTAAGAGAATTATGTATTACTATGGAAACTTTGATATAAGATAGTCACAATTTGCAATTAATAGTTGAATTACATTTTAAAAAAGACACAATTTAGGAGTTAAGGAGAAGGACTGTCAAAGGATAAGCTGTGACGCAAAACATGGACTACCTCATCTGTGGAGCCAAACCGATTCTTCACTGATCGAAGTAATCGATGAGATGAATATTTCTCCCCCTGAAAGCATCCATCAACAGTGTAGTTAAAAAAATGGACGCTCTCCTATGTTTCAATAACATTCTCCTATTACAATTCAGAACATCATTATTGATATGGTTGATTAAACGGAGATTAACCAATAACATAAGTCATCAGTATGGAACCATATGCTATTTTGAAATCCACAAACAAAAAGCTTTATTACATTTATCTGATAGAAAAATATCAAAAGTAAAGGGTCAGCAAGGAATTTATTTCTTCTTATCAAAATTATTCCATCAGTAGACCAGTTATTTAGCAGGAGAATAAGGGATGTAGTTCCTAGTTTTTAAACCCAGATATAGTCACACATTGAGCTCAAAGTTGCAAACAATATTCACATTATTATTCATATCACAACTACAAAAAATAACAATATGGGACCAATATGAATAAAATGTCGACCAATTTTTGAAGATAAATGTCCAACCAAATTTGATTAAAAGTTTATAATCTACTATGAGAAGAAAGATTAATCATCGGGGTACCAACCTCCAAATATAAAACTACATCCACAATGTGCTCCAGCACACGAGGTCCAGCTATGTCTCCGGCTTTTGTCACATGACCAATCTACATCCAGAATGAAAAACAACCAAATTACAATCCCAGGAAGTGTCTAACATGATGAAAATTAAATGTTTATGAGTTACAAAATGTTTTTAAACATTAAACCTACCAAAAAAACAGGGATGTTTGTCTTCTTAGCAAACCTTAGTAAGGCTGAAGTGCACTCTTTCACCTGTCATATGTCAGCTCAATATTACAAAATAATAGTATGTCACATAAATAGGCATGTGAACCTTACGTTTCTGCAGATTAATAAGCAAGATCTAAATCATTGGGTTCTCAAACTGAGCAAAGTTTGAGTACTTAAGGAGAAAATTCCCATGTTCTACACAATGATTTTTAACTAAGTGGCAAGAACCAAGAAACAAAATAAATTTGTAGCAGTCCAATTATGTTATGGCTATTCCAGAAAATAACACGGCTGATTTCCTTCCAATAGTAACAGAGAACTAAAATAGTTACAACTTGAGTTATCATTTAATTTTCGATGATATAAAAAGAAGAAAATTCAGAACCTGTGAGTCACCTCCAGCACTTCCAGTAACTCCTTTTAAATAGACTGTCTGAATAGAATCAATAACTAAAGCCCTCGGAGAAAGACGCTGAGCCTGTTCCAGAATATCCTGTCAAGAAGGCAACAAAAATGATTAAATTCTATGAATACCAGCAGTCAAATTAAATTACAAGAGTAGGTGAATAAAGCTACCACAACTAACAATAATGACTTTTATGATCTTCAATGTAAGAAGATGAGCATGTTCAAAAGATTTACTTCGATATCAGTACTTGAATGCAGAAAAAGTTCTTCAGTCTCAATATCAAGACGGTCAGCTCTGTTCCCAATTTGATCAACACTCTGCAACCAAAAAGACTTGGTGCCAACAGTGAAAAGGAACAAAAAAAAAAGATGAAAATTCACTATAACAAATCCAGACATAATCTGGTGACGTAAGTCAGTGACAAAATCAGATGCTTGGCAAAAAAGAACCAGAGGAAAGTATTTCCAAAACAGAGACAAAGAAAGCAAAATTATTTTTCAAGGTTCATCATTCATGAAGCAAACACTCTGAGAAGGCATACCTCTTCCCCAGATACATATATAACTCGACCACTCCCTTCCGCCATTAAAGCAGCAATCTTCCATTGAAAATGTAAAATATGATGTCAAAATTCTAGCATAGAGTTGTTAGTCAAATGAGATTCCTTAAGTGGTATTATAGGAGGGCAGAAGCAACACTATCAACAAACAACATAAATACCTGTAACAATAGTGTGCTTTTACCAATACCTGGATCCCCACCTACTAATACAAGAGAACCTGAAGAAAAATAACCATCATCTTTATATAACAGCATAAAGTTACAATTACAAAATTTTAGCCAATCAAAGGACTCCCTAACTATACATTATGTTCCTATACATATGAATAACCATTTTTTTGCACAAGTCAATGTCGAATAATATGAGATCATGTTTTAACTCATTTAATCAGTTAATCAATTACTATTTCATCATCTCATTTTATCTTCATAATTGCATATTACGATTTACGATTCTTTAAATTTTTATGTTTTTACAAATCCTATTTTAATTGAATATGAGACAATAAAAAGGTTACCAAAGAGAATTAAAGGAAGCACTTCAAAGACTCCAAACATAAATGGCATTTTTATTATTTTCTAAATTCAGTTTGACCCTAAATAATTATGAAAAATTGGCACGCCTATGACGTATCCAATACTCCTGCCAGCAATATTTGGCACTGCATCAATCTTTTTTTTT
This sequence comes from Perilla frutescens, assembly GCA_026008535.1. Classification (NCBI taxonomy): domain Eukaryota; kingdom Viridiplantae; phylum Streptophyta; class Magnoliopsida; order Lamiales; family Lamiaceae; genus Perilla; species Perilla frutescens. The sequence continues at coordinate 62,932,776 of BRKX01000003.1, read as the reverse complement.
TTCTTTAATTTTATGTATATCTAACAGCCGTATCAGAATAGTCCAAATATCTGAGCAAATTATGAACCAGACCAGAAAGTATACAACAAGACCCTACTTTGGAAACTCCATGCACTTGTTAGAATGATTAGGTGAAAGTTTCCTGGACACCCATAACTAAATCCAAGTTCAACCATTTCTGTAGCAATTCACGGAAGTAAAGTTGTGTAGTTGCTCAAGATATATAAAGAAATGCTGTGACTTATAAATGGCCAGAAAAGCTGCTGTCTTGTTAACACTTTAATATTTAAAAAAAAAAAAAAAACACCATATAATCCACACTCATAATGCACTGTGAAGAAAGCCATATTTCGACAGAGAGAAAAACCTGGGACTAAACCGCCACCAAGAACCATCTCCACTTCAGCTCCAAACTGACCAGGCCTACTCACAAAAAGCAGACAACTTTTAAACGAAGACTTTACTGCATAATCCTAATCCAACAACGGGTCAGTATACAGCAAAGAGCATACTACAGCACAATGAGTGTTTGGCAATAGAGAGCAAGCTCACGAAGGCAAATGTACAACAATAATGCAAGCTACTATACAACAGGGTATCTCAACTTCACTCACAGAGGAATTCGCCAGCTCGAATCATCAACCCGACTATACACATCAGTCAACTTAATAGGGGTCGACTCCCTCGGCAACCATGATCGCACTGCATTTTCCGACACCCGCATTCCAGTCACTTTCTGGTCCGCATTCTCAACGGTGAACCGCGTCATCGTGCCGACTTCCCCACACTGCTTGCACGTGCCCCACCACTGCCCATCCGAATACCCGCAATTCGAACAGACATGAACACTCCTACTCTTCCCCTTTTTCTTGATGCTGCTTCTAGCGCTACTGCTCCCTATCACATCACCGTACACTTTGCTACCAACTTCCATAATCGGTTGAATTTCAGCCTTCGCAGCACCAGGTTCTGGCTCTTTGCCGCCCTTAGGTTCTCGCTTTGTGACGAGACGGCGCGTGGCGGGGTCGTAAACAGTTTCAACGGCGGGAGTTTGTAGAGAAGTTGAGTCGACCGGAGGCGGCGGCGGCGGAGTTGGGATGTGGAGAGAAGACCAGCCGTACGCAGTGGATTCATCAGCGGTGGTGGAGGAGTGGATTCTTTTGGGGAATCGAGTGTTGTTAGGGGATGTGCAGCAGGTGATGATGGGTTTAGGGTTTTGGATGGAGAGAAATCGGAGGGTTTTGCAGAAGTGGAGCGATCGGAATGTATGCATTGCTTCAAACAGAGGATATTACGGTGATCGAGATAATTCAATTTGGGGGTTAGGGTTTATAAAAGGGATTTTCTTATATTAATGCCCGGGAAAATTCGAAACAAGGGTTGATTTATCCCAAAATCCCAATATTGCAAAACAAAAAATAAAATAAAATAAAATAAAAAAGAAGAAAAAAAGAAGAAAAATGTATCCTTTTTTTTCTTTTTCTAGTTTTTTTTTTTACTCGCACACCCGATCTGTGGTATTGAGGAGATTCGAACCCGTGACCTTTGATCTCCAAGCAATCTCACTCCACCACTAGGTCATCCCCATCGGGACTTCTTTTTCTAGTTTTGTAGTACTAGAGAAGTGTGCATGCCAATTAAAGTTTATTACGGACAAGCACTTTCTTTATATAAAATATAAGTATAAGTATATGAAGGTACTTCTAATTTTACTAATGTGTTGGATTTGATCAAAATATTAAGATTGACTAAGGCATCTGCAGCAGCTTTCTGTTGCATGCCAAGATCGACATTTTATGTTGCATAATCGCATATGCATATTTATTGTTTTAAATTTTATAGTCTTGTATTTGATGAAATCGAGCAAAGATGTAAGCTCTGTTTAGCATATTTGGAAGAAAAATTGTATCCAATTTTATTCTAACAACTCAACTTAATGAAACAGTGCGAAGGGAGTATATATAGCTCGACTAATGAAGATAAGAGTTCTAGAATGTTCTATATCAGCTACGGTACAAAAGATGACTTGATACATAGCTGTTTGTGGTCCATGCATTCGCATGTAAGCGAGTGCCACGTGGGATCCATTTTTTATTCAAGCATAACGATGAATAGTATTATTCTATTGTATGCATGCCTTCCTGCTGCATTCATTCTTTCAACAGCTCCCCGCAAGCTAAACTTGGTGGAGATCACCAAGATGAAACTTGGTTAATAGCTCTTTAAATTGTGGGTCGGGCAGAGACTTGGCGAAGATATCAGTGAGTTGGGAAGTTGTAGAAACAAACGAGGGAAGGATAAAACCATTCCTATAATGGATGCGCGCAAAATGGCAATCCATATCTAAAGGCTTTCTCTTATTAAACATCTGATATTAAGCGATTTGAATTGCAGCTTTATTGTCACAATAGATTGGGATAGGTGTGATAAGCAATGTTGAAAGCACCTAACACATAGAAGATCTAAAGGAGCTCACGAACGGTGAAGCTAAGACTCTGGTACTCGGCCTCGGCCATTGAGAGCATCCATAGTGGTGTTATCCCACTTTCAGGAATATATGTGCCACGTCACTGCCACATCAACATTTCTCTCTTTTACTTTCTCAAAACATATTTTTCTCCAACAATAATACCTCAAAAGTAACTATTCATGACTCCCACCATCATATCACTCTCATTTATCCTATATATTATTCATTTAACTTACAAAATTTGTTGTAATATATATTTAATAATAATTTAAGTAATATATTTTATTTGAATAATATGAATATATATCAGATTTTATAAAAACGTCTAAGAAAAAAATTGAACAATAATTAATAGCAGGTATTATGGAATTATGAAACGATTAAAAATACAACACAATTAAAAGTGAAATAAAGAAAAGAAAAATACAACTAAAAACAACATTAAAAAAATACAACATTGTTAACAAATACAAATTGCTAAATATTGTCAAACGGCACCCACACGTGCTCAATCAAGTCATCTCGAAGTTGATGATTTTTTCCCTATCGCGTAGATCGGAACTTTTCGTGAGGTAATCTTGGAATGCTCTTACAGAGCATTGGAAAATTTGAAAATCATTATTGTTGCTTGATTTATTGATATTAAGATCGTCCGCCCAATCGGATGCCACTTCTCCTTCATCTTCAATAATCATATTATGTAAAATAACGCAAGCCAACATGATATATTTTAACATATCTCTGTGCCAAAAATGACATGGACCTCTAATAATTGCCCAACAAGTTTGGAGTATCCCGAACGCTCGTTCAACATCCTTTCTTGCAGCTTCTTTCATTTGTTTGAACTTCATTCTCTTTGGATCTTGAGGACACTGAAAGCTCTTAAAAAAAGTTGCTCATTTAGGATAGATTATGTTTGTTAAATAGTAACTTTGTGTATATTGGTTACCATTAACTGTATAACTAATATTTAGCGTGCATCCTTGTAAAACGTCGTTGAACAATAGAGACTGACTCAACACGTTGATGTCATTATTTGAACCCACACAACCAAAAAAAGCATGTCATATCCACAAATCTGCAGATGCAACCACTTCAAGCATGATTGTTGGGACTCCTTGATCACCACGAATAAACTGCCCTTTCCAAGCCACTGAAAAATTCTTCCATTCCCAATGCATACAATCAAGGCTACCGAGCATCCTAGAAAACCCATGCCTCTGTTCATGCATCTGTATCAATCATTGGAGTCAGTAGCAGTCGACTTCTCAAATAGTAATCACCGAATATTTTGATTACAAAGTGACAAAATTTCATCAAACATTCAATGCTCGTTGTTTCAGCAACATGCAAGTACTTTTCGTAATGATCAACTGGACCACCATATGCCAATTGTCTGATAGCAACAATGCATTTTTGAAGTGGCGAGAATCCTCTTCTACCCGTAGCATCGAATCCCATTTGAAAATATTCATCGTGGGCTTCCATTGCATTTACTATGCAAATAAATAACTTTTTTATGTTAGTTAGAGATCTAAACATGATTGATAGAAAAGAATTGTAAACCTTTGAGAGAAGCGATATTGGAAGCTTAATTGTATTTGAAGATTGTATTGATTTCTGTATGTTTTGCCAATTACAATACAGAGGTAATAAAGAGATCAGAAAACATTAATTATGGAAACTAATCTAATTTAGGCTCTAATCTTTGACTGATTTGATTTGCAGGATTCTTGGAGCTATTCTTGGTCGTGGATTGCCAACACTCCCCCTCAAGTTGAGTAGTAGGGTCTCTAATACTCAACTTGTCAAGAACTCTCAAAAAACTCTTTGAATTCACAGCTTTGGTAAGGATATCTGCCAGTTGGTCCTCTGACTTAACAAACGGTAACTTAACAATTCCGGCTTCTAATTTCTCCTTGATGAAGTGTCTATCCACTTCAACGTGCTTTGTTCGATCATGCTGGATAGGATTTTCAGAAATACTAATGGCAGCTTTATTATCACAAAACAACGGACATGGCTGATCAAGAGTAAAGCCAATCTCTGCTAACAATTTTCGTAGCCATAGAATTTATGTCAACCCGCTCTTTATCCCTCTAAATTCAGCTTCTGCACTAGATAGGGCTACCACATTTTGTTTCTTGCTCCTCCAAGTGACTAAATTCCCCCTACAAAGGTAAAGTACCCAGCAGTAGATCTTCTATCCATAGGATTTCCTGCCCAATCTGCATCAGTGTAGCCGTAAACTTTCGTGTGTCCGTGTTTCCCAAATAACAACCCATATCCATACGTGCCTTTGAGATATCGAACAATTCGGATTGCCGCCTCCATGTGATCAACCTGGGGCTTATGCATAAACTGACTAACTATTCCCACCGCATATGCTATATCAGGTCTGGTGTGAGAGAGATAGATCAGTTTCCCCACCAGTTGTTGATACTGTTCTCTGTCTGCTAACTCTGCACCTTCAACAATTTGAAGCTTATGATTAACAGCAATTGGAGTATCCACAAGTTTGCAATCAAGCATTCCTGTTTCAGTGAGCAGGTCCAGAGTGTACTTCTATTGTCGTATGAAGATCCCTTGAGTAGATCTAAGAACTTCAATACCTAGAAAATATTTGAGAGCTCCCAGGTCCTTCATCTCAAATTCCAAGAAAAGATTTTTCTTCAGCTTTTCAATTTCTTCTGTGTCGTTACCTGTGATGATCATGTCATCCACATAGATGATCAGACAAGTGACAAGGTTTCCCCAGTTCTTTAAGAACAATGTGTGATCAGAATTACTTTGCCGAAAACCACACATCTTCATAGCACTGGTAAATCTTCCAGACCAAGCTCTTGGTGATTGCTTGAGCCCATAAAAGGTTTTCTTCAACCGACATACTTCATTCTTCCCAAACTGAGACTCGAATCCCGGTGGAGCTTCCATATACACTTCATTTTTTAACTCTCCATGTAAGAAGGCATTAGTGACGTCAAACTGATGAAGGCCCCAATTATTGTTTGCTGCTATTGAGAGTAAGACCCTTACTGTACTCATCTTGGCAACTGGAGAAAAAGTCTCAGAATAATCTACTCCATAGATTTGGGTGTACCCTTTTGCAACTAACCGGGCTTTGTACCTTTCAACTGTCCCATCGGGTTTTCGCTTGATTGTGAAGACCCATCTGTAGCCAACCGGTTTTTTTCCTTGTGGCAATTCACACTGTTCTCATGTTTTATTTCGGGCAAGGGCATCCATCTCCTTTTTCATTGCATCTGTCCACTGTTTTGAGTGAAAAGCTTCCTGAGCTGTTCTAGAAAGACTCTCTTCCTTATATAATTCTGTCTGAAAAGCCAAGGCTATTCTGGTGAGATTCCCTTGTGCAATGTTCCCAACTGAATATCTTGATTTCCTGAAAACCCTTTCTGGAGAATATCTTCTTGGAGAGACCCCCCCTGTTACTTCGAGGAGGCAACACATATCGCCTGGTATCCTGTATCCGAGGATCTAAAATCTCATTACCAGTAACATCAGTAACATCAGTGTCATCAGTATTTTCAGCGGAAGTATCAATCGAATCAGCAGCGGAATCAACAACAATATCATCATGATCAGTAGGGTTAATTACCTCCTCAGATATCGGACTGGAAAGAGCATTGTCCGGTGCGATGAGATCAGTGAGCTGTAATGACGGTTCAGATAGTATCTCAGTGGAACGGTTAACTGTCTCTGTTGGAATTGCCTCCACAGAACTGCTCGGCGTTAGCAACCAGCTTAATGGGTCAACTCTAGGACTCTCCCCCTAACCGCGAAGGTGGTGGTGGTGATAGAAAAACTCAGTTTCAAGGAAATCGCGGTTCATGGTGGTGAACAAGCGACAGGATGTCGGATCAAAACACCGATACCCCTTCTGGTGGATACCATATCCGACAAACACACATTTGACCGCACAAGGATCAAGTTTGGTGCGAGTGTGTTTAGGAAGATGGACGAAAACAGAGTAACCAAAGACACGAGGTTTAAGGGTAAGAGGGATAGGAATTTGGACAAGCTGAGAGAGGCACTGAATAGGAGTCTGAAGATCAAGGCTTTTTGTAGGCAACCTATTTAGGAGATACACTGCTGTAGCAACAGCTTCAGGCCAAAAATGAGAGGGCACCCAGGAGTCAATGAGCAATGCCCGGGTGATCTCAAGAATGATTCTGTTTTTTCTTTCAGCGACCCCATTTTGTTCGGGTGTGTAAGGACATGTGGTTTGGTGAACTAATCCGTTATTGCAAAAGAATTTGGTCATTGAGGAATTCACAAATTCTCCCCCGTTATCGAATCGTAAGGTTTGAATATTGGTTTTAAACTGATTTTGGATCATGGTATAGAAAAGAGAAAATTTAGAAAAAACTTCAGACTTATGACGTAAAAAATAAACCCAATTCATACGTGTGTGATCGTCAATAAACAACAAAAAATAAGTAAATCCCTGACCCCCAGTAACAGGAGTAGGACCCCAAATATCAGAGTGAACAAGAAAAAACATAGACGGAACATGAGTATTATTTGGTTTAAAGGCCTGTCTGTGGCTTTTAGCCAAAACACATTGTAACACAAATTCCGAAAATTTAATTGCTTACACACATGTCTCACAATACAATTTGGAAGTAGGAAATAACTTAGGAAAAAGAAGGTTCAGATAACCCGCAGAAGGATGTCCCAGCCGACGATGCCAAAGCCAAGCTGCCTGTGAGGTGATCCCGGTAGACAGCATCACCGTGCCTTTTTGAGTAATTTCATCCACGTAATACAGTCCCCGACGCTCAGTGCCACGTCCAATGATCTCCCCCGTCCCAATATCCTGTAACAGACAAAAGGAAGGATGCATTAGAACCGTGCAATTCAGCTCCTTTGTAATATGACTAATGGACAGCAATTTGTGAGATAACGCCGGGACATGCAAACAATTCGATATTTTTAGAGTTGGAGAAATTTCTATAGTTCCGACACCAGTCACAGGAGTAAGTTCACCACTAGCTGTTTGGACACAAGTTTTACGGGGTGGTGAAGGAACACAAATATCAGAAGCATCAAATGTCATTGTGTCAGTGGCCCCACAATCAAAAATCCAAGCATTATTTTTAGACTCATCTCGAAAATCATGATTAGTAACATAAGCTTGGGCTAAGTGATTATCCCTATTATTTAAAGTAGAGAAAAATGGGCCAAAGGAATTAAAATTCGGGTCTGGGCCTGCGGAATTAAAAGGGGAAGGACTGGGCGGGTCGGATAAGGATATATCCGACCTGATACCTTCATAATTGAAATCGATGGTTTGTTCTCTTTCATTGCTTCCTCTCGAAACCTTAGCCGCAGTCCCAAATTCCTCCGACCGACCACTGCCACTGCTTTTCCCGTCTCCACCGCGCCTATCACTGCCGTGCCTGGTGTCAGCGACCTCTGTGTTGCCCGCCACCAAGGCAGCTTTACCCCGACTTTCTTTGGAAGGTTTGTGGTTGTCCTTCCATCACTCCGGGTACCCAACCAATCGGAAACACGTCCCCTTTGTATGTTTACTCATGCCACAGTGGGTACACTTAAGCTTAGTCTTGTTGATCTTTTCCCGGAATGATGAGCCGTCACCATTCTTGGGCTGTCCTAACCGGAGTGATCGAAGCCCTTTCGCCGCCATACCATTTGCCGCTTTACTTGTCTAATGGGCTACTAGGCCACTGCCGATCCCTTGTTCTATTCCATTGTTGGACTCCGGTCCCCAGAGTCCTCGTCGAGCGGCTCCTCACCAAAGAAGGACGTAGGCTGCTTCTGCGGTCGGTAAGGGATCGATTTTCAATATATCTCGCCTCTCAGGTTCGTACTTCTCACTTATTCTGGCCAAAAGTTGAAAGAGTCTGATCTCTGATTGTAGTCGCCGGTAAGTTGCTATGTCCGTTTCACATTCCATGGGATTAGGCTGACCCTCGTCAATTTCCGCCCAAATCCTTTGCAGTGTACTGTAGAATGTGGCTTGCCCTTGTTTGATGCTATTAGCTTGAACAGTTAAGTCAAAAATTTGTGCAGAATCGCGTTTAACACTGTATGTTGTAGCTAATGCTTTCCATAGACTCTCTGCAGATTTATATTGAACATAATTGCTTGCGAGACTTGGCTCCATATTCTGAATTATCCATGATATCACTGGGAGGTCATTTTGGTACCATTTGTAGTATGTGTGATCTGTAGGTTCGGGGAGAGAAGGGTGACCAGTGATGTGGTTGAGGCACCCTCTTCCTCCGATGGCTAAATGCATCATTCGTGACCATAGTGAGTAATTAAACTCGTTTAGTTTCACACTTACGGTTACGGCTTGGTTCTAGTTTGTTTCTGGAGTTCGAGTTTCTGATGTTGGTTGATTGAGTTGTCGAAGAAGGCTAGCCAGTTGTTGTGCCAGCAACTCTGTCCCTGGCAGAGATGGCTGGGCGCTCGGTAGGTTTCCTTCGTCGTCGGCCATGGTATATGATGAAGCAGAACAATGTCGATCCCTTAGGATCTTCACCGCTCTGATACCATGTTAGTTAGAGATCTAAACGTGATTGATAGAAAAGAATTGTAAACCTTTGAGAGAAGCGATATTGGAAGCTTAATTGTATTTGAAGATTGTATTGATTTCTGTATGTTTTGCCAATTACAATACAGAGGTAATAAAGGGATCAGAAAACATTAATTATGGAAACTAATCTAATTTAGGCTCTAATCTTTGACTGATTTGATTTGCAGGATTCTTGGAGCTATTCTTGGTCGTGGATTGCCAACATTTTACGCATCCGGAAATGTCGTCGAAATACATTGGGACCCCATGTTGGGTTCTTATTGAAGTAATCTTTCATAAGTCGAGTGTGTGCCAATTCATGATCTTGATACACATGTTCTTGATCTTAAGTGATTTTGTTCGATTAATTGAAGCAAATATCATTTTTCGATGTCATTGGCTAACAATTCGAAAAGCTCATCACCTTCCTCAATATCACTGGATGAGGAGATGTTATGAGATGGAGACATGTTTGGAGATGATATAAGTTGAGTGAGAATTATAATTGAATGATAATTTGAATTGGTAGAAAAAACTTTTGAATAAAATGGTGTAGATAAATGAATAATGGTGTAGAAAAATGGAAAGACAAATGTTGCATTTATAATAGTAGAAAATTAATTAAAAAAAAATTAAAAAACAACCGTTGGATCAACGGTTCACTTTGAAAAAAAAAATTAAAAGAGTCGTTGCTATACATACATATATCTATATATTTGAAAAAAAAGAGGAGAAAGTGTCGTTGCATTGGATATATATACATTAAACCCACATTTATTGAAAACCATATACCACCATATGTACTGAAAACCAAAAAAGAATTAAAAAAAAGATGGGGGATAGCAACTGCACATGGGTCCCACAGTCCCACTCGCGCAACTAGAGAGTGTGTCGCATGCGTCTCTATCAGCCCTTAGATCGGAGAGTGAATCTCACCTCCTACCCAATCCCACTCTCAGGGGGACCCACTATTTGAGAGAGCACTTTTGCTATTTCTCTCTCCATTTCTCTCCCCCTACTTCCCCATTCTCTCCTCCACATCAGCATGCTTTTGGGATCTCTCTCAAAACTATCCCCCACTAAAGATGCTCTACTAAGAAAATGATAGCCTGATTCTTGCACTTCCAGGAAATGAGATTATCCCCTAAAAATGCAATAGTCAGTTAAAGAAAATCTAATATCTGAGCAAGATCCCCAATCGGCATCGCAAAAAGCATGCAGATCAAATGTAGCAGACACACTATAGAATAAACCTAGAGATGGGCAGCCTTTCAAGTAACGAAGAGTGCAGCATTACAATGCACTTGTGTGAGACTGTTAAAAAATTAGCTTAATTATTACACAACATAAGCGATGTCCGAGCGAGTGAGGTTGAGATAGAGCAATTTCCCAACAATTCTTTTATATGAATCAACATGATGATATAGATCACCAGCTTGAGTAAGTGTAAGCCCAGAGAGTAGCAACTTTGCAACCAAGTAAGTCAGCTGAGTCAATTAATTCAAGTATATATTTTCTTTGGCATAGAAAAGTCCTAGTGGAAGACCTTGCAATTTCCATACCCAAGAAATAACAAGCTTCACGTAAATATTTAATAGTGAAAGCCTTGTGCAAATGACATTTTACCTGATCTATTTCATCTAAAGAAGGACTGAACAGAAAGATATCATCCACGTAAACTAACAGAGCTACAAAATGAACTCCTGATCATTTGGTAAACATACAATGGTCAGAATCTGACTGTATAAAATCAAGAGAGGGTAACAAATTACAAAATTCCAAATTTCACTCCCGAAATGCCTGCTTCAACCTATATAAGCTCTTGAGCAAATTTGCAGACAGCTTCTGAATGACCTTATTATAGCCCTATGGCAAATTCATGTAGATTTCATCTTTGAGATGACCATACAAAAATGTTTTATTGATATCCACTTGATGTAAAGACTAAGAATATTAAGTAGCAATGGTAAGAAACATCCTCACAGTCACAAGTTTAGCTACTGGAGCAAAAACCTTATTAGTTTCATACGTGACACCAATCATAGAATCTTGGTTTAGATTGATTCAAAGTGTCACTATACTATGGTTATTTTTCAAGAGCTCTACATTGCTCTTGTTATAAGTGATTGATTGTCATTCATCTTTATGGCAATTAATAAATCACTTCAGTATTTAGTTTTTTCAAGTACATTACCACTGTTCTGAACAACGTTCATATCAATGTACATGAACGTGATTTGAACTTCCTGAAGATATCTTAATACCAAGGAGTTTGGATTAAGCTGAGAAGAATACTGTTGTGCATCGCGCCACAATAAAGATTGTTTAACATGTTGAGTATTATCAGCTAGCTTGAGTGATAGCCTGAAGTCAGCCTATGAACATATAAAAGATCCATCTGTGCTACCTGATGTGAAGATTCAAGATCAATAATATACATTGAAAAGTACATAAACGTCTGCAATAAAGAGAAGACTCAAAGATCAACAATGTTCATAGTAACATTCGATACATGAACATTCTTTGTCCAGATTATTCTTTCAAGATCGATGAAACTATTCAAGGTTTACAACTAAAGAGAGATTCAGAAATCTATCTAGAAGCTGCCATATTCAACTGAAGAGATTAAGACTAAAGTCAAAGGAAAATTCCTAAAGATGGAAGGAATCCTAACATGGATCAAACTGGATCTCGATTCCCTACAAGAAAAGTTTCCTTGTTAGTTTCAAAATCAGATTAGGATGTCTGTTCCCCATATTTAGGCTATCATTGTTTTTCTATAAATAGCCTATGATACAGACTTGTTAGGAAAAAAACATATACCGAATATAAGCACTGCACAACAATAGTTTCAAGTGCTCCATCTATTTTGAGCCACTTTGTTACGGGTACGATTTAGACTAGAGATTAGTGTTCTAGTCACCGTGTATTGAAACATACTTGTTCATACACTGTCAAAAGGAATCTCGGAAGAGATTTCATGTGGAAACTAGATAACTAGATATGATAGATATCTAGGTTGTGAGGGGATCTCATGATTCAATTCAGTGAAAGAGGGTGTATGGGTAGAACAGGTTACGAGTGACGGGAGGTCAACGTCATGTAAAATCTTAAGTAAACATATCATTAGAGTAGTGAATTGTTTCCCACGGACTTGACAAGTCCTCCTGATGTAGATCGATTAATCGAATAGAGTTACTAAACCTCTACATGCTTTATTTTCTGCAAAACAACATAACATTCACAATAACGTTCTTGAACTTTATTATGAACATCTCTATAATGTTCAGCAACTTTACAGTGAATGTTGTGCAGACAGATACTTCTCACACGGGTGTGTAATTTCAAACCTCATGGTAATCCACTCCAAACTCTTGATGATCCCTTTGCCACCAAACGAGGCTTAAACCGTTCAACTGAACCATCAACATTTAACTTCTCTTTGTACACCCATTTATAGCCTATGGCTTGCTTGCCAGCAGGTAAATCAACCATCTCCCATGTGTGATTTTCATCCAAGGCTTGCAATTCATTTCCTATAGCAGTGATTCATTCAGCTTTCTTACAAGCTTCCTGGTAGCTGGTAGGCTTTTTAACAGACTGAACATTCAGTAGAAAAGTTGTATAAGTGGGAGTAATGGACTTAGACATAACATAAGGAAAAGTGGATGGGGTAAAGCTCCCATTGATTGTCCCTAATTCATGAGGAATAGAGAAATTGCAAACATAATCATTCAAGTAAGCAGGAGGTTTTGTGCATTTTATACTTCTCCTATTTTCTAGTTGTATATATGATATGGGAAGGCCAGGGATATGCGGTCTTGGTAATTCAAGAGTGCTGGTATATCATATATGATGGGTAGTTGAATTGGTGCTCTCATTTGCTTTATAATTTTGAATCTTGGTTGGGGACTTTTGTCAAACAGTTGGTGGGCGTGAATTTTATGCTTCTATGGTCGAATTTTTGGCTCAAGGTTGCTTTTGTGCATTTATTAAGCATGGAAATGATGTTAGGATGTGATTAGGAGCATTGATTTCGATCTAGAGAAGCTTAGAGCCTCATTTTTTAATTTTGGTGCAAATGTGGTGCAAAGTATGTCTTCTATGTGGTCTTCTTGTGCTTTAATTTGTGATTTGAGTTTTGTGTTGCAAAATTTTAACATGAGCTTGGTTATGGGTGCATTGTAAAGGATGTTGTGGCTTGTTCCTCTTTACTAATTTTCCTTTAGCATTGTTGGAGCAACTCTATGCTTTGTTGAATTTAATTCCAATTTTGAGGGGCTCACTAGGCTTTAATTGATATTTTGTTGGTTTTGTTTGGTTGGTGTGCTATTTAAGCCTTGTGCTAATATGTGAAACACGTAACACTAGCATATTGAGTGTATTTGGTTTTCACTTGCTTCGAAGATGGAGAATTGGTCGCTTGTTATGTTTTTTTATTCCCACACTCACATACCTGGTGTGCAGGTACCTATGGCCGCTAGAAGAAGAGAAGGAAGAGGGGGTCACCAAGGCTATGACACTAATGACCCACAAAATTTTGGGATAGTCTTCATTGATCCTGCCTTTCGAGAGAAATGGGATGTCCTTGTCCAGCTCGATTGTATCCCCTCTCAATACCCAGAAAGTGCTTGTCTGTGGGCTCTTAGACTACATGATGATTTCTGGGCTCTCTGTGAGCGAGAGGGTCTCACTCAGGTCTTCTCTGAGAGGTGGTTGTCCTATAGGAGGATGATGCTGGAATTTCTGAGCTCCGTGAAGATTAAGAAGAATCAAAACCCCTCATCAGTGGTTCGGATTATATTTCAGCTGGACAATCGCCAGTTTTCTCTCACAGACGAGGAGTTGAACGTCATCTATGGCAACTCTGGAGTGGAATATAAGGAGCATGAGGACTATGACCGCATAATTCTGGCGCCAGCTGACTCAAGCCCATGATGAGGAGCCGCCCCACGACTTTGATCCTAAAGTGGATAAGGGTTCATCGATCAGGAACTCTGTTTTCCATTTTGTGCAAAAGGCATTTGCTAATGCCGCCTTTGCTCATTATGATGGAGGGAACATTCAGGCTCATGAGCTATATTTCATGTGGTGCATATTGAGAAGTGAGCCTTTCAATTTAAGGGCCCATATTGCTGAGAATTTATGCCGGACCTCCACGAAACTTAAGGGTATTTTGATGTGTGGAGGCACGATCACTCCATTAGCCAACTACTAGAGAGTTTATTACACTGACTAGGAGGAGCTGCAGGGCAATTCTATGCTAAATTTCGAAGTTCTGATGAACATAGACTTCATCAAGGTAGATCGAGCCCAGCGATGTTACTTTACCCAGAAACTGTGAGGTCACTTTCTACTGTCGAACCGCATTCTCAGCCATGTGTCTGGCTGGTACGACCGCCAGAACTAATGAATGATCACTCCAGTCTATATGTGGGTCATTGCTGACTACCCGTTGGCCCGACCTTTCACTACATGAGTGGGCTATTTGCTTGAGAAAGAGGTGACAGAGAAGCAGCAGCAGGATGAAGAAGGTAGCACGCCTGGAGCCAACTCTAGTGCTCCCACGATTGAGACCCAGCCCAACAGTTCACAGTCTAGGAGACGCAGACGATGCTATTTGAGTTCTGAGAACATGATGGAGGCTTTGAAGGGCTGAGTAGCCTCCATTGAGATTGATGTGCATGAGATGAGAGACAACGTGAACTCCATCAACACAAATATTGCTACTATGATGTAGATGATGCAGCAGTGGGGCCTTCAGTTTCCTCAGCGGCTCAGCCTCTGTCTCAGTGAGTTCATTCTTCAGAATACTCCACTTTTTTTCCCTCCAAACTTATTCTCCTGGTCTGTGAATAAGTTTTGGGAGGGGGTTGGTGTGGTGGTATCCTGAATCTATCTATTTTATTTATTTTGCTTAGGTTGTTTTTTTAGGAGTAGCTTGATGTTGCTTTTGTTTATCTCTGGATTTCTCTGACTATTTGAAAATGGTTTGTACAGAGATATTAAAGAACACTTATGTAATGTGAAAGTATGAAGTTATGGAAACTCGAATAGTTGATGATGAGATTGTGTTTATTTGAAAAGTTACTAATTGAGTATGTTATGATGGATTGCTTTATGTTGTGATAGATTTTTAGAATTTATGCCTTTGGAATGTGATTGAGCATGAGAGATTTTGAGCCCAAGACTTGTAGTCTTGTTTATTTCTGATGTGATTATCAATCTTATGTGTGATCTCTAGAACTTGCCTTCATATCTCTCTCGAGACTATATGTTGTGTGCTGATAATTTGAAAATGATTTAAGGCCATTCTTGTTAGCCAATTTTATCCATACACTGGTCCTGATAAATTGATTATCCTTAGTCAGCTATGTTGAGCCTTAAAGCATATTTCTTCAAAGCACCTTTTCATTGAAAATATGTGGAGAAAAGATAGTTAAAAAATTGTGGAGTGATGGGTAGTTGGGGTTGATTTTGATGTTCTCTTGCTCGAAAAATTGATATGAATTTCGATGCTCACCCGAATCACTTCAAAGAAGTGAAGAAGAAAAAAATTAGTTAAGTGAACATGGAAATTGAAGAAAAAATATACCAATGGAATTAAATGAGACTCGAAGAGTCTGATGGGGCTAAAAATTAATTGAACATGATAGAAAGGTGAAAATGTTGGAAGAGGATTCAAAAGGATCCTACTGTGGAGTTGTATTTATTTGAAAGGTGTCAGAGTCATTTAACTTAGTCACTTAGCCAAAATTTCCCCACTTTAGCTGAAGCCTACCTTACAACCAATGAAAAAATCATTTTTGATTCTTACTTTGAAGTATACATTTTTGTAGTGGAGAGATGAGACCGATTGCAAGCCTATGGCAGATTATATACATTGAATTGATTTTGAATGTAAACACGTCCTTTAAAACATTTGAGTATTGAGAGAAAAATACACACCTTGAGAGGTTCACTATTTTAAAGGCATGATTTCTTTAAGTTTGTCGTTGTGCATTGTGGTTCGGATTTACATACTTGATTGGGTAAAAATTCAATTTATTCTCTGAAGCATTGCACGTTTGACCATCCATACTTCAGTTCTTTTATGTTTATCCGCTAGTTCGAGGACGAACATGTCTTTAAGTTTGGGGAAGTTGATAAACTAGGTTTTTGCACCTATCTATAGTCTGCTTTGGAATGGTTTTGATTATCTATTATGTGCTTTAATCCATGTTTTGCTCGGATTTCACTTGTTTGGTCCAGATGGATTTTTGGTGTGATTCTATAGGAATTTGGACTAAAAATCATTAGAGTTGATGAAATCCAGCTCCAAGACTTGATGGTTCGAGTGGAGGCTCAATCGGGATGACAAAATACCGGAAACACGCACATCGGGAGTGCAGTGAGTGAGCACAGACTGCGCTTGGCATTGAACGGCCCGTGCTAACATCACAAATCGAGGCAGTCTATTGCAGAAGGACTGCACGGTCCATGCTATTTTGACTGCACAGTCCGTGCTAATTTTCGGTCTTTTCCGCGGATTTTTTTTTGCCCTGTTCATTTCCATATCGGGCTTGGACCATCCCCTGACTATTTAAGAGTTTCTCTTGCATGAAAACTTAACAACTTTTACCCTATAGAGAGAGCAGAGAACACAGTGGAGAAGACTAAGTTTTTTTACGCTTTATTCGATTAGAACTACTATGTTGACTATTTGTTTGTATTTATTTTCTCTGAATTTTGAATACGATATGGGTAGCTAAATTTTGAGAGATTCTAAGGTTGTTGAATGTTGATGGATTTTATGATTTGAAGTAATTTATTGTTCTATTATAGTTCTTGTTTATGCATCCTTGATTTATGTTGTCATGTGTGATTGAATTGATCAGCATTCGTACTTGTGTAGTTAATTTGTTATTCACTCGAAAGAGATTAATAGATTAACGGATTATGATTGCATATCACGAGTCTGCTAGATCGAGAGATTGGTAGGTGTCGTGAGGAGAATAAATCTGAGGTGCTAATTGGAGTTATATAATTATTTATTGTATTGAATTATATTATTAAAAGTATATAGTTTTTACTATTTTTGTACTATTTTAAACTAATATATGTGAACTTAATTAATGTATAGTTGTATGTTTTAAATTATAATAATTTGTTGTGTTGAATTAAATTATTAATAGTATATGGTGTTTACAATTTTTGCACTATTCTAAACCAAAATATGTCAATTGAATTAATGATTACATATTTTAAATTATATTTATTTTATTTTATTAAATTAAAATGTTAATAGTATATGGTTTTTATATAAAATGTTCTATTAATGAATTTTTTAGTAAAAATTTAAAAAGCGAAACAAATTTAGTTCCCGCCCAGAACGGGCGACGGAATTCTAGAAAATTCCGTCACCAATTTTCAGAATTTTTTTTAAATAATTTTAACGGGTGATGGAATGGTTCGTCGCCAATTCCGTCGCTCGGTCTGTTAATAATCGGGCACCGGACCCTTTCTTCCCCAATTTTCCAACCCAATCCTTAATTCACCCTCCTCCGTCACCACCGTTGTCGCCCCCGTCGTGAGACGCCGATCGCCGCAACCCCCGCCATAAGTCCCCCTTTCTCTCTCTAAGAAAACCTGTCTGCCTGTCTCTATCGCCTGCACGCCGGTAAATCCCCTCCCCCGCCACCATCTTTTTTTTTTGTTTTTTAATTTAATAGTTGTTGTTAACTATTTTGAAATGAAATTAATCAGTGTATTTCTGTGGATTAGATCTTCTCTTTTAAATTTGTTTCATAATGTATACTTCTTCACATATTAAAGATAGTATATTTAATCGTATTAGAAAAGTAAAATCACATAAAAATTCTAATTAATATACCCTGATTTGTTCATTGAAAAGAGAATGATTATTAATTTGAATGAATATTAGATAAGGGTATATTAAGAAAATGAAAATTTTAATATGTATCTAATAAGAAAAGTGAGTTATAATTTGGAAATGGACAAAAAATTGAATAAAAGACTAAATTGAAATGATGGTTAGAATAATTCAAATGAAGATGAAATATAATTCTATGTTCAAAAACCGTGTTGCGTCTGTGTTCCCTTACTAAATTATGTAACAACTAAATAGTGATTTGAATGGTGTATCTTCCATATTGATTAGTAGACTACAAAATAATTTTGTACTAATTTGGAATGGGAGGGAATGTTATCGAAACGTATTACACTTCTGGAATTCGTTACAACTGAAGTACAAGAGAAACAGAAGGAGTAGAAGAGTGGAAAGATTACAATAAACTGAAATGAAACAATGTAAATAAACTGGAACCCGGATGCAGATTCTGGCAAGCTGAGTCGAGGGGACCTCTCTCCGCAAGACAAAATACATCTCGGCTAGTGCTCACGATTTGGCGAATTGTCTCTCAAAGATGAAACGGCTTACGTCCTTCTGGAAGTAGCACCACAAGTCCGGCAAGACTCCAGCGAACTAGACAACGTCGAGAACTAGGAAGCTAAGACTCGAAGGGAACTTGTATGCAGCAATATGTTTGTAGCTTGTGCAGAATGTAGCAATTTGGACCATGCATGGATGTCCTATTTATAGGCACATCTCCACTGCAGGGGACAACTTGTGTTTGAGGGCATTCAAACCAGGTGTTGTAACCCCCAAGAGTTATAGCTCCGCAATTTAGCCCTCCAGGAGTTACCTTCTGCAGATCTCAACAGGTGTCCCATCTCGGCTCGGATCCCAACACGTGTCCAAGGCAGCTGTAGACTTTAACTCACGACAGGAGTTACTTTCAGTTACATTCTAGTCCACTAACTCCACCAGCTCCATGTGGGAGTTACACAATTGAAGCCACTTAACTCAGCTAGGAGTTACACACTTCAATGCTGGACATGCATCACTAAGTGCACCCACGACCCAGCGATCCAGACAGCCGATCCGTCGACCTGCTCCACGAACCGACCATTTCTGCACAATTAACCCGCCGATCCGCTCCATGATCTGATCATTTTTGTACCGTAAAACTGGTACGGCTAAGCCCTGGAAGCCCATGTATGCCCTAAGTCCAATTGCTAAGATCCAAGTCTGAGGATGAGGATAAGGATGAGGACGAGATGAGACGAGACGAGACAAGCCGAGCACGAGCAGGGCCGGGCCGGGCACGGGTTCAGGCACGGGCGAGCGCGCGCGTGTGGGCTCATGGCCCACATCCTTATACACTTAATTATTACACTTAAGTGTTAAAACACTTAAATACACCTCTTAACTAAGTTAAGAATTCAATGTGGGATTATTAAATATGCTTTAAGCACATTTACCCATACACCATAAATGCCCAATCGTGTGACCAACTTCAACAACTTATTTTTCACTCACCAAAAATTGGATTTGAGCAAATAAAAATACTACGATTATCTACTAACATCATAGAACAATCGTACGGTCGAAATTAAATACCCTGATCACCAAAAATCAGATAAAATGAGTCAAAACTCAATTAAATAAATCCAAGTTTCCAACAATCTCCCACATGAGTAGAAATAGTGCATGCATGTATGCAGACAAGCAGCCCGGTTCTCTAGAAACACAACTGCAACAGGATAGGTAGCTTGTGATTTTGAACCTTCCATATTTCAACACTATCGAGTATACCGGCTGTTTAGTGGACATGATGCCTTGAACTATATATCCTTAGTGTATACCGAGACAATAGTATTGAAAACAGCCATGTCTCAAACATTATCTGTTCTCACATTTATGTCTGTTTCAGGCCATGGACAACCTCTTTGAATTCATAAGTATCTCTTAGAAGTGGCTCCCACTTCTTACTTATATATGTGATCTCCTCTTTCCGAGTATCCTGCCATATTCAACCTCATTAGGTTTAGGAATCATTAAAAGTCCTTGGACTTATCCTCACCACACTGACAGGTGAAAACTTGGTTTGCTTACAGGGAACAGTTAACTACAACTTCCCAAGTGCTATCAAACCGAACGTTTATAGCTTAGTTTTCCCATTGAACCAAGTTCTTGGGATCTCCAGTCATCATGGTTGGGCTACCACTACAAGCATTCTTAGATTGTGGATTTTAACCCCATTTCCTCTAGCAACTTAGCCATTTGATCTCAATGTAACCCTTTAGTTAGCGGATCCACTAGATTGTCTACTAACTTCACATAGTCAACTGAGACAACCCCACTTGAGATCATATGCCTCACGGTATTATGTCTCCAATGTATGTGTCAACTTACCATTGTACATAGCATTATGTGCCCTCCCGATAGCCGCTTGACTATCACAGTGAATCATCACTGATGACACCGATTTTTTCCAGCATGGAATATCCTCTAGAAAATTGTGAAGCCATTCCGCTTCTTCAATAGCTTTATCCAAAGTAATAAACTCAGATTCCATGGTAGAACGGGCTATATATTGTGTCCGAATTTGACTCCACACGCGAGACTACTTTGATCCGGACTCCCGCACTAGGACGGGGTCAATTGTAGGGTGGTGAGCTAACTCGGGTCGTGTCTCTCGAGGAAAGCTTCATGTGGGCGATTATCTTTCTATGCCATAATTGTTGTCAATCACAATAAAATGAAATACATCCTAAACATTCTAAACAAATGGAAGGAAAGTTATACTAATTTACCTAATTAAAGCAAGTAAAATTAACTAATTGCACCACCAAACAAAAAGATAGAGGA
Organism: Perilla frutescens; assembly: GCA_026008535.1. NCBI lineage: Eukaryota > Viridiplantae > Streptophyta > Magnoliopsida > Lamiales > Lamiaceae > Perilla > Perilla frutescens. Next base: position 62,912,031 of record BRKX01000003.1, on the reverse strand, counting down.
TAGAATTATGAGAAGAGCATTAGGGTGTGATTCTCTCAATGGCTTATCTCTATGCTTAGTTCAAGTTGGTAATGCTAATCTCACACATACAATAGACCTTCTTAATCGGTTTAACTTCAATTACTGTCACCGTCTATCCATTAAACCTATTTTAGCTATATCATACAAGTGAGATTAACATATTAGGCTTAGGAACCCCATCCACCTAACGTCGAAGGAACCAATTTCGGGATTTAGAATCACAATCAAGACTCCTCTAAATCCTAACAATGCTCAAGTAGTGATCAAGTACTCTCACATGAAAAGGCACGATTCCAACAACAACAACCAACAAGAATAAGCATAGATCAAAACCCCATTGATTATCCATCCCCTAATGTAGAAATTCACCCAACACCATGCTCAAAACAACATAAACATCATAAAAGTCATTTATTCGACAACCAAAAGATAAAATCCATACAACTTATACAATATTGTTTGTTGTCTCGAGAGTCTTGGGACAAATCCCCACAAATGGGCTAAAGATAAAAGGAAAGGAAATACCAAATCGGAGCTCCTTGTCCGAGCTTAGCTTCCGCGGATGGCTCAAAGTCGGATCCCTCTTCTCGGGCCGTCATCAAAGCGGAGTCCCCCCACCAAGCTTAGCTTCCGCGGATGGCTTGATATCAGGCTCCTCTTCTCGGGCCTTCCTCCTTGAGCTCTAGCCCTCTTACCTCTTCTCTTCCTCCTTTTTCCTTCTTTGGATCGGTGGTGGTGGTGGTGAAGAAAAGTGATGGAAGAAGTGGTGAAGATGGAGAGAAGGAAAAAATGAAGTGAGAGAGAGATGGGTGAATGTGGTGTGTTGGAGAAGCCTCCCCCTTTTATAATTGGGGAGAAGTCCCCTTATTTGAAGAGAGTGAGAGAGAGAATCGAGAGTGGGTGAGATGGGAGGTGGTAGTCAAAAAGGTGTGGTGGTCAGGAAAAGATCGGACAAAATCTGCGTGAAAAACTGGGCTGGAACGCACCCCGCGCGCCCGCGGGGCTCGGAGGCCGCATGCCCACTGGAGTCCGCGCGCTCGCGGGGTCTCTTGGCCGAGAGGGGAGTCGCGCAGTCGCGTGTCCCGGGCGGTCGCGCACCCTGACAAATCTGTCTTCGGCAGCTTCCACGGTTTTGGCTCGTTCTCCCTCATTTCTTGGCCGATTGACCCGATTCAACTTGCGACGCGCTCCTTATTCGATTCTCTATCTTTCCATTATCTTGAATCCCTCAAATTTTGCAGTTATTTATCCTCCATTTTCTCAAGATATTATGCAAATCTACACGACTCACCAAAAGAGCAAAAGTGAAGGAAATAACATAAAAATCACACAAAAACAAAGGAGAAATACCTACTAAAGATACAAAATGCCTATGATAAAATAGGACAAATATACACTAAACAACTCCCCTACACTTAACTCTTTGCTTGTCCTCAAGCAAACAAAATCATTCAAGATATGAAGCAAGAAGGAATTGTCCCCAAGAAGATCATACACACTAGGAGCATTCCACCTTATTTCAAACTAGAAAGCTTATCATCGAAGAGAATGACATATTTATAAAACAAGGCATGTGGCTCCTCCAATGAGAATAAGAAGGCAAGATGTTCTCAAGGCAAAATGCGACAATTATTCAATAGAACATTCTTCTCACTAACTCCCCCACACTTTATTCAAAAATAACCTGGGAATGAACCCAAAGGATATAATTCGTTAGGTGAAATCATCGGGGTGAACCGAGCTTCCTAACGTGGTTTCCCATACTAATGATGGATAGATTCAACGGAACGACACACATGATAGGAGTAGAATCCAAGATGCAATCCCGTTTATTACAACAATTAAACAAGAGGATATGGATCAAAATTCACAAAGTGTTGTCCTTGGGGATAAAAATCCCCAGTGTCCTTGTGTGGTTCCCCATGCTCATAGTCAATTTAGTCGACTAGAGGAGCAGAAATCCTAAATATCCTCACTTATTTCAACATACATTCATTTTATTCATTTTTTTTTATTTTTTATTTTTATAAAATACATGATAGGAAGTTAGAGGAGAGAATGCTTTTTTTTTTCAAGCATAATTGACACATTTAGCAAGAGAATGAATAAAGACTTCAAATTCTTAGAGGACGAGACTCCACAACATAAATCATGTAAATATAATCATTGTCAAGACAACTCACATTCTAAAATGAAATAATGGGAATGATTTCATGCAAAATGAACATCTTAGCAATAATCCCTTGAAGATTCATATTTCAAATAATCAAGTTTGACAATTAGACAAGACAAATCATGCTAAGTGCGGGTTCCAACAATAAAACATAATTAAAGCAAAACAAAAACGACACATAACAGATTTAAAATATATTTTTTTTAAATTCAACAAAAAAAAATCAAAGATATAATCATAAAGACATAAAAACATTCAACAAAAAAAAAATCAAAGATATAATCATAAAGAAATAAAAACACAAGTTCACCCCCCACACTTAAATCATGGATTGTACTCAATGCAAGAAATAAAGGGGAGAGAAAACATTACATAATGTAGAAGACCGGCAACAGGCGCAGGTTCCTACAAAACAACACGAACAACAACCGACGAACAAGGAAGATAATACAAAAATTGGAAAATAATAAATAAAACAACTTCACTACTCTTGGTGGCTGAAAATGTGGTGGAGGTGGCCGCGGAACTTGTGAGGAGTAGGGTTGAACTGGACCTTTTATTTGTGGGGCTGAGGGTGCGCGCTCGTGGAGGCTCCGCACTCGCGGAGAGCTACACTTAGTCATTTTGTATCAGTTTCCTTCCCAGTAGCACGCTCTCACCTCTTTGTCCCTGCAAGATAACAACAAAAATAAAAACTTAAACACACAAAAGGGTAAAAATTAAACTAAACATGAAAGTAATAAAATCATGGGTTGCCTCCCATGCAACGCTCATTTTAATGTCCCAAGCTGGACAAAGCCTTAGTAGATTATCATAGAAAATTATTGAGCATGATCGGCTCGAAGCCGTGCTCCCATGGTTGGCCTTGATTTCAAGCTTCGTTACTCTAGAAGTAAGCTTCACTCGAACTTTCCTCTTCCTAGTTGGGCACTCCTCTTCTCCTTGGTCTGTGAATGTTTTTGAACACAGGGCTAGCTTCCTGTTTAGACATCTTTGACCTTGCATACACAGACTTACAAGAAAAGGATCACACACAACTGGAGATGAAGAGTTGAAGGCTTAAAGAAAAACAAAAGAAAATAAACATCAAGAACAAAATAACAACGAGACAACACAAAACACACAAAAACACAAATACTTCAAATAGAATAAAACAACACAATAGCACAAACACTAAACAAACACAAAAGCACAAATACGAAAAGAAACACAAAAACAATTATAACACAAAAAGATAATTCACCTAAAGCTTTTCCCCGCAACGGCGCCAAAATTGTTGTGTCCGAATTTGACTCCAAACGCGAGACTACTTTGATCCGGACTCCCGCAATAGGACGGGGTCAATTGTAGGACGGTGAGCTAACTCGGGTCGTGTCTCTCGAGGAAAGCTTCATGTGGGCGATTATCTTTCTATGCCATAATTGTTGTCAATCACAATAAAATGAAATACATCCTAAACATTCTAAACAAAGGGAAGGAAAGTTATACTAATTTACCTAATTAAAGCAAGTAAAATTAACTAATTGCACCACCAAACACAAAGATAGAGGATAGAATTATGAGAAGAGCATTAGGGTGTGATTCTCTCAATGGCTTATCTCTATGCTTAGTTCAAGTTGGTAATGCTAATCTCACACATACAATAGACCTTCTTAATCGGTTTAACTTCAATTACTGTCACCGTCTATCCATTAAATCTCTTTTAGCTATATCATACAAGTGAGATTAACATATTAGGCTTAGGAACCCCATCCACCTAACGTCGAAGGAACCAATTTTAGGATTTAGAATCACAATCAAGACTCTTTTAAATCCTAAAAATGCTCAAGTAGTGATCAAGTACTCTCACATGAAAAGGCACGATTCCAACAACAACAACCAACAAGAATGAGCATAGATCAAAACCACATCGATTATCCATCCCCTAATGTAGAAATTCGCCCAACACCATGCTCAAAACAACATAAACATCATAAAAGTCATTTATTCAACAGCCAAAAGATAAAATCCATACAACTTATACAATATTGTTTGTTGTCTCGAGAGTTTTGGGACAAATCCCCACAAATGGGCTAAAGATAAAAGGAAAGGAAATACCAAATCGGAGCTCCTTGTCCGAGCTTAGCTTCCGCGGATGGCTCGAAGTCGGATCCCTCTTCTCGGGCAATCATCAAAGCGAAGTCCCTCCACCAAGCTTAGCTTCCGCGGATGGCTTGATATCGAGCTCCTCTTCTCGGGCCTTCCTCCTTGAGCTCTAGCCCTCTTGCCTCTTCTCCTCCTCCTTTCTCCCTCTTTGGATCGGTGGTGGTGGTGGTGAAGAAAAGTGATGGAAGAAGTGGTGAAGATGGAGAGAAGGAAAAAATGAAGTGAGAGAGAGATGGGTGAATGTGGTGTGTTGGAGAAGCCTCCCCCTTTTATAATTGGGGAGAAGTACCCTTATTTGAAGAGAGAGAGAGAGAGAGAGAGAGAGAGAATCGAGAGTGGGTGAGATGGGAGGTGGTAGTAAAAAAGGTGTAGTGGTTAGGAAAAGATCGGACAAAATCTGCGTGAAAAATTGGGCTGGACCCCGCGCCCGCAGGGCTTAGAGGCCGCGCGCCCGCTGGAGTCTGCGCGCTCATATGGTCTCTTTACCAAGAGGGGAGTCGCGCGGTCGCGCACCCTGAAAAATCTGTCTTCGGCAGCTTCCACAGTTTTGGCTCGTTCTCCCTCATTTCTTGGCCGATTGACCCGATTCAACTTGCGACGCGCTCCTTATTTGATTCTCTATCTCTCCATTGTCTTGAATCCCTCAAATTTTTCAGTCATTTATCCTCCATTTTCTCAAGATATTATGCAAATTTACACGACTCACCAAAAGAGCAAATGTGAAGGAAATAACATAAAAATCACACAAAAATAAAGGAGAAATACCTACTAAAGATACAAAATACCTATGATAAAATAGGACAAATATACACTAAACACTATACAAGTTTGTTTCATGGATTTCCATGACACTGCTCCACCACCAATAGTGAAAACAAATCTACTAGTCGAGAATGAGTCTTTTGTGTCTGATATCCAATTCGCATCATTGTACGCTTCAAGTACAGGAGGAAACCTTGTATAATGCAGCCCGAAGTTCAAAGTATACTTCAAGTATCTTAGAACTCGTACTAGAGCTGTCTAATGCTCTTTGCTTGGATTGCTCGTGTACCGACTCAACTTATTCACAAAACATGTAAGATCGGGTCTAGTGCAGTTAGTGATGTATATCAAACTCCCAATGACCCTTGCATACTCTTTTTGAGCTACCGGTTCTCCCTGATTTTTACTCAAGTGCACATTAAGTTCCAATGGGGTCTTAGCCGGTGGACTATCAAAAGCGGTGAATTTCTTAAGCACTTTCTCAATGTAATGAGATTGTGTTAAGACAATTCCACCACTTGTCTGAACTATCTTAATTCCTAGAATCACATCAGCTAAGCCCATATATTTCATGTCAAAATTTCATTTCAACATTTGTTTCGTTTCAACAATCACTTGGTGGCTACTGCCCATGATTAACATGTCGTCTACATAAAGACAGACTATGACATAGCCATTAGAAATGCTCTTTATATACACACATTTATCACACTCATTAATTTTGAAACCATTTGATAACATCATGTTACCAAACTTCAGGTGCTACTGAATATGTGCTTGTTTAAGACCATACAACGACCTAACAAGTTTACACACCTTTCGTTCTTGCCCTGGTGCAACAAACCCTTCAGGTTGTTCTATGTATATCTCATCTTCCAGCTTACCATTCAGAAACACGGTCTTTACATCCATCAGAAACACGGTCTTTACATCCATCTTCCAGCTTACCATTCAGATTGCACCCGAATAGATGTAATCCTTGTTACTGGTGAGTAGGTATCGAAGAAATCATACCCTTTTTTTTGTCTAAAGCATTTGGCAACCAAACGAGCTTTATACTTATCAACAGAACCATCTGCCTTACACTTTCATTTTAGGATTCACTTGCATCTTAACGGCTTACACCCACTTAGGAGATCTATCAACTCCCAAGTGTGATTTTGTATGATGGAATCAATTTCACTGCTGATAGCCTCTTTTCAGAACGCAGCATCCGGACTAGATAGAGCTTCTTTTAACGACTTTGGCTCATTATCTAGCATATAGGTGATGAAATCTGGACCAAAAGTATTTGTCGTCCTAGCTCGCTTACTACGTCTCGGTTTTTCATTCACATGATCAGAACTAGTAACAACTTCAGAAGTTCGTTTCTCAGAACTACCTTCTACCCTATCCTTATCTTTATAAAGATAGACATTCTCGAAGAATATAGCATTCCTCAACTCCATCATCGTTCCTTCAGTTAACTCGGGAATCTCTGATTTATGAATAAGAAAATGATATATGCTACTGTTAAGTGCATACCTAACAAAGATACAATCAACTATTTTAGGGCCAATTCTAACTTGTTTAGGAAGTGGCACTTCAACTTTAGCTAAACACCCCCACACTTTGAGGTATTTATAAGACGACATGCGTCATTTCCACAACTCGTAAGGCGTTACATCCTTACCCTTAAGTGGAATCTTGTTCAGGATATAGTTAGATGTCAACACAGCTTCCCCCCACAATTTCTGTGGTAATCTCGAACTTATCAACAAAGCATTCATCATCTCTTTAAGAGTTCAGTTTTTGCGTTCAGCAACACCATTAGACTGTGGTGAATAGGGAGTCGTAGTTTGATGAATTATACCCATCTCTGGGCAAAACTCTTCAAATGGGGCAACATATTCTCCACCTCTATCAGTTCGAATTGCTTTAATTCGACCGCTTAGTTGATTTTCGACTTCATTTTTGAAGTTCTAAAAAACTTCAATTGCCTCATCTTTACTTCTTAAAAGATAAAGATAACAGTATTTTGTGCAATCGTCAATAAAAGTAATAAAATACTTTTCACCGCCTCTAGTTTGCACAAACTTTAAGTCACATACGTCTATGTGAATTAGATCTAGAGATTTATTGCTCTGTTCAACTGAATGAAATGGGCCTCGACACAAACTTCACATTTATTTTGTGTGTTGAATTGGTTCACTTTTAGCAAATATAAATTTACTAAACATTTTATAGCATTTAGATTAACATATCCTAATCTACAATGCCACAAATCAGAGTACTCAACAAGCAAGTAAGCAGAAAAACCAATTTTATTAGCACTTTCTTTAGCAACACGACGCATAGCCATTACAAGCATTTTGAAGAGCCCATTAGCAAGATAGCCCTGACCAAGGAACCTTCAATACTTGATTAAAATAAACTTTTCAGACTCAAACACTAGTCTAAAACCATGATTGACTAACAGTGAACCCGAAACCAGATTCTTGCGGATGTTCGGAACATGCAACACATCATTCGAAGTTAGCTCTTGGCCTGAAGTCAGCTTCAAAACCACATTACCCACACCAGCCACTTCAGACGAGGCTTGGTTCCCCATGTGCAACTTTCTACCTTCAACAGCTTTGTAGGTAGTAAACGAGCCCTTGTCGGAGCAAATATGACAAGTAGTCCCGGTGTCGATAAACCACTCCCTCAGGTTGTCCCATGGTTGGCTTCAAACACAACGGCCTTGACGAGCCTTGTCTTTGCCTTTGTTGTTGTGTTCCGCCAAGTGAGCACCATAATTGGTACGCTTCTTCTTTGGAGCTGTGCAATGTTTGGACATGTGCCCTGGCTTGTCACAATTGAAGCAGTTGCCGTTGAACTTTTTCATTGGCTTCTTCCCTTTGTCAACTTGACCCGAGCGCTTCTTTTTGTTGCTATTTGATGGTCCACCATGTTCCATCAAATTAGCCTTGGCCTCGATCGGGACTCTTGGTCTCAGATCCATCTTTCGGTTATCGGCTTCAATTCGAAGCTTAACCACAAGGTCTTCAAGAGTCATTTCCTTTTGCTTGTGCTTGAGATAGCTCTTGAAGTCCTTCTAACACGGTGGCAACTTCTCAATCACTGCGGCAACAATGAAAGAGTCAGGAAGGACCATCCCTTCAGCATGAACGTCGTGCACAATGAACTGAAGCTCTTGCACTTGATCCATCACTAACCGGGTGTCCACCATTTTGTAATCGAGGAACTTTGCCACTACGAACTTCTTAGTTCCGGCATCCTCAGTTTTGTACTTCTTTTCTAGAGCTTCCCACAGTTCCTTAGCACTAGTTACATTTCCATATACAGAACATAAACTATCTATTAAGCCATTCAATATATAATTTTTACATAGAAAGTCTCCATTGATCATAAGCAGTCCGCTTGTTGATGTCCGACTTATTTTTCTCGATCACCGGAGTATCTTCTTTGATGTAGCCAGCAACTCCCAATGTGGTTAGGTAGAAGAGCATCTTCTGTTGCCACCTCTTGAAATCCAATCTGGAGAACTTCTCCGACTTCTCAGCTTGGCCATGGGGAATGGTTCTTACAGCAATGGTAGCGGATGATGAAGCCATTCTAGCAAAGGTGATTGTTTCTTTAGTTAATATTTTATCTTACGATTGTTATCGAAACGTGTTACACTTATGGAATTCGTTACAACTGAAGTACAAGAGAAACAGAAAGAGTAGAAGAGTGGAAGGATTACAATAAACTGAAATGAAACAATGTAAATAAACTGGAACCTGAATGCAGATTCCGACAAGTCAAGTCGAGGGGACCTCTCTTTGCAAGACAAAATATGCCCCAGCTAGTGCTCACGGTCTGGCGAATTGTCTCTCAAAGATGAAACGGCTTTCGTCATTTCGGCAGTAGCACCATAAGTCCGACAAGGCTTCGGCGAACTAGACAACATCGAGAACTAGGAAGCTTAGACTCGAAGGGAACTTGTATGCAACAATATGTTTATAGCTTGTGCAGAATGTAGCAATTTGGACCATGCAGGGATGTCCTATTTATAGGCACATCTCCACTGCAGGGGACAGCTTGTGTTTGAGGGCATTCAAACCAGGTGTTGTAACCTCCAGGAGTTACAACTCTGCAATTAAGACTTCCAAGAGTGACCTTCTGCAGATCCCGACAGGTGTCCCATGTTGGCTCCAGGAATTATGGGCACGGGCTCGGGCTCTGGCATAAGCATGGACAGACGCGCACATGTGTGCGCGTGTGGGCTCATGACCCACATCCTTGTGCACTTAATTATTACACTTAAGTGTTAAAAAACTTAAATACACCTCTTAACTAAGTTAAGAATTCAATGTGGGATTACTAAATATGCTTTAAGCACATTTATCCATATACCATGAATGCCCAATCGTGTGACCAACTTCAACCACTTATTTCTCACTCACTGAAAATCGAATTTGAGCAAATAAAAATACTACGATTATCTACTAACATCAGTATTTAATTTCTCCAAAATTAAAAAACCCGATCATCAAAAATCGGATAAAATGAGTCAAAACTCAATTAAATAAATCTAATTTTCCAACAAGAGAAGTCACCATTGATGTACCAAGAAAATGAAGAAGTGATTTTAAAATGAAATCAAATTGAATGTTAAAAAAATACATAAAAGTGCATTTTATCTTTAAAAAAAGGATAAAAAGTGATTCAATAATTTATATAGTGTGTCCCTAATTAGATTTTTTATTTTATTTAGTATGTCAATCTTGTTAGTTTAATTATTTACTAGTATATCTCCCGTACGATGTACGAAAATCTGACTACACATTCTAAATTTAAAGTTTGATTATAATTGAAATGTTGGTTGCAATAGTATTAGTATATAATGAGAAATAATTATAACTTTATCAAATGGTAGTTCACGAATATAAAATTATATTTGTGATTTTTTTGTTTAGAATATTTTTTATGTTTTTAAATTGGGCCAATTAGAGATTTATATACACATATTGTGTATGAACACATAACACATAGTAATGTTATTTTTCGATAGACAAAATTAAATAGTTTCTTTGGTTGTTGAATGGTTATTAGTTGTTATTAAATAGAAAATCTAAAAAAAATTAAAGATGTTGAATGATTATTAGTTTTTATCTATTCATGTTTTAATTAATTTGATGATATTTTTCATTTAAAAAAATCTAAAATGTTAAAAATATGAACGTTTATACAATAATTAGAGAGTATTAGAATTAAAAAAAATTAAGTATTTTCTATGGGCATATTTTGTTATATTTTGTACATATTGTATATTTAGAAAATCTAAAAAATTAAAGAAGTAAATGGTTGTTAATTGCTATCTATGCATGTTTAGATGATATTTTTTTATTTAAAAAAATATAAAAATTTAAAAATATGAATGTTTACACCATAGGTAGTAGTAGAATTAAGAAAAATATATAAATATTTTCCATGAGAATTATTAAATTTTAATGATATTTTTATTTAGAAAATTTAAAATAATTAAAGATTTTAATGGTTGTTAATTGTTATTTATAAATATTTTGGTGATAGTTTTTTATTTAAAAAATAAATAAAAAGAAGTTAAAATTTTAAGTACGAATCTGGAAGAGGATTCGAACCCAAACACGAGCGAATGCAACAGCTCCTGTTAACCAATTGAGCTAGAAGGCTTAGTTCATTAAAACTTCGGAAAACAATTTTATTTTAATAATATTTTGACCGGTTTATTTTTATGACAATTTTACCCCTGTAATTTTGCTTTAATATATGTATAGATATTAATTAAGCATGTGGCTGCCATTATTTATGTTTTTTTAGTTAATTAAAGTATGTTAGTTGAATTTATTAAAGCATGTTAGTTAAATGGGACGAGGGTCCCTGAACCCCTCTATATTAATTGTACGTAGTTAAATGGAACGAGGTACCCTGGACCCCTCTATATTAATTGTACGTAGTTAGATTGGGAAGAGGGCCTCTGGATCCCTCTGGTGTTTGCTAGTTAATGAACCTAGTTATGTTACGTCGATAACTTGGTCAAAAAATAGGTTTTACGTCGTTATGTTGTCGAATTTTTTCCTTAATTAATTTTATAATTTAGGCAAGTATGAATCGAGTTCCTAGTCGAGATTGGAAGTATCAACGGAGTCACGAGCAAATAAGATCGAAACTTTTATTGCGTTTGTCACTAGCCATCCAGTGTTTTTAGATGGAGAAAAAAATGAAGTGTCCATGTGCAAAGTGTAAAAATAGGCCTTATAGAAATCCATTTGAGGTTCGAATAGTTTTAATTATATTTGATGTCCAAAATAATTAATTGTGTTAGTATTGAAGAATTGATCGTTTTGAATATGTCTTTATGAATTTGTCATTTGAATTTTATGTTTTGTTATTGATCATGTGTGTGTCTATATATATATATATATGAGTTATTCTTGTCAGATGACTAGAGATGGTGGATCTCACAGGGGTAGGTCCCGAGCGATGTCATCCATGGCATCTACTAGTGGTACCGTTGATGATATCGTCAGTCATGATGGGACCGATGCTACAAGAGAGGAGTCCTGTACAGTTGATTCGAGACAGGATGCATGGCTCGAGACGGTGGGCAAGGAGAGGTATATTGATATATATATATATATATTCAATTAATTTACTTAATAAAATCATAATTCACTATAATTTACATTTTTCAGGATCTTGGCGCCCTCGAACACCACTTCGAGGGCAATTAAAGCTATCTTCAAGAGGTATTTTCATCATACCAGCTTTCCTTGGAAGAAGGTGTCCCTGGATAGGAGGATGCTATACTAAGCTGAGTTTAATGTATTTGTTCATTTATATGTATGTGTGTTATCTAATAGTGTTATTGATGGCATTGTTTATTTATGTGTTAATACAGAAGGAGTTTAGGTAGGCCTACACGGATAAGGAGGTCCAGCCGCTATTTTTGAAGAAGTATGCCGACCGGTATAGAGACATGGTCTACCACATGAAGAAAGATGACTATCTTACGGGCAAGAAGCCCGATTTTGTTAGACTTAAGGACTAGCCTATATGGGTAGCGTACTGGTAGACGGAGGAGACTCAGGAAAAGTCTCAATTGGCCAAGAAGAATCACCTAACCCAGCCTGATGGCCCAGGGTCATCCAACCAGACTCACCACGGAGGTGCCAGATGTGTGGTGGATCATATGCGCGATCCGGTACGAGTTATAATAATTATTTAAGTTTATATCATTATAAATTAACACTTATTTATAGATTTCGTTTTATTTTGTTTAATCAGACTAAAGAACAGAATATATCCGATTGGAAGGCGCGCTATTATACCTACATGAAGCTTCACTGCGTAGACAGTCATTGGACCACCGCTAAGGCCAAGGAGAACAAAGTAAGTTTTTATTAAGATTTTAATATATATACGTACATATATATGTATATATAAACAAATTATATTGAAAAATGAATTACATGTATCTTGATAAATACAGGATAAGTGTGATGCTTTGGCCACAGAGTGGAGAGCTGAGGGTAGGGAGGTGGACATGGGCGAAATTTTCCACCAAGTCCTGATGCCTGACAGGAAGGGGCGCGCTATCGGGATGAGGAACATTGCCCCTGTTATTCGTCCCTCTTGTGGAGCTAGAGGATCCTCATCATCAAGCCATAGATCAAGTTCGTTGTACACCCAAGCAGAGCTCGATACAAGACTGGCTGAGATGCAGACATAAATGGATGAGAAGCTCAGTGCCCAGCAAGCTACTGTGCAGCAAGTGTTGGAGAAGCATGCTATGATGGATATTCTGCTTGAGAGGCTTCTCAGTCAGCAGTTGGGTAGTACTGGTGAAGGATCCGGAGGGCCTGATGGCGGGTCGGAGTGACTATTTTATATGACTCATGATTGGATACATTATTAAAATTATTGTGCTACACTTTTACTATATCATCACTACAAGAAAATCATTTTAAGGCGACGGAAAGAATTTTCGTCAACACGAGCGACAGAACGACGACGGACTGACGACGACCACAATAGGCGACATGCCGTCGCCAACATAGATGATAAACAATTTTCGTCGCCTTCCATTTTTTATTTTATTTTTTATTATTTTTAATGATACAAAAATAAGGCGACGGAATTAATTTTATTTTTTATTTATTTTTTCCCAAAATAATAAGATGACGGAATAATTCCGTCGCCTTATTTTAATTTTAATTTTATTTAAAAAAAATGCGACGGAACGGTCCGTTGCCTCGTCTGGTAATATACAGGCGAGATACCCTCTTCCCCCAATTTTAATTTTAGAAATCAAACCCTTATCCCCCCGCCGTCCCCCGCCACCATCCCCCCCTCTCTCTCTCTATCTCTCTCTGCCCCCACCTCCGACTGAGAGCTCTAGACATCGCTGCTGCCCGCCCGCCGCCTACCGCCTCTCTTTTCTTCTTAGGTAAGTTTTTTCTTTTTTTTTGCATTTTGATTTTATTAGATGTTATATTATGTTAATTAATAATGTTTTAATTATGTTACATGATCTTATTTCATGTTTTAATTACATGTTACATGATTTAATTTTGATTATGTTTCATTTTGATTATGATTTTAATTATGTTGCATTTTGATTATGATTTTAATTATGATTTTGAATATGATTTTAATTATGTTGCATTTTGATTTTGATTTTATTACATATTTTAATTATGTTATATTTAGGTGAAATTCATTTAATTTGGAAAAGTTTAATTTGGATAATTAATTAACTTCTTCTTCATTTAAAAGATAATAAAGATTATTAGCCCTCTAATAATCAAAATAAAAATAAAATAAAGCTAGTGGTGATCATAAAATCACCACCAACTCAATCCAATCATATTTCCAATAATAAAAAATTATTACAAGTAAACTTTTATATGTGCGGTTGGATTTATTTAAGCATGCTAGTACAATTTATCAAAGCATGTGTAGTTGGATTTATTGAAGCATGTTAGCTGAGTTTTTATTGAAGCATGTTAATTTGAAGAAATGAAAGCATGCTAACTACTTGAATTTATGAAAGCATGTTAGTTAAATGAAAGCATGTTAGTTAAATGGGACGAGGGCCTCTGGATCCCTCTATATTAATTGTACGTAGTTAGAAAATAGGACGAGGGCCCTAGATCCCTCTGGTGTTTGGTTTGGAACGAGGCCCCCTGGATCCCTTTGGTGTTTGGTGTTTGGTTTTTGCTAGTTAATTCCAGAACCTAGTTAAGTTACGTCGATAACTTGGTCAAAATATAGGTTTCGTGTCGTTATGCTGCCGAATTTTTTTTCTAATTAATTTTATAATTTAGACAATTATGAATCGAGCCCTAGTCAAGCTTGGATGTATCAACGGAGTTACGACGGATCTAATTTGTTAGAATTTGCACAAAAGATCGAAAGTTTTATGGACTTTGCCACTAGTCATCTAGCATTTTTAGATGGAAAAAATATGAAGTGTCCATGTGCAAAGTGCAAGAATCGGCCTTATAGAAATCGATTTGAGGTCCGAATGCACATTTGTGAGAACAGTTTTGTGCCGAATTATTAAACATGGACCTTTCATGGAGAGATGAGTCTGGCTGAATCTTTAGTTGACACGTATGAACCGAATACATATCACACGATGGTGATAGATGCTGTTGGGCCGGATTTTGTTTTTGATGAGATGATTGGTGTTGAAGAAGCTCCCAATCCTGAAGCTCAACGCTTTTATGATATGTTGGCTGCTGCGGACAATGAACTGTGGCCGGGCTATGAGAGTTACACACAATTTTCTCTCGTGGCCCATTTGATGGCCTTGAAGTCTGAGCATCACTTCTCAGAGAGGTATTTTGACCAATTTACAAGTCTTTTGAAAGAGGTTGTGCCGAAAAATAATATGGTCACCAATAACTTCTACAGTACGAAGAAACTTCTGCGTGATATGGGATTGCCGGTGGAGAAGATTGATTGTTGTGCAGACAATTGCATGCTGTATTGGAAGGATGATGTTGATTTGATGAGATGCAAACACTGTAATAAAGAACGTTACCATACTGTAAGACGTTCTAACCATAGGCTCAGGATCGTTCAAACAATGTTTCTCAATTGTTGGGAGATCTCTCGGTTGGTCCGTCATGTAGGATTAGTACTTGTAATGCTACTTCGTGAATAGGTATAAGTTTCACACGGTGTCACATGGGTCCTGAAGAGCCACAATCAATTATGGAGTGTGTGTTAAAGGCACTAATTATACCACCAATGAGAGTGATTACTACGGGAGATTGTTGGAGGTTGTGGAGGTTGAATATCCTGGTCTTCCAATTAAGAAGACGATATTATTCAAGTGTGAATGGTTCGATACGTCAACACGGGGGGACAATGGTCCATCCTGCTTATAAAATGATATCCGTTCACCAAGAACATAGATATGCAGGAGAGGATGCATTTGTGCTGGCTACCAGGCAACCCAAGTATTCTATTGCTCATACCCGAGTTTGAATCGGTCGAAGAGTGATTGGTTGGCAGTTTGTAAGATAAATGCCAGATTGAATGTAGATGTTCCCTCCAACACACCACCATCAAGTATATCTCCACTATTTCAAGATGCTGAACATTTGGTGTTACAAGCTCCCGTTATAGACATTGATGACGATCCATTACCCATTCACCCAGCGGGCGGTTTGTTAGATATTGAAGAAATCAATCTTGATGAATCTGCGTCGGATGATGAAGAGATCAGTTTATGTGATGAAGAACTTAGTGATGAAGAGCTAGATGATGATATTTGATAGTGTTAATTATGTTTGTTGTACAAAATACTTATTTTTAGTATTGAAGAATTGATCGTCTTGAATGTCTTCATGACTTTGTCTTTTTTTTTTATTTTATGTTTTTTGTTTTTAGTATTTTGTCTTTGTCTTTGTCTTCATGACTTTGTGTTTATGAGTTATTTTTGTTAGATGACTAGAGGTGGTGGAACAGGTGACTGTGCAGCAGGTGCTGGAGAAGCAGGCCAAGAAGGCATGATGATGGGTTGGGCACATAGTTGTACTGCTACTGTTATTATGTTACAATTTGAATATTTATCTATATGTATTATACATTTGTATTAAATTATGTACAATTATATATATATATATATATATATATATATATTTTAGTTCATGATCTTTTATTATATTTGGGTACAAATAAATATTTAAAAAGAAAAATGGATTAAAAAAAACAAATAAAAAAACCGAATTAATAAAAAAAATAAAAAATAGCGCCGGAAATGTTCCGCCGCCCGATATTTTTTAATTTTATATATTAAAATATTTTTTTAATTGGGCGACGGAACATACCGTCACCTTGGCCGTCGCCAATAAAGGCGACGGAACATGTCATTTGCCTTATTTGTCGTCCCAATTTCACGATAATTTACGACGACACTTTAAGGCGACGGATGATTCCGTCGCTAGGACCGTCGCCATAAGTGGCGACAGAAGGTTCTGTCACCTTCTTTTTTCAGCAACTAAATTTACGAGATGGACAATTTCCGTCGTCATTCCGTCGCCCGTTAAATTAGCGACGGAAATCGGGTATGGGGCAATGAAATTTTCCGTCGCTATTTCGTGATTTTCTTATAGTGTATGTATATATTATATGTTTTTATTAAATTATATGTTGTGATAAACAATTATATATATATATATATTTAAATTTTATGAGTTTTTATTATATTTGGGTACCTATAAATATTAAAAAAAGGAATTAAAAAAAAATATAAAAACATAAATGGTGACAGAAAAGGTGACGGACCGTTTCCGTCACCAGTTTTTTCCCATTTTTTTAATTAAATTCATTTTTTTGGCGACGGAACGTGTCCGTCGCTATTTCCATCACCCTAAATTGGTGACAGAACTTGTCACAGGCTAATATGTCGCCTGAAATTGGTGACCATTTCACATGACAAATTATGACGATGAAATTTTCCGTCGCTATATGTGGTGATGGAAAAATTTTGTTGCCTTCTTTTTTAGCGACAAGAATGTGGAGACGGACATTTTTCATCGCCATTCCGTCACCCGTTAAGTTGGCGATGGAAATCGGGTTTCAAGCGACGGAATTTTCCGTCGCTAGTTTGACATTTTCTTGTATTGGACAAAGTTCAAAGTCATGAATGCATATTTCAAGACAGTACGGTATGTCATTATTTAACTTTTATTTATATCTATATTTTTAAAACTAAACTTCAATATCTAATGCAATTTTAATTTGTTTTATTCTAGGGAAATCGTATACATACCACCATTAAATCAAATGCTATGTCCGATTTCACATCAATCCTTGAAGTGGGAAAAGTTTATGCTGTCATGAATTTCATTGTTGGTTTAAACATAATGAAAATCAAGACAACATCATGCAAGTACAAACTGCTTATATTCAAAGAAACACGCATGAACGAATTGTTTGATCGGAATTTCCCAATGCAAATGTTCCAATTCAAAAACTTTGATGATATTTGATCCATGGAAAACATCCAAGACGAACCTTTGTTTGGTAAGATATCATATGAAGTTCAGTATTTAATTACAATTGATAATTATAATATATGATGTATTATTAACCATGATTTATAAATCAATGATACAGATGTGATTGGTATGCTAGTCAGTCAATGCAAACCGTAATTGAAAATTATTAACAATAAGGAAACAAAGTTGATGGAAATTCTGCTAGAAGATGATAAGTAACTTTTTTTTTACTATTACTGACATGCTACATATTAGAATTACATTATTTTTCTACTGTAAAGACATTAGATACTTCAAATTACGTATATTTTTGTATTCTTTCTCATATATTAAACAAATGATAACATTAGAATGTTTATACAATTAAATTATTGATAACATGATAAATAATATAATTTTAATACTTTAAAACTTCAATTATATAATAAAAGATGGATAACGAGTGAAAGAAAATTTTCTCAACAAAAATAAAATAAAATAATAAAATAAATTAAAGTGAAATGTCTCAACATTCGAGAAGCAACAAACGAATAAACAATATGTATCCTCAAACTCTAATAACAAATTACCAAATATTCTAAAATATTTTATACATCATACTAATCACTTATAGTTTTTATAACATTGATAAATGCAATGATGTATGTCATAAATGAAAATATAACATTTAATGAAAAATTGCATCATTGAGTGATATTCATTATTATAGTTGTAACATTAAAAATTCATAACTCTTAGAATACTTGGAATATGTAAATGTATAATATATGGATGGAAAGACAATTGAGTTAGCTTTCCAACGTCTTCGACTGTTCGTGAATTGGGTTTTTCTAGAAAAAGTTATGACCAAAACAACGGAGGCTCCCAGGTCCAGCCCGACGGGCCAACCCATGGCCCGACTGGGCCAGCCCATTTGGCCCGCCAGCCCTATCGGTCCGGCCTGTTCAGTTAATTTTTTTTTCGGGCTGGAATTTTTCGGTCCTAACTCTATATTTTTCTCAGTTTATTCGGGCCAACCCATCGATTTCAGGCTAAATTGACATCCCTAACTCCAAACCACTTTAATTAGAGAGATTTCTCTATTTCACAACATGTGAATCTTTTGATCTAGAATTGCAATTGGGTGTTCATCATACGAAAAATCTTTACTTAGCTCCAAATCTCTATAATTCACAACATTAAGCAGGTCGTGATTGTACTTCCTCAAAGATGAAATATGAAAAACATTGTGCACGGCTGATAGACTTGGAGGCAACGCAAGCCGATAAGCTAACTCTTCAATCTTCTCGAGTATTTCAAATGGTCCAATATAACGAGGCTTCAATTTCCCTTTCTTTCCGAAATGAACCACTCCTCTCATAGGAGATACCTTGAGAAACACTTTATTGCCAACGCTAAAGTGTAGATCCCTCCTCTTCAAATCCACGTACGACTTTTGCCTATCTTGAGAGATTTTGATACGCACTCATATTTTGTTGATCACCACAACTCTCGTTTCCACGATCTCTGGCCCCAAAATTCTCTTTTCACCAACCTCATCCTAGTGCAACGGTGAGTGGCACTTTTTTCCATACAAAGCCTCATAGGGAGCCATTCTAATGTCACTCGGTAACTGTTGTTGTATGCAAACTCCATCAAAGGTAGGTGTTTTTCATAATTCTCTCCAAAATCCATCACACGAGCTCGTAACATATCCTCAAGCGTTTGGATCATCCTTTTCGACTGTCCATCGCTTTGTGGGTGATATGCTATGCTGAAACTTAACTTTGTACCCATAGCTCCTTGTAAACTTCTCCAAAACTTTGATGTAAACCTTCTATCTCAATCCGACACAATAGTGGTTGGCACTCCATGCAATCTTACGATCTCATCCACATAGATTGGAGCTAGTCGATCTAAATTGTATGTCATCTTCACAGGTAGGAAATGAGCAAACTTCATAAGTCTATCCACGACAACCCAAATAGCATGATTTCCTTTAATTTCCTTTGGCAATCCTACCACGAAATCCATTGCAATATTCTCCTACTTCCATTCTGGAATATCAAGGGATTTCAACAAACCCGTTGGCTATTAGTGCTCTGCCTTCACTTGTTAACATGTCATGTTCTTGTTAATATATTCTCAAATAGACCTTTTCATATTTCTCCACCAAAAATGCCCCCTCAAATCTTGATAAATCTTTGTTCATCGAGGTGAATAGAGTAACGGGTGTTGTGGGCTTCTTCCGAAATCTCTCTTCTCAAGTTGTTATCCTTGGGTACACATAGACGTCCCTTGAATATTAGTACACCATCATCAGCTACCATGAAACCCTTGATGTTGTCTTTTTGTACTTGTCCTTTGAGCTTGCTCAAAAAGTGGTTTTGATTTTGTGCATCCCTTATTTTATCTATAGTGGCCGAACAGTCAATCTTGCTAGTGTTTATATAGTGTTTTATGGTGGTGGTGCCATTTTAATACTCTTTTTGCAAACTCTTCAATCAATTGTGATGTATACAATGCAGCTAAGCTGCCCTTTCTGCTAAGAGCATCAACTACAACATTTGTTTTGTCGGGGTGGTAATGGATGGTACAGTCATAATCCTTCATGGGTTCTAACCATCTTCTTTGCATCATGTTCAATTCCTTTTATGTGAAAAGATACTTGAGACTCTTGTGATCTAAATAAATATTGCACATGGCTCCATATAAGTAATGTCGCCATATCTTCAAAGTAAGCATAAAAACTGCTAACTCCAAGTCACGAGTCAGGTAGTTCTTCTCATGCACTTTGAGTTACCTTGAAACATAGACAACGCCCTTCATATGTTGCATCAACATGCATTCCAATCCTTGCTTGAAGGCATCACTATAAATCACAAATCCTTTGGTGCCGTTCGAAAAGATCAAAACTGGTATGGTTGTGAGTCGTTACTTTAGCTCTTGAAAACTCTTCTCACAACCTTCATCCTATTCAAACTTAGCTCCCTTCTGTGTCACTCGGGTCAAAGGGCCAGCTATCTTCGAGAATCCCTCAATAAAACATCGATAGTAGCCCGCCAAACCTGTGAAACTTCAGATCTCACTTGCAGACTTTGGTGTGCTCCAATTCTTCACTGTTTCAACCTTGGTTGGGTCCACCCTCAATCCCTTGTGTCATTACCCCATGCCCGAGAAATCTAACTAGGTCTATCCAGAATTCACATTTTTTAAACTTTGCATAAAGTTTCTCCTTCCACAATGTCTCTAGCACCAAACGTAGATGCTCTTCATGTTGACTGCGATCCTTTGAGTATACCAAGATATCATTGATGAAGATAATCACAAACTTATCCAAATATTGATGAAACACTCGGATCATTGGATCTATGAAAACAACATATGCATTTGATAAACCGAAAGGCACCACAGTGAACTCGTAATGCCCGTACCATTTTTAAAAAGCTACCTTCTCAATGTCTTCTTCCTTGACTCTCAGTTGGTGGTATCCCGATCTCAAATCTATCTTGGAAAAGACTTCGGCTCCCTTTAATTGATCAAATAGGTCTTCAATTCTTGGCAATGAGTACTTGTTCTTTATGGTGAGCTTGTTAAGCTCTCGATAGTCGATGCACGTCCTCATTGTTCTGTCATTCTTCTTGATAAACAACACTGAGGCTCTCCAAGGTGAGACACTGGGTCAGATGAGACCCTTATCTAGCAATTCTTGTATTTGAACCTTCAACTCTTGCAACTCTATCGGGGCTATATGGCAAGGTACTTTGGATAATGGTGCTGCTTCAGGTGTCAATTCAATGGTGAATTCTACTTGTCTCGCCAGCAGAATACCGACCATGTCCTCCAAAAATACATTTGAATATTCTCTAACCACTAGTATGTATTCCATCTTTAACTCTGTTGGGTTCATGCTTATAATATTCACCAAAAATGCTTTACAATCTTTCTTCTTTAACAACTTGACTGCTTTCAATGCTGACATGATACATAGTGGTTGCTTTACTTTGCTTCCGAAAAAAGGAAAACAGATCTCCCTCTAGGATTCTGAAATATCACGTCTTTCTCTCGACACTTGATGACTGCAAGGTTACGACTTAACCAATCCATGTTGAGGATCACATCAAATTTTTGTATCTCCAAAATGAATAAATATGCATCTAGGGTCTTACCCTTGATCTCCATCTTCACTTCTCGAGCCATATAATTTGTTTCCATGGTTTCCCCTGAGGGGATGCTTATCCTTAATGGGTTAGCCTTTTCATGACATACAATAGCAGTCTTCTCATAAAAGTTTTTGGATATAAAAGAATGTGAAGCACCGAAATCAAAAAGTACTAGAACAGGCACTTTAAGAATTGGTAGAATACCTGACATAGTGTTGGGCTCACTTCGGGTGCTCTTCTTGATGAATGGCGAAGGCACGGGCATTTTCCCAATAATATTGGAGGTTGGGGAAATTTGTAACAATATTGGTGGTCAAAATGCCCCAACATATACACTTTTGGACATATCTACAAGTATCCAAAAGAATGGAGAAAGAAATGAAGTTGATCTCACATGTTTTCAAAAGTCTATGCAGGGCCAGCCCTGAGATTTTGAAGGCCCTGTGCAAGCACTAAAAATGGTGGCCCTGATTTTTTAAAATTAAAATTTTAAAATACATATAAAATGGGATAAATTAAAATATTATACCTACTTTTTGAGTATTTTTTCAAAAATAACACACTTTTTCAAAATAAATAAAATTGTACCCACATTTTAAATTTTTTTGCAAATATAACATCTAAGCAATTTTACGGCCAGAAAATCGTATGTAATTGATTTTAGTTTAATATTTGATTGGATTAACTTTTTCCACATGACTGGGGAAATATGAATATTAAAAATACAATCAATTACGTGCGATTTTATGATCATAAAAATGGTTAAATATTAGATTTATTTTTTTTAAATATGTATTTTTTGTTAATTTTAAAAAAATTGATCACTTTTGAAAAAGTATCCAAAATGTAGGTAGCAACGTGTAATTTACCCAATAAAATGCACCTAAAATATTTGTCACCTATGTTCAAATCATTAAAAGTTTGCATTGTTGAAAACTTTAAAATCATGTGATTCATGCGCGCTCATTAATATATTGAACAAACCTAAAACAAAAGAAAAATATTTTAAATAATATCATGTACGAAACGTAAACTAAAAAAATATTATTTAAAGATACTTCTGCTAGCATTTTTTGAAACAAACTCATTTATAAATTTTTCAAAATTAATATTTTCTAGCAACTCTTGTTCAATGGATATCAAAGCAAGCCTATTTAATCTTTCGTGTGACATGGTCGATCATAAGTAAGATTTTAATAATAAATAAATAGCAACTTTGCAGATACAACTGTAACAGATATGGTTAATAAAATTCTATAAACAATGTATGTATTGGGACAACTATTCAACCTCTTCAAGTAAGTCAATATATCGAGAGTTTTATGTTCTTTTGGTAAAAGGTACCGCAAAATTTTAATTGTTGAAACTCTTGACCATCAAAATCACTAAGCTAGCTCTCTATACTTTAGAATATTCTCAAGATTTTCACAGATATTGATTAGGCTAGGCCTAGTATTATTTATAAAATATTGGGTTAAATATTGAGCTGGTCTTTCCTATTAATTTTTAAAAGGCTTGAATTAATTTTTATATATTAAAAGGCTATTTTTTATAAACTAACATATTATATATAACTAGTTTTGCACCCATGCGATGCACGATAATTATCGAATTTAATTGAAATAATTGAAAACGAATCCATATTATAAGTTGATAATAAACCAATTATTAAGTGAACTAAAAAAATAATATAATGAAGTATTATGGAGGAAATTTTCATTTTTAAATATTATTTACAGTTAAAATAAGTAATTTTTGTAACATTCAAAGTTATCAGCATGTGTAGGTAAACTGTGATAGATTACTTCATAAATTTTTGAAGTACGGTATTTAGTGGAATTATGAATGCCCATTAGACATATATCGATGGGTTACCAATCAACATAACAGGTTGAGAAGTCTTTATTGCCTACTGGAACCACTGCTAAGCTATTTCCAGTTGTGTACTTGATAGATCCATCAATAGGAAGAATCATTAAAAAGAGTTGGGCCGTAGAAATCAGGAAATTCGAAAGAAATAATGAAAAACTTAGTAGCTTTCACTCAATAATTTAATAATATTATTTTTATCAAATTATATATCATATATGTTCTCAGCTTATAAGAAATTTGGAAAGAACTTATAACTTTTGAAAAAACCAAAATAATTTAACAAAATTATGAGCTTACATGCATCTTGATCATCCATCAGAATATTAGACTCCTCCAAAGTTTGGATTGAAGAAACTAATATTGCTTGCCACTGTTGGGTTTAATTTCGGAAGGAGACAATAAATTAAATAACCGGTGGGATATACCAATTATTTGCACAATCTATAAGAGAACACTTTATTATAACTATGCAATAAATATTAGGTAACTATGCAACTGTAAAAAAATATTGTCTTCAAATTTGACATTATCTTATCTTTATCGTATCATAGCATCGATATATGTCATGTGTTCAAATAGATCACATAAATATTCAAACATTAAATAAAAGAATATATTTGAAACATAAATCACAGAAATTAAAATCCCTAGGTCAAGGCATGTGGGAGAAAAAGTGCATTTTAGAAATGGAAAATAGGAAAGCAATTAAGTAAATAAAAAATTAATGATTGGATCATTAATTAGCAGCAGAAGCTAGAAGATACTTTTTCAGCCACGGATGTTACATTATGGTGAGTACACTTACATAGGAGATGGTGGATATATAGCAACAGACTTGTCGCATGAGCGAGAGCTTGCTGGGGTTGAAGACGATCAAGCCGATAATTATACGTAGTTTCTCTTTGTATTATAATCCACAAAATCTTAAAATACCACTGCATATTCAATAATTTGTACATGCATTATAATAAATTGACTAAATGTTTTAGAGTTGGGCGTGAGATTCATTTGCATTCGTTATCCTGTAGTCAAAAGAAATAATTAATTCGATCTGCATAAATAATATACAGTAAAACCTCTATACAGTAATATCGTTGGGGCTAGAGAAAAATATTACTATAGGGAGGTTATTATTATATAGAGTTTACATATAAAAATCATTATTTAAAAAAAAACAATATATATTATACAATACTTGAAAATGTCCCTTCATATTTAAAAATATGAATTTAAAATATATATAGGATTCATTCATGTGCTCTAACCAAAGAATACATTGTATAGGAATCACGAAAGATGCACATGGTGATAATCTAGAGAATGATAGTGTAGAAATAGAAAAAAAAATATTGTGTCAATAAGCTTCAAACATGTTGGACAAGCTGTAAATATAATATTTTAGATTCAACAAGAAAGCGATCGTGTTGACTAATTACTTCGAACGTGCAAGTTAAAGAGTGTGCTATTAACCCCAAAAAATTAAAGTACTGCCACAAATAACTTAGATAAGTATTTCATACAATCTTAAGTTTAATATAACATATGTAGTTAAAATAATTCTAGACATTTTATATAGATATTTAAATATATATGAAATTTAATGTCACTTTATTACTATATGGAGGCGAATTTCTTAAAAAGGGCCCTAAAAAATACCAAAATATTACAATGTAGAGGTTATTCTTATTTATAACTGGTCCCGAGTTGGGACCACAACTTTTTATTACTATAAGGAGGTTATTCTTATATAAAGTATTCTTATATAGATGTTTTACTGTATGTTCACAACAAAACATTTCCATAATTAAATGTCCAAATAGGTGTGCTAAATCTAATGTTCTATGATCCGCCACCACTGTGTTGACACTTCCCTTACCTGAGATTTCATTTGAAATATGGCAATAACAATATTAATCAACAACAATTCGTAAAACAAAATTACCATATATACTCTGGTAGGTAACAATTGAAACCAAACAACACTTGGTTAACTTCGGTAACAATATCTCTATATATTGCGTTGAAGACGATGTCATTCGGCCGCTGCAGATTTACTGTGCTTCTTCGGTTCTTCTCAAAGTTCTCATCGACAAACGTCGCAAAACCTGTAGATTGGATTGCTTTTGATTTTGCATGGAAGAGAGGAAGGTCAAGAAAGCAGGCGGTTAGAGGGAGAAGAATTCCGCCACTTTTTTAACCATGTTTTCTGAAAACTACAATAAGAGTAGAGCCAATTTTCTTTTGGAATTGTGCAAGTTTTATTTTCTAAAATAACTGTCTCGATAATGAGGGTTTGTGAGTTCGTGCGAGTCAGTTTAGAAACTGATATGGCAACGTGGTTCAGCGATCCTCTATATCAAAAACTCCGTCAATAAATTTGTTAGAAAATGGCGCCAAAAAACTGTTTATATATATATATATATATATAGATTACTAGGGGTGGGGTTATATAAAAATAACCCCTTGTGTGAGAAATGAGAACACATCTCACACCACACATATATCAAAAATCAAAGGTCCAGATTTGATGAAAAAGGCGGTGGCAATTTTATAATATCTGAAAAGTTTTTCGCGCGGGGGTATTACTGTAATTTGGTAATTCTTATAAAAATCGCGGAGGATTTGATAACAGATCGTTATGCTAACGAAGTATTATCATAATGCTAACGAAGCATTATAGTTATGCTAATTAAAGTTTTCAAATATTGTTGGCGAAAAAAATATTCTAAAAATTAATTATAAACCTAATTCGATTTAATAAACCCTAATTAAATGGAAAAAATCATAATTGGATGAAATAAACCTAATTAGATGAAATAAACATTGATTGGATGTGGTAAACCCTAAATGAGTTGAAAGAAATCATAATAATAATATATTTGTACTACATTAGCATTATAGTTTTGGTTCGTCAGTATTGCGAATACACTATGTTAGCATATGTCAATACTCTATCAACATACGTTATAAATTATAATTGGATAGGATAAACCATAATAATCAATTAAGAACTATAAACAAAAAATTAAATTTCAAAAGAATAATGATAATTAGATGGAATAAACCATAATCGAGATTAAATAAACCATAATTGAGATTTAATAAACCCTAATAAATTTATACTATGTTAGCATTATGATAATTCTTTGTTAGCACATCGAATATATTATGTTAGCATATGACAAATGCTTCATTAGCATACGTTCATATGTTATCATAATGCTGACGAAGAATTATTATATGCTAACGAAAGCATTTACAACCTGGGCACGCGTAAAAAAATTTCTTTTTTATTTTTCGTTCGTATTTTTGATCCAAACATAACCTTTCGACATCTTAAATGAAAGAGCATGAAGAGAGCTTTAATTTGATATATTTTTTGTGTGCATTGGATTAAAAACGAGGAAGTTATGGTCGATTAAAGTTTTTAAGATTTTTTTTTTTTAATTGCTGATATCATCAATTTTAATGAATTTGGATGAAAATAGCCCTCCTTCCTTATTTTTTGCCCTATTATTTACGAAATTGCCACCTTAAATCTCAAACATTGGATCATTAAATTGGATGGTGTGAGATGTGTTCTCATTTCTCACACCAACCATGTGTTCTCATATGATCCATATCCTAGATTACTAATACTAAAAATTTATAAAAATTATGTCCCTAAATTTTTGATACCCCTGTGCGGCACACCTCTCGCACGCCTTCAGGACCGTCACTGAGCCTATAGATTGCAGCTAGGGGTATAGATTGGCAGCTAGGGTAGTACCCCACCAATCTTATGGAATTTTCCTGGTTGGATCCACACTAAATTTTGAGGTAAAAACTATTTTAGCCACTTGAATTTTAAAACATACTTATTTTAGTCAGTAACTTTAAAACATACTTATTTTAGTCACTTTGGACGAAAATTCTCCTGTGCGCGCTGGCATTGCGCTCAAAACACTACGCACTAGGGTTGCGCGCTGGCAATGCGCGCAACAAGCGGGGGTAAAATTGGCATTCTGGCTAAAATAAATATGTTTAAAATTTGGTGGCTAAAATAAATTTTTTTAAAGTATGACCGGCTAGTTTTATACACTGCAGCTAAAATTTTCCACCTACTGCATGTGACTGTGCCAGCTGTGACTTAAAGTCTGACAACTACCTTGTTTATCGATAATCAATTAATAATATACACACAACAATAAAATATACTACCTCTGTTTCATAATGTTTGTTGTTTAAGGTTTTTTTTTAGTTTCAAAATGTTTGTTGTTTTATATAATTTGACATCCTCTCTCCCAATTTTAACCCTCTCAAATCCTACAAGATTTTTTGATTCTAACTTACCTATAATATATGAAGAGAGAAAAATATATGGAGAGATAAAATATTGTTATTTTTTAGGAAAATATAGATGAATTAGATTTTATGGCATATATAAGGGATGGGTATATTTGTCCACAAAATTAATTATTAATTTCAGATAAAAAAACAAAACAACAAACATTATGAAACGGAAGTAGTAATATACTACTACATACTCTAAACAATCTTTCAGTCCTTTTGAGCATCTTGTGCTGCCTATTTTCAATTGAAACGAAGAAATAAAGATGTCTGTGTTGGCGTTGGTGGAGAGATTGGCTCCTCACATCGAGAGGGAGCTGAATCTGGTGATCAAGTCGAAGGAAGAAGCTGAATCTCTCTCATCCAAGCGCAAGAAGATCCAAGGCGGGCTGCAGGACGCGGAGAGACAAGGCGTGACCGACAACGCCGTCAAAGAATGGCTGAAAAAGCTCGAAGACGTGGCTTACGAGATGGACGATGTGTTAGATGAATGGGAGATGTTGAATCTTCAAGTTCAGTTGGAAGATGCAGATTCCCTCCTCCTCTCTCTCTGCTCATGCTTCAAGCAAGTTCTGGGCCGCCGTGAGATCACCAAGAAGATGAAGGCCTTGAGCGATCGAATAGATGAGCTCTTGTTGCCCACGGAGAGAGGCAAGTACAAGTTCGTGTCGGGCGAGAACAATCGTGGCCAGGAATTCAGGCAAGATCCGTCAACTTCTATCATTCCTAAGTTGGGCGTTTACGGCCGGGATGCTGTTAAGAATAATCTTGTGCGTATGTTAACGTCAGAGGATTGTGATCCCGACGGCGACACACAAATTGTCTCCATCGTAGGGATTGGTGGAGTCGGAAAGACAACTCTTGCACAACTGGTCTATAACGATGCTGAGGTGGATGGCTTCTTTAAGCCGAAAGGATGGGTCAGCGTGTCGGAACCTTTCGATGCTTCAGCAGTTGCGAGATCAATTCTCGAACAGTTTGGGGAGAAGTCAACCGACGCCCATGATCTGGAGACTCTAGTTCGACGTGTTCGAGATTTTGTTAGGGACAAAAGGTTCCTTGTTGTTTTAGATAATGTGTGGGCAGAGGAAAGGCAGAAGTGGGAAGACTTGAAGAATTGTCTGGATGGAGCAAAGGGAAGTAGAATCCTGGTTACAACCAGGCGTGAATCCGTTGCAATAATGATGGGCACAGCTCAATCGCAGCCATTGGAACCACTCTCCCCCAACGAATGCAGCGAAATCTTGAATGGGATAGCGTTGAAAGGAAGAAGAAAGGAGGAATGTGAAAAACTGAGACGCATTGGCGTTGAAATAGCAAAGAAATGCAACGGGTTACCTCTTGCTGCGAAGTCAATTGGGAGCATGTTAGCATTGAGATGTAGTGAAGAGGAATGGAGAGCAATCTTGGAGAGCCCTCTGTGGACTTACGATGACAAGGTTAGTGAAATCTTCCGCCACTTGAATTTGAGCTACATTGATTTATCTCCGGATCTTAAGCGCTGCTTCCTGAGTAGCGTGGCCCTGCCAAAAGGCGCCTTGATAAAAGTTGGTAAGATGATTAGGATATGGATGGCCTATGGATACTTGAGCTCGAGTTCTAGTTTCGATCAAGTTCATTTAAAGGGAAACTTGAACCAGCTTCAAGGATCTCTATCCCTTGTCTTAGAGGATATGATTAATGTAAGCGTTGAAGAAGTTGGGAAAGCAAAGTTGGAGAAGAAGAGGCACATAAAGTTACTATGTCTGACATTTGGTGCAACCACCTCCAAACATGGAAACTCTTGAAGCGGGAAATGGTTATCCCATTGGATGGAGAAATATTATTCATTGGGTAATGTAAAAGAAGTGGTGTTTCACGGGGATTTGAGGTGTTCAAAGTTGCCTCCAATGGGGAAACTGCCGGCTCTTGAGAAGCTCATAATAAGTCGGTGTGCTTTCAAATGGTTCAACAGTATTGGGATTTTGAGTACTGTTACCTGTGGGAAGAGTGGGAGGACATAATTGATCATATGAGTGAAGGTGCTCACCAGAAACCACATGTCACACGTCAACTGGCTTATTAACGATAGGGATGTGGATCCACAAGTTAAACAATGGGGTCGCGCACTGGCGACATTGTTTTTTGTTCAGAACGAAGACGTACTCAGATAATTAATTAATTTCGGAGAAAATATATATCACAATAGCTAGATTTATGCTTCTTTCCATTCGAAGACGAAAGTCTCCTCCGTTTGTGGATCAAATTTAAGATGAGCGGTCATGATCTATACAACAACCACTCCAAATCATGATGATCTGCATGTTGAATTAAAACTTCAGTCAGTTAGACGTGTTGAGCCTTTGAGAAGGCTTACCCAGGTTCTCCTCAATTAACCTAATTTTGAAACTTCCATAATTTATTTGGACCAAAAATTGACACATGTTCTAGTTGAATTCTATCATATTCTTTAGCACTTGACATCCCCTAGTTCCAACTACTTGTGTGTACCAAATCTCAAAATTATTACTTCTTCTTTCAATTCTTTCTTCAATTTTAATTTCTTTAGGTTTAGTATAATTTTACAATTTTATTTAGGGATTATTCCACCCATTTAGGGTTTATAATTATTTTTTTAATATTTAATTTTCATTTTTTTTGTTAATATAATTGATTTTTGGGATTGATTATTCCAAACTTAAGGTATATATTTTTTTAAAATTTCAATTTTAGAAATTAATATTAATTATGATTAGTTATAATATAATAAATTTTATTTTATAAAAAAATATTATTAATAATATATAATTTTAATATTGACACACACGATTAGCACACAAAATTCGAATTAGATGATTTCTGCTCATTGTTTTAGAGTGTTGGTTGATCATTTTCTCTAATTTCAATTATGACTTAAAATGAAAAGTCGAGTGATTGAGTGAAGCTGGAGTATTATACTTTGCCACACATAAAAAATAGCTAAATCTATTGTATACGCCTAATCTTGCAGTCTTCTTCTCTTCCATTGCTCGTTCACCATTTTACATATATTATTGTTAAACACCCATCTTGATAATAGAATATTGAGCACTGTTTAATTAGCATTCGCTGTATGTCTGACGAGATTATCTATTTCAGATCGCATTTTATCTTCTATTCAAGTTGGGCCACATGAAATCATCTAACGGGTGTCTTACGTTAGACGGATCTCCATCCAATCCGACCCGGCCATATATATATATATATATATATATATATATTAAAAAAAATAAAAATTAATGAACCAGCTGCTCAAATCCACCACCCTCTCTCTCTTTCTCCCTCTTCGATCCGCCACCTTTCGGAGGAGGCTTTCTATGGATCTTCCAATTTCGCTTGAATATAGATGAGTTTGTTGGAAACGATATCCTATCTGACAAGAAAATCACGATTAGCGAAGAGGACACCCTGGAAAGAAGAAATCTTGTTGAGGCGTCGAAATCGTCGAGGAAAAGTGACGGGGTTGGAGTGAAGCTGAGCAAGTCGAGGTCTGGTTCAACAGTGGGAAACCATGGGTTGAGTTTGAGTGAGTCGAAAATGGAGATTTTGTTGGTGCTCAACGATCTCGAATCGCCTCAACCTGCTCATTTTTCACGAATTTTAGTGCGTGTATGAAGAAACATCTACTGCAAATAATATTTTTTTAGGATATTATAATTATGTATACAAAATTTGTGAGTTTGTGAGCTTTGATTTCAAATTTGAATTTCTATTTGCTAGGCCATTTCTTGTTGTGGACCTTGTGGTTATATTTATGTTTATGAAATTATGCACACCACGTGTTTGATGATATGTCTCTACAAGAATTCAATGATACTCCACATCACAATTAATGATACTTCACCA
Source organism: Perilla frutescens (assembly GCA_026008535.1). Classification (NCBI taxonomy): domain Eukaryota; kingdom Viridiplantae; phylum Streptophyta; class Magnoliopsida; order Lamiales; family Lamiaceae; genus Perilla; species Perilla frutescens. The sequence goes on along the minus strand of BRKX01000003.1, from coordinate 62,880,199 downwards.
CATATATATGCAATGATACTCCACTTAATAGTTAATGATATTTTACCAAATTTATATATAATGATACTTCACTTCAGAGTTAATGATACTTCACGAGATACATATCTAATGATACTTCACATCAGAGTTAATGATACTTCACGAGATACATATCTAATGATACTTCACTTAATAGTTAATGCTATTTCGCCAAATTTATATCTAATAATATTTCACTTCAGAGTTAATAATTCTTTACCAGATATATATCAAATGATACTTCACTTAATAGTTAATGATATTTTGCTAAATTTATATCAAATGATACTTCACTTCACAGTTAGTGATACTTCACATATAGTGATACTTTACTTTATATCTAATGATACCCGAGTGGCCGCGCGTGGGTGCGCGTGTACCTCACGCACCTGCGCGCGAAAACGGGTTTTGGGGGTGGGTTTGGAACGGGATTTGGTTTTATTTGACATGTCTAACGTAAGTGACCGTTAGACGGTCTCATACAAGTTTTGTCATTCAAGTTTGTTAAATTATTTGAATATGAAATGAAACATTATATATATTGGAATAGAAAATATCATATAGTTAATCCAAAATTCACATGTGAAAATCACGAGGGAAATTTAGGATTTGCTTTCAGATTATCTAGCCTAAAAAAATAGAGTTGAAATTTCTTGTTACATTTTTTCGTGTTTCACTCGGTGTTTCATTATCAATTTTATGATTTTAATAATATTTATTAAAAAATAAAAATTAATTATAACATAAATAATCATAGTCAATATTTATCAACAAAAAAATTGAATTAAAAAATTATAAAACATAATTTTGAAAAAATCAATCATAATAATAAATTATTAATTGAAAATTGAACATTAAATATTTAAAAAATAATTATAAATCCTAATTGGGTGGGATGAACTCTAAAAACAATCATAAAATTAAACTAAATCACAAAAAAATAAAATTGAAAAAAAATATATTAGAAAGAATCGTGATTTGAAAGTGTAATACGGAATATAACACAGAGAATGTAACAGAAAATTTCATGCGAACAAAATTAAATATGGGTGGATTAATTATTTCAAATGGGTGGGTGTTCACAAATTTAGTAGAGAAATTTTCACCTGAATATGCATTAATTTCATAGCAGTTTCTGGAGACGAGATTTTGGGGCGTTGTCAAGCATGTGAACTCATCCTCCATTATTAATTATCATACAATTAATTGAGATGCTATGCGACCATTGTTTTATGGTCTTAAAATGTGGTAATCTTGTTGTGTTTGCCAAACGCACGTGGCCACTTATTCTTCTCTATTCTTGTGCAGATCTTATGGATCTAATCTTACATGTATTTATTGCACTAACGTACATGAATACAACACCTAATTAATCTTAGGGTACGAAATAATATATACATATATACGCTATTTATTGCAATATATATTAACCATTCGCGCTATAATTAAAATATATTCCACCCGTCCTATTGGGGATGACCTAGTGGTGGAGTGGTGATATCTTGAGGTCAAAGATCTCAAGTTTGAATCTCACGAACACGTGAGCCTGTCACACCTGGCTTGTCAAGTGTGGTTTACCTCCCCTGTGTGGTTTGCAGGCTATTACACAGGGGCGGGGTTTACCCAGTGCGCACCTCGGTAGCGGCTGCGGGTTACCTTCGACAACAAAAAAAATATATTCCACCCGTTTCATTTTTTTTTTAATGTTTGTTATTTTAGAATTAATAATTAATTTTTAGGATTAATATATCCCTTCCTTCTCTATCACATAAAATTCTATTTATTTATATTTTCTTAAAAAGTTATAGAATTTTCTCTCTCCATATATTTGTAGGGTTTAACTTGAGAGGGAGCTAAAGTGTGAAAATATATAAATTAACGCAAAATAAAACTTCTAAAACAACAAATATTATGAATCAGGGATCATTAATATATGTCATGAATTTTGCATTGTGGGGCTTAACCTTTTCATTTATTCTTTCTTAATTATATCATCCCTCCGTTTCCAATTAAGTGTCATTTTGGATGAATGCACACAGATTAATAAATTAATTGAGTTACCTAATATACTCTTGTGTGAATACATTAAATGAGCTAAATATATATATTGAATGTATTAAATGAGGATAAATGTGAGAAAAATGTAAATTTTATGTCTCGAATTTGTAGAATGACATTTATTTTGAAACAAAATTAAAGTGCTAGAATGACACTTATTCAGAAACGAAAGGAGTATGATTAAGGAAAAAATTGTAAAAACATCATTAATGTTTACCTTCATATGTGAGCGAATTTCTCCTTACGTTTCTTTAGAGAAAACAGCATACTAGTGAGTGCGAAACACCCCCCCTCCTTCCAAAAAAATAATTTTTTAATGAAAAAATACCCTTTTATTGATAGTTTTTTAATTTATTCCCCTTTTTCATTCCTAAAAAATATTTATTTATTTTATAATTTCTCTTTATTTTTTAAAAATTTATAATTTTTCTTAAATTATAGATCTAGAATCATACATACACACATATAATTAATACTTCATTCGTTTCTGAATATGTACCATTCTGGATAATTACATACATATTGATAAAGTAATCAAATTACTTTTATGCACATTTATGCAAATATATTAAATGATGGCAAATATGAGAAAAAATATTTTTTTTCACCTCGATTGTGTAGGACACTCTTTGTGAACAAAAATAAAGTAATAGAATGATGCTTATTCAGAAATGGATGAAGCATTGTTTTATCATTATTGAGTTTGTACTTTTGTGAATGAAATTTATTGAAAAATCTATGAAAAATAAATGTTAGATTTTTAGTATACAAGTATAGGTTCAATATGAAAAAATAATATTAATTTTATTCATGTAGATATTATTTATAGGGTAAATTACACTTTGATACCTACAATTTAGCCACTTTTTAAATATGACAAACCTTGTAAAAATTAACAATACGGTGATCACTTTTTCAAGAAAATGCAAATCTAACATTTAATCAATTTTACAGCCTGAAAATCCTACGTAATTGATTGAATTTTAATATTCTTATTTTCTCAGCCACACGTAGACAAATCCTCCCAATCAAGAAATTTAAAATACCATCAACTACATACTGTTTTTGGGCCATAAAAATGATTAAATGTTATATTTGCATTTTTTATGAGAAAGTGGGTAATGTTTTGTTAATTTTGAAAAAAAATCGCCAAAGTGTAGGTATCAAAGTATAATTTACATCCATAGATCTATAAAAAAATTAATGGACAAGATTGATTTGGGATTTTAGGGATCAAATTGCAAAATGGTAATTTTTAAGCAATATTTTGACTTTCATAAGGATATTAGTGAGGAACCAAAATATCCATAATATCACGTCTCCCATATCTAGGCATAATTATGGGATAAATATTACAAAATATAGATAAACTAATATACCAAAATCTCAAATACGCTGGCTTGATTCCATTCCAATTGCAAAAAAAATTGGAAATTAATAGCAAAACAATTGGGTGTTGAGAATTAAACCCAAACCCTACCAAGCGCTGCTCTCTACTCCCACCGCTCTCCCGTCACCGTCCGATTTCACTGTCGCCACCAATCGCCCCGACTGCCCATAACGCCGCTGCTATTTGGACTCCGACCGCTCTCCCCCGATTTATCGTTGTAATCAATTAAATTATCATCATCAATCAAATGGTGACACGTGGAAATTAAACAATTGAAATATCCAAATTATATCATTTATTTATATTTTGGGAATTTTAATTCCTAAATTAAATAAATAAATTGGTATTCAATATGTGGAAAAATCTCGACCAATAGAAATGCGACACATAAACGAGCTCATACAAGAAATGGCCATGTTGTTGTAGAGAATTACAAAGGATACAAGGCACCAATAAAATTATGCCACATAAGCCCTAACAAATGGACCAATGAGACGTCGCCACCTAAGCCCTAAATGCACCCTCATTTGCCTATAAATAGAGGGCTTGGCCTAAGGAAACCACAACAAGTTCAAGGGCTCAAGTTTGGAGAAGGATTCATCGGAGAAAGCTCTCTTCAATCTTCAAAGTCATTCAAGTTGGAGATTCAAGGCGTTCTTCGCGTTCTTCCCCAGAAATCATCCCAAACTCGACGTTCGATCCGGATCCGAGGTGCTCGGCCCTCTAATCGGCGTTATCAACCTCAAATCCTCAAGAACAACTTGAAGATTCAAAGTGTTCTTCAACAAATCGTCCCAAAAACTACGTTTGATTCGGAATCAAGATAAAAATCCTTCGAATCGACGTTATAAACCTCCAAGCATCGGATTCCTGAAGATCGAAAAGCAAGAACAACTTGAAGATCTTGAAGAACAACGATGAACAAATCCGGAAGAGAAGAATCAGAAGACTTAGATAGAGAATCGAACCACAAATTGTAATTTCAATCCGAAATCTTTTCTTTGTACGATTTTTCGGTGTCTATTAATTTAAATACTCGGAATTTGTGTTACAATCGTCACCAAAACTATCGACCGCACCAATCGCCTCCCTCTTTCTACTTCGACTCACCACTGCCGCTTGGTCGACACCACCGGAGGACGACGTGGAATAAGGTAGTTATGGCCAGCATCAATGATGGGCAAAAGAGTCACACGAACTGGTATTTTTTTTCCGCCATTTTCGTATGCTATTTGGATATCTAGAAAATTCAAAAATGAGTGATGGTCTCTTTTGCTAGAATGTCGATTAAATTGGTATTTGTTGGTTTTTTTTTTCTTTTTTTTAGCAAAATATTTCTTTGTTAATAGCAATTTTTTAATCCGAGTTTAGCAAATTATGCAGTGGTTATAACAAAGTTGTATGTTTTCCCGTATTCGCATATTTTTAGCAAATTATGCTTGGGTTGATGGAGAATTATTCCTTCGTATTTGGCAAACCGTGCAGCTGGTCATATCTATTTGTTGCTAGTTATCTATATGTTGATAGCAAATTGATATATGTTTTATGTGCTTATAAGGATTTCAATTTCTACCATAATGCTCTATCTCACCTTATTTTTTCCTGAGATAGTGGAATTGTTGACATTTTGTTTCAATGTCTAGTTGACATACTGCTTCCAAATTTATGAAATTAAGCTTTGTTACCTAATTAGGAGAAAATGATATCATAAGTCCCACCAACTTAGACGGTGATGTAAATAAGGATATGCATAGGAAGAAATATGGTTTCAGTAATTGTAAAGGAGCACTTTGTATTTTGCTCATTTTAAGAGCACTTTGTATTTTGCTCATTTTAAGATTATCTATTGTCTTATATGATTACTAAAAACTGTCAGGAACAACGTGAAAGTCTGTTTATAGCAAATTTTGGTAGCCAATAATTAGTGTGGGTAAAAAATTGTTTAATGTATTTATAGTTTTCGGAAATAAGCAAGGGCTTATTTTGCTAGGATGTCGATTTAATTGGTATTTGTTGGTAAATTTTTTTTGGTTTTTTAGAAAAATATTCCTTTCTTGATAGCAATTTTTTACTCCCGATTTAGCAAATTGTGCAGTGGTTATAATAAAATTTTTAGCAAAAAACCCGTATTCATATATTTATAGCAAATTATGCTTCGATTGATAGCAAGTTATTCCTCGATGTTTAGCAAACCGTGCAACTGGTTATAGATTATAGCAAATATTTTATCTGTTTATAGTTTTCGGCTTTCTCAAGATTCATAATTCCTCTTTAGCAAATTATTCTGCTATTTATAGCATTTGTATCCGTAAGTGTTTAGCAAAGTGTGCAGTTAACAAAGTTGCATGATTTTCATATTCTCATTTGTTTAGCAAAATATTCTTTTGTTGATAGCAATTTTTTACTCTGTGTTTAGCAAATTGTGCAGTGGTTATAATAAAATTAAAAAAAAAATGCCCGTATTCATATTTTTTTTAGCAAGTTATTCCTTGGTGTTTAGCAAATGGTGCAAATGGTTATAGCAAAATTTCACTTTTAATAGAGTGAATCTCTTGTACTGTGAATGTCGTGGTTTGCATATATGCAATAATAGTGATCTCCGACTGTCATTCCCACATATTCCTATATTTTTAGCGAATTATTCATTGATTATAGCAAATTGGCATGTTGCTTATAGCAAATATGTTATATGTTTATAGCACTTAGTTGTATTTTACATATATCTGCTCATCGATTTTTAGGTAGTAATCAGAAAGCTGATCGTGCTAAAAAGGGCATATCAAAGAGTGAGACAAAAGGTATATACTTGATATTATGAACAATGACATATTTGTCATTTAGATGTTTTTTCACACTTAGTTTTTGAATAAAATGTTGATAATTTTTGTGTATATTTTTGTATACGATAATGTAGATGCAAAATTGAAGCAGCCAGAAGGACATGATAGGAAGAGAAGACGAGAAAATGTGCAAAATAGTAAGTTTCAGATTCGTTCAATTCATAGCATATTATTCATCTGTTTATAGCATGTTATTCTGATGTGTTTAGCAAATTGTGCATTTAGTGGTAACAAAGTATGCATTTTTTCACAATCCTCCTTTTTTAGCAATTTATCCCTGTTTGTATATAATATTGCGCAGTTGTTTATAGCAAAATATTCATGTATTGATAGCAATTGTCCCACCCGATTTTAGCAAATTGCGCAGTGGGTTAAAATAAAATTGCATGCTTTCCAAATTCATCTAGTTATATCTAATTATACTTATGTTGATAGCAAATGATTCCGTGATCTTTAGCAAATTATACACTATTTATGAGAAAAATGTCTTTCTAATATTATTTTATTTTTAGCTAATTATTCATCTATATTTAGAAAATTAGTCAACTGTTATTAGCAAATTATGCAGTTGGATATAATTTTTCATATAACAAATTTGTCTTTTTGTAAATGTTTATCTATTTATTTAGAAAATTATCTCGTTGTTTATAGCAAATTATTACTCTATGTTTAGCAAATTGTGTTTGTGATGTAGATAACGAGGACTGCGCACACGAATTTAGGTCAAAGCGATGGAATGATGTGAATGTGGCTGACTGCGGTCAAGTAGATTCACCGCATGAGAAAAAATCATTGAAGGCGGATGCGAAGTGTGCAAGGGATGAATGCACAAATTTAAAAAATCGAACAAATCCTTTGGCTCTACGCAATGCAATCTCCAAGTTGAATGAAGCTCAAAAGTAGAATACAAACTTATTGTTTTTCCTTGGCCTCTTAAAAAATGTGCATTGTATTTGTTATTTGTAGGAGCCAGTTGTATGATAAAAGGGTTAGTAAATTTTTATACTCATTTTAGCATACATATTAATCATGGTTAGCAAAAATTTATTTATGTGTTTTGGATTTAAAATGCAATTTTGTTGATGTTTGATTTTAGTGAATAAAGTACTTGATGTTAGCATATATGTATGTATGATTTAGTTATAATGTAAACTAATCATAGTGTGAGAACTAGAAACCCATCTTACACCACACAATCAATAAAAATCAAAGAAAATTATGTAATATTTGAAAAGTTTTCTAGGCAGGGGTATTAACGTAATTAGGTAATGTTTATAAAAAGGTTCTGGATAGTTGATATTAGTATCATCGTTCTAACGAAGTATTACTATCATGCTAAAGAAACATTATCGTAATGCTAATGAAAGTTTTCTGAAATTGTTAACGAAAAATTAAATTCTAAAAAGTAATTATAAATCCTAATTGGATGGATTCAGATGTAATAAACTCCAATTATCTAAAAAATAGAATTACATTATAAAAAATAATTATAAACTCTAATTAGATGAATAAATCATAATAGCAATATAAATATACAACATTAGCATTATGATATTATTTTATCAGCACTGCGGATAAACTATGTTAGCATATGACAATTCATCGTTAGCATAAAGTATAAACCATAAATGAATTAAGAAAACCGTAATTAATATATTCTAATTTAATGAAATAAACAATATATAATAATCAATTAATAACTATAATATAAAAATTAAATAAACAATAATTATTATAAGCCCTAATTGAAATGTAATAAATCATAGCAATAAAATAAGTACGTGTACCACGTTAACATTATGATAATCCTTTGTTAGCATAATGAACATAGTGTGTTAGCATATAACAAATGATTTGTTAGCATAGGTTACATAATGCTCACGAACCATTATTAAAAGCTAACGAAAATATTTTCGCGCTGAACACGAGTAAAAGATGTATATTTTGTATTTTTTGTCTATATTATTTGCACAAACATATCCATGACTGATCTTGAATTAAAGAGCATGAAAAGAGCTTTAATTTGATATATTGTTTGCATTGATCCGATTATAAACGAGTGAGATATGATCGTTTAAAAATTTTAAGATTTTTTTTATAAAAAGTAATGACATCAACTTTTTTATAAGAATTGGACCACTATATCCCCACTTCCTTCTTTTTTGCCTTGAATTAGACATTAAATCTCAGTCATTAGATCATCTAATTGGATGGTATAAAATGGGTTCTTACTCCTAGTTCCTACACCAAGAAAATGTGTATTTTTTATCAACTCCCTATATATATGTGTGAGCACGTGCACTAAAAAAAATAAAAATAAAAAACTTTTGGGGAAGGAGATGGGGAAATTCACACCTTCTGACCTTTGGTTGCTAATTCCTTTCCAAAAAAGTCAAGAAGGACGGGTTCTTAGTTTCTACACTAGGAAAATGTGTATTTTTTGTTCATTCCATATATATATATATATATATATGCGCATGCACGAGCACTAAAAGAAAATAAAAAAACATACTTTTGGGGAAGGAGATGGGGAAAGTTGCAATTTCTGACCTTTGGTTGCTAATTGCTCCCCAAAAAAGTCAAGAATGACATCCCAGTAGGGATGGTTTAGTGGTGGAGTGAGATTACTTGAAGACCAAAAATCACGAATTCAAATCTCATCAATACCACAAGTCGGGTGTATGAGAAAAAAAAAGTCAACAAGGACTTTGGTCTTTGCCCGTCAAAATAAATGGGAGGGGGGGTTGTTTTTACGCTTCTTTCCATTTACTAATTATGACATGAGATGAAAGTTCACCCAAAAATAGATAACGGATATAGTTAGATAAAATAGGTTAAATATATTTGACATTTGGAGGATTGCACAAAAATATCCTTTATCTTTAAACAATTACAAAAGATAAAAATATTATGACATTTTAACATTTTTATAAATTTCCGGTATCTAGAATGTGGTGTGACATGCTCAAATCCTATGTGAAATTTTAGCTTGAAAAAGAAAATGATGTAAAATGTCATGGTCTATATCAATATATTGGGCTAAAATTTCAAGCATAATCCCAACTAACTATGTCATATTAATTTTAAACACCAAAACATTACTCAAGTCTGTAGATTTTTTAAAATTCTAAATAAGCTTTCAAATTACATAACCCACCCAAATTTGAATAAATTCCATATTTTATTTATTAATTCTTCAACAACAACTTTTCAGTACATGTAGTGTACTGAATTATTCAATACAACAGATTAATTTTTGGTCAAATTCGTGGGTGAACTAACCCCAATTCACGGGTTGACCCAATCCATTCAAAAAAAAAAAAACTTGCCAAAAAAAAATATCACCGGAAACACTAAAAGTACCACTCATAACGTTCAAAAGTGTAATACTTGTATTCTAAAAAGGATCAGGTGTACTACTTGTTTTTAATGAGTTTATGCGTTGAGCGAGTGCACTGCGCGAGACGCCGGATAAAAAAAAAAATAATTCAATTTAATTTTAAAGTTCACTAATTACATTTTAGTGTATATAATTATTTCAAAAAATAATTATAGAACACAGTGTATGAGCCCACGTATTAGCGTAGAGCAAGTGCAATGTGCGGGATGCCAAATAAAAAATTAAATTAATTCACTTTAATTTTAGGTTTCACTAACTAAATTTTAGAGTTTAAATTTATTTCCAAAAAATTGAATATTGAGCACAATATACGAGCCCACGCGTTAGCGTCGGGCGAGTGCATTGTGCGAGTCATCGGAAAAAATAATTAAATCACTTCCATTACATGATATATAGTTTTTGGTGAAAAAAGTAAAAAGAAATAAAAAAAAAAAAGAAAAGAAAACTGAAAATAGAAGGAAAAAAAGAGAGATCATTCTTGAAAGAGTAGGCTAATTAAATATGTTATTTATCAAATAAAATATAATATAGTATGAAAAGTCTTTCGCAAGGAGGAAATGTAAATATATTGCTACCTTATAAGATTATAATTTGTAATTTTAATCCTCTTAAATAATTTTCTTACCCAAATCATAAAGCCATAACTAAAATAAAACACGGAGAAATAGGAATTCCCTTTAATTATTAACACAACTATCTTAATCGGTTCAAATAGTTTCATTATAAAGGTTGAACATTACTTCCCCCCAGTCGGATTTCAACTTTCAAGTTGCGTGAGAAATTTTTTTTTAACTTAATATTATATTTATTGCTTTAAAATGTGACATAAGACAAATATTTGATGGCAATGTCTTCAGCAAGGGGCCAATACTTAATTTGAAAAGAAATAGGAAGTCTGCACGTTAAAAATAAAAGCCACCTAAATCAGAATATTTTAATTAAGGTTGCTCTACGCAACTGTTACCTTAATTTTAATGTGCCAGCAAATTAATGAACGCCAAATCACACAAAACGAATAAATCCCATCTGAAAAAACTGAACGACAAATTCAATTCAAACAGCGCTGTTCAAAATCAGTCCAAACTACACAAACATCCTATGCAGAAGCAGATTTCTTGGTTTTCTTGGTCAATGAGTAAGTTCTTCTTTTTTTTTTGTCTGATCTTTTAGGGATTCTTGAACTGAAGAAAAAGGGTGTTTTACGATTGCGACTTTCTGCTTTTTTTCAAATGGTTTTTTCGTGATCAAGTTCTGTTCTTTAATGTTTCAGATGGAAGATGAAGAAGAAGAAGGGTTTAGATTTTCTTGAATATGATCTTGTTAGAGTATTTGTGTGTTTTTGTGTATGTGAGAAAGATTTGAAGTCTGAGTTGTTGTTGTTGTTGTCTGAAAATGGCTGTGAAAGGTAAAAGGGGGGAAGGTCCCATAAACCCTGTACTTTTCAAATTTGGGGTGGCTTTGGCTTTTTCCATTGGTGGAATTGTCTTTACTTTTCTCAGAAGCAAACGAATTATGCTCCCTAAACCAAAACCTTCACCACGTTCTCCAGGTTCTATTTCTTTCTTTCTTTCTTTTATTCTATTTTTTTTTTCTTGTCTTAAAATTCAAACTTTCTAATTGGGGGGGATTGATTTTTGTTTGAATTGTATACATGTTTGATGTATAGGTAAGCGGAGTCAAGCTGATTCAGACGTTGGGGCCAATCGCCTTGCTATGGAGGTACTGTCTAACCTTCTGCTGTTGTGCTTCGGTTGGATTGAAAGAATTATGCATTGTTGTTAGATTTGTTACAATGAATTGTGGTTTTCTTTGTTTAAAATATGTTTTTAGTTGTAGTTAATACTTAATAGTATTTAAATTAATTCTACTATAGATTAGTGAACAAGTATTCTTATTGATGTGAGTTGAATCTCATTTCCTGTTTCTGATTGTGAAAAACATTTTCTGGATTGGCTGTGGGGTTGTGATGGATGATAGCAAAATACATTTCTTGATGTCTTCTGTAGATTTTTTGTAAATAATTGCAAAACCAATAAACAAGAACTCGCAAATATTGCCCTAGAATTTTATTTTTATTTTAAATTAGTGGAACCAAACTGATTGAATTGCTGTGGATCTTGATTCGCGATTATGTCCTTCCCTTGTAGTTGATTAAGATACAACTGCTTTCCATTTTAAGTAGATATAGCTCTGTTTCTTGCAGAATTTATCCATCCCAAGAATTCCTTCTCAGAATTCCATGAGTGAAACTTCCTCTAGTGGTGGTGGTAGAAGCGTTGTAGATAGAGACAGCTTTCTCTTGTCAGAGTTTGATCAGCTTTTAAAAGAATATGACATGGCAACAGATGATGTTTCTCCCAGGAGGAAACGACAATCTATAGAACCTAATGCCGAACCACCTAAGGAACACAAATGTGCTGAACATGAGGAACGTGAGAGAGAGCTTAGAAGCCTAAGGAGTAAGGTTGAAATCCTTGAAGAAAGGGAGAAGATCCTCGAGAATCAACTGCTCGAGTATTATGGCCTTAAAGAACAGGAAAGTGCTGTATTGGAGCTCCAAACCCGGCTAAGAGTACACAACATGGAAGCTAAACTATATAACCTTAAGATTGAGTCCTTGCAGTCGGATAACAAAAGATTGCAGGCTAAAGTGGCTGATTATGAAAAAGTTGTTGCAGAACTTGAATCTTCACAAGCCAAGATAACACTTCTACGGAAGAAGCTTAGGGTCGAAGCTGAACAGAACAGGGAGCAGATCTTGAAGCTTCAAGAAAGAGTGATGATGCTGCAGGACCAGGATAAGAAGGCTGTTGAAATTGATCAAGATGTGGATATGCAGCCACAAGAAAAGAACCGACTGGAGGAGGAGTTAGAGGAGATGAAGAAGTATAATGAGAGCTTGAAACTTGAAAATTTAGAGTTGGCTCAGAAAGTAGAGAACCTACAAAAGCTTGCTAAATCTGCTTTGGACAATGAAGAGGTAATTTTTGTTCATGATATTCTGATTCCTTTTATTTCATCACTGGATATGAATGTTCTATATGAATTTTTTGGGATGTTTCAACCAGGTTCAAGAACTTAAAGAAGAGAGTCAGCTTTTGAGACAACAAAATGAAAATTTCAGAAAGGAAATTGACCAACTCCAAGCTGATCGGTGCACAGATGTTGAAGAGCTCGTCTACCTCCGATGGATAAATGCTTGTTTGCGCTACGAATTGAGAAATTATCAGCCTGGCCCTGGTGAAACCGTTGCTAGGGACCTCAGCAAATCGTTAAGCCCCAAGTCAGAAGAAAAGGCAAAAAATCTTATTCTTGCATATGCAAATAGAGAAGGCTTTGGGGGCAAGGATCCGGATATTAGTGACTTTTATTTCGATGAGTGGTCTATATCCCAGACGTCTTACCTTACAGACTCCGGTGAACCTGATGATCTGCCCACTGATATCTTGCAAGATAACAAATCAAACCATCCAAACAAAAAGAAAGTATTCGCCAAGTTGATGAAGCTGTTGCGAGGGAAAGACAACGATCATCATATTCAGACACCATCTTCACCTCGGGTGAGAGCTTCATCTGTAGATGACGTTGCAAGTAGATATTCTGTCACTTCTCGTTCAGGCATAGATGCTGATGGCCTCACAAAGACAACACCAACCTCATCTGGCGCTTCATCTAGTCAATCTTTCGACCTACAGAGATCCTATTCACGAGGCCAAAAGAGTGCTACTGCAGAAAGTAGTTATTCTTCTCGAAGAACGAGTGATGATGTTTCCTTAAGTATATTCAGAAGTATCGACTCTATAAAAGGATACGACGACAACTCGTGCCCTAGCTTTCAGCCTGGTCAGGAAGCTCAAAGTGCTGCAAAAACTGAACTGGTGAAATATGCTGAGGCCCTAAAGAACTCCCGTCCCAGACCATCATTTCGACGAAGATCAGTCTCTTTTAGTTCTTTTTGACTTCATTTGAAAAGTTGTTTTTGCTTTTTTAAGCCCCATTTAGGCCAGTAGAAGCCGCCTGGGATCGTAGTTGTGGTTGAGTGATTTAAAAATAGGTCAAAATATGTAAAATGTGATAGGTGTTTGAAAATCAATGTAGGTAGAAGATGTATTGTAAAGAAAACAATGCTCAATGCTCAATGCTCATACATATATGCGATTTTATCTTGATTTTTCTCTTTTATGATCTAATTACGCCTTTTTTATTTCTGTTCTGTTCAATAGCTTCTACCAAATTAAGTTTCTGTTTAAACACTTTCACATTATAATTATTTTAGATAAAACAATAATTCAACAATATATTAGATCAATAAACTTGCCATCTTTTGCAATTTTCATATTTTTCAATGCATTACGGTGAGAGATGTTTTATTAGTCAATCGCAAAAAGACAATCCAGCCCTTTCCAGCTACGACGCCGTATCACTCTCACGGAGCAGAGCGGGTGATATCGGTTATAACTAACTCGCGGGGGAAAACAGAAATGATGTAACGTAACAATTGAATTTATCTTCAACAGTTTCTCCCTCCCATTTCAAAATCATCCAACCTCCTCCCCCCCCCCCTCTCTCTCTAGAAACTTGCAAGTTTTTTTTTTTCTTTCTTTCAAGAAAGTAAAGAAAATGGCGGCTTCTGATCAGAAGCTAAGAACCTCACTCTACGTGGGTGATCTGCACCCAGATGTTACAGAAAAAGATCTGATTGAGACTTTTTCACGAGTAGCTCCACTGCTTTCTGTCCATGTCTGCCGCGACAAGTTCTCCCACAAGTCTCTCTGCTACGCTTACGTCAATTTCTGGCTTCCCTGTCATGGTACATTCGATTTTCTTTTATGTTTATGCTTGATATTTATTCTTTGATGATGATTGTGAATTGTGATTGAGTAGAATTTTTTCCTGCTTTGATTTAAGGGATTTTGTTAAGGATTAAGCCTTTCGCTGTATGAAGGAAGCATTCTGGAATGATTATGATTCCCTTGATTTTTATTTTTCCTTCATATTTCTTAGTTGGGCTACTTAAGGTTATCAATTCTTCATGGTGGGGATTTTTCTTTCGTAGTTTTGCATTGTAGTTTACAGATTAAGGTCTCACACTAAAATTATCTTCGTGAATCATTTATTTATCTGTTGATATGTTTCTAGGTTCTGATGAATTCTTGCCTTTTTTTTCTTTTCTTTTCTTTTTTATAGCCTTTGCTGCTCTGGAAATGTTGAATCATGCTCCATTGAAGGGTAAATCTATTAGGATTATGTGGTATGAGACAGACCCCGTTGCACGAAAGAACAACAATGGGAACCTCTTTGTGAAGAATCTTGACAAATCGATCACCAGTGCTCGATTGCAAGAAATTTTCTCCCGATATGGAACCATACTTTCTTGCAAAGTTGCTGAGGAAAACGGAATTAGTAAAGGCTTTGGGTTCATTCAATTTGGTTCAGAGGGTTCTGCGATAGCAGCTCGTACTGCTCTTCATGAGGCTTTGCTGGAAGGCAAGAAGTTGTGAGTCTGCTTCTTTATTTCATTTAAGTTCTTGTTTATTTAATTTTATTGTTGTGCTAGAAATCGTTTCCTGTACTTGATTAGGTGCAATGTTGTAAAGTTTTGAGTGATTTACAGTCCTTTTGTCATTCTTGATTTCCTTGATTTACATTCTGTATGTATTGTGTAAGACAAAAGTTGAGTTTAGGGCCTCAATAAAATGCATATGTACTCAAACGAAGAGATAAAATGTTTATAACCTTAAGTCCTGAGAAACTTTATTTGCTGTTTCTCTGTATTTGTTACTGATTTCTATCTATTCCTGTGAAGGTTAAGCTATAGAAATGATTAGAGAAGATTTCTTTAATGTGATTCCTCTAAATCTTCCCCTTTAAGTTGTACCCTCCAACTCCAGCTGCTGATTTATTTGAAATATTCAATCACAATAACAGTGCTCTATAAACCTATGAAAGTTTTCTGAGATGCCTTCAATTTTAAACCTTCACGTCCTCATTTGGAATGGTTCATGATGCAAACTTCATAGAGATAAGTATTTGGAACAGTTCTGCTGATTGCTGAACATTGTTGTATTTGCTCATTGCATTCCACCTTAAGATTTAATAGATTTAGGTTCATAATTTTCAAGTAAAATAAACTTTCTTCAGTAATTGGCAACAGAACAGAAGATGCAATTAAAAAGAAATAGCAGTCATGAGATTAGTATCTCTGTAGTATTCTACACGAGGAGTTGTTGATATTATATCGGTTTATATGATAGTTTTTCTAGCTCTGTCCCATCTCATTATTTGTCTGTTGCTTATTGTGTCTCTTCAGCTTCACATTAGACAGATTCTTTAGCTTTTGTCAGTACTATTTGATTCTGTTTAACTATCTCTTCTCAAAGACAGACACGCGCACACACAGATATATAGTACGTGTAGCAGATATGTATGTGGATAAACTTATAACATGTATTCTCTCTGTCAGATATGTCTCCAAATTTCTCCGGAAGAATGAGAGGAATGGTGAAGAAGTAGTTTTCAGAAACCTGTTTGTGAAAAATCTCGATGAAGATATCACAGCAGAAGTCCTTAAAGCTAAATTCTCAGAGCATGGGAAGGTCTCCAATGCTGTCATAATCAAGGATGAGAAGGGGAAATCAAAAGGATTTGGATTTGTCTACTTTGACTCACATGAAACAGCTAAAAGGGCCATGGAGTGTCTGAATGGAGAACTGCTAGGTAATATTCTGTTCCATTTAGCTATTTTTTAAAAATTGTTTTCTAATAGCCGTTTTACTTCCAGAGTTGAATAATCATATCATGGCAGGATCCAAGAATATCGTTGTTGCTAAAGCTGTGAAGAAATCTGAAGTAAGAAATAATTTTAGACAAATGTCCAAGGCTTCAAATATGTTTTCCAAGAATCTTGATGGCTCTGTTGGTGACAAAAAGTCAGAAGATCTCTTCAGTGGTTATGGAACAGCAAACTCAGCTAAACCGTTCTGGCATGGTGAATTCATCAAACGATTCAGCCATTTCTCATGTCCATATGGCACCAAGAAGGCTTTGAATTCATTAACTGGTATGAAAATCTCACATTCTACTATGTGGTTTGAAGTATATTTTTAATCACTTGGTTTTCCAAGCTTAGTTTTGGCTGCCTCTTTTGTTTTTCAATAGGATCTAATCTTGACGGGAGGACTCTGAATGTGGCAGTGGCTAAGCTGAAAGAACACGAAGCCATCAAGCTGCATAAGCCTAGCGAAAAGTTCCCACCTCAGCCATTTTATGCTTCCAACAGTCAGAAACCGCGCTGCAACTTTACTTACTTCACTTCTGCAATTCATTTCAAGCCACCGATCCCCCCATTTCACCCTACTGCAAGTCACTACTTTGCTAGTCCTTCAAATTCATCTTATCCCATCATAGCTCAGAATAACCATGGAACCTTCAGAGCATTGGTAATAAATTTGTATTGTTAAATTTCATGATCTAATTAAGTCTAGAAAATATTGAATCGTCTCTTCTGATGTGCAGCCTATGAAACTTGCTGCTATGAATGGACATAAGCAAGAAAGGTATTTGGAGATGCCAAAGGATAAAAAACCACTGTCTCCAGTGAAGCCCAGTGCTGCGAAAACTCTTGGGATGGAATCATCTCCGGTTAGTATCAAGATAAAGCAGGGCTGTACGCTTCTGCCTTTGGTTCAAAATGTTCAGGTTACTATTTCAACTATAGCTACTTTTTTTACAAATGGTGAATTTAAGCTAACATTTCATCTAAATCTTCTTTGATGTTCAATGACTGAACTCTCGCTTTGTATCTCTCAGCAGCAGCTAGGATCTGATAGCCGGAGGGTCCTGAAGTCACCCCAGATGGCCGGAAGTTCACAGTAAGAAGCTGTTCAAGTCTCAAGGGGGCAAAAATAGACGGTTCTAGATGGTTTCCATGCTTTGAAAACCAACTCTTTCATCCCTGTATCTGCATACTTAGTGCTAGTTAATTCTGACTTGTTGATAGTCTTCATCTGCTTATGGATTGTATAAACCTCGGATCTGTAATACTTCTTGATGCTTTACCATGTATAATTGGTTGATATAGTAGAGCCCCAAACTCATTAAATAGAATCATATCTTGTTTAGTAATATGATCAAATACTTCTTTACTATATGTTGCCAACTGCATGCTAAGGTTTCATGCAGAGCTAATCGCATTTCACATGCAGCTAGTAGTATACATAGATTTGCTTGAAACTGAACTAGAGATTTGCAGCAGCTAGTTATAACTTATAAGCTTATGTCCATTTCATTACACGGCTGCCTTTGTTAAGTCAGCATATGACAGATAATACAAGCTTACTGATTTTTTCTTCGAGGGAAGATGTAAAGCACAAAAATACAAGAAAATGGACAAAAAAAAAGAGGGAAAATCTTGAAAAAAGTAACATTGTGCAGGTGATTGTTTGTACTATTGTAAAAAAAAAAAAAAGACATGCAGCAACTATGGGAATCAAGCAATGAGAGGAATTCCTTGAATGATGAGAGTATCTGCAAGAACTTGGTTTGCAGCTTGAGATGGATGAACACTGTCCCAAAACACATACTCTGTCGAATTGCTGCAAATTCCTGACTTCTGATTGCACAATATAGACGTCGTCTCCACGGTTCCTGTTCCGCAGCAGCCCTTTGTTGCTTCTGTAAAGCCTACACAACACAACAAATTAACACATAAAAAAGATTGAGAAGATGTGTTTCAAGATTAAGCAGAATTAAGATGTGTTTAATTTGAATGTTTTCTGTTTTACCAAATTTGGTAGGATTTTGAACGAGGTCGTAGAGGGGCTTGAAGATGTCAAAAATGACGATCTTCAAGCCGGGGTTTTGCCTCTGCAGCTGTGTAGCAGCTGCATTGATCTTCTTGTTGAATTGCTGAGCATCGGTGTTGAGGCTAGCTACACAGCCTCTTTCGTGTTGCCCGAATATCGTTCTTGCCAAAGGAAGGCAACCTATTGGTGCAAGTGAAGTAGCTCCAATTCTCCTTGCTCCTTGTCCGTACAAGCTCTGCAGTGATCATCATCATCATCATATATATATGTAATTAAGTATTTCGTTAATTTGATTTGAAATAGGAATATATACATATGGTTAATCAAGAAATTATATATTGCGTACCTTGACAAAGCTTGAGAAGATGCTGATTAGGTAGGAGGAATACTCATCAACGGTGTAATGCTTGTTAATGAAAGGATTAACGTAGTAATTCTGCAGAAAATCGCTGTTGCCGGAGCCAATAATGTACAATGCACCTTTTATAGTGTCCGATGCATTCTTGCTTCCTGCTACACTTGTTAGCTTACTTTGATACTCCTTGAAATACTGCAATTGCTGTGACAGTGGAATCACATGCTGCCATCACACAAAATTAATTAATAAATATTAGCATATACATTTTAATTTGTTACAAAAAAATTACAATTTTTATTTATTATTACACTTAGTTCTGCTGTGGTATCATCATATCCAGAGCCAGCAGAGGCGAAGTTGGCTCCAAGCAGAAGGTTTTTCCCTGATGCTTGTGGGCTCAGATAAGGCGGCGCGTAGCTCGTGAATCCAAGATTATCCGCTGCGAATTAAATTTATTAAAAACACAACATTTTGAACTAATTAATTAAGCTAATAATATATATATATAATATTGCATTTGCATGGAATATATACTAATCTTGAAAATTGATTAAATTGAATGAAAATAAATAAATAAATAAATAATTAATTACCTGTGAGATCAGTGGCTAGTTTGCCATTGCAGAACCTTCCAGTAGGTTGATGATTGGTGAAATCTTTGCCGTAAGGGGGGTGGTCGGCCTGAAACACCGTTTTGATGTAGTCGTTGTTGCCGACGTCGACGGTCGAGTCCCCGAACGTTATAATTGCGGGGACTAACTGAGAGTTGATGCCACTGCTGAAGAAGACAGCAATGGCTATTGTGAATACCAAAATTAAACCTCCCATTTTTATTTTATTTTTCACTCAAAAACTTGAACTTATAACTAGATATTTAGTTTATGTACATTTGCATCAAATTAACTTGGTATTTATATATATGCGTGGTGGAATAAAGGAGGAACGGTGAGCGTTGGGATCGCCATTAATGAGTGGCTCAAATGGTAGTTCTGCAGCATTGAAGGCGCTTGATGCAATGCAATAAATGTACATGCACCTCCAGCTTTTAATTAATTTAATTATCTCAATTTCGATTTAAGTTTTTAGTTTTAAGATTGAGTGGTTTTGTTAGTCGTCTATTGTTATTCATATATATAATTTTGATGAAATATCAGCAACAAAGTGGTTGGGAAAATGCATTTGATATATATATATATATATATATTTGGGGCCACGAGGGGAGTAATAATGTTTTGCATGTGATGTGAGTTAATTTTGTTGACGCTGTGTTTTTGCCAACTGTTGTCTTTACTCTTCATGCAATTTTACTTTCTGCCAAACAGATGCATGAGGTTGACGTTCGATCATATAAGTGGATTAAATAAATAAATAAAATTAAAATAAATTGGGAATAATATGGTTTGATATAAATATTTTTTGAGGTTAAAAAGTTTGTTTTTGTGATGCAGGAAGTGGCCCCAAAGTCCACATTGCCAAAGAGGAAAATATATATATGTGTGTGTGTGCGCGTGAGGTAATAATAATAGTAGTGGAAGTATATATAGGATTTTCTCTGCCCCACGTACATAGATTTAATTTTAATAAAATGCTACTTGTAATAACTAGAAGATCACATTCTTTCTTATATTTTGATTTTACTAACCTTTTATTTTCTTTTTAGTTGTATAAAGGGTCTCTCTCGTTTGACTGTTCTCAATGAGACTTTGTGATGTTATTGTATGCTTCAAACTGACCATTTTTTAAGTGCTCGTTGAATATTATTGAGTTTAAGAAATGCATAGAACTTCAATATGGAAATATTTCAATCTCCAGTAATGACCATTTATCCATTCATGTGTTTATTAACGTATCCATCTATCATGTGATGGTACAATATATATATATATATATATATATATATATATAGGGAATGGTTCAAATAGGAATCCAATCCCCCGTAAGAACCTAGAACCAATTCTAACTTTAGATTGATTAGATCTAATAACCATAATTTAATCAAAGTTTTAGTCAAAGTAAGGTGACAAACTTGTAATATTTGAGAACTTAATGAAAGCGGGGTTATTTTCATAATTTAGAAATTAGGTTATGTTTTTTCGGATTTTGAGCCCAATTCCCGAAATTAAATAAACAACACTTTAAAACCGTTGTCTTTTCTGGCATTGAATTAATATGTTAACATGAGAGATTTATATGGCTAATATCAAGAGATTCTGTTGTTAACATGAGGTAGACTCATATTGCTAACTTGACGAGATCATAATATTAAATTGACACGTATTAAACACCACACATATAACATTGGACCACATTTAAAATAATACTCCCTCCGTCCCAATAGCAAGGTCCACCTTGCCTTATTTGGCTGTTCCAATAGCAAGGTCCACTTCCAAATATGAAAATAATTAATGTCAACATCAAAGTGGACTCCACTTACTTTATATTACTTTTTATTATAATACTCCTTAAAGAAATGGACTCCACCTACTCTATCCATTACTTAACCAACTAATCCATTTCTCCTTAATCTCCGTGCCCAATAGCAAGTGGACCTTGCTATTAGGACGGAGGGAGTATTGTGTAATATGTGTAACATCATTCATACATACTACTAATATGTTAGAAATATACACACTGCTAATATGTGACTAATAATTTGTTAATATGTTAGTAACATGTTTCTAATATGTGAATATTGATATGCTAGTATGACTTACATTCTCAAATATTACAAGTTTTCAAAATAATATTAAGCATTTATAAAGTTATAATTGTTTATGATTATAAACAGTTATAACTATTTTCTCATGAAAAAACCTTAAGATTCAAAGTTGTGCATAAAAAATTTCATGTTAGCAACATAAACACAAGATATGAGCAATATTGTGATATCATATTAGCAATATCTGACAGTTACGAGTTGAATATACGTGAAAAAAAGTTTTTAATATTTTTCATCAATTTTTGCTCAAATAAACATATGCACTATGGATCTTAAATGAAAGAGCATGAAAAAATCTTTAATTTGATATATTTTTTGTGTAAATTGGATAAAAAATGAGTAAGTTATGATTATTTAACGTTTTTAAGAATTTTTTAAAAGATGATGACATCACTTTATAAAAAAAAATCTGGAATTACTCCTTATATTTCGAATTTTACATATTTACAACTATGCCACCACCTTTTTATCCGCCATATCATCAAAATCCTTGAATTTAATTGGTTCCTAGGTTCTCACGGGGGGTGGTTCCTATTTGAACCCACCCCTATATGTATAAAAGAGCGGTTACTTGCACATTTTTTATGCTGAAAACTAAATTCTAAATGGAAAATAGAGTAATGTAGAGCTTCAGTGCGACACTATCACATTATTGAGTGGATACATTAGCACATATACCCACATAAAAGAAGGTAATGGTTTCCATTCCATCCTCAAACGTTTCTCTTTATTTTCTTTTTTATTAATTTTTTACTTTTAAATAGTGAGGAAACATAGGCGGTATGGCAGCAGATGGAAACATATGTTCTCAAACCGTCTTACATCATTTGTTCCCTATCAAACTTATCAAATTTTCTTTCATCTTTTTTATTTCAATTTCTCGTGCTTTTTTTTATGAAAATTTAAAATTAAAAAAATATATAAACCATAATTATGAAATAACTTACTCTAATAATTAATTATTAATTAAAATTAAATATTAAAAAAAATTCTTAATTCTAATTAGGTACGTAGAATCACACACCAGATCACTTGTTGCATTTCCTATTACATTTTCTGTTCCAAGCCTTCATTTTTTAAAAAAAAAATTATTTTTTTAATTTTTAATTTATCATGATTTTATTTAATTAAAATTTTCCCTTTAGGGTTTTATCCATCCCCAATTAGGTATATTAATATTTTTTTTAAAAAAATTAAAAAAAAATTCTAGTTATACAGCACCAAATAGAATAGGAATTGCAAAAGAGGATCTGATCTGGTAGAATCAATCATAATTGACTAGTGTAAAACTAAAATATTATGCAAGAAATTAAATAAATATTATGTGACGCGATTTGGAAATAGCTAGAGGATTTCATTTTTTTGTACGATTAGTAAGAAATCCTAACCTGTAGATGTTGACTTTTAGTCCATTTATTTGGACTTATTTCTTGAACAAAGTCAAATATTGGGCTGTATTTTAATGTACATACATGCTTTTGTATAGCTGTCCTTCAATTATGAGAGTTGGGTTTTTTGGTGTATATGCAGTTATTATAGGATTTATTTATTTACTTTATTTTATTTTTTGAGTGAAACATAGGATTTATAATAACCATGCGCGGAGTAGTAGTAATAAATGTAATAAGTAGCAAATATAATGCATTGATTTGCACAGGTCATGTAATAGATGATTTAGTTGTCAATTCAAATATACCGCTGAAAAAATAACCCCCTACGTCTGTATAATTGATTCTAGGTGTGATTCAATTGGATTAATGCTTGATGAAGGGCTTCAATTAATTAATTAGAGGTTTTGAATTCGGTTGACTTAAGCTTATTTAAATTTGCTGGTCATTAATTAGTGAAAAAATTATTACGATTAGTATGGACTCGGATTCAACAAATTAATTAATATGTTATGGGATAGCTAGGTTCAAATTTGATTTGACCTAGCTGGTACTAAATAGTTGAATTTTGAGCAGGTAATTAGTTTTATTTGTTAATTAAATAGTTATTTTTAATTAAGATGATATACTATACTAAAAACAAGTCGATCTATTCTATGATTTTTTTTTACTCACTCACCCGATCTGTGGTATTGAGAAAATTCGAACACGTAAGCTATCCCCACCGGGACGATATATTCCATGGTTTATGATCGTAGTTGTAAATTTATATTAGTTTTAAGCTTTTCTTTGAAAACTAGTTAATGTTAGAAAAATATATTATCAGAAATACTAAAAAGGCTACATTTGAAAGAGGGAGGAGTTTAATTGATTGAGAACCCAAAAGATAGATGCGATTATTTATCAATTCAAGACCAAGACCTGAAAGATGAAAAACGATCGATCGAGTATATCAATTACAATTAGGATCTCAAGATCATCTATTTTGATTCTTTTTATTTTTTTAATTATTTTTATATATATTTTTAATGAAAACCCCTAATTAATTTTCTATTAAATGTAATAAGGAATTTGTTAAAAATAATTTAAAAATAAAAAAAATCAAAATACATGATTTTTGAGGTTCTAATGAATTGATAGTTTTTATCTTTCAGGTTCCGAAAATTCATATATAGTTTTTAGTTTCCAGATCTTGAATTGATAGATGACCTATCTTCCATATGATAAATGATCAATTACCCGAGAGGGTATAATTTCTCGTCCATATAATGTGTTTTGGAAGAAGATGAAGAATTTTGAAAAAAATTACTTTTATCGATTTATGACATGAAAGATTGTTCAAATTGATGATAAAGTTATTAATTTATGATCCGAATGATTAAATCTATAAATCTAATCAAGATTATAAAATTTATAAATTTTTTTTCTTTTTCTTAATTATTTCATATTATTTTTCAATAAAATTACTTCATGAAATGATCTACTAAAATTTAGTAAAGAATTTATCAATAATAAAAACAAATTAAAATGCATGAAATTAATATACTAAAAAAACAATATTATTTCAAAGAGGACATGATCAGAATTCAGAACATGATGTACAATTAATTTATATTTTATAGAATAAGTTGAAAATAAAATAACTGTGAAACTGAAATATCTGACGTCAGCCGTCAGGCTAGTGTAGCAAAATCCTATGAAATAAATTGTTTTGTCGATGATCTATACGTATGGGCTACATATAAAGTGTGTATGATTCCTTATGAAATATGATTTCTATATTATATTCATAATTTACATTTTCAGGATAAAAAAATAATATAATATATTTATATAAAATTATTTATAAATAATTATTTGTAAATATAATATATTGTATTTATTTCAATAGCTTTGGTATAATTTAACTCTATTATATAAGAGTATCCCAAAATAATAACAAAATTATTTCTTTAGTATATTATATTTATTTCAATAGTTTTGGTATAATTGAGCTCCATTATGTAAAATCCCAAAATAATGTCAAAAGTATTTCTTTAGTTTAAAGAATAAAAAAATATTTCGCTAAGAAACTTATATGATGTCAAAAATAATAAAAATCTTTTAATTATTCTAATAATTATATTAATTAATTAGTATTCCCTTATTAGATTCTATCATGAAATATTTTTTTACTTGCATAATCAATATATATATTAATATCTCAACTAATATATTCCTTTTCAACTCGGTGCTTATCAAAACAAACATATAATTTCTAAAAACATGTAATACAATTTTCTATTTTGTAAAAACTCACAAAAAATAAATTGTCTGCATATGGGACTCTAAATTTTTGTAGATCGTATTTCAATTAGTTTGTTATATAGATTTTGTGATTTTTATTTTCCTTGTAGATCGTATTTCAATTAGTTTGTTATATAGATTTTGTGATTTTTATTTTCCTTGGAGAGTAGAATTGTGCAACCACTTCTCTAATTAGTTGGAATGATCATATTATATATTCGACTAATGGTTTGTCAATAATTTTGGTATAATTAAACTCTATTATATAAAATTATCCCAAAATAATAACAAAATTACTTCTTTAGTTTAAAAGATAAAAAATATTTCGCTGAAAAACATATGAATTTTGTTATTTTAAGGAGAGAAAAATCTAAACATTAATCAAATTGTCAAATTCTGTTATTATGTGTCACATAACTCAAATAAAATAAGTAATTAGTTGACTTTGTCAAAATAATTCTTGTCCAAATTATAATAGGACTCTAAAATTATCTATATAAACCATTGGATTTCATCTTTCTAATTGTTACGAGCAATAGTTCTTAAATCCGTTCTCATTTTATAAATTTCATTGACAATTGTCACGAAAATATATCCAATCATTTGAGCAAGCTTCTATAGGTTTTTTAAACCATTTTTTCAACATAACATATCCATTATTTTGATATTTTCACAAGTACGAATGTTCATAATGCATCATTCACATCAAGTTCATCTTCAAGTAATTTTTAAACTTATTAAATATTATTTTTATGTATAATCTTAAATTAATTTTTTAATTTTTAAATTGATTTGTTTTTCATTGTACAACTGTAGATGTCTATCGACAAAGAAGAAATATTTAAATGAAAAGAAAGTATTCTAATTTTAATATCATACAAAGGTAAGAAAAGTTTTCTGGATTTTTAACTTCAGAACTACGTGAATTAAAAAAAAAGTGTCTAATTGCAATCATTGTAGTGCTGCAAGATTTGAGTATGAGTCTCCTACTTTATGTTGTGATAGTGAAAAAATTCTACTTGCATCTTCTGAAGTTCCTGATTAATTGTATGAATTGTTTACTTCTGAATCACAAGAGGCTATAGATTTTCGAAGAAATATCCGCTCATACAACTATATATTTTCATTTAATTCATTTGGAGTAACATTGGATAAAGAATTAACATCTGCAAAATGAGGAGTGTATTCTTTTCGAGCACAAGGAATGATTTATCATGATCTTTCAAGATTGATCCCCAATAATACAAGTCCTGGTTTATTTCAATTACATTTTTTTCAGACTGGAATTGAGGTTGAGAATATAATGAATAATGTGACGCCCGGGGCCGAAGTATGTAGTGATCGCCGGTGCAAGGCACGGACAAAGAGCGGCTCCTATAAGACTTCCAAGCAAAGGGACACATGAATGAATCGAATCCACCCGAAAGAGAGGGATTCTGAGGCTATATAGGAATGGGACTGTATAGTTGAGGAGAGTTTAAAGGATTTGATTGGTGCTACTCATACTAACAAGGTGCATCTTCTTTTCTGGCGCTCGTTCCATCAGAACTCCAAAGTTAAGCGTGCTGGAAAGACTTGTGTTGGTTTGTGGGGAACGAGCGCCAGAAAAGAAGATGCACCTTGTTAGTATGAGTAACACCAATCAAATCCTTTAAGCTCTCCTCAACTATACAATCTCATTCCTGTATAGCCTCAGAATCCCTCTCTTTCGGGTGGATTCGATTCATTCATGTGCCCCTTCGCTTGGAAGTCTTATAGGAGCCGCTCTTTGTCCGTGCCTTGCACCGGCAATCACTCCATACTTCGGTTCCGGACGTCACATGCCCACCAGCTTCCGCTTGGTTCGTCCCCAAACCACACCTTACTGTGAGAGGTTCGGCTCTGATACCACCATGTAACACCCTTTATTTCCTTGCTCGAAAGTTACCATCTTAACTAAAGATTTAAAACTAAAATCCCTTAAATATATATAATATACACACTTTAGAAGCAAAATAAAGATAATATCTTTATTACCCCCTCTGTACAAATATTAGACTAAAAAAAAAAAAGAATTCTGGTCCAGATAATATAACATAAGGATTTGAAATTTAATTACCACTTATGGAACCCAAAGCCAAAACGTTAACAACCAATTGCTTCTTTTAATTAACACCTCTTTGCATCCACGTAGTACCAGCAGGAGAACAATAAATCCATAAATTAAAAAAACTTAGCATTTAAAAAAAAAACACGCTTTGTCCCCTTCCGAAAAAATAAACAGTCGCATAAAGCTGAAAAAAAAATAGATAACACCTGAAAACAATCCCATTGAACAAAAGTTTCTACGAGAATTTATTAATGGTTGCTAAAAAAATTATTTAGGAATAAAATCTTAAAAAAAAATTATTGCCATAGTCGATTCAAGCTCCACGACCGCTTCGACCTCCGGAACAACTGCAAAAAAAATGAAAAGGGTGGGGTGAGCATAACAAAGGTATACTTAGTGAAGGAATATGCAATTAACCACAACGTTTACACGTGCACTCATAGCATCATTCATAAATCACATAAACCTTCAATTACGCTTTTCGACTACCAAGGCAGAGACTTGTTTCCCGTAGTAGAAGGGGTAGAGACTTGATTCCCGGCTTACATAAACATTACTACTAGGGCAGAGACTTGTTTCCCATAATAGTAGGGGCAGAGACTTGTTTCCCCCTTTTAACATCATCAAGAAAAACTCACAATTGATCATAATATAACAAGACGTAAGAGCATATAAGATAATAAATCACATGCATTTAAAATTCCCTCACCTTAATCTCTATTCAAAGATGGAAATCTGAAACACCGAACTCTTCTTGCGTATTTCTTTTTTTTTCCTTTCTTCTACGCATGAAAGGCTATTTAAAAAAAATACCGATGGTGTGACTAACCCCATAAGATTAAGGAGTCTTAATTGATAACTATCTTGTTTTCGAAAATCTTATTTTCAAAGAAAAGTTGATAAAAAAAAGGAACTAACCAACGCATAAGTCGAGAAAATAAAGGCATAAATTTAGAGAAATCCTTTTCACATAAAAATTCAAAATTCAAAAACTAGAGTTTTAAGAGTTTTGCCATGCGGATACTCTTTTAAAAATATTTACAAACAAACACCTAATAAAATTTCTCATGCCTTTCTTAATTGAAAAGGGGTTGCGATATAAATATATATATATATACACACAATTTTTTTTTAAAACAAAGCATTTATTAAAATTCTTGAGGCACCAAAAATCGGGGTGTTACAAATAAATCGAAAATTTTGAATATATCAAAAGCAGTTGTGAAGAAATTGATAAAAATTATGGAGGTTAATCCGTGTGCAAGATTTTTTCGAAGTTTAAAGGAATACCCTTCAATGGATAATGTTCAACTTCATATCTCAAAGACATGAACTTACATTAATGAGTATACAATTCTCCAAATGCAGATCAACTTGCAGCTATATGGGTTGAAGGGAATAATGATAACATTCAATTGGAGCGAGAGACATAAAATAAAACATTATTATGGATGTTATGACACATTGCAATACCCACTTCTTTTTTCAAGAGGCGAAATAAGTTGGCATCAAAATATTAAAAAGATTACGGCCAAAAAGTCTATCACCAATAATGGTATTTCCTATATTTATTACATTGTAATAATAAAATTATTTATTTTTAATATAATCATATTTATACATTTAATTTATTTGTTTAATTTTATACTTAAAAAAATGTGTTTCAGTTCACAACATGGATCTTAATAATGCTATCCCCCTATCAAAAGTTATTAGTGCAGAGAATGTTAACTCCAGAGAACAAGGTATATATGTTACATTTTTTAAATTGTTTTCAAAATTATATGAATGAATGAGTTTAAACGAGATAAAATAGCATATGTTAAAATTATTCTTCAAACAAAACATATAGATATTGATATAACACTCTTAACAACTAACCATAGATTGGAGATGCATCAATCATTAGTTTGTTTGTTTGTTTTTCTTATTTTTATTTTTTACAGAAGCATTCAACGATATTAAATACAAGATCAAACACAAATTTATGGAATTTAAAGATATAGAAATAAAAGTCAACCAAACACAGAAAGTTGGTAAAACTCTAATGCCTAATCTTCTTCGTATAAATACATTCAATTAATTATATTTCAAATATGCTATTGTGTTTATATGATACAATTAACGCGCGTGAAGTTCTAGTATATTACGCAGATATATATGGAGTTATGGTGAACCTTAAAGAAAGTAAATTGGTTGTAAGTACAAATGGAACTTTGAAGGATTTGAGTAAGATAACTATTATGATAAAGAGTAAAGCATTTATCATTGTAATTAAATTCATTTTCACATTTATCGTAGTCAGTGCAATCCAAGAGAAACAAACTGCATCAATTGAAGAGCCTAACCCACAACAAGGTGAAGACAAAAATAAAACAATAAAAAAGTCCAAGCAAGCTGTAACGAAGGAAAAAAGAAAGAATCAATAACAGAATTGCAGCATTCTAAAATACAAGGAAAGAAAAAATGAAAACTTACAAAAAAAAAAAAGCTTCAAGAATGCATTGATATAACAAGCGACGACGATCAGACGTTAGAAAATTTATCTCTGAAATCAAAAAGAAGAAAAACAAAGCATCTCCACTCATTAAGGTCAAACAAAAGAAAAAAGAATATCAATATAGATGCACGTTTAAAATCATTCAAACATATTAACATTGTGATTATTTATTTCAAATTTTACTCTTTTCATCAATAATATTTATTTAAGAATTTTTATAAGTTGTAATTATTAACATCACTTGTCTCTATCATTTAATAATTTCATTCTTCATCAATTAATTTTATTATGGTTAGAACTATGTAAAATATTTAACATTTAAAAATTATAAAATTTATATTAATTTATCTAAAAAAAAAAAGACAAAAGTTGCACGGTATCCTCTGGTGGTTAACTTGAAATAGACGGATAAATCAAATTCTGGTGGTTGATGACAAGCAACAACAGAATAGAATTATTCTAACAGAAGTTATAATATTCTGTGAAATTGAAAAAAGTTGAAAAATGTTAAATTCGGCATGTATTTTTCTCTAGACCAAGATATATAAAATATAATGGAATTAGTAATCGGAGTAATATCTGCCTTAAACATTAAAATGAGGCAAAGGAATAATGTTCGATGGATCCATCTTAATATTAAATATACCATGTGACTAGATATATAGGTTTTATTTTAAAATATTTAAAGAAGAAATCAATGCGTGTGAAACTTTGATAACATTTGTAATAGAATTCAAACAACCGAGACTCGATTTCTTGGTTTAAAGGGAAAAAAAATTGATGGCGTGACTTTGGATCAAAACATAGTGTAATTGTATGTCTAAATCAAATGGCACTTTCACCACCTTGTTTAATAATTTTATAAATGTGCATATATCAATCTTTTTCATAGTAGCATTGCCTAACCACTTTCGGCGGCTTTAATTTAAGCACACTACCCCCTATAAAAAAAAAATTTTAAAAAATTAAACACGAGTGCAAAAATTTTGTATAAGATTATTATCTATTCCAACCTTCAATTTTATTTTGCAATGAAACGTTCTACTTCAGAACATAATGAAAGCACACTTTCGAGTGCGAGAAAATTTCCAATACCTTTGAATTACTTTTTATAGCACGAGCAGCCTCTCAATTTTTATGATCACACAAGGCAAATCTAGAATTACTTGAAAATGAATATTATTAATTGAATGATTGAAATATGTAAATAAACAACCCTTTAAATAAACTTATCTACTAGTACTACCACAATTTGGACTCTTAAACATAAAAGGAAAAAGACTCCAAATAAACATAACAGGAAAATACTTAACAAATAAAATAATATCCTAAACAACTAAAATCCTAAATTATAATATCCGAGTTGTATCATGTCCCAACTCTTCTACTCCCGTCATGCGCATGAAATACTTTTTTTGGACATTTATTATTTTTTTTTATATACAATTGACAAATATACAATAATTGGAACACAAGATAAAATATAAAGTTGGAATAGAGAATCCAAGATCCTAGTCGGTGATACAATATAAGAATTTGTAACAATAATTTTCCTGATCAAAGTATATTTATGCTAAAGTCAAAATCTGAAAATAAATTTACTTATATTAATTTGTTCATTTGTATTTATTTATTTACTGTAACCGAGTTAAACTTAAATACATTGTTAGTTTATCACATAAAGGCCTCTTAGGATTTGATAGCTTTCTATGTATTTTATTTGTATTTTTTATACATAACTTAAATTTAATTCGAGGTTTAAATAGAAAAAAAATACTTAATCCATTTTAAAATAATGAAACTGGGAGCTTTGAAAATTAATTAAGAAGTACGTTGAAGTGCGTGATATAAGTTTCATTAATTTTGTGGGAAAGTGGTTGTACTAATTAATACATGGAGGTAGGGCAAATTTAGAAATAAAATAAAATAAATGAATGTGCCTAAAATAAGAGTACTTAAATTGAATTGGAGAGAGTTCCAGTGGGGATGACCTAGTGGTGGAGTGAGATTGTTTGGAGACCAAATGTCACAGGTTCGAATCTCCTCAATACTACAGGTCAGGTGGTGTGAGTAAAAAAAAAAATTGAATTGGAGAGAATATTACTACTATTTTCATCATTTAAATACTCTCAGTTGTTTGAATGAATATTTTATGCGTGTGGGTCACTTATTTGTTAGATTCACAACACTCGAAAAAGAAAATTGAGGAAATTATATATCGTTCAGGGATTTTTATTTATCTCATCATATAAATCACGGTATACTAATAAATCAAGTTTTCATTATTTAAAAAGCGCAAGGTGCAAAAATATTCCTAACATTTACATTAAAAAGCAGATTCCCCGTTAATATTTTTAAGAGCAAATACCACCTAACATTAATTAGTAGGTGCAAGTCTCAAATCCCCCATTCCCTCCTCAAAAATTGGTTTTTTGGTGGGAAAAAAAATACATTTTATTATCATTTTCATTGCTAAAAAATTACTTTATTTTTATAATTTCCCTTTATATTTTTAAAAATATAATTTATCTTTAATTATAGACATAAAATTATATATATACTTGCATAAAATTAATATAATTTATTATTATTATTATTATTATTATTATTATTATTATTATTATTATTATTATTATTATTATTATTATTATTGAACTTGCACTTTCCTCAATTAAATTTATTGAAAAAATGTAATAAAAAAAAACATGTCATTAAGATTTTAATAAAATTTATTAATTTAATGCAAGAGAAATAAAATTGAACCGCCTTCAAATTCGTATCAGGCCTTCGCCGGTAATTGGTAAGGCTTCATTCTTTTTTAATTAGCTTTTTATTATTCAAGTCAGCATGAATAATATTTTGTAATCTTATTAAAAATTTACATATATTATCTTTCATACATTATTTACGATAAATTTTATTCATAAAAGTACAAATTTAATAATTATGAAATAATATTAATTTTAGGGAAAATGACTAAATAAACACTCAAACTAGATGTCCAATCCTACCTGGACGTATGGATTACTTTTTAACCCAAATTACATACCCAAAGTATTTGAAAAGTACACAACTATTCAAAATATATCAAATTCATGATTTTCATTTAGCACTGTTAGTTTTTTCTATTAACTAAAATGCGCATAAATTCTTCAACCTAATTATGATTGATCAGTAGATAATACCATGTAATGTGGGTATGGTTGGAAAGCTCTCGTCATGAGCTTTCTAATCAATCATACTCTTAATTTGTCAATCGGGTGTCAAACAATATAATAATTACATGGAGAAATATCGATGATAAGGGTTTGTATACACGGATTAGATTTCAAATCTCGAAACCGATTCGATATCTGATTTTTAAATTAACAGAGGGGTTTGAAACTTCATAGTATGGGCTATTTGGTCGTTGTTTCAATTTGTCCGATCGACATTCAAAGGTGATATAATTAAGGTGACACATTTTAATTAAAGAAAAAAAATAACGGAGTTAATGTCAAATGTCTATTTACCGTTTTTGAATAGTTTTTTTAGGGGGGGGGGAGTGATTGTACTTTTTAAATAGTTTTAGGTGTGAATTTGGACCAAAACATAGTTTATGCGTCTAGATGAGACTGGACATATAGTTCGAGTGTTTATTTGACCATTTAATCTTAATTTTATGCACGTATACATGATTTTAGGTTTACAATTAAAGGACTATTATATATATTTTTTAAATTAAAGAGAAAATATACAAAAAATAAATATTTTTTTAATGATGAAAAAATAGTGACGAAAGAGTATTTTTTCACCAAAAAATCAATATTTGAGAAAGGAAGAGAGGATTTGCACCTATTAATAAATATAAGGGTGGCATTTGCTCTTAAAAAAACGTTAAAGGATATTCGTTCCATAAGTTAAACGTTAAGTATGTTTTTGCACATTTTTTTCTTAAAAAAATAATTATTGCCGTTTTGATCTCTGAGATTAAAAATAGCACTCTACGTGCATGCATAGAATTTCCCCACTCACGGGGTAAGTAACAATAAACAAAACAAAAGGTTAAACAAAATAAATGGTGACATAAATGATACAAAATTGGTCAACGAATTTATTTTCAGTACTGTTTCTTACTATAGATTTGGACCATTCTGTCAAGGTTTACATTCAATAGGTCAACTGGTCAAGACAAAAGAGAAAAAAAGGCAAAAAAAATAATAATATATAAATAAATAAAAATACAGATATGCAAAAATAAACTAAGCTTAGAAAAATCTTGCTCTAGGATGAAATTTTTTTGAGGTAAAGGGAATCGAGCTCAATCACAAGGTGGAATTAATGCTATTTGTTTGAATTTCAATAACATGATTCCTTTTATTGAAGCACTATATGTTTCTTTATACTAAATAAAATATATGAGCATTTCTTCCATACGATACACAGATAAGGTATGTAGCATACTTAAAATTAAGAATTAATTCTCAAGGCAAATATATCGAAAACTGTGTGAAAAAAAATGATGTTCCCTAATATTATTAAATCTCAGTAGTCTAGTTATAAATTAAGAAAATTATTGTATATAAAAAAATATTGAATAAAAAACTCATCTTCTTTACAAAATTTTGAAACCGGACAATAATAAATTTATCGATTAAAACAATTTTATTATATATAATATTTTTTATAAATTATATAATGCACAAAAAATTCAGTATTATTTTGGAGTTTGGTTCACAACAAAAACTAAAATTAAAAGCTAAAAGAAGTTTCATAAATAATTAATTTAGGATCGTCTATATTTGACATCATGCCTATAATAAATAACTTTTTAATTAATTAATTTTAATTAATGAATAATAAATCGAGCAATAATTATAATATGAATTTGAATAAGGATATAACATGGTGGGAATGAGGGTTTTTCATTTAATTTTTAATTTTTAGACAAATATATACATAATTCTCTTATGTACTCCATCAACCAAAGAAATGATTTAGTTCAAATATATCTTTAATATCGGTTAATATTATAATAATATTTATGCCCATTTGATAAGTAATGAAATGATAATTTTTTAGATATATTTTGAAAATAAATAGAATGACATAAATTAAAATACATTAAAATATTTATACATATGGTTCATATTATGTATACAATTATATTGATGTGGAGATAGATCAATATTTGACTAAACAATCATTACATTATAAATATGAAATAATAAAAATAATAAAATATACATGAAGAAGGTATATAATAATTTTTATTTTTTCATATTTTACATTTATTTTGTATAAAATACAGAACTATATATAATTAAACACATAATCATGTAGATGTGTCATGATATAACTAATTTTTTTATCAATAATTTTAATTTTAGGGATTCAAATTGGATAACAGAATAAAGATCGATGATGTATTGATATAACTAATTTTTTTATCAATAATTTTAATTTTAGGGATTCAAATTGGATAACAGAATAAAGATCGATGATGTATTGATATCCAGGATATATAATGAGCAAACAGGGACGGAACCATAAATTTTTTATCATCGAGAGGGGGGGGGGTTGCAATTGTTCTTCACTAATATTTTTATATGTATATATTTTTTAATTTTTAAAAATTTTATGTGCATTTTTTTTATTTCCCCTTGGCTTCCCCCCAGTTCCGCCCCTGTGAGCAAATATACAATAAAATAATGAGTTATCACGAACTATAAAATATGTTACCATTTTGCATGAATACATGTTAGAAAATAAAGGAATGCATAGAGAAATTCCATGATGTGATTCAACATGAACTTCATATATTAGATTTAGGATAGTAAAATAAAAATGATAAATGAAATATTGATGTCTTAAAAAAAATATAAGCTTCTCTTCTCGTGTTCATGATAAAAGATCTCAACATCTTGATGAATGGAACATGCCAAATTTATTTCACCAAATTGAAAAATGAAGCCTATAGATTATTTTGTTTTCTGTAAAATATGCGAATGAATACTGTGATACGACCCGAACTCTAGGAACGAACACACGTCGACACACGTAAGTTTTTGTGCCTTCTATGACTCAAATAATCAAAGTAAAATATGCGGAAGAATTACGGGAACAATCTAGACGACTAAGACCAAATAAAATACCTAGACGTATGACACACAAAATAACACAAATCTAACGAAGAAGGGGCTGTTTTGGACGGCAATGATGAAGGGCGTGGGTGATGGGTTTCGTGTGTGTGGAATGGGTGAAGAATGGGTTTGGGTAGATAGGATATGATAGAGTTAAACGGACTTACGGATTGAACGGAAAGAACACGATCTTGTGGTTGATGGTGGGACGGACGATGGTGATGGTGGCGTCGTGGATGATGAACGGCGGCGGTGGAGTTGATGTGAATTACAACCCGAAAGTTGCCTTGAATCTCGAACGTACACAAGGCCAAATTCTTTAAGTTGTTCTTCGGATAGCGAGTTTCCGACGATCCCTCGAACGTGGACGGCGAATTCCCTTTGTAAAACTTAGAGGTACTAAATCTAAGAGTATGAATTTAATTATCTAAACTCACAAAAGATTAAACGGGGAGAGACGATATTGAAAGCAAAGGCTTAATAATCAAATATAGTCTAAAGTAACAATGTCACATGGATCCCCTATTTATAAGAATAGGAGGACCGAAAATCTATAAGCTATGGACCGAAAATTGTAGTCCAAATCAATCTAGGATTGGACTTGGATATTTCCTAAACTAGAATTCTATTTAAGGTAGAACTTGTAGATCTTACCTTATCTAAAATCCTAGTCAAACTTTGACTCTAAATAACCGAAAATTGACTCTAATTAATTAAATAAAATCTGATCTATACTATAGTATAATTAAATAAAATAAATACTATAGTCCAAAATAAAATAACTACTAGATAAAATCCAAAAGGACCGAAAATTGGTCTTCTTCACACACGGCCGAATCTTCTTCATTCCATGCACATGCACACGTCCATATGCACACATGCACATCTTCATGTTGTGTTCTCCATGTCTTGATCTCCATCTTCTATTAACAACAAGTTCATCATCTTCAAGCTTCCTTGCACGCCGTCTTCTTCTTCGAGCTTCTTGCGAATTGTAGCTTGCAAATAATCTTTCAACTTCTTAGCTCGTAGTCTTGTAACGGGTCCTTTGAATTGAAGCTCTTCATTGAGTTCCTCATTGCTATGGATGTCCTCATCATTCCCCCCCTGCTGAAAAGAATTCGTCCTCGAATTTGGATCCTCATCATGGTCGAATTCATCTGCAAGAAAAGGAGACAAATCAGCAACATTAAACGTAGAAGAACACTTATACTCACCAGGTAGATCAATGCGGTATGCATTATCATTAACACGGCTTAGAACAGTGAAGGGACCATCTCCACGGGGCGACAACTTGGACTTCCTCAAGTTAGGAAATCGGCCAGGACTGAGATGTACCCAAACTCGATCTCCGGGCTGAAAGATGACACGTTTGCGCCTTGTGTTGCGTGCGGCGGCTATCCTTGAGCCTTGGTGCTCAATCCGGGCACGTACCTTCTCATGCATCTCTTGAATGAAATCAGCTCTCTTCATACCTTTAACACTCGTTAGATGCTCAACGGGTAAAGGTAACAAATCAGTAGGAGTTAGTGGATTAAATCCATAAACTACCTCAAAAGGAGACATGTTAGTAGAAGAATGCACAACACGATTATAAGCAAATTCAGCATAAGGTAAACATTCTTCCCATGACTTCAAATTATTTTTAATTAGAGACCTAAGTAAATCTCCTAAAGTGCGATTCACAACCTCAGTTTGACCATCGGTTTGTGGATGACATGCAGTAGAAAACAATAACTTAGTACCTAATTTTCCCCACAAAACACGCCAAAAATGCCCTAAAAACTTAGAATCCCTATCACTAACAATAGTACGAGGAATTCCATGCAATATAACAACATGCACAAAGAACAAATTGGCAACATGAATAGCATCATCAGTTTTTCTACATGCAATGAAATGAGCCATTTTGGAAAACCTATCAACTACAACAAACACAGAATCCTTACCCGACCTAGACCTAGGCAATCCTAAGATGAAATCCATAGAAATATCAATCCAAGGAGATGAGGGGGCGGGTAGGGGCGAGTATAAACCAAAGGGGTGTGAAGTGGATTTAGCTTGACGACAAGTAATGCAACGACTACACACATTCTCGACATCCTTACGCATATGCGGCCAAAAGAAGTGTTCATGCAGCAAGTTCAATGTCTTATGCATACCAAAGTGACCCATTAAACCTCCCGCATGCGATTCTAACACTAATAACTCACGCATAGAACAAGTAGGGATGCATAACTTCGACTCCTTGAACAGAAAACCATCATGCACATAATAACCATCAAATGACCTAGATTTCGAGCTACATGAAGCATAGATGGGGCTGAAATAGGCATCCCCAACATACAGTGCTTTAATAGACTCAAAACCAAGCATCTTAGCATGCATTAAGTTCAAAAGAGCGTACCTTCTTGATAGGGCATCGGCGACCACGTTTTCCTCGCCTTTTTTGTACTTGATAACATACAGGAAAGACTCGATGAACTCGACCCATCTCGCATGTCTCTTGTTCAGATTGTTTTGCCTTTTCAAGTGCTTCAAGCTTTCATGATTCGTGTGGATGATGAACTCTTTGGGCCACAAGTAATGCTGCCATGTATCCAATGCACGCTTCAAAGCGTATAGCTCTTTATCGTACGTCGAATATCGCAAACTGGCGCCATTGAGTTTCTCACTGAAGTAAGCCACGGGACGTTTTTCCTGCATCAAAACAACACCAATACCTATCCCGGAGGCATCACACTCGATCTCAAAAGTCTTAGAAAAATCAGGTAAACACAAAACAGGAGCAGAACATAACAAAGATTTCAAAGTATTAAAAGTATGCTCTTGTTGTTTACCCCACTCAAATTTTCGATCCTTCTTACTTAGCTCAGTAAGAGGGGCGGCTATACTGGAGAAATCCCGTACAAAACGACGGTAAAACCCAGCTAATCCATGAAAGGATCGAACCTCAGAGGTGTTTTTCGGGGTTGGCCATTCCTCAATCGCTTTGATTTTGGAACGGTCTACCTCAATACCTCGTGAACTAATGACAAAGCCTAAAAACACGACTTCATCCATGCAAAAAGAACACTTAGATAAATTTCCATACAACTGAGCATCACGCAGAAGACAGAAAACACGCCTAAGATGATCTATGTGCGCCTGTGCATTGTGACTGTAAATCAAAATATCATCAAAGTAGACAACCACGAATTTACCAATCACATCACGCAAAACATGATTCATTAATCTCATAAACGTGCTCGGTGCATTAGTGAGACCAAAAGGCATAACTAACCACTCATATAAACCATGCTTTGTTTTAAACGCAGTTTTCCATTCATCCCCTTCATGCATTCTAACTTGAAAATATCCAGATCTCAAATCTATCTTAGAAAACACATGAGAACCACTTAATTCATCTAGCATATCATCAAGTCTAGGGATAGGAAATCTGTACTTAACTGTTATCTTGTTGATGGCGCGGCAATCCATGCACATCCTCCATTCGTTGTTCTTCTTTGACACTAGGATGACTGGAACTGCACAAGGGCTCATCGACTCTCGGATTTGCTTCTTCTCTAGCAACTCCTTCACTTGACGATCGATCTCCTTTGTCTCTTCAGGGGACGTGCGGTACGCCGGTCTGTTGGGCAAGACGGCGCCGGGTACGAAGTCGATCTGGTGCTCGATCCCACGAACTGGAGGTAATCCACTTGGAATCTCTTCTGGGAACACGTCCGCGAACTCCTCTATAAGTGGCTGCACATCACAAGGCAAAGAAACACCATTAGTAGCACTGTCCTTATAAGATAAAAGAACGAAAGGTAAACCTGCTTTTAGTGCTTTTTCTACGCCTTTAACTGAGATGAACAGGGATCAATTCTTCTCTTTGCTTGGGTTTGATCCGGGTACTTTTCCACGAGCTAAGACATCATTAGGAGGTGTCTTAGGGGCTGCATTGGTCGAACTTGGGGTGGGGTTCGGCTGCGAGGTGGCGGCTTGTTTTGCCCGTTCTTACTTGAATCTCTCTTGCATCCTTTCTTGATCCTCTGCAACAGCTTTAGGAGTGAGTGGCTTGAGCACAGTGATTCGACCATCTCTCGTGATCGAGTAGGTGTTGGCTAAACCATCGTGAACCGCTTTTCTATCGAACTGCCACGGTCTTCCTAAAAGTATATGGGCTGCTTCCATAGGAATAAGATCACAAAGAACAGTGTCAGAATAGCGACCTTTAGTAAAAGTAACGTGTACCTGACCTGTCACTCGAATGGATCCGTGATCTGTGAGCCACTACAACTTGTACGGTTTTGGATGCTTTGTTGTGGTAAGGGCGAGTTTATCAACGGCATACTGGTTGATTGCGTTGATTACACTCCCACTGTCTATAATCATGGCGCATGTCTGATCTTTGATGGCAACTCGAGTGTAGAAGATGTTCTCTCGTTGCGATTGCTCTTCTTCTTCACGACTGATGTTCAGACTGCGAATAGAAACTAAGCTGACATGAGGTAGCTCGACTTCCTCATCATCTGGGTCGACTTCAGGGACTTCAACGGCTTCAGGGGCGGCAGCCTGAGGCTCCTCTTCATCTTCACTGGTTGATTCAAGTCCATTCTGTTCATTGAGGAACAGAACACGCCGGTTTGGACACTAGTTCTGAAAATGACCCCAACCTTGGCATTTATGACACTGGATGTCACGGGCTCGACTAGGGCCTGAATTTGGCATTGGAGTGGACTGATTGGGCCGTTGGAATGGTGGCCTGGGCGTAGACTCGGGTCTACGGCTTGCTTGCGGTGTAGAACGATCGAAACGGCGTTCCGGAGGGCCGGATTGACCTCGGGGTCGTGTGGAATCAACAGAAGGAGTAGAAGGTGATGTGGAAGGTGTACCTTTACTCCAAGAATTTTGAGTTGGGGCTGAACCTTGACTGGATCGACGGCGACCTTCTCGTAGCTGCTTTTTCACAATTGATGCGTATTGCACCATTCTCTCTATGCTGGTGAACTCCTTGAGTTCTACTTCATAGGCAATGTCAGGATTCATACCTACAATGTACCGAATGATGGTAGCATTTAAGGTCTCCTCCTTTCCGACTCGATTGAGGGCGGTTTCGAGCTCTTTGTGGTACTCTTCAATCGAACGGGTGCCTTGCTTGATCCGGTTGAGCTTCTTCTCAAGCTCTCTTTCATAGTAGACTGGAATGAAGCGTCCACGCAAGAATCCTTTCATTTCCTCCCAATTGTCGATGGGTGGATTTCGGTTTCTTCGTCTTCTTTCTTGCTGCATTTCCCACCAAGTGGCTGCATAGCCTTTAAACTCCAAACATGCTAGCTGCACATTTTTAGCTTCTGAAAAATCATAGCATGCGAAAATCTTCTCTACCTTACGTTCCCAATCAAGATAGATATCGGGATCGTGAAGGCTTTCAAACTCTGGAATGCTCGTTTTGATGTTGTGGAGCATTCTATCTTCTTCATAGTCATCTCGACTATGGCCTCTTCTCGGGCGACGACCTCGATCAAACTCTTCAGTATTCTCATCAAAGTACTCCTCTTCTGGCTCATTTTGGCGCTCTAGACGTTGGTTTCCTCGAATGGGTGGAGGAAAGACGGGTGTTGTTTTAGTGCGTTCAAGAGCATGCACTAAATCGTCTATCTTGTCGGAGAGAGCCTGGTGTTGTCTTTGAACATGTTTAGACAACGCTTCATAGTGGTACTTGGGATTCCACGGTGCGGGTGGATCCGAGGATGACTCTATGGGTGCTTTGGAAGGGTCTTTGGATGAGTCCAAAGGTGGCGAAGTCGACTGAGGGTCGAATGGTGGTGTAGAGGATGATTCGGGGCAGGTTCCTTTCTTCATGGTACCTACAAAATGAACAAACGTAAAAGAAAACAAGGAAGATCCTCACAATCTCACGTTCTCTCGTTTGTTTTCATTCTTGATTTTACCACTCGTGTATCACTCAATATATGGGTGCACATTGTGTGGAAATCGTGTATATAGAGGTAGGAATTCGTGTGGTTTGTTCTAAGAAAGGACGGGAATGCTATTCTCTGAACAAGGATGAATTTTGGTGTGTATAGATGAGATACGGGTAGAGTATGTGTGGGTATGGTAATGGCCGAATGTAGTAGATGTTGGTATGGGGTGGCCGATTGTGTTTGAAGTGTGGAGGGGTGGTGGTCGAGTATTGTGGTGGTAGGAAAGGAAAGAATTAGATCAATTATTGAAGTTCCAAATAGGTTTAGGAATTCCAAAAATAAATCTAGATAGAAGAAGGAAAGAAATAGAAGAGATAAGGAAAGATGAAAGAGATAAGGTAAGTAGGGAATTTTGGATATGTATCAATCTATGTGACACAATCTAAATACCTTAATTAGCATAGACTCTAGAAGGAATGAACCAAAAATAAAATAAGACTCTTATGGAAGTTACCAACAAGAATTAGAACTTGTATGGAAAGTTCCAAAAATAAAAACAAAACAAGAAGGAAACTACCAAAATAAGAAGAGACTTACTAGGTAATTACCAACTATGATCTAATACCAAAAGGAAAGTACCAAAATTAAAAATTAAACAAAAGGAAACAATGTATTTTCGATTTTTTTTTTGATTTTCGGATTTTTTTTTTGTACTCGATCGGCTCTTTTTTTTGTTATAAACTGATCATGCCTTTTTTT
This sequence comes from Perilla frutescens, assembly GCA_026008535.1. Lineage (NCBI taxonomy): Eukaryota > Viridiplantae > Streptophyta > Magnoliopsida > Lamiales > Lamiaceae > Perilla > Perilla frutescens. Next base: position 62,837,556 of record BRKX01000003.1, on the reverse strand, counting down.
TTTGAACAATGAACAACGGAAATTAAATTACAACTCGATCAAACGTAAAATAAAATACGACACAAAAATCGAATCAAAGCCGACGTGGCTTTGATAGCACTTCTATGATATGACCCGAACTCTAGGAACGAACACACGTCGACACACGTAAGTTTTTGTGCCTTCTTTGACTGAAATAATCAAAGTAAAATATGCGGAAGAATTACGGGAACAATCTAGACGACTAAGACCAAATAAAATACCTAGACATATGACACACAAAATAACACAAATCCAACGAAGAAGGGGCTGTTTTGGACGGCAATGATGAAGGGCGTGGGTGATGGGTTTCGTGTGTGTGGAATGGGTGAAGAATGGGTTTGGGTAGATAGGATATGATAGAGTTAAACGGACTTACGGATTGAACGGAAAGAACACGATCTTGTGGTTGATGGTGGGACGGACGACGGTGATGGTGGCGTCGTGGCTGATGAACGGCGGCGGTGGAGTTGATGTGAATTACAACCCGAAAGTTGCCTTGAATCTCGAACGTACACAAGGCCAAATTCTTTAAGTTGTTCTTCGGATAGCGAGTTTCCGACGATCCCTCGAACGTGGACGGTGAATTCCCTTTGTAAAACTTAGAGGTGCTAAATCTAAGAGTATGAATTTAATTATCTAAACTCACAAAAGATTAAACGGGGAGAGACGATATTGAAAGCAAAGGCTTAATAATCAAATATAGTCTAAAGTAACAATGTCACATGGATCCCCTATTTATAAGAATAGGAGGACCGAAAATCTATAAGCTATGGACCGAAAATTGTAGTCCAAATCAATCTAGGATTGGACTTGGATATTTCCTAAACTAGAATTCTATTTAAGGTAGAACTTGTAGATCTTACCTTATCTAAAATCCTAGTCAAACTTTGACTCTAAATAACTGAAAATTGACTCTAATTAATTAAATAAAATCTGATCTATACTATAGTATAATTAAATAAAATAAATACTATAGTCCAAAATAAAATAACTACTAGATAAAATCCAAAAGGACCGAAAATTGGTCTTCTTCACACACGACCGAATCTTCTTCATTCCATGCACATGCACACGTCCATATGCACACATGCACATCTTCATGTTGTGTTCTCCATGTCTTGATCTCCATCTTCTATTGACAACAAGTTCATCATCTTCAAGCTTCCTTGCACGCCGTCTTCTTCTTCGAGCTTCTTGCGAATTGTAGCTTGCAAATAATCTTGCAACTTCTTAGCTCGTAGTCTTGTAACGGGTCCTTTGAATTGAAGCTCTTCATTGAGTTCCTCATTGCTATGGATGTCCTCATCATACTGACATAAATTAAATCAGGAAAATAAAAAAATCACACGAATACACAAATAATGGTAAAAATGAAATATAATAATATATTAATATGTAATTAACACAATAGAAATTGTGTATGGTTACAATTTAGATCTCATGAGTGACACCACATGAGTCTATAATTTATAAGGCTAAATCATGTTATGATAGATTAACATAATTAATGTGTTATAGTCAAATAAATCTCAACATATATTTTGGAGTAGGATATTAAGAATTTGTCAAATAAATAATTTATCCTTTAAATTACAAATAAAAATAAAAATAAAAAGTGAGTTCTTAATCATGGGCCTTATTCATAAAAAGTAGTCCAAAATTTCTCAAAAACCACAATAATGAAGCAACCATATCCACATGAGGGCCTCTTGCAATTTTTTTGGTATCAATCTTGTTATTTTTCTTTTCTCCATCAATGCCCCCAAAACTATTTTGTTATGGATCCGCCACTAATCTTCATTATCGTCGTTGATGTCTCTGTGGTTGATCTTGTGGGTGTGGGTGTTATTCTTTTTCTTTTTGGTTCCATCAACCATCGACACCACTTATCGAGGCTACCGCTCGCATTACCGTCTCATTCTATGAAGCTCTATATTTTGTAGAGGCAAAAGTGGTATATATTTGGGATTCAATTCATAATAATCTAGGCCCTATGAAATTCTCTCATTCAAGAATTTGTTGGCACTTCATGAAAATCTTTTGAATTGATTTGTGCCTCGAATTTTTGTGTCGCTATAATTGTGAAATATTATGGGTAGCTTGAACATGCTTATTTGTGCAAAAAATTAGATTAAATAATTTATTAAGTATATAATTAAATTTATTGAATTAAATTATATATTTACTGAAATACAGAATTACCCTGCAAATGAGCAAGAATAAAAGAGTTTCACCATTATGTTATTATATATATATATATATATATAGATGTTAATACGGACTAAATAACTAAATATATTAAAAATATCTCATTAGTTCTGTATATTAATCGAAATAACCAAACCTAACAATGACATCCGACCAAATTTTGACAGCCCAATGAATAAGACCTACCATCCGACCAAATTGGTAGTGTTTGCTTGATAAGGTTTGATTAGATATCACACCTCCAAGGTGGGATGTGTAATCACAAAATCTGATACACCGATATTAATTTATTTTTGGACTTAATTATCCTTAACTATAAATTAGAGCCCTAATACGCATATTACAATTAAGGGTAATTTAGAGATTTATAATTTATATGTAAATTAGTCAATGAAACCAAACAATGGATTACCAATCTATACATCTTAAAATATTTTTTAGCAAACATAATATTGATACGTTATCTTGTAAAGTCATCCTAGTCATAGACATCATGGTTTATCCCATCAAATCTAGCAAATGAGCCAGTATGAATAGTATCATCAGGCTTACATGGTAAATTATCCACATTCCATGTCGCAACGACAATGTAATTTAGTGATGAGAAGAGGCAAGAAATGGAAGAAATTTGGGTTGTAGGGTAGATTTGATAGAAGTAAATAAAAATATTAATAGATAATCATTTTACAATAATTATAGTTGTGTTGAGACCATGGAATATTTTAGTATATTTACCCATTCATACTCATACATGTATATATACATAGGGCTGTAAATGAACCAAACTGTTCGTGAGCTACTCGGGTATCGGCTCAAAAAAAGTTCGATCGAAACTCGTTCGTTTATTAAACGAGCCGAATTTGAGCTTTTTTTCGAGCTCGATAATTTTCTCGAGCCGAACTCGCGCTACTCGCGAGCTTCTCACGAGTAGCTCGAGTTCGACTATAAACGAGCTTTTATCGAGTAGTTCGCGAGCTTTTAATCGAACTTTTAATCGAGCTTGTAATCGAGCTTAATTGAGCTTTGACAAATAAGCTAAAAAATTTAAATTTTCACCCCCAACAAGATTCAAACATTAACCAAATGTATTTCAATTTGTTATTATAGTCACTCGACCAAATTATTAACAATTATGTTAATTGAATCAAATAACGTTTTATAACAATTCTCCAAAACTTAAATATATGCAAATATATATATATATATATATATATATATATGTTATATTTATATAAACATATATAATATCATATTATCAATTTATCAGATAAATATATTAAACTAATAATAATAGACTATATGAACTCTACGAAATCTAAGAATTAGTACTATCATAAAAAAAAGGGAATCAATTAATGAGATTTACAAACATTAAGTTAAGCTTATTTTATTAAATAAAAAATAGGAATATGTAAATAGATTTATATGATAAAAAAATAATGTAATAAAATATTAATTATCCAACTTTAAGATATCCATTTACAATTTATTTAGTTAAAATATTAATATAAAATAGTATATTTGAATTTTGAAGAAGTCTAACAAAAAAACTATCTAATTATGAGGTAATTAAAATTATAGTTTATAGTTATAATTAAGAATTGAGATTTGATAATGAAATAAACACAAATGAATTTGATTAAACCTATGATATCAAACAAACATCATTATATTGAATTAAATCACAATTATTCATTAACAAACAATTAATAGTGTCTGATAATTACTTAGTTCATTTGATTCGACAATATATATTATATCAATTTACTCACTTATTATATAATATACAAATATTATGTATACTTTTGCGTGCCTCATTGAAATATTTAATTTATATACCAATAAAATAAAAGAAAATTGAGATATAACAATAAAAATAGATTATGGTTTATAAATCATATTATAAAAAACTTTGAAATTTGTGTTCGAATTAAGATTATTATAAATATTTACTTATTAGTTGGAACATGTGTGAATGTGTAGTAAAAAATAATAAACTAATAAGAATAATGAACTATATCATCAATCAACTAATATAATTACAATTTATATAAAAATGAAACTGAATAATCAATAAAATAGTAAGAAAATGAGATATGTTTGAATTATAATTTATAAATTGCATAATACAAAACACTTTGAAATTTGAATTTGAATTAAGATGATTGTAAAATATTTGTATATTGAAGTTTGAAAGAAAAATAATAAGTTATCATGGATAGTGAGATAAATTACTAATTAACTAATGAATACAAATTTTAAATAAAAAGTGAAAATGAATGATCAATAAAATAAAAATAAAATGAGACATGAGTAAATTATGATTTATAAATTATATTAGAATTTTTTTTCAAATTTTAATTCAAATTAAGGTAAATATATATTAAAATTTGAATACACCTATACATGAAAAATAATTAAATGAGTAATAAGCATGACTACAATTACATAACTAAGTAATTAGTTTAAAGAAAATAAAATAAAATTAAACATAATTAAAGAAAATCTAGAAAAGAAAAGAAAAGGACTCGATCACAAATTTTATTATTATCGAGCTTTAATCGAGCTTTTTATCGAGTTTTTTTAATCGAACTTGAACATATCCTTATCGAGCCGAACTCGAGCCGAGCTCGAATCGAACTCGATCATGAATTTTCTAATTCAAGCCGAACTCGAACTCAAACTCGAAGCTCGAGTCGAACTCGAACTCGAACTCGAGCTCGAACCGAGTATAACTTAAACGAGCCGAACTCGAGCTTGAAGGTATTCGGCTCGATTCGACTCGTTTACAGCCCTATGTATACATATTTATGCAGACGTGGTAGGCCTTGGCTGGCTAGTTAAGGGCCTAGGCTAGGCCTGGTTTCTACCAGGCCTAATCCTGAACTGGACTTTTTCAAAAACCCTAATATATCTCCAATTAAAGGAAATACTATGCTACCCTAAGGGTAATATCCAAAGTGACACAATAGACCTATATTCTAGGGGTAATACCTCAAGTGACACAATAGATCTATTGAGGTCTATTGTGTCACTTGAGGTATTTCCTCTGGGGTAGCATAGCGCAATTCTCTTTTGTGCTTTAAAGTTTTCCATCTTGTGTGCAAATGTTGAGAAGGTAGAGTCATAAAGATGAATGAATTGGTGATTTACACCAACTTTAATAGGGATAAATCGGATGATAATGAAGATGTTGAATTTGGAATAAAGGCGAACACACTCGCACATTTCTTCTCAAAATCAGAGGTTTCATTTTATATTAAAATTGTTGATTTTTTTTATATAATATGCATTATACTTTTTTTCTTTTATATTTTTTTTTTGACAAGTCCTACATTATTATTATTATTATTATTATTATTATTATTATTATTATTATTATTATTATTATTATTATTATAGCAATTCTGTGAGAAAAATAGTTGTGTGAAGTTAAATATATATTAATACCAATAATCACATGATTTTTTATTTGATCTTATTTAAATGATCTAATCTTGAATTATTGATTTGAAAAAAAAAACTTGGTGATTTGGCCCAATTATCATTTAGCAGAAAGAAAGCGACTTCGGACCATCAAACAACTATAACCTCATATTTTTTAGATGTTCATAAGATTAATTGCTCAAATGGAGATTTTGAAGAGAAAATTTAAAAGCACATCATGTGAGAGAGAGAGAGAGAGAGAGAGAGAGAGCATGTTACCTAAATTGTTTGAATAATAAGGCTTCTGTATTCGATCATGGTGTTTGAAATCTAAGTTGATTTTTATTAGTGTTATTAGTTGCCACTTGCCATTGCAAACAAACAAACAAACGAAGGAATGCGACTAATCAAAAGCGTGTTTACGCTATATATGTATTTTTGGTCGCAAATGGCGACTTATAAGTAAATAGAAATCAAGATTGCAACGGACGCTATAACCAACGACTTGAACGTAACAGATAACGACATATTCCCTTGTCACTCCTAAAGAATATGGCGTCGTACACCGGCAGATTCATCCCGACCATGGCTCCGCAGATCATCAACTGTGGTAAGAACGTTAACCAGTCGAACGAGCTCGAGACGAGCGCGTTCGACACTCCCTAACCGAGGCCGAGGAGGTTGAGCAACGCAAGCGTTGCAAGGATAACCATCAAGATAGACAAGCTCCCAAACTCGATCAATCCCTTCTTGTACCTCTCTTGCGCTTCCTCATCCACAACTTTTGCAGTCAGCACAAATGTCGATTGCGAGATCTCTAATAGCTTCATAATTGTTAATAAAGCTATTCTTTATTTGGCCTTTTATTTGTGCAGTTGTAATAGTTAATCTAGAATCGCACTTTAGTTTTTAGCATTTTTTGTTCTTTAGTTTGTGATCCAGTGCACCATTGGTAGTGGATTGCTCCTCCTTTGTATATATAGCTGTAAACTTAAATTGTGGAAGAAAACTTTTGCGATCAACATACAATTATTGTATCTCAGCTCAAGCTCTGCTTTCACTCTTTCAATGGAGTTTTATTTTTCTTTTTATGGTACCAGAGCATAATCTCTTCTGCTCTCTTTCATTTTTCGTTGTTGTTTCTTCATAGCTCGAGGCAACAACAACAAACAACAAGTCACACAACCGGATGATTCCAGTAGTTCCTTCTTTTTGTAGATTGGTGACACACCTGGTTTGATTCTTGTTTCAGAACCGTTGGTTGGCTGCAATTATCATAAATGGAGCAGATCAATTCTCGTTGCTTTGAAAGCACGAAACAAAGTCCCATTTATTGATGGATCCATAGCTAAACCTGATGCTAATGATCTTCTTTTTGGAGCATGGAAACGATGCAACAGTATGGTGGTTACTTGGCTAAGCAAAGTCGTTAGCTCAGAAATTTCAAGCAGTTTGCTGTATTTCGACACGGCTAAGGAGATTTGGGATGATCTTCATGATCGATTTTCTCAAGGTAATGATCCTCGCATTTTTGAATTAAAACAACAGTTGATGTTATTGAGACAGGGCAATCTGGATATTAATGAGTATTTCACTAAGTTTCGCATTATCTGGGATGAATTAAGAGATTATCAACCTGCTGCTTGTGAAAAATGCCATGAATATCAACAAAAAGAGTGTGTTATGCTTTTTCTAGTGGGTTTGAATGAGTCATTCTTTCCGATAAGAAGCCAAATCCTTAGCATGAACCCTTTGCCTGTCATTTCAAATGTTTTCTCTATAGTTATTCAAGAAGAACGTCAACGACTGATGGAAAATGTTAATTTTTCTGGATATAAACCTGTGGTGAGTGAGCAGAGCTCTGTTAATGCAACTCATACTCCTAGGCCCTATAGAAAATATTAGAAGGATAAGGATAAACCTGTTTGTTCACATTGTGGAAAACTCAACCATACTGTTGATACTTGCTACAAGATATATGGATATCCACCTGGTTATGGTAGAGGTAGAGGTCATGGCAAGGCAGATCAACCAAAAGGGAGTGTTAACCAAGCTACAACTTCAATCTCTGTTGGAAATTCTGCCCCTACTAATGGCTCTTTTGGTACAACTACTGGCCCTTTGTCCCAACAGCAGTACTAGCAGTTGATTGACCTGGTTAGCTCACAACTTCAGACTACAACTGCTGCCACTCCTCCACCCTTCTTGGATAATACTCCTTCTGCCTCATCTTTCAGTGGTAAGCTCATTGTGTCTCCTTTGATAGCTTCCGCTGCCACATTTAAATTAAATGGTAAAGCATGGTTGTTTGACACAGGTGCAACACATCACGTGTGTTGTTCTTTATCTTCTTTTGTTTCATCCACACCTATTGAAAATGCTTCTATTTCTCTCCCCACTGGAGAATCCATCAAAATTGAGAGGATCGGTAGTGTTCAACTTACTGAGCAAATTCTTTTACCCTCTGTTCTCTATGTTCCTAGTTTCACCTACAATCTTCTTTCTGTCAGTTGTCTTACTAGAGGACTCAACTGCCAAGTTAATTTCTCATCTACCTCCTGTTGTGTACAGGATCCTTCTCAGGGGAAGCTGATTAGGACGGGTAGAAGAGATGACATTTTGACCCCTTTTGCTACTGTCAACTCCTCCTGCAATGCCATTGTAACTAGTGATCTCTGGCATGCTCGGCTAGGACATTTATCTCCTAGGAAGTTGCAGCTTTTACATTCTTGTTTGAACCTAAAATCTGTAAAGCAAGAAATACCCTGTTCTGTATGCCCTTTGGCCAAACAAAGGCATTTATCTTTTCCTATGTCTGATTCTATTGCTTTGAATGCTTTTGACATTGTTCATTGTGATACATGGGGTCCCTTTTCACCAGTTTCCATTGATGGTTTCAAATATTTTCTCACCATAGTTGATGATTTTTCTAGGTTCACTTGGACATACTTGATGAAAAATAAATTTGAAGTTGCTCAAATCATTCCTGCTTTCTTTGCTTTTGTTAAAACTCAATTTGGCTCTCACATTAAGGTCATTAGATGTGATAATGCTCCTAAATTTTCTCTCCATAATTTCTACACTACTCATGGCATCACATTGCAACATTCTTGTGTAGAAACACCTTAACAAAATGCAAGGGTTGAAAGGAAACATCAACACTTACTTAATGTTGACAGGTCTCTCTATTTCCAATCACATATTCCTTTAACCTTTTGAGCAGATTGCATCTTAAGTGCTTCCTATCTCATCAACAGAATACCATCTTCTGCTATTGACAATGTTGTTCCTTATACCAAATTATTCAAAAAACCTCCCACCTATACACGCCTTAGAGTTTTTGGTTGTTTGTGTTATGGATCTTCTTTAGATAGGCATAAACACAAGTTTTCTCCTAGAGCTAGAAAATCTGTTTTTCTCGGTTATCCTACAGGTTACAAAGGCTACAAACTTCTTGATTTGGACAGTAATGCTACTTACATCACAAGGCATGTTGTGTTCCATGAAAACATTTTCCCTTTCTCCAGAGATCCTGTTGTCACCTCTTCTTTTCCTTTACCAGAGCAGCAACCACATCAACCAACTGCTCATCTTTCTATTTTATCTACTCTTGTTCCATCTACTTCTCCTCCCTCTATTACTACTAGGTCGGGTAGAGTTTCTCACCCACCAGGTTTCTTAAATGATTTTGCATGCAACACTTCCATTAATCATTGCACAGCTCATCCTCTTTCTAGTTATATCTCCTACAACAGATTGTCTCCTTCTTTTAAGGCCTTTACTTTTGCCATTTCCATTCTTCCTGAGCCTACCATCTACACTCAAGCATCAAAATATCCTGAGTGGCAGTTAGCCATGTCTGAGGAATTGCAAGCTTTGCAGACAAATAAGACTTGGGAAATTGTTTCTTTACCTCCTACTAAACATGCCATTGGTTGCAAATGGATTTTTCGAACCAAGTTTCATGCTGATGGCAGTGTGGAAAGACACAAGGCACGACTTGTTGCCAAGGGCTTCACACAACAAGCTGGTATTGACTATTTAGACACTTTTTCTCCTGTTGCAAAGATGGTTACTGTTAAATTTTTGCTTGCGATTGCTGCTGTTAAGGGCTGGCATTTATTTCATCTTAATGTTAATAATGCTTTCCTTCATGGGGACTTGCAAGAGAATATCTACATGTCTCTGCCACCAGGTTATATCCCTGAAGGGGAGCTTCTTCCCCCTAATCCTATTTGCAAGCTTCTCAAATCTTTATATAGGCTTAAACAAGCCTCTCGCAGGTGGTTTGAAAAGTTTTCCTCAGTGGTAACTGACTATGGCTTCACCAAATCATCCTCTGATCACTCTTGTTTTATCAAAATTGTTAACACTCATATCTTATGTTTAGTTGTGTATGTAGATGACATCCTTCTTGCTAGTAATGATCTGACCTTGGTTGGTGATTTCAAGTCATTTCTAGCTCGCCATTTCAAGTTCAAGGATCTTGGTCCTTTGAAATATTTTTTAGGTTTGGAGATAGCTCGTTCTTCTCAAGGGATTTCTATTTCTCAACGCAAGTACGCTCTTGACTTGCTTGATGAGGCTGCTTTGCTTGGTGCCAAACCTTACAACACTCCCATGGACTCTTCTACTCCTTTATCTCAAACTTCAGGTGCTCCTTTGGCTGATTCTTCTCAATACCGATGTCTCATTGGCAAGCTTCTCTATCTTTGTATCACTCGTCCGGACTTGAGTTTTGCTGTTAATAAGTTGAGCCAATATTTGGCTAATCCTCATGATTCGCATCTGCATGCTGCTCAACGTGTTCTCAAATATATTAAGGGCTCTATCGATCATGGCCTTTTCTTTCCTTGTTCTTCTTCATTAGAACTCACAGCTTTTGCCGATGCAGATTGGGCTGCCGATCCCGACACTCATCGCTCAGTCAGTGGTTCCTGCATGTTCCTCGGTGACTCTCTTATTTCTTGAAAATCAAAGAAACAACATGTTGTTTCCCGATCTTCTGCTGAGGCTGAATACCGATCTATGGCGAATGCCACATGCGAAATTGTTTAGCTTGTTACTACGCTCAAGGAATTTGGTGTTCTCCACAGCCGTCCGGTGCCTCTTTACTGCGATAACCAAGCTGCCATCCATATCGCTTCCAATCCTGTTTTTCACAAACGCACAAAACACGTTAAACTTGATTGCCATGTGGTTCGTGAACATCTCCAAGCTGGTGTAATCAAGCCTCTCCATGTCTCTGCCCATTCCCAGTTGGCCGATATCTTCACCAAGCCACTCCCGCCTATTCTGTTTCGTAGCTTTGTGGGCAAGATGGGACTATCCTCCATATACTCCCATCTTAAAGGGGAGTAATAAAGCTATTCTTTATTTGGCCTTTTATTTGTGCAGTTGTAATAGTTAATCTAGAATCGCACTTTAGTTTTTAGCATTTTTTGTTCTTTAGTTTGTGATCCAGTGCACCATTGGTAGTGGATTGCTCCTCCCTTGTATATATAGCTGTAAACCTAAATTGTGGAAGAAAACTTTTGCGATCAACATACAATTATTGTATCTCAGCTCAAGCTCTGCTTTCACTCTTCTAATGGAGTTTTATTTTTCTTTTTAATTGTCTCTATCAACGCCAAGAAAAATGCCGTCTCTTGCCTTATTAGCACCATCCTCTGCACATTCTACCACTCCTTCAACATATTGCCCGCTGCGATGTCTTCTGCTAAGCTATAACCCATCTTCGCAGCAAACACGAAGGCAAAATGCATGAACCACAAGCTAGAAACCTATTCATATAGGCTGATTGAATTTTTTACTAGAATTGAGAAAATTATTGGAAAAGACGATTAAACAAGTAAACTTCTCAATCTCATATCATCTCTTCAACAATGAATTAATAATAATGTAAAAACATACTCCCTCCGTTTCGTTTTATTTGTTGTTTTAGGTTTTTGTTTTGTTTCAAAATATTTGTTATTTTATATATTTTCACATACTCTCTCTCTAATTTAACCCTATCACAATCCTTATTTTTGAAAAATATAATTAAATAAGATTTTGTGGCATATATGAATGATGGGTATGTTTGTCCACAAAATTAATTGTTAGTTCTATATAAAAACCTAAAATAACAAATAAAACGAAACGGAGAGAGTATTAAATAATGGTATAAATTAGTAAATTAGCTAAATGTATATAAGAAACCAACCTATATATCGGGACATCCAAAAAAGAGAAACATGCATATATGAATGGAATGGAGGGAGTATAATTAATATTAATGTAACTTAGAGAACAGGGGCACCCCAGAGGAGACAACATAACAAAGTGTAGGCAAGGAAAACATATGTGATACACTAATTTTTAATGCACTAAACTGCAACTAACACAGGACAATGCAATATAACTGGTGAATCGAGTATCGTATCCACAGAGACTGAATATTTGATTAAACTGAGTACTAAGCTAACAATTTTCTATTATCCAGGTTACCAAGTTTCAAATTTCCTAAATCTAAACATGAAATTAAACAACGACAATTTAAAGAAAATAAATAGGAACAAACAGACACAATTAATTCCAATAAAATAACTAAACGACTTCAATCAATTAACAAGATATTAATCCTAGGGAATGCGCATTACATGTATCAGCTATGCATTAATCCAATCCTAATAATCCCCAATTTAATCCGATTAATGGTGAAGAATCAGAAATATAACTACCTATCTCCGCCAGGTCTCAAAGTAGTAGTAGATTAATAAAATGCCTATCACTTTCATCTCTAGATAAATTATTAAATCCCTAAATTATCAGATAATTCTCCTACAGATTCTGTAGAACGTATATCAAACTGTTCAATTAATCCCACTAATTAATCATCTCCGCCAGGTCTCAAATTAATTAGCTACCATACATAAATTATGGCCACTAATCTATGCATGAGATATAAGCAAAAGAACATCCGAACACAATAATCGGACGGGAAAAATAACAAGATTAAATTAAACATATAGCTTCAACACAAATCGCAGACCCTAGAATTAATAAATAAACTACTCACTCATAATTAACGCAACGGAAATAACGGAAATAATAATCATCATATGCATAAAATAAAATTACAAAAGATTAAAGAAATCGGAATGACGATTCGTTGATTAAAACTTGAATTCTTCAATGTCGAATATTGCAGGCAAACCTCGAATGTAAAATAATATTTAGAACTCTAAAATAATGAGAAAAGTGTGTGTTTTTCGTCCAAAACAACCCTATTTATACTAGGCATCAAAAATCCGGCCCGAAAGATGAATTCGTGGGCCGAAAACAGGTCCGGAGGCAAAACCCGCCGACCGGCTAGTCAAGACCCGCCAACTGGCGGCTCCCCCGGTGGATTCCTCTGCCCAAATCCGCCGAGCCACCATGCAGTGGCTGCCGAGCTGCGGCTCGGTCGGTGGTTGCCTGCACCTCTCCAATGTTTCGCTCCGTTCTCGCTCGTTTCTCGTCCGATTGACCCGATTCAAGTTGCATTGCGACCCTCTCTTAATTCTCTATATTTATAGCATCATCACTCCTTGAATTGGATCTTAAATAATTCCCTTTTTCAGCTCAAACTTCAACAAGAAATGGAAAAACATAAACGTGCACACGGAAAACCAAAACTAGTATAAAACCTCAACAAACATATGCATTCATCTTCAAATATGATCTATAAAACTACTCAAATACATGCAAAAGACATGTTTATTAATCCTCCAAACTTGAACCATTGTTCGTCCTCAAACCATGAGGAGAACACTAAGAAAAATAAATAAACATGGGGAAGAAAAGTAAACTCGATCACAAATGCTTCACGAACAAGCTTAAAACAATTTTCAATTGCACAAATTCAACTTCCATTAACTCATCCAAATTTCTGCAAAATTAATATCCATAAACAAAATCATGAACCTCACCGGCTTGTGTATCACTCATCTCACAAGTGTATTGAATAACGCTCATCAAATCAAATGCAATGCAAAAGTGTTACCCATAGGCTTGCCAATCGTATAATACACTCATACTCAATCATAGAAGAATAAAGATCAAAGAGGTCTTTGATTTGTGATGTAATGTCGGGACATTGGTCAAGGTTAGGAAATTTGGCTTAGTGACTCAAAATTTTCAACCCACTAACAACCTTTTTGTACTCCAAACCCAAGTATGGATCCATAATCCATCTTCTAACGCTTTCCCACTCTATTGCACTTCTAAATATGTTTCGTGCACAAATTTATATTCTCTTATGGTCATCTCAACAATAAGTATACAGATAAGACAACAAATAGCAAAAATTCTCAATTTCTACCTTTTAACATTTGACTTTCCTATTTATCTTTTCCACAACTTTTTTTTTCTTTTTTTTTTCTTTTTCATATCGAGCTTATGAGAATCTTTTTCACCCCTCTTTATACCATCTCTAGTGTCTCCCACAATCAACCCTATTTTTCACAATACAGTACCCTTATTCACCTTCCGAACCCCCTATCATCCAAGTTCATGACAAAAGTCAATTACGGCTCAAAATTGGCTAGCAAGGATCGATTTGTTTTCGGTTAGTGTTTAGGAATTAATGTGGCTATAAAAAGATGGCCTCAAATCACTTCTAAATTCTTCACATAATCGATTTATTCGAATAGAAACTATAGCAAGTTCTAGACACACCAAAGCATGCATGACAAACACTCATGAAAGAAATCAACTGTGCAATGATATACAGTTAGGGCTCAAAAGCTTACAGGACTGATCATGCTTCATTTACTTCAATTTCGAGCACATCAATTCAAATACGTCAAATTCAGTTAAATTCACGCAATATTTTCACAATACAACCCTTTTTCATCATCAGCATTTCACGAGTTCACCCATACATGACTCTCAACAGTACTACACACAACTGAAAAACATAAAAAAAAACAACATCAAAAGAAAAAACAAATAAGAAAACAGTAAACAGATAGAACGAAGTCAGCGTACACATTTTACTCCCCATCCCCCCCCCTAAACTTATTCAACTACGAAAAGAATAAGTATGGATGGAAGAATAGAGAATAAATGTGTACAGGGCTTCACTTACAAAACCAACTACGACGGGGGTGTCGGTGGCCACTGATGGCCCTAACTCATCTGGTAAGCCTAAAATCGGTGCATCATCTCTAACATCTGCTCATCCCGTCTCTCAGCGGCCTCAAAACGGGTCTGCATGTCCATCTAGAATGCCTGCTGCTCAGCTCACATCTCCTGCTGAGTATGGCGAATCATAGTGATATCGCCTCGTGTCACTAAGAATTGAGTCTCTAACTGGCGGAGCTGCTCTTGTAGCTGCTCCATGCTCTCCTCCATACCGCCGTCATGTTGCCGCCTGCGTCCTTGTTAAGTGCCCGTTTGGTCATTGGGGCCTTCCCCCTTACTGGCTCCCTCATGAGCCTCATATCTCTCATCCTCAAATGTATCTTCCACAAGCCCCGGAACGCGGTACTCTCGAGCCACTCGATGGGCAGGAGTATCCATACGCCAGTTGCCCCGCTCGTAGTAGTCAGAAACTGTAGTCAACTGCGGCATAAGTAGCGGAAAGTGATCCTGGGCAGTCTGATGGAAGGTAAGCGGTGGAACGGCACTGGTCAGGAGCCTCATATCGACAAACTGACGGATAGAGAAGCGCATATTGCCCGCCATCGGATGAAGCTGAGTGATTGGGCCCCCAGATCAATACCATATACCAGTGCCCACCAGGAGAGATAATCAAGAAGCCGTGGCAATTCAAGCCGCACGAGTTCTTGCAGCTCATCACCTTTGAGCAAACCAAGTTTGCATCGGGAAAGTGCCGGGTGTCTAGTATTCGGAACCCAGTCTTCCGGGTGATCCAGCGCATTCTAGCCCACACCATTCTAGCGCGTAAAGACAATAGCAACATGCGCCTGGATGAGCTCTTCATTCTCTGGGCTATGCTTTAAAGTCAACCCTTGGATTTGGCCCGATTTTTAGTGTTACAGCTCCATCACATTACGATGATGGATCGAGGTCTCATTTGTATTGGAGGATTGCTCACTCCCCTACTTGAGACTATGTTGATGATGTTACAAATGTCTGCCGATTCTTTCTATTCCAGTTTTTATGTATCAATATTGTCCATGAAACTTCAACTTGCTCCCCATGTCTCTTGAAAGCTATAATTTTTTCTGTTAATTTACTAGAAGTCTATTCCTATATTCTCTCCTTCATTGCTAACTTCATCTTTCCCCACTTGACGACCACACTATTCACTTCAACCAATTTAAGATTTTTGATTCCAATTTAAGATTTTTGATAACAAATACTACACACACTATTCACTTCAACCAATTCAATCCCATTCCAAACCCTATCTACATACTACCACCACTAGGAACTACATACCATCGGACACATAATGCCAATATCTATATGGTGATCATTATTCATTAACTTATTCTGTTATTCCGGACCTCCATCAATGATAATGATTCCCCTCATATTCCTTAGTTATATCACCCCCTCCCCCCCCCCCCCCCCCCAAAAAAAAAGCACCTCTTAAAATAGCAATTAGAAAGTGACAAATTTGCAAAGCTAGCATTAGCATATAAGAAAGTCAACTACCTTCCATCCTCCAATTTTATCAAGTTCACATCTCCTTCATCAGTACCAGTATAGTAGAAGAAGATCTTGCTACCTTAAAGAGTAAGGCCCTCACCGTAATTTACAACATTACAACTCTCCATCACAAAAAAAAAGACGGAGCGAATCATCAATTGTACAGAAAAGTAAATAACGTCAAAACCAACTCTTATTGTTCTGTTTTAACCAGACCACTTGGCTTCACTTTATATATAAAACTTTAAGAGGGAACCTACATAGAAAAGTTAAAAAAACCATAGGCACTTTTTAGCCTACACATGCAATGATTGTTTTATGTTGCTTGAATGCATCAATAAATCAAAGAGGCATGATTTTGGTCTGATCCAAAACATGATCTAATTATATAAACTCAAGTAACTTGCAAATTGTCTAACAGACATTTATAGTATTCGAGTTATAAACCAAGATAATCCAAAACATGAGAGCATACACACTCCACCTCATAGCCCCCAACACCCATTCAACAAAGTCATTCTATGATAAATATCACCATATAGCTAACGCAATAACAACGAAGAACATCAACAAAGTACAACACTCATGAATTTCTCAAAAATCATCTAAAGATAATGAGGCAGCATCGGAATTCATAACATTAAAACATTTATAAGAGTATATGTAACACCCCAAATCCAATAATAGAGGCCCAATGATTTTTCTAGAGCCCAAATACTTAAGTTGTATCCATTTTTAATAAAAGGCCCAAATGATGGGCTTTCTAGCCCAATTATGATTTTATTTATTTACGGTCCAATTATTATCGAAATGAGACGAACGAGTACATTAGACGATAGTGCTCATCGATACGAATCCATAGAACTTGGTCTCACTATTATAGGAATTCAATTGACTAAGATATGATTTAATTTCTATAATCTATTTTATTTTAGGGTTAATATGAGGAGTGGTATAAATATCCCCCATCTCCATTTTAGTTCATTTGTTGGGGAACAAATTAGGAGCAACCCCCGTTCTCTATATTTCTCCTTCTCTTCTTCACAGCCCCTTCACCCCCTCCCCAAGCCGCCGCCGCCACTCCTCCACGCCGGAAAATTTTCCGACGATATTTTTCACATGCAATTATATTTTTCAAATGCCCTCTTCCTCCCATACTCGATTATTTAACTATTTTTATAATTTATCTATGATAAGACCTCCGATTTTCGGATCTAAAAATGGGAAAGCCCCTAACCTTTGAGAAAATCATTTCTTCTTTCTCTCTATCTTATTCTCAAAGCTATGAACTAATATTTTCATTGTAAGAGCTGTTTTATTTTACTAATTAAATATATATAGATTCAAATATGGTGCATGTGTGTTGATGGGTTAGAACAATCAAAAGGGTTTGAACTTGTGTAGTTAACGGTGGATTTGGAAAAAAATATGAATTTATGTATATATATTGAGTGATAAATTGTTGTTTGGAATATGACTTGTGCATGTGTGTGTGCGTCGGTGTTGTGCTGTCCGTGAGTGTGTTTCTTTTTATTTTTTTTAGCATTTTAATTTTCTTCTCTATTTAATTAAAAAGCTTGGGATATGTCTAATGGATAAATCTTTATATTTAAATCACAAGATTTATGGTTCAATACTCTTTGGAAACATTTTATTGTTTTAATTAATACATGTATTTCAGATTTAATGTCAGATTTATTTAGATAAAAGCATGGTTTTAATCTTGAAAATGATATTTTAGCCTGATGGTTAATGTTTAAATTAATACTAAAAGGTCTAAGGTTCAAATCTTCTTACATGCATTTTTATTAAATCTCTTTTTGTATTAAATCTCTTTTTGTAATTAATGTCCTCTGTTTCAACTTTAATTAAATAAAAGCATGTTATAAATTTCGAAAATCATATCTAGCTTAATGGATATGCTCAGATTTATTAAATAAAGCATGTTATAAATTTCGAAAATCATATCTAGCTTAATGGATATGCTCAGATTTATTTTCAACTTTAATTAAATAAAAGCATGTTATAAATTTCAAAAATCATATCTAGCTTAATGGATATGCTCAGATTTATTAAATAAAGCATGTTATAAATTTCGAAAATCATATCTAGCTTAATGGATATGCTCAGATTTATTAAATAAAGCATGTTATAAATTTCGAAAATCATATCTAGCTTAATGGATATGCTCAGATTTATTAAATAAAAGGGTAAGGGTTTGAATCTTATTAATGGAGTTTTAATTCATTTTAATCATTTTTATCTAAGATGATTTTAAACCTTATATAATTAATAACATCATTTAATTTTCGAAAATAGCATATGGTTTAATGGTCAGTGTTCAGATTAATATTTAAGAGGTTAATGGTTCGAATCTTATTGAAGTGATTCTATTACTTTTTAATTTTTTTATCATAAAAGCTTTCTGGACTATATATATAATTAATTATAGATGATTAATTTTGAAATCAGGGCTTAGTTTAATCGTTAAGTGTTCTGTTTGTGTTTAGGAGGGCTAAGGTTCAAAACCATTTGATGTAATTTTAATTCTCATTTTGTGTATTTAATTCACTGCATTTATGAGCTATTTAATTAAAGCAATTTAATTAATGTTACATAAATTCTTTTAGCTTAGTGGTTAAGTGCTTACTATTTCAATTATATTTTGGTCAAGTGTTCAAGCCCTCTTGACTACATAATCATATTATATTTTTACCTTATTTTTATTTGGTCTATTTTGCTTAATTTAGATTAAATTCAAAATTAAGTGTATGATATAATAAATCAATATTTTCATATTAATATTCTATGATCCTTTAAATCTTAACTTAAGTTTTATAATTTCCCCCTATGAATTTAAGCCATCTATTTGTATGATCGAGGACTCCGATATATTTTAAGCTAGGACCTCGTTCGACATTTAAGCGACGTCAGGTTACGCTCTTATTTTAGGGACTCGTTCCCTAGATCCTTACTTACGTTATAGTATATGTTTAAAAGATTGATATGTTATGAAGACATAGTTCTTATGTATAGGTCCTAACCCGAGACTCGTTTATGACGACAATTAAGGCTATTCCTATATTTAAGCATAAGGTCCTAATCCGCGACATCAGGCTTAGGACGAAAAGTAGTGAATAAAGCTTCAGCTAATTTAGCTATAAGGTGGGTTTACTTACTAAAATGCTTTCAAAAATATATTTAAACTTTCATCCGCTATGAAAAATGATTTATGCTTATGTTGCTCAATGTGGATTGACACGACTCATATGAGAAATTCCGAATATGGTACTCCGGTGCAAATACGTATGAATATGTTCATGTTATGAATATGTTATAGTTTATATGTGATCACATTAGGGTCGGTCTCCACTATGTCTATTGAGCGTTTGATTTATGACATGTCAAATATGGATTTATGGATATTCTTATTGTAAATTATTGGACGAATGTATGAGTATTCCCACGGAGTGTTTTCTGGCACTCAGCCCCACTATTTAAAAATGTTTTCAGGTAATTGATGACGGCAGATGGCGGACGTGGACTAATGTGGACATTTTGTATGGTTGACCATATTCCAGTTTCTGAAATATTGACTCTATTTAGTTTTGATCAATAAATATGATTAATTATGCTTCCGCTGTATGTTTATGGATTATTTAAATATTTTATGGACGTGTGTGATCGTCGTGGCTTTGCTAGCATGATTTGAATGTTGAATATTGGATTTTTAACTAGTCAAGGTTGAACATGTTTTAATTGGTGGTTCGAAAGGTGTGATTTTAAAATGATAGGTTGGTTGAAAAGTCTTATCTTATGTGATTGGTTGTTGAATGGTAAACGCCTATGAGCGTGAAATTTATTAATATTTTAAAAGAAGTGCTGCCTGAATTTTTATAATTCGAGAAAATGATTTATAGTAGTTTACGAAAATTTTATAGTGATTTTATTTCATCGTGTGTGTTCCCGTTAGCGCACTGGGCCTCCGGGTTCGGGGCGCTATAGTATATAAAAAGCAATTCATTCAAAATCCCCCAGCAGTCACGATTGCATAAAAACGATAACAAATAAAAAAAAGTTGTAAGGAAATCAAAACCCTAATCAAGCCGTGAGCACGAAGTCTTCACCAGCCTTCTTGATCTTCTTCTCGGCATTCTTCGACACCAATTTAGCCTTTAAGAAAACGGGCTTACACTCCGGTAGCAAGCCCTTACCCAGGACCTTGAAGTAGCCGAACCGCGTGATGTCGATGAGTGGCACATTGTCCTTAGACGCCTTGTCCTTCACCTTCTGCGGTACGAGTGACCAGAGACGGTCAATGTTGACGGTAGAGTAGTGGAATTTCTTGCGGAGCTTGTGGAAATAACGCATTCCGACCTTACCGAAGTAACCGGGATGATACTTCTCGAAGAGGATGCGGTGGTGGTGCATTCCACCGGCGTTTTAACGACCTCCGGGATGCTTGCGGTGCTTGCCGATATGTCCGTGCCCAGCGCTCATGTGGCCTCGCTTCTTGCGGTTCTTCTTGAATCTGGTCGTCATTTCTCCGGCGGCTTTTGGGTGGGGTAGGGAGGGAATGGCGGCGCTAGAGAGAAGACAAATGAGAGTTAGGTTTTTATCAACCGTTATATATCTTAAAAGACTATACGTAACAGAATAAATTCGTTATTAAAAAAAAGACGCACATATGTAACGGTTCTATAATAAACCGTTACTTATTGTCTCTAAAAAATGCACATATGTAACGGTTTTTATAAAACCGTTTTGTATAATACCCAAATACATAACAGTTTAGTAGTAACCGTTATATATACTATGAAAGACACACACATACGTAATGATTTTTTAAAAAACCGTAATGTATACCTTGTTTGTAACGGTTTTAAAACAAAACCGTTATGTATCTACTATTATGAATTTATGTTTTTGTAGTAGTGTTTAGATCGACTAAAATGTCCAGAAAAATACAAAATAAATGGGCTTGTCACCCGTCACCAACAGAACAAAATGAAACTGATAAATCATCATGAAATAATATGAATAGAGTTTGTTCAAGATTAGGTTTTGTATGTTTTGAAAAGTTTTTGTATAGTTATATCAATTTGAAATACAACTTAAGATATGTATTATATATGAAATATCAATTTCAAAAATGACATTTGTGAATAATATTAACCAGTTGAATCTACATCTAATACATATCTCCCATTGAATAAAAAATTGATGGAATCTTCTTTCTTCATTAATGATCCAAAATCATAATCATCATCTTCCCTATCAGCAGATGTGGTGGATGATATTCTTTCTTTTTCTTCTTCTTCATCCAATTTTTTGTTACGAGAGAGAAAATAAAAAATCGATGAAATCTTCTCTCTTCATTCATGATTCAGAATCATGATCATCATCTTCACTATCAACATATCTGGCTAGTCGATATAATTTCTTCTTCATCATCATCATCATCATCATCTAATTCGAATTCTTTTGTTGAGAGAGAGAGAGAGAGAGAGAGAGAGAGAGAGAGAATTGGGTTGAGAGAGATGCGTGTGTGCAAAACTTTGAGAAAAAAGAGAGATGAATCACATTTAATTATCAAATTGCACATATAATCCTGGAACCTTAAAAAAGGTTAAATATTACAGAATTGCCACCTTAAAATTTGAAGTAATCTAGATCACTCAAATAATATGAATCTATGGTTGAAATTGTTTCTTGTTCTCACATTAGGCCTAATTCTCACTAGATCCACTAGTTCAAAGAAACGAGTACATATAGTGGGTTCCTCATAAGGATTGAAATATTGCGGATATTAACATTGCGATACGGATATTGGGGAGAATATCTTTTTTCCCGAGTATCGATGAAATATCGCAAATTATCACAAAATATAGCAATATATCGTGATTTTTTTTATATTTTCATAATATATTTTGATTTTTTATTTAATACTATATATTTTTGTGGTCTTTATTAGGTCCTCAATGTAATTATTTGAGTTGCAATATTTTTTGCTTTGTAAAGACACTCACTTTGCCAAAAATTATAAGAGAAAGAAGACTGGGAAACCAACGGATGTCTTAGATTAAAAAGTGAGATGCACCATCTTTATTTTTTTCATTTTTTCAGTTGGGGGACATGATGGACAAATCACTAAAGTTTTTCTCCCCATATATCATACGAAATTGAAATCTAAGAAATCAAGAAACATATCAAGCATGTGCATAATTATATCCATAATTACTCTAATGTGATGAGTTGGTACCAATATTGTTTAGAACAAGAGGGCATTCCATCTACTATATTTGAAGGGATAAAATCTTCTAGTCCACTTTTCATGTCCCACTATTATGTCCCACTATAAAATTTAATATTTTAAAAATGTTTATTATAAAAATAAATTTTATTATAGTATTACAAATCATAATCAACATTTATTGCTAAAAATTAAAATTTTTAAAAATTATATACCCTACTTTTGGAATAATCAACCATATTAATCAATTATATTAACTAAAAAAATAAGAAATAAATATTAAAAAATAAATATAAACCCTAATTGAGTGGAATGAACCCTAAATATTAATTATATATAAAATTAAACTAAGCCATAACAAATTGAAATTGAAGAAAAAGTTTGATGAAAATAGAATAAAAATCAAAATGGGACACTAAATGGGATAGAGAAAAGTGGGATAGAGGATTTCATTTGATATTTGAACCTTATAGATCCTCATTTTTGTATTAATTGTACTTTATAATATTTATTTAGTTATTTTATGTTGTACTATGTATTATTTTATCAAATGTATTGTCTCAGACGGCATTTATATAATGTATTATTCATATGTTTGCTTTCAAAATACAATTCTATCAAAAATTTTAGTAGAATATGTGCATAATAATATGTCATAATAGTTCCTAAAATTTCTTGCTAAATTTCCAAGATTTTAATATGATTTCCGTCATTTTTTTCAATTTTCTACGATATCGATATGCGATATCGATATATCCGGCGATATATCCGTAAAATTGAAATTGCGATATATGTTGCGATAGCAATATTTTCATCCTTGGTTCCTCGTCACATAATGTCACCTGCAACTACAATTAAAGTAATAAAATTTTGAAATATATATACACACATATATGTGTGTGTGCGTGTGTCATGATTTAATTTATTTCGAATCTTTATTGAAATGATAATACAAAATGGTGATCATCATCAATTTGGAAGAACACAACACAAAAAGAGAATTATGGAGAGCCCTTGTTAGTCTGAACCGCGATGGGGGAAGAAGAAGCACAACAACGACAACACGACCCCGGTGGTGGAGGTTCGCAACATAAACAAGCCGGGCATATGGGCCTCCTCGCGAGCACCTCTACGTTACATAAATTAAATGACGAAATACTTTTATTAATTTTATTTTACTTTATACAAAATGAACATATATCAAGATGAATATATACTAATATGTAAATAAATAAAATTATATATCGATATTAATTACCTGTAAATCGAGCTGCATCGCCCGTTGGAATGATCGGTGACAAGACGATGACGAAGAGAAGCAGAGCCACCATGGTGGATTTCAGAGACTTGCTAATTGCCATCACTTTATGAATAGAAAAATTAACTAATCTTTAAAATTTCACAAGATTTGTGATTGCAGATTTTAGGAAGAGGAATTGTGCTTATATGTGTTTATGTATTGGAGAAATTGATGTTTCTTTGACCAAATAATGTGAACATGCAGTTTTCTGTGAATGTTGGAAGTCTTGGATCTGTATGTTGAATTGTGTGCTTGCATTAATCAATTAATTGCTGGCACCTTGCTTTTATGTGTTACTATATTTCAACTTGGTTTAACTTTTCTTTTCGGTCAACGTTTAAAAAGACATTGAGAAAATTGTTATTTCTAATGGATATTCAATGCCTAGCTAGTATATTGCATATACAATACACACAGTCCTAGCTATTATTATTGAAAATATTAATTTGATTTTAATTAATTATTTATTTGGAAATGTTAATATTTAGAAAAAATGTGAACTTGTGGTAGATGATATGACAGGTCAATTAAGTTTATTAGACGGTACTAATATTTGCATCAAAGTTCATAATTGAACAGGTGGTAAATTGCACTTTAAGTCAATTATGAATAGAATTACAATAGATAAAAAAAAAAAAATAGTTATGATGGACGATATATATAATATAGGAGAGCGGGGGAATCTGATCCCGAATAGAATCGAGCTATTATCGCGCATTTGTACATGCATTATTTTTTTAATTATATATTTATATTTTAATGTTGTTAGTTATCTTATGATGCCGTTGTTTATATAAACTGGCTGTATCATTTGTTGAAATTGGCCCAATTGTTCTTTTTTTTTTTTCTGGCCCAATTGCTTCCTTCTTATTTTCTTGGCCCAACTCTCTAAAAGCCCAAAATTCTAAACCCTAGCCTGACCCGCGGTACCTTTCTTATACACTCTCCTAATCCTAAACTACCTTAATTACTTCCCTAACCCTTCTACAAAAGCTACGCCGATCCCTCTTCTCTCTCAAGCCTCACACACGAAATACAAACCCTAATCTTGATCTCTCTTCTCTGAGCCCTCTCTGCTTGGCTTTCTCGGTGTCTCTGGCCGGAATCCTGACCGTGGATCCCTGTTTAGCCTGTGAGTTGAGAAAGGCGGAGTAGCTTGTGAGTTGAATGAAGCCGTGAGAGCTTTCAAGCCTATCTTTTCACCATCCCCTTGTGGTCTGGGTCCGATCAGTCACCGGAAACGTCATAGCCATCGTCCGTGGAAAAATCTGAGCCCACCTGTGTCCTCGAGACACATTTTCCCACTCCTCAACTCTCTGATTTCTTATTTTCTTGTGTTCTTTGCTTTAATACTTCTGTTCTTCTCTTTAGCTGCTTTATCTGTCTTAAAGCTAACCGTCTCTTGGCTTTTATCTACAGAACTGTGTCTCACTCCACAAGCCTATGAAGAACTACCCTAGATCCTGAAAGATCTACACTCTGAGGCTGTCAGACTGCTTGAGCAGCCGTGAGATTGAACAGAAGAGGCCGGAAAACAAGTGTTGAACCCTTGGCTAGGCTGATATCCAACAGTGGTATCAGAGCCTGGTTCCCTAGCCGGGGGCAACCTCCTGCCTCCATTCATCTCACCCCGCCGCCGGTAAGGGCTGCGCCGTATTCGCCCCCGTCGGGCTCGAAAAAAGGTAAGTCCGGCCTCTCCCCTGCCTGGGAGAGCCGGCTCTAGTATATTTCTTAAAAACCCTAAAACTCCCTTTGTGTGGTATCTTGCGATCCTGCCTCATATCTTGCTTCCGCTTTATTTTCTCTCGAACCACCTTGGCATTCCAGACCATCTCTAACCCTAGCTTACGGTCCGGACAGTCTGGACTCCCCTATGGGTTTCCTCAAAGCGGGTTGCTCGGATAGCAGGGTTAGGAGAGGTGTTCTAGAGAATTTTCTGGTGTTCTATCTGCTTTCTGTTGTGAGTTTTCCCTGTGTTTGTTGGTTTTTTGCCTTATGATACATGTTCTTGGCCTCTCTGTGATCTTGGTGAGAGCTGTGTGGAACTCTGTGTTTTTTGAGTTCCTGTGAACTGACTTTGAGCTGAAAGTCAGTTGTTCTAACTGAAAACAAGTTTTGGGGTTGTTTTGAGTGATCCCCTGCTCCACAAATAAATCTGTGCTGAGAACTGGGCTAGCCTCAACACTCTATCCCCCAGGTGCACTTGTTTCAGTGCCTGTGGAGGTCTCCTCCTGTGTTTTTTAAGTGTTTTTGGGCCTGTTGTGTGCCTCTGTGACCTTGCTGCTGTGCTGTTTAAGGTGTTTTCTTGGTTTATTGGTTGCCTCTATGCATATTTTATCATGAATACTCTGTCTGCTGCCCCTTTTAACGGAAAAGATGATTTTGGTGATTGGCAAACTAGAATTGAATGCATTTTAACAAAGGAAAAAATCCAACAAGCCATTTATAAAAAGATTGATGAATCTGAAAAAGATGAAAAATTGCAGGAGATCAATGCTAGTGCTAGGGCCACTATATTATTAAATTTAAGCAGCACTGTGGTCAGAAAAGTATCACATCATCGTTGTGCCAAAGAATTGTGGGATAATTTAACCTCCCTTTATGTTGCAACCTCTGAAGAATTTGCTTATTCTCTGCAAAATCAAATTATGAACTTTCAAATGGATTCTGCTAAAGATGTTGACACTAATATTGAGGAACTTAATAAATTACTTAAAGACTTAAAGCTTGCTGGTGACCATACCCTTGAAAAATATGCTCCTCAAATCTTGCTTGGTGCCATTCCTGAGTCTTTTTCTGAAGACAAATCTGCTCTAAAATATGATGGCTCCAAATTAACTTGTGATATGATTGTGACTGGTTTGAAAGCTAAAGAGAATGAATTGAAACAATTGAAATCCAAGCTTCTGCATAATGAGATCATGTATATGGACAAAAACACCAACAATGGTTTTAATAAATCTCTGAATCCTGAAAACCCTAGTGTTCTAGCTGCAGAAAGACATAGGAGAGAAATGAACTTTGCTCACAATCATTCCTCTCATACGAGACACCATAACCTTGCTCAAATTTATTCCCAAAGCTCTTCTCAACATGCTGGCAGAAACCAAAATTTTACCCATCATCCCCAAAATCAAAATTCTGATGTGAGACCTAGGAAAACTTGCTGGAATTGTGGTAAACCTGGTCATTTTTCAAACAGATGCAAAATGCCTAAAAAGAATAAAGTTTTTGGGAATTATGATCACCATGCTAATCATGTTTATGATGGTGCAAATAATGTGCATGAAGATACTGTGAATTATGACTATTATGAGGGAGATGGCATTTATATGGTCCACACTGCATATGATTTCCAATTTATCAATTACCCCAATGCAGTTTCTAAAGATATGCATGAAAATGAATGGTTAATTGATTCAGGATGCACTTTCCATGTCACTCCTCACAAGCACATGTTTCACAACTTACAATATCTGAATTCTAGTCATGTGGCTTTGGCTGATGGGCAACACTGTGAAATTATTGGAAAGGGAGATATATGTTTGAAATTTGAGAATGGAAGCATGCTTACTCTAAATGATGTCAGATATGTTCCTAAACTAAAATTTAGCTTGCTGTCTGTATCTAAAATGGCAGATCAGATGTTTGATGGATCTGTTAACTATTTGAGGTTTAAATTTGAAAAGGATTCCATGCTTTACTTTAATGCACCAAGAAAGGGTGAACTATATGTTGTGCAAGTTGTATTTGTTCCTATTTCTGCTGCAAACTGCCCTTTGGCATGCTAGACTAGGCCAAATGAGTAACAAAGGTCTTGATATATTAAATAAAGCTGGTGCATTTAACAATGATAAAGTTTCAAGCATGTCATTTTGTGAACCTTGTTTGATGGGAAAACAACATAAGCTTCATTTTTCTGCATCTGTCCCTTACCCTAAAAAACATGTAAGCTCTGAAATAATGGAATATCTGCATGCTGATGTTTGGGGCCTTGCCAAGGTCCCTACTCATGATGGAAATGTTTTCTTTTTGTCTGTTATTGATGACTATTCTAGAAAAACTTGGGTCTTTCTTATGAAAAATAAATCTGAAGTTTTTCAAAAATTCTCAAAATGGGCTGTTGAAATTCAAAACCAGACAAAGAAAAACATTAAATGTCTAAGGACTGACAATGGGTTAAAATTCTGCAATCTTGCCATGGATAATTGGTGCTCTGACAGGGGTATAAAAAGACATAAAACTGTGCCATATAATCCTCAACAAAATGGGATTGCAGAAAGAATGAATAGAACTCTCCTTGAGAGAGTTAGAAGTTTATTAGCTGGTTCTGGTCTTGATAAACAATTTTAGGGGGAAGCCTTGATGACTGCATGCTATTTAATTAACAGATCTCCCTCTGTTCCTTTGATGGGAAAATTAACTGAATCTGTTTTTTGGAATAAACCTATCTGCCTGTCCAACTTAAAAATCTTTGGTTGCTCTGCTTATGCTCATCAGAGACTAAGTAAAATTGAACCTAGGGCTAGAAAATGCATTTTCCTGGCTACCCTGAAGGGGTAAAAGGCTACAGACTTTGGGATAAAACTTTGTCTGGTTTTAAAACTTGTATAAGTAGAGATGTGACTTTTAATGAGCTTGATTTCCCTTGTCTACATGAATCCTCACACTCTGCTACTCCAAGTGAGGTGGAGAACTTGCCTGGCCTCCTGTTTGATTCTACTGCTCCTAATAAGGTGGATGATTCCATCCCTGTGCCCTCTGATCCTGTGCCTCATGAGATTGATATGCATAACAATGATAATACCTTGAATGAACCTGAAATTGACGGTATTGATGAATCTACCTTTAATAATGAATCTGAAAATGATCATTCTGATAACATGATTGTGTCTGACACTGAGACAAGTTCTAATTCTGAAAATGAGCATGAAATTAACTCTAAACCTATGCCTGAACCTGAAAATCTTGATAACTATCAGCTTGCTAGAGATAGACCTAGGAGAAATGCAAGAATCCCTTCAAGATATGATGACTATAACTTGTCTCTATATGCTTTCAATGTGTTCAATAATGTGGATAAGATTGAGCCTAAAACATACAAAGAAGCTGTGAATTCCTCTGATTTTGACAAATGGATGGCTGCTATGAATAGTGAGATAAAATCTTTGCATGATAATCATACTTGGGTGCTTGTGGATAAACCTGAGAACTGCTTCATTGTTGAATGCAAATGGCTTTATAAAATTAAGCAAGAACTTGAAAATACCAGATATAAAGCAAGGCTTGTAGCAAAAGGTTTTACACAGAAAGAAGGCATTGATTATAATGAAATATTTGCCCTTGTAGTAAAATTCACCACTGTTAGAATCACGCTTGCTTTAACAGCTCACTTTGATTGGGAACTTAAACAAATGGATGTCACCACTGCTTTTTTGGATAGAGAGCTTGAGAATAACATACATATGCATCAACCTGAGGGTTTTATTGATAAATCTCATCCAAATAATGTCTGTCTACTGAAAAAATCCCTCTATGGTATGAAACAATCTCCAAGACAGTGGAACATTAAATTTGATAGATGCATGCAAAGTATGAATTTTACTAGAAGCAAATTTGACCATTGCTTGTATTACATGCAATCTAAAGTGCCTATGTTTCTGCTCCTTTATGTGGATGATATGCTCTTGATCAGTCCTTGCCTGAAAACTATTAAGCATGTGCAGACTTGTCTATGTACAAATTTTGACATGAAAGATCTTGGTGATGCAAAGAAAATACTTGGTATGAACATTGAAAGAGATAGAAAGAAACATACTCTTGTGTTACATCAAACTGCTTACACTGAACAAATTTTGAAAAAATTTAATATGGAAAGCAGCAAACCTGTCTCTATGCCCCTTGTCTCTCATTTCATGCTAAGTAAAGATCAATCCCCTAAAAGTGATTCTGAGATGAATGAAATGCAAGGTGTCTCCTATGCCAATGCTATTGGATCTGTTAAGTATTTAACAATTAGCACAAGACCTGATATTGCTTATGCTGTCTCATGCTTGAGTAGATTTATGGCTAATCCTGGGCTACCTCATTGAGAGGCTTTGAAATGGTTGCTTAGATATCTGAAATCCACTTTATCTAATGGTTTAATGTTTACTAGATCTACTGATGGTGTAAATTATGTGGGATATGTTGACTCTAACTATGCAAATGATAAAGATCAAAGAAAGTCAACAACATCTTATGTGTTTACATTATGTGGTACTTGTATAAGTTGGAAATCACAACTGCAGAGTATTGTTGCCTTGTCCTCTACTGAATCTGAATATATTGCTGCAACTGAGGCTGTGAAAGAGGCTATTTGGCTTTATGGTGTCTTGTCTGAAATCAAATTTATTGATGATAAACCTCTATTATACTCTGACAGTCAATCTGCTATACAACTATGCAAAAACCCTGTGTTTCATGACAGGACTAAACACATTGATGTAAGATTCCACTTCATCAGAGATATTGTAGAGAAAGGTGATGTGCTGCTTGATAAAATAACCTCAGAGTTTAACCCTGCAGACATGGGCACCAAGTGTCTCTCAGTTGCAAAGCTGATAAGCTGCAAGAGATCCTTGAATATGGATCTGGGTTGAACTATGAGAAGTATATGATACTCCAAGCACAAGTGCTTGGGTACCTGTTTTGCCTCATATGGCTGTGGTTATTTCCCTTCTTTTGGTACTATGCTAGACAGTAACTTGTTCTATGATAGTCATTTAATGACAGAAGACTTGTTACTTTTGTTGGGTTGATCTCTTGTGTTGAGATTGAGATTAATGCGCATAGCATTTCTCTCCCCCTTTCATGATCTGTCTCTGTGATGGTGAATGAGTAAAAATAAAGGCAATGATGATAATCTCAAAAGTTGGCAGGTGTTCTCCTTGGTGACTGAAAAGATCAAACGGGCCAAAGGTGGAAATGTTAAAATTGGCCCAATTGCTCTCTTTTTTTCTGGCCCAATTGCTTCCTTGTTATTTTCTTGGCCCAACTCTCTAAAAGCCCAAAATCCTAAACCCTAACCCGACCTGCGGTACCTTCCTTATATACTCTGCTAACCCTAAACTACCTTAATTACTTCCCTAACCCTTCTACAAAAGCTGCGCCGATCCCTCTTCTCTCTCAAGCCTCACACACAAAATACAAACCCTAATCTTGATCTCTCTTCTCTGAGCCCTCTCTGCTTGGCTTTCTCGGTGTCTCTGGCCGGAATCCTGACCGCGGATCCCTGTTTGGCCTGTGAGTTGAGAAAGGCAAAGTAGCTTGTGAGTTGAGTGAAGCCGTGAGAGCTTCAAGCCTATCATTTCACCATCCCCTTGTGGTCTGGGTCCGATCAGTCACCGGAAACGTCATAGCCATCGTCCGTGGGAAAATCTGAGCCCACCTGTGTCATCGAGACACATTTTCCCACTCCTCAACTCTCTGATTTCTTATTTCCTTTTGTTCTATGCTTTAATACTTATGTTCTTCTCTTTAGTTGCTTTATCTGTCTTAAAGCTAACCGTCCCTTGGCTTTTATCTACAGAACTGTGTCTCACTCCACAAGCCTGTGAAGAACTACCTTAGATCCTGAAAGATCTACACTCTGAGGCTGTCAGGCTGCTTGAGCAGCCGTGAGATTGAACAGAAGAGGCCGAAAAACAAGTGTTGAACCCCTGGCTAGGCTGATACCCAACATCATTGTTATATACATACATGATATATACACACACACAAACGAATTAATGCTGCTATAATATAAAAAATGGTTATCATATATGCGATATATTATACCGGATAATTTTGTTATATTATAATTTGACCAAAAAGCATCATGCATTAGTGCATTACATTGTATGTTGATTCGATCAGATGGTAATCAAGTCTGATTAAGATGGTTAATTATTAGCCGACGAAATCCTTCGCAAAACAGTTGTGCTATATGTATCCTAGACAACACGTAAATTCATTAGTTTTTCTTGTATTTTTTTTTTTGCCATTTCAATTTCTTGTGCATTATTTTAGTTTTACACTTGTTAATCAGGATATTTATGTTTATTTTTCATATATTTAGTTAATAATTGATTATTTGTTAAAAAAATACTAAAGAATAATTAATTATATAAATCATAATTGGTCAAAAGGGAACCCTAACTAATTAACAAATTAATGTAAAATTAAATTGAAGTAAAAAAAATTGAAATCGAAAAAAAAAATTAATAAATTTGATCGTGTCGCAGATCGGTTATAACTAGGACACAACGATTTTATAAGGATTAGGGGCAAAAAGGATTTATCTGAAGACCGAGTTTGTGTGTAATTGCTTTGTGTCACTTTAAATTCCACTAATTCAAGAATTAACGAGACACTTTGAACTTTCACTTTGGTAATAAGTATGTGTAGATTCATAGTCAGATTTCCACATAACGAAATTAAAGTGGAATAATAGAACTTATTTATTGTAAATCTTTATTGAGATAGATACAAGCTAGTGAATCCATATATCAATAAATGATATATATTGATGATCAACAAGTAATAATAAACTTGTGCAATATATATAGCATTTATTTTGGGGCAGAGGTAGGAAAAGAAATGCTATATATAATATATATATCATGGAGAGCCATTGTTGGTCTGGACCGCGATGGGGGACGGGCAGCAAGGACAACACTTCCCCGGTGGTGGAGGTGTACAACATACACAAGCAGGGCAAATGGGCCCCGTCGCCAGCACCTCTGCATTATGCATGATGCCTTATATATACATAAATTAACAAATAAATACTGAAAAAATGACATCAATATCATCATGAGTAATATATAATAATAAGCCAATTAATATTGGATCTTTCTTACAAAAAAATTACCTGCATTAAATCGAGCTGCATCGCTAGTTGGCAGGATGGGAGACAATACGACGACAGAGAGGATTAGAATCATCATGAAGGACTTCAAACTGTTGTTTGCCATTGAAAATGGAAATGAATTTTCTTAAAACTCTAATATAATTATCACAAGGTTATTATGTATATTAATTAATTACTTGTTCTTGCTGGTTTGCAGAGAGGGTCGATCGTCTATTTATAAGAAATATATAGTGTTAATCTTATCCAATATTGTCTGCAAAAACATGCAGTTTTGTTTGAATTAATGTTGAACTCTCTGGGATCTATATTTTGAATTTTTATGCTTGCAATTACTTTTCATTGAAATATTGGATCCTCATCTTCAGTCAATGTGTACAATGAACGAAATTGGGAAGGAAGAAAATTCGTACTTCTATCAGTTTTTAATTTCCTATATTATTTGCGAAATAATTTGACTTTATCTTTTGGCTAAAATTCATATAATCCCATGTGTTTTCCGAAAAAGTAAAATTCATGTTTAGTAAATCGCACGACATTTTATGTTGCACTCTTTGTGTTATACTCCGTGTCACACTTTAAAATTATAAGATTTTTTTTTGTATTGTTTTTTTTTTCAAGTTTTTTTTTTTGTGATTTAGTTTAATTTTACGATTGTTTTTCACTGTTCACCCCACTCAATTATTTTATAACTATTTCTTAGTATTTAATTTTTAATTAATAATTCATTATCATGGTTGATTATTTCAAAATTAAAATATATAATTTTTAATTCATTTTTGTGTTGATAAATGTTAACTATTGTTCGATATTTATTTTCACCTAAACTGCAAGTATATAGTGAGGCTTCTAATATAGTGGTGAACAAGATCGAATCCACAGAGACTTAATAAACTCAGTTACTACTTATCTAAATTATATTACCTAGCGTTATCTAGACTACTCAATATTGTGAAATTTTGAATTAACTAAAATAAACTAAAGAAATAAATTAAGGTACAAAATTAAACCACATATTAAATGTACACGAAAAAGTAACTATGAAGGACAGACATACTCTTGGATTGTCTAATCATCAATTAATCCATCTATTTAACTAAAACCAATAATCCACCTATGTTGGGATTTTTATTATGTTAGAGCAACCACATGTAAATGCATCATAAACCTCCTCTCGAAGTGTTTATGGTGTTGATTACTGAAGTTATATAAACTAGGCGGTCATGTTCATCATCATGTACTTGAACAGTATTGTGAACATGTATGGTCAGAATATAAAAACTTAAGCAAATAATAAACACGAGGTTGGTAACCCTGTTCGATCAACAGATCTACGTCAGGGGGACTTATCAAGTCCGTGAGAAACAGTTTACTACTCCGTTGAATGGTTACAAAGGTTATTACACGAAGACTCCCGTCACTCGACCCCTTTCCTACCCGATTCAACCTCTTTCACTAAATTGAATTGTGAGCTCCCCTCACAACCTAGAATCCCTCTAGTTCGCACAGGAAATCTCTCCCAAGACTCCTCTAAGTGTGAATGAAAGTGAGTTTCAAACACAGACTAGAAACACAATGATCTAACCGATCAAATCTAGTCTATCCGAATACTATATGCTTCGAATGTGAAGTCTTTTAACTCTCAGCCCTTTTGTGTATTCGTAAAAATTCATGTTGTCTAATCTAGTCTGATTCCCAGACTATTTATAAACAACAGCTATAGCCTTAACAAGGTAATCAGAAGTCCTACTTTGACTAGGATTTCAACAAGGAAACAATTTTCTTAATTAAATTGGACTTTCCTAGTTTAGATGTCTTCCTTGAATAGAACTCCTTCTTTCCTTCTTGATCATCATCACGAACAAGGCAGCTTATATTCTGAAACGTCCATCTTGATTCTGCAGCTTCAACTCTTTGAATCTAGCATGACACGTCTCTTGTAAACTCTCTGGACAATCATGTACATGATCATGTTAGAGAACATGATTAAGTACATGTCTTGATCTTCAATCAGATTGGCAGTGGAATGTTCACAGAATGTCCAGAACATGTTATTCGAACATCAATAACCAAACCCTTTTGTGTTCTTTTGAAATTTCCATAATATCTAATCAGATAATGACAATCCCGAATACTTTAATGCTATCAATTACAAATCAAAATAACAATGTATCCATTAATTATCTAATATGCAACTCCTAAATGATCATCGGATTTATTACTCTCTCAAATAATCTCACTCTCTCGATTGATATTGACTACCAAGTTAATTGTTCCAAATCAAGTGCTAAAACTCATCTTTCGATTTATGAATCAACACATCAAATTACACTATTAATTAATGGCCAGTTAAATAATGCAGATCCAAGCACAAGAACAATCAAAGCATAACAAAATCATAGGTACAAAAATAGAAGTAATTAAATAGATTTCATAATTAATTGAATCATAAACAACCTTAGAATATTAGGGTTTAGTTGTTCATATTAAATTAAACAAATAAAACCTGGAAGATTATATCTGCCTCTAATCTCGAAATCCTTAAATGTCTTGGTCTCGTTCTTCTTGTTGCTTTCTCTCTACTGTATTCGCTCTATTGGTAAATTTTAGGTATGAATAAAGTGTGCAATTTCCGTGCAAAACAACCCTTAAATACCTAGTGGAATAAAGCTCAAAATCTATACAAAATCGGACAAGCCCAGCAGAACCACGACCTCGCTCGCGACTGACTCACCCGTGGCTCGGGTCGCGGGTCCACGTGGTGCAACGTGGCAGAAATATCCGCGAGCTCTGACATTACCCTCAACCACGGTCACGAGTTTTCTTCTTTCACACCCCCTCTCTGTTGCGAACTCACAGTCGATCGGACCTTTGTTGACCCGTGATTCCATCCGTGACCAGATTCGTGGGTTCTAGCTTGCGAGTCATCTTCTGGCTTGTTTCTATCCCGTTTTCAGCTCGACTTCTTCATAGTACAACCTCGGGACATCATCAACGACTTCTTCTTACTAAAGTACACCAAGAATGGGATCAAACCTGCACGAAATAATAAAATAATCCAAACTCCAAGATCAAGTGTAAACCGAATAAACTAAGATTAAAATACACGTATATCGTACAAAACACATAGTAAAAATGTATGAAAACCAGTGCAAAATCTCATTTTATCAACTATGATTATTTATCTTATAATTAGTTTTTATTTTATAAGAAATATTATTGAAATCATAAATTTGAGAATGAAACGCGGAGTGAAAGATAAAGAAATGCAACATGAAATTTCAACCGTTAATGAATAGTCTAAAAATCTCCAATGTTATGGTAAATTTCATATATATATATACATAAACCCTTTTGGGAGAGAGGATCACACTTTCCAAGAAAGATAGTAGATTATTTTTTCATTTTACCATTTTTATTATTTAAAAAGTAATTTAAACATCTTTACTTATGAAATATAAATATATTTTATGTTATTTGAAAATTATAGTATTTGATCAAATTACTACCTTTTTCCTATTGTGATGATTTTCTAAGTTTTGCATTATTTTAAAAAAATATATTTCTTTATGTTAAAATTAATTTTATAAAATTATTATGGTATTTTGGAAGAGTGTGATGAATTTATCATAACATAGATGATTTTTAAACTATTTAATAAGCAGATAAGTTTTTTTTTTTTTTTCCCTGAGGAAACATAGGGGAGTAATATGAAATTACCCTTAATTATCTTTTTAGTTAAAATTAAACATTTAATAAAAATTAATAAAAATGAACATTTTACCCTCAATTATCTTTTTAGTTAAGATAAAACTTTTAATACATATAACTGAGTTTAAGATATATCCTTTAAAAAAAAGAAGAAAAATAAACATTTTACTATTGCAGAATTACGTAACGCGCATACACACGCTCCCTCTTTATTCAAAATTTTGACTTCTGACTATTCCTAATTTCCTATGCAAAATCTTCGACTTTGCGGAATATTTGGTATTTTATATTGTATCATATGTGTTTTCTTTTGTTATTTTATGGAAGAAAAATTAAAGTAATCAAGAATAAGTTGTTAACTTTTTTTACAATAGAAAATGAGGGTTCATTCTTTTCTAATAAAAAACAGGTGTAAAAGTCTTATTTATTTTTATTCAAAATTTGAAAAAATCAAATGAAAATGTGAGGATCGCACCCACACAATACACTACATTTCCACCTTCAATACATACTACATGAACACACAATTAACATTTTACACTGTAATAAACTATAGTACACGCACACACACACACACTAAATATTTTACACGCACACACGCAGTACACTATTATCATATAAAATGAACATATATTTATTTATTTATTTATTTATTTTGTTGTTATTTGAAATACTAAATATAAAAAAAGTAGGAAACATTTGAGATTTGTTTTTTTAATCGTCTATAATTTTTGTTTTTATATTTAGGATTAAAAAAGATTAATTCAAGGGTAAAACTTTTGTATGTACGTGTAACACTTTTGGAGGAATGGCGTGTAACACGTTGGATTAATGTGTGACACTTTTTTTTTTTTTTTTTTTTTAATACATGGAATGACACGTCTTAAAAAAAATGCATTGAACATGTTCATGCAGCTGCTACTAACGTGTAAACACGTTCCATGTCTAATTTTTTATTAAAAAAAATTTCAGCAATAATCGATGGTCGAATTTATAAACAACATTCAATTCACAATCAAAATACAAATATTCATCCATATAAATACTAGTTTGCATCGTCACCAAGGGCAACATCGATGACGCTCGTCGGATCTGATCGGCTCGAGCAACGGCGGAGGGGTGGCAGTGGGTGGTGTGTTACATCGATTTTTTTTTTATACAGTTGAGTTGAACGTGTAGAAGAATTGTCGGTGTGTTACACTGCTTTGATTTTTAAGATCTTTGGCGTGTTTTTTTTTTTTAACTTCGGCGTGTTGTATTTGCGTTTTCTTTTTTCTTTTTTTTTTTTTTTATAGAAATTTTGACCGGTCCCACAATTCAGCAATGGTATTATGGTGAACAAAAAAAAACTTAGTAAAAAAAGAACATTTTACATTTCTTGGTTAGAAAAGAATATTGAACACTAGTTTGGTTACTATATATTAACACTTATTTTATTATATGAACATATCGCTGGTAGAATTAATAAAAATGAAATTCACAGATATAAAATGATATACTTCAAAATATTTTATTCTATTCACTTTTTAAGGGACGGGGTTTTCCGTCGCTATACCCGTCGCTAAACCCTGTAGCGACAGGAAACCCCCGTCGCTAAATTGCTCGTCGCTAATCATGCGCGACTGTGGCTTGCCCGTCGCCAAGGCTTAGCGACAGATATAGCGACGGGAAATCCCGTTGCTATATCCGTAGCCTTAGCGACGAGTTTGGCGGATAGCGACGGGGTTTCCGTCGCTAGATCCGTCGCTAAAATTATAATTTAAAATTTTAAAATTATTGATTGGCCCGGCCCGCGAATGAGCCCCCGACCCGGGGGCCTGGCCCGTGAATGAGCCCTTGACCCGACCCGATGAAAGGCCCGCGCCCAAGCCCGTCGACAATAATTGAAGGGCCAAACACTTATCCATTGAGGCAAGTTCAATAGATGTTATATTGATAGTTTAAATAATATATATACTTATACGATTTTTTCATAATTTATTTTTCTTTATCTCTATAAATTAAAAGTGTTGTATTATTATTAATATATTTATATCTATTTGTGCACAAATATATATATATATATATTTATATTTATATATATAATATTTATATTATATTGTATTATATATTTGTATATAAGAACTATAATTTAAGGTGATACTTATTAAGTATCCATGCACACAAAAATTATATCTCTAATATAAATTTAATATGGAGAAAGATTATAGAAGTTTTTAATTAAATTATTTTAAAAATTATATATATATATATATATATATCATGGTGAAAATGTGGTTAAATAGTCTTACTTTGTGTTTCATACTAAATATCATAATGAATTAAATTATTTTTACTTACATAATAAATAACTTTAGTTTATAATTAAAAATTAAAATCCATTATATACTATATTATGTATATATTTTCATAGTATATTTTAGTTTGTTAATGTATAATTGATTAATCTTGTAGTAGTAACTATAATAAATATTATGTTAAACTTAATACATTTTTTAAATATATAATAATATACTAATTATATTATTTATAAGAATACTAATAAAGCTAATTTGTATAAATTAGTATTTAATAAGGAAATAATACAAATTTAAAGATGTGATATTAATAAATGTGTATAATTGCGATATTATTTTTCAAAAATTAAAATAAATGAATAAAAATATAAAAATGATTTTAATATGGAGAATATTTTTATTAGAATAGATTGAAATCATGTTTAATTATTTTAAAAACAATTAAATAAAATTTAAAAAATAAATAAAAAATTAAAAAAAAATAAAAATTAAAAAAAAAATAGCTACGGGGTTTCCGTCGCTATTCCTGTCGCTAAGTTATAGCGACGGGAACCCCCGCCGCTAGATTTATAAAAATAATGATATATTAAAATTTTAAAATCTAGCTACGGGATTCCCCATCGCTAGAATTAGCTACGGGGAACCCCGTCGCTAGCCCCGTCGCAAGATTTCCCGTCGCTATTTTTGTCGTTAGTGGCGATCTGTGTCGGCCCCGTAGCTAATTCCCATTGCTAGAATGAACTTTTTTTGTAGTGACTTTTGAAGGAATGACGTGTAACACGTTCGATTAATGTGTAACACTTTTTTTTTTTTTTTCTGTATTGTGTTTTTGAATACATGGAATGACACGTGTCTTAAAAAAAAGGCATTGAACATGTTCATGCAGCTGCTACCAACGTGTAAACACGTTCCATGCCTAATTTTTTATTAAAAAAAATTTCAGCAATAATCGATGGTCGAATTTATAAACAACATTCAATTCACAATCAAAATACAAATACTCATCCATATAAATACTAGTTTGCATCGTCACCAAGGGCAACGTCGATGACGCTCGTCGGATCTGATCGGCTCGAGCAACGGCGGAGGGGTGGCGGTGGGTGGTGTGTTACATCGATTTTTTTTTTTATACAGTTGAGTTGAACGTGTAGAAGAATTGTGGGTGTGTTACACTGCTTTGATTTTTAAGATCTTTGGCGTGTTCTTTTTTTTTTTTTTAACTTCGGCGTGTTATATTTGTGTGTTCTTTTTTTTTCGATTTTTTATAGAAATTTTGACCGATCCCACAATTCAGCAATGGTATTATGGTGAACAAAAAAAAACTTAGTTAAAAAAGAACATTTTACATTTCTTGGTTAGAAAAGAATATTAAACACTATCTTGGTTACTAGTATATATTAATACTTATTTTATTATATGAACATATCGCTGGTAGAATTAATAAAAATGAAATTCACAGATATAAAATGATATACTTCAAAATATTTTATTCTATTCACTTTTTAAGGGGGCTATTCATCAATTTTTTTATTTTATTATTTTTATCATTAAACATTTGGTCCAATTCAATATTAGGTTTGGCTTTAAGTTTCAATCATTAGGGATATAAAGATTGCTTTTTTCAAAGATAGTAGTCTTATGGGATTGTGCATGGTGCTTAGGGATAATTGTTGAGTTTTTCTTGCTGCACGTGTCTTGTGCAATCGATATATTTCTTAAAACAATTAATGAGCTATTTCCTTAATTGAAAAAAAACCCCACAAATTGAAGTCGTGTTTTGCCTAATCTGCATTGATAAATTGATATATGATTCAAAATTTTCAATGACTTTGAATGAGAAGCAATCTAGCTATATAATACTCCCTCCGTTTCGTTTTGTTTGTTGTTTTAGAATTTTAATCTAGAATTAACAATTAATTTTTTGGACTAATATATCCTTCTCTTTTATATTACATAAAATCCTATTCACTTATATTTTCCTAAAAAGTTGAAAAAAATTTCTCTCTCCATATATTTGTAAGATTAAATTTGAGAAAGGGGGTGTCAAAATATATAAAACCACAAATATTTTAACACAAAAGAAAAAACCTAAAACAATAAACAAAACGAATCGGAAGGAGTATATAATAACTACACCGTGGCTGAAAATAGAAACATTAGATTTTTCCGCCCATTTTATCTTTCCAAAAGATAGAATAGTTTATTATTTAATTAAGAAATATTCATATTGATTAATTAGTTAATTGAAAATTCATTATGGAATAATCCACAAATGTGTGTGTATATATAGATGCAATCCGAAAATATATCTCCATACCATATATGTATATATATATTGTTCATATTATAATATATTTACTTCTATAATATATATTATATATTATTTGATAGAAGTTGGCCTACTTTATATTTCAATTTTTTGTTTATATAATATTATAAATATATTTAATATAACTAAACACTCTAATTTGCGGCTAATTAACGTATAATATGATATCTACACATAAATCCGTGATTGACTATAATAAATAGATATGATATATATGCGTTCGACTAAAATAATATATTTGTGGAATTTTTCATACAAAAAAATATAGAATGATTATATCATATATTTATATAGATATAATTAATTGATTTGTAAGGATATGATGTTTCATGTGCGGGTAATCAATTGAATAAAGATATGATGATTTATATTTTCCTAAATATATCTGAATATTACATGTTCTTAATCAACACAATTTACTTTATTCTATATATGTACATATACATATATATATAGACACATTATATCAATCTATAAAATATATGCCTAAATTAACATACCGATATATATATATATATATATATATATAGGGGTTGGTTATTCTAGGGACTAGTCCCTATGTGAGAAATAAGAGCAAATCTAGGCCTTACATTTGTTATGACTGAATGGTTCAGATTAAATGGAAAGAAATAATAATTTATCAAATAACATCTAATTTTACAGTAGAATAGGGGTAGTTTTGTAAATTTGAAACATCATTTCATATGGAAGCATGCCATAAAAATGGCGATAGATTGCTACATTTTTGGGATTTATATCTATCCATAATCATTAACCCATATGAATCGACAATCTGACCCTAAAACCTAGCATCAATCTCACACTCCAAGAACGACTCTGTTTCTCGATCACACCAGACCGCGGCGAATCCACCAGAGATTGGGGCTTCGTGCTTCTTTACTGTGAAGACGACGATTGGAAAATTGAATTAGTGTTAACACTGATGAAAAATGGCGAGATCGAAACAAGGTACTAGTATCGATCGTATTTGAGAAGCTTTTTCTGATGCTTCCTTCTGGAATCGTTGTGATGTTTTTTTTGTTTTTTTTTTGCGATTGTGGGGTTTTAAGTTTTATTCCTTTTTGTTTGCACGGATTGTTAATTTCTGAATGTGGATTTGTTGATGCTTGTTTATATATGTGTTCGTGAGTGGTTCTTGACGGGTAATTTTTCGCGCAAGTGTGGGGGTTTTAATAGTTAGTTGTTTTTAGCATTGTCTACTTTTTTGTTATAAAATGGTGCTTAGCAAGATCAATGTTTGTCCATTTTTGATGGTGTAACGATTGAGTTTCTCTATAATAGGTTGCGACAGTTAGGGTCGTATCTCTGTGAAATATGTTGGTTTGCTTCGAGCAATTGATGTGTGCAGGGGAATGCATGTTTTTGTATAGTAAAATGGTGAATTGATATTTAGTGCATTGTATGACGATTGTTGGTGCTTGATATTGTATATATTGTGTGGGAATATTTTAGTATTTAATTGTGTTGACTATTACTATTGCTATGCAGCCGCATTGAAACGGGCATCGCCAGATGAAAATACAAGATTGGAGGGACGTGGGAGTAAAAAGAGAAATGATGAAGGTGCATGTTATATGTTGATCTTATTTGGTTGTTGATGGTGAAATTTTAAATACTTATGCCAATTATGTGATAAGTTAAATGCAATGCAAGATGTTGAAAACATGTTTAAAATTAATTATGTAAGGAATAAGTTGACATAATATGCTTTGGATAATGAAGAAATTGTGCTTGACCAGAAAATTATATTAATGCTATGAAAGCAAGATATGCAGCATCAATATCATATGTTGAAAGCATCAACGAATTCATTAAGAAGCGTCGGATTGCATTTTTAACTTATTAAGCATCAACATGTGGAGTTAGAAGCACTAATTTAATATAATGAAAGAACATAGACAAAATTAGATATTATGTTATGTAATTAAGATATGCAACATCAATATCATATATTGCAAGCATCAATGAATTCAATAAGAAGCATCAGATTGCATTTTTAACTTATGAAACATCAATATATAGAGTTAGAAGCACTAATTTAATATAATGAAGGAACATGGACAAAATAAATATATAATTATTTAGGAAGCATCAACGCATTATAATGAAAGCACAGAATGAGAATAAGTGAAACATATTAAAATTTTCAATGTGTATCATGTATAGTAATCCTACGTTTATGATGTGGTGGATGTTTTGTGTAACAAATTTATTTGGAAAATGATACAGCAAAGAGTCTTTGGAAATTATTTGGAGGCGGAGGGAATCAAGGTAAAAGCTACAACTGTGAGACGAGCATGCATTGATAGGTTGCAAATGCCATGGAGGGATGGGGCTAACAACAATGACTGTGGCGCATATGCTATGCGCCACATGGAGACATATATGGGACAAGCCATAAAATTTTGGAATTGCGGCCTTGAGAAGGGGAATGTTAGAAGAATGAAGCGCCTCTGCATCAAATACTATGTAGCCATCCTAACCTCCGAGATGAATGTTCATGTAGGGAATATTTCCAATGACGCTTGCTCTACCTACGTGATGGCCTGTGCACAGAAAGATATTCTCTTGAATAAGTTGTTGAAGGATGTGTAGTGAGAAGTGAATATGTGAAAGTTTTATTGTTTTGAAAGATTGTGGGTAGACACCTGGTGCAAATCTTTTGATATTTACTATTTGGTTCGTATTATCAGTAGACGCTTATGGGAGATTAATGGACATGTAGTTTTTGTTGCTAGTTGACGATGTCTTTTTGTCAAAGAATACTGGCTAAATTATGAAAACTTATGATGTCATGGACGTATTCTGTAGCGCCCCGGTCCCGAAAGACCGTGGAAATGAACGCCACGGAGGTTGGAATTAAGAAACGGGAAAGAAAGGGGTAACCTTAACAGAAAATTCAGAAACCAAACATTCATTATAATTATAAAATCCTAGTTTAACGATAATATGAAGATCAGTGTTATAGAATAATTTAACAACAATAACAATGAAAGTGCAGAAGCAAGACTTTAACCAAAAGAGAAGTCAACGGGAAAAACACATAATTAACAAAAGCCCGTTCCTCAGCATCGTCACTTCCACGCGCCAGTCTACTGACCTGAAAATATTTAAAAAGATTTGGGCTGAGTACTAATGTACTCAGTGGGCAAGTTTTCACAATGAAGTTTATGTAATTCGTTTTCTAAAAGTGATATATCTGTATTTATGCATGTAGTGAAGCTTAGGAGGTTCTTAGAATATAAAAGTAACCTAAGTTCACCAAAATATTTTATCATGAAGCACTAAGTGTATAACCAGTCACTGCCCGCAACCTCTACTACATCATCAACGCGTAAGTTTTAAGAGTATCACCAAT
Organism: Perilla frutescens; assembly: GCA_026008535.1. Classification (NCBI taxonomy): domain Eukaryota; kingdom Viridiplantae; phylum Streptophyta; class Magnoliopsida; order Lamiales; family Lamiaceae; genus Perilla; species Perilla frutescens. Next base: position 62,793,098 of record BRKX01000003.1, on the reverse strand, counting down.
GAATATAACCATTCATTTTAGTCTTCACGACAAGGAATAGGGCATGGCAAATAAAGCATGCATACTGTAGCTACTCACATTGACACAGCGCTGGTATATGAGACTCCGACAACATATAGTAGCACGTAAATATTTTTAATACAGATAATCACATATGCAATTAAAGCAAAGCAGAGCTTAATAACTCGAAATATAAAGTTTAAAAAGATCGAATAGCCCACCTGGTTAGCTAATAATAGCTGAAGCTTTTACGATTCTTTTAATATTCCCCTAAGTCCGATGTTCCGGGTTTTGACCTACACATAAAGACTAAGACTTAGAAGCGTATCAAGTCAAATCCTAAATCATGAGCTAACTAATTAGGATTCTAAAGTGCAAGGTTTTATGCCCATGGAATTAGTTGATGAAATTGATGATATAGGAATTTAAGAAATCATAGAATAATCTAAAGTTATTGTATAATTGCATAGTAAAATTTTGATTTTTTTTAAAATAAAATAAAATAATAATAATAATAATAATAATAATAATAATAATAATAATAATAAAATAAAAATAAATAAATAAAGATGGTTAAAGATGTAAAATAAAATTTCAAGGAGAATTGAACCCTTAACCTCTAGTGGGTTGACACAAGCTTTAACCACTATGCTAGATACTAATTTCAAAAATTAAGGCAGATTACTTATTATTTAAGACAGATCATTTAATGCAGAAAATGTAGAGATAAAGAGTGTAAAAATAAGAGTAAGGGGAATTGAACCTAAGACCTAAGATTATTTAAAGCATATATTAACCATTTGGCTAGATACCATTTTCAAAAATAACAAAGTTTTAGTATTAATTAAACTAAATTACAGAATATTTGAAATCAAAAGAAAGGAAGAGAAATTAAAATAAAAGGAAGAAAGGAAAAAAAAATAACACAAACACACGCACACATCCATTCTCAAATTGAAGACAACTCATTTCTCTCTCCTAACCTCACTTCTCGCTCATTGTGCACATTTATTTCAATACATTGTAACTCCAACAATTTCCTTTCTCCATCATTCAATTAATAAAACGGTTGAATATTTAAAGTACTATTTTCTCTCTCTCTCTCTCTCTCTCTTGGTCTTCCAACACAGCCATTCTAATTCAAAACAAATCAAAAGAGGTTAACTACATTCATTTCTGTCTCTTCCTTTTCGATTGCACACAGGTAAGATAAATAAATTTGTTTCTCTCTCTACTGTAAATATGCACTCCATAGTCAAGTTAAGTAAAATTTAATTTTCTTCTCTCTACTGCCTCTCAAAACCAAAGGAACACAGTGCACATATCACACATATAAATTCCATTTTTACTTCTTAATATTTGAAAAAAAAAATCCATATTTTCTTCTCTCTTCTAGCCAAACGTGTCGGTATGTCCCTTGCACACACATTTACAAGTCATCTTCAAAATTTTACCACTTTACTTTACACATGCAATATTGAACTTATTTATTTTTAGATAAACCTAACAATATTTCCACAAAAAATGAAAATAAAACAACAATGAAAGATTTGGGAAAAAATTCCAAATATTTTGTTTTCTTGAGATTAAACTTGAATTTAAACCTTCAATACTTCAATAATCACGAAAATAAATATGGGAATGAGATAGAGAATGAAGAGAAGAAGAATAGGGAACCATTGCATGTCGGATCCGACCACCGAAAAAGGTCGCCGGCGACGCACTGATGTGCGGCCACAGTGGCTTTTTCCGGCCGTTTTGGCCTTCATTTCCACACCCAAATGGTGTTGTTGAACTAAAAATGAAAAGAAAACCAAAATCTGAAAAAAAAAAAATTTAAAAATATTTTGGCCCGAATCTGGGCGGCGGACGGTGGTCCGACGGCGGCGCTCTGCCTCCGGCCACCTTGCCGAAAAATGCAGAAAGGGGAGAGAAGGAAGAGCAAAATCCAACCTTAAATCTGAAATATGGAAAAAATGAATTATCCACTTATTTAACAAAGATATATATATTTATTGATAGTGGGTTTGAATGGGCTTTACATAAGGTTGGGCTTAAATGAATGTGTCCAATACTAGTTATAGGGCTTAACTAGTTAGATTTTTTTTTCCTAAAGCCCACTTCAGAAACTATTGGATTTAATTAAAAAAATATGAACTATATTACTTATTCTAACTATAAGATTTGCATCTATAATTAAATTTTGGATGATAAAATTTTTGGGGTATTACATATTCATTAGCCGCGCTGTATTATTGAAAGCTTTTTAACTGACCTGCTAGGGCTTGACTTACAGGGTTTTGATGCTATTTATGTATGGATTGTTGTGATGATTTTCTTCTTGTATTTTAGTGCTAATAGGTTTAGAACCAAAATACCATACGAACATAAATATGACTAAATTAAACGATCACCCCCCACGAGTGCTCATATGAAGTCCAATCCTATCATAACTAACCCCTTCATTTTTTTTTGTTTATTTAGTAGAGATATGTTAATGATTTAGTATATGAGAAATCATACTTTTTATTGTTCTGGTTCAATGGACTGGATTGAGTTGAGGATTAATGCTTTGAAACAAGCATGCCGATGCTTTCATATTAATATATTAATGAATGAAAACAGTAAATGGTAACGAGTGATTATTGTATTAAAAAATGCTACCTAATATCAAACTTAGTGCTTTCGTAATGATTTTCTAAAGCTACAATATCCGCAAAATTTACTTTGAATTAATCACTGTAAATGCTACATAATATCAAACTTAGTGCTTTCGTAATGATTTTCTAAAGCTACAATATCCGTAAAATTTACATTGAATTAATCACTGTAAATATTGTGACTTGCTCAATCCTAGATAGGCACATCAACATGTTAAGTAATGATTATAAGAAATGTAATATCAATTCCAAAAGAATGTATCTCCAAATAAAGCGTTTTCCATCGTGCGACTTCCTTGTTGAACCACGTCGTATGTCGAATCCACAAGCAAAGGTATAATTCGTATAAAATTGAATGCCATCCTCGAGATTATAAAATTTTTGATTGACAAATGGTTTTAATGAACTGTCACATTGGGGAATATAAAATTTCATCGTGCCACCGGATGAAAAATCAACCACGCAATCACTATAGTGAATACTTCCTGCGAAAATATATATAAAATACAGACCTTAAATATGACATACAAAATTGGTAATAATAAAAAAACCGTCATTTCAATACAGCGACAAACAACTTTGCAATACAAATTTATCCACACAAAATAGATTATTGTTATAGTGAGTGTTATTATTCGTAAACTAATTACTACAAATTAATTTAGACACTCAAACAAAAACTTAACAAACAACAAATAAACATCAAAATCATAAATATTTTTATATTGACGATATATTGACATATTCCAGTGGACTGATGCTAAACGTGGTTTACATCTAATGCTTCGTAACCAAACAACAAATGCTTTTTATGTTGACAATACATAATGATGACAAAAACACGATTTTGTCAAAGAGAATTGTTCCAGCGACCATTAAAGTAAACTACTGCAAAACATATCCAACCTCTGAAAAAGGATTTGTAAAAATATACAAAGATATCAAAATAATAATATTTTAAATTTATTGTCGTGCTTAATTAATTATTTTAACCTCCAAACACATACATATTATAGATGAACATAGATGAACATGATACAAAACCTTAATCTTCCATCGTGAATTCCAGAAAAACGTCGTTGATTCGAAAAACTTTGCTCCAACACTTACGAAAAGAAACTGACAGGTTAGTGGATTCCGTGTGGGGGGGAACGGATCTTTACCTAATTAAATCTCTTAATGTATGAAAAATATAATAATTAGATATAAATAAATATATTCAGAATTTATCAAAAAGTCTAGATTACCCATATCCCTTCAGAATAGTCAAAACTACCAAATATATGGGTGGACTTATTTTTTAATCTAAACCGTTGATATATCTAAATCCAGGGGTTGATATTTGTTCCTATTTCTCACATCAATACCTATACCCTATTTGAGCCATATCCTATATATATATATATATATATATATATATAGAGAGAGAGAGAGAGAGAGAGAGAGAGAGAGATGGGTTCATGTGAGAACCATACTCCCCTGTGAGAATTGAGAACCAATCTCAGTCACAGATTGCTCTAATTTGGACGGCCAAGATCTGTCTCAATAATGAAAAAAATGCGGTGGCATATTTGTAATATTAGTGACTTTTTAATGAAGCAAGGACATTTTTGTAATTTACAAAACCTGTTATATTTGGAATGAATCTCCTTCCATCTGCAATCCGTCTTCTTCCTCAACTCTCCCCATTTTTCTTCATCGCAAAAAAAGGCATCAAGCAAAGATTTTTCTACATCTCGGTTCTCTGTTCATTATACAAGAAAAGAAGCAGCAGGAAGTACAACATACATATACCCCATCGTTTTCTTCTTTTATTTTCTCTCTTTCTCTCTCTAAAAAGCTTAATTTGTTGGTGGATGGTTGTTTCTCTCTCTGAATCTGAATGGGGACTATTGGAGGGAGTCAGTTCTCAAAAATAGAGTACATGGGCTAACAATCTTTTGCGAGAAAATTAAATTTATTTGGTATTGAAGAATCGTAAGTATTGTAATAGAAGGGCAGACAAATGTTTTCAATGAAGACTCTTAGCAGAGGTGATTATGAAGTTTGAGTGGTCTCTTTGTATATTGTTTAGTGGTTTTTTAGCAGATGATGGGCTAAAATGGAATTGAAGTTGGGGTGGAGGCACCAACCATGGCACTAGGTGTAGTAGAGATTGGATAGCATGAGAGGAAGGGTGTTTTTGACTAGACGTGGACGCAGTGGTTAATGATCGAGGAGGAAAACTTGTTTGGTGTAGGGTGTACTTTAGCACTACTATGATCTATTTTAGCACTGTTGTAAGCTATTTTAGCACTACTATGAACTGTTTTAGCACTACTGTGATATATTTTAGCACTGTTGTAATCTATTTTAGCACCACTGTGAACTATTTTAGCACTTATTAACTAATATATCCATGTGCATTTTAATTGAATTGTATGTAGGAAATCGAATAGAATGGAACTGAAATGCAAACGTACATTGATAAATCGACTCGAAGTTAATTGGATTTAATTTAAAAAGTTTTAAAGCAAACCAAACTAGTGTACGTAATTTTTTTATATATGATTCTAATTTTTTTGGTGTCGTCTTTAATTGATATACCTTTTTTTTTCTTTCTAATATATAGATCTGTGGAGTATTCATATATCTAAAAAAAATTGTGTTTTTTTTCTTCTTTATGTGGTGAGAATTGAAGTAAACGAAGCATATTGTAACAAACTTAATTCTAAAGAGAGAATGTATTTTAGTCATGTTTACTTGACTCCAATCAAGTCTAGTTCAACTGCTTCATCTAATGGCGCCCTGGTTAGCTGCTTTAGCGCTTTACACATTGTTCTTCATAATTACACTACTTATTTCCTCAAGATTTTAAAATCGTCTTTGCCTCTATATTTCTAAATTTATATTCAGTTTAAATTGACTTCTCAAAATGGGTTATTTATATTGAAGCAATTATTAACCTTTAATTCCGTGCAGAAAAAAACAGCAATATTAGATATATCTAAGATGTCCATTGATTTCTTATTGCCAAAGTCGGTTTTTTATTTTAAGAAGCTACAAGAGTTGAAATTTTAGAAGTACGTACTTTGTTTAAATGCGTGTAATTAGCATATACTATAATATAATCATGAGGCAGTGAGTTAAGCTAAGTGTAACAACAGTGCTAAACAAGGAAACGTAAGTGCTAAAGTAGAAACTACAAGTGCTAAAATACTTTATAAAAGTACTAAAGCATCATAATTCAAATACCAATGCTGAAAAAGGAATGACAAGTGCTAAAACCTCAATTACCAGTGCTAAATATTGCATAAAACTACTGAAAACTCAGAATATTGAATCTAAATATTAACTAGACAAACCTGGTAGTCTTATATGATAGTAGCAGTGCTAAAAAATGATTTGTAAGTGCTAAAAGTCAAAATGTCAGTGTTAAAACTTCAGAATTCAAATACTAGTGCTAAAAAAGGAATGTCATAGCTGATATTTCATTTTTTGCATTGCTAATAAGGGTTTTAATATTTCTAGCATGTGTCTAACAACAGTGCTAAACAAGGAAACATACGTGCTAAAGTAGAAACTACAAGTGCTAAAATACTTTATAAAAGTTCTAAAATGTCAGAATTCAAATACCAGTGCTAAAAAAGGAATGACAAGTGCTAAAACCTCAATTACCAGTGCTAAATGTCACATAAAACTGCTGGAAACTCAAAATTGTGAATCTAAATATTAACTAGACATGCTTACAGAATTGTATGTGATATGTTTAATTTTTCTTCAACTTTTTTCAAGATTCGTTGATATTAATTATTAATTCCCCTGTTGTTGTTTCAGTTGAGCTACCAAGTAAACCAATTGCTAATGTAAAACCAGCTAGAAATTATCAAGGCCAAGGTAGGTACCTAGAGTATCATTCTGTTAATTAAACAGAGCATGGTTCAAGAAATTAAATTCATGTTGCTTTTGCAGGAGCTTCGTTGAGCATGATTTCTGTTGATCAGAAGGTGACAACGTCGTGGATTGATGAGGGAAGGACTTTCTACATATACTCAGCGATAGTTACAAACAAATATTCAAAGAGGATGGTAAGAAATGATCGAGAGCATTAGATCGATCGACCACGATCCTCTCACAATCGTTCATATATATGCAAATCTAATCCATAATAGCTTGCATAAATTAAAATAACAAAATCTGTTGCATAAATTAAAATAACAAAATCTGCTGGAATAAAAGTCATGTTAAAATAAGTCATGACAATGCTAAAAAAGACAATGACAGTGCTAAAATAAGTCATGACAATGCTAAAATAGGAAATGACAGTGCTAAAATCCTAAATTGAAAAATATACGCGTGAATCACATATGCATTGAATTTTCCGATTTTATCCTCACCGAGTTTCAGGGGCAGCGAAGTTCAGAATTATTACAATTATGCCACCGCATTTTTTTTAATTTTTGAACAGATCTTGGCCGTCCAAATAGGCGAGATCTATGGTTGAGATTGGTTCTCGGTTCTCACATGGGGTATGGTTCCTTCTGGAACCCAACCCTATATTTATATATATATATATATATTGTAATTCAATTTACCATAATCATCCATATATATGTCATATGAATTAAGATTACGCTTTAAATTTCAATCTACCACTATATGTATAAATAGGGGTATTTTGCATATTGCAGTTTACCTTTTTTTTATGTTTTGAAAATCAAATAAACTTTAAAATATTATTTACCTTTAATTATCACCGTTCTTTAGTTTTGAAAAACAAATCAATTATAAAGCTCTACTTAAGCTTTGCAATAGCATAGATGAAATAAGTCGTGGATAAGTGCAAGGTTTGCACTAAGATTTTGAAAGTAAGGTTTCATATTGTTTACATTTACATTATTATATTTTTTTGTCTCTGAAATTGATGTTTATTGTTGTGTTTGACATGCATTTTCGGTTGATGTTCTTGATTTTGTGGTTACTAAAGTAGTACATGAAAAATGAAATATATACATATACATATATAAATACTAATCTCACGAATCTACATTTGAATGGTAGGATCTAGATTGAAGAAACATTGGCGGAGATTTGAAGAAGTAGTTGGTAAATCTTGAAATTTTCATGGACAAGAATTGTAGGAACAATGCACTGATTCTGAGAAAGGACTATTGTATACAATGGTATAAACAAAAGTACTGATTCTGAAAAAGGACTATAGTGTATAATTATTTGATTTGCAATTTTAAAGTATATAAGCCAGGATTATATGCAAACTTTTGTTGTACCTGAATTAGAGCAATTTAGATTTGTCTACATAGGTAATGAAGTCATTGTTGTATACATGTATTTGATTTTTTGCATAATTTATTCTAATTTATAATTGCAAGAGGAAGCATGCTTATTTACTATTAATGGTTAAAAATGTATTGTCTATAGTATATAGATATCCATTACTTAATTAAAATTTTATAATTTATAAATTGTGCTATTAAATATATTTGTTCGTTTGGTAAGATTCCGTAATTAAGTTTAATATGTTTATTAATCTTTATTGATTTAATATAATATTAATATTAATGTGTGTAATTTACTTAGGATTCACCTTAAAATTTAAAATTGATAAATAACGTGTGTTGCAATATATTTAAATCTGCACCCATTACTTTGAAATGCATTTCTTTAAAATTAAGTTGTTATATGTAGATTGTAGTATGAAAGTTTTTATTTTTGGGAGTTTCTATTTGCATTATAAAACTTATTCTTCAAACCATAAATTAAAATTATTCAAAGTTAATTAATTAAAAATATATTGAATTAACCTTACTAAAAAATTGAAAAAAATACAAAATAAAAAATGAACAGAGAAAAAAAAAACCAAGAAGAAAGAACAAAAAAAAAATCATTCTTCTTCTCTGGCATAAATTAAAATTATTCAAAGTTAATTCATTAAAAATATGCTAAATTACCCTTACTAAAAAAATTGAAAAATTAAATAAAAATTGAAAAAAATACATAATAAAAAACGAACAAAGAAAAAAACAAGAAGAGAGAACAAAAAAAATCATTCTTCTTCTGGCTACCCTCTCCACGATGGCCGTCGCTGCTACCACTTTTGTCGTCGCTTTCCCCAAATCCGTCACCTTATATCAGAAATCAAATTTCATTTATTAGAAGGTGTTTCGAAAATCTGATATGGGAGATCTTTTCAAGTTTAGAATTGAATTTTCGAACCTCAATGATGGGATTCAAACTAGATTTTTCAAACTAATTTTTGAAGTTAATCTTTATCTTCATCTTCTATGTGGCTGAGAGCAGTGTGCGAAGAAATTGATAGAGCAGAGTGTGGCAGAGGCGGTGGAGGTGATAGGTTCGACAACATCTCGCTGGAAAAGAAGGTAAAAAATGGACGTGGAGGTGGTGGTGGTGTCAATCAACACTCTTTTCTTTTCTTCATTTTTATTTTTTTTAATAATGTTTAAAGGATATTATTTTAGAGAGAAGGGTAAAAAAGACTGCGATGTGAAGAGTAAAATCTGTAGTGTGAAAAGTGGGTGAGGTGTGACGAATTATTATCGTGGTGCAAGTAGAAACATCCTTGATTTTATTTTTTCATACTTATAATTTATAATAATAAAATAAAAACTATACATATCTTATCCATGCATCGCACGGTGGGTCATTCTAGTTATTAAGAAAATTGGTCATCATCATATCATTTTTGTTCCTTATTGTATAGATACGAAACACGATTATGCAAATTGATTACTTTATTTGTGAGGGTATTGTTGGTTTAATTACTTATTGGTGGTTGGATTCATGCTTAGGTGTGGAGCTTTTGATAGATCACTTTTAAAAGATTGGTCTGAGTCAGTATAGAATGACAAGATTGATTACCCATTAACCATTTTAATGGTTGGAATATGGAATGGAGTTTGAACCTGTAAAAGCTAGATACAATCCAAAACTATCGAAGAATACAAACAAAAGAATACATAATGAAATAATACAAAAGAATATTTCTATCTTATAAACCGAATCTGACAATTGGCTTAGAACACATAGATCTCCACCACCATTAACTAGATCATAAAGATTTCCGGCAGATAAAGCTTCGACCGCACATGGCTACAACCTCGGTTGCTCCACAAAGAACTCCTCCTCACACACAAAGAGCGAGGTGTTCTAACACACCAGAAGAGAAGAAGAAAGCACGAAGAAGAAGAACATGATCACACTGAGACAGAGCACAAAGCTCTCAGATCCACTCTCTCTTTCTCTCTCTAAGACCTAGCCGCACACACAGAAGAATAACAACTGTGTAGAAAATATCCCAATAGAGTTACTTAAAGGTCGGTGGCTAGGGCAGTGAGGATTTAGGCCTTCTAGAGATTGGGTCGGGCAGTCTTGGGCCTTGAAGAAAATCGAGCCCAACACAAATGGGCCAGTAATTATCTAACATTCTCCACCTTGGCACTTTTGTGATCCAAATCACTGGTGAACTGAGTCTTTAGAAACATCATCATCGCCAATAATCTCCCATGAAGAATTCACAAAGAAAACTGCATGAGAGATTAAGACCTAGATACAAAGTCATGGTCAAGCTTAGACACAAAGTTATAAGCAAGGTCACAAAGACCTGGGGTAATCATCAAGGGTAATAACCACTCCCAGATTGCTAACAAAAACTATAGTATTAATAATGACATATAGCTGACATAAAGTCAGTCACAGTATCACATTGCCACTGCAGCCCATTAACAACCTGTCCCACTATGGAAGGTGGAACTTCAACAATAACCTTAATCATGCAGGCAAACACAAAGTAAGCCTCTGATTCAGATTATTGTTCAAGTCCACCTCCTATAGTTGAACACCTGCAAAAAACAAATTAATCAGGGTCAAAGTTAAGAATTTTCATGCTAGAACCATGCTTTTCAAAAGGTAAACACTTTGTCCCCATATTAGCAAGGTTTACATCAGTAGAGATTTTTTCAAGTAACACTAGTTATTTATCTGTAATGTCTCGAATAAAATGGAATCTGACATCAATGTGTTTGGTCCTATCATGAAAGAGAGGGTTCTTACAGAGTTGGAGAGCAAATTGACTATCAGAGTACACAGTGACATTGTCCTTAACAAAACCAATTTCAGACAAGACATCCTTCAACCTAATGGCTTCTTTCATACATTCAGTTATAGCCACATATTTAGATTCAGTAGTAGATAGAGCAACAATGTGTTGTAGTTGGGATTTCCAACTTATGCAAGATCCACATAGGGTAAACACAGAAGAAGTAGTAGATTTTCTGTTATCCCTATCATTTGCATAGTTAGAATCCACATACCCAGCTAAAACAACCCTTTTAGTATGCTTAGAGAAAGATAAACCCACATGCTTAGAATAATTCAAGTATCTTAACAGCCACTTCAAAGCCTCTCAATGAGGCATACCAGGGTTATACATATACCTGCTAAGACAGCTCATAGCATATGCAATGTCTGGCCTAGTACTCACCATTAAGTACATTACAAATCCTATAACATTAGAATAGGGAATTTTTCTCATAGCAGCAATTTCAGAATCAGTCTTTGGGGACTGATCATTACTTAAAACAAAATGAGATACAAGGGGAACATTTACAGATTTAGCTTCAGACATAGAAAACTTAGATAGAATTTTCTCAACATAACTAGACTAATCTAACACTAGTCTACTGTTCTTTCTATCCCTAGTAATACACATGCCCAATATTTTCTTAGCATCTCCTAAGTTTTTCATCTCAAAGTTATCACTCAGACACTTTTGCACATACTCAATGGACTCACTACTTGGACTCACTAACAACATGTCATCCACATAAATCAGCAGAAACATAGGCAAAGAACTCACATCCTTAAAGTACAAACAGTGATCATAATTTCTTCTAATAAACATTAAGGACTTCATACAGTTATCAAACTTGATGTTCCATTGCCTAGGAGATTGCTTTAAACTATACATGGATTTCTTTAACAGACACACGTAATCAGGTTTATTGTAATCAACATACCCTTCAGGCTGATTCATGTAAATAGGTTTATCAAGATCACCATGCAAGAAAGCAGTAGTAACACCCATTTATTTAAGTTCTCAATCAAAATGTGCCACTAAGGCAAGCATAATTTGAACAGTGGTAAACTTAACAATAGGTACAAAAATTTTAGAGTAATCTACTCCCTCCCTTTGAGTGAAACCCTTAGCAACTAACCGAGCCTTAAATCTTATGGAATTAAACTCAGTTTTAACGTTATACAACCATCTACAATCAACAATAGAGCAGTTAACAGGTCTGGGAACAAGAACCTAGGTTTAGTTAACTTTCAAGGATTGCATTTCCTTATCCATAGCAGTAACCCACAGATCAGTATTTTAAGATTTCATGGCCTGCTTATAAGACTGAGGTTCAGTGCTATCTAGAGATTGAAACACATTGTAAGCAAACTCAAATAAGTTACAATCAGCATATCTAATTGGTTTTACAATGGTTCTTCTTGTTCTATCTCTAGGAAGTTGATAATCATGCAAATCAATATGCTCTGTTGAATTGTCAGTTTCAGTGTCAGAGGCAGTGTCCATATCATTACCAGTGTCAGATACATGGGCAGAATGATCAGAATTGGGATCAGACATAACATCATGCACAATTTGAGGAGTATCAGTTAACACAAGAGGATAAACAACAAGCTCCACCTCAACAGAAGTGGCATTTGGAACAGGCATAGAGGCATTAACAGAATTAGATAAGCATTGAAAATTAGATTCATGAAAGATGACATCCCTGCTAATAGCAGTTTTAAAACCAGGTTCATCTCTCATCCACAGCCTGTACCCTTTAACACCCTCAGGATAACCTAATAAGATACATTTCTTAGACCTAGGGTCAAGTTTATCCCATTTGGTATGCATAAAAGTAGCACACCCAAATACCCTCAAATTAGATAAGTCAACAGGTTTCCCAGTAAAAACAGACTCAAGACATCTGCCTTGAAGAGGCACAGAAGGAGACCTATTAATGATGTAAGCTGCAGTAAGCAAAGCCTCACTCCAAAACTTTTTGGACATCCCAGACAACACCCTCATACTTCTCACCCTCTCTAAAAGGGTTCTATTCATCCTCTCAGCTACCCCATTCTATTGAGGAGTATAAGGAACAATTTTATATCTGTTAATACCAAATTGAGTACACAAATAATCAAGTTGATTATTACAAAATTCAAGCCCATTATCAGTTCTGAGATTTAAAATTTTCTTGCCAGTTTAATTTTCAATTAATGATTTCCAGGCTTTAAATTTCTCAAACACCTCAAATTTATGCTTCATGAGAAACACCCAAACTTTCCTAGAATAATCATCAATTATAGACAAGAAAAACCTATTACCACCATGAGTGGTATCACTTGCTGGACCCCACACATTAACATGCAAATACTCTAGAACAGAAGAGCATTTGGACATGTGAGGTTGCAAATTAAAATAAAATTGAATTTTATGTTGTTTGCCCAAAACACAAGCATTACAGAAAGGCATAGTATAAACAATGTCAGAACCAAAGTGACCTCCCTTTTTAAAAATATCAAGGCCCTTATTACTCATATACCCTAATTTGTTATGACATAAAACTGTCTTATTAGCATTGACCATGTGCACAAAAGTATTAGAAGATGCAGGTTGAGCATGGAAAATATACAAGTTACTCTTTTTCAATGCTTTAAAAAGAACCAGAATACCTTTCATGATTTTCATCACACCATTCCCCCATTTGCCCTCAACCCCATCTGACTCTAAGGCAGCACAAGAAATCAGATTATAACATAACTCAGTCACATATCTGACATCTTTAAGAGTATGCACACTTCCATAATCAAATTTTAAGCAAACATCACTAATTCCTTCTACTTTACACCGTTTCTCATTAGCCATGGACACAAAGCCATTTTTAACAGATTTAAATGAGAAAAATAGTTATTTAAAAGGAGAAATGTGAAAAGTACAGCTGTAACAGCCCGGTCCCGAGATAGAGATTAACAAATAGGGACGGGGTGTTATTAAGGGATTGATGAATAAAGTCGAAAGATTAATGAAGAAGTTTTAAGAATAAAGATATACTTGGAAAGATAGACGATGATACTCGGGATTACTTGATTAAGAAGGAAACATGGTTTAGCGGAATAAAATGGCTAACTAATCAGATACCAACAAGCATAGACCCATTCATAGGTCCAAGTGAATAAACAGATATCAATGAATAAGCCTCTTCATAGGCGAAAGGAAAATATACTCGAGAAGAAGGAGTAAAACTTATAATGCATATTTATATATAGATAACCATGTCTGGGGAAATGTTCATAGAATCTTGATAACCATAATAGAACTTTGAACGGAATTAGAAAGAGTGTATCAGAGTAGCAGAACACATAATGAGATTTCAAAAGAAACTTATTAATAGAGATTTTGTTTCTACTATGGTTTCAATATTTATAAAACTCGTGTCAATGCCTACAAGTGTACAAACATGTATTTGTAGCATGGATGAAATGAGGTCGATCCACAGAGAAAAGGAATTGAAATAAGAAAATGCAAGTACCACGATGATAGACGGGCGGAATATCTAGACTATGAATAGATGAGGAGTGATTATCATTACACAAAACCAACCCATAAGAAATGAACAAGTGAAAACCAAACAAGAACACTAATAAATCTAAACAAGATGCAAGGAATAATACCAACAAGAGAGAGAGATTTGAAGATGATAAATAAAGGTAAGACTCTAGGATATGGATAAACAATGCTCATATTGACCAAACAACAAGGGTTTAAACACACAATCATGCCAAGTTCATAGATAGGATGACCACAAATATAGAAGGAGCATTTCTCGAATATCTCCTAAATTGTGAATGCGACAAGGATGGCTATCTCTAACGCATTCCAAGGTCGCACCTACCAAAGGCTCAAAAAGGTCACATTTCCTTCCATATAATCGACATTCGACTAAGAAAAGAACTATGTAGATTTAATCCAAGCATGCTTATGATCACGGGATTGACTAGATGCAAGTGATTCATACATGCGATGCTAGTAAGAAGGCCACTCAAACAACATCATTCAAGCTCAAGCATGGATTAAAACCTTGACAAAGCATAATCATATATATAAAACCCAAATCAAGATCAATATTCACATTGCTTCACCACATCCTAGAGCCCTAAGGCTCTTAGCCAACCATATTCACAATAACATCAAGAATACAAAAGGAGGAACAAAAATCCATTCAAAATACAAGATTAAAAGAGGAGAAGAGATGATAAAACCCAATGTAGAATACTCTTCTTCAATCTAAGGGCTTGAATCTTCAAATGGATGGATGGATCTTCCTTCTTTTTCTTGATCTTCAAAAATCCCCAAATGTAGTATTTCTTCAAGTGTATTTCGTGTGGGAGGGGGTAGTAGATATGTGGTTTGAAAACCCCAATAGATATATAAAGGATTTGACCAATAATTGGATGCCAAAAGTCAATTTTAAATTTCGTCTGTGCAGAAATCGACCCCAGGAACTCGCGTTTGAGGGTCGAGTTTTGGACAAAGGAAATAAGGTCTCTGAAGGCTCTATAACATAGGCTTTTGGTCGTGTTTTGGGGTCGAGTTTCGACTGAAGGCCAAAACTCGACCCAAGAAGATCGCGTTTGGCACCCGCGTTTTAGCCAAAGGATTTCGAGTCTCTGAAGTCTCTGCAAAAAAGCACTTTGATCGCGCTTGGGGGTCGCGTTTTGGCTGAAGGCCGAGACGCGACCCCCTTGGGTCGCGTTTGTTCCTCACGTGTCATAGTGCTCTGAAGTGCGACCCCCGGTGGTCTCGTTTCTTCATCATTTCATGCCTTGTGCACTCTTTGTTGATCCCATAATCAATTTGACTTTGATTTGCATTGTTCTAACCCGAAAATTCCCTGAATTGGCCACATTAAATAAAACATAAGATTAGATCAAAATTAGCAATATTTACAACATATATATATATATATATATATGAAAACCAAGTGCAATTGCACTCAAAATGAGTGCAAATGAGTGCAATCTATGCACTCATCAACTCCCCCAAACTTAAATATTTGTTTGTCTCCAAACAAAAACAAGAGTAAAAGAGCAAAGTACTTGAGCATATTGGAATCAAGATGGCATTTTGCTTCAAAAATCAAGAGATAAACAATGCACAGATGATATTGGCAATCAAACATAAACAAAGAACCTCAAAATCATCATGATACAATTAATGAAGTTCAAGCTCTCTCAAGAATCAATAAACGCTCACTCTCAAGTGTATAGGCTAAATATGTGTCGCTCAAGGTCAAGAGTGCACTCGAATCCTACCATATGCTTGCAAAGTAACTACAATCTCCACTACTCCACATGTGTTCTCAAACAAGAATTATTAAGGGCTTTTCGGGTTGTAGTGAAAGCTTTTCGAAAGGGTAGGTACATTTTTGGCTAAGTGACTTCCCATAATGCCAAATTTAATACATTACCAAGCAAGAAGAACCACACAAGTTCTCTTCTACCCTTTTTGATTCACAAACCCCAATTATTTGAGATTTTTCCTAATTTTTCATCATTTCTTTACTCTTTTATTGTGTGATCATAATGTAGAACTATCTCTTCTTTTCTTCATTTTCAATTCTAATCAAGATAATTCACTTCTTTTTGTTCTTTTTCAACACAAGCGTATTTCAACATTTTACTTTTTTCTAATTACAAGATTTCTCAAAAGTTCCAATTGAAAGAATATACACAATCTTGTCATTTATTTCATTCCCAAACCCAACAAATATCAAGGAAACATTTCAAGGCTTAAAAGGGCTTGCAAGAGATTCCATTTGTATAGGAAGGTAAAGAATTTGGATTATCATGAGGTTTAAACAACAAATTGCCTTAAGTCATTTTCAAGAGATAAAACACACAATTGTAACCTCAATTAAATCACAAAGCAAGTTCTAGAGAAAGACTAGTGCACTATGAAGACCATCAATCACTCATCAAAGAAAAGATTGTAATCTTTGGATCAAAATATTCCCAAGGTAAGCTTTTCCTTCGATAATTGTATTTTTGAGATACTACAAGAACCTTGTTTACATTATCATGCCATAAAATTATGCCTTTTATCAACATTTTTCAAAAAAAAATTTCAACATAAGCTCGTGCTTATCAACAATTCCAATTTCACCAAAAACATGCTTTCTTAACTCCTATCATGTTACGAGAACATACACCTATTTAAGTTACAAAATCCCCGAACCATATATCATAAGACATTCGAACAAAAATATAGATAAAACATCACATGCTCATGAAACAAAACGGCATGCGATCGACTATCCATCAATTGCCTCTATCCAATCTATCCAACATTGAAAAAGCAACTTAAAAAGAATCCTAACATAATCTAAAGCATAAATAAAATATAAGCATGCAAGCATGCTCGATTATCCGAAAACATAAACAAATTAACTAAGCATTGTTTTAAAATAAAGCGATCAATGAGCAGAAAAGATCCTTACCACCATTACTCTCTCCCCTTCCCCCAAACTTATTTTTATCCAAGAGCGAAAATAAGTTTGGAGGTAAAAAGATGATGGCAAGGCTCACTAACGGCTCATTGAGGTGGATGTTGCTGGTGGTGTGGAGACTGCTGCGGAAACTGCTGTGAAGAGGATGTCGGCTTGAACTGAGAGGTCTGGAACTGCTGAGAGGAGGTTGCAATGAATTGGCCCATCGGCATCTGCTGGAATTGCTGAGAGGATGATGAGGACGCCAAAAACTATCCGGTCGGGAATTGCTGCATCGACTGGAATGGTTGCTGCTACTGGTACTGCTTCTGCGGCTGGTAGGAGTGGTAGGAAGTCAGCTGTTGTTGATGCTGAGATGGAGTGTAGGGCTGCTGCTGTGACCCAGATCCGGTGTTCATCCTTTTGAAAAGTCCGGCTAGGTCTTGTATCTCTGATCGAAATGAGCCCATATTATCAGCTAGACCTCTGATGTCACCCCTAAGGCCCATGAACCTCTCGTCAATATCCATCTGTATGGCATGAAATCTATCATCAACGCTAGACTGTATCTGTCCCATTCTGCCATACATATTGTGTTGGATATCATTGAACCTTGTGTACATGTCTTGCCTCAACATTCTAAATTTGTCGTGCACATCACTCCTCCAATTCTGCAAGGATTTATCCATCAAAGTCATGTATCCATCCAACGTGTCAAAATGGCCAGCAATCTGCTCTTTCATATAGCGCCGCCCTCGTCTAAATGTGGTAGTGGAGGATCTCTTTCCCCTATTATCGCCACTGGCCTCTCCTTGGTCCTCAACAGAGGCTCGAATCCCCCTTGGTACTCCAGCTACATATATAGCCACCAAGTGAGCTACCGTATCCATCTTCCAATTTGTCCTCTTTTAGTAGTTTGACACATGAGTGAGTGCCGTGTTAGGCAATGGAAATGTCCCTCTAGCTCTCATGTTCAGCAGATATGTGTTCAAATCTGAGCTCAGGATCTTCACATTTCTCAAGTAGTTGAGGTTCAGCAACCTCGATCCTCTATTATAAAAATAGTCCTCAAGATTGATGCCGAAGTGCTCGGTAATTGGAGTGATCATTCATCCAACGCAAATGTGCCCGCTGTCAAGATGTGGCTGCCTATAAAGCTGCTCCATGAGGAAAGCACCAAAGCTTAAGTGGACCCCATTCAACATGGCCTAAAGTGCAAACAACTCTGCAGTTCTCAACCCGCTATTCTCTCTTCGAGCAAAGACTGTGCTTGCTAGTATCCGGTGCAGGTATCAGAAAACTAGGTTAGGCATTGCAGATGCCTTTGCTGTGCTAGAGTTATATTTTTCTGTGTCCGACTCTGTGAGGCATAGGAAGCGGTAAGTTATATCTTGATTGTATTCTCGAGGCTGGTGATAGAGACCATCAGTAGGAGCATCAAAAATCTCATTCAGTTGGTCTACTGTGAGCTCGCGGTTTGCGTTACCCATCCAGAATGTACATTTGACAGGCTCCCTGCTTATCGTCCTCTTCATGTCGAATGTGCCCAGCATCTCTCTAACCAAGAGAGGAAACGTCACGCAATTCCTATCCATGGCTTGGAGCCATTCCATTTGGTCCAAGAGTCTGCACATATCATCCTGGATCCCAAGAGCCTCACAGGTTTCACGGCACATAAACCTTATCGTAACAAGGTTAACATTGAATAGTCTTTGCTAATTTTCCAAGTACTCGTCGCTTTGGAGGTAAATCCAAAATCTCATCGGGTGACTTATCGCTAAATCCTCATCTTGTTCTTTCTCTTGAGCCTCGATCTCAGGATCAGATTCGGTTTCGGGCTTGGCTCTTCTTGAAGATTTCCTTCCTCTTCTTAGCATTTTTTGTGTGTGGGATTGGTACCTAAGACAATAGTTAAACAAAATTTAGGCAAATGAGTAGAAATCATTTCACAATGTCAACAAAGTATAAAGTGATTCAAGCATATGACAATATCTTAACACATTCACTTTAAAACTTTATTGCATTTAAAGTTTCCAACCCACATTAAGCAACTCATGCTTTCTATAATTATTCATTCGCCAAAAACCATCCACATTACCAACAACAAAAACAAAAGTGGAGCACATTTTCATCTTGACAAAAGAGGCCTAACACCATGTGTGACAATATCAAAAACAAATCAAGATAAAAGTGCCTCCAAAACATAAGCATTGTTACCATTTTCACAATGAAAGGACCTAAATAAATGTGACAAAATCAACACACATAGGACCAAAACAATATGCTCAATGCCATCAACAATCCTTGTCTAATGGTATAACAATTTATAACAAGACAATATTTGGGCACACGGGTCTCCAATTTAATATGACAAAATCCAAAACAAAGAGCCCATCAAAACATGTTTCTCAACAATGCTCATACTCATGAATTGTCTTAGAACTAAAAGGAGATGAAAATGCAACATTAACTTTATTAAGAAAGGCATATGGTGTAACAATTTGGCATAGTGCTTCATTTGCATAATCATCTCAACAATTATTATGTACCAACCTAAATATTTGCATTTAAGTCACAAATTGTCTAAAGTTCATGCATTATGGAAATGGCCACCATGGCAATAATTGGACAAGAACAAGCAAATAATAATGAAATTTGAAGTTCACAATGTTCTTTGCCCAAATTCATGGACAATTTCAAACTAAATCCACCAAAATCCAACCAATTCCACCAACCTATATCAAACCCATGCCATAAATTGTATAATTCTTCAAATGTAAGCATAATGTAAGTATAATTGAGGGACATTCATGAAATTTTTCGCCCATTTCAATCCTAGGGCACACAAATATGAAAAATTCCTAATTTTTCTTGCATATGAACCTCTAGACCTCAATAGTCATGTATAGGTACAATGTTTATAGATTAATGGAAAAGTTGGAAGAGTTACCTTGAATCTTTATGGAAAAGGGCTTAGAACCGTGTGTGATAGTGAGAGTGAGTGAATATGAGTGTAAAATGAAGTGTGTGTGTGAAATGAAGAGAAAAGGGTTAAAAACCCGTCTGCAGTTGGCCAAGCGCGACAGGGGTCGCGTTTCTGACCTGCGTTTTGAAGGCTTTGGGAAACGCAACTGAGGAAGTCGTGCTTTGCACACGCGTTTGGGCTGAAGAAAAGCTCGGCTCTGAAGGCTCTGCAACACAACATATGAGTCGCATTTTAGGGTCGCTTTTCGGCTTCTTTGTGAAACACGACTCCTGTAGCTCGCGTTCAAGGCCCGCGCTTCGGCTGTTCATCAAATCGCGACTTAGAAGGTCGCGTTTCTCCCTCTCATTTTCATTATATTTGAATTTTTGAGCCTTTTTGGGCTCCTCCTTCATCTATGCATTCCCCCCCCCTTTGAACGTAATTTCCTGTACAGATCTATCACCTCAAACCAAGACTCATATTAAGATTAAAAACCTCCTCAAAGTTATACAAGAATCACAATAAAATTAACTAGACAAACAGAACACAAATAAAACAATCATAAAGGGAAAAAAAACCAAACATAAATTTAAAAACCATTGGGTTGCCTCCCAACTAGCGCTTAATTTAGCGTCGTGAGCTCAACAGGATATAGTCTTCATCAAACATTTTTCAAATGGAGGACAAACACTTCGGATTGCTCCTCCGTATTGTAGAATTTCTTCACACGTTGCCCATTGACAACAAATCTACTTCCGTCCTTGGCTTGCAATTCCACCGCTCCACTCTCAAAGATCTTTAAGATAAGGTAAGGACCTCCCCATTTTGTTTTGAGTTTCCCGGGAAATAATTTCAACCTTGAGTTGAATAGTAATACGGTGTCTCCGGGTGCAAGCTCTTTCTTCCTCAAGAATTTATCGTGGTAGAGTTTGGTCCTCATTTTATAGATTGAAGAATTCTCAAAGGCCTCCAGCCTAAATTCATCAATTTCATTCAGATGGAAAATTCTTTCCTTTCCCGACATTTCAAAGTCAAGATTGAGCTTTTTGGTGGCCCAATACGTCTTGTGAGTGAGCTCAATTGGAAGGTGACAAGACTTTCCAAACACCATTTGATAGGGAGACATGCCCAATGGAGTCTTGTAGGCCGTTCGATAGGCCCAAAGTGCTTCATCAAGGTGGCTCACCCAATATTTCCCGTTTGTCTTTACCACCTTTTGGAGGACTTGTTTCACCTCTCTATTTGCAAGCTCGGCTTGCCCATTTGCTTGAGGGTGGTAGGGAGTCGTCACCTTGTGTTTTACTCCATGTCAAGCTAGGAGACTTGTCATCCACTTATTGCAAAAGTGGGTGCCTCCATCACTAATCAAGGCTCTTGGAGCTCCATATCTTGTCAAAATGTTCCTTTGTATGAACTTTAGCACAACCTTTGAATCATTTGCCTTGGTGGGAATTGCTTCAATCCACCGGGAGAGATAGTCCACCGCTAGGAGTATGTAGAGATTTCCTTCAGAAACTACAAATGGTTCCATGAAGTCAATTTCCCATACGTCAAATAATTCAACTTCAACAATGGCACTCATTGACATCTCATCTCTCTTTGAAATAGAGCCCATCTTTTGACATCTCTTGCATGCCTTCACAAATTCTCCACAATGTTTGAATATGGAGGGCCAATAGAACCCGCTTTGTAAAATCTTTCTAGCGGTTCTATTGGATGCAAAATGGCCTCCACAAGGTGAATCATGACATGCCTTCATTATCTCGATCCATTCTTCCTCCAACACACACCTTCTAAGGATGGAATCGGCACATCATCTAAAAAGATAGGGCTCTTCCCATATGTAAAACTTAAGATCATGGAAGAATTTCTTCCTTTGGTAGCTCTCCATCTCTACGGGTACGACTTTGGCAACAAGGTAGTTGACAATATCCGTGAACCACGGGACTTTTGTTGATGCCGACATAATTCTCTCGTCGGGGAAACTCTCATTGATCGGCCTCTTGGTCTCCTCTTCTTTTTTCATGTGCTCTAGCCGGGACAAGTGATTTGCCACCACGTTTTCACATCTTTTTCTATCTCGGATTTCTACGTCAAACTCTTGGAGAAGGAGAATCCATCGAATTAGCCTCGGCTTTGCATCTTTCTTTGCAAAGAGATGTCTCAAGGCGGCGTGGTCGGTGTGCACAATAGTTCGAGCCCCAATGAGATAGGGCCTAAACTTGTCAAATGCATAGACAACCACCAAGAGTTCCCTTTTCGTGGTGGTGTAGTTGACTTGAGCCGGATCCAAGGTCCTACTCCCATAGTAGATCACCCGGAAGAGCTTGTCTTTATTTTGGCCAAGAGCAGCTCCCACAGCTATTTCACTTGCATCACACATCACCTCAAATGGCTCATTCTAATCGGGTGTGATAAGCACGAGTGCCGTGATGAGGGCCTTCTTCAATGTCTCAAAATCCTACAAACAATTTAAATCAAAATCAAACTCAACATATTTTTCAAGTAGACGACAAAGAGGTTTAGAAACTTTGGAGAAATCTTTAATAAAACGCCTATAAAATCCGGCATGTACCAAGAAGCTTCTAACTCCCTTTTCATTCGTTGGAGGAGGTAGTTTCTCAATGGTAACGATCTTTGCCCGATCTACCTCAAGTCCTTTACTCGACACTTTGTGTCCTAGAACAATGCCATCCCTTACCATGAAGTGGCATTTTTCCTAATTGAGCACGAGATTGGTGTCTTCACACCTCTGCAAGATTTGTGTTAAGTTATCAAGGCATATATAAAAAGAATCACCAAATACGAAAAAATCATCCATAAACACTTCCATTATATTTTCAATCAATTCATGAAAGATGGACATCATACACCTTTGAAAGGTGGCGGGTGCATTACACAGCCTAAAAGACATCCATCTATATGCAAATATGTTATAGGGACAAGTAAAAGCGGTATTTTCTTGGTCTTCGGGAGCAATCATGATTTGGTTATAACCCGAATAACTGTCTAGAAAGCAATAAAACTCATGACCCGCCAACCTATCTAGCATTTGATTAATGAAAGGGAATGGAAAATGATCTTTCCTAGTATATGCATTCAAAGCCCTATAATCTATACACATTCTCTAACCCGTTACTACCCTTGTAGCAATCATCTCCTTATTTTCATTCTCAATCAACGTCATTCTCCTATTTTTAGCAACGACTTGAGTAGGACTCACCCACTCACTATCCGAAATAGCAAAGATTATCCTGGCATCTAGTAACTTCAAGACCTCTTTCCTAACAACTTCTTGCATAATAGGGTTGAGTCTTCTTTGGTTTTGCACTTTAGGTTTGTAGTCATCCTCTAACAAAATTTTATGCATGCATATTGAAGAATTTATGCCCTTTAGATCGGATACTGACCATCCTATAGTGCTTTGAAATTTTCTCAACACCCTTAACAATTTTTCTAATTGTTCATCGGATAAGAGAGAAGAAACGATTACCAGTTTTTGCTTGGCTTCATCAAGGTAAGCATACCTCAAGTGTGTAGGTAGGGGCTTCAACTCCATTTCCCCCTTTGCTTTCAACTCCTCATTTTCCTTTGATTTTTGGTCCTCGTCTCTTAATGGCAAGAACTTTGGCTTCCTCAAGTAGGATTCCTGAAAAGAATTCATCATAGAAACATAATCACATAGACCATAATCATCATTAGGCAAAGAATTAAAGATAGAGTTAGAAATGCAAATCTCAAGGGGATCTTTTGATCTACACGTCTCCTCCTCTTCCACACATTGTTCCACCGTTTGGAGCACCTTACACTTCTCTGTGTTTTTCACCTCTTCTTTGGAATGTTGCATCGCTTTTTGAAGGGAGAAAATGATCTTTTCTTCATTTAGTCTCAGAGTAAGCTCCCCCTTTTCCACGCCAATCAAGGCCTTACCAGTTTTAAAAAACAGTCGCCCAAGGATGAGAGGGACTTCCTTGTCTTCTTCCATGTCAAGTACCACAAAGTCGACTGGGAAGATAAACTTGTTAACTTTCACAAGCACGTCTTCTACCACCCCTTTTGGATACGTCATAGATCGATCGGCCATTTGGAGACAAATTGTGGTGGGCTTGATTTCTCCCATTTTTAACTTTGAAAAGAACGAGAAGGGCATCAAGTTGATGCTTGTCCCTAGATCACACAACGCCTTTCCCACATGATTTTCTCCAATGGTGACCGAGATGTTAAAGCTTCCCGGATCTTTCATCTTTGCGGGCAACTTCCTTTGTAGTAGAGCACTACAATTCTCGGTTAAGTTGACCGTCTCATACTCCCCCCATCTCCTTTTCTTAGAAATCACCTCCTTCAAAAACTTTGCATAGTTTGGCATTTGTTGAAGTGCTTCAATAAGAGGGATGTTGATTTGTACATTTCTAAAGATGTCGAGGAACCGAGAGAATTGCTCATCATTCTTCACCTTTTGGAGTCTTTGTAGGTATGGTATTGGAACTTTGTACTCTTTCGGTATCTTTCTTGTTGGTACTTCTTTTTCTTTTCTTTTTTCAAGTTCATCATTTTTCTTCAATTTGGGACTCAAGTTCTCTTGACTTTGTCCTTCTTCTTTCTTCTATTTTCTAGGTTGCTCATTGACGCGCGGTTGCTTCACGCTCAAAATAAATTTATATGCTCCTGTGCCCACAGCGAACGTAGCCAGCTATGAGTAAGGGTCAATCCCAGAGAGAGCTGATGCAATCTTACTTTCGAGTCACCAATCACAAAAGGAGGTTTGGTATCGTGGTCACAATAATGGAAATTAAATCTGCAAAAGAAACTAAAACGGATATCAAATAACAAAAGGTTTCGGAACTTGAACTAGAATC
The DNA here is from genome assembly GCA_026008535.1 of Perilla frutescens. Classification (NCBI taxonomy): domain Eukaryota; kingdom Viridiplantae; phylum Streptophyta; class Magnoliopsida; order Lamiales; family Lamiaceae; genus Perilla; species Perilla frutescens. Next base: position 62,768,056 of record BRKX01000003.1, on the reverse strand, counting down.
CAGTTTTACTTACACTCACTCGATCATGGGCATAGCGATTTTACTACACAATTAAGTCACCTAGTTATGGAGACCGGATTCCTTGCTACGTCTCCTTATTCATCCGTTCAGATTAGGTTTAAAAGTGATTCCTCGTCTATTAAACCCCTGACCTATCATGCACCCCCGGTTCCCCAAAGAGATGTAAATGAATAGGAAGTAGTGTCCCCTAGATGAACCAAGTTTACTGTATTTACTGATTCCTCATGTGCCCACAGTAACCCATCGATTTCCCAGTTACCATTTGAATTAACACACAGTCAAGATTCGCTAATCCAATTAACCCTGATGTGCCCTCTACAACTAAAGAGTGATCAGCCACATTAGTTATATTAAACTCACGCTCACTTGGAATAAGAACAAAAATCGGTAGAAACCTAATCGTGTAGTAATGTGCCCACACAGCCTCATGAGTATTTAAGTGTTTTGTTAAACTTTCATCTTTAGTTCAAATTCTGGAATATAGATCTAGCTACTCATATTATAAAGAACTGTAAAGACATAAAATAAAGACATGATAAATAGGAAAAACTTACTGGAATTGAATAAAAACTCGTCCAACACCAATGATGAACATCAACAACATTAAATATAAATCCTAACCTTTATGGGCATAAGGCCCCAGATCGTCTTGCTGCCGGAGCTGTTGGGGTTTTTTCGAATTGAACCACCGCAGGATCTAATTGGATGTTCATTAATTCTAATGTCATGTAGATCATAAATTCATGCATCTCATATGTTTTAATTAACCGAGTTTAATTAACATGCAAATCCAGCTTAAACGATTCTACTAAAGCGGAAACATAGAATCGAAAAATGACTTACAAATTAAACGACGGGTGGAGGACAAGATTAAAGGTCTAATCTTGTTGTTGTGTATGATGATGATTGGCACCCCACAGTGATATTCCACTCCTTGATCTTCTGTTGTATTCCCGGACTGAATCTAGTTTCAGGGTGGGCTGAAATCTACTAGATCGGTATGGAATCTGTGGAGATAAAGAGAACACAAGAGGAGCTGATTATTTTTTTTTTTAAAATTTCGTCCCCCACCTCCCTATTTATAGGGGAGGTGGTCGAAATTTCAGTGTCCCAACCCTACTGGGTTTGGGCCTCTATCTCTTTTTCTATCTCCAGTCCATTAAAGTCATATTGGGCTACAATAGGGATCTAGAAGAATATTAAATTGGCCTGCTAATTTATTTAATTTCCAATATCCAATAAACTTAGGATATTATTAAATAAATTAAGTATTATTTTTATTCCACTAAAGAAATAATACTGGCCTACCAATTTAATACATATTTCTGAATATGCTTTCTCCTTTAGTCCAGCCATTCACCGCGTTTAAGATATAATGCCCATTAATTAATTATGTAAGCTTCTGACAGCTATAATTAATTAATATCTTATCCTTGAGTAGTACCACACAAGCTTTACTCATGCACGGAATAAATTCCACCTGCAGGGTTTCAGCATGAACTTGCATTTTCTCAAGGGGACACCATCAAACTGGTGCACCAGGACACGGTGCCCCTACATATTGCACAACCCATCATAAGTGTAAATGTCACAACCCAAGATATCGAGATTATTGATCCTTATGAAAGAATCTCACCCTTTGATAAATCAAAGCTGCAAACACTACACGTATATGTCTGCCAACACATAGGGGTTAAGAACCCGAACTCTGTGGATTCTTATTCTCTCATTTAAGGTCAGAATAGAGAATAGAATCCTAAGTAGATCCTCTTCAATACACTTGACCGTGTATTAGAATAATCAGTTAGTCAAGACAAACTAACTATCAGATTATTCTACGGCGTACCGATAGCAGGTTCAGTGTCATCTAAACCGTGAGCCTTTTAATGCATTACAAAGAACCGATGATATGATCTAACCATCTGTTTACCCACACCATATCATCTACAATGTAAGTATAGTGAACATGCATATAAATATAACAATTTAAATGCAAACAGTGACTGCAATTGTATTCATTCTATATCATCATAAAACCATTATCAATAAAGTATACAAAAGATAAATCTTCTAGTATACAAAACCAATAGGAGCAGCGTTAAAACTAAACTAATTGCAGAAAATAAAAGTGCCGAAATATTATAGTATGAAGTGTTTTGCACGTACCTCTTTTCTAACAATCAAAACTAGTATTTAAAAGAATACAAAGATCAATTAAAATCCCCAAAAAATGGGGGTCTTCAATATCCGCCGGATTCGCTGTGCCCCACTGGAATATGCCTGGATAAGGAAACTTCCTTATCTCCTGGATCTCTGTGCCCACTGGACTCTGACTGAATAAGGAAACTTCCTTAGGTGGTGGAATGAATCCCGATATTTTAGGAATGTCATCCTTATCTTCCAAATTGCTTCCCAAGAGTCCACCTATGAACAATCTTTCCTTCTTCTATTCAGATTTCGAAATCAATCAAGTTTCCACGCTAACTTTATCTTCTTTCAACAGAATCCCGCTTTTTCTGGGAATGCCCTCTTCACTGCCTCCTCTGAATCTGTGCGAGTACTGTGGGCATAACATCTTCTGCTCAGGTCGATTTTCATCTGATATGCACATTTCATCCATTTCAGTTAAATTGAAGGCCAAAATGCATCCTTCGCCAGATTTCACTCCTGCCATGCCCAAACCACATTCTTGGTTCTTTTCTGACACAAAAGACACTAGAAAGGACATTTAGAGTGACTAAAATGCCCAAAAAAATACGAAATAAATGGACTTATCACTCATCAACCTTTTCTTGGCTTTCTTCTTCATCGGGCATCTCGGGACCAGCGTAAGCGGTTCCACTTCTTCAGGCATTCCGTGGAATTTCGGTAAGATTTGGATGAAATTTGCATGAATGTCCCAGTTCTGAGTCACTGCTGGGAGTGTAATGCCCATCGGGCGCAGATTCATGTTGGTTGGGAAAACCAACTACCTTAGAGTCCTGTTATCATCCGCATTACCATTTGCGGCATTTCCATTTGCGGCCATGTTGATATTGTGTCCGTTCTCAAACTGTCCTTATTCCTCATGCCCTTCGTCTCCTTGATCTTCTAGTAGTGGTGTGGGCTCACGAGGTCTGTTTGCAGCTCGTCGTGCCCTCTTCACTGCTGCCCTGTTTTTCCTCAAAGTCTTCTCTATCTCCGGATCGTACAATAGAGTTTCTTCTGAAGAGCTCCTAGGCATCAACTTCCAGGCACACCAGCTTTGAAAGTAAAATCACTGGAAATCAGCTCCCCGACAATGACGCCAATTTTGACGCACGGTCATTTCGTGCTCAAAATGAATTTATATGCTCATGTGCCCACAGCGAGCATAGATAGCTATGAGTAAGGGTCGATCCCACAGAGAGCTGATGCGATCTTACTTTCGAGTCACCAATCACAAAAGGGGGTTTGGTATCATGGTCACAATAATGGAAATTAAATCTGCAAAAGAAACTAAAACGGATATCAAATAACAAAAGGTTTCAGAACTTGAACTAGAATCTAGTTTAACTTATACTCACTTGATCATGGGTACAACGATTTTCCTACACAATTAAGTCACCTAGTTATGGAGACCGAATTCCTCACTACGTCTCCTTATTCATCCGTTCAGATTAGGTTTAAAAGTGATTTCTCTTCTATTAAACCCCTAACCTATCATCCAATCCCCGGTTCCCCAAAGAGATGTAAATGAATAAGAAGCAGTGTACCCTAGACGAACCCAAGTTTACTGTGTTTACTGATTCCTCGTGTACCCACAGTAACCCACTGATTTTCCAGTTACCGTTTGAATTAACACACAGTCACAATTCGCTAATCCAATTAACCCTCGTGTGCCCTCTACAACTAAAGAGTGATCAACCACATTAGTTATATTAAACTCAAGCTCACTTGGAATAAGAACAAAAATCGGTAGAAACCTAATCATGCAGTAATGTGCCCACACAGCCTCACGAGTATTTAAGTGTTTTGTTAAACTTTCATCTTTAGTTCAAATTCCGGAATATAGATCTAGCTACTCATATTATAAAGAACTGTAAAGACATAAAATAAAGACATGATAAATAGGAAAAACTTACTGGAATTGAATAAAAACTCGTCCAACACCAACGATGAACAGCAACAACATTAAATATAAATCCTAACCTTTGTGGGCATAAGGCTGCAGATCGTCTTGCTGTCGGAGCAACGTTAAAACTAAACTAATTGCAGAAAATAAAAGTGCAAAAATATTATGGTACGGAGTGTTTTGCGCGTACGTCTTTTCTAACAATCAAAACTAGTATTTAAAAGAGTACAAAGATCAATTAAAATCCCCAAAAAATGGGGGTCTTCAATATCTTCCGGATTTGCTATGCCCCGCTGGAATCTGCCTGGATAAGGAAACTTCCTTATTTGCTGGATCTCTGTGCCCGCTAGACTCTGACTGAATAAGGAAACTTCCTTAGGTGGTGGAATGAATCCCGATATTTTAGGAATGTCATCCTTATCTTCCAAATTGCTTCCCAAGAGTCTACCTATGAACAATATTTCCTTCTTCTATTCTGATTTCGAAATCAATCAAGTTTCCACGCTAACTTTATCTTCTTTCAACGGAATCCCACTTTTTTCGAGAATGCCCTCTTCACTGCCTCCTCTGAATCTGTGCGAGTACTGTGGGCATAACATCTTCTGCTCAGGTCGATTTTCATCTGATATGTCCATGTCAGTTAAATTGAAGGCCAAAATGCCTCTTTCACCAGATTTCACTCCTGCCATGCCCAAACCACTTTCCTGGTTCTTTTCCGACACAAAAGACACTAAAAAGGATATTTAGAGCGACTAAAATGCCCAGAAAAATACGAAATAAATGGACTTATCACACCTGCACACTTTAGTCATGATTGTCCTCAAGCATGGAGTACGAAGAACCAAGAAAAAGAAAAAAACAAAAGGGAAAGGAAAAGAAACAGACACGAAAGAAACAAAACATGCAACCTGTTAATCCGTGTGGGCACAGCATTTCAACAACCAACTTCTCCAATTAATTGCGTAATCAGCATGCTCTAGCAAGTCAAAATTGAATTGAGCGTATAGGTCATCCCATACTCTCTTCACACAGTGTTTAGGCTTAGTGTTTACACTCAAATTCAGTCATTCCATAAGCTTGCAAGTGCTCTTTTTTTTAATTTCATTAAGAGGAAAAATGCAAAAGTATCAAAAGGACTTTTATGGGTTGTAATGGGGTTCTTTAGGTACTGAGCTAAAACTCTCAGGAGCGTTCACCGACATACCACCATTTATTTTCAACTTACTTCCTTATGCCTTCATTTATTGTTTAGATTACAAAATTTTTCATCATGGGCATTCTGAACATTCAGACTAGGGGGAACTTAATCTTTTTTTTCGTTCCCCCTATCTTTCTTCTTGTATTTTCAATTCTTTAGAACCATCCAGAGACTCATTCTACTTCTGGTTTTTGTAATGCCCTAGCTTTATATAGTGAGGTATATCAACAAAACTGCCAGGACATTTTATTGGCTCAAAAAAGGGCTGCAAAGCTGTGTCAAAGGTTGGTTTTTATTTGGCTTAGTGGGTTCAAGCAAGAAAAATGCCTAAATCATCTACACATGCACTGCAAACTTTCTAATTTTAAAGTAGAGCAAAAGCAAGTTCTAGAAATTCTAAGCATAAAATGTACACACATGAAAAGAGAATGCTATAAAATGGGCATAACAACAGAGGCTCAAATCTCACCAGGTTAATGCTCAACTCATTCATCATTCCTGCTTTTAGTGTGGGCATGCTGACTCGATTAGCAATTTTTTTCAATATTCACAACCAGAAACTAGTGCTTCCCAAATCTTAACAGATAGCATGTTGACTTAAACGACCCACCAACACACTTTACATGAAGAAAGTGTTCAAACAGACTCAACAACAAAAGACAACAATCCAAATGCCCCCATCCACACACCTTGCTTGAGGCAAAGTGGGTAGAACAAGAGCGACACCTAAAAAAAAAGAAAATCAAAAGAACATAAAAAGAAAAGGAATTGAACTAGGTTGGTGGATGTCAGGTAAGTGAACCCAACATATTTGAATTATGCAGTAAAAGCTTGCTCAATCTTCCTCAAGAGGGTATTAACAGTCTGATACAGGGCATTCTCCATGCTATCCTGCCTCTTCATGATCATTCTGGCAGCATTCTCTTCTTGCTGTGCCCTTCCGCCTGGTGTCTTTCTGCTTGTCCCTATAGAAAATGAAAACATAATGCTCGAAGGGTCTTCCCTCGGTATAAAAGAAATAGGGTTGCCCCCTCCATTCTTAACTACATCTTTTATTTTTTTTTTCAGACAGATAATAGAAAACTCTCCTAGTCTAGTTTGATAAATTAGAAAAACATTTATTAAAATTACTGAAAAAGAAATAAATTAAAAACCTGGGTTGCCTCCCAGTAGCGCCCTAGTTACTGTCGTGGGCATGACATCTTCCAATTCAGATATAGATGGGCTCCACAAACCAGACCACTCTGACATCATGGTCTGCGTGCCCCAGGTAAGGTTTCAGTCTGTAGCCATTAACCTTGAAACGTCCTCCAGTATCTAGATTCTTCAGCTCAACTGCTCCATTGGGGCATTCCGCGTACACTTCAAATGGACCAACCCACTTGGTTTTCAGATTCCCTCCCATGAGTTTGAACCTCGAATGGTACAAAAGAACTTGCTGCCCCGGAGTGAATCTCTTCCTTCTAATCACTTGATCATGGAGCTTCTTTATTTTTTTCCTTGTAAAGAACAGCATTATCATAGGCCTCCATCCTCATCTTTTCCAGTTCTTGAATCTGAAATTTTCTGGCATGCCCTGTTGCATCCTTATCCATGTTCAGTCTCTAGAGTGCCCATCGTGCCTTGTGTTCCAGCTCTACCGTTAAATGGCAGTATTTCCCAAACAACATCTTATATGGGGACATCCCGATTGAAGTTTTGAAAGCAGTTCGGTATGCCCACAGGACATCATCCAGACGTTGACTCCAATCCTTTTGACTTGGGTTAACTACCTTCCCAAGAATGGCTTTAATTTCTCGATTTGAGACTTCAGCTTGGCCATTCACTTGTGGGTAATAGGCTATTGTAAATCGATGGTTTACCTCATATTTCTTCAACAAGTTTTCCAGTGTTTGGTTGCAAAAATGTGTTCCTTGATTGCTGATGATGGACCTAGGCACACCAAACCGGCTGAAAATATAAGATTTCAGAAATGCGGCTACTACTCTTGCATCATTGATAGGAGTAGCCTTGGCTTTCACCCATTTAGACACATAGTCTACTGCCAGGATAATGTAATGGTTCCTCCTAGAGTTTGCGAGGGGTCCCATGAAATCCATTCCCCAAACATTGAAAATCTCCACCGGCATGATGGGTGTCATGGGCATTTCGTTCCTCCTTGTGATGTTCCCAACTCTCTGGCAGTGATCACATCTCATGCATATATTGTGGGCATCCTTAAAAATTGTAGGCCAAGAGAACCCACAGTCCAACACTCTTCTTGCTGTTTGATTTGGTCCGAAATGCCCCCCGCAAGCAAAATTGTGGCAATGCTTCAAAATATCCTCAATTTCATTGTCAGGGACACATCTTCTTATGATTTGGTCAGTACATCTCCTCCATAGAATAGGGTTATCCCATGCATAGAACTTGCTCTCGTGCCTTAATTTATTCTTTTGGTACCTCGAGTACTCAATAGGTATTTATCCAGAAATTAGAAAATTCACATCTGCATACCAGGGCTCCCGTGTGTCCCTTGCTGAGTATAAATGCTCATCAGGAAAATGGTCTGTAATGGGCATTTCGTCATCTTTTTCATTCAGCACCCGACTCAGATGATCAGATACTAAGTTTTGTGCCCCACTCTTATCTTTTATCTCGACATCAAACTCCTGCAAGAGCAGGATTCATCGCTTCTAGTGTGATAGCCCGACCTCTTTAGCTAAATTATAAATTATAATTTTAGTAAATGGTTTTTGAATTGATATTATTTGAATATTAACAATCATAGCAATTGAGAGTTTTAGTACGATAGAAGTTTTTATTGAGTCTATTTATTCATTCTCGTGTTAATAAAATCGATTTATTCATTCTCTTTTGGAATCGATTTATCTTCTTGTTAATTGAATCAATTGCCCTTCAATAGCTTCGTATCAATTGAAATTCTCCATTTGTACCATTTGAAATTCTTTTATTATATCCGCTGGGATAATTTGCAATCTTTTGAATGATACTTCTTTGATATCAAGAATTAGTAATAACATTTCCTTGATAGGCTATGCTGACGCCCTTGTGAAAATATTTTAGCACGGTTTTCAGTTGCTAACTGTTGATTTCTTCCATATCCTTATTATATGCAAGAACCCTTCAAGTTTATAAGTCCTCTAAAAAGACAATGTTTTTGACATATATAACCTAGTGTTATATCTCTTCCAGTTTTTAAGCTTGTTAAAGAATTGTTGATCAAGATAAAGCCCTCACTCTGAGGCATTCCTTTATTCTGTTCCCACTCATAGAAATCAAGTGTGGATCTCTGAATAGAGCAGAGAGTATATAGCAGTATTCCTTTTAGTCAAGGTTGGAGGAATAAGAGATATTATTTCCTAGTAGGAAGTAGAATCGAAGTAAGTGCCAGATAGTATTCTCTAAAGATTAGGATGCGCGTTTCCAAGAAGATTTCTCAGCTCGTTGCGCTTAGAGGCTATCTAAGGAATGTCGGCATGTAAGTTCCGAGCATGCAGTTAAAAGTCCAGACGTTCAATCGTTATGCCTGCAAGCGATGGTGACCACCAGCAGGAGCCACGAAGTCAGACGACTACTTTAAGGAAAAGAGACAACTGCGATGAAGAAGTTTAGATTTAAGTTGCATTGAGAATTTAAGAAGCGCATCGCGAGGTATGTCCCAAGAAGACGAAGAAGTCGAACCTCAGGAAGTAAAGATGAAGATAAAGTGATTTTTCAACGTGATAGAACATGCAAAAAACCATCTAAGTAAGTGCCTGATTATATGAGTTTGTCGTCTAGTTCGAGTTCGTTGAAGTTTCTCAAAGCTGCGAGAAGTAAAGTCATAAGAAAAAGTAAAACCAAGCAAGATAAAAGAAAGATGGACTCGTTGAGACCGCACGTCCAGTGCTCGAGGAGCAAGTTTAGCAAATTTTTCTTTTATTCCGTTGCTCGAATAGTTTCTAGAGGTCCGCTTGAAGGCAAGATTATAAGGAGCTCGTGTTAAGCAAGGTTTCGAGAGAGATTTCATAAGGAAGAAAAGATAGAAGATGCTCAAGCTTTGAAGAATATAAGAAGAAGAATCAAGATAGCTCAAGATCGCCAGAAATCTTATGCCGACGTAAAGAGAAAAGATGTAAACTTGAGATTGGTGACAAGGTATTTTTAAAGATTACACCAATGAGAGGAGTGGTCAAATTTGGGAAGAAGGGTAAGTTGCAACCACGTTATGTGGGATCATTCAAGATTCTAGAGAAAATAGGTGATGTTGCCTATCATCTAGCACTACCTCCGGATTTGGCAGGTGTGCACGCTGTTATCCATGTGTCGATGCTTAGACGATATGTGCCTGACCCTATTCATGTCATTTCATATGACACGGTACAAGTTTCTAAGGACTTGACGTATGAAGAAGTCCCAATTGCTGTGATTGATAGAAGAGTTCACACTTCAAACCCATGAGGTTCCTTTAATAAAAGTGCAATGGAGTCGGCATGGACCCGATGAGGCCACTTGGGAGAAAGAAGTTGATATCATAGCTCGATATCTAAATGTAACAGAAATGTTAGGCTAATTTTGAGGACGAAATTTTTAAAAGTTGGGGATAGTGTGATACCCCGACCTCTTTTGCTAAATTATAATTATAATTTTAGTAAATGGTTTTGAATTGATATTATTTGAATATTAATCATGTGAGTATGGTTGTATTATGTTGTTGTTTTGTTTCAGGTTGTTCCACTCGAACCGATACGTCATAGCACGCAGTGGTATTATACTGAGTATATAACACAGTTTGAATTTTAAATACTAAAGTGTGTCGAGTTATGTGTTAAAGGATGAATGTTATTGCATTGAATTTTATGGTTGCCATACCTTGAATACCCTAACGCTGAGTTGATCGGGGGTCTCGCTGAAAATGGAGTTGAAAATGTTCGGGAGTCGATTTAGTTCAAAGGGTTGAATTGAGCACGCCGCGCGCCCGCGGGGTCGTGCGCAGCCGCGGGGCGATGCGCGCTTGCGGGCAGGCGCACGCCGGTGTAGGGTTACGTGGGCGTGGGTTGCAGTTGGCCGAGAGCCCTGGTGCGTGGTCGCGCGGGCTGGGACGCGTTTTTCTTTCCGGATTTCTATCTTTAAATATCACTCTTATTTCATTCCTCTTCATTTCTCTTTCCTTTTGGGCGATTTTTCCTCCATCTCTCTCTCAAGAAATTCTTCAACTTTTGGGAGGGGATTCTACCATCATCATCCATCATCTAAGGTAACTTCATACCTCTTCATCTTAGTGATTTTGTACCATTTCTTGGTGATTTGGATCTAGGGTTCATACCCAAAAATTAGGGTTTTCGATTTTATTGATCCTCTTGCCTAGATATCTTGAACATATGGTTTATTTACCTCCTTGAAGCTATATGTGAAGTTATATCGAATTCCTATGGTTCATTGTTGCTAAAGATTGGATTTATTGCTATCCAATGATCAATTCCTGGATTTGATTAAAAACGACTGACTATACCCACCGCATAACAAATATCGGGCCTAGTACACAACATGGCATACATTAGGCTGCCTACTATAGAGGCATAGGGTATGTGTCTCATGTTCTCTTCCTCTTCAGGCGTCTTAGGACACTGTTCCTTGGAGAGAACGACTACATGTCGGGTTGGTAGGTAACCCTTTTTGGAATCTTGTATTCTATAACGCAACATCATCTTATCAATATAAGATGCTTGACACAGTGCCAATAATTTATTCTCGTGATCTCAAACAATTCGAATTCCAAGAATATAATTCGCTTCTCGAAAATCTTTTATTTGGAATTGCTTGGCCAGCCAATCTTTAATTGCAGATAATGTTTCCACATCATTCCCAATGAGTAGAATATCATCCACATAAAGCACTAAAAATGCCACTTTACCATCCTTGATTCTCTTGTAGACACAAGGTTCATCAATATTTTGGTTAAAACCATATGATTTAACGGTCTCATCAAATCTATGGTTCCAAGACCAAGAGGCTTGCTTTAGTCCATAAATGGATCTAAGCAATTTGCAAACTTTCTGCTCTTGCCCTTCAGGTACAAAACCTTCTGGCTGCTGCATGTAGATATCTTCATCTAGATAGTCATTCAAGAAAGCCGTCTTAATATCCATTTGCCATATTTCATAGTCAAGACATGCAGTGATTGAAAGAAGTATACGGATGGATTTAAACATGGCTACAGAAGAGAAAGTCTCCTCATAATCGACTCCTTCCTTTTGGGTATAACCTTTAGCCACAAGTCTTGCTTTGAAAGTCTCTACTTTCCCATCCACACCTCTCTTTCTCTTATAGATCCATTTGCACCCTATTGGTCTGACACCTTTAGGTAGATCTACAAGAGCCCAGACAGAATTGGAATACATAGACTCCATTTCTTGGTTCATAGCCTCAAGCCATCTCTCTTTATCAAAATCTTCCATCGCATATCTAAATGTCAATGGATCATCATCGACTCCATCAGAAATGGCAACATTTGCCTCTTCATCTTGACAATAGCGGATTGGTGGAACAATCACCCTCCCACTGCGTCTACGTGCCATGATATTCTGATTTGGTTCAGTGGTATCATTAGTGGTTTCACCAACAACTTTCGTGAACTGTGGTTTGATCTTATCATTAAGTAACTCCTTGAGTACAACTTTACTACGAGGTCGAAAGTTTTGCATATAATCATTTTCAAGAAAGATATCATTAGTCGAAACTATTACTTTCTTTTCTTGTGGATCATAAAACAAACCTCCTCTTGTTCCTGTGGGATATCCTATGAACAGACACACTTCTGATCGTGGATGCAATTTTCCAGTCTTTCCTTTAAGCACATGGGCTGGACACCCCCATATGTGAAAATGGCGTAAACTAGGTTTACTTCCTTTCCACAACTCTAGAGGTGTCTTTAGGATTGACTTAGACGGAACTACATTCAAAATGTATACCGCTGTTTGCAACGTATATTCCCAGAACATATCGGGCAGTGTGGAGTAGCTCATCATGGATCTAACCATATCAAGCAAAGTCCGATTTCTCCTTTCAGCAACACTATTTTGCTGAGGGGTGCCAGGTGTTGTGAGTTGGTGTAAAATACCATGCTCTATCAAATAATCTTTGAACTCGGTATCAATATACTCACCTCCTCGATCATATCGAAGACACTTTAAAGATTTACCTAACTTCTTTTCAGCTTCTGCATGGAATTCCTTGAACTTGTCAAAAGTTTCGGATTTCCTATGCATAAGATAAAGATATCCATATCTAGAGTAATCATCAATAAAAGTGACGAAGTACTCAAAACCACCTCTAGCTTGTGTGGACAAAGGACCACAAACATCACTATACACAAGCTTAAGAGGTTCTTTAGTTCTAGACCCCTTTCCCGTGAAAGCTCTCTTAGTCATTTTCCTTCTAGACAGGATTCACAAATAGGGAGAGTGCTAACATTTAGCTCTCTTAAAGGACCATCCTTTACTAGCCTATTTATCCTATCTAATGAAATATGACCTAATCTTAGATGCCAAAGATATGTATCATTATCATGAAAAACCTTTTACCTTTTAGGATGTTCTACTCTAAACATTTCGACATTTAGCAGTGGTTGTTCGTTTGGTTTAATTAAGTAGAGTCCGTTTTCAACTTTTGCATTAAAAATATTACGCCCATTCTTGGAAATAATAATCTCATTATTACTGAAAGAAAGGGAAAACAATTGTTCATGCAACTTTGAAACAGAAATCAAATTTCTACGAAAACTAGGAATGTAATAAACATTGTTCAAAACCAGATTCCTATCTACGAAATTAAGTTTAACGACTCCCACTGCTCTTGCCGAAACAACTGCACCATTGCCTACTCACATAGTAAAAGAACCATCTGCTAGCTCTTCATAATAGTTAAGCATCTGCAAAGAAGAACAAACGTGATTAGTAGCGCCTGAGTCAACTACCCAAGTAGAAGAATCTTTAGCCACTAAACAAGATTCAAGAACAAGTAAATCAAATTTACCTTTCTTTTTCTCCTTTAACTGAGCAAGGTACTTGGGACAATTTCTTTTCCAATGTCCATCCTCACTGCAATGGAAACATTTTTCCTTTGGTTTCTTTGAAGAATTGTTCTTCTTTTCATAAGAAAATTTCCTTTTCTTTTGTTTTGATTGTCCACCTTGACCTTTGCCTTTTCTCTTCTTAGAAGAAGATTGTTTATTCTCGGCAACATTTGCCTCCCCTTCTTTGACTTTTCCAATTGAAATGACCTCAAAAGTTTACAATTCATTCAGCAACTGAGTTAATGTATAACTCAACTTATTCATCACATAGTTGCTTTTGAATTGCAGGAAAGCAGGTGAGAGTGATTCCAAAATCATACTCACTTGGGTGCCATCATCAATAGTTGCACCATGGGTTTCGGCTTCAGTGAAGTAGTTGATCATGTTTAAAACATGTTCTCCCACTGACTGTCCCTTCTTCATCTTAGCATTCATGGCCATCTTAATAGCCTCATGCTTTGATTGAGCAGAAGGTTGACCAAACATCTCATTCAGAGACTTCATCATACCACAAGCAGTCTCTGTATTCTCATGTTTTAGTTTAAGCACATCATTCATACCGGCAAGCATATAGGCGTGTTTGCCATAACCCATCTTTCATAATTATCTCGTACATTATGAGCAGCGTTTGCAGGGGGTTCAGGCGGAACATTCTCAGTCAAAACAAATTTCAGGTTCTCACATGCGAGTGCAATATTAATGTTACTTTTCCACTTGATAAAGTTTTCACCAGATAATTTTTCATGAAGCAGTGCAAGCATTGGACTAGACATATTGCTGAAAAATAAATAAAGCGACATAAATTTAAGAACAAACATCACATAACATGTACTTTAGGAATCATAAATGTGATGCATGATGCAATAACAATTTATCCTACCAATTCCAAGGTAATTTAATCTCACAATTGATATGCCGCCGTAGGGTAGGTCAAATCAAAAGATAATTAAATGGAGACAATCTCCATTAATAAAATAAATAATCAAGACATCTCATATCTTCATTTATTTTATTAATCACCTTTTATTTTAGTCAAAAATATTAACATACAATTTATTAATATTTTTATGAGTGTGACCCACTATTTCAGTCTTTTAAAACTAATTCATAATCGCCGCCGTATGGTAGGAAGATTAAGAATTAAATTTCAAAAACTTATCATTTCGGAGACAAAGCCTTGATTATTGATTTTTAGTGAAAGCCTTCCGTAGGGGGACGGAAGCTAGTCATCGTGAGGCGTCACTAAAATCTCACCTTGCTTTTATCAATAGTGGAGACTGTAGGTATTATTGTCATAAAACCTTCCCCCACTCATTATTTTATGATAAAAGTTTCAAAAACTTTTAAGTTATAAAACATCACATGTTTTAACAAAATACAATCTTATTGGTTTACTTGATTAAAAAATAATTATTTTTCAATCTAACAAGTAGATTAAAATAAATTATCTAACTAAAATTTTATAATAAAAGTTTCATAAACTTTTAAGTTATAAAACATCATATGTTTTAACAAAAACCAATCTCTTGATTATTTGATTAAAATTAATTTTTAACAATCTAACTTTTAGAATAAAAAAATTTAATCAAATCCTTAAATTATCAAAATAATTAAGGAATTAGGATGATCCAAAAAAGAACAAAAATAAACACAAGAAAAATACAGAATTAGTCCATCTTAAAAATTTGAACAATTCGATTGCTGCCCCCGATGGACCGAACCCATATTTTTATTTTATTTTCATTTATTTTGTGAAAATCTAATTTTTCATAAAAATCAGATTTAAATCATCCATCACAAAAAAAATAGAATAATAATCTATCTCATAGATTATATCTATCTTATAGATCAATCATAATATTAAACTCTTTAAAATTATGAACATGCTCGGAGTGGATTTCATGAATGACATAATAATGCATGGCACATATATCACATATACATAAAATAATTTGCAAGAAATTATAAACGATGAATTGGATCGATGCCTTAAATTACACACCTAAATCTAAACAGAAAAAGTAAATTACATAGCGGGGTAATCGGGGAGGGGTAGGTAAAAACCAATCTATATAAAATTACAACTTCTATACCCTTTAAATTTAGGGTGTACATCATGATCCTATCAAAAATAATTTAAGGCACTAATCCAAAAACATCCATGCATCCATTCATTCATCACAAAAATAAGATCAAATCCTATAGCCCACTCCTAAATAAATTTAATTCCATAGAAACATATTCTTATATCAAAACAACCATATGCTCTGATACCATTTGTTGGAAATTAAACCGGTCCGAAATAAATTTCGGGTCAAATAAAATCCGTCTTTTCGATTAAATCGAACTGGAGCGGAAGCGGTATAAATCAGACAATAGATCGTGATATAAAAATATAATATCCATGCGAATTAAATTTATTTAATACTAAAGAAGGGATAAAGAAAATACCTTTTTCTTAAATCTCCTTCGTCTTCTTCGATCAACCTTTGAATCTTGAAGCTCGTAAACACCACGATCTTTCGATTCGATCCTCCCTTTGAACGGTAGTGAGTGGGCACCGAAATAAATCTATTAAGTTCCTAACTTAATTTTTCTATGATTATTTCAACACATGAAATCGTAGAATTGGGCTATAGTATGAGGAGGATATAAAATCTGAATTCAATATGAACGAGAAGAGAAAAGAATCAAACTATTTGATTTCGCCGAAATAAGAATGGCGTGAATTGATTTTCATGAAATCAATCAAACTTTGGTTTCTCTTAATCCTTTTTGCTAATCCACGTCTCACGTGATTAAGATTGGCGTGAGGATTAATTGTTGCGTCTCCCAACTCTTCTATCTTTATCTTATATTTATAATCAGATTTAGATTTAGGTCAAATCTCAATACATATCAGTTTCCTATCTTAAACATATTCAGAATCGTGTAGATAAGGAAACAAATTAATAATTATCTCATATAATTATTAATTATCACTAATATGTAAATAATATAAATATCTTATATTTATTTAATTCCTAGCACAGTCAAACTGTGGAATATCATATATTCCCGGAATTAACTAATATTTACACATAAGTCCAAACTTTATGAAAACTTATTTTTCATAACACTTTAGGAACTTAAAAATTATTATCAACACGTCAATAAAATAGGAAGGCGAATCGGGGACCATGGACCTATAATCAAGAGCTCCAATAAATTGAATAAATAATTAAACTCTTTAATTAATTTATTCAACTTATTAATTCCGATATTATTCCACTAAAAATTCGGAATTGCACTCTCTTTAATTATAGAACATATTTACTCTACGAATTTGAGCAGTCCATTGATTTAATCATTTCATATGAATTAATCCTCCATAGATAATTCATAATTGAAGACAGGTAATATCCGTTAACCTCTTCAATTATTTCTTTTCCTCATTTACCATTAATTCACTAGTGAGCGATTAATTTATAAATAATTTATAAATTAGAGATCTCTAATCACTCAGTTCCAGAATTAACAAATGAGAGAATTATCTTCTGCTTCTCAAAAGAAGGAATGGATTCCATATCTGTAAATTACATTCCCAGCTATTTAATTCAAACGTGAATCTAAAATGCAAGTTTAGAGAATGTTGGCAAACAAACTTTAACGAGAAAATTAAGAATTCCATTGAAATAAACAGGAGTCTATAATCACTTAGGATGAAGATTATTCATATATGATCATCTTGTGATTTAATTTAATATTCCTTTTCTTTAACGGAATTTGAAGGAATAATTAAGTTAAATCGGTCCAAGTCGTATATGATCATATCATATATAAATGCACCTAACTGGATGTCTTCACATCAACGGTTTGGATAAAACGGTCACATTCATAATGTCATCAGGCTGCATTAGTGACATTTTAATTAAAGATCTCATACTTTAATTAAATTTGTCACGAACTTCATTTTTAGTTTATTTTCCATAATCTTAATCCTCTTGTGTATAACACTTATATACTAAGATTATGGTAACATCAAATAAACTAGAGATTTTCTGTGATGTAAAATAAATGCATATAAGAAGCATATTAGTTCGAAAATAAATGTCGCTTATATAAATAAGATAAAAACAATTCACAATTGCTTTAAGGGCACAATCCCCAACAAAAACGTCATTCATCTTAGGCTTCTTCTCCTCATCAATAACACCATTAGTCACTGAAAAGTCGGGATGTGGTTGAATAGCATTGTTTGGGTTACTATAGGACAAATTTTGATGTTGAGCCCTATTTTAGTAACCTTAGTTTCCACCATATTGACCTCCATATTGGGGCTTGTACCCCGGATTAAATGGCCTTTGTTGATTTGAGAAGCCTCCTCCTTGGTTCACATAGTTCACCTCCTCAAATTGACTTTGAGAAGACTCGGCTCTTGGATTTGTAAAGGCTTCAATTTTTGAGTTTAAGGTTGCCATTTGAGCCACCAAGAGCCCAAGTGCATCCGAACTTGAAGTAGAAGCCACTTTCTTTAGAATTTGGACTCCCTCTCTTGCCACCGGCCATTGAAATGAATTTGAAGCCATTTCTTCAATTATTCTCAAGGCTTCTTCCGGTCCTCTTGCTAAGAGTGATCCTCCCGCGGCCGCATCCATGAGTGTTCTCACTTCATTTTTGCTTCTCCCATAGAATATGCATACTTGATGATCGGTGCCATACCCATGACCGGGACACTTTCTTAGCATCTCTCTAAAGCATTCCCACGCCTCATATATGCTCTCGTCATCCCATTGCTTGAAGATGGTAATTTTACCCTTGAGCTTGAGAGTTTTTCCGGATGGGAAAAACTTGTGTAAGAACTTTGTCACCATTGGTCCCAAGTTTGGAATGACCCTTGGGCTTGGCTCAACCACCATGTTTCCACCTTGTCGCTTAAGGAGAATGGAACGAGCCTAAGTCGAATAGCATCTTTCGAGACTCCATTCACCTTCATGGTCCCATTGTACTCAAGAAATTTCTGAATGTGCTCATTCGGATCCTCCATAGCCGTTTCTTTAAAAGGATGTTGTTGGAGCATAAGGATGAGCGATGACTTGAGCTCAAAAGTATTTGCTTGAATGAGTGGGTCATTCACTACCCCTTGATCAACGACGGGTTGAAAGAGGTTTCGGATTGGTGCTTCCATATTTCTACTTTGAGCCTCCTCTTGGGCTCTCAATTGTTGTTGCATCACCTCTAATTGCCTTTGCATTTGGTCAATCATCGGGTCTTCAACCGGTGGAGGATTATCTACCATTTTCCTCCGTCTACGTGCGTTGTTGTGTCGAACTGTTGCTTCGATTTCCAAGTCCAATACTATAGGGGGTTCTCCTTGAAAACGAGTGTGCATACACTTCCTGTCACAAAGGATAAACAAATCAATGCAAATTTTACAAACAAAACAAAAATAAAATGTCTAAACTAATTCACTCAATCATTATCACAATATTGCATAAATCAAATAAATTCCATTTCCCCGGCAACGGTGCTAAAATATTGATAGAGATTTTGTTTCTACTATGGTTTAAATATTTATAAAATTCATGTCAATGTCTACAAGTGTACAAGCATGTATTTGTAGTAAGGATGAAACGAGATCGATCCACAGAAAAAAGGAATTGGAATAAGAAAATGCAAGTACCACGACGATAGACGGGTGGAATATCTAGACTATGAATAGATGAGGAGTGATTATCATTACACAAAACCAACACATAAGAAATGAACAAGTGAAAACCAAATAAGAACACTAATAAATCTAAACAAGATGCAAGGAATAATACCAACAAGAGAGAGAGATTTCAAGATAATAAATAAAGACAAGACTCTAGAATATGGATACACAATTCTCCTATTGACCAAATAACAAGGGTTTAAACAGACAATCATGCCAAGTTCATACATAGGAAGACCATAAATAAAGGAGCATCTTTCGAATATCTCCTAAATTGTGAATGTGACAAGGATGGCTATCTCTAACGCATTCCAAGGTCGCACCTACCAAAGGCTCAAAGAGATCACATTTCCTTCCACATAATCGACATTCGATTAAGAAGACAACTATGTAGATTTAATCCAAGCATGCTTATGATCATGGGATTGACTAGATGCAAGTGATTCATACATGTGATGCTAGTAAGAAGGCCACTCAAACAACATCATTCAAGCTCAAGCATAGATTAAAACCTTGACAAAGCACAATCATATATATAAAACCCAAAGCAAGATCAACATTCACATTGCTTCACCACATCCTAGAGCCCTAAGGCTCTTAGCCAACCATATTCACAATAACATCAAGAATACAAAAGGAGGAACAAAAACCCATTCTAAATACAAGATTAAAATAGGAGAATAGATGATAAAACCCAATGTAGAACACTCTTCTTCAATCTAAGGGCTTGAATATTTAAATGGATGGATGGATCTTCATACTTCTTCTTGATCTTCAAAAATCCCCAAATGTAGTGTTTCTTCAAGTGTACTTCGAGTGAGAGGGGGTGGTAGATATGTGGTTTAAAAACCCCAATAGATATATAAAGGATTGGACCAATAATTGGATGTCAAAAGTCAATTTTAAATTTCGTCTGTGCGGAACTCGACTCTAGGAACTCGCGTTTGAGGGTCGAGTTTTGGACAAAGGAAATCAAGTCTCTGAAGGCTCTCCAACACAGGCTTTTGGTCGCGTTTTGGGGTCAGGTTTTGACTGAAGGCCAAAACTCAACACAAGAAGATCGCGTTTGGCACCCGCGTTTCGGCCAAAGGATTTTGAGTCTCTGAAGTCTCTGAAAAATGGCATTTTGGTCGCGCTTGGGGGTCATGTTTTGGCTGAAGGCCCAAACACGACCCCTTTGGGTCGCGTCTTCAACACTTATGCGTTTTCTTGCTCGTTTCTTCATCTTTTCATGTCTTGTGCACTCTTTGTTGATCCCATAATTAATTTGACTTTGTTTTGCATTGTTCTAACCCAAAAATTCCCTGAATTGGCCACATTAAATAAAACATAAGATTACATCAAAATTAGCAATATTTACAACATATATACATGAAAACCAAGTGCAATTGCACTCAAAATGAGTGCAAATGAGTGCAATCTATGTAGTCATCACTTATATAATAGTAAAACAATCTTGGCAGCCAACCCACATCCACAGCCACCAACATCCTCAACATCTCAACCTGAAAACATTTGAAAAAGAGGGGGCATGAGCACTAATGTACTCAGTGGGTTTTAACAAAAATACTTCAATAACTTCAAGATATCCAATAATTAACTTACGATATATGGAGAGAAAAACGCAAAAGCCCTCTCCATATTCGTAAAAACCTTTTCTTTTCTTTTGGGCCCAACCTGGCTCAAACCTGATATCAACTGCACCCTTAGGCATGCCATAGGATAGAAGAGGGGTTACCTCAAATATCTAAACGAGTTTGTGAGGGATAAACCCAGTAGTGACTTACTTAGTGATCGAAGATCACGAGTTCTTAGAGCTCAAATCCTGCTTAAGCAAAATGCTAAGTTCCTTTCTTCCTTAACCTTACTAGCAAAACCAAACCTAGAGCAAAGTCTAGGACCTAATTCTTTAATATAGCATGATCTTGGCCTATAAGGGATTTAACACTACCCTAATAAGGCAATCGTTAATCCTTAACTATACGAGCTTTAACAAAGCATTAACATTCAAATACATGGAAATGAACGTGCATAAATACAAATTGTAACTTAAAGACAATTCTTAAATATCTCATGCTAAGAATAAATAATACTTTAACAATTCTAGCATTCCTAAACATGATCGAGAACTCAATTAAAACATAATATCTTCCTTTTCTTCCTTCCTTCTACAGAGATCAATCAGGCAGAGTAAAAATACTTTATTGGATATCCCATTTGTCCTAACATGTTTCTAGAGCTTATTAGCTCAAACTTTAGATGAGTATAGATTTACCCACATCGACTATTGAGCAGAAGATGAAGCAACGAGTTGATGATCCTTCTCCGAATTCCCATGAGGGTCACTTCCTCCTACAAAAGTCGAATCATTAACTTAGCGGCCTCCTTTGAAGATTTCTAACTACTAACAAGAAATTAAACAATACCCAACTTATATACCCATAACTAGGACTTAAACATAGAAAGCACGACTTTAGAACCTTTAGAAAACATGAGGGTTTGAAACACTCGAGTTTAGAACGTGATTAATGACAAAAAAGGGTGGCAGAAGCACTGCATGGGCCGTGCAAGCATAGCACGGGCCGTGCTATTTAATGGGTGAGAATTAAAAACACCCAGACTTCCGACACGGGCTGTGCATGCTTTGCACGGTACATGCAGTCCCTTTATAAAATGAGACAGAGATTTCTGCACGGGCCGTGCAGAAGGAATCCCTTCATGCACGGTCTGTGCACTCCCACGAACCTTGAAATACTTCGATCGATGTTTTCGTCGAGGCGTTATTCGGTCACCTCTCCCTTTCCTCGATGTTTTAAACTTGAAATAAGGCTTAATACTTTGAATAAAATATAGAAATGAACATGCTTTAAACTTAAAAAGAAATCGGTATTATAACGGCATAATCACGAAAAACCTCCTTGAACACTTCAAAATAATAACGAAACTTAAATATAACTTGAATGGAACTTTAACGAAACTAATTACAAGAATTAATGATGAGAATAACAACGGAAATAATAACGAATACAATGACAAGAAATATAACGAAAATGCTATTAACTTGGAACTTTAACGAGAATCGAAATATAACTTTAGGCGGAAAGTAAATGAGTAATAACGAAGAACATGAAGAATACGAAGAACGGAAAGTAAATACGGAATTAAAAGACGGAAAAGAAATGGAAATTAAGACCAACGAACAAGAATGGACGGGGTTAGGTGCGTCGAAGGAAGGTGGCTAGCTCGGCGTCTCGTCGAGTCGCAACGGTGGCAGAGCTGTCTGCTACGACCCAATGGCACCCCTAGCACCTTCCCTCACCACATCCCTTCCATGCCACTCCGCTCGTTGTCTTGGAGAACACTCACGAAGAACGCTTTTCACTTCGATAGAACTTTCTCGGCTCTCACAACCTTTTCCACTCTCTAGAAATGAGGAATGAGTGAATTTGGTGTGGGAAAAGTGAAGCGGGTGATGCTTTATTTATAGAGGGAGCTTTGGCTTCCCTTGGAAGCCATTGTAGTGTGGAAATACTGCAAAAGTTATCCCGGGTTCGGTTAAAAGCTGTTTTCTTCGATGTTGAGGTCCAAATGACCTCAGACACGAAATCTAAAAATATCGGGAGACTCGTTGGCTCGAATACTGGTAAACCAACTGGATTCGTGATGAAGATGGGGTCGTCAGAAGAAAGACGAGCAAAGATTCCCTTTTTGGAATTACTTTTTACTATTCACTCAGACTGACAGATTTTGCTCCCGAGTGTTCGATTGACCTCAGAATGGAAATCCATGAATGCCAACGGAATCCTTGAGTCATTTCCCAAAAGAAGAGCCTGACAGAACTAGACTCGGATCAACGAGGAGGATTTCTTAAATTTCTCAAAATACGAACGCACGCAAAAGTACTATTCATTCACCTTTTAAATACGTTTTTCATCACTGGGAACTCAAATGACTTCGGAATAAAATTCCGGGAACACCGGCACACTCCTTGAGTAAAAACCTTTCTAACGAGACCATAAATAGCCAAAACAGAATTAAGATCAAAATTTCTGAAAAGACGATTTTACGAAAATTGACCCCTAAAGTCGTGATGACATCTGACTTCACTTATACCTTCTTTAAACTTCTTCCCTATCTTAATTAATTACTTTTAATAATTCTCTAAACATTATCTAAAAATATGGGGTGTTACAACTGCCCATAAGCCATTCACATTCACTATTTTCACCACACATGTCAGAAACAACAGCATTGGTAGTGTTAACAACCATATAGCAATCACCCATATTTTCACCTGTAGCCAAATTAGCATGCTCAGACTTGTCTTATTTTTTATTCTTCTGTTTTGGCTTAGGACAGTTTTTAATGAAGTGATCAGTATCCCTACAGTTATAACACTTCCTAACAAATTCGTGCTTTGATTTTGACCTAGATTTTCCTTTTTCTTCTTTTTACCAGCCAAATCAGAGAAAGACCTCTGTTTTTCCCTACCCCTAGTATGCATAGCCTTAGACTCCTGAGACCCACCACTCCCTCCAGTTTCAAGTAACTCCAATTCTTTGGATTTTAAAGCACTAATAATCACATCAATTGAAGCATTATCTCTACCATATTTAATGGCAGACTTTACATCAGCAAAGGAGTCACGAATAGAATTCAGGAGGGCAATATTAGTATAATTGTCAATCATTTTATCACCAGAAAGCTTAATGTCCTGAACTAGTTTTGTAAACATATCAACATTTTCATCTATATCCCTGGACATATCAAGCTTAAATTTAAATAATTTCTCAAGCAAATACATGCGGCTAGCAAAAGAAGTTTCAGTATAAGTTTCTTCATGTTTGTCCCATAACTCTTTTGCAGAAGACAACCCACCCATTTTTTGAATAACAGAATCACTCAGATTCAACATAATAGTGGAACAAGCTAACTCATTCATTTCAGAACGTTTTGCTGGAGTATCAGAATCATCATAACCAAGAGTAAGAGCTTTAACAACATGTTGTTGTATAAGCACACACTTAATTTTCTATTTCCATATATTGAAGTCCTTTTTCCCATTAAAAGGAACCATGCCATATGCATTCACAGCCATTTTCACATAGAGAAATGGAGACACCAACAACAGGAATATAGCATAAGTACTAAGAACAAGCCAAAACATAAACACAACAGAAATGAGCCGGTTGATGCACCGGGATTTATCCTAGAAATCCCAGACAAAGGAGTAAAGTGCTAGCCCAGTTCACAATCACCCGTTTGAACGGGGGTGTAGGGGGTCACTAAAGTCCACTGAGACTGTAGGGTAAACAACGATGAAATAGCCAAGAATCTCACAGAGATTCTAAAAAAAATGAAGTTCACACAGAACTTCAGAGGATCACACGGATCCAAAACAAAAACACAAAGACACGAAAGCAGAAAGGGACGTGAGAAAAAGGCAGAGAACATCAGAAGACCCAAGAACCAAGAAACCCTAAGAAACTTATCAGGTGAGAAAACCCTAACCGCTAACAGAAGAATAAAGGATTCAAAAGCGCAACAACAGAGAAAACACAGAGCAGACACCAAGCCTATAGGCCCTCACGCCACTAGGAGAGGTTGAAGCCAATTTACCAGAGCAGTGCCCTAGGCGAGGGTCACCGTTTTATCTGTTGTCGTCTGTAGAGTGAGAAGACGGATTCTACCGGACCGTTCGACGAAAGAGAGGAGTACCAATAGCCCTCACGGTCTACTGATACCACTATAAAAGCTAGATACAATCCAAAACTACCGAAGAATACAAACAAAAGAATACAGGATGGAATAATACAAAAGAATATTTCTATCCTATAAACCGAATCCGACAATTGGCTCAGAACACACAGATCTCCACCACCGTTGACTAGATCACAAAGATCGTTGGAAGATAAGCTTCCACCACACACGGCTGCAACCTCAGTTGCTCCACAAAGAACTCTTCATCACACACAAAGAACGAGGCGCTCTAACACACCAGAAGAGAAGAAGAAAGCACGAAGAAGAAGAAGAAGAACAGGATCACACTGAGACAGAGCACAAAGCTCTCAAATCCACTCTCTCTAAGACCTAGCCGTACACACAGAAGAATGAGAACTGTGTGTAGAAAATATCTCAATAGAGATACTTAAAGATCGGTGGCTAGGGCAATGAGGATATGGATCTTCTAGAGATTGGGCCGGGCAGTCTTGGGCCTTGAAGGAAATCGAGCCCAACACAAATGGGTCACTAATTATCCAACAGAACCATTTTAGAACCTTAACTAAACAAAAAGTCAGCATAATATGATGTTGTGGAAATAATAACAAATTTAAGATTGATTGTTAAAGTAATTAAATAATTGGATGATAGATGATATTGTTTCTATAAAAAAAGTCGTATTTAAGTTTCACTTTAAGTGTACCAAAACTCCTTTAATACATTTTTTTTTACTCACATACCCGACCTGTGGTATTGAGAAGATTCGAATCCATGACCTTTGGAACTTTCAAGCTAGCGATAATCCCAGCTGAAATCCTCTATTACACATTTGGTATTCCATTCCTTATTGCACACTTGATTTTTTAGTCTTTTTTCAAATTTTTCTCCTATTGCAATTTCTTATGCTTTAATTTAATTTAACATTTTTTTATTTAAGATTCATCCTACCTAATTAGAATGCATTATAACTTTTTAGTATTTAATTTTTAATTTTTAGTTATTGATTGATCATATGCTCTACTAAATAAGTGAAGGAACTAATAAGAAAATAAGAAAAAGAAAAAAGAACAATAAAATGAAGAAGTGGTTTGATCAAAGCTAGTGGGCTCACCAAGTCCTGGGCCTCCTGGCAAACTGTGGACCGAGTACGACCTTTTTATTTATTTCATATATATATGTTTTTGAAGGGATGTAAAACTTGTGTACGTTAATATTTGAAGATTAATAAAGTCAACAAATATAAGAATTTTAAGGTCCTAATGTGATATTGACAATGTGAATGAATTAGAATGTATGATATTAATCTTGAACTATTAATTTCTGCTATAGGCTCGTACCTCTGTATCTGGTTGACGAATCATGGTTGCTGCTCGACCAGAGCGTAATTAATTAACCGAACTCTGAGGCTCGACTAAATTGGGTTGCTGGTTCAGTAGATATGATCGCTCTCGATTATAGATATAGATATAGCAGTCATGACTCTCTATCTTATAAGAAAAATAAATTAATTGAGGTTTAATTATCAGATATAATTACATTTTAGTGTCTCGGTCTCTCGGATGTTATCGAAATAACACGCCCTAATGTTTTATTATTTTTTTTTACTTTTGGTTAGTTATTTCGAAAAGATAGGCTTGAATTAATTTTTTTAATTTCAATGGGTTTGACTAAGGGTTTATTTTGTAATATTTTGACAGAGATGTGTTGTTTTTGTTCAAATTGGACAGAGATCGATGTGCTGGCAGGTGAATCATGAATATAATTTTCGATTTTCATATGTAGTAATTAGAAAGCAATGTTTGTGTAATTAGAAAGCAATTAACTGGGCAACCATGTAGAAAATTATATGACTACAGATTTTTTTTTTCCTTCAATTTTAATTTCTGATTCTTTAGTTTAATTTTACACGTGATATTTAATGTTCGTTATAATTTTTTACCATATAATTTTTAAAATAATCAATTAATAAAAAATTATAATACGCCTTAATAGGGTATAATGTCTCTGTCAAGAACAAGACTTGATCAAATTTATTTTGATGACCAAGATTGAATGCACTCCACACAAGAACAAGAAGAAAACCGAATTGAAGAACACAAGATTTAAGTGGTTCGATTAATTTGATCTACATCCACTGTCAAAAGAGATGTTTGCTTTATTATCTTCACCGATTTACACAAACTACAAGCTCAGATTTTACCTCTCTTGCTATACTACACAAAAGATGATTTCTGAAGCTCTCTTTTGTTTTCTGATATCTCTCTCTCTACTCTCCCACTGCATGAGAAGAAAAGAATTTATACAAAACCCTAATCTATCAAAACAGCTAAACCAGCGGGCATAACCGCTCATAACAGAAAAGCTAACTATCATCAACTTGAATAACCGAAGCTAGCAATTTGCTACAAACACTCTCATGCACTGAACTATGCACCGAGCCTATATGATTCAAGAGCTATCCCAGCTCCATGCATCACAAATCTCCACCTTAGCCTTGAATCAACCTCCAAAGCAAGAAAAGATTCAAACTTGTTGTCAAGTAACAACAGACACAGCTCCAACTTGAGCTGCTGACAATACTATTGCTTTTAATTCAAACCAATAAGACTCAGACACAACTTAAATTTTGCAGTTGGTAGGGCCTTAGTAAAACCATCAGTTGGATTCTCAGATGTATCTATCTTCTCAACTGAGATTACTTTCTTCTCTGCCAAGTCTCTCACAAAATACAGCTTCACATCAATATGTTTTGTTCTTTCATGATAACCTTGGTGCTTTGATAGATGAATTGCACTTTGGTTATCAACAAATATTTTGACACAATCCTAAGACACTCCAAACTCTCCCAGAATACCTCTTAACTAGACACTTTCTTTAACTACCTCAGCCAGAGCCACATACTCAGCCTCTGTAGTTGATAGAGCAACTATAGACTGATGAGTTGACTTCCATGTAACAGCAGTTCCAAACAAAGTGAATACATAACCATTTAGAGACTTCCTGGTATCCATGTTTGCTGCAAAGTCTGCATCAACAAAACCAACCAAAGCATTTCCTGTATCTGTGCTTTTCTGAAACTTTAAACCTTTCCCAGCTGAACCTTTAATATATTTCATAGCCCATTTCACTGATTCCCAGTGACTTCTTCCAGGCTTGCACATGAACATGCTTAGAACACTCATAGAGTATGCTAAATCTAGTCTGCAACACACCATAGCATACATTAAGCTTCCAACTGCACTAGCATAAGGAATGCTATCCATCTCAGTCTAATCTGCAGCAGTAGGATCTTCTTGCCGTAGACTTAACTTCATGCCTTGCTTGAATGGTGTAGAAACAGATTTACTAGGGTTCATGTTGTACCTCTTCAGAACTCTTCCAAGGTAAGACTCTTGAGTGAGAATTACTTCATTATCACTCTTCTTCCTCTTTATCTGCATTCCCAGAATAACCTTGGCTTCTCCAAGATCTTTCATTTCAAATTCAGCTTTGAGAATATTCTTCACTCTTGTAATCCCTTCCACTGAATCACTTGCAATGAGCATGTCATCCACATAAAGCAAAAGATAAGTGTTGGATACCCCCTCAGTTCTGAAGTATACACAGTGATCATAGCTGCTTCTTTTGAAACTTTGAGATAACATATAGTCATCAAACCTGAGATACCATTGTCTGGGGCTCTGCTTTAAGCCATATAAGGACCTCTGAAGCTTACATGCTTTGTTCTGAGCATTTTCCATAGAGATACCATCTGGAATTCTCATGTAAATGTCTTCTTCCAACCTTCCATGAAGGAATGCTGTGGTTATATCCATCTGGTGTAATTCCAGATTGAATTGAGCTACAAGGGCCAGAAGAATCCTTATAGAGCAATGCTTTACCACAGGTGAGAATATCTCATTGTAGTCTACTCCTTCTCTTTGAGAGAAGCCTTTAGCTAGTAGCCTTGCTTTAAATGTCAGTCCTTCTCCCTTATTTGTTCCTGGTTTCTTTATGTAGATCCATTTACAACCTACAAGTTTCTATTTCTTAGGCTTTTCCACAATCTCCCAGGTTTCATTTTTCCTTAGAGACAGCAGCTCTTCTTACATGGCAACAAGCCATTTCTCATTCTCTGCATAGCTGATGCCTTCCTGATATGTTCTTGGTTCAAATTGCTCCACCTCAAGAGCTGAATACAGAGCAAAAGACACTATATCAGCTTGACCAAACCTTGCAGGAGGTCTGATTATCCTTCTGGATCTATCTCTAGTAAGTTGGTAGTTGTTGTGGGTCTGATCATTTTCTTCTTCTGAGTCTTCAACTATTACTTCTCTATTAGATGAAACCTCTATGGACTGACTAGCTTGAGTTTGAGGCTCCACTTCAATCTGAGTACTATCTCTTGTAGATTGAGCTTCTGTTCCTGCTACTTGACAGTTATGCTAACCAGGACTTTGCTTTAAAGGGAAGTTATTTTCATCAAATGAAACATCTCTGCTGATGATAAACTTATGTCCTTCAATAAACCATAGTTTGTACCCTTTGACTCCTTTAGGGTAACCAACAAAAACACATCTTAGAGCTATGGGCTCTAATTTGTCTTGTTTGATATGAGCATAGGCTAGACACCCTACAACTCTTAGGTAACTGTAGTCTGAGGGGCTTCCATTCTACACCTCTTCTGGAGTTTTGAACTTGAGTGCAGTGGCTGGGCACCTATTTATGAGATAAGCTGCAGTATGAACTATCTCACCCCAAAAGGACTTTGGAAACCCAGCACTACTCAAAATACACCTGACTCTTTCCAGAAGAGTTTGATTCATCCTCTCTGCAATACCATTCTGTTGAGGTGTCCCTGGTACTGTTCTATGCCTGGTTATTCCTCTCTCTCTGCAGAAACTTTGGAATTTCTCAGCTAGGAATTCCAGTCCATTATCTGTTCTCAAATATTTTAACCTTTTCCCAGTCTTGTTCTCTACATCTGAAAGCCATTTTTTAAACCTCTCAAATGCCTCTGACTTGGTTTTAAGAATGTATATCCAGACTTTCCTTGAATGATCATCTATGATAGACATGAAGAATCTGCCTCCACCTCTGGTAGTGATCTTGGCAGGACCCACAGGTCAGAGTGAGCATATTGCAAGATTTCAGTAGAACTGTGAGCTGCTTCAGCAAACTTTAATCTTTTTGCCTTGCCATATATGCAATGTTTACACATATTCAACTTCTATATTGGGTCATTTGAAAACAACTTTTTCCTGGCTAATTCTTGAAGACCTCTTTCACTCACATGAGCTAGCCTCCCATGCCACAAATATGTGTTATCTCTCTGACTGACAACATGAGCTTGACCATTCATTGTATTTCCAATCAAGAAATATAAGTCATGCTTTATTATTCCTTGAATCACAGTTGAAGACCCTTTTGATACCAGCAACTTTCCATTTTCTGATTCAAATTTGTATCTCATTGAATCAAAAATTCCCAGTGAAATTAAGTTCCTTCTGAGATCAGGAACATACCTCACATTTGATAGTTCTCTTACTACTCCATCAAACATTCTGATTTTAACCGAGCCAATGCCTTTGATTCTGCATGATTGATCATTTCCCAGGAGAATAGTCCCTTTATTTAGCTCCTTGAATTTTGAAAACCACTCTTTCTTGGGTGACATATGAAAACTACAACCTGAGTCTAGCACCCATTCAGTTCCAATTTCTGCAGAGGCTATGGTTAAAGCCTCACAGAACACGTAGTCAGCATCAGTGTTATCAGAGGTTTGATTCGCTTGATTTCTTGAACCTGGGACTGTGTTCTCTACAGCCTTTCCTTTCATTACTCTCCATTTGGGACAGTTCTTCTTGTAGTGTCCAGGTTCATGACAATGAAAACACTTTCTCACTTCTTGATCAGCTAAATTTTCAGCTCCTTTCTTGTCTGGTTTCTTAGCTCCAGACTTTGATTCTTTCTTGGATTGCTTCTTGGTGAAGCTGCCTTTCTTGATGTTTAGGCCTTCTCCACCAGAAGAAATCAACATCTGCTCTGCAGTCTTCTGAAGTTCCTTCGATTTAAGGGCCACTTGCACATCATCAAGGGTAATGGAGTCTCTACTACCAAATAGAAGAGTATCCTTAAAGTTTTCAAAAGATTTGGGCAAGGCAGACAGAAGGATGAGAGCCTTGTCTTCTTCTTCCAACTTCACTTCAATGTTCTCAAGGTCATCAAGAACCTTGTTGAAATCATCCATTTGGCTTAGCACTGACTTCTCCTCTGTCATTTTGAAAGAGTAGAGTATTTGTTTCATGTAGAGGCGGTTTGCTAGAGTCTTCACCATATACAGACTCTCTAGCTTTCTAGGCCTTGATTGCAATTGTTTCCTTTGAGACTTCTCTCAATGCCTTGTCACCGAGGCACAATATAATCATGATGTGTGCTTTTTCCAGCATGAGAGCCCTCTCTTCACCCTTATCTTTGTCACCCTTTTCCTTTCCAGAAGAGCCAGCAACTTCCTCCTTCAGAGCATCACCAAGACCTTGTTGTATCAGAAGTGCTTTCATTTTCACCTTCCACAGACCGAAGTCTGTTTTATCTGTGAATTTCTCCACGTCGAACCGCGCCGCACTCATCTTGATCTTCCGCTTCCCACAGACGGCACCAATTGTCATGAACAAGACTTAATCAAATTTATTTTGATGACCAAGATTAAATGCACTCCACACAAGAACAAGAAGAAAACCGAATTGAAGAACACAAGATTTAAGTGGTTCGATCAATTTGATCTACGTCCACTGTCAAAAGAGATGTTTGCTTTATTATCTTCACCGATTTACACAAACTACAAGCTCACAGATTTTACCTCTCTTGTTATACTACACAAAAGATGATTTCTGAAGCTTTCTTTTGTTTTCTGATATCTCTCTCTCTACTCTCCCACTGCATGAGAAGAAAAGAATTTATACAAAACCCTAATCTATCAAAACAGCTAAACCAACAGGCATAACCGCTCATAACAGAAAAGCTAACTATCACCAACTTGAATAACCGAAGCTAGCAATCTGCTACAAACACTCCCATGCACTGAACCATGCACCGAGCCTATATGATTCAAGAGCTATCCCAGCTCCATGCATCACAGTCTCTAACAGGGCCGTCTTAAAATTTTGGTGGCCCCTGACCTAATTTGAAAAATTGGCCCCCTAGTATTGAAAGAATGTTAAATTTTAATTTTAGTTATAAATTTCTAAACATTAGTATATTACAATTATATTTTGATAAAAATGAAAATAAAAAATTCAAACAACTTTATTTATATTGTTAACATCCAAGCACAATCTCAAATCAATACAAATCTTCTACCTAAAAAGTGACATTTTTCTAGCACTCTTTGAAGCAAATTCATCAACCAAATCTTCATATTCTATTTTATCCAAAAGATCATTTTCTATGGCTATCATCATTAATCCATTGAGTCTTTCTTGTAACATTGTCGAACGCAGATATGACTTCAACAACTTCAACTTTGAAAAGCTTCTTTCTGCAGATGCAACAGTTACAGGAATAGTCAACAAAATTCTATATGCAATAATAGTATTAGGAAAACAATCCAATCCTTTTAAAATATCAAGAGGTCCCATTTTTTCTTTAGGGAGGACTTCTCTAAGTAACTTTAACTCCACAAATAACTCATTCCCATCAACATCAGATTGTTCATTATGCTTAAGTGCACTTTCAAAATAAGTACAACAAGATTCTAAACTCATGTCATCTAGTGACTGCAACTTGTGAGAAGTAAACAAGAAACCAAATATCTTTTCATAATCAAGATATTGCTCAAACCTCCTTTTTAGAGAAGTTATGGCTTGATCAACAATATAAAGAAAATAATTAACTCTAAATGATTCATCACCGGATAATGCAACAACTGATGATTCATTTGAATTCTCATCAAAATGTTTTTTTTCTTCTAATTGTACGTCTTTGGGAAAATATTAGATCAATATCCATTTCCATGGCAATTTTTTTAGCACTATCCAAGGCATCATAAAAACCACTTTCTCTATACTTCTCAAAATAAGAAATCAAACCTTTTATTTTTTCAATAGCAACACCAATAAACATTTCTTTCGATTGTAAGAGTTTGCTAACCATATTAATTGCAAATAATATTTCATACCAAATGATTATTGATATCAAAAACTCAAAATCACCAAGTTCATTTGTTGCTAAAGATTTAGCTTCACTTCTTATTTTAGAATCATTATCATTTTCCGCTACTTGCAATAAAGCCTCTCTTATATCTACTATCTGAAACCTCATAGCTTTAACGCTATCCACTCTACTCTCCCAATGAGTGGATGACAATGACTTAGGAGTCAGTCCTTTTACATTATCTTTCAGAATTTGCCATCTCTTCGTAGAATATGCAAATATCGTATAAATACGTTGTATAATTCCAAAAAAATCTCTAACTTTAGCACATGTGTTAGCCATATCACATAATGTTAAGTTAAGACTATGACAACCACAAGGAGTATAAAAAGCTCTAGGATTTATATTCAAAAGTTTCTTTTGCACTCCTTGATGTTTTCCTTTCATATTTGATCCATTATCATAACCTTACCCCGGCACATCAAATATATCAAGATCAAGATTTTGCAACTCATTTTGTAAAAAATTGAAAAGCCCTTAGCCACTTGTATCATTCACATTCAAAAATCCTAAAAAAGATTCCTCAATGGTAGCACCAATCGATGAGACATCCACATATCTTAATATCAAAGACATTTGTTCTTAGTGACTAACATCAGGAGTACAATCAAGAATCACAGAGAAATATTTTGCTTGTTTTATTTTTTTAATTATTTCAGTTTTGATAGCAGAACTAAGTAAAAGTATTAACTCATTTTGGATGTTATGACCAAGATAATGAATGTGTATATCTTCATTTGTAATACGTCTAACATTTTCTTGAACAATGGGATCAAATTCTGCCAACATTTCAATTAAGCCCAAGAAATTACCATTGCTATTTTGATACAATCTTTCATTAGTACCACGAAAAGCTAAATTATGTTTAGAAAGAAATTTCACAATTGAAATAATTCTTAGCAAGACTCTTTTCCAATGATCTTTTTCTTTCTCTATTTGTCTTTGAGCCACTTTATCAATAATTTGATTCTTTTGAAATCTTAAGCACAAATCATACCAAGTGGTCATATTTTTAACATGTTCCATGCTTGTCTCATGCTCACTTAGTCTTATGCCAATGTGTACCCAATCCCTAAATCCTTCATTTACTAATGAACCTCTACCAACTGATTTTTTTAATATTTTACAACAAAAACAAAAGACTCTATCAAGCTCTTTCGAATAAACAAGCCAATCTCTATCAAGTTTTTCTCCATTCGATAAAATTCTAGTATACAAGTTAGCCGTAAATCTTCTGGAAAATTTATCTTTAGGACCTTTCACGATAGAAAAATCTCGTCTAGGACCCTTCTCCACTAATAAATCAATCATTTTAGAATCAAGACCATCCCATTTTCTTGGATCATATATATCAAGTAAACAAATATCATTCTCATTATCATCCATATTTTCATTATCATGGTCAAGTGAATTAATAGGCACATCATCACCATTTTCAGAATAAATAATTTCATCCTCAATATTTATTGCATTTTCGACATCAACATTAATACCATTATGAGTAGTAACAACATTTTCAGCATCATTATTTTGATTTTGTGATTCTTTTATAAAAAATTTATCAAGAGCTCCTCTTTGAGACTTAATTAACACTTCAATTTTTTTTCTTTTTCTTACGTTTTTCATATCCAGATTCATATTTTCTAGTTGTAGGAGGCATAATTTATACTCAAATTAAAATATACAAACTGAAATTGAAAAAGAAATCGAAACAACCTGGAAAAAAATACGAGGAGCTGCTGAGGAAGAAGTGTGAGGAAGGAGCTGCTAGGAGCTGCTGATAAAAATTCCCAATCTGCCACTTCAGAAAAGTAAAGGCCTATGAATAGTAATCAAATAAAAATTCTCAAAAAAATAAAAATCCCCACATCGTAGTAATCTGCCATTTGCCCAAAAATATCAAATCCCCAAATCTGTATATATATAATTTTAAAATTACCATTGGTTAAAGTCTAAAGGCCAAGAATCCACAAATTTTTTTAACCGTGAACAATGTTTCATCATTTTATATTTTCTTTCTTAGTTTTATGATTAATGTACTAAATATATTTTTTGTTTTTGTTGTTAGGTTCGGTTTCGTGTTAAACTGAAACAATTACAGAATTACTCCAATTTGTAATACTGAATTATAATCAAATTTATTAACTAAAATGAATTATTTTTATTGACCGATTCTAATAATAATAATATAAACAAAAATCCAACCCATGAATCAATCTTTCTCCAGACTCCAGTACACAGACATATTCAAAAAAGCACAACACAAGCCTAGAAATCTAAAATCAAATATGAAATATCAAATAGCAGATTAAAAAAAAGACTTACACTTTACAAATTACAACTGTCGAAGGATTGGACTTTGGAGGCGCAGCGTGCAAGTGTGCAACATCACAATTTTCGAATGGAAGTTTTTTTTTTCTTTTGTAAATATTGAACTTGAATACAAGCAGAAGCAGATCGAAGATGAAGAGGAATGAACGAAAAGCAAATAGATGGATTCTGGAGGCTTGAGGAATCAAAACTTGAGTTTTGAGAGTGAGAGAAATATTTTTCTTCCATGGAAAAGAGGAGAATGGAGAATAAATAAAATCTTTGAGTTCAACGGTAAAGAGAAGATGAAAAGTGCGGAATTGAAGTTGAAGATTCTTTTTTTTTTTATTCTTGCGAGATGATTAATGGAGGAGAGAGTGAAAGAGATTCTATATCGGTACATGTATCGTCGCCGCTGGTGTAATACTGTAATGGAAGAGAGAGGCAGAGAGCATAGAAATAGATATAACCTATATAATGAATTTTTTTTTTTTTGGGCCCTCAAATATTTTGGGCCCTGTGCAAATGATCATTTTGCACAACCCAATAACCGGGTCTGATCTCTAAATAAAAAAGTGTAAAATTAAATTAATGCCTAAAAAATTTATATCAAAGAAAAAAAAATGAAAAAACTAAAAAACAAAATTCAAATATGCAATAAGAAATATAACATAAAAGGTGCAATACAGCGCCCCCGCCCGAAAATCTATAGTGTTTTCATATACATCACACTAGTCTGGTAGTGCGGCAATACCATATATATCGTCATTGGATGAAATGTAATTCTCTACTTTAGAATTTATATTGGGTACGTGAACAATGCACACGTCCCAAAAGTTGGTTAGATATTGAAAGTTTTCAGTGTTTAATGTAGGTTAATTTAATAAATTCAAATATAATCCTTGATTTTCAATAATCTATTGAATTATTTAGTGGTTAAATATGTTTAGGTGAACATTAATAGATAATTTTTTACATGTTAATATTTTATTTCGTAAACATGTTGTGGCTCAATAAACTAGTCCAATAAAAATATAACTTTATTAAATGGTAATTCTACAGAGACTATTTAATTAAAAGGCGATTCTATCCATATCAGAAAGAGCACTATATAATATCTTACAATTGTAAAACTCGTGGTCAGGAAAAAGTGGGGGTTTGATCTGAAATTGATATACAAAATCGTCATTCTTCCTAAGGCGATATCATCATTCAAACAAAAATTGTACATGAATAACTAAAGAATAAAAAATCTTCCTCTATTAATACAGTTTTTGTAAGGGATCTGTATACCAGAAGAATCGCTAACCAACTATTACAGATTACCAAGAATCATATTCTAGATAAACCGAACGGACTATGACTCTAATTGCCTTCAACAGATCTGCTCTACTTCGAACGTTGCCCCGCACTAGAATGATCGGAAATCAAGCTCTTTCCACTGGCGGGCCAACCTCGGTTGCACCACGACGAAGATCCTACTCACCAAGAGCAAGATGCTCTCACAAAGAAACTGGAACATAGAAGAAGAGAAGAAAGATGACACGAAGACAGAGCTTACGCTCTTTGGTCTCCTTTTCTCACGGCAATAGAAAACCCTACCCGCTCACACACACTAGAATGAATTCTATGTGTAGAATGAGATGGATAAAGTTGATATATAGGTCGGTGATTTATAAGGTTGTCTTCTCATGGGCCTTCTAGAGACTTGAGCCGAGCAGAGGAGAGCTTGTCAAGTATAAGGAGAGCTTGTCCAGTATAAGAGCTCACTAAGGATGGGCCTTAACTCTAACAATTTCAATGAATACGATAAAAAGGGGATAAAAATTGAAAATAAAGATAATAACAAACATCTGCCGAAAAATGAATTTGGTATCCAAAGTTAATAATTTTTCTTTAGAAAAATCTATTTCTTTGAAAATACGAAAAACATAGATGATTGTAGAACTTCAAATCTGGCATGGGTGTGGAGTTTTTATGATTTGGTTATTGTTTATATTATTTTTGTATGAATGATAAGATTGTCCATGGAAGAACCAAAAAATACTCCTCCAATCTTTTTTGTTGGGGCTTTATTTTTTATTAGATTTTTAGGTTGGAAGCTATAATATCGGTAGTTTTATTTTTATTAGATTTTTAAGTTGAGTGCTATGAGGATAAAACAATACACTTGAATTATAATTTTATTTGAGTTAAATACGCGGGGCTTCACGAAAAAAAAAATAGACTATGGATAGAATTACACCATTTAAAATAAACTGAATCACTCGACAGTTCGTTACAACTACCCGAAATCGATTGCATTGTCCAACATCCTTACGAATGAATATCATATAGATTGAAAATGTAAAAGGAAAAAAAGAAAAAAACACGAGTACCAACAAAACTGGCGAGTTGAATTGATTATTTGAATGAGACAGCCCACCAATGTGTACACTACGACAATTACAATCAGTAATGATAATATTAATAACTATAATGTCAAAAATTGACTTGGTCAGGTGCAATTGTGCAAACATCTTCTCCAATCCACCTCCGCCGCAGTTCTCTTGATG
Organism: Perilla frutescens; assembly: GCA_026008535.1. Classification (NCBI taxonomy): domain Eukaryota; kingdom Viridiplantae; phylum Streptophyta; class Magnoliopsida; order Lamiales; family Lamiaceae; genus Perilla; species Perilla frutescens. Next base: position 62,730,217 of record BRKX01000003.1, on the reverse strand, counting down.
CAATACTGAATCATTTCTTGAGGTAATTAAGTTATTATTTCGACTGATTTGGTGTCGTGGATTAATGGATTTTTAGTTGAGTAGAAATGATGAGAAATAAGACATTTATCTTTCAAATCATAATTAATCAATATCCTTCCACATGTGTTGATTTGGTGTTTGATCAATTAATTTTCTCCCTGATGCATTTGCACCACAGAAAAATATAATCATATAATATTCTAGTCTAATTTTTGTGAATATAATTAATATGGTTAATTCACCTTTCTGAGTAGTGAAAAACTTTCAAGGAAAGAATATGCGAAAATAGAAGTTTATTTATGAAGAAACTAGGAATTAAGGTAGTTAAAAATAGGGGTATAATTGAGACGTGTCCAGTCTTGGTATCAGTATGTTCGAAGCTTGAGCTTGGTCAAGTCTTAATTTTTCGAGCTCGAGCCCGATTCGAAAGCAAACACAACAAGCTTAAACTCAACTTGGCTTAACACAATTGCTAATTAATATTAAAAAAACTCAAAAATCAAATTATTTATGGTATTTGTGTAAATAATTAAAGTATTAAGGGTAAAATTATAAAAACATTGAAACTCAAATTAGGTTTGCGAGCCTATTGAGTTTGGCATTCCTGAGCTTGAGCTCAACTCGATCAATCTCGAGTTGATTTTGATTTTTGCTCGAGTCGATCCCGAATAACACACGAATTGGTTCTACTCCCATACACCCATAGCTAGCTAATTACAAAAAAAAAAAAAAAAAAAAAAAAAGACTTAACAATAAAATGAAGCACTGGGCCTCCTAGCACTGCCGGTTAATAGGGTGTGCGAGGTGGGCTCTTGCACAAGACCTCTAAATTTTAGAGGACCCAATTTTTATATTTTATGATTTTTAAGCTCATGTATGTTTTTAATAATTAATAAAAATATATAATAACGCCCCCCCCCCCCCGCCCAAAAAAAAATTAGTTTGAGTTTCCCGTCAAAAAAAAAAATTAGTTTAATTTGAGTTTTAGAGGGTCCAATTTTTATTTTTTATTTTTTTAATAATTAATAAAAATATATAATAACCCCCCCCCCTCCAAATTAGTTTGAGTTTCCTGTCAAAAAAATAAAATAAAATTAGTTTAAACATAAACGAATAAACGACGTTGTTATGCGATGAAGTGAAAAATATTTTCTATATCATTATGGAACAACGTGATATTCGTGTCACATCAATTTTCATTTGTCAGAAGAAAAAAAAATTGAGGTGTCTATTTTGTAAAAAAATAAAATGTAAGTTTATGTTTTGATTGCAAACTTTTAAAGTATGTTTCTAAATTGCAAATCTTGTCAAAGTTTGTGTATTTAACCATAGCTAACCCTAAAAAACACACATTATTTTATTTTTAGTGATAAATTTCAAAACATTAGCATTTACAATTATAATTTAACCACAAAAATTCAAATTACATTATTTAATGTCTAAATAAAGGAAGAGTATACAATTTTAAATTTTTTACATTTATTTTTTTTAGGCACAACACAATGTCTTTTTGTGATAAGGTGAAAATATTTTCCACCTAATTAAGAAAAACACGAGTTCTTTTGTCAAGTTAGTTTTCCGATAGCTATAAAATATAAAAATAAAAATTGGAGCGGTCTATTTTGCAAAAATAAAAAATAAAATGCGAAATTGTATTTTAATTTCAAACTTTAAAATTTATATCTAAATTGTAAATCCTTCAAAATTGAAGTATTTAATTATAATTAATCTGTTGTAAATATATCTAATAGATATATATGATATGAGTGATGGCCAAGTTACTAACTCTAAAACCTTATCTCTTGTACTATTATATATAGAGGCATTTGGTCCTCATATTGAATACATACAATTGATATTCTCTCTCATCTCTCTCTAGTTTATAACATGTTATCAGCACGATTGTTCTACCCTCTCTTTCAATTCTAGAAGTCCATCGATTCTAGAAGAATTGCACGAATGACAAACATAGCCAAACTTGAGTTCATCGCCCTTGACATCTCGGGCAAGAATTATATGTCATGGACTCTTGATGCTGATGTTCACCTGATCTCAAGGGGTCTAGGGGAGACAATCAAAAAAGGAAACAAAGCATCTCAACAGGATTGTGCTAAGGCGCTGATTTTCCTTCATCATCATCTTCATGATGATCTAAAGACGGAATATTTGACCGTCAAAGATCCGAGTGAGTTGTGGACAAACCTGAAAGAAAGGTTTGATCATCAAAAGACTGTCGTCTTTCCTAAAGCTCGTTACGAGTGGATGCATCTTAGACTGCAAGACTTTAAGTCTGTGAGTGCTTATAATTCTGAATTATTTAGAATTATTTCAAAATTGAAACTTTGTGGAGAGAGTATCACTGATGCTGACATGCTTGAGAAAACATTCTCCACTTTTCATGCTTCTAATGTGTTATTACAGCAACAATATAGGGAGCGTGGTTTCAAAAAGTACTCTAAACTAATATCTTGTTTGTTGGTTGCCGAGCAAAATAATGAATTGCTCATGAAAAACCATGAACTTCGCCCCACTGGTTCCACTGCATTGCCTGAAGTCAATGCAACTTTCAACCATGACAATGGACGTGGACCTGGGCATGGGCGTGGACGTGGATATGGTCGCGGTCTTGGACGCGGTAAACCAAATGATGCAACCTCTAGCAACAAAAGGCAGAAAATATCCAACGAGCACAATTCATCCAAAAAGGAAGCTGCATGTCAGATGTGGCATGAATGGACATTGGTCACGTACTTGCCGAACGGCAAAATATCTTGCAGATCTATATCAAGATTCGATCAAGGGAAAAGATAAGAAAGAAACTAATGTCATTGACTTTGACGGCCCAATTGATACTACTTACTTAGATGTCTCTGACTTCTTTGATGACCCAAAAGGAGATAATATGGATCGGTTGATTGGTGGTGGTGTGCTTGAAGACGATCATATGGACATTGTTTAGTCCTTTATCATTTATTTCTAGTTCATAAGAAGACATTGCTTATTTACTTTCACATCGTTGTTTTTCCGTTAAAAACAATTGCTTATTTTCCTTTCGTATTTTTACTCAATAGTAATTGATCTTCTTTTAAAAAACGTCTTAGACATTCAAATGGAATCTTGTGATATTTGTCTTGCTGATAGTGCCACTACACACACCATTCTCCAAAATAAGAAATATTTTCTTAAGTTGACATTAGCTGAGGATAATGTTAACACAATATCAGGTGCATCAAACATCATTGAAGGCTCCAGAAGAGCTTGTATCATTTTAACAAATGATACTAAATTAGATATTGAAAATGCCCTGTATTCTAGTAAGTCCAAAAGAAACTTACTAAGTTTTAAGGATATTCGCTATAATGGATACCACATCGAGACTATATCAGAAGGTGGAAAAGAATATATCTGCATAAATTCTTTTGTATCCGGCCATAAGCGAACAAAAGAAAAATTATTAACACTACCTTCTGGGATGTATTACATATTCATAAAGGCAATTAAGACAAACCATGTCATGAACCCAAAGTTCAATGACACAAAAAGCTTTATGCTTTGGCATAATTGGCTTGGACATCCTGAAGCAACTATGATGCGTCGAATAATCAATAATCTATATAGGCACAACATGAAGAATCAAAAGATTCTTATGACAAATGAATTCCCATGTGAGGCTTGTGCGCAAGGCAATTTAGTCATTAGACCTTCACGTACGAAGGTTAATATTGAATCTCCATCTTTCTTAGAGAGAATTCAAGGAGATATTTGTGGACCTATACATCCACCATGTGGCCCTTTTTTTATACTTTATGGTAATGATTGATGCTTCTTCTAGATGGTCACATGTATGCTTGCTTTCTACTAGAAATGCAGCATTTGCTAGACTACTTGCTCAAATTATAAAATTACGAGCTCAATTCCCAGACAATTCAATTAAAAGAATTCGTCTTGATAATGCCAGTGAGTTTACGTCTCAAGCATTTGAAAACTATTGTATGGCTATTGGAATTGAGATTGAACATTCAGTCGCTCATGTCCATACTCAAAATGGTTTAGCAGAATCGTTTATTAAACGTCTTCAACTTATTTCTAGACCGTTACTTATGAAGTCAAAACTCCCAACTACTGCTTGGGGTCATGTCATATTACATGCGGCAACACTAGTTCGTATTAGACCATCGGCCAACCATGAATACTCCCTAATGCAAATTATTTTTGGTCGAGAACCAGATGTTTCTCACTTACGAACTTTTGGTTGTGCGGTTCAAGTCCCAATTACACCCTGACGCGCTGTCATTTCACGCGCAAAAATATATTTATAAACTCCTGTGCCCATAGCGAGCGTAGCTAGCCAATGAGTACGGGTCGATCCCACAGAGAGCTGTTGCGATTCTATCTTCAAGTAACCAATCACAAAGGGGGGTTTTGGTGTTGTCACTATACTGAATGTAAATCTACAAAAGAAACTAAAGAAAACTATCAAATAACAAAAGATTCTGGCATTTGAATTAGATCTTGGTTAAACATAAAACAACTCGATCATGGGCACACCAATTTTCATACATGATAGGTCATCTAGTTATGGTGACCGGTTTCCTCTCATGCGTCTCCTCATCCATCCTTTCATTTTAGGTTTAAAAGTGATTCCTCTTCGATTAAACCCCTAACCAGTTACCCACCTCCCGATTTCTCTAAGAGATGTAAGCAAGCAAGCAGCAGTGTGCCCTAGACGGACCCAGATCTGTTGTGTTCAACTAATTCCTCTTGTGCCCACAACACCCCATTAATTCTCTTATTACTCTATGAACCGACACACAGTCACGATTCGCCAATTCAATTAATAGTGGTGTGCCCTCTTTACCTAACGAGTGATCAGCCACATTGGGCACTTCAGACACACACTCACGTGGAACAAGGCACAAGAATTAATGGAAACTAATCATGCATTACTATGCCCATTTTGGCCTCACGAGTCCAGATTTATGCTTAATCCAATTTCATCATTCAAACGCCAGAATTAAAGATCTAGCCAAGAAGGTTAGACATAATTAAACTTGCAGAATTTAATGACATAAAAATAAATGAAAACTTACGGATTTAATTAATCAAAAACTCGACTCCAACGTCGATAAACACAAACATAACCTAAGTCCTGAAGGTTTAAGACCTTTCGGATTGTTTTGCTGCCTAAGCAGCGTACGGAAAATAAATGCAGAAATGTAAAGTGTTTTTAGAGTGTCTTCAGCCCTCCCCAAAAACCTTTCTTTTCCAGAAACTAAACTTGTTTAGGTAGTTACATTTCCGAGTAGAGTCTCCCCCACAGGCGGGGGTCTTCTGCTGAAAATCCAGAACAGCGTGCCCTCGCTGTCTTGACTGGATAAGCTTCAGCTCCAACAAATCCCTATTTTTTAGGGATTGCTCTTATCTCCTCAGATTTAGCTTTATCTCCTCGATTGAGCTTATCCTTTTGTTGCAGCACCTTCCAGGAGTCCAGCTTAGCTCCAAATCTCTCGCGGATAATGTAGCTATCTTTCCACCAGCTGTTCTTCAACTAAATCCTGAATTCTACTGGAGTGCCCACTCTGGCCTGTGATCGAGTCTGTGCGAGTACTGTGGGCACGGCATCGTCTGTCAGCTCCATCCGTATCTGATATGCCCACTTCACTGACCGAATGTGGGATGGATACTGAGGACGTCCCCTGTGCCTCTGATGATCATATGTGCGAGATAATCGTGAATATTTGGGCATAAAATGCCCCTTCCGCCAGACTCGACTCTTGAAATGCCCTTTGATCACAACCTGGTTCTTTTCGACTCAAAACACACTAAAAAGGACATTTATACATGATAAAATGCCCCTAAAAACACGAAATAAATGGACTTATCACACCCCCATAACGAATAAAAATGGGTCCCCAACGAAGGCTTGGGATATATGTTGGATTTGATTCACCTTCGATTATAAGGTATATTGAACCTTTAACGGGTGATTTATTTACTGCACGTTTTGCAGATTGTCATTTTGATGAAATGACATTTCCAACATTAGGTGGAACAAATCTACATCCAGAAAAAGACAAGGAAATATCTTGGAATGAGAAAAGCTTGTCACATTTTGATTCTCGAACTAATCAATGTGAACAAGAAGTTGAAAAGATTATTCATTTGCAAAAGATTGCAAACCAACTTCTTGATGCTTTTGTAGATACAAAAAAGTGACACAATCTCACATACATACTGCAAACACTCCAACCAAAATTGATGTCCCTGAAGGACAAATAGCTTTGGCAGCATTTTGATTCTCGAACTAATCAATGTGAACAAGAAGTTGAAAAGATTATTCATTTGCAAAAGATTACAAACCAACTTCTTGATGCTTTTGTAGATACAAAAAAAGTGACACAATCTCACATACATGCTGCAAACACTCTAGCCAAAATTGATGTCCCTGAAGGACAAATAGCTTTGGCAGCAAATGAGTCTAAAATTCGTCAAAAACGTGGTCGACCAGTTGGTTTCAAAGATTCTGGGCCTAGAAAAAGAAAGGGGCAAAATGGAAACCAAACAATGACGAAAATGATTAATCAATCAAATGAAAGTGATGTAATTCCTGAAGAATTACAAGTATCTGAAAATCATGAGATCTCAATAAATTATTTATCTTCCAATCAGATACTGGAGAGAGATAATATCATTGTAGATGATATATTCGCCTTTCATATAGCTCATCAAATTTTAAATGAGGATCCTGAACCAAAATCTGTTACAGAATGTAAACAAAGAAATGATTGGTCAATGTGGAAAAGAGCTATGGAAAGAGAATTAAATTCCTGTGATAACCGAAAAGTATTTGGACCTATAGTCCTAACTCCGGAATCTGAAACCCTTGTTGGATACAGATGGATATTCGTTAGAAAGATAAATGAGAAAAATGAAGTTATGAGATATAGAGCAAGACTCGTAGCGCAAGGTTTCTCTCAAAGATCAGGAATTGATTATGAGGAAACATACTCTCCAGTAATAGATGCAATTACTTTCAGATTTCTGATTAGTCTGGCTGTGTCACAAAGGCTTGTTATGCGCCTTATAGATATAGTAACTGCCTATCTATATGGGTCATTAGATAATGACATATATATGAAAATCCCTGAAGAATTTAAAATGCCTGAAGCATTAAAGTCAAAACCCAAAAGCATGTTTTCGATTAAACTGCAAAATTGTTGTACGGGCTGAAACAGTCTGGCCGTATGTGGTATAATAGATTGAGCGAGTATCTGTTGAAAGAAGGATACAAAAATGATGATATCTGCCCTTGTGTTTTCATAAATAAAACCGAAAGTGGATTTGCAATTATAGCAGTTTATGTCGATGATTTGAATTTAATTGGGACTCCTGAAGAGCTTAATAAAACTGCTGAATATTTGAAGAAAGAATTTGAGATGAAAGATTTGGGAAAGACAAAATTTTGTCTTGGTTTGCAAATTTAACGTGTCCGAGGAGGAACGTTTATTCATCAATCCACATATACAGGACAAGTGTTAAAACGCTTTTACATGGATAATGCACATCCATTAGCATCACCAATGATCGTTAGATCTCTAGATAAGGAGAAAGATCCATTCCGACCTATTGAAGATGGTGAAACGATACTTGGTCCTGAAGTACCATATCTAAGTGCAATTGGAGCATTAACTTATCTGGCTAATTATACTAGACCAGATATAGTTTTTTTCTGTAAATCTTCTCGCAAGATATAGCGCTGCACCCACTTTGAGACATTGGAATGGTGTTAAGCACATTCTACATTATCTGAAGGGTACCATAGACCTTGGATTATATTATTCGAAAAATTCCGATTCTTCTCTGGTAGGGTATTCGGATGCGGGATTTTTATCCGATCCACATCAAGCCAAGTCACAAACTGGCTATGTTTTCATATGTGGTGGAACTGCTATATCATGGAAGTCTATGAAGCAAACCTTGACTGCAACATCCTCAAATCATTCTGAAATCATTGCAATCCATGAAACCATTCGAGAGTGTGTATGGTTGAGAAATATGACAAGTCACATCCAAGAGTCGTGCGGATTAGCTTCATCAAAGATCAATTCAACTGTTTTGTATGAAGACAATGTTGCTTGCATCGCGCAACTCAAGGAAGGATACATCAAAGGTGATAAGACGAAACACATTTCTCCCAAGTTATTCTACACACACGATCTCCAAAAGAGTGGCGATATCAACGTTCAACAAATTCGCTGAAGTGACAATTTGACGGACTTATTCACAAAGGCATTACCAACATCAACATTCAGAAAGTTGGTACACAAGATCGGCATGCCCCGACTCAAAGATCTACAGTGATCTCAAGATCAGGGGAGCAGTTGTACTCTTTTTCCTTCGACTAGATTTTTTCCCACTGGGTTTTTCTAGCAAGGTTTTAATGAGGCAATATTTGTTTTAGAGATTGGTCACTCAAGGGGGAGTGTTGTAAATATATCTAATAGATATATATGATATGAGTGATGACCAAGTTACTAACTCTAAAACCTTATCTCTTGTACTATTATATATATAGGCATTTGGTCATCATATTGAATACATACAATTGATATTCTCTCTCGTCTCTCTCTAGTTTATAACATAATCTTTTTTTTTCAATATTATGGCCTGAAAATTCATTTTTCTTTTTTATTTAGGGGATTTATTGTAGTACTTGTATATGCTTATTCGTAGATTAATAATGTCAACAATTAACAATAATTTTAAGATCTGTTTTATAGGCTCGTATATCTGTGCCTTTGACTTCAACTTCAAATAATGAGACAAGAAATCTAAATCTGGTTGACGAACCATGGATGCTCAACAATAGAGTGATTAAATAGAACCTAGCTACTACTCGACTTTTGGGTATATTAGTAATATACCAAAATGATTTTTGTTCAACAAAAATAAAAACAGTAGAATTTAAAAATCTTGTGATCACAATTTAAAAATATAATTTAAAAATAATTGATTCATGTTTTAAAAATATAAATTTTAAAATTTTTTTATTATCTTTGGGTCTCGCGTGAAATTTAAAAAATCCACATTAGATGTTCGACGTTCCATATAAGCTATATGATATCGAATAGTTGATCATTTGATATATTTGATGAGAGTTTACAAGGTCAGATAACAAAACATAAATATTTAAAGGTCGGGAGATTTTTGTTAAAAAATTAAAAGGTTGGGTATTAAAGTGTAATTTATCTTAAAAAGTACTTAATGCATCCAATGTATATACGTTTATTGATTTTTTCAATAGAATTAAGAAAAAAATTGAAAAAAATAAACTCTCATCATAATGTGCCCATATTTATTATTCTTTGACAATGAATTATAATGCAACTTTTCATGATTGAAATGAATAAAATAATTGTTACTAATATATATTGAATATGGGTATATTTATAAATGAGCTAAATAAATATAATTTTATATAGATAGAAACCGATCTATGTAAAAAAACAACACATAGATCTATATAAATGAGACGGACAAAGTAACCAATTAACCATGTATATTCCTTGAAAATTTTGGTTACTTAGACACAATAGATACTTAACAAGTGTCCTTAAATTGTTATACAAACTGTAGAAGTCCTTTTTCATAATTTTATTTTTCTTCACACTAGATCTATTTTTTTTCCTTTTTTTGTCAACTTCAATAATTTATTTAATTATTTTGTGGTAAAATATGTTATTTTTAGTGTTAATTTATTAAAATTGTAAGTTTTAGGTGAATATCAATAGATAAATTTATAAATGTTTCTTAAATTTGCATGCTTGATGGGCTAATCCAATGAAAATCTAACTTGAACTGAATCGAACCGAATAATTCAACATTTCGATATAATTGACTTGAAAATTGATTGGGAACTTGATTAATATCCCTACAAACTGAATTGAACCGAATAATTCAACATTTCAATATAAGTGACTTGAAAATTGATTGGGCTAACTTGATTAATATCCCTACAAATGAGCAGGAACCGATCCAAGGACCAAGGGGGACTGGATGGGGATAAAATCCTGTAGTTCATTTTTCATATCCACTATTGTGTCCCACTATGAAATTTAATATTTTAAAAATGTTTATTACAAAAATAAATTTTATTTAGTATTACAAATCATAATCAACATTTATTGCTAAAAATTAAAAATTTTAAAAATTATATACCCTACTTTTGGAATAATCAACCATATTAATCAATTATATTAATTAAAGAATAAGAAATAAATATTAAAAAACAAATATAAACCCTAATTGGGTGAAATGAATCCTAAATAATAATTATAAAATTAAACTAAGCCATAAAAAATTGAAATTGAAGAAAAAAAATTTGATGAAAATCGAATAAAAATCAAAATAGGACACCAAATGGGATAGAGAATTTCATTTGGACTGGATGGAGCTTGTCCCCTCCACCCCACTCCCACTCGCCACCTACTATTTTTTTCTATCTATATCTATATATATATATATATATATATATATATATATATATATATATATATATTTTGCCATTCGTAAATTCCGATCCTTTCACAGACGACGGCCAATTTTCTTTGGACTAATTGCCTCTAAAATCATGACTTTTATCTTATTTTTGGTTTTAAACATCACTTTTTAATTTTTGTAATATTAATATAAATTGAAATTTTTTTGTAAATTAAACATCCCCAATATTTTCACCCAAATTAAAACTGACGTGGTGACACGTATTCAGTTGACGTGGATAAAATAATTGTATTTAATTTTATTTTGTACAGAAATATTAATAAATAATAAAAAAATTGACATACACAAATTTCATTTTCAAAATCAAATCCCTAGTTCTTAAATCTTCCATTTCCTCTCGGGTGAACAACTTCCGTCGACGATGAACAATGTGAACCCGACCCCGGACTCGACGCAGTTGAACTCAGCCCGACAACACAACCACCTATTACAGCGAACACGTGATCAAAGTGTTGGATTCCTATTGTTCTAGCCATTCGAATCAAACCTACAATTCATCTAGCTCCAACTCTTCAAAGTTTAACCCAACACAACAATCACATCTCAAATGAGAATCAATTTCTCATCAGAATCAAGGGGTGCAATTAGTTGAATCAGGTGTTTTCCATCGGGGTCTCCGACTACCCATTTTCCAACACCAATCCACCACCGCCGCAGTTCGTTCTCTTGATGCAACACTGAACCATTTCTTGAGGTAAGATATTATTTCAAATGATTTGGTGTGGTGGATTCGATTTTTAGTTGAGTATAAATGAAACCTTTCGTGGGATAATTATTACCATGGCATTTATCCTTCAAATTATAATTGATCAATATCCTTGTATGCGCGGATTAGGAAGATTAATGGCATGGCAAAGTAAACAAGGCCTTAATTAGTGATTTTCTTCCCGATGGTGCCATGGCAAACTATTCTCAGTGAGGAATATGCACCACAGAAAAATATAACCAAATAATATTTTAGTCTAATTTTTGTGAATATAATTAATAATGGTTAATGATCGATCACAACTCGTAAATGTTTATGTTTCTCTGTTTCTGTGTTAAAGAGGAGTAGATCATGGCGTATGCTGCGCTTCTTTCGGCTTTGCAAGCGCTGAACAAGGCAACTCAGCAAGATCAGTTTTCCAATCTCTTCACAATTAAACAGCAAATCACTACTCTCCATGAAAAGCTGTGTTTCTTGCAAGATTTCCTGGAAAATGATCCGCCAGCAGGTGGAGAATTGATCGATCCTGTGGAAGGACGAATCAGAGAAGTATCGTATCTAACTGAAGATATCATTGAATTCCATGGTCGTAATCAGATTAGTTCTTGGGGAACACCTGTTGCTGTCCAAAGGGTCTGGTCATTAAGGATTATGGATGGGAAAAACAAGAAGGCTAGAGAAGTTGGCAGTTATGAAAAGTTATATCAAGATTTTCAGAAGTTGGTGGATGAAGCTGTTTCCATTGTGGAGTGGGTGGTGGTGATCAGGAAAAGTCGAAAACTTGAACCTCTGCAGTTCAGTGATTATACCGCTGGGCAAACTGATGTGATCGGATTTGATGAAGATCTGATGGAATTAAAGAATCAGTTATGCGGAGGATCAGCCAATCTCCAAATCATTCCATTGGTTGGAATGGCAGGAATAGGCAAGACTACTCTAGCTGCTAATGTTTTTCATGATCCTCTTATTGCATATCATTTTCACGTTCGTGCCTGGACAACCATAACGCAAGATCACAGAATGCCTAACATTCTTCGAGGCCTCCTGCATTCCATGACTACACCATCAGAGGATTCAAGTTTGGGATGTGGAGAGCTAGACGAGCTCGTGTACAAAAGTTTGAAGGGGAGAAGGTATCTCGTTGTGTTGGACGATGTATGGAGCATAGATGCCTGGGATGAGGTGAAGATGATATTCCCTAACGACCGTAATGGAAGTCGGATCATTGTAACTACTAGACTAGTTGATGTGGCTGTTCATGCCAACGCTTCTGGCACTTTTCATCAGATGCAGTTCTTGAATGAGGAGCAAAGCTGGAACCTTCTTCGTGGGAAGGTATTTGGAGAAGAGCATTGCCCTCTTGAATTCAAGGAAACTGGGAGATGGATTGCAAGAAACTGTCGCGGGCTTCCACTGTCAATCATTGTGGTTGCAGGGCTCCTCAAAGTGAACAAGATAAAGCATCAATGGGAGAATATTGCAAGAGATGTGAGTTTAACTGTGACAGCAAGTGATGAACACCTTCCAATGAAGATATTATCTTTGAGTTATAACCATTTACCTCATCATCTAAAGCCATGTTTCCTCTCCATGGGGGGCTTCCCAGAAGACTACGAAATCCCCGTGTTCAAGCTCATCTGTCTGTGGGTTGCTGAAGGATTCTTGAAGCCTATGGAGTCCAAAAGCTTAGAAGAAGTTGCTGAAGTTTATTTGGAGGATCTTGTCAAAAGAAGTCTGGTATTAGTCACCAAAAAGAGGTCTAATACAAAGCCCAGATTCTGCAGCATACATGATCTCTTGAGAGAACTCTGCATAAGAAAAGCTAGGGATGAAAAATTCCTTCACCCCATGAATGGAATTCAAGAAAGCATGGATCAAAAACGCCGCGTTTGGTTCTCCAAATGTGTAGAATGGTTTCACTTCATGAATGCGAATGCAAGCACTACGCGTTCGCCTCATCTCCGTTCTGTTTTCTGCTGCTCTTACAATGACAAGGTGATCACAGGTTTTAAGCACCTTAAAGTGTTGCACATCCTAGAAGTATATTTTGAGTCATTTCCAGTTGAAATACTGCAACTCCTCCATCTAAAATTTCTTGCTTTCACCAATGGTTCCATTCGCTATTGCACACTCCCTCCATCGCTGCCTAAGCTGCAGTATCTCCAGACCTTGATAGTCAGTTCATCAGTGAAATTTAGAGAAGGCGAAAACAGATTAGTTGTGCCTTTCCCAATTTGGGACATGCCTCAACTTAGACATCTCGTGTTTCTCAACATCACATTGTCGCCCTCGCCTTTTCCAGCAAGACCACCTTTCCTAGAAAGGCTACAAACTCTCTCTAGATTGAAAAACTTCAGGTTTACTAGAGAGGCCATTGAAATGATTCCAAATTTGAAGAAACTGAAAGCTGTCTACACTGGTGACCCCTGCAGCCTGAGATCGGAATATGAACTCAATAATCTCATCAATCTCAACAAACTCGAGACGTTGAATCTGTCTTTCCTACCATCTATCAGGATACAACATGTCTCTGCATTGAGCTTTGGTTTACAATTACCCCTCATGATTAAAAAGCTAACCCTTAGAGGATGCAGAATTTCTTGGAAAGATATGAGTATTATTGGTTCCTTGATGAATCTTGAAGTGCTCAAACTGCGATATTTGAGTGTTGTGGGAGAAGAGTGGGAAGCAGTGGAGGGAGAATTCCCAATGCTGAGATTCTTGCTCATGGAGAGGCTAGATCTCAGCCGTTGGATGGCTGAGGCTACGCACTTCATGAGCCTCGAGTGCCTGATCATTAGGCATTGCTCGAGATTGGAGAATGTACCTTGTGGAATTGGAGAAATACCAACACTTCAAATGATCGAGGTTGATGAGTGCACTCTCTCCGCAGCAGAATCAGTGAAGCAAATTTTGGAAGAACAAGTGAGCATGGGAAATGATGTGCTTCAAGTTCGTGTTAGTCTTCATTAGTTATGAAATGTTGGTGATTTGTTTTGGTCTGTGTAATTTAGAAGAGATGATTTCGAGTTTTGTAGCAGAAGATTAATATTGGTATCTGATAGCTATTAATTACATCTTTCATCTCACCATTTTTGTGTGTGCCATGGAATCATGGAATATGTTAAGCAATCATCTATTATATCGATATTCATTATGCATGATAACATAATTTGAAGAAAAATATAAATTCTGTCATTAATATATTGAAATCATATCATCATTAAATTAATTCACTATAAATATAATAAAAAAATACTTCATTTCTTATATATATATAGATATAGATACATGCATGTATTCTATAGAATTATATTATGTAAATTTCGAGATGAAAATCTATATATTCTATGAAATATATTATGTTAGGTAAATTATATATAATATACGTTTATAAGATCATATCAATTTAATATAGATAGACCATAGCTATATATATATATATACAGAGAGAGAGAATTGATCAAATGAGAACGAGAGCCGAATGTGAGAATTAAGAACCAATCAAAGTCATAGATCTTCAGTTTTTGGACGGTGAAGATCTGTACCCGAGTTTGAGTTATACGGTGACATTTTTGTAATATTAGGATTATTTTAATGAACTTAAATTATTTTTGTAATATCTGGGTTGAATCCTTTTAGCATTACTATGATAGGTTTTAACATTAATGTAATTAGTTTTAGTATTACTCTGACTAGTTTTAGCATTATCGAAGAAGATATTAGTTTTAGCATTAACGTGATTAGTTGTGTCTTATTTTATCTGCAGATTGGGTTGACACCACTTTCGAGATTTCTCCTGGATTGTCTGAATTATATTTCTGATTAATGGGCATATGCTTATTTGCAATGATGGATATTTGTAAAATATCTCATTGCTTCTATCATCTTGATGAGTGTAGGCAGTTTTAACTTTTGTTCTCCTTGTAGTTTCATCTTCTGTAACTCTTTTAATACCTATAAATTTTTATATAATAATGTTAAGTAAACAAAATAATAAGACTACAAACATAATTCAATGATAAAGATAAAAGTAGTTAACAATAATGTCAATGATAATGCTAAAATGATATATGATGATGTCAATTCAGTGAACAATAATCCTAGTACCATAAAATGTGCCATGCCTTTGTTTATAATATTCATGTTAACTTTTTCCAGACATGTACGTTTTCTAATGCTAAGAATGACAATGATAATGCTAATTCAACAAACTGTAACAACGTTTGTTCATGATTGGTTTATAATGCCCCTGACAAGTTTTTTATGCTAATGCTTGTGGTGGGTTGGCCCAATACTCTTTATTTATTTATTTCGGCCCATCTTCTGAGCCCATTAGCCTAACCTAAGCCCATTTCCCTTTATTACCCTCTTAACCCTAAATTTTCTATTTCAGAATCTTAATCTCTCTACTTAACCTGGTGCCGATTCATTTATTTCTTTAAGCCTCACAAATATCCTCGATAGTTCTAGAAGGGCTCTACTATTCCCTTTGAACCCTAGTCAGAATCCTGCTCATCAGGTTCCTGAGTGGTTGTGAGTGTGAGAGCTTCAAGCCGAGATCCACCTAAACCCCTTTGTGGTCTGAAGTCTGATTGTCGCCGGAGTGCTGCGCCGCCGTGGGAAAAATCTGAGCCGCCGTCTCCCTGAGACACATTTTTCCCACTTCTTAGCTCTCTGATTTTATCCTCTCTTGTTTTTCTACTTTATATTTTTTACTATGTGATTCTTGACCTTCTATCTCTCTGTTAACCTAAGTTCATCCTACTTCTAACTGTTTTGCTTGTGATCTGTGGACAGGCAAGAAGATCTAAGGAGATATAGTAGAAGACAGTGGAAGAGTGAAGGAAAATTGAGTGGTTAGCCAACAGTGGTATCAGAGCAGGGCCGGCTGTGGCATGTGGCTAACGAGGCGGTCGCCTCAGGCCCCCGAAAATAATTTAGGCCACGAATAATTTGGATATTGTTCATATATATATAATTAAATGTTATGTCTTGTTGTTGTTTAACGACTTTTGATTCAACGGATTGAGATGCGACGTTATATCAAGAGCACACGGGTTCGAAACTCCTTTTGCGTCTCGCGGCCTTTTGTTGTTTTCTTCATTATTTTTTGTTTGCCCGCCTTTGTTTTCTTCATTTTTTTTTGTTTTGTTTGTTTGGTCTACCTTTTTTCTTTTATTTTTTTTTAAGGCCTATTTTTGTTTTTGTTTTTTTGAGTCCTCATTTCTTATTAGAATTTGACTTAATTAAATTTAATAACTCATAACATCACTTAGACGTTAAATTTTGGGACTTGCTCTATTTATTCTTTTCCCCCATCTTTTTCATAAATATGTCCTTCTATTGTTTAGGTCTTTGTTCCAACTTCCAAGTAATGGTGACTTTATTTTCGGGTTCAAATTTCACATTATGATTGTGTCTAATCACAAGTAATAAATTACAACTACATTTAAATTCTATCTTTTAATTTTAACATATTTATTTTTTATATTGTAAACCTTCATCTTTTTATATTTTCAATCTTAATTTTATTATACTTTTAGGTTGATTATTATAATTTATGGTATTTATTTTTAATGGAGTAGATCGAACCTACACTCCAATTAAAATACTAAATTATGTATAGAAAATAGATTTTCCATAATATAATATTTTCAATTATATATATATAATAATTTTTATATTGAAAATTGAAATAAGTGTTTCAAAATTAAATTTATAAAATCTTATTTAGGTACAACTATATCAAAATTTATTGATATACATACATACGTGCATATATATATATATATATATATATATATATATATATTACTAATATTTCGCCTCAGGCCCCGTGTTCTATTAATACGGCCCTGTATCAGAGCCACGGGAACCTAGCCGGAGCACCCTCCGACCGTATCTCCTTCACCCCACCGCCGTCAGGCCGCGCTGAATCACCCCCGACGGGCAAGGACGTAGGTAAGTCCGATCTCTCCCTTGCCTGGGAGAATCGGCTCTGGTAAAGCGGTTGAAACCTAGCTTTTGTGTGGTATCTTGCGATCCTTGTATTTGCTTTCGTATTTCTGTTCTCTGTGATCTCTTTGAGGGCTTTGGCTCACCTTCTTGTGAACCCTGGTATTCAAAGCTTGTGAGCCTAGTGCTCGAACTACCCCTTACTTACAGTCCAGTTCGTCTGGATTTTCCTGTGGGTCTCCTCGTGCGAGTAGCCTGGATAGCAGGGGTAGTGAAGGGTTCACCGGAAGTCTCGAGTCTTTTGGGTGCTTTTGCTGGTTTCTCTGTTATTTTTCCTGCTCTGTGAGTGTTTTGCTGAGTTTTTGGTTGAAATTTGTTGAAACTCATTGGTTATGTGAGTTTCTGAAGATCTGACTCTGTTTTCTTATCAGTTCTTGTTGAAAAACAAGCTTTGGGGTTGTCCTGAGTGAATCCTTGCTCCACAGATAAATCTGTGTTGAGAATTGGGCTAGCCTCAGCACTTTAACTCCTTGATTGCTTGTTTTTTCCTGCCCAGAAGGGTAGATTTCTGTTTTCTGGGTGTTCTGCTGTGTTTCTGGGCTGTTTGCTGGCTATTTGCTTCCCTTGTTGCCTCTGTATTTGCATATCATCATGAATAATATGCATATAGTGCCATTTAATGGCAGAGATGATTTTCAAGACTGGAAAACAAAAATTGAATGCATTTTAGTAAAAGAAAAAGTGAATAAAGCCATTTTGACAAAAATTGATGAATCTGTGGATGATGAGAAACTTCATGATATGAATGATAGTGCTAGAGCCACTATTTTGTTGAATCTATGCAGTACTGTTGTCAGAAAGGTGTCTCATCACAAATGTGCTAAAGAGCTGTGGGATAATCTGATTTCCTTATATACTGCTAAATCTGAAGAGTCTGCATGGTCTTTACAAAATCAGTTTATGTCTTTTCAAATGGATGCCTCAAAGGATATTGATGCAAATATGGATGATTTATATAAATTGCTCCAAGATTTAAAACTTGCTGGTGATGATTCTCTTGAAAAATATGCTCCTCAAATCCTGTTAGGGTCTATTCCTGAGTCTTTTGCTGAAGTCAAGTCTGCTTTGAAATATGATGGATCTAAACTCTAAAGTTACCTGTGATATGATTGTTACTGGCTTAAAGGCAGAAGAAAATGAGATAAAGAAATTAAAAACCCAGCCCTTGCATGGTGAAATCATGTATGTTAACAGGAATAATAACAGAAATCCTTACCACAGTTTTAATAAACCCATGAATCCTGAAAATCCCAATGTTTTGGCTGCTGAAAGACATAGAAAAGTAAGGCAGGTTGATCAAACTCAAAATCAGAATCAATATCATAATCAAAATCAGAATTTTGATCAAAAGCCTAGAAAAACTTGTTGGAATTGTGGAAAACCTGACCATTTTTCAAACAGATGCAAACAACCAAAAAGAAATAAGGGTTTTGTGAATTGTGAGCCTAAACAGCATGCTAATAATGTGTATGATGATGATGGCATTTATATAGTGCATGATGTCTATGATTTTCAATATATCAATTACACAAATGATGTGTCCAAATCTGTGCAAAATAATGAATGGCTTATTGATTCTGGCTGCACATTTCATGTCACTTCTTTTAAGCATATGTTTCACAATCTGCATTATATAAATTCCGGTCATGTTGCTCTTGCTGATTGTCAAAACTGTGAAATACAAGGAAGGGGGGATATCTGTCTAAAATTTGAAAATGGGAGCATGCTTACTTTAAGTGATGTCAGATATGTGCCTAAGCTAAAATTTAGCTTGCTGTCTGTGACCAAAATTGCTGACAACATGCTTGATGGCTCTGTGAATTATCTGAGATTTAAATTTGAAAAAGACTCTAAGCTTTATTTCACTGCACCTAGAAAAGCTGATTTATATGCTGTCCAAGCTGAATCTGTGCCTTTGCCTATGGTTAATGTGGTCCAAGAGGACAAAACTGCATTGTGGCATGCTAGACTAGGGCACATGAGCAACAAAGGATTAGAAATATTGCATAAATCTGGTGCATTTGGAAAAAATAAAGTGTCTAGCATATCCTTCTGTGAACCTTGTGTGATGGGAAAACATCATAGAGCTCCATTTTCTGTTTCTATGCCCTATCCTAGGAAGCATGTTAGCACTGAGATCCTTGAATACCTGCATGCAGATGTCTGGGGCCTAGCTAAAGAGGCTACTCATGGTGGGAACATGTTTTTCTTGTCTATTATTGATGATTTTTCTAGAAAAACTTGGGTGTTTCTTATGAAAAATAAATCTAAAGTATTTTCAAAATTTTTTAATTGGGTTATTAAAATTCAAAATCAAACTAAAAAGAAAATTAAATGCCTCAGAACTGATAATGGTCTTGAATTCTGTAACTATGCTATGGATAATTAGTGTTTTGAAAGAGGAATAAAAAGGCATAAATCTGTTCCCTATACTCCACAGCAAAATGGAGTTGCTGAAAGAATGAATAGGACTCTCCTTGAGAGAGTTAGAAGCTTGTTTGTTGCTTCTGGATTGGATAAACACTTTTGGGGTGAAGCTCTTATGACTGCATCATATCTGATTAACAAATCCCCTTCTGTTCCCCTATATGGAAAATTACCTAAATCTGTGTTCTTGAATAAACCTATTTGCTTGTCTAATTTGAGAATCTTTGGTTGTGCTGCATATGTGCATCAAAAATTAAGTAAACTTGATCCTAGGGCTAGAAAGTGTGTGTTCCTTGGATACCCTGAAGGTGTGAAGGGTTGTAGATTATGGGATAGAAGTGTGCCTGGCTTTAAAACATGCATTAGCATAGATGTTTATTTAATGAGCAAGATTTCCCTTGTTTACCTGAATTCTCACATTCTGCTGCTCCAAGTGAGGGTGGAGAAACTGAATAACATGAATTAGAACTTGTATGAGTTTATGTTTTCTCCTCATGTTGTTCTTAGTGAGGTGAATGATCTAATCCCTATGCAGCATGAGCCTGAAACTGTGAATCATGATGAACCTGTTATTGAAAATGAACTTGATGAAAATGATTTTGTGCCTAAGCATGAGGCAATTGATGAACCCACTAATAACATGACTATGCCTGATTCTGAAACTAGTTCTAGTTCTGAAAATGAGCATGAAACCATTCCTGAACTTGAGAATCTAAATAACTATCAACTTTCTAGAGATAGGGTGAGAAGAAATGTGAGATTACCTGCTAGGTTTGATGATTATAACCTATCTCTCTATGCTTTTAATGTATTCAGCAATGTTGATAAGTTTGAGCCTAGCACTTATTCTGAAGCTGTGAATTCTCCTGAGTCTGATAAATGGCTTGCTGCAATGAACTGTGAAATCAAATCCTTGTATGATAACAATACTTGGGTGCTTGTTGAAAAACCTGATAATTGCTCTGTTGTTGAATGCAAGTGGCTGTTTAAAATTAAACAAGAAATTGACAATGTGAGATATAAAACTAGATTGGTTGTAAAGGGTTTCACACAGAAAGAAGGCATTGATTACAATGAGATTTTTGCTCCTGTGGTCAAATTCACTACTATGAGAATCATGCTTGCTCTTGTGGCTCATTTTAATTGGGAACTTAAGCAAATGGATGTGATAACTACATTCCTTCATGGTGAACTTGAAAATAATATCTATATGCATCAGCCTGAGGCTTCTATTGATAAATCTTTTCCTAATCATGTATGCTTGCTTAAGAAATCCTTTTATGGCCTGAAACAGTCCCCTGGGCAATGGAACATTAATTTTGATAAATGTATGCAAAGCATGAACTTTACTAGAAGCAAATTTAATCATTGCTTATATTACATGCAATCTGATGTTTATATGTTCTTGCTGCTTTATGTTGATGACATGCTCCTGATTAGCCCTTGTTTGAAAACTGTGAAGCATGTGCAAAAATGTCTCTGTGCTAATTTTGATATGAAAGACCTAGGTGATGCTAGGAAAATCCTTGGTATGAATATTAACAGAAACAGAGAAAAACATACACTTGTATTGCATCAAACTGCTTATGTTGATCAAGTGTTGAAAAAATTTAATATGGAAAACTGCAAACATGTTTCTGTGCCCCTTGCATCTCATTTTGTGCTAAGTAAAGATCAATCTCCCAAAACTGAATCTGAAATGAATGAAATGCAAGATATTCCATATGCTAATGCCATTGGCTCTGTTATGTACTTGATGATTAGCACTAGACCTGATATTGCTTACGCTGTTTCATGTTTGAGTAGATACATGGCTAAACCTGGTCTGCCTCACTAGGAAGCACTTAAGTGGCTTCTCAGGTACTTGAAATCCACTATGAATAGTGGTCTGACCTTCTCAAAGGCAGCTGATGGAGTTAAATGTGTTGGTTATGTTGACTCAAACTATGCTAATCATAGAGATCAAAGAAAGTCAACTACCTCCTATGCGGTGCATGTATTAGCTGGAAATCTCAATTGCAGAGCATTGTTGTCTTATCAACTACTGAATCTGAATACATTGCTGCTACCGAGGCTGTAAAAAAAGCCATTTGGCTTAATGGAGTGCTATTTGAAATTAAATTCATTGATGATAAACCTCTCATCTACTCTGATAGCCAATTTGCAATTCAATTGTGCAAGAACTCTGTATTTCATGATAGAACTAAGCACATTGGTGTAAGATTTCATTTTATTAGTGATGTTGTGGAAAAAGGGGATGTTTTACTTGATAAAGTTCCATATGAATTCAACTCAGCAGACATGGGCACTAAGTGTCTCCTAGTTGCAAAGCTGAGTGCCTGTAAAAGATCCTTGAACATGGATCTTGGTTAAATTCTGTTTTGTGCTTTGCTTGTGTTGGTATTTCAGGCTATGTGCCTCAATACCCTATCTATCTCTGTGAAGTTGTTGCTTTCAGTATGATTGGTTATTTTACCCTTTTAGTTCAATGCTAGGTTGCAATTCAATCAAGGATAGTCATTGAATGGCTTGAGATGTTTTGCTGTCATTAGGTTGGTCTCTAGTGTTGAGACTGAGATTAATACGCATAGTATTTCTCTCTTCCTCTCTTATCTTGTCTGTGTGATAGAGAAGAGTAAAAAGGCGATGATGATAAATCCAGTTGTTGGTATGCACTTCCCTGGTGACATAAAGACTAATGGGCCAAATGTGGATATGTGATGGGTTGGCCCAAGGCTCTTTATTTATTTATTTTGGCCCATCTTCTGAGCCCATTAGCCTAACCTAAGCCTATTTCCCTTTATTACCCTCTTAACCATAAATTTCCTATTTCAGAATCCTAATCTCTCTACTTAACCTGGCGCCGATTCATTTTCTTCTTTAAACCTCACAAATATCCTCGATAGTTCTAGAAGGGCTCTGCTATTCCCTCTGAACCCTAGCCGGAATCCTATTCATCGAGTTCCTGAGTGGCTGTGAGTGTGAGAGCTTCAAGATGAGATCCACCTAAACCCCTTTATGGTCTGAAGTTTGATTGTCGCCGGAGTACTGCGCCGCCGTGGGAAAAATCTGAGCCACCGTGTCCCTGAGACACATTTTTCCCACTTCTTAACTTTCTGATTTTATCCTCTCTTGCTTTTCTACTTTATATTTTTTACTATGTGATTCTTGACCTTCTATCTCTCTATTAACCTAAGTTTATCCTGCTTCTAACTGTTTTGCTTGTGATATGTGGACAGGTAAGAAGATCTAAGGAGATAGAGTAGAAGAAAGTGGAAGAGTGAAGGAAAATTGAGTGGTTAGCCTCTGAAATTGTCCGAGGTTGCTTGAGCAACCGTAAAGGAGACCGATCCGGTCGGAAAAGAAGAGGTGTAACTCCGTGTCACGGGATGCCACCCTCATCCTATCCCCTCTCCCAGGATACGCCGGGACAAGTCCATTCCCTTATCCTGATCCTTGGGATAGGCAACGCCGGGCCCCTTGCTGCCGAGGCCCGTCGGGCTCCCGTGACTGGCGCCCCAGCACCCCGGGCCACCCGCACCCGCCTGGGCCGCCAGCACTAGCACCAACATACCGTCGGGGCGGACCTCCGCCAAACGCCCCGTCCGAAGTTCCTTAGTTGCCTAGAGTGCTAGCTTTTTCCCTTGTAGTGTACATATTGTAAGCACGGCCTTGCACGGCCGTTTGTGTCATTTTCTAGCTTAGTAGTATCTAGTGCTGTCGCTAGCCTTTTTTTCTTTAAGCCTATTATAGGGGGTGAGAGCGAACTTTTGTCTGACTGTGAGGGTTGTAAGGAGCGACCCCCTCTCCGACCAACGCGTGCTGTAATTGCTTCCAAGCTATAATGTACATTCAAATTGCATTAATGAAGATTTCCTTGCAATCAATCGTGTTCATGTGTTGCTTGCTCTGCCGAGACCACTAAAAGCACCGGAGGGTGTGAATTGCGTCGTCATCGTGCATCAAGCTTTGCGAGCAAAGCTTTTGTGAGTGAGGCGGACGTAGTCTAGGATGAACTACTAGCCGCACGGTGCGCCACTAACCCAAGCACTACAAGCGCCCCGTGACAGGTGGTATCAGAGCCTCGGCTCCTGATCCACGGACCGAGGCGGGTTACTATGGAAAACGTGGCTACTGCTTCCAACACGAAGGGTTGCCAAACGGGACCCGAAATGGGGACCCCAACAAAGGCCCCGACCAAGAGTGAAAGAATGAACTCCATAGAAAACGAGTGCACCCGATTAGGGTACGTAGTCTCTGAATTGGAGGAAAAGGTTGCGACCCTACGGGAAAAGGTCGAAATCCTTGAAGAGGAGAACCTAGATCTCCACCATCGGCTGGGCGAGAGTCGAGAGGCACGGGCGTCCGAAGGAGAGACGCAACGTGCTATTAAAAGGTTGGAAATGCAGGTGGCGTTACTCCAACAAGCCGTTGTCAATAGAGGGCCGGCGGGCCGAATGGAGAATTTTGGCACTGGAGGGGGAGCGAGAAAATGCATCCCCGAACCACAACTCTACAGCGGCGTTAGGAACGCGAAGGAAGTCGACAACTTCCTCTTCGACATGGAGCAGTATTTCCTAGCGGCCGAGATAGAGGAGGAATCGGAGCGAATCGCCACGGCCACTATGTATTTGACTGGAGATGCGAAGCAATGGTGGTGAGGGAAATACCAAGACATACGGGATCGACGGGAGCGGCTCGATACGTGGGACCTCCTTTAAGCGGCCATCAGAAAACAGTTCTTCCCTGAGAATGTCGGGTATAATGCCCGCAAGGCACTCCGGGAGCTCAAACAAACAGGCACGGTTAATGACTACACCAAAGCGTTTGCCTCCATATTGTTGGACCTCCCGAACATGGATGAGGAGAGCAAAGTCTACCAATTCATGGATGGCCTGAAGCCCTGGGCCCGTGCTGAACTACAACGCCAACGAGTATCCAACATCCGCGACGCAATGGCAGCGGCGGAATGTTTAATGGACTACCATACGGAGACCCGAGAGAAGAAGCCACCAGCGCCCAGTGGCAACCAACAGAAGGGGAGTGGGGGCAGAACTTTCCGCCCCACCTACAACAGAGGTGGTGGAGAAAAGCCCTCCCATTCCCAAGAGAGTTCCCAAGGGAGCACCGACAAGAGCCGCCCTCAAGGGGGCAACAAAGCCGCGGGAAGCTCGAGATTCGACGGGTGTTTTTTGTGCAACGGCCCGCACATGCTAAAGGATTGTCCGAAGCGACAACTAATTAATGCTCTATGTGGAGACATGGAGTGGGACAAGCGAGCGTCCAAAAAGAAGGAGAAAGAACCGGTGCCAGTCCCGGAAGAGCCTGAGGAAGACTCCGAGAGTGAAGGAGAGAATCTTGGAGCTTTCTCACATAGATGCAATGCCCTGTCAAGGACGGGGGCACGAAAGGGTAAGGCGTTACCCAAAAACATGAAGACCGCCCCCGCAATGGAGGGCGGAGCAGTTGGAGAAGCGTCGGCAAAGTCTACCAAGGAGAAGGGGTTGATGTTTGTCGACGTGAAGATCAACGGGAAGCCCGTTCGAGCGATGGTGGACACAGGTGCCACACATAACTATCTTGCTAGCACCGAAGTTGAAAGACTTGGGCTAATCTTGGAGAAGGGAGTGGGCTGAGTGAAGGCCATCAATTCTGCCGCTCAACCGATTGCCGGAGTTGCAAGGTCCGTGTTGATCAAGCTAGGGCCATACGAAGGGAGGACAAATTTGTCCATTGTGACCATGGATGACTTCAAGCTCATTCTTGGGTTGGACTTCCTGCAGGACACGAAGACGGCGGTGATGCCCCATGCGGGAGCCCTCATGATGATGGGTAATAAACCCTGCGTGGCCCAAATGGTGTCACACAAGACGAGTTCAAAGCCGTTGTCCGCCATGCAGTTTGTAAAGGGGTGCTGGAAGAATGAGCCATCCTTTCTGTGCACCCTCCGAATAGAAGACATTGAAGAGAAGTCGGGGAAGATCCCCGAGGTCGTGAAGAAAATCCTTCGGGAGTTCGAAGACACCATGCCTGATGAACTGCCGAAGAAGCTGCCGCCGAAGAGGGGAGTCGACCATGAGATTGAGTTGGTGCCGGGCACGAAGCCTCCTGCCCGAGCACCGTATCGAATGTCATACCCTGAGCTCGAGGAGCTCAGGAAACAACTAAAGGAACTGCTCGAGAGCGGGCTGATCCGGCCTGCAAAGTCCCCGTACGGTGCCCCTGTGCTGTTCCAAAAGAAGTCAGACGGCACCCTACGGATGTGTTGTGATTATCGCACCCTGAACAAGCTGACGGTGAAGAACAAAGATCCAATACCATTAGTGGCGGATTGCTTCGATCACCTCAGCCGGGCAAAACATTTTTCAAAGATCGATCTTAGATCGGGCTACTGACAGGTTCAGATCAAGGAAGGAGATGAGTTCAAGACCATTATCGTGACAAGGTACGGGGCATATGAGTACTTGGTGATGCCACTCGGCTTGATGAATGCCCCCGCCACCTTCAGTACCTTAATGAACCAGGTACTCCACGGGTTTCTGGACGAGTTCGTGGTGGTATACCTTGACGATATTGTCATCTACAGTGAATCCCTTGAGGAACATCTAGAGCACCTCCGCAAGGTATTCACTAGACTGAGAGAGCACGAGCTTTATGCCAAGCCGTCGAAGTGCTCATTTGGCCAAGACAGGATCGAGTTCCTGGGCCACATCATTGAGAGAGGGCGAATCCGCATGGATCCCAAGAAGATCCAAGCCATCGAAGAGTGGAAGCCGCCGGAAGATGTTCATGGAGTGAGATCGTTCCTTAGGCTGGCTAACTACTACAGAAGATTCGTGAAGGGGTACTTCGAGATTGCCCGCCCCTTGACGGATCTCACGAAGAAAACCGAGGTGTGGGAGTGGACGCCCCAAGCACAGACGACCTTTGAAAAGTTGAAGAAGGCGATCATGAGTGACCCCGTGCTCGCACTCCCCGACCTCACCAAACCTTTTGTTGTGGAGACGGACGCCTCCGAGTTTGCCCTTGGCGGAGTGCTAACTCAGGGAGCGCACCCCGTGGCTTTTAAGAGCCGAAAGTTGAAGGATGTCGAAAGACGTTACCCAGTGCACGAGAAGGAGTTGTTAGCCGTTGTTCACTGTTTGAGACAATGGTGACACTATTTGCTGGGCTTCCCTTTTGTGGTCAAGACAGACAACACAGCGGTGAGCTACTTCTTGACCAAACCGAAGCTAACTGCGAAGCAAGCAAGATGGCAGGAATTGCTTGCAGAGTTTAATTTCTCACTGGAGTACCGGGCCGGCTCCAGCAATCATGTCGCTGACGCCCTAAGTCGTAGGGCTGATTTGGAAGATCAACCGGTGATGGCGGCTCTCGCCTCCAGTAAAGCGACCACCGACTTGAAGAACCGAATCCGTGAGCTCACCAAGGAAGACCCTACTGCACAAGGCCTACTCAACCTAGTCGAGCAAAAGAAGACCCGGAACTTTTGGCTCGAAGAGGGATTTCTGAAGACAAAGGGAAACCGCCTCTACGTCCCGAAAGGACACACCGTGGCCCTCGTACAGAGGACGTACTTCTGGCCACAAATGCGAGATGAGATTGAGACGTTCGTCCGCACCTGCATGGTATGTCAACAGGACAAGGCGGATCGACACAAGAAAGCAGGGTTGCTAGAGCCACTTCCTATACCCTCACGACCATGGGAGAGTGTCTCAATGGACTTCATTACCGGTTTACCCAAAGTTGGAGACTTGGATGCGATTGTGGTGGTGGTAGACCGATTCTCGAAGTACGCCACTTTTGTGCCAGCCCCCAAGACAATCACAGCAGAAGGGACAGCTCAACTCTTCTTTAAGCACATTGTCAAGTTTTGGGGACTGCCGCGGGATATTGTTAGTGATCGGGACTCCCGTTTCACTGGCAACTTCTGGACCGAGCTGTTCAAATTACTCGGGTCCAAGTTGAATATGAGCTCGAGCTTTCATCCACAGTCCGACGGGCAGACGGAGCGCTTCAATTCTATGCTGGAGGAATATCTTCGGCACTTTGTCAGCGCCAATCAGAAGGACTGGGTGAAGCTCTTGGATGCTGCTCAGCTGTGCTTCAATGCCCAAAAGTGCTCTACCACTAACGGTACGCCTTTTGAGATATGTACCGGGCAGCAACCGCTCCTCCCACACTCGATCGACGCCCCACAAGGTGCCAGGGTTTCGCCGGCGCAGAGTTTCTCTCTGGAATGGAAGCAGAACCTCGACCTCGCCCGAAGCTACCTGGAGAAGGCACAGCAGCGCATGAAAAAATATGCAGACCAGAAGCGACGCTTCGTGGAATATCGAGTGGGAGACCGAATTATGGTTAAGGTCCCGGACCAACGACTTTCCAAAACATCCCGAGGGCGGGACGCCCGGTTGATGCCAAAATATATTGGGCCCTTAACCATCTTGCAGCGCGTTGGGAAGGTAGCCTACCGAGTAGAGTTGCCCCCATGGTGGCGGATCCACAATGTCATCCACGTCAGCCAACTGAAGCCGTTTCAGGCAGATAAAGTGGACGCTACGCGCGCCATGCCCGACCGCCCCCAGCTCCGTCTGGCCAATGACACAGGGAAGCGGATCGCGGAAGCCATCCTTTGCCACCGGGACGCCGCAAAACGCAAGAAGCTCCACAGAGAGTACCTGGTGAAGTGGGTGGGCTGTCCAAAGGAGGAAAGCACGTGGGAGAGAGCGACAACCCTCAAGGCGTTCCAGCCGCTGATCGACGCGTACCTGCTGACCGTGGCGCCGAGGACGTCGCCAACTCCAGAGGGGGAGAGCTGTCACGGGATGCCACCCTCATCCTATCCCCTCTCCCAGGATACGCCGGGACAAGTCCATTCCCTTATCCCGATCCTTGGGATAGGCAACGCCGGGCCCCTTGCTGCCGAGGCCCATCGGGCTCCCGTGACTGGCGCCCCAGCACCCCGGGCCACCCGCACCCGCCTGGGCCGCCAGCACTAGCACCAACATACCATCGGGGCGGACCTCCGCCAAACGCCCCGCCCGAAGCTCCTTAGTTGCCTAGAGTGCTAGCTTTTTCCCTTGTAGTGTACATATTGTAAGCACGGCCTTGCACGGCCGTTTGTGTCATTTTCTAGCTTAGTAGTATCTAGTGCTGTCGCTAGCCTTTTTTTCTTTAAGCCTATTATAGGGGGTGAGAGCGAACTTTTGTCTGACTGTGAGCGTTGTAAGGAGCGACCCCCTCTCCGACCAACGCGTGCTGTAATTGCTTCCAAGCTATAATGTACATTCAAATTGCATTAATGAAGATTTCCTTGCAATCAATCGTGTTCATGTGTTGCTTGCTCTGCCGAGACCACTAAAAGCACCGGAGGGTGTGAATTGCGTCGTCATCGTGCATCAAGCTTTGCGAGCAAAGCTTTTGTGAGTGAGGCGGACGTAGTCTAGGACGGACTACTAGCCGCACGGTGTGCCACTAACCCAAGCACTACAAGCGCCCCGTGACACTCCGGCTAGGCTAGATACCCAACAATGCTAATAAAGGGTTATGCTAATGCTAAAATGAGAAATAACAATGCTAAAACTGCAAACGATATATAATGTTAAACACAACAAATTGTACAGATAAATCATACATTGCCAAAAGTGGTAGATTTTATATGTTTCTACAAGTTTCTCGATGTTAAAAAAATAAAATGAAACTGCTAAATTATGATGAGACAATGTTAACAGGGGTGGACTATATTGATGATTTTGCAAAGTTGTAATAGCGTTGTTCATGATTAGTTTATAATTTTTCTAGCAAGTTTTTATACTAATGCTAAACAAGAGTTATATTAATGCTAAAATTAGAAATGACAATGCTAAAACTGTAAACGATAATGCTAAACACTACAAATTGTATAGATAAATCATACATTGCCAACCGTATTAAGTTTTACATGTTTCTAAAAGTTTCTCGATGTTAACAAAAATAAAATGAAACTACTAAATTATGATGAGACAATACTAATAGGGGGTGGACGATATTGACAATTCAACAAAACTATAATAACGTTGGTTTATAATTTTCGTAGCAAGTTTTCATGCTAATACTAAACAAGATTTATGTTAATGTTAAAATTAGAAATGACAATTCTAAAACTATAAATGATAATGCTAAACATAATACAAAAAAAAAAATTACATCATCAATAAACAACAGAACAAAATGAAACTGATAAACTGAACGAAATACTGGAAAAAAAATTGAACAATATATCACCTTGATTTTTTATCTTTTCTGATTTGAAAATTTAATCTTTCGTTGGTGTTGCTATTTGTTCGGAAGATTTAAAAAATCTATGGAATTGGTTTAGCTTTTCTCTTCAATTTTACAACATTATATTGGTTTGCGTGAGAGCTTTCTCTGAGCAATTATGGTGATTTTGTCCTTATTAAGCTTTCTCTTCAAATTCAGATTCTGCGTATGTTTTCAAAAATTTCCGATTTTGTCCTCACTAAGCTTCGCGGGCGGTGGATTTGGTCGTTATTATGAAAATGCCACCGAATTGTTATTTAAACATGGTCCGTAGATCCGATCGAATTAGATGGTGTGTTCTTTGTTCTCACATGGGGACTAGTTCTCATTAGATCCACTCCTTATATATATATATATATATATATATATATATATAGGGTATGGTTCACATGAGAACCAATCCCCATGTGAGAACTAGGAACTAATCTCAACCACACAATGTTTTAATTTTATTTAAACTTTAAACATCCATAACTTGCTCATTTTTCATTAGATTAACGCAAATTATATATCAAATTAAAGCTCTTTTTGTGCTCTTTCATTTAAGATCCATTGTTCATATGTTTATTCGAGAATATATTTTTTCGTCCATAATAGCGTGATGTTAAACTCATAATAGCATTACAAAATATTCATGATAACATAGAAGTATACACATAATAGCATGAAAAAATATTCATAAAACTCATAAATTTTACTCATAATAGCAGTAGTAGTGTTCGTTAATAGTAAGACATTATATGTTCATACTAGCATGTATATATGTTCATACTAGCATGCATATATATATATATATTCATATTAGCATGTATATATGTTCATAATAGCATGATAGTACTCTCATTTTAGCATACGAAATTTATAAGAATAGACAACGGTTTTAAAGTGTTGTCTTTATGATTTCCGAAAATTATGCTCAAATATTACAACTTTGCCACTCCGCCTTTGACCAAAAGTTGACCAAATCTTAGCTATCTAAATCAAAATAATGGATGGATGAGATGAGTTCCTAGTTCCCACATAGGGTATAGGTTCTCATTTGATCCATCCTCTCTCTCTCTCTCTCTCTATATATATATATATATATATATATATATATATATATATATATAGTCAATTCTACGTTGCTATTTACAGTTGTAGTGGTTTAATGTTTTAATGCGTGATAAATATAATGACGATTTATGTACTACTAAAATTGTTTCATTTTTTTATTATTGTTGTATATGTTTATTTTTATATCTTTAATTTATTTTATGTATTTATTTTTATTTAGCATTTTTAGTTTTAAATTAATAATTCATTATTATCGTTGATTATTTTAAAATTAATTTTATAATTTTTATAATTTATTTTTTTATTGATAAATTTTGATTACTATAATTATTTATGTTATGATTAATTTTTATTTTATCTCAAATATAATTAAAATCATAAATTTTTTATACTAAAATAAGGGGTGAAATATGAAGAAGTGGACCAGAAAATCTGAAACGTTGATTGAGAAGCAATTAATAAGAAAATCGATCCTTATCGTATCATTTTCATGTGTTATTTTATAGCTAGACACAGAACACAATTATGCAAATTGAATTATGTTGAGTTTGGTATTAAAGATAGTGTTAATATATAAAAATAGCCATTTTCATTTAGTAAATTATATTTTTCGTCATTTAAAAAAAAGATTATTTATATCCATTTTTTCACTGAAAATACTTAATTACCCTTTATAAAATTGTGAGCTACACGACTGGAGTGCATTATTTGGATGCATGAATGAAATATGATCATGTAGCATACAAATTAATATTGCTACACGAGTGGGGTGCACGAATAAGGTCCATACGTACAACATTATAAATTTATATACTATTACATGAATTGAGGGTACACGACTGAGTTTAGTCGTGCAACAATTCAAGTTTACACTACTACACGAATGAAGTCACACGACTAAGCCTATTCATGCCGCACTGAGACTTTACATTGTTGCACGATTAAGGTATACGACAAATGGTTATTTTGTCCGAGTGACTAGAAACATGTTTTTATTAAATAGTGACTAAAAATATTTTTCACTAAGTCAAAATGACTATTTAAAAATTTACCTCTTAAAGATATATAAGTAATTAATTGGGCTTTGATAAGTTTGGACCTTTCTCACCCACGTATAAATATTGATATGATTCACTAAACTAATTAAATATGTTGTCTCTCGATCTGGTAACTTACTTTTTTTTTATCTTCTTCTTTTCTTTCATTTTTTTTATATTTGTATTATAATTTTTATTTAATCATATCAATATTTTTTATTTAAATTGTATTTTTCAATGCCATTATTTTTATCAATTTATTTATATATATTTTTTTAATATAGAAGATGCAGTTTTTTTTTTCAAAAATTAGTAAAGATGCCCGTTCCTCATCTTCTCATGTACCTACTGATAATCAACAATGGAAAAATGACCTCTAATACAAGTAGAAATAAATTCAATTGATATTGTTAGTGATCCGGAATTTTTAAAACCGATTGAAGAATTTGAGGTTTCTATTTGAGATCAAGTACGGAGAGATTACTTAACTCGTAGACCGCACTAACTGTCAATTTTTAGGTCAATTTTTATGAGCGAAATATTTATACATTTCTATCTCAGTTGAATTTATGATTTGTATATGATCATATGTTCTTAATATTTATTTATTTATTTGCGCGGATATTTTTATGTCCTCCCTAATATTTTTTTCTGGATCGGTCACTGACTTGAAAATTTTGACCTCGAGATAACACCATTTCATCACTAGACAATTCTCACGGACTATTTTATTACTTTTTATTATCATTTGCTGCTGCCAGTCACTTCGAATTATAATTTTTTTACTTTCTCGCTGATCTGTCTCTCGAGAGCGAGCGATTATGACTATAATTTATTGATACCCTCATTATTTTTATGACGGTTTACCAACTTTATGCCATGATCAATTGTTATATTATCTATTTGTATATATAATTTCAAGAAATATGGTCCCTACTAAATTATAATACCCACTCCAAAGCATGATCATCCAGAATTTTCTAATGTTAAACGAAAAGATAAAAGGTAAGTGTTAACAAACCACTCCAATAATAATAATGGTCGGTTGCTATTACCCCACTAGCGCAGATTGGCAAGTAATTAAAAGATATGCACGAGTACAGAGATAAGAGTAAGACCGATACATTTTTTTAGATGGACTATTTTAAATAAAAGGGGGACTTTTTCTAGATATGTGCCCTTCCATATTATATCTCTTGTGCCAATAATTAGTGGCTGAGAAAATAATAAATATTAATTGTATTTTAATATTATTTGATTGAAAAAATAAAAATATTTTAATACAATTAATTATGTAAGATTTTTTAGCAGTAAAATTAATTAAATGTTTAGATTGTAATTTTTTTTTTGAAAAAGCAGGCATTGCTTTGAGTTTTGAAAAAGTTGATCATTTTTTAAAAAGTGCAAAAATTGTAATTATCACAGTGTAATTTATTTATTTATTTTTAATGTATTGTAATTGGAAAATGATGAATCTAAATAAAAATTTAATATTAAACTAAGTCATAATAAATTTTAAAAAGTAAAGAAAAAATTGTTTGGCAAGGGATGTAATATATTAAGAATGGCAGATGGGATCTGAAATCGACTCTTTTTGGGGAGCTGGAATAGCATCGGGAAAAAGGATTATAATTTTAAAGGAAATTCTACATTAGTGGTTGGGGTACAAACAACCACTAACACATTTTAATATATATATATATATATATATATATATATATATTTTATCATGTATTTCATATGATTTTATTAATTTTTAAATGGTGTATTCGTGATTGGGTAATACTAGGGTAGAATTTCCCATTTTTAAGAGCATCTTGTATTAGAAAATGTTTTTTTAGTCATTGTATTAGAATATGTTGAATAGTCATTATTCTATTCAAAATATTAATTGTACCCAAGAATATAGGAGAATTGTCGATCCAGGACCTGAAAGATGGGTAATCCATCGATTCAGAATCTGAAAGATTAAAATTCTCAATTCAGGACCTCAAAAATCATGAATTTTGATTTCTTTTTATTTTTTAATTAATTTTCAATGAAAATTCCTTCATTAAATATCTATTAAATCTAATAAAGAAATTGTTAAAATTAATTTAAAAATATTGAGGAATACACCATTTCAGGTCCTGAATTGATAATTCGTGATATTGAGGAATTCTATGACGTGTGCTCACGTAATGTGTCCTGTGTCACAAAAGATCTATTGCAATACATGAAAATGTCACATTAAATCTATTATGACACATAATACACTACTTAAACACGCATCATAGAATTCCCCGAATATATTGGTGGAATTTTATTTAGAGAGTGGGGTTTACATGTACGTTATAAGTAGGGGATATCCCCATGGAATTTCCCATTTAAGCATTGGAAGAGTTGGTAAAAGTTGTAGCGTGAGATTAGTTGGAGTTGATAAGGAAAATTTTTATTTCAGTTTTCATCCTTCCCCAATTAAGATATATTAAAAAAAATAATGAAAAATTTAATAATGATACATGGAATATAACATGGATAGATAGGTGGGTAAATTCTAAGGTGGAGGAGGTGCATTGCATCCCCTTTGCTATTTACAACCATTTGTTGCTATTTTTATTTTTTATCTGTTGACCGATAAAATAATTTTGATTTCAGACTGTCACAATAGGTAATTAAATGTCACAATAAATAATTTAAATGTCACAATATGTTAATTAAAATATCATGATATACTTTTTCAAACTTTTGATAGAAACTTCTATTTTTGGACAAAAAAAATAAAGCTGTAAATAGCCACATTTTGACGAACCGGACACTTATCAGCTTCATAAATGAGGGATGTATTACGGGCAGTCCACCTTCAAATTTACCGGTACGCGGGATATGTTGTTTGGCCCAACCGCCCAAGCCTGCCATTGCTCCCCTACCTTTTTTTTTTTTTTTTTTTTTAATTGGAACTTTTGTCTTTTTAGGAGTTTCCTAGTTTTTTTTAGTAAAAATATGTGAAAATGATTTTTTTTTTTAAATTGGAACTTTTGTCTTTTTAGGAGTTTCCTAGTTTTTTTTAGTAAAAATATGTGAAAGTGAAGGAATCATTTGAGAGTTGAGAATGAGATGCTTTAGTGAAAACAAGGCCCCACCTGCTTTAATTTCAAATTAAAGTTGAAATTAGTTGTATATAATTTTATCAAACAACTTATCCCTGCAAACACTTGTTTGTTGAATGTTGACAGAGAAAATTAAAGAGACATGGCTTTTGCCGCCGTGACTTCTCTGAAGCATACCATTTATCGCCTCTACAACTCCCACACTAATTTAGGATTCAATATCTCTGAATATCGGGAGTTGCTGTCCTTACGCACTACACTAAAAAAATTGGATGATAGAAGAAATATAATCATTGATAGGAGATTGATCAATGCATTAGAAGCAAAAATAAGGGAGGCAGCAAGCAAACTCGAAGATGCGATTGAATCTTATGCGTTGTATCGCTTACTAGCACGTTCCAACAGTATCACTCAAATGTGGCCTCCCTTAGACTGGGAGGGCTTGAATCAAGAGAGAATTTCATTCTTCACGACAGTGAAGGAGTTGGAAGAGGAGTACAACAGAGTGCTAGATAGCCCATTGCCCCGAGATCAAGAAGATGGTGATGGCGATGAGGACGATGCTGGTGGAAACGCCACAACAACAGTCGAGTTACCGGATTTATTTGAAAGAATCACAAATGAGCTTCTAGATTTGAATCCTGAACCCAAAACTGTCTCTCTCTTTGGAATGGCAGGCATCGGTAAGACCCATCTTGCTAGACAAATTTATCAACATCCAATCATTGTTCAACATTTCGAATTTACAGTGTGGGTCAGCGTAGGCCCACATGACCAATATATGAAAATTGTGTTTAGGGATATTGTTGCTCAGATAGAGCGTCGGCCTAGAAATCTATACATGGAAAAAGATATGTACGCATTAGCTGTAGATTCACATAGAAGTTTACATGATGGGAGATACTTGATTGTATTGGATGATATACGGAGCACATATGCTAGCGGTTTCTTGAAAGACTGGCTTCCAGGCGACGGATTTGGGAGGCGAATCTTACTGACTACAAGGTTAGAAGAAGTAGCTAAATATCATAGCACAAGCATTCACCAGATGCGGTTTTTGAACACTGAAGAAAGTTGGAATCTACTTGGACAGATTGTGTTCGGTGACATATTGTTGGGATTGGCCCATTTGTCCTTCTTTCTAGCCCAATACAAAATAACCTATCAACCCGGCCCAACCCCAAACCCTTAACCCTAAGCGACGTTCCAAATCACTTCATTAAACAGCATTAAGGCTGTTGTCACTTCCCTATGCTCTAGAAGCATCTATAACATCACTCATCTCTCTCACTCTCTTTACGGCTAAACTCACAATCTAACTGCATATTCTCTCTCTCTCTCTCTTTCTGGATCTTCTCATCTCGCTCCCACAGTTTCTCTGGCCGGAGTTCTGTTCATCGGCTCCTGTTTGGCCGCTGAGTGTTTGGGAGGAGAGTGTTGTGAGAGAGAGAGGCAGAAACCCTCTGCCCCCTTCAACCCTAGCCACCCCGCTTCCTCTTCCCCTTCCCTGGACTGTTCTCCGATCGTCGGAGAGGGCTTCTGCCGATCCCAGTGGGAAAATCTGAGCCGCTGTGCCTTGGGCACCTTTTCCCACTCCCGATTGCTCTTTGTCTTTTCTTGTTACTCTCATTATCATATTTGCTGTGTTATCTCACCTGTTTACTTGTCTCCTCTGCAGATAAGAAGGGATTAGAGCCTGTGAAGAACCTTAAAGGTTCTCCTGACCTTCATCTCTGAGGCCGAAGCTGCTGCTGCTTGAAGAAACCCTAGATTAGCTTCTTCAGTTGAAAAATCTTGTAATCTATTGTATCTTTCGTTTCTAGCTACTTGAGTAGCCTGTGTTAGGAACCGCTAGAGGTAGGAAAGCAAGCGGTGTAAGCCCTAGCTAGGCGATACCACAACAGTGGTATCAGAGCCTGGTTTAGGCCTAGCCGGGGGCACCCTCCTACCTCCATTCCTAGCACCCCGCCGCCGGTAAGGGCCGCGCATACTTCGCCCCCCTCGGGCTCCGATCTAAGGGTAAGATCGGCTTTTCCCTATCTGGGAAAGTCGGCTCTGGTATTTCTCTTTGAAACCCAAAAACTCCTATATGGTATTGTATCGATCTTGCGCCTTAATTGCTTCCGTTGATTGTCTCTGATCTGTTCCTTGGCATTCAAAGCCATCCCCTTTATCTGTTGCTTACGGTCGGGACCGTCTGGATTCCCCTGTGGGTCTCCTCAAAGCGGGTTGCCCCGATAGCAAAGATAAGAAAGGACTTTTCAGTGGGTTTTTGGCTCAATTGTTGTGTCTTCTGCTGCCTTTTTTTTCATTGTTTGATTGTATCTTTTTCTTGTTATTGTTGTGAAACCCCTGAGTTGGGTCTCTGTTGACTTAGCAATAAGTCTGTGGTGGTGATTTGTGGCTGAAAAGGTGTTAGGGATTGACCTGAGTGACCCCCTGCGCCACAGATAAATCTGTGTTGCGAACTGGGATAGCCTCAACTCTAGATTTCCCAGGTGTTCCTTTTCCGGCCTGTGGAAGCCCTGCTTCCTGTTTATTGGTTCATTCCTGCGTGTTTGTCTGTGTTCTGGTGATTATTCTGTGAATCTTGGGTGATTTTGTGAAATTTCTGAGTTTTTTAAGTGAAATTTCTGTGTTAAGCATGAATAATCTAAGTGATGTCCCATTTAATGGGAGTGGTGATTTTGGTGATTGGCAGACTAGGGTTGAATGCATTTTAACAAAAGAAAATCTGTGGGATGCCATATCTGATAAAATTGATGAATATGAAGCTGATAAGAATCTTGCAAAATTAAATGCTGGTGCTAGGGCTACAATTCTGCTAAACCTGAGTAGTGCCATTGTGAGGCAAGTTTCTCATCATAGATGTGCTAAGGACTTATGGGATGCCTTAATTGATCTGTTTGTTGCAAAATCTGAAGAGCATATATATTCTTTACAAAGCCAAATCATGTGTTTTCAAATGGACCCCTCTAAAGATATTGACACAAACATGCATGAATTCACTAAGCTATTAAAAGATGTAAAACTTGCTGGAGATGATAAAATTGAAGCTTATGCTCCTCAAATCTTGTTTGGTGCTATTCCTGAAATATATGCTAAAGTTAAATCTGCATTAAAGTATGGTGGGTGTAAACTCACTTGTGATATGATTGTATCTGGGTTAAAGGCAAAAGAAAATGAAATCAAGAAATTAAGTTCTAAGCCTCTGCAAAATGAAATCATGTATGTGAATAAAAACTTCAAAAATAGGCCCTATATTGATTTCAGCCCAGAAAACTCCAGTGTGTTAAATGCAGAACATCATAAAAGAGAATCTGAATTTGAGGAAAGACATAGGAGGGAATGCAGAATTGATAAATCCAACAACTTTTTCCAGCCCTCCTGTAACAGATTTATCCCCCAAAATCCTCAAAGGCAAAACCACTATCCTCCCAGAAACTAACCTTTCAGATTCTCACCCCAAAACTTCCAACCCCAAGACCAAAAGCCTAAGAAAAGTTGTTGGAACTTTGGGAAAACTGGTCATTTCTCCAATAGGTGTAAACAGCCTAAGAAGGGGAGGGGTTTTGGGAATAATCATGCCAATCTCACCATGCAGTATAACCCTGAGTGTTTTGGGTGTGATAATAATGAACCTGATTATGAAAGGGGAGAAATGTATATGGTTCACACTACATCTGATTTTCAATTCATAAATCTGTCTAATGCTGTGTCAAATTCCATGCTTGAATCTGAATGGTTAATTGATTCTGGATGCACCTTTCATGTCACTCCACACAAGCACATTTTTTCAAATCTTAATCTGTCTAAGTGTGGCTCTGTTGTATTGGCTGATGGCCAATAGTGTGATATTGAAGGAAAAGGTGATATATGCCTGAAATTTGAGAATGATAGCATGATCAATCTGCAGAATGTGAGATATGTGCCAAAATTGATGTTTAATCTCTTATCTATCTCAAAATTAGCTGATCAATTGCTTTATGGCTCTGTGAACCAAAAATGTTTCAATTTTGAAATGAATTCTATGCACTATTTTGATGCTCCTAGAAAGGGAGATCTGTACTCTGTGCTTGCTAAACCTATGCCTATTTTGTCTGCAAACATGGTCCAACCTGATAAAACTCGTCTATGGCATGCAAGATTAGGTCACATGAGTAACAAGGGTTTAGTCATATTGAATAAGGCTGGGGCTTTTAAAAATGACAAAGTATCTACTATGCCTTTCTGTGAGCCTTGCTTATTAGGAAAACAACACAAGTCCCATATCCATTTGTCTGCTGCGTATCCAAAAATGAAATTAAGCTCTCATATTCTAGAATACTTGCATGCAGATGTGTGGGGACCCTCAAAGGTTCCTACCCATGGTGGTAACATATTCTTCTTATCTATCATTGATGATTTTTCAAGAAAAACATGGGTTTTCCTAATGAAAAATAAGTCTGATGTTTTTATGAAGTTTTCAAAATGGGCAACTAAAATACAAAATCAAACCAATATGAGAATTAAATGCTTAAGAACTGACAATGGTTTGGAATTTTATAATCATGCTATGGATAACTTGTGTAGTGAAATGGGGATTAAAATGAACAAATCTGTTCCCTACATCCCCCAGCAGAATGGAGTTGCAGAACGAATGAATAGAACTCTCCTTGAGAGAGTTAGAAGCCTGCTTGCAGGCTCTGGCCTTGATAAACCATTCTGGGGGGAAGCTCTCATGATTGCATGTTACCTAATAAATAGATCCCCCTCTGTCCCATTGTTAGGAAGGCAACCAGAGTCTGTGTTTCTTAATAAACCTATGTGCATTGATAACTTGAAAGTTTTTGGTTGCTGTGCCTATGTACATCAAAGATTAAGTAAAATTGAACCAAGGGCTAGAAAATGTATTTTTCTTGGCTATCCTAAAGGGGTAAAAGGATATAGACTTTGGGATAAAACTCTGCCTGGTTTTAAAACTTGCATTAGCAGAGATGTTACTTTTAATGAGAATGACTTTCCATGTTTGATGAAATCCTCACCTTCTGTTGCTCCTTGTGAGGTGGAGAAACCTTCTGATGTTACCTTTATCCCTGATCTGTCTAAGGTGGATCCTGTAACAACCTGGTCCCGAGATAGGGATTTACGAGTGGGGACGGGGTGTTATTATGGAATTAACGAATAAGGATGGGGAATTTACCAAGAGTTTTAAGAATCAAGACGTGCCTTAGAAGTTATATGGAGATGCTCGGGTTTATTTGGATTAAAAGAAAACATGCTTAAGCGGAATGAACGGCTAATTAATCAGATACCAACTTGTTAGACCTCTTTGCAAGTGAACGGAGATCATACTCAAAAACAGAGATAAACATAATATGCATCTTATAAGTATTAAATCGTTTCCGAGGTGATTATTGATAGAGTCTCGCTAATCATAATAGGATTTAAACAAAATTGAAGAGAGTGTATCAGAGTAGCGGATCACAAAGTGGGATTTCATGGAAACACTAGATAATAGCAAAATAGTCTTGGCAGCCAACCCACATTCATAGCCACCAGCATCCTCAGCATCTCAACCTGAAAATATTTGAAAAGAGGGGGCATGAGTACTAATGTACTCAGTGGGTTTTAGCGAAAATGCTTTTATAACTTTCAAGATATCCAATGATTAATAGACGGTATACGGAGAGCAAAACGCAAAAGCCCTCTCCGCATCCGTAAAGCCTTTTCTTTTCTTTTGGGCCCAACTTGGCTCAAACCTGTCGTCAACTGTACCCTTAGGCATGCCATAGGATAGAAGAGAGGTTACCTCAAATATCCGAACGTGTTTGTGAGGGAAAAACCCAGCAGTGACTACCTTAATAGTTCTGAGCTCGAATCCTGCTTAAGTGGATGCTAAGTTCCATCTCTTCCTATTCTTGCTAACATTACCAAGCTTAGAACAATGTCTAATGCTAATACCTTATTACTACCTGATCTCGGCCTACAAAGGGTTAAAGATACCCTAACAAGGCGATCCTTAATCTTTAACTATATGAGCTCTAACAAAGTATAAGCATTCAAATACGAGGAAATGAAGGCGGATAAACATCGATTGCAAGTAGAGCAATACTAAACACCTCATAATAGCATAAATTGTAATTAAACAATTCTAGCATATCTAAACATACTTGAGAGCTCACTTAACTTATACTAGCTTTCTTTACTTTATCTAACCCAAATAATAATTCAGCATAATCATGCATATAACTACATTTATTCCTTTCCTTGTACAGAGATCAAACAGGTTGAGCAAAATACTTTATTGGATATCTCATTTGCCCTAACATGCTTCTAGAGCTTATTAGCTCAAACTTTAGATGAGTATAGATTTACCCACCTTGATTACGGAACGGAAGACGAGGCAACGAGCTGGTGGTCTTCCTTAGTATTTCTCCGAGGCTCGATTCCTCCTACAAAAGTCAAATCGTCGACTTAGAAGCCTTCTTCGAAGATTTCTAATAACATGATATTAAGTAACACCCAACTAATATTCCCTTAGCTAGGACTTAACATGGATAGCACGACTTTGACTTAATAAGGGGATTGAGAATGGTTTAATTTATTTAAGAAACCTCTGGACTCGATCTCTAAATTTTTGACGGAAAATAACTCAATATCTTATTCGAAATAATTTGAAATTAACTTGAATACCTTACTATAATTTAAACTTGAACATGGCTTAAAAGTATTATAATTTTAAAGACTCGAAAAGATCGGAAAGAAGGGGTACGGGAATAGCCGGAAAGGACGGAAAACAAAACAACACGGAAAGGGAAGGAGGGGGGGGCGCCGCGGGACTACCTTGCCCCGGCGGGCCACCCGCCGCCGTGGGGCTTCCAGCCCCAGCGGGCTCCCCTGCCC
The DNA here is from genome assembly GCA_026008535.1 of Perilla frutescens. Taxonomy (NCBI): domain Eukaryota; kingdom Viridiplantae; phylum Streptophyta; class Magnoliopsida; order Lamiales; family Lamiaceae; genus Perilla; species Perilla frutescens. The sequence continues at coordinate 62,688,119 of BRKX01000003.1, read as the reverse complement.
CCAGCGGGCTCGTGCGCGGCCGAGAGGGGTGTGGCGCGGTGGCACCCCCCCCGCGGGGCTCTCTCTCACTCTTCTTTTCTCTCTCTCTTCTTCTGGGTTTCTTTCAACGTGTTCTTCAACTGTTCTTCGTGTTCGTTGATTTCTTCGACGAACACGAAGAACAATTAACCCGAAATTTCTTTATAAAAAAATATCGTACTTGATTTTAACATGCAACAACATGCTTTAGTTTAAAAATAATTTTGGCATTATAACGGCACAAACACGATAATCCTCTGGAATAAATAAATATGACTTTGAACAGATTTTTAACGGAATGAACGAGGCTAATCTTCTAGAATAATAATAACGGAAATAGAATGAGAAATATAACGTAAGCGTTATTATTTTGGAACTTCAATATGAATCAAAATACTACTTTAGACGAGCAATAATGAAGAACGCGAAGAACATAAAGAACGGAAAGTAAATGCGGAACTTAAAAGACGGAAAAGAAATAGAATCGAGATCGACGAACAAGAATGGACGGGGTTAGGTGCGTCGAAGGAATATGGCTAGCTCGGCGTCTCATCAAGTCGCAACGGCGGCAAAGCCGCCCACTACGATTTCAACGGCGCCCCTAGCACATTCCCTCACCGCATCCCTTCCACGCCACTCCGCTCGTCGTCTTGAAGAACACTCACGAAGAACGAGTTTTACTTCGACAGAACCTTCTCGGCTTTCAAAGCTTTTCACCTCTCGATTTTAGAAGTGAAGTGGATGTGAAATGAGCAAGAATTACTAAAGGGGTGGTCCCCTATATATAGGAAAAGCTTTGGCTTCCCTTGGAAGCCATTGCTGTGCAGGAATACTGCAAAAGTTACCCCGAGTTCGGTTAAAAGCTGCTTTATTCGATGTCGAGGTCCAAATGACTTCAGACACGAAATCTAAAAATACCGGGAGACTCGTTAGCTCGAATACTAGTGAACCAACTTGTTTCGTGAAGAAGACGGGTTTGTCAGAAGGAAGACGAGCAAAGATTCCCTTTTTGGAATTACTTTTACTATTCACTCAGACTGACAGATTTGGCTCCCGAGCATTCGATTGACCTCAGAATGTCAATCCATGAACGCCAATGGAATCCTTGAGTCATTTCCCATAAGAGGGGCCTGACAGAACTAGACTTGGATTAACAAGGAGGATTTCGTAAATTTCTCAAAATACGAACGCACGCAAAAGTTACTATTCATTCTTCTTTTAAATGCGTTTTTCATCACCGGGAACTCAAATGACTTCAGAATTAAAATCCGAAAACACCGACATACTCCTTGAGTTAATACCTTTCTAACGAGACCACGGATGGTCATAAAATAGTTAAAATCACATTTCTCAAAAAGGCGATCTGACTTCTAAAGTCGTGACTGACATCCAATCTTAGCTAATCTTAATTAAATTCCTTCTTTAATTAATTAACTTATCATTAACATTTCTCTAAACCTTATTCAGAAATCTGGGGTATTACATCCTACCCTCCTTAAATAAAATTTCATCCCGAAATTTACTAACCATGATAAGCGATATCAAGGTACTTCTTGAGCAACTCGGATTCAAGCTCCCAAGTTGCTTCCTCTGAACCATGGTGGTTCCAGATTACTTTAACAAGATCGATCTCCTTATTTCTGAGCTTCTGAATTTTTCGATCCACGATGGCTTGAGGTTTTTCTTCATAGGCTAAGTCCTCATTCAGGACTATCTCTTCCTTGCTGATCACGTGTTTTGGATCAAACACGTACTTCCGTAACATCGAGACATGAAAGACATCATGCACGTTACTCAGGTTGGGTGGTAAGGCCAACCTGTAGGCTACTTCATTCACCTTTTCTAAGATCTCAAAAGGTCTAATAAATCTGGGCCTTAATTTGCTTTGTTTGCCAAAACGAATTATTCCTTTTGATGGAGACACTTTCAAGAATACTTTATCTCTAATGTCGAAACTGAGCCTTGTGCTCCTCTCATCTGCGTAGGCCTTCTGCCTATCTTGAGCTTCCTTGATGCGTTGAGGAATGAGCTCGATTTTCTGGACGGCCTCCTGGACCATCTCGGGTCCAAGTATCCTTTTCTCTCCGACCTCGTCCCAATATAGGGGCGATCTACACTTCTTTCTATAAAGGGCTTCATAAGGGGCCATGCCGATCGATGTTTGGTAGCTGTTGTTATAGGCAAATTCTACCAAAGGCAGTAATTCCTCCCAATTGCCTCCTTGATCGATGACGACTCCTCTAAGCATGTCTTCTAGTATCTGGATAGTCCTTTTAGATTGGCCATCCGTTTGAGGATGGAATGCTGTGCTAAAGTTGAGCTTTGATCCCATTGCATCTTGTATGCTCCTCCAGAATCTTGATGTAAATCTTGAATCATGGTCCGATGTAATCGAGACCGGCACTCCGTGCAAATGCATAATTTCCTTAACATACAACTGGGCTAGTTGATCTAGCCCGTCTGTCATCCTAACAGCAACAAAATGTGCCGATTTGGATAATCGGTCAACAATTACCCAAATGGCGGTATTTCCCCGCTTAGATCTTGGCAATCCTACGACAAAGTCCATGTTGATATGATCCCACTTCCATTCTGGAATTTCTAGGGGTTGAAGCAAACCGGAAGGTTTTTGATGCAAAGCTTTCACTTGTTGACAACTCAGACACCTTTCCACGAAGGCGGCTATTTCCCTTTTCATGTTGTTCCACCAGAAATTCCTCTTAAGGTCTTGGTACATCTTGGTGCTTCCGGGATGTGCTGTATATGGAGTGTCATGTGCTTCACACATGATTTCTTCCTTTAGTTCTCCCTTGCTAGGCACACAAAGCCTTCCTTTGAATAAGAGCGCATTGTCGGCGGCTTCCGCGAATTCTTGAGAGTTATCAGTTCGCGCTTCAGCCCTTTTCTTTTCAAGAAACTCGTCTCCTCTCTGGGCTTCAATTATCCTTTGCCTTAGGTCGGGCCGAGCGATTGTCGCGGCAATTTGAGCTTGAATGGTCTCGGGTGGTGTTAGTACCTCGATCTTTAACTTCTCGAACTCCTTGCGAAGATCTTCCTGAGCTGAAACGAGTCCTAACTCTACCTTCTCTTTTCTACTTAGG